>OY728138.1:1955509692-1965509692 GCA_963277665.1 Viscum album | reverse complement strand
TTTTTAAATTTACTATTATATCGTTCCAAAGTATTTCATTTGTTACAGTTTGTATATGTTACCATTAATCAATATCAATAAGTACATTCATCCTCACTGTGACCATAATATAAGTAATAAACATTTACATGATTGGTTCAATAGGTTTTCCACATTAATTACAACTAACCTAAAATATTATACCCTATATCCATTCCCTGATATTTTTATTTAAAATTTTCATGCTCCATTGTATTTGTTTTTTCATAAATAAGTCGTTGATCCCATAATAATTCTAAAGTTCATTCATCAATAATCTATTGTTCATCAAGATTGGTAACATCATCATGTACTGATGACATTTTCTACATGAGTAGTAAAACATTTTACTTTTCTTGAATAAAAAAACATAAAACCGAACAAAATATTTTGTAAGGGTCATATGAATGCTCTATTGAAAATTTTATGAACTCTTTAACTCCATATCCATACTCTTTTGTCAAATTATTATCATGAATCCATTTTTTTAAGTTGTGAGTATAAAAATAATAATGTAAATACTAATAGGTCCCCAAAAATATAAAAACAATCTTATATTTGATTATATTTAAAAAGTAGTAACACTAAAAATACACATGAAAGTCAAGTCATTATGTTCTAACCTAGACTCCATGATAACCAAATGTACCATCTTTATTTCATAACAATGAATTGTATTAATCACACCATTAGTTTAAACCATTGTTGTTCCCTGACATTCAAATAATTTCACAAATATGTGGTTTACATTTAAGTAATACAAAGATAAAAAATTATTTATCTCCCTCTGGAAATAAAAACATCACAGGTACTACGAGTTTCGACCTCAAATCAATCAACCTTTTATAAATTATTACTAATCCTAATAATTTAATTTGAATATATTTGTCATAATTATCAAATTCATAATAAGTTATATATGATTTATATTAACAATAATTATCTTCAAATCTCATTAAATTTTCACCCATTCTAGAATAACATATATTGAAAAAAAATTAAAATATTATACAAATATGATAATCAAAATTAAACACCATAATTTCATGTTTATTTCCAATCCTAAAAAACTTAAAAATATTCATTGATTTTACTTCTTACCCTAAAATTCTCCCATCCTCTATGGTATATTGATCCAATGTTAAATAATAAGATAACATAATGAAAATGTGAGTATATTTTTAAAATAGTATTTTGGATCCAAATATATAGAGTTAATATTCTAATTGCCCGAAAATGTTCGATTTCAATGGTTACTAAATTTCAAATTAAACCTATTTGGATTAAAAATCCAAATATGATATAACATTATTAATATTCCCACCAATGAGTACATTTACTAATAAAATTATACATCTTATAATCTATATTATATTTTCCACATCCATAAGAACAACTTTACTCACATAATATATTCAATAAAAATCAACCATAAAAATAAATTATATAAATAGATTAATAAATCAATCATATCAACTAATTTATTGTATTTAATAATAATTAATTACACAAAACACATTACTAAAAAAATATTGAATATTAAACATAACATATGAAGTCTAATAAAATAGTTATAATTTCAATTTGAGACCTAAATATTTACCACTCATGTTGTGATATATTATATTATATTTTTCAAAATGGTTGTAATGAGGATAAACTGACCAAAAATGCTTGTAATTTGAAATTCATTTATTTCCAAATTACATTTATGAAGTATTGATTGAATTAGTTCTAAAAACACATGTTATTACTTAATAAATATTGTGTTATAAATAATAATGTAAATCATGTGGACCAAAAAAATCACACAATAAAAACTATTTAAATCATCAGGGAAGAATAATTAATTTTATTTAGTGGATCCTTATATTTATTTATTTTCATTTGATTTATTAAATCTATGGATGTATTAATTTTCATGATTTGTTTATTAGAGAATAAGAAATTTATTATAAGTTTATTCCATTTATTTGAATTAAAATATAAATTAGTTTTATTTATTAAGAGTATAATGTCGATAGATGAAGTATAATTGAAAGAGCTAAAGTAATTTAAGAAAACATCCCACAATAAATAGTTTCCATCTAATCATTATACCTAGTTAAAGTGGTAATTTTCAATATTCATAAAAAAGGATTATAAAACTATTGGAATATAAGAGGAAAATTTTAGAAAACATTCATGGAATACCTCTGGAATTATTATCTACCTTGTTAGAAAAATATATAGTTTCACTTTTTAAACCATATTTCTATAAATCTATAGTTTTCCAAGATATTCTATATAATTATGATGTATTATATAAATATGTCAATGTACAAATGAATTTTATATAATTTTCCCTTTTTTTGTTGGGATATGAAATAAATTATAGAGTTACAATAGAGATAAAATAATAAAGGACATGGAAGAGAAATTATACAACTTCCCATATGTAAAATATTTTTTTCGATGGACCCGATTATAATCCATAAGGAAACCAAGAATTTATAAAAGTTTAGTATAGGAGGGAATATAATGAATTATTATTTAAGGGACTTCAAAAGACCACACTATAGAAAATATAAAATTAAAAAATAACATAGAACACCACACACAATTCAATGGTTGTACTATAGGGAACATGTGAATAGTGTAATCTAATAAACAAAAATTATTAACTTTGAGGATAATAATGATCAAAATTAACCTATACTAATTAAACTATGATGGTGTTGTGTAAAGTTCAATTAGACTAAATAAATGTCATTTGAAGTCAAAATGGGAAGTGAGAATGGATCATGTTGTATTGGTCGTTGTGTTGGAGTTCCAATTTGATTATGCGAAATGGGAAGCCCTCTATGGGAATGTTTTTCACCCAATTAAGAACATACCAATGTTAAGAAGCATAAGGAATCACTATTGTCCATTAAAGAAGTAGCATTCATCATGGTTAAGAACAGTGTAAAGACACAAACCATGAAACTGAAACAAACAATCAATGAGAGTGGAAAATGAGGAAATAACATACTTTGGATTATAGCATTGATTCATCCGAGAGAACATATAGGAGGAGCACCAGCAGTAGGAGAGTTACAAAGGAGGTTGAGTATCATGAATGAATTATTTGCAGTTACGGTTAATTTAAATAGATCAGGGACACTTTTATTAATGCTTATAATAATGCATTGATAAAGATACCTTTTATTAGTGTTAATTTGATTAAATCTGATAAAATGAATATTTATTAGTGCTGATTAAAGGAACCATTATCAGCACTAAAATAGTACTGTTGGTATAGGATTTACAATTATAAATATTAAAAAAATGTAAATATATTTATATATTTATATATTTTTTTATTATAACTTTAGAATTATTCAAATATATAACTGTTTATTTATAATTACATAAATACATTAAAAACAATTTTATTTATTTATAAATTTTTTAATATATTTATAATTTTTTTTATTTATAAATAAATTTATATCAATATATATAATAAAATTATATATATATATATATATATATAAAATATATTCATTATTTAAATAAATTTAATATAATATTGTAATTATTAATACATCTATATCCTTATATATATACATATATATTTAATGAACATATATAAATATAAATACAGAAAATATATTAATTATTACAAAAAATCATTATATTTTTATATTTAATTAAATATATTATTATTTATTTATAAACATGTGATCAATTTAAAGAAAAAATTAACATCTTTATTTCATTATATATATTAATTTAATTATGTATATATAGCTATCATGGTGCAGCTCAATGGTAGCTACCTTTATGGGTCTGAGAAAGGTCCCGAGTTCGAGTCATGCCAGGTACATCCCAACATTGTATGTTGTTTGTTTTCCTTTATATTGTAGCCACTTTCCCTAAATCTACTGAATATTCAACCTCAACTTTTATACATATATATAGTTAATATAAATGTATTATATTCATTATTTAAATAAATTTATTATAATTTTAATTAATTAAATATATATATTAATTAATTTATAATTATAGAAATTCATTTTAAATAAAAATACTTATTCATTCTCAATAATAATAAATATAAAAATTTATAAATATTGTATATATAAATTTATAGATATATTTATATATAAATATTTATTTATTGATAAATATTTATTTATTTATAAATATTTATTTATTTATAAATATTTATTTACAAATATATTTTTAATATTATTAATGAATATATAATATTAAATACATGCATTTTAGAAATGAGTGAAATTGAATAATTAAAAATGTGTACACTTTAAAAATATTTAAAAATAGATAAGTCTTATTAATTAAATATAAATTATTAAAAAATGTGGATATACATTTGATTAAAGGTGATTAAATGTTCTAAATACTAAAACATAGTAACTATATATATATATATAAATCAATAATAGAAATTGATTAAATTCAAGAAAATTAAAAATATATAAATAATACCTAACTGTAATAATATTAAAAATAAATAAACCAAATTGGCCAATCAGAAACATAATATATCAAATTTATCATGTTATAATGATGTTCTAAAATATACAATCATTTGAATATATTACATAAATAATAGGTTAATATGTTTCTATATAAGATTTCATTAACTACATAAACATTTGGGTGTGTTCTATATATAAAAATGAATAATTAATGTAGAAGTATGTGAAATCACTGTAACATATGTTTTAGGTGTGTTAAATTGAAGATTAGAACAATATTAAAAATGAATAAGACAATAATATATTTTTATTTTTTATATTTAATTCATTTTCTATATATTTATATTTAATATATATTATTTGTTACTATTTATAATTAATATATATATAAATATAAGTTATTTAATTTATTAACATATCATTCTTTAAAAAAATTAATAAAGTTTTTATTTCATAATTTTTTATCTTTTGGGTTTAATTATTAGAATTTATTAATTTTAATTTTATTTATTTTATTATTATGACTTATAAATTATATATATATATATATATTTAATATATGTTTTTTTAATATTTATAATCTATATATATGCATATTAAATTTATTAATTTTTATTATTAACTATTTAATTTATAAAATGTTTAATATTTTTCCTCATTTACATATTTTTAATTTTTAATTGTTTAATTACTTCATTTTTTTAATTTACATATCTAAATATTTAATATATACTATTTATTAATATTTAGAATTTATATATATATATATATTTAATTTATTCATTTTTATTAATAATTATTTAATTAATAATATTATAAATATTATTTAATAATTTTATTTATTTAATTATTTAATTTTTCTCTAGACATTTATTAGTGGTAAAAAGGGCCGATAAGGTCTAATCTTTATCAGTAGTAAAAATAATGTGTTTATAATGCGTACCCTTTATAAGTTCTAAAAATAAAACAACGATAAAGGGTATCGTTTATGAGCGCTAAATAAAAGCATTGATAAAGGTTACCCTTAATCGGTGTTAAAAAACACTTATAAAGGGTACAATTTATCCACACTTTTTTAGCTCTGCTAAAATATGCCATATATCATATCTTTTTTAGCACCGATAAAGGTCACCTTTATTAGTTCATTTTACTAGTGCTGATAAAGGATGACACTGTTAAAGGTATGTTTTGTAGCAGTGTTTATGTATTTTCCACTCTAGTTTTTTGACATTATTTTCCATGCAACTCATATGCATATTATTAATTCAAGTTTTTCTTCGGTATCTCTCTCTATTTATCATTCCCAACCTTGATATATTTTTCTCATGTTTATGAATAACTTAGTCATTTTTGAAACCCAAGTATATATTTCTAATATACATTAGGTTAATATGAGGATAATTTATTTTGTGTGTAATCCTAGTTTCTGTTCCCTAATATTACATTTTTTCTTCTATAACCATTCTCCCTCAATCAAAGCGGTAGATGTGCGGTGTTCATGGAAATCATTGATTGTGTTATATATTAAAAACCAAGGTTTAAAAAGGTTTTCACACATATGACGGAGTGTGTTCATTAAGTGAATATAAAACCACACAGCTAGGGTTATCTCTATATAAATCTCTCATTATAATATCCTTTCTTATATAACTTGCATTCAATCTATTTTCATCATCATTTTTATTTTTAGTTTTCATTTCACTCTCAAATATTCATTTTTTCTCCTTTTTTTATAAAAAAATAAAAAACGTAATAATATAATAAGTGAATTTGGAATGGTGTGTAATCGACTATAATTCTTATCAAGTGAGATGATCTTGATTAGTAATTATTCAACACAAAGAAATTAATTGTATCATATTTATCACCCTATGATAGGGGTTTCGCTCAGTAATGAAAATCTTATCATTGAATCATAAATAGGTTTGATCATAATCATGTGAAAAGAGTTAAGTAGGGGAGATGACTTATTATAATGAGAATACAACCATATGTTATATTTATAAGAAATAATTTAACATCATTGATCATAAAATAATATAATATGATCATGAAAGGATCATCATGAATGAAAAAACATATACCATGGATTGAAAACATGTGGAAGTAAATCATAAATCATGGAATCATAACATATGTATGAGAAATAAACATTCAAATTTGCAAAAAAAAACAATTATAGAAAATAATAATATTATGAATAAAGATATTCATACCCATTTCCCTGAATGATCTTGCGAACATTGATGACCTCAATCATGTCCACTCACAATATCATTATCTAAAGAGATATAAAATAATAACCAATGAATTATATAGATATAAAGAACCCCACCCATTACACACTAGTAAAAAAACATTCTTTATGAAACCAACCATATATCATATCATTATGAAACCATTGAATGAAAATGAGTTTCAAAATAGTTCAAAATGGTATAACATAAAAAGACTTCAAGAATTGGATTAGTTGATACAAATAGTTCATTCACTCAAAAAGATTATTTCATAAGAGAATTCAGATGATGATTTATATAATATAACTCTATAGGGGATAAATATTTTAGGGATATTAGAAAAATATAAGTAAAAACCATGAAAGAGATCTTAGAAAAAATTTCTTAACATTATAATAAAAAACAATGTTGGGGAGTCACTATTAAAAAAAATCAGGGAGGTTACATAAAATTAATCATTTTAAAAAATAATATTTAAAATCAATCCCAATAATGTAATTTTGAAAATAAATAACAATTAAGTTATTATTTTTGTTGTGAATGATAACATATATGAATATGAATTGTAATGTGTTTTTAATAATTTAAATTAACTTTATTGAAACCAAAACATTAAAATGTGTAATAACCCATAATTTTTCAATGATTAAAATATAATTTCTAGATTATAGGATATAATAAATATTTTTTCTTCTATATAATAAAGTAAAACATTATGGATATTAATAATATGAATATAGAAGAAAAAATTATATATTGAAGGATGGGAATTATTCTTTACAACAATATTTTGAATAATGAAAAAAATCTAATGTATGAGATGTACTTATTTAACAAATTAAATATTCCCAGACTAGGAAGAGTGAATATCATATTAAATATAGTAAAGTTATAATATACTTAACCTAGAATAACATAGTGACTAGAAAAAACTATGACATAGTGAAATGATAATTGAGTCAAAAAAACCTTTACATTTTTAGTAATAAATTAATCATAATAAATGGGGGAAAATAGAAATATAACATTAAATACGATGAATAAAATTATAACAATGATAAAATATTCTATATATGTTTTACATTCACCATATAAATAAAATTGGGTGAATTATATGAAACTTGTCTAAAGAAGTAAATTTTAGATGAAAAGCCCCTTACCTTTTATCTCATCTTCCATGAAAGAGATTAAACCTATTGTATGATAAAAATAAACCTTATAATAAATTATTTTACAACCTTATTCTTGTATATTATCTTATTTAGTATTTAATAAAAAACACTAATGATACCATTATTAGATATTTATTTCTTAATTTTTTATCTAGTTGATAGTAATTTTGATTATATCATACATGTTTTATAATAGGAATTTCGATCATACTTTTCTGATTCAAATTTCATAATTAATATATTAGACAATGTAATATAATCGATTTCCCATAATGGATTATGAAATATTAGGTTCATTTCATCATATTTTTAGTTACAATTAATAAAGGTAAAATATATAATGAACATGTTTTCATAAATTTTATGAATGAAATGTGACATAATAACAGGGGGTTAAATATTAATATTACCACTAATGAACAAAAAAATATTTATTTACTTAATAAAATCTAATATCACATGTATTTAATTTTTATTTTTCGTATATGATATGAATTTATAGCATCATTTTTATCGGTGGTTAAACCAACCTAAACAACAAAAAGTTATTATCTATCATTGAGTATGATTAAGAAATTGATGTTTCTATTATAATATTATTGTTAAATAATTATATTTGTATTATTTAGCTTTTATTAAATTAACTTTTTTTATTTTATAGTAGGTGGATGTAGAAATATAGAGAAAAAATAGTACATCGTGGAAGATACTCGTATTGAGGTATTGATTCTTCTATTCAAGGGATTATTAGAAATTGAGAACATTGGACACCCTATTATGAACACTGGATTATAAACATTTAAGAGAGATCCTGGAGTTAAAAATATCTATTCATTCAATTGTAATTATCATATTGGCTTTTAGTGGGTGGAAGTAGTATCCTTTTATAGAAGAAAATGAGGGACATTTCTTGGGAAACATTAGTTAGATGAGGGGTAATAATGGAATAAAATGGGTGTTAGGTAAATTGATATAGGTTATATATGTGGTTATGACTTTCAAAGCATAAAATTTCAAATATAAATATATTTTATCAATTTAATATTCCAAAATTTGATCCACTTCATGTTAAACCTTTTTAACCTTTTTACCATTTTTAAATATTTACCATTGTAACAATTTTATAAAGTACAAAAAAATATATCCCCTATTATAAGCTTTTTATGGCGTGATTTTAAATTTTTTATCCATTTAATATAATAAATATTTAATATATAAAAAAATTAACTTTTAAATGAAACATATAACATATTAAAAAATTGTAGAATTTTTTAATATGTAACATTAATTTAACATATTTTCATATAAATTACTAATTAAATTAGTTTGAATATATTTAAATATATATATATATATATATATATTATTTTATAATAATCATTTCAAATGAACTATTTTAATTTACTTATATTTACACAACACTTGTTAATACAATATCCCTCTTACCATTATCACAATAACTAACTATTACCTTAGTAATTTCATTTTTTTGTGTAAACAATTAATCTTATTAACTAAGATTAAGTTGATGATTCAAAATATGATTTTAATTTTATTATTTTTAATTTTTAATTTTAATAAAAATTAATATTAATATAAACTACAAAAAGCGAGAAAAGGGAATTTTATTCAAAATGTGTTTTTAAGCATAAAATGAATTTATTCTTATTAATATCCTAGTGATAAATATTATATGTATGTTTATTTATGATATATATTGTCAATATATTTCACTGAAATCATTATTTAATAATGATAAATTTAATTTGCAATAAATCACACATCATACACATAAAAAAATTTCATGGAAATGTTTCTATTTTTAACATTAAGTGATTTGCAATAAACCACTTGAACATTGTATTGAATCTTCTTTTCTTAATAGATTTTAATGTTACAATGTTAATAGAATATGTTTTAAATACTTAAAAATATTTTTCTGATTTATTCTATCATAATATTGGAATCATTTCATTCAAAATTTCCTTTGATATGATTTGTTTACAAATTTAAATACAACCTTTTAAATTAATATCATTTGATGAAAAAATACCCAAAAATATTTTATTGGAAATTAAATTACTATTACATTAAAATAAGCTGCTATAATTATTTACATGTAACACTTTTCACTCTTATTTGTTTCAAAATACTTCCATTATAATTTTAGTAATTATTTTTTTTAATATTTTTCTAACTGACATAACATTTTAGATTTAAAAAATAATTTATTTCAACTAATGAAATTTTTTAAAAAATAAATTATTGATAACCATATATCATATTGATTTTTAGGTATTTAGAAGAACTTATTTTTGGTTGAAATATTTATTCTTTAAAACAAACTACTGTTATGTAGTGAGAACTATAGCCCTTATATTTTTATAAATTAGATGGATAAAAAACATTTATCAAGGAAAAAACATATTCATCATTCTATTTTATAAAACACATTATATAATTAGATGAATCCTAAACAACTTGTATACAAACCAACCCATATCATTTTCTTCCAAATAAGTCTTTGATTAAAATCAATCACTGGTTTTATAATAGAAATAAAATTAGTTACAATACACATTCATCTTTTAAAACACTATGATCTAAGAAGTACTACATTGCATAAAAATCCCTGATAAAAATAACTTTTCATCGCCACTTGAGTTAAAACTTCCAACTCTATTCATAAAACCATCCATTTTTTTATTCTGTTATATATATTTATAATTTTTTTTATTGTAGAGTCTGTATAATATAAACATAAAAATAAAATAATTAATGTCAATAAAATAAATAATTGATGTGCACACTTAGCAAAGTTTCATTCACCTTTTTAAAAAAAATATAATTTTTTATATCCAAAGTCTATGATTTTAAAAATAAAGATATTTTTCTTTTTATATGAACCCTTTCTCAGTGTCAAAAAGTATATGTGGACACTCTATGACCTCTCTCATTCTTCTAAATCAAACATTTACCATTTCCATTTAATACCATTATTGTGTAACGTGATAATGGATTTATCATTTTATAATTAGAAATAGTTATTATATTTATAATATTATAAAAAAAATTGAACACATTCATATTTTAATTCACAATGAATTCTCAAAATACTGTTAGCTCTAATTGTAAAATGAATCACATTTCATGATGAATCCTGATTAATGATCTGAGTCCCTCTAATTTATTTATACACCCTGTCATATTGTAAATATGCATGACGAAAAATTTATCTTTAAACATATTACACCTAAATAGTGCATTAGATACATTATTTCTATTATGTTTACGATATTATTGATAGAGCGTATTAAGATTGCCAATAATATATAAAACCCATATTACCATGGTATTTTTGTATCATGGGATATATAAAAACTAGAATAACTATAAATAAATCAATTTGTTTTTTACTATAATTACTATAGATAATATACCAATCTTAACTAGATTCACTAGCATGTTATTTCTCTAAAATTTCATTCTCCACCGTATATATTTTGTTCATGAGGATTATTCATAATTTTCGATACCAATACAAAAAATTTCTTATATGAAGAATCCACTTATATATAATTAATCTCAATGTTAATGTTCTTGACGATTCCGTTTTATCTACAATAATATATTTTATTATATGAGTATCAATTCTTTAATCAATTAATAAGGACTTTTAAAAAAAATCTCCCTCTAAAATGATTACCACTTTTAAATTTCAACATATTTGGTATTATTATATATTTTACATTTGATTGAATATTTGAGAATATCTTATATTTCCACTCATAACATAGATATTTAGGAAGATAGATATAGCAATCATATCATATATGTCTCATAGATAGTTTAATGGATACATTTTTATACAAATCCATCATTTAGATTATATCTACTCTATTCTATTCATATCTAACCTCTAGAGTTTTCAATCTAAATGTAACATATATTTTTTCCCATATAAATCATATAATCCAAATGGGATATCCCATGTTCTACTTTCCATATATAAGATATCCTATGGAAACCCAACTTTTACATAAACCTAAGTATTTGGATGAATTATTTCATAAGAGTTGTTTTCTTTGAAATTAAGCTAACAATAAGTATTTAATGAAGTATTTAAAGTCCCATAATATTATTTCGTGTATTCCCTCAGTGATTTCATGATTATAGTGATTTAATTTTTATGTATTATACTTAAATCAAAATCATTATGATCCAAAATTCAATAATATATAAAATTTTATATGACTCATAATTTTTATTACACACCCAAAAATAAAATCTAAAAATATCTACCCATATAAATATAAATATAACTTAAAATATAAATAAACATTTAATGTAAAGGTTCATAATAATAAAAAAATACAAGATCTTTTATAGTGTGATATGAATCAAATCCAGTAATTTTCTAAATATATTCTATGCTATTTGATCAATGAGAAGTATAATCTAAAGTTCCAATATCCATGGATCAATTCTCAAAATATTCCTTATTTCTAATACAATTAGAACACAATATATATACGTATACCATTATTAACTAATATGAAATAGTTTATAACTAATAAAAAATCACAGACTTGGTTAAATGAAATCAAATATTATGTTATACTAGCATGTAATCCATTATATACATGACATTAAATATATAATATAAAATTAAAAATTGAAACTAACTATGACATCCATTAATATTAACACTATACATTAATTAATTAAATTAATAAATGAATAAATTTAAGATATTTAAATTCATATATTTAGACATAAGATTTAAATATTTAAACATTTCAGAAAAGTATATTTATTTAAACTCTATATAATTAAATAAGAATTATGGATATTCCAAAAATAAATAAACCTGAATTTTTATATTTTTTTCTACATGATCCATTTCATATTATTATTTAAAATTGTTAAAGTTGAATCTTTTAAATTTCAAGTGTATAATTTTTTAAATTTAAATCCGTTTTAAATTCTATATAAAAAATTCATATTTTATCTAAAAAAGGTATTATTTAAATGAAAAATATTTCATTTCATGTAATAATTTATCAAATCCACCAAAACAAATTTTTTGATGTTTTAAATAAATTTACAAATAATTATTTAGTGACAACCTTTAATATTATTTATTTATGAGAATTTCAGGAATTTTAAAATAAAAAAATTATATTTAGTCACATTTTTTATTTATAAATATATTATAAATACATTTAAATTATAATATAAAATTATTATATAAACAATAAGAATATTAAACAAGTTAATAATATTGAAAAATAATTTTCCTTTTCAAATTGTAACACAGTTATGTGTTTATATACAACCTAGCATGTTTCCCCACATATGGTAAAAATTTTCGAGAAGAAGACCATGAAAAGTTATATTTTACATAATCAATCCCAACCAATGGTTTTCCTTTGATCATATCTTGAACTATGTTATGTCTTCTTATATCAATATAATTTTTACTAAATTAATAAACTTCTATAACCATTTTAAGTAAAATTATTATATATAAAAAGGTTTTTTACATACTCAAATTTATTAAATAATTTTTTTAACGTATTTTTCTAACCATTCAATGTTTTTTAAATTAAAACATGTAAACATCATAACCCATAATTTTTTTTAAAACATTATTTCATGATTATAAAATATCATGTTGATTATGAATAATATTAATCTTTTTTTTAAAAAAATTACAAATTCAATCAAAACAATCTCCCTCATTAATAATTGTTTAGTTTATAAAGGGTTGGATTACAATTATCCAATTTAGAAGAAGAAATTATAAACCTTATTGTACAAAAGAACATTTATGTGTCTGAAGGTAAAATATATAAACAATAAATTATGAATATGCATTTCTTCTGTAGAAACTAAGCCTCCTTCTTTACACATATTGGATAAATTTAACAAATATTAGAAATTATCCTCCTCCAAGGTTTTAAAAATGTTATAAGAATATCTTAATTCATGGGAAGTAGTATAATAAATTTTTTACATGACAAGAAATGACAATATATAAATATCTTAACATTGAGTATAAATTGGTTTGGGTTGTAATTGGTTTTACCCATCTAATCCAAATAATATGTGGGTTAGGCAAGGTTGGACTAATAATAATCAATCAAACTCAAAAAATAATTATTTTTTATATTTTTACTACATATAATGATAATCCCCCTTTATCCCCTTTTTTCTCCTTTTCCCTTTTATCCCAATTGCCCCACCCTATTGGAAACTCTACCTTATTTACTTAAAAAATCAAACTTAGTAAATAGAATCCAATCTATTACACTTCCTCCATTAGAAAAATATTTCCATTATCCCCCATCCTAATAACATAGTTAATTACCATCTATCATGGTTACACTACCTACCCCTATAGTAACACCCATCTCCCCCTCCTCTCTTATAGTGACCTATTTCTAGATATTAATGTTTTAGTTATAATTTTTCTTTTGAAATAAGAAATAGATATAGTGAAAGGTAAAAAATTGAATTTAGATTTATGAAGAGATTAATTATGATTTTTTATAAATTCTAGTGTGTGTATTTGATAATTAAAAGATAACTAAACAATCTTATAGTGATGGTTTATAAAGTTTCATAGTTAAATTTTTGATACTAGTAGAAATCAGTATCCGACATGAACTTGATCTAATTTGACTAAGTACCTGATTATTATCCCAATGGGGTGATACCCATTGTACTACCATTAGGTGGATGGTTTCATTCCATTAGGTACATAGTAAATCCCAACCCTTTAATTTTTATTTTAATTATGTATTTTTTATATTATATTAAAAATAAATTTTTGTTGGAAAGCGATATCATTTTAGAGATGTTTGGGAACATTTATTGTGAAATTATATTATCTAATATAAATATAATACAAAATGAATAATATCATTAAGGATATTTGTAATTATAACCTTATAGACCAAGCTGAATAAATTTATATTTGCATTCATGTAATAATTATATAGTTATGGTGTAGTTTAGATACAATTATGATTTTTCATACTATTATGTTATATATATATATATATTCACTAAAAATAAATCCAATAAGGTTTTGGGAGTAAATACAGTGAAATAAAAAATTCAATATCAAAGGAAAAAAAAAATTCACATCGCTCGAGTTCTTTGAGTCATTTATTTGAGGCTTCATGTAAGTCTAAAGTTTCACACATATGAAATTCATCCATGATTTGACCATTTTATTGAGATGGAGGCCTATTAATAACCCTCATGACATAGTGTCATGGTTTTAGACATTCAATTTCATATTTTACATAACATTAAGATCTCAAATTTTTAAATATAGATTTTCATTCATCATTCAATACAAATACAACCATGGACTCCTTTGGGTTGAAAAATAATTATAATTTCCCCATGAAATACTTTAAAAGTGTGTAAATTCATTTTATGTGTACTCATGAATCTAAATTCCATAATGAACATTATCCATATAAAGATTCTAAGTCTCATGAAATTCCAAATTTCACAAATCTAAAAATTTTAATAAAGTTTTCTATAGTCCCCTTTATTTGATGCACTCATAATATATTTCCCCTTATAAAAGAACATTGTTAATTTTTTCACTTAAAATATTTTTAAATTATTTTATGTAATTATTTCCTACGATAAGATAATTTCCTCGGAGGTTTTTGGATGTTTAGGAATTTATAATATATAATAATGGGGTATACAACACATGGCACATGGTTAGTGTATAATTGTTGATAAACATGAACCATTGATGTGGAACATGATTTTGGGGAAGCATTCTTTTGAAAATAAAGCAAGGAGGACTTGGTAACCATGTTAGATAGTGAAACTTACTTCAAAATTCATTTACTTGGCTTGTTTATGGTATACCAAATTGTTTATGTGACCCAAGATATCTAATGGAATTTTTCTTAGATAGTGGGGTTAACCTGGCTGGAGCACATTTTTAAACTAAATGAATCAAAAACAAACACCTAATTAGAAGTGGAAGTTTTCCATTTCCCCTATCAAGATTTTAATGAACTCATCCAATTTTCTCTCCCATTTTACCCCCACCATCAATTAATGTGTCCCAAGAATTCCTCCCCTCTTCCAGGGGTGAATCCCTATCAATACTTACCTATTTGGAGTTTATTTTATTATGATTTGTAACCATGATTATTTTAATGATTTTGTTTCCTTCCATTTGATAGATGTTTCAATACTTGGTCATCCATCAACATTTATATCTTATATGCCCTATTTCCAAGGCTATTGTATGATTCTGTTTTTTATACCTTTTCAACTCGAATAAAATTCCATGGTTGGATGATCAGATATCTATGAACCTAAGGTTGGTTGTATAAGATCTATTTACTATAGTCTTGATATTTTATTTTATGTGTATTTGGTAAGTGAGATAATAAAAAAATTCACATTCACTTCATTGATTACAAAAATTATTTGGTACTTAAATTGATTTCTTAGACCTTTCACTCATCCTTTTAGGTAAGTTATTTATTATTGGATTGAACCTAAAACCTCCCATGGGGTATGATAAACCTTGAAAATGTTAAAATTGGTATTTAAATGGTGAAATGGTCTGTTAATAATCTTATCCCTATTAAGATCATTAGTTTTCTTGATAGTATAAATAATGGACTACTAGTAATGGTTTGATATTTAAATGTTTTATGTCATGTTTAGATGATTGAATAGTTAATGGTTGAATTTGAATACTAAAGTGATTAAATTGATTTAAATGGAATTTAATGGTTTTTATATCGGAATAAATGATAAAACAACTCAATTATGAAAATTTTTAGGGGTATTGAGTATGGTATACCTTGTTTAATAATTAATATTAAAATAGTGCAACATTGTATGTTTAATGTTTTTAAAATGTTAAATATTTTTATACTTTTAAATTTTGTAAATTATGGAATGGTTTTGGTTCCAAACTCATACTCTTGGTGCTAATGATTTGATATATGGTTGGGGTGTAGGACTAATTCTCTATGAACTAGTCATTATTTAGATGGTTTGTGATATTTTAATGATCCTCTACATCCATAGTTTATGTTTCACATTAACACTCAAGGCACTAATGATTAATACAAATGGTTTAAATGTTAGACTAATTCTCTTGTAACTAATGATTTTGATAAAATTCATCTATGGTGTACTGAAACTCTTAAAACGATTTGGATAATAATGAGACCAATATATTTTAAATAAAGTGTGGATCAACCAATTATTTATGGCTCATATGAAAGGTTTTTTTATGTAGGTTTGGTTAGAACAGGTCCACTTCAGGACCTGGGGGCAAGAGGTTAATAAAAATCTATTTATTTTTTAAATGAGATTTCAATTATTTTCTTTTTGATTATTCCATGTCATGTTAAAAAACACTATTACTCATAAATTTTATTACTTTTGACAAAATTTTGGATTGATACTATGTTTTACTCACACCTTGAATGATTTTTCATAGGTACCATAGCAGGCATGATGGTTTCAGGTACGGAAAAATGAAAACTCAAGATTATAGATGGTTGATTTGGTGCATTATGGGATGATTATTGTATAATGTAACTAAGATATGTGTCATGAATTATTTTGGGGATTGTAAATTTGTGACTTACTTTTGGGTTCCTTTTGAAACATTCGATCATCCTTCCATTACATGTTAATTATATTAACATTTTAGGGCTTAAATAGTTTTAATTGTTTGGTATGTGATGTGTAGTAACCTATTACTTATTATTTATTATTATTTCTTCTATTATTTAATTCTGATAACAAGGTATTTTCTCCTTGCATTCCTTAATGGACACTCACTACTATTCAGCAGCCTCTCACATGCAGGTAGGCATGCTTAAGGTCATGTGGTGAACTAGGCCATCTATTAGTTGGAGTGAGAAGGGATATGATGTTACAAAGTGGTATCATATCACTATATATTTATTCATAATTACACTTTTGGAATGTTATAAGGGATAATAGGGTGTATTGGGGCTTAGTAATAAACTTTTGAATGATATTAGTTAACCGATGTGTGTGGGAAAACAAATTTTCCAAGGATGGGATTGTTTTCTTGAGTGTATCTTGTTATAGACGAAATATTATTTAACCTTGGTTGAAACACTTTTTCGTAATTTTATTGACTTATATTATTTTACACATAGTTCATTATGACATGAGATTACATATGAATTCTCTATTTCAGTCACACATGGTTAAGGTGAAATGAATCATATTAGGAACACATGGAAAGTCATGTTTCGTTTTGTTTCTTTTAAATAGAGAAGATGACTTTTTTTGAGTAAAATTTGTGTGTAATTATTTATGGTTTAAAATTGAAAGTTCCTAATAAAAAGGTTTGAACTATTTTAAATTGAAATATGAAAAATATTATTATTAAAATTGTGTTATAGACAATGTTTATAGCATGGGAAACTATTTATGAAATAAGTTAAACACAATCCTAGGATACGGCTGATTAGATATAGTGATAGTGTAATGATAATATCCATTAAGATAGTATATTTGTATTATCATGTTTATTGGTATTTATATTTCCTATTATCTATAACCATGTAAACAATAAATTATTTTCCCTTAAATGTGTTTATGGAAATGTAGTTGGATTATACTATGATGAAATTTTCTGAAAAGGTAATGAGAGGATGTTGCTTAGAAATCAACGTTGGTAGTGGAACCAGAGGACCTATTGGTTTCTTGTGATACTGAAGAAGATATTTGATTTTATAATTTCACAACCTTTTTATAGTTTATGGATAGGGACCTAATGTAGGTTGAACCAACCATGTTTTATCACACTAGGTAGTTATGGCTTCAACAGCCCTGATGTTTTCCAAAGAAGGTATTCCTGGGATAGTTGGGTTCTGGAATGAGTATATCCTGATAACCCTTGAAAAAATAGAGTCACCTACGTAAAAGAGGGTTAAATTCTTGTCTTATATGTTGTAGGTAACAATAAATAATTGGTGGGATATTCACGCCTAGGATGAGTACCTTCAAGGAATGGATTAGAAGGAATTCTTAGAGAACTTCTTGGAACATTTTTACATAGAGACCTTTTTAGAGTAAATAAACATGGATTTTATGAATTTTACCTAGCAGAATATATCATTGATATATTATGATGGTTCATTTACTAAACTACAACATTTTTTATAATACTTTTAAGAGATGGGTTTATTCTGGAAAAAAATTTCAGGAATGAATCAAGTGTTAGATCAAGGTATAGGTAAATATTTTCTAACATAAAAAATTATATGAGCCCTGAAATAAAGATCCCATTATTGATGGAACAATAAATAGGCCTCTGGTGGTTGGTTTTTAGTTTTATCTATGTGATCTTTAGTATATCCTCAGGTATTATAACTTACTACTATGAGAACAACTACCATGGAAGTAGTAGGAAACTAATTCATGGGAGTGGACCAGCCACTCAGGGTAGTAATCTAGTATTTTACTATTACTGTGGAACACAAAGTCCCAAAAGAGGTAAATTTACTTGACTAATAGTAGGATACTTATATTTAGTAGGATGGGTTGAATACTAATTTTTTTTTTGAAAACCCTCTATATATTTCATCTGATGGGGGACCCAGTTCATCAGAGCATCAATATTGGATATCCACCCCATATCAATCTCTAAATTAGTCTTATATCAGTTTTACCATTCACAGTGGAAATTTTAATACTTCAGTAAAATACTGGAAATATCATCAGCGTAGTGCAGTGTATAAGGCCTTGAAAAGATCTCAATGTAGAGGGATTGGTTAGATTCATTCAATATACTACCATTAGTAATGAGGCTTGACCTTCGATTGTCCAATATATGAATCTTTTGGATTCAATTCTTGAGAAAATTTTATTTGATATAGTATCATCACATTCAATTATATATTCCTAGTTTTTGAATGGTTTGGAACTTGCATTGGAATTATTTTATGGTGTTATATCAATTGACACACTATTTGGTGTGAAAGTGGAGGGTGTTTTTTATTGTAAGGATTGTTCCATCGATATTTTTGGGTACCATTTAATTTGAGAATTTTTCATGCTTGTGATGTCATGTTTTGACTTGATTCTGTTAATAAAATATTTAGTTTTTTCCTAGATCATATTGATTAATATTATACTAGGTTTAATTCAATTATACAGAGGCTAATAACAATGTTTATTCAGGTTAATGGGATATCATGTATGGTTTTTTAGGTTATGCTCATCCCCAGCCAGGTTAACAGACAACCAAGGTTTTGAGTCTTCTGTTAGGAAATGGGTATATTGGGCAAGATTTTTCCCTCCTATAGGGGATTAGTTTTGATGTTTTTTTGTTCAATCTTACTTTTATATTTTCTATTTGAGAGATATGTTGAGGTTTGAATTGATCTTGTTCTATGATTTTAGGTTGATTCAATTCCCCCTTAGAGTGGAACTTGTGGGGCTTCAATATTTTAAGACATAGTTAGAAAAATTTAAGGTTAAGGGTTCATTTAGTCATGTACATCCCCTTAGGGTTCTATGATTCCATTTTTCAAGAATTTGGATGAATATTTTCACTTATGTGTTGATTACCAGAATCTTTAGCATATGAAAATTATGAATTGGGATCCCCTTCCCCATATTGATGATCTCTTTTACTAGTTTAGGGTTTCTGGTGTATTCTCTAATATTGATTTAATATTATAGTACTATCAGATGATTTTAAAACCATATTATATACCTCTAACTACTTTTAGATGTAGGTATTTCGTGTATGAGTTCTTTTGTGATAACATTTTAGATGAAGAAATATCCTTCCATGTTCATGGCCTTAATGAACAAAATATTGCATACAATCGTGGATCAGTTTTTCTTTCTTTTTTTGTGATATCAGGTTATACACGTTTTCTAGAGATGATTATTTCAAACATCTTGAAATCATCCTATGTTTGTTGAGAATTAATCAAATACAAACTAATCTGTTTAAATTTAATTTTAATATTGACAAGGTGGACATTTTTTCATGTTTTCTTAGAGTATTGAGTGTTAGTGGAAACCGAGAAGGTGATATTCATGGTATCTTGAAAGTGACCCTTGGATATCTTTGTGATTTAAATAATTATAGGTTTGACCGGATATTATTATCATTCCATCTTAGTTTTATCCAATTGTTTAGTTATGGTGTATGGATTGAGAAAAAAATGTGGTGAAGTTTTAGTACTCTATAGAATGTCAGAATGATTTCCATGGGATGAATATGAGTTTGTCCTCAAGACTAATCCTCATCTTACTTGAATTGGGTAAGGAATATATTATATATTTTTATGCATTCAGGATCAAAATTTGGGAATTATAGTTTTAATAAGACATAGTCGAGGCATATAGGTACCATAAATTTAGGTTACATGAAAAAAATTATACTACACATGACAATGATTTGGTTTTAGTGGTTTATGCCATAAAATATTGGTGGTTTTATCTCATGGGTGGAAGGAATAATATTTATAATAACCATAAGATCATCAAATATATCTTTTCTTAGTATGATATTAGTCTCCATTATGTGGCATGGATAGAATATAAGAAATCATTTGATTTTGTTAGAGAAGATTTTTCAGGAAAAGGAAACATTTTTATTGTTGCTCAAATTCAAAAGATATAGACCCATATGGTTTAGTACTATAGTTATAAATAGAATATTATGACTATATTCATTTGAGATTCATATAGGTGTTTAGGAGGAGTGTGAATTGATTACACTAAATTATTTATCCATTTTATCATAATTTCTAAACTAGGTCATAAGGAGGCAATATGCTGATCCAGAGTGCCCAGTATTAAGGAATAACATTGATTATTATGAGATACCTCTAGATGAGATCAACAATAGTCATAATGTTATCCATGTTCACGGTTGTATCTACATTCCAAAAGAGTGTATGGGTGGTAATTTTGCACAAGTTTCGTACATAAAAATAGGTGGTGGACACTAGTCTGGACAAAATGTAGCGAGACCCTAATATACTATATTGGGGGGAAAGAATAAAGAACAGTATCATATTTTCTGTGACCTAATTCTACACCTTTCAATAGATGATAGTCATGAATCAGTTGTCTACTGGTAAATTACAGTCCTTGAAAACTTTTTAATGAATGCGGGATGATGTTACCAGGAATTTGATGGTGGGTTTTTTGAGGACTTGTTAGAATATTGATGTGATATGAGTGATTACTTAGTAATTAAAAAAAGTTTCCTTTTCTCATTGATTTGGGAGACCCATAAAATTTATGTTTTGGGTAACCTGTTTGTTTGAGATATAATATGTTTGTATGATGTGCATCTAATTACAGTTTTGGATTGAGATCTCTATTTTACGTAATGTATATATAAGTTCATATAGAATGTTCTTATTACTCATGTGTTTTTTGAGGATTTCCTACCACCTATGTACGATTGGAAAATAAAAGCATGATAACTAACTGTTAGAGGGTATCCTGGGATAATTTGTACTATATTTTGGAATAACCTAGGAGAAATAGCAATTACTTATCGATTTTCAATTTAGCAATATTTATTTGGAGACTATTGAGATGGAACCGTATGAGCAACTATATTTTTGGACATACAGATCAAATTTATTCAATTTCGATGTGGGAGAATAAGTGTTTTGGGGGATGATTCAAGCACCAGAAATATCAAAGTATGTCTATTTGATTAAAAAATGTGGTTTAAAACAAAATTATATAGAAGTAATATATCGATCAACATCGTTGACCTCTCATGTTTCATGTGTTTTATCTTTAATAGTATCATGCTGACCCTTATCATGTGATTTATTGTTTTTATTTTGGGGTTCAAATCGATGTTCCCTTTGATAATTATCCAGTTCATATTCTGGAAAGTAGTGAGAAATCTATTCAGGGTAGGACCATGCCTTTAGTTCAAGTGATATGGTAGCATGACCACATTTAGGATGAAACACGATAGATGAAATCATATTTTTTGGCCAAGTGGCTCATGTTTTATATGGGAGGCTTAGTGATCCTGGGGAGTAAAACTCATGGATGAAATGTTTTATGGTGGGGATATTTTTATATCCATACCATTATTAGTATATGTTTTTATTTTAATTTTTTTGTTAGAATCCTTTTATATTATTATATGGAATTATTTCATAGGACTAGGGAAGGTATCATGAGTAGTTTATAGTTTCAAGACATGAAAATGTGGAAAATTGGGCTTATAACACATTGTTCATGGTTATATAATTGTTAGTTTTAACCATTAAACATAACAATACATCCCAATTTTGGAGGAAGCATAATTGTTTTAAACAATGTCAGGATGCCCTAGTGACTGTGTGAGATAGGTGACCCTACTTCTATATCCACTGAAATATATTACATGCAATTTTCCAATCTATGTGGGTGGCCCATAAGATAGTGTGAGTAGATCTTTTCAAGTACATTGGATCTCGTAAAATTGATGTAGTCTTTGGAAATCCATGTGGCCAAAATGTGTTCCTCATTAAAAGTGTAAATTTCACCTTTTCCATCCTAATAATTTTAATAACACACATGATTTTTTCCAACATTTCACTCACATCTACTCTTATTAACTCTCAAGATTCTCCTCTTCATTCAGTGGTGAATATCCTTTGATGAATTCTCATTTAAAGTTTATTTATTACAATATGGGGCCATGGGTAAGTTTATATGCCAATTTCCTTCCACTCTTTTGATGTTTCACTACTACGTTTTCCCATATCAATATCATATACACTATTTCTAGGGCCATTTTCAACTTTTCTTTATGTTTATTTTAGCTCGAATCAAAGGATGTGTTAGGATGAGTGGAAAGCTATGAGAATAAAGTAGTTTATCTAAAGATACTTCCCATGGTGTTGATATTTTCTATCAATTTTATGTGTTAAAATCATTGTATTAATTATTTTGTGTTCATTTCCTTGATTAATAAAAAAAATTTGTCCTTAAATTAATGCCTTAGACCTTCCATGTTTCAAATTTGGTCTGTTAGTGATTATGGGTCAAAATCTATGGCTACCCATGGGGACTTCCAACCATTGAAGCTGTTAATGTGGGGAAGTAAATCGTTAAATGGTCAATTTACAAGTTAAATCCATTTAGGCACATTGGATGGATTAATATTAAGGGGAAAGGTTCTACTTGTCCTAGATTAGAAATTAAATGTTTTATTTCATTTTAAGAGGATAAAGTGTTAAATTTTGAAAATTAAATATCTATGTTGTTAAATTATTTTAAATATTATTCAACATTTTTATGAATAAATGGTGAATCGGATTAATTGTGAAATTATTTTGAGAGGTGTAGATGATGACAGATCTTATTCAATAATAATTTATGTAATGGGGAATATTTTTGTACTTAATGAATTTATATGGTCAAATGTGATAAACCATCTAATTTGTAAAATGGGGGAATGGTTTAGTTTTTGGACTGATTCTCTATGAACAAATATTTTTTTACATGGTTGGGGTGTTTGACTAATTCTCTAGGAACTAATGATTTTGATATATGGATTGGGTGATAGACTAATGATCTAGGACATATTTTATAAAAAATGATAACCATTTTTGTTTTATTAAAGTATGGATAACCCTATAATTTAGGGATCAGACAAACGACTATTCCCAAAGAAGGATTGGATGTCCTATGTTACACTTCATGACCCAAGGTCCAATAAATTGATAAATAAGTATTTATTTTTAATATTTTCTTTCAATTACTACCTTGTCTATTATGACATTTTATATCTAATTACACTATTTTTTAAACTAGTTATTGTTTTATACATTGTAGGTCTTTGCCTACTACGTTTTTCACACTCTCGAGTCTATATTTAGTTTCTACTTGATTAGGATTCATGGTTTCGGGTAGAACAAGGGTAAAGGATTGGTGATAGATAACTAGTATTGTAATTTATTGTAAAAATCTTTGATAATGGGATAAGGATTTGTTTTTGGAACAATTTTTGGGATTTTTAGTTTGCATCTTTCTTTTCCATTCATTTTGGTATATGTGACTATATTAACATGAAATGTTTGTTTTATTTACTTATTACCATTTAACCCATTTTAAATGTTTTTTATGTGATGTCTGGTTACTTATTTGATATTATTTCTTATTATTCCCACTATTGTTTTATTCTAATAAAGAGGGTATAATCTCCCCAAATTCCTCAATGGACCCTCACCACAAATCAACTACCTCTTGTAAATGGGGAGGTTCATTTTAGGTTGTTTGGATAGTTGAGTTGGATACTATTTGTAGTGATCTATGAAAATATGATGAACTTATTTCATGTGAGGTATTTACATGATATGTTATGGAACATTATAACCACATAATCCTGAATAATATATATTCATGAAAAATTCAATTGCACAATCAGTATCTTGGACTTTCAAAGCTGATCCCTTTGTATTATACATGGGCTAGGAAAAATCCATTCTTGTTTCACCCATGTTTATGCCATGTATTATTAATGTTTAATCCCCATTATATCTCTTGATATCATCCATTTAATGACAAAAAATCTTTACTAAACAGTGTTAAATTTATTGGACTGGAAAATATACACAAATCAAACTATACTGGTTTCTATTTTTTCTCCAAAAAGATATGTAGGATTCTTTTTTGTGGTGTAATCCTGAAAACCAAGAAACCATTTATCCCCATATCTCCTTCAAGATATGGTAAAACCATTAACACTTTTTAAAACCACTATGCCTTCAATAGTATCACAATTAAACATTAAAATGTGCAAACCTTAATATGATGGGTGTGTGTGGACAATTTCCACTTTTCATTAAGTTGTTCCTTGTCTTATGTGACATGATTAAGTGGATAATCCTTATTGGACTTTAAAATATTCCTAAATTTATGTGATTATCATTAGTTGTTAATACCCTTAATAAATTAAATCATAACCACCCTTATTTGATGGGAATAAGTAGAAAAATTTATTTTACTTATGTGATAATCCATAGATGCCCTATCTGATAATAATATGATAACCAAATCTCCTTGATGTTGAAAATACTCATCCTACCCTAGGTGATGAGCCTAGGGTTCCCTATGTGATGAGCATAAGATACTCTATGTGATGATAATGGTTTGATTTATATTATTATAGAAGGCTTACATATGTTCTTAGCATATTATTCCTCATGTGATGACAATGGGATTCCATGTGTGAAGATCCTATGTTAACTATGGTTATAATCTTAAGGTACCCTTGTCTCCTTACATGGGGAAGATAAAAAACCATATAAACCTGATATAAACTATATACCTAACCTCTTTTCATATTTTATGTGCACAAGATACCCTCATAGATTTACTAAAGGAAGATATATAATGAAATATCAAGATTCCCAACATGCTTGATGATCTCATCTTCTCCAACAGAAGGTGTTCACCCTAATAAAGTAGAAGGTGGGGTGACTAACAAATGTACACATGAATATATAATTGGGAATGAGATTCATGATAATTTTTAATTATATAAGAGTGTATCAACTAGGTAATTAAATCTTTCATATGAGGTGATAACATCCCATCCTCATATTTCAATCAAGGGGTTGTCTCTATCACTGCATTGGTGACAGGCCACCCACCATTAAAAAGTAGTAACAGAAGACCATGGTGGTTATAATCCATTTCCCAATCCATAAATTGTGTCTATGAAAAATGTTTTAGAAAATATATGAGTGAAATCAATGTAAATCCCTTCCCATTTTAAAGTGATAAGATTAGTAACGTTGGGTATTACAATGATCAGGAAACCCCAGCTTCTATCACATTTGGAAACATAATATACACATATTTGGATTCAAATTACAAAAACATACCATCCAATGAACATGAAACATGAGGTTACATAACCATTTATAATTGTAATGGGGTAGGAATGGCACCCACGATACTTTTATAACTCATAGTGATATATATGTGGTTATGTCACACACATACACCCAATAGTCAACTGCAATATCCCTCATAAATACTAGGCACCCTAACCCACATTACCCCTTAATAATGATAAAACTAAGGTTCATAAACAACATTTCATTCAAAAACAATCATGAAGGTATCATCCAAATCAGACATGACATAACTTGAACTGAACAAGCATTTATTTTTCATATTTTTTGTAATTTATACATTAAATTTCATAATAATACTAAAATACATAACTTGAAATGAAAAAGCGTTTATTTTTCAAGTTTTTGGTAATTTAAACATTAAATTTTAAAATAATACTGAAATATAAGAAACAAAAGTTTTATTTTTTTTATATTAGTATCTTATTACACATAATTTCTTCAACATATTCTATAAACATATTTACCAAAAACATTCTTCAATGCATAGTCTTACATATAATTTTCTCAGGAAATCGTAAGAAAAATGAGTGAGCTCAAATTCTTCGTGATGCTTATAATTTTTACATGAAATGTTTTATTTATATTTATTGTTTTATTCCTAAACTATTAAATTATTAAATCTTTTTTGTATTTATATTTTGAATAAAACATTAGATAAATAAAATAAATATCAATAAATTTAAACATATTTTGGAAACAAATTATGATTATAAGTAAAAAATGTGGACTTTTAAGACTATCTTGGGGAGGACCATGACCAAGAAACCAGGAGAGAGCTCACATGAACCACTTGATACTATAGGGCCCAAATCTTCTTCATGGTGCGCATAGGTGAACAATAGTGTGATGAGCCCCATTAAGACAATGCATGTTGGAAAGATCCCTAGAGGTGAGTACATTGTATTTGATATCCCATTCGCAAAATAGGATACTAAGAGTGGGATAAGGTGTTCCTATTTATAAATTATTCGTTTTATGTCAAAAAAAATTTATAGGATCATATTTTTTAGGTCACTATTCCTTACTTATAAAAAATACATTTATTTATGTTTTCACCCATATCACTCGATTTGAAAACACCATTTTGAGACACTATCATGCTTGAAATTTTTAGGGTGCCACTACTATCACTAGATTTGACAACTAAATCCATGTTCTATGATCTAATACACCATATATTTACACTAACAAAGTTATGAACCACAATTATTTATATATGGAGGTTTATATGACCCTCTTAGAACCATATTAAAGGATGATGAATCCCCCATAAGAGATGTCTGAGGCTAAAACTTTGAAAATGTTGTGATGAAGTAGAAAAAGGTTCACAATGCATTTATAAATCCACTAAGACTAGTGAAATGACCTAATATTCTTGGACTATCTCATGGTTATGGTGATTTAACAAGAATTTTTGAAACACCCTCTATGTAATAATTCTTATATGATTTGTTTTCATGATTTATGGATAACAAAAATATGGTTGCACCCATGGATTAGTACACCATGGTTTATTGGAGATGATTATGAAAAAAATAGTGAGTGAAAATTATTACTTCATATAGTTTCAGTCATGGATAAAATAAAATGGACATAAAATTGTTGTCACACCATAGTGCACAAATATGGGGCTAATAGGTTAATGGAATATGTAAAACACCATGAAAAAAATCATGATGATGATTGTGTCTAATCCATACTTGAATGATTCATAAAATATGAGGACGGAAAAATTTATACGTTTCTCATGGATAGAGATCCCAATGTCTATAGTGATACATACTAAAATAAGGATGATAAAATTTCTAGTGGAAATGATCATAGCTCCGGAATTTTTTTCATAGATGGTGAGTTTATATATTTAAAATACATATATGAGGATACCCATGGAAAACATAATTTCCATGAATGAAAATTATAGAATACTTGACATAAATAAAATCTGGGTGACAAGAAGATATTTTAAATTAATAGGGTGGTTTAAATGGAGAATTTCAAAACGAAATATGAACAATACCTACCCTCTCTCATGTGATAATAAAGGGAGTTGAAAAATTAAAATAAAATGATAAATGATAGAGATCATATAGTTGATTTAAAAGAGAAATCTAGGAGATATAAGATATTTTATTTCATATAAATATTGGGCATTTTATTGTCTATAGGAAAACAAAGAGATAGAGGATACTGTAGTTTTAATTCATTTATACTGTAGTATCTCAGTTTTATTTTCTATGTAACTTATATGTATATTTTTAATTTTGGTGTTTTCTAATTCAGTATCAATACCATTATATCTTATACTCATGATTTTGAGTAACTAACCAAAGGAATATCCTGGGGAATTAATCTAGTTTTCAAACCTAAGACCTTGTTTAATATCTACCACAGTTTATTATGAGGATGATATGTGTGGAGTATAATCCTCATTGTAGATATTAGAGGGTTATATTCATCTTCAATAACCAATATCACATGATTGAGTAGGTGTATTTATGGTGTTATTAGTGATCTATGAGTGTGTGTTATACTCTAAAAAATGGTATAAAAAATAATTCACACATATGATGGAGTTTTTATATAAATTAAAAACACAACAAGACAATAAAGTTTCTCTCTATAGTTCTCTCAGGATAATTTCCTTTCCTCTCATACATGTATCTATTCTATCTCCATATATATTTTCACATTTAGTTTTAGTTTTATTTTCATTATTAATTGCTAATTTTTCATTTTTTTTCTATAACAATATAAACAATAATTTATAATAATTGAACTATAATGGTATGTGATTGATACAGATCTCCTAATGTGAGATGTCCTTGGGAAACCACTGTGTTATACCTGGAAAATAATTATATCTTTTTCATTATCCTATAACATGTGTTTCGAAACAATTTATTGTTTCTACAGAGATTTATTGTTCTTTCAATCACTATTTCTCTTAAAATTACGTAAATTATTTCCATTTTTAAAAAAAATCAGAAAAAATAGTCTCACACACCCTGGTCAATGGAATATGGTTTTTCATTATTTTTAAATAGATTCGTGGATCTGGAATCCAAATTTTAATAGAGGAAAAATTCTTTAAGACAATACTTGGACATAAAGTGATCTTCAAATACCCTATATTGGATGTATTGACCCGAGAATTAATTATATTCCTAGAGTACATCCTATAATTTTATCAAGAAATTACAAAGGCACAATATGTGACTTCAATTTTTTCCTCCCAATTTATTAAAGAAATTATATATATTAATAAATGAACCAAGAAGTTCTTATTGAAGATATGTTTCATTGAATTATAGTATCAATAGAAAATACATATAGAAAATGGTATCATTAATTGAATATCTCCATGCATCTCAATGGATACTATCATATCTAGAAGAATAACTAGGGGAGGAATATGTAACCCCATTAATTTTTAAAATTAATGAATCCAATTAGGAAATGAATAAATAATTGAATATCCATTCCACCTATATCAACCATTACTTATGTAGATTTATAATGAATATTTTTCAACTGATGTACATATAGGAGATCAACAATATTTGGATAAAGTTTTGGATGAATATGAATGTATTAATACGATATAATACTTCCCCAAATTTAAATTATAATAATAAACTAAATTGTTTCTCTCTCTAGATATAGAAGAAGAAACCATTAAAGTGCTGAAGATCGATGAAATATTGGTGGATCCTTACAACCGACACCCATCTACAACCACTCATCTTCTAAAATGGATTTACGTTGAAGAATAAATTGATGTTGAACCCACACATAGAGATAATTCTATTTTGAAATAATTTTTGACTAATAATATTGAAACTAAATTGAGTATCACCTCACAAATTTTTAAAATTTAATATTTTTTTAATATATTGATTCCTTAGTAGTAACATGATTAAAAAGAAGATTCTCTATATGAAGAATACATGAAGGTCCCTAAAAATGTTGATCATTTTTTAAATGGAGTAAATAATGATATCGAATTGGCGTTTCCTAAGATAACGAAGATAAAATTCATTTAAATTATAAGGGAATATTTTTAAATTGATTCATCATATTTTAATTTTCTTCAAAAAGAATTAAAATATAAATTTACTACTTATTATTCATTGATTCCACAAACATTAATCAACCATTGGAGAATAAAGAATATGTTGAGTGAGTTAAAATTAAAAAGAAAAAGGACACATTATTTATCCTACCCCCATCATATATGTTGTATCATATTAGAAAGGGATGGATTCGTTATACACTTTACATGGATTAATATATAATATTAAGAAATAAATGAATGATGAATATAATATGTGTTGGTTTTTCAAGTAAATAAACTCCACCCATCGTCATATTTCAAATTATTGCTCGTCTTTCCTATCTATATGTAGTCAAAACCCTAGGCCCTTTTTGGAGTACTAACCAAAAATAATCATTTTTTTTCATTATTTGTATTTGGATTCTGAATTATTTCTTATAAATTACTTTTAGGATTTTATTAGGTTGTATTCCAATATGCTTCATTGTTTTTTATCATAATTTTCAGTAGACCATGTTCATTGATGATTGATATTATTTTGTAGGTCAGTAATTATTATAGGATAATATAATCCCTATGAATTTTAGAGAATATAGAACCAAATAAACTTAATTTTAAAAATAGAGATCATATATTCATTCAATATATTTTAACTCTCTATATTATGGTTTTCATTTTTTAGCATCAAAAAAGTATTTTCATTCTGAGACATTAAGTATTTTATTTACATGACATATCTATGAGACCTAAGTGATGTATTAAGAATCCTAGGATTATATATTTTATATTTATATGATAATGAGATTAAAGGATTAATTTACAGTATTAAATTTTTATAATAAGTTGTAGGATGTTATTCTAATAAATCGTGATTTGAGGGAATTGGTTTATTCATGTAATTTCAATTTCCCTTAAATTTTCGTACATTGAATTTCAGAAATCCTTGTAGATTGGTTTTTTATTATTATTACATTCCATGAGTGGTTATCTAATTTCATATATTTCCCTTTCCTGAAGGGATCCATTGACCTAATTTTTCTAATTAAATCATCATCATATTTATTGATATATCTTAGGGAATTCCACCAAGAAAAACTTGAATTGGAGATTTTCAATGTTATGCTTATACAATGTCACATTAAATATGATTGATGCATTTTTTTATTTTAAACATATTTTTGAGACCACATTTTACATTAATCCTTATTTATTCAATATAATCCATGGATAAAAATGTTTGTAATAATCCAAATTACAAGAAATATTTCCCTTTCCTTCACTACTTTATGCAATTTTAATGATAATTTAATGTTAAAGTGTGGGGGTGATGGAATTCATGATGGACGTAATGAACTATAATTAAAGGAATTTGTGTAGGGATGATATTTCAGTTATTAATAAAGTTTATTGTTTGTTATATCATTTTATTTAATTTATACTCCTCTTGAGAAATGTTCATGCCAATTCATTCATTATAATTCATTGCAACACTTCATGATTTCATGAGATTTTTGAATTTATAAAGTAGGAAATATAGGTTCTTTTGAAGCCTATGGAAGTATCGTGTACTAATCATATTACCATAACTCTAATTTTAGTTTTACATTGAGTTATGAGAGAAATATCTCTATTTTGTTGTAAGTCCAAAATTAGAATTTTTAACAGTGATGTATTATGAATCTTTAAAGAAAAAAAAGAAAAAGATACATTAAATTTTTAATGGAAAAGTTTAAAATACTTGGGTTGATTGAATTATTTGAAAATTGGGTTATTGAAGTAATATTTTATGTGGAACTCAAAAAATTTATTTTCCAATTCATAATCATTTAGTATTATGGCTTTGAAATTTAGATATCAATAACCTGTTTTTCCAATTTAAATTGTTATTGAGCTTCAATTCTTGTGTAAAAGAATGAGTTCAAGTGTGGGGAAATTTTATATTCATAATATTTGGGTAAAAAAATTTGTTATTTTTAATATTTTATTCCCAATTTATTAATTCATTTACTATTTTGTGTGTATTTATATTTTGAATAAAATTTTATAAAAAATTAAAAGAAAAACATTTGAAGTCATGTATTACTTTGTGTCATTTTACATATTTTGAGACAAAATACATTTATATATAAAAAATGGGTCAACTTCACACTATTCATCAGAGGACCAAAAAGAAGAAACATGGGGATAGATTAAATGAGCTTCAGGAGACCATAAAGTGTAGAGCTCTTGCATGGGGCATATAGGTGTGCAAGAGGGGGGACAAGGCCTGTTAGGACTATGTGGGATGGTGTGGGCATGTAAGGTGAGTGCAATGTATGTGGGATTACATCCAAACATCAATATTAAAAGAGTGGTATGCGGTGTTTCTATTGGTAAGAGAGTAGTTGGAAACCAAAAATTTCAATGCAGGGAAAGCTTTGGTGAGGAATTGTTCCTCACATTAAGAAATTGCATCACTTAATGATTTTTTCCATGTCATTGGACTTGGAAATACCCCTACTCATCCCTGAGAAGTTTGAAACCACTAGAGCACCACTACTATCAAAAGATTCCACCATTACATTGATGTTTTGATCTTGATGTGACAATTTATGGCCATTGATGAAACTTTGAACCATCATGGATGACATCTAGAAGATTAGACGACCCTCATAGAACCATCTTCAAGGAAATAGAATCATCCACACGAGTTGTTCAATTATATAGACTTATCTATGTCATGCCAAAGGAGAATATAGTGATCATTGGATTTCCAACTCTATTATAGATAGTGAATGGACTTCTAATAATGGTCCATCCCATGTTTTGGGCGATGTGACAATAGTTTTTTGATAACCCCATGTGAAGGAAGACTTGGTTGAGATTCTATGTGAATAGAGGATGAATCTGTGATATTAGATCCCATGTATGAGTACCCCATCAATTATAGAAAAATTCTAATACCAAATTGGTAAGTGAAACTAATTTCTATCCATATTTCTTTATTATGGGTGATTAAAATGGACATACAATTAGAGATACTCCATAGCATGTGAATCCATGGATAATAGGTGAATGAATAATGTAAAATTCCATAAAAACTGTATATAGAAAAGTGTTGTCTAGATCTACTTGTATTATTAAAAAAATACTAATATTAAACATGGTCATCAATTCATGTGGTTGGTGATCACGTGGTTGCTAAAAATCCATAGTTAAGTAAGGTTGAAAAAAATGGATAGTGGAAATAATTTTAGCTTCCCAATCTAATACATGTATGGGACGTTATAGGATTTAAAATACACATATGATGATACCCAAGGCCCTGATAATTTCCATTCATGTATAACATGGTATATTTTAAGATAGATAAATAATGGGTGATAAGATGAGATATGAAAATAGGTTGGTTTGAATGAATATATTCAAAAATGTATATTGCTAAGGATTACCCTCTATAATGGGTTAATAAATGGAATAGGGTGATTAAAATCAAATGATAATGGATAGAGAAGAAAGAGTTGTTTAAGGAGAATATGAAGGATCTGTGAGGGATTCTTATTCCTATAAATACTAGGAAGATGTTATTCCCTAGAAAATAAACCAGGTGGATGCTACTACTATTTCCACTACTAAAAATAGGCCTTTAATAGCACTAGAATAATTTTTTATCAACACTAAATATGTTATAAATACCATAATATGGTTAATATCAATCAGCTTATATAAGAAAATGGATTTAATGCTATAATTTACCCATTATTAGTGCTTCTTAATGCATTGATAAAGGGGTCCACTATTAGAAATTTTAGAAGCATTGATATAGGATCCCTTACATAGCACAATAAGTAGGAATGATAAAAGGGAATACCACAGTGGGATTTTACATTACATTGCATAACCAAAAATAGGGCATATTGTAGTGTGTTGTAATAGCATAATACAACACCTAAAATAGTACAAAAAATAAAAAAAAATCATTAACAAATACAATATTTATATGAAATCAATACAAATAAAAGAAAAAAACACTATTATATTGAAAATGAATGCACCCATATGCAAGAAAAAACCAACCCTACTGAAGAAAAATAACACACCTATATAAGAAAACAATTCTTCTATTGGTAATAATACAATGAAAGAAATTAAGCACAAAGTGTTAATCATAAACTAAATGTTGTGCCATATACCAATAAAACTATGTATCAGATTGAGTTTCATTTGATTCTTGTACATCACATCATTTATTGTTCATCTATAGGCATTAAATATTTAAAAAGTATCTAATTAAGTATATGATAAAATTTATTAGGAAATTATTTAATTATTAAAAAATATAATGACGATAAAACAATCAAGGCCTGTTTTCTTTGTTTTGTCGATGTGATGTGTGTTTTAAACTAAAATGACACTTCAATATTGAATATTCACACTTGGAGTCATATGGATCACACCATTTGTCAGATTTAGGTGTGTTTGATTCCAACATGTCCTAAATGACTTAAGGATCATTTTACTAATGTTTTATGAATATATGAATATTTTTCCTCAGTTTTCAGTATGTCCTTTGTGTTTTTTTACAAAAAATATCATTTTAATTTACAAATGCACTCATTGAGTCATATGGGACACATATTGTGTGGGTTTGGTGTGACTTGTTACTACAAATCAAAAATGAATTATTAATCATTTTACACAATTATCACGACAATCCAATTATGTATTCTTTTTATTAGTGAGTGACACTTTTTAAACTTAAATATCAATATTAAATGGATAATGGACACATTGAGTCATATCGGAAACATTGTGTATCATATTTAGGTGTATCAAATTCCTACACATCACAAATGAATTATGGATATTTTTAATAATGTATCGAAATAATCCTATTGCGTTTTCTCGGTTTTGAGTATTTTTGTTGTCTTTTTTACTAAAATAAATGTCAAATTTAAATAAAAAGATGCACTCTCAGTCATACCGGTCACACTGTGCATTGGATTGAGATGATATTGATTCGTACATGTCCCAAATTACATATGAATCATTTTACTAAAGTATCAAAACAAGACGAATTCAATTTCTTGGTTTTGGAGTATGTTTGTTTTATTTTTTACTAAAATTGATCTTAATTTAAAAAAACATGTGGAGTGATACCAGTCACAACATTAATTGGATTGATGTAGATAGGATTCCTAAAAGTATCAATTGACTTATTGTATTTTTTTTGATAAATTATAAAAACAATATGAATGTGTTTCCTTATTTTTTAGTACACTAATTATGTTTTTTAATAAAATTTCATTTTAAACTAGAAACACACAATTTCAGTGCTACTGATATCATAATGTTGGGGTTTAATATAAATATGACTCCTAAATGTCATAAATTAATATGGAATAATTATCCTCAATTATCAATTAAATTAGAGGATTTTTTCCAATTTTCATTTTGTGACACTTTTTGAACTAAAATGTCAATTTAAAATTGATAATAGGGAATTTTGGTCATACCGGCCACACTGTAAATAAAACTGAGGTGTGTATGATTCGTACACATCCATAATTACATATAAATATTTTTTCTAAATTATTAAAAAAAATAATGTTTTTATATATTTTGGCTTTGTCAGTTTTTATTTTTCAAAAAATTAATGTCATTTTTTAATAAAAAGATGCACTAGGAGTCATACCAATCACACCATGTCTTGGATTAATGTGTAGTTGAATCCTACACATCTGAAATTACATATGAATTATTTTCAAAAATAATTAAAACAATACAAATATGTTTTCATAGTTTTGAGTACACCACTTGTGGTTTTTACTAAAATGTCAACTTAAACTGGAAACATGTATATTCAGTCTTGCTGGTTAGATAATGTGTGGGTTTGAAATGAGACTAAATCCTACATGTCACAATGAAATTATGAATAATTTCCCTCAATTATCAAGATAATACAATTTTTTTCATGGTTTTTAGTGAGTGAGAATGTTTGAGCTATAATGTCGATTTTAAATTGATAATGGAGACATTGATTCATAATTGGAATATTTTATATTAGATTAAGGTGATGATGATTACTTCTTGTCAAAAATGACTACTCTATCATTTTATTAAATTGAAAAAACAATTAAAAGATGGTCTAAAAGTTTTATGTATGTCAGTTGTCTTTTATAATAAAAATTATGTCAATTTTAAATAAAAATACACACTTAGAGTCATACCAGTGACACGGTGTATTATATTGAGGTTTGGATGATTCCTACACAACCCAAATGATTTATAGATCATTTTTCAAAAGTATCAAATCTATATGAATTAATTTTCTTGGTTTTGATTTTGTCACTTGTGGTTTTTACTAAAATTTCTTTTCAAAATAGAAACATGCACTTTAAATCATACTTGTCACATCATGTGTGGTTATGAAGGGATAATGATTCCTACAAATCAAAAATCAACAATGAATCATTGTGATAAATTATATATATCTGAAAATCCTATTTTCAAAGGTTTTAATGAGTGAATAATTTTGAACTAAACTGTCAATTTTAAATTGATAATAGAAACTTTGAGTCATAGTGGGCACATCATGTATCGGGTTGATGTTTGGTTAATTCCTAGACATCACAAATGATATTGGATCATTTTCATAATGTATAGAAACAATTAAAATTTTGTTTCTCAGTTTTCAGTATGTCATTTGTCTTTTTTACTAATTTTGATATCAATTTTTAAAGAAAATACACACATGGAGTCATACTGATCATAATGTGCATTGGACCGAAGTGCGACTAATTCATAATTTTCTTAAATGATTTATGGATCGTTTTCCTAATGTATGAAAATCGTTATAATTTTTTCTATTTTTTTATTATGTGATGTGTATTTTGAATTGAAATTTAAATTATAAACTACATCATATTATTCTATTAATACTGGTCACACCATGTTTTAGATTGAGATGTGGATGATTGAGTATGTTATGTGTTTATTTATTTGAACTATCTTAACTAAGCTATAAAATAAAAAAATGTTCCATTTGGATGGAATAATAAACCCTATTCTTCTTAAAACATCTCCTCCAAAAGCACCATCTTCTCTATTTTCTTAGTTATTATAGAAAATTGAAGGAAAACTATGAATTACCAAAAATATCTATGCAATAAAAATACTAGATAAAAATGATAAGTAAATTAAAATAAATATAGTAGATAAATTGGTGAAAAAAATTAACTACATAAGTAGTAGGAATTCACCTATTCATAATGGAAGTGACTTCGGATTTTGATTCAATAATATCCATATAAACAAAGCATCTTATATTGTTTCATATCACATAAATAAAATTGACTTAAAATATATACCAATTATTTTTCAAGTGTTGTGTACTCCATCCTTTCTTTGAGATAGGGGTACATTGGTTTTGATGCACATTAATTATTTTTATCACTCATGATTTTTCTTAAATTAAATGTAATGAATAGAATTTAATACAATAAAATAACAAACAATAATATATTATCAACTATATTGCAACTATAATTATTTTCATTACGATTATTGATGAAAGAAGTCAGTGTTTCATAATTTATAATGTGTTCATAAATAACAGGTGGGTGAGGATTTACTTTCTTTTTACAATCCTTAAGAAGTAACTTCTTAAGAAGAGTTTTCAAGCCTCACTTCTAACATACTTGGTAAATAAAGAATAATACATTTTCATAATTATTAAAATTTACTAATTAAATATTAATTTTACTTTAAATGGGTTTCTATGTTTGATAGCATACCCGATACGCAACAAATAGTTTCCTTGAAATCTTACGTTGCACACTAGTAATAAAATAATATTATTTTAAATGGTAGTTAACACGTAGCTTTTTTATTGGTGGGAATGAATATAAATAACTAAAATATGATTTTATATGTTTTTTAAATGTTATTACATTTATCCAATAAAGGATAAGGGATTAAAATACAAAAAGAATTCAATTTTAGGCATAGATACGCTAATTTTCACTAAAAGTCCACTTATCACCTTTTGATGGCGAACCGTCATTAAATATAGTTTTGGTCACTCATATAAATTCTTTCTGACCAAATGAAATTCTTCTTTAGAATTGGGACATCAAAATTTACTTTGAGTGAATTTTTGGTATTTTTCCGATAATGTTCATTTTTATAATGAATAGTGAAAAATGTTGTATTTTAATTCAAAACCTTTTTTTAATCTAATTTATTTGTATGATTAGATTATCTTTTTAATTGGTTTTAAAGTTAAATTATAATATATTTTTACCATTTAATCCAATAGTGGTCGTTGGAATTAATGTCACTTTGAAATTGGACTAAAACTAGTGTCAATCTTTTAATATATATTCTTTCATAAAAGCACGCTATTTGGCCTGACCATGGGAATTAATTATTAAATTAATTAATGTAACTTATATGTTATGAATTTTTTAAAATAGACATCATTTTTCAATTTGGAATATCAAATATATCTTAGGGTGATGTTTTGGTATTTTTCGGAAAGACTTCAATTTTTGATGAATAGTGAAACCACTAAGTGGTACTTAAAAAACTGATTTTTCGTTTAAATGAAATTTTACCACCTCTGTGTTTTGAATTTCAAAAATCAGACATTCTTGGTAGTCTTTAGGAATTAAAATTCGGTTCAATGGGATTAAAATAATTTTTTAGGGAATATTAACTTTTAAGTTTTTAATCGCGATTAGAGGTAATTAGTGTAATTTAAGGTAAAAATAATGTTTTAATAATATGAAATGACCTTGACACGTGTCCTACCCTTATTGTATGTGTCATGGACGACCAAGAAAATCATGGGTGAACTTGGGGACCCCATGGAGCCACATTGGTAGGAAAATGACATTAATAACTTTTTATTTAATGTTAAAATAAAAATATCACAAACATGTGTTGTTTTACTAAAACAATTTTTAAATGGGGTTATAAAAGTCATATTTTTTACTATAAATTTTCATTAGAAATCTAAAAATATTTCCTACATCATGGTTTCTTTTATTATTTTTATACATTAAATAAATTAAATTATTTATGACACCATGATGATGCAGCGATTACCTCATTATTTAACGATTTAAATAAAATGAAATGATAATGTAAAATATAAGACCTAAACTTGTCAAAAACCTATTTTATGGGTTTATTTCTAACACTTATCACCCTATACTCGAAATATATAATTATTTAACCTTTAAAATCCAAAAATAACTTTATAATAAAGTAACCTTTTATAACATTCCAAGAGTTCCCCTCCTCTCCTCTAATAAAAGGCCCCCACCTCTACCACCTTACCCACACCTCTCAAGCCTTTGGATCGGCCATACCCAGCCTATTTTGTCTCTCCAAATCCCTCTCTTACTCCTAGAAGCCTAACTTTGGGAATAAGTCTTTCCAAGTAAGCCTTTGAGCTCAAATCAAAAAGAGTTACCCGATTTAAAGGTAGTGTCTTCTCTTGTGTTCTTATGTTTTATTTTGCTTCTCCAACCCCCAAAAACTCTTTTTATTCCTTTATTTTGTAAATAAACTTGTATCATAAATATACTAGGATGTTGTTATGAGAAGTATTAGAGATAAACCTACACACACCTTCGTCTAATGGTTAAAGAACATATTGTTTGTATAGTTAGCGATTTTCTGCCTCACGAAACGATGATTGTTCAATCTTCTTTTAACACATTTCATGATGGACATTAAGATGTCACTCTCTTTATATAATATATATATATATATTATGTTTTTTTTTCTTATTCTTCATTATTTTTTATTTGTGGCATACCTTTATGGTTTCCATTGTGGGTAAACACGATAATTTCATTTTAGGAAGTGCGGACTACCGCCCCCTCAAAGTGATTTGATTTGTTAATTACATATGTGGGATGTATAAAGGATGGAGTTAATGTTATTATATATTATGTTAAACTGGAATTATAATATACCCTTATATTATTATGATTTCACTCCATTAAATATGAAAATGAAATGAAAGTAGCGTTCATGCGTACGTACGGCTTACCGTCTCCATGAACGGTGCATTTCATTTCTTACCTCAGAATATTATGTACTATTATAAATACATGTATATGATGGATATATATGATATCCAAATCATGAGTATCATTCTGGATATAATGAACCTTTGACCACATAAACAACATGTAATTGTAAGAAGTCCATTTTTGACTTATGAACCAGATATCGACAAAATGAACATTATTAACTTAAATGATTACATAATGTTTATAACATGGTAATAAGTGATATAAAAGGAATAATTAACTTGAAAAAGGTTCTTAAGCAAGTATAAATTATCTCAAGTTTATTATTCATGAGATTAAAGAGAAATCGAGTCACGTCGGATATGAGGTAAGGGACTTCGTCTCAATCTCCATTCATTGAGGCATATTTTGTTTTATACACAACTTTATTTTATACGGTGTATAAAACCATTTGAAATTTATGCTTATTCAAAAGTAATATTTTTTATACGAAGTGTTTTTCTAAATGGAAAAAGGAATGTTCTTTTTTTGTTATACGTCTTCGGCGACAACGACTTCTCTTCCATCGTGACCATTATTTGAATTTTTGCTTCCTCTACAAGACATAACGTAAATTTTTTTAAAATGAAAAACAAATACCAAGTATTACTTTTCTTTTATTTTGGTATTGAAAATGGTTTTCAGAATGTTTTTATTATATCAATGTGTTGTATTGATATCCTGTGATTGAAATGTGGAAATGTTATGTTTCCTTTATGCATGTTTTATGTGATACAATTATGTTATGGTTCTTGGGAATTGTTATGAAGACGGGTGGTTTCATGATAAATTAAGGGCAGGTGAGCCCGATATAGCTCTACAATGCATTGGGTAACATGAAGGAGTTAAACGTTAAGGTTTCTCCGAAGAGATTTAGGGAATATATTGTGATGGGTATTTCAAACGTAACCATGGGGGTTACTCCCTACGTAAGAATGTTATGAATTCCCCAAGTTACCTTTATGTCTTATGATTTCTATGATTTATTCATGATTTGATGAGGTATGTTAAAATGCTTATGTTTTATGAGTAAAGTATGATTTCGTACATGAACTAATGTTTTCATTTCGTACTTTCATATCTATTATGGAGCTTTTTATGATCATCCCAAGTTTTTGAAATGTTTTTCACAGGACTTAATGTGAAATAGGGTCAAGGATGGGATCAAGGAAAAGACATTCTATCTAAAACATGGAACTATACATGTTTCTTTTTAAGAGTTTTTATTTTATGGAAACTTAGTATAAGTGTCTACTTTTTAATCTTATAAGATGTAACAGTTATGTCCTAATTCTCTAAAACTGTAAACCTAAAAATATCCTCAATGTGAATAATTCATTTAATTCAATATTAAGTAAGGTTTAAGGTCAGGGCCTTATAGTTGGTATCAGAGGTCGGTTTAGACAACTTTAGGAGTTAGAATTCTATTAAATGATTATCCAAAAATAGTTTTTTCTGGTAAAATTGAAATGATATAGCATTTGAAGATTACAATGTTGCTTCTACTAAGATATTTTTGTTTTAAGAATGGTTTTTCGTAGAGGAAATAGAACAGATTTTCTGGAAAGGCATACAGAGGGAAATGACCTTTCAAAACAGTATCCTGTGATGGTCAGAATCAGAACTAACCAGTTTGTTGTAGTGATGGCTCAGTTGACTGAGGTGATAAATCATGGTTGTGTTTTTTGATGATATTTTGGTGTTTTCTAAAAGTAAAGAGGAGCATAAAAGTTATTTAAGGGTTTTCTTGAAAGCCTAAAAAGAAAAGATACTGTATGGAAAATCCAGCAAGTGTGAGTTTTGGTTACAAAAAATTTCTTTCCTTGATCACATTGTTTCAAAAAATGGAATAACTATTGATCCTGTTAAAACCAAAGTTGTTGAATAATGTCCAAGACAAACAAATGTAACTGAGATATGTAGCTTTCTTGGTTTGGTAGGTTACTACCGAAGGTTTGTTGAAACTTTTTCACCGTTATCTAGTCCAACGACTAAGCTAACTCAGAAGGGTGTTAAGTTTATCAGGATAAAAGAATGTGATGATTTTTTTTAGGAGTTGAAAAGAAGATTGGTGAATGCTCCAGTTTTGGAACTTCCTTCCAGTAATGGTGAGTTTGTTATATATAGTGATGCTTCGTTGGAGGGACTTGGTTGTGTCCTTATGCAGAATGATCAAGTAATTGCATATGTTTCACGTCAGTTGAAAACTCATGAGGTAAATTACTGTACACATGACTTGGAATTAGTTGCTGATTTTTTTTTTGCTCTAAAAATTTGGAGGCATCATTTTTATGGAGTAAAGTGTGAAATATATACTAATCACAAAATTTTAAAGTATATATTCACTCAGAATGAATTGAACATGAGAAAAAGGAGATGTCTAGAATTAATAAAGGATTATTATTTTACAATTCATTACCATCCGGGAAAAGCAAATAAAGTGGTTGATGCTTTGAGTCAAACAAGTAATGCTTCATTAACCATGCTACATTTGGAATGAGATCCTATGGTTTTTAATTTGATGAACTTTGGAATAGAAGTTTTTGGTGTAGGAATTTATTCTGTTTTGTTTCAGGTATCAGTGAGATCATCCCTATCAGACAGAATTAAGCAAGAGCATAAAAAAGATAGTGGGTTGCAGAAAAAGGTAGAGCTAGTTCAGAATGCTAAGTTTCCTGAATTTAATATTAGTAATGATTGTGTTTTGAGGTTTGGGAAGACATTATGTGTGCCTGGTGATTCAAAGTTGAAGAATGAGTTGTTATGTGAGGCTCATAGTTCCATGTTCTCAGTTCATCCTGGCAGTATTAAGATGTACAGGGATCTGTGGGAGAATTACTGATGGGATGGAATGAAAAGATATATTGTTAATTTTACTGTGAAGTGTTTGAATTTTTAGCAGGTTAAAGAAGAGCGGTAGTTACCGAAAGGGTTGCTTCAGCCTTTACCAGTGCCAGAGTGGAAATGGGAAAATATATCCATCGACTCTATTGTGGGATTACCGAACACATCTCGAGGTAATATTGCAAATCTGGATTATTGTTGATCGCTTGACTAAATCTGATCATTTCCTTCCTATTCGATAGAATTTCTCTCCAGATCAACTTTCTCGATTGTATCTTAAAGAGATAGTCAGGTTTCATGGAGTTCCCCTATCCATTGTATCTGATCGTGAACCCAGGTTTACTTCTATCTTTTGGAAAGGCCTTCAGAAGTCGTTAGGTACTAAATTAAATTTTAGTACATCTTTTCATCCTCAATCAGATGGGCAGTCAGAATGAAAAATTCAGACTTTGGAGGATATGCTACATGCTTGTTCGATGGATTATCAGGGAAGGTGGGACCAACATATTTCTTTGGTTGAATTTTCATATAATTAAATTTTTCATTCTAGTATACAGATGTCTCAATTTGAGGCATTATATGGTAAACGGTGTCAAACTCCAACTTTTTGGGATGAAGTGGGTGAAAGGAAGCTTATGGGACCAAAATTGGTAGAAGAGATGGTAGAAAAAGTTCAGTTGATTCAGAAACACATGAGAATATCTCAGAGCAGATAGAAAAGTTATTTAGACAATAGGAGGATGGATCTATCTTTCAAGGTAGGTGATAATGTTTTTTTAAAAGTTTCACCATGGAAAAGTGTGATGTGATTTGGTAAAAAAGGAAAGCTGAGTCCAAGGTTCATTGGACAATATAAAATTCTGGAGAAAGTTGGATCAGTTTCTTACTGAGTGGCATTACCTCCAAGTTTATCTCAGGTACACAATGTTTTTCATGTTTCATTGTTGAGAAAGTATATTCCAGATCCATCTCTTTTTTTGAGCCCAGAGGTAGTTCAGTTGGAAGAGAATCTATCTTATGAAGAACAACCATTCTAGATTCTTGACCATAGACAGAAAGTGTTGTGGAATAAGGCAATTCACCGGGTAAAGGTTTTATGGAAAACCCATATGGTTGAAGAGGCAATGTGGGAATCTAAAAATGCTATGAGGGATAAATACCACCACTTATTTTGATAAGTGAATAAAATTGCGAAGACGCAATTCCCAAAAGGGGGGAAGGATGTAACATCCCAGGTAAATAAAGAATAATACATTTACATACTTATTAATATTTTCGAATTAAATATAAATTTTACTTTAAAGGGGTTTCTATGTTTGATAGCGTACCTGATACGCAACAAAGAGTTTCTTTGAAATCATACGTTGCACACTAGTAATAAAATTATATTATTTTAAATAGTAGTTAACATTTAGCCATTGTATAGGTGGGAATGAATAGAAATTACTAAAATATGATTTTATATGTTTGTTAAATGTTTTTACATTTATCCAATAAAGGATAAAGGATTAAAATATGAAAAAAAATTCAATTTTAGGCATAGATACTCTAATTTTCACTAAAGGTCCACTTATCCCCATTTTATGGTGAACCGTCATTAAATATATTTTTTTTCACTCATATAAATTCTTTTGGACCAAATAAAATTCTTATTTAGAATCGGGACATCAAAATTTACTTTGTGTAAATTTTTGGTATTTTTCTGATAAAGTTCATTTTTTTAAATGAATTGTGAAAAATGTTGTATTTTAATTCAAAACCTCCTTTTAATCTAATTAATTTTTATGATTATATTATCTTTTGAATTGGTTTTAAAGTGAAATTAGAATATATTTTTACTATTTAATATAATAGTGGTCGTTGGAATTAATTTCACTTTGAAATTGGACTTAAACTAGTGTCAATCTTTTGATATATATTGTTTAAGAAAAACACGCTATTTGTCCTGACAGCAGGAATTAATTATTAAATTAATTAATAAAACATATATGTTTTGAATTTTATAAAATAGGCATCATCTTTTAATTTGTAATATAAAATATATCTTAGCCTAAAGATTTGGTATTTTTCTGAAAAACTTCAATTTTTGATGAATAGTGAAACCACTAAGTGGTACTTAAAAAAACTGAATTTTCGTTTAAATGAAATTTTAACACCTCTGTGTTTTGAATTTCAAAAATAAAACATTCATGGTTGTCTTTAGGAATTAAAATGTGGTTCAATGGGATTAAAATAATTTTTTGGTGAATAGTAACTTTTAAGTTTTTAATCGTGATTAGAGGTAATAAGTGTAATTTAATGTAAAAATAATGTTTTAATATTATGAAATGACCTTGAAACAAGTCCTAACCTTATTGGATGTGTCATGGACGACAAATACAATCCATGGTAAACTTGGGGACCCCATGTAGCCACTTTGGATGGAAAATCACATTAATAATTTTTTATTTAATGTTAAAATAATAATGTCACAAACATGTGTTGTTTTACTAAAACAATTTTTAAATGAGGTTATACAAGTCATATTTTTTAATATAAATATTCATTAGAACTCTAAAACTATTTACTACATCATGATATTTTTTTTATAATTTTTAGAAATTAAATAAATTAAATTATTTATGACACCATGATGATGCAGCGATTACCTCATTATTTAACGATTTAAATAAAATGAAACTATAATGTACAATATAAGACTTAAACTTTTAAAAAACCTATTATATTTGTGGATGTAGAACTATTATCACCTTATCCTCTTAATATATTATTTTGGGACCTTTAAAATCAGAATATCATTTTATAATAAAGTAACCTTTTATAACATTCCAAGAGTGCCCCTCCTCTCCTCTTATAAAAGGCCCCACCTCTACCACCTTACCCACACCTCTCAAGCCTTTGGCTCGGCCAACCCTGGACCATTTTGTCTCTCCACATCCCACTCTAACTCCTAGATGCCTTACTTTGGGCAGAAGTCTTTCCAAAGAAGCCTTTGAGCTCTAATCAAAGAGTTGCCCGATTTAAAGGTAGTGTCTTCTCTTGTGTTCTTATGTTTTATTTTGCTTCTCCAACCCCCTAAAACTATTTTTATTCCTTTATTTTGTAACAAAAACAGTAACTTCAATATACTAGTATGTTTTTATGAGAAATATTAGAGCAACACCTACACACACCTTCATCTAATGGTTAATGAACATATTGTTTCAGTGGTTGGTGATTTTCTGCCTCACGAAATGATGATTGTTCAATCTTCTTTTAGCACCTTTCATGGTGGACATTAAGATGTCACTATATTTATATATGATATATATTATGTTTATGTTTTCCTTATGCTTCTGTATTTTCCATTTGTGTCATAACGTTTTGGTTTCCATTGTGGGTAAACATGATAATTTCATTTTAGGAAGTGCGGACTACCGCCCCCTCAAAGTGATTTGATTCGTTAATTCCATATGTGGGATGTATAAAGGATGGATTTAATGTTATTATATATAATGTTATAATTAATTATAATATACCCTTATATCATTATGATTTCACTCCATTAAATATGAAATAGAAATGAAAGTAGTGTTCATGCGTACGTACGTCTTACCGTCTCCATGAATGGTGCATTTCATTTCTTACCTATAAATGTTATGTACTATTATAAATAGATTTATATGATGGATATATATGATATATATAATATCCAAATCATGAATATAATTCTGGACATAATGAACCTTTAACCACATAAACAACATGTAATTGTAAGAAGTCCATTTTTGACTTATGAACCAGATATCGACAAAACGAAAATTATTAACTTAAATGTTTATATAATGTTTATAACATCGTAATAAGTGATATAAAAGGAATAATGAACTTCAAAAAGGTTCTTATTAAAGTAGAAATTAACTCAATTTTATTATTCAGGAGATTAAATAGAAATCAAGTCACATCGGACACGAGGTAATGGACTTCGTCTCAATCTCCATTCATTGAGGCATATTTTGTTTTATACACAACTTTTTTTATACGGTGTATAACCCCCGTTGAATTTTACGCTAATTAAAAAGGAATATTTTTTTATAAGAATCATTTTACTAAATGACAAAAGGAATGTTTTTTTGCCGTACGTATGCGGCGACAACGACTTCTCCACCTCCGTGACCATTATTTGAGTTTCGGCTTCCTCTACCAGCCATAACCTAACATTTTTTAAAATGAAAAATAAATACCATGTATTAAATTTCATTTATTTTGGTATTCAAAATGGTTTTAATAATGTTTTTATTATATTAATGTGTTGTATTGATATATTTTGATTGAAATGTGGAAATGTTATGTTTCCTTTATGCATGTTTTACGTGATACGACTATGTTATCGTTCTTGGGAATTGTTATGAAGACGGGTGATTCCCTGATAAACTAAGGGCGGGTGAGCCCGATATAGCTCTTCAATGCATTGGGTAACACCAAGGAGTTAACCATTAAGGTTTCTCCAAAGAGATTTAGGGACTATACTGTGATGGGTATTCCAAACGTAACCCTGAGGGTTACTCCCTACGTAAGAATGTTATGAATGCCTCCAGTTACCTTTATGTCTTATGATTTCTATGATTTATTCATGATTTGATGAGGTATGTTAAAATGATTATGTTTTATGAGTAAAGTATGATTTCATACATGGACTAATGTTTTCATTTCGTACTTTTATATCCCTTACTGAGCTTTTTATACTCATCCCAAGTTTTTGAAATGTTTTTCACATGACTTAATGTGGAATAGGGTCAAGGGTGGGATCAAAAAAAAGTCAATCTATCTAGAACATGGAGCTAGAAATGTTTCTTTTTAAGATTTTTTATTTTATGGAAACTTAGTAGAAGTGTTTACTTTGTAATCTTTTGAGATATAATAGTTATGTCCTAATTCTCTAAAACTCTAAACCTGAAAAGATCCCCAATGTGAATTATTCATTTAATTCAATGTTATGTAAGGTTTAAGTCTTGGGCCTTATATCACTATTCTTTTCTAGTGGCCATTAAAAAAATCGTATAAAAATATTCCACAATAAATGAACTCTTCAAGGAATAATAAAAATTAATTCTATGTTTCATTATATAATTTTTTTATAAAATAGGGAAATTATTTTTTAAATTTACTATTATATCGTTCCAAAGTATTTCATTTGTTACAGTTTGTATATGGTACCATTAATCAATATCAATAAGTACATTCATCCTCACTGTGACCATAATATAAGTAATAAACATTTACATGATTGGTTCAATAGGTTTTCCACATTAATTCCAACTAACCTAAAATATTGTACCCCAAATTCACGCCGTGATATTTTTATTTAAAATTTTCATGCTCCATTGTATTTGTTTTTTCATAAATAAGCCGTTGATCCCATAATAATTCTAAAGTTCCTTCATCAATAATCTATTCTTCTTCAAGATTGGTAACATCATCATGTACTGATGACATTTTCTACATGAGTAGTAAAACATTTTACTTTTCTTGAATAAAAAAATATAAAACCGAACAAAATATTTTGTAAGGGTCATATGAATGCTCTATTGAAAATTTTATGAACTATTTAACTCCATATCCATACTCTTTTGTCAAATTATAATCATGCATCCATTTTTTAAAGTTGTGAGTATAAAAATAATCATGTAAATACTAATAGGTCCCCAAAAATATAAAAACAATCTAATATTTGATTATATTTTAAAAGTAGTAACACTCAAAATACACATGTAAGTCATGTCATTATGTACTAACCTAGACTCCATGATAACCAAATGTACCATCTTTATTTCATAACAATGAATTGTATTAGTCACACCATTAGTTTAAACCATTGTTTTTCCCTGACATTCAAATAATTTCACAAATATGTGGTTGACATTTAAGTAATACGAAGATAAAAAATTATTTATCTCCCTCTGGAAATAACCACATCACAGGTACTACGAGTTTCGACCTCAAATCAATCAAACTTTTATAAATTATTACTAATCCTAATAATTTAATTTGAATATATTTGTCATAATAATGAAATTCATAATAAGTTATATATGATTTATATTAACAATCATTATCTTCAACTATCATTAATTTTTCACCCATTCTAGAATAACATATATTGAAAAAAAAATTAGAATATTATACAAATATCATAATCAAAATTAAACACCATAATTTCATGTTTATTTCCAATCCTAAAAAAATTAAAAATATTCATTGATTTTACTTCTTACCATAAAATTCTCCCATCCTATATGATATATTGATCTAATTTTAAATAGTAAGATAACATAATGAAAATGTGAGTATATTTTTAAAATAGTATTTTGGATCCAAATAAATAGAGTTAATACTCAAATTTCCCGAAAATGTTCGATTTTAATGGTTACTAAATTTAAAATTAAACCTATTTAGATTACAAATCCAAATATGATATAACATTATTAATATTCCCACCAATGAGTACATTTACTAATAAAATTATACAACTTATAATCTATATAATATTTTCCACATCCATAAGAACAACATTACTCACATAATATAGTCAATAAAAATCACCCATAGAAAATAAATTATATAAATAGATTAATAAATCAATCATATCAACTAATTTATTGTATTTAATAATAATTAATTCCACAAAACACATTACTAAAAAAATATTGAATATTAAACATAACATATGAAGTCTAATAAAATAGTTAGAATTTCAATTTGAGACCTAAATATTTACCACTCATGTTGTGATATATTATATTATATTTTTAAAAATGGTTGTAATGAGGATAAACTGACCAAAAAATGCTTTTAATGTGAAATTCATTTATTTCCAAATTACATTTATGAAGTATTGAATGAATTAGTTATAAAAACACATGTTAGTACTTAATAAATATTGTGTTATAAATAATAATGTAAATCATGTGGACCAAAAAAATCACACAATAAAAACTATTTAAATCATCAGGGAAGAATAATTAATTTTATTTAGTGGATCTTTATATCTATTTATTTTCATTTGATTTATTAAATCTATGGAAGCATTAATTTTCATGATTTTTTTATTAGAGAATGAGAACTTTATTATAAGTTTATTCCATTTATATGAATTAAAATATAAATTAATTTTATTTGTTAAGAGTATAATGTCGATAGATGATGTATAATTGAAAGAGCTAAATTAATTTAAGAAAACATCCCACAATAAATAGTTTCCATCTAATCATTATACCTAGTTAAAGTGTTAATTTTCAATATTCATAAAAAAGGATTATAAAACTATTGGAATATAAGAGGAAAAATTCAGAAAACATTCACGGAATACCTCTGGAATTATTATCTACCTTGTTAGAAAAATATATAGTTACACTTTTTAAACCATATTTCTATAAATCTATAGTTTTACAAGATATACTATATAATTATGATGTATTATGTAAATATGTTAATGTACAAATGAACTTTATATAATTTTCCCTTTTTTTGGGATATGAAATAAATTATAGAGTTATAATAGAGATAAAATAATAAAGGACATGGTAGAGAAATTATACAACTTCCCATATGTAAAATATTTTTTTCAATGGACCCGATTATCATCCATAAGGAAACCAAGAATTTATAAAAGTTTAGTATAGGAGGGAATATAATGAATTATTATTTAAGGGACTTCAAAAGACCACACTATAGAAAATATAAAATTAAAAAATAACATAGAACACCACACATAGTTCAATGGTTGTACTATAAGGAACATGTAAATAGTGTAATCTAATAAACAAAAATTATTAACTTTGAGGATAATAATTATCAAAATTAACCTATACTAATTAAACTATGATGGTGTTGTGTAAAGGTCAATTAGACTAAATAAATGTCATTTGAAGTCAAAATGGGAAGTGAGAATGGATCATGTTGTATTGGTCATGGTGTTGGACTTCCAATTTGACTATGCGAAATGGGAAGCCCTCTATGGGAATGTTTTTCAACCAATTAAGAACATACCAAAGTTAACAAGCATAAGGAATCACTACTTTCCATTGAAGAAGTAGCATTCATCATGGTTAAGAACAGTGTAAAAACACAAACCATGAAACCCAAACAAACAGTCAATGAGAGTGAAAAATGAGGAAGTAACATACCTTGGATTATAGCATTGATTCATCCGAGAGAACGTATAGGAGGAGCACCAGTAGTAGGTGAGTTACAAAGGAGGTTGAGAATCATGAATGAATTATTTGCAATTACGGTTAATTTAAATAGATCAGGGACACTTTTATTAATGCTTATAATAATGCATTGATAAAGATACCTTTTATCAATGTTAATTTGATATAATCTGATAAAATGAATATTTATTAGTGCTGATTAAAGGAACCATTATCAGCACTAAAATAGTAGTGTTGGTATAGGATTTACAATTATAATTATTAAAAAAATGTAAATATATTTATATATTTATATATTTTTTTATTATAACATTAGAATTATTCAAATATATAACTGTTTATTTATAATTACATAAATACATTAAATACAATTTTTTTTATTTATAAATTTTTTAATATATTTATAAATTTTTTTTATATTTATAAATAAATTTATATCAATATATATAATAAATTTATATATATATATATAATAAATATATTCATTATTTAAATAAATTTAATATAATATTGTAATTATTAATACATCTATAACCTTATATATATATACATACATATATTTAATAAACATATATAAATATAAATACAGAAAATATATTACTTATTAAAAAAATCATTATTTTTTTATACTTAATTAAATGTATTATTATTTAATTATAAACATGTGATCAATTTAAAGAAAAAATTAACATCTTTATTTCATTATATATATTAATTTTATTATGTATATATAGCTATCATGGTGCAGCTCAATGGTAGCTACCTTTATGGGACTGAGAAAGGTCTCGAGTTCGAGTCATGCCAGGTACATCCCAACATTGTATGTTGTTTATTTTCCTTTATATTGTAGCCACTTTCCCCAAATCTACTGAATATTCAACCTCAAATTTTATACATATATATAGTTAATATAAATGTATTATATACATTATTTAAATAAATTTATTATAATTTTAAATAATTAAAAATATATATTAATTAATTTATAATTATAGAAATTCATTTTAAATAAAAATACTTATTCATTCTCAATAATAATAAATATAAAAATTTATAAATATTGTATATATAAATTTATAGATATATTTATATATAAATATTTATTTATTGATAAATATTTATTTATTTATAAATATTTATTTACAAATATATTTTTAATATTATTAATGAATATATAATATTAAATACTTGCATTTTAGAAATGAGTGAAATTGAATAATTAAAAATGTGTACACATTAAAAATATTTAAAAATAGATAAGTCTTATTAATTAAATATAAATTATTAAAAAATGTGGATATACATTTGATTAAAGGTGATTAAATTTTCTAAATACTAAAACATAGTAACTATATATATATATATATAAATCAATAATAGAAATTGATTAAATTCAAGAAAATTAAAAATATATAAATAATACCTAACTGTAATAATATTCAAAATAAATAAACCAAATTGGCCAATCAGAAACATAATATATCAAATGTATCATGTTATAATGACGTTCTAAAATATACAATCATTTGAATATATTACATAAATAATAGGTCAATATGTTTCTATATAAGATTTCATTAACTACATAAATATTTGGGTGTGTTCTGTATATAAAAATGAATAATTAATGTAGAAGTATGTGAAATCACTGTAACATATGTTATAGGTGTGTTAAATTGAAGATTAGAACAATATTAAAAATGAATAAGACAATAATATGTTTTTATTTTTTATATTTAATTCATTTTATATATATATTTATATTTAATATATATTATTTGTTAATATTTATAATTAATATATATATATATATATATAAGTTATTCAATTTATTAACAAATCATTCTATAAAAAAATTAATAATGTTTTTATTTCATAATTTTTTATCTTTTGGGTTTAATTATTAGAATTTATTAATTTTAATTTTATTTATTTTATTATTATGACTTATAAATTATATATATATATATATATATATATATATTTAATATTTTTTTTTTAATATTTATAATCTATATATATGCATATTAAATTTATTAATTTTTATCATTAACTATTTAATTTATAAAAAGTTTAATATTTTTCCTCATTTACATATTTTTTATTTTTAATTGTTTAATTACTTCATTTTTTTAATTTATATATCTAAATATTTAATATATACTATTTATTAATATTTAGAATTTATATATATATATATATTTAATTTATTCATTTATATTAATAATTATTTAATTAATAATATTATAAATATTATTTAATAATTTTATTTATTTAATTATTTAATTTTTCTCTAGACATTTATTAGTGGTAAAAAGGGGCGATAAGGTCTAATCTTTATCAGTAGTAAAAATAATGTGTTTATATTGCGTACCCTTTATAAGTGCTAAAAATAAAACAACGATGAAGGGTATCGTTTATGAGCGCTAAATAAAAGCATTGATAATGGTTACCCTTAATCGACGTTAAAAAAACACTTATAAAGGGTACAGTTTATCCACACTTTTTTAGCTCTGATAAAATATACCATATATCATATCTTTTTTAGCACCGATAAAGGTCACCTTTATTAGTTCATTTTACTAGTGCTGATAAAGGATGACACTATTGAAGGTATGTTTTGTAGTAGTGTTTATGTATTTTTCACTCTAGTTTTTTGACATTATTTTCCATGCAACTCATATGCATATTATTAGTTCAATTTTTTCTTCAGTATCTCTCTCTATTTATCTTTCCCCACCTTGATATCTTTTTCTCATGTTTATGAATAACATAGTCATTTTTGAAACCCAAGTCTATATTTCTAATATATATTAGGTTAATATGAGGAAGATTTATTTTGTGTGTAATCTTAGTTTCAATTCCCTAATATTACATTTTTTTTCTTCTACAACCATTCTCCCTCAATCAAAGAGGTAGATGTGCGGTGTTCATGGAAATCATTGATTGTGTTATATATTACAAACCAAGGTAGAAAAAGGTTTTCACACATATTACGGAGTGTATTCATTAAGTGAATATAAAACCACACAACTAGGGTTATCTCTATATAAATCTCTCATTATAATATCATTTCTTATATAATTTGCATTCAATCTATTTTCATCGTCATTTTTATTTTTAGTTTTCATTTCACTCTCAAATATTCATTTTTTCTATTTTTTTATAAAAAAATAAAAATGCAATAATATAATAAGTGAATTTGGAATGGTGTGTGATCGACTATAATTCTTCTCAAGTGAGATGATCTTGATTAGTAATTATTCAACACAAGGAAATTAATTGTATCATATTTATCACCCTATGATAGGGGTTTCGCTCAGTAATGAAAATCTTATCGTTGAATCATAAATAAGTTTGATCATAATCACATGAAAAGAGTTGGGTAGGGGAGATGACTTATTATAATGAGAATATAACCATATGTTATATTTATAAGAAATAATTTAACATCATTGATCATAGAATAATATAATATGATCATGAAAGGGTCATCATGAATGAAAAAAATATACCATGGATTGAAAACATGTAGAAGTAAATAATAAATCATGGAATCATAACATATGTATAAGAAATAAACATTCAAATTTGCAAAAAAAACAATTATAGAAAATAATAATATTATGAATAAAGATATTCATACTCATTTCCCTGAATGCTCTTGCGAACATTGATGACCTCAATCATGTCCACTCACAATATCATTATCTAAAGAGATATAAAATAATAACCAATGAATTATATGGATATAAAGAACCCCACCCATTACACACTAGTAAAAAACATTCTTTATGAAACCAACCATATAACATATCATGATGAAACCATTGAATGAAAATGAGTTTCAAAATAGTTCAAAATGGTATAACCTAAAAATAATTCAAGAATTGGATCATTTGATACAAATAGTTCATTCACTCAAAAGGATTATTTCATTAGAGAATTCAGATGATGATTTATATAATATAACTCTATAGGGGATATATATATTAGGGATATTAGAAAAATATAAGTAAAAACCATGAAAGAGATCTTAGAAAAAATTTCTTAACATTATCATAAAAACAATGTTGGGGAGTCGCTATTAAAAAAATCAGGGAGGTTACATAAAATTAATCATTTTAAAAAATAATATTTAAAATCAATCCCAATAATTTAATTTTGAAAATAAATAACAATTAAGTTATTATTTTTGTTGTGAATGATAACATATCTGAATATGAAATGTAATGTGTTTTTAATAATTTAAATTAACATTATTGAAACCAAAACATTAAAATGGGTAATAAAGCATAATTTTGCACTGAGTAAAATATAATTTCTAGTTTATAGGATATAATACATATTTTTTCTTCTATATAATAAAGTACAACATTGTGGATATTAATAATATGAATATAGAAGAAAAAATTATATTTTAAAGGATGGGAATTATTCTTTACAAAAATATTTTGAATAATGAAAAAAATATAATGTATGAGATGTACTGATTTAACAAATTAAATATTCCCAGACTAGGAAGAGTGAATATCATATTAAATATAGTAAATAAATAATATAGTTAACCTAGAAATACATAGTGACTAGAAAAAACTATGACATAGTGAAATGATAATTGAGTCAAAAAAACCTTTACATTTTTAGTAATGAATTAATCATAATAAATGGGGAGAAAATAGAAATATAACATTAAATACGATGAACAAAATTATAACAATGATAAAATATTCTATATATGTTTTACATTCACCATATAAATAAAATTGGGTGAATAATATGAAACTTGTCTAAAGAAGTAAATTTTAGATGAAAAGCCCCTTACCTTTTATCTCATCTTCCATTAAGGAGATTAAACCTATTGTATAATAAAAATAAACCATATAATAAATTATTTTAGAACCTTATTCTTGTATATTATCTTTTTAAGTATTTAATAAAAAACACTAATGATACCATTATTAGTTATTTATTTCTTAATTTTTTATCTATTTCTTAGTAATTTTGATTATATAATACATGTTTTATAATAGGAATGTCGATCATACTTTTTTTTTAAAATTTCATAATTAATATATTAGGCAATGTAATATAATCTATTTCCCGTAATGGATTATGAAATATTAGATTCATTTCATCATATTTTTAGTTACAATTCATAAAGGTAAAATATATAATGAACATGTTTTCAAAATTATTATGAATGAAATGTGACATAATAACAGGGGGTTAAATATTAATATTACCACTAATGAACAAAAAATTCCTTATTTACTTAATAAAATCTAATATCACATATATTTAATTTTTAATCGTCATATATGATATGAATTTATAGCATCATTTTTATCGGTGGTTAAACCAACCTAAACAACAAAAAGTTATTATCTATCATTGAGTATGATTAAGAAATTGATTTTTCTATTATAATATTATTATTAAATAATTATAATGGTATTATTTAGCTTTTATTAAATTTACTTTTTTTATTTTATAATAGGTTGATGGAGAAATATAGAGAAAAATAGTACATCGTGGAAGATACTCGTATTGAGGTATTGATTCTCCTATTCGAGGAATTATTAGAAATGGATAACATTGGGCACCCTATTATGAACAGTGGATTATAAACATGTAAGAGAGATCCTGGAGTTAAAAATATCTAGTCATTCAATTGTAATTATCAGATTGGCTTTTAGTGGGTGGAAGTAGAATCCTTTTATAGAAGAAAATGAGGGACATTTCTTGGGAAACATTAGTTAGATGAGAGGTAATAATGGAATCAAATGGGTGTTAGGTAAATTGATATAGGTTATATATGTGGGTATGACTTTAAAAGCATAAAATTTCAAATATAAATATATTTTATCAGTTTAATATTCCAAAATTTGATCCACTTCATGTTAAACCTTTTTAACCTTTTTACCATTTTTAAATATTTACCATGGTAACAATTTTATAAAGTACAACAAAATATATCCCCTATTATAAACTTTTTATGGTGTGATTATAAATTTTTTATCCATTTAATATAATAAATATTTAATATAAAAAAAATTAACTTTTAAATGAAACATATAACATATTAAAAAAATTTAGAATTTTTTTAATATGTAACATTAATTTAATATAATTTCATATAAATTACTAATTAAATTAGTTTGAATATATTTATATATATATATATATTATTTTATAATAATCATTTCAAATGAACCATTTTAATTTACTTATATTTACACAACACTTGTTAATACAATATCCCTCTTACCATTATCACAATAACTAACTATTACCTTAGTAATTTCATTTTTTTGTATAAAAAATTAATCTTATTAACTAAGATTAAGTTGATGATTAAAAATATGATTTTAATTTTATTATATTTAATATTTAATTTTAATATAAATTAATATTAATATAAACTACAAAAAGTGAGAAAAGTGAATTTTATTCACAATGTTTTTTGAGCATAAAATGAATTTATTATTATTAATATCCTAGTGATAACTATTATATGAATGTTTATTTATGATATATATTGTCAATATATTTCACTAAAATAACCATTTAATAATGATAAATTTAATTTTCAATAAACCACACATCATACACATAAAAAAATTTCATAGTAATGTTTCTATTTTTAACATTAAGTGATTTTATCATTAAATAATAATCAATATGTGGATGTTTATTTATTCTTTTATGTGTATAAATAGTATATTTTATTAAAAATCACACAATAAATATTTGAAAATATAAAAACATAAAATAAAATAATGTTTCACATGAACTATTTATGTTTAGCAATGAATTATTAAATTATTATTATCTTTAATTATTAATTGGATGTAATAAATTCATTTTAGTAACAATTGAATGTATTTTATGAATATATTTTATTTAAATGATTCTTTAAGAATAATAAATTTTATAAAAAAACACAATTCAGAAAAATTGTTTTTATAATAAATTTTACCTTAATAGATGAATTAGTATACATTAATTCTATTAAAAATTGATTATTTTATTGAAAAAATGTTATTTATAATGTATAAATTTTATTATATAAATAATATTTATCCATATTAACAATATATCAGTAATTAAAACTGGTAACATGTTTCTAGAATTATACCCAATGGTTATATGCGCCTTTTATAATTAATATATTTCTCTATTACGAACTATAAATTAATTCCATTATAAATTCACAAATATCACTTCTCATTATAAAAGTTTTCATTAAATATTTTTTATAATGATTTCTCCTTTCATGATTTTTTTTTTAATTTTGTGTTTAGTTATTCTAATGGTTGTTCTCAAGGGTGAATAAGAACTAAGGGATCTCTTTCTTTTCTACTTATCATCCAATTTTAATTTATACCCTATTAATACAAGTAATAATCCATGGTTTGTAACATTCTATTGTATGTAATACATGATTTCATATACCATTGATGTAATTTTCTTGTACGAATGAATAGAGGTTTAGTTTGATTCATATATTTTATTCCTTATTTCATAAAAAATTTATTTCTTTTTAAATAATTGAAATGAATACTTCAGAATTGTTAGTTATATAATTTAATAAAGATAATGGGTATTCAAATTGGGGAAGATATATTCACCGCCATTAAATATATTTCATCCTCATTAGTTTTATTATTACTAAATAATTAAAATATATAAGGGTATCCATAATATATTCAAGAATTAAGATATAACTTCCACCTCATTATCTTAGGTAAGAGTATGAAACAATTTATCCCAAATGTGATCATGTTGGAGGTTATAGATACATATCGTTAACATCTTCATTTTCATGATTATTTTTTCAAATAAAAAATAAAACCAAAATGGTGATTATATTATCCTATAACATCATAGTAGACCATTATATGAATATGAAAATTAGTTCAAAGATATATTAAATATTTACACCTTAATTTAATCTCATGACAGTTTATGATCACTTTAAATTACTTTTGGTTTGTTATATGTAATTTAGGTTTTATCCTCTTATTCTTCATAATGGTTCACAAATTTCATGTTAATATACCAATTAATATCCCTAAGGAGTTTCAATCCAGGTGTACATCTAGAACCACTTGTTCTGCACTGAGTGAATATAAAGTTAATACCCAATTAACTTTTTTTAATGGATTATTAATCTTAAATAAGGACCAAACCTTAAGCAGTTCCTATTCTTGTGTCTGGAAAATATAATTAACATTATCACATTCCCAAAGATCTCTTAGTTTTGTAATTTCATATATTTAGGTAATAAATCTTTCATAAAAACTCAAATATATACAATTTTTACACTTCTAATCAGTAAACATTTTTCCACTATATAATACTTTTAAAAAGAAACATGTTTTTTCATAATAATTATTTAGGAATTTGAACTTGACTTCTTCCTTGTTCTTACCCATCCTTAAACACTATGAAAAACATTTTAAAATTTGGGATAATCCGAAAATTTTTAACAAGGGAAATAAAAAAAGAAGAAATATGGTATTCTATTTTAAAACATAAAAACCCATGTAATTTTACCTTTCTCTTTAATTTTATCTGATCATATGAAATAAAATATTTCCACATGAAAAACATTCAACCGAATATTGAAAATTAAAACCTTTAAAATACATGGCCAAAAAATAAAATCCCATTTCGTAACTTAGAGTGTCTCAATTATAATCAGCTTTAAACAAATTTGAAAAAATAACTTTATATAAATTAAATACATTGAATAAACCTTGTGGTAACTCCTTCATTACTTCATTTTAATATAAGTAACATTACACAATGCATTATATAGAAATAATGGGGATCACCCTTCATATAATTTATATTGGGATCACCAATTTTTTCTGATCTATAATGGGGATCAATCATTGGTATAAGATATATTAGGATCGCCCATGAGATATTATGGGGATCAACCCAAACTATAATATACATCAGGCCCCCTAATTTTTCATGATCTATAATGGGGACAAAGCCAATGTATATCCTATATCAGTCTCACCCTTTAGATGTAATGGGGATCAAGCCATCATAAATGTTGTATCAAGATCACCCATTTTTTATATAATGGTCATGTAAAATATCATAAATAAAAAACATTTTGATTGAAAATTTTTATCCCAAACCCTTTGAAAATATATTTTTAACCCATATTGAAACCCATTTCAGATATTGAAAATACATTTAATGTTTAAAAACATAATTTTAATATCAAAATATTTATAACAAGGAAAAGATGATTTTCCTATGAAAAAACATGAATCATTTTAAAGGAATCCAAAAATTATATAACATTTACTATGATGGGAAATTTCATTTTCATTATATACATTAAAACAGAGTGATCTTTTTGTTCTTTTGATAAAACATTCCCTATAAAAACAAGTAAATAAATTCATTTTGAAAACAATTTAAATAAAGTCAAATTTGTTAGTAAATTTAATTTATAAGTTTTTTATTTACATATAAAATATCCATAATAGAATATTAAAAATGTGTACATGGAAGAAAAATAGTGTAAAAATAATAGATGAAAACATATTGTTTTGAAATAAAGTCCCCTGCCACTTTGGAAACAATTTAATTACAAGGCCCAAGACGTAATAACATTTCAAAAATTTTAAATATCATTATAATTGATATATTAATCATATATCATGATAAATTGGGATGTATATACACTATATAAAATAATATAGGTGCATAATATAAAAATATGAATAAGAAAAGTAGATTGAGATGAAGTCTCTTACCAAGAGTCCAACTTGTCTTTTATGTTATTTATTGTACTAAATAATAAACTTATGTTAATTTTTTAATTTTTTAATAAAATTTTTAAAATTTATTACTCATTCTATTTCCCTTATTAACATGTTATATATGATTATATAATCAATTATGTTTATTTTAGATGTTTTGATGATATTTGACTTATGTGTCCAAAATGACTTCAGTGGGTCAAATACGATAAATGAGGTCATTATTTCAATATATCTAGGATACCAATCATGAAATATGGTTATAAAATTATTAATTATGTTTCAATCATGGATATAGAAGTTCGTACATACTCATGACTAAGATTTCAATTTTGCAATGAATTTTATGGAAAGAAGGTAAGTAGTATTTTATCTTTATCTAGTGATAAATATATCTTTAATAACATATTATTCTTGAAATATAATTATTTTTATCATCCATTTTTTCATGTTGAAATATGATCACATCACTCCATAGAGGTAGAATTCCACACATACGCATGAAAAATGTAATCATTTTTCTAGTCAGTAGAATGGTGTGAAATAAAAGATATATTATATTTCAATAATGATGACGATTTCATTAATATCGTATTTATTTCATAAATATAACATATATTCATTATAATTATCCTTATTACATTCCATGTAATGTGTGGGGGGAAATTAATCGCATTGCTTCGTGAGGTGGTAGTCTGTCACAATCACTAGAGACGTTACCGAATCCCCTAATAAAAGTAAATTATGAAATTATATGTGATATAATAATTAAGAAAGTACATTTTTGTTGAAAATACATTATATATACTTTAAATCCACCATTATAACAATCTATGAGAGAAGATCGAGAAAAATAAATCCCATCGGTTCGTGAGGCAGTAATCCGCCACACACACAAATGATGATTTTGTTTTAAATTGATGGAAGTGGAGATAGATTTAGGTATTCCATTAACATAATAACATATCAATATATTATAGGTTCTCTTTTTAGTATATCATCATAATATATGATGGCTTGAAGGATTTTAATAAACAAATAACAAAAAAATGCTTGGTTAAGAATTATATCTTTTCTTTAGAAAACCTATTTAGGTTTGTACCAATATACTTTGTAGGATGGTATTGTAATAAAACCATGGGATATATAACATGTATAAGGAATTAATGAATCTATATAGGTAGTTATTTTATGAACCAAAATGTTTTGAATGTGTAATTATTAGATGATATGGGGTGGCATTTTATAAGTGATGTGAGTGACACACTTGTAATTTCGGAAAATAAAAATTGATACCAGCATTTTTCCCATACCAAAATCCACTAAAAAGACCATTATCTTGAATTAAAAAATATAAGGTATAAATATTTCTAAAAAAATATATTTTTAATAAGTTTTAATTCTTTATAACCCTTATCATTCTATATTAACGCAATGTTAATCTTTTTTTACCATAACCATGCAAATTTTTTTAACCGTTTTCACAATTCATTATGAACGAAATTTAAGTTGAAATTAGTAGATAATATAAATTTTTCTGAATAAAAATATTAAATCCATTTTATAAAATTTTATTCATACAGGTGGTAGAAGATAATTTAAAATTAAACGTCAAAATACAATGAAAAATAGGATTTTTAAGAAGTGAATATTTTAAGCATATAATGATTATATGCTAACTCTATGAAAAGTAATTACAACTACATGATTTTTAATTAATATTTATTTTTATATAATCTATAAATTTCCATAAAATCATTTCAAATTGTGTTTTTTAAAATTATTGAAAATATATGACCATTAACTCCTTTAAAATATTTTTCAAAAAAAATTTATTTTTAAACCAAAAAATAATTTTATTATAAAATAAAACATAAAGATTATTATTATGTAACTAACAGATTTAAATAAAATATATATTTTTATGTTACTTTAAATCATATTCTTAAAATAATGGGACTTTTAAATTACATAATTTCTTGAAAACAAATGGCATTTTTACAAAAATCTTTATTTTTCACTATTCACAAAAAAATCAATATTTTCTGAAAAATTTAAAAAATTCAAACTAAGTTAAATATTATATAATTTTTTAATAAATAAAATTCATTATTTTAAAATAAAATTATATACTTTATAAATTTAACTTTTAAATAAAACCTTATAATAAATGAGTTTAATTAAAACTATTTCTCTTTTTGATTTATAAATTACTTAATACTTTTATATTAAATATAAGATTTTAAATCATATTAATGAATTTGAAAATGATTTATTAAATAGTTATAGTGGTCATTAAATTTTTTCCTATCTTTAAATTTTATAACCATGATTATATTCACTTATTAAACAAGTGGGGATATATTTCCCTCCTAGAATTTTCATATTCCCATGTTTCCTCTTCAACCATGTGGTTTATTTCTAAATCCTTAAACTAAGGGATCACCATATTCCTCTACTCTTGATATTTATTGTAAAAATTATGAAAATTCATTTCTTTTTAATAAAGGTTATGTTCTAACTGAAAATCTTCATTTCTCAAAACATGATATGGATCAATAACTTAATTAATTAATATTGAAATATGAAATATGTTTTATACCATTGATAAAATAGTAAGAAACGACACCCAATAGAAAACTGATCCTAGTTTATATATGATTTCATACAATCAAATGCTCTATATAAATATCTTTATCTTTTTACCAAAACATATAACACTTTTTCTTTGAGGAACTTTAATAAGTACATGATCACTTACCTCAAAAGAAAGATTTTTCCTCTGATTATACACATAACTTCTCTCCCAACTCTAAGATGTCTTCATATTTTCATGAATCAACTAAAACTTCTAAACCATTTCATCTACTGACATTAGTGACATTAAATTTTTTCTCCCACTTCATCTAAAAAATATTTTTCTAACACCATTTTACATATAATTTTTCAAACGGTTCCATCTATATACAATATTGTAAAATGTTGTTATAGGAAAAATAAACCAAAGAAATATGTTTATCCCAAATTCCCTTCAAATTCATTAAATAATATTGAAGAACATTCTCTATATTATAATTATTTCAAAAATATTATCAATCATATTGAGTATGATAATTTGTATGGAAATGTAATTCAGTACCCAGATATTTATAATGTCCTTTCCTTAAATTATAAGAAAATTAGGGATCATGGTCAGATAGAATGGATATATTAAATTTATGTAACCTAACTATATCATTTATATATATTTAAGAATTATGATAAAAATACGAAGTATCTCAAATTTAAAGTAAATTCATAGATTTAGTTGATCAAAAAATAAGAACCCAGGTAGCATTATTACCTTCACATGTATTTGAAAATTCTACCACTAAATCCATTGAAATATTTTTCACTTTTATACTCCGTCACTGGAAAAGTTTGAAGCACTAAATTTACTAATTTTCATTCTATATTAACCTATTGACAAGTTAAACATTCCTTGGTCAATTCAGAAATATCTCTTTGTATACGATCAAACATATAAAGTTATTGAAGGACTTATTTTATCTTAGTACTGTCATGGTGAATAAAAAATAGAGAACTATGAGATTCACACATTGGTTCTCTCTTCAACTAGTAATCTCAAGCCACACATTTTTTTTAAATCTTACAATATCTTCTTCACCTACATTAAAATACAAAAACCTACCCTTCTTAACAGTTTCCACCTTTTCCTACAAACATGATACTTATTCTGAGAATTAATAATTCTTTCAAACAAATTTTACTACAATAAAAACCAAAAAAAATAAAAGGATTTCCCAGTATCAAAAAATCATGGATGAAATTTAACAAATAATTATCTTTTGTGTAATGTTTCAAAAATAACATGGATAATGTATCATTATTTTTATAACTAAATGGATCATCCAATTTAATTTATTTTCTAGGATGGTAAAGAATCATGCAATCATAACCCTTGATCAGTTAGATCCATCTTCTTAGTCTCATGTTTAGTTCTTCCTAAGTGAATATATGCTTCATTTTTTGTGAGTACTATATATTTCAAACATTACTCTATAAATATTATTCCTCTAAATTTCTTAAGAAAAAACAATAAATGATAATTCTATATTTTGTGTACGGTAATTTAACTCATAACGTTTTAGTTTTCCTGAATCATAAGTTATTAACTGATAATTATTTATTATAACATATCTAAATCCCTTCAATGAAACAAAATTTAAGATGAGGAATCCACCATTTAAAGATGGAATGGCCCAAAGTAGAACTTTCACTAAATTGTTTTTATGTTCATAAAAAATTGTCACATTCTTTAGTCCATATGAATTTGAATTCAATTCTTGTTAACTAATCCATTGGACATGAGAAATGAGAAAAGTATTAAATAATCCATCTATAGTAACATTTTAATCCAAAAAAACATTTAATATATGTAATATTTAAGGGTATTATCCATTCTTCAATAAAATATTTTTGATTATGGTCAATAGTTATTCCATATTTAGTAACTCTATGACTATGGAATGATTTATTTTGCAACCAAAATTCACACTTACTAAAATTTCTATATATTTTATTTTCATTCATAGATGGGATAAAAATACATAGGCTTCATTGAAATTCCTAAATACATTGATAATATAGAACAATATACTTAATTAACACAACCACAAACTTATCCATGAACTCATTGAAAAATCTATTCCTAAGGCCTATAAATATATTAGGTCCATTAGACAACCCAAATGGAATAATTACAAACTCATAATTCTTATATTTAATATGATACATTTTATTTGGTATATATTGATCCTTTATCTTTAGCTAATGGTACCCCAACATGGGATCAATATTAAAAAATTATTTTGCTCCATTTAGGTGATCAAATAAATCATTTGTATGAAAAAAATGATAGTCATTCTTAACAATGATGTTTTTCAAAGACCTATAATTGATGAAAACCCTTATGGAACCATCTTTATTTTTAAATAAGTAGGAGAACCTCATGGTAATGTTCTTAGAATAATAAATTCCTTATCTAGTAATTTTTGTAGTTGTTTTTTCAATTATAAAAGTTCTACTTGATCCATCTATAAAGGAGGTTCAAAAATAGACCTAGAATTAGAAACTAATTCAAGATTAAAATCAAAATATCTATTAGGAATAAATCCTAGTAAAAATTCATGAAACAAACTTCAATGTATGCATTTACTACTATCACATTACTAATTTTAATACTTCCCTTATATTCAATAACATGATCTAGGAAATATTCACTACCATATCTAATCAATTTTTCATTTTCGTGGTAGGTTATCAAAGTTTTATAATCATTCAGTGAAACTTTCTTAGATCTGAAATATATCTTAGAATGATAAATCGAAAGACAATCTATACAAAGAAGAACATCATATTCTATCGTAGGTAGTTCAACTAGATTTGCAAGAAAGACCATCTGACAAATAAAACTCGGATGGTCCCTATAAATATTTTTTTCATAAATAATTCCACCTATAGTTTTCAATACAAATTATTTCTTCTTTTCATGAGGTGATATTCCAATTTTACATTGAAATTTTTCATAGATGAATTAATAAAAAGATCTAGATTCAAATAGGCTATCAGAATAGTTTTATTAAATAGGTAACATACCTTTCATCGCATCACTAAATAACCCAAAATCAACTATAGAAGTAGAAATTGATTTTTACAATCATTTAGGTTTCTAATCATGATGATTTCCTCCCTCAATAAGTAACTTCAAACACATGTTATCATAATATCCCAACACATTGAAGCTAAAACAACTCAACTTTGTTTGTATATCTACTACCTCATTCTTGGATTTTTTAGGAGTTTTTTCTTTACAGTCATCATCTATACGAACAAAGCTACTTCACAAGTAATACTTCCCAGATCCAGAAAGAAATCACCTAAAATTTATTTTTCCTATTTTGGTACGAGTTGGGGACTTATCTCTATATTTAATAGTTAGTTTCTTCCCAACTATTTTCCACTTTGACCATTTCATTATTTTTTCATATTAAATAACATAAGTGTCAAAAAAAACTCCATATAAACTTTCTAAGAACAATGATAAACTTTATACTAAATTTTAAATTATTGTATAGAAAAATATCTCCCAAAACATGGTTTCAATCATTAATAAAATTGATTAATTTTACTATCCGAATCTCTGATAAAATACTATATGTGTCATGACAATTTATTTTCTTCATATTTGGCCACTAAATCATCAACCTTTTACTTCAATTCCATGAATTGTTTCCTTATCCTAAGTATAACATCCTAAGGTAAATTTTTCTCAAAAAAAATTTCTTAAATGTGTCTCATTCAATTGATTCAATATAATTTTTCACTAGGTAATTCTTAACCAAATACGGTAATTAATCACCATCACCTTAAAATAATAAATGAAAATGGTTACCTTTTTAGGTTCTGAAAATCCAAAGACTTAAAATATATTCTCCAGGGTATTGTTCCATCATTTGGCTACCATAGGGTCAGATGATCCACTCAATGATGGAGTATATTGTCTCTTAACATGATCCACTATTGATATGTTCCTATGTTGTAGATTCAACTACTCCCTAGCATGGATCCCACCACTAATTATATCTTGTTTAAACTAATACATCACTAAAACAAGATATTATATTACAATTAAAACCATATCAAGATTCTAATTTGGATAGATATTTTTCTATCAACCCTTATCCACTACAATATCCTTGTTTCCTATATCGAAACAAATTCTGAATAGAAATTTTGTAGAAGAAAAAACATGGTCATATGAAAATTCTATATTATTTAAACATAACCATAATGTAAAATAATTTAAGGGAATGTTGTTAAAATTATATTAACCTATAAATTTATCTAATAACATTCTATAATGTAAACCTTAAATATCTATAATTATTCATTACATATTTAATGACTTATATTATAATTCACTTTTTAAATTACCATATATCTTTTTGGTTTATAGTTTTATATATTTCAGTGATAACTCTTAAATAACATACCCATAGATATACAATGTAAACACTTTTAATCGTTATTAATTTTTTCCACAATATAAAACTTTTAAAAGTAAACACATTTTCGTTATACGGTAAATCTTTATAACTTTTAAAATAAATTATTCCTTGTTCTTACACATATTTAAACCATAAAAATCATTTTAAAATATATGATTAAATAAAAATGTTATCAAGGTACATGAAAAATAATATATCATTTATTCCAATGGAAAACCTTAAAACCCATGATATATTTACCTTTATATTTAGATCTCTTTAAGAATATGAGATAATATATTTCTCTATGAAAAACAAACACACCTTTTTTACCAAAGAGAATTTGAAAGTCCAATAGAAAAAAATTAAAAAATCATCTTTGGCATCATATTTAGAACCAACATTATTCCCCTTGGTCAAATAACTAGAGCCTAGTAAAATGCATATGATAAACCCTTTGGGAACATCATCCTTATTGCCTGTTAAAATAAGGAACATTACCCAATGAATTGTAGATCTATAATGGGTATCACATATAGTACTAGATATATTGTTACATACATTTTTTAACAAATATAATGAGGATCAACCATTTTTTTATACTATATTAGGCTCACCTATAAGCAATAATAGTTCTTTACCCATGATATAACTTTTTTCAGGATCACCCATTTTTCATGATCTATAATAGGGATCAAACCATCATATAAGCTATTTAGTCTCACACATATAAAATATTGGGGATAATCCTATTGTTTAAGTTGTATCAAGATTAGTTTTTTCATATAATATTTATGTGTCATATCATGATTAATAAAATTATTTTTTCACCTTTTCATCATAAAAACCTTTAAAAAAATATTTAGAATGTAAATTCAAAATCTTTTTAGATATTTAAATCACATTACATTTATAAAAAAAATAATTTTTAATTTTAAAATATCCATATAATTGGAAATATGGTAATTATTTAAAGAAAACATGAAATCATTTAATGGTTTATAGATATCTAATAATGGTTAGAGGGGATGAAAATGTTGTTGTTGTTGATACGTTAATGTAGAACATTGATTTTTTTTATTTTTTTACAAACATTGTTTTTATACCACATAAAAGGATTCATTATGAAAACCATTAAAATAAATTAAAAAGAGAAACAAAATTTACTTGATAAATATATAAATCTATATTAAAAATTCCATAATATAATTTTAAATATATGTGTATTGAAGAAAAATAGTGGAGAAAAAAACATTTAAATGAATATTTTTTAAAATAATATCCCTTACCAATTCTAAAACAATTGAATAATAAGCCCCATGAAATATTAACATTAAAAAAACATTAAACATCATGTGAAAAGATAAATTCCTGATATAACTTATAAAAGGTTAATTTATATAAAACTAATAAAATAATATAGGTGCATTACATCAAAATATTCCTTCACAAATGGAAATTGAGACGAAGTCCCTTACTTAGAGTCTGACTGGTCAGGTACGTTCATTATCATCCATAATAATAATCTTATGTTAATTATTTAATTTATTAAGAAATATTTTAATATTTATTATTTTTTTTAAAATATTATAATGTTACGTATGATTACTTAATGAAAAAATTTTACATCAGATGTTTTTGTGAGATTCAGTTTATGTGTCAAAAATGACTTCAGAAGGTTCACTATGGTCAAAAAGGTCATTATTTAAAAATATAAATAATAATAATAATACTCAAATAATATTAATTTTTTATAAATAAATTATACTTTAAAAACAATCTTGATATATGGTTATGAAAAAATAAATACATTTCAATCATTGAGATAGTTGGTTTTACGTACGCAAGAGTGACATTTCCATTTTTCAACAATCATTATGGATAGAAGTTAAGTTATATTTTATCCCTATATAATTATCATAATATCATAATTACTTTGTTATTTATATAAATATACATAAATTAATCATCCATATCTTTTTTGATGGAAAAATCAAATCACTTCTTGGAGGTGGTAGTCCACATGTACGAACGAACAACATTACCATTTTTCACAGAGTTGAAAGGTATGAAATAAAATGATATATTATATTTTAAAAATGATAAATATGTACTTAATATCATAATTATTTCATATATGTGATATACATTCATTAAAATTATCCTTATTACCTTCCAGGTAATTCATTAGTAGAAAAAGAATTACATCACTTTATGAGACTATAGTATGTTGTACATACATGCGATGTTATCGTATCCACCACCTAATAGAATGAAAGAAGGTATATGCTATATAATTATTCCATAAGAGCGTAAATTTATTATATATAATATATATACTTATAATCCATCATTTTCCCAAGAAATGAGTGGTGATTACGAAGAAAAAATCACATATATTCATGATGTGGAAGTACATCCTACACACAAATGATGATTTTGTTTCCCATTTGAATGAAGTGGATATGGATTTATGTTATGTAATTAACATATTAACATATAATTATTATATTGATACTATTTTTATTATATCATAATAATTTAATAAATTTTTAATATGGTGAACCAAAAAATAAAATAAAAAAACACTAGGTTAATAATAATACCTCTTCGTTGAACAACCTCCTTAGGTTAGCCCCAAAAGTCCTATAAGTATGGATTTGTAATCAAAAAGTTAAGATCTAACTATTTATAATCGATTTAAATAAGATATTTGTTATTTTATTTTTTGATATTAATTTTATTTAAGGTATGAAGAGGAAAGGAGAAGGGTGTCCATTCATAAGTGAGGTGAGTGGCATAATTTTAAATTTTAAAATAAAAAGTTATAACCATATATTTTGATAAACTAAACTACCCAAAAATGGACCATTATAAATACATAGACAATTAATTGGTTAATTTTTTATATATCATGAGATAATGATGTTGTATATGGACATGATTACTATTATCTATGTTCACAACATTATACATCGACATGATTATATTTATATATGTTCCCAAGATAGTTCATGGACATGATTATAGTTATCTAAACTCATAATACTATTTATGTACATGATTTTAGGTATTTTTTTAAATTTTGATACCAACCAATCTAAGTATGTACGTCATTTTATGTGGTAACGTTTAATGAGACATGTTAAAAAAATAATTTAATAAAATGTAACATGATAAACCATTTCAAAAAAACATTAGGTAAAGTATATCTCAATATTGGAATCTTGAAAAAAATTAATGTTTAAGATAATAAATATGTAGTGGATAATAAAATATATTGATATTAAATGATAATTTTTAAAGAGTAATAGATATTCCTTTTGAAAATATTCAAAGATAATTTTTAATATCATATTAGATAATAAATATTTCGGTTTCCTAATAAAAATGATAATAATGGAATAAGTAAGAAAAATGTACACAGAATAGAAAGATATATTGGATATAATGAGAATTATTCTTACCAAAAATATTCTTAACTAAGGAATGAATCCTATAAAGAATAAGTTATTAATTAAAAATATAATATAAATAGATATAAAAGATATAATATCATATTCTTTCCTGTTATATAATAATGTAGGAAACATTAAAGAAGATACATAATGGAGGGAAACTATGATTAAATGAAATTGGAATTGAGTCAATAAGACTTTTACGACTTTGTAAAGAATTAATTGAAATACTTTTGGATATAGAAAATAAAATGGAACATAAAATACCTTTAATAAAAACATAATCATGATATAATATTCTAAATAGGAACTATATACACCTTATAAACAAAAAAAGGTGCATAATATGAAAGATATCTCAATCCAGGAAATTAGAGACTAAAACCCCCTTACCTTTTCTATCAACTTCCATGAAAGAACTATAAGTACATATATATTAAATAAATTCATACAAATCCGTTATTTTGGAACCATATTATTTTTTATAACCTTTCATAGTCCTAAATTCTAATCACGCATAATACATTTATGAGATATTAATTGTTTATTTTCATCACTAGATGTTATTAGTTTTCATTATTTCATAAAAAATTTATAATAGAAATTTATATACTCATTATTGGATACCAATTTCATAATGAACATATTATTAATCCTAATTTATATAATTACCAAAATTATTTATGAAATTTTAGGTTCAATTTATGAGACATTTAGTTACAAATAGTAATGAAAAAATCTATAATGATATTGTTTTGGTAATTTATTTATAAAAAATGTGGTATGATTATAGTGAGTAAATATTAATAATAAAATTATAGATAAAATAATTATTTAATTAATAATATTTAATATTACCAATAATTATCATTACATAGTCATCCATGATAAAATATTATTGCATCATTAAAGTAGGTGGTTAAACCGACCAAAATGAGAGCATTCTATAATCCATGGATTATAATGAATGTGAAAATGATTATTTTGAAGTAATATCATTATAATAAAATTATAATGGTATTATATAGATTTTATTAAAGTTAATCAAATTTAAGGAAGAAGTTGATGGAAAATATAGATAAAATGAGGTTGGGGAGCGTATATTTCTCACGTTGAGTGCTTGATACTTCCTTTATGGGGCCTCAACGAAACAGAGAACATTGGATACATTATTGTGACTATAGGATTATAAAAGTAGAATATGGATCTAATATTCCTAAAATATCCAATTATTTAAGATTATTTCAAATTATAGGACGGGTTTTTAGTTTTTTGAATTGGTCTCCTATAATAGGTGAAAATGAGGGACATTTCTTTTGAAACTTATGTTAGTTGAGAGGTAAATACTAAATCACATTGGATTTAGGTGATCTAGGTAAAAATATATCTATGATACATATAAATATTTCTTATACCCAGAAAAACCTCAAGAAAAAGTTTTTATCATTTAAATTATCAAAATCTTATGACACTTTAAGTTACCCCTTTTACAATGTTTAAATCTTTACCATCATTATTGTTTTTATTAAAAATATAAAATGACCTCTATTACATATTTTCTACATGATAATTATAAATTTTTAATCCATTTAATTTAATTAAACTTCTTATATACAATAAAATTATCTTTTAAATTAAAATAAAACATATATAAAAAATAATTCTCTAGGGGAAACTGTACTTCTAAAATATGAACTGTAATTAATCTAATTATATGTCAAATAATAATTCAATGAGTTATAATATATTTTTTTATTTGTATATAAATTTTATTAGAGATATTATTTAAAATAGATCAATTAAATTTACATGGATAATAATTACACAACACTTTTAAAAATAATTCTTCAAAAATAACCCTTTAACCTTTACCGTGGTAACTGACTCCCTCCTTGGTAATTTGTTTTATTCGTAAAAATAAAATCATAAATTTACATAAGTTGAACATTGTAACATATCAAGTAATTAAATAATATGAAATTTTTTTATTTATTAATATTTATTAATTAAATATTAAGTTTACTTTAATGGGGATGCCATGTTTCATATTGTAACCAACATGTAGCAATAGGTTTCTTCAAAATCTATGGTGCACACAAGACTGATATATACCAAAAAATAATACATCATTAACATATAAATGGGAGTTATCTCATATCCATTAGAATGGAAAAAATTAATTTTTAACTGAATTATGAAAATATGGTTTACACATGATTATATAATGACTCTTTGGTTAATAAATTAACTTTAAATGAAACTAAAAACCTTTTGTTTATAAAGGAAGTTTATTTATAAAAAACTTTTTAAAAGGGAATAAATGTTTTTATAAAATAATAATATCACTCTTTTGGGATAATATTAATGTAATAATAATCTAATATAATGTTTAAAATTCATTTATATGTACTTTTTAGACATGATAGAAGAACAAATTCATCTTTTAAAAAAAAGAAGTATTTTTCTAAATATTCAATTTTACCGCTTTTTGATCGATAGACCATTTAAAATTTATATTTTGACACCTTTATTTGTTATATTTGAAAAAAAACTTCTTATATATAATAGGGACATCGAAATTTTCTTTGGATGAATTTTTTATATTTTTTAATAACTGTCATGTTATAATGAATGGTAAAAATATGCTAATTTTTTATTAAAAATGAATTGTTTTCATAAATATAATTTATATTGTTAAATTATATTATTCAATGGTTTTAAATTATAAATATATTTTATTTTTATAATTTATTATAATTTATTTCATTGGTATTAATTCTATATTGTATTCATATGTAAAACAGTTCAATCTTTTGCAAAGTGTTATCTTTTAAAAACCTACTTTCTAGCTTTGACATGAGAATTAATTTTAAATTAATCTTTCCCAATTATGTGTATTGAATTTGGAAAAATGGATTCCATATTTTAAATGATATGGTCAAAATTATTTAAATATTTTCTTTTTTTGGACATTATGAATAGAAACTTCAAAAATTATTTTTATTTACCATGATTAAAGGGTAAAATAGGTAAATAAGGTTAAAATTTTGTTATAATAATATAACGATACCCTAAAAAGATGTACTAGTCTTATTGAATGAGTCATTGGTATCCAAAACAATCCTTATGTGTAAATGTTTCCATTTGTGAGCCACTTCAGTGTGATAATGTCATTTAATAACATTAATTTAATGAAAAGAAAAATATAACAAAAACAATTGTCTTTTTACTAAAAAATTTTAATATAGGATTATATAAATGAAATATTTGACTATAAATAGTAATTATAAAGATAAAAAGATTCTGTATATCATTATATTTTATTTATAATTTTTAGAAATCAAATTTATTTATTTCACAATGATGATGAAATGATTACATTATTAATGAAACATTCAAATAAATGATACTATAAATATGAAAATCAATGTAATTTAATAATTTTGATGCTAGTAAAGAATTTTATGGATTATTATAAAATTTTATATTTTATTTAATGCATTTGGTTCCAAGGAATAATTTTCATTGACTTTAATAGAATCAATTGCTAAATAGTGTAAAAATTGACAGAAAGGTGTTTTTAAAACAAATACTATTTTATTAAATGATTTAATAGTTGAAAAAATCTATGATTCAGAAAACATAATTTCATAATGTCAAAGATTTCAATAATGATGCACTTATGGTTCAATTGTCATTTTATAGTAACTATAGTAACCATATTTTGTAAAAATACAAGAAGGCATGGTAAGAGTTAATGTTTTTAACTAAGGGTTAATGATAAAAGATAATGTTAATTTTGTGGCCTAAACTTATCTAAAACCTATTGTTTGAGAATATTTAGACCCATAATAACCCTCTCCTAGAAATATATCAGTTTTTAGTTATTATAATTTTAAAAACAATTTATAATAAAATAATATTTCAATATTTCCCAAAAGTGCCCCTCCTCCACCTTATAATATGCCACTACTTCCACCAACGTACTCACAACTCTAAAACGTATTGGATCAACCAAAATCTTCTCAAATAAGCTCACAAAATCCATAAATTCTTTATATAAGCCTCACCGTGGGAATATGGAAAATCAATAAAGCCTTTTGGCTCAAATTAAAATGTGTTACTCGATTTAGAGGTAATGTCTCCTATCAAGCACATTTTCTTTATTTTCATTAAAAAACCCTTTAAAAAATCTTTATTTACATTTTTTATAACAAAACTAGTATAATAAATATAATATGATATTTTTATCTAATATATTTACCTAAAGTTACACACACCTTTATCTAATGGAAATAGAATCTATTGTTTCTTTGTACGATGAACTACTGCCTCACAAAAATATGATTGTTCAATTTTTATCTACCAACTATCATGGTGTCCATTATGATGTAACTTTATTATATATGTAGTTTTATGATATTTATATTATCTCTAATATTCTTTAAATTTCATTTATAACATAAATTTGTGAATTTAATGTTGTATAAATATGATAATTTTATTTTAGGAAGTGTGGACTACCACCCCCTCGTAGTTATATGAATCATTCATGTTATAAATATAAAGTATAATGGATAGTGTTAATGAACCAGTGTAACACATATAAAAAAATACTATACAACAATTATAATATAAATATGTATCATTTAGTTTTTAATCTTTTAATATTACAAAGAAATGAAAGTTGCGTTCATGCGTGCGTATGACCTACCATCTCCAGGAACGGTGCATTTCATTTATTATCTCTTAATATAATGGAATATTTAAAATTAATACATATATATATATATGATATTTATATGTTATTTAAATCACGAATATCATAATAGAGAAAATTTTCTTATGATGACATGGGCAATTTACATCAAAACAAATTCATTTTTGACTAAAGTACTGAACATCAGAAACATTTATGATATGAACAAAAATAATTAAGTGATTGTTATAACATGGTAAAAATTAATATAAAATGAATAATAAAAATGAAAAGGGTTCTCAAAAAATTATAAATTAACATAACTTTTTTGTTCAGGAATAACAAGTAACAAACATGACAAGTTGGACTCAACGTAAGGGATTTCATCTCAATATCCTTTCATTGAGGCATATCTATTTATTATGCACATTGTATATCCTATAATGTGTATATACAACATTTTGACTATTTATATCATTAATTAGTATATTATCATGATATTTGAATTTATTTCCAAATTTATTCCTTAATTATTTTTATTCTAGTGTTTATCAAGTGTTAAGGGACTCTTTAACTAAAACATCATTTTACATTTTTTAATGGTTTATTCATTTAAAAGATTTAATTTAGTCTACATGTTTTCAAAATGGTTATTAAGAATTTATGTATATGGTCTTGAATTTTTTATAATGTAATTGTTTTTCAAAAGTTTCAAAGTGGTATGGGACAATTTTATACAAAATTGTCTTTATTAAATGTTTTAAATGGTTTTGGAAATGGGTTGAATATTTATATATCTTAAAATGATCTCTTCTGATTGCAGTTTGGAAAGGTTAATTTTTCTTTATGTTTATTTTATGTTTTCTGATTATTAAATAGTATTTATAAATTTGATGGGTGGTTATGTGATGAACCAAGATGGGTGGTTACATGACAAACCAAATGACAAGTGGTTCTGTGATAAACCAAGGACGGGTGGTTACGTTATAAACTACAATGATTTGGGTGTGGAAGTCAGCCATATGTGTATTCAATTTTTAAGAGTGATATGTGTGAAAATCAACTGTGTGGTTATTCATATTTAGTCTTGTTATGTCCCAAGTTAACTTTACATGTTATATGGGAATTCTATGGGTTTTATGGTAATCTTTTTGTTACAAAAAGGGTAAACAATGAGATTATATTTATTGAAGAGTATTTACTTCTTCATAAATTTGAAAAGTATTAATTTATGATAAAGTATTCATGTTTACATATTTTCAAAAGACTAATATTTTTCCTTCATTATGTATCTTTTAATGAGCTTTTAAGGATCACTCCATGTTTTGAAATGTTTTCCATAGGAATTAAAGGAGAACAAATTCAATGATGGGATCAATGAAAATTTGTGATGTTTAAGTATGAAATGAAACCATGTTATTTTTAAATGTTTTTTTATGAAAAGAAAAAGTATAGTAAGTTTAATTGTCTACTTTGTAATATTTGAGATGTTATGTAACATTTATGGTCTAATTCTATAAAATATAATCTTGAAAATATCATCAATGAGAATTATTAACATAATTTAAGATTATGTAATTTTTATGTCTAGAACCTTATAGTTGGTATCAAATGAAAGGTTTCGACAACATTAGGGAATAGTAGATTTGGATAAACACGCGGTAAGTATCTTTGTCTAATCATTCAGTTAAACCCTTATTTTATAAATTTTTCCAATCTTGGAAAGTTGGTTTGAAATGTAAGTAGGAGTATCTCAAACAACATTCCTATCTCTTCCTGATGACTTTCTAAAAATAATTATTACAAATTCATGTGTAAATGATTGTGAAACATTTTCTAACATGCAACTCACTTGAAAGAAGTTGTTTGGGAAATATAAAACCTCTAATATACCTTGATACCATAGAGGATTATGGGTTATATTTAATCAAATACTATTTTCTCAATATTCTCATATTTTCAAGAAAGGTATATATTATCATGGCATTTTTAAATATTTCACTTTGTCAGAACATTTTGAAGAATATTTTGACCTTGAAAATAGGGATGAAGAAGGAGAACATGGCATAGCCTATTTATATTTTCTTTCAATATATAGTCTTTCATCGCATATTTATGGTATTTTCAAAATACTATTGATTGAATGTTTCAACTCAAACTCACTCCGACTGTTTTATAAAAATCAAGTTTTATCAGATGTTTTGAGATTATATGGCATACATGACTATTTTCGAAAAATATTTTTCTGTAAACACCCATATGACCCAAGTAGTACAAGGTGTATTTGGGAAAATGAAGAATTGTTTTTTGAAGAATATCTAAATCATTGTTGCAATACATGGACCTTCTATCTATGTTAATAAGATGAATATGAAACTAGGTGGACACCATGATCATGGTATGATGTTCTTTCTATATAGAATAGTTTTTTAATCATGTGGAGGTGAAATAAAAAAATCTCAATATATATAAGCCTTCATAAAGTAAGATGTAGAAGCTATTATAATTTAAGATGAAAATGAGAGGTATAAGAAAACCATTGCGGTTAAAACATGTTAGGGTTATTTTTGATTTTTATACAAGGGGACAAACCTCAATATGGGTGACAACTCGTCATGTCTGGAAACGTTTTGGGAATCGAATCCACAACCAAAGGGCGACAAGGGTACATCACCTACCACTATCCTAAAAAAATTCTCTAGTTTGTATGACTTATTATAATTTTTAAAAGAATTTATGGATTAAGAATAAGATTATTTGGGAGAAATTTATTTTATCAAACAGATATTCTATGTATTGGAAAATGATTTGGTGATTAAGTGATTTTGGAATACTTTTTCTATTTTGGGAACATTATATGATTAGGGTAAATGGAATACTGTGGTATTATAATTGATGAGAAATGGTTAAACTATATTTTAGAAGAATATAATATTTTAATTATGGATTTAGGGTTATTCAGGTTATTTGTTGAAATGATTAATCTATTATGGATAGCCTATGATTATATTCATTACTCATTAGTATGACACATTAAGAGTGGTTGGTTTAATTTAGATACAAATGATAAACTTGGTATTTGAAGACTATGAGACAAAATAATTTTGAGTTTTATGTTTCAATCTCAGTTTGGATAATTTTGAAGAATTTTAAAGACAGTTGTCTATTAAATGGTCTTTTTTGATCTTTGGGTATTGTTTGTTAAATTTTAGAGATTGAGAGTGGTATTTCCTTTTATTAAGGATTATTCTTTTTGGGGAATTATCTTATCATATCCTAACCATTTTTATTTTGGTTAATGATTCATGATAGAAGAAATAGAAATGTAATATTTTGTGGATTATGTAACTCTATATAAGTTGCTTCATCGTGAATTCTCATCCTTTGGATAAAAAGATAAGTGTGTGGTGGAGATTGATTAAAGTATGAAACTATACAATTCAATTAAGTATATTTACTTATGTTTATAGTCTATAAATGAAATAAATTTCTCAACTCTATGAAAATTCATACTTTAGTTACCAACCCCAAAATTTAAATTGAGAGGATGCAATTTCTAAAAGGGGGAAGGTTGAAACATCCCAAGTAATTAAAGAATATTAAATTTTCATGTTTATTAATATATATGAATTATATATTATTTTTACATTAATATGGATGCTTTTTTTGATAGCATACCCAACACACAACAATGGGTTTCTCCAAAATCTATGTTTCACACAAGACTCAGATATACCAAAAAAGAATACATTATTAATATTTAAATGGTAGTTGTTGTCTAGCTGTTAGAATGGTGGGAATAAATAGTGTTAACTAAATTATAAAAATATGGTTCAAACATGTTTATATAATAACTATTTGGTTACCAAATTAACATGAAGTGAAACTAAATATATCTCTTTTATTTTTGTACATTATGAATAGAAACATCAGAAATTATTTTTATTTACCAATATAAAGGGTAAATTAGGTAAGTAAGGGTAAAAATAATATTACAATAACATAAAGATACCCTAAAATATGTTAATATCACATTTGATGAACCATGAGAGACCAATAAATTCTTTAGTATGAACCACTGGAATTTGGGAGCCACATGGGAGTGATAATGGCATTTAGTAACATTAATTTAATGTAATGAAAAATATAACAAAAACATGTATCTTTTTACTAAAAAAATTTTAATACGGTTTTATATAAATTATCTATTTTACTATAAATATTTAGAAGAAATATTAATATATTTAATATATTATGGTATTTTATTTATAAATTTCAGAAATCAGATAAATAAATTCATTTATGACACAAAGATGATGCAGTGAATACCTTATTAATGAAATATTCAAATAAATGATTATATAACTATTAAATTAAATGTAATTTGATGTTTTTTATTCCATACAATTATATTATGGATGAATATGACATTTTATATTTTATTTAAGGAATATATTTTGAAGAAATCAATTTTTTATGAATTTAAAAAAAAATCATTTACTAAATACTATCAATATTGGCATTAATGAGTTTAAAAAATAAAATGTTATTAAATGATATTATAGTCACTAAAATATATTATTCTTCAAAATTACTTTTGTAATGTTAAAATCTCATTAATGATCCACTTGTGGTTGTATTGGAATTTTATAGTAACTATAGTAATAATATATTATGAAAATTCAAGAAGACATGGTAAGAGTTAATGTTTTTAACTAAGGGTTAAAGCCGAATGATAAGGTTAATTTTGTGTCCTAAACTTGTATACAACCGATTTTATAATAGGATTTAAACTAATAATCGTCTTGTCCAGAAAATATATTATATTTAACTTATTATATTTTTAAATTCAATTTACAATAAAATATTATTTCAAGACATTCATAAAGTGCCCATCCCCCCTCTTAAAAAAGGCCACCACTAATACCCACTTACTCACACCTCTCAAGCCCCCATGATAGCTAATAAAATGATAAAAAATCTCCCAACATCCCTACCTTCCACTTATAATCCTTAAATGATGAAAAATGAAATTCAAGAAAGTATTTTGGCTCATATTAAAAGGAGTTACTTGATTTAGAGGTAACCTCTCCTCTCAAGATCCATTCAATTATTTTCATTCTCCAACTTTCTAAACTCTCTTGTTTCCATTATTTTATAAAGAACCAGTATCCTAAATGAACTAGTACGTTTTTATACTAATTTATTTACCCACACATACCCTCACTTATATGTAATTAATATAAAACATATTGTTTCTATGTACGGTGAACTACTACATCACGAAATGATGACGATTCAATTTTCTCCTACCACCTATCATAGTGTCCATTATGTTGGAACTATATTATAAATGATATATATGATATTTATATTATTCTTATTCTTATTTAATTTTCATTTATAAAATATCTTTATGTTTTTCATGTTGTATGAATAGAATAATTTCATTTGAGGAAGTTTGGACTACCGCCCCCTCAAAGTGATATGACTCATTGATTCTATACATGGAACTTATAAAATATAGTGTTAATGAACCTATATAACATATATTTCATATTTATTATATTTTATTTATAATATATCTATGTATTTTTGAGGTTTTATTCTTTTAATATGACAAAGAAATGAAAGTAGTGTTCATGCGTACGTACGGCCGACCATCTCCATGAATGATGCATTTCATTTTTATCTCCAAATATTATGGATTATTATAAATACATACACACACACACATATATATATATATATATGATATTTATATGTTATTTAAATCCTGAATATCATTCTGTAGATAATGGAATTGTGACCACATGGACAATTTACATCAAAACAAGTTCATTTTTTACTCTAGTACCGAACATCAACAAAATGTACGATATGAACTTAAATAATTAAGTGACCGTTATAACGTAGTAATAAGTGATATAAAAGAATGATGAACTTTAAAAAGTTTCTAAAATATTTATAAATTAACTTAAGTTTATTATTGAGGAAGATCAAGGAACATACGTGATGTGTTGGAATCAAGGTAAGGGATTTCGTCTCAATCTCCTTTCATTGAGGCATATCTTGTTTCTATGTACATTTATTATCCTATAATGTTAATATAATATAATTTTGAATATTTAGGTAATTAATTATTATATTATCATGATATTTAATTTTATATTTAATTTTATTCTTTAATTATTTTTATTCAAGTGTTTCTTATGTGGTAAGGGACTCTTTAAATAAAACAACATTTTAAATGTTTTAAAAGTTTATTCTTATAAAAGAATATATTTAATGTCCATGTTTTTAAAAGGGTTATTAATAATTTATTTATATGGACATGAATGTTTTTAAATGATAATTTGCATCAAAAAATTTGAATTGGTATGGGACACTTTGATTTAAAACTCTCTTTATTAAATATTTTAAATCATTTTGGAAATGGGTTGAATATTTAGATATTTTAAAATGACCTCTTGTGGTTCTCATGTGGAAATATTTGTTTTTTATTATGCTTGTCTTATGTGTTATTATTATTAAATGGTATTTGGAAATTTCAATGGTGGTTACATAATAAACCTAGATGGGTGGTCACGTGATAAACCAAATAAATGGTGGTTCTGTGATAAAACAAGGATGGGTGACTATGTTATAACCTCCAATGCATTGGGTATGGAAGTAGTCCATATAGATATTCCATTTTTAAGAGTGATATATATGGAATTTTCCAATATGGTTATTCCATTTAAGTATGATTATGTCTCATTTTACCATTATATTCTATATGTTCATTCCATGGGTTTTATGGTAATATTTTGGTTACAAAAAGGGTTATCAATGAGCTTATATTTAGTGAAGAGTATTTAATACTTTATAAAGTTGAAACGTATTAATTTTTGACAAATTATTCATGGTTACATGTTTTTGAAATACTAAGCATTTTTCTTCTTTATAAATATCTTACTAAGATTTTTATTCTCATCCCAAATTTTGAAATGTTTTTCACATGATTTAAATGATAATAGATTCAAAGATAGGATCAAGGAAAGGTTTTTATGATTAAGCACGAAAAAAAAACCATGTTATTTTTAAAATATTCTTTTTTAATAAAAGAAAATGGATAGTGAGTATAAGTGTCACATTTGTAATATTTGAGATTTTATGTAATATTTATAGCCTAATTATCTACAAATATAAACTTAAAAAGATCCTCAATGCGAATTATTAACTAAATTTAAGGTTATGTAATGTTTAATATTGGGGCCTTATAGATGGTATCAAAGTAAAGGTTTATAACATTTCAGGGATTATGACTTTTTAATAAACATATGATAAGTCTCTCTGTATATTATTTCAGTTAAATACTTGATTTATAACTTTTTCATTTCAATAAAACTTGGATACAAATAGAAGGATGAGGATCCCAAAAAAATCACATATCTTCCTGGTGACTTGCTTTCAATAATTATAAAAAATTCATGTTTGTGTGATTTGAAACTTTTCCTAACATACAACTCACGTGCAAGAAGTTGTTTAATATATCAAACACCTCTACTATACCTCGATACCATCATGGATCATGTGTTGTATGTAATAAAATTTTATTTTTTTCATAATTATCATATATTTAATAAAGGTAAATATTATCAAGGAATTTTCAAATATTTTACCTTATCACAAGATTTTGATGCATATTTTTATTTTGAAAAATGTTTTGAAGAAGGAGACCCTTTCATAACCAATTTATATTTTCTATTAAAATATATTCTTTTTAAACATACTTATATTATTTTAAAAGGACCATTTATTGAATATTTCAACTCAAACTCAGTCTGACTATTTTATATAAATCATGTTTTATAAAAAATTTTGAAATTATATGTCATAAATGAGTATTTTCCAAAAAACAATTCATGTGAACACTCTTATAACCCATGTTGCACAATGTATATTTGGACAAAGGTAGAAAATTATTTTAAAAAATCACTAAATCATTGTTGCAATGGATAAACCTTCTATCTACATGAATAACTTAAATATGAAACAAGGTGGACACCATGATCAGTGTATGATGTTATCTCTATTGGAAATGGTTTTATTTTACCATATGGATGGGAAATAAAAAAAGTCAATATATATAAAACTTCATGAACTAATATGTGAAGTTAATTATGAATTTGGATGAAAATGAGATTTACAATACAAAAATTGAGGTTAAGAAATGTTAGCTTTATTTTGGGGTTTTATTAAAAGGGACAACCCATAAGATAGATGACAACCCGTTGTATTCTGTAAGGCCGTAGGAATAGAAACCACAACAGAAGGGTGAAGGGGGGAACATCACCTAACACTGGCCTATGTGAATTCTTTTGTTATTATAACTTATTCTTATTAGTTAAAATATTTTATGGATTAAGAATAAGTTGATTTTGGCGACATATATTTTATCGAATAGATATTCTAGGTATTGGAAAATTATTTGGGTATTAAGTTATTTGGGAAGACGTTCACTATTTGGGGAACATTATATGATTAAGGTAAAGAGAATACTACGGTATTTTAATTCAGTCCTAATGGTTAAACTATATTTTTTAAGAGTGTAAAATTTTAATTCTAGAAACATGGTGATTCAGGTTATTTATAGAAATGATTAATCCATCATGGAGAACATGTGATTAGATTAATTACTTTTTAGTATGAGACATTAAGTGTGGTCGGTTTTATTTTGAGACAAATGATAAAATTTTTATTGGAAGACTATGAGACCAAATCCTTGTGAATTTTGGGATTAAATTTTATTTTGTATTACTTTGAATAATTTTAAGGGAAATTGTATACAGAATGGTCTTTATTGGTCTTTGGGTATTGTTTGTTGAATTTTGGAGATTAAGAGTAGTATTTATTTTTTATAAAGGATTATTTTTTGGGGGGAATTATCTTATAATATCCTAATCATTTTGTTTTTGGTAAATATTTCAATATAGATGAAATAGATAGTTAAAGTTTTGTGGATTATGTGATTCTATATAATTTTATTCATCTTATATTCTAATCATTTGGAGAAAAAGATGATTGTGTGAAGAAAATTGATTAAAGTGTGAAGCTCTACCGTCATGTAAGTATATGTCCTTATTTTCATTTTCCATAAACGAAATAAATTTTTAAACTATATTAAAAAGATATTAAAACAAAAATAATCATTTACATTTCCTACTACGAAATCATATACCATTTAATCGCTCAAAAATTTATAGTTTTGTGGTTTTTAACATTTTCCTAATAATGTTTTCTATCACTCTCTATCAGAACATGATTGTTAGTTTTTCTTCTATATCAATGTTTTCATACATGGAACCTCTTTATGTGTTATCTTAGGTGACCTTCATTATTTCATTTCCTTCTTTTAATGTGGAATATTTATTAATCTTTTTACTGATGTGGGATTTCAATAAAGGTATTTTGAAAATTCATACATTAGTTACCGACCCCAAAATTTAAATTGTGAGGACACAATTTAAAAAATTGTGGAAGGATGTAACATCCCAAGTAAAAAAATAAATGAAATTTTCATATTTATTAATATTTATGAAATAGATATTACATTTAATTTAATTGGGATTCTCTTTTTTATAGCGTACCCAACACGTAACAATTGGTTTCACCGAAATCAATGTTGCACACAAGACTAAGATATACCAAAAAATAATACATTAATAATATTTAAGTGGTAATTATATCTTAGATATTATAATGAAGGGAATATATAGTGATAAATTAATCATGAAAAATTGTTTACACATTATATAATGACTCTTTGGTTACCGAATTGACTCGAAATGAATCTAAAAACCATTTAAATAAAAAAGATATTTTTTTCTAAAAAAACATTTTAAAAATGAATAATTGTTTTTATAAAATAATAATATCAATATTTTTAGATTATATTGGAGAAATATTAATCCAATAAATTTTTTAAAATTCATCTTATGTATTTTCTAGACAAGATATATGAACAAGGCCAATTTTTAAGATAAAAGAAGTATTTTTCCAGAAATACAATTTTACCAACTGTTGATTGAGGGACCATTTTAAATATTGTTTTGGCACCTTTATTTTTTTTATTTGAAAAAATAATCTTCTTATATAGAATAAGTACGTCAAAATTTACTTCGAATGAATTTTTTATTTTTTTTATAACTACCATGTTTTGATGCATAGTTTTAATATGCTAAATTTTAATTCAAAACATATTTTTTCATCGAGATAATTTATATGGGTGAATTATATTATTTAATGGTTTTAAAGTATAAATAAAATATATTTTTGTCATTTATTATAATTTAGGTAATTTTTTTAATTAAATATTGAATTCATATGAATGAAACATTTCAATCTTTTATAGGGATTAATATTTTAAAAACCCTACTTTCTCTTTTTGATAATGGGAATTAGTTTTAAATTAATTTTTTCCAATTATTTTTTTTGAATTTGAAAAAATAGATGCTATATTTCAAATCATAAGGTCAAAATTATGAAAATGTATCCCTTTTATTTTTGGACATTGTGAACAAAAACTTTATCAATTATTTGTATTTAACATGGTTAAAGGGTAAATTAGGTAAATAAAGGTAAAAATAATATTATTATAATATAAAATTTACTTTAAAAGTGTATTAATATAATTTGATGAGTCATGGGAAACCGAAAAAATCCTTATACAAAACCCCTGGCAATTGGGAGCCACTTGGGTGGGATAATGACATTTAATAACAATTATTTAATATAAAGACAAATATAACATAAATATGTATAATTTTACTAAAACAATTTTAATATATGTTTATAAAAGTTATACCTTTTATTATAAATTTTAATTAGAAATATAAAAATAAATAACACATCATGGTATTTTATTTATAATTTTTAGAGATCAAATAAATAAATTTATTTATGACACAATTATGATGTAGTGATTACCTTATTAATGAAATATTCAAATAAACGACATTATAAATATTAAAATAAATGTAATTTTAAAATTTTTATGTCATAAAAAAATTTTATAGATTAATATGACATGTTATATTTTATTTAATGAATTTTATTTATTGAATAAGTTTGTTAGGACTTTTAAAAAATTCTAAATAGTTTCAAAATTGAAATAAATGTGTTTTTAAAACATATACTATTTTATAAAATGATATAGTAGTCATAGAAAGTTAATATTCCTTTAAAATACTTTTATAAAGTTAAAAATTTAATTAATGATCCATTAGTGGTTATATTGAAATTTTATTGTATATATAGTAACCATATATTATGAAAATACAAGAAGAAGTGGTAAGAGATTATGTTTTTAACTAAGGGTTAATGCCCAAAGATAAGGTTAATTTTGTGACCTAATATTGTCTAAAATATATTGTTTGAGAGTATTTAAACCCATAATAATTATATCCTTGAAATATATCACTATGGAGTAATTATAATACAAAAAGAAATTTATAATAAAATAATATTTCAAAGCATTACTAAAGTTCCCCTCTTCCCTCTTATAAAAGGACACCACTTCTACCCACTTACTCACACGTCTAAATACACTTTTATCATAAAAACTATACTCACATAAGCTCAAAAAATCAATCAATTCCTCATATAATCCTTAACATGGGCATAATTTTATCCATGAAAGCAATTTGGCTCAAATAAAAAGGAGTTACCCAATTTACAGGTAACATCTCCTCTCAAGATCCTTTCCGTTATTTTCCAACTCCAAACATATAAACACTTTTTTCCATTAATATATAAAAAATCTAATATATTAAATATAATATAATATTTTTATTATAATATTCTTACCTAAACTACACACACCTTTATCTAATGGATATATAAGATATAGTTTCAGTGTACGGCGGACTACTGCCTCACGAAATGATAAATGTTCAATTTTCTGTTACAACCTATAATGGTGTCTATTATGATGGAAATGTATTTATATATGATATATATTATATTTATATTATCACTATGATTCTTTAATTATCATTTATAATATCCCTTTATGCCTTTCATATTTTATAAATACGATAACTTCATTTGAGGAATTATAGACTACCATCCCCTCAAAGTGACATGGCTCATTCATGTTATTTATGGAACGTATAAAGGATAGTGTTAATGAAAATATGTAACATATATATAATATATATTATACCATTGTTATAATATACTCATTTATAATTTATTTTTCATTCTTTTAATATGAAAAATAAATTAAAGTAGCATTCATGCGTACGTACGGCCTACCGTCTCCATGAACGGTGCATTTTATTTATTATCTTCAAATATTATGGATTATTCTAAAAACATATATATATATATATGATATTTATATCTTATTTAAATCATTAATATCAGTACGTAGATAATGGAATTATGACCACATGGACAATTTACAACAAAACAAGTTCATTTTTTACTCAGGTACCGAACGTCAACAAAATGTCTAGTATTCAAAAAAATAATTATGTGATCGTTATGACAGGGTAATAAGTGATAAGAAAGAATAATAAACATTTAAAATGTTATAAAAATGTATAAACTAACTCAATTTTATTATTCAAGAATAACAAGTAACATATGGGACAAGTTGGACTCAAAGAAAAGTATTTTGTCTCAATCTCTATCATTGAGGAATATCTTGTTATTATGAACATTTATTATCCTATAATGTGTATATAAAACCATTTTGACTCTTTATATAATGAATTAGTATATTATCATGATATTTAATGTTCTATTTAATTTTATTCATTAATGATTTGTATTCATGTGTTTCTCATGTGGTAAGGGACTCTTTAACTAAAACATCATTTTAAATGTTTTAAAGATTTATTCATTTAAAAATTTCTATTCCATGTACATGTTATAAAAATGGTAGTTAATAATTTATTTATATTGAAATTAATGTTATAAAATGATAATTTATTTCAAAATATTCAAAGTGTTATGGGAAACATTGATTCAAATTCATATTATTTAATGTCTTAAATGGTTTTCGAAGCGGGTTGAATATTTCAATATCATAAATTAATCTCTTGTGGTTTAATTGTTGAAATGATATTTCTAATTTATTATTATATTATTTAATTATTGTTATATAATGGTAATTATACATTTGATGTGTGGTTACATGATAATGAAAGATGGGTTGTTACGTTATAAACCAAAGGATGGGAGGTTCTATGATAAAACAAGGACGGGTGGTTACATTATAACCTCCAATGCATTAGATATAGAATTTATCCATATGGACATTCCATTTTTAATAGTGATATGTATGAAAGTCAACCATATGGTTATTCCATTTCAGTGTGATTATTTCCCAAGTTACCTTTATATGTTAATTGTGTTTTATGGGATTAATGGTAATATTTTGGTTACAAAAAGGGTAAGAAGTGAGCTTATATTTAGTGAAGAGTATTTACTATATCATAAATCTGAAAAGTATTAATTTATGATAAAGTTTTCATGTTTACATTTTTTAAAAATTCATATAGTTTTCCATCTTTATGTATCTCTTATAGAGATTTTTATTCTCATCCAATGTTTTGAAATGTTTTTCATAGGATTTAAAGGATAATAGAGTCTAGGATGGGATCAAGGAAAAGTTGGTATGTTTAAGCGTGAAATGAAACCATGTTACTTTTAAAAGTTTTGTTTTAGGAAAATAATGTTGATAGTGATTAGAAGTTTCTAGTTTTTAATTCTTGAGATGTTATATAATTGTTATGGCCTGATTCTCTAAAAAACTAAACCTAAAAATATCATCAATGTGAATTATTGACATAATTCATGATTATGTAATGTTTATGGTTGAGACCTTATAAACATTATGATTCAAAATATGAAATATATTTTATTATTTTCAATTTTTGAATGTGATAAAAAATAATTTTACAATAATATGCATAGCGTGGGAAAAACGATTTTGGGCCAAAATGTGTTCTTAAAGATAAATATTAGTTTATTTTTTCTACATACCTTGTAATAAATATTTAATTAATTTTAATTTTTTATATATAGAAAAATTAATTTCATTAAAATCATTCTTTAATTATTATCTATTTAATATTAAATTAAAAAACACATTACATTCATTAAAATGATTCTCTAAAATATATAACTTTTTAATATTAAGTATTTTTATCATTAATTGATAATTAATGCTGGAATATTTTTTCATTTTCATATAAATATAAACAATACAATTTTTTAACATTGATACTTAAAATATGTGAAATTATAAATTGATATAATTAATCAATGTATTTATATAGAATGGTTTTTAAACATGAATTATTAAATTATTATTCCTTATAGTTCATTAATGTTTCATGAAGGTTATTAATTAAAATTACTAATAATTACATTTATTTTTTAATAAAATTTATTAATATAATTCATTAAAAATAATAAACTTGACGAGAAAATGTGATTCATTAAAATAATTTCTTTATAATTAATAGTATTTTGACAATTCAATTAATATCAATTAATTATTTTCAAAATATGTCAATTTTTTAGTGAGGTATTTTTAAAGTATATAAATTATATTATCAAAATATTGTTTATCTATATCAAACATATATTGATGATTCTAAAATAGTAACTTGTTTATTGGTATTATACGCAAGGACTATATACCTATTTAATAAAAACTACCTAATGGCTATATTAACACCATTAGCTCCTATAAATTCTTTTTATCCTAACTTAACAAAGAAAACGTCTCATTAAAAAAAAATTCTTAAGGAATTTTCATAACTCTTTCTCCAATCAGGATGGTTGTTTACATTGTATGTTTAGTTATACTAATGGTGAAATTCATGGGTGTAGATGATCCATGGGATCTCTTAATTTTAAAGATGTTATTATTTCATATTAATTGTCCCATTATATTTAATTCTTGTTTAATGGATTAAATAATACATGGTATGTAATATTCTTTATTAGGTGATAAATTATTTCCTATAACATTATTATAATGTTTAATAATGAATGAATAAAGTGTTGTTTGTTTGCTAATATTTTGTATGATTCATTTCTAAATAAATGTAATTTATTTTTAAAGAATTGAAAATCAAAAAATATAATTACAAACACATAATTTAATGATATAAAAAAGTTTTTAAAATCTACATCAGTACATAAGAGGTGGCTTAGGTGGTCTGGGACTTCATGGTGTTAGGCTGACACCACCAGTAGTAGTGATCTCATGGGGGAAAGAGCAACTAGGTACCACTACCATCAATTTTGGGGGTCTTCCCCAGGATCATGATTGTGTCACATTCCCCTACACTGAGGATGTAGGGTATATCCAAAGTGTGCCTGCCACAACTACTACTAGAAAGTTACCAAGGATTTATCCCTCCAACTGATATCTCTACCGACATAGGAACACCCATCTTCATGCTGAATAGATAGAATCACTAATATTTCGGATCCTTCAGCTCAAACTACACAACATACACACCAGGGGTAAGGCTTCCACTCATGATCCACAAGATATTGTTTGTGTGTATCCTAGGAATCATGTTACTATCAGAAAATCACCTAACTTCCTAACTAACATAAAGGGGTATATATTACTCAGACATGATTCAAGGCCGCATCTTCCCACTAGACATGTTAGGTAAACCCTCCCGACCACTAGGGAAACCATTAACATTTACTTAGGTACTCACCATGGTGAATAAATATTCCATGAATGCCCTCATATTGACATAAAAATTCATTATAGAAGTCCTCCATGTGTTAAAATAATCCACATCTTTGAAGGCACTCCCAAGGGTATAGGGGATACCAGTCATCATAGAGGTCCTCCATATGACACTAATAGAAATTCATCTATGAATTCTCCTAGTATACAAGATAATCTCACACTATGGGAATATTCAAACCAACACCAAAGGTAAAAAAAATTGGAACCAATTCTTGGAAACCAATAATCATTTAAAATCCTACAATGTGGATGTATTATATCCATTCTACAGACTAATCATTTAACCAACTCTAGTTATATAAAAATATATTTTCTATACTTCTACACTAGAAGTTGGAGAGACATCAATATACATTCCAACATTATCTGATGAGTTGGAACATCTAGTTGAACCAAAATCACCTAAATAGCACCCTCAAAAATAGGATTCATAATCACCATACTATATAGGGATACTAATGATTCTTGATTCACCTCGGCAGGAACCCCCCCCCCCCCACCACCACCACCACCACCACTATAGGGAAGGATGTCATAGATTATTACATTCCAATCAGGGGAGTTATAACAATAGTGGTATTTATCTCTATCTCTCATATTAATTCCCACTAATTTATTTATTTAGAGTAGGTTTCAACCACAGAGCAAGGTGAAAATGATGAATATAGCCTATGGGAAGCTTTAACTATTGGTTACAATGCAATGAAAAAATGTTATAGGCATATGGAAAACTCAGATATTTTCAAATTCAATGGACCATCAACAATGTACATGAAATGAACTTCATGACCATTGATAATTTTTTCAATGAATATAAAATCTGTTTTTTACCTAGAGAGATGATCCTTTCACATTAATTTGTAATTAATTTTAAACACAAGAAGAAAAATTACCTTGGTCTTGAGATCTTTTTTTATTGATGGTGTTGATCGTTCTAACCAAATCAATGTATCATCATTTCATAATGAGGACCCAAAGTAAATCCCCTTTAGAGGTGATCAAAAAATGATCTATTGATCTTTGAAAAATGTTTATACGATGTCAAGTTTTGTCATAGTTGATTGATTATATTTCCCTATTCATTTTCGTTACATCATGTTCCTACAGGCTTGAAGTAATCACAATTATTCTTTTTTCTCTTGATTGGAAAATAGAATACAGATATCCTGAGAGGAAATCTTCCGCAAAATGATTAACCTCATCTAAAATGGTATATTTTTTTATTTATAAAAAAATAGTTTGGGGTTAATATTAAATTATTTACACTTAGTCTATTGATAATAAATTCATCCTAAAACTAACCCTATGCCATGTAATGTACAAAAATTATAATTTTAATTCATATTGTACACTACGTCATGAAATTATGAGTATTTATTTTACTATATCGTAAACAAATATTTATCACTATCAAAAATATAGTCTACTTGTCCTCCTCGACATCTATAAAATTATTGAATAAATATTTATTTAAATATTACACATTCCATAAATAAATAAACCAAATTATTATTTCTAGTCTAGAAATTAAATATTTATTTAATATAAACTTTAATAAAAAATTATTTATTTAATAAATATTTATTTATTTATTATCATTCAAATAAAAAGTAATTAAGTAATGTTATATATTCGTGTTATTAAATAATTACCTTAAAAATAAAAAATTATTTAATTTTTGTGATCTATTTATAAAACCTAAATAAAATTACTTATTTTTCTAGAGAGTAACATTTTTCCAACTAATAAATACAAATAATATTTTATTGAAATAAAAAAGAAACACTCTATATTTGAGCTTCTATTTCTATTCCTATGTGTCATTATGAGGAATTTCCAAAAGTCTAAGATTACTGTCTACCAACAGGTAAAGGAATCCACATAGGAAAAGATATGTCCGAACAATAAAACCCACATACAAACACTCACTATGTCATATAATCCCTTTATTGTTTTTTCTCATCAAGCAGTTTTCATGCCTATTCCATCAACCTATGTTCTTAATATGTCTTTCTTGTAATATAAGAAATAAACTCATATATACACCATGAACATTGAACTTAATTTGACAGTTCTATTTCTATCAAATGGTTGAGATATATTCTTCTATAAATATAGAAGGGGAAAATTATTCTTTGTGTTATTCAGTAATAAAACATCAATCATTATTCCTTAAATATACCCAACTTCACCACAATTATATTTCATCGTGGTTTATGACAATACTTCAATGTGCGTGATTAAAAAAATTAATTTATAATAATAATAATAATAATAATAAATTATATGATCGTTACACATTCTTGAATACATGAATATCCAAGCATACATAAGAATATAATATTTCTACTTGCAGGATTATACTCACAATCTCCCATAATATAGATTACTATGTTAAAACATCATGATATGAATTCCAATCCACTTATGAGTACTCAAACATGATAGTTAATATATGAAATGTTATTTCATATAATGTTATCTGAAAATAAAATAATATTTAACAATATCATCGTATCATTTCAAGGTTATCATCGTAGTAAGGAATTTCTATGACCTTTTCAATGAGACGGATACTTTTAAATATTATTTCATGCCACACAGAACAATAAACAATAATTAATAAGTTATTTTATTTATATTTGTTTCTTTATAAATACAATAAATATTAATTATAAACAGTTGGTTCTAGAACAGAAATTATTATATACTCATTCTTTGAGTATAGCCAACTATTAATGACTTCCATTCTATTATGTCCCGCATTATTATCATGTGTCTGTAGAGTTAAGGATTTAGTTAAGTTGCTTTTATGATGTCTTTTATTCAATCTTTTCTCACCATGACATCACCTATATGTGAAAAATCTCTTCCAAGATGACATTTTTGATGTATGTACTTTTTCCACTAATGTGAACATGGATACCTTATAAGATCCACCACTGTTGTAGTTCCATAATAGAGTGTGATATAGTCTTTACTTATTGGAACTACGTCATGATCTTAGGTAATTTTGTGAATTAAAACCACTTTTTATCTACTTTATAAGTTTTAATATACACAAATATCATTGTAGAATAAGAAACCTGGAATTTCTTTGATCTATTACAACTCAAAACCCATAAATTGTGGGAGAAGTGATTCTAGACTATGATTTTGGATGGTCTTGATCTATTTGGATACTAAAATTTGTATATAACCTAATTAATACTTCTTCGTCTCCTCCATAAACCAAGAAAATATCCTTAGTATTCCTTAGTCACATGAGGATAGTCTTGAATGTTACGACCCCAAATGTTGTATCATAAAGATGGCGTCTACTTTATTACATTGGAATAAGATACAATGAGTCACATACCAAAGGACAAAATATTTTTTTCTAGTTAAACTACATACATACCAGAAATTGTTATTATGAATGAAAAAATAAAATATTCAATGTATTTTCTTATAGAATTCCATTATTACTCGTAGTGTAACCGTATATAAAAATCACAAAAAACTTCTTAGTATCCTAGGAAAAATTAAATAAATAAAATGGGTGACTTTAGATGCTCAGTAAGTGTAACAGTAAAAAGGAATCTATTAATAAATAAGTAATAGTCAATATACAAAGATAAAAAACATTAACACATATCATTTAGTCAATAACTAGAACATAATATGGTAGGAATAAGTATTAATCAACTAATTACATATAAATAATCACATGATATTGATACATTAACCCTAGATATTCCTTCTAAACAAATAATCACAAGTAATATCAATAACTAAATTCATAATTATGAAATGAATACTGATAGACATTTAAAACATACCATTGAGGCCTTGTGCCAAAGCATCTAAATAAATGGGCAATGACCCGGCAAAAACCTAATCTAGTTTGCTTCATGAGACATACTGATACATGAAGTGTCTATTTCAGGATTCATTCATCACTTTAAAGTCCAATTCATTACCTTATATAAATATTCATATTAAAAAACTAACATATGAAATGTTAATACTTACCCTCAATCAATAAATATAATGATAAACAGTTTATAGTAAAATGGTGAAGGGTAGTAAAATTGTATATCCCCAGGAAAAATGACCATAAACCATCCAAATAACTAATAAAGAACGAATAAATACAACATATCCTTGGTGGATCATGTATAATATGTAATTTTTATATCTTTTATGAATATAATTACCATGAAAAGTTCCTCAAAACATTATTGAGGAAAATAAACTTATCATTTTGAAAGTCCTCGTTTAATATAAAAAGTTCAAAAACTATAGACTATGTTAAATTGAAATTAACCTTGTAAAAATATTAAAATAAGTATTAAATCATTGATTGTTCATGATGGTGGAAAATTTCTTTCAATTCATATGTGTTAAAACAAAGATCTGGTTCACATTTTTGATAAAATATAAACTGGTATTGTTTTGAAAATGATAAGTATATTCATTTCTAAATTTTTTAAAAAAACTAGAAACGGGTGAAAGTTCATTTAATAAATAATATTTTATATATTTAAAAACATTTTTTAAAACATTTCTTGATATCACGGGTTTTTATGAAAGATAATTTCAGACCGAAGTAATAAATAAAGTTACATTTTCTTAAAAAAATTCTCACAATCATTTTATATAACAGTGATTGTATAAATTGAAAATTTTCTTGAAAATGTTCTTAACCCACATAAGTGGAAAAAAAATATATTTATTTTAATATATAAATATCATATAATTCCCCCCAAGGAATACGTAAACATAAATAATCCTGAATAATGATGAGATTGTGGTGTAAACCCTTACCATATTATAAACTTCAAAACTGGAATCCCAAAAAAAGAAATGACATAAAATGAAACATTTAATACAGTTAAGATAAATAGATTCATTATATAAAAGAATTAGATATATATACACCACACAGACAAAATAAGTTTTGAATGTGTCCTAGGTCTCACAAACTTAAAAGTGAGATGAGAAACCCAGATCTTAGGTATGATTTCCTTCATACGTGTTTTTACGTACTAAATAATGGTTTTAAGAATGTAATTAATTTATAAAATAAACATATTCATATTTATAATATTATATATGAACATATTATAACATTTTACCTCTATTTTGTTAATGATATTTCATTATTTTAATTATTTTGGGTGTTAATTGTCATGTTTTTTCATGCATGTTTTCTCATGAAACTTCTGGTTATTATGCATAAGATATATATATATATATATATCATCTCTAGAATAAAAATATTTTTTAAAATATAATATTTACTTATTATATATATTTTTATAACCATTAATTAAACTTTCACAAGGTAAATGAATAGCATCACTTCATGGAGATGGTAGGTCGTACATACAAATGAGTGATGCCATAATTCCTTTAATGAGTGAAAGGGTAAGAAATGGAGTGATATATTAATTTTCAAGATTAAATATAATCTCATATATAAAAAATATATTTATTAATTTTATACTTATTTAATTCTATGGAAATTATAAGTGAAAAACAAATCACATCACTTCGTGAGCCAGCAGTCCTCTATACACATGATTGACATTATCATATCCTACAAAGAATGGAATTTAAGAATGTATATGTTTTATCATAACTATATAAGTATAAAAATTTCAAAAATATCATAAAAATTTAATAAATCCATAATTATATCCATCCTTGTAATCTGGTTATGAAAAATTAACAACATCGGTTCGTGAGGCAGTATTTCATCATACACATGATCGATGACTAATTTTCCCATTTAAGGGAAATGAAGGTGGGTAAATATTATTCCATCAAAATAATACAATATTTTAGAATTTTAGATACTTTTTTTATTTTATTGGATGTTTTTTTACATTATTGAAGGTTGAAAATTAATAATAAAAATGAAGTCATTTGTTAAGATAATTACCTTCTATAAGAGAAACCTCCTTTGGATATCCTCTTAATGACCTTATTGATATACGTTGGGAGGAAAAGTATATATATAATTAGTATTATGATTTTAGGTAGATATTTTGGATGTTTCTTTAGACAAATAGATTAAGGGGTGTGAATAAGTGAAGGGAGGGAGTTCCCTATTATAAATGGTGAAGGCGAACCATTTTTTAAATTACATGGAAATTTTCCAAAACAAATCCAATATGATAAAGTCATTCACATGGAAACAATTTTCCAAATAGAAGTAGGTTTGAGTATGGGATATTAAATAGAGTAACTACAGCCATACAATAACATTTTGACAAGTGGGTAGGTCATTTTAATCGTTATCTTCGAAGTTTAACCTCATGGTAAACCCATTTTTACCTTAACCGCGATAATTAATTTTTACTATTTTTACTATTATTTTTTGTGGAAAAAAATAGTGTTTCCTCTTTTAGGTAATATAAATTATTATTATTCCAAATATGGAATAAATTTTTCCCAATTACATTCATGTAAGTAGAATTTTTTAATTTCCAATTTATCTTGGAGACACGACGAGAAAGAGGGTTTTCAAAGAGAAATTGTTAAATGGTTTAAAAAGCTTTTTTTATCAAAATTCAATATTTAAACAACTGAAATGAAAATTATATATATTAATATATATATAATTGAAATAGTTTTCCTTTAAAACCAATTAAAAATATAGTTTAACTTTATATATAATGTAAATAAATATTCGATTTTCAATTAAAATTAAGTAATTTTCACCATTCAACAAAAACAATTCTTAAAAAAATAACATAAATTCACCCAAATATAATTTATATAAAATTATTTCAAAAATAAATATTATTTTTTCAATTAGATATTATTAAATTTCTAAAAATTAATAATAAATTTTTTCGTGCATATACCGACTAAAATGAATTTTATAAAAATACAATTTTTAGAAAATATTTATTTTTATTTGAAATTGTTCTAATTCTATTTTCAATATATAAAAATACATTTTATTTATTTTATAAATTTAAAACCATATAATTTTCATAATTTATTTATTAATATTCATGACCACCAATTTAGTGGTCAGGTTATAATGGTAAGTTTTAAATAGTATTTTTTAATAGTGTATAATAATTCATTTAAATCTGATGTTGCATGAATCCTAAGATCTCAAAGATATTGAATTTATTTAAAAATAAATATATCATAAAGTCTCTAGATGTTATATTCTCTTATAATATTTTTGTTTTTTCATATATTTTATTGAACATTGTGTTCCTATTTAAAAAATCTCAGGGTGTTACATTCTCCCCCTAAATAAATTATATCCGTGATATTTTGTCTTGATCTCAATAATCACGTATTTAAACTTTGAAAATACATTTTTTGGACACCCACATAATGATAATGGTTAATAAAACAACTTCATATTAAATATAAAATGGGATGTATGAAGTTAATCTTGAATAATTACATTACTAGGTTTCCAAGTAGAAAAACATGGGTGGGAAGTAAAGATATGGATGTAGAAGAAAAGTGTAAGGCCTTATTAATCATATAAAGTGGTATAGGTAGATGATCATAATAAGAATAATGATCAAGGTAAATTCAATGATCATAAAACCATAAATATATGATGAGTTATGGGACCATTTGATTAATCAGATATAATGGTGGGAGAATAACATTTTTTGTTTCAAGATCATTTTTCTAAAAGTCGAGGGATTCTTCTAGGATATACACTAAGATAATAAATAAATATATATAATTGACATGTTTTTATTTTATAAGCATAATTTTATCTTGGGTTTTTTATTTGATCATTTTACACTTCAATTATTACTATAATAAATGAACATACTAGATGAATTTTTTATACCCAAAGCAATAAAATTACCTTTAAATGGATCATAAGATCTATAAATGAGTAACAAGTTACTCCTAGTATATTTAACAAAATCTTAATAGTAATAACAAGTTGTAAAATAACACCCAATGATCATCTTTATCTATTATATATATACTTAACCTTAATAATCATCAAAAATATGTATGCCGAAATTCAAAGTCTAATTATTTTGATGGAATGTCACTAAGTCAACAATATATTCCATAGAAAACATAAAGTGGATTTTAATGTCACATTCCAACTATGTGAATATTTTGATCACTATATAAACATAATGAAAACATGAATCCTTACAAATATAAAATCTCAGTTTGAAGAATATATTCCATTAATTTATACTTGAAAATGAATACGTAATTGATAACCTAAACCATAAACTCAATAAAAAGTTTCATGGTCACCAACAATATATCATAAACATATCATTATTACATAAACATAAATAACATATAATGGGTTTTCCATTCTTAATCATGTGTCTTCCCATAGCTTCAACTAGTCAATAAATCGCTTTTATTGTTCATCAGTACTATTCAACATATGTTATCAAATACTTTATGAAATAATACCACAATACAATCCTTATACATTTCATGATTCTTATTACCAGGATATAATTGATAAAATAATACTATAAAATATTTCATGAATCCAAACACAACCACATTAATCATTTCACTTAATCTGTAGTAATAACATAAACTGGACAAAGATCACTTACCTTATTTGAACGTATATTCCCTTGACACTTGTTTAATTCATTTCTGTAGTGCCCCATATCCTTATAGTGGAAGCATTACACATTTGAATATTATTTCTTTCCATTTAAATTATCATCATTGTGGCCTTTTTCTCCAAATGTGGCGCAAGCTCCTTTTCCTTTTAATAATGTACCTTGGTATTTCTGTCCAAATGTACCACATGTTAGAAATTAAATATTTCCCTTCTTCCCTTTATCCACCATTTCCTCTTACATCATATTCATTTATTTATCCCTTTAGAATTAATAATACTTAGATAATTATTTCCTATCATTATGGCACATGATATTATATCTTGTTGGGGTTATAAATTTTGGGATACTGGTTCCTTTAGAGGATTGGCTTATTCCCATAACGTAAATGGAAAAAATAACTCTTTTTTTACACATGAAGTCTATATAAAGACTTTTTATCCAATTAAATGTGGATTAATAGATATAAAAAAAGTCCTCTTCCTTTTATATTAGAATCAATAGTTGTCTTCCTATATCCACTTGTTTCTTGTGAGGAAAATATTTTTCCAAGAATATTACTTTAAAATCCATCCACTACATCCCATTTTTAAACAATGGAATAAACTAAATTTTCCTATAGTATTAGGAAACTTCATTTATAATCCCAAAACTATTGAAACACTTAAATATTTTGTAAAAGATAATATTATAATCATATACATGGTTTCTTTGGAGATATATTATTTTCAAATCCTTCATAATATATTTTAAAGAAAATTGGAATTATCCTAAGAATATCCCCAAGGAGTATAAAATTAGGATCATAGTAAGGTCAATTTCAATGCACCAAGTGATTATCGGGTTAATCATAATTCTCCCTTTTCAATGTCATTTCCCTTATGTACATTTTATTCAAGGAAAACATCAACTTATAGTATCCAGACAGTGATGTATTATTAGGAAAAATATAATCTATACCTTATCAAAAAAATAGGATTCTCTTCTATACTTAGCCTCAGTGTATCCTATAGGGTTATGATCTAAAATTATGTTTTCATAAATTTTGTTCTTAAATATTCTATGAAACTTCCCCTGAAAGAAACTATTGTAACCCTGACCTCAGTAACTCGGATCTGGTGTCTACTTTTTTTTATTGACATAATATAGAAGGAATCTCTTCCCAATGAAATGAATAGTTATGTAGTATTGGAAAAATATATACATACATGAAATTATTATTATTATTATATAAAACATAAAATACACAAATCATTTTATTTTTGAATGTAATTATTCCATAAAGTGTAACCGACGATATCAATTACAAAACAATTACAGGTGTACTGGGGAAAATAAAACAAAATATAAGGGTGAACATAGATACTAAGTAAGGGTATGTTTATAGTGAAAGATATAAATGAATAAAGAATAATTTTTATGGAAAGGTAAAAAATTGAAACACAGTCCTTTTAATAAATAACTTGAGTAAAATATGGAATGAATAAATTATGACCAAATAATTACATATAAATATACTCATGATCTTCAAAACATTTTAATGAAAATTTATAATTAATTTAATAATCACATAGAATTTTAATAACTAAGTCACAATGATTTAGTGTCTAATTATATTCATCTTAAACATTCTGTAGAGTCTATGTGCCTATAAATCTAAATAGATGGGTATGTCCTCATCCAAAACCCAATCTATTTTATCCCATGAGAACAACTAGTTCATAGAGGGGATATAGCAATATCTACCAATCCATTACTAAATTTAATGGATTATTTAAAATACTATGAATGTATCTTTAAAATATTTTTCAGAAAATTAACTGTTCCATTTATAAAATATATTTTTAATACAAAATGATTATAAAAAATATGAAAATACATTTCATTGAAAATAAAATTTTAAAACTTATGAAATAACCATTAGATATATTATTTTTAATTACCTTGTAAAATTCCATTCATGCTATACATGAAAAAACTATGATTCCATTTACATTTTCAGTAAAAAAACCTAAATGAGATTTTTTTTAAACATTAATATTGCATTAATATTTTTTTAAAAAAAAAGTAATAGTGGTTAAAAATTCTTTTAATAAATAATTTAAAAAGTGTTAAAATCATTTTTAAAAGAGTTTTTATAAAACATCAGTTATGATGAAAAAGGATTTCAAACCGAAGAGAGAAATAAAGTCATGTTTTCCTAAAAATATTTTTCCAATAATTTTAACTAAAAAAGTGTGAAAAATGGTAATATTAATTGAATCTTTTAAAAAATAAATATTTGGACAAAATATATTTATTTTAATATAGAAATATCAAATAATTACCCCAAGGGATATATAAACATAATCAATCCAGAATAATGATGAGATTTGGAAATCAACCCTTACCACTTTGGTAACATCATAATCATTAGACCCATGAATGAAATGAAATCAAATAAAACATTAATTAAAATTTAGATAAATATATTAATAATATAAAATATTAAATGGGTATTATATACACCACACAAAGTAAATATGTGATGAATGAGGTATAGGTCACATGAAAGTAATAGTATTACAAGAAACCCTTACATTATGTCTAATTTCCTTAATACATTTATATGCCTCCGGAATAATGGTTTTTATCATGTTATTAATATATTAAAAACAATACTGTTATTTTTATTATCATATATTATCATATTATAACATTTAACCACTTATTATTTAATAATATTTCATTATTTTGTTTATTTTGGATATTAATTTCTTTGTTTTCTCATGCATATTTTGTCATTAGGGTTATGGTTATTTTGAATAGGATATATATATATGTGTGTGTGTGTGTGTTTGTGATCACATGAATTATTATAATTTTATCAATATAATATTTAATCATTACATACATTTTTATAAACATTAATGAATGTTGGGAATGGAAAATGATTCGCATCATTCTTGGAGACAGAAGGTCCTACATACACTTGAGCAACAATATCATTCCCTTAACAAGGGAAAGGTTAAGGAAGTGGGAGATATATTAAATTTAAATAATATATACTATTATATACATATCATGTTTATTCATTTATTTCACCCTTGATTAATTCCATGAAATTTTAATGTGAAAAATGAATTACATCACTTTGTAAGGTGGTAGTCCCCAATACACACAAGTAACGTTGTTATATCCCTCATGAAATGAAATGTAATAATTTATATGGGATATTACAATTATTCAAGTATAATAATATCATAAATTACCTATAAATTTGGTAAATTCATTATTACAACCATCTTTGAATGTTTGTGATCGAAAATGAACTACATCGGTTCTCGAGGTGGTTGTCAGTCACACACATGATCATTAATTTCATTTACCAGTTGATAGAAGTGGATGCGGATAAATATTATCCCATTATTATAATAACATATTATTATTTTTTGGATAATTATTTTATTATATTTTAAATTTTAGGTAGTAATTTAATGGGTAAAATTAATAAATAAAATGAAATATTGTTGTCATGATAATTATCATCTCTAAGAGAAACCTCCTTTGGAAATCCTCTGAAGAACCATAGGGATGGATTTTTTGGAAGACCAGATTCTCTACAATATGTATAATGTTGTTTGGGTGCGTATTTCTGGATTTATTCAATCCAAATGGAATTAGGTTTGTGAATAATAGATTTTAGATAGTTCTATTTTATAGGTGGGGAATAGAAACCCTCATTTAACTTACTTGGAAATTTCCCAAAATAATGTAAAATGATAAAGTAATTTACATACCAAATAATTAGAAATAACATTAGGATATATTTTGGGATATAATAATGTGGATATATGGTAATGATATAATATTTTGAAAATTTGGTATGTCATTTAAACCCTTATCTTCTTAGTTTAACCCCATGCTATACCCATTTTTACCATAACCATGGTATGTAATTTTTTGTTTTTTTTCTAATCATTTTGGTGAAAAATAAAGTTGAAATTTTTACATAATATGAATTTTTCTACATCCAAATATGGTATCCATTTTCAATAATTTAATTAACCTAATTTTCAACATTTAATTTAAAATAAATCCTGAATACACAACTAGAAAATTGGTTTTCGAATAGATAATGTTCAAACATTTACAATGTTTTTATATAAAAAGTATACATAAAAATGATTAAAAAAACATAAATATTATTTAAAAATATATTATTGAAATAATAATACTTTAAAACCAACTCAAACTAAATATTTACTTTATAAATATTTTAAATGAAAAAGTTGTTTTCAATTAAAATTCAGTATTTTTAACTATTCATTAAAAAATTACACTTTTTAGAAAAATCCAAAAACATTATCTTAAAATAAATTTGATGTGATGAATTCAAAAATTTGCATTATTTTTTTAAAAAATATTAGTAAATGTTTTAAAATTTAATTATAAATTATGTGTATAAATTGTGACAAAACTGCATTTTAGAAATATTCTATTTTTTAGAAAGCAATTAGTTTTCCTTAAAAATGCTATTATTTTATCTCTAATAAAAAGATATCTATTTTTTATTTTAAATTTTTGTAAAATATATAATATTTAGAATTTATTTTTTTTATTTATACCCTCCAATTCAATGTCTAGTTCATAATTTTTAGGTTTAAATAATGACTATTTAATAGAGTACATTGTTATGTTTAATCATAGTGTTTCATGCATTATATGCTATCAAAGAGATTTAGTTTATTTAAAATAAATATATCATAAAGTATTGGGATGTTATATTCTCTTATATTCTTGGTTTTTTATACACTCTATTGAACATGATATCCATATTTTAAAAATCTAAGGGGGTTACATCCCTTGCCCCATAAATAAATTGTGCCCTCCCAGTTTAATCTTCATCTTGATAAACAGGGATTTTAAATTTAAAAATTAATTCTTTGAAAAAATACATCAGGATAAGGGTTGATAAAATATACTCTTGATAATATATAATGTGGATTAAGAAGGTTATCTTGAATAATAACATAACTAGGATTCCAAGTAAAATAACGTTATTAGGCAGTGAATATATGACCATGGAAGGAAAATGTAATACCAAAAAATAATAGAGAGTGATAAAGGTCATTGATCAAAATATGGTTAATGATTAAGATATATTAAAAACCCATACAACCATAATTCTTTTATGATTTAAGGGACCATTTTATTCATTGAATATTAAGGTAATAGGATAATAGTATTTTTTCAAGATCATTTTCGTAAAGTTGAGTTATTCTTATATAACCTAGGATAATAACATAATTAGATATACTTACCTAATATATTTTTATTTTGTAGGAAAAATTTTATCTTTTAGATGTGCTTCAATTTTTTCACTTCATTTCACACTATAAGTAATTAATATCCAAGATGAATATTTTATGCCTAAATCACTAAAATTACATTTTAACAGATCATAAGATATATAAAAGGGAAATGAAATATTCCTCATGCCTTTACAAAAATTAAAATTGTTAGAAATGTTTTTAAAAATACTCCAAATGATCAATTTAATCCATTCCATATATTATAAACCTTAAGACTTGTCCAAAATATGTCTTTATAAATTCAAAGTCCAAATATTTGGAAGGAATGTTTCTAAATTAACATTATATTCCACAAACAATATAAATTTTCACTTAAGGACACATTCAAAAAATGTGAATACCTTGCTCACCATAAAAACATAATGAAAACATGAATGCTTACAAATATAAAATCCCAGGTTGTCAAATATATTCTATAAACCAATACATGCATTAAACTCGAGAAAAGATAACATAAACCATCAACTCACTAAAAAATTTCATAATCACCAATACTGTATTAGAAAAATAATAATTAATAACTCAATATTGGGAACACGTGAAGGGTTTTCCTGCCTTAATAATGTGCCTTCCAATAGCTTCAACTTGGTATTGAATCATGTTTCTTGTCCCTTAGTACCATTCCACATATGCTCTTAATTCCATTAATAAATAGAACCATTGTACAATCCTTATACATTTCATTATTCTTATAACCATAATATAATTGATAAAATATACCTATGATATAATTCTTGAATCCCAACATACGAAGATTAATCATTCAACATTATTTATAGTAATATAATAATATTTACCACTATCCCTTATCTTATTTTGTTATATATTCCCTTGATGATTGGGGAATTTATTTGTGCAGTGCCCCATATCCTTACAGTGTAAGCATTAAATGTTAAAATATTCTTTTTTACTTTCAATCAAGAGAATGGTGGACCATTTCTCAACACATAAATAAAAACCATTTTCATTTTCTGTATGTACCAAGGAGTTTCCTTTCATAATTAACACATGTTGGAAAATAATTAGTTCCCATCTCCCCTTTATCTATATTTTCCTTTTCTTTCTTATTCTTATATTTCTTCTATTTCAAGTCATAATACATGGTGAATTCATTCTCTATATTGATATTACATGATATTATATCCTCGTATGATGAAAAAAATTTGGTGTCTAATTAGCTTGGGAGGATTAACTTAATCCCAACAAATAAATGGTCAATTTTGAACTTTTTATTACATTCATAGTCCAAAAAATTCCTTATTAACCTTATAAAGTTGTTTTTATATATAGAAATATTTTTCTATTCATTCTATATTATACTCAATAACCACATTCTTATTCCTCCAATTCCTCATGTAGAAAACATTTTTCCAAGAAGAGTACCTCAATATGATTCCACTAGATTCCATTTCTTAACAAAACCATACACTATGTTATATCATAACATTAAAAAACATAATGTATAGTAACAAAAATAAATTAAAACATAAATTTTTATACATAACTATCATAAAAAAACATGGTTTCATTATATTAGTCTTTATTATAAAATCATTTATAATAGTTTATTACGAAAGTGTAAATTATCCTAAGAATATAACTCAGGAGTGTCAAAAAAATGGCTCACAGTAAGGCACATTTTCATGAACAAGGTGATTATTTGGTCAAACCCAATATAAACTTTTCATATTTATTACCCCCAGGTACATTTGTGAAAGAACTATGTCCACTTCTTGTATCTAGATAGGGATTTATTTTGTAGGAAATCCATATAATATTAATCATACCAAAATATTAGAATGTTCTTAGATACATATCCCCACTATCTATAATAGGTTTATGTTACATAATTTATGTTTTCCTGAATATAGTTCCTAGGATTTCTACAAAACTTCCTCTGATACCAATTACAGCGACCCTAACCCTAGTAGTATGGAGCCACTTTATAATTTATTAAATATGTATAAGATACACAGAATCATATCCCAACGGAATGAATAGTTTTATATTATTGGTAAACTAGATACATATTAAAATTTTAAATTATAATTGAAAACATATAATACAATAAAAATATATTTTCTTTGAGAATGTAGTTAATCCTCATAATGTATCCCTGCATATGAATCCCAAAACACATCCTAGAATACTGTGTAAAATAAAATAAAATAAAGGGGTGATATCATATGCTCCTTAAAATTAATCATACAGTGAAAGGTATGAATAAATAAGTAATAATAAAAATTGAAATTTTAAAAACTAAAACACATTCCATGTAATCAATAGCTTGATCATAATATAGAAGAAATAAGTTATGATTAAATATTTCCATATAAATAATAACTTGATCTTGAAAAAATATACATGGATACTTTAACTAATTGAATAATCACATTTAATATCAATATCTGAATTAATAATGATGGAATTCATAATTCTTAATATCTAAAACAAAATATCAAGGCAGTTTCCATGAAATATAAATAAATGGGTAAGGCCTCAGACAAAACCCAAACTAGTTTGTCTCATGGGACCTACTGATGCATCAAGGGGATAAATAAGGCCCATACTATCACTTATTAAGACCTATTCATTGCTCATCTAAAGTCGGGGAAACATAAAAAACATATACATTAATAGGTAAAATATAACATATTAAATTTTAAAGCATAGTCCAATAAATAAACATAATCATAGATTGTCTAGAGTGAAATGGTGAATTGTAATAAAATTGTGCATCCCTAGTCAAAATTATCATAAAACATATATATAAATAATATGTATGGTTTCAATAAAATATCCCCTTAGTGTGTCATAATTAAAATATACGATTGATGTCATTGATGAATATAAATACCAGTAAATGATCCTTAAAAAATTATGAAAATAACATTTTCATTTCTAAAATAAATTTCTAATAAGAAAATTTCAAAAAACCTTTATAAAATAATTATCATTGAAAATAAAATTTTAAAACTTCTAAAATAAAATTAAACCATTTATTGTTCATGATGGTAGGAAATTATATTCTTACAGTACAATTTAGAATAAATATTTCTTTCATGTTTTTAGAAAAATTAATGAACATCCTTTTAAAAATGACATGAATATTCACTTAAAAACAATATTTATAAATAAAAAATGGGTAAAATGTTATTTAGTAAATAATTTATAAAACTTTTGAAAAAATATTTTTTGAAAGATTTATAAGAAACATGGTTTTTAATGAAAACAATTTTCTAACCTAAGAGAGAAATAAAGTCATCTTTGATTAAAATAATTATTAATCATTTGAAGTACCAAAGAGTGGTAAAATGGTACTATTATATGAGAATGATCATAAATAACCATAGGTGATGAAAATATTTTCATTTTAATAGATAAATATAATATAATTCCCCCAGGGTAGAAGTAAATATAAACAACCCTGAATAATGATGAGATTATGAAATAAACCCTTACAACTTTGGTAACTTCATAATCGTAAGCCCCAAAAATAAATAACATAAAATAAAACATTAGATACATATAAGATAAATATATTCATTATATATCATATGAAATTGGTACTATATATTCTAAATAATAAAAAAAATTTCTTGACATGGTATAGGTCTCACAGAATTAAAAGTGAGATGAGAAACTCTTACCTCAGGTTTGGTTTCCATCGTACATTTCATTACCTACTTTATGATTATTTCAATAATTTTATTAATGTATACTATAAATTTAAATATATTTATAATATTAAATATGATAATTTTATAGCATTTTACCACCCATTTGTTAATAATATTTCATTATTTTCATTGTTTCAATTGTTAAATAACTTGATTTTTCAAGTGCGTTTTGTCAGGAATGTTTTGGTTCATGTGAATAAGATATATATATGTGTGTGTGTGTGTGTGTGTGTTATAATGAACCATAAAAATTTTATAAATATCATATTTACTCATTAAATTTATTCTAATAACTATTTATGGATGTTTAACATGGAAAATTAATCCCATCGCTTCGTAGAGATGGTAGGTCATACGTACGCACAAGTAGTGATATCATTCCCTTAATGAGTGAAAGGGTAAGTAAGTGGGTGGTATATTAATTTTTTAGAATCAATATAATCAAATATATATCACATATAATCATTAATTTATCATTAATACATTCTATATATAGTGTAAGTGAAAAATAAATCACTTTACTTCATGAGGTGATCGTCCGCCATACAAACACGTAACATTGTTGTATCAGTCACGAAATGTAAAGTATTAAGTTATATATGCTATGATAATTCCATAAGTATAATAAAATCTTAAATATCATATAAATTTATATAATACAATATTATTTTCATCCTTGAAATGTGGTAATGGAAAATGAATGATATATTTTTGTGAGGAGGTAGTACGTCGTACACACGATCGATTATTTCGTTTTACAATTGACTAAAGTAGAGATGGATAAATATTCTTACATTAACATAGTAAAATATAATTATATGGTATATACTACTATTATTATATTTTAAGTATTAATAATTAATTTAATTTGGAAAAATAAAAAAGAAAATGGAAGACCAGTGTTATGATAATTATCTTTTCTAAGAGAAACCTCTTTTAGATCTCCAATTAAAGACCCTACCGGTGGTCTTTTGGGAGAAAAATCAGATATATAATATGTATAAGGATGTTAATGAGGGAGATATTTTTTAATTGTTTTTTAGTGAAAAATTGATTTATTGGTTTGAATTAGTGAGTATAGGGAGTTCCCTTTTATAAGTGGGGATAGGAAAACCTCTTTTAAATTAAAAAGAAATTTCCCAATTGCATCCAAAATTATAAATTCATTCCCATGAAAAAATATTCATATAACCATAGGTTATAATTTGGGATAGGATAATTTGTAAATAAGTCTATAAAATTATATATTTTTTAATCTGTTATGTCATTTTAACCCTAAAAGTTTTAGTTTAACCCCACCAAAAACCTATTTTTACCCTAACCGTGATAATTATTTTTTACTATTTATGAAACTAGCTTTGAAAAAAAATTAATTTTACCTTATTAAATGTTATAAATTATCACATTTATAATAATGGAATACATTTATTTAAATTCCATTCAAATATGTAGAAAATTTAATAAAAAATTAATCTACCATACATGATGAGAAATTAGGTTTTCAAAGAGAAATTATTCAAAGGTTTACAAAGTTATTTTTTTATCAAAATTAAATTTTAAAATAATTAAAATGAAATAAAAATAATTAATAAATATATAATTTTACTAATTTTAATTTAAATACTATTCAAAATTTAATTTAACTTTATGAATAATTTAAAATTAAAGGCATGATTCGATTAAAATTCCGAAATTTCCGCGATTCATCAAAAACAAATTTCCGAAAATAACAAAAAATTAAAGCTAAGATAATTTTTATATGATAATTTGAAAAATTATGTTTATTTTTTTAAATAATCTATAAGTGTTAAAAATTAATTATAATTTTTTTAAACAAAGTGTGGATAAGATACCTTTTTTAAAAACATTATTTTCTCATAATGAATTTCATTTTATTTCAAATGGTTCTAATTCAATTTCATTATTTCCTTGTGTGTCTGAGGACACATTTTCTTAGAGATATGAATTTTATATGACAAGTTAAAAAATATTCTTTTGGAATATTTTATACTAAATCTATTCATAATCTAGTCAATATATATACTCTGACTTATTATAAGGAGTCTCTTAGATCAATCATGATGGATGTTGATCCCATGAATATGTGTTAATTCACCAAAGTCATTTATGGAGAAAAATGTTTTTTACCAATAATTATCATACTGTCAGACTAATATTTAAATTCCAATATATATTATATCATCTACATACACTGTTAGGAAATTCATTGCACTCCCACTAAACTGCTTAAAAACATTATGATCACCCTCATTCTTTATGAAGCCAAATTCATGTATGGCTTCACCAAACCAAATTTCTCATGACTTGGATTCATTCATTAATCTACAAATTGATCTATTCAAATTTTATACCCTGATTTCATCCTTTAGATCCACACAACCTTCTAATTATGACATATTTATTTCTTCTTAAAGGTTCTTATTAAGAAAAAATACATCGTTTTCCATCATATAAATATCATATACATGGAATGTCATTCTAGAATGTATAATCCATATTTATTTAAACATATTGATTTGTGAAATGGTACTATTATATTCAATACCTTGACATTATTTAAAACCTTTTGAAACTATTCTAGCCTTATAGGTGCTGAATTAATAATTAAAGTCTAATTTCTTCATGAATATCCATTTAAAAAAGAATAATTTGACTCATATCTATTAGAGGATTCCTCTTCCGTGCATATTTTTGGAATTTGTTCCTATACTAACTCTCATGTATCTTTATCTGGTACATCATTGATGTTTTTATCACTAATAATATAATTTTAGAGATGAGACCCCTTTCAATAATGATGGTTCATTTATTAATTTAATGGTCATTGTAGTTCTGGGTTATAAAATTTAGATGAAATTTTAAAATTTAACAAGTTGAGGAGTTTTTTAGAGAATTTAGATTTAGATTCAAATTTTGGGATTTGAAGCCTCTTTTTATATGTGTTCAAGTATAGTTTGAGTCGTGGTTGGTAGATCGGGTGCTTGGGTGAAGATTTTGGTTTTTTGTGTGAGTTTTACTTTTCAAGTTTTTTTATCATACTGTATTGATTGGTGTGTATATCATAGTGAAAACAATTCAACCCCCTAAGGATCAGGGAATTTTATTTATTCTTGTATGATTTAGTTTATGTGTATTACACGTGAATAAGATCCAACCATTCATATTTCCTGTGAAATCTTTGTAGGGTTAGTGACTCATAGGAATATGTTGGATGTATTTTCCATAGTTATAGAAAAACTATGTGAGAAGTTGAAGAGGGTTTTCAATGTTGTTTTACATGGTTGTAGTGTGGTTATTAGACCATGCAGCCACACTATGTGAGTTTTTTTTATTTGTGAAGTTCTTACTTCATGGTTGAATTAGTGTTTTGAAAACCATAGAGTCAAACCATTAATATTTCTATATCGGGTAAAAAGTGGTAAAAGGCCAAAATGAAACTCATGTTTTTAGACTTTCTCCTCCCCTATTTAATCTTTTTCATGAATGAAATAATACATCTCCCTCTCCTTTTATTCCTTCAATGGCCTTCATATTGGGGTGTTTGGGGGTTTTATTCACCATTTTAATGTAATTATCTTCTAATTATATCCACCATCCTTATAGTTGATATTTGTGTCTCCGACATAAGGGTTCGGTTTTTATTCCACTTGAGCATATTGGATTTATCCATGGACGAAGGGGATTTACTATTACATGGGTAGAGGGTTTCCTAAGATGATTTATGCATGTATTCCCTCATATTTTCAATAGATCTGTTGGAATCCTCAAATGTTAATCATTTTTTAGTGATCACAAATCTTATACATTCTGTAAAGCTTGTTAATCCTGTTTAATCTATCTAAAATCATGTGTACAGATGAATAGATTCTTTATGCTTTAAATAAACCAATCCAAAATATTATGTTCTATGTATAATGTAAAATAATTTGAGTTTGTTTTATAATGGATTTCCTTGATAAATAATTAAGTATAATAAATTCTTTGAATATCATTATTTAAGTCTATGTAAAGAAATTTGGTTAAGTCTGAGAAACCGTGAGTCTTCCACCGGTTAGGTTTTTCTGGAAAACGACCTAGACACTATGACCAAACACCATTACCCAAACTTAGTGACCCAAACACCTTGACCCAGACACAGTGACCCAGACACCGTGACCCAGACACCGTGACCCAGACACTGTGACCCAAACACTTAGACCAAGACACCGTGACCAAAACACCGTGACCCAGACACCGTGACCAGACACTGTGAATCAGATACTATAATCAGAAACTATGATCCTAACACTAAATATGTGCTACTGATTCTTTATCCCTATAAAATTGTTTCATCATGGCTGTCTCATAACTCAAAGTAAAATAAGGATACATTTTTTCAAGGAGACATTATTTCAAGAAGACACTATTTCATGGAGACACCATTTCCAGACAGATTGTGACATAGTTTCTTAATCTATTTTTTCGTTTTTCAATTTAATTTTTAACAATCATATTTCAAGATTTTAAATTCACTGACATAATTAATGTTTTTTATACATGTCTCCTGACAGTATGAGGTACAAGGTGCCAAATACATGTATCTTTTCAGGTCCAACACATGCACTCCATGTATTAAAAAACACTGTGTCCAGAAATGAAAAGTGACGATAAAAAAATATTTGCGCACAATAACAAAGAAGCATGAGAATTCTGGAAAGAATAACCATCACATGAAACTCTACACTTTTGATGAAAACATGATTAATACTCGAATCCTAGAGTTGAGATCATTTTCACACTATCAGCTCCATGAAGAACATGATCCAGATCAAGCTGACTTGCGATACTCTTTTTTCTCAAGAAGACTGGATTACTTTATCTGATTCATTCTAGAAGTCCAGAGATGCATAGACTAACACTCATAGCACTTTGATCCCTATCTCATCATCCTTTATCTGTTTTGTATTATTTTTAGCTTTCGAGTAGTGTGTGTGTGTGTTTGAATAAAAATATGCACTGTCTCCAGCATTAAATAAGAGGATACAAGATATCCTTCCTCTCACATCTTATTTCCCTTATTAATTCCCAGAGATAAGAGTAGAAGATGTCCCTATGTGACATGATAGTTCATACCCATGAAGGACTATGGAAGAGGTCATGTGACCTGGATAATCCTATGTACTATTGTTTACCCCGATCTAGGGTGTGGATCATATTTTTTTAATATAAACTGCTTGGTGGAAGGTGATCACCAGGTGGAGTGGATTAGGTCTCGGCTAGAGACTGAAACACTTGTTTTATATCTATTTTGTAGTTTAATTTAGTTTACTTTTTTTACTGTATTATTCAAAAATCAATAAATTGTCTTTAATAGTTAGTCATGGAAATAATTTATAATTGTTTTGCATTATTACCATAGTTTCAAAATAAATGTTAATAACTTATATTAATAATACTGAGTATTAACCAATCATTAGAGAAGTTATTTAAACAGTCGAACTTTTATAACCACAATACTTTGATTAATTGGTCCATATTTAAATTTATTGGGGAACCTTTCTAAGAATACTTTTCAAACAAAAATATTTATTGATACTCAATTCACCTCCCAACCCCTATTGAGTACTCTACTCCGACCAACAGGATATATGATGCCTAATGAAATCTTATTGAATTCCTAATTTAATTGAAATTAATTATCATGTAATTTGGATTCTTGTGATATATATTTTTCTATGCTTGGTGTTGTAGGTGTATTATAGGCCTTTCATAGTTGGTTGGTCATGGGTCTAAGGAGAAGATATGGGTTGATGATTTTTGAAGCGCTATTATTTTTTTTAATTGATTATTTTTAAATTGTTTTAAATAATTTAATTACAATTTATTTCTTAGGTTATGTACTTCCATTATTTTAAAAAGAAAATGTTTAGTCCTAAATCGTTGATGGTTATTCTTTGAGGTAGGTTGAAGAGGTTTATCTGTTCTTTCCCTTCACTATAACCATTTAATTTCAATTTATTTAGCCTATTTATATCCCTTTTCAGGTAGTGATTATCTATTTTAAAAAAAATATTTGGGATTTGGGTTCCCTATATACGGGTTTTGTTTTTAAATCCACTCTTTCCTAGATTGTATTTTGAGAACATTCCTACTTTGAGTGGTGAAGATGTAAAGATGTGGTGAAGTAGAGGGTATTTGATTCCCTACCCATCTTCGAACCATTATATGGTTTGGTTATATTCCCATTCAATTGTTACCTCCAAAGTGGAATGTGATGGTGAGTCTTGTAGGTTTTTGGGGTCACAATGGAGTTCTTTTTTGTTGTTTGAGGTCGGATAGGAGTTTACAAATGGGGATTTTGATTTAGAACCCTCCAATAAGAGGTGTGGTATGGGACCCTAAGGGGGTCATGGGATTTATTGGTACCTTTTCTATAGAGTGATTAGGGGGTCTTGGAATGGTAATCTGTGTATACTATCTATAATATTGGAAAAGGGATGTCTTTTATGAGATTGTTAGGAGTTCTCTTTGACATCATATTGGTTTCTTGAGTTCTATGGGGTTGAGATTAAAGACCACTCATGTGAGGTTTTATATCATGTGTTCGAAGAACAGATTGTTTTGGAGAATACATGTTGGGTTGGTGTTATTGGATTGTGGGTGCAGCTAGATGTAGTCGATTACATGTTGAGGAGAGTTTTAGTGCCTCTTGAGATTGACCTTCATAAGAATCATAATGATTTTGGATTCCATTTCAAGAATACTATTTTTTTTTTGATTACGGGTTTCCCATAGAGGGCTGCTTGGATATCATTCTCATGTCATCCTTATCCTATGTTTTCGATGAGATAGAGGATCCCTTAGTATGGTTTCATGTACTATCTTTATATATTCACTCATGAGAGATATGGATATCTTGGATTGAGTTGGGTGTTGGGACACTAGTTAATGTTTCTTACAAATATCCTTGCCTATATTTTATTATGGATGTGATCTTGGGTACTTTGGGAGCCCCATGCTTTTGGTTGAACCGGTGTGGAGCTAGTTGTTACTCTGTTATGGTGGCATCAACTATCCCCATATTCCCCATAGACCAGTGGTGAGATTCTTTGGTCGCTTTTCAAATGATGTGGTCTAGGGGAATGTGGAATCCATGAGTTTTATTCACCATGAGATGGTCAGTGATGATTTTATGTAGTTTGGATTGGGTTCTAGTGTAGATCTTATCATTCTTTGATTCACATTCTTTAGGATGTGGGAGGAAATTATTTCTTAGGTTCTTTTTTGTGAAAGGAGACCCTTGGGATACACATAGAACTTGATCTGGCCCAGAGATTTTATCTAGTTCTCTCAACCATTGGTTAGTTGTGGTTAGATGGTGAAATAGATATAATGAATGATCTAGATGAGTGTAACCCTCTCCATGGATATTATATGTTTTTTCTTATCTAGAGGTTGTTTTTATGTGGTCCCAAATCTTTTTATGGACCTGGGTTATGGGTTTTTCCTTTCCCTGAAATTATTATTTTATGGTTTTAGTAAGTTATTTGGGATTATTATTCTTTTTATAACATATTATAGAGATATTAGAGTTCATCTAACTAGTTCAAATTATTCCATTAGAGTCCTAGAGTCTAATATAATTTCGTGTTATCATTTCGGTTACCTATGGTAACACCATTTTGAATGGAATTCTTGCATATCTTGATTTTAGATGTCTTTCATTTCATGTATATATCTCAAATACGCTCCTATTTTTTTATATGGTTGAGTTATGTATTATAAATCATATAGCATGGTCTAGAAGGGTGGTAAATTTATCTGAGGTTTCAGACAAGATCCTGAGGGTGACTATTTTATGTATTTATTTCTGTTTAGCCCCTTTTATTTTATATATTTATTTACGCTATGAATTATTTTATTTTACTAGGCTTGGTATATCAGGTGTTCATATACTTCATATGAAAAAATATTTTAGGTTAACCAATGGGAGTATCTAACTAAGATTTATTTATCACCCACTCTACACTCACCATAGTTCAAGTAAATACCCAAATGAACCATTCTATTTGGATTATATGTTATGTGGGGGTTAGGGATAATGCCCAGTGTTACTTGATTTATTGAGACCTCTCATATGAAGTTTGATGAGGCTAGATTAGATCTATAGTTGGTGACTGGTTATGGAGTTTATCACAGATTTTTCAGTAAAATATTTTAAATTTTTCATTATCTTCTACATATATATGTGATATCTTGGAATCACGGTCAGTTCTTGTTCTATCATTATTTAAATTCCTTGTGACTTAATGATATAGTTTATTTAATTTATAAATTTATTTCTTTTAGTTTTTTTATTATGTTTACTCTAATGTTTATGGATGTATATGATTTTGGTTTATTTCTTCTTTTAATTCACTTTTTCTAATGGTATAGTCCCACAAATATATCTTTATTGAACCTCTATTATAGTTAGTAGACTATTAGGTATGAGTCGGTGTGATTCAGGCCTTATGGTGAGCTTGATTAGGTGACAGTTCATGTCAACCTAATCTAGTTTATTAAAAATGGTATCAAAGATGTGTTTTTTCTTAATTAATGGAGTTTATAGTCAAGTTGTTTATGGTTTTGTTAGATCCTGTGATGGACCTAGGTTACTAAGGTGATGATAATTCTTTTCCTAGTTTATATTCTTATAGAATTTTATTTTTCACCATGTACTATGCACTTATGTATGTGGGTTTATGTATTTATTGGTCTTTTGGTCATGAACTAGTAGAAAGAGGTCATTGTTCATGTATCATTCATGGAATATAGGGTTCACATGACATGTAATTTTCTTTTTATAATTTTACTAATGATGGTTTTCTAGATGTTTAATGTCTCTAAAACAACCTACGTGGTGTTATCCCATATAACTCCTTGGTGTAATTCTATTCAACTGAACTACAAGTATATTTATTCTTATGAATGGTCGTGTGGATATATTATTGATTTTTTTCTCAATGATGAGAATTAAGCCCATTTTTTAGGGATACATGGATACCTTAGTGGGTTAGAGTAGGATCTGAATGACTTGTTTGAGGCTTGATGAGGTAAATAACACCTATGAGGTTTTTAAATTAGGATTCAGTTTCACTAGTTTCAAGGTTGAGCATTGGGACTTCTTATTCTTTTGAGGTTGGTTGAGAGGGAATTTTTGGTCGGATGTTTGGACTTACTCATTTTTTTTCACTTTCGGTTTTGTTGTAGGAGTATGGTTAGACACATGTTATTTTAATGATTCTCTTGTAGTGATTGGTCATGTGGATAGCCTTTTCTAGAGTGTACGGTGATTGGTTTTGGATGACAAGTACTAAGGGTGTCCTGTTTTATTGTAGCTAACCTATGTGAGAAGCATGGAAATTTTTTTAGTGTCATTTTCTGAGGTTTTGTCAAATGTGGATTATGTGATCATGGGATCAATTTTTTTATTGGGTTGTGTGGGAATGCACAAATTTTATGTTTGGATCAGTCTGATTAGTTTACATATGGGAGGCATGTCTATGATATTTTTTGTTCATCATTTGAGAATTGTTTATGTCTCATAAAGCATAAACAGAATTGTTGTGGTTAAAGTTTTGAGTTCGGTGGTCAAATAGTATAGTATGGGAAGAATTATATGGGATCCCACTATAGACCATTAGAGGATGTCATTCCTACTGAGTCAATAATGGGATGTACTTTCTATTTTTGGTTTTTTTACTTTTGTGTGAGAGGGTTTTCCTTGACTAATAATTTTTTTTACTTATGGATGGACCATGGTAAGTGTATTTTGGTTTTCTATTTTTAGGAAATGATGAGGGTATTATAATAGTGGGGAGAATCCTATTGATTGTGTGTTATCTATGTAGTTTCATAGTGATGGTGTTAAGTGGGATCCGTATAGATATAGTTCATGAAAAAAACAATATTTGAATTTTGATGCATCATTTGATTGAGTTGAGATGCATTATTAGGATCGCTATGGTATCGGTGTTACCCTCATGTTGAAATGATTAGGTGGTTTATTTTCTTCTAAGGTCATCCATTTTTAAAGGATTCATCCTAATTAGGATCGACTGGTGGTTTTTCATATCTTTTTAGATGACAAGTTGGAAAGAATTTTGAAATTTCATTTAAAATCAGGGCCATGTGGGTTGGGGATCCAAATAGGGATTTTTAAAGGACTACTATATCTGGTCATGGTAGTTATATATGCTTGGTGAAAGTGTGTTCTACATTTGGATTCATGCCATATATGGTTGTTGATGAACTGCTGACTGAGGTACTTCAGGCTTATCAATTTTTTAACCACAACAGATTCTCAAGGGAGAGATGTATTTATATTATAGAATTTGTAATGATCTACATCAGTATGTGTTAGAAAATTTAGAGTAATGTTTTATTTTTGAATTTTTATGGGTCTTTCAATGAATTCAGATTCATATTTTTTTGTATTTGGGGCGTCCTTTTGGAAGAGTTTTGGGTTTGGTTTGAATCTCTCTATGTAGCTTGGTTTCTTAGTTGAAGATCAAGATATTTTTGTGTTAGTTAGATATTTGAAGATATTTTTTTCCCAGTGCACGGTTGGGTTTCAACGAATTTGTTCCAGTTTTGTCTATCTCTAAGGGTTATAGTGCATTAAATCCATTTTTTTCTTACATAGTTTGGTTCTAAAGACTTCTGGATAGTTAAGGTCAAACTATGAAAATTTATAGATAAAACTATTTAGAATGAGTTCCTCTCCGAGATAGGGTTAAAAACTTGAAAATATTTATAGAGAAACAATTAGATATATTTATTATGTGTTATGGTTTTGTTTTACATGGTTTGTGTGTGGTTATTAAACCATGAAACTCAATTGTGGGACTAGTGTTGGATTGGTTAGTTCATAACAAACAGGTGGTACATGATTTGGAAAACTATCAATAAAAATATGTGGATTTCCATATTGGTATAAGATTTATATATTAACTTAAATAACCCTTTGGTTTTTATCCTTTCCCATAATCATTTTCTCCCTTGTATGCTTGCCGACCGACCCCTCTCCCTCTATCTTTCTTCCTTCAACACCATTGATCCTTACATGTTCCTAAGATTATTATTATCCTTTTTCTGTTAGTAATATTCCCTTCCTATCCACCTTCTTCTTATCCCTTCCTTGTATTTAATTTAAGTGTATATCTCGTAGGATTATTATTCTGATTCCTCCCGAGAATGGTGGAATCCAAAAAAATATGATGGGGCGTTTTTGTAGCTTGTTGAGAGGTTGTCCTAAAATATTTTTTTCATTCTGTCACCGATTTTCTCAGTGGAGGTATGTTTACTGATGGATATTTTTTTAATATTTAATTAAATGTAAATTAATTTCTAAGTAATTGAGATTCATGTGTTAGGGATTTTAATATTATTTTTTTGGAGGTACGTTATTGGCATTCCATAGATGGTTGGTCCTTGTCCCAATGAGAGGATTCACCTCAGTGAGTTTTCAAGAACTATACCATTATGAATTTAATTAATTAATTCATTTTTAATTATATTAATTAATATAATTTTTTTATGGTTTAAATTTGGTTCTTCAGTTGTTGGTAGAGTGTGGGTTCAAGAGTGTATCTTTAGCAATTATTTATTGAGGTATATCATGGTTTTTTCTTCATTTCCATAATTTATAATTGTTTAATTGTTTTAAATTGTTTTTTTTTCTTATTGAGATCCCATTGTGATATAATTTAAATTTTTTCGGTAAGGGATTTGGTTTTGGGGCATTATATGGGTGTTTTATTCAGAACCCCCTAGTTTTTCTTTCAATAACACACATTTTGTGTGTGTGTGTGTGTTGGAAATATATAATGATGGTGAAGGGGGAGTATCTTGGATTCCATCATTATATTTAAACCATGATAGATATTACTTACATTCCCTTTCGAGTGTCTCTAACTAAGAGGGTTTTGACGTTGCGGCTTACATGAGCATAGGGTAGCAAAGTGGTTCATTGGGATGATCAAAATTGGAAATTAGGTTCCCCTTAAGTTTTTATATTTATAAACCATTATATCTGGGGTTTAGGGTGTCACCTTGGGAAGACTTATGATTTATATGAACACCTTTTCCATGGAGTACTGAGGGGGTTTTTTATTGGTGTTTTATGGACAATTACCAGAACAGTGGTATGAGGGATGTATTGGACAGGCTTGTTTGATGTATCTTTAGAATCTCGATAGTTTCATGATGTTTGATGGTATGGGTTCTAGATATCCATATTTATTTTTTAGATACTTTTTTGAGAATTAGATCATTTTAGGGATTCAAGTTTTGTTGATTCTGTGGGATGGTGGGTGTGGTCGAGTGTCATCGAGTAGAAGTTGAGTAGATTCTGAAGGACTCTTGATAATTCCCCTCATTAGAATGGTAATTAAATTGGATTCCATTTTAGTCATTCTATTGATCATGTATTAGAGGTTTTTCATTGAGGTCCTCTTTGATATGTTTATTATGTCAGTTTTCTCATATTGGTTGGGTGTGAAATAGGATCTCTTAGAAGGTTGTCTTGTTTTATCGGTATGGCTTCTCTCATGAGTGAGATGGTGTTCTTCATTTGATTCGAATTCTGAGTCGCAGGTTAATTTTTCTTATATTTGGTTAAACCTTTCCTAGATATGTATGTGATATCTGGGACCATGTGATCCCCATGCTTTTCGTTGACCCAGTGAGGGGTTAGTTTTTACTCAACATTGAAATTATCAAGTTTCCTTTTATAAACTAGAGGTAGATGATGAGTTCATGTAGTGGTTATTTCTATGACGTGATCCAGGTGAATAAGGGAGCCTCATATTTTTTTTCTTTTGAGAAATTCTGTATTGACATTTCATCAGTTTAGATTGGGTTCAAGAGTTTATTGATCCATGCTTTTTTAGCCTCCGGTTAGGATGTTTGAGGCAGTTCTTGTTCATGATCTTGTTAAGAGAGTAAAAAATTTGGAATTTCTATGGACTTGGATTTGGTATTGGTATTTTGTTTCTTGCTTCATCATTAGTTGGACAACTATGGTTAGACCGACATTGGGTTCTAAGGGTCAATTCGAAGGGAAGTAACCCACCCATAGGACAATAGTTGTTTTACCCCAGCTAGCAGTTGGGTGTCTATGGTCTTGAATGATTTTTGGTCCCAATCTATGGTATATTCCTTTCCTTTCTGTTATATTTTATGGATTCGGATAGTTTTGTAATACTATCATTATTTTGAAAAGCTATCTCATTGTTAGTAGAGTTCTGGTCTCCAGTTCAGATCACTACATAGGAGTCCTAAATCCTGATAGAGTTTTATGTTTCCATTTTAGATTCTTTTCATTATACTATAGGGTTCAACATTCATTACTATTATATTTTAGACATATTGGAGCTCCGGTATATATCTATATTATGCACTTGATGTTGTGTGTATGGCTTAGATTCATGTTATAAATCCTCTAGAATAGTTTACATTAGGGGGATATTTACCCTGAGAGTCCAACTAGATAATGGGGTTGGTTTTTCATGTTTTTATTTCATATTATTCCCAATTATTTAATAAATTATTTTAATTTTTCCCAAAAATTATAATCAACTAGAATAGTATATCATCTCTTCATGCACTTGGTAAGACCATAGATTGTAAGTTAACCATAAGTGTTGGATTAATTAGATTTATTACCCACTCCCGGTACATGTACCTTAGTGTTCTTGGAAACCCTAATATGTGATGTTATGATTGAGAATAAGTTACCCTTTGGATATGGCTACATCTCAGTGTTTCTTGATTGAGTGGGACTGCTCGTGTAGAGTTTAATGATTATGTTATATCTACTTAATAGTTAGGGACAAAGTTTTTGGACTTTCTCATAGTAAGAATTATAGCCATTATATTTTATTCATTAAAAAATTCCTTCATATGTCATCATCCAAAGAAAAAATTTGTTTTTATTATAAAATTATTTTGAGTTTGTATGATTGTATGTTTCATTTAATTTTTTATTGCATGATGTTGTTTTAGGTTATTTATTATGAATACTTTGATATTTATGAATGGATATTAGTTTTTTTTATTTCCACTTTTTTCATTCTGACTAAGGTTGTAGTCTCCCAAATGTATCTTTTTATACCCTCACCACTAGTCAGTTGCCTCTGGAATATATAGACGCATGCTTTAGGCCTTATGGAAAGGTAGACTTGGTGACATGTCAGGTTGACCCAGACCGTTTCATTACATTTAACCACAAATTTATTATTAATAATTTTATATTGGTAATATCCTTTGGTTTTCTTATTATACCCTTTGAAGATATAGTTATTTCATCAGGGTTCATGTTTTTTTATATAAATATCATTAACAAGTGGTTCAAAACCCTGCACTCATACATGTGACAACAGAGGCCTATTTCCATACTGAATCTAAAATAGAATATTAGTTTCTACTTTAGTTAGCATTAAATTTAGAATAAATTCTACTATTTACAATGTGAATCCCCAAAAGGATAAAGGAAGAATCACTTGAATAATCATTGATCTCACCATGTTTAATAGGATGTGGTTCCTCCTTTCACTTACACTATTACATTTTGGTGTATAAGGAAGAGTGAGTTTATAAAAATTCTAAAACTCAGATAAATAATAATTGAAGTATTGATTATGATATTCACTTCCATTGGTCAAGATTATTTTATAATATAATTAACAATTTGGTTCTCAACTTCATTATTATATTCCATGTATATGTCAACATAATCTAATATATACTTTATTATATAGATATATCTATATCTACTAAAGTAATTAGTAAATATTAAAAAGTATGAGTATGCACCCTTGGATTAAAATTAACATAGTCCAACCCCATTGGTATAAACAAACTCAACAATCTCTATATAATTCTCACTTTTTCCACTAAATGGAGATTTTTTTCATTCTTCCCCGAAAATGTATGTGACATACACCAAGCAGTTTTTGATTAAATGAATCTAAATATCCAGCTTGGTGTAATATGGTAAAATAATTTTCATCTACATGTCATATTTAGTGATTTCTTATTTGGGTGTGGTATAATTCATGTCAACTCTTTTCATTATCGATTTATATTAATTGGTTTGTGTAATAAAACATGAAAATAATGTTATTAAATTTTTTCTTACTTTAATAAATTGTTTTAAAAAAATATATGAAAATATTATTCCCATACTTGAATATAAATCCATAAATATCATGTTTACACACATACTTTATGTTATTTTATTCCTCTAATACATAATAAAAAAATCAATACCAAAGTCATTGAAATTAGTAAAATAATTTAGTAGTCTCCAATAGTTAGAATAATAGGTTGGCCTCTATTAGCTACTCATAGTTCCAACTAACCATGATCAGTCTTTTAGAATCTAATTTGTTCAAGAATTTGAGTACATATAAGGGAAAAAAATTTGTATATAATTCTTTATTTCAAAAAACATATATTTTTAACTTGATAAAAAACACACTAGAAGCATTCTCTGGTTTCTTTTAATGGTCATATATTTTATTCTTGTGTCCCTTCTTTCCACACAAAAAAATAGATACCATCTAGTTCCATTACTTTCATATTGATCCTCATTTACTTGGAAGAGTGTTTCAAATAATTCTTATACATGAATTTATTATTAGATATATTAAATTATCCTTTCTATTATTCACTATAAAAATATATTACATTGAAAACTTTATATAATTCTTCTCTTAGTGAAGTAGATGGATAATATCTAGGATAGTATTCTCTATGTTGTTTATAAAAATATGTTCATAAAAACTATTGATGATCTAGGGGAGGGATGAAATAATGAGATTTGTGCACATTTAATCAGGTAGTTTAAACCCTAAAACCTCTAGATACACATTATACCCAATGAATTTGACTATGTGAGGTACAACTAGTTTACTTTCACTAGGTTTTCTAGTTAATATATCTTGTGATATCTCAAACCATTCCTTTATAGATATCTATTGATAAAGATCACAGATATGATGGAGCATTCTATAGAAATCCATGTTTTTATTGACATCATGAATTCATTATACATGGTTGAAAACATTAAACACTGAATATCTAAATCATAATAAATTTTTTTCATATATATTTTATTCCTCACCACTCACCTCATCAATAGTAAGATCATGGATTTAGAATTCTAGATTATAAGACTTTCATTCATGGTGCCACACAACCATTAATGATCAAAACTATTCCTAGAAGTTACTTCTTGTTAAAAGATATTTTTTCACCAAAATTAATTGTAGGTATAATTTTTTTGACAAATATTTAACTTTTATACAATACCAAGAGAGAATATTATTATCACATTACTTGATTATAAATTATATCATGGATAATAATTTTAATTTTAAAAGTCTCCCACTATTTTATCAAGTCTCAACAGAACTCACCATTGAACTAATAGTTTCCCATAACATTACAAATTATAGTGTAAACTATACATATTTCACACTATATGATCTAGTAATGGCCATTAAAACAATAATAATGTTTTTAGGTAGTTGTTCTTCCCTACTATGGGATTGTTGTTTCTTATTCCATTGAGTGGACTCCTAAATCAGGTAATCCTTAACTGGAATTCCTTAATACTTTATCAAAAACATATATTTAGTAGATCGTTTCCATTAATATAAATGCATTTTTGATTAAGTATAACCATCAACGTAGTTTGGACTCTGAAAATTAAAAGAACCATATACTATGGCTTAAACCAGCATTTGAACCATGGTTTGTCTTCATTTAGATAATGGAAAGCATGATGACATAATTATTAACGAAATGGAATTTTCTCATTATGTGTAAACATTATTTTATTATAAATTAACATGTAATTTTAATTTTATGTATTTTACTTAAGGGATTAAACATGTTCTTGATAAAATATTTACACATATTCCTTTAATTTTAATTATATATTTTCATATTAATAGATTTATTGGTTTGATCATGCTATTTCATCCAAAAAATAAATTTTTCGTTAGAATAAAATCAATTAAATTAAGGATGACATGAACAAGATCTCTAAGTGCCATTTTTTTACAAAGAAGGCAATAAAAACTATTTACTATATGTAAAAAAAATTATTATTATTGTTTAGGTTCAAGTTGCATCATTCCACCTCAATCCAATGTATCTGATTGTTTGGTTTCACATTACCTACATATTAAACCAAAAATATACACCTAATATTTATTTCCTTAAAATGATTTTACTTCACACATAGGTGAAGGGAATCAGAAATGGGGTTTATATAAAAGAAAACATGGGCATGTGGGCCTGTAACAAATGAGGGAGGGGTTACTCAAAAAACATAATTTCAATTTAATTATAATTACAAAAAAATATAGAATAATTAAATCAACATAAACTACAAACATAAAAAATTTGGTCTAATATCATGATCACCCAGTAGTGTAATGAATACACATTTAAAATAACATTCTATAATTCAATTTTGTTTGTTCTTTTGATATGATAATGCATGTGAAAGTTAATATGATTAATTATCTAATCAGTATATTAATTTAATATATCTTAATCTACATTTAATATGTCCTAGATATACTCATCTATTATGATTTTAAATAAACAAAATAAATTAATTTTAGAAAAAAAAATAAAGTAGATATAGAACATGAATGTAGAAGAAACTCGGTGAGTACCTTAGAACGTATTAAGACTGTATATAGTCAACCCATGCACGTTATTGAATAGAAATTATATGATTTAAATATATGTTGTGTATGTGTATATAAACGACACACGGGACATATTTTATCTAATGCAGCATGTAATACATTTAATTTGAGTGGGGTAGTTTACATAGTATGGTTATACGTTATATGTAGTTATAATTTTTATAAATAAATTAACTAACCATTTAATATCATATAAAATAAATTATATGTAATGTATGATTTAATAAATTATTCACAAAAAAAAACATAATGATGAGGTTTATAGAGTAAAAAAATAATTTTAATTATCTACATAAATAGGTTGGGCTTACAACTTGTACATATTGCTATATGTAATGTATCATTATCACTGCATGTCCATGATATACACCTGTAGACTAGGAATGTATTTTTATTTAGACATAAGTGGGTTATATGATGTGTACAGTTGGTAAAATCATTGTAAACTCCATTTTACACGGTCTTCAATCCTTATGCATCTAGTAATTAATACAATATATATATTTGAGTATATATTTTCCAACTCAAATTACATTGATTTTAGGGAATTTCTCCATTTTACATGGGATATAGTCTAATATGTAATTTCCCACCCTGGATTGGTCAACACATGAATCATCTAATGCACCGCATATATTTTTTACATGACATGGAGAATTAATTCACACTAAATCTAGGTACAATGAACTGGGAAACACATTGAGTATTCTAGTTCCATTTTTTATAATCTAATTTTGTCCAACCAATCTTCTAGAAGCATCGGAATGGGTTATTTTGATGTTCTTAGTTAATACTTAATTCAATTTAGATTATTTGAGTAGAAAATAAAGGGATTAAGAAGAGATCTTGGTGATCATATTTCTGAGTAAATTCTATGAAAAAAACTAAAATTAAATTCATATAACGATCAATAATAATTAAATAATTGTAAATTTTATAAAATTTATCTAATACAACTTTTTGGTATTTGAATAAGTGGAGGCACCTTTTAGACCTATGACCAATTCATGTTTTTTTATTCAATGGATCATACACAATGTATAATAAGTGAACACCATGATAATTGTATGTTTTTTCAAATAATATTGACGAATTATTTTTCTTAAACAAAGATATAAGATTTTTCATATTAATTTATAACTAATTTAAAACATAAGAAGGAATATTACATTAGGATTTATATTTTTTTCATTGATAGTGTAGATTGTTCTATATCGATTGATGTGTCATTTTTTATAGCAAGGGCTCTATGTAGAGCCCCTCATGAAGTGATCCATACATGCTCATTTGATCTTCGAACAAGATATTTGAATCAATAGGTGATATCATGGTAAATTTATCATATTATATTATTTTTTTGATCAATTCATTTTACTTTTGTCTTGAAGGAATCTCACTTATTCTTCTTGATCTCGAGAGGAAAATAAAAGGAGAGAGATCATGAGATTAAATGTTGTGTCTAATGACTAACCTCTTCAAAAATAAGATGAATATATATCTATATACCTAGAGTTAGTTTTTAATATTTATTTAATTTCATTAAGTCCAATAATAATATATTAAACCCAAAAGGAACCTCATTCCATTTAGTTACACAATAATATACTTTTATTTCAAGATGTGTGCTACCCCAAAAAATGATGACTATTTATTTGACAATCTAGTAATAAATATTTATCATAAATAAAAATTTTATATATTTTATCTCCTTAAAATATATTAATTTATTGAATAATATATTTAAATAAAATATAACTCCTTTAATAAATAAATATATAAAACATATATCAACAATAGAGAAAATAAATATTTATTCCATATTTAGGTAACTAGAAAATTATTTATATTGTAAATAAATTTTTATTTATTATAATTACAATTACAATATATCAATTAATATATTATATTCACATAGTTAAATAATTTCTTTGATAATAAATATTTATTTAATGTTTTTGATTGAATTATAAAACCTAAATAAATATTTATTTATTACCATTATAATTACAGGATATCAATTAATATTTTATATTCACGTATTTAGATAATTTCTTTAATAAACAATTTTCTTGTGAATCTCTTGGCTTATTTCTTGAATGCTCGAAGGCTTGTATTCTTTTATTAATTTTGGATAATCGATTTTTAAAGGTTTATGGCTAATATTTACACAGTTATATATACTTATCCGTACTGAAACTTAATATATGTCCATTTCATGCCCATGGACCAAACCCCCAACAACAATCCACATCCAACTAATGTTAATTTTTTATTCAAAGAAACTGACCTACAAATCTATTCAAAAATCAAATCCCAATTCATGACTTTATGGTACTGGTACCAAAGGAAATTTCATACCCTCTCATTCATCCAAATAAAATAACATTGCTTGTTATTTCTTATTTATCATACCTCAACTAAGGTCGTACCTTGTAATTTACCTTGAAATAATTATTGAATCTTTCCATCAAAGCACTATTACTGACCTGACACATCCCGCCGAATCTATCCATTGAAGCATTACAATAGACCTACCACATCTTGCCTGACCACAACACCCACTCTCCCATTGTCACTGGTTGTTGAAGCCTACCACTCTCTAATGAAACCCACACCACCAATTTGAAGCACCATTAATCACTCCATTATCATCCACTATGCCTAAAACTCCTATTACCGGAAGCCCCTGAAGACCATCCTCTTCATGCCCCCTAATCATTCTCTAACTATTTTTCCCTAAACAACCTTACAGCTAAATGAATATATTCCATTATTTCACTCTCATCTAGCTTATCTCTAACAATGGATATCCAAACCGCCTATCAGTGCCTCCCAAAGCGACCTGTCGGCCAAAAATGAAATACCATGTGTCATGTGCTCCTTTTGTCCCCAAAATCCATCAAATTTGAGGTTATTAAAGATTTAACCTTTGTTTATGGAGGATTAAAGTGTAGTTGTATCCACTAGTCCAAGACCCCAACTACCTCTTGGTATATTCTATAGTGACATTAGGGGGGATTTATTAAAGTACAAGATTATTATCCAGCTTTGGGTCAAGGCACCCATAGAGGAAGAATATATGCTTCAATGATAATATCTCGATATGAATTCTCACTATGTAATATAATCTATTTGTTACAATATATCTTCCTGAATATTAAATACCAATTTTATTATCTGATGTACTTGATGTGTATTTCTTTGATTATTGGAAATGGACTCATATATACACCATGGTCATGGAATTTATTATTATGATTTCATTTTAATGAAAGGGATAAGATATATTCATCTATAAAGACATAAGAGGCTATTTCATCCATGACATATTCATTAACAAAACATCATTCATGGTGAACCCAACAAACCCAACTTTTCCATGATCATATGTCATCATGGTTTGTAGAAATAAATTGATGTGAATGAGTTTTGGAATACGATCATACTAATGTTAATGTGTATGGATCATTACACATTCCCATAAAAAAATATCAAATTAAATGAAAATATTTGGAATTCCTACTGGTAGGATTGTTCTCATAATCTCTTATATTAGAGATTACAAAGTGAAAACTTCATGATATGATGTTTCATCCCCTTATGAGTACTTGGACCTCACAGTAAACATACTACATGTCTCTTCATAGCATATTATTATAATATATAGAAATATTAAATAATGTCATTAAATCATTTCATGTTTATAATCATAATAGGACACTATTATGACCTTTTCAGTGTAATAAATACTCAATTAAACTATTACATTAATGTTGCAAAGAATAATGAACAGTATATAATAAAATATTTTATTTATATTCACTTCTTTGAATATGCATGAAATATAAACTATAAAATTTATGATTTAACACACCAAATATAAAATTGATCACTAATTAACATCAAATAATATTATGACCATATGTGATCCTAAATTTCTATATCTCAGAGTTAATCTCTTAGATTCATGTTACCTAAATATAATAAGATCTGTTGGTGACATTCAAAAAACTATAAAACTTCATAAGACAAATGCTCCAAGAACCTTATTTTCCTCGACCAGCAGTTCTAAAAGGACATACAAATAGTACTTATTGTGGTTCATCATATTGATTCTACTGGGTACCACTAAATATTCTAAAATGTGTGCATTTAAAATCACATTGTACTATGTTGGGCTTTTTAGGAGGAATATCTCTATATGAAAGTTATTAGCTTAGGAATGTATACTTCCCATCAGTTCTTCCCACAAGGAAGTCAATAGTATGTTCTTATGGATGGTTTGTTCTATGATGATAGTAATTATCCACCACCTTCCACTACCACATTGAATTACATCAGTGTTAATACTTATAAAAATAAGGAGTGTGACACTAGTGATGTGGTAGGGAAGGAAGATCCACCTAGGTAAAATCTACTACAATATCTCAACCATCTAGAAAGTATCCACATTTATCAACACTGAAGATCCAAGGGTATATATAGTTCTTTAATGATACCTCTTTCAAACACCTATCAAAATATCGACAATTGTAAATGTGTGATCAAGGATTATAGTGTCCCAAAGTTTCTAATAAAACCACTTGAGATGCTTTAATCACTACTCTACTCTAAGAGATAGTTATTTCTCAAAATTATAATGCCAATATTCTTGGAGGATATCATTATAATTGAAAGTAAATTTCAGATGACCCCTTCACTCTTCTTATGAAACCTCAATAACTTATATTATTCAATAGATCAACCAGGATAGAGGAAGTAGTTTTTCATCTCCTGAGATACACCCTCACATATTATATGGATCCATATTTAGTAAATCAATGTGACTTTAAATCTATAGATTTTTTATATTTCATTTTGTGGGTGAGCTATAAAACCATAGGGAAGACACATACCAATGCATTATCTGATAAACTTATTATTTCCATCACATATTCCCAAGAATCTATAGATATTCACTATGAAGTCACCTTATTTCAAAGAGGTATGGATCCATTAAATTACAATTTAACTATCTCTTTTTTCCCTAGTAAAATATTATAATAGTTTAAGGAAGGGTTTGGGAGTGTCTGATGTTTGTTCATAGCCTGAAGCATCGGCTTTTTGGATAAACACCCTCAGGTAAACTATTTTTCTATGGCTAGTAGTAAGGGTTTGGCTCAAATATGAATCCCAAATGTGGAAGTAAAAGGTGTGAAAAATTGGAAAATGTAATCCGTACAACCATGTGAAATGGCGTAGGCTGGTTTCAGAGGTGATCTACATGTATAGTTCATGTTTTTTTTAATTTTGTTAAAACTATTAAATGTGGTGTGCCATGGGTATTGTGGTTTCTAATGGTTGGAACATGATTTTTCCAATCATGTGGTCAAACCATTCACCCCTTCAAATGTGTAAAAATATCCCTTTTCCCTCCTTTAATTCAACACTATTATTTCATTTTCTCTTCCTCATTCTCAAAACACCTCCCACATCCCGATGAAATATTATCCTCTCCATCTCGACTTTGAACCTCCTCCCTAAGTCAGACTCTAATTCAAGTGTTTTTAGTCTCATTGGATCATTATTGGAAAGGGTATTGAACATATTCAATATTTTATTAGCTAATCTATGTATCTATAGAATTATATTTATTTAATATAATATTCCCTATTTTTTTGGAAGTTTTCTATTTTCTGATTTCTCCCATTCTAGCAATAGTCAATGGAAAATACATGATGAGGAGTCTAAAACCCCTCTAAGGTATGTGGTTTATAATTTTCCCTAAAAGTTGTCATGTTTATAAATTATTTCCATCATACCACACTTCGAACATTTTTTTCTTGATTCTAAAATGAGTAATATCTTAAATAAAATGGTTATACCATAAGGATTATTTCTTTTTATCCCTTTGACATGGTTGGATATTGTAAATCACAACCTGAACCACACTTGAGGTGGGTTTGAGTAATTGTTCCATGTATAAGGAACGATTGGGTGTGTTTAGATTTCCACAAGTTAAAAGAGTCCATATAAACATTAAAATAAATTATTGAATTATTGAATACATATTTTGGAACCATTATATTTATTAATGAATTGGATAATAAAATTTATTAAACATGAATTTTGAGAATAAAAGGGTAATCTATTGGATCATGCATAATTATATAAATGGTTTCTAATTGAAATGTACATTAACATTTACATTTTTATATATTATATTAAATATTGATGAGAGACATCAAGGTATGCAACTGATGATGGTTATTTTATTATGCAAACTATTATGGGTATTTTAGTATGAAACTGATGATGGAAAAATTGATATTGAATAGATGAGGGAGATCTTAGTATGGCACACAAAATACATATATATATAACCCAAAATTAGGTTACCTCAGCTATAAGTCCTAGGTCCCTATCCCATGGTAGGCCTATATTACATCGATTTCACCTTGTATAATTTCTTAGAACTCGATAAGGATGCCTTAGTCAATGTCCTTGGGTCATGGTTATAGCTTCTACTATGGACTAGTTCATATGAATAATTTATTTTTAAATATTGCTTTATTATACCAACACTCTATTTAATTTTATACGTACAAGATGGAACACCTTTATTTGTTTCCTACTGAGTTCTACTCACATTTGGATTGGTCCATCGATTAGGTCCCAGATAGACTTCATGGATTTTGGTTGGGATAAAGGTGTGTGTCTAGGTATGGATTCTTTATATTCATGTAGCATGGGAGCATATAGAATGGGACTAACCTAGTGTTCAGGATGCTCATGAAGATAGTGTTTTTGGCCTTTTTGTTTATTTTCCTATAGAAACATGACATGACATCATTATTTTTTATATGAAACTAGTTATTATTATTTTGTTGGTTTACTTTTTCTTAGATCTTTTTTCAGTAGTTTCCAATATTATTAATTCCATGGATTTGCATATATATTCTGCCACTATGCTCCACTCTGAATAAAAGGGTATATTATCCCCACCATACCATCATAGATCCTCACTAAAATTTATCACATTATAGAATATGGGGAGGCATTATATAAGACATAAGGCCAACCAGATTCGGTTATGAGTAAACCATGTTCCGGATGTCTCAAAAATTTATCGAAGGGTTTCTTTTTTTCCTTACTATCTGGGGATAGTAGACATTATATTATGATGTGTTTGGGCTTGGTGATGTTACATGTGTTAGAGTAGCTAACCCATATATGGGAAAAATTAGGGTTACCAGGGTTGTGACGTGATGTAATGGATTATGACTATTAAAGTTGAATGGGTTTAACTATAGGATGCCTCAAAAGAATTGTGGTGTTTATTACTATTATGAATTTTTTTACACTTGTCCTAGTAAGGTATGGAATTAGTTTTTCATGCATCATTATAGGAACCTACATATTTTTATGTCATGTATATTCCAATCCATGCTTACTTTATTTTCATCATTTCATGCAGTGTATTATTGGTGCCTGGACTTCAATACATGATATTAACCAAATGTTTCTTGTAGATAGACTATAAATAATTAGTTATTAAGGTGTATGTATCAACATAAATGGTGTTTATCCATATATATTGATGGTTTCAACATAATTGACAAATTATTTCATGTTTGAACCATGTACCATTGGTCACATGAGCTAAAACATTATTAGTTTCAATTAAATGGATGGTAATTAAAATTTCAAGAGTGTGTGTCCCACCAAAAATTGGGGATGTTGATCCATAAAATTGAACCATCATAAAATATTTTTTTAGTTACATGAATTACTAATTGAAAATTATGAAGTGAAATACTTTATAACTTGGGTATAGAACATGTATCGAATAAAACCATGATATATATACATATATATAGTTACGATTTGTAATTCCTATAAAAATTGGTTTCCTATAAATGGGGATTCCAATTTCAACATAATGGGTGTTTTCCCTTATATTATATAATTAACACCCTATATAACAGAACCCTTGTAATTGAATCTTTAAATATTAACAATACCAAGGCCATAATAATGGGTGGTTGGGTTAGTGATTCTTCAACAGTGAGGCATTGTACCTGTTTTGCATCTATCTATATATTTAATACTACTTGTTCAGTAAGGATGTGTACCTATATTATTCTTAATTGTAAAATCAATGTTTAACTTGAACAGTGATGGCTTTATACCTTTAACTTTTTTCCTATCTTTGTTATCAAAAGTATATAATTTTTATATGTGAATTTAAAATTATTGAAGTATCCCTCCATAACAGCCTCATGTCAAACACCCAGAAGGTAGTGATGAAAAATCCCCTGATGTTATAGGACCTAACCCCCCAGTTCTTCCACTTTTGGAACCTCCTATAGTAACTCCTACAACACCTAAGCTGGGAAATGATGCTCAGTTTCAATAGGTTTTATTATGGTTTACACAGACTATACAATGAATTTTGTGACCTTCCCATACTATGGAATAGTAGATGTCATAGTTTCAGCAGAAACATCCACCTAATTTTTCAGGGATGCTGGACCCTAGGTTGGTGAGTAATGGATTGATACCATTTAATCTATTTTAAAGAATCCAATGATGCCTCCTAAAGGGGGGTGGGGTAAAGGTTATATATTATTTTCTTTTTGGATCCACCCAGCATTGGTGGGTAGTTCTAAACTAGGTAGATAAACATCGGGGCATGTTTTAAAGGGATTTTTAGTCCAGTTTATATGACTAATTCATTTTATAGATAGAAAGATTTAAACGATATAGGGAGTTTATTTACCTAGAGATGGGTTCTATTTACATCATGGAATATTCAACCAATAAAAAAAATAGTTGGTGATTCACACCTAAAAATACCAACAATAAAATTTCTATTGTGAGATGATTTGAGGATGGGACCTAGAATTATATCTGATCATAGGTGAATATATTTTAATTTACTATTGTGTATGAGATAGTGAGAAAAAACCTTATCTCTGAGTGTATCCTAAGGGAAGTTGGTTACATGGTAAGTAGTGGTTCATCTTCTCGAATTGGTAGTGCATTATCTTGGGGTAGGATTCAAGGAATTAGGACTTATTGTGAGGGAAGTACCGGTCAGAATGTGTGTATTTTATGTTTTATAGTCTATCATCATTGTGATAGATCCCCATTTGATTGTCCAGATTGTTGAAAGATAATAAATATTTAGTGATTTCACAAGAGTTTTCCACCAATGGATAGTGATAGGGGGTTTTCACTCACTCCATGTTTTGGAGAGAGATTATTTGCTCCACATGATACTGAGTGGTTTAGTAATTCCAGTAGATCGGGTTGAGGTAGAGATTGTGGCCATGGGAGACAAACATATTATTCACATCCCCTAGTAGAGTGTACTCATCTAGTATAGTTATTTTGTAGCTCAGGGACACAGAATGAGATAGATATATGCAGTGAATCATAAACCATATGAGTAGATTATCAAACCATCTATAGTGTGAGGTATGATTTTAGTTTCCTCTACTTTATTAATAGCCTTATTTTATATAGGCACATCACATTAATTCATAAATATGGAAATTATAGAATGTATTATCTTTTAGGTTGATAATTGTTGTGGTTTGATAACTCTTGATACTCTTTATAGAGTGTGGGAAGAAATTGTACACCGATGCATAGAATTTCCTTTAGATATTATAGTTTATCATTTATTATGGAATATTTTTTTCCCTAATATGATGTGTTTAAACATCACTATGAGAATGGATTGGTTATTACCTAATCAATTTCATGTAAATTTTAATCACCGGAGGGTGTCATGTTCATCACCATAGGGTCGTATCTATATTCATAAATTTTAATGGGATGTATAAGAGATTTGATATAGACCGAGACATCATGGGAAAGGTGGAGTGACATCCTAGAATTCCAATATTTTTTTATGTGATAGGGGATCATGTTAGAAAAAATTTCCTCCTGTAAAGAACCATTTTAGGAAAACCATCCTTGATGACTTTTCGAGGATACCTCTTGGGATATAGGTGGATTTTAATATTGAGAAGGTTCTAGGAGTATCACTAGAATATATTACTTATTATTGGAAATGGCCAACTATGATTCAGGAACTCAAAATGAATTTGGAGGGCCTCTATGTTAAGGGATTTATACAACCCTGTACATCTCCTTGGGGTTTTCCCATGCTTTTTTACAAGAAGGAAGATGTGTCTCTTAGGTTTTGTGTAGATTTTTTATGGTTGAATTACCATATAGTTAAGAACTATTATCCCTACATCATCTATAAGACCTATTTAGCCATATTTGAGGAGATGAGGTATTTTAAAATAATAATTTTTTGTCAGTTTACCATCTAGTATGAGGAAGACCAACAGATATACCATATACAACATTCCTTATTATATATTTATTGTATGATTATTTGGTTATGTCATTTGGTCTCATGAACACATATACCATTTTTATAGACCAAATGAATAAATATTTCCACCCATACAAAGATTCTTTAATTGTGATTTTTCTAGATTATATTTTTTGTATTCTCATTTTTTGTGTGATCATCCGAAATACCTTGACATCATATTCAGTACACTGAGAGAGAATAGTTTTCATGCCAATATAATAAAATTACACTTTTTTATTTATAATTTTATCTTCTTAGGTCACATAATATCATATTTATGAGTGACTATGGACCCAAAGATGGTGAGAGCTATGGTTTCCTAGGAGCATCCCAAGAATTTCTTTCATATATTGAGTTTCTTTGGGTAGGAAATATAATATAAGAGTTTTATAAAATATTGTCATGCATAGGAGTACCTCAAATAACATTTCCCAAGAAGGGTGTGAAATTCATATGGTCTGAATCATGTGAGGAATCATTTAATGTTTCCAAGGGAATATTTACTTTTGAAATGATCTGTGTTCTTATAGATCTAGGTAGATTGTATATAGTTTATTATGACATATCAGATGTCGATATAAGATTTTTACTAATATAGGTTGAGTGATTCATGGTGTTTGGTTATCGTCTGTTGAGGCATAATATGTAGAATTACCTAAAACACGACATTGATCTGGCAGCAGTGGTTCATTCCTTACATTACTAGAGTCACTGATTTCTAGGAGAGTGATTTTTACTGTACATGGACCATAAAATCCTAAAATAAATATTAACTCAACATGACTTGAATCTCATATGGTGAAGTTTGGTTGAGTATCTTCAGTCCTTATATTTTGAGTTTGATTATACACATGGGAAGGGAAATGCAGTTGTTGATTCTCTAAGCTATAAGACATAGAAATAAGTAGTTTAAGAATATAGTAGTGAGGGTGAGTTGATGGCGGTCCTTTCTAAGATGCAACTGGAGGCTCAAGAGTGTCATGGGAAACTAGTACTCACAATTTTTTCAGTAACATATTTGCTTCTAGATAGACTAAATATGAGATATTTTTATGATTGTGAAGGATTAGACTTAGGGGGAAGTGTATTAGGTGAGGAACCACCCCCTAGTTGGGTCCTTGATGATGATGACATATTGTGTATTCATATACATGTCTAGTATTCTAGATATGTTCAAGAAGAATTGAGAGAAGAATATCAAGACTCTAAATGGGAAGTACATACCAGACATAAAAAATGTATTGTGACTTACACTATTAGTATCAGTTGTTAGGGTTGAAGAGAAAGATAGTGGGTTTCCTTAATCAATGTATTACTTATAATTAGGTGAATGTGGCACATAAATGACCTATAGACTTTTTTTAGTTATTACATATTCATGAGTGGAAATTGTATGATTCTGGTGTGGAATTCATGATGAGATTACCAAATTCCCCTTAAGAAAGTGATGTGGTATGGGTGATCCTTGATAGGTAGACAAAGGTCACCCACTTCTTTCTTATCATGAGACCTTCTCAGTGGATGATAATGGGAGTCTCTACATCCATGATATTATTATAATTCTTAGAATTTATCATAATATAATTTTATGAAGATATGGCTTCATTATTTCAGAGTTCTGGAAGGGGGTAAAGAAGATTCTTGGTTCAGAGGTGCTTCTGCGCATAGCCTACCCCACAGTTATTATGAGTGTAAAATACAAGTGTTCTAGGACATGTTCTAAGAATGTGTCATTTTTTTAGAGGTTTTTAGGAGAAAAACATTGTTCTATCTAAGTTTTCATACAATAAATGTTTCCAAAATACAATACAGATGGATCACTAAGTGAACCGATATGATAAGTTGTATTGTTCACCTCTGTGATAATTAGAGGAGTGGTAGGTAGTGCTATTGCGACCTCATCTTTTTCAAGAGACATCAGAGTAGTTTCAACTAATTAGGAAGCATATGGATACAGTTCTCTCTAGGTAGAAGTATTATTCCAATTGTCATCACTGAACATTAGTGGTCATGGTGAGAGATAAGGTGTTCTTAAATGATTCTATTAGATAGGGTTATCAATATATTTGGCAATGATAGAATCTGGTGCTTAAAATCATTATAATGTTAGAGATTTTGGATAGGATCATACTAATGTATTATCATATATCACTCCCACAATGATACAGATCTATGCATGATTTTTTGTTTACATGTTACGTCATTATCATTTAAACTCATATCATATCCTTCATCCAAATTAGGTTGGGTTGGATGTTAATGCTTATTTTAAGGATTACCTGATAAATTTCATTTATCATATTATGAAGGCTCTCTGAGGTAGGTCGGTTCCTCTATTTTATGTGTCATAAAATCTAATCCATGTATAGGGTAATACTTAGGAGTGACAGGCCAATGTTTGTGAATAGTGGAAATTTTTATCCTTAGATGATGCTAAACCTTCATCATAAAGGAAACACATTTATAATTTGTTTTAAGGGAGGAAGGTTGTAATGTAAAGCATTTTTAGAGAGGTAATAATCCTTGTAATTCTAGTGTAAATTAAATTTTTACTCTAATAAAAGATCTTAATGGTTTATGGAAGGGTATGGGAGTGTTCACAACTTGTTCAGATCATAGATCATATATTTTTGTAGAGACAATATGAGTCTCACAATTGGCGCATAGTTAGGAGAAACCTTGTGGATCAAGTTTGTGTCCTAAAATAGGAGGTGAATCATTTGAAAAACCATGAAATATATGATGAATGGTTTTGTGGAATGTTGTATTATGGTTTCATTGATGATCATATGGGTGTGTACATGATTTTTATAAACATATGAAAGCTGTGCAAGTAGGTATCCCACTTAGACATTGGTGGTTCATAGTTGGCGTATAGTTTAGATAACTCTACGGCCAAACCATGCACCCCACTAAAATTGTGGAAATAACCCTTTTACCTATCCTTATATTTGACCTTATTCCTCCCTTTTATCTTCATCATTTACACAGAACCACTCCCTTATCATTGTAACATTCTTCTCTCCACCTACGTTATGCGCCTCCTACCTTAGTCAAACTCTGATTCAAGTCCCTTTTGACTCATTTGGTCACTCTTGGTAAGAGCATCAATACTATTCCTTATTATTTTTAGTAAATCTCACCATCTTCATAGATATTTTAATGAAATCTAATATGATATATTTTCAAAACATTTCTCAATTTCTATGATTTGTCCCACTCCAGCCTAAATCAAAGGATAATATTGGATGAGGAGTCTATTTCCAGTCTATGTTAGGTGTTATATAAATTTCTCCTAAAAGTGATGATGTTTTGAAATTATTAATATTGTTCCTCACACCATACATTATATATATTTTCTCTAAAATTAGTAATACCTTAAATAAATGGTTAGAACATAAGCATGATTTCCTCTTAACCCTTAGAGCTGGTTAGAGATTGTTGACCTCAACTTCAACCACCCCTTATGTGGTTTGAATTAATTATTCTAATTATAAGACACCATTGGTTGTGTTGATATTTAATATTTTTCATATAATCCATATAATAATTAAAATTAATTACTAAAAGGTTGAATGCCTCTTTTGGAACCATTTAATTTATAAATTCAATGGTTAATAAAAATTATTAACCATGAATTTTTAGAAGACATGGTAAATATATTATCCTTTTCATATTGATACAAATTATTGTAAATAGGTATGGTAATTATCATTGAACTTGTTATCCCTTATATTATATGTTGATGATTGAAAATTTGGTGTTTCATCGATGATGGAAATTTCTGTATGGTGTTGATGTATAGAACCGATGAAGGAATACTCAGTATGGGAGAAATAAAGGTGATCATGGTATAGAACAGATTAACCTTATATATATATATATATATATATATTCATAGGGAAATTAGGTTGCCTCATCGATGGGACTTGGGTATTTATCCCATTATATTCCAAAATTACACTAAGTTCACCTGGGATGATTTTTTTGGACTCAATGTGGACTCATTAGTCATTTTCCTTTGGTTTTTTTCCTTATAGGTATGACACATTGATATATGTGGTGTATGTTGATTTTGGTAGTTATTTGTTTCATTCACATTCATATATAGTTTCTTTCCCATTACAGAATAATCTATTTTATAGCTTCTATTCTATACTGGTTCATATAAGACATTCATTTGTTACATCTTGACTTTTTATACATGTACACTATTATAGTTTATACACATAGGTGTGACTTTTTATTGAAAATATTTGTAGTAGCCAACTGAGTTATACTCACACCTAGTTTGGGCCACCGATTGGTACCCTGGTATACATTATTTTTGGGGGTTGTGATAAAGTTATGAATTGATCCATGGTATCTTAATTTTCTTGTAGCATGGGAGATTAAGATCACATGACTGAGATATCACTCAATATTCTCATAGAGAAATAAATTTTTCTATATTTTCTTTATTTTCATATAGAAAAATGAAATGAGATAAATATTTTGTACATTAAACTTAATACTGTTATGATTATAGTTTACTTTTTCCAGGATGTTTACTTCCATAATATCAATTATAATTACTTTCACTTTTTAACATCTATTTTTCACTATTGTTACCAAATCTGATAAAGAGGGTATAGTCTCCCAAAACACCATCATAGACCATTTCTAGTAGTCGGTTGCCTCTAGAATATAGGGAGGCATGCTAAAGGAAATATTTCTAATCTAGTTTTTTTACTTATGAGTTAACCAAGTCCTGGACATCACACATAGGGAGAATTGGTACACCTTAAATGGAATACATGCAGAGATTTGGGGGTCGGTTCTCCACACTAACAAATTTCATTAAATCAAGATTCACCTCATTCAACAGTATGGGTGATCCATAACAACACCCTTTTTACTTCACCTATTAGTGTGGTCCAATGATAGGTATCCTTGAGAAATTGGATATGGCCAAGATTTGCTACATCTTCTATAATATGGAAGGTCCTATTTCTTGTTATAGAAATCTAGTACTATGATCCATCACCAACAATGAGAATATTTTCTGAAAATTATTATAACAATATAGATCCACCATATATTGGATGATTTTCACAGACCATTCCAAGTAAAAATATAGGTAGAGTAAATGGATCACTAAAATTTTCACCTTGTGGAATTTCTTAATATCATCCCATTAGATTCATCTTCCCAAGGGTTAGCTATTTTCAATATTGATGGAGAACATCTATGATGATTTATTCCTGAACCTCATCTCCTTGATGTACCTATAAAGATTTTGAGACTTATTTGAGATGGAATAACCTATTTAGGAGTCTATTAAGTATATCATTAATAGTAATCTTCTAACATATTCTCTTTCTACATGAAAAATATAAGACAATAAAATGAATACTATGATGTATTATTTGTCCCCAAAGCGAATTTTTCTCCAACAAGCCTAAAAAATTATTATTAGGTATAGAATCATGTTATAAACATTTACGAAGACCCCCATTAGGGAAGATCATCTATAACCTTCAAAGATTTAATAAAAAATGTTTACCCCTTCTAGGGTGAAAATTTTCCAATATTTATCCTCTATTACATGATGAAAAGAAGTATCAAGAGACTGGATATTAATAAACAACAATAGGATTAATTAAAGATCTATCTTAACTACAATCCCAATGACATATTCCTCGAATATGAAATTTTATAATGCTTCTTCCTCAATGAATGGATCTAAGGAATGTTATATTGAGTTATAGTGGAACCAAGTGATCCTCTGATGCATATTACATGGGTTTCCACCACCCATAATGATGATCATGATAAAACGGATTAGTATCAAGTCATGGATCAAGGAGAAAAAAATTAATGATTTTATACCCTTAATGAGGATCGCTTTGGAAAATATGATGATTTATGAATTTTTGAATCAGCCATCACTGGCCCGACAAGTTCATATTATCTGGTGAGATTATTAGCTTTAAGTCCATATAAATTTCTATATAACTGGTGTGATCATTAGAAATAATATTTGGAGCCTCTACTTGTAACAAATTCATCTTGTTTCCTCTATTAATTTATTCCCTCTATAATGGGAATAATTTCCATTACTCAACTTACTCTAAAACATTCCTCTATAAAGGAACAACATTATGCCTACATCATTACCAATTGGTTGGTGGAATACTCACATAGGTCAAGGAAAAAACATGAAATTTCAAACCTCAAAATTCTTATAAATAATGCCCTTAAAATAAGTGAAAGAATTATTCATGGAAGAACGTTTCTAGAGATTTTATCCATGATAATGCTTTTTATCCTACTAAGAAAAGAAGGAAATCATTTCTCTATACTTAGTAATAATACTCAACATCCATCTATTTTATCATCCTCTAGTGAATCTCTATAACCGATTTGATTGGAATTCCATTTAGTTTAGAAAAAACTATCCAATATTTGACATAATTGTTTGACTTCCAACTAGGTACCCTCACCTTGGTTAACAAGTACATTCACATTCCCTATCAAGGAACATTCCCATTGAAGAAAAAATATACTCATGGAATAGAAGTACATCATGTTTATAAACCTCACTAGAATCCCAACTTAGCACTCAATACATGAAATGATTCACTTATTAAGGATTATTCATGAGTCCCTCATTAGAGAATTAAAGATACCTCATGATTTTGAGATAGAAGTGGTTACTACTAAAGCCTACCATGTAGAGGAATGTAAGCATAGGGTCTTATTGGATATCATATCCTTATATCGGGAAGATGTGGGTATGATTATACATGTCCATATATGCCTCTTCTTCCTGTTAGGAAATTTGATTAGAGTCAACATCCATTATTTCTTTATCGATCCTCGTTCAAGGATAAATCTCATATGAACTCAAGAACTCTTAAATCTAGTGTATGTGGAGATTGATTCTTTCTCATCTAACATGATGATCAGGGAGGTGATAATAGAGGAAAAAATCAATCTTTAAATGCCCCTAAAATCTTATACATAGACATTACATCTTAGTATATGAATATTAATTACATAACATAAAGATCCATTCCATAATTGTTTATTTCTTATTCCTTTAGAAACATTGAACCCATAATAACTGGTTCATAAGTGATTTACACCATCTCCCACAAAGTTCCTCATAACTATAACCCTTCTTAGACATGTGATAGATAATGAATTTATTCTTAACCGATGGAAATGAAACATAAAAAATAGTGAGATCAGATACTCAATAAGGGCAAACAATATAGATTTCAATATAAAATGAGAATATGGGTATGAGTACATGATATTAATATATTAAATTCATTCTCTAATTATTAAAAATCATAAACATGGGTCATGGAAGAAATATAGGTAGATTCTAAAACATGGATCATAATGGAATCAATGAACATGACCATAAGTTCATTACATGTTAATAAGACATAGATTTGTGTCATATACCTAAGTATGAAAAATATTATGTCAAAGATACCCAATAAGAAATTAATAAAATGTTAGGCTAGGGTTAACCAACCTTGTACCTGCTTCAGGATTGGGATAACCTCTCATGTTCCATATTTCAAGATTGGTATGACCTCTCATGTACCGGCTTTTGGGATTGTAATAATCTCTCATTTAACCTATTTTATTCTTAGGATAACCTCATGTGTATCCTTTTTTCGATCATTGTATAACCTCTCATTTACCCTTTGATCTCATATAACATCAATCATTACCCAATGCGTTTATGGAAGATATATGTTTCATCCATCACATAATCAATACATATTTGTGAAAACAGGTCATAAAACAGTCATCATATCATAATCCATGAAATGAAATGGGTTTCATAATCATTTCATCATAAAATAACCTATGTATGAGATATAGATTTCATAACCATTTCATTATTTCATCGAAGTATAACCCATGGAATAAAATTGGGTTACATAATAATTTTATCATCGTATAACTCGATGAAGATAAATGGGTCTTATAAATATCTTTTAATCATAAAAAATCATTCAAAGAAATAATAAGAATGTAATTCTCGAATCATATCCCTATTATAGCATATGTAACATTAGATAATGTCATGTTATATGGTAAATGATTTTGGAAGAAAAACCACTAAGAATGTTTTTTGAGGAAAATAGTCATTCCACTTTGAAAAAAAAAATTTAAAACTTAAAAAAAATTAAGTTTACATTCATTGTAATTAACCATTGAAACTAAAAAGGGAATATTTAAAATCATTTAAAACATTTCTTTAGAAAAATACATTTTTACTTTGAAATAATTTTTTCAAAATCATTAAATTTCCCAAATTTTATGGAAAAATATTTCTTTGGAAATGACCTCGAACACATGTAAGGTACTATTTACATCATTTAGTGGTCATAATAGTTGGAAATATTGTTCATGTAACATACATAAAAAAATATTCCTTCATGTTTTTTATAAAAAAAACCAAATGAGACTTGTTTTGAAAACAATAGGATAATTCCTTCTAAAACACTTTGTAATGTGCCAAAAATGGGTAAAAATTCATTATTAAATCATTTGGCTAATGTTAACACATTATTGAAAATATTTTTAGAAAACATGAATATTGGAGTAAAGGGGTGTTCAACCGAAGAGTGAAATAAATATGGTTTTTCCTTAAAAAATTATGTTTTCCTATAGAATACATAAAGAGAGTAAAATGAAAGGAAAAAATTTATTTTCATAATATAAACAAATGAGAAAAAAATACATGATTTCATTTAGAAATATGTTATGATTTTTCATCATCAAAAGTGTAATCATAGACAATCATGATAAACAATAGGATTGTAACATTATAACATTACCACATTCGAATATTTTGAATCATAGGCACTATCAAATAATAAAATGAAATGAGACTTTGAACTGGAATGGTTATTCTTCAAAAGAGAGATTCTCTTCCAACTGATCTACCTCTAGGCTCAAAACATGAGATGGATCTGGCATATACTTTCTCATCATCGAAACATGATAAACGTTGTGTACCTGGGATAAACTTGGAGGTAAAGACACTCTATACGCAACTGATCCAACTTTCCCCGGAATTTCATAAGGTCCAATGAACCTCGGACTCAACTTTCCCTTCTTACCGACACGCATCACACTTTTCCATGGAGAAACTTTGATAAAGACATGATCTCCTACCTCAAAGGAAATATCCTTACTCCAGTTATCTGTATAACTTTTCTGTCTTCCTGAGCTATTCTGAAGTGCTTCTGAATCAACTAAACTTTCTCTACCATATCTTCTACTAATTCTGGTCCCATCAGCTTCCTTTCACTTACTTCATCCCAAAATGTTGGAGTTCGACAACTCTTTCCATATAATTCCTCAAATGAAGCCATCTGTATACTAGAATCAAAACTGTTATTATATGAAAATTCAACCAAAGAAAGGTATTGGTCCCAACTTCCCTGATTATCCATCGAGAGGGGAACACCATGCAACCTGACTATCTCTTTAATATACAACCGAGCAAGTTGATCTAGAGACAAATTATCTCTAATAGGAAGGAAATGAGAATATTTAATCAATGGATCAATAATAACCCAGATAGCATTATTACCTCGATATATCTTTGGTAATCCCACAACAAAGTTCATGGATATATTTTTTTATTTTAACTATGGAACCGGTAAAGGATGAAGCATTCCTTTAGGTAACTGTCTCTCTTATTTAACCTGCTGAAAAGTCAAACACATCATAGTAAAATCAGCAATATCTCTTTGCATTCCATCCCACCAGTAATACTCCCAAAGATCTCTTTACATCTTAGTACTGCCAGGATGAATTGAAAACAGAGAACTATAAGCTTTACATAACAACTCATTCTTCAACTATGAATCACAAGGAACACATAATCTCTTCCCAAACCTCAAAACACAATCATTATCAATGTTAAAATCAGGCAACTTACCCTTCTGAAACAACACAACCTTTTTATGCAACTCATTGTCTTCCTTCTGTGCTTTCTTTATTATGTCTGATAGAGATGATCTCACTGACACCTGAAAAAAAACAGAATAATTCCCTACACCAACAACTTCTATTCCATAATTAATCAAATAAAAAACCAAAGGATCTTGTTCCAAATGTAGCATGGTTAATGTAGCATTAATTTTTCAACTGAAAGCATCATCCACTTTATTTTCTTTTCTTAGATGGTAATGGATCGTGAAATCATAATCCTTGATTAATTCAAACCATCTCCTATGTCTCATGTTTAATTATTTCTGAGTTAATATATACTTCAAACTTTTTTGATCAGTAAATATTTCACACTTCACTCCATACAAATGATGCCACCAAATTTTTAAAGCAAAAACAACAACAGCTAATTCCAAATCATGTGAAGGGTAATTTACCTCACATGGTTTCAACTAATGTGAAGCATAAGCAATTACCTGGTCATTCTGCATTAGGAAACAACACAGTCCTTTCAACAAAGAATCACTTTAGATAACAAACTCACCATTTCTAGAATACAGTTCCAAAACTAGAGCATTCCCCAATCTCCTTTTCAATTCCTGAAAACAATCATCGCATTCTTTTTTCCAGATGAACTTAACACCTTTTCGAGTTAACTTAGTCATTAGACTAGAAAACCGTGCAAAATCTTCAACAAACCTCTGATAATAACCTTCCAACCCAAGGAAACTATCAATCTCAGTTATATTTGTGGGTCTTGGACATTCTTCAACAACTTTGGTTTTATCAGGATCAATAGTTATGCCATTTCTTGAAACAATGTAACCAAGGAATGAAATTTGTTGTAACCAAAACACACACTTTCTTAATTTCCCATAATGTTTCTTTTCTTTTATGGTTTTAAATACAACCCTTAAATGACTTTCATGTTCCTCCTTACTTTTGGAAAAAACACAAATAACATCAATGAACACAACCACAAACTTATCCAAGAACTCATAGAAAATTCTATTCATAAGATCCGTGAGTACATCGGGTGCATTGGTTAACCCAAAAGGTATAACTACAAATTCATAATGACCATATCTAGTACGAAACATGGTCTTCGGAACATATTATTCCTTTAATTTCCACTGATGGTACCCCGACCTCAAGTTAATCTTCGAAAAATACTTAGCTCCCTAGAGCTGATCAAACAAATCATCGATATGAGGAAAAGGACACTTATTCAAAACAGTGATGTTATTAAATGCTCTATAATCAATGCAAAGTCTCATTGAACCATATTTCTTTTTAACAAACAAGATAGAATCACCCCATGGTTATGTGCTAGGTCGAATGAAACCTTTATCTAATAAATCCTGCAATTACTTTTTAACTCTAAAAGTTCAATTTGAGCCATTCGATAAGGGGGTTTTGAAATTGTCTAAGCATCAGGAACTAAGTCAATAGTAAATTCAACTTCCTGATCAGGTATATTACTAGGAAACTCATCATGAAAAACATCAGGGTATTCATTTACCACTGATACGTCATTAATCTTAATAGTTCCTTTATTTTCAAGAATATGTGCAAGGTAACATTCATTTCCATATTTTACCAGTTTTTCAACTTCCAAATATGTTATCAAAAGAAAGGGGTCATTCTTGTACACAAACTGAAAATCATTCTGAAAAGAAACCTCTTTAGCTCTACAGTCAATCTTAGCATGATAAACAGAAATCCAATCCATTACCAAAATAATATAAAACTCTACTAGAGGAAAAAAAAATAAGGTTTTTAGGTAGATTCTTTATGCACACAAGGACAGGAATGTTATTATGTTTTTATTTTGTCTCAACATTTCCCCCAGGTGTTTTTACCGTAAGTTCAGTATTCATATCATGAGATGTAATTCCCAATTTACTAGAAAACTTCTCAGAAATGAAAGAGTGTGTAGACCGTGAATCAAACAACACATTGGCATAATCTGAAAAAACAAACAGTGTACCTGACACAACTTCATTTGATGGACCAACATATGCTGAAGTAGTTGCAAAGGATTTCCCCACCCCTTTCTGCTTGTAGTCTGGTTGCTTTCCTTCAGTTGAGTTCTTCGTTGGAGACTCATTTTCATAATAACACATTTCATTGCACATAAAACATTTTACTGACTGTGGATCAGATTTTTTTCCTACCATTACCCTGATCTTTTTCAGTTCAATTACAAGCCTTAAGTCCCATTTTACCACATCGGTAGCACTTAACTGAATTCAAAAGACATTCCCCAGCATGCTTTTTACCACATTTTTCACAAACTGTAAACTTAAGTTTCGTACCATCAATATTTTTTAAAGAGTTCTTCCCTTTCACCTGCCACCTCGACCTCTTATTCTTTTGTTTGTCAAAGAATACATTATCATTGGGAAACTTCATTTCCACATTCTCCGCACAACGAACAATTTTTTCATAACTTTTGAACTCACGAGATGCTAAAGCCCTTCGATACTTTGGATTTAATCTTGAGTAAAAACAGTTGATTTTGCTATCAAGATCTCTTATGAAATATGGAGCATACCTTGCTAGTAGAGTGAGTGTTTCATCATAAGCAGTCCCTGAGTCATCCTCCTACCTCAATTCTAGGAATTTTTTTTCCATCCTAAGATGAACCACCTTAGGAAATTATTTCTCAAGATACATACCTTTGAATTCATCCCAATCGAGAGTATCAATCTCCTTACTATCCCTAATATTTTTCACCATCAACCACCACTGATCAACTTCAACATCAAAACGGTAAACTGCAAGACTAACCTTTTGATGTTCTGAACAACCCATGACATAAAAAATATTCTCCAATGCTTTAATCCATCCTTCAGCAACTATAGGGTCAGATGATCCTCTGAATGATGGTGGATGTTGCCTCATGAAATGATCCACTACTGACATATTCCTCTGTGGTTGATCTAGCTGATCTCGTACATGGATACCACCACCGTTTATCGCCTAAGTCAACAATGCCATCACTGCAACAAACTGTTCAGTTCGGATTCTAACCATCTGAGGTTACTGATTTGGAAGGTTGTCTTCCTCCTGATGTTGTACCAATATAGAAACCTTGTTTCCTCTATGGAAAACCATTCTGAACAAATAAATATCTTAGGTGAAGCAACATGGTAATCTGTAAATGCTATATGATTTAAATATTAACATAAATTACTTTATGGACATTTATTTATCAACACCCTAACTACTAAAGTTATCTAAACCAACCTCTGATACCAGCTCTAAGGACCCAGCCTTAAACGTTACATAATATTGAATTAAATGAATAATTCACATTGAGTAACTTTTCATGTTTAGAGTTTTAGAGAATTAGGACATAACTATTAAATCTCAAAAGATTACAAGCTAGACATTTCTACACTGATTCCGTCTTTTTCATAAAATAAAAACTCTTGAAAAAAGTGGCCATGTCTAGTTCCATGTTTTAGACAACATGACTTTTCCTTGATCCCATCCTTGACCCTATTCATCTTTATGTCCTCTGGAAGCATTTCAAAACTTGGGATGAGCATAAAAGGCTCAGTAAGGGTTATGAAACAATGAATGAAAACATTTGTTCGTAAATACATACAAAACATGAACTCTTTTACTCACCTCATGAAATCATAATATTTATGAAAGAAAAATAGAAATCATAAATCATAAAGGTAACTTGTGGTATCCATATCATACTTACATTGTAGCTATCATAGCTACATAGGGAGTTACTTTGGAATACTCATCACACTATATTCCCTAAATTTCTTATGAGAAACATTCATGTTTACCTCCGTCATGTTACCCATGCATTGGAGAGCTATCTTGGGCTCACCTTCCCTAGGTTTATCACAGAACCACCCGTATACGTAAATAATGCCCAGGAACCATAACATGATCATAACACATAACATAAGCATAAAGAAAATATAACATTCCCACATTGCAATAGAAAAATATCATTTCATGATATTGAAATAATAAATCCATTATCAAAATCATTTCAATACCAAAATACGTAAAAAGAGTATATGGTATTTATTTTTTCCTTTTAAAAACATTCTATCTTGTTAAGGAAGCCAAAGATCAAATAATACTCATGGTGGCGGAAAGGTCATTGTCACCGCTTACGTTAAAAAAACATTCCATTTTGTCATTTAGTTAAACACTTCGTATAAAAATATTCCCTTTGAATGAAATGAAAATTAAAAGGTGTTTATACAGCATATAAAAGAAAATCGTGTATTAAAATACAATAAGCCTCAATGAAATGAGATTGAGACGAAGTCCCTTACCTCATGTCCGACTTGACCCATTCGTTCTTTAAGATCCTGAATAATAAACTAAAGTTAATTTGTGCTTTCTTAAAATCCTTTTTCAAGTTTATTATTCCTTTTATATCAATTATTACCTTGTTATATACATTATGTAATCATTTATTTTAATAACTTCCATTTTGTCAATATTTGGTACTCGAGTAAAATAATGAACACCTTATATTTACTAGTTGTCCATGTGGTCAATAGTTAATTATATCCAGAATCATATTCATGATTTGGATATCATATATATCATATATATCCAGTATATACATGTTTTTATAATAGTACATAACATTTAGAGGTAAGAAATTAAATGCACCGTTCATGGAGACGATAAGTCATACATACGCATGAACGCTACTTTCATTTCTATTTATAATTTTAATGGAAATAAAGCATAATGATACATAGTTAAATTATAATTCCAGTATAATATCATATATAATATTTTTAAATCCATCCATTATACATCCCACATAAGGCATTAACGAATCAAATCACTTTGAGGGGGCGGTAGTCCGCACTTCCTCAAATGAGATTATCGTATTTACCCACTATGGAAACCATAAAGGCGTGCTATAAAAAGGGAATTACAGAAGCATAAGGAAATCATAAACATAATATATATCATATATAAATATAGTTCCATCATAATGGCCACCATGAGAGGTGGTAAGATGTAATTGAACAATCATCATTTCGTGAGGTGTTAGTTTTCCATCCACAGAAACATTATGTTCTTCATCCATTAGATGGAGGTGCGTATAAGTGTAGTTTGAATCCTTCTCATAAAAACATCCTAGTATATTGATAATACTTGTTTTGTTACAAAAAGAATGAAATAAAAATATTTTATGGGTTGGAGAAGTTAAATAGAATAAAACAATTTAAGAGAAATTGTTTCCTTTAATTTGGGTAACTCTCTTTGGTTTGAACAAAAGGACTTCTTGAAATGCCATCTGCCTGAGTTAAGGATTCTAGGAGTAGGATAGGTAAGTAGAGAGAGTAATTGGTCAGAGTTTAGATGATCCAAATGGCTTGATAGGTGTGAGTAATTGGATATAAATGGTCTCCTTTTTTAAGGGATAGGAGGGTCTATTTAGGAAAGTATGAAACATTATTTTATTATATAATGATATTCGGTTTCTAATAGTCCAAAAATAATTAAGGTCGAAGATAAGAGGACTCATAATCTAAATAAAATCATCTAATCAGAATTGGACACGTTTTGGATAATATTTTAATCATTATAATCTTATTTATTTTAATCATTTATTAATGAGGTAAATACTCGATCATTATTGTGTCCTGAATAATTTAATTTATTTGATGTCTAAAAATTATAAAAAAAACACTATATTGTAGGAAATATTTTTATCTTTAAAATAAATATTTATAGTCGAAAATATGGCTTATATAACACCATATAAAAATTAATTACTAAAATATTTTTGTTAATGTCAATGTTGACTTTACATTAAATTAATTAACCTAAATTGTCATTTTCACTCCCATGTGAATCAATGGGGTCCCAAAATCAACCGAAAGATGCCCATGGTCGTAAATTATTCAACCAATAAGGTTTGGACAAGTGTTAAGGTAATTTTGAATTATTATAATATTATTTTAACCTTGAATTACCCTATTTACCTTTAACCGCGGTAAATAAAAGTCAAAAATTACTATTCACCGAAAATTATTTTAATCATATTGAACCTCATTTTACTTATTAATAACAACCATGTTTGTTGGATTTTTGAAATTCAATTCACAGAAGTGGTAAATTTTCATTTAAATGAAAAAGTCAGTTTTTTAAACTACCACTAAGTGGTTTCACTATTCATCAAAAATTGATGTTTTTCAGAAAAATACCAAAAATTCAACCTAAGATATATTTTATATTCTGAATTAAAAAATGATATATATTTTTCCAAATTCAAAACATATAAGTGGCATTAATTAATTTTAAAATTAATTCTCGTTATCAAAACAAATAGCGTGTTTTTAAGAAACAATAACTATCCAAATATTGATACTTGTTTATGCCCAATTTCAAAGTGAAATTAATTCCAATGAACCACATTGGATTAAATGGTAAAAATACATTTTAATTTCACTTTAAAACCAATTAAAAAGATAATATAACCATATAAAAAATTAGATTAAAAGGCACTTTTGAATTAAAATAAAATATTTTTCACTATTCATTAAAAAATGAACTTTATCAGAAAAATACCAAAAAATAACCAAATGTAAAATTTTATGTCCCAATTATAAATAAGGATTCAATTTTTTCAATTAGAATGTATTAAAGTGACCAAAACTGTATTTAACGAGGGTTCTCCATTAAAAGGCGATAAATCGGCCTTTTAATGTAAATTATGCTTAAAATTAGATTCATTCACATTTTAAGCCTCTAACTTTTATTGGATAAATGTAAATATATTCAACAAATATGTATAATCATATTGTATCTAGTTTCATTCATTCCTGCCAATATTGTGGCTAGGAGTTAACTACCAATCAAAATAATAATATTATATTATTAGTGTGCAACGAAAGATTCCAAAGAAACCCATTGTTCTGTATCGGGTACGCTATCGAACATAAAAATCCCTTTAAAGTAAAATTAATATTTAATTCACAAATATTAATTAATATGAAATAGGTCTTATTCTTCATTTACCTAGGATGTTACAATAACATTGTCCCGATCAAGAAGAAAAATGTATAGATAAAAGTATGTATCATTTTATGGTACTTCAAATACCATTTACCAAATTATGAAATTACTATCCTAATAATAATGTTATTGATCAAAACAACCATCATCTTCCAAGACATCTCTTTCATGGATGGATACTTTGGGTAAAAAAACTTTATGGCCCCTAAATATGAAGAGCCCACTGCAATTCAGGCTTCCAATGGAACATTTTGTTACATTTTTATTCCATTTTGAATGATTAAAAATAAAGTAACATTTTTTTTCATGCATCGCATTTTGAATTCCCTCTTCAGAATGATTTAAAAGTTTTATGTATAAGATTAAGTGATCAAATCCTATTTTTCATCAGACCATCTCAATTATATTTTGAAAGTGCTTAGAATGACGAATTTCCACAATCTAAAAATAAAACCCTTAATGTGTAAATTCAAGGTCACCTCATTGACTTTATTGAGTGTCTCTTTTTAGTACATAGTCATTATGATAAAACTATTAAAAATCAATACCATTATTGAAATTCCTCTTCCACACAAATTGTGAGATTTGTGAGGCTTTATGGGTGTATAGAATACATCCAATGTTTATTCACCAATTTCTCAAGAAATTTAATTAATTATATTTGTTTATATATAAAAGAAACACCTTATACTAATATGGATAATACCATGGTGTAGTTGTTGACATCAAGCAGTTTTTATTACAACCCCTAATTTTGATGCCACTTGTCTAGGGGAAACCTTTGATTCTTAATATGATATCCCTTAAGTGACCCCCTAATGCACTCTTTTTTAGATGAATTGTAACAGCCCAGGTAAATAAAGAATATTACATTTTCATATTTATCCATATTTGTGAATAAAATATTAATATGACATTAAAGGGGATGTTCTGCTCGATGGCGTACCCAACACGCAACAACGAGTTTCTTGGGAATCTTACATTGCACTCTAATAATAAAATAATATTATTTTAAATGGTAGTTAACATGTAGCCGTTGTATTGGAGGGAATGGATAGAAATAACTAAAATATTATTATATATTTTTTTAAATTTTTTTACATTTATCCAATAAAATATACAGGCTTAAAATACGGAAAGAATTCAATTTTAGGCTTATATGCCCTAGTTTTCACTAAAGGTTCACTTATCGCCTTTTGATGGTGAACCGTCATTAAATATAGTTTTTTTAACTCTTATAAATTCTATCGGACCAAATAAAACTCTTCTTATGAATCGGGACATCAAAATTTACTTTGTGTAAATTTTTGGTATCTTTCCGATGAAGTTCATTTTTTTAATGAACAGTGTAAAATGTTGTATTTTAATTCAAAACCTCTTTTTAATATAATTTATTTATATGATTAGATTATCTTTTGAATTTGTTTTAAAGTGAAATTAGAATATATTTTTACCATTAAATCCAATAGTGGTTGTTGGAATTCATTTCACTTTGAAATCAGACTTAAACTAGTGTCAATCTTTTGATACTTATTGTTTCATAAAAACACGCTATTTGCTCTGACAGCGGGAATTAATTATCAAATTAATTAATGTGAATTATATGTTTTGAATTTTTTAAAATAGAATTCATTTTTGAATTCGGAATATCAAATATAGATTACGGTTAATTTTTGGGATTTTTTCGAAAAACATCAATTTTTGATGAATAGTGAAACCACTATGTGGTACTTATAAAAACTGATTTTTCGGTTTAAATGAAATTTTTCCATCTTTGTGTTTTGAATTTAAAAAATCCTACATACATGGTTGTCATTAAGAAGTAAAATTTGGTTCAATGGGATAAAAATAATTTTTGGTGAATAGTAACTTACTAAGTTTTTAATCGCGATTAGAGGTAATTAGTGTAGTTTATGGTAAGAATAATGTTTTAATAAAATGAAATGACCTAGACACATGTCCTACCCTCATTGTATGTGTCATGTCCGACCAAGACAATCCATGGGTCAACTTGGGGACCCCATGGAGCCACTTTGGTATGGAAAATGACATAAATATCTTTTTATTTAATGTAAAAGTAAAAATGACACAAACATGAAATTTTTTACTAAAAAATTTTTACATGGGGTTATACAAGTCATATGTCTGACTATAAATAGTCATTGGAAAGATAAAAAGATTTCCTACATCTTAGTATTTGTTTTATAATTTTTAGACATTAAATAAATTAAAGTATTTATGACATCATGATGATGCAGCGATGACCTCATTATTTAACGATTTAAATAAAATGGAAAGATAATGTAATATCTAAGACCTACACATGTCCAAAACCTATTGTATGAGTGGATTTAGAACCCTTATCACCTTAACCTAGAAATATATTAATGTGGGACCTTTAAAATCCCAAACGCTTTTGAAAATAAAGAAACATTTTGTAACTTTACAAGAGTGCCCCTCCTCTCCTCTTATAAAAGGCCCCCACCTCTACCTCCTTACCCACACTCCCAAAGCCTTTGGCTCGGCCAACCCCTACCCATTTTTTCTCTCCACTTCCCTTTATTACTCCTTGAAGCCTCACTTTGGGCAGACGTATTCCCAAGGAAGCCTTTGAGCTCAAACCAAAGGGAGTTACCTGATTTTAAGGTAATGTCTTCACTTGTGTCCTTTTGTTTTATTTGGCTTCCCCAACCCCCTATACTCTTTTTATTAATTTATTTTGTAACAAATACAGTATATTCAATATACTAGTATTTTTTTATAAGAAGGATTTTATCTAAACTTACACACACCTAAATCTAATGGTTAAAGAACATACTATTTCCGTGGATGGCGAATTTCTGCCTCCCGAAACGATGATTGTTCAACATTCTTCTAACACCTTCAAAGGTGGAAATTAAGATGACACTATATTTATATATGATATATAATATGTTTATGTTTTACTTAAGATTCTTTATTTCTCATTTATGGCGTACCATTATGGTTTCTATTAAGGGTAAACGCGATATCTTCATTTAAGGAAGTGCGGACTACCGCCCCCTCAAAGTGATTCGATTTGTTAATACCATATGTGGTATGTCTAAAGGATATATTTAATGATATTATATATGATACCATACTGGAATTAAAATACTATTATGTATCATTATGTTTTAATTCCATTAAATATGAAATAGAAATGCAAGTAGCGTTCATGCGTACGTACGGCTTACCGTCTCCATGAAAGGTACATTTCATTTCTTATCTCAAAATGTTATATAATATTATAAATACATATATATATAATGGATATATATGTAATATATTACATCTAAATTATGGATATCATTCTGGAATTATAACATATATATATCTGTCTCATTTTGTTTTAATTCCATTAATATGACAAAAAAATGAAAGTAGTGTTCATGCGTATGTGCGGCCTACCGTCTCCATGAACGGTGCTTTTCGTTTTTTATCACCAAATGATATGGAATGGTATAAAATGAATATTTACTATATATATATGATATTTTAATCATTAATACTATTCTGTAAATTATTTACTTAAAACTACATGGGCAGTCTTTTTTCAAACAAGTTCATTTTTGACTCATGTACCAAACATCGGCAAAAACGTCTGATATGAACTAACATTATTAAACAATTATTATAACATTATAAAATGTGATATGAACGGAATAATAATCTCTAAAGGAGGTACTAGTAAATTATTAATTGACCAAAGTTTATTATTCATGAATATAAAGAAACGAACAAGACAAGTTGGACTTGAGGTAAGGGATCCTACCCCACTCTTTCTTTTTAAGTACACTCTTTTATGTCATTCCTTCTAAGCTCATATTTCTTGTTATTGGGATTTTCTTTTATATTAATCTTACTGTAATTTTTATGTTCATATGATGAGAGACCCTATTCTCTCTCATCAATCCATTTTGGAAGTTTTGAGTGGCGACGTTAGGCTGCCGAATTTTTGTAAGAGATCTAACCTCTCTCTTTCTCTTTAAGTACTCTCCTTTATGTCACTTCTTTTAAGATCCATTTTTTTATGATGGGGGATGTTCTTTTATATTCCTCTTGTTGTAAATTTTATTTTAATGTGATGAGATACCCTATTTGATCTCATCAATCCATTTTTGGAAGTTTTAAGTGGCGTCGTTAGGCTGCAGAGTTTTCCTAAGGGATTTTTCATCTCACTTTTATTCCCGTGAGATTTATGATACATTTTCCACAATTTCCTTTGATTTTTGTATGTAATGACCATTATTTTAATCATTGTGTAATATTATTTCATTTATGGGTATTTACATCAATTTTGTATTGTCCTTCTTTCAAGGGGCGTATGTTTCGAAAGATACCCATGTCGTTAAGGAAACCTTTCACCCTCCTCTTTTTAAAAGACTTCTTTTGTTGGGTCTTTTAATTTACATATTGTTATGTTGTTATATGTTCTCATATATCCTTATTGATGTAAATTTTATGTCCAAGTGATGAGATACCCTTTTTTTATCTCTCATCAACTCATTTTGATGTGACGCTGTTAGGCTGTCAAGGGAACTTCTTAACCGAATTTCGATTTCTTTGGGTTCAACATGTAGTTATCGAATATGTCATCCTTTGAATATTTGTGAATGACCTTTGATTATTTTACACTTAATATAAACTTATATTTGGTGTATTCGTTTGTCACACATAATTATGTAATTGATTTATCCTTAAACCAAGGATACCGTCTTTGTAAGGGACTTCGTCTCAATCTCCTTTCATTGAGGCATATTCTATTTTATACACAACCTTATTTTATATGGTGTATAAACCCCTTTGACTTTTAAGTTTATTCAGAAAGAATATTTTTTATACGATGTGTTTATTAAACGACAAAAGGGAATGTTTTTTTCATACGTATACGGCGACAATGACTTCTCCACCGTCATGACCATTATTTGAGTTTCGGCTTCCTATACAAGCCATGCCTTCTTTTTAAAAGAAAAATAAATACCATTTTTTACTTTTCTTTTATTTTGGTATTGAAAATGGTTTTCATAATGTTTTTATATCAATGATTTGTATTGATATCTTGTGATTGAAAGGTGGAAATGTTATGTTTCCTTTATGCATGTTTTATGTGATACGATTGTGTTGAGGTTATTGGGCATTATTATGAAGACGGGTGGTTCCATGATAAACTAAGGGCGTGTGAGCCTGATATAGCTCTCTAAGGCATTGGTTAATGCGAAGGAATGAAACGTTAAGGTTTCTCCAAAGAGATTTAGGGAATATACTGTGATGGGTATTCTAAATGTAACTAAGAGGGTTACTCCCTACGTAAGAATGTTATGAATACCTCAAGTTTCCTTTTATGTCTTATGATTTCTATGATTTATTCATGATTTGATGAGGTATTTTAAAGTGCCTATGTTTTCTGGGTAAAGTATGATTTCATTCTTATGTATATATGAACTCATGTTTCCTTTCCATATTTTTATAACCCTTACTGAGTTTTTATGCTCATCCCAAGTTTTTGAAATGTTTTTCACAGGTCAAGGGAAAGGTACATGATGTGATGATAGTGTCAAGGATGTGTCAAGAGAGAATCCATGTTTTATTTTAAATATGTTTCTGTTGATGGGAATAATGAATACTGTCTTTTATGTAACCACTTTGTTTAAATGTGGAATGTAATGCATGTTTCATGGTCTAATTCTCTAAAACACTAAACCTGAAAAGATCCTCAATGTTTAATCTTGAAATAACTCAAGATTAAGTATGGTTTAAGGCTGGGTCCTTATAGTTGGTATCAGAGGTCTGTTTAGATAACTTTAGATGTTAGGGTATTTTTTAAGAATAAGTGGCATTACCATAATGGTTAGGATTTCAGAAAGAGTCCTAATTTTAGATAAAGTGAATGAGTAAGTTTATCTTAGTGTTTTCCTTCCTCATTAGCACATGATGGTTTTGTTGATATACTCACACTGACATTTCTTTTTTTAGTGAATGGATGGATCTAGCAGGCGCCAAAGAGACAACAGGTTTGAAGGATACTTTGGTGGTTCTATAATTAAGATACTAGATAAAATGGGGGATTCAATGAGGAAACCCGTTGTTATTCTAAACCAACTATCAAGGAGTCATGATCAACCACTTGAACCTTGGTATGATCTTTAATGCGTCATGTAAGAGATTACCAATCGATGTGGAAGTTCAGGTAATAATTATAAAGGTAACCATTAGAGTTTATATGATCCTTACTTTTGACGTAATTATGGGTTACTATATGTTATGATGGAAGTGAAAGGCATGAGATAAAATTGAGGTTAAATTATTTTATGGTTATTTTTGATGATTTTATCTCTTTTTAGGGAATTATTTGAGAATTATATAGTTTTGGAAAAAGGAAAACACGCAGACCATGTGACTACCCGTCGCGTCGGACAAAGCTGCGGGAATCGAACCCACAACCAAAGTGTGACTGGTATTTATCGCCTACCACTGGACTACGTGAAGTCATTGGTTAGTTTGACTGATTATTTTTAGTTAGATGATTTTATGAATTACGAGTAAGTTGATTTTGGGTTATCTATCGAAATTTATTAACCTATCATGGAGGATATGTGATTAGGTTAATTAATTTTCAATACGAGACATTAAGAGCAACTGATGTTGTTTGGAGATAAATGTTACGATTTATCTTGGAAGACTATGTGACTAAATCCTTCAAATATTTGGGTTTCAATCTTAGTTTGGTTTACTTTGAAGAATTTTATGGACAAATTGTTTATCGGATGGTCCTCGTTGAACTTTGGGTTTTGTTGGACAAATTTTGGAGATTAAGAATAGATTTTCTTTTTATAAAGGGTTATCCTTATCTGGATTATCTGATCTTGTACTAACCTTTTGGGTTTTGGTTTTGGTTAAAGTCTAAAGACATGGGAAGTATATAGTTCTCTTTTTTTGGATTAGGTGATTCTCTAGAATTTGATTATAGTACTCTTAATGTGAACAAGTCTTCCTAAATACTCATCTTTTGGAGAAAATATGAGTTTGTGTAAGGAATCTAATAAACATTGAAAGTCAACATGATAAGTGATTATGTTTCCTTATGAATAAATTCCTCAATAAAAAGTAACTTAAAACAAAAATGTTGTCTATTAACTTTTCCTACTGGGGAATCAAATACCGCTTAACCCATCACAAGTTTGTGATTTTCTTGTGGTGAACTTTCTCCTAAACATGTTTTCTATCAATCTCTATCAGAACATGACCTTATGTTTTCTCCTCCATGTCCATGTTTTCCTACATGGAATCCAAGTATGGGTTAACTCGGGTGACCTCTGTACTTATCTTTCTTTATTTTAAAGTGATTATTTTACCGACTCTTGTTCCGATGTGGGAATTTCAAGGATGTTTCCAAGCTCAATTTTAAAATTGCGACGACGCAATTCCCAAATGGGGGGAAGGATGTAATACCCCAGGTAAATAAAGAATATGACATTTTCATATTTATCCATATTTGTGAATAAAATATTATTATGACTTTAAAGGGGACGCTATGCTCGATGGCGTACCCAACATGCAACAACGAGTTTCTTGGGAATCTTACGTTGCACTCTAATAATAAAATAATATTATTTTAAATGGTAGTTAACATGTAGCCGTTGTATTGGCGGTAATGGATATAAATAACTAAAATATGATTATATATGTTTTTAAATGTTTTTACATTTATCCAATAAAAGATAAAGGCTTAAAATACAGAAAGAATTCAATTTTAGGCGTATATGCCCTAGTTTTCACTAAAGGTTCACTTATCGCCTTTTGATGGAGAACCATCATTAAATATAGTTTTCTTCACTCTTATACATTCTATCGGACCAAATAAAACTCTTCTTAAGAATCAGGACATCAAAATTTACTTTGTGTAAATTTTTGTTATCTTTCCGATAAAGTTCGTTTTTTAATGAATAGTGTAAAACGTTGTATTTTAATTCAAAACCACATTTTAATATAATTTATTTATAATATTATATTATCTTTTGAGTTGGTTTTAAAGTTAAATTATAATATAATTTTACTATTAAATATAATAGTGGTTGTTGGAATTAATTTCACTTTGAAATCAGACTTAAACTAGTGTCAATCTTTTGATACTTATTGTTTTATAAAAACACGCTATTTGCTCTGACAGTGGGAATTAATTATTAAATTAATTAATGTGACTTATATGTTTTGAATTTTTTAAAATGGAATTCATTTTTGAATTCGGAATATCAAATATACCTTAGGGTGAATTTTTGGGATTTTTCTGAAAAACTTCAATTTTTGATGAATAGTGAAACCACTAAGTGGTACTTATAAAAACTGATTTTTCCGTTTAAATGAAATTTTGCCATATTTGTGTTTTGAATATCAAAAATACAACATATATGGTTGTAATTAAGAAGTAAAATGTTGTTCAATGGTATAAAAACAATTTTTTGGTGAATAATAACTTATTAAGCTTTTAATCGCGATTAGAGGTAATTAGTGTAGTTTATGGTAAGAATAATGTTTTAATAAAACTAAATGACCTAGACACATGTCCGACCCTCATTGGATGTGTCACGGCCGACCAAGACAATCCATGGGTCATCTTGGGGACCCCATGGAGCCACTTTGGATGGAAAATGACATAAATATCTTTTTATTTAATGTAAAAGTAAAAATGACACAAACATGAAATGTTTTACTAAAACAATTTTTACATGGGGTTATAGAAGTCATATTTTTTACTATAAATATTCATTGGAAAGATAAAAGGATTTCCTAAATCATAGTAGTTTTTTATAATTTTCAGACAATAAAGAAATTAAATTATTTATGACATCATGATGATGCAGTGATGACCTCATTATTTAACGATTTAAATAAAATTGAAAGATGATGTAATATCAAAGACCTAAACATGTCCAAAATCTATTGGATGAGTGTATTTAGAACCCTTATCACCTTATCCTTGAAATACATCAATGTGGGACCTTTAAAATCCGAAACTCTTTTGAAAATAAAGTAACATTTTATAACTTTACAAGAGTGCCCCTCCTCTCCTCTTATAAAAGGCCCCCACCTCTACCTCCTTACCCACACTCCCAAAGCCTTTGGCTTGGAAAAACCCTGCCCATTTTGTCTCTCTACTTCCCTTTATTACTCCTTGAAGCCTCACGTTTGGCATAAGTCTTCCCAAGTAAGCCTTTGAACTCAAACCATAGGGAGTTACCCGATTTTAAGGTAATGTCTTCACTTGTGTCCTTTTGTTTTATTTTGCTTCTCCAACCCCCTAAACTCTTTTTATTCATTTATTTTGTAACAAATCCAGTATCTTCAAGATACTAGGATGTTTTTATAAAAAGGATTCGAGCTACACTTACACACACCTACATCTAATGGTTAAAGAACATACTGTTTCCGTGGATGGCGAATTTCTGCCTCCCGAAACGATGATTGTTCAACATTCTTCTAACACCTTCAAAGGTGGACATTAAGATGACACTATATTTATATATGATATCTAATATGTTTATTTTTTACTTAATATTATGTATTTTTCATTTATGTCATACCTTTATGGTTTCCATTATGGGTAAACGCGATATCTTCATTTAAGGAAGTGCGGACTACCGCCCCCTCAATGTGATTTGATTCGTTAATACTATATGTGGTACGTATAAAGGATATATTTAATTATATTATATATGATACCATACTAGACTTAATACTATATGTGATTTGTTTCCATAATACTATATTCGTTAATAGTATTATGAATCATTATATTTTAATTCCATTATATATGAATTAGAAATGCAAGTAGCGTTCATGCGTACGTACGGCTTACCGTCTCCATGAACGGTACATTTCATTTCATATCTCAAAATGTTATGTAATATTATAAGTACATATATATAATGGATATATATGTAATATATTACATCTACATTATGGATATCATTCTGGAATTATAACATATATATATCTCTCTCATTTTGTTTTAATTCCATTAATATGACAAAAAATGAAAGTAGCGTTCATGCATACGTACGGCCTACCGTCTCCATGAATGGTGCTTTTCGTTTTTTATCACCAAATGATATGGAATAGTATAAAATTAATATTTACTGGATATATATGATATTTTAATCATTAATACTATTTTGGAAATTATTTACTTATAACTACATGTGTAACCTTTTTTCAAACAACTTCATGTTTGACTCATGTACTAAACATCGGCAAAAACGCCTGATATGAACTAACATTATTAAACAATTATTATAACATTATAATATGTGATATTAACTGAATAATAATCTCTAAATGAGTTACTTAGGAAATTATTAATTGAACAAAGTTTATTATTCAGGAATATAAAGAAACGAACAAGACAAGTTGGACTTGAGGTAAGGGATCCTACCCCTCTCTTTTTAAGTACACTCTTTTATGTCATTAATTCTAAGCTCATATTTCTTGTTATTGGGATGTTATTTTATATTAATATTACTGAATTTTTTATGTTCATATGATGATAGACCCTATTCTCTCTCATCAATCCATTTTGGATGTTTTGAGTGGCGCCGTTAGGCTGCCGAATTTTCGTAAGAGATCTAACCTCTCTCTTTCTCTTTAAGTACTCTCCTTTATGTCACTTCTTTTAAACTCCTCTTTGTTATGATGGGGGATGTTATTTCATATTCCTCTTTCTGTAAATTTTATTTTAATGTGATGAGATACCCTATTTGATATCATCAATCCATTTTTGGAAGTTTTAAGTGGCGCTGTTAGGCTGCCGAGTTTTCCTAAGGGATTTTCCATCTCACTTTTATTCCCATGAGATTTATGCTAAATTTGCCACAATTTCCTTTTAGTGGTGTATGTACTGACCATTATTTTACTAATTTTGTAATATTATTTCATTTATGAGTATTTACATCAATTTTTTATTGTCCTTCTTTCACGGGGCATATGTTTCGAAAGATACCCATGTCGGTAAGGGAACCTTTCAACCTCCTCTTCTTAAAAGACTTCTTTTGTTGGGTCTTTTAATTTACAAATTTTTATGTTGGGATATCTTCTCATATATCCTTATTGATGTAAATTTTATGTCCAAGTTATGAGATACTCTTTTTTATCTCTCATCAACTCATTTTGATGTGACGCCGTTAGGATGTCAAGGGAACTTCTTAACCCAATTTCGATTTCTTTGGGTTCAACATGTAGTTATTGAATATGTCATCCTTTGAATATGTGTGAATGACCTTTGATTATTTTACACTTAATATCCACTTATATTTGGTGTATTCTTTTGTCACACATAATTATGTAATTGATTTATCCTTAAACCAAGGATACCGTCTTTGTAAAGGACTTCGTCTCAATCTCCTTTCATTGAGGCATATTCTGTTTTATACACAACCTTCTTTTATACGGTGTATAAACCCCTTTGACTTTTACATTTATTCAAAAGGAATATTTTTTATACGTAGTCTTTATTAAACTACAAAAGGGAATGTTTTTGTCGTACATATGCGGCGACAACGACTTCTCCGCCGTCGTGATCATTATTTGAGTTTCTACTTCCTCTACAAGCCATAAATTCTTTTTAACAGAAAAATAAATACCATGTTTTACTCTTCTTTTATTTTGTTATTGAAAATGGTTTTCATAATGTTTTTATTTCAATGTGTTGTATTGATATCTTGTGATTTAAAGGTGGAAATGTTATGTTTCCCTTGTGCATGTTTTATGTGATACGATTTTGTTGAGGTTCTTGGGCATCATTATGAAGACGGGTGGTTCCGTGATAAACTAAGGGCGGGTGAGCCCGATATAGCTCTCCAATGCATTGGGTAATGCGAAGGAGTGAAAAGTTAAGGTTTCTATGAAAATATTTAGGTAATATACTGTGATGGGTATTCCAAACGTAACCAAGAGGGTTACTCCCTACGTAAGAATGTTATGAATGCCTCAAGTTACCTTTTATGTTTTATGATTTCTATGATTTATTCATTATTTGATTAGGTATGTTAAAGTGCCTATGTTTTCTGGGTAAAGTATGATTTCGTTCTTATGTATATATGAACTCATGTTTCCTTTCCATATTTTTATAACCCTTACTGAGCTTTTTATGCTCATCCCAAGTTTTTAAAATGTTTTTCACAGGTCAAGGGAAAGGTACATGATGTGATGATAGTGTCAAGGATGTGTCAAGAGAGAATCCATGTTTTATTTTAAATATGTTTCCGTTGATGGGAAGAATGAATATTGTCTTTTATATAACCACTTTGTTTAAATGTGGAATGTAATGCAAGTTTCATGATCTAATTCTCTAAAACTCTAAACCTGAAAATATCCTCAATGTGTAATCTTTTAATAACTCAAGATTAAGTAAGGTTTAAGGCTGGGGCCTTATAGTTGGTATCGGAGGTCGGTTTAGATAACTTTATATGTTAGGGTATTCTTTAAGCATAAGTGGCATTACCATAATGGTTAGGATTTCAGAAATAGTCCTAGTTTTAAATAAAGTGAATGAGTAAGTGTATCTTAGTGTTTACCTTCCTCATTAGTACATGATGGTTTTGTTGATATACTCACACTGACATTTCTGTTTTTAGTGAATGGATGGATCTAGCAGGCACCAAAGAGACAACAGGTTTGAAGGAAACGGTGGTGGTTCTATGATTAAGATACTAGATAAAATGGGGGATTCAGTGAGGAAACTCGTGGTTGTTCTAAACCAACTATCAAGGAGTCATGATCAACCACTTGAAACTTAGTATGATCTTTAATGAATCATGTACGAGATGACCAATCGATGTGGAAGCTCAGGTAATAATTATAAAGGTAACCATTTGATTTTATATGATCCTTACTTTTGAGGTAATTATGGGTTACTATATGTTATGATGGAAGTGAAAGGCATGAGATAAAATTGAGGTTAAATTATGTTATGGTTATTTTTGATGATTTTATCTCTTTTTGGGGAATGATTTGAGAATTATATTTTTTTGGAAAATGGAAAACACGCAGACCGTGTGACTACTCGTCGCGTCGGACAAAGATGTGAGAATCGAACCCACAACCAAAGTGCGACTGGTATTTATCGCATACCACTGGACTACGTGAAGTCCCTGGTTAGTTTGACTGATTCTTTTTAGTTAGATGATTTTATGAATTAAGAGTAAGCTGAATTTGGGTTATCTATGGAAATTTATTAACCTATCATGGAGGATATGTGATTAGGTTAATTACTTTTCAATACGAGACATTAAGAGCAACTAATGTTGTTTGGAGATAAATGTTACGATTTAACTTGGAAGACTATGTGACTAAATCCTTCAAATATTTGGGTTTCAATCTTATTTTGGTTTACTTTGAAGAATTTTATGGACAAATTGTTTATCAGATGGTCCTCGTTGAACTTTGGGTTTTGTTGGACAAATTTTGGAGATTAAGAATAGATTTTCTTTTTATAAAGGGTTATCCTTATCTGGATTATCTGATCTTGTACTAACCTTTTGGGTTTTGGTTTTGGTTAAAGTATAAAGACATGGGAATTATATAGTTATATTTTTTTGGATTAGGTGACTCTCAAGAAGATGATTATAGTACTCTTAATGTGAACAAGTCTTCCTAAATACTCGTCTTTTGGAGAAAATATGAGTTTGTGTAAGGAATCTAATAAAATTTGAAAGTCAACATGATAAGTGAATATGTTTCCTTATGAATAAATTACTCAATAAAAAGTAACTTAAAAAAATTTTGTCTATTAACTTTTCCTACTGGGGAATCGAATACCGTTTAACCCATCACAAGTTTGTGATTTTCTTGTGGTTAACTTTCTCCTAAACATGTTTTCTATCAATCTCTATCAGAACATGACCCTATGTTTTCTCCTCCATGTCCATGTTTTCCTACATGGAATCCTAGTATGGGTTAACTCGGGTGACCTCTGTACTTATCTTTCTTTATTTTAAAGTGATTATTTTACCGACTCTTGTTCCGATGTGGGACTTTCAAGGATGTTTCCAAGCTCAATTTTAAAATTGCGAGGACGCAATTCCCAAAAGGGGGGAAGGATGTAACACCCCGGGTAAATAAAGAATATGACATTTTCATATTTATCCATATTTTTGAATAAAATATTAATATGACTTTAAAGGGGACGCTATGCTCGATGGCGTACCCAACACGCAACAACGAGTTTCTTGGAAATCTTGCATTGCAATCTAATAATAAAATAATATTATTTTAAATGGTAGTTAACATGTAGTCGTTGTATTGGAAGGAATGGATATAAATAACTAAAATATGATTATATATGTTTTTAAATGTTTTTACATTTATCAAATAAAAGATAAAGGCTTAAAATACGGAAAGAATTCAATTTTAGGCGTATATGCCCTAGTTTTCACTAAAGGTTCACTTATCGCCTTTTGATGGCGAACAGTCATTAAATATAGTTTTGTTCACTCTTGTACATTCTATCGGACCAAATAAAACTCTTCTTATGAATCGGGACATCAAAATTTACTTTGTGTAAATTTTTGGTATCATTCCGATAAAGTTCATTTTTTTAATGAATAGTGTAAATGTAGTATTTTAATTCAAAACCTATTTTTAATCTAATTTATTTATATGATTAGATTATCTTTTGAATTTTTTTTAAAGTTAATTTAGAATATATTTTTACCATTAAATCCAATAGTGGTCGTTGGAATTAATTTCACTTTGAAATCAGACTTAAACTAGTGTCAATCTTTTGATATTTATTGTTTCATAAAAACACGCTATTTGCTCTGACAGTGGGAATTAATTGTTAAATTAGTTAATGTGACTTATATGTTTTGAATTTTGTAAAATAGAATTCATTTTTGAATTCAGAATATCAAATATTGCTTAGGGTGAAGTTTTGGGATTTTTCTGAAAAACTTCAATTTTTGATGAATAGTGAAACCACTAAGTGGTACTTATAAAAACTGATTTTTCGGTTTAAATGAAATTTTTCCATCTTTGTGTTTTTAATTTCAAAAATCCGGCATAAATGGTTGTCATTAAGAACTAAAATGTTGTTCAATGAGATAAAAATAATTTTTTGGTGAATAGTAACTTATTAAGTTTTTAAGCGCGATTAGAGGTAATTAGTGTAGTTTATGGTAAGAATAATGTTTTAATAAAATGAAATGACCTAGACACATGTCCTACCCTCATTGGATGTGTCATTGCCGACCAATAAAATCCATGGGTAAACTTGGGGACCCCATTGAGCCACTTTGGTTGGAAAATGACATAAATATCTTTTTATTTAATGTAAAAGTAAAAATGACACAAACATGAAATGTTTTACTAAAACAATTTTTACATGGGGTTATACAAGTCATATTTTTGACTATAAATAGTAATTTTAAATATAAAAAGATTTCCCACATCATAGTATTTTTTTATAATTTTCAGATATTAAATAAATTAAATTATTTATGACATCATGATGATGCAGCGATGACTTCATTATTTAACGATTTAAATAAAATGGAAAGATAATGTAATATCTAAGACCTACACATGTCCAAAACCTATTGTATGAGTGGATTTCAAACCCTTATCACCTTATCCTCAAAATACATCAATGTGGGACCTTTAAAATCCGAAACGCTTTTGAAAATAAAGTAACATTTTGTAACTTTACAAAGGTGCCCCACCTCTCCTCTTATAAAAGGCCCCCACCTCTACCTCCATATCCACACTCCCAAAGACATTGGCTCGGCCAAACCCTGCCCATTGTGTCTCTACACTTCCTTTTCTTACTCCTTGAATCCTCCCTTTGGGCAGAAGTCTTCCCAAGGAAGCCTTTGAGCTCAAACCAAAGGGAGTTACCCGATTTTAAGGTAATGTCTTCACTTGTGTCCTTTTGTTTTATTTTTCTTCTCCAACCACATAAACTATTTTTATTCATTTATTTTGTAAAAAATACAGTATCTTCAATATATTAGGATGTTTTTGTAAGAAATAATCGAGCTACACTTACACACACCTACATCTAATGGTTAAAGAACATACTGTTTCCGTGGATGGCGAATTTCTTCCTCCCGAAACGATGATTGTTCAACATTCTTATAACACCTTCAAAGGTGGCCACTAAGATGACACTATATTTATATATGATATCTAATATGTTTTTGTGTTACTTAAGCTTCTGTATTTTTAATTTATGGCGTACCTTTATGGTTTCCATTATGGGTAAACGCGATATCATCATTTAAGGAAGTGCGGACTACCGCCCCCTCAAGGTGATTTGATTCGTTAATACCATATGTCGTACATATAAAGGATATATTTAATGATATTATATATGTTACCATACTGAAATTAAAATACTATTATGTATCATTATGTTTTAATTCCATTAAATATGAAATAGAAATGCAAGTAGCGTTCATGCGTACGTACGGCTTACCGTCTCCATGAACGGTACATTTCATTTCTTATCTCAAAATGTTATGTAATATTATAAGTACATATATATAATGGATATATATTTAATATATTACATATAAATTTTGGATATCATTCTGTAATTATAACATATATATATATCTCTCATTTTTTTAATTCCATTAATATGACAAAAAAATGAAAGTAGTGTTCATGCGTACGTACGGCCTACCGTCTCCATGAACGGTGCTTTTCATTTTTTATCACCAAATGATATGTAATAGTATAAAATGAATATTTAATGGATATATATGATATTTTAATCATTAATACTATTCTGGTAATTATTTACTTATAACTACATGGGCAATCTTTTTTCAAACAAGTTCATTTTTGACTCATGTACCAAACATCGGCAAAAACGTCTGATATGAACTAACATTATTAAAAAATTATTATAACATTATAATATGTGATATGAACTGAATAATAATATCTAAAAGAGGTACTTAGGCAATTATTAATTGACCAAAGTTTATTATTCAGGAATATAAAGAAACGAACAAGAAAAGTTGGACTTGAGGTAAGGGATCCTACCCCTCTCTTTCTTTTTAAGTACACTCTTTTATGTCATTCCTTCTAAGCTCATCTTTCTTGTTATTGGGATGTTATTTTATATTACTCTTACTCTAATTTTTATGTTCATATGATGAGAGACCCTATTCTCTCTCATCAATCCATTTTGGATGTTTTGAGTGGCGCCGTTAGGCTGTCGAATTTTTGTAAGAGATCTAACCTCTCTCTTTCTCTTTAAGTACTCTCCTTTATGTCACTTCTTTTAAGCTCCTCTTTGTTATGATGGGGGGTGTTATTTTATATTCCTCTTGCTGTACATTTTATTTTAATGTGATGAGACACCCTATTTGATCTCATCAATCCATTTTTTGAAGTTTTAAGTGGCGTCGTTAGGCTGCCGAGTTTTCCTAAGGGATTTTTCATCTCACTTTTATTCCCGTGAGATTTATGCTACATTTGACACAATTTCCTTTGATTGGTGTATGTACTAACCATTATTTTACTCATTGTGTAATATTATTTCATTTATTAGTATTTACATCAATGTTTTATTGTCCTTCTTTCACGGGGCGTATGTTTCGAAAGATACCCATGTCGGTAAGGGAACCTTTCACCCTCCTCTTTTTAAAAGACTTATATTGTTGGGTCTTTTAATTTACATATTATTATGTTGGGATATGTTCTCATATATCCTTATTGATGTAAATTTTATGTCCAAGTGATGAGATACCCTTTTTTTATCTCTCATCAACTCATTTTGATGTGACGCTGTTAGGCTGTCAAGGGAACTTCTTAACCCAGTTTCGATTTCTTTGGGTTCAACATGTAGTTATTGAATATGTCATCCTTTGAATATGTGTGAATGAACTTTGATTATTTTACACTTAATATCCACTTATATTTGGTGTACTCGTTTTTCACACATAATTATGTAATTGATTTATCCTTAAACCAAGGATAGCGTCTTTGTAAGGGACTTCGTCTTAATCTCCTTTCATTGAGGCATATTCTGTTTTATACACAACCTTCTTTTATACGGTGTATAAACCCCTTTGACTTTTATGTTTATTCAAAAGGAATCTTTTTATACGAAGTGTTTATTAAACGACAAAAGGGAATGTTTTTGTCATACGTATGCGGCGATAACGACTTCTCCGCCGTCGTGACCATTATTTGAGTTTCGGCTTCCTCTACAAGCCATACCTTCTTTTTAAAAGAAAAATAAATACCATGTTTTACTTTTCTTTTATATTGGTATTGAAAATGGTTTTCATAATTTTTTTATATCAATGTGTTGTATTGATATCCTGTGATTGAAAGGTGTAAATGTTATGTTTCCTTTATGCATGTTTTATGTGATACGATAATGTTGAGGTTCTTGGGCATTATTATGAAGACGGGTGGTTCCGTGATAAACTAAGTGCGGGTGAGCCCGATATAGCTCTCCAATGCATTGGGTAACGCGAAGGAGTGAAACTTTAAGGTTTATCCGAAGAGATTTAGGGAATATACTGTGATGGGTATTCCAAGCGTAACCAAGAGGGTTACTCCCTACGTAAGAATGTTATGAATGCCTCAAATTACCTTTTATGTCTTATGATTTATATGATTTATTCATTATTTGATGAGGTATGTTAAAGTGCCTATGTTTTCTTGGTAAAGTATGATTTCATTCTTATATATATATGAACTCATGTTTCCTTTCCATGTTTTTATAACCCTTACTGAGATTTTTATGCTCATCCTCAGTTTTTGAAATGTTTTTCACAGGTCAAGGGAAAGGTACATGATGTGATGATAGTGTCAAGGATGTGTCAAGAATGAATCCATGTTTTATTTTAAATATGTTTCCATTGATGGGAAGAATGAATACTGTCTTTTATGTAACCACTTTGTTTAAATGTGGAATGTAATGCAAGTTTCATGATCTAATTCTCTAAAACTCTAAACCTGAAAAGATCTTCAATGTGTAATCTTGTAATAACTCAAGATTAAGTAAGGTTTAAGGCTGGGGCCTTATATTAATTTTTATGCAAACTATAATATTTTTAATATCACAATTTGTTGATGCTTGATACCAAGGTCAAATATTATACCATTGAGAATAATTCCCTTGCCTTGGTCTTTGTAGTTGAGAATTTGTGTCATTATCTACAACATCATGAGGCTTATCTGATCTCCCACATTGAACTAATGAAAAAAATACTCAACCATAACATGATTAATGGTTTTTTTAAGATGAATAGTATTTATTTTCTATAATTTAAACATCATTTTCATCACTTTGAATTAATTATAGGGGTAATTGTCGGAATCTTTTCTTACCATGCACCAAACTCAGGAGGAGTTTCCATTGGATGTCAAGTTTCTTAATTGTTTAATTATTTATATTGATGAAGAAAAACCATGTTGTTATATATAATTTTATGGTTTTTCACCAATCCTAATTAGGATAAATATCATTAACCCAAATTTTAATATGGTTATACTTTGAGTTGTATTTTTTACTCCATCAAATGCACTCATGCCATGCTAATTACACATTTGGAAGGAATTCTCCAATAGTGAGTCTAAATAGCAAGATCTCATTACTAATCTCAATTCACCATCCATAATTATGTCCATAATTTTCATATGAAGGGTGACCCTAACATGTTGTTAAGAAAATCAATAGTGATTATATTGTTAAGAAACATAAGATTGTCCACTTACTTGAGAAGACTTATGAGTTGATGGCATAATGTTCCTCTGAACCAAATGTGTATAATTTTATATTATAATAAAATGATTAGTAAAATTCTCTAAAAACTTTGCCACATCATTTTATAATCTAGATTATGATGACATTTATATTCATATGGCACAGTAGAAAGAAATCACCCTCAATGAAAATGATGATGAAGTCCAAGAGGTAAATCAAATCACCACTAATTCTCTCTATGTAGGTCCCTAATATTCACTTATGGTAGAATAAGAGTCATATTAGATAATTTACTTGATCTATTTCCAAAAATAAATAACTAGACCATCATGTCGAGAAGAGAACGAACATATATGAAGGAATTTAGTGAATTTCATCATCTATCATTGTGCCAACACCTATAAATTATTCAATGGGTGTAACATTGATCAAATCCTTCTCCATTTAATTTAGTGAAATGAAATTAATAAAATATTATATGATTTTCATAATGGGGCCTTTGGGTCTCACCGCATAATATTGAATCACTCATACTTAATCTAAATATCGGGCATCTTGAATCCCACCATGGTTCGTGACTATATATAATTCACCATGAAATTTCATGAATTCTAGATTTACACCAACTCCATGAATAATAATATAGATATTATCTATAACACCAAGTAATATTTACCCTTCACTATGTGGGGGATTGATATCATTGGTCTGTACCCATTATCAATGTCGTAATGGTTCATGTTCATCTATACTACCACTAAATTTTTTATAATTGATCTAAAACCATTCCCCACATAGAGGTAAAGTAATTTTCTATGATTGAGTTTGTTGAATACCACATCCCATTTTGGTATGGGATCTATCGCACTATTCAAAAAGACAATATCACAAACTTTTGAGCCTCTGTGTTGAATAAAGTCTATCAAATGTTTAGAATCTTGTTTAACCATGATTCCTATTATCATTCATTAAAAAATTGAAAAATATATTTATTCAAAAAAAATCTGTTCAATCATTATTAGAATATATAGGAATAGAATAATAATAGTTATCCAAATTATCTATCTAATTCCCAATGGGCATATTAGATGATGACTTGGAATTAAATAGAGGAAACTCCATACTCCCTAGTGGATGGAATAAATTCAAGGCTTCTGATCAAGGCCCAACCACCAATACTCTTGATAACTATCTAGAAATATTTTACAGAATATAAAATTTATACAGTATGAATATCTAGAGTAGAATCCCTTTATGAAAACATTCTTCAAAAAATGAAAAATCCTGAGGCCCACCAAAAATTAGTGGCTTGAGCATTCAACACGAAGGTCCACATCCACTGATTCCTCGAAGGTGTTTTGATTATTTAAATGAGGTCATGAATGAAACCTAGAAGAAAACTAGAAACGTTAGAACCCAAATGGGAGGTCCTATTCACCATTTAAAAGTTTAACTCCAATGGTGTGTACTCACTGATCATCATGGATAGGGAATGTATCACACCCCCACCAACAAGTGGTTCTTGAATAAGCATTTCAAATAAATCCACATCAAGCAATGGTTCTTATCACATGACCTAATAGTACATTTTATATGGTGCCATTTGTATTAACAAAAAATTTGTAGTATATAGCCCATTTCACATTATTCTAAACTGTTGGAAATGGGTCCTCATCACATGACCTTTAATTGCCTGACATATAGGTCCCATATATAGGACCTAAAACTAATTATTACATCACCTTCATCATATGATGTTAAAATATGTGATAAAAATCCTTACTAAATTATGTTAAACTACATTGGTATCAATCTTAGATACATTAATACAAAAAAATTGTATAACCATTATCTTTTTGTATGATGCTTAAACTATAAAACTGGGTTGGAGTCCTCACCTAAGAAGATTACACTTTATGTGGTTTCAATCACTTTCCCAACAACCTCTCATGAACATAAATATGAATCAATTCCCATTTAATGGATACATAGTGAAACATGAATTCTTAATCATAATCCCAACCACAAGTCCTAACATTATTCTGTCCTGAAACTCGACTGACTCCTTCGAATCATGTAAATCCTTATTATTCACCCAATGCTAGGATGATTCCATTTAACCTACATAAAAGACAAATCTAGAAGGGATATATTTCTTAGGGTTCCCCCAGGGAGGTGAATTCTACAAATCCATGCCATGTTTTTGTCCACCCTCTCACTAGATTTCCCATACCATCTCTCACATTTCCCTGTGAGTAATTTAAATCCTCATGGAAGGTTCCCCCCAAAGTACTATGTGGGTATTGATTCCCATATAATGTGATATATAAGTACACCTAGATTCATTATCTATCCGAACCATAAAATTCAATTTCAATTCAATTATGGAATTCAAGCCTCTCCTTCAAAACATTTTAATCCCCCTTTACCTGCCAAATAGAAGAGAAATTATACAATTAAACCCCTTATGAATATGATCAAGATATGTATAGTGTTTTCATACCCAACAACTATGTTTTTATTTATTACCATATCATGGGATACATAGTGATGCTTTAATGCTTTCTCCTGAGCTAATTCAAAAATTCACCACAACTCATATCTCATCATAAGCGTTTAGTTCCCCCAGTGAGTTACATGTGAATTCCTACCACGAAGGTGATGCTACACTCTAAAGGAATGATTCATTTCCCATGACCCTAACCTACAGACCATGGTACTACCATCATAACCATAACCTATAAGAAATCATCTTTAGGGTGTTCTATAAAGGTGTTGGGACTCTAATTCATGTTATATTTTTCATTTTCTGTTATTTCTATATTAAATACCTACATCCACTCTTTATTCCTCAATATATGACATAAAATATTATTTTCATTTATCCTCTCCACATGATGTCAAACTGTACAATCATGGTCCTATACACATGACCTTAAAAGGGACCTCACCTAGTCTATACATCATGAACATAAAATGTGTTCACCTCTCCATGAGGTAATCTGTATTAGTATTAGGATTTATATCCATATAGGGTTTTCTTTTCCCTGACTAGATAGACTATATAACCCTTTTTTCAAAAGATGTATAAACTTAAAACCAAATACGATTTTGTCAAATTTGTACAACATTAAACACAAGTGAACCAATGGTTCAAATTTTATGACCTCATACTGAGAACAAACCCACAATATGATTCATATAACCTTAAACTATGCATCTTTAGGGGTATTTCCTTCCCTGGTGTGTGACAAAATTTCATTATCATACCATTTCATTTCTCTGGGACTCATGTTTTTTCCTTGCTCACATTGGGACACATGCCACTCCAACTTCATTTTCACACCCCGTATATATGAGTAATATATAGTGGAGTAGCCTGTATAGTGTCCAAAATATTCATAGCTATCTTCCTTCCACACACTTTCCAACTTTGGGCTTCCTGTGTTTTAATATCCATCAATATTTCATTTTTATCAGACTCCCCAATGGTTATGGTAAAATTAACTAATCTTAGAATTCCTCTCATCCTTGGTACACATCCTAGAGGAAACTTTCTCAACAAAAACACTACAAATCCCAATCATTGGATGTTCTCGGTAGTCTACATCAACATATTTTCCTCCATTTATGAAAGTATGATATTGAACCCCTCTATTCAGATGTGCTCAATGGTCATCCAAAACCTATCTATTTCACCACTCATGATTCTAACATTAGAGGTACTAATTTAAATTTCTTATACCTAGAATTATTTAATTAAAGTTATAACACCCTCGGTTATACCCTGTCATGCATCCTTGCATGTTCGTAGTGTGAAACAGTCTTCCCGTATCATGCCCGACCACTTTACTTATCTACATGGGTTTCCATGGTTGTCGATGAAACATTATGATATCAACCCATCCATCTATTTCTTACACCATTATGTGAGTTGAGTATCCTTTATCTTCCCTTCATATATCACACTAAGAAAGTATCATATGTGTTTAGGTGTTTTAGTTGGTTATTATGTAAAAAAATTAGATGTTGAAAAATAACAGGATGAGAAATCCCTTCCATCCTAGAAACATGATGTTATACTACAGTGCACATATTATTCCTAGATGTATGACTTTAAACTACATAATCCCCTTTTTTCCTTGTCATATGATGCTAAAATATTTTTTTATCATCCTTTACACATGATTTTAAATTAAATGGTCATCTTCCATGATGCATGATTTTTAACTGTATGGTTACCACCCTCATAATATAATTTTAAACTATGTGGTAATCATCTTTACTACATTATATTAAACTACACAGTCATCATCTATGCCACATTACTTTAGAATTTATTATTATTTTCTTCATCATATGATGTTAAACTGCATGATCAACTTCCTTATCCTATGATGTTGAAGAAAATGTTATCATCCCTATCACATGATTTAAAAATACATATTACATTGGGTAGTCTTATAAGAGAACTCCTCCATCATAATGGAATTGGTCTTATACCATGACCCACTTTTAGTGTCAATCTACTACCTAAACACCCCACAGAAATACATATGACTTTATTCCACATTATAGGACATGTAGTGAAACTTGCGTTCTCTATCCTAGGATCACCTATAAGGTATATTTATATACCCATATTCTCCCAGTGATGAGATTCTTCACATGTCACATTTAGTTTAGAGCCATGCCCTTTTCTTACCAGGGAATCCATAAGTCATTTCCCACTTCTGGGTATGATCTAGATCAACATATAAAAGACAAAATATGAAAAGTATATAAATATTCATTCTCATCTCATGGGATATGTAATGATGTTTGATTATCTTATCACAGGCTTAGCAACAAATATCTTATCACCCCATCCTCATCTTGGTGTTCACCACTCTAAATCGGGTCCCACTTAAACCAGCACCAAGATGACATATTTTTCCAATTGATAGTCCAAGCTACATTAACATAAACTCTATAAAACCATGGTCCACACATCATAAATCTATACTATATTCAATCACCCTCAAGGGTTTTTCAATATTTGAAATTAGATCCTAATTCACCTTAGTTGTACCCTACCCTCAATTCTATATAGGTTATCTCTTGACCCTATAACTGGTTGCATAAAATTAAAAGGAACTCCCCTTGGTCCGGGTTGTGTGACTTTAAAATTCATACCCCAGGGTCTGAGTTCTATGGCATTAAACTATGAATAGTCCCTTGTTCGAAACTATTTGACCTTAATATTTATCGACATCATGGTTTAATATATATAACCTTAAACTCCATCATCCTTATGGTCTAATCTATATCAATATATATCCTTAAACTCTATTTTTTAATATCTACATAACCTAAAACTATATACCTATGGGATCACATCAACCCCCCACCCCTCCCTGAGTACCATAAATAATTATTCTCCGATATCATAAGGGTTTACATTTGTGTCCTTTCCAATGGCTAGAATTCCCTCTATTTCTCTTAACACATCATGTCAATATTCTTATTTCAAGATGGTGTAACTGTAATTAATGACTAGTTTGGGATATTCCTAAGATTGAGAGGGGGGTGAATCAATGTTGGGAATTTTTAAACCAATAAGAAAATTTATCCCTTTACCTCTTAGACCTATTAGGATATTTTTTCTCTTATTCTCTTTTTCCTATCACATGAATGTATATGAAATAAGTAATGATAACAGATGATATTTTTACAAGGATAAATACTAAATAAAAGTAAGAAGTCATTGGCATGGTTTGGAAATGATCCTGACCACACAAGAACTATAAATTAATCATTTTATTGTGGTTATAATGCATAGAAAATAACAATTCACTTCCAATTCACTATAGTCAACTGAAAATGCATGATTTACAGCTCTTGTTTGGATCTTTATACTACCTATGAATATATTCTCATCCTTGTTAAAGTTTTGTAACACCAAAAAAGAAATCCATATGTTGATACCTATTGAATTTCGCAATACTGCTTTGATATTATACTTCTTCATTTATTACATTCTTAGCAGCATGAAAGTAACCCATCACTTTCACACAACAACAAACAGATTGTTCAACTAATAATTATTCTAGATTCAATCACAATGATATTATAATGGTGTGTACTGATAAATAGAATAATTCCTAACACAAATTTTTATCAATTAAATCTTGATTAGCCAGTCACACTTCTTCTAATTCTGATATTTGACACAGAAGAAGGTGAAACAGTGTATATAGTGTTGTGATCACTTTCTTCTTCAGTGCACAACCGATGATACTGAAAACACCTTCTTCCAATATTTTTTATAATCACAGACTTCTTTTGTGATTATTAAATCAATAAAGACTGGTTAAACATAGCATCATCACAATTAATTCTTCTTCTTTACACAATATCATCAATGAATGTAGCATCAGTTCTTTGATCTTTTACATAATAAATTTGAATAATGTTCAATATAATCTTTAGTTAGTCATGTTCTTGAGAAAAATCTTCTTCTTTCTTCTAATGAAATATCGACTTCACTTAATTAACATGAACTCGCTATTTCATGTGATATAACCTTCATGTAATTATTGTATGGAACATCTCATAAAAATCCTTAGCACGCACACGCGTGCACACACACACACAAAAAGATATATATATATATATATATATACATTATTTCATGTGAAATATATATTCTTTTTATATTTTTTTATCATCTATCTTCACACTTCCATGCACAAAATGGGTTTGGGTACTTTAATATGTTTTACAAGTTTTCATGTGCTTGGATGCATTCTTCTTCATTCATACATTCACTACCCCTAACTCAAGCACTTTTCTTCTTGCACAATACCCAAAAATTGTGGATCACTATTCTTGACCATGAAAATAGGTGCACTATTAACTCCTATGTTCTTCACATAAGTCTTGGTAGGAATGTTCACTCTCTTTCCATTCGTTTACTCAAGTAATTTGAATGTGTCACGACCCGCCCTCGGGGTCCGTGCCGTGACTACCCCAAGCCCGCCTTCCATAGGCCAGGGGCTGGCGACTAGAACCAAGGCGTAAATCCAGGTAAAAAGGGAAGGCATTGCCTTTGAAAAGTAAACAAACACCACAGAGTAAGAAAGCGGAAAGTAAACACTAAACAAAAGCAGAGTACAACTGAAAGTGCGGAAACGTAAATGGGCCAGTATACAAACTCAAACTGAAAGTAAAGTACAACTCAAAAAGGAAAACAACAACTGAAAAGTAAAAGCCGCTACACCGAGCTGTCCACTGGAAATCCCACCTGAAGGGTGGGTACAGATAGCTCCTCTGCTCCACGGGTCCCACCGTCCGCTCCGTGCACGTCCCGCCCAGTGGTCCACCTCCGGGTACCGTCCCGCTCTGCAAGCCTCAGCTAAGGTCAACGCTGTCCGTCGTCTGCAACCAACACAACGTAGTGTGGGCAAAGCCCGTGCAGGGGTGAGTATAAGCTACTCAGTAGGGACCCCGAGACCCCTGAAGGTCTCTCAAATCCACAAAGGACAAACCACGAAGAAAGGTACAATCACGAAGTAACAACCGACACTGCTTAGGTATATGCCCATACATATACCTAAGTCATCAATTTCAAATTCGCTCCAACCTCCGAGCCCAAGTACAACTCAGTCCACACAGGAAAGTAAACGTATTCCACACAGGAAAGCAAAACGTAATCCACACAGGATTGCACAACACAATCCACACAGGAAAGCAACAGGATTCAGCTCACATAGGAATACTTTTTCAAGGACGATAAAGATGATCTTTGATCCATCTAAGTCGTCGGACCCACGAAGGATCAATAGGTAACTAACCCCCGCAAAGACCCACACAGGATCGGGCCCACACAGGACCTGTAGGCACTGGTTCACACAGGACCGCTGAGCGCAAGGACCCACACAGGATCGGACCCACACAGGATCGGGCCCACACAGGACCTGTAGCACTGATCCACGTAGGATCGCTGAGTGCTGTAGTCATCGTCGTCGAATCCACACAGGATCTCTGTACTGTCGTCGTCATAGTCACAGTAGTAGTAGCAGCAGTAGTAGTCACAGTAACAGTCGCAGCCAACACTAGGGTTCCCGCACACAGCAAGCTCGTTCGGAGGGTCCGCTCCACGAGCCGAGAGGCTGATACATCAACTGACACAAAGTCCAGAGTTGATGTATCCAAAAGTTCTGTATCGTCAACAGGAACTCAACGCAACAGACGGCGCGTCGATCGGACGCCCGGTCTGAGAGTTATTGGCATTTTCGTCCCCGGGGCCCTGTTGGTTTTTTAAGGCAAAACCAACCTGACTGTACTCCACCTGCGTCCAAACCTCGGGCGGAGTATGCCAAAAGATCCATCTCACTAAGAGGAACACAATAAAGCTGACGGTACGCCAATCGGACGTCCGTAGCTCAAGATATAAGCGTTTCCGCTCCGAAGGCCCGGTTGGTTTCGTGAACGAACCAACCCGGCCGAACTCAAAGTAATCCGAAACCTTGAGTGCAATATACCGAAATGACCGTCTCGATCCAAGGATCGCGTTTCCGTAGACGGTTCGTCAATCGGAGGTCCATGGCTCAAGTTATGGCCAAAAGACCGAAACTGATTCGAAAGGGGGGGTCCGGGTCCGGGCCGACCCGGCCCGACCCCCCCCCTGGGTCGGCCCGAACCGGGTCGACCCGACCCGGGTCCGACCCAGCCCGGCCGGCCGGCCGGCGCGGCGGCGCGGCGGCCTGGCGCCGCACGGAGGTGGCACGTGGGGGGAATCAATCCCCCGCTGATTGAAGAGGCGGCGCGGCTTTTTAGCCGCGCCTGTTTGCAAACCGCCCCCCCAACGTGGGGGGCTTGATTGGCAGGAAACGGGGGGGCCTCCTGCGCCCCACAAGGAAACCGCCCCCCTCATAAAGAGGGGGGTTTTGTGAGCTGGCCAGGGGATTAATTTCCCCCGGTTTATTGCCATCCGGCCGGCCAGCTGGCCGGCCGGTTTTCTCCAACGGGACCGGAAAATCCGGTCCCCTCTTCGGCTTCCGACACCGGCGGCCCGGCCGCCGGTCTTCTCATCCCGCCGCGGCCCAGAACCGGCCGCGATGTTCGTCGTCCAGCGCGGTGCGACGGCACCGCGCCCCTCCAACGCGCCTTCGTTTCCCCATGACGCGGCGCGACGGCGTCGCGTTCTTGATGATTCTTCCACAGCGCCGCGCAAAATAAACGCATGATTAACCGCGTGGTGCGACGACACCACGCCACCTTGTTTCCACCCGCAAAGCAATTCATCAAGAACGATGGAGGGGGTTCGGCCGTGTTCATGCGGTCCGGCCCCCTCACGTTAAACAATAACACAACTTAAAAATCCTTACGTTAATCATGCATGAACCACGAACAAGGATAATTAAATAACCAAAAATACAACAACCCCTACCTTGGTATAAGGTTCGAAGATTTGTCAACGTTCCGCGGAAGACGACGTCGCGGAGGTCGGGCATCGCGGTAGCCGTTCGTCAAATCCGATGACGAAGAGGTGCGTCCGAATAAGTATGTCGTTGACGAATCTTCGTATGCCGACGAAGGATGTCCGAGGAAGAAGTGGCGTTCCCTTTCGTTGACACGGTAGACGAAGAAGGGAGGAGCGGCGTTCTTCGTCGGAGCTTGAGCGTTCTTCGTCGGAACTTGAGCGTTCTTCGTCAAAGCTTGAAGAAGGAAGAAAAGCTCTCAACCTCTCCAAGATGGCTAAAGAGTTCTAACACAACAAAATAAGATAAAGTCTTATTTTATTCACAAAAAGAATTTCAAAGGTTTGAAATTCAAAAAGAGATAACTCCACATTAATTAACAAGTTGTCATGTTAATTAAAGAGGGCTTAAGGGGGTTTGAGGGAAGATGTAAAGTTAAGGTTTCGTGTGGGCCCCACCACACTTAATCCTCTCAAGGGAGGTTAAGTGTGTGTGGGTCCCACACCTAACTTCCTTTGAGAGAAGATAACCAATAAGTTTAAATAAAAATTTGTAACCCACAATTTTTATTTAACTTATTCTAAACTCCCAAAACTAGCTCTCAACCCGAAATAAACGCAACCTCGGAAAAGGTCTCCTTAAGCGAATATCGGCGCTGCGAGTTCATCGGTGCCCTCGAATTTCAATTCCGAGCACCGGATCAAAAGTTAGAAATTCCCGCTCGTTTGTTCACTGAACTTACCCGAGCCAAACTTCGGAAATTGATTCCGGGCACTCCGGGCCTCGGAATCAGGTGCCGTCTGAAACCGCGCTCTTGTAAAATTCTAAAGAAAATTAAGAAAATATTTCCATTGAATTTTAAGGGTCTTTACATTACTCCCACCTCAGGGATTTACATCCCCGTAAAGATACATCAAAAACTAGGGAAACAAATGAGGGTACTGAGCACGCATCTGAGCCTCCCGCTCCCATGTGCTCTCCTGGAGATTCCCGTGCTGCCATCTGATGTGCACAAGAGGAATCGATCGCCCACGCAGGACCCGCTCCTGTCGATCCTCTATCTCCACCGGGACCTCCGTAAAAGTCGCCCCATCGTCAACGTCAATCTCCCCATGGTCAATGATGTGCGTCGGGTCGTGCATGTATCTCCTCAGCTGAGATACGTGGAAGACGTCATGCACCCGGTGCAACTGAGGTGGTAGAGCCAGGCGATAAGCCACCTCGCCAACCCTGCTGAGGACCTGGAAGGGTCCGATGAAGCGCGGAGATATCTTGCCGCCTCGGCCAAATCTCCGAATACCACGTCGAGGTGAGACCCGCAAGAAGACGTGGTCGCCATCCTCGAACTCCAGTGGCCTCCGCCTCCTGTCAGCGTATGACTTCTGCCGGCTCTGTTCTGTCCTCATCCACTCCTGGATGACCTGGACCTTCTCTGTCGTGGCCTGGACCATCTTCGGTCCCACCAGTGCTGACTCTCCGGGGTCCGTACAGCACAAAGGATATCTACAAGGTCGGCCGTACAACGCCTCGTACGGTGCCATCCCGATGGTGGAGTGGTAGCTGTTGTTGTACGCAAACTCCACCCAGGGTAGGTGGTCCTCCCAGCTACAACCAAAGTCGAGGACACATGCGCGGAGCATGTCCTCGAGAGTCTGAATGGTCCTCTCTGTCTGTCCATCCGTCTGAGGGTGAAAGGCTGTGCTCAGACGTAGCTGCGTCCCGAACGCCTCCTGTAATCCCTTCAAAAGCCGAGAAGTAAAGCGAGCATCTCGATCGGAGACGATAGATGATGGCATGTCGTGGAGCCTCACAATCTCCTGAACGTAGAGACGTCCCAAGCTCTCTAATGAGCCCTTCTCTCTGATGGGTAAGAAGTGTGCCGACTTGGTGATTCAGTCAACAATCACCCAGATGGAGTCGTGACCTCTGGAAGTGCGTGGAAGTCCAGTCACGAAGTCCATAGATATGCCGTCCCACTTCCACTCCAGAACCTCCAAGGGCTGTACCAAGCCTGCTGGTACCTGATGCTCTGCCTTCACCTGCTGGCAGGTAAGGCATCGAGAAACGAACTCTTCTACTGCCTTCTTCATGCCCGGCCACCAGTGTTGTCGTCTGAGGTCCTGGTACATCTTCTCCACTCCAGGATGTACCACTAAAGGAGAAGTGTGAAACTCTCTCAGCACTTCCTCTCGCAAAGCGACTGGTACCATGGTACGTCCTCTGAAAAGGATGTGGTGCTCTGCTCCAAGGGAGAAACCATCAGGTGCATGTCCCGAGGATATCTGTGCACGCCGTGTCTCACAATCAGCGTCCCCACGCTGTGCCTCCCTGACTCGTTGCAGTAGTGGAGGAGTGACTGTGAGAGACTGAAGGAAGGCTGCTCCATCTCTATCCATGAAGGATATCTGCAAAGAGGCTAGCTGCTCTGTCGCCTCCTCAAGTAGCTGAATGCCTGACCTCCTGCTAAGGGCATCGGCTACTACGTTCCCCTTCCCAGGAGTATAGACTATCTCAAAGTCATATTCCTGGAGGAACTCGAGCCATCGCCACTGTCTCAGGTTCAGGTCCTTCTGAGAGAAGATATACCTGAGACTCTGATGATCAGAAAAGACTGTAAAGTGCTCGCCCATCAGATAGTGTCGCCATGTCTTCATAGGGAAGACCACTGCTGCTAACTCCAGGTCATGGGTAGCGTAGTTCTGCTCATGCGGCCTCAACTGACGTGATCCATAGGCGATCACTACCCGCTCCTGCATCAGAGCACATCCGAGCCCGGTCACTGATGCATCGCAGTAGACTACGTACCCTACTCCCTCCTCAAGCAACCTCAAGATAGGTGCGCTAGTCAATCTCTGTCTCAGCTCCTGGAAGCTCTGCTGACATCTGTCTGACCACACGAAGGGTTTCCCCTTCTTCGTCAAAGCTGTGAGTGATGCCGCAACTCTAGAGAAATCTGGCACGAATCTCCGATAGTATCCAGCTAGTCCCAAGAAACTCCGAACCTCAGTCACGCTCCTGGGTGGCTCCCAAGCTAACACAGCCTCAATCTTCGCGGGATCCACTGCAACTCCCGCCTCAGAGATAACGTGTCCCAAGAAGTGGACCTCACGTATCCAGAACTGGCACTTCGAGAGCTTACCATAAATCTGGTGCTCTCGGAGTGTGTCTAGTACAACTCGTAAGTGATAGGCGTGCTCATCCTCTGTCGTAGAGTAAATCAGAATGTCGTCGATGAATACCACGACAAACCGATCGAGGTATGGCTGAAAGATCCTGTTCATGAGATCCATGAACACTGCTGGAGCATTGGTTACACCGAATGGCATAACCAAGAACTCATAGTGGCCATACCGACATCTGAAGGCTGTCTTCTGCACATCCTCGTCTCTGACTCTGAGCTGATGATAGCCTGACCTGAGGTCTATCTTCGAGAACCACCGTGCTCCCTTGAGCTGATCAAAGAGGTCATCAATCCTCGGTAGCGGATATTTGTTCCTCACTGTCACCTGGTTCAGGCGACGATAGTCAACACAAAGTCGCAAGCTCTCGTCCGCCTTCTTGGCGAACAAAATCGGGGAAGCCCAGGGTGAAACACTGGGTCGGATGAACCCCTTGCCCTGCAAGTCCTCCAACTGTACCCGCAGCTCTCGAAGCTCGGCTGGGGCCATCCGATATGCTGGAGTGGATATCGGAGCTGTCCCGGGGTACAGGTCAATATAAAAGTCTACCTCTCTGCGAGGAGGTAGCCCTGGAACGTCGTCGGGAAAAACGTCCGCAAACTGATCCACCACTGCAGGAAAACCAGGACTCCGCACGTCAACTGCTCCAAGGATAAGGCTAGCCAACTAATGAGTGATGGGCTGTCCTCTCCTCTGCGGAAGTCCATCCTGTGCTGCTAAGGCTCCCTTCTCGCCGGTGAAGGTGAACCTGCTCCCGTCGGTGCGTACACATCGCACCTTGCGCCTAAAACAGTCAATCTGTGCATGGACCGTAGATAGCCAATCCATGCCCAAGATGACGTCGTAAGGCCTCGACGCTGCTACAAGAAGATCCCAGCCGAAGCTCTAGACTCCTAGAGTAAGCTCACACTGCCGGCACCAGTGCGTAATCGTCGAGTCTGCTCCCGTAGGAGTCTCTAGCCGTAAGGATCGAGCCAACGGCTCTGTCGGAATCTCCGAGCTCCGAACAAGGGCAGCGGCTATGAAAGAGTGACTTGCTCCTGTGTCTATAAGAACTGCAGCAAGGGTGGAGTAGACACAGATAGTACCTCGAATCATCTCGGGTGCGCCGTGGTCATAGGCCTCTACTGCCTGGAGCTGTTCATGTCTCTGCCCGCCAGCTCCCTGTGGTCGGGGTGGACCTCCTGGTGGTGGTGGTGGCAGAGCCTCAAAGCGTCGCCCACCACCGGCTGCTCGTCCAACTCCTCTGCCTCGTCCACCTCCTCCATGCGGACCGCCACGGTCGACCCTCTACCTCTGCCTCGGTGGTCCCTCAACCGTCTGCTTCTCCTCGGCACGGCGGCTCGGGCAGTCACGAGCCATGTGGCCCTGCCCGCCGCACGAGTAGCACTGTCTGCCTCTCGAAAGACTGGCTCCGCGCTGTGTTCCCCGCACTGCTGAGCCAGTGTCCTGAGGTCGTCTTCCCGAAGGTCTGGTCTGTCTGGACCCCGGAGTCATCTGTCGACTGCCTGATGCAGATGACTCTGCCACGTGCCGCCCTGCGGTGGGTCGCTGCGCTGGTGTAGACTCAGCAAGGAAGCTCTCGATCAGAAGGGCACGCTCCAGTACTCCTGTCTGAGTCGGTATGCTGAGGGAGATCAGCGATGCCCTGATCTCGTGTCTCAAACCATGCTCGAAGGTCCGGGCCCGGAAGAATGGGTCTCGTACCATGTCGGTCGAGTAGCGCGAGAGATCGGTAAATCTCGCCGAGTACTGAGCGACCGTCATGCTGCCCTGCCGCAGCTGTAGAAGCTCCTGGATACGCACCGCACGAAGGGTGGCTGGGACGAACTCCGAGCGGAAGAGGCTCTCAAAGTCCGTCCAAAGTAGAGATGCCTCATCGTGCACCTGGAGCATCAAGATCCACCATCGTCCTGCTGCTGCGTGTAGTAGGCTCGCAGCGAGGATCACCATGAGGTCTGCTGGTGTCCTCACTAGCCTAAACACTCGTACCACTGCCTCCAGCCAGTCCTCTGCTGCCTGGGGATCCGTCTCCCCGCGAAACCTGGGCGGTCGCTGGCGCTGAAACTCATGCAGTGCGCTGAGGCGACGTGCATCGTCAGCGGCTGCTGCTAGAAGCATCGGGGGCTCGGCGGGTAGAGCTACCGTCGGTGCCACTGCTGAAAAAGGGCCCTGCACCGAGGCCTCGTCGCTCGGTGGGCTGTCATCACGCACGACTCTCAGAACCCTAGCTGGCTGCCGTCGTGGGGCCATCCTGAAAAAGAAACAGGTGCGCCACGGTCAGAACAGTATACCTGGTGAGCTGATATAAGTAATCACAAAGAAAACTTTGAAACACACACGCAATCAATGTTTTCATGCATTAAGTCGGAAATCAGAGGTCAGGGTCCTGGTGTACGGATACGTCGGCCGCCGCACCAACACTGGACTCCCTGGACTGATAACCACACTCAATACGCTAAACATTATTGCTACACATAGAAAAGATCAGAGTTCGCGGTAGAACCGAACTCCTTTGATACCAATTTGTCACGACCCGCCCTCGGGGGTCCGTGCCGTGACTACCCCAAGCCCGCCTTCCATAGGCCAGGGGCTGTCGACTAGCTCCAAGGCGTAAATCCCGGTAAAAAGGGAAGGCATTGCCTTTGAAAAGTAAACAAACACCACAGAGTAAGCAAGCGGAAAGTAAACACTAAACAAAAGCAGAGTACAACTGAAAGTGCGGAAACGTAAATGGGCCAGTATACAAACCCAAACTGAAAGTAAAGTACAAGTCGAAAAGGAAAAGAGCAACTGAAAAGTAAAAGCCGCTACACCGAGCTGTCCACTGGAAATCCCACCTGTAGGGTGGGTACAGATAGCTCCTCTGCTCCACGGGTCCCGCCGTCCGCTCCGTGCACGTCCCACCCAGTGGTCCACCTCTGGGTACCGTCCCGCTCTGCAAGCCTCAACTAAGGTCAACGCTGTCCGTCGTCTGCAACCAACACAATATAGTGCGGGCAAAGCCCGTGCAGGGGTGAGTATAAGCTACTCAGTAGGGACCCCGAGACCCCTGAAGGTCTCTCAAATCCACAAAGGACAGACCACGAAGAAAGGTACAATCACGAAGTAACAACCGACACTGCTTAGGTATATGCCCATACATATACCTAAGTCATCAATTTCAAATACGCTCCAACCTCCGAGCCCAAGTACAACTCAGTCCACACAGGAAAGTAAACGTATTCCATACAGGAAAGAAAAACGTAATCCACACAGGATTGCACAACACAATCCACACAGGAAAGCAACAGGATTCAGCTCACACAGGAATACTTTTTCAAGGACGATAAAGATGATCTTAGATCCATCTAAGTTGTCGGACCCACGAAGGATCGATAGGTAACTAACCCCCGCAAAGACCCACACAGGATCGGGCCCACACAGGACCTGTAGGCGCTGGTTCACACAGGACCGCTGAGCGCAAGGACCCACACAGGATCGGACCCACACAGGATCGGGCCCACACAGGACCTGTAGCACTGATCCACGTAGGATCGCTGAGTGCTGTAGTCGTCGTCGTCGAATCCACACAGGATCTCTGTACTGTCGTTGTCACAGTCACAGTAGTAGTAGCAGCAGTAGTAGTCACAGTAACAGTCGCAGCCAGCACTAGGGTTCCCGCACACAGCAAGCTCGTTCGGAGGGTCCGCTCCACGAGCCGAGAGGCTGATACATCAACTGACACAAAGTCCAGAGTTGATGTATTCAAAAGTTCCGTATCGTCAACAGAAACTCAACGCAACAGACGGCGCGTCGATCGGACGCCCGGTCTGAGAGTTATTGGCATTTTCGTCCCCGGGGCCCGGTTGGTTTTTTAAGGCAAAACCAACCCGACCGTACTCCACCTGCGTCCAAACCTCGGGCGGAGTATGCCAAAAGATCCATCTCACTAAGAGGAACACAACAAAGCTGACGGTACGTCAATCGGACGTCCGTAGCTCAAGATATAAGCGTTTCCGCTCCGAAGGCCCGGTTGGTTTCGTGAACGAACCAACCCGGCCGAACTCAAAGTAATCCGAAACCTTGAGTACAATATACCAAAACGACCATCTCGATCCAAGGATCGCGTTTCCACAGACGGTTCGTCAATCGGAGGTCCATGGCTCAAGTTATGGCCAAAAGACCAAAACTGATTCGAAACGGGGGGTCTGGGTCCGGGCCGACCCGGCCCGACCCCCCCCCCCCCCCCCCCCCCCCCCCCCCCCCCGGCCCGCCCCCACCGGGTCCGACCCGACCCGGGTCCGACCCGGCCCGGCCGGCGGCCTGGCGGCGCGGTGGCCTGGCACCGCACGGAGGCGGCACGCGGGGGGAATCAATCCCCCTCTGATTGAAGAGGCGGCGCGGCTTTTTAGTCGCGCCTGTTTGCAAACCGCCCCCCCAACGTGGGGGGCTTGATTGGCAGGAAATGTGGGGGCCTCCTGCCACCCACAAGGAAACCGCCCCCCTCATAAAGAGGGGGGTTTTGTGAGCTGGTCGGGGGATTAATTTCCCCCGGTTTATTGACATCCGGCCGGCCAGCTGGTCGGCCGGTTTTCTCCAACGGGACCGGAAAATCCGGTCCCCTCTTCGGCTTCCGACACCGGCGGCCCGGCCGCCGGTCTTCTCATCCCGCCGCGGCCCGGAACCGGCCGTGATGTTCTTCGTCCGGCGCGGTGCGACGGCACCGCGCCCCCTCCAATGCGCCTTCGTTTCCCCTTGACGCAGCGCGACGGCGTCGCGTTCTTGATGATTCTTCCACGGCGCCGCGCAAAATAAACGCACGATTAACCGTGTGGTGCGACGGCACCACGCCACCTTGTTTCCACCCGCAAAGCAATTCAACAAGAATGATGGAGGGGGTTCGGCTGTGTTCATGCGGTCCGGCCCCCTCACGTTAAACAATAACACAACTTAAAAATCCTTACGTTAATCATGCATGAACCACGAACAAGGATAATTAAATAACCAAAAATACAACAACCCCTACCTTGGTATAAGGTTCGAAGATTTGTCAACGTTCCGCGGAAGACGACATCGCGGAGGTCGGGCGTCGCGGTAGCCGTTCGTCAAATCCGATGACGAAGAGGTGCGTCCGAAGAAGTACGTCGTTGACGAATCTTCGTATGCCGACGAAGGATGTCCGAGGAAGAAGTGGTGTTCCCTTTCGTTGACACGGTAGACGAAGAAGGGAGGAGCGGCGTTCTTCGTCGGAGCTTGAACGTTCTTCGTCGAAACTTGAGCGTTCTTCGTCAAAGCTTGAAGAAGGAAGAAAAGCTCTCAACCTCTCCAAGATGGCTGAAGAGTTCTAACACAACAAAATAAGATAAAGTCTTATTTTATTCACAAAAAGAATTTCAAAGGTAGAAATTCAAAAAGAGAGAACTCCACATTAATTAACAAGTTGTCATGTTAATTAAAGAGGGCTTAAGGGGGTTTGAGGGAAGATGTAAAGTTTAGGTTTCGTGTGGGCCCCACCACACTTAATCCTCTCAAGGGAGGTTAAGTGGGTGTGGGTCCCACACCTAACTTCCTTTGAGAGAAGATAACCAACAAGTTTAAATAAAAATTTGTAACCCACAATTTTTATTTAACTTATTCTAAACTCCCAAAACTAACTCTCAACCCGAAATAAACGCAACCTCGGAAAAGGTCTCCTTAAGCGAATATCGGCGTTGCGAGTTCATCGGTGCCCTCGGATTTCAATTCCGAGCACCGGATCAAAAGTTAGAAATTCCCGCTCGTTCGTTCACTGAACGTACCCGAGCCAAACTTCGGAAATTGATTCCGGGCACTCCGGGCCTCGGAATCAGGTGCCGTCTGAAACCGCGCTCTTGTAAAATTCTAAAGAAAATTAAGAAAAAATTTCCCTTGAATTTTACGGGTCTTTACAGAATGGAAGTATATTCTTTTTTGTGAAATCAAGCATTGGTTTTCTTCATCAGGAAAGGGTTTATCTTGACTATACCAACCTTCTATTAATCCAGAAAGAATTCATAGAGAAATCATTATTCATGTAGGGTTATGTTCATGGATAAAATTCTTCACTCAACATAGTGGGTATTCATTCATTCATGCATGGAAGAAGGTATTTATACGGAAGACATCTTCGCAAAGCATAGTGGGAGTTCTCAACTCATGCACTGGCTCACAGAACCAGTTTTCTTTACAATGAACGATGAGGGTGTAAAACAATATTCATGTGTCCTCCACTCTCCTTTGTTCAGGATGTGTGTCGATCTCCTTCGTGAAACCTATCTAGTTTGCAGGACACCCCTCTTCATGAAGCATTGAAGGCTAGCGGATCTATTACCCCTTCACAAAACATGAAAGTCCCGGAGGTGATCAATTTTTTATGAGAACTTTGGATATATCACGAGCAACAGCCTCTTCTAGACTCGGTATAACTTCTTTTTATAGGCAATGGATCACATCCTTACATCGCCTCTAAACACTGACTCAATCCGGCGTATATTGTTATAAAAATCCAACCATTGAATGCCTGATTTCCATGGCCTAAAATTCATCAATCATGGGATAAAAGAGAAGAAGAGAATCATGGTGTTCTTACTTCATGACTGGAATTTCTTTTGCGGTGAATAAATCATGTGCTTGCAATCAAGGACACATAAAGCTCTTTTTCCCAAATACTCGAATTTCATCCATGGAAATCGACTGCTTAAACGGCCTCCGGCAACTATGTTTGGAGATCGGACAATGCAAATTCATAATAATCATGGAAATGATGTTTTAGGATTCTTCAATCATGTTTGACTCAATATTTTCAACATTAAAATGATCATGGAAGCCTTAGTTTCGACTGATGGTGGTTCAAGGAAGACTACTGCAAATTTGGGTGTCATGGATTTTCTTTAGTTTATGGAGGTAAGGAATATTTCTTTGGAAATATGGGTTCGTTCGGGGCCACTTGATGTGGGGTGGCAAAGCGCCACTTGAAGTGTCTCTTTGACCCCTTCGGCCCACCCAACCCCCAATATATATTTATATATATATAATAAATTTATTTATTATAATAAATATAGATACTAAAATAAATATAATAAATATATAATTATATTTGTTATATTTATAATTATCTATTTATCAAATTTAAATTAATTATATATTAATTATCTTTATAATTATATATTTTTTATATATATATTTATTATTTTTATATCTATACATTTATTATAATTATATATTTTTTATAATTACATGTTTATTACAAAATTATAATTGTTATAATTAGAAATATATAATTATAATAAATTTATAATTATAAATATAATAAATATAATAAATATATAATTATGATAAGTATATAAATATAATAATTATACAATTTAATAATTATATAATTATTAATATAATAAATACAAAAAAATTAATAATTATAATAATTATAATAATGATTTAATTATAATAAATATTTAATTATAATTAATGTATAAAAAATAAATAAATATACATATATAATTATGATAATTATATAATTATAAATATAAAAAAACCAATATTATAATTAATATATGATTATAATAAATAACTAATTATAATAAATATATAAATATAATAAATATGAAAACATTATAAAAATATGATTATAATAAATATATGATTATAATAAACATATGATTATAATAATTATATAATAATAATTATTATAAAATTATAAATATAATAAATATATAATTAAAAATATAATAAATATATAATTATAAATATAATGAATATATGATTATAATAATTACATAGTTATAATAAATATGTGATTATAATAATTATATAATATTTAATAAGGGTTATTTATATAAATATAAATAATTTCAACAATTTGTGTGTGTATATATATTTATAAATAAATATAATATAGTTTTTTATGTGTTTAATTAATTATATACAAATTTATAAATTTTAAATATAAGGCTTATTTATATTTAAATATTTATATGTAATTATAAATATAATTTGAAATAATTTCACATTTTAAATACATATTTATAAATATATTTATAAAATTGTAATCATTATTTTTAAAAGAAATTATAAATATAAAATTATATATATTTTTGATTATATATATATCTGTGATTATATATTTATTAATTAAATATATGTTTATAAATATGAATTTATTTATATAAATATTAATTTAAAATTCTAAATATATATAATTTTAAATATATATATTTATCTACATATATAAACATATAATTATATAATTATATATTAATAATTTTAAATAAATATTTATAAATATAAATTTATATCTATATATATATAATACAATTAAAAATATATCTCTATAAACAAATAATTCTAATTATGTAATATAAATATTTATTTTGAATATAATAAAGAAATTATACATATAAAATATAATAAATGTATAATTATAAATATAATAAATATGTAATAATAAATATGAATATATTTATAATTATTGTTATTTATAAATGTTAATATATAATTATATATTTATATATGTATTTCAATATATATTTATAATAATATTTATTTTGAATTTTAAATTAATATTTATGTAAATAAATTTCTATTTATAAACATGTATTTAATTTATATATATATATATATATAATAAATATATAATCATAAATATAGTAATTATATATTTGTATATTTATAATTTTATAATTATTATAAAAATATAATTATTATAATCATATTTTTATTATAATCATATATTTATTATAATTACACATTTATTATAATTACATATTTATTATAATTATATATTAAATATATAATTATAATATATATAATTATAATTTTATCAAATATATATTTATAATAAATATGTTATAATTATGTATTTATTATAATTAAAATAATGTATTTATTATAAATATAATTATATATATATATATATATTATAATTATATATGTATTGTAATTATATAACTACTATATTTATAATTATATTTTTTTTATATTTTTATATTTATTATATTCATATATTTATTATAATTTTATATTTATTAAAATTATATATTAATTATAATTATGGATTTTTTATATTTATAATTATATAATTATAATAATTTTATATTTATTTTATTTATATATTAATTTTATTATACATTTATTATAATTAAATATTTTTAATAATTATATAGTTATTATATTTTTTTATTTATTATATTTAGAATTCTATAATTATTATAATTGTGTGATTATTATATTTATATATTTATAATTATTATATATTTATCATAATTATATATTTATTATAAATATTATATTTATAATTATATATTTTTTGTACTTATATAATTCTAATTATAATAATTATAATATTATAATAAATAAATAATTCTAAACATAATAAATATATAATTATAAAAAAATATTTATTTATCATAAATGTATAATTATAAATATAATAATTATAAATATAATAAATATATAATTATAAAGAAAATTTATATATAATTTTAAATATAATTAATATAATTATAATTAAAATAAATATAATTAATATAATCAAAAAAATAAATATAAGTATAATAAAAATAATTATATCATTATAGTATTTATTTTAGTAATTATATTTATTATAATAAATAAATTTATTATAGTTATATATTTATTGTAATTGTATGTTTATTATAATTATATAATTATTATATTTATAATTATATGTTTATTATAATCATATAATTTTTATAATTATGTATTTATTATATTAATAATTATTTTTTTATTATAACAATATATTTATTAAAATTGTTATATTTATAATTTTATATTTATTATAAATATAAAATTATAATAATTATATATTTATTGTATTTATAATTTTATAATTATTGTAATTATATATTTATTATATTTATATAATTATTATAAGTATATAACTATATAATTATATAATTATATAATTATATAATTATTATAATTTTATATTTGTAATAAATATATATTATTTATAATTATATATTTTTTATAATTATATAATTGATATAATTATAATAAATATAATTATAAATATATTACATTTATTTTAGTAATTATATTTTTTATAAATATATTTATAATAATTATAATCATAATTATAAAAATATTATATATATATATAAGATATATATATATAAAGGGGGTTTGGGAGGGGTCACGTGAGGATTGAGAAAAAAATCTCAGAGCGCCAAATGAATTGGCATTGTAGGGTAAATGTGTGAGTGTCAATTCATTTGGCACTCAACACACCAACTTTACAAAATAAATATTATCAAAACCCCTAAAACTAAAAAAAATAACCCTTTGATCAAATTTATCTGAAGACAGCAGTATTACAAAAAATATGTGGCTTATTTTGAATAAAAATGCACATGTTAATCGGATTTCATGAATTAATCAGATCGGACGGTCACATTCTATCTGTATGATTTTTTAAAAGGATGAACAATATCGCACTGATATGTGTCCCACATCAGACTGCCATAATGTCTTCCATTTAGTATATCAACAAAGTAGTGACCCCAACTTCTTTAGGTCAGCACCATTTTTGGGACAAGAATAACAGTGAATGGCATGCCACATAGGCTATGACACTTATGTCATGCACGAGCTTTGTGGATTTTTTCCCGAACATAGGCGTGACGTCGGAATCATACACTTTGTAGGCACTATGCATGCCCTCTGCCACCTGTTAGGTGGATGAGCTAGCATCCTATGAGTCTCACAGGGTAGGGTTGACCAATGAGTCCCACAGGCTGGTTGAGGTCGGTTTGGCCAAAAAATTTAATAAATGTCCTAAAAAATTACTTTGTGAAAACTAATAATATAATATAATTCATTCTTAAAATTGTATAGAACAATCTTCTTCTTCTTCATGAATTTGCGTCAGTCCTTCACATTAGAACTGTCATTGTTCTCATGCAATAATGAAATATTCGGCCTGTTTGGTGGTGGTGCTAGCCTCCAAGGGCAGGGTTGACCTACGAGATTTGAGGGCCTTTTCCCAACATATGTATGACCTTAGACTCGTTCACTTTTTAGGCTCTATTCTTGCCCTCTACCACCTGTTAGGTGGCCGAGCTGGCCTTCTACGAGTACCATAGGACAGGGTTGACCTATGAGTCCCACAGGGCCTATGAGTCCCACATGTTGGTTCAGGTTTTCTCGACTATATTTTTTGTTAAATGTCCCAAATAATTACTTAGTCAAAACTAATTAAATAATATAATTCAATCTTAAAATTGTATGGCATCATCTTCTTCTTCTTCAAGAATTTCCATCATGTTGGGCGGAGAGTGATGGCAAGAGGGGGGTGAATTTCCTTTTAAAAAATAATTAACAATTTAAAAACAAAGTTAAAGCGCAGCGGAAATAAAAGAGGCAACACACAAAACTTGATAACGGAGTTCGTCTTAAACCGAAGCCTACGTCTCCGCTCCCAACTCAACCGTTGAGAGATTTACTACCGCTTGCTTTTTAATGGTTTTAGCAAGAAACCCACTAGACTTTAAGGTAGTCTAGAACCTATTACAGCTTGCTTTTAATGGTTGAGAAAGAACCCACTAGCCTTCTAACAGGTGAAGGCTAGCTCACCTATGACTCAAGCCTTTTAAAGGGAAGGCTTGACTAACCTCTTCACACCTTGAAGGTGGTGTGAAAACCCAAAAGAAAGGTAAGATGAGAGAAAGAGGCATTTGTAGGCACAAACCCAAATTGATGCTCAAAATAATAAAACAAGAAAAACCGTAATGTGGAGAAGTCTTGGGTGCCAAAGGATTGATGAAGTTGATGAAGAGCGCTCCCAAGCTTCCTTGATGGTGCTCCTTGGATGTGGAAGTGGGTTGGAGCAATTGAGGTTCCTTGGAGGAATCCGCCGGAGGTTTGCCAAATGATGAAAAATGTTCCTGTGGGATTCCTTATATTTCCGGGGCTTCCTAGTCCTTTATTTATAGAGGGGGAACCCTCAAATGGCCTTTGGGGGTCCTCGGAGCCATTGGAGAGGCCTTCGGAGCCGTTGGGAGTCAAGTGGACAAGTCTGGTCAAAGCCCAACGGCTAGTTTGACTGGCTCCACCGGCTGACCGGTGCTTGGCCACCGGTTGGCCGGTGCTTTGGAAATGGCAAGGCCTTCTGCCCAGGCACCACCGGCTGGCCGGTGAGGAGGCCACCGGTTGGCCGGTGCTGAGACAGTATGTGTCCCTATTTGTCTGGGTTCCACCGGCTGGCCGGTGATGGGACACCGGTTGGCCGGTGGTCTGGACAGAGGGGATGCCTTCTGTCAAGACTCCACCGGCTGGCCGGTGGTCATCCACCGGTTGCCCGGTGGACTGAAATCAGTCCACTTTTGCCTTCTTGGCTTTCTTGGCCCAATTCCTTGGCAACCTGAAATCATTCCTATCATCCAAAAACACTTAAAACAAGATTAGATAAAAAAGAGAGTGATTGTGATCATGAAAATTAAACCACGAGGGGTACAAGAGGTACAACAATCTCCCCCTATTTTGATGATCACAATCACCAAAACAAGCAATGAAAAAGACTGAAATTAAAGGCATGCTTTAAAGGATAAATTGAAAAGTAAAGCAAAGCATGAGAGAAAGATTTCTCCCCCAATCAACCAAGAATTTCTCCCCCTTTGTGATTATCAAAATAGCACGGGGCATAAAACTTGATTGAGGGAAAGGATTGAAAAACAAGATAGAGATTTTAAACCAATTTAAATTTTTGAAATTTTAATTGAAAGTCTTGAATTGAAAGTTTTGAATTGAAGGTTTTGAATTGAAAGTTTTGAATTGAAAGTTTTGAATTTAAGGTTTTGAATTGAAAGTTTTGAATTGAAAGTTTTGAATTGAAGGTTTTGAATTGAAAGTTTTGAGAGAAAATCACAAAAAGGCTTAAACGATCCTAACTACCCCTAAATAAAAACAACAAATCACCGGGGAGAGGATTTTAGAACCGAGACAAATTTTGGTCCGGAGAGACTCGCTAAAAGGGATTTTTCAATCCATACTTGTCTAGTGGCGGGTCTTCTCCTATGAAATTCATCATTAAAGGAAATGTTTTTGGGCCTTCCATACCGGGCATTTTTGCAATTGCACTCATAAATTAAGTGCCCGGGTTTTTTACAATAGTTTCAAAATTTATATTGGGAGCTCCCCTTTACAAAAATAGTTGGAGCATGGGAAGAGGAAGCTTTCTTGGAATAGCCAAGCCCTTGGGTGGTTCTAGATACGCATTGGGAACCAAGGAGCTTCGAGAGGTTATGTTCACCTTCGGTGAATTTAGCTAGGGATTCCCTTAAATCCTTGATTGTTGATTCCATAGAATCAACATCGGGAAGGTTTTGGATCTTGAGGGACAAGTCTTCCTTTTCTTTGAGAAGTTGTTCCTTTTCGGAAGAATGTTTTTTGAAATTCTTTTTTAAAGCAATAAATTTGGAAGAAAGTTCGTGAAAACCTTCCTCCAATTGATCTCTAGCATGTTGGAGATCCTCATAAGATAAATGATTGAATGAATTTGAAGAACTAGAGGATGAGGAGTCGGAAGAGGATACCTCATGAAATGCCATTAGGCATTTTTTACCGTTGTCCCTTGAGGAGGAGGAGGAGGAGGATGTGGAGCTATCACTCCATGTGGCCTTGAATGCCTTCTTCTTTTCCTTTTGCTTGGCCTTTTTCTTGTTGAGTGGACAATCGGGCTTATAATGGCCTTCATGGGTCACTTTCAAAAGCTTCCAAATTTCAAGAGAAGTGGTGCAAGTAGAAATACGATTAAATTCATTACGGTCTAACCCACAATGAAGAGCATTCATGGCTTTCCCATCAAGCTCAAAATTAGCAATGTCTTCGGGGGTCCATTTAGACTCATCTTTGCTAGAGAGAGTGTAGCCTTGCATAACAATTCTATATATAGGATATCCAATACTTTTAAGAAATGTAATCATGAAAGTTTTCCAATAAATGTAGTCGGTTCCATCAAAGAATGGAGCACGACCCAAAGAATAGCCTTCGGGGGCGAAAGAAGATGAAGTCATCACAATGGATCTTGAATTTGAAACCAGTTAGGGTATTACTCAAATTTTGCCTCTGATACCAATTGTTGGGCGGAGAGTGATGGCAAGAGGGGGGGTGAATTTCCTTTTAAAAAATAATTAACAATTTAAAAACAAAGTTAAAGCGCAGCGGAAATAAAAGAGGCAAGACACAAAACTTGATAACGGAGTTCGGCTTAAACCAAAGCCTACGTCTCCGCTCCTAACTCAACCGTTGAGAGATTTACTACCGCTTGATTTTTAATGGTTTTAGCAAGAAACCCACTAGACTTTAAGGTAGTCTAGAACCTATTACAGCTTGCTTTTAATGGTTGAGAAAGAACCCACTAGCCTTATTACAGGTGAAGTCTAGATCACCTATGACTCAAGCCTTTTAAAGGGAAGGCTTGACTAACCTCTTCACACCTTGAAGGTGGTGTGAAAACCCAAAAGAAAGGTAAGATGAGAGAAAGAGGCATTTGTAGGCACAAACCCAAATTGATGCTCAAAATAATAAAACAAGAAAAACCGTAATGTGGAGAAGTCTTGGGTGCCAAAGGATTGATGAAGTTGATGAAGAGCGCTCCCAAGCTTCCTTGATGGTGCTCCTTGGATGTGGAAGTGGGTTGGAGCAATTGAGGTTCCTTGGAGGAATCCGCCGGAGGTTTGCCAAATGATGAAAAATGTTCCTGTGGGATTCCTTATATTTCCGGGGCTTCCTAGTCCTTTATTTATAGAGGGGGAACCCTCAAATGGCCTTTGGGGGTCCTCGGAGCCCTTGGAGAGGCCTTCGGAGCCGTTGGGAGTCAAGTGGACAAGTCTGGTCAAAGCCCAATGGCTAGTTTGACTGGCTCCACCGGCTGACCGGTGCTTGGCCACCGGTTGGCCGGTGCTTTGGAAATGGCAAGGCCTTCTGCCCAGGCACCACCGGCTGGCCGGTGAGGAGGCCACCGGTTGGCCGGTGCTGAGACAGTATGTGTCCCTATCTGTCTGGGTTCCACCGGCTGGCCGTGATGGGACACCGGTTGGCCGGTGGTCTGGACAGAGGGGATGCCTTCTGTCAAGACTCCACCGGCTGGCCGGTGGTCATCCACCGGTTGGCCGGTGGACTGAAATCAGTCCACTTTTGCCTTCTTGGCTTTCTTGGCCCAATTCCTTGGCAACCTGAAATCATTCCTATCATCCAAAAACACTTAAAACAAGATTAGATAAAAAAGAGAGTGATTGTGATCATGAAAATTAAACCACGAGGGGTACGAGAGGTACAACACATCATTCCATCACATTAGATCATTTAGGGTTGTTTCTTCTAGAAATGTGGATGACCATGTTTTGTTTAAGGTTCAAACATTCCAATCAGTTTCTAACGGCTTTATTCATAGAACCGGAAACATCAAATGATTCTATATACATTTGGACCTACTTTCCAATGGTAGGTTCTCATTAGTTGTGAACCGATGAGGCTTAAGAATTTTCATTGGTCTAGAGGATGGGAGGTCGGACTCATCACACCTTTTTGGTGGGAATTATTATCTACTTCGGGACTCTCTTTATAGATTTGAGTTAAGTTCATGAATCCTTATTAAATTACCAAGTATGAAAATGATCTTTCCTTTAGATCTAAAAATCAATGATTAATATGTATGGGATTTAGAGAATATTTTATATGTATTTGTGGTTCTTCATCGATATATAATCATATGTATTTGTTAGATTTTCTTAGTCAATGGTATCCTTCAACAGATTATATATAAATCTCTAAGTCATTATGATAACCATACTGGTTTTAAATCAACTTAGTGGGGCACTTGATGTTTATTGTCGTTCAGAAGGATATGGATTCTTTCAGAGTTTGGATCATACCTACAGATGGGCTACCTACATATCCTTGTTTAGAAAAAGAATCAGAAACCACGTAGTTAGAGTGAAGAAATATGGAGTTTATGTATGATTGATGGCCCAAAGAAAGATTTCATAATTACTTTTACACTCTAATCTCACGTGAGTCAAGCTCGGTGTGAGAAATAAGAGGTATCAGTAAAATATGACGATTGTGCCACGAACGATGCAATCATAGGAAATGATGTGGGGCTTATGTCTGTATGACTACCCAAGATAGATGAGGATTGGGATTTACTTTAGGGGAAAAACCCAGGAACAAGGTCCATAAAGGTATATTTTCTTTATGGATATTTGGATACTTAACATAGGACTTAATCATGAGAAGGAAGAATAAATTAGGGGGGACTTATGATTGGGTTTTATTCCTGAGAAGGAAGCCCAAATCAAAAGAAATTAAGATGGGGGCTTACTTCTAAAGATGAGGCCCAGGTTAAAAGAAATTATGACTGTGGCTTATTCCTGAGAAGGAGGCCCAGGTTATGGGAATTTGGAATTTGGGGTTTACTCTTAAGGAGGATGCCCAGATTTGAGAACTTGGGGCTTACTCCTGAGTAGGATGCCCATTTTAAGGGAACTTGGACTAGGGATTACATATGAAAAGGAGGCCCAGGTTAGGGTACTTGTGATATGAGGATTACTCCTAAAAATGAGGCCCATATAAAATGAAATTAAGACTCGGGGCTTACTCCTAAAGAGTATGCCCAGATTAAAGACCTTTTCATCTTAGTGGACGAGGTTGAATGGAGGAAATCTCAAACCTTAATGACATAAAGATATGTAAATCACTAGTTTTTGAGATATGTTCCACATAATTCCTTTTAGATAAGGAATCCAACAAAGGAACCATGCCATAAATGGCTTTGAAGAGGATTTTGAAGGCTTGATCGTGAAGAGGAGAGGTGGATTTGAAGAAAAGAGTTAAATAGACAGGAGGGGAACCCAAAAAGAGGTAGGTGTGAAAGTCTTGTTTGGGCGCGGAAGTCCCGGTCGCGCAAGTATACTTGTGCGACACATGTATACTTTCATGATAGTCAACCCATAGGGTAATAATTGGGCGAGACTTGGCTCAAGCCCTTAGTATTGTCCCTAATGGCTTCCAAAAGGGTGGTGTGCAAGTTTTGTTGAAGAGAGAAGGCGGCGCGCATGTGTGACCATTTTCCTTTAAGGTATGGACACTTAGGTGTATAAGTGTTGATGAATTCTAACACTTAGTCCTTATTCTCCCGCTTTAAATCTTCAATTCTAGGTAACAAATTACCTTAGAAGTGATCGGAAGACTTCAAGAAGAGACTAGGGCGCCGAGAGCTGAAATCTGACAATTGGATTTTTCTTCATCCTTGAAATGGGGGGCCCACAAGGTGTATTTATATGCCATAGAATACTTTGGGTGAAAATCAAATAGGGCGTTCAAGTCACCTGCACGGCCAATATATGGCGTGCAAGTATACTTGCGTGACCACGATGAAACTTTTGTGACCCATTGTAAACAAATCCCTGTTCATGCCTTTGTCAATTTTTGATATTTCTTCAAAGGATGAATCTCTTAGTGCATAAATTATTCTCCTTATTCAGTCGTTAGACTCTGTGATGTAAAGGAGCGTCAAAAAAAGTCCCCCATCACAGTTGGATCTGAAAGGAATGAAGATTTGACTCTGAGGTAAAGGAGAAAACCAAGGAACTTTGTCGCGCAAGTTTTGAGCTCGCAAGTAGAAGTGTGCAGGTTAGAGTCAGGAATGGTACGACGCACTGGGTGCGCCCTTTGCCTATAAATATGTGTCCATTCTCACACAAAGCAACTGGATATCCAACCTTCCTTCTCTCGTCAAACAGGTGGCTCTCGTCGCGCAGGTGGCTCTCGTCATGCAAGTGTCTTGATAGTCCACGGTTCATTGCTACTGTTCGTGTCTCACTTCTGCAGAGGTAGTTTGACTTGTGTGGTGATACTTGCGCACCAAAACTTGTGTGACCATAATAGACTTGTGCGCTGACATAGGACTTATGCGCCTTAATGTCTTTTCCATTTTTTCACTTTTCTTCACAAATTTCATTAAAAATAAACTTACTTAAGAGTTAATTATTCGACCTTTGTGAAGATTCAATGGCTCCCAGAAGAATTGGAATGGCTAATGAACTGGCTAGCAAGCGGATTGATGATGTGATGAACATTTTTTGCCACGATTACGATAATATTTGCACCATCACTCTCCCTGATTTGGCCAAGTAATTGAAGAAGTATTATCTTAATTTACCACAGTGAATCTAAATGCCTCTATATTTCCATGGTCATCTTCAAGGATTCAACATTCGAGATGCAAATAACTATATGCCTGAGATGCATCTGCACTACTAATTTTCTATTTTGGTTATGATGTGCATTAAGAGAAGCAATAATGGTGTGAACTTTCAAATTTTTCCTCCATGCTATTTCCTTCAAGATATGAAAATGGAGGTACTTGAATATAGAGAGGATATTTCCAATCATGATTATCAAAGAATTGGATGAATGTCACTCATGCGAAGGTCTGACCCAAACTTAGGGAAGGGAAATATAAACCATAGACTTGAATACTTTCAGATCATGAATAATAGTATGGGACAAATATGTTAAGGATGGATATTTTTGAGTATCCCTACATATTGTCTTTAAGTAAAATAAGGAAAAAAGAGGTTTTCCTCCCATGAATGAAGTTACCACTATTTGAAAAATCCGTTAGGGGGTTGAATTATGTAGGGCCACTTAAGGGCACTGGCTGCATAGTCAAATAATAACATCTTTTGGCTGACAGGTCCATTATATAGACTACTTATGAAAGGTCGCCTAAGGGAACATGATGCTTAGTTAGGAAAAAGAACTCTCGGGTATTGGACATTTTGTGACCAAAAGTCAAGAAAAGGGTTATGGATATCTGGAAGTATTTAAGTTTAGGAGTATGACACATGAAAATGAGTATTGTCCAATGCATGAAAGAGATACACAGACCAATTCTAACCATAATCATGTTGTGCCTGGGTCCTGAATTGAGGTATTGGACTTCACTATGTATCCCATAAGGATGGGAATCAAGCCATACTTAGTTCATGAAATACAGTTTAACGTCATTTGGGACAAGAGTGTAAGAGATCTTAGTTTAGGGTCATAGAGCTCAGACCATAATAAGGAATATACATTGGGTGTTTTATAAACCTGATGTGAATGAAGACCAGGGTTTTCATACCACATTCATGTTTTCACAGGTGGATATTTCAGCCAAGGGACTAAAAGTGGAATTTGGGGTTAGGCCCCAAAGACTTGGGGGTGTATTCGAGGGATGCTTGAATGCTCCTACGTATCCCATAAGTATGGGAATCAAGCCGCACGTAGTTCTTGAAATACCCTTTGTACAGATTGGTTCATACAAATTAAGGGTGAAAGGGGACTTTAGTGAAATGATGGTTTGACTGAAGATTAAAGGATCGGGCATTTCCAAGTATGAACATAGTATTTGGAATATAACATGATTGGATATCAATGTAAATAATGATTCCCTCTCAGGTGATGGTGTCAAAGAATGTTGTAGTTTATTTTCATACAGGACAAAATGTGAGAATAGTTTAATATCATATAGCAAGGATGATGGTGAACCAATGTAAAAAATATTGGTTCGGGGGGTGGCTTCATGAATCAACATCGTATGATATGGAGGTGAACCGATGTAAAGATATTGGTTTTGTGCTTGAACCTTAGGAGGTTTCCTACATACCCATCCTATAAGTCAAGCATCAAAGTCTATGTAGTTTGATTAAATAATGAATTGGTAATCAAGTTGTTCTTGGGGACAACGACCTAAAAAATGGTGTTGTCACTTACACACGGTTAGCATCACAGAGAGGGTGTTATGGTTGAAGTTTACTCTAAGATCACGTGATTCATACTCAGTTTGAGAAAAAAAAGGTAGAAAGACCCCTAACGATGCACATTTTAATGTCATGTACGACATATAAGGGACAAGACACAGTTCAATGTCATGTTGGATGAAAGAGGGACTGTGAAATTTAATGTCATGCAGTAAGGACCTAGGGGGGGCTATGTAGTTTAATTTCATCCAATAAGGACAAAGTAGGTGTTTTTTAGTTTAACATTGTATAGCAAGGAAGAGTGCTGCACATTTTAGCATCATGTAGCTCGGACAATGGGGGACATAGTTTAACGTCATGTTGGACGTGTTAGGGACTTTTTCACAGTTTAATGTCATGTGGGACGAAGAGGTGCACAGTTTTACGTCGTATAGCTAGGATGATGCAGTATAACGTCATGTTGGACGTATTAGGGACTTTTCCCAGTTTAACATCATGTGGGATGAAGAGGTGCACTATTTAACATCGTATATCTAGGACGACACAGTTTAACGTCATGTTGGACTTATTAGGGACTTTTTCACAGTTTAATGTCATGTGGGACGAAGAGGTCCACAGTTTAACATCGTATAGTTAGGAAGGCACATTTTAACATCATGTTGGACGTAAGAGTATTTGTGTTATTCCAAATAATTCTTTAGAAATCTGGAATTGGTTGGAGTCATGATGAGTTCTCTATCCATTGCGATTAAAGAATAAGCTCCATTGGAGTTGACCTTATGTATTGAGTAAGGTCCTTCCCACTTTGGCTCATGCTTTGGAGGTTTCTTTCATGGAATCATTAGAGTTCTGAGAACCAATACCAATTCTACTTGAATTAATGAATGAAGACGAACATTTTTGTTGAAAGCTCATGCTATTCAATTATGATAGACTTCCACGTGGTGCAGGGTGCACAATCTTTTTTCATCAAGTCATTCCAATTCATCCAATCACTTTTGAGATTTTTCATCTGTAGATGACTGATCACAAATGGATACTCTGAGAGAGGGTAATTGAACCTCAATTGGAAATATTGCTTCTGTTCCATACACGAATGAATATGGAGTTGACCGTGTTGTAGTGCAGGTGGTGGTCCGATAAGCCCATAGAGCATGAAAAAGTTTATCAGGACATGACTTCTTATCTTTATCCACCATCTTTTTCATTATGTTAGAAAGAGTCTTATTGAAGGATTCTATTTTGCCATTGGCCGCTGCATGATATCGAGATGAATGGTTGGATTTGATGTTGTATTCTTGATACAACTTTCTTACCTTGGATGAACAGAATTTTGTGCCATTGTCCATCAATATGGTATGAGGGACACAAAATCTGGTAATGATGTTAGACTTGATGAAGCTAACAATACTTTTATAACTGACTTCTTTGAGAGGTTTTTCCTCTACCAATTTGGAAAATAAGTAAGTAATAGTAATAATATACTTAAACTTCTTGGATGTATCCAAAGGAGAAGTTCCTACTACATCCATTCCCCATGTGGAAAATGGCTATAAGTATTTAGCTGCATGAAGCAACCCTGGGGGTTGATGAATGAAGTTGGCATGTACTTGGAAAGAATGACACTTCTTAGTGAAATCAACAAAATCTTGTATCATTGAAGGCCAAAAGTATCCATGCCTTTGAATTTGATCAGATAGTCTATGTCCAGACTGGTGGGCACCACAGACTCTTACATATACTTCTTTCATGACAGTCATTGTCTCTTCACCATCAATGCATCTGAAGAGAATTCCATAAAAACCTTTTTTTAGAGAATTTTTTTTAGGTGATTAGGGCTATCATAAAGATTAAAATTGACCACACGTTGCCAGACATGTTCTTTCCCGGCTCTACCTGGTGGGAGTGTTTCATTTTGAAGGTATTCCCTGATAGGTATCATCCATCCTTTAGTATTACTGTATGGTTCAGAAATGGGACTAATTTCATTGATTTCCTCTATTCTGGTTTGAACATAAGGTGGAATGGTATGATGGTGGGAAATATTGATGATTGGCTTCTCCCGATTTGGATCTTCCAGAGCTGTGGCTATATTAGCCAGTGCATGAGCTTGGGCATTTTATGATCGAGGGACATAAGAAAATGTCAGTTCCAAAGGAAATTCTTCCATTAACTCTCTAACATAATCATACAAAGGGATTAACACTTCTTTTATGATGGTATAATCCCCATTGACTTATTTGATTACCAGGTTTGAATCACCTTTCACCTTTAAGTGACTCACTTGTTTTTGAAGCGCCAACTCCAATCATGTGATGAGAGCTTGATATTCTACTTCATTATTTGTATCGCCTTCCCACAATAAGAAGGAATAGGGTATCATTGCCTTTTCTGGGGAAATAAGCACAATTCCTAACCCAACTTTTTTGAATTTAGGATCTTCCAATTTCTTCCATGTTGGACTTCTGGAAGCACCATCAAAGTACATTTCCCATGTTTGAAGATTATCTTGAATAGAGAAGACTTACTCATCAGGAAGTTCAGTGTCTAAAGATGTATCTTCTACTGAAGGATGTTCAGCAAGCAAATCAGCTAGAGCTTGTCCCTTTATTGCCTTTTGAGACATATCCTGGATATCAAACTACTGCAAAATAACTGCCCACTTTGCCAGAAATCCTGTAAGCATTTGATGGATAAGGAAAATTTTGAGCGGGTTATTGTGAGATACCAATTGGACCTCATGATGTTGTATGTAGTGTCTCAACTTCTGAAATGCAATGATTAATGCTAGTAATCACTTTTCAATACTTGAATATCAGGTTTCTGCTTCCAGCATAGTCCAACTAAGATAGTAAAGGTTTTTTTCATTCCCAACACCATTTTTCTGGGCAAGGAAGGCACCCAGTGATCACTCTAAAGCTGTCACATAATGAATAAGTGGTCTTCCTTCAACAGGTGGCATTAATACCTCTGGACATAAGAGATATTTCTTGAGAATATTGAATGCTTCTTGACATTCTTCAGTCCACTGGTAAGTGACTCCCTTCTTCATCAATTTGGTGAAGGGTAAACTTTTTCCTGCCAGATTGGCGATGAAACGCCAAATATAGCCCAAGTTTCCTTGAAGTCCTCTCAATTATTTCAAATTTCAGGGAGGTGGAATACCAAAGGATTGAATTTTTCTTCTCAGGATCGACATAGATACCACGATGGTATACAAAAAAGCCGAGAAATTTTCCTCAGGTTACCCCAAAATCACATTTCAAGGGGTTCATCTTCAAATTGTGTTGTTGAAGTTTGTGGAATATGACTTCCAAATTAGCCAAGTGATTAGAACATTGTTTGGATTTAACCACCAAATCATCCACATAACATTCAACAAATTTCCCTGAAAGGGTCTGAAGATATGGTGCATGGAATGCTGATATGTTGGGCCTGCATTCTTCATGCCAAAGAGAATTACCTTATAGAAAAACACAGCCCGAGGGGCTCTGAAAGCTGTAGATTATTCATCTTCTGGAGACATTTGGATTTGATTATACCCATAATATCCATCCATTAAGGAAAGTTATTCATAGCCAGTTGTTACATCAATTAAGAGTTCTGTGATCGGAACTGGAAAATCATCCTTAGGACAATGCCGATTGACATCTCTGAAATCAATGAAGACTCTAATTTGTCCATTCTTATTTTTCACAGGGATAATATTAGCCAGCCACTTGGGATATTGAACTTCTCTGACAAAGATTTCTATGATAATCTTATCCACTTCAGCTTCAATTTTGGAAGCATAAGTTGGGTGCGTTCTTCTTGCATCTTGCTTGAATCCTCGATGTTCTTTTGTAAAACCTAAATGATGAGTAGAAACATAGGGATCAAGCCCTGGAATTTCTTTATAGTTCCAAGAAAATATATCTCAATTTATCTTTAAAAATTAAATATAAATATCTTTCTCTTCAAGAGTCATGGTCGCACTAATTAAAGTGGGGCGTGGATCTTCTTTTGTTACCAGATTTATTTCTCTGAGTTCATCCACAGTGCTAATGATACCCTCTTCAAATGATGGATGAGCATCCCTGAGATCTTACTCTTCTTCTTTAACACGTGTTATTTCTTCTATTTCTACTATCATAGTAGATGATGAAGAGGAATTTCCATGATCAGGAGAGATGTTAAAATTTTAACATCTTGAGGAAGAAGCTTCCATTTCTGACCCTATTGACGATGAAGGGTCTTCCCTGGGTAATAAAGAGGAGATGATGGATTGAGAATCGACATCATTGTTCACCTCTGATATTGATATAACTTCTTCTGGCCCAGTTGGAAAAGAATATAATTGCTGAATTTTAGTATATGAAATGAAGACATCTCCATTTGAGCTTTCATCATTTCTTGGTGAATCACCAATTTCTCCCATGCTGTCTGGTTTGATTACCATAATTGACATTATGGAAGTTTCTATAAGATTATTTGGATTTGGGTCTATCTTGTCAATTTGACTGATAGGAAACACATAATTTATACTCACATGTATGAATAGGTTTACTGGAATCTTTTTCAAACCATATAGAGCATTAACTTTGGTATCCTCCCGTGTTGTGGATTTCTTCTTTCCCTCCATGTGATAGAATTCCGACTCAATGTATTGAGATTCACATGTTTTGAAAGGGGCCTTATCACTATACATTGTCCCAATTTGACCATTGAAACAATATTTGAGACATTGATGGTATGATGAAGGGATAGCCACATTTTGATATAGCCAAGGTCTTCCAAGCAAAATATTAAAGGCTGTGTCATGATGAACAACCATGAAATATGAATTGGAACCAAGATCTCCAAACTGAGTTATGAGTGTGATCTCGCCCAGAGTTTCTTTTTCATTTTTATCATATCCTTGCAACATCAAAGTAGAAAGAGATAAATCAGATTCAGTGAGGTCCAATCGATGAAGTGTACGAATTGGGATGAGGTTGAATCCTGAACCATTATCAATGAAAGCTCGTCGGATGTCTACATCATTGACCTTTCCAGATAATTAATAAGGTCTAATATGTCCCTGAAAAACATCATCTTCATCTTCATCTGTAAAATATATCACTACATGGAATTCTGCAGGATCATTCTCTACATGGTAGACTTTAGCCACAGCAATTTTAGTTGTGAATTCTTGAGGACTTGACAATGCCTCAATGAGTTCCTCCCGAAGATCCTTTGATAAATTCAAGGCATCCAGAATTGATAACTTGACCGGTACTTGAGCCAAATGTTTCGAGACATAATTTTTTTATATAAAGGTCTGTGTTTCCCAACAGGAACATGTGGTTTCACATGTACCTTATAAGTTGATGGTTTGGAAGTAGATTCTTCTTGTATCGGGGTAGGAGTTGTAAATACTCCTAGATATGGAAGATTAGACTGACTTGGTCTATTTACTTACCGAGAGGAAGAAAGTGTAACCTCCAATCGATCATCCAAAATAATTGTGCCCGGACTGAATCTGCCATGCATGGAAGAACTGTCTTGTTCCTGTTGAGCCCGCTGAAGGGCTCTGCCATGAGTTTCGGCTGCATACACAGTTCTAGTAGGGGTAGAATTGGAATAGTGGCTTCTGGAATATACATGTCTTCCTCTGTATCCTAGACCTCTGGTACTCCCTCTAATTCCTCTGTTTGATACAGGGAACTCAGACTCATCAAGATCAAAACTGTGACTGGCATAAGGATTTGTTAAGTGAATCATGTTAATATAACCAAAGATCAAATATTCATCTAATGAAGACTCTATATGATTATCCAATTTAGGTTGTGTCGTTTAGTGGTGAAGTGCCCCTGGCTTTGATGTAGATGGAATAAAATCTGCCAAAGTCAAATATAACTTGGGCTTTGACATGATCTCATCTTCTTCTGACTGTTCCTCTTTCTTTGAATTATGTCATTTCTTCAAGTATTTTCCCTCTGATGAAGAGGGTTTTTCTATGGAATTCACAGAAGAAGACGCAATTGGTTTCTTCAATTCCATTCATAAAATGGAATGAGTTCAGTTGATCGTTTTTCTGACCATCCAATCATCATATTTCTGAGCATTTTTTCTTTTGACTTATTGTCACTCGCCTTATTCCTCTGGATTTGTAGCAGTAACACATGCTACCATAGCTTAAGAACCTTTCAGTTTGACTTGTTTTGAGTCCACCATCTTCTGTAGGAGGTGTTTGAAGACAAAACACTCTTGAATGGGATGCCCCAACATCTGATGAAATGGGAAATAGTTGGGAAGGACTTCATCTCCTTCCTTGTTTGGCCTTTTGGGACTTGGCAACTGAACCAAATTATTTTCCATAGATGAAATGAAGTAACCAAGAACTTGTTCATTTCATAAATAATAAACATTTCTTTTTAACACCTCAAATTGTTTCCGTCTTTGATCTCTTTGATCATCTTGACGAAACGGCCTCTGTTGTTGATGCTCAAGAGGTAGAGCCCTTCGATAAGATGAAGGTTTTGAAGTCAAAGCATGTACAGGTGCCTGTTTAAGCGTAACTGTAGTAGTCTCTAATTTACACATTCTCCTTCCTGGAGTTGATGGAATTACATGAGTTTTATCCATAGTCTTTATAAGAGAGTCTTTGATCTACTGAGGGATTGAAGTAAGGTCTCAAAACCCTCCTGTGTATTTCCCAGGGATCAACGATGTGCGTAATTCATCTTGCAAATTTTCCACACATATTGGAAACAACTCTTTTTGAGAGAGTGCTAAGCTTAGGGAATATGTTAATCTCTTCCAGTGATCAATGAAATATGAAACTCTTTAATTCTCCCTTTGCTTACAATTTTTAAGATCAAACACTATTTTCATTGTAAAAGTTGAGCAGAATCGAAGAAGGAATAGTTGACAGAAATCCTCCCACCAGGTAATTGATCGGGATTGAAAACTTGTATACCAGACAAAAGCAGACCCTTGTAAAGACCGTACAAAACACCTAATATTAACTACTTCTTTTTGTTGTGGAGTTCCCATCATAGGATCACAAAAAGAAACAAAATGTGTTAGGTATTGTTTTGGGTCTCCCGAACCATTAATGATTGGGAATGTGGTACTTGAAAAATTTGATGGGGGAGGAATTTCATCAACCCATTCAGGATAAGCTCTCTTTTCTGGTAGAATTTGTGCACGCATTCACTCCATTGCTTCCAAAAAAGCAGTTAATGACTCAATAATAGTTTTTAACTTTTGAGAAACATCTGGTTGAGCTTGGACCTGAGCAGGTGCAATAACTGGATCTTGGACAGGTGTGGCTGGTACTACAGCTGATGGTAGCACCACCGATTGTTGTTGCGCATGACCCATAGAATTAGACCTTGGAGGTTGTACTAGTAAAGGTGGATATTTTGGATCCATCTCAGTAGATACAACAAATTCTCTTGGCTGACTGACTCTAGCACGCTTAGGAGGAAGACTACCTTGAAGTAGTTCTGTATTCAACCTCCTTAATTACTTCATTTCTTCTTCCTACTGTGCGAATATTTTCTCTAGTGAGAGTGATTGGCCTTCTCTATAGGAAGGGTGGAATGTAACCTGACTTTTTTACTTTCTTTTTGTTGGATTCCTTTCTGAGAGGGGGAAGTTGGTTATTTGAAGGAAACCCTAGATTCTGGGCAAGCCTTTGATTTTGTGTAGGCACACCTTCTTCATTTTAATCTGTGTGCACAACATCTTGAGCAGTAACTTCCTCAACTGATCCCTCTGAGTGAGCCTCATGTTCTTGAGGATCAGCAACAATGGAATTGATGAAATTTATTGATGCATAACGTATTTCTTCCCTTCTATCGGCATTTCTGCGATACTGTCTTCATCCATGTCCCTGATGACACACTGCCTTCTGTTGAGTTGATCCCTCAGGAAATTCTTGACGAACCGTAATTTAGAGGGAATATCCTGATAATTTGGCTCTCTGTTCCTCTTGTGGATTCTTCCATAATTGAGAGAAGACCGACTTTCTCTTATGAAGAGATTGAGGATTTGAAAAAGTCCCCAGTCTTGTGGACTGGGGCTATTCCTGTTATTCCTACTCAACTCCTCGAATCATATTTATTTATGTCGAGGGTTGGGCTAAAATAGTCCCTGGTATGGCAAGCTAGGGTGGTTCTTGAGTTGCTACATCTGAGACTTTCTAAAAATATCTCCTGATCTGGAAAAAGTTAGTCTGGAAATTGGCTGGATGCATCAACCTACATCCACTCAAGTCACCTAGCTCAAAAGACCATTGGATGATTTCTGAATCTTATGTCACTTGATAATTTGCATGCTCTAAACGAGAATCATGTTCGATATTATCGTTTTCCAGATGCAAGAGTAATTCGACAACTTGTTCTCTGAATGCCTGACTTTGAGAAGAACTAGTTGAGGCATGTTCTTATTTTCTCTTTCAAGTGACAAAGAGTTTTCCACATGTTGAGATGAATATCACGAATAAAATCTTCTGTCAACATCTCTGGAATATCATAATGAGAGTAAGCCAAAGGACAAAACATGACAGGTAATTCACCTTTTTCCAGTTGTTTTTCCATATTCAGCACTTCCTCTTTATCATTCGATGAAGATTATTCTACCTGAATAGAACAGAGTTGGTTCTTCCTTGTTTCTTCATCAGATTCAACAAGATTGGTAGATAATTAATTTATCAAACTAGAAGATGAATGGACTAGGGGTGGTTCAGATAAGGACCTACACCTTGGGCTATCTTCTGATTGAGAAAGTATTTCACCTACTAGAGGTAAAGCATCAGACATGACTGGATTCACATTTTAAATTACCTCAAGACAAGAGGGCTTTCTCGTTACTGCATTTTCCTTTGAATAATTTTCCAGTAAATGCAAATTACTACTGTGGAGAGGACTTTCACAGATAAATTCATTATCATGCGGAGGAAAACCATGGTGGGTTATAGCAGAAGATGAAACCTTTTTCTCCTTGATCTTCTGTCCACACAGAGGGTTATCATGGCTCTCATCTGAAGATGATACTTTTAGATCGACCGAACATTCATGAATAATTCCTTCACGAGGAAGTGTCTGATGAAGTCCTTCAGAATTAATGTTCCCACTATTGGTAAATGAGAGAGTATAATCTTGATTTCCAATAGATAATTGTCTGACGGCTTCAAGAACACCAGCATCGAGTAAGTCCTTATTGTAGAATGGCCTTTGATTTCTTGTTTGTGTTAGATGGGTCTTTTTCTTAGATGCATTCTTACACACTTTGGAAACCACTTTTTTACAAAAGTGGTTGTTATGGGCAGGTGTATGTGCCTTCTCAGGAGAGATGGTCATGTTAGGCTGATTATCTCGATTCAAATAAAGTGTATGTCCCTGACTTGATTGTCCGTATGATATGGGGGAGTATGCCCCACAACCCTCTTGAACTGGAATAGAGGTGTGCATCTATTCCTGAGTGATATGTTGATGTGTCACTCCACTGGTAGGGACAAATTTTAATTTCCTTCCCTGTGATGATTCTGAATCTGTTATAATATTCTGACAGGCATCCAGAATATGAGCAAGGATTTGCTTCTGCCCTTTCACCATCGTCAAGATGTTCATGGTGACTTCAGCTGTCGAAACAGGAATATACCTCTATTCCGTTCTTGGAGTAGGTGTGTATTCCTACTCCTTTCATCATTTTCTTGTTAGTGAATTCTGACAGTACTCATGTATGGGGGCATAGAGTTGAGTCTGGTCAAAATTTGTCTTTGGAGCTTTCCGAATGACTTCTCTGGGTGCTACCAAATGAGACTGCTGGCAGGCTTGATGAACATTGGAAGGTGTATGTGCCTTCTATTTATTATTCGTCATGTATGGTTGACAAATTTCCTTAAATACTGGCAGATGAGACTACTAAAAAAATTGTTGATTGTAAACAGGTGCATGTGCCTGCTTATCCATTGCCATCATATTAGATTGGCGGGCTTCTTTAGTTGTAGTCAAATGAGCATGCTGACTAGCTGATGAGTTATAAACAGGTGTATATGTCTGCCTATAATACTCCGCCGGAATTTCCTGGTGGGATTGGAGTGTTACTTCCACACGAGTTTGATGGTCAGTAACATCAGGATGGACGAGTGTATATGTCTGCTTGTTGTTTTCCATCAACATGCCTTGATGGACTTCTCTGGAGGGGGAAGAAGTAATAACCTTCTCCCTTTTGACCAGATTTCACCTCTGGCGGTTCATCTTGCATGCTCGGGTCGGAGGAACCTAAGCCGAACCCCAAAAATCAATACCCTCATCATGTTGAGGGTGCACTGCCGCACGAGTCTAGCGGAGATTGTTGATGGGAGCCCTCGGGAAGAACTCCTGTCTCCTTGAATTAAGGCCTTGAGTGACCTTCCCATTCACCTCCTCATAATATGGGAGGGACTGGTGATTGTGTTCCAGGGATAACGACCCAAAATGGTTGGAGACGGTGGTTGGCACCACCTATTTCTTGATCACTGGTTGTCGCTGTCTGGACAACCAGGGTGAATTATTGACTTAGAGGGCTTTTCGAGCAGCCTCCAGAGTTGGAATGGTACCATGTTGATGGTATTATTTAACAAGTGCATTTGAGACCCAGCGTTGATGACGCTGAGTAGGTGATGTCTTCCTCAGAGTGGATGAGGATCCCACAGGAGTAGTAAAAATGCATTCACATGTGTGAACTTTAGAGAATCCATTTCTATAACACAGAGAGATCTTGGAAATGAGTTCCTGTTTGATATAACAGACACAATAAAGATAAACTCAGACACTACATCTTTTGGATGAGCACATATGTAATTTATTACTTTGTTTTCCCTCTCATTGAATTAAATAGGGGCCTAACAAATAAGTAAAACATCATTTAACTTGGTTAAGGATTCACGTCGGGTTCACCATTTTTTGTTTCTTCTGGAAAAGGGTATGACCTTTTTTTGTTTAAGGTTGAAACATTCTAATCGGTTTCTAACGGGTTTATTCGTAGAACCAGAAACATCCAATGATTATATATCCACTTGGACCTACATTCCAAAGGTAGGTTCTCAATAGTTGTGGACCAATGAGGCTTAAGAATTTTCATTGGTCGAGAGGATGGGAGGTCGAACTCATCACACCTTTTTGGGGGGAATTATTGTCTACTTCAGGACTCTATTTATATATTTGAGTTATGTTCATGAATCCTTATTAAATTAAAATGTATGAAAATGATCTTTCCTTTAGATTTGACAATTAGTTAATAATATGTATGAGATTTAGAAAATATTTTATATATATTTGAGGTTCTTTATCGATAGAGAATCATCTATATTTGTTAGAGATTCTTAGTCAATGGTATCCTTCAACACATTATATAGAAATCTCTGGGTCATTATGATAACCATACTAGTTTTAAAGACACTCAACGAGGCATTTGAAGTTTATTGTCATTCAGAAGGACATGGATTATTTTAAATTTGGGATCGTACCCGCAGATGGGATACCTATACATCCTTGTTTAGAAAAGGAATCAGAACCCACATAGTTCGAGTGAAGAAATATGGAGTTTATGCATTATTGATGGCCCAAAGAAAGATTTCATAATTACTTTTACACTCTAAGCTCATGTGAGTCATGCTCGGTGTGAGAAACAAGAGATATCAGTAAAATCTGACGATTTTTCCACGAATGATGCAATAATAAGAAATGATGTGGGGCTTATGTATGTATGACTATCCAAGATAGATGATAATTGGTATTTACATCAGGGAAAAAACTCAGTAACAAGGTCCATAAAGGTATGTGTTCTTTATAGAGATTTGGATAATTAACTTAGGACTTAATCCTGAGAAGGATTCCAAAATTAGAGTGGACTTGTGATTGGGTTTTATTCCTGATAAGGAATCCCAAATCAAAAGAAATTAAGATCAGGGCTTACTCCTAAAGAGGAGGCCCAGGTTAAAAGAAATTATGACTGGGGGTTATTCCTAAGACGGAGGCCCAGGTTAAGGGAATTTGGAATTTGTGGATTACTCTTAAGAAGGATGCCTGGATTTGGAAATTTGGGGCTTACTCTTGAAGAGGATGGCCATTTTAAGGGAACTTAGACTGGGGCTTACTCCTGAAAAGGAGGCCCAGGTTAGGGGACTGGTGATATGGGGCTTACTCCTGAAAAGGAGGCCCATATAAAAAGAAATTAAGACTTGGGGCTTACTCTTAAGGAGTATGCCTAGATTAAAGATCTTCTCATCTTAGAGGATGAGGTTGAATGGAGGAAATCTCTAACCTTAATGACATAAAGATATATAAATCACTAGGTTTTGAGAGATGTTCTGCATAATTACTTTCAGATAAGGAATAAAACAAAATAACCATTCCATAAATGACTTTGAAGAATATTTTGAAGGAGAAATCTTGAACAGGAGAGGTGTATTTGAAAAAAAGAGTTGAATGGGCAGGAGGGGCACCCAAAAAGAGAGAGGCGCACAAGTCTTATTTGGGCGTGCAAGTCCTGGTCGAGCAAGTCCTGGTCGCGCAAGTATACTTGCGCGACGCATGTATACTTGTGCGACAGTCAACCCATAGGGTAATACATGGGAGAGACTTGGCTCAAGCCCTTAGTATTATCTCTAAAGTCTTCCAAAAGGGTGGCGTGCAATTTTTGTTGGAGGGAGAAGGCGACGCGCAAGTGTGACCATTTTCCCTTATGGGCTGGACACTTAGGCACACAGGTTTTGATGAATTCCAACACTTAGGCCTTATTCCCCCTCTTTAGATCTTCCATTCTAGGTAAGAAATTACCTTATAAGTGATCGGAATACTTCAAGCAGAGACTAGGGCGCCGAGAGCTTAAATCTGACTTTTGGATTTTTTTTTTGTCCTCGAAATGGGGGACCACAAGGGGTATTTATAGGCCATTGAAGACTTTGGGTGAAAATCAAATAGGGCATGCAAGTCACCTGCGCGACCAATATGTGGTGTGCAAGTATACTTGTGTGACCATGATGAAACTTGTGCGACCCATGTGTAAACAAATCCTTGTTCATGCCTTTGTCAATTTTTGATATTTCTTCAAATGATGAATCTCTTTGTGCTTAAAGTATTCCCCTTTTTTAAACATTAGACTCTGTGACAGAAAGGATCGTCAAAAATGGTTCTTATGAAATAATGAAATATGTGGCTTGTTAAGTGGATGAGTCGGCATCCTAGGGAATGGTTGACCTAAGAGTACCACATGTTGGATGAGGTTGGATTGGTTTCCAATTTTGGTTGGCCATATTTATTTAATAAATGACCCAATGAATTAGTTAGTGGAAACTAGTAATATAATATAATTCATTGTTAAAATTTTATGGCACGATCTTCTTCTTCTTGAATTTTCATTATTCCTTCACATTAGAATTGTCATGGTTCTCATGTAATAATGAAATATTTCATTACATTATACTTTTCCTATATTATTATTATAGTTTTCTCTTCAAATTCGCTTCCTATATTATTATTATAACTTTATTTCCAAAGAACTTCAATTATATGACTTGATCACTCAATCCACTCTCTATTAACCTTGTAACTACTTCATCATATTAACTTCAATGCAAAATACCTATCTAATTCATCACAACTGGCTACCAATGAAAATCATTCACAAAAAATACAACAAATGCAAAAAGTGGGATCTTCACCCAATAGTTCTTAGACTCTTCTTGATAATACCACTCCTTCACATTCACAGTTTGTGTTCCCTAATTTGGATTGACATCCTCTATTATTTTCGAATAGACTCCCCTACGATGATAGTGCAATACCCCACGACATACCTCCCTTCTAAGGTACACGCCCCAAAGAACCAGTCATAACATTTCTTTATAGCCCCCAAATGGTGATACTATAATTCCCTATGGCCCACCTCCTATCTAGGGTACATCACCCAGATGAATCATCCCTTATCGTATGGTAGTGAAACCTATGCTTTGAACTTGTCCAATGGTCATCCTCATCCTATCTACACTTTCCATTAGCTGTTTTTAACTCTAAGAGTCTCAATTTACTTTTCTTACATTTACCCTTTTCTAAAGTATATTTCCAACACCCGTGTTACACCACCATATGTTTATCACATTGGTAAGGGGAATCAATCATTTAGAATCGTACTAAACTAATTTCCTTGTCCTCATGAGTTCCCAATGGTGATTCATGTAACATTATAATTCCAACTCATACACTCATGTTATGTACTCTCACATAAAATGGGCAGTCTTTTATTTATCTCGTGTTTCTCTCACTGAGCATGAATTGCATGTGTTTTGAGGTTTCAGGTTGCTTGTATCATTAAAATGATCATGATTTAGTTAATGAAAATAAGTAGTTTAAGACTGTATTATTTTTTATTATTTATAAAAGATATCTGGAAGGATACCCATATGTTTGATTCTCTCATTCAATACAAAATTAGCCTATGGATGTTACTCAACCATTTCATGATCAATATAAACTTGTTTTTTCTTGGAGGATTTGAAATCTTGTTGTAGTCTCTATCTCCTCCTCTTTCTATTGATGCAACCTAGCTTCCCACATATATAACCCATTATGAAAATCCATTCACTATGCCTCTCGAGACAATGTATGAGACAACACATTTTTTTAGTTTCCAACTGAGTCATCACTTGTGTAACCTCATCCTCTTATTTTTGGGTGAGTTCCTATGACTAATAATATAATATAATTTATTATTAAAATTTTATGGCACCATTTTCTTATTCTTCACAAATTTGAATCATTCCTTCAAATTAAAACTCTCTTGGTTCTCATGCAATAATGAAATATTGTGTTACATTATTCTCTTCCTATATTCTTATTATAATTTTATATTCAAACGGTCTTCCTCTGTTATTATTAGAACTTTATTTACAAATAAATTCTTCAATTTATATTACTTGAGAAATCCATTCAATCTCCACTAAATTTGGAACTACTTTATATTTAGGTCAATGAGATATTCCTATATAATTGATCACAACTCACTACCAATGAAAATAATTAAGAACAAATACAACACATACCAAAAGTGTACTATTCACCTAAGAGTTATTAGACTCTTCTTGAGAATCCCATTCCTTATCATGCACACTTTGTGTTCTCTAATTTGTATTAACATCCTCTCTCGTTTTCGAATGGACTCCCCTACAGTAATGGTGCAGTACCCCATGGCCTACAACCCTTCTAAGGTACAGACCCCAAATGAACCAATATTAACCTTTCTTTACATGCCCAAAATGGTGATACTATAATTCACTATGTCCCACCTCCCATCTTGGGAACATCACTCTAATGAATCATCCATGATGGTAAGGTAGTGAAACTAATGTTTTTGAACTTGTCCAAGAGTCATCCTAAGCCTATCTACCATTTTCATAAGTTGGTTTAGACTCATGGATTCTCAATTTACCTTTTTTCAATTTACCCTTTTCTTAATTATATTTCCAACACCATTGGTGTTACACCTCCATATGTTTATCAAATTGGTAGGGAGAATCAATCATTTAGAATCATACTAAACTAATTTCCATATCCTCATGGGTTCCTAATGGTTATTCATCTAACATTATATTTCCAAATCATACACTCATGTTATGTACTCTCACATAAAATGGGACGTCTTTTATTTATCTCTTATTTTTGACATTGAGCATGACATGCATGGGTTTTGAGGTTTTTGGTTGCTTGTTTCATTAAAAAGAGCAATATTTAGTTAATAAAAATAAGAAGTTTAAGAATGTATTATTTTTTTTATTTAGAAAATATATCTGGAGGGATATCCTTATGTTTGATTCTCTCATTCAATACAAGATTATCATATGGTTATTCCTCGACTATTTCATGATCAAGATAAACTAGTGTTTTCTTAGATTATTTGACATCTTTCTACAGTATTTGTCTCCTCCTCTTCCTATTAATGCACCCTTGCTTTCCACATCTAGAACACATTATGCAAATCCTTTCACTACGCCTCTCGAGACAATGTATGATACAATACATTTTTTTAGTGTCCAACTGAGTCATCACTTGGGTAACCTCCTCCTCTTGTTTTTGGGTGATTTCCTACGACTAATAATATAATATAATTCATTCTTATAATTTTATGGCACCATTTTCTTCTTCTTAAAAAATTTGAATCATTCCATCAAATTAGAACTTTCTTTTTCTCATACAATAATGAAATATTGTGTTACATTATTCTCTTCCAATATTCTTATTATAATTTTTTATTCAAGTGATCTTACACTATTTTATTAGAACTATATTTATAAATAACTTCTTCAATTTATATGACTTGATCACTCCCTACAATCTCCATTAAATTTGGAACAACTTAATTATATTAAGGTCAATGAGACACTCCTATCTAATTGATCACAATTCACTACCAATGAATGTAATTAACAAAAAATAAAACACATACAAAAATTGGGTTATTCACCTAATAGTTATTAAACTCTTCTTGAGAATCCCACTCCTTCACATGCACACTTTGTGTTCCCTAATTTGGATTAACATCCACTCTCATTTTCTAATGGACTCCCCTACAGTGATGGTGCATTACCCCATGGCCTACCTCCTTTTTAAGGTACATAGCCCAAATGAACCAGTCTTATCCTTTCTTTACAGGCCTTAAATGGTGATACTATAATTCTATATGGCCCACCTTCAATCTAGGGAATGTCACTTGAATGAATCATCTCTAATGGTACAGTAGTGAAACCTTTTTTTTTAACTTCACCAATATTCATCCTCAGCCTATATACCCTTTTCATAAGTTGGTTTAGACTCTAGAATTATCAATTTACCTTTTTTCTGTTTACCATTTTTTAATTATATTTCCAACACCCTTGGTGTTACACCGGTATATGTTTATCACATTGGTAAGGAGAATCGATTATTTAGAATCATACTAAACTAATTTTCTTATCCTTATGGGTTCCCAATGGTGATTCATTTAACATTATAATTACAACTCATACACTCATGTTATGTACTCTCACATAATACGGGCAGTCTTCTTTTTAACTTTTTTTCTCACATTGATCATGAATTTCATGAGTTTTTAGCTTTTTGGTTGCTTGTGTCATTAAAATGATCAAGATGTAGTTAACAAAATTAAGCAGTTCAAGAAAGTATTAATTTTATTATTTAGACAAGACATATGGAGGGATATAAATAGTTTAGAGTCTCTCATTCAATTTAAAATCAGTCTATGGTTGTTAATAAACTATTTCATTATCAAGATAAACTAGTGTTCTCTTTGGGGATTTGACATCTTTATATAGTCTTTCTCCCATCCTCTTCAAATTAATACACCTTAGTTTCCTACATATTGAACCCATTATGAAAATCCTTTCACTCTGCCTCTTAAGATAATGTATAAGACAACACATCTTTATTAGTGCCAAACTGATTCCCCTATTGTGTAACCTCCTCCTCCTATTTTTTGGTGAGGGTTGAGTACTAATAATATAATATAATTCATTCCTAAAATAGTATTGCACCATAATATTCTTCTTCATTAATTTACATCATTCCTTCAAATTAGAACATTGATGGTTCTTATGAAATAATGAAATATTGTGTCACATTATTCTTTTCCTCTATTTTTATTTTAATTTTATCATCAAATGTACTTCCTATATTCTTATTAGAACTTTCTTTCTAAGGAAATACTTTAATTTATATGACTTGAGCACTCCATCCAATCATAATTAACTTTGGAACTACTTCACCATATTAACATCATCGAGAGATTCCTATATAATTGATCACAACTGACTACCAATGAAAATGATTAATAAAAAATACAGCACATAAAACAGGTGGGCTCTTCACCTAATAGTTCTTACACTATTCTTGAGAATCCCACTCCTTCACATGCACACTTTGTGTTCCCTAATTTTGATTGACATCCTCTCTCATTTTTGAATGGTCTCCTATACAGTGATAGTGCAGTACCCCATGGAAGACATCCCTTCTATGGTACACACCATAAATGAACTAGTCTTAACCTTTCTTTATAGGCCCCCAATGGAGATACTATAATTCTTTATATCTAACCTCTCGTCTTGAGAACATCACCAGAAATAAATCATCCATAATGGTATGGTACTAAAACCTATGTTTTGAACATGGAAAATGTTCATACTCATCCTATCTACCATTTTCATAAGAAGGTTTAGCCTCATGGATTCTCAATTTACCTTTCTTCTATTTACCATTTTCTTAATTATGATTCCATCACCCTTGGTTTTACACCTCCATATGTTTGTCACATTAGTAGGGATAATCAATCATTTAGAATCATTCTAAACAAATTTACCTATCCTCATTGGTTCCCAACGGTGATTCATGTATCATTATAATTCCAACTCATACACTCATTTTATTTACTCTCACATAATATGGTAATTCTTTTATTTATATCTTGTTTCTCACATTCATCGTGACTTGCATGAGTTTTTAGGTTTTGGTTTCTTATGTCATTAAAATGATCCAGATGTAGTTAATAAAATTAACGAGTGTAAGAAAGTATTATTTTTATTATTTAGAAAAGAAATATGGAGGGCTATCCACATGTTGGAGTCTCTTCTTCAACACAAATTATCATATGGATGTTCCTCACCCATTTCATGATAAAGATAAACATGTGTTTTCTTAGAGTATTTGAAAGTTTTTTTCGGTCTGTCTATCCTTCTCTTCTTATTGATTCACCTTATCTTTCCACATCTAGAACCCACTATGAAAATCCTTTCACTATTCCTCTAGAGGAAATGTATGAGACAAAACATATTTATTAGTTTCCAACTGAGTCCTCAATTATGTAAGCTCCTCCTCATTTTTTTTGGGTGAGGGACTACAACTAACATTCCTATCCATCACACAAAAATCCCTAGTTAAGACACCTAATGATATTCCATACCAAGTTCCATGGAAAATAATCTAGAAGAGACAAACATCAAGGCATCAAAATATTGTCTCTCAGTCCAAAAGTTGTAGGGAAATGCATAGAGTGAACCACAGTAAACCCTAACTATTACATATTTCAGATTTTATTTCCAGACACTACTCATTAATCTCTCAATCTGACATAGATGTGTGTGAATAATGATTCCCTAAATTTTATTCTATGCTTGGTGTTGGATCACCTAGTTGAATTTAGACACATCTGGGAAAGATTCATCCTTGTTTTAAAGGGAGGGATCATATACCGATAATAACATCAGTATGGGCTTTAGAATATATCACTGATTTGATGGGATCTGATGAAGGAAAAAAGTACATTGAACTTCTATAATCTCATTCCATAGTAAGACACTCTACTAATGAAGTCGCGACATATTTTTTATATATCTTTCCCCTGTGGGTATTTCCCCATTGTTTATGTGATTATAGGATCAACATTATGAGTGGTTGAATCGTTAGGTTTTTTTTTTGTATGCCCTTGATCATAAAATTGGTGATGGGTTCTATCAGGCCCACAACTTTAGCAACCAGCTCTTCAGATAGTTATTACACCACCATAATCATAGATGATTACATTTGAGAGGTCAATTAACAAGTATCTTATGAAGAAAAATTTAGTGTTTGATACCCTAGGTTCCTCTACCGCCACCAAAAGATATTCCTCAACTTGGTATACTCTCTATGATGAAAAATTAAATCAAGTCCATAAAAAAATTCTAAATATGTATTTATAGGAGGAATGGGGATTAAACATTACCTACCAATGTCTATATAATATGTTTTATATGCTTCATTAGATGCCACACGTTTTCAGCTATCTATGGAACCCTCAGATCATTGGGAGGTGGCACTCCCAATACATTAGGTGAGCATAGTGTGCTAGAAGATAGCTTTCCCACTTCCCATTTCCCTATGAGTTTCTCACCTTCTTTCTCTATTACATCTCCAAGAGTAAATTTAGATTCATCCTCATTCATTTGTTTTTGAAAAATTATGTAACTAGAAATCTATGCCCTTTAGAGTTATCCAGGGATGCCACAAAGATAGTAGAAATTTTGGGATTAACCCAAATGACATGATTCCCAATAAATCATCCTTGGGAAGAGTATCCTCATCCAATGATGAAAAATATGAAAGCTACAAATCATTTACCTAGGATTATTCATAACCAAATTCCACCATATATTTTTCTTTAATCAGTGTTACACCATTTAGAACCTCAGAGGGATATTCATTGAATATTTAGTTCACTCAGTTGGTGAAGGGGTATCCCTCACAATAGTATGATGTCAACACCTATTGGTAATGGGTATAATACATCATTAATGATTCATTAATTGATATAGTCTATCATTGATGATTAGGTTGTAACGGGTTTAATTTGGGAAAGGCCAAATATTGGAAAAAAAAATTCATTTTCTTGAGCCACTTCTATAATTTCCTCTATATTAAGTACCACATCAAATAGACTTTTTGGAGGAACTTATATTATGTAACATACATATTTCCATAGATCCAAATCTATTGTATCTCTAGAGGCCCTAGAAGCTTGTCCATGCTCATTGAATTTTTTCAGGGGGAACCCTTCACTACCAAGAACATGTTCCTCAAAGGTATCACTTGGATGGGGAGTGGAAGGCCTTGAAAATATCTCAGTATCTTCCACTACTTCTGTAGGGGCTCTAATCCTTGGCTAATGGAACCCCATTTTAACAGAATAACCTTATCTTTATCACCAATGGGATCATTCAAGAAAGTCCAAAAATATAAATATATGCTTTAGTATCACCCTTAGATATATTATTTCCCATCTTTTAGAATATTCATAGACCAGGCCGATTGATGTTCCAACTATTGGTATGTCATTCCACTCAATTATACCTTTTTGAGAAATTATATATTATATTTTCTGAATAATCATGGGGTGTATTTAATGGTGGAATATATTACACCCCTAAAATTTAAGCCAATGAAAGTATTATAATTGATTTGTGAATTGGTATGTTCTGTATGGGTTTCAAACAAAATTCCCATCAATGCATATGACAAATAACCAACCCTTTAAGGCCATAATGTATGACCTATTCAAGACCCTTCTCTATACATTATCCATGATTTTCCTGGTTAAAGTGTGATGGGGTTAAATATCAACTCATATTGAGGTATAATCACGAAAAACAGCCTACTTCCATAAATTTACAAAGTACTAATAACTATAATTTTTGGAAATGTCAGCCTGAAGATTGTATCTAGGGGGAATATCGGATTCGGATACTTATACCCCTTGATGTGGGGGAAAATGCACTCATACTGTAATTGGAATGGATTGTATAGATACAAAGGAATGTCCCTCTAATTGACATACACCACTAGGATGTATAGCATCATAGACACTAGTATGAAGAGGTTGAATAAGAATTTGTGTTCCAAAAATTTCACCATGATGAAATTCTTTGGGATCACTCCCATATGGGTATCTATGACCAGCATTGATCATCCCCATAGGAAATATTCTAGGAATACCAATAGCCTCATCCTTGGAGTGGCTCAAAACTTCATTTGGAATCCCAACACTATATATTAGCCCTGTTCTAATGTGTTCTGGTACAATATAACTAGTCTCATCCTTGTGATCCTGCAAAATTTTTAAATCTCCTCTATATTCAACCAGGAGGTAAGATAAAGTAGATATTTAACCACATCCCAAAGGGATATCTAAGTCATAAGGGGGTTCATTCTCCCTGCATTGTCTATAATGATCATAATAGTATCCCTATCATCATTGGTGGATAGATCACATAAATTATTCCTTATGGTAAATAACTTTTTATAAATCCTACCATAGATAGGAATCCCTCTGATCATGTAGATTTCCAATAGACTAATTCTAACCTCTCAATAATTCAGTAAAAAGGTAGTTGTATCCAGTGAATAGATTCTTAGTAGTTTTTACATCATATATGGGTTCATGTATATGTGGAGCTACGATGCATACACAACATTATATAGTCTAAATATATGAAGGATATCTCTAAACTCCTTGAATGTGTTCTAGAATGAATAAGAACATTCCCACTCATCAATGAAGAAACCTCTGGGGTACATATCTCACTCATCCATCCATCCCATGTAGTTATCTGTAATGCTATTTTTGGATTTTTATAGACTAGTGAAGGGGAGAAATTTCAGTAGATATAAGCTCTTTGTTAATAATCCTTATTGGATTCTAGAGTATTAAGGTCATCTGTAGCTTGTGATCTATTATAGGGTAGTTTAAAGACATAATGTTTCACTAAATGAGTTCCCTTGTGATTTTAAACTAGTAGTCATGGGGGATCAAGAATGACATATGGGATGTTGATGTAATTTCACTGGATAAACCCATAGAAATGTAGTAATTTGTGAATTTGATATTCCCTATACTTGTTTTTCCTTGTGTCCTATAACATATGGTTTTTAGGATATATTTGATTTCATTATCCGGTTCTAGAGTTATCCGTTATTTCTCTCCTCCAAGAAGTATCTTCCAGATCATGGGAAGAATACATTACATATTTCTAAAAAGTATTTAATTGAAAAATAAATTCATATTTCTACTAAGTATTTAATAGAAAACACTAATGAATAATACCTTCTATATCCCTTTATATCACCCCGTTCATGACATAAGCTTCCTTATCACATGAAATTAAATTTCATGGATTGGTTTTGACACATGAACTAAAATTGTGAAACTCGGACTATGTGGGTTTTAATTCTTGCTCTAGTTGGACATGTAGGATGCCTCCTTGAATTTCAACCCTAACACCGAAAGAACCATATTGTCTCATCTCGATTTCAAGAGATGGTTAAAATTGTACCTTCTTATAAAACACCAAACATTATAATCCATCCCTAATAAACATCAAACAAGGATTTCCCTTATGATATGTGTGTAAGTGGTCCTTCCCCACTGATCTTTAAAATATTTCTATTCTTATGTTATGAGTTTAAGTGGATCATACACACATCATATTAAACCATGAAAGACCTTATGTGATGTGAATAGGTGGATCCCATAATTTTATTATGTGTTGAGAATAAGTTCCACTATACCCAACCTCCCTAATGCATCAAAAATACATTCAAACTTAGGTAAGGAGCCTAAATTTCCCAATTTGAAGAGCATTGGATTCCCAACATAACGATCATGGGATAATTTAGGTAATGAGTATAACATGCATCATGTGTTATGCATGGGATACCTTAGATGATGATACTAGGTTTCTTTATATGATACTCTAAATTCCTTATGGCCTTATATAAGGAAAATAAAATATCCTCTTGACTTGATCTAAACTATAGACCCATCCTTTTTTTCTTATGTGATTAGAGTAAGTTCACCTAATGTATTTTCTAGAGAAATATAGAAAAATAAACATCAAATTCCCAATATGATTGAAGAACTCATATCCTCCCACTGAAGAAGTTCACTTTTCCAATGCTAAGTAGAGTAATTAAGTGATGTCCACATGAATATGGATTTGGGAATGACATTCACTAGCATGTCTTAAATCTATGATAGGATGTTATAATTTTTATTGTATTACATAGAAGGAGTTATCAACATGCCATCCTACTATTTCGATCAATATGTCTTTATTATCTCTATTCTAGTGATAGGACACATGAATTTGGAAAGATGGAATGCTAGACCTGAATTGTGATCATCCAAAATGTTTTCAAACAAATGAGTATTAGTGAAAAGAATAAGAATATATATATATATATATTATTTTTTTATGACATATAAATCAATTAATTATTTTACCAAAATTATTATGTTATGATATATATATATTTATAATTTTATTTTTCTATCATCATTATTATTATGTCATGAAATATATGTTTATTAGTGTTATTATCATTATTTATGTTAATATCACTATGGGATGTGTGTGTGTGAATTTTATTATTATCATTATTGTGATATGTATGTATTATTAATATTGTTATTATTATTATGTCATGATATGTGTTTATATGTATTGTTATTACTATTATTATTTTTATATGAAAAAAATATTATAATTGGACTGGTAGACTAAATTAGATAAATGAAAACAAATCCATTTGGGGGTTCCATGGGGCCAGCACATGAAGAACCATTTAGGGGGAAACAATCTACATCCTTATTATACTTCTTCTTCTTCATCAATCTTTTCCCATTGATTCATTAATTTCGAATTCTCCAGAATGGGATTTTTCTTTCCCTTAACCTTTTCTCTTATTCAGGTTTACTAGATAGCATTTCTGGTATGTGATTCCAAAGAATAATGATGGAATAACATTAAGATACTAGATATTTTCTATTTATATTTTAGAAGAGACCAAATAAATCGATTGTATTCCTTTAGTTATTGTTTTGATAGAAATTCCACTATTCTATAGTATTTCTGAGGATGTAATTAATTTTAGATAAAATTAAAGATTTTCGAGGATTTAGACATCCAAAATTTTGGTATTTAAGTGTTAGGTATATTTTCAGGTTTCCTATGGAGGTTTATATTAATTTATATTATTAATGTAAATTTGGTTAGAAACATTGGTCTGTTATTTTTAGGAAATTATTTTGTAATTATAGAGATCACATGATTTTTTCCAATGGAATGTTAGGGTTGATGGTCTCAACCCTCCCTACTATTTTTGGGTTATGTTTAGAATTCATCATCCAAATTATTTCCAAAACCAAAATAACATTTATTTTATAAATTAAAAATGGAATAATTCTATGAGTAATTAAATAAGTCAATTTTAATTTTGTCCATAGGAAAATAACGTTCACATTGTATATGACTTTTGTGTTTAATTATTACATTATTAACCATTGTTATATTTTCAAATGAATTCTAATTTCTAAAAAAGTTTTAATTACCCTTTAAAAATAAATTTTCCCAAATTATTCATTATTGATCAATATAAAGTTCATCAAACACGTTTAGTTGTATTATTTACCACCTTCCATAAAACATAAAATAATCTCATGTAAATTTGAAGTTTATTAACAATATATCACTAATAATATTTATGCTTATTTTATTATCTAATATTACAAATTGGATTTGATTCCTTATATACATGGTTATATTTTCAGGGGTTTTATAAAATAACAATTAGTTAAATTTATTAAAAAACAACACAACTTTGATCCTTTCATTATATATACTGTTAATTTTATGTAAATAAGATAAATAAATATTGATATACCTTTTATTTGATGATTTATTTTGTAAAAAATGGACTCTATGAACTTGATAAATATCATCAAGAGGAGGCCAACATTATCCTTCAACATGTGGTATCCATGGGCTATGAAAGTCCCCCAATACATGGGAAGGTTCATCTATTCCTCATTAATGTTAATATCATCATAGGTTAGAGAGAGTGATAGAGATATAAAGAGATAAAGAGAGACTTAGGTTGGAAAGTGTCACAATATTTAGATACCCCTGGATCATAAACCCTTATCCTCTTTTTATGACCATCAAAAAAGACACCTTAGATTCCAAAAATATGACAATATTGATTGAAATGTTTAATAAATGTTTCAGGAGTTACAATAATATTTAATCTCAACCATTCTTTAGATATTACTAGCTTAATTTTTTTAACTATTAACTTAGATATTAAAACACCTCATAATATCATCACACGATTTAAAAATAGTTATGATATATTAATAATGTATAAGTGGGACATATCCCTCATTATATCATAACACATAAACTACCATTCACTAATCTAGGATAAGGAGAAATTCAAAATTAAGTGGTGTATCCAAGCATAGAATATTATATGGTCATAATCACCATGTTTTTATCTTGACATTAGTGAAAATTTCCAATAATATCCCACTTTGAGTAATGCCTCATAGACATAAAACATGTTCAATTTTTGTCATATCACATGTAATATCTTTTGAATCCATATACAAAATTCTTTTTATTTACCTTTCCCAACCACTTTTAAAAAATCTATCATTCATTTTCACCATATACCATATCATACATAATAACTTGTGAAAACGCATCAAAAACTTATTTTAGAAAGACTCCAAAATTATTTTGGGGTTTCAATAAAATTTTGACATAAAACAATTTCAATAAAACTCAATCTTCTTTAACAAAGTAACAATGTGTTACCTTGAGGTCCATTGTAGTGTTTTCAATAATCATTAATTCAATAATTAATAATTTTAAGATAAGATAATCCAAGAGAAATTCATTAATACCACTCAATATACAAAGGGCCTTATCTTGATCACTATCAAACACATATATATTCATTCCTATTTCCACTAAATGTATCATATAAAAGTAATCATAATCATTCAATATCTTTTTCCTAAAAATTTAGTAACCATGAGACATAGAGTATTTCAATCCCATATATCTCACTCATATATTATTTATTCTCTAATTATATACTAACAATATAGAAGAACACATCACATGACATTCACTAATGTAAATGAGAACATCACATGACCCACGTATATATAGAAAATAACATTACATGTTAATTATAAAAATCTAGGGTCTATATTCCATACCCATCTTGCGAGAAGTAAAATAATGTATTGGTTAAGCCTCAACTAACCATATGATTTGCAATATTCTTAGAGATCCCTAAAATGATCATCATCATGTATAGTGTAAAAAAATATCATAGTATAAATTCTATCATAATAGGTATCCTTTTTAACCAAAATAACTAGGATTCAATATGAAATATACATCATAGTTATACTAAATAAATAGTTTAAAACAATGAATGTGGTGTAAATTGAGGGTCATCCAGTCCAGAAAACACATTTTGTGCCTCATGAGAAAATTATGTATCTTCATATGAATCCTAACCCTTAATAACCATAACATTTAATAAAAATATATAATATTAAATAATAAACATTACTTAAGGATAACTCAAATTCATACTTTTATATGTCAGTTATCATTACTATTCATATAATATATGAAACCAATGTGAAATAATGATAAAATGGAAAAAACATTTTTATATGTAATGATGCATTTTATATTTTTAAAATATTTTACTAACACTAATAAAACCATAAAAAAGTGTTATTCTAATAATATCCTATATGATAGAACACCAAAGAAGAGCCTGCTCGGGTGGATAAGTTGCATACGAAGGGTCTTGATCGGTTTTTTTCTATATCCTGCACTGGTGATCCTAACCTGAGGGTCTCTCAAAATAAATTTCTTTAAATCGTTTAACCAAACCCTGGTCTCTTTCAAGAGTGTGTAGAGTCTTGTAAGAACTCAATCATTTCCTCGCAGAGTTTTCATAAGAACCACTCCGCGAAATTTGATGATATTCAGAAGCGTCCCCAATAGGTTTGGGGTTTCAGTGATTGGACCCTTGTATCGCATAGTATGAATTTATTTCAGATTATCTTTCGATCCACTAAAATTAAATTTAAGGTATGGAGTTATGGATTTGTTAATCTTAAACTAGGGGTATTGAGGTTTCAGAATTGGGACCCCTAGTTTTATCCTTTCTAAGCTAATAATATTGTTGTGCAATCTTGGATCTATGTTAAGGTTTTGAACTGGGTTTTCTTGGCACCCTATAATTTTATGGGATATTGTTCTTGCAATTAGTAATCATATAAAAATTGATAAGTAGACTTGTTCAGTCAGGTACGATCACTTTTCTCATATTTTAGTTGAATTTGATATGTATATGCCTCTTTTTGAGACGGTTTATCTACTTTCTGGTGAGTTTAAATTCAAACTTGGTATCGAATATGAGAATTTCCCTGGGTTTTTTCTTAATTTCTTTCCTATTGGTCATTTAATGACTAACTGTAATAGGGGTATCCAATGTTCTAACTATAAAATGTGTCGGTACTCTATTGAAAAATGAATGTTTAAGCTAAAATAGGAAGATCCTCCTTTGGCGGAGAATGAAAAACGCAATACCCCTGGTGGTGTAGTAGAGGCTTCACCTTTTCATACCATGGGGAGTTTAAGGCCATGTTATGGGGGATTTGTGTCTTTCATAGATTTCATTACTGGGAAAGAGACCTCTTTTGATGATACTGAATGTGGTGGGGAGGTGCAGTCTGATTGCACTACCCACAGTCATGACGCTTCAGATACCTTGTTTCATGGGAAGCCCTCTAAGTGGGGTGATGATCTTGATAGTTGTTCTGATTTGTACCCTAATCCTCTCTTGGAAGAGAAATATCTTTCTAAATGTAAATTGAATCATGTATGGAACTATGTTGGTCCTTCTGGGAATCTTTCTCCTCGTAATGGGGTGTCTGTTGTAACTTCTCCTAGAGGAATTGGGGCCTTCACCCCTTTATATTCTGAGGGGATTAATGCAGTGTATACCTCACCTTGTGATGGTAATTAATATCATGTGTAGGTAGTTTCTCTTGAAAATTATATCTCATTGGAGGTAGATGCGAATTCTCAGAGCCTTGGTATAGCCTTGCAATCAGACTCTTCCATTGGGCCTACACAATCCACTGCTAATGTTAATCTGCATGCACAGTCCACTGATAATACTACTATGTCTGTGCCTATTTTTAGAAGTGTTGTGCCAGAGCTTCCTAGGTATCCTACTCGTACAGACACTGCGCATGATCAATTGTAAGTGCACCCATCCAAACTTGACTCTGTGAAGCCCAATTGTTTTATCAAGATGGATGCAGTTAATTCTCTAGAATTTGATGCACTGTGTAGGGAGGGTAAAGGTAGGAAGGATTTTAGATCCCCTCCAGTGCCTAATACCTCTTATTTGAAGCTGGTTGTCTCTATAGAGATTCAGCATGGGCATCCTTATTTTTAAGTAATTGTGGATGATGTTATTCTTGTTCGTGGTGGTCATGTTGCTAATGTTGATCGTGTCCCTTTGGGGGTGATCAGAGTGCTGATGTGGTTGATGAGTTAGTGGGTACTTAATATGGTACATGGAATACCCCGATGTGATGGGAAAGGGTGAGGAATCCAAGTGGTAGAGGAGTATTTTTTAGAATAGGTGGTGGGACAATAAATGAGACTTGTACCTGGTATTTTTTGTTGATGGTGTTTTTTCATTGTTACCCCATATCTCCCTTGTGTTCCTGTTACTCTTTTTTTAATAATATTTTTCTTGGGCCGTGGAGATATTCCACAGTCGGTGTTGTTTGGTAAAGTGATATTCATTTGGGTTTTTATTAGTATATCCATTATTTTTATATATTTAACATTCTCTATGTCCTAATATAATCACACCATTATATTACAAATAATATTTCATAATAAATATAATTATACATCAAAAAATCTTTTATATTAGAAATTAACACTTCTTTCCTTTAGGAAAAATATTTAACAAATGAACTACTAACAATTATATCTCATGAGAAATACTATGTCTTTGGGAAAATTACTTTAAAAAGAATATTCTCATATTTAAAATATACCACTATTGGGTGGTGGGATCATAACCCTTGTATATTAAAAACATGTCTTTGATAAAATCCTTTAGCATAGATAAAAGTCATTCTATCTTTATCTTATTTTCAATAATTTTATATAAATCAGATGAATCATTATCCATGAATATCAAATAAGTCAACACATTTAATTCATAATAATTCTTTATTTACAATTAATATATCTTATCACATAAATGTAATGATATATAGATACACACCATTAAATCTATATTCATCCATTATTTGAAGTAATTGTTTTCATAAAACTCATTGATGTATAATAACTTTGATCCATCACATGAATGAAATATTTAAGCTCAGTCAATCTCACAATTATTAAAAATCACAGTATATTTATGAGGATTTTAAAATAAAAATTGGTATCTTATACCCTTTAAAATCAAAGAATTGATTTCTAAAAAATTAATACCTTATGTGGACTACCCACTAGATTTCTCAAACCCATTTAGGTATTATAGGATAATTCAAATAATTGAAATATCATCCCTCATTCCTAAAACATCTTTTAGGTTTCAATGACCAAGGATAATAATTGAAGAATCTAATCATCTTTTTTATTTAAATTTTACCTGTATACCATTAACACAAGATTATTTCCTATACATCGCATTCCATGCACAATTTTCCTCAACACATTGAGTAAATAGTGTAATGATTTATCAAACTCATTAATATCATCTGATCCTATCCAATGATAATAAAGGGCTTTGTCCCACTAGGCCTACGGGCTTATAATGGGTTTTACCTTACCCATTTCAAAAGGTTTTACTGTCCTTTTTCTTTTCTTTTAATAAAGGGGCATGACCCCAAACCTTTCTGGTATAATGAATTTTAAATCTAGATAAATCCTAAAAATAAACCTATAGTCTATCCAAGTAATTGACATACTCAATCATATTTAGTATAATATTAGATAATAAAGTTCCTTTGATCATATTTCATATAAATTATTCATTTTAAACCACTAATAGAATCCATCTATGATTCTCATAAGAATTTATATTTTTGTACTGAATACCTTCAATATTTGGTTACTAAGAAAGGGATTTCTCAAACACATAAAATATTAATTTCTTCTTGATTAAAATTATCTCATTCCTATACTATTTTATAAAATTGATTAATTAAAAATTTTATCTCTCTGTTGTTGATCATAAAATCAATTGTGATGATGATGGTGAAATTTTATCTATAATAAATGATTTTATCACATAAGTGTAAAGTTTTACATTCATTAAATAATGTTATTTATTAAATTTTTTCAAACAAAAATGATGTCTAAAGTCATATTTTTCATTATATAAATTAGTAGTATAATATTTATACATCACTAAGTCAAGCAAACATTTTATTGTTCCTATAATTGCATAGATATTTGGTAAGACATCAAAAAATCATATCACATATTCCACTTGGATATTTTAAAGAATAACCCTTTTACAAATCTATCATAATGATAAACTCAACTATATTCCTCTTGAATTTGAACCTCTCAGGTTTCTCAGAAAATGGTAAACCAATGAATATAAAAAATACGAGAACTTAATCCTATTAGGATCACTCATAACTTAATTTTAATATATAATATAATTTATGGAAACCCAAATTTGACATGATATAACCATTTTGATGATTAAGGTCTTGAGGTGTGTCACTTTGTAAGAAATTTATCACTTACTATTTAATGAGATTTATTATCTCACCATCAAGTCTTATGTATCTCTTTCATATATTACATGATTCTTATGATTTATTTTGGAAAAATAATTTTGTCATCCAAATAAATATGTACATAATATATTGATGAGTAAATCACTATAATACTCATATCTTGAGTTACTAACCCAAATTAAAAGCCAAACATAATTGCACATATCAAAATTCATCATTTTCATTAAGTATAAGAAAAAATATCATACATATCCTTATAATCATATGAAATCAACTATCCCCACTAGGGAAATCAAGAAGAGAAAGATAACCAACCTCTATATTTGTAGAAATATCCTAAGCTCTCAAGTTATTGTAAATTCTATCCCAAATTCCCACCACCCATTTCTTATTAATCAAGAGATAACTCAATTACATCATAATTTAAACACATATTTTATATAAACTATAATTAAATTTTAAATTTATGTTTTTAACTCATATAAAAACCGAATTCAAGGTATAATAAATCTAAATCAATTCTCATACCTAGAATTTAACTCCAAAAATACAAGTTTGATAATTTATAATAAAAGTTTAAGCACATTTGAACAAAATCCTATAACAATTCATAATGTAACATTTATATTCATAAATGAAATTTTAAAAAACTATAAATTAGCTTTGGGTTTTTAGAGGGGGTTATCCATAACCCCTTTAAATTTGTTTAATTATATAATTTAGCGGTTAATAACTAAAACTACAACTAATTTAAACATTTATCATCTATTTAAAAATCTTTTAAAATTTTCAAATAAATTGATTCATATATTTAGTAGTGATTTTATTGAAGTCGCCTCTAAATTAATATAAGTTAAAAATAAATAATATTATAAATATAAATGTACAAATGTATAAATATATAAAAAAATACATATATGTATTTATAAATTTAATAATCTGGATTAATTTTAAAAAATCTTTTTAAAAAACAAAAAAAATACTCTTATATAGTACTAGTAATAATAATAATAAGCCATATATCATTTTATTTATTTTTTATTTAAATAAATAACAATAACTATAACTATATTCATACATGATAACCACATTATTTAAATTACAATAACCCTTATATTTCATACAATTTATTTCCTGATTTATTACATAATGATTCATATAATATAATTCTAAAGGATTGATAGGTTTATTGTATTTGGGAAATTAGATACATAGAAAAATTTCTTGAAATAGGGATACAAGGGATTTATTTAAAAATTAAATAGCAATCCCCTCAATTACAATGATATTCTAATACTTCACGGGGAAACCTAGGGATGTATAAAAGAAAGGGGTGATCTATAAATCCTGATAACGGAATAATTAAAGAATAATATTAACTAAAGAACTACATGTGAGTCAATGGGAATAACATGGTGACTTAAAACAGTGAGAATCATAATCATGAATGTTGATGCATGACATAATATGATAACATGAAGGACTTATAAGAATATGGAAACAACATAAAACATGACATCATAAGCATAAGTCAATGATATACATCAAGACAATATAACATATTGTTCTTAAGCTAACTGCCAGTGCACTATACATGGTATCACATGAGATAAAATTATTACCCAATTCATTAGAGGGCTATATAATTTTAGTCCCACCCATCATAATCATATCATGTACATTTATATTTATTTCATATAGATCATATAGTAAAATAATGTATTTCATAACATTTAATCCAATGAATATGGATTTTTTGTTGCATTCATAGAAGTCCCTAATAAATAAAGAATATTTATTTATATATAGGTTAATTCCCTTGAGTGGAAATGGGAATGGGTATTCACACCATAATAGTTTTTCTTTGATCATCATAGTATAATTTCAAAAGAATAATAGGTGTACAAAATGTTTCATAGAAGGGATTATTGAGATTGAAAGGTGGTTTTTCATTATATGGGAACCATATAGAGAGTAAATGGATGTTTAAAAATACATTAAAACATGAAATATTGAAAATAAAAAGGATAAATAAAAAGAAGGTTCTTGATTGGAAAATAATGGAGAGAGAGATCTCTCACTTCATCATAATAACCACTCAGGTAAATGTTATAATGGGAGTGGATAAATTATATCTAAATCATTGAACATAAATAAGATAGAAAATCTATATTTATAAACACATGGATATATAATCAATTTGATGTGATTACTTTAAAAATATTATATATTTTACAAAAATAAAATTTTAAATATAGGAATTTCCAGTTATAAACCCATATTTATTTAAAAATAATAGTATTTAAAACACAAACATCTTTTTGAACATCATAAAACTTAAACAACACATAATTAAATTATATTACTACTTATATATAAATAAATATTATTCAATAATACTATTTAATTAAAATAAAATTTATTTTAAAACACTTGGATTTATCAAAAAGAGTGTTTTCATTATATATTTCAAAAAAAATATACAATTTTTCTTTTTTATCAATATATTCTTTTTATCTAAATCATTATATAATCTTGTATATATATAAAGTAATAATGAAATTATATGAAATAAAATATAAAAATTCATACTACTGGGTTCTTGAAACATAATCCCTTGTTACACCAACATACACCCTAAGGGAGTAGTGTGAAATAATAGTAATTTCTCAGGGTGGTGTGATGAACATGGTTTGGGTGGTGATCTATATAACCTGGAACTTATTATATAAGTAATTTAATTTGATTTTTAGTTTTTGAATCATAGCTTGATATTGGCCAGGTTAAAATTCTAGTGATTCTATTTCCATCATAATCTTTGATAAATGGGATTTATTGGTTAAGATTAAACTAGTTGGATCTATATCTTATTACTTCTATTTAAATTATATTTTATTATAACCCTTAATATTTATTAATATTAATTTTCACTATAAAATTTCTATATTAAAATTATTTATAATTCATAATATTATTTAAATAATGATATAAATACTATGTCAATTTTTATAACAATCCAAAATAACACCTGAAAAATAGTGAATTTGTTTTATCTAACTAAATTACTTAATAAGTAATTTATTCATTCAGAAGTGAATTTCATTTATAGTTTTTTTAGTCACATTCTTCACCTTTCAGAAATTCCGCACTCAAAATTTCATTTCATACACAAAAATAAATGAGAGTACATGGGTTTCATTTCCTGCTCTAGTTCCCATATTGGATCCTTATACATGTTGTTCTACTACAATACTTTGACAAGGTGAGTTTACATATTTCAGAAGAAGAAAATTATCTCAAAAATATAATATCATTATTGTAAGCCCGTTGTATGAATGATCGTTCTCCAGAGGTACCACCATTGGATTCAGTATATATAAGGAGACTAGTATGTGCTTAATATGGATACATGGAATATGTCATGAACCAACCTAGATAACATTGTTCCCTGAGTCCTGAGCCGACACTAAAATAACCTGTAGGGTGTCCCTAATCCCAAATATTTTGTGACTATAACCTAGCATCATACAAGATCAAAGAGGGAATGGTATTTCCAAAAAAATAGTGGTAAAGGAAGATTAAAAGTCATTATTCTCAACACCCCAAATGGAAGAAGTATCATAAAAAAATAGGGAAAATGAAACCCGAATCATCACATCGTCAGAGTAATTTGTATCGAACAAGATGAATACTCTTACATTCAATGCAAAAAGTGGATAAAATCTCCACTGGTCACCTTCAATGCCTTTTGCTCAGAGCTGGAATAAGAAAGTCTACAAAATCTTGAAGGTAGAGGTAGGGTGTAAGCAATAAATCCTAGTAGGGTCTCACTAAATGTTCCATAATAGATTTGATAACAATAAACCAATAATGATTTAATTTAGAATAAAATATGACATGGAATAACATATAATTTTTTATATTTATAACAAAAAGTTATTTATTTTCAATAGATGGAAAAACACCACAAACATTTCATAAATATAAATTTTATAAAAAATAATTTATATAAATAATTTGGCATGAGTAAAACAGTTCTATAATCAATGTCATATACAATCAAAACATACACAGCAAATAAGATGGTCATATTCCCTGAAGTACATTAGTTTCTAGCTATAGGATTTTCAAACTTCTCAAATCATTGATCACGGATAAATATGTGTGCACACATCCGTCAAGTTTAGGCCTATAGGACTCATCAACATCCCATCATGGATAATCCTGTTTAACATGGTTTTTAATATAGTTTTCATCATTAATCCCTTTATACAGGGTCAAGATCCCATTATCTTGTCCCAAATAACCCACTAATTACCCCTGGTCACATGTTCTAAATGAATCAATAAATAATTGGTAATTAATCGCATTTAAAATTAGTTATCATTTAAAATTAAATTGACTAAAATTTTAATTTCTATATGCCAATTCAATTTAAAAACCAAAACATGGTTTTTTCATCATTTCATGCCTTTTCAATCAAAAACCATTCAATGGTTTTCATTATTTAGATTTAATCTATTTTTCTCAAAAATAAGTATCAAATCATTTCAACAATTCCACTATTCTAAAATTATAACCCATTATTCCAATTCCACTGTGATTTGGATTTTCCTCGAAATCCATGCTATTCTAAATTCCAATATCAAATAATATCAAATCCTATTTTTATAAATCATAGGAAATTTGTTTCAAAAAAATCATGAAATTCAAGGTTTGAATTAAATGGAAATTATTAAATATAACCTCCAAAATTTTAATCAAATATATAGAAATCAACACCCACAATAGGATTTTCCAATGAATAATAAAGGCATGAATGGTATAATAACAAAACCTAGAATAAAGATTAACTATAAACGAGTTTAGATCCATCCCTTACATGGTGATATATCGAAATATAAGGAGGAGAGAAAGATCTACTAGAAGAAGCCACATGAGGGAAAAACATCTTACCTGGATAATATAAAAACCAACAATGATGATGATCAATCGCTGAAAGAACAGTCATGAAGAATTAGAGATCTCCAAAATCACCCAAAATTTCTTAAGGAAACAATAGATCCTAAGAGGGGAGGGATGAAGCTGAATGAAATTTTACTTAGCCATGTAAATTTTTAAACCACCCTAACTAGTGAATTACATGGTGTGTATCCCTGGTTCATGTTATGTAATCCATGAAGGTTTATTACATCGAATACCCCAACACCCTTTTATAAAACCTTATTTTTTATTTTAAAAATTTTCAATTGAAATTACGTGGTATGTGCCATTTAAAACATTATATAGATTCACAACATGTTCTTGTTAAAAAATACACATTGTGTGAACAAAGCAAACATCATGTAATCACCAAACATATAGCAGAAAACCTAGTTTTAAATTAAAAAAACCTAATAACCCCAAAAATTCATTGAATATAGGGAGAAACCTAAAAATCCATTATCACATTTATTCCCAGACTCCATTAGTTCAAAAAATCACACATACCCCGAATTTAGGTTATTTTACCCATTAAACTCTCTTTATCCCCAAGAAGCCCGCAAAAGAACCCAAATGAGGACAAAAACAAAACATGAAATGATGACTACCTGAAAATTAGGACAGTATTTTACAACCTCCCCAACATGAATTTTTCCTCTAGAAATCCCATTAAAAAATTTACATATCCTAGTGATGAGTCCATTTCTCTCTCATCAGTTCCTTAGGCTACCATGTCTCTTGAGAATCATAACATTGCCGACATAAAATATGGAAAAAATGTATCATCCACCCACAAATTACATTTTTCTCAAAATAAAAAATCCTTTCTAGATTCATAGCCATATAAAAATCAGTCTCAACTCCAAGTTCCTCCCATTTCATCCCATGATATGGGTATGAAAGATAATTTTGTATATTTTATACATAGAATGCATCATGTATCGACTTCAACTATAGTGGATGTGATAAATGGTAATACACTTTCCCCACCTTCTCAACAACATCAAAAGGTTCCAAAAATTATGGTGCAAGATTCCTATACTTCTTAATCTATCAAAGAACCATATGAATTTAAACCCTCAATAATGTATGGTCACCAATTGAAAATTCTAACGGTCTCCTACGATGTTTAGCAAAAGATTTATATCGTCTCTATTTTGTCGCATTTCTCTAAGGAATCAACTAAATTTTAACTGTCATCCCCTAATCCAAAATTGGTCAAACAAAATATGCTTTTCTTATCTCTGACCAACACAATATAGATTTACACATATGTCTATATTGGTCTCAATGTGATCTTTATGAATGTATAAAAGGTAAATTTTTTAATTGGAATACTCAACCATCCCCAAGTGGATATACCAAACTCCACCAAAATTGAGAATGATCGAACGAATCATGTCTTCCAAAATTTTTAGATCTCGTTATATCTATCCATTATTATATGGATGAGATACCATGTTCAAGCTCACATGGGCTTTAATTACCTCATCAAGACCTCCCGAAAAATTAGAAGTGAACCATGGGTCCCTATCATAGACTATCATAGATGGATCACCAGGAAACCTGACAACCTCTTGTACTTATAGGATTCCCAAATATTCAAAATTGGTTTTTACATGTATGGGTATAAATTGATACTATTTAGTAATTTGATCAGTCATAAACCATATTGAGTTATTCTTATGAGGGGTATAATCCAAACCCACAATAAATTCCATTGAAACCTTGTCCCACTTCCAAGTCAACACTAGAAGAGGTTGGAGAAAACCCAATGGTGTCTAATGATTGAACTTTACATGTAAAAAAGTATAACAATGTGAAATAAATTAAGTGATTACCTATCTCATACCTGGCCACCCAAATCATCTCTGCATATCATAGAAAATATTCATGATATTATAGTGTACTACCCACTGTGAACTATGCAGTCTCCCTTAACAGCCTTTCACATTGAATAAGGAATAGAATACTAGTTTAAAAAACATAGAATACCCTCCATTGAAAAAAAACAACACAACAATGTTTTATCGACCATGAAGAGAGCCCCTACAACCAAAGAACTCATCACCAATAAACTAATCATAAATAATCGCCTCGATAAGATATGTGGTTGACTAAAAACTGGTCAAAACAACCTCAGACTCATTCTAATATACTCCTAAGAACAAGTGATCAAAGATAGACATCAAATTCCACTCTTCTTATGGTTATTTCATGATCTGGGTAGGATGTTTCTTCTCAAAGAATCAATAATGACATTCCCCTTTCCTGGGGTATAACCAATGTTGTAATTGAATGAATGCAGGTAATCCACACAATTCCTCTGATGGAGATTCAAATCATTTTGAGAGAAGATATAACTTAGGCTTTTATGATCATAAAATTTGGTAAAAATTTCTCAAAAAGATTATTCCACTAGCTTATATCTGAATTCATCACGACATCTAGTTCTTGGTTAGGGGTCAGATAATTCTTTTCATGTAGCCTATGTTTTCGAGAACTATAAGACAGTATGTGACCACCTTATATAATAACACAACTCAAACCCAAAATGATGCATCAAAAAAGATCATAGAGCCTCACCCAGCCTCTAGAGGAGTCAACGCTACTATAGAATTAAAAAATCATTTTAGCTAAATAAACTCTAAAATATTTCATTCCATATGAACTTTACTCCATTTTGAGTAATTGTAGTCATCAATGAATCAAACCTTGATAAATACATTACAAACTGACGATAATATTTCACTAAACCCAAGAAGCTCTGAATCTCAAAAAAAATTATGCGATTTCCCCCACATCATAATAGATTTCACCTTAATATAATCAACTAGAATACCATGATCAAAGACCACATTCTTAAGAACATCACTTCACTAATACATAAATCACATTTTGATAGATTGGCAAAGAGTTAGTGATTTATCATAATTTTCTGAACTGCTCTCAGATGATGCACATGATCCTACTTTGACTGAGATAAAAATATAATTTCATCCTCAAATACCACCATGAACATATAATGGTACTCATTTAATATTATGTTCATCAAATCCATAAAAACTATTGGAGAATTTGTTAGACCAAATGACATGACATTGAGCTAAATGTGAACAAACCTTTTCCTGAAGGAAGTCTTCTGAATGTTGGATTCACTTATTTTCAATAGGTGATAACAATATCAAATATCAATATTTGAGAACCACCTTGACACATATAACTGGTCAAACAACTCATTTATTCATGGAAAAAAATAATTTTTATTCACCATAACTCAATTTAGTTTTTGATAATTAACACAAATACGATGTTTTTTTCTACTTTCTTTGCAAAGAGAGCTGACGTCATCCAAGGGGACACACTCTGGTGTATAAATAATTTATATAATATATTATCCAATATAGGCTTCAACTATTTTAGTTTAACTGGTTCCATATGGTAAAGAGGAAAGAATACTAAATGAGTATCAGACACACTATCAATAGAAAACGTTACCACTCCTATTGGTGGTAAACAAAATAAATCAAATGGGAACACATTGGGAATCATGACTAAAACTAGAGGGAGATCATCACTAAAAAAGTATAACTCCAAGATAGAAGAAAGAACCAATATTACCCTAACCAACTCTAGAAAATATGTTCCAGATCTGTGATGTACTTATCCCAATTACTTCTTAATTAACTTATCCTGGTCATCCACATGACATCAATCACATCTCCCCACATGCCAGAGGCTGTCAACTAGCATTAAGGTCCTAGGGTGTGGTAGTGGGAAGAATATTACCTATGGTTAGGGTGGAGCACTATGGTGGTATACCATTAAAAAATAGAAGAATAATAATAACAAGCACGACATTAAAAGTGAGCATAACTTCAATGGAATGCTAATAAACTAAATAGCAATAACTGTATCATATAAAAAATGTTGATGGAATGTATATACAAAAAGGAAATCAAGCATACATGGTAGTAGGAAGTTGGTACAATAAATGATATAAAAAATAATAAAAAATATGGAAAAAATAACCAAGAATCCGAAGATCTGGCTCGATTATATACCACACTACTCACATTCAAAAGAGATTAAATCAGGTTTCCAAATATGGATGCTTCCCCCTATCCACAACTATGATCATATAATCTTCCTGGGTACCAACAGCAACCCAGATAGGGTTTGAGATAAATCTAATTAGGCCACCACCAACAGTGTCTATAAAAATCCAATATATGAATATAAATAGTAATGTTGTATAGTTATAGAAAAATAATGTAATGAATAAATTAATATCATATGCCTACTTCAGCCTCGGCTGGTAATATCTTTAAACATTAGATCATTTAATTAATTATGATTTATTTTATAACAAGGAGATCATATATGTAATGGTATTAGTAGTACTATGAAATTAATAATAATAATAATAATAATAATAATAGTGGATCCAAGGTCTAACCAAGGAATCCCTGACCTCATAGGTTAATCCAACTCTTAGTATTACCAAATTCAGGCTAGATATAAACGGATCTGAGTGTAATATAAGGTGAAGAACCAAAGACATTTTACTATTAAAAGATTCTAAATGAGTCCATAGATCTCATCCATGGTAATTCCTTGCTAAGCATGACTAGACCTAATTATGTGAATCTATGGTGACAATTTTTTGAAGACACCAAGACGAATCCAGGGAGTATATTAATTGAATTATAATATCTGTACAAGTTTCAACTGAATCATCGGTACTACACCAAGGCGTTAAAATAATAATATAAAGAACAAATTCCATGGTGGGTAACTCCCACAAAAACCGGAACATTGAATCAAAATGGTGTCCTCTATGTTCTTAAATAATTCTATCAAGAATTCAATCCTAGATCATGTCTGACCATCCCTATAAAGATTAAAAAAGTTCAATATTGGTATGCTTCTTATACTCATTGAATTTATAACATATATCAGCATTGACCATGTAATACTCATTCCATGTAATAATTTATTAGGTTAATTCCATTACCTTTCAATAATCATGACATGGTGTATCAAGAACATGCAACCATTTATCATGTTAATTTATAAAAATTTAATAGCTTCATTCCATACATTTCATTAAACATGAAAATGGGGATAGAGGACATAAACCCATTATAAAATCAATTAAATTATAATTAACTATTAAAATTGATATCTATAAATATAATTTTCATTAAAAAATTTAAATATTTATATAATCATGATGGAATTATTCCCATAACAAAGACAAGTTAAGTCATTAGCAAATAGTCTCTCGAATAATCTCAAAAATAGGGAAAAAGGAATAACATGGTACACACCAAAATTATGTGGATGGAATTGAGGTCCCAAACTCTCATGAAATGGAAATCATGTATAATTAATTCTTTGTAACATAAGATAACTAATTATAATTAAGTAAAATGAATTTTAGAAGCATCACCCTGTGAAATCGACATTCATACGAAGTAGAAAATTATAAACAACATGACTTTCAAGGAAATTTCATATTCGACTTACCTTATACCTATAGTATATGTCTCATATATCATCTTACCTTAGTGTGGTATTAATTGAAATAAAATGGAAGAGCATAAGAATACCCTGAAAATATGGAATATGATCTTGCACCAAAATAGTGTTATTAACACGAAGAAGAATAATGAAAAGAGCCAAAGGAGTGAAGCACTTACCAAGAGCATTTCAATGAGGTGATTAGATCATGAATTGTAGTTTTGAAATAAGAATTATAAATAAAATTATTTTATTTCAAAAGGATGATATATCAATAGGAGAAGGGAGTTGTTCTTTTCCATTTGAGAAAGAAATTAGAAATGGATTTAGGTCATAAGAACTTTAAGTTAAAATGGTAAATTTACCCCACCTTAAAGGGGTCGTATAGTTTGACCACAAGGTTATGAAAACTATTCACCAACTATTCACCATTCAGTTCTCATGGAGGGGACCCTCATGGTTCATGTGTAAGGTTTCGGATTCTATGTTAAAACTGTGTGTTTTACTCTTCTAAAAATTATAGAGCCTCTATATGGGCATGCGGCCTTGGTCACAAGGATAGTGAAAACTATGTGTATCATTTTTTGTCACTAAACATGCCACACAGTTAAAAGAAATCATGCATACTAGGCTATATAGTTTCTATAAACAATGCGCCCAATATATTTCTTCCATCGCCTGGGTTCTAGGATTCAAAAAATCCACATCCACCCTAAAAATCTATGTGACCACTTTATTCATTCATATTAGGTCAAAATGAAGAATTAAAATAAGTATTATAGGATTGATACCTAAAGGAAAAATCGGGCTCTTATAGCCTCCCTCCTTAATGGTATTAGTCAATGAGTTTCCCTTCCAAGGGTGGCATAACATTGTCTTAGAAAAACTCTATCTGCTGAGCATATACTTTGTCCTCCCACTCACATGTCTCATCCTGTACATAGACATGCTTCCATAACACCCAAACTAATGGGAAAAAAATTTCACTAAGAGCCTTCATGATTTAATCTACGATGGGTATGAGATACTTATCAAAATAAGCATCGGCATCCAACTCTACATCCTCGTGATCAAAAGTATGAGATGGGTCAACATGGTAATAGTGATGTTTTGAAATGTAAGATATTATATTCACAGAATAACACCACTGGGGTAAAAGAAACTAATAGGCTATTTTCCTGACTCTATCCAAGTTCTCAAATAGACTAAAAAATGGGGCGATAAATTCTCTTTCCTCTATTCCCATTTATACCCAAGTTTGGGTGATGCCAGAAGAAGAACATGATCCCCATTCTAAAAATACATAGGTAATAAATCGTTACTAACATAAGATTTATAACTAGATTGAGAATTAGATGTATGATTTATGATTAGCTACACCTTATTTGAAGTATCCTATATGAGACGATGATCTAGTAGAACTATTTATCTTCCATCTAACTATAACTGGGGTTAATTACATGGCCTGCCCTAAAAGGCCTCATTCAGATCCATCTAAATCCTCTCTTGGAAGCTATTAATATTGGATAATTTAATTAGAAGGATATTCTTCTCCTAAGAACAATTAATTCAAGTATGTGTGCTCATAGCATGTCCTCCATCACATGTATAGTCCATTTTGATTGACCATCAGTCTGAGGGTGAAAATCTATTCTAAGAAGCACTTGTACACTAAAATCTTTTTGTAACCCCTTCTATAACATCTATGTAAAATGGTAATCCCTATTAGAAAGGATAATAAGAGAGACCCCATGTAGTCATATAACCTCACATTCAAAAAGTCATCCTAAATCATCAAATATTAAAGTCTCCTAGATTGTAAGGATGTGGTATACTTTAGTAAGTTGATCCATGAATACCTAAAATAGACACTACCTAAATTAAATATTAATAAACCAATTATAAAATCCATCACAATGTCTTCGATTACCATTCTTGGGATGGTAGTGATTATAAGAGGCCATCTGGACAATGGTTCTCCACCTTCACACGTTGACAGGTGGAACACCTAGTAAAAAACTTATAATCTAATGTTTCAAACCTATCCACAAATGTTGGTGATGCATATCACAATTTATATTAGAGATAAATGGATTTCATTCCCCCTAAGAATCATGAGACTATTGCATCATCTCCTATCATATGTCTGTATGAACTTAGATATTCTCATATATATGTAAGATGTTGTCTCAATAAATATCCCAATATAGATGTAGGTCATAACCATAAATAATATTCCACAGTACCAAACCTTCAGGGTCTAAGAACAGACTTCTCTTCACCAAACCAAGGAGTTAGGAATAAACTACTAAGGATGTGAGAATATGTCGCTTCTGACCCTCTTGAAACTCTAGATTGATATAAGAAATAAGGGACATGAATTTTCATTCATCATTGGATTCTTAAACATCTTGGGACCATGTTTTATGGCTCAACTCATTAGATACCAGATTTCCCATTCTAGGAGTATAGACATGATCAAGGAAAAAGGACTGAAGGTACTCGACCCATATTCAGTTTCTGATATTCGGGTCTTTCTCCACACAGATATATTTAAGGAAATTGTGGTATCTATACAAAAAAGTTCTCTAATATTAGATAATGCCTCTATAAATGTAATAAATTAATGACAACTAGAATATTAAGTTCATGAGTTGGGTAATTACACTCATGGGGCCTCAAATGGTAAGACCTATACACAACAACTTGATCCTATTGCATAAATAATACACCCAAACTATTCCCAGATTCATTATAGAAACTATATAGCCTCTTGTAGGCTCTGGAAGAATTGGAATCAGTGCTAAAGTAATCCATCCCTTAAACTTAGGAAGGAATTACATTCCACATTAGAGAACAAGAACATCACACTCTTCTTAGTCAAAATGTTAATAGGTACTAAAAGGTGTGATAAGTCTTGTCTGCAATTCCTATAATATCTATCTGTCACCAAGAAACTCTATATAACAAATGCGTTTTTGGTATTCTCCTAGGAAACATCAACACTCAACTTCTATGGGCCAACTGATATTATTGATTACAGGATAATATGACCCATGAAATGAACCTTGTCAATCCAAAAGTTTCACCTAATGATCATAGCATATAACCAATGCCATCCCAATGTATTAAATTGGATCTCAAGAGTTTTGGAATAGTAACTATGAGTGTCAGAATACAAAAACATTCAAGAATAAAAACCCTAAAAATGATTCCAAATAGGGGTGGAAAACACTATTCATTAAGGCCATAAAAATAAAGGGTCTATTCATAAGGTTGAAGGACATATAAAGGTACTCATATAAACTATATCAAATTTGAAAAGCTATCTGTGGTATATATTAAGTCATGACTTGCACATGATGATATACCTATCTTAGGTTGATCTTCAATAACACTCTACCTCCTTGGAGATGGTTGAAGATATCATATATTCAATGAAAATGATATTGGTTCTTAACGACAATCTGGTTAAACTATGGGTAATCACTAGTGCAGAAAACGTTTTTTACGTCGGTTATTTTTTATTATTTACGTCGGTTTTTAGGCGACGTTAATACGGACGACGTTATAAATAACGTTTTTTACGTCGGTTATTTAAAACCGACGTAATATCCCTAACTTCACGGTGGTTATCACGTCGGTTCATATAATAACCGACGTGATAAATATGCGCGGGGGGCTTTATCACGTCGGTTATTCCCTAAACCGACGTGATAAAACGCCTGGGATATCGTTTATCACGTCGGTTATGTCATAACCGACGTGATAAACCCTTCCCCTGGCCTATTACCACGTCGGTTATTTAGGAAACCGACGTGATAAAAAGGCCTGGGAAACGTTTTAGCACGTCGGTTATTCAATAACCGACGTGGTAAATCGATTCCCAGGCCTTTTATCACGTCGGTTATACTAAGAACCGACGTGATAAAATCCCCGGGAAAGGTTTATCACGTCGGTTCTAGAAAAAACCGACGTGATAAACCCCAACCGATTTATTTACCACGTCGGTTATAAAATAACCGACGTGAAAGAAATTTTTTTTTTTAAATAATTGCACTGCTCTCACCAAAAAGCAACCAGAAACCAAACAAAAATAACCATGCCAGCCCTCCCCCAAGCCCCAACTGAACCCCACCCTCATCTATACCCACCTAACAACCTGGCCAGCCCTCCCCCACCACATTGGAGCCCCACCACAACCCTTGGACACCCTCCACCCCTTGGACACCCCCCCACCCTCATTTACACCCCCAAGACCCCTAGTGCAGCCTCAAACACCCATTGGACACCCCCCCACACCTTGACAGCCCTCCCAGACCCCTTGGACACCCCCCCCCCTCATTTACACCCAACCTGCCCCTTGGACACCCCCCCACCCCTTCGACAGCCCCCCCACCCTCATTTACACCCCCCGAACACTAGGACAGCCCCAAACACCCCTTGGACACCCCTCCCATATCCCTTGGACACCCCCCCACCCCTTGGACACCCCCCCACCCACTGGACAGCCCCCACCCCCTGGACACCCCCCCGACCCCTTGGAAACCCCCCCTACCCCTTGGAAACCCCCCCTACCCCTTGGAAACCCCCCCATCCCCTTGGACAGCCCCAAACACCCCTTGGACACCCCTCCTATATCCCTTGGACACCCCCCCACCACTTGGACACCCAACCGACTCCTTGGACAGCCCCAAACACACCTTGGACACCCCTCCCATATCCCTTGGACACCCCCACCCTCATTTACACCCCCCCCCCCCCGACCCCTAGGACAGCCCCAAACACACCTTGGACACCCCTCCCATATCCCTTGGACACCCCCCAAACACCCACCCACCCCCTTGGAACCTCTCCCCCCATACCAAAATCCAGACCAGAAAAACCATCAACAGTAGACCAAAACAAGAAGTAGAGAAAAATTAAACATTCACTTATATAACATTCAAAACTTACAATGTCAACTTCAAAAAAAACTAAATCCAACCTAAACGACTACGAAATACACAATTACATTGACAATATTCAAAATTACATTTTACATTACAAACAACTAAAAGTCAATCAAACCTGTAAAATAATTTGACCACTCTACTTGTAAGTGTTTGATATCTTCAGCAGTAAAGGGTTGAGGGTCATCAAAAAGCTACAAAGGAAAAGGATAGTAGTCAACGTGTATAATGAATAAATCAAATTGAAATATTATTAGAAAGAGGAAATCTTACCAGGTCAAAACTCAGAACTGTCCCAGTTGTTATTATTTCATACATAAATCTTAACATGTAATATCCGCATTCGATGATGCCTTGTTGCTCATGACATTTCTGTTTGAATGAGTGTAAATTCAATATATTATTTTTATGTAATAAATCAAAATGTACAAATTATAAATGGATATTTACCTTCGCATGTACATATTTGATCTTGTAATTCCTTTTCTTTGCGCTTTTTCGAAAGTGGACCCATGCCCTGTTAGAAAATAATACGAATGGGGTAAATTTAAAATTCATTATAATATATAAAACTATTGTGAAATTGAAACTTACGTTTCCAATATATTCTTAAAACTTTCTCGCACATCATCATGGAGAGAGCGTATCCAATAAAGTGTTTTCTCCCTAGGGCAAAAAACCCCTAACATCCAATGATCCCTGAGAAAAGGAAATTTAACGTTAGTGGTTTTTTATGTTAAAATATAATTAACTCTTTGAGAGGGATGTGTTTCATACCTCTCACAAAAAGGCATCATCCAACACTGTGTGATTACATTCTTTTCAAATCTATCAGCAATATAAAGCATTCTTTGTTCCTCATCCAATGCACATGCTTCAGGGGAAATCAATTGTGGGTCCATGAATCCATATACATCTGTCAGCTCATTCCTCTCACAAATTTTATACATATACCTAATACAAAGCAGACATAAGTATACATTTTTAATAAATATAACGCAAGGAAAAGGAGTTAAGACTTACATGATAAAAATTTGCACCACGTTGATGCCCATCTTATCTCCAGTGACAAACTCCATGATATCAGTTTTCATAATCCCCACACATAGTTCACGTCCACAGACATGAGCTTCCATTGTAAAGTCATAATGATCCGCCAACAAATTTGAATATCTTGACAATTTGTCAAGACTGCTAGTATCTGCATCTGATGTCATAGCTATCTGTCTTTGTTGTTGTCTATACAGTATTTCTTTACCTTTGAAGTATTCCTGTAAAAATAAATTGAAAAATATATTAGTTTTCAAATGATAAAACATTAATAAAAATATAAAATAAAAGATATAACATCCATACCTCTATGGTAATGAGTCGAAGAAGACTGGATGGCCAAAGTAAAAAATGGCCGATACTATGTCCAACTGTCGTCACCTCATCTGTAGGTAATGGTATCCGAGCTGATCTATCTATAATATCCTGTACAGTGACCCTCTGATTCTCTACCTCTAACTGTTGATGATGAACTGTATCTCCTATACAATATACCATCCCATATGCAACTATATGATGTTGAGGATCATCAACATACAACTCACAATAAGTAGGTAGCTGCGGCGGAGGAGGAGGATCAAAAATGGGGTCCGCAGGCTGAGGTGGGGGAGTGGGAGCTACTGGGAGAGGTGGAGTGGGAGCTGCACCCTGAAATTGTCTTTGCAAGTCTGCAAACATTAACTGCACCGATGATCTAATCTTGTCCTCCATTGTCGCATTAATATTATGGACTTCAGCCTCCAACGATTCTATTTTTTTTTTATAAACTCCCTCAACGTTAGAAGTTGAGGAACGTGGAAACACTTTTCTTACCGATACACCTGCCGGATATCCTCTTACACGGCCAGGATGTTCGGGCTTTCCCAATGCCACAGATAAAATATCTTCCCTCCCAGATGGTGTAAATGTCCCCTGTGAACTCTGCTCCTCAAGAGAGTCCTGTAATAATTAATTGAACTTTTCTATAATGATTGGAAATATATGACGAAAATAGTAAACTTAAATAAATAAAATAGATATCTTACAATCCTCTCAACTACGAGTCTCGATTCTTCCGAAAGATATTGTCCTTTTTTGCCCTTCCGAGCTCTTTTCCATTTCTCATGTCTAGATGGAGGGGATGGAGGGGCCACCTCTCCAGAGCTTGAAGACTCAGCTCTTAGTTGTTGAAATTTTTCTGCCATCATTTGTTCTTCCAATAATGCATACCCTCCCCGAGATAAACTATGAGGGTATACATTTTTAGATTGGATCTCTTGATGAGCTTTCCTTGTTTGCTGTAAATTAAGAATAAGTAATCATTAACAAAACAATAATAAGATCATTTATATAAGAAAGCTTATAAAAGTTTACATTGCCCTTACCAAAAATGATTCTTTTCTTCTACTTTCAAAAAATTCTCTCCATGTGTCTTCATCTATAAAAGGATATATACGACATGGATTCTCACGACTCCTATGACCATAAATGAAATCAGATGAGAGGTTTGATTTGAAATCCCTCCATCTCCTAGCAGCCAACGATAAGCATTTCTTCCTGACTCCTCCAGTGTCAGGAATATCAAATGTCATCTGATAAAAAAGAGGTTAAAAATATTATATATACTAGAAACATTTAAAGAACAGTCAAACAATAGCAAAAGATCTTACCAAAATGGTCTCCCACAGCTGAGAAATTATCTCCTTATCCACACTTCTCCAATCATCATAGAGAATGCTTACTTTGCTCTTAGCCTGAGTTGCTACAAAACCCTTAAAATCTTTAGCATTTGGACCTCTAGGAAGATCATCCTCATCAAACTCCACGACTATCCTCTCCTCCTTCGTACGGGCAAGTGATAATTTTGGTAAACGTGTGCACCCACGCTTACCAACCTTTGAACTCTTTTTCGTAATAGGAGCATGTGAATGTTCCTCCCCAGATGTATGGCCAATATGCTCATCTCCAGAATCATGTGGCTGATCAACTGATAGATCTGTCATTTTCCTTCAAATCAAAAAAACAAACATTAGTTCACAAATAGAAAAGTGTACTAAATTACATAATAGTAAACATCGGTAATATGATAAGCATGTTAAACAATGATAAACATGGTAAACACAGGCAAAATGTTGCCAAGGAGTTGGCATAAGAAAGCTGAAAAGTGGACTCACTGATGCCACCGGCCGGCCGCTGGCTCACCACCGGCCGGCCGGTGGAGCAGACAGCCTTCCTGTCTGGACCACCGGCCGGCCGCTGGATCACCACCGGCTGGCCGGTGGACCAGACAGAGAGCCTTCCTCTGTCTAAACCACCGGCCGGCCGCTGGCTCCTCACCGGCCGGCCGCTGGTGATCCAGACAGAGAGGAAGGCTCTCTGTCTGGTCCACCGGGCGGCCGGTGGTGATCCAGCGGCCGGCCGGTGGACCAGACAGCCTTCCTCTCTGTTTGAACCACCGGCCGGCCTCTGGCTCAACACCGGCCGGCCGCTGGTGATCCAGACAGAGAGGCTCTGTCTCTGTCTGGACCACCGGCCGGCCGCTGGCTCAGCACCGGCCGGCCGGTGGACCAGACAGAGAGCCTTCCTCTCTGTCTGAACCACCGGCCGGTCGCTGGCTCAACACCGGCCGGCCGCTGGTGATCCAGACAGAGAGGAAGGCTCTCTGTCTGGTCCACCGGCCGGCCGGTGGTGAGCCAGCGGCCGGCCGGTGGTACAGACAGAGAGGACCGGTTGCCGGTGCGCGCAGGACTTCTCCTCTTTACGGTTTTTATTGTTTTATCGTTTTGGTTTGATACATATTTTAATAAGTAAAAAATTTACAGTATCTAACATTATATGAAAAAACTAAATGTAAACAAGATATATACTTGTGTTACCTGTAATTTTAGGAATGTACAGTTGGATTGTTTTCCCAAATTCCTTCGTCGTGATCGTTCCTAATGGCACAAACCATGTCTTCAACATACTCATCATTATGTTCTGTTAATCTTTCCATGGAAGTAGGGATCTCACATAAATCAGCATCTTCATCAAATTCATCCTCACCAACATATTGGTTTTTCCCTTGTAAAACAACAGCCCACTGCATATCTGATTGATCTACTACATAGAAAATTTGTTTGTCATGTGTTGCCATTATAAAAGAATCAGCTGTGTCTTCCAATCTATTCAGATTAACAAGTGTCATTCCAAATTCATCGTGTCTGACACTGTTGTTACCGATAAACCATTTACAGTTAAAAACGGGAACTTTAATTTTAAAGTAATCAGCCTCCCATATGTCTTCAATCACTCCATAATATGCACTCGATGCCGAAATTGGGTTTCTGTCCTTAGCACTCGAAAAATGCATTGCTTCTGCAAACACCAATACACCACTATTCTGAACTGCACTTCTGTTGTCCTGAGCTTTCGTATGAAATGTATAGCCATTAATGTCATAAGCGGACCATGTTATCACATTTAAAGATGGACCACCCACTATCCATTTTAATGTCTCTGATACATCTGATCTACCAAGCAAGGTCTTTTTAAACCATGGCAAAAAAGTTTTGTTGTGCTCATTCAAAATCCACATTTCTTTCTTCTTTGGATGACATTGTTTCTACTCATTAATATGCAATGTGATATACGGTTGAACATCAGCTATGTTATTCAAGATGTATGATTCTAACTTCTTCATATGTTCAGCTGACAGTGATTTGACTTTCAAGCCACGAATCCCCTTTCCCTCATTATTAACCCGTTCATGGCGAGATGGAGGCAAACCTATGTGTTGCGCCGTAGCCAAGTAACTCGTACAAAACTCTGCTACCTCCTCAGAAATATACTTTTCAATAATGGAGGCTTCAGGTCGATATGTATTTTTAACATATCCCTTTAATATTTTCATATACCTTTCAAAAGGATACATCCAACGAAGATATACAGGTCCACAAAGCCTTATTTCTCGAACCAGATGAATCAGTAAATGCACCATCATATCAAAAAAAGTTGGAGGAAAATACATTTCCAAATGACAAAGTATAATAATTGCATCCTTTTCCAAAATGTTCAAAGCATTCACATCAATCGCCTTGTTGCAAATTGAATTGAAAAAATAACACAACCTCATTATAGTCTTTCTGACACGGATGGGCAATATTCCACGCAGTGCAACTGGTAGAATTTGTTGCATCATGACATGACAATCATGTGATTTCATACCTATCAACTTCAAGTCTTTCAATGAGACAAAATTTTTTACATTTGAAGAATAACCTTGAGGCACTTTGATATCATGAAGACACTGACAGAAGCTACTTTTCTCCCTCTTCGATAATGTATGACAAGTCGGGGGAAGAAATGTTCGTCTTCCTTTAGGAGTGGGAGCTAACTCTAAACGTATTCCCATTGACAGTAGGTCTAACCTTGCATTCAACCCATCTTTTGTCTTTCCTTTAATATCTAGCAATGTTCCGATCAAAGAATCACAGATATTCTTCTCCACGTGCATGACATCAATATTATGTTTGACTTCATGATACCTCCAATATGGTAGCTCAAAAAATATTGACCTTTTCTTCCAAATATGTCTATCATTACCAGATTTCTGTGTCTTTCCCAATGTCACATCAAGGTTTTTCACCCTCTCAAAATACAATTCTGGGGATAAAGGTTGAGGTGCAGTATCAAATTCTTGTGAGCCATTGAATGACTTTTTTAGTCTTCTATAAGGGTGATCCATAGGCAAAAACTTTCGATGACCCATGTACACTGTTTTCCTCCCATGATGCAATTGACAATATGACGTCTGTTGTTCGCAAATTGGACATGCTTTATGCCCTTTAACACTGTATCCAGACAAATTTCCATATGCTGGGAAGTCATTTATAGTGAATAGAAGCACTGCATGCAGTTGAAAATATTCCATTTTATAAGAATCATACACCCTAATACCATCAGCCCATAAAAGTTTCAAATCATCAATCAGCGGTGACAAGTATACATCAATATCATTGCCGGGTTGCTTTGGACCAGAGATCATGATACTCAACATGACATATTTGCGCTTCATACAAACTTCAGGAGAGAGGTTGTAAATTACCAATAAAACAGGCCATGAACTATGTGTGCTACTGAGGGTTCGGTATGGATTCATTCCATCTGTGCACAAGCCTAGTCTCAGATTTCTAATTTCATTTCCAAATGTAGGGTACTGGGCATCAATTTTTTCCATTGTGGACAATCAGCTGGATGACGTATTTTTCCATCACATACCCGCTCATCAGCATGCCATCTTAACCTTTTTGCATCATGTGAATTAGCAAATAAACGTTTGAAACGAGGAATTATAGAAAGATACCAAAATACCTTTGAAGGGAGCTTTGTAATCTCTACATCAGCTTGTGATTTTTCTTTCACCTTATACCGTGATGTCCCACATTTGGGACACTCTTTCAGAAATTCATATTCCTTCCTATATATAATGCAGTCATTCAGACATGCATGTATTTTCCTGTATCCCAATCCCATCGGGCATAATATTTTTTTGGCCTTATAATGTGAATCTGGAAGATCGTTATCTTTTGGAAGAATGTCTTTCATCAATTGTAGCAGCTCTGTAAAACTTCTGTCACTCCATCCATGTTTCGCCTTCAGGTTAATCAATCTTAACACCGCCGACAAAACCGTAAAATCTGTACAACCAGGATATAATGGTTTTTCGGCATCACCATATAGACGTGCAACTCTCGGTTCTATCTCAATTTGTTCTGCTACAATATCGCGAATCATTTCATCAATTCCATCAGAGTTACCATCTTGCGATTCATTATCATCAGTGACATTCTGTCCAGTTTCGCCATGCCAAATCCAAGGGTTGTAACTCGGATTGAAACCATGACAAATCAGATGATCTTTTATCTCTCTACTTTTCAACTTCTTCATATTCAGACATTTCAGGCATGGACAGAAAAAAATGTCACTACTTGGAACATTTCGTTTAGCAAATTCCAAAAAGGCATCAACACCTTCCTCATATTCATTGCTCATTCGATGTGCCATAATCCAACTTCGACTCATTATTACCTATAAAAAATAGCAAAAATATATATATTTTTTAGATAAGACAAATATATGTTTATATGAAAAAAATCATAATTTGAATATAACAATTTTGAAATATAAAACAAATCGATGTGTAAACCCCCCTGGACACCCCCCGACCCCTCTGGAAAACACCCCCACCCCTCCTGGACACAACCCCCCACCCCCGACCTGCTTGGACACCCCCCTGGACACCCCCCAACCCTCTGGACAGCCCCCCCACCCCTCCTAAACACCACCCCCACCCCCTACCCCCTTGGACACCCCCAACGCCCACCCACACCCTTGGACAGCCCCCCACACCCACCCACCCCCTTGTAAACCCCCCTGGACACCCCCTGACCCCTCTGGACAGCCCCCACCCCTCCTGGACACCACCCCCCACCCCCTACCCCCTTGGACACCCCCCTAGACATCCCCCAACCCTCTGGGCAGCCCCCCCACCCACCCGGACAACCCCAAATACCCTCTGGAGAGGCCGCCACCCACTTGGACAGCCCCCCACACCCATCCACCCCCTTGGACAGCCCCCCACACCCATCCACCCCCTTGGACACCCCCCTGGACACCCCACCGACCCCTCTGGACAGGCCGCCACCCCCTTGGACAGCCCCCCACACCCACCCATCCCCTTGGACACCACCCTGGACACCCCCCGACCCCTCTAGAAAGCACCCCCACCCCTCCTGGACACAACCCCCCACCCCCGACCTGCTTGGACACCCCCCAACCCTCTGGACAGCCCCCCCACCCCTCCTAAACACCACCACCCACCCCCTACCCCTTGGACACCCCCCTGGACACCCCCCAACACCCACCCACGCCCTTGGACAGCCCCCCACACCCATCCACCCCCTTGGACAGCCCCCCACACCCATCCACCCCCTTGGACACCCCCCTGGACACCCCACCGACCCCTCTGGACAGACCGCCACCCCCTTGGACAGCCCCCCACACCCACCCATCCCTTGGACACCACCCTGGACACCCCCCGACCCCTCTAGAAAACACCCCCACCCCTCCTGGACACAACCCCCCACCCCCGACCTGCTTGGACACCCCCCTGGACACCCCCCAACCCTCTGGACAGCCCCCCCACCCCTCCTAAACACCACCACCCACCCCCTACCCCCTTGGACACCCCCCTGGACACCCCCCAACACCCACCCACGCCCTTGGACAGCCCCCCACACCCACCCACCCCCTTGTAAACCCCCCTGGACACCCCCGACCCCTCTGGACAGCCCCCCGCCCCTCCTGGACACCACCCCCCACCCCCTACCCCCTTGGACACCCCCCTGGACATCCCCCAACCCTCTGGACAGCCCCCCACCCACCCGGACAACCCCAAATACCCTCTGGAGAGGCCGCCACCCACGTGGACAGCCCCCCACACCCATCCACCCCCTTGGACACCCCCCTGGACACCCCACCGACCCCTCTGGACAGGCCGCCACCCCCTTGGACAGCCCCCCACACCCACCCATCCCCTTGGACACCACCCTGGACACCCCCCGACCCCTCTGGACAGCCCCCGACCCCTCTAGAAAGCACCCCCACCCCTCCTGGACACAACCCCCCACCCCCGACCTGCTTGGACACCCCCCTGGACCCCCCCCAACCCTCTGGACAGCCCCCCCACCCCTCCTGGACACCACCCCCCACCCCCTACCCCCTTGGACACCCCCCTGGACACCCCCCAACACCCACCCACACCCTTGGACAGCCCCCCACACCCACCCACCCCCTTGTAAACCCCCCTGGACACCCCCCGACCCCAAATCCATGCACCTATGCCATGGTTGTGTGTGAATAAAGTAGTAACAACTGTAAAAGGGCAACCCATCCAAATGGACACGCCCCAACCCTCTCGGGGATTTATAGAAAACGATGAAAAATTAGTGAAATCATAAAATTACTCAATATTGCAAGTCGAACAAATAGATCTAGGGATGATAAATAAGATTATGGTGCCAAAATGAGTTAAAAGGGTTCGCAATCGAAGAATCTTAGCTAGTTTCAACAAAAAAATCACAACACATATATATTTACTATCCGCGAAAAAAAACGAACGAGTGGGAGGATTACCTGAGTGCTGCGAGTTTAGATGATTGATCCGAGGAGATTAAATATGAGAAACGATGATCGCAAAACGAATCTAAACCAACGAAATGGACGAGCCGATTCGGGTTTACGCGCGAGAGAGACGACTCGCGACTGTCGAAGGTAAACTCGCGAATGACAATCCACGGGTCTGGGTAAATTTTTAATTGAGTTATCACGTCGGTTATTCAATAACCGACGTGATAATTGTTTTAAAAACATTTATAACGTCGGTTATTTCAATAACCGACGTCAAAAAGCCTTCAAAAACCGCGTTTGTTACGTCGGTTATTGAATAACCGACGTGAAAGGGCCTTCGAAAACCGCGTTTTTTACGTCGGTTATAAAAATAACCGACGTAAAAAACGAAGCCGCGAGATTAATAACGTCGGTTATTTGTATAACCGACGTTAAATGTGTACCGAACACAGGTTTTTACGTCGGTTATTTCTTAACCGACGTAAAAAACCTCGTTTTACATATTATGACGTCGGTTTTATATAACCGACGTAAAAAATGGTGACGTAAAAAACGTTTTCTGCACTAGTGAATCCATTAATATATAATAGTTCTCATCTATCTTCTTTGAAAAAATTAGCCTTGAACTACAATATGAAGTATTAAGCTAGATAAACCCCTCAGATTCTAAATCCTATAATTGTCTCTTGAGCACGTGAAACTTAGTAGGTGTCATCTTTTATAGAGTATTATACACTATAGTTGATCTTGGAACAAGATTGATCCAAAAATATACCTCTATCCCAAAAGGTAAGATAGAAAAAATATTGGGAAAGACATCCCTAAAATGATAAATCATAGGTGAAAACTCAACTAGATGCATCATGTAATCATCCAAGAAAAGGTATAAATTTGGGTTGTCACTCCTCTTATCCTGTGATGCTTTGTCCCATCTCTATTAGCCTAAACATTCCACTCACCCCCATGAAAATAACTACCACCATCTAGTGATTTAAATGATACCCTAAGGTGACATCAGTATACATAGGCATGAAATAGAGACAATTAGTCTATCTAGAGAATGAAATCTAAGCCCACCATCTCGATGATTATGAGGTGCCAAAAGATACAATAACATACATCCACAAAAGGGAATTCCTTAAATTGGTATATAACCTCTAATCACACCCCCAATAGTGCTTCTAGGGTCATTACCCCCAAAGAATTACTGAATTCATATCCTAATAATTTCCATGATTGATAAAAAGAAAAATGTGTGTGAATCACCTATATTGAATAAAGAAGATACAATAGTAGAGGATACTAGAATAGTACCACATACTATAGATAGTACTGCACTCTAATCCTTAGGTTTTAGTTATAATACATGATACTGGTCTGATCTATGACTATGAGCTATAGCTGGACTACCTTAAGCTGGTTGGATATGCCAACGCTGATAATCGGAAGTCTAGATACCTTAACCAAGACCTCCTCCTCAACACGTTTGAATATTTCTACTCAGAATTCCTGCCTAACATGGAGTTACTAATCCTTCTCATGATGTTGGAGCTGGAACATATCATGTTCTACTAGAAACATGCATAATGGTCTGGAAGAACCTCTAAATATAACCCATTGGGCCTCAATCATGGAAATTAAGAGGGTATCAATCACACTAAGGTTTCACATTACCTTTATGTCTATACTAATGGAATATAATGGTGTTTCCAGTAAAGATACTCAAGTTAAAACTACTCTGAAAAGAGAACTCAAGTCTACAATTCTTAATATCAGAAGAACTACTGCACTACAACACCACTTAACCTATATGCCCAGTACTAACGTCTTTTCTCATGTTGCGCTCAGTGATAAGATGTTTTTTCACTGTCTCATAAATGGTGGATATGTGAAAAACATTCACCTATGAGAAAATAGAATATATGGTCCCATACTCGAAGAGACTTACTCGTTATACCTCATCACCAACAGAAAGTAATAAAAATAATTTCATCTCAATGAAGCGCATTGAATTGTCCATGATGGGAATAACTCCCTACTCTATGTTCATGAACTTTTTTTCTCATTCAAGTCATAGTGTCCAAGGGAAAAAGTAATTGTAGAATGTTTTTTGAAATTTTTCTCAGAACAAGTCCTAATGATAATTATCCTAGGTAATTTCATCCCACCAATGCTTGGTAAAATCTTGAAAAATATAGTTTTCAATCTTGAAACTTCTCTATGAAGGCATCTCCATATTCTCAATGGTATAAATAATGGCTTCCATCGATGCATAAGTAGCCTCTGGACAATCTTCCCTAGAGAAGATAGAAGCATGATGATACTTGAACTCACGATTCAGATCAGACGTCATACCTATAGGTTATGAAGAACCCTGTATATACATCATCAATCATAGAAAACTCTCTCTATGATAAGAATCAGTGCCATGTTAGGGTATAGTAGGTGTTGCTACAAGTGGAACTCCAATAGGTATCATCGGTGGCTTAGGTCCCACCACCTCCAAGGCTTGATTTTCACCACCATCTTGGTGAAATACTATAGGACATCATGGTGGAATATATTTACAAACTCCAAGAACATGCCCCAGAACAAAATTTGAAAGAAGATTGAACTCAAACAGAATAAGAACATGGAAAAATGGTTCACTGCTGATAATGCTTCCCCAACTACCCGCTTAGAAGTCCCAGGTATGGGAAGGTGTTGATGTTTTTATTTATTATAGTTTTGGTATATGGATGGTCAATTTAAATTCTAGGAGGAGAACACTCTTTAGAGTAAAATTTTCCCCTCCATTTATTCAAAAAAATTACATTTTTATATCATAATATCCATTTTATGTTCATTAGTGATTTTTATGCATAACCCAACACTTTTTCAAATGGTCGGTCATTCCCAAGCTATAAAGACCCATACAATTTATAACTGAAATTGACACCCATTTAATTATAACCAAATACCCATACATTCATTCATAGAATACAATGGGTAAAATAAAATTCCTTGATTCTATGAATTTGTGATTCAAATTTATAAGGTCTCATACACATTATAGATTTAAATTTGGAGTCACATAATCACAACCAAAGCCTAGATAATGTAACCATTGTTATATATCTTACATTAGTATAAATTAGTTTTTTATGATGCCACCATCAATCTATATAGGAAAAAATATTTAGGTTGATGATGAAACTTTAAAAAATCAATTTCCTTTCCATATAGAATATGTTAGTGGAATATATATATATATGAAAACTAGTGAACACTAATAAATCATAGGAAACTTGTGAAATTAAAGAAGGAAAATGAACCTATATATCATAGAATATACATGTATAATGTCTTGACCCAGGTTCCATGGACTGGTTCCCTGAGTCGGTCAGTCAAATGACCTCAGGCACGCCTCCCTGTATGCTAGAGGCTACCGACTAGAAGTGAGGGTCTAATATTGATCATAGGGATATTATTCCCTATTTTATCAAAGTAATACACAAGTGAAAAATAAGAAAAAATAACTGAATAACATATATCCAATACTATATCCTAATACAAAATAAGTAATACAATATCAAAACTGACTTTATATATTCTATGTTTGAATACATTCCATGTGTCAAAATGAAAACCCACAAGTGATGACACTAATAACTCCCAAGAAGGTCCTGCACCACGTCTAATTCCCTCATCCCAGCTCTAACTGAAACCATCCATATAACATTGATTCATTTCCCTTATCATGTCTTGCAAACATAAAATCTATTTTGGTATCTATCGAGAAGCCCGAGTAGGGTGTGAATGCAACTGAGTAGGCCACCACCAATGGCATCTAAAACAATATACAGTCATTAAAACGTGTATTTAGTTTTATAAATAATACATAAAAGTAATAAATTATATACTTTACACTTGTGAAATTACTCTTTATTTAACAAGAAAACACTTGGGTTCCTAAGGACACTCGAACTCCCAATACCTACTTTAGCCCATTTTGAAGTCTGGACTATCCCCAAGGGATATCATATCTAATAATTCCATTATTACCATTCTTCATCTCAAATCATATATGAATTCCATTATTACCATTCATCATTTTAATTGACACTATCGGATTTTGATGCACCAGACCATGTCTCACACACAATTATCACATGTAAATGCCATTATTACCATTCATCATTACTTACAATAATATAAGATTTTGATTAAATTAACCAAGTCCCATACACAATTATCACATGATAATTACATTATTACTATTAATCAATTATTATCACACTATGGTATTTTGATGCATTAGACCATGTCCCACACAAGATTATAACATTAATTAATTCTCAAATAAATTAATCAAATTCAAAAATTTCATATATCATCCATTCAATTAGTTAATTCAATAATTAATTAACCAATTAAATTCCATTAGTTAATTCAATAATTAACTAATCATATCAATAACATTAATTGATTCAACAACTAATTTATCACATCGATTCCATTACATTTTTCAACAATTAACTAATTACATCAATAACATTAATTAATTTAACAATTAATTAATCAAATAAATTCCATTAGTTAATTAAATAATTAAATAATTACAATAATTCCATTAGTTAATTAAACAGTTAACCAATCACATCGTTAATATTAATTAATTCCATAATTAATTAATCACATCAATTTCCATTAGTTAATTCTCTAATTAACTAGTCACATAAATAAGATTAATTATATCTACAATTAATTAATCACATCGATTTACATTATTAAATTCAACAATTAACTAATACCATCAATAACATTAATTAATTCAACATTTAACCAATCACACTCAATCCCTTCAATTAATTCACATGTTAATTGTTCTCTTAAATTCCATTAATTAATTCCATAATTAATTAATCTCATAAAATCTCTTCAATTAATTTACTAATTAATTATTCACATAAACTTCATTAATTATTTCCTTAATTAATTCATCACATTCAATCCCTTCAATTAATTCACCAATTAATTGTTCATGTCAATTTAATTAATTAATTCCATAATTAAATAATCACATTTAGTCCTTTCAATTAATTCACCAAGTAATTTTTCATGTCAATTAAATTAATTAATTATATATTTAATTAATCACATTTAATCCCTTCAATTAATTCACCAAATAATTTTTTTCATTAATTCCATTAAATAATTCCACAATTAGTTAATCTGATCCAATATCTTCAATTAATTCACCAATTAATTATTCCCATCAATTCCATTAATTAATTATATAGTTAACTAATCACATTAAATCCCATCAATTAATTCACCAATTAATTGTTCACATCAATTCCAATTATTAATTCTGAAACTAATTAGTCAAATTAAATCCCATAAATTAATTCAATAATTAATTGTTCATATCAATTCCATTACTTAATTCCACAATTAATTAATTGCATTAAATTCCTTCAATTAATTCACTAATTAATTTTTCATGTCACTTCCATTAATTAATTCCATAGTTAATTAATCACATTCAATACCTTAAATTAATTCACTAATTAATTTTTCATGTCACTTCTATTAATTAATTCCATAATTAATTAATCATATACAATCCCTTCAATTAATTCACAATTAATTGTTCGCATCCCTTCTATTAATTAATTACAAATTATAATCACCTTCAATCCCTTAAACTAATAAACCAATTAATTGTTCATGTCAATTACATTAATTAATTCAATAATTAATTTGTCACATCAACCCTATAAATTATTTCAACTGTTAATTAATCATATCAACCCTATTAAGTAATCCAACAATTAATTAATCATATCAACCCCATTAATTTCTTCAATAATTTATTAATTATCTCAATCAATTCATAGTCTTTACAATCACTGTTAATTAATTCAACAATTAATCAAGTCCAATTAAATAATCCAAATATAATAATATTATTATTAAATTCAAGAATTAATTGTCCCCATTAAACACTTTAATATCTCCATAATTAAATAAATAACTAAATATCCTAAAATATAATTCAATATCCCTATAACTAATTCAACAATTAATTATCTCAATCAAATAATTAAATATCTCTATAATTAATTCAAAAATTAATTATCCCAATCAAACAATTCAATATCTCTATAATTAATTCAATAATAAATTGCCTCAATTCAAACAATTAAATATCTCTAAACTTAATTCAAACATTAATTATCCTAATCAAACAATTCATTATCTCTATAATTAATTCAACAATTAATTATCTCAGTTAAATCAATCTCAAATTTTACGCAAATCACACAATTGAATATTCCCATAATTAATTCAAAAATTAAATATTCACGATTCACAATCCCTTAATTAAGTAAATCCCCAAATTAATTAATTCAATTAGGAATTCCAATTTCTAAAAAAACTGTTCAAATACTACAATTACATACACATAACTAAAATCATGACAATGGGATTTGAATAATAAACCACCTTCCTCAATTCATTGATGAGCGATTTCCCAAAGTAAGTCCCCAATTTCAGTGGAACAATAGCATAGAATGAGATCTAGATTTTAAATCTAGGATGGGTGATGATATTCAATCTCGGATTCGAATCATGAAGAAGGATGGTAAAAATACTTTGGAATTCATCTAGGAGACTCCAAAATTGAAATAAATAGGTTATGGATGATTTGGGGTTTATTTGGGGTTAACATGGGGGTTTCATAACCTTAAAACTATTTTCCAAATTAATTTAAATCTCATTCAAGGTTTTTTGGGAAATAGTACACAGTTTCCTTTAGATGTGTGCCTTAACCGTGCACCACATCTGGGGGGTGTGCACAGTTTCTCATAATAGGGTGCATAGTTCGTCAAATAATGTTCCATCAATGCAAATCCCCTTTGTTGGAGTTTATGCTATTTGGGAAAACCATACACCAACCGTGATCTTTCGCACACCCTTCCAAACTGTCAAATTTTCACACAAACACACCCCAAGGTAAAACCCAAACAAAGTTTTCTCACACAAGGAATAAAAATATCTAAAATCTAGCTTGAGACCTCTCTATAAATGTTTAGGATCTTACAAACTCCCCATATAATAACTTATTTTCCCCAATATGTACTCCCAATCATGTCTAAGATTATAAGGTAAAAAGATCGAGCCACTAAGACCTTATATCTACTTATCTCTCTCATGTTTTCTCATTAACATGGACATGTTTCCACAATACATGAACTATTAGGACAGTCATTTCCCACAACACTTTCTCACAGTAATCCAAGACATGTACCAGATTCTTCTCAAAGGAAACATGTGTCTTGAGCTCAACTTTCACAACATACCCGACACATTTCCCAACACACTGTTTCCAACAACCAAAAGAACACCACCCAAAATTTTCACTTTTCCTTTCTGTTAAAACCACCTAGAAAGGATGTACATCCACCACCTCAAAGGCCCACCTTGTCTTTTCCCCCCATTAATTTAAAGACACACCTTATAGGTTCCTCATTGGCATTCTGATTCCACCACTTACAACCCATGGTCCTTCCCGATGCGCCTACTACTAAAAAGTCCCCCCAACACATTGGAAGTTAATTAACACAATTTTTCAAGAAACAAAACCACAACATAGTACAATTAAACCACATGTTAAATCTTAAATCTTGGATTTAGCCTTCTCACCTTTCACATGAAAACAAAAAAAAATATCAACCAAAACCTATTCCTGGCTTCAGAGTGTGAAACCCACAATATTGTATGACATATGGTACATCGTGATAACCTCATCCATAAACTATCAATTTCATGAATCACACCATTTATATCCATATATAACTCTTCATAATAAAATTCTCTAAGAGTACCCATATCTGACCAAAAAACATTTTGGTAGCTAGGCATAATTTCATAGCTTTCTCAGTATACATGGGATGATTTCAAGGTAGTGGACATGATCATCACTAATTAAAATTATTCTATGAAGTATTTTATTAAAACCACCAAATATCATCCATAACTATGCTACCTCCCACTATAGAAACAAACAAATATTAACATGTATTTTTTCCCAAACCCCACCACATGGTCAAAACTGAGGCGTTGTCACTACCCTTAACCGTCATAAACCTAGGTCATGGTTAACAAAGGGTATGGTCTTTCTAAAATTCATTTTTCTAATTTTTAAATCCATTTAATCACATTTTTTATATTTTACAAGGTTCCATTTCATATTAATCACCATTTTCAATTCAATTTTACATGAAAGGGAAAATAGTTCATGCTAAAAAAACATACCCAAAACCCATTTTCCTGCACATTCCTAAAGTGATGCATGTCACAAAAGTAATCCTGAGTTACTAAAATGATTCATGTACACTCTTCTCTTATGAATTATCAGGACATGATTCAAATATCAAAAATAACTGAAACAATAATCACATCACACAACAATTACATCGCCCAAGTTGAAATAATATTCAAATGTAGCTGTAAGAAACAATAAAAACAATCCCACCCTACGTACTTGGGTTTTCCCACATACATGGGGTAGATACTCCCATGAACGAGTTCAAAACCATGGACCAAATACTTCTAGTCTTATCTCTACCTTTCTCAAATTTTAAGACAAAATAAAAAAATATAAAACATGGCTCTGATACAACTTTATAACATCTTCACCCAGGTGCCACACACTTGTGCCCTGATTCAATCAGTCACATGGCCTCAGGCTCACCTCCTCGAATTCCAAAGGCTAACCACTAGTATAAAGGATCTAATGTCGATCTTGTTGATACACTACCCTATTTTATTGGTGAAACACACCAGTGGAAAATAATAACACAAGAACATAATAACATATAGGCAATCCAATATCAGAAGACAAGGTAGGGAATACAATATCAGAACTGACAGTAGATATGCCATTCCAGAATATATACAAAGTGTCAAAATGAAAACTCATAAGTAAAGACACTAAAAACTCCCATGTGGGGCTCGAACAATTTATGATTCCCTCATGTGATATACATCCCAAATCTACCAGCTAGTATAGGGCCTTTTCCCTTATCCTATATCTCAAACATGAAATCTATTCATGTACCGATCAGGAAGCACGAGTAGGTTGAGAGTTAAACTCATTAGTCCACCACCAACATCATCTAAAAAACATCCATTCAAAAAAAAGTGTATGTATTATTAAAAATAATATATAAAAGAAACAAAGTAAATAGTTTACACTTATTCAATTACTCTTTATTTTACAACATAACACCCTTGTTCCTAAGTACACATGAACTCTCAATATCTGTTTTGGATCATGCCAAATCCTTATCTACCCCCACTAGATATCATATCTCAAAATTCCATTTTTACCATTCTTCACCTCAAATCATATATAAATTCCATTTTTAACATTCATCATTTCAATTTACATGATGGTCTTTGGATTAAATAGACCATGTCCCACACACAATTATCACAAGAGAATTCCATGGTTATCTATAATCATTTCTTATCACACAATGGAATTTTGATGTAGTAGACCATTCCCCACACACGATTATCACTTAAATAAATTCTTTAATTAATTAATCACATTCAATAATTGAATTTATCCATCATTCCATTACTTAATTACATAATTAATTAATCACTTAAATTTGATTAGTTAATTCAATAATTAAATATGAAAATCAATAGAATTAATTAATTCAACAATTTATTTATCATATCAGTTCCATTTGTTAAATAAATAATTAACTAATCCTGTCAAAAACATTAATTAATTAAAAAATCAATTAATCACATCAATTCTATTACTCAATTCAATAATTAACTAATCACATTAATTCCATTAGTTAATTCAAAAATTAACTAATCACATCATTAACAGTTACTAATTCAACATTTAATTAATCACATCAACTTCCATTAGTTAATTTCACAATTAACTAGTCACATCAATAACATTAATTAATCCCACAATTAATTAATCACATCAATTTCCATTAGTATTCAACAATTAACTAGTCACGTCAATAAAATTAATTAATTAAATAATTAATTAATAAAATTATATCCCATCAATTAATTCACATATTAATTGTTCACATCAATTCTATTAATTAATTCCATAATTAATTAATCACATTCAATCCCTTTAATTTATTAACAAATTAATTATTCACATAAATTCTATTATTTAATTATATAATTAATTAATCATATTCAATCACTTAAATTAGTTCACCTATTAATTATTTACATCAGTTCAATTAGTTAATTCTATAATTAATTAATCACATTCAGTCCATTCAATTAAATCACCAATTAATTTTTCAGGTAAATTACATTAATTTATTTAAAAATTAATTAATCATATTCGATACCTTTAATTGATTCACCAATTAATTATTCAGATAAATTCCATTATTTAATTCCAATATTAATTAATCATATTTAATCCCTTCACTTAATTCAAAAATTAATTTCTTACAATAATTCCATTAATTAATTCCATAATTAATTTATTACATTCAACCCCTTCAATTAATTCACTAATGAATTATTACGACAATTCCCGTAATTAATTTCACAATTAATCAATCACATTCAATCATTTCAATTAATTAATTAATTAATTGTTCACATCAATTCAATTAATTGATTCCACAATTAATTAATCACAATCAGTACCTCCAATTAAACCACCAATTAGTTTTTCATATCACATCCATGAATTAATTACACAATTAATTAATCATATTCAATCTCGTCAATTAATTAACCAATTAATTGTTCATATAAGTTTCATTAATTAATTACATAATTCATTAATCGCATTCAATACCATAAATTAATTCACCAATTAATTTTTCACATCAATTCTATGAATTAATTCCACAATTAATTAATCACCTCAACCCTATTAATTAATTAAATTAATTTCTAATAAACTCAATCCTATTAATTAATTCAAAAATTAATTAATCATCTCAACCATATTAATTAATTCAATAGTTAATTAATGATCTTATTAAATTCATAATCATAACAATTATTTTTACTTAATTGAACAATTAATCAGGTCTAATTATAAAATCCAATATAAAAATAATTAATTTAACAATTAATTATCCCAATTCAATACATAAATATCTCGATAATTAATTCAATAATTAACTATCCTAAACCAACAATTCCATATCTCTATAAATAATTCAATAATAAATTATCCCAATAAAACAATTCAATATCACTATAAATAATTCAACAATTAATATTCCAAATCAAAAAATTTAATATCTCTATAATTATTTCAATAACTAATTATATCAATTCAAATAATTCAATATCACTATAATTAATTCAATAATTAATTATAATAATCAAAAAAATCAATATCTCTATAATTAATTCAACTATTAACTATCCTAATTCTGTTAATCTCAATTATTCCAAAAATCCAATAATTCCATATTCTATAATTAATTCAATAATTAATTATTCTTGATTCACAAACACGTAATTATTTAATTCACTAAATTAATTAATTCAATTAGGAAACCCAATTTCTAAAAGAACCCCTGAAATTATATCATTACATACACATAATTAAAATCATGATTATGAGACTTGAATAATAGACCACCTACCTCAATTCATTAATGACTGATTTCCCTACAGGAACCCCCAATTTCTGTAGAAAAATGATGTAGAATGAGATTTGGATCAAAAACTTAGGAGGGATTCATATCATGAATCCATCCTTTGAATCATGAATAATGAAGGTCAGAATCCCTAAAAATTCATCCTAGATCTTCCAAAATTGAGAGAAATAGGTTATTGCCGAGTTGGGTAGATTTGGGGTTAATAGGTGGTTCAAAAATTAAAAAACTATTTTTCAGATTAATTTAAATTTCATGCATAGTTTTTTGGGAAAGGGCTAAAGGTTTCACTTAAACATGGACCTCTTCTAGAGGGGTGCATGGTTTATCCAAATAGGGAACATGGTTCTTAAAATCATGCACCATCTGTGCTAATCCACTCTATTAGGGTTCGTGCGGTTTTCTGGGATGGGGCACACAGTTTGAGAAAACTATGCACCAACCATGGACTTTCCCACTTCTTTCCAAAAATTCAAATTTTCACCCAAACTCTCCCCAAGGTAAAACCCAAACAATGTATGCTCAACCAAGGGAAAAAGAATACCTAAAATCAATGTCAAGACATCTCTAGAAAAGTTTGGTATCTTATAGCATGGCATGTGAATGCCAGATTCCTATAATGATTTCTGTAATAATTCTCCTTGCAACGCCGATCTAAGGTAAAATATCCATAAATAATAACAAATACCATAATTCATGTGTATAACATAACCATGAAAGTATATCAACTGTAATAAGTGGAAAACAGAACAAAAATTTCCTACTCCTATGAAACATGGTGTTTACCCCGAACATGGGTTGGCCTCTCCCACACACGACTTATGAGTATGGTCCAACATGTTCCTAATTTATTATCTAAATTACTAAACAATATGATAGAAGAAGGAAAATATTTGATACCAATTTGTGATGTCTCAAACCCATTTCACTAGGGTGTAACCAAACCTAGTTGGCCACACAACCTCAAGCACACCTCCCCGTATGCAAGAGGTTACCGAATAGTTGTGCGGGCCTAGGGTGTGATAGTGGGAAGACTATTCCCTCTATTCAGAGTAATTCACAATGGTGAGATAACATGAATAAATTATGGAAGCATAATAATACACATGGAATAAAACATAATCATAAAATCAATGGAATAAAAATCAAATCAGTCAATTTAATTATATCATATAAAAAATGATGATGAAATGTATCTTCCAAAAGGAAAGTTGGCATACATGGTATCAGTTTGAAAATACAATACATGTTATGAAAAATAATAAAAATTAAGAAAAAACTATATAAGAATCCTAACCTGTGGGTTGGTCATCTGCTACCAAGATTCCATCCTAAATCAATCAGGTCATGTGTCCAAAGTCATATGCTTCCTCTTGTCCACACCTTTGAGCATATAATCTGATCGGGTACCAATGAAATCCTAGATAGGGTTTGATATAAATCTCAATAGGCCACTAGTGGCAGTGTCTATAAAAATTAAGTCTATGAATAGAAACTGAAATGGTGTTCCTGTATAGACAATTAAAGAAATAAATAAATAAATAACCAATACCTTATTCATCTTCAACTGGTAATGTCTCTAAACATGATATTATTTAATTATTTATGATTCAATTTATCATAATAATATAATATAAGCAGTGGTATCAAAATTACTATAAATGGAATAATAATAATAGAGGATCCAAAGTAACAACCTTTAACTTAAGGGTCAAGCTAAGTCATAGTATCATCACATGTAGTTTGGATTCAAAAGGGTTTGAGGGAAATACAATGTGAATCACCCAGGAATTCCACTATAAAATATTCTAACCAAGTCTATGGATCTCATCAATGGTAATCTCAGTCTAAGCATTACTAGGCCCAATGGGGTGAATCCATGGAGACACATGTCCAAAGACATCAAGCCGAATCCAAGGACTGTATCCAAGTAAATATAATGTCCAAATATATGACAAGTGAATCAATGGTGCTATAATAAGGCATTCCTATAATAAGAAAAGGATCAGATTCTGTGGTGGGTAAATCCCATGGAAATCAGATTGATGGATCGAAATGGTATCCTTTGAGTGATCAAGGAATTCCCTAGGAATCTGAGGCTATCTCGGGTTTTAACATCCCTATAAATATGAAAATGGTCCAAAGAAGGTAGATACCTTATACACAACCCATTTATAACACATTTCATCATAGTCCCGGTAATAGTTATTAAATTTAATCATTTAATAGGTTCATTCTGTTACCTTTCAATAATCATGATAAGGAGTATCAAAGACAAGAAAGCATTTATTATGTTAATTTATAAACATTTAATAGGTTCATTCATACATTTAATTAAATAGGACAAGGGTTATAGTAAATGAAACCGTTATCAAATAATTTAAATAATAATTAACTATGGAAAGTGATATATATAAACATATACTTTCTATTTATCAATTTAAATATATATTTATTCATTATGGAACACATACCTTAACAAGGATAAGTTAAATCACAATTGAACTGTGTTTGGGATAATCTCAAAAACCAGGAAAAAAAGTGTAATATGGTGCACACCCTAATTGGGTGGATGTCGTTGAGCTCCCAAATTCTAACAAAATGATGTTTGTGTATAATTATGGATTTATAACACAATATCAACTAAAATAAATAAAGAAGTTGAATTTTAAAAGCATCTCCTGGTTAAAATGGAATGCGCATAATAAAGAAAACTTATAAATGATAGGAATTTTAGTACAAATTCATAGACCATGTTTCTTATGCCTATAATTTATGCACCACCCTATATCAACTCTTAGTATATCCTAGATATAAATAAAATGAATGAATGGATAAACATTCTGAAACTAGGGAATATAATCTCACCGTAAAATAGAATTTTCAATTGGAAGAATAATGTGGAAATGATCCTAAAGAGAGAATAAAATACCAAGAGGAATCCAAAGAGACAAACATATCTTGAATCAGAGTTCGAACAAAAGAGTTATCAACAAACCAAGGTGATTCTAAAAGGATGAGATATCAATGAGATAGTTGATGTGTTGATGTCCACTAGAGGTAGAAATAAGAAATGTATTTAGTTTATAATAAATTTTAAGGGGAGAAATGTAAATTTTCCCACTTTAAAGGGTTTCACATGCACTTCCCAAGGAAGGGAGCTACGTAGTTCAAGTGCACTATTTGGGAAATTGTGTAAAAACTTGATTTTTTGCCTCTATTAAAAATTTCAGAGCCTCCACACAAGAATTAATCCTAGTTTGAAAGGTTATGGAAATCCATGTGGCCCATTTATACTCATTAAACACTCTCTATGGTTAGGATAAACTATGTGGACTGTGATGCACAGTTTCTAGAAATTGTTCAGCCTAACAGTTTCCTTCACTAGGCAGGTACTGGGATCCGAACTCACCCCAATCACCCCAAAAACCTCCATAACCTCTTTGGAATTTCAAATTAGGAAAAAAGAAATTAAAAGATATATACATTAAGTAAAATTGGGTTTTTACAGGATCTACTCAATCTTTAGTCCCATTCTCCCTTAAATACATGGCCTGCCCCATCAGGCATCGTAAGGGAGACCTGTCAAAGATAACTATCTATCTAGGCCTGATGGGAGATCAACGTATCTATCCCAAAAATTATTTCAGTATTTTTCATATTGAGTAATAGAAAATTATAAATAAGTTAATTCTATTATAAAGAGAGAACACACGTATGACACTGAAGACCCAATATTCTCTTCATTCTAAGGGGAATAGTAATACACATAACATAAGATAAAATATTTGTAGGAAGTTTTATCAAATCAATAACATGGGTTGATCTAAATGACTATTATTCAACAGTATCAAATAAATAAATAACTAATGTTAAAGTTGTTGTGATGGTACCTATCACAATCACTAGACCCATATCAATATATTCTAGAGACTCTTCCACTATGTGAAGAAGCATCATTCCCAATGTAGTGGCCAGATCCCCTTTTTTCATGAAGGATCTAATTTCCCTCTAGTAATTTTAGGTGTTGATGATCCTATACCACTACATGGGGAATAAAATATATAACATTATTTATAAAAGTTACCTGAGCCTCCATGGAAACAACATATCTTGGCTGTCTATGTGAAACCATGTTTTAAATTCCCAACCTTTCCACACTGGAAGTAAGTCAAAGGGACTCTTCCAAAAACTACGGGAGGTTTGGAATAACCATGATGTCCAGATCCACCATGAGTCTCATCATGATTTCTATTTCCCTTAAAGGAACTCAGATAACTACAACTGAGAGAAAAAGTAATTCCCACCAACCTTGACTTACCCGGATGATCAAGCTCACCATAGACTCCAAATCTAGAACACCAGCATAAGAAGCAATCCTGAATAAGAAAAAATGAGAATGAATATTATGTCTAAGACCCATCTCAAACCATTCAGTATTTATTTTATCATTAAATAAAATATTTGGTGAAAAGTATGCAATCTTCGAAAAGAAGTTTACATACTTCATCACAATCTTGTCATCTTGCTAGAGACTGAAAGACTCTATAGCCTTTTCAAGTACCATAGATTCTAGATAAAATTGGTTACTAGAAGGAACTCCAAATTCATTCCACTCTAAATAGGTGTTCCTTTTCTCTGTCACATTAAAATTACACCATCTATTTATAGGTCCTATCAATTTAAAGGTAACACACTTTAGCTTAATCGAGTCAAGAATTTACAAGAAATCAAAAAGAAGATATATCTTTATCAACCAATCTTAAGACAATTGAGGATTATTAGATCCTTGAAATTATGGTGTATTCTAGTAAAGAAACAATTTAGAATTATTCAATGATTAATACCTAAGAGGTTTCAAATCTAGATCCTAAATGTGAATGGGTGTTAGTGCTTATCCCAGAGCATGGACATCATGAACAATTACCTCAACCAGATACTAGTCCATGAGAGTATTAGATCATTGTGTTTCACCAAAATCATCCTCTTGTGGCCAATTCAAACAACTACTTAGATACTTGATTCTACAAAACATCACTAGACAACATTGAAGACATCATAAAGGATAAAAAGATCAGAAACTCAAAATATAGGTATAATAATATCAAAAAAAGCATGGAAAAGACTAGAATCAGATCAAAACATTCCATGAAACTTTATCCAAAAACCCAAGATGATTTGGGTATAATTTTTTTCAGGACCCGAACCATGCCAAGGATCGAGCCACAACTACCCCAAGCTCTCCTCTATAGGCCAGGGGCTGGAGACAAGCCTCGAAGGCAGAACAAACTTGTGGAGGCCTTTGCCTAAGAATCTGTACAAACACACGTAGCCAATTCAATGCAAAGGTGAATAGGGAAAGAAAGAAAGGCATTGCACTACTATAAAAAGGGATCAAAAAATATATGCATCAACCTATAAACAATACATGTTAAAGAAAAAGTAATGATGAAAGGGAAAGGGAAAAAATACACACACAACTAGAAAAGTGCCATAACCCAGCAACAGGTGAAAAATTGAAACAACTGGGAAAGTCCCACTCCCAAAACTCAAGCTACAATCACTGAATATGGTCCAAGAACCTCATATCACTAAGATATCATGATCAAAATATCCATCTGGTTTTACTGGACCCCACCTGTTCCACCATCTTGATGTCCATCGGTCTGTCAGTCCCATCTCCTTGAGCGCCACTATCGAAATGTTGAATATCTATACTAGACACAAAACATGCAGGTGAACCCCATATATGGTTAAGTAACTCAGTACGCGGTAGGGGACCTTGAGAACCTCAATGGTCTCAAAAATTCCACAAAGGCAAACTCCAAAAAACAACCACGAAGTAAACTACAAATCCATAACCACAAAGTAAACCACAAAAATTATGCATAGTCAGATCTACTCAAGTAAGTGCCCATACATATACCTAGTACATTCAGATATACTCATCTCATCCACAAAGAAACATAAGGCTCTGACCTCGAAGCCATTACCAAAATTTACAAAGAAGGCTCAAAGTATAACTCAAGGATCTAGAGTACACACTCCATGAGCTGGCCATCCCTGATGGCACCCATCTGAGAGATGTAATCTATCAGGTATAACTCAACCATTACTAATGGTACCTATAAAAGGATGTGATCCATATAGAACATTCTATTATAACTGCCTCTAGTGCCCACCACTAGAGGTCTCATTTTCACGGTATTGTGCTTATGGAAAAACCAAGGGAACCCAAGTTTAGAGGCCCACTCCTCGACACATCGTTCAGTTGGGGGAACATTGCTCCAGTCTAACCCACGATATCTGAGTTGATCCAGTAAGATTTTTCCCACACCATAGTCCTTTGAGGGAGCACTAACATCTATCTTGGTTTCGATTGCATCAAGTGGAGGGGCCTGCTCCTCGTAACAGTGTCCTGTAGTATAGGGAGATCCAACTCCCATGAAGGACCCACTCCCCGTTGCTAATTAGAGATGAGGGGGTACTACTCCATAAGTGAGGACCCACACCCTACCTGGTAGAAGAGTACAACTCTGGTAGTTTTTTTATTTTGGGGGACCCATGCCCTAGTACGTCAGGAGAGTGCTGACCCTAGGCTAGAGTACCCGCAACTTGGAACGACAGGGGAGTACCAACTATGCTCAAACAAGGTGTAAATAGGAACCACACCCTAAGTTGTCATAGGAGTACAACTCGGTGAATAGAGGACCCGCTCCCAGGTAATGTTGGGAAGTAACCAGCTATGTCACAATTTCTGTTGTGGGGGCCCGCACCCTAGTCTGTTAGAAGAGTACCGACCCCAGGCTAGAGGACCCGCACCCTGCCATGAAAGTGGAGTACCGGCCCTTCCATAGCACTGCATATGGAGGTCCCACACCCTAGGTCGACAGGGGAGTACCTACTCCTAACATAGAGTACCCCCACCCTACATGGTAGGGGAGTACCAAACTCTATGTGAGTTAAAAATAGAGGACTCACGCCCTAGTATAATGGGGGAAAATGAACAAGCACCCATGAAATGGGGAGTCATATCTCTACTGGAGTAGATGAGTAAGGAATACATGTGCCTTGAGTTTTCAAGGGAGTAGTCATCCTAACTCTCAATATAAGAAACACCCTATTTCGGCACCCTAGGCTATCAATCGTACCTCAGATTTCTCCAAAACTGAAGTGGAGTATCTTAAAAGGACCACCTTGTCCCATGATTTTATTATCGCAGATGGTTCGTCATTTTGACACCATATGAGGGAGATTTGTCGAATTCAAGATCCCACAATAATAATGATAATAATATTATTGGGTATTTTGTGGACCCGGTCCATAAACCAGAATTTAATATTCCACAATGGACTTGAATCGCCCTTCTTAAAGACAAGGTCGTGTCACCACTAATGGAAAGTCAATAGGACCTCTCATGTTGGAGTTAGGGAGGATAAAACTTGAAAAATTCCTCAAATATTGGACTCATAATTTCTGTCATTAAGTCAGGGTCGTACTGCCACTAACGGTTCATGAAACTGAGATCGCATGAAAAAGTTATGGTCGAAACACGGTTTTCCAATCAAAAATAATAATAACATTATTATTATATTATTATTATTATTTTGTTTAACCATTTTTTCCTTCAATTCTAAAACCCACATTCAAATCTTTCAAGGATCTCATGCGCATTGCACAACCCCCAATTCACTCCTCCTTTATCATTTATTTCTTTTTTAAATTTTTTTTCATTATTTATTCTCTCTCTAAACGTTAATCTTCTTCCCCAATTTCACAATGCCCTTCCTTTGTAAACCCTAGCACCCAACCCTTACTGCAGCCACCTCTTCCGCCAGATTTGCTGCCTCCTACCCGGCTTGCCCAGAACCACTTCACCACCCCACACTGGCTACCCCGACACCATGGTCCTCCCCCACCAGTCTCGTACCCTGCGGCTTAGCCCCCTGTTGTACACCTGGACCACTGGCCGAAGCTGCCTCGGACTCTCCGCACACAACTAGACCAAATTCACCATACTCCCTTGCTCAGTCAGAGCCGTACCGACCACCGCATGGACGAACTTCCTGAACTCTCGCCGGACCTGTGCTATGGAATCCTTCCGTGCACCACTCTGGCTTCGATTTAACTCAGGAGAAAAAGAAGAATGAGGATATGTGATCCTTGGGTCATGATATCTGTGTCCATATATCTCTCTCAACAGAACATTGATTTCTTGACGTGCTTAATTATTTTGTGATGAAGAACATGTGAAGAACACACAGAGAATGAATAAGAAAAGATCGTGGTCTATGTGAGGATTGATGGTCGTGTTTGTTTGGCCATCATTATTGAGAATCACGAACAGAAAGAATTGGTAAATAAATATTTATCTTACTCTAAGAATTTCAAATTCATGATAAACAAGAGGAAATTAATTCAAAAAATTGTTTTTCAAATAGTGAATTAATTTATTTAATTTATGTTCATCCTGAAAGTTCATCCGGGGTAAGGAATTCACGAAGATAAATCCTACTTGGATTGGATCTGTTTGGTGTTGACAAAGATCATACTTTCACAATGATGAGAAGACAATGTTTCATTTGTCGTTCTTCGATCTTCCTAGATCAAAGGCTTCATCGTCGTTCATCAACAGAGAGGATAAGAGAGGAGAAAAAGAGCCATTGGAAAATTGTTATAAGAACAAGATCCCATAACCATGAATTTATAACCTCTCAAAAAGTTAAAATAAATTAATAAAAATATTTATTAAAAAAAAATTAATTATTTATTTATTTTCCCACGATTGTGCATAAGTCGAAAACCCGATTGCAACATAGGTTATATCCTACCTAGGGTAAAGCCTACATTGTGAGATCATTAGTGGTCACATATTTATCATTTGCACAGTCATCCATCAGTTTTTTGGATTTGATCTATTAAATGAATAAATTAATTATTTAATTTATACATTTAACACACCAATAATGAGTGAGGGGTCTGAATGTCCTACACTGACTTATTTAATGCCACGCCTAGGGGAAGCACCCCATTTAGGACCCAACCATGGTCTTAGATTTCTGATCTGACTAACCATTTAAGAGATATCATGTTTTCTTTTTTTAACCAGGCGTACATAATATAAAAACATTTCAAATTTTTATAAAAAAAATATGGGCACATCGGGCCTCAGCATTACACATTGTCTGAGCACCCAAATATAAAAATATTCTTAGAAATATTTCACAGTATTATTAGGAAATAATAAAATATCTTAATTATTCTGTCCTTCAAGATTTTCATCCTCGAAAAGCAAAAATATGGAAACAAGTCAGGATACTGAGCCCGCACTTAGCTCTCCCGCTCCCAGGGAAACCTTTAAGTTTCTATGCTGCTAAAGAATGTAGACCAAAGGGATGGTCCATCCTCATTATAATTCCTCCAATTGATGACATGTGTAGGAACACACATGTATCTCCTCAGTTTCGATACATGTAAGACATCGTGCATCCACTATAACTATTTGGGGTAAGGCAAGGAAGTATGCAACCTTGACATCTCCTTGAAAATTCTCAAATGACCTGATAAAACTTGGGGGACATTTTTCCTCCCTAGAAGAACCTCTACATCTCATGTCACAACTGGAAACATTTTTTTTTCATTGAAATAGGGTCTCGTGATTCCCTCTTTCATAATTTTCATATGGTGAAACACCTAAGCATATATGGTCACATAAGATTTCACAGTAGATGAATCAGAACTAAGACTCTCTTACATGATCAAGAAGCGAAGGAGTCAACGTCGTCACTGAAGAAAAGTTTTATCATCTTGTTCCACTAGGTTCAGCTTCAGGGAAGCTAACTACTTTGAAACTTCCCGCACTATGTGAGTCTGGGACTTCCCACACTTCTTACTAAGGGCATCTGCTACACAACTGTACCTTGAGTGCACAAGTCAGAGGGATTCTTCCACCATGCTTTTGATGCACTTTTGGGCCCCATATGAACATGTTCTTGAGACCGATCATGAGAATATATTCTACGTAGAGATATTTTCATCTGGAATCTGCTAGCTGCAGTAGACATCTCAGCTCTGACGCGCTCACTTCCACAATCAGTTGTATGGCGTTCCTATGAAAAAATATCAATATCATCAATGCCTACTATAGCACCCCAACATAGGTGGGGATCCATAAGGGTGTAGTGATAGCGTGAATCTCCCTAAAGAGTCCCTACTCAAACTTATGTGCTCAGAATTAACTATTATAGATCATGTCTAGAGAGTAGTTCACAAGGTATGTGAACCTAGTTGCATACTGTTTCACCATCATTCCTCCCTTTCGTAACTAGAGGAGATCTTGAAGTCATACATAGTGAAATAATAATGGGTAGAACTCCTCACAAAATAGCCACTCGAAGTCATCCCATGATAGTACCAACTCATCAAGTATCTGAGTAACCAAGCTCCAACAACATCCAACTACTTAGGGGAAAAGGTTGACTTCCAAATCCACCATCTGATATGCTGGTGTCTATACAAGCCTGAAGAGGTGAACCACTGACTCTAGCCTAACCTCCACTATCGGAGGGTCTAGCTCACTGCAGAACCTCAGCTATCTCTGGTGTTGGAACTCATGAAGTGTTCTCAGCCTGTGCATGTCCTCAGCCTACTCTAATGGGGTTATCTACTACTCAATAGGTAGGGGTGTTGATACCTGCCCACCTGAAGATAGGGGCTCTCATGATTGGACTGGAACTAAGGCATCTTCACTCGAGGAAACTTCATCATGAATTGTAGCTAGTATCCTAGTTGGCTGGCATCGCGACGATATATTGAATGTTATTAAAGAGTACCGCAGTAGGATGGGCATATATATATACATCAACAACTGTGGGGATCTGACGTAATAAAGACACTCAAAGACTCAATATTATATGATTCATGTACCATTGTTCCCTGCAACTAGTGTCTCAGGTTTTGAGTTGACAATTTGTTAATCAGGGCCCCGGTGAATAAACACATCGGTCGCTCGTACCATCACTGGACTCCCTCGCCTGAGAGCCACTCTCGAGACACTTTGACATTGTTTCCCTAAACACAACCAAGAACCTTTTAGGGAAACATCCGAACAACATCCCAATGGTCAAACCTTTCTCTAATACCACTTTTTCATGACCTGAACCATGCTGGAGTTCGAGCTGCAACTACCTCAAGCCCTCCTCCATAGGCCAGGGGATAGCAATTTGTGTCGAAGTAACAACCAACGTTGGGAGGCCTTTGCCTAAGAATCTTTACAAACACACAGATCCAATTAAACGAAACAGTGAAAATGAAAAGAAATAAAGGCATTTAACTACTATAAAAAGTGAACCAAACATATATGCATTGACCTCTAAACAATACAATTACAAGAAAAAGTATTTCTGAAAGGGAAAAGGGAAAAAATAAACACCTAACTAGAAAAGTCTAACAACCCAACAATAGGTGAAAAGGTAAAAAAACTGGGAATGTCCCACTCCTCAATATCAAGATACAATCACTAAAAGCGTTCCAATCACCTCATATCTCTAAGATCATCTGATGTCATGTTCAACTTGTCCATCTGGTTCTACTGGCCCCCACCTGGTCTACCATCTTAATGTCCATTGATCTCATCTCTCTTAGTGCCTCTATCGAAACGTCAAACATATGCACCAGAAACAACACGTGTAGGTGAAACTCATGTCTGGGTGAGAAACTCAGTACTCAGTAGGGGACCCTGAGAACCTCGATGTTCTCAAAAAAATCCACAAAAAAACACCACGAAGTAAACTAAAAATTCAAAATAATTATGTAAACCATAGTGATTATGTATAGTCATCTCTACTCAGGTATATGCCCATAAATATTCCTAGGTCATCCAGATATACTCATCTCATCCATAAGGAAATATAAGGATCTGACCTCAAATCCATTACCATGATTTCCAAATAAGTCTCAAAGTGTAACTCAAGGATTAGGAGTACACACTCCATGAGTTAGGCATCCCTGATGGCACCCATATGAGAGATGTACTCGATCAGGTACAAATCAACCATACCTAATGGTACATCTAAAAGGACATTCTCTATCATGAACTTTATGCTAGAACTACTTCTAGTTCCTAACACTATAGGTCTTGTTGTCACGGTCTTGTGCCCGAGGAAATACAAAGGGAACCCAAGTGAAGAGGCCCACTCTTCAAAATTGCGTTCAGTTGGGGGGACAATGATCTAGTCTAACCCATGATATCTCAGTCACTCTAATAAGACGTTTCTCGCACCTCAGTCTATCGAGGGAGAACTAACTTCTTCCTCGGTATCGATTTCATAAAGTGAAGGGGCTTTCACCTCTTTACTGGGTCCTATAATCAACGGAGCTCTAACTCCCATCAACGACCTGCTCCCCATCACTACTCTGAGATGGGGGAGTACTACTCTTTAAGTTGGGTCCTACACCCTACCCAGTAGGGGAGTACAACCCTGGTATTTTGTTCATTTTGGGGGACCCATTCCCTTGTACGTCCGGAGAGTACCAACCCCACGCTAGAGGACCCACACCCTGGCACAGTAGGGGAGTGTCGACTCTGCTGTAAGAAGGTGTAAAGAGGACATGCACCCTGAATTGGTAGGGGAGAACAACTCGGTGACTAGAGAACCTGCTCCCTTGTAAATTAAGGGAGTAACAGACTCTATCACAATATCTGTTGTGGGGGCACGCACCCTAGTATGTCAGGGGAGTACTGACCCCATACTAGAGGACCTGCGCCCTGTCATGGCAGGGGAGTACCGACCCTACCGTAGCACTGTGTAAGGAGGACCCGCACCCTGGGTCGACAAGGGAATACCTACTCCTAACATAGAGGACCCTCACCCTACCCAGTTGGGGAGTACCTGACACTTTGTGAGTTAAGTATGGATGACCCTTTCCCTAGTCCAATAGGGGAAAATGAACCCGCACCCATGATGTGTGGAGTCCAGTCTCTACCAAAGCATAGGAGTAGGGAATACCAACAACTTGAGTCATAAAGGGAGTAGTCATCCCAACTCTCACCACAAGAAACACTCTAGTTCTTCTCCTCAGTCTATATTTCATACCTCTACATTCTCCAAAACTCATCTGAAGTATCTGAAAAGGACCGCCTCATCCCAAGGATTTCTGCACTGTAGAAGGTTCATCATTTTGACATCATAAGAAAGAGATATGTCGTATATAATATCTTAAAATAATATTGATAATAATATTATTGGGTGTTTCATGGACCTGATCCATGAACAAAAATTTAATATTCAACACTATATTTGAATCAACCATCTTAAAGAGAGGGTCACGTCGCTGCTGACAGCAAGTCAATCAGACACCACACGTAGGAGTTAGGTCAAATCAAAGATGTAATAATAATAACATATTTTTATTTTTATTTGAATGTATTAGGTATCTGATCCACAAACCCAAAAAATATTTCCAATATTGGACTCATAATTTCTATCTCTAAGTCAAGGTCACACTTTCATTGACGGTTCATTAAACTGAGATCGCATGAATAAGTTTTGGTCGAAACCCGGTTTTCCAATCAAAAATAATAACAACATTATTATATTATTTTTATTTTTATTTTTATTTAACCATTTTTTTCCTTCAATTCCAAAACCCATGTTCAAATATTTCAAGGATCTCAAGTGCAGCGCAAAACTCCAAATTCACTCCTCCTTTATCATTTCTTTATTTTTTTAATTTTATTTCCTTTATTTTTTTCTCTCTCCAATCTTCAATCTTATTCCCTAATTTAATGCCACCATTCCAATGTAAACCCTAGAGGTCAACCCTTCACGTAGCCAACTCTTCCGCCAGATCTTCTGCCTCCGGTCGTGCTTGCCCAAAACTACCTTGCCGCCTTGCGCTAGCTACCTTGTCATCGTGGTCCACCCTCGTCGGTCGCGTACCTCGTGGCCTGGCCACCAACTGCGCACCCGGACCACCAGACGACACCGACTCAGACTCACCATACACCACCATACAACCTTCACTTTGGTTCCTTGCTCTCACAAAGCCTTGCTGACAACCACATGGATGAACCACCAAAACCATCGTCGGACCTGCATCGGGGAATCCATTCGTATGCCATTTCGGTTTCGATTTAACTCAGAAAAAAAAGGCGAATGTGGATTTTTGATCCTCAGGTCATGATCTCCACATCTATATATTGTGCTCAACAAAACATTGAGTTCTTGACTCATTTAATTATTTTGTGGTGAAGATCATGTGATGAACGTGTAGAGAATGAATAAGAAAAGATCATGGTCTATGTTAGGATTGATGTTTATTATTGTTTTTCCATTGTTGTTGAGAATCAAGAACACTGGGAATTGGAAAATAAATATTTATCATACTCCAAGAATTTCAAATTCATGATAAATAAGAAGAAATTGATTCAACCAATTGTTTTTTTATTTTGGAATTAATTTATTTAATTTGTGTTCATCATGAAAATTCAACTGGGGTAAGGAATCCACAAAGATAAATCCTACCTTGATTGTATCCATTTGGTGTTGACAAAGATCGCACTTGCACAATGATGAGAAGTATATTTTCCATTTGTCATGGTTCGATCCGCCTGGATCCAAGGCTTCATCATTTTTCATCAATAGAAAGGATAGGATAAGAGAGGAGTAGGAGTCATTGGAAAAAGGGTTATGAGGCCAAGATCTCATAACCATGAATTTATAACCTCTCATCAAGTTAAAATAAATTAATCAAATAATTAAATAAACAATTATTTAATTATTTAATTATTTTCCTATGAGGTCGCATATGTCGAACACCCGATTCCGACAAAGGTTATATCCTTCCTAGGGTAAAACCTACATTCTGATCTCATTGGTGGTATCAAATTTCTCATAGGAGTCCTCGTCCATGAGTTATTTTAGTTTTAGATATTAAATGAATAAACTAATTATTTTATTTATTCATTTAACACACTTCCAATGAGAAAGGGGTCTGAACATCCCACCCCAACTTATTTTATGTCACGCCTAGGGGAAACACCGCATTTCAGACCAACTGTGGTCTTATATTTCCAATATGACCAACCATTTAATAGATATATGTTTTCTTTAGTTAACCATGTGTTCATAAAAGAAAAACATTTAACATTTTTATAAAAAAAATCTGAGCACATCGGGCCTCAGAATTGCACATCGTCTCAACACCCAGCTCTGAAAATATTCTTAGAAATATTTCAAAATATTATTAGTAAAAAACCAGATCTCTATAAATTTTGGTGATATATGTCCAAACACTAACCCACAACTACCTCCAAAGACCCATCAAGATGTCCCAAACCGCATACTGACATTATGGAAAGATAATTAACATGCAACACTAGTACAAATTTTTCATGAACCAACCTAGATACCCTATTACCATAATACTTGAACTGGAACTAACATATCATGGGGGGCATCCCAGATCCCCATGGTTTTGTTACTATCACCTAGAATCATACAATATCAATGAGGGAATGATTTTTTCCATAAAATATAAAAAGATAAATATTATATGTCAGAATGATCAACATTCCAATCAAAAAATGTACAAGAAACAAATAGGGAAAACAAAACCCAAATTTTCACATCATTAAAGTACTTGGTATCTAAAAAAATAAAAACTCAAATATCCCATTCAAAAAGTAGATAAAATTTCCACCGATCACTCCATAAACACTCTGTAGCCAAAAGAATCGAGAATATAAATCACCTCCAAGGGTCTCTTTCCTAGTGCTCATACCTGGCATAAGAGATTCTATAAATTCCTGAAGTAAAAGGTACGGTGTCATCTATAAATCCCAGTAGGGTCTCACAAAGTGTTTCATAATGTATTAAGTAACAATAAACTAATTATTCTTTTATTTTAAATAATACAGGACATAACATAACATATCATTTTACATTTTTTAAACGAAACGTGCTTTATTTTTGATGTATGGAAAACACGTTAAACATGGAATAAATGAAAATTTTCTATAAAAAATTTTATATAAATTACTTAGAATGAGTAAAATAGCTCTATAATAAATGGAATATATAAAAAATATAAAAAGAACTATAGTCATATTCAATGAAGTACATTCTTTTCTAGATATAGGATCCTCACATAATTCAAATCAGCAATCACAGATAAACATGTGTGCACACAACCCTCTGGCCGAGGAAAAACAAGACACGTGAACATCCCTTCAGGGATAATAATATGGAAATATGATTTTTTTTATAGTTTTCATCATTAATACATTTCTATGTGGTCAATATCCTATCAAGACTATCCAAAATTACTCACTAAATAACTGGGATCACATGTACTCAATCAATCAATAAATAATGGTCAATTCATCACATTTCAAATCAATCATCATTTACAATTCAATTTCATAAATTTTCAGTTTCAATATGTCAATGTAATTAAAAAACCAAAATGTTAGTTTTTCATTATTTCATTCCTTTTAAATCAAAAATCAATCATAGGTTTTCATTAGTTAAATTTTATACAGTTTCTCAAAATAAGTCTCAAATCGTTTTATCAATTCCACCATTCTCAAAGTTCATCCCACAAATCCAATTCCATTGGAATTGGTTTTTTTCGAAAAATCCATTCCATTCCTAATTATAACATAAAATCATATCAATTTAGAATTTTATAAATCAATTGAATGTTATTTGAAATAAAATCAATCAATTCTATGTTTGAATTACATAGAAAATATCACATGAAACCAGAAACCTTTAAACAAAATATTTAGAAATCAACACCTTTAATGAGACATGTCAACGAAGAATGAATGTTTGGAAGGTATATGAACCAACCTAGAATCAATATTCAGTGTAAAAGAAATTAGATTCACCAATTATATGATAATACATCAAACATTAAAGAGTATATTAAGAGATACCAAAAATTCAACATGAGGTACAACCCACATACCCCAAAATATGAGTCACAACAACAACAAAAATCAATCACTGAAAGAATGATCTGAAAGGGTTTGAGATATCCAAAATCACCCATAATTTTCTAGTGAAACTATGCGTCATAAGAGGGCTGGGATGTATCCAAATGAAATGAGATTAAATAGTGAAACACAATTAAAACCACTTTTCTTGATAATTACATGGTCTTTAACCTTTTTTTTCATCGTGTAATCCAACAAGTCCATTTACATCGAAAAACCCATCACATTTTTATAAAAACATGATTTTTTTACACATCATGAACACCAAGTAAATAGTGTGGAAATTCCCACTTTATAGGAATATTCAAAACATTTTCTGGACAAAAAATACATATCATGTAAAAAAATTAAACTTTGTGTAGTCTCTCAACAGACAGAAGAAAACCCATTTTTTAATAGAAAAACACCAAATCAACCCAGATATTCTCTAAACATGGTAACAAATCTAAAAATTAATTATCAAATTCATACCTAGAGTCAATTAAGTTAAAAAAACATACATCCACAAACTATAGATAATTTCCCAAGTAAAGGTTATCTATCTCTGAGAAGCCTACAAACAAAGAAAAACTAGGATGAAAACTAAACATGAACAAAGGAGTACATGAGAAGCGTAATGGTTTGTTGCATAACACACAATGTACTTAAGATAGGTATTATTGGTATTATATTAAATAGTAAAAATATTCAATGTTATCAAGGATCTCAAAAGGTTTAATTTTTCTATGACTAAGCTTCCCCTACAACGCAAACCTCATGAATTGCTTCCACAATTATATAAAAAGGATCACCTTATCTCTGAACTCAAAATATAGGTATTTCGAATCATTTTCTTTGTATATTTTATGTTGGCTTTGTATATGATGATGAATGGTTTGAATGTTTTATTTTATATCTTGTATATGATCAAATTCCATCAGTTTCTGTTATCTAACTTCAACCCAACATTTTTTAGTCTGACACCTCTTCCTGTATAGATCCTCATATTGTGAAATTTGAATGCATGAATGGAAATTTTTGTTATAATAGAACTCCCCTAGGGGATTTTTTTTAAAATCCATTAAAATACATTGAAAATACATGGAAAATGATCTCAGTATATTTTGTATAGTTTGAGTGGTTCACTTAGAATCGACATACGTCTGTGGGTGATAATAAATTATGAAACATATCTCTATATCTAATTATTTCTAAAGTATTCTCCATTACGTCGAGTTAAACATATGATATCGATTAGATACAATGGAGAGTGGTACTCCATAAAATATTAAAATTTCTCATATGTATATCATAATTATTTGGTCATCATATATATCTTCCTTGATAACAATTAAATTCACATATTTTATAAGGTGATTGTCAACCACTCAAATAGCATTAAGTCCTTTTTATATCATGGGGAGTCCTATAATAAATTACAAGGTTGTATTTTTTTAATTTTCATAATTTTACCCTTAGACTTGTGCCATTAATCCTTGGGCTTTTGTAATACGAAGCCTCAAGATAAAGATTCTGTCATCTCTATCTTCATGTTGTCCCACCATAAGTTTTTCATTAGATATCTATACATCTTAGTAATTCTGGGATGAATAGAGAAGGATGATATATGAAAATAATATAGAAGTTACCACATTAGTTATTGTTATTTAGGGACACATATCTATATTCAAAACCATATGAATCCATATTTAGAAATTTTAAACTCTAAAATATTCACTTCCTTTCTCTGTAATTCCATATCATCATTTTGTTCCTCCTTGATCCTCTTAATAATATAATGTTTAACATTTAATGAATAGTGTTATCATGAAATTTCTTAAATAATACACATTTACATTCTTTACATGTATAATATAATGTTATCCATTTCAATCCTCATCATGTATAGGGTTGTGGGATAATTTATACTCAGAGAATTTACCATTTAATTCACATTCATGTGTGGGTAATGGATTGAAAATTCATAATATTTGATCAGTTCCAATCTCTTTTATTGGAAAATATTTAGCACCTTTTGTTTGAATATATTCATGAGTCTTTTATGACCCATATATATTTAACACTTATCCATATAAAGATAATTTCTCTAAATTATCAATGAAATATTACTACAGCCATTCCAGATCATGTATTTGTAGTAATACTTATGGATATTAAATTGGTGGGAGGAATAAACTATTAATTTCTAGTTTTTAAATATTACACAACCAAATAATTTTTTGGATGCATCACTTTAGATCAAAAACCCTTCCCCACTGATGGGTAATGTGAGAATAGGTGAAGTGATTACGATATTCTTTAACTCATTCAAGCTCTCATCACCTTCATCAGTCTAGAAAAGCATCACTCCCTTCATAATAATCATGGTTAGTGGATTTTAAAATCATGAGATGGTTCCCACAAATACAAATTATTACATAGATAATCCTAGGAATCAATGGATATCCTTAATAAATTTTGTTTTGGGGGAATCCTTTAATTACCATTGTCTTTAATGGATCCACAGATATCACTTTTTTGGTTATAACATTCCCTAAGAGTGTTAATTTCTCCATCCCAAAATCTAATTTATTGTACTTCCTATAAAACATTTCCTTTAAAAATTCCATCAGCACAACATTGAGATTCACTTCACATTCCTCCTTTCTTTTGCTGTAGATAAGATTATCATCTATAATTACTACCACATGTTTATTAAGGTAATCCCAAAAAGATTATATTCATTGATTTTATAAATATTATTGGACCATTAGTGATTCTGAATAGAATCACTATGAATTCATAGTGGACATAAATTTTATGAATTGTGGTCTTGGAGATATCCTCATTATTCACCTTTTCAGGATAACATACTAATTAAAGATCCATATAGGAAAAGTTTGTATATCCATATATCTAATTGAACAAGTCATCAATCTATGGTTGAGGGTACTTTTTATTTATCATGATTTTGTTGAGATCGTGATAATAAATGAAATGATGTAGTGACCCACCCTTCTTCCTAAGAAAAGGTACAATAAAACCTCTTGTTCAAGAACTTGGATGAATAAAACCTTTTTACATATTCTGTTATGGTTTATTCTTTAGGTTTTAAGATAAATAATAGGCTTTCTATACAAAGTCTTGGATATTAGAAAACCATTGGGTATTAGTAAAATTTATAACTCAACCTCCTAGTTATGAGGAATATAAGGAAATTCCCATGGTAACACATAAACATATTCTCATATATTGGGGTTTCCATCAAGGATAATCTTTTCCTTAGTATCATTCATTTGAGCTAGATACAGATGATCATAAGGCAATAATACACATGCATGAGATGATGATTCCAAAGAAGATACATCCTCCTCCTTACACATGTATAGAAACAAAGGTAAATTCATAATACATAGGCTTATTTCCTTCTCCCAATAATTTAAGTTGAAAATATACAATAAATCCCAATCCATACATATAATTACATAAAATTATTCTAAAGAGAGTATGACAACGTATGAAGGGAAATCCATCCCATAAATACTGATAGGCGAAGTTTTATGATTGGGCTGTAATAATTTCCCCATTTATTATTTTCTTATATAACTCGATTTACATGTTTTTAGGTGGTGTTTGAATAGTTATATAGAAAATTAATAATAACAAAAAATTCAAAGAAATAAAATCAAATAGTAAATTAACTATTATTAAATAAATAAATACCATAATTGTCACCAATTCATTGTTAGGATACACCTTAGTAGTTTTGATGGAATATTCTCTCAATTTATCTATAGGAATTAGAGTTTTCTTCCTTATTATTTTGGATAACCTTTGGATTGGTGAATTAGTTTATATAGTATCCACATACCTTATAATAAAAGCATTATACAATAGGTTTATGGTTGCATGAATCTTTCCATTCTTTTATCACATCAGTAAGTTTATTTATCCCCCATAAAAATTCACTAACACAGTTCCCCTCCTCAAAATTATATAATATTTTTATCCCCTAAAATCAATTATCAGGACACTCCTTCCTTTTCTTTTAATAAGGGTGATGTTGGAATTTATTACCAATGTGAGATTTCTCTAATAATCCCAAAAATTAAACTTTGTTCTCCACTTCGTGTCACCATTCCTATGAGATACTTGAGATTAACCAATCTCTATTTTTACTTTGAGGTGACATTAGATAGTTTCTTCCTTGATTTAATATTCTCAAATCACCAAATCTTTTAATATATTTTGTTTTATCCCACCAAGGAAGTGATCAACTTTACTTTTTGGGTCAATGGAAAATACTAAGGAATATTATGAAAGTCTTGTGAAGTTTTCCTCATACACCCTAATATATTTTTCTTCTTTGTTTTTTAGACTAATAAATCTATATATATTTTACCTTGAAGAGTGTAAAGAAAATATTTATTGTTTTTTACAATATTCTTCCCACACAACCACTTACATATCTTCCTTAGACTTTTTATTCTTGATAAATGTCCACCATTGGTAAATTTCTCCCTCCAAGTGATAAACAACTATCAAAACCTTTCCCTATAATGTGAATTGAAGAATGGATAATATCTTCTAAATAGAGTTGATCCATTCTCCCACAATTATGGAATCAGAATATTCATTGAAATTTAGTGTTGTTTGTCATATAAAGGTATTAGTTGAAACTTGACCTCAATTATTGGAATGTGGGTGTTAAATCTGATTCAAGTTACTATTAAATATATTATTTATTTAATTAAGAATTTTAATAATGTTCTCAAATCCTTGTCTCATCCGGTTTCACATCAAATTTGGAAATTTAACACATTTCCCATCACACTGTTTGTCAACATGATTCCTACTAAATATATACATTGAATAAAATAAAGGGAAATTAGGGATTATAATTTTCAAACTAGTGAACATATAAAATGGAAAATTAATATGGGTTTAACTAATGTTTTAATATCATAATCCCAAAATATAACTAGACCATTCTCTGTTATGAACTATAAGAACCTATATTTTTTGTACACATTAATTCATGATTTATTACATAAATATGAACATAATAAAATCCCAAATGACGGAGAGTCTTAGAGAATTTTTTTAAATTAGATATAACTTGAAATTGGGAATAATGATATTATTTAAAAACTCCAAAACATACCCCTAAATTCCAATGACCATCTAATACTACGTGAGACAACTTGAGTGCATAAAAAAGAATGGGGTGAGATATAAAGCCTAGTAGTGGAATAATCAAACCATATCATGAGGTAAAGAAGTACACATGAGTGAAGCAGCATAACATGGTGACATAATAAGGTGAGAATCATAATCATGAATGTCAACACATGACATTAAAAGATAACATCATGACATCATTAAAATGTTAGAAAACATTAAACATGATATAATAAGGGTGGGTAAAGTTCATCCATTGAGAAATCATAAAATAATGTTCTTAGAATAATATAATATGAATCATCCATGGTATATCATGGTATAATAACATTAAACCATTCATTAATTTGCCATATAATTTCAGTCCAAACCATTATAATCATATCATGTATATATATTTGTGTGCAACATAAATCATACAATATAAGAAAGTATTTGATCACTTTTTATTCCATGATTAAGGATTCTAGGTTTTATACGTAGAATTCCCCAGTCAATGAAGGATGGTTACATCTCAGTGAATACCCTTAAGTGGAAACGGGGATGGGTATTTTCAACACAAAAGTTTGGCATTAAAAATACCACAATATTTTTAAATCATAACGGGTGTTTATAAAGGGTTATGAAAGGGATTAATGATATTTAAAGTTGATTTCCAATTATTTATTCCTCATAAGGATGGTAAAGGGATGCCTAAAAATACATTATAACATGAAACATTTCTAATCAAAAAATTCAATACAATGAAGGTGCTTGGATGGGAAATAATAGAGAGAGATATCCCTTACATTAGTAGAATAACATCTTAGGAAAAGGTTATAATGGGAGAGGATAAATAATACCTCATAATAATAACATAACTCAGATGGTAAATGGATATTTATAAACCCATTATAATAAAATAAATTGAGATTCAAAAGGATAAATAAAAAGGAAGTACATAATTGAAGATGAAAAGGAAGAGAGTTCCTTACTTGAGAGGTTGATCCAAAAAGACCGAGAGGATATTCTTAAGATATTAAGAAAACCTTGGGAAATATTTATATAGGGATAAGAAAAAGAATATATTTATTAATGTTTTTTTAGTGAACAATAAATTGAGGTTTGGTGGGTATTTATACCCAAAGAGAGGGGAATTATTTATAAATTTCTAAACATTGGTTTTGGACTATAATATATAAAATAATCAAAAAAACCATAATTTTTTCCCCATGTAATGTGTTTCCCTCTACCTAGTTAAAAGAGGTCTTTGATTTGATTTAATAATAAAAATGAGGCTTCGGCCCCAACCTTTTAAAAAAATATTAGAATTTAAATATAAATAAATCTTATTTAATAAGATGATTTAATGAAATTGAAATTTATTTCAAAACTCTATGATTTTTCAAGAAGATTATTTTTAATATATATTCCCCAAAAATAGAATTTTTATTTCTTCATATCACAATCTTGTTTTCATCAAACTCGTTATATAATAGTTCATATATACAAAGTAATAATGAAATGGGATAAAATAAAAATAAAAATTTACACTACTAGGGTATGGATAAAAAACTACTTATTACACCAGCATATACCATAAGGGTATGGTGTGTGACATTAGTTCTTTTATGGGGTGGTTCATAGAACATGAATTGTGTGGTTATATCCATAAGATTTAACTTCTCCCATAAATGATTTTTATAGTGTTTTAGTTGTTGAATTAATTATTGGGTTTGAAAAATGTAAAATAATAGAGATTCAATATCCCTTGTATGATATGACAAATGAAATTCATTGGGTATAATTCTACCTATAGAGACCATCGCATCTTTCTTCTATATTAATTAGATTTTATAAAAAACCCTTAAAATATACTATTCTTAATGGTTGTTGTATAATGACTATATTAACAATAGTTTTGGTGTTCAATAATTTTTAGGCCCAAAAGACAAATTATGCCGATATTTTACAAGGGTCCAGACCAACACATGAAATATTTTTAATTTGTTTACTATTAATAAATTACATCATAAGACATTTATTCATTCGTAAGGGAATTTAATTTATAAAATTCTAGGTTTTTAGATAAATAATAGGTGACAATATATGAAAATATATATTAATATACATATATGTATTATAACATCCCATTATCAGTTTAATAGATACATCTTTAATATTGTTGTTGGTTTTCCCTTTATTTAATGGAGTAGGGTTGAGTTTGAGTTGAGAGGTTTCTTAAAATTGTGAAATTATAGTTGGTTGGAATTTCACTTTCTTTTGGTTTTTAACTATAGGCTTCTAGGGAATTACACGTCATGAAATGAGATTATAGGATGTGTGATTTGTCATAGGGTATAAGCCATGTAATATGAATTCACATTATAAAGGGTTTCATGTCATGGACCATGTTTACACATCATGAAAAATTGGTAGATCGGTCCTTTTACTCACATTATGGCATTTAATGCATGGTAACATGTTTTCCTTCCATGACTGCATTACATAGGGATTTCATGATGTGTAATGGATTACACATCATGTAATACCCCAAAGGCCCTGATAAAAGTAGTAGTGCGCTTGGAATTTCTCCCATCCCCTTCTCTAGTTTCCTTTCCCTGGTCCAAATACTTACCTAGTTTTTCATAGAGCCTTATAACCCTTCTATATCCTTTCCTTTGGTGATTGATCATCATTTCTTTGGTGGGTGATATCCGGGTTAGCGTTATTCATCGTTATTCATCCATCTCTATTTATCCTCTTTTGGGATTTATGTGGATCATCATAAAGATAATGAATCTCTTTTCCTTGATAGTAGATCCAACCTCTAGGTTGTGTTTCAAGATCTTATATGCATTCTTTCTCCTTGATAGGTTCCATTGCGAGTGTTAGAATTCAAGAAAAAGGTAGGTGGTTATATAACAATTCGCCAAATTGATTATCCCTAACTTTCATGATTTATTTTAATTACTGATTTATATTCTATTGATCACATTTCTTTAAATTAGATTGATAAAATCCAATTCTAATGAATCAGAAGATTTTAAATGGTATAGGCATATAAATTTGGAAAACCCCCAATTCCATTGAATTGAGTTGTATTTTATTGAAAATGGTCGATTTAAATTATTGAATTTAAATTTTGGATTTTATTGAAATGATTTGAATTTATTTTTTGAATTTATTTTTTGGAAATGAATTTTGAAAAAGATGGAATTATTTTTGAATGGATTTCAAACTTGTGAGAATGGATTAAAAATATTTTTATATAAAACTAGTGGTTTTATCTTGCGAAAAAGGAATAGTTTTTTATTAAAAAACCATTTTTGTTTTAAATGGAAAGAAATTGGAACTTTTGAAATGGAATATTGGTATTTATTTTTATTTTAAAAAGTATTAAATTAAATTTCCCATCATGTAAAAGTGCATGAAAACCTTAGGTAGTTTGTGAGTAATTTGGACACACTCTATGGTATTACAATGTTCTAATACATACCTGTGGTGAGTCACATCTCTGATGAGAGGGTGATGAGTAACCACTAGAAAGTGTCAAGGGGATATTATTATAATCAATTTTTTACTTTCACTTAGAGAGTGTGGATTCCTATAGCTAGAAATATAATCAAAGCTTTTGTAAGATGACCATGTTGCTCGCTTGTTTATTTATATGTTAAATATAAATGTTTGCCAACATTATAAAACTATTTTAAATTCCATTTCTATATTTACATAAACTATTTTATGTAAATTTTTTATTTAATACATTATTTTTATTATTCCATCTCTTTTAAAGTAAATACATGTTATTTGAAAGTTTTTTCTATCATTTTGAAAATGTATAAAATGTTTTTAAAATATTATTTTGAATTTTCAAACCTATTTTTTTTGAAAATTAAAATATTTTATTTGGATAAAATATATTTGGAATATATTATAGAATCTTAGGGGGTATACTACTAGGCTTAGGCTCATACCCTACTTTTTTCCATCAGGTGTTTATAGACTTTCTCCTTCCAGGTTTGAGAAAAGGGAAAGGAAATCATGGAGGTGGATCTAGCTATTGAGCATTGTACATAGTGAATTCTGTCCTTAGGGACCTTAGATGTATTTTACCTATTTTTTGTACTTGGGTTGTAGTACTTTGGGTTTTTTAGGCCTTGTTGTATTCTGGTACTTTACTCTCAGTGGAGTTTCTTGTATATGCATATTGACATGCCTATCCTACATTCACTGAGTCTTATGGAAACATAGTTCCCACATTCATGATATCTAATTCCAGGTGATAGTCACTAACTTGTGGGGACTGAGAACACCCTTCAGGCTATGTCAGGTCTGATTCAGTTATTAGGTTACAGGGTACATGGGATGGTTCATGAAAAAGTGGTATCATATGAGCTCGTGAGCTTTTGACTTGAATTGAGTTTGAATTTTTCAAATCTTTTTGAGACTTAGGAGGTACTTATGATTGATTTTCTATATATATCTCACTTCAATGAACCTTATGTCACTAGGGGTTATTATGGAAGGATGTATTATGGATTTTTTCTTGAAATTTCCCAATTTTGATTTGGATAGAGTGGAAACCAAATCAGGTTGTTCTATTTGTTTGGACTATTTTTTCCCTTGTTTATCTCTTTTAGAACTACCTAATGTCTTCATGTATCTCTTTTGATCTTGTGTAGCATCATTCCTATGAGAAGACATGCCAATCATATCTAGGAGAAAGATGTTATTGAACAGCAACGAGCGAATAATCCAGTGGACCCAGAACTATTTGAGGGGATAATTATCACTATCAATGCTCTAGGATAGTCACCACCTACATTCCATGTTTAGGATCCAACTATGGATCCTCAGGGGGGGTGTTCTTCGAAATTGTTTACAAGATATTCTTCTCTAGAAGACACTAGTTTTCGAAGTCTCTGTTGATCCTTGGCATGCTGAGGAATGGTTGGGAAAGATATAATTTTTATTTGAGTTATTAGAGACACCATATTTCATCAATGTGAAATATTGAGCCTTTTTTATAGAGTGATCGATCAAGTGATGGTGGGATGTGATGGTGATGAAAAAGAAACATGAGGACTTAGACTGGAAATAATTTAATAATCTTTTCACCGATCAATTTTATCAAAATTAAATGGTGTTGGACAAGGCTATGGAGATTTTTAATATTGAGTAGAATGATAGAATTGGGACTAAATATTTAAATCATTTTTTTAGTTGGTGAAATTCTCACCAGAGATTGAATATAATGAAGTGATGAAGTCACAATGCTTTGAGGTAGGAATTTGATCAAATATTTGTTTCTATATTTTTCTTGTTTAAGATTCCCACTTATACTAATGTGTTGGATAGGGAGATGATGGTTGATATGGAACTAGATGAAAATTCATGGTTATTAGGAGTTTCTTTTTATCCCACGGGTAGCATTGGTTACATCAAATGAAAACGTAATCGTGATGATTCTCGTGGAAGTTCTCAATGAGAGGGTCAATCCAAACCACCAATAGCATCAAGAGGATGTAATTTTTTTTGATACTAGTGTGGTAGTCTAGGACATGATAAGAGGGTTTTCACTGAGGCACCTGAGAACTGTAGCTCCTACGTACGTTCATGACACTTACAAAGCTTCTGCAATCACTTCTTTACTCCGCATAGTGGAACATGATAATCACATCCTCATAAAACTATAAAGAAATTATATGCTTCATGTACAAAAGGGTTCCATCCACATACATACATATTAAAGCTTCTTCACAGAGTGGAAGAGTCTCTAGAGGAAGCAATCATGGGTCCAATGATTGTGATAGTTATCATTACTACAACATCGTTATTTTTTACTGTTCTATTTGATAATGTTGCATCCCACTCATTTAATTCAACCAATATTGTTAATATATTTAATCATCCTATAGAGAAACTATCAGGTACAATGGACATTACTAAACCCCTAGGTGCTAATAGAGAGTAGGTTATTTGTAGTCTAGCTTGTTTATTCTCTCTTTCAGATGTCGATCATTCTTGGAGTTTTCTAATTCTCGACATGAAATATCTTGATGTTACATTTGGGATAGATTAGATCACTTTAAATAATGATTGAATTGATTTTTATCTTTAATGAGTCTACCTTATAACACCCAGTGGTGTGCCTCTTATCTTTGAAGGAGAACGGGACCTAAGGTCAAGCATAGTCGGACCCTCTTATCTAGATTTGTGGAAAGTTATATCAGTTTTTACGTTTAATATGGAGCGGGATTCAGTGATTGGGTATCTTCCTCTAGTATTCATCGAGTTTCCTAACATGTTTCCTTCTAATTTATCTAGTTTTCCACTGATGAGGGTGGTCTAGTTTTTCATTGATTTAATTCATAGTACTCAACCAATTTCAATTACCTACTATTTCATGGGACCAATTGAACTAAAAGAGCTGAATTATTAGTTGGATGATCTTCTCAAGAAATTATTTATACACCCAAGTGTATGACATTGGGTGGTTCTAATTCCATTTTCTAAGAAGGCTCATGGTTCTCTTCACTTATTTTTTGATTACCAAAATCTCAATCGATTTGTGGAAGATAACATGTATCTGTTACCACAGATTGATGATATGTTTGATTAGTTAAAGGTGAGAAGTGATTTCCATTGATCGACCTTCAATCTAATTACTGTTAATTAATGATAAAGGAATCTGGAATTCTAAAATCCACCTTTTAGAGTAGGTATGACCATTATAAGTACCTTGTTTTTCCCTTTGGTATTACAAATTCTTCTACAGTTTTCATCGCTCTGATGAACAAGATTTTCCACGAGTATCTGGATAACTTCATGGTTTTATTTATGGATGAAATCATCATTTCCTAAAATTACAAGGAGTATAATGTGCATCATCTGAGAATAGTTCTGAGCCTGCTGAGAAATCAAAGAATTTATGCCAATATTTCAAAGTGATGTTTCTCAATTCAGGAAGCAAAATTATTGGGACACATGGTTTCTGAATGGGATATATCAGTTGATCCTGAAAAGGTGAAGGGGGATATGAATTAGTAGTAACCACAAAATTTATGCAAAATTCAGAGATTCTTGGTCTTAGTTGGATACTACTATATGTTCCTAAAATACTTCTCGATGTTGGATTCTTCGATGACTACTATGTCTTGGAAGGGGGTGAAATTTTCTTGTGACGATAAAGGTCAAAATTATTTTTCTGAGCTGAAATTTATTTTTACTAATATACCAGTGTGGAATATTCCAAATGCTTTGAAGGGATATTTGGTACTTTGTGATACCTTGGGTTCAATATATGGTTGGGTTCTTATGCAGGGATACCATGTAGTTTCTTCTAGATCACATTATCCTAGGACACATGAGAAAAATTATCTTACCCACAATCTTCAACATTCATATGTGATGCACGTGCTTAAGATTTGACATCATTACCTTTGCGGTGAAAGGTTTACCATTTTTCATACGACAAAATCATGATTTATATCTTCTCTAAAAAATATTTGAATCTTCAATAGAGTAATTGGGTGTATTAACTACAATTTTTCAACTTCGACATTGCCTATACCCTGGGGAAAAGGAATTACATTACAAATGAATTTAGTAGCAAAATCCATACCCATTTTGTGGAAGAATATTCATAGTAAAAGAGGTTTATGTCTATAAATTCATAGTTTCATATTGGAGTTCAGAAAAAAGGGGTTGAAGTATCTTTTTTCAAACTTCAATTGACATTTTATCTTCTCAAGATGATTCTTCAGAAACAAGAGCTTGATGATGAATTTTTTAGCATTATAGACTCTCTTTATGGTGGGAAGATAGTGGCCCAGTGGTTGTTCTGCAAGGAGGGTGTGTTTTGTTATCAAAACCATTATGTTGTTCTGTTAATAGAATGGAAGGTGGTAATTGGGGATTTCTATAATTCTCAGTCGGTTGTGCACCCAGGAACCACTAATATATTCTATGATATGTGTTAATAGTTCTGGTGTCCAGGTATGATAAGGGGCATTACTGAGTTTGTTTCTCGTTACTATACATGCCAACAGGTGAAAGTAGAGTGCTAGAAATCGTCGGCTTTACATCTCTCACTTAATGTTCCTACTTGGAAGTGGGATGAAATCTCTATGGAAGAATGCAATTTGGGTTGTCATTGAAAGGCTGACCAAGTCAGATCACTTTATACCCATTCATGATATAACCAAAGTTGAGAAGTTGGAAAATATCTATGTGAAAGAGGTTGATCATTTGTACGGAGTTCCATATTCTATAGTCTCTAATAGGGATCCTTGGTTTATATATCATTTTGGGAGAGGCCTTCTAGAGGCCCTAGGATCTCAGATTCGTTTGAGCATGTCCTACCATCTACATTATGATGGTCAAATGTAAAGATATATATAGAGTCTTAAGGATATGTTTCACTCATTTTTTCTTGACTTTTGCAGGGTTTGGGATGTCTACTTCGGACTGGTTATTTTACCTTATAACAATTGTTACTAGTTCCTGATTAGAATGAAATATTTTGAGTCCTTGTATGGATGTCCATGTAAATCTTCATTGTGTTTGTTAGATATTGGTGAATGTTCCTTCATTGGGTTATGTTTGGTTCAATAAATAATAGAGAAGATTTAGTTGATTTTTCAAAGGATGGTGAAATCAAAGAGACGATATAAGTCTTATGTTGATCATCACCATAGACCTTTAGTGTTTTCAGTCGGTGACTAGGTATTCTTGATGTTTTCACCCTAGTTCATCGATGTCTTGGTTGGAAAGGAAATATTTCTCATCATTTTGTGGGACCTTTAGAGGTTGTTGATTAGGTGGGAAAGTTTCTTATCATATAGCACTACCACAGAAATTGATGTTGACACATAACACATTATATATATCACAACTGAGAAAGTATCTTTCTAATCCATCTCACATTTTTAGTTGGAGTGATCTTGAGATTGAACTTGATTTATCTTTGACTGAGCGAAAAGTCAGTATAGTTTATTCTAAAACCATGATACTTCATAGAAGGATGATACATTTGGTTCATGTGATATGATATCATGGTTTTCATAGTAATGAGATGTGGGAATGTGAGTAACTTATGAGAGAGTATTAGCCTCATAATATTGGCATGAAAGCTTCTTCATATGCTTTTAGGGGGTAGAACGTTCTTATGGTGGGGAGGTTGTAACATCCTGCTACCATTATGACAGGTACGTCTTTGACCATATCAAGATTTTCCCTTTCTTTAATGGATTTGGGTTGATTTTCAGTTAAGAGGATTATTTAAAATGGTGAATTAATAGTTTGGTTGGAATCTCACTTTATTTTGGTTTTAATAGTAGGCTTCTAGGGAATTACACATCGTGAACTAGGGTTACACGACATGTAAGTTGTTGTATGTTACATGCCATGAAATAGGCATTCATGTTGTGAAGGGTTTCACATCATGAACCATGTTTACACATCATGAAATAGTGGTAAATAACTTCATTGACTCATGCATCAACCTTTAATGTAGGGTGACACGTTTTCTTTCTACATCTGTGTTACTTAGGGATTTCACGACACGTTATGGATTACACGTCATGTAATACCATGACATGCATCAATAAAAGAAGCAGTGTTCTTGGAATTTATCTCATGCTCTTCTCTATTTCCCTCTCCCTCGACCCAAATCATTACCTAGTTATTCTTGGAGCCTTCCAACCCTACTGGATCCATTCCTTTGGCATTTGATCTTCATTACTTCAGTGGGTGATATATGGTTAAGCATTCTTCATAGTTCTTCATCTATCTCTCTTTCTCCACTTTTGTTATTTCTATAGATCATTCTAAATATTAATGATTTATTATCCTTGATATTAGATCTTTCGTATAGGTTGAGTTTTGAGATTCTTTACACCTTCATTCTCATTGATGGGTACCATTGTGAGTGTCGGGTTTTGGTAAAAAAAGGTAGGTGGTTCTGTCCCGATTAGACAAATTGATTATCCCTAAATTTCTTGATTTATTTCAATTAAGTTATTAAATTAAATTTATAACATTTTGGTTCAATTAAATTGATAAAACTTAATTCTAGTGAATTGGTAGATTTGAAATGGTTTTGCAATGGAAATTTGGAAAACCACAAATTCCGTTAAATTGAGGTCTGTTTTATAAAAAAATGGTCGATTTAAATTGTTGAATTTAAAATGTGAATTTTATAGAAATTATTTCAATTAAATTTTTGAATTTAATTGTAGGAGTTTATTTTGAAACATATGGAATTAGTTTTGAATGGATTTCTAACATGTGAAAATGGGTTGAAAATATTTTGATCGAAACCCAATGGGTTTATCTTGTGAAAAGGGTGTGTTTTAATATTAAAACCCATTCCTTGTTTTAAATGGAAGGAAATTGAATTTTATAAAATAGAATAATGAGATTTAATTTTTTTAAGTAGTCTTAAAATAAATTTCCCATCATTTAAGAGAATATGTAAGCCATAGTTAGTTGGTGAGTTATTTGGACACACTCTATGAAATTAGAAAGTTCTAAAGGATACCTATGGAAGGTCACATACCAAATGGGAGGGTAAAAATTCACATCTAGCCAATGTCAGGGGGACGTGAGTGTAATCATTTTTCTATGATCACTTAGAGAGTGCAGAGTCCTATAGTCGAAAATACAATCATACCATTTGGTAAATGACAATGTTTCTTGATTTTTTATTTATATATGAGATATAAATGGTTTCCAATGTTTTAAAACTTATTTACATTCCTTTGTTAGATTTACATAAACAATATTATGTAACTGTATTATTTAATCCATTTTTAAATATTTCATATCTTGTAAAGTAAAATAATGTTCTTTAAAATTATTTTCCATGATTTTGAAAATTTATAGCATGTTTTTTTAAATAAGATTTTAAATTTACTAACCTATTTTTTTTCAATATTAATGGATTTTTTTTGGAGAATCTATTTTTGGCATCTATTAGGGAATATTTGGCAGTATCCTATTAGGATTAGGATCACACCCAACATTTTCTTCCGGATTTCTATCAACTTTATACTTCTAGGTATGAGTAAATGGAAGGGATATCTTTGAGGTGGATCCATCTATTGAGCTTATAACATGGTCAGTTCTGTCCATAGGTACCTTGGTGTGGTTTTCCTTATTTTTAGTACTTGGGTTATATTACTTTGGGCTTTTTATGCCTTGTTGTATTCTGTTACTTTACTCAGAGTGCAATTTCTTTTATATGCATATTGACTTTCTTATCTTACATCCACTATGACTTTTGGTAAAACTGTTCCCACCTTCATGTTGTATGATGATACGTGCTAGTCACCGACTCATGGTGATTAGGAACACCCTTTAGTCTATGTTAGGGTTTTATCGTTTATCATGTTACCAGGGTACACGGGCTAGTTCATGACATGTATTTTATTATATATATATATATATAATTATATTAATATATGAATATATATATATATGTATATGTATATGTAGATATTTTTTAAATTACATTAAACATTATAATAATCATCAATATAGATATATATAAAGGTATTTGTATTTTAAATATTTAAAGAGTAATTTATAAATATAAAAATATATAAATGTGAATACATATAAATAAATATATAAATGTATATAAATGTATATATTTATAAAATCTATTTATAATATATCCATATATACAAGTAAATTAAATATGTATATATATATTATATAAATGTATATATTAATAGCTATTCAGGATGGGGGATAAATACATTGAAGATCCTACACTACCAAATACATATAATATATATACATATATGTTTGTATGTAGGTATGTTTCTATGTATGTATACATACATGCATGAATTTATGTATATGATTGTGTATTTATAAATATATTATGTATATGTGTGTGTGTGTGTACGTATGTCTGTACGTGCATTTGTGTGAATAAAAAAATATATATATTTAATTATATATATAAAATATGTAAATATACAAATACATTTTAAATATTTTATCTAAATAAAACATATAAATATATTATAAATATTATTAATTATATAAATGTATGTAAAAACATTATATTAATGTATTATATAAATACATTATATGAATATATATATAAATATATAAATGAATTATACGAAATATTATAGAAATGTATTTATAATAAATAAATTTTATAAATAAATTAAACTAATATAAATTTATATAAATAGATTTAGTAGATAAATTATATAACATAATATATGTATTTTTAATTTATACATATAAATATATTTTATAAATAAATGATGATATATGTATATATATAAATAAATACAATATGTAAATACATTTCACACATAATGTTACTTATTTATTTTTATGTATATATAATTATAAAAATATATTTTACTATATTCTCAAATTTCATGATTCAATTGAGATTTAAAATTGTTCCTTCCGCATAACAACATTACAAATATATATGTGTGTTCACTGTAAAAAATATTATAGTTTGGATCATGAGATGACAATTTTTTTGTTTATTTAGAGCTTCTCAACCACCTTTTGAAAATCACTTGTTTATTTTTAAGATAAATATTTGTGGCCATTGTCAACCACCACTAATATTTTTATTATTTTGTTACAAAAATGCATATTAATTATATCAAATATTAATATTTTTTCAATTTCTAAAGGATATATTAACTATTATTAATATAACCACCTCTAAATTTTCCACCCTACCAACTGTAATGAATAAAAATTTCTAATAACAATAGGTTTCCATTTTACTAGAAGTATTTCATAAATAATGGTAAATTTCATATAGGTCATTAAAATAGCCTCTATATGAAAAATGAAACACCACTATAGATATAATTTTTATTCTATAAGAAGATAATAATGAAAAATAAATAAAATATTAATTAATTTAAACATGAGGTAAAAATGAATAATTCATAAATAATTAATTATAAAAACATTATAATTAATAATGATTTATGAACACTGCATAAAATAAAAACATGAACATTTAAAATTTATTTTATAATGAACTCCATAATATTATCTTTTTAATATGAATGTTTTGCAAGATTTATATCCCTATAACAAACAATGATTTACTTTATGATTATCAGTATTCATGAATTTTTTATATTAATAATGTTTTACCTCACCATTATTGTTTTCTTTGTGACGTAGTATGCAATAATGTCCTAAGAGTACACGTCGAACTAAAAGGTCATTATAGTTCCCCACTATGATAGGAACATAGAAGTTTTGTGGTAGTTTTCATAATGATAAGTACTCTAGAGAGAAGAAATCATTTGACATGTCTAAAATGATACAGGGTATTAGGATGTTAGGGATCATAAAACAATGAGGCTTCTTCTAACTAAATTTTTCCTTAGTAATATCATGAAAGGATGTTATGAGAACTTGAAAATCCAATAAGAAATCAACACCCATATGTGTCATTGGATGTTCCTATTTCCAGAGGTGTGTAATGGTATGTAGAATTTATGGTAAATATGAATGTATACCATGAGTTGGGTGATTTTATATAGTCTTGTAAACCATGATTATAAATGTTTTTTTTTGAACATGAATGTGTTATATGTGATATGACGTTAATGAATAATGTTATAAAGGATTTATCCCCTCTATTAATAAATAGAGGTTGATATCTCATGTCCTTTGATGGGAAAAGAATTTCTAGATTAATTCCATTTACATGGAATTCTATAAGCATGTTCATTTAGGGCAATTAAATGATGCATACATTGATAACATAGGTTTATGACACCTGCATACAACCAACAAAATTTTGAATATCATGAAAAAGTTATTGTGTTATACATTCCATGTTTATATAAGGTTGTATTTCATTGAAAATTTAACTTATTTATCTATGGTTTCCATGGTGTGTTGTTATAAATTAACCTTGGAATTTATGTAGTGTATACAAATTCCATTATGAAAGGTTCATATAGGGGAATACAATAAGTTTATTTGGAACATCATTTAAATTGTATGTATTTAGTTATATGTATATTTTTTATATATTTATTCTCAAATTCAGTGAATGTAATATTAATTTATTTATTAGAGAATAATATAGTGATATTTATTTCATTAAAAAATAATCCTTATTAATGGTATGATAAATATTGAGGAGAATTTGTGGACCAAGTTTAATGATCAAGTGTAAAATGTCATATTAAATATTATTTAACAAAAAAATAAATTATTTATAAAAAGAAATTATATTTATTTGTTCTGTTATTTTAGCTCATTTCAAGTGAATAATAATAATTCTATTATTTTTTAGACATTTGGTTTTTTGTAGATTAAGAAAATAACAAGGGACCATGTTCAACTTCTATTTTTTACGTGTTTCTCTATTTAAAACCAATTATGATATTTTCGAAAACCCTATAAATTTTGAAATTTTTTTTGTACAACATGATCTTGAGAATATTATCTCAATCTTTATTGAGCTCTTACTCTATAAAAGTTTCCTGAAATTAGAAAAATTATCCCCCCCAGCAGAATTATACCTTCTTTCATTGAAGAATTACACTGCAATTAACAATGATCAACACTAGCATTGAAACTATATGCATTAGTTCCTAGATGATTCTACGATGATGATATTTGGTTTGAAAAACATGTTTCTCTCATCACTAAAGAGAATATACCCTAGATTTATATGATGCAACATAAGTATGTCAAAAGTACTTCATCTAATCATTAATGATAAAGTATGAAATTAAATTCAACATATACCTTTATTTCAATAAATTAATTTCAAAATATATTTCAAAATATACTATCTTATTGGTTTATGTGTTTCTGTCAATTAATATTTGATTTAATTCTATTTTTCATGACATTAATCATAATTTAAATATTTTATTTATCTTAGAATATAACAAAAGATGAGCTGGAAACTACCAAATATATACTTCCGTGATGGAGGAACCTTCATGTGGTATCATAATAGTCTCATAATAATTAATAACAAGTTATTGTTTGTTGGTCAATTATGTGAAAATGTTGTTAGTTTTTCACTTCTTGTTTATTTATTCCTTAATCCATAGATTAATTAACATGACTTCGACATAATAATATAACTTTTTTCAAGATTCATATTATCTTAAAGAGATTAAGAACAAATGAATAATAATTATATATTCCATTGGGGTGTATTAAGGGTTCTAGTTGGTAGATATGGAGACATAATGTGTGATTGAAATTACACATCATGTACTCAAGTTCACTGTACCTTTATGTGTAATGATATACTGGATGTGCAATGAAATAAATACCACATTGTGTATTTAATGTACGCTATGTGTTGATTGGGCAAGTCATGCACATGGTTTGATGGAACACATTGTGTATAGTTGGTGCAGACGTTGTGTAACCCACATGGTTTAGTAGTGAAATTCACACTAACCATGTGGTCAAATATGCATCACTAGACATGAGTGACTAATAGGCAGAAACATTAAAGAGATACATAGTGTGTAGATGATGTACACATCATGTGAATTGTTAATCTCTACAACTGATATAGATTTCATTTCAATAGATGGGTCTCATAGAAACACAACAAGCGGAACATGTAATGAGTAGCTCATTAGTACATCCCATGTATTCAAGCCAAGACACATAATGATTCCCCAAGTATCAATCTCAGAGTCAAAATAAGTAGAAAACACGGTGTTTATATCATTAGTTCACATAGTTTAGTCACTCAGTAATAAATAGAATTATGTAACAAAAAAATAATTAATTATAAAATCAAAACCAAATTACATTGTTAGCAACTGGTGTGTTAACTATTTAAAAAGGTTTTCAGTATTAATAGAATCTCAATTAATTATATTAATTATATATAAATTCCAACTCAAGACATTTATTTTCCATTATGAATTATATGATTATTACATCCCATATTTTTTGGATGGAGATTAATATAAAACGAATTAATTAATTAATTTAATTAATTTAGGTGTGTTTATCTTATTAATAAGTAATAAGTTGATTTTTGTGCTAGATATTGTACTTTTTATATTATTTTCATTTATGTGGACGATCATGAAAATAGAAAAAAAAAATATGTGTTTGGTTTATTTTAATTTATTATTATTTCATATTTTTGTAATGATTTGTTAAATTATATAATATTCTATGTGTCATTCCCATCCTCTAATTATGTAAGGTCCTACATGCTTGTTGTTTTTTATGTAAACCCTTATAACCAATCCTTTGGTTTCCCTCACCTATGTGTGATTAAAATATTCTGTAATGGATGGAGCTCTCTTGTGGGTAGAGGTGGTTCAAGTTTTGTACCAAGGTGAAACCAATCCATAAGTAGAGGAACATAGGTGGAATACTTCAAATCAATTCAATAATGGTTATATGAATTTATTACTAAAGGACAGGGGTTGTTTTATCATCTGATAGATAAACCAACCAGTAAAAAATATCATGGTCATTCTACATAATTTACTATATTTCTGTCAGGTACATGGTTAATTATTTATGAATGTTTAATCATTAAATATACTAATTATGGAACATGGAATAAAATTAAAATTAAAATGTGTCTACACTTTATTTAGATATGGTTAATCACTGAAGTAAAATAAACTTAATATAAAAAAATCATGTAATAAGAAAAAATAATAATTTTAAATATAAATATAATTAATATCATAAGTCAAATATTAAGTTAAACAAGCCTTCTGTTACTTGGATATGAATACAACCATAGAACTAGGTGTTTCTATGGCCATGTTTTGGAAAATTATTTTTATTAGGGAATTGTTATAATGATTTTTTGTTAACTTACCCAAATTGGTATTGGGTGTAATAGAAAAAGACTATATAATAAAAATTTTCAGAAAAGTGTTAAGGAAATACCTGACTATGATTTAATGATTAAGGAGTCTACTCAATGGATCATGGAGTTGTGAGTTAATGCAATTAGTGAGTTTTTCATAGACTATTTACTTCGAGTGATTTTTTATGGTCAATGTATTCATAATGAGAGGGGATATATGGATATATCCTACTCGAATAACCATTATATAAGATATTCTGATACTAATGGTTAGGAAAATTTTATTTATAAATAATAATGTGAAATTTAAAATTTAAATTAAATTTTTTTCTATTTTGAAATCGGGACCGAGTAAAATCAAATTATCTTTTGTTTTGAGGAAATGGAAACACATATGAATTTGATAATATCATTAAGATTCACATTAGATTAGAATAACCTTCACACCATCATGAATTTCAAGTAATTTTATAGTTTATTTTGTTTTATACAATTCCATAAATGAAAATTATGTGTGTTGGAGATGCCTACTCCTAAAGTACCTATAAAAGAGGCCAGTGAGGATGAAATCTCTCTCTATATATAAATCATTTATAGGATTCAATAGATATCAAAAATTTATGTCATCATATATATCAAATAATCTATTAAATATACACAAGGAAATGGGTTCATACAGAACCATGCGTTTCCTTAAAAATCATTATCAAGATAAGGAAATACAAGAGAGATATGAGATCTCTAGTGAACTATTCACATGAAATCTTGGATATTAGTCTTTAGTTAGGCCTCATTTAGTCAATATAATCTGTCATAATGATCACTTGGACATCTTGGGATTTATGACCCCTGATGATCTGTGCATATATATAATTTTATTCTGACTACCTAAGATCTTCTCTAGTTTCATTATTAATTATAATATGATAAATAGTGAGAAGTCTCTCAAAACACCTTAATTTAATTCTCCAAGATAAGAAGGACATGAGGCTTGAATAGCCTTATTTCTGTATGGTCAATAAATTTAATAACAAGGAAAAAGGTCCACAAGACAAGATTAAATTATAAGGAACATTAGAACCATCCATCCAAGAAAAGAAATATACAAATAAAGGAAAAGAAAAATGATACAATATGTTTATCATGTGGAAAGCTAGGTCAATAGAAAAAGAACTAGTCATTGTTAAATTATTAAGGGTATATATTCTCTTTATTGAATGAAGTATTTTTTATATATACACATTGGAAATTAGATACATATTTTGGTTGTCACATATCTATTTAAGTGAAATAACCAAGTATATTTTGAATGATCACACAAGGAGATGTTTATTTACATGATTCCAATAGAGTATGGAAGGATGCTCTATTCATTTTTTATTGTATGAAAGAAATCAATAATAGTCTTTATGTATTAAATTATATAAACCAGTTGTTTTTAATTTGTAATCAATTAAGTTCACATGACACGTTTCAAATCCAATTATGGAATCAACATCTTATTCTTGTAAACACTAAACATTTAAAAAATATCTATAAATATAGTTACATAGACTATGATGTTCTAAAAAACTAAAAAGATCTTATAAATTTTCACAAGGAAAAATTAACAGGCCTCCATTAAGTAGAAAAAGTGAAATGGATATAGGGCTTCCAAAATTTGTACACACTAATGTGTGTAGACATCTTCCCACAGAATCTGAAGCAGGTATTCTTACATCTTAATTTTTACTAATGACTTAATAAGATATGGATATGTCTAATTGATGAGGTATAAGTATATATATTTTTAGAAATTCAAATATTTAAAGAACAAAGTAGGGAATTAACTTGTAAATAATATTAGAATATTTGATCTAGTTAGGGTGGGGAGTAACTTATACAAAAGTTCAAGGTATTTTTTATTTGAGTGGGAGATTCCATCCCAACCCACTCCTCATTATACGCCATAGTGGAATGGTTTTATATAAAAAAAGAACTATACATTACTTTACTATGTGAGGTCAATGAATATATAATAAATTATTCTTTTATCCTTTTAGTTATATTCATTATAAATTGCAGCATACAAAATAAATTATTTTCCAACGAAATCCGAAAATGATATCCTATACTAGCAGTGGATTGGGAAGAAACCCATATTGTCAAACTTTCATGAGTAAATATGTGAGGCATTGGTTAAGGCCTTAATATGAAAAAACATAGTACCTCAAGGAATTAAGTGTATCATTATTTTATATAAAAAGTAAACTATAATATATTACTTATAAAACCTTTTTGATAAAGTAATTATGGTTAACCAAAATCCTACCTTTTTTGAGAGGGAACACATATGTATGAAGGATAATAAGAGAAATTTTTACGCTGATTAAGTGGATTTTTAAGATACAAAATAATCAGTATTGGAATAAACTATGTTATTCCTCATATAATATGTTCTTCATAAAATACAAGTATTGTGTCGGAGAAACATAATGTTTAGAGAACTAGAATGATTTTATTTTCTAGTAACCCGATATATCAACTTATTATTGTTTTATAATAATGATCCTCTTTCATATAAAGAGGAATTATAGATCTCAAAATCTATAATATGGAAAGAATCCATGACTTCTAAAATGGATTACATGTATTAGAACTGAGTATGGGTTATGTTCAATACACCAATTTATATAAGTTTTTTATGTTTAAATGTTAATTTAATAGAAAATTGTAAATATAATCTAAACTAATATCTATAAATCAGGGCTTGTGTATAAAGGGTTTAAATATAGTCAAGTCATTAACTATGATGAAACCTTTTCTATGGTTTCCTTGTTTAATCCAACATAATTCCACTTTCTACAACATATTTTCATAATTATGACATTTGGTATATGAGTGTCTGAACATATTTCCTTATTTGGAACATTTTCTATAATCCCTATATATCACAGTCTATTGGTTTTTTAACTCCAACTAATGATTATAAGATATTAAAGTTATATAGAACCAATTATGGATTGAAACAATCATCTAGGTTATGTAAAATTGTGTTCAATTATTCCATAAAATATTTTCATTTTCATAATGAATAAATGTGATCCATGTTTTTCCAAGTGGTCTAGTGGGAGATAAGTTTTATTCCTACCAGTATATTTTGATGACATATTAGTTATTGTAAATGAAATACTAGTCTTACATCCAGTTAAGGACTGGTAAAAAAGAGTTTCTCAATGAATTAATTTGGTAAAATAATGTATACCCTTATATTTAAGATCATACTTGATTGATTCAAATGTATTGTTAGACTAATTCAATGTACATATATTGACCAGATACTAATGATATTTAGTATGTATTAATCCTAGATGGTATTTGTTCCAGTGTCCCATGGTATACATCTCTCTTGGAAATTTTTTCCTCAGACATAACATGATATAGTGAGAGAATGAGTAAGATCCAATATTCTTCTATTATTAGATCTATCATTTATGCCATTTTTTCAATAGACATGGTGTATTTTATGCTTTTAGCATGGTACTTAGATATCAAGCTGGCCCCGGAGAAAAAACTTTTTCTATTATTAAGGTTATCCTTAAGTATATAAGGTGTAATTAATATTTTTTTCCTATTCTAAAAAGGATATGAGGGGATATTCATTGAATTATAAACTTATTCCATATTATAAATATATTTTAATTATTTGAATTCATATTCAGAATATGTATTTAATCTCAAAGGATGAGCTTAGAGCATGGAGAGTTCAAAGAATCCAATTGTCACTAATTCTACTACAAAAGGTGAGTACATTGAAACTTTTATGTAGCTAAATAAGAAGTTTATATTCTCATATTCATATAATATTATTATGTGGTTCCAAGTAGTAAATACACTATAACACAATATTGTGATAATAATGCAGTAGTGGATATCGTAATAGAGCCATGGTCACATCAAATAAAGAAGTACATTCTATAGAATTATCACATATTGAGGGATTATTTATTAGAAGTTTAAGGTCATTGTAAGTAGAGTATACAAGGAATAAAACATGTTAGACCCCTTTATAAAAGAATCATCTCAGTAGAACCATGTGTATCATGTTGGATCTTGCAGGCTGAAGTTTGTTAGTAGTTGAATCTATTGGAGGTGGGATTCTGTTGGAGTTAGTTCCATTTAACTAACATTAAAGTACATTATGATTACCTATCTTCATATATTTTGTATATCAAAAAATATTTATAACATCAAGATTTTTTTTAATGTTACATAATATGTAAAAATTCCCCAACAGTAAGATTCTTAAAAGAAGTTTGTAGTAGTTCCACAATATATTAAAAACTTGGAAGTTCCATGATAGTTTTATTAAGATAACTTCTATAAGAAAATTATATCATTTTATGGGACAAAAATGATACCGGCTATCAGGGGTACGGGTCTCATAATACATTAATATTTCTCCTCAATAAATTAATCCTTGGTAATCTCATGAATGAAGATTATGATAATGTGACCCGCCCTTAAGAAATCAACAGTGTTCATGTATATTAAATTTTTCTATCTACGGACATTTTAAATGTTCATTAGACATTAATGATGTTATTAATTGATATCTTGTATTTGTTCTTTGGTATATTTCATTGAACTATTACAATTTATGTTTTTTGAGAATTTTGGAATGTCATTATTGATATAGAATTAATGAATAATTCAAGAATTTTGTTCCACTTCTTTTCATTAATAAAATTTGACAGGTCATTCCCTATGATGAGAATATAACTAATTGATTAATCCATGTCCATGGAATTCAGTTGAAAATATTATTTTTATAATGATAAATAAGAATACATCGACAACAAATGTTTGATGACACCAGCATGCAACCTAAATTATGTTAGATATCATGATAATGTGATTATATTAGAAAGTGTATATTTATAGGATGGTGTATATTGTTGAAAAATTATATTATCTCTATATGGGAGCAAGTATCGCCCAAATTTACCCATGATTTTAGGTTTAAGTGGTCCCTTGTAGTTTAGATTGGGTTGTCGAATACTCAGAGACCTAAGAAGAAACCTATAGACACATACATTCTATGGACTGTTATTGGATATGAAGTGGCCAACTAGGGTTGATTTATATGGTTTTAAGTGAAATCTAAGAGACTTAAGTGAATTAAATTTAAAATAATTATTTGATCCTAGGTTATCACTTGGGGTCGATTGGATGAAATTCTTTTTTTACGGTTTCAATTTCTTAAATTCGAGACGGGTTTATTCAAGAAGATCAAAGAACTTCATCACTTACTATTTTAATACCAACAAACCATAATACTAATCATCTATACACTTGGAGGATCATATTTATGAGCACTCCACGGTAAAGGTTCGTATTATAACTTGAAGTATGTGGCCTTAAAATTCAACAAGGACAACGAAGTTTTAAAATCATCAAATAAAAATCTCAATTAAAAGAAGTGATTAGAAATTAATGGGGTGATAAATAACATCAAATATATCTCCTTTATACTACCTTGGATCAAACCATATGTAGGTTGTCCCTCCATTGATCCTATGATCTTAATGGAAATGGGAAGTAGACTCATGAGGTAGGAATTGAAGGAAAGAAACAAAAACAAAGTAATAAACACTCCTCCATTGTGTGATAAATATCACTAGGTTTGGTACGAATAAATTCACACCATGAAGAAACAGTATCAATATGTTAATAGTAATAACATAAAATGAGATGAATAAGATGTTTTATAAGAAAACTAAAGTTATCCTAATAACTTTCAATTGAGGAACAACATTACAAAAGAAAAGTGGAAGCATAACATTACAATTAAACAAAGCACCCAAGATCCCAAACTCTTCCACCACCACTACCTTAAATAGAAATTTTTAAAGCCTTGGGTCGAGCCTCAAATTTTCCAAGTCTCCTAAATTAATTTTGGTAGGACATAAGTTGGTGAAAAGTTAAGGGATAGTTGATTTTTCTACCCTTGACAAAAAATCTAAGCCAACTTGCACGACTCGAAAGATGTGTTCAAACGATCATCTATATGGCATAATTTCGGTGGTCCATAGCATACCAAAATGAAGTTACGGATGTACCATGATATCCGGAAAATGTTCAACCAAAAATAGTTTATATTTTTCGAGATATAATTTTATTTGTGGGCTATTTTTGGGGATGCAGAATATGGCCTATAATTTTATCTCGAAATTGGTCCTCAAGAAACTCTATTTAAAACTCTGAATTAGCTCTTGTAACTGTTGTATAAAATGTTCACCTTGATGTTCCCTATCTTAATTTCAATTTTCAAAATTATTGGGCTTGGATATTGGTCGTTATAGTCTCTTTATTAGTTTTATTTCCACTTTACTTTTCCCCGAATGTTGTTGATACAAGGTCAACTTTGGTAGTCTTCTAATGAGAATCTTCGAGTGCTCCAAAATCATGAATTGTGGCTTATAGCATGGGGTACCGGAAAATAATATATTAAAATAAAATCAACACAATTTTCTATGTTATGAGGTGTTCAAAAAAGTACCATGTAATAGTGCACTTTAACAAAGAATTACAACCATAATGTGAAATGAGTTCAAAGTGTAAAATGCATTAAAATGTTGTTTATAAATAATTAATAACATGAATATTATATATATTGACAATGAATATTAGCCTAATTTAGGGGCCAAACACATCCCCCAACTTGAGTTTTGCTAGTCCCAAGAAAAATGTATCTCAAAAATATGAAATTCGAATTCCCTTTTCCTAAACATTTTATTACACAATGATCACCAAGAACCCTTATACCAAAAGATAATGAAAACCATAAAAATACTTTAATACAATATAGTTTCATAAGAATATCCCAAACCCAATCTCATTCCTTTTTTCAAATTCATCATCATATTTTGTACAATATCATGAAGATGTGTTGTGTATCATAATAGACATGGGGGTTCATTTTTATTCAAGGGGGAAATGATGGAATCCCTATGTGGAATCACATTTCAATATTAAGATGACTATTCATTTTTTTATTATATATATTTTTTTTTATTTTTTATTTTTTCCTTGGTAATTTAAATTAGAACGCAATTGAGTATACCCATGTAAAATGACTTTGTCGATGACTCCTAGGCTCGAAGACCTTAGGGCACCAATTGAAGCCCACTTGCTCAGGCATCATCTCGAGTTAACTATGTCAAAAATAGAGTCGAATTACCACAAATAGAGATTAAATTACTAAATATGGTTCATACAACTATGGATTCCGGATCCCTAAGTGCTGAAAGCTATGCATTAGGTCATTTCATTGCTCTACGCGCACATTTATTGTTTTTTTTTTGTTTTTTGTTGTCTTCTGAACACTCATATTAAATCGAAAATTATCACAAAAACTATGCTATTTATTTTGGGGACCCCACTAACTCAAAATAATACTCAATTATCCAAAGGACGTGTGTTGTGATTAATTTTTTATTTGGATGAAAATATAAAAATTGAAATATCACATTAGACAACCAGAATTTCCCAAATCCATGCTCATGAAATATAAATGGATTAAAATCAGAATCATGGCATGCTAAATTATTTGATATTCAATTTCAATTTGTGCAATATTTATTATCATGTTCAAGGATAAAGGAACTTTTCCTTCTATTAAGGTATTATTTTTTTAAATATTTTTTTTTGCACATAAAAGAAATTTTTTAATTTCATCTCCCCTCCAACATAAAATAACATTGTCCCTGGTGTTTGTAGAAAAGAAAATTTAGAAGGGATTAGAGGTATAAGAGAGGATTTATAAAATGAATTTGAATAAATAAACAAGGAACAATTTCACCTGGTTTTTGAAGATGAAGTTCATGGTGCTCTTTATTATTCCTTTGATCTCCATGCTACTCATGGACTCCCAGTGGCTGATTATAGAAAACACTTCTACAAAAATAGACAAGGGAAGCACCACCTTATATTAGCGCTAAGAAAAAACCGATGATAAAAAACCCTATATCAATGCTAAAATTTTAGCACTGATAAAGATTATGTGTATCAGTGCTAAAATATTAGTGCTGATACAGGAAGGATTTATCAGCGCTTTTTTAGCACTGATAAAACCTTAGTCCCATATTTTATAAAATTGGTTGCACTGTGTCCTCGATTTATTGGGGCATAAAGCTCTCGCTGTACTGTAACCCTGCGACTCCCCTCCACCGCCCCCCGATCTTCGCGTTTCCGGATCTCCGCCGCCCCTGATCTTCGCGTTGTTGGACCTCCACTGATATCCCTTCTTCTAATCCTCCCCCTCGAACCCCTTTGGTGGATACTCCTCCCCACAAACCCTAATTCTCCTCCACTTCGCTCGACCCTACTCCCCATGAACCATACTCCTCCATTTCTCTTTGGTTGGTGGATCCTCCCATGCACCTCCACCTATGGTTGTGCCTTCCCCTCCCGATGTAGCGTAGAAGTTTCCCTACTTCTCCACCTCTAAGGTGAACTTCTATTCTATTGTTCTTGATTTTCTTCTTGAACTTTCTTCTTAGGAAGGATGTGACAACAATACTGATTCGGTTTTTGTATTTTTCTGTTATGGTTTTACTGGTTAATCATCATACATATGAATTTTAGTGTGAATTTATTATATGTTTTCCTTTTCATGCTACTATGTATGGCGAATTTATCACTATGATTATAAGGGTGATGGTTGGTTGATGTGGTTGGATATGACATGGTAGGTAAGATATATGATTTTCGGGACTTAACTAGTAGGTTTTGAGCAAGTTTCTGAATAGCTATTATTGTATTGATACTTAAGTTGCCATGGGTGGTTGAAAAAGGTGTCTTTTAGGAATTAATTAAAATAATTCTAGATTTTTACCAAATCCTAATATGAGGTTTGTATCCCCGGTTGAGTCTTAATTGATGTAGTTGATGTTCTTGTGTCTCTTGAATAATTTTTCATTGTTTTCTATTAATATTCTATAGTACCATGCCCCTAATAATACTTATAATCAAGCTTTATGATGGATCTACAAATGAACAAAAAAAAGAGAATCCTCCTATCAACTAGAACCTCGTAGAGGAAGTAGTGCACATAGTCAGTGCTATGGTCTAGGGAGCCTCACCTACCCCCATTTAGGCTAAAGTGGTGTCACCTCAAAGAGAAAATATTGGAGATTAGGCCTCAGATTTTATTCATCTGAAATAACCATCCTTCTAAGGAACAAATGATCCTTAGGAGGAAGCGTATTGGTTGTGAAATATTTAAAGGCTAATTGAGTTTCTGGAGATGTCATATTCCACTAATTTAATGCACGCCATATTAAATCTTGGTGGTTCTAGAAGGATATGATGGGATTATATAGTTATAGTTAAGCTAAATGGGGTCTTATATTTCAAATACTTCAAGAAATTTTTCCAGAGCAATTATATCTAGATTCGATGGTATTGGGTAAGTCCATGGAGTTTATCAACCTCATCTAAGGTTATTAGACATTGACTCAATATACTAATAATTTTTTAAACTTACTCAGTTTTCACTTGAAGTGGAGTCAAACAAGAATATTAATTCCCATAGGTTTTATATGGGTCTTCGATCAGATATCCAATATCAAGTATTTATGCTAATGTATTAATAAAATTATGAAGTTCTAGATAGTGATGTGATAGAAGAAATTAGCATAACTATTATTCTAGGGTTAACTGGAGTTAAATATATTCCCAATTGTAATTTTAGTGGTTCCTATAAGTGGAATATAAAGTAGAATGAGCCTCATAGTGAAAATAGTGGTGGTGGTATTTTATAGAAAACTTCCTCCAAATCATCTGTAGTGTCTAGTAAAGGCCAAATGAATTTTTCCAATGTGGTAATATTGATCACTCAAAGAATTATTTCATGGAATCATTGAAGATTTTCATCTCATACAGACAATAAACCCACTTGAAGAGGGTTTTACATGTTTTTACTACCCTGTGTAGTGAAATGGAATCATAAATATTGAGAGGTACCAAATCATGGTAATACTATTCAATGACAATGGGATCCTGGAAACATGTATTAGGAATGAAACAACTTCATGCAGTGGATTAATCTCTAGTAGAAACTGATGTGGGTCATGTGATAGTGAGAGGCACCATTTCTATTTCTATTTCTTTATTGTATGTTTTATTTGATATTTATTCCCATAATTATTTCATATCAAACCTCAATATAGAACTATTGAAACTAATAATAGAGCTCATGGATTATCTGATAGAAATTGTAACTAATCTCTGGATAAAGAGGGAGTAAGGTCTCTTATTCCCCTCTCATACTTTCTATTTTCTAGAGATTTAGATCATATGATATTTTTTGGTTCTTAAAATGATTCCCCTATATGTTATTCTCAGAATGGACTGGCTAGTTTCTAATAAATATTGGATTTTCTATTATCATCGGTGGGTGTCCTTTACTGCCCCCGATGGGGAATTCCATGTTTTCCATAGAGAATCAGCCCTGAGGTCTAGTCGAGCTAGACCTCTTCTTCTAGAGTTGGGTGGGATGTTATCCTTTTATGCTATTGAACTAGAGTAGGAAGCCTATTATAGTGAACTTACCCTAGTAGATATTGAATTTCCAAAAGTGTTTCCTTTAGTCTTTTTTGGTCTACCACTAGAGGGGGGGTAGAGTTCTCTATCAACCTGGTGATGGGTACCAAACCAATATCTATTCTATCTTACCATATATAACTAGTTAAATTTAAGGAACAAAATAATCAGTGGGATGAATTGGATTCCAAATTCATTATTTTTCCTAGTGTGTTTCCTTGGGAAGAACTGGTGCTTTTCACTAAGAAGGTCATTAGAACCCTTTGCTTGTGAGTTGATTACCAGAATCTCAATCAGGTTATAATCAATAAAAAGTATTTGTTGACCTATATTTATGATTTATTAGATCTTCTAAAGGGGGTAGAGGTTCTCTAATATTTTTCATTAGTTTGGTTAACACCAGCTCAGGATCAAGGAGTTTGATATTCCAAAGACCTCATTTAGGAGTAGGTATAGCCACTATGAGTATTTTTTATGCCATTCAGCTGAACCAACACTCCATATATATTTATGGTGACGATGAATAGGATTTTCCACTAGTATCTCAACTATTTTGTAATGGTATTTATGGGTGACATAATGGTTTATTCTAAAACTGTGGATGATCATATACATTATTTGATAATAGTTTTGGACATCTTTAGGAATCGTCAATTTTATGCCAAGTTGTCAAAGTTCCAATTCTAGATTCGGGAGGTGAATTTTTTTGGTCATATGGTCTCAGAACATGGTATCTTTGTTGATCTGAAAAGGTTAAAACTATCATGTCATGGGAGGAACCATATAATGTCTTTGAGATTTAGTACTTCTTGGGTTTATTGGATTATTATCCCTAATTTTTAATTTATGTGTGACTATATACTTATTATATTTTCTTATTATTTCTTACACACCACCACTTGATTCGAGTAACCTGATTAAAATCCATATGGGTACTTTGGTTCTAATGTGGATATGGTTTTTTATGTGTTTGTGACATGTGTATGTATGGATATATGGGTATTTAGGCATGATGATATTGAATGTAGGGTAGAGACCTAGGAGTGGTAGATGTATCATTATGGATTATTCTTGTGTTTGGACTGGGGTGATTTGAGGAAACTATAATGAATCTAAAGTAATTATATATAATGAATTCCATATTGTAGAGATTATGAGAATCCTTTCTTTACTTATAGAGTTGGCTACTGGTTTTCATCCATATGTATTTTAGGTTAGGGTGGTATAAAAGTATGGACTAGTTGACCATAGAAGGGTTGACCCGATAGAGGAGGATGACCCATAGAGGATGATGTCATGTCAGTTTTACCATCTATGATACAAGTGATTATCCCCGTGAACCCCTTTGTGTTTGGAAACTGTGTTGATTTTCATGGGGCCTATCCTAGTTCTATTGATTTCCAAATCTTTATTGGAAATTGTTAGGATCTATTAATCTCTATTTTTATAAGTAATTTGTTCTCTTATACTGTATTTGATAGTCTTTTTTTGTGTACTTGAACCATAAATACTAATATTTGAGATTCAAATAGGATGGAGATGAATAAATATTGGATGGATTCTAATCGTTTGACAATAGAGTATGAGAACGGAGTGAAAGAGTTTATCAAGTTTGCAAAAGATCACGCAAATGATCATTCTCAAATCTTTTTTCTATGTTTACGTCGTTGTTATTCTATACTGCTTACTCCGGAGGAGTTGGAATAAAATTTGATATGTCATGGAATAGATCAGAGTTATAAATATTGGACTAAACACGGAGAAAAAGCGAATGTAGCTACTGGCTGGGATAAAATTGTGTTTTGTGGATCATCAGATATGAATAAAAATATGGATAATGAAGAAGACCATATGAAGTATGTGATTACAGATGTCAATGATGATGAAGATTGTATTGAGGAAATGACAAATACAATTGAAGATTATCTCCGTGATTGCCCAAAAATTTTTGAGAAGTTAAAGAGTTGTGTAAAGAGGCCATTGTATGCTGGTTACACTAAATATACAGCATTTTTAGCTGTACTGAAGTTATATAAATTGAAAGCACGAAATGGATAGAGTGATGTCAGTTTTACGGAACTACTTGCTCTCTTGAATTACATGCTCCCGGAAGATAAGGATCTCCCAAGATGGACATTTGAAGCTGAACAAATGCTACGCTCGATGGGTATGATTTCTGAAAGAATACATGCCTTCTTGAAAGACTGTATATTATTTCTCAAGGAGAAAAAATCACTTACAGAATTCCCAAAGTGTGGTGCTTCTTGATACAAGAAAGTTGAATCCAATACTATGAATGTTGTATGGTACTTTCCAATCATTCCAAGGTTTAGGCGTCTATATGGAAGTGAAGAAACTGCAAGACAATTGTCATGGCATGTAGATAAGAGAAATAAAGATAGGAAATTACATCATTCGACCGACTCTCCTTGATGGAAGAAAATTGATCATGAGTATCCTGAATTTGGAAAACAGCCGAGAAACCTTCGTCTGGCATTATCTACGGATGGATGGAATCCTTTTGGTTTTCAAACCAGCACTCATAGTACACGGCCTGTTATGTTGGTAAATTATAACTTTCCAACCTAGTTATGTATCAAGATGAAATTCATCATGTTATCTATGCTTATATGTGGACCAAAACAACCAGGTAATGATATTGATGTTTATTTGGCTCCTTTTATCAAGGATTTGAAGTTATTATGGGATTCAGGTGTTATGTTGTATGATGCTTATAAAATTGAATACTTCACATTGAGACTGATGTTTTATGGGACAATAAATGATTTCCCAGCTTATGAAAATTTTTCAGGATATAGCATTAATGGAACTCAATGGTGTCCCATGTGCGAAGAAGATACAGAATCAATTAGGTTGAAACATTAATTGAAATCTATGTTTCTAGGACATCATATATTTTTACCTTGTCGGCATAAGTACCGATCTGGATGACATCATTCAATGGAAGTTCAGATCAACGCACAACACCGTCTCCACTAACAGCTGATCAGCTGTATGAGAAAGTAACAGATGTGAACACTATTTTTGGTAAACCATTTTTGAAAGACCTTATGAAAATCGATTGGAAGAAGAGATCAGTTTTTTTTGTATTACCATGTTGGAATTGTTTGTACGTCATACATTTTCTTGATATGATGCATGTGAAAAAAGAAATTTATGTGACAGTGTTATCGGAAGATTGATAAATTCCCCTGGAAAAACAATGGATGGAATTAAGGCAAGGTTGGACATGGTTGACATGGGAATACGATAATTTTTGTCTCCCGTGAAGGGTGAAAATCGAATGTTTCTTCCTCCAGTTGCTTATACTCTTTCTAGGGAAGAGAGATATCAGTTTTTCAACTTATTCAATGATGTAAAAGTTACAGAGGGGTATTTATAAAATATCAATAACATTGTGACAATGACTGATTTGAAGTTAAAAGTTTTGAAATCACATGACTTCCATGTTTTAATGCAATATCTAATTCTTATAGCTTTATGTTGCATTTTTTCCAAGAATGTTCATTATACGTTAACCAAACTTTGTATCTTTTTCAAAGATATATATAGAAAAGTTTTAGACCCAGCAAAATTGCCATCTATGGAAAAATAAATTGTCATCATATTATGTGAATTATAAATGTTCTTCCCGCCAACATTCTTTGATATGATGGTTCATTTCATGATTCACTTGGTAAGAGAGATTTGACTTTGTGGTCCTGTGCACTATATATGGATGTACCCCCACTGAATTCTATATGAAGATTTTGAAAGGGTATGTCAAAAATCGAAGTTGGCTAAACGGTTGTATAGTGGAGCTATATATTGTTTAGGAAGCCATTGAATTTTTTACCGAATACCTATCTGATGTGGAAAGAATTGGTCTCCTGAAATATCGTCACACTGGATGCATTGAGGGTCAGGGAATTTCTAGAAGATATGTTGTAACAATCAATATTATAGATCTGGAGTAGGCCCACCTTGATGTTTTGCATAACAGTTGGGAGGTTTCTCCATATATTGAAACTCACAAGGAAATTCTTAGGCAGTTTAATCCATCAAGGGCTGAAAATGGTTATCAAATACACATAATCACCAGTTTATAGGATGGTTTTAGGACTATATTTTTAAGCAGTTGGATGAAAATCCAAATTCAATTTCTGAGCGACTTCGATGGATAGCCTTCATACCAAGTGTGTATGTATTATCTTCCAATAGTTATGTAATTAATGGTTATACATTCTATACAGATGAACATGATGAAGATAGTACCTTGAAAAATATTGGAGTTACACTAGTGGCTGAAGTGATGCATGTTTCTGGTAGAAAAAACAGAAATCCAAGTTATGCAAATATGTCATACTTTTCCATTATCAAATAAATGTGGGAGTTGGATTATATGACATTCCAATTGCCGATTTTTCAATGAAAATGGGTTGATAACAACAGGGATGTTAAAATAGATGAATGGGGATCTGTGAAAGTTGATTTTAGTAAAGAAGGGTACAAAGATGAATATTTTATAATGGAATCACAAGAGGTACAATTTTTTTATGTTCCAGATCCCACAAACCCAAAGTGGTCAATTGTTCTATTATCGTCCAAAACTACTAAAGGGTCCAATGAAAATTTGGTTGAGGACGATCCTTTCAGTGGTATGTCGTAATCATTTCACAGCGGTCCCAATGTAGATGATGATTTCTATGTTATAGGAGACCACAATGAAGGAATTTGGATAATCGATAGAGGTGTCAAATCCCTTCATCCTTTGAATAAAAGATAGAGAGTTCAATAAATAAGATATATTTTGTTTGTAATATAGATCTTGTTATCTCAAGTTATTATCTTATAATTACTGAAGTTATATAATATAAATTAATTGTTCAACAAATTTTGCAGATAATGAATTTTTCACGTTATGGTGCTCCTAACCTTGAGGCTGAACAAGTCTCTCAAGCTGCTGCTGCTGCGGATGCTGCTGTTCCTACTACGGCTGCTCACAGTGCAGAGAAACATCAAGTTTATAAACCTATTGTTTATCCTAGTGTTGAGGTCCAAAAACCATCATCACATGTCATTTCTACCATTTCAGATGAACATAAAGACGATTTTGATATCGATGAAATGGTCAGGAATGAATGACCGACGTCGCAAAAAACACAGGTGTGTCATAGTTTGACGGTGTTAGACCAAGTTTTTAAGGAAAAAAGAAAAGGCATCAAATTTGATGTCGAATGGAATGCACATGGACAACATGTGAATCCCAACAAGGCTATGTTTAGTATTTACATTGGATTTGTCACTCAGCAACACGTGCCGATCCACATAGATTCATGGCACCATGTTGTGTCAGGTCTGAAGGTTGTGATATGGGAAGAAATTATGGTAACATTATGATATTATTTCCATAATTTACTAGAAAATAAAATAATGAAACAATGTCTTACTCTTCTCAATATCTTTCCGAGTTCATTTATAGTAGACGATTCACAAAAGGATTATGTACTAAGGCTTTCAAGAATGATTCATTGTGGTTTTCGCACTATTTTAACAAGATGTCACATGAAAGATTCCAAAGGTAAAATAAACCCACGCCCACCCACTGTCTATGCTCACCTGATATCCCAAGAATCATGGGATGAATTTATTAGCTTCCATGGAGATAAGAAGTTTCAGGTACATTGTGGGTGATAATACATTGTTTTAGGATACATGTATTCATCACTTTGATTGTCAGTATTTCATTTATGAAACAGCAACTCTGTACTAAAAATAAGTAATGTGCATCAAAACCAACATACCCCTATCGTAAATCAAGGATGGGGTACACTTCACTTGAAAAGAAAATGGTACATATTTTAAATTTACAGTAATATTGTTAGGTGCCAATAAACAACATCATGTTTATCTTTCTATGTTTATATGTAGATTGATGAGTCTAAAACCAAAAACACTTCCATCCCACGTCATGTGCTATGGAAGGAGGCACGTGTGAATAATGAAGGGAATCTAGTAGATGAGAACACACAAAAATTGTGGGAAATATGTGTAAGTATGACACGACGATAAAAATAATTGTTGTAAATTGCTATTACATAAAAATAATTAGTTATTTTCTTATATCCGACTGTCATAGGATTCAACTACTCTTGTAAAAAATATAGACCTATTATCGACAACTTTGAAGTAGATAGAACAATATGGTCATGTTAGAGGTGTGAGGTTTGAGGTGACACCCCGAGTATATTTTGAGAAGATGAAAAAATAGATGATAGAGATGAAAAGTTGAAACAAGTGAGCGAAAGACTAGCTACCCTTGAAGAACGATTTCAATGGAAGGGAGAGTTGCTAGCAACTGTTATGGGTGGGAAGCAAGGAGAAGGCACAACTCAAGAACAACCAGCGCGTGAAGATCCCACCCCACCCCCCACCATCTTTGAGGTGAGTCATTCCCCTCAAAGAGCTGTCTTAGCCGTGGTAATCAATATTCTAATAATTTTTCCCATGAAATGTGAAGTAGACAAACACTGATACTTTTCTTATACTGATCTTCTACAGAGTGATAATGATTGTGATTTATATCTATCAACACCCACCTATCACCTTGTAGCGAGGGCTAATGTGTTCAACATCCCAGATGACATGCCGCATAATGGACAACTTCCAAAAGATCATCTGAATGTGACGATTACTGTAGCTCATGATCCAAATACAGAGAAACTTATTCCACTTGATGACGATTATATTCATATGGTCGAAAAGGCTATTGGGACATCATTTCATGCCCATCACAACTTATAGGAGTACATTTGGACAAAGAGGTATTTATTTACTTTTTTTCAAGATAAACCTTTAAAAATCAATGAAAAAAGGGTCTGAACCAATGAATGTTATTATAGACGGAGAAAGGGAAGGGGTGACAAACGTCAGCTCAAAACTGTCTAAAGGATCGACCAACCGATCCCATGTATCTACTAAATCACAATAACACCACATGTTCTCTATCCATATTTACTAGCATTGAAGACTCATGTGGATACGAAGCTAAGAGGTGGTAGTAGTCATATAGTGGTTTTCGAAAAGAATATATACGGAGAGGAAAGTCAAGATTTCTTTGCTGTTAAAAATGTAAATGAGATCCTTGAAAACTGTTAGCTAGACATCAAAATTGTAAATATATATATGAGGTATGTTTTCATGAATTAATTTTCTAAAAGCTGATCTAATGTGAAAATTATGACTAAATGCATTTTCTATTGTTGACAGACGTATATATGAAAAACAGTTGAAGGAATTTTCCCATGATCCAAAATTCGGACTTGTTAGTCCTCATACCACATCAACACATCTAATGAAATTAGATCCATAAAAAATAATGAAATAGTGAATGGATTGCTGAAAGCATTTGAAAGAAAGATTATATATGACATACTCTTTCTATTACCAACCATGCAGGGGTAAAACTCTAGGATTAAAGAATATCCATTATATTTTTACTTCTTTTATTACTTATTCCTTTTTGTGTTTTTAGGAAACATTGGATGCTAATTTTGGTGAACTTGGATGCTCCAAAGATTTATTTTCTGGATTCAAGGCAAGGATATCCATCAATACGACCACACGTAATGGAGTTTTTGAATCTGTAAGACACTATATCCTACGTTTTAGGTCTAAAAATCAAGTAATATAATTTATATTATCTTTTACTGAGGATTCATTTATGATAGTTTGGTGTATCATTATCATCTAAAAAAGGAATGAGGACAGGGGTAATCATAAGGAGGCGAGCAAGTACTACGTCTGGACAAATATCATGGTATATATAATAAAATTTCACTATCCAAACACATCACAACACAAGTTACTTATTCACTTAATGATCAATTTTTTTCAGTGTCCAAAACTAGCAAACAATAACGATTGAGGTTATTAAGTTTGTAAATTTATGAAATAGATCATTTTTCATCAACAAACTAGCATCCCAAAAGAGGTATTTTCAAAAACAACTACTTTTTCATTTAATTTATTTATTAATTTTTTATTTTTATATTTTGTAGTACTACTCTGACTTCTAAAAAGCCTCATACTAAAAAGATGATATAGATTCATTCAGAGACGAGTGGGATTCATACCAAATGGAATATTGTACACAAATAGCATAAATATATGACTTTGAGACGTGTACAATTGGCGGTCATTTTTGAGAGGGGTTAAGGGGATCAAAAGATGAAACATTATTGTATGTAAATGTTCGTAGGAAAATTTTAATTGTTATTAAATAAAAAATCCTTTCTCCAATGATCCATTTTCCCATTTTAATAGATGATATGCACCAGTGACGTGCAAGAATGATGAACAACTCAAAGTGTTTCTCTTTTGTTTAAAATGAACTGATTTTTAAGTGAAAACAACAACTGACGTACGAAAATATGAGCAAACACATTCGTATTGTGTTGATCCTTTAGGAGAAAAATCCATGGGTGTGTTGGGGGCGTGTACGAGTCAACCCCACCTCAATCTGAGGCACGGTGTGGCCGGTATCCCTCAAAACGTCTCTCTTTTGTTTAAAATGGACAGAATTTTAAGTGAAAACAACAACTGACCTAAGAAAATCTGACCAAATGCATTTAGATTATGTTGATCATTTAGGAGATCCATACATGGGTCCTTTTTGATGTTTAAAATTCAACCTTGACTCAATCTAAGGCACGGTGTGGCTGGTATCACTCAAAGTGTCTCTCTTTTGTTTAAAATGGACACAATTTTAAGTGAAAACAACAACTGGCCTACAAAAATCTGCCCAATTGCATTCAGATTGTTTTGATCCTTTAATAGAATGATCTATCGGTCCTTTGAGATATGTATGAGTCAACCCTGCCTCAATCCAAGGCACGGTGTGGCCGGTATCACTCAAAGGGTCTCTCTTTTGTTTAAAATGGACAGATTTTTATGTGAAAACAACAAGTGACATACGAAAATCAAACCAAACGCATTCATATTGTGTTTATACTTTTGTATAATGATAAATGAGTCCTTTTTGATGTGTAATATTAAACCCCACATCAATCTGAGGTACGGTGTGGCTGGTATCACTCAAAGGGCTTCCTTTTGTTTAAAATGGACAGATTTTTAAGTGAAAACAACAACTGACGTATGGAAATCTGAACAAACTCATTCAAATTTTGTTGATACTTTAATATAACGATCCATGGGTGTGTTGGGGATGTGTATGAGTCAACCCTGCCTCAATACAAGGCACGGTGTTGTCGGTATCACTCAAAGCGTCTCTCTTTTGTTTAAAATGGACACAATTTTAAATGAAAACAACAACTGACCTATGAAAATCAGACCAAATGCATTCATATTGTGTTGATTCTTTTGTAGAACAATACATGGGTCCTTTTTGATGTGTATGAGTCAAACCTGCCTCAATTCAAGGCATGGTGTGTCCAGTACCACTTAAAGGGTCTCTCTTTTGTTTAAAATGGACACAATTTTAAGTGAAAACAACAAATGATGTACACAAATCAGACCAAACGCATTTGGATTGTGTTTATCCATTATTATAATGATCCATGGTTCCTTTGTGATGTGAAAAAGTCAACCCCACCTCAATATGAGGCACAGTGTAGCTGATATCACTCAAATTGTGTGTGTTTTGTTTAAAATGGATAGAATTTTAATTGAAAACAACAACTAACCTATGGAAATCCAACCAAATGCATTCATAATGTATTGATCATTTAGGATAAAAATACATGGGTTCTTTGTGATGTGTACGAGTCAACCTATCCTCAATATGAGGCACGGTGTGGTCGATATCACTCAAAGTGTCTCTCTTTTGTTTAAAATGGACACAATTTTATGTAAAAACAACGACTGACCTATGAAAATCTGACCAAACTCATTCATATTGTGTTGATACATTAGGATAACGATCCATTGGTCCTTTTGGATGTTTACGAGTCAACCCCACCTCAATATAAGGCATGGTGTGGCCGGTATCTCTCAAAGGGTATCTCTTTTGTTTAAAATGGACAGATTTTTAAGTGAAAACAACAACTGACATACAGAAATCCAAATAAACGCATTCATATTGTGTTTATCCTTTAGAATAATGATCAATGGGTGAATTGGGGACATGTACGAGTCAACACCTCTTTAATCTAAGGCACAGTGTGGTCAGTGTCACTCAAAGTGTCTATCTTTTATTTAAAATGGTCACAATTTTGAGTGAAAACAACAACTAACCTACAGAAATCTGACCAAACTCATTTTTATTTTCTTTATCCTTTAGGATAATGATCCATGGGTCTTTTTTGATGTGTATGAGTCAAACCTGCCTCAATCAGAGGCACGGTGTGGCCAGTATCACTCAAAGTGTCTCTATTTTGTTTAAAATGCACACAATTTTAAGTGAAAACAACAACTGACCAGCGTAAATCTGAACAAACACATTCGGATTGTGTTGATCCTTTATTAGAATGATCCATGAGTCCTTTTGACATTTATGATTCAACCCTACCTCAATCTGAGGCACGGTGTGACCAGTATCACTCTAAGTGTCTCTCTATTGTTTAAAATGGACACAATTTTAAGTGAAAACAACAACTGCCATACGTAAATCTGACCAAACGCATTAGGATTGTGTTTATAAATTAGTATAATTATCCATGGGTCCTTTTTGACATGTACGTGTCGACCCCACCTCAATCCAAGGCACGGTGTGCGCGGTATCACTCAAAGTGTCTGTCTTTTGTTTAAAATGGACAGAATTTTAAGTGAAAACAACAACTGACCTACGGAAATCTGACCAAAAGCATTTTGATTGTGTTGATCCTTTATAATAATGATCCATGGGTCCTTTTTGACATGTAAAATTCAACCCCGCATCAATCCGAGGCACGGTGGGGCTGGTATCACTCAATGTGTTTCTCTTTTGTTCAAAATGGACACAATTTTAAGTGAAAACAACAAATTCCCCACAAAAATCAAACCAAACACATTCAGATTGTGTTTATACATTAAGATAACGATCCATGGGTTCTTTGTGACAAGTAATAGTAAACCCCACCTCAATCCGAGGAACGGTGTGGCCGGTATCACAGAAAGGGTCTCTCTTTTGTTTAAAATGGACAGATTTTTAAGTGAAAACAACAACTGACATATGGAAATCCGCCCAAACACATTCATATTGTGTTGATACTTTTGGAAAACAATCCATGGGTGCATTGGGGACGTGTACGAGTCAAACTTGACTCAATCCGAGGCACAGTGTGGCCGGTATCACTCAAAGTGTCTGTCTTTTGTTTAAAATGGACACAATTTTAAGTGAAAACAATAACTGACCTACAGAAATCTGACAAAACACATTAGTATTTTGTTTATCATTTAGTATAAATATCCATGGGTACTTTTTAACATGTACGAGTCAAACCCTCTTCAATCTGAGGTACGTTGTGGCCGGTATCACTCAAAGTGTCTCTCTTTTGTTTAAAATGGACACAATTTTAAGTGAAAACAACAACTGACCTACGACAATCCAACCAAAAACATTTGGATTGTATTGATCCTTTAGGAGAACGATACATAGGTCATTTTTCAATTGTACGAGCCAACTCCACCCCAATCTAAGGAATAGTGTTTTCAGTATCACTCAAAGGGTCTCTCTTTTGTTTAAAATGGACAGATTTTAAGTGAAAACAACAACTAACGTACGGAAATATGACTAAAATCTTTTGGATTGTGTTTATCCTTTATTATAAAGATCCATGCGTGCATTGGGGAGGTGTATGACTCAACCCCGCCTCAATCTGAGTCACAGTGTGTCCTGTATCACTCAAAGTGTCTGTCTTTTGTTTAAAATGTTCACAATTTTAAGTGAAAACAACAACTGACCATCGAAAATCCGACCAAACACATCGGAATGTGTTGATCATTTAGTATAATGATACATGGGTCTTATGTGACATGTAAAAGTCAACCTCGCCTCAATACGAGGCACGGTGTGTCTGGTATCACTCAATGTGTCTCTTTTTTGTTTAAAATGGACACAATTTTAAGTGAAAACAACAACTGACCTACGGAAATCCAAAAAAAACGCATTCGGATTGTGTTGATAATTTAGGAGAAAGATAAATGGGTCCTTTGTGACGTGTATGAGTCAACCCTACCTCAATCTAAGGCGTGGTGTGACCATTATCACTCAAAGAGTCTCTCTTTTGTTTAAAATGGACACAATTTTAAGTGAAAACAGCAACATACATATCGAAATCTGACCAAACGCATTTGGATTTTATTGATCCATTAGGAGAATGATCCATGGGTCCTTTGTGATATGTATGAGTCAACCCTATCTCAATATGAGTCATGATGTGTCCCTCTAACCCATGGATGCCCCCAACCCCCTAGACACCACCCCACCACCTGGACACCCCCCCCCATGGACAGCCACCCCTACCCCCTTGGACACCACCCCACCCCCTTGGACAGACCCACCAACCCCATGGACCCCCCACCCCTCCTGGACACCAACCCACCCCCTGGACACCCCCACCCCTGGAAATCCCCCTCAACCCCCTGGACACCCCCACCCCCTAGAAAGCCCCCTCAACCCCCTGGACACCCCCATCACCCTAGAAACACCCATGGACACCCCCCCCCCCACCCACCCCCCAGACACCCCCACCCCCTAGACAACCACCCCCATGGACGTCACCCCCACCCCTCCTAGGCACCACCCCACCACCTGGATACACCCACCCCCTAGACCCCCCCCCCCCCACCCCACCCATGGACGGCCACCCCCACCCTCCAGGACACCATCCCACCCCCTTGGTCATCCCCACCAACCCCCTGGACTACCCCCACTCCTCGAACACCCCCTGGAAATCCCCCCTGACACCCTGGACACTAGCCCACCCCCTAGACACCCCATAGATACCCCCCCCCCTCCTTGGACACCACCACACCCCCCATGGACAGCCCCCCTCCAAACCTCCCAAAATGCCCCCACACCCCCCTGGACACCCCCATCTCACCCTACTGGACACCACCCCACCCCCCTTGGACAGGCCCACCAACCCCCTGGACCGCCCCCACCCCCTGACACCCCCACCCCCTAGAAAGCCCCCCTAACACCCTGGACACTAACCCACCCCCCTGGACACCCCATAGATCCCCCCCCCCACCTGAACACCCCCCCCCCTCCTTGGACACCACTCCACACCCCTTGGGCATCTCCCCAACCTTCTGGAATTCCCCACCCCCTGGACACCCCCACCCCCCTAGACACCCCTATCCCTCGAAACACCCCCATCCCACCCTCTTGGACACCACCCTGCCCCCCTAGGACAGCCCCACCAACCCCCTGGACTACCCCCACCCCTCGGACACCCCCCTGGAAAGCCCCCCCCCCCAACACCCTGGACACCAGCCCACCCCCTGTACAACCCATAAATAGCCCCCCCCCCCCCCCCCCCACCTGGACACCCTCCCCCTCCTTAGACACTTCCCCACCCCCCTTGGACACCCCCCCCCCAACCTCGTCTACCCCCCCCCCCACGGACACCACCCACCCCCCTGGACACCCATATCCCCCCGAACACCCCCATCCCATCCTCCCAGACACCACCCCCCTTGGACAGCCCCACCAACCCCCTAGACCACCACCACCCTCTGGACACCCCCCACCCACCCACCCCCTGGAAAGCCCCCCCCCCCCCCCCCGTGGACACCCCCCATGGACAGCCCCCCCCCCCCACACACCTAGACCCCCCCCCCCATCTAGACACCACCCACCACCTAGACAACCCCACCCCCTAGACACCCCCACCATCCTTGGACAGCCCCCCAACCTCCTGGACCCCCCATGGACACCCATATTTCTTCGGACACCCCCATCCCCCCCAGACACCCCCTACCCCCCTTGGACAGACACCCCAAACCCCTAAACAGCCCCCCCCCAACCCCCTAAATTCTGAATTGAATTATTTATGTATTTAATTAAATAATGAATTATGTGTTAATTGTGTGTGCGTATACTTATTGTATGGGTATACATGGTGTAATTAGCTTATGATTTATGTGTTGATTTTTTAGGGGTATACATACTTTTTGAGATGCTGAATTTTTTCAAGGTTTTGTTTGGGTGTGATGATGCAAAATATTTTGTTGCAGCAGATAGGGAATTTATCAGCACGAAAAGTGTGCTTATAAAAACACATTTATCATCACCTTTTGAGCACTGATAAAGGTTTCCTTTATCAGCGCTGAGATTTACAGTGCTTTTTTAGTGCTGATAAATCTCGTTTTGAGCACTGATAAATCCCGTTATTGTAGTAGTGAAGTTTTGTAAGTTTTGGATATAGGTGATTTCCCTATAAAACTCTTTGACCTCAATAGCCTTTGCTTCTCACTCATAAACTAAATTATAAACCATGGAAACCCTGTAAAGTTTCCTTAATTTAAAATAGACAAAGACAAAAAAACATACCTATTTATTTTAGCATACCAAAGAACGATACAAGTATAAAGTAGAAAAAAAGAAAATGATATATATATATAAGTCAAATATAATTATATATAATAAATTATTGAATAAGGAAGCACTATAAGTTGTAGGTCAATGGAAAGGACGTGCCCCTATGTCCCTTTGGTCCTGGGTTCGAGTCCCCGAGGATTTTCCGGTTGTGATAGGGTTTTCCCCAGGACCAATGACGTGTCCCTTTATTTAATTATTTTTACTATTTTTTTTATTTTGACATACAAACCCAAAAAGTTAAACTAATGATACATTGTCTCCTTTTTAAATTGCTAGTTAAGGTATTAGTCAAAGATCACACCACGTGAAACTGATGAATATGGAGCTCCCCTTTCATACACATACATACTCATAGAAGAATAATAGGTCAACAGTCTATGGTACTATCATATTCAGAGTTAAGTATTTTTTTATATATAATTGATTTATTAATCTTGTTTGAAAAATATTATTCAAAATAATTAGAACCATGAAAACCAAGGGTTCCCTCTCATGCAATGCTGTTGTTTAACGTCGCTAGATTAACTTAGACCCCTAATTGTTTAAGTATTTTCCTCATCTAAGACTGTTTCACACAATTATTCATCTAATTCATGGTTTTTTAATTGTTCAATTAATGGTTTGACTCTATGATCATTAACTTTAAAGGTTTTACAACTAGTGGGATCTTGAATTTCTACAGCCCCATGGGGGTACACCTTATGCACTATGTATGGACATGACCATCTAGACCTCAACTTTCTTGGGTGTAAATTAAGTTTAAAATCAATCAAAATAATAGGTTTACCTGGTACAATGTGTTTGGTTTTAATATTTCAATATTGGTAGGCTTGTACTTTAGCTTTATTGATCCTTGAATTTTGATAAACCTCCATCCTAAGTTCCTCAAGTTCATTGAAATATAATTTCTATTTTGTTTCATCCAATGAGAGGTAATAACCCGTTTTCTTAATTGCCCAAAAGGCCTTATGTTCAATCTCCACTAGTATATGGAATTCTTTACCATAAACCAACCTATATGGGTACATTCCTAAAATGGTTTTATATGTGGTTCGATAGGCCCAAAGATCATCTAAGATTTTTCTCGACCAATCTTTCCTAGATGGATTAACATTTTTCTCTAGAATTTTTTTGATTTCTTGATTGGAAAACAAAGCTTCACCATTGGTATATGGGTGGTATGAATTGGACACTTTTTGTGAGAAATTCCATACTTTCCCATTAGTGTTGAGAATGGACGATTGCGAAAATGAGTTCCACAATCACTAATGATAGCCCTAGAAATTCCAAATCTTGAAAGGATGTTTCCCTTGAGAAATATAATCATAGTTTGATGATCATAATATTTTTTAGGAATTTCCTAAACCCATTTGGAGACATAAACAATAGCTAAAAGGATGTACAGATATCCCCTAGATTTTGGGAGGGGATCCATGAAATTAATTCCCTAGAAATCAAAGATTTCAATCACTAAGATGGGAGTGAGTGGAATTTGATTCATTTTGTGATGGACCCTACTCGTTGACACCTATGATATCTTTGAAAAAATAGGTAGGATTCCCTTGATAGGGTGGGATATAAGAGACCACACTAAAGAGCCTTCATAGAAGTTTTTATAGAGGAATAGTGACCTCCACATGCCTTACTATAACAGAATTTAAGGACGGACTCTTGCTCAAATTCTGGGACACACCTACTAATGACTTGGTAAAATAAGAATGTATAGAGGTATGGATCTTCAAACACATAGTTCTTAACATTAAAAATGAATTTCTTTCTATCTTGAGACCCTAAGAATTTTTGAATGACTCTTGTAACTAAGAAGTTGGCTATGTCGGCATACCAAGGGAAGTCACTCACAGAATATAGGTGTTCATCAAGGAATGAATCAGACACATAAAGGTGAGATAATTTTTCATTAAATTGCATCCTAGAGAGATGATCATTCAACACCCTTTTTCCCTTGATTGTGAGGTCAAATTATTATAAGAGTAGGACCCACCTAAGCATTCTATCTTTAGTATCTTATTTCTGGAAGAGGTATTTTAGTGCAGAATGGTCAGTGAACACAGTGATGGGGGATCCTAAGAGGTAAGACCTAAACTATTCTAAGGAAAACAAAATAGAAATTAACTCCATCATAGTGGTGGTGTAGTTGATTTTTGAATCATTTAAATATTTTCCTGCATAAGCAATGACACAATGAGTTTTCTCACATCGTTGTCCTAAGATTTATCCTACAAAAAAGTCACTAGCATCACACACGCGCTCAAAATAAAGTTTCCTAATTAGAGATTTCATGATAGGTGGAGAGATAAGATTTGTCTTGAGTGTATATAATGATTCCTCATAGCTTTATATCCATAAAAATGGAGCATCATTCACCAATAAAGAACAAAGTGGTCTAGAAATAGAGCTGAAATTCCTAATAAACCTTCTATAGAAACCAGCATGTCCTAAGAAATACCTCACTTCCTCGACAATTTTGGGGGATGGAAGGTGAAGAATTATGTCAAAATTGGATTTATAAACATCAATCTCCCTACTCAAGACTATATATCCAAGGATTAGTCCCTATTTAACCATGAAATTGGATTTATTCCAGTTTAGGACCAAATTATTTTCTTCACATCATGGCAAGACTCTCTACACATTCCTTAGACATCCCTCAAATGTATCCCCAAACATAGATAATTCATCCATGAAGACCTCTATAAAATCCCCTACCATGTCCGAGAAGATTCCTATCATGCACCGCTAGAAGGTTCCAGGGGCATTGCATAATCTAAATGGTATGTGTTTGAAGGAAAAGGTGATGAATAGACAGGTGAATGTAGTCTTACCTTGATCCACTAGGGAGACCTCAATTAAATTTTACCCTAAGTTCCCATATAAGAAATAGTATAAGTTGTGGCATGTGACTATCTCAAGGACTTGGTTAATGAATGGTAAGGGGAAATGGTCTTTCTTAGTAAATGAGTTTAGCTTCTTATAAACGATGTAGACTCTCTAGCCACTACTCACACTAGTTAGAAGAATATCTCCATCCTTAGTAGTTATCACTGTGATTCTGATCATCTTTGGGATAACTTTAATTGGGATTTCCCATTCACTCTCAGCAATGGGATAGATGATACTAGGTTTTAACAATTTTAGAAGTTCTTTTCTCATTACTTCCATGATATTAGGATTGTGTCGTTGCTGTGGATGATGAAATGGGTTTGAATCAGATTCGAGAACAATCCTATGAGTCTCGGTAAGTGGGATAATCCCAGTAATATCAGACAGGGTCCATTAAATGTCTTTCTTGGGTTTCCTAAGGACATATAGAAGCATTCTCTCATGATCGGATTGAAGAGAAGAAGAAATGAAAATATTATGTGTTCCATTTTCTCCTAGGAAAGAATAATTAAGTGAAGTAGGAAGTTCTTTCAATTCAAGATCCGGTTTGTTCAAATTTTCAGTAGAAGATTTGAACCTTGAATCAATATAAACTTCTTTTTTAGAGTTTCAGATAGGATTGATTCCCCATGTGTAGATGTTTCAGCTACTAGATTGGATTGATCAGTGTAAAGGAAGGTGGTTTGAGTGGTATCCATGAATTTGGTTTCTTGAAAGATTTCACTAATTTTTTGTCTTATTATTTCATCATAGGAGAAATCTAAATGTGATTCTACCTAAGGAGATAAACTTCCCTCATGTGAACAAAGTAAATTAATCTCATCTTGACTTAAACATTCCTCAAATATTCCTTGATGTTCTATCAATTAATTATCAACACTTCCCTTCATGTTTACTTTATAAATATCCTCATCATCCCCTATTTGTGATCTTTCATTATAGATGTTCAAGTATAGACTCATGTTTCTAAATTTTATGGTCTTTTTCACATTTCGTACATGGATAACATAGTTAATTATTGGAAGGAAGGGATGAACAAGGATGATTGGGGTTTGTTCCTTGTTTTATAAGTTTAGATTGTTGTCAAGGACAATGAATGCAGAAAAGTAGATGTACTTTTTTACTTTTACCAGAACATCATTTAAAATATCCTATGGAACCCTAATGCTACGATCAATAAGTTAAAGTGTGATATATGTGGTTTAGATCTCTTCCAGACCTAACTGGTAGTACGCAACATAGGGAATGATATTGAAATGAGAACCTAGGTTACACAAGACTTTGAAAAAATTGTTCTCTCATAGTTCAACATTGACGAAAGCACATCCTAGGTCTTTCATCTTTGGTGGAAGTGTTCCTTGGATATTTTTATATCATTTGCTGCTAAATGGAATTTGTTATTATGTGAGAATTTCCTATTAAATGTGCATAGGTCCTTTAGTTATTTTGAGTATGCAGGAATGGTTAAATGGAATCAAGGAGTTGAATGTTCATCTTGACTTGTGAGAATATTTCCCTCAATGTTTCATTCAATTCACGCTTGGTTTTCTCCCTCATGCGTTGAGGAAAAGGTGAAGGTTGTGGGTTTGTTTGTTGAAGGGTTATTTATTTCACATTGTTATTAGTTTTCTCAGTTTGATAATGTGTTTCATTTGAATTTTCATTAGAGTTTTAATATTTATATGGTTTCTGACTTATTATTTCAGGTTTCTCAATTGATTTCCCAAATCTTAAAACTGTTACATCCTTTAGTTGTTCATGAGTTTTTTTAGTGCATATTGACTCCCCCCTTAAAGTTGAGGATGGTATCACCGGATTAGGCATGGATTCATTTCCAGTTTTTATGTTTTTAATTTCTTGTTTAAGGGAATATAATTTTGAGTTCATTTTTTTTCATTTGTTTATACAACTATTCAAGGATTGTTAGAGAGACAAATTGGGTAGGGGCTTGTGCTGGTTAGTTTATCCCAGGAGGATACTTTGGTTGTTGTATTAGTTGTTTCATGGTTTGCTAGTATTGGATAGGATGGTGTTGGTATTGGACTCGTTGTGGTTGGAACTGCTTATGGTTTTGAAATTTTTTGGGGGGTAGGGGTTTGGTTCTTGCGGCTCACTAGTTTGTTGGTTATCTTTCCAATGGAATCCTAGATGGCCATTGTACCTTGAATTGAAAGTGTTTTGGAAATGTGGCTTCTAAAAGTTCAGAGAATTGAACTCTACTATTTTTCCTCATAAAAGTACATCTTTTATGGTTAGAATGGTTGGGAAGTTGTCGGTCTTGTGGTCATGTTTGTCACAATTTGTGCAAACAGGGTCAACAGTTTGAATTTCATGGACCTTCCTATGATCGGTCACCTCGAACTTCCTAGTGAGTGCATCAAGTTTCACCCTAAGGCTTTAATCCTCTATAAGTTTGTGAATTCCACCAAATTTGGGTGGCTTCTCATAGTAAGGTGAGGATCCCCAAATTTGGTTTTGTTCAGCAAGGCTTTCTAGATACTTGTAATCATCATTTGGGGCATTGTTTTTAAAGGTCCCATTACACATCATGTCAATGAATTGTTTTTTCCTCAAGCCCAAAACTTCATATATAATTATCACTTGTTCAGGAATAGAAAAACTATGGTGTGGAACCATATTTAGGGTTTCATTGAACCTATCTAATGTTTTATAGAATGACTCTCCCTCTTTTTCAAAAATCTATTGGATGCTCTTTTTAAGTGCAATTGTTTTGTGGTGGGGAAAGTATTTTTTATAGAATTATCTTTGTAATTGGTCCCAATAATTGATGGATGATGGTATCAAATTGTTTATGCAATTTTTAACTCAATCCTTTAAATAAAAATTAAATATCCTCATCTTAGATGATTCTTGTTGATGTGGGGGACACATGGTTTCTACAATGTAATTGAACTCCTTAACGTGAAGGTAGGGAATCTCAGACTCCATTCCATGGAATGTGGGAAGGTGGTTTAGGACATGGGGTTTAAATATGTAGTTGGAATCTACTAGGGAATTGTGTCTAATGAATTATGGGGCATTGGTCCAGGAAGGTGTGAGGTATTTATTCATGTTTTGATCAACAACATTCCCAAAGTTTGGGGTTTCCACATTTGTATTTCCATTTTGGTTCCCACCTGGGTTTATGAGTTGGTTTCTATGAAGTCCTTCCATAGAAATGGGATAAATTTTTTAATTTTAAGCATTAGGAAGATTTTTATCTAATGAAAAGAGTTCCCCCAGTGTACTTGACTCCCCAACCTCAGGACTATCCACCCTAACTAGACTATTTTATTAGTCACGAGTGTAGGTGGACATGCGCCAAAAGAAAAGAAAATTATAAAGGGAAAAGATAAGAGAATTTGTATGAGAAAATAATAAAGGTAGGATAATAAAATTTGTGTTGAGATGACTTACTTGGGTCCCCAGAAATGGCACCAAAATTTGGTCTCACCCAAATTTACACAAGATTTTTGGTTTAAGCGGCCGCTTGTAGTTTAGCTTGGGTTGTCGAATCCTCATATACCTAAGAATAAACCTATAGATAAATACATTATATGGAATATTTTTTGATATGAAGTGGCCAAATTGGGTTGATTTTATATTAGTTTAAGTGAACTCTAAGAGGCTTAAGTGAATTCAATTTAAAATAATGAGTTGATCCTAGGTTATCACATGGGGTGGATATGGATGAAATTCCTTTTTTTAATGGTTTTAATTTCTTATATTCAAGATGGGTTAATTTAAGAAGATCAAACAACTTCATCGCTTACTTTTTTAATAACAACACACCATAATACTAATAACCTATACACTTGGAGGATCAAATTTATGAGCACTCCATGGTAAATTTTCGTATTAGCATTTGAAGTATGTGGCCTTGAAATTCAACAAGGAAATAGAAGTTTTAAAATCATAAAATAAAAATCTCAATTAAAAGAAGTGATTATACATTAATGGGGTGATAAATAAAATTCAATTAATCCCCTTAATACTATTTTTCATCAACCCATATGTGGGTTATCCCTCTATCTATCCTATGATCTTAATGGAAGCGGAAAGTAGACTCATAAGGGAGGAATTTAAGGGAAAAAACATAAACAAAGTAACAAACACTCCACCGTTGTGTGATAAATATCACTAGGTTTGGTGTGAATAAATTCAAACCATAAAGAAATGGAATCAAAGTGTTAATAATAAGAATATAAAATTATAATAAGAATAATTTTTATAAGAAAACTAAAGGGATTCGAATAACTTACAATTGAGGAAGAACTTTACAAAGAAAAAGTGGCAGCATAACATTACAATTAAACAAAGCACCCAAGATCCCCAACTCCTCGACCAAAAATTCCTTAAATTGGAATTTTTTAAGCCTTGGGTAGATCCTTTAATTTTAAAAGTCTCCTAAATTAATTTTGGTAGGCCATAAGTGGGTGGAAAGTTGAGGGAGAGTTGATTTTTCCACCCTTGACAAACAATCTGATCCAACTTGCACGACTCAACATATGTGTTCAAACAAGAATCCATATGGCTGAATTTTGGTGGTCCATTGAATAAAAAAATTAATATTATTCTTCCCCTTGATATCATCTAAAACTTCATCCCAAAATAGTTTATGGCTAGCAAGATATGATTATATTTGTGGGCTATTTTTCAGGGCCACATAATCTGGCCCATAATTTTATCTTCAAATTGGGCCGCATGAAAATCCATTTAAAAACTCCAAATTATCTCTGGTAAATGTTAGATTAAATGTTCCCCTTGATGTCCCCTATATTCATTTCAATTTTCTGAATTATTGGGCTTGGATCGTGACCTCTACAGTCTCTTTATTGGGTTGTTGTCCACTTTACTTTTCCCAGAATGTTGTTGATTCAAGGACATCTTTGGTGATCTTCTAATGAGAATATTCAACTGCTCTAAAATCATGAATTGTTCCTTATATAATTGGGGAACATAAAAGAAAATATGAAAATAAAATCAAGATCATTTTATATTTTTGGAGGTGTTCAAAAAATTAAAATGTAATTGCGCACTTTAACAAATAATTACATTCATAATGTGAAATGAATTTCAAAGTGTAAAATTCACTAAAATGCTTCTTATTAATAATGAAGCACTTGAATATCATATATATTAACAATGAATATTATCCTCTTTCAGTGGCTAATTAGGAGCCTTAGCATGTTTCTGGATTCTAACATGGGACTTTAGGAGGTGTATCCTAGTGCAACTAAAAAGGGGCCTAGAGTGTCACGCATTAAGTTTATTTAGAACCTTAGTTAATATATATATGAATTTAATTTGTTGGATAAATATTATTACCCAATGTTATTTTATAATTATTTATGTTATTTTGATCATAAATATTAAGTCACAAAGGATTTGAAAGCATATATACATGAGTTACATATTTTATTAATATTTATTCTCTTGGTAATTTTTTATTTAATTACAATAATATATAATATTTATTTATTCTTTTTCATTCACAAGAAAATAAAATATTTATTTAGTTAAATGAATATTTAATAAATGTTTATTCTCCAATTCATTAAATATAAAATTTATTTATTTATTAGGTAATAATGAAATGATATTTATTTAATTAAATTAATTTTTATTATTCGAGGTTTGATAAATATTGTGGATTATTGGGTCATGAAGCTTAATGGTCTGATGAAAATTAAAATATTATATATTATTTGAATAAAAATTAAATTATTAATTTAAGGAAGTAATATTTACGTTATCTGGAATTATAGTGCATTTTAGGTAAATAATAATAATTTAATTATTATTTGGACATGGGGTTCACCGGGGATTAATATATTAATGACATTCTTTGTGAAGTTATTATTTTATAACTATGGTTCTATTTAAACGTGATTACGAAATTTTAAGAAAACTTATCAATTTTTCTAATCATTGGCCATAATGAGTTCTAGAGAGGATTCTTTAAATCTTTAAAAATATCTACATATAGAACACTCTTCATATATAAGTGAAATTATGTCCCTACACACACAAAACCTCCCATCCTTTATAGATTCTACTATGACAGAAAATTATCATCATAATTATTAAAACTATCTTTTCTGACACCTGGAGGACTATACGAAGACGATCAGAGGTTCAAAAAAAAATGTGTGTATCACCCCTAGAGAGAATATTCCCTTGATTCCTCAAATTAAATTACAACATTGCAAAGCGTCTCCAACCAATCCTCGATAATGAAGAAATAAATTCAATTCAAATAATTTATTTATTTAAACTAATTAATAATGAATTAAATGTGAAAGGATTCTCTCTTCATGGTTCCATCAATTATATAAATTAATCTTTACTTAAGTCCATTGGTCATGACACCTGGTGTCGTATATATCTTATATTATTCATATGTTATAATAAAATCAAAGTTTTCGTCTATAAAAGTGGTGTTTCCTATATTCTCAAAACCTTCAAATTTTACAAGTAAATATTAGTGGTAGTTGTTAACAATTGAAACAATACATTTTTTTACAAAAAAATAAGTTATTTTTTTTAAAATATTAATATATAATTTTTTAATTTTTAAAGTCGGTTTAAATATTTGCTAATATAACTACCTTTAAATTTTCAAACATACCAATCCTTACAAATAACCACCACTAATGAAAATTTTCTTCCAATTTACCACTAGTTTTTATGTCTTTCAATAACTTTCATAGAAAGGGTTATAACTGCCCCTAAAAGAAATAATAACCCCTCTAAAGACTTCATTTATTAGTGTAATTAGAGACTAATACCAATTAAATGGAAATTTTAGAAATTTAAATATTAGTTATAAATTTATTAAAATTTATAAATAATTTATTATAATCACTTGATAATTATTCATCCTTTATTAAAATTACATAAATTAAAATACATGATTATTTCTCATTTATTTTAATATGAATGCTATCATATTATCATTTTACATGGTATTATTGATAACTCCCTAATATTTCAAAAAATGTGATATTTTATGAACACTTTAATAACAATATAAATATTTTAGATTTTATGTAAACAGTATATGAACACTTTAATAACAATATAAATATTTTAGAATTTATGTAAACACTATATATGCATGAGAATTGTTTTTTAAATAATTCATTTCAATATAAACATTTTATATTATTACTAAAGAAAAATTTATAAATCAATATAAACACTTTAATATGTTTTCTTATCCTAAATTTTTTGATATTTTATAAATTATTTACAATTTAAATCCACTTTAAAACATGCTAAAATCCTTAAAAAAACTTTTTGGTATAGTTTAAAGCACACTTTTTATTTAGAGAAGGCTTGTTGGTCCCATAGAAATAAAGTATTATTATAGTTATAAAAAAATAATTGTTTTTAAAATTATGGAAACCAAACCCATTTTAGATGTTCACCATGATGTGGTCTACCATTTAGTGAGAAATTATTCTATGATAAAATATATAACCAATTTGTAATAGACTATGATGTGGATGATCTTAAATAAAAAACCTTATCATAGGGAAACACCACAATCATTATGATAGGGAAAAATTAGTTTCTTCTACCATCACAATATAATTATGAACGTTTTTTTATAAATCCAAGACATTTTTCCTTTATGGTGACTCTTTTATAAAAGTGTTTTAACTATATACCATGACATGTTCAATCTCAAGGGTGGAAATCTATTTCCCGAAACCACACAACCAAGATCAATAAACCATGAAATTTTCAATTCAAAAAAATGATTATTTTTTTTCATGAAACACTTTCCCATTCATTTTACATAACCATGATATGATCATATAACCTCTATATAATAATAGTCATTTTATCAAAAAAACTATAATGTTTTTTGGAAAACTATATGAATCATGATTGTTTTATAGAAATCATGTCATATTTTTTGAAATAATAAATTTCTTAGTCTATTTATTCATTCAAAAAACTCAATCAAAATGAGATATAATTGGATATGATATTATTGTTGGGTTTTATAGTGGATAAAATTATCCAAATTCATCATATAACATCATATTAAAATGATTGTTATATAGGATCCACAATTAATTTAGAAACAATAACATACCATTTCTTTGATTCTCTAATATGTACGAATTCCATTTCGTGTATATGATAAAGATCACCAAAATCAAAAAATGAACTCTCTTCTCATAGAATGTATATATTCTATGAAAATATGTCAATTACTAGGAAGTATCTTCTATCCCTAGTGATTTTTAATAATACATTGTGATAGAGATAGAGGGAAATATATCTTTGACTTAATGAGTGTCACAATATTCTGATGCTTCCAAATCACAGGTTGCGAGCATCTTTATATAGAAATCAAAGGTGACTCCTTTGATTCCAAATATTTGGACATATTGAATAAAAACTTTAAAAAAAATTGTCCTTAGTAATTATATTAGAAACTCTTTATTACTATTTTTTATTAATAGGTCAATGTTTTAACTACTGACTTGGATGTTTACACTATCCAAAACACAATCACATGATGATAAAACCAATTTGGATTTCTTAAGATAAATGAAGGATATATCATTCATTATCCAATAAGACATAAAATTATTTAAAGGACCACATGGTATGGAGACATTCTACACGACATTGTGTATCATATTATACACTATGATATGGTCAAAAGCATAATTTCATTGTCTTTCCTTTAGAGAATATCCTCAAAATATGCCACTTTTCTTATATTTATAATGTGTAGACATTTCCTTTGTCCCCAATTTTAGTTATTAAAGAATGTTTATTAATATTTTTAAAGTTATGCTATCATGTATACATTATTATGTATAAAATGGTTATTTTAATGAACTTTTTGTATATAAACTCTCTTCGAATTTACTTTAATATATTGTTTTGTATGACATCATTTTAAAAAAAATTAATGGTGTAAACTTTAACTTTATAATAACTAAAAGGGGTTTATTTATCATATTTAATGAAATAAATCATTGTTGAGGGTTGTGTTTCTATGTAGTCCACATTCAGCATCCAAGATCCAATGGGTTTAATTTAATATTGAGAAATTAAAAATTAAATAAAATAATGATCTTTATTATGTTTTTTACATAAATAATAATCATAAAGCATGTTCCAATTAAAAAATAAAATAAAATAACAGCTATATATGATTTAAAATATAGATTTATAGAACAAGAAAATGACAGATTCGTAATAATTGAATATTTTGTAAAATTCTCATAATGATAGAAAAATATATATGTACATGATGATTCATATAAAAAATAAAATACTTGGGAAATAAAAAATATAAATTAATTATATATATATATATAGAATAAAAAGGGATGATTAGGTACATAAATAATCAATATAATAATAAATACACATCAAATACAGCTACAATGACTTAAACAAAGCCTAGCATACACCTTTTATTTCATAAAAATAAATTTTCAATAAGAAGGAAGACTCATAAAGAGGCTCATAAAAATTTGTAGAATAAATATTGAATTAGTCAATTTATTGATTAATTCCAAAAATAAGAATGTGTTTGATTTAAAAAATACAATTTCAAAACTATAACATGATCTACATGAAAAACATACAAGAATCATTGTTTTAATAAAAAATAAATTGGTTTGGAAAACTATATTAAAGGCCAAAAAAGGAAATATTAAAGGATGCTAAGATTCAAGTTATTTTTTCAATAAACCTATGGAAATGGGATATGATTATTTTAAATATACTATAAAAGATTAAAATTAATTCATGAAAAGATAGAATTATAAGAAAAAAAAGCATACATAAAAGTATTTAAAGAACAATTCTCTTGAATCATTATGTATTGTAGTTATGGTGATTAGATATAAGTTTAATCTTTAATGGATTTATGCATACATATGAAAACAAACATATTTTCAGATATAGGAAAATGGAATCAAAACCAGAAATAAGAACTCACTATGATCAAATAATCCTTACCAATGATCATTCATATCATCAAAGATGTTGAGACCTCCAAAATCTAATACAAATTTTCTTTGCTAAGTCACTATCTAGATAAAACATCACCATTAAAGGTCATCATTTCTTTCTAAGCTCAATGATAAGGATCATAACCCTCGTTGAACTCGGAATAATCATAATCATTCATGTGTATACTATAAAACACCAGAATGAATCTAGGAACATGAACATAACATCACACATGTAGAACAACCATTATTTTTATCCTCGTCAATAATAAATAAATAGTTTATTTCTGGTGTCCTCACCTTCTTCATTATTGATAAAGGACAAGTTGGTTCACATAGACCTCACACAATTTGTCATAATGTGGGAATATTGAAAGTTCCAAACATAAATAAAAAGGGATGAGATACTCCAATTATAGAGGCAAATATAATGTTCTAGGCTAGACATGTAGGTGGAAGAGGTTTTGTAATGACCCTGACCTTGGCCATTTTGACTTTGAGGAATTTAGTTATGACATTGTGAGTAAATTTGAACATTTGGATATGGGTAGGAAATCATTTTTTTCATAAAATTAAATTTATTCAGAGGGTTTAGGTATGGATTAAATTAGGCATCACCTGTAGTTTACAGATAACAATGGGATCAGGTACCTAGTTGGAGGTATTAGGTACTTGGTGTGCCTTATATAATCAAGTATTTTTAGGGGTATCACTAAGTACTCAATGGTCATGGGATTGGTACCAAGAAATCTTTAACAATTTTTTATTTAAAATATAGGGATTTTATATTCATAACCCCTACTTAATTACCCATACTCATCTCTATAATTAAATTTTTCTTCCATTTGAAAGATAGATCCACCAATAGCTTCCATTATTCTCTTTCTTTACCTCATTTTGCCTTATTTTGTTTTCTAAGTCATCGTCTCCTCATTACCTATTTTCACATGGTTCCTTTATATGAAAATTTATTTAGGGTTTCTTAATTTTGATCATAATTTTAGGTCACCATAGGTTTTATTTAATTAGGAATTAATTCGGGTTAACGGTTAGACTGATCTTGGTGGTGGTAAACCTATGTTTCAATAATTCTTTTAATTGGTTTTAGTATATTATATTTTTTAAGGGTAATTAGTTATTAATGTTTATGAAATTTGTTTTTGTAATTACCAAGGGATTTTATAGTTTCTTTGGTTTACTAACGATGTCTCATCAAGTCTATTTTAAAGGTAGGTGGTTCCAACACTTAGGAAACCTCATGATACATTTCTATAAATCATTTAATATTAATTTTTTGGAACTAATAAATTAAATCTATTCATTTGATAAAGATATTAATTAATGGTTTTAAATGAATACCATAGTTCTAAATTCAAGTAATTTTTCTATGAAACACTATGAAATACATAGAATGACTTGATAAACAACCTGAATAGTTTTAATTTTTATCCTAGGTGATTTTTGATAAATTATCAAATTTTAGTATTCAAATTCTATATTTGTTGGAAAATTACTTTTATTTATATAATTCATGACAAATTCAACCCACTTATATATACAATTTAAAAAATTTATACCCTATGACATAGTTTCCATAGGTGTTAAAAAAATATTTTAAATAATCTAATGTTATAATATAGTATAACATATACCAAAGGAGGCCTTCAAGGAGAGGTGAAAAATAATTTTAGTAATAATTACTATAATTAAGGGGGTTTTGATTTGAATTGATTTTGATAAAACAAAGAACTATTTGGTCCTAAGAAACCATGAGAGGGAGGCCAATTGGGGTTTATGTTGATTAAATACCGCCCCCCCCCCCACACACACACACACACATTTTCTATCTTTGTATCTTTTTCTTGAATTGTTTGGAATATTTTTTAATTTTTTTCTCAAATTCTTCACTCACAACCTCACCAAAATCTCATAAGTGAACTAAGTAGAATAAAACAAGCTAGGGATAGGGTTATTTTTACTTTGTTTACTCACACTGGGATATATCTATACAGAACACAATGATGATGTTTTAATGTAACAAAATAAACTAATACTCACTAGTTTTGAAGATAAAATGTAGTTGTGGTTACTACAAGTTATGGCTAATTATTTTTTACTAGATTATGGATTAGTAACTTATTTCCCAAGGATTATAAGAATTTATCATCATTGTGCACTAATTTAATAAATAAATCCAATGTTTATAGAAGTATTGGTATCATTATAATAAATAGTGAAAGCATTAACTGGCTACACTATATATAGATGGTGAAATTTTATCTCTCTAACTACTATTTTACATATAAAATATGAACTCATTGTATAACATCAACCCTCAACGAGATGTCATGGAATATTCCTTCACCTCCATATTTAGTAGGTTATTTAAGAAATTCCATGCCCTATTCTTCCAAAATCGGTTTAGACTATCTCCTTGTACTATGATAGGATTTCACTCACCATTACTACTTTACATCAATAATCTTCATCTTCTTGGGTACATAATTAAATTAACACATTAATACTTTTATAGTAACATTTTTATTCCTTATTCTATGTATATAATTTTCTAAGAATGTGATGCGGAAGATTTTTAATTTAATTTTCTAGATTATTTCTTTTCTTTTTAGTGCATTTTAAATTTCAAAATGCTATATTTTGTAATATAATTAACAGTTGTTGTAATTTTGTTTAAAATGGGATTAACTATCATTTTTTTGTAAACCATGTATTTTTAGTTATTTTTTTCATTTTAAATAATAAACAAATTAAATCATTCTTTGGCATTTAAAATTCTCTTTTTATTCTATTGTTTTTAATTAGATTATTATTTGGTATTCTTTTTATTCTATCATTATTTTCATCATTGTTAATTTAAAAAATAATTATTTTATTAATTCCTTCGATTTATTAATTCATTTTGTAATTAATTTTCACTTTAATAATGTTCAATTCAATAATATAATGCTTGATTCATTCTTTCTTTATTTTTAATTGTAAATAAATAAATGTTTTCCCTTTAGATTTTAAATATTTAAATAATTATGTCAATTTTAGAAATTTAATTCAATTATTTATGTATTTTGATACTCAAGTTTTAATTTCGTTCTCTAATTTTATTGATTATTTACTTTTATTTAATTTATTAATTAATTAAATGATGAAAACAGATTTAATTATTGTTGTTTATAAATTTAATTATGAATAAATTGTATGTTGAAATTTGGAGTTTATTTTATTTTATTTTCTAATATTCTAAACATGTATTTTTAATTTAGTCAGTTAATTAATTTATTTATTTATTTTATCTTTGTTAAATTATTAATTTACATTTCTTGTGTTTTTTCTTTGTTTTTTGGTTTGTTTTTTATGTGTAGGTGTTGTTGACTTACCAACACCACATGTTGGTGACTTTTTCACCAAAATCTCTTGTCAGTGATTCCATGAGTCATTGACGTGCCTTCCCTCCTCCCACATTTCTTATCGACTCATCCCACTGACACCCCCATTTGTTTCAGGACTCAGTAACAGCTTGTTTATGTGAATCACCCCATGTCTTCCCAAGATGGTGTGCACACCCATATGTAGCCACGCCACTTGAACCCTCTCCCTCTGTTGAAGACTAGTCCATCTTGTGCTCTCACTCATTCCTGTCATGATATCCTCCTCTATCCAAAGTCGGGCGTTGCCTACCCAACAACGTCGTACATTGATCCTGCCATACCCTTTATCCCTTTATCTGTGATGCTAACCACCAAACCGCCAATGTTCAACCTCATCATCATTCCAAAGCCCCCCTCCCCCCCCACTTATCTCTATGTGATCCCACCTTATCCCATGTTCTATAGCATCGAACTCCTCCCCCCTTTCCCCTTTTTCTTTTTGTTTTATTTTGTTATTATATGATATAATATCTATTATATATAGTATAAAGTATATTACATATAATAATATTTAATATAATATAATTTAATAATAAATATTAATATATTTAGCATAGTATAATATAATATATAATAACAAAAATAATAAATATTCTTATATATATAATATTAAAAAAATCTATTTTATATTAATAATTAAATAAATATAATAGTTATAATATAAATAATAAAATATATAATAACTAATATAAAATTATAGAAAATAATAATAATATATTGATAGTATTAAGTGTAAAAGTGTATATTTTTAATATAACATTTTTTATAGTTTAATAATAAATCTTAAGTATTTTATTTTTTAAAAAATAATTAATTTTATATAAATTATTATTTTACCCTTAAATATTAGGATTACATTTATTATTTCATATTTATAAATTTTTTATTTATTTGTATTTAAATATTTGTACATATCTTGCTGAGTAGTTTAATTTTCATCATTTATTTCTTTCTTTCTTGTTCATTTGTAATACTTATTATAAATTAATCATTTCATTTATTGTATCCAAATTTAATTCATTTTATTCTAATTATCTAGATTATAATATAATATAACAACCTATATACTTAAATTATATATATTTAATACTAATTGTTTTTTTTAATTCTGTTTTTTTTTATGGGAAGGTATCGTGGCTCCTAGTGCACACTGATTCATTCAATTATGTATAAAATTCTCTAACAACATATAAGGGGTAATTGCATGTTGAAAGAGTCAGGGTGAGGTTGTGGAAGATTTCTTCTGGATTATAGAGAGTTCTACTGGAGGCAGAAATAGTTCACTTAGAGAGGATGAGCATAGATCATCAATGGAATTCATCCACCACTTCCATACTTCTCATAGGGAGCATACCATATTTCTACACTCACGATCACATCCAGCCCTATATACTTCAGATAGTTCACTGTGAGGGGAAGAATAGAATTCACCATTTCAGAAGGAGCATATCAGAGGAGACCATTTCCATTCTCAATTCCCAGGGCGGTCGATCGAGAACACCTCTTCACCACAATTAGTCATAGTATAGAGTTTGATATTTCTGAAGATCAAGAAAAGAGACAAACATTTTTCCCTTTATCTATTTTTTCTGTATTTTACTTCGAACATGAACTTCATTGTGTTTAAATCTACTTATATGATGAACTCATCTATGCTTAGATAATTTCCTTCATGGGGGAGTTAGCTGAGCTGGTTAACTATTTTCCCCTTGATCACAAATACATTCTTCAACTGGATAGTCTCTCTCTCTCTCATTTTTTGGGACAGTTATATTTTCAAAGCATCAAGATTAAGAGAAAACTAATCTTTCTTAAATCAGAATTCAAACTATTCTAAAACTGAGGATTCCACTGAAAAGTGAATCAAAATCAAGAGATAGAGACTCACTGAGTTCAACTAAAAATTTGAACTTAGTGATTTATGGCTTCATTCACTAGTGATGAAATGATTTCTAAAATTGAAAAATTGTTGGTATTATTCAGTCACAAGTTGAGCTGATGAAAAATTTGGTCAACAACCTTCAACTATAACCAGACATTTCAAGTCTAGTGTGTAAATGAAGGAAAAAAATATTTGATCCGATTAGTTGACTTAACCTTGATAATCCATTGATTTCTCTCACTATTTAGATTATGTTGCTTGTCTGTCTTCCTTCTTTTTGTGTCTGCTTGCGCTCATCCACTTTATCGTTCACTCGCAATTTCACTCACTTCACCATCAGCACCGTCATCTATTGCTTGTTTGTTTTTGTTAAGTTTTTGTTTTATTTTATTTATTTTGGCCACTATTCAAAAAATTAGTCCTCCCAGTGGTTGAAACATGTATTACTACTGTACATAGTTGTAAGTAGGAATAAAAAATTTAATTTGTCGCTTGCGCTCAACACCACACGGCGTGAAAATTTTAGTGCCATTTTCGGGGAGGTCATGTGTGATCTTAAAAAAACAAATACAAAATCCCTATAAAAATTAAAAAATTAAAAAAAACATAAAACACACAAAAAAATAAAAATACTATAAAAAACATAAATACAAAAAAACTATAAAAACTATTAAAATTTCCAAATAAAACTCAAAAAAAATTGTGAACCTGCTGTATGCACACTATGTCAAAATCTAAGAACATAGAACATGTAAACCCTGATATTGAGAGGCACCTTAGAAAATTGATAAATAAAAAACATGGAATTAAAATGGAATACAATAGAGTAGAAAACTAAAACACAAACCAACCAAAAAATGTGAACCCACTTTGAAATGAAGTAGATGAGAGACATAGTTTTATAGATTTTTTACCACCTTCTATGTCTAGAAAACCTTCTTGTATTATGATCTCTCCTAGATTAAGGAATTATGAAATAAAACAGTCCATGTTGAGTCAGCTGACGAACATCATTGGAATTTATAATGAAGACTCTCTTGACTTCATTAGATCTCTCTATTATACTGTCCAGTAGCTTCCACTTAGGGGAATTAGTGGGGAAGAGCTGAATTTAAGAGTGTTCACCTTCAGCCTCAAGAAAAATGCTTATACTTGCTTCCAATAGTTATAGGAATAAAGATTTTTTAAATGGGACAAATTATATTGTTCCTTCACTATGAAATCCTATCCTAGGAGTTTGACATCTAAAATTAGGCACAAAATCGTTGGATTCCTTTAAGATGAGGGAGAGTTGTTTCATGAAGCTCAGGATATGTTTAGTGGTTTACTAAGGCCATATCGAAATCACCAATTCATCTCTAAATTCCTCATGGAAACATTCTACAATATTCTTACCCCTTACCACCAAACCATGGTGGATAATTCTACTAGATGTGATTTTAGTTATAAGACATATGAGGAGATCAAATAGATCTTTAACACTTTAGATAAAAACTCTCATCATAAGAATTATAGTAGGAGAACCATTGTGATAAATAAAACTACTCCTTCCCCTCAATCTGAATCCCAAGCTGTTGGGTTCTTCAATGAGAATACCCACAACACCCTTAGGGAGAAATGCCACCACTGTGGCATGTATGGGAACTCAAAAACATGCTCTCAGAAATTTTCTATTCCCACCCAACCTATTGAGAATGAAAATAATTTTACCTATAGTCCTAGGATTAAGCCTTGGGAAGACCCATTTTCAAATACCTATAATCAGGGGTATAAAAACCACCTAAATCTGTCTTGGAGGGAGTAGGGAGTCCTTCGACCTGTTGCCCCTCCTTAATTTAAGTAGACTTCTAGCCAATAGATCTAAACCCAACCCCAATCCAAGAAAGAGTAATCCAATTACAGAGATGAGGGGAGGGATATGTTTCATCATTTGTTAAGGAAATTTGATAATCAAAGAACCAAAAAAAATTTTGTTAAAATTAAAATGAATTCAAGAATGAAAATCTGGAAATTTAAAAGGGGAAGTTGGGTTGGGATGTGTGCTATAGAAACAAAGGTAGGATTCCGAGTACCACTGAATCCAAACATAGTAAAAATTAATTGTATTTGAGCACCAGAAGTGTTCAACAATCCAACGAAGATTTTATGAATGAATCCAAAACTACTCAAAATGAAAATCTGGATGAATTTGGAAATTTTAATCATGAAAATAATGAATCTAGAAAACTGGACAGCAACACTATAACCCTTTTGTTTCTTACTGTTCTATACAAAAAACCAAAGGAAAATGGATTTAAAAACAAGGAAGAATAAAGGGAAGAATACTCTTGAAGAGGAAGCTGTAGGGATTCCCTCCAATTGTGAGCAATTTCCCCCCTTTTAATTCCTTTTTCTGAAAGAATAAAATTTCTAAACAATGATTCGGAACTACTGTAATTTCTTAAGTTTGTTAAAGAGATAAAAATTGACATCCCATTCCTATAATATCTCATTCATAACCCATGAAACTTAAAATCACTCAAGAAAATCTGCTCAAATAAAAAGATCCTAGAAGATTTCCCAACATATACCATGACAAAGGAGTGTAGTGTAGTATTGGAGAAGAAGATACCTCCAAAGCTTCATGATTCAGGGAGCTTTATAATCCCATTCCCCATTGGGGATAGAGCTGGTAAAGTTAATTTCTTATGTATTTTGGGATATATCATCAATTTGATCCCTCTATTACTTTTATAACACATGAAACTTGAAGTTCCCCAACCTACCATTGTTGTATTACAGCTTACTGATAGATCCATTATTCATTTGGTGGGTTGGTTTGATTATTTTCAAGTGGGAGTTGGTAAAAACATTTTTCCTACTAAAATTGTCATTCTAGATATGGAGTATGACATTGAGGTACCTATTATCCTTGGTAGGCCCTTCTTGGCCACATGGGGTGTTTTGATAGATGTCTCAAATGGTAAATTGTTTTTTAATTTGAGTGAACAAAGTGAATAATTCAATGTGTTTAAGAAAATCAAAGAACTCTCCCACCCAAACATTCCCAAAGATGAGATGTTAGTTGTTGAGGGTATTATTGATGAGGAAGAAGATGAGTTTCTAAGGATGATAGAGGAAATCAATATTGAACCTGATATCAATGCTACCACATGCATGGGGATCGGATCAAGTAAGGAGGTATATTATATTGATAAGTATGAGGGAGATTTTTTGGAGCACCTAGATTAGTTTTCTTTGAAACATATTCTTTCCCTAATAGAAGAGTTTAAGTATGAGGAAAATTATTTTGGATCTTCTGTTGATGAGGAGGAAGCCTTTTATAATACCTTCTTCAAGAGGCAGTAGGCCCACCTAGGCCCAACTGTCGTACCTCAAGTGAGTCACCACCCATTCATAAACACAAACCCCTCCCTGCCTATATGAAATATTACTTTTTAAGAGAGATTAATATCCTTCATATGATTATTTCATCCAATCCAGATGGAATACAAGAGAAAAAACTACTTATTTTTTTGAATAATTACATGTTTGTCATGGGATAGTCAATTTTTTATATCAAGGGTGTAATTATAGCATTATTTATGCACAAAATTCCAATGGAACCTGAGTTTAATCCTAGAGTGTAATCCCAAAGGATACATAACCTAAACATAAAGGAAGTGGGGAGAGAAGAATTGATCAATTTTCTATATGTTAGGATAATATTTTCCATTTCTAACAGCACCTAGGTATGTCCTGTCCAAGTGGTCCCCAAAACGAGTGGCGTAATATTAAGTCACCAATGGAGAAAATGAAAAAAATAAAAACTATGGTGGTAAATAAGTGGAGAGTCTATCTACACTATAGTAAATTAAATTCTACCCCATGAAAGGATCACTTTCCCATGTAATTTTTTGACTAAATGTTGGAGAGGTTGGAAAGAAATGAGTATTTCTATTTTATGGATGGATAATCTAGTTTAAACCATTTTTCATTTCTCTTAAGGATCAAGAGAAAACACCTTCACTTTCCCATTTAAGACATTCACCTACTAGAGGATGCCCTTTTCATTGTGTGGTGATCCTTCCACTTTTTAAAGATGCATGATGAAAATTTTCATAGATATGATTGAAAGGATAAATGAAGTTTTCATGGATGATTTTTTTGTGGTAGGAAGCAATTTTGAGAACTTCAACGGGATTCTTGAAACTGTGTTGGAAAGGTTCTAAGAGACCAGCCTTATTTTAAATTGGGAAAAGTGTGAAATCAGGGCTACTAAGGGAATTTTGTTGGGTTACAAAGTATATAATAGGGGGATAGGGGTTGATAATGCCAAATTTGATGTTATCCAAAAAGTTACCACGCCTAAAAATATTAAAGGAAATAGAATTTGTTTGTGTCATGATGGGTTTTACAGGAGGTTCAGTAAGGATTTCTCTAAGATCATAAGGCCCCTTTTTTCTCTGCTAGTTAAAGAAAATCCATTTTTCTTGGATGATAAATTCATGGAGTCCTTTAACCTACATAAATAGAAGATTAAAACCTCACATGTAATCACATCCCATAACTGGTAGCCTTATTTTTAGGTAATATGTTATGCAAGTGATATAGCTTTAGAATTTTTTTGGGTAAGTGGAAAGATATAAAGATACATGGAATTTATTATGCTAGTAATCTGATGGATGGTGCCTAAAATAATTATTCCACAATTGAGGAGGATCCGACTACTCTGATGTTTTCTTTGGAAAAGTTTAGGTAGCACTTGATATGGTCCAGAGTCATCATTTTCACAGACCATGCTTCCCTTAAGTACTTTCTAGATAATAAGGATTCAAAAACCAGACTCATGAGATGGAACTTGCAGTTACAATAATTTTATTTGGTTATTAAATATAAGAAAGGGGTTGATAATGTAATGGAATATCACCTTTTTTGTTTGTCAAACACCCAAAGTGAGGAACCAAGATAAATCAATACTAAATTTCCTAATGAACCATTGTTTGCTGCTTCTATGCATAAGTTTTTAGACTATTCCAAGTTTGTGGAATTTGGTGTCATGCCCAAGGACCTCTCACATAACCAAAGAAAGAGTTTCATATCTGAATAGAAGTATTTTTTCTTGGATGACCCTCTTCTCTTTAGGAGGTGTGATGATGGTACTTTTAAAAGATGTGTGAGTGAGGAGTATATGTTTTTCATACTTGAGATATGTCATTCATCACCTTTTGGTGGCCACCATGGAGAATAGAGGACATCTTAAAAGGTTCTTTAGGCTGGTTCCTACTGGCCTACTTTTTTCAAGGATGCTAGGAGTTTCTTCATAGCCTATAAAAAGTGTTAACTGCTGGGAAATGTAGGAATACAACAGGATCTGCAACAAAAATTAATTTTGGAAGTTGAAATATTTGATTTATAGGGATTGGAATTCATGGGACCATTACCGTCCTCTTGTGGTAATGAGTACATTTTTGTTTTTGTGGACTATATGTAAAAATTGGTTAAGGCAATATCTCTTCCCAACAATTCTAATACTTATGTGGTCAAGTTTGTCAATAAAAACATTTTTCCAGGTTTGTTGTTCTTAGAGAATTCATCATTGATAATAGTACCCATTTAAGAAATTATAAATTCAAGAGTTTGATGGAGAAACCTGGATTCTCTCATAGGATAGGTACCACATACCACCCATAGTCTAGTGGACAAGCAAAAGTTTCAAATATAGAGATTAAAAAATGTTAGAGAAAATAGTGTCCATATCTTAGAAGGATTAGTCGGTGAAGCTGGATCAGGCTCCTTAGGCCTACATTAATACTTATAAGACTCCCATAGGGATTTCACCATACATGTTTCTTTTCAAGAAAACATGTCATATGTCTATTTATTTGTAGCAAAAATCTAATTGGGTAGGGACGACCCTAAACATTGACTTTGAATCTACTGGTGAGAGAAGGTTATTGGAGATAAGTGAGCTAGAGAGGATTATACTGGATTCTTGTGATAATGATGAAATTTAAAAATAGAGAACAATGAAATTTCAGGATTCAATCATTCAAAATTTCAATTTTAATGTTTTTATAGGGTCTTTCTTTTCAATTCTAGACTTACACTATATCTAGGAAAATTGAATACCAAGTAGTCAGGACCCTCTACCATTGTGAAATTTTTAGTTAAATGGTCTATGTAGCTAGTTGGAGAAGATGATATACCTCTATATATCAATGGTCTAAGGATCAATCATTTATTTGAACAAAAACCAAATAGCCTGGATGAAATGTCTATCTTTGAAGAATAAGTTGTTTCATGTCTAACTGAGGACTATAAACTCATTTTTTTCATGTGAACTGACCCATGGTTTCTTATTTATTTTCATTTTATTTCTATTTTTCTATAAAGATATCTATTCCCATTATAATCTAATATTTGATGTTATAACTATATGATGGTGTCTTATGACCTTCTACTACTTGAGAGAGAGAGAGAGTGGTTGATTCCAAAAAATCGGAAAAGGAAACCCAAGGGAGTAGTCCACAGATTTATATGGATAACATTCTTTCCACTCATCCCTTAGTTTGATTTTTCATGAACTATAAATTTTTTATTCTTATGTTCGCTTTCTGAACTAGCTGGTAAATAAAGTGGGGTAACTATTAAGAGCTGTAGAAAAGGATTTTTTGAATGGAGATTAATTGAAAGTCTAACATAGTCAGCGATGTGTTGTTATTATATTTACTAATTTTTTTCAGATCAATTATAACTATATGCTACATGATTCTATATGTGTGGAGACCCCTAATTTATTGTGAAAAATCATGAATTTGTTTCCTATATAGGTTATTATCTTATTTAATACTTGGTAGTTCCAGACTTAGTTGAAATTAATTATGAAATCTTCTTGCATTATAATAGTCACTTGGATTATACTGTTGTTGTGTGAATTGTTTATTTCATGCTGCTACTATAAACATTTTCAAAAAAATAATTTTTATGTTTACTTTTGTATATATGTTTTTGTTTCTTTTCTTTTCTTTTTTATGTTGAAAATATTCTTATGAACTTTTTTTTCACCCCTAAAAATCTATTTTAAAACATTTTTTAGTATCTTTTAACTTAGGATTCAACATTGGGGAAAATTTTGAGTTTTATGTTTGGGGTAGAGAGGTCATTCTGTTGGGAATTTGAAATTATCCATTGATGTTTAAAAAAATTCAATTTTTTCACATAATTTTCAAAATATTTCTAAATTTTCATCTTATTTCATCACTTTATGAACATTTGGTATTTAGTTGGTACTTTAATTAGGTTATGTTTAGTGGATTACTTCTCATTGGATTTTGAGAGTTTCACATAGTCTGAAACTATTGAGTAATGAGTGATTTCTGAGTGGAATTTTTCACTATCTCTTTCGACATTCTATTTAGGAACTGAGGAAGGGAGTGAGATAGGATAGTTCTTGTAGAATAAATATCATGAAAGTAGGTAACTATAAATTTTCACTGGAAACTAGGGGACTCACCTATTTATAAAAAAATTATTAAATAACTATAGGAAGTAAACTTAATTGATTATTATTTAAGTCTTTTGTGACTGGAGGAAAATTGTAAAGTGGGATCCTACATTGAGTATCTGAGACAAGGTTCACTGGGTGTGTTTCTATGAATAAATTAAAGCCAATTTTAATTTTAATAAGTTTTATGAATAGTTCCTTTCACATTAAATATGTTTAGGAAAAATTAAAATAAATTTCCCTATCAAGGATGATATCATTTAGGCGAGGTGAATTTTGAACCCAATTGAATAAGATAACAATTTACATAATTAAAATTAATTTGAGTTGAATAAATAAAGTGATGAAATAAATGGACTTTAATTTTTCAAACCTAGGAGAATGTTAAAATTGAAGATATCTTATGTTAAGTTTTTAATTCCACATAATGTATCCTATCATCACTCCTTGAATTAGAACTTGAATTGAGATTGAAGTAGGATAATTGATGAGTTCATATAGGGGGCATGACATACATCACAGTGTAAGATTTTTTGATACCTTTGATTTCCAATGAGTTTTTGAACCTAAGATGGACCACTTCTGAGCATATCTTTGAAAAGCATGACCCATTGTCAGATCCTATTATTTTTAATGTCATGACTTTCATAATTCTATTATTGATTCTGTATCTCTTCAACATTTTATTATTCTTATAAAATACTCAAAATACATGAAATATCACTCTTTTTATTTAAAAAATATGTAAACAACCTTTATTATCACTGCTTGATATTTTTTTCATTTAGGTATGCATTTATCTTATTGAACCATATATAATCATTTGTATGAAATTGTTTCCATAATGTATGTATATAAAAAACCAAGAAACTAAAAAAACCAACATATATAAAATATATTATATCTATAAAATATACCATATTAAAATCAAAACCTTGTTTAATATTTTTAATAACTGTGGCCACTCATTAAACATAATGCATGCAACTGCTTCATGGTATTAAAAAAATAAACACCTTCATTCTTTCATCTCCAATCATAATGTTATAAAAAATCATGATATTGGAATTATTAAAGAACTACACATGGATAATTTAATTTAAAGGAACTGATCCTATATAAAAATATTATTTTTTTAATCTCCTTTTCTTAATTCCCAAATACTATAGAAAGATATCACCAAAATAACACATCTTAACCTATATGGTGAATCATAACTCTCATTATTCCAAAACCATTAATTTTATAGAAACAAAATAATCGTATAAACTATATTAGTATCATAGAAGACAACATAGTGATGTGGGATTCATTTTTAACATGATACATTTTCACAAAAAAAATATCTATGGCATATGTGTCAAAAAACTTATAGAAGCATCATAAATCCACAATACTTTCTCTATAACGCAACAAATGTTTTTGTGACAATGCTTCTTCATGTTTAAAACTTCACTAACATCTTCATGAATCATAATATTTTTCTAAATTAAGGGGTGGAAATAAAAGTAATTTATCATTTAGAGTGTCCATGCATATAGAAACTCATAGATAGAGGTGGAAAATAAAGAAAACTTCAATGTTTGATTCTTTAATAAAGTTTCTTAAATGCTGAACTAAACCTTTTTTTCTAGAATTCAAAACCCAAATATTGTTTCAAGGCCACTAAATTATAACCCTTGATTCTCTATCGGAACTTTAAGTAACTCTTTTTAGGTTTCACTATTTTGGAATGTCCATTGTGCCTCCCTGTATAGTGGTTCTCTTCCTATAAATCAAACCATGCTTCTCCAGCTAGTGGCAACATATACTAGATCTATTATCCTTGTCCCATATTCTGGTTTCCTTATTTATAAGTGATTATTAAACTTAGACACTGCCCTTTTTAGTGTGGTTGGAGGCTTCAATAGCTGACCATGGATAATCCCCATTTTTTTAACTAATTGACCAAAAAATTTCCAAAACATCCATATTCCTCATATATATTTTTTTATTTATTCCACAAACTAGACCAAAACTTTTGAATAAATCACCTAAAACAATTTCATTAACTACTTCTTTATCAAGATTTAAATTTAATGTAAACTCACCTCTAATGCCCCGACCCTAGAAGCCTGAAACTGGTACATTATTTTATTACATTGACATGATTACCTAGACTCAATTCCTAAAGGAACGATTATTTTAGTAGTTTTAGAAAACCAGATTACATAAATGATACCCATATTAAATTGTAAAAATAAAAAATAATACATGATCATAGTGAAATGTAATGAAAATTAGCCTATAAATGTTATTCCGATATTTATTCTTCATGACATCGGGAAAGGAAAAAATTAAGGGTGAGATAAAATTCTCCATAATGGTAAGTAAAATAAAATAAATAATGAATCAATGGGAATAAATCAACATGTAAAGGTAAATAACTGAGAACACATGCCATTTAAATAACTGGATAAGGCATAATCAATATAGAAAGGTAAGTAACTGAAACACATGTTATTTAATTGATAAACTGAGAATGAACTACATCCAAATAAAATGTCAACTCAACAATCTCATGGATAAATATTAACTAAATATTAATGATGTAAATTATTAATTATTGTATTCCATGTTTCCTAGGTACATGGTACCTTTACAATCAAGACCTTTCAAAATTCGATTTAGTATATTTGGGTAGAAACCCATCTAATGTGCCCAAATGATTCATCACATGAGACTACCGATGCATTGAGGAGATATGTATAACTATAACCTACCCATTTCATAACTATAAAATTCATTCCTCATATATCAAGTAAATAATTTAATTCACAAAAATTTTCCTTATCAAATATTTGTATCGAATAAAAGATATGGGTTTATCAATAATTCCCCAGTTAATCGAATAATTATCTAAGTGAACATCGCATGTAAAATTGGTATAAAATTTTGGAAATATTAAGATACATTTCATGAGAATATTGAAATTTATGTACAATAAAAATGATTATAAGGAAGTGTTTGTTTCAAGATAAAGTCAACAATCTCAAAAATAAGTGATATTGAAAAGATAACTTTTACCACTTGGTAATTTTCAAGTCAAAACTCTTTATAGGATATAATTGCAATTAAAATCATGAATAAAATGAATATAAAAGGATTAATGATATAATATATCAAAAGGGGTCATAGACACCCCACTAAAAAATATGTTTTGGTGGAATATGAAATTTATTTATTAGATGTAAAAAGTGAGATCAAAATCCATTACCTTATATTTCTTTTTATGTGAACGGATTATAGAATCATGTATAATGGTTTCAAGAATGTTAATAAATTATTCCAGAACCATATTAATATTTATGATATCATATATTATCTCATTATAATATTATACTACCGATTTTTTATAATACTTCATTATTTTAACTATTTCGTGTGTTAATTTCCTAGTTTCTTGAGTATGTTTTGACTTGTTATTGTTGTTCATATTACATAGATTATGATTTCATTATCTTTATATTTTTTAATATGATGTAAATATCATATATATTTAGTATATATTGATTTATTATAATCCATAAAATTTGGATATAAGAGATAAAATGCACTCTTCAGGGAGATGGTAGGCCATACGTACGCAAGAACACTTCTTTTATTTCATTTCCATATTAAAATATTGAAAATTAAAGGATATATATTTATATAATAATAAATTATCACATATATGTCATAAATTTAGCATATTTTTATTAATACCAACCATTATACATTCTATTTATAGTGTGAAGTAATCACATCGCTTTGAGGAGGCGGTAGTCAACATTTCCACAAATGTTGCTATCATATTTACACAAAATAGGAAAAAAGGAGATATGTAGTACCTAAAAATTCTATAAGTATTAATAAATCCTAAATATCATAGATATTAGATTAAAATATTGTTCCCACTATAGTTACCACCATGAGTGGTGGTAAAGGAAAAATGAAAAAACATCATTTCGTAAGGTAGTAGTCCATCATACACACAAATGGTATGTTCATTAACCATTATATAGAAGTGTTTGAAAGTGTAGGTAAAACCCTTAGAATAAAAAAATATTAGTAATTTTTTGCATACTAAGGTCATTATATAATCATGCAATAATAATGGTTGAGGGGCGGAGAAGGAAATAAAATTAATGTGGTCATTGAAAAATGTTACCTCGTTTTCATGCACCTTTAACAGATGAGTTATCTGATTCCCCAATACGTGGTATCTGGTACCAAGAATATGAATTTGTTATTAATAGTATGAAAGTTCAAGTTGAAACTCTATTTCAAAATATTTGAGCATATGCGTTGGGTCTAGCATGTACTTCCTTAACATAGATATAGGGAACACATAGTGCACCTTTGAGAGATTTGGCATCATAGACAAACAATAAAAAACAACACCAAAACTTTTTAGAATTTTGAATGGTATTATATACCTAGTACTAATTTTACCTTTCTTACCAAACCTTATAAAACCCTTCCACTAAGATATATTCAAGAAATCATTATCTCTCACGTGGAACTCTAAATATTTCCTCTAATTATTAGATGAACTCTTTTTACAACTTTATGCTTCTTTAATATGATCCTGAATAGTCTTAATAATTATTGTCATATCTTCAACAAGTTCTAGGAAAACAACTTTCCTTTCACCAACTTCATCCCAAAAAATTGGGGTATGAAACCTCTTTCCATATAATTCTTCATACGGTTCCATTTTAATAATTTAATGTAAACTATTATTATAGGAAAACTATACCAAAGGTAGGTAATGATCCCATATTACTTAAAAGTAGAGTGAGAATGACCTCAACATGTCTTCCATTATTTAAATTGTTCTTTTATACCATCCATCAGTTTGAGGATGGTAAGCGGTGCTCAAATGAAGCCCAGTATCAAGAGCCTTCTAAAGACTCTTCCAAATTTTCAATGTAAATACGGGATCTTGATAAGAAAAAATTGATATAATTATACCACGAGTCTTACATATTCATTAATTTATATCTTTAAAAGGTTATCAAGTGGTTGGTCCTCTCTTATAGGAAAACAATATGTATATTTGGTTAGGCGATCAATGATAACCCATATTGCATCCTTCATTCTAGGGGTATTTGGTAGTCATGTGACAAAGTCCATAGTAATTTCATCCCATTTCGAAATAGAAATAAGAATATATTGTAATAATTCTTTACGCTAATTCCTCATAGTGTTCACTTGTTAACAAATAAAACATATGGACACATAATTAGTAATTTCCCACTTTATGTTAGCCCCAAAAAATGATCCTTTAAGTCCCTATACATATTTTTGCTACTATCGTGAATAGAGAAATTTGATCTATTAGCATCATCCAAAAATTACAATTTTATCTTAGGTATAGATGAAATACATAGTCTCTCTCAAAATTTTAGAATACCATATTCACCAATATAATCTTCTAATTTTCCATCATTCATGGCTTTAATTTTCTTCTCAAAGTTCTCATCATCAGATTGATAATTATTTTTCCTCTCTAATATAGATTTTTTTTCAAACATCTTAGAAAATATTGTTGTATCCCCTTACTTTGAAATTCCCATATCCATATTTTCTAAATCCATTAACATTGGATCATTTTTAATACTCATTTGGGGTATAACTCCACGATCCTTCCTACTCAATTCATCTCCTACCTTATTTTATTTCTTTGGGTGGTAGTGTATTGAGAAATCATAGTCATTGAGTAGCACAACCCATTTCCTTTGTCTCATGTTGATATATATCTATGATAAGATGTATTTCAATATTTTAATATCCATGTATATCTAACATCATTCACTATAGTGATAATGTCTCCATATTTTTAATGTAAATATTACAAATACTAACTTACGATTATGGATTGGATAGTTCTATTCATGAGTCTTCAATTTTAATGATGCATATGCAATAACTTTAACATTTTTCATTAGGAAACAACCAATTCCCTATTTTAAAAATCACTATATATAAAAAACCCATCACTTCCAAATGGTAGATTCGAAATCATCGTGTTGACTAATCTTGTCTTTAGCTCATCAAAGAATTTTTCTCATTCTATTTCCTAAAAAACTTAATCCCTTTATAGGTAAGTTGTGTTAACGGGTTATCCAATCAGGTAAAATTTGGAAAAAATCATTTATAATAACCTACCAAACTAATGAAACTATGTACCTCAATTATGTTTGTTAGCATAGGCCGTTATATAAATTACTATTTATTTACAAGATCAACTGATATTCCATCCTTAGAGATAATATAACGATGAAAAGAATTGTCTTGAAGATATATGTCACACTTAATAAATTTCACATATAAATATTCTATTCTCAGAGTCTTAAGAATGACCCAAAATTGATTCTCATGGTCCTCATAGATTTTAAAATACACCAAAATATCATCAATGAATACCATAACAAAATCATCAAGATATTAACTGAATACACTTTTTATTAAGTACATAAAAAGAGAGGGTGAAATATTCAATCCAAATGGAATTATTTTAAACATTTAATGTTCATAACTCATCAAAAAATATGTCTTTAGAATTTCTTCCTTCTTTACTCGCAATTGGTGATACCCATAACGAAGATCAACCTTTGAAAATTATTATGCTCTGCTAAGTTTATCAAAAAATTAATCAACATGAGGTAGAGGATAATTTTTCATTATTGTAATAGCATTGATTTTCATCTAATCAATGCACACCCTCATTGATCCATCTTTCTTATTAATAAATAGAATAGGGGTTCCCCATAGTGAAACAATAGGGAGAATAAATCCCTTATTACCCAAATTGTCTATTTGTTTCTTATAATCCAATAATTCCACAGTGGATATTCTATAGGGAGTCTTTTATATTGACCATTCACCTAGGATTAATTCAATGTAAAATTTAACTTCATGCTCTGGGGGATGTCCTGGTAATTACTTTGGAAATAAATCACTGTTTTCCTGCACAATCAATATGTCCTTAATTTGAAGACTACCCTCTTTATCAAATCATGTTTTTTCTCTTTTTCTCCATGAATTTTGTTTAGTAGAGCTGCTAGGAGTGGATATAGTTCATAATTATGTGAGGAATCTTATTCACTAATGATGATGGACTCAACATCTTCCTCAAAAATCATAATTTCCTTACGCTTGCAGTAATTTTTTGCATTATATTTTGAGATCCAGTCCATAAAAAGGATTATATTAAATTAACCCATTAGTATGATAACATATTTAGTATGTAAAGAATTTTTATGCCATGACTGGGAATTCCCAACACATATTTTTTATATTGATACATCCCTTAAGACTCTTGACTGAAAATTCTCTTATTAAATCAAAAGGGAACTATCTGATTTTCTAAGAAAACTGTGTATATATAAAAAAGTGTGATGATAAAAAATAAAATAAGTCATTGGATAAATTTGAATATAGGATTAATGTACCAACACCCACCTCATTTATTACTTCTACATATGCATTAGTTATTGAATAATCTTGTCCATCTCCCCTTGGCATATTTTATGGTATATTCCCATGGTTTTTATGGAATTTTTATCATAGTTCCCCATATATTTACCATTATAACACAGAATATCAGTGTTTTCATTCTTTTAATTTCATTATTTAACATGATGAACCACTTCTACACATTTATAAAAAACTCAAATTTCCTTCAGAAATTTTCTAGTGTGATTATGTCCACACATATCAAAAGATGGTAATTTTTTTTATCTTTATCTTATTTTTTGACAAATTCCCTTTGTCTTCATTATCATTAGAACATTTATTCGCTAGGTTTCTCTAGAATAAGTATGACATAGATAACTCCTTCCTCATTTTTTATGTCTAGTAAAAATATCTCTTCATATGATGAAAATGTCTGAGAAACCAATTATCTTCATAGATTTTTCTTAAAACCATAAAAATTTATCAGTCTTACACTTTGTGTTTAATATATTATTCATAGTATACTTGGATAACCTTATAAAGGTATCTTCATAATCTGAGACAATTTGTTATTTCTTTTTCTTTAAGCTAAAGAACTTTCTATTCTTCTCAATTTGTTGATCATGAGGGAATTATTTATCAAATGTTGTCTTCTTAAAAGGTCTTCATTGCATGAGTTTTATTTTCTAATCCTCCCTAGTATTATGGATAATGGACCTCCATTGATCAACATAACATTTGAAATAATAAACTGAATGTGTAACATTTTCCATTATCAAAGCATCCCAGGAATGCAAATATCTTCTCCAGAGACTTAATCCATATCTCAGCTACAATTGGATTGGTAGTCCCACTAAATTATGGGGACTTATATCACATAAATTTATCCAACATAGGATATTCTCTCTCTGGAATAGGTTTTTCATTTCAAGAATGGTTATTTTCCATAACCTGATTAACTTTCCCAAGTATATCTGTAACACCCCAAGCTTCCACGGTACGCTTCTCTTTGAATAATACGGTAGCGTGTCTTGTACTCAACTTCGAGTTCTAACACACCACAACCAATCAAACTAGCCGTTATGAATAGTAATAAACACTTTTTGAAATTTTATAAATTTTATCTTTCAAAATGGACTTCATTTTTGGATTTGGAATATTAAAATTATCTTAGCGTGAATTTTTTGGTATTTTTCTGAACACTTTCAATTTTTAATGAATAGTGAAAAAACTAAGTTATAGTTTAAAAAGAAATTTTTATTTAAATAATTATCTATTTTATTTAAATTTATTTTAGGTCAAAATAGATACATAATACCTATAAAAGTTCAATTTAATTCATTGGATTCAGTTTATAATAATTTTAGATATATAAAAATTTTATTGAACTTTTTACTGTCTTTTACCCACCTCCTAGGAGCAATTGCAAATTTACATAAAACATAATTTACCGATTTCTGTGATTTGAATTTCAAAAATCCGATTGACATTTGATGTAAGAACCTGGATCTCTTTTCAGGTATGTTTTTCCTTTTTTTCTGTAGTTTTTGAGAAAAGTGAATTTTCTAGAAATTTCAGAAGTACACGTCGTGTACTTTCTGAGTACACGTCGTGTAATTTGTTCTGGCTCGAAGCCATGTGATGGCCGTGTCTGGGCCACACACACGGTGTGTAAGGCTGAGGTGGAGGACGGTTATTTCGGAGTACGGAAAAAATTGAATTACACACCGTGTACTCCAAAAGTACACGTCGTGTACTTTCTTTTTTTCATTAAATGGACCGGGGTCGCGTCTAACCCACATATCCATCTTCTTCAGTTTTCGACCGCCCGGAAGCGACCGTATGGCCGGATATTCGGCGAATGACCGCCTCACCATCCGTTCTCAGATTCGATCACAGTCAGTTGCGTTGGAATCACATCGGTGAGTTCTTCCTTCTTCGTTAGCCTTGTTTATTGAGTCCCCCTCATTTCCAAGTTATCGTGGGTTGAACATTTTGTGCGTCTTCTTAGATCTACGTTGTTCTAAGAGGAATCTGTCGTCGAGGTTCACATATATCGATCTCCTTGGATCGAGTTAGGTGGTTTGTGCCTTTCTGTAGAATGTCTTTGAGTATTTGTACAATTTCCACCAATACCCTTGAACGGGGTATTGCGTGTTTCCTGTTTTTCCCTTGTTGTGTGCCTGCTTTGCTTGATGGCTTTAGTAGAGGTTGTTTCTTGTGATTAGATTATTTTTCTTATGCCCAGTTTTCCTTGCCATGCCTAGTAATAGGACTGTGGACTGTTGTTTTATTTTTGCTGTTGAGCCTTAGTTGATAGCCAAGTAGTTCTTGAGGTTTACTTGGGTGATACACATGCGCTGAGCATGTTTAGTTATACTCAGGACTGTAAGAACCTAGAGTAGTAGATCAAAGAGAGAATTAACGGAAGGGCTTCTCCAGAGTGTCTTTTTAATCACGATGTGGGACCAAGTGGAGAATTGACGGAAGGGCTTATCCAGTGTGTCTTTTAACTACGACTCGGGCCACAGGGGGAATTGAAGTTGATTGATTCCCCAGAGATCCTTTAGCACGATACGAGACTATAGGGGGAATTGACGGTGAGTGATTCCCCAGAGAGTCTGCTTAATTACGTAACTGAACAAGAGGGGTGAGACTGTGCGTTCCTCCCAGAGGGTTGCTAGTACTTAGAGGTTGAACCATAGGGTTTAGACTGTGAGTGCTACCCAGAGGGTTACCTGTTCTTATTTTGTTGCTGACTGCTTACTTGTGTGCTATGCTTGTTGGAATTATGGATTGTAGCTATTTGTGCTTTTCTATTTACTGCTTCTTGTTTATTTACTGCCATGAATTCATTTAATGTTAGGCACAGATCATTGGGTGGTTGCCTATTGAGATTGTATCTCACACCCTGTTTGGGCCATGCTTTTGGGACCAAGCAGACTATGTTACTGCAGGTATAGATAAGGGCAAGCGCCCTTCTACTTCAGGATCTTGACTGCACTAGGAGCAGGGGAGCATGGGACCGATCTGTGGCTCACGATGTTGAGGAGCTTACTTTATTTTTCTTTTGCACTTGGTTTCAGTTGTATTTCAGCACTTTGTTGTGTTTGCTGTTTTTCTTAGATACTTGTACCTGCTGCATCTTCGTCATCACAGTTATATATATATACATTTCTTCTGCTGTTTTGTTTCTATTGTTATGCATGTTGTTTATCGTTTCCACTGTTATTGTTTTTTTCTTACCTTGTATACCTTACCGAATGAGGGCATAGTTTCCCCACCGAGCCACCAAGGCCCTTGCTGCTAGTCGGCAGCCTCTGGCATTCGGGGAAATGCGCTTGAGGTCATGTGGCGAACTGGGTACGGGCACCATTGGAGGGGCTCTGGACTCGAGATGTTACAAAGTGGTATCAGAGGGGTTCTTTTCTCTTTCTTTACAGTTTAGGGACTTTAGCCAGGGATAGGACGGATTCGGTACTTGGAATTAAGCTGTGCTCGAGAGTAGCTAACCCGTGTACAGGGAAAGGCCATACTACCTCGTTAATTGTAGTTTGCTGGTTTTGAGTTTTACAGTTGATATGTTTTCACCTTGAGTGATTCACATGACTTGTGCGGTTATTGTTTTGATATTTCGGTTCCCTTTTTGTCGCAACCCAATGAGATGAGGGTATTCTATCTCATGCATCTTATAGGCACTTGTAGAAACCACATTTCATGCATTCTTTCCATGCCATCTAGGGTTCATTATCGATTGCATGCTATTGTGATAGACTTTGTGTAGATTATGCATGATGTTGTGATAGTTTCTTGATAGATTCTCTACTGTTATGTTAGAAAACAGTTTTTTTGTTCCTTACTTAAAAATGAACTCCGAATTTTAGTTCTTGAGGTGTTATGGGCCCTCACGGATCGGAATTTTTCACTTTTTCACCTTGTTTTTAGTGTTTCTGGAATTCTGCGAAATTTCTGAGCTACTGCCCAGAAAAACCCAGAATACATGGCATGTACTTTTTGGATACACGCCGTGTAGTTTTCAGACCGTGTTACTGACTGTGTGAGCAGAACACGGTGTCGTAGGAGTAACTTTGGGAACACACCGTGTACCATTTGTACATGTCGTGTGAGTTCAGATCCATGTACCCGGCTGTGTCACTAACAACATGGGAAGGGGAAGATCGGGTAGAACACGCTGTGTCCATAGGGAACACGCCGTGTAGTCCTGTCCAGGTACCCGGCCGTGTCACGACCAACACGGGCCGGCGTGACCTTCCTTTCCACATGTCGTGTTTGTTCAGAACACGCCATGTAGTCTTGTCCAGGTACCCGGCCATGTCACGAACAACACGGGACGGTGTCACCTTCGACTGTACACGCCGTGTTTGTTCGGAGCACGCCGTGTAAGGTCTATCCATGTAGACGGCCGTTTACTCAACAACACGGACCGCCAAAGACTTGTCTAGTGCACGTCGTGTTTGTTTCAAACACGTCATGTAGTCTCGGGTTGAGTCGGACCGTGTGGGTTAGCCGTGTGAGGAGACTCGGGCAGGGGAATAGTTTTCAAGTACACTCCGTGTGTGGGGGTCAACACGTCGTGTACTTTGTAGTATACACGACTTGTAGGGTAGGGGTACACGCCCATGTCAGTGGTTTCAAAAGACACGTCGTGTAGTTTTATACAAGCCGTTAGTCATGTTTTGGAATCTTGTGTGTTTTTCTTCCCCTATTCCCGTTTTGTACTCTTGTGTTCTCTGTCCTTGTTTCCTGATCTAAGGTGTGCTTTTGATCTTTCAGAGTTATTCCTCCGAGACATTCTCTGGTCGTACGTCTGTCGTCAGGCAGTGATCAGACGCTGGATATGGCAGATCAAAGACTTCTTGTCAATACCCCAGCCGAGCCAACTTTGACACTGGTTGTTATACCAGTCGCAGGCGCTGATGTGCAGTTCAGGGAAGGTTTCATGAGGATGATTCAGGCCTTCCAGGGAGCACCGCCTCCTGCCTCGTCTATGGAAGACTTGACGCGGGTTTTCCAGCAGCAGCATCCTCCCATGTTCTCAGGGGAGGGAGGACCTCAGGCCACAGAGTCATGGCTGGAAGCCATGCTGACTATATTCGAGCATCTGGAGATGCCTCCAGAGAGGTGGGTCAAGATCGCCACCTTCATGCTTCGAGACTCCGCCAAGAGGTGGTGGGACATGATCTCACAGGCGGGTCAGTAGCAGGCTATGACTTGGGATGAGTTCCAGCGCATGTTCTATGACTACTTCTACCCAGAGACCCTGAGGGTTGATCGAGCCTGGTAGTTCATGATCTTAGATCAGGGTACTCTATCTGTCATGGATTATTCCTCTCATTTCACTGAGATACAGCATTTTACACCCCTTCGGGATGGGAGTGGGTTGTTCTTGGCGAGGAAGTTTGAGGATGGACTGAGGAGGGAGATCCACTCGCAGGTGAACATCTTCCAGCTGACTTTCATTACTTCCATCATCAACCAGGCACTGTTTACGAAGCGCAATCTGAGAGACTCTGGAGCTGCGAGCCAGGGTGGTTCTGCTTCCAGAGCTGGCTTTCCTTCGGATGATAGTAAGAGGTGTCATAGGGAGCCTACATGCGGTGATTCGAGAAAGCGAGACGCATCATCAGGCAGCCAGGTGACATGCTATCAGTGTGGCCGGATAGGGAACACGAGGCCGCAGTACCAGAGAGACCCCAGGGAGTGCCGATCTTGTGGAAAGATGGGTCACCTTCAGCTTTTTTTCCAAGTTTTATCACCAGAAGCAGGTGACCAGGATCCTTCCATGATTCCTCGTCCAGGAGAAGAACCACCAGTCTCTCACCAGTTGAGGAACTGGAGTTCTTCCGGCCGTTCGGGCCGAGGTGGAGGTCGAGGTTGTGGCGGTCAGCCACCAGTTCTTTAGCAACAGCAGGGAGGTTCAGCTCAGATTGGTCATCGAGGGGCGCAGGGCTGCGGTGTAGGCCAGTCTTTCACCGTGGAGCAGACTTATCATGAGCAGGATCCCGGGCCTTCTACTGTTCGAGGTATGATTATAGTAGCCTCAGTTTTATCTTCATCCCTTTTCAATACTGGTGCTACACATAGCTTCATCTCTATCACTGTTGTGGAGAGCCTTGGACTCTACATCTTTTCTTCTGCTGACTCGTTGACACTAGACACACCCTTGGGGACAAGGAGATCTAGTGTATGCCAGTATAGAGAGTGCCCTCTCGAGGTTGCAGGGTATCGCGTCTTATGGGATCTATATGTCCTGGAGATGACAGGCTATGATGTCATTCTCGGCATGGACTGGTTGATTCCCTTCCAGGAAGCTGTTGACTGTTATCACCGCAGAGTCAGTTTCATTTCTCCAGAAGGTGAATCTTTTCTTTATAGAGGCGAGTGGGACATTCGAGCGAGTCGGGCAGGACTCGAGCATCTTGGGCTAGGAGGGGTGACAGCCCAGATTGCTAGCCTTTATCTGTACGATCAGGAGACTCCACAGTTGGACTTTCCTCCAGTGGTAGATTGCTTCAGGGATGTCTTTCCAGAGGACTTTTTGGGTTTTCCTTCGGAGCGTGAGGTAGACTTCTCTATTGAGCTCGTTCCAGGAGCGGCATCGGTGTCCATTCCTCCATATAATATGGCCACAGCTGAGTTGCAGGAGCTCAAGAAGTAGTTGGAGGAGCTACAGTCTAAGGGTTTCATCCGACCCAGTACTTCTCCTTGGGGTTCGCCTATTCTATTTGCAAAGAAGGCAGACGGTACCCTTCAGATTTGTGTGGATTATCAGAAGCTAAACCAGTTGACGGTCAAGAACCTATATCCCTTGCCACAGATCGATGACCTTTTCAATCAGCTTCGAGGAGCCTGGGTGTTCTTGAAGATCGACCTGAAGTCCGGTTATCATCAGTTGCGCGTTAGACCATCAGATATACCTTTGACAGCCTTCAGGAGAAGGTATGGTCTATATGAGTAGATAGTCATACCGTTCAGTCTCACGAATGCGCCTACAGTTTTCATGGCACTGATGAACCAAGTGTTCCATACTTACTTGGACTCTTTTGTCGTGGTCTTAGTGGACAATATCTTGGTGTACTCTCACACTCGACATGACCATTCCACCCATCTTGATATCATTCTGAGTACACTGAGAGAGCATCGGCTTTATGCTAAACTCTCTAAGTGCCACTTCTGGATGGATCAGATTCACTTCCTAGGTCACGTTATCTCAGAGGTAGGAGTATCAGTGGACCCAGAGAAAGTGAGAGCTGTAGTTTCCCAGGAGAATCCGAATAACATCTTTGAGGTACGATGTTTCCTAGGGAAGGCTGGATACTACAGACGTTTCATTCAGAACTTTTATCATCTAGCATCACCTTTGACAGGTCTAACCAAGAAGGGGGAGAAGTTTTTATGGTCATATTCTTTTGAGTCATCCTTTTAGGAGCTGAAAGGGAGGTTGACGTCAGCACCGATACTAGTCTTTCCAGACCCAGGAAAAAGATACACTGTTTACTGTGATGCTTCGGGTATCGGGCTGGAAGATGTGCTTATGCATGGAGATGGAGTTGTTGCGTATGGGTCTCAGCAGTTGAGGCCACATGAGAGGAACTACCCTACGCACGATCTAGATTTGGCAGCTGTTGTTCATGCCTTGCGCTGTTGGAGACACTATCTTATGGGAGAGCACTTTGTGGTCTTCACTGACCACAAGATTCTTAAGTATATCTTCACTCATCGTGATCTGAATCTGAGGCAGCGCAGGTGGGTCAAGTATCTTTAGTCTTTTGATTTTGAGCTCACCTATACTCCGGGAAAGGGAAATTCCATGGAAGATGCGTTGAGCAAGAGAACTCAGATTCAGGCTGTTCAGAAGTCCAGTAGTGAGTGGCAGCTAATGGCTCTGTTCTATGAGATGCATCTGGAGGTGCACAACAGACGGGGACAGACTTTTCTATCTTCTATAGTTGTTACCTCCACACTACTTGATCGGGTATGGATGAGGCAGCTATCAGACTCAGAAGGGTTTGTCCTGTGGGAGAGTGCGTCAGGAGGGGACCGTCTTCCTGGATGGACATTGGGTGAGGATGAGATCTTGCTCTTCTAGGGACGCGTATGGGTGCTAGCAGACATACGCGAGGAGATGATGCGGGATTTCCATTCCCATGTTCGGGCAGTTCATCTTGGCATCACCAAGATGTATCGGGACCTTCATCACCAATTCTGGTGGCCAGGTATGAAGAAGGATGTTGCTGGTATTTTCTTGAGGTGTTCTACTTGTCAGTAGGTGAAAGCAGAACATCAGTGACCAGCAGGCCTTTTACAGTAGTTACCCATTCCGGAGTGGTAGTGGAACGATGTTGCGATGGACTTCATGATCAGGTTGCTGAGATCACCTCAGGGAAACGATGTTGTTTGGGTTGTTGTCGGTAGACTTACGAAGGTTGCTCACTTCTTGCCAATCAAGGAAACCTTCAGTGTCGATGATCTGGGATGACGTTACCTCAGAGAGATCGTTCGTCTGCACGGAGTTCCATACTCTATTGTTTCATAAAGATATGCACGCTTTACCTCTCAGTTCTGGAAGGGGATTTAGAAGGCCTTGGGTACACAGGTACTTTGGAGTACAGCTTAGCATCCCCAGACTAACGGCCAATCCGAGCGCACGATCCAGGTGCTTGAGGATATGCTCTGAGCTTGCATACTTGACTTTGGAGGTTCTTGGGAGAAGCATATTCCTCTAGTGGAGTTTTCTTACAACAACAGTTTCCAGGTGACCATTCAGATGGTGCCATACGAGGCTTTGTACGGTAGGCCATGCCGATCACCCTTATGCTGGCTGGAGGCAGGAGAGGCAGCTTTACTGGGACCTCGTCTTGTTCAAGAGACTTCGGAGCAGATAGAGCTGATTCGAAAGAGGATGGCTATAGTGCAGTATCGACAGAAGTCTTATGCTGATCAGCGAAGGCGACCTCTGGAGTTCGAGGTCGGTGATCAGGTTTTCCTACATGTCGCACCGAGGTTGAGACACAAGAGGATTCGGAGAAAGGGTAAGCTTTCACCGCGGTATGTCAGGCCATTTGAGGTCTTGGAGAAAGTGGGGTCGGTTGCCTATCGGTTGCATCTACCTCAAAGGTATTGGTCCATGCACGACATCTTCCACGTCTCTCAGCTCTGACGTTACTTTACAGACCCATCTCACGTCTTTCAGCCTGAGGAAGTCGAGCTTGAAGCAGATGCATCATTCGAGGAGCATCCTATCCGGATTGTCGATCGTAGTAATAAGGTTCTCCGTGGGCGGTCTATTCCTCTAGTACGAGTGCTATGGCAGCACGAGTGAGTACAGGACAAGACCTGGGAGAGGGAGGCCGATGTACGATCGTAGTGACTGGAGCTGTTCAGGGTTTCTCCTTCTCCATCTCATTAGGGAAATTCAAGGATAAATTTCTTTAAGGGGGAAAGTTTGTAAGAACCCGGATCTCTTTTCAGGTATGTTTTTCCTTTTTTTCTGCATTTTTTGAGAAAGATGAATTTTCTGGAAATTTCAGAAGTACACACCCTGTACTTTCTGAGTACACGCCGTGTACTCTGTTCCGGCGTGAAGTCGTGTGCTGGCCATGTCTGGTACACACACACGATGTGTAAGGCTGAGGTGGAGGCCGGTTATTTCAAAGTACGGAAAAAATTGAAGTACATGTTGTGTACTCAAAAAGTACACTCCGTGTACTTTCTTTTTTTTCGTTAAACAGACCGGGGTCGCGTCTAAACCCCATATCCATCTTCTTCTTCAGTTTTCGACCGCCCGGAAGCGACCGTATGGCCAGATCTTTGGAGGACGACCGCCTCTTCGTACGTTCTCCGATTCGATCACGGTCAGTTGCGTTGGAATCGCAGCGGTGAGTTCTTCCTTCTTATTTAGCCTTCTTTTTTGAGTCCCCCTCATTTCTAAGTTATCGTGGGATGAACATTTTGTGTTTTTTCTCAGATCTATGTTTTTCTAAGAGGAATCTGTCATCGAGGTTCACGTATATCAATCTCCTCGGATCGAGGTAGGTGGTTTATGCCTTTCTGTAGAAAGTCTTGGGTATTTGTGCAATTTCCACCAATACCCTTGAATGGGGTATTGCATGTTTCCTGTTTTTCCCTTGTTGTCTGCCTTCTTTCCTTGATTGCTTTAGTAGAGTTTGTTTCTTGTGATTAGAGTATTTTGTTTGTGCTCAATTTGCCTTGTCATGCCTAGTTGTAGGACTATGGACTGTTGTTTTATTTTTGCTGTTGAGCCTTAGTTGATAGCCAACTAGTTCTTGAGGTTTCCTTGGGTGGTAAACACGCGCTAAGCATGTTTAGTTATACTCAGGAGTGTGAGAACCTAGATTAGTAGACCAAAGGGGGAATTGACGGAATGGATTCTCCATAGTGTCTTTTTAATCACGATGTAGGACCAAGTGGGGAATTGACAGAATGGATTCTCAAGAGTGTCTTTTAACTACGATACATGCCACATGGGGAATTGACGTTGAGTGATTTCTCAGAGAGCCTTTAGCATGATACGAGACTATAGGGGGAATTGATGGTGAGTGCTTCCCCAGAGAGTCTGCTTAATTACGTAGCTGAACCAGAGGGGTGAGACGGTGCGTGCCTCCCAGAGGGTTGCTATTACTTAGAGGTTGAACCATAGGGGTTAGACTGTGATAGCTACCCAGAGGGTTACCTGTTCTTCTTTTTTTGTTGACTACTTACTTGTGTGCTATTCTTGTTGGAACTGTGGATTGTAGCTATTTGTGCTTTTCTGTTTACTGCTTCTTATTTATTTACTACCATGAATTAATTGAATGTTAGGCACAGATCTTTGGGTGGTTGCCTACTGGGATTGTATCTCACACCCTATTTGGGCCATGCTTTTGGGCCCAAGCAGACTATGTTGCTGCAGGTATAGATAATGGAAAGAACCCTTCTACTTCAGGATCTTGACTGCACCAGGAGCGGGGGAGCATGGGACCGAGCCGTGGCTCGCGATGATGAGGAGCTTACATTGTTTTTCTTTTGCACTTGGTTTCAGTTGTATTTCAGCACGTTGTTGTGTTTGATGTTTTCCTTAGATACTTGTACCTGCTGCATCTTCGTCATCATAGTTATATATATATACATTGCTTCCACTATTAGGTTTCTATTTTTATGCATGTTGTTTATCGTTTCTTCTGTTATTGTTGTTTTCTTACCTTGTATACCTTACCGAATGAGGGCATAGTTTCCCCACTGAGCCACCAAGGCCCTCGCTGCTAGTCAGCAGCCTCTGGCATTCGAGGAAATGCGCTTGAGGTCATGTGGCGAACCGGGTACGGGCACCATTGGAGGGGCTCCGGACTCGGGACATTATAGTTGATATCAGTAAGTAAAATTTGGTTCAATAAGATGAAAATAATTTTTGGAGAATGGTAACTTTTTGCTTTTATTTACCACGGTTAGAAGTAAATAGGGTAATTAAGGGTAAAAATGATATTATTATTACCCTAAAACATGTCCTTATTATACTGGATAAGTGTAATTTGACCAAAAACAAACTTAGGAATAAAATATTATCCTTTAGGTCCACTTGTATTAGATTAGGACATTTATTTTTATTTAATTCAAAGAAGAGTCAAAAGTGTCAAATAAAAAAGTTTAATAACTAAACCATTTGTAATATAGCGTAAAAAATTATATAATTTTGACTATAAATATTCATTAGAAAGATAAAAATATTTACTATATAATGGTATTTTATTTATAATTTTTATACATTAAATAACTAAATTTATTTATGACACAATGAAGACACATTAATTACATAATTAATGAAATGTTAAAATAATGGATATTATAAATATCCAAATAAATGTAATTTGAAACTTTTTAGGAATTCCACTAATTTTATAGATTAAAATGGCATGTTAGGGTTGGTTAGATGAAATTTTTTCTAAGTAATAATTAGTTTATGATTTTATTAAAAACAAAATACCAGATAGTGTCAAAATTGACATAAAATAGTTTTTAAAAAGAATATTATATTATTAATTGATATTATATTCCTAAAAATATAAGATTCGGAAAAAAGTCTTATATAATGATTGTTGTATCATTAATTAACCACCTGGTGTTATCTTGTAAGTTTATAGTAATTTTATTAACCATATAATATAATAATACAAAAAGACGTGGTAAATGTCAAACTATTTAACTAAGAGTTAAATCTAAAAGATAAAGTTAATATGGTAAACCAAACCTGTCTAAAACCTATTGATTGAGTGGTTTTAGATCCATCCTCCCCTTATCCTTCAAATAATTCATTTTGGATCCATTCAAAACCGAAAATGATTTTATTATAAAATAATATTTCTAGTTTTTTCTAAGGTGACCATCACCCCTCTTATAAAAGGGAACGCCCCCTTATCTCTAATTCAAACCTTAAAATCCAATTGGCTCAGCCAACCACTGCCCAAATACCCTCTCAACTATCCTACCTTCATCCTAGAGGCCTTCCTTTAGTCAAAAATCCAACCTAAGGATCCCTCTTGATCAAATCCAAAGGAAGAACCCGAAGAAGAGGTAAATATTTCATCACCTCTTTCAAGTTCCTTTCTTCTTCCACTTCCTCTTTCTTTGTTGTTTCCATTATAAAATAATAAATCCAGTATCTTATATATACTATGATGTTATTATAAATATTTTACAACCAAATTCATTATTATATCCATCCTTTGAATGACATGTCACCGTACGTGCGTACGTACGGCTTACCGTCTCCACGTCGTGGTGTAATTGTTATTCAATACATTATTATTTGGATGCGTATAATAATGATGTTTAATTGATTTAAATAATAAATATAATATAATAAATATTCTTTATATATGATATAAAATCCAATTATATATTATTTTAATATAAAAAGAATGATATTGTCCCTCGTGCGTACGTATGGATTACCGTCTCCACGAACACGATGAGATTCATTCCCCGTTGTATCCATTCAAGACTAATTTTCATCAGATGATTAAATATAATTTTTAAAGACTTAATATCATTATTAATATTAATAAGATACATCCTATCCATAACAAACATTACTTACGTAAAAAATCATATAAAGGAAAATAAATTAGTTAACACTGAAACAACGATAATACTAAGATATTGTTAACAAATCAATGTTAAAAGATCATATATGATATCATATTAATGTATATGATTCCTGTATAATTTAATAAATATTATTTCACCATTATAAATGAGGTTAACTTACCCTCGACCGAGTAAAATTACAAGGTAAGGGTTAATTTCACAATCTCTTCATTATCTGAGGTTGTTTATATGTAATTATCTATTAGGACCTCTTTATCATCCACATCCATGTTTCATAAAAATGTATTTAAAAACATTCATACTATTTTATATACTATGATTTAAATTAATATATACCCTTGATTGAATTTTATAAGATGTTTATCAAGAAATCCTTCCCTCATTTTCCAAACAAGGTACTTTATGACCTTTTCAGCAAAATTAAGGTAAGAATGTTTTTTTAACTTATACAGTGGGTGTGGCTATTTTCCACCTTTATAACATCGTTGAAGCTTCCTTTAAAAGATTATAAGAGTATTTTCAAATATAAATGTTTTCATTTATAATTACGTGACTTTAAATGATTTTAAAATATAAATATATATTTCTCTAAAAAGGTTTTGATTTCATCTATGTCAACATCCTTTGATGGATTTTAAGATTGTTTGAAGTTGATTTATTATGATACAAAACTTCCATATTGTATTGAAGGTTTTGTGATATGTTAGATTGTGGATGTTTTATTTCATACAATTCATGGTTTATGGACTAAGTATTGACATTTAGTATGCTGGTTTTAATAAGAATGTTAATGTTATGTTTAAACCTTTTCATATGAGGAATGCATTGGACTTAGTAAGTGATGGGTGGATCCCACTTAACTCCTCAATGTATTGGTAGGTCTCATGAGAGAAACTAGTGACTTGGCACAAGGCCTTGACAAAATCTTATTTGTAGTCTTGGCACATGGTCTTGACTATTTGGTTATGAAAGTCTGGTATTATGCATTCCATCATTATAAAAGTGGCTATTGATATTGCATCTGATTATTAGACTAGTAGAATATACATGTTAGTAAGTAAATGGAATTATTTTGATTTTTATTTTCTATATTATGATGAAGTTTATGTTGAAATGGATTTTGTTTTAGTTCTATACATTTCCTTAAATGTTTATGCTAATTTATGAAAGTTTCTGCTATATTGTTATCCTTACTGAGCTTCTGAGTTCACCCCTTTATATGTTTTATTTTTCCCAGGATGTGAAGAAGTATATTATGACTGACCTGTAGGGATAGTCTATGGGATCTCAGTGTTTTCTATGTAAAAAATGTTGTTATATTTTTCCATTTTATTATGTAATGTAAACCTTATGAATGTATTTATTACTTCCAAGGCTACTAAACTAATCAGTCGTTCAAGACTTGATCTTTTTTGATCATGCCAAAGTTATCTAATAATGCACCGACTTTGGGATTCTGGGGTCGGGGCACTAGAGCTGGTATCAGAGGAATTTTAGTACAAACCTTGGAAACTAGATTTCGATAAACTCTGAGTAGAGCACATAGCCCTAAGACAGACTTCAAGTATTATTATAGAAGAACTTCCTAGAATTTTGGTATTGTAGATATTTTGTGATTTTTTCAAGAAATACATCCCTATTTGGATATGAGTAAGTAAAGGAGGATCTGACATAGATGTACCTAGGGGTAAAACCCAAAAACACCGCTTTGATCTAGACTCGAACGGGAACTGGTGCACAACAACAGGCCTTGTTGCACTCTTGGTTATGACACTCTTGGTGGATATGCTTAGGATAATTCTTATTTTCTTTAAAAACCATTTTAAAGGGTTTATGATTAAATAATTCCTCAAATAAAACATTTTTTATGATTATGCATTATATCCATAAACTATTTAATTTATGTTAAGTGTTTTAAAAGTTTGGAATTATGTATTTCGATTCATAAACTAAACTAGTTTATGCCATTGTTTATAAATGGTGCCTAGTAGAAGGAATGGAAACTGTATCAATGCACACACTCCATATAGGGATTTCCCTCCTACTCAAGATAATTATAGTGGAGCTGGTGATGCAATCGGTGCTGATCATCTAATCACCATACTGGGACTACTCACTTAGGTTATGAATAATAACCTTACCCATATGGAGCACCCTGATACGCAGCATGGAGGATCAATGTTAAATCGCTTCATGAGGAAATAACCACCAACATTTAATGGGGGTAAAAATACACTAGTAGCTGAGAAATGGAAAAATTTATTAGAGAAAATCTTCCATGCCTTGATGAGTAGAAAAAGGGGAAAAGTTGTCATGGAATTTTACCACCTCACTAGAGATGTTGATCAATGGTGGACATTGATTAAAAACACAAAGGAAGATGATGATGTATCAAATATGGAATGGAGGGAGTTTAAAGAAATTTTCTAAGAAAAATACTTTCCTCATGACCATCAAGCATATATGGGAAGTCAATTTTTGAGTCTGAGGAAAAAGGAGGATGAGAATGTGGAAAAGTATGAAGCTAACTTTACAAGGTTAGCGAGGCATGATGCAGATTATATACATAACCCAAGAAGTAATATTGATCATTTCTGTGATGGGTTAAAACCATTTCTCCATCTAGGGTTAGTCTCACAATCCTTCTCGTCGTACGAATATATTGCCTCATGTGCTATCAAGACAGAAAAATAAGTCTCTAAGTCTTATGAATTTAAAGAAAAGAAAGAGAAAAGGAGATATGTTGAACACACTGGAAATGGAAATAAGGGGAAGAAGGGAAAATTTGAATATCCATCCTGCCGTAAATGTGGGAAGAAACACCCGGGTACTTTCCTGAAGGGAATGGAAGTATGTTACAAGTGTGGTGAAAAAAGGCCACCAAGATCGTGATAGAAATGGGAAGAAAGAGGCTGTCAATGTTGAATGCTACAATTGTAAAGGAAGGGAGAATTATGCAAATGAATTTCCTAAGTGTGAGGGGAACTTACCTCAAAAAAGGCCAAGGGATCAAGGCTAAACTTATATTATCACTACTACTGAGGTTGAAGCTCTAAAAGACATATTAGCAGGTAATTTAATGGTTTCCTCAAGTTTATCCAATCCTTTATTTGATTTTGGATCATCACATTGTTTCAAATCTTCTGAGTTTTCTAATAAAATTAGATATTTCCAATTTGATTTAACAAGGGAGTTATCAGTCCAAACTTCTAAGGGAAGTATCATTGCAACAATGTTTTGTGAATCAGTCCCCATTAGGGCATATAAATGATATTTATCTACTGATCTCATCACCATACCCATGATTGAATTTGATATAATCCTAGGTATGGATTTTCTTTCATAACATGATGAAAAATTTTATTGTAAAAATAATGATGTTACTATTTTTATGACAATGATAAAGAACACCTTATCTTTAGAGAAGAATCTTTACCACCAAATTCTTATTTAGATCCACCCCCAGTAGCTCAACTAAATTCAATTTTTTTGGATGAAGAGAATGAAATAATTGTGGGTGAGCAAAGTAATTTTCAAATAGAGGATATACCTATTGTGAAAGAATATGTTGATGTGTTTCCAGAATATTTACCTGGACATCCTCCAGAATGAGAAATTGAGTTTTCCATTGATTTAATTCCTACATCAAGACCCATATCAAAGACCCCTTATAGAATGGCCACTGTGTAATTAGTGGAACAAAAGAAACAACTAGAGGTATTGAGTAATAATGGATTTATTCACCCTAGTGTTTCTCCATGGGGATCCCCTGTTCTTTTTGTTAAGAATAAAGATGGATCTATTAGGTTGTGCATTGACTACAGGGAGATCAATGCTATAATAATAAAGAACAAGTATCCCCTACCTTGCATTGATGATTTATTTGACCAACTGCATGGAACTCAACACTTTTCAAAGATTGAACGTCACTATAGATATCATTAGTTGTGTGTGAAGAAGGAATACATTCCAAAAACAGCATTTCAAACCAGGTATGGGCATTACGAGTTCACTATAATGCCTTTTGGATTAACTAATACAGCATCTATCTTCATGGATCTAATGAATAGAGTTTTCAAGGAATATATTGATGACTTTGTAGTCATATTTATTGATGAAATCTTGGTATACTCCAAAATCTACGAAGATCATGAAAATCACTTGAGGATTATCCCGAAGACTCTTAGAAGACACGAATTATATGGGAAGTTTAGAAAGTGTGAATTCTAGCTTCAGGAGATTTATTTTCTTGGCCATATTGTCTCTAAGGACAGAATCTCTGTTGATACTTCTAATACCAAGGAAATCCAAGAATGGCCAGAACCGACGATTATAACTGAGGTACGCAGTTTTATTGGTTTAGCAGGTTATTATTGGCATTTCGTCAAGAATTTTTCCCGATTGGCTAACCCATTAACCAATCTCACACGTAAAGGGCGGAAATTTGTAGGGACAAAAGAATGTGAAAATGTTTTGAATAATTGAAGAGAATATTAGTAAATGCTCCTATCTTGACACTACCTTCGGGGAATGATGGGTTTGTTATTTATAGTGATGCATCAAACAAAGGACTTGGTTGTGTCCATATGCAAAATTATAGGGTTATTTCCTATGCATCACGATAGCTAAAAATTCATGAGCAAAAATATCCTAGTCGTGATCTTGAGTTAGAAGCTTTAATCGTTTCTTTGAAGATATGGAGACATTATCTCTATGGTGAAAAATGTGAGATTTATACAAATCACAAGAGTTTGAAGTATATTTTCTCATAGATAGAACTCAACATGAGGAAAAAGAGATAGCTTGAACAACTCAAGGATTATGATTGCAAGATACACTACCACCCAGGGAAGGTAAATAAGGTGTTAGATGATTTGAGTAGAAAATATCATGGAGTTTTGAACAATATGAGAGTTGAAAGGGATCTTATGTTCATGGATCTAGTAAAGATGGATATGGGAATAACCATGGAAGGTGAAACATCAATGATAATTCAAATGGTTGCCAAACCATCTTTATTATAAATGATAAAAAGTTCTTAGGTTGATGATGAGGAGTTTAAAAAGAAAATTAAAGCTGTGAATGATGGGAGATTTAGTGACATCAAATATGAAGATGGAATTTTGAAATTTCGGAAGAGACTTTGTGTTCCCGATATACCTGATCTAAAAAGGGAATTGTTGAATGTTTCTCATAGCTCCAATTTCTCTATACACCCTCGGAACACCAAAATGTATAGAGATTTAAAGGAACATTTTTGGTGGGACAATATGAAGAAGGAGATTGCTGATTTTGTTTCATGATGTATGATTTGTCAATAAGTGAAAGCTGGAAGGCAACAGCCAGGAGGAGTCATGCGACCTCTTCCCATACCTGAGTGGAAATGGGAAGATATCACGATGAACTTTTTCATGGGGCTACCAAAGACTCTTAGAAGGAATGAGGCAATATGGGTCATTGTTGATCATCTTACCAAGTCATCACATTTTCTTTCTATAAGGAAAGATCTACCACATGAATGTTTAGTAAGAATATATATTAATGAAGTTGTAAGACTTCATAGAGTACAAATATCGATTTTTCTGATCTTGATCCCCATTTTACATCAAGATTCTGGAAAATTCTTCAAAAAGCCATGGATACTAAACTTCGTTTGAGCACTGCCTACCACCCCTAAACTGATGGACAATCGGAATGAACTATTAAAACCTTATAAAACATGTTGATATCATTCTCACATGACTTTCAAGGTATGTAGGATCAATATTTACCTCTAGTATAATTTACCTATAACAATAGCTTCCATTCAAGTATTCAGATGGCACCATATGAAGCGTTATACAAAAAGAGATGTTGTACACCAACCTGTTGGGATAAAGTTGGTGAAAGAAAACTCACAGGCCCAGAACTTCCGGAGGAAATGATGGAAAAGGTGAAGGTAATCCAAAACCACATCAAAGAAGCTCAAAGTAGGTATAAGATCTATGCTGATAACTGAAGTAAGGATTTGGAATTTCAGGTATGAGATCATGTTTTCTGGAAGGTATCTCCATGGAAGGGTGTTATAAATTTCGGTTAGAAGGGAAAATTGAGTCCCAGGTACATCGGACCTTTCGAAATTCTAGAATGAATTGGGGTTGTAGCTTACCATTTGGCAATGTCGCCAAGTCTCTCCAAAGTTCACGATGTGCTCCACGTATCACTATTAAGAAAATATATGCATGACCTAATGCATCTACTCACCTATGAGGAATTAATACTAGAATCTAATCTATCTTATTTCAAATAGCCTGTCAAGGTTCTTGGTACAAGAGAAAAAGTGTTGAGAAACCGGACGACTTGTGTGGTAAAAGTTCTATGGAGAAACCATAAGATGGAAGAGGCAACCTGGGAACCTGAAGAACTTATGATGAAGAACCACCCGAATCTTTTTATGTAGTAATACTCTAGAAATTTTAAGGAAGAAATTATTTGAAGTAGGGGTGATTGTAACACCCCATGATTATATAGTACGCTTCTCTTTGAATAATACAGTAGTGTGTGTTGTACGAAACTTCGAGTTCTAACACACCACAACCAATAAAACTATCTGTTATGAATAGTAATACCCACTTTTTGAAATTTTATAAATTTTATCTTTCAAAATTAACTTCATTTTTGGATTCAGAATATCAAAATTAGCTTTGGGTAAATTTTTGGTATTTTTCTAAACACTTTTAATTTTTGAGGAATAGTGAAAAACACTAAGTTATAGTTTAAAACCAAATTTTTATTTAAATAATTATTTATTTTATTTAAATTTATTTTAGGTAAAAATAGATACATAATACCTATACATGTTCAATGTAATTCATTGGAGTCAGTTTATAATAATTTTATATATATAAAAATTTTATAGAACTCCTTACCGTCTTTTACCCACCTCTTAAGAGCATTTGAAAATTTACATAAAACTTAAATTTACCACTTCTATGAGTTGAATTTAAAAAATTTGAGAGACACGGTTGATATCAGTAAGTAAAATTTGGTTCTATAAGATGAAAATAATTTTTGGTGAATAGTAACTTTTTACTTTTATTTACCATGGTTAAAAGTAAATAGGGTAATTAAGGGTAAAAATGATATTATTATTACACTAAGACATTTCCTAATTCTATTGGATAAGTGTAATTCAAAAACAAATAACCTTAGGAATAAAATATGACCCTTTAGGTCCACTTGGATTAGATTAGGACATTTATTATTATTTAATTCAATGAAGAGTTAAAAGTGTTAAATTCAAAGTTTAATAACTAAACCATTTTTAATATAGGGTTACACATAAGATTAGTTCGACTATTAATATTCATTATAAATCTAAAAATATTTCCTACATAATGGTATTTTAATTATAACTTTTAGAATTTAAATAATTAATTTTATTTATGACTCAATGATGATGCAGTAATTACCTAATTAATGAAATATTAAAATAATTGATATTATAAATATTCAAATAAATGAAATTTGAGACTTTTTATTAATTCCACTAGTTTTCTAGGTCAATATGACATGATAGTGTTGGTTAGATGAATTTTTTTCTAAGTAATAATTCTGTTATGAATTTAAAAAAAAACAAAACATCAAATAGTGTCAAAATTGACATAAAAACGTTTTTAAAAAATATTATATTATTAATTCATATTCTATTCCTAAAAATCTAATGTTCATCCAAAAGACTTATATAATGATATTTTTATCATTAATAAACCACTTGGGGTTCACTTGGAAGTTTATTGTATGTTTATTAACTATATAATATAAAAACACAAAGAGACATGGTAAATGTCAAACTATTTAACTAAGAGTTAAATCTAAAAGAAAAAGTTAATATAGTGACTCAAACCTATATAAAACCTATTGGTAGAGTGGTTTTGGACCCATACCCACCTTATCCTTTAAATAATTTATTTTGGTTCCATCAGAAACCGAAAATTATTTTATTATAAAATAATATTTCTAGCTCTTCCTAACGATCCCCTCACCCCTCTTATAAAAAGGAACCCCCTTGTCTCAAATTCACACCTTTAAATCCATTTTTCTCGGCTAAACTCTTCCCAAATATCCTCTCAACTTTCTTAGCTTTATATTAGAGGCCTTCATTTAGTCATAAATCCAACTTAAGGATCCCTTTTGATCAAATCAAAAGGAAGAACTTGAAGAGGAGGTAAATATTTCATCACCTCTTTCAAGTTCATTTCTTCTTCCACTTACTCTTTCTTTTTTGTTTCCATTATAAAATAATAAATACAATATATTCTATATACTGTGATTTTATTATAAATATGGTAGAATCGTATTCATTATTCTATTCATCCTTTGAATGACATGTCACCACGCGTGTGTACGTACGGCTTACCATCTCCATGTTGTGGTGTAATTGTTATTCAAAACATTATTATTTGGATGGGTATAATAATGATGTGTAATTGATTTAAATAATAAATATAACATGATAATGATTCTTTATATATGATATAAAATCCAATTATATATTATTTTAATATCAAAAAAATGATATTGTCTCTCGTGCGTACATACGGATTATCGTCTCCACGAACACGATAAGATTCATTCCCCATCGTATCCATTCAAGAATAATTTTCATTAGATGATTAAAAATAATTTTTAAAGACATAATATCATTCTTAATATGAATAAGATACATCCTATACATTACAAACATTACTTATGTAACAAATCATATAAAGTAAAATGAATCTGTTAACACCCGAAATGACTATAATACTAAGATATTGTTAACAAAGAAATGTTAAAAGATCATATATGATATAATATTAATGTATATGATTCTTATATAATTTAATAACAATTATTTCACCATTATATAGGAGGTTAATCTACCCTCTACCAAGGAAAATTACAAGTTAAGGGTTAATTTCACAATATCTTCATTATCCGAGGTTGTTTATATGTAATTATCTTCTGGGACCTCTTTATTATCCACATCCATGTTTCTAAAAAATGTATTTCAAAACATTATTAATATTCTATAAACTATGGGTTAAAGTCATTTATACCCTTTTTTTACTTTTATAATATGTTTATAAATGAATCTTTCCATCGTTTTCCAAACAAGGTACTTTATGACCTTTTTGACAAAATTAAGGTAAGAATGTTTTTTTTTTAATTTATACGGTTAGTGCAGCTATTTTCCACCGTTATAACATTGTCGAATCTTCCATTACAAGATTATAAGAATATTTTAAAATATAATTTTTTTCTTTAATAATTACTTTACATTAAATGATTTCAAAATAGAAAGAGATATTTCTCTAAAAAGGTTTTGATTTCATCTATGTCAACATCCTTTGATGGATTTTAAGTTTGTTTGAAGTTGATTTATTACGATACAAAACTTCCATATTCTATTGAAGGTTTTGTGATATGTTTGACTGTGGATGTTTTATTTCATACCATTCATGGTTTGTGGATAAATTATTGACAGTTTGTATTCTAGTTTTAATATGAATGTTTATGTTATGTTTAAACCTTTTCATTTGAGGAATGCATTGGACTTAATAAGTGACTGGTGGAGCCTTATATAACTCCTCAATCAATTGGTAGGTCTCATGAGACAAACTAGTGACTTGGAATAAGTCCTTGACAAAATCTTATTTGTATTCTTGTCACATGGTCTTGACTATGTGGTTATAAAAGTCTGGCATTATGCATTCCATCATTATGAAAGTGACTATTGATATTGCATGTGATTATTCTACTAGTAGAATATACACATGAGTAAGTAAATGGAATTATTTTGATTTATATTTTCTATATTATGATTAATTTTATGTTGAAATGGATTTTGTTTAAGTTCTATACCATGAATTAAATGTTTGTGCTTATTTATGAAAGTTTCTGTTATATTGTTATCCTTACTGAGCTTCTAAGCTCACCCCTTTCTTTGTTTTATTTTTCTTAGGATGCGAAGAAGTATATTATGACTGAACTGTAGGGATAGTCTATGGGATCTCAGTGTTTTTTATGTAAACAATGTTGTTGTAGTTTTCCATTTTATGATTTAATGTAAACCAAATGAATGTATTTAGTACTTCAAAGGCTGCTAAACTAATTAGTCTTTTGAGACTAGATCTTTTGTGATCATGTTAAAGTTATGTAATAATGCACCGACTTTGGGATTCTGGGGTCATGGCATTAGAGTTGGTATCAGAGGAAGTTTAGTACAAACCTTGGAAACTATATTTTGATAAACTCTGAGTTGATCACATATCCCTAAGATAGACTTTGAGTATTAGTATAGAAGAACTTCCTAGAATTTTGGTATTGTAGAGATTTTGTGAGTTTTCCAAGAAATACATCCCTATTTGGATACGAGCAGGTAGAGGAGGCTCTGGCACAGATGTACCTAGGGGTAAAACCAGAAAACACCGCTTTGAGCTAGACTCAAATGGTAACTGGTGAACGACAATAGGCCTTGCTGCACTCTTGGTTATGACACTCCCATCAGATATGCTTAGGATAATTCTCATTTTCTTTACAAACCATTTTGAAGGTTTTGTGAGTAAATAATTCCTCAAAGAAAACATTTTTTATGATTATGGATTTTATCCATAATTTTTTTAATTTATGTTAAGTGTTTTACAAGTTTGGAATTATGTATTTTTATTCATAAATTAATCTAGTTTATACCATTATTTAGAAATGGCGCCTAGTGGAAGGAATGGAAACTGTATCAATGCACGCACTACATGTAGGTATTTCCCTCCTACTCAAGATAATTATAGTGGAGATGGTGATGCAACTAGTGCTGATCAGCTAATCACCATACTGGGACTACTCACTTAGGTTATGAATAATAACCTTACCCATATGGAGCACCCTGATCCGCAGCATGGAGGATCAATTTTAAATCGCTTCATTAAGAAATAACCACCAACATTCAATGGGGGTACAAATACACTAGTATCTGATAAATGGATAAATTCCTTAGAGAAAATATTCCACACCTTGGGGAGTAGTGAAAGGGGAAAAGTTTTCATGGTAGTTTACTGCCTCACTAGAGATTTTGATCAATAGTGGTCATTGATTCAAAACAAAAAGGGATATGATTAAGTATCAAATATGGAATGTAGGGAGTTTAAAGAACTTTTCTTAGAAAAATACTTTCCTCAAGAACATTGAGCATATATGGAAATGAAATTTTTGAGTCCGAGTCAAATGGAGGATGAGAATGTCGAAAAGTATGAAGCAAACTTTACAAGGATAGCAAGGCATGATGCAGATTATATACATTACCCAAGAAGTGAGATTGATCATTTCTTTGATGGGTTAAAACCATTTCTCCATCTATAATTAGTCTCATAATCCTTCTCATCGTATGAAGATATTGTCTCATGTGCTATCATGACAGAAAAATAATTCTCTATGTCTTACGACTTTAAAGTAATGAAAGAGAAGAAGAGATCTGTTGAACACTCTGGAAATGGAAATAAGGGGAAGAAGTAAAAAAGTTGAATATCCATACTCCAGAAAATGTGGGAAGAAACACCCTGGTACTTGCCTGAAGGGAATAGAAGTATGTTACAAGTGTGGTGAAAAAAGGCCACCAAGCTCATGATTGAAAGGGTAAGAAAGAGGCTGTCGATGTTGAATTCTATAATTTTAGAGAAATGGGGAATTATGCAAATGAATGTCCTAAGTGTCAGGGGAACTTACCTCAGAAAATCCCAAGGGATCAAGGCCAAACTTATGCTATCACTACTTCTGAGGTTGGAGCTCCAAAAGACGTAGTGGTGGGTAATTTAATGGTTTCCTCAAGTTTAGCCAATGCTTTATTTGATTCTGGATCATCGCATTGTTTCAAATCTTCTCATTTTGCTAAGAAAATTAGATATTTCCAATTTGATTTAACAAGGGAGTTTTTAGTCGGAAATCTTAAGGGAATTATCATTTCAACGATATTTTGTGAATCAATCCCCATTAGGGCATATAAATTTTATTTATCTACTGATCTCAACGTCATACCCATGATTGAATTTGATATAATCCTTGGTATGGATTGGCTTTCATACCATGATGAAAAAATTTATTGTAAGAAGAAGGAGGATACTATTTTTATGACGATGACAAAAAACACCTTATCTTTAGAACAGAATATTCACCACCAAATTCTTATCTAGATCCACCCCCAGTAGCTTAACTAAATTTAAGTTTTGGGGAGGAAGAGAATTAAATAACTGTGGGTGAGGAAAGGAATGTTCAAATAGAATATGTACATATTGTGAAAGAATATGTTGATGTGTTTCCAGAATATTTACCTGTACATCCTCCAGAACAAGAAATTGGTTTTTATATTGATTTAATTCTTGAATCAAGGACCATATCAAAGGCCCCATATAGAATGGCCACTGTGGAATTAGTGGAAATAAAGAAACAACTAGAGGTATTTAGTAATAATGGATTTATTCGCCCTGGTGTTTCTCCATGGGGAGCCCCTGTTCTTTTTGTTAAGAGGAAAGATGGATATATGAGGTTGTGCATTGACTACAGGGAGATCAATGCTATAATAATAAAGAACAAGTATCCCCTACCTCGCATTGATGATTTATTTGACCACCTTCATGGAGCTCAATACTTTTCAAAGATTTAATTTTGATCTAGATATCATTAGTTGTGTGTGAAGAAGAAAGACATTCCAAAAATAGCATTTTGAACCAGGTATGGGCATGATGAGTTTACTGTAATGCCTTTTGGATTGACCAATGCAACCTCTATCTTCATGGATCTAATGAATAGAGTTTTCAATGAATATCTTGACGACTTTTGTTGTGGTATTTGTTGATGATATCTTTGTATAATCAAAAATCTACGAAGATCATGAAAATCACTTGCACATTATCCTAAAGACTCTTAGAAGACACGAATTATATGGGAAGTTTAGAAAGTGTGAATTATGGCTTTAGGGGATTTCTTTTCTTGGCCATATTTTATCTAATGATAGAATCTATGTCGGTACTTCTAAGACCATGGCACTCCACGAATGGCCAGCATCGACGAGTATAACTCAGGTACGTTGTTTTATTGGTTTAGCAGGTTATTATCGGCATTTCGTCAAGAATTTTGCACGATTGGCTAACCCATTAACCAATCTCACACTTAAAGGGGTGAAATTTGTTGGGAAAAAAAGAATGTGAATAATTTTTTTAATAATTGAAGAGAATATTAGTCAATGCTCTAATCTTGACTCTACCTTTGGGGAATAATGGGTTTGTTATTTATAGTGATGCATCAAATAAAGGACTTGGTTGTGTCCTTATGTAGAATGATAGAGTTATTTCCTATGCATCACTATAGCTAAAAATTCATGATAAAAGCTATCATACTGATGATCTTGAGTTAGAATCTGTAACATTTTCTTTGAAGATATGGAGACGTTATCTCAATGGTGAAAAATGTGAGATTTATACAGATCGCAAGAGTTTGAAGTATATTTTCTCATAGAAATAACTCAACAAGAGGAAAAATAGATGGCTTGAACTACTCAAGGATTATGATTACATTATACACTACCTCTCAGGGAAGGTAAATAAGGTGGCAGATGCTTTGAGCAGAAAAGATCATGGAGTTTTGACCAAGATGAGAGTTGAAAGGGGTCCTATTTTCATGGATCTTGTAATGATGGATTTGGGAATAACCATGGAAGGTGAAACATAAATGCTTATTCAAATGGTTGCCAAACCATATTTACTAGAAATGTTAAAAAGTTCTCAGGTTGATGATGAGGAGTTTCAAAAGAAGATTAAAGCTGTGAATGATGGGAGATTGAGTGACTTCGTATATGATGATGGAATTTTGAAATTTGGAAAGAGACATTGTGTTCCCGATATACCTGATCTAAATAGAGAATTTTTGGATGTTACTCATAGATATAATTTCTATATACACCATGGGAACACCTAAATGCATAGAGATTTAAAGGAACATTTTTTGTGGGATAACATGAAGAGGGAGATTGCTGACTTTGTTTCAAGATGTATGGTTTTTCAACAAGTGAAAGCTGGAAGGCAACAGCCTGGAGGAGTCATGCGACCTCTTCCCATACCTGAGTGAAAATGGGATGATATCATGATGAAATTTTTTATGGGGATACCAAAGACTCCTAGAAGGAACGAGGAAATATGGGTCATTGTTGATCGTCTTACCAAGTCCTCACATTTTCTTGTAATAAGGGAAGATTTAGCACATAAACATTTAGAAATAATATATATTAGTGAAGTTGTAAGACTTCATAGAGTACCACTATCAATTTTTTGTGATCTTGATCCCCATTTTACATCAAGATTCTGGAAAATTCTTCAAAAAGCCCTGGATACTAAACTTCTTTTGAGCACTGCCTACCACCCCCAAACTGATGGACAATCCGAACGAACTATTCAGACCTTAGAAAACATGTTGAGATCATGATGACTTGACTTTCATGGTATGTGGGATCAATATTTACCTCTGGTAGAATTTTCCTATAACAATAGCTTCCATTCAAGTATTCAGAAGGCACCATATGAAGTATTTAACGGAAAGAGATGTCGCACACCAACCTATTGGGATAATGTTGGAGAAAGAAAACTCGAAGGCCCAGAACTTGTGGAGGAAACAATGGAAAAGGTGAAGGTAATCCAAGACCACATCCAAGGAGCTCAAAGTAGGTAGAAGAGCTATATTGATAACCAAAGTAAGGATTTGGAATTTCAGGTAGGAGATAATTTTTTCTTGAAGGTATCTCCATGGAAAGGTGTTATACATTGCAGTTAGAAGGTAAAATTGAGTCTCAGGTACATCGGACCTTTCGAAATTCTAGAATGAATTGGAGTTGTAGCTACCATTTGGAAATGCCGCCAAGTCTCTCCAAAGTTCACGATGTGTTCCACATATCACTATTGAGAAAATAGATTCATGACCTAACGCATCTACTCACTTATGAGGAATTAAAACTAAAACCTAATCTATCTTATTGCGAAGATCCTGTCAAGGTTCTTGGTACAAGAGAACAAGTGTTGAGAAACCATATGACTTTCCTGGTAAAAGTTATATGGAGAAACCATAAGATGGAAGAGCCAACGTGGGAACCCGAGGAACTTATAATGAAGAACCACCCGAATCCTTTTACACAGTAAGAATCTATAAATTTTTAGGACAAAATTATTTGAAGTAGGGTATAATATAACACCCCAAGCTTCCACGGTATACTTCTCTTTGAATAATACAGTAGTGTGTGTTGTACGCAACTTTGAGTTCTAACACAACAAAACCAATCAAACTATCCGTTATGAATAGTAATACCCTCTTTTTGAAATTTTAAAAAATTTATCTTTCAAAATGGCCTTCAATTTTGGATTCGGAATATCGAAATTAGCTTAGGGTGAATTTTTGGTATTTTTCTAAACTCTTTCAATTTTTGAGGAATAGTGAAAAACATTGAGTTATAGTTTAAAAGCAAATTTTTATTTAAATAATTATTTATTTTATTTAAATTTATTTTAGGTCAAAATAGATACATAATACCTATACAAGTTCAATGTAATTAATTGGATACAGTTTATAATAATTTTAGATATATAAAAATTATATTGAACTTCTTACCATCTTTTACCCACCTCTTAGGAGCATTTTAAAATTTACATATAAATTAATTTTACTACTTCTGTGAGTTGAATTTCAAAAATTTGAGAGACACGGTTGATATCAGTAAGTAAAATTTGGTTCAATGAGATGAAAATAATTTTTGGTAAATAGTAACTTTTTCCTTTTATTTACCACGGGTAAAAGTAAATATGGTAATTAAGGGTAAAAATGATATTATTATTACCCTAACACATTTTATAATTCTATTGGAAAAGTTTAATTCAATAAAAAATAACCTTAGGAATAAAATACAACCCTTTAGGTCCATTTGTATAAGATTAGGACAATTATTATTATTTAGTTCAAAGAATAGTTAAAAGTATTAAATTCAAATTTTAATAACTAAACCATTGTTAATATAGGGTTACACATAAGATAAGTTTGACTATTAATATTCATTATAAATCTAAGAATATTTCCTACATAATGGTATTTTAATTATAATTTTTAGAAATTAAATAATTAAATTTATTTATGACACAATGATGATGTAGTAATTACCTAATTAATGAAATATTAAAATAATTGATATTATAAATATGAAAATAAATGTAATTTGAGACTTTTTATTAATTAAACTAGTTTTCTAGGTTAATAACGCATGTTATGGTTGGTTAGATATATTTCTTTCTAAGTAATAATTCAGTTATGAATTTAGCAAAAACAAAATACCAAATAGTGTCAAAATTGACATAAAAGAGTTTTTAAAAAATATTATATTATTAATTGATATTCTATTCCTAAAAATCTAGTGTTCATACAAAAGACTTATATAATAATATTTGTATCATTAATTAACCACTTGGGGTTCACATAGAAGTTTATTGTAAGTTTATTAACCATATAATATAAAAATACAATGAGACATGGTAATTGTCAAACTATTTAACTAAGAGTTAAATTTAAAAGACAAAGTTAATATAGTGACCCAAACAAGTCTAAAACCTATTGGTTGAGTGATTTTAGACCCATACCAACCTTATAATTTAAATAATTTATTTTGGAGCCATTAGAAACCGAAAATTATTTTATTATAAAATAATATTTCTAGCTTTTCTTAAGGTTCCCCTCACCCCTCTTATAAAAGGGCACTCCCCCTTCTCTCTAATTCACGCCTTCAAAGCCATTTGGCTCGGCCAAACCCTACCCAAATACCCACTCAAATGTCCTCCCTTTATCCTAGAGGCATTATTTTATTCATAAATCCATCCTTATGATCCCTTTTGATCAAATCAAAAGGAAGAACCTAAAGAAGAGGTAAATATTTCATCACACCTTTCAAGTTCGTTTCTTCTTCCACTTACTCTTTCTTTGTTGTTTCAATTATAAAATAATAAATACAGTATCTTCCATATAGTGTGATTTTATTATAAATATGGTACAACCATATTCATTATTCTATCCATCCTTTGAATGAAATGTCACCATACATGCGAACGTATGGCTTACCATCTCCATGTCATGGTGTAATTTTATTCAATACATTATTATTTTGATGGGTATAATAATGATGTGTAATTGATTTAAATAATAAATATAACATGATAATGATTCTTTATATATGATATAAAATCCAATTATATATTATTTTAATATCAAAAAAATGATATTGTCTCTCATGCGTACGTACGGATTACCGTCTCCACGAACACGATAAGATTCATTCCTCATTGTATCCATTCAAGACTAATTTTCATTAGATGATTAAAAATAATGTTTAAAGACTTAATATCATTATTAATATGAATAAGATACATCCTATACATAACAATCATTACTTATGTAACAAATCGTATAAAGGAAAACAAATCAGTTAACACCCGAAACGACGATAATACTAAGATATTATTAACAAAGCAATGTAAAAAGATCGTATATGATATCATATTAATGTATATTATTCTTATAAAATTTAATAACAATTATTTCACCATTATACAGGAGGTTAACCTACCCTCTACAAAGGGAAATTACAAGGTAAGGGTTAATTTCACAATATCTTCATTATCTGAGGTTGTTTATATGTAATTATCTTCTGGGACCTCTTTATTATCCACATCCATGTTTCTTAAAAATGTATTTCAAAACATTCTTACTATTTTATATACTATGGTTTAAATTCATTTATACCATTTTTGACTTTAATAAGATGTTTATAAAGGAATATTTCCATCGTTTTCCAAACATGGTACTTTATGACCTTTTCAAAAAAATTAAGGTAAGAATGTTTTTTTAACTTATATGGAAAGTGAGGCTATTTTCCACTGTTATAACATCGTGGAAGCTTCCATTAAAATATTATAAGAAAATTTTCAAATATAAATGTTTTATTTTATAATTACGTGACCTTAAATGATTTCAAAATAGAAAGATATATTTCTCTAAAAAGGTTTTGATTTCATCTATGTCAACATCCTTTAATGGATTTTAAGTTTGTTTAAGTTGATTTATTATGATACAAAACATCCATATTCTATTGAAGGTTTTGTGATATGTTTGACTATGGATGTTTTATTTCATACCATTCATTGTTTATGGATAAATTATTGACATTTCATATTCTAGTTTTAATACGAATGTTTATGTTATGTTTAAACCTTTTCATATGAGGAATGCATTGGACTTAGTAAGTGACGGGTGGAGCCCACTATAGCTCCTTGATGAATTAGTAGGTCTCAAGAGACAAACTAGTGTGTGGGAACAAGTACTTGACAAAATCTTATTTTTAGTCTTGGCACAAGGCCTTGACTATGTAGTTATGAAAATATGGCATTAAGAATTCCATCATTATGAAAGTGGCTATTGATATTGCATGTGATTATTTGACTAGTAGAATATCCATGTGAGTAAATAAATGGAATTATTTTGATTTATATTTTCCATATTATGATGAAGTTTATGGTGAAAAGGCTATATTTTTAGTTCTATACACCGCCTTAAATTTTTATGCTTATTTATGAAAGTATCTGCTATATTGTTATCCTTACTGAGCATCTGAGCTCACCCCTTTCTATGTTTCATTTTTCCTAGGATGTGAAGAAGTATATTATGACTGAACTGCAAGGATTGTCTATGGGATATCAGTGTTTTCTATGGAAACAATTTTGTTGTAGTTTTCCATTTTATGATGTACTGTAAACCTTATGAATGTAACTAGTACTTATAAGGATAATAAAGTAATCGGCCTTTCGAGACTTGATCTTTTGTGATCATGCCAATGTTATATAATAATGCACTCACTCTGGGCTTCTGGGGTCGGTGCGTTACAATATCCATCATTTTCCCCATTCCAATACTAGTTGTATTGGTTTCCCCAATAGGGAAATTTACACTTTTTTTCATATACATAGATACCATTCATCATTTTACGCGCCATTTATAAATAATGGAATATAATGGATTAGCTAATAAAATTAAAATGTATAATTCCAATTCTGGTATTATAAATACCGTAAATTTATGCATCGTAAATATTATAATTGTAAAAATTGGTTTCTTTGGGGATATATTTACTTTTCAATCCTTCTTAATGGTAGGTAAAGAGAATGTTAATTATCCAAAGCCTATCCCTAGGGAGTATGAAAGTAGGCATGCAGTTAGGCCTATTTACAGGTACTAGGCTACACTCGAGTTAGTCCCGATACACCTTGTCATAGTTTTTACCCCTAGGTACATCTGGGATATAACCACATTCACATGTAGTATCCAGACAAGGACATACTACTAGTAAGACCTTCATAATATATTCCTTAACAAAATTCTATTATGTTATTATAAAATAATCCTCAATTTCTATCTTAGGGTTATGTTCCCTAATATATGTTTTCTAAATATTGTTTTCAAGGTTTTTGCTAAAACTCCATTTGATACCAACTATAACGCCCCATCCCCAAATGCCTGGAGTCGGAAAATTATTTTATTACATTGAAATGGCTATAAGGAATCAAATCCTGAAGGACTGATTAGTTTAGTAGTTATAAAAAACCAAATTACATACATGATACCAATATTACATTTAAAAATAGAAAATAATACATGATATATAATAAAATCACATGAAAAAATTCCTTGAAAGCCAATTCAGTGATTTCTTCTTCATAACTTGGGGAAAGGAAAAAAATAAGGGTGAGATAAATTTATTAGCAAGGATATGTACAAGGGAAACAATAATGAATCAATGGGAATAACTTATCATAGAAAGGTAAATAACTAAGAACACAAGTCATTCAAATAACTTGAAAAGGAATAATCAATATAAAAAGGTAAGTAACAGAAACCCATGGAATTTAATCAATAAACTGAGAATGAAATACATCAAAATAAAATTTAAAAGTAATGATCTCATTGATAAATAGTAATAGAATATTGATGGGGGAAATTATTAATTATTAGATTCCAGTTTTCATAGGTACATGGTATCTTTACCATCAAGACCTTTCACAACATTAGTTAGCATATCAGATAAAAAAACTATCTAATTTTGCAAACTGATTCATCTCATGAGACAATCGATGCATCAAGGGGATATCTATAACCGGTCCCCACCCATTTAATACCTTTAAATTCATTCCTAATATATCAAGTAATCTATTTAATTGATAAAAAATGTGCCTTATAAAATATCAATATTGAATTTAAGATAAAAATTTATCAATAATTCCCCTGTAAATTGAATAAATTTCAAAGTGAACACCATTTTTAAAAATGGTTTATGGTTTAGGAAATAATAATATCCATTTCATGGGAATATTAAAATTTATGTTCAATAAAAATTATTATAAGTAAGTGATTGTTTTAATATAATGTTAACAAGCATAAAATAAAGTGTTATTGCAAAGATTACTTTTACCTTTTATTAATTTTATAGTAAAAAAACCTTGTACGTTACAATTAAAAGTAAATCCATGAATAAAATAAATATAAAAATATTCATGATATAATATATAAAAATTTAATTAGATACACCACATGAAATAATTAAGTGGTGAATATGAATTTTATCTCTTATATTTAAAAGGTGAGATGAAAATCCCTTACCTTGCATTTACTTTTGTGTGAACAACCCTTAAACTCATATATAATTGTTTTCAGAATTTTAATAACTAATTAATGAATCATATTAATATTTATAATATCATATATGTAATGTCCTGGATCTAGAGGCCACCCAGAGGTGCTCCGTACCCGGTTGGTCACATGGCCTCAAGCGCATTTCTCCGAAGTCCAGAGGTTACTAAATAGAAGCGATGGGCTTGGGTGTGATAGTGGGGAAACTATGCCCTCATTGGCAGAGTACACAGTAGAAGTAAACAAATCATACAATAGCAGAAGCAGTAAATATCCAACAACAGTAAACAACGGAAGAGTAAACCAATAAATAACTGGAGCACAAATACATATATGAAATGATGCATGATACATGTGTCTTGGAAAGCAGCCAAACAAGTTACAATTCTATAAATAAAATAGTGTAAACCAAAGTAAAAAAAGAAAGGTAAACAGATAAACTCCTCAGCATCGCAAGCCTCGGCTTGGTCCCATGCTCTCCTGCACTAATGCAATCATGTACCTGGAGTCGAAGGGCGCTTTCCTTTGTCTATACCTATAGTAATATAATCTGTTTGGGCCCAAAAGCATGACCCAAATAGGGTGTGAGACTAACTCCCAGTAGGAAACCACCTGAAGATCTGTGCATAATAGTCAGTGGGCATATGGCAGGTAATAGTATAGTAAGCAGTAAATAGTAAACAGTAAATAGGATGATACACAGAGTAAACAATCCAGAGATCAACAAGCAGTAGTGAAGCAAATAAGCTAACCACAAACAGGAATTCCTCTGGGAAGTACTCATATACCTCCCCTCTGGTCCTATCCAAGAAGTACCAACAACCCTCTAGGCAGTACACTTAGCATAACCCCCTTGGTTTGGTCATACGAAATTATAAGACTCTCTTAGGTAGCACGCTAAGTCAATTCCACTTATAGTATAAGGTAGTTAGGGATTCTATAGGGAAGATCACGTGGTCTAATCCCCTTATAGCCCCAAGGTCTAGAGACTCTCTGAGGAAGCTCACTCGGTCAATTCCTTCTATATCCGCAAGTCAATCATAGAATCTCTGAGGAAGATCACTCGATCAATTCCTCATATAGCCTGAATGGTTTAAGGAAATTCCCACAAATAAAGACTCTCTGAGGAAGCTCACTCGTTCTATCCTCTTGTAGTCTATAAAGATCAATAATCCCTGAGGAAGCTCACCTGGTCTATCCTCCTATAGTTTATAATATCCAAGACTCTCTGGGAACCTCACTCGGTCTATCCCCTATAGTCTATGATGTCCAAGACTCTCTGAGGAAGCACACTCGGTCTATCCCCTTATAGTCTATAGCACTAGGTTCTCATGGCCCCGTTCCAGTAAGTTCATAATAATGCTATAAGGCCAAAGTAAACCTACCGAACTACTTGTCTAACTAGTCTATAGCAAAACAATCATGTCAGGAAATAGTACTCCACCCTACGGTCACAAGGCATGGAAAACAGGTATAACGGACAAAGGCTGAACAAGACCAAAAGGTCAGAATCAAAACAAGGCATGGGAAAACATCCAAGCATATAAATTATCCTCATACATAACCAAATTACCTCTACACAAGCATACAAGTAAGGAAAGAAAACAACAGGGGTAAAATAGTAAACACGCAATACCCCATTAAAGGGTATTGGTGGAAAGTTCATATAAAACTCAAAGACATTGAACAGAAAGGCACAAAACACCTACCTTGATGCTAAGAGATATATATAATTGAACCATGATGCTTAAATCTCCTTAGAAAATTGTATATCAGAAAAAACGCACAAAATACTCAACCCACAATAAGATGAGAAAGAGGAGGAATTGGAAAACAAAGATCTGGGAGAAGGAAGAGCTTACCGCTGCAGTTCCAACGCAATCGATGGTGGTCAATTTGGAGAATGGACAGAGGCTCGGGGGCTCGGAGAAGTTCCGCAGTCGTATGAGATGCTCTCGGTCGAAGAAGCTGGAGAAGAAGATGGTTTTGCGGTTAAGACGCGACCCCAGTCCGTTTAATGAAAAAAACAAAGTACACAACATGTACTTTTGGAGTACATAGTGTGTACAAGGCTTTTACGTACTCCGCTTTAAGCGGCCTCTACATCACCCCTATATGGTCATGTGTTTGGCTCGGACACGGCCAGCACACGACCTCACGCGGCAAGGGATTACACTGCATGTACTTATAAAGTACACGGTGTGTACTTCAAAAATTTCTAGAAACTCCTCTTTTCTCAAAAACTTCAGAAAAAAAACATACCTAAAAAGAAGGTCCAAGTTCTTAAAAACTTCCCTCCTAAAAGAAATTCATCCCCAAATTACCCTAGCAAGGCGTGGAAGAAGAAACCCCGGAAAGCTCTAGCCACTACGATCGTACATCGGCCTCCCTCTCCCAAGTCTCATCATGTACTCACTTGTGCTGCCATAGCACCCATACAAGCGGAACATACTGGCCACAGAGAACCATTGTAATGTGATCGAAAATCCGGATATCATGCTCCTAAAATGATACATCCGCTTCGAGCTCAACCTCCTCAGGTTGAAAGATATGAGACGGGACTGAAAAGTAATGACGGAGATGAGAAACGTGGAATAATTCGTGCATATCCCAGTACTTCTGAGGTAACTTCAACCGATAGGAAACTGGCCCAACTCTCTCTAACACCTCAAAGGGCCCGACATACCGTGGTGAAATCTTACCCTGTCTCTGAATCCCCTTGTGTCCTAACCTCAGTGCGACATGAAGGAAAACTTGATCCCAGACCTCAAACTCTAGAGGTCGTCTCCGCTGATCAGCATAAGACTTCTGTCGAGAATGTGCCATATCCATCCTCTTTTGAATCAACTCTATCTACTCTAAGGTCACCTGGACAAGATGAGGTCCCAACAAAGCTGCCTCTCCTGCCTCCAGCCAGCATAAAGGTGATCATCATGGCCTACTGTATAAAGCCTCGTAAGGTTCCATCTGAATAGTTGTCTAAAAACTATTGTTGTAGATGAACTCCACAAGATGTATATTCCTTTCCCAAGAACCTTCAATGTCTAGAATGTAAGATCAAAGCATGTCCTCAAGCACCTAAATCGTATGCTCAGACTGGCCATCTGTCTAGGGATGGTATATTGTACTCAAAATCACCTATGTACCCAAAGCCTTATGTAGCCCCTGCCAAAATCGAGAAGTAAAATGCACATCTCTGTCTGAAACAATGGAGTGTGGAACTCCATGTAGGTGTATAATCTCTCAGATGTACAATTGTCCCTTCTCATCAACACTGAAGGTCTCCTTTATCGGCAAGAAATGAGCAACCTTCATAAGCTTGGCGATGACAACCCAAACAACAACATTCCCTTTAGTTGACCTCAGCAAACCAGTCACGAAGTCCATCGTGACATCATTCCACTTCCACTCCAGAATGGGTAACTGCTGCAAAAGACCTGTGGGTCGTTGATGATCCGTTTTCACCTGTGGACAAGTGGAACACCTAATGACAAAACCAGCAACATCTCTCTTTATACCTGGCCACCAATACAAGTAGTGTAGATCACGATACATCTTGGTGATACCAGGATAAACTACCCAAACTGAGGAATAAAAGTCCTGCATCATCTCCTTGTGTATGTCTACTGGAACCCATACGCGTCCCTAGAAACACAAGATCTCATCCTCACCCATGTTCCATCCAAGAAGAGGTTCCTCTCCTGACACTCTCCCGCAGGACTAGGCCTTCTGAGTCTGATAGTTGCCTCATCTGTACCCGATCAAGAAGTATAGAGGTAACAGAAACATAAGATAGAAAGTTGTGACCTTGTCTGTTGTGCACCTCCAAATGAATCTCAGAGAAAAAATCCATAAGTTTCCACTCAATGGTGGCCTCCTGAACTGCCTGTATTTAAGTTCTCCTGATCAACGCATCAACCACTGCGTTGCCCTTTCCTGGCGTATAAGAAAGATCAAAGTTGAAGGACTAAATATACTCAACTCACATGCGCTGTCTCAGATTCAGATCACACAGAGGGAAGATGTACTTGAGACACTTTTGGTTGGTAAACACCACAAAGTGCTCTCCTAGAAGGTAATGTCTCCAACAGCGTAAGGAATGAACAACCATTGCCAACTCCAGGTCATGAGTTGGGTAATTCCTCTCATGTTGACTCAACTGTCGAGCCCCGTACGCAACGACTCCATCTCCATCTAAATACACATCTCCCAACCTAATACATGAAGCATCATAGTAGACCGTATAGCTCTTGCTTGGATCTAGAAATAGTTGTATTGTTGTTGACGTCAACCTCCCTTTTAACTCTTGAATGGCTGACTCACAGGAATCTGATCACAAGAAGTTTTCCCCTTTCTTGGTCAGACTTGTCAGTGGTGCTGCTATGTGTGAAAAGTCCTTTATGAAATTCTTGTAGTATCTAGCCATCCCTAAAAAACTATGCACCTCAAAGAAGTTCTTCGGCTGCTCCCAGAAAACTACTGCTGTCACTTTCTCTAGGTCCATTGATACTCCTGTCTCTAAGATAACATGGCCCAAAAAGTGAATTTGATCCATCCAAAAGTGGAATTTTGAGAGATTAGCATATAATTGATTCTCTCTCAGTGTACTCTGAATGATCTCAAAATATGGGTAGCATGGTCATGTCGAGTGTGAGAGTACACCAAGATGTATTCCACAAAAACCACCATGAAGGAATCCAAGTATGGATGGAACACTCAGTTCATCAGTGCCATGAAAACTATAGGCGTGTTCGTGAGACCGAACGGCATAACCAAATACTCGTACAGACCGTACCTTCTCCGAAAGGCTGTAAGAGGTATATCATATGGTCTAATGCGCAAATGATGATAACCGGATCTCAAGTCAATCTTCGAGAACACTTAGTCTCCTCAAAGCTGTTCAAAGAGATCATTGATCCTCAGAAAGGGATATCGGTTCTTGACCGTAAACTGGTTTAGCTTCCGATAATCCACACAATTCATGAGGGTTCTGTCTACCTTCTTTACAAACAGGATAGGCGAACACCAAGGAGAAGTACTGGGTTGAATGAAACCCTTTTCCTGCAACTCCTCCAACTACTTCTTGAGCTCTTACAAATCAGGTGTATCCATCCTATAAGGAGGAATGGACATCGGTGCTGCTCCTAGAACGAGCTCAATCGATAAGTATACCTCACACTCCAGAGTCAAACATAAAAATTCCTCTAGAAAGAAATCTCTGAAATGATCCACCACTGGAGGAAAGTCTTACTATGAAGTCCCCTGGTAATCCAGCTAAAGACTAGCAATCTGGGCTGTAACTCCTCCTACACCATGATTCTCGGGTCCTGCTCGACTCACCTGGACATACCATTCACCTCTATAAAGAAAGGATTCCCCCTCTGGTGTTACGGTACTCACCCTGCGACGATAAGAGTCGAAGACTTCCAGAAAGGGAACCAACTAGTCCATTCCAAGAATGACATCATAGCTCGTTATCTCTACGATATAGAGTTCCCATAAAAAGTGACAGCCTGAAACCTCAATAAGGCACTCTTTTCACTGACGTACGCTAACCGTTATAGTCCCCAATGGTGTGTATAGTGTCAAAGAATCAGCAGAGGAAAAGATAAATAGACCAAGACTCTCCATAACTGCAATAGAGATAAAGATATGTGTAGCACCAGTATCGAAACTAGTTGAAGATAAAACTGAGGCTACTAAGATCATACCTCGAACTGTGGAAGGGTCGGGATCCTGCTCCTGATGGGTCTGCTCCATAGTGAAAGTTTGGCCTATACTGCAGCCCTACACCCCTGGCTGACCAATCTGAGCTGATCCACCCGACTATCACTAGTAACCTGGTGACTGACCACCACGGCCGCGACCTCCACCTCATCCCGAATGGCCAGAAGAACTCCAATTCCCAGACTAATGAGAAACTGGCGATGCATCCCCTGGACTCGGGGTCATAGAAGAACCCCTACCACTAGCTGTAGGTGTGAAGATCTGAAAAAAAAATGCTGAAGATGGCCCATCTTGCCGCAAGATCAGCACTCCATCAGGTCTCTCTGGCACTGAGGCCTAGTATGCCCGCCCCTCCCGCATTGGTAGCATACAACCTGGATGACCAAAGATACATTCCTCCTACTCTGATCTCCTCGAGCAGACTCCCTGTGGTGCTTCCTGCTATTAGTTGGAGGAACACTGACTCTGGGTGTTGAACCGCCCTGGCTCCCTGCTCCATAATCCCTCAGATTGCGCTTCGTGATTAGCGTTGGGTTGATGATAGAGGATATCAAAGTCAATTTGAAGATTTTCACCTGTGAGTGGATGTCATGCCTCAGACCATCCTTGAACTTCTGCACAAGAAAAAACTCATCACCTTCTAGAATCAGCGTGAAACGCTGCAGCTCAGTAAATCGAGATGAGTACTCCATAACAAAAAGAGTACCCTACTCCAGAATCATAAACTCCCAGGCTTGATTGGCCCTCAAGGTATCCAGGTAGAATTATTTGTAGAAGATGCACTGAAACTCATCCCAAGTCATACTCTGCTGGAACACTGACTATGAGATCACCTCCCACCACCTCTTGGCGGAGTCTCAGAGCATATAAGTTGCGATCTTCACCCTCTTTTATGGAGATATCTCTAGATTCTTGAAAATGGTCAGAGTGGCCTCTAGACATGACTCTTTAGCCTGAGGTCCTCTATCCCCTGAGAAAGTAGGAGGATGCTTCTGTTGGGAAACCCGCGTCAATTCTGCCATCGACGGGGTAGGAGGCGGGGCTCACTAGAAGGTCTGCATCATCCTCATAAAGTCTTCCCTAAACTGTGCATTGGCACCTGCCACCGGTATAACTACTGGTTCCAGGACTGGCAGAGGAGGAGGATCTGCAGGAGTTCCTTGATTAGCCATATCCGGTGTCTGATCACCATTTGGCAGTTGACGTACAATCGGAGGACGTCTTGGTGGCATAACTCTGAAAGGTCAAAAGCACACCTTAGATCAGGATTATCAAAGACTGATAAAACAAGAGTACAAGATAGGAACAGGAGAAAGAAACATTCTAGTTTTACAAAACACAACTACACGGTGTGTATAAAAACTAAATGGCATTTTATTTTAAGCCATTCACATGGGCATGTACTTCTACCACAACTGGTCACATAACGTCTCAACCACACGGCATGTTGTCTCCACACACAACGCGTACTTGAACTATATTCCCCTACCCGAGTCTCCTTACACGGATAACCCACATGGTCCTCTTAAACCTAAACTACACGGCGTGTTCACAAAAGACACGGTGTGAACTAGACAAGGTTTTAATGACCTGTGTTGTTAGTTACACGGCCGCCTACACGGTTCACTCTACACGGCGTGCTCCCAGAGAACACGGTGTGTACTTGAAGTTTTTCCTCATCCCATGTTGTTTGTGACACGGTTGGGTACTTAGGTTACATGGCACGATGTGTGATAATAGGACATGGTGTGTAAAGTCAAAGTTTCATCCATTTGTGTCATTAGTCACACGGGTAGACACACGGTCGCTACTAAACGGCGTGTACATACCGTACACGGTGTGTTCCTGAAGATTTTTCACAACCCCATGTTTCTGACCACACAGTCAGCTAAATGATTTAAAAACTACACAGCATGTATTAATAAAGTACACGCTGTGTATTCTGGGTTTTTTTCGGGAAGTAGCTCAGAAACTACTATGAATCCTAGAAAACACAGAAAACAAGCGTTGAGGTGACAAATTCTGATCCGTGAGGTCTCATACTCCCCGCAAATCAAATCTTGGCATCATATACAATTTATAACAAGAAACCAGGCAATGGTCCACCAAATTCCGGTCCATGAGGGCTCATAATACCTCAAGAACCAAAGTTTGGCATCCATTTAAACAAAGTACTATAGAAAAAAAATTCTATCAAACAGTATAGATTCTATCAAAGCATCTATCATAAGATCATGCATAATCTACACAATGTTTATCACAACAACATGAAATCGCTAATGCATCCTAGATGGCATGCCAAGAATGCATGACATGTGATTTCTAAAAAGTGCCTATATAATTAATGAGAAGGAATACCCTCATCTCATCGGGTTGCAACATAAATAGAACCATAATAACAACAATGGTAACATCACAAGGCATGTGAATCACCCAACGGTGAAATCAATTCAACTGTAAAAGTGAAAACCATTAAAACCGAAATAAACAAGGTAGTATGGATTTTCCCTGTACATGGGTTAGCTACTCTCGAGCACAGCTTATTACCAAGTACCTATTCCATCCTATCCCTAGCTATTGGCTCCAAACAGTAAGTCAAGAGAAAATAATTCCTTTGATAACACTGTATAACGTCCCGATTTCAGAAGCCACCCAAAGGCACTCCGTACCTGATTGGTTACATGGCCTTAGGTGCATTTCCCTGAATGCCAGAGGCTGCCGACTAGTAGTGAGGTCCTTGGGTGTGATAGTGGGGAAACTATGCCCTCATTGGTAGAGTACACATCAGAAGTAAACAACTCATACAACAGCGGAAGAAGTAAATATCCAACAACAGTAAGCAGTGGAAGACTAAAACAATAAATAACTAGAGTACACATACATATATGAAATGATGCAAGATACATGTGTATAGGAAAGCATCTAAAAACTCACAATTTTGGAAATACAATAGTTCAAACCAAAGTACAAAAGAAACGTAAAAAGATAAACTCCTCAGCATCGCAAGCCTCGTCTTGGTCTCATGCTCTCTTTCTCCAATGCAATCAAGTACCTGAAGTTTAATAGCGCTTACCCTTGTCTATACCTACAGTAATATAATCTGTTTTGGCCCAAAAGAATGATCCAAATAGGGTGTGAGACTAAATCCTAGTAGACAACCACCTGAAGATCTATGCCTAACAGTTAGTGAGAATATGGAAGGTAATAGTACAGTAAGTAGTAAACAGTAAACAGTAAACATGATAATACACACAGTAAACAATCCACATATCAACAAGTAGTAGTGAAGCAAACAGCTAACCACAAACAAGAATCCCTCTGAGAAGTACTCACAGACCTCCCCTCTAGTCCTATCCAAGAAGTACCAACAACTCTCTAGGCAGTACACTCATCCTAACCCCCCTGGTTTGGTCATAAGAAATTATAAGACTCTCTGAGGAAGCATGATCAGTCAATTCACTTTATAGTCTAAGGTAATTAGGGACTCTCTGGGGAAGATCACGCAGTCTAATCCCCTTATATCCCCAAGGTCTATAGACTCTCTAAGGAAGCTCGCTCGGTAAATTCTTCCTATAGCCTCAGGTCTATCACAGGCTCTCTAAGGAAGCTCACTCGGTCAATTCCTCCTATATCCTGGAATGGTTTGATGAAATTCACAAAAACAAAGACTCTCTGAAGAATCTCACTCAGTCTATCCTCCTGTAGTCTATAAATATCAAGACTCTCTGAGGAAGCTCACTCAGTCTATCCTCCTATAGTCTATAATATCCAAGACTCTCTGGGAAGCTCACTCGGTTTATCCCCTATAGTCTATAATGTCCAAGAATCTTTGAGGAAGCTCACTCGGTCTATCCCCTTATAGTCTATAGCACCAGGTTCTCACGGTCCCATGCCAGTTAGTGCATAATATTTATATAAGGCCAAAGTAAACCTACAGAGCTACTTGGCTAACTAGTCTATATCATAACAAGCCTGTTAGGAAACTATACTCCACCCTATGGTCACAAGGCATGGAAAACTGGTATAACGGCCAAAGGATGAACAAGACCAAATGGTCATAAACAGAACAAGGCATGGTAAAAACATCCAATCATAGAAACTATCCTCATAAATAACCAAATTACCTCTACACAAGAATATAGGCAAGGCATGAAAACAACAGGGGTAAAATAGTAAACACGCAATACCCCTTCAAGGAAATTGGTGGAAAGTGCACATAAAACTCAAAGACTTCGAACGAAAAGGCACAAACCACCTACCTTGATGCTAGGAGATCGATATACTTGAACCATGATGCTTGAATCTTCATATAACTTCATAGATCTATGAAAATGCACAAAACTCTCAACCCATGATAACTTGAGAAAGAGGAGGAATTGGAAAACAAAGCTCTAGGATAAGGAAGAGCTTACCGCTGTAGTTTCAAAGCAATCGACGACGGTCGATTTGGAGAACGGATGGAGGCTCGGGGGCTCGGAGAAGTTCTATGACCATACGGGATGCTCTTGGTCGAAGAAGCTGGAGAAGAAGATGATTCTGGGGTTAAGACGCGACCCGGTTCATTTAATGAAAAAACAAAGTACGCGATGTGTACAAGGATTTTTCGTACTCTGCTTTAAGCGGCATGCACATCACCCCTACATGGCCGTGTGTGTGGCCCAGACACGTCCAACACACGGCCTCACTCGGAAAGGTAGTACATGGTGTGTACTTATAAAGTACACGGCATGTACTTAAAAAATTTCCAAAAACTCCTCTTTTCTCAAAAACTCCAAAAAAAAGAAAAACATACCTAAAAAAGGTATGGGTTCTTAAAATATATGATATTATTGTAATATCTTATTTACCTATTTGTTAGTAATCTTTCATTATATTCACTATTTCAGGTGTTAATTTCCTAGTTTCTTGAGTACGTTTTGACTTGTTATTTGTTGTTTGTGTTATGTATATTATGATTTAATAAATTAAATTATATAAACCATTATGTAAATATAATATTTATTCATATATATATATATATATATAATAATCCATAAAATTTGGATATATGAAATTAAATGCAACATTCATAGAGATGGTAGGCTGTACGTATGCATGAAAACTACTTTAATTTCTTTCCCATAATAAAAGAATGAATATTAAATGATATATATGTATATTATAATAAAATTATCATATATATAAATCATATATTTCACATATGTTTATTAAAACTGTCCTTTATAGATTTAATGTATAATGTGATTGAGTCACTTTTCTTTGAGGTGGCGGTAGTCCACACTTCAAAAAACGATGCTATAATATTTACACAAAATGGAAATAATGAAGTTATGTGTTAAATAATAATTAATTATGTATGAATAAAATGTAAATATCATATATATCATACAAAAATAGTGTGTCTATCATAATACCCACCATGACAAGTGGTAAAGGATAAATGAAAAATCATCATGTCGGGAGGTGGTTGTCTTCCGTACATAAGAACAGTAAGTTTGTTACCCATTAGATGGAAGTGTGTGTAAGTTTATTAATAACCCTTATAATAAAAATATTTTAGTATATTTATGATACTGATGTCATTATATAATAATTAAATAAGAATATTTTAGGGGGTTAGGAAGGAAATAATTGAAAGTGATCGTTGAAGAATATTACCTCGTTTTCCGGAAACTCCTTTTGGTTTATTCCATAAGAATATATTGGATGGATTAAAACCCAAGGAAAGGGTTGAAGGTTTAGGGGAGGTGTCTATAATCTTATTTGAGCAGATTTTGGGTGAGAAAAATGTCTTTAGAGGTGTGAATAATTGGTAGGGGTGAGTGCCTTTTTATAGTGGAGGATTGGCATTCTTGTAAAAAAATAGAGAATATGGGAAAATGGTCAAAATTATAAAAAAATGGAGAATATGGTAGAAATATTGACTAAAAATTTATTTTGTACAAGTTTCTTGGTCTTTTTGTGCCTTATGTTTAAAGTTAAGTCCTTTTGTTACGCTATTTTTTCTCTTAATCACTTTAATTATTTTTAATCACTTTCACTAATATTTTTGGTCAAAAAAATGTTGAAATTATTATAAATTATAGTGTATGCTGATTCCAAATATGGAATTCATTTTTATAATTTAAAGTTACAGAAGTAGCAGAAATTAAGTTTAATTTAATCCCATCGACATTACGATAACGCGGGTTTATAAAGTAAAAACACTCAGAAGTTTGCTATGTTTTTTATCCAATTTCAATGCGAAATTGAATACAATAATATATATTTGATTAATATATGCAAAATTTATATAACTAAAATTTAAAAAAAAAATATAATTTATCATTATAAATAAATTAGAAAAAAAAACAATTTTTAATTAAATTTTAGTTTTTTTTATTATTTATCAAATAATGAAACCTCCCATAAAAATACCAAAAAATCCCCTAAACAAAATATTGATGTTACTATTTAATAAATGAAGTTTATTTTTACATATAATTTTTTTTAAAGTGACAAAATTCATATTTAAAGTAGGCGCTGTATTAAAAGGCAATAAAGCTACTTTTATAAAAATACATGTTTTTATATGTAAAACTGTGTTTTTTCTTATCTTATTATAATAAAATATATGGAAAGAATGAAAAAATAATTAATCAGATATATAAAACATAAATTTACTATATAAATTATATGCAAGTGTCAGAAATTAATTTAATTTTCAAAATATGACTAAATAATGTTTTTTCTAAAACAGGTGTTGTGTGCATTTTAAACTAACTCTATATTCTTTATTTTACAGGATATCGACAAAATTGTATTTTTTATAAAAAGAAAACATGGTTAAGTGTTGGTGTTTTACATCAACCTTGTGATTAATGTATGGATGAATCCATAATAATCCCTTATAAATCACCTCCTTCTTTAATAAGAACCTTTTTAAGGATGACATCCAATGCTAGCTCCTTCCAATTAAACATATATTATCAACAAATAAAACACACACAAAAAATTAAGGTTTCACTAATTTATTCCTTATATTTTTTTAAAGTAAGACCTTAAGTACATATTCACTAAATCCAATGATTATTTCTACTCTAAAACAGTTATTGATTTAATTTAATTTTTTTTCTACCCCTTCATCAATGAAATACAAAGGTTGATATAAATAATTCTCCATTGTTTTTAATGTTATGGAGATACATCTTCACAATCTTAGATTCCCTTTTATCATTCTAATATAAGAGGGTTTTCTCTTTCAATTCTAATTTCTTATGATTTTTTAATTTATGGGAAAAGATTCATCAATTTGACATCTCCCTCTTTGCCTCTAGTTCCATCATTATCACTTCATATTTTCGATTCAACTACTTGTGCATTATCAAAATTATAAATTTTTTATTTCAATATCATATACTCATAAAATCTGAGTGGTTTATGTTACCACATAGCATTAATGTTGAAAATAAATCCCATATGATGGTAGATTCAGGGAACAGTATAGTAAAAATATTTTAAGTTGGAACCCACAATGGCATTTATACTACTCACTAAGACTAATAAACTCTGGCATCTTATACTTATCCTTTTTCTAAAAAGTCTTTGATATCAAATACTCTCCCATAAAACCATTATAAAATAACTAAAAATTATTGTCTAAGAAAATAAAACTAATTATTGAATCAAATGATACCACTTTTCCTCTATGTAATCCAAACATCACATGCTTCCTTATTTATGGATAAGGCTAAGAATCCTTTGAAATTTTATCACAAAATCCTCCTTAGACATATCATGATATGTGATAAAGTAATATATAATTTTGTGTACACCATATGATGAAAATAACTCCCCATAAATTATAGAATTCAGTATCCTGAAGACTAATATATATAAGATATTATGTTTTTATTATACAAGATTCATCCTAATGCACCAGATTTCATCCAGATGAGTCCTTATTTTATTAGTTTCGGTTAGAATCTACATCAATTAATGCAGATAAAATATATAGTGTCTATATTATTTTCACTCCAACTATAATAATACATTTTTTAGCTTTCAGATCCAATAAAAGGAACTAAATTTAGCTTCCATATTAATCTTGCGGCATATTTTTATTATACATACACCATAAATAGTTTTTCTTTCATCCCAAACATATGTACTTTGTGAATACATCGACACCATGTATCATATCTCTTGTGAATTATTCACCTATTCAAATAAAAAATAGTTACACTAAAGAATATAGACAATGGGGTATCTCAAATTATGTTAAGTATAGGATGATGGTTGATCTTGATGAACAAACACTTTTTTTCAAACATTTAATTTATCTTATTTAATTTTAGGGAATGGAATTAAAATACATCATTAATATCCTCTTCTTATGGATTTTTCTGAATGTTTTTCTTCTTAAATTCCTTATAGGTGGATCTATTTTGGGTGATAAAACTTACGTTAACTTCATCTACTTTTTTCATTAAACAAGTCATTTCTCAGCATATGATTCACCTCTACTATGAGACTAATCTAACCTATTTATGTTTCCTCCATTGATTTCATACTATTTCTCCCTCCATTACATTTTCCCTTCAATTATAGGTATTTTTTAATAATATTAAATCATTCCTTATATGGTATTTTATATTACCATGTAGTAATCATTCTTCCTTAATGGACATGAGATACACCTAATACTTCTTGGTGGATTCTTCTTTTCATGTCCTAACATTTTCCCCATATCCAGAACAAATACATAATTTTTCTTCCATATATATCTTTTTTATTTAAAAAAAATACTAATTTGAGTAAAATGAATTAGGTTCTTGGTTCACACTTTATTGAGCTGTAAAATTATCCTCCAAAGTAATAAACATTTTTTCCAAATTAATAAAATTATTTATTGGTACACCCTATCTATTTATGTTTTAGAACTGTAGAGACTCATTAGGTACTTTTGTACTCCCCTCATGATTCATTGAATTTCCATATGACAATGATTAGAACATGTAAAATATATCAAATATAATCCATAACTTATGTTAGTTATTCATGGTTGAGATGGTAATTAATCATGCTCTATTTCATCATGGGGCCTTTGGGATTCAAATTATGTGCTCATAATGTTCCCAATTCCTCCACAATAGTAGAATTTCATAGCTACCGTATTTTTTGTACATTTTATTAAATGTTTTGGGGAACCTTTTGTTCCCACCTAATCTAAGATATGGATTAATCATTACTGTCTTTTTTGGATTTTCCATGAAGGGAAATAATATTTCATCTTTTCTTTATTTGTAATTGAGTTTTATCTCCATAATTTTTATTTTTTCATATTTAATTATATATTTGGAAGCCATATTTTTTATGTTTGTGGTATCTTTTACTCTAGATTGTCCATTATATTCATGTTGCGTCTTAAGAGGAAGAATAATTACTTTTAATTAAATCTATATGAAATTTAAATTACTTACTTCCTATGTTTGTTTTTGAAGAATTTTTCTATGGTATTTTATTTTAGATTCCAACCTCTCCATATAAAACATAAAATCCACTTCACCTTTGTTCATACATTTATTTTTCATGACCAAATATTTTGTAATTTTAAGATTTAATTCATGCATGAATTCTAATTGGTCCATCTTTTCTTATAAAGATTGGATCCCCTTTTAGTGGATGTAAGAACAACATAAATATTTATGGCTTGATAACTTAGTCATGTTATCATTAGAATCACTCCTTTTTTATATCATTGGAGAGTCTAAATTCATGAATTATATGATTCCTCCATACTAGTTTTATAATAATATAGAAAAATAAATTCAGAATTGGTTAAAATTTGTTATAGTGTTCATTTTCTCTTATTCTTTTGTTTCTTATCTTATTTATTTCTTCATACAATAGGAATTATTCACCACCTATATCCATTGGTTTCCCTTAACCAATTTTTGATTCTCACATCAATATATATTATTTTACATTTAGATATTAAATTTTTTTTCATATATCATAAGAGTTCTTGTAGTGACCTGCCTTCTTTAAAGTATCAAATTTTAGATTTATTTCTAAGTACCTTTTTAAGGAATCATAAATATCCATATTTATTTAAAAATATTTCAAATATAATTAAATTTGAATTCACTAAACCAATTACTTCATGAACCATATTGTTATGGGCTACCATAAAATATTCCATGTATGATATGAAATCTGTTTTTCATACATATAATTTAGTACCATTGAAAAATGGAAGCTTCCTCATTGATTATTTATATGTGATATATTTTCTAGTTAAACAAAAATTTAGAACCTTTAAGCTATGAGACCACTTTTTGTGTCACAAGTCACCATAATAAGGGGTCATAATATGGGATAAATTAGTTAATAATAAAATTTTACTAGTTTTCACCTTTTTAATATTTTTTATCCCTCTATATCCTGTTCTTGAGTTTAAGGAAATTTTGATCATACTTTTTCTCATGTTATTTACTCATAACCTCACCATAATTTCAAAAGATAATAAAATAGAATAAAACATGCAAGGTAATTGATAATTTTTTCTTGGTTCACTGCCTTTTGGATTCATCCAAGGAGAAAACATTGACGTTGTGTCCATGTCAAAAAATATTAAAATGTCTGCAATTTTGGTGGATAAAATATAATCATGGTCAATACACACCAGGGATCAATAATGTTACATGTTTTAGGGCCTGGTAACTCCAACACCAAGGATTGTCATTCATTCTCATTCTTCATGCACTAGTCTAGGGATGAACTCAAATAGTTTACTAATGTGTAGTTATCTTCATAATAAATATTGAAATCACTATTTTATTTCACTATAAATAAATGGTCCACTTTGATCTATTTGACCTCTCTTTCAAATATAAACTAGGAATTACATATACACGATCAAATTTACATGTGATTTCATGGAAACACCCTTCTCCTAATTATTTGGGAGGTTCTTCTAGAATTCTCATGTTCTATACTTTTATAATGGGTTTTGACCATCTTGTTTCAGTAATATTACCATATTAAAACTTTTTACATCTTTTTATCAAGTATGGTTATGGATGCGCAATTTACTATATTTATATTAACACTTTACTTCCTTCTTTGATGAATAAGGTTTTTCAAGAATAGAATTGTAGATAATATATCTATTCTTCCTTATTTTCTTATTATTAAAGACAAAAATTGTGTTCAAGCTCACATTTTGTATTATGAAAACATGGAAAACTCTTTCCTTCTCATATATTGATATCTCCCACTATTCAACTATGAATTTATCTTGTTATAAATTGTATTATAATTTTCATGATATAATTTCCATATTTTAAATATGTAAACCACTATAAAACACTAATTATTAACATTATATAAACTCTATGATCTACACAATATATATATCTATAAAATCTTGGGATGACTTAATATATTCACCAACTCATGTAACTCATTAAATTACATGCACAAAATTAATATGCGATCTTCACAAAATCTACACCATCATTCTTTGATCTCAAATAATGATGATATCTAATTTAATGATATATGAATCATTTATGAAATATATGAACATTATTTAATTTTTGGGAACCAAATCCTCCTAAAATATAACATTTTATACCATCCATTTAAATTCATAAATATTATGACAAAATTTATCAAAACAAACACATCTCCACTATTACGGTGTAAATTAACACTCATGATGAAGCAACCTTAAATTTTATAATAAAGAAAATAATCATATAAGTTTTATTTTCAGTGAAATACATAACCCCGATACATGTTATCCTTATATGTGACAAGTCAAAGTACAACATTTCTCAATTGTGTAGGCATAAAAAAATTAGGAGCACCCAAATTCCACTAGACATCCATTATGGTATAATATATGTTTTTTTAATATAGATTATTTATGTTTTACATTTCAAGAACACCCTCACATACCACCATTTTCTTCTATAGGGTAGGAAGATCACCGTGGGAATTTTATAATTATGTATCCATGGATGAAGAAACACATGGATAGAGGTAGATGGTGAAGAAATTATCATTGATTTATTACTTCATTTCACATTTTAAAATGGTGAATAATACCCACAATTATAGTATTCCACGTCGTACTATATTTCTGTAGGAATATCCATTATTAACCATTATACTCCATCAGCACTCCAAAAAAATACCTTATGATTCCACCCCGCAGTAGGTCCACCATCCCACCGTTCATAGAGGTTCTCTTCCTTTAAACCACCCTCCACTTCCCCATCCAATACTAACCCGTAGTGCATTTATTGTCCTTGTCACATTTTTCTACCACCTTATTACCAAGAGGTTTTCAATCTTAGACACTTCCCTCTTTATATAGATTCGATACCTCAACTACCGGCCTGGGATGGACCCTATTTTTTTACGTAATCCTTAACTAATATTTTTTTCAAATTTTTCATCTTCCTCATATATATTTTATTAATTTCATTTACAAAATGGACCACCTTTTATTGAAAAATACACGATAATAATTTTTTCAATTGATCATTTAAAAATAATGACATTCATTTACAAATCACTATTATAATCCTTATAGGGATAAATCCATATACAATCCTCCAATAATCACCAATTTATTTCATATATTCCTTATCAGGCATGGTAGAAAATTCAATCTCTGTCTAGTATAAAATATATTATCCATAAATCTAACATAAACACTTAAGGTTACAACAAGAACAGTTTCCTATAAAAATTGAGTTATAAAATGATGGATTTATTGATTAGTTTAGGTTTCAGGCTACCAATTACAATGTCCCCTTAATACTTAATTGATTAAAACTCCTTATATAATTCAATAAATGAGAATCCACACCTGTTTCCCTTTTACCAATCTTTGGTAGTGAATTGTTGTTTAAAAATAGTAGTGATTGCTAATGATTGATCCTACTTTATATTATATTGGTTCAATATCAAAAATTTACTTTAATATATCAATAATAAAATCTCTCAAAGTTACCTATGAAAATCCAAATCGGGTGATGATACCCTTGATAAATTTAAATATATCCACAACCTTCCACAATCACATAAGTAATCAATCGATACTTCACTACAAGGTCAAGCACATTCCATAATATATAGGAAATATAAAGTATCGGGTGAAAAGAATATATGAACCAGAAAATATTCCAGTTCACAAAAATATATACCAAATTTAATTTCATTCAATTAAATATTTGAATAATAAGAACTGAGATCAAATAGCAGAATAAAAATTTACTATTTAATATTAAAAATCAAGAATGATTAAATGCTTATCTTCCCCACTATCCCAATAACCAAAATGGTTTTATAACTCAATGTATACAATTAAATCCATTTAATAATAAAGTAATGAAAAGAAAATCAAACATAGATAATGTTCAAAAAATATTCCTTTATCCTTTGTCCCCTAACTTGTTGAAATGATCCTCCTTTCCTTCCTGGATTCCATGATCATCCCACATGTAACCTGCTCCATGAGATGTTTTCCATGTGGATTTTTCATATTTTATTCTATATTGATGGTTACTTAAAAATATATACTTTTAATGTTACCTTACTTAGATTGAATGACACATCTACCACGAGCTTTATTCTTTAATGATTTAGTTAATCATTTACATACAATGATCCTCTCCTGATTCCATTAGAATGAAAAAAATAACACATCATGAATATTATCCTGATACATAGAGTTCTTCAAGATTTTTATAAGAATATTTATCATTGTGTGAAATACTATAATTGTTCATAAAACAATTTCACAAAGAGAAAAGTATTATGTATGTCGTATGATAACTAAAAAAATGTTATGTATATTCATCAAAATATGCATGATCTCTACAATATTTTATATAAGTTCCATAATATCTTAAATATTAACAATATATTTTGGAATATATATATTACCAATTATATCATACATTTGGGTATAAAATCCTTACATATCCCAAAATATATGTTATATATCCTAGGGCAACTCGACTCTTCACCTCAAATAAAAAAATAAAATTCCTCACATAGAAGGGGATATTTATTAGGAATTATCTTGAAAATATCATATATTTCTAGGAATATCTCACATATCTTAGTATGTTTCAAATTTTATATATCTTCTTGTCAACAAAAGGAATTTTCCTTATGTATATAGGACATCAATGGAGTAAAACTTTTATGTACCCGAGGAACTCTCGAAAATATCACATATAGACCTTTAAAATTACTCTATTAAATTATTTATCCACATTCTTCATTAACTTAAAAATAATAATTCAAAGTATTATCAATAGGTGTACATTTATTTTACTCTATAAATTAATAAATCAATAAAATTCGTAATTTCTTCTATTTTAAGAAACATTCAAGAAATCAAATGAAATGATCCTTTAATTCCTAAACACTATAAAACTCAATTGATTAATATATGTAATGGAATATAATAAATTTATTATTGAAAATTATAATGACATGGTTTTCACTAAAAATCCCCCACAATTAATATTTGAATCCAAAATAAGTTAACTGAAAAATAACTCCCATGAAAAAATTAAAACACAATCCAATTTGTGTTCTCTTATAAAAATCCTTATTAGTCAATCTCGTCATTCTTATTATATTTTATTCACTCCATTTAATCCATTAGGTAAATTAAATTTATTTTTATTTTTTTCAGCATCGCATACTCATTTATACCTACCTTACGAGAAATATTTCTCACATCCCACAATTTAGGAATTTGATGTAAATTTGTTCTCATTACAAACTCAATTAGTAGTCACCGTATGCTTTAAATGTTTTCAAATCACCATATAATGGGTCATGTACATTTTTAACCATGTGTAATATTTTGGGTTGTTTATTAATTAAGGTTTTCTAGGTACTGATGTTAAAACATTATAAGGTATAATGAGAAATTTTGGAATTAAATGGGTCTAAATTAATGATTTCAAGTTTATACTCAATAATCATATCCCCACTCACTCTCATTTTCAATGATTTACGATAACCCCATAAGATTTTTAAAATAGGAACATCAGGTTTAATGGGATGTATTGCACACAACAATAAAAATGGAAGAGAATATAACATTCTAAGACTTTACGATATTTTTCTTTTTAAATAATTTCAATCTCTTTGATAGCTTTTGAAAAATATTTATTTCTACTAAAAACTATATTTTTATTTAAATTGTTTAGAAAGTTAGTTATATATTATATTTATTTAAAGTAAAATTAGATCAATTATGTTATAATTTATCTAATTAAGGTCACTTAAATCAATTTCATATATAATTTGATATTAAAACATTTTATACTAATGAGAATTTATTCTTTGAAAACCCACTTTTTCATTGTGTTTGCAAGTATAATTTTAAATTTAATTTTTTCACTTACGGGAATTGAATTTGAAAAAATGGATTTTATATTTATAAAAATAATAATTTATATTATATATATAATAATATCAATATAATTCTTTAACAAAATTAATAGAAAAAAAGTAAAAATAAATTATTTTAGTTTAGGTAAAAATATATTTATGGTGGGGTAAAACAAAGAAGATAATGGATAAAATTGCCTAAAAATAGTTAAAAATATTATTTTGTAGACATATTTACATGTTATTGTATCAAAATATTGAACCTAAAATTATTTATAATCTTTTTTAATGTCAATGAATCATTTTGAATTCTTTTTGTGTAATTTTCAATTAATTTTCTTGAGGGTTCCCTTTCCCCACTTATTAAAGTCACTCCCTCTCATCACGTATTCACACCTATCAAGATCTTTAGATCAACAAATATGTAAAAAAATTGTCCAAAAAAACCAAATACATGCTATAGTGTTTTTTATTCTCCCAAAAGATCATCCCTAATATCCTTAAGATGTGTTCTAAAGGAGGTTTCCTTTAGATAAGGAAATTATCTTAACAAGGATCTTTTATTTTATTTATTATTTACCAAAGTCAATTATGTATTAACACATCCATTATAATAAGAAAATGCCACACATAAACTAATATTTAGTTATTTTTATTCCATAATATTTATCTATGTCCACTTACATCAAATGGGAAATGAAAATCATCAGTCGTGTGTATGGTGAACTGCTGCCTTGCGAATCGATGTAGTTTGTTTTCTATCAACAACTTTCAAGCCTGGATATAATTATGTATACCAAATTTATATGATATTTATGATATTAATATACTATTTTAATTTTAATATCACATATAACATTATACATTCTATTCTGATTCAAATACGATAACATCGCTCGTTTGTACCGTGGATTGTCGCCTCACGAAGTGATGTGATTCATTTTTCACATAGTATTTACACGGAATCTAATAAAGATAATATTAATGAATAATTTTGATAGATATGAGATTATATTTATTCTATAGAATTAATTTATCACACAATTCCTTACCCCTTTCTTTCATTAAGGGAATGATGTCATCGCTTGTGCATATGTCTGACCTACCATCTCCAAGAAGCGATGTGATTCATTTTCCATGTCCAGATTACATAAATGGTTATAAAAATGATTATAATAAGAAAATATGATATTTATTAAATTATTATAATTATGTAAATTATATATATATATATATGTGCTATGTACAATAACTATAACTATCGGCATAAAACGAACATGAGAAAACAATGCAATTAACAACCGAAGAATGAAAATAATGAAATATTATTAACAAAAGGGTGGTAAAATGTTATAAAAGGATCATATATGATATTAAAAATATTATTATGGTTGTTTTATAAATTAATAAAAAGATTAAAATCATTATATAGGAGTTAAAGACATGTACATATAAAATCGGACCGAAGGTAAGGGTTTCTCATCTCAATTTTATTTTAGTGACACATATGCCATATTCACCAGTTTTTTTTTGAGGTGTATATACATATAGAGACCCAAATATTGACATAAAAGTACATTAAGTTAATTTTTCGGAATACTTAATACATAATCAATAACCAACACTCAAGGATAGTAATAGTTTAGTGTCTTTGGAAACATGGAACATAATCTTCTAATCATGGTGAAAGATCTTCAACATCTCCCATAAAGATCTTCCCCTATTTTTTTTCTTACCTAAATCCTTTATTTATATCCTAATGAAAAGAAAATATATAAAGGGTGAGCTCAAATACTCAGTAAGGGTAATCATGGAGAAAATAAATCAAACCATATACATTTGAACTTAAAAACATGAAAATAATATTTTAACATCAAAATCTTGAGCAATGAAATAAAAAATGGCAGTACGTAAGGCATAGATCATAATGGGACATCAATAATGATAGAATAGAATGGGAATAAAACATTTAATTGTGTAAAACCATTAATCATATGATATGATTTCCATAGTATCCAAGGCATTTCTTCCAAGACCATCTTAGTGGACAAAGTCCCTCTCTGAATCAAGTTCACTCCTCATTCCAGTCTTGTATCACTGAATTAGATTAACTTACCATTACATCCATGTATATCTCATGAGATATAAATATTTATCGAATGCATTAGAGGGAGATATAGTTCCCACCCATCTCATAATGAAATCATTCTTACTTGTGCCACAAAATAAACATAAATCATTCATCATAACCCAAAGAATAAAATGGGTTTCAGAAACATCATCCCATCATAAAATAATCCATATAAAAAAATGGATATAATTTCATCATAAAAATAATAAAACCATGTAAATAATAGAGACATTATACTTTAATCATAATCATACTAAATAATTTTATCTTATATGGAAAATATTTTTGACAAAATACTTGAAATGAATTCTTGAGGAAAATATCCTTTCTTCTTTAAAATCATTTTCTTATAACAAAATGCCATTCAATTTTAAAATAAAATGATTTTATTGAAAATAATCATGAAATCTTGTAGATGAAGCATCATGAAAATAAGGCTTTATGAAACCGTAAAAAATCATTCATACCGTATATGTTAAAAAAACATTCTTCTCATACTTTTGCCGGAAAAGACAAAAAGTACCTCGTGTGGTAAACAAAAGAGTTATTCCTTACATACCATGTATTAAAAGTAAAAAAAATGGGTAAAAGGGACATTAAACATACATGAAACAATTTTTAGAAAACATGGACATGGATGATAAATATAATCCTAGTAAATACTTACGAATAAACAATCTAGGTTAAAAAATGAGATTGGAAAATTTATCCCTTACCTTATGTCTGATATGCTTCATATGTATCTGAAACTCCATTATAATGATTTAAATAATGTCATTGACTTATTACAGAATCATATTCACTATTATGATATCATATATGGCTCACTAATGACTTTATATTACCCGTTTTTACTAAATTCCATGTTAAAGAAGTGTTTTGGGTAAAATTGTTTCATTTATCGTACGTGTTTCGACTTATTGTTCTTGATATTATTACTTATATCCTGATTTACTTAATTACAGAATTTAAAACATGATTTATATATAATATATATTCATCATATAAATATATATGATAGATCGATAAATGGAATGAAATATACCATTCATGGAGACGGTAGGTCGTACGTACGCATGAACACTGTTTTCATTTCCTTATTGAATTGAATGGAATTAAGTAAATGAAACATATATTTACATAAATACATTATCATTATTATGTAATATATTTCATGATTATTTATTATATATACTTTATTATCATACTTTAATGGTTAATCATGGAAAATGAATCTCATCGCGTTCGTGGAGACGGTAGTCCGTACGTATGCACGAGCGATGATATCATTCCCATAATTATTGAATAGGATTGTAGTGGATTATATAATATCTAAGAATCATTATGATGTTATAATAACCATATATAGATATTTTTTACACCATTATACCCATCCAATTAAGGTGATAGTGGAAAAACTGATTACACCACGGCGTGGAGACGGTATTCCGTTCGTATGCACACGCGGTGATTTCATTTTCCATAGGATGGATAGAAGGTAAAATGGGGTTGTTTAATATTTATAATAACATATAATTGTATTAGTGATACTGATGTTATTACTTTATAATGAAAAAACTAAATAATAAGAAGTCGAAGAAGAAAGAAAACTTGAAAGAATCGGTAGAAGAGATTACATCTTCTTCGACGCACCTCCTTTATGCTTATACTTAAGGCACTAGAGTTGGTCTTTTGAGAAGACCAGAACCTCTATAATATTACTAGGGAAGTTTAGAAGATTAATGTGTAGGGTTTGTCTGAGCTTGAAGGATCAATGTTGTGTAAAGAGGAGAGGTAGGAGGTGCCCTTTTATAAGGGATGAGAGGGGCACCTTAGGAAAAACTTAAAATATTATTTTATAATAAAGTCATATTCGGTTTATAATAGCTCCAAATTGATTTATTTAGAATCTAAATTGGTTATGGGTCTAAATCTTCTCAACCAATAGGTTTTATACAAGTTTAGGTTACTATTTTAACCTTATCATTTAGATTTAACTCTAAGTTAAATAATTTAACGTTTACCGTGTCTTCTTGTTTTTTTACACTATATGGTTAATAAATTTACTATAAAAAGACGAAAAAACCCCACGTGGTTCATTAATAATATATATAACCTTATCTAAGTCATTTGGAAGAACCATATATTTTTAGGAATAAAATAACAATTAAAGATATAATATTTTTTTTAAAAACAATTTTATGTCAATTTTGAAACGATTTGGTAATTGATTTTTTGTGAAAATCCTAACAGCATTATTATTTCGAAAAAAGTTAATTAAATCAATATTAACATGTCATATTAACCTAAAAATTTATTGTAATTCATAAAAATTCTCAAATTACGTTTATTTGGGTATTTATAACATCAATTATGTTAATATTTCATTAATAAGGTAATTATTGCATCATCATTGTGTCATAAATAAATTAAATTATTTAACGTTTAAAAATTATAAATAAAATACCATTATGTAGGAAATATGTTTATTTTTCTAATTAATACTTATAGTTTAATTAATCTTATGTATAACCCTATATTATAAATGTTTTAGTTATTAAACTTTTATTTTAACTCTTTTAACTCTTCCTTAAATAAAATAATAATAAGTGTCCTAATATAATCCAAGTGGACCTTAAGGGTAATATTTTATTCATAAGGTTGGTTTTGGTCAAATTACACTTATCCAATAGAATTAGTACTTGTGTTAGTATAATATTAATATCATTTTTACCATTAACTACCCTATTTACTTTTAATCGTGGTAAATAAAAGTAAAAGTTACTATTCACAAAAAATTATTTTTATCTTATTGAACCACATTTTACTCCTTGATATGAACCGTGTCTCTCAGATTTTCGAAATTCCACTCACAGAAGTGGTAAAATTAATTTTTATGTAAATTTTTAAATTCTCCAAGGAGGTGGGTAAAAGACGGTGAAAAGTTCGTTAAAATTTTTATATATCTAAAATTACTATAAAATGATTCTAATCAATTAAATTGAACTTATATAAGTATTATGTGTCTATTTTTACCTAAAATAAATTTAAATAAAATAAATTATTATTTAAATAAAAAGTATGTTTTAACCATTAACTCAGTGTTTTCACTATTCATTAAAAATTGAAAGTTTTCAGAAAAATCCCAAAAATTTTACCCTACGATAATTTCTATAGTTTGAATCCAAAAATGAAGTCCATTTTGAAAGATAAAATTTATAAAATATCAAAAAAGTCGGTATTACTATTCATAATAGCTAGTCTATATAATATTTTAATAACATATCGTTGTTTAGTGAAACTTGGTATTGCGTACAACACACGCTATCGTGGAAGGTCAAGATTGCGTGTAAAGAAAGCCAAGTCAGGGTTGCATGTAGTGCAATATTTCTTTGTTGTTTTGTATAATAGAATACATAAAATAAATTAAAAATAATATATCTCATAAAATCTTGGGGTGTTACATTCTACCCCCTTAAAATTAATTTTGCCCTTGAAATTCGTCGGGGTTATAAATGGTTTACTACTTGAATGTTTCATTCATAGAAACCCACATCGTAAAAAGGAATAAAAAAACTTAATTTTAAAAACTAATGTATGAAACGTAACGAATACCCAAATTAACTCATCACTGGGTTTCCACATAGAAGAACATAGGTGAAAATATGGATATGGAAGAGAAATCTAATTGTCAAGTTCTGATAGAGAGTGGTAGAGAACATGGCTATGAAAAAGCCAACAATCACAAAGCCATAAATCTGTGATGATTTAAAGTACCATCTGATTCATCAGATATGAGAGTACTAGGACAAAATTTTTGGTTTTCAAGATCATTTATCTAAAGTTGAAGAATTTGGATTAGAAGAAATACTTAATTTATTTCTTTACAATCTCACTGTTGTTCATGCCTTGACCAATTTCCACTTCATCTCTCAAAAAAATGAAGTTGAATTTTTCAATCTTGAAGTGTTAGCAGATCATGTGATAGAATGATGGGTCATTCCATCTGTCTCAAACAAAAGGTTAGCAAAAGTTATCAAATATACATAAGTCCATCTATAGTGAGGTTAATCGTATATGATTCCAAAAATGGACTTATACATCATCTATCATACCACTTGATAAAATAAAACTAGTTTCTACTAACCAGGGACTTTCTATAGGCCAGTGTTAGGCGATAAAGGCATGTCGCACTTCACTTGTGGGTTTGATTCTCACATACTTGTCTGACGCTATGGGTTGTCGCCCATCCTGCAGGTTATCCTTTTTCTAAAACTACATTATTATAACATTCTAGAAATAATATCAAAAATTTCTATCCTTAAACAATACTATCTGATGTCTAGTTTAATCTATTCCAATCTTTAGGCTTTCCCAAACTCACAGTATAAGTAAAAAGATTGATAGACAGGTCATCTACCAAGCATGTAAATACCATCATTTATCCGCATATATCATAAAATATGTCTTGTTGGTCACATTCCAAACATTTTAATGCCTTAATAATGTATTCTCTTGAAAAATGAATACCTATTGAAACTTAGTGAAAACATGAATGTAGTTAAAAGTTAAATCTTTCCACATACCAAAATCCCAAATATTCTATATACTCAAACCATGATATCACTTAGTCCTAATATCAATCATTAGCTCATGAATACTATCAAACATATTATTTTCTCCATATCCATTCATTATGCACATTTCATCTGCTTTCCAAAAATATTTCAATAACTTTTCATGGTTACTGGTACCATAAAATTATTGAAAACCACAATGGACCAATACATAGATATTCCAATATACCATAAAAGTAACTCAACAACATTATTCTTGAATACCAATACATAAACACTTCAATCCATCCTCTTCAATGATTGTCATTAAATAAGTCCTTCCTTTATTTATAAGTAACCTCTTAGGTCAGGGCATTGAGTTGGGTAATTCCCATGTTGTCCACAGATAAGACATTGAACTCCATAATAGTTTGTTGCTCTATGACCCTTCTCTCCACAAAAATAACATCTTTCCCTCCATTTTATGTATTCATCAGGGTTCTTCTTCCCTTATTTATAAATCTCAATCTTCCTTTATCTATTCTCTAAACCATGTGAATATGCATAAAAGTCCATCTTCCTCTTATTTGATGAATTAGGAATACCACTAAAGTTCACCTTGTTAATCATATATCGCGATGACTAATTCAACATAATCACAAAATCTTTCTTTCTAGGAATTACACAATTTCGTTGCTCATAATCACTAATTTTTCCATTGGATTCAATGTTGACCTAATTCCTTCTGGTTCCCTCCATTGACTGAAACCAAAAACCATGGTGTAAGAAATAGTTAAAATAACAAGGAACCACATAATCATAAAAATTCACTTATGGGATGTCTAACTTATCACACATTCTTTAATACATGACACCATAGGTTCAACCTAGGTTATTCATGATCGTCAACATAATTCAAGAACTGTAACCTATAGTTATACTAGACCTTAGGGACATCCCAAGACATAATGTAGAAATATCTCTAGGGATCTCACTAAAGTTCTCGCATCCGAGTTTCCAAAGGTTAACTAAACCTTTACTCTGATACCAACTGTAGAGACCCAATCTTTACATACAAGGACATTACATTAATTTTTCAAAATACTTAATACAAAATCAAGAAACAAGCCTCAAGGACCGTAATAGTTTAGTGTATTTGGAAACTCGGAACATAATCTTCTAATAATGGTGAAATATCTTCAACATCTCCTATAAAGATCTTCCCCTTTTGTTTTCTTACCTAAAACCTTTCTTTATATCCTGGGGAAAAGAAAAAATATAAAGGGTGAGCTCAAATTATCATTAAGGGTAAGCATGGAGAAAAAATAAAACAAACCATATACATTTGAACTTAAAAACATGAACATAATATTTAAACATCAAAATCTTGAGCAATGAAATAAAACATGGCAGTACGTAAGGCATAGATCATAATGGGACATAAATGATGATAAAATAGAAAGGGAATAAAACATGTAATTGTGGAAAACCATTAAGTACATGATATGATTTCCATAGTATCCAAGGCATTGCGGCCAAGACCATCTTAGTGGACAAAGTCCCTTTCTGAATCGAGTTCACTCCTTGTTCCAGTCTTGTATCACTGAATCGGATTAACTTACCATTCCATCCATGTCTTTCTCATGAGATATATACCTTTAACCAATGCATTGAATGGAGATATAGGTCCCACCCATCTCATAATGAAATCATTCTTACTTGTGCCACAAAATAAACATAAATCATTCATCATAACCCAAAGAATAAAATGGGTTTCATAAACATCATCCCATCATAATGTAATCCATATTAAACAAATGGATATCATTTCATCATAAAGAGAATAAAACCATGTAAATAATAGAGACATTATAATTGAATCATAATCATACTAAATAATGTCATTTTACAAGGAAAATAGTTTTGACAAAACACTTGAATTGAATTCTTAAGGAAAATATCCTTTATTCTTTAAAATAATTTTCTTATTACAAAATGCCATTCAATTTTAAAAGAAAATGATTTTATTGAAAATAATCATGAAATCTTGTAGAGTAAGCTTCATGAAAATAAGGCTTTATGACATTGTAAAAAAAATTGCATGTCGTATATGTTAAAAAAACATTCTTCTCATACTTTTGCCAGAAAAGTCAAAAAGTACCTCGTATGGTAAACAAAAGAAAGATTCCTTACATACCATGTAGTAAAAGTAAAAAATGGGTCAAAATAAAATTAAAAATACATTAAACCATTTTTATAAAACATGGACATGGATGATAAATATAAGTCTTGTAAATACTTTTGAATAAACAATCTCGGATAAAAACGAGATTGGAAAAGTTATCCCTTACCTTATGTCTGATATGCTTCATATGTATTTGAACCTCATGTATAATTATTTAAATAATGTCATTTACTTATTAAAAAATCATATTCATTGTTATGATATCATATATTGTTCACTTATGACTTTATATTCCTGGTTTTTTTGTAAATTCCATGTTAAAGCAGTGTTTTGGGTAAAATCATTTCATTTATCGTACGTGTTTCGACTTGTTTTCTTGATATTATTACTTATATACTGATTTACTTAATTCCAGAATGTTAAACATGATTTATATATAATATATATTCACCATATAAATATATATGATAGACTAATAAACAGAATGAAATACACCGTTCATGGAGACGGTAGGTCATACGTACGCATGAACGCAGTTTTCATTTCCTTATTGAATTGAATGGAATTAAGTAAATGAAACATATATGTTCATAAATATAGTATAATTATTTTGTAATATATTTCATGATTATTTATTATATATACTTTATAATCATACTTGAATGGTTAATCATGGAAAATGAATCTCACCGCGTTCATGGAGACGGTAGTCCGTACGTACGCACGAGCGATGATATCGTTCCCATAATTATTGAATAGTATTAGAGTGGATGATATAATATCTCAGAATTAGTATGATGTTATAATAACCATATATATTTATTCTTTACACCATTATACCCATCCAAGTAAGGTGACATTGGAAAAACTGATTACACCACGGCATAGAGACGGTATTTCGTACGTACGCACGCGCGGTGATTTTTTTTCCATAGAGTGGATAGAAGGTAAAATGGGGTTGTTTAATCTTTATAATAACATATAAGTATATTATTGATACTGATTTTATTACATTATAATGAAACAACTAAATAAGAAGAAGTTTAAGAAGAAAGAAAAATTGAAAGAATCGGTAGAAGAGATTACCTCTTCTTCGACGCACTTCTTTTATTCTTATTCTTAAGGGAGTATAGTTGGTCTTTTGAGAAGACCAGAACCTCCAGAATATTACTAGGAAAGTTTAGAAGAGTAATTTTCAGGTTTTGGCCGAGCTTTAAGGCTCAAATTTGTGCCAAGAGGAGAGGGATGAGGTGCCCTTTTATAAGGGAGGAGAGAGGGACCTTAAGAAAAACATAAAATATTATTTTATAATAAAGTAATATTCTGTTTATAATAGCTCAAAATTGATTTATTTAGAAGATAAAAGGGTTATGGGTCGAATTCCTCTCAACCAATAGGTTTTAGAGAATTTTAGATTACAATTTTAACCTTATCATTTAGATTTATCTCTAAGTTAAATAATTTAACCTTTACCGTATCTTCTTGTTTTCTTACACAATATGGTTAATAAATTTACTATAACAAGCCAAAAGAACCCCAATTGGTTAATTATTAATATATATAACCTTATATAAGTCATTTGGATGAACCATAAATTTTTAGGAATAAAATAACAATTAATAATATAATATTTGTTTTAGAAACTATTTTATGTCAATATTAAAAATATTTGGTAATTGATTTTTTTGAAAATCATAACAGCATGATTAGTTCGAAAAAAGATAATTAAATCAATACTAACATGTCATATGAACCTAAAAAATTAGTTTAATTCATAAAAAGTCTCAAATTACATTTATTTGGGTATTTATAACATCAATTATGGTAATATTTCATTAATAAGGTAATTAATGCATCATCATTGTGTCATAAATAAATTAAATTATTTAATGTCTAAAAATTATAAATAAAATACCATTATATAGGAAATATTTTTATATTTCTAATTAATATTTATAGTCTAATTTATCTTATGTATAACCCAATATTTAAATTTTTTAGTTATTAAACTTTGATTTTAACTCTTTTAACTCTTCTTTAAATAAAATAATAATAAGTGTCCTAATCTAATCTAGGTGAACCTAAAGGGTAAACTTTTATTCCTAAGGTTGGTTTTGGTCAAATTAAACTTATCCAATAGAATTAGTACATGTGTTAGGGTAATAATAATATCATTTTTACACTTAATTACCCTATATACTTTTAACCGTGGTAAATAAAAGTAAAAGTTATTATTCACCAAAAATTATTTTTATCTTATTGAACCAAATTTTACTCCTTGATATGAACCATTTCTCTAATATTTTTAAAATTACACTCACAGAAGTAGTAAAATTAATTTTTATTTAAATTTGCAAATTCTCTTAGGAGTTGGGTAAAAGATGGTGAAAAGTTCAATAAAATTTTTATATATCTAAAATTACTATAAAATGACTCTAATAAATTAAATTGAACTTATATAAGTATTATATATCTATTTTGACCTAAAATAAATCTAAATAAAATTAATTATTATTTAAATAAAAAGTCGGTTTTAACCAATAACTCAGTGTTTTCACTATTCATCAAAATTGAAAGTTTTCAGATAAATACCAAAATTTCACCCTAAGCTAATTTCGATATTCCAAATCCAAAAATGAAGTCCATTTTGAAAGATAAAATTTATAAAATTTCAAAAAGTGGGTATTACTATTCATAACGGCTAGTCTATATAATATTTTAATAACATATCGTTTTTTAGTGAAACTTGGTATTGCGTACAACACACGCTCTCATGGAAGGTCACGATTGCGTGTAAAGCAAGCCAAGTCAGGGTTGCGTGAAGTGAAATATTCCTTTATTGTTGTGTATACTAGAATACATCAATGAAATTAAAAATAATATATCTCATAAAATCTTGGGGTGTTACATTCTACCCCATTTATATGTTATATCATGATTCTATTTCTCTTCATGATATTTAAAATTTTATATTATGTCATTTCATTTATGGGTCTTATGATTTAGATGTTACCAAATATATAAGGTTTTATTTAACAATATCATCATTATTCATGATTGTTTATGTTTACATCTCCCTTTCAGGAATTATTTTATATTTCTATCTTAAAATGAATCTATTTTAGTCATACCTAGTTATTTATGAACTTTTTTTTAGTAATTTCATCATTTTCCACTCTTTGGTATTTAAAAAGACTGATAAAATGGTTTTAGAAAAATCCAACTTATTTCTCGATTCAGTCAATAATATGTTGAGTCAATAAGGTTTCCTTATGACTTTTCCATTACTCTATGTTTTGAAGATCACAAACACTTTATCTAAAGGAAAATTGTCTTCCCTAAGAATTATCTTAATAAGGAAAAAATTTCCTTCTCCAAGGAAGTTTTATCCTTTCCTATGTTTTCATTGTCCATTTTATAATTCCTCGAAATCTAAATCATTTAATTCCTAAAGTCTAAAATTCAATTTTTTATCTAAAACCTCATAATCCTATAAATAATTAGATATAGAATATTCTGTTTTCAGGTTCCAAATTTAGGTTCTGAATTATCTGAAATTTAGACTCCAAATTCTCTGAAATTTAGACTCTGAATTCTCTAAAATTCAAACTCCGAATTCCTCATAATTTAGAGTTTGAATTCCTCAGAATTCAGATTCTGAATTCCTTATAATTCAAACCCTAAATTCATCAGAATTATGACTCTTAATTCTTTAGAATTTATGCTCCTAATTCCTTATAATTTAGACTCCAAATTCTTTATAAGTTGGACTCCCAATTCCTCAGAATTCAGACTTCAAATTCTCTAAAATTTAGACTCTGAATTCTATGAAATTTACACTCCATAATTATTTCTACTTGGACTTCAAAAAATAGATTTGGTTATTAAACCTTATTTTTATTACACTTGTTATAGTTATAAAACTATGTCGTAAAATCTATTTCTAACTAACCGTTGTTTGAGTGACACGTGTACCGGTCCCTCCAAGATTCAAGGAAAAATATGACTTTTGTAGGAGGGAGTCGGCCATTGGAAAAGTGAATATAAATAAGAGTTCATTGAAATGAGCTCAAATAATGATGATCACTCTAGAGATTTCATGCTGCTGAAGTGATTTATAGAGAGAGAGACTCTCATGCTTTGTGTGTAATGAACACCTTTTTCAGTCTGATTGTTATTGTGATTAGTCATGGACTTCTGGGGATAGGAAGATGAAGGTAATGACTACCTTAAATTTTGAAGAATTCTATGGATAGAAAGATAGAGGTGCCAACTACCTTAAAGTTTGAGGGCTTGTAGGGATAGCAAGACAGATTCTGATATTCCTATTGAGAGATTACCCTAGGTGTGGGTAAGATAGACTTTCTGGAAAGTATAAATCAAGGGACCTTTATCGAAGTTTTTTGGATACCCTTCTATATGGGTTAAAATATTTCATACGCGTTACTTATTTTGTTTCAAGTTTATTTCCATTTCATTTTGATAAAGGAATAAAGTATACTTTTCTTATACTTTCTTATTCTCTTATGTTATCTAATTAATAATATTCTATATGCTTTAAGGTAGAATCTTCTCCTTGTTAACTTTTCTAAAGTTTCTTTTCTGAAACCATATTTCTCGAACCAAGTAAGTTTATAGAATAAAAAGAGTTCTTGTGAATTTACCTTGATTAAACTTGTTAAACATAGATTTACTTAAGGTTAAAAATGATAGTTTTTTAACATACAATTCACTCCCCTCTTGTAATTGAGCATATACATTCATATTTCCATAATACAATTGGTATCAAAGGAGGTTTCTGAAATACTTATATTCACATATTAGTTTTCTTGATCATGTTTTCATTGTTATAAATATTTTCCTTGTTTAGAAATTTTTATCCTTGTTTACATACTTTTACTATTAATGAGTTTTTGTGGAAAAATATTTTCTTTAAGATGTTAGGAATGAATGTTGGTTCGATTAACAATCTAAATTACTCTTGATGAATGTTTTGGACCTCTTCTTCAACATGAGACAATAATGAAAAGATATGTTGATATGAATAAGATGAAAAATGGTAATGGAAGTATAGCCTTTACTAATACTAATTTCAAGACTCTTGAAATGGTTACAAGATCCAAGTCAAAGAAATTCACTATTTTATCTGAATATAGTGAAAGTGAACATTCTGAGAATGATCTAGCTAGTATTTCTCTAAGGATGAACAAGATAGTTGGAAATAAAGACATTCAGTACAGATATAAGAAGAAATATTGAAAAGACAATAAATAATCATAAGTAACTTGTTATGAATTCAAAAGACCAGGGTATATCAGATCATATTTCCCTATTCTTAAGAAAAAGGATATAAAGGAAAATCATTCTAAAAAAATAGAAAGAAATACTACATGGATAAAGCTAAGAATTTCTTCAAAGCCAATGACACCCAGAGTGCCAGTGGGGGTGACTCTTCTGATGAATCCACAGAGTATGAATCTTCTGGTTAGAAGAATATTAGTCCACTAGCCAGACTACCTATTGAAAATCATTGTCTAATGGACAAGGTACACAAAGAAGAATCTACCACCAATGTATCCTTGAATGAAAATTATACTAATGATAAGTACTATAAGTCTTTAGATGAATAATCTTATTCTGATGAAGATAATATATTACCTACTTATGAGGAATTATCTTGGTTTTCTAAACTTTTTAGAATGAAAATTTTAAAATCAAGAAAGAACTTGATAAGGAAAATTCTAGAATTTCTATTTTAACTAAAGAAGTACCATATCTTTATAAATATCTTGATAAGAAAATTTAAGATTTTGAAAATATTTCCAAAAACCTTGAGGAAGTTAATTCTGAGAAGGATAAACTTTCCAAGTATCATGAAAATGTAATTTCTATGAAAAATATTTTCGAGACTAATTCTAGTTCTAAAAATTATTTTTTTGAGGATAAAAACTTGTTTATTAAACTTAATTCAGAAATATTTTCCTTGAGGAAGTGTTTGTAAAACATTACCAATGGAAAGGAAAACTTTGACAAGATGTATTCCCAAATTCAATCTCTAAGGAATAGTTCTGGATTTGGTTATACTCATTTTAATCCAGTTTTTAGTAAAAACTATTTTGTTCCTCAAAGTGCTCTATTCTGTACTAAATGTTAGTGTGGTAGACATTAGGAAAAAATTGTTCTTTAACTAAAACTTAGTCTTTAGGTTTTCATAAAGCGTATTTTTCTAAGAAAATTTGGATTCCTAAAATCTTGCTTTCTGAAATTTTTGGATATAAGAAAATTTGGATTCTAAAAGTCTAATAGTCTTATTTTCAGGAAAATAAAGATAGTACCAACAGGAATACATTGTAAATGGATAGTGGATATTCCCAGTATTTGACTTGAAGAAGAATCTTCTTTGAAAAGATTATAAAAATAAAAGGAGGAAAAGTAACTTTCGGAGATAACGCTCCGGGAGAAATTAATGGTACAGGTAACATTATTCTTCTTGGAAAAACATTGATTTAAAATGTTTTATTTGTTAAAGGTATTAATCACAACCTCATTAGGATAAGTCAATAATGTGATGAAGGTTACCTTGTGAATTTTAGAAATGATAAGTTCTTAATACACAACTCCAAGGAAGAGTTTATTCTTTCTTCCCACCAGCAAGATAATGTATACAAATTAAACAAAGAAGACCTTAGGATCCCTGATCTACCTTGTCTTAGTGCAATGAAAGATCAATCTTGGTTATGGAATAGAAGGTTATGACACTGTAAACTTTGAAACCTATGAAAACTCTATAATAAAACACTTGTTAAGGATCTACCAGAACATATATTTGATTATTACAAAGTTTATGATCATTGTCAATGAGTTAAGAAACATAAATCAAGTTTTAAATAAATTGGTGAAGTCTCAGCCACTATTTTATTATTGCTACTTCATATGGATCTCTTTAGTCTAACATAAACTTGAAGCATTAGAGGAAAATATTATGTATTTGTCTTAGTTGATTATTATACTATATTCACATGGGTCTATTTTCTAAAAAAGAAATCTAAATATTTTTCTTATTTTAAAATCTTTAGAGCCCATATTAAAAATTATAAAAATATCCCATTTATAACTATTCATAGTGATAATGGAGGAGAATTTCAAAATTATGATTTTGAAACATTTTGTAGTAAAAAAGGAAACACTCATAACTTCTTAGCACCAAGAAATCCTCAATAGATTGGTGTTGTTGAAAGAAGAAATCAAATTCATCAAGATATAACTAGAACCATGTTGAGTGAATATTCTATAGCTAAATTTTTTTGGGTTGAAGCTATATGTACTACTTGTTATGCTATAAATTGACTTTTGATTAGACATTTTCTTAATAAACCCCCCTATGAGTTATGGAATGGTAGAAAACCTAGAATTTCTTACTTAAAAGTATTTGTTTTCAAAGTATTCATTCTGAATACTAAAGATAATTTATATAAATTCACACCCAAATCTGATTAAGTAATTTTCTTAGGCTACTCCAAAAATTCTAAGGCTTATAGAGTTTTTAATAAAAATACTTGTAATGTTGAAGAAACGGTACATGTTAAATTTGATGAAACTGATTCTTTTGTTTTTAAACAACCACAGCCTACATATTCAGTGTGTTTTAAAAAAACAGATTATCAACATTTGATAGAATATCCTTATGATAAGGAAAATTCTCAAGAAAATGTTTCTGAAGAATTTAACCCATAATATTTCCTACCACATGTCGATGAACAGGTTTTACAAAATCAGGATCACTTGTTTCTTAAGATTCATCCTAGTGATAGTATCATTGCTGATGTAAATCAACCTATAAAGACTAGATGTTCCTTAAGAGATGAAGTATAACATCTATAATTTATTTCTCAATTAGAACCAAAAAAGCACTGATGAATCATTAGGTGATGATGATTGGATTAAATCCATGTTGTATGAGATAAATAACTTCGAAAGGAATAAAGTTTGGTCCTTAGTTGAAAGACCAATGGAAACTTCTATTATTGGAGTAAAATGGGTCTTCAGAAATAAGTGCATTGAAAATGGAATCATTGTATGAAATAAATATATATTAGTTACAAAAGGCTATAATCAACAAGAAAAATAGATTATGATGAAACCTATGCTCCAGTAGCTAGACTTGAATCTATTTGTATTTTAATTTCCTTTACAGCATTCCTCAACTTCAATATTATTCAAATAGATGTTAAATGTGCTTTCCTTAATAGATATGTTCAAGAAGAAGTTTTTGTTGAACAACCTCCTAGTTTTGGAGACACAAAAACATTATGAACAGGTTTTCAAACATACCAAAGCTTTATATGGACTTAAACAAGCTCCTAGAGCCTGGTATGATAGATTTAAAGGATTTTTGCAACAAAACAACTATGTTAAGGGAAATGTTGATCCATCCCTTTTTATAAATAAAGATAAGAGTTTAAATTTATGTTGATGATCTTATATTTGGTTCAACTCAGCAATATTTAACTAATTTTTTTGTGAATTTAATGAAATCTGAGTTTCCAATGAGTATAATGGGTGAGTTAACATTTTTCCTAAGATTTAAAATTTATCAAAAACTAGAAGGAACTTTTATATATCAACTTAAGTATATTAATTCTCTTATTAAAAATTATGTATATGACAACACTAAGATTATAATTATGAATATTGCTACCTCAAATTCACTTGATCTTGATGAAGTTGGGAAACCAGTAGATCAAACATCTTTTAGAGGTATGATAAAAAGGTTACTATACTTGGTATCTAGTCATCTAGAAATAATGTTTTCAGTATGATTTTGTGCAATTTATCAATCCAATCCTAAGGAATCTCATTTAAAATAAGTAAAAAATAATTTTTCACAATTTAAAGGGAACCATGGATTTGGACTCTTTTATACTTCTGAATTGATTTTGTTTTGAAATTTTTTTTGGATGATAATTTTGGTGGATGTAGAATGGATAGGAAAAGTGCATATGAAGATTTTCATTTATTAAGAGATTCATTATTTTATTATTCATGCAAAAAGCAACACTCAGAATAACTTTCCACTATTGAAGTTGAATATGTAGCAGCTAGAAGATGTTGTGCCCAAGTGTTGTGGAGGCAACACACACTCACAGACTATGGTATGAGTTTTACCAAAACACTGATATTGTGTGATAACACTAGTGCCATTTCCCTTAGTAAAAATTCCGCACATCACTCTCATGAATAACACATAGATATTAGGCATCACTTTCTTAGAGATCACACATAAAAAAATATATCATTTTTCAATTTATTGGAACACAAGATCAACTTGTTGATATTTTTAAAAAATCTTTACCCTTCGATAGATATGAATACATTAAATAAAATTTAGGAATGATAACTGTAAGGTTATCTTCCATATTAACTTATTTTTGAAACCGATCTCTTTATAGTAAGAAACTCCTTTTCTTAGGGGGATTATATTTTCTTGTTAGTCATATTTTTTCCCTTTGCAAAATTTTTCCATTTTTAAATTTTTTTTAATCAAAATTTTTCTTAATAAAATTTTTGTAATAAAACTTTTTTGCAATAAAATTATATTAATAAAAAAAATTTGTAATCAAAATTCTTCATAACCAAAATTTTCATAATAAAAAGTTTCATTAAAAAAATTTCAAAATCTAAAGTTCTTCAAGAATAATTTTCCTCATTACGGATAATTTTCCTAGTAATCTGAATGGTATGTTTACTTTCTTAAATTTTCATAATCATATTTTTACGTGTTGGTATTTTCATATTATTGAAAAAAATTTGGATTCACTTTTCCTTAAATCCAATATTTTTATCTTAAAAAACTCAAAAGATCAAAACCTACCAAATTCCTTATTTGGATATCATCTCAACTGTCAGATTTGATCAAGATTATTTCAACCCTTGTATCAATCAAAGAAGATGAAATTTCACCTCAAAAACCTATATAAGGACCCTCAGATTGTTGTCTCACATCAGTCTTCAAAGCCTTGGCGTGCTAAAGTTCTACTCCTCTACTTAAGGTCATTCTAAATTTTCAAGTTTTCCTTAATTATGAATGTCTGTGCAAGCTTCTCCTTAGAAAGAAATGTTATTATTAAAGGAAATAACTGAATGAAAGATATACATAGAAAGGCTAGTCAATTTGAAATTCATTTCTAAGTATGATTTTATTATTTCAAATAATATTAAGCTGAATAATTGGGAGAGCCTATGTGTATCCAAACCAAAGTCACATGATCTGGTTTATCCGAAGTTGTTGGTTGAATTCTATGAATCGGTAATTTTATTCAACGAAGGATGGACAGACATGTTTTCTTTCAAGATCTATGGAAAGACCTACTCTCTTTCCAACAGTAAGGCTACCAATATGGTTGGAATTCCATATGAGGGTGAAGAATAATTTTTCACCCACAAGTTGTAGATGTTTTAGGATTATTCAATAAGTAAAATACTTTAAGATTCCCTTGGTCCATCAGAAGTGAAGACTCCTAAGATTATCCATATCTCTAAAAATCTCTATATTCTTGAGTTATGGGTTCAAGGTTTTCTCATTCCGAGAAAAGGTGATAAGGGTATCCTGAAGAAGAGTGATATTTATGCTTTGGATTTTTTTTGGTGAATTTCAGAAAGATAAATTTGGTGAAATATATTTTAATTACAATTGAGAATATCAAGAATGGGACTCTAAAATTGAAAAATCATCATTTATCTAGTTACTCTCTCCAAGATCATAGTTCTTTGTCTAGAAATGTTCAAAATACCTTGTAGTTCTAAACCAAGGAATTTCAAAGTAATTTTGTTGAGTGATGATACTCTAAGGATAATGAAGGTTGGTTTTTCTAAGAATCAGGAGAATTCTTGGATTTGTCTGAGTCAGAAATTGAAGCTCTATCAATGAAATTGAAAGTGGCTAAAACTTCCAAAAAGTGTGGAAAGAAGAGGAAGGAGAAGGAACCAAAAGAGAAATAAAAAACTCATGCGGAAAAGGAAACTCAATCATCACAACCTAATCCAACGAAGTAAAAGACTTATCCAGATGAAGTGACTGCTAAGTGGAGAGAAGAAAAGAAGAATAAGAAGGAAGGGATCCTAGTTTTTTCTTGGACCCTGTTGAGGAAAAATCCTTGAAGTTAAATGTTGTTTAGGATCTTGAGAAGAAATAGAAAGAGAAGAAGTGGAGGAAGAATATGTCAGAGGCTGATATTGTTTAATATCTTCTCAAGGATACTAATAATTCCTCTGAAAAAATCCAGGTACCAAAATCCTTTTTCCCAGAATCACTTCTTCTAACTCTGGGAAAGAAGATAGTGATTCTAGAACCAGATCAAGAAGAAGAAACAGTTCAAGAGGAAGAAGTGGAAGAATATGAAGAGCAAGGAAGTGATGATACCAATGACATGATAAGGAAAGTTGAGGAATATCATGATAAGGAGAGTCCTTCTAAGAAATTGTAAATCCGAACATCTGAAGAAGAATCTTTAAAACTTGTTACCCTGCGAAAATAAGAAAATGGTCATGAAGAAGTGAATAATCTATCTGAAGAAGAGATTAGCAACCATGACTTTGGTCAGACATAAGATCTTGTGGTAGGTTTCAAGAAAGAAAATATTGAGGAAGACAAGATTGTTCAATTATCAGATAATGAACATGAATCTCCTAAAGTATAAGAGATCATTTTGAGAGTTGATAAGGGAAAATAGGTGTTGTTTGATACACCTAGGAAATTTGTAGTGAAAAAGAAAGATTTTGGTGGTTCGTTGAAAAAGAAATTTGAAGAGATAGAAAAACAAACCTCACCAACCAAACAGTCTAATTCAGAATCTTCCTCTCTTGGACATGATTTTGTAGTTCAATCTTTGAAAAATATGGTTGATACTATTCAATTATTTCCAAGTATAGACTTGAGGTTCCAGATTCTTTAGTACTCATTTAATCAAAAAGTAGATTTAGTCACCATGCTTATGGATAAATTTTTCAGGCTTCAGTCTAATTTCAAAAATTTATTCATTGGATATGAAGTCCACAAAAGATAGTAAAAGGAAATCACAAAATGGTCAAGGAAAACAATTGAAGAGATGGGAATAATTTATGATTATAAAGAAAGTGTGAAGGATGATTTTGACACCGAAGATGGTAAGTTTAAATATATTACTATGTGTTTTGAGGAAAAGATAAGTCTTGAACAAACAACTCGAAAGCAAGAAGTCAATGATCTGAATGGGAATATTAATTCAGTGGATATGAATTGCAAGAGGGAAAGGGATCTCAAAATAGATTTTGAAGAAAATATTGATAAGAAATAAGATATTTTGAAGGCTTAGGTAGATATTCTTAAGGCTCAGGAAGAAAATATCAAATCCTTAGTGAATAAAAATGAAGAATAGGATCAGCTGCTCAAGCGTGTGGAGGAAGATCACAAGGAGATTAAGAAGCTAAAAACCATTGTGAAGAAGCTAATTTTAAGGTGAAAGAAGGAAAAAATTTTCCCTAATCTGATCTTTTTTTGTATTTTCCTCTTTTTACAAATCCTTCCTATCAAAATGAAGTTTTGGTTGCTCTTCATATATTTTGTTGTTTAGTACTAATATTTTAGGTACCAATTTTTTTCCATTCCCCTTATTCCTTTTTTAAAATCACAAAGGGGGAGAAAGGAATGATAAAAAGAATACTAAGTAAAGAAGATAATTCCCTAAGTAATGGGGAGTCTATCTAAGGGGGTGTTTTATCAAAGAATATTTTCGTATATAGGAAAAGGAAAAATCTATTTAAGTAAGTTAATAATATGATCCTTAGGGATTTCAAAACATAAGGAAAAGTTAGTTATATTCACCATGATCCATAAGTAAAGGGAGATAAGTTTTTAGTTTCATGACCATAAATAAATTTTAAGTCCTTATATTATTTTTTGTGAGGATGTTTGTGCATTCCAAAAAGGGAGATATTATTGATTCAAAATGGTTTCCTTATGACTTTACCATTCCTCTACATTCTGAAAATCACAAACACATTATCTAGGAGAAAAGTTTATTCCCTAAGAATTATCATAATAAGGAATATTTTCCTTCTCCAAGGAGATTTTATCCTTACCTATGTTTTCATTGTCCATTTTATAATTACTCTAAATCAAACTCATTTTACTCCAAAATTATAAAGTTTAGTTTTTCATCGAAAACCTCAGAATAATATAAATACATAGATATATAGTGTTCTGTTTTTAGGTTATGAATTCAGGTTCTGAATTCTCTGAAATTTAGACTCTTAATTCTCTAAAATTCAGACTTTGAATTCTTTGAAATTCAGACTCTGAATTACTCAGAATTCAACTCAGAATTCCTCATAATTCAGAATCTTAATTCCTTAGAATTCAGACTCTGAATTCCTTATAATTCATACTCTGAATTATCGGAAATTCAGAATCAAAATTCTCTGAAATTTCGACTCCAAATTCTCTGAAATTCAGACTCCAAATTCTATGAAATTCAGACACAGAGTTCCTCATAATTCGGACTCCAAATTATTCAGAATTAAGACTTCAAATTCATCATAATTAAGACTCCAAATTCCTATGAATTCAGAAACTGAATTCCTTAGAATTCAGACTCTGAATTCCTTATAATTCAAACTCCAAATTCCATAGAGTTCATACTCTGAATACCTTATAATCTAGACTCTGAATTCCTTTGAATTCAGACTATGAATTCCTTATAATTCATACTTTTAATTTCTTGAAAAAAAGAATCTGAATATGCATGATTTATAGTATCCAAATGTTTATTTTCTTAGACTCCGAACTTTATTTTTCCTTAGAATCTAAAAAAAGATTTGGTTAAGCAACCTTATTTTTTTAAAAAAATTTATATTTATGAAACGATGTCATACAATATGTTTCTAACTAACCGTTCTTTGAGTGACACATGTACAAGTCCCATCTGAGATTCACAGAAAAATATGACCATTAGAGGAGGGAGTCGACCATTGGAAAAGTGCCTATAAATAGGAGATCATTTGAACGAGCTCAAAGACTGTTGATCACTGTAGAGATTTCATGTTGCTGAAATAATTTCTAGACAAAGAGACTCTCGTATTTTGTGTGTACTGAATAGCTTGTTCTGATTGCTTCGTATGACTCTAATTATTGTTGTGATCAATCGAGGACTTACGGGGATAGGAAGACATTGGTACCGACTACCTTAAAGTTAGAGGACTTATGTGGATAGGAAGACAAAGGTGTCGACTACCTTAAAGTTTGAGGGATTGCATGAATAACAAGAAAGATTCCAATTTTCCTATCGAGGGTTTACCCTAGGTGTGGGTAAGACAGACATTCTTGAAAGTATAAATCAAGGGACCTTTATCCAAGGTTGTTGGATACCCTTCTCTTTGGGTTAAAGAATTTCATACTTCTTACTTGTAATTTTTCAATTTTATTTCCTTAGCATTTTGATAAAGGAACAAAGTATAACTTTATTATACTTTCTTATTATCTTATGTTCTCTAATTAATAAGATTTTATACGCTTTAAGGTAGAATCTTTTCCTTGTTAACTTTTCTTAAGTTTCATTTCCAGAACCAAATTTCTGGAACCTAGTTAGTTTGTAGAACTAAAATAGGTCTTGTTAATTTACCTTGTTTAACCTTATTACATATAGATTTTCTTAAGGTTAAAAATGAGAGTTTTTAAACTTAAAATTCACCCCCTCTTATAATTGAGCATCTACATTCATATTTCGACCCTACATAATCATTTTTTGTCAAATACCATATTTTTTAAAAATGATTAAATTTTTTTTTAATATTTAAAATATGATTTCTCAAACAAATATTTTTTTTATTTTTTATTTTTTAAATTTTTTGAAAGGAATATTCATGACTTTTTCAAAACAATTCCAATTTGTATTTTACCAAAAATGTGAAAGGAATATATGTTTTAACATGTACAACATGAGTGGAATTTTACACCTCCATAACCAATCAATGATTTAATAATTATTTTACAAGTTTTAAATGTTTATTTTGAATAAAAAGTAATTTAATATTGTTTTTTTAACATTTTTTTAAAAGTTAATTTTAAAAATGAAAAGGTTATTTTTTCCAAAAACCCATATTAATGGTATTATTATGCTATATATATTAATCAAAGACATCAATATTATATTTTATTTATGATCCACTAAGTATAAATTTTATTGAAAACATTGTTATTATTTATCTAGATATTTTATGATCAGTTTGACTAGGAGTGTATAATTTTATTACAATTTACCATTTTTATCTGGATAGTTTATGATTATGTTTATTGATTGGGTTAATTGTTAACATTTTGTATGTTTTTTTTCAATATTAATGTTTACATTGATTATGGCTCACCCATTTTATATGAGTAATGAATTGTAATTAGTACGTGATGCGATGAGACTGTTATATCTCCTTGATGCATCGATAGGTCTCCTGAGAAAAACTAGATTGTGATCTGGCTGAGGCCTTACCCATTTATTTAGATGTCTTAGAAAAAGGACTAAATAATAGTGTTTAGATGTAAGAAACTACGAATTACATCATTATTAATTTAGTTATTGAAATTATATGTGATTATTTTATTACACATAATATCCAAGGATATATTTTCAAGATCATTTGACTATGTATATGGAATTATTTAATCATCATTTATTCCTTATATATTATGGTTATGTTATAGATTAAATGACATGTATTTTAGATATTTACCTTTCCATGTTGATTAAGCATTGTTTATTCATAGAAATAATTTTATTCTTATGATTAAGGAAGACATAATCTCACCTATTTGTTCTGTTATATTTTCCATCTAATACATAAATTTGTTTTATGATTGATATAATGGAATATAAAAATGGAAATCATGGTGATTTTTCTAAGAATTATAAACTATTTGTATATTTCTGATGTTATCTCTTTTATCTAATGATAATATAGTAAAGTAGACACTAACTCTAGGTTATTGGGTTTGTGGTCACTATAGTTGGTATTAGAGGAACTTTAGTTGAAAATTTGGGAACTAGATTTAGGGAAACATAGATTATAGAACATAACCATATGAGAGAACAGGAGGATAAGTATAGAAGAATATTTTTTAGTTTTGTTATGGAATATATTATGTGGTTTTCCATATAAAATACAATGATTGTTTAGATGTTACATATCAATGTGGTTCTAGAACATATGTACCTAGGGGTAATAACTCCAAATAGGGTGCATTGGGCTTGAACTGATCATCACCTGGTGCATAACAATGGGACTTATTTAGTTCCAAGTGTGAAACTCCATAGGGATATGATATGGATAATTAAAATTTTATTTAAAAACCATTATGAATAATTTAAAAATAAACATTCCCTTAAATAAACCATGTTTATGATTGTGATATTAGCTGTACATAATATTTTAAATTTATGATAATTTCATTAGTTTTGGGATTATAAATTATGTTTTAAAATGTTATGATCTAATATAGTGTATTCTATTGTTTTAGAAATGGCTTCATCAGAAAGGAATGGGAACCGTATTAATAAACATGATCCAAAGAGTAATAATGATCATTTCTTTGATGAGATTAATCCAATATTCTGAAGGGAACTACTCCCCCCAAACATTCTCATTATGTGAATACATAGTTTTATGTGATAACATGCTATATAACTAATTATTTAAGTACTACGGATTTGAATGGAAGCTAGATAAGAAGAGGGTGGTAGAGAAAATGTATAAAGGGAATAAGGGAAATAAGTATTTTCCTACATGTGATACATTTGTAAAGAAAGACCATGGTACATGCCTAAAAGTAAAATGAGTTTTCTTGAAGTGTGGATAAAAAGGCCAATATGCACATGAATGCAAGGGAAAGGGAGAATCATTCAAATTAAAGTTCTTTAACTATAAGTATATGGGGAATTATTCCAACCATTACCTAATGTACCAAGGGAAAATACCCCAGAAGCAGCTAAGGGATCAAGATCAAGACTATTATTTTGATACATCCAAAGTGGAATGATTATTTTTCATCCGTATTTGGATCAAATAAATTTCTAGTAAAATTATTTCATTTATGATATTCTCATTATAAGTATTATGAAACATATAAGGATTTTACTACATTAAAAATTCATAAATGATTTGTGATCATATGTAGAATAGTAGTGATGACCAAGAAAAGTGATGCAGAGACATGTTGAAACTCCAGGAAAACACATTATTAGGGGAAGATAACCCTTAATATTTCCTTTATGTTTGGATAATTATAATAACTATATTTTTATGGGATAGTGTTGATGACCATGAAATTGGTTAGTGATTTGATGGTTTATCTTACATTTTAAGAAGTTGAATACAATTTTGGATCAATTAAATATATTAAACAGTTATAGATTTTATTATTAGAAGAATTCGTTTTTTCATTAAGGTTTTATGGAGATCGTAGTTTTCACATATTTGGAATGTGACATTAAGAGAAAATTTATATTTTCTAGGGAATATAATTTTTATTTATTAACCTTACTTTACAATTTTTTGACTTTAAATTTGGAGAGACATATTTTGGACATGTATTCTGGTTAACTATATATTGAATGGATTAAGTTGAACTCTAGTTGTTATTGGATAAATTTTTATAAACATTTTTATTTTGGGAGATAACTAGATATATGAATAATGACTTGGAATTATATTGATCTCTTAAATTTCTTATGTGCATAAAAATTCATTTTGAATATTCATATTTTGGAGTATGAAATTTTGTGGGAATTTATAGAATAAAAAAAAGCATGAAATTATGCCAATGAAATTGAAATATATCAAGAAATTATATTTTAATATCTTCTCAGTCTATATGGTAAAGGGATTCTTCAACTCTAGGAAAATTATATTGAAACAAAATGTTATCATAAAACCTTCATTTATATTTAAATTTTGGTCTTTTAATTCATCATAGGTTTTTTTTTTAGGTCCTTAACATTCCATTGATCATTCAACTTCATGTGATCAATTTCCTATACCATTCTATTTAATAATTTATTGTTTTCATCCATGTCTATATCTTCTTCTATCACCAATATTGTCCTACATAGAAAAAGTGTTATATGTTTTCCATATAAAAATTATAATTTCCTTTATCTATTATTAAATTTATTTTTATTAACCCTTTTCATGGTTTGGATTCTCAATGATGGTATTTTCAAATGTCAAACCCTTGATTATCGAGAGAAATATTAAATTAAAATGATGCAATTTGTCTAGGGGGAATGTAATAACCTAAAATTTATAAAATAGAAAAATTATATTAGATATCATTTTTAATACATAAAACCAAGTTTAAAAGAGAATATAAAATCTTGATAATTTAAAATATATTTATTTTTTAATAAATTCAATCTCTTTGAAATCTTGCGATGCATTCAACACCGGTTTTAAACAAAACATGATACTCTATTAAAATATTACAATTTAAACACGGCCCTTATAACATTTACATTAAGTTAGTTGGTATGAATAGTAAAAACTAAATTTTGAAAACATTATGTTTTACACATATATTAAATAAATTAAATTGTTATATTTTTATTATAAATAAAATAATAAACATTTGAAATTAAAAGAAATGTTTTCAGAAAATTATATTTTTTAAAATGGTGGTTTATTCTCGATTTTCACACACAATTTTGAATTAGTTTTTACCAATTTTATAAGATTTATTTGAAAAAAAAAGAAAATTTTTTAAATCATAATATAAAAATAATTGTAAGGTAATTTTTAGGGATTTTTCTGAAATGTTTCATTTTTTAAGAATAGTGAAAACTACTAATTTATACTAAAAAATGGCTTTCCATTAATTTTTTTTTAAAAAGATAAATGATATTTTAATTATTTTAAAGTAAAATTAGTTCAATTATATTTATATTTATCTAATTTAGGTAATTTTAGTTAATTTAATGTTGAATATTTATATTGAAAACTTCTATACTTATGAGAATTTTCTCTTTCCAAACCCGCTTTTTCATCATGTTTGCAGGTATAATTTTAATTTTAATTCTGAAAATTTTATGAATTGAATTTAGAAAATTGGATTATAAATTCAAAATCAGCATAATATATCGCATATAATAATTTAAATATATTTTTTGACAAAAATTAATACTAAAAATAGTAAAAAGTAAATACCACGGTTAAGGTAAAAATGAGTTTATTAAGGGGTTAATCTGAAAACATACTAGAAAAAATGACCAACCAACTAGTGAAAATATTATTATCTAGAAATATTTTCACCCTATCCTATCCTATAATTTAACCTATTGTTATTTGGAATATTTTTTCATCTGAATAACTTTATCATTTTGGATTATTTTTTAAAATTTCCATGTAATTTCCTTGTAGGCTACCTTTCCCAACTTAGAAAATGGAACTCTTTCCCACACTTCATCACATCCCTAAAAAATATTTATTAAACTAAAAAGTTAAAATCTCTCTCTAACATATTTATATATATGTTAGATTTATTGGTCCTCAAAAAAACCATCCCTGGGGTTTTTTTAGAGGAGATCCAAATGAGGTATCTCTTAGAGAAGGTAATTATCATAACAAAGCTATTTCATTTTCTTACTTTTTCTTCCACCTTCAATTATATATTAAAACATAAAATATAAAAAAACTTTTATATCTCATATACTTGGATGTTATTATATTTATGGAATAATATTTATCTATCCCCTTTATGACAAACCAACCAAAAATACCATCCAAACTGATATATGAGAGGATTCACCAATAACTTGAAGAGAATTCCCAGTCTCCACAGGCTGATTAAAATAACTTGGGAATAAATTTATAACTATTGGTAATGGTTTTCCATCTAAAGTATTTTAATAAGAAAATTACACTATAGAAACATCATCAGATACATACATAAATATAATCTTACCATTTACGAGGAGATGATACAAAACTAGAGGAAGAAAAATGTTTCCAAAAACCCATCTCCTGGTATTCTATAACCACCCATCATGTCACAAGCCACCCAACCTTGGTCATCCTAACTCTATCCTACCAAGTAATAGGATATCACAAACCCCTGTTATATGATCATAAGTGATGCAAACATAAAACAATATAAGGAGTGTGTGGGCTAAAGATCCCAATAGGATTCTGCCAAAGATTCTATACAATTACTTCCTAATGTAATAAAAATATGATAAGATATTAGTACAATAAAGGAGTATTAGGATGATTTTAAAAAAGAGTTTTAAATGTTTAAAAATCATTTATCAAACCAAAATAAAAGAACATTTCATTTCACCATTTGAAAACTAAACATTTTTTTCAAATGCATTGAAAAAAATTTCATAATCTAAAGTCAGATATTTAAAAAGTTTAAAATATAAAAAATATATTAATAGATGATAAAGATTAAATAAAATATATTCAAGAAGAATAATAACAACAAATAGATAAATCAACCAAGGAAACTCGGATGCCAAGTGGTGACAACAATCAATGTAATGTATCTATTATCAAGTATATGAATGTCATGGATGAAAACTAGAAATTATAGTGATTCCACCATATAATAGTTAATCAAAAATCATCATGAAAAATTATTGTGATTACATCTAGTCTCACAGGACTTAAGCAAACTGGTTCTATACGCATCTACTTTCCTGGTCGCATGTCTATATCTTGAACCTTTTATGTTCTCTATGTATCCACTAGACATGGTGTGTGTTTATTAATGAATCACATATCAAGGTCATACCATATAACTATCTATGTTCCCATGACTATAAAAAATAGGTGAGTGAGATAATTAAGTTAAGAGGATCACAAGAGGATCCTTATAAATGTCAATCATTGGCTCAAGCCCTCAACATTTCAATCATGGAAAAATTCCCTTAAACCACATCTCACTCTCACCCAATAACCCCCTCAATGTAAATAATACCTTTTAAAAAACCCAATAATGGTAAGTATAAGAATAAAAAATGTTACAATATAGAATTATTACATAAGAGAATTATCGTAAAGTACCAACTGGGCCATCAAGCACCATCAATTTCAATTCAAAACCACAATTCCACATTAAGAAGGGTAAACACACCCTCTTCATCTCCCAAATCAAAACAATGATGATAAAAGAACCATTAAGAAAATAATTTATTTTAATGTAACTATAAATAATTCAAATAAAGTATTAAAATTTTTAATTTGTTTGATTACATTTCAAAACATAGGTTTATACCATCTTTCTATGTGAATAAATATCCAATTTCAAATCACCCAAGAGCATATATTTTAAAAACAAGGGGAAATAATTCAAAGATGGATATCATTAATTTCCCAAATTAATGTATTTGTAACTATTTATAAAACCTAAAATAGTTCAAATCATTTCATTTCAATCAAGAAATTTCATTTTAGGAATAAAAACCCAATCTAAATCCCTAAATTGCACCAAAACATCCTTTAAATGTTATTGAAAATAAATCCAAAAAAACATATAATAAACCAATTAACAAATTCCGATAGATCTCAAGATGACATACATTAAATTGATGATTTTTTCACTTTATTTAAAATAGGATCAAAGTGCATTTTACAAGGTAATTAATGATTAATAATTATAGAACATTTTTTAGAAGGAGGAACAAATCTATAAATCATCATCAAACAATGAATTAAAAAATTAAGGAAAATCATAGAAAAAACTATTTATAATATTCATAATCCAATATTAATGAAGTAAAAATGATTCACCATTGATGGTGATCACCAGATCTAGGAATAAGCGTCTCAAAAGAATAGTGAAAAGTCTCAAGATCCTCAATTCCACATCAATAATCCAAGACCCAAAGAAACACATGTCCATCATAACCTCTAGGATAGATAAATAAGAATAAGAATATAGATAAAATATCAAGTATAAATAAACTTACTAGTAGAATATCATTTCATTGATTGAAACTTTGATCCACTAAGAAACAAGGTTGGGAGAGACAAAACACCTCTATATGGATCCCAAAATCTAATAGATGGAATTATGTTTTTGTGGGAGAGGTTTGGGGTTAATTCGAATAGTTTCAAGATTTTAATTAAAATTTTCTAGGAATTTAATTCCTATCACATGGTTTCTTGGGTTAGGTTTCATAGTTATTATTAATTGTTCACCTTATAGTGCACCCAAAACAGATCCACAGGAGGAGTTGCATGGTTAGGATGCATGGTTAATTTAACCATGGACCAGTCATGAATCCCCCTTATATCATGGTTTTATGGTTTGTCTAACCATGTGAAAATCATGTAAAAACCAATAATAGGATTTAAAACTATAAAATAAATCTAAAAAACGGTAAAAACAACCCATGAAGAGATCGAATCATCCAACGGTCAAATCAATGGGTCAAAACACTGAAAAAATTAATATGATCTTACAACCTCCCCGCCATAAGATATTCTTTCCCGAAAAGCTTATAGTCTGAGATATAGATAACAAAAAACAAGAAGAACCCCCCACTCATATTATGAGGTGGAAGGTCTATTTTCTAGAAGAGATATTTTTCCAAAGGTTAACAATATACACAAAACTCCAAGATCATCACTCCAAGATCATAACACATCTACAAAATAGACAATGTTAAGTGACCAAGAATACATCTCATTGTCATTTAAAAGATTCATCAAAATTGTGTAACATAAGAAAATCACGTCCCATAGAATCAAATAAGATACATTAACCACTCACCCAAGAAAAACATCTAAGATTAAACATCCAAAATCAAGGAAAATAACTGACAAAAATTTCTACCCTAGGTAGTTACATGATAGTAAAGTAAGAATTTAAAAATCGAACCTCATACCTCAATGAGATCATAAAATCAAAGTCCATCACCTTCAAATTCCTAGTTCATAAAAAATGCACATCATCCTAGTTGCCTGAGTACATTTCCATGGTCTATCATACTCAAATAGAAAAGAGATCAAACATCTAAGTTATCCCACAAAGGGGCACTACACTCTCACAAGAGAGATCTTCCATCACATTAAAATTAATCTCTAACCATCAGGGAAAAAACAAGAGAACAACAAGGAAAAAAATCAAGATAAACACCTCAAGGTTTCTAAGAACAGAAGGCACAAACAAAAAGATCTCAAGAAAAAGAAAATTGTTATCACATCATCAAACGAAAAATGACCCAAACCAAGGCCTATAAGATATCATTCAGAAAGATCACAAACCCAAAATAAAATCATACATATAAGCCATAAAAAGGAAAAAATCATTTAGTTTCTACTCTGACATTAGAAGAAACAATGTGGATCAATATCAACAACATATAGAAACATAAATCCCAAAACATCATGCTTCTATAATACCTAAAAATCTTCACTCTGAGTATTATGGAAAAAGTACTATTATCATGTAGCATTTTCTTCCCGCTATTTGGATCAAATAATCAAAACTAAAACTTCCCCTTTTGGTCACCAAACATAAAAAACCTCTTAAGGTCACCCAAATAGACACGCCATCCAAAAAAAATTAACATTCAAATAAAACCTCTTATAATGAACAAGTGTTTCAGACTAGAAACACATGGTATCCCTATTCCTTTCATGTCATTTTTCAAGATTTTCTTTGGTTGAAAAATCCCAATAAAGATTCTCCTCATAAGAGATCAACCTGATTGCTGGAATGGAAGGTAAAAGGTATGGGTGAAGTCATTTTATATAATATATATCATTACTATAATAATCACTACTAATCCAAATTATGAAACATACCAAACATGAGAATTGATTAGCATGCTTCACAACCAATAGCTCATCCTGGACAAAACCCAAGTACTTTATAACTTTATCCTTCTTTAGTTCCTCAGTATACTACCACTGAGTGATGACTAAACATAAGAATTACCATGATATTATTTCATGTATGGAATGGGGAATCAAAAATTTCCACCACTGGGGACCAGGTCACTCAAATAAGGAGTTGAAGGACTTGACCTTCCGAGCATCAGGAGTATGGAAAAAATTTATAATCCAATAAAATTCTTCAAGAAACATCACTACCTTAATAGAAGCTTATCTATTATTATAATTATGTGGATTACAATACAATAATTTAATGATGGTTTTCATTGGTTGTAAGGTATCTAACTCCACCACTTGGTATGGTGTCTTGGCAGAATTATCATTAAGAGATACCACTCCTGGAAAATTTAAATGACCACTATAAAAACCTAACCAATGGTTGAACATTATATCGTTCATGGAAAACATTCTTGGGTACATTTTTAGACTTCAAAAAATAGTATTATTTCAACTTAGACACAAAATATATCCCTAAACATGTGAAATCTTGCCTAAGGATTTCAAACTGGACATAAAACACTTTATAAAAGAATCATTGATCCCAAAAAAAATTACCCATTTATAAAACATTACTATATCATTTTAAAATGATAAATATTGATATAAATTCATTATAGATTCAAAAAACCTTTACCAAAACATGTAAATTATCCCATGTTTATAAAATCAATATTCCTACTTTCCAATTATCAAAACTAATTCTATTTAAGTCCATTATAAGAAAAAAATTATTATTAAAAAATTATTATATGACATCACATAAGAGTCTTTGAAAATCTATTTTAAAAAACCAAAAATTTCATAATAATACCCTTTTAGGTAAATTAAAACATCTCCCAAATAACTCAATCAAAACTTTTTTTAAGCCACAATTGTGCGTTATAAAGGTATTTAAAATTATCAATAAGGGATTAAATCTAAAATGACCAAAAATAACATCAAATAAGATACATACATAATCCTTATAACTAATATCACACATGTGAAGTCCCCTAGAAGAAAATGAATAAGGAATCATGTTTATAACCAGGTTGTAACTATGCATGGATTGAACATATGGGCTGGTAAACCACACAACAACTTCATAACTGTTAATGGGCAGGTTTCCTGAATGGTCACATTGATTACTCATTGTTTACCAAACCATGGAAACATAATGCGACCATGGTTATCCTTAAATTATAGTTACCAAACTCATAAGATATTCCCCAAATCAAAGTTAGTCCCATTGGGAATATAGAACTAATTTTTCATACATAAACCAGTAAACCAAAAGAAAGAATCATATCCAAACATCCCTAGCAGCTGAAGTACCATAATGAGGAGTTTGTGGTCAAGAACTTTCTCAAAAACTACCTCTTGAGTCCCAACACATTCTAGAACTCTTTTATACCATGAATCACACAAATAAGATAAGGTATTTCCAGGATAAGTTATTAATTTCAATTAAATGACTCCATTGATACCATTTGTGATTAAACAACACTGGATACTACCCAAAATGATATCTAATCTGATTATACACTATCCTGAAGAGCATTACTGATCACCACAGGCTGAAAAAAATAACCCTGGAATAAATTTATAACCATTGATAATGATTTCACCCACAAAAGATTACAATAAACAATGTACACTTTGGAAACATCATCATATACATACATGAATATAATTATATCATATACCAGGAGACAATAAAGAACTGGATGTAGAAAAATGATACCAAAAACCCATATCCTGGTGGTTTATGACCACCCACAATTTCCCAAGTCACCCTACCTTGGTCACCCTAACTCAAACCCACAAAATAATATGAGAGCATACAAACCTACTATAATATAAAAAAGGATTCAACAACCAACCGATACATGGGTGGTATGGGATAAAGTGTCTAGTAGGACTCTACCAAATATTATATGTAGTTACTTCATAAGGTAATTGAAATATAAAGAAAAGTAGAGTACAATAACAAGAGTATAATTCTTAGTTTAAAACAGATTTTGATCATTTAAAATCATATATCAAACCAAACCAATAAAACATTCCATTTCACCATTTAAAAACTAATTATTTTCTTTAAAATACTAGAAAACATTTCATAAGTTAAATTTAGATAATCAATAAATGTTGAGAATATGAAAATAATATAAAAAGATGAAAACAATTTAATATAATGGATTAAATGTTCATAATAACAATAAAAAGATAAATCAATCAATGAAACTCTAGTACTAAGTGGTGATAAAGAATTTTGTCATGTATTAAGTATAATGTATACAAATTTCATGGGTACAACCAAGGTATGATAGTGATACCAACAAAGAATATATAATTATAAATCATCATGACTGATCTCTAGGCATAAATATAGTCTCACAGGTCTCAAGAAAACCAGTTCAACACACACCTGCTTTTCTAAGCACACGTCCATATCCTGAACCTTTAATGTTCTTTATGGATCCACTGGATGGGGTGTCAGTCCACTAGTGAAGTATATATCTTTTTCATCCAATCTAACTATCTAGGTTCCCATGTATAGTTGAAAGAGGTGAGTGAGATAGCCAAGTTACGATGATCACATGGGGATCTTTATCAATATCAATCATGAGCTAAGCCATCAATATTTCAATCTGGGAAAATACCCTCAAAGAACATGTTACTATCACCCCCAAACTCCCTCAAAGTAAATAATCCATCTTCAATACCCAACTATGGGAATTATAAGAATCATAAAAGCTAAAACATGGGATTATTACATGTGATAATTATCACAAACTTCCAACAAATCCATAAATCATCAATTTCAATTGAAAATATTTTATACCATTAAACTATAAAATGGGTCAGCTTAGCCGCTTAATTTCACAAATCCAAGTAATAATTCCAAAAAATCCTTTATAAAATCATTTATTTTAGAGAAATCAAAAATAATTCAAAGGAAGAATTAAATATATTAAAAGGTTTGATTATATTTCAAAACATGGGTTTACACCAACTTTCCATGTGAATAAATCATCCATTTCAAATCACCAAAGATCACCTATTTTAGAAACAAGGGGAAAATAATTCAATGAGGGATATTAGTAATCTAACAAATAAATTCATTTGAAACTAATTATAAAACTTCACGTAGATCAGTTAATTTCATTTGAATCAAGTAATTTCATTTTAGGAATAAAAACACAATCCAAAGTCTTCAATTTCACCAAAATAACCATTAAATTTTCTTGAAAATAGATCCAAACAGAAATGGATTCAAAAAATTAAAAAAATGTGATATATATCAAGATTATAACCATTCAATTACAGTTATATACAATTTACATAAAAGAGAGTCAAAGAGGATTTCACATGGGAATTAAAGATCAACAATTATAAAACACGTATTGGTAGGAAGAACATATCTATATATTATAAATAAACAACGGATTATAAAATGAAGTAAAAGAATATAAAAACATAATTGGAATATTCAGAATCCAACTGTAATGAATCTCAAATGTGTTGTGTCTGATGGAGATCACTAAATCTAGAAAGGAGGATCTCAAGAGAATATATAAAAGGACCAAGATCCACAATTCCACATCAATAACCCAAGATACAATGAAACACAAGACCATTATAACCTCTAGGAATAAGGAATCAAAAGAAGAAGACTAATCCAATATCAGAGAGAAAGAAACTCATCAGAAGAGGATCACCACTTCGATCGGCACTTTGATTCACTAAGAAATAAGTTTGGGAGAGAAAACACGCCTCTAGATAGATCCCTAACACCAATGGATCGAATTAGGTTAATGTGGTAAATGTTTTGGTTAATTATGGGGTTTTTTTATTTTAATTAATATTTTCTGGGTATTTAATTATCATTGCGTGATTTCTTGGGTTAGGTATCACAGTTAGTAATAATTGTGTGCCTACCTATTTTCTGAAAATAGACCCATTATAAGAGCTACATGGTTATTCTACCTAGTTATTTTAACTATATATGAACCATGTGGACCCCTTCTATCTATGTTTCATGCTTTTAATTACCATGTGAAAACCATGAACCAATCATGCATAGGTTCAGAAACCTTGAAAAATATGAAAAAAATCCATAAAAAATCACAAAGAGATCTAATCAATGGATACTCAAATAAATTGGTCAAAATAAATAAACACAGGTAACGATATGTTACATAAAATTTTATAAAATGATAAATAAAATCATTGATCATGTTTTTAATGGACTACTGCCTCGAGAATAGATGTAGTTTGTTTTATATCACCGCCATTAAAGGCTGGATATAATGATATATTTAACACATTTATATATGATATTTATTATATTATTAAACTTATATAATATTAATTTCATTCATATATTTTTATATTCCATTCCTTTTTAATTATGATAATGTCGCTCATGTGTACGGAGGACTGCCACCTCATGAAGTGATGTTATTTGTTTTTCACATTTTCTTTACATGGAATGCAATAAGGATAAAAATAAATTTATATATATTATATATATGATATTGTATTGATTATTTAAAATTAATATTTTTTCCACTTCCTTACACTTTCACTTGTTATGGGAATTATATCGCTGCTCGTGCATACGTACGAATAACTATCTCCATGAAGAGATGTGCTTTATTTTCCATGTCCAAATCTCATAAATGGTTATAAAAATGAATATAATAATTAAATGTTATATTATAACATTATTATTAAACTGTATATGATATATATATATAATATTAAAAAAACTAAAACTATTATAACAAAATATATATGAGAAAACAAAGAAAATTAACACCACAAACAATGAAAATAATGAAATATTATAAAAATAGTTGGTAAAATTTTATAATAGAATCATATATGATATTAAAAATATGATTATGGTTCTAGTAAAGATTAATAACATCCCTAAAATCATTATATAAGAGTTATATACATGTACAAAGAAAATTAGAACTAAGGTAAGGGTTTCTCATGTCACTTTTACTTCCGTGATACATATTCCATATTCACCACTAATTTATATTTTTAGTGTTTATATTATACATTTAATATTTTACATCATGAACTATTTATAATCACAGAATTTAAAGTTTCATTGAATTTTATTTTTATTATGGGTCTTATGATTCATAAGGTACAAAAATGGGAAGAGTTTTTTTCACAATCTCATAATTATTCAGAATCATTTAAGTTTATATATACCTTGGGAAATAATTTGAAATTTCTATCTTAAGATAAATAAATTGTCTTTACCTATATTTATTCATGATATTTTCAAGTAATAATACCATTTTTTCTACTCTTTTTTATTTTAAATTTTTTAGGAAATATTTTTAATAAAATATTACTTTATTAATCTACTCAGTCAGAAATCCTTTTACATAAAAACCCATGTAATCCAAAAATGATTTCAAAAATGGTTATAAACTTCTAAAAATGATTTATTAAATATATTGTTACAATTTTTACTTTTAAAAAAAAATTTAAAAGAATAATCATATCAGTTTCAAAAACATGCATGTTTGGGTTTTACAAAAAATGTGAAAGGAATCTTTGTTTTAACATGTACAAAATGAAGAAAATTTTCCACCATTACGAAAATTCCATGTTTTAATGCTTATATAAAAAAATTTACTAGTTTATTTTCAATGAAATTTATTTTAAAAATGTTTTGTGGTTTTTTTCAATTGGTTATTTTTAAAATGGAAAGGTTGTTTTCTCCAAAATGGGTTTAAGATCTTTTCATGGTATTTATATTCATCAATGACATCAAACCTTTATTCTATTTATGATCTACTAAGGAAATGTTTTATCGATACCATCCTTATTATTTATTCGGATGGTGTATAATCAGTTTTACTATAGAAATACATTTTATTACCATTAAACATTTTTCTTTGGATGGTTTTATGATTATGTTTATTGATTAGTGTAAGTATGAATATTTCACATGTTATTTTTGAAAAATAAATTTTTAGGCTAATTATATTTTACCCCTTTCATATATAGAATTATTTGGAATACTTATGTGATGGGTGATTCCCACTATATCCCAATGATGTATCAGTAGGTATCAAGAGATGAACTAGATGGGGTTCTGGTCTTGGTTTTACCCATTTATTTAGAATTATTGGAAAAATGACTCAATATAATGTTTTAGAAGTTTGTAATTATGCATTTCATCATTATGAATTTATTTATTGATATTACATGTGATTATTTCAATATATAGAATATTCAAGGTTTTTTTTAGGATCATGTGATTATTTAATTAGAATTATTTGATAATAATTTATTCTTACCATATTATGCTCAAGTTATTGATTAAACAGAATCTTTTTCAGTTATTTATTTTAAAATATTTTTAAAGACTTAAATTTTCATAGATTCTATTGTATGCTTACCCATACTGAGGGTCTGAGATCAACTGTTTCTTATGATTGATTGTCCCCTTGATACAATGATTTGTTTTACAATTTATTTGAAATAATCTTTTAAGGGGAATAGTGGTGTTCTCAAAGAAAATAATTTTTTATTTAAATTTCAAAATAAAATGTGTATTCATGTATCTTTCTCATTTGATTAGACTACTAAACTATACTATCATTTGGGATTTGATTCACTATATCTAATTCCAATGTATTAAAGTAGACACCAACTTCGTGTTATTGGGGTCATGGTTATATATTTACCTCCCACCTCTATAGGATTATTATGGACTATTCAATCATAAAACACTTCAATATTGGTAAATATTTCTTCTCGCAACATCCTTTAAAAACATTGTTTCCTTTTTTTAAAATTATTTTTTTAATTTTATCTTGATGATAGTTAAAAATAATTTAACTTTAAATTGTTTTGTGAACTTCCTTTTCCTAATTTTAGACGATTATTCCTTTCATATTTTTTGAAATTATGGTTTTCCCCATAAATTTTCAAAAAATAGCATTCCCTCAACACTTGAGTTAAACCATGATTATGCATTATCTTCTAGATATGGGTAGTTATGGATTTCTGGATTGTAATGTGGATACCTAAAAAGTTGTTTTATTTATTCTTGGGGATAATTAAAGGGTCATCTATAAAGTTATATTTCAAAATGGGTTTATTGTAAAAATGGATTCTAAAAAATATCACCTTAATCATTTTTAATACATGTTCTTTAATTCATCTTGATTTTTACATGAATTAATTTTAAATTATAGTTATTCAATAATATATTGGTTCTATCATGAAATAATGTTATTTTTAAGAAAATTTGAAAAATATTTTATAAGTCTCTCGTGTATGTGATTTTAATATTGGACAATATTTCAAGGAATGTGATTAAAAAATTATTTTCCTCTTTATGAATTTCCAAAACCAGGAATCTAAAAATAATTTCATTTAAATAATTTTTAAATTTGAGTTTCCTGTAATAAATAAATTTCTCTAAATTGGAATATTTTATAAACTTATAAATGCATCCAATTTGATTTCAATGATTCTAAAATAAAAAAAATAAAAAAAATTCTAAAATATATTAATCTTTTCCACCCCAAAACATTAATGATGAAATGTATTAAATACTTTCTTACAAAAATAAGAGTTTGACTATATTTTATATAAGTAAAATAGTCAATACGGTTAATTAAAGGTATAACATGGGGGTTTTATTGGTATAATATTTGGAGGAGTGTGTCCTCCTCCTATCACGTGTCCAGCAGATGTCATATTGTTTTCCGCCTATATCCATTGATAGGGAAAACTCTTTCTCTCTATTACTTCCTATCTTTTCCTCGATCTATATTCATGTATTTTATTTTTTTGGACTGTATGTTTTGTCTTTACAAGTATATTAAAATTTTCTCTACAGACTAATAAAAAGGTTCTTATTCCAAATGGGGTTTTTTAAGTTATTCTATGACCCTAAAAAGTTTCTTCCATCTTTGGGATCTAATATTTCATATTTATTTTGAGAGTATTCTACCACAATCCTTTAATCCCTTTATTTGAAAATTATTCTTGTCTATTTTTTTATAGATGGTGAATGATTGGTGTTTTATAGTTTACTCCATACTTCCTCATTAATGTTCCGATTGTCTTATTAATAAACTTGATTCATTGGTCACTGATTAATTTTATTGAAATTCCAAATATGAGGAATATATTAGTCCAACAAAAAGAATAGAAAACATGTGAATCACCTATTTTAGTGGGTTTTACATCTACCCATTTTCAAATATAATCCACAGTTAACAAGATGTAATTTCACAAACTAACTCAAGATACCCCTAATATAAGCACATAGGATAGATTATTCTATAGAACAAAGGGTGTTACCAATCCCCATGGGTGAAAAATCAGTGTTTGGGTATCAAATAAATAATAATTTGAAGCTATTTTATTTGATTTAAAAAAATAACACAAAACATACTCCCTGGATTTTGGCATGACCACTCTGTAATTTAGATGATTATAATTAAAAATAAAAATTTTCAATAATATATATAACCAAAGGAGGAATAAAATAAATAATAATTAATGAAACAAAAATAAATCCTAATATGATATCCAAAGTATCTCAATATAAATTCAAAATCTATAATAAATACAAGTTTAAACCTAAAAAATTATAGGTCGAAAAGGAATCACTGATATGAAGTAATATATAAGAAAAATGAAATACCAAAATAAAAAATGGCAATGATCACCCATATTCATGTGTCAAGAAAAATCTCCCTCCATATGGGACTAAAACCATACCCAAACATAAAATCTAAAAACAATTTTTATACAATAGAAACCTTTACTAAACATGAAATTTAAATATGTGTGAGGAAAATTACATAATAGGTACCCCTACACCCCATGCATAAACATTAAATGAAAATCCCTTTTATGCTATTTTGAATATACAATTACAAAAGTAATATTTCTTTTTCATTTAAAACAAGTGTCATGAAGACATGACAGAAATTTAATTTAACCAAGGTATAAATTTCAACCATTAAAAATCAATATTTTAAGACATTTTATAAAAATATAGAATTAAAACTGAAATAAATAATTTCAAAAACTAATCACTGTAAATTCCTTCATTTAGATGAATAAGAAAATAACACACTTTTAATTTCACATTAAAAAACATCTAAACTATCCACAAGAGATATAACTCCATTATTTTTAAGATGAACAAAAATTCCAAAAGATGATGAACATAACACGATAAACTAAAATTAAATAACATAAAAATATACACAAGTTGTTGTAAATAAATTAATATAATCAAATTCAAGAAGAAATAGTAACATTCAATTAAAGTTAATAGAAATGACTGGAATCATGGGAGTAACCCTAGGGATGAAAGGTCAAGTAAACCTATTATCCTTGTACTATCTCAGGATCAAACCCATCATATTAATTAATATCATATTCTTTATAAGACAATAGGAAGAACTATTTAAATCCCAAAAATTAATCTATATTACAACACTTTTTATTCATTGTTATGTAATCTAAATATAGGTAGGGTGTGTCATGCCTAGTGGTACTCCTCATAGTATTCCCTACCTATGTACTTGAGGGTACCATGATCTAAAAATCAGGGGTGAGTAAACCAATCATAAAATCAAGAACATCAAATCTTAGTGGTTTTAAAAATGTATATAAATTAAAAAATCATATCACTCCCTCACCTCTAAACACCTATAAAAAATTCAACCATGTGTTCTTCAATAATTAAAATGTAGGAACACATCCCATGTCTAGGATAATCCTATAAACTCATGCAATAAAAACACATCACTTTAGCTTTCATAAAAACGTTCAATGGGGACCTTTTTAAAGAAGTGTTTGAAACAAGTACAGCCTTTTTAATCAAGTACCATATAGGACTATAGAATAATCTTTATTAAATATCAATTATGATTTAATTTCATTGAAAACTAAACCTGAAAAGTACATTAATAATATTTGAAGACACCTAATTATTTTATAAATCAAACCTATAAAAATTAAAATGTAAATATATAATAAGTACTAATAAATCATCCTAAAAAATCATTAAATTGAAAGAAAAAAATTATGAAAACTAATATTATACATATTTTATAAAACTAATTTCCTAAAAATATGAGTTTCCCCACTTTAAAATTATCAATAACAAAAAATCCCTTTATAACAATCCAAACTTTTATAGATAAAATTTCATTTATGGTTGAATAAAATGCCCAATTATGTATTATATTTATATAAAAGACATTATTATTTTGGATTTATCCAATAAATTTTAAAATAATGTTATGCATAATAAACATTGATAATATAGATATTGAATATTTGTCACATGATTAGTATAAATATAGGGTTTTGATATATCTAATTAACACAGAAAAAGGAAGTGATGTCCTCAACTAGTAGAATTGATCCCTATAAAGCCCATTTATCGAAGCTTCTAAGGGTGATAACATCCCTAGGCTTTGATCTTCTCCAAGACCAACCCTTTATCTAGTAATAAATGTAGAGTGAAACCATTTAAGGGAGAAGTTAAAGATCATCGAGATCACGACCCAAACCATGTATTCCAAACCACCCCATGAAAATATCTATGTCACACTCCATACCCTTGGGGTGTTTTATAGTGTAATAAAGGGATATGTATCAATAACCAGGTAATATAAATGTGTATATTGTATTTTCATAGAATAATAATTATATTTAATACTTATTGTTGTTACTTTATAAATGATTTTATTTTGATACGATAAAACACAAATTTTATTTTTGGGTAATATAAAATTTCAATTAATGAATTAATTTTTTTAATAATTAATAAATTATTGAAATAGATTATATTCTAATAATATATAATTATTTAATAATTTTTATTAAATATAAATGATAATATAATTTTTATGAATTCAAATGTCATTTTATAAGGGTTTGAAAACCGTTTTTCATAAAAAAACATAATATTTTTTAATAAATGTGTATTAATGTTTTAAAAGTGAAAATTAAAATATTTAGAAAAATATTTTGATAAAATAAATATTATTTTCATAATCAACACATCTAAATTTTTTAATATTTAATTTTTCATAACTTTACCGGATGGTCATATTTTAGGGGGAAAATTAAATACAGTATAAATGTACGTTATGTATTAAGACATCATAATTACCAAAAAGTAATTTCATATTTTACATAATGGATATCCAAAACAAAATATGTATTTTACATTTAAAATAATATCATTTTTATGTTATTTTATTAATTTTATAAAGGCTTTAGGAATCCTCTAAAAAGTATATTATATGTTAATGTTTTAAATAAATTATTTATAATAATGACTCACTTAAACATCACCAAGGGTAATATTTTATTATTTGTGGAACTTATATAGATAAAATAAATTAACCAACTTCTATTGGAAGACACCATGTCCAAATTCCATTTGATGGTTTTTGGTGTGGATTACTTTGTTGTATAGAGTCCAAAACATAAGTTTGAGAAATAATAAAGAACCCTCATATCCATTCATAAATAAATTGACCCAATCTTCCTATAATATTCACTAAAAAACCTTGTATAACGTCTTTACTATTCCCTACCATCCTTATAGTCTTCTGAATGTTCCCCCAAGATCTCAAGAATCTCTTTCCAGGCTTTTGTAATCACCATCTCAAGGTAAGGGACCTCTCCATCTTCTTTTAAATTCAATCACCTTCTTTGTATTTAGCCTTTTCAATCTGAATTGGTTATGTTTTCATGAATTTATAAAAATATCTATAATTTTCAACTTATTTTCTAATAATGTGAGATCATTTATCCCCTGTCATTATAACATTTACCTAAGACGTTTCTATACTAATATTTAGTGATGGATCCTCTCATTCTCTTATTTATTGAAGGATATTCTCCATTTTATACCTTCTATTTCAAATTCCTAATGTTGGGATATGTTTTTACACATACTTATTACTATCCATTTGATTTAAAATTGATGATAGACCCATTTATCTCCCATTAAACCATTTTATAAACCTTTATGTACTATCGTTATGATGAAAAAAATTCATTGTGTTTTATCCATTCCAAATATATTTGTTGTGAATACCATCACTATTTCCACTCAAGGGTATTCACTAAGACATACCTAACCTTACTTTATTGGGTAATTATATATATATATGAAACCTATATTCTTTAGTCATGGGATTAAATGTGAATAAATATATTATTATATACAATTCATGTTGCACAGTTATGCATGTACATTATATAATTATGATGGGTTCACGTAGATAAAAATACAAAGCATTGGGTAATGATTTAGTCTCATAAGAGACCATATATGATGCATTATAGATTATACTAATCCCATATTGTTATGATGTCTTTGTTTTTTACCTTGAATTATTCTTATGGTGTCATGTTTAAAGTTATTTCCATATTCCCATGTTGCCTTTATATTATCATGCTATATCATGACTCATTGTTCATGTATATGATTATCACCCCTTTTATGTACCATATAAATTCCTTTTTAATAATGTGTAATAAATTCCTCATGTTATGATTTTTTTATTCCCTTACTGGGATTTATATATATCTTCTTTCTTATGAATTTCCCTAGGTTATCCCTTGCAGTTATAATATTGGAATAATATTACCATGTTAAGGAAGTTTTTAATAATACAGATTTACCCCATGGTTTAAGTTGTCATTTAATGTAACTAATTCCCAAATACAATATAATTATCAACATTAAAGGTTTTATTATGTGTATTATTACTTAATAAGATCATAAATTATGGTGTATTAAGTAAAAGGGTTTCTATAATTGGTATCATAGGAAAGTTTAGTTATTTTTCTAATCAAGATTATGAAACTCTACAGAAATCCTTAGGGATAAGACTAATCATAAGAAAACATCCCCAAAAATTTAGTAAAGTATAGAGTAAGTGTTTCTTAGGAAAATTCATAAATTTCTATATACTACAAGTTTATGTGGCTCTAGAATAGATGTAAATATGGATAACACTCTAAAACGCCATATTGAGATAGAGTTATTTGAGAAATGGTGAACGAAAATTATCCTTTCTTCACAAATTTTTTAACACTACCAAGGGCTATACTTTGGTAAATTTACAATCTCATTGTAAACCATTTTTAAGGGAGAAAAAAATACCATAGGATTTTATGGTAAAAAAATATATCATGGATAAAATAGATTGAATCCTAGAAACTCTTAGGTTAAAGAAATACATGTCATTTATAAGTTATATATATATAATTTTATTGGATTTTTGTTTTAATTTTTAGTAGTTTAAATGTACTCATCCATAATTTTACCTTTATTTTAGGCAATGGATGAAAATAGGAGGAACTGATTAAATGAGAAATGTGAAGGAAAATGTGATAAATTCCCGAATGAGATGCCCAAACCAATGGGAGATGGAATCGAAAACTTTATGATGATACTCACTAATTTGGATTCGGTTCTGAATAGAACCTAAATCAAGAGGAATATAAAAATCCCATTAATAAAGAACAAAATTCAAGTGAGATATTTATGTGAGAAGGCCTCTGACTTTCTAACGATCATTCGGCTACTTAATTATGGAACAATAGATCAACTCCATCTTAGGCAATGTCCCTTAAACATCATCCCCTTTCCAAGAATCATCGTAATGACCATCACTATTCGTCAACCAAAGGAGACACCAGTGATCAGCCAGTGGAACCACCAGCCAGTATCAGTACCATGAGAACAGAAACACCAGCAAATCAATGAAGGAAACAAATCCCATATACCATCACACCACCATCCCCATCACTAAATGAAATTGGAACCGTCATGTCACCGGATTCACATAATCACAATGAACACTATATTTTTCACCTCAAAACATCACAAGATACCACCATTGAATAGATAACACTGTCAAGAGACACAAACCAATGTTTCCAACATCACCACTCTCTCATCTGTACGCCACCAATGACCAACACCAGAGAATGAAACCACTGTCTAGATCACAAACCACCATCGAGGAATAACACCAAAAGATAAATGAAACTAGGGAATCATCCCTAAATAAAAATGAATCAAGTGGAAACTGGGAATAAAACCCAAACAAGAGAAAACAAAATAAGGCCGACATGGGGGACTCCACGACTTCCAAAACGCAAGGTCCAAAACCCATGTGTATCCATCGATCCAAATATGACTAGGAGAGGAGAGGTGAAATGGTTGGTTTGGGAAATGTGATCTGGACATGGAATAAACCCTATGAAAAAAAACCGAATAAGAAAATGAGTAAATTGGGATGGAACCCAAGTAGGATGATCCGACTCCAGTAGTGCCTGGGAATCCAATGGAGAGAAATTGATCAAGAATATGAATCCCTAGGAATATATTGAGTCTATGGGATAGAAGTAATTCAAGATAATATTATCCAAAAAATATTTTCCTCTCACTCTAATGACTTTAAATGGAATGGGATTTCCTCACCCTCAAGCAAAAAGATGATAAATCCATCATTGTTTATGAGGAAACATCACAATAATTTCCTGATACAACTTCTTCTTTCTCATTACCCTAGAATGAAAAGTTTACTAATTCTTTAGTGGGATAAAACTGAGTCTATGAAAATATCAAGTGATTTGGAGATTTTATAGCTATGAATAAATTTCTTAATGTTCCTTCAATGTTAAAATGGATATCAACGAATCTCAAGGATCACATGGGGATAAGAAGTATAAAGTGCAGTTCAATTATAGAAATTCAATAGATAAATATTACCGTGGTAATAAATTTTAACATATCACTTTTAAAATGTTTAGAATGAAGAAAATGAGAAGTATCTTGAAGGTGGTTAGGAAATTAATTAGGTGTGGATAGGAAGGAACCTAGCTAGAAATCACCAACGGGAGAAACCCACTAATGTAATGGATGAGAGGAATGTTTCAATAAACTCTTAACCTATTTTCAAATGTTTCAACTATAAGTAATAGTAAAACTATGAAAAAAACTTCTCTAATCCATGGGTTTTTAAACAAAATCAACACAAAACACCTCAAAGGTACAAGGGTGACTATATGCCATCATAACCATTGAGGTAGATCCTAAAAATGAAGTTGTGGCATGTATACAAGTCATTCATTCAATAATATATAAAATAATTTTTTATTCTATTTCAATACATTATTTCTTATCAAACATGTTTAGTATAATAATTTAGACACAAACAAAATTCAAGGATGTAGAATTGTCTGTGAAATCTTAAAATGTAGAAATTAGTGTATCTCATGTATATAACTCCTCCCGCATCAAATTTTTTGGTCTGAAATTCCTAGATAACATTTTGATACACCCTTTAGTGGGTTTTTATGTAATTAATTTTATGGGTTGTATTTATTTATACATAGCCAACCTAAATTTCCATGATATGGAAATCACTCAACATATAGAAAGTCATCATTCGATCCTATATAAATGTAAGGAGGAGGATGAATCTTCTTTAGAACCAACATATAAAGCATAGATATTATTTACCTATGAGAATTTGTATGTAGATATAATTATTGACTCTAAGTAAAATATTATCCTTTAAGACATGGAAATTGTGAGGGAATATGCTAATGTGTTTCTAGAAGAATTGGTTGGTCTTCATCCTTTATGAGTGGTTGAATTTTCAATTGAGCTTATACATGGGGATTTTCTAATATCTAAGACTCTATATTGAATAGAAATTGTGGAATACGCAAATATGAATAAATAAAAATAAGATAATCTTCATAAAGGGATCATACACCCTAGTGCTTCACCTTGGGGTGAACCAGTCCTCTTTGTCAAGAAAAGGGATGGGTCAATGTGTCATTTCATCAATTATCATGAGATCAACAAGATCATGAAAAATAATAAGTAACCTCTACCATCGATTGGTCAATTTTTCGATCAACTATGTGGAACCCAACACTTCTCCAAGGTGGATATTTGGTTTAGGTATTATCAAGGGTGAATAAAGAGGATATCCCCTAGAGGCCTTTCCATATAAGGTATGGGCATTAGGATTTTATAGTATTTCTATTAGGACTCACTAATGCTCAATAAATCTTCCTGGAATTTATGAATATAGTATTTAAGGTATACCTATACATATTTTTTGTATTCATTATAGATTATATTCCAATATTCTCTAAAATCAATGATGATCATGAGAAGAATCTGAGAACTTTTATAAAGACCATTTGAATGGTTAAGCTTTATGAAATGTATTGAAAATGTGACTTATGGTTAAAGGAAGTATTATTCTTGGGGAATGTTATTACCAACATGGGATATCTATAGAAACATCAAAAATAGAAGAAATTGAAGTAGGATAAATGCTAATAATTTTGATATATATCCATAGTTTCCTTGGATTGGATGATTATTACCAACAATTTCTAAGAAATTTATCTCAATTTTCAAACAGTATAACCAATATAACTCAAAATGGAGTCATTCTTATGGAATAAAAAATTTGAAGATAGATTATAGTCATTGTAAAATAGGCTGATAACTACACCTATACTTATACTACCCAAAAGTTAGAAAATTTTTATGGTATACCTCAATACTTTGAAAAATTAATTGGGTTATTTACTAATGCAGAACGAGAAAGTGATAGCCTATTCTTCAAGAAAATTGAAAGTACATGAATAGAACTACCCAATGCGTGATCTAGATTTGTCACAATAATATTAATGTTGAAAATATGGTGGAATTGTCTCTTTGAGTAGAAATGTGAAATATATATGGATCATAAGATCCTCATGTATATGCTTACACAGAAAGAGATGAATATGAGACAATGAATATAGTTAGAGTTTATTAAGGAATATGACCGATCAATACAATGCCATCCTAGGGGAAAAAAATAAAGTGGTGGATGCTCTAAGTAGAAAGGATAAAAAAAATTTATCATTGATGAAAATTGAAAAGGATATGATCGTATTATACTTTAAAAGGATGGACATTGGAATCATAATGAAAGGAACTTTATCAATCCTTTCAAAAATGATTTCTCAACTGTTCCTTATTGAGAAAATAAATGAATCTCAAAATTATTATGTTAAAATTCCAAAGAAGTTGGAAACTATAACAAAAGAAAAATATTCATATTTAAAAATTAATGAAAGAGTCATAAGATTTTGGTCATGACTATGTGTACCATCAAATCCTAGGTTAATGAAGGAATAATTGGTTGATACCTTATCCATTTATCCAAGGAGTAAGAATATGCATCGATATCTCTATGAGAAACATTTGTGGCAAAATATGAAGAATTAAATCATGTAAAATACATCAAGGTGTATTTTATGTTATCAAGTTAAGTATTAAAGACAAAAATACAAGGGGATGATGCAATAGTTACCCATACATATATGGAAATGGAAAAACATAACTATGGAATTTTACACAAGTCTTATAAATACACCAAGATGAAATAATGATATATGGGTTTTTCTAGATCTTATTACAAAGACTAATCACTTCATTTCAATTACATTTGAATTATAACTTGATCAATTTTAAAAGATATACATTAGATAAGTGTTGATAATACTTCCCACTTGATCAACTTGAAAAGATATACATTATAGAAGACTTATCACTTGATCAATTGAATATTTTTGAGAACCAATATTTAACTCTATGATCTAGAAGAGTATAAAACATTCTCTAAATACTGACAAGAACTTCATCATGGTTAATCACCCTCAAACTGATGGCAAATCTCAGAGGATTTTCTAGACACTCAGAGAAATTTTGATAGTATGCTCAATTTAATTCAAAGGATGATGGGATAAACATATTCCTATGGTCATGTTCCCATAAAATAATTATTTCTAATCAAGCATCCAAATATATCCTTTTGAATCCCTTTAATAGAATATATATATAACAACTTTATGAAGGGATGAAGTTGGTAAATGCAAACTAATGGGCCCTGATATGGTTGAGGAAATTACAGAAAAGTTAAATACTAATTATTAGCATATCAGGGATTCTCAGTGATGAAATAAGAGATATGAAGATAATCATTGATGAGACCTATAGTTTGAGTTAAAAGATAAGGAATTACTTTGCATGTCTGTATGGAATAAATTCATGAGATTTGGGAAGAAGTGAAATCTTATTCTATAAAATATCGACCCCTTTGAGAGTTGTGATCACCTCGAAGTGTTGAAATATCCACTAGCACTCCCACATAACCTATATAGAGTACAAGATATGCTCCTTGTATACCTGTTGAAGAAGTAAATACCACAACCTCACATGTACGGAATCAAATCCCGGTACCATTGGATAATGATCATTTATATTAGGATATGTCGGTGAAGATCTTAGATCATATATACAAAGTTCTATAAAATATCACAACACACTTGGTCCAAGTGCTATAGGAAAACCACGAGTTTGAAGAATCAATGTGGGAACCAAATGAGGTGATGAAACATAATTACCCTCATCTATTTTAGTTTATAATATGAAATTTCAAGGGTGAAATTTCTGTAGTGGGAAGATTGTAATGACCCAGAGTTTTATAAATAAAATTTGCTTTTGTGGTTGAATTAAAGTTAATATTATGTATTATAGTTATAGAAAATAGATGAAATGATTGGGTTTTAACCTATTTAATTTATTATACTATTAATAATCATAACCATTAACAATATTTCCCTAAACATTGATCATGTGATTATTATAAATATATGGTTTTGATAAATCCAATTGACATAGACAAACGAAGTGATGGCCTTGACCAGAAGGATATTACACTATAAAGACCATTTATTGAAACTTATTAGGTAGATAAAATCACTTATATTTACTCTTTTCCAATAACAAGACAAGATCTAACAACTACAACATGATCAAAACCGTTTATGGGAGAAGTTTAAGATCATCAAGATCACGACCCAACCCATGTGCGCCGAACCACCCCATGAAAATATCATTATAGCAGATCAAACCCTTAGGGTATTTTTTGATGTAATAAAGTGATATGTATCAATACCCTAACAATATAAATATGTATATTTTATTTTCAATATAATAATTATTATATTTACTTCTTATTTTTGTTACATTTTATAAAAAAAATCATTTTCATATGATAAAACAAAAACTACTTTTTTGGTAATATACAATTTCAATTTAGACAATAATTTTATTGAATAAATGGATTTTTGAAATAAATTATATTTTAATAAAATATTATTTTTTAACACTATTAGTTAAATATAAATTATAGTACAATTTTGATGAATTCAATTGTAATTTTTATAAGGGTTTCAGAACTGTTATTGTTTAAAACCTAGTATTTATTAATAAATTTTGATTCATGTTTTGAAAGTGAAAATGTAAATATTTTGAAACATATTTTGATAAAATTATTATTATTTTTGTAATCGTAACATCTAAATTATCCAACAGATAATTTTTTAAAATTTTCGAAGACAATCAATTTTTCGAGTAAACATTGAACATGGTATAAATATATGGTGTCCATTATGACATCGTAATGACTCAAAAGTATTGTAATTAATTATATAAAAGGTATACAAGATCAAATAAGTTTTTACCATTCCAAATAATGTTATTTTTATATTATTTTATAATTTTCATAATGCCTTTAAGAATGATCCAAAACCTTTATTATATATTGAGGTTTTAAATCAATTCGGTATAGTCATGACTCACTTTCACATCACCAAGGGTATTATTTTATTATTTTTGTCCCATTTAATTTTAAAATAAATAAAACCAATCTTATTAGGAAGAAGCCATGAGAAAAAATCATGGGATGGTTTGTGGTTTTGATTAAATTATTGTATAGAGTCCAAAACCTATGCTTGGGAAATAATAAAGAACTCCCTTCTATTTTTTGATAAAACCCACCCAAGATCCTCTAAAAAGTCCTTAAAAAGCCTTGAAATGCATACTTACTCTTCCATACCCTCTTTATACTCCCCCATGGTTCTTTTAGGCTCTTAATAATCTCCGCCCAAGCTTTTGGAATCACCCTCTCAAGGTAAGGGATCCATCTCTCTTCTTTTTAATTACATCACCTTCTTTGTATTTAGCCTTTTTGAATATGAATTTGTTAAGTTATGATGAATTTATAAATGTAAATATAATATCAAATTTATTTATTAATAATTATATATCATTTACCCCTTCCCATTATAGCACTTTCCTAATCCCTTATAATGCTGAAATTTAGTAAGGGATCCTATCCTATTAATTATTTAAAAATATCCTTCATTTTAAACCTTCTATTTACAATTATTAATGTTGTAAAATATTTTTACACGTAACTATTACTTTAAATGTGATTTAAAAATAATTAGATACCCATTTATATCTTATTAATCCATTTTTTGAATCTTTATGTAATGCTCTTATGCTGCTGAAATTTCAATGTGATTTTTTCATTCCAAAACATTGTGTTGTGAATAACACCTCTATTTCCACTCAAGGGTATTCATCGAGATATACCTACCATTATTTTATTGGGAAACTTTATGTATTTAACCCACATTAATTAATCACGTGATTAAATGTGATGAAATTTTTTCTTAATATATATGATCTATGTGTCACACTTATACATGTACATGATATTGATTATGATTGGTGCACCTAGATAGCACACAAATGAATTCAGTAATGTTTTAGTCTAGTGAGACTCTATATATATTGAATAAGAGGATATCCTAAGAACTTCATTCTATTATTATTTTTTTGTTTTTTAAACTTTAATTATTAATATGGTGTCATGTTTAATGGTGTTTCCACATTCCCAAGTTACCTTTATGTTTTCATGTTATATCCTGCCTCATTGTTCATGTTTATGATTCTCACCCATTATATTTCACATATAAATGTCTATTGTGTAACATGAAATATGTTTATCATATTATTCTTTGTGTATTCCCTTATTGGGATTTATAGTTTACCCATTTATTACGTATGTCCCAAGGTTATTCCATGTAGTTTTAAGAATGATGGAATATTATGAGCATGTTAATGAAGTTTTCAGTAATAGTGATGTACGCACTATTTTAAGTTTTGTAATGCACCTAATTTCTAAATACACTATAATTCTCAATATTTTGGTTTGTATTATTTTCATTGTTATGTAATAAATCATGAGTTAATGTGTAATAAAGAAAAAAATTCATAACATTTTTTAATCAAATTCTTTTAGAAAGAGCGCTTAAATCATTTTAAAAAATAAAAAATTAATATGTAATTTATATAAAAATATATTATGAGTGTAGAAAAAGTTTCACATTTTTAATAAATACAAACAATTTTTTAAAAATTAGACATCAATTTATGAATTTAAATTTAAATAGTTGTACATAAAGAAACCTACCTCAACCAATGAGCCACAAATCAAACCTATGATCGAAACAACCTCCACTAGATCTATGATCACATATACCAACCATAAATACCCTTAAATTTATAAACCCAACTTCTAAACTGAAAAATCCATAATTTAATAATTGATTCAAAATTCATCATATGACATAATGATATAAAACCATGAGGAAATTGGGGTGTGATACACTATCCACACTCACCCAATCCTATTCCACATGAAATACAAAATAAATTAACCATATCTGGTGACTAATTAGACAATAATTTTAAAATTTTAGTAAATAACATTTCAGGAAACAAGCCTCAGGAAAAACGATGAATGAAGATAAGAACATCCTCTACTAGGACCTCTTCTACACGACACATAAGAGATCCCAACCAGAAGAAGATATTACAAAATGCTATGGAAAATTATCTCTTTAAACCATATGTAGGTGAACTAACTTTAAATTAAATAAGAAGAAAAAATAAATAGAATAAATTATAAGACCTTCCTCAAATTTATAGAATTAAAACCTCTCAAATTACATAACATAGATATAGGATGAGGGGGATAATAATGGATCCAAAAGTTTTATCCCCCTTTTATGGAATGACTAGATATGAGGAACCCTGATAGGGTTCTAAATAGGGTAAATGAAAAATCACAAAGAGGGCCTTGTTAAAAAAAAGTCATTTAACTAGGTCATGGAATGACCATGAGGGTCATAACATGACCCCCACCCCTTGTAGAGGTTCCAACCTAAGACCAAACACAATAGAAGTGTGACCCACAAAGTTATTATAGTGACTAACCCTAGATAAATGGCATGATCACAAGACATGAACCATCATAGAACTCCCCATTTTGATACACAATGCAATTTTTCCATCCTGATAGATCAACCCTCACTAAAAAACTATCACAACATGACCGAATATAGGTAAAATGGTTAAAACCTATCCAAACACTTCCATGATCCCACCCATATTAGTAATGGTGTGACCTTATACACAATGCATAATTTAGCCACTAACACACCAAGAATTTCTCTATATTTTCTTCCACCATACTACAACTCTTAAAATTTCCTAAAAAAATAATTAAAATATGGTAAAAATAATCTCTCCTCGATCCAAATCTCAAAAATAAATATTTATTTAGAATTAACAACCTAATAATTAAATGGTTTGTTATAGTCTCCCCTTCATAAATAAATTACTTCCTCAAATATTCTTAACTATTTCCGTTGGGGGGAATTAGTTAAATTTCAAGGAAAAATTTAATATACTATAAATCTTTACAAAAAAATATCATAAAATCTATGATCAAAATTTCATGCATTGGTTGGGTTCTCCCAAACATAAAAATTAAAATATGTAACTTTATAGAAATAATATCATAAACTTTATAACTATTGTGATACATCAATAGATAACTGATCAAAATGATTATGAAGGACCCAATTGTAAAAGATTCAATCTAAAAACCCAAATTATCTTAAGATCAATGAATCATGAAAAAAATTATATAATTGAAAAAATAATCCATCCTAAAAATATAAATTATTTTTTAATACAAATTAGAAAAAATTAATCATTAAATTTAAATCAAAACCTTCAAAATGAAGCAGTTTACTAAATTCAAAACCAAACATGGCATAACCCAGAAAACACAACATCAAACCACAATACACAACATTGTCCTTACATGGGTAAAATCAACATTTATAATGATATAAACCAAAATATTATTTAAATAACCAAGATTCATTTTATTTATAAAGATAAATTAAAATAAAACATTTTCATCTACATGTTTCTTTAATTACCAACTTATCCAGAACATTTTAAAAAACACATTTCAAATATTTCATGTAAATAACTAAATATATTAAAGTTAACAAAAATTTAATCAATATAAATTAAAATAAAAAGTATATAAAATAAACTAATAACCCTTTTCCAATTTATCCATAACTAAAATAATTTGTTTTTCCTAGGCTATGAATATTAATTAGTGGTCATTAAATTGATATATCTCTTAGTCCATTTTATATCATATTATGACAATCAAAGAATTCAATACTTCAAACCCAATTTAGAATGAAATTTATTAGAAATAATAATGGTTTTAGTTGAAAACCATATTAAAAACCCATTAAAATAAACATTTTTCCAAATTAGTTAAAAAAATTACACCACATTAAAATAGTTCAATTTCCAAAACACTAAAATCACAAAAATTTAAATTTAAAACCTTCCCAAATTTTAATCTTCCCATTCAAAACCCATTAAAAATTCTATTACATTATAAATAATTTAAGGAAATTGAAACCATCAATTTCCAGACCAATTCATAATATGAGACAACACTCCTCTATCAAGAATAAATCACTAATGGTCAAAACATATTAAATGAGATCCAACATAAATAAATGAAAAAAAAATTAAGGAAATAATCTCAATTCTTTTCACACGTAGAAATATTAAGGAAAATAGAATTTAAAATATATATATAAACACCATTAACATAAATCCCAATCAATCCATGGGATCAATATAAAACATTAAAAATGTAATAGAATAAAAAAACACACCCTTCTAAAATACATGGATTGTGTGAACAATTTATTTCCCATGTATTCTCCCATAAAGATCATGTGTTCCTCTTTCAACATTTTTAACTGTTAAACTTTTACTCATATAGATGGATAAATAAATCTCAAAACTATAATTCCAGACTCTTAACTTCTCCTAAAACTCATGTTCTCGTACAAAAAATGTTGTTGAGAAACTAATTCATACCTAAATCATGAGTTCCAAAAATTATATCTTTTATCTACTGGGAATCCAAAAATAACATAAAATAAAATGAGGCTCTGATATAAATTTTTCAAACATTAACCTGGGATACCCCAAATTTAGGTACCAAATACGTAAGGATTTATGGGAATTCTAGATCTCTATGGGGAAAACTCATGTTCATGGGAATCAAATCTACATAAGTTGGAATGATATATCTTGATGAAATAAGAATAAATGAAATTTCAGCTTCAGGGTACTACTTGAGATCTTCGTAAGTCAGATAATCACACATACAAAAATGTGTTTCAATAATAAATGGAACCAAATGAGTCATAACCTAGAACATCACTCATGAACCATAAATAAAACCCCACTAAAATAATCCAAACATCTCAATATAAACCGAGGATCAAATTTATATACAATTACTAACATAACCATAGAAAAATTATAAATTAATAACTAACATAGAATCATACATGGGATAAGTGAAATAAAAAAATAAAAAAAATTATAATGATCACCAATCTCCCGGTGTCATGAAAAATGGCTCTATTTATAGAACTATCACCCCACTAGTAATAAAAATCCAAGACTATCTATTATCCAATTATAAATTTTATTAAACCTAATTTGTAAATAGTTTAGAGAACATATTCCCAATGGGTACAATCCTTAAACCCCATGCACAATAATAAAGGGAAAAATATTTTCATTATAGTTTGAAAATAAAACAATAAAAGAAATCTTTCTATTTTAATTAAAACTGGTCACCTGAAGCCTACACTTAAATTAATTTTACCGAAGTTAAAATTTAATAAATTTAAAAAATATATCACTACAAACATATTAATAAAATACATGTAGTTGGGGATTTTCTTAGTGGTAAGAACCCCATAATCTTACATGAAAAATGGGGGTTCAAAATCCATTGGGTTCAGGGTACTGTAGCGTACTATAGCAGCGGCGGCATTGTAGCAATGGTGGGCACTATAGCGGCGGAAGGTCACTATAGCGGCGACAGGGTACTGTAGTAGTAATGAATACTATGCAGTTCAGTAGTAGGTGGAGTACTGTAGTAGTACTATTAATAGGATGGGACTTGGGTCAAAATTGTGGTCCTACGGGCCATGTATTGAGTTAAATGCCCACTCGGCCTTCAAGCTATGTAATGGGTCTCCCTCTACCTAGTTAAAATGAGGTATTTGCTTTACTTTAAATAATAAATGAGGCTTCAGTACTAACCTTTAAAAAAATATTAATAAAATACAAGATTTAATTTAATAGAAACTATTTCAAAAACCATGATTTAAAAATACCAACATTTTGACATAAATAAAAAAACCAACTTTTAATTCCCATTTTACAAAAATATCAATAATTCAACAAATATATAAATATATTTTTTTTTAAATGAATGTTAATTCCCATTGATTATGAAAACTATAATATAACCACCAATATAATCACAAAACAATATTCAAATGTTTGATAAAATTATTAATTTAAATAAAATATAAGGAAAAAACCTCACATAAGTAAAATGAAAATAAATAATTGACATCATGGGAATAACCCTAGGTATATAAGGTTAAGGAAGTTGAATACTTTCATAATATATAATGGTCAAAAAACATATCCATACATATTTAGTCCCACATGGTCCACCAAGGGGTATTATATGAATTCATAATGGTAATTCATTCAATAGTTTCATTTAATTAGTGACGAGTACTCTAAAGCTAAGAAGGGAATGAATGCATTGTGGTACTTTTTGAAGTAATTTTTTTCTATGTAACTGAGGATACTATGATCAACTAAGAAAATATTAGTAAATAAATCATAAAATCAAGAATATAAAATAATTGTGGACAAAAAACATATACTAATTAATAATAATAACTCCCCACAACCTTCAAATACTATTTAAAAAAGAAAACCATTTCACATTAAGATAAAAATACCAGGAAAACATACCCTTTATGGGAAAATACCGGCCAATAATTTCATATATACACATCACTTTCTATTTTAAAAAAACCATTAAAAGGTTCTATATTTAAGGAAATGTTAACAATGAGAAAACACTTATTTATTCAAATACCAACCAGACCTTTGGTATTTAGGAAAACAAAATTCTAATTCCATTTCATTGAATACTAAACCATGATACAATACCTTAAAATCCAATAAAGACAACTAATTATTTAAAAACTTCCACCCCACCAAAATTAAATTCAAATATATAAATAACACCAACAAAAAAATTATAAAAAATCATTAAATAAAAAATAAAACTTTATGTAAAACAATCCCATCCTTAATTTCAATAACTATTTTTCTAAAAACATGAGTCTCCTCACATTAAAATTATTAAGAACTAAAACACCCTTTTTGTAACATAGTTACTTTAGGAAATTACCTTAATTATTTTTATAAAATACATGAATATTTTACAATACATGACATTAGGTTTTTAGAATAGAAAGTAGTTAATAAATCTTAAGAAATTCAAATAATGTTTTTAAAATAGTCATGAAATCACAATAATAAATTTAAAGAGTTGTGTAGGGAGAAACAAACCTTACGTGATGATTTATAAATAAATATAAAGCTCATAAAACTACCCTTAGGGTTTATGATCGCCTACACTAGCCATAAAAACCATTGGATTAATAAACCAACAACTAAAATCAAAAACCCTTAATTGAATAATTAGTACAAAATTCTCTTGAAAATATAACGTTTCAAAACCATAAGAAAAGGGGTTTTGGTCCACTCTTGATGTGAACTAGTATCTAAACCCCATGAAATCCTCAATTAATTCAATTTTTAATATGGATAATTAAAACAAAATTTTCCAAAAACCATAAATAAAACACAGGTAATCATACCTTAACATGAATGATGAAAGGTGGGGAAAATCCCTTACTAAGACCTCCTTTAAAACCGACACAAAAAATTTATAAGTGGGGTTATTTCATCATTATTTGATGAAATAATATCTATAAACCCTATATAAATTAACTAAAATTATAATGTAATAAGGGTAAATAAAGAAATTTGAGATGTAAGAATACTTAAAACAAATCTACATGACAAAAACCTTTTGAATAACCCAACAATGGTGGACTCCAAGGGGGGGAATATGAGACCAAAATATATAACTCCCCCTTATCATATTTTAATGGAGAAAAAAACCTAATAAGGTTAAAAATAGATACCTTGATAAAATACTGAAAGCGTTTTTTCATAAAAATAAGTCTATAATAAGGTTATGGCACGAACCACCCAGTTAGAGGGGTTAAACCCTATCCAAACATCATCATGGCATAACCCACTCCTATCATTGAATGAAAAAACCTTTGATAAAAGGAAGGATCCCAAGCCATGTACCATCATGAAATTCCCCTTTAGTGTTATTATGTGACTTATTCAAGGTAAATAGCTCAACCCTTAGAAGAACATCATCACGAATCAGCCTTTTTTAGGTTGTAGCATGACTACCTCTAGGTAGAGGTCCAGATACTTGGTCAAATAGCATCACTTTGTATCCCAATAGGGTCACAAATAAATTTTATAAACATAGAATAATCCATCCTTTAACACCCCAAAACTCATTCTTGTTGTTATTCCACTGGACTACCACTCTCGAAAATTCCCAAAAAATAGTTAAAATAAAGTCAAAACTCCTACTACCTGATCCAAATCCAAAAATTAAAAATTTCCCTAGACATCAACAACCAAGAATAAAATGGTTTTTTCATATAAGAACTTAAAAATTAAATGGGAATAGGTCCCATAAAATCATTTAACCATACTTAAAATATTTTAAAAAAACAATTTTCTTTGAGGTATTTCTTGTCTCCTTGATATGTATCCAGTGAATTGGAATTTTTTATTTTTTTTCAAAAAAAATCAAAAGAATATTTATACAATTTAGTCCCATATATTCTAAATTACCATATATTTTTTGTAGTTATTTTTGGTCAAAATTGTCCGCCAAAATCTAAATTATGGAAAAACACTTATATAAATTCTAAATAACTTTTGGGAAATTTTCTCTTAATCATTTGTTCATTAAAAAGTTCATAAAGGTATGGATCATCAAAAAAATAAAATTATGATTTAGCTCCAGGTCAAATTTTATTTTTGGTATAGACGTAATGATATTTCATAAGATAAAATAATTCACTATATTAGGATACCATTATTACTATCCATCAATAAAATAATGTTGTTCACCTAGAATGAAGTCGATACATGAATGTTTTTCTAGAATTTTGATCTCAAATATTTGGGGAAGCTATCTCAACTAAATTTTCTACATGATTTCCAACTCCTATTTTATAATTTATATCCAAATAATACCTAGGTAGCAATATAACCCATCTTACCAACCTAGTTTTACTTATACTTTCTTCATCAAGTACCTAAGGGCTACATGGTCAGTGAAAATAATTATTTTAATACCAAGATTCTATGATATTTTTTATCCTAGGGAAAGTATCTAAAAACACCTCTCTAGTGGTGGTATAGTATCTATAATATATATCCATTGTTCCTTAAGTATAAGAAATAACATGGTTTCTTCATTTAATTTTTGAGAAACAAGTATTCCAACAACATGGTTTGAAGCATCACACAAGAGTTCAAATGGGCACTCCACATTACTGGGCTATAAGATAATTGGTTTGGTTAATTTACAATTAAAATCATTAAAAAAATTCCTACAATGGTCATAAAAATTAAAAAAAAAGTATTTTAAATGTAATTTATAAAGAGCTAAAACAATCATACAAAAATCCTTAAAAAATTTATAATATTTTTTATTGTACTAAATAGTATATAATATGTATTTCACAATTTGATTAAAGTAATGGTTTGATAATTTCAATTTTAGATAATTTAAACTCAACCCCATTTCATGAAATTATATTTCTAAGAATAGTGCATCTTTCAACCATGGTATGACACTTTTAAAATTCCAGAAATGTTTTTTTTCAACAAAAATTCTCAATACATTATCAAAATTTTAAAAATAGTGATGAAATGAATTTATAAATATAATGAAATCGTCATGAAATACTTCAAGATAGTCCTAAATTAAATTCGATAATATTATTACCTTATATATCTGAAATTTACCTATTGCATTGAATAATCCAAATGGAATTATCTTATAGGAAAAGGTTCCATAAATACATGTGAAGGTTGTATTTTCTTATTCCTCAAGTGTATTGGATACCTAGATGATTCCATAAAATCTATCTTAAATGTAATAATGGGTTTTACTTGATAATCTCTTAAGAATTTGGTCAAAAAATGGTATAATAAATTGATCTTTACATGTGATATGCTTCAATTTTCAACAATAAGTAAAAACTCCCCATAAATTATGTACTCTCATAGTAATTACATTATTTTGTTTATTTATCACAATGGCGAGTCAAAATTATTTTGGAACTATGTGAATTAGGCTTACCCCCTGTGTTTATAAAATGAGGTTCATAATTCCTACTTCTAAAATTTTTTCAATATCCTCTTTAACTACCCCCATAATTGTTTGTTTGATTTCCTATGATTCTATATAACAATATTTTCAAAACTGTCTGGTATAATTATGTGAATGTAGATTTTATAAATAACCCATGAAATATATCCTAAATTTTATTTTATGTCTCTCTCTTATTTTCTCTTAAAATATTTATTAGTTTTTTTATTATAAGATAAGTTACTATCAATAATTATTAATGGTTTTTATATTTCCATTAAAACACATATATAATATTTATAGGTAAAGTTATTAATTAAATATTTTGGGGTTTTATTAAAGATAAATATGATATTTAGTTTATTTACCTCAATGTATTTAATTTTATTTGCTAGATAGGTTTTCACAAAATTTTTGAGTTTCTCCCAATTATTTTTAATAGAATTTTCAAACCTCATTTTTTCACCAAAGTAAAAAATTTATTATAACAAAAAAATCAATAAAAGTATTAGATTCATAAAAAATTGTAAAAAATGAATTCTCTTCTTATGGGTAATTAATGGAATCAATGATATTAAATTGGAAAAAAATTTCTCCAAACTCCATTGTTAATGTACCTTCATCTATATTTATGATTTTCGTTGATATTTCTTAGAAGGGTCTTCCCACAATGATGGGTGATTAATTTTTTTTCTTATTTTCATAGTTTTTTCATTTAAATGTTATCTATGAAGATTAAATTCAATAATATTACTAGTACATATTCTTGAACTTCTAAACTGAGAACCACATATATATGGGGTAGTTGAAAAACCACCCTTATTAGTTTAATCTCTCCCATATATTAAGATGAAAATTCAAAATGAGGCTAATAATAATAAAATATTATATATAACAAAATAAATATATAAAATACACAATTATAATTATATAAGGATTATAAAAATCCATGGATTTTTAAATTAGGTTAGAAGTTGATATTGGAACATTTCTCTCAAAATTTAATCTCTTATACCATTGAAGTATCCATTTCTTAGTAAACAATACCTTAAGGAACAAATAATACTTGGGAATCCATTTTATATATCCAGGAATATAGGTGTTTATTTCCATATTTTTAAAGGTATCAAGAATTTATTTTTTTATTTTTTCCTAATTAATCTTCATTAATTGTTTCATTGTTGTGGGAAATAGAAGTAGAATTATTCTTTCTTCCCAAATTCATTTTTATGGTGTTTGTAATTTTTTTATTCACATTTTCATATTCCTTTTCCCTATTATATTCTATGTTTTGTTCAAGATTTGGTTTGGTATTAAGGTGAATCTCAATGCCACTCTTGGTTATTATCACACTCAGACTCTTATTTGTATTAATAATGGGTTGTATTGGTAGTTTACTGGTATTTATAGTCATAAATTTTACAAGTATTATTAAAATTAATTTGTAATCATTTAATTTAATTCCTAAACCCTTTAATTATTAAATTTAGTTGGTTATTCACATGTTCTTCTAAATTGATTTAAGGATATTTATAATATTTTCCATAATAAAATGGTGGTGATTATAATGTTTTTTTGATTATTTATTTTCTTAAAGGGTAATGAGAGTGGTGGAGGCTGATGATATAGTTGTTAAAAGGGTGGTATAGCCTTATTTTTTTGTCCCAAACCCATAATGATATTGGGAATTATCTGACCATCATTGATTGGGATATTGAAATTTTCTATATTTATAAGTAGCTACACAAGTTTTGGTTTGTTTTACATGATCAGATTGGCAAGTATAACAACATGGAGAATAAAAAATACCACAAAAATATAATATCATGGGTTCATCACATTATTGGTTAAGATACATTTTTTAACACTATGATATTTTAAAAGCAAATCATTATTTTCTATAGCATATACTACAAGAAACATCAAGCTTAATGAACTGTAAAATATACTATTTAAATATGAAAAATATTTCTATGCCATTAAATTAGTGACTATGAACAGGAATTGCTGAACTATAGAATTCATATAGTTTACACATGTCTAAAATAAATTCATTAGATATCAATTAATTAGTAAGAAAATAAAAATCATTTAAAATTAAATGAATTATTTTTCTCAAAAACAGTTTTTACACGCACAGTGTGTTTTTGTATAAATATACTAAATTAATCACTATTGTTCAATGATTCTAATAAAATTTACATATGATAAACTCAATAAAATGTTTTATCATTCATAAAATATTTTTTCTAATTGTGTGATATGAATTAATTAAGTTTTATTCTTATGAATAATTTTTTTTCTAAAAGCTGTTTTCATAATGTTTTTCACAATATTTTAAAAATTAATTTTTTAGAACTATTAGAAAATGTACATTAAAAATAAAATATATTTTATAAATAAAAATATAAAATTTATTTTTGATTTTATTTTTGATAATTTTATGAAAAGATTAATTTTTTGATGAATAGTAAAAATACTGATTTTTATTAAAAAACATCTTTTTTGTTTAACAAATTTAGAAAAATAAATGTTTTATAAAATGATTTTAAACGTAAAATTAGTTCATTAATATTATAATTATTAAAATTGGGTTCATTGGGATAAATTTAACATTTAATTTTTCCATAGAAACTTTTTTTACTTCAGTAAACATTTTCTTTGTAAAACTGCATCTTTATCACGCTTGCAGGTTTAATTTTAAATTAAATTTTGACAATTCTATGAATTAAATTAGGTAAAATTTCCTACATATTTATAATCATAAAATATTAATATAATTTACTAATTTAAACATAATATTTTCATAATTAATAGTAAATATAGTAAAAATTTATTGTTCTGGTTAAGGTTAAAATAGGGTTTTGCAAGTTACATTCCCCTATGTTAAAATTAATTGTGCACACACATATGGATTTTATTTTAAAAAATTTATTTCATTATTATAATAATTTATCCCAAATTATCTAATTATGCTCATTTATATTTGGTATTAATGGATAAATTACCAAATAAAATAAAAAATCTAATTACCATGATGAAAATTAAAATGGTAAAAATAAAACATCCTTGGGGGATAAGTGAATATATGTTTAAAAAAGTTAATTGTTTGGATTTAGTGGTATTTATTCACCTAAAAATATCTATAATAAAATATTTATATCTTTTTAAGTCACACAGGATGAGATTGACTTCCCATTATTTGATAGTTTTGAGTATTTACAAAAAATTAAACTTATCTTCAATTATAAAAGAGAACATCCTTAAATATCTTATTCACACCTCTTAAGACATTTATCTAAACCAAAATATTACAAAATATCCACCCAAAATCCTTAGAAACATTATATATTTACTTTTCACCACAATGTACCAACACTATGGTCCCTAATAAGTGATCTAAAAGAGGTCTTTTAAGAGAAGGTAATTTTCATCACAAAGATCTTTATTTTTACCCCTTCTCAAACAACCCACATTAATTTATTTCCAATTAAAATTTTATAAATCTAATAGATAACATATATTAGGATTTTATTATTTTAATTGAATATCTATATCTATCTCCTCTTCCATCAAATAGGGAAAAACCATCGATTGTTTGTATGGCAGACCACCACCTCACAAACAAATGTAATTAGTTTTCCATCACCACCCCTAAAGGATGGACATCATGATAGATTTATTATATATATATATATTAAATTTATCAAATAATTTTGATTATGAAATTAAAATATCACATCCACCTTATTACCTTCCAATCCGTTGTAAAATGATAACATTTCTCATGCGTACATGTGGACTACCACCACTATGAACTGATGTGATTTGTTTTTAATATTATTTTTAAATTGATGGTAATGAATTTGTATTTTATTAAAATAGATTATTTATAAAATATATATGAATGATTCTGTAAAGATGAATTATTATTGACTTTTCTTTAGTTCCATCTATAAAAAATAGCGTTAATATTTACGTATGACCTACCGTCTCCATGAACTGTGTAACTAATTTTATGTCTATGAATTTTATGGACTATTATAAATACTTATGTAAGGAATATATATTATATTTATATTAGGGTAAAAATTAGGTATATTATGGAACTGTGAACAGAGTATAAGAACTGAAGCTACCAAACCATAACATACATGGAAAATGAAGCAGTCATTACCCGACACAGTGATTTTAACAATGAATTTTTAATAAAAAGGTGATAAAATATTATAAGTAAATTATATAATACGTGATGTATTTGATTATATTTCTGCAATAGATTTATAATAAATCTATTATTATTATACATAATACTCAAACTAGTATGAATGAAATATGATGTTAGGTAATGGATTCTGGTCTCTCTTTTACTTCTGTGAGACATATTCCATATAAACCAATTATATTTTTTGTGGTGTATATACTTACCATTTGATAATTTATATAATTAATCTCTTTATATTAATGGTATTTTAGGTTTAATTTAATGTTATTTCTTTCATGGGGGTTATGATTCAAATGTTACCAAAATGGTAAAACTTTAAATCACTTTCTCATCATTATTAGAGATTGATTATATTTATGTCCCCATTAGGGGAATTAAATTATCATTATATCCTAAAACAAATATAATTTGTTCTCCTATCATTATTCATGAAATTCTTAATTAATAATACCATCTTCCCCTCTTTAGTAATTTAAATGTTTTTAGAAAAATCCATCTATATTTATCTTTTTGGTCGAAAATATTTTTTATTCCATATCCATATTTTCTAAAAATGAAAATCAATAATTTGTTTAATATTCTATTAATACTATTTAATGTAAATTTGAACCCTAGTCTTATTTTTAAATTATTTTTAAAATAAATATTCCTCTCATTTTCCAAACAAGGAACATTTTTACTCCTCTTACAAAAGTTTGAAAGGAATTTTTTTAACTTATAAAGAATGAAAAAAAATTCACTTCATCATAGATAACCAATACTTTATAAATTCACTTACATGTTTACAATGTTATTTTAAAATAAAATTTGTTTCTAATATTTCTAAATTTTGTATATTTTTAAAATTTTATTTTCGATGTAAAATGATAATATTCCTCAAGAATGTTTTTAATGAAATTCTAATTGTATTTATATTTATCAATGAAAAAACCATTATTTAAATTATTATAAAATTGGGTTAAGTTGTAATGATACCATCCTTATTAATTCTCTAGATGATTTCTAATTAGTTTGACTGAGAATGTATTATTTTGATATCATTATCCATATTTCTCTACATGGTTTATGATTTTTTTATTAATTGTAGAATGTATTAACATTTCATATTTTATTCTTTAAATAAAAATTTTGTATGTTGGTTATGTTCCCCCACTTAAATATTATGGATTAATTGGTCTTGGAAAGTGATGGGTGAGCCCCACTATATCCCCATGATGCATCGATAGTTCCCATAATACAAAATACCATGGGTATTTGGATAATGCCTTAACCATTAATATAAGTTATCTTGGATCAAGGACTTGAATGTATGTTCATGATTTACAAATTTATGAATTTCCTCATTGTGAGATTAGTTATTTATGTCCATGTGATTATTTTATTAGATAGAATATCCATGGAAAAGTTTTAAGTTCATTTGATTTCTTATATGGCATTATCTCATCGTCGTTTATTCCTGACATATTATTATTCATGTTCAAGTTATTGATTAAAAGGAATGAGTTTTAGTTTTTTTCCAATACCTAATTAATATTAATTATTTATTTATGAATTTTTTTATATATGAATACCCTTACTGGTCATTAAATCCCATATCTAAAATATGTTTCCTTTCCCTAGGATTCTATGAAGTCTATTATGATTGATATGTATGGATATGATAAAGGGAATTATGGTTCTCTCAAATAAAATACTATTTTTGTTTTATGATTTCAACTATAATGTGATATTAAAGTATATATATTTTACCAATACTACTAAACTGTATGTTCCTTCATGATATGATTCATTGTATTTAGTATTAACGTAATAAAGAAGCCACTTACTCTGGGCTACTATATTCGAGGTTTTTATAGTAATTATAAGAAGAAATTTAGTATAAACCATTGGAGATAAATTTAGTCAAAACATTGATTATAGAAAATAACCCTATGACAAACATTTATGATATATCAATATATAGGATGAAATGTTAATGTATTGGTAAGTTAGAGATTATATGGTTTTACTAGAAATACATCCCTCTCTCGATACAATAAGTGGATATGGATCTGAAATAATTTTACCTTCGTGTAATTACTCCAAAAATAGAACATTGGTATTTTAATTAATGATTTATTGGTACAAGAAATTGGGATTTACTGAACACCTAATTTTAATCTATTGGGGGATATTCTTGGGTTAATTCACATTTTCATTTAAAACAATTATAAAGGATTTGAAAACATTTTTATTCCCAAATATACCATGTTTATTATTTTAAGATTAGTTGCACATAAGTTTTAAATTTGTGTCATCTGTTTTAAAAGTCTTGAAATTAAACATCATGATTTATAATGTTGTGATCTAATCTAGAATATTACATTATTTAAAACTATAGTAGTTGGTAGAAATGGAAACAATATCAATGCACATAACCCATGTAGGTATTTTCCTCATGTCTAAGATAATGAAGTTGGAACAAGATATATAGATATAGAAGAAAAGAATTAACTATATTGGGTCAGTTGACTCAGGTTATAACCAAAAACCTAGATCGTATTGATCTTCCTACCTATCCACAACATGGTGTAATAATGTTAAACAACATAATGCATCAGTAACATTAATAATTTTGTGGGACTACAAATCTATTTGTAGCTCAATAATGGATATGTTCTTTAGATAATTATTTATCACTTGGGAAGTAATTCAAGGGAGAAGGTTGTCATAGAGGTTTATTGTCTCTCAGGGGATGTAAATCATTGATGGACATTTATTAAAAACACTAAATATAAAGATAAAATAGAAAATATATAGTGGAGGGATTTTAAGGTACACATTTTGGAAAAATAATTTCCCCATGAATAATGAGAATATTTAGAGAGAAATTTCATGATTTTGACACAAAAGGATGAGGAAATTGTTACCAAGTATAAATATAACTTTACCTGATTTGAAATAAATGTTGAGGACTATGTATATAATCCAAAGAGTAATATTCACCTTTTATTTTATAGGATAACGGAAATATTTCAAATGGAACTAATCTCACAAACATTCTCATCATTTGAGTATATAATATCATGTGCTATAAAGACTGAAAATTAATTATCTATGACTTATAGATTTGAAGGAAATCAATAGAAGAAGAGGATATAATTAATGAAAAAGATAATTTAAAAAATAGAAAGAATGATTTTCGCACTTGTGATAATTATGGAAAGAAACACCATGGTACTTTCTTAAAGAGAATGTGAGTTTTCTTTTAGAGTATTGAGAAAGGATATTGGGAACTTGAATGCAAGCATAAGAAATAACCCTTTAATGTTTAGTGTTTTAACTATATTGAGATGGGGAACTATGAAAATGAATTCCCCAATATCCAAGTAAATATACATTAAATGAAGATAAAATATCAAGCTCATTCATATGTTTCTACTAAACTTGAAGTGGAATATTGTACATATGTAGTTTAACTCAAGAACTAGGGTGTAGAAGTATTTTATCAATGATGTTCTTATTATATGAATAATAAAATGTAAAAAGATTATTCTTTAGTAGTTTTTCACTAATTATTTAAAATCATATACTGAATTCTACTGATAACCAAGAAAATTTATTTAGTGGTAAAGTGATACTTTTTTATAATACATGTATAAGGGAAAGATAACCCTTAATATGTTCTCGATGATAAGTTAATTTTGTTTATTTGGGATAAATAGTATATTTACATTAAATAAGTAAATGGGATAGTATTTGTGACCTTGAAAATGGTTAGTGATTTGGGGAAAATTAGTTTCTGATTATTCATGGAATATACTCAATAGCCTTTGATTTAATTAAGGTTATATGGTGATCCAGGATATTATTGTGTTTTATGAGAATATATGATCACAATATTCAAATGATTGGTTTGTGACATTATTAGCTACTTTATGTTTTTTGTTCATAATTTTTTAATGAAATCTTTGTAATTTTAGGACTTTAATATTGTTATACATATTTATATCGTTAACTATATATAGAATTTTTTAAGTGTAACTTTGGGTGTACTATTATGGTTATATAGATTAATGGATTATATTAGATAAGTTATGATGAACATTTTGGTTATGGTAAATATTTAAAGACAAATGGAAAATACTTTCACTCTTTTATATATATTGTGAAGTATTACAAGTTAAATTTAGTGTATCATGCATAAAAAAATTCATCATGGATATTCATTTCTTCAGGTAAGAAATTAAGTAGAAATTGTTCAAATCACAACAAGAAGATGAAATTTTTTTTATAAAATTAAAATAAATAATGTGAGTATATATTATGGAATTCTCTATCTTTATAGTAAAATAATCCCTCAACATTATGAAAAATCTTCTTGAAATTAATAATTTATATATTTTACTTCATTTCTGATGAATCATTGGTCTCTTTCACTCCTCATTAGTTTATGGTTTTGTGGTTATTAACATTCCCTTAATAATTAAAATTCAAGTGATCAACTTTCTATATCACTATATATAGTTATTTATGAGTTTCCTCTATCCTCCACTAATGTTTTTGCATCTAGGAAACCTAGTAATATGTTATTTTAAATGACCATTACAATTACCTTTCTCTTTTATCAAGATGAAGTTTATTAACCCCTTTTACAATCTGGGATTACAAAAAATGTATTTATAAATGGGAAACCCTTGATTTCAAAGTGTAAGATCAAATTTTATGGATAAAATATATTAATGGTCTATATAATGTAACACCTTGAGGTTTTAAAATTGTAACATTATGTTGGATAGCATATACACACACAACACTAAGCATAAACAACCCATAAAATATATTATTTAAATATTACTGTTATACCTAAGCTATTAAATTAGATGATATGAAACAGAATAAAAAATTATGAAATTTATATAGTTTTTACATGTATAAAATAAATTCATTGGTTAAAATTTCATTAAAAATAAAAATAAAAATCATTTAAAAGTAAAAGATATGCTTTTTTAAAAAACTGTTTTTATGCACAAAATATGTTTTTATATTAAAAAATTAAATTAATAACTATTGGTGAATTATTTTAATGAAAATTATATATTATAAACTCAATGAAACTTTTTAACATTCACGTAATATTTTTTCAGGCATGAGATAAAAATAATCATAGTTTTATTCTTAAAACTGTTTTTTTTTCTAAAAAGTGTTATTGTCATATTTTGAAAACTTGCATTAAAATTAATATCTTAGACATTCAGAAAATTTATTTGAAAAATTTCATATCATATTTTAGGTAAAAAATTCAAAATTATCTTCAATTTAAATTTTTTGAAAAGATTAAATTTTCAACGAATAATAAAAAATAATGATTTCTATTAAACAATTTATTTTTTAGCGCATTTATATTGGTACATGTTGTTTTAAAAAAAATTAGAAGTAAATTTATTTTATTTATATTGTTTTTAATCAAAATTTGTTCATTGGATTCACTTTTATGATGAATTTTAATGGAGATACTTTTTATACTTATGAAAACATTTTCTTTAGAAAACCACATCTTCATCATGCTTGTAAATTTAATTTTAATTTAAATTCAACCAATTTTTTATTTTTATTTTTTTAAAATATATTCTATATTTTTAATCAAAACAATTAATATTATGTAATAATTTCAACCTAATTTTTCATCACAATTAATAGAAAATATTATAAAAATTAATTTTTTCATATAAGGTTAAAACAATGATTTGAATATTATATGCACATGTGTTAAAATTAATATTCCACAAACAAAAGACTATTATTTGATAAATTATATTTCATATTTAGAAAAATTGGGTGTAAATTATCAAAAAATTAACATTTATTTTTAGTTATAAAGGATAAATTACATAAGTAAATAAAGAAGATAGTTATCATTGTGAAAACGAAAATGGTAAAAATAAAGAATCTGAGAGGATAAAAGAATAACATGTTTAAAAAATATTTCTTCATATGTGTTGTATTTTTTGATCTACCTTAAACTTACTAAAATCTATTTTTTATCATTTTTAAGGAACTTGGGTTGAGAGTGACTTCACATTATTGAATAGTTTTGGGTATTTATAAAAATGTAAGTCCTCCTCAATTATAAAAGGACACCTCTTCCCATTACTTTATCAAACAACATAAGACCTTTATAATGATCATTACCTGAAAAATATCTCAAAAAAATCATTGTAAAAGTTTTAGGGATACTTTTATTCCCAATAGGCCAACCCTGTGGTCTTTAATTAGGGATCCAAAGAACTTTTTCTAAGAGAATTTAATCTTCTTCACTATGCTCTTTCTTTCTACTCATTCTCTTACAACATCCATTCATGTATTATTAATTAAAATATTATAACACTATTATAATCTATATAATTATAATTTATAATTAATTTAATAACCTATATCCATCACCTATTCTATGAAATGGGAAACAAAATAGTTGACAGTGTGTACGACAGACTACTGCCTGGCGAACCGATGTAATTTGATTTCCATCACCACCTATCATGGATGGATATAATAATATATTTAATTCATATAAATAATATTTATTAAATAATTATAATTATTTAATTATAATATCACATCTACTTTATTACCTTCCAACTTATTGGAAAATGACAATTTTGGTCGTTCATAGGTGTGGACTACCGCCTCTACGAAGCGATGCATTTTGTTTTTTATTTTATTTATTCATGGATAGTAGTAAGAATAGATTTAATGAAAATATATGATTTATATGATATAATAATTAATCTATAAATTATAATTATTATTTAAAATTATTTATTTTCATCCATAAAAATAAATAACCTTCATGCATATGTACAACCTATGGTCTCGTTGAACGGTGTAACTCATTTATATACTAGAAATTGTATGGACTATTATAAATAATTATCTAATAAATATGTATTATATTAACATAAATTTTAAAATTATTTGTATGATATAACCATAATCCAATTACAAGGGCTTAAGTTCCAAACAAAAACATACATTGAAAATGAAACAATCATTACCTGAACCAGTGATGTAAAAAATAACAATAAATAGTTGATAAAATATTATAATTAAATAATATAAGGGGTGATATATATGATTATTTTTATGTAATATAATTATAATAAATCTATATTTATTTCTATGAGACATATGTCATATTCACCACTTATTTTTTTATGGTATATAATATGAAATATTTATGTTTTATGACATGAACATATTTATCTTCATGAGATATAATTTTTCATTTAAATTTATTTCATTCATGGGGGTAATTATACAAATTTTACCAAAGAGGGAAGGGTTTAAATCACAATCTCATCAATATTCGGTATAGTTTACGTTTATATCTCTATTGGGGGAATTATTTTATATTTATTTATTAAACCCAATTTATTTTCTTCTAATGTAGTTATTCATGAAATTGTCTATTATTTTTTCCATTTTACTTACTTTCAATCTTACAATGGTTTCTGAAAATGATTTTAATAAAATCCAACATTATTTTTCTTTTTGGTCAAAAATTCTTTTTCTTCCATAACCATGTTTTTTAAAAAAATAATCAAGAATGTAATAATATTCTCTTATAATTGTTTGAATTCATTTTTACCAATGAAATGTTTTTAATAAATTTTTAAAATGGAATCTTTATGTCATTTTCTGAATAGGTTACTTTTTAAATTTTCTTACAAAGAGTGGAATGAATGTTTTTTAACATGTATGGAATGAAAATAATTTCCATACATCATTACCAATAAATAAATTGAATAATATGTTAAATTTTTAGAAATATATTTTCAATGAAAATTTTTTCCCTAATATTGTGGATGTTTTTAGCTTTTAAAACTGATATTCAGAGTAAAAAGGGGTATTTTCCTCCAAAATGTTTTTAATGAAATTTTCATGGTATTTATATTCATCAATGAAAACTACCATTATTTCACTTATGATACCCTTTTATTGAGTTTTAATGATACTATCCATATTATTTCTCTAGATGGTTTATAATTAGTATGACGGGGGATATATTATTTTGATATCATTCTCCAGATTACTCTGGTTGCTTTATGACTATGTTTATTAATTTGGGAAAATAATTAAAACATCATATGATATTTTTAAAATCATAATGTTACTGTTTATTATGTTTCCCCCATTCATATTAGTAATTCATTAGAGTTAGTAAGTTATCGGAGGGGCCTTATATAATGACCTATACTTAATATACATTGATATTAGGTCGATATATATAAATATTCCACACATTATAAAAGTACATGCCTAAGGATGGTAATATTTTAGTGTATTTGGAAACATGAAACAAAATATTATAATATGGTGAAACATATTTAAGTATTCCCAAAAATATCTTCCCATTTAGTATGTATACATAAAACCATTCTTCATAGCCTGGGGAAATGAAACATAAAAAGAGGTGAGATTAGATGCCAAGTTAGGGTAAACAAAGGATATATAAAAGTATAAACATGAGCTTAAGGTTATAATAATTTGATCATGACATTTAATTATCATAAAATTCATAACAAATATTATAAACATAAATCATTGAATAAATATTGGAATTTTATTTGACATCAATCATAAGTGAAATAAAGGGCATAAACCATGAAAACATAACATAGGAATAAGACATTTATGTTTCGGAATACACATAAGCATAGAAAATATTATTTAAAGGCTACCTAAAAAGACATTCATAACATTTTAGGCTTGGTATAATCACCCATGTACCTAATTTTGGATTAGGTTAATAACCCATGTACCATCATATTTTTTAGGATTGGGCTACAACCCATGTACCCTCTTAATTTTAGTCTTAGGATATGACCCATATACCCTTTTACTTTTAGGAATGGGATAAAACCTGTGTACCTATTTATTTTTCATGTTGGGATAAAACACATGTACCTTCTTATTTTAGAGCTTGTGCTACAACCCATATACCTTTTTCTTTTCGATCTTTGGCTACAACCAGGGTACCCTTTGAGCTAAAATTTCATTTATCATAACATAGTGTATTGGAGGGAGATATTGTTCCACCCATCACATAATAAAATCATCCATATATGTTCCACAAGATATCAAAACATGAATCATATAATGAACCATAAAAATATATGGGTTCCAAAAACATTATATCATAACCTAGAAAAAGAAAATTTTATCATAATAATTTCATCGTATCCATACCTATGTAAAATTCATAGGTCTCATAATCATTCAATCAAATCATTACATGTGATAATATAATCCATGGAATAGTAATGGGTGTCATTAACATCATTCCATAAAAACATAATCTATTCAAGAAAGAATATTAATGGTGTTGTTGGATCATATCCCTAGTAAGTTATAAACTATAAAAAGTACGTCATCTTATATGCAGAAGGATTTAAAAATATCACATGAAATATTTCATAATAAAAATATCCTTTCTTTGAAATTTGTTTTTTATAAAACCATTTCAAAATCCTTTTATTAAAAATAATTCTTTATAAAATCATTTATAACATTCCTTGAGGAAAATGTATTTTATGATTTTTAAAACATAAAACATTTTGAAAATAATTTTCCTTGAAAATACACATGATAACATGTAAACTAGCTTGAAAACATTTTGAAAACCATTTTTCTTTAAAAAATATAAATAATCTTGAAGACTTGTTGGAAACCTTTTTATATGAAAACATATAAAGTAAGGTTTGAAAATCATTTAAAATACATTTTAATATAATTTTTTTCAAAACATTTTTCTTTGAAAAAAAATTAAATTCAAAAAATTTCCTTAATATTTGGAAAAAAATTATTTAAAAATAACCTTATAAAATTATAAAAGAAGATTCAAGTTAATTATGGGAATGATAGTGTGTAAGTCCGTACAAGCCAGGAATTCCTTTTCAACCTTAAAATTTTAGAAAAGTTACTTGAACTAAAAAATAAAAGAATATTATTTTTCAAAAAATATTTTTAAAAATGAAAAAAATGAGTGAATATTTCCTTTAAACATCATAATATAATAGTAAAACATTTTTAGAAACACTTTTAGAAACCACGGTTTTGAAAGAACACATATTTCTGACCGAAAAGAGAAATAAAGACATGTTTTCATAAAAAAACGTATTAATTATATTAAGTACTAAATAGTAGAAAAATGGTACTAATACATGAATAATATCATGGATAAAATTAATATATAAAAATTAATTTGTGTTATTAAGAGATAGATCATACTATTTCATCAATGGAAGCATAATCATAAATAATCCTGATAAAGATGAGATTGTAGAAAAAAATTGTTACAACTTTGGTAACTACGAATCATAATCACCATGAATAATAAAATTACATGAAGCTTAAAATATCAAGAAATTAATTAGATTCATTATATAACATTTCAATTGGTAGTATATACACCCCATATAAAAATATAGCTGTATAACATGGCATATATATCAAATAAAGAAAATTTGATACAAAATTACTTTACCGATTTGGTAACATTTGAACCATAAACCCCATGAAATAAAGATCCTAAAATGGATATTAAAATACGTATAAATTTAATTATATTAATCATAAAAAAAATTCATGGGAATTATATACACCACATATAAGAAATTAGTTGTGAACATGACTTGTGTCTCACGGAAAATAAAAGTGAGATGAGAAAACCCTTTCTATATTAGTAACATTATAATCTTGTTTCACATGATATAATAACCTCATTTAACTATTTTAATATCATTAAATAATGTAAATTAATTATATAAAATGTCATATGGTATTATATACACCACATAAAAGAGGTGAGTGGTGAATATTTCATATATCTCGCAGAAATAAAACGTGAGATGAAATTACCTTACCTTAAGTCTTAAATTACTTTCTACATGTTTAAACCTTATGTATAATAAATATAATTTAATTATAAACCTTTTAAATAAATATTTTATTATATATAATACCATATATGATTTACTTATGACTTTATTTTACCCGTTTATTAACAATTCCATGTTAAAGTAATGTTTCGGGTATTAACTACTATGTTTATCGTACGTGATTTGAATTTTATTCCCGATACCCTTACATTGATCATTATTTACTTATTTAAATAATTTAGATAATTATTTTTATATAATATATATTAATCATGTAAAAATTTATAGTCACCTATAAATGATAAAAACATTAAACAAAATACACAGTTCATGCAGACCGTAGGTTGTACGTACCCATGAACGCTGCTTCCATTTTATTGTCGTATTGAAAGAAAGAAAGTAAATGAAATATATTTAAAATATAATTATAGTAAAACTATTATTTTATATATATAATATACTCTTAATAAACCCTTTTTTTAATACATTTAATTTAAAGTGTGAATGAATCACATCACTTTGAGGAGGATGTAGACCACACTTCCACAAACGAAGTTATCATAGTTACAAAAAATGAAAATCACGAGGATATGTTTTATATAATAATTAAATAATAATTAATACCTCATAAATATAATATATATCATCTAAAAATCTAGTTTCTATCACTATTACCAACCATGGGTTGTGGTAAAGGAAAAACAAACACCATCATTCCGTGATGCAGTAGTTCGTCGTACATAAAAACGTTAAGTTTGTTACCCATTAGATGGGTGTGTGTGTATGTGTACATAAAACCCTTATAAAAAATATCAATATATTTAGGATAATATTTTTATTTTATCATCATGGAATAAAAATATTTGAGGAGGTTTATAATGAAAATAAAAAAAAAAGTTTGAGGAAGTTACCTCTTATTTGGGTAACTACCCTTGGTTTTCACCATAGTGCTTCCTTGGAAGGATTCAGGCCCAAATGGATGGTTATAGTATGAGGGTAGGGATGTATGGAAACTATTTGGTCATATGTTGGTTGATTTAATGTGTCTTGAGAGGTGTGAGGAAGGGGAAGAGTGAATGCCTTTTAAAAGTGGGGGAGGGTAGTATTCTAGTAAATAAAAAGTTGAGAAGTAATAAGAGGTATAACATACCTAATATGCTTAAAAATGGGGAAATAATGTATGAACTTCAATTCATGGTTGAATAAAATCTCAATCACAAAAAATAATCGCATATTATAATTTTTTTCCTTACTCTTTATGTTTTCTATATTTTCATATTGGTTTTTCATTTAGCTAACAAGTTTTCCAACATATGAAATTTGAACCATAAGACATTATTAAGGTGTGATTTATTATAAAATATAGGCCCATAAAATTATAAATATGATTTATAATTTTAAAAATAAAAATCTCATGTGGGTTAAAAATTAATTTTAAAACAACATCATGTTATACACAAAAACACAGCTTTAACCCAAACTGTGCTAACATTGTTTTTACTATTTAAGGGTCTATAAGTTCATTGTAAATATAATTTTATACACTAATAGACAATATTTTATATTTATTCACACTCAAAAATAAATTGGTGTATGTTGGGTTGTTTATTAATTTTAAATCTCTCAATTAAATTAAATTTATTATAGAATAACATTAATTTCAATTTTGACAATATTTATTTTATTTTATAATATCAAAACATTTTTAGAAATAAAAACTATTATGTTAACATTTGTGTAACATGATATACTCATATAAAAAATAATGGAACATAATAATTCATTAGATTTACTCTACTTTTAATGTTTTAATCATCATTTATTTTGTTTAATTATTTAATAAATAATCTATGAAATAGAAATTTATAGGTGTTTAATGTAAATAATTCATCCCTAAAAATTTATGATAAATCATTATGTTAAAAAAAATATATTTCAAAAGGATATGTAAAACCAAAAATATTTATTTCTCGATATCTCAATGTTTTATAAATTTTAAAGGTAAGGAAAGTTCACTTTATGTCTTTTTCCGTACTTAACTTATGAAATAGGGAAATTTTATTTAATATTATAACCTTAACTCATATAAATAAAATTATTAATAGATATAGATTAAATATTGGTATTCAATAGATCTTTTACAAGTGTATATGTCATTTTGGCCCTCATATTTAAGGTTTAGTCCCTTGTTAAATATATTGTTTTTATAACTATTGTAATTATTTTAAATTACTATCACTAATAATTTTAGTCATAAATTAAGATGATATTATAAGAATATAAATTTATTCTAATTACAACCATATATTAATGTTTTTGAAATTTCAATTTATAGAAATGAATAAATTAAATATAAATCTAATCTCATAGATGTGGCGAGCAAGCATGTTTTTAAAGTAAAAATGTTCAAAAGTTCTATGATTTTTTATATATAAATTTAAAAAATGATTCAAATGATCTAAATTGTATTAATATGTGTATAATTGATATTTTTTGAATTTAAAAACCAATAAAAATATAATTTACCATTAATAATTACTTAAATTAAAAGGCAGTTTTTAACTAAAAGGTAGTATTTTTCAATATTTATAAAAAAATAAAACTTCACAAATAACTACAAAAAATTAACCCTAATATAATTTTGACATTAAAAATTAAAATATTTGGTTTGTTTTGACAAATAAAATTTAAATATGTGTCAAATTTTAGTTCTAAAAAAGGTGCGCCATTGAAAGTCAGCAAAACTAGGTTATGCGTGGAACGATATTAACATGGTGTTTCTTATAATGAAAGAATAATTTAATGTTTACATGTATAAAAATATATATTTTATGCCTTGTTAAATTAAAATTACATAAAATATTAAATAAATTCAAAAAAAAATACTTCGTAAAATTTCAGGGTGTAATATTCTACCCCCCTTAAAATGTATTTCACCCTAGAAATTGTTTTCTGTTATTAAAGGTTTAATAATTGACTGTTAATTTCATATAAACCCACATCATAATAATTAATACTTAAAATTATTTTAAAAATAGAATTTTGGAAATATAATGACTACCCAAAGTAACACATAACTAGGTTTCCATGTAGAAGAACATATATGGGAAGGGAAAACATGGACGTGGATGAAAAGAGTAAATAATTATATAGAGTGATTGAGGTCATAAATCATGAACATGTGAATGTTAAATAGAAAGTTGGAGTCCTCATAGTCATAAATCTGTGATTATTTCAACATCTTTTGGTTAAACAAAAAATTGTGGTATTATAGAAACATTTTATTTCAAAATTATTTTCTTAAAAAAGATATACTTACTTGATTTATTTCCATTACTTATGAAATCTCTAATACTTTAGTTGTGACATTATCAATTCCCACTTCCTCACTTACTATATAAAATTATGGAGAATTTTTCATTACTAAAGCAATAGTAGATCATGAGATCCATGAATAGAATGAAAATTCATTCCATTTGTCTTTATTACAACAAGAAGGTCATCCAATATGCAAAAATCCTTATATGGAATGATAATACTTGATTATCTAAACCCTTATATGAATTTTAACATAAATCATTCAATAAATCATTAAATTTATATCTCTTTCAAAAGATGAAATTCCAAAACATTAGAAATATAGTTAATAAACAAGATTAACATTGATCCCCCATATATCATAAAGTAGATATTGGTTATCACATTACAAAAATGTGAATACCCTCATCGTGTATTATCTTAAAACATGTTAATATCCTGAATTACCATAAATCACTTTGGAAAAAAATAATGCCTACTAATTCAAATAATTACTAAATATATTCCATAAATCCAATAATTTTTAAACATCATCTATGATAACATAAAACCCTTTTCCCCTAATCCTTAATCAATTATAATATCATAAATAATTTCTAATTTACTTTAACAAAATTAACCATCACCTTATTTAAGGTATAAATAATTTTATCTTTATCATGAACACACTAAGGGTTACCCTGCCTTAATAAAAATATCACATTTCCATTTAATCACATTTCTATGTCTTCATCTCTATTCAATATGTCCTTTTCCATCCCTAATGAAAAACATATACTGAAAATATTTATATACTTCAAGATTCATATAACATAAACATTGATTAAAAAACATATATACTTCATTTATCCAACTTTATTCTTAAACAATTACTTAGGATTCATCAAGTTATTCATTAATACCACTTTCCTGGAATATTGAATATGAATTAGGTCTTCAGGTTCCTCATTATCAATTTAATAAAACATCTTATTTTTAATATAAACAATACATGAAGAACATCCCATACCTTTTACATGTCGTTTGTGGTATCTTTATCCTTATAAGTATAACCAATACTCGTACCACCTTCCTAATTTTCTTTATGGGATCTCTACGTATGATATTTGTTTTTATAATTATCATACCTTCCAGATCTGAATCATTAAATTTTATCTTGGTTCCTTTTAGTTCATACTATTGACTAAAACCATAAATCATATTGTGAGAAATATTAATCATAATAGAAAAACTCATAATCATGGAAAATCACTTATAAAATATCTAAATCATAAAACATACTTCTTTAATCTATGAAACCATAGGTTTATCCTAGTTTATTCATATCCATCCTCTATTTAAATACTTCACAATGGTTTATAAATATTTTGTGAATTCCCAAAACATATCCCTTGGGAGTGTCAAACATGGTGCATAGTAAAGACCATTGTTGTATACCAATTTACAATTGAGTTAGGCTCGACACACCTTGTCATAGTTGTTAATCCTAGGTATATTTATGCTATAACCATGTCCACTTATAGTATCTCTATAGAGATGTATTTCGAATAAACCATTCACTCAATCATTTACCAAAATTCTATGAAATTTTCCTAAAAATTATCCCATCTTGGATACATCTCTAGAAATGTCCTTATAAATATCCTTACAGATCTCATTAAGGTTTTCTCATCCAAGTTTCCAAATGTTGACTAAACCATTCTGTTTATAGCAACTATAGCGATCCATGATTATGATACATGGATATTAAATCAACATAGATGAATATTTGGAAAATTACAAAATTAAATTCTTAATAACTATAATAGTTTAATATCATTGGAAAATGGGATCAAAATATTCTAACATGGTGAAATTTCATCAGTGATTCCCATAAATATCTTCCTCTTTATTAATTATACATAAAAAACCTTTCATCATAACCTATGGAAAGTAAATGTAAATAATGGTTAGCTCAGATGCTTAGTAAGGGTAAAAAGGTAGATATGAAATAACAAACATGATCCTAAGGATATGAGAATGTGATCATGACAATAGAAGATCATACTTCACATAAAAAATATCATAAACATTATTTTTTACATAAATATTGATAGTCCAAAATACATGAATCATAATGGAAATCAGGATCATAATCCATGAAAGAAAAACATATGAATAAGACATTGAACTTGTAGTATACACCAAAGCATATAAAATCATTTGTTAAGATTACATACCAAGACCTTCATCGCATGTTAGGCATGGCCTAATCACTGGTGTACTTACTTTGGGATTGGGAAAACAACCTATAAACCCTCTTATTTTCGTACACTGGGTACAACATGTGTATCCTATTACCTTCAGGCATGGGATACAAGCCATATACCCTATTATATTCAGGATTTGGCTATAACTCATGTACCTGTTTATTTTCAGTCTTGGTATACAACCCATGTACCATATTGTTTTCAATCTTAGTCCATAAACTATATACCGTATAGTTTTAAGGATTGGGCTAAAACCCATGTACACTTTGAACTCATATACCATTTATCATTACCCAATTCATTGGATGGGGATATAGGTCTCACCTTTCACATAATAAAATAACGCATACATTTTCCACAAGTTAATAAAACACGCATCATATCATGACTTATAAAAAGAGATGGGTTTTATAAACATCATATCATAACCTAAGAAATGAAATGGTTATATTAATAATTTAATTATATCATTACATATAAAAAAGATATAGGTCTCAAAATCATTCCATCAAAGCATAACTCATGAAAAGAAGTGGGTTTTATGGGCATATAACCCATGAATGAGAAACGAGTGTCATAAAAAATATTTCATCAAATCATAAACCATTCATTAAATAATATGAATAGTGGTATTTGATCATATCCCCAACAAAAAAAAAGTATAACATAGTATTTCTCCATATATGTAGAAGTATTTTGAAAGACCGCATGAAACATTTCTTAATAAAAACAACATTTATTTGAAAATCCTTTTTCTAAAACCATTTCAAAATCCCATTATTATAAATAAATCATTAAAATTTCATTTAAAACATTTCTTGAGGAAAATAACCTTCACACTTTTTAAAATATAAAACATTTTGAAAATCATTTTCAATGAAAATAACCTTGAAAACATATCATGAATTTTGAAAACATTTTAAAAATCTTTTTCATTGAAAATTTATAATAGAATCTTGAAAACGTTTTGAAAATTATTTGAAAACTTATAAAGAAATTTGTAAATCATAAAAATAATTTTCATTAAAACAACCTTTTTAAAACATATTTATGTATTATTGAAAATAATTTAAAACAATTTTTAAACATAAATTTTTTTTGAAAATTTTGTTTCTTTGAAAACAAATTTAAAACCAAGAAATTTACACAATAATTTAAAAATAAACTTTTAAAATTATAAATGATTCGTCATGCATGTCGGACATTCCTTTTGTACCTTAAATGTTCAAAAAAGGTCTTTGACCATAAAATGAAAAGAATATTCCTCTTTAAAACAATTTTTTAAAAATGTAAAACAAGGGTAAATTTTTTATTAAGAATCAAGGTATAATAATAAAACATTTTGGAAAAATATTTAGAAAATTTTCTTTTGAAAGAATAATGATTTTTGATCGAAATCAGAAATAAAGAGAGATTTTAATAAAAAATATTCTTAATTGTCTTAATTAACAAAGTGTATAAAATAGAAATAATACATGAAGATATCATTGATAACTAGAGTATAATAAATTTCATTAATCGAAACAGAATCATAAACAATCCTGATAATGATGAGGTTGTAGCAATAAACAATTACCACTCTGGTAACTTTGAATCATAATTAAAATGAAATAATAAAACTAATTTAATCTTTAAATATCATGAAAATAAGTATATTCATTATATAACATGTAAATGGTCAGTATATACACTCCATAGAAAAGTTTAGGTTCATCAAATGGTATGTATCCCAAATAAAAAAAATTGAGACAAAATTATTCTACCGATTTGGTAACTTTTAAAACACAAACCCCATGAATGAAATGTCATCAAATGGATATGTAAATACCTATAAATTTATGTATATGAATCATATAATACATTAATGGGAATTATATACACCACATATAATAAATAGGGGGTAAACATGTCTTGTGTCTCATGAAAAATAAAAGTGAGACGAGGAACCCTTACTACTTGAGAAACATTAGAATCGGGATCCCCATGAGAGAATTAAATAATTTAAATATTTTAATATCATTTAAAAAATTAAATTAAGGATATAACATGTCCTATGGTGGTATATACACCTCACAAAATAGGTGAGTGATGAATATGTCATGTATCTCATTGAAATAAAAAGTGAGATGAGATTCTCTTACCTTAAGTCTTGATGTTATTTGTACACATTAAAACATACAATATATTAAATATAATATTATTACACATCTAATAAATAAAAATATTATTATAACTAATATAATATATTATTTCCTTATCACTTTATATTAACCATTTATTAAAAATTCTTGGTTAAATTAATGTTTCAGGTAATAATCGATTTTTTTATCGCACGTGTTTTGAGTTGTTATTTTTTATCTTCTTAATTTTATCATGATTAAAATATTTAAATAATGTATAAAATAATATATATATATATATATATCATATATATTTATTATATAAACATTTATATAAATCTATAAATGATAGAAATATAAAATGAAATATACTATTCATGGAGACGTTATGTCATACGTACGCATGAATGATCATTCGTTTAATTGTAATATTGAAAGAAAGAATTTAAATGATAGAAATTTATATATATATATATATATTATAAATAAATTATAATTATTTTTTCATATATATCGTATATATTTTACTAAAACCACCCTTAATACATTCCATGTAAAGTGTGAACGAATCACATCGCTTAGAGGAGGAGGCAGTCCACACTTACACAAACGGAGTTATCGTAGTTATAAAAAATGGAAATAATAATGGTATGTTTTATATAATAATTATATAATAATAAATTCGTAATTAATATCATATATATCATATTAAAACAAATTTTCGATCACAATTATGAACCATGAGAGTCGTTAAAAAAGAAACGAACAACAACATTTTGTTTTGCAGTAGTTCGTTGTTCAAAAGAATGGAAAGTTAGTTACCCATTAGATGGAAGTGTGTGTAAGTTTAGGTATAAAACTTATAATAAAAACATCTAGGTATATTTATGATACATATTATATAATATAATCATGGAATAAGAATACTTGAGGGGGTGGAGAAAGAAAATAAAACAAAGGATCCTACGGAAGGATGTTACCTCTTCTTCAGGTATATCCTCTTGGTTTTCATCCAAGAGATTCATTGGTTGCAATTAATAAAAACTTTAGGATTATATAATTATTATATATATTTTTAGAGACTATTTTCGAATATTTTTAATGAGCCAATGTGGCTTGATAGGTGTGAGGAAGGGGAAGAGTGAATGTCATTTTATAGTGGGGGAGGAGTTTCATTCTTATAAATACCAAAAGATAAGAACTAATGAGAGGTATAACTTATCTAATATGATTCAAAAATGTAAAAATAATGGATTAACATGAGTTTATTATCTAAAAAATATCCATTACAAACAAATAAGTTCATTTTTAAAATTTTGTTCTTTAGTTTTTAATTTTTTTAATATATTTCATTTTGGTTTTTCATTTAGGTAACTAGTTTTAAATCATATGTAATTTAACTATTAATACTAAATTAAGGTGTGGTTAACCATAAATTATAGTCCCATCAAATTATAAATATTATATATAATTTAAAAAATATACATCTCATGCGTGTTGGAAATTAATTTTAAAATAAGAGCATGTTACATGGGAAACATAGCTTTAACCTGAATCATGATAAAAATGGTTTTAATTTTTAAGTGTCTATATGTTCATTATAAAATATAATTTTCTCCATTAATATACCATATTTTATATTTATTAACACTTAAAAAATCACTATTAATTATTTTGTATTTTTGATAATTTTAAATCGTTTAATAAAATTTAATTTATTCAAAAATAAAATAAATTTCAATTTTTACATTATTTATTTAATTTTAAAATGTCAAAATATTATTGGAATTAAAATATGTTAAGTTAAAATATTTTTATCCTCATATATTCCACTAAAAAATAATACAACACAATAATTCATTAAATTTACTTTTCTTTTTTTGTTTTTAGCATCATTTATTTTATTTAATTATGAACTAAATAATCCACGTGTTATCATTTGTTAAGAGTTTGATGTAACTAATTAATATCTAAAGATTAATGACAAATTATTGTGATAAAACAACTCATCTATCTTTAAAATGAGTATGTATAACCAAAAATATTATATTTTCTCCTTATCTCAAAATTTTTATAAATGTTAAAGCTAAGGAATGTTTCTTTTTTTTTCTTTTTCCGTAATTAAGTTATGAAATAGAGAATTTTTATTTAATAGTATCCCACTAACTCAAAACATTATAACCATTAATATATATAGTCGAAATATGGGTATCCAATTTATTTTGGACAAGTTTCTAGGTCATTTTGGCCCTTAAGTTTAAGTTTTTTTCCCTTATTAAGCTTAATTTTACCTTAATCGTTGTAATTAATTTTAATCACTGTCACTATTCTTTTTGGTCAAAAATTAAGAATATCATATTATAAAATCAATATCATACTGATTACAATTTTTAATGTCTATTTTTATAAATTCAATTCATAGAATTTGCAAAATCAAATTTAAAGTTGATCCCACAATTGTATCGAGAAATCGGGTTTTTAAAGTAAAAATGTTCAGAAGTTCAAAGATTTTTATAAATAAATTAAAAAAATGATTCCATTAACCTAAATTATATTAATAGATTCATATTTATCTATTGTGACTTTAAAAACCTATTTAAAATTTTATTTAAAGTTAATAATTATTTAAACGAAAATGATGTTTTTAACTAAAATGTAGCATTTTTGACTATTCATAAAAAAATGAAAATTCACAGAAAACTACCAAACATACACCATAATATAATTTTCACATTTGAAATTAAAAAATTATGTTTTAATTTTGAAAAAAAAATTATATAAGTGTCAAAATTTATTTCTAATATATTTGCACCATCAAAAGGCCGAAAAACTCAGTCATAAATGTAACCCAAGCTAACTCAGTGTTTTTTATTGCGTAAGCTAAAAATGGTGTTGTGTATAATGAAATAAAAACATATTTTTTTCATAAAGAAAAATATACATTCAATGTCACATGAAATGAAAAATATCAAAATTATTAAATTAATTCAAAAAATATATTTCACAAAATCTTATGGTGTTACACCTGATATATCCCTTCAATGCATAAGTAGGTCTCATGAAGATTGGGTATTTGGATAATGCCTTAACCATTTAAGTAATTTTTATTGTAATTAGGCCTTGAAGGTATGTTTTTGATTCCCTACATTATTAATTCCCTCATTATGATATTAGTTATTGATGTCCATGTGATTATTTTATTAGTTAGAATATCCATTGATAAGTTTCAAGATCATGTTATTACTTATAAGTAATTATTTGATCATCATTTGTTCCTTACATATTATTATTCATGTTAAAGTTATTGATAAAATGGAATTTTATTTAGTTATTTACCTTTATATATTTATTATTCATTATTTGTTCAATATATATTTTGTCCCTTACTAAGCAATAGAGGTCACCCATTTCTTATGATTCCATTCCACCAGATGCTTGGAAGTTTATTGTGACTGATATGCATGTATATTCTAAAAGGAATTAATATTTCTCAAATAAAATACTATATTGTATATTATATTTTCATTTTTAATATGAGATTCATGTATATATCTATTTTACCAATACTATTAAACTATTCTGTCCTTTGAGATGTGATTATTTATATTTAGTCCCCATATAACAAAGTAGCCACTAAATCTGGGATACTAGGGTTAGAGTATTTACACATTTTCTAACCAAAGTGGTTGGTTCCTAAATTTTAGATTTTTGTAATAGTTCATAAATACATATTACCTTGTGTATTCCTCTTATACCTATTCCACTTGAACTAAATTGTTGAGAATTTTATGATATATCCTCAACTAGAATTTGGATTCAACTGGTGAATTATAAATCTAGGAACCTATAAATAATTAATATAAAATATTCTTATCACTATCGAGAAGACCTTTATAAAATAAATCTAGGAAGTGATTCTCCTCAATTTCTTGGTGTGGATAGCCCTCAAAGGGATTTTTGTATCTTTCCCAGTACTAATATAAAGTCTCTTATATTTCTTATTTGATGTCATAAAAAACTTTTCTTGGGTAAATTATCATTAAACTCCAAATGTACCTTTAGCTAAAAATCTAATAAAGGCCATAAAAATCATTGAATTCTCTAGTATGTAGGTTGTATACACATTATTTGGATACTCCTTTAAGAGACAAAGGAAATACTATCCATTTGACTTTTTCTTCAACCACTCATCTTAAATTCAATGTAGTATACACTGGGGTGAATTACTTGATGTTTTTATCTTGATCTTCACATGAAAATACATGAAACCTTGGAAATAATTATATTAAACCCATTTTGATTTCAACATCATCTTCTAAAGAATATATGACAACATTATTATTTTGATTAATGAAATGATGTTTAGAAAGATCACATAAGGTTTGGTTTGGATATCCTTACATAGTATCATATTCATAGTGAAAACATTAAGTTTAAATTTAAATTAATAAAGAAAATTTTTCAAAATATGATTGAATATTTTTAGTGTTTATTTGTTTTGAAAATCTAGATACTAATGTCCCCTCAATTTCAGGGTAAAAAGAGAAAATGGATAGTTTTAAGTGAGGTAATGAAAATTAAGGGTCATAATTTTGACACCACCTCCCCTTGAATGAATTTTTTTCACACTTATGTCAATAGTAGACAAAACAATTATAAATAAATTGGGTTTATACAATAGTATAATAGATACTAAAGTATGTATATAAGGAAGGGTGAAAAAAACACAAAATTAGTTCAATAGAGGGGGGGTTTTATTTGAATGTCTTTTGAGAAAACTAAGAACTATTAAAAACATCCAAATTAACTGATCAAGTGACAAATTTAGAGATTTTTTTAGGGGTTAGATTTCCAATTAAAATGTTAACCTAGTCATAAATTGATTAATCCACCATCTATAATTTAATAAATTAGAGAACTCATACTCATCTTTCTCTTAGTAATGGTTATTAGTGAATGCGAGTTTCAAATTAATAATGGTAATTATTAGATGATCCTTATTCTTATGACTATGAAAGGGTATTATATTATAACCATAAATCACAATAATAGGATCATCCAAAATTACCCAAGTAACTCAAAATGGGAAAAAGATACTCTCAAGCAATAAAAAGAGATCCACTTCCTTTCACACTCATATTATAAGTCCCTAGATACTTTATCACAATATCATTCTGATTACAACATATATAAGAATGGTAAAGTGGAGAGATAAAAGAATATATCAACCTAATTAGATACCATTACACAAAGATATAAACCTAATACAATTTTAATCAATTAAATATCTCAAAACAGAAAAGTAATATGAAATAACAACAAAATAATTTATTATTACCATTCAAACTATAGTATAGTAAAATGATCTCCTACCCAATGTCCCAATAAAAAAAGTTCTTTATCAATACATGTTTAATGTTGAAACCTTGGATTAATAAAGACATATCCTAAAATTAAAATAAAACTAAAACTAATAAAATCTATACTTTATCATCCATCATTCAACAACTTAGACCAAATTCTTATTTCCTTCTTTATTTTAAGTGATCATCCTTGGTGTAGTGGGCTTCATGAAATATATCCACATGTATTTTGAATATTTCATTCCAATTTCTAGGATACATGAAATTTTTTCCTTATAATTCTTCCTTAATTAGATTAGATGACACCTACTTTATGGGATTCATTATTTCATTATTTGTTTAATAGTTCACATATAAAGATCCTCTCTCGGATCCCTCAACATACACATACTATTTTTAGCATTGAGAAGATATCAATGACCGTGGTTCCTTGTGATTTTTTTTCAAAAATATTTCTCCTTTTGTGATATTCTATTCCTAGGCACAAAATTATTTTCGAAAATAAAAAACCATACATATGTGATCTAATAACATATAACATATAACATATATTCCTCAGAATCTTATTTGAGGTCCATAATATCTTATGTAAGTTCCAAAATAAGTTATGTGACAACAATTCAACTTTGAAAGAACATATATATAACCAAAAATATATTATATTTTGGAATGAATCCCTTACATATTACTTAATATATGTCATGTATCAAAGGAAATGTGGAATCCTCGCCTCTAATGGTAAAGAAAAAATCATCACATACCCAGAAAAAATTCTTTTGCATGATCTAGAATATCTTTGGTATCTCTTATAATATCTTATGTATCCGAGTACATTTCCAATTCATTCAAATTTATCCTCATGGAAAAAGGAACTTTATTTACATTTTTATGGATTTTATATAGAAATTTTTAGGTGTTCCCTCAAAAACTCAAGAAAATATGATATATGCACATTTCTATATTTCCAATTTTTTCTTTTTTCATATTATTATTTCCCTTAAAAACAATAATTAAACTGATTATCAATTTCTGGACTTTGATGTTATTCTAAGAATCATTAAAATCAATTAAATACACAATTTTAGATATTTCTGGCAATAGAACATGATTAAATGAAATGATCCTTTAATGCCAAATTATCTAAAACATAATTAATTAATTAATGTAATTGATAAAATGAGTAGACTATTAAAAAATATAATTAATTAATTTTTTTCAACTCTATATTTTTTGTTTTTGTATATGACGTTGTATGTAAGATAGAGATTAATCTTCACCATAAAACAAATTACTTAATCCTATATATTTATGGGTTAAATTTAACCTATAAGGAACTAGTAAGGTTATTATGTAGTATCTTGATGTTTGATACCATCTAGGTTGTTTATAACATAAATTACCACTAATTGTGATATGGAAGCAATTTCTTAAACACATTGGTGAATATTAAAAAAATTCTTAATTATTAAATAAACTTTTAGGATATGTTTAAACCCCAATATAAAATCAAGTGTTCCTCTTATTCCCTTATAAAATTGTATTAAAAATGAAATTTCTTCCTTAGGTGGGTAAGATAAGGAACATGTGTTGTTTAAATATATTCAAATAAATTATCCTATATTATGATTTTATCATTCATTATTAAAGGATACATTTATTCCCACTTAAACTTTCATAAATTAGAACTCATGATCCAAAAATAATTTTGGTTAAGAGTTCCATCAGTGGTGAGGTAGAAGTTAGATTGAATTTACTTGGGTTTGAATGTTATGACATTTAAACTTATTTTTTTATCCTTGTTCCAACCAGAATTGGATTTCCTTTACGTGAAACTCATTCATTATTAATTTACCTTGAAATTATTAAATTTAATTTTTATTTACACAAAATACTTCATTATAATTTAATTTCATGAAACATCATCCTCATTAAAATGTGTTTAATGCAATTCCAAAAATGTATAATGTTTAAATTAAATTATTGTTTTATTTCAGACTAAAATGTTTATGTTGTGAAATGTATTTTATAATTGTGAAAACCTATTTTAGGGAAGAAAACTATTTTAAAAACAATTAATTTAAAATTATTATTTAAACCTACTACAACTTTTAAAAATGAGATTATTTAGATAAATATGTATTGGAAAATACCAACACTACAATTGGTCTATTGATCTATTTTCTCCCAAAATAACTTAGTTATTACCCATGTATGAGTAAAGCCTCATTAGAATCATAATTTCCATCTAACAGCCCGAAGACCTTCAAATATTTTTATTATTGATAAGTCCCCCTTTTAAGGGAATAAGAAGGGAACCCAAAGACTTCATGGACATAGGACAATCATACCCGAAAGACAAGAGTGAAAACCAGATTGAAAACCAGAAAATAATATTATCTCATATCTTGGGAAATATTTTCTTGATGATAATTAACTATTTAAAACCCATAATTTAGTATCAACTAGTTACCCATGATTTATATTGGGATATTGTGTGACTAGAATTGTTCTTTATAGATTACACCACCAGTGAAACCTTGCTTGTTAGGTATGTACTTATTTTATATTTCCTATTTTAACCAATTATGTTGTGGTTTTATTTTGTTAAGAATTTTGTTAATTATTTGTTTCATGTATGGGATTTTTTATTATGTTAGATATACTATTTATGTGTCATATTAATAATGATTCTATTTTTATAGATTGAGAATACCAGTCAGTAATGCGTGAAATTTTTATCTTAGGATAGTTATCACTTTGATATTTAATGACCATGTGACATGCCTTGTTGTGAAAAATGTATGTGGCCATATTATAAATTGAGAATGTGGTTTTCATGATATATTTTTTATATAGACCACTTGAGTAGGTATATAAGTCCCTTTTAATAATATTAATGTATGAGATGGGCTTGTAATGAACTAAATGTCTTATATGAGACTCGATGGGATGGGATCTTGGTGAATTGTCACTATTATATAATATCCTTTATTTCTATAGGGATGATTAGAAAGATCTACCAGGCCTGAGTTTACCAAATTTCTAATCTTTTACTGAATTATTATTTCACCAGAACAAATTTATGCTTATTTATAAGGAATGATTATAATATTTTCAAGTCCTACTCATCTCATATCCCAAGCAGAGGATTGAAGAAGGTATGGTAGTTATTGATCCTCTTGATATACATATGTATTATTCATGTTAAATTTTATTTTGTAGAATGTGTTCATATTTTAAACTATTATGAATTGGTTGATAAATTTCTGTGAATATGTTCTATTATATATTTATTTAGAAAAGTATATAGATATAAAGTATATTCCTGAGGGAATATTATATATGTTGGAATGTCAATGGTTTTTTTCTGAGTATGTTATTTGAACACCCAACATGTGATCTCTGGTGGATATATAGCTTTATTGATTATTTTTTAGTTACCAATATGTACTTATTGATGCTTGGTTTATTTCACTAGTGCAGAAATCATTTTTAATGTCACCATTTTTTACGTTGGTTATATATAACCGACATGAAAATCTGTGATATCTTGTTTTTTAGGTCGGTTATTTTATAATCGACGTAAAAAATATTGAGAGTAAATTTTTTACGTCGGTTATTTTAATAACTGACATAAACAATCCCGCGCATTGTTTTTTTACATTGGTTATTAATTAGCCGACGTAAAAAACCAATGTGCAACATTTTTTACGTCGGTTATGAAATAACCGACGTAAAAAAAAGCGGCAGTTGAGGTGTTTTTGACGTTAGTTATTTGATAACCGACGTAAAAACCCAACCCACATATTTTTTTACGTCGGTTATATTATAACCGAACTAAAAAACCAACACACGGTAGTTTTTACGTCGGTTATAAAATAACCGATGTAAAAATTGTAGTTTCTGATGTGTTTTTTACGTTGGTTATAGAATAACCGATGTAAAAACCTACAAGCGGCTTTTCTTACGTCGGTTATAAAATTACCGACGTAAAAAATGTGGTATATGATATATTTATAACATCGATTATTATAATAATATACATTATAAATGTAATAAAATAGTTTATAATTTCGGTTATTAAATAACTGATGTTATAAAACATTTAAAAATTTTATCATGCCCCCTGTATTGTCTTTTCTGATTTTTTGATCGACAGACCTGCGACTCGTCTCTCTCGTGCAAAAAACCTAAAATCGACTCTTCGTTGTCATTTCGTTAAACTCGTTTTTCCATTATCGTTTATCATATTTACTCTCCTTGGATCTATCATCTCCACTGGAAACACTTAGGTAAGCCTCCCACGACTTTATTTCGTTCGTTTTTTTTTTCGGATAGTCTATATTTACGTTTTGCGATTTTTTTGTTTAAACTAGGTAAGATTCTTCAATTTCGAATCCTCTTACCTCATTTTTCCCTCATCATCTTATTTATTATCACCAGATCTATTAGATCGACTTGTAATATTCAAGTAAGCCTCACATACTTCTATTTTGTTTGTTTTTGTTTCGCGGATGCCCTACATTTATGGTAATATTTGTTTTCATTGACAACTAATTATCTCATTCACCTATAATGCTGCAATTTATATCTAAACCATTGTGATACACCAATTCTGTGTACCAGTGTGATTTATTATATAAGTATATGTGGATTTTCATGGTGGAATGTTTGTTTTGGATCCTTGGTTGTTTCTATTTTGGGTATCACTTTTTGTTGTTCCATAAAATATTTACGTCGCTTATTCTCGTGGACTATTATAAGTCTTCATATGCTATTCAAACCCGATTTATTGAACAATAAAGAATTTTACACTAGTATAAGATACAGTTCATGGTTTTCATTTTGAATAATGGCATGATACCAAAACTAGTAGCTTGAGGTTAAAATCCCTAGATATGCCAAAACTAGTATCTTGAGGTCAAAATCCCATGGTTCTAGGGGCTGTCCAGAAGGTTGGGGGTTGTCCAGGGGGTTGGGGACTGTCTAGAGGGTTGGGGGCTGTCTAGGATGTCCATGGATGTGGGGGGGCAGTTCAGAGGTGTTGGGGGTCCAAGGGGTGGGGGTGTCGAAGGGGTGGCGGTTGTCCAGGGGGGTGGGTGGGGGGGTTCTCCAAGGGGTGGGGGCCTGTCTAGAGGGTTTGGGGGTTGTTCGGGGGGTGGGGGTTTTTCCAGAGGGTTGGGGGTGTTCAAGGGGGTGTCCAAGGGAGTAGGGGGTGGGGGTGGTGTCCAGGAGGGGTGGGGGTGTCCAAGGGGTGGGGGTGTTGTCTAGAGGGGTGGGGCTGTCTAGGGGGTGGGGGCTGTCTAGAGGGGTGGGGCTTGTCCAAGGGGTGGTGGTGTCCAGGGGGTGTCCAAGGGGTGGGGGTGGTGTCCAGAGGGTTCGGGGGTCTGTCTAGAGGGTTTGGGGTGTCCAGGGTGTCCGTAGAGGTGGGGGCAGTCCAGGGGTGTGTGGGGGGTCCAAGGGGGTGGGTGTCTAAGGGGGTGGGGGCTATCCAAGGGGGTGGGGCTGTCTAGAGGGTTTGGGGGTTGTCCAGTGGGGTTTTTCAAAGGGTTGGGGTGTCCAGGAGGAGTGGGGTGTCCAAGGGGGTGGTGGGGGGGCTGTCCAGGGGGTGGTGGTGGTGTCCTAAGTGGTCGGGGGTTGTCTAAGGGTGTGGTGGTGTCCAGGAGGTTTCCAAGGGGGTGGGGGTGGTGTCCAGGGGTGGGGGCTATCCAAGGGGGTGGTGGTGTCCAGGGGGTGTCCAAGTGGGTGGGGGTGGTGTCCAGGGGGTGGGGGGGTTGTCCAAGTGGGTGGTGGTGTCCAAGGGGTTTCCAAGGGGGTGGGGGATAAGTGTTAGTTGGGATTGACTATTACATCGTGGTTTGTGAGATTATGACATGATGATTGTATTGTTTCATGGTTATTAGGGTTGCAATATGATTCTATTTGGTTATATATATTTTGACCAGTCATCGACTATGAGAAAATTATGGGTTATGGGGGAGACCATGTCGTGGTTTTCAAATATGCGTAGTTATCCTGACCCCATTGTGCCGTGATGATTGGCTTTACATTGTGATTTTATCCATCCGAGTTTTTATTTTAAATTTGATTTGATTCTCAGGTTTACTCTATTTTCTCCAATTTTCTATCAACCATTGGAGTCCCCATGGTTTTCTTTGATTCCATGGAATTTAAAACTGTTATATCTAACTATATTTTCTTTTTAAAATCACATTCAAGCATATTTTTTTAAATACGCATAGATTTGTTTTATATTTCAAAAAAAAATTACATTCAAATTATGATTTTTTTGATATAAACATATATTTGTCTTATCTTAAAAAGATGTATAATTTTTATATTTGTTATCGGTAATAATGAGTTTAAGTTGGATTACGGCACATCAAATGAGCAATGAATATGAGGAAGGTGTTGTTGCCTTTTTTGAATTTGCTAAACAAAATGTTCCAAGTAGTGACATTTTTTTCTATCCATGCCTGAAATGTTTGAATATTAATAATTTTAAAAGTAGAGATATAAAAGATCATCTGATTTTTCATGGTTTTAATCCCAGTTACAGCCCTTGGATTTGATATGGGGAAACTGGATGTAATGTCACTGATGATGATGATTTGCAATATGGTGACTCCGATGGAATTGAAGAAATGATTCGCGATATTATAGCAAAACAAATTGAGATAGAACCAATAGTTTTGCGTCTATATGGTGATGCTAAAAAACCATTATGTCCTGGTTGTACAGAATTTACGGTTTTTCAGTGGTGTTAAGATTGATTAACCTAATGGAGAAACATGGATGGAGTGACAGAAGTTTTACAGAGCTGCTACAATTGATGAAAGACATTCTTCCAAAAGATAATGATCTTCCAAATTCACATTATAAGGCCAAGAAAATATTATGCCAGATGGGATTGGGATACAAGAAAATACATGCATGTCCAAATGACTATATGATATATAGGAATGAATATGAATTTCTATCAGAGTGTCCTAAATATGGGACATCATGGTATAAGGTGAAAGAAAAATCACAGACTGATGTAGAGATTACAAATATCCCTTCAAAGGTATTTTGGTATCTTCCTATAATTCATCGTTTCAAACGTTTATTTGATAATTCACATGATGAAAAAAGGTTAAGATGTCATGCTGATGGGAGGTTATGTGATGGAAAAATATTTCAACCAGCTGATTGTCCACAATGGAAGAAAATTGATGAGAAATATCCTACATTTGGAAATGAAATTAGAAATCTCATACTAGGGTTGTGCATAGATGGAATGAATCTATACTAGACCCTCAGTAGAACACATAGTTCATGTCCTCTTTTATTGGTAATTTACAACCTCTCTCCTGAAATTTGTATGAAGCGCAAATATATCATGTCAAGTATAATGATCTCTGGTCTGAAGCAACCCAGCAATGATATTGATGTTTTCTTGTCATCGTTGATTGATGATTTGAAACTTTTATAGGAGGATGGTATTAGGGTGTATGATTCTTATAAAATGGAATATTTTCAAATTCATGCAGTGCTTTTGTTGACTATAAATGACTTCCCAGTAAATGGAAATTTTTCTTGATATAGTGTTAAAGGGCATAAATCATGTCCAATTTGCGAACAACAGACGTCATATTGTCAATTTCATCATGGGAGGAAAACAGTGTACATGGGTCATCGAAAGTTTTTACCTATGGATCACTCTTATAGAAGACTAAAAAAGGCATTAAATGGCCTACAAGAATTTGATATTGCTCCAAAACCTTTATCCCCTGGTATGTATTTTGAGAGGGTGAAAAACCTTGATGTGAAATTGGGAAAGACACAGAAATTTGGTAATGATAGACATATTTTGAATAAAAGGTCAATATTTTATGAGCTACCATATTGGAGATATCATGAAGTTAAACATAATATTGATTTCATGCACGTGGAGAAGAATATCTGTGATAGTTTTATTGGAACATTATTAGATATTAAAGGAAAGACAAAAGATGGGTTGAATGCAAGATTAGACTTACTATCAATGGGAATAAATTTGGATTTATCTCCCACTCCTAACAGAAGACGAACATTTCTTCCCCCGGCTTGTCATACATTATTGAAGATGGAGAAAATTAGATTTTTTCAGTGTCTTCATGATATCAAAGTGCCTCAAGGTTATTCTTAAAATGTAAAAAAATTTGTCTCGTTAAAGGAATTAAAGTTGATTGGTATGAAATCTCATGATTGTCACGTCATGATGCAACAACTTATACCAGTTTCATTGTATGGAATATTTCCCATCCATGTCAGAAATACTATAATGAAGTTGTATTATTTTTTCAATTCAATTTGTAATAAGGTGATTGATGTGAATGCTTTGAACATTTTGTAAAAGGATGCAATTTTTATACTTTGTCAATTGGAAATGTATTTTTCCTCCAAATTTTTTGATATAATGGTGCATTTAATTATTCATTTGGTTCGAGAAATAAATCATTATAGACCTGTATATATTCATTGGATGTATACTTTTGAAAGGTATATGAAAATATTGAAGGGGTATGTTAAGAATCCATATCCACCTGAAGCCTTCATTATTGAAAAGTATATTTCTAAGGAGGTTGTAGAGTTTTTTACGAGCTACTTGGTTGCGGCGCAAAACATAGGTTTGCCTCCATCTCGCCATGAACAAGTTAATAATGAGGGAAAGGGGATTCATGGCTTGAAAGTCAAATCTTTGTCAATTGAACAGATGAAGAAGTTAGAATCATACATCTTGAATAACATAGCTAATGCTAAACCGTATATCACATTGCATATTAATGAGTTGAAACAATTTCATCCAAAGAAGAAAGAAATGTGGATTTTGAAAGAGAAAAACAAAACATTTTTTTCATGGTTTAAAAATACCTTTCTTGGTAGTTAAGATGTATCAGAGACATTGAAATGGATAGTGGGTGGTCCATGATTAAATGTGATAACATGGTCTGTTATGACATTAATGGCTATACATTTCATACGAAAGCTCAGAACAACAGAAGTGCAGTTCATAATAGTGGTGTATTGGTGTTTGCAGAAGCAATGCATTTTTCGAGTGTTAAGGACAAAAACCCAATTTCTGCATCATGTGCATATTATGGAGTGATTGAAGACATATGGGAGGTGTATTACTTTAAAATTAAAGTTCATATTTTTAACTATAAATGGTTTATTAGTAACAACATTGTCAGACACGATGAATTTGGAATGACAGTTGTTAATCTGAATAGATTGGAAGACATAAATGATTATTTTATAATGGAAACACATGAAAAACAAATTTTCTATGTAGTAGATCAATCAGATATACAGTGGGTTGTTGTTTTACAAGGTAAAAAACAATATGTTGGTGAGGATAAACTTGATGAAGATACTGATTTATGTGATATCCCTACTTCTATGGAAATATTAATAAAACATAATGATGAGCATGTTGAAGACATGGTTTGTGCCATAAGGAATGATCAAGACAAAGGAATTTGGGAAAACAATCCATTTGTACATTCCTAAAATTACATGTAACATTTTTTTTCTTGTTTAAATTTATTATTTTCATAAAATGGTAGATATTGTAAGTTTTTTATTTATTAAAACATGTATTAAAAAAAATAAGTATAGGTTTTTGTTTGTTTTATTTTTTTTAGTTTACCTTATCAGGTTTACCATTACATTAATTATATATCTACTATTTTTGTTCAGTGACAATTAGTTTACCATGTTTACCACGTTTACAAGGTTTACCATGTTTTAATTTTGTTTAGTTTACTTTATCATGTTTACCATTACATAAATTATATATCTATTATTTTTTCAGTGACAATTACTTTACCATGTTTACCATTTTTACTAGGTTTACCATGTTTACCATCTTGGCTATCCTTACCATCTTTTCCATTTTTTAACATGCTTACCATATTAACCATGTTTACTATTATGTAAATTAGTATAGTTTTCTATTTTCTGATTACAGTAGTATTAAAATATTTGAATTTGTATATTTGTGAACTAATGTTAGTTTTTTGATTTGAAGGATAATGATAGATCAATCAGTTGATCAACCACATGATTCTGGAGATGAGCATATTGGTCATACCTCTGGGGAAGAACATTCACATGCTCCTCTTTATGTTCCCCAATCTTCCTCATGTACTCCCATTACTACAAAGAGTTCAAGAGTTTGTAAACATGGGTGCACACATTTACCAAAATTATCACTTGCCCGTATGTTGTATCATAGGATACACGTTGATTTTGATGAGGATGATATTCCTAGAGGTCCAAATGAAAAAGATGTTAACAGTTTTGTATCCACTCAGGGTAAGAGAAAAGTAATAATTTTGTATGATTACTGGAGAAGTGTGGACAAAGCGATAATCTCTTAGTTGTCAGAGACGATTTTGGTATGATTTTTTGCTATTTTTTGCCTATTATTTAAATGTTTCTAGTATATATAATATGTTTAACCTATTCTTTATTAGATAAAATTTGATATTCCTGACACTGGAGGAGTTAGAAAGAAATTCTTATCGATAGCTGCCAGGAGATGGAGGGATTTCAAATCAACCTTCACATCTGATTTCATTTTTGGCCATAAGAGTTATGAAAATCCATGTCATATATATCCTTTCATAGATGAAGACACATGGAGATAGTTTGTTGAAAGTAGAAGAAAAGAATCATTTTTTGTAAGGGTAATGTAAACTTTTATAAGATTTCTTATATAAATGATCTTATTACTGTTTTTTTAATGATTTCTTATTCTTAATTTATAGAAACCAAGGAAATCTCATCAGGAGATCCAATATAAAAATGTATACCCTCATAGTTTATCTTGGGGAGGGTAAACATTATTGGAAGAATAAATTATGGCAAAAAAAATTAAAAAAACTAAGATCTGAGTCTTCAAGCTCTGGAGAGGTGGCCCCTCCATCCCCTCCATCTAGACATGAAAAATGGAAGAGAGCTTGGATGGGAAAAAAAGGGAAATATCTTTTGGAAAATTCGAGAATCGTAGCTGAGAGGATTGTAAGATAACTATTTTATTTATTTAAGTTAACTATTTTCTTCATATAATTTCAATCATTACAAAAATGTTTAATTAATTAATACAGGATTCTCTTGAGGAGCAGAGCTCACAGGGGGTATTTACAGCTGCTAGGAGGCAAGATATTTTATCTATAGCATTGGGAAAGCCCAAACATCCTGGTCATGTATGAGGATATCTGGAAGGTGTATCGGTAAGAAAAGTGTTTCCACGTTCCTCAACTACTAATGTTTAGGGTGTTTATAAAAAATAGAATCCTTGGAGGCTGATGTTCATAATATTAATGCGATGATGGAGGAAAATATTAGATCATCGGTACAGTCTACGTTTGCAGACATGCAAAGAAAATTTCAGACTGCAGCTCCCACTCCTCCACCTCCCCTTGTAGACCCCATTATATATCCTCCACCTCCGCCAGTAGCTCCTAATCCCCCATATCTGCCCGCAGACCCCATTTTTTATCCTACTCCTCCGCCTCATCTTCCTACTTATTACGAGTTGTATATTGATGATTCTCAACATCATATAGTTGCATATGGATTGGTATATTGTATAGGAGATACAGTTCATCATCAAAAATTAGAGGTAGATAATCAGAGGGTCACTATACATGATATTATAGATAGATCAACTCGAGTACCATTACCTACAGATGAGGTGACGACAATTGGACATAGTATCGGCCATTTTTTAATTTGGCCATCCAGACTTCTTTGACTCATTACCATAGAGGTATGTATGTTATATCTTCTATTTTTTTTATTAAAGTTGTTTTATGATTTGAAAACTAATATATTTTTATATTTATTTTTATAGGAATACTTCAAAGGTTAATAAATAATGTATAGACAACAACAAAGACAAATGGATATGAAATCAGATACAGATTCAAGTGGTTTTGATAGATTGTCAAGATATTCAAATTTTTTAGCGAATCATTATTATTTTCCAATGGAATTTCATGTTTGTGCACGTGAAAAAACTTTGTGGATTATGAAATCTGATATCATGGAGCTTGTTACTAGAGATAAGTTGGGCATCAATGTGGTGCAGATTTTTTCCATGTAAGTCTTAAAACCTTTTCTCTGCGTTATATTCTTTAAAAATGTATACTTATGTCTATTTTGTTTTAGGTATCTTTATAACATTTGTGAGAATAATGAAAGTACAGATGTATATGGGTTCATGGACCCGCATTTTATTTCCCCTGAAGCATGTGCATTGGATAATAAACAGAAAATGGTTTATATTGCTGAAAGACTTGAACAGAATATAGTCACACAATGTTGGATAATGCACTTTTGTGAGAGGTATGAGACACATCTCTCTTAAAGATTTCATTATCTTTTAACATAAAAAACCACTAACCTTAACTTTTTTTTATCATAGATCATTGGATGTTAGGGGTTTTTTCCCAAGGGAGAAGACACTTTATTAGATATGCTCTATCCATGGTGATGTGTGGGAAAGTTTTATGAAAATTTTGGAAAATTAAGTTTCAATTTCTCAATAGTTTTATATATTATAATCAATTTTAAATTTATCCCATTCGTATTATTTTCTAATAGAGGATGGGTCTACTTTCAAAAAAACACAAATAAAATGATTGCAAAGATCAAATATGTAAAGGTAAAGGTAAATATCCATTTATAATTTTTACTACTTGATTTATTACATACAAATAATATATTGAATTTACACTCATTTAAACACAATTTTCATGAACAACAAGGCCTCATAGAATGCGGATATTATATGTTAAGATTTATGTATGAAATAATAACAACTTGGACAGTTGTCAACTTTGAACTTGTAAGATTTCCTTTTAAACTTTTCCATAATATTTAATTTGATTTATTCATTATAAATGTTAACTACTATCCTTTTAATTTGTATCTATTTGATGACCCTCAACCCTATAGTGCTAAAGACATCAAACACTTACAAGTGGAATGGTCAAATTATTTTACAGGTTTGATTGTTTTTTAGTTTTTTGTAGTGTAAAATGTAATTTTGAATACTGTCATTGTAATTGTGTATTTGGTAGTCCTTTAGGTTGGATTAAGTTTTTTTTAATTTGACATTGTAAGTTTTTAATGTTATATATGTTAATGTTTAATTTTGCTCTACTTTTTGTTTTGGTCTACTTATGATGGTTTTTCTAGTATGGATTCTGGTCTGGGGGGAGGGGTTCCAAGGGTGTGGGGGGTATTTAATGTGGTGGGGGTATCCAGGGGTGTGGGAGGGTTGTCCAGTGGGGTGGGGGTATCCTGGGTGTCCATGAGAGTGGGGGAATTCTAGGGGGTGGGAGCGTTTCCAAGCGGGTGGAAGGGTTGTCCAGGGGAGTGGGGGGTTGTCCAGGGGTGTCGAGTGGTGTGGGGGTGTCATGTGGGGTGAGGGAGGTTTCTGGGGGTATGGGAGGGTTGTCCAGTGGGGTGGGGAGGTCCAGGGTTTCCATGGGGATGGGAGGGCAGTCCAGGGGGTGGTAGAGAAGGTGTCGCCATCCCTCGGGGGGCTGAACGCCACTGGAAGGTACTCATCACTCCCATATGTGAAAAATTTTGAGATCTCAAGCTTCACATGTGGGAGTGATGAGTACCTTCCAGCGGCATTCCCCCCGAGGGATGGCGGTGCCTCCTCTCCCAACACCAGCTGTCCAGGGGATGTCCAGGGGGTGGGGGCAGTCCAAGGGTGTCTAGGGGATGGTGGAGCAGTCCAGGGGTGTGGGGGTGTCCAGGAGGGTGGGGGGTTGTCCCGGGGTGTTGGGGGATGTCCAAAGGGTGGGGTCAGTCTAGGGGTGTGGGGGTGTTGTGGGTGTGGTGGGGGATATCCAGTGGGGTGAGGGGGTTCTGGTCTGTTTTTGGTAACTTTTTGGTCTGTTTCAGGGGTGTGGGAGGGTTGCCTAGGGGGGTGGGAGTGTTTTCTAGGGGGTGGGGGTATACAGTAGGGTGGGGGATGTCCAGGGGTTATGGTGATTTCCAGGGGTGTGGGGGTGTCCAGGGGTGTGGTGGGGGTAGTCTAGTGGGGTGAGGGGGTTGTGCTCTATTTTTTGTAACTTTTTGGTCCTGTTTCAGGGGTGTGGGGGCTGTTTAGGGGTGTGGGAGTGTTGTCTAGGGGGTGGGGGGTATACATGAGGGTGGGGGTTGTCCAAGGGTGTGGGGGATATCCAAGGGGTGGTGGGGATGTCCAGGGGTGCTTGGGGCTATCCAGGGGGTCGGGGGGCAGTCCAGGGGTGTGGGGGTGTCCAGGGGTGTGGTGGGGGTTGTCCAGTGGGGTGAGGGGGGCTGTCTAGTGGTGTGGTGGGGGTTGTCCAGTGGGGTAAGGGGGGTTGTCCAGGGGGTGGAGGGGGGTTTTCCAGTGGGTAAGTTTAAAATTTTGTCAATGTAAGTGCTTAATTTTTCTTTGGTTCTTGTTTTGGTCTACTTTTTTTTTTGGTACGAATTCTTGGTTTGGTTTCTGGTTGTTTCTGGGGAGAGCATAGGAATGATTTCTATTTAAAAAAAATTGTTTTTTCACATAGATTATTTAATAACCGACGTGATAAAAACCTAGGAAATGGTTTGTCACGTCGGTTATTATAGAATCGAAGTGATAAACCATTTTTAGGGGTTTATCACATCAGTTATTTAATAACTGACGTGATAAACACCCCCCTACACTGGTTTATCATGTCGGTTATTTAATAACTGACGTGATAACCCATTTTCTAGGTGTTTATCACATCGGTTATTAAATAACTGATGTTATAAACACCCACCCTCACTGTTTCATCACGTCAGTTATTTAATAACCGACATGATAAACCCTCCCTCACCCCCCCCCCCCTGGTTTATCACGTCGGTTATTATATAGCTGACGTGATAAACACCCCCACACTGGTTTATCACGTCGTTTATATAATAACCAACGTGACAAACCCTCCCCCCCCCCTTGGTTTTTCACGTCGGATATTTAATAACCGACGTGATAAACACCATGATGTTATGTTTTTTACTTCTGATTTTAAATAACTGACATAAAAAACAATATTTATAACATCGTCCATATTAACGTCGGCTAAAAACCAATGTAAAAAAAATAACCGACGTAAATGACGTTTTTTACACTAGTGTTTATTTTATTTTCCCATGGTTATTTTGAGTTTATGTTGAGTTACGCTTTGTGTAGAAGCTGGGGACCATAGTTTTTTTCACATTGGTCCATGTGGGTGTGAGACCAATTTTATAATTTATATTTTACCTTGGGTGTTTCTTCTATTTTATGACATTCATTTCATTTAGTTTAAATAGTATTTATCTCTTCTGATTATATTCATATTTCTATAATCGGGAAAATGTCATTCCTCCATTGTTTTATATAGACCTGGTTCTAGTATCTATCCTCTTGTGATTGGATATTTCACTTGAGGTCATGTGGTGGCTTTTTATGGGTACCATTACGGTTATTCATGTAATTCTCATTATAGGCTGAATGTAAGGATTGAGAGAAAAATCCTTCATAAAAATTATTGAAACATGGTCACCAATAATGGGCTATTAAAGTGAATCATAAATCTAACTATAGTGAGAGAACACAGTGGGTACCACCTAGATCCATATGATGCATTAAATTTAATAGATCAAAATAATTATTGGGGGAATGGAAAATTCCTAAATTTTAAATGTAAAGAACAATAAAGGCAACAAGACAAAAATAGTATTTGACATTAAACAACATGAAAAGTCTTACACATGAAAATTAAATCCAAATAAAATTCTATAATTTAATAAAAATTAAACATTCAAATTCACCATGCTAAATATATATTGGTAATATTAATATTAGATTTTAATTTAACTATGAAATATGCTATTGATAAAATTCTCAATTATCCACCATGGTTGTTCAAATGCATGAAAAAATTTAATATGAAACAAATAGTAAAACACTCTTTCATATATATCATCCTTAAAAATTAAATACCTTAACATATGCTTATTATTTGTCAAAAAAGTCAATTAATTTGGGTATAACAAAGTAACAAAATAGAATAGGGTGTGAGAATAGTGTTGTCTCCTAACATGAATCAATGTGACACATGAAACTCAAATGAATTACATTATAAATATAATAACACGCACAATATTAAACTATAGAAAAATAAAAAATTATGATATTTTCCTTTACATAACTCATTTTTCCTTCATAAAATCACTATAAAGGAGACCATAAATAATCCCACCATGGGTTTTAAACACAAAATAAGAACATAACAATCTCAATCTTCAAACAAACAAGGAAGAACAATCCCTTTTAGAAATATTTACCAATAATATAATCAGTAATGAAAATTTTAATATATGGACAACAAAAAAATATTAACTCATAGATTTAAAATATAATAAAAATCATATTAAAACATGTATCCCACAATCATTGAAAAAATGGACCTTAATAATATAAATCATTAACCATAAGTCAAGACACATCATCTAAATATTTTAGAAATAAGATAAATTTCAATCCATGGAACTGAAGGAATCCAAATGTACTGGATATATAATATCCTCCTAAAGATATAACTACTTAAAAATATTATAATAAAATAATTCATAAACATCCAGGAACCCATGAGAATACGCGCATTGCTTAAAATTCATAAGAAATACCTCTAAAACACTATAAAAACTAGTTATTCATGTGAAACTAAGTATTAAATCATCTCACATTAGAATCCTAATGACCTATAGAAACAACCAGTATCCTTATAGATATACCAATAAAACATCTATGAAATCTATTAATTATTGAACTAAGTCCTTTTAAATTTCCATAATAAACTCACCCAGGCATAATCATTAACTCGCAATTAGTTAAACCATGGGAAAAAACCTTCATAGGACATAAAACATTGGAAAAAAGCATTGGGATGAAAGTCACATCAAATAATTACTATATTTCAAGCCTATGTCTGTGTGATTATTTTCATGGTTAAAAGATCCATAAAAATAAATGTATATTTTTGAAATTATAGAAAAATATTATAAAAGAGAACTGGTTATTAAAAATTCCAAAAACAATAATAATATATTATCTACTATTGTAGTTTTTTTAAACCAGAAAAATAAATCAAAAAAATGAAATTGTTTCAAAAATTGTAGCAATAGAGTTAAGAAAATTATTACACATATGAATCTATCACCCTAAAACACATTTCACAAATCCTTGAATACACACTCATGCCTCATTCCATCAATTACCTCACCCCAACCTGTTCCTTTGACATTGTCACCCCTGCTTTCTATGGTTATCACTCATCCATTTTCTATTCATCTCCCCTCTTTTATTTATCTACTACCCCTTAATTATTTGACCTTACATCCACACCATCCCTTCCATTCATATCACAATGATGGTATATTATTATTGATATGTTTAGTCATTTAAAGATTTATTTATAAGTTTTTGGGTGTGGATTGGGGTTTGAGAATTCAGAAATATTTTTTGTTCACAAATATTGGTTTAGAATTATTTCTTTTGAATTTGAATGGAATTTTGGAATCCTAATTTTTGATTACATATGATTTTACCAAAGTTAATAAATAATTTTTTAAATTTAATAATATTAATTAATATATTTTTTACATTTTTTTAGCATACTTTTATATTATTATAATTTTATATATGATTTTTATGAATTTATTTAATTTTTTAAATTATATAGTACATTGTATTATAACATTATAGTTTATATAATTTTATAATTTTATAAATATTAATTAACAAAAATATCTAATCTTTGTAAACTGAATTTTATTTTTGTATAATTATATATATATATCTACATATATTTCTTGTTATGTATACTTTTATAAATTATAAAATATATTTTATTAATATTTTATAAATAATATATAATATTTTATAGATTATATATATATTTATATTTCTACACATTTATAATATTATATGCTTCTATATATTTTAATTTTATATGTACTTTTTAATTAATACTTTGATAATTTTATAAATATAAATATTAATCAATACATTTATATACTTTTATAAACTATTTATAGTTTTTTAAAATTTATATTATTAAATTTACTTATATATATACTTTGTATACTTTTATATATACTATATATTTTAATCCTTTAAAAAATTTATGTATTGTTGACTACATGCAAATTCTTTTTTATCTTAGTCTATGTTGGATTATTGAGAGATTAAAATATGGATGTTTTCTCAAAACTGTCTACATATTTAGGATAATGGAATGGAACTAGAGACCACCCTAGTGATTTTACATTATTTATATTCATTAAATCATTCATTTGTATATGTATTCATATATCATGGTTAATATTTTTTTAAGACATGATGATAACAAGACCTCATTCTCCTACAGTATTTTTTATTTTATCAACCATGCTTACTGGATAATGTCCCTTGACTAGTGTACCATAGATGGAGATGTTAGTTCCATTTCCTTTAGTATTTTCTTAGGGGAAATTTCCATCCACCACATCCTTACTTCCCCATGTATCAATATCCCTTGATTCACAGACCGTTATGTTTTCATCCATATAATCTTTCTTTATCAACTACTAGAACTTTTTCCCCTCCTCCCATGATTACTTATCATACATCCCTTAAGTTCATTGTAGTTACCCCAATATAGAGGTTATAAGTGATATTGATTGTTCTATTGATACATATGCATCTCTCCATCATTCCATAGGTTAATGTGTGATGTCCCAATCCCAGATTCCAGTTAACAGGTTCCTCGAGCCCAGTGGACCACATGGCCTCATGCGCATCTCCCCAAACTCTAGAGGTTATCAACTAGCATCGAGGGCCTAGGGTTTTTCCGTGAGGAAAATATTCCCTCAATAGCAGAGTATAGAAAAATTTAAGGAATATGAATGACTAATGAATAGAAAAATAAATATAAATAAATAGTAGAAGAAAACTGATGCAATAGATAAATGATAATAATAATAATAACTGTATCAACTTGAATAATAATGACGTAATGTCATGTCACTATAAAACTGGAAAACATGAATACAGGATAATAGGAATAACATGTTCCACAAAGAAAAAGGAAACAAAGGCTACTCCAATCTTCTTGAGATCCAACTCGGCCCTCTTCTATCAATATCCTTCCTAAATATCATAAAATCAAGTGTATGAAGCCATATACTTCCCTTTGCTAACACCTGAAACCATGTAATCAACTCCAGGTACCAAATGGCACCCATAGAGGGAGTGAGATAAATCTAAGTGGGCCCCACCAATGGTGTCTATAACATACAGCTCGTGTAATGGAATATATAATAGTGTGCCGACATGCATATATAAAGTAGAGAAAATAGTACAATACAACTACATACCTAAGTACCTACTTTATCCCTCATCTAGTGTCTGAACATGTAACCAGATCATTTTATTTTTAATTACCATTTAATGTTAATATGTCACATGAGTCATATCCACCACTAACATCACCTCATGATAGTATAAGTAGTGAATGTCCCAATACATAATAAGGAAACCTAAAAATGATATCTGGTGAGGGAGTTCTAGGGTAAAGACCAAGGTAACATAGATCTCATATAATGCTAACTCAGTACTATCTGAGTCTAGCTAAGGGGTAAGAGTATATTCCATAGAGTGTAATATAATGAATTCCACAATAAGGTTCCTACCAATTCCAAGGTGATCGACCAAGGTAAAATAGGTCTAAGAAAATATAGGACCCTATGGGAATTCACCAAGGCACCTACTAGTCAATTCTGGATCTAAGGAGTGTATCTGAGGTATCCTGTAATATTGTAAAGGATCGTACAGTAGTATACCGAGCATCCGAGGAATATAAAATAACCAGAGTCTAGGTGGGTATCAACCTAGGAAAACCACATACTTGAATAGGAATGGGGTTCCTCGGACTCAAGGTACTCTCCTCTCAAAATCTAAGGCAATCTCAAGTTAGTCCATTTTTATTTGATATTATAATCATGTAATCATCCATTAGGTTCAAGCCTTGTATTCCATTAGTGTGGATAGTCCTTTAAGCATTGCAACCTTTTAAACAAGACTTAATTAATCATTGAAGAAAATTCAATTATAGAGGTTCACTCCACTACCTTCCATCAATATGGAAGGGGGTTCTGCGAAAATGTAAACATTATTCAATCTCATTTAATAAGACCAAGTTATTTACTTGTATACATTCCATTTCACATTTGTCATTTAATTATAAATTTGAAGCACTTACCTTAGGTGGGTCAAGTGGTGAGCATACGTGGTACATGCCATTATGCAATTCTCATTAATAACAATACATTTATTATATGGAGACTCGTCTTTAGAAAGGTTAGGCAAGGGAACCCCTGAACGGTGGCTCAAACATGACAAAACACTACAACCAAAATAATGTCATAACCTTCGACATGAGGTGGATTGAGTTTTGGGTGTAACTACTAAAAGTTAATCAAATTTTTGGAAAGATCATAACCATACGATTCTAACAATTATAACCATGACATATAAATTTAAGAAACATATTCCGATGAAATCAGTGGGCCCCACATGAATACTCCAAAATTGAAAAACTTTAGGGATGAGTTATAAACCACCCACCTTAGGGTTGTATAACTATCCTCCTCTAGTATTGGCCCTTTATTTGGCTCGGATCAGAGTAGATCTATGAAAAGATAAAAAAATAATCACATGATGGTATATAGGTCAAAAGAAATATAGAATAAGAACGACTAAATAGGACTCGAGTACTTACCATTGCACATCGAACGTGATGAACAGAAGACTGATCAGATGCTAGAAGAAAGAGATTTATTGATCCCTAGATTTTTCCTTAAAAACTATCCAAATTGAGAGGAAAAAGGGATTAATCCCGCTGATTCTCCAATTAAGGAGGAAAGGATGAGTAAATAGATCGTTAAGGGAATTTTGGACATTTGACCTAGAAGTTTAGCCTACACATATTTTTCCCCATGGTTTTTCAAACGGTACGCAAACCTTGCAAGATGGTTATACCCAAAATAACATTCTATCCATGGTTTGATCAAATAATGCACAATCCATGCATGGGTACCTAGGGAAAAGTGGTGTTTATATGGTTAGGATGCATGGTCGTGTACCAACCGTGCAAGGTGGATCTATATGAAAAAACACAATCTACACGGTTTTCCAAACTGTGTGGAATTCCTACACGGTTTACTCTAAACGGTGAGCCAAGACTATTTTCCCTAAAAAGATGGGTTATAGGCTATGAACAATCCCCGGAAACCCTTAGAACCATTACTAACTCATTAGGAATCCATATTAGGTCCAAAGTAAATATTTAGACCTTAAATTAAAGAATCCATACCTAAGTGAAATATTGGGTTCTTATAGTCTCCCCCCCCCCCTTAAAAGAACTCTCCCCCCAAGTTATCCTTCCATGGGTAAAGAAACATTTTTTTAGAACAACTATGGACATTGGGAAAGTACATCAACTTCTCTCTCCCAAGTATCATCCTGTACGTTTCTGTGCTTCCATAACACCCATACTAGAGGGAAAGACTTGCATCGGAGAGCCTCCATACTTTAGTCAATGATGCATATTGGATATTCCTCCATGGTAGCATCAACATCTAACTAAACTTCCTTAGAATAAAAGGTTTGAGATGGGTCAACATGATATTGGTGAAGCTGTGATACATGAAAGATGTCGTCCATGGTACGATACCTTTGAGGTAGTAGCAACCGATAGGCTACTAGCCTAAATCTATCTATAATTTCAAATGGCCTAAAATAATGAGGCAATAAATTTCCCTACTTTATTAATCATTTATGCCCTAGTCTAGGAGATACCTAAAGAAAAACATGATTCCCCACCTCAAACACAAGATTTCATTTATGGCGATTGATATAAGATTTCTTTCTATAATGGGTAGCAGTTATACACATTCTGATCAACTGAACCTGTTATGAAGACTTCATAATAATATGAGGACCAAGTAAGGCTGCCTCACCTACCTCTAGCCAACACAATGGTGAAAAGAATGTCCCACTAAATAAGGCCTCAAAAGGATCCATCTAAATTTTAGACTCAAAACTGTTATTATAAGAGAACATGATGATAAGGATATGCTTCTCCCAAGAACCGCCAAAATCAAGGACACATGCTTTGTGAATATTCTCTAGAACCTATATCGTTTGTTCCGATTGTCCATTGGTCTTAGGGTGAAAATCTATGCTTAGAAGCACCTGCTCCCCCATATCTTTCTGCAAACCTTGCTAGAATCGTGAAGTGAAATGAGAATCCCTATCTAAAATGATAGTTCATGGAACCCCGTGTAGTCATATGATCTCACAGATATATAGTATTCCCATCCCTTCAACTGAGAAGGTCTCCTAAATATGGATTAAGTGGGATGAATTCATTACTTATTCAATGACTACCCAGATAGCACCATTACCCCACAACGACCTTGGTAATACAACTATAAAATCTATAGAAACATTTTTCCATTTCCATTCTGGGACTGGAAGTGGATGTAACAAGCCTATAGGTCTCTGGTGCTCCGCCTTCACCTACTAATAGGTGGAACACCTACTGATAAGGTCTGTTATATGATGCTTCATTCCTGGCCACCAATACAAGTGTTTCATATCTCGATACATCTTTGAGATTCCAAGATGAACTTCCCACTGAGAAGTGTGGGACTCTTTCATTAGCTCCTCTCTCATATCTTTAGGAACCCAGATACATCTATGTAGACATAGGATGCCATCTTTTTTTACAGACCAATTCAAAGGTGGTTTATCACCTGATATACTATCATAGAGAAACAAACCTATAGGTTTTGAAAACTTCATACACTTCACCTTCCCAAGGAGGAAAGAGGTAACTATTAAGGCTAAGAGGTAAGACTGTTCGTGACTGTCATGAAACTCTAGATAAATCTCATAAAAAAGGAACATTAACTTCTATTCTTAACTCGATTCATGTAAGACCTGTGTTTGAGTTTTCCAACTTAGGGAATCAGCGGCCACATTTCCTTTTTTAGGCGTATAGGCAAGCACAAAATCAAAGGATTGTAGATATTCGACCCATCTCAATTGTCTGAGGTTTAATCCACATTGAGAAAAGATATACTTGAGTCTCTTTTGATCTTTGTACACCACAGATTTCTCTCCCAACAGATAATTTCTCCAACAACATAAGGCATGGACAAATGATGATAGCTCAAGGTTGTGAATTAGGTAATTTTTCTCATGAGGTCTCAACTACTGAGATTCATATGCAACAACTCTATCATCCTACATCAGTAAGTTTTCTAGGATAATTCATAATGCATCACAGAAGATGATATAACCTATAGTCATTTTGGGATGGATTAGAATAAGTGCCAATACATGCCTCTATTTTATCTCCTAAAAGGATTTCTCACATGCTTATAACCATGTGAACTTGATACCTTCTTTGCAAGACCATTAAGGGGTTAATCAAGATCTGAAAAGTCTTTTATGAAATGCATGTAATATCCATCCATACCCAAGAAAATCTATATATCAAACACTTTCTGGGGATCCTCCCAAGAAATTATAGCACTAACCATTTCACGGTCAATAGATACCCCTAATTATGAGATAATATGACCCAACAAGTGGACCTTTTTTATCTAAAGGTTTCGCTTAGCAATCTTGGCATAAAGATGATGCTCTCTCAGTGTACGCATAATGATCTCTAGATTTCTAGCATGGTTGTTATGAGAGCGAGAATACACCAAGATTTCATCCACAAAGACAATGAAAAAAGAGTCCAAATAGGGGTGGAAACCCCTATTCATCAATGCCATGAAAACAGTAGGATTATTCATAAGACCGGATGACATAATGAGATAATCATATAGACCATACCTACTAAAAAAGCTATATGAGGTATATCTAATGGTCTGAATCACACATGATGATAACTCGATATCAGTTTGATCATAGAGAAAACAATGGATCCTCAAATATGGTCAAAGAGATCATCTATTCGAGGAAGTGGATACCGATTCTTGACCGCAAGCTAGTTTGACCTTCTATAATACATGCATAGATGTAAGGATCCATCCTCATTCTTCATGAAAAGCATGGATGAACCCCAAGAGGATGTACTAGGCCATATAAAGATTTTGGCATCTAGGTCCTATATCTGCCACTTGAACTCCTAAAGCTCAGTATGTTCCATCCTTTATGGAGGAATGGACACTAGAGATGCTCTTGGAATAAGCTCTATTATAACACTACAGATCTCTTAGGAGGAAAGCCAAAAAATTCATTGGGAAAAACTTCCATGAAATGATCAAATACTATAGGGAAATCAGTTTGAAGAAAACTCTGGTCCTCCATGAAAATATTTGCAATATGGGTGGTCACATCACCTAGCCCCTGATGCTTCAGTACATCTCTCCCAACCTAGACATCCCACTCACCTTTGAAAAGATTAATGTTTATTTCTGGTGATGTAAAATAGACCATGTGTCGATAGAAGTCTACAAAGGTGTGATAATAGACTAACCAGTCCATCCCGATAACGAAATAAAATCCTTTCATCTTGAGAACAAATAGATTCCATAGGAATGGGTAACTTCCTACCTTAAGGGGATAGTCCATGCACTGATGTATGCCCTACTTTCGTATTCTCAATTGTGTATTGGGGGTCAATACACCATAGTGATAATGTATATCTAATAAAAAAATCCATTATAGATATAGAAATGAAAGAGTTTGAAGCACATGTATCAAAAAAAGAAGATATACTAGTTGAGGCTACTAGAATAGTACCTCGTACTGTAGATGGTCCCACAACCTAATCCTTGGGTATTGGCTATAAATCATGCAATTGACCTGATTCATGTCCCTATGCTACCAATAGACTACCAAGATCATGATTTCTCTATTGGAGCTACTGTTGATTAGGGGATGGACTACCACGACCGTGACCACCTCTTTGGCCAGACCTTCTAGTGCTATTCCAACTCCCCTTGACACGACACAAAATAACTTGATCTTGTAGGTAGAGAGGATGCATATCCTTTTCCATTTGAAGCTAGGGGAAAGGTCCTGTAGAAACACTGAAGATGACCCATATGGCTGCAAGCCTAACACTACATATGGTATCTATCACATTGAGGATTATTATGTTATGATCTTCCACATTGATGAAACATAATTGAGATATCAAACTGGATACTATGGTTGCATCTGCCTTGATAAGAAACCTCAAGGGGACCTTTTCTACCACCTGAAGAACTACAGGTCTCATGCGACACTAATCCTTTAAACCCGGTATGCATTTCATCCATCATGTTACACTCAGTGATAAGGGTATGATAAACTATTGCAGAAAAGGTAGGAAGGATAAATATATTCATCCGAGTTCAGCTGGTGTACTGGAGCCCATCTTAAAAATGTCTAACAAGAGAAATCTCATCACCGAGTAGAAGCAGTGAAAAGCACTGTAAATTAGTGAAATGTGATAAATATTCTATAACTGACATATAATCCTGCTCGAGATGCATGAACTCTCTAGCTATGTTAGGTCTATGTTCCTGAGGAAAGAAATTATCATAGAAGGCAGTCTAGAAATCAACCCATAGAATTCCTTGATGACGACCGGCCTGGGTAACCATATCCCACCAACTCTTGACCAAATCTTGAAGAATGTATATATAAAGCTTGACTATATTCTCTATATTTGTTTCTAAATTCTCAAATATAGACAGCATAGCCTCTATCCAAGACTCAATAGCCTAATAACCACCATCCTCTGAAAAAGTAGGAGGATGTTGTTGCTAGAACTCATGGGCCAGATCATCCATTGTAGATGAAACCTATAGAGAACCAATAATGGATTGCATCAGACAAACGAAATTATCATAGACTTGGAAATAAGTTCCTAGATCATGAATAGTAGGTGGTGCCTCATTTGGCACTTCTGTAGGTAAGACCGGTGGCTTAGGGCCCACCATGTCTGGGGCATGGTCTTCACCACCCTCCTGGAGAACGACACAAGGATGTCATGGCAGCATTGGTCTACAAATTCCATTCTCACACATTATAAAAAGCTTAGAATAATAAGATAATGTCACAAGAAGAAACTAAACGTAAGAAAACTCACTACCCAAGGCATACTACCCAAACTGCCTGCTTAGATGGCCAGGTATCAGTAAGTGCTCAAGTATAAGTTTCATGTAATTTTGTAGTTAATTTCCAGGTTCATTTCTTTACCTTTCATCAAAATGAAAATGTAGGATAATAATGTGAAACTAATTCATTTTATATTTCAGGACTCACTTTATAATGGATATCCATTTCCGATGAATTAGTTCCCACACACCTATCAATAGAAAAAACACCCATTTTTTATAGTATAAGGGATCGAATCGGTAGATTACTCATCCCAACCCATGAGGTCCCCATACACCTCCTGAATTGAGATAGGAAATCAATCAATCACATCCAAAGTAATACAATTACAAGTAAACTATCACAACATCACTCAACAATCACAGAAATATCAAGAAATTAAAAGCAGCTAAATGAACCTATATGGCATTGAAATATTCATGACATGTGAATTCTAGGTGCCTATAATGATGCATGTAGTAATGATCCATTCCATCATATCATCAGACTAAGGATGAAATAAATTTTGAAATAGAGAAATAATCAACAATACCACATGACATGTGTGTCACCCAATGGTGAAATAATATCAACTGTAATAGGAAAAAGCATAATAATAATTATAATTTAGGAAAATTAGGTTTTACCCCGAACATGGGTTCGCGATGCCTAAGCATGGATTATGACAAAGTCCCAAGCATTAATATTCTCCAATATATTTTCTATAAATAGTAAATCAAGAAAATAAACCACCTATGATACTAATTTCTAACATCTAGAACCTGGATTCCACATAATAGGTTCCTTGTGCCCGGTGGCCCACATGGCCTCAAGCACATCTCCCCAAATGACAGTGGCTACTGACTAGCAACCAGGGTCTAGGGTGAGTCTATGGGGAAACTCTACCCCCATTAGTAGAGTGTATAATAGTGTGAGGAATATGAATGAATAATGTTTGGGGACCAAGTTGGATGGAGAAGAGAGTAAGAAGAGTTTTCTGTTACAGAGTATTGTCTTTTGTTGTCATAGAAGATAAATCAATTCATTTTGTAAAGAAAATGAAAATCAGATGATGCTTTTATGATTTTTATTTCACAAATATCATAAGTTAAGAAAACTTGTGATGAAAGACTTATAAAGGAAATTGGGAGTAATGATGTTGTAAGTCATATACAGTTTTTATTGGAAGGAAAGATGTTGGTGGAAGATAGGGAAGTTATAATACTTTCCATGGAAACTCTGATAATGCTAATGGTGGTCTATCAAAGGAAGTATATCACAATAGTGGAGTTCATGATGCAATATGAATAATGGTTATGGAATGTTGTGAAGAGAATCATGATAAAGGAATGGATGATCTGGATGCGGCACAAAAGAGTGTTTTAAGGTGGGGCCATTTCCCAGTGTTTGCCAAATTTTAGGGCCTAAAAATCGAGAGATGAAGAAATGTGTTTTTGGAAAACGATGTTGAGTGAAAGTTTGAAGATATATTTTTATGCTGCGTGCAAGTGGATATCCATGATCTTAACATCAGAATTTAGCAAAGTAGAGGCTTGTGCAAAAGATTGGGTTTTGCATGCAAGACTGGTTTTTGCGCGCATGATTGAAGGGAGTTTTGAATCTTACATGGAATGTATGATTTGAGGTCAAAACATCAAAAAATAACAAAGGAAGGAAGTGCGTGAAAGATTCAAGAAGTGCGTGAAAGATGAGGTTGGTGTGAAAGAGACTTACATGCCTAATCCGATGTCAAATGGGGTTTTGCGTGACACATCGGGATCTTATGCGACACATTGGGGTTTTTATGTGCTGGGGTCGACAATGTCTATAAATAAGAGGTGACCCCCTCACATTCCATGTGCTCTAAACTTTGAGAAATTATGACCTCTGAGGTGCGGAAAAATATTAAGAAAAGGAGAGTTCACAAAAGAAATAAAGTTGCATGCAAGAAGGAGAAGTTGCACGCAAGAAGAGAGTTGTGCACAAGATTCAAGTTGTGCGCAAGAGGTGTTTCGTGACAAAAGTTAAATCTTCCACGCGTGGCATTAAAGTTGCGTGCAAGACACATAAAAGGGTGAAGAAAAGATTTTGGGGCCTTCTCACATATTTCGTTGTGCATAAGATAGTTCTTACTGGCTTCTAGGTAAGAAAGTGAAGATTTGTACTTCAAATAATATAGTCGTTCAATTGTAAAGAAGCACTGAAATACTGTAATTCCTTATTTGTGCTAAGAGGGTGCACACACACTTGTAGATTGTTTTCAAAGTGCTACATGAGTGTAAGGGTAAATCCTACTCATTTTATTCCACATCAAAGGATTTTTTTCTAGTGTATTGTGTGGTACTGGATTATTTCTGTACCATACCAAAGACGTAGATAATCTTGTTGAGTAGTGAACATTGTAAATCTTGTGTTCCGGTGGTTGTGTGTGTTTAGTAGAGAATAAACTCTTTAATATAAGGTGAAGGTTGTTTCAAAAATAACGAAACATGAAAATAAAAAGACATCACTGATTCACCCCCTCCCCCTCTCATTGATACTTACAGCCTAATTGGGAACTTCATAACGAACAAAGGAATAAATATAAATAAACAATGTAAGCAAACTGATGCAATAGATAAATGAGAATAATAATAATTTTATCAACTTGAATAATTTTGATGTAATTTCATTTCACTAGAAATCTAAAAAACATGAATACATGACAATAGGCATAACATGTTCCATAAATAAAAATGAAACAAAGGATACTCTAAGCATCTCTAGATCCAACTCAGTCCTCTACTATCGAGCTCCATCCTAAATAGAAATAAATCAAGTGTTTGACGCCATATACATTTCTTTTTCAACACCTGCAACCATGTAATCTACATCGGGTACCAAACAGCACCTGAAGAACGTGTGAGATAAATCTTAGTGGGCCACCACCAATGGTATCTTAATAACCAGCCTGTGTAATTGAATATAGCAGTGTGCAGTCATGCATATATAATGTAAAGAAAATAGTACAATACAATTAAATACCCAGGTACCTACTTCAACCCTTAGAGGGTTTCTGAACATGTAACCAGATCATTTTATTTTTAATTACCATTTAATTTTAATAGGTCGCGTGAGGCAAAGCAAGCACTGACATCACCTCGTGATAGTATAAGTAGTAAATTTCCCATGACATAACAAGGCAACCTGAAAATGATATCTGGTGAGGGAGTTATAGGGTAATGAACAAGGTTACATAGATCTCATGCAATTCTTACTCAGTAGTATCTGAGTCTAGCTAAGGGGAAAGAGTGTAATCCAAGGAGCGTAATCCAAGGAATTCCAAAATAAGGAGCCTACTGAGTTCAAGGTGATTTACCAACATAAAATGGGGCTAAGAAAAGACATGGACCCATGGGATTTCACACTATAACATACTAGTCAATGCTGGATCCAAGGAGTGTATATAAGGTATCCTGTAATATTGAAAAAGCCCCTAAAGTAGTATATCAGGCATCCACAGAATATATAAGAACTAGATTCTTGGTGGGTATTAACCTAAGAAAACTGCATCATTGAATCAGAATGGGGTTCCCGAGACTCAAGGTACTCTTCTCTCAGAATCCAAGGTGAGCTTGAGTCAGTCCATTCTTAGATGATATTGTAACCATGTAATCATTCATTAGGTTCAAACCTTTTATTCCATTAGTATGGATATTCCAAGTAGCATTGAACCCATTTAATCAATTCTTAATTAACCATTAAGGCATATTAAATTATAGAGGTTCACTTCGATACCTTCCACCAATATGGAAAGGGGTGCTACAGACATGTAACCAATATTCAATCTCCTTAAACAAGGCCAATTTACTATTTTATATACTTACCATTTCACATTTCTCATTTAATAACCAATCTGAAGCATTTAACTTAGGTGGGTCAAGTGTTCAGAATATATGGTACTTCCCATTATGAAATTCTCATTAATAACACTCCATTTATTATATGAAGACTCACCATTAGAAAGTTCAAGCAAGGGCATACCCAAACAGTGTCTCAAATGTGCCAAAACACTAAAACCCCAATTATGGCATAACCTTTAACATGAGGCGAATTGAGTTGTGGGTGTAACCACTAATAACTAATCACATATTTTGAAATAGTATAATCATAAAATTATAAAAATTATAACCATGGCATGTAAATTTAAGAAACGAATTCCGATGAAATCAATGGGCCCCACACGAATTTTCCAAAATCGAAGAACTTTAGGGATGAAATATAGACCTCCTGCCTTAGGGTTATACAACTCTCCTCCTCCGATATTAACACTTGATTTGGTTTGGATCAAAGTATATCTTAGAAAAGATGAAAAACGCTCACATGATGATATTTAGGTCAAGAGAAAGAGAGAAGAAGAATGGCTAAATAAGACTCTGGTACATACTATTGTGCATCCAATGTGATGAACAGAAGCTCAATCGGATGTTAGAGGAAGGAGTTATCTTGATTAAAATATTAAACCTTCAAAAATCTCAAAATTGAGAGGAAAAGTGTTTAATCCCACTAGTTCATGAATTTTGGATGAAGAGGTGAGTAAATAGATCATTAAAAGAATTTTGGAAATTTTACCTAGAATTTTACCCATCACACGGTCTGTCTACACGGTTTGTCAAACCATGCACAAACTATGCAAGATGGCTCTACCCAAAAAAACATCCTCCACACGGTTTTATCAAACCATGCGCAAGCCATGCATGAGTACCTGGGAAAAAATTGAACTTCCCAGTCAGGATCCAAGTATCACTGAGAGGGGGAAGGGGTGAATCAGTGATATCTTTTTCTTTTTAAGTTTCCTTCTTTTTGAAACAACCTTTGCCTCTTGTTAAAGAGTTTATTCCCTGATGAACACACATGACCACAGGAACACCAGATTTACAAGGTTCACTACTCAACAAGAGTAGTTACGTCCTTGGTATGGTACGGAAACAATCTAGTACCACACAATCCACTAGAAAACAATCCTTTGATGTGGAATACAATGAGTAGGATACTCCCTTACACTCGTGTAGCACTTTGAAAAAAATACAACAGTGTGTGTGCTCTTTCTTAGCACAAATAGGGTAATGTAAAGATTTTGTGCTTCTTAATGAACTTTCAAAAATTAAATCTTTCAGAACAATTCTTTACTTTCCTACCCAGAAGCTGGTAAGACCCTCCTGGTGCAGACAGCTTGCGCACCACTACCTACTTGCGCGCCTCCCTGCTTGCACACCTCTGGCAACTTGCGTGGAAAAACTTGCACGGCAAAACTTGAGCAGCAAAACATGGGTGGTAAAACATGCACCGCAAAACATGCGCGGAAAAACTTGCGTGACACCCTACTTGTACGCCTTACAAATATACCTCATCTTGCGTGTCGCCCTCTGCTACTTGCGTGATCAGAGCACCCTACACTACTTGCGTGATCAGAGCTCTAATTTTTTCTTATGTTTTGAGCATTCAAAAAATGAGGTGGCTAGTCATCTATTAATAGGAATTTTAGTTACTTGCGCACCACATACACTTGTGCACCGCATACACTTACGGGCCGCTCCAGTACTTGCGCGCCGCTCCATCACTTGCGCACCGCTCCAGCCCTTTCACGCCGCTCCAGCACTTGTGTGCTGTAAGAACCCGGGTTTTTGGAAACGGGTCAAAATCCCGACCCTGTTTGACTTTTTTACTAGTTTCTAAGGAAACTGGAGAAAAACGGAATGTTTCAGGAAATTTCCACACTACACGTCGTGTACTTTTAAGTACACACCATGTATATGTTAAGCAATTGTCATCTATGTGCTCGCTGATTACATGTTGTGTGATGACCATGTAGAAATTTCTTACTACACGGCGTGTAGTTTTCAACACGTCATTTAACACCGACCATGTGGTGGCCATACATGGCGTGTGGGCCTGTTGTCCGGGTAGAACCAGGTACACACCGTGTTCCCTTGAGACACGCCATGTAGTCTAGCCATGTATGAGGGATATACATGGCGTGTGGGTAAGTCAGTGAGGGAGAGAAGAGGAACCAAGTACATGTCGTGTACCTACAGGTACACGCCGTGTACTCATATTAGCAGTTCGGTGGAATCCCAGCCGCCAAATGAATAGTTAAATGATATATACATGGCGTGTAGTCATGAAGTACACACCGTGTAATTTTTTTCTCGTTAAAATGGGTTGTAGCCTCGTTTTTGAGGCAGAACACATTTCCTTCGCCCGGTTTTGAAAACCAAGCCGGCCGGATCTCTTTCCATATCCCGATCTTTCGTCTGATGTCTGATTCGAACTGTGATTGATGCATTAGAACCCCCTCGGTAAGGCATTGATTCCTCTTTGGTTGTTTTGTCTGATTTTCGTTCTAAAAGGAGTTATAGGCGTTTGATCAGTATTGAATCTTTTGTAGATTTACCGCATTTTAGACCGAATTGGTGGCTGTTACTGTAGTAGTAGCATCGTACGAGTCTCAGGTAGGTGGTTCATACCTCATTTTGTATTTTAGTGGTTGTTTGGGTAACGCGGCCTTCGGCACATTTTCGGATATTTTGAGCTGGACCTGTTTTATCTGCTATTTTGTATTGAATTTCTTGTGGGACCTATGCGGTGCCTTTGGGTATGCCCTGTTCCAATTTTCATGAGAGGGTCGGGTGAGGGGTTGTGGCTCATCGGGGCATTTTGGCTGGGGAACGCCAAAATGGTTTTAATTGAAATATTAATGTGTTGAACTGTTTAGTTTAGTTTATTAAAGCCCGTTGTAAATTTTTAGAGGCATTCAATACCTTAGTGCTGGTATGGGACCGCACCTTGCATAGTGCAAATCAACTGTTTAGTATGTTTTCCCTGTTTATGTTGTCTGTTTAAATATGTTACATATTCAATTGTAGAATTGCATCTGCTGACCCATTGGGTTGTGTTGGGCTTGGCCCAATTATGCTTGAGTGATGTTGATCATAGGTTGGGCTTGGCCTAGGTTACTTTTGGTGGTTTTGACCATGGGATTGGGTGCCATGGACATTGGCTTGAGACATTATGACTGTCAGGTTGGGCATGGCCCGGGTTACTTGGATGGTGAGGCCATCGGACTTGAGCAACATGGTCACAGGGACACGAGGTGTCAGATGTGTTGGTGTCTTAGGTACTATTTTGGTGATTACCGCTCACCCGGAACTTTGAGTAGTGTGCACATAGAGATACTCTGTGATGAGGTGTTTTTGACCACTTGTGTGGGTAGAGGCCCCCGTAGTTGCGATTAGGTATTTTTGTTTGGGGTTCTTTCCATAAAAATCCACGTGGGATGTGAGGAGCCTTCAGGGGATGGGTGTGCCTTCGAAACATCGGTACTTGAGACACGATGTGTCAAGAGGCACGTGGTGCTGGGTTACTATTTTTGGGAGTGCCTTCGGGATGTCGGTACTGGAGACACGAGGTGTCAGGAGGCACATGGTTCTAGGTTACTATTCTTGGGCGTCCCTTCGGGACGTCGGTACTTGAGACACGAGGTGTCAGGTGGCACATGGTGCTGGGTTACACGACCGATATTTCGGTGTTGGCCGAAGCAGGTGACACTCTATGTTGGCTGCTGAGCACCAGTGGAGTTTGTGTTTACTTGTGAACTATACTGTTTAATTCTTTCCTTGTAAATGCATGACTGCTTAAACACATATATTTGGTACGCACCGTTGGGTAGTATCCTACTAAGATTTGTCTCATACCCTGCACGGGCCCTTCGGGACCGGTTCAGACTTTATGGATTTACGTGCAGGAAAGAGACCAGCTTCAGAAGATGGGCTGTGTTAGTTATTGCATGGAGATGGTATGGACCTTGAGGTCATACCTAGCTAGGGTTTACTTTTTTTTGTTTACTTTTCTGTATCGGCATGCTTACTTATTGTAGCTACTGTTGGTTAGCCATTAGAGACCCTTTTATATTCAGTTATGTATGTCCTTCTTTGGATTCATGTTTTACTGTTCAGTAGTCGTTACATGTTATCGGCATGCTGTTGTGTTTATTTCTGCTGCTGATGTTATATTTATTGCTTCCTCTGTTTATCTGTATTGATTGTGCTTCCGCTCTGCGGGTCTAGTTAGAGTCTGTTGAGTATTTCATTCCACTGCATATTTATATTATTATACTCGGACCAATACCCTTATTATGATCATCCGAGAGGGTATAGCCTCCCCCACTATACCTAACAGACCCTCATTGCTAGTCGGTAGCCTTTGGCGTTTGGGGAGGTGCGCCTAAGGTAGTAACACACGACCCGTTTGGCACTATTCGGGTGGCTGGCCGGATCCAGGTCGTTACAAAGTGGTATCAGAGGAGTTCTTGACAGGGACTGGGTTTCTAGCTGGTGTTTGGGTGCCCGCAGCCCCAGGTACGAGGGGTGGACCAAGTTTCCATGGGTGGGAATTGTTGTTTTTCCTTTTCTCAGATTACCGTTTATATGATTTCCACCCCGGTGGCTCACTTTATGTGTGATGTTCTTGATTGTGATATGTGACCCTTGACCCGGTGTGGTAAGGGAGAATTGGACCTTGGCCCGGTATGGCAAGGCTTTCATGTTTGGCTTTTGATAGACACATTTTTATGGTATTTCAATTTCATAAATTGCACGTATTCTTTGTGATGTGATAATACCATGTGAATAAAAATCAATTTCCATGATTTGTATTCTTTGAAATGGGAATAGGTGAAACTCCTGATAGAATTGCTTGTTTATTGCAATATGGATTCCCTGCTTTATATATCCGTAGAATTGCATGCCGAGGTAGTGTAACTGTCAGGATTGGGTGACTCGGTCATCGGTTTGAGGCAACGTGAGTTGTTAGGATGGGCATGGCCCGAGGTACTTCTTGATACTTGGCTCTCTTGAGGGTGCGTAAGGAGGCCATGCGGCCGGGATGCCATGGGACATGGGTTGCGGTGAGGGGGAGTAAGGGTAGTTGTTATGCACTGCCTATTTCTGCTTTCCTTATCTATGTAGAATATATTGTAATATGTATATATGGGTTGTTTGACCATTTATGGTATTCAGCGGGTTACCCCTTCACGACTCGATGGAGCATCAGGCAGGAGATGGTACAGTGTCGCAGGATCAGGTTCAGAATTCGGTACAGGCGGAGCATGATCCGCAAGTACAGGCTCCGGGATAGGATCAGGTTCAGGATCCAGTGCAGGTAGGGAAGCAGTCGGTTTTGGTAGCGTTTGGACAGTGGCTTGACGAGCAGCTTCGAGCTAGCCTAGTGCGTGTCTTGCAGGGGATTGACGGAGGCGTGCAGGGTATAGAGCCTTCTATGGCATATCTGATGTGGGAGTTCTAGTCGCAGCACCCTCCGCTTTTTCAGGGTGAGGGTGGTCCGTAGGTGGCTGAGAACTGGATAGAGAGCATGCAGATGATCTTCGAGCAGCTGGAGACACCTCCAGGGTGGAGGGTCAAGCTGGTGACGTACTTGCTGAGAGGACCGGCAAAGCATTGGTGGGACGTACAGGTTCAAGCTCGTAGGCACGAGGGACTGGCTTGGAAGGACTTAGAGGACAGGTTCTTTGAGCACTTCTATCCAGAGAAACTAAGGGCAGAGAGAGCTTGGGAGTTATTGAGTCTTCAGTAGGGAGATATGTCCGTCATGGACTACGCAGCTACTTTCACCGAATTGTCTCTCTTTGCACCTAGAATGGTGGGCGATGATGCAGCTAGGGTGAGGCACTTCGAGGATGGCTTATGACATGCCATCCAGGTCCAGGTGAATATCTTCAGGATGGGTTTCTTCTCCGAGGCAGTGAATCAGGCGCTCATAGTCGAGGGAAATGAGAAAGAAAAGTCTTGCTTGGGCAGGGTGATAGCTTCAGGTGATGGTTCGGATAGCAGGAATTGAGGACGGGATGAGTTCCAGTAGGTCAGTCAGGTTAGGTATTCTACTAGACCACCTCGTGGTAGTTTTGTAGTGGTTTTCTTTCAGTGTGGATAGTAGGGACATGTTCGGGTTCAGTGTGATAGGCCTCCAAAGGAGTGCCAGGCATGCAGATAGGACGGGAATCTGGAGAGGTTTTGCAGGAAACCTTCTCAGATAGTCAGTAGACAGGGACCAGGACAAACTGTAGCGTCTGGAGTTGGTTCGGGTTCAGTACCCGGAGAGGGTAGTCGAGGTTTAGCTGTGCGCGGAGGTCGTGATAGAGACAGTGGGACCTAGCTGAGGATCCAATGGTCGGTGACTGGACAAACATCGCAGGGAGGTCAGGAATCAGGCAACCATGTTTCAGGCCAGGTGCACGTCGTGGAGCTGCCAGAGGCTGAGCAGGAGGGTGAGCCGATGACAGTTAGAGGTACACCGTGGTGTGGTCGTGATTTCCATGTTTCCTTTTTACCATGACCTATAGTGGCATGACTGTTTTGAGTGCATGTGGTGCACAATATCTATGTGGACTAACTAGATATTAGTCAATGGGATTGGAACCATATCGAGTGTGTGGTATATACTATATATATGAGGTGTCGTTGGCATCGGGGAATCAAGGATGCGGGTTAATTGAGGTGTCATTGGCATCGAGGCATTGTGGATGCAGGCTATTTGAGGTTCTAGGCACCAAGACCTCAAAGAGGTGGACACCGATGCGGTGGGGGATACGTTGGGTGTCGGGAGTGACACGTGAGCATTAATGGGGTGTAGGGGTGACGATGCGTCACGGGAGTACTATGTGTCTGGAAAACAGGTTTGTAAACCTTGGTTGCTTTGAGCTTTGTTGGTTGAGACCGAGTAGTAAATTCCTAAGGTGGGGAGCCCCTTGAGGAATTTAGCTGGAACCTTGGGACCGGGGTAGTTCAGGTTGTTTAACCAGGATGGGCGTGTTTGGTTCCATCTTCAGGTTTCATTCGGTAGCTCGGGGACAAGCTACGTTAAGGTGGGGAGTTTGTAAAAACCCAGGTTTTTGGAAACGGGTCAAAATCTCAACCCAATTTGAATTTTTGACTGGTTTCTGAGGAAACTGGAGAAAAACAGGAAGTTTCTAGAAATTTCCAGACCACATGCCGTGTAATTTTAAGTGCACGCCGTGTATATGTTAAGCAAGTGTCGGTCGTGTGATCTCCGAGTACATACCGTGTGATGACCGTGTAGAAATTTCTTACTACACGGCGTGTAGTTTTCAACACGTCGTGTAACACCGACCACGTGGTGTCCATACATGGTGTGTGGGCCTGTTGGATGGGTAGAACCAGGTACATGTCGTGTTCCCCTGAGACACGCTATGTAGTCTGGCTGTGTATAAGGGATATACATGGTGTGTGGGAAAGTCGGCGAGGGAGAGAAGAGGAACCAAGTACACGCCATGTACCCGCAGGTACACGTCATGTACTCATGTCGACAGGTCGGCAGAATCCCAGCCGCCAAATGAACAGTTAAATGATATATACATGGTGTGTAGTCATGAATTACATGCCATGTACTTTATTTTTTTCATTAAAATGGGCAGTAGCCTCGTTTTTGAGGCAGAACACATTTCCTTTGATCGGTTTCACGAACCAAGCCAGCTGGATCTCTTTCCTTCTCCCAATCTTCTGTCTGATGTCCGATTCGAACTCTGATTGATGCGTTGGAACCCCCTCAGTAAGGTCTCAATTCCACTTTGGCCATTTTGTCTGATTTTTGTTCTAGAAAGAGTTATAGGCGTTTGAGCAGTATTGAATGTTTTGTAGATTTACCACGTTTTAGACCGAATTGGCGGTTGTTATCGAAGGAGTAGCATCGTACGAGTCTCAGGTAGGTGTTGCATACCTCATTTTTTGTTTTCATGGTTGTTTGGGTAACGCGGCCTTCAAGGGGTTTTCAGGTATTTCGAGCGGGACCTATTTTATCTGCTATTTTGTATTGAATTGCTTGTGGGACCTATGGGGTGCCTTTGGGTATGCCCTATTCCAGTTTTCATGAGAGGGCTGGGTGAGGGGTTGTGGCTCATCGAGGAATTTTGGCCGGGGAATTCTAAAATGGTTTTAAATAAAATATTAATGTGTTGAACTGTTTAGTTTAGTTTATTAAAGTCTTTTGTAAATTGTTAGAGGCATTCAAGAGCTTAGTGCTAGTATGGGACAGCACCTTGCGTAGTGAAAACCAACTTTTTAGTATGTTTTTCCTATTTATGTTGTCTGTTTAAATATGTTACATATGAAACTACATAATTGCATCTGCTAACCCATTGGGTTGTGTTGGGCTTGGCCTGGTTACGCTTGAGTGATGCTGATCACAGGTTGGGCTTCGCCCAGGTTACTTTGGGTTGTTTTGACCATGGGATTGGGCTTCATGGACGTCGGCTTGAGACAGTACGACTGTCAGGTTGGTCATGGCCTGGTTTACTTGGATGGTGAGGCCATCGGACTTGAGAAACATGGTCGTAGGGTCACGAGGTGTCAGATGTGTCGGTGGCTTAGGTACTATTTTGGTGATTACCGCTCACCCGAAACTTTGAGTAGTGTGCACACAGAGATACTCCTTGATGAGGTGGTTTTGACCAATCGTGTGGGTAGAGGCCCCCATAGTTGCGGTTAGGTATTTTGGTTGGGGGTGCTTTCCGTAAAAAGCCACATGGGAGGTGAGGAGCCTTCAGGGGATGGGCGTGCCTTCGGAACATCGGTACTTGAGACACGAGGTGTAAGGAGGCACGTGGTGCCGGGTTACTATTTTTGGGCGTGCCTTCGGGACGTCGGTACTTGAGACACGAGGTTTTAGGTGGAACATGGTGTCGGGTTACATGACAGAGGTTCTTGTATTGGCCGAAACAGGTGACACTCCATGGTGGCTGCTGAGCACTAGTAGAGTTTGTGTTTACTTGTGCACTGTACTGTTTACTGATTTCCTTGTAAATGCATGATTTCTTAAACACATATATTTGCTATGAACCGTTGGGTGGTATCCTACTGAGATTTGTCTCACACCCTGCACGGGCCCTTCGGGACGCATGCAGACTTTATGGATTTACGTGCAAGAAAGAGGCCAGCTTCAGGAGCTGGGCGGCGTTAGTTATTTCATGGAGATGGTATGGACCTTGAGGTCATACCTAGCTGGGGTTTACTTTGTTTTGTTTACTTTTCTATATTGGAATGCTTACTTATTGTATCTACTGTTGGTTAGCCATTGGATTTCCTTTTATATTCAGTTATGTATGTCCTGCTTTGGATGCATGGTTTACTATTTAGTAGTTGTTACATGTCATCAGCATGCTGTTGTGTTTATGTCTTATACTGATGTTATATTTATTGCTTCTGATGTTTATCTGTATTGATTTTTCTTCTGCTCTGCAGGTCTGGTTTGAGTCTTCTGAGTCTTTCATTCCACTGCATCTTTATATTATTATTCTCAGACCAGTACCCTTATTGTGATCCTCCAAGAGGGTATAGCCTCCCCACTATACCTAACAGAGCCTCGCTTATAGTCGGTAGCCTTTGGCGTTCGGGTAGGTGCACCTAAGGTAGTAACACCCGACCCGTTTGGAACTATTTGGGTGGTTGGCCAGGTCCGGGTCATTACATGCACTGCTCCAGGACTTGTGCGCCGCTCTAGCACTTGTGCGCCGCTCCAGCACTTGCGCACCGCTCCAGCGCTTGCATGAAACTTTCTTTCCTTTGTCATATTTTGATATGATGATGTTGAAATATGACTTTCATGCAACATACACTTGCACGCCAATACTTGCGCGCCAATACTTGCACGCCACTACTTGACTTGCGCGTCAATCTTTAACTTGCGTGCCACTTTATTTCCTTTGTCATATTTTTATGGGATGATCTTGAAATATGACTTGTGTGCCACTTACACTTGTGCTCCACTACTTGCGCATCAATACTTGTGTTCCAAGAATTGTGCACCAATACTTGTGTGCCAATACTTGCGTGCTAATACTTGCGTGCCAATACTTGCACGCCAATACTTGCACGCCAATACTTGCGCGCCACTTTCTTTCCTTTGCCAAAATCACTTATTTACTATCTCTACTCTTCATAAGGCTTGCATCACAAGTTCTCCAAACTTCTGATATTTTTTAAATACAAATCTGAAATGAATCATCATATTTTACAAGTCCTTTACATAGTGAATTGATTTAGCTTCTTTGACAACAAAAGACAATACTCTATAACAGAAAACTTTTCTTGCGTCCTTATCCATCCAACTTGGTCCCAACAATCTCCCCTTTGGATTTTTTTGTCAACCAAGATTCATAAATCATTGAACTGTGTAACATTAAGCAATGGATTACTTATCAACAATTCTAAGACTACGTGATCTAACTCATTGTAGGAAACAAGAATTATTAATAGACAAAACCATGTTGTCTGAAAGCAGTGACTATGAAATTGAATTATCAGATCTCCTCAGCCTTCTTCAGAACATCTTTCAATATTTTACTTCAGCATTCATCACTTCTTCAACTTTCCTGGAAAAAAAATTGTTTCCGACAACCACCCCAACAAACAGTTAGAATAGTTCACACAAATACATGCTAGATTCACAGCTTACCCAAAACTCCCCCATTATACATGCTTCCATAAGGACCGATTTATGAAAAAATTATCCCCCTTGAAAACACTATCCATAGGTAAGACGAGAGAGGGGACAAATACATGTACCTTAACCTTGATGAGAAGGAGGTTGGACACCCATGTTCAACCTCAATTTTGAAAATGGTTCCTTCGGTAACGTTTTTGTGAATATGTCAGCAACTGTTTCAGATGTAGGAACATAATCCAGCCTCAATTAATTCTTATACACCTTCTCTTTGATGAAGTGGTACTTTATGTCAATGTGTTTTGAATGAGAATGTTGTACTGAATTCCTTGTAATATTTATTTCACTCTGATTATCACAACCCAAGAGAAATGGTAGCTTCACTTCAATAAGTAGATCTTCCAACTGAGTCTTCATCCACATTAGTTGAGATTCATCTTGAGTAGCAGCAACATACTCTGTTTCAGATGTGCTAAGAGTTACTGAATTTTGTTTCTTGGTATGCCAACTAACACAACTTTTCCCCAGAAAGAATACTCCACCAGATGTGGATCTTTAATCATCAACATTTCCTACCCAATCAGCATCAGAATACCTGAATAGATCAATATTTTTTGAGCCATCATACCTAATTCCAAAATTTTTTGTGCCTTTGATATATCTGAGAATTATTTTTCCAGCGATCATAAGTGATTCTTCAGGAGCACTCTGAAATCTTGCACATAAAGTGACAACATAAACAATGTCAGGTCTTGAAGCAGTCAAATACAACAGACCTCTAATTAGCTTTTGAAACTCTTTTTGATTAACTTCCTTTCCTTCTCCATCTTCAGACAACTTGGTTCCCACTAAAATTGGTGTGGAAACTGGTTTCAAATTTTCCATGCCAAACTTCTTCAGAAGTTCCTTAGCATACTTTTCTTGAGACAGAAAAACGTGATTCTTCTTCTGTGAAATTTGTAGCCCAATAAAGTACTTCATTTCTCCTAGCATGGACATCTCAAATAACTTCTTCATCTCCTCAAAAAATCTTTCACATGATCTTTCATCATTTCTAGAAAAGATAATGTCATTGACATAAACAATGATTATCAATGAAAACTCCTCACTCTTCTTGATGTAAAGAATGTTGTCAACTCTACCTTTCTTAAAATTCATCTTCCTCAAGAAAGTATCTAATTTAGAATACCATGCTCTCAGAGCTTGTTTTATCCCATACAAAGCCTTCTTCAACTTGCACACATAACATCCATCCTTTCCATTAACAAATCCATAGGGTTGATCAATGTAAACTTCCTCATCCAGGTCACCATTCAAGAATGTGGATTTTACATCCATTTGAAAGATTTTTTAACCTTGTTGTGAAGAAATGGAAAAAAAGATTTTGATTGTTTCTAATCTTGCCATCGGAGCAAAGGTTTCATCAAAATCAATGCCTTCAATTTTTGAATACCCTTTACAAACCAATATTTCTTTGTTTCTTATTACTTTACCTTCTTCATTCAGATTGTTCCGGAAAACCCATTTTGTACCAATAATGTTCTTGTTGTCCAGATTAGGTAAAATTTTCTAGGTATCATTCTTCTCTATCTGATCAAGCTCTTCATTCATTACATGAATCCATTTTGGATGCTCAAATACTTTATTTACATTATTTGGTTCAACTTTCGAATAAAGAGATGTATGTGATATAACATTCGTTGTTCTTCTTGTTGAACCCTCTGATTTTTATCTCTAATAATATTCTAAGCCTCTACTTGCTTCCTCAACCTAGGATGCATTGTTTGAACTCAATCTTCGTCACTTGAGATTTCTAAGTCGGATTCATCTTCTTGAGTAGGATTAACACAGTCTACAGTATTATCAAAATTGTTGACAAAATATTCTCTATCCAGCTCAACTTCAACATCAACATATGATTGATTTTCTTTATCAACATTTTCAACAACTTTTATATCTAAAGAATCAATAATTCTTCTTGTTTATTTGTTTTGACATCTATATCCTCTTTATTCTGGAGCATAGCCAAGAAAAAATCCATCATATCCTCTTTTCTCAAACTTTACAACGTTTGCACCTTTTTTCTTTATAATGCATAGACTCCCAAAAACTATTAAGTGTTTCAAACTTGGAGTTTTTCCATAGAACATTTCATAAATAGTCTTATCTGAGTTTGGTCTAAAGAAACATCAGTTCTGAATATACACAGCAGTTCTCATGGCTTGTCTCTAATAATAATGAGAAAGACTATGCTCAAGCAACATAGTTCGCCCCATTTCCACTAAAATTCGATTCTTTCTTTCAGAAACCCCATTTTGTTGAGGTGTGTATGGTGAATTGAACTCATGCTGAATTCCATGCTTATCAAGATAACATTCAAACTATTCATTCTTATACTCACCACCATTATCAGTTCTCAACTTCTTAACTAAATACTCACATTCCTTTTCTGCTTTCCTCCTGAAACTCTTAAACATTTTCAAAGAATCTGACTTATGTCTCATGTACATAACACAAGTAATGCGAGTAATGTCATCAATGAAAGTAATGAAGTAATTATCTCTATTTGTTGATTTCTTGCTCATTGTTCCACATATATCAGAATGTATAAGTTCCTAGGGTTGTTTTGAACGAATTCCAACTCTCTTATGAAAAGAGTTTGTAATCTTCCCTTTTTCATAGATAGTGCAGCACCAATCTCTTCTTATTGATAAATCAGGCATATCTCATACACTGTCTCACGTTGATAACTTGCACATATTTCTCTGACACATATATCCTATCCTTTTATTCCATAACTAATTTTCATCCACTACACCCATGTAAAAAGAGTTTTGTACTTCACCAACTTGGAACAAATTCCCTCTTGTACATTGGCCCCTTGTAACTATATTTCCATCATTTTCACTTTTCACAACAAATTCATCTTTTATTTTTCAATTATGGTTGATCCAACACCTTTGATCCTTAGAGATTCATCATTTCCAAATTTCATTGTTCCTTATTTGAATTGTTTCACATTTTTCAGAAGCTTTAAGTCTCCTGTCATATGAGAGGAACACCCACTATCAAGAATCCATGGACGTTCTCCTTTTGTAGCTTTCAGAGCTATTTCGAAAACGAGATCTTTTTTTCTCCCTTTTATTCTATTTTATATTGTGCTTCCACCAATTTTCTATCCAAGTCAATGTGTTCTAGCCAGACAACCATGCATTCTTTATTTTTGGACGTATCAAACCTGTCCATTTTAGCTTTTAAAAACTCTGGCTTTTGAGGATTATTAAATAACTTTTTTTTTCTCTTGTAACACACTAAGGAAGCCCTTAGAAAGATGTCCTGGTCTATCACATCTTTCACAAATAGTTTCTAGTAGTTGGAACCTATTCTCAACATTCACACCAACCTTTCCAGATATCTTCTGAAATTTCTTTGGAGATATTTTCTTTTGAAATGATTGGATCCCCCTAAATACTTGTCTTTAAAAACTTGTGGAATAGTTTTAATGTTGTTGGTTGAACCAACACATATTTTCTATGTGTCTGAATACACCACAATACCAGCAGTAACCATAGAAAGAATATTTTCTTCTGAAACTTCAATACTGACCTAATTTGTGAATACTCTTCTCAACAGCCTTCTAAATAGAACTATGCTAACAATAAACCTTCATTTTTTCATTTGTAAATCCCTTTCTCATTTCATATTTAACAGCATCAGAAGAATTATAGGTCTTTCTTGAATCATTATTTTTATGCACTTCTGATTTTTCATCATTGCTGACTTTGACCACATACATGGTCTTTCTAGCCTTGTTCTTATCAGGACCAGTTCTGTCTTTCATTTCAACCTTTGAATGTAACTTTTGTGGATCCCTGTTTGGTTCATTCTTACAAGAACATTCTCTATCTTCTGAGATAGAATTTTTGAAACTGATATTCATTTCTTTTTATTTATATTGTTTTTTTGGACAAGTTCCAACTCTTCTTCTTTTGCCTTTAGCTTTACTTCAAGATAATCATTACGATTCTTTGTATTCTCAAGAGAATTTTTCAGATCATCAATATTCTTTTCCATATTGATTTTCTCATCAGTAAAACCTTCTTGATTTCTTAATGTTGGATTTTCATTTATCATCTTGTTGTTTTCCTTCTCAAGTATTCTGATCTTCCTTAGGAATTATTTCAACTCTTCCTACAGATGATATTAAAGTTGAGTTTCTTCTTCTTCTGAAATGTTTCTCTTGTACTCTTCATTATTCACTGCAGTAATAAAGGTATTCTCTCTAGTGTTTTCAGAAAAAAATTTCTTGGATTCATCTTATCTGTCTTCTTCATCTTTATCTTTAGAAAAAAAGATTCTTCTTTTTGATTTGAAGAACTTTTTATCCTTCCCCTTTGAAAAATATTTATCTTTGTCAGCTTGTTTCTTCCACAACATTTTCTGTCCTTCTATTTTCATCATCAATGCCTTATTATTTATTCTTTTGAGGACAGTTAGCCACAAAGTGACCAATGGATCCACATTCAAAACATTTTAAGGGAAGTTTACCATTGTATTTCCTTATTCCTCTTTTCACATTCATATAAAACACGGATAAAATTTCATCAAAATTTTTACATACCTCATCTTAAAAATCAGATTCAACAGCATCATTTTCAATTAGAGTCTTCTTTGACTTCTCTCACTTTGTAGCCTTGAATGACATTTCTCTATCAACTTTTGTTTTTCCCTTCAAAGTATTCTCCATTCCTATCTCATAAGTAATGAGAGTTCTATGAAAATCATCCAAAGATAATGTTTCAGGGTCTCTGTATTCTTATAAAAACACTTTAGCATCAAACTTGTCAGGTAGAATTCTCAAGATCTTTTCAACAACTGTATAATCCTCCAAAGTTTCACCAAGACATCTGATTGTACTGAAAATATCATTTATCCTGGTAAATAAATTTCCAATAGATTCAGATTCTCCCATTTTCAAGTATTCATACTTCAGTGTCCAGATTTGTAGTTTATCCTTCTTCACTTTTGTATTTCCTTCATATATGTTCTTCAGTTTTCCCCAGATTCCTTTGGTTGTAGCAACACCTTTCACTCTTAAAAATTCACTCTCAGAAAGAGATGAGAGTAACGCATTTTTAGCTCTTCCATCATTCTCAATATTCTTCTTATCGATGGGGGTAAGAGGAACCTTGTCATCAATAGTAGGAAATCCATCTATTGTAGTTTCAAGAACTTCATATCCAAGAGAAATAAGATAAGGTATCATTCTGTCCTTCCAGATGTGATAGTTCTTTCCATCAAAAATCAGAATCCCCTTACTGTTCACGCAATTTATATTCTCCATCACAACTTATCTTCAACCACTTCAGAAAAGAATAAATGAAGGGAACCTGTCGCTCTGATACCAATTGAAGTTCCTAGTCAAGATCCAAGTATCACTGAGAGGGGGAGGGGATGAATCAGTGATATCTTTTTCTTTTTAAGATTCCTTATTTTTGAAACAACATTCACCTCATGTTAAAGATTGTATTCCCTGTTGAACACACACAACCTCTAGAACACCAGATTTACAAGGTTCACTACTCAATAAGAGTAGCTACGTCCTTGGTATGGTACAAAAACAATCCATTACCACACAATCCACTAGAAAAAAATACTTTGATGTGGAATACAATGAGTAGGATATACCCTTACACTTGTGTAGCACTTTCAAAACAATCCAATAGTGTGTGTGCTCCCTATTAGAAAAAATAGGGCAATGTAATGATTATGTGCTTTTTAATGAACTTTCACAAATCAAATCTTTCAAAACAATTCTTCACTTTCCTACCCAGAAGCTGTTAATAACCTCCTAGTGTAGAGAGCTTGCACGCTACTCCCTGCTAGCGCGCATCCCTGCTTACACGCCTCTGGAAGCTTGCGCAGCAAAACTTGCATGGAAAAACATGCATGGAAAAACTTGTGTGGAAAAACTTGCGCAGCACCCTACTTGCACGCCTTACAAATAATCCTCAGCTTGCGCGCCGCCCTCTGCTACTTGCACGATCATAGCACCCTCCACTACTTGCACGATCATAGATCTAATTTTCTATTAAGTGTTGATCATTCAAAAAACTATGAGGCTAGTCGTCTATTTATAGGAATTTTGGTGACTTGCGCACCACATACACTTGTGCGCCGCTCCAGCACTTGCGTGCCGCTCCAGCACTTGCACGCCGCTCCAGCACTTGTGCGCCGCTCCAGCACTTGCGCGCTGCTACAACACTTGTGCGCCACTCCAACGCTTGCATGAAACTTTCTTTCCTTTGTCATATTTTGATATGATGATGTTGCGATATGACTTTCGTGAAACATACACTTGTGTGCCAATACTTGCACGCCAATACTTGCACGCCACTACTTGACTTGCGCGCCAATATTTAACTCGCACGCCACTTTATTTAATTTGTCATATTTTGATGGGATGATCTTTAAATATGACTTGCACGCCACTTACACTTGTGCTCCACTACTTGTGTGTCAATACTTACGTGCCAATACTTGCGCGCCAATACTTGCAGGCCAATACTAGCGCACCAATACTTGCGTGCCACTTTCTTTCCTTTTCCAAAATCACTTTTTTACTCTATCTACACTTCATAAGGCTTCCATCACAAGTTCTCCAAACTTATGATATTTGTGAAATGCAAATCAGCCAAGCATCGTCATATTCTACAAGTCCTTTACAAAGTGAATTGATTTATATTCTTTGACAACAAAAGACAACACTCTGTAATAGAAAACTTTTCTTACTTTCTTATCCATCCAACTTGGTCCCAACAAAAATGGGAATTCGTATGGTCAGGCCGCATGGACGTGCACCAACTGTGCGTGGTGGATCTGTCTGAAAAAACACAATCTGTATGGTTTTTCAAACCGTGAATAATTTCTACACAGTTTACGTTAAACCATGCGCCAAGCCTGTTTTCTCCAAAAAGATGGGTTCTAGGTTCCGAACAAGCCCTGAACACCCTCAGAACCTATAATAACTCATTAAGAATCCATATTAAGTCTAAAGTAAATATTGTGACCATAAATTAAAAGATCCATACTAGATCAAAAAATCGGGTTCTTATAGAATAGTCATTTATTTTTTTGATATTATAAATATTTTTTTCTTTTAATATTTCTTACTAAATTATTATTATCTATAGGTGGTTCTTAAGAATCTTTTAGTACTATAATACATGGTAATACATAGATGCATTTTTTATAGAATAGATAGACATATATCATTTTAAAGTATAATTAAGATCAAAAAACGATTAGGAAGCATGGGAATAAATGTTAATGTTACATGGATACTCTTATCTAATATAATAATATTATACCCATGTAGCTAGTTCCATGGATTGAAGTGGATATTTTTGTTAAAGATATGACATGGGAAAATATTTAGGTATAAATAATTCTTTATTATTTTTACAAAACTAAAAAACATTCATATATAAATTTAATTTTCTAATTTTTGTAGAGAAATTCGAATTTTAATAATACTGAGAATGTGAGGGAGGCTCTCATTATGGATGTAGGTGATCTATGAAGGTATTATAAATTTAACTTGTATCATGTATGGATAGAGATAAATGGATCCCCATAGGTCCATATTTCTTATTGTATTATTTATTTATTATGTTAGTATTCTATGATGATTTCATACGAAACTAGTCCAATGTTTTAGATAAAAACATATATAATTTTACAATTACAATATCATTTTTTTTATTTTTTTTATTAAAAACAAAATATTTAATTAATATTTTAATACATGAATCATCACATAAGAAAATAAAAATAATCCAACCATGAAATATATTCATTCTCTAATATCCACTAGTATGATTTACCATAAATAGAATTAACTATGTATTTATTTAATATATCATGAACACAATGATAATATTTATTATCTTATTATTGAAATTGTAGTTTAACAAAACAATGAATATAGAGGGTTGGGTAGAATGTTCATAACTATTTTTATTTATTTGGAATAGAAAGGATTGTAATCAATTCAATCTAATAGTAAGAGAAAAATTATAACAATATTTATATTTTAAACCAATATAAGTAATTATTAATAATGTTTTTTTATTTTATAACTAATTTCATAGGCTTTATTGGTGACACATTAAAGAGAGGTAGATGACCATTTAACTTCCAATGATCATTTTAGTTAGTTTTTCAGTTGTGATCACCCTTTGAGGGTTCTATGTATTCCTATATAGAATATTATTCTTATAAGGTGTTGGGAATCATTGAGAAGCATCAATTATTCCGCCATATCTACTAAAAAGAACATATTTAATGAAATAGATAAATTAATTGAGATTATGTGTTGGTATATGACAATTTTATTCTATATTATAAAATCCATGATTTTACGAGATATGTCATCATATTTTCATTCTTAAATATCTATTATAGAAGAATCATTTTTCCTAGTGGTTCAAATGCCACTAAAAACCATTTTACTGATAATTATGTTGTTGCTCATAATAATGGAATTTCTAGGAATGCTACTAAATATGTGGATGTTTGTGTTGAAAAAAATGAATAAATATACAATTATGATGTTTATTTCGGTGGTTGTGGGGATAGTGATTAATTTATTTGACATTTCAAATCATTCACTTATTTTCATTCAAAAGTACCTTTTTTAAGTTATTTCATTACAGGTTCGATACAAATTAGAAATTATATAAATTATTTTAAGTATTATGTTATATTTTTATGTATTCATCATTTGATATTCTATACTATAACTCTTTTCTAGAATCAATTTTGAATATAGTATAGGCACAAACATGTTATAGTATTAAATAACTACTTATGAGTAAAATTTATAGAGAAGGCTTACTACTACTAGTTTTATATGGTATTTATTCACACACGTATTGTTTTATGATTGTAATACAATTTCAATTAATGTTAATAATAGTTTTTGATAACAATGTTGAGTAGTGTATACCTGAATAGTGGAAAAGTTTACTTTTTAATGGAAATATATATTTAATATCCCTTAAATTTGAACATAAAATTAGTTTATAAATAAATTTATGCAATGATTTGTTTTATTTTTTTATAGTCACATAAAAAATAAATTCTTTGAGGATAAATTCTGTTTATAGCATAAAAATAAAAAAATTTCTTTGTAGAATTTATGTTTTATGTAAACTGCATGTAATAAAAATTAAATTTCAAAAATCCATTTCTAAGAATGTATTTACAATTTAATTTATACATTAAGTTATTTAATTTTTTATTGATCTTTAAAAGTGAAAAACATGATAGATAATAAACTCAAGGAAACTCTAAATACTATTTGATATACTTTTCTTTTTCACATATAGTTGTATAATATTATTATTATTTTTAGGTTAATTTTTATATTAGTTAAACTATATAGAAATACAAATGGATATCTGTTACTCAATAGAAACTCATCACTCATAAGTATTATGGTTGATAAGTTATATTATAATTAATGTATTATGTTTGTGTAGTTTAAATAATATTTTGAGTGAGTGGGTATTTCAAAAATGATGTTTTCATGGTTTAATGGTTTTAAAATGTTATTATTTTTAACATATATTTTCATTTTCAAATTATTTAGTTTTATAGAAAATAATTTTGTGATGATTTCAATATTTAGAAAGTTTATTAAATTGTGATAATCATTTATATTTTTATGGTGAAGTATTGATGTTGGGATTTTTTTGGTTTTAGGAGTACTAATTGATAGTGTATATTTTGAAGTATTTTCTTGACGTTTGTGGGGATATGTGGGTTTCAATTTCATATGGATTGAAATACTATCATTTGATCTTAAAACATATTTAATATAACTAAATTGGAACATTGGGTTTTAGTTGATGGTTTTTGGTTGTGAATTATAATTTCTAAATATCACATTCTTAAATATCAGTTTTTATGGTATTTATTCATTGAATTTAAACTAAATGTGATTCCATATTTCTATCTGATACTCAATGGAATGTCATGAATCATTGACTTGATAACTAATAAGTTATTTTATAATTTATGTTTGATGTTTTTGATTTGTAAGGTCTTATTTGGGTGATTTCATATTTCCAATTAGACATTTCCATGGTTCATTATTCTGAACTATTATTTTCATTTGTAAATTATTTTGATTTTATAGAAAATGGTTTTCTAGTGATTTTAATATTTAAAAAGGTTATTTAATTGATATAATGGTTTCCAATATTTATTATTAAGCATTGATGTTTTAATTTTCAAATATGGAGAAAAATTACTTAAAAATAGTTATTATAATTTTTTTCATGTCATTTGAGGGGATAGATAAGTTTGGTATTTTTATGCTGTGAAAACTTTTCTCACAACCCAAGGTCTTCATATACACCATAATAGGGGGTATGATATAGGGTGTCAAAAAATCATTTTTATCAATCTCTGATGGATCTTGTCTTCATGTTTGAAGACATTCTTGGTACCTATCACAAAAATTTCATAATAACTCAAACAAACTACAGAAATGAATCATACATAGACACAATGATTTTACTTGCCTCACCAACATTGAAAAAAATAAATGGAATATATATCAATAATGTATTTATATTATTAATAATTTCTACTTCACTAATTTATGATTACAATATTTAAGTTAAGCTCACAATTTATCCATGTCCCATAACCTCTTCCTCTATTCTAGTCACTTATTTCTAAGAGGGTATAATAATGAGATAGATTTCACATAGGTCATTCAAAAAAAATACAACTAAGATTAAAATGATACCAAATAGTGAAGGGTGTTCCACCAGATGATATGTACTTAATTTCCCAATCTATATATGTATTTAAAAAAATACTTATTCTCAAACCTAATCTTTAATGATAATCCATTTATAAATAACATACCCATACAATATCATATATTCAATGACATCCCTTATAAGTGTTATCTCTCCATCTTGCATGACAACATTCCCTCCAACTAATCTCCTAAAATTTTAAATTCAAATTCAAATTCAAAATATAACCACTTTAAACTTCATCTACTCCAAATTCAAACATTTTATTGTCTTCATGTGAATCTCCATATTTTAAATCCATTTAGAAAATTGAAGATCATGCCAAAATAACTAAACTCTTATTAAAAGGTTAGGTTAACAATCCTTATCAAATATTGTATTTATTCAATAATCATCACATAGATACCTATATTATGCAATTGAAATTTGGTTTTTAGATTTTTTACACTGATATCCAAAAAACTTTAAGACATTATGATTATATTCATGGTGTGATTTTCATTTTCCCACCAAAAAAATTTGAGCCTAATATTCACAGCCTAAAATTTATATCTTGAGAGAATGTCACATTATTCAAATATTACTTATCATTTCATTATGGAATGGGAAAAATATTTTGGTAATTTTAATTTATTTAAACAAAAATATAGAAACAAAAACTTCTCATAGGAATCTCACCACAATGTGACCCCTCCCTATAATATGCATCATTCATCATAAAGTCATGGGTTGTGGAGTGGAAAAATATCCCCTTCCATATTTCCACATTAGATTCATCCTTTAATGGTATGCCCCTTATGTTTGTTTCATGATCTATATAATTTATCACAAAAACACCTTCAATAATTCTCTAAAATTCCTATCATTACCATAACTCAAACAACTAACTCCATGCAATTCCAATTGACAATAAATCAAACATTAAAACATCTGGTAGCATAGAATTTTAATAAACAATTAAATAATGTGTAATATAACTAGAAAACAATATTGGGTTATGGTTTTATGTTTTATGGTTTGGAAACATGATTTTAGAATAATTATATCTGGAATAAGCATGTCATTATTACTATTATTTGTATAATGGTTATATTAGTTTTATTCTATTTTTTATAGTAACTAAATTAAAAATGATTATAAATAGTCATATGATCATAAAAAATAACTCATAACTCAATATTATGATATATCATATGTTTATTTATTATAAAATTATGATTTTTTCTCAGGTTTAAAGTGTTTTTGTGTAATTTTTTTATAATAATTTTTTTTCATGTATCAGAGGTTTTAAAATGACATTATTTTTAACTTTTATTTTAATTAGTAAATTATATTGTTTTATAGAAACTGGTTATTATATGATTTCAATTAGTAGAAGGGTAATTTTATTAGGATTATTTTATACATTTTTTATGAATTATTATAGTTATAATATGTTTAGATTGAAAATTATTACTCAAAAGTTTTAATTTTGAATTGTTTTCATGACATTTGTGGGGTTAGGTCAATTTGAAATTATTATGGATTGAAAAAATTTAATTCAATCTTAAACCAAACATAATATAAAAAAATAGGAATATTGGATTATGGATTGATGTTTTTTGGTAGTGAATTACGATTTTGGAATATTGTGTTCCTAAATAGCCATGTCATTATTACTATTAGTTGCAAGATACTTTCATTATTTTTTGGTTATTTGTTCACAGTAGATAAACTAAAGATGATTCCAAATTGTTATTTTACTCATAATATAAACTCATAACTCAATGTTATGATATATTATAAGTTTTTTAATGAATTTATGGTTTTTATAAGGAGTACGGAATTTTTTTGAGTATTCATTTAAAAAAATGTTATCATGGTTTGATGGTTTTGAAATGACACTCTTTTGAACTTTTATTTTCATTTATAATTTATTTAATTATATATATATAAATATATATATGTAGGGTTTATTTCAATCTTTATAAAAGTTATTGAATTGTGAAAATGGTCTATATTTTGTATGATTGTGTATTGAAGTAGGAATAAGTTTCGATTAAGGTGTATTACCTAGAAGTAATTATTTTAAATAATTCTCTTGAAATTAAAGGGGATATGATGGTCTGAGTTTTATATTAATTTAAAAATTAAAAGTTAATACTAAATCATATATAATTTGACTAAATTTTATTAATTTTTTGTGGTTTGATGGTTTTTTATTATGGATTATGGTTATGGAACAATTAGTTCTTGAATAACCATGATAGTATTACTATTATTTTATGATGTTATTATTGTTTTTATGTTATCTTTTCATAAAATATAAACTATAAATGATTTTAAATGAATATATTATCATAAATTACAAATAATTACAAATTTTTATTTTAGATTATATGTTCATTTATAAGGAAAGTATGATATGTGTGTGGTGTAAGGAAATGTTTGGGTGAGTTTATATTTCCAAAAACTTATTTTCAAAGTTTATTGATTTTGAAATGTCATTATTTCAAAATTGAATTTCATTTATATATTCTATTTTTATATAAAATGGATTGGTGGTGATTTCAATTTTTAGAAAAGTGAATGAACTGTAAAGATGTTGTTTGTTGTTTATGATGAATCTTTGATATTGCAATGTGTTTGGATTGTGAAATTTTACTTGAAAGTGGTATTTAGAATTTTTATCATGAAATTAATGTGTATAGGTAAATTATAGTTTAATATGGAATGCAACCATGTAATTCAATATTTAATGATATGTAATATGACTAAATATTAATATTGGTTTGTGGAATGATGTTTTTTTGTGAACAATGATTTTTTTCATTTTGAGTACTTGAATAAGAATATCATTATTAATTTTATTTGTTTGATAAAATTTTCTTGTTTTATAAAATTAAAAACCATTTCTTATTATATTTCATATAAGTATTCAAAAAATATATTAATTGAAAATATATATTGTTTGTTAGTTTCATTGATATTGGTTTATATTTTTTATTTGGTTCGTTTAATGGGTTGTTTGACTATATTAATTTTTTAAAAATAACTAATAGTTATAGTTTTAATAACTATAACCACATTTTATATGTAGTTATATATTATTTTTGAAAAATTGAAACTGAATTTAGTATATAGTTATAGTAATTGAATAAATGACCTTAACTTTTTTCCAGAAACATATTGTTATGATTCCATTTAACTCTCACTATAGAAAGGATACAATATTAATGTTTTTAAAAAAATGGATGTAGACCTATCATGATGTATATTTCATTTATGGTTCCATAAATCATCACAATAATTTATATTGGTGGTTTTAATCCCTATATTGATGGTTTTTAACGATGGGTAAAGGGTGAACATATAGTAGTGACTCCAGAGGGAAAGATAAAAAAGTATAGACAAATAAAACAGCTAAAAATCCTTACCATGACAATACTTATCAGCTCCCAAACCCTATAAAACCACACTTAGACCCCTCTAAATTGAGAAATTGAGGAAAACCCCAGAAGAAATAAAATACAACTTAAGGTATCATCTAGGAAAAACATGAATGGATGATAACAAGGGTAATAAAACAATAAACATACTATATTGTCATTATTTTTTATAAAGAGAGAAAAAAATATCATAAGAAAACTAATAAAAACATTATTTAATAAATGAGATAAAATAACCATTTAAAAAATAATGAATACATAAATTTAAATTTTATCACCCCTAAATTATTTCCATGTTTAATTTGATTCTAATTATTATGGAATGTGTTTTGAGGAAATATTTATTGAATGAAAAGGATTCTTTGAGTTTAATTTTAGTTTAATAAATTCCAAAATAATATATAAATATGAAAATTATTATATCCATTAGATAAAAAATATATAAAAAATATATTTAATTCAATGTTTTAATATTATAAAAGAGAAAAATAAATGATTTAAAATTGTAATCAACATTACATGACACCATAATATTTATAACAATTAAATAATGGGTAAAATTCTAATAATGTCAAAAATACAAATCTATATATGATTATTCATATAAAAAATAATCAATAACCTTATAACTAAAAAACTAAATTCATAATATATACATTTATATAATAGATATGCATGTTATAATATATAAATAATCAATAGAGAGAGTAATATACATTAACAATAATAATTATTACTTAATACAAGCATTATAAAAGACTTTTATTTCATCAAAATCAAATACACCTTTGTAAATAATAATGTATACGAATAATGAGGTTCATCAAATTTAGAAAAAGTATGAATTTAAGAAGCATATTTTAGTGATCAATTAAATCATTATGAAGGTGTATAAAAGAACAAATATGATGTTAAAACAATTACTTGATTAATATACTAATGAAAAAAATAATAACTATTTTAATAAACAAAATTGAACATTTTCAATGAACAAGTTTGAAGATAAAATGGATAATAGTAAAGGAGGACATCAATATTTTTTGTGATTTAGTCAATTAAACAATGTTCATGGGGAAATATCATTAAATATTACAATATGTATAAATAAAAGGAGTTTGAGAAATAATAACAAGAGAAAAACCATAAATTAATAAAGAAAATATTCAAAGAATAATGGTCCTATATCTCCAAGGATCATAATAATTTGCACAATATGGTAGGTACATATGAATTAGATTTAGCATGGACTCACTCATATAGACAAAACACTTATATTATTGGATACTGGTATAATATATCCAAAAAATAATGAATAAATTTTTGTGACTAAATCCCCATTACCAAGTCATAGTTACATCATTAATGATATTGAGGCCTCTATGCTTTGATACACATTATCGTTGTTTGGTCCCCACCAAGGTTCATCATTGATGTCTAATTTTGTCACCATTTTTATGTTTTTCATTATCATTAAGGCTAAAAAAAGAACCAGTAGCATTCTTGAACCAATAAACATTAATATTATCCACACATATACTATATCACTTTAAAATTCCTCTAGAAACGTGAATATAATAATGAATGAGTAATTCCTTCATCTTATTTATCTTTATCACTAGTGAAATAATAGAAAATTCAAGTGTCATAGTCATCCTCTATTTCAATTAATAAAAATACCAATCAATGAACCCTCACATAATAGATTTCCCTAGATATTATAAAAAAAATATAACTATAAAACAATGGAGATGCACCACCACAATGTTGGAGGTAGCCACAACTTGTGAGACTAGATGTATGGATGAGATAGCTTTAATGGAATGAATAATATAAAATCATTCATAATAAAACAAAGAACATTTAACCACCAACAATAGGCCATAATGGATAAATAGAGATCCATTCCAAGTAATAAAACACAACATGTGATACCTAGACCTATATGATGTTTTAAATTTAATATCTCACAATAATATTAGAGTAAAAGGAAAAGGAATGAGCTAGACAAGGAAAGAAGGCCAGAGGCAACTCTCTAGAAACATACCCATATAGGAAACAACAAGTCTTGTCTAGAACATATTAAATAAAATCAAAATAAATTGATATCATTTAATCCAAGTTAAATATAAAAATTCACCATTATAAATACTTGCCAAAAAATTCATATTAAAATGAAATTTAATTAAAAACATGTAGGGTATCAAATTCAGAATCATTTTTCCCAATAAAAAAATTAATTACAAGTCAATAAAAAATAATTAACCCAGATTAAGAGGTTACATCAGTTAATAGGTAATGGTTGGGATTGATAAATCAGAATGAAATTTTTTTATAATTTAATCATGATGATACATACTTTAATAAATTTATTCTTTATTTCAAATGGTTATTCATGTTAAAATATTCTTTCATTGGGTTAGTGTCATTCAACCATATTGTTAAGAAAATTCAGAACTTCATTATGAAGACCATCAGGATGTCCATGAAAATAAACACCTTGAGGGACACCATGATTTTGAGGGTGAGCATATATGTCATTGTATTTCAAACAATATAGAAGAAATTTAATTGCATGATGGTGACGATCATGAAAAATATCACATTTTACATTCTTATCCTACTATTGGTGATCACATGCATCAAGAGTGGGGATTATGTTCTATAAACTATCACACATTGGCTAAATTTAGACCAAATTTCATGAAGTAATCGCTAGGAAATAAGATAATGGAAGTAAGAACAATATTATTTGAACAAAATCCTCAGAAATAAGACAAATTATGTGATGGTGAACTCTTTATTAAGATGATAGAGGGTAGATGGTTTGATTTCAAGGTCAGGTATGGACACATTATCATTCATTTTAGCTCTATTAATAGTGCCAAAATTATAAATCCATATTAAAATTTTGTTGAAGACACCAAAATCAACGATTTAGTGATAATAAAATATAATTTTATGCAAATAAAAATAATAATTATGGAATATAAAAAAACCCATAATGTTATATATTAATAAAACTCATTTTTTGTGGGATAAAGAGAAATAGGTTTAATTTATAGTGCTTATAAGGTAAGTTTAGGAATGGAGAAGAATTGAATAAAGGAAAACGTTAAATTGAAAATGGGGATTAGACTAATGAAATAAATTAGGGTGAATTGGGATTTTCAACTAAATATTGAACTATAATTAATGACTCAAAGAATGTGACTAGAATTGCAACTCCATTCAGGAATTATTGAAGTCTCCATTGTTTTATTCTATCTTCATTTTTTCATCATACTATATTCTTCTTTATCTATGTATTATTTATATATTATATTTTTTTCATATAAAACTTATTATTTGAGCATATTTTTTAATAGTGTTTTTTCAAATATTATATACAATTATAGCCTTTTGTTAAATTTATATTTCATAAGGGTTTGTTTTTAATAAAAATAGACCTTGGGTAAATCCTTATCTAGGATGGTTCTTTCTAGAATAAAACTATTAGTAATGGACTATCTAATAATGTTCTATTCTAATGAGGTTATTTTGTAAAATGTAATCTTGGATGATAGTTTACTAAATAAAATCTTAAAAAATTCATCTTCTAAGAATATTCATTACTAAAGAAAAACATTATTAATGCATCATACTGGATGATTATTTACCAAAAATAATATCAATATTAGTATAATATTATATATATATATATATATAATAGTAATAATAGTATAATTATACATAAATAAAAATTTCAAAAATAAAAATATATTTTTAATAATAATAAATTTTTTATAATTTTTAATTAATAAATACATTGTTAACTATTAATAATTTAATTATTAATTATAATGTACTTATGAATAACTATTTTTTTATTTATTATTATTATTATTATTATTATTAATTGTAAACTATAATGATTTAAAACTAATGACATAACTATTTATTATAAATACATTATTAATAAAAAATAATTAAATTAATAATATGGGCCATTAATAATAATAATAATTAATGATATAATAAAAAAAATTCACTTTACTTCAAACCTTCATGACCTTGATAAATTATTATCAATTATAACCTTTATTATCAGTAATTATATTATTCCATTATTATTTGTATTATTAAATACTAATAACTACTTTATTATTTAAACCAACTATATTAATAATTAGTAATAATTATTAATAATATTATTAATCGTTATTATTGTTATTATTATTTAAATTGTCAAAAAATGTAATTAATAATCTTTTTAATTAGTATTATTATAAATAAATTAAATATTTAGTTATTAGTAAATAAACTATCATAAATATTATCATTATTATAAAATGAATACATGGATATGGATATGGATACCCCCACCCCCAAAATTTATTAAAAGGAAAAAACAGGATCATAATAGATTCGGGTATAGACATCCCCTCTAATGATTAAATGGTGAAGTGACCCAAAATGTTCAGCTAAATTAAATGACCAAAAGGAAGTTTCCTCCCAAATAAGAATTATTGAGAGAGAATCAACAACTATATTTTATTCCTTTTATACATGAGTCACCATCAACTAAAAGAATTCAAATTATTTTCAACATTCATAAAATTAAAAATAATGTTTCCATGATACATTATAAAGATGTGTTTTAAAAACGTTAACCACATTTATTGAGTCACTTTCAATCTAGAGTCTAGTCTAACAATGTCATCTGGCATATTTTACTTAAAAATTATTAGCTCAAAGATCTACCTCAGAATCACTGTGATTTCACTAGTATTGATAAAATTAACCTTTCATGAAACCATGAGAAGTTTTAAAGGTTCCACTACATCCATCATGTGTCCAGGCACTAAGGGCCTTCTCATTCACATTGATCATTATACATTTTTGTAATAGATGCATCCATATGATATATTATCTTCTATAAGGCCACCCATTAATAAGTTAGTCACTAATTATTCATATGATAATGTGATATTAATGGGTTTTTCTAATTTCATAAATTTAAATCCATAAATATTATTGAATATCCTTAGAAATTAAAATGTATATGGAATTTTAATTCTGTAATATACCTTTTTCTTTTTGAAATTTGTATGATTACATATAATGTAAAATTCTAGGGTAATTAAATTAGTAAAAAGATTAAATTTATGTTCTCGGATTATTATACTAGTGAAAAAAATAATGATGAAGGAGTGAAGTTCACCAGTAAGATGTTGATTTTTGGGGAAGATACTGAACATATATATCTGAACAGACATTGGGAAATTTCATTCAAAGAAAACATATTAATTAGTTTTAACAGCCCCTGAACATAGCAGGAATATAGAGTCAAATTGTAATCTATTTAAATTAATTTTTTATCCTCGGAGATCCTGTTAAGATATATTTTTCAGAGGAGAAGCATCTTAAGAGGTTTTATAATTTTCTTAGTGAATATTTTCATATATAAAGTGATGAATCTGTAGTATATTATTTATAGTGGTAAAAATTTATCAATAGATAAAATACCCATTCTAGTTGAACACGAGCTAGTAGTGTCTTTATTTGCAAGCCTATAGTATTAAATATATTCCAGAATGTTTCTTATAAGAATGCCTTTGATCTACTAAAAAACACTAAATCCATATAAAATGGATATGTTATCCATATTTATATATAATTTATAGACCAAATAAATAGGTGATTCACACCAATGGGAGGTGAAGATATGATTTTTGGAGTTCTTGGAAGGGTTCCATTTGAGGTGTGGCTTCATTTCCTTAAACATATCTTTAATTGCATAAAAAATAAAGAGGTAATGTAGAACCCCCCCCCCCCCCCCTTTAATTTTATCAATGTGATTTTTCTTAATGAAAATATTTGAAACATTAGAACTATATATAATACTATTTATATAAATATAATAAGAGAATAATTGAAGAACCTTAAGATTTTTATCTCACAACACTTGTAGAAATTGATTTGGTAAATTTATTTTAATAAATAACAATGATTTTATTCTAATGAATATAGTAAGTACAATTTTCTTATTAGCCTCTATAATATTTTTATCTAATCCCATGGACATCTATAAATGTGTAAGGGATAGACAAATTTTTATATGATAATAGAGTTAACCAAATAGATCCAATTAGACCAAGAGAATAATTACACGTTACAGCTAATTAGATAGTAAGTGATACTATATGTAATTACTTAATTTTAGTGTGATTTAATCCTTTCATTGAACATCTGAATACCAACAAAAATGAAGGGAAAACTACCCAAATATATAATTAAACTCACCAATAATTAGATTTCCCAATGTCTTTGAGACCCTTACCAAATAAAACAGGGTATTTACACTCACTAATGACCTTACTAGAAACATTATAATAGTGTTAGAATATATCCTTGATTAATTCAAAGTTACATCATTACATTTATTAAGGAGAATAATTTCATCAGTATAAAACAAGTAGAATGGAGATTTAAGAAACTTTCCAACATTTATGGGAGTGATGAATTATTTCTCAACCGCTTTTAAAAGGCACTTATTGAGATAATATTATATAATACCAAATAAAAGAATGGATAGGGGTTTAACCCACCTAAAACCCCTTAATAATGAGAAATATACAAAAGGGTATCCAAGAATAATTATATAGAGATACAAATTTTGGAGTATAGAATTAATAATTTTTATTAACCTATAGGAGAAAAGATACATTTCAATAATATTATGGATAAACTCCTATATAATGGTGTTAAAGAACTTTGAGATATATATTTTTAAGGATATGTTTCCATTATTTGTTTTATTATGTAGGATATTAACACAATTTGAGGCTATTTAGAGGAACTCCAAAAAATTTCATCATATGAAAAAACCACATTGGTTGGGAGAAATAATTATTTAGTTGGAGGCCCACGTATTATTTCAATAATTAACCCAATGATCTTTGGTAAGATATTTTAACCAAAATGGGTCTACATTCTCTAATATCCAAGTAATTATCATCTTTCTATATCATTTTATCAAATTGAGAAATATAGAAAAAAATATGAGTTTATTGATAAACAATTTCCTAAATTCTTAATAGATATCATCCTATGTAAAATCCCAAAAGGTAAGAATAATTTGTCTTCTAGAGCCATATAGACATGATGATATGTCAAAATTCAGGTATAAAAGTTATTATTTGAATTCCTATTTTAGGGGGATTTAATTTTAATCTAGATTATTTATTATATAAATTTGATAAGGAATCTTATCTATAATTTACAATCATGTTGTGGAACTAGTAACATTTCATATATGTGATAAATATGATGACAATGAATGGCCAATTTCCCTTTTATAACTAAGGATATTTCCATAAACACATAAGTTACAGATATTCATTTTTACATTCTTCTCCCTATGAATTAAACAAAAAACCTTGGGGTTCTTATCACTGTCTTTAATCTAGTTCATCCTTAGCTACTTTGGTCGTGTCATTTCATTATTAAGGATTAGTTCATGAAGTTTAGCCTACATCTTAAGATCCTATTGATATGGGATTGATTAATTGACACACCTATTTTGACATTATTAAAGCTTGATCCTAGATGGAATAATATAATTTTTTAGATAACTAAATTATATTTTAATCCATATTTTAAAGGAAATTTTAGTTCATTTTAGCTTTATTATAAAATTTTAAAATTCACTTCTAGATAAATATTATTTCCATTCTTAATCAATATTCTTACTATATTGTTAAATTTCTATAAATTCATTACTAAAATTTAATAGTAATAGAGCATGTTTGGAAAAATATGTCTCCATATATACCATGATTACAGAGTGGTCTTAATTATTCCAATGTAGAGATTAAAGGGAGATCAAAGGATAAGGATCCTCACCAATTAAGGATGAAAAAAACCAATCTATATCACTATCTTGTTTTCTATTACTGGTGTATCTAACCCAAGTAAACTTATCACTTATAATTTTGACAACAATGAAGAATAACATGCGCATGCTTCGTTAGAATTAAAAGGAAGTAATCTGAATAAAATATTTTCCAAGTTTCTTGGAGGGTTGGATCCTAGAATTAATGTATCATGGATAGGCCCAATCCTAATTGATGGTATATGAAATTTTATAGATATTATTTCCTATCTATTTTCAATTGATATATAAATTATGGGACTATATAATAAATATCACCCTCTTTAAACCCTAAAATTTGAGGTAGAGGGAAATGTGTTGGTGACCAATTTTAATGATGTGAGGAGAGGTGTAATTTATTTTAAACACCCATAAATAATCCATAGTTTCGGTCCTAATGGTGTTTCTTAAAAATTCATGACCAATAGAAGACCTATTAATGATAAAAAACAATCAAACTATACTATTTTTTTCAAGATCAACAATAAATGATTTATTTCTCTCATTAAAGTGACTCAAGGTTGAATAAGTGTCTAAATTGTTCATCCCTTATAATATTTATAGTGATATATTCATTTTGAGTGTGATTTAAAACCTATAATAGGACTATATAAACCATAAATATGTTTTTACTTCCTCAATTTTTTCATTTTTGTTTATTTAGATGTTTCAAAATGACACTAATGGGTTCATTATCATTCATATCCAAATATTATTGAGTTGAATTATTTTTGTTAATAGAATTAACCCAAGTCTTATTAAATTCATCATCATTACTAAAAAATAACTCAATTTATTTATTGGTGTTGAGATTTGGTTTCATATCATCCAAATTTATCCATCTGGAGGACTTCTCATAAGGATCCTTGGTGAAGGGTGTTTTCCACTATAGAGATGAATCATTAAATGTGTAAAATTATTGAGGTAGATTATTTATAATGGTCTTATCATCCTGTTTTAAGTTGATGACTTGATATACATCCACTATATAAGGATTATGGATTTAATCCTCCTCCACACCTAGTGTAATATTATAATTTTGAGTTATCAGTTGAACTAGGTTTTAAGACCCACTGTATTCTTAGTAAGTGTTTCCTTCTTATCTTAGTCAATCTAAATCATTTTTAATACCTTTTAGAAAAATACTTGTGCTATAATAGGTAAGTATACCATATTTGTTTCATCATCAATATCTAACTTATCTGTGATTATGTTATTGAATTCCCATTTGGTATTTCCATACTCTTTCCTTTTTCCAATTTTTTAACCTTATAATATACATAGAGTGACCCCTATGGTTTCACCTTTTACAAGTGTGTTTATTTCATCAAAAGTTATTCAAAATGAGTCAAAAAATATTATAATCAATACAAAAGAGGTAGTACCATTTATATTGAATCATCAAGTTATATTGAATCCTCAAGTTAATGTTGTTTTCATATATTTTAAGGATATCATGTTCTAATTCTATATATTCCAGGTCTCATTACATAATAACCCTTTAAAGGTAATGAAAAGAATTATTTTTATTCTCCAGATCATGTTTTATGGGAACTATGAGTGAATAGTTAATACCCAAAGAATTTTTGAACTCCAATAGAACCCATTAAGGACATATATGAATACATATATTAGATAATGAGGGATTATAATATTGTAATGATAAAATACATGACCCCACTATTGAATCCTAATGAGTCTTTTCTTGATTGGAACATATTCGAACCACCAGGCCGTTATTTTTAGATCATATATAGGGAAGATAAAGCGAAAACACCCTATTTTAATTGATACCACATTCCAGAAAGGGAAACCCTATAAAAATTAAAATTTTCTTTATATTTTATTGAGTTTCCAAGGGGTTTCCCATAGGGAGAATCATCCATGTAAAAATATAATACTTACAATGATTTATTCTCTCTATGATTGACTCACAATTTTTGGTTACATGAGAAGCATACCCATTATTTATAATACTTCAAGTGGAAGGTTCTATAAGATCATAGAAGAAAACATGAAAATCATATTTTTAATGTTTACTTAAAGTTCATTACCACTTAAATTAGGTGATAATCTTCTTCTGGTTTCAAATTCCTACCTCACAGGAAGCAACTAGGTGAGAATATATCTATTTGACTGAAAGAGATGATTCATCAAATGGATTTAAAGATTTTTTTTCAATAGTTTATACCCAGGATCCTAGTGTCACGTCCATGATCTCCAAAACAATACTCTCTATAATTGAATTATTAATAATTAACAATGTAATTACTAATAATAATGAATTATTATAATTAGTTGTAATTATATAGGAAGGTTTCATAAATGGGTTTAAGGATCTATTCCCATTAAATTTATTAATAAAAATTATATTTATTAAAATTTAGGATTAGTGACTAGTTTAAATATCAACCCTTATATTTTAATGGTAAAAAGGACGAAAGAAATCAGTATAGTGAAAGTAACAGGGTAATTATCCCTCATTGGCTACTTTCTTGGAAAAATAAACCACCATCGTGTTAGTCTCTTTATAAAGGTGAGTGACCTAAAACTATATCTTATCCACATTCACAAGATATCCATCTAATACCTATATAGATTCCAATGAACCAAGGTTGATTTACATCTAAGGATGTTGAAAATCAGTAGGTAGTTACTCTCAATCCATATCATATTACACTAAAATTGCTTAATATATCTAACAACATGAATGATTGGATAATGTTCTACTTCATGAGATATATAGGTACACAAATAATATTGGAAACAACCCTTAAAGAATCATGAAATGGTTAAAAAAATACCACCAAACCTAATGGCCCATGTACACCATGAGTAGCACTACAAATGTAAACTTTGATCGATGATAGTATTGGTGAAACCCATATGATGAATTCAGACTGAGATAGATTACGAGGAACACCCTTTACCCTAATAATGTTGGTGAAAATAAGGTCCTTTATAGTATTATTCATGAAAACCACTTTTAATTTGGATTCCATATGAATATACCTTACAATACCTTAAATAATTTATTTGAGATGCAACTAACTGTCCTAAAATATGAGTCTATTTCTAGAATTCCAAATAAAATGAAAATCTACTACAATAATATAGATAGGGAGATTCTATAACTGTGTACTCATGTCCATTTTAAGAATACATCCCATGAATGCAACAAGGTAATATTAATAATTTTTTTCCCAATAATAGTAATAAAATAATAATAATTAAATTATTATTTATATTCATTAAAAATTATTATTACCCATTTTATATTTATGTTTACCATCAGTTACAATATTAATTATTAATAGTTAAATCATTAGATTTATGAATTATATTATTTTTAAAAATTACATTGTTTTTATTAATAATTATATTATTTAATTATAGTAATATTTAATACTTATAATAATAATATTTTATATTACCAAATAAATTATTAAATAAAAATATATATTATTAATTATATTACTATTATTAATTACATTATTATTGTTGTTGTTGTTGTTGTTGTTTTTGTTTTTATTATTATTATTTGGTGTTGGATAAGTGGGAGAACAATGTTCCCCATGATCTCAATTAGGACCTATTGATGAACCTTATTTGGAATGGTAAGATGGGTTATCTTGAAGACATTTTTTCCATCATAAATGTTTTTATATTTTCAATCAAAAAATTGATTGAAGTTGAATGAAATTTTAGGAGAGGGAATAGAGTAACTATAATTGAAGAATCATGGTTTTTCTTTTACCATGGTTGTTCATGAATCCTCTAAAAGGATTATCAGAAAGATTAATTTTTTCCATGGCTTGGTTAATATGGTAGAAATTTTTGAAATGATAGTATTTTGAACATTTTTAGTTATTTCTTATTTGTTTCTACCATGTGGGGAGAAACCATGGAAATTTAATGATCTTTTCAAATGAATTTATTTCATTTTATATTTCTCTAATGGGATAATTGTATCTATTTTTTAAGGATTTCCCATGATATTTTCCCATATGAAAAGTTTAAATGGAATGTTTGGGGATTTGGTTCTCTATCCCTAAATCTATGGTTTCATTGAATATAATAATGGGACCCCCATTTTAATCATTTTTAATTTAGGAATTTTTTTTTATAGGCATGGGATGAAATATTTGGCCTTATTTAGATTAATTGAAATACAAAGTTATTGGTAGAAATTGGATCTATAATCGAATCTGACAATTAAATGAATAAAGATTCTAGATTATCTAGTTTTGTATATTATTTTCATATTCTTATTGAGGTTAATTTATCCAACCCATAAAATTACAATGTAGTGATGACCATCAGTGCTGAAAATCATAATGTTAAAGTGGAATATGAATGATTACTAAAATTATATAGTGAATGTAAGTTAATTGGTCATTATGATTCCTACTATAGGAAATAAAACGTGGTTTTATCCTTTTATAATATTAGTGGTAATAATATTTAAACATTAATTAAAAAGGAAAATATTGAAAATGTGAAAGTAAAAAAATTACATTTTCAAGGAGTCATTCTAAAAATTAATTCTTTTGAAGTTGAAATTCTTTGGATAAGGGGTAAAAAGTATATTAATAATACCAAAGTGTATGAGATTTATGTTGATATTGGAGAAATATTAGAAGATACAAGTTTGTATATTATCAATAATTTAGAGGTTGTAGAAGAGAAATCATTCATGGATTATTTTTCACTCATTGTTTTTGAAAACTTTTTTGGGAGATATATTATTGTCAATTAGAAACATGATGATAATTTATTTGTATTTATTCTAAATTACCCTATAAATTGTTAGAATGATAATTTTTGGATAAAATATAACTAATTGTGGATGGTAATGATGGGGATAATCAACATCATGAGTTTAGTTAAGCTACTACTCATAATAAAGCCTCACTTAAAAGGAAATCCTTGTATAATAGAGAGGTAGTCATATATCATTGAATAAATACTCATAAATATAATCAGTATGGGAGTCATTAGGTTTCCAAGAAATCAATACCTTGAAGGTATTACTGTAACATTTGGAAAACCATGGTAACCTTATCATTTATTTCTATAAGGATGTTTCCAAGATACTCTCCAAAAGAGGCGGAGGAAATACTCAGTCATTTTGAAAGATAATGAGGAAATAAATGAAGAATTAATGGATTGGATTAAAAAATAAGACATTAATATATTCAAAATATATAAACATGATGATATTATCTTATAAAAGTACAATGAAATATAGAATTTAATGATTTCAAAAAAAAGAATAATAATTTCAATAAAACCTTAATTTGGATTTCATTAATCTTTCTTTAGAATATTTTTTGTATTATGAGTCTTATTTCAATAGTGATCTTGATTCATAGTGTAACACCCTAAGTTTTTTAAAAAATAAATTTAAATGCATGAAACTTTATTTTAAGTATATATTTATAACTCTCCTTTAAACATAATTTTCCCACTTATATGTTTTGAATTTCAAAAAATGGGCATCTACAATTGTGTTCAGTGAGTTATTTAGAGTCTGATAGAAGAACCATGATTTTTTTTGAATAGTAACATACCCTTACGAATAGTAACATGAATAGTAATATGACCCTAATGAATAGTAAATTGTATTATTATTTTATTTTATTAATATTTTATCATAATGACATCTTGGTTAATTTTTCAATGTGATATAAAAGTAATTATAGAATTAAAATTTTTAATTTTTGAATAAAGTATGATTTTATTTAAAAATTAAATTAATAATACTTGGAAAATTATTTTCAAAAAATGTAGTTTGTTTTTTAATTCTATAAATCCAAAAATTTCTAGGGTGAATTTTTGAGATTTTTCTAAAATCCTTGAATTTTTGATGAATAGTGAAATACAGTAAAATACCATATATTCAAATTATCAGTTAAATACAGTATTTGTGACATAATAAGTGATGTAAGACCACTTGGTTAGAACTCACATGCCATTATTACTATTTGGGATCACATTAATTAATATTATTCATAGTCTTGGGTAAAAATATTATAATAATGATTAAAATAATATAAAATGTCTCTCCTCCACTATAGATACCACCCTCATTTTCCTCTTCCTCCCACGCCTATCAAGCCTTGAGACTTACCTAGGTTCTGCCCAATACTCCTCCCAAGTCTCTTCCACATTTCCTAGAGATACTGGTCTCACCAGAAGTACAAAACCAAAGGCCTTAAAGAGGATCTCAGGAAGAAGATATCAAGAGGTAAACATCCTCTTTTGTTTTCTTTCTTTTCATTCATTTTCTTTTCTATTATTCTTCTTTCCTCACATCACCTTATCCAAGAGGAATTAATGATCCAGTGTCTTACATATTATAGATTTTATATTTTTTATAGAATACTCACCATTTTATTTCTTCTCCTCTCCCCCCTTATTCTAGAAATTAAAACACCATCTGTGATGTGTCGAATTACCGACATCGTAGACGATGTGATTTCAATTTCTTTTAATTTCTTCAAGACTGGTCATGAAACCATTTTTATGGTTGAAATAGATTATAATTTATATATTATAATCATTTTATACACATGTTATTAATTTATAAAACAAATGAGTTCTTTACGATTGAAGAATCACCAAAATGACCTAAACAAATATCAATAATGTTTTAACTTATGAATCATCCTAAATTTAGAATTCAAAATGATAAATGGTATAATTTATGGTTCTGGAAATATTTAAATACCACTCCATTCCAATTCTGTATTTTCACTTCCAATCAATAATAATATCCATCATGAACCGATCATGGAAATCATGTAAAGAACGTATCCAAAAAAATGGAAAACACAAAATACTAACAATTAAAGGGAGAAATGATGCAATGAAATTATAATATAAGGTATTATAAATATTAATATGTTACATTAAGATATTAATAAAACTCTTTTAACCATTATACAATATATTTAAACAAGTTTTAACTAAGACAAGCCCGAGGTAAGCGAATTCTTAACCCGATTTCCATTCTTTTGGGTTAACCTTATACTCCATTATTTATGTGGTAGTAAAATTGCTTGTGTGATAGGTTTTGTTTATATAATGTTTAATTATGTGTATTTATAGTTTATATACATATTAAATCCACTATATTAAGTCTTACCACAATTATATGATATTTCTAAGGGACTTTTCTTTTAAAAACCTATTTTAAAATTCTATTTCACAAAATTCAAAAGCAATATTTTTATTAAATTATTCATTTTTTATGATTGTGTTATATTTATTAGGAATTTTTTATGATTAAGTGTGGGACCTATATCTTCTTCCAATGCATTGGGTATGTGTAAGTTGAAGGTCGGCCATATGTTTAATCCAAGTGTAACAACAATGGTTACACACATTGTAAGGTAGTCGTGAGGGTTACAAATTATAAGGCAGTTGAGAGGGTTACAAGATTATGTAAGTAATCCCCCCAAGATACCTTTACAGTTCTATTTATGTTCTTATTCATTGTTGGAATCTTTTGGAAATCTCATGTTTTAAAAAATTATGTATATATGGGTGACAAGTGTGTCTTATGAAAATGATTTCTTACGTTACAAGTATTCATAGACTAATGTTCTTTATCCCATTTTTATATACCTTACTAAGATCTTTGTGCTCAACCCAAGTTTTTAAATGGTTTTAATAGGTTATAATGATGTGTATGATAGGGAAGGAATACAAGATAAATGTTTGAATAATTGTCAAAGAAAATCATCTTATATTTGAAATGTTTTATATTTTGGAGGAAATGAATACTATTTTTATGGTATCCATTATGTATTAATGTGTAATGTTATTAATGTATTATGTCCTGATTCTCTAAATATCTAAACATGAAAAGATCATCAATGTGAAAGGAAGTGATTTCTTTACTAAATTCAAGATTATGTAATATAATAAGGCTGGGTCCTTATAGTTGGTATCAGAGGATGGTTTAGATAAATTTAGGGGTTAGGATGATGTTACTATAATACCATAAAAAAATTTTGAATTAATTATTAATTTGAAATGTTATATCATTTAAATTTTACTATGTTTCTTTAAATAATATATGTTTTTTCATAATGGTTGTCTATAGAAGAAACAGGGAATCTGAAGAGGAGAGGCACTGACAGAACAAAATTGTTCCAAATTTGTAACCCGTAATGGTAGGGATTGGAACCGAGTAGTTTGTGACAGTAATGGATCAGCTAACATAAGCAATAAATTTTTGTGGAATCCCTAAAATAGAACAATAAGAGCTAACACAATTGAACGTGAAAATAATGGAACATTTTATGGGACAATACCCTTCTACTTTCAATGGATATTCTGACCCAGTAGCGGCCTATAGATGGATTAAATCCCATGAAAAGATATTTGATGTTATGGGATGTTCAGATAAGAAAAAGGTAAGTCTTGAAATTTATTTTTTTGAAGGTTAAGCTGATTAGTGGTTGTCAATGGTAAATAATATCAAGGGTAGAGATGATATTTATGCCTTAGAGTGGGATGAATTTAAAAATATTTATTTTGAAAAATATTTTCCTAAGGTGGTGCGAATTAAGATGGAGAAGAAATTACTTTAATAGATTAAAAAGGAGGAATATTCATTGGCTGTGTATGAAGTGAACTTCACTCAACTAGAGAGGTATTATCTAAATCTTATTCTGGATCTTGATAGCAGAATCATCTGCTTTTACTCAGGATTGAATCCAATGTATCAAATGGCGTTGGCCTCCCATTAATTCAAATGTAATGAGAAACTTGTATGATGTGTTGAGAGGGTAGAGATGGTGTTTGCTAATGATCACGTGCATTTTGGAAATAAGGAGAAGAATAGGTCTATATGGAAATTGATGGGTAAGAATAAACCAAATAAATCTTATGGTAAGAAAATACAGTTTCCAGTTTGTGAAAAGTGTGGCAAGAATCACCCTAGGGAATGTCCTAACAAAACTAGGAAGTGTTTTTGATGTGGAAAGTTTGGGTATATGGCTCAATATTGTAATGAAAATGATCCTAAGACTAATCTTGATAAGAAAAATGTTAAGTGTTTTGAATGTGGTGAGATGGGTCATTATGAAAATGCATGTCCAAAGAGAGAACTAAAAGATCCAAAGAAGCCAGACTATAATAAAAAAGGTGTAGTGAGATCTTTTTCAACTAAGTCTGTAGATGTTGGGACATCCAATAGATTTGTATCAGGTACTTTTTTGAGGCTAGAAGTTATTGTTAAAATAACAGGGAAAATATTATAGAAAAGATAAAGTGTAAGAATATTTATATTATGGTAGGTGGAAATACTTTACCTGCAAACCTTGTTGTTTTTCCCTTAGTCAAGTATGATGTTATTCTAGGAATGGATTGGATTTCTGTTTATCATATTAAGATTAACTGTAGCGCTAAAGACGTTGTTTTTTAGAAAGATTTTCAGTTTGTATATAAGAAAAAACCCATACAATTGATAACATATCAGGAAGCTGAGAAACCATTGAAAGATGGAAATGAATGTTATCTTGCTCATATTGTTGAAAACAAGGGAACTATTCATATTAATGATGTTCTAGTGGTAAATTAATACCATAAAGTTTCTCCTAATGAGTTTCCTAGTGTCATACCAAATCGGGAAGTTGAATTCAAAATTGACTTAGTTCCTGATGCTAATAAAATTTCAAAACTCCCATATCAAAGGGCTCAAATTTAACTTCTTAAATTGAAAATTCAGTTGTAATAGTTTCTTGATAAAGGATCCATTAGTCCTATCACTTCACCATGGGGTGATCCTATTTTTTTTGTTAAAAAAATTGTTTCGTGAGACTTTTCATTGATTATAGATCATTAAATAACATCACTGTTAAAAACAAGTATCATTTGCCTCATATTGATGACTTATTTGATCAGCTCTAGGGAGATCAGTACTTTTCTAAGATTGACTTGAGATATGGATACCCTAAGCTGAAGGTGAAAGAGGATGACATCTTGAAAACAACTTTTCATACTATATATGGGCATTATGAATTTGTTGTTATGTCATTTGGGTAAACTAATTCACCTGTTTTATTCATGGATCTTATGAACAGAATATTTTATGAGTTATTGGATAAGTTTTTGGTTGTGTTTATTAATGAAAATCTGGTATTTTCTAAGAGTAAATAAGATCATGAAAAACACATATGGGTTGTTTTGAAAACCTTAAATGAAAATAAATTGTATGTAAAATTCTTCAATAGTGATTTTTGGTTACAAAAAATTTCTTTTCCTAGGAATATTGTAAATAAGAATAGAATAATAGTTGATCCTGCCAAGATAAGAGTTTTTGGTGAATGGATAAGACCTACAAATGTTACAGAGATTTAAAGTTTTATTGAATTATTAGGTTATTAATGATGGTTTTTTAAACACTTTTCACAGTTATCTAGCCCGCTAACCAAGTTAACGTGAAAGGGGTTAAATTTATTTGGACAGAAGAATGTGATGTTTGTTTTTAAAAACTGAAGAAGATATTGGTGAATTCTTAAATTTTTTCCTTGCCTACCCAAAATGGTGAGTTTTTCATCTAAAATTATGCTTCTTTGAAGGGAATTGGTTGTGTTCTGATACATAATGATCAGGTAATTTCTTATACTTCCGGACAACTGAAACCCCATGAGTTAAATTTTCCAACACATGATTTGGAATTGGAAGCTGTGGTTTTTTTAATTGAAAATTTGGAGGCATCATTTATACGGATCCAAATGTCAAATATATACTAACCATAAAATTTTGAAGTATATATTCACTCAGAAAAAATTAAATATGAGGTAGAGAAGATGACTTGAACTAATAAAGGATTATGATTGCATGATCAAATACCATCTAGGAAATCAAAACAATTTGGTAGATTCCTTGAGTCGAAAACATCATGAATCATTAACCATGTTATATTTATAACATGATCCCTTGATTAATGATTTGATGAATTTTGTATTAGAAGTTGTTGTTGCAGGAAATAACTCTATTTTGTTTTGGTTTTCAGTGCAGTCATTGTTATTAGACATAATTAAGAAAGTGTGGAAGGAAGACCATGAGCTACATAAGAAGGTATAACTGGTTAAAATGGAAAAGTTTCTATAATTTAACCTTGATGAATATTGTGTTTTAATATTTTGAAAATGGTTGTGTGTGCCTTGTGATTCCCAGTTAAAGAATGATTTGTTGTGTGAAGCTCATAGTTATCCATTTTTAGTTTATCTGGGCATTACTAAGATGTACAGAGACCTTCAAGAGTATTATTGGTGGGATGGAATGAAAAGAGATATTTCTGATTTTACCATGAATTGTTTGACATGTCAACAGGTTAAAGAAAATAGGAAGTTACCGAAGGGGGTGATTCGCCCTTTTCCAGTTCCAGAGTGGAAATGAGAGAATGTATCCATGGACTTTGTAGTGGAACTACCAAAGACTTCTCAAGGTAATAATGTGATTTGGTTTATCGTTGATTGACTGAAAAAGTTTGCACATTTTCTTTATATTCGAGATACAATGTAGTTGGATCAGCTTTCTCAATTGTACATCAAAGAGATTGTCAGGTTACATGGAGTTTCAGTTTCCATTGTATATGATCGAGTTCTCAAGTTCACTTCTAATTTTTGGAAGGGCGTTCAAAAGTTGTTGGGAATATAATTAAATTTTAGTACATATTTTCATCCTCAATCAGATTGTGAGTCAGAATGAATGATTAATAGTTTGTAGGATATTCTTCGATCTTGTTCAATGGACTACCAAGGAAGTTGGTATCATCATCTTTATTTATTTTAGCTATATTATAATAACGATTTTCATTCCAGTATACATATAAAACATTTCAAGGAATTTTATGGGAAGTCGTGTAGAACTCCATATTTTTTGGATGATGTTTGGGAAAGGAAGTTGATGGGACCATAATTAGTACAGGAAGTGGCTAAGAAAATGAAGATGATCTAGTATCACATGAGAACAACTCAGAGCGGGTAGAAAAGTTATGAAGATAAAATAAGGAAAGACTTCTCTTTCGAGGTAGGTGACCATGTTTTCATTAAAATATATCCTTTGAAAAGTATGATGTATTCTGGTAAGAAGGGAATGCTAAGTCAGCGGTTCATCAATACTTTTGAAATTCTAGATAAAGTTGGACCAGTCACCTACCAAGTAGCTTTGCCTCCAATTTTATCTCAGGTACATAACATTTTTCATTTTTCTATGTTGAGAAAGTATATGCTAGATTCAACTCATGTTTTGAGCCCAAAATCCATTCAGCTGGAAAAAACCTTTCTTATGAAGAGAAACCAGTTGAAATTCTTGATCGAAGGGAACAAGTTTTGTGGAATAAGGTAATCCATTAGGTAAAGGTTTTGTAGATAAACCACATGGTTGAAGAAGCAACATTTTAGTCTGAACATTCTATGAGGGAAAGGTACCCTCACTTGTTTAATAAGTAAATAAAATTGTGAGAATGCAATTTTCAGAAGGTGGGGGTAATGTAATACCCTAAAGTTTTAAAAAAATTGAAATGTATGAAACTTTATTTTAAGAAGATATTTACAACTATCCTTTAAACAAAATTTTGCCACTTTTATGTTTTGAATTTCGAAAAACGGTCATCTATAATTGTGTTCAGTAAGTTTTTTAGAGTCTAATGGAACCAACTTGATTTTTGGTGAATAGTAACATACACTTATGAATAGTAACATGAATAGAAATATGACCCTAATGAATAGTAAATTGTATTATTATTTTATTTTTTTAATAATTTAAGATAATGATATCTTGGTTAATTTTTCAGTGTGATATAAAAGCAGTTATATAATTGAAATTGTTAATTTTTGAATAAAGTATGAATTTATTTTAAAATTAAATTAATAATATTTAGAAAATTATTTTAAAAAAATGAGTTCATTTTTTAATTCTACACATCAAAAAATGTTTAGGGTGAATATTTTGGAATTTTCTAAAATCCTTGAATTTTTAATGAATAGTGAAATACGATAAAATATTGTATATTCTAGTTATCAATTAAATACACTATTTATGACATCATAAGTGATGTAAGACCATTTTTTTAGAACTCACATGCCATTATTATTATTTGGGATCCCATGAATTAAGAATATTCATATTCTTGAGAAAATATATTATCATAATGGTTAAAATAATGTAAAATACCTCCTCTCCTCCAATATAAATATCACCCTCATTTTCCTCTTCCTACCACACCTATTAAGCCTTGATAATTTCCTAATTACTTCCCAATACTCCTTCCAAGGCTCTTCCCCACATCCTAGGGCTTCTGGTATCACCAAAAGGCCAAATTTAAAGGCTTTAAAGAGGACCTCGAGAAGAAGAGATCAAGAGGTAAACATCCTATTTTGTTTTCTTTCTTTTCTTTCATTTTGTTTTCTATTATTCTTATTTCCTCAACTACACTTATCCAAGAGGAATGAATTATCTATTATCTTATATATTCTAGATTTTATTATGTTAATGGAATATTGATCATTATATTTCTTCCCCTCTCCCACTTATTTTAGAAATTAAAACACCGTCTGTGATGTGTCGAATTACCGACATCATGGATGATGTGATTTCAATTTCTTTTACTTGCTTAAAGACTGGTCATGAAACCATTTTTATGTTTAAACCAGATTATAATTTACGTATTATATTTTATATATGGTTTTGTAATCATTTTATACCCATGTTATTAATTTATAAAACAAATGAGTTCTTTACGATCGAAGAATCACCAAAATGACCTAATCAAGTATCAATAATGTTTTAAATTATGAATCATCCTCACGTAAGAATTAAAAATGATAAATGGTATAATTTATGGTTTTGGAAATATTTTAATACCACGCCATTATAATTATGTATTTTCACTTCCAATCGACAAGAATATCCATCATGAACCGATCATAGAAATCATTTAAAGAATGCACCCAAAACAATGGAAGGAACAAAATACTAACAATTAAAGGGATAAATGATGTAATTAAATGATCATATAAGGTATTAAAAACATGAATATATTTATTTAAGATATTGATAACACTATTTTAACCATTATATAGTAGTTTTAAACAAGTTTTAATTAAGACAGACCTGAGGTAAGGGAATTCTTAACCTGATTTCCATTCTTTGGGTTAACCTTATACTCCATTATTTATGTGGTAGTAAAATTGTTTGTGTAATATGTTTTGTTTATATTATGTTTAATTATGTGTATTTATAGTGTATATAAATATTCCATAAACTCTATGAAGTCTTACATCAATTATATGATATTTTTAAGGGACTTTTCTTTAAAAAACTCTTTTAAAATTCTGTTTTACGAAATTCAAAACCAATGTTTTTATGAAATTATTCATGTTGTGTGATTGTTTTTTGGTTCTTGGGAGTTGTTTATGATTAAGGTTGTGACCTATATCTCCCTCAAATTCATTGGTTTTGTTTAATTTGAAGGTCGTCTGTATTGTTACTTCAAGTGTAACTACAATGGTTACACAAATTGTAAGGTAGCTGTGAGGGTTACAAATTGTAAGGTAGCCGAGAGGGTTACAAGATTATTCAAGTAATTATCCAAGATACCATTATGGTTATATTTACATTCTTATGTATTTTGGGAATCTTGTGGAAATCTCATGTTTCACAAAGTATGTATATATGGGTCACAAGTGTGTCTTTTGAAAATGATTTCTTATGTTACAAGTATTCATGGACTAATGTGCTCTTTCCCCATTTTTATATCCCTAACTAAAATCATTTTTCTCATACCATGTTTTTAAATGATTTTCACAGGTTATAAGGATGTGTAATACAAGTAAGGAAGACAAGATAAATATTTGTATAATTTTTTATTAAAATCCTGTTATATTTGAAATGTTTTATATTTTGGAATATATGAATACTATTTTGTGGTATCCACTATGTTTTAATGTGTAATGTTAAAAATATATTATGTCCCAATTCTCTAAAGCTCTAAACTTGAAAATATCATCAATGTTAAAGGAATTTATTTCTTGATTAAATTCAATATTATGTATTATAATAATCTTGGGTCCTTATACATAGTGATGCATGTTTTGGTCTATTTTTATTGTTGATATACTAATTTAGTTTTTATCTTTTTTTAGATAAGGGTAACTACAATAATTTCCAATGAACATTGAATGTATATTATAAATTTGTTTTTGAAGGTTCTTTGTGTTATGAATTTGTGTTATTATAGTGACTTAAAACTGATGTTGGATATTAGTATATTTTTAAAAGTTGGGTGATTTTGTTTCACTGTTATATATTCTTGTTAAGATGAATTCTTGTTTTTTAGGAAGCTTGAAATGTAAATAACTTTATGTGGATTTCGTTCAAGTGTTTTCTTTGATATCATATTGGATGGATGGTTTTAGATTTAAAATTATGTCCATGTATTTCCTAATTTATATTTGAGTATCATATTCCATTACATGAATATTGACTAGTATTTATTGATTCATAAATACTAATAGAAACCAAAATTTATGTTGATTTGATGATTCATTGTTTGTCAGCTATTTCTTGAGATAATTCTTTTGAAATGTAGATTGACGGGATAAATTTTTTATAGTTTTGATGTTGTGTTTATTATTTATATATTTGTTAATGAAAATAATTTAACATGGGACACATTAGAGCTAGTAGAGAATGTTTGGAGGTTCTTAAAACACATAGAATTGAAATTATAATGTGGTGGTATAACATGAAACTGGATTGAATCTTTCTATAATATAAATAATTTCAAGGACCTCACGTACTTTAGAAATTTTGGCATATAAAGATATGATTTTATATAATAATTTTATTATATGTTTACTCTTCATGGGATGCATATTCCTTGTAATATTCAAACTTGTGTTGTGTGTGTGTGTGTGTTTCAATAAAATATTTTTGGACCACATGGGTTTGTCTATCCAAATCCATGGTTCATAGAATTTCTCATTATTTAAATGATTATTTATTTTTATGTACATTATTCATAATTAAAAATTTGATTATAATTAATTCAATTTTTATTTTTTAATAATTGAAAAATAATAATAATAATAATAATTTTATTATTATTATTAAGATGATTGATTGTTCAGAAAAATATTTTCCAAAATGAATCTTTTTTTGATGTATTCTTCAGTAAAACACCATCTAGTATGGAACATTTCTTATTTTTTAAAAACATTCTATAAAGGATAAATCTTTATTAAAGTTGTTTGTTACTAAAGATCTATCTTGGAATGTGGTTTTTTTAGGGTTTTTTTAGTAAGGCCCTTGAACCAAAGGACTTGAATTTTAATTATTTCTAGATAATCACATTTTTAACTAGGATGAGAAATAAACCTTAAAAAATCCAAAATCCTATAGTACGTTTTTCAGAGTCATAATGGAACAAAAGACTAAAAATTACATAGCTCTAAGGCCTATATAGAATCCTAATATCCATAAAAAAATATACCCTTACCTTCATCCCACTAACAATTTTCACCAATCCTCCATCCTTGATGTCATATTTTTATGTATTTTAACATCACAACACCATGTAGTGTCCTTTTTTGGATTGTCTTGAAAAATTATATTTAGATACCATAAACTAAAAAGGATAACCTACCTATTTCCTTATGATTACCCCTAGTTACTATCATTCCCATCGCCTTTCATTCCACAAGTGAAAAGCTACTCTAGAGCATACTTTAAGGATTAAAATGAACCAAATACCTAGTATCCTAAAGACCTAGGATGGAATATAGTTCTTAGTGGCCCCAGGTTTTAGATACACAACCATAATTCCCATTAAGGATGAATAGTGATGAATTTAAAGTACCCGAAAACAATAATTTCACTATTATAGTGAAATAACAGCCTTGTGGTAGTACCCATCTACAGTACCATCAGGGATGAAATTTTATTAAAGGTTACACATATACTAAAAACAAACCTATTTGAATAAATATTTTTCCCAAAATCCTATAATAATTTATAATTTTAAAAAAACACTATTAATAAAATTACCCACTATCTAATACTTTCTTAATTTTTTTTTATTTTCTTTCTTTATCCAACTTTTATTATATATATTTTTTTCAATGGAACACATTTAGATTTATATTTTCTAATGTAGAGATGATATTTTTCAATGATTTGTGGGATCAAATTCTTGACCCATATTTACCCATAAATGAGATAGATGGAATTATAATTTTGTAAATTAAAATTTTTCCCAGGTTTATCTAAATTTTTTTTTGATAAACTAATTTATAATAATAGTCTCATCAATGAAAAAGAAATTTCATTATTATATATACTTTGGAGTGACTCATTTATAGTTGACTCATACATAGAATTATATTATTCATGTCATTAGAAATTTAATTTTCCACACTTGTAATTTTCTTTGTCTTGTGTAAACGTATAACAGACCCATGCCTTTCATTTTCTTGGGTTTTATTTAAACTTTTTTATATTTAATAAATAAATTAAAATGTGAAAATAGTGTGAAATTTTGAATTTTGATTATTTTGTTTAATTTAGGGTGTTTAATTAATCTATATATAGTTTATAAAATTTTCAATAGATGTAAATATGAGTTGAATTTATCTATGGAGAGTGTGGTGATTATTGGTTGTACTAACCACTACACATTGAAAGGATGGAATTTTTTAGGCTACCTCAGGTCATGGACAAAGCCACCATATAGAAAATAGTTGAGAGTCACAAATGTGAATGGTATCAGGGTTTGTAGTGATGTTTTAGGAATAATTTGGATTTTGGTGTGAAAACATATTAATTTCATGAATTTAGAGATTTTATTAATATTCTATAGTTAATTTTCAGGGAAATATATTTTAAAATTAGTGTTGGTTTTTTGGTGGGTTGAAAAAATTGATACAAAAAGTTCACTACCCTGTTGTGAAAATTTAACCTAGTGGGTGTAATGATATGTAAGAAACATTCCATTACTGTTGGGTGGAATTTCATCCAAGTGACAGATATATAAGAATAATATTGTGTGGTAAAAAAGAAACTAACCCCAAAACCTACATGATATGTAAATGTTTAGGGATTTTACAAGGGGATTTAATTATAATACATAAGGTTCATTTTGACCAATATATTAAAGTAAATGACTTTGGTGTAGAAATTAATGTACAGGTTTCCCTAATAAATGTAAGGTTAAATTCAATACATTAGGTTCCCACACTTAAAAATATATATTTAAGCTTAATATGTAAGAGTTTTATCTTTTTCAATGAAAATTATGATCTTGTATTATGTATGGTTCATCCATGAATACATAAAGGTCTTTACTTCAAAAAATCTGAAGAAAAAATGTTAGTTGTGACATTAATATTGTTGTTATTTCATGCAATACATCATGTGGTCTTTACCATGGATATATTTCCATATCATTTATGGACCAAATGCATTCATTCAAAATAAAAGATGAAAGTTCAAGGATCATGGGATTATTTTAACAATTAATAAAATATTACTTCCCTGTAGTAACATCATACTACTCAAGAATTGCATGCATGAAGGATGAACCTGATGCAAAAAGATCCTTATCATAGCCCATTATTCTTAGGAATCTAATTTAAATTTGTTTTCCAGCTAATGTAATAAATAGTATCCCCAATTATCATCATGTGATTCAGTTCCAACAGATGTAATTTATGGTATCTATGTTTTTTCTTTTATAGTAGTTTTATAAATTGAAATATTACAATTTTCTATCCCCCTCTCTCCTGTAATTTTTCATCATTTTTATCCCACTATGATCATCTAATATCCATGTTAATGGATAAATAACCCTTTTCCTTATTTTAAGGTTTGTATAATTGAAAATTTTAGTTTCAATATGAGCTTTATTATTTTTCATCTTAATCTGACACTATAATTGATGGTTATACCAATTTTTATTGGTGGTGGATACCTTTTCTATGTTGAATTTAGTTCTTCTTCATGGATAATATATGTTTATTGATGTATATAATAATGTATTTCAAAATTTTATGTTTTTCTTAGGTATTAATGTTGGTGAAACAGTTACTAAGTTGAATCTAGGAAGAGACCACTCTTGCATATAGAGATCTTAGTCTAGGACGATCATCATTTGTAAAAGATGTTAAATTCTGAATATTAGTTAAATATTTTATAAGAGATATTATTTTATAAAATTAGACTCTAAAGAACAATTATATGCATCATTATGAACTCCTATGGGAAAAACTCTTCTTTATTTTTAACTACATATTATTTTTTATAATTGAGCTCTTAATTTTCAGTCTTCCATATTTATATCACACAAATTTTATAAACAATCACTTATTTAGGTTTAATTTTAGTAAATATTAATAGTGAGCTTATAAGGATAGTTTATGAGAGTGACCACCTTGTTAGATCAACCATAGGTTGTGCACTATACTATAATATTTAGGAAATAATAATTTATTAAAGTAAGCCTCATAATAGTTTCACTACTATCAATTTGGAACCTCTGTTGGGGAGACACATCAAATTAAAAAACAATTTTTAAAGAAAAACATTTAAAAAGTCATAAAATTTAATAACTAAAAAATAGAACTCAAATTAATATCTTGAAATGACAAAATTTCCGTATTCCCCTCAGGCATAAAATTTTAATTTCATGAGTAATACAAACCCCTAAAACATATTTGAGTGTGTTGATGAAATGCTGGAAAACATGTAGTTCTAAAAAATATCAATAAATAAATGAGTATATAAAATTAAAAAAAATCCATTGGGGAGATCTAAATGAAAATTGAATTTATGTTCACTATAGTCCTGAAATCATGGATCTATGGTTGGATCGGCAACCTAAAAAAGGTAATGTAGAAGAAAAGATTATTCCACCTACATTTAAAGAGGTTTTTTTAGAATAGTTTATAGGATATTCCATTGACTTTCCATATGTGTAATTTTGAGGAAAATATTCCTACTTATACACATGTGGGAGATCAACCAACACCTAAAACATTCTGGAATGATAATGTACAATGTGAAATGATAATAGATCATTCTATCCTTGATAAATAAAAATAATATAATTTATACATATCCCTAGACTTAGAAGAAGAAACTGCTAAAATAGTTGAATTTAAAGTGGGTTTAGATATTATTTAATAATTACCTCTAACTATAACAACCAACCTCCAAGTTACATTTATAAAATGTATGATATTCAATATAAGAAAATACAAGGAGATAATATTTTCTTGAACTCAATTCTATCTATTATTCTAAAAAACAAATTGAGATATATCTCCCACTATTTTTTATTTTTATATTTTTCCAACACATGGATTTACATGATTAATGATGAAGAAGAAAACGATTAACCTATAGAGGAGAAAATAATGATCCCATAAGTTATTAAATATTTATAAGTGATAAAAAAATATATATTCCCTAATGGATTTTCATGAATAAATACTATTACAAGCCATCTATTTTTAAGGGGAATATTTTATTATTTATTTTTCTTGTTTTACTTCTAATAAAATCATATTATACGTTGAAAATACATGGAAAATAGGTACCAGTGGTTGTTTTTTATGAATAAATTTCATCCATTGATTTTTAGTGGTTCTATAAACCACTATGATTTTCTAAGTCACTTATTAATTAAAGGCATGTCATTTTTATAATAGGAAATCTTATAAAACCATTATGGATCCATGAATGGTGGTGGTTGTGAAACTGCCTCTAAAATTAATTTTGTATTTTTTTCAAAAAAAATCAACATTATGGCATTTTTTATAACATCCAAAAATATTTTAAAGGTAGTTTATTCCATTATTTATCCTAAACTAGAGTCATTTATAATTTCTAATAAAAAATTAGAGGCTATTTTTAATGTGTAGTGGTGGTTTTTCAATGATTAATTATGGTTAAGACTAAAAATAATTATATATCAGTGGTTTAAACCATCACTAGCATCAGAATAAATTCATTCGATAATGCAATCATTCTAAATATAATACCATCAATAATATAAAAATAAAATATATATACAGTGTGAAATATTCAATAATTTTAGTATTTAAACAAACAAAACATAAAAAAAATATATATAAATTATATCATAATATTTTTTAACATACAATATTTTTTAAGTGGTTTTTTGTAATACCAATATATATAATTTTTTTATGAATAAAAAACCGAAAATGTGGAATCAAACATCAACACCACTCCCCTATGTTAATTTGTTTTCCCTGAGATTATTTATGTTCAGAATTTTCTAGTATACTAATAGACTTATATTTTTCTATTGTATGAATTAGATGTAATTTAGAATATAAATTATTTTTAATTATACAGTTTATACAAACTGGAAAATCATCTAAATTTTAGATAAAAAAATAACGAAACATAGATTTGAAATGAATATTAGATTAAAAACTATAAATATCTATTAGGACTTAATTTTAGTTGTTTATTAAAAACATCATTCATTACATTGATGAAAATATTCCCCTAATCATGACACCTAATTGGAAGGTACATCAAATAACATTCTAATTAGGAAAAGATCTACATATATATGAATATGGTATCATCTAATGAAACCTCAAACCTTCCAAATTCCCAAAATACTTTAAAATTATTTATCCTCCAATCATACCTTATATTCTTGTTCATTGTCACTTATTCATATCTAAATGTGTTAAATAAATATATTTATGAATTAGTATAAATATTTAGTAAATTATTTTTGCATGATAAGATTTATATACCAATAATGATCACCCTCTAGGGTCATCATAATGGTAATTGTGGCACCATATGTCGAGTATACGATCACTCCAAACTGCTCAATTTGAACCCTTTGACAATTATAGAAAATAAGGTGATGCATTAGAAGTTTGGAGTATACTAGATGAATATAGGAGCATATCAGATGGAATAAAATTCTGGAAAAGGGGGTACACTAAAAGTAAGAAGTATACCTGATGTAGGTTAGAGCATATCAGATCGCTCTTCTAACATCATAGGAGTTATGTAAGATTAACTAATTTCATTAATTCATTTTTATATGCAATAATATTATAACATGATTTAAAACATGATATTTTTTTTGAAAATTGTGGGCATAGATTAATTTATTTTAGGTATTTAAAATAAACAAATAAAAAGTAAGTTAATATAAAACTAAAAATATAATAAATCAATTGATCACTGACCATATTATTTTCAATATCCAACTATTAACATGAGTTATTCATTTTCACCCTCCCTTTTAAGACCAACTATTTCAAATTCACTATGGATAGATAGATCGATCTCTTATTATTGATCGGGTTCAATGTCATAAAATAATCCATCAACATCCTCACCTACATCATAAAATTATCTTGGTTTTAAATAGAATACAACCCTCCATCCTTCATATAATTTGTAATACACTTAATATACCATTTTATCTTGTGATTCCCAAATATATGGATCACGGTCTTCGCACTCACAAGTACTAATCAACTAAGATAAGTTAAAATAACTAAATTGTAATAAATCATTCCTTATGTCCCTATAAATATAAACCCATGTGAATTTTAGTAAAAAAATTGAATATTTTCCATGATAATTAAATTTGAAAATGTTAATAAATTTTATAGAGTATCTCAATTCTTTAAATTTTGTGAAGATTCCACTTTTAGGTTTTTTAAAACATCTTCCCATAAAACTGTATAAAACATAATTTCATTAATATTATAATAATTGAATCTCCTAGACTATATAAAAGGCCCCCGAGATAAATATTTCAAATCATATGTCACTCTATTTTGATTTTCTATATTCATGACCTATATGTATAAATAAAAAATATTATTATTTATGTTGGATAATTATATCAAGGTATTATATATATATAATTGATTATAATCATAATAGATGTGAAAACCAATCAATAATTCCCTTTTAATTGATTTTTTATCTCTTTCTCATTTTTTATTCGACTCAAATGTTTTCACATTGTTTATGTCTTGCATTATTGAATAAATGTATTTTCAATATCATTATCGAGTAGCACATATATATGTGATTGTATGAACTTGATGAATCCACATTTTTTCATTTATTTTTAGTTTTTCTAGTATAAATAATATAAACAATAGTCTATAATATATATACATTTTTATTATATTGATTGAAAAATATGTTCAATGTGAAAATGGGGGAAAAATTAGTTGAGTTTTTTACTATTATTTTTTAAATTTCAATGTACATGGAATTGAATTTTTATATTTTCATGTTTTTATCATTTTGAATCACCATTATGCAAGGATTACATCATGTAAGGGTTAGTAGTTCCCTATTTACGCTATGTGAAGCTCATGTCATGTTCTATAAAGGAAATAGTGAAGTCCCTCATCTATGTAATGGGCATAAATTTATACATCAAGGTCACATGGAGGTTGTGTAAAGGAATAACCACAAACAATGACATTTCATAAAGGTTATCCTACATTCCATGTGTTATATTTCAAGGTAACAAATTCAGACTACTACACATTGTTTATGCCTAAGGATATGAAGACATCATAAGGGTCATCTCAGGCTGTGTAAGGGTGAAAACAACATTAGATGTGTGGTTTCAAGGTAATCAAGATCAGTGTAAATATATTAGTGGTCATATGGAATCTACATAAATGTATTTCCTAGTCGTACTAATGTTATATAAGGGAAATAAAAATTCAAAAAAATGTTTCTCAAAGGGATATAAAATTTCATTTCTCTAGTTTGACCAAATAATGGAAATTTCTTTCTCAGGTGTGACATCAATCAAGTAGCCAACAATGTATGATATCATGGGAAAGTATCAAAGTAAGGAGGATATTTGAGAGTCTCAATGCCTAAAAAAATATTCACCCTCATCCTTTACAAGTGGAATCCATCTAATGAAGAAGAATCTCACTACTTGATATTAAATTCTTGGATGTGGATAAGGAATTTGATTTGATTCCTATATAATTTTATACCCTCAATGTTTTATATAGAATGATTTGTGTAGGGAATCTTTAATTTCCTACAATAATTTTTTATAATTTTTTTGTTCAACTATGTGTTCTTCTCTCCTTTATGCGTTTGTATTTTTCAACCTGAAGTGGTGTTCTCATAATCTCAAACTCCATGATTATGAATAGATTTGATGGGAATGGTAGCATGTATTAGTGATTTTATTTCATTTTAATTCCAAATATTTCTCACTGAATATGTATGACATTGATGGTGAGGGGTGGGAGTTGTTATTATTTTTATTGTCTCTTATTATTTATATAACAACCATTCACTTTTTAACTTCAATTTTATGAGTTAATTATATTCTTAAAGAATTTTATTAGTATACTATTACTCTTATACATAAAAAACTAGAGTATGATGGGTAGATACATGGTATTGGATTTTATCAATGAACTAGGTGGTTTAGACCACTCAAAAATTATAATGGAGCCCATTGAAATTCACCCCACCAAAAAATTAACTTCTCACTAATGTGGTGTATTTCTATTCCCTTTAATTTTAAATATAGAAAATATAAAACCCAACAAACCTCATTTATCATTTCTTTCAAATCATATACAATCAAAATGAAGGAAATTAACTGCTAAAATAGTGTGTCTATGGGCTTACCTCATAGGGAGACAAACCTATTGTCATATTTATACTATAAATATTGGGTTTTAATTATTCTTTTAGAACCCTTGATAATGATAACCTATAAAATTTTACACTATTTATAGGGAGTTGGGCTAAGTATTCTCTATTTTCTTACATGTTTAATTAGTTTTTTCCTTTTTCATTTTACTCTATGATAATTTCATCATAACCCTCACAATGTGATTGGATATTAAAAATATAAATATAGAATAGCTGGGAGAGGAGAAACATCAAGAAACACTACTTCATGGGATTATTTACTATTTTATGAGGAACTTATATAGAAAAAAGAGACACAAGATGAAAAATTGTATGGAGATGACCGAACCATAGACTCTATTATTTTTACATATTCTGAAATTTAATTGAGAACTCATAAACTTTTCATTTATTCTATATATCCAAAACCTATAAAGTATTCCTTGGATGAAGAAAAATAGAAATATTTAATGACCATTTAGGAAGGGTGGGAGTGTCCTCTACTGATCCAAAAAATGGATTCTCAGGGGCCTTGTGTGAGGAAAAGAGGTTAAATGTGATGAAATATAGAAAGATAGTCATATTTTGACATAATCCTTTTACCAAGGTCACTCTATGTCTTAGAAAACTGGAATGAATGAGAATTAATTCTATAATGTGACACAATTGGTGGATATAGATATAGAGATAGATGTTTTTTGTAGATATCATGACATATCCCTTTTTATTATTTACATGATTAATGAATTAATAATGTCCCCTAATTGAATACATTTATGGATCTGATGATTCATATTTGTTTTCAATGATTTAATGTACATTGGGGTCACACTTTTTTGCTGACTAAATGGGGATTGAGTTTAACTAAGATAGTTTCACTAAATTTTAATGATTCTTTCCCCAATATTTTTATAATATATCAAATATTTTTTTTGGAAATGATTTCACAATTTTTTGTATATGATATTATAAAATGTGAAATGACACAGAAGACTTTAGGATTTATTGTAAGTGGGATATTTAATGAAATATAACCTAATGCATTTATATATATTATATAAAAGATATTATAATGTACAACATAACCCATCATAAAATATGTCTTCCAATAAACAAAATGTATTTGATTGTTTATTTGGGGTTATATCATATTATTTGATAAGATTATACTATAGGGTATGAAATAAGATACCATGCACTAACCAGTTTTAGTAATTTTGTATGATTGGATGATATCATAAAATGGATACATGGAAAAATTAAAATGTATGACTACTGTATCATATGTAATATACCATGTATATGATCTTTTTTGTGTCCAAAAGACATTTATATCATAGCATGATCAAATTTATAAATAAAACATACACAATACCTTTATATCATTACTTGATCAAATTTCCAGATAAGACTTAGATTTTATGTATTAATGTCACAACATATTTCCCTCTATGTTACTTACTCATACGTATTACTTAGAACCTATATTTTGTAAGTATTCATTTTTTGATATCCTTGTAATAACCACAACTCTAGTATCCAAGAATCAGTGGTTAAATTTGTTAAAATGGCATAGATACAATAAATCACATCCCAAATGATCAAATAATTTATTATTATTAGAGGAAAATATACATAATTGAATTACACATTACATTTTAAAACAAAAAAAGACAACATAGTATTTTCTTCAAGAAGACCATTATTCCCTTTATCATATCACTGTATATCAAAAATAAAACACTTCCTAACATCCTGAGGAAAGGAAAAATTAGAAAATTATATGAATATATTCTTAATAAGTTAATATATATAGTGTAAGCTAAATAATTCATGAATAATATGTAAAGAATAAATGATGATCAAATAATTCCATTATATAATCTCTTGATATGGAAAAATATAAATAGATATCATAAGAAATAAAAAAATCACATGGACTTCAATTAATTATTTCATAATTATAGAATGAAAAATTTCAAACATCTGAAACACACCATCGAGGCTTTGTTCCATGAAATCTAAAAATATTGTTAAGGCCTTGTGTCAAGGAATCTACATAAATGGGTAAGGCCTCATCCAAAACCCAATCAATTTTTTCTCATGAGACCTAGTTATGCATCAATGAGATATAGAAAGATTCAACCATCACATAATAACAATAATTAATTCCTCATATTAATGGGGTGACATATTATCAACATAAACATTCTAATTGAAAAACTACCATATGAAATGTTAATACATTCCCATTATAATAAACCATCCATAGTAATATGAAAAATGGTATAAAATAGTACATACCCAATTAAAATGATTATAAACCATCCAATAAAATATTGTGGGTGGTATCATAAGAGTAAGACCTCAATAAATAATAGGATTCAATAATAGATGTTCACATAGATGAAAATACATTCAAATGTTTATCGTAAAATTTATTGATGAAAACAACCATTTAATATTGAGAACACTTATTTAAAATATAAAAATTTACCAAATATTAAGGAAACTTTTAGGTGAAAATAACCTTGTATGTTGGTAATGTAATCTTCAAATAAATTAGTCTTCATAATGGAGAAAAATTCAATTTATTCTGTATAAGTTAGAAAAGAAACATTCATTTCATATTTTTTTGAAAAAATGTCAAAAGATACCTCATTCAGAAATAAGGAAGAAGATTCCTTTTTAACCATTTCCTAAAAAATAAAACATCAATAAAAATATCTTTAATAAATCATTTGTATAATTTCTAAAATTTTATTTAAAATATTTCTAGAAAAAATTGAGAAGGAAGAAACGGGATTTTCGAATGAAGAGAAAATAAAGTGATCCTTTCTTAAAAACATTTTCTCAATCATTTTAAGTCTCAAAGAGATGAAAATAGTACTATTACATGAAAATTCAATGAATAACCATAATAGAAGAAAATATATTGGGGTTAATATAAAAATATCAAACAAATCCCCAAGGTATTTTTTAATATAAACAATCTCGAATAATAATTATATTTTTAAATAAACTCTTACCACTATGGTAAAATTTGAATCAGAACCCCCTTTTATGAAATAACTTCAAATTAATCTTTAAATACAATAAATATAATTATATTCTTGATATAATATATCAAAGTGGAGGTATAAACACCAATATAGTTATCTCTTCTCAATGAATTTACAAATTATATCTAATGGATGATAAGATAGTATGCTTGAATGAATAAATTGAATAAAAATATTACATTGATAAATATTGTGGATTAATACATGTAAATAATGGAACCATGGTGTGTAAACTAAAGAAATAATTGGATGGGTTTAAATATTCTCCTTATGAATAGTATTCAAATCTTAATAGTGTTATGAATAAGATGTAATTTTTTAATGGAAAACTTTTTTAAATATTTTATATGAAATAGATGAGTAAAATTTCATAGATCATCACTATTTATGTTTAATATGTAATAATTTTAGGTGGTAAGGATAATAATTATGAAAAATTTACTAAAAATGATTAATAACTTTGATTTGTATATTCTCATAGAGTTTAATTTATATATAGGATTACTATTTCAATATAAAAGAAGATATATCTTCTTATCACAAGACACACATTATATTGAATTTCTATATATATTTGGAATTGAAAATTAATAGGATATTTTTGTACCTATTAATGTTTTCATCTTAACAGTAAAATATAGGGAAGGAAAAAATTAAAACAAAAAGATTTTTGAAATATGAATGGAAGTATAATTTTATATTATATCTTTAATATCATAAATTATATATATTGTAACTTTATCTAAAACATATCAAAGTGTTTTTAAGGAATCACACTTTCTGGTAGCTAAAATAATCCCAAAGTATGTTATAGATGCATCAAATTATGGTGAAATATATAAATGATGTAAATAGTTAAACTTTCTTGGTTTGATAAAGGTTTATTAGGATAGAGATTTTAATGAGAAAAATCAACATTTGGAGCAATATTCTTCTTGGTAAAAAGTTTTTTGAGCTATATTAGTAAGAAAAAAAGTTCATTTACTTTGAGTAAAAAACAGAATATGTTTCAACTACATAGGAATGTACACAAATGATATGGATAAATGCTCAATTATAATATTTGAGGGGGAATTATGAAAAACCATTGAATATTATTAATTATAATAAGAGGACCATTGATCTTTCAAAAATCCTATAAAACATTCAATACTGAATCATGTTGATATTAAATATTATTTCAATAAGAATAAACTTGATAATGGAGAATTCATTCTTGATTATATTTCAACAAAATAGAAAATGACTGTTTCTTTTCACAAAATAAATTCCAAAGGGAAGATTTGAAGAATTAAGGGTGAAACAACATGTACAGCCTCAATCACTGATGTAAGAATGTTCTTGGGTCAACCCCCATATTCCCTTGGATTCTGTTGTCAAAGGGGGAGAAGATTTACATCTCTTGTACTCTACCTTTTGTGAATTTGAAGATGATGTAATTATAAAAAGGGTAAGTGAAGTCATTGGAAGTTAAAATTATATATAATGAGATGGTTTTTTTTTATTTTATCTATATCATGGATATAATTTCATTGGGGTTTGGAATTCCTTTGAAAACATTACTTAATTCGATAGTGGGGTGATAAAAAAATTGTATAAGAAAGGCTATGGTTAGATATAATTTGAGTAAAATAGTTGTTGATATTGTTTTTAAAAAGTCAAATAAAATTGATTTAATGTACTTTGAGATGATTTTGTTTTTATTGTTTAATACTTTTTTCAAAAAAAATGAGTGGTTTTTTGTGTTTCATGTAATAATAAGTTGTTTCTTTTCCCAATAATATTTTTTTATAATTTATTTATTAAGTTAGATGATGATTTTTTTATCCTCAATGTTTCTAACTGTTGGAACCATGGTCTTCTATGCATGAATTTGAGTATGGTTGGTGTTTTTTTTCAATCCTCAGTGGATGTTTAGAATGTGAACCAGCAAAGTGATCATACAGTTCAAGCAGACAACAGTATTGAAGGTGGCATCATTTCCCAGTGTTTGCCAAATTTTTGGGCCTCAAAATCGGAAAATGAAGACATGGATTGTTGGTAAAATGAGGTGTGCGCAAAGAGGAAGTGGTGCGCAAAAAAGAAGGGTTGTGCGCGAAATATTTGATTTGGGCGCGAAAAAGAGCGGGATGCGCGAAATATAGGATCGATTTTTTTTTCACACAAACAGTGTTTCGGAATCAGAACATCAAAAAATAGCAAAGGCATGGGTTGCGTGAAATTTCTGATGATGTGTGCGAAAAATGATATCGGCGTGAAATATTACGCGCCAGCTGAGAGGTTTTACGCACCATAGAGGATTTTGCGCATGGGGTCTCAGAGGCCTATAAATATGAGGTGACCCCCTTCATTCGTTGCAGTTGAAGACTTAGAGAAGATCTAAGGTATGGTGCACGAAAAAGAATCGCATAAAGGGGCTTGCGAAAAATATTTTGAATTGCGCAGAAAATTTCAGGATGCGTGAAAATGAAGAGTTGCGCGTAAAAATTGGGTTCGTGCATAAAAGATTCAGTTGTGTGAAAAAGGGGGGTTTTGAGCGAAATATTTTTCCGCATGAAAAATAAATTTTGCGCGCAATAGAAAGGTTTTGCGAGAAAAGGGTGGGTGTTGCGTGCAATTTTCAGTGAAGTTTGTCTGCACATTCGGGTTATCTGGTTTTGTGGTTCTGTGGGTTCTAGTGCATCAATTCTGGTCTTTCATGCAAACAGAGTCTCGTGCTAAGCAGAGATACAGACTTCGATGCAAATATATTGAAGAGACCTTCACGTCTATAAACTGAGTGGGACTTCACCAACGGCAGTGAGCCAGGGGGAGTCAACGGGAGTGACTCGAGGGACGTAGTGAGATATCCTTGAACAATTGTAAAGGAAGTGAGCCTGGGATAGAGTGACTGTGCCCGAACCATTGTAATCCACAACTAGTGAAGATTAGTGTAATTAGGTACGAACGGCAACTTTTCGGCGTATGCTCCTTTGATGTAGCCCTTAGTGGTGAACCAAGTAAAATTGTTGTGTCATCTATTTTGCATGCGAATGTTTGATTGATGATCATATTCATCATACAAGTTTAACTAGTTCCTACCAACGTGGGAACAAGATCATTTAATTTAAAAGAAAAAGTTGACACCCTGATTCACTCCTCCCCTCTCAGGGTGTCCCGGGGTCCTACACTAACATCATGATTATTAAATTTTTATCATTGTTTAATCGTAAATAATTGGGAATGAAATAGTTTTCATGATGTTCAAGTCATATAGTTATGAAGTTAGAAACTATACAAATATTGAAGTCACAATGTTGGAGTTTTAGTTGTAAAAAGTTCAATATATGTTATGATGATGTTACAACTAATGATTAAACATATAATAATTAATCCTACCAAAATTAGTTGATAATACCAAGAAAAATAAACGGTATAAGATTATTAGAAAAATATGATCAAGAAATGAAATATCTAAGGTGGTTCTAGAGAGAGGAATTTGTTGTTATCTAAAAATTTTTTTTTAATTTAGGCCCAAAAAGAATATTTAGGGACCATCAAATAGATGAGTATCCGATAGAGAAATGATATTTCTTCGGATGGATGATCCATTTATGATTTTAATAGATAGAGTAAACTAATTATCACTAAACAAAGTTATAATGGACAATATCTGAAAATTTTATTAGATAGATAATCCTTAGCAATGTCACTAGATAGAGAAACTTTGGAAAATTCCTTGAGATAAATTTCATAATGTTAGTATTGTTCATGATTGTAATGGTCTTGAGATTTTATTACAAAATTAATAGATATAGAAAATATTTAAGGAAGTTTCTATGTAGATAATTGATGATGAAATTTAAGGATATTCATTTGAGGATTATTGAATTTGAACTTTTAGAATCATTGATGGTGGTCAAAGGAAAATTTTAAATTAGTGTGAAATTTTAAATTAGAGCCCATGAATCCAATATAATTTTTGGAGTATTTTTACAAATATAATATGTTTTTGTCTCTTTGATACCATTTTTGGAAACTATTGAGAGAGAGTGGAAGTGTTTATGTTTTTTGTAGAATGAATCATCAATCATGTATTCAATTTGTTGAATAAGACACACTAGATAAAGGTTAACCAAAAAAAGTACATTGAAAAAATAATCATTAAATAGAGGTGTACTATAAATACTTATCTTGGATTAAGGCACATAAAATAGAGGTGCACTAAAAAAAGAAATACCATATGGAGAAGTTCTAGATAGAGATTTGAGAAAATGTTTTGTTGGTATATTTCATGTTTTAATGTTTACATAGCTATGAAGTATAAGTAAACCTTACAGCCTATGGAATTCAATATAATTTTCTATTTAGAGACATAAGGATATTTTTGTGAGTTGGATTTGTTTTATTCTCTTCATTATTTTTGGGATATCCATGGATCGACTTGAGTCTACATAGTAATGACTAGGTACTCACATTAGGACAAAACCTTGTAGAAAAATATGTGCCTTATATTATATTCTTATCTTTACATCCAGGTGAGGATGAGATTAAAAGTTAATAGGATAAAAACATTAACACTTTTTAAAAATTAATTTTAGGGAAATTTAGATTTTAAAAATCACCATGAATTCACCCAACCCCCCTTCATAGTGTTTTATATGATCATAGGGACATAAATCATAGATTCTCAGTAAAGGGTAAAATTATGAGATATAGTTAATGATAATAATAGAGCATGAGATAATCCTAAGGGTATGAGAGAAAGATGTTAACATTATATAATCATACCCAAAAATTAATAAATCCTAAACTTGATTCATGGAATAAAAGTTTGGTGGTTCTTTATACAAGAATAATAAGATATTAAAAGATCATTATCCATGAGAATATAACTTTGGCATAAGAAAATGTCATAAGAGAGTGGTATAAAGTATAGCATAATAATAATCATTGAAATATTATGTCAATACTACCCACTAAGACATTTATTACATAATAGGATCTATAAAACCAACCATATACAAGATTTAGTCTTGGGATAACTTCCTATGCACACTCTTTTGGACTTGGGATAACCTCCCATGTACCCTCTTTTTGGAATGGGATAACATCCCATGTACACATTGAGCTCATAAAACATTAAAATTTACCCAATTCATTGGAGGTATATAAGGGATCGACCCATCTAATAGTCATAATTTATTCATATGTGTTCCATATGATCATGAAAACATTTATCATTTCATCATAGCTAAAACCATGGAAAATATAATTGGTTTTATCCAAATTTTATCAACATAATCATAAAACATCTTTGGAATGAATAAATACTGTAACATTGGATCATATCTCTAGTAAATCATAGTTAATATCAAAGGATGTTATCATATATGAAAATACCTTCAAAAGATAACGGGTTAATTTCTTTAATATTTTAGACCTTTTCATTTATAAATCACTTATTTCAAGTATAAAATTTTAAAACAAATTAAGGAAAAACATATTTATTATAAAGTTTTTTATTTGGAAAATTATATAATGATTCATTTTAAAAAATTTATAAAAATAAAAAATGGAAAAAATGAATTTATTAAATCTATTAAAAATAGTAAAATCATTCTTTAAAATATTTTAAACAAATTATGGACATAGTAAAAAAATATTCCCATTCTAAGATAAAAGAATGTTGGTTTTCATTAACAACACTCTATTAGGAATTTGAGCAATTTGAGAGAGGAAAATGAAATAAAAACTTTTCATTCTAAGAAATAACCAAAGGTTAAAAAAATAAATAATATTTCTAGGAGATATATCATATAATTTCATCATCAGAAATATAAGCATAAACAATACTAGTAGAAACGATATTATAATATAAAACCCTTATCGCTTTGTTGACCTTTGATTCATAACCCCAATGAAAGAAATAATAAAAAATTAAATGTTAAATTCCATAAGAATGATTATATTCATGATAAAACAGATAAAATGGGTAATAGATAAATCTTATTATATAATATTGGTTTATAACATAACATATGTCCCAAAAAAGATAATTTGGGATTTTAAACCCTTAACACTGTGAAAAATATTATATCAAAACCCCATGGATGATATATTTTGAATAGTAAATTTATATTCCATGAATTAATATAGATACATGATAAAACATATTAAGCAGGTAATACATACACCTCATAAACATAAATAGGTGCATAACATCAAACATGTATTGTTGATACATCACTAAGATTAAGAACCCTTACTAATATTGTAATATTTGTGTCAAAACCCCATGAAAGAATAAAAATTGAATAAAAAATTTAAAATAATGAGATATAATGGAATCATGATTAAAAATGATAATGGGGTTGTATTCTCACCATGAAAAAGAAACCATTTTGTATAATACACACATGTCTCGAGGAATTCAAATTGGAGACAAGGAACCCCTTACATTTTGTCCAACTTGATTCATAAATACTCTAAAATCATGTATAATAAATTAATATTTATTCTAATTATATATAATATTACAATTCATTCTTATAATATCATATATGATCCACCTATAATGTTTTTTCACCATTTTATTAATAATTATTTATTAATATATCTCTTTCCACGTATTAATTGTCTCTTTTTTTCATGTAGGTTTCAGTTTAGCAGTTACGGTCCTTGAACATTGATCATGTTCCCATCATCTATAGAATAAAATTTATGTAGTTATTATCATATATAATCATTATATACACTTTTATAACCATTCATATAAAGCGGTGATGAAAAAATGAATTACATCACATTGTGTAGATGATAGTTGGTACATACGCATGGGTGTGAAGGTACTAAGCACACAACAGAAGCCCCACAAAAGGGTTTCTAAATTTTTTTCACCAATATTAAATATGAACATGCCGAAATCAGTGAATTGCTTCCTGGTTTAAGTTAAAGATCTCATGTGAGGAGCTTTAAACACAAAATTAAAACGGAAAAATACCCGGTTTATATCTGAAGTCGTGCATGACGTCTACTCATCATTGGAGATCTATGCTCTAAGAATAAAAATATGAATTCCTCTATATCATCCAAAACTACTTCATCAAATTTCGAGAGTGACGATCATCAAAATCTAGGTGCTAGTGTGGAGATCTAACGACTCCTTCGATGCTTTAACGATCACTGCATCGCCCTGCTCGCGATGCTTGAGAAAGAGCTTGATCCAAACTTTTTAGATCTAGAGCCTCTATCTCTAGGATGTGTGAAAAAGAATATGAGAGAGAGATAGTTTGTGTATAATACATGTCAATCTCCTCTCCTCCTCTATTTATAGAGTGTTAAAAAAAATATGGTATTACCTCCCAACCTCTCGAATAAATAACATGCTATAAATGACTAGTTATGACTACTAAACTGATTCATAAATATTATTATCCCTTTCTAGTAATATATGAAATATATTTCATGATAATAAATGAGTCATTAACTCGAATTTTCGTTCCCATAAAGATTAATTGATCCTTTAATATTTTTTAATATTCGTTCAAATAATATTTTTTATATATTTACTTAAAACAATTAAATACATTTATTAAATAAATTCAATGCTTATTATTTATAACATTAATAATATGAATTTATTTATTCCATTGATGATTGTGTCTCTATGAAAAAATCCCAGACACAAGTGGTGGGGCCCACTATGTCCACAAATCCTATTCAACTGAATAGGGAAGATTCTCAAATACACTATTGTGTGTGACCCTCTAAACCCTTATCTCGATAGTAGTGAATATTATTCATAGACCAAGAGTGGGATCTAGCAACCCATCATGGCCCCTAAATATATATGGACTGTCACAGCAGTGACAACCAACCTATGAACACGCACTATGTAATATAGTCTCTTTATCTTTTAACATCTCATAAATAAGGATGCACACCTGTGTCATCGTCTTTTTCTTTCTTTATTATTTTTTGATCCAACTAGATTGATTTACCCTAAACTACCATGGCTATTGTCTTATAAAGGTATTACAATCCTTATCAACATGGCCCGAGATATATTACTTCCATAACCTAGAAGTGACAAATCCTTTCTTGACCATTCATCCAATGTCATGCCACCAATGATTCCCCCAACACAAACTACCTCGCCACAATTTCAATATCACAGTTTTTATCTTGCATCAATGTATGCAATAAAATTTCATACAATTTCAATGATCTCAAATCAAGAGAACATTACACAAGATCGTATATAAGAACATCAAATGACACAAAAAAAACATGTGATGTTCTTATTGGTGGGACTGTCCTTAGGATCTCACTACTCAAGATCACCAATTGCGAACTTCATGAGAAGAATTTTCAATGCTTATGAGCCCCCAACACCTGATAGTCAAACATCTACTATGTTCAATTGGTAATATGTATCTAGACCATAGGAACTTTATTTAAGATTAATGTCATGGTATCTCAAGGTTCTCATTATAACTTGGGATATGCTATAACATGTTGATATGAAAATTAATCTATGGACCTTAACAATTAAATAGTTGACATAGAGAATTCTACACTATAATGGTATTAAAACATCATTTATAGATAATTTTATACACGATATGGTAATCAGAATCAATGAATAGTTGGGTCTAGGGAACCCACTATTTTAACACTCCCACATGCACTTGATATAACTTTGTAACCATACATGTTAGCTACTCTCATGATAAAAATCATGTTTCTACTGAGTAATGGATTTATCTACTAGGCATTCCATGATTCCACCGCATGGCTATTCTGCTATTTGCAACCTCATCTCCTTGACTAAAACATCTCAAGAGATGGAATCCCTAAGTATATCCCTTTTGTACACTGTTAAAACATACCATCTTGTCTGGTAAGAATATCATAATTTATATTATGATAATACTTTTCTTACTATGTGTGATTCTATGAAATGGGAAAATGTTACATTTTACTGCTTCTTAGCTTCCTTATAAGATTATACGTACTCGTTATTTGAAGGTATCGCTACCACTGGCTTATATGAGCCTATCTCGCTTATCACCTTAGCCTAGATATGATATTAGATCACATGGACCTAAGGAAGACTATTTTGTTTCCCCTTGAAACTAGTATCCTTTCTTTTCCACTTATCAGGTATATATTTTTTATACTTTCCAAAGTACAAATAGATAGTTCTGACTGCTTCACTTACAGTTCTCTTAGATATAACTGATATTTTTCTACTGTTAAGTATGTACTGGAAATATCAGTTCTTGTACATATCATGGGATACATGATTATCCCATTTCATAATCTTATGGACGTTAACTCATCACTTTAATATCCTCCCATTTCCCTGACATTTCAACCTATAGAGATTATGCCATTTGAAATTAGTAACAATTCATCTCTTGAATTGTTCCATTTTATATTTTTCAAAACCATGTCACTATATGTATGACTGACTTGGTACAAAAAACATGTAGATCTACCTTGGTATAGCTTGTTCTTTAAAACTTAGGTCCCTACATTAAGACAATCATTGGAGAATAGATTCTATCCTGGTCTTATCTAACTTGAAGACTAATCTGTTTTCCATATGTTTCCAAACATATTTTACATGGAAAACATTGGTACTCCCACTAACCTCTAATATACACAAGGAAAACATTTATAACAAACGTATATTATATGATATCCTTGATTACTTCAATACTAAACCATATATTAGTAATTTGTAACCTATATTAGCATTCTGTGATGTGACCATCCCATTCTGGTCGCGTCGTATAGATACCTTCCATGGTTGGTGGTCATTACATATAATGCTCAAAATAATGATCATATAAAGTATCTATAACAATTAAAATTATAATTGATTTAAATATACTAATTTGGTGTAACCAATGGAGCCTTATTGGTACTACTCTTGTATCATCCATGTATTAATTCACTTGAATACCCTCTGCAGTGTTCATAATAATCCCCTTTTTATTTTGATACATGGAATACACTTATTGAATTTTAATTGGTCTTATCAATCTCATATAATTTCTATACAATGATTACTTGTAGGAAATATTATTCGCAATTAATAATAGATCACCGACTGAAGTGATTATAAAAACCATCACCATGTTTTAACCTTCCTACATAGTATGTGTCTTTAGAATATTTATCTTCCACGTGTACTTGTGGAACTTTTTCCTATGACAACTATTTGTGCATCATTAACATTGACTAAGCTCAAGTCAACCTTGCTCCCAATATATCTAATAGAGAAGTGTACCCTTTTATATAATCATTATCAATCACTTGAATAACACTTTTCTATCTTTATTATTTATGTAATTTCCTAAACAAATTTTAGGATAATTACAATAGATGACCAATGTGTTTGTTCATGATGAAAGTTTTTTTACATCCTAACAAACTCTTTTCATCCAAACATGTTTCCTTATGACATAATATATTTCAATCATACTATGACTCGTATGATATCCATTTTTCATTATAGTTAACATATAGTTATTTGATCTCACCATGCCATGAAATATAATGGAAGTTACTATAGGTTGTAATGTTGATACTCCTTACATCAATACTATGATGTATAAAATGTGCGTTTAGGAATTTCTCCATGATAAATTATGATGATCAATGTTTATGTGTAAGACTTCATCATAGATCCTCCTTATGTACATTGATTTCATGATATAGATAAGGTAATGTGTGTTTAGGAATTACTCCATGATATATTATCATGATGTATAAATTTTTGGTCAAGATATTCTTTAGCATACCAATGCGAATAAACCAATATCTTCTTACCGTGCATACTTCATACTTTACTTTACCATTCTATAATGAGTAAAAGGAATTTAATGATGTATATGTATACCTCTAGCTTACCCTTGGAATAGTTTACGCTCTCTACCTGAACTAATTGTGAAAGCTTTGTGACATACCTCTAATGGTTTCTATATATAAACTGAAGACATCGATAATACCATATAAGTTTAGTTGTGCCAAGACTAAATATTATATAGGTTATAAACTTGATGTTAACCTTTTATTTTTTCTTGATAATGAATTATATTGACATAACCGGGTATAAGTATTATATTTTATATTCATCAGGTATTTCCTACAATTAATGTATCACTGGACAATTGTTTGAGTATTAGATACAAAAAATAATTTTGAAACCTGGAATAATGTCTCCTTGTATCTAAATGGAATGTGAGATAAATTTTTTTTGGTAATACTCAATAATAATTCTACATGAATCTTTCACTTGGAAATATAGAAATCGTATACTTCTCACCAATGGCCTAGGTATCACTTTTTATTATCCACTTAGAGAATGCACCTAACTTATAGAAATATTCCTATACTTACTTGGTTACTATATATCAACACACATATGTGATCATAATATTGTACTGAATACTCAATAAGTAAAATGGAAACATTATAGTGATGAATATACCTGAATAGAAAGTGGTAACATGATTCTTTAATTCTGTTAATTACATTTAAACTTTCATTGTTTTATTTCATAATATCAAATTCAAATAACCTACTATTAATAAATCATTCATTGAATCATGTTGTGAATGTTCCACTGGAATTACTTGCCTTTGGGCTTTTTTCCTTGTATTTAAATTTATTTACTATAAGAATTAAAGATTAATCTATCTTTTATATTCTTATTCACTTGGAGAACCTAAAATAAAAGGTAATGAAGTATTTACTCAATAGTTTTTTGTTTTAGTAACTTTAAACAAGACTTCAGTAAAGGGGTGAAATTATATTAGAATATGATATATTGAAAGATTATAACCCACCTTTCAATTTACACAAATCCACTTTAACTAATACCTATTCATATATTTTCTTTTTTTTCTCCTTTCTAACCACTCAAAGATGAGACTTTATGTTATATCATTCATGTACTGATGTGGCAACCACAACTAATGATGAATGTTAATGAAATAATAATGACATAACCATTTCATTCTTTTTTCGTTAGTATGTTGTAATAAATTTCACCCTCAATTCATGAGGTAACATAACAGGTGTTGGGGATACTAGAACATTGAGTTTCCTCTATCATAGTACTGTGTGCAAGCACCTGTACTACTATTGGATACTCATGTAAGTGAGGAAATTTACGTTTTCCATTATTTATAATAGTTTTTAAAATTGTAGTTTATCTTTTAAATTTTTTACAAAAATATAATTTTGGAAGATTAGTACTTTTTATCTAAATTACCGATTTAGAAATTTTTATTAATTAATTAAAATATTTAATGTATTCTACTATTTTATTGAATTCTAGGAACCTTTTATTCTAGAATTAAAATACTCTGTCTCTTGAGTATTCAAGTGTAAAAGATCCCAGAACAACTCTTCATAGTCTACAAGCTTTGGTTATGCCACCACTTGGAGGGTTCAAGGGAGTCATTAGGCTGGACAACCACATTAAATCACAGTTCCTTGATCAACTGAGTGATATCACAACTTCTTAAATCGTTACATGTTTTAATCAATGATTGCCTCTAAAATTACAACAAGATAGATTTTGAAAAAAAATTATGCAATTTTATTTAATTCAACCCACCATTCTCATAAGAAATCCTCAATAGTAAGAGGCACCCTCATCTTTGGCATGACAAGCACCCCGAACAGCTGGTTTTTTTCCAAATTTGGATGATGGAAGTTGGTAATGACTCAATATATCTTTGAGAATTTTATTATTTTTAATGTGATGAATGAAATCATTTTCTATTTTCTAATAACATACTATGTAATCACACTCACAACTAACAATGCAAGAAATATAAAAAACATCCCATCACATGTTAATTTTATCTTGTATGATTATTCATTATTACTCCATGTGTTTGTGCATTAACTACACATACACAAAAATAATAAACCATGCAAAAATAAAATGTGACCTGATCATGAGCTAATACTATTAGTTGATCCATTAAGTGAATAATGGATCAATATAGACCCTAGGGTATATACCTTGAATCATGTCACTTGTGACTCATATTACAGTACCTTCTCCTTCAATGCATCACATCTCAAGTATAACGACCTAGGATTTACAGACATGGATATTACATCATTTTACATGAATATTCAGTACATTAAAAAAATAAATTTCAGAGGACCATAGTAGTTTAGTGTCTTTGGAAACTTCGAAACAAAATCTTTTATCCTAGTGAAGGATACTCAACATCTAACATAAATATCTCCACCTTTAGTACTTCTACCTAAAACATTTATTCATAACCTAAAGAAAGGAAAGATAAGAAAGGGGTGAGCTCAAATGCTTAGTAAGGGTATAAAAGGGAGACATGTAATCATAAAAATGATCATAAGGGGTGTAGGAACATGATCATTAAGATAAAAGATCATACCCTGCATATCAAAGATAATCACTGAAGATAGAAGACATGAATCATAATGAAATAAAGAGCACAAGCCATGGAAGCATAACATATGAATAATACATGGAATTTTTGGCATACATAAACATGTGATATCATTCCATATAAGTCTAGAAACATTGCTATAACTTATGAGGGAACTTCATAAGAACTGCAACCACTATGTGGGACACACCAACATCCATAGTCACAGGTCATTCTTTGTAAGGGATCAGGATTACCCATCATCCTATAATGGATCGTGATTCCCCATCTTCCATCATCATGGTGAATACACCTATTGGGTGGACAAACCACCATCCTCAGTGTAAGTCCTTTCTTTATAAGGTATTGGGTTTCCCCATCTTCCAGTAGTAGATCAAGCCCGTTGACATGATTCCCATCATTATCTCATGAGATATAAATCTTTACATAATGCATTAGAGGGTGATATACGTCCCACCTATCACATAATTAAATCATACATACATGTTCTACAAGATCATAAATAATCATATCATTACCCATGAAATGTAATGGTTATTGTAAACATGTAAACATATCATAACCTATGGAAATATACAAGTTTCATAATCATTTCATCATAAACATAACCTGTGAAAATAATAGGATTTCAAAAGCATATAACCCATGAATGAGAAATGATATTCATAAACATATTACCCATGAAGAATAAATATGGTTCATAAAGAACATGGAATTAATCCTAACTCATTCATAGAAAGGATATGAATAGAACCTTTACATTATTTCCTAGAAAGTAATGATTAACATCAATATATTTCATTGTAGATGGAAAATTATTTTGAAATATACTCTAAAAACATTTCTTATGGAAAATATCATTTATTTTTTGAAAAAAGTATTTTTAATACATAAAATGAGTTGAAAATAATTTTCTTATAAAATAACTTGAAAACTTATAATGAATACATTAAATCATTTTTAAAACCCATTTCCATTAAAATACGCAAAATAAGATTAAAAATCTTTTTCTTTGAAAAAAATTGAAAACTTATAAGTAAATATTGAAAATGTTTTAAAAACAATTTTCTTGAAACTTATAAAATAATCTTGAAAACGTTTTGAGAACCATTTCTTTGAAAACACATTGAAAACATGTAAATTGGGCTTAAAAATATTTTAAAAATATTTTTCCATGAAAACATATAAAATAAATTTGAAACTATTTTCAATAGAATTTTTCTTGAAAATTAATTTTTAAAAAAATTCTTAAATATTAACCTTTTTAATAATGCAAAGGGGATCTTTCAAGAAATGATGAAGGGAAAATCCCTACATGTCGTACGAGGTCAAAAGAACATTCTCATTGCACGATAAAAAGTGTAGAAAAGTCCCTTGTTTGGAAAAAGACAAGAAGATTCCATTGAATATATTTTTAAAAGAAAAAATGGTAAAAATTTATTTTAGATATTATATGGGAATGGTAAACTATTCTTGGAAACCCTTTTTAAAAAACTTATTTTTTCGACTGAATAGGGGGTAAAGTTGGGATTCCCAAACAACACTTTCTTATCTATCTTATCTACCAAATAGTAGAGAATGGTACCAATACATGAGTATATCACAAAATAAAATAGGATAAGGAAAATCATGAATATTATTGAGAGATTGATCATAATATTTCATCAAAATAAGAACAAACATAAATAATCTCGAGAAAGCAATGAGATTGTCTCAATAAACTCTTATAACTTGGTATCTTGAGATCATGCTCTCCAAGAAAGGAATGAAAATTAAATGAAGAATAAAAAATCCTAAAATTATTGATATTAATGATGTGGAATGTAAAATGGAATTATATTCACCTCAAAAAATATTTTAGTTACATAACAAAACATGGGTCTCAAATAAGGAAAATTAAGACAAAACATTTTTACCGATTTGGTAACTATTGAAACATAAACCCTGTGAAATAAGGATACTGAAATGGGCATGTGAATACCCATAAATTTAACTAAAATATAAATTTAATAAAATTATAAGCATTAAATACACCACAAAAAATGAAAGAGTGGTGAACATAACATTTATCCCATGAAAATTAAAAGTGAGATGAAATCACCTTAACTTGTGTCTTAACACTCTCTGTACTCATACAAGATTCATGTATAATAAATATAAGTTTATTATAAATCATTTACAAAGGAATATTATAATATCTATTACCATATATGGTTTTATTATAACCTTATATTACCTACTTGTTAACTATATTATATTAAGGTTTCATGTTGGGTAATATTCACTTTGTTCTTTGCATGTGTCTTAATTTGTTACATCTTTGGTCCTTATACTCGTATCATAATTCCATAATGTAAAAAATTATATAAGTATTAGGTATATAAATTATATGTGTATTATAATAATCTATAGAATATAGGAGTATGAAATGGAATACATCATTCATGGAGGTGGTAATGTGTACGTACATATGAACGTTGTTTCCGTTTTTATTTTCTTATTGCAAGAAAGTATTAAAATGACATTTTTTTAAATTTGGAGGCAGTGCCTCTAAAATTAAAAAGAAACCAAAATAGATTATCTAGAAAGATAATAGAAAACATGGCAAAGCCCAAGGAAAAAAACTATCTACCTATCTTTTTCATTAATCTGGAAGTTAGCTTTCTCTCTTATTCTTGAATTGCATGCCATTCTGCCCTTCCATGACCCCGACTTTGACCTCTTGATCTTCCTTTACTATAAGGAAGTTCTTGTAGCCTTTCTAAAAGTGTCTCAGCATCAGTATTGTCAGAATCAGAGTTGTCTTCATGCTCTTTGTGTTTTCCAGGAGAAGCAACCCCCTCAACTGAAGTAGTCTGGACGAGGGTCTCCTGAGTCTCGTCAAGAGAGCCTTGAGTGGTATCATTCATCTTAGTATCATAATCAATGTTTTTACCAAAGAAAGGGTTACCTGTATTCAATACAGCTGATTAATTTTCCTTCTTGTAAGAAAAGAGTTGAAAGCCTTCACTATCCACAGGGGGTTTTGAAGAAGCATGACCAGGATTAGAAACAATGGAAGAGTCAGTTTCTAATATTTTCTTACCCTTTCAGATATCTAAAGAAATCATCCCATAATTTGAAGGTGGATGGTGAGATTCTTTTTGAGTGACATCTTTAGTCTCTTTTCCAGCTTTGGAGTTATCAACATGTCCTGACAATTGGGGAGGCGAAGAAATTTTAGTTTGCTTCAAATTCACACATTTTCCTTGATATTGAGTATCAACATTTTGAAAATTTTCCTCTTCATAAAAGATGCCACCCTAATATTTTTACTTTTTCTCAGAAGTAGAGGCATAGATGTGACCTTTCTCATCAACTGTAGGATGGACAACATCCTCAAGAACAACTCCTTGTGCTTTTTGCTTATCAACAGGAATGGAAGGTCCATAACCAACCTTAAAATTATTCCATTAGAATTAATATATCATAAATATCATATAATTTTATTAGTACAATCCTTAATACTTTCCATGTGGTGTGTGAACAAATCACATCGGCTTGAGGGGGCGGTAGTCCACACTTCCTCAAACGATATTATCATTTTAACACCAAATGTAATGTAAAGAGATATATGATGTAAAAGGAATAAAGAAGTTTAAATAAATATTAAATATAATATATGACATATATAAACAGATTTTACATCACAATGGCCTCTATGATTTGTGGTAAAGGAGAAATGAACAATTACCGTTTCGTGATGCAGTAATTCACTGTGCACAGAAACAGTATGTTCAACATTCATTAGATAGAGGTGTGTGTATGTGTAGGTTAGAAACTTTGAGTAAAAAAATCCTATTATACGGAGGATACTTATTTTGTCATGTAATAAGTGAATGAAGAGATTAGAGGGGATGGACAAGGAAAATAAATGAAAGGATCTAGAGAGAAGACGTTACCTCTTAATCGGATAACTCCCTTTAGTTTGTGCCAAAAGGATTCTTTGAGAGGGTTTCTACCAAAATGGAGGATTAAATATCGATAGGAGGATTATTGGGAGGCTACTTGGGAAGAGTATGGACTAAATTAAAATTATTTAGAGGTGTGATTAATGGGTAGAGGTGGTGGCCTTTTATAGGAAGGAAAAGGACTTACATGGAATTTTTAGAAAAAATTAGGTGTGCACATGATCTTTCTAACAAAAAGCCTTAAAAACCTAAAACACTCAATAATATAAGGTTTGTGGAAGAACTATAAGCATAAAATGGGGTTTTGACATGTGTATAGTTCATTTGGGCTCAAAATTTTAAGGTTTAGTCCCTAATGAAGCTTAATTTGGCCTTAACCGATGTGATTAATTTTAATAACCTTTACTAATCACTTTGGTAAAAAATTAACATGGTCATATTAGATGATAAAAGTTAGACTGAATAAAATGGTGTATGTAAGAATTTTGAAATTCCAATCACAGAAGTGAAAAAATTCAAATTAGTGTTAATCCCACAGATGGGATGAAATAGCAGGGTTTTAGAGTAGGAAAAAGTTCAAAAGTTCGTTTAGATTTTATACTCAAATAAAATTAAAATTTATTATAATGAATTAAATTGTATTAATATATGTAATATTAATCTAATTTTACCTTAAAAAATATTTATAATATCATTTATAATTAATAATTCGTGAGAAAAAAGGGAAGTTTCTAACTAAAAGGCAGTATTTTTCACTATTCATCAAAAAATGAAGTTTATCAGAAAAATCCCAAAAATTCACCGTAGACTAATTTCAATGTTCTAAATTAAAAATTAATTTTATTTTATCCAATTAAATTTCTAAATGTTTCTAAACTTAATTTTATTATTAAAACAGATTCATTCATGAAAACATTATTTTTAACATAAAAGGACTTTACCAACAATATTATCTTTCATTACCAATATGTTTTATTTATACAAAACAAAAATATTTGAAAAATATTTATTACTATGTTTAACGACTAGATTATAATTATCTTATTTAAATAATTTAAACAATAAAAAGTGATGTTTCAAAGAAACTCTGTGTTGCGTGCATCGTACGCCAAGTTAGTGTCTATTGTAGCACAAACCAAGTTGGTATTACATGTAGCACAAGCCAAGTTGGTATTGAGTGTGAAAAGAATGTTTGAAATAGTGTTTTAATATATATATATATATATATATAAGTAAATATTTCTAGTTTCATGTGAAATGAAACATATCAAAAAGTTAAATTAATTCAAAAAAAATCTCAAAATCTCGGGAGGTTACATTTGACCCCCCTTAAAATGAATTTCTCCCTAGAAATTAACAAGGTTTATTAATGGTTTCATACTTGAATGTTTCATTTATAGAAACCCAAATTGTAAAATGGATAATACAACTTACCTTAAAATGGAAATTTGGAACCATATCTGTTACCCAAAGTAACATATACCAAACATAGATCCCTATTATTAAAAAGAAAAGAGAATACAAAAGTGTAAAATATGGGGTAATACAAGATTCATTCCCTCATTTCAAGAGATAAAACATCATAATATGAATCATAATAATCACCATACCATTTGGAGTCTTCTAAGGGGCCATGAGACTTAGTGACCATAGTTGGCTGGAGGCAGGAATAGTCTTTTCTGTGTCTGGGTTTCCTTGAAAAAACAAATTTAAAACCATTATCATCCGCAACAAAAAAAAAATTCCTTAGGACATGAACAGAATATATAATGTTTTTTTCATGGAATTATCCTCGATATCATCCCACATTTCATGGATTCTATAAGTTTCCATTAATTTGTTAATCTCCTCTTGAATTATTGAAATATTCCCTCCATCACTCGGATTGTGTTTCCCCTCAACAAGATAAGATTCATGAAAATCCATAAGGTCATCCTCATAAGATTGAGCTCACTCGCTTTGTCCAGACACTAACATCACTTTCATATACTCTGATTCATGATTCTTCATATCCATTTCTACAACTGACTGTGATAAACCATATAAAACCAGCACATTCCATTGGTCTGAAATGGGTTGTCTGTCACTAAGAAAGTTCACATTTTTTGAAGTCTGCTTCCTCGCTTACTTCTTACAAGAATCATCAAGATTCCCTTTTTTAGAACAAAAAGATCAAACCACATTCCTACAACATTTATCCATGACAGGACTAATAACTTTTCATTCCGAACAAAAGTCATGAATCCTTTGATATTCCACTTTCAAAGGAATATTATCATCCAGTGCTAACAAGACAACATTATAAATAAAGCAATAGATCATATAAACATTTTTGGTATCAGGAAAATTTGAAAAAAAATCATTAAAAGATACACTTTCATGGTTTCTAGACAATTTCACCCTTTATTTTTTATTGATCCGCTTCACCTCCTCCTATAAAAAAGGTTACTTTTTCATTCTTAAAGTTCTAACAGATAAAAAGTTCCATGATATGAAATCCCATTTTTCATTAGTTACCATCCACACAAGGTAGTTTGAATAGGCTATCCAATATGTATAAATCCTTATATGGAAGATAACACTTTAATCCTATTGACTTAACCCAATGTTTAACTTAAACTTTTCCTAAATGGTTAACCTCATAACCCCTATGAAAGATGGAAATTAAAAGTTTTAGAAAGAAGATTATGAAATCATCATAACATTGATTCCATTATATATCCCAAACTATCTCTTGTTTTTCACATTCCAAACCTGTGAATACCCTCATCATATATTCTCTCAAAACATGGTAATAACATGAATTATCATAAATCCTTTTAGAAAACATGAATGCTTATTTATTCCAATGATTATTGGATATATCCCTTAAATCTAATAAGGTGTAAACTTCATCCTTGATTTCATAAAAAAATTTGTCAATAATCAGTTCTGAGGCAATATGCACTATCCAATTTACTTATTCATATCTAGTATATCTTTATATGAACATCATTATCTTGGAATTAGGAATTAATTAATTATTACCTTCCCATAATTAAAATATAACATTTATAGGAAATCAATTTTCTAGTCCATCGTGACCAATAAACATATTCTTATAAATCCTTAACAAAAACATAAATTGATCAATCCATACATAATTCCCCATTCTTAATTCTAGAATCAAAATACATAAATACTTTAATCATTCAACTTTAATGTTTTGAATGGAAGAGGTTCTTACTTGGTTTAGTAGTAAATCCTTATTACGGAGGGTAATTCCCATGTTCTCTGTAGATAATAAATTGAACTCTATGACAACTCGTCACTCTAGGACCATTTTTTACAAAAAAAATAACATCTTCCCATCCATTTGAGGTATTATTCACGGTTATTCATCCCTTCTTCTTGACATGATGGAAGTTGAATCTTCTTTCCTCTATGTTACTTACCATTAAAGTACATCTTTATCTTATTTAACATGTTAGCAATATCCCCAATGCTAACATTGTTAATCATATACCGCGGTAGCTAATTCAGCATAATCGAATTATCTTTTTCTCCACTGATCATCCAATTTAAGTGCTTACTAGAAAATCTTCCAACACTTTCAACTTTAATAAAGTTCATTCTTGTTCTTTTTATTGACTAAAACTAGAAGAATAATGCGAGCAATAGTTATCACAATAGAAAACCACATAAACCTGAAAATAATTACTTATAGGATGTCAAAATCATGACACCTTCCATAATATATGACACGTTAGGTTTATCCTAGATAATTCATAGCTAACTTATATCTAAATACTTCATGATTGTTTTTGAAGAGTTTGTGAATTCCCAAAGCATATCTCCCATGAGTGTCAAACCAGGTGTGTAGAAATGCCTATTTTCATGTTCCAGATTACCCCAAGTTAAGCCCAGAACATCTTGTCAGAGTTATTACACCTAGGTACATCTGTGTCAGAGCCACATCCACTTGTAGTATCCAAACAGGGATGTATTTCTTGGAAACCACTCACTCCATCCTTTACCAAAATTCCAGGAAATTTTCCTAAATGTTAACTCATCCTTATACATATACTTGAAGACTTCCCTAGACATATCCTTAGAAATAAACATAGGGATCTCGCTAAGGTTTTCTCATCCTAGTTTCCAAAGGTTGACTACAAAATTCATATGATACCAACTATAATGACCCATGATTTACATACATGGATATTACATCATTTTAGATGAATATTCAGTACATTATAAAAATAAATTCCAATTAAATGTAATAGCTTAGTGTATTTGGGAACTCAGAAACAAAATCTTTTATACTGGTGAAAGATCTTCAATGTTTCCCACAAATATCTCTACCTTTAGTAATTCTACCTAAAAATTTTCTTTATGACTTGGAGAACAGAAATATAAGAAAGGGGTGAGCTCAAATGCTCGGTAAGGGTAAAAAAGGGAGAATTGTATGCATAAACATGATAATAAGGTGTATGAGAACATGATAATGAAGATGAAAGATCACACCATGCATATCAAAGATCATAGTAGAGATCATTTCATAAATTTTGGCAGATCATAAGGCATGAATCATATTGTATTAAAGATCACAGGCCATGAAACATAACATAGGAATAATACATGGAATTTTGGCTTAAATAAATAAGTGATATCATTACCATTAATTCAAGAGGAATTTCTATAACTTATCATGGAACTTTATGGGAACTGAAACCACTTGTTGGGACACACCACTATCCTCAGTCGCAATTCTTTCCTTGTAAGGGATTGGGTTTCCCCATCCTCCTGTGATGGATCAGGTTTCCACATCTTCCATCATCATGGTGACTAAACCTACTAGAAGGGATAAACCACCATCCCCAGTGGAAGTCCTTTCTTTGTAAGGGATTGGGTTTCCCTATTTTCCCAAAGTGGATCAATCCCGTCGACTTGATTTCAATCATTATGTCATGAGATATAAATCTTTATCTGATGCATTGGAGAGAGATATAGGTCCAACCCATGACATAATGAAATCATACATGCATGTGCAAAAAGTTTAAAAATAATCATATCATTAACCATGAAATTAAATGGGGATCATAAAAATGTAAACATATCATTTATTGTCTAAAAATATTGGTTTCATAATCACTTTGTCATAAACAAAACCTGTGAAAAGAAGCGGGTTTCAAAAGAATATAACCCATGAAAAAGAAATGGGTTTTATACAATATTACCCATGAAGAAGAAATGGGTTCTATAAAGAACATGGAATTAATCATAACTCCTTAATAGAATGGATATGAATGGAATATTTAGATCATTTCCTAGAAATGCATGAGTAATATCAATAGATTTCATCATAGATGGAAAATAATTTTGAAATATACTCTACAAATATTTCTTGAGGAAAATATACTTTCTTGTTTGAAAAATTCTTTTTAATTCCTAAAACCAGTTGAAAATCATTTTATTAGAAAATACCTTGAAAACCTATAAAGAATACATGAAATAATTTTGAAAATATTTTTACTTGAAAACATTTAAAATAAGCTTCAATACATTTTAAAAACTTTTTTATTTAAAAATACTTGAAAAATATTAAAAAAAGACTGAAAACATTTTTGAAAACCATTTATTTGAAAATACATTGAAAACTTATAAATAAATCTTGAAAATGTTTTAAGAACCATTTTTCTTGAAAACTAATAAAAGATGTTTGAAAATTTTTTGAAAACCATTTCATTGAAAACACTTTGAAAACTTGTAAATAGGGTTTGAAATTTTTTTTGAAAATAGTTTTCCATGAAACCATATAAAAGAAGTTTGAAACCATTTTGAAAATAATTTTCCTTGAAAATTAATTTTTTTTAAAAAAATATTAAATATTAACATTTTTAATAATGCAAAAGGGATCTTTGAATAAATGATGAAGGATAAATTTGTACATGTCGTACAAGGTCAAAAGAACATTCCTTTTGCACAGTAAAAAGGTAGAAAAGTGAATTGTTCAGAAAACGACATGAAGATTCCCTTGAAGAGATCAGTGTAAGAAAAAAAAGGGTAAAATGTCTTTTATATATTATAGGGTAATGGAATAATATTCTTTGAATCCCTTTTTAGAAAACATAGTTTTCCGACCGAAGAGAGGATAAAATCGGGATTTCCTAACAAAAATTTCTTAACTATCTTATGTACCAAAGAGTAGAGAATGGTACCAATACAAGAGTATATCATGAAATAATTTTGTATAATGAAACTTGTGAATATTATTGAGATACATATCATAATATTTCATCAAAGTAAGCATAAACATAAACAATCTCGAAAAAGCAATGAGATTGTCTCAATAAACTCTTATAACTTGGTATCTTGGGATCATGCTCTCCTTGCAAGTAAAAGAAATTAAATGAAGCATAGATTATCATGAAAATACTTATATTCATGATATATAATGTAAAATGTAATTATATGAACCTAGAAAAGAGTTTAGGTGCATAACAAAACAAGATTCTCAAAGAAGGAAAATTGAGACAAAACATTTGTACCGATTTGGTAACTTTTAAAACATAATCCCCATGAAAGATGGATCATAAAACGGGCATGTGAATACCTGTAAATTTAAGTAAAATATACTTATAATAAAATCATATTAATTACACACACCACCCAAAAGTAAAGAGTGGTGAACATAACATTTATCTCACAAACATTAAAAGTGAGATGAAATCCCCTTACCTTGTGTCTTGACACTCTCCGTATTCGTACAAGCTTCCTATATAATAAATATAAGTTTATTATAAATCTTTTACAGAATCATATTATTATATCTATTACCATTTATTTTTTGATCATAATCTTATCTTACCCTCTTTTTAACGATATTATCTTAAGGTTTCACTTCGGGTAATATTCACTTTGTTCTTTGCATGTGTCTTAATTTGTTACATCTTTGGTCCTTATACTTATTTCATGATTCCTAAATGTAAACCATGATATAAATATCAGGTATATACATTATATTTGTATTATAATAATCTATATATTATATGAGTATGAAATGAAATACACCGTTCATGGAGACGGTAAGTCGTACGTACGCATGAACGATGTTTCCGTTTTTATTGTCGTATTGAAGGAATGTATGTAAATGACATATGTATATATATTAATGTGTGTATATATATATATAATTATTCCAGTATAATTAATATATCATAAAATTTCATTAAACTCATCCTTAATACATTCCAGGTGGTGTGTGAATGAATCACATCGCTTTGAGGGGGTGGTAGTCCACACTTCCTCATACGAGATTATCGTGTTAACACCGAATGGAAAGTAAAGAGATGTGTGTTGTAAAAGGAATAAATAAGTATAAATACATATTGAATATATTATATGAAATATATAAATAGATATTCAATCATAATGGCCACCATTATTGGTGGTAAAGGATAAATGAATAATCATCGTTTCGTGAGGCAGTAGTTCGTCGTACAAAGAGTATGTTCAACATCCATTAGATGGAGGTGTGTGTAAGTGTATGTCAGAAACTTTTCATAAAAACATATTAGTATATATATGATATTGTTTTTTTCACAAAATAATGGAATAAATAGATTTTAGGGGGTGGAGAAGTAAAATAATGTAAAGGAGCTTGAGAGAAGACCTTACCTCTTGATCGGGTAACTCCCTTTGGTTTGTGACAAAAGGATTGCTTGTGAGGGTTTCTGCACAAAACGAGGATTCAAGGTAGAAATGAGGATTGTTGGGAGGATACTTGGGAAGAGGTTTGATGAACATAAAATATTTCATAGGTGTGAGGAATGGGTAGAGGTGGTGACCTTTTTATAGGGAAGGAAAATGACTCACATGGAATTTTTAGAAACAAATTAGGTGTGCACATGTTCTTACCTAAAAAAAGTCTTACCAAACCGACCAAACTAAATAATGGAAGGTTTGTGGCTGATATATGAACATACAATGGGTGTTATACATGTTTCTAGGTAATTTGAGCACTTAATTTTAAGGTTTAGCCCCTAATTAAGCTCAATTTGGCCTTAACCACTGCGATTAATTTTAATCACTTTTACTAATCATTTTAATCAAAAATTAACATGGTATTATTAGACTCTAAACATTTGAATGAATACAGTGGTGTATGTTGGATTTTTGAAATTACAATCACAGAAGCGGAAAAATTACGATTATTGTTAATCTCGCAGACGGGACAAAATAACGAGGTTTTAAAGTAGGAAAAAGTTTAGAAGTTTTGTTAAGATTTTATATTCAGTTTCAAAGTAAAATTTATTCTAATGAATTAAATTGTATTAATATTTTTAATATTCATCTAATTTGACCTTAAAACATACTTATAATATCAATTAGAATTAATAATTAATTAGTCAAAAAGACAGTTTTTAACTAAAAAACAGTACTTTTCACTATTCATCTAAAAATGAAGTTTCTCAAAAATATCCCAAAAATTCACCCTAGGTTAATTTCGATGTTATGAATTAAAAAAATGAAGATTGTTTTATCCAATTACATTTATAAATGTGTCTAAAATTAATTTTATTATTAAAAGAGATCCATTCAAGAAAAGAATATTATTAACATAAAATGACATTACCAAAAATATTATCTTTCATTATCAATACGTTTTATTTATATAAAACAACAATATATGAAAAGTAGTTATTACTAAGTTTAACGACTATTTTAATTATCTTATTTAAATAATTTAAATAATAAAAAAAGATGTTTTGTAGAAACTCAATGTTGCGTGCATCATACGCCAAGTCAGTGTTACTTGTAGTGCAAGCCAAGTTGGTATTACATGTAGCCCAAGCGATGTTAGCATTGCGTGTGAAAGGAATGTTTGAATTAGTGTTTTAATATATATATATATAAAGAACTATTTCTAGTGTCATGTGTAATTAAAAAATATTGAAAGGTTAAATTAATTCGAAAAAAATAATTCTCAAAATCTCAGAGTGTTACATCATGTCTGGTGCGTTGCCATCACATGGCGCAAAAAGAATCACTTGCCATATCTTCATTATACAAAAGTACTCACATGTAGAAAGGGGGATTGGGGAGTATATAACAACTCTGAAATGGAAACATAGGTCCTTCTACATATAATGACTCTAAAACTATACATAAATCGTTTTTTAATTAAAAATGATTATTAAAAATAACCATTGCAATAATTAAATAAATTAAAAAAATAAACAAGCACCAGACATACATTGGTCGGTCCAAGGGTTCAAGATCAGTCAAATACACTTTGAATCACATATTTATAATAAATGCAGAATTAAAATTAATATTGAATTAAAATGATCATGAGGACAATTAATTTAATTAAAAATTGTGCTCATATTTTTAATTCAATATTTTTGTCATTCAACCCTGATGAATTAATTTAATTTTAAAATGAAAAAAAAAACAAATTAATTAATTTAATTAAACACCGAATTAAAGTAATTTACACCGCATGAATTATTAAACCAAAAATTAATATTTAATTAATTTAAATATCTAATAAAATTAAATTATTAAAATTAATCAATTTTTTATTTAATTAAAATTACGTGGGTCCCGAAAACCTCGTGCAAGGGCTGTTTGGGTCGGGATGAACCCATGAAGGCCCATTATGGACTATGGAGACCCGTGCGGGTCTGATTTGGGTCATGCAAGTCAACCAAAGCCGGTTTTGGGCTGGGCTGAAATTCCAAGACTTGTTACAAGGCACAATAGACTCAGTGGATGTATTACAGGGAGATATCGCGGGCTAGAGAAAGCCACAATGGTAGAGGCTGCTCCGATGAGGCATGTCGTCTTGATCAGTGGCCTGAAGGGGTGCGGCTCGGCTAGTCCCGGTAACGGTAGCAGGAGGGCGGCTCGAAAAAGGGGCAAGGCAGAGCGGCACCGTGGGGTTGCAGCCGAACCGGTGAGGATCTGATGCATTCGGGAGAGGCGGGGCCGGGGTGGAGCGGCGCAAGTCAGGCAGCAGAACGCACCACCGCGGCGGAGGCCGCCGTACTCCAGAGGATCCATAGGTCTCCTGTGCGCATTAGTGGTGGCCGACATGAGGTGCTGCGCCCGAAGACAGCTTGACAGGGAGGTGTCGGTCTGGGGTATGCGGGTGGCGGCCGACTGAGGCGCAGGCGGGGAGCCATCGCGGTGCGGTGGAGGAAGACCATATGGGAGTTGCTCCACTGGCCGGAGGTGGCGCTGTGCGCCGGTTCGATGTGGTACAAGGGACGACCGGCTGGCATGGGAGAAGTTGACGACCGGAGGTGCGCCTGGTGCGGGCTTTCCAAATGGGGCTATGAGGTGGAGGTGCCACAATTGGATGACGAAGGGAAAAGATAGGGTGGGGCCGTATGACCAACCCCTATTAACATTCCCTTTTTTTCTTTTTCTTCTTTTGTGCTCGAAAGGTGCCACCCCCAGCTAGGTCAAGCCCTTTATTTTTTTTTTTCCTTTTGTTAATTACCCAGCCAAACTTGATTTTGCCCATTTTTTAAAAAAAATATTATATCTGATAAAAAAAGGATTTGTCATGTTGCAAATTTTTGAACACTGCCTTTAACTTTTGTATTATTGTAATAATAATAATATTATTATTATAAAAATAATTATTGTTATGCATTAACAATTTTGATCGGTTCTGAAAACAAGGTATAAACTAGAAAATTAAATCTTACATCAAACTTCGGATGGATGCAAATTTATCATCCGGTGTCGGATTCAAAATCTATCTATGGTGTTGGGACTATAAGGATGTCCTCTTCATATATTGACGTAGATTTAATTTTTCATTGTCTTAAAATCGTTATGCATTCCCTCTTAATACCAATTTAAGGTGTCGTGCATGCAACGGAAGCCCCAAAAATGGGTTTTTAAATTTTTTTCACCGACATTCTCCATAAACATGTCGACATCATCGAAACACTACCCAGTCTAAGCCAAGGATCTCACATGAACAATTTTAAGCATAAAATTAAAACCGTAAAATACCTGGTTTAGATCCAAAGCCACATAGGATGTCTGCTCGTCGTTGGTGATCTCTGCTCAAATAATTTGATGCTGAATTCTTCTAGATCATCCACACGTGCTTCAAGAAACCGTGAGAGCACCGATCATCAAAATCCAAGTGCTAGTGCGGAGATCCGACAACTCCTTTGACACTCTGACGATCACCCCATCGCCCTACTCACAATGCCTATGAGAGATCCTGATCCAAACTCCTTGGATTCAGAGCCTCTCTATCTAGGATGTGGGGTAGAGAAGAATATAGAGAGAGGCTGCAAATAGTACATGAAAAACTCCTCTCCTTAATTTATAGAGTGTTATAAAAATATCTGGTATTGCCACCTGGCCTCCCAAATTAATAACACGCTATAAACGACTTGTTATGACTGCTAAACCGAGTCATAAATATTATTATCATTTTTTTGTAATATATTAAATATATTTGATGATAATAAATGTGTCATTATCTCGACTCATCATTCCCACAAATATTAATTGATTCATGAATATATTTTAATATTCGTTCAAATAATATTTTTCATGTATTTACTTAAAACATGTAAATACATTTAATAAATAAATTCAATGTTCATTTTTATTAACTTGAATAATATGAATTTATTTATTACATTAGTGATTGTATCTATGTGGACAAATCCTGCACCCTAGAGGTGGGACCCACCATGTCCAAAACATCTATTCAACTAGATAGGGAAGATTCTCAAATATGATATTGTGTGTGAACCTCTAGACTCTTATCTCGATAGTAGTGAATAGTATTCATAGACCCAGAGCGAGATCTAGCAACTCATCATGGCTGCTAAAGTGATAAGGATTGTCACAACAGTGACAACCAACCTAAGAACACACAATGTATAATACAATCTCATTGTTTTTAATATCTCATAAAGCGGGACTCACACTCGTGTCATCGTCCTTTTCTTGCGTTACTGTTTGTTGACCCAAATGGACGGATTACCCTCGACTTTCATGGCCATGGTCATACAAAGGTATTATCATCTTTATCAACATAGCTCGATATGTATTACTTCCATAACCTAGAAGTGACAAATCTTTTCTTGACCATTCAACCAATGTCATGCTACAAATGACGTACCAAACACAAACTACCATGCCAAAATTTTAATATCATGGTTTTTGTCTTTCATCAAAGTATGTAATCAAATGGAATACTTTGGAAATGATCTCATGTTAGCAGACTATTACACATGATCGTAGATATGAACATACAATGACACCAAAAACATGTGGTGTTCCTATTGGTGGACTTGTCCTCATGATCTCACTATAAGAGATCACCAAGTGAGAACTTCATGAAAATATGTATTAATGATTATGATCCCCCCAACACCTGATAGTAAAACATCCACTATTTCCAATTAGTATGATATATCTATACAATAAGAACATTATTTTTTATTAATGTCATGACATCTGAAGGTTCTCATTATAGCATGGGATCTACTATAACCTTTTGATACGACAATTAATATATAGAAATTACCATTTCAATAGTGGAAACATAGAACTCTACACTATAATGGCATGCAAACATCATGTATAGCTAATTGCATACATGATACGGTAATCAAAAGCACTTAATAGTTGGGTCTAAGAAACCCACTATTTCAACAGGGTGATGTTTCCATATTTCAATCACTACTACAAAAACGGCCTATATCAGCGCTCAAAACGGGCTTTAACAGTGCTAAAAAAGCGTTGTAAAGCTCAGTGCTAATATAGGGGAATCCCTTTTATCAGCGCTCCGAAAAGCGCTGATAAAGGTCAAAAAAATAAGAAAAAATAAAAAAAGAATTAAATAATGCGAGAGAGCTTTTAACAACGCCTGACCCTGCCTTTATCAGCGCTAGGAGGTCTCCCGCGCGCTGCCCTTCCCGCGCATCCTCACACGTGCACACCCCTTTGCGCTTCCACCTGAACTCGAACCCACAACCTCCCCCTTTCACTGCTGTACTTTTACCACAAAGCTATTTCGTTTTTTCTCTATTTGATGATATATCTATTTATTTATATATATGTATATATAATTATATTTATTCGTATATTGATATAGATTCATATTAATATAAATATATTTATTCATATATTATTATATATATATATATATATATTCATTCGTATATTAATATATATTTATATTTATATTTATTTATTTATATATATTTTTAGTTATAATTTTTTATCCGTATATTTATTTGTATATTAATATACACTTATAAGATTAGTTTTAAATACATTTATGAAATATTTTTTTATGTGTATTTATAAATAAATAAATAAATAAATAAATACATATATACAACACACACACAGACACATATATATTTACGAATAAATACATATATATGTGTATTTGAAAATCCATAGAATGTTAAAAAAATCATAACTTATAATCAAGAAGCCCGTTTCAACTTCACAACCAGTCAAATCGAAGAAAATGAAACAATCTTCGATATGATATGTGGTACAGGGCTAACGGACATCCGGATCAGAAGTTATATCTATTTGAATGTTAACAAATCGGGGTATCCCGACTAAAAAATCAGTTTTGGAGGTCTTATGGGCCTTTTTTGGCCTAAAAAATGTGATAGAGGCTTTGCCTGGGTCACCAGCGCATAGCGCTCGTCACATGCTTCGATTTGATATGCTGTAGAGCTCAAACGGACACTCGGATCAAAAGTTATAACCGTTTGAAGTTTCGGTTATATTTTCAACTTATTTTAGATCTTTTTTAATTGTTTTGATTTTTTGTGTCTTCAAATTGTTATTAAATGATTTTTAATCGATAATAATTAGCAAATTATTAATTAATAATATTTTTTTAAATATTTTAAAGCCATTTTCATTAAATTTCTTATTTATTAAATTTAATAGTCTATTTATATGTATCTAAAACATATTTAAAAAATATATATTATATTTATATCAATATAAATATACTTATATAACAATAATTTACTTTTCATGATTTTTTTTAAACATAAAATTTATCATCGGTAGGAAAAATCACTGATAAATTCCCCCTTTATCAGCGCTACTAAAAAAAGCGCTGATAAAAGGGTACGCTTCCCTTGCCCGTTTTTGTAGTAGTGAATTGGTGGATCAAAAGAAAGGTCAATAAAAATTCTATAATATAGAGTCATTATTATATCATTAATATGATAAATTTTCAATAAATCAATCATTATTACCATTTTTTAATAGCATAAATGAAAAAAATCACTTTGTGGAGGTGGTAGTCAACACGTACATACGAGTGACACTATTGTTTCCCAAAAGATGGGATGGTTAGAAAATAAATTATATTTTATAATTATAGAATCATAATTATGTTATAAAAACAATTTATAAACATCAAATCCATCATAATAACCAACCATGAAATATGGTGATGGAAAATGAATCATAACACCACATGGAGGTGATAGTCCACACGTATGCTATATAGGGTGATACTTCTATTTTCCATTTGATGGAGAAGATATGGGAAAATATTGTTTAATCATAATAATAACATCCTATTATATTTAATATACTACAATAATCATGTTATTATGGATAAAATAGTTTTATATTAGGTGGATGAAAAAATAAAGTCGAAAGATCTCGGTTAAGATTTGTACTTCTTCTTTGAGAGACCTCCTTGGGCTTACAACTTATGTAATGAATGATTGGTATTAGAAGAATTCATAGGGATCTAATTTTAAATCAATGAATCTAGTAAGGTTTTTTTATTAGGTATTAGTCAAGATATAAAGCTCACATTTTGTTAATAATAGAGGATACTAGGTTCCCTTTTACATCTTGGGGGAGGGACACACGTGGTATTACTTGGAAGACTTCAATAACATAAGGTCACATTCATGAGAAAGTGATTTTTTTTGAAAATTATTCAAATATAAGATAATATAAAGTTTAAATATATTCATATAATAAGAATTAGAAATTTTTATGTTGCATTATTACCCTTATCTCATAGTTTAACCCTCCTAGTAAAATCATTTTAACCTTAACCATGGTAACAAAATTTAACTATTTTACTATTCATTATGACAAAATATTAAGCTGAGCCTATTAAATTATATTAATTATGAATATTTAAAATATTGTATCAATTATACTATATTCTATTTCTATAAGATCCGATATTTAATTTTAAATAAGTGTGCAAAACATGATTGAAAATTGTTTACAGAAAAATGCATTTTTAAGCATAAAACTGAGTTTACATCCATCCTTTCATTGTAAAAAACATAAAATGAATGTTAAAATATTATATATATTTTTTAATATATAAATTTAATTAAAACCACTAATAAATATATATTAATATAATTTATTAAGATAAAAACTGTTTGCACACATAAAAATAGTTTTTAGAAAAATGTGTGTTTAAGGCCAAAAAATGAACTTACAATAAAAGAAAGTACAATGTTGATTCATATATAAATAATTATATTATTTATAATTAAAATATACTATTAATTTATGATCAAATTATACAACATAATCATGCTTTTAAATTTCTTGATATAATGAAAAGAGATGATAGTCTTTCAAAAATTAGTATTTTCACTTTTCCCTTAAAAATAAAAAATTTCAGCCAAAATCCCCAAAATTCAACATTGGATATTTTTGTCATGCAAATTTCAAGGATGATATTAACTTGTTTAAATAAAATTTATAAAACACATATTAAATTTATTATAATTTTAATTCTAAAATATAATAAAAACCATTTTTGAATAAAAAATATTATTAAATCATAAAATGACTTTTCTGATAATCGAGTACTTATTTATCATGCATAAATAAAAAATTTAAATTATTTAAAACCATTATATATAATATTCATAATGTTTCCATTACTATCAATTCCTTCCAATGTAATTTCTATTTTTTAAAAGTCATATTTAGATAAGCTTATTTTTATTATATATCGTAGTTTGCTTAAAGCTCGGTGTTGTGTTTTAATAAAGATATAGAGCATAATATTCCTTTAAACTAAAATTTTATGATTTTACATAATCTACCCATAAATAAAGTGTATCCTAACAATTTGTATCTTAGTAGTCAGGTGTTAAATATTTTAAAATACCATTGTTGAAAACTCACATCATATAAATGGGTAATAAAATATCCTATGAAAAGTTGAAGTGGGAAATATAAATTTACCTAAACGAACACATATTCATTTCCTAAAAAAAGGAAAACATAATTGGGTGGTGAAAATGTCTACATAGAGGTGAAATAGTTTGTCCAAAGGTTAATAGAGGGTAATATATAATAAAATCATTGGAATGTTGATGAACACAAAACCATAAGTCTATGAAGGGTGAAAATGATAATAAATCCCTTATAAATAATTTTAAAAAGGAATCCATTTCATTATCAAGGTCCTTTTCTATATAGCTGAGGAATTATTTTACCATATAAGAAGAGAAAATGTACTTTCTTGATTTCTTCAAGTCCTAAAATTAATTTCATCATTTGGTTGTGTTTCAAATTAATTCCCACCACCTTTAACCACATATTTGAATAATGAATGAACAATATGATTGTTTTATGAATGAGGCACTAAAATTAGATTTTAATAGTTCATAAGGTTTATAAATGAATTAAAATTCATTCCTTATATATCTTGATATTTATAAAAACTTATATGGTTAGCACATATTCATATGATGAACCAATACACTAATCCTTAAAACCTCCACAATAAAACTAAAAGTTGAACTTAAACCATTCCATAAATAGTTAACATCACGACTCTTCCAAAATATGTTTGGAAAAAATTAAAAAACCAAGAAAATATGAAAGATTTGATCACATTTGTTTCTCAAGATAACATTAACATTTATCCCTAAACAACATAAAAAGGCCTATAATGTCACATGAAAATCACGTGAATACCATGATCATATAATCTCTAAAAATAGACTAATCCTTCTCTAAAATAACCCAAATCACTAAAAAACCTCAATGAAAACATAAATTCTTCAGAAAAATTACTATACACAAATTATCCAATATATTCCAAAAATCCAAAAAAATTAAATAAAACTCAACATAAATCACTTCATCATCAAATCACTAGTTAATTTCAAGGTCATCGATACTATATAATTTCATTTTTAACATCAATATAACAATTATCCAAACAATAAATAGTTGTCTCAACATCAGGAACATATTAAGGGTTATCTTTCTCTTAATCACCTGTTTTCTAGAAATATCCACTTATCACTAAATCACTTTAATAGGTTATAAGTATCATTCAACATATGATAGAAAATCGATAAATAAATTCTGTTACAAAATAATCTTTGTTGTGTCATGATTCTTATAACCCAAATAAGATTAATAAAACCCTTCTACAATATTATTCTCAAATCCCAATACATAAATACATCAATCACTCCACTTTATTCTTATACCATTAACCAGGGATCTTTATATTATTTTTAAATACTTCAATCAAACTACATGGGAAAATAATCATGTCTTACTATTCATCAAAATCAATTTATCATATTTCTTACTTCTAAAAATAAATACTATTAATATAATTCATAACTTTCATATGTCACTCATAGTCTCTTCATCATCAATAGTAAAATAATTACTCATAAAACCTTGTTGATCCTCCTCTCAATATTTCCCCATAAGAATTTGATTCTTATGTTTCCCATGTTACACTCGCATATCACTAATATATTTATTTTGTATTATTTTATATAAATTTGGGTGAATATGAATTTTCATATGTTTTTTAAACTAGAGTTTTAACATTTTTAATGTTTTTGTACTATGAAAAAGTTAAGCACGGTTACGAGTAACTATACAGAAACTATGTGTGGTGTATGTCAATAGGACAATGAAAATTGGAAAGGTTATCAAATAGGTAGTCATACCATGCGGGGTTCTATGGAAAATCATGCACTATGTTCTTAGGGGACCGGTGCGGGAAGCATGTATTCTTCACAGTTTGGAAAACCATGCAGGTAACCTATGTTAGCTGTGTAGAACTATTTTTCAATAAAAATATCCCAAAAAGTAACCTTTTAACCTTGAATTCATACTGATGATTCTAAAATTTTACACATGTTAATAAGTGGTTGAAAATTCCAAGGGATACTTATTATATACTTGGTTAATTAATAAGGATTCATTAAAATATTTTAATTTTACAAAGAGAGTCCCAGAGTAGACAATAATTCCCCCAAAAAGGGTGTGATGAGTCCAACTCCCCATCTTCTCGAACAATGCACGTTCTTAAGTTTTTTAAAGTTCAAAACTTAACGAACGCCTGCCTTTAGAAAGCAGGTCCTCTTTTGGATAAAAAACTGTTGGAAGTTTCTGGTTCCATGAATAAATCCAATGAAAACCACCTAGAAACAGTGATTTTTAAATCTAGAACATAGGTTTCAAGGAACTTTGAAACAATCGGTCTATCCACCTCTATTGAGTTATTTTTCCTTTTTTTACATCTCTCCATTACCCATCTTAGTTCAAACAAAACCTAGGTCAAGTTTTATGACCTTATTTTTGTGATTCTATTATTTATAGGGTGTTCTAGGGGTATCTTAGGCCACCATCTTTTGTGTTTGGGTATCCTCCACTGAAAGGATGCATTTAAGTTTGTTTTGGATCACCACCAAAGTTTCAAGGTATGTTATTCTTTGAAAATATCTTTTATTACTTTTTATTAAAATTATTGTGTGTTTAAATGATTTATTATTATTTTATAAACAAATTATATGATCATAATTGTCTTGAATAACTGTTTAAATAGTTTTAATTCTTCAAATGCTCCTAGGTCGCATTCCAAGTGCTTGGTAAATTTCCTAAGTGAAAATTTTAAAACGATTAAAGTGTTATAAAATGTTTTTTATGGGATTATATGAATCTAGAATACCTTAATTGGTTTTAATTTTCTCATAAGAATTTTAAATACGTATTATTGACATAAACCTCAGGATAAGTGTCAATATAAATGATTGTTTGTCTTTGATAAAGTGATTTAAAAATTTTAAAATTATGATAAATGTTTATTCTATTTTAAAATGCGTGTGTAATATTTTAAAGTCTTATTTTTTGGAAATAAGTTATTTTTACCTCTTTTAAGTTGATTTTGAGACTATGGGTCTCATGGAGTTTTGGAATAGCCTTTGAAATCAAAATTGAGGTTTTAATAAAATTGGTGCTTGACATTGTTTTGTTTCATTTAAAATAATTACTTTACTCAAAAATGGTTGTGTTGTTTTAGAAATAATTTTTTTGGAAAGATTTTACTTTCCATTTTGGATTTTAAAGTGTGTTTTTTGAAAACTTTATTTTCAAAGGAGGTTTGAAATGTGGTTTTTAAAGGATATGAAAAATTATTGGACTCCTATGATATTTTTAAATGTTGGGTTGACAATTTATGAAAATGGTTTTATAAATTTTTGAGACCCAATTTTATCCCCATGTATTTATTTTTACCTATTGTGTCTTGGGATCCCATTCTAGATTCTTTATATTGGCCTATATTTTTTTATTCTCATGCATGGAATTTATAACCCAAACTTTTATGACATATTACTGTTTAAATAATTATCATTGATAGAATTCCTTCCACGTACAAATGAGTTAAAATATTTTTTTTGAAAAATAAATCATTTTTGGATTCATCATGTTAATATTATCTTAGGTTTAAATTTTGGTATTTTTTTAAAAATATTGATTTTTCAATGTGTAGGGAAAATACTAATTTTTGTAAAACAACAATTTATTTTCATTAAATAAAGTAATTTGGAAAAGTTATATTATATTTTTGATTTGGTATTAAAGTGAATTAATATACATTTTATTTAATTTTTGATCGTCATTTTATATAATTTTAAAATAGGCCAATTTTTTGGCTTAAAAGCTCATTTATCTGGAAATCAGTTTTTTTCTTTCTACGGGTCTATTTTCATGTTATGTTATGAAAATTATTAGAATTGAATTTGATAAAATTTGTTACATATTTTTAATCATTATGATAATTGTTTTAAATATTTCCCTTTTATTTTGGTTTATTATAAATAGTAATAATAGTAAAATTTATCACCTTAGTAGAGTATAAATTGGGTAATTAATGTTAAAAACTTATATGATAAGCCTTTAAAATGTCTATAAAACATGTATATATAATATTGGGTGATTTTATTTCATAAATTACCATCAAATTCCCAAAAATATGCCCACTTTGTGACATTTTTTCTTTTATATTTATTTTTATATTACTTTAAGAAAAAGTTTAAAAACAAAATGTCACACTCTTGACTTTAATAACTCAAATATTTCTCCATAATTATAAAAAGAGGTCATGATTAGTTTGAAATGTTAAGTTTTAAATATTTATTAATTATTTATCGTGTAAATTTATTTTTAATTTTTATTTATTTATTAATTACCTTAAATTCTTATGCAACATCGATAGAGTATATATTCAATTAATATAAAAATAAAATAATTGATTTAAAAAATATTAAAAGTAATAAAAATTGAATTAATTATAGTGTTACATGAATTTATTGATACATATGACATCTTCAAGATGTGTGAAATTATTATATTCCAATTCAATCTTTGTATTAATGTATTTAAAGTCAAATTAAATGAATGGTGTCAAAAATTACATTAATGATATTTTATAATAAATAATATTTTATTAAATGATTTAACATGCATAAAAATCATATATTTGGCCAGGTAAATACGATATAGTTTAATACATCCAACATAGTCCATTTTTGTATTTTTTTCTTCATATTGTAACATTATTCATCCTTAAAGTGTGTAAAAGTTTAATATTGTGATCATTGTAAAAAGGGTTTACAGGGGTTAAAACTCAAAATTAGGGCGAAAACATAACCAAAGCATGTCCAAATTTTATTGAATGAGATTATTTAGACCCATAATTATCTATTTATCAAGATATATCAATTTGGTTCAATATTGATACTAAAATTATTGATATTAATTTAGTACTTTAAGAAATTCCAAAAAATCCCATCCCCTCACTTATAAAGGACACCCATTCTATCTTTTCCTTACACAACATTGAGCATCCTAGATCACCAAAACTCTGAAAATTTCACATATAAACATCCTTAAAAAAATATAGGTTATTTTTTTCACAAAATTCCAACCTGATGTCCCTTAATAGGATATATAAAACAAGTACACCAAATAAGAGGTAATCGTCTTTACTGAATCTTTCAAGTTTATTTCTTCTTCTAATTCTTCTTAATGTGTTGTAACAATACTAAACAAACAAATAAATTATCATAAATATAATTAGATTTTATTTTGATTATGCTAAAACCATTTTTCATCTCTTTTCCATCATATGAAAAGAGAAAACATCCATCCTAGGTACATACATCACACCGTCCCCACATAACGGTGTAATTTATTTTTCATAACCACTTTACTTAGATGTTTATTAAGAGTATTTAATTAATATATATAATATTTATGAAATAATTATTTTTCTTAAGTTATTATTTCATATCTAACTTCTAACTATCCAATCTATTAGAAAAATAAAGCCTCTCATGCGTATGTGTGGAAAACCACCTCCACAAAGCGATGCGATACATTTTTCATTTCATACTTATATAGATGGTAACATGGATATATTTAATGAATATATAATATATATATGATATAAAAACTATTTATTAAAGGTTAAATTTTATTTACATTTTTTTCATTAAATTTAACAAAAATAAAAAATAGTGCTCGTGCATACATACAGTCTACCGTCTCCATAAACGATGTAATTTATTTTTCTATATTTATCTTTTATGGATGATTATAAATATATACATAAGGAATATATATATGATATTTATTTTTTTAATAAAATTTGGTAGTTGATTTAACTATGACCTAAATTCATTGACTAAGACTAGAAAATGAAAACATACATGAAAAAAGAAGTTGAAAAATAGAATAATGGTAAAAATAACATATTGCTAATGAATGACTGATAAAAAATTATAAATGGATCATATATGATATTATAAATATGAATGTGTTTTCGGATGTATTTATATTGAATTAAAATTTTTTATACCAGAGTTTAGAGTACCAATGAGGAAAATCAGACTTGAGGTACGAGATTTCATCTCAGTTTTCACCCCGTTGAGTCATAATTAGAATAATGTACCTATTTTTATGGGGTGTATTTACTTCCAAATGGATGTATTTAAAATGAATATCAATTTATTCATGATGATTAATTTTTCAATTTAGGTTTATTATTTTAATGAGTTTCCATATTTTATTCCAACATTTCTTCTCTTTGGCACTTGAATCAAGCTAAAAAATATTTAAAGGAATAACTAATATTATTTATTTCTTATTGAATATATTTTTATTACATTAAAATATTTTTTTAATTTTTTTTTAAAAAGTACTTTTTTATTTACTAAAAGTAAATTTTAAATTATCCTTGAAAATTTTAAATTATTGAAATGAATATTTTTAATTTTTTCTAAGAGGTATATTTTTTATTTTCTTTGAGAAAAGTTAAATGGAATGTTTTTCAACATATAAGGTGTTAATAAATATTCTAAACACCATAAGCATTTTACATAATTTAACTTATTATAAAATTACTCAATGAGTTTTCAAATAACACACTTTAATTAAAGCTTATGATAATTTTTTTATTCCATTATTTATATTCTCCAAGAGACTTGATTTTTTTTTCAAAACCTATACTTTTTATAAATTTATGGTCTTATTTTTTCCATTATTAATTTTTTTTATTAATTTTTTCTTGAAACATTAACTTTATTATTACCATTAGAAATTGAATTATCCTTAAATATCCATGTTCATTATATCTTCAATAAAATTATTTCATAAATTATATACCATTTTTGTATATGTTGTTTCAATATGGAAGTTTTTTGATTAACTGGGGAAATATTTATATTATGTATTCATTACTCAATTCAAATATTTATTGATAATATAAATTTTTATGAAATAAATTGATTATTAAGTATATGAGTAATACATTGGATATGTTGTAATGTTTGGGGTCCTATTATATGTATCCCCTTGATGTATCGACAAGTATCCTAAGACATATCATTTGTCCAAATTTAACGGGTTTTTGGTGCACACCTACCCACAAATTAAACAGTCTTAGAACAAGTCTTTAGCGGTATAAAAATCACGATGTATAAGATCTTAGAATCCAATATTATGCATTTCCTTTCTTAATAATTTATGTATTATTATCCATGAAATTAATGAATTGATATTATCCATGGATTAATTTTGTGCCTAAGTTATTGATTAAATGGAATGTGCTTCAGTTATTTATCATTCCATATTTTTTAATTCCTTACTTACTTAGGATAACTTCTATTTTATGTTTGTATGATTGAGCATCTAAGATAACCTTATATATATTTTTTATTTCCCTATGATACGAATAAGGATATTATTAGAAATATAAAGGATATAAGAATGTTTTTATGCTATGTATTTTATATTTTCAATGTAATTTGGGAATCATGTATATATCTAGTTCTTCAAGACTAATAAACTGAACAGTCCTTTAGGATTAAATCCTTTTTATTTTATACTATTGTAATAAAGAACACATAGGCTTTGGTTTACTAGGTTTGGGGTTTATATAGTTGGCATCAAAGGAAGTTTAGTATAGACACTGAGAACTATATTTTAAATAAACATGGATAAAATGATAATAAAGATAATACCTTATTGTAATTGAGATCTATTATCATTTGAGGGATTTTTTTGGCTCAATATTCATTATAATTGTTAGCTAACTCAACAAGTTCCATTTTTTAGTGGTGGAACATAATGAAATAAAGGGAAATAAAACCCATATAAAATATAAATATTTCTCTACTGATCAAGCTAATATAGATGGTATCAGAAGTGAAGAACCTTTATAGTGTTTTGTTTTAATGATTTTTTTGATAACTAACTCTCTTTGTAAAATAATCAATTTTTTTCCAGAATCAGACCCATATCCATCATAAAAATGATTAATCTTATTCAGAGTATTGTATCCATCTACATAAGATTTAGATCATTTGATCCAGAAGAATCGATGGGAAAAATTATTGTTTTCTAAGTGTTTTACTTTGTTGTAATCATAGAAATAAAGAAGTATCTGATTAAATAAGTCGTATTATTGCTAAAGATTTTTGAAATATGATATTGAAGTCATGAGTTAGAAAGTGTTAAATCATTCTAATATAAGTCAAAAGATGATTTTCTTATCATAAAGTTCTCACAAATCATGAAAACATTTATAATAAAATATTTTAAAGATATGGTGGAGGGGTTTTAGGAATTTCAAAGTTTCTGTATTGAGAGTCCATCATAATGGGAATTCCATCGTAATTGGAATTATTTCGTAATGAGAATTAATTCTGATTCACTAAGAAGAATACATAATTCATATTCACTGAGAAGGGTATAGAATTCAGATTCAGTGAGAAGGATACAAAATTTGGATTCACTGAGAAGGATACAAAATTTAGATTCACTGAGAATGGAACAAAATTCAGATTCACTAAGAAGGAAATAGAATTCAATTGTACTAATAAATAAATAGAAATAAGATTCAATGAGAAAGAAATAGAATTTATATTCACTGGTAAATAAATTAAATTCGGATTCACTGAGAAAGAAATAGAAATCGCATTGAGTTGATTTAGAAGAAGAATAAAAAAGAAAATTCCATATGTTTTATGAAGAGTTGAAGAGGTCAAACATGAAATTCAATTTTTCATAAGTCATAGAGAAATCCAAATAGGTTTTAAGAATTCAAAGATGAAGTTTTAATGTGAGAGATCTTTATATTTTTTAATATCTGAGGAAGCGGGGAAAGTTTTCAATTTTCCCTCTTTTTCTTTCTAAGTCACCTATATATACATGATCAGATAAGTCATTATTTTTTGTCATTTTATGCTATAGAAAAAGGTGGAGTGCTGAAGAAATAAAGTGAAAGTAATTTTTAGTGAAGGATCTTATAAGGAGGATTAGACACCTAAATGTTTGTTTACCAGATTGAGGAAGATCTTATAGAGAATATTGTATTCAATCAATTCAATTGAGTCAATTTGACTGAAGAATCATATTGAGAATATGAGCCAAGTTTTAGTTTTTTAGATTGAGAATGTGATCATTATATTGAGTTTAATGTATTGAGTGAATCAAAATCCAGACTCATCATATTGAGAGAGTCATATCCAGACTCATTGGATTGGGAAAATCGGATCCATCCAAATAAGAACGAGGATTCAAACTATGTATTTCTGAATATTTTAAAAAAAATTATTCTTTTTTTGGCACAATTTTTTATAATTAAACATTGTAAAATAATGGGAGTCAATATAATCATTCTTATCTACAGATAGAATGTGTCTAATAGGAGTTGGAACAAGTTATATTCACTTATTCCTAATAGTGGATTTCAATAGTCCCATGGGAGTGGTTATGTCAATGATGTATGCTATCGAACTCAGGCTGAACCTTGTAAATATTGTGTCATTTACTTGATTTCCTACTATTTCAAGCATGAGTATTTACTAAAAGTTGGTAATGAAATAAATCATAATAGGTTACAAGGGTTAACTTTCTAAAATTTTTGAACTTATAAAAAGTGATCAACTGATTCAACCCCCACGCATATCAGTTGTTATTTTGTCTTTTGGAACATCAATTAGTATCATATGTAATGTTCCCTTGTTGAATACTTATTATGGATAATATCAATTCTATCAACAGTAGAGAAAATCCTACACTTTATGGGGAAAAGTTTTATGTATGAAAAAATAAGATGAATCCTTATCTACTATCTCTTGGCCTAGAAGTTTTTAATGCCACTAATATTGGGTTTCCACATATTGGGAAAGATGTCCCAATGACCTATAATTATAAGATAAATATAGAAGTTGTTGGATGTTTGAGAAATTCTCTTCTCTTGTCCTTCTGAGAAAATATTTATTAGAAGGTGATGTTGCTCAAAACATCAAAAAGTATGTGGGATAAGACAGAAAGTGTTTTTAAAGGGAATAAAAAAGTTAAGTATTAAAGGATATAAATTTAGTGTAGTAAGTATGAAGAAATCATAGTTATATATAAAGAAAAAATTTATAAATAATTCACTAGAGTGAATAAAATTCTTTGCAACATCAGAGGATTCAGAGATGTCTTGGAAGATTCTATAATTGTGAATAAAATTATGAGAAACTTTCTAAATAGGTTTGATTCTAGAATTTAGTCTTTAAAAGATATGTATGATTTATCTCTATATGAATTGAAAAAAATTATTTTTACTTATGAATGTGGAAATCTATAATGTTTAAAAATAATTTGAAAGATGAAATGAATTCTGAAGATATGAGAGAGATGTAAATCAAAGATGTTAATGAATATAATCCTTGTGATTCTAATGATAAAGAGGATGATGAGTTGAATGAAAAAATCATCTCTTATACAAATGAAATATAAAAAAGGAATAAGAATGTATGGATCTAAACATCCTCTAAAATGTTTTGAGTATGGAGGAATCAAATAATTTATTTTAAATTTTCTTAAGAATAAAGTTGGAGAATATAAAGATTATTCTGCTGAAAAACCTTAATGGATGAAACGGAGAAAAAATGATAAAGGAAAGTATTCCAATAGATACAAGAACAATTTTTCTGAAAAAAATTATTATGTTGAGTAAGAAAGTTGAATCATACTCAACCATTTTTTTTTTCTAAAGATGAATGTTCAGAAAAATTCAAAAACTTCGTTGAAAAAGTTTAGAAAAAAAAAGTCTCCTCAGAGAGTGAGGAAGGGGGTGAAGAAACTTATAGAGAGTATCAACTCATAATAGAACGTATTTCATGTCTTAATAAAAACAAAACTCTCAAGAAATAAATTAGTGTAATTAATAACGATAGTGAAGAAGTTTTTGGTGTAAATAAAGATGTCATCAAGGAAGAGGATGAATACATTCTAGAGATATTATGTTACAAACATAGAATTTATGAACAAGGAAAGATGACTAAAGACATTAGTCATAAACAGGAATAAAAGGAAGAAAAAGTTATCAAGTTTCAAAAAAAAATCATGCATTTGAAATTATCTTGAATAATATGAATGAAAACTTCAAAAATGTTTCAGAAGTTAATGTTGAGACTTCTAAAGTTACTGAGAAGGCTCAACATGAGAATCATGTGAAATATTCTCTTAACAAAAATAATATTTCATCTGATTCTTTTAACATTTCAGATTATGGAAAAAGTATTAGGAAATATTGGGTGGATAAAGGATGTGAAAAAACCATTAAATCAACCAAATTAGATAACTCACTAAAAATAAATGATGGTCAATGTACGGAGTAAATTAGAGCTGAAAGAAGTTACCTACCTCAAAAAAGTTTCAATAGAGATAGATCTTATTTCAATAAGAAATTCAAATTGGATGGTTATTGTTGGTGTTGTGGGTCTTATGGGAATATGGATTATATTTTTTTGGCACAACTTATCCTTTCTTGGAAAACTTTTATAGAAGATTGGAAGAAATAATGAAAGTATAATGAGAAACTTTCCTAACATAAATAATGTGGAAAAGGATAATTCTCAAGATGATAGAAACTTTCCAACAAAAAATCAATTTGAATGTTTGGAAGAAGTTTTTGGAATATGTGATCAGGCTGGTTATCATGCCTAAAGATGTATGACACTCATTGTAAAAGAAGTTTATTATGATAGAAAAGAAATGGAATCTAAAAATAAAAATGTTGAGGAATGAGCTTTTGTTGTTGACACAACATTAAAATCAAGTAAAAGGAATAAATCGTGGATAAATGATAGTGGTTGTTCATCAAATATGTCAGCTGATATAAAAATCTTAAAACATGTTTAATATCACGATGGAGGAGAAGTTACCTTTGTAAATTATAGTTCCTCAACAATCAGAGGAATCAGAACGGTTGAAATTGAAGACTAATAGTTGAAATCTAAGAAATTTTTATTTGTTAATGGGATAAAACATTACTAACTTGTGTAAGTTAATTTTATGATGATGGAAAAGATGTTTTTTTAGATTTTTTATGTCATCAATAGTGTGAAAGATGGAAAAGTGATAAAAAATAGAGAAATAATGAGTGGGAATATCTTTCAAATAGGTGAATTCAACAACTCCTATTACCTGAGTACGAGAGATGAAAAGAATTGTGGCAATTGAGACATGGGAACCTTGGACAGAATAGTATGAAAAACCGTTCTAAATATTTTGTCATTCAAAATTTTCAAGAATTTAAAACAAGAAAAGACGATGTTTGGGTAACTTTTCAAAGAGGGAATATGACTAACAAAAGCCATAAAAGAGTTTAGATTCAACCTACTAAACCACTTGAGCATATTCATTCCGATTTGTGTGGGATAATGAGACATAAATTGACAAAAATATATTTATACTTTATCAATTTTATTTATTATTTCATTCTAATGAAAAAAATCATGTTTATAAAGATCAAGTCAGAGGCTATTGAAATGTTCAAATTATTTAAAAAATATGTTGAGAGAGAAATGAAGGTTTGTAAATAGAAGTTGAGAATATAAAATGGTACTGAATTCACAAACAATAATTTATAAATTTTTCTAAGAAATCATGGTATCAAACATCAGTATAGTGCTCCCTATATTCAACAACAAAATTGAGTAGCATAAAGAAAGAAAATATGTTTAGTGTAAATGGGAAGAAGTATTTTAGAAGAATACAAACTTAAAACATTATATAGAGGATAATCTCTTAGTACTACTGTACATTTTCAAAACAAATGTTTTTTGAGATCGGAAACCAACATGAGTCTTTATGAAGTGTGTTATAATAAGAGACCTTCATTGAAATACTTCAATGTTTTTGTAAGTAAATGTTTTCTCAAGATCAAAATTTCAAAATTGGAAAATTTTGATGAGAAATATGAAGAAGAAACTTTTATGGGTAATTTATAAAATAGAATAACATACAAATGTTTAGAAAAAATGTTAAAAAAATATGTTCGACTCATATGAGGTAAAGGTAATTGAAAATCAATGCTCTTTAACAAAATGTGTTAACAATGCTAAGGAGGATAAACTGGATAATTCCAACAATAGTGAAATTAATTCAACACATCCATATTAAGATTCATAATAATCACGTGATGAGGAAATATAATCCAGGAAAGAAACTTTGAAATTTTCTACCTTAAAAAAACATATTGGATCCGAAAACATTATTGGGAATCAGAAGGATCTAGTTCAGACAAGAAGAATGTTGTGATTATTTAATCATACTTATCATATCTCAAAAGTTGAATTGAAATCAGTTTTTAAACCTATTCAACACAAAGAACTTGAGTATGAAATGAATGAAGAGTTGGATCAGATAGAGAATAATGAAACATGGGAACTTGTTTCATGGAAAGCAAATAAAAATGTTATTGGAACCAAGTGGGTTTATAGAAAAAAATTTAATGAGCATACAAAATTTTCAAGAAACAAAGAAAGAGTTTTTTATAAAGTATTTTCCTTGGTGGAAGGTGTGGAATTTGATGAAACATTTTCCCCAGATTCAAGGCTATAAAATATTATATTTTTTATTGTAGTGAATGGTCATTATAATTAAAAGGATAATTATATATATGTAAATTCTTTTTTCTTAAATGGTGAGATTGAGGAATAATTTTACAATGAAAAACCTTGTGGTTTTCTACTTGATAAGGATGAAATAAATGTTTATAAATTGAATAACTATTTTTATGGGCTAAAACAATCTCTATGTGCATGATATTCTATGATTGAAAATCATTTAATAATGTTGAACTTTTCTAAAAGAAAAGATGAAAGAAATTTATTTGTGAAATATGTTGAATCTGTAACTCTAATAGTAATTGTTTATGTGGATGGTATAATTTTTGTTAGGGATATAAGAGAATTTTTTAACACATTTTCTAAAGAAATGAAGACGAATGTTTATATTTCAATGTTGGGCAAATTAAATTTTTCCTTGGATTACATGTTCAAAAAAGAGAAATGTACATTTTCTTATCTCAAGAAAATTACGATAGAGAATTGTTAAATAATTTTGGAATGGAACAATCCAAAGATGTTTCTACTCCAATTTCAGTGAGCACAAATTTGAGTAAACATGAATCTAGAATAAGTGAGAATCAAAAATATTTTCAGAAGCTGATAGGAAGTTTTCTTTATCTTACAACCTCAAGACATGATATTTTTTATGTATTGAATTTGTGTATAGGTATCAAAGTAATTTAGAAGAATCACATATGTGGGTAGAAAAGAGGATTCTCAGATATTTCAAAGGAACAACATCTCATGGGATATTTTATAAAAGAAATAATGAGATAAGTTTTAACGATTATAATGATTTTGATTAGGAAGGCGATTATAATGATTGAAAATTAACCTCAAGAGGATCATTTTTCTTGGGTGAATGTTGTGTGAAATATCATTGTAATAAATAATGTTTAGTACCTTTGAGCACAACTGAATCCAAATATACTGTTGTTACTGAAGCTTTTACTCAAATGTTTTGGACAAAAGTTTATCTAGAATTTTTGAAAGTAAAAGTTTCTAAAACATTGAGGATAATTTATGATAATCAGAGATCAATTGATCTTTCTAATAATCATGTCCAACATTAAAGATCAAAACACATTGATATAAAGTTTCAAATTATAAAAATTAATATTTCCACTAGATATGTTTTTCTAGAATAAATTTGAACAGAGTATCTGATTGCCGATATCTTTACAAAAGAAATTTAGAAATAAAGGCATATGTAATTGATAATTAAAATTCATTTTAAACATCCTCCCATATCTTCCTAAACCTCATAAGAAATATTCCTCACTGTTTTTGGGATTATGTTGATAAAGGGGGAGAGAAATTAAAAATTGTGTATTTTGTAAGAATTTTATACTTATCTTTCTTAAAAGAATTTGAAATTATGGTTATCATAAAATGGGGGAGAGAAAGATAAAATTGAAATAAAAGGAAAAGTTAGAGAAAACAATTGATAGAAAAATAAAAGTTTGATATATTGAAAAGTGAGAGAGGAAAAGATAAACGTATGTGGGTGCACGCACGTGCGCGCACATGCGTGCGCGCGTGTGTGTGGGGGTATCTTTAGATAGAACCAAAATTTTGTTTCCATCGAGGGAATGAATTCCTTAAAAAAATTACTTTATCCATTAGTGAGATGTTAGGATACTCTCTTTTGAGAAAGTGTATGTTTTGATAAAATTCAAAAAACTTGATTTGTTTAAAAAATTTAAGCTGTGAAAAATTTATGAGAGTTGGAAAAGTTATTAATGAGGGTTATAAATAAATCCAAAGGGGGAGATTTAAAAACCTTTGTGGTGTTTTATTAAATTTTTTTTCCATTTTTTGACAACTAACTCTCAAAGTATAATAATGTTTTTTATTTATACACAAGATTCATATCCATCGTAATGAAGATTCCTTAGATTATGAGTATCATATCAATCAGTATCAGATTCAGTTCATTGGATGAAAAAGAATCAGAGGTATAAATTGTGTTTATGGAAGTTTTCCTTTTTTGTAATCATATAAAGAAATAAGTTGTTGAGTGAAGATTTCATATTGTTAATAAATAGTTTTTAAAGTATATATTTATTTTAGGAGTTAGAATGTTTTCAAAACTTTTGAATTAATTCCAACGATGCTTTTTTAGTCACAATGTTCTCACAAATCATGAAAAATCTCTTGATAAAATCTTTTAAATAAAATACAGTATTTATTATTTATTTTGGCTCAATTTTTTATAAGAAAATATTGTAAAATGATAGGATTCAGTATAATATTTCTTATTACTAGATAAAAGGTGTCTAATGGGAGTTAGAACAAGTTGAATTCACTTTTTTGTAATAGTTGATTTACATAGACTCATGAGTGTGGATATGGAAAGGATGTAGGTTCTCACACTATGGTCAAACTTTGTAAATATTTTGTGCTTTACTTACTTTCGTACTTTTTCATGAATGAGCATTTAGTAAAATTTGATAAATAAATAAATCTTAATAGGTTGTATGTGTTAAATTTCATAATGTTTTTAAACTTATAAAAAGTAAAAAATTGATTCAATACCCCCTTCTTAGTTATTATTTGATCCTTTGTAACTTCCGAAATTGATAATATCAAGGCCATATTATGGTATCTTCCTTAGGTTATGAAAAAAACCCTTTCCTAAATATACCAAGTTGTAATTACAAAATGTGATTATTCTTTTTTGGATCACTTCATGTGATAAAAGACTCCATATTTTAATGTAACTACAAATACATTAGTAGTTGATAAATGGATTATGTATCTCAAAAAGATATTCCAAGCATTGGGATGAAATGAAAGTGAAAAGGTTATCCTGAAAGTTTTTTGTTTGAAAGGGGGTACTTATCAATGATGGTCATTGATCTAGAACACTAAATATGTTGAATAATTACAAAGGATGGGATGGAAAACATTTAAAGGGATTATCTTTTAGAAATACTCCCCTTAAGAAGAATGAGATAAAATATATAAGAAGTTCCTCACATTAAAGCATATGAAAAAATTGAAAGTGTGGAAGAGGATAATGATAAATTTAAAAGATTATCCATGCATTATTTAGACTATAAAATCAATATGAAAAGTAATATTGGACATTTAATTGATGGGATTTAGTAGATTTTCTTTTCTAAAAGGCACTATTTTCTCAAAATATTAGATCATAAGATGATATAGTATCAAATTAAATGAATAATGAGAAGTATTTTTCTAGATCCTATATCTTAAATGAAAACAAAGAGAAGAAGAGGTTGGATCGACACCAAGAAAAATAGAACACATTAATGAAGAAGAAAGTAATGAATAAATTTATATCATGTAAAAATTATAGAAAGAAACATCCTAGAAAATGATTTAATGGAATGTGAGTTTTTATAAGTGTGGATATTTGGATTATTTGGTCAATCACTATATGATAAAGAATGAATCCATTGTTATCTAGTTATTCAACTATAATGAGATAGGAAATTATTCAAGCCAGTGCTCCAATTAGTAATGTAGAATATGATATACTAATCTAAGGGGATAAGGCCAAGCATATGGAATTACCACACCCAATGTGGAAGTTACAAGTTATGTGGTTAAAGGTTCAATTACTATCCACTATATAAGTGTAAATGTTTTATTTGATTTAGGTTCTTCCCAATATCTTATATCTAATTAATTTTATAAGGGTTTCACACCACTAACTCAATGATTAGATATTGAGTTAGCAGTGAAAGCTCGCAATGGTAGAATGATTGTATCAAAACTCTATAACTCATATTAGATTATTTTTTAGCAATGTAATTATTTTAAATCTTGTTATTCTAACTCTATTTCAATTTGATGTAATTTTGGGAATTGATATTATCTCTCAATTTAAAATCCATATCAATTTTAAAGTAAGGGAAGTTAAATCAGATATTTTAAATTAACTAATGACTGTATTTTAATGGGAGGATGAATTTGAAACCCCAATGAAAACTACTTCCATAATATGGGTTTTATTACTAATTCATGAGGAATAATTATCTCAAATGGTTGGGGAGAAACTCAACATTAAATATGTGCCTATTTTATGAGAGTTTGTTGATGTATTTTCTGATGAGCTCCCTAGTATTCCCCCAAATCGTGAATTTGAGATTTCAATAGAACTCATACATATCGCTACACCTATTTCAAATACTTCATATATAATGAACTTAATTAATTTATATTAATTGAAGGAGAATATTTAGAAAAATATTAATAAGGGATTCACCCATCCATGATCATCTCTATGGGGTACACATTTTATTTTTTTAAGAAGAATGATGGGTCAATGAATCTTTGAATTGATTATCAGAAACATGAATAAATCAATATTAAGAACAAGTATCCTCTACCCTATATCAATGATCTGTTTGATCATTATTATGAGTTCCATATTTTTAAAATATTGATCTTTGATCTAGATTTTATCAGTTAAGGGAAAAAAAGAAGAATATACACATGATAGCCTTTTGTATAAGGGGGAGTCATTATGAGTTTATTTTAATACCATTTTCACTTACCAATTCTCCCACAATGTTCATAGATTTATTGAATAGAGTATTTTGAGATTACCTTTATGAATTTTTGTAGTATTCATAGATGATATCCTTATATATTCAATGTGAAAGGTATATCATGAATACTAATTCAGAACTGTAATAAATAATCTGAGGAAGGAGATGTTTTATTACTTGTTTAACAAGTGTAAATTTTGGTTACAAAAATCTCATTCTTGGTTTATATAATTTCAATCTAGGGTATATTAGTGGACCATTAAAAGACAAAAGTTATTGATAAATGACCTAGTACAACCATGATAACAAATATCCATAGTTTTATTGGGTTCTTTGGTTGCTACTGATTATTTTTGAGAAATTTATCATGAATATCTGATCTACTCACCATGTTTACTTGGATGGGGGTTATGTTATTTTGGATAAATGAATATGAGGATAGTTTCAAGGAATTGAGTCGATTGTTAGTTTGTGAAAATTTTCTTACACTAACATATTTGGAGAAGGGTTTGTGATATATAGAAATGAATAAAATAAGGGAATGATATGTTTCCTCATGAAGATTGATATGGTGATAGAATGTACCCTATAAACATTGAAAATTCATGGCAATAATTAACCGTCTCTTGATTTGGAGAAGACAGTAGTAATTATTGCATTGAAGATATAGATAAACTATCTATATGGTGAATGGTGTGATATATACAATTCATAAATGTTTAAAGTATATATTTACAAATAATGATTTTGATATGATTAAGAGAATATAGCTGGATTGGATTAAATATTATGACTTTTCAATTCATTTCCACCCTGGGAAGGAAGACAAGGTGGTTGATTCTCTGAGTTAGAAAGATCATGTTAGTTTTTCCATGATGAGGATTGAAATAGATTCAATATTTATGGATTTTTAGAAGTTGTAACTTTAAGTATTGAGTAAATGGGTAAGTTATTATCTTTATTATATTAATTTTAAACCATCCATCCATGAGAGTATTAAGATGGTGAAAAAGGAAGATGTGGAGTACAAAAGATGATAAAGGATGATCTTGAGTTTAACTTTAGTCATGATCAAATGATAAGGTTCAGGAATAAAGTTTGTTTCCCTGAAATAAAATAGTTGATGAAGGAGCTATTGGATGAGGATCATAATTCACCAGTCTTTATTCAGGCAGGAAGTATAGAGATGTATAGAGATCCAAAAGAAAATTTATAATGGGATATATTGAAAAGGGATACTATTGAGTATGTGTCTTGATGCATGGTCTATCACTATGTTAAGGATTAGAGATATAATTATAAGGTTATTTTACCACCACTACACATTTTATAATGGAAGTAGAAAAAATTTACACGAATTTCATCATTGGAATCCTAAAAAATATAAAGGGAACAATAATAGTTGGGATGCAATTTATCTCCTTATGAAATCACTACACTTTATCTCTATTATTGAAGATTTATCTCTTGATCAGCTTATATTGTTATAAATTAAGGATCTTTATATATTTTATGGAGTACCACTCTCAATCATATATGATCAGGATCCAATTTATTCCTTGATGTTTGGGAGAATCCTACAACAGGAGATAGATATAGAGTTAAGGTTCTGTAATCCATATCAACTTCAGATTTTTGTTTCACTATGAAAGGACCTTTCAAATAGTAGAAGACATTTTGAGAGCTTGATATATGGATTTTAGTGCGAGTTGGGATCAACACCTTCATTTGGTGGAATTTTCTTAAAAAATAGATTTCAATCGAGGATTCAAATAGCTCCTTACGAATCCATATATAGAAGGAAGTGTATTATTATAATTGTTTAGGAATATATTAGATAATTAAAGATATTGGGAACTGATCTAGCTGAAGAAATGAAGGATAAGTCTAGATCAATTCAGCAACACATAAGGAATGATCAGAGCTGATAAAAATTTCTTGATGAAAATAATCAGCGAGATATAATGTTTGAAGTTGGTGAGAAGGTATTTCTATAAATATATCCTTTTAATGAGGTTATTAGATTTGGAATGAAAGAAGGATGATTCCAAGATATAACTGTCCCTTTGAAATTATTGATCATATCAGGATAATATATTATCCGTGGGATCTTCCACAAAATTCCTCTCAGTTTCACAATGGATTGCATGATCTCTACCGAGGATGTATAAACCCAATCCTCCACACATACTAAACTTAGAGGTTATACCACTAGAGTAAAATTTTTCTTATAAGGAATAACCAATGGAAATTCTTGATCATAGAAAGAAATTGCTACAAAATAAGACCACTAATTTGGTCAATGATTTGTGAAAAAATAATAAAATTGAGGAAGACATGTTGGAACATGAAGATGTTATGATGAAAAATTATTCTCAATTTTTTTTCCTAAAAGAGTGAAATAATTTTCAAGATTGAATTCATATAAGGGGGTAGAATGTAACAAACCAAGAATTTTTGATATATTTATATTTAAATATTTTTTTTTATATCATTACTTTCATGTAGCATTGAGTTAAAATTTTATTATATGAAAGTTACATCAATTTTTAATTTATCATGTAAATATTATTTTAGTTTGAAATTTTATGAATTCTATGAAAAGAATTATTTCGCATTAAATTGTGAATATACCGATTTTTGTAAAATTTTCATTTATTTTCATTAAATTATTTAATTTTAAAAGTTAAATCCTATTTTGTATTTGGTATTAAAGTGATATAATATCCATTTTATTTACATTAGGATAATTATTTTAAATAATTTTTATATATGTCTATTTTTAATCTGAAGAACATTTTTTTAAAAACCCATTTTCATCTAATTTTTTGGGTTTATTTTTAAATTCATTACTCTAATGTATATGAATTGAATGTGATAAAATGTATAATATATTTGGAATTAGGATATTGAAATTTGAAAAATAATACCTTTTTATGTCTTGTTATTATAAATAGTAACATTGGTAAAATTTGTAACCTCAGTAATGATTAAATACGACAATTAAGGTTAAAAAAATTTATAAGGATTTCAAATTTCTATAAAGATTTAATTAATCCAATTTTATGAATTTAGTTTGGCCATTTCCATACAATTCTTGAAAATGTTTCCCATTTTTTCAATTTTTCTTTGATATTGACCATTATTTTACTTTAATAAAGGAACAAAAAAATGTCACAATCTTAAAATTAGTAACTCTAATATTTTTCTATAAGGATAAAACGAGTTTAGGTTATTTTTTTATTGATAATATAATATATAAATTAATTTTTTTATCATGTAAATTTATTTTTTGTATTTATTTATTTAATAATTTCATCAAATGCATTCGTAACAACGTTACAATATTTATTCAATTAATAGAAAAATAAAACGTATGATGTTAAAATTATTAAAAGTAATAAAAATTGGATGGATTATTGTGTTTCAAAACTTTCATATTTACGTATTATATTTTCTGTATTTTTGAAAGTATTATATTCTAATTCCATCTTTGCCTTGATGCATATAAAGTCAAATTAAATAAATAGTGTCAAAATGACATTAATGATATTTTATAAGAAATAATATTATATTAAATGATTCAAAACTAATTAAAAACCTGTATTTTTCAATTTAATGGGATATAGTTGAAAAATTCAAAATTAATCAATTTATAGGCCTTTTTTCCTCTTATTCTAAAATTATTTACCCTTAATGAGCGGAAAATATTAATTTTTCAATAAATAGTGAATAATATTGGTTTTTCTTAAAAGCTTCTTTTATGTTTAATGAATTTGTAAGGTTAAATTTTGTTTTAATATTTTATTAAAGGAATAATTAGTTAAATTATATATTTATTAATCCAATTTTTTTTTATCTAAATCAATTCTTTATTAAATCAGGATATTAAAACTTTCTATACTTATAAGAATTTTCTCTTTAGTAAATAATAATCTCTTCACATCTGCGGGTTTAGTTTTAAATTAAATTCTGGCACTACATTGAATTGAATTTGAAAAAATAGAGACCATATTTTCATTAATCATAATTTATTTTTTATAAGAATTTAAATATATTATTTGACCACTATCAATAGTAAAAGTAGAAAAAATTAATTACCATGGTTAAGGTGAAAATGAATTTATTGGGGGTTAAACTAAAATGACAATGCTTAAAATGACCTATAAACTTTAAAAAATCTATTTATGGAAATATTTCAACCTTATATCTTCTATTATTTTTAATTTTAATTTTTTTTTCTGTTTCATGAGAAAAACATGGGTATACCTTTTTCTTTTTCAAAATTCCAATTATTTCTTCTCGCCTACTTATAAAAGGACACCCCTCTACTCTCATCATCATACATCTAAACCCATTTGTTTATTCTAATCCCAAACAAATTATATTCCATAAATCACTCCTATCATCCTCTCATCCTTAATTTAATCATAAATCCAACTCAGGAAGGCTTTTATTGCAAACTTAAGGAGGTTACCTGAAGAATATGTAAAGTTATCCCACTACTTTTTATTTTATTTTATTTCATCCTACACATCATTAAAATATTATTAAAACATGATAATATAAAAATAATATTATCTTACATATAATTATATTTTTTATCATATGGGAATGTCATACATCCATCTCCTCTTCTAAAAAAAAGGAAATGGTTACACTGCTCGTGTGTATGACAAACTATCACTTCAAGAACCAATCTGACATGTTTTCCATAAACACCTATCACAATTAGAAATGATGATGGATATAATTTATTTATATTATATTCTTAACATAAATATACTTATGAAAAAATATTATCACATATAATTTTTTTAATTCCCATTTCATGGGGGATACGATAACATCAATCATGTGTATGACAGATTCTCTCCCCACAAAGCGATGTGATTCATTTATCACTTGAGTTTTACATGACAGATAATAAAGGAAAAATTTTATGAATATATTATATATATATAAAATCATAATAATTTTTATAAATAAGTATTACTTAACTCCTATCATTCCATCCATCAAGAAAATGGAAACAACGATTATGCATATGTACGAACAACAATCTCCATAAACAATGTAATTAATTTTCTATCTATATATATATATATATAATATTACTATAAATAAATATATAAGGAATATATATTATATTTAAATCATTTTAATATTTTATAAATGATGGAACCATGATAATTTTAAATATACTAAAAATTATAAACTGAAACATATGTTAAAATTGAATCATTTATTACCCATAACATTATTTTAACATGGAAATGTTAATAAATTCATAATAAAATGGTATAAGTACATAATATATTATATGATATATATTATTATGGTAATATAGTACATTAATATTACATTTATATTTATTATACACAAGGCTATAATAGTTTTGATACAAGAGAAACTTCAGGTAAGAGATTTTTCATCTCACTTTTATATATGTGAGATACATTCCATATTCACTACTTGTTTCTTATATGTGGTGTATATAAATAACATAATATATTTTATAATTATTAAAATGGTATATATTTTTATTTAAATATCCATTTTAAGATCCCTATTTCATTGGATTTAGGGTTAAAAAGATACCAATGTGGAAAGATATTTCTGTCTCAAATTTCCTTCTTTAGGACATAAGGTATTTCATGTACCTATATTATTTTTATGATGTTTATATACAACCCCTTTAGAATGTTACATCATGAATTTATTTATTTTTATTATATTTAATTTTTTGTTTAAATATATTCTTTCAAGGGGCTTAAGACTCAATGTTACTAATGTGGAAAGGTTTCTATGATATAATATCATTATTTATCGAGATTGTTTTTGTATATGCTTATGATGGTAAAATATTATGATCCATATCTCAATAAACTCATGGATTTTATAATTTTTTGTTTATTTCATGATAATACATTTTTTCCATTCATTTTACACTCTTCATGTATTCATGATTAAAAAAACAATTAATGAAAACCCCCATTATTTTTACCTTTAGTCAAAAATCCCATTTTCTTCCATATCCATGTTATCTTAAAAATAAAATAATGTTTTAACATTATCTAAAGTATCTATTAAATAATATTTTACCCACCATTTAAAATTAATTTTTTTAAATTGAATCTCCATGTTAATTTTCAAACAATTCATGTTTGGATTTAATCAAAAATGAAAAAGGAGTCTTTGTTTTAACCCATACAGATCGATTTAAATTTTGATCCATCACGAACATTACATATTTACATTATTACTTTATATGTTTCAAAGGCTATCTTCCAAGAAATATATTTTCCAAATGATTTATGTTTTAGAAAAATTATTTTCAAATTCGAATGGTTATTTTCCCAAATAAATGTTTTAAATGGAATTCAAATATTCCTTTATAAGTTTCCAAGGATATTTTCAATGAAAAGGATATTGAATTTTTTTTATGTTTTAGGTAGTGGTTTCAATATGGAAAGGATATTTTCATCAGGAAATGTTCCAAGTAATATTTCAAAATAATTTTCCAAGTAATATGGCATCATTTAATGTAACTTTAGATTTACTAGGGATACGATCAAATGACACCATATTTATTCTTTCTCTGGATGGTTTATATTTGTGATGAGTTTTTTTATGAAACCTGTTTATTTTCTATGGGTTATTCTATGATGAAATTTTTATGAATCTCATTTTTTTCAAGGGTTTTGATATTTTTAATGCTTATGAAACCCAGTTATTTTCATGGGTTTTGATGTGTTGAATATTAAATAATACCCATTTATTTTCATGGGTTCTAATATAATTAATTTTTTATGATCTTATTAAACACATATGTTTAGTTTTTATTATGTTATCATGCTTATGTTATAATTAATTATTGGGATTAAATTATTAACAAGGATGACAGTTACTTTATAAAAAAGAATAGTGGTAACAATATAACCAATTATGGTTGGGACCTATATCTGCCTCAAAATATTTGGGAAATGATTTATATCACATGAGATAAATAGGACATGAATGTAGAGTGAACATAGTTCAGAAAATGACTTTTTCCACTATTATAGTCATGGAAGTAAACCTTTTCTACTATTATTATTTAGGGAGTCATCTCATTCCACTATGATATCATTGTAAATTAACCTTGAATACCATGGAAATGATATTATATTATTATTTTATGTCACAATTAGATATCTTATGTCAATGTTATGATCACATTGACCTTGTTCTTTGATTTCATTATGATTCATTCCCTATGAATTGTCATTATTAATTCAATGACTCAAGATGTTTATCTTTTATATATAAGTTATGGTTTTCATTTATTATTGTCATGTTCTCATAAGCATATTCTCATGTTATGTTTATTTATTTCCCTTGACTTCCATTATTGAGCATATGATCTCACCGTTTATTATGTTTATTTTCTATAGGTTATGATTATAGGTATTACATGTGATATGTATAAAAATGGTTTTTGTTATGGGGGAACTAAGTGAGAAATGATTTAGAACTCTTATGAACCAGTGTTATAGCTATATTTTTTTTATTTTATAAAATCACTTTAAATCTAAGTGAGAACCTAGAAGACAACCACATGGGGCAAGAAGAACTATAAGCGGGTCGAGCAAGGAACCATGCCCAAGAAGACACTCTCCCAAAAGGAGAAACAAAAACCATGAATGGGCCAGCTATGAAACCTTGTCCATGACCAAACCACCCAAAAAACAACCCCAAGAATGGAACATGTCCCGTGATTACTTATCACCACCCTACACTACAAATCCACCTCAGGCTGGACAATGAACCAAACCCCACCACATCATATTATCTCATATATCAAACCTATTAGTAGAAAACCCCATCTCCATCCTCTAGATGCAGCACCACTACCGCACCTCAGGACTGTTCATCCACACATCAGGGTACCCCATACCACCACCGTCGATGCACCAAATAGAAGCCACCACCCCAAACCAGACAAAAAATAGGGTCCCCAACCAAACCACCATTACAGAGGTCACCAAAACCACAAATTAACTAGTGTTAAATGTTTCAAAATTTCCAAAGGCACTATGAATTTATGACCCTCAATAGTTTTTTGGGTAACATAATGAATTTTCATAAAAATTATGAAATATCTACGTATGAAAATCCTATGTCATTACAATTGGTATTAGTGGATAAGCTTAATTAACCATTGGAAACTAGGATGATAAGACCTTTTGTGAAATACTTAGGGATATATCTAAGGATTGATCTAAGGATAATTCTATGTATAGGAAAATATCATGGAATTTTGGTAAAGGATAGAGGTAGTGGATTTCTAGAAATACATCCCTATCTGGATACTATAAGTGGATGTGGTTCTCTCAAAAATGTATCTTGGGGTAATAACTATGGAAAAGTTTATTCAAACTTGACTTGATATTACCTAATACAAGAAAAGGGCCCTTAGTATAGATACCCTATTTTTACCTTGTAGTACTTTGAAATATTTCTAAATATATTTCAAGTGCTAGGCACTAATATGGTGTGTAATTATGAGGCCCGATGTGCCCGGAATTAATTTGATAGTAATATTAATATATTTTATATTGTGCGTGCTAGGTTAATTAAATAAAATAGTGTAACTCTTAAACAGTTTATTAGATCAGAAATCTGAGACCATTGTTGGGTTCGAAATGTGGTTTTCACCTTAGGTGAGACATAAAATGTGTAGGTGCAGGACTTTTGGACCTCTCTCTCATTGGCGGTGTGTTTAAGTGAATTAATTAATTAACTAAATGTTTGAATAATCAAACATTGAACTAATTAAATAACAATAAATATGTATTTAAGGGGATTTAGCCAGGCTTTCCCTCATAATTCTCCCATCTACTGAAGATAGTTCCTCCCCTCCTTTGTTGAATATTTAAGAGATAACTCTGGATCAAGGTAGATCGAAGCGCAACAGACGCACCTGATTCTTCTAATCATTTCACAAGTTCATTATTCACCAGTGATCAGTCCAAACAAGAGGTATGAATTTTTAATTCGTTTTTTACATTTGATTAAATGTTTTAGCTGATTGAATGGTATTCTTTAATATGTTCCCCTGTTGTGAACCTTTTCAAGAGCCTAAGTACTAAAATATTATTTTATTAGTTATTTTTAATCTTGATTGTATGTTCTTTATCATTGGACAATAAATCATGGAAAACAATCATAATACCTTTTTTATTTTTTATTCCTTTCTATGTTCATAATTTTATTTTTTATTGGAACCCCGCGGTTCTTAGTTCGATAGCTGAGCTCGATCAGGTTCCCGAATCTGGGGCGAATCGATGAAACAATGATCGTTCTTTGAGAAAAACATAGCTATGGATTTTATGTAATGAAAGGATAATTGATCCAAAACTTTGAATCTATATTATAAAGTGTCTAATGAATGGTAGTGTGCAAAAAAAATAATGAAACCCTCGTTCATTCCATTGGTTGATTTCCAGTGAAAGACGACCAACTAGCGTGATTTGTGGCTAGATCTAATGATTTTAGAAGGGTTCGCAATGAGATCTGAAGTAGTTTTCCCATACTTAAATCAAGGATTAAGATTTTTTAAATAATTATCTTTCTTGAAATATCCTGACTACACGTTCTGTATTAAGAATAACACATGACATTTATCCTCCCTTAACGGTGATGTTAGGGTCTGGGAAATGATAAATATGACATAGCATGTAGTATTTCTTCACATGTCGTTTACACCTTCCCTGGTTGGACAAACCGTGTAATGGGTCACATAGGAATGGATTCTACGTAATAAGAACACTGACACATGTTGACAACATGGGTTGTATCACGTGTAGAACAACACGACATGTACCATAGTACAGGGACACGGGGTCTGAGTAAATCGACCCATCCAGTAGACACGGTCTGATCACCGAATAAGTGGGACATACTATGTAGTTTCCCCACACCTCATGTACCCCAAAATAGATGGGAACTGTGTACATACTAGAGACATGACCATGCAGTGAAGAGGGACCATATACGGTGTGGGTCCCCTTACGCAGTAAGCGTACTACTTACGATCTTTAGGGTGATCTTCCAAAGTCTATATCTCCTTTGTTTAAACTCAGATTTTGGAATGTGGGATGACTATCCTGAGTGTTTTTTTATATAAAACAAAATTGTCACCTCGAAATAAGATTTTGAGATATGACATTAATTTTTTTGGGGTTTTCACACACTGAGGCGACACCCAATGACAGAAACGATCATACAGATTTACTAGAGAATTACTTGTCTTAACCTCTAGCTAGGCCGGGTAGTGGTATTCCCCGATTAATGTTTTGGGCTTACCCCTTAGCTGGGATAAGCAGTGGCTTTCCTTGATGATATTTCCAATTTAACCTCTAGTAGGACTAGGTAGTGGAGTTCCTTGAAATTTTGGGCTTATCCTAATGTAGGGCTGGGTAGTGGCGTCCCACAGTGACATCTTCATGGAACAACCCTTTAGTCGGTCTGTGTAGTGGAATTTCCCTAAAGACTCACCTAACTTAGCCTCTATTAGGAATAGGTTGTGTCATTCCCCAATGAACTTCCCAAGTGGTACGCTTCAGATAGCATGGGCAGTGGTGTGCCTCAGTGACTACTATAATAGGACTATCCTATCATACCAGGGCATGTGATCCTTTCCTAAAACCAGTGACCCCTCAACTGTACCTTTGGATGAGGAATGGTTTGATGCACCTTTAGACTCATGAGAAATAGAGATGCTTTCTACATAGATACATGTTCTTTTATCATGACTTTAAACCATGTGGGTTATTTATTCCCACCCAAAGAGGATAGTATCAAGTTGTGGTGATTGATTCCATTAAACATGTGTTCCCTAGGCATACACATAAGATGTTTGACATCATTGATGGACTTGATTTTGAAATCGTTGGCCACTCTTCTTGTTGGGATGAGCTACGATATGGATATCCCCTTAATTTCTCATTTGGGTTTCTTTGACTCAATATATATATATATATATATATATATCCTATTTTGGTACCCACTCCTTGGGTTTTGGATACTCTCATTCTAGGAAAGGTGAAGAATGGTGAGGTATGCCATGTGATTTCTATGTCTAGCTTCACAAGGTTGGACAACTTTACCCTCCTACTATAGGTAGATATGTCTAGATGATAATTTACACTTCTCACCATTTTAATCCCCTTGTATATAGATGAGGTTACTTTAACTCTCTTTTTGGGTTGATCGGTACTCATTCAATGTACCTTGTTCTTTCTACTGCTACCCTATTCAGTGGTATATATTACTTATCCCCTTCAAATTTTTAGGGAGATCTACTATGTATGTATATACTCACCCCCACATGGGATTTTCCCTACATGTTTCATGTATTTTGTAGATGTTGGATAGGTCGATCATGACTTTAGAGAAGCATAGGGATATGAGGTTATTGGACCATGATCAGTTGTCATAGTTTGGTAAAAATGAGCTGGGATCTCTTAGATATTTAATATATTCTAGGTTTTTTAGGTTAATACTTATTTCTGGATTGGGCATGTATTTTTCCCCATTTAAATTTGTAGTATACACTATCGTACTTAATTCTATTTAGTGATCCATGCATTTTTGGTTTATTTATAGTAGTGTGGCATATTTTATTTTTTCCCTATGCACTTATGCATTTAGTTAGCTATGTTCATCTATACAATTATTTAGGAAACGACCTACCTGAGTGTAGTGATCCTTTGGAGCTTTTCACTGCCCCTGGCCTATGGAGGTGGGCTTGGGGTAGTTATGGCTTGATCCCTATATGGATTAGGTCATGACATATTGGTATTATAGGTGGTTCAACCCTTGGAATTTTTTTGGATGTTTACCTACATAAAATTTTGGTTGGGTTTAGGGAAATAGTGTAAAAGTGTCTTGAGTGTGTATCTTAGGCCAGGGTGTTCGGTGATGGTGTGGTAGCCGACATATCTATTCACCAAGACCCTGAATACATTCTTGTCAACTCAGCATGATGAGAAATTTTTTTGCAAGGATTAATAGTCCATGCATCATATAACATTGACTCTTTGACTATCATTATTGATTCATCTCTCTATTGATGTTGATATATATATATATATGTGTGTGTGTGTGTGTGTGTGTGATCATATGAATGTGGTACTCCTTGATAACTTTTAGGATACATCCACGATGATATTGAACTAGGATAATAGTTTCTATACTTATGTTTTGTTCAGGTTCAAGATCTTCTAGATCTTCAGTAGAGAGGGATGTTAGTGGAAGAGTATACAACTAGGTTCATAGATTTGAAATGCTACTATCTTGGCATGATTGGAGATAGATACTTCCGAGAATATAAGTTTGAGCATGCAATCCAGAGAGAGATCTAAGCTAGCATAATGCCCTTGTGAATACCCACCTTTTCCAGGGTGTTGGAGAGAGCACTATTGATAGATTTATTTCAATCAGAGGGATGCTAGATAGTTGGAGATGGTAGTGGGTGCGACAGGGGTGGGTAATCTACAACAGTAGGCAGGTGCCATAAATCATAGAAAGGGAGGCCCTTCTATGAGAAGGCTCAGCGAGGTGGTCATATAGTGCAGGGGTAGCGATTTTCACTAGGGTAGACTAGAGAGGGAGAGTTCTATTCTTGTGATGTGAAAGGTCACATGACATGAGACTTCCCAACCATAAGTACGAGGCATCCCAGGAAGATAGCAGATGGACCACCATGACAGAGACAACACTTTCATCAGGGATACCCCAGGTGTAGACTTGGTGGTCCCTAAGGACATGGAGCTAGTAGATGATCAGAATGAGATGTAAGTGGGGGATGATGTTCTAAGGTACTCCCACCACCACCACCAGGGGTCCCATTTTAGGCTTAGGGAGTTGGCAGCCGAGGCCGTGTACAACTACAAACTTTGATCTTTTATGATTTTGTTGTGCATGGGATAATTCTTGGTATGATATGTTTTTATTATACTCTTGAATCAGTATTAGTAGACACAAGTTCTAGTAACTATTTTATATTTTGACTCATTGTGCGGGAGTTGGAGCTCCCAGTAGAGATGCTAGTACAATAACTTTGTTTTGAGGTTCTTATAGGGAATGATTATTCTTATCTTTCATCTACCAGCAGTGTGAGCTATCACTTGGAGGAGAGAGGTTTGTGTGGGACCTTTTGGTCATTACAATGGAACCCTATTATTTCATATTGGGAATATATTGGATTTATATGGTTTGAGCCTAGATCGACTATCACCACAAACTAGTCAGATGCCTACACACTGATGTGTTGTGGGTCTTCTTTTTCAATTAGAGAGACCTCAATGATGGACAAGTAGTTATTGTGATTAAGAGGTTCCAGACTATTACCCACATGTTAGAAAGTGTAACCCTTTGTGCAATGGACTCTTGATAAATCTGGTTTCCTTCATTTGAGGAGGATTATATAGACATCTTCTCCAAATATGTTATGGGAATACCTCCAGGGTGGGATATGAAGTTTTTCATTCACTTGTAACTAGGTACTACCTTGATATATTCTATAGAATATCATATGGTACCTACCAAACACTAGGATCTACCATTAAAGTTGTATGACCTTTGGGATAATGGTTTCTATAGACCCATTGTGTCCCCCTAGCCATCCCCATTTCCATTTGTGAAGAAGGTAGATGCGAGCTTTATTTTTTTCATAGATTATCATTATCTAAACCTAGCCATGATAAATAAAATGTAACCCTTTCCAATGATTGATGATCATTTTGATCAGTTGTGAGGTGTGAGATTGCTCTCTATGATTGAACTCAGGTTTGGCTACCAGAAGATGCAGGTTCATGATTCTAGTATTGCAAAGTTGGATTTATAACGTATCGATGGACACTAAAAGTTCCTAGTGATTCCATTCGGTGTGATAAATACCCCTATATATTTATGGATTTCATTAACCATATATTCCATTAATACTTAGAACAATTTTTTATTGTCTACATTGATGGCATACTCATCTATGATTCAACAAAGGAGGAACTTTAAGAGAACATGGGTATGTTACTAGATTTCTTTAGAGAACTAGATTTATGGAAATATATTGAAATTTCATTTCTGGATCCAAGAGGTTCTATTTATAGGGAATGTATTTTCTGAACTAGTTTTAGCCACAATTTCAGCAAAGGTAGAAGCAGTGATTTCTTGGGATCCACCCAAGAATGTGTTGGAGATGCAGAGCTTCCATGGCTTGGCAGTGTACCACAAGAGATTTTTGGTAGAATTTTTAATTATCAAGTCCCATTTGACCTCCATGATGCTGTAGGGATAGTCATTTACCAAGTCTGAGTAGTGCCAAAAGGCCTTCGAGGAGTTAAGGAAGAGGATGAAGAATGCTCCACTATTGAGGTTACTAGAGGAAGGCATCGATTTTGTGGTGTATTATGATTCATCGAGAGATGGTCTCGATTTCATATTGATGTAACGACAGGAAGTAATCACATATGGGTCGAGGTAGGTTAGACCCCATAAGTAGAACTATGTGAGTCAAGACCTATAGCTAGTAGTAGTAGTCTTCACCCTGAGGATGTGGAGGAACTACATTCTAGTAGAGAACGTTTTGGTTTACTTAGACCACCATATTCTCAGGTATGTCACCACTAAAGGGGAAATAAACCTGAGGCAACAACCCTTTTAAGAGTTCTTATAGGACTACAACTTCAAGATAGTCTATACTCCAAGAAAGTTCAATGTGGTAGAAGATATCCTAAGCATGAAGTCTTAGGTTCTCTTGGTGTAGGAAGATTTAGAGAAATTATCTTCCCTATATATATCCCTAGTGGAGTAAGAGGGTACAACTTTTCTTCATTCAACGGTGTTGACTCCTTTACTCCTCAAGTGTGTGAGAGAGTCTTAGTTGGGAGACATCTAATGTATTGTTCTGCGTGATCAGATATCCACAACCGATTCACCATATGAGTATTTTGAAGGAGGTAATGATGAGATCTTATTCACAGGGGGAATAGTAGTTCCAATCATGATACGGGAGGAGTTGATGTGGAATTTCCATAATTTTACCCTAGATGTAAATCCAAAACTGGGAAAGATGTAAAAATACCTTCAGTGGTAGTTTTTGTGGTCCATAATGAGATAAATCATAGCTAAGTTCATCTCACAATGCTTGACCTATTAATAGGTGAAAGTTGATCACCATCTTCCAGAAGGTTTGTTTCATCCCCTTGAGATCCCAGTGTGGAAATGTAATGACATATCTATGGACGTCGTCATAGGGATTCCTCACACAGTGGAGGGACATGATGACATCTGGGTGATAGTAGGCCAACTCACAAATTCGGCGCACTTCCTTGCTATCAAGTAGAATAGTTAAGAAGAGTTTTTGGGGTAGTTGTTCATATGAGATATTTTCCACCATCATGGGGTACCGTTGATGATTTTCTCTGATCAAGATGTGTGATTTATGACACGATTATCGAGAGACATCTTGGAGGCATTTGGGACCCTGTTGATAATGAGTACGTCCTTTAACCGCCAAAATTATGGGTAGAATGAGTGAACTATCTAGGTTTTAGAGGATACATTCAGGTATAACATGTTTTATTTCAGTCATAGCTAGGAGGATAACCCTTATATGGTAGTGTTTTTGTACAAAAATAGCTAGCACTCTATTATCAACATGCCACCATGTGAGGCCCTATATGGGAGAACTTTTATGTCACCTTTTCTCTGTATGAATATTAAAGAGTCATATATTATAGGACTAGAGTTGGTGAAAGAGACAACACAGACTGTGCATGTTATCTATAAATGGTTGAAGATGGCCCAGAGCATACATTAATCCTTCGCAGATCACCATCATAGGACCTTAGAGTTCAAGCAAGGAGATTATTCCTTCTTGAGATTCTCCCCATGGTGAGTAATGTGGAGGTTCAGTTGGGGAGAAAAGCTATCCCTAAGGTTCATCGGGCCATTTGATATCATGTAGTGGGTTGGAGAGGTTTTCTACAGAGTCAACTTACCACCATAGCTAGAGCAGGTGCAATATGTATTCCATGTGTCGCAGCTGAGAAAATACACGCATGACCCTACATAGATCATTGACTGGGGGACTTGGACATCAAGTATGGATCCACCTTTGCAGAGCACCTGATGAAGATTGAGGACCGATAGGAGTGTACCTTGCGAGGATAGAACATCCCTTTGGTTTGTGTGTTGTGGATATATAAAAATGAGTGTGACAGTTCTTGGTAGTGGAAGAGCTAGATGTAGGCTCAATATCCCCAGTTTTTTCCACAGTTTTTTTGGGGATGAAATTATTGAAGGAGGGAATGGTATAGAGATCCAATTTTTTCATTTTAAGACATTAAAATATTTATAAATAAATTTATAGACCTAGGAACCGAGACAACATGCAATTTCAAGGCCTGGTGTGCCCAGAATTAATTTCATAAAAATATTAATATATTTTATTTTTTAAATGCATGATTAATTAAATAAAATGAGATAAATATAGAATGGTTGATCATATCTAAAATTTGAGACCATGGTTGGGTCAGAATGTGGTGTTTACCCATGGTGCCACCTAAAATGATTCAGAACGGGACCTTTGTATCTCTCGCTCATTGGCAGTTAATTTAAGTTAATTAATTAATTGTTTGAAAAATAAACCTTTGACCTAATTAAAATATTATAAATAGGTATTTAGGGGGATTTTTCTATGTTTGGACTCACAATTATTCCATCCAATGGTGTAAGCTCCTCCATTTTGTTGGTGATGAACAACAAACCTTTGGATCAAGGCAGATTGAAGCACAATAGATGCACCGACATCTTCTGTTCATTGCAAGAGCACATTCTTCACTAGATATCAATCCAAATAATAGGTATGGATTTTCAATTGGTATTTTACCCATTTTATTAAAATTTTTAGTATATAGAATTTCATTCATCAATCTTCACCCCTGTTGCAATACATTTCATGAGCCTAAGTACTGAAATATTATTTTATTAATTGTTTCTAATCCAGATTGTATATTATATATCATCTTATAAGATATTTTTAAAAAATATTAAGACATTTATTCTTGTGAATTCCTCCCACATTTTTTCATGTTATTCATCATTGGAACCTTGTGGTTTCAGATTCAACAATTATCAGGCGTCTCAAGCTCGATCGGGTGCCCGGATCAGAGGTGGATCAATGAAATAGTGATAGTTCTTCAAGAAGAACATAGATCTGGTTTTTTTGTAATTAAATGAGGTTAGATCCAAATATTTGAAGTTGTATCACAAAGATATGAATGAACTATTTTCTTATGAATGAATAATGAAACCCTCATTTGTTTCGATGGTCCAATTCTATCAAACAACAGCCAGCGAACATGATTCACAGCTAGATCTGAAGATTTTGGAAGGATTCACAGAGATATATGAAGTGGTTTGAATAGATTTAGTACACAGATGATAATTTGTGAACTAATAAACTTTCTAAAAAAATATCTACTACACTTCGTGTAGTAGGAAGAACACATGGAGTGTATCCTCCCTCAGTAGCGATGACTCTAGGGTTTGATAAAAGATAAGTATGACCCAATGTGTAGTATTGCTTCATAAACTACAACCTTTTTAACTACTAGGAAAACCTATGTGATGGGTCACATGGGTGGGGAATTCATGTAAGAAGAATATAGACATGGGTTGACAACACATGAGACATCCAGTGTGGACTAACATGACTTGTACCATAGTATATTGACATGGGGTCTTAGTACCTAGACATAGCCCGCAAACATAGCCCGACCCCTAGATAGGTGGGACACACCATGCAGTCCACCTACATTGAATTTAAACCTACACTGATGGGACCCATGTACTGGCCAGAGACATGACAAAGTAGGTAAGAGGGACCACATGTCGTGTGGGTCCCCTAACACGTCGTGTACTAATTAAGCTCTTTTGATTGATCTTCAAATGTTCATATCTCTTTTGGTTGAACTCAGATTTTGGCCCCTGAGATTCTTATCCGGATTTTTTTTTCCAAATAGAATGTGATGGTTCCATCAAAAGAGTTTTTTTGGGATATGACATGAAATGTTATGGGTTTGAAACATGATGAGGAGGCACCCTATGAGGGCATCAATCTTATAGATTCATAAGAGCATTACCGGGCTTACCCTTCACTGGGCTGGTCAGTGGCATACCCCGATGGTAGTTTCGGGATTACCCTCCAACTAGGATGGTTAGCGACATTCCCTAATGATATTTCCATGTTACCCACTAGTAGGACTATATAGTGGAGTTCCTCGATGTTCCAATCTTACTCTTCAGTAGGGCCAGGTAGTGGCATTCCCCAATGAAATATTCTAGGAGAAACCCTCTATCCAGGCTAGGTAATGGTGTTTCTATAATGACTCATTGGGCTTACCCTATAGTAGGACAAGGTATTGAAGTTCCCTGGTGACCTTCCCAAGTGGTACCCTCAAGTTGGGCTAGGCAGTGGTGTTCCCTAGTGACTACCAGAGTAAGACCCTCCTATCATACCAGGGCAATGGATCCTTTCCAAAAACTAGTGACCCCTCGACTGTGAAGAACTGTGAAAAGGCATGGTTTAATGTTTTTTTGACTCACAAGAAAGAGGGATACTCCCCCGCTTCTGAGATGTGTTATTATGATGCAACTTAAAATCATGCAGACGTGTGAGTGCTGTCCAAAGTGTATAGTATCAAGGTGTTGTGATTGAGTCCCTTAGACTTGTGTGCCTTGGATAGATGCATGAAATGCTGGGAATCGTTGAGGGAATTTATTTTACCATTGTATACTCTTCTTCTTGGGATGATATTTGAGATGGGAATACCCTTTCTCTATTTTTGTGTTTATTAGAAAAATCATATATATATATATGTCCTACTTCAGTGCCCAGTCCTTGGGTTAAGGTTACTTTCCTTTAAGGAGAGGTGAAAACGTGCGAGGTATTCCCAGTTATTTGTGTGTCTAGATTCTATTGGTTTGATGAGTCTAATATCCTACCGTAGGTAGTGAAGACTCAATAAGAAGTTCATCTTCTCACTGTTTCATGCACATTATGTTTGGATGAGCTTACTTTCACTCTCTTATTGGGTTGAGCTGTACTCTTTCACTGTACCTTGTTATATCTACTAATACCCTATTTAGTTGTTTCTCATAATACTCCCCTTAACCTTTTTGGGGGTGTTCTAGTGGTTATGTATATACTCACTCTAGCATGGGATGTTTTCAACATGGTTCGTGTCTTTTTCAATCATCCGACAGGTTTATCATGAATTCAGAGGAGCTTAGGGAAACAAGGTTCTTGGCGGGAGTACACTGGTCGTTGCTTATGATACAAAGATGGGCTCTCTCAACTGTTTTCTATTTTCCATTTTTTTCAGGTTGGGTCATATTTGTGGTTTGGGTGTGTATTTTTTCTCCTTTTACATTTTTTTATAAACTACAGTACATCTTTCTGTTTAGTGGTCGACGCATTTTTTGAATATTTATAGCAGTGTTACATCTTTTGTTCTTTCACTATACACTTTTTCATTGAGTTGGTTGTGTGCCTATTTATAGGTATTTAGGAAAAGACATCCCTAAGTGTAGTGGGCCTTTAGTTCTTGATTCTACCCCTGTCCTATGAAGTCATGCTTGTTATTGTTTTGGATTAAGCCCCATCTTGGGTCATGTCATGACACTTACTGCACACCTAGTTTGACACTCGTAGGGGATATGCTTTGGAAATTCAAAAACACATCATGAAACATCATGAATTCTTCAAATAATGATCATGAATAATTTAAGTTCAGCCTAAATTTCCATATATTTTAAATAACTTATCATATTTTATACATCCTATATATGATTCCTCATGACTATGTGTTTTCACACTATGATTATTGTTTTATCACACTATGGTTTTTATTTTTGATTTATGGATAAAACCCAAAGGAATAATGATAATGTTAAATTTAATGGAATGTGAGATGATTCTCCTATGATGAAACTAAATGTTATGGGAGATAGAATAAAAAATATCATTGTTATAATCACAAGACATTATCTATCTATGAATCATACTGATATTCTGTATTAGAAAAAAAGGAACAACAATTTGTTGAGTCCTTCCTGAGGAAACATTCACTATGTTTTATTAGTTACACTAATCCTCTAGTTATAAAGAAATGGATAAGTTCCAGTGAGAATATTTTTTATATTCTCTAATTTTCAAGACATGAAAAAAGTGATTTTGGTTTTCTATCATTTGAAATGTGAAGATGATCAATGGTGTAATCTCATCAAGAATATGAGGCAACATGATGAAAATAACTCCATGGAGTTGGATGAGTTTATGAGGTTGTTTTTAAATAAGTACTTACCTTTTATTCTACATGAAAACATGGAGAAGAAATTACATGAAATAAAGAATAATAATTATTAATATATTGTTACCTATGAGGAAAATTTTGCGCAACTTGCATAGTACTCTTCTAGAATTATCATCTAACTAGAAATTAAGGCTGATCAATACTTTAGTTGATTAAAAACAAGTCTCTAAATTCTTTTTTCCATAAGGTACATCAGTAGTTATAAATAAATAATTTTATTTTATCTCAAGATCGAAATGGATATTGGATTTACCCATAAATCACATGGTTTGGATAAGAAAATAAAGATAATGTTCAAGGGAAACACTAAAAACAATGGATAGAAAAGGATGAGCATCCCATCATGCTAAATGTGTCAAAGGAAACATGGAGGAAAATGTTTTAAGTGGACAAGTAAATATTTTAAGTGTATAATGAAATTTTATTAGGAAATCAAATGTCCAAATTATTAGAAGAAGTTAAAAAATGATGAGAATAGAGAGAAATATCCATAGAATACAACAACCACACTCCATTGTTTAAAGTAAAATGTGTATGGTCAATATTTTAACCAATGGAAAAATATGAAGGTTAATGATAATGGTCCACATAAACAACCTATTAAGGTGATAGATACATGAAAATATCACACGATCACTATTTCTGATGAGGGCTCTAACTTGGAATCCAAGATACCCATGTTCGAAACTGAGTGGAGGTGCATTGCTGGGTTACTGTAGCAGGCACTGTTCGGTACTATATTAGACAGAACTAATCACTCGATTTGGGCCTTCAGGAAACCGGTTTGGGCCGACGTGTCTTAGGGCCTTTGGGTCATCAAAGGCCTTTGAGCCTCAGTGCCATTGGGAAAAAGATAGTATAGAGTAGCCTATTTCACACAGAGCAAGCCCTAGAAGAGGATATAAGCAAAGAGTATCAGTCACCAGAAGTAGAGATAAAAGGATTGGAAGAATGATAAGGTATGGAAACCACCATCGGGACCAGTCACCGTGCAGCTTTGTATGGGGAAAATATATCTAATCAATAATACAAGGTGGGGATCTAGGTGATCAATGATATAGAAGCTAGGGAGGGGTAGTTCTAGTGGGTTGGGCCTATGGGTCATATAATTGGCCAAGTATGGAGCTAGGCCTTTGGGTCATGTATTGGCCTTCTTGTCATTTCGAGCCTTGTGACTTAGGCTTACGGGTTATGTTAGGGTTCCCCTTCAACCCTTAAAAGGGGGATTATAAATAATAAAAATAAAAAAGAAGGTATTTGAGCCATTCGGGCTATTTCTGATGAGGGGAGTGATAACAACATGGTGAATGGTAAACTTACCATCCACTCAAGAAATGCTAATATATTATTTGACTATGGATCTAACAATTATTTTATATTTGAATACTTTTTATGGGTATTAATAAACCACCCACATGGTTAGATGTATAAATTTTAGTGAAAATACTTCATGGTATGATGATTACATCTCTAGTGTATTATTTCTCCCTAATTGATGTTTGTGGGAATGTGCTTCCAGAAAATCATGTCATTCAATCTTTGGTTTAATTTGATGTTATCATAGAAATGTATTAGATTTATCAATATAAATCCCGCATTAATTATACACTAAAGGAAGGAAATTTTTACATTCCAAACCAACATATTATCATATATTATTTTGATGATAAATATGAACTTCTGATGGAAATTACATCCATTTATTGGTTTTGATTCCAATTCAAAAGGGGATTTTATTTCATATGGTTGGGGGAAACTAAACATCTATGGCATACCTATTATTCAAGTTTTTTAATGTATTTTAGAAAAAGTTTCCTAGTCTTCCACCAAATCATGAAGTTATATTTTCATGGAAATAATAATTGGTGCCACACATATTTGAAGGACTCCCTATAGAATGTCCCTGATTGATTTACAATAATTAAAAGGTCAACACCAAGAGAATCCTAATAAGAGATTCATTCAACCAAGTGGTCCACCTTGGGGTTCTCTCAGTATATTTTTAAAAATAAAATACATAACAATGTGACTTTTCCTTGATTATTGGGAGATGAACAAGATAAAAAACATGAAGAAGTATCATATAACCCACATTGATGACGTGTTTGATCAACTACATGAATCTCAATAATTTTTAATGTTTTATCTTCATTATGGATATCATCAATTGAATGTAATGAAGTAAGATATATTCAAGAAAACATTATGTATAATTTATGGGCACTATGAGTATGTAGCGATTCTATTTTTTATTATTAATTCCACTACTATATTAATGGAATTAATAAATAGTGTATTTTAATGATTACCATGATCATCTTGTGTTAGTCCTTAGAGAAAATACTCTTATATATTCAAATAGAAAGGGAGCTCATGAATATCACTTTATAATTTTATTGAAGACCGTAAATAAAGATAACTTGTATGAAAATTTTTGAAAGTGTGCATTTGTGAAATAAGAGGTTTCATTTTTGGGTCATATAATCTTAGGAAAGGGTATGTCAATAGTTCCATTAAAGATATTGGATATTTAATGTTTTCCTTAACAAGACACAATGATTGATATTTTATGATTTCTTTTTTTTGACAGATATTATCTACAATTTTTGGAGAATTTACCATGGATATTTAATCCACTCACCATGTTAACATGGACGGGACCCAAGTTACTTTAGGAATATTAAAGAGAGAGAAATTTCAAGGAACTACATAGAATATTTTTTAGCGCACCTATTCTTAGATTACCATGTAGTGGAGAAGGGTTTTTTAATCTTTAGTGATGCATCAAATAAGAAATTAGGAAGATTCATTATACATAATGACATGTTTATAGCTTATGCCTTTTGAAAATTAAAGGTTCATGATTAAAATTACCCAAATAATGATTTCGGAGTTAGGAGTGGTAATTTTTGAATTAAATATATAGATGAATTATATTTACAAGGAAAATATTTATATATATGTATTGATTACAAAATTTTAATTTATATAATCACACAGAAGGATTTGAACATGAACTAGAGGAGCTAGTAAGAGTTGATTAAATATTATGAATTTTCAAGACATTATGACCCTGAGAAAGTAAACAATGTGTATTATGCTTTGAGTTGAAAGGTTTATGATAGCGTATCTACCATGAGGATCACAAAAGAACCAATATTTCTGTATTTTCAAAGGACATATGGAGAAATACTAAAGGAAGTATCAAAATATTATCTATCTCAAATATATATTATACCATAAATCCAAGTGAAGATTAAACAGGCACATGATAATGATATACAGATAAAATATATGTTGAAATTTTTTCCTATATTTTACATTGATTGTGATGGAATGATAAGGTTCAGGAACTATTCATGTGTTCTACCCATACCAAATTTTATGACTGGGTTTTTAGAGGTGGTTTATAGTTCTTCATTATTTATTTACCCTATAAGTTTATACATGTATTGTTATTTAAAAATGTATTTATTGTGGTATGGAATAAAGGGAGATATCTTAGTGTTTGGATTTTGATGCTTAGTATTTCATTATGTTAAGGTTGAGAGAAAATATTCTAAGTGGATGTTACATCCATTACCCACACCAAAATGAAAATGGGAAAAAAATGTAATTAGATTTTGTTACTGAACGCCCCAAAACATCTAAAGGGACAATGTTTTATAGGTTATAGTTGATCGATATGAAAATTCAACACACTTCATCGATATAAATGAATATTTATATCAGGATCATCTTTCAAGGATATATGTTAAGGATGTTGTAAGGTTTTGTGGAGTACTATATACCATTGTGTCTGATCATGATATAAGGTTTACCACAAAGTTCTAATGAAGTCTTTGGTAGGGTCTTGATATGGATTTGAGTTTCAGAATTACGTGTCATCCTTAGAAATATGGTCATCTAAAGAGAAAAATTCAATCCCTTGAGGAAATATTGAGATCTTTTTCTTAGGATTTGAAAGGGTTTTGGGATCAACAGCTTCCTCTAGTTGAGTTTGAATACAATAATTTCTTTCACATGAGTAATCATATGGATCCTTAATATGAAATCTATGGAAAGAAGTATAGAACTGCGATGTGATAGAATGATTTAGGATAAATGAATATATTAGGTGTATGGATAGCTGAACAAATGACATTCCATCTTAGATCAATTAAATAACTCATCAGTGTTGCACAAAGTTGATAGAATATTTATACTATCAATCACTCGTGTGATCTGCAATTTGTAGTTAGTTACAAGGTGTGTCTACAAATTTTTCTATGTAAGAATATTTTGATATTAAATTAATAATTAAAACTAATCTATAGGTATATAGATCTATTTAAATATCATGATCATATTAGGATGGAATCATATTCATTGGCGCTTCCACTAGATGTTTCTTAAGTCTACAATATGTTATATGTATCTCTCATGAGGAAGTATATACTTGACCCTTCATATATAATAAAATCAGAGGTAATAAAATTGGGGAATGATATTTATTATGAGGAACAATAATTGAATATTCATGATCATAGGTATAATGTTATATGAAACATGATCACTCACGCGATCAATGTTTGGTGAGAAAATCTCCAGTCGGAGGATGCTATGTGGTAATATGGGGATGTAATGAGATCAAATTATCCTTAGTTAATAGTTATAATGTGATGTAATTTAGAGGGAAAACTGATTTTCATAGGGGAATAATGAAATATCCTAATATTTTATGATATTTTTCAAATAAATCTAAACTTGTTGATATCTTGCATTACGCGCATCACTGACCCTTAACAAAATGTGACACGCTACTAAAATATTTTTTTTAATATAATAACTATCACATAGACATTGAAATGAAGGGTATTAATAGGTCTAAATAAATTATGAAAATATCTGGTTTATAAATTTATCTAAAATTAAATATTTATTTGACCAATTTTTTGGAGATAGAAATTTAAAAAATCAAAATAAAGGTGATTTTTTTTTCTGAAAAAACTATTTTTAGGTGCACGAATGAGTCTTATATTAATAAATTAAAAAAATAAATTTGAGTGAATTAATTTTTTTTAAAATTAAATATTATATATTCAATAATTTTTTTAAAATATATCTTATGTTATTTTAGGCATGAGATATGAATAAATCCATTTTATGCTTAAAAACACTTTTTTTTATAAAAAACAGTTTTGTCGTATTTTGTACACTTACTTTAAAATTAAAATTTCCTAATTTTAGAAAATTTATTTGAAAAAATTTACTTTATTTCTATAATCAACATGTAAAAATTATATGATGATATTTTTTTGGTAAATTACTGAAAATATTAATTTTTGATGAATAGTAAAAAAGACTAATTTCTATTGAAAAATGACTTTTTGTTTAAAAAATTTATAAGGTTATTTTTTTAATATGGTTTTAAAAGGTAAAATAGGTCAATTATATATATATTAATATAATTTATGTCATTGTAATAAATTCCATATTTAATTGGTATATTATAACATTATATACTTATGAGAATTTTCTTTTTGGAAAACTGCTTTCTCATTATGTCTAAGGGTTTAATTTTAAATTGAACTATTCCAATCATATTAACTGAATTTGAAAAAAATGGACCCCATATTTTTAATCATAATAATTTAATTTTATAATATATTTATATTATTTTTCCCATTATTAATAGTAAAAGAAGTAAAAATTAATTATTGTGGTGATGGTGACAATGGGTTTACCAAGGGTTACACTAAAACTTCAAGGGGTAAAATTATCTAGAAACATTTAAAATAGCCAATTAAGTTCATATTTATACCATATATATTATAAGATCTATAATGGACCATTTTGGACCCTTTTTTCAAGGGAAAAACTGTTGGTACTTCTTTTTCTTTTCAATACATCTAAGTGTGTCCTCTATCCCACTTATAAAAGGACATCCCTCTTATATCCCATTCAAGCATCCAAAACACTTTGGTTCACTAAATACATACCCAATTAAATTATTATATTAAATTATATAATCTTATAATCACTTTTTTTATCATAAATCCAACATATAAAGATTTTTTATTCAAACCTATGGTGGTTACTTGAAGAAGAGGCAACATTCTTCGATGAGCATTTTTATCTTATTTCTTCCCCGATCACATTAAAATATTATTAAAATGTAAAAATAAAATAAAATTAGTATCATAAATGTACTAATATGTTTTTATGTTATTTTATTTACCTATATACATATCTTATTACCTGAAAATGGATACGATAACATCACTCTTTTGTACGCCAGACAACTTCCTAACGAACTGATGTAATAAGTTTTCCATAAACCCATCTCACGGTTGGGTATGATGATAAATATAATGTTTATATATATATATATATATGAAATTTTTAACAAAAATATACTTCTATAAATATATTATCACATTTCACTTTTCAATTTTCATTCTGTGGGGTATATGATAACGTCGATCGTGTGTATGACAAACTACCACCTTACGAAGCGATGCGATTTGTTTCCCACATATATTTTACATAAAAGGGAATAAGTGAAAATTTAATTAATATATGTCATATATAATAAATTATATTTTTTTGATATAAATAATTATTATGTACCTCCCTTTTATTCCATCCATCGAGAAAATTGAAATAGTGTTTAGGCATACATTTGGCCCACCTTCTTCATGAATGGTATAATTAATTTTCTATATCAAACATTAATGGATTAATATAAATAAATATATGATGAATATATATGATATTTATATAATTGTTAACATTTTGTAAATTCTATATCTATGATCAATGTAAAAGTACTAAAAATACAAAACCAAAACATACCTAAAAAACGAAGTAGTTAATATCCAAAACGTACTTTTAAGAATGAATTATAATTAGAATGTTAATAAAAGTGTATAAGTATATTATATATGATATTATATATATGTTTATGGTTATTTATTAGGTTAATATTAAATTTATATTTACTATACATGAGGCTATATCACTTTCGAGGAAAGAGGAAGTTAACGTAAGGGATATTTTGTCTCACTCTTATTTGTGTGAGATACATGCCATATTCACCACTTGTTAATTATATGTGGTGTATATATTTACCATTAATTAATTTAAGGTTTATTATAAAAAAATTACATGTATTTAATTTTTTTTCCAGATCAATCTTTCATGGGATTTATGGTTGAAATGATACTAAAACAGTAAGCGATTTTTGTATCAAATTACCTTCTTTGGGATATAAGTTATAGTATTAACCTATATTATTTTATGAGGTGTATAAAATCCCCAAATTAATTGTTATATCATTAATTTATTTATTCTAATGATATATAAATTTCCATTTTTTTATTCTTTCATGGGGCATATGATAGAACATTACCAAAGTAGTAAGGGTTTTGGGATACAATTTCATCATTTATCGGTATTGTTTAAGTTTATACTTCCAATAATGAAATATTATGTTTTATATTCCAATATGATAAATAATTTTATTCTACTCTAGTTATTTAATTATAATACATATTTCCCATCATTTTCCTCACTTTATGTACCAAGATTTCAAAATAGCGTTTTTAATGAAAAATGACATTATTTCAATATTTGGTCGAAATAACATTTTTATTCCATATCCATGATTTCTAAAAATGTTTTCAAAAAATATAAATTTCTTAAAAGTATTTCTTAAAGAAATATTTACCCATTTTTTATTTTTTATTAAATATTTTAAAAGGAATCTTCATCTGATTTTCTAAATGAGACTAATTTTTCATTTATTGAAAATGTTAAAGGAATATTTTTTTAACTCGTATAACATGAAAAAAAATTTCGACCATCATTAGAACTAAAATTTTAAAATATAACTTTATAATTTCTAAATTTTATTTTCAATAAAATTTATTTTTATACTTTTTTCTATTTTAATAAATTATTTTCAATGTGTAAATTCAATTTTCCTCAATAAATGTTTTAAATGATTTTTAAAGCTAACTATATACATGATTCCATGATTATTTTCAAATAAAATGCTTTTTAAACTATTTTTTGTTTTAAAAAGTAATTTTCAATTTGGAAAGGATATTTTCTTCAAGAAAAGTTCCAAGTGATAGTTCAAAATAATTTTCTATATAAGATAATATACTTTTATGTAACTTATTCATTACTAGGGATACGATCCAATGATACCTCTTTTATTTTTTCTTTAGATGTTTTTTATTTATGATAAGAAAATTTCTATGAATCCCATTTATTTTCCTTGAGTTATGCGATGATTAAATGTTTATGAAACCCATTTATTTTAATGGGTTTTGATATGCTGAATATTTATGAAACCTATTTTTTTTTTCTTGAATTATGATACGATGAATGATATATGAAACTGATTTATTTTCATGGTTTATTCTATAATAAATGTTTTATGATCTTATGGAACATATATGTATATATATCTTTATGTTATGTTAGTTACGTTATTAAAAAGGTTGGTTGTTACATTATAACCACAGATAAGGGTTACATTATTATCAAAGATATTGGTGAACTTATAACCAAATAAAGGTGGTACATATATCTCCCTCCAATGAATTAAGAAAATATTGATATCTCATGAGAAAAAATAATAATATAATGGGTAGTGAACCATGTTTAGTAAGGAACTTCTTCCACTACGACAATCTTGGTAGTGATCCTTGAAGCTATGATGGTTTGGGTAATGAACCCATTTCACAATGATAACATTGGAAATGAACATTGGATACTATGTAAATGATTTTCAGTGATAATTTTTATTTCAAAATACCATGTATTATGTAAATATTATAATCACATGGATAATGTTATTTGATTTACTTTTGCTTAATTTCTTATGAACTTCTATTATTTACATCATGAATCAAGATTTTGATATTTGTTTGAATGGAATGACTTTCTTATGTTATGCTAATGTTCTAATACAATTATGATCAAATTGTTTAGGTATTTTCCCTATCTACCCTTACTGGTCTTCTGATCTCACCCTATCTTATGTTTCTTTTCCCAATGTTATGATGATTGGTATTAATTGTGATACTTCTATAAAGGGTTCTTGTTATGAGGAACTATGTAGGGGATGATGTTTAATGCTTATGAACTAGTTGTTTAAGTTTCTATTTTTCTAAAGGCACTATAACTTTATTGTCATTAGGGGCGTGTTTTATTATATGAATATTTATCTAAAAGACATAATATCTATGTATGAGAAGCCCGATACATTATAAAACCTCTTTAATAAAATCTTATGATTATTTTTTTATCCAATTTTCCTTTAATATTTAAAGGATATAATTTTATATCAAAACATAAATTTTTGATGAATTTTTGTTCATTTTTTATCCATTATTAAATTTTTAGTTGTTAAATTTCTCTTAAAACATTCACTTTATTGTGATCATTAGACATTATATTTCTCTTAAATTTTAATGTTATTTGTATAATGGATATGATTATTACATAAACATTATACCATTTATATATATACACAGTGCTTTAATTTGAAAGCTATTAAATTAACTAGGTAAATATTTATATTATACATTCATTACTCAATACATATATATTTCTATAAGGAATATTGCTGATGATTTAAATTGATCATTCAATATATGAGGAATTCACTAGACATGTTGTGATGGGTGGGACCCAATTATTAATATCCCCTTGATTCATTAATAAGTCTAATGAGGAAAATGAATTGTCTAAATTAAATGGGTTTATGGTGTATACCTACCTACCAATTAAACTATCTTTGAATAAGGCTTTGGTGATATAAATATCATGATATCTGATATATTCATGTCCAATATTAAAAAATTCCTTCATTGAGAATTTAGTTATTATTTTCCATGATATTACTGAATTTATATTATCCATGGATGTTTTTTTGCTCTAGTTATTAATTAAATTGAATGTGTTTCAATTATTTACATTTCAATATTGATTATTCCATATTTACTAATAATAGATTCTATTATACGGAACTAATAATGATTATCTGATCTCACCCTTTATTTTTTCCCTTTCCCTAGGATATGAATAAGGATATTATGAATATGATCAATGATGAAAGAGTTTTTCTTTTTTCTATTTATTTTATATTTATAATGTAATATTATAATTATGTAAATATATTGTTCCTCAAGACTACAAAACTGGTTGGTCCTTCAGGATGAGATCTTTTGTATCTTATACTAAAGTAAAAAATAAGACACCACATCTAGGTTACTAGAGTTGGAGTTTATAAAGATATATGTTTGGGGCTACTGTAAGTGAGGGTGTGGGAGGTGAAATATGAGTTATTTGTTATGGATTGTGTGTTCATCTAAGCTTGCGTATTGAATGGAATCACTATTCTATTGGTTATGTAAACTAAGTTACTAAGTGGGAGGTATATGATTAGGTTAGAAAAGTTAGTTTACATGATTATAGTGTACCTACATTAATGATAAGTGTTAGGAAAACAAGGTGTATTTTGTTGGAATGAGGCTTGTGTGGGATATTTGGATGGATTGTGGTTGGGACTCAGTATATACCAAAAGTTCTTCCATGGGAGAAAATTTATAAAGTCAGACACATATCACTTTAGCAACATATGATAGTTCCCATGACATGTTTGATTGCTTCGTTGGTTATTGAATTTAGGGGTTTCATATAGTTTTTTTGTATCCCACTTGCATGATTGATTGTGTTGCCACTACTGTTTGATTACGTATCCTTGATTCTATGGTTCCTATATGTGGTGTATGTATCACATTGTAGGTGTTTTGGTTTACTTTGAAATGGGTTGATTTATAATGGTTTATAGTCATCATTTGAAAATGGAGAATGGTTTGAGTTATTTTTGTAAGAGTATTAAAGAAACAAGTTTTCCTTGAAATTGGTAATGAAAATGGAATTTTAATGAGATGTTTGGAAAGTGAAGAAAATTAATCTTGGTTTTTTCATCGGTTTAAAGGCATAGATTCCTTAGTTTGTAAATATTTATATTAAAATTATTGCATTACAATTCATAGTTTAAAATATTTAATCATTGTTGATTTTATTTATAAAAAAGGATGGTTGTTTGAAAATGAACTTGTGATATGTTTTTTGCTTTCGTTTTCTAAAGTATAAAAAAACCTAATTTATAACCTACATTCAAATTATAATTTAATAAAAAAAATTACTAAGTGTTTTTCATAGATTTGTTGGGTTGTGGTGGTTTACTGAGTTCTTTTGTGGTCCTGCCTATTATATCTCCATTGTAGGTTCTTGGTTCTTCATCAGGACACACTTTGAGAATTGATTTATCTGGTTATTTATGGTGAGTTGTTTGATTTTACTTTATTTTTATTGTGGTGGTTATTACCTATTTTAACATGAATTTCTTTCAATTTTTAATAAATCCAAATTTTTCCCCATTATATGGTTTAATTTGTCTAATTAGGATTTAACTACTTTCTATGGATGGTGGGAAGCTATATCCATATGAGATCAGGAGGGAACTAGAGATGGATTTAGTGTTCTTTATAATGAAAGGAGATTGGAGGTGAGCAGAGGGATTCTCTGTTTACTTATATTTCCTGCTTTATTTATTTCAACATATCTGATTTGGTGTAGAACTTTGATATATAGATGGGTCATGCTAGTTTTCATTATATTTATACTTTTGTTATAACCATGATTAATGGGTCAAAAAATTGCTAAGGGGTTAGATTTTATTATCAGGAACTAATTTATTTTTGTGGGGATTGGGAAGGACCCTTGGGTCAGCGACATACCGATTTAGGTATCCCTTAGATGGATAACATGGGGTGTCCCACCACTTTCCTGAATGGAATTCCCCATCCTCAGGAGTAATCCACTAGTGTTCAAGCATCACAAAAGAACACATAGGAGAAGTTTTACCCAAAGATAAGAGTTACAGAAACAACATAAATCACAAGATAAATATTCTATTATTTTGATTAAATTTTGATGAATTTAAATTTATATAAGTTCGGAGACGGATTGTTACATTTTTTATGGTTTTTAGAATTAACAAGAGTTTTATATGGTTAAGAATAACCATAGAAAAACCTTGCACATGGGTCTATCCTTGGGAAACTTCCAATTGGCATGGTTGGTGTATGTAAAGTTAGACCATGTAGGGTCCATGGGGAAAATGTACACCCAGTCTTTATGGGATTAGTGTGGGAAACACAGCTTCCACATAGTTTTGAAAACAATTCAAGATGCCCAGAATTGTATTTTATTTAAATTTACCTCTTTTCAAAATATAAATAAAATAAATATCACTCACCCTTACTTAATCCCCCCTCCCAGGTTTCTAACTCAGCCACCTTGGGGATATCCCCTCACACGACACCTCCTCCTTCCTCCCCTACCCCTTGTGTTATGTGACACCCGTGACCATGAGGGTCCTTGCATGAGGCCTCCTACTCCTCACTCTACATCTATCATAATATGACCCGGTAGCCTAGTAAGTGTCTCACAAATAGGATCCAACATTTCTTCTCACTTTCCCCCCTGAATTTTAGGTGTGATCTCCCTAGGTAGTCGTTACTCCACCTCTATTATGTTTTTCCCATGTTTTATCTCTCTTCTTCGACCATATAAGTTCAACTGAACACCCGTTTAAGGGGTTGACACATTTTTTGTGACTCCTCCATTACTAGGGTATGCAATGGGTCTCTTGGGAGGCCATATGGTGTGTTTGGTAATTTTTTAGTAATGAATATTTCTATTAGTCCATTTCATCTTACTTATAGTGTTTTGAGATAGGTGTTTCTTTATAACTCCCTCATATTAACTTATATTAAATTTCAAATTTGTTAAAATGTTTTTTTTGATTTTGGAAATTTATTATATTCTCGTAGTAGTATTGAATCATTATTTGAACTATTTTATCACATTACGTGGGCTTAGGTCACATTCCATGTTCCTAGAAAATTTTATAAGCAATAATTTTATTAGGATTATTATTTTATAAAATATATCATATAGTTTTACAAATATTTGATATACCTTAAATGGTTTTAACTGAACCCTAATAATTTTAATTACATGGGATGGGATTAAGCCACATGCCAAGTGTTAGTTTAAATGGTCATTTTCATTTTCAAAAAAAGATTTAAATATTTTAAAAATATGTTTGATGTCAGTTCCTTTAAAAAATGGATGTGTAATGTTTTAAAGAAATGTTATCTAAATTAATGGAAGTTGGAAATCTTTTTATGTGATAATGAGACTTTAGATCTCATGGAGTTTTGAAATAGACTTTTAAAATTAATTTTATGTTTTTGTGAAATGTGTGATTGACACCATTTTATTTATTTTGAAACAAATAAATTATTTATAAAGGGGTGTGTTTTTTTATAAAGTGATTTTATGGAAATAGATTTATTTCAATGTTTTCTTTCAAAGTGTGTTTTTTATAAAATTGTTTTCCAACTGATGTTTTGAAATGTGGATTTCAAAATATATGAAAATGGATTTGCCTCATGATATTTTTTGTTACTTCCTAGTTGGCTCCTTATTTGAGTGGATTTATAAATGTGTAAGACCATATTTGATCCATATAGATTAATTTCTACCTGTTGTGGTTTGTGAACCCATGGGGGATGTATTATATTAACCTGTATTTTTTAACTCTCATGTAATGATTTAATTTGGGGGTTGCTTCATGTGATGTCATGTTAGATGAGTCATGTGTTATGTATTATGCATTGTGTGTTAATCTTGGCATGCATATTCACTCACCTAACTTTTCAATTTTTTATGGGAAGATGGATAATAAGTGGGGGGTCCTTGATAATATTACAATAGTTAGTTCATATACTGATAATGGACCTCTATTGATTTTAGGAACTTGATATGGGAGAATAATTATAATACATTGATGGTTTTTTGGGCTAGTTCGAAGGCTTTTGGTTGGGTCTCAATATATGTTGGTAGTTAGTCCATGGGAAAAAATCATAAAGTTAGAAGTATCTCATATTAGTGACCTAGGGTAGATCCCATGACACATTTGACTTCTTTTTTGTTTTTTGATGTTAGGGGTTTGATATAGTATTTGATTTTATTACCCTATATATATTTATTGCATTGGAATGATTACTTTGTTTTGTGTCTCCTCTATGTCTTGGTACCTCTTTGTGGTGTGTTAATCACCCTATGTGTGTTCTAGTTTACTTTAAAATGGGTTAATTTATCATGGGTTGAATATATGAATTGAAAAATGAAAGTGGTTTGAGTTATTTATTTAATAGTTTTAATGAAATGGTTTTCCCTTTAATTGGTTATAAAAATTGGATTTTAATGAGAAGTATGGAAAGTAGGAAAAGTGTGTTTTAGTTTTTTTTCATCATTTTAAAGGAAAACATTCAATATTCTTAAAAATAAAAAAATTAAAGTATCAGGTTAAAAATCATGATTTAAAATGTTTAATCATCCTTGTTTTATTTTTAAAAAGGGATTGTTGTATGAAAATGATCTTGTGAAATGTTTCATGGTTTTGTTTTCTAAAGAATATGGAAAGCTACTTTATACTCTATGTATAAACTAGAATTTTATAAACTATTTTGCTAACTATTTTCCATATATTCAGAAGGATTTTGTGGCCCACTATGTGATATTATGATCTTGCCTATTATATCTTAATTACGAGTTCGTGGTTTTTATTTGGAACACTCTTTCAAGGTAGATTTATCTTTTTTTAGGTGATTTGTTTATTTTACTACATTTGGATAACATATAATATTACCTATTTTAGTAGGAATAGATTTTACTTTTATAGAGTTTCCATCATGTGAAAATTTATATGGTTTACATTGGACAATTAAGATTTTACAACTTTCTAAGGATGATGGGTAGCTGTATATTTAGTATATTATAAGGGTATTGGAGGCAACTTCAATTTTCATTTAAGGGAATGGATATTTAGTTGAGTGGAGAAATGTTCATATTTATATTTTTTACAGTTTTTTATTTCATAATATCTATTTTTTCATGGATGTTCGATATACAGGTGGGTCATTCAAATTTTTATTTAGATTTATTTTATTTTATACCTCTTATTATTGATATAAACTTTTCCCAAGTTTTTTTTATTCCAAGGAACTATTTTGTGACCTTTGGGGGTTTGGAACACCCTTTGAGACAATAAATGGCCAGTTAAATTATCTATCATATGGATTTCTTGGGCTGATTATTTACACCCCATACTTTCTAAATTTAAAACATTTAACCACAAATTGTGTCTTAAAGAAACCAATATTACCATCTATTGATTTAACCAAAATTTTCATTTTTCTATTTTAATTTACCACTTAATAACACTGTTTTCCCAAAATAGAAAATTTTACAATTAATATTAGACATCCCCTTGAGTTCTTCTTCCTACATTTCAGATATAGAGTAAATTAAATATTCTTTCATATAAGGTCATTATCACATGAACTTCCAAAAAAATACATTTTTATTTTATTAGGTATGCCGAAAAACTTTCGTAGGTTCATGTTGTTAATCATTAATAGATATAACTGGCTAGACATAACCGCTTTATTTTTCACTCTAACTTCAATCCTAATTGATTGCGCAATCAAACAAACATTTTATTATTTTTCACGATCCCTAACCATTACAACGATTCACTGAAAAGAAATTTCATAATATCAGCAATAATATTCATGCTCATAAATCATATAATCATGAAAAACATGGATAAGATATATAAATACTGACACCCTATTTTCAATCTATGACATATTAGGTTTAACCTTAGATATATATAATCACCATTTACTGAAATCCTTCATAATGGTTCATAAATAAAATATGAATTTACCCAAGACAATCCCTCATGAGTGTCTATATAGGTATTTAGTTTTATTCCCACTCATCTTGAACCAGTTTGGATTGAGTTAATATATAAATTCCCCCTTTCAAAGTTTCTACCCTTAGGTGCATATGTGAAAAAGCTGTATCCACTTGCATGTATCTAGGTAGAGATGTTTTTTTTTTGGAAACCACACTCTTTCCTTTAATATAACCTAGTATGTTATCCAATATATAGGATTATCTTAATGAATCTAAATAATTTTTTCTCATACAAGTTTCAAAAAATAACAAAAACTTTCTCTAATACCAACTAAGGAAACCTAAATATTACTTACATAAATATTATATCTTATTATATGAATTTTCAATTAATATTATGACATTAAACCCCACAACCATAAATATTTAGGGTGCTTGGAAACTTAATTGAATAAAAAACTTTTACATAAATGATCTAAATCATATCCCACTAATTTATTCACTATTATAACCCTTCATAGATATAACAAACTCGAAACCATTCTTCATAACTAGGGGAAAATAAAACATAATAAAGGGTGATTGTAAATTTTCAGTAAGGGTAAACATGGGAGATATCAACAAATGATCATAAGTGAGAATGTGATTAGATTAATTGTATGAGAAAATGATATTTACATTATAAAATCATACCCCACAATTCATATATCTTAAACAAGTGTTATAGGATAAATATTTTATAGTTCAGAAGACATGAAGAAAAAGAGAATAAAATATCATGACCAATGAGAATACAACTTGGGTATAAGAACACATCATAAGAGAGTAGAATAAAATGTATAATAATCATAATATATAAATATTATGTCAATTATACCGACCTAGACAATAATCCTATTTTTGGATTAGGCTAACTAACCATGTACCTTCTTTGGGGTTGGGATTACCTCCCATGTACCCTCTTTTGGGTTTGGAATAACAGATTTTATACCCTATTTGGGGATTGGTGTGACCTCTATTATACCCTTTTAAATAATAAAACATTAATATTTACCCAATTAATTGAAGGGGTATAATATAAAAAAATTTCTCATAATAATAATAAATTCAAATGTGTGTCATAAGATCATGGAACCATTTATCGTTTCATCATAGCTTAACCCATCGAAAAGAAAATGGGTTTTATAAATATTTAATCATCATAATAATTAACCATATGGAGAAAAAGTAAATATGGTAAAATTGGATCATATCCTTATATAATCATAATTAACATTAAATTACATTATTATACATGAAAATACCTTTAAAATATTACTAGAACATCTGTTTTGGAAAATAATATTTCCATTTTTAAATCACTAATTTAAAATCTAATTTTTTTTAAAATATTATGGGAATAATTTTCTATGAAAAGAAACATGGAAACTTATAAATCAATCATCAAATAATTTAGTGTTCATGGTAGTGATAAATTTTTTTCATTCTTGAAATATTAAAACAATGATATTATCTACACTATTTATATGAAGCACAATATTTAGAATATGGAAACAAGATTTTTTAAAAAAAATTAAAAAAAGTAAATCCTGGATAATTTTTTTATAAATCTATTTTATTATTAAAAAAATTCTTAAAATCTTTTAATCTTGATATGGTCATGGCGAAAAATATTTCTAGGTGAAGAGAGAACAAAGTCATTTTTGCTAAAAACATTTTCATATACATTTGATCATATAGAGAATGGGTAAATAAAAGAATAATTGTAATTTATAGAAATAAACAATGGATAAAAAACTTTTTTTTTGAGATATTGATCATATAATTTCATCTACAAATATTTAAGCATAAACATTCTTAGTAAAAATGATATTGTAACATAAAAACCCAAACTACTTTGGTAATTTTTAATTCATTAATCCTATAAAATAAATAACCACAAATGAAATTTTTAATTAAATTAAAAAAATTATATAATTGATAAAACATATCAATTTTTAGTAGATACACCTCATAATATAATATTGGTGTAAAATATAGAATATATTCCAAAGAAGAAAATTTGAGACTATAAAACCTTACCACTATGATAACATTCGAATAAAAACCCATTGGGTGATATATTTTTAGTTGTAACATTAAATAAAATAAATTAATAAGGATGAAAAATATAACATGTAAAAGTGTAAGTATGTAATAATCATAAACACAAATAAGTGAATGACATCAAACATGTTTGACAGAATTATTATTGGGATGAAGAACCCTTAATTATTTTGTATTCTTTATGTCAAAACCCCACGAGATAATGAAACTGGAATAAAAAATTTAAAATACTAAAATAGATGGGACACGTGATTAAAATTTATAATGGGGTTTTATTTTCACTATATAAAAGAAAACATGGTGTATAATATAGAGATGTCCTTAGGAATTCAGACATGAGAGAATGAACCCCTTAAATTATGTTTGACTTCATTAATAAGTAATCTAAAATCGTATAAAATATATTTAGGTTTATTATAATTATAAAAAAAATACTCTCATAAAATCATATATTATCCACTTATAACATTACAACACCAATTTATTAATAATTATTTTGTAAATTTCATGTTTTTGAGAGTTAACTATTTCATTTTTTTATGTATATTTCAGTTCATCGGTTATAGTCCTCGAACAGGATAATTATTCCATCATATCAATAATTTTAATCATGTAACAAGTATAATATTTAATCATTACATACACTTTTATGACCATTCATATAAATTAGTGATAAAAATTAATTACATCACTTCATGGAGATGATACTCAATATGTACACATGAGTGATGATTCCACATTTTTATAGGTTGAATGGAAGAAAGGTATATAAAAATTAACCTTTATTGAATCATTATAATATCAAAAATATCATATAAATTCATGAAATATATCATTAATACCATACATGCATATCCAAAATGAAAATCAAATCACATCACATTGTGGGGGTGGTATTCCACTCATACGCATGAGCAATGTTTTTGTTTTCCAACAGATGGGATGGTAAGAAGGTAGATATGGTATTATAATTATAGAATAATAATTATGTTTAAAATATCATATATAAAAATTAAATTCATCACAATAACTAACCATGAAATATGATGATGGAAAATGAGTCATATCTCTACGTGAAGGCAGTAGTCCACAAGTACATATGAGGGATACTTTTATTTCCCATTTGATAGAGAAGAGGTGGGAAAATTTTGTTCAATTATCATAATAATATATCAGTATATTTATGATACATGATTAATATTTTTTTAATTGTTAAAGTAGTTCTATAGGAGGTGTATGAAGAAATAATATCTAAAGAGCACTGTTATGATTTATATATCTTCTTTGAGAGACCTCCTTTAGCATAAACATTAAGACTTGAAAGATTGGAGTTAGGAGAAAAACATGGGATCTAGGATGAAATTAATGAATCTATAAAGTTGTTTATTTAGTATTGGCCAATATATAAGGAAAAAAGTTTATTAATAAGGGAGGAAAATATGTTCCCTTTAATATGTGAGTGGAAGGACACACATGGATTTACTTAAAAGATTTCAATAATATAAGGAAAATTTCATGAGAAAGTAGAAAAAATGGCCAATAATTTAGAGATAAGATAATATAAGGTAAAAATATTTTCAAAATTACTAATTATTCAAGTTTATGTGGAATTCTTACACTTATATCTTATTTACCCCCGGTTAGACCGATTTTAAACTTATCTTTGGTAACAAAATTATACCGATTTTCTATTTATTAAGGAAAAAAAATAAAGTTAAAACTATTGAATTATATTAATTATTATGACTAAAAATATTTTATCAATTTTACCAAATTAAATTTCTATAATAGGTATAATTTTATTTTATATAATATTGTATAAATCAATAAAAACTCATTTTTAGAGAAATTCATTTTTAGGCATAAAACTAAATTTACTTTCATTCATTGCCTTATAGAAATTGTAAAAATAATTTTAAAATAATTTATTGAATATATAATATTTAAATTTATTTACAACCATTTATAAATAGTGATTAATATAATTAATTAATATAAAAACACATTGTGCTTAAAAAAAGAAATTTTAGAAAAACGTGTTTTTAAGCCCCCAAATGAACTTATGCCAAAATCAAGTGTTAAGATGATTAATATTTAATTAGTAAGATTATTTATAATTCTATTATACTTAAGTCACTTGAAGATTAAATTCTTGAATAGAGTGATACTTTTAAATTACTTTATTTAATGAAAAGAAATGACCATTTTTCAAAAATCGATATTTTTAGTATTAAATTAAAATAATTATTTAAATAAAAATATAAAATGTTCACCCAAAATTAAGTTTTTAAAAAATATTTAAAAAATTATATTCATTTACTCAAATAAAATTCCTAAAAAATCATAGAAATTAATTATAATGTCTACATATAAAAAAATAAAGACAGTTTTTGTAGAAAACATATTTTTGAAACATAAAATTACTTTATAAAAAATTGAATACTTTATTTTTACCAAGAATCAGTAAATTTTAATTATTTAAAACCATTATAGATATTTAACTTTATGGTTTTGTTTTCTATTCATAACTTCCAATTTAATGAAAAGGTTATAATGGTCATAATTAAATAATATTTTTTTTATTGTATATCGCAATTCTCTGAAAGCACAGTAGTGTGTGTTAAGAAAGTTATTGAGTATAGTATTCATTTAAACTATATTTATTGAGGTGTTAAATTTTCACTATTAAGATTCCCCAAATAATATCACGAAGAACATATGGAGGGAGTCATAGTATAGGAGGAGTTCCCAATGGTTTCTCACGAAGAAACAGATGTATTGACTACATATAAAAGGGTCAGACTTTTAACCTAAACTCAATTTTTTTTAGTTATATTCAGTTTAAAATTTTTACTGACTATCCCATGGTTGAGCATGTCTAAAATATATTAATGAAGTACCCGATAGAAGAATAATTTATAATAGTTTTGGCTGAGGAGAACCCATGTATCATCCTTAAACCCAAACATTACAAGATACACCACACTGATAAGTGGAAGACATAAAGAACTATATAAAATGGGACCTCTATATAGATTTGAAGTTGGGAAGATATGTAAGAAATATGATTTTGTGGTTTTTATCAGAAAAACCACATTCTTCATAAAATTGGGGATGAGTTCAAAGCCTTATAGCTATGGAAATATGAAATAAAACTCCTCTTGAAAGGGAAACCCCATGATTATTTTCATACTCTCTTTATTTTAAATTTTTCTTTTGATATAGTAAAATTATTATCTTTTATCTATTTTTTTATCAGTTTTGAAGGTGGATAACAATTGAATATTTCATTGAATACCATTAGAGAATGTAAAGAAATATCTTGTCTAAATAAACTAGGTAATTTATTTCTTTAACATATGTTTTTGACACTAGTATATTTTAGTATGTTTTTATTAGTATTACATTTCTATAAATAATTGAGGGTACTATCATTGATAATTATGGGGGTGGGTTAAATTTTAGTATATATTATATATAAATTTTGTTTTAACAATATTTTTGGTGTGTTTTTAGTCATAAAAATAAGAAATAAAATAAAAACCAATATTTCATTCCCCTCACAAAAAATAATAAATCCACACTAGATTCATAGAAAACAATATTTTAGTATTAAAGAGAATTGTTGAACCCCAAATTATTTGTATTGTATGTTTTTGATAGTATGTGTTGTTGGATTTATTGAAAATATATGTGGAATATCGGTGGAAGATCAAATATATTTCGAAGACTAAACCAAAGTGATTTATGGATAATTCATACAGAAGTTATCCTAAGTTGTCTTGTTTAGAATATTGGATTTTTTGAAAAAATGCATGGATAATGGTGAAAGGTTGAATTTATAGAGGATCGTGGAATAGAGCTCGAGAAGAATCTATTATGAGGATAGAAACCATGTAACAAAACCAATGGATTTGACTTGGTATTTGATTGATATGATTATTTTTTACTAGATTTGTTTTTACATTGAATTGAACTAATTATTTTAAATGTAATAGAATCCATATTGAAAACTCCTTTACATGATTTTAACCATTACAATAATTATAAAAATGAGTTCATAGCATATATGATATACATTCTTAGAGTTCCACATGATATTTTTTTGGAAGGGATTGGTCTATTGAGATGATATGAAGTTATTTTTAAAATAAATCAATGAAACCTTGACATTATTTCCTCTATCAATACAAAATTAAAGTTTTCTGTTCGAAAATATGTTTCTATGAATATTTCTCAATACAGGTTCTCTAGGGATATGTAGAGAAAACTAAAAGAGTTGTTTAGAGTAAAATATATAAGAATCTAATGGATGAGTTACTTATGTCAAAAGAAAATAATAATAATAAATCCACCAAGAGAATGTTTTTTAAAATTGTGGTAAATAATTTTAAAACCACCATTATATCTAATTTTAACCGTGTTTTAGAGTAGTTATATTTTTTACTAAATTTAAATTCTCTAATAGAGATAAAATTATGATTCTTTTCTGGTAAAGAAGTGTAAATAACATCTTGTTTCTAAAATTGGGAGTGTTCATAAAACCTCCAAGAAGAGATTCAATACCTACAAGAAGTGGTGGAACAATTGTAAGTAATGCATGAATTTCACTATGATTTAATAGATGATTTATACTTTGAAAATAAAAGGGTAAAAGGGAATACGTTTCCTTTAAGTTTTATATATAAAATATGGGAATAATATTTTATTTAAAAAGTAAATTTATTATAGAAATGCCTAAATAAAATAGAAATAAAATCATCACTGAAAAAGAATTAAGGGAAAGAAGTAACCCTCTCAAAAACCATTTATAAATAATGAGTGGGTTAGTATAGAAGCTTCCAAAAAAATTAATGATTTGGTTTTCAATATAAAGGAAAATGACAAGAAATTAATAGGACATGATGAGTGGATAAAAATATCTTGTGAAAGGAAGAATATTCCTTCTATGACATCCCCAACTAGAACTCATAAGAAAATTCCTGACCTGATTTTAAAAAAAAAATGGAATGAGGAATATGAAATATTTATATGAAGTTTGTAGATAATTATAAAATTATTACAAATTTTTGAATAATATATCCAAATAATAAGGAATCTAAAAGGAACTACTATTATAGAAGCCTTGGGAACATTAAGAGTACATGTTTGAAAGAAAAAATGACCAAATGTAGAGAAAAAATCATATTAAATCATCTCTATCAAGAGATAATAAAATGAGATATGATTGCTATGGTATATCATTCTTTTTTATAACCTCAGTCACATGGAATGTTATTGTAGTTTGAAGGATGTATAGAAGGGTAAAGAGGCTATAAGGTTATGCACTCTTATGATATAAAAATATTCATTTTATCCATAAAAAGTCTAATTAAATAAAAAATAAGGTTTTCTATATTAGAGGAGAATTTGGGATCCCTCCAAGGCTGTATCTGTTACCAAAATATAATTAATCAAATAAAATCACCTAAAAGGAATGAAGGAATATCTAGAAGAAAAATTAATAAGCTACTCCAGCTATAAGAAAAATGTAAGATCATGGGAAGAAGAATCCACTAAGAAAAAATATTCTAATATGGTACTCTAAATAATCAATGAATATATATAAATTAATGGTCTTAGAGAATCAACTCTAAGTAAATATATAATTATCAATGGTAGTGTCATCTGATGGATAATGAAACTGAAAGGAATATCTAATAATTTTTAACACAATGTGATACTTAGATTGGTGTAATTTTTTCCATAATTTTTAAAAATCCCAATCTTCAGAAGAATATTACATCTTTCATTCATGAATAAATGCATGTAAGTGGTTTTAAAAAAATAATTTCCATTAGAAAAGAGTATAAAAAGTTAAATGTAAAATATATTCTAGATGGAGATATTAAATAAATTGTTGAATCTATTTTCCAAAATTTGAAAATGAGAAAATAAAATGTTGAAGATGAAGTTTTGGTATAGCCTGACCAATACCATTCCCGTTATTGAGGAAATAAAATGTACCACTATCCCTAAATACATTAATTATCTTTAAACTATTTAGAGTGTTGTAAAAATTGTGATAGACACAATCTATGGGGTTAGTGTAATAAAAATTAACTTGAAATGGACTCGAAAACAAATCTATTGATGATGGAAAGAGAATGATTAGAGAGGTATTGAATGTGTTTCAGGTTAGGATTGAAATCAAGCCTGAAGGTTTATACTATATAGAATCTCAATGCTAAAAAATAACTAGAAAAGTGCATGAATGGTAAAGTATAATGTTTCAAAACCTATATGAAATAATTAATGTTAATTTAATAAATTTGTTATAACTAATTTTGTATTAGGTCAATAAATTCAATGGTATCCATCCACTAGAATTAAAATAAAAACTTTTTATATGGAAGAACCTATATTAATAAATTTAATTTTTATTTGTTTTATAAAATAATAATTAATACCAAAAAATTATTTATAAAGGGCACAAAAATATTTTTTTTCTAGGAAATGATGTTCTCAACTAGTGAAATCGATTAGTTATAAGAATTATCCAATTTTTATTTCAATACCTGATTTTATAACTCCATAGGAGTTAATTAAAAACTTTAAATTGATGTTAATATTGTTTTTTGAATGAATAATCATATAAAGAACAAGACTTACTGTGGTACTACTAATTCAGTATTTATAAATCGTATCTATATACCTTTAAGTTATATGTTTATCACATCTTGTTATTTATTTCTTATCTACTATTGGTTTTTGTGAATATGTGATTAGATAAAAATTTATTTTTTCTTTGGGTAGAGAAATATTCAAACTTCTATGGTTTAATTTATATTAATGAATAATATGAAAAATATTTTGGATGTTAACTTAGACACTTTTTCTTATACTAATGCAAGGATTGATAGGTATATAAAGATTTTTGACTGTTAAAATTCTATGTGATAAATTAAATCACTAAATGTATTTTAGTTTATTTAGTTATCATTGAGACTATCAGTCTGAAAGATTTAATAATTGGAAAATCCAACTAAAATATTTTAAAATACATATTAATAAGTTGAGAAGATAAAATATTGATAAAGTGGGATAGATGTTAAGGTAACATTAGATCTTTACACATGTAATTTAGAGGTCAAAAAGAAGTATAAGAGTATGAAACATATCTCTCAAATTCCATTAACAGTGGGGGGTAAGAAGAAAGGCAATCCCTGGATCTCATTGAAAATTGGGGAGATATAGTCCTTAAATCTATATTTTTTAGAAATTATGAAATTCATTGGGGTTGGTGGAAGTTGATAAAGTTGTATTTAAAGGGAATTTTTTAAAAAAAAACCCAAAGGGAGAGATTTTTTAACACCTAAATCTTTGATTTTGATTTTTTGAAAATATTATAATAATGGAATTATTTTAAAAAAATTTTATTTGGATGTTGTAGAGAGTATATGGAATTGAGAATGGTGATAATATTGATGTTAATGATTCATAATGATTCTTAGAGGGTTTCTACGAATTCATTAAATACATAATGATTTTATAAGTTCAAATAATAATTGAAGTTGTTTAAATATTATTGGAGAAGTTCAGAATAAGTTTTAAGATTGTTTTAATGGTTGTGTATAGAAAAAAAGAATTATTTTATTTCCAGTATAGGTAATAGAAGAATTCTATATGATGCATAAAGGTATTCTTCTCTATATGATTTTATATAGAGGTAATTGAATTTTTAATTAAAGTTATATTTACAAATTATGAAGTTATATAAGTGTAATACCTTGAATCTACATAAATGTAAGGTAAAAATAGATTTAACTAATGGTAAGAAAATGTTTAGACATTCTATGTAATGATAAGAGTGAAGAAACATAAGTATAATGGAAAAGAGAGTCACAAAGGGTAATTAAATGTTTCCACATTCTAAGTAATGGTTATTCAAAAAAAATGATTCATTAATAAATATTACCAGTTACATAAAGGTTTATTCATAAGGAGTTACATAATAGCTGTTCTCATCTATGTAAGAGTATTTATAGAGGAGTTTACCTGAGGTTCATCTTCATGTAATATTAATTTAATGATTATTTGATCCTTTAGTAAGATTTTATCTACTTCAAATTTCAAACATAATGTAAATATAGTTTACACATATACCGTGTAGAATATTCTGAACTAAAGGTATGTTTATGAGTGTGTCATTTAGGTAGCATTAATAATTTGGGCTACACCATTGGGAAGATGTTCACTCCACATTTTTTGATTGGTCACCCACCCATAATAGAATGTTCTACGCTATATTGAAGGAAAATAATAATATGACCACACTATAGTTTTAACCATCAGACCATTGTTCCTGGAGAAGTGAATAATATGTAATTGTTCTTGGAGTTATTTAAAATATGTTTTTATAGTACTAAAAACCAGAAATAATAAATGGAAATATCATTTTACTATTTTTTTATTTTTAATATTGAATTATAGAATTATTTATAAATAATTAAATCCATTGAATTATAATTTAGACTACAATTGTCATTGTTTATATAGATGGAAAATATCTCAGGGGTTTCTAAATTCCCGTTTATAGAAATATTTGTATAAAGAAATATTTATATAGTAAATAAATCAAATATATATAATGATGTTAATATTTTATTTTTGAAACATAATATGGTTGTCATAAAACATGTGATAACATAAATGGAATTTTAAAATTAAGTGTTAAAATAATAGAGAGGGCATCTAAACCATGAGAAAGTATTATCAGACAAATAGAAATATTTTTTCATAAAGATATATACAAATAGAAAAAAGGGTGAATTTAGCTATGAAATATTTTAGAGACATCTTCACATTGATATAAAAAACGTTATTTAATACTAAGGATATTGAAAAAGAGTTTATACTCCACCATATCACATATTTTTATAAAATAAGTATTTTCATGTTCTAAATTGGAATGGGAAGGGAATACCAAAACAACCATGGAAAGAGGGATTCATTGATTTTCTTAAAGAGATATCTAAAGGATAAATAAGTTACTTGAAACTTCATGGAATAATTATTAAGATGTTATTAAGGTAAGTTTCATAATATATTTGTGAAATATCATCTTCAGAATTCAAAGAGAAACAACATGCACTCAGTGTAAATAATAAACAATAGTGATATTATAATTGGTCAGTGTGCCGAACATTGTTTTCACATTGATGAAGTTAGAGATGGAGGGAACAATGAAGGAAGTGTTTCTAAAGATATAATGTATCTACCCTAAACCATTGTAATAGGAGTGTCCCCGTAGAGGAGTTTAATATCCTAATACCATTAGTTATTCTATTTCATAGACACATTTCCATACATTCTTCTTATGTTGTCCATTAGTAGTTAACCAAGAAAAATATATGTGTCTTATGTTCTTTGTTATTTACATTTTGCACATCACAATGTAGTGATATTTGGTTACGAAACCATTAATAAATTCAGTAAAGGGTTTTCAAGTAAAATGATAACTGAATCATCTTTGTAAATATGATTAAATGTAATGTAACTTATAATTAAGATATCAAGATCTATGTAGGGGAGTGATAATATAAAGGAAAATTGTAAACTTGGATTATTTTTCGTACCCTAATCCCCTCTGTCAAGGTATATCTCACATAATCCCATTTTAGGCCTAATATAAAACTTGATAATGAAAGAGATGTCAATGTAATTATATTTTAAACAAATTGGAATTGAATTTTTTAACTTGATTCATTGTAATTTTACCACAGTGAAAAAGGAAACCTCAAAGAGACTCCAAAAACAAATTTTGATGTCTCATATGCACTTAAGAAAAAAAATGAATAAGTGAACTAATATTAAGTTATTCATAATTCAAAATAAGAACAGGTGTGTGTGTTTTATCCATCAAATAAGAGTTAGAGTGACCATATAGTAAGATTCCAAACCATTGTTTTTATACCATGACTATTACAAACAATTCAGGATGATACTTATTTCATTAAGATAGTTTAGTTTTGGGTTAATCTCCTCTCACCAAATGTTATTTTAAAAAACATGGGAGATAAAAATTCAATAAGTGATAATCGACACATGGGATGAAACGATTTGGGAAATTCTAAAATTGGATAAAGAAATGAGATATTATATATTTGAAGGTCATTTAAAAAGTATCAAAGAATTGGGAGTTTGAGCACCCATGTAATGAGACAATTAGAAATGGATAAATGAAGGTCCTACTTATTTTAATTCTAATTACATTAATTTATATTTATTTATAATTTATTGAACTGGAACCTTAACTTAAGAAGTAGTGAGACTAGTGTGACCATGAGGACAAGTTCTTGTTTATGTTCAGGGATTGTTGAACACTAATTTTTCTATTTGTTTTTAGTAATTTTTAGTATAAATAATATAAATCACATTATATAAAAGTAAAAATATGTTTTTTATTATTTTATTTATTGATTAATAATCTTAATGTGAAAATGGCCAAACCAGAATGGCTTAGAGCATGAGTTAAAACCAATGCTCCCTAAAATTTATTAACAAAAAAACATGTTATTGGGTAACAAGGTATAGGTGGACACCACACCACACCTATTTTAGTTTTATGAATGTAAATTAGAGTTGTATAAAGGTCACAAAAATCACCATATCAAGTTCAGGTAGAGTTTGTGTGAAAGTATAACTATAATCTAGGTCACTACGTAATGGCCTTCCCTGAATTCTATAGACGTCGTGTCAAGGTAACGATGTGCAATATAATTTAATGTTTTAGACATGGTATTTGAAGGCCTTGTATGATTAATCACATGCTTTGTAAGGGTGAAAATCATGCTAGACATGTAGTGTCAAGGTAATACAGACTTTCATAAAATTACATCTAGACACATGAAATATTTGTAAAGGACCTTCCAAGATACTTTAATGACACATAAAGGTATTTATATTTCCCAAAAAACGACTTAACTGGATATAAAATATCATTCCACTAGTTTTTTTAGATCAATGAAATTACCTCTCTAATTCCATATAACATCAATCGAACAACTAGAGAAATAAGACATCATTGAAATGTATAAAAGTAAGAAGGATATTTAAGAGATGGGATGCCTAAAGATATCTTTACCCTCAACCTGGACACATATCATCCTGTTGAGGAAGAAGATTATCTCTTCTCAAAATATAATTCTACAAGGAAGAGAAATAAGGTTCTGTGACGTCTTTTTATGTTTCTACCTTCCGTATGTTGTAGAGGATTTGATCCTCGCTCTTCAAAATTGTATTAATTAGTATAAGACTTATTTAATTATATTAACTAATTTTAAGATATTTTTTCTATTTTTGGACTTTATATACTTCTCTCCACCATTATTGAAATATTTTTATCCCCTGTGGTGTTCTTATGATCTCAAAATCAATAGTTATGGAGAGAAAACCCATTGTGGGTGATCTGAGGGGAATCATACTGGGAATTATTTATTTCTGTTAATTTCATTTCCCAAAATATTGTTTCATTTAATTTCCCTATTTAATTAATTATTGATTTTATTGATGATATTTTTCAGATTATATAGTTTATAAATGTCATAAAATAGTAGAGGATGAGTAGATATATATAAAATCACAAACCTAAAATAATCATTTCGGTATGATTTGAAAACATAAAAAAACAATTGAGTGATGTAATAGTGTGTCTCTAGGACTATATCCATGGGAGATAATCCCATGTTCAATATTATACTATACATAGGGGTACAAAATTCTATATTGAAAACCCTATCAAATTATACCTATAAGAATACTATTCATATCAATGAAAGTATTGATATTTTTCTTACTTGAATAACTAACACCAGAAAGTTTTCTAATTTAAAATAGGGATACAACTAATTTTCACTATCCTCAACACATTCAAATCGATTAAATCATGTCTCACTATTATCTAGATACCTCAATCATATATTGAGACACTTTTATAACATATAATATTTAGTAATAGAGTCTTCTGGTAGGGATTTATTTCTAAAAAGGTGACATTTCATTACCTCTCAATGGGATACATCCATTTATAATGTAATGGACCACAAACATTGACTTCCATGGTAGAATTTACTATTATATAGATCCTCGCAATGAAAAACAGTGGGGGAAATATTATCTCCAAATAAAAAACTATCATTATAATTATTTTATAATATTTTTTATATTATTAGGGTAAATATTTTCTTAAAAATATATATGATGTTAGTGAAAAACTAAATTAAAATTATTATTTTTTTATTAGGCAAAAATTTATGAAATCTAAAAGGTGTAAATTTCACCATCAAAATATGCAAGACATGGATTTTAATTCCAAGTAAGATATGATTTCTCAAGTGAACACATATTTAAATGTTACATGAATATCCATTAGGTACTTTCAAAATTTTTATTATATGAAGGAAATAATCATTTAAATTATTCTTCAATTAAGAAACTACTACAAGATACTTTCCATTATCATTTTAACACATCAAAGGATTAATATTGATTTCTTCCAATTCCTTATAAAAATAAATCTGATCTTTTTTATTTTCCCTACTCATTCAATGTTATAAAATAATTGTCAAAAAGATTTTATACAATGTTCATAACGTCAAGATGATGATGACATAATTGAAATTCTCAAAAATGAAATTTAAAAAGAAAATTTGTTTCTTACATTGGTGGATACCAACTATATCTAATTATTTTTAAAGAATTTTCTTATATTCATTCCACTAATACTATTTTTTAAATTATTCATAAATAATTGTTAATTATAACATGATTTCTAAACCAGATAGAAATTTTGGAGGTGGTATCAAATAAATTTTTAAATTGAATCATGGATTATTAAACTAATATATATTAGATTCATCCATTAATCAAATATGTCACATGAAATAATTTTTTTTTATTTATGGTAGTCTAATTTGATAGATTTTAAAGTTAGAAACTAGGCTTGTATGATTAGTTTGAGTGTTATAACCAGAAACATTTCCTAATATAGGATACTTAATAATGATCCACATTTGACTAACAACCATTTTGATAATTTTGATTTTCACAGCCTTATAGATATTTGCACCATTTTCCCCTAAATCTTTCATTTATTTTATAAGAGGCTAAAGGTATACATCAGTTTCATTTCAAGGATTTTTATTTCCAAAACATATTATCAAAATAATTAAAGAATTTTATTTCATACACATCAATGGAGGCATATTATAAGGGATAAAAATAACTATCCATATGTTATAAGATATACTTAGAGTCCCAAATGGATTAAATACATCTTTAGTTAATCCCAAATGCACATTCCTATGATATGAAGAGATATTTGGATATAAATAATCAATGTGTTTGCATGATTTCAAATCTTTTAGAAGTTATATAAAACCAATATTGTTATTTTTTATAGTGTTCTACTTTATTTTATATATTCTTTTAGAATACACAAAAAATCATTGAAATATTGTTTTTAATATAAATTTATTATAATAAATCGAAATTTATGTAAATAAATATGAAATAATTTTATAAGAATATTAATTTCATATAAATATGATCTATGATAGAACAATAAAACATTAATATCAAAATAAAATTTTATACATAAATTACAGACACATAAAATACATTCATCATTTCCCATTATGTTCTTCACAACTAGAACCCTTCTTAGACATACCATACTTACAATCTTTCTTTAAAGTATATGGAATATAATCATTGGAAAGTATGGGTTCAGATGCTCATTAAGGGTGAACATAATAGATATCAATCAATGATCATAAGAGAGAATAACATTTTCACAAGATGTTGATAACATGATAATAGAATACAATAATACTTCCCAACCATTCAAATTTCATTGATCATCAATCAAGTCCTATGGTTTTATCACAAAAAAAAGACATAAGTCATAAGTGTGTGAAATCATCAGTAAGAAATCATGATCCCTAATAATGTATCATAACAATAATATATAAGTTTGTGGAATATCCATAGGAGTATAAAATGAGTTTCCTGGTCTAGGTTTACTCCCAATACAATCATTGTAGACAAATTCCCATAATGTAAATGCCTATATGAAAATTTCTGAAACTCTATAAGGAGTAACGTCTATATTTTAAACTGTATCATATCTTATGATTTTATTAACTCATTTTCCACATAAGAGTATCTCTAATCTATAAAATATTTGGAGATTATTAAATCCATAATGTCATAGGGGTTTCTCAACTCTATCATGATTACCTAATATATTGAAGGGCTATAACATTACCACCCATCATCATGAGCTATATCAGACTCACCGAGGACATAATAATAATCCATACAAATGAGTTCAACATAAAACATTCATCATTTCATTAAATAAGAACACATTAAAATACCATCTAGATAAATAATAATGATTATAACATTGGATCATATCCCCATTAAAACTTAAGAAACATCAATTGATATTGTTATAGATAAAAATATATTTAAAATTTCATTTTAAGATTTCTTGAGTAAAATACCACTTCAAATTTTTAATCACTTATTTAAAATTAAAAAAATTCAAAATATTAAGGAAAATATAATATTTTAAAATAACTATGTAAATGAGTAGAGTAATGTTCACATTAAATATTAGTCCTGATGGTACAAAATTTTGTTCATCTGGTGTATATAAATACAATGATTCCTTTCACACTTTTTATAAAAATTTAAAACTACACGTTTCTAGAAAATGAGAAAGGGATTTAACTTAAACATTTTAATAGATAAAAATATGTATAAAAATCACTTTAATGAATATTTTTTTATTATTGAAAAAATTCTTTAAAAAAATTTTAAATAAAATATAGACATAAAAGAAAAGATACCCAACTTTGGGGATAAATAAAATCGATTTTCTATATAACATTCTTTCAGTATCATCAGATATCAAAAAGAGGAAGATAGTAGGAAAATATATAATTTGTGTAAATAATAATAGTATAGTAAAATAAAAAATATATGGGAGATATGGATTGTATCATTTCATCATAAAAAATTTAATCATAAACAATCCTAATAAAAATGAGATTGTAACATAGAACTCTTTCTGCTTTGGTGACTTTTGATTCATAACCACATGAATAAAATAATTTTAATTGTAAATTTAAATACCATTAATTAATAGGAATCCATTATATTTAATTTAAAAGTATCATTATATACACCTCATAAACATATATGGGTTCATAAGAAAAAATATATCCCAATGAAATGTTATTGAGATGAAGAACCCTTACAACTTTAGTAGTCTATGATTGAAAAACTCATGAAAGAGAGAACCTTATATGAATGTTTATATCAGAACATTTTTAATTAATATCATCATAAATTAACTTTATGTGAAGTATATACACCACAAAATGAGGAAAGTTTTGAATATGGAATGTGGTTTATGAAAATTAAAATGAGATATTAAATAATTACCTTATATTTGACTTGATTCATAAGCACTCCAAAGTCCAATATAATAAATTTATATTTATTTAAATTTTATAAAAATAATATTATTACTCATAATATCTTTTATTATCCACTTATAATATTTTGAACCCCATTTATTTATAATTTCTTTTTAAAATCATCATTTTTAGGTGTTAAGTGTTCCATTTTTCATATATGTTTCGATACAATAGTCATTGTCCATACACATTGTTCAAGGTTAAAACATATATATAATATTAACCATATCATAATTATCATACATAAAAATTATATAAACTTTTATAACCATTCATATAGAGTGGTGACAAAAAATTAATTACATCACTATTGGGAGACGGTAACCTGTATGCACACACGAGTGATGTTTCAAAATGTTTATGGATAAAATGAAAGAAAGGTAAATGAAAATTTAAATTTAAAGAATAAGTATTATATCATAATGTCATATATATTAATTAATTTTTTCCTTATTACTATCCTTGTTAATAAGAAATGAAGAACGAATCACATCGCTTTGTGGAGGTGGTCATCCACAAATACGCACGAGCTACATTGTCATTTTACAATGGATCACATGGTAAGAAGGTAGATAAGATATTATAATTATATAATCATAATTATTTCAAAAATATAATATATATAAATATTAATTCCATCATAATAACCAACCATAAAATATGGTGATGGAAAATAAAACTTATTGTTTTGTGGATCTAGTAGTCCACAATTGTGTCTAAGCAAAAATTTAATTTACCATTTGATGGAAATGAGGTTGAAAGTGGTTATTCAATATTAATAAAAATATATAAGTATATTTATTATACTCTATTAGATATTTTTTATTGACACAAAAAATTTAAATATGGTGTAAGATTACATGAAATTACAATAACTCAATTAAGATTTATGCCTTTTTTTAGAGATCTCCTTTGGCTTACACCATAAGTCTGTATATATTGGTATCAGTAGGAAAAAATAATATCTGGGGTGAATTTTATTGATCTGAAAAGGGTTTAAAGTAGTTATTTCATGATATATATGACCAAAAGTTTTTAAATAATGGGGGATAAGTGGTTATGTTTTATAAGTGAGGGGAGAGACACACATGGAATTTCTTAAAATATTTCTATAATATAAGGTCACTTTCTTGTGAAAGTATAACCAAATAGAAGATATTTGAATAATATATTATATAAGGTTAAGATATATTAAAAAAAAATAATTTTATATGTTTATGTTGAATTACTACCCATACCTCTTAGTTTAAAAATCACGGTAAACTCATTTTAACATTAAGTGTGGTAAGGAAATTTTACAGTTTTTGTAATCCATAATAAAAAAATAAGTTCTACTTATTAATTTATATTAATTATTTTTTTAATAACATTTATTATATTTCAAAATATTCAATCTTTTATATTTTTTAGGATTTAATTTTAAATAATAATAAAAAACATAATGAAAACCTATTTTAGAACAATACATTTTTATGCATAAAACTGAATTTACATTGATTCCTTTTATTATAAAAACCATAAAATGAAATATAAAATATTTTATTGAATGTAAAATATATAAATTTAATTAAAAACATTAATCAATATATATTAATTTTATTTATTGAGATAAAAACACATTGCATGCATAAAATATGTTTTTAGAAAAATGTGTTTTTATGAAATAAATAACTTACAAAACATTCAAGTATAATACTGATTACTATGCAACTAATTATATAATTTCCAATTAAATGAGTCTTATATTAATTTTTGACAAATTTATAAACATTATGGTACCATTTAATGAAAATAAATTATAGTTTTATAAAAAAAATAGTATTTTCACAATTCACTAAAAAATAATTTTTTTTATTTTTTTTAAAAATTCACCATATGATAAAAATGAAATTATAGTTTAAAAAAATAATATTAACTTTCATAAATAAATTCCTATAATTTTTTAAAATTATTTATAAATTTTATGCATGAAATTAAATAAATATGATTTATCAAAAAAAAAATTTTAAATCATAAAATGACCTAAATAAATCTTGATTAATTATTTATTATAAATTAATTTAAAAATTTTAATTATTTAAAACCTTATATATAATTTTTATAATTTAGTTATTACTATTAATACCTTCTAATTTAATGAATGTGTTTTAATGGATTACTATATCATGATTCATATTTACTCTGGGTTGCATGTAAGGAAAGCTATCAAACTATTACAATTTATTCGATGAAAATTATATTCTAAAATATCAGGGCCTTACATTCATCCCACATTAAATAAAATTTTTTCTCATAATTTTTATCACGGAAATAAATGGTTCAATATTTTAAATTATGTTTTTTTAATACCCACATTGTACAGAGGGATTATAAAACATCTATTGAAATGGGGAAGTGGGAAACATAATGTTTTCCTATAATAACACATATTCAGGTTACCAAATAAGGATATAATTAGTGATAATTAGAAATATAGATTTTGATAATAAATATAATTTTGAAATAATAATATATAGTGATAGAGAACATTTTAATTATAATTTTAATGCCCATATAGTCATAAATAAGTGAGGGGTTAATTCCTCAAAAATAACTATATGAAGGAAAATATTTTCATTTTCAAGGTCTCTTTTTTCTAGAGTTGAGGAACTCTTTTTCCATAGAATATGAGAAAATAAATTTACATTACTTCATCAAATCCATAAACATAATTTCAACCTTTGGTTGTACTTTGATCAATTTCTAGTTCCATCTCATCTCTTACTCCACTAAATGAATATTCAAGATGATTTTTTCATGCATGAGGCACTAAATTAATTTTTTACAAATAGTATGATTTATAAAAATAATGAAAATAAATTCATTTTATCTATATGAATTTACCACAAATTTTTCTTAGAAAAATTTATCCAATATGGATAAAGCATTATATGATTAAGTAATAGATCTATAAAACCTCAACAATAAAACAAAAAGTTAAAAATAAAAGATTCCATAAAGAGGTAACCTTAATATTCCATAAAAATATTTTTTACCAAATTCAATACCCAAAAATTTATAAAAAGGTTAGTAAATTTTCCAAATCAACTTAACTTAAATTCCCAAATAACATAAACTATCTCTTAATGTCAAATAACAAACATGTGAATGCTATGATCATATATTATCTTAAAACATGCTAATCCTTTCTAAAAATAACCCAAAACAAAATAAAACCACAATAAAAACATTTATACTTCCAAACATTTACTCTATAGTTTTTCCTAAAATAAAATAATAGTCTATTGAATATATTCAATAAATCTCAAAATGTAATGGCCTCTATTAAAGATAACATAAATCACTTTCTAATTAGATCAAAAATCAATTTCATTGTCACCATACTATCCAATTTACTTTTTCTACATCAATCACTTTTTTATCCTCTGTAAAATTGTCATCTAAATATCATACAAAAATTAATTGTTATTTATCCATAAATCACATGTTCTAAAAAATCACTATACTAATAAATATATTTTCTTAGTTATTAGTAGAATTAAAATTTTTCATGAAAAATACATAAAGAAAAAATAATACAGATAAATACTTTAATGTTTAATTATTATTATAACCATAATATCATTAATAAAACACTTATACAATATAATTACCAAATATCAAAATATAAGAAATCCCATGATTCCATTTCTATCTTAATATATTAACTAAACTTCATCATTTTATTCCTATATACTTCCATAATTCCATATTTCATTCATAGTCTCCTCACCGTTAATATAAAAACCATTTCTCGAATAAAATTTCTAAACCTCCAATTGATATTTCCCCCCTAAAACATTTATTCTAAAAATTATCTTACATTCCTAGTTTAAAATAATTAACTGTATAATATACCATATAGAAACCATTATTATGAAATCCACATTATTAACTATTCGTTTAATTTTTCCTTGGAAATTACTTTCTCTATATTCTTATTTTCCACACATTAAACAAATTCTTGTTCCATTGATACATTTCCTTGGGTTATTATTCAATCATTCTCAACATGTAGTAAGATGAATCTTGTTTCCTTCATAGTATTCCTGAAACCCCATTTTTCTATTATTTATCTCATTTTAGAAAATCACCTATGTTCAGATTGTTAATCATATATCCTAATATATGGTTAATAATAGTCACAATCTTTCACATTATATCTCTTATTTCTTTAGGTTTTAATGAGGACCATCATTACATCATTCACCAAATTCAATGTTAATATGATTCCTCTAGGTTTCATACATTGACTACACTAATGATTATAATGTGATAAATAATAATTAGAGTGAGAAATCACATAATCATTAAAATCATGTATATGATATCTAAATTATGAAACATTATTTTCAATATGTGATAAATAAATATTAACCAAATTAATTAATGGTCATCATCTATTCAAACCCTTTATAATGTTTTATGAAGAAAATATGAATTAAGCCAAGCATATCCCGCCAAGAGTGCCAAGTTACGTGTGCAATCTTAGGCCCACTCTTAATGTCCTAGTGAAGATCATGTTAATACATAATCCAACCCATTTATATTTTTTTCATCCCTATGTTCATATAATCCATAGCCACATTCACTTTCTATTATCTTGATATGGGTTTATTATCATAGAAAACTGCACTCCTTTCTTAACCATACATTAAGATGTTTTCCTATACTTAGGAATATCCTAAGGTTTCTCATTAAATATTTATCATCCTAGTTTCTTAAAAAACTAGAACTTTTTATAATACCATGTATAAAAATCGAAACTTCACATACAAAAATAAAACCAAATTTTATATAAATATTCATTATATATTAATACGGTCCATTCCAAAATCATAAAGGGTTATTTTCTTTAAAAACATAGATACATTAACAATTGAAACATAGAATATCTAGATAATTTACCATTTGTTTCTTCACATGTAGCACCATTATTAGAAAAAAATACTTAAAACCCTTCTTCATAACATATATAAAGGAAACATGAAATTATGTGAACTTGGATTCCTATTAAGAGTAAATATAAGAGATGTTAATCGATGATCATAAGTGAGAATAATATATGTATAATGTTATGAGAACAAGATCATAAATTATAATAATCCAAACCAATCAGAAAAAGATCATTAATCATAAATCAAGGATTTTGTTTTTAAATAATAGACAGAATTCATATGTGTTTGGAATTATTAATAATCAATCATGATCCATGGTAACATATTATAAAAATAATACAATTGTTTTTTTTCATACACATAAGAATATAAAATCATTGCATTAGTTAAGGTTCCCAATGATAAGAATCATTATGGAAAATGTTTAATAATAATGCACCATAATATTAATTAAAACCCAATTATTTCCAACATTCTCATAGGGGTAACTTCCATCTATTTAATTGAATTATCTCTTATGGGTTTATTAACTCTGTCACATCTTAGGAGTTTCTCAACACTATCATCTATTTAGATTTTTTCAACCCCATTTTCTATTAGGAGTCCTAAAATTATTCATCATTACCCAATTCATTTAATGGTTATAATTGAGAAACATTTCATTATGTTCAATATAAAACTCAACAACAACATAATCACAATCCATACATATCAATTAATCCTAAAATAACCATCATTTCATCATTTCATAACCCATGAAAATAAAATGAGTTTTATAAAAATCACATCATTATAATCATAGACCATAAAGAGAAATATTACGGATGGTAAAATTGGATCATTTACCTAAAAAATTATAAGAAACCTCAAAGGAGATTATTTTTGATGAAAATAATATTAAAATATAACTTGATCATTTATTATGGAAAATATATTTTTCATTTTGAAGTGAAATAATTAAAATCTAAAAATTTAAAAAATATTTTGGAAAATATTTTCTCTAAAAATAACTATGGAAAATTATAAAGGAATATTTAATTTATATAGTGGTTATAACTATAGGAAAATCAATTCATATGGGGTATGTACAAACAAGGATACCTTTCAAATTTTAGATAAAATTCACCAATAACATGTTCAGAAAATTACAAGAATATTCCATTAAAAAAATAAAAAAAATAAAACATATATAAAAATTAATATAAAAAATATTTGGATAATATTTAAATCATTCTTGAGAAAATTTTATAGAAAATATAGGCTTGGAATAAAATTTTACCAGCCAAAGAGGAAAATAAAGTCGGTTTTACATAAAAACATTCTTTCAAAATCCTAAGTACTTATAGAGAGGGAAATAAAATGAAAACATATAATATCCATATATAAACATAGGATAGAAAATAAATTTTTTTTGGGAGATAGATCAAATAATTTCATGATCGTAAATTTAAGCATAAATGCTCCTGGTAAAATGAGATTGCAATATAAAACTCTTACAGCATTAGTAAATTTTTATTCATAACCCATTAGATGAAATAATTTTTATTCTAACTTTAAATACCATGAAGTATGAAGGATCTATCATATAATATTTCAATGTATCAGTATATGTACCACATAAACATAAATAGGTCCCATACATCAAACTTGTCTTAACTAAATAATATTGAGATGAATAACTCTTACAACATTGTTAATATCTAAATAAAAGACTTGTGCGATATATAAAAGTATATGTATTATGAATTCCACATATTTTTAGTTAAAAAAACATAAAATATATTCTTTATAATTAGATACACCACACAATAAAAAAAGTGGTGAATATGACATGTGTCTCCTAAAATATAAATTGAAATGAGAAATCTTTACCTTTTTTGGACTTGATACATAATCACTCTTACCTCTTATATAATAAAATTATATTTATTAAAATTCTATAAAAAAATAAACATACTTATAATATCAAATGTTATCTATTTTTAAAATTTCATTACCCATTTATTAAAATCATCAATTCCAGGTGTTAATTGTTTCATTTTTCATGTATGTTTTGGTTTAGTAGTTATGGTCCTTAAAACATGAAAATGGTTCTATCATATTCATAATATTAATCATGTAAGAAATATAATATTTAATCATTATATATACCTTTATTAAAATTCATATATTGTGGTGATGAAAAGTTTTTTACATCACTCCATAGAGAAGGCAATCTGTATGCACATATGAGCGATGTTTCCAATTTTTGATGGATAGGTTGAAAGAAAGATAAATGATTATTAAAATTTAAATAATTATTATTACATCATAAATATAAGATATATTTATTAAAACTATCTTCATTATAATTCATGTTATGATGAAATTACAAAAGAACCGTATATTTTTATGAAGGTGGTAGTCCACATATATACACGAGTGAGATTATCATTTGTCAACATATCAAATTGTACAATGGTAAGTAATATATTATAATTAAATAAGTATAATTATGTAATAAATATCAGAAATAATAATTAAATATATCATAATAACCAACCATGAGATATGGTGATGGAAATTTAATCGTATCTCTATGTGGAGGCAGTAGTCCACACGTACACATGAGAGATAATTTAATTTCCCATTTTATATAAATGAGGTTGAAAATGGTTGTGTAATCATCATAATAACATATAAATGTAATTATTATAAAGGATTAATCATGTTTATATGGATAAAAAATATTTAGTGATGGTGTAAGTTGAAATAAAATTAAATGACCTTGATTAAAATTTACACTTCCACTTTGAGAGTCCACCATTGGATTACCCTTCAAGACTTAAAAGATTAGTTTTAGCAGAATAATTAAATGTATAAAATTAATTAAAGGGATATAATAATGTTTTTTATTATTTCTTTGAGATATGTAAGGATTAAATTATGTTAATAAAGGAGTATAAGAGTTTCCCTTTATATGTTAGTGGATAGAGGCACTAGAAATATTTTAAAATATTTCAATAATATAGGGTAATTTCATCTAAAAGTTGCTACAAATGGAAATCACGTTGAATATAAAATAATATAAGGTTCAAATATATTCAACCAAATATTATTTTACACTATTATGTGGCATTCCAACCCTTATCTCTTATTTTAACCCCCAAAAACTCATTTTAACCTTAACCATGGTAACAAAATTTTACTATTTTTACTAGTCATCATGACTGAAAATTAAGTTGATCTTATTAAATTATATTAACAATGATTATTTAAAATATGCAGTCAATTTTAATAGATTAATATATATAATTGGTAGAATTTAATTTTAAATAATCATTAAAAATGCAATGAAAAATAGTTTTTAGACACTGTATTTTTATATATAAAGCTAAATTTATATCCATTCCATGCCTTATAAAATCCATAAACTGAATGTTAAAATATTTTATTGGATTTATAATCTATAAATTTCATTAAAAAATTAATATTCAGAGATTAATTTTACTTAATGAGACTAAAACACATTACAAAAAAAAACATCTTTTATAGAAATGTGTTTTTAAGTAGAAACGTAACATCCTGATCCTCTTTGTCAGCTTAATGAGGAGGGAAGAAATTACATGGAATGAAGAGATATCCCCAATATTCCAAAATCTAGTAATTAATTCCAAGGTATTTATTAACAGTTAGGGGATGATTTCCCTTTGAAAATAAAAATAATTAACTAAACAAGACACACCCAAATAAATCAATACATGATAAATGATAAAAATAAAAGACAACTCAAACATTTAAATTATATAAAAAGCACTACAGAGAGAAAAATAATGGAAGAATAAAAACAACCAAGTACACAACAGAAGACTACAAGCCCAAATAAACTCAAAGAAAACCACATCTCCAAATATCCAAACTACTCCATGATCCAAAGCCATCAAAATAACCCAAGTATCTCTAAGAACCACCATAGAAGTGTGATACATTACGTTTTCTTATGTCCTAATAAACAATATATATAAAAGAACCAAAGTGACAAAGAATATGTAAGTAACAAAACTCTGTATATTTTCTAAAAATTACTTTCCTACTCACGTCACTATGATAGAACATTTTAGCACATTTATATATAAAAATTATATAAAACAAAATAAACTTAACTCAAAGACAACTACAACTCAAATGCTCCAACCTGCTCCATGCTCTAACTCCACCAAAAAAGCCCATGTATCATTATGTACAACTAGAGAAGTGTGATACATTACCTTTTCTTGTTTTCTTATAAAAATATAAAAAAATAACCAATGTTATGAAGAATGGGTGAGTAATGAAACTCTATAGGTTTTTCCCTAAATGAATTCCCTACTCAGACCACTAGGATAGAACATATTATCACATTCATGTAAAACAATTTATAAAAAAATTTATATTAGAATATAAAAAAGTTCCATATAATTTTTTTTCTCAAAACAACATCAGGTTCCAAGGAAATCAACAAAGTAATGTTATAAAACAATTTCATAAATTATATTTTTTTCATAAACTATTCCAATCCACAAACCCACACATCCACCCATTCACGCTTAATTAAGATAATTCCATAACCATGAGCAATTTCCCACCGATCTACCTAGTCATCACAAAGAAATTAAATCCTAGGTTCCATTAAACTATTTGCACCAAGCACCAAGTCATATTTTAACCGGTACTCATAAAAATGAAACATGAACAGACACCACCAAGTATGCCAAAAAACCATGACAGTATAATCATGAAAAAACCATTTCAATTCCAAAACAATTTCAATTCCAAAACCATTTTAATAAAACATCATTTTTTATTAAAAACATTATTCCATAAATTAAACCAAGGAACTATTTAAAAATAACTATTTTAAATTCATTTAACAAAATAACTTTACACAACAATTCCAAAATTTCATTCAAATTCACAAACTATAATTGTAGAAGGTTTCTACCATGCTTTCCACACAAATTTCATAATAAATTTCAAAAAAAATTAATCAATTATAAACTATGCCTTTAATTTATAAATAGAAGAGTCAAGTGTGAAGCCACCTACCTTGGAAAGCTTTGTGAAAATGGAAAATTTCATTAAAAAGAAAAAAAATGGGTTTAATCTCAAAAAACCAACTTTACATCTATTCCTCAATCATTAAAATATCCAAATATCATCATATTTTTAATCAAATACTTTAGATCTATCCAAAATAAAAGTATATCTAAGAAACTAAGAAAGAGATAGAATCATATCTAAGTAAAATCATTAATAACATCCCTAAATTATGACTTTCCATGATAGTTGGGAATTAACTTACAAAGAAACACATTTGGATCGATTCCAAATAAATTAGGAAAGCTTACCTAGCTTTTAAGAGGGATAAATCTCGAGTTTTTGTCCAAATGGGGCAAGAAAGAGTTGTAAGAACAAAAAACTGACATAGATTCACTTTTTTGATCTTATTTTTAAACCGTGAATTAATAGTCATATATTTATGAAAAAAAGCGCTAATAATGTGCTATCGACTACCTCATGGACGAACCTTGTATGGTTGGATTATACATTTAAACAAACTATGCACCATTCATGCCAAAGTTATCTACCCCAAGATGAACGGTTTCACCTAAGAAGCTGCACTATTTGAAAAAACTGTGTAGCTACCCATGCACCTTATCATTAGCCCATGTCACATTATACATAGATCTATGGAGGTGTTGCATGGATTCCACTAACTGTGTACCTACTGTTCACCTTTAAAAACCCCCCAAAACATTCCAATATTATTCCAAACCCTTCCAAACATCACTTAACCACTTTGTATACTTAAATTTCATAAAGGGTTTCTTACTTGTGTCAAAGGGTACTACATTCTCCCCACCATTGGAATTTCTATCCCCATAAAGTAAAAACCTATTTCAATCCCAAAATAGTTATGTACATTTCTCTTTCATTTCATTCCCCCATTCCCAAGTCTCTACCTAAATTTGACCATGTTTCCACAAAACTCGCACTAGACCAATTCTTTTTTCCATTAAATACGTTCTCTTGTCTATCCATAATCCACACTAGCATGTGCTCCAATGAAGCATTCGACTCTAGGTTAATGTGATCCCATCAAATAACATGGTCTCGATTAGGATGATACATTTTCAATTAAGATACATGAAACACATTATGCACAACATTGAACAATTGTTGAAATGCCAACCCAAAAACCCGTTCATGTATCTCAAAAGGCCCTATGTATCAAGGAGATAACTTTACATGCTTAACAAAAAGATAATTTCCAATCCTTGGATAGATCCTCAAGAACACATGATCACTCTCCTAAAATGACAATGACCGTAAATGATGATCTATATAATATTTATGATGACTCAGAGCCGTTTCAAACCATTTTTTTATCAAATTAATCCACTCTATAGTTTCTTAGACAAGGCTTGGCTCAACTAGTGATGTCTCACCTATTTCTAACAAAAAAGGGATACCGTCTATGATTTCTATTTAATGCTTCAAAATGAGCCATATGTATCAAGGCTTGATAAATTTTTTTATAAGATAAATCCTACAATCACACACACCCTTCCCATAAGACACAAAAATCCATTACACAAGCCAAAAACATTTCTTCCAATGTTTTTATCATCCTTTCGTATTACCCATCCATCAAAGCATGATATTCCATGCTCATTGTCAACTTATTCCCAAGGGAGTTCAGTAAGGATTTATATAAATGATATGTAAACCTAATATCTCTATCTTACACTATTGAAATTAGTATTCCATTCCTATTTAACACTTCATGGATATAGATTTATGACAAGTCCTCCACCTTATTAGATCCATTATCAGGGAATAAATGATCCAAGTTTGTGAGTTGATCCACTATCACTTATATAGAATCATGTTTCTAAACCATTATTGGGAGACCTATCACAATATCTATAGTGATATAATCACATTTACACACTATAACAGGAAAATATTACAACATTCCTGCTAGTCACTAATTATCTTCCTTAACTTGATTAAAAGTAAAGAATCATGAAACAAACTCAACCACATTTCTTTTCTTACTGACCTACAAAAACTATTCATTCAATGACTTTTAAATCTTTTGTATTCTAGGATAAACAAACCATCATGGATGGTGTTAATTATGAAGATTTTTTCCCCTTAGATTCCACAGGTACAACCATCCTATTTCTAAACCACAACACTAAACTCTCATCTATCATCTGTCCCTTAATGGTCTCCCCATCGTTGAGTTTTGACGCCATTTTCATTCATTCTTCATTGGATATCTGTGCCTCTTTAAAAATCTCCATCAAATCAGTAACAAATGAAAATATAATAAAAATCACTATATCACCTTGGTAATTATCTTCCAGGTGCATATCGACTAGGACCAACATCAACTGTCACTCATCAGAAGATTCTTTTTTCATGTGATCATATTAATTTCTACTTAATGCATCTACCACTGAATTTCCTTCTCTCGATATACACATAAAGTCAAAGGAAAACATTTTGAGATTCTTTATCCATCTTCCTTATCTCAAATTCAAGTCCCTTTTGAGAAAATATTTTTCAATCTCTTATGATCCGTAAACACAGTAAATTTATCACCAAAGAGATAATGATGCAAAGTCTTCAAATCATGGAAGACAATAGCTAACTTGAAATCATGTGTTGGGAAGTTATTCTCATTCACTAATAACTTCATTGGTTCATAATAAATAACATGATATCATTATATGATAACACATCCCAAATTGGATCCCAAAGAATCAAAATACACCTCATACCCTTGTTCAGATTCTAGAAAAATCAAGATTGGTGCGGATGTAAGGTGAACTTGACCCTCTTGAAAATACTTCTTGCATTCCTCATCTAATTGGAATGTAACATTATTACTTTTAAAAACTATCCTAGTAGAATATAGTCATGATAAGCTAGAAAATAATTTTTTCTAATAACGAGTTAGACCAAGAAAACTTTGTAGCTCAAAGACAGTCTTTGGTGGTTTCTAAGAGGTAACTACTTAGATCTTTTCAGGGTCCATGAAAACACATTTTTTAGAAATTACATGGCCAAGGAAATGTACCTATTGTATCTAAAAAACACACTATGATAGTTTGGAATATAGAAGGTGATCCCTAAAGGTTCCCAACACTATCACTATGTGTTTATCATGATCAACCCTTGTTCTTGAATACACCAATATGTCTTCCACAAACACCACCACAAAATAATATTGATATCATTAAAATATTTGATTCATAAATTATATAAATATTATTAGTGAATTCATAATAACTAAAGGCATTTACACATACTCATAATGTCTATATCTACGCATGAATGTTGTCTTGGGAATATCCTCCTTTCAAACTCACAATTGGTGATTCATCACAAGTCAATTTTGGAGTGCCATTGAGATCCCCTCAATTAGTAGAAAATAGCATCAATGTGTGCTAGTGGATACCTATTATTAATCATATTTGGTTAATATTATTATCATCCACACATATCTGAAGAGTTATATCTACCATTTTGACAAACAAGTCAAGTGTTTCCCTTAGAGACGTTCTAGTCCGAATGAACCCTTTGCTTTCCAGCTCCTCAAACTTCACTTTGAACTCCCTTAATTATATCGTTTCTATCCAGTAAGAGGTAAGTGAAATAGTACTAGCACCCTAAAGCAAATGAATCATAAAATAAACTTCTCTCATAAGTGAAAAACCATCAAAATTTATGGGAAACACATCTATAAACTAATCAACCACTGATGGAAAACTATTCACCTTGATCTATTCCATAAATTCCCAAAACAACACTTCCAACTAGTATGAAATAGTCCCAAATATTTGATTCAAAAAACATGTTTCAACTACCTTTATGTTCTGGTATCCATGAAAGAGATTCTCTATGCCATAATTAGTTGTAGAACTAGCCTTTCTGGTATAACAATATATGTGATCCTTGTATGTTGTCAACAAATACTTCACTCTGATTATATAGAAAAATATTCATCTTAAGAATTGATAAATGTAATTTCATCTCAACTCCATCAATGAGTTTTAGATTATGCTCTACACATAAAGTCTCAAAACTCTCTTTTAACCGGAGGATTTTTATGTTTTAAGAAAAAAAATCATCATCTAATGTTTTAGACTCATCAAATGAACAACATAAGAAGAAATCAAGGAATATGAAGCACTCATATTAAAAAAAATACTGTATAAGGGTAGAATTCAAAATAATTATACCTTGCACCATATATGGTGTAGAATCATCATCCACAATAAACTTTTAAACTCTTTATAAATTCTTGTTCACTATACTCTGGTCTTTATTGGGATGTTGAAATTTCCCTTGCTGAGGAGTCATGGTATTACTAGAATCACCCTGGTTATCTCTGTTTTACAAAAGAGGATTATTCTACAACCATCATTTTGTCAAAGAATATGACATATTTGACACATGAGGAGTGTCTTGAACACCTGACCATGGAGAACTATGACAATGGTACTCAGTATTCCCTATATTGTTTCAATTATATAATTCTCTCACTGGTGAGGTACACTTTCACTTGATGTGACTCAGTGAACCCCATTGAAAACATGTAGTCTGGGTCTTGGGTCTTGGAGGAAGGTTAATTGATGTTATGTTGTGATTATAATGTGTTCCACCTCCATGAGAAAAGGTGTACCTATTCCTATTTTTCTTATTATTTTATTTTTCACTTATTCTCATGAAGTCAACCATACATATTCCATCAATATTTTAAAAAGTAAATGATATCATAGAATGAGTATCAGGTTGCAGTCCTAGCTCAATGGTTCAAAAATCCAGAGTTGTGTTTTATACCAATTATTGGTTCACATATGGCTTAGGGGAAACCACATTATCAAAGAACTCCTCTGACTGGTTCCTAGATTCCTAATGGGTGTCATTTTATAGAATCAAAACACACACCATAATTTTCACTCCCTAAAAATTGAATTCATAAAAATTTCAAATTCCACCACATCATAATATCACAACATTTATTCCCAAAATCAGCCTTTTTCCATGTTTATCCTTTTTTTTAAAAAATTTCACTATGCTTTTGAAAATCAAACCATTTTCAAAATACTAAAACAATGCTTTTTAAAAATATCACATTTAATAAAATTCAACATTTTTCAAAAAAATATATTTTTTCAAATGAATACTCTAAATGAAATATACAATCATTGTGGGGAGTCATTTATATAGTGCATGAAATTCTTATATCATTGGCTAAACTAGTGATAATGAGATTCTGAATCCTATAAGTATATTCAAAACAATTATGTACCCAACACCTTTGTAACTTGAAGTTCATAATAAAAAGGTTCAGTATGTCTTTTTATGCTCTATATTTCATGTCATGACAATACTAATCCTTTCTACCAACCCAAAAAAAGATTAGAATAAAATTAATTTCAATTTCGAGACCAATAGAACTGATGACCACTTGTTCCACTTATATTTTTGTATGGACCAAGACTAATACCACTTGTAACATCTTGTCTCACTTTATTAGCTTGAGAAGGTAGGAGGATGTTTCTTGGCCTTATGAAAAATCCCCAAGATGCTAAAGGCTGGAAATAAATTCAAAGGAATTCATTAATAGTTTGGGGATGATTTTACTTTTGAAAATAAAAAAACACAAAACCAAACAAGCCACCACAAAACAAACCACTACATGATGCATGAAAACAATAAAATAAAACTCAAACATTTAAATTATATCAAAACCAATCCAAATTGTACCATATAGGAAGACAACAAAATATACAAGTACACCATGGAAGTCTAAAAACACAACTAAATTAAAAGACAACAAAAAATATCAATATCCAACCTTCTCTATTCTCCAACTCAACCAAAATACCCCAAGTATCACTAAATTGCACAAGATAAGTGTGATAATTTACCTTTACCTATGTCCTGATAAACAATATCTTCAAAATCACAAAAGTTTCAAAGTAGGGGTAAGTAATAAAACTTTGTATGTTTTTCCCAATGACCTCCCTACTCACACCACTACGTTTGAACATGTTAGTACATTTTTATAAAACAATATATATATATATATATAAAATTACTAAATAGTTTTTATAATAATATAAGAAAGTTCCATCATAAAATAGTTTTCTCAAAACAATATCAAGATCCATGTAAATAAACCAAACAATGTTCTAAAACTATTTCATAAATTATATTTTGGCACAACCCATTCCAAACCACAAACCCATGCATACACCCATGCATGCTTTGTTGTGAAATTTCCATACTCATGAGCGGTTTCTCGTCGATACACAAAGTTATCACAAAGCAATTAGATCCCATGTTCTATTACACCATTGGAACCTAGAACCATGTCATGTTTCAACCGATCCTCATAAAAATGAAATATGAACACACTCTACCATGTATTTACAAAAACCATGTTAATACAATCATGCCAAAAACCATTTCAATGCCAAAACTATTTTAATTACAAAAAAATTTCAATGCCAAAACCATTTCAATAAAACAATATTTTTTTTATTGAAAATCTTTTTCCATAAATCAATCAAAGAAACCATTTTAAAATCAACATTTTAAAATCTTTAATCAAAGAACATTGCACAAAAATTTCACAATTTTCACAAATATAAAAACTATAGCTATAGAATGTTTCCACCATGATTTGTACTGAAGATACATAATAAATTTCATTAAATTTAATAAATTAGAATATAGACCTTTAATTTATAAATATATGAGTTGAGAGTGAAGTTTCCCACCTCATAATACATGGAAAAAATGTAAAATAATACAAAAACACTAATGAAAATGCATTGAATCTCCAAAAACTTATAACAACCATGCTCTTTATTTCACACAGAAACATATTTTTTACATAAACCATCACTTTATACCACTTATAATATTGATAGGTCTAGTGATTTTTTTTTGTATTAGGAACATTACATAACAACGTATGAAATACATGTCATTATTGAAAACTTCTTTTACATGACCACACACATTCCCTCGTACTTAACATTGCATGTGATAACCCAAGGACATATATATGAGAAGGGTGAGAATTAAATTACATTAAGGTAGTAAAAGACGAACAACATAAAGAATACAATAAATTGTTTGAAATAGGCATATTAATGGAGCATAAGAGAAACATGAATATAAAGGCATGATATAGCATGATTTTCATAACATGGAAATGTAGAAACAATATTTAACATGATATTACCATGATATAGGGATAATTGCACATGAAGCATAAGTAAAACCACATTGAACTTGAATTATCATGAGTAAACCATCATTGTACATGACATATCATGATACTAATCTTTACCGAATGTGTTGGAGTGCTATCAGGGCACACCCTTCTAAATCATTTCATTTCGTGCATAAGTGGGTCACATGGATCCTACAACATGGACTCATTCAACATCATTAATTATTATATGATAAAGGAATGCGAAATAAATAAATGAAAATCTATAATGAATGAGTAAATGTGTATAAAGTCAAATATACTTGATAGAGAAATGGGTATAAAATTTACTACACAATGACTTTAGCTTGAAAATTACGGTGCAATTTCAACAGCATAAAAAATGAGATAATAATTCATAAAAATTATTGATGAGAGATAAAAGGGTTTATCATAATATTTATATAAAATTTACATTAATGGGGTCATATATAAAAATTTCTTAACATATTTAATAAAATTTAGATGCATAATACAAAATAATTGCTTGAATGTAAATGAGGAGAGAGAGACCCCTTACAGAATTTTGGCATGGTAACAGGTGTACATGAGAGGAATTAATGAGGTAGAATGGGGTATCTCATCATTAATACATAAGTATTGAAGTATTTGGAATGTGTGAAATCACACCATAAGAGTTGTAAGTGAAAAAATGGTATAACAACATAATGAAATTTAGACAAAAAATGAGAAAGGAAGAAATCACTTACGGAATTTCAACATGGTAATGGGTGTACATGGGAGGAATTAATGAGAGAGAAATGGGTATCCTATCATTAAAATATAATAATGGAAATATAGGGTTGGTTAGAAATCATATCCCAACATTTTTAATTTAAAATAAAAGGTAATTACATTATAAGGAATCTTGGACATAAATAAAGAAGGAAGGGAAGTGGGAATCTCTTATTTGGATGTCTGATCCCAAATGCTTGTGGGGGGGGGGGATTGGAAGAGGATTATTGGGAGCTTGGGGCACCTTGGGAGGATTTTTGGGAGACGTGGGTAGGTTAAGGATGTGATCCATGTGTTTTTAGTTAAGAGAAGTGGGATCTTGGGTGAGTTTATATAGAAAAAGAGAGGGAATTGTTTATTATTTAGGTTTTGGATACCATAGAATAATCTAATCAATAACCCAAACCAACCCATGTTTTTTGCCCATGGTTTTTTCCAAAGGGGAGTTTAAAACTTTATTTTATAACTCCAAGTCTTAAATTCTTAAAATATTAGGCTTTCTTCAGTGGAGGTGAGTCACACTCTCAAGGAAATCATTTTAAAAGATAAAATGATTTATAAGCCTCGGAGGGTCAACTAAGGCACCATAAATTTAATAAAAAAATATAAAATCCCATTATTTTAAATTTAAAACATATATTGTTTGAAAAAACATTTTATATTATTTTAATACATCATTATTGGTACATTATGATGTCATAAAACACATTATATATTTAAACGGTATTTAATTTTTACCCAAAAATTCGACTGTCTTAGAAAATTATGAAAAAGTCACCGATGGATAATTTCAAAATCACGATTCCAAAAATAATATTAATTTTATCTAGATAATTTTATAAATATGTGAAATTTCACTTTTAAAATAAAAAACGACATTTATTGAAAATTCATGTGTTTTGACAAAAATAGTTTTTAAACCTTAATAAAAATTACAATTGTATTCATAAAAATTATATGATTATATACATGTAATAAAAATTAATTTCATAATAATATTTTGTAAAAATATTATTTAATTAAAAAATCCATGAATTTATCAAAATATATTTCTTAATTGAATATTAACTAAAAATACTATTTGTGCTTTAAAAACTATTTACAAAGTAACAATGATAAAATAAATGTATATTATTTATAAAAAAATAATGTACATAATAATAGTACTAGGGTATTGTTACATAACCCATTATAACATCCTCATAAGACCTATGGGTAAGGTGTGCAATGGTGACAAACTATTGGGGTGGCTCGACTAACATCACTCGGGTGGTAATCTCTATTAAATTACACTTCTTTCATAGGAGATTCTCTTCAAGATTAATGTGTTGAAGCTCGGCTTGGTCTTGGTAAAGAATAAGGACCAGTGACACTACCTCCTTTATGAGCACTTACAAATGTGCTTCATGTGGAGAAATTCTACTGGATGAGGCCATACCTTCCTTTTTCTGAGTAAATTAGATTTGTTGAAGCCCTATATTTATACAAATCATGTGATCACTATTCAAAGGCTAAATTAAAAAAGGTAATAATTCTTAAGATTTTTTTTAAAATCCAAAAAAATAAAACCAAGGAAGTGCATATGTTTTATATAACCATTTTACATAATAATACATTTAATTATATTAAGATAAATTTTTATTAATAAATGTTTGGGTCTTTATAATCTTCCCCCCTTATGAATTTTCACCCTAGAAATTTTCTTTTCCCACAATAAAACTGATGCAGGTAACTCTGCTTCATTACTTCCTCTGATTCCCATGTTTCTTCTTCAAACATGTAGTTTTTCTACAAAACCATGATGAGGGGCATTGTCTTATTTTGTATTACTTTTTACTTATGATCTAATATTATCACCAGATTCTATTCATAGGAGAGGTCATTTTTCAATGGTACCACCTCTGGATAGAGTACATGCAATGGGTCAGGTATGGACTTCTTCAAGAGCGATACATGGAATATATCATGTACTAGAGATAGGATTGGTTGGAGTGCTAGTCGATAGGCCACTACTCCAATGAGAACAAGGATCTCAAAAGGGCCAATGTACCTTGTACTAAGATTTACCTTATTCAAAAATCTCATAACTCTCTTACATGGTGATATGCAGAGGAATAACATGTATCCGAAATCAAACTCTAAGTCTCATTGATGATTATCATCATAGCTCTTCTATAGACTTTGAGAAGCTTTAATGTGATGCTGGATGGTCTTAAAATTCTCAACCATTTATTCAACCATTTATGGACCAAGTAGTTTTCTCTCCCCAACTTCATCCCAACACATCGGCGTTCTGCACCTCTTCCCATAAAGGTCTTCATAAGGAGCCATTTGGATGATTGAGTGGAAACTGTTATTGCAAGAGAACTCAAAATAAGGAAGATGTTGATCCCATCCTCCTTTGACGTCCATTGAGAATTCTCTCAACATGTCCTCTAGTGTTTAGATAGTCCTCTTAGATTGGCCCTCAGTTTGAGGATGATAATCCATACTGATGACTTATTCAGTATTCAGATCATGTTGAAGACTCTTCTAGAACTTGGAGATGAATCTTAAAATCTCAATCATATGAAATAGATAGTAGTACTCCATGAAGCCCAACCACTTCTCTGATATATATTCGTGTCAGTTGATCCAATGAGAAATCATGTCGAATTGAAATGAAGTGTGCAGTCTTTGTAAGATGGTCTAAAACAACCCAAATAGCAGTGTTTATTTTGGATGTCTTCAGAAGTCTGGTGACAAAGTCCATGGTGATGTTTTCCCATTTCCGTATTGGTATGGGTAATAGTTGCATCATCCCCTTAGACTTTTGCCTCTCAACCTTCACTTTCTGACATACCTAGCACATTGATGTATACTCAGTGATATGTTTATTCATGTTATCCCACCAATAATTATCTTGTAGATCTTGATACATCTTTGGGTTTCTTGGGTTAATGGAGAAATTTAAACTATTTGCATATTCTAAAAGTTCTTTATTTAACTCTGGATTTGACGGAACAAATAGTCTTTACCCGAATATTATAATTCCTTCTTTATTAACATTAAACTACAAGGATTTACCTTTTATAATAGTTTCCACATTATTCTAGATTCCCACATCATCATTTTCAGTATCCTTTAACCTTTCTAAAAGAGACGGTTGAGAAGTAATTTGTGACAATATTGATGACGTTACCTTCTTTATGATTCCCATCTCCATGTTCATTAAATATAATAAGATTGGATCCTTTTAAATTCTCATCAATGATATAATTGTTCTTACTTTTTACATAGAGAATATTTTACCTTTTTCACTTTCCCAGGGTTGTAATGTATTGAGAAGCATAGTATTTGATCATCTTTAACCGTCTTTATTGGCGCATGTTCGACTCCTTTTGTGTGAATATATACTTGAGACTTTTGTGATCCATACATATTTCACACTTCTACCTAAAGAGGTTATTTATCAAAAATTTAAAAGTGAAGATTAATGTATCCAACTCTATATCAAGTGTTGGATAGTTTTTCTTATGAACTTTCAATTTTCATGAAGCATAGGAAATGAATTTGTCATTTTTCATCAACTCACAACCCAAGACCTTATTTTAAGCATCATTGAATACCACAAAATGTTCTCCACTTGCGGGTAGTGTGAGAATTGGTACAATGATAATCCTCCTTTTCAATTCCTTGAATCTCTCTTCGCATTCACCACTCTATGAAAAATTTACTTTCTTCCGAGTGAGCTTGGTAAGAGGGTTAGAAAATTGTGAGAAATTTCTTAGAAATCGACAATAATATCCAGCTAACCCCATGATGCTATGGATATCTGTCACTAATGTTGGCATTATCCATCCCTCAATTGCATCTGTCTTGGAGGTATCCACATATATCCCATTGCTTGTGATGATAAGACCCAATAATGAGACCTCCTTCATCCAGAACACACACTTGCTATACTTTTCATAGATCTTCCCTTTTCTCAAGGTCTCTAGCACAATTTTTATATGCTCCTCATGCTTTTCCTTGGTTTTGGAGTATATTAGAATATCATCTATAAATACTACAAAAAATTTGGAAAGGTAATATATAAATACTATATTCATCAAGTCCATTAAATATTTCTAGATAATTTGTGGGTCCTAAAGGAATTACTATGAATTCATGGAGCCCATATCTTATATAAAAAGTAGTCTTGGGGATATCCTCCTTCTACACCCTTACTTGGTAATATCTCGACAGAAAATCAACCTTAGAGAAGTATTATGCTCCACGTAGCTGATCAAAAAATTCATCAATTTGGGGTAGAGGATACTTTTTCTTTATCATGATTTTTTTGAGCTCATGATAATCAATGCAAAGGCACATTGACCCGTCCTTTTTCCTGATGAAGAGGACTGGTGTACCCCATGGTGAAGCACTTGGGTGTATAAACCCTTTATTTAGATTCTCTTGAAGTTGTTTCTTAAGCTTCTAAAGATCCAAGAAAACCATTCTATAAAAATTATTGGATATTGGAAATTCCCCAGGTATAAGATCAATTAAGAAATAAATATATCTTCTAGGAGTAAGACTGGACAATCCCTCGGGACTCTTCAATAAATTCCCTCACAATAAGAATGTCTTCAAGGATTGTTTCTTCATTAGACTCAATCATCTGAGCATGATCTGAATGGTCATTGGGTAGTAATATCCCCGCATGAGACGATGGTTCTAATGAAGACTCCTCCTCCTCCTTTCACTCGTACAAAATTGGGGGTTGATCCACCAAATAGAGAGTGATTTCCCTCTCAGGAAAATTTATGTTGGATCTGTATAGGGAAATCCAATCCATGAAAAGAATTGAATCAAAATCCACCTGAGGATGTATGAAGAGGTTTTCTAGGAAGTTCAAACCACAAATTGTGACATGGTAGGAGTTATATTAATGGGTTGCAATGATTTCCCTATTCTCCGTTCTTATCGACATATTTTCTTCCATGAATTGTGGTGGTGTTGATATTTTTCTACTAAACATTTGTGATATAAAACAATGTGTCGAACTAGAATCAAAAAGTAAATTCACTATTCTTGACTAAATAACCAGACTACCTATCACCACTTCATTGTTGGGGTTCACTTCGATGGTAGTGATGGAAAAAGCTCTCCCTTGCTGCCTTGGAGGTTATTGGTTGTCTCCAAAAACCCTTTTCTTAGGGAACTGGTTTGCAAAGTGCCCTGGTTTATTTTAGTAGATGTAATGAACAATGAATTGAGGGTTGAACATAGTGTTCATCTCCTCTATCACAACCACTTGTTTTTCTTTTTAGTAGTTAATGGAAAGGTGGCCTTCTATTCCACACCTAAAGCATTTCCTCATCCCCTTCAGGTAATTTACAAGGTGATTCTTTCTGCACCATTGGAAAGTGGGGTGTTGGATTATATTAGCACCATTTGATTTATCCACCAGACTATCATAATTAAATTCCACCTTATACTTCTTATTTCCATGATTCCCCTAAGATTATCCAATATCCATTTTGACCTTGAAGGAAAATCAGACAGTTTCCTCATAGCTTTTGAAGTCACATATCACTAGGACTTTCCGTAGTCTAGGTTTTATCCCACTAAAGAAGTGGTCAACCTTATATTCGGGGGTAATGACAAAGTCAGAGGTGTATCTTTCAATCCTTGTGATGTTTTCCTTATACATTCTGATGGTTTTTTGGTCTTTTCCCAAGAGGTAAAGTAAGTCCCTTTCCATCTTATGTCGGAGGGAGTGATTAAAATATTTATCGAAAAACATTTTCCAAAACTTCTTCCACTCCAACACCTCAATATCCTCCTCATACATGGTATTTTTGATCATTTTCCACCATTGATCACCTTCACCATCCATACAATAAGCATCCAGAATAACATTCTATTGTTCGTAACATTTAAGGATAGAGAAGATATTTTCAATGGATTTGATCCATTGGTCAACAATTGAGGGATAAGATGATCCATTAAAAGTAGGTGGCCTTTGTCTCATAAAGATCTCGATTGTGACTTATTCTTTATTACTGAGGATTGAATTTTCCTCTTGAATAATGTTTGTACTCAAAACACGAGTTAACTGAGAGAGTGTAATGACATAGTTCACAATTACCGCTCCCATCAGATTGGGCATCTCATTAGAACAATCATCACATTGATCTTCACATCGATTGTTAGCCTAAGTCCTCATATTACTGTCCATGGTCTGGAATAAAAGGAATGTTAGGGGTAACACAAAAAAAGAATAATCCAATGAAAAAAATGTATAACTTATAATTTAAACTTATTTCCTTAAATTATGAATTCATAGGCTTTAATATATATTCTCTAGGATCTAATTCCAAACATATATTATTAGGGGAAGTTTTTTTATTCCCAGAATAATGGTTCGTACAAAGCCTATGAATTTACCAAAGAATACCCCCAGGAGTTTCATAACCAATAGTGCATCATGAACTGTTATCATGCACTAGTTCCCATTCGAGTCTAACTCAAAGTGCTGTTTTCGGGTTTTACCTTTAGATATATCTATGCTAGAGCCGCCTCTACCTACTCGTATCCAGAAATGTATGTATTTTTTTAATAAAACACTTACTCAATACTCAAAAAAATTTAGGTATGTTATTATTATACTTATTCTTATCCCTAAGGATTTCACTACGGTTTTATAATCATAATCCCAAAAATTACTAAACCTATCCTCTAATACCATCTATAACAAACCTGCTCTTTATTTTAAACATAAACATATTTTATTACATAAAACATTCACTCTATATAACATATAAGATAAATAGGTATAGTATTTTGGGAACTAGTAACATTACATAACAACTTAAAACATAAAATAAACATCTTTATTGAAAACTTCTTTTACATAACCACAGAAATTCCTTCATATTTAGTATTTCATGAGATAACCTGATGTCATGGATAAGAAATGGGTGATATATAAAGAATAGTAAGGTATTAAACAAGGAATAACATGAACAATATAGTAAATGTTACGAAATAGGCATATTAATGGATCATAAGAGAAACATGAACATAAAGGCATGATATAGCCTGATTATCATAACATGGAAATGTGGAAACAACATTTAACATGATATTATCATGAAGAAAGTCTCATTGCATATGGATCATGAGTAAAACCTAATTTCACTTGATTTATCATGATTAAACCCTCATTTCAATTGATGAATCATGATACAAATATTTACCCCATGTTTTGGAGTGCTATTAGGGCACACCCTTGTTAATCATTTCATTTCACACATAAGTGTGACACATGGATCGTAAACATGGAATAATTACATATAATAATTTATTCCATGATAAAGGAATGTGGAATAAATACATAAAATCTATAATAAATAATTAAATATGCGTAAAGGTGAATACCCTTAATAGAGACATAGACATGGTATTCACTACACAATGACTTTGGCTTGGAAAATCATGGTGCAATTTCGATAGCATAACGACGTGACATAATAATTCATAAAAATGGTTTATCAGATATAAAGGGGCGTATCATAATATTTAAATGATATGGAAAGTAAGGGGGTCATATATAAACATGTACCAACATATGTAATGGAATTTACATTCATAATACAAAAATATTGCTTGAATGTAAATAAGGAGAGAGAAACCCCTTACAAAATTTCGGCATGGTAACAGGTGTACATGGAAGAAATTAATGAAAGATAAAGGGGTATATCATCATTCAAAAATATGGAGGAAAGTTTTGGGGAGGTGATGGATCATACCCCAACATTTTTAATTCAAAAAATGGTATAAAACATAATTAAATTTGGACAAAAAAATGAGAAAGAAATAAATCCCTTACAGAATTTCGGCATGGTAACCGATGTATATGGGAGGAATTAATGAGAGATAAATGGGTATATAATCATTAAAAAATAATTAGGGTAGTATATGGTAGAATATAAATCATACCGCAACATATTTAATTGAAAATAAATGGGAATAACATTATAGGGAAACTTGGACATAAATAAGGAAGGAAAGTGAGAATCCCTTACTTGGAAGTGTGACCCGAAAGGCTTGAGAGGGGATTAAGAGAGAATTATTGGGATCTTAGAGAGCCTTGGGAGGATTTTAGAGATATTATTTTAGGGTAAGGACGTTATAAAAATGTTTTTAGTGAAGATAAGTTGTATCTTGGCTGGTTTTTATATAGGGAAGGAGATAAAATTCTTTATTATTTAGGTTTTGGACACCACACATTAAAACTAATCAAAACCACAAACCAACCAATGATTTTTACTATGGATTTTTCCAAAGGGATTTGAAAGAAATTATAATATAAGACCAATGTATGAGCATCTTAAAATATTAGGCTTTCTAATGTAGAGGTGGATTACACTCTCAAGGAAATTGTTTTAAAAGTTATAATGTTTTATAAGTATTGGAGGGCCCACTAAGGCACCATAAAATTAATAAAAAAAATATAAAATCATATCATTTTAATGGTAATACATATATTGGATGGAAATATATTTTATAGTATTACATTACATCGCTATTGGGTCATTATGATGTCATAAAACACATTATATATTTAAATGGTATTTATTTTTTACCCAAAAATTCGACTCTCTGAGAAAATTATAAAAAATTCACCATTGGATAATTTTGACTTCATGATTCCAAAAATAATATTCATTTTATCTGAATAATTTTCTAAAAATGTGCATTTTCAATTTTAAAATAAAAATCAACATTTATTGAAAATTCATGGGTTTTGACATAAACAATTTTCAAACATTGATAAAAATTACAATTGTATTCATAAAAATTATAAAATCATTTAAATTTAATAAAAATTAATTTTGTAATAATATTTTATTAAAATATTATTTAATTCAAAAATCCATTAATTCATTAAAATATATTTCTTAATATAATATTAACTAAAAATACTATTTTTGCGTCAAAAAATATTTACAAAGTAGCAATGATAAAATGAATGTATATTATTTATAAAAAAATATGTACATAATAATAGTACTAGGGTATTGTTACATACCTACTTATAACACCTACATAAGTCCTAAGGGTAAGGTGTGTGATGGTGATAGACTCTTGGGGTGGCTTGGATAACATCACTTAGTTGGTAATATTTATTCACTTCCACTTCTCCCATTGGTAGTTCTATTCAAGCTTAATGTGTTAAAGATAAACTTGGTCTTGGTCAAGAGTGAATCCCAGGGATGCTATATTCTTTCCAGGATCCGAAAAATGGGATTTGTGTGGCGTAATTATACTGGATGAGGCCATCACTTCCTTTGTCTGAGTAAATTGGATTTATTGAAGCCCTATATTTATACTAATCATGTGATCACTATTGAATGGAAAAATTAACAACAGTAACAATTCATAACAGTATTTTTAAAATCCAAAAATTTAAAACCAAGTAAGTTCATATTTTTTTATATAAACAATTTTTATAATATGGCATTTAATTAGATCAAGAGGGATTTTCATTAATAAAAGTATTGGTCGTTACAAAACTCACCTTAGATCACTTCCCCCATCATCAACAAATCAAAATATCATAATATTTGGAATAAAATAAATTTTATATATCTAAAAAATAAGTATATATAAGAAATAGATATAGAGATAGGAAGATCTATAAAATACCATCAAGAGAAACCAATAATGAAGACCCACTATGATATACGGGCTTCAACGAACCAATAAAATCCTTTGGATCACTTCCAAATTGATGGGGAATGCTTTACTAGCCTTTGATAGGGGAAAATCCAGAATTTGGGTTGATGTGGGGAAAGAAAGAGGTGTTAAATCACAAAACTGACTGAGATCCACTTTTTGTGGATCTTGTTTTAAAACTGTGCCTGGTTAGTTGCACGGTTAGGAAAACTGTGTGATAACCATGATCCAGCCACTCCCTCAAGGATGAGCCTCACATGGTTGGATCACATGGTTAGATAAAACATGCTCCATCCAAGACAAATCTCCCTTCCTCAAGATTCATAGTTTCTCTTAAGCGGCTTTATAGTTTGGAAAAACCGTGCACATACCCGTGTACCTTTTCCTTAGCCCTTGTATCATTGTTCATGGTTTCTTATAGGTGTTTCATAGTTTCCACTAACTGTGCACAGTTATAAAAACCACAAAACATTCCAAACCTCTTCCCAACCCTTCAAAACATCACTCAACCACTTTATATAAATAAAATATATAAAATAAGGTTTACTAACTTGAAATTGGGGTTTCTACAAGAAAAATTTACTTATTCCTGAATAAAGTATGATATTTATTTATATGAGATTAGTTATATTGTTTCTAAAGAAAATAATCTTAATTTAATTGAAGTCTAAATTCAAAATAAAATGATACATTAAAATAAAAAAATAGATTTTTATTGACATAAATATTTTTCACTATTTACTAGAAAATGAATTTTTTACAAAAATCCTTAATATTCACCCTAATATAATATTGAAATGATGCTTTAAAAAATTATATTCATTTAATAAAATAAAATTCCTGAAAATTTTATAAATTAATTATAATATCCATACAAGAAATAAAATAAAAATAATTTTTTATTAAAACACATCTTTGAAGTATAAAATGATTATATATAAAATTAATTAATTGTTTATTATAAATTTATCAATACATTTTCATCATTTAAAACCATTATAAATATTTTTTATAATGTGGTTATTACAATTCATAATTGTTACTTTAATTTCTATGTTTTATTGGATTACAATATCTGGGTTCATATAGACTCAAGTTTTTGTGTAAGGGAAGTCATTAAACATTAAAAATTTATTTAAATAAAACTATATTCTAAAATATTGTAGTATTATAGTAATGTAAAACCATTCATGAATTTTTATCTTAAATTTAATTTTTAGTTAATTGATTCATCATGATTCATCGATATCCATCTAGAAGAAAAACATATTTTATGATCTTCTCTATATTAATTGTCCCCATGATATTACATGAAGTCAATATGACATGAATGTATCTTTTAATAGTTGATGTCACATTTGATAACAACTTTCTTCATGTCATAAAATTATTTACGGATATTAGATTGAGTAAATTAATTTGGTATAAATTCCATTAGCATCAAAATTTCTTTATCTATAATTCCACAGAGGCACATGATATAGTGAAACTTATATAGAAAGGAAAATCATGTATATTTATTACAAAATTCATTAAATTCTAGATTTTTATCGTATAATAATTAATAAAAATAATTTTATTTATTAGTTAGATTTTATCTCTTATTAATATCTAGAAAATTAGAAGGTGGTGCTAATGATATGTTACAATCTTCACAGTTTTGTGTCATGATGTGGAAAACATCTTTAATAAGGTTCATAATTTCATCCTCTACAATTTGGGAAGTATGTTTTTCATTCTAATGATGGTCATGCATCAAAATTTATAAACTTTTCAGTGTCTTATATTGATTCAATCTCACATATTTTGTATGAAATTGTTTCAATATCAAGTCCCCATAAAATTTTGTTATTTTTAACCATCATCTAAAATTATTATCAGGACATGTAAATTTTATTCTAACATCTATGGATCTATTTTAAATTGGAAAATGTAATAACTTCTCCAACCCCTTAACTTATTGAGGAATATTTCTGGGTAAATTAATCCAACCTTTAACTATTTTTATTATATTGAGAAATACCAATATTAATACATAATGATCATTAATTAAATAAAATAATGTTAAAAAATAAAACATAATCCATATGGAATAACAAAAAATTTAAAAAAATATTACCATTTATAAAATCTAACTGAGAAAAAATCATCAAATACAATACCATTAAAATCAATTTTTAAATAAGAAAGCTATTTTTAACTGGAACCCCTTACATGAGTCTTAGGACCAAGTATTACATAGCATGAATTCATATAGGCACAAAATACAATATAATAAATTTATATTAGGATTTTATATTTTATAGTATAAATATATCATATAATTTTTTTAAAAAATAACATATCCAAAAAACAAAAAAATAAATATATTTTATTTAAATAATATATTATTATTTTAGTTAATCATAAATGAACATCTATTTTGGTTTTCACTTTTTAGGACATGTAATTTAGTTGTGTGTTTTGAGAATATTTCCATTAAATTATTGGATATATCCATGATCAATTAATATTGAAAATAATATATATATATATATAATTTGTGAGAACTAATTAAAAAAATGGAAATACTATGAGATTATATGAATACGAAATCAGTAAAAACAATTCATAAGTGTAATTAAATAATCAAATATTTAATAAAAAATATCAGAATACAAAAAACACAAAATATAAAAACTACAACTAATAATAATTTACATGTTGATTATATTAAATCAACACTAATTAATCAATAGAAGTTCATCTTTTATTAATAACTTGTATATTTCATGTATATAAATAGAACATATATAATTTATATGTATATATATCTATTATGTGTATTTATATATATGTTTTGATAGTATATATGTATTTTTTATATACATTTTATGACTATAAATGTTCTGAATATGTCCATATATGTTCTATATATAAACAAAACATGAATATGTTATATATACATATCATATTTTTTCTATATATATATGTGTGTATATGTTCTGCACATAGATATATATATTCTTAAAAATTCATTTTTATTCATTTGTTGAATATGAAACCACTTTTTTATGGTTGAGTGGAAACCCTTATAGTTGGGAGATTAGGATAAATGATAAAAGATGAAACATTCTAGTAAAGTTTAAATTTTTGGTACCTATAATCCTATGTAGGATCTAAATGATTAGAAATGTATTCTATTCTACATCCTCGTGAATAAAATCCCAAAATAGTGTAGCCCTTTTTCCCACGTGATGTTGAAATCTTGTATGTCGATCTTCTGAGTACTAAAACCGTAAACTAAAATGTGGTTCTGTGATTTTATCCATTTTAATTATTATTGGATAATGTAAACTTGATTTGATATGGAACACATCCTATCATCTTATTATATTATGAAATTTATAGGGAGTTCCTTCTCATTTATCTCCACCTTGTAGTGAAATAGTCAGATCATATTGGTCCTACCTATTCTCCCTCCTCCTTCAGTGTATGTGGTGATACTATTGGTATCTTATTTATTATTTTGAATATTTTTTCCTATGTCACCTAAAAAATACTTTAAGTTTTCATCAATACAATTAACTACATAAGAATTGATAGTAATTTTTGGTAAGAATTTCGCATCCCCCATACTAGGAGGGATGAATCTAAAAGTTCATCTTTTGGTAAGGCCTCATGTTTGATGAATCATGATTTCTTTGATGGAATTGACTTAGATAGTCCCTCGGTGTCTAGTTTTTCTTCCTCGCATATTGGTTCGACATCAATAGTTGTCTTACAGTTTAATTTAGATTCAATTATTCATTCATCTTATCTCTATGATCAACCTTCAAACCCTTGGACCAATAACGAATGATCTCCCTTTTCTTTATTGGACTTACTTTCATTTTTTAATGAATAATCCTACCGAACAACGTAGTGGTAAATTTTTTTGGAATATTTTTTTTAATATTTTCACTTCCTAGTCTTTTTTTCCTTTATTAATTAGATTCCCCTATTACAAATCCACCTTGATTCCTATTCAACTTGAAAAATTCCAATAGTTTATTATCCTCACTATAGTCAAAGGATTTTAGATAATTGGTATCATCACCCTATAATTATTTATTGCATGTTATAGGTCCCTGTATTTGAAATTCCACTAAACCATCTCTAGTGTAATTGACCCTCTACTACTTTCAGTTCCATTTGGGAATAAATAACTTCAATATATTGACATCATTAGGTCCCATAGACCCTAGATTTAGAGGTGATAAATGATTTTGGAAGTGTACTTATGAGTATTTCTATTTCTTAAGTTATATCAGGTGCCTCCCAAGGTTATTTCAATTTACTTTTAAACACCTTGCTTCTTGTAGGTATTAATATTACTGACTCTAGGCCTTTCAATATCATGAGGTGAATCCACAGTCAAAACCTATATATCATTATAGAGAATGTGTCCATCACATTGAACATACTCAGTAGAACATGAATACACATTCTTAAAACCAATGGATGTTTTACACACCCTTATATGTGTTGGCCCTATTAATAGTGCTTTTTCATATAATGAAATATAGACCATCAAGATTGGGGGAATAATTCTCCCACTTAAACCACCCCTTTTAGGATGGAAGCATGACTCCAGTAACGAGACTAATTAATGGGACATGATCATGTGATAAACCCAAATTGTTCTTTTAATGGGAAGAATTGGATGGTTTAATAACACTAACCTCAAATAGTTGTCTTTTATTAACAAAAAATTGGACAGAATGATTACTGTAGTTCTTTTAACGATTATAAAGAGGATAATTATGTTAGAGATACAGACCAAAGCATTGGTTTGATTTAGGAAGCAGTATCATCCCTAGAACTCCTCTGCGTTTCCATTAATTTACAATGAAATCATTTAATATTTTTCTATGTTTTATTTTTGTTCCTTCATAAATGCTATGCATTTTTCGTGTCTTTTCATTTTTTGGAATATCCTACAATGAGGGTGAATGTGTAGTCTATAAAAAATATGTCAAATAGAAGATTTAAATCCTTAAGTCTTGGTTATATTTTAGATAAAAAAATTGAACAAATTAAAATGAATATTATTTTTAATCCACACAAATTCCAAAAAATTAATGATACAATAAATATATATGAAATTATATTCAATGAATTAAAGAAAATATATTGTTTTTATGTACACTTGAACGATTTTTATACATATAAATTGTGTTGGAGAAATTGAATATTATTTCAATTTTAAAAAATCATAACTATGTTATACATGTCATATTAATTCATTATTTCTATCCTTATGAAATTCCATTTAAGGTGGAAATGAAAAATTAATCCCATCACTTTGTGGGGGTGGTAGTACACACATACACATGAGTGATGTTATTGTTTTCTAATAAATTGAAATGGTAAGAAGGTATGTAATATAGTATCTATAAATAATCATAAAAATTTTATAATAATATTATATATTCATAAATTCTATCTTTATAACCACTTATGTGAGGTAGTAATGTAAAATTCAATACATTGATTCAAAAAGATGATAGTATGTACGTATTCCTGAGCGAAGTGTTCATTTTTCATTGGATAGAAAAGGTAATAGAAATGTTTAGTGATATAATTTTAAAAAAATTTAATTATATAGAAGATAATTTTGTTATTATATCATCTTCGTTAGAGAATATTTGAAGTCAGTGGAAGAGGAAATTACTATGAAAACACTCAGTTAAGAGTTATTATTCATCTTTGTTAAATATAATTTAGATTACACATTAATCCTTATAAGATTGGTCCATTGGTGAAACTTGGACCTATTGGATTTGGTAAGGTATTTTGGAAAATGTAGTTTGATAGTTATATTTGATATAGATTTCACTAACTGTGAGAATAAGAGAGGAGAGTTGGTTCCCATTTATAAATGAGGAGAGTGACACTCCTGTAATTATTAAAATTTTTAATATAATATAAAGTATTATTCATTTTTAATTGTAATGAAAATAATTATTTCTTAAAGATATTCTGATTAAGGTCAAAATAAATTCATAAAATAATATTTTAGATAATATTATGTGACCTTATAACTTAGTTTTCACCATAACATATTTTACCCTTTATTGTGGTGAAAACTTATTTCCCTCATTTGTATTAAATATGGAAAAAATAAAATTTTCCTCATTAATAAATTTGTTCCTAATGATTTTTTATATGAAATAAAATTTTAATGATTCAATTTCTCAAAAAAAATAAATTAATCAAAATATAATTCGTGAAACTTAATCAAAACATATTTTTATAAAAATACTAGTTTTAAGCATAAAAACAATTTTATTTATAAATCATATATAAGTTTGATTCCCATTGAATTAATTCCCTTATTTTTAATATAACAAGTCATGTTTTACTTTAGAATAAATTAAAAACAAAAAGGTACCTTGTTAAATATTAATTAAAAGATAATTAAAAAAATAGTTTTTTTTTCAGAATAGAATCAATACATTGATTTCTATAATGTCAAAAATATATTTCTATATTAAAAATTCTATATTAAAATATATTAAATATATTTTTGATCACTAAAATTGTTTTAAAAAACATTCAATTCATTCTTATATCATGATACTTTCCTAAAATTGGCATTATTTGTAAAATCAAAAATTTCACAATTCATCCAAAAATATACTATTTCTGAAAAAATCCAAAAAATTCATATCAAGATTTTTTTTAAAGATAATTTCAGAAAAAAATTCTATTTTATCAATTTAAATTTCTAAAATTATAATGTTTACCTTTCGAATAAAAAATTAAAATATAATGAAAACATGATTTTAATGAAAATTCCTCTTTAAAACTTTAACAGTTCTAAACATTATGTGATTTCATTCTAATCATTGAGTATATATATTCTAGGAATTATTCCTTAAATTTTTGTTAGAAAAACGTTTCAATATATATTTTATAATGTGATTACTTCTATTAATACCCTCCAAACAAATGATTAGGTTATAGCAGTTATGTTTAAATAATAACATATCTATAGTATACTATATTCCATTTAAGATTAGTATTTCCTATGGTGCATGATATTGAATATATTATAAAAATTAGGGTATTATATAGAGTGTATCTATGATCTATACCAGACTTATTAACAAATTATTTAGAATACGTTGATGGGATATATATCTTTTTAAAAACACTACGACACTTTTTCATTTTTTTACAAAAGTATTTACTATAAGAGATGAAATGATGTATTATATTTCATGAGAAAATAAATCCATTTTTTGTTGTTAATATTGGTGAAATGTAAGGGTAATTTACATGGATTTAATTATTAAATATGGGTATTCTATAGAATGTATTCGTTAGTTTTCTACGATTTAAATCCAATTTTTTTTCTTCAAATAAGCCATATTTTTAATTGTGTTGAGTGGTAAACCTTACATGGATCGAAGGAAAAAAATAAATGAAATGAAGGAAAAAATTCCTTACAAATTTGACCCTACTACACTAAATGAACCCACACATGCACCTCTTCAATTTCTTCACCTAACTTACCACTTGATGAAGTGGTTGGCCTATCCTTTCCCCATGTTGAGATATTTGGGTCCAAAACCTAATGGTGTTATTACATTGTCCATCCACTATATTTTTTTTCATATAATTCTATCAGGTGAGTACTACTATTTTGATTCATCATAATGTAGTTTCCCATGTATAGTAATATCACCCTACATTGATTGCCTAGAGGCCCGATGTTCTAGAGGCCCAATAAATAGACTAAAAGACCAATTCAGTTGAATAGTACAATGGATATAGTACCCAAACACATTAATTTCTACAATAACTATACTGATATAATGCTACAATACGACTATATTGCTGTGAAAAATTCTTTTCTACTGAATTTTGAACTTGAGTATCATGCATGTGTACATAGAGTCCTTACTACTTTGAAAAGCCACCAACTACTTACATTACCTAGACTATATACATTTTATGATGATGAATGTACCTATTCATAAACTTATAGGAATATTTGTGAATGGTTTTAAAAGCTATTATCTTGAGAATTACTTATTATTTCATTGGTAGTAGTGTAGTGGAATCCTACTTATAGATTTATCTCACTAGCAATGAGTGGGTAATTCCATAGAAATATTGATCTATGAATCCCCATGATCGATCATTTTCATAATAAGAAGTTATTACAACATTTCAGGTATGTGGCTAGGTATCCCCCTAGTATACAATATCCATAACCAAACATGAGTGACCCACATCAGTGATTGTGTACGTTATCCCCTTGATTGGGACTATCATTTATGGGGAAAAGACCCCCCGTTAGTGGGATCACATGTCTCCAAGATTGATACATTCCCCCATTGGTTTTTAGACCCTCCACCTTAGTACATTTTTTTAATGTGGGTGTACATTCACTTTTAATTGATGGATAGTTTTGAATGTCTAACAGAATTTTTGGTCTGAGACCTATATTGGTGCATGTATCGATAAATGATTTGTTATTTTAAAAGTAGTGTTTATAGTGAATGTGTGTTTTTGGATCTCTATGTAGAATAGTAACATGTTTCCAAGTATGTGGAAGAAATAAAAAATTTTATAACATCCAATATTATACATTCATTTAAAATAAAAATTCCTTTAACATACATAAAGAACAAAAATATCCCCAATTGAAACTAAACCTCCCTTTTTACAGAAGTTTTATGTATATCACTAAGTGGAAAACCTAAAATGGCCTTAGATTTTTCACATTCATTATGAGATAAAATTATTATTTATGAATATATTTTCGAAGTAAATTTTCTTAGGGATGGGTTACATGGTTTTATGGTTAGTTTTAGAAATATTTATAGGCCTTTTGAGGTGTATGATCAAAGCATGGTTTTCCCAAAACGTATTGAATCACCAAGAAGGTGTATAGAAAGAGGTAGTAAAACTTGGGGAGGAATATGAATAAGTAAAATTATTTATAAAACCATGCGACCTCACTTTAAAAAAAATGAAGAACATTCCATGGGAAAAAATCATAGTTTGTTCATGGTTTACCAAACAACATGGGTGCCCGAAAAGGTAGAAAGTCTTGAACAGTTTGCGCATAGTTTGAAAAACTATGTGACAAAACTGTGTACAAATGAAGTATTTATTGAAAAATACATTTTTATAGCCTTTAATAACCCATTTTAATCAATTATTATTCTTAAATGGAGATAATTCAAAACTAGAGACTCCAAAACCCTTCCATAGTGATGGAATCATCTTCCAAGTTCAATTTTATCATATCCAACTACATTTATAATAATGAATTAATTATGTGATCCCAAAAGCTCCTTTATTTGGGATTCTTCTAAATCTAGATTTTTTACCTTGAGACAAATAATAGATATGTAAATCCATTACTGAATATATGGATTTTGATTCCATATAAAATTGAATTTGTGGATCATTTATAGAACATTGTAAGATCTATAGTTACGATGACACCTCCTTTGATCAATCATAGATTTAACAATGTTTGTGCTTCCTAAGAGGATTCCTAGTTATAATCCAATTACTTAGACTTATAATCTTACTTAATCTCATTATATAACCCTTATGTGTTCATGTTGGAATCAATTATAAGGTTTCTTGGTGGGCGAACTCGATTTGGTTGGAACTCGGGTATTGTTTATCAATGGGTTTTGATGTTTTTCATTAATAAGATAAAGGTAAGAAGTTATTAACCATTTTGGGTACTTTTATACTATATATTCCTTCATCTGTAACTTATTTTGTAATTTATTGTTTTTATATGCTTGATAGTTATCTCATATACAAGTGTTTGTGTAGCCCATGAGACCCATATATGATAATTGATTCAATGAGTGCATTTATATAACTTTTTATCCTTGTTTAATTTTGATCATGGGTATATAAATATTACTAAAAAATATCATGATAACATTTTCCATATTTCATTATATTCTATACTATATTATGTGTAAATACCATGCCTTTGGATGTATTGTTTTGGAACATGGAACATGTGGAGCATCATGATATGGTTATCCTTTAGAGGGAGACAACACGTGAAATGAGACGATGATGAAGATGGACCTAAACACTAGGTAGGGGCATGATGGCCTTGAGGCATGACCTATGTTAAAGACTTTAGGGGTATGAAAACCTTGTTTCCTAATCTAAGGCAGTGTCAGGATACACATAACTTGTAGCCCAACCTGACGGTAGAGATGAGGTTTGACAGGATTTAGGCATGACTTGTAATAGAGTCGGGATATAGTGACCATGTGGATAAACCAGACCTGATACCTTCTTACAATCATTATATATGTTCTCCATCCTTGTGTCTATCCTCCGATCACTCATGAAATCATGTTTTATTATCCTTCAAGAAGCAAACCGAAGTAGGGTCCATCAAGTCTTGTGGTGGCTTGTTATGCACATGAGTGATTGACACATGATTATGTATGAGTTATTGAGCATTTATTATTATCATGGAATAAATTTGTTATACCTATGAAAATATGATAAGTTTTTAGTCGTGGTTCCCTATTATATTTTTTTAGTCACACCTTGTATGGGAATCTTGAGGTGTGTGTCGGAATCCGGATTCAAGATATAGGTAAGGGAAAGGGTCCCATGAAAGATAGACGAGTTGTAGTGTATGGAGCAGGAAATGATATGAGGATACTCTCCAGATCATTCTATAGTATTTCTTTATTCTTATAATTAAAATTATTTATTCTGTAGATTGTATTTCTAAATTGGGATCCTAGTTTATTTTTATGTGTGAGATGTGTGACATTTATTATTTCAATATGTTTATTTTTTTCTTCGATTATGATACTTTGGGTTTTTTTATTTTATTTATTATTATAGTGTATAGATGTGATTAATGGGTGTATATTCACCCCATTTCTTCCTTGTAACCATTCCTTTAGTCAACAGCTTCTTGCGTATGGGGAGGCATGCATGAGGTATTGTGGCATATCCACTCAGGAGTTGTTTAGAAATATCTTGGTTTGGGCATTACAAAATGGTATCAGAGCATGAATTTCCTTTCTTTATTCATTGTTGTTCGAGGATATGGAAGGAAAGAGATATATTGAGAGGAACTCAGGTAGGTGGGTTGCTATGTTTCAAGATATTTTATGTTTAACATGCCTCTAAGTTACCATTGATGGGATTTTTGTTACATTTCTATAGTATTTGGGTCCATTCTTGGCTCATGAGTAGGCACATAGTATCACCTATCATATATATACCTATTGTGTGCTATGTGGCAGTTCTTTAATTTAATGTATTTACTTTGCTACCTATTTGGTATAGCCACGTATTCTATATTATCTATATATTTTCCATTAAGATATCCTCATGTAGAATTAGTTAGTTAAACTTGAGAATGTTGCTATGTTTTGAATATATATGATTGTGACTAACATGTTGTTACAAAGAAAATTATAAAGTAATAGGTGGGTTGTTCCTTCTTGTTATGGGTGGCCTCATATGATATGTTTCTATTGAAACCCTTTACGTGTACCATTTACCAATTTATGTTTTTTCTACTCTTGTTGGTCGGAGTGGACACTCAAGAGGGGGGGGGGGGTGAATTGAGTTCCAATTAAAATTTTAGTTAAAAAATTGTCTAGTTAAAATCCCGCAATTTATAAAATAAGTTAAACTGTAGTGAATTTATACAGATTGTAAATGTTCACTTAGCTTCTCAAATATTTATTAGGTCTCAGTTAGTTTAACCACAACATCAAACTAACTTTTGAAACTAATCTATTGATTTACAATATGTGCAAACACTTGCTAATTTAACTATCAAAGTAGCTTCAAAATAATTTTTTATTTTAAAGTAATAGCAGCAGAATAAATATAATATATTTCGTATATATTAAACTTAAATAAAAGATGCACATCAGATATAACAAGAGGTTCAGTCTCAAGCCGAGACTTAGTCCTCTCAAATTTATATAAATTTGATCCACACCCTGGATCGGGGTTAACAACAGTTTAAAAAACTGTCCAGGCCACACAGGGACCTCTACCATTGTTCTACGTGGGAAACAAAACAAAGACTAGGCCACACAAGGACCTATTCCATAGTTGACGTGGGTAAACAAGTGATAAGAGATTTGGAGTGAGGATTTTGATATCCTCCAGTTCAGTGCAGGAGACAGTGTGTGTATAAGAAATATAGAGTACACCACACTGCTCAAAAGTTAATAAATAAATCACATAGAGAAGAGAGATAAGAGTTTAGAAATCTCTAGTGATTATCAATGCAGCTCGGGACTCGTTGGATTCAGCAGGAGTGCTTCTGAGTCCTTCTCTGGTTTTTCTGTTGAAAAACAGAGTGTCGTAGTTCAGCTTGTCTTCTACAGGAGTGAGAATGATCTCTTGATTCGTCATGTGTTCTTTAGAAATGTAGGATTTTATGTATAGAACTTCTTTGAGAATCATGCAATGTGTTCTTCACAGTTGTGCTCTGTATTGGTCTTCTGTTTTGTACAGAGCTCGCATGTATTGTAGTATATGTGTCGAGACGTGTCAAGCGCGCACACTCTCTAATGCAGCTCAATTTTCTTTATATCCCACGAGTTCTGGAAGTAGGAATGATTCCGTTCTCATAGGTATGAGATACAGTTTCCTATCAATCCAACAACTAACATTAAATAACATTAATTACATTAAAAACAACAAATATGACCGTTAGCATTATTTAAAATAATATTGACAAAAGCTTAAGAAATGGTGTCACAGTGATCATGGAAACGGTGTCTGGTCACGGTGTCTGGTCACGGTGAGTCCTTCATGGTGTCTGGTCACGGCGAGTCCTTCACGGTGTCTGGGTTACGGTGAGTGCTTCACAGTGTCTGGTTTACGATGAGTGCTTCACGGTGTCTGGGTTACGGTGAGTGCTTCACAGTGAGTCCTTACTTAGACAAAAAAATTTATATTTAGACTAAGACAGTGATATGCAGAATATGAGTTAAGGTTACTCATTAGATATAATATATGATAGAATTGTAATTATGCATAAAACATGTAAAGAGTAATTAACATCCATAAGATTTGTTATTATAAAAACATGATATGCACTTATTGTTGAGTTTGAAGAGCATTAGCAAGATGTGCACTGAAGATCAAGATTAATTAATAGTAATGATATTTGTGATTATTAAAACATTATTAACACATGAGGAGTCAAATAATATCCCCCTTTTTGATGATAAAAAATCATATATATGAAGAATATAAAAGATATGTAATATTAAAGATACTATCATAGAAAAAACATTATAGAACAGATACTTGCAGGTTTTTCTCCCCCATTTATACTATTGCAGGTTTTTCTCCCCCTTTTGGGATTATCAAAAAGTAGAGTAATGGAAATGAAACTCGGTAATTGTCATTAAACAAAGCATTCATAATACAAAGTACAGGAGAAGTACAAACTGGAAACAAGAAATGACATCCCATCAAAAAGAAAAACAGTCGGTAAAATCTTTGGGGATCCATTTTTGTAATGCCTTTATCAGCAGTAGGAGCTGGTGCTGAAGTAGAAGAAGGCATAGAAGAGGTAGACAACGAGGGTAAGGGTAGACCTTCAAAAACAGATGGAGCCAAAGTAGGAGTAGTAGAAGATCTAGGCTTAGGTTGGTCAATAATAACTAGCCGGATCTGAGAAAGGGCTTGGCTAACTGTCATGCTAGTAGATGCTAAGGCAGGAAGTCCAGGTCTAAGGGGTGAAGCAGCTGGAGAAACTATAGCAGTACTCTGCACATGATGATACGACTTCAAAAGATTGATGAAATCAGTAATGATTTCACCACCATACTACATAGCATTTTCAAAATCATCCTTATTCTCCATAAATCTGTCCAATAATCTGGTGAACTCTGAAAGTTTCTGAACTTGAGCTTTAAAAGCTTGAGTGACTGGAGGGATTCTCAGATTTTCCACAAGATATCTAAAGTGACATGTCAGGTCACTTTTAGAGAAAATCCGGGAAAGATAAAAATCTATTTTCTTGGAGATCTCGTGTTGAGCATCATTGGATATCTTTGAATGGATCCTAACCAAGTCCAATGCTCTATCACTGTTATTAATTACTTCTGACAAAGAGGATAGATCCAAACCCCTGAAGGCATTATGTAATTCTTCCTTAATTAAAGATCTCAGCAGAGAATCATCCAAAGCAGGTGTGGAGGTCTGACCAGAAGCAGGTGAATCCTTGACATCTTTGGTTAGAACTTTGAGCTGTTTCAGAACTTTTTGCAGACATCCAGTGTATTCATCTGTAAGCTTATTTAGAGTTTCCACAAGCTCTATCATGCGTTCCAGCATTTTTGTGTGCCTTTTTCCAATATTTTCATCAAAAGATAGAAGGTAAGGATGAACTTGAGACACAATCTCCCTAGCAAGGAGGGAATCAGAAGACTCAGGTGAAACAGTAGCAGGTGCAGGGGCAGAAACAAGAGCAGGCTCTGATCTCACAAATAGCTCATTCTGCAGACTTTCTACCATACTTTTCAGATTTGCAACATCAGCACTCAACAACTTATTCTCTACCCGGACTTCTTGAATTTCTCAGATCATCCTTGTTTGAATATTCAAGACAACATTTTCCAAGATAATTTATGCATATTCTTGACTTAATTGAGTCACTGGGTGAGGTTGAGTGGAGAAAATTTTCTCAAAACCAGCTAACAAAGTCTCGCCAAAAGCTTTTAGATCATCTTTGGTTACAAAGGAATGAAGCTCAGGTAAGGATGCATGTAACGGTTGAGGCTCAGATTCTGGTTGAGGGTTAGAGTCATCTTCAGATTTAGATTCTGATCCAGATTGAGGTTGGGGATTTGATTCTGGTTCTGAATGAGCTAAGGACTTCAGTTGAAACAGAGAAGAAAGATCCATTCCAGTTGCAGTTACTTGCTGTGACTCATTCACATCATAAAAGATTGGGAACTCATACCGAGAGTGTACAGAGAAAGTGACAGAATGTTGAGAAGCTTCACCAGATCTAGCTTCCACTACATCAAGATTTCGAGTTTCCTCCCCCTCAAATTGTGCTTCCCTTTCTGATTCTTGAGGTTCAGGAACATGGACAAGATCCACAGGGTCATCCCTAATCTCTTCAGAAAATTCTTGCCTTGCCAGCTGAAAGGCAATTTCCATTATTTCTTCAGCAGATGGAATAATCTCAGGAACCGATTATTCCACTGGATAAGATTTTAGACTTGTTTCATTCTCAACAGAAAGAGTCTCTTCAACAAAAACTTCCTCAAAGGTTGCTTGCTGTTCTGAACTAGGAAAAACAAATTTCCTTACAGCATTGGGATGATCTTTTTCCTCATGAAGAACAACTGAAGGATCCTCAGTCCTTTCCTTTTCAACAACAACTTCCTCTCCTTGAGGTATTTCAGCAGGGATAACAGCAAGGATAACACCCCTTTCCTCTTCAACAGGTAATATTTCCATTGAAGATATTACAGATTCTTCTCTAGGTGGAACTTCAGCTGTTACTTATTCTTGTTCTTCTTCTTCTGAGTACTCAACCACTTCATCTGGTTCCAAACCAGGATCAGCTAGGTTCTTAGGCCTTATTGGATAGTCAACATGATTAATCTTTTTATACAGTTGATCACTATCCTCAACCCATTTCTTTTTCCATGGATTCCAGCTAATCTTCATCCTTCTGATGATATGCATGGATAGGTAGAAATCAAAGTCCTCTAATTTTTCTTCATTCGGTCCAACCAATCCTTTTGAGACTAACATGGCTGAAATAATCCTTGAATAAAATAGGGAGGTGGATTTGGAAGTTACTTTTATCAGCTCACAGATATGGTTGATAACATACTTACATAGATTGATCTTTTGGCCATTCTTCAATAGGTGAATCAGGAACACATCCTGATACTTCATCACAGAAAAATCTCCTTTTCTTGGACTAACTAAATTCTGAACAAACTTGAACAAAAGTCTTGTCTCCCCATCCAGTTCAGCAGCTATGGCCCTTCGCTTGGTTCCATTTTCAGTTAGATTTTCCAAAGCGGTATCTAGGTCAAAGATGTCAGTTGTTAGAGGAGGGTATCTTTGGTAATCTTCACACACTCCTTCATGTGGAATTCTTAGGCATACAGCCCACAACATTGAAGAGAAAGAGCAATTCTGACCATCGATCCATCTGGTCACCAAAAACCTTTCTCCAAACTCAAAAGAGAACTTCACATACTGATAAAATTGAGATACAAGCCTTGGGTAAATCGGTCTATTCTGTCCAGTGAAACATTCAATCCATCCTTGTTCTTTTAAAACTTTCAAAACTAATGATCTGCTAGACAACAACCATTCAGGGCAAACCTCTTTTTCAGGTACAACGGTACGACTTACTAGGTTTGGGTTTAGAGGTCCTTCAGGCACTATCCTCGGTATCCTCCTTTGTTTCTTCGAGCGGCGCTTCTCAAACGAGGGTGAAGATGGCCGCTTCATCCTTGGCATTCACTAAAGGTTAGAGCGAGAGGGAAAAGAAGGTTCAGGAGAGAATTCGGGTAAGGAGTTGAATGAAACCCTTAAGTTTTATCATTTGGGAATGTCAAACGTTATAAAAACACAAACGCGGGAAATCAAATAGAGGTGAAATAAAAATTACCGTGATACGGGTAAAAATAAAATAAAAATAATAAAAATATCATACTTCTCACGGTGAGACAGAAAACTGGCCATCACGGTGAGACAGTTTATAGTCATCACGGTGAAACAGTGAGAAATTTATATAGTCACGGTGAGACAGTGAGTTGTCAGACCGTGAGCATACAAATAGTAACTTAGAAATAGCAAGATATTAATTTATGATTAATCATACCAAGATAATGTATGATGTAGTCTAATCTTTCAGAATTTAATGGTTTAGTGAATATATCCGCAAGTTGATATTTAGTACCAATGAATTCCAAAGTGATATAACCTTTTTGATAATGATCCCTCAAAAAGTGATGTCTTACATCAATATGTTTTGTCCTAGAATGAGAAACAGAATTCTTAGAAATATTAATAGCACTTGTGTTGTCACAATTTATTGAGACATGTCTGAATTGATATCCATAGTCTAGTAATGTGTGTTTCATCCACAAAATTTGTGCACAACAACTTCCTACAGCTATGTATTCAGCTTCTGTAGTTGACAATGCAACAGAATTTTGTTTCTTACTACACCCTGATACTAGTGACTTGCCTAAAAGATGACATGTTCTAGAGGTGCTTTTTCTATCTAGATTACATCCAGCAAAGTCATCATCAGAATAACTAACTAGTTCAAATGATTGTCCTTTGGGATAGAACAGTCTTAAATTGGGAGTATGCTTGAGGTATTTGAAAATTCTCTTTACAGCATTTAAATGTGACTCTTTAAGGTTTGCTTGAAAACGAGAACACATACACACAATAAACATAATACCAGGATGACTAGCAGTTAGGTAGAGTAGACTTCCAATCATTCCTCTATAAGTGATTTGATCAACAGATTTACCATTTTCATCAAGATCCATATTACAGGTGGTACTCATAGGAGTGTCACTACTTTTTGTGCTATCCAATCCAAAACGTTTTAAAATATCTCTAGTATATTTACTTTGAGTAAAAAGAATACCATCATCATTTTGAAAAATTTGAAAACCAAGAAAGAATTTAAGTTCACCCATTAAACTTATTTCAAATTCATTTTGCATCATTTTTGATAAATCAGTACATAAATAATTTTTAGAAGATCCAAAGATAATATCATCAACATAAATTTGTACTACTAAAACATCTTTAAAAATTCATTTTATAAAAAGAGTAGGATCAGCTATTCGTTTTGTAAAACCTTTAGAAATTAGAAAAGTACTTAATCTATCATACCAAGCTCTTGGAGCTTACTTTAAACCATATAAAGCTTTTGATAATTTGAAAATATGATTTGGAAAAAGAGGGTTTGAAAAACCAGGTGGTTGTTCAACAAAAACATTCTCAGCAATATATCCATTTAAGAATGCACTCTTGAAATCCATTTGATATAGTTTTAAATTTAGATGTGCAGCATAAGCAAGTAAAATCCTAATAGCTTCTAATCTAGATACTGGAGCAAAAGTCTCCTCATAGTCAATACCTTCTTCTTGACTATAGCCTTGTGCAACTAGTCTAGCTTTATTTCTAACTATGTTTCCGGATTCATCTACTTTATTTCTAAACACCCATTTTGTGCCTGTTGTGAAAGTGTCCTTAGGTCTTTCAACAAGATTCCATACTTTATTTCTTTCAAACTGATTGAGTTCTTCTTGCATAGCAATTACCCAAAATTCATCATTAATAGCATCATCAATGTTTTTAGGTTCAAGCTGTGATAGAAGGATTGATGTTCAACCTGATTTCTAAGAGAAGCTCTAGTCTATGTCCCTCTATCAAGATTTTCTACAACAGCATCTAAAAGATGATTCTTCAGAATTATAGTTGATCTAGTAAAGGTAGGGATAGAAATTTCAGGTTCATTAACAGGTTGGGAATCAACAGAAACAGGTTCTGGAAAATTTCTAGAACTGGAAATTTTAACTATAGGTCTACTGTCTTTATCATTAAGGTTCAAAACAGAGAGATCATATTTAAGATTTTCAAGAGAGGTTTTAGGCTCATGTGGATCAGTTTCATCAAACTTGATGTGAACAGATTCTTCCAGACACTTGGTTCTCTTATTGAAAACTCTATAGGCTTTACTGGAGATAGAATAACCTAGGAAAATTCCTTCATCACTCTTGGATGAAAACTTGTCAAGATTATCTTTGGTATTAAGAATAAAGACTTTGCAGCCAAAGACTTTGAAGTAGTTAACTTTAGGTTTCCTATGGTTCCACAACTCATAAGGGGTCCTCTTAAGAACAGGTCTGATTAAGACTCTATTGATAACATAACAAGCTGTATTTACAGCTTTAGCCCAAAAATAAATAGGTAGGTCATACTCATTAAGCATAGTTCTAGCAATTTCTTGCAGAGTTCTATTCCTTCTTTCTACTACACCATTTTAATGGGGTGTCCTAGGGGTAGAAAAATTGTGACTATAGACATTGTGAGAGCAGTAAGATTCAAATTCACGATTCTCAAATTCACGGCCATGATCACTTCTCATAGTTTTAATATTAAGTCCACTAAGGTTTTCTACAGATTTGGAGTATTTAACAAAGTAAGAACAAGATTCACTTTTGTGAGCTAGAAAATATACCCAAGTATATCTAGAAAAGTCATCTACTAAGACATAGACATAGTGCTTCCCATTTAAGCTAGAAACTCTAGATGGTCCAAATAAATCCATGTGAACCAACTCAAGAGGTTGAGAAGTTGACACTTCTTTCTTTGATTTGAAAGAAACTTTATGTTGCTTTCCCTTTTGACAGGGATTACAAACTTTGTCATTTGGAAACTCAAGTTTGGGTAGGTCTCTAACTAAGTTCTTCCTAGTAAGTTTTCTAAGAGAGTGTATATTGAAGTGTCCTAATATTCTGTTCCAAAGCCAAGACTCTTTATGAAAAGCATTTAAACAAGTAATATTCTGCATAGCTAAATAATTTAAATCAACAGCATAAACATTTTCATTTCGCAGGGCAGAAAATACTAAATCATGTTTAGAATTAAAAACATTGCACGAATCATTTTTAAATTTAACATTAAAACCATCATCACATAACTGAGAAATACTTAACAGATTATATTTAAGTCCATCAAAAAATAAAACTTTAGAAATTAATACTGATTCAGTGTTACCAATCGGGCCTAAGCCGATGATTTTCCATTTAGAATTATCACCAAAGGTGACAAAACCTCCATCAATCCTGACTAAGCTTTTAAAGAATGAGAAGTCTCCAGACATATGTCTTGAACATCAACTATCCAAGTACCATGTCTTCCTACAGGATCTCTTTAATTAAGTTTCCTACAAAACAGATTTTGATAGGAAATGATTTTGGTACCCAGATCTTCTTGGATCCAGACAGGTTATAAATCAAAGCTTTTGGTACCCAAATTTGTCTTATGGGTCTCATGAAAGTTGTGGAATCAACAGACTTTGAAAGATAAACCTTATTAGATCCATAACTATGAATATAACTAGTTGAAGCATATAAATGTCCAGAACTAGAATTAGCAGCATTCTGTCCAGATTTAGGAATAAATCTATTCTTAGTAAACTGTCTCTGTCTAGGTTTGTAGCCTATTCCAGTAGTGTATTTTGGTGCAACTTTCTTTACTAGCATTTGAGTTAGTGTATCCTTTCCATTTGTGAATTTATCTAAATCCTTTCTGATTTTCTCATTAGATAATTTAAGTTCAGTGTTTTCTTTAAGTAACTGAGCATTCTTTTCCATTTCAATATCAAGATCATATTTATGTCTAATAGTTAAAGCATACTATTTATTTAAACATTTGTATTTGTCTTTAAGCTCATTACAGGTTTCTTCTAACATATCACAATATTCAAATAGTTCAGATTTTGACATGTTATAAGAGTCAGTATCATCTTCAGAATAATAAGAATTTAAAGCAGGAGTTTCAGCCGTTACCTCAGAAGTGTTTGTCATAAAACACATGTTTTCCTTATTTCTGTGTTTAGTTTCAGAAACTTCAGATTCAGTGGAGCTATCCTCAGAAGCGCTCCAAGTAGCCTTCATATCCTTTTTTTACTTACTGTCCTTGTAATCATATTTCTTCTTGAATTTGAGCTTTTAGCAGTCTTCTTTAATATGTCCTTTCCTTTTTCACTCATAACAGATAACTTCATTACTTTTATCTGGATTTTTCCAATCCTTCTTCCAATGTCCCTTATTTTCATACTTTCCTTTGTAATTTTATTTTATGAAAAACTTCTTCTTCCTATAGAACTTCTTAAACCTTCTGGTAATTTGAGCCATTTCAGCATCACTATCAGAAGCACTTTCACTATCTTCATAGCTTGAACTCTCGTTTATAGCGTGAAGTTTCTCTTTATCCTTTTCCTTTGAAGTTAAAGATTTTAAAGCAATAGACTTTCTTCTAGGTTCATCTTCTTCTTATTTTTTTACCTTGAGTTCTTCCTCATAAATCATAAGCTTACCAATGAGTTCTTTAACAGGTAGAGCAGCAATGTCACATTAATCTCTGATTTAAACAGATGTGCCTCTCCATCGGTCTATTAAACATCTCAAGATTCTCATAATTTGTTCCTTTGCTGGAACAACTTTTCCAAGTGAATTAATTGTGTTGGCTATCTCATTAAACCTGAGATACATTTCAGAAATAGGTTCATCAGTTTTCATTTTAAAATTATCATATTTAATAGTATAGGTATTTAATCTCATTTCCTTAACATTGGTTGTTCCTTCATGAGAAACAAATAAGGTATCCCAAATTTCAAAAGAAGTTTTACAAGCTGAAATTCTGTTAAAATCTTCATCTCCTAAAGAACAGTACATGGCATTCAGGGATTTACAATTATTATTGTAATCAGTCTTTGTAGGTTCATCCCAAGTGGATTTAGCAATAGTGGGAAGCTAATATTCTGATTATATGGAAGTCCATATATCAAAACCTATGCTTTCTAAATGAATTTTCATTTTAAGCTTCCATTGGGCATAGTTGGTACCATTGAAGAAAGGTGGCCTGTTAGTAGCAGCACCCTCTAGTCTATTATCCATAACTAGATTTTAGAAAGACCATTTAAAGAGAAAAAGTTTAGAACTAACAGAAATTTAAGATCTTTAGAGATGAAACTAAAATCACAGTTGAAAAACAGAGTACTTTAGAAAATATTTAAACAACCTTTGATACCAAATGTTTGTCGGAGTGGACACTCAAGAGGGGGGGGGGGGGGTTAATTGAGTTCCAATTAAAATTTCTGTTAAAACATTGTCTAGTTAAAATCCCCCAATTTATAAAATAAGTTAAACTGTAGTGAATTTATACAGATTGTAAATGTTCACTTAGCTTCTCAAAGATTTATTAGGTCTCAATTAGTTTAACCACAAGATCAAACTAACTTTTGAAACTAATCTACTAATTTATAATATGTGCAAACACTTGCTAATTTAACTATCAAAGTAGCTTCAAAATAATTTTGTATTTTAAAGTAATAGCAGCGGAATAAATATAATATATGTCGTATACATTAAACTTAAATAAAAGATGCACAGAATATATAACAAGAGGTTCAGTCTCAAGCCGAAACTTAGTCCTCTCAAATTTATATAAATTTGATCCACACCCTGGATTGGGGTTAACAACAGTTTACAAAACTGTCCAGGCCACAAAGGGACCTCTACCACTGTTCTACGTGTGAAACAAAACAAAGACCAGGCCACACAAGGACCTCTTCCACAGTTAACGCGGGTAAACAAGTGATAAGAGATTTAGAGTGAGGATTTTTATATCCTCCAGTTTGGTGTAGGAGACAGTGTGTGTATAAGAAATACAGAGTACACCACACTGCTCTAAAGTTAATAAATAAATCACATATAGAATATAGATAAGATTTTAGAAAGATCTAGTGATTATCAATGCAGATCGAGACTCGTTGGTTTCAGCAGGAGTGCTTCTGAGTCCTTCTCTGGTTTTTCTGTTGAAAAACAGAGTGTCGTAGTTCAGCTTGTCTTCTACATGAGTGAGAATGATCTCTTGATTTGTCGTGTGTTCTTAAGAAATGTAGGATTGCATGTATGGAACTTCTTTGAGAATCGTGCAATGTGTTCTTCACAGTTGTGCTCCAGATTGTTGTTCTGTTTTGTATAGAGCTCGCATGTATTGTAGTATATGTGTCGAGACGTGTCAAGCACGCACACTCTCTAATGCAGCTCAATTTTATTTATATCCCACGAGTTCTGGCAGTAGGAATGATTCCCTTGTCATAGGTACAAGATACGGTTTCCTATCAAGCCAAAAACTAACATTAAATAACATTAACTACATTAAAAACAACAAATATGACCATTAGCATTATTTAAAATAATATTGACAAAAGATTAAAAAATGGTGTCACAGTGATCATGGAAACGGTGTCTGGTCACGGTGTCTGGTCACGATGTCTGTTCACGGTGTCTGGTCACGGTGTCTGGTCACGGTGAGTCCTTCACGGTGTCTGGTCACGGTGTCTGGTCACGGTGAGTCCTTCATGGTGTCTGGGTTACGGTGAGTGCTTCACGGTGTCTGGTTTATGGTGAGTGCTTCACGGTGTCTGGGTTACGGTGAGTGCTTCACGGTGAGTCCTTACATAGACAAAAAAATATGTAATTGGACTAAGACAGTGGTATGCAGAATATGAGTTATGGTTACTCATTAGATACAATATATGAGAGAATTTTAATTATGCATAAAACATGTAAAGAGTAATTAACATCCATAAGGTTTGTTATTATAAAAACATGATATGCACTTATTGTTGAGTTTGAAGAGCATTAGCAAGATGTGCACTGAAGATCAAGATTAATTAACAGTAATGAGATTTGTGATTATTAAAATATGATTAACACATGAGGAGTCCAACAACTCTAATGGTATATATTTTATGGAAAGGGATAAGGGGCCAAGACCCAAAAAAGTCACCAGGGTCTAAAATAATGATGTCCATGGGAATCAACCCATAAAATATTAACAAATTCAGGGGGAAATGTTCCAAAACCATTAAATATGACACATGGGTTATGAGTATTGTCTCAAGATGCTATGATGTCTGAAACCACATTTACCTCCCTCCATGTGTGAGTGAGAATGATTCTGGTGGTGAGAAAATCCAAAAACATTGGAAAAATATATATATGATATCCCATGGGATAGAGACCGCACCTTGAATAGAACTGGGCATGCTTGAGGAATCATATTACACCCTATCAATAATAATACCATGATAATGGTATAATTTTATCCGTGTATGAATGGTAGTAGCCTCTTCCAGGAGGGAGTCTCCATGTCTGTGGCTAACACTAAATGAAATATAAAAAATCCTTTTTATCAAGAACTGCCCCTTAACATCACTAGAATCTATTAATGCATGAACCATCAACATTCAACATAATTCCTCTAACATGAGAAATCTAACTCACCGAGATACCTTGGTAATGGGGCCTTTAATCCATGAAACTAAGACATCTACCAACCATAATCCATTTCAAGGGTGGGTAAAGATCCCTCTACTTAATTAAAGTAACTATATCCACCACTAATGATCTAGCCTTAAACTTCACATCCATTTGATAATATATTATTCCTTGATATTTGAATGTTTTTAAAGAAAGTCATAAAGTCAACCAACATATTGAAAACAACAACAATTTTTATTTATACTCATGGTCATTATACTCCAAGCCATGAAACAACGAAGGGATAAAAGAACCACAAGAAATACATTGGACATAACACTGAGTGAAAGTAGTATTGTCATTCCAAATCATGAATGTGCAGTTTACATCAAAGAATATGTGAGAGGATGTCTCATCTTTTTTGGAATAAAATCTCAAACACTTGGAAACTAGGATACCCCTTTGTGCCTCACTCCCTCATCTACTGTAAGTTTATAATTACAAATGCACCATATAATGAAAATTAACTTGGAATGGATATCATTACACAAAAAAATCCACTACATTCATCTTTTCCAATGTCCATAAGAAAAAATAAAGATACATATTTGGAGAGAGAAAAATAGGACAACGATACAATAAATATCAGTATGTCCGGTTCATTTGTGGTTGAAATGCCTCGAATGATTTAATTTTGATGTGGGTTGAAAACATATTGGGTGATGGTGGGGATGTTATTTTCTTGTAAGAAGGTGATATCCGATACTAGAAATCTAAGAAAACCTAGAGCATACCCCACCCAATTTTCATTCTAGAAGATGATCGAGCCATTCCAAAAAATCCAATTTGAATATTTTTGGAGATTGAGTATGTGTACCTATGTGATATCCAAAATCCTGGAACTTCATCCTCCTGAAACATCAAAATGAGTACCATATTTTTGAGATGTGGATTTTTTCCTTAGGGAATGCCCATCCATCACATCTCAGTCATGTATCACCTAAAGGAGATTCATGGTGTCCAAAACATTTCTGGGATTAATGTTGCTATCATCTAATTCCCATGACATTTTGTGCCATGAGGCCTAGTGATTTATACCCTCCACATATGCACCCAAATAATTATAACCAAAATATTCTCAATGTTATGAATAACCATTTTGTGGAAAATGGTGTATGATGAAACATTTATATGTATTATATATAATACACTATTAACTAGGGTAATACAACCACTAAAGGAGAGAAATTGGTTTTCCATTTAAGATTAGGAGAAGATAACTTATCAACAATTCCATCAATGTGATGAATACATACCCTACTTGGAGAAATTAGGGCCCCTATGTATTCTATGGAAAATTTCCTTCAAGATAAGCATAAAATTTATTCAATTTTCATTCCCCTTACATCCGAGCATAAAGTTGATATATAAACACTACTATTCCCACAATTGATGGAATTTCCATTCCATTGATAATAAATATCTAGAATTTGATTCAAAAATTAGATGGACATATTGTTTCCATTTATGAAAACTAAAAGGTTTCCTATAGAAATTAAATGAGTAATTCCACTGATGTTCTCTCTACACCTTATTGGATGAACATGGGAATCATTTCTACACTGATTCATATACCTTCTAAAAGAGTCTTGGATCAAAATGAAGACACTGGGGGATAATGGATCCCACAGTATTATCCCATAATCTGATCTATAGAATCTATAGATTTTCCCTACAAAGGTCACAAAAAACCATGGAGACATAATGTATATGAAGAATAGGTCAATCAACCATTCAGAAAATCCCATGCATCTCATGACTCTGATGATGATGTTCTGCTCAAACTTATTATAGGATTTTTATATATCATGTTTTATGGATATGTTAGACCCTAATATTTTCTTATTAATATCATGACCATTTATTAGGCCAAGGCTATGATAGTTTTAGTGGACGTTCCTTGGATGAAACCCTACTTCTCATAAAAAATCAAATTTTGGATAGGCATTGCTAAAATTTTATTGATCACAACATCAAGGATTTTATAGGGGATGTTGCACAAGCTTATAAGTTTTAATTGTAGGACCCCGCGACACCCTGAGAGGGGAGGGGTGAATCAGGGTGTCAAATTTTTCTTTTAAAACCAAGGATCTTGTTCCCACATTTTTAGGAACTGGTAAAGCCTGTATGATGGATATGATCAGTAATTAAACATTCACATGCAAAGAGATGATACCACAATTTTTACTTGGTTCAACACTAAAGGCTACGTCCAAAGAGCATACACCAAAAGGTTTTCGGTCATACAAAATACCACTATTCTTTACTAGTTGTGGATTACAATGGTTCAGGCACAGTCACTATCTCCCAGGCTCAATGACTTTTCAGAGGTTCAGGGATATCTCACTGCGTCTCTCGGGTCACTTCTATTGACTCCCCCTGGCTCACTGCCTTTGGTGAAGTCCCACTCAGTTTATAGACGTGAAGGTATCTTCAATAAATTTTCATTGAAATCTTTTGTCTCCTTTTCATCATGAGACAATGCTTGAATCAGAGTACTTAGATGATGCTCTTTTGTATTCAATCTTCTTCTTTAGTGCAATAACTGAATGCACTAAATCTTCTTCGTCTCTTCCTTTGATTACCTATACCGACACCTGAGTGTATCGTTATACTTCAATCTTTCTGTGCAGATCTGATTTTAGATGCACGAATCATTCTTCTTCTCTTTTCAAAGCACAATGAGGGTGTTAAACACCAGTCATGTGAGTACGGTACTAATTCTCTTCATAAAACCAAATGGTTCGTTGTTCTTATGTCTTTGAAAAGAAGATTTGAGAGTGATAAGCACCTGTCAAAGGCCTACAGGACCCCCAAATTTTTCACGCACCCTTCTTGGTGTCTGGCGCATAAAATTCAAACCTTGCGCGTAAAAAACAACTTTTTGGCGCGAAAAAGGATTTTCACGCAACTCTTCTTTTTCGTGTAGAACTTCTCTTTTTGGTGAAACACCTTCTTTTTCGTGCAATACCTATTTTTTTCATGCAATACTCTATACCTTAATTTTTCCACGTGTCAGAGCTCGAGATTTTTCTAAGTGTCAAGCTGCTACCAATGAGAGGGATTCACCGCGTATTTATAGGCATTTTGACCTTGCGTGTAAAACCCCTTCCTACGCGTAAAACTGTCTCTTATTTCTTTAGATTACAAGCACCTTCCTTTTATTTTCACGGACCACTGGGATTTTTCACGCAACTCCTGACTTTGTTATTTTTCATCATTCTGAACATGAAGCCTCTCTTGCGTGTAAAAAATCATTCCCACATTTTGTGCACAACCATCTTTTCGCGCACAAGTTTGAATTTCCGCGCACATGGTGAAAATATCTTTGATTTTTCGTGCGCCTCTTTCCTTTGCCGATTTTTAGTATTTCTGATATGAGCCACTGCTTGCGTGAAAAAATCACCCATCTATTCCGCACACAACATTTTTCTGCACACATTCCCATTTTTCTGCGCACAACTCAGGTTTTTCACACAGCCCATGTCTTTACCATTTTTCAATGTTCTTATTCCGAAAAACTGTTTGCGCGAAAAACCTCGATCTTCTATTTTGCACATCCCACTGTTTTTCGCGCACAAATCCCCTATTTCGTGCACAACCCACCGATTTCGTGCACCACTTTCGCTTTTCACGCACCACCTTTTGCAGACAATCCATGTCTTCGTTTTCTGATTTTGAGGCCCAAAAATTTGGCAAACACTGGGAAATAGTGCCACCTTCAAAATATGCTTCGTCAATAACCTTCATGCTTATTTTCTATGATTTGGATTCTTTATCAACTCTTCTTCAATCTTCACAAACTCCACTATCATGATATATATTCTTTGATAGATCAACTTTAGGATCATCATCTTTTGATACAATGTGAAATGCATGGCCATCTCAGAATTCCAGTCCCTTGCACATTGCCTTCTTCTTCAACCGTCATTCTCTACTTCATGCAAAACATATGATTCAATTCTTAAAGTAGGATCTGGCATGGTTCTCATGCAATCATGGAGAATTACATGGTCTTCATCAAAACACCATTCCAATTTAGTCATTCTCAGATGGATTATACCTCACCATTCTTGACTGTTGTAAACAATGTGTCACCTTTGACACATGTTCTTTGAACTTATGATCAGTACAAAAATCATCTGAATTTCCATTCCACCATTTCATTGGAGTACTTCTTGATCTCCTTAATTTTGATCTTCATGGACATCTATTTACAACAAATACAACCTTATACACAATGTGGTCCCAACAATCTCCCCCTTTGTATTTTGTTGTCAATATCTTACATATCTTCTGAAATGAATTCGTCAATGTCAAAATGAGAATATTCTCTTCAATCAACTTTTTTTTTCAAACTTTCATTTCCCTTTCTCTCCACCATATTGGCAAGAAAAACAAAGCTCATGGTAGGGAGGGTATCAATCTATTCTTAAGAAATGTTTCATTAATCATTTCACTCTATGTCTACTTGAGAAATTCTTGATGTAGAAAAGAAGAGGATTTGATTTAGACAACAAGGATGTCCATTATTCATAGATCATGATACCACATGAGATGTGAGCTCATGTATTTTTTCTTCATGGGATTACCACTTTTATTTCAGGTAGAAGAAATCAAATGTGATAGGGAATAATCAACCTGAAACTCCTGCACTCACATCAGCAAAAAGATCAAAATCATTCAAGTGCAATTGGTAGGATAAGTGTCCTTGGGGCACTTCCAATCTTCTTGTGTCACTGATCAATTAAGTTACCCTCCCTTTGTAGAATGATCTAAGTAACCGAGGTTGAGAGATTGAAAAATTACATACCTTCTCCAATGACATTTTCTTCAAGAAATTTACAGAGTAATTGCATTTAAAACCAGCTGGAGTTGATACTGATTGAAACAATGATTTTGGAAGCTTCTTCACTTTTTTCTCCCCCTCAAGGGAAACACTCATCATCATCTTCATCTAGAGTGATCCTTAACCATCTTAATATTTTAATATCAATTGAAGAATCTACCTAGGATGGAAACTTCTTCAGCTTGGCTATCAAGAGTTGACAGAATTCACTACTTATAAAGTTCTCCCCTTTAGATCATGCTTTACCTTAAATTCCATGAATTATTATCACAAATACAAAACACAAATGATTAAGGGAATAAGGTGGTTCCTCCTTGCATCATCAACATGAGCTGCATGGTAGAGGTTATTTTCTCAACCAAGATCCCTTGTTCACTCCAGTCTTCATGCCTTCACATTTGAACATATGTTCTGATATGTGTTGATGTGGTATGGATCTCTTCACATTCTCTTCTTCTTTGTGTGGAGAATTGTTCTGCTCAACATCCATCATATATGATACGTTCTTGCTCCTATTGAGGACTGATTCTTGCTCTGGTATTAAGTTTAGACAACCTTTTGTAGTGTGACTAGATTTCTTACATCTCTCACACAGAACATCTTTGACATGTGTGTTTCTCTTGGTTTGCAATCTCTCATGCACTCTGTCTTCATCTCGTGAAAGTTTTTCTTTACCTTTGTCACTAGCCTTGGCCTTTTCATCTTCAAGTTTCCTCATTCTTTTCAAATCTTCTGGCTAGATAACCAAAAAGTCATTTGGAATTGTTGTAGCTCTTTTGGATCTTCCACATGGGTTTATCTGAGTTTCATCCCACTTAGTTTTTCCTTTGGATGAATGACCCTTCAATTTCATGGATCTAAAATCATGGGTCTTCTCAACATCCCTACTTGAGATCTTCTTGGGGAAATGTGAGTTCGTACTATTCTTATGATTTCTTCCCAAGGTACTTGCTTCATACTTAGACGACATCAGAGGTCTTATTTTCTTATCAATAGTGACAACATGTTGAGATGGGCATGTACCTACCATGTGACCACTGCCGTTTCATACATCACAGATGTTATCAAGCATTTCAAATCTACTTTCTAGAAACAGATTCTTCTGGACCTGCAGATATTTCTTCTTATTCTCTGGATTTCTTCCCTTTGATATAGGCTTTCTTTGTGATTTTCCATTAAAGGTATTGTACCAAAAATCAAGTGCACAATGCCCAAATCTATTGCAACACCAACATTGACCCACAAATCTTTTCTTCTTTGTATCTTCTGTATGAGGTTGTTGGGCCTTCTTCTTAATTTTTTTGTGCTCTATTTGAGGAACCAACTTCCTCATTTTTCTTCCCATCCACCATATCCATGATGGTAGGTTTATTCTCCTCACCTTTACTCATCCATACTTGTTTATAATTTTTCTTTCATCCTGCACTGATTATGGGAACGTATTTTGAAACACGAGTACAAAATGATTTGGATGGTACCTTCACTTTCTCAGTTGCTTGTGATAGATCAATGAGTGAAGTCATGATCTTCTTATCACATCTTGGAGGTCTTTTGGATTTAGCATCCTCCAGTGTGCATTGAATAGCAACAAATATTGTTTCTCGAGATGGATAATCAAGAGTTGTCATAATCTTCTTGTCACATGTTGGAGGTATTTCAGCTTTAGTAACCTCCAATGAACATTGAGTACTAGCATATTCTGTTTCATTCTTTTGTGAAGTCTCAATATGTGTCTTCTAAAGATTTTTCAATTGGGATTCCAATTTTTGACTTTCAATATTGAGGATGATCTTCTGATCTTCAATGATGATCATCTTCCCTTCACAAGTCTTCTTTAATCTTTCAACCTCATCTTCATACATATTAACTTTGTTTTGTAACAAAGAGTCAAGTTCTCTGAATCTCTTGGAAGGTTCTTCCAAAAAAAACTCTTGAATTCAGTGTTCTTTTTCAGCTCAGCTTCAAGTGCATGGATCTTTTCTTTTAGAGTCTTATCGACTCCCTCTATTTCTTCAAAAACATTAATCTGTTTGGTGAGCTTTAATTATTCAAGAATTTTTTCTTCCAAGACCTTTTCAAAATTATCATCTTCACTTTCCAATCGATTGATCTTAGCCTACATGCATTGACCTATTCTAAAAATAGGAGCAACTCTTTCTGCATGAATATCATGCAGATAGCTTATTAAATTTTCCTGATCACTTGTGATATAAGCGTCTTCCTTTCATATGGTAGTAACTTGAGCCACCTGCTCAATACTTTCCAAGCCTGATATTTCTTCATTATTGGAAGGGCATGGAGAACCAGACACTACATCTTCTTTGGATATGAGGTAATTCTTCAACTGCTTCTTCTCTTTCTTTTTTCTTGTTTGTAATGGTCTTGATGGATGTAGACTTCTACTCAGAAATTACTGAATCTTCATCAAGATTGCACTTCATTGTAGACTTAAGGAAAGAAACTCAAATCCTCTTCTGAATATAATTACTTTAGAGTATCCAACATACGTGAACCTCCATCTGATACCACTTGTAGGACCCCGGGACACCCTGATAGGGGAGGGGTGAATCAGGGTGTCAAATTTTTCTTTTAAAACCAAGGATCTTGTTCCCACGTTGGTAGGAACTGGTAAAGCCTGTATAATGGATATGATCAGTAATTAAACATTCACATGCAAAGAGATGATACCACAATTTTTACTTGGTTCACCACTAAGGGCTACGTCCAAGGAGCATACACCAACAGGTTGTCGGTCATACCAAATACCACTATTCTTCACTAGTTTTGGATTACAATGGTTCGAGCACAGTCACTTTATCCCAGGCTCACTGCCTTTTCAAAGGTTCAGGGATAGCTCACTACACCCCTCAGGTCACTCCCGCTGACTCCCCCTGGCTCACTGCCTTTGGTGAAGTCCCAATAATTTTATAGATGTGAAGGTCTCTTCAATAGATTTTCATTTAAGTCTTTTGTCTCCTGTTCAGCATGAGAAAATTCTTGAATCAGAGTACTGAGTTGATTCTCTTTTGTATTCAATCTTCTTCTTTAGTGAAATAACTGAATGCACTAAATCTTCTCCTTCTCTTCCTTTGATTCCCAATACCGACACCTCAGTGTATCGTTATACTTCAATCTTTCTCTGCAGATCTGATTTTAGATGCATGAATCATTCTTCTTCTCTTCGCAAAGCACAATGAGGGTGTTAAACACCAGTCATGTGAGTAGGGTACTAATTCTCTTCGTAAAACCAAATGATTCACTGTTCTTCTGTCTTCACAAAGAATATTTGAGAGTGTTAAGCACCTGTCAAAGGCCTGCGGGACCCCCAAATTTTTCACGCACCCTTCTCGGTGTCTGGCGCGTAAAATTCAAACCTTGCGCATAAAAACAAATTTTTGGCATGAAAAAGGTTTTTCGCGCAACTCTTCTTTTTCACGCAGAACTTCTCTTTTTCGTGCAAAAATTTCTTTTTTGTGAAATACCTTTTTTTTTCGTGCAATACTCGCATGCCAGAGCTCGGGATTTCTATAAGTGTCGAGCTGCTACCAATGGGAGGGGTTCACCTCGTATTTATGGTCATTTTGGACCTTGCGCATAAAACCCCTTCCTGTGCATAAAATTGTCTCTCAGTTCTTTAGATTATGCGCGCCTTCCTTTTATTTTCATGCACCACTGAGATTTTTCGCACAAATCATGACTTTGTCATTTTTCATCATTCTGAAAATGAAGCCTCTCTTGCGCGTAAAACATCATTGCCACATTTTGCGCACAACCATCTTTTTGTGCACAAGTTTGACTTTCCGCGCACATGGTGCAAATATCTTTGATTTTTCGCGCACATCTTGCCTTTTACAATTTTCAGTATTTCTGTTCTAAGACACTGCTTGCGTGAAAAAATCACCCAGCTATTCTGCGCACAAAATTTTTCCACACACATTCCCATTTTTCTGCACACAACTCATGTTTTTCGTGCAACCCATGTCCTTTCCATTTTTCAACATTCTTATTCCAAAACACTGTTTGTGCGAAAAACCTCGATCCTCTATTTTGCGCATCCCGTCGTTTTTCGTGCACAACTCCCCTATTTCGCGCACAACCCACCGATTTCATGCACCACTTCCTCTTTGCGCGCACCACCTTTTACAGACAATCCATGTCTTCATTTTCTGATTTTAAGGCCCAAAAATTTGGCAAACACTGGGAAACAACGCCACCTTCAAAATATGATTCGTCCATAACCTTCATTCTTCTTTTCTATGATTTGTATTCTTTATCAAATCTTCTTCACTCTTCACAAACTCCACTATCATGATATATATTCTTTGATAGATCAGCTTTAGGATCATCATCTTTTGATACAATGTGAAATGCATGGCCATCTCAGAATTCCAATCCCTTTCACATTGCCTTCTTCTTCAACCATCATTCTCTACTTCATGAAAAACATATGATTCAATTCTTCAAGTAGGCTTTGGCATGGTTCTCATGAAATCATGGAGAATTTCATGGTCTTCATTAAAACCCCATTCCGCTTTAGTCATTCTCAGATGGATTATACCTCACCATTCTTGACTGTTGTAAACAATGTGTCACCTTTGACAGATTTTCTTTGAACTTATGATTAGTACAAAAATCATCATAATTTCCATTACTGTATTTCATTGGAGTAATTCTTTATCTCCTTCATTTTGATCTTCATTGAAATCTATTGAAAAAAATACAACCTTATACACAATGTGGTCCCAACATTAATTGTTTCAATTAGGAATGTTATTTAACAATGGTATTAAAAATTAGAGTGGTGGAACATTCCACTCAGGGTAAAATCCATCCTTGAAAATAATATTGAATGATACCCATCAGTTTCTTATTGATTAGTGTCTAAGAAGAAATATAGAAAGAACCTGAGAATCTACCAGGACATGGTGAACTTCTAGAAATGAGGGCACCCATATCCCCTAGATATCCTACTCATCTAGGATATTCACCAAAAATCCATTCATATAATGGGAGATCACATAAGGTATAGAGTTGAAAATTATAGCATGTTTACTAGGTTAGATCTACTGTATGTGAGGGTTAAAATCCATTATTAAGGTGTGAAAATGGATGCATCCATACCTCCACCCATGTGGGGATAGTTGGTGAAAGATCTATCCTCAAGATAGAAATTATGAGAATTATAGAGATTCCTATATTTGATGCACGATTTGAAGAAATGTTTGTTTCCCCCCTCTTTACGATAGGTCACCTTAAATGTTTCTCTAGTGACTCTTTCCTATTTGAGAATCATGTGCGCTATCTAGTTTTTCATACAAAAAAAATTACTGAAAACATCATCATGTTACAGATTTTCATGACTAAAATACACCTATTCAATATCATCCATAAGAATATCCATATGTAAGAACCATGAAGGCTTGTTCTTATCCCAGGTGCACAAGTCATCTTTCAGCCTTATAATATCACAATAATATCTAACCCAATATTCTTGATTCATAATATTATTCCCTGATGATCACACCACATGATGATAGTCAATATCTTCCTCCCCATAATTATATTAAAATAATCATTTTATTCATGAAATTCTATTAGCAAGGTAAATCAGTCGGGGGAGTGGTCAACGAGTTCATGCACTAGGTGTTCCACTTTGGTATTCAAGAATGAAGAGATAAACCAGAGCTTATCTAAGAATCTGTCAAGTTTACTCTGAAAATGATGATCACCTTTATGTTTTCTAGAACATGTAAAATTTTACCGTGTATAACCTAAATCCAGGAGTCAATTTTGTCTTGTAAAGCTCGCAATTTCATTTCTATATTTAAACTGATAGACCCATCCACCTTTTCATTCAGACATTTATAGAATGAGGTTAAAGTATCCTTCAATGAGACATTACTCATCACTAATGTTTAAGCTACTCAAATCCTTCCATAGAATCCTCCTTTCACTCACACAACATTTATCATAAACAAGGAATAAGAGGAATGGGATATTATCAAGCCTAATCTTTGTCAAGATATACTAATCTGAGATAAAAATCTGTTCAACAGAGAGGAAAATATTACATAATATCTATATGTGTTTGTTGATTGGTTCTCCATGAATGATTTTTTAATTCTGATTTTGTTAGAAAATTCACATATTTTTTAGGGATGATTCTTGTGATCAAGGACTATAACTAGTACCACCTTGTTATGATGAATTTATGATGCAAGAAAGTCTAATTTTAGCCACTTCCCTAGGCCCCAAGAATTCAAAATAAACAGAGAGATCATATAAGAATATGTCATTTAGATTTAGACCCTAATGACTATGATAGCTTGGATAACATATAAGAGTGTTATTTATCATTTTTAGACCATGAATTGGTGAGGGAACCTCTATTTGGTGGATAATGATCATTGAGTTTCATTTTAGGATCTACATGTGATAATAAACTATATACATTTGTAAGGAAACTGAAGATGAATTTTAGAGGCGAAAACCCACTGGAAATAATATGTAGGGAAGAAAATGGTTCTTTACACTTACTTCGAATTATTTTTTGAACATCAATACTAGGCTCCATTATCCCTAGGGTAAGAGGATGATATGACTCCAATGGGTAGCCTGTACCATATCAAAGGAGTGAAAGTGGATGGTATAATAATGTTTTATTTCATGTATTTCTTTGATCAGTGAAGGTATCCCCCTTGAAATGTGGGGGACCAATCAGAGTCTAGAACCATGGGATGAAAGGGGTTGCAGAAGCCTAAGAGGTGGTGGGGGGGGGGGGGGTCAAAAATCACCACTGAGGAGAACCCCCTCTTCCTCTGATCTGCAGGGGATCCTAATGCTAGAGGGTTCTTGGGAGAAGGATCTGACACCTTGGATTGGGACTTGTGGAAAACAGAAATCATATGACCTTATAGATGGCCTATTTGACAAAACTATGTGAGGGATTGATAAACAAACTATTTCATCCTTGAAACCTCATCAACCACTTTTAGAAGAATGTGAGAAGGGGTAAGAGAGATAAGTTAACTTCCAAAAAATCGCAGCCACACTTACATCTTTATGCTAAAGCATAGTATCATCCGAACATATAAAATCACATAGGATATCTCTAATAACATGAAGAAAAGAACAATTATGGAATCAGATAGAGAGACCTGTTAGGTTAGCCTATACCATCACTTGAGTATAATTACTGTCGAAGTGAGCCTCTATTGACCATTAAAATGGATTAAAATTCCATTTTCCAACCAAATAAGGGATCTAGGACCAATATACCAGGAAATTATCATAGAAGGGTAGCACCACATATATTTCCTTTCAATTATGGATTGAGATGTGAGGTAAGGCCTATAAACACCATGAGATAATGAAGTTATGCATGTGGGGGGATTTTCAGCTCCAATATGGGAAACCATCTTCCACTTGTTGAAATTTACAACTAACTACAAGGGTTATAAAGGAGAAATAAATTTATATATATTCATCAATTAAATCCTATCATATATCATATCGAATGATAAAATGGATCAAGGGAATCCGAGTTTAAATTGAGGGAGATGGAAAAAGAAGCCTGTATTTTAAGAAAGAGTCTTACGTCACTTATGAGGATTGTGGAATCACAGGAACCAGATCCAAAGGATCATAGGCTTGAGGAAGATTGTATGGATTCATAGAATATCTAGCTACCACAGAGGAACACATGTTCAGAGTGTTTGGGAGGGTCATGGGATGGAGTACATGAAGAGATATTTGAATTCCCAGAGTCATGTGAGGTGCATACTTAGCAGTCGCACCCATCTACCCAGAACACCTGTATAGTCTTTTCCACATGGTAGTGTTTTTATAAGTAATTTTTTATTCTCACTTTAAATTTTCATTTGTAATTTCTAAAAATGATACATTATAGATTCCTAGATTCTTTTGTTATTGGGGATGCACCATCTCCACCCTTGATTATACACGAGGATACTCCTAATGATTTTCCCACACATGATCACATTGTTCAGGAATTGGATTCACTCATGCTTAGAGTCTTTTAGATTTTACCTTACTAAGATAAAGGAGTTTAGTGAAACATGGTTCACTATGCCTATATATTTCTATTTTAGAATCATAAAACCTTCCAAATCATTAGATTACCACAAGATGTCGATGAATGGGTAGATTTAGTTGAGGAAATATTAAATGAGGTTGAAGACAAGGCCTCCAACACCCATGATAGAATGTTTTTATGGAAGTAGAAGCATACATTTTAGGTAAGATACTTATAATAATTTTAAGGATGTTGGAATCATATGAATTATATCTAATGGTTCATAGTCTTGAGGAAGAGCAGATGGATCCAAATAAGAGCCTCCTACCACAGAATAACATGTTATCAGAGAATTTGGGAGTGTCGAGGGATGGAGCACAGGAAATGAAATTTGATTCATTGGAGGCGCATTATGGACATACTTAATAGTCAAACCCATCTACCCAGAAAACCTATACAGTCTTTCCATTTTCGTAATATTTTTTTACGTAATTTTTTGTGGTCACATTAAATTTTCATTTGGACTTTCTAAAGATGATTCCTTAGATATTCTTGTATTATCATGTTATCAAGGATGCACCATCTCCACCATCGATTATACATGAGGATGATTCTAATTATTTTCCTATATATGATCCCATTTTTTAGTAATTAGAGCCACTTGAGTTTAGAGTCTTTCATATTTTACATTCCCAAGACAAAGCAGTATAGAAGAACATGGTTCACTATGCCTGTGGATTTGTGTTCTAAAATTATAGAACCTTCCAAGGCTGTAGATTACTAAAAGATGTAGAGGACTAGATATATTTAATTGAAGGAATATTCAATGAGGTTTAAGATGAGGCCTCTAACTCTATGATAGAATGATGCTATGAAAGTTGGGGATGGGGTATTGTCTGGTCCAAAAGGGGAAACCAACATCCACCGGTTGAATTTTTAAACTTACTCAAAAGATCCCATAGGGGTAATCGATTGATGTGTATCCATCCACTGAAGTATCTCATAGATTTTATAGAATGATATCATGTATTAGTGTAATCTGCGTTAAATTATAGGGAGATGGATAAATAATAATGTATTTTAGGTATGGGACATACGATACTTACGAGGGTGGTGGAATCATAGGAACCAGATATAAAGGTGCATAGGATTAAGGAAGAGAGGATGGATCTAGAGAAGATCTAACTACCAAATAAGAGCACAATGTCAGTGAGTTTTGGAGGATCGAGGACTGGAGTGCATGTAATGAAATTTGAATCCCTAGATGCGTGTGAGGCACGCATTTAGCAGTCGACCCCATACACACAGAACACCTCTATAGTATATTCCACATGAATATGTTTTTTTCATATGTATTTTTTTTATGGTAACATTAAATTTCTATTTGGAATAGTTTAAAATAATGCCTCAAAGATGCATGGATTCTCTAATTATCAAGGATGAACCATATTTACTATACATTATACATGAGGATGTCCCTGATCATTTTCCCAAACATGATCGCATTGTTTAAGAATTGAAGCAACTTGAGCCAAATGTCTTTCATATTTTACCTTCCCAATAAAAATAAGTATATAGGAACATGGATCATTATGCATGTGTATGTCAGTTCTAGAATTATTCAACCTTTAAACAAACTAGATAACCACAAGATGTTGAGGACTGGGTATATTTTTTTGACATCGTATTCAATGATGTCGAAGATGAGGCTTCAAACCTCCAAGAGATAATGGAGTTATAAAAGTAGGGGAGGGGGGATTGTCCCCTCCAAAATGGGAAACCGGCTTCCACCAGTGGAAATTTACAGCTGACTCAAAGATCCCAGGTGGAAGTTGATTGATTTATATCTATCCACTGAATCCTCTCATAGATATTCTAGAATGATCTCATAGAATTAGGGAATCCATGTTGAAGTTGATGCATATGGATGAAGAATCATTTATTTTAGATAATGGTATTATGATACATATGAAGATGGTGGAATCATTGGAACCAGATCAAAAGGTTCACAAGTTTGAGGAAGAGTGTATGGATCTAGAGAAGATCCACCTACCACTGAAGAGCATGGTTTTAGATCATTTTGGAGGGTCGGGTGTTGAAGCGTAGGAAGAGAAATTTGATTCCCCATAGGTTCGTGAGGAGCGTACTTAATAGAAGAACTCATCCACCCAGAACACCTGTACAATATCTCCAACAAGATTATGTTTTTTTTCGTATGTATTTTTTTGTGGTCACTTTAAATTTTCATTTGGAATTTCTCAAAATTATAGCATAGAGATGCCTGGATTTTCATGTTATCGAGGATACACTATCTCCACCATCGATTATACATGAGGATTATTCATATCTTTTCTCAACACATGATCCCATTATTTAGGAATTGGGAAACGTGATCCCCCAGTCTTTCAGATTTTACCTTCCTAATATAAAAAAGTATAGAGGAACATGGATCACCATGCCTATAGATTTCAGTTCTAGAATTATAAGTACTTCCAAGGAAATATATTACCATAAGATGTCAAGGACTGGGTAAATTGCGTTGAGGGTATATTCAATTAGGTTGATTTTGACACCTCTAACCCCCATGAGAGAAAGAATTTATGGAAGTAGGGGAGGGGTGGGGGCTTCTCTTATCCAAAATGGGAAACCAACTTCCACTTGTTGAAATTTACAACTAAATGAAAGGATCCAAGGGGGAAATATATTGATGTATATCGATATACTTAATCCTCTCATAGATCACCTAGAATGATCTCAGGGATTAGGGGAGTCCACATTGAACATGAGGGAGACAGATGAAGAATAATGTATTTTATGGATGGGCCTTAAAATACTTATGAGGATGGTAGAATCATAGGAACTAGATCTAATGGTTCACAAGCTAGAGGAAGAGTTGATGGACCCAAAAAACAACCAGTTTCCATAGAGGAGTATGTTGTCAGAATGTTTGGGGGAGGATAGGGGTTGGAGTGCAAGTAGAGAAATTTGAATCCTGAAAGGAGTGTGAGGCATGTACACAGCAGTCAAACCCATCCTCCTATAACACATGTATAGTCTCTTCCATGTGCTTAATTTTTTTTGTAAGTAAGTTTTTGTGGTTACTTTAAATTTTAATTTTAAATTTAAGAAAATGTTTCCTTGGAGATGCCTAGATTCTACTATTATCGAGGATCCACCATCTCTACCATAGAATATACATGAGGATTCTCCTGATTATTTTAACACATATGATCTCATTATTTAGGAATTAGAGCCACTCAATCCCAGAGTCTTTTAGATTTTACCTTCCCACGAAAAATGAGTATAGAGGAACATGGTACAATATTCTTGTTGATTTTAGTTCTAGAATTACACACCCTTTAAAAAAACTATGTTACCACAAAATTTTTAAGACTGAGTACATTTCATCGAGGGAATATTCAATGAGGTTAATAAAGAGGCCTCCAAACCCCATGAGATAATAAAGTTTTGGAAGTAGGGGAGGGGGGCATGTCCACACCAAAATGGAAAAATTAATTCCACAGGTGGATATTTACAACTAACTCAAAAGATCACATGGGTAAATTGATTGATTTATATCCATTCATTGAAGACTCTCATGGAATATCAATAATATTCTTAAGGAACTAAATAATCTACATTGAACTTGATGAAGATGGATAAAGAATCATGTATTTTAGGGAATGACCCTATGATATTAATAAGGATGGTGGAATCATAGTAACCAGATCTAAATGTTCATAGGCATGAGGAATAATTAGTGGAGAAAAAGAAGATCCAACTACCACAGAAGAGCATGTTGTTAGAGAATTTGGGAGGGTGGGGGTCTGGAGCGTAGGTAGATAAACTTAAATCCCTAGAGGTGCGTGAGGTGCATACTTAGAAGTTGAACCCTCCACCCAGAACACCTGTATAGTCACTTCCACATGCTTATGTTTCTTTTGTAATTATGTTTTTGTGGTCACATTAAATATTCATTTAGAATTATTGAAAATGATTCCTTGGAGATGCCCAGATTCTCTTATTATTGAGGATGCACCATCTCCACCATCGATTATACATGAAGATTCTTGTAACCATTCCCCCACCCCATGATCCCATTGTTTAGTAATTAGATCCATTCGATCCCAGATTCATTCAGATTTTACCTTCCAAATATAAAGGAGTATAGTAGAAAATAGTTCATTGTACCTATGTATTTCAGTTCCAGAATTATACAACCTTCCAAGGAACAAGATAACCACAAGATGTTGAGGACATGGTAGATTTTTTTTGAGGGAATATTCAATGAGTTTGAGACACCATATGACCAACGAGTAAATCTATTAATTATTATGCTTCAAGGACCCTTTAGGAGGTGATGGGATCTCATGGAACAAGTAGGTTGATGTGAGGGTATTTCTTAGGAATACTTTAGGAATCTATTATTTATGGTTTTATTTCCCAACAATTTGAAGCTAAATCATGCCAAATAATTCATAGTGTTCCAAAACACATCTATGAAGGTATATATTTACTCTAGTTATTTCATTCATAAGATTTTTCTTTCTCGCCTATTAAATAGTAATGAGGCATATAAGTCTAATAAGTTCTTGATCAATATTCAATAAAATGTTAGATTTAAAGTTGTGAGATTTAACCTAAAGACATACCATGTGGTTTTTTTGAAAGTCCTTAACTATTGAGATGGGTCTGAAAGAGGATTGAACATTAAGTATTATTCAATAATTATATACATAGGAGGAAAAACCTCCTACTACTATGTTGAGTCTCTCTTTTAGTAATAAGAATAGTAATAATGATTAAATTTAGTGATGTGGTGGAAGGTATATTGGGAAGAATATAATGTATTTATCTCCCTCATGAGAAGTTTCATTTATATTCAACTCTGGAAAGGACTCACATTACTATAGGACTTTTCGATCCCCTCAAAGAAAGTTTCAGTTGTGTTGAAAGATGGGACATCTCTAGCAGTTCTATACTAAATCTTTGAAGTAATATTTCCACATGGTTTGAGGATAAATGTAATATAAAATCCTTTGATATTGTCAAGGTTCTTGATAATATGTTTAGACTCCATATATGAATTTTTAAAAGATTATTCATGCACCTTAGGGTTAGGGTCATGGAATTACGTCAGGTTGAGTTTATATGATTAACCATGTTTCAAATTAGTGTGGGGAGGAACCATCAGCTATTTAATGTATGGTCTTGATCACGTCTTATTTTTTACCACTATTTTTTGTAATGGTGCTTCCTATTATTTTATATATTCTTATAATGTTATTTCTATTGACTTACCAATTACGTTAACTTCATAGAAGATTTATGTATACACATCCTTGGGTAATAAAGTATATTATCTCCTAAGATATTAGTAGTGTCTTGTAGTAATTTCTAACTATGGAAATTTGAGGGATTTCATGATCCTTGAGATGAAAATAATTGATGTGATCCTTGGAATAAACTAGAAGACCATCTTTTAGTCTTAAATCATGTAGTGAAGCTGACCCTAGTAACTTGGGGCCAATTCCTGATATCATTACATTAAAACAATATATAAGGAAATTGCATCCTAAAGGAATAAATAGTTTAATAGTATTGGTATACTGGATACATACATGAATTTTTTATTACAATTGAGTACCCAAATTACAACATTTTTTTAGAATAACATATTTCCCATCTAACTTATCTTAACATATTGGTCATAGTAATTTATTGAATCTTGGGGAAATAAAAGTAAGGGTTAGATGAAATTCTCAATTAGGGTTAAGTACAATAGAATAAATCATGAATCAATAAGAATAATCAACATGAAAAGGTAAATAACTAAGAACACATTCTATTTAAATAACTGAGAACACATAAAATATAATTACTAAGTTAAGAATGAAATTCATTCATAGATTATAACATAGTAGAAATATTATGGATAATAATAACTGAATTCTGAATGAAGGAAATTATTAATTATTAAATGTTATATTTCCCAAGAATGTGATAATTTTACCATATAGATCTACTCTCAAGACATTTTAAAAAATTATGGGAAAAAAACCATATGATTTGTATCAAAACCATTCACAAGATACTTTCAAGATATATCCTATGGACTATTTAAAACTACTTAGCTACAAATGTAAAAGGTTTTTGCTAACTAGTTTCATCTCATGAGACTATTGATTCCTCAAGGGGTTTACATTAAATATACCCAACCCATTCCATACCAGTTCAAATAAATCCTCATATATCGAATAATAAATTATTTTATCAACAATGTGACTTATCAAATATCAATATTGAGTAAAGAATACAAATTTATCAATATTTTTCATGTTAATAAAATTACATTCAAATTAAAAATTATATGTAAAAATTTTATATAGTTTAAGAAATAATAATATCCATTATAAATAAATTGTATATTTAGTATAAATTTAATGTCTAATAATTATGGGAAAGTGAGTCTTTAAAAGGAAAGTTATTGACAAAGAAAATGAATTATGGAAGTGAATCTGAATACTTTCCTTAATAAGAATAATCGTAAACCATCCTATATAAGAATAAGGATATAACTAATATATCATATACCCACAAGATTAATAATAAGGGTTTGTTTTCATTGATGAATTGAAATTGAATAAAATTATATTTAAAAAATATATTGGGGGAAAATATAATTTTTTATTTCGAAAATCATTTTCTTTAAAAATCACTTGTAGAATTTTTTTTTAAAAATATCATCATAAACATTCAATGTAATCTTAAAATAATTACAATTGTTAATACCATAAAAGTTAATAAGAACATTTATTTTTCATTATAATTTTTTTATAAAAGTTCCTCATTCTACTAAAGAGAAAATGAAAGTTGGATTTTATTAAAACATGTTCTAAAAAATTTAAGTACTAATGGGTTGGAAAATGGTACTATCACTTGAAAAAAGATAATAAATATCCATATGATAAGAATATTAAATGGTATATTAAACAATTATCATATAATTATTTTAATAAAAACTCAAGAATAAATGATCTCAGTTATAAATAAATTGTGAAATAAACACTTAAAATGAATGTAACATTGAAGTGAGAATTAATCAATGAAAAGATTAAGTGTATCAACTATAAATATGCAGAAAAAAACTGTAAATAAAAATATATATTCAATATTCATTCTACATATAATCGTATACTATTAACGATAAAAAATAATTATATAACCTAATAAAAAGGAATTGGGTTATGAAATTCTTTACCACTTGGTAACTTTAAATTCAAATCCCCTTAGATGAAATAATTAAAATTGAAATTTAAAATACAATTAATAATGGAGTATTCATGATATTACATTTAAATTGGTAGTATATACATCATATAAAATTAATTGGGTGCATAACATTACAATATGCCTCAATGAAATAAGATTGAGATGAAATCCATTACCTCAAGCTTTCCTTTTGGTCATACATTAATTAAAATCATGTATAGTGGTTTTAAACATGTTATTAACTTATAATATAAAAATATTAATATAATTTATATGATATATTATTATCTTATAACATTATATCACTCGTTTTTTAAAAATATTTCATTGTTTTCATTATTACGGGTGTTAATTTCCTTTTTTAGAGTATGTTTTGACGTGTTATTTTTTGTTACCCTAACATAGATCATGATTTAATAATATCTAGAATGAAAAAATTATTTAAATATCATATATATTATGTGTATATGTGTTTATATTAATCCAAAAAATTTGGTGATAGGAAATGAAATACACCGTTCATGGATACCATAGGTCATATGTACGTTTGGACGATGTTTCCATTTTCTTGTTGTATTGAAAGAAATAATGGTGAATGATATATATATATATATATTATCATTTTGGTTTAATTTTTATGACATATATATCATATATTTTTTTAAACCGATCCTTAATACATTCCACTTAATCATGAATGAATCATGTCTCGTCATGAGGAGGTTGTCTGCCAAACAAATGAGCGACATTATCAAATTCAAAAAAAATGGAAAGAATGAAGGAACAAATGATATAATAACTCTAGAATAAAAATAAAATCATATATATCATATATATCATATATAAACTATAAATCCATCATTATTACTGGCCTTTAAAATTTGTTATGTAAACATGAACGACATCAATTCGTAAGACGTTAGTCCTACGTACACACACACAATGATTTCGTAACCCATTTGATGAAGTTTTTTTATGTATTAGCTGATAAGATTAACATAGAAATATATAATTATATTAAATATACTTAATTTATTATATAATATTTTTATAATAAGAATTTAAATAAGTAGAGAAGGAAATAAACTAACAACACTTTTTGAAGAACATTACCTCCTCTTCAGACCTCTTATTTTGGTTTTCACTAAATCTTTTCTAAGTTGTATTTTATGCCAATATAAGTATTATATTATTATGGGAGTAACTTTGGTAAGTGATTTTTGTAGGTATTTTCTGAACCAAATTTGTTTGATGGTGTGAAGAATGGATGGGAGGGGTGGCCTTTTATAAGTGGGTGGACACACTTGGTATTTTTGAAACATACTGGGTGATACCAGGTTTTTCAATGAAAATAGGCTCTAATGATTCCCCGTTATATATAATAGAAGTTATAAGGTCTAAATATGACCATAAAATGGGTTTTATATATGTTTCTATGTCATTTGGGCTCTTAAGTTTAATGTTTAGTTCATCTGTAAACTAGTTTTTCTCTTAATCGATGAATTTAATTTTAATTTTTTCACTAATTATTATTGTAAAAAAATAATATGACCCTATTTTAAATTATAAATTATTCTTATTACAAATATAGAATCAATTTTTCTGAATTAATTTCAAATAATTTAATAAAATAATTTAAAATTAATCACATAAATGGGACTAGAAAGCTGGTTTTTAATGTGAAAATGTTCAAAAGATTAATATGATTTTATAAATAAATTCCATATAAAAATGATTCTAATGAACTAAATTGGATTAATATATTTATAATTGAAATTTTTTTACTTTAAAAAAATTAAAAATATAATTTAACATTATAAATAATTTAGATGAAAAGATAGATTTCAATTAAAATTCTGTATTTTTTCACTATTCATCCGAAAATGAAACTTCTCAAAAAATATAAATAATTCACCCTAATATAATATTTAAATTAATATTTTAAAAATTAATTTTATTTTTTCTAATAATTTTAAAAAATGTTCTAAAATTCAGTTTCAAAATAAGTATACCATTAAAAGGCCTCAAACTGCCTTTAAAAACATACATTTTTTATCTATAAAATTGGATTTGTTGTTATCTTATTCCAATAAAATATATTGGATGAATAAGAAAACATTTCATTTAACATAGAGTAGTTAAATTTCAATAATATAATTCACTAATTGTAATTAATTTAATTTATTTGGATAAAATACCTTTAGGTGCATAAAAATCATTTCTTATAAAAACATTTCCAGAATATTCAATTTGTTTTAGTTTTCATTTATAATCAATTTGTAACCAATGAATTAAACAATACATTTTTATGAGTTAGTTAATCATATTCATATATTTCAATTTAATGATTGTGAGATAGTTTTCATTTTAAATAATTAATTTCATAGTATTTATTAAAACTAAATCTAGCATATAACACAAGATATTAGAGAAAGTTGTTGATATATGTAACACAAGATAACTCAGTGTTTCGTTCATTTAAATCTATATAATATATCATATTTATTTAAAATAGTAAATTTATTATAATTTCTTGGGATTGTATATCACGTTCTACGAATGGTGTTTCATGTCATACACACAACTGAATAAAATGATTTTTTTTTGATTTTAGGGAAGTTAATTCTCCCCACATTACAAAAATTGTTTCCTTGCAATATAAACATTATATTGTTAATCTAGGGTTTGATATTTGAAAACTATTTTTTTGGAAAAACCAAAATTTTAAAAGTTTTAATAAAATATCCACTTAGTAAGAGAAAAAGGGAAGTAAAATAGTCATATGAAATAACATATAACTAGGTTTCTATGTAGTATAATATTAGTGGAATGTGAAGATATGGAATTTGATGAAAAGTTTAAATAATTTTATAATGTGATTGAGGTCATTGATTACAATAAAGTGAGTGATAAATGGAATTTTAAGGGCCTCATAAAGACAAATATTTGATGATGCAGAGGACCATTTGATTCAAGATAGATTAATGTAATAGAATAAATTTTTAGTTTCGAGATATTTTTACTAAATATTAGTATTTATGTTATTATCTAAGAATAAAATGAAATGTACTTACTTGATATATTTATATTTCATAATCACAATTTAATCCTTTGTTTTTGTTTCAATTAATTTTAAATTTATTCCCTTTAATATAATAAATTAATAAACAAAAATGATTTTTTATGCTTAAAGCACTAAAATTTACTTTTAACAAAAAATAGGACACATAAAAAGAAAGTATTCATGTTTGTATCTAACTATTTTTTTTTAAAAAATATGGTCAATACGCTAATATATAAACTAAAAAAGTAATAATAAGGTTTCATCATTAATATTTACTCATAAAATCATTTAACTAAAAACAGTGTCATATTAATCAAAACATAATGTAGGTTAGTGGATGTAGTTAAATACTTATAATACTTTGGTTATGGGTTCATGAATTGTATCCTTTCCATACATGATGGGTTATCACATAACATACAAGTTATCTTTTATCAAAAACCAAATTAAAGAGATTCAAAAATAAAATATTATGTACATACAGGTAATTTAATAATAAAATAACCATCTTTATAAGGTTTTCAGTATATCCCCATTATATAAATACTTCATCCATTTTATTTCCGCACAGGTCCTTCCTTGGTCTTGGGTTTAACATAGGTCATTTTTGTCATTATCTATTTAAATACTGTACAATGGTTTGTAACAAAATGTGTATTATCCTAAGTATACCCCCATGAGTGTCAAAACATGTGAATAGTAAGGCTCGTTGATGGGTACCAGGTAACACTCAAGTCAAGCTGGATACACCTTTTTAATGTTTATTAACCCTAGATAACTTTTTCCCATAACCAAATCCACTTTTAGTATCTTTATAGGGATGTATTTCATAGAAAAACCACATAATCTATTCCTTACCAACACATTAGGGTGTTGTTGTATTCTTATCCTCATATACTATCAAATTTTTATGTTTCTTAATATATGTTTCCCATAATTTAGTTCCCAAGGTTGCTACTAAACTTTCTATGATAATAATTGTAACGAACCCTACTCTATTAGCCCAAATCCGCTTACTAATACCATTACATTTTAATAAGATACAAGGAAAACACATCCCAATAGACAAAGAATTTTTGTAGTCTGGGTAAAATAGATACAAAATTGAGTCTCTTATTATAATTGAATATGAAAATTACAACATAATTATTTTTTGATACTACCTTTTATTCTATCTAACATATCCTTGTATATCAGTCACAGTAAAAATAATAGAATCCTAGTGAATGGAAACAAAAATAATTGTGAGATAAAATACTTAGTAAGGGTTATGTATAGTGGAATCAATTATGAATTAATAATCATAATCAATAAATAAATGTAAATAACTGAGAACACGTTCCATTTAAATAATTGGATTAGGCATAATCAATTTCGGAAGGTAAATAACAAAAATGAAATTCCATTAATCAATAATATAAGAATTAATTTCATTTATAGATTATAACATAGTGAAAATATCATGGATAATAATAAATGAATCATCAAGGAATGCAATGCTTAATTATTAGAGGACATGTTTCCAAATCACATGATACATTTAAAATAAAAATCTATCCTCAAGATAGTATATAACATACCAGGTAAAAAACCATATGATTTCAATCAAGGACTTCTACTAGACACATACATTCCAGATCTATCCTCCATAAATTGAAACCTAGTTGGTTACAAAAATCGAAGGGTTTGTAGCCAACTAATTTCATCTCTTGAGACTAACGATTCATCAAGGGGTATAATTTAAATGGTACTAAACCCATTTCATACCAATCCAAATCATTCCTCATATATAGAATAATCAATTTAATTCTTAAACAATGTGGCTTTTCAAATATATATATAGATTGAAGAATACACATTTTACAATATTTACCCTGTTAATAAAATTAAAATTAAAAAATTCATATAAAAATACTATATGGTTTAGGAAATAATCATATCCATGTTAAAAATTCTTGATATTTAGTGGATATTTAATCCTTAATGATCATAGGAGAGTGGACATTTCAAAGAAAATTTATTGACTAGTAAAATGTCTTAAGGAATGGAATGTAGATATATTCCATAGTCTGAATGATCATAAACCATATAGAGGAATAATTAGGATAGAATCAATATGACATATACCCATTGAAGTAAGAATAATGGGTTGTTATTATCGATGAAAATAGATAAAATATAAGTATATTTAAAAACATTTTGAGGAAAATGTTCTTTTCATTTTGAAAAGAAATTTCAAAAATCATTTTCTTTTAAAATTACTTTAAAAAAAATTATTCAAAAATATTTTCATAAATTTGAAAATCAATATTTAAAGAAATGATAGTGGTTAATTGCATACAAGGTAAAAATAACATTCTATTTTCATTTTAGAAATTTTTTGAAATGATCTTTTTTTTGGAAAATGATAAGAATATTACTTTGAGAAAATTTTGAAAAAAATAAAAAAATGGGTAAATATGTATCTTTATAAATACTTTTTAAAAGGTTAAATAAATTTTTTTTAGTAATCATGGTTTTGTAATAGAATTCTTTTCTGACCGTAGAGAGAAATATAGTCGTATTATATTAAACATTTTCACAAACAATTTAGGTTCCAAAGAGTAGGAAAATGATACTATCGTAAGAAAAATATCATGAATAAATAGTGAATAATAAATGGAACGATTTTATTAAATAATTATAATATAAATTAATTTAACATAAACTCAATAATAAAAAATATTCATTAAAATGAGATTTTGAAATATACTTATAAAATGACTATCATGTTGAAGTAAGAATTAATAAATGAATAAATTACGTGTATCATATATAAATAAAAATTAAAATTTGTAAATAAAATAATAGATATTAAAAATTAATTATACATATAATCATATAATATTAACGACAAGAGGGAAGTAATATAACCCAATTAAAATGAATTGATTTATGAAATTGTTTAACACTTTGTAACTTTTAATCCAAATCCCATTGATGAAATAATTCAAATATAATCTTAAGTTGTGATTAATATTGGATTATTCATGATATTAAATGTCAATGGGATGTATATACACCATAGAAAATAAATTAGTTTCACAACATTACCACATGCCTCAATGAAATTAAATTTAGACAAAATCCTTTTCCTCGTGCTTTCATTTTGAAAATAGATACTTTAAAAGCATGTATAGTGGTTTTAAAAAAATTATTAACATATAACAGAACCATATTAATATTTACTATATCATATATTATTCTTTTATAACATATTATCACCCATAATTTAATAATCATTAATTATTTTCATTAATTTGGGTGTAACTTGCCTTGTATTTCGAATATGTTTTGACTTTTTATTTTTTTCATCTTAATTTAATCACGATTTAATAATTTAGAGAATGTAAATAATGATTTTATATCATATATATTCAATATATATATATATATATATATTTATAGAAATTCATAAAATGTTCTTGATAGAAAATGAAATACACCTTTAATGGAGATGGTAGGCCGTACTTATGCATGATCATTATTTCCATTTTCATGTCATGTTGAACGAAATAATTGTAAATGATATATATATATATATATATTATAATTCTAGTATAATTATTATTGAATATATATCACATATATTTATTAATTACATCCTTAATACATTCTATGTAAAGAGCTAATGATTCACATCACTTTATAAGGAGTTAGTCCTCCATACACATGAATGATGCTATCATATTCCCAAAAAATTTAAAGCATGAATGTATGTGCGAAATTACAATTAAAAAATAATAATAAAATAATAAATATCATTTATATCTTATATAAACTAAAAATCCATCATTATTCCCAAACATGAAATGCAATAATATAAAAATAAATGACATCTATTCACGAGGTGGTAGTCTGTCGTACACATAAATAATGATTTCATAACCCATTTTATGGAATTGTATGATGTTTTAGGTCATAAAATTAACATAAAAACATCTTATTATATCTAAGATAGTTATTTTATTATATAATAATATTATAATAGTATTTTAAGGTGGTGGATAAGGAAATAAAATAGGAGCGGTTTTATAAGAACATTACCCCCTCTTAGGTTATCCTCCTCAGGCTCGCACAAATTCCTACCTAAATTAGATTTAAATTAAATATAAATCATATAATATTTGGGGAGGAATGTATGTAATTTATTTGGTTATTTCTTGTATGAAAAAAGGGTTTTTATGGTGTGAATTATTGAGGATAGTGGGTGGCCTTTTATAAGTGGGGGAGAGGACACAATTGGTAATTTTTAAAAGTATTGAGTGATCCTACATTTTGGTCTTATTAGATGGATCCAATAATTATAAATTATAGACCCTATTAGATATATGTTATAAATAGTTCCACCCAATGTGTTTTATACATGTTTCTAGGCCATTCACATCCTTAAGTTTAATGTTTAGTCCCTCGTAAAACTCACTTTTCTCTTAATCGACATAATTAATGTTAATTGTTTTCACTAATAATTGTGGTAAAAAAATATATTTATCCAATTATAAATTATAATTTTGTTTATAAATATAGAATCCAATTTTCCAAATTCAATTCACATAGTTTTCTAAAATTAATATAAAATTAATATCACAAACAAGATGAGAAAGCGAGTTTTCAAAGAAAAAATGTTCAACAATTTACTCTGCTTTTATATGTAAAGTCAATATAAAATGTTTAAAAAGAAAAAAATGTATTAATAGATATATAATTGAAATATTTTTACTTTCAAACTAATTAAATATATAATTTAACATTATAATGTATTTAGACAAAAAGTAAGTTTTCAATTAAAATTAAGTATTTTTCCACTATTCATCAAAAAACGAAACTTCTCTGAAAAAACAAAAAATTCAACCTAGGACAAATTTTAAATTCCTATTAGAAAAAATAAGTTTATTTTTTAAAATAATATTTATACAATTTTTAAAATTTAGTTGTAAATCAAGTGCTCCATTAAAAGGAGGAAAAACTACCTTTAAAAAAAATACATCATTTTATCCGTAAATTTGGTTTTATTCCTATATTATGCCTATAAAAACGATTTTATGAATGTAAATTTTTTTAATGAATATATAATATAAAAATTTCATTATGATAATTAATTATTATTAATTAAATTAATTTATTAGAATAATTTTTTTGGGAGCATAAAAACATTTTCTTATAAAAACATTTCTTTTATATTCAATTTCTTTTTATTTTAATTTTTAATCAATTGGTAATCAATGATTTATAAAATATGTTATCATAAGTTAGATAATACTATTCATATCCTCCAATTTAATGTCTTGGAGATATTATTCACTTTAAATAATAATATTAATAGTATTCCGTAAAACTCAGACTTGCTTGTAATGCATGATATCGAAGAAAGTTGTTGTTTCATGTAACACAAGATAAAATTATTTCATTTGAATTGAAAGATATAACATATATATATTTTTTATTTAAAACAGTAAATATATTTTAATTTCTCAGGATTTTATATTCTCCTTTTTACTTGGTGTTACGTGTCATACAAGCTATTGAATAAAATTTTATTCTTTCAGAATTTTGGGGTGTCACACATCGACTATTAACAGAGGTGGGTATACTTTATTTAAAGTAAGGGAGAGATTTTTTATATTATTAGTGATTGGGATAATAATTCCTATTTAGTGGGACCAAATTTGATCCAAATTGGATCCATCACAGCATAGGTAGAAGGTTTAGCTCTTGTAATTTAATCAGATGTGGGGTTCTTTTTTTTCCTTCACTTATTGATATTTACAAGGATGCATTTCCAAAAGAATTAATATGTATTCCTCTTGAAAATGGAGTGGAGCTCCTGATAGAAATAATTCTTATAGTGAATCCTATTTTCATTCCTCTTTATCATATGATGATGATTTAGTTGGGAGAACTCAAGATTCAGCTTGAGGACCTAGAGATGAAGGGTTTAATCAGACTAAGCATATCATCTTGGGGTTCTCCTATATTGGTCTCCATGAAGGAAGATTATTGTATGTTGATATAATTGGACTGTAGGAAGATGAATCATGTGATGGTAAGTTACATGATTCTTTTACCATGGATTAAATATCTCATTGATCAGCTATGGGGATCTCGGTGTTTCTCCGAGATTGACATTTATTTGAGATACCATCATTTTCATGTTAAATAGGAGGATATCACAAGATGATGTTCAAGAGTAGATATGGAATTTTTTAGTATCATTTCATGACTTTCAGATATAAAATATCATAAATAGTGGTCATGAATCTCATGACCGATATATTTAACCCATATCTCTCCACTTTTGTCCTGGTCTTTGTTAACAATATCCTTATATATTCAAAAACTTTTGAGTTACATTCCAGTAACATTAAGATCATGTTGAGTTTACTCCAAGATAATTTTATTTATTCTAATATTGTTATGTGTAATTTTTAGATCTAATAGGTATGTTTTATTGAACATGTGATCTCTGAGATTGGAATTTATATTAACCCAGAGAAGGTGGAAGAGGTTATGTCTTGGGATCACACAAGAAAATGTTTTTGAAATAAATGTTTTCCTCATGTTGGTTGGATAAAATTGATTGTTTATTAATGATATCTCCCACTTGGAATCATGGATCTTGGGTCATACCATTATGGGGTAAAAGTTTAATGGAATGATTAGTATGAGGATGTTTTTCTTGTGCCAAATATGATATTTAAAAAATCACCAGTATTTATTCTTATAAAGCATGGGATTATATGTACAGTGTATCATGGTGCCTTAGATGTTGCGCTATGAAATGTGTTAATTTGTTGGGATTAATTAGTTTTTTATGGATCACCTCATCTATGAACTCATGAATGGAAATACCTAATGCATGACTTGAAATTTTATGTTATCATCTATGACATGATATTTTGGTGACATTATATATTTGATAAGAGGTTTTTTGTTTACACAAACCACACGAGCCTATGATATATTTTCACATAGAGGGTTATCAATTTGTGTTAGGTTCATTGGTTATATTTTCTTCATATGTTCACCATCAATATGGACTATTCTCCTATGAAAGTTAATGTAATTATAGACACTCTTTGTAGGAAAGTGCCACAGATATAAGAGTTGGGTGAGCATGGATCATCAATGGAGTTCTGTATTATGAGGTTGATGGAGGATTGTATTTTAGATTCATATTAGGGTCATGGATATATGAAAAGTGAGAACTAGATTATCACATATTCATTAGTGGACTGGTTAGTGCTTCCCAACATTCAGATCCTGAGTGTGCAGTGATGTGAGAATGAGTGGAAGGTAAGGAAACTTTTCTAGATTGGTCAATAGATGATGATAATGTGATTTGTATACATGATTAGTTTTTAATTCCATGATTCTTGAGATACTATAATTATTTAAATTGGGTAGTGCATCTAGGGAACAAAATATATACCATGAAATTTTATGTTAGGTATGGTGTCCTGGTAGAATGAGGGACATTACTTGTTTTGTTTCATGAGTCCTTACCTTACAAAGGGTAACCGTCGATCAATAACATCCTAGTGGGTTACTTCATACACTATTGGTGCCAATGTGGATGTGGGATGATGAGATTATGGAATTCACGGTGGGGTTAACTAGGATCATGAGGAGTTGTGATGTATTTCGGGTGATTGTTCATCAGTTGAAAAATATATCTCATTTCTTACCGATCTATGTGTCTCATTTCATGGATGAACTGGTAAAGAGAGATATATATATATATATAGTAGAATCTAAAGTTACATGGATTTAAATTTATTGTTATATCTAACAAATACATATGTTTCCAATTTTAGTTTTAAAAGGGCATGTAGAAGGGTTTAGTTACTCAGCTAAAATTGAGTACAATTTATCATCTACAATTAGATATCCAGTCATAGGGAAAAATTCATATCCATGAGGATATTCTTTGATAAATATTTCTAGGATTTACTGGACCATGGTTTGTGAACCCATCATTGGTTTAATTTTTGTAAAATAATGTCTTTTAGGATTATATTCTTATGGAATATTTTTGAGGATCTCTATGTTTAGTTGTGTCATTCACCACTATGTCAGGATGTGGTTGGGGAGATTTTTCTGTTGGGTCTATGAATAGTACAAGATACCTATGATAGAGTGTTACTAATTTGAAATTGGTTTAATAAAAATAATAAAATTAAAGTATTTTGTATTGATAAGAGTATGTTAAATTTATAATTAATTATTGGAAATCGAGTTTTATTACATGTGAATCCTAGGTTAGGGAATTGGTTTATATATAAGAAATGAAATCTAGCTCTATTATTCATAGCTTCATCCAAGATTTATAAGAATATTGAGACCATGTATTACCATTTAGACCTTCATTTTTCCTACTAACATATGAAAAATGTGTTTCATATGTCTCAACTTTGGAGGAACATGCCTGATCTTGTGCACATGATCAAATGTGAGGATGTTAAGATGGATCTTGACACATCATATGTGGAATTCCTGATTCAGATTACACACTAGAGTGTACAAAATTGTGTGGGAAGACATTTACAATTTCCATATCCTATGTAATTAAGGATGGACCTAATAGGAATCATGGGTGCAGGATTCTAATATTTGGGATCAATGGCTAGAGTTTCTTGACAAAGATTTATAGAGAAGTTTATTGAGAATGATACATAATTTTAGAGGGATATTGTAACAATTTTATATTTTTTCTGGAGTGTTAAGTGTTAATTTTAAATTTTATACTCATGTTTTGATCTATGTTTGGGTTTGATGTAGTTTTTTGGGTTTCTAGTTGGATTATGAGATTTTTATAGGTATTCTCTAAGGTGTATGGTTGGATCACAGTTCTCCCAAACCATGATAATTTTCCAAGAAACTGGCTGGTAATAGATAGTATAATTTGGGGTGTAACACTATTAAGGAACATGGATTATCAAACTATGAGGCCACACTAAAAAATCATGCAATATGTTCTAGTTTCCTGTATAATGTTCGGTGATCAATTTTGAAAAATGTGTGAACAAACCATGTACATGTGTATTAATTATTCAAAAATATATATTTTGCAGCCATTAATCACCTATTTTGACCCATTATTATTTTTAAAAATATATATTTCAAGCTTGACGTCTATATACCTTCCCTGGTGAATTACCCTTCTTCCAAGATTGATTGTAGTTGATCCAAGTGAACAGATGATTAAAAATGAAGGTATGTGCTCCATAAACCCATGTTCTTCATATTTCTTCTTGATTGAGCCATTTCCCATTATATGGATAATAGATAGAGCATTATATTTATAGATATATGTATTCCTAATCCATATAAAATTAAACTATTTGATTTATTCCAGAATAGTGGTAGATCTAGAGTGACGATTACACCACATTTGATCAATCCAAGATCTAATGACATTGGTAGATCTATAGAGGATTGATTATGTTAATCCAATCTCATGTACTTGAAATATTCTTGAATATCATTCTAGATAATTGATGTGTTTGGATAGGGATTATTTCTAGAGGTTCTTGGTGTGAGGATTATAAAAAATTGGGATTCTGGAATCATTTATCAATGGGTATCAAAGTTTTTCATCAACAATCCCAAGGTGGGAATTTCCATACCATTTTGGGGCCTTTTATACTCTTGTGTTATTAATGTAATACTTCTATTGGAATTTATTATTTTACCATGATTTATAGTGATCACATGTGTGTGTGTAGCCCCTGAGACCCACATATGATGTTTAATTGCATGAGTGTGCTTATGTAGATTGTTATTAATGATTGATTCTGATCACATGTACTTATATATTCTTAAGGATTCTCAGGATGACATTCAACGTTCTACCTTAAATTATATACATAGTTATGTGTAAATAAAAACCCTTTGGATTTATTTATATGAAATTCATAAAAAATAGAGCATCTTTATATAGTTATTCTAAAGAAGGGAAGTGTGCATGACATGTGTTGATGATGATGATGGACCTAAACACGGGGTAGGGGAATAATGGACATGAGTCTTGAATTGAGGTAGAAATGGAAAGGTAATTATGGCCTTATAGACAAAACTAAGGTAGTAGATACAACATCCTTTTAGACATACCTTATAATAGAGATAGGGTTTGATAGCCTAGAGGCCTAACATGTGATGGATCCAATACATAACAACCTTGTGGAATTCCCTAACTCGATGTCACATGACTTTTGAGAGACACATTCAATAGCCTTATGGATATCTCTAGATCACTCCTGACTTTCTGTTCATTTATCCTTCTAACATAGATTATAATGAGGTATAGTTGGGGATCATGGTAGAAAGGTTAGAACACAAGTGATCAACATGTGATTATTTATGCATTTTTGGGTATTTATTATTATCATGGAATATGATTGTTATTCCTTTTAACACATTTTAATGATTCATTAGTGGTATTTTATAGGGATTTATTACTAAGAACCTACATTAGAATATCGATGAACACGAACAATTCTTGATTTTAGATCTAGGTAAGGGAAAAGGGAAAATGGAAGATAGCTGAGTAATGACGCCTTGTCACGACCCATCCTCGGGGCCCGTGTCGTGACTACCCCAAGCCTGCCTTCCATAGGCTAGGGGTTGGCGACTAGCACCAAAGGCATAAATCCTGATAACTGGGAAGGCATTTACTTTATAAAAGTAACAAAACACCATAGAGTCGAAGCGGAAGTAAAACACCAAGTACAAAAAGGAAGTGCTGAAAAGTAACTGGGCCAGAATACAAACCCAATCGAAAGTACAGCTACAACTGAAAGAAAGTACAACAAAGACAACAGCTAGAAGAAAGGAAGCATCTCCTGGGTCGTCCTCCTTGGATCCTACCTGAAGGGTAGGTACAGATAGCGCAGCTCCTGGATCGTCCACCACAGATCCTACCTGAAGTGTAGGTACAGATAGCCTGTACAACGCTCTCGCCCGTCAACCTCCTCCGAGCATCGCCTCGTCCTGAAGTCCACCACCGGACACTTTCTCATCGTGAGGTCCACCTCCGGGTACCGTACAGTCCTCGAACACTCGGCCTTTGTCTGTGATGTCCGTTTTCTGAAACCAACACAACAAGATGCGAGCATAGCCCGTGCAGGGGTGAGTATAATGATACTCAGTAGGGACCCCGAGAGCCTCAAGGTCTCACTAAATCCAACAAGGATAATTACAAAGAAGATCTCAACAGATAACCTCTACTTAGGTACATGCCCATACATATACACAAGTTATCAAGTAACCCATCTCAATCATAAGAAAACACAAGGATTATGAAATCAACGGATAACCTCTACCCAGGTATATGCCCATACATATACCTAAGTTATCAAGTAACCCATCTCAATCATGTGGAAACACAAGGATTATGGAATCATCTCAACCAGGATTTTATTCATGACATCGAAACCACGACTGCTGGAGAACTCCTCCTCTGTCGAGTACAGAGGGCCTGCCGCTGCAACCAAGCATGCCGAACTCCTCCTCTTTCAAGTACAGAGGGCCTGCCGCTACAACCAAACGTGCCGAACTCCTCCTCTGTCGAGTACAGAGGGCCAGTCGCTACAACCAGGTGTGCTGGACTCCTTGGACTACTGTAGTACTCCACCTGTCGAGTACTGTGGGCCTGCTGCTACAACAAAGCGCTTCCCACCATGGGTCTGCCGCTAAAACCAAGCGCTCCCCCTCATAGGTTCCAGAGGTACTCCTTCTATTGAGTACCACGGGTCGGCCGCTACAACCAAGCACTCCTCCGCCATGGATCTGCCGCTACAACCAAGCGATCCCCCTCATAGCCTCCAGAGGTACTGCTTGTGTTGAGTAACGCGGGTCTGCCGCTATTACCAAGCGCTCCTCCACCGTGGGTCTGCCGCTACAACCTAGCGCTCCCCCTCATAGCCTCCAGAGGTACTCCTTCTGTTGAGTACCGCGGGTCTGCCGCTACTAACAAGCGCTCCTCTTCCATGGTTTTACCGCTACAACCAAGCGCTCCCCACTGGGATATCCGAAACACACCGAGTCGATAGATCAGCAGTCGTCAAGTCTCAGCCAGCTACTAGGTCTCTGCACTCTGCTAGCTCTTCACCGGGAGGGTCCGCTCCACGAGCTACTGGTCGATAATCCAAGTATTACAAGGTTCCATGAAGAAGTATCTCAAAGTACCGCCTCGTCATAGGGGTCTCAACACAACAGACGATGCGTCAATCGGACGCCCAATCTATGAGTTATTAGACTTTTCGTCCCAGGGGCCCGGTTGGTTTCGTGCGCGAACCAACCCAGCCGTATCTCGACTGTACCCCAAACTATCATAGGGTATACTCATAGGGACCGTTTCTCGATGTGATCACCAACGCCGCAGACAGTTCGTCAAATGGACGTCTGGTCTGAAAGTTATCAGCCTTTCTGTTCCAGGGGCCTTGTTGGATTTCAGGTACAATCCAACCCAGCCATTATCCAACTAAATCCAAAACTCAGGTGAAGCATGAAAAACGTTTCTTATTATCAATAGGAATCCATCAAAGTCGATGAAACGTCAATCGGACGTCCGAAGCTCGAGATATAAGCGTTTCCGCTCCGAGGGCCCGGTTTGTTTCGTTTCCGAACCAACCCGGTCATACTCAAAGTTCTCCGAAATCTTGAGTGTTATATACCGAAGTGACTGTATCGATCTAAGGATCGCTAAGAAACTAACGGTGCGTCGATCGTAGGTCCTTAGCCCATATTATGGGCAATAGACTGAAAAAGTCCGGTATTAGGGGGTTCGGGCCCGGTCCGACCCGGCCCGGTACCCCCCTGGGTCGGCCCGAACCGGGTCGACCCGACCATGGTCCGAGTCCGGCCCGGATAGCGTGGCCCGGCTGGCACGGCCCGGCCAGGCCTGGGCGCGGCCTAGCCTGGCGGTCCGGTAGGGCGGCTCGGCTGTTTCGGCCGAGCGGATGGTGGTGCGGGGTGGCACGTTGCCCCCCGCCAGCTCGAAACCGCGGCCCCCATGGGGGCTGCTCCTTGTCAACGGACGCGGCCGAGCGCCGCGTCACACCTCCTTCGGTCCCACGCGGTCGCAGGACCCGCGTCCTGTTGCCGTGACTTCAGCCGCGACGGCCCATCCCGGCGGCGCGCCGGGCGCCGCCGCCTTCGGCCGCCGACGCCGCCGTGCCGGCGAGGCGCGCCGGAGAAATGCTCCGCGGACCACCAGACGAGCTCCGGTGGTCGTATTTGCCTGCCGTGTTTTCCAATGGCCCTCCCGGGACCGGTCCTTCACTACAAGGACCTCACAATGCCTGTGCGGCCTGCTACATCGTCGCCTGCCGATCCACACATCAAGAACGAAGAGTCGATGGGTTCGGACTTGTTCGTTGGTCCACACCCACTGCGTTAGCTGTTTAAAAAGGCTTCCGACAAATTTTAAACATATTCCAAGGGTATAATAACATAGATTAAATTGAACAAAAACCCCTACCTCGTCGAATTCGTTGAGCAAGGGTTCGTCTTGGAAAAGCACGTCGCGGAAGAAGGCGTTGCGGAAGGGGGATCATCCCGTTACGGAGAAGGAACGTCACAGAAGAAGCGTCGCGGAAGAAGCATCGCGGAAGAAGCGTCGTGGAAGAAGCGTCATTGGCATCTTGGTACACGACGTCGCGTAGTAAGTCTCCTAGTATTTGGTATTCTTCGTCAGAGATCGGTGTGTTCTTCACATTCTTCGCGTTCTTCACGTTCTTCGTGTTCTTCGTCGAAGAAGAAGGCTTTTCTCCAAATCCTCTCCATGCAACAAGACTAACTAAATAAAATAAGTGGTGTATTATTTTATTTAAACACAAACCAACGCTTGAAATTCAAAAAGAAAAGAAACGATCAATTAATTGAGGAGTTTAAAACCGCCCAATTAATGAGTCGTTTAATATCCAGATTAAACGCAAGAGTTGACTTCATTAAAAAGTGGGTACGGGTGCATTATTTAAGAAGAAAAGAAACGGTGGGGCTCGTGTGGGCCCCAACTCACAAATATCCTACCAAGTGGGTAGGATATTGTGGGTCCCACATCATCCACTTAACATAGGTTAAGCGACTTAAAATAAAATAAATTGGTCGCACCATTTTATTTTATTCATTTACTTAACCCGAAAATTTAAAAACCACACCCGAGCAAACGCAACTCCGAAAAAGGTGTTTCTAAGCAATTACCGACACTGTGAATCCATCGGTGCCCTCAGAATTTGATTCCGAGAATCAGTTCAAAAGTTAGAAAAACCCGCTCGTTCGTTCACTGAACGTACCTGAGTTAAACTTCGGAAAATGATTCAGGGCACACCGGGCCTCGGAATTAGGTGCCGTCAGAAACTGCGTTCTTGTAAAATTCCAAAGAAAATTAAGAAAAAAATTTCCCTTGAATTTTTACGGGTGTTTACACGCATGGAGTGGGTAGCAGTATCGGGACAGTCTCCAGAGGATTTCATTGAATGTCATTAATTTTCTACTTATGCTTATTTCTACTCTGTTTTGGCTTTCTATATTAGGAGCACTATTTATTTATATGTTTAACATGAGTGGAAATATTTTTTACACTTGGTTGATTTTTTATTTCACTATAATTATCTTTGTAATTTTATTTTATTTATTATTGTAGTGTATTGATGCATTACCAAGGCTATAGTCTCCCCACAGATTCCTTAGATACACATTTATAATCGAAATCCTTTTCTGTATATAGCATTACACACGAGGTTTTTTGGTGTTTACAATTAATAGATATTCAAGAAAATCTATGTTGGGTCATTATAAAAAGTATCCATCCCCATAGGTTATGCATTGGTTTTATAAATATCACAATTTTTAGGAAGGATTTTGTTTATACCATGGTCTGTTAAGAATAATATTTAACGGAAAGATAGAACTGTGGATTCATTTTTGAGATCCAGTTAATGTATAAAACACTAACATTACTCTCACAATGGTGTAATGCACATATATAATCTATGAGGAAAATCCTATTCGACTCCACATTTAAATTAAAAAATTCAAATATATGATAAAAATTAAATATTTCTCAAGCATTCAGTTAATGGTAAAATTTGTAATAATTTTGTAACTCCTTGGAAATTTTTATTTGGAACATTTAACACTTAAGTGACTCATATGAAACTGTTTAAACATTATAAATTTATATTTAATATATGAAATATTGATATTGAATCAAAATATTAATTATCTTATCCTAAATATATCACCTATAAGGAAACATTTCATGATTACGGTTACCATAGTGTGTTGGATCATACATGCATGAGTGTAGTACCCTAATATAGACAAGACATTTTTAAAAATAAACAATTTTTTTGTTATATTATAAAACCCATGTTGTGTTAACATTAAATACACCATGGTTTATGCTTAGGCACATAATTCCATCAATATAACTCTTACTTCCAATATTCAGAATCCTTATACAAATTTCACTTAAAACATCATATATAATATTTATTGACATCATATGAAAACCACATTTTTTATATATTCTAAATATCTTGTTTCAAAAATCTATAATTAATTTTTATCATATATAAAATCATTTGAATAATCTTTTGAAAATCCATCCAAAATACCTTTTAAATATCTTCTATTAAACTTTTGGTGTAGCATTAAAAGTTTTATAAAGTCACATTGTATTAATACATTAATCATCATGATATAATTTTGAATTAATGGAGCCACCACGGTGTAGTGGTTTTCCCAATGTTATGGTGAATTCATGGATACACCATGACATAGTAATTAGTAACATATCATGTTTTTTTGCATTACCATGAATATTATTTTGATAACATACAGGTTTTGTTGATTTTCCATTTCAATAGCTATATCCATTGGTTATTCTTTTTTTGAGGTTGATTTTGAGGAGTTTGTTTACAGAATACATTTTGTTCATGTAATAATAAAATTTATGGATATTGAACAAAATCATTGAATTAGTTGAAATTTATAGAACATTTATGAGATGTTTGAATTTACATTTCCCGAACCTTTCAGTGCTTTAAGCCTTTATAATGGTGGTTCGATCCACTATTGATGGGAGTGAGGATCCTATTAGAAATCTTAAAAGATGAATATATTTAGCTATTTTTCCATCCAACCATGGAACTATGTTTTAGTAAACCATGCTAAGTAGGGAGATCCTTCTTGAGCATTGGGAGATTCATGAAACATAGAGATTCCTCAGTATGTAGGAACCCATTGGTCTCTTCTAAATTATCTACATAAAACACCATTTTTAAGCTTGAATATTCTATTGAAATTTATGTGATTCACTGAATGACTTAATATTAATTATAAATTTATAGTTATATCTTTGTTTTTAAAGGTTTTTGAGTTATATACTTTTTTTTTGAGATTATCCATCCCCTGTAACCCTTCTGTGGCATCTAAGTAAATATATTAATGTTTGTTTTGTTTTTTCATTGAATGAATAAAATTAATAAATTTATTTTCTAAAAACCATTACACAGACCAGTTAGAAAATGGGTGTTTTATTTTCTGTTTTGATAATAAGACATAAACATAAATTAATAAAGTTGTGGTATTATAAAATTTATAATACTATTTAATAATTCTTGTGAAATGATTATTATTTGTGTTTTTGTGGAAAATAAAATTTCATTTATGGCATATCTGTGTCATGGGTAATGGTTTTATATGTCTTGGATTCTTTTACTGTGTGGGTATACAATGACATAAATAATGTTACCAAGTCTTGTTGATAATTTTGGGGATCCACAAAAAATGGACAATTTAAGAAAAATGACTTGACAAAAATATTTTTTTGCATGAAATGCCATCATGAAGTAGCCATTGTTATGGTATATCCATAAGAAAAAAATTAAATAGGATAATGGATAAAATATATAGTGTTTCCCATAAAAGGGTTATACCCATGTATCAGTGAATCTTAGAAACATTTTATTTTATGTTAAATTTTATAAAAAAATAACTTTATTAAATTCCTCAATAATTATAACCTATGTGAGATATTCAGACCCATGATGAATCCCAAGAGGAATTAAACCTTATGAAAAAAAATTTGGTGGATTTTATATATGTTTAAAGATCATTTATATGGTTAAACGAAGGTTCAATATAAAAGATTCTATGTTGATTTGTGATTAAATAAAAAATGTATATAATTTTATTTATATATTAATAACCTAATTTAAAAAATGTTTAATTTATGTAAATGATTACAAATTTAGGAAATATTTATTATTTTATAAAGAATATCCCATCAATGTCACACATTTCTAAAATTGAGTTAAATTAATAATAAAACCATTAATGTGCTAATATGAAAAGTTCATATTGTATAAAAGTGAATTTTTCAGGTTTAACCATTCATGAATTATAATGTTATTATAATATATTGTTGAATTGTTCATAAATGTCTATCTTTGTCTAAATTTATGAATTATTCATTTGTTTAAAATTATTCGATTTGTTTATAATTATTTAATTTAATTAATTTATTATAGACTTGTTTATTATTTTGTTTAAAAATATTTAAACCACTCCTTTAAATTATCATACACGTATTTAATAAGTTACATGTTTGGTATGATAATTAATTTAGTTTTCTTATATCTTGACATGGTATTTTTGAGGATTTTTATAAAGATCTACATATTAATATATTTCGAATACATTGATTTTGTGGAAATAATAATATTCAAAATTATATAATTAAAATAATCCATATAGGTTATACGTAATAATTGTTGGTGAGATTTTAATCCCTTTTATTTGTAAGTGTTATTTTACTTCTAAATAAATACTCATCATAACCTTGATCATGTAACACGGTAGTTTTATGCTAATATTGGATGCCCATATTTTATATAGTTTATGGAAATAATGTTTTGGGTTACCCTAATAGGATTATGTTATTCTATTTAGAATATTTTTATCTTACACATAGTTGGAAAACCAAAATCTTTTGTATAAAATAGTCATAGAGTTGATTTTGTCTATATGATAGATTGGGCATGAAGTTTCCCCTTTAAGAATCTAAGAGTCATAAATGATATGAATGTAATTATGGCTAATGTAAATAGGTAAACCATGAGAAAAATTATAAAATAGACTTATTACTTAATGAAATATTTATCTTGGACCACTGATGTGTATGTTTTGTTTATAATGGGTCATCATTTTAGTGTGAGGGTATTTAATAAAATTTTTTATTAAATTAATGTAAAACATGATACACATATGATAAAATATTTTTTTCTACAAAAATAGAATCATAATAATTTAAAATGATTTTGACATCAATCCTAGAGAAATATAATATTAACAAAATAATATTTTTATACTTATATAAGAATTTTAGAATCATACTTAATCAATAAGAAAAATTCAATTTGATAAATAAACGCTTTCACATTAAACCAAAATTGATGTTATTAAAAGAGTGGATCCAACGTCTTGTCAAGAAGTATGGATGAATTATTTTATTGTTTCAAGGTAATTTTTAAAATAAAATATAACTAATATAACTTTATACTTAATTCATGTTCTCAATATTAATTTTTATGTTAATGACTTACATAGATTTTTGGTTTCCTTTAATGTTTTCTCAAGATATGGAAGTTATTATTTAATAATCATTGGAATCGTTTTGATAATTCCAATGTTTTTAATAAAATGTTACACTATTTTTTCATTTTTTAGGATATATGATCTAGTTATCAGCTTTCTAGGTTATGGAAATTTTTTTATAATATATGTGAGTAAAATTTAACACTAGAAGAATATTTTCTTTTTTGAAAAGTCAAAAAATGTATCTTCAGTTAGGAACTCAAAGTTGTTGAAACACAAAACAATTATATGTAAGGAAGGATAGTAGTAAAATTGTATTGAAATATTTAAGATATCTTAAGGGGTTTTAGATGCCCAATATAGTATACATATTAGGTATCAATGTTGCAAAATAAACAATTTTGTTTTGAATGGTATATGATCCCAAATATACATTTTAAGAATGTTATTAATGTATAAGATTTGAAAATCATTGTAATAATTTGTATATATTTTAGTTTTTATTCAAATATATTAGAAAAGGTTTCTATTATGACTCTTTAGAATTTAAATGTGTATTTAATGTAAATATTTGATCTTAATAAATAATGTGTATTTTAATCTCATTTCTCTTTTGTGGTGGCAAAAAATATTTTATAATAAAATGATGTTATGAATAAATGTGACGATAAATTTTTTTTATGATTTATAATATTACATAACATATTTGAAAAGGATACATGAATAAAATGATTTTTATCCATTATAAAGGATTTTATCAAATATATGTGTTAACATATGAGGGAAAGAATTCACAACACCCAAAAATGTTTTATTTTAAAAAATAAAATATTAATTTTAGAATATTAAAAAAAATAACATAGTATAGCATATCTGATATGGTTATCATTAGTTTTTTTTAATATTCATACTAAGATAAAATAAGTTTTTTCCTAAATTAAAATGTGTTTTTTAATCTTATAATGTTATTTTAGAGAAAATGTTGTTTTTTAAAAGGATATAAAGTGTACATTTGGTCATGGAGAAGTTCTAGTACAATAAATAAAAAATGATTCCATTCAATAATTTAGCTAAATTTCATTTAATATCCTAATAGTGTCTATGGTATTTTAGTAAATTGGGATATAAATATCTCTATTTAATTACTCTAACAAATTGAATATTAATTTATGTCCTGAAATATTTTAGAACATATTGGTAAATTCATATTACTATAAAATGTTAAATTTTATTTCCAAATGATCCTATTCTAATGTTTTGAATGGAAGAGTTCTTAGATAATGATGATTTACTTTTAAATAATTTTAAGAAAATAACATATCATATTAACATCATAAAATTGTATGTTATGAAGTAAAAGAGTTTGAATTACACATTTAAAGTTTGTACTATTAAGTATATAATTTTGAAGACTCTCTAGTATTCAAAAAAATATTATTTATATATGTTACTCACTAAAAGAGTTTTATGGGAGTGTTTTATCTGATGTTGATATAATTGTGTTGTTGGAATTAAATAGAGATGTAACAAGTTTAATAAAACCATAAAATTGTAGTAGATATAAGACCTATCTAGTGCACTATCAGATGTGATATGATTATATGAAATTTTATTGATAGTTATATTAGAATTATTATGGGAGTTTAAGAGTGTTAAAAGTATAATTTTATACAAAAGTCACTCTATACATTATCATTCAATCGTATTTGCCACAAATATTTCCCGAGGTTAAATGATAATTTATCTCTCAAAGTATGAATTTGAGTTATGTCTAAACAAAGTGTGTCATAGATTATTACAGGTTGAGATGAAATTTTAAGGTAATAATGTGTAATATTTCATATAGAGTTACAATATATACTCAAGACATATAAAATGATTATTAAGTGTTGGATGACCCATCTTGTATTTCACATAGAGTTTCATACACTACATATTTTGTATACTAGATGTGCATGTATCATATTAAATCCCTAATAATCTAGGTTTTAAAGACACTTCACATGATAAATATTATACTATGATACCTTTGTCACAAAATAAATTAGTATTAGCTAATTATTGGGTCTTTGAGTATATTTATGATCATTTAATCAGTTGATTCATAACCAAGAGGGTAATTTTCCTCTCATATGATAATTATGACATCAAACCCCTTGAATGATATATACTAAGGAAATTCATATCCATAAATTTAAAAGTTGAATTTTATGTAATTTACTATATGGATTATGGGAAAGTGATGTGATTATATTCTCATATGAATGAAATGTAATGTATTCATCAACCTGGTTAGTCAATACTTGATTAATCAATAATGTATGAGTATGATCTATGGTGTTGACAGACTCCATGTCCTAGGGTCACTTGATGTATTGGACCTTGGGATTATATAGTTATGTATAATTTTATATGATAAATATGGTTAACACATGTATATAGTTTCATGTGTTTGATAGAAATCACGGTAGACCCCTTTTTAGATTGACTATCACATATATTTTTCTTGAGTCCAATTTGTTTTTACATTAATTAATTCAAAAAAAATTAGTTGTTATCAATGATATAATGACCCACGGGGGATCACTATATGGTTTTTTGAATAAGAATAATGTTTATGTCACATTTGGAGTTATTCCCAAATATTTTTAGAGGATATATGGAGAAAAATTTAGATGTATTTTCATAAGATTATATATATGTTGTAATATGTGGTGAAAATAAATGATATATTTTCAAAAAAGAGTTTTCAGCAGGGTTTCAAAAGTTAATTTATATTATTTCTCATAAGGTGAAATATAAATAATTCAATGAGGATTTTGTATAAGTTGGATATTTATGGAATTGTGAACTAGAAGATGTACTATGGTATGGTGTCTTAGACCACATCATTGTTTGTGTTGGGATACACCATAACATGGTGAGAGCCACTAAATCGTGGTGTTGTACATTTCTATACATGTTATGTAATACCTTGTGGGTTTCTTTTCACTCAAATTTTTATAGGTATCATACTCTGTTTTACATCAATTAAATAAGATTATGAGGAGTTTATATGTTGAATATAAAAGTTCAAACATTAGATTAATTTATGGAAATTAAAGAAAAGTGTTTCAATAAGTTAAAATGCATGGTTTTTTTATGAAATGTATTAATTTATGTAGGATGAAAGTTTGAATTAATTAGATCGATATAACCGTTGTTTTATATTTGTATGATGATATTGAGACTCATTTTTTAAATCATCACAGATGAGAATATTATACTCTTATTCTATAATAACTTTAAATAATGTTCTAAAAATTGTTGTATGAAGGGAGATTCTTCCTTTAACTTGTTATATTTGGGAAACAAATGGATATACATCGAGGAAAGAACCCATTAGTTTTTTCTGGGTGATATACACAAAATAATTTTTAAAAGATCATATCAACTGGAGAAACACATGAAATTTTTATAAATTTTAATATCTATTCCAATAATATAGATTTATCCTGATTTTTATGGATTTAAGTGTTTTTACTACATTTTAGATGATATTCATCCCTAAAAAACCAATATAATCATGTATAAAACCACTTTGTGTGACACCAAATTCCATTGAAAAAACAATAAACATCTAATATAATATTATAAACAAAAAAATCTTATAGAAAAACATTAAGATTTATCAATCTATAAAAGGATCAAGTATAATCTCTATCAAATACATGTACCTCAATACACGTGTCCAATAGTTATATCATATACAATATACATAATCATATAGTCCCTTTATTCACAATATATAGTGACCATGATACATGAATCATATCAATATTATGTTGAATAATCTTATATTCTTAATTATCTAGGTATACATTGACTAGATGGATAAACAAATCACATGTTTTTTTTACCAAAATGAAAGATCATTTATAAAGACCCTGACCTTAGTAGCCCAGAGTTAGTCGTTTATTTATTACATTATCACCATATAAAGGGAATCACATCCCTAAAGGACCCAACAATTTATCTTTCTTTGTAAACTAGATAAATACTCAAATCTAATATTACAACTGAAAATGTAAAATAAAAAATGGAATTTTCTTTGAAAACACTATAATTCCCTTTAGTATATCCCTGCATATCAATCATAAAAGACTTCTTGGAATTATGGGGAGAGTAAACATAAGAAATGGGTAAGATTAGATTCTTATTAAGGGTATGCATAAAATATAATCTATGATGAATAAATAAGAAATAATCAATATGATAATGTAAATAACTGATAACAGAATCCATTTAATCTGTTACATGATCATGAAGAATAATATGATCAAAATAAATGATTATCAAATAATTACATATAAATAATGAAATGGGATTTAAACCTATCCATGGAAATACTAACCAATAAAATATTCACATGTTCATTAGCACCTAACATCATAATTTGGTAATACATAATTTATGACATTATAAACATACTATTAAGGCCCTATTCTAAGACATATTACAAAAGTGGGTAAGTTCAAAGACAAATACCCTCGCTAGTTTGTCTCATGATACGTACCAAAGAATCAAGGGGATAAATTGGGCCCCATATTTCACTTACTAAGTAAAATAAATAACGTATATGAATTTTTACAAATATTATTGATGTAAACATTCATATTGAGAAACTAGAAGATTAAATATTAATAATTTTTCCAGTTAATAAACATAATCATAAACCATCCATAGTAACATGAAACCTTATATCAAAAAAGTATATCCCAAGTTATAATGATCATAAAACATCTAGATAAAAAGATAAGATGACATACTCACAATATATAACAAGTGAATAATAAGTAAAGTAAGGGTTTTTATCGTTGATGAATAGAAATACCATAAAAATTTCATTAAAACATTTATGAGGACAATACCCTTTTCACTTTGAAAATCACTTTTAGAAATGATAAAATTATAGAATATTGGTAGATAATTTATTTGGAATTTATCAGGTAAAATTTTATATTAATATTCAAAATATTTATTAGTTATGATAGTGGGAAATACCACTCATGGAACACACATAAAAATAATGATTCCTTTCACATTTGTGTAAGAATTGCAAAACAAGTTCCTTATTTTTAAAATAATTGTAAGATTACTTTTAAAAAACTTTTAAACAAAAAATAATGAATAAAAATTAATTTATAAAATCAAATTAAAATATTACAAAAAATATTGAAAACATTTTTAGAAAACATGGATTTGGAAGAAAAATATTCTTCGACTGAAGAGATAAACCAAGTCTAATATTATTTGAAACAATTCCAACCATTTGAAATAATATAGAGAAAAAATGGTAACACTATGTAAAAATTCAATGAATAACCAAATTAGAATGAAATATATATATTTTTTAAAATTAAAATACAAAATAATTCATCTAAGAGAGACTTAAACATAAAAAATTTCAAATAATAATGAGATTTTGAAACAAACCCTTTACACTTCAATTAATTTTGAATAGTAATCACCATGAAAGAAATTAATTCAATTGAAACATCAAATACAATTAAGATAAATATATTAATAATATGAAATATCAAGGGGGAATTATATACATAACAAAAAATAAATAAGTGGTGAATATAGAATTTGTCTCACAGAAGTAAAAGTGAGACGAGAGACCCTTACCATGACTATGATTTCCTTTATAGGTGTAAGAACCTACTTTATAATAAATAAATATTTATTAATAATCTATTATAAAACTATAACCATATATTTCATATTATATATTATTTATTTATTACTTTTTATCACCAATTTATTATGAATTATTAATGAAAATTACTATTTTGGGTGATTACTGCTTCACTTTATATATATTTTTTTTTTGGTAGTTTCAATCCTTATAAATTAATCATGGTTATATAATCTATATAATTTAAAAAATTATTTAAATATCATATATATTCTTCGTATAATTATTTATAATAATACATAAAAGTTAGAGATAGAAAAAAGAGTTAAATTATTCATGGAGATGGTACGATGTATGTACGCATGAACAATGTTTTCATTTTTTTCAAGGACAGAATGAAAGAAATGTAAATAATAATTCACATTTACATAAGTACTATTATATTATATATAATATATATTCATTAAATATATCCAAATTTAAATCCATGTAAAAATAAAATGAGAATTGTTTCACTTCACTTCATAGAGGTTGTTATCCACACGCACTCACGATGGACGTTATCATTTCCCAAAAGATAGGAAACTATAAAGGAATATGTGATATTATACTTTTGGAAGTATTATTATATCATAAATATCATATATAAAACTTAAATACATTAATATATATATCTTTGAGATATGGTGATAGAAAACTAATTACATCATTTTGTGAGGCAGTAGCCTCTGTACACATAATAAACAGTTTTGTTCCCCATTTAATGGAAGAGGATGTGTATATAAGACATTCCATTATAAAAATAATATATCGGTATATTCATGGTACTGATGTTACAATTTTACCATATTTTGAAAATATCTTAGTGCTTTACGGGATGAAATAAAACATAGATGCATGGTAAAAGACTATATATATTCATTATAAGAACTCTTTAGTTTTATACCTAAATACTTATCAGAATGTGTTTCTGATAAAAAAACAACTTTAGGTTATGGGTAGGGTTTTAAGGAAAGAATTAGAGTAGTTATTGGTCAATAATTATGTTTAATTTATTATATAATTTTAATAATTATGATTAAAAGTATGGAATACATTTTAACAAATTCATTTCATATAAGTGAAAGAATTTAATTTAAATATTAATCCATAGACATTATGAAAAAATAGTTTTACAAAGGAAATATATTCAGTTTTATAAAATGTTTTTATATAAAACTTTAACATATAATTGATTCCAACAACCTAAATTGGATTAATTATAATATAATTTAATTAATTTTAATTTTAAACAATTTTAATAGAAAATGTTACTTGTAAATTCTTTAAAAAAAAAGGTAGCTTCTAATAATATTTAATTTTCACTATTCCTCAAAAAAATTTATCTTTTCAAAAAATTAACCAAAATTAAAAAAATAATAATTTTCATATGATACATTAAAAAACAACTTCCTTTCTTCAAATAAATTTTCCATAGTGTTAAAAGTTAATTTTAAAATATGCACACAAAACATGACGAAACCATTTTTTATAAAAATTAGTTATTAAAAAAAATATTTTTCTTTCAAATGATCTTTATTTTTATTTCCATTCAATTCATAACCATTGAATTTTCATATAAATTTGTAGACTATATACATTTCATAATTTATATAGTAATATCTATATCTGCCAATTTAATTGTTATGTTATAACAATCATAATTAAATAGTATATTTCATTGTTCGTTTTCACTATGTGTTTCATTTCTTATATTCTATATAATACAATGTTCTTATTTTATAATATTATGGTGTTAAATTTTTCACACCATCAAAAAAGTTCATATTTCAATTTGAATTTGTGCTTAGAAATAATGTGTTTTCCATCTCCGAATAACTTTGTTGAAATCCCACATCCTAAAAACAGTTAATAAACTTCAACTTGATAAGAGAGAAAGGGAAGTAAAACAATCATTTATGTTTACTCATATATGGGTTTCCTAGTAGTAAAACATTATTTTATCATAGATGAAATGTTTAAATAATTATAGAGTCTAATATATATCATTGATCACAAGAATGTGAATGATCAAGAGAAATTTAAAATCCATAAAACCATAAACCAATGAGGTGTTAAAAAGGACATTGATTCATCAAAAATGAACTTAAATATATACAATTTTATTTCAATATCCTTTTATTAAATTTGAGTGATTATTTTACTATTAACAAATATACAACCATAAAATATACTTAATTAGTATATTATTATTTTATCCGCACAATTTCATCATCTGGGTGTCCATTGATCATTTTCCACTTCATTTTTTTATCCAAGAAATGAATATCCCTGATGAAATTTTTAATATTTTAATCACTAAAATTGACTTTTAAAATATCATAAGATCCATAAATGTGGGTCAAGTATTTCTATATAACTTTAAACATTTTCCATAAACAAAATTGTGAGCACATGTAATCTACTATAATACAATAATCACTAAAACCTCAATAATAAAACCAAATATATATAATTTAAAAGTGTATTACAGATTCCAATTTGATATAAAACTACATTATCTCTTTCCTCATGAGCCACCGAATACATATTTTCCATTAATATCATTATTTCCCACTGATCTTTTGATTCTTTTTCCACTTAAGTTTTTATACTCAAGGTGACTAATAAAGAATTACCCTTTCCTTGTATATAAGATAACTAAAATTGTATATTTATATTATACTCCACCCATATTATTTTCCTAATGTTTAAATATCATAAAGGGAAAATATTATTCAAAATATTATAACCAAAATATACTAGGAATATTTCACCAAATAGGTTCTTTAAATTATTCAAAGCATGAAAACAACCTCCATATATAAATAATGCATTGGATAATTATTCTCATGTGGTCATAATTTTCTTATTGTAATCATTTCCCTTTATATGAATCTGCATCCTAAACCAACTATCAATGCATTATATTAAACTAAATACCCTTATTCCCAATGAAGTATGATTAACATTATATTTCAAGCTAACATTATTTTGGGATCTTAAAAATATCCATGATAACTTTTTCTCTATTTAAACATAACATCATTCTAGGTCTGCACTATCATTAATGAAACTAGTTTTTTAAAAAGTTTAAACCAATCAACTAGAATATCCTGCCAATCTGGGGGAACTCTGTATTATTTTTTAAAAATTGTGATATATCCAAGACAATATCTCTTACAACTTCTTATACTCAATATAAATCTACTTCTATTGATAAAATATCCCAAAAAATTTACCTCTTGAATCTAAAACATATATTTTTATAACATTTCAAATAGCTTCTATTTACATAATATATCTTGGAAAATCTTTATATGTTTTCCAAGTTCTTATTTTGAACCTGAGTATGTTATAAAATGTCCTTAAATATCACTATGAATGAGTAATTGTATTTAATAAATATATTATTTATTATGAAAAACATATAAGTATAATTTATGAATCCAAACAATATCATTAGAAGATCATAATTTTATTAATTTCTCAATAAATTCATCTTAAAAATTTCATCACAATACACCCTCAACTGGTGACACCCAGACATTAAATAAAAATGTTATAAACAATATAAAAAAATTCATTTAATAAAAAATATCATCAATTAAAGTTAAATAATACCTATAATTTCCCATTAACTAATTTATGTTTTGATATTAAATTAAAAATTAAGGGATATCATCACCATATTAAAAAAATAACTTGAAATATATTACATGGTAACCTAGTCCAAATAAATAAATTTTTACTAAAAATATTCTATTCGAGTCATCAATTCTTATATTAATTTCTAGTGTTAGTCTCTACTGTTGGATGGAGTAGAATCACAAGAGGGGGGGGGGGGGGTTAATTGAGTTCGTACTTAACATTTCTGTGAAAAACTTTATTATAAAGATCCCCCAAATTTTGAAACGGTAAAGTTAATTAAGGTAGTAGATATGTAAATGTCTAGTTGGTCAACATGTTTCCAAAAAGGTGATTAGTCCTCAGTTGAATTAGTGTAAAACACTTCTTCAATATTTGAAACAAATTTACTGAATTAAACAAATACACACACTAACCAAAAATAACTATCAAAGTGAATTCCAAATAGTTTTATGTTTTAGAAAATATAAGCAGCGTAAAACTGATAAAACAGAGTGTAAAAAAAATATAGAGCACAGTAAAGTTACACAAGAGGTTCAGTCTTAAACCGAGACTTAATCCTCTCCACTTGGTGATCACCTACCACCAAGCAATTTATATTAACAATAAACTTGATACAATGCCTGTATTGGGCTTTACCATAGCTTTCACAAACTTTCCAGGGTTCACAACTTCTACCAAATTTCATCATGGAAAAAACAAACAATACAGACCACACACGGTCTCTTCCATAGTTATACATGGGAAACAAGATGCAAGTAAAGTTTGATGTGAGGATATTCAGTATCCTCTAGTTCAAGAACAAGAGACAATGTGTGTAACAGACATACATACACACTTCTCAAAAATGTAAAATGAAGGAACACAATAGAGGTAATATTATAAGCTTGAGTTTAGAAAGCTCTATGTGTTTTTAGTTCAGCTCTTGACTCCTTGGAATGAAGAATTTTCTCTTCAAGTATTTCTCTGGAAGTTGTCCTCAAAACAGAGTGTTACAACTCTAGGTTCTAGCTTTTTGGAATTGAGTGTTATGCTTCTTGTGTTGATCAAGATTTGATGAATCATAGAAGGTAGAAGAGAGTTTGTCCCAAATTATCTTCGTGATTCTTGTGGGTTCACAATGTAAGTGCTGTATGGTTCTTCTTTGATCTAGCAAGTAAGTTCTTTCACATTCGTATACACGCTCTTCTCATGACACTCATCTTTCTTATCTCGCTTGGCCTTCTTTTTTATATTTGAGGTCTGAAAATATGAATAAGTACATAACATGCGGTCGTTCTCATACTTCGTACTGTCCCCAAATACGGTCTCTTGATATGTATATAATGAATTAATTGATGTCAGAAGCACTAAATTTACCAAATATGACCGTTAGAATAATATTAAGAATTTGAAAAAGTATAGAGTAGAAGAGTATCCGTAGACTAGTAATAGTATCCTTCTCAATGGTAAGCTTCAACATTAGGTGCACATCAGCAGCTTTCATCGGTAACCTTCAATGGTTACCATACATCGGTAGCCTTTAGCGATAACCCTCAATTGTAACCTTCCATCGGTAACCTTCAGTGGTGACCGTGGATCGATATCCTTGCATTGGTATCATTTTCATCGGTAACCTTGCATCTATGAACTTTGCATCGGTGACCTTTTCATTGAAGACCTTTGCATCGATGACCTTTGGATCAGTGACTTTCATCGGTGACCTTTGCATCAGAGTCCTTTTATACTTAGAGAAATTTAACATGGTGAGCTTAAACAAGGGAGGAATGAGATTAAAAGTACATAGTTATTACTTGATAAACACTATGAATATTAATGAAACATGATAATCATATAATAGAAACATAATTATCACATACATGAAACATGATTTGGGATTATCAAAATTGGTGAGTCCAACAATATTCCACTTTTTTATAATCACAAATTAGGTCGGTATTTTCTGATTCAGGGTTAAGCACATTTGCTAAATATCTTGAAAGGTGTGTATTGGGAAAAAATTAGATTTTATATATATGAAAACATTCCAATTAACTTAAATATTTCTCCCCTTTGGGTAACTTTGAGATAAATGCTTAAATATTTATCCCCCTTTATGATTAACAAAAAGACAGGAGGACAAAAAGAGATAGAAGAGGATTTTCCATTAATGAAGCAATAATACAATATACAAAAAAATGTCACAAAGATATTTATCAAATAATACACCCCACATTCAATCCACATCATATATGTCCATGGGATATTTGTCTTTGTAAGTGGAGGAGGTAGGTATTGAAGATGGAGGGATAGGACTAGGTATGGAAGTCAACAAGGTTGGAGGAGCCGCAATAGAGGCATCAGTAGATCTATAGTGGGTGGATCTATATGGAATCATAGGGTTCAAACTTCTGATGGCATGTGCAGGAGTCATCATTGGTGCTAGCCTGGTAGATCCTGAAGCAGCTGACGTAAAAGGAAAGGCTGGAGGAACAATGATGTGAGTGTAGTCCACATGGAGGAAGGGTAAAAAAATATTTCTGAAATCCATAATAATGCTTCCTCCTCTTTCCATGGCTGAGATAAAATCATCCTTATTCTCTATAAACTTCTCTAAGGCAGGATTGAACTCTATGAGTCTGATAAATTGATCCTTAAAAGTTTGAGTGAAAGGTGGAATCCTCAAGTTCTCCAACAACAACTTGAAGTGATCATCCATCTTATTCTTAGTAAACACCATTTTGAAGTAGAAATCAACTTTCTCTTTGATGGACTTCTGGTCTTGAGAAGCTTCCCCTAAATTATTTCCCACAATATTATGAATTTATATGGTAGTATAAATGACCTGAGTCATAGATTGAGGGTATGAGGTATTGGAACCAGAGAACTTATCCACTTCTTCTCTGACAACCAATCTGAAAGATTCTAGATCAACAGGAGAAGCAGCTGAAGATGAAGCAGATTCACACAGAGGTTCCATAGTGAAAGCCACTGTCTTCTTAAAGGATTTGTTCTGTCCACTGATCAGAATCTTCACATTATCATATTTTCACTAACATTTATCTTTATAGAATTCTTAAAGTACTCAAAGAGAGTGACCATTTGATTAACCAAACTTTTAACATATCTAATATATTTCTCTACCTGATCCCTTGAAGCCATATAGGTGTCTAATCTGGTAATAGACTGCTTCACAAATTCCATAGAATCTTCCAATGATCAGACTTGATACTAACATTCCTTGAATTCATGTATCATGGATGAGTGAGAGGTAGAAACCAGTATTTCCACTGTAGATGTTAAAACTTCTTGATTTCGAGTCATAGACCTCTCTAACCCAACAAATATCTCATAAAAGTGGCTCTTTAGATCTAATTTTATTGATTCCAAATCATCATTTTTTGTATAATCTCAAGGCAAAAGAACCACTAGCTATACAACAGTAGTCTTTATAACTGAAGGAATTGGAGGAATTATGATAGGATGGTCATCATCAGAATCTCCATAGTCTATGCCTAAGACCACAAAACTAGGGTATTATGACCAATCCTCTATTCCATGAGCTACAAAAACTGAACCTGTGGAAACAGGTTCTTCCCTCTCACTTAGAGCATTCTCCTGATCGACTATATTCACTTCATCCATACCTTGTTGATCTACTGCATCAATAGAAGGGTCCACTGCCACCTCCCTAACATAATATTCAAAAAATTCCAAAACAATTTCAGCTTCAAATGAATCTACAACCTCTTCATCCACATTTTCTACTATTTCAGTATGTCATATTAGAGGGCCGAGACTTATAAATTCTTGTTCACTTTCACCAGCTTCTATCTTAAAGTCATCATGACTAGATTTAGTGTCCTCATCCTCATCTGAGGTCTATCTATTGTCTCTTAATACATTTTCTGCCACTTCTTCTTCACTAGTCTCTTCATCATCACTGTCCTTTAAGAGTTTCTCCCTTCTAGGAAATCTCTCTGGTGGACTGGGCTCACCAAAGGATACATTATTATCATGAGTATTGGATAGAGGGTCAGTATCACTCCTATCATCTATAAGAGAATCCTCTATTTCTTCCACAACACTATCTTCTTCTTCTCCATCTGAATATGTAGGCTCTACTTCAACAGGCTTTAGAATAGGATCTCTCTTATCCTTAGGCCTAGAAGGTTGAGTAACAGGGTTGAATTCTTTATATATCTTAGCCTCATCATTCACCCATATTCTTTTCCATGGGTTCCGACTTATCTTCATCAACTTGATAATCACCTTTGTAATGCAGAAATTGTCCCTCACTACAACTATTTCCTCCTTGTATCCATCAACTCATATCACCTTCAACATCAAGGATATCATTCTGGCATGAAACAAAGCAGCGGAGTTAGAACTTTTCTTTGTCATACCTTCTAATTAAATCATCATCAGCCTACACAAGTTTATCTTATGTCCATTATTAAACAAATATAGAAGAAATACATCCTGAAATTTCAAGGTAGCAAAGTCCCCTCTCTCGGGACTCAATACATACAGGAAAAACTTAAACAAAAACTTGTTTTATGCTTCCATTTTAGTAGTAATGACTTTCTTAGGGATTCCACTCCCTATTAGTTCATCTAAGGCTTCATCATAACAGAAAAAATCAGTTGTGGGAGGCACCACTCCTGAGTAGTAATAAAAAATCCCTTCATGTGGTACTCTTAGACACTCATCCCATTCAATAGAGGAGAATCTTACACCAACTCCATTTACCCTTACAGACATTCTGTTTTCATTCTTAGACTGTTCAAATTTCAGAAACTCATAAAACTCTTTCACTAGCTTTAGGTAATAGGGTCCATTGTTGTTTGTAAAGAATTAGACCCAACCATGAGTTTCAAGTGCCTTTAGCACTAAAGATATGCTTATCATCAACCATTCCGAACTTAGTTATTTTTCAACAAAAATTTACCTCTTTGATAGATGAGGGTGGATATGATTTTTCATTCCCTAGCTTCCACTACATGACTCAGCTCGAGGTCTGTTTGGATTCAGCGCATCCCCTTTATCACTGACCAATGATCGCTTCAATATTTCCATTTCAACTTGGAGCAGTTCGAGGGTTTCAGAAGAAGGTGAGGTTCTTATGTTCGAGAGCTAGAGGTTTGGGAGAGAAGTTGATTGAAATGTGGTATGTTATTTAATTTTATCACATAGTGATAAAAAAATCAGATAAAATAAATAATTAATATAGAAAACATTTCACATTCCGATAGAGAAAACACTAAGTCTTGGAAAAGTTCAACTATCGGTAAGGTGAAAACGGTGAGGTCTATCGGTGAGGTCTTAATGGTGAGGTCTATTAGTGAGGTCCAATGGTGAGGTTCCTAATGGTGAGGTCCAATGGTGAGGTTCTAACGGTGATGTCCAACAGTGATTTTCTAATGGTGAGGATTCAACGGTGAGGTTCTAACAATGTGGTCCAATGGTGAGGATCCAACGATGAGGTTCAACGGTGAGGTTCTTAATGGTGAGGTCCGTTAGTGAGATTCTTAATGGTGAGGTACAATAGATATATTCCAACACCTTATCCGTTTATCATACCTAACTCATGTTTGATGTAATTTAAACTCTCAGAATTCCAAGGCTTTGTGAATATATCAGCCAATTGATGTTCAATAACAAAGAATTCAAGGGTGATATCACCTATTTGATAAAAATCTCTCAAGAAGTGATTTATCACATCAATTTGATTTGTCCTTGCATGAGATACTGGATTTTTAGAGATGCTAATAGAACTTTTATTATCACACTTTATAAAGGCATGTTTGAATTGATATCCATAGTTTAATAACGTGTGTTTCATCCACATAATTTGAGCACAAAAACTACTGGCAACTATATATTCATATTCAATAGTAGATAATGCATCAAAATTCTGTTTCTTACTACACCATGATACTAGTGACTTGACCAACAAGTGACATGTTTCATAGGTTCTCTTTCTGCCTAACTTGAAACTAGAAAAATCAGTATCTGAATAACTTATTTAATTAAATTATTATCCTCTGGGAGAAAATAGTCCTAAGGTAGTAGTATACATGAGATATTTAAAAATCCTTTTAACTGTAGTTAAATAAAAATCTTTAGGATTGTATTGAAAGTGAGCACACATGCATACACTAAACATAATATCGGGTCTTCTAGTAGAAAGATAGAGCATACTCCCAATCATACCTCTATAATTGGTTTGATCCACTAGTTTTCCAGTTTCATCAGCCTCCAATTTACATGTGGTACTCATTAGAGTATCACTACCTTTATATCAGTACAAACAAAACTGTTTCAAAAGATCCTTAGTATATTTACTTAGATTTAAAGCAATACCACTTTTATTTTGAAAAATTTGAAATCCAAGGAAAAATTTAAGTTCCCCCATTAAACTCATTTCAAATTCATATTGCATCATTTTTTGAAAAATCTGTACATAAATAATTTTTAGAGGATCCAAAAATAATGTCATCTACATAAATTTGTACTATTAAAACATCTTTGGAAATCCTTTTAATAAAAAGAGTAGGATCTTCTATTAGTTTTGTAAAACCTTTTGAAATAAGAAAAGAACTAAGTTTGTCATACCAAGATATTGGGGCTTGTTTCAGACCACATATAGCTTTAGCAAATTTAAAAACATGATTTGAAATATGGGGATTTGTAAAACCAAGGGGTTGTTCAAAAAATACATCCTCAACTATGTACCCATTTAAAAATGCACTTTTGACATCCATTTGATAAAGTTTGAAATTTAGATGAGCTGCATAAGCATGTAGTATCCTAATGGATTCTAGTCTAGATATTGGTGCAAAGGTTTCCTCATAGTATATTCCTTCTTCTTGACTATATCCTTGTGCAACTAGTCTAGCCTTATTCCTAACTATGTTTCCAGATTCGTCAACTTTATTTATAAACACCCATTTAGTGCCTATGGTCAAAGTGTCTTTAGATCTTTCTACTAATTCCCAAACACTATTTCTTTCAAACTAATTTAATTATTCTCACATAACTATCATAAAAAATTCATCATTGACTGCATCATTGATATTTTTAGGTTCAATTTGTGAAATAAAGGCTTGATGTTCAACCATTGTTTTTGAGAGAAGATCTAGTTTGTGTTCCTCAAATTAAATGACCTACTATAGCATCAAAAGAATTATTATTGAGAGTTCTAATATCTCTAGAAAGAGTTGAACTTGACTCCTCATGATTTTCTGTAGGTTCAGATTCACCATGCCAAAATTCTGGAAAATTTCCAGAACTGGTTGTTTTCACTAAGGGTTCACTATCTTTATCATTAAGGTCTAGAATTGACATGTCTTCGTCAAGATGTTCAACTGAGGTTTTGAGTTGATGTGGATCAGTCTCATCAAATTTGATATGAACTGATTCTTTTATACATTTGGTTCTCTTATTGAATACTCTATATGCTTTACTAGATATTTAGTATCCTTGGAAAATTCATTCATCAATCTTGAAAGCAAACATTTCAAGATTATCCTTAGTGTTAAGGATGAATACTTTTCAACCAAAAACTCAAAAGTAATTAACCTTTGGATTCCTATTATTCCATATCTCATACAAGGTCTTCTTAAGAACATGTCTAATTAAGAATCTATTAATGATGTAACAAGCTGTATTAACGGATTCAAACATAAATAGATAAGTAGATTATAATCATTTAGCATAGTCTGGGAAATCTCTTAAAGTTTCATATTTCTTCTTTCTACAACCCCATTTTTTTGAGTTGTTATAGGTACATAAAATTTTTTCTTATAGACATTTTGTGAGAAAAAAGACTCAAATTCCTTATTTTTAAACCGACGACCATGATCACTTCTCAATGTCTTAATACAAATTCCACTATGATTTTCTTCAGACATGGAATATTTAATGAAGTAAGAACATGCTTCACTTTTGTAAGATAGAAAGTATACCCAATTATATCTAGAAAAACCATCTACAAGAACATAAACATAGTTATTCCCATTCAAAATTGAAACTCTAGATGGTCCAAAAAATTCCATGTGAACTAACTCAAGCGGTTGAGAAGTAGAAACTTATTTATTTGGTTTGAAACAAACTTTGTGTTGTTTTCCCTTTTGACAAGGATTACACACTTTGTTAAGAGGGAATTCCAATTTAGATAAGTCTCTAACAAAACCTTTCCAAGCTATTTTACTAAGTGAGTTCACATTGCAGTGTCCTAATATTCTATTCCATAGCCATGATTCCTTATGAAAAGCATTTAAATATGAAACATTCTACTTATCTAAAGAGTTTAAATAAATAGAATATACATTTTCATTTCTAAGAGCAGTAAATATTAAATCATTTTTACAATAAAAAACATTCCATGCATCATTTTCAAATTTAACGTTGAATCCATCACCACACAACTAAGAGATACTCAGTAAAATTTTCTTTAACCCATAAAAAAAGTACTTTTGAAATTAATATAATATTAGGGTTACCAATTTGGCCTAAGCTGATGATTTTCCCTTTTGTATTATCACCGAATGTGAGATGTCCACTATTAACTTTAATTAGGATCTTTAAGCATGAGTAGTATCCTAACAAGTGTCTTGAACATCGACTTTCCATGTACCATAGAGTCATACATGATCTCTTTAAATAGTTTTCCTACAAAACAGATTATGTGTAGGGTAAATTTGGTACCTAGATTTTCTTGGGTATAGAGAGGTTAACAGGTAAAGATTTGGGAACCCATAACTGTCTCACAGGTTTCCTATAATCAATAGATATTTTTTGAGAAATGAACACTTTGTTGGGTCCTTTAAATAATTGTTTTTCAAAAGATGGTCCAGAATTTGAACTAGTAGTGAACTTTCCAGATTTTGGGACAAATTTATTTTTAATAATCCTTATCTGTCCTGGTTGATATCCTATACCAGTTGTATATTTTTGAGAAATTTTTTTCCAAGAAACTAAGTCAAAGTATCTCTACCAGCTGTAAACTTTTCCAGATCCCTTTTTAATTGATCACTTGATAATTTAATTTTAGTATTTTTTTAATAGTTGAGCAGGTTTTTCCTTCTCAATATCCAAACTTGACTTATAATTGGCATTTAAAACATGTTGTCATTTCAATAGTTTATATTTATCATTGAGTTTATTAAAGGTGTCCTCAATCATTATACAATATTCATAGAGTTCATCCTTATTTATAATTTCATCATTGTTTGATTCACTTTAATTCCCAGAATAATAATCATTATATACAGGAGAATTGGGTGTTACCTCAGATGTTTCTATCATGAAACACAAGTTTGAATGTTTGTTCTTATCAACATCTGAAATTTCAGATCCACTTAAGCTATCTTTTGAGGCACTCCAAGTAGCTTTTATAGCCTTTTTATATCCCTTTCACCTATCTTAATATTTCTTCTCAAATTTCATCTTGGGGAAATCAGCCTTCACATGGAGTTTTTGTTTACAATCATAGCAGACTATCTCACTTGTGTTATCATTCCATTTTCTGTCCTTTTTCCACAGACCTTTATTATCATACCTTTCTTTTTAGTTTTATTTTCTAATGAAATTATTATTGTGGTAGAAATTATTTAATATCCTAGAAAGATGATCCATCTCATCATCACTGTTAGAATCGGAGTCTTCACTGGTGGAACTGTCTATAGGAGCTTGAACTTTTTCTTTATCTTTGTTCTTTGAGTTAACAATCTTGAATGCTAAAGATTTATTTTTGGGTTCCTCATCTACCTCTTGATTTACCTTAATCTATTCTTTGTAAATAATAAGCATTCCAATTAGTTCCTTAACTAGTAGCTTGCCTATGTCACAACATTCTTGGATAGAAACAAAAGTTCCTCTCTATCTGTCAGGTAGGCGTCGAAGAAATCACAAAATATGATCCTTGCTGTCCACTGGTTTCCCAATAAGACTCATGATATTAACTATTTCGTTGATCCCGAGATAGATTTTAGAGATAGGTTCTTCAGGATTCACTTTAAAATTATCATATTTAATTTTATGGGTATTTATTCTCATTTCATTAACATTGGTTATTCCCTCATGTGAAATAGCTAAAGTATCCCAAATTTCATATGAAGTTTTACAGGAAGATATTCTATTTAATTTTTCATCACCTAGAGAACATTACAATGCATTCATTTCTTTACAGTTATTGTTATATGTAGCTTTAGTCAATTGAGACCATGTGTCCCTAGTAGTATCAGGCAATGCATGTTGTTCTTCAATTGTGTCCTCGATTTGAGGACTCATGCTCTCTACATACATTTTTATTTTTATTTACACTAAGCATAGTTATTACCATTAATGAAAGGTGGAAAATTATAAGTAGATCCCAAAACTCCGTTATCCATTGTTAATTAGAATTTTAAAGAACTGAAAATTTAGATATGACATAAATTTTAAGATCTTTACGGTACAACTAAAATTCTAGTTGGAAAGAAATTGTCAACTTGAACAACAGTTCAGATAGTAACAACAAAAATTTAATTCCTCTGAAACCAAGTGTTGGTTTTAGTGGAATCACAAGAGGGGGGGGGGTTGAATTGAGTTCCTAATTAAAATTTATATTAAAAAGTTTTTTATAAAGATCACCCAAAATTTGAAACGACCCTGTTAATTAAGACAGTAGAGATGTAAATTTCTAGTTGGTCAATGGGCTTCTCAAAGGGTGATTAGTCCTTAGTTGAATTAGTGTAAAACACTTCTTTAACTTTTGAAACAAATTTACTGAATTAAACATATATACACACCAACCAAAACTAACTTTCAAAGTGATGAAAAACAGTTTTTTGTTTTAGAAAATATAAGGAGTGGAAAATAGACAAAACTGAGTGTAAAAAAATTATAGAGCACAGCAAGGTTAAACAAGAGGTTCAGTATCAAGCAGATACTTAATCATATAAACTTAGTGATCACCTACCATAAAGAATTTTATATTAACAATAAAATTGATACACAACATGTATCGATCTTTCAACAGTTTTCACAAACAATCTAGGGTTCACACCCTCTACTAGAGTTCTTCGTGGGAAAAACAAAAAATATAGACCACACATGATCTGTTCCACTATTATACATGGGAAACAATATTTAAGTGAATATTAATGTGAGGATATTCAGTATCCTCTAGTTCAAGCACATGAGATAGTTTGTGTAACAGATAGACACATGCACATCTCATAAATGTACAATGAAGGAACACAATAGAGGTAATATTATAAACATGAGTTTAGTAAGCTCTATGTGTTTGCAGTTTAGCTCTTGACTCCTTGGAGTGAAGAATTTTCTGTTTGATTCTTTATTTGGAAGATTCCCTCAAAATAGAGTGTCACAACTCTAGGTTCTAACTTTCAGGAATTCAGTGTTCTGCTTCTTGTGTTGATCAAGAGTTGATGAAGCACAAAAGGCAGAAGTGAGTTTGTCCCAAATGATCTTCGTGATTCTTTTGGGTTCACAGTGTAAGTGCTGGATGTTTATTCTTTTATTTAGAAAGTATGTTCTTTCATATGCGCATAAACATTATTGTCATGCCACTCCTCTTTCTTTTCTTTCTCGGTCTTCTCTTTTATATTTGAGGTATGACAATAAGAATAAGTAAATCACGTTCGGTCTTTCTCGAACCTCACACTATCCCTAGATACGGTCTCTTTATATGTCTACAATTAGTATTAATTAATGTCAGAAGAATTAAATTTTCCAAATATGACTGTTAGAATAATATTAAGAATTTGAAAAATTATGGAGTAGAAGAGTATTGGTAGACTAGTAACAATATCCTTCTCTATGGTAATCTTCAATAGTAGGTGCACATCGGTAGCATTTATTGGTAACCTTCAATGACAACCTTCCATCATTTGCCTTCAACAGTAATCTTCAATGGTAACCTTCCATCGGTAACCTTTAGCAGTGACCTTGCATCGATAACCTTTCATCAGTAACCTTTTCATCGGTAAACTTGCATCAGTGACCTTTGCATTAGTAACCTTTTCATCAATGAGATTTGCATCGATGACCTTTGCATCAACGACCTTTGCATCCGTGACCATTGCATCAGGGACCTTTGCATCAGTGACCTTTGCATCGGTGACATTTGCATCGGTGACCTTTGCATCAGTGACCATTACATTTTTGACCTTTTATACTTAAATAAATTTTTCACTTTGAGCTTAAACAAGAGAGCCGTGAGATTAAAATTACATAGTTATTACTTGATAAACACTAGGAATATTAATGAAACATGGTCATCATAGAATAGAAACATAATTATCACATAAATGAAACATGATTTAGGACTATCAAAACAGGTGATTCCAACATCTACAAATATCATATAAACACTTATAAGAAATATTCCACTAAAATTAGAAATAAATGTTTACCCTTTGAATCATATAATATAAGAATAAACAAAACTAGTTGGTATGTTTTTACTATATGTTTCCTAATGATAAATCATATTTGACTCACATGAATTTACTACACTTATTGATAAGTGTGAACACTCCAAATAGATAAATTTAAATAATAACACTGATTATAAACATCAATATTAGCCTTGAATATCAACATCTAATCCGTTTTTTGTATGAGATTTTATATTCCAGTCTATAGATTATTTTTTACTAATATATCACCTAAGAAGATATATATAAATTAATGAGATACATGCATATCAAAAATAGTATAGATCGTAATAAAAAAAATAAAAAAACATACCTCATATTGTCACATGTCCTCCTATAAATTCTTCTATAATATGTTCTTTCTTGAAAAAATACATATATTTTTTCTACACCTTCTTCTATAAAGGGTTATAACTTATGATCACTTAATAACTGAGAATATCTTGATTTGGTATGTCAATTAGAGTTATCTATCGTTATATATAATTTAAATCCACACTGCTAGGCTCCCTATAAAACAACTTCAAGGGTTATAAATTTTACACTAATTACACTTCCTATGCTCATAAGGATAATAATTATTCAACACAAACAATTTTTTTTAGTATTATTAGGGTAAAACATCTTAAAATTTATTATAATACCATTTATAACATGAATCTCTCATGAGATGAATCTAACATAATAAATTTATCCTAATTAACCCCATTTTGTGAGTCATTTTTATTCCTTTTTTTGACTAGTGAAATGATTTCATACATCAGGTTGAGGAAGAAAAGAATATATTCATTTAGAATTAATTATATCCATTCTAACAATTACATATTTATTCACCCCTTTTTATATGTGGGATAGTCCAAATGTAAAATATTTATTATAATATTAGGTAAAATAAATATCCCAAATTTTCTAGAAATAAGGTTATAATTTGTAATGAAATATGGGAAAACAGAGGTTTGTATTCTAAAACTATCATTTTATCTAGTTATAGATCGATGAACTCACAATATTTCCTAAATGTCAAGGTATTTGAGTAATATTTTTGACTAAACATCTTCTAAAACCTAACCTATGTCAGATCCTCCTGAAAATTGACCTCCAAAGTTTTCTCCCACCACATTTAAGTCACTAATTCTAGTATATAAGTAAAAAATCTCTCTTTAACACATCAAGAGTGTGAGATAATTAAAATATAATATTTATTATTTCCAACCAATCCTCTATATTCAATACTCCACCATTTAATTTATATATAATAGCGTTCTACTTCTAAAACTGTGAATATGGGAAGACTTCTATAAAAATATATTAATTTATTCCTCCTCCAATGAGATAAATTTATAAGAAAAATAAATTTTGGAGACTATGAACAATTCCAAATTCACAAAATCTTTCTTATGGATAAGACTAATTTTTTTTTTCTATTTGTCTCTTGGGAATTATATCTCCATGTGGATGGATTTCTACAATCCCATAAGACAAATATTAATTGATATAAAAAAGAAATATCAAATGTGCCCACATTACAAGATTTATACAACCCTTATAAAATAAATTGTATCTATATGTAAATGGATATATTCATGTCCTCATGATTTATTCCCTTCATGTTTACACATGGCAATCATAAATAATTTCAAAAAAATTCATTTGCAAAACTAGATACATTTTTAAAATAATTTGAATCCATTTCAAAAATAAAAGTTTAGTAATAAAATCATTTTTAAAATCCCATTCACATGAATTCAACTATTATATATGTTTATCATGATTCATGAGTGGAATGTTCATCCCAACCCATTGTGGTTTTAAACACAAATTGGGTATAATATCCAACAATAGATCATATAACCTTTTTCCATACCCAAACCCCTTAAAAACTAATTCTTTTTCCATAAAGATGTTATTTAATACATTGTATGAATTTATTATGTTTTTCAACCATATTAATATTTTATTCTAAAAAATTTATTGAGAAAAAAATTAGAATCTTATTCTAATCTAACATTTAACTACCTAATCTTGATATTGGATACAAGAGACCATGAAAATCCACCACATGCACTCATGTGAATTCCTTAAAAACTATAAGCTATTAAATACTATCAATGGATAATATATAACCAATGGAGAATTATTTTATCTTAAAAAAAAATAGTTACATGTATATGTAAATTATATTTTATTTTAAATCTAAAACAATTTTTTTAAACTAGACTTATGAAATAAAACATATACCAATAATCTATTGAAAAACATGTCAACATAACCAGGATATTCCAACCAAATGTAAATGACTAAAACATTTCCTTCTAGGATAGTTGATATCTTCCAATGGTTAATGGATAAACACTATCTCATCTATCGATGAACAAATATTTGTTGATCTACTAGTGATGTACAAGATTTCCATTACCTTCCCAGCATTGTAATAAATAATTTCTACATGCAGATAGTGATGTGTGGATAAATGTTAGTAAATCTTTACTAAATATGATTTACATGAATCAATCCCATTAATTATCATGCACAGAAATTTATTATATATTGTAAAATTATGTAGCAAATATATTATATAAAATAGAAAATAAATAATAATTTAAGAGCTTAGAAGATAATTTTTAATAAAGAATACTAAATTCCATCATGGTTACCAGAGATCAATTTTTACCAACATACTATTTTTTTGAAAGTTTAATCAATAAAAAAAATTCTATAATTTATTATATCAAGTAAAATAACAAAAATAATAACCATACATCCAATAATAAACCATAAAAACTATACTGATAGAAAACCCACAGTGAATCATAACCCACCCAAATAAATTCATAAGTGTCTCTCCAACTTGACCATGGTTTTTTCTAACCATGCCAGAAAGATATTTCTAACATTAGAGTCCCAAATTCTCATGAAATTAATTATTTTGAAAAAAACAAACCATTTCACTTCCAAAAATATTCTCCGTGTCTAATTATTAAACTCAATATATCTTAATATCAAACCAATTTATGAAAATAAACAAAATTTCCAAAAAATCAAATTTTATGATTTTAAAAACATAATATTTATCATTTCCATTAAAATCTAAATTACCTATTCTAGAAAAATTCAAATAAATCACAATCTTATTTAATAAACATCACATAATTATTTGAGAAAATATTATTATTAACCACACAATTGAAAAATACAACTAGTAATAGTCCATGAAATCTTGGTAAACTGATGAAGGACTATAAGTCACCTACCTTAGTTTCATTATATTGAATTATCCACAAGTTATAAGGCTAATGTAATTAACAATATAAACCAAAAGTCATATTTTACATTTTACTTACGAACCATATTTCTTAGAAATAATAATCTAATCCTCAATTTAAAATGGGTTCCCATGACTTCTACACATTTGAAAATTATTTCTATTGAACCAATAAGACCCATGATATAATAGACTAATCTGTATGTGACTTTTGGGGTCGAAGTACATGGATTATAGTGAGTGGTATGGCCCCTGTGTTATTTGAACTAAACCAGTGTTACTCACTCCATCTAATGTATAGAATACTGAGGTTTTGAGAGAAAATACTAGAGAGTAACATGACCCTATAAAATTTGGAATTTTACCATGCCAATTGTCATAAATTTCATACTCTCAACTTTTAGAGTGGGAAAAGTGAAAATTAGGATTTTTGGGCCCAAGTATAGATTATCTAATATATATATTGATGATATTAATAGTCCAACATTTTTTATGGAATATAAATTTACAATTACTCAGTAAATAATCTATATTTCCATACTTCAATGACCATATACCAAGATTCATCCACTAAAAATAAAGAATAATAAGATATTAAAGATGAAAATATGACATGAATCCCATATATTTATATGACACATTACACTATTTTTTAACATTAATTCACAATCTGTAACTTCCTTTAACAATTCATTAATATACCCATAATTGTCCTTTGTAATAACCCCCTCTATATCTTTTCCCCATTACATAAAGGAAAATACATTAATTATTACTATCATTAAAAAAAATACATGTTGTAAACTTCTAAAATTCCAAAATAAATGTAATTTGATTTAATATATGCAAGTCATTACTATAATTCTAATCCATTAATTGACTAAATTGAATACTCATGTCACCATGTAATCTCACATTAACTCCCCAAGTAATATCAATACCCAAAATTGATATAAAAATCATGCCATTATAATAATATCTTATAACAGTTAATACACTTTTTTTAATATTCTTTATGTTACATGAATATTATATACTAATCAAAAGCCTAAAAATTCCATTATTTAATAATGAAATAATTTTACTAATAATTAAATTTTCCATTGAAATAAATTTAATTAGCGAACTAATGATTACCTCAAAACTAATTAATTTAATCTCTAAAAATTATAAATATAACAATCATCCCACCAAAAGGATTCATGGATAGAGAATATATAGTAAGTATGGTGTTTTTTTATTATGTTAGTTAAATGAATTAGTGTGGTAATTTTGACTAAATGAGATATACATAGTCATGTTTGGGACATTAATTTTGTAAATGGGTTGTGTTGGGTCATCCCATTTAATTAAATGTTTTGTGTTTGGGTTAGTTTTAAATAAATTCAATGAATTATAAAACCAAAATTAATTCAACATAAGAAAATAAATTTATAATCCAATTAGGGTATATTTCCTTCAAACCGTGACCTATTAGAACATTTATTAAGGGAAAAGAAGAAATATGGATGAAATTTATAGTTTTAGTTAATGTGTTAAATACTAATATTACCATAACTATGTTAAAGGATATATATATATATATATATATAATCTAGGAAGAAACTTCCTCTATATCCCTTAATTAAATTAAATATATCAACTTTAACATATAAATTAAATGTGCCCCAAATTTTCAATTAATGATAATGGTTATAATAATTTTATAACTCCTTTTCTATTTGAATTGGATCCAATTAAAACTTAAATAATTAAGATGACGATACTCTCTAAGACTCTCTAGGACACTATGGATTATTTTGATAGTATATTATATTATTTTTAGTCTTCATGATTTTCTGAGGGCATTATGTTAGAAATTTTATAATTTTAAATCATTTTAATGGTTTCACTGCTAGTAAATTGGGTAGAAATCATGTGTTTCAGTTTATCTCTTTTATGTACCATCTATCATAGTTGTATCATTTCTAGTAAGACCATGTGGAAGCCTAAGGGTAATCATGGAAATTTTTTTGTATAACAAGTGATGGAGTCATGGATGTTACATGGGTTGGTAAACCATGGGGTTAAACTGTGTGTTATATGAATACTTTTAATGTTTGATGAATTTATAGATTTACCCTTAATCATTTTTACCCCAGAAAATCCCCTCATCATCCTCTTTGGTCTCACAAAACCTCCTTGGATGAGCCTCTTTCATGTGAACATACCTCCTCTAGATCCCCTCTCTAATGGTGATTTCTTCATGCATTCTTTACGATTATTGTCCAAATCATTAGGAAAATTCTCATTTTCTATATCTTTTCTTTTTACACATGTGAACTTCCTTCCACATCATTATTCCTTAATTCTTATAAACCTTAGGGGTATCAGATTTATTGATTTTTTCCTTTCATAAAGGTTGTGTGATCCCTTATTCAATATTACTTCCACTTTGAATTGATTTCTTGTACCTTCCACTCTTCATTGGTGTAGTTTTCCCATTTCCGTAGATTATGATTATAAAACCATGTAATTATTGAGTGTTTAATTCATGTATTAATTTTTTAATCACAACATTAAAAATTTCAAGAACTATTTCAATGGAAAATAAAGTTCTTGATTTCAATTTCAATGAACAATGTTTATAAATTTTTGAACATTTTGAATGCCATATTTAATAAATCATACCCACAACATATTTTTAAAAAAATCACAAAGGATATTTAAAAATTTAATGGATATTACTCAAGAAGTTTGGGATATCCAAATAATTCTTAAAAAGTCTTACTTGGAACTTCATGATGTGCATGAAATTCAAAGTACTATTAGATTATATATTGATTTATTTATGAAAAAATATGTGAATAAATATTGATTTTTACCCATTTCAGCAATTTGATAATATAAATGGTGGTGTTTTACACCCTTGCATGTTTTAAATGAAAATTGATTTATTAATAAATAAAATTGAAAAGATTATTTTGAAGTGTGGTTTTTAAAAAATGGTTTTATAAATGATATTTGTAAAGATAAATGATATTTATATTTCCATGTATATTATTTTTTTAACTCAAAATTTTCAATTTCAAATGGTTTCTCATTAGCTGTGATTCCCTTTGTTTCACCATGTATTTATTTCACGAATTTTGGGGATTTATTATATTATAATGGTTATATTGTATTAATTCAGGTTCATTTCTTATTGAGGGATATAAATACGAGGGTGTGATATTGTTATATTTTTGATTATTTCATTTCTCATTGTATGTTTTCTCACCGTCACTTATATATTTTCATAGGAATCATCAATCACTATGTATATTCCAAGATGAGTGAAAACTCTAAGTTGTAATGTTTCTTTATAGAGAAATATTTGGGTTTTGAGGTTCCTAGGTGGTTCCCCATGGTATTTTCATGCTTCTAGGATTCAGTTCTTAAGGATTGGATAATTCAAAAGGATTACCATAACATAAAGGTTATTGTAGGTTAACCTAAGGTTCTTATCACCAATTAAGGACTGTATTACTTGAGTTACTATATGTTTAACCAATTATTCATATACCTTGATGGGTGTTTTGGTATGGGGGATTTCATTATCTCTATTATATTTTCATATTCATGTTTATATTAACACATTTTTATTATTTTTTACTTCATTACATTGAGGTATTACATTATTTTGATCCTTTAACAATGGTGTGTGTCTTATTAAATTAGTTTTAAATATTTATTTATTTATTTTAGAAATGAAATTTGGAAGTTTGGATTTTATTATTTTTAAAGAATGTTTTTCAAATGGATAAATAAAATTATTTTATAATACTTTTTCTTCAAAAGTAAGTGGATTAGATTTAAAATGGGAAAATGTTTGTTTTCATGAAGCAAAAATTTTGTTTTATTAATGTTATGGGTTATGTAATGGAAAAAAATTAATTTTGTTATTTTATTTAGTACATGCTTTTAATTGATCTTTAATTAAAAGTTTTTCATTTTCCATGGTTGGTGGTCTCCTACTGAGTGTGTTGATGTTCAAACTTATTTTACATTTTAGTTTTGGGATCATGATTCAACTTTTGACAACTCCTAGAAAATTCATCGAGGTCATTGTTTTATATTATTTCATTTAGTTTAATTTATGCATTGGTTAGTTGTGCATATTATTTGATCTTTATGATGTTCGACTAATTGGTTTGTTTACATTCATAGAATATGCAGATAACTATGCCCTATAAATGAGTTACTTATTCTATTTTGTTTATCTTCTTTCATCTACCAAGTAGGAATTTACTAGTTGTAGTTATGGTTATCGGTGTCAGTGCATTATATCTGTGGATGTCAAAGTGGGACTAAAATTTTTAGTAGATATAGAGTGTTGTAGGTTCAAAATATGTATTTATTTTGATTCTACTTATATCTTAATACTTATACTTTTATATCTATTTTTTTGTTAATCCCAAAAATAGATAGGTCATGCCTGATTCTCAAGAGAAAGTTCGTCATGATTTAACACTAATTTATGGGTGAAATTATTCAATAATTTATAAATAATTTTATAGCACATTCCATAAACCCATGGTGACTGGGAATTCCACTTAGGTTAGTGGTGAATTGGGTATGGTGACATTTTATATGGTATCCCATGATAGGTTTTTAAATTTTTTATCATAGATAAGGTTCTCCAGTGGTAACCTAGGATCATGAGTATCCAATTTCTTATATGGGATTTCATGGTATGTGTGAGATAAAATTAATCCCTATAACTCAACATGTTAGTACAGGGAGAGTTTATTAAGACATTTCCTACTCTGAGCCTTGAGTTTTTCTTCAAAGTTAGATTTTAATTTTGATTTTGGAATTTCATTTTGATTATTTTTTTATGATTTATTGATACTCATTTTAGTTTTTATGTTTCATTGGGGGTTTTTATGGTATTTTGATATTAAAATAGAAGATCATTCATAGAGTGAGGTTGGATTACATGACATGTGAAATTGGAAATTTACAAAATTCTCAATCTTCACAGGTCTTAGGAATTGTTTTTTGGATGGACTATGGTCCCTCAAACCATAGGAAAGAATTAAGCATAGTTCTTCATCATATTGAATTAATGTTTAGTCTAGTCATTATGGATTCTTAGGGATGTTAAGTTAATTAATGGGGGATTTGTGATATAATTATGTGCTGTCTATACTTGTGTTATACCGCCTTTCTATGTGATAGCTTCAAAAATTGAATTTTTTGAAAAAAATGATATTTTTTTGAAATCTGTATTAAGATTCAAAATAGGGATTTTATAGATTTTTTGTTTCCAAGCCATTTTGGGTCACTTTTGAAAATTAATTTTTTGTTTCCTTTTCATGTATTGTAAACTGAATTATTTCATAAAGGGTTTGTTTGAGAAATTATTTTATAAATGGTAGTTGGATTTATAAATTAAAATGACTATTTTATATATATATGAATAATGAATATTTTATGGAAATTTTGATTTAATTAATGGGATTTAAATATTTTCTATAGGTTTAATTTTATCAAAATTGGGTTCTATAATGCATGATTGATGTTCCATGTTTTATTGGATTACTTTTTTTTTGTAATTTTCCCTAGTTATGATGGGAATATTTGATTTGGTGTGAAAGACACAAACTAGTTGAATTCAATATTCATTATATTAAATTTTTTTCCCACCCTCCCCCACTCAGAAAGGTTATGAAAAAGGATAGATAATCTATTTTCAATGGATGAACCTTTGGGTTACCTTTTTATTTAATAGGTGTAGTTACTCTAGTTGGTAGTCTTACCCTGTCATGGAATTGGGTGGTGATTCTAGAACCTTTATTTTCATGGACATGGTTTATTTTTTCTTGAATAATTATAATCCATCCATTTTAGAGATCTAGGTTCACCCTATGTTTATTTGAAGGAACTAGTTGAGTTCCATTAAAATTTATAAATACTTTTTATCAAGCTGGTCCCTTTATTGCGGTGATCATGTGTTGGTGGTTTGGGAGTTGAAGAGAAATATCTGGGTATCATCTATATGGTTATTATTTGGATAGTTTAATTTCTATTCTTATGGGATATTATAATTTTTATCGTGTTGGTGCTTTTTGAAGTTTGATTTCTTGGTGGGTTGGATATGTAAAAAATAGGGATCTATAATCGGGGATCTTAGACCAACATTGCATTAAGTACACACCTAAAAGTTTTGATTCCATTTGTTTGTTTTTATGAGATGGTGAATGTGTGGTTGGGGTCATATATTTCTATGCGAAGTATGGTGGAATGGGTCTAAGAAAATTGTTGGTTTTGATGGTATTGTATTGTGGTATGAGTTCCCTTTTTGGATTTCTTTTGTGGTTCTTTGACAGATGTTGATATTTATATTGTTTCTATCATTATTTTTTTCTATGGCTGGGAAGACTCATAGATCAATTGGGATCTATGTAGAGTGTTTTGGGGGTGTCTAATTTATTTGTGTTGTCTCTTATGGAGAGATTGTGTGTTTTTGACTCACCATCTTTTACAAAGTCTAAATTCTACAGAGAGCTTATTAGGTCTCAGTGTTTATGTGACCTTATATCCCTTTGTTACTGATTGTATTTTTCATTGAAATATCAGATTTTTTGGGATGTTCTCTATTTTTATTGAGGATTTTTTTGGATGGTACTCTCTCCCATTAGGATCTATCATACATTATTCATATCTCTCAAATCCTTCACAGAGTGCTGTAGTTTTATTGATTGTTCATTCTGCATGTGTTTAGGTCTCTCTCTTAGAATTACCATTTGTCATGGTTAGTACATGGTTCGACAGGTCATGTAAAGGATTAGGTGTAATAGTTTGAGGCTTTTTTGTATAGGAAGTGTGCGAAGCATAGTTGATGTATAGTTAGGTAATCGATGTAATAATCTTTTTAATCATACCTATATTTTAAATTTATTAAGATTTTACAGGGTTTCTATAAATTATATTCCCATAGAAAACCCTTCCACATCCACCATAGTCATGAAACAATCCCACATTCCAATCCCCTTGCGTGTGAACCTACCTCTTCTAGATCCTCCTCTCTTAAAGTTCCCTTGGTGATTTGTTCATGATTTCATCGTAATTCATGGTAGAAACATAATTGAATTGACTTTTCTTACCAATATTCTCATTTTCCTCATGTTTTCTTCATTCCTAGTGATTTTTAATTACTCTACAAAACTCTAGGAGTAAAGGTTGACCAATTTTTTTGTTTAGAATATTTTAGGGTATTTGATCAATCTTTGAGCCACCCTAAACCAAGAATCTAAGTCTTAGAACATACACTATTGATTTGTGGTTGGTTTTCCCATGTCCTAATATTTTGATTCTGGAATAATGGACTACATGTGTGTTTAGTTCATGTATTAATATTCTATGGATAGTATTTTATTATTTAAGCGTTATTTCAAATGAAAATCAAGTTCTACTTTACTTTCATTTCAATATATAGGGTTTCTAAATTTGGAAGCATGTTGAAAACCTATTTAATTAACCTTTTTGTGCCATACTATTCTAAAAATTTCCTAAATTGCACATTGAAAATGTAAAATTGGATACTAAAAATATTTTGGGATTTCATGTTGATTCTAAAAATTATTTACATTTAATTTCAAGTGGTACATTAAATTCCATGATTTTTTAAATTATTTAAAGATTTATTTTGAATAGATCTGTGGTTTAAAAAGGAGTTGACCCCATTTGGGTTGGATGATAAATTAAAGGGCCGTGTTTTAAACCCTTGGGTGTTTTTAACTAGAATGGATTGATTTATAAATGAATTTATAAATATTATTCCAAATTATGGTGTTTCAAGAATTTTTTTTATCAATGAGATTTCAAATGTGAAAAGTGACTTGGACTTCTATGTTTTATTATTTTTAAATACTCAGTTTGAAATTTAAAATGGGGTTTTAATGGTTTGAATTTTAATTGTTACCCATTGAAATTTTCAAACCCATTTAGGGTTTTTAGTTTATTTTGTTGATTGTAAGATGTAGGTTGGGGGTAATTTAAATGTAAGGTATTTTGAATTGGGGTGAGTTATTATTATATTTTTATGCATACCTTGATCATTTTATGTTTTTCTCCTTCTCTTTTGTATTGGTCATCAAAATTTTTGGTCCCATAATTGTTTCCTAGATGGGTGAAACTCTAGGTGAGCATGTGTATTAATTGAAATATAATGGGTTGTTAAGGTTCGGAGATAGTACCCCATTGCAACTTAATCATCATAGGTTGATGGTCATGGGGACTATCTAGTTCTATGGGTCTTCAAGGATGGATAGGTTTTATAGGTAGAACTCAGATGCTGGTCACCGGTTTAGGATCATATTACTTGAGTATATAGGTTAGTAGCCTATGAATTTTTTACCTTTATTGGTGGTTTCATGTAGGGTATTTATTTTTTATATATTATAGTCCCTAATTATTATTTATCATATCACATTTATATTTTTTCCTACTTATGGAGCTTGATATTCTTCTTGATTGTGACCCTTTAAATATGTGTAGTTGTATTTATAAAATGGGTTTAAATTTGGATTTGAAAAGATTTTTTTGAAATAAAATTGGGTTATTTGTTCTATATTTTTAATAATGGATTTGAATTAGATTTCCAAAAATAATTTAGAATACTTTTTGATTAAAATAAAGGAGGTTTGATTTAAAATGAAAAAAATAATTATTTTCATGGAATGAAAATGGTTTTTTATTTTCATTATGGTTTATGAAATGGTAAACCTTATTTTTTTAATTGTGTTTAAAACTGTATTTAAATGGTTCTTTAATTAAACTTTTGGCATGTGGCATTTCAGGTGGTTTCCTACAAAGTTTTTTCAGGCTCACTCATATTTTTCATTTCTTTTTTAAGTTCTTGGGTTAAATTTTGACAACTCCTGGAGTGTTGATTGATATGTGAATTTGAATTTATTTGTTTATATTGTTTTATTTATTTTCTTATGCATTAGATAGATATTAATATTATATGATTAGTAGGATGTCTGGACAGATGTTTAGTTTAATTCCATATAATTTCTAGTCAACCATGGCCCTTTAATGAGCTCTTAATTCAATTTTTATTTATCTTGTCACATTGGACAAGTAGTACTTTACTACATTAGATTATGGTTATTGTTGGATGTGTGTTATTTCTCTGATGATCATAGTGGGACTCTATGTAGTAAAATATATAGGGATTTGGAGGGTTAGAAGAGGGATTTATTTTGTATCTGTATATATATTCTTTATTATATTTGTACATCTAGTTCTGGCATGGATTAATGACATAATAATGGGTCATGTTGTATTTTTTAGAGAAATAATATAGTTATTTAACCTGGATTTATTGGAAAATTTATTATCATTATTTGTATCTGATGACGAGACAGGTTTTGGTAGCCCATAGTGATTGTAAATTCCACTTAGGTTAGTGGAATGTTGGGTCTGGTGCTAGTTCAAATAGAATATCTGGTGAGGTCATTACATACTCAATCATTGACATATAACATACAATAAAAATAGTTTGATATGAAATAAAAATACGCGTTAAGAAATAAATTATTTGAAACCAATAAAGAAAAAACATTGTGGTTACACTCGATACACCATATTTCATCATAAATACATGAATATATTAACTTAGAATAGCCCTGATATTTTTCAAATTCAACATGTCATAGTTTTAAGGACATCCATTTAACATATCATGCTAACATTAAACATGATGTATTTTATTTTAAATTTTAGAATACTATCATACGAATGGTTTATTTTGATTAAAATAACTTTTTATGATTATTTTAAAACATTTAAGATGATCTGGAGTTGTATTCAATATCTTATAAAAACCAGTTAATGATATAGTCTCCTATATTTTGTTTAACCAAGATTACCACAAGGTGGTACTAATCATTGGGGCAGTGAATATATACTATGATTTCAAATGAATTTTCTATTATGAATACATGATCATGTATTTTTAATTTATTATTATTTTGGATATACCATTTATATATTGTACCCAACAATTCATGAGAACTTATGTGGTGATGCAGTCATGGATTATAGAAATTTGAAATTTTGTATAATTTCACAAAGGCCATGTAGTTTTTTTTAGTTTCTAGAGGTGATCCAAGTGATGATTGATAATTTTATCGCTAAAAATGAACCCATATCTCTTATCTAAGGTATTTTATATGGGTTCAAATTTCTATATATGTTTATGTTATATCCAATAAATTTCATTTTATATGTCATTTTATGTCCATGAAAATGATTTATTTTGTTTTATTGATGACTTTCATGACATATAAATCTATGTATCCTCTATTTTTATATATTTATAGCACACATATATCTATCTTTGGTAGTGTGGAGTTTTATGATTATAGGTACTCTAGGGGATTTTTTGAATTTATGTGTGCACACCCTCTTGGTACCTTAAACTATCCCTTAGTGTAATGGTGGAAGTATTTTAGAGGTATCATTTTTTATAGATTTTTTCTGTGTCTTTGTGAGGAAATATCATGTTAGAGTGGTATTATAGTGGATCTATCTTAGGTATAATTTTTAGAGTTATGAACATGTGAGTATTTTTTTGGAGAAAATTGGTTAATAATTATAGAAGAATTTGAGTTTAATTTATTAGGTATGAGAATCAATTTTTATGGTATGGTGGCTGATACATTCCTATTAACTGACATGAGTAGTTATAATATATTTTTCAAGGTACATTTAGATTCTTTCATGCATCAAATGATGGTTTTATCATACAATGTGAATGGTATTTCTAGTGGGAGGGAGTAGTTATTGGCTTGATTTTTCCATGCAATAATAAATGACTACTAATTTTTTATTTTCCCACAAATACATTCATGAATGGAAATATTTCATAGGATGTAATGTATGTGAGTTTATTCATGCAAGTGTTTTGTGAGTTCGATTAACCATTTAATCATGCAATACAATGTATGAGTAAATGCAACTATCCAAGGAGCATCATTATGTCTTTTATAAACACTAACATGTGATGATATTTTATTTGATGAATTTAAGATTGGTTGAAATTCCCTATATTCAAAAATATTCCTTTATCTTACTCCTTTACACAACCAGATGCTATCATGTTGTAGAGGTTGGTAAATCCCAATCAAATATTGGGTGACTCAGATACAGAAAGTGAATACTAATAGAGGTGGGATTATTCTATTTTTAACTTTTTTAATCTTTAACAAACTCATCAATATATAGATAAAGATGTTGTAGATATAGTTTAGTATAAGGTTCACCATTTTATCAGCATGTTCTTCATTTATATTTAGCACATATATCATATTTTCCTACATGGAGATCCTTGGATAATGGGTTTTAAATTACTTCTACTTCATATAATTATTTTTTTGACTCACATAAAATGTATCAATAGTATCAGAGTGAATCCTTGTGTACTTTTTATTAATTATTGTGACAAAATGAATAGAATACTAGAAAATATATAAACATTTTGGGTTTCTGAAAATTTGATTTTGAAAGAGGTTTACCCTGAAGTATAAAGGCTATGTAAAGGTAATCAAAGTGTAACATTTATGATGATGGGTTGTGTAATGGTAACCAAGTAATTAAACATACAAAGATAAATTGTGTACGGGTAACGAAGGTGATACCTTTACATGATTGGATACATAATGGTAACATGTGAATGGACATAACATGAAGGGGATCACGAAAGGTCGTCTAGAATTACACATATAAAAAGTTGTCCACATAAGTTTAGTACCCTATCTCACATAAGTGTATTATATCTATTACATTCACTACATCAAGGTATTAAAATCATAATTTCATGGTAATATATGTGAGGTATGTTATGTAATTTTTTTTTGTTTTCTTAAGGACACATAATGTTAACCAAGGGATTACCATTATGTGAAAGAGTTCATGTAAGAATAATTATCTATTTTCAAGGCCAATGTAAAGAAACCAAAACCCTACCTATACACAAGCACTCCACAATTAGATTATACTTATTCAATGTTTATATGGAAGGGTAAATGAAAGGTTTCCCTAAGGCAGAGTGTGTTTATAAATGTGAAGGGATAATACCCTTACATAAGAATGGGTTCCTGCATATCGGTAAATAGAAATGATTTTAATTTTTTTTTTTACATTTTAATTTTTTTAAGGATTTATTAAATGTTTGAAAAACAGTATAAGTGGTATTTTTTTATTCTTTTAATTGATAAAAGTTTTAAAAAATAATTAATTATAAATTTCATATAATTAAGTTAAATAAAAAATTTTGACATGTTTTTTCCCAAATGTTAAATGTTAATATCTGAAATAAATTTTAACAAATTATATGTACTAACATATGATCTTAGAATAAAAATTCTTATTTAGAAATCATAATAATATCTTTATAAAAGGTTATAAATGACGAAATAGGTCCAAAATATAAAATTTTTATATTTAAATTATGAATTGTTAATCATTAATTTTTTTTAACTATTCAACATAAAAGTGGGACCTATATAGATGTTATTTAAGCCACATTAAAATGAGTTTTGGTGACTAATATGATAAAGATTTAAATAATGATTATGTATATGATATATATATAATATTTAATAATTACAAAACATAAATGAAATTATAAATAATCAATAATTCTTTACATATAATATATTTAATATTTAAATTATATATAATAATAAATATGAATGAGGTCAAATTGTAATGAATATAAAATTTTTATGTCCAAAATTATGGAATGACCATAATTTTAATTCTGTAATTTATTAAATGTTATATAAATTGATTTTAATTATGATTTTTTTATAAATATTTGTCTCATGTATTAATATTTGAATTGGTAATTTATTTTAAGGTTATTCCTTTGTACATTCACATTTAGTATTTTTTAATAAATTTTAATAATGTGTATGATTTGGTTTAAAAGGTTATACTGGTTCTTGGATAGAGCCTTATATTACATGATTGGATTTAATCCATAATGAGTTTAGTTTTAATATGCATTGACCACAGTTTTTAATTTAAGTTATCAACATGAATTTAGTTGTTAAATATGTTTTTTACATATTATATGTAATAGTTATAATGAATTTGATTTTTTATTCAAAATATTATCCCCTAGTAGAGGTGCAATGGTAAGACTACCTACCTTACTAGAGGCATATATAGCATCCTGCTTTTTTATCACATAAACTTTCATTACATTATACAAAACCGAGGATCTTTAAGGTTTAGTGTCTTGAAAACCAGGAACTCAAAACATGAAATCATAAAACATTCTTCTTAAACACTTGAAAGGCTTATCCTTATGTTTATCCTAGGTTCATTACTGCATCTCATAACCTGGGGAGATACAACAAAAGAAAGGGTGAGCAGAAGATCCAGTAAGGGAAACAAGGGAAATATTTAACATGTGAACTTGAGATACATCAATAATGTCATGAAAAAGAACTTTAAGGCATGAGAAAGAAATCATGAGGCATATCATAATAAAAATAACATTTTTCTTAACTTGAAGATGTGGATACAACATTTAACAAATATAATCATTTCCGTTTCACCAAGGTCCATCCCCAAGGTGTCAATAAAAATTACCAAGGTTATTCACCAAGGTATCAGTCTAAATGGTCATCTCTAGAGATTAAGTCTTTACCCAATGCATTGGAGCACTATTAGGGAACACCCTTAATTTATATTTATTATCATGTGAGTCAAATATATAATCATCAATAATTTAATAAACAACCCATATAGCATAAAAAAATGGGTTTCATTTCATAATCATAACGTTTTAAAAAATGTTTTAAAGACAAGATCTTTGTGTCACTTTAAAACCCATAGAAAAGGAAGGTGGGTCTCACATATGTAAATAACAAAATTTAAAATAGAACAACTTGGTATATATTTGAATACCCCTATAGAAGAGAGAGCTTGGAGTATTCACTTAATAAAATAAAAGAACTTTAGAAAAAGAGAGAGACATTTTGAGACGGAATTTCTGCAGCATAACGACTATGTTACGAGGTTTTAGAAAACATTGAAAAGAGAGGGGACATGGGTCAACCACTCATAAATTATCCATAATATAGTTGGGGAATAGAATATAAAGGATTTAAGAACATGGTAATGAAATTTTAAAGACATACCATATGAAATGAAGAACATGAAAGGAAGACAAAAATTAGATTTCTCTTATGAAAATTCGGCAGCCTAACAGCGTCACTTAAACTTCAACAAAAATGAATTGACAAGATCAAATAGGGTCTCTCATAATATGAACATGAAATGGGAAGTAATATTAATATAAAAGAACATAATCCAACATAATAACATGGAGCATAAAAGAAATGACATAAAAGAGATTACATGAAAAGAAAGAGAGAGGTCAGATCCCTTACCTTAAAACGTAACTCTTAAAACTCAAAGGTTGAGAACTTGATGGCTTGGGGGCACCTTGAGAGGACTCCTTGGGAGGTAATTATACCAGAGCTTCGTTGGGGGAGAGTTGGGATAGAAATATAAAGGAGTAAAGTGTGAGTATTTATAGGGAATGTGAGGGGACAAGGCATTAATGGCCAAGGGACACCTCACAAGTGGTTTTCTCAAAACCATGGGCTCTCCCATGGTATTTCACATGGAGTTAGGCACAATGGGGCCCCACATAAAATAATTCATCACCTTTGGTCTTCCAAACATTAAAATATCTCATGACATCATCATGACACAGTTATGATGTCATTAAACATACCGAAACCCTAAAATTGTATTTTTACTATTCATTAAAAATTAAACTTTCTCAGAAAAATCCCCAAAAATTACCTTAACATAATATTGATGATCTGAGTTCAAAAATGAAATCCATTTTATAAAAATAATTTTATAAATATTTTTAATTTAATTTTTAATTAAAAAACACTATTCACCCGAAAAAACTAATACTTGACTAATAAATTCTAAAACAGTTATTTACCTATTTTATTCAATCACATTACTTAATCACGGTGCCTAGATTATATTAATACTTTATTTTAGTGAGATTACTAATCCATTTGGTCACATTACTAATCCTAAGCATAAAATCACTATTCATAATTTACTATTCATCAAAAATCAAGTTGATCTTATTAGACTCTAAATTTCGTATTGAACATAATTGTAGAAGACCATTTTTTGAAAGTCATTACACATTTTTAATTATTTAAGGTTTACATAAACATTTTTAAAATATCATTTTTCTAAAATTCATAAAAAATATGCATACTATATTTATCCGGTCATTTGAAAATTCATAAACTTCATCATAAGAAGAAATTGAAATTTTTATTTAAAACAAAGGATTACACAAGGCAGTTACGGTCTCCTTACATAGCCCCATATCAACACTAGCATAGGACCTAAGTGTAAGGTGTGCTAAGGTGAGAGAATCCGAGGGAGGCTCGACCAACATCGCATGAGTAGTAATTTCTATCAGTTTGAACTTCTCGCGAAGGTGATTCCATTCTATCTTCACATGATGACGTTCAGCTTGGGTTTGGTCCGGAGCAAAGCCCGGTGGTGCTACCTCCTTCCCAAGTTCTGTTATATGGGCTTCGATCGGTCCAAGACTACTGGGTGAGGCCATCAAATCTTCTTTCTATATTAATTAACCAAGATCACTTGTATTTAGAGACAATAATCAAAACGTTTAGTTTCTAGCGGTCATATTGACCAATGATCATATAACAGTCAAAACCCAACAGTATCATTTTAATTATACTCATGTTATCCATTGAAACAGTTTTGTTGAGTATAAAATAACACACAAAATTAGGAACCAATATTTATTAAAAATTTCGGGTCGTTACAATATTCCCCCCTTATGAAATTGCGTCCTCGCAATATTTAAAATCGGGATTGGAAATTTCATTGAAAGTCCCACATCGGAAAATAGTCAGTAACACTATTACTTTAAAAGAAAGAAAGAGAAGTAAAAAGGTCACCTAAGTTAACCCATTCTAGGATTCCATGTAGGAAAACATGGACATGGAGGAGAAAACAAAGGGTCATGTTCTAAGGGGGAGTGATAGAAAACATTATTAAGAGAAAGTTAACCATGAGAAAATCAGAAACTTAAGATGTGTGTAAACGTTATTTGATTACCTTGTAGGAAACGTAAACCAAAAACATTTTTGTTTTACATTCCATTTCATAATTTTTAGGAATTCATTTACTACATATAACAAAAACATAAGGAAATATACATACCTTCAAGTAGAGTTTCATCCTTTAATAAGTTTCTACCAAAACTATTCTTTTCTCCAAACGATGAGCATTCAAAACTACTTGGTCTCATAAAAGCACAAGAATCATCTTCCAGAGAATCACATAATCCACCAAAGATTAATTATATATTTCTTCTATTATCCCAAAAATAGAAATGGTAAGATAAAAAAAATCTTCAAAAAGAAATAATCCCATAGGAAGGGAAACATCTTTAAATCTTCAAAATTCCACGGTACTACCCGAAGATCATCATAGACCATTCCATAAATAACTGTCCTTAAAATTCCTCTAAATAAACCAAACTAATATTGAAACCTAAATACAAGAAGGATGTGATAACATAGTCTTCCAAAATAAACTTCATCATTCATCTCCAAACAACATTAATCACTCCTAACATCTTATTACAAAAGAAGCTAACCTAAACATATTTTCCCCAAGATAGGTTAATCATTTCCATAAGTAACCTAAATTACTATAAGTCCACATTAAATTCATCGATTATTGAAAATATAAGTCAACCTTTACTTATCAAAGAAAATACCATAGTAATCTATTTACCTTGATCAAATAGGGTTCCCAAAATAGTGAACGTCTTCCAAAATAATAATCATCTTTTAATCCCCTAATCACCCTTTTTTTATGAAGGACAACTTCACTACATCAACATGTGGTACATAACAATAGATTTTTTCCTTATTGATATAAAATCATCTTAGGTAGTGACTCGATGATCTTAGAAAACATAAAAGATATGCTCATAGAGCACGAACTAAAATACAACATGACATAGACAATTATTGCGAAGAAGTTACATGTACTTCAGTCATCATGATCCATCTCATCATAGGACTTGCATTTTTACCTTGTCCTCGAAGATTGTTGATGCTCACCATGCTTCTCATCCATTCCAAGAGAGCATTTCCTTGGATAATTTCTAACTTATCCACATTTACGACATCGAAATGTATAAGGTACATTAGATTGAACCTTATCTCCATTCATAACATTATCCATTTTTTAAAAGCAATTGGATACTTTATGCCCTATCTTCCCACACTTAAAACATCTCTCGGTTCCTTTGTGACATTCTCCTTGGTGCCTCTTCCCACACTTTTTGAAAAAAAGAAATTGAGTCATCTTTCCCTTATCAACTTTATCAGAAGAATGTCCTTGAGACTTTGTCTTCTTATTTCTTGATGAATTTGGGAATTCAACTAGGTACCAATTATTAATTGTGATTTTTAATAGCTGGTTTGGCATAATCAAAATATGTTCAACTTGATCTTCCGTCATCTCTGTCACATTAATGGGTCAATCGTCACATTTCCTATCACATTGGTTGTTGGGACATTCTCTTCCATTTCCCACCATTAACTAAGAAAAGAATGTATAATTAGGGGGCTTAAATACTTAGCCAATAATCATGAAAAGGAAACTTAAAGCATAGAAGGATAAACTTGTAGAAGAAATTTATACCCTAACTTGTGATCCCCTAGGTCCTAATCTAGGTTATCCATGATCATATATTCTTATGTGAATCTTTATTTTATTTTATCTTTGTTCCTTTAATAATGGTTCATACTAAGCTTATGAATTTACCAAAGCATATCCCCCGGGAGTGTCATAACCAAGAGTGCAGAAAGGCCCGTTGTCGTGTACCGGTTTCCATTTGAGTCTAGCTCAAAGTGGTGTTTTCAGGTCTTACCCCTATGTATATCTGTGCCAGAGCCACCTCTACCTACTCGTATCTAGACAGGGATGTATTTGCTTGGAAACCACTTACTCAATACTCACCAAAATACTAGGAATATTTCCTACATTTAAACTTTTATATAGGGTTATTCATAGAGTTTTCATATCCTAATTTCCATAAATAACTAAACCATCCTTTGACACCAACTACAACATCCCGCCTTTTTATCACATAAACTTTCATTACATTATACAAAACCGAGGATCTTTAAGGTTTAGTGTCTTGGAAACCAGGAAATCAAAACATGAAAACATAAAACATTCTTCTTAAACACTTGAAAGGCTTATTCTTATGTTCATCCTAGGTTCATTACTGCATCTCATAACCCGGGGACATACATCAAAAGAAAGGGTGAGCAGAAGGTCCAGTAAGGGAAACAAGGGAAACATTTAACATGTGAACTTGAGATACATCAATAAAGTCATGAAAAAGAACTTTAAGGCATGAGAAAGAAATCATGAGGTATATCATAATAAATTTTTTTTCATAACTTGAAGATGTGACTACAACATTTTACAAAGACAATCATTTCTGTTTCACGAAGGTCCATCCCCAAGGTGTCAATAAAAATTACCAAGGTTATTTACCAAGGTATCAGTCTAAATGGTCATCTATAGAGATTAAGTCTTTACCCAATGCATTGGAGCGCTATCTGGGTGCACCATTAATTTGTCTTTATTATCATGTGATCCATATATATCATCATCAAAAATTTCATAAACAACCCATATAGCATAAAATAAATGGGTATCATTTCATAATCATAACGTTTTAAAAACTGTTTTAAAGACATGATCTTTGTGTCACTTTAAAACCCATAGAAAAGGAAGGTGGGTATCATGTATGTAAATCCCAGAATATAAAATAGAACAAATTGGTATATATTTGAATACCCGTATAGAATAGAGAACTTTGAGTATTCACTTAATAAAATAAAAGAACTTTAGAAAAAGAGAGAGACATTATGAGACGGAATTTCTGCAGCATAACGGCTATGTTACGAGGTTTTAGAAAACATTGAAAAGAGAGGGGACATGGGTAACCCACTCATAAATGATCCATAAAACAGTAGGGAAAAATAATATAAATGATTTAAGAACATGGTAATGAAATTTGAAAGACATACCATATGAAATGAAGAATATGAAAGGAAGACAAAAATTAGATTTCTCTTATGAAAATTCGGCAGCCTAATGACGTCAATTAAACTTCAACAAAAATGAATTGACGAGATCAAATAGGGTCTCTCATCGTATGAACATGAAAAGGGAAGTAAGATGAATATAAAATAACATCCTCCAAAATAAGAACATGTAGCATAAAAGAAATGATATAAAAGAGATTACTTGAAAAGAAAGAGAGAGGTTGGATCCCTTACCTTAAAACGTAACTCTTAAAACTCAATGGGGACCTTGAGGGATTGGGGGAACCTCGAGAGGACTCATTGGGAGGTAATGAGACCAGAGATTCATTGGGGGAAAGTTGGAAGTGAAAACTAAAGCAGGAAAGGGTGGATATTTATAGGGAATGTGAGGGGACAAGGTATTAATGGCCAAGGGACACCTCACAAGTGGTTTTCTCAAAACCATGGGCTCTCCAATGGTATTTCCCATGGAGTTAGTCCACATGGGTCCCCCCATACAATAATTTATCACCTTTGGTCGTCCAACCATTAAAATATCTCATGACATCATCATGACACAATTATGATGTCATTAAACATACTGAAACCCTAAAACTGTATCTTTACTATTCACTAAATATTAAACTTTCTCAGAAAAATCCCCAAAAAATTATCTTAACAAAATATCGATGATCTGAGTTCAAAATTGAAATCAATTTTATAAAAATAATTTTTTAAATACTTTTAATTTAATTTTAACTAAAAAACACTATTCACCCGAAAAAACTAATACTTGACTAAAAATTTATGAAACTGTTATTTACCTATTTTATTGAATCAAATTACTTAATCAAGGTGCCTAGGTTATATTAATACTTTATTTTAGTGAGATTACTGATACATTTGTTCACATTACTAATCCTAAGCATAAAATCACTATTCACAATTTACTATTCATTAAAAATCAAGTTGATCTTATTAGACTCTAAATTTCGTACTGAACATAATTGTAGAAGACAATTTTTTTAAAATAATTACACATTTTTAATTATTTAAGGTTTACGTAAACATTTTTAAAATATCCTTTTTCTAAAATTCATAAAAAATATGCATACTATATTTATCCGGTCATTTGAAAATTCATAAACTTCATCATAAGAAGAAATTAAAATTTTTATTTAAAATAAAGGATTACACAAGGTAGTTATGGTCTCCTTACATAGCCCCTTATCACACCAGTATAGGACCTAAGTGTAAGGTGTGCTAAGGTGAGAGAATCCGAGGGAGGCTCGGCCAACATCACACGAGTAGTAATTTCTATCAGTTTGAACTTCTCGTGAAGGCGATTCCCTTCTAGCTTCACACGATAAAGTTCAGCTTGGGTTTGGTCCAGAGAAATGCCCAGTGGTGCTACCTCCTTCCCAAGTTCTATTAGATGGACTTCGATCGGTCCAAGACTACTGGGTGAGGCCATCTAATCTTGTTTCTATATTAATTAACCAAGATCACTTGTATTTAGAGACAATAATCAAAACGTTTAGTTTCCAGCGGTCATATTGAACAACGATCATATAACAGTCAAAACCCAAAAGCCTCATTTTAATTATACTCATGTTATCAAATGAAACATTTTTGTTGATTATAAAATAACACACAAAATCAGGAAACAATATTTATTCAAAATTTCGGGTCGTTACACATATGCCTTGATTGGGCTTGTGAATCAGGTTGGTTGTCTATCACATCAGATTTACTCATGTGGAAAACTCTAATCATTTAAATGAAAATTTTTGTACCCTATTCATATGATACTTATATTTATGTATGAATATGATTGATATATATTTTTTTGGAATGTAACAGAAACTTATGGGTGGTGTATTGAGTTACATATCAATATAGTTTCAACATATTAGTTTGGTGGAGGGAATAATAATCCAAAATAAATTACTAGAGGAATGTATAATTAAGAGGGATTATCCTGAGATAAGATGATTTTATTAAAATCTTGTTAAAATAATATGTGTGAAATTCCTTGCAAAGAAACACTTATCAAGGCCTTTATAATCAAATTAGGTAGTTTTTTCCTTAGTAGTGTGCCCCTGGATTATCTTCCGTAAGGAAATAAAATAATAAGTGACTCAATATTATCTTGTTGGGTAGTTTCATGCCATATCCAGGTCCCATGGATTTACTTTTCTTATCTTATTTTTTTTTAATTTTATTTAGGTAATAATTATCAAGTATTACCAAATGTTTGGTTTATTATGGGAGTAATGTTTCTTTTTCCATATGATGGATTAGACAAACGGTTCTCCACTCACCAACCTAAGAATCATATATGATGTGATTGGGATGATTTTGTACCTAAATATGTAAGTGTTGAGATAAAATTCCTAATGGAATGATTAATTAATGAAATATGGATCTTGGTTCATTAATTGGAATGATGAATTTTAAAAGAGGTTGTCATTTTATTCACTAACAATTTACTTAAATTCTTAATTAAATGGTTAATAATACATGATAATCATATAATAAAATATTATATTGTAGAAAATATCATCATCATTATCATCATGCTAATATTCTTATTTAATACTTGGAAATGATATACATAATGTAATATTCCCTTAGAAATAGTACTTTATGAAAATTTCATAAAAAATATTGATTATTTAAGAAATATTCTTAGAGAAAATTCTCTGTGTTTGAATAGTTCCTTACTCTGTATCCATATATTGATGTTTTTCAACAAGTGAATATATATTATTATAGAATCATTGAGTTATATATTAATTATTACAAAGGAATTAGACTAATAATGACCGATGTAATCTTATACTCCACTCATATACTCAATATGATTGGGAAAGTTAGTGATTTTAGTGTCGCATAGTCAATATTATTGGGTATTCCAACTGATATTCCACATGATTGAAATTTATAAATGAATTGGTGTGTCTAAAGGCTTATATGAAGATATAATTATTATAGAAACAAATTACCTTACTTTTTTTAATATATTATATCAACTATATGATTTACAGGGGTAGGAAATATACAAAAGGCCAGAAAGGGAGAAAATTGAAGATTTTTTTCATGTTATAGTAAAAGGAATCATTTAATTGATAACTTGGATAACTTCATCTTGGATAAAATTAGCATTAGATGTATGTTTTATCTCATTTATCTCTTTTAAAGAGAATGAAAACAATTATTTTATAATAAAAATAGATAAGTTGTTTCTTGATACGTATAGTTATGATTTTTTCAATTCTATAACAACCAATAGGGATACTAAAAATGGATTGTTCTAGTTATGGATTTTATCCTATTTTCAAATATTAAATTTTTTACAATATAATTTATTTCCTGAAAAAATTATCATAATATTATCAATGTTTTTAGAATAGATAAACTAGGAATTTGATGTCGCATTTCAGGTATCGTATGGATAGTAAAGGTGAGTAAATTTTCAAATTAGAATAAGAATTGTAAATTGAAAATTTCAACAACGTTTCTTAAAAAATATGATCTTGTTCATTTAAACATATAGTTTTGGTAATAATAATAATTCAATACAATTTTATTATATAATACACAACTGAAAGGGTTTTTGAAACTCCATGGAATGTCCACGTCAGATATAGATGCTAAAAAAATTAATTCATCAATTTTAAAGTGCATGTGATATAAAATATTTATTATATAATTTTTTTAAATATAAATTAATTCAAAATCAATGTTAGAATTGATTGAGATTTTATTTTATATTCATGAGATGGTTTAAATAGTTACTATATTGAGGATATGAATGTAAATTATTTTTTCAGGACAAAATAAATCTAATTAAAAATGTTAATCATCAACTCAATTTCATTATGTGATAAGAGAAGGTGTTCGATTATAAAGATTTTTTGTGAACAAGTATGAGATAATTAATTGTATACACATGGATTATGTTTCATGGATTTATATAATATGTTTTTAGAAGAAGATATTGAAAAAATTGTACTATATATGATAACATGTGTATCTAAGTACTTATTAAAATATGTGGGAATGTGTTCCCATAACCCATATGTAGTATTTTAAAATAAATTATTATTTAAAAAAAAACAATTGAACCACATAGAGTACCAGATATAATATGTGCATAATATTTTATTTGTTAAATGTTCATTATGAAAGAAAATAAATGTTATTTCCTGATACAAAAGAGTTTGTATTTCTTATCAAGAATTTTAGAAAAGATTATATTTTATAAAAGGCTAGTGGATGTTTTTTGGACATAGAGAAGTTCAAAATTAAAAAAATAAATGTTAAATAAACTCTAATTTAATGTTATTTACAAATAATATCCTTAAATGTTTAAGAAATGTGATGGTAATGAAAAATTTAAATTGTTACATTTATTTTCCACTTAGATAGTTGATATACCTATTATACCAGTCCATTATTAAAGTTTCTTCAATCATCATCATAAATGTATTTAGGATATGTGGTGATAATGAAAAATTTAAAGAGTTTTATTTAGTGATCATGAAAATGAAAGAAACAATTTCTTGAATGATTTTTCCAATAAAAATTAAAATTGAATTATACTTGATATCCTAAATGAGATTACAACATTGTGGTAAAGGTAAATTTAATGAGTTATATTTATTACCCAAACTATTTGTTTTTAACTTTATCCAATTTTTTTTTCAGAGGACCAAGAAATAACAATGTATGTTGTTAAATTATTTCAAGGGAAAAAATTTGTTGGACTAGGGTTATAACTATTATTATGATGAAATAAAGAATATTTTTATGTATGAAACATAAGTTAACATTGTAAAATTTAATTTTGTGATATTGAAGAGTTTTATTGGGTTTAAGAAGTTTAATGGTTTGGAATTTGATTCCTAAATCTCAAAATTTTTAATATTGATTACTTCAGTGTTGTTTCTCACTAATTCCTTTAGTGAGTGGGTTTTATTAGATTATCACATATAGACATTACATAGATTATATATGATATAATGTTTTAACAAAACCCAAAAGTGTAAAAAATATAAGACCGATATAGTTTTTTATCATATATGATATGATAAACCGATGAATATGTTGGGGTTTTTAAATATTATTAAATAGTTTCAAAACATTAAAATGTATCAAATAGAAATGAAAACTCCATTTTTTCATTATTTCACACTGGATAAATAAATGTTTGTATAAATATACATTTTATAAAGTGTAATGATAATTGAAACTTCTATGTATTAATATGAGTTTATCCCAAACCAATATTAACCATGGAGTATTTTAGGTTATGAATAAATATTAATTTTAGTTTGAGTATGATTGTTTTATAGAGATTCAAAATATTATCAATATGCACAAGAAAAATAATAATATTCTTTGTGTTTATTGGATGACCCACTGTGTATACCATATGGAGTATCATATAGATATTTATATGGTATACTAGGGGTGAAAGGATCATATATGAGTCCCCACTACTTGATTTTGGAGAGATACATTACAAGATAATCATAATAAATTAATATCTTACTTTTGATATATATATATATATTGAATTATCTAATATGAGGGAGGTTGTGTATGTTGCAGATCACACCATCAGATGGAGCATAACCAAGATACGAATTTTCCTCTCATATGATGATTGCGGAATTAAGTCTCTCAATTGAGATAGACTGTAGGAGTGTGTAGACATAAGTTGATATAATTTATCTATATGGAAAAGGGATATGTGGTATCCCTATCAGTAATATTGAATGACATGTAATATATTCATATATCAGATATGTCTATACTTAAAGAGTCTTGAGCAGTTGAATCATCTGTATGGGATTAACATGTTCTATGTCTCATGGTCATTCAGTGACTTTGACAAAGAGAAAATATGAGAATGAAAAATTTCATATGATAAAGATTAGTAAAAATAGTTATAAATACACATGTTTTTGATGGATATCAAACCACATCCCTTTATAGATTGATTATCATTCATGCTTTTCTAGAGGATACAGTTTCCTTTCTTGAACCTACATATACAGAAAAACATTCCTTCATCTTCTTCCTTTCCACTATGAGATGCTAGAATGCCATGGATGTTGGTGGATCCTACTTAAATGGTGACTGATTCTGGTGAATCCCATATATACCTACAATAGTAGAATGATTAGGTTTTCTAATCTAGTGATCATTATCATGTTCATAAAGATGAAGAAAAAATGTTACATATGCTATTGTTTTAACTTAAATGATTTTTACTACATGTTATTAATTTATATTTATCGCATGTTTCATATGATATTGCATGAAGTTACTTGGAAAATGGGTTTTAAATTGATTCTTTTTCATATACTAATAATTATTAGAATCACTTAAAAATTAACATGTATAACACATATTGATCGAACACATTATGAGTTTAAATTATTAATAATAACCATGTTCCAATCTGAACTAGATGTCAGGTGAAAATGTTTATTGGATTAAATTGATAGGATTTTTCCATAAGAGAGGAAATCAATATCTTTGTGATAGTTTTTTCATGATGATATTTTTATTAAAACATAGATGGGGTATAATGATATTTATGCTCATGATTAAATAGAAAAATCTTATAGATTTCAATAATTTTCATGAAAGATAATTGTTTTTCATAAATTTTATTATTGGAATATTAATGATGTTATTTGAATTACAAAGAAATTTATGGACACTTATATATCATGCATATTGGTTTTGTATTTTTTTTCTTATGATCGAGTGTGATATACTTTTTTTGGATGTTTGGTGTAATAAATTATTTTTGATAGCTATCAAATTATGATATCAACATATGAATTATATAGAAGTGTTATGATAAATGATATATATTAATACTATCTCAATTGTGAAAAGATAAGTAGTAAAATCATGATTGTGTTTCACTATGGTTGAGAAATTGAGGTCTTATTGACATAAACAATATCCTCAACTCTAATGTTTGAGGATGAGACTGATATTTTTATTATATAATGATTTAAATTCGTACATGGTTGGATGACAAGTTCCACTTATCACATTAATATTAACATCAACCTTCGAGTATCATAATTTCCTATGTAGATCCGCTTAGTGATGTACAGGTAAATTGTATGAGTTGATGGCTCAAATACATATAGAATAGTGGATTCTAGTTACATAGTTTATATTTCCATGATCATGCAATGTTATGAATTATTTATGATATTTTTCATGTTCTTCCCAATTATACTTGTAATATATTACAATTGATATCAAACTTATTTTGTTATAATGATGATTAACTATGTGAATAAATAAAATCTAGTGAATATTATAGACCAATAAATATGGTATATGTTTCTTAGGATGATAATTTAGTAATGAAGTAAATATTCTGGTGATATGAAGTTATCTTGAAAGAAATCTAGTTCACTTAGAGTTGAATGGTCAAGACCAGGACTCTCATCTACTATTCTTTAGGAGTTGGATTTTTTTGATGAGATTCTCTATGAGTAAGGTTAAATTATCAACGATAATTTCTCAAAAATTCCATTTCTATTTAGATAAAATTATAAGTATACCAGTATGTAATTAGATTTTTTATGTAGGTTATTAATTTTGGTTTTTTCGAGTGGATTAGATTCAATAGGTGTTTTCTCAAAGAATGAACCAGATAGTTGTGGTCACTTAATAACTACTAATTCAATCCACATTAGACAAGGAAAAATTTGTCTCTGAGAGTAAGGATTCTACATTTTGTCAGTCTTATAGGTTATTTGGGCTATCACATGGATATTGTGAGGTATGGGAAATAATTTGTTTATCAGTTTTTAAATTAGGCCAAAATGGGTATACTTAATTTAACATGTACCCATTTATATTTTCTCTCCCAATGGATTCACATTATATAATTTTTTTACAAACCTCAACACCAAAATCCCCACTCCAGTACCCCACCCCTATCTCATCCATCCATCTCGATCCCCCTACTCATTCCTTTTATATACTCTCTATATTTATCCTTTCTCTCTCTTAGATCAGAAACAAATATTATCATTTGCCCCTATGCTAGAAGACATCTATCCATGGTTATAGTCATTATCAAACACCTTTCACTCAATGATGGCTATCTAATGTGGAAGTTTATTTAGAATTTCAACTTCCTAGGACTCTATAGAAAGTATTTCCATATTCATTTCATATAATTTCATTTATATCTTATAATAAAATTAATATATTTTATGGAATCTCCTATATTATTTTTATCACCTTATACTTTGGGGTTGTTTCTTCTCTAAATTGTGATTTTCTAAAGGTTTGATCCTTTTCAAAGAAGGATTCCATTATCTTTTTTCTCCATTTAAGCTCTATTAAAATATTTTTTCTTTTCATTTCTCTGGTGATCTCTAATGGAATAAATATTTTTTATACATATATCTTTCTCACTGAAATTATCCATGATAATGGTGTACCTCATTGATGTTCATAACAAACATTCTCTTTATTAAACAATTAAACATGATTTATTACATAAACATGCACGTAAGACAACTCCAAGGATCAAGAGGTATTGTTTATTGGAAACTTAGGAACATTGCATAACAACTTATAACATAAAACAAAACATCTTTATTGAAAACTTATTTTACAAGACCACAACATTCCATCCTACTTTGCATTGCATGGGATAACCTGAGGACATGCGTAAGAAAAGGGTGAGATATAAAGCCCCATAAGGGAGTAAACAAGGAATAACCTGAATAATATAGTACATGTTATACAATAGGAATATCAACGGAGCACAATATAAACATGAACATAAAGGCATGATATAGCATGATTATAATAGCTTGGAAATGTGGCAACAACATTTAACATGATATTAGAATGAGCCAAGTCTTGTTTCATATGGAGCACAATTAAACCCTCATTTCACTTTAATTATCATGAGTAAACCCTCATTTAACTTGATGTATCAGGATACTAATCTTTACCCAATGCATTAGAGTGCTATGAGGGAGCACCCTTCTTAATCATTTCATTCCATGCATAAGTGTGCCGCATAGATCATACAACATAGATTCATTAAACATCATCATTTATTACACAATAAAGTAATGTAAAATTAATAAATGGAACTCTATAATCAATAAGTAAATGTGCATAAAGGTGAATACCATTGATAGAGAAATGGGCATGGTATTGACTACACAATTACTTTGGCTTGGAGAATCGTAGTGAAATTTCAGCAATATAACAACATGACATTAGAAATCATAAAAATGGTTGATGAGAGAGAAAGGGTTATCTCATCATATGTAAATGAAATTTACATTAAGGGGGTAATATATATATATGTCGCAACATATGTAATGGAATTTAGTTTCAAAATATAAAATAATTTCTTTATTGTAAATGGGATGAGAGAAATTCCTTACAAAATTTTGGTATGGTAACGAGTGTGCATGATAGGCATTAATGAGAGAGTAATAGGTCTATAATCCTTATACAATAAGGATGTATGTATGGATGATGTTATAAATCATACCCCAACATTTTTAAATGAAAAATGTTATACCAATACAAATAAATTTAGAAGAAAATGAGAAAGGAAAAAAATACCTTACTTTGAAGTGTGATCCCAAAGGCTTGAGAGAGGCTTGAGAGAGGCTTCTTGGGAGTTTGGGGAGACTTGGGAGGATTATAGAGAGATTAGGGTAGAATTTTGTTGAGCTCCAAAGGGTTTGAGTAAAGTGAAGTGGGTTATTGAGTGTGATTATATATGAAAGGAGAGGAAATTCTTTATCATTTAGGTTTTGGACACTACACATTAAACTAATCATAACCACAAACCATCCCATATTTTTTACAAATTGGAGTGGAAAAAATTATTTTATAAGTCTAATATCCTAACATATTAAGATATTCATCTTGTATATGTGGAGGTGAGTCACACACTAAAGGAAATATTATTAAAAAGTTAAAATGTTTTATATGCCTTGGAGGGTCCACTAAGGATTTGTTAAATAAATCAAACAAATATAAAATAACATTATTTTAAATAAAAATTGTATTTTGGACGAGAATACCATTTATAGTATTTTACTACATCACTATTATTCCATTATGATGTCATAAAATACATTATATATTTAAAAGATATTTAATATTTACCAAAAAATTCGACTCTCATAAAATTATGAAAAATTCACCATTAGATAATTTTGATGTCCTTAATCCAAAAATAATATTAATTTTATTGAAATAATTTTTTAAATATATTAATTTTAAATTTTAAAAATAAAAACCGATATTTATTGAAATTTCATGGGTTTTAACGGAAACAGTTTTCAAACCTTAATAAAAATTTCAATTATATTCATAAAAATTATATGATCATTTATATTTAATTAAAAAGTGATTTAGTAATAACATTTTACTAAAATATTATTTAGTTCAAAAATCCATTAATTCATCAAAAAATATATCTTAAATGAATATTTACTAAAAATAGTATTTGTGCTTTAAAAACCATTTACAAGGTAACAATAATAAAATGAATGTATATACATTATTCTATAAAAAAATACCCATAATCATAGTGCTAGGGTCTTATTACATAACCCCTTATAACACCTGCACAAGGTATAAGGGTATGGGGTGCAATGGTGAAAGACTCTTGGGGTGGCTTAGATAACATTTCTCGGGTTGTAATATCTATGAACATCCACTTCTCTCGTAGGTAGTTACATTCAAGATTAACATGTTGAAGCTTTGCTTGGGCTTGGTTAATATCAAATCCTAGTGATGCCACCTCTTTTCCGAGTTTTGAAAAATGGGCTTTGTATGGAGAAATTCTACTGGAAGTGGTCATCACTTCTTTTGTCTGAGTAAATTGGATTTGTTAAAGGCCTATATTTATACTAATCACGTGATCACTATTCAATGGCTATATTAGCAACAATAAAAATTTCAGAATGGTATTTTTAAATTGAAAAAACATAAAAACAAGGAAGTGCATAAGTTTTATATCACCATTTTACATAATAATACATTTAATCAGATCAAGAAGAATTTTCATTAATAAAATTTTGTGTCGTTACAATCTTCCCCCCTTAAGAATTTTCACCCTCAAAATTTTATTTTACAACACTAAAATAGATTAGGGTAACTCTTATTCATCCCTTGCACTTATTACCACATTGATTCTTCAAACTTATTGTTTCTCTATAACATCTTGATAAAGGGGCATTGTCTTATTTCATAGAACTTTTTCCCTACAATCTAAGATCTTCACCGGCTTCTCTTTACATGATAGGTCATTCTACAATGGTACCACCTCTGTATTGAGTACATTCAATGATTTAGTTATGTACTTCCTCAAATGTGATACATAGAATACATCATATACTTGAGATAGGTTCAGTGGGTGTTTTAGTCGATATGACACTACTCCAATTCGATAAAAGATCTCACAAGGGATGATGTACCTTGAAAAAAGCTTTCTGTTATTCCCAAATATCATAACTCAATTCCATAGTGATATGAGGAGGAATATAATTTCCTCAACATCAAACTCTAGGTCTCATTGAAAATTATCAGCATATCTATTTTGTTAAATATGAGTAGCTTTAATGTGCTACTAGATAATCTTAAACTTCTCCACCATTTCATCAACAATTACTGTACCTAGTATTTTTTTCTCCCCAACTTCATCCCAACATGCCGATGTTCTACACCTCTTCCCATAAAGGGCTTCTTAAGGAGCCATTTGGATTCTTGAGTGGAAACTATTATTTTAAAAGAAATAAACTAGAGGAAGATGTCAGTCACATCCTCCTTTGAAGTCCATTGAGAATGCTATCAACATTTCCTCAAGTGTTTGGATAGTCTGCTCATATTTTCCATCAGTTTGTAGATGATAAGCCGTACTAAAGTTCAGCTTTGTATTCCGCGAATGTTGGAGACTCTTCCATAACGTAGAGGTGAATCATAGATCTCGAACGATTACAATTTATAGTGGTACTCCATGCATACTTATCACTTTTATGATGTATATCCAAGCTAGTTGATCCAAGGATAAATCGTTTTGAATTCCAATTAAGTTTATTGTTTTTATAAGACCATCTACAACAAACCAGATAGCGTTGTTTCCTTTTAATGTCTTCAGAAGTCCTGTGACAAAGTCCATGGTGATGTTCTTCCATTTTTTAATTAGTATGGGTAATGGTTTCATCACACCCTTTTACTTCTACCTCTCAGACTTCACTTTCTAACATTACAGGAACTTTGATTTATACTTAGTGTTATCCTTCCTCATGTTATACCACCAATAATTCTCTCAGAGATCTCAATACATCTTTGTGTTTCCTGGGTGAATAAAGAAATTTGAACTATGTGCATCATCCAAAAGTTCATTCTTTTACTCCATATTTTATGGAACACATAGTCTTGTCCCAAATCTCAAAATTAATTCTTCATTAACATTGAATTATGAGAATTTCTCTTTTCTGATAGTGTCCACTTTCTGCTGAATTCCCACATCATCCTTTTGATAATCCTTTAACTTTTACAAAAAAAGACATTTGTGAAATAATTTGTGAAAGGATTTGTGATGTTATTATCTCTATGATTATAATGTACATCTTTATCAAATATAAGAATATTGGATCCTTTTCCATTCTCATCAATGAAAGAGTTTTTGGATCCTTTATACTTAGAGCATCTTTCAATTTGTTTGCTTTCCCAGGGTGGTAATGGATTGATCAGTCATTGTCTTCTATCATCTCTAACCATCTTCATTGGCGCATATTCAACTCCTTCTGTGTGAATATATACTTGAGGCTTTTCTGGTCCGTATATATTTCACATTTCTCCTCAAAGAGGTAATTTAACCATATTTTTAAAGTGAAGATCACTACAACCAACTACAGATCTTGTGTTGGATAGTGTTTTTCATGAAATTTTAATTTCCCTAAAGCAAAGGAAATGACATTATCATTTTTCATCAAAAAACAACCCATTCGCTGCTTAGAAGCATCCCTGAATACCACAAAAATTGCTCCACTTGTGGGTAATGTGAGAATGGGCATAGTGAAAATCATCCTTTTCAACTCTGTAAAGCTCTCATCGCATTCATCAATCAATGAAAACTTGAATCCCTTATGAGTTAGCTTGGTAATATTGTTTGAAAATCATGAGAAATTTCTCAAAAACCAAGGATAATATCCATCTAACCCCAGTAAGATATGCATATCTATCACCGATTTTGGTCTTGAACATCCCTCAATTGCAGATGTCTTGGAGGGATCCATAGATATCCCATTCATTGAGATGATATGTCCCAATAATGAGACTTCATTAAACCATAACTCACACTTGGTATAATTTTTATAGATATTCTCCTTTTGCATGGTTTATATTATAGTTCATAGATGCTCCTCATTCTACTCCTTGGTTTTGGAGTATATTAGAATATTGTCTACAAAGACTACCACAAATTTTTCAATCTAATATCTAATGAATCTATTAATAAATTCCATGAATATTTCTAGATCATTGGTGAGTCTAAAAGGCATTACTATGAAGTCATAGGGCCCATAAATTGTATAGAAAGTAGTTTTGGGGATATCCTCTTTATTTACCCATACTTCGTAATATCTCAACTGAAGATCCACCTTGAAGAAGTATTGTGCTCTATGTAGTTGATAGAACAAGTCATAAATTCGTGACATAGGATACCAGTTCTTTATCGTGATTTTTTGAGCTCATGATAATCAATGAAAAGGCACATTGACCCATCCTTCTTATTTACAAAGTGGACTGGTGCACCCCACAGTGAAGCACTTAGAAATATAAACCCTTTATCCATATTCTCATATAGTTGTTTCTATAGCTCATTAAGCTCCAAAAACTATTTTATATAGATTCATGGATATTGGAAATGACCCAAGTATAATATTAATCAAGAATTCACCATTTTTTCTAGGAGGAAGACAAGGCAATTCCTCACGAAACACTTAAGCGAATTCCCTCACAATATGCATGTCTTCAAGGATGGTTTCTTCCTTAGACTCAACCATCTGAGAAAGATATGTTTTCTCATAAGGTAGTAATATCCATTCCTGAGATTATAATTATAAAGAATATTCATCCCCCTCCATTCACTTATACAGAATCATGGGTCAATTATCCATATGGAGAGTGATTTCCCTCTCAAAAAAATTTATGTTTACTCTATATAGGTAAAGGAAATATATTTCATGAATTAAATCAAATTATACTATAGGGAGTATGATGAGGTTTTCTGGGAAGTTCAATCCAAAAATTATGACAGGGGAGGATTTATATTCATTGGATTCAATGATTTCCCCATTTTTTGTTCTCACCTACATCTCTAATTATATGATTTGTGGTGGTTTTGGGATTGTTCTAGTAAACATTAGTGATATAAAAGAATGTGTAGAAATAGAATCAAAAAGTATTTTCTATATTCTTGAATGAATAACAAGCGTACCTATCACCACTTCATTGTTGGGGTTCACTTTGGTGGTAGTGATGGAAAAATCTCACCCTTTCTTCTATAGATGTTGTTCCACCCCAAAAAACTCTTGTATTTGGGAATTGGTTTTCAAAGTGTCCTAGTTATTTTTAGTTGAAGCAACGAATAATGCATTGAGGGTTGAATGGAGCATTCCTCTCCCCCATCGCAATAACGGGTTTTTCTTGTCAACAATTAATGGCAAGGTTCCCTTATCTTACAAACAAAAATCATTTCCTCATCCCCTTATAGAAATTTCTAGGGTTCTTCTTTCCACACCTTTGGAAAGTGGGGTGTTGGGATTTCTTAGCAACATTGGATTTATCAATAAGACTGCCAGAATTAAAGTTCACTTTCCACTTTTTGTCCCCAAGATACCCCTGAGATTCACTGATCTCCATTTCAAATTTGAGGTCACATCAGATAGTTTCCTCATAGCTATAAAAATCTAAGATCACCAGGGTTTCTATAGAATAGGTTTTAGCCCACCACAAATGCGGTAAACCTTGAATTCAGGGGTACCGACAAATCTGGAGGCATATCATGCAAGATCTATGAATTTCTCTAGGTACACTCTGATGGATTCATTATCTTTTTTCTTGAGGGAAAGGAAGTACCTTTCCATCTTAAGTCGGAGGGTGCACATAAAATATTTATCAAAAAATATTTTATAGAAATCCTTCCATTCCAATGCCTCAATATCCTCCTCAAGATTCGTATTTTTGATCAATTTCCTCACTTTATTAGCTTCACCCTTCATATGATAAGAATATAGGAGAACCTTCTCTGGTTAGGAACATTAAAGCATGGAGAATGTCTTTTCAATAGTGTTGATCCATTGTTCACCAATTGTGGGATTAGCTGATCCATTAAAAGCAGGAGGGCATTGTCTCCTGAAGCTCTTGATTACCACTTGTTCTTTCTTGGGGGGGGGGGTTAACATTCTTCTTGACTCATGTTTCTATTCAAAACATCATTTAACTAAGAGAGTTTCTTGATAATGTTTGTTATTACTGATCCCTTCGTATTGGGAATCTCATTAGAACAATCATCACAATGATCTTTACATTGGTTGTTAGCCCGAGTTCTCCTATTACGGGCCATTGGCTAGAATAAAAATAAATTTAGGGGTAACACATAAAGGGGGATCCAATAAAAAAATGGATAACTTATAAATTACATTTATTTCCTTAACATATGAATTTATAGTCCACAATTTATTTTATCCATGATCTATATCCTAATATATATTCTTGTGGACTTTTTTTCGCCATTAATAATGGTTCGTACTAATCTTATGAATTTACAAAATCATATCCCCCAGGAGAATCGTAACAAGGAGTGTTTTTTAGAAAATTGAGACATGAAATGGTTACCCAATTCATGTTTTAATAAATTTATTAAAAATAAAAAGGTTCAGTACAAACGTGAGGTGTGACAAGCTCACACCATCATGGAATAGAAGGAAATACAAACTTGAGAGACATTAAAACCATTAAAAGAAAATAAACCTGACTACAACAGGTCAATTGATTCCAAATGAAAAACTTGAGATCAGCCTCCCAAAGTGGAACCAAAACAAGACTAGACATTCCCAAAGAAACAAGAACCACTTGAGAGAATGCATTGTTTCTAAAAAATACACCAATATAAGCAAGAACTGAAACTGACAGACCATAAACAAATTTGTGGAGAAAACTAGGATGAGGTTTCAGAGAAACCGGACTAGACTCATCAAAGGCAGTAAGTAAATCTTGTAATTCAAACTGAAATTGGAGGCCTTGTGAGAGAATTTCATCACCCTAATCCAGAATGGACCTCAAATATAACATCAGACTTTTCAAAACAAAGAAAGTTCACCAGTTCCCATTCAAGTCTAGCTCAATGTATTGTTTTTGGGTTTTACTACTAGATACATCTGTGTCAGAGCCACATCTACTTTCTTATATACATACGTGGATTTATTTTATTTATAAACCACTTAATATATAGTCACCAAAATTTAGGTATGTTTAAATTATAATTAGTCTTATCCCTAAGGCATTCACTAGGGCTTTCTAATCATAATCCCAATAATAACTAAACATATCCTTTAATAAAAACTATAATAACCCTACTCTTTATTACACAATTAAACATGATTTATTACATAAATGTTCAATTATGATGACTCTGAGGATTGATAGGTCTAGTGTATTATTTAATTAGGAACATTACATAACAACATAGAAAATAAAACACAACATCTTTATTGAAAACCGATTTTACATGAGAACAAAATTCTTTTGTACTTAGCATTGCATAGGATAACCTGAGGACAAGAATAAGAAAAGGGTGAGTTATAAATCCCATCAAGGTATTAAAAAAGACATAACATAAAGAATATAGTATATTTTATACAATACACATATAAATGGAGCACAAGAAAAACATGAACATTAGGGCATGATATTGAATGATTATCATAGCTTTGAAATGTGAGAATAACATTTAACATGATATTAGCATGAGCCAAAAATCACAAAACATGGATCATGAGTAAACCCTCATTACACTTGAATTATCATGATACTAATCTTTACCCAATGCATTGGAGTGATATCATGGTTCACCCTTCTTAATCATTTCATTTCATGAATAAGTGTGTCACATAGATCATACAACAAGGATTTATTAAACACCATAATTTATTCCATAATAAAGAAATGTTTAATTCATACATGAAACTCTATAATTAATAATAAAATGTGCATAAAGGTTAATAACCTTGATAGAGAAATGATAATTTTATTCACTACAAAATGACTTTGGCTTGGAGAATCACTGTGCAATTTCGACAACATGACGACGTTACATAAGAAACAACAGAAATCGTTGATGAGAGATAAAGGGGTATATCATAAATTTTACATGAAATGGAATGTAATTCGGTCATATAGATATATTTCCCAACATATGTAATGAAATTTATATGAATAATATAAAATAATTTCTTGAATTTAAATGAGCAGAGATAATTTCTTATAGAATTTCGGCATGGTAACAAGTGTTCATGAGAAGAATTAATGAAAGAGAAATAAGTATATAGTCATTAAAAAATAATTAGGGAAGTATGGGAGAGGTGATAAATCATAACCCAAAATTTCTAATGAAAACAAAATTGTATAACAATTTTAAGAAATTTGGACAAAAATGAGAAAGGAAGAAATCCCTTACTTGGAAGTGTGATCCCAAAGGCTTTGGAGAAGATTGAGAGAGGATTCATGGGGCGTTGGGTCACCTTTTTAAGATTAAAGAGATAATAGGGTAGATTTTTTTCTATCTCTAATGTTTATGAGTGAATATAAGTGGTATATTGATTGGGTTTATTTAGGAATGAAGAGGGAAATCTTTATCATTTACGTTTTAGAAACTACACATTAAACGAATCAAAACCACAAACCATCCCATTGTTTTTTCCAATGTTTTTTTCCAAAGTGAAGGGGAAAAGATTATTTTATAAGTCCAATGTCTGAAATTATTAAAATATTAGGGTTCCTTATGTGGAGTTGAGTCACACTCTCAAGGAAATCATTTTCAAAAGTTAAAATATTTTATAGGTCTGGGAGGGCCCACCAAGGCTTTGTAAAATTAATAAACAAATATAAAATAACATTATTTTAAATATAAAACATATTTTGGCCGAAAATTACTTTTATAATACTTTATTACATCACTATTGTGTCATTATGATGTCATAAAGCACATTATATTTTTAAACGGTATTTAATTTTTACCAAAAAACCCGACTGTCTCAAAAAAATTATGAAAAATTCACCGTTAGATAATTTTGACATCCTGAATTCAAAAATTATATTCATTTTATCTAAATAATTTTATAAATAGTTTACTTTTCAATTTTAAAAGTAAAAACTTATATTTATTAAAATTTCATGGGTTTTAACAAAACCACTTTTCAAACCTTAATAAAATTTTCAATTGTATTCATAAAAGTTATATGATCATTTTTATTTAATAAACAAAGTTATTTAGTAATATTATTTTATTAAAATATTATATAATTAAAAAATCCATTAATTCATCAAAATAGATTTCTTAATTGAATATTAACTAAAAATACTACTTTTTCTTTAAAAAACATTTACAAGGTAACGATAATAAAATGAATATATATACTTTATTCTATAAAAAAATAATGAAAATAATAATAAGACAAGGGTATTGTTAAATAACCCCTTAAAACACCATCATAAGACCTAAGGGTATGGTGAGCGACGGTGATAAACTCTTGGGGTGGCTCAGATAACATCGCTCAGGTGACAATCTCTTTCATCTTCCACTTCTCCTGTAGGTATTTCCATTAAATATTTTCATGTCGAATCTCGACTTGGGCTTGGTCAAGAATGAAGAACGGTGATTCTACCTCCTTTATGAGATTCTAAAATGGGATTCTTATGGATCAATTCTACTGGAAGAGGCCATCACTTCCTTTGTCTGAGTAAATTGGATTTGTTAATGCCCTATATTTATACTAATCATGTGATCACTATTAAATGGATATATTAGCAATGGTTAAAAAATTTAACAGTATCTTAAAATAAAAAACACATAAAACCAAGGAACTGAATATGTTTTATAAAACCATTTTACATAATAAAACATTTAATCAGATCAATAAGAATTTTCATTAATAATAGTTTGGGTCGTTACAATGTTACTATGAAAGTTGGGCTCCTTTACCATTTTTCCATCATTGGTTGCTTGTCAAGACAATTAAACAATGAGAGGAAATGTATAGGGTTTCCTTTAGTTCATTTTTATTGTTATTTAGTCAAATATTTTATTATCTATATCTATGTTTTTACTATTTTTTATTTTGAGAATCATCTCCTATTCAGTTAAAAAAATGATTTGTAATAAAAAATGATCCTTCCCAAAGGTTACCTACATTGGGTTTATATATAAATTGTTCAAAACCCAACTTATCTAAATTGTCCCTAGGCCAGTAACACCCCAACCTATTTATTCCTAGAAAAATAATTTTTTACACCTCCCCAAAAAGTTGTTTACAATTTAATAAGGATAGTTTGAGGATGTTGGAGTATAAAATGACAATCAATAGTCCTTCAAGTTAGTTATATGGTCTCCTGGATAGTAACTTCCAAAATAGTATTGAAAATATTCATACCATTATCTATATTGTATTATTTATGGATGGAATACTAAATGACGTTGATAGATTGGTAATTTTGATATTATAGAGTTTTTTTTTGTAAATTATATGGAGTTAATAACCAATGTCAACATTTTTGGTGAGGTGATAAGAGGGTTTCTTTTTTCCCTTGTTATAAGAGTTGGAATTCTAATTATGATCACCTAGACTGATAATGTATTATTTAATAAGAAACATAATTTTATTATCATTTAGTTATATTTTGAAATGTTTTGTTCCTTCAAGATTCATCATGTAATATTATTTAATCATGAACTAATTTAGTTGTAGAGTAAGGAGAGTTGTATTACCGATGGATATAGTAAAAATATTTTAGTGATATATGTTTTTTTAACTTCCTTCTAGGTAATTTGGATAAGAGAATTGGAATGATTTACCTTTTGATGATGATCATGAATGTTCAGTGAAAATGATGAATTAGTTTCTGACTATGAACTTGGTTTTGGAAGATGATGACGATATCTAATGTTTGATCTCAATATTAGTGAAGTGTATATTTTTTTATTAGTATAATATATTTTTAAATAAATAATAAATGAATTGGTATGATCAAATGAATCACCATAAAATTCCTCTTTAAAAATGGGGAGTATGAATTCCTTCCAAGGGAAAAGTGATGAAGTTTTTTGATCTATGGAAGAAAAGTATTGATTGTGTTTAACAATTTCTAGTTCATGTGATGAATAAGTGTTATGATATTGAATAAAAAATTGGATAATTGTTTTATAAAAGTGTGAAAAAAGTAGTACCAGATCATGGAGGTTTGTAGGTCTTGTGATAATATACCAAGTTCTTTGACAATAGTGTTGGTGAATAGTCACATAAATTATCATCATATCATAAGAATAATTCCTTACCCATAGTCAGGTGAAGCCTGAGAAATGATATTCTCAATAGATATTGTGTTATCCCTTGATTATCCTATGATATAAGTGAATAGTATAGTGATGATTCTATAAATAACTTACATGTTTAATCAAATATGAACAATTATCTATAGTAATAAATCATCCATAGTCTCGTAAAATGTATTCATTTTTGAAATATCAAGGTGAGAAGACCTACCATTTATTAGAATAATTGACTCCCTTTACATGAGCTTCTAAAAATATACAATGGAAGAAATACATGAGGTATATGTATTATATTATCAATAAAAACAATGGATGAAAAGTTGGAAAAAACATGTAGACAACATGATATTCCAAAGGACACGTAATCACATGACATTCATAAGGTCATTCAGAAGGGCCATGTTCAATGAATGATCTATTGGAGATCACACATATCCCCTTAAACATGCCTCCTTATTCTTATGAAGGCATCCAATACACTCAGAAATAATGTGGAATCATCCAGATGAGTTCCCCTGAGTCATGTGACACATTAACTGGTAGCCACCAAACAACCATCCAAAAAAATTATAAAAAATGAAAAAAATGAAAAATACAGAATCCAATTACGACCATTAATATTCTCACGACACGATCATTCAGTTTGAAAGAAACCACAGGCCCCTTGATACATGTTCATCCTATCACACAAGAACAAGTTGACATGTCACCCTCATTATGTGAAGGGTTTTAGACACGTCTCGTCGATTCTGTGCTCCCCCTTCAACTCTATAGACAAATAGAAGGGTTTTCCATGACAATTATTACACATTACCACAAGTACCATTATCAGTCAAATGCTACATCATATACAAGTAGAGTGACTTCCTTCAATAACACTCTCACTACTATTTGGTATTTATTTTACTTGTAAAATAAAAAATAAAATAAATAGGGGGATGAAAAGAGGTTTTTGTTAGTTGAGGATATGTAGGCCTTCATGGGAAAGAGGTCATATTCCCCAGGTGATCACCATTAATCATGAGCCCCCCATACACATTGCATCATGATCTAACAAGACCCCTTGACATATTATCAGGATCCAACATAATTCCTCTTGATAATAATACACAGTCTCACGAAAAGCCCAAGGAGAGTCATATTTGATCATGAAAACCCCTTTATATGGCTGGCTTGATCTCATGAAGACTCTTAGACAAGTCATCCTGGGCTTGTAAAATCTCCTTGACATATCCACATGGTTATGAAAAATCCCTTTGATTGGTTGAATTTCAATAAATGGGAAAGTTATGGGATGTTCTTGCAGTCATTGAAAATCATGTGAATCCACCAAGTTGACCTGTGACAAGATCATTTGGTGCACATGACAAAAAACTACAACATCGAAACCATCTCAAATCCATGAGATATGATCCATTAAAGTAATTCTATAACCATGTTAGTGATTCCCATTAATCCCCCCCCATCATAAAAAATTAATCCATTGATCCATCTCACATGGGAAAGCATAAGAAGACATATTGGAGCATAATGTCATGCGATCATATGGTTTTTGACCAAGTAAAAATTTAGTGGAACACCTAAGGGATCACACAACATTCATAGTAACTTTTCATGATTACTGTTAGAACACTTGAGCGACTTCTGGCATATCATCCAAGTTATGTGTAGGAAGTCCCACATATCTGTTGTTTCACGCGAAAGTAAAAAATATGGTAACATTGTAAAAAAAATTTGTATATATCCAAATAAATACTAGAATAAAGATTAAAATACGAGAGACTTATGTGAAGAGAATATAAACTGATCCCCATGCACTTTTTAGGAATTGCACAGATCATGTGACACCATTGATACGTGTCACTCAGAACATGCGAAGTTCCCTCAAAATAATTTTTTGATCATTGGATGTCCATTAGAAACGGGAAATAGAAGTTTTGTGCACCCTCAGTGTATACTACCCATGTCTTGCGAAGTCCCCTTGGATTACTAGCCAAATATTTTGATTTCCTCCAAATATGTCACCCCAGTTATACAACGACACCAAGAAATGTCAGCTAGGTCTCGCTTTAAACACTATAAATGTCACCCATGTTTTCAAGTTACCCAAGAAAAATCTAGCTATATATCACATGGAAACCAAAAAATTTCAACCTAGATCATGTGACATCCTCCAGACATGTTATTCATGTCATGCAAACCCTCTAGACATGTCAGCCTGGATCAAGCGACGTCCTCCAGAAAAGTCATCCTGGTCATGTGTCACCCTCAAGACATGTCAACATGGATCATTCAACATCTTCAAAAAAAGTTATCCAAGTCATGCTGTTAACACTCTGTTTCATCATAGAGTCGACAGAAAAATTTCAAAGGGAAATACCTTAGAAAGAAGAGGGGAAAAACCTGAAGAAAATCAAAATTTTCAAAGGCATGAGCATTGGGTCACCCTGGTCAAGACAAGAGGACGTCGACATGTAGCATACTTGTGTGCCCCCATATATCACATAGCCTAATTTTGAGTCCAATTTAATGTTGTCCAGTGTCTTGTTTTTGCCAATAAATAGACCCTTGGGGACTTTATTTTTACAGAAGAATATCCCTAAACCCTAATTTCTTCTCTATTTGCCTTAGTGCTTCTCCAAAGTCTTCTAATGATTTCAAGGTAATTATTTGTCACCAAAAGTGGATGAATTGGAGGGGGATATTAAGACTTAATTTTTTGTAGTATTTGAAATCCATAACACTTGTGCGCCTAAAGCGCCCAACCTCACTAAATTAGAAACACTTGAGTGCCACCAATTCCTATCACGGGAACATGAGTGCCCCACTTCTAGTAATACCTATGAATACTCTTGAAGGTTGCGTAAAGTCTCACCCAAGTATTATCATCTAGGTTGTTCATCTCTTAAGTGAACATCAGGCCCTCCAAGCCTACGTGTGTTCCCATACTTGTACGCTAGTACTTTGTTGGGTGCCCCTATTTGATTCACCTACTCTATTAAATATATAATCCATTAAGATATCTTCAAATCCATTCATGGAATTTCTTATTCTCCATTAGATCCTTTGTTTGAAGGGGAATCTATTGAGACCTCCACCAAAACCTCCTGACTTATCAAACCTTTGGGAAAGTTACATCAGCATGTATCCTATTTGGGTTTGTATATCTACAGTCAGAGGATTCCCACATTTGTTTCACAATGGGGTTATGATTCATGGAGCATCTATGGGTTTGTATATCCACAGTCACATGGAACTTTCTTCTAGGAAAAATGTTTGGAGTTTGTGGTTTGGAGGATAAGGTTTTGGGTCCTGAACTCTCCCTTCTCAAAGACCCGGACCTCAGGTCTCTGGTAGGGAATGAACAGTTCACACATACTTTTTCTTTTGAACAAAGTATAAGTCTCCCTCCACTACCAGGAACAATTTTAGGACAACCATCTTAGTGTAAGCCCCTAACCATCATCCCTCCTTTCATTCATTGGACCCTTTGTCCAATGTTTTGAGAATAGAGGGAGGGCTAGTCGGCTCACCCTCTTCCCAAGTTGCCTCAACCTTGTCCACCCTATCCGCCATAGGTGCACCCTCTTCCACCAGAGGAGGAAGAAAAGTGTGGGTGCCTTTTTTGAATCTTTGAAATCCTCTTGTTTCTCACACTGAGCATGAATCACATGGGTTTAGATATTTTTCATGGTCACAACATTTTCATAACCACTTGAACTATGAGAACTCTGATTCTAATTCAAACTAGGATATACAGGAATCCTTCTCAGGGACCGAGAGCATTTGATATCCTCTTCATGAATCCAACCCTAATTCGCTTAATCTACACATCCTATTTTGAAATATTCCCCAAAAATAAACCCCCAAATCACCAAGGCATCATTTTAAAGTATTAAGTCCAAAATCATTTCTCTCAAAGGACTATACTCTCCTATAAGACTCATCGAACTATGTGGGATTTGATTCCCATCTACATTGGATACGTAGAAATCCTTCTTGAGGTTCAAAACCAACACTTCAAATCAACCCTATTCTCCTTAGGTCATATTCTCAATAGGGTATAATCTTACTTGGAATCCCATATCTTTTCCATGTTCCTTGGGGTGCTTCAGTATAAGTCTGACACCAAACATTGACTAAGCACTTTTCACATAGATTTCCTTACCACATGACATTGAACTATATGGTTAGGTCCTTATCACATGACCTTAAAAGGTATTATGTGTCCCATTAAGTGGCACCATACTACAAGGGTTATAATTACTTTCACAAGGATATTTAGGTACACCATTTTATGGGTACACTCCCAATATCAAAACAAAACTTAATCTCCCTGGATGATAATAAATTCCAGAGTGCCCCGCTGAGTGTCTTAAAAACCAGTATCATCATAACGATGATTAAAAGAATCTCTAAATAGTATATGAGAGGATACCATCAATGGAGAACCTTGAATACAAACAAATATCTCCCTTAATGATGAACATTGAATACTTACTAATGATTCTAAATTTTACACATGTTAATATGTGATTGAAAATTACAAGGGAAACTTATGTTATACTTGATGAATTAATAAGGATTCCTGAAAATATCATAAATTTATAAAGAGATCCCTAGAGTAGACAATAATTCCCTAAAAAAGGGTGTGATGAGTTAGACCTCCAATTATCTCGACCAATGCATGTTCCTAAGCATCATAATGTTCAAACATAATGAATGCCTACCTTTGGAAAGCAGGTACCTTTTGGATAAATAATTTTTGGGTGTTTCCGGTTCCATGAATAAATCCAATGGAAACCGCATGGAAGAAGTGATTCTTAAAACTAGAAGACACATTTCAAGGAACTACAAAAGAAAAATGGTGAACCCTACGTGAATCCTTAACCAAGTTAATAATGTTACCCACTTGTTAGGTCTCTATAAATTGATAAAGGCAGACTAGACAAAGGAATCAATGATTTGTTGAGTCAATAAGGTTTTCCTTATGACTTTTCCATTCCTTTTTGTTTTGAAAATCAAAAACACTTTTCTTTAAGGAAAATCGATTTTATAAGGAAAATATCTTTTATAAGGAAAATCTATTTTATAAGGAAAATCTCTTTTATAAGGAAAATTACTTATATAATGAAAATCGCTTTTGTAAAAAAAATTATCCTTATCATATTTTCATCCATATTTTTCTTAAGTATAAGATCCGGATTCATTTATATATACTCAGAATTGTTTGAAACTTTGATATGAAGTATTCTGTTTTAGAATCCGAATTCTAGATAAGAACTGTAATAAATTTCACTCTGAATTCCAAATGAGAACTGTAATAAAGTTTCATTCGGAATTACGAATACAAACTCTGATTAAGTTCTACTCCGAATTCAGGATACGAATCCTTATGAAGCTCGACATCGAATTCTCACTACGAATTCTGATGACTAATTCTCATTATGAATTCTAATGACGAATTCTCATTACGAATTCTGATGATGAATTCTCACTACGAATTCTGAAGACGAATTATCATTACGAATTCTGATGATGAATTCTCTTTCCAAATTCTCATTCCGAATTCACCTATTAAACAGAATCTGATCATCTTTGTTTTATACACTCCGAATTTATTTAGACTCCAAAAATTATTTTTTGGTTATACTCTAAACTTTCATTTTTCTTATGCTTTTATAATTAGTGTACTCTTTAATATATTTTTACACTCCGAACTTTCACTCCGAATTTTCACTCCGAACTTTTTAGTTAGACTTAAAACGATGTCGTACATTCTGTTACATTTGTTTTGTTATAAAACAATGTCGTCTATTCTGTTATAAACTAATTGTTGGTTAAGTTACACGTGTCCAGGTCCCTCCGATTTTTTAGGAAAATATGACCGTTGGAAAGGAGGCCGACCTTGCCTATAAATAGGAGCTCATTTGAAAGAGCTTGAGGCTGACCACTGAATGGATGACTGCTGACTAATGTACTGTGCATACATGCTGTTGAAGTGATTTCTAGAGATAAAGGCTCTTATTAACTCTCAAAGCTTCGTGCGACTTCGAATGTTGGTGATTACATTCGAGGACTTCCAGGGATAGGAAGACAGAGGTTTCCAACACCTTTAAGTTGAGGGATTCCTTACTGAGGAAGACAGAGGTTGCTAACTACCTTGAAGTTGAGGGCTTGCGGGGATAGCAAGACAGAGACTCCGATCTTCGTATCGAGGGCTTACCCTGATGTGGGTAAGACAAACTTGCTTGAAAGTATAAATCAAGGGACCTTTATCCAAGGTTGTTGGATACCCTTCTCTTTGGGGTAAAATACTTATATCTGGTTACTTTTAGTTTTACTAATTTTTTGATTCCGCTACATTTTGTATTATAAGGAAAGTATAACTTTTTTATAATTCCTTACTTGTACACTGTTTCATTTAGATTCTATATGCTTTAAGGTAGAATCTTATATTTTAATCTTTTGTTAAGTTCCAATTTCTGGAACCATATTTCAGGAACCTACTTTCGGAATCTCTTTCCAAGTTTTCATTTGGTATTATAGGTGTTGTGAATATGCTTAGTTTAACATTGTTAAACATAGCCCTTTCCTTCGCTTAAGGAAAACATAGTTATTCATAACCAACTTTAAACGTTCCAAAGGAATTTTTAAAGTGTACAATTCACCCCCCTCTTGTATTTTGAGCATCTACATCATTATTTCGATCCTAAAATTCGTATTAGAGGAGGTCTTTGAAATACTTGTACTCACGTATAAGTTTTTCTTGCTCACTTTATCATTCCGAACATTTCCATTCCGAAATTTCTCATTTCGAACTTTTTTATTACGAAATTTTTCTACTAACAAGTGTGTGTGCCGAAGTTTTTTAAGTATGGCAGGAGTTAATGTTGTTTCTATTGATAATCTAAATCCTACAAGACCACCAATCTTTGATGGTAATGATTATGAGTACTGGAGAGATCAAATGAAAACTTTTGTTATCAATACTGGAGTGGACAACTTTGTTATGCTTACTGGAGATTATAAAATTCCTGATAAGGAAGTTAGAACTTTTACTAACCAGGAAAAGAAAGAGTATCAACTCAATTATAAGGTACACAATACTTTACTTTATTTAATGACTAGAAATATATATAGACAAATTTCTTCTTGTGAAGCAACTAATTGTATCTGGAAGAAGTTAGAAGTTACACACTTTGTAACTTATAAAGTGATTGAGACTAGGAGAGCTATGCTTAGAGCTGAATATCATGGTTTCAATTTTCTTTATGGAGAACCAATTTGTAAAGTTCAACAGAGATTTATGACTATTGTCAACAGCCTACAGTCTATGGGAGAAAAAGGGTTAGATGATGAAGCACTTGTGGATAATATAATTGATATTATGCCCAATGAGTGGGAATCCAAAATAACTTCTATAGATGAGAACATGAAGGTCACTCAAATTTCTCTTGATGAGTTATTTGGAACTCTTCTCCAACATGAAACCAGAATGAAGAGAGATTCTGAAAACATCAAAAAGAAAAATGGAAATGGTACTGTTTCTTTTACAACAACATCAAATCATATGAAAGCTAAGACCCCTAAGAGAGTAACCAGATCCAAGTCTATAAAGATAGTTGTTCAATCAGATTCTAGTGAGAGTGAAATATCAGAAAATGAGTTAGAAAATCTTTCTCGAAGGATGAACAAGATAGATGGCCAAAGAAATTTCCAATCCAAGTATAAGAAAAAGGACAAGAAAGATAAGAAAGATGGAGAAGTTACTTGTTATGAATGTAAGAGAGATGGACATATTAGACCAGATTTCCCTTTGCTAAAAAAGAAAGAAAAGAAAGAAATACATTCAGACAGGAATAGAAAGAAGTGTTATAAAGCCAAAGCTAAGAATGTTCTGAAGGCAAATGACACCTGGAGTGACAGTGGTGGTGACTCTTCAGATGAATCCTCTGATTACGAATCTTTAGGATAGAAGAATCTTGGTCTTATAGCCAGATTACCTATTGATAATCATTGTTTTATGGCTAAGGTACGAAATGATGAATCATTGACCAATGTTTCTTTAAATTTTAATGATAATAAGTATTATAACTCTTCTGATGAAGAATCCTCTTCTGATGAAGAAAATACTTTACCTACTTATGAAGAAGTCTCTAGGTTTGCTGAACTTCTTGAGATTGATAATTCTAAACTCAATAAGAAACTTGATAAGGAGAACTCTAGGAATTCTATTCTTACAAAAGAGATATCATATCTTTCTAAAGATCTTAATAGGAAAAATGCTAATTTTGAAAGTATTTCAAAAAATATTGAGGAAGTAAGTTCTGAGAAGAACAAACTTTCTAAAGAATTTGAAAAAGTAATTTCTAAGAAAATTTTTTCCGAGCCTAGCTGTAGTTCTAAAAATAATGATTTTAAGGATAAAAACTTGGTTATAAAACTCAAGTCTGAAATTTTTTCATTAAAGAAATTTTTATCAAACTTTACCCATGGTAAAGAAAATTTTGATAAAATGTATTCCCAAATACGACCTTTAAGAAATAAATCCGGATTTGGTTATACCCATGCAAAACCTATTTTTAGTAACAATTATTTTGTTCCTCAAAGTGCCCCATTTTGTACCAAGTGTCAATGTGGTGGTCACTGGGAAAAGAATTTTTCCTTAAACAAAACTTAATCCTTAGGTTTTAACAAAGCTTACTTTTCCAAGAAGATGTGGGTTCCTAAAATTTTGTTATCTGGTAATCTCGGATCCAAGAAAGTTTGGATTCCGAAAGTCTAATTCTCTTCTTGATTTTATGAAAATAAATAGAGTACCAGCAACAATACATGGTACATGGATAGTGGATGTTCCCAGCACATGACTGGTAACAAAATCTATTTTGAAAAGATTATCAAAACGAAAGGAGGAAAGGTAACTTTCGAAGATAATGCTAAGGGTGAGATTGTTGGTATTGGTAATATTGTTCTTTTAGGTAAAACTTTGATTTAAAATGTTCTTTTTGTTAAGGGTCTTAATCACAACCTCATTAGCATAAGTCAGTTATGTGATGAAGGATACCTTGTGAATTTTAGGAATGATATGTGTTTAGTACACAATTCCAAGGAAGAATTTATTCTCTCTGCCAATAGGCAAGAGAATGTTTACACTTTGAACCTAGAAGACCTCAAGAGTCAAGATTTACCTTTCCTAAGTGCAATGGAAGATCATTCCTGGTTATGGCATAGAATACTAGGTCATTGTAACCTTAGAAACTTATGTAAACTCTCTAATAAGAAACTAGTTAAGGATCTACCTGAGCTTAGATTTGATTCTTCCAAAGTTTGTGATCCTTGTTAGTATGGAAAGCAACATAAATCTAGTTTTAAATCAATCAGTGAATTCTCAACAACTGATAGATTACAGTTAGTGCACATGGATCTTTTTGGTCCAACACAAACTGGAAGTATTGGAGGCAAATACTATGTGTTTGTTTTAGTTGACGATTACACTAGATTTACTTGGGTTTATTTTCTAGCAAGAAAGTCTGAAGCTTTTTCTTATTTCAAAAGTTTTAGAGCTCAAGTTAAAAATGAGAAAAACCTTCCATTGAAAACTATTCATAGTGATCATGGAGGAGTATTTCAAAATTCTGATTTTGAAACGTTTTGTAGTAGAAAAGGTACTACACACAATTTTTCATCACCTAGAACTCCTCAACAAAATGGTGTAGTTGAGAGAAGAAATAGAATTATTCAAGAGATAACTAGAACCATGTTGAGTGAATATTCTATAGCTAGACATTTCTGGGCTGAAGATGTAAGTACTGCTTGCTATACTATAAATCGAGTTTTGATTAGACCTTTTATTAATAAAACCCCTTATGAGTTATGGAATGGTAGAAAACCAAGACTATCCTACTTCAAGGTTTTTGGTTGCAAAGTATTCATTTTGAATACTAAAGATAACTTACATAAATTTGCACCAAAATCTGATGAAGGAATTTTCTTAGGTTATTCCACAACTTACAAGGCTTATAGAGTTTTTAATAAAAATATGTGTACTGTTGAAGAAACAGTGCATGTAAAATTTGATGAGTCTGATCCTTTTGTTTTTAAACCATCCCAGCCTACATCCTCGGATGTGTTTTCAAAAACTGATTGTCAACCTTTGATAGAATAACCTTTTGATAAGGATAATGTTCAAGAAGATAATTCTGAAACAATTACTCCGGAAGACTTTCTACCCTATGTTTATGAACTGGCTTTTCAAAACCCAAATGAGGTGTTTCTTAAGAATCATCCTAGTGATAGTATCATTGGTGATGTAAACAAACCTGTAAGGACTAGAAGTTCCTTAATAAATTAAGTAGAACATCCATCATTTCTTTCCCAATTAGAACCTAAAATCACTGATGAAGCTTTACGTGATAATGATTGGATCAAAGCCATGCAAGATGAACTAAATGAATTCGAAAGGAATAAAGTCTGGACTTTGGTTGAAAGACCTAAAGAAACTTATTTTATTGGAGTAAAATGGGTTTTCAGAAATAAATGCGATGAAAATGGAGTCATAGTAAGAAATAAATCTGGACTTGTTGCTAAAGGTTATAATCAGAAAGAAGGAATAGAATATGAAGAAACCTATGCTCCAGTAGCCAGACTTGAATCTATCTGTATTCTACTTGCCTTTGCAACATTCATTAATTTTAAACTTTTTCAAATGGATTTGAAATGTGCTTTTCTTAACGGTTATGTTCAAGAGGAAGTTTTTGTTGAACAACCTCCTTTCTTTGAAGATACAAAACATCCTGATTATGTTTTTAGACTTACAAAAGCTCTATATGGCCTTAAACAAGCCCCACGAGCATGGTATGATAGACTCACTAGATTTATGATTCAAAATAACTATGTTAAGGGAAATGCAGATCCAACCCTTTTTATAAAGAAAGATAAGAAAAATGGTTTGATTGTTCAAATTTATGTTGATGAAATTATATTTGGTTCAACTCAGCAATCTTTAACCGACTCTTTTGCAAGTCTAATAAAGTCTGAGTTTGAAATGAGTATGATGGGTGAGTTAACATTTTTCCTTGGTTTTCAAATTTCTCAAAAACGAGAACGAACCTATATATCTCAACATAAGTATATTAAAGATCTTCTAAAAAAGTATGGTTATGACAACACTAAGAGTATAAGTACTCCCATTGGTACCTCAAAATATTTAGATCTTGATGAAGCTGGGAAACTAGTAGATCAAACGTCTTTTAGAGGTATGATAGGAAGTTTACTTTACTTAACAGCTAGTCGACCAGACTTAATGTTTTCACTATGCTTATGTGCAAGATATCAATTCAATCCTAAGCAGTAAAAAGAATTTTTCTCTACCTTAAGGGAACCATGGATTTAGGATTATTTTATACTTCTGGAAATGATTTTGTTCTAAAAAGCTTTTCTGATGCTGAATTTGGTGGATGTAGAATGTATAGAAAGAGTACATATGGAACTTGTCATTTCTTAGGAGATTCATTAGTTTCTTGGTCCTACAAGAAGCAACATTCTGTAGCACTCTCTACTGCTGAAGATGAATATATAGCAGCTGGAAGTTGTTGTGCTCAAGTGTTGTGGATGCAACACACACTCACAGACTATGGCTTGAGTTTTACTAAAACTCAAATTTTGTGTGATAACAAAAGTGCCATTGCCCTTAGTAAGAACCCTGCACATCACTCTCGTGAAATACACATAGATATTAGGCATCACTTTCTTAGGGATCACACAGAAAAAGGAGATATCATTCTTCAATTTATCGGAACGCAAGATCAACTTACTGACATTTTCACAAAATCTTTGCCTTCTGATAGATTTGAATACATGAAACAAAAGTTAGGAATGATAACTATAAGGTAATCATTATTCATTAACTTTCTATTGAAATAGTCTCCTTGCAATAATAAACTCCTTTTCATAGGGGGAGTACATTTGATTGTTAGAGTAACTAAATTTTTTCAAAGTTAGTTTTTCAAACTTTTTGGAACTAAAATTCCGGAATGGGAATTTCCAGAACTAAAATTTTCCAGAATGGATATATTCGTATAGAAAACTTCTGTAATGGAAATTTTCGTATTGAAAACATCCGAAATGGAAAATTTCTTACTGGTATTTTCATAACAGAATTTTCTTACAGAATCTTTCATAATGTTTTTCGTTTTCAAATTTTGTAATTTCGTACTGAGTTTTCCGTACTGAGTTTTTTTTCATAATGAGTTTTCCGAACTTTGTCTTTTCGTAGTAAAGTTATTTTTTCATAGTTTTCTTAAGAATGTCACCAATTAAGAATAATCTTATTAAGCCAATCCGAAAGGTATGATTTCCTTACTCAAGTTTTTGTAGTCATACTTTACTTGATGGCATTTTCTTATACTTTGTTTTCAGATTAAAATTTTCTTAACTCTTTGTTTTAATAAAACCTCAAAAAGATCGGATTCAAGTTTTCATGAGAATTGGTTTTCGACCGTCAGATCTGATCTCAGATTGTCACAACCGTTCGATCAACCCTGGAAGATGAACTGTTTTCTCATTGCCTATATAAAGGGGACCCCAAATAGTTGTCCCACATCGATTTCAAGCTCCAGCGTCCTGAAACTCTACCTCTCCATTTTAAAGCCATTCCGAACTTCAGCTTTCTCTGTTCCAAACTTCTCAAAAGTCTTCAGACCCAATTGTCTATGGAATTAGCTTCTCAAGAAATGTCATCCTCCAAGCCAATTTGACAATGGTTAGTTTATAGAGAAAGGCTGGTTCATCTGGATTTCTTCAACAAATATGATTCTCTTATTTCGAAGAACATAAAGCTGAACGGATGGGAATATATTGCTGTGTCCAAACCAGGGAATCAAGATGATGTTTTTTCGGAGTTACTTTTTGAATTATATGAAACAGTTTCCTTCTTTAAGGAAGATAATAGGGAGAAATTTTCTTTTAAGTCTTATGGAAAGACTTATAAGCTTTCTTATACCAAGGCAGCCAACTTGGTAGGGCTGACCTTTGAAGGAGAAGCCAAGTTCATATCTCACATATTTCCAGATTCTAAAGGAAGATTCAATATGGAAAAATCTTTGAAAACTCTCGGACTGTCAGAAGACAAGGCTCCGAAGATTGCTAGCTTGCCTACAAATTTACGGATTCTAGAGTTGTGGGTACAAGGTCTTATCATACTGAGGAAAGGTGATAAAGACAGTCTGAAGAAGAGTGAAATCTATATCTTAGATTTTCTGATAAATCTAAGGAAGTTTATCTTCATGAGGCACATTCTTATAACTATTGAGAATGTTAAGAAAGGAAATATCAGATCCCAAATCGTAATGTACCCAACAATTTTATCAATGTTAATAGTTCGGTGCCTTGAGTCTTTCAAGGAAGCTTGCAAGACTAAGCCAAGGGTTTGCAAAATTTTGTTGGTGAGTGATGATACTCTTAAGATGATGGATGCGGCTTTCAACAAGGAGACTGGTGAGTTCTTCGATTTTCCAAGTCAAGAAGAAGCGATTTCGAAGGCTACTGAACCGGAATCATCTAAGCCAGTAAAGAAAAGAATGTTGAAAGAAGTTTCATCTGAAGAAGAGGATCCTAAATCTAAGGAAGTTCAATCCGCACCTCCAAAACCGAAGAAGAAGAAATCCTATGCTGATGAGGTAGTTGCGAAGTGGAGAGAAGATAAAGAGAAAAAGAAAGAAGGGGATCCGCAGTTCGGATTAGATCTTGCGGAAGCTACGGCTTTGAAGGATAGGACAGAAGATGAATTGGTAAAACTAGAAAAAGAAAAGAAGCTCAAGAAGAAGATGTCAGAAGCTGAGGCAGTCCAAGCTTTGTTAAAATTTAATGAGATGGTTTCTGGAAACATTCCAGTTCCGAGATCTTTCTCCTTGGAATATCTACCCGAGACTCCAGGAAGAATCATTGATTTTCCGGAAGAGATTAGAGCTGATCATGTTGAGGAACTCGAGCAGATTCAGCAAGTGGAAGAGGAAGAAGCAGTTGCTGAAGGAAGTGGTGAAAATGGAGATCTGTTGAAAGAAGTAGAAGATTATAAGGGGTCACCATCAGAACATCTGTCACTCCGAACATCAGAGGATAAATCCTCTAAGTTAGTAACTCCAGAGAAGGATAAGAATGAATAAGATGTTGTTCAAAAAGTTTTTGATGATGTTATTCAAGTATCTAATAGCGAGCAGAAAACTCTAGAACAAGAATCCATTCCGAAAAAGGACAAGGGAAAGAAACTCCTTGTTGATACTCCGAAATCAGTGGCAAGCAATAAAAGAGAATTTGGTGATTTGTCTAAAAGGAAGTTGGAGCTTATTGAGGAAGAAAATTCTTCAAGAAAAGTTTCGGATTCGGAGTCATCCTCGTTGGGGCATGACTTTGTTGTTAAATCTTTGAGGAAGTTAGTGGGTTCCATTCCGACCATCTCGACTATAGATTCAAGATTCCAGATGCTCCAACTTGCTCTAACTCAGAAATCAGATTCTGTATCCATGGTTATGGATAAGTGTGTTGAGATAGAAGCTGAATTCAAATCTTTTCTTGTTGTATATGAAGCCCACAAAAGATCTTGCAAGAGGATGACTAGTTGGTCGACGAAGACTGTGGAAGAGATGAGGCTCTTTGATGAATTCCAAGACAATGTTAAAGATGTGTTTGAAACAGAAGACCAGAATATTAATGAACTTACTTTATCCTTTGAAGAAAACTGGCAGATGAAAAGAACTTCCGGATTCAAGAAGTGAGAGATCTGAATGGCAAGCTGAATTCTGTTTCTCAAAACTGGAAGTATGAAAGGGATCATCGGATTGGGTTTGAAGAAAATATTAAATCTCAAGAAGAAAAGCTTAAATCCCAGGAAGAAAAGATTGAATCTCAATCAGCAATAATAGTGGTCTTAGAGAAGCAAGATGAAGAAGACCATAAAGACCTAAAGAAGATCAAGACTATTCTTAAGGGGCTCATTTCGAAGGAAAAAGATCCGAAATAGTTAAATCTGATCTTTTTGTTGTATCTTTCATTCCTTAAAATTAATGAAAATCTTGGTTGCTCATATTTTTTTATTATTACTAATTTTTCAGGTACTTTTTTGTATTTTCCATTCCCTCGAATTCTTTTTGAAAATCACAAAGAGGGAGAAGGAAAAGATCCTTAAGGAAAAATAACTCTAATAAGAGTTTCTCTAAGGGGGAGATTATCATTAAAGAAGACTTTCTTATTCGTAATGAAATATCATTTTAGAAATCTAGAATACGATCCTTAGAGTTTCAAAGCCTAGGAGGTAGTTAGTCGTATTCATCTACATCCACAAGCAAAGGGAGATAAGCCTTACTGTTTTCTTTCTTCTTAGAATTTCTTTTTTATAGGGATGTTTGTGCTTTCCAAAAAGGGGGAGATTGTTGAGTCAATAAGGTTTTCCTTATGACTTTTCCACTCCTTCTTGTTTTGAAAATCACAAACACCTTTCTTTAAGGAAAATCACTTTTATAAGGAAAATCACTTTTATAAGGAAAATCACTTTTATAAGGAAAATTACTTCTATAAGGAAAATCGCTTTTGTAAGAAAAATTATCCTTATCATATTTTCATCCATGTTTTTCTTAAGTATAAGATTCAGATTCATTTCTATATTCTTGGAATTGTTTGAAACATTGATATGAAGTATTCTGTTTTAGAATCTGAATTATGGATAAGAACTGTAAAAAAGTTCACTCCGAATTCCAAATGAGAACTGTCATAATGTTTCATTTTGAATTACGGATACGAACTCTGATTAAGTTCTACTCCGAATTCAGGATACAAATCCTTATGAAGATTGAAATTGAATTCTCACTACAAATTCTGATAACGAATTCTCATTATGAATTCTAATGACAAATTCTCATTACAAATTATGATGATGAATTCTCACTACGAATTCTGAAGAAGAATTCTCATTACGAATTATGATGACGAATTCTCTTTCTGAATTCTCATTCCGAATCCACCTATTAAACAGAATCTGATCATCTTTGTTTTATACACTCTGAATTTATTTAGACTCTGAAAATTAGTTTTTGGTTAGACTCCGAACTTTCATTTTGCTTACGCTTTTATAATTAGTCTACTCTTTAATATATTTTTACACTCTGAACATTTACTCCGAATTTTCACTCCGAACTTTTTAGTTAGACTTAAAACGATGTCGTACATTCTGTTACATTCGTTTTTTTATAAAATGATGTCTTCTATTCTGTTATAAACTAATGGTTGGTTAAGTTACATGTGTACAGGTCCCTCCGATTTTTTAGGAAAATATGACCGTTGGAAAGGAGGCCGACCTTGCCTATAAATAGGAGCTCATTTGAAAGAGCTCGAGGTTGACCGCTGAATGGCTGACTGCTGACTAATTTACTGTGCATACATGCTGTTGAAGTGATTTCTAGAGAGAAATGATCTTATTAACTCTCAAAGCTTCGTGCGACTCCGAATTTTGGTGATTACATTTGAGGACTTCCGGGGATAGGAAGACAGAGGTTTCCAACACCTTGAAGTTGAGGGCTTCCTTGCTGAGGAAGACAGAGGTTGCCAACTACCTTGAAGTTGTGGGCTTGCGGGGATAGCAAGACAGAGACTCTGATCTTTTTATCGAGGGCTTACCCTGGTGTGGGTAAGACAGACTTTCTTGAAAGTATAAATCAAGGGACCTTTATCCAAGTTTGTTGGATACCCTTCTCTTTGGGTTAAAAGACTTATATCTTGTTACTTGTTATTTTACTACTTTTTTGATTCCGCTGCATTTTGTATTATAAGTAAAGTATAACTTTATTATACTTCCTTACTTGTACTCTGTTTCATTTAGATTCTATACGCTTTAAGGTAGAATCTCATATTGTAATCTTTTGTTAAGTTTCAATTTCCAGAACCATATTTCCGGAACCTAATTTCAGAATCTCTTTCCATGTTTTCATTTGGTATTAGAGGTGTTGTGATTTTTCTTAGTTTAACTTTGTTAAACATAGCCCGTTCCTTTGCTTAAGGAAAACATAGTTATTCATAACCAACTTTAAAGGTTCCAAAGGAATTTTTAAAGTGTACAATTCACCCCCCTCTTGTATTTTGGGCATCTACATCATTATTTCGATCCTACATGATTCACGTATCTATCTAAAAGATGTCACTTTAATGAAGCTTATTATTGTTTTCAAGTTTTTTTTTCAGAACCCCCTTCATTCCAAAATGGTTTTTTCAAAAAGATATTTGTGAGCTTCCCAATAGCTACTCAGGCTAGATCATCATCCACAGGAAGGATGTTATCACCCACCCACCATCATTAATGATGGGTCTCCAACATGATGGTAAGGGATTACGATCAGCATAGTATAATCCCAACAATGGAGGTTACCTGATAGGCTATCCTGGTCAATAAATATCCTTGATCTTCCTGCTAACAACGACCGATGATCAATTAGTAGATGGTTCCAACCACTTTTTTCAACCATTTAGGGTCGTTATCCCTAGAATTCAACACCGAATCGCTCCCTTACTATAGAGCGGTGGATCAAAATGCCACTCAAGGCATCAATTCAAGGATTATGTGGTCCTTATTGAGAACTGACACCAACAATCGCCACCCGAAAAATCTTGTGGTAGTGAACCCCCACCATGATGGGGGTGTGGCATCTAGACGTTCAGCCCATGTCCCTCAGACCCAGGCACACAATAAGAACTACCGGGGATAGCATCCGGTCAAGAGGGATCAGGTTCTCACCTCTTCACTCTTTGGAGTAGTCTATCAACCTAACATAATGGAAAACAACGAGTGGGAACATACACTCATCTGTCCTAATTCTGATGTCCAACAGTATCGTTTGGTAGAAAACCACCAATCTATCCAAGAAAATCTATTAGAGTACCATAAACAGACACATACACCAAGATACAAATTATCATCCAGTCAACAAGCTCGTATGACTGCATTTAAAGAATCCCTCCAATAAAATGTGGTTCCAACCAGTTAACATAAACATACACCTTCTTACAATCACCAATTCTTTCAGCAGTACCATATATTAGTATTAAAGGATGTCCATCAACCTAGCTTGATGGAAAACAACAATCAGGCGTGTACACCTTCCATAGTTCATCAAACCTTACAACAATCTCGTTTGGCAGCACCTGAAGAATTCAGTCCGAAAGATATGATGACAAATCTAGGGAATACACAAGTCTCTACCCTCGTACATGAGTATTATGAATACTCATTGATAGGAAAAAGAGGAAAATATCATGAATATACACCTACTCCCAATATGGAATGGATGTATATTCCTATTCTAGATTCTGATGTCACCAAACATATCTTATCAATGGTGAAAGGGAAGACACAAATTCCTACCCATATTCTAGAATCATGTCAGGATATTATAACAATAACTTTAGAAATACTAGGAGAAGAAACACATAAATATGTCCACACACCTGGGATGACACATTGGCATGCCATCCCAGAGAAGATACACTCCTTTGTTCTAGCTCATAACGGTCATGGGGCATACTCTCCCATATCATATGGACAACTGGATTGAGAACATACACCATTTCCAATTAAAGGTAATTGACATGTTCTGATAACCACTGTAAGGTAGAAACATACACCTACCCATGATAACCACTTATCCCAACAAGTGGCCCCAACTAAGTGTAAGAGAACATCAAAGATGATGTATTTCTAGACACGGTTAGAAAATCAAGAGTCAAGATACAATTTGGATCCTCTTAATGCTAGAGTTATTGAATACCTCAGACATATATCTATTGCAGCTTAAGATCCTACCCTCTCAGTACCATATTATTCTATTAGTAGTAGTAATTATGAAGTTCCCCTTCGGGCACTTCATCATGAAGGCTTTATTCATGAAAAATCAGTCAATCTAGATAGCATTTATCTAGAATATATCCACAAAAACCCTCCATGTGGCCAAAAGACCAAGGGGCAAGAGGTTTTATCTCTTCTATAATTTACCATGGTGGTCCTCCTCATGATGGCATTCATGGAGAAATACCTCTCCATAGTAGTTTTTCGCCTAGTTAAGATAATTCTATAATTGAAAATGTAGTGATGAGAAAGACATCCAATATCAAGGAACTTTCTAACACAAATACATTCATGTGTGATGTCTTTTCATCAATAGGTGAAATAAATTCTCAACAAGAAGACATCTTAAGGGAACGGTCACTCTCCAAACCTCCCTTGGGTCATTTGTCTTCTAATACAGAGTGTCCACTTTGGTTATACCAAGTGGAGAAACCTCTAGTAAATGACGATGAAGATATATTAAACATGTGGAAAAAAATTTCTAAAGGAAAAATACCAGTCATGTTTTGGCCTTTGGAAAATTTTCAATACAACATTCTAGAATTGATGGAAGAATATTCCATTCATGATATCCACCTCAACTTATGGAAGACTATTCATCATTTGAAAAATAAAGTATTACCGTATGATGAATATCAAAATCATTTAAAGGTAATATAAGGGTTTCAACGCTAACTTGAATTGGAAACTCTCTTGATTTCATGAAATCCAAAGGATGAAATGCAATAGAGAACCCTTAATTGTACATTCCCAAATGTTTTAAAGAGGCTACACTAGTTAATTTCTAACATCCCATCTAGTGTTAGTATTAGAGGATGGGGTGCACATGGAGCATTGCATTATAATAAACTCTAGAATAAAAAAATCCTACCAAAATTGGTCTCATGAAATGTTATTTCCCATAACTGGCTATAATCTATAAATTTTTTATGAAATCAAATGCATGCTCAAGAACAGACCTGATATATCTCTCATCAGAGTTAGGCCCAAAGAAAACAAGTTGTTGTGTGACTTTTGCATCAAGAATCTATGAATCCTTTGCAGGCCTCCTTCTTAGAGGATGTCAGCTTACAGATAATGAAAACTTATAAAATTGCACAACTTTCTTCTGAAATAGGTGATTTGAGTGGTTTCCGGATAATGCACCCAATAAAATCTCGAACTAAAAATATCTAAATCATATGAGCATCTATGTAAATATCATCCATAGTAGTTCAAGAGACACCCCATCTTGCAGGGCTGGGGTCCTGTTTAATTCAACAATATAATGTATTAGACAATGTTCCGAGGTTTGAAGAAGAATAATAATAACAACCCCAGCATGTCGGGATGGTGGATTTTTCACATCTGAAATCCCCTCAACGGAAGTCAGTTTTCTCCCTATTAGGGAACAATCTACAAAGAGAGAACACAACTGAACTATCCAAGGATTCTATTTGGGTATCTATCCACCAAAAAATTCTCAAGAGTTCAGAATTTAAGAGAACAAAGTCTCATAAAAGATATAGTGGGAGATGATCTTACAAAGATACAGATAGAATTCCATCAATACATTATGTGTCAGTAAATATCATTAACACCATTGTAGAAGATCCTCCTAAAAATGAGTCAAGTTTAGGGGAATCATAAGATGAGGTTCTTATCCATAATATGGTACATACTTAAGAAAATGAAGAAGGTGTACATACCCAAAATTAGAGACATACCCATAATTTTGGTATGCCCAAAAATTACCAACTCCCACCCCTCTAAAAGGCATTTAACAAGGGGAAATGTAAAAGTCATATTGCATCTCACTTTTCCACTGGATAAGGTTAATCTATTTCAATTGAAGAAATATTTTCACCGATAAAATAGGAAATGAAAGAGTTGAAAAGTCTCAATACAGAGTTACTTTTAAGTAGCATTTATTCTAGACATACTCCCTAGGAAGATCCTAAACATGAACATCTTGTAGGAGCTCCTTTAAAAAAAGGAATTATGGTAATTGAAAGTGTATATAATGAATTCCCTCCATTTGGTACACAGTTAAGGAAGAATTAAACACATCCTTAATGGCCTTTCTCCGTGGGCTATCCATGGAAAATACCAATACCATCTATAGTGGTTTTTCCAGTCATTGCACCAGTTCAAGCTCCAACCACTGTACCTGTACAGGTCCCAGAACATCCAGATATTCCCCAAGTGATTAAAAACACAGTTAAGGAATTAACAATGCTTTTAGAAGCTATGGAAGAATGACATGCACCAGTCCAGGTGGAAAAGAAGTCACACCCTAAATGGGTGGATCTGATCCACCCCCACCAAATTTTTTGAATACCACATTCCCAATATTTAATGGTTTGGGTGATCCAGAACAACACTTAATGGGTTTTGTTTCTTGTTATTATCCCATTATGGGAACTCCTCAACTAAAAGAAGCATGAAATCTTAGGTGTTTTGTACTGTCATTATAGAGATGATCTTTTGTCTGCTATACAACTTTTCAATCTCGATCAATTACTGGATGGGAAGATATCTATCAGATTTTTTTTTTCAATTTAGCTCAAAGATACCGAAGAAAATATTTTTTGATCTTAAAAATTGTAAGTAAAGGGAAAATGAAAGATTTTTAGATATAATTTCTTAGTGGAAAGTATTAACATATTTTTTATATCTAGCACTCCCTCAAGATAAGTTGCTACCAATTGGTGTGGAAAATCTACGTGATGAGTTACACACGCCACTGATCCCTGTGAAATACACAGGAGGGTTTCTGGAGTTTTCTTAAATTTCTTAACAGATGGAGGATTCAGTCATGGAAGCTAAGGCTAAAACTCATATAATTAAATCATCTATAGGAAGAAGAAAAAGGAAAGTTTAGGCTGCTATAGTGAAACTCAAGAAAGAACCTGTACCTAATTACAATTCAAAAACTTGATCATATCGAAGGGCTCCACCTCTCGAGCATCACCAGAAACTACCACCTTGTCAAGATGATAAAAGAGATAAAATGAATAAATAGTTTAAGGAGATAATGAAAAATGTTTATTCTTTTAGGAATGAACAAGTTCCCAGTTACTTCATCTCAACTCTAGAAAATAGTTTGCTTCAATTTCCAAGGACGATGAAACCAAAAAAATAAGGAGAAGGAGATCTTCTGAATTGTTGTACCTTTCACTAGATGTTGGGGCATCCCATTCATGAGATTTTTGTTTTCAAATACCTCTTGAAAAAATGGCAGACTTTGGACAAGTAGAAGAAAAATGTTCTTCATCCCAAATAGCATGTGTTATTGTTGTTGATCCAGAGAAGTAAGACGAATGGCAAGAAGTAAAAAGTAAAAATGTGTAGAAATATGATGATTGGATGATCAAAAAAATGATAAACTAAACTCATGACATTCTAAAAACATTTTTGAATCAACCGATTATGTCTCCTGCTACTCACACCATAGTAAAATCAACTTCATCAAATAATCTGTCCTCTAAATGTCAATCCTCAAAGATGTGACGTGATCAAAAGGTTAAAGAGCAGTCAGAAGAAGATGAGCTTGGGCCAAGGACAAAGTTTTCTTGGACTTTGGAAAATTTCATTCCATTTGTTTCAGAAGAATGGGCACTGCCCCTCCAAACGACACAACCAGAATTGACCTATCAAGTAGAATATTCATTAGATGAAGAATTGATCTTTGGTTCTGTTAACATCATCCACTTAATGGATTCTTATGACAGTGGTGATTTTGATTATAATAATCCTAAGTTACCAATAAAAAACTGGAGAACCAGAGGAAGAGGAAATGGTTGAGGATATAGGGGAAGACCTGGGGTATTACAGAAGCCACAATTTTTACTTTACCCTTTCTCAAACAGTATATTTGGTAGAAACTTGTGGGAAATCCCTTTAGCAGGCTCAACATGAACAAAGAGATTCTTCCATGCATGACAGATTCAGTCATGACATGATCATTTTGGAGTACCTATTAGTGGTTACACCATCTTCCTATAAGCAAATAGATAGTTCTAGTCAGCCCAATATACCAAATCCAAGATGATTTCTAGTTTCTGCTTTGACACATGGTACATCTACATTAGAAGCGTCAAATTCCAAGGAACCTAGAAAATTGCATCTTCATGTTCAGAAATGCAGACCTTTGGACCAAAAGTATGATGTCTTGAAATATTTGGACCATGTAACAACAAAGTTGTCAATTTTAGATACCTTGAATCTATCAAAACAGCTTTGAGAAGCACTTATTGGGGCTTTGTTAAGTCCTCAATATTTTGAAACTGAAGTTGCTGTTGGTGAGGTTTACCATATAGAGAATGATTCTGCAGAGTTTCATACAGTTATATATTTTAATAATTAAGATAAAGATTATGTTCTACATGGACACATTATACCCTTTTATCTATTTGGTAGGGTCAATGAAATAGACATTTGACGATCCTTCATTGATAATGGCTTAGGAGTCAACCTCATTATTATTTATATAGTTTGTCGATTAGGCCTCACTGAATCTGACTTATCACTTTCTACATTAATAGTTCAAGGATATTGAAAGAATGAGCAAGAACCTATGGGTGAGATTACACTCACAACTTAGTTTGGGTATCTTGTGCGTAATTCATATTTCATGGTTTTTCACCAGGACACAACCTCAAACATTCTTCTTAGAAGGCCTTGGCTACATCAACATGTGACCATACCATCGTCATACCACTAATGCTTCAAATAATATTTCAATAGTCAAATTGGGACATTGTATGGTGATAAGGATCTGTTAAAAACATGTGAATCTCAATACATTGAAGCTGAATTTTATTACATGAAGAGAACTAGGTCCATGGAAAAGATGAGAACTAGAACTAATGCTCCCAATGGCTTGGAAAAGATAAAAAAACCAATTCATACATTTGAGCACATATTGTGTGTTACCTATCAATCAAATGGAAATGGTAAATCCAAATACAAGAATTATTCTAATAATTTTCATAATGTAAATTGTGGAAATCGAGCTTGATAGAATAGAAGAAATTGTTGATTCAACTAGTATTGGTGAAAACTGAAATTGAGATGTCTTCATTTCATCCACTAAACTATAAAAATCCTATACATCACCAATTAGATTATAAAAAGTTTTATAAGTACTAAAGATAGATATGTTTTTTGATTCTCAATCCATCATATCCTCTTTATTAACCCAAGATGACCCTTCATAATCAGTAGGGTCAGAAATGGTAGCCTCTTCTTCAGGATGTTCAAATACTGACTTCTCTCCTAGTTCTGAAAGTACTATTTCATTATTTACTATGCATGTAGAAATAGAATAATTGATGAGTAAGGAAGAGGAAGAAGAAGAATAAGATCTCAGAGATTCTCCACCAACATTTTAGGAAGGTGTCTCTACCACTATGGATGAGCTCAGAGAAATAAATTTTGGTATAGAAAAAGATCCAAACCCCACAAGAATTAGTGTGACCATGACTCTTGAAGAGAAAGAAGTGTATACATAATTTCTAAAATAACATCAAGATATGTTTTCATGTAATTATACAGACATTACAGGACTTAATCCCAATTTATCTACTCGTCATTTGAGTTTTATAGAATAACATTGATGATTAAACAAGGAAGTAAAAAGAATACACCCAACTCATGCCTCTAAAATTGAATCTTAAGTGGATAAGATTATAAACGCTAACATTTTAAGGGAGGTTCAATATCCCAAATGGATGGACAACATTGTCCATGTGAACAATAATAATGGGAAAATTTTACTCTGCAACGATTTTAGAGTTATTAAACAACATTTTACTAAATATTACTTTCCAGTTCTAATCATAGAGCTTTTAATTAATGCAATAGCTGGCTATGAAACTCTTTTAATTATGTATGGTTACTCTAGGTACAACCAAATCTGCATTTCCCTAGAGGATAAAGAATCTACAACCTTCAGGGACCCTCAAGGTGTTTTTTCTATCAGGTAATTCCCTTTGTCTTAATGAATGCAGGTGTAACGTATCAACATGCCTTGAACCATATCTTCAAACCCTTCATAGAGAAACTTTTCAAATGTTATGTGAATGATTTGGTGGTAAAATACAGAAAAATTTTCAATCACATAGTTGATTTGGAAACTATATTCAATAAGCTTCGTCAACACAATTTGAATATGAACCCCTTGAAATGTTCTTTCAGGGTAACCTCAGGGAAGTTACTCAGATTGGTTGTACACCATCGTGGTATCAAAGTTGATCCTAAGGAAACAATATCAATCCTTGGAATGTCACCTCCTCAAAATTTGAAAGAATTAAGATGACTCTAAGGAAACTTGGTCTATAATCGGTTCTTTATCACCAATTTGGCTGGGAAGTGGATACCCTTTGACATGTTAATGAAGAAGGGGGTCACCTATCAATAGAATGAAGACTACCAAGAAGCATTTTATACCCTAAAGAAATATCCCTTGAGACCACCACTATTAATGCCACATGTTGATGGAAGACCACATATTCTCTATGTGACATCTTTAGAGCGATCCCTAGGTGCATTAATTTCCCAAAAGAATGATGTAGGGAATGAAAACAACTTTTACTATCTCATTCGAACTATGCTTGATGCATAAAATTAGTATTAATGTATTGAAAAGTGATTCCTGGGAGTAATATTTTCAGTTCAAAAATTGAGTCACTACTTGTAGAATCATGAGGCCCAATTGGTGTCTAGAAATAATCCAATCAAATTTATCCTTAGTATTCCTATTCTTACAGGGAGTCTAGTATGGTGGGAATTTATTTTTCAATAGTTTGATATCCTGTTTGTTCCTTACAAAAAAATAAAGGGCCAATCTATAGAGGACTTCCTTGTTGAACACCCATCTCTGGAAGATACATCATTGAATAATGAACTTCCTGATGAAGAGGTCTTCTCTATTCAAAATAGTTCCCAAACATGGGAACTATACTTTGATGGTGCCTGCAGAAGTCCAACATGTAAGAGGATGGAAAACCCTATACTCAACAAAGTTGGGATATGAATTTTACATATCTCCCCAGAAAAGGCAGTGTTGTCTTATTCCTTCTTGTTGTAAGAATGTGGTACCAAAAATGAAGCAGAATATCAATCTCTCGTCATAGGCTTAGAATTGGCACATCAGGTGCAAGTGAATCACCTAAAAGTAAAGGTGATTCAGAGTTGGTAATCAAATAAATAAATTGGGATTATTCCATCAGAAAAGAAGATTTAATCTCTTAGTGTGATTATGTCATAGGTTTAATGGATGAATTTACCTAAGATCCAACTCTGTCTTATGTTCCACGATCACAAAATTCCCAAGATGATGCACTAGCTAAACCTTCTACAGCCTTGGAAGATCCAAATCGGGATGAGACAGTCATCAATATAGCCCATCATCGTGTGTTATAAACTTTATTTCAAACTATAATGGAAGAAATTAATGAAATTATCCCTATTTATGATCCATATGATCATACCACGAGATGAAGAACACCCATCATGGAATACCTTGATAATAGATTACTTCCACCATATAGGGATGAAAAGTAACAGATCCAACGATGAGCAACCAATTTTACTATTTATAATAGTCCAGATCACTAGAAGATCCTTTACAAATGAGACTTTTATGGAATCATTTTTAGTTGTATTGTGGGAGAAGAAAATACAGTTGACATGAAATAATTACATTCAAAAGCTTGTGGTGCTCACTAGTCTAGGCATAGCCTTTCTGATAAAATCCAATGGCTAGGATAATTTTAGTCTTAAATGATGAATAATTGAAAAAATTTCACCAAGAAATGTCATCCCTTTAAATTGCATTCCAACTTCATTCACCAACCCCCAGAGTTGTTACAAACAGCTAAATACTCTTGGCCATTTGACACGTGGTGAATGGATGTAGTAAGGCCTAATCCTCCAGTTATGGCTAAGCAATTCAAGTATATTCTTACTGGTACTGACTTTTTCTCCAAATTGGATAAGAAAATACCACTCAATGAAGTCAGAGAAAAAATCATTGTTAGTTTTTTCAAAACTAACATCATCACCAGATTTGGTGTCCCTAATAATATATTAACAGATAATGGTACCAATTTCTGTTGTCTTGATGTAAATAAGTTATATCCGGAGCACAATATCAAATCCAACCATTCATCTCGCTGTCATGCGGCTGCTAATGGTTAGATAAAATATTTAAATAACACCTTATAAAATATACTTTATAAGATGGTGGATAAATATAAGAAATCTTGGCCTGATAAAATTTTGCATGCTTTATGGGTTTATCGGACTACTACCTGTACTGCCACCCAAGAAACACCTTATTCATTGGTGTATAGAACAGAAGTAATTTTACCAATTGAAATTCAATTACCTTTACTCAGAGTTGCAATATGTGATCAGTTTTCTATTGATGGGAAGTCTCAGAAACTGTTTGGTGACATGGAATAGTTAGACATAAAAAGACTACATAATTTTCATAATTTAGAGGTCTATTAGAATAGAATAGCACAAGCCTTTAACAAGAAATTTTTCCTCCATTAATTTCTTCAAGGAGAATTGGTATTGGTCCTTAGGACTCCAATGATACCAGGAAAGAAACCACCAAAGCATGATCCAATGTGAGAAGGACCTTATTATATATACAAGGTCTATTCTAGTGGAGCTTATTTCCTAATATCAATGGATATAGATCTTATTACAACTTCAACCAATGAGAAATTATTTAAGAAATAATTTGTGTGATTTCACACACATCCTCACTACAAGACATAAAACTACACATCCCACATGTCCTTACTGTAAGACTAAAAACTTCACAACCCACACATCCTCCCTACAAGACTGAAAACTACACGATCCAGACATCCTTGTGCCAAGACTGAAAACTGTACAACTCACATGTCCACGCTGCAAGACTCTAAACAGAACAACACAAGGTCCTTGTTGCACTACGTTAAACTACATGAAATCATTTTTCCACATTACATGACATTAAAATTTAAGGCTAATGTCTTCTCTAATTGACATTAGGAGATTCCATATGAAAACTTCATTGATATCATTTCTAATCCTTAGTGGAACATGAGTCCTTTTCTTCCCTATCTCTAAATTAGATCTGCATAGGGACCTTATTTCAAGAACTATGTATGGGTTGATTCTCATCCATATGAGATTGGTAGAGATGCCCAAATCTCTAATCTTTGGCCCATCCATGGTAAAACCCCCCTTTTTATTCCTTATATAAGAATAAAAACCTACATAGGGAATGTTTAAAGAACTACACATGGCCTGATTCTTTCCCCCATAGAGACACGTAGTGACACTTGGGTTTTTTACCTTAGTACAACTATGATATGTCTTTCTTTTAATATCGGTTCATCCTCTTTCTTACCGCATGATGGTAAACTGTATGAAAATCCAATAAATACGTTTGGATTTATTCTTGATCCAATAGAATACGTAGAAAGACAAGATCCTATACCTTAGCTTAGCCATCAATTAATCATAATACCCATATTCTTCACTTGGGTCATCTTTGTGTTATAAAATAAGCATTTACTGCTCCTTATTTCTCGCAAAAAGCATAGCTCACGTGGGGTTAGGAATTGGATAAAAGGATTATTTGTATAAATAAGGTGTCTCAATTCTATTTGGGTTTATAAATGTCCTCACTAAATGAATTAAAATGACACAATCCAATATCCTCACTACATGACATTAGATTGCATAGTAAAATGTCCTCACTGCATGAATTAAAACTGCACAGTACAATTTCCTCACTACATGAATCTAACCTGAACAAAATAATATTAATTCAAAGGAAACAAAGAATGTCTCTAATTTTACATGTGAGTTAGATCTATGTAAAGGAATTAAAACTCATGGTTAATATTGATTAAAATATTTCACACGTGCATTGAGAATTACCCTCTTACATATGTCACACTCTTAATCTTGAATACTTTTAGATCTTCATAATCTTTCATACAGTTTCTAGTGACAGAGTTTCTAATATCCGAGAACTCTTTTTCCTAACTATGCATTATGTGCCCTCAGGTGGCCTTGTATAAGTTTCCTACATAATGGGCCTGTCAGTCAAAAGATAAAACTCTTTGGCTATGTAGCATATTCCCTAGTTAGAACTGTATAACATAGCCCCCATAATGGGGTTTTCAAATGATGATAATTTCATTCTTGTTTATTATGTCTTTGTCCCCTTCAAACATTGATGATAATATACCGGAATTTTAAAAATAGTCATTCATGTATATTTTTCCCATTATCTTTCCCTCAATCTGAAAGTCTTCAAGATCATGGTTTACCCATATTTCTCTCTATGTGTTCAAACAAATATGAAATAACCTTGGATCACATGACCATATATCATATATTGTTTCCATTTTTGGTCCTAGTCAATGATCTAAAACTATAGATACCATACTTTTTATGTTTGGCTTAGACCTTCATAGAAATCTTATTCTTCCAATTCATTATAAATCATGATTGTAAATACCTTCTCCATATAAAGGTATCTTTATTCATAAAACAAACTCTGTGCTATGTAAAATTTGAATCTCCATAATCTTTCTTTGGATTTTGGGCAATATAATGTCTAACTTTCAAGAGCTCTTTTTCCTGACTATATAGTACTTGCCCTTAGGTGGCCTTGCATAAAAGTTTCCTACATAATAGGCCTATCAGTCAAAAGATGACACTATTTGGCTATGCATCATATTCCCTAGTTGGACCTGCATAACACAACCCCCATAACAGGTTAGTCAAGTAATGGAAACTTTGTTCTTGGAATAGACTTCCTCTAATTATTTTATCACTTTTCCAATATTATTCTTCGAATTCAGAAATTTTTAAATCACAATTTACAATTTTCCTTTCCATGCCTAAATATGGTAGTATGTTTCCAAACAAATTATCAAGAAATCGGGAGAGTATCATACCTATGGTGAAAGATAAAGACCTTAAATTAATGCCACACAATTTCCTCACTACATGACTTAAAATTACATAGTTTGATATAATAAATCTCCATTTTTGATAGGTTTTTATAATTAATTATACACCAAATTTGTATATAAATGGGTTTCCTATTCATGGAATATGTAAACATAAATAAAACTTTATTCTAAAAATTCCTTTCGTTGGAAAAACCACCCACTTTGGTCTTGAGTCATCCAAATCCTTTTTCCCCTTGTCTATAAACAGTTGAATGTTAAATTCCTAAGAGCAGTTTTCCTTGACTATCCAGTACATGTCTTTAGTAAGCCTTTCATAAGTTGCCTACATAACAGGACTGTTAGTCAAAAGATTCCACTATTTGGATACGCAACATATTCCCTAGTTGGACATACATAACATAACCCCCATAATGAGTCTATCACATAATGGTAACTTCATTCATGGATGAGACTCCCCTTATGTTGATAGAAGTTTTAAATTTTTTTGACTTTAATATCATGGATCAAGATTCCACTTGTAAATATTTAAACAATATTAAAGAAATTCTTAGACACTGAGTTATGTTTGGGATCTAATTTCAAAATATATGGTCAAATCTATTCAACCATAAACATTATCCATTTATAGTCCAACATGCATGAATCTAAACTTTTAACAAAAGGAGTTGTGGTACTCACCAGATTGAGAAGTTGCAAAGGGAACTCTAAACAAAAGTCGATTCCCATCTCACTAAATATACATTTTGTATGATTTAGGTAATATTGAGCAATAAAAAGATTAAAGATACAATGTTTTTGGGGTTTACCTTATAATCCGGGAAAAAATAAAACAATGATTACTAGGGCCAATGGATTAGGTAAAACACAAACAGCTAGCGAGAATGAAAACACATATGATTAATGAATAAATGCCTTTCTTTTATGAAAATATTTTCACTGAGGAACAACCAAAAATTGGAGTCTCTATCTTATCAAAAATCACAAATGGTTTTCTACATAATTACTCATTTAGTTAATAGCCTCTTGAGCCCCATCAGCTGCCCGTTGGAGCATACTTTGTTGACCAGATCCACTCTCTTCAGCATGATGAAGTACTTCTTTAGCATCTACAATGGATTTTTCACCATCCTTCAAGACTTATCCTAATGATATATAAAGTCGGTCAAACTCCCATGTGATAATATCTAATTCCTATTGAATATGTAGCTGTTGAACAGTATTTTCTTTGATCTTCTTCTATAGTTCCTTCAACCTTGTAGTATGATTAGCCTCATCACAGGACGACACCTCTTAGAAATCTTCCGTGTTGATCAATAGTTTAGATTTTATTAATTCTTGTCGAATCTTTTTCTCTTTCTCCTTCATCCAAATAATCTCTTTCACTGTGGTATGAATTTCATGATATTCAAAACCACAATATCCCAGTGTGATAAATAGAGATGAGATTCATGGAATTCATGAAGGGAGTTCCTCATGAGGAATATCAGATATTTTCTTCTATATATTCTTCCATGCTTTGGGACATGCAAGATAAAGAGTATTTTGCAGTTTTGGGTCTGATTCAGATTCATTGTCATAAGGAGGGATATATTCCAGGATTAATGCTTGTAAAAAAGTTCCATGTTTTACCCCTTCCTGAGCAATGGGTGCTTAACATTATAGTACTATTTGGGCTGATGTAGAGGCTTCAACTCCAAACCTATCCACTGATGAGGATAGCCCTATATAGTAAATCAAAAATTATGGCTCTAGTTACCTTCAAGGGATAAACAAACTGAGTACAATCACAATATCAGTGTCTCTTTCCTAACAACAGGTCAACAGTTTGAGAAGACTCTTACCCAATATTATCGTTTTCAATAGTTTTGTTTGATGTCATTAGGTGGAGAGTTCTATCTTTAATTGGATCAGGATCTTTAAAATGAATCTCAGGAAGATTTTCTGTCTTAGGCTTCACTGAGACAATGTCTCTGCAATGACAGGATTGACATTAATATCAATACTTCCTTCAAGAATCTTCACGAAAATAGTTTCTTTAGATAAAAATTCATATTTCATACAACCATGGTTAAAAATTTAATCATAAGAAGATTAATAATACAAATAAATAAAACTAACTTCTATTTGATTCTATATAAGGAACTCCAAAATCTTATAAAGCATTTGGTATATTAAAAAGTTATAATACTTCTTCAAAATACATTCCAAGGTTCATCATATAATCTATTCATATCCTAGATCCCTAGTTAGTCTCACACATGGGTGCACATGTTGTGTTTACTTAGAAACCTTCCTTCAACAACCATTGACCCTAAATATCTTCCTTAGTAACAATTGTGGGGTCATCATCAGTTGTTGCTGGATGTTATGGTGTAAGGGACAAACCTAGAGTATCACCAGATGAAATCAGTTGTTGTTACATTTGATGTCTTAGAAATCATTGCTTATTTACCTAAAGATTCTTATCCTCTGATAGCAGGAATGGGAGTAGTGGTGGGAATAGACGTTGGTTACTTTGTCCTCATTGCCTCTTCATGAACCACCAGATAAGTAGGAATTTGGGAATGTTCAGCAGCACCCTCCATTGTTCTTTGAAGCTTAGTAGTATTTTCTTACAATGAAGAAAATTAAGAAGCCCCCTATAATTCCAAGAAGTTTAAAAACTTTTCCATGAATAAGGATAAAATTCATGATTATCAGGAAGCATTACCACTACTGAGAAATCATTTAAATATGTCATTATTTCTTTGATGCTTTTGCTTCTTTTCCTTCTTATGAGAACTTGCATCATCATCTCCAAAGAGAGGTATTAGAGATATAAATACCCTTTCTATCTCATCCTCTATGGCCTGTTATCCTAGAGATATTTCTCTTAATTCACAGTGTTTTCCAATTTCTCCAAGAGCAGTGCCTCCTAGGCTATACCATGGTGAGGGAACTATAGTTGACTTTCCTTTTACCTGCAACAATTTAAGATGATATTTCAATTTAGTAACAATGATTTGACTAAATTGAAATTAAAAAGAAGAAGATAATGTGAGAAAAAGGAAATTTACATCTTCAGGATTCAAAAAATAATGCCATTATTCATCTAATTAAGGACCAATTCCTTCACTGGTACCACAATCTATCATTTCCTTCACCCACATTGTGGTGGGAATTGATTCATCAGTTGCATATATTAACATTTCAATCTCTCAGATGAAATTACTCACTTCAATCAAATTTTTCTTAAATAGAATGTTAGAAGAGTCCCGTAGATCCCCTACTCCCAGAATATACATCCCTTCATACAGATCCACCCACATGGTTTTATCATCACAATATATAATTTTCCATGTTTGAATAGCCTCTGGTTTCATATATTCAAAGTATATGATAGATGGTGGTGAAGAGGATCTTGCAGCCTTGGATTTAAGTTTCTTCCCAACTACCGCAGTCACCGATGCAGGATGAGATAATGGGGATCATTGCTCTTTGGAATTGATGGAGACTATATCACATCAGTACATCTCTAGTAGGGATTAATGGGATGGCTCTCTTAACACTAGTAGGTGGATTATATCTAGAATGAAATGTATTTACTGAATTTGAAGCCTCTCCACCTCCACCCTCTGACTGCAATGAGTCAGCCCCTAATAATGAAGAGTTACATTCCAAATAAAGGGGTTCCATCCTGATACTTGTCTTTACCCCCCTCAATGGATCACAAGGTTTAATACCCCTTCATCATAAGACACAACCTAGTTTTCAGCATATTAGATAGTCAATCTGCTTACTACATCAATGGTAGGAAAATTAAATATTTCCCCATTCTTCTCCATATATGTCACCAACCATAATTTTCAGGAAATTATCAGATGTTTCTCTTATATGATATGAACATGGGGGAATATATTATTTTTTTGTAGATATTTTAATTGATGCACAAATCTATAAGGAGCATAGACATCTCATATTATTTCTCTGTCGACCCTGGTGGCCAATATTCCATCTCTGAATGCTAGCATATATGACCTCAACTCTAAACTAGAAGTCTTATCATCAACAAATTTCCCCATATGCGGGTTCTTATAAGGTACGAAATGAAATTCCTTATGGATACTCAACCTACCCTTGATATCATAAGTGTTCAGAGATAAGGGTGAAATATTAGAGAAAACCTGAATAGATGGTCAGAAGTAACTTCCAAAGACCTATACCCCACTTTGTAGAACATAAGTTCTGAAGTGAGTAGCGATCCATCCCCATAATACCAGTAATGGTACCACTATCCTAAAAAGATACTTCCATATGTAAATATGAAGAAATATCCTATGGATTTTAGACAAAATAGTTGTGGACAACCCTACCATCCATCTCTCAGCCAGCTTGGCTACAATAAAAAATGTTCTGGGCCTCACACCTCCTTTGGAATCCAAGACTAGTAATAAGTACATGCTGAGCCACATGACCACGAAACTTTCCAGACATGTATTCATAGGAATATTTGAATTGACTTCATATCCCAACTTATAAAACTCTCCCATCTCCAATATTTTCAAACAGTGTCAGGGGTACCTATCTTCTCTGTGTTTGGACAGCTGGTCTGATTGGTACTAGTGGGACCCTTTTCATTCTTCTTTATCAGGAACATTTCCATCCATTCCTCTAGATGAACATCCCTTCTTATACAAGACTTCGTGGTGGTCACGTTCTTGAGTTTTTTAAATATTTTAATCAACACTCAAACCAAATCCAGTGTCTTCTTCGAGTCATTCCATGTCACCTTGGGAGGAATAAACTTATCATACATATCTCCAATGATTGGAGATCCCAAAATTTTGTAGAGGTCCCATAAGTTTATGCCTACCTCTCCTTGTGTTAAATGGAAGTAGTTAGTTTCTAGGATCTATCGCCTTAGTTTCTCCAGCACGAAATCATCATTCCTTTAAACATAGGTTTTCCCAACCTAGACAACCTCATAAATCCTAACACCTTTTAAGTCATCTACAAATTCTACACATGTCTTGCACACCCAGTATTCCCACATCTATGTAGGTTTTACACCTCCTCTAGGGAGAAAATACCAACTTTTCTTCTATCCCTAGGATTAATACATCTATGAATTTCAAAAGATGAATGAATTATAGTGTGGCTACAGCTCGGGTGTGTGAGGTTTCAAATATGGAGCACATGGGTTGTGATGCATGATATGAGATTTTTCTGTTGTCCCAACATTAGAAAATGAGCCCAAAACATAAAAAATATTAGATGAGAAGTTGTTATAATCTTGGAACCAAGAAAGTGGGACATAGTTCTTTGGTTATGGTATATTGACTTCTTTTAGATGGCCGTAGCTATATAGAGGCAAAAAGTGCTTCAGGGAAAGTTGAAGTGATATTTCTTTAGATATTTTTCTATGTTTCGAAGTGTGGTGTAACTTACGTTGAAGTAGTCATGACTAATGACATTCATCCTATCATCAATACTTTTACTGGACAGTTCATCAACAGTTTCAATTATTTTGGGAGCCATTGAACGTGCATAAAAAAATAATATTCTATTTAAATTCATTCTTTATTTTTGAAAACAGAATAAAAAAAACTAGGGAAAGGAATTAAGGCGTGCAAGTATAACACTTGGCACCCAAATGTAAAGCGGCGTGATATTGTGGAAACCTAGTTGTAGCATGAAACTAAAAACATACAAAAGAATCATGGAGAAAATTGATCTGTCCAAGAGAAGAAGTAATTGTGAACTCCAAGAAAAAATTCTGGAAGATCAATAATTTTTGTAGAAGTGGAGCCACTATATATAAGCAATAAAAGTCACCCTACGTGCCAGAATCCTACGTGCTACCAGCTTGTGCGACTATTTTCCTTGCATGCTTAAAACATTCATGCCCAGTACCCTATTCTTTATCCTTTACTACTTTACCTTAGTATAAGATCCTATTTTCATTCTAGATTCAATTCTTATGGGGGTTTTTTGTTGACACTATGTTTCATCATAGAGTCTAATAAAAAATTGAAAAGGGAAATACCTTAGAAAAAAGAGGGGAAAACACATGAAGAAAATAAAAATTTGCAAGGGTACGAGCTTTGGGTTGCCCTATTCAGGAAAAGAGGTCAACGACACATAGCCTACTTGAACGCCCCATCTTTCATGCAACATACTTGCCTACCCAATTTCATTTCACCCAAGGTCCAATTTTTGTTTATAAATAGACCCTTGGGGCCTTCATTTGTATGGATGAATTTCCCTAAAGCTTAATTTCTTCTCTGTTCTCCCTAGTGCTTTACCCAAGTATTATTAATCATTAAAGGTAGTTATTTAACACATAAGGTGGAGGAATTGAAAGAGGATCATAGGAATTAAGTCATTTTAGTGTTTGAAATCTATAACAATTGAATGCCTAAAGCGTTCAAACTCCCGAAATCAGAAACACTTGAGCGCTATATATTCCTTTGACAAAAACTTGATCACCCCACTTTTGGGAATACCTGTGAATACAATTGAAGGCTTGAGTTATGTCTTATCCAAGTATTATCATCTAGGTTGTTCATCACATAAGGGAACATCAGGTCGCCCAATCCTACTTGAGAACCCATACTTGCGCTTCGGTACTTACTTGGGCACCCCTCTTCGATTCACCCACTCTCTTCAGTATATAAGCCGTCAAGATATATTCAATGCCATTCATGGAAAGGATTCTTCATCATTGGATCCCTTGTTTGATGGGTATTCTATTGAGACCTCCACCCAAACCTCTTTACTTATCAAACCTTTGGGAAAGGAAAATCAGTGTGTCTCTGATTTGGGTTTGTATATCTGCCGTCAGAGGTTTCCCATTTTTGTTTCATAATGGGGTTAAGATTAATGGTGTGTTTGTGGGATTTTATATCCAAAGTCACATGGAAATTTCTCCCAGGAACAATGTTGGGATGTTTCTGGTTTGGAGGATTAGGGTTTGGGTCCTGACCCCTCCCTTCTCAAAGACTTGGAACCTCAAGTCTCTGGTAGAGAAGGTATGGTTCACACCTACTTTTCCTTTTGAACAACTGAGAAGTCTCCCTCCTCTGCCAGGATCAATTTTAGGGCAGCCATCCTAATGTATTCCTCTATCCTTCATCCCTCCTTCTATTCATTTAAACCTTTGTCCAGTGTAAAGAGAATAGAGGGAGGGCTCATCGCCTTTCCATCTTCCTAGGTCACCTCAACGTCATCCACCCTGGATGTTGTAGGTGAACCCTCTTCTAATAGCTAAGGAGGAAAAGTGTGGGTGCCTTTGTTGAATCTTTGACACCCTCTTGTTTCCCACACCGAGAAAGAATCACATAGGCTTAGATATTTGTCATGTTCACAACATTTTCACAACCACTTGAACAACGATAACTCTGATTCCTATTCAAACTAGGATATATAGGAAACCTTATAAAGGACCAATCTCATTGGAAATCCTCTTTAGGAAACCAACTTTAATTATCTTAATCTAGGAGTCCTCCTTAGGAATAATATCTAAATCAAACCCCCAAAACACTAAGGAATACTTTTCAGGAAGTAAGTCCAACCTCATTTCTCTCAATGGACAATACTCTCCTATGTGACTCATCAAACTACGTGGGATTTGATTCCCATTCACGTGGGATATGTAGGAAGACTTCTTGAGGTCCAAACCAAACACTTCAAATCAACCATATTCTTCATGTTTAATATTCCCAACTGGATATAATCTTACATGGAAACCCATATCCTTTAAAAGTTATTTGGTATGCTTTGGCGTAAGTCCCACACCAAACATTGACTAAGAACTTTTCCCGAAGATGTTCTTACCACATGACATTAAAATGTGCAGTTAGGTCCTTATTACATGTCCTAAAAAGGAATGATGTTTCCAATTAAGTAGCACCGAACTATGAGGGTTTCGATTCCTTTCAGAAGGATACGTAGGTAGACCATTTCATGGGTACAATCTCATTATCAAAACAAACCTTTGTCTCCCTGGATGACAATAAATTCTTGATTGTCCCACTAAGTGTCTTAAAAACCAGTATCATCATAACGATGATCAAAATAATTTCGTAATAGTATATGAGAGGATACTATCAATAAAGAACCATGAATACATATGTATATCTTCAATAATGAGGAACCATGAATACATACTAATGATTCTTAATTTTACACATATTAATAAGTAATTGTAAATTCCAAGGGAAAATTATGTTATACAACGTTAATTAACAAGGATTCATGAAATTATCCTAAATTTATAAAGAGAGTCCCAGAGTAGAAAATAATTCCCCCTAAAAGGGAGTGATAAGTCTGACATCCCATCTTCTAGACCAATGCATGTTCCTAAGCACCGTAAAGTTCAAACTTAATCAAAACCTGCCTTTGGAAAGTAGGTCCCTTTGGATAAATAACTGTTGGGTTTTTCTGGTTCCATGAATAAATCCAATGGAAACTGTTGTGAATCGGTGATTCTTAAAACTCAAACACATGTTTTAAGGAACTACAAAATAGATGCATCACCCTTCTGAGTTGTCAGCCTTGATCATCTGGTGGTCTCCATACATGCCATCAATCTCTTGGGATGTCCTCCAGAAAAGTCAATTGGATCATGAAATTTCCTTTATCCATGTCCACTAAGCAACAAGTACATGCATAAATGTCCTTATACATGTAATACTGACACCCAAGATATGCCATCTAGACAACCAGTCCATGTCAGGGCGTCATACTTGGACATGATACCCTTTTCCAGTGGATATATAAGGGAATCCGTAGTGTGTAATCCCTGATCAAACCGAACTTTGAGAAATGTGATTTATGCTATAACCAAGATACATAATATTCCTCTTTAAGTCATGATCACCGAAGGTTAACCTCAGTGTGTAATCCTTGACTAAACTAAACTATGAGAACTATGATTATTTCTATAATAAGGATAAATAAGTTGCATTCATAAGGCCCGATCTCAAATAGGAATACAATTCATTGTAAGTCCACACATGTTTATAATAGTCCAACCATTACGACTCAATATTTCTCATGGTCTTATCTATCTTCCTCATACATCAGCAGGCTGGGAGGATTATTGAACAATGGTGAATCAAGTTACCATTTTAACTAGAATACATATGACTAATATTTATGGATAGATCCCCATATTAAACATCCAATGGTTATACCAGGACATAATTCCAACAGCCATATTCAGTAAGACTGATTACTTGCTATACCTTTTTTCTCACACTGATCATGAATCATGTGGCATTAGGTATTTGAAATGATCATGTCATTCTCATTATGAATCTCCACAAGCTAGGGAAGACTCAATAAGTGAACCATGATCCATGGAATGATATAAATTCCCCCAAACAAGTGAATCCACCTTAGGGAAAATCTGGAGGGCATGATCAAACAATAATGATTATAATTCCTATTATAACCGAGATACATCAGATTCCTCCATGAGGCATGAGCTCAATACCATGTACCTAAGTTCTCACATATATTTCATTCCCATGTGATATTAAACTACATAGTTTTCATAGGCTATAAGGGTTTTGATTCCTTCTATAAATAGGATACGTTGTGATCTATATATCGGTTCAATCCCATTACATACATATTAATTTCATCTAGGTATGGAATCACATTCTGGAGTGTCTAGTTATATTGCTTCAAAATATGAGAATCTCCACATCAATGGGAGAAGCATAAATAACCTTAGATACATATAAATGGACTCCCAAATATACTTCCCTTTATATATTAAATTATTCAACCTGTGATCATTTTTTTAAGGAAACTAATTTTGTATCAGAATTGGGAAGATATTAATGAAATATATTAAATATATAAGAGATCCCTAGAGTAGGAAAAAATTCCACCCAAAAGGGTATGAGGTTCACGATGTCCCATCCTCTCAAAAAATGTGATTTCCTAAGTTCCACTAGGTCTCAACCCCCAATTGACTTCCTACCTTTTGAAAGAATGTTTGTACTTAGTTATGGATGTGGGAACCATTGTGAGTTTCAAATGAAAGATAAGAAAATGGAAGACCCAACATGGAGGATTGGGAAACACATCAACCACTCACAATCAATCAAACCAATAACAATCTTTCTACTATATTAATCATTCAAAAATAATTTAGATAAAAAATGGTGAACCCAATAAGAAATCATTTAACTGCAGAATCTTCATCACAAGATACAAAGGATATACTACCCATTTCTCAACGGACCATTTTGTTCCTGTCATATGGGTGATCTGATTATATTTTAAGCAAGAAAATAGCAAAATCAACATGAATTTATCAATTAAAAAAATAATTAGTCGACCATGAATTAGGAAATTTTTGTTTCCATTTCCTATGGAAAAAATGGTCAATTCGAAATGAATCTATCAAATAAAAAATTGATCTATTGACCTTACATCGGGAAATTTTGTTTTCATATCCTATAAAATAAAAAATTGTAAACCCGACATGAATCAATAAAATAGAAAATTGATTAGTTGACCTTATATTCAGACATTTTTTTCATATCATATGAAAACTAAATTAGGGAACCTTATTTTAATCTTACAACTGATACTCTATATCTTTGGTTATCAGGAATTATGTTCATCCTCTCTTTGACAAGTACACACAAGAAGAATGGAAGAATTAGGATTAAGAAAGTAAAATTGTGTTACCCATAAATATATGATTCATAATGTATCATTCATATGATGATGCACTAATCAATGAAATTGTTCGTTATTTTATTCATGACTGAAAATACTGATATTAAAAAAACCCAACTCAAGATAATGTCTTTTTCCAGTGACTGTTATGGAAAATTAAGTATGGAAAAAAACCTTATGGGTCTCAGAAAGACCTCAAATAATCGACAACATCAATTTTTGGTAAATAATATAATTATTCAACAATACCATTGACATGTTAAGATCCCAAACCTTGGGCTTCCCATGAGGGTCTGCAAATGCTAAAACTGATGAGTCTTTATAATTCAAAGAATAATGTAAAAAAATACCTTGGTGCTCATTCCCATGGACAACCACATTAGAATCTTATCCCCATATCACAAAAATAACTACATTGAGTATCTAGATCATGTGGATAAAGAAGTAAAATATGTATCCCTTATGATTCCAGGGCCTTTGAGGATTGATCCTATCATCCATCGTCAACAACGCTATACTTCTAGTTTCACTCAGTCACTTACTAGGGGAACCAAGCGATAAAATAACACCTATGATACCCATGCATTAGAAAAAAAAAGACACATAAAGTGTGGAAATATCTAGATAATAGGGAGTGTGCTCATAATCCTTCATCCACTGGAAAAAACCCACCGACATATTTTAGTGATAACTATTGAGTAGGTTTGTGTCCTTACTCACTCATAATAAGTTTGTGGGCATATTTTCATAGAAATTATGGGGGAGGTTCACATTCTTTCCCAAATAATCATATTTTGGTGGAATAAGGAGGAAAAATGTGGGTTTATATCCCTATTTTAATCAATTATATCTTACAATATATAGTAGAGACATAAAATATATAGGCTTACATTCCAACACACACTCTGCTAATGTGCCATTAAATCTTAGAAACAGCTAAAGGACTCCTCTATCATATTCTGACACTAGTAAAGATATAGGATATGTGTATATTCCTATAACTATATTTGAAGTATTATAACAATATGATCAGCATGAATAATCTATTTCTTCAAATCAAGTGTACATTCCCTATCTTGTCCATGAGGATAATCAACATATTTTTGTATACGAAGTGGCACCAGAATGAGATCATATTCCTATTACATCCAAGGATTTTCAAGAGAGAGTGTCACATGCCTGATTATAGGGGGATATTTCTTTTGAAAAGGACTAGTGACATATTCCAAAGGCCTAGTATCATGCTTATATACCAGTTCTGGTCGAGGATCCCCAATTGAGTGCAACATATACCTCGATATAAGATCATATTCATATCGAAAAAGAGTGGTGACATATCCGAAGGGCACGAGATCATGATCATATCCTAGTTCTTATATGGGATCATCATGTGAGATGGAACATGCCTTAGGATTGGCTAATATTCAGACCAGTGAATCTACCTATCATATTTCATAAGATCATGGAATTTAAGCACCTATTCACAATGCTATAGATGAATGACTACACCAAAATTCTTTTTAGGACATACCAGAGGAGTCACATAACCCTTATCCCATTCTGGAGGTCCATTGGAATATTCTAATGGGGAATGTATATTCATTCTTGGCACATATTTATGTCCCAATTGGGGATCACCATGTGAAAGTAGCACATCCCCTAGGATAAACTCATATTCTTATCGAAAAGACTAGAAACATAGTCCTACATCTCAGGATTGGGCTCATATCCCCATATTCACTGAGGATTGCTAAGTATGAGTGGAACATGACTCTTTACATGAACATATTCCTATCACAACAACTCATACGTATACTTCAAAATCTTTTGATTAGCAGGCTCATATTCCCATAACACTATATGGTAATTGGTATATTCTAGTAGAATCAATATAGTTGGATGATATGGCTATTCAATCCCAAAAGGCAGTTCATCATATTCTTGCCACAATATAGAATGAGTCTCATATTCCAAATATTCTTAATGCCAGTGTCCTTGAGGTTTTTCTATACACACTCTTAACAACCCAATGGACCTCTAACTCTTCATCCAAAGAAAAAGGTCATTAGAAAGATATTCTTCTTCACGGTAGTGTGTAGATGGATTATTGGAACCCTAATCCTATATTCTTTCATGGTTAACCACCGCATTGTGATATCTCCCTAGAACAAGGAAATCCTCCCCTTTTCCAAACACCTCTATGTAAAGAGGTGTTCAAAACTCATATACCTTCAAATAGAGAGGTTCTCAAAACATTAGGGTAACCAGAATATATAATGCCCATCAACTCCAAAATAACTTTACTCTGGTCAGTATGTGACCCTAAGAAGAATATTCTATTTTCTAACTAGATGTAGTCATGTATGAATGATGCAGAAAAAACCAACATTAACATACATAGAGAGTTATCCAAAGAAAAACCACCCCACCATATTTTGGCCCCTTGATACATATGACTATGAGATCATAGATGATCTAGAAAAGGAGTTCATTCCCCATTTATAATAAAATATGTTAGAAAATAATTATCAATTGAAGCATAGAAACCTCCCTTATCTAAGATATAAGGATCTACTTCAAAACATTAAAATAATCTATTTTCAGCCAGGCTTGGCTACTATCTACATGGACCGGGATCTAAAACCAGAAAAGAACAAAATAATTCTAAAATATACTTACTATCATTTGAAAACAACTCTTTGAAAAATGGTATCCAAATCATCATCATATACTTATATTTGAGGATGGGGAAATTTTTGATAATTACACTTCACTGTACCCTTGTAATATCATAGCCCCTCAGATACAATGTCTTGTAATGTCAAAGCCTCTGGTGAAATTGTGGGATCAGGTAACACATGAGCTAGTTGGTTATTAGAACTGAATTTTCCTATATCAATGGTTCTAATAAATCATGAATGGAGGGATAGGACATCCCAGATGTCTTTAAACTTGACCACTTAAAACAATGTGAACACATTTCAGGCAAGGAAGTCGATGTTTTGATCAACCCAAAAACATTATGTAGAAACTGACTCATATCAGGGGCTTCCATTGAACCTAGATCCTACATGATCATAGATATTCTAGATCAAACATTTCAAAATAGAAACATCTATAGCAGCCATCTAGGAAAGAACCTAGCCCGCTGGGACGGGGAAGTATCTACCACCACCTCCACCACATAGATCATAAATTACAAAGAGGATTTTGGACAAATCAGCAACATATTCTATTCAACCCCATCCCATTGTGTTGGGGGAATTTATATCTCAATCAACAACACTAGGTTAATATTCCCTCTCGAGGATCCTTAAGAAATCAATGATGATTCCATATCAACCCCTGACCACTGGTCTAGGGGAATTTTTATCTCAATGTCTATCAAAAGAGTCATCAAATCCTCAACTAAAATAATTTAATCCACAATAATAGGATCAACCAATGCCAATTGTGGCTATGAGTTGTTCCTATCCCATAGGGTTGGTATAATTTTCCACATCTGCATCACAATAGATGGAATCCATCTTCTCTAGGTTGGGAAATAAATATAAATGGTCATCATCCCATCTATTTCTCTCGCCACAAGAAAAACCTATTAAATTAAAGCCCCATTCAAAAATCATGATTGGAAACTCCCTCAATGAAAGTAATCACATGAAAAGATGATAGGAGAATATAATAAAGGAAATTGAACCCTTCCTGAGTAATAAGCCAAAGTATCCCAATTTGTTGAAGGTTCCAAGAAATGACCCTAATTTAGGCAGTATAAAATCGTCTTATTTCGTTAAGAGTAAAGGGACAAATTCCATTTCCCGATACACCTATATGAATGTAGTAACACTAAACACAATAAATAACATGGATCAAGACATAGATGTAGAGGTAAACAACATTAAAAACAATCCATGAGAGGAGAATCTAGATATACCCACAGAGGATGCATGTATCTAGAACTATAGTTGGACTCCAAACTTTTCACCTCTGAAAATCAATTTCACACCACTATAGTTGAACACTACCCAAGATAAAAGTAAAGGTGTGGCAAAATCCCAATCAATACCCAAAATAACTGACATTCATTCCACATAGGAATGCATGACACAAAAAAATGGGAATAAAAATATTAGATAACTCAATTAGGAGATACTCAAGGGAAGCATCCCAATCAGGTATCATATATAGGGAGAGGTGAATATTCCTCCTCTCACATACCAATAAAAATCTAATCCACCTGAAAAAGAGAAATATGAGCATCAAACCAACTCTAGATCTAAGAAGTTAGTCAACATAAATAGGGAAGTTGAAAATGATCACAACTTACATCCATTAAGATGAAATCCTATCCCTATTCTTGGAAATGATTTATTCCTTGAATGAATTGAGAATTAGTGGGATATATAAGAAATGCCTCCTCATCAGGCCCTGCCCGCTCCCTGTAGATGGAAGGTAGCTCAGATAGAAGTATCTCTAGAGTTTTACGATGTCATAAAGTCTCTGGGTACATTAATGGAATCCATGGAAGGGTGATGGGAACCTATGTATCATGACAAAAATATGTATCCTTAATGGGTGGATGAAAATTTCCCCCACCAAATCTCAACAGTCCTACCTTATCCACCTTTAATAGCATGAGAGACCCCAGAGAGCATCTCAAACACTTTTTTACTCGATTTGGTTTGATTATGGTCCCTCTAGATCAAGAGGGGGAAACCAAGAAGATGTCTTTTTTACAAGAATATCATAGATGTATCCTTTATTACATATAATAATAATCTATTAGGATATGTTGTAGGATGTGAAGTCCTTCACTATGAGTTCCACAATCTTTTCATCTCCACATTCTGGATAACAAAAATTATTGACCCAAATAACTACAAGAAATATTAAAATGATAGGTTGTATGAATTCATCTCTAGATGGAAGGTTCTAACCAATTCACACATCATACCTTTATCACATGAGAATTTTTTTAACTTTGTGCATAAAACCTATAAGATGAGATGCAAACAATTATAATCCCAATGAAATATCTAGGTGGGTTTTGTTCATTCACATAAATAGAAAAATCTATAGAAGATGTCATTTTTTAGACCAAAGATATATCTGAGGTCTTGAATTCAACATATAGGAAAACTCTTAGAAAGGTTGAGACTATATATATTACTCACAAACTAGTTAGAGTGACCATCCAAGAACCTAGGTAGGTTCCAAACCACCCAACACCTCTTGTTGAGTTTCAATAACCACAAATTCACCATCAATCAAAAGTGAAAAGAGATAAGGGTCACATGGGATTTTAGATATGGATTAATAAAACATTGTCCTTCTAAAATGAACAAGTCCCCATTTATTTCCTTACATCCATGGACAATAACCTACTCAATCCACAACATCCCAGGAAACCCAACGTGGTCAACCTCATCGATCAACCTGACTACTATCCTTTCCATAAAAGTATTGGCCACAACATTTTGGATTGATTTTCCTTTAAATGAATCCTTTAAATCCATGTAAATTTTGGATAGGTGATGTTGGAAAACTACCTAGCACAGGTAAATTGAGTAACCATTTCCCAATCAGAATTAGAAGATGATATGAAAAATGTTTTTCCAAGGCAAGGATAAATGTTTGAAAAATGGATGATTCGAATGATAGTTTACTGAGCACATGCCACCCTAAGATAAAAACACTAAATAACCATAATGGCCACATAACCAAGGCATATAACAAGAAATATAAATCATAGAGGGGATCATGACAATCAGAAGTAAGAAGAAATGGAAGAAGGCGAGTCATATTCAGCTCCTACATAATCTCTTACTCTAACAGATTTCTTCCCTATAATATCTGATGCATGAGCACCACCCCACCAAACAGAACCCTCATAAGATGAAGATATTATCATTTCTTCTATCAATGTGATAAACTTGGAATAACCGTTCAGTAATGATGAATATAGCCTCTGAGTATGAGTTCCCTGCACCTAACCAGGGAACAAGATCCAACATGCACAAGAATTGAAGATATAGGGGATGATGCTGATGTGGTCATACCAAATATATCGGTCATGAACCCCAAGAGGATATATGTATAGTTGAGACCTAGGAGAAAACAGATAAAAAAGGCCAACAATGAAATTTTGTATTTCCAAAATCTTCCAGCAGACATCCGTGCCAAGCCATCTTACATGACCACTTAAAGAGGGTACAATTATCTAATCATACCAAACAACAGGGAAGTACAGAATGAACATCACCACTAGAAGAAGATTCTCCATTAACCTTTGAACAAACACTAGGATTATCCACCTCAAATACTGCAGCACATAAACACTATAATAAGGAGAAATCCTACCTTAGGAAGCGCCAACCTCTTGCATAAAAATATGATATTTTGAAATAGATGGAAACTCTCCCAGCCAAGATATCAATCCAGGATAGTTTTTTTCATTAAAAAGAACTCAGGGAGGAAATCATTAAATCCCTACATATCCAACATGAGTTCAAGATAGAAGTTTCTACGTCTTTGGTTTATCAAGTGGGGACCATAATATTCAGATTCCTTATCTACACGTCGTTCATATATCAGGATCACGAAAACGTTACCTAGGGACATATCTGAACCCAATATGTTTTACGTAGACTTGATAATGTAAACGTCTAAAGGGATCTGAATGAAAATAGTTATACGATCAACCTCTCCTGATTCGTACCATTTATATCATAGATATTGGGATAGAGACTTATATCCAACAAATATGACAATTCAATGGTATGATAGGTATGATAAAATACCACATGTGAAAATAAACCAAAAGTCTCAGTTTGGGGATCTCACATATAATGTTGGTTTCATGGTTACCTAGAAATACACTATATACAATTTTCTTCTTAGAAGGCCTTGTCTTCCTAGCCATATAATAGTTACTTCAAAATTTTTTTGTATTTTAAATACCCTATTGATGGTAAGGTCAACATACTATATGATGAAATTTATCCCTTAGAGTATTGTGATGATACATATGCAAAAGCATAATTCTATAAAAGTGAATTAAAACCACCAATAGTGGATGAAAATATGAAGGTTGAATCCCATAATGGATTGGGGACTACCATTTCTAATCCTTGGAGCATGCTCGATAGTGACTATGTTCTACCCATATATCTAGTTGAGTAAGTAGACCTTATTCTAGATGTCAAAGTCCCTTTTTTCCCATCTACAATGTAAAAAATATTAACTTCAGAATATCTCTGAAATGAATCTAGAATTATGTGATGATAATTTCTCTTACCATGGCCTCTACCTTCCCAATAGTGATAGAGATGCCCTCATATTTATCACCTCATATGAAAACGACTCCACAAACACAAATATAGTAGAAGAATAGGATGACCTAGGGAACTCCACTTCCCCATTTGAGATGGAATCTTCACAACCATCAATGATCCTAGACAGATAAATCTAGGAACAAAATAAGACATGTGACTTACACTGATTAGTTTTGTTGTTCCTCTCAAAGAGAAATATATGTAAATATCATTTCTAAAGAAACACTAATATCTATTCTCCTGTAACTATATAAAAATTCTTGGATTGAATCAAGATGTGTCAATAAACCATATCATCTTACCCAATGAACGTTGAGGATTCAAGGAGGTAACAAAGGGGAAGAACCCCTCTCGTGATACAGATATTGAGTTGGAATATGAAAAATTGATCAGATATTTATTTTCTAAGAACTGAAATATACAATATGGATCTCCAAAATCATCCATGACATGAAAAAGAACATGGATCTTAGGGTCTACGTTGATTTAAGATACCTAAATTAACATTGAACGTATGATGATTTTTCATTGCTAATCCCAGAACACTTGATTGATGAAATAGTTATCTTTTAGGCCCTCTACATCATGGATGGGTACTTAGGGTACAATTATATAAATAAGGACACTTGAGATAAGGAATCCACTACTTTTAGAGCACCCCAAGGGATCATTTTCTACCAAATAAATCCCATTTGTACTAAATAATGATAATTATACTTATGAACACACCATACATTGTATATTTAAGCCCTTCCCAGTAAGAATATCTAAATTTTATGTTAATGAATTGGTGGTCAAATATTGATAATGATGTTATCACTTCACGGATATTCAAATAGTATTCGATATGTTTTGATAGTATAAACTGGAGAATAATCTTTGAAAATGTTCATTTAGGGTCATGTTAAAGAAATTCCATAGATTTTGGGTATGTTCACAAGCATTGAGGTCAACCCTGAAAAGACTAGTGGAATCCTAGCAATGTCACCCCCTTAGAATATTAATGAACATATGGGATCCAAGTTAACCTCACATATGTTGAGAATTTCATATCCAACATGGCTAGTAAATCTCTCCACTTAACCATGATAATGAAGAAGTTAATCACCTACCAACAATATGAGTACTTCCAAGAAGCCTTTGAGAATCTCCAAATTTACCTATTATATCCACCAGACATGATGCAACTGGTGGAAGGAAAGACTCATATCCTATATGTGGAATCCATGGAATGATCACTTGGAACTCTGCTCATAGAGATAAATGATAAACAGTGTGAGAATAGTATCAATTAACTCATCTAAATGACTCTAGGAATTGAGACATGATATTCTAATGTTGAAAAAAACTTCCTTATAATCATCTTTGTATTGAAATATCTAACACATTACTTATAGCACCATGAAGTACAACTGTCCTTTCGTATCGACCCACTAATGTAAATCATTGGTCACCCTAAGATAACTATGAATTTGGCCTAATGTGTGGTTATTCTAAAATAATATGAAATTTAGTTTGTGTCATAGAATTTAGTTAAAGGGTAGGTCTTTGAAGATTTTCCCTAGCACACCCCACTACAGACGTCAAACCATAGGACATTTAGCTTCTAGATAAAGAGATTTTATATGCCTATAACACCCCAAACATGGGAGATGTATTTTTATGGTTCATCCCAAAGTCCTATTGGTAAGAGACTATAAAATATGAAGTTCAATCAGACAATCTAAGTGATTATAATTTTTTATCCAGATAAATTAAAATTTCCCTACTCTTTCTCACTATTTGAAGGTGGCATGAATAATGAGGCAGAATGCCAAGCCCTCATTGCTGGTTTAGAACTATCATTAGAGATAAAAATAACCTACCTAACCATCAAAAGGGATTTTGAGTTGGTGATAAAATATTCAATGGATAATATGACAAAAAAATAATAACTGGCCCCTCTCATTGGCTACATCATAAGAATAATGAAAGAGTTTCCTTTAGAACTCACCTTATACCATGTTTCTCAATCATAGAATGTTAGTGATGACACGTTGACTAATGTAGACATAGTCCTGACTAACCCTGGTTAGGAGGAATAAATATTCTACATAACACACTATATGATAGTCTCATAAATCATCATCTATGATATATAAGAAATAAATCTGATCATTCTAGTCTCAAATCACGATGAGATGATATCCACCCTCAGATGTATGGATCCCATAATCAATTATCTCTAAAATGGGACTCTCCTAGAAGATCATTATGGAAGTGAATAAACCCACTGAAGAGTATTGAACTTTACCCTCTGGGATGGACCAAGTGAGAAAAAGACCTCTAAAAATGAGACTTTGATGGAATATTCCACATATGAAGAGAATAAAGAGATATTCCCTCTGTCATGGAAGAAGTCTATGAATGCTCCTATGACACTCATCTGACTGGGACCAAGATCTCCCACCAAATTAGGTGTCTTGGTTTCTACTAGAAAACAATGATATAGGATTATGTGGAATTTAACAGAAAATGTCATGCATTCCAAATCCATGAAAAATTCTTTCATTGACCCCATGATTTAGTATATATAGCTTAATATTATATGGAATTTTCCATATAGGAAATGGATATTATAGGGCCATATCCACTAGCCTCATCCAAATAGTTTAATTAAATACTTACTACTACCACATTTTTTTCCAAATGGGATGAGGCAATACCCATAAAGGAGTTTGGGATGAAGAATATCATCACTAGGTTTAAAGTACCTCACATGATATTGACAATCAATATAACTAACTTTTGTTTCATGAAGTTGAAGAAATTGTACCAGAAGTAAAACATCAGGTATAATCACTAAACCTGCTATCATGTAGTGGAAAATGGAAAAATATAGGCCTTCCATTATACTTTGTCAAATATACTCTATAAGATGGTACATAAGGACTAGAAGTATTGGACACAAAAGATCCTCTATGATTTATGGGAATACCAAACCACCTCACATATTTCTAGACAATAAATTCAGTATTCATTGGTGTACATAACAAAAGTAGTATTTTAAATATAAGTCTAGTTTTCCTCATATCGAATGTCTTTTTATATACAAATATTAGATGATGAGTAATCATATAATAGGGTAGATGAATTGAATCGACTCGATGAGGAAAGGTTGATAATTTTGAAAAACCTAAAATTTCATTAGAATCATATCATATAGGACTTCTATAAAAGGTATTACTATATTTGTTCCTTTAAGGAGAACATATACTTCCTCTCAGAAAACCAATGATTACAAGAAAAAATCCTCCAAAGCATGAACCCAAATGTGAAGGTCCATATATTATACATAAATTCAATCATAACATAACTTACTTACTAAACATAATGGATGTTGAATGTTTTTTATCCCCCAAAAATTAATTTTTCTTAAGAAATACTTTTCATAGCTACAATCAGGCATCTCGCATCCTGGTCACATTATGTTAAATTGAAAAAACATATATAGGTCATATGAATTTAAACTACACAAACTCATCCTCATGACATGACATTAAACTGTATAACTCATCATGACCACATGATGTTAAACTATATAGACATAGACCTGGTAGAAAGACTTTGAACTGTATAATGTCTTTTTTCCTTACCACAAGACATTAAATTGTATAGATGATTCCCTCATTTCATAACACTAAAATTAACGGTTTCTCAGAACAATAAGTGGCATGACTCTTACCATCCCAAGATATGAATTGATGACCAGATCACCACTATTGGGCCTAGTTGTCACATTTATCTTCTTTCACATTGATTCACATTCTTCTTTACCACATTACATTCAACTACATGGCCAGTTTCCTCTCCACATGACACTAAACTACATGGATTTATAGAACTATATGTTGATAAATGCTCATTTCAATGAGATACAAGGGGATTCCTTGATCCCATACCTTGTACCATTTATAATATGATACAAAAAGGCCCCTTAACTCGATGTATTTTCCTCTATGTGGTGAGAGGAACCATTTTCATTCCTTATTTATCACACCGAGTATAGAACACATGATATTAGGAATTATGCTAAGGGATTCCACACATAACAAAAACATATTAGTTCATGGGAGGGTTAGCAAAGTCCTAGAGGTAATACCTTAAAATCAACACCACAATTCCTCAATGTATGACATTAAAGTTCATATTTTATGTCTCTAACATGACTTAAAATTGTGCATTACTATGGAACTCACCAGTGATGACCATTATCCTTGGTGTTGGTCTCCCAACACACCTCCATTCTAGAAATTCATATGTATTGATTCCTACCATTTCACAATATGTAGTGACACACAAATATTAGGTCTTGAGTCAAGTCACAATATTCCATTTTTCACATTGGGGAGCCTATTACCTTACCACATGATGTTAAACTACATGGTTCTACAAGAAATATGTGTGGATTGATTCCTTTCATCACAAGATACATTGTGACTCCCAGATCTCCAATATTGGGCCCAAATTCAATAATCAACAAAAACAATACCCCCTCTGCAAACAATTTAGACATAGAGAGTTTCTCATTAAATAACTACAAGTGGCTTGATTATTTTTATCCCATTATACATAGTAATACCTAGATATACAACATTAGATCCATCAACAACAATAATTGGGAACAATCCCCCCTCTATATGTGGGTCATACCATTGTAGAGTGATTCCCATTCAAAAAATGCATGTTCCTTGATTCTTGTCCTCCTGTGATACATAGTGAAAACCAAATCTCTTATTCTCATATACAGCCGGGATAATTAAATATTCTCCCAGTTTCTATGTATGGGTTTGTCATGTATAGGGAACTTGCGTACAATAACAATGTGTTTCTTGAGTACTGACATCATTAGATATGTAGAGTCCCACAGATCTCAAATCATGTCTTCATCAATAGCTTATATAATTAAAAAAATTCAATCCTAACTGCATATGGGTCATAAATATTATAACGAACCATAAATTACATATAAATATTACTTCAACATTGGAGAATATTTATTTCAAAATATAACAAAAAAAACTCCATGATTATACATGTTTAGTGTCTCTAGAAAATGGGAAACATATAAAACTTGTTCGAAAAACATCCCTATTGTCTCCCCCTAATTTCTTCATAGCTAGAATCCTTTTTGACATTTCATACTTTATTTTCTTCTTCATGTCCTTGGGAAGAGAAACATATAAAAGGGTTATCTCAAATTCCCAGTAAGGGTAAACAAGGGAAATATCAATCATATAATAATCATAAGAACATAACAATTGAAAATCTTATCCTTCATTTAAAATATCACAATATCATGCCATGGGATAAATAATAAAAGTGAAATGTAATCCCAATATTCTAAACATAAGACCTGAAATTTTGGGGCATACACACTTAGGAATAAAAAATCATTTCATATTAGTCAAGGCTCATTCCCGAGACCATCATAACAGACAAAGTCCAATACTGAACCGAGTGCACTTATCGTTCCATCCCTGTATTACAGAACCCGATTTATTTTTCATTCTAGTAATGTCTATCTCATGATATATAAATCTTTACCCATTGCATTGGAGAGAGATATAGGTCCCAACCATCTCATAATGAAACCATTATTACGTGTTCTAAAAAAACATAAATCATTTTTCCTACCATAATCCATGAAATAAAATGGGTTTCTTAAACATCATTACATTATCATCCATATTAAATAAAGGATTTTCACAAAAATACTCCCATAAAAAAATAATAAAATCAAAGTAATAATTGGGATAGAAACATAAAACTATGCCATCTTAACTGGAAAATAATTTTGATAATACACTTAAACTTAATTCATGTGGAAAATATCCTTTTATTTTAAAAAACATTTTAATTTCCAAAAATGCCACACAATTTTAAAATAAAATAATTTAGTTGAAAATAATATTGAAATACTGTTGATGAAGATTCATGGAAATATAGTTTCATGAAATCATAAAAATCTATTCATGTTTTATAAGTTAAAAAAACATTCTCATAATACTTTTGTTGAAAAGTAAAAAAGTAACTCAAATCAAATAATGAAAAAAGATTCCTTCCATACTGTTTAATAAAAATTCACCAAAGGGTAAAATTAACTCTAATTTTTTTATTAAAATATAAATAATATTACCTAAATTGGAAACATGAATGTGGATGATAAATATACCACAATAAATACTTATATATAAACAATCTCGGATAAAAATGACTTCTAAAATTATCTCTTATCATAGGTTTGATATCCTTTGTATGTATCCAAAAACCCTATATTATGATTTAAATAATATTAAATATTTATTAAAGTATCATAATAAATTTTATGATAACACCTATGATAATATTTTTATCCTTTTGTTTGTATCATTTCATTGTTACTCGTTATTCAGGTATTAACTGCTTTGTGTTCTTTTGCAAGATTTGTCAGATAAGTTCATGTTCCACCTCATATATTATAGTTAAAACATTTAAAAAATTATAATATCATAATATATATCATATTTAATCTTTTAATTCATGTATATAATCATAGATTAATTAAGATCAGGTATAATGAATCACATCGCATCATGAAGACATCAGACCGTACGTACGCACAAGCGATGGTATCATTCCCAATATTGTTGAATGGTATTATAGTGGATGGTTTATGATATTTTATAATTTTTATAACTTTATAATAATAATAAATATTTATTATTACTATCATTATACCCATCCAAGTAACGTGGTGGTGAAAAAAAGATTACACCACGGTGTGGAGACGGTAAGCCGTACACACACACACACAATGATTTCATTTTTCATTGGATAGAGATAATGTGAAATTTGGTTGTTTAATATTTATAACAACATATCAGTATATGATTGATAATTATTTTATTACCTTATAATTAAACAACTAATGAAGAGTATGTATAAGAAGAAATAATTTTGATGGAATCAGTAGAAGAAATTACCTCTTCCTTGACATGATTCCTCTAAATCTCTTTGTTAGAGCACCAAAGATGGTCTTTGGAGATGAACATAAACTATATAAAGAAAATATGAATGTTGAGAAGAAAAAATGGTAGGGGATGTCTGAGCATGAAGGCTCAAAATGAAGTGAATAAGTGAGGGAGGAGGTTCCCTTTTATAATTGTGGTGAGGGGCACTTTTGGAAACTCAATAAATTATAATTTACTATAAGATCAAACCATACCCAAAAACTCCAAAATGTCCCAATTTAGAAGATGAGATGATATATAGTTTTAATATAATAAACTAATAATATCCGTACAAGTTATTTTTTCAATTAAAACCATATCTTGTTAATTGACACCTAGTTATTCTATTTAATTTTTATTGCGGTAATAACATTCTAAATATTTAATTGTTACACATATTTACTTATATAGTTTAAATTGATCATAAATGGATATTTTATGACATTTTAGATCTTATAATTATCACTTTTTAATTTTTAAAAATTATTATTTTTAAATAATTTAATAAAATGTTACTTTCATAAAATATCAAGAGTGTCAATTTGGACACTATTCATTTATTTGACTTTTAAAAAAATTCACACAGGATAAATTCGAAAAAATTATTCCATACACTCCTAACATGTCATAGTAACCTATAAAATTCATGGATCACATTAATTAGTTCATATTATATTTATTTTAATATTTTTAGGGCTATTTATTTGATATTTCTATTAATAAAATAATTTTAACATCACAGTTGTGTCATCATTAATGATAATTATTTAATATCTAAAAATTATAAATAATTTTTTTGACGTACGTACTTCTTTTCAATTTTTAGATACTATATATATAGTTGATATAATCTCCTCGTTATCCATATATATATATATATATATATAAATTAATAAACTTATATAAAATGAGATTGTGACATTTTGTCACATTAATTATTTTTTATTTCATTTATGTCATATTCATAGGTAAGTGGCCATCAAGTGATTCCATTTCAAAAAATAGATGAAAAGGGTTGAGTTTAGTCATCCAATTGGATTTTTATATGTGTTGCGGTTATTTAATAATATTTATTTTATCATTAACTTCACGATTTACCTTTAACCATGGTAATAAAAATAATTACAAAAATTACTATTCATAATGAACAAATATAAAAGTATCCTACTAACATAATTTGGGCCTATTGATTGAAAAAATGGATTCCATTTTCAAAAATTAAAAAACATATAATTTTAAGTAATTAATTTAAAATCAATCTCATTGTCAGAATGAGATAACGGGGGGGGGGGGGGGTGTTTTTAAAGTTAAAACATTGCAAAATATTGAAATGTTTTTACATCTAAATTTAATGTAAAATTTATTCCAATGATCTACATTATATTAAATGGTAAAAATATATTCTATTTATACTTTGAAACCATTAAATAATAAACTTTAACCATATAAATTATTTCAATTTAAAATTTAATTTTCAATTGATTTTTTTATACTTTTACTATTCATCAAAACAAAAATGTTATCAGAAAAATATCAGAAATTCATCTAATTTAAAATTTTATATCACACTAAAAAATTAAATTCTTACATTGTTATATAAAAATTATTCATATGTAAAAATATTAATTTATAATGGGTTCTCCATTCAAATGTGTAAAATTAAACATTTTTAAAAAATAATTTTTTACACATCAAATGGGATTTTATTCAAATCCTATGACTAAAATATCAATTGGATAAATATTAGAAATATTTTATTAACTATATAAAATATATATATCTCATTAATTTTATCTCAAAAATTAATTCACCAAAAAATAAAAATATCTAATTTATATTTTTCATAAATAATTGATAGTCAAAGAATTCACAATGCATTTTCATAAATTGGTTATAATTATTCTTTCTAACCTAACATCTAGGCTATAATGGTAATTTTATACTAAGGTAATCTCATAGTTTTTTTTTAAACTAACGATTTCATGCAATACAAGCTACTCAAGAATAAAAATTATGTGAAGATGATATTTCATAAAAACATCTGAGTGTTACTTTCAACCATCCTTAAACTGAATTTGGCCCTAGAAATTCATCACTTGGAAAAAAACAGATGTGGATTCCTATCACACATAATATCCTCAAGTTCCCATTTAGCTTTTTTAAATTGGTGGTTCCTCTATAAAACTTTAAGCATGTAAATGGCCTTGTTTCCTAGAAAAGTTTTGCTATGATCCATAATCTCTATCGGTTGTTCTTTATAAGTAAGATCTTGCTCCAGTAGTATATCTTATGAGCATAGTCCACATGAAAGATCAAGTATATACTTTTTCAGGAGAGATACAATGAACACATCATGAACATGAGATATATTTGGGTAAATCTCTGATTGATAATCTACCTTCCCAACACGATCAATAATTTCAAAAGGACCTATATACCTAGGTCTCAACTCGCTCTTCTATCCAAATCTCATTACTCTCTTCTATAGAGATGTTCATAGAAAGTCCTTATCACCCACTTCAATCTGTATGTATTTTATTTAGTTGTTAGTATAACATTGTTTTTTCAAATCTCAGATGCCCTAATGTGTTGTTGAATATATCTCACATTTTCTACCATTTTTTTGACAAGATTATGTCCTAGTATATATCTTTCCCTAACTTCATCCCATCATGTTGGAGTTCTTCGCTTCATTCCATATAGGGATTCATTAAGATCCATATTAATACTGGAGTGAAATCAATTATTTTAAGAAAATTATACAAATATAATGTGTTGATACCAACCACCTTTGAAATCCGTAGAGAAATCTCTCAACTTGTCATTCAAAGTTTGAATTGTCCTCTCAGATTGACCATCTGTCTGAGGATTATAAGCATTGATGAAACTTAACTCTATATCCAGATCATGCTGAAGATATCTCCAAAATATTTAGGTAAAACTCAGATCCATATCAGATATATTGTAAAGTGGTACTCCATGAAATCATACCACTTCTTTTACATATATCCTGGAAAGATGATCAAGAGAGAAATCCCCTCTAATAGAAATGTAGTGTGCCAACTTCGTAAGGCGATCAACTATAACCCATATAGCATTATTGCCTTTCAATATTTTGGGATGTCCTATGAAAAATTCCATAGTGATGGTTTCCCATTTCCATTCTTCTATGGTTAATGGTTGTAATATCCCCTTAGACATCTATCTCTCAACCAAGACTTGCTGGAAAAACCAAGCATCGAGAGACATATTCAGTGACATCTCTTTTCATCCCATCCCACTAGTTGTTATCTTTCAGGTCCCTGTACATTTTTGTGCTTCCAGGGAAAATGGATAATGAAGAACTACAAGCCTTATCCAATATGTCCTTCTTTAATTATTTTATGGGAGTAATATATACCTAATTCTTGAACCTTATTATTTCATCACAATCATGGTTGAATTCATGAAGATTTCTCACATTCTTTTGTAACTCTATATCTTCCTTCAGCGCCTCCTTAATATTCACTTATATAGATGGTTGAAAATTCATTTTAGAAAGATAATATTTATCCCCATCCATTAAAATTTACATATTCATCCTTTGAAAATCCATAAATATTGTCTCTTTGGTGATCCCAATCATTGATAAGATAGCATGGTCATTTCGACTCAAATCATATGCCACCTTGTTCTCTTTCCTAGGGTAGTATTGTATTGAGCAATTGTAATATTTTTTCAACTCCAACCATTTTATTTTGTTCATATTCATATACTTTTGTGTGAAAATATACATTAAACTTTAATGATTCATATAAATATTACTCCTTTCACCATATATATAATGCATCCATATCTTTAATGCAAATATTACTGAATCTAACTCCAAATCATGTATTGGGTAATTTTTCTCATGAATTTACAACTTTCATGAGGCCTAAGCTATCACCATATCATTTTTAATGAGAACAAATTCCAGCCCCTTCTTGGATTCATCACTATAGATCAAAAACCTTTCTCTAGAACATGGTAGTGTGAGCATAGGTGCATTAGCTAACCTTATTTTTATCTCTTTGAAATTATCATCACATTCCTCCATCCAAACAGACTTAACTCTTTTTCAAATCAACCTAGTGAGTGTATTAGATAATAGTGAAAAAAATTTCATAAAACATTGATAATTTCCAACTGAACCAAGAAGTCTTCAGATTTCAGTTACCATTTTTGGTCTCAACCATCATTCAATAACCTCTAAATTTGTGGTATCCACAGATATCCACTCTCCTGAGATTATGTGACCCAAAAATAAATTTTTATGGAGAAAAAATTCATGTTTGGTAATTTTGGAATAAAGCTTCTCCTTTATCAGGTTCTTTAGTTAAATTCCTAAGTGATCTTCATGTTATTACTTTCTCTTTGAATAAACCATATTATCATCTATAAATACTACCATAAAATGATCAAGATAGTCTCTAAAGAGTATATTCATTAAATACATGAAGATAACAAGGGAATTAGTAAGAAAAAAAAGGCATCGATATAAATTAATAGTGTCCATACCTTGTATGGAATGTCGTCTTTAGTATATTTTCCCTTTTAACCCTTAATTGATGATATCCCTAATGAAGATAAACCTTGTAAAAGTAATGTGATCCATATAGTTGGTAAAATAGTTATCAATGTGGGTAAGATGATATTTGTTTTTAATAGTGATCTTGTTAAGTTATTGATAATCAATATAGAGTCTCATTGATCCATCTTTATTCTTAACAAGTAGAATAGGTGCTCCCCAAGGTGACAAACTAGGGCATATGAATCCCTTATCAGGATTCTCATGGAGTTTCTTATTAAATTACTGCAACTCAATTGGGGCCATTCTATAAGATTTATTTGAAATAGGCATAGCACATGGTATGAGATCTATTAAAAACTCAACTTCACTATTTGGTAGAAGACCTAGAAATTCCTTCAGAAACACATCAATAAACTCCCATAAAATGGGAATATTCATAATCATGAGTTTATCCCCAACTATTTGAGATAAATTAAATTCATATATATAAATCAAGAACCATAATATGGAAGAAATTTATACTAGAATTCTATATTCATTATTACGTTGATAGATGATGATAGATTAATATGAAATATGAAATGTGATTCCCTTCCTTGGAAATTGATATGAGATCCATATAGATAAATCTAATCTAGGCCAATATTCAGATAAAATTCCACTATAGGAAGGATCATATGATTTATATGAAGTAATTTTCCACAAAATTCAACTAGATAAGAATTATATACTTTTGATGTGGTTGTTGTTCCATTAAGAGTTGTCACAAATAACTCAACATCTAATTTTAGAGGTAATACATCAATAACCTTAGGAAATTATTTAGAAATAAAAGAGTGGGTGGATCCATAGTCAAATCAAACATTTTCTACTTTAGATTGGATGGTAAGTGTACATTTCACCACTTCATTATCATACTCCACTTCGCTAGTATTGATTTCATGTGACTTTCCTATATCTTTCGACTTTAGTGTTTATTGACACTGATCATCATCAATAACCCTTGGATTAGGGAATTGATTGGAATAATGCCTCATTTCCTTGCACTTATGATATTAATGTGTATGAGGTGCATTCTGTGTAGCATTTTATTTGTTCACATAATTAGAGATATTTCTCCCATTACATCAGCATTCAAATTCCTGATGACCTTCCTTTCTAAACATAAAGCATTTTCTAGTCTCTTTAAGATAGTTCCCTCCATGTTTCATTCCACACATTTATCATAATGGAAAACCCATCTTTTTTTTTATTGTAGTCCTTAGATTTTCCTTTTAATTATATTTTTGTATTCTTATTAAACTCATATGACTGATGGGTTACTCCAATCTTATTCTCAACTTTAATAGCACAATTTTTTTTTTTATAATAGATATTGAGGTCCCTTATTGATAATACCCTTCAGACACTTGGTTTTAAGCCACTAACAAATTGATCAATTTTACTCTCAGGTTTGATAGTAATTCCAGAAGTGTACCTTGAAAGTCTGATAAATTTTTTTTCATAGGTACCAATAGATTAATCATCCTTTTTCTAAAGTTCAAGGAACTCCTTCTCCATATTTTTTTGAAAAATATGATGAATGTACTTGTTGAAAAATAAGTTCTTGAACTCATCCAATTCTATGGAATCGATTTCAACACATTTACTCATAATCTTGATTATATTCCACCACTGATCAGATTAACCTTACAAATGATATATGGCTAAGACTACTTTATCATGTTTAGAACTTTGTAGAACTAAAAATATATTTTCAGTGGAATTGGTCCATTGTTTATCTTCTAATGGATCAGATGACCCGTTAAATGAAGGTGGTCGCTACCACATAAAGGATTCAATAGAAAGTTTCTTCTTCCTTTTTTCATTTAGAAGTATGGCATGATTCATATATTTATAAGTTCGTGTGATCATGGATATAAGATTTTACATTTAGCATACATAACATTTGGTTGCTCAGTGGGACAATCATTACATTCCCGTGACATTCGGCATTAACATGATTTCTTCGGGTTCCATCCATTAATGAAAAACAAGAAGTATAGTATGATAAACACTAATCATAATGGGAAAACCACATAATTCAAGAATGAAAATTAAATTTTAATACTCATTAGGTTTTAACCTAGGTTATTCATGAACATCTCTAAAATACTGGGATATGATTATAACATAAACTTAGATATATCCTTAGGGTTTTTTCTAATGTTATCTCATCCTAGTTTCCAATGTATAACAATTCCTTTTCTCTGATACCAAATATAATGAACCATAATTTACATATAAATATTACTTGAATATTGAAGAATATTTATTACAGAACATAAGAAAAACCACCCCAGAACCGCAATGGTTTAGTGTCTCTAGAAATTTTGAAACATAAACAACTGGTTCATAAAACATCTACATTACCTCTGGCTTATTTTTTAATTACTAGACTAATTTTTTACCTATATTACTTAATACCCTTCTTCATGACCCTAGGAAAAGAAACATATGAATGTGTGAGGTCAAATGTTCAGTAAGGCTAAACAAGGGAAATAACAATCATATAATAATCGCAAGAACATGACATTTGAAAATATTATACCGTATATAAAAGATAATAATATCTTGTCATGAGATAAATCATAAAAGTGAAATGTAATCCCAATATTAATAACATACGACATGAATTTTTTTTGGTATACACACATAAGTATTGAAAATCATTTCATATTAGTCAAGGCTCATTAACGAGACCATCATAGTGGAAAAAGTCCATTATTGATCTGAGTTCACTCCTCGTTCTAGTTCTGTATTACTGAACCAGATTTACTTTTCATTACAATAATATATATATCATGATACACAAATCTTTACCCAATGTCTTGGAGGGAGATATAGGTCCCACCCATCTCATAATAAAACCATCCTTATGTGTTCTACAAAAACATAATTCATTAACATAGAATAACCCATGAAATAAAACATGTTTCTTAAAAATAATTCTATCATAATCCATATAAAATAAATGGATTTCATATAAATGATGACATCATAAAAAAATAAAATAAAAGTAATAATAGGGATAGAAACATAACCCTATGTTATCTTATATGGAAAATAATTTTGATAAAACTCGTGAACTTAATTCTCGGGAAAAATATCCTTTCGTTTTCAAAAACATTTTCTTTTCTCAAAATGAAACACAATTTTAAAAGAAAATAATTTAGTTGAAAATAATCTTTAAATAATTTAGAGGATGTTTTATGTAAATAAGGTGTCATGAAACCATAAAATTCCATTCATTACATATAAGTTAAAAAACATTATCTTCATTTTTTTGGCGAAAAAGTCCGAAAGTATGTCAAATCAAATAATGATAGAAGATTCATTTCATAACTTTTAATAAAAATCCACTAAAGTGTAAAATAAAATTTAAATAATTTTAGAATAATATAAATAATATTACATAATTAGTAAACATAGATGTGGGTGATAAATATACTATAGTAAATACTTACGTATAAACAATCTCGGATAAAAATGAGATTGTAAAATTATCCCTTACCTTAGGTATGATATCCTTTATATGTATCTGAACCTACTGTATAATTATTTAAATAATTTGATTTATATATTAAATAATCATAATAATTTATATAATAACATTTATGATCACATTTTTATCCATTTGTTATTAACATTTCATTGTTACTCGTTATTCGGGTATTAACTGGTTTATATTCTTAGGCAAGATTTGTCGGATAATTCCATGTTAAACTTATTATATTATAGTTAAATCATTTAAAAAATGTCATTAGAATAATATATATCATAATTATTCATTCAATTCAGGTATATAATCATGTTTTAATAGAGATCATGTCCCATCGTAGAGACTTTAGGCCGTACGTACGCACACACCATTATATCATTCCCAAAATTATTGAATGGTATTGAAGTGGATATGTATGATATTTCTGAATTAGTACCATATTATAATAATCATATATATTTATTATTTCCATCATTATACCCATCCAAGTAAGGTGGTGTCGAGAAATAGATTACACCATTCCATGGAGATGGTAAATCATACGTACACACGTACAATAATTTCATTTTTCATAGGATGGATAGAAGGTGAAATATGGTAGTTTCATGTTTAAAAAAACATATCAGTATATTAGTGATACTTATTTTATTACTTTATAATGAAACAACTAATGAATATGATGTATAATAAGATAGAATCCTGAAGGAATCGGTTGAAGAGATTGCCTCTTCCTTTACGTGCTTCCTTTAAATCTATTCATAGAGCACTAGAGTCGGTCTTTAAAGATGACCAGAACCTCCATAATAAAAATAGGGAATTTTAGAATGAAACATTGAAGTGTATGGAAGAGTTGAATGATCAAAATGAAGTTAATAGGTGAGGTAGGAGGTTCCCTTTTATAATTGAGGTGATTGGCACTTTTGGAAACTCCATAAATAATAATTTAATATCAAATAATACCCTACCCTAAAAACCTAAAAAATGTCCCAATTATGAAGATGAGATGATATAGGGTTTTAATCCCATAATTCAATGAATTTTTGAAAATTTATTTTTTCAATATAAACGATATCTTTTTAATTGACATTTACTTATTCTATTTAAATTTAATTGAGGTAATAAAATTCTAAATATTTAATAGTAATAAATATTTAATTATATAGTGTTAATTGACCATAAATATATATTTTATGACATTATATATCTTATAATTATAACTGCATAATTTTTAAATATTTTTATAATTTTTAAATAATTTAACAAAATATTATTTTCCTAAAATATTAAGTGTCAATTTTGACACCATTCATTTATTTGACTTTCAAAAAAAAATCCAGATAGAAGATAAATTTGAGAAAAATATTGAATACACTACTAAAAACTCATACTCACCTAGAAAATTCATTGATAACATAAATTAGTTCACATTATATTTATTTTAATATTTTAAAACCATTTATTTAATATTTATATTAGTAAAATAATTTTTACATCATTATTGTGTCCTCATTAATGGTAATTATTTAATATCTAAAAATTATAAATAAATAAATATGATAATATAATTATTTCTTCTTCCTAGATATTATCTATATTCGATATTATTTCCCCGTTATCCATATATTAAAATTTTTATACTTATATAAAATGAGATTATGACATATTTTCATATTCATTAGTTTTTATTAGATTCATGTCATATTCATAGGTAAGTGGTCAGTCAGTGATTATATTTAAAAACATAGATGATAAGGGTTGAATTTAGAAATCTAATAGGATTTTTATAGGAGTTAATATAATTTCATATTATTATTTTTTTAATTACCTGATTTACCTTTAACCATGGTAAAAAAATAATTACCAAAGTTACTGTTCATTATGCCCAAAAATAAAAGTAGCCTATTAATGTAATTTGTTCCTAATAATTCAAAATAAGGTTTCTATTTTTCAAAATAAAACATATAGAAGTTTCAGTAATTAATTTAAAATTAACACCTTTGTGAGAAAGGGAGAAGGATTTTTTTAAGTTAAAGCATTGAAAAAGATTGAAATGTTTTTACATATAAATTTAATGTAAAATTATTTCTAAAGACCTTAATTATATTAAATGGTAAAAATATATTCTAATGATTCTTTGAAACCATTAAATAATACAATTTAACAATATAAATTTTTTCAATGAAAAATGGTATTTTTAATTAAAATTTAGTGTATTTTTACTATCCTTCAAAATAATAAAGTTATCAGAAAAATATCATAAATTCATCCAAAGTAAATATTTATATCCCATTCCAAATAATATTTTAATTTTTTCATATAAAAATTATTAATTTTTCAAAATCATAATTTTAAATGGGTTCTCCATTCAAAGGTGTAAAATTAATCTTGTTTTAAAAAATTATGTTTTTATACATCAAATAGGGATTTATTCATAGCCCATAACTAAAATATAAATTGGATGAATATTAAAAATATTTTATTGAGAATATAACACATATATATCTCACTAATCTCATCACAAAAAGTAATTCACTAAAAACTTAAAATATCTAATTTATATTTTTCATAAATAATTAGTAGCCAAAGAATTCACAGTTCATTTTCATAAGTTTGTTATAATTATTCCAACTAACCTAACGGCTAGGCTATAATGGTGATTTTATACATAGGGTATCTCCATATTCATTTAAACTCAAGATTTCATGCAACGAAAGCTACTAAATAATAAATATTATTTAAAGAAAATATTTCCTAAAAACATCTGGGTGTTTAACCTATGTAGTAAATTTCATAGCCTCATGACATTAAACTACATAAAAAAACAGTATATACCACTTTTTAAGAAAGTGGTGACCCATACAAGATTATTTTTTATATTAATGTATCTTATCTGTGTATGTATTTCTTGTGCATATGTTAAATCTGGGTAAGAAGGGTCCATGAATATGACTACTAACCACTAATCAAGAGAATAGACAAAAGATTCCCCTTATATCTAAATTCTACATACCAGTGAAAAGCTCTGTCGAGGGCATATTGCATAATTTTTCACTTTGGATCATAGTTATTTATTGGATGGCATTAAACATCAAATAAAGTAATGTTTTTTTACCATAGGATGTTATTGTACAAGGAAAATGGGAGACATTGTTACCATGGGACATTAAGCTTCAAGAAAAATTTCCAAGTCACATGACATTAAAAATTCATAAAAAATACGTCCCCACTACATGAAATTAAAATGTTCACATCATCACCCATTATCATTCCTTATCAATGTACTATAAGAGCTTGACCCCAATCAACTAGAGTACGTGGTACTCTAATCATCCATTAATCTACTCATCCCATAAGTCACACTTCATGTATTGAGCACCATAGGTTTCCAAAAATTATTCATGAGACTTGAAAAATGAAAGTATATCTCTATGTTTGAACATGGAATAAAGGCAATAGGGCCCACTTTGTGGACCTAGTAAAATATGATCCATTTTTGCAGGAAAACCTGGTCCAAGAAAAAGATATGTTAATGGTTTTTTAGATCTATTCATCATGATAACATGTTCAATAGATGGTGAAACAACTTTTAGGGTGCTTCAACCCTTATTGAATATTTCATTTTCTATAAATCACACTTCATGATTTGAGCACCATGGGTTACCAAAATCATTTCATGGCACTTGGAAGTGAAAATTGATCTCCCTATTTGACCAAGTTATCAGGGTTTGAGGTCTCAGACATACCAATTGGAGACATCTTGGCCATATATGAAGTTATTTCTAATCCTTGGGATCTATATATCACCGTGGAAGAACATAGAATTATAGAGTGTTCTGGTCCATCCCCATTATGATTTTCCTATACCATCCTCATGACCTGAGCACTTTGGACCATAATTTACAATAAATTTAATAGAATTATTGATGTGGGTTTGATATCATTTATGTTTCGTCACCATGTATTATACCCTTTCTCATATATGGTATGGTACATTCCATTATCGAACGTTTTGATGGCCTATAGTACATGACTCAAAACCACAAGGTATAGGGACCTAGACTCCACATAAAAATCAATGTTATTCTTGATAACTAAAACACTTCTTAAATAGCTTTGTATTTTTATCCAACTTCATCGACTAGAAATTTGATTCTTTGAAAATATATCACAAAACTTGGAAAGTAGTAGGGATTATATTTTCTTGACAATGATATTAATACATAAGGGATTCTACCAACCAACCAAAGGAATATCCTCCTTATAGGAAAGGAAATCTCATCTGCGTGAGCCTCTGTGTCACCAAAGCAGAACTCAACACCTTCACGGTGTTTTATGTCATCATTGGTTTGTATTCCCTATCTAATATTCATGAATTCAAACTTTTGGGTTATGAATTACACTGCCAATATTTCACCTACAAATGTGGACCTGACATCCCAAATAATACACCCTCAAACAAAATTACCCCATACATATTTCATATCCCTCATAAAAGAGTTAGGACACCTCTATATGACCACACTAGAGATACATAAGTGATTTTACTTACCTACCAATGGAATACCATAATTATAGGAAATGATCTATAATCATCGTGAGCCCTAGAAACACTGAAACAGAACTAAACACATTAGAGCGTTTTTGGTTATCCCTCTCATATCTGCACCATATTCCTTATTTACTAATCATTTCCTAAAATTAAGACTTTAAACTAAAAATTATTTGATGTCATAGAAGTAAGAATTTAAACTACATGGCATCTCATGGTTTGAGATAAAGGACCTTAAACTACAAATATAGAAGGTCCAATACAAAATTACATAAACTAAAACAATATATGTTCTAATCTAGAAGACCCTAAAATAAATAAATACATGGTCTGTGGTAAAATACCCTAATCTAAAACAACAGAGCATCTGAATTAAATGTCCCAAAACTACAACAGTAGAATATCTGGGCTAAAACACCACAAAGTATAATAATATAATTTTGAGATAAAATAGACCAAACCACAACAATATAAGGTCTAATCCAAACGAACCTATTATAAAACAGAAGAAGGTCTGATCCTAAAGATCCTAAACATGAAAAATAGAAGGTTTGAGCCAAAATACCCTAAACTAATGCAATAGAAGGTCCAAGGTAGAATACCCTAATCCACAATAATAAATGGTCGGATATAGAATACCCTAAAATACAACACAAATATAATTTAGGTTTAAATAACATAAAAGGCACAAAAAATATCATGTTAAAAACCCATAAGAAGTAATTTTTCATAAATAACTGCATAAATTCCCACAAATCCTTACCCTATACGAATCATAGGAACAAATTATGAATAAAAAGATAAAAAAACATGTGATTCCCATCATATGGACTTAGAAAAAATAAAAATATCCTTGATAATTACATTAAATTCTTCCAAAGATAGATAATATTCCCTATAGGACATATATGTCACACAAAATATCATATTTTTAATTAGTAAATCTCAAGATAGATGGAGTAGATATATAAATATGAAATATCATGTTGGTGTGGATTCATGATAATTGTAGGAAAAAATATGTTATGGTTTAAACCATAAAATATAGGCATTCATATTTTATTGATATTATATAGAGGATGGGTATCATTTAAAATTTATGAAGAATCAGATTAATAAAATATCATGCACATCATGAATTAATGAAACCTAGACAAATACATATAAAGTTAAGAATATCTATTCATTAATAGCCTGAAAAAAAGGGATCTACACATTTCAAAGACTCTTCGGGGATTCAACATAAAAAACATCAATGATAAAAATACAATGAAACTTGTTTTGATGAGTGGGTAAAATTAGAAGGAGTCTGATGGGAAATATTGATTGACCACTGAAGTGCCACCCACCCCTCTTCTTCAACTTCTACCCAGGGGAAAATGGTCTTAATAAGAGTAGCCATGTCACCAAATATTTTATGAATGGTTTACAAATATAATTATAATAATGAAAGATAAAACTTCTAGCGAGCTGTGATGTCCTCATATCTAGCTATTTATACAGTGAAAACAGTCCTTTGGGAAAGTACCTCAAATATAAAATGATGGATTTATTCCAAAAGCTCTGAAGGTTCCTTCATTTGTTCCTCCAAAGTAGTTCGTTCATCAAAATCGTGCAAGTCTCTCTCACTAGTATCCAAGTCCTATCTTTTTTAGATGATTTATCACATGATTTCATATAATGTATGTTGATCAATACCACCCACCGCAATATCAATAAATATCTGGAGAAGATATTCTCCTTGATCACATAAATTTTCTAGTATATTTTCAATGAGAGAGATATGAATCTAAAACCAGATCAGTATTTGTTGTTTTTGATCATCTGAGACTAATGGAGTAGGTACATCACAAGGGGGGACAAATATTTGATATGATGAAGAAGAAATAATGGAATCCCCATATACTTGTCTCTCAAAATATGAATCCCCTAATGGGTAATATTCTATGAAAAATTCTGCCCCACTAATGGGATGGTCTTCACAAGGATAGGGACACTTCCTCAAAGACTCACTTGAAACTTAAACCAGTTCCATATTTTCTAAAGAAAAATAAGTTGTTAAGGAACATGTTCTATACACATGACAACATATTCTGTTCTGCACACCACCAAGATAGGATTCCTCCCAGTCCTAGGAAAAATCATAATATTTTATGACTCAAGTTGCAAAAACAGGAAGGATGATCTTAGATTTGGTATCCTCACACGCCAATATAATCTAATGCTAACAGATAATCCTGAGACATAATTATCCTTGAATGATATTAGATGGGAGATAAAAACTCTATGGATGTATCTAAATTATATATCATACGTATAATGTTTATACGAAACACAAATAATTAAGACATCCATAATTGTCATGAAAACCCAATCAAAAATAGAGATCTTGTATGAACATATATCATGAGAGCCACCACCATTATCGATAATCATCTAGGACGATGTTTGATAAGGGATAATTTTTTGGAAATCATACTAAATTAGCATGTATGTAACCTCATTTAGGGATAATGGTGTTTCTTTAACCCTAGAGATGTTCAGTTCCCTATGGAGAAAAAAGTCACCAAGAATCACAATTGTGCTCTGATACTTGTAAAAGTGGAAATGATCCCTCATCCACCAAAAATAAATGTATGGGACACCAATAATATAGGGGATTAAACCTTGATATATATGTACCATAAGTTGGTAAATGTGTGAATGATTTGATACAACTAGATTAAGTAGAAATCCTTCTGCTAACCAGGCCTCCATCACTAGCATGTTTACTCAGATTCTCGATCATGTGTCCCCATTCAAGAAAATCTATCCATTAAAGATCATGGAAATAAAACCCACCACACAAAGGATTAGGGATATCCCTATCCTCACCTGATATCCCCATGTGCTATATTCTGTGGCTACTAGGATTTCCCCGAATCAGCTGGCCTTGTTTTGGACCTTCCAGGAGGAACACCGGTGGGAGCATATAGTGGCCGATCGAGCTCCGCTATGAATAATGAAAATGATGTTCCAATATTTAAATGAGTCGAGTTAGCACATATTAGACTCATTCCTTAAATTTTTATTCACAATTTCGATCATATCCACTACAAAAACTCGATTCTATGCCGGTTCATCCCAAATATTCACATCAGAAAGGAACTCGTTGTATATTTCCCCAAGGGGGTATCCCACCCAGTGGATAGATTTTCCAAAGGTTGATTCCTTATTCTCCATGGGATAGATGGAATGAATTGGTACTTGGGAAACAAAAACTTATCAACTATCTGGGAAGGCCCCAATATTGTTACACAACAAATTGGGAAACCTAATAGTCTTACAAATATAGAAAAAATGCCGATGGTTAGGAAATTCTTATTAGATCTTTCTATCCCATAATGACCATTTAAATTAATTATAGAGTTTAAAATATGAATCATGTACCATTTAGAGTTATATAAACTCACCAAGTTGTTCATATATTATATGAATATTCTCAAATATCTTTGAGAAATGGGATGATGAATGAAATCACAACCGTCTGGACCCAGATGGGAGTTCTCCATTATAAAGGAATACCATTTGGACTATGCTACGACCATTTTTACATCATCATAAACTATTATCTAAATAAAATTGATGGAAATTGATACCCAAAAATATGTCATATTATAGTTTGTAGAAGGGATGGAAACATCATTCAACTGGCCAAACCCATATTGTGGAATCTGGTGTGATAAAGGGTAGCTTTGATATACTGATGAGAGAATCCTCCTCAAAACCACTTTTTTAGAATTCACATGACATCAAGGGTCGTCATTATATTTCCTAGTGATCATGTACATATGGATAGATTCAATGGAAGATTCACCGGAGTTGGAAGTCATCATTACAAAAGTAAGTGAAACATTTAGACAAATGAAAAAATATCCCAAAAAAAGAGATATATAACTCTGAAAAAGTCATCTAAATCATATAAACCCTAAAGTAACTCTGTATAACATGACCCAATATAGGTAAAATGGGGAACATGAAAAATAGAGCTCTCATGGAATGCATAACCCACATGGCATCCCACAGCCGCAAGACCAATCCAGAGACTTGTGATCATGTGACCATAACATGGTCATGAGATCCACATAATTGGTGAGTGATCATGTGAATGTACCAACATATCCTATGAAACCTTAAAATACTACAATAAAATAGTGGAATTAGGTAAAGTACTTTGGCAATATTACTGATAGATAGATTGGGGTTTTATTGAATAAATGTTAAGGCAAGGTAGGTCTCATGACCACATCTCATGAAAATAGTTACTAAGAATCATCATTAAAAATAAAATCCAAAAATTAATTCTTGTTGACATATATCATGATTGATTCTTGAGGAAGGTCTTATGAAGGATTCACACAATGGAGAAAAATTGAAATAATAATTCATTGTTTTATTATCTACAGAATGAGCTCCTATCAACCTCTCTATTTATAGGGCACTACGTAGAATTCCAAGTGTCACAAGGAATACGAAATGTCACCCAATACATAGATAGGTTGCAAACTCAAACACTCCTATGAGCATTTTCATGCCTCAAAACTAATCCCTTATCACTGCAAACGTTTCTACCATGGGGGTAATTTATTGATTCTCACAAAATGATCCTCATCAAATCAACATAAAAAGAAATACTTGAAATATAGGTATTCTTTTATCTAGAAAAACAATATAATAGAATGTGGATAAAACATGTGGATCATATGATTTTCCAATGGACATGTAATTTCATGGCCATTGGAAGTTCATGAAAATAGGTTTATCATAATGAATGATATGATAGAGCCCCTTTAATAAGACTCCTTGTTCTTGTGAAGGCATCCAAGACACTCATTGATCACGCATCGAAAACAAGATGTGTTCCCACGAGTCACCCAACTTGTTCGCCGGTAGACACATGATAACCAACCAAAAAATGTTGAAAATAAAGGATAAATAATGAAAAATAAATAATTATCTTATTGTATTTGATCTCATAATTACATGATCATTCAATTTGTAATATATCATAGGGCCCTGGATACATGTTAACCTTATCTCACAAGAACTTGTTTACATGTAACCCTATTATCTGAAATGCATCATACATGTCCATTTGATTCTATGATCCCCTTTGGTTCCATAGACAAATAGAAGGGTTCTCTATGAAAATGATCATAAATCACCACAAGACCCATCATTGGTCATGCGATGCATCACCAAGGAGGGTGATTGTCTTCGACAACACTCACATAACTTCCCCATATTTACTTCCCTTGTAAAATAAAAATCAACATGAAAGGGGATTGATTAGAGATTCTTGCAAGGTGGGGACATGTATAAATTCACTAGAAAGGGGTTTTATTTCCCAGAGGATCAACATTGACTATTATATTCCCCCTAGAAAAACCATCATGATCTCAAAATACCACTCAACATATCATCATGATCTATTGGAATCCATCTTGACAAGTTGACACTGCCTCATGGAAGTCCACAGGGGAGTCATATTTGATCACACAGAAGCATTTCATCAGAAACCTAATCTCTTGAAGGAACTTATAAATTTCATCATGACCCTGTACAATCTCATTCGCATGTTAACATGGATAGGAACAATCCATTTTATCTGATGAAGTCCAATAAATGAGGTTTTGACATCATGATCTTGTGGTTATTGAAATTCATGAAACACCCCCACATAACCTCTGATAAGATCCTATGATGTTCATCTCACCAAAATTATCCATAAAATCGATCACAAATCCAAAATATAATCTCTATTAAAGGTGGAATATATCCAGGGAAATGAGGACTATGACCACCTCGAGCATAAAAAATAAATCCATTGATAGATCACACATGTGAGAAGAGGAGTGGACATATCATAGTGTCTGGTCATGCAATTGAATTCCTTTTTGAACATGTAAAAATACGAGGAACAACCTAAGGGATAATCTTACATGAATAAAGACTTATCATGATCTCTCATAGATTACTTGAAGGACTTATCTCATATAAATAGGATTATGGGAAGTAGATCCTAAATATCAACTGGGTCATGAAAAACCTAGCAATAAGCTATCCTTGAAAAAAACTATGACTCATATGAAATAATGGATAGTATTAAGTCTAAAGTGATATATACTTATGAAAAGAGTATATATTTTTATCCTCATGTTCTTCATATGACTTAACCGGATCTTACGATAGTATTGGGACATGTCACTCAAATAACACAAAACTAATTAATCATTCTATTTATAATATGTGATGCCACTTGGACTTGTCAAAAAAAAGTCACATGATTACCTTCAGAAATAATACCTAATTATTTTGATGTCCCCTCAAATTTCAAGATAAATATTGATATTTCCTCCTGACATGTACCTAAGTTATGTGGAGACACCTGGACAAGTTAGTTAGGTATCACGTTGAAACCAATATATGTCACCAAATTTATGTGGGGGAACAAGGAAATTTCATATAGGTCTCATGTTGAAACCAATACATGTCATCCTGGATCATGATTAATCCTCTGAAAAAGTCTTCTAGGTCATGTTTCACCCTCCAAACATGTCATTCCGGATCATTCCACATCCTCCGAACAAGTCCACTAAGTCATGTGGCACCCTCCAAACATGTCATCCTAGATCAAGTGAAGTCCTCTGAAAAAGTCATACAGGTAATGTGGGAACCTCAATACATGTCATCCCAGATCATGTGACATCCTCTGGAAAATTTGGCCATGTCATTTAACACCCTCTAGACATGTCAACCTTGATCATGCAGTAGTCTCCATACATTCCATCCTGATCAAGCAATGTCCTCTAGAAAAGTAAACTGGGTCATGTGATTTTCTTTAGGTGCATCTACTAAGTATACATATCATGTCTAGATATCCTTAGAAATTTCATAATAACACCATATACATATCATATAGACAATCATATTATGCCAGGAAGATGTTCTAGAACTTGATTCCCATATTTAGTGGATATATAAGGGAATCCTTAGTGTATAATCCCTAATAAAAATAAACTATAAGAACTCTAATTCATACTATAATCGTAATATGAAGGATACCTCTCTAAGGCCTATGATCCAAAGGGAATCCTTAATGTGTAAGCCCAGATTATTGTGAAATATGATATCTCTAATTACTACTATAACCAATACATGTAGGACGTCTTCCTAAGGCCCGAGATCAAATGGGAATCCATTTTGGTGTAATCCCCACATGTATCTTACATTACAACCATTGGGACCCAATATTTCCTATGGTTTTATCTCTTTTACTAATCCATCAATCGATTGAGAGGATAACTTAATTATGATGACATTGATTCCTGCTATAACCAGGATTTATAGGACTCCTTCCTAAGGCCTAAGAACCATATTAAACATATAAAGGGTTTTCCCATGACATATGTCCCACATCCATATGCAGTGATATTGATTAAATTCTATCCCTTGTCTCAAACACTGAGTGTGACTCCCATGGGCTTAGCGATTTACAAGGATCATTTCCTATACATTATGAATCTCTGTGATCCTTGGAAGCCTCAACGTGTAAGCCCCGATTAGTGGTATGATATAACCACTACAATACAATGGAATTCATAATGGGGAAATTCCAAATGGATTGATCAAACTATAATGAATATAATTACTACCATGACTAGGATACATAGGATGCCTCCATGAGGTTTGATCTCAATACCTATTGCCTAAGTGGCCAAATATATGTATTCTATATATGACATTAAATATAAATGGTTTTAAAAACTATGTGGGGTTTTTTATCACTATAAAAAGAATGTTTATGACTCCTAATAGAGGGTCAATCCCATCATCTACAAATTAATCTCTACCTTTTTTGGAAGTAAATTCTAGAGTTCCTGGTTATATGGATTTAAAAAATGAGAAACTAAACATTAATGAGATATAGAAAAAGAACATAGAATTCATACAAATGGACTCATTAATAGAATCCCCTTAAAAAATAAATGGTTTAAATCAATGATAATTTTTTATAGGTAATTGGTTCTATATCATAATTAAGAAGAGATTCATAAACATACCATAAATCTATAAGAGAGTCACGTAGAAATATAAAATTCCTCCCAAAAGGGTGTGATGAGCCTGACCACCCATCCTATCTACAAATGTGATTTACTAAGTTACACTGGGTCTAAAACCACAATTTACTTTCTACCTTTGAAAATCAGGTCTGTACTTAGTTACTGAAGTGGGAACCATTCAGACTTTCAAACAAAAGATAAGAAAAATGGAAAAATTGACATATCAGATTGCATAACACATCTACCCACTATAATAAATAAACTGAAAAAAGAATAATCCTACTATATAGATGATCAAATAATTTTTTTTATAAAAAAGTAGTGAACCCAATGTGAAATCATATAACTACATCATCTCCTTCACAGGATAAAAAGGATAGACTGCCCAGTTCTTATTGGACCATTTTATTCCCACAATATAGGTGATTCCCTTATCTTTTGATGAAAAAATAGCATCATAGATGTTTAAAAACAAAAAATTCCTATAAATGAATAAATTTTTTGATATAAAATTCATGATTTTTGAAATTAATATTTAGTATATTTTTATTAATAATTTTATATAACTTTTCAATAAAAAAGAGACAGTTTTATTCAAATGAAATTGATTTTCATGAATTATATGATTTTATTTTAAAGGTAAATTTATGAATTTTAGAATTTAAATTTGATAAAATAACTTCATTTTAGGATTTAAAATATCAAAATTGAAATAGGGTGAGTTTTGGGGATTTTTATAAAAACATTTATTATTGGATTAATAGTAAAAAAATACCAATTTCTATAAAATAATACATTTATTTTAATATACTTAAAAAACCCATTTTGTATTGGATTTGTTTGAAATTAAAATTTGTCCCATTTTAATAAATATAATACAATTTATTCTATATGAAGGAAAAATATATTTTATTTTAGTACATGTTCATTTAAGAATTAAAAATATTTTTTTTTGAAAAATAATTGTTTTTCATTGTTTTTGTGTTATTTTATAAACATTAAGTATTGTCACTCTTAAATATTGAATATTGAAAATGAATATTATTTTTGGAATCATGAGATTTAAACTTGGTAATGAGGATAATTTTTTTTCAAAAATAAATACTATACTTCGTAAATAGTTATAACCACTAGTTTGAAAGTATATCTTAAAAAAATGAGTTTTTATTTCCTTTATACAGAATTTAAATAAAAAATGTTTACAAAATATAATATCTAAAAGAATACGATTTTTAAAACATGCAAAAAAGATGAATTATTGAAAAAACATTTGGATGAATCCAAAAATTTATCTTTAAACATCTCTCTATAAAAGAAGTAGGATACTATATCTATTTTAATTTAAAACATCACTTTAAAAAACCATTTCATTTGAAAATGACCACCTATTTAACTTTTTAAAACTCCAACTCACACACACATCTCAAAAAAAAAAGACCAAGGGAGAAAGTTAAATCATTATAAAATGAAAATCCATAAATTCATAAATTAATGAAAATTATCACACAAGGCATGCCCCTCCACCATGAAGCTCAATCAAAATTACTAAAGGCATCGAATTAGTTATATAAAAATATATAGAAACTCATATTCCAACAATAATAAATAATAATAACATAGAATACATATCATAAGGAAATACTCTAGGGACTAATGGAATATGATATTCGATGTGTGAAGGTCGAACCAACCGCCAATTGCTTAATGGTTACAGAACATGTCGCCTAAATCAATATTGCACTTTCCATATTAGTGTTACACCCCAAGTCAAGTATAAATTAATATAGGTGTTACTAACAAGGTTATCACACACAAATAGTAAGTAAATTCCCCAATAATTCCATTATAGTATCCAAGGATCCTGATTTTCTAGATAGAAGAGATGGTTAATATCAATCCAATGTCATATTGTGGAAAGAATACCACACAACAATAAGGTAACATAGAAATCAAATAGGCATACCACCACTAACACAACCCATTATATATTGGTCCCACAACCCAAACATAGAAACATGATTCATAATTCATTTAAATAACAACATGCCCCTAGGAAAGAAAAACTGGTGGAAATAGTGATCAACTAGGGCATAAAAAATAGCCAAAATAGTAGAATCACAAAAGGTTCCAACAAGATCATCAATTTATACTTTAAGATTATGTGTTTTAGGAACCCCCTTTAAAAACCATCTAGAACCAAAAACATTCAAAGGGAAATCAAACACAACCCCAGAACAAAATCATAGAAATATATTTTCGAAATGCTCTATCAAATCACACTTGAATGGAAGTTAAATTATAGAAACTCACAAACCATAACAAAGCATCAACATCATAAAATAATTAAATCCATAAATCCAATAAAATATAAGAGGACCCACACACCTCATTTAAAAATATTTAAACCCTTTAAAATTCACACATACCTTCCCTAGACAAGATGGGATTATTGAATTAGGTTAAACAATTTATAAAAAAACAAAAACACTTTATAAACAAGTAATATTATTTTAAAACCATGATATACTCTTAAAATAAGGAAATACATTTTAATAAAAGTGAAATTGTCTTTATAAAATCACGTTTTATGTGTAAAACTATCAATAAGATTTTATCAAACACCTTGAATAGATAAAATACCACATAAAACCAAAGTTCTACTGAACTAATCAATTTGTCCAATTTTTTCAAATGTAAAATAAAAAAAATGAAACAACATTGTTAACACAGAACTAGGTATTATATACATCATTAATTATGTCCAAAAAAACTTCTAAAAACACAATAAATCAAGTAAATCATTAATAAAAAGGAAATTTAATGGAAAACACAACCTAAACTAGTGTATCCATGTTATATTCAATTAAATCTAATGGCATATTCATTATGAGGGGACTCAAAACCATTAAAACCAAATTCCTAAATAAAACAACCCTTAAAAAAATTAGTGAATATTGACTCTAGGGTTGGGGATAAGAAAGAAAAATGAAGAAACATATGATAAATTTTTTTTATAAGAGTAAATGAAACTATATATTTAATACATATTTAATAATCACTAACCTTAAATAAGAAACGTCCAAAAAAATGTCGTAAGATAAAAGTGAATAAAGGGGGTAACCCTCTAGTCGATGCTCAACCGAGATGAGGTGAAATGGGTGGTTAAATATCTTAAATTAGTGTTTTAAAATAAATTTTATATAGGTTCTAATGGACTACATGATTTGTTTTCATGGATTAGTAAACTCTGTGCCCCCATTTAAATATAATTGGAAGCATATTTCCAACCCATAGGTGAGTGTTATAGGGTTTGGGAAAACCATTATCTTATCATGTGACATAGAAAAGTGTATAAAATACTCAAATAACACCCAAAACAATATGGGAGGCCACCTAATGATAAATTAATCTCATAGTGATACCATGACTGTGAAAATTAGCCACACCATTCCACTTCTGCCCCCAAAATGTATTTTCCTTGAAAATAGTCAACATCTCAAGTCTAGATGAAGGTCAAAACCATCCCATTGAGAAAACAATACCCAAATAAAAACCTAACTATCATAATTTAATCTATTTTAACTAGACCCGAATCAAATTATTCCATAAGAAAATTCACTCAAACAATATGAGATTTTCCAAACCACTTAATAATTATGAAAACTAACAATGGTGTCCTCAAAAAATAAAATTCTAAGATGAACATTCTTATGCTCTACCTTACATTAGGGAACTCAAAAAAACATATAAGGATAAAGACTATAGAGTCCCAACCCATTAATTATATTAAATTAAACAACACCTCAAGAAAAACAAAAGAAACAAACATTAAAAAGAACAAAAATTCGTAACTCAATGAGCCCCGGATGAAACTGCACATGAATAAGGAAAACACATAGAAACTGGATAAAGGTCTCCCCAATAATTAAAATAAATCATAAATGGTAAAAAAATAACTAGCCACATCTAATGAATAAATATCTCTAAGCAATCATAGATTAATTAATCAAAATCTATCATCTCGAAAACCCACTAGGGAGAATATCCTCAAGAAACACCTAATTATCACCAAGGAAATTCACTCCCCAAAACATGATAAACATCCATAGTATGAATGTGCCTCAACTGGAAATGATATTATACTAAATTCAGTTCATGATTCTGAAAATAGACTAACTTGAATCTAAACCTAGAAAATACTTACCAAAAATATTTTTTAAAGGAAATATCATCTTAGTAGCTTTAATAGCTTACCTAAAACCAAAATATTGCCCTATATATTCCACCCCACACCCAAAGAATCCCCCTGCCACTCATAAAACAAACCTTAAACAATGTTCAACATGATGTACAATGAAAATGAGTGTCAAAAAGCAATAAGTAATGATCAACTAAATGATAAAAACACAATACAAAATATTTTTATTTCAATAAAAAAATTACAAGGTGTACAAAAAATATAGATAAAAGTCCAAAAAATTTAAAAATACAAACGATAACAATCCAAAAACAAAAAAAATTCTAATGAATCTACAGAAGTAAATGACACCACTGATCATATTTTTTAGAAAATTTTGATGTCATAATGACTGAAGGGTTTGTAGATAAATAAAATATAGAAGAAAAGTAAAAAATATAAATAATACACGTCAATTTACATAGTTCAAGATTAATCCCTACATCCACGGAGAGGTATAATTCTTCTATATTTTGGGAGAAATATTAAATGGAAAATTATAACAATAGCCAAACCTTATACTGAATCAGTTATTAAAGAAACATGTTGAATAGTTACCTATATTACTACAGTTCCACTAACCACATAGTACGTCCACTATTATATAGTGACTAGTGAATGGATCTTTATGGAACTATAATTACCATGTCAATTTTTGTACTATTATAGTTCTATATCGATGTATCTTGGCCATATCGGTTATGATCCATTTAGAGTTGCTACAGAGAAATAAAATTTAGGTTGAGGACCTTCAGAACCTAGACCCATTAGAAGGGACATGCTACCCCCTACATCACCCTAATAACCTCATTATGGAGGTTGAACCATGAATGATATAATCTATTGTGTTGTTTGGGTTGTTAGTTGTCTTCCTAACATCTTCCAATGGAACAACCTAAACTATTAATATAATCCCTACTTAGATCAATACTTATTATGAGAAATATTCTTATATTGTCCACTTGACTTACAAACCCTATATATGTGATCAAGATGGTCACACCAATGACAGGTCCTCAAATACATCTGAGAAGAAGGAATAACATGCTTGAACATCCCATAATGATAGAACATAATAGGATTTTTCTTCTCACAAGATGAATCATTATTACTGACACTGGATGGGGTCGATGTATCACCTGTTAGAGATTTACCAATCAATAATTCATTAGTGAAAACATAATTGAACATAATATCCTTAAAGGTAGTCAATACCTACTAAAACATCACCGATCTAAGATCCTGATGAAGTCATATAATAGAAAACAACACCGTATTCGATTCATTAACAACCAAATCAGGAGAGGAAGGGACCAGTTTGAAGAAATTCCCAACATATTATTTCATTGAATTCTTTCCATAATGGACATTCATGAATTCTTTGACCTTATAAATTCTTAAATCCTCAATATTAAGCTATTAAATGAAACATGCCTTGAAATATCCCCAAGGAAAAGAATAACATTGGTGGTAATGGATAACATACTTTCACCAATCCAAACCTAGCCCTTAAAACAATGAATTACTTCACATCACCCAAGAGGATTCTATAGTTCCTAGAGACATAAATATATACTCAATATTAACTTTAAACTTCATTGCCTCTTAGGATACTTGATCACCACTAAACACTGGTGATTTTTGATTCAAAATATCTCACATGTAATCCAAATGCTAAGGATAAATGGGATGCACCATTCCATCACGAGTTTATGTATAGACTAAGATTTGGAAGACTATTTTGATATCAATAGGGAAATCATCGTTGATATTTCTATCTATACTTTTCATCTCCTTTCTGGGGGTCACATTCTAAAAAATCACAATGACACAACACTTAATAAAATCACCCCAAATCCCTACAAAAGGGATGAAAAATCCCAAATCACATGTAACAAGATTTCAAAACACTCTTTGAAACATCATTTCAATAAGTCACACCAAGACCTTATTTCCATTTTCAAATCAATCATTGGATCATAAAAATCCTTGAATCTATTCATGATAAATAATAAAATCCCATTTCTTGGAAACAAATTTTATTTTAAACCACAAAAAAAAAATTATTTTAATAATATCCCTGCTTTAAACTTTTGAAATTAATTCATTAATGACTATTATAGTCCTATTTTTTTTTAAAAATGTATATTTTTTTAAAAAACATATAAAAAAACGATATTTTTTTTTAAAAAACTCATAATTACCAAAGAATAATACATTTTATTAAATTTTTATCAAATGGTATTTAAAAATATAAAATATTCACTTTACTACTAGAAAAAAAAACACTTCATACAAAATATGGTATATAAGAAACAATATAGTGAAAAAAACTATTAACTTTCTACACTAATTATAGTTTTATGACATGTTTTTTATATTATGTACCAACCAAGTGAGTGACACTGGAATTTTCCAGAACAATTTCCATAATATGTGAATGGTTTGATAGACCATTCACCATAACCTTGATCCCCCTAAATTTCTTTCAGTCTCACTATGAAATGATTTTTTTCACATGATATCTCATGGGATCTTACTACAACTATGAGTAGCATCAAAACAAAAAAAATATTTTCTGATGAAACGACTAAAAAATCCAAAATAAAGATAAAACCCCCAACCACCCATAACAACTAGAGATCTAACACAATATATAACAAGCTAATTTCTTCCCTAAACCTACCCCATGAATTCTAATACTCCTAAATACTATGTACCATCAATCTAAAAATAGCTAGTTGGATCTGATTTCATTTATAATGAAACCACACCAATATAACATGATTCATCACTCAGTTCAATTTTCCACATGGCCTAAGGCATGTTCTCGATTTTATCCGGCTGGTAAGCAGCACCAGGGTATCATTAGAAAAAACATATGGAATGATTTCACATTTATGAAAACAAGGATAAAAAATGGTTCCAATCATAAACCTAATATGATGTCATAATAAATTGGTTAAAAATGTAAAAATAATAAGTAAACCAAATTAATTCCAACCAAACCAGGAATAAGAATATAAAATAAAAAAAATATTTTACATAAAAGTTACATAAATAAAACATTCTTCATATGAATTTTACATTTCCAAAATAATGAATTAAAATTGAAATTAAATAATTTTCAGTTGAATTTTTTTTGATGCACTACATGACCTAAAAATAGTAAATGTAAATATGAGACACCCCAACATTTCTATGTGAATCTCATGTAACCACAAATAACCTTCACAACACCCACTTTTTAATAGATAGTGGTATAAAACCAGTCTATAAGTTGTAACCCATGAATTTGTATAAACATTTATACCACATTGAAACTAATGTGAGTATATAGGTTTTGAGATAAGGGCTCCTAAGATCACCCCATGATTGTTTTATATTTAATTTATAAAGAGACCAAGTGAAATTTTTTGAATATAAATCTTACAAAATTAATTTTCCATTTCCTTTCTAAATAGTGGATATAAAAAAGTATACTACATATACTTTATCATAGAAAATATTTTTTAAAACATATAACATGGATGATATATTTAAACAAAATGGTTAGAATAACCCAATAATTTATCCTTAAAAACCAAACTTTAAACAAATTAGGTTAAACCATATTTTTTTATTTTAATCATTAGTTTTGAAAAAAGATTCACATGGTTTAAATAATATTCAATGTAATTTTAAAAATGTATTTCATTTGATAACCAACACTATCTTCCATATTTAAGACTCTAAATCATGAAAATTTTTACCAATAACTTTAAGGAACCATAGGAAATTATAACAAAATAAAAATCCCTAAATTCATAAATAAATCAATATTATCAACCAAGGAATTCCCCATAACCATTATTCTCAATCTAGAATACTTATGGTATCAATGTAGGGACATATCAATAAAGAAAATCATATTACAATAAAAAAATTCAAATAATAATAATACTTATCATGATTCACCACTATATGGATTAATGACGAAATTGTATTGATAAGAAAAGGATGAACTAAAAAATATATTATGAGACACATAACACGAAACCCAAATTGATCTTTCACTAGCGTCGTCGGTGAAAAACCCTCGAAAAAAGTATTACATTAAAATTGGTGTTACTATCCAGGTTATCAAACTAAATAAGGATGGAAAAAACCCTTCAATTTCAACTCAATAGCCTTGGTTCCACATTTCATAGCAAAAGTGAATGGTTATTATCAATACAAAATCATCATGTGACATGCATACCACCCAATGTTAAGATAAAATACAAATCAAATATACATCCCACCTACACACACCCCCTTTTATCATGATCTTACAACCCAAACATTGAATCATGGGTCATAATTCGTTTAATAGATCACTAGCTCAAAATCATAAACATTCGGTGAAAATGGGGCACAACTGGGGTGTAAAAAATTAGAATCATATAATTTTCCTCCCAAACCCACTCATTACACATAAAGATTATATGTATTATGAATAACCTTAAAACCCATTTTGGAATCCTAATACATCACATGGAAAATCATACACAACACCAACACAAATAAACAATATTTTTTTGGAAATCATCCTTCAAAACACCTTTGAAAAAAGGAAAATTATCAAAAATTATAAACCACAAAAAGACATCAACATGCTCAATTAATTAAAAGAATTAATCCAAAAAAATAACTTCATAGGATGGACACACAACTTTTCAAAACTGTACTAGTATTTAAAATTCATAGTCACCTTCCAAATACAACATAGTTTATTTAAAACAATAGAACCCATATATAAAAGAAAGGAAACCCTATTTATATACATGGAATATTATTTTTAACCATAAGAACCTCTTAAAATAAAAAAAATACGTTCTTAAATAAATAAAACTTCTCTTAATAATGCATATTTTTTCAAATCCCCATGAACGAGTCACTTTTCATTTGTAAACCGATCAATAAAATTTTATCAAACACATTTAATGATTAAAATACAACATAAACACAAAGTAACATTGACCAAATAAATTTACAAATTCTTATAAAGGAAACAACAACAAAACATGAAATAACTTTGATAAAAAAATTATAGTTATCATATACATCATTAATTTAGTTAAAAACAATTTTAAGAGATCAAGCAATCATGGAACTATTTAAGGAATGAAAATTTAGAAGAAGAACCTACCTCAACTAGTGGAACTATGTCACCTTTGATGAATTCCACTATGAAATTTCTTATGTGATTGTACATAGCCTTTATAAACCAAAATACCCAATTAAAACAAACCTAGACTTAAAAATCATCAAAAATGGCCTCTGAGTTGGGAAAAAATAATGTGAAATGATGAAAAGTAAGAGGTGAGTATATGATAAGGGAAAAGAAAATTGATATGATGAAAAAATCATTAAGAATAACTAAACTATATTGATAAATCCTCTAAAATGTGTCCCAAGACAAAGGAGAATGATAGGGGCTCCCCATGACCAATAACCAACTGAGATTGGGTGAAATGGGAGGAAGAATCACATAAATAATATTTTTAAAATAAATTTTATTTAGGTTCTAATGGGATACAATATTTTCAACAAGGTTTATCAAATCATTCAATAAACATGTAAAAAGTAATGGACACATATTTTATACTTATAGGTGTGTGTTTTATGGTTTGGGAAAACTATACTCAAACTCTATCACTAGGAAAATTCCCCAAAACCATTAAATGACACCCTCACTCACTAGGGGAGGTAAAATAATGAACAATTAACGAGTTTAACATAATTTAGTGACACCATTGGTGTACCAGTTAAGATATATCACATTTTTATCTCTTTTTCTATCATATTTTAAATGAATACATCATTTGTGAGTGCAATTATTTTACGAGCTCCATAATGTGATGTGTTTCATTCTTCATCACTGCCTCTCATAGATTTTTATAATGAATATTTTTATTTATATATATAATATATATGAAATAATTATATTTATGGAAATATAAGATAATATAAACCTAATTACCATGACCTAAATTGTAAAATAATAATGTCGCTTGTGCGTATGTGTGGAAGACAACCTCCATGAAGCGATGTGATTCATTTTTAATTTTATTCTCACATGAATAGTCCTTAAGATGGATTTAACTAATTAATATGATAATTATAACTCAAATATAACTCTATAACATTAAAACATGGTCTAATTTATTTCCTTCCCTCCAATAGAAAAATAAATATGTTATTAAATCATTCATACAAATTACTCTCTCGATGAAATGATGTCATAAATGATTCATGAACACTTTACAAAGATGGTTATAAATTATATTTAATGTATAAACATGATAATTATAACATTTTTCAAGAGTTTATGAGATCAATCCTAGTTTTTCATGGGAAAGCCACTAATTTTATTTTGAGTCTATAAAACGAGAAATCCAAAAAAACTCCACCATAAAATTAATCATTTTATAAGATAAATATTTATTAATGAGATAAAAGGAATAATAATAATGAAATAGAAATGAAAAAGGTTCTTAATCATTTAAATAACTAAAATAATTTTATTATTCCTCGGCTAGATAATCTATGATGCCAGTTGAGGCTTATTTTAAGATATTTTTCTTGAAAACCATGTCTAAATGTATTCTATTACAATATATTTCTTGAATATCCTTGTTTTTTAAAGTGTTTCATTAATATTCATATTTATAATGAAAATATTATTAATGACAATTTTCAAATCCTTTTACATTTATTTGAAATGTTATATAAATGAATCTTTCTAATGTCACCTTATTGGTCATTGTGAATTGTTAAAAAGAAATTGCTAAAAATGTTTTCTTAACGTATACGATATGAAAACCTTTTCCATGGGTCAAAGATGTTATTTGTTATCATTCATCATCTAGAAGTTTCTATTAATTTTCAAAGAAGAGAATACTTTTTCCCTTCAATGAAATTATTTAATCCTATTTTTTTTGAGAAATGGATATTTCTATTTGAATATATATTGAAAAGAAAGAACTTTTTATGGTTTCAAATGAGGTTTTAAATGGTTAAAAAGGATTTTAAATGGAATTATGATTAAAAAGTGAAATATTTTAAGTTTTTTTATTCATGAAACAGTGCTTGGGAATTATATATGATGATGGGTGAAATCGATATAACTCTTTAATGCATTGGTAAAGAATTTTTTCTTCGAAGGAAAAAATGTGTGAGACAACCATATAGGTTACTCATTTGGAAATAACTGAGCTTTAGTACTTCTAACATAAAGGGAAAATTAAACATGAGTGAAAATGAGTTACGAAAATAATGCACCATGATACCTAAATATTTATTTCTAAGGGTTTATATGAATAGTTTTTATCTCATGAGGGATTAAAATTTTGTGAATATACAAGGATTATAGGTTTGTTTTTTAATGTAAAATTTCACGAGTTCTCATGTTCCTAAATATTACATCCTATTTTTTCAAATACATCCTTTTTATATTCAAATATTTTATTTGAGAAAAGATGTATTTTAAAAATTTTAAATGGTTTAGTTATATGATAATTGTTTTATTGTAAAAAGGTAAACATTTTCAATAGATTCCATGTTTTTTTTAAAATAATGGGTTTTTTTATTTTTATTCCCCTCCCTGAGTTTTTATGTTATCTTCATTTTTGAAAATATTTTTCTCTAGTTTTTAGGATGAGTAAGAACTATAGGAATGTAAAAAATTCTTATTTAGACTCATTTTAAAATAAAAAAGCTATCGCGAGTGAAATAGTGGTATAAACCTAAAGCCTTATTCTATGAAAAAATGTACAGTGTGTGGAAGTGTTTAATTTATTTTTTATTTATTTATAATACTTTGAAAATATAATTTAAAAGATCATGATAGGCTAAAAATTATAATAATTTCTATTAAACTCATTTTATGGTTTTTGAAAGTAATAGGTCATTATAAAGTGAAATATAGAGATGATATTTATTATCCACACTAGGTTAAGTACACTAATAGGGGTGGGGGTGGAATTAGGCTGTAAAAAATTAAACCATTTCTACATTTAGATATTAATTTTTTATTAAAAAATATTTTCTTTCCCCTTCTCATAGAAATGTAAAATTCTAAATAAAAAATTCCACAAGATACATTGGTTTTACTTTGTTCTCCTTTAACTAGGATAGTCCAAGGGGATTACCAAAGTGTAGTTTAATTTTACAAACCAACTATAGCACACTATTTTTTAAATGTATTTGAAAGACTCACCGTCCCATCTAATTTTCTACCCATCACAAATTGAAATCTCACAGTCTCTTGGCTGAAGTGAACTCATTACTCCATCAATAAGTGTCTTATATTTTTTTGAATAATTTTTTTACACCATAATATGGGTTTCATGATGTTATTTCATCTAACTAATGAATTATAATTTAATATAAAATTTCATGGAAATTTGTTATAATTCACACAACTTTATATTTTGGACAAGCTTTTCACATATTTTGTGCTACCTCAATAACATGGTGAAACTTATCAATTTTTTTCATAGATCCAATTTTTCACATAAATTTTTATTTTTTCATGAAACTCACTATTTGTTTTAAAATTTTTAGTTTTTAGGAAAATTCACTTCATCACATAGATCTAAGTCCCTTTTACTCTCCAACCAGAATATCACATATATTATTTTCTCAAGAAGTACCTTAACACAACTCTTACCCGACTTTCGATCCATGATATTATCTAAGGGTTGGACACCTAAAATCTGTATGTGGTGGGGGGGGGGTGGTTGTAAAAATATTTATATTTATTTCCAACCCTTTAAATAGATTCCTTGTTTTTCATCGATATTTTATGAATCATTAATAATTATCTGGACTTTAACAATTTGATGTTTCCTTGAGCATGTAACTACCTTCCATTATGAAATATCCATTTGTATTTTCTACGTTCATGTAATAGTATCTACATCACACAACACAAAATTTTTTAAAAGAAGAAAATATTTTTAAAACACTTTCCTTTGACATATTTAAATGAGGAGGTTTTAAATATTTACTTTCTCACAAACCATATCTCAGTATAGATGCCTCAACCTCATACATGTATTCATCGTCCTAAATCAATGTCAACAAACATTGTCAACATATATGAGGGATGTTAAATATTGAAATTTTCAATTGTATATTTCAATTTAAATTTTAAACAAAAAAAACCAACCTAAAAAACACTACAATTTCAACTTGATGGGTCTTTCCAAACAATATCCCCTTTGAATTTGTTGACTACTCTTTTCCATTTTATACCATATTAACCCTTATGTTTCTATCCCATTTATATAAATTTTTGAATGTCCTTCTTCAACCCTAATTAAAACCATGGAACTACATATTGTGATAACTTATTTACGTAGCACATACTATATTCCCTCTTGAACAATGATCTTCATAATAAATAAGGGTATCTTAAAATTTTCATTAATGAAACACATCATTATTGATATAAAATGTTTTCAAAATTCAATAATTATTTCAGATATACATGGATTGAAAAATATCCTTTTCCCATCTATAATTAATGTAATATCACTTCATTGATATTTTTCTCATAGAGTGAATATGATGAGAAGATCGTATATTTATCTTCAATGGGTAAATACATGAATAAAAACCCTATTGATCACCTAACATGATATATATTCATTGAATGAACATAATTATCATGGTAATATTTTACAAAACTCCCATTATTTTTCAACTCCTCCTATCATCTTGTCCCTATATCACCTTCCCCCTTTGTTAGAAAACCTAAAGATCACTATTTTTCGATATGAATCATAAAAAAAGGTTAGGACATAGTGAAAACAAACCATATCCCATGGATTGGGGGTTCAAAATCACCCACATATAAATTTTATGGGTTGATTAGACTTTAAGATACAACTCTTGTCTTTAAAATTCATCCTTGGGAAAGGCCTTGGTCACAATGTCGACAACTAGAAGTTTTATTTACACATGATCCTACGGCACCAAACTATAATCCACATTCTCCTCGATAAAATGAATCTTTATTTAAATACTGTTATTCCTAAAATAATTTAATTAATTTTTTATAATATTTATTGAACTTTAATGGTCATAATTGATTCTGATCAGATACTTGACTTCAACTGTTATATTTTCAAGCTATTTCTCCATCCACAATAATTATGTAAAAACATGAGTAGCCATAATATACTAAACATATCTAGTGTGTATATAAATGATGAATTGTTTCTTTAAAATACATAAAATGCATAATCATCCATGTTAAAATTCACAAACAGATGGTGAATTCGTGTTGTCTACTAAACTAGCCCAACCCACATATGTGTATCATAATATCTATTATTGAGATTTTTATTTGTAAAGAAGAAAAAAATACACCTTTCCATTTATATATAATATTATTCTTTTCATTACAAGAAATTTTATTTCCTTTACACTACATTGATACCACACCCCTAGCTTGTGGAATACACAACACCGATTCATGTTTCTATTAAGTACAATAAGGTTCTGATTATTTTCTTATATTCCATGAAATTCACCATTTATAAACCTAAGATTTTAAAATGTAATGTATTATTAAATAAAATATATACAAAAAACCCTAATTCTATATGATAAGGTAACACAATAATACTTTATGATATAATTATTTTTAAATAAATTCAATTTCTTTGATAAATTGCGATGAACATAACAATGGGTGTAAATGAAACTTGATACATTATTAAAATATTATTTTTTATATATAGTCATTATAACCTAGATTTTATTTTATTGGGTATGAATAAGACAAAATAAATTATAAAAAATTATATTTTTTTTCATATATATATAAAATAAATTTAGTGGTAATATACTGATTAGAAATAAAATAAGAAACATTTTAATGAAAAAGAAGTGTTTTTTTGAAAAAATAGTTTTATTTAAAAGGTGGTTTAGTAAAAAATTGTGACCATAAAATTTAATTTTCTTACTTCCAGAAAATATATTTCAAAACATTAACTTAATTTTTTAAATAATCATTATATAATAATCTTATGGGGTTTTTTATAGAATTTTCTAAAATATTAATTTTTTTGATAAAAAGTGAAAAATTCTGATTTTTAATAAACATTTTTCATTTAGTTTAAACAATATAAAAGAACCATTTTATTTTAATGTTGATTTAAAATTGGAATTAGTTAAATTTTATATCATTTAATCAAAAGTAAGACATTTGATTCAATTTAATATTAAACTTTCAATTTAAATCTGTTTTCACATTTGAATATTTTTCTTTGGGAAAACCATATTTTTTACACTATTACGGGTTTAATTTAAAATAATAGTCTTCTACTTATATGTGTTAAATTTAGAAAAATATATTTAATATTTATAATTTCCTTAAATTATAATATCTAATAATTTTAACTTAATTTTTTAACTTAATTAATAGTGAAAATAGAACAAAATTATTTACTATGATTATGGTAAAAATAGGTTTATTAGGGGTTAATCTAAAATGATGAGAGTTAAAAATGACCAGAAAATTATCATGTTACTATTTTCTAGTCATATTTTAACTTTATATCATCTATGTATCTAAAATGGTTCATTTTGGAGCCTTGCGTTTTTAAATAAAACGTTTGTGTACTTTTTTTCTTTTTCAAATATTCCAAGTGAGCCATCTCCCCCACTTATAAAAGACCACTCAATCTTCTATCCTTTACGAAAATCCAATACATATTTTTTTAGAAAATAACTAACCAAATAACTCCCTAATGTACCAATCCTCATTCAAGAATCCAATTCTTGATCAAAAAGTTGACATAGAAAGGTTTGTGGTGTAAACCTATTGAATTTATCCAACGAAGAGGCAACATCCTTAACTAAGCCTTTTATTTTATTTCCGCTTCCAATTAATTAAGATATTATTATATAATAATTATATAATTACATCAATATATTATATATAATTATATTTTTTTGCTATGGTCATGAATTAAAACCATGTCCTCCTCTCTCAAATGGGAAACGAAACCATTGATGGTGTGTGAGTCAGACTACCACCTAATGAACCGACATAATTCATTTTCCACCACGACTTCTAACTGATGGATATAAAGATGAATATAAATATTATAGAATATTATAAAATATATAATTATAAATTTAAATTTTTTATATCATATATACCTCTTTACTTTCATTTCCATAGAGAATATGATAATGTCTCCCATCTGTATAGTAGACTATCACCTCACGAAGCTATGTGATTAATTTTTCACTAACTCTTTACATGGAAAGTAATACAGTATAAATTTAATGAATATATGTGATATATATGAAGTTATATGGATTTTATAAAATTAATATACAATTCACTTCCTTACCCTTTCACTCAAAAAGTAAATTGTAAGGTCGTTCGTGCATACGTATGGCCAAATGTCTCCATGAAGCAATGTGATTCATTATACATATTCCAAATTCATTAATTATTCTAAAGAATAATATAATGAACAAACAATATTTATAATATTAATATCATTATATAGATGATATAAATATGTCCTGTTTTCAATAACTAGAACTTTCATGACAAGATATATATTTGAAATCATAGAAATTAATACCCAAAATAACAGTAAAAATGAATGATTATTAATTAATGGGTAATAAGTTGTTCTGAAAGGATCATATATGGTATTATAAATATTAATATGATTCTAGTATTATTTAATAACATGTTTAAAATAACTATAAATGTGTTTAAATAATTCTATACTTAAGGGAAGCATGGAATAAGGGGTTTCTTAACTCAATTTCTATTCACTGAGTTATATGAAAAATTTGTTGATTATATTATTCCACAATTATTTATGAAATTAATTTGGATTTAATTATATTGTATTTAAAATATTCATTTTTTATATAATTTTTTTTTCAAATAATCACCACTCTTATTAACTCATGCATCAATGATATGATATTTTTAAGGGGTTTTCATCTCACTTTTACTTCAATGAGACATATTCCATATTCACCACATAATTTTTTTGTCTGGTTTTTATACTTTAACTTTGAAATTTTATATCATTAATACCATTATATTCATGGAATTTAATGTTTCATTATATTTTACTTATTTCATAAGTATTGTGATTCAAAAGTTACCAATATGATAATTGATTATCTTATAATCTCAACGATTATCAGTAATTTTTATGATTAACTTTCCGAGGAAGAAATATTATCATCTATCACTAAAGAAACACTTGAATTTTAATCACCACAGTATATTCATGAAGATTTCAAATAATATTACCATTTTTATTTATTGTTTTATTAAAATTATTATCGAAATGTTTTTTAAAAAAACATGACTTTATTTCTCTCTTCAGTCGAAAATCGATTTTCTTCTAAATACATGTTTTATAAAAAAATTTCAAAAATGTTTTCTATATTTTTTTAGGTAACTTTATCCCATAATTTGATTTTTATAAAATATTTTAAAATTAATATTCTTTTCATTTTCCAAATAAGTTATTACATTTCTTATAAAAAAGTGAGAGGAATATTTATCCTTTTAGTGTATTTTTATTTATCCAAACTCTTACACTAACATGAACAATCAATGTTATAAACTTCCATTCTAAATTTCAAATATTATTTAAAAAAATCATTATTTGTTTTAGAATGTTTTGGATTTTAAAATAGTTTTTTAAAATGTAATGTGTATTTTCCTCAATAATTCTTCAAAGTGATCTTTTAAGAATCATTTTCCATCTAAGATAACATCCTTTGAGGTTACTCAAAGTGAAAAGGTGATTTCAGAAATAATGGTTTTAATCTTTATAAAGAAATTTCTATTCATCAATGACAACAACCATTAATGTTAACAAATTATTCTAAATTATATAAATATGTCTCTCACTTATATACCAACCTTGTTATTGTTTTCTTTGATGGGGAAAAGTATCCCCTTTGACTATCTCTCAAATGAATTCCTCAAGTAATCTCTTTGATTATGTTATGATAAAATGTTATACAATACATATCTTTCCATGGTTAATTATTATGTTTATTCCTAATGATTGATATCCTTTTGTGGAATTCATATTCATTTACATGAAATGAATGTTATTTATGGGAACATATTTATATATTCATCCAATGCATTGGGTAATGTTTTTGTCTCTTGAGACATCATGTATGGGATTTGGGAGGATACCTAACCCATTACGGGACTCAATCAACTATGTTATATTTTATTGGATGTTATCCTTGACTTATATTTATGTTATGTTTTTTTCTTTCATGTTTCCTATGATACCATGAATTTATGATACTTTTTTCATTATGTTTTTCTTTTTTGATATTACTCTATACCCTTCTCTTTATAATATCATGATATACTTTTGACTCACAATTTATGTTTCCTTATCATGATTATCCCCATATGATGAATTTAGCTAACCCATTTTGTATACATATTCCAAAGATTACCTCATGTAGTTTTAAAGCTCGAAAATATTTAGGATCTTATTATAGATAATCAAAAAATAATTTTTAGTCTCACGTTAAAGTACTATGAACCTGGAATTATAAATAAACTAGGGATTTATGATCCTTGTTTTGTATTAATGGATATTTTTGTTTATAAATCACATAACAATATGGGTCAAAGGCTTGGGTCATGATAGTTTTTATTAGAGGAATGGTTTAGTTAATGTCTTTAACTATGATTAGAAATACATAATGATAATTCCATGGATAATACTAAGGATAATTATAAGGATATGTTTATGTATAAGAAAACATCTAATAGTTTTGGTGAATTTTATAGTGAATGGTTTTTGATGTATAGAATCATTGTCTGTATACAACAAGTGGATGTGGTTCTAACACAGATGTACCATGGGGTAGCAAATTGTAAAAAGGATTTTTGATCTTGAATTGGATGTTACATATTATATGAAAATAGTCCTTACTTTACACATGGTTTGACACTCCCAGAGGATATGCTTTAGATATTTAAAAACTCATTAATTTCCATAGTAAAGGATTTAAATATATTATAACCCTTAATGTACTATGTTAAACCTTAGTTGTGTTAGCTTAAAAATAGGTTTCCCTTATTTACACATTATATAAATTATTTTTATTGATTATGTGATTTACCACTATGATATTATTGCTAATTATATGATTTTTGGTTCTAGTCAATGGATGAAACTAGGTGGAATAATGATATCATTGAATGTGATGGCCATATATCTGATTTTGAGAAAACAAATTAGGTGATTACTAAGGAGAAAGATATTATGATTACTCATAATCAGCTATCATGATATATGATAAACAATGTTAACTTCAATGAGATTACTAACAGTTTGAATAAGAGGATAATAGAATATTATGATTATTTATTCTATAATAAAAATATTGTAAAGAAGATTAATCTTCATACATGTAAAGAAGGTGGGAATAAGAACCTATAATAATATATCTAATGAAGGGTAATATTCTTTCTATGTGGAAATGGTGGTCACAGAGAAATGATTTTCTATGTAATTAAATGTCTTTTTTGTTGGGAACTTAGAAAATTATCTGAGTTAATTCCATAAACTAAGGGTTACCCACTAAACCAAGAAATACCTATGTTAAACCAAATAATTGAAATAAAAAAAGAATAAAGTATTTATGTATTTGTATTCAAGAATTATGTTGTAGATGTATTTTTACCAATGGTGTTTTGGTTATAAGATTCACGAAATATCTAAAGACTTTGTTAATTTTGGAATAATATATGTATTCATGTTAAATTAATATGTATAAATACCATCATGGGTTAAAGAGTTTAACTTTTATCATAATATCAATGTCATAGACACCCATTTCGATGTTTTAAGTAATTGTATTTTCATATGACTAATGATATTTGGGGAGATGTTTTATTGGGATAAAGTGTATATAACATTTTGATTTAACTTAATTTTTTATTTGGGAAGAAAGATATTACATTTTTTGGACATATAAGAAAAGTATGTTTATGGATGGACACTTAGGAATTGATTAAGTTTAACTTTTGGCATTATTATTGAAGTATTCGAGATTAATGTATTCTATAACTTTATGATAACTTTTTTTTTATTTTAAATAAAGATAGAGTGAATATATTATTACTTTTTTATGGATCTTATGTTTCGATAAAAGATATTTTTAGTAATTTGGGGATAAAAAAAATTCATTTTTACATTCATTTCATAGTGTAAGAGAATACATATAAATTGATAAAATCACAACTAAAGGATGTAATTGTGAATATATAATTGAAATATTTCAGGTAATTATATATTCTTATATTCTTGGAAATTAAAATAACTCCTCAAATTTAATAAAATGATCTTGAAACAATTTTTCTTTCATATTACATTTTTATCCAGTGAATACAATGTCCTTTAACATTCACTTTGTTGTGATACATGATCTCTATCACTCTATAATTATTTATTTTTTTATTTTATGCCCATATATTCAATTTTCACAATGTTCTTCTATATAGAAACATAATTATTTTATTACATTCATATTTCTATTTCCATTTTTAAGTGAATGTTTTATTCATCTGTTTTATGATGTGGGTATTTTCACAAGGAAATATCCAAAACCTTAATTTCTTAGATCAAGATAATATTATGATGACACAATTTATTTAAGGAGGGCAGAATGTAACACCTTGATATTTTAAGAGGTAATTTTTGTTTAGTATCATATATGACATAAAATAATAAGAATATAAGATAAGTTAACACCTTGGTACTTTATGATATATTTATTTTTAAATAAATTCATTATCATAGATAGCTTGTGATGCATGCAACACCAAGTTTAAATGAAAGGCAACATGTTATTAGAATATTATTATTTAAGAATTTATTTTATAACGTTTCCAGGTGGGTATTATTATGAATGACTAAATGAAGAAAAAAATATTTTTTAAAGATGTATAAAATATATTCAATGGTCATATTCAAATTTGAAATAAAATAAGAATCATTTGAATGGAAAAATAAAAGTTTTTTTGAATAAATGTTTTTTTAGAATTGTTATTTAGTGATGGATTGAATGAATAATTTAAAAGTATTTTTTTCTCTAAATTTATAAATCACGTTTTAGTAAAATTAACCTTATATTTGAATAATCATATCAAAATTATCGTAGGGTTATTTTTTGGTATTTTCTTAAAAGGCTACATTTTTCGATCAATAATGAGAAATAATAATCTTAATAAAAATTGACTTTTAATTTAAATCATTTACTAGACCTATTTTATTTTAATTTAGTCTTAAAATTTAATTTTATAAAATTATATGTTAATTAATCCAAATTAGTTCATTAAAATCAAATTCGTATTTAATTTCGATATATTTTCTTTTTACTGTTCACTTTTTTTCTTTTAGAAAACTGTTTTATTACTTGATTGTTGGTTTAGTTTAAATTAAATTATGACAATCCTATGAGTTTGTTTAGAATAATGGATTAAATATTTTTAATCATCTTAATTTATAGAATAAAATAAGTTGAACTTAATATTCTACCATAATGAATAGTGATAACTTTAAAAATTATTTACCATAGTTAAGGTAAAAACAGGTTTACTAGTGGTTAAACTAAATTGATAAGTGTTAAAAATGACCCAATAAATTTTTAATTTCTATTTTATAATCATATTTAGACCTTATATATTTTAATTGTCAAATTTGGTCCATTTTGGAGAGTTTTTCATGAAAATAACATGGGTTTAAATCTTTCTATTCATAAATCTTTTATGTGTCCAATCCCAACTTATAAAATGAAACCCATATCCTCACTATTATAAGCTAAAAAAACTAAATTTTTCATAATTACCAATAAAAAAATTCACTTACTTCTATTACATCATCCGTGAATAATTTTATTGATCAGTAATCCCTCATAGAATGGATTTTAGTGCAAACCTAAATAACTTTTATGAAGAATATGTAACATCATTAACTGATATTTTTATTTTATTTATTCAACCACCTAAAAAAATTATTAAACCATGATTATATAATATCCATGGTTTCTTTAATATTTTACGAACTCATTTTTCCACTCAGGCATTGGTCCTTTTAATTTTTTTTTCTAATTCTCATTTATGTACCGAATATGGAAGCATAAGGAGTTCACAAAGGTCTTAAGGATGTATGAGGCTTGATCAGATCCCAAAACCCAATATTTGGAATAGATTGTATTATCAAATGGTTAAAAGAAATTGTGTAGGGAAGGCCACATTGTTATTATTAACCATGCATGGTTGGACATTGGGGTGATATAAGGCACATGATTTTTCCCTATTGTGTACTGGGGCCCGTAATGACCGTTCAAAAACTATTGTTAAACCACATATCCATTTCAAACAGTTGGTGTATAGTTTCTCTAAATATGTGGCATAATCATGCAGGTTCCCCCTCTATATTGTAGACCATACATTGTTGGTGCATGATTTAGAAAACTGTGCAGTCAAACCACGTGATGCTCATTTTTTAGTGATTTAATGAAAATACCCTTAATGAAACGATTAACTCAAACCCTCCTTTTGTTTTTAATTCTAGTGGATAAGAGAGATTCCATGTTAAATTTTTATTCCCTTTTCCTCTATTTTATAGATTTTGATCCTGATATCTAATCCAATGTATGTTTCTATTATTGTATTTCACGTTGGATTCTTAACAGTAAGTACTCAATTATTTTTTAATCATTCATAATTATTCTTCCCATCGGTGATAAAATTAATATAAAGGCTCGCATAGTATACTTTTAGGGTGTTTATCTATTATTATGATCTTTTCTAATCCATGCTGATCTAGAGGATAATACTCGATGAGGAGAGTCAGACATGTACGAGGTAGGCTATCTATAATTAATCCCTCATGTTTCATCATTTTATAAATTATCATGCATGAATGATGCTTTCATATATAATGACCTATTTACTTTATAAACATTTCTTATAGTCATTAAAACCAATTTCTAAGACCCTTTATAGATACATTATTCATCATTGGTGATCACGTCCGCAACGTTGACCACCATTGTAGGGTTTTTTATAATTATTCTTTTGTTAGCATGTTGAGCCTATTTTCACCACTATTAAATTGAGATGTTTCATGAACTTGTTGAAGGTAAGTGTTAAATTAAACCAATGAATTGAGAATGTTTATAACCATGTTCTCTTATCACTTGACCTCCTAAGGTAATTTTGTCAATGTAATTAATTAATATAAGTTGAATTGGAAAGAATATTAAGTATATGATTATGATTTATTTTATGTAAATTAATGTTTGGTTTCATGTATGTATCACCCCTTTTAATGTTTTATGGAAGGTAGTGGATTGATCCTAATTAGTTGACTATAGCATAAATGAATTAATAATGGTTTTATTCACCTTGTCTTTGTCATAGTAATGAAAGTAAATGCTTGATCCAAATGAATGCATTAAATGGTAGGAATATTACTTGGAATTTATTATTAAATGAATCAATTTTAAGGTTCCTAATTATATATGGACTGTGAAATCCTTATAGAAGTTATCAAACTCGAGTTAATTTTTGGATCCCTAAGAGAATTTATTGAGCACTCATGGATGACATTCCGATTCTGATATGCTAGTTTCCAGGGGTGAGACCCAACTTAGAACCTGATATTTGTTTATTAGTGGATTCCTGGTATGAAATACTAGGATCCCACATTTACTATTATTGGATTCCTTTGATACACACCTTGAGTCCAATATAGATTTTATGGACATTAGTTTCCCCGATTACATCCCTTGGCCTAGTCATTTCTTATCCCATTTTACATTGTATGTATTTCCTTGGACTCAGTTAAATTCATTATTGTGGGATTTCATGGATGATGCTTCATGAATTACACTCTTACCCCTATAGAAAAGCTGCAATTAATACTAAGTTGGTAACCCTTTAGGTCTAGGTTGCCTTTGTTATTTCCTTGGAGTATTTTCAATATTATTCTCATTTTAGGATGTCATTGCTATTTTTTCCACATGTGGATTAATTAGAAAAATTAGAACCTAATTAACTAATGAACTAGTTTAATTTTTAGACACAAGTAGAGACTACATGTATACAAATGTTGATAATGGTAAATGTATCACTTCAAAAACACGATTTCTTGATTTCTTAAGATGGAGCTAGTAACAGATGACTGAGTTCAAAGTCATGATCATTTGGATATTTTTTGGATTTATTTTTGATACTTTTATATATCATGTTTTTTATGATTCTTTTTACCCTTGTTTCCATATTTACTGATACATGACTTGTCATTATGAGCTTTTGGGTTTTACTATCTGTTATTGATGTTTATCATTATTAAGTTTGGTTGTGTTGTGCCATATGTTTATATTGATTATTCTATTTACCTTTGTTATTATACATCCTTTGTGATACACTCTAGTAATGAGGTAATAGTCTCCCCATTGACACACCACAGGCCATCACTTCTTGTATGTAGCCTCTAGCATTCAGGGGATGTGCTTGAGGGCATGTGGACAACCAGGCTCAGGAAACCTTTAGTGTCATTGAGGTTCGTGATGTAAAAAAGTGTTATTAGAGGATTCAATTCACGATTTAATACTTTTAGACAATATTTATGAGATTAGTAAAACTTTTAACTTGATTATAAGTTGCACTTTCATGTAGCTGGCCCATGGTTGGGGTAAATACCATGTTTCTTGAGTTGGGTTTTTTGTTCCGCGTTTTGCAATTATAATTAATATCAGTCCAACTTTGGGTGATGAAAATGATGTGTGTTGTCATTATTAAAACTCTAGTTGAGAATATTACTTCATCCTTGTCTTAATTATATAAGGGAAAGGACCATTTCTACATGCATCATTGTTGGAAACTATAATTTACAATTCATGCATATTACCTTTCCATAGTGGTTAATTTCACTTCATGAATTTTTTTGATATGCCTATGATTGTCTAGTGATGTTGTGGTAGTTATAATATGCCTATGATACTATTTGGACGTGATTGGGTGGTTTATTGTTCCAATTCATGAGGTGTATGGGTTGTTGTGGGTTAGAATGAGTAATTTAATGATTCAAGCCATTACTTGTAATTTAAGTGGGTTCTGATCTTCCTGATAAAGAGTATGTTCTAGGATTCACTTGGACATAATAATCATTTGAAATAAACATGATATATTTTAATAATCAAATGAAATATGAAGATTGAATCATGTATTGTGAAATCAAAGGGTGTATAGTAAATTATGAGGAATGTTATAGTTCACAATTCAAATACTAGAACCCCAGCAATTTAAAGAAGATAAACTACTAATACTAGGAATTTTATGTGGGTGGTTGGTGTATTTTAATATATATAATTAGCCCTTTTTATACCTTCAGTTTAAACTTGTGTTTCTATCCTTCTATTTAAAGATTTCTCTAAGGAATGTGCTTGTAATTTTTAGACCAACATCACCAGGACATCCTCAGGTCATGCGCCAAGAGGGTGGCGATGACCATGCTTTAGATATGGTGGGCCCTAAGCCAACAATCATACCGTCATGAGTTCCACTTATGGCACTACCTTTTATAACTAATCTGACCACTAACTATCTACTACTTGATAATATCTACCTCTTATGTAATCCATGAATGGTTCTCTACAACCTTCATTCTGATCTAACCCATGTGTTCTAGAAGAAACATCATCCTACATTTTCAGCGGATGGAAGTTCACAGGCTACTGAGTCATCGACGGAGGCCACCCAATTAATCTTTGAGATTTTTGAGACACCTATAGAGTGAAGGGTGAATAATTATTTCTACATTCTATGTGATTTTTTCAAGCATTGGTGGGATGAAGTTACCCTGGCTGGTGGCCATCGGGGCATGGTATGGGGTGATTTCCAGATGGCCTTCTAGGATCAGTTCTATCCTTAAAAGCTAAGAGCTGAAAAATCATGATAGTTCATGCATCTCGAGCGGGAATCTATTTTAGTTATAAATTATTCATTTTGTTTCACATAGTTACAAATATTTCCACCACATATAGATGATGGTAAAACTTTGAATGATTGAAACATTGAGGATGTGATCTTATATTCCATCCATAATCAGGTGAAATTCATTTACCCACCTACCTTATCTAAAATATTCAATCATGTTCTTATCATTGATTGCAACCTAAGGAACGATTATAGTATTGGGAATATAGGATCACCACCTTGGCAGTCTAGTAGTTCTTCCAGTATAAGAAAATGTTCCCTTATAGGTTTTTCTTTATAGTGGCGGCATCTAGAGTACACGTACTCTTAGATTTATGGTGTGTCATTAGTGTAGAAAATTGGGGAATCTGATGTATCATTTTGATAAAGACCATCTATAGTGCCAGGCTTATGAGCATATGAGGAATCTTTATATATTTTTTTCAGACCATTCCATCAAATTATAGTGGATGAGAATATGCATAAGATCTACCTTTAAGGGAAGGTTATTTTGCACCAGATTAGGTGAGGAGTTGGATTATCACCGATAGGACTGGTTGAGGAGGAGGTTTTGGTCATGGTATCTAGACTCTTGATCATAGTACTGCTTGTAGAGTGGTTTTTATTTTGTAGTATAGTTGTTACATAGGACTGGGGATTATGTTAGTTTCATTCCCTATAACTGATAACTATGGATTAAACTATATGACCATCATCAGTATGAGGTACTATTCAATATCCACTACTATAGTATCTACCTTATTTGATATAGGTGTTTAAAATTCCTTCATATCCTTATCTATCATCAAATGTATCTGGTAAGAGATGTAGTATTAATGTGGTGTAATGAACTTGCTACACAGTTTTGAGTATGGTCAGAGGGAATACTTTAATGTGTGGACTGCACCTTGAGTTAGGTAGTAACCCTTTCTTTTGGGACCTCTTTGTTTTTGAGATAATGAGCTTCAATTTCATTCTGATGATGGATCATTTGGTTCTATGTCATACCTTTATACAATTATATATCTAGAGGGTATTGTTTAAATACCCATAGGTTAGCCGTTATATATATACGAGTGAGTGGGATTTATAGTCTAGTACAACTAGACCAAAGATACATGTGTTAGGTGGAGTGATCACTCATATTTCTAATCTCTTCATGGGGGATCAGGTTTTATATTAGGCTGAATTCCCTGAAGTAGTAGATCGTTTCAAGGATGTCCTTCCCAATGATTTTTATGGACCACCTCTTAAGATATTGGTAGAGTTTATGATTGATCTCATTCAAGGAGCAGATCCAGCATCTATTCTTCTATATCGGATGACACCTACTGAGGTCTAGGAGATAATTTAGCACTTTGAGGATCTAGAGACAAATGGTTTTAGATGAGATAGAACATTCTATTGGGGTTCTCACACGCTTTTATATAAGAAGGAGGATGGGAAATTTCATCTGTATGTATATCGCATATGGTTTAACCATCTTATAGTGAAGAACAAGTTTCCACTTCCTTATATGGATGATCTCTTTGACCACCTCTGAGGAGATAGGGTAATATCTAAGATATTCATGAGATTGGTTTGTCATTAGGTATGGGTTAGGCCATCGTACATTCCTCTTAAAAGTTTTTGTAGAATTAATGGTCTATATAAGTACCTTATTAAGCTATCCGGTCTTACGAATTCACCTTATGTTTTCATGGATTTAATGAATAGGTTGTTCTAATCTTATTTGGATTATTTTTTTGTAGTATTTTTGGACAACATTTTGATATAGTGTCACACTCATAGAGACCATTCCAAGTACCTTGAGATTTTTATGAGTACACTGAGACAATATCAGAATTATGCCAAGATTTATAATGGCCACTTCTTGATTGAAAAAGTTCACTTATTGGGTCATATTATCTCAGAATTAAGAGTCTTAGTTTACCCAGATATGGTGAGTGATGTGGTTTTCGGGGAGCATCCCAAGAATGTGTTTGAGATACAGAGTTTCTTATGGAATGATGGTTATTATATGAATTTCATATAGAACCTATCATTCTTTGTTTAACCTCTTAGTAGTCTTCCAAATAAGGTTGTTATGTTCTTTTGGTCGGAAGTGTGGGATAAATCCTTTCAAGAGCTGAAAGGATGGATTGTCTCAACGACTATTCTGATACATATAGAGCCTATAAGAAGAAATATAGTGTTCTATAATGGATCAATAATAGAATTGTGAGGGTTTCTAATATAAGAGGATATATTTATTATATACGGATCTCCAAAGATGAGACCTCATGAGGGAAATTACCCAGTGCATGACCATGAGCTAATGGTAGTTGTCCATTTCATACGCTTCTGGAGATAATATCTGATGGGTGAGAACATTTTGGTGTATAAGAACTACAGAATCATAAAATATATCATTACATAGTGTGAAATGAATCATAGATATAAAATATGGGTTTAATATATCCAGTCTTTTGATTTTGAGCTTTCTTATATGCATAGAAAAGGAAACGTAGTAGTTGATACAGAAAGTCGTAAAACTCAGGCACAAACCACACCAGATTATAATGACTAATGGAAATTTATGGACCTAATTTCTAGCTACATCTGGAGTTCCATGAATGTCCTCAGTATTCATATCCCTTATCCCTGACAGTTACCTCTTCCCTCATTGATAACTTGAGGAGAAAACAATTTTTAGATCCTATGAGCTTCATACCTTGTGAGAGTATTGCAGAAGATGACCCACCACCAGACCAATATATGGATAGAGATGAAATATTATGTATATATGGACATGTCAAGGTTCTTGTAGATATATGATTTGAGTTAATGTGTGAGTCCCAGGATTTTCAGTGAGAAGTTCATCCAGGCATCTCCAAGATGTATTGATATAAGTTACACCAGTATTGTTGGTCTGGGATGAAACATTAGATAGAAGGTTTTATCACTAGGTATTCCACATTTCAATAGTCGAAGGTGGAGCACAAGTGAATTATTTTATTGTTATAGCCACTTCAAGTCTTGGAATAGAAATGGGAAGACATCTCTATGGATTTCATTGTCAGTATACCGAGATCTCCAAGAGGTATCGACAATGTACAACTAGTTATTCAACAACTTATCAATCTATCCCACTTGCTTCCTATCTAGGAGACATTATCATTTGATGAGGTGAGAATATTGTATGTCGATGGAATCATTCAAAAACATAAGGTTCTATTTACTCACATTTTAGGTAGGGATGCTCATTTTACATCTTAGTTCTAGAAGTTGTTGAAAAAGGATATTGGTACATACGTGCTTCTAAGCATAGGCTTTAACACTCAGACCTATGGAATATTGAAACAGATGATACATGTTCTATAAGAAATTCTCCAAGAACACATCCTTGATTTTAGAGATTCTTGGTAGAAACATATCCCTCTCATCGAGTTCACGCACAATAACATCTTTTAGTTGAAAATTCGAATGTATCCTTTTGAGGCCTTGTATGGTAGGTTGTGTCATTCACCCCTATGCTAGCTAGAGGTAGGAGATGCAGCCCACAAGGTCCACATCCCATGTAGGAGACATTAGAGAAGTTTCATCTAATGAGGAATCATATGCATACTAATTAGTCTAGATATAAATCATATGTCGGTCCTCATTGATGACCTATAGAGTTCAAGGTTGAGGATCATGTTTCCCTATGGGTATCACCCAGGCTAGGGAATATATGGATATGGATGGAAGGGAATCTATCTATTCATTATGTAGATCGATTTCAGATTCTGGAGATAGTATGGCCGGTAACATGTCAGTTGATACTACCTCAGAGGAACTGTGCATTCTTTTTATCTCTATGAATTTAAGCTATATGTTGAATCCTAGTTTGAGTGGTGTTCTATATGCAATTTTTATTAAAGCATGATGTCTCTATGAGTCCTGTCTATCCCTATAGTATGGTTTCTATGGTAGAATAACCATGTACATAATGATACTTGGGGGATGGGGGATGAAAAAAATGCCTAATGGCCATAGTTGCTCTCAGACACTGCTTCAATGCTCTTTAAAGGTGAACCTAGGGATGTGTTCCTTTAAGGGGGGAAGACTGTAAGCGCCTTATTTTTGACTCAGGTATGAATCCTCTTAATTTTGGTCTAATTATCTTATATGGACATAATATGAATGTCTAGTGAGTTCACGAAGGTCTCAGGGGTGTACGAGGTTTGATCGGAGCCCATAACCTAGTTTTTGGGAGAAATTAGATTGTATCATAGTTAGAGGAAATTATTTGGGGTAGGATACATGGTTATTTTTAACCATGAAAGGTTGGATAGTGGGGTCATATATGGATTATGGTTTTCCCTAACTATGTGAGAGGGGATGCACGACCATGAAAAATATGAAGACAAATTGTAGATCCATTTCTCATGGTTGGCACATGGTTTCTCAAATTGTGCAACCTAACCATGTGGGAGCCCCCTCTTTATAGTAGGTAGTGCACAATTTTCACACAGTTTAAAAAATAATGCGTTCAAACCATATGATTCCCATTTTTGGTGATTTTACAAAAACACCATCATTGAAATGTTTAACTCAACCTCTCCTTTGGTTTTTCATTCTAGAGGAACGAAGAGCTTCTATTATCCATTTTTGAATCCACATTCACCTATTTTAATGATTTTGATTTTGAGCTCTGATATGTTGTCTGTTTCGATCATTTATCATCTTTTAGGATGTTTATCAGTAAGTACTAAATTACATTTTAATCTTCCTCCATTGTTCTTCCCATAAATGATTCTATTTAGATGTAGGATCATATATCCCATTTTCATGGGTTTGATCCATTCTTTCGATATATTATAATCCAATATAAATTATTGGTTTATACTATATGAGGAGATTCACATGAGTATGATGTTGGTGATCGATAAATCATCTCTCACATTTCAACATTTTATAAATTGTCGTGCATACATGGTGATTTCATCAGGAAAGTCATTCTTAATTTATATGCATGGATTATATTCATCAAAATCATGATCTATGCCCTTTTAAGATACATTATTCTTAATTGGGCATTATGTCAACAACTTTGACAATACAATATAGGGTTTTTTATAATTATTATTTTAATACCCTATGGATTCTGTTTGTGTCACCATTTGCATGAGATGATACTTAAACATATTGAAGGTATGTGTTAAATTAAACCAATGATATGAGAATTTATTGATCCATTTTCTCTTATCACTTGACCTCCTAAGGTAAGTTACTCATTACAATAAATCAATGTATGTTGAATTAGAAAGAATATTAATTATATGACTTGGACTTATTAAAAGTAAATGAATGATTGGTGGAATGTCTATAAAACCCATTCCCATATTTGACAGAAGGTATGAGAGGGAATATAATGAATTGACTATGAAATAACTAAATAAATAATGTTTTCATGCCCCTTATCCTCGTCACTCTAATGAAAGGTAAGGCATTAACCTAATGAATGCGTTAAATGGTATGAATATTACCTGGACTTAATTATTGAAATAAACAATTATAAGGTTCCTAATTGTATATGGACCTTAAAATCATTATAAGAGTGGTTATAATCTTGATAGAATTTGGATTCTCGAAGAAATTCCTTGAGCACTCGTGGAAGCCATTCAAATTCAGACATACTAGTTTCTGAGTGCGAGACGCACCTTGGAACATGATATTTTTCTATTATTGGATGCTTGATATTACAGAATTGGATCCCTCCTTTACTATTGTTGGATTAATTGGACACACTCCCTGGATCCTGCATGGATTCTATAGACATGAGGCACCTTCATTACATCCTTGGTCCTAGCCATTTCTTATTCCATTTTAAAATGTATGTTTTCCTTGGATTCCGTTAGATTAATTATTGTGAAATGCCTTGGATGATGCTCCTTAGATTACGCTCCTACACCAATATCTATGCTTCAGTTACTGTTGAGTTGCTGGCCCTTGAAGTAAAGGTTTCTTTGGTTATTAACTTGTGAACTTTTCACTTTTATTATCATGTTAGGATATCTATGATATTTTTAACTCACATGACATAATTATATAAACTAGAACTTAATTAACTAATGAATAGGTCACATGTTTAGACACCTTCCGATGGTTAAAGAAGGTATTTGGGTATTTATAATCCTATACTAATTTTATTTATATATTCCTAATAAAACACTTTTTAAATTTATATTACACATAAAATATGTTATAGACACCATTGTTGGTGGCCTAATGAGATTTTTCTAACACCCTATCCATGAAACATTAGTAACCAAGAAGACTACATATATACAGGTGTTGATAAAGGTAATTCTATCATTTTAGAGACATGATTGTTTTATTTCTTATGATAGATCTAGTTGTAGATGAATGTTCCAAAGATTGGGATTTTTGGAATAGTTATTGGATTATTATTTTCTACATTTTTATAGAATGTGTTGTATGTTGCTCTATATCCATGTTTCTATCTTTATAGATACATCACATGTCATCATCAGATTTTGGGTATCACTATTTGTTGTAACTATTTTTTATTATTAGTTTTCTTCTATTATGACTTTGATTTAAATTGATTACAGTATTTAACTTTATTTTTTTATATCCTATGTGATAATCTCTGGTAATGGCAGGGTAGTCTCCCCATAGACACACCCTATGCCCTCACAGCCGGTCAGTATACTCTGGTATTTGGAGAGATGTGTTTGAGGCCATGTGGCCAATCAGGTTCAGGGCACATTCATTGGAATCTAGGTTCAGGACATCAGAAATATACAAAAATCTTTTTATGTTAATATAATTTACATAAATCCGTCTCCTACACCCTAAAATAAAAAAAAGAATGTGTTGATCATGTGTATAGTGGACTACCACCACTGGAACCAACATATTTTTTTCCATCAATATTTCTAAAGACTTGATATAATGATGTACGTAATGTTTATATGATATATTAATGTTATAATTATACTTATTTAATTTTAATTTCATATATAAATTTATAAATTCCATTCCATATATAATATGGTTTATTTTCTCATGTGTGGAGGACTATCACATTATGAAGTGATGTGATTCATTTTCCCAAATTCATTATATGAAAGGTAATAGGGGATACATTTAATGAATATATGTAATATATATGAAATAACATTGATTATATAAAATTAATACAAAAATCACTTAATTTAACATTCACTTATTAATGAAATAATAACGTATCTCCTACGTAAGTATGACCTAACATCTCCACAAAGTGATGCTCTTCATTATCGATGCTCAAAGTTAAATAATTATTAAAAAGTAGAATATAATAAAAAAACTCATATTTATATAATTAATATAATACTAAATATGATTTAAATATATCATATTTTCTATATCTTGATCTTTTAGGACAATACGGGCATAAGAAAACAATGTAATTAAGAGCTTAAGTAATAGTGAAAATGTGTGATTATTATTGAATGGGAAATAAGATGTTATAAAAGGATCATATATGATATTATAAATTTTAAAATGTTTTTTATAAGATAATAACTTGTACAAAACCACTGTATAATAGTTTTAACAACTCTCAACTGAAGGGAAGCTTGAGGTAAGGGGTTTCTTACCAAAATTTACATTCATTCGGTTATATGAAAACATCCTTGATTATATATTTCCAAAAAAATGTATCAAATGAATTTGGATAGATTAATTGAGTATTTAAAAATGTAATTATGTGGATGTAATTTTTTTTTCACATAATCAGAACATTTATTTATTCTCACCTCAATGATATTAACTTTTTAAGGATTTTTTGTCTCACTTTTATTTCAGGGAGATGTATACCATATTGACCACTTAGTTCATTTGTGTGGTGTATATACTACCTCCTTAATATCTTATATCATGAATACATTTATCTTATTAGTATTTAATATTTCAATTAAATTTATTTCTTTCATAGAGATTATGATTCAATAGTTACCAAAGTATTAATGGTTTATTTTACAATATCATCATTTAACTATATTCTTTATGAGTATATTTCAGATGATGAAATATTATGATCTATCAATTAATAAACACCTGAGTTTACTTATCCTTTGGGTTTTCATGGAATATTCATGTAATATTAAAATCGTAATCTCAATGGTACTTAAAATGGTGGTGAATTTGTTTTTATGGAAATCATACAACATTTCACTCTTCGATCAAAAATCATTTTTCTTTTTAATTCCTTTTTTCTAAAATTCCCTTAATATTTTTATACTACAGTTTTTAAAAGTAAATTTTAACCTTATTTGTATTGAAAAAAAATCAAGGAATATTTCTATAATTTTACAAATAAGTAATTTCTGACCATTTGTACAAAAATTTGAAATAAATATTTATATTTTTTAACATGTTCAACATGGATTGAATTTTTTTACCATCATAACCACTCAATGTTATAAAACATAATTTTTTAATTTTAAAATTTTATTTAAAAAAATTATTTATTTTTTGAGAAATTTTTATATTTTAGATAATTGTTTTCAAAATAGAAAAGATATTTTCCTTAATAAATGTCAAATGTGATATTTTGAAAATAATATTTCATCTAAGTTGAAATCCTTTTATATTACTCAAAGTGGAAATTTTATTTGCCTCAATAATATTTTTAGTCTTTTTAAAGGAATTTATTTTCACAAACAACAAAAAAAATTATTGTTGTAGAATTATTCTACATTTTGAATACATGTATTGCACATATATACCTATTTTATTCTCTTTTTATTTGATGGGGTAATACATTCCTTATAACTATGTCTCAAATGACATATTTATGGAATATATTTGATTTTGTAATGAGACATGATTATGTAACACATTTCATTACATGGGTAATTATTATGTTTATGCATTTTGATTGATATCCCTATGTGGCATGCATATGCATGTACATGAAATGAATGTGATGTTTGTAACTATAATTATATAAGCCTCCAATGAATTCGGTAATGTTTTAGTCTCATGTGACATCATTTATGGGATTAGGGAGTAAACCTAATCCATTCTGGGACTCTATCCATCATGCGATATTGTCTTGGCAGTCATCCTTGAATTAGGTTTAGAAAATATGTTGTGTTGTTTCCACATTTGATATGCTTCAATTATTTTGTTGTACTATGTTGTTTATGTTATTAATCTATATGATTACTCATGAAAATTATCTTTATGATATAATGTTATATTTTTTACTCACATGATCTGTTTCATTATCATGTTTATTGATATTTTTAGCTCACCCCTTTTGTCAATGTATTCACCTAGTTACCCCATTCAGTTTAGTAGATCAAAAGGATTTAAGATCTCGTTATATATAATAACAAAAAATGTTTTATTTTTTTGTCTAAATTGGATATATTTTGAACCTATTGCTCTAAATACACCATGACTCTATGATTCTAATGACATACTATTATATATTTATGTTTATAAATCATGTAATTATATGTGTAATTGTCTTGGGTCATCATTCACTAATTTTCCTTCATCACCCCTAGACATCTTATTCTCTAATGTGACCAGAGGTGACATATTATTGGTACCATCCATTACAAATATCTTTAAAACCTCCATGATATATCATGAGTGTGAAATAGAGTTTATATTACATGCTTGTAATACTTGGAAACCAAGAATTATCATCAGTTCACTAATCATCAACATTTTGAGATTTGACTTCACAAACTCTATAAATTTCATCCAATCCACTTTTTTCGACCCTGAAATGATTATGTTGTTGGCATACACCAATACCATTATCTATTATATACTCTTAATATTTATATAGTGATTTTAATCAACCATGAAATGTAAGAAACCAAGATTCTTCATGTATTTATTTAGTCTTCAATACCACGTGCCAAGTTCTAACGTTACCCAATAAAGGGCCTTCATCTGGTGATAACTTTTTTCCCATATTCATGAACAATAAAACTACCTTTTTTCTTGATGTACACCGCTTCTTCTAGAAAACCATTTAAAAATATTGAATTAAATCCATATGTAATCATTTAAAATTTTATTGAACTACAATGATTTAAAATAGATCAATTGTCTCTGTCCATGAAATGGGTGAAAGCGTCTCGTCAATAAAAAACCATTGATATAAGAGAATCATTTGTACACCCGTTGTGAATTGTTTTGAATTACTATTCCATATTAATTCAGTTTTTATAAGAATAACCATTTGGTCCCCGTGATGTTCTTATCTACTAGCTTTGAAATAATCTTACATGTATGTTTTTTTTGTAAAACACTTTTCATCACCTGAACCAAATTATTATCTCTCATATATTCTTAAAATAATTTGGCTATTCTAGTTAATAGAATAATGTTTTTAGAGATAATTACTTATCCAAACCAATATTTATGTTGTCTAATTTAATGATATATTATTCTTATCAATTAGATCCATCCTCTTCCGATTCTATATAGAAAAATATTGGATTTCATTGTTCTCATCATCTGTGACTTCTTAAGAATATTGCTTAGGCACTTTCAATCCAGTTGGGCTTCTCACTTATTCATCACTATCATTCTAAATATATATACTTATTTTTTTTTGATTATTTTGAACATTTTCCATCACAAAACATCATTTTACTCCATTAAAATTCCTTTCCACTTATTGAATCGTTTATATTTGTTTTTTTCCATAGTATTCAAGGAATATCCTTTCATATCCATGAGATTAAAACATTATGTGTTTCTACTTATTGAAAATAAAACACTTTCTTTGGAAGACTCCAAAGAATTAAATGTGAATTTCTTTAAATACCATGTATTGTACGTAGTCTTCTCTTCCCTTGTACACAAAAAATATCTTTTAGAAATTTTGACTGATGTTAATATTTATTCTTTTTATAACATCTATGACAGGACTTTCTAAATAATCATTGTTCTATACATGTTAATTATGATCTAGTTACTTCCCTTAGATGCACTATTTTTATAAGGATTTATCACTACTAAGAATTGGTTCAATATCCCATACTTCTCAAGATGACCTTCCACCCAGTAGTTATAATCCTCTACACCATTTTTAGTTCACAAAATTAGAATTTTCTATTCAAACATCCTTCCAGACTCTCTCTTATATCGAGTAATGTGAATAAACGCCTAATTATTGTGGGTAATTAATAATATCTATGAAATTGTATTGTAATCACCAATGAAAATAACAAAATATCTCTTCCCATAAATGGATCCTGGTGAGATAGGTTGACACACATCAATGTTCACTAATTATAGAACTGTTATCAAATTTTCTTCATTTGTCTAGTAATTATTTCAAGTAATATGTCTTTATTGGAAGGAATATTACTTGTGTATACGATCGCATGATATATTAGGGAGGTATAGAGCTCCATCAAATTCTAGTAGATCTTCCAAGGATGATTTAATCAAATTACCAAGATGTTTTTCATTAAAATATTCTACACTTCCTTGGATACAAAACATATATATTTTTTCACACTCAGGAGGTATATATTTCACTTTATAGCCTTCTCTTGCATCACTAATAAACTATATTTTCCCTTTATGATACAAAATATCATGGTAAATATTATTCCATTCCCTGAGTGACACCATTGATTGACCCAAAGAATGTTGTAACAATATTCTTCAATAACCATGATATCTACAAAAATCTTATATTTGCACTTGAAGTTGGATTTCCAAGATCAAATAGTCCCAAAGACATCATAATTAATGAATTTTATGAAACCTTACTTTTAATTATTGATAATTATGATGAGATCCTTATTACTTATTATATAAAAGTTTCTTCCACTATAAATGGTCCATAAAAAAGGGTGATATGATGATTTTAGGAAAATATCTGCAAACACATCATGATAATAGCCTCACTTATTGATCTATATCTATAGATTCAGACATATTGTTAACTATCATGATTTTTATTCTTTATAGTAAGATGGGCCAACTTCATCTTGTGAAGATGAAAATAAATTTTTTAATTCAAAAATCATGTGATGATTCTTTGAGTTGATAAGGATGAACAATTAAGTTTTAATTTGACACATTCCTTGGTATTTTTTACTGGAAGGATCTGGTCAATTTTCTAAACCTTTAACACTAGAAATAATTTCCATAAAAATCATCCTTATAGCATTAAAATAAAATATACTTCATTTTCTACTCATTTACCCTTAGATGCCTGTTTAATGTGAAATTTTTTTTAGGAATGTCTTGTCTTTCCATAATAATAACACTTGATTTGGGGTTCACCCATATTTTTTGTTGATGTACCAACAGTTTTCCATTGGGTTATTTAAAGTTTTCAATTCATACCCAAATAAACTTTCAACCTCATATAGGGTGATTTTGGTATTGAACTAACCATAGTTTCTTTCTATTTACAATTGGGCCCCATATTTTCTTTGTCATTTTGATATGAATTTTCATTTTCTGACAGTTTGTTGGCTATTATTCTGGACTTTTATGGTCCATATTAACATTTTTCACATTTATAGTATTAATTCATTATGTGGTATCAAGATTCAATAGTCAATATCAATCATTAACTGTTTATCTCATGAAGACCACTTACTCATTTATTTCATTGATATGTTTGACCGAAAAGTTTACTATATAAGTCAAGAAATTGATAATCATAGTTCTTTCTTTAACTTTGATCATTTACTCGATGACCTTCTCAATGTTTTTTGGATTTTTAAATTTGAGATTCTCAATTTAAACTTTTATCTTTTTATACTCTTCTTATTATTACTACATATAAAATTATTCATCATGAACCACTATATTATAATTCTTCATTTTGGATCTCCAAATATATTTTTCATAAAGAGTCACCTCAAGATATATTTTGGGATCACTATTCATTTTTATTCTACTTTATTAGTGTCACTCACTTCACTTCTCAAATATTTTCCCACAACCTTCAACATAAAATTTTAATTTTGGTATTTGTAGTCTTAAATTTCTTCTACCTCAACCTATTATGAACTACTATTATCTTATGAGAACATGATCTTCTTTTTGTAGAAATTATTTTTAGTGTATTTACCACCTTACGCATTTGTTAAAGGCTTCTTCATGAGAATTTTATCATCCTTATTAACTTATTAAAATGTCATGGGATAATATTCTAGAAGGTTACTAACCATTCCATATCGAAACAACAAAAGTATAATTTTACCTTTAAACATTCATCTTACATTATACAAATTTGATGATATAAATGAAATGAATTCATCCACATTATCTTTTTCTTGGCCATATTCTATAGAAAATCTCTTCATGGACTTTAATTATACCTACATAGAATTTCCCTTTTACATAACCTAGTGGAGAATAGAAAATTTTGGATTAATTTCTTTTTAATAAGTCTATATTTTATTATTGTAGAAGTTTCTTAGAGAAGTTTGAGAGAAGAGTTGTTACTATGTTTATAGAAACATTACAAATTCATATTAGGCATTTTAGATCTTCAAAGTACTAATTGTCATGAATCTATTCCTGAATCTTAGATAAATTTATTCCAAGGAAGTAGTTTGTGGATCTTGGTGGACAATGGATAAAGGTCAATGGAACTAGTCAACTAGTCATAGTAGTATAAAGTTGTACCATATAATGATAGTTTTAAGAAAGATAAAGTTGTTTAATATTTGAATTTATGAAGGTATGTAGTTAATAATATATAAATATTGTTATCTGAAGATATAATTTGACAAAGGATGATCAGATATAGACTTTTTAACTCTATAAGAATAAAATATGTCTGACGATTACCGAATAGACATGTAAAGAGTTTAAAGTCCACCAGATAGTGTGAATTTTTGAGCAAGTCACAAGGTTGACTTTTTTAAGAAAATCCTATCAAAAAATATGATTAGATATAGGGAAGAATTTTTTATACCATCTAAAGATATTATATATCATCAGATAGACATTTACAAAGAAATTATGATTGATAATTTTATGATGTTAATTTGATAATTAGATAGAGAGATATATAATGTTATCCTAAAAAAAGTAATCACTTTCCATCAGAGAAACTTTTCAGAAGTAAAACAGATTGAGTTTAGGGAACCAAGCTCTAAATTATATTTGATTAGATGCAAAATCCCTAGATGTAGAATTTAAATTTAATCCAATAATGAAATATTTATCCCAAAATACATAGGATTCTTAAAATTGTGGAATAAGTTGAAGGTGTAATAAAAAATTCCCTCAGACATATCTATTCTTATAGAGACATACCAAACATAGTTTCCTTTATAGTTATACACTAGAAATAGGTTTTATTATCTTTAAAAATATTCTATAAATTAAATAATAATGGTGATGATAAGTTATTATCTTAACATTCATTAATCTAGTTGAAAATTATAGAATATTTAAATAGATTGTTGACACATATATTTGAGTATGTTCATACAAAAAATGTGTACTATAAAGTGTCCAAAATATTAGAGGAAGTAAAATGATGTTTGATTTAATCAATAAATAAAATTCAAAACATGATCTTATTACTTAATTTATTGATTAATTTTGTCTATAATAAGAGTAGAGTTCATTTAAAGCTTTTTTTCCAACATCATGAAAAAGAGAATGTTTTTATGTTTTTTTGAAAGCACAATTTGAGTTTCCAGCAATGATTCTACATGGTTTAAGAATAGAATATGGTTAATATTAATTAAATATAGTGTAAAAAGGATATTTAATACTACAGTAATTCAGACATATGAGTATCAAATTGAGGTTTACTAGATGAATTCCATAAGATAGTGAAATCTAACGGAGAAGTACTAGATGAGGTACATTGGACATAAATTATAGGACTGAGTAGAATTATAAAAATCATAAGAGGCATAGTTTTACTAATCATACATTTTTTATGGATGGGTTTTGGACACTTTTCAAGAATGTTACGTTTGGAGAACATCCATCTCTTTTTGATAACTAGGAGGATTTTTTGAAATCACTAGACTCTTCAAAGATCTATTGAAGACCTTGAAATAATTATTGTAAGGCCCCAACCATAAAAAATACATAATTTTGAGTTAATTAAAAAATTTGACCTTATTTCATATTGAGGATATTTTCAATTTTATAGGTCGAGAGGATTAGGCCATAAATCATATATAATAAACCATATAAAGATATAATGTGCACTTCTAAAAATATCCATTTCTTCTATATAAAAAAAATTTCTAAAATTAAATGTGGTTTCTTTTTATGTTAAATAATAACTTTTCTATGATCCTACCGTTAACTCTATTCTTCTTTAAAATCTATGAATTTTTTTTGAAACATGGGAGGAGCATAAAAAGATCAGTAAGGAATACATAAAGAAGGAAAACTATTAGTCTTGTGAAAACATGTAACCCATGATTACTTTATCATAAAGTAATAATTTTCAAATTGAAAAAGTATTACAATACTCACAACTAAATATTATATCATTTCATACCCTTTTTGTAACTAAAACATTACCACAAACCCATAGAAAAAAACATATAACATATAAAGGTAACATGGTAAATAAACATACATTAATGGAATAACAATATGCTCAACTTCCACACATATCACTAAATGGAAAATCCATACAGCTGACATACATACCCAATGCATTGGAGGTCATAATGTAACCACCCATCCATGGTTTATCATGGAACCACCCATCTTTTGATTATAATGATACCACCCATAATTGTTTTATCACATAACCACCTTTAAAATGACCATGTACCATTATATAATCATTTTATATAAAAGATTAAAATTTTAAATATTTCACACATAAAATTTCATTTTAAATCACAAGAAATCATTTCAAGATATTGAAATATTAAATTCATTTTGGAAACCATTTAAAAATTGTAATAAATAGAAATTTGAATAAAAGTGTCATATACCACTTTGAAACATTTTAAAGGAAATAACATTTTAAAACATTCAGGCCCATATAAATAAATTCAAAAAAACATTTTCACAACATGGACATGAAGTAGATGGTTTAATAAGAATAAATATTTTAAACATTTGAAAAGATGTTTTTGTTAAAGAAAACCTTACCACTAGAGAAGTAGATGAATAAGAACAATTAAGGGAAGAAATTAAATAAAAGATTAAATATAATGAGAATATAAAAATTCATGATATAATGAGTCCAAATGTTCATATATACACAACATAGGATAATAATGGTGCATAACATCAAGATATACCTCCATAAAAGGATGTTGAGATGAAATACCTTATAAAGTTTATATCATTAGATTAACAATAAATAAATGAAAAAATTACGTGTGAAAAAATATAAATACACTCAATATAAGTGGATATTAAGTGTAAATAAATTAGTGTACATTCACACATATTCTTGAAAAAAAAGGCGATGACACATATATTTAACTCAATGAATGGATATTTTGTTAAAATATCCATTACCTTGATCCCAGCTTGTCTTTTTTGATCTTTAATTCCATGAATGATAAACTAAGGTTAATTTATACATTCTCCAGAACATTTTTAATGGTAATTATTTATTTTATATCACTTATTACCATGTTATAACAATAATTAATTATTTGATTTCATATCAGATGTTTTGTCTATGTTTGGTACTTAAGTCAAAAATGAATTTCTTTTGATGCAAATTATCCATGTTTTCATAAGTTCATAATCTAATAAATGATATTAATTATTTTAAAATCATATATATCCAGTATATATGTGTTTAGTATATTCCATAATGTTTTGAGATAAGAAATAAAATGTACCGTTCATGGAGACGGTAGGTCATACTTACACATTATTGCTACTTTCATTTATTTTTCATATTAAAAGAATGGAAAATAGTTGATAAATATGTATATTATAATTTCAGTATAATATCTACTGTATATATGTTACGTAGTTTCATTAATACCATCCTTTATACATTCTATTTATGGGATGAATGAGTCATATCACTCTGAGGGGGCGGTAGTCCACATTTCTTCAAATGAAATTATCATATTTTTAAATTATGGAAAGAATAAAGGTATATTGTTATTAAAAATTAAATAAGAATATATAAAATATAAATAAAATATATAATATATATAAATATTGATAATAATAATGGCCACTAGGAAAGGTGGTAGGAGAAAATTTAACAATCATTGTTTCGTGAGGAAATAGTTCACCATACACATAAATAGTAATGTTCTATATCCATTAGATGGAGGTGTCGGTATTTGTAGGTCAAAACCTTAGATTAACACCATAATTTTATATTTAGGATAATTGTGTTGTTTTAAAATAATATAATAAAGAGAGTTTACGGGATTGGAGATGGAAAATAAATGAATGGAGCTTGAGAGAATGTGATACCTCTAAATCAAGTAATCCATTTTGATTTGATCCAAAAGTATTTCTTGAATTGTCTTATTCTGAAGGTAAGGATTCTTAGAGTAAATGAGGGATTATAGAATCTTGTTTTAGTATAATTTGGAATATACAAGGGGCTTTAAAGGTATGATTAAGTGGGTGGATTTTGTGGCCTTTTATAAGAGGGTGGAGAGTCACTTTAGGAAATTCTTGAAATATAATTTTATTATAAATGTATTTTAGAATTATAAAAACTACAAAGTGATATATTTATAGGTTAGGATGAGTATGGGAAGAAATACTCTCAACCAATATGTTTTAGACATGTTTAGGGAACAACGATAACCTTATATTTAGGATTTAACCCTTAGTTAAATAAATCAACTCATACCCCTTCTTCTAGAATTTTTACACTATATAGTCAATATATTTACTATAAAATGCCAAGATAAACTCAATTGGATCATTAATTAATTTTTTAATATTATCTAAGTTAGTTTTCAAAATCATAAAATTGTATGACTATTATATCATTTAATAAAATATTATTTGTTTTAAAAAACACATTTATCTCAATTTTGACACTATTTAGTAATTGATAATTTTTAAAGATTTAACAACTTTATTGAATAGAAAAAATTATATTAAATCAAATATAAAATTTCATAATCATCCATAAAATTCGTTTATGGATTAAAAATGTTCAAATTAAATTTTATTTTAACATTTATAATATCATTTATTTGAATATTTCATTAATAAGGTAATCAATGCATTGTCATTGTGTTATAAATAAATTTATTTATATAAAGTCTATAATTTACAATTAAAATACCATGATATAAGAAATAGTTTTATCTTTATAAATTTTATTTATTTTAAAAAATATCTGTTATGTAACCATTCATTAAAAATATTTTAGTATAAAGATACTTGTTTATGTTATATTTCTATTTTATTTAAATTAATTATTATAACATTTCATTATCACACCCAAGTGGCACGTTGGGGTCCTAAAATCGACCCAATGATGCTCTTGGTCATCCATATATCATCAAATAGGATTATGAAACATGTTAGGGTAGTTTAATATTATAATAATATTATTTTATACCCATATTTACCTTATTTACACTTTAACCATTGTAAAAAAATATTTGCTGATGATACTATTCATAATGAAAAAAAATAAATGGTACCTATTTAAAAATATTTGAACTTTTGATTCCAAATATGGAATCCATTTTTCTAGATTCAAAAAACAAAAGTTGTAGTAATTTTATTAAAATTAATTCCTATTGTCAAAACAGTAAATTGGGTTTTAAGAAGTAAAAAATATCAAAAGTTTGACATGTGTTTATGTATAATTTAAATGTAAAATTACTTCCAATGAAAAAAATTGGATTAAAGGATAAAAATAATAATCCAATGATGCCTTTGGCCGATTCATTTTTGATACATGGGATCTTCATCAATATGCTATAGTAGTGCTCCTAGATCCCCACCATATTCTAATACATTTCGAGATGGAGGATGGAATTATTTCTGCCTAGTATGGTGGTTTGAGATCCCAAAACGGATTTATTTTATTCTTATACCCTGGGTCTTTTGACATCCACTTATGATATGACCCTCTGACAGTATCAATTTGGGAAAATTTTATGATCCTTCCATCTCCTTTTAAGAACCCTGTAATTCTTTCAGTGCTTGGAAACATGATAGTTAGGGTTTTATGATTTTATCATAGATCTCGAACCATTTTACATCTGATTAATCCCCACATCTATGTAGAAGTTGATGTTTCCAAACCTGCTGCTAAATTTTTATGGATTGAGATAGAACATGATTTCTGGTTTAAAGTGAGGGTGTGTTTCGAGTATTGGATTTATTTTTTCTCCTATTTTGTCATCTAGTTCACCTCCAACAAGTCTTCTAGTGTGGCTCAGTCCCCCCCAAGAAAAATTACCAGGAGGGGGTTATTGGAGTATCTAATGATGTTATTCATTTGGAAAAATTAATCTCTATGAATCATAATCTGAATGATTCTGATGTCTTTAGAAGGATGCAGTGTGACCTTGTTGAGAAGGAGGTGTAAGGCCCGACTGAGTAAGGGGATAGTGAGGGGATTTGTAATTCTGAGATGTCGGACTAGAGCAACATGGATCCCATGTATGCTTATACGGATGTTGTGCCGTCAGAGACCATTAACTATGTAAGGGACTGTTCATGGGAGATAATTCCTGGACAGATTTAGGTGCTTCAAGAAAAAGGTAATGGAGTGCTAAACATGTGAATCCCCAGTGATGTGTACACTATTACATTAGGAAACTAATTTAAAGGGTTGGATAGTGAAGTTTTTGATGGGGTATCCTGGTCAAAGTGCCTAAATAAAGAGTAGGGTTTCCACACAGTAGAATATAGTGGTGATTATTCTTGAAATATATCAAAGGAAAACATAGATGAGTTCCAGGACAACAGACTCTCTATCCAGAGGAGAAGAAAGGGCCAAAGAGGCAATCAGGAATCTGGGAGTTGTTCCCGAATTGAAGAATAGAAATGTAAAGGGTTTAAGGACTACTCTTATATACCACAACCAATCGTGACGAGATTTTCCAAAAAATTGAAGTCCAAGAAGCATAAAGGTGACCGGTTGGAGGTTTCCAAGGTGAAAAATATTTCTTTCCAGCATGGTTAACAATAACTAGGTTGAGGATGTAGGTGATAAGTAGGTGTGGGAATTTATTATTAAATCCAAGGAAGAAATGTTAGAGGAATCACTTTTGATCAATGAATCAAAAGAGGATGGAGACAAGATTATTGATAAATTGCTACGTGAGGATACTAACAAGGGGAAGACCATGTGGATCGAATAGAATGATTGTATTTTGGTAATAGGATTCAATGAAGTGAAATTAAACATGGAGGATTTCATACAAATGTGGGACAAGTTGTCTTATTGGTTCGAAGAGCTTACGAAGGATGATCAGTATTTAGAGGTAAATGGACTTATTTGGGAATTATATAGGAATTATGTATCTAATAGGCTTAAATTAGATTTTAATGGCACATCTATCTCTTATGATGTTTTAAACTTTGTAGTTTTTACTTTAATATGTTTTCATATTCCTATAAAAGTTATTTCCAATATAAAAAAGTAATTTGTTGGCAGTATTTTTCACTATTAATTAAAATATAAATTTTATCATAAATAACCAAATTTCCAACCAAGGTAAATTTTTTATGTCCCTCTTTCAAATAATAAGTTTATTATGTGAAATAGAACTAATAAAATTTTCAAAAACTATATTTAACAATTGGTCTCCATCAAAAGGTGGTAAAACTGTATTTTTATAAATACTTCTTTTATTCATAAAATTGAATTTGTACTTATATCATATCTAGAAACCATATAAGACAAATCTAAATAATTACATTGATAATATAAAATATATTTTTCATTAAATATAAATCCATAAAGAGTTATATTATTTTATAAATACAATTATTTTCTTTTAAATACATTTTCATAAAAACACATCCTTTATATTAAATTGGGTTTTATTTCTATTTATAATAAATCTCATAACCAATGAATCATTATTTAAAAATGTGTAAACCATATTTTTGTAATTCAGTTGATATTATTCATTCCCTCAATTCCAATGGCTAGGTTATAATAGTAACATTTATATAATAATATTTAGTTGTTTGTTTATGCTCGATGTTGAATATCATATACACTATTCAACATAGTTTTTCATTCTAAAATATATGGATTTTTATTAATCCCCCAAATAATAAATTTCATCCTCAAAATTCTAAATTGGGGTCGATAACCGTGGTATGAATTTTCAAAATACATATATTGGATACCCACATCATAAAAAGGTTTAATAAAATTACAACTTTAAAATAGAGAAAGATAAGTACAAAGTTCACCCAAGATAATAATCACTAAGATTATATATAGGAAAACGTGGATATGGAAGAAAAAATAAGTGTCATGTTCTCATGGAGAGTGATAGAAAACATGATGAGGATAAAGTTAAGTACTAAAAAATAAAAAACTTGTGCTGGGTTAAACGGTCTCTGATTTTATAGTAGGAAATGAAGAAGGAAAACATTTTAATTTCAAGATAATTTTCATAATGTTGTGGAATTTATTTATGATCATGAATAAGAACATAAAGAAAGATACTTACTTATCAATTAGGGTTTCATACTTCAATAAATTTATACCACAAACTCATATTTTCTCCAAACGATGAGTATTCAAGATGACTTGGTCACACCCAATGCACAAAAAGAAACATCTAGAGAATCACTTAATCCAAAAATGATTAAATATCTATTCATCTTATCTTGAACCATTTTCCAAGACCAAAATGGTTATTATAAATTCAGATAATTCACCAAAAAGAATATAGAATTGTATGAAGGAAGATTTATTTTAATCTTCAAAATTCAACAGTAATATCTGAAGTCCAATGAAGAATATTAATCAAATAATTGTCCTTAAAATTCCTCAAATCATCTGAACTAAGATTGAAACCCAAAATTTATGAGGATTTGATCACATAGTCTTACAAGAAATGTTTTAATATTTTTCTCCAAATAACATTTTCAACTCTTAATGTCTGAAAAAAAGTAATTTCCTAATCACATATTCTCCAAAATAGGTTAATCACTTCCATAAATAACCCGAATCACCATAATTCCACAATAAAAACATGTATTCTTGAAACTTATAGTCAAACAATTACTCATAAAATAAAATCCTATAGTATTATACTTTATTAAGGTATATAGTGTTCTCCAAGTTGTAAACATCTTCCAAAATGACATTTATCACACAATCCCCAAATCATTTTTCAACACCAAGGATATTCATTTGATAAAACTAAATTTTTCAAAATCAAAGTTTTCTTATTTGATAAACATTTCTAACCAAGAAGATAAAGTCATACTATCCAGGGACTTCATGTAGGCTATTGGTAAGTGATAAAGTTCTGTCACACTCTGATTGTGGGTTCGATTCCCGTAACCTAGTCCGACGTGATAGGTTGCCAAACGATCTATGTGTTGTCCTTTTAAAAAATAATTTATAATTATTATAATATACCAAAAATATTATAATGTCCAAAAAATAACCATAACATGTTTTAACATCAATGGTTATTTCATAACTCACATTTTTCATCCAAGAAACTAATAACCCATAATTTTTTCAAAGGTGAATGACTCCAAAAAATCCATTTGTCACCTTAATATTTCAAGTCATAAATCCTCAAAAGGGGTTTCTAAGACATTGAACCTTTGATCAAACTTTAAATAATAAACCCATGTTGATATCCCAATATCTTAAAAATACATCCCAATATCTAAATTTGGCTAAAACATTATTTGATACCCACTGTAAGGCCCCAAACTTAAACATTACATAATGTTGAGTTAAGTCAATAATTTGACCTTATTTCACATCGAGTATCTTTTCTAGTTTAGTGTTTTATAATATTAGTCCATAAATCATACATAAAAAATCATATAAATACAAAGTGGAAACTTCCAATAGTATCCATTTCTTCCATAAAGTAATTTTTTTTAAAAAATAAATGTGGTTTATTTTCATGTTAAAATATAACTTTTCCATGATCCCATGCTTGAATATGTTCCTCTTTAAAACCTGTGAAAAAATTTTCAAAACATGGGATGAGCATAGAAAGAATAGTAATGGATATATAAAGAAGGAAAACTCTTAGTCTTGTGATAACATATACACCATGAATACTTTATCAAAAAGTAATACTCTTAACATTTAAGAAGTAGTAAAATACACTTCGCTAAATATAATCTATTTTCATACCCTTTTCTAACCAAAAGATTACCATAGAACCATAGAAAAAAACACATAACATATTAAGGTAACTGGGGACATAAACATACATGAAGAGAATAACCATACGGATGGCTTCCACACATATCACTAAATGGAATATCCATACAAACAACATACATACCAAATGTATTAGGGGTTATAAAGTAAGCACCCTTCCATGGTATATCATGGAACCACTCGTCTTTGGTTTATCATGTAATCACCAATATTTTGTTTATCATGTAACCACTTGTAAAATGTCCAAGTACTGTAATATAAACATAACACATAAAAGATTGAAATTTTTAACATTTCACTCAAAAAATTTCATTTCCAATCATAAGAAATAATTTCAATATATTGAAATATTCAATCCATTTTACAAAACCATTTACAAAATTTAATAAAGAAACTTCTGAATCAAACTGTCCCATACCACATTGAAACATTTAAAAGAAATTATAATTTTAAAACATTTGTGGACATATAAATAAATTCATTTTTTTTAAAACATGGACATTAAAAATATTGTTTTATAAGAATAAATATTTAAAACATTTGAAATGATGTTTTAATTAAAGAACCCATTACCACTAGAGAAACACATGAATAAAAATAATTATGGAAAAAAATTAAATAAAACATTAAATAACATAATAAAATATTAATTCAAGATATAACAGGTCAAAAGGTTTCTATAAACACTAAATTTGAAAATAAAGGTGCATAACATCCGGATATGAATCAATGAAATGAGATTGAGACAAAATCCCTTACAAAGATCATATTTTTACCTTAAGGATAAATAAATGACATAATTATGTGATAAAAATATTAATAAAATCAATATAAGTGGATATTCAGTGTAAAACAATCTGGTTTCATTCAAACTTATTCTTGAAAAAACAAAACCAATGACATTGATATTACACTCAATGAATGGAAATTGAGTTAAAATTTCCCTTACATTTAGTTTAACCTGTCTCGTTCATTCTTTAATTTCTAGAATAAAAAATTTAGGTTAAGTTATTATTTCTTCAGAAGTTTTTTATAGTTTATTAATAATTTTATATAACTTATTACCATGTTATAACTGTTAGTTAATTATTCAAGTTCACATCGGATGTTTTGTCGATGAATGGTACTTGAGTAAAAAATGATGTTGTTTTGATGAAAATTATCCATGTTTTTATGATTAAATCATATGAAAAATGATATTACTGATTTCAATATCATATATATTAAGTATATATGTTTTTAAAATTGTCCATAATATTTGGAGATGATAAATGAAATGTATCGTTCAATGAGATAGTAGGTCGTACGTACGCATGAACACTACTTTCATTTATTTGTCATTTAAAAAAAATGAAAACTAAATGATAAATATGTATATTATAATTTCAGTATAATATATATGTTATATAAATTACATAGTTTCATTAATACAATCTTTTATACATTCCATGTATGGGAAGAATGTGTCATATCACTTTGAGTGGGTCGTAGTCTACACTTTCTCAAATGAAATTATCATATTTACACATTATAGAAAGCATGATGGTATTTTGTAAATAAAAAATCTAGAAGAATAGAGAAAATATAAATATAATATATATCATATATAAATAATGTGACATAATAAGGTCCACCATAATAGGTGGTAGGAGAATATTGAACAATCATTGTTTCGTGAGGCTGCAGTTCGCCGTACAAAGAAACAATGTGTTCTATATCCATTAGATGGAGGAGTGTGTAAGTATAAGTCAAACCATTTGAATATAAATATATTATAATATCAATTATAACTTTTTTTAATATAATGGAATAAATAGAGGTTAGGGGGTTGGAGATAGAAAACAAATGAAATGAGATTGAGAGAAGATGTTACCTATAAATCCGGTAACTCCTTTTTATTTGAACCAAGCAGATTTTTTTTAATTTCCTTCTTCCCAGGGAAAGGCTTCTAAGAGGAATGGAGGGATGTTAGGAGATTATTTTAGAATAATTTGGGTGATCCAAGGGTACTGAAATTTGTGAGTAAGTGGGTAGAGGTGGGGGCCTTCTATAAGAGGAAGGAGGGGACCTTTTGGGAAGTCTTGAAATAATATTTTATTATAAAATGATTTTTGAATTATAATAGATAAAAAGTGATATATATCTACAATAATATGAGGATGGGTAGAAATAATCTCTTTAAATAAGTTTTATAAAAGTTTGATTCACAAATTTATCCTTACCCTTTGGCTTTAACCCTTAGTTAAATAAATTAACTCTTACCATGCATTTTTGTATTTTTACACTATTTGGTCAATATATTTACAATAAAATAAGAATAGAATCTCAAGTGTATCATTAATGACATTTTTAACATTATATATGTGAGTTTTACAAATCTTATATTTTTATGAATATTATATTGTTTAATAAAATATAATTTGTTTTAAAAACTCAATTATGTCAATTTTGAAACTATTTAGTAATTGATTATTTGGAAGCTATTAACACATTATTGATTGAAAAAAAAATAATTTAAATTAAATATAAAATGTCATAATCATCCATAAAATTCGTGTATGGCATCAAAAGTTTTAAATTAAATTTATTTTAGTATTTATAATATCATTTATTTGAATATTTCATTAATAAGGTAATCACTACATTATCACTGTGTCACAAATATATTTATTTATATAATGTCTAAAAATTATAAATAAAATAACATGATATAGGAAATATTTTTATATTTATAATTAATTTTTATATTCATAGATATTAGTTATATAACACTTTATTAAAAAAAATTTAGTGTAAATAAACATGTTTAAGTTATATTTCTCTTTACTTTAAATTAATTATTATAACATGTCATTATCACACCCAATTGGCTTCATGGGGTCCTAAAATCGATTGGATGATGCTAATGGTTGGCCATATATAATAAAATAGGATTATTACATGTGTTATGTTAGTTTTATATTATTATAATATTATATTTTACCCTTATTCTGCTGATTCACCCTTTAACCATGGTAAATAAAAATAATTAATGAAGTTAATATTCATAATGTAAAAAAATAAAAGCTAACTATTGACCCAATATGAACCTTATGATTCCAGATATAGAATAAATTTTTAAAAATTCAAAACCTATAATTTTTAGTAATTAATGATAAATTAATTTCCCATTGTCAAAACCATAAAGCGGGTTTTTATGAAGTAAAAGCTATCAAAAGATTGACATCTGTTTATGTCTAATTTAAATATGAAATAAATTCCAATGAATTAAATTGGATTAAATGATAATAAAAAATAATCTAATTACACTTTAAATCCAATTAAAAAGATAATATACCTATATAAATAAATTAGATGAAAATGTAGTTTTGAATTAAAATGCAGTATTTTTTACTATTCATTAAAATATGAATTTAATCGTAAAATCAAAAAAGTTCAACCAAGTTAAATTTTTATGTCACTATTACAATAAATAATTTTATTATGTTGAATATAAATTATAAAATTGTCAAAAACTATATTTATAAAGGGGTCACCATCAAAAGGTGGTAAAAGTGTATTTTTTTAAATACATCTTTTATCCAAAAAAATGAATTTGATCTTATACCATATATATGAAACGTATAAGATGAATTTAAAATATTAAATTGAATATATAAAATATATTATTTATTAAATAAAAATTCATAAATAGTTATATAATTCTATAAATACAATTATTCTCTTTTAAATAGATTTTCATAAAAACACTTCTTTTATATTCAATTGGTTTTCATTTCCATTTATAAATTTTTTTATGAAATGAATCATTATTTAAACATGTGTCAATGATATTTTCAAAATTAATTTGATATTATTCATTCCTGCCATTCTAATGGATTTTTATAGTGGTTATATTTAAATAATAATATTCAGTAGTTTGTTTAAACTCGATGTAGCTTATCATGTACACTATTGAACAAATCGTTTCTTTCTCAAAACCTGGGATGCTATAATTATACATGATAAAAGATGATACAACTTGATTTTGGAAGAAGAAAACATGAAAAGAGATGTTTTTATACTATTTTAACACTGAATAATAAATATATTGAAGTTGGGGGGTATAACCTATTACTGAAAATACTAATTGAAGGAGGTATAACTAGTTGTGAAGGAAGACAGTGCAAGAAGGATAGTAGGGGTAATACCAAATATGGTTGAATATTTTGTTTCTTGGGTGTAAAACTATGGGAAACTATAATAATTATAACCATGGTGTAGAAACATCCACTTCATGTGACTTTGTAAAATTATTTAGGTTTCTATAAAATCCATGTTGGTGGGAATAAACAACATAGAAAGGAATATATATTTGAATAGAATGTTTAAAATATTTGGTGCTAATATATATATATATATATATTTATTTAATATATAAAATATTATTTAGAGATATATATTAGAGTAGATTAAAATTATAACAAGTTTCATAGATTGAGTTTTGAGAACAAGTCCTTAAATAAAGAGATAACTTATTCTCCCACTCCCCTACCCAGTGATCTCACATTTATCCAATCACAAAATGCCTAAATATCATCATTCCACATATTATATGTGATAAGTGTACTATGAAAATTATCTAGTTTTATATCATTTGGATCATTGTCATCAATTGCGCAAACTATTAGATTGAACTGGGGTTACAATCTTCTTAGTATGAATTTGATGAATTTTATGTTATCGAGGATTTCTCTAAGACAGTAAATATTCTATGAAATCAAATTCTGTAAATAAAATAATGAAATAGTAGGTTCATTATGGTTCATCTTTGGGTCATCATAATTTTTTATAAAACTTATAAATTATATTCATGAACTTTTGAATCATTTTTGTAAGTGTTCAATAGCTTTTCTGACATAGAATGTGAGTATTTTCATGAAATTACTTTCATGTAAATTGTGATGGATAAGTATCCACATAAATCATAAATTAATATCGAATTTTCATCCAGTTATCAGCATTTAGAACATTATATGTACTTTCTATCTATATTCACTGAGATCTTAGTCAACGTAGTCCATGTCTAAAGAACCGAAGTAGTGTTGTATCTAATTCTTCTACAGTTATAAATTTTTCCACAAATATATGAATCCCCATTAAATTGATGACTGCAATGAAATCAACTAAGAAATAATAATTTTCATTAACCTTTATCTTTGATACCAATTATTGGTCTATATATACTAAGTTCTTTATAGGGGGGGGGGGATGGATCAGGTTATAAAAAATTAAAACACATTCCCCTATTAATATTATTCTATTTTTTAATAACTCTTTTCTATATCATTATCTTATAAATGTATAAAACAAAATGAAAATATGAACAATACACAACAATTTCACTTGTTTATATTTAAATAGGTCAATTGAAAAGAGAATATAGAGATGGTTTTCCAATGTACCAAATCCATTATAACACACTATTGTTACAATGTTTAGAGTAAAGTAATTGTTTATCCTGATTCCATACTAATCATGAATTAAAACTAATTACTCTTACTATTGATGTTTCATAACTATTTTTTATTATATATATTTTTATTTATTGAATCAATATTATTTATGACAAAATATGTGTGTTATGAAGTTCTTATTTTATCAAAAATGACAAATTCCAGATTAATAATAATATTTCGGGAAATTTCTTGTGGTTTGTGAAATTTCAATTTCACAAAACCGCTGCACAACATTCACAAATTTTTTAATTTTCATTATTTTTTTAAAATTTTTATATAACTCCAAACATTCACATCACAATTTCTTTTTTATAGAACTCTAACATTTTATATAACTTTTTAGTTTTTTGTGGGACTCACTTGGTAAAAAAGAAACAAGTCCATTTTTTCACGCAAATTATGTTCATATAATTTATTAATGGATGAATTACATTCAGAAAATATTCACACAATGTAAACTTCATGATATTCACTAAAGTTTAAACAATACAAATGAAGTGTTTGTGGAATATTTATAGGGATATCCAACCCATTATGTAACTTATTTATTTTTCCACTAATCCTGCACTCAAAATTCATGGTTTTCCAAACTACAATGATTTGATGTCTCTTTTAGCATGTGACTCCCAACCATTGTCTAGTCTCCATATGTATTTACCAGATTCATGTAACTTTGTATGATCCATGAAAATTTTTCTTTTTTGAAACCCCATAACTGTCAAGAAACACTTTCCTTTTCAGTATTTTGATGAGGGATAATTGAATATTTATTTTAACACAACATCATCAAACACTTTCACTTATTCACATAACTTTTTTACTTTTATGAAAAACATTATCTATCTTCTAATATTACTATCACCTTACTCTAAATTATGGGCCCTTAATTTTGATTGTGACTAAGAAATTCAACCACCTTATACATGTACCAATATGAAAACCTTATAGATCTTATATAACTCAATGATCCTATATCTTGGATAGTACTAACCTATCTATTATTATAGATGATTCGATATCATAAAATTCTCTACCATCGTGGAGCTTTGTTTATGTACAATATCAACAATTGTGTTGGATGTTTATGACGGACTTTGTCGAATAATTTTTCCCATAAACACAACCAAACCAAAAACTCTTTTACTTTATATTGAGTTATTCTTTTCTGTTAATATATTTTAGGATTCAATTCTAATGAACTATAAATATGATAAATCACACATTATGGATGATATGAGTTGCATGTGGTAATTCTTGCTATAATCCTCATAATATTTGATGTAATTAGAGTGAAAACATGAGAAATGGATTATTAATATATATGTGTTGTCTTTTGTGAGATCATTTGAGTCCAGAAGAATCTAATTCGATAATTTATAGGTATTAAATAGGGGACGTAACTAAATTGTTTCCCCTTCAGGTTAAGTATTCTTTTCAATATGAAAATATTTAATGGAGGAGGAATGTTACATCCTTGGTTATTTTTTTGATAATGTCCTATATTATGCTTCCATTTTAGCCACCATTTTGATTCTATTGTTTTTTTGGGTCACCTTTATTCATTGAATTATTCTCTTATATGATTTAACAAAACACAAAGAGAAGTTATTATTAAGAACTGAAAAAAAAATTACTCATTTATAAGGGAACATGGTAGAATAATGTAAAATATGTATAAAATATATGATAATTATGAAATTAAATTAATATAATATTTATTTGGATAATTTGGCTTATTAGGGGATGGTGTTTTTTATTTTTGGATTTTTTTCTCATAAAATGCAAATTATGTATATAAGTAAATGATTCCACACACTCCAAACATGGTTTACCATATAGTTTGATATGTTGTAAAATATTCAGTGGAAGTGGAGGATATATTGGTCCCCAAAATCAGATTTTTTGATCCCCTTTATTATTTGGTTCATCAAAATTTAACTTAGAAACTAAATTTATACAATATATTTTATAAAAAAACAATAAAACATCAAGAATAATAATTTTTTTATGATTTTGTAATTTTATCGCCAGTAATGTTTTTTCATTTTAATCATTGTAGCCATAGGGGCAATGATCACCTTTAATCTGCTGAGAAAATGATTATTATTCCTTCTAAATACAAAACATAGATATCCAAATATCATTAATATATTCTTGCATCAAGAACACAAGAATTATAGTGGTTAAATCCATTATTTATATCCCTAATTATTGGTATGAATAGAAAATGTATTTGAGAGGGGTTGAGAAACGGGGTAGTGGAGGCTCGAGGGTGTTGCCATGCCATTGTGGTTAAAGATAAAATTAGAAAGTTGTAGTGTGATGAAGGATTTAAAATTATGTAGTGGGTGTTAGTGTTTCCTAGTGAATAAGGTGGATGTTAATGGGAGAAATTTCATGGAAATTGGGAAAGATTGGAGAAATGGATCATGACACTCTTTATGTCATGGTAAAAATGGACGGTCAGGGGAGAGTGTTGGGAAGTTTCTCCACATTTCATGGGAGAGGGCATGATAACCTAAGTGATATTGTTTACTATTATATAAATGAAGTTGGGTTGATATTCTATTTTTTGATTGATTTATGTTAATTTTTCTAACATTTTTATTTGTTATTTTAATTTTAAATAGTTAGTTTTATTATTATAAGTAGTTTCATTTTTTTATTTCTTTATAATTTTAAGATATTTTTATAATTTTCACATAATTATATAATGATAATAGTTATTATTATTATTATTAAATTTTAATATGGTACACAATTAATATATTTAATTTGACATTGAACATTATTATTAATAATATTAGTATTGTATTGAATTTTTTTTTATTGTTGTTATTGTTGTTTTTGTTATTTTTTTAATGTGTTTATAATAATTTTTTTCAGATCACTCCATTTGCATCCATGAAGTTGGGGTTTAAAACATATAGGTTGCATATTTGGCCCCCCATTTATGGGGCTTAGTGAATTTTTCATCTATTCTTGTGCACGGAAGAATGTGGTGTGTGTGACAACTAGATTCTAGTGATAGCACAAACACCCCGCCTTTAAATATAAAATTGGAAAGTGGTAGAGTGATGATGAATTTAAATTTATGTAGTGGGTGTTAGGGTTTCTTAGTTAATAAGGTGAGATGATAATGGGATAAATTCATGACACTTGGGAAAGCTTCTAGGAATGGATCATGACCCTCTTTATAACATGGTAAAAATGGACCGTCAAGGGAGAGTGTTGGAAAGTAGCTCCACATTTCATGGGAGAGGGTGTGTTGACCTAAGTGAGATTTTTTAATATTATATAGATGAATTTGGGTTGAGGTTCTATTCTTTGATTTATTTATGTGGATATTATTAATATTTTTATTTTTTATTTTAATTATAAATAGTTAGTTTTAATATTTTATGTTGTTTAAATTATTTTTATATTTTTTTTATAATTTTAGTATATTTTTATAAATTTTAATTAATTATATAATGATTATAGTTATTATTATTATTGAATATTAATATTGAAAAAAATTATTATATTTAATTTGAAATTATACATTATTATTACTAATATTAGTATTGTATTGTATTTTTTTGTTATTGTTTTTGTTTTTTGTTATTCTTATTGTTGTCAATGTGTTTATATTTTTTTTAGATCACTCCATTTTCATCCATGAATTTGGGGTTTAAAACGTTTATGTTGCATATTTGTACCACCATTTAGGAGTTCTAGTGAATTTTTCATCCATACTTGTGCGCATATAGAGGTGGTGTGTGTGGCCACTGGGTCTTGGTGATAGCAGAGAGGCTCTACCTTTAACATGGATTTCGTGTCCTGGCCCGCCAAGTACCACCATTTGCCCTGTAGACAAATGGCCCACACCCAGGGGCCCACCCATGTGCCTGAACGGGTCATCTGACTAATGATAGCCCCATGGGCCAACACATGTCCTTTCTAGTTTTCTTTTTCCTCACTCACACACACTCTGGGAAACATCCCAGAAGGTCACCCATCATGATCACTACTCCAAGCCAAGAAAACATAACTCTGGAGTTCTAATCAAGAAGGTTATCGAAAATGAAAGAACACCTTGTTGACATTAGTCATATTGATTAGTCATTTAACCCTTTTATCATTCCAGGATGTTATATTACCCCCCTGCCCCACTTAGAGAACAACGACCTCGTTGTGGGCCCTACGTCTCAACCCAGGCAGTGCATCACACATAAGGATGGGTTCGTCCTCTGATACCAAATGTGACAACTTGGTCCTAGTGATAACAAAAACACCCCGCCTTTAACATGGATGATGGGTCCTAGCCCTCCATTTTCTACAAGTTTCTCTACAGACATGTGGTCCCCACCTTGGGTCTACCCACATGCCCTAACAGGTCATTTTCCAAATGACTGTCCCCACAGGCCAACACTTGTCTTTTCTAGTGTGGTTTTTTCTCACCCACACACACCCTGGGAAACTTCCCAGAGGGTCACCCATCATTATCTCTACTCCAGAAAAACACCCTTAACTGTGGAATTCTAATCAGGCAGGATCTTAAAATGAAAGGTACACCTTGTTGACATGAGTCATATCATTTAGTCATTTAACCCTTCTATCATTTTGGGGTGTTACAGTGTGGATGCATGGATGCACATGCGGTGCTGGCCAAACAGATGTGTGTATTTTCACACACAAGTAGCATGATACATAAAGAAACAGACAGCCCCAGGAGGGTCACGATGTGAAACAAGCACAGAGAATAGACACAGTTGATTCCAGTTATAAAATATAACTGGCCTACTATGTAGAAAAAATGTAATGTACATAGTGAGTTTAACCCATCAAATTTATGGAGTTTGGGCCACCGAAAAAATTGGAATTTTGAGACATTGGGTCTATAACAAATTAGAAACTTTTAATGGTTGTCATGGTTTATTTCTAATCCATATGGAAGGGATAAGGAATATCCCAATTGTTTAACATGGGTGTCTATGCCTATAGTTTATAATACCCTCTTCTAAAACAATTATTAGTATTATTATTATTATCATTATGAAAATATGTTTATCAGTGTTGATATTTTATGCTTACATAAGGATATTTGAGATGTAACCACTATTCATAAGGACTATATGAATATTCACATGTTTTCCCTCACTGTATTGAAAATGATTGGTGTTTCTAGTAGATGTAAGAAACCTCTTAATTTCTTGTCCTTTAGGTGGATACCTCCAAACCTAAGATAGATTAAGTTTAATTTTGATGGTGAAACAATGGGTGTATGTTGATACAGGTCAGGGAAATGTTTTCATCATTTTCAGGGTAGATTTTTATCCCTTGAAGTGGAATTTTGGGATTTCATTATACAGTAGAGTTTGTATAGTAGTATTTTTAACACCCAAAAAAACTAAAAGAATAACATTTTAATCAATAACTTGTATGAAACACAACAACAAATGTTGAAAATAATATAAACTCTCAAGACATTATGGTTTATTTAATATTTTAAATAAATTTAATATATTTTATAGCATGAAATTCATGCAATACTAAGTTATCATGCTTCACTCACATCAACTATTTTCTTTGATAGCATGCATTACTCACAAGACCAAGTTTTACAAAAAAAAATATTATTATTTTTATGTAATAAGTGTTGGATATAAATATGAGTAATATTGATATAAGGATCGAGATAATATATTCTATATGGATCTTATTACAAGAGGTGGGTGAATTGTAGTTTTAAAAACATTAGTTTAAAATAATTTAATCTAAAACAATTCCTAAAACCACTTTATATAACATGATTAGATTCAGCCTTTGGTCTTTCCAATTATCAAAGTATTGTAATCAAGATATATTTCAATATAAATTTGTTAATAAATCATAATCATAAATTATATGATTAAATAATAGTAAATAGATCATATTAAGGTTATATATGATTAAAATATTATATCATGAATTCACAGTAGATCTGATTAGTAAAAAAAATTGTATTTATCTTATTCAATGTCATTAGGATAAAACTATTACATACATGAACAATGGAAATAAAATAATTTTATAAGAAATGTAATAGAATAAAAACAATGTAAGAATGACTTACAGTTATTGAAAATGAAATAGGTATCTTTTAGCCTTATGATTTATGTATCCACAAACCCGGGATAAAGGTTTCTGTTATTTTAGCAAGTATATCATTCCTCGTCATGGAAATAACTCAATAAGAAGATGGGTTTCTCTACCTACCTATCTTGGGTATCCCTCAATCAGATGGATTGGATTCAGTCACAATATCCCCATGTCCCCTTGATTAATAGGATGTTTGATTCCTTTTCTTCCAAGCCTCATAAGAGCTCGATTGTATTCACACAATAGAACACAAAACAAAGTTACAAAATAATAATTAAGAAGACAACCTTACAAGGTTTTATTAAAAATAACATCTCTAAAGAAATACAAGAGACTAAAAAAGTTGTTTATTATTTGTATACATTTCTAAATTTGAGAGAGAAATGGAATCCTTGGCTTCCTACTCTTTAAATAAAGTAGTATTTATAGGAAATATACTTTATGGTAATATTTTAACCAATGTTCATATTTTTATGAGTTTGTCGCAACAATATGGACACCTATAACTTCAACAGATCCTTTATAAATAAATGTTTGATGTCTTATTTATTTTCACAATTACAGTGTAAAATAAATTCCTTACAAAAGAATTAATTTTTCTATATTAAGAATTTAAACTGGGTCATTATAATAGAATATATTATAAATTTCATTTGGATGATCATTAAAAGTATGAGCTCAATATTTATAAGTTCTTCTATTAGTATGATTAAAAAGAAATTTTCTAAATTAAATACAAGAGAGAATGTATTATATCTAATCTAATAATAGTGAATACAATGTTTATCATATCCATACCCGTTATGACCATCATAATGTAGAGAGGTATTTTATATTAATGAATAAAAAAGAACTAACTGTAAGTATGGTAAAAGTATATGTTTTATAAAAAAATCTCAAAAATTATTTGGAAATAAAAATTTAGTAATGTAAGTATAATGAAATTTTTTATGACATCCAAAAAAATATGAATAGAAATGTTAAAAGTGAATCTTATGACTCAAAAATCCCCCCTTTTTTGTAAATCCTCACCTGAATGGCTTGAAGGCCTTCTATTTTTATTGATTTTTGATAACCCCACTTTCAGGGGATGAGGGGGAACCCTTAAAAGGATCGTAGGCTTAGAGATTACTTGACCCTCTGGTTCTAGGAAATATATAGACTATAACTACATGGAACTACTCCTCCCTAGATTCTTCATCACGATGTTATCTCTCCACCATCACATGTCTTGTTTGGCTAGGCTTCAAGTGCATTCATAGGCTAGTACCAGTGGCAATTCCATACCCTCTCTTTCTGAAAAATCCACTTAGATTCTGCTATGGTGAATGTGCCTGCATGGAATCACCATATGTAGCTAGCTGCTTGTAGATTTTTTTGGTCATTTAGCACAATTTCAGGAGGCTCTAAGGCCTTGAGGTGGCCCGAAAGATTTTAGGTATCCCGAAATCCTTAATTTACCAAAGGTTTGGGTGGCCTAATGTCATTGAGGGACCCGATGTCTAAACCGGTGGCCTGAAATCCCAAAAGGATGAATAGTTTCGGCTGTTACAGTACTGAATAGAGCCTGCTACAATGCTTTCTATAGTGTCTGCTACAGTACGTGCTACAATATCATGGAAATTTTATATTTACATGGTTTTGAACTTGGGTCTCTTGGATACATTTGACGAGTACTCACCAACTGGGCTAGGGATCTTATGCTTTTGTAAATAACAAATCCTAAAATGTAAATGGAATACAACTTTAGAAACATACAGTCTATGACTATAACAAACGTCATATTTAAAAATAAAACTTTATTCTTAACTCCCCCTGAGTTTATAAATATTATGGATATGGTGGAGAGAATTATGAATAAGATATAATCCCTTTTGAGTATTATCATTTCCTAATAAAGAAAATTCCCCACCTTTGTTGAATATCTCCCCCTTTATATAAATAATGTCCACTTATAAAATATATCCCCCATTTTTTCTTCCAAAATGATATGGTGACTAAGTTTGAATTACTATAAATGTAATGGAATAGAAAAATTATATGAAACAATATGATGAATTTACCATTCATTCATAGAAAATGTGTCAGAACATTCAACCAATCGTATTGGATAAACATTTTGGTAGTTATATTTTGATAGAGAATTAATTCAAACATGAGAAAAAATTTCAAATTTATATCAAAATAAATATTTTAACAAGAGTTAAAAAAATAAATATTTCTATAAGATGGATTTTACAAAATACATTATCTTCTTCAAAATTTGTTAAATATTTCTTCATAGTATCTTTCAGACACCTATTTTCAACCTCAAACTACAGAACATCTTGAACAAGATTCTTGTTCTCATATTTTAGAAGGGAAACATCATCTTAAAAAAATCTTGATCTAGAAATTTCATTATTTTAGTGATGGAATTCGATTTTGAAAGGATCCACTTTTTTAGTCTATTCATCATTCTGGACTTTGAACTATTCAATAAATATCACCCTTTTGTCCATGTATTTTTTATTGAGTAAACGAACCAGATGATTCCACCATAAAATTATTAATATATTAAATCTAATATTTATGAGACTGAACATCAAAATAAAATTCATGAGACTATTTCAATATTGAATTATAATATTTTCAATGTGTATTAGAACATTCTTGAAATGTTTTTAGATCATCCCCTATATGAATTACTAATTCAGTCAAACTTTTTATTAAATACAATTTTTAGAAAAAACTGTAGTGAATCAACTAACCTATTGCTTATAATATTATAAAATAAAGAATATTTTCATCCAATCATTGATATGAGTGAACAAGGTAATAAAATCCTTAGTATTTTCATCTGCTGAACCTAATAATTCCAGATCATTTTGATGATTTTTTGTGTGACTTATTCCTACAATTTCAACATTCCTTTTGTTCTTATAAACTTTTTAATTTTTTTGAACATTATCAACATTTCTTGGAGTACATTTATCATTAGAAACATCCCAAAAATCAATATCATTTGTGTTTTTATTTTCGAAGTTTTTGTTTTTGAAACATAATCATGCTCATCCTTCTTAGGTGATGACTCGACTTTTACTTCTTTTGTGGATTCCTATAATAATCATTCTAATTATTTAACATCTTTCTTTAAGAATAAGTTTTTTGAGTATGATTTTGTTGAGGTTTTCTCCAATTATTTTTTAGATTGTGTTTATTCATCATAACATTCTTCCTTTTCTTTTTGATCCACACATTTTTTTTTCATATCATCTTCACTTTCTTCTTCTTCAATGTATAGAAAACATTCATCTTCCTAATTTTGTTCATTTATTTATTGACCTTCACTTTCATATTTATAATTATCATCTTTTATAGATAATATATTTTCATTATTATTTTCTTTGAAATTATTTTACTGATCTTTAACCAAATAACTAACTTCTTTGACGATATCCTTTTTAAGTTGATTATCTATTCTGAAAACTTATTTTCCTTAGGAAACCAGTGCAGATTATTTTTCTAGTGAAGGAGGGACCAATTTTTTTCTAGTTTCACTTCTTGAACTATATCTTGTAAAATTAATTTTTCCCCTATCTTTGACTGAGAAAGGATTTTCATGAACAACTAATTTTTCTTGAACCACTAACTCTATATTTAAGTTTAGTTGATCATAAGTTAAAACAATATTTATTGATTCCTTCATTGTATTTGTTAACAAATAATCAAATAGAATATCTTCTCAGAGTCCCTTAGTTTGTTTCTTCTTCTTTTAAATCTTTTATAGCTCTTTATAACCAATAATTATTATAGGCATTTCATCAGCAGGATCATATATAATTTTAGGAAGGCCTAGATTCTTAACTTTTTTGAGTCTTATCCATTCCTTATAAACATAATGTGCTTTCTTTTTCTTCATTTTTTGTTTTCTTATTTATGAGGAGATTATTCATACATTATTTTATTCTTCCTATTATTTGTATTTAACTTATTAGATTATTCTATCTCTCATATAACATCTCCAACATTTTTTTACTTCTTTTCCAATATCCACTTAATTCATATTACTATATCATCACTGATAAAAGAATTTTTTTCCCTCATAGCATGATATTTGATTTCAACTTAGATAAAATTCAAACATTATACAATCATATTAATTTATAAAAATGGAAACATTATCATTTTTGACTTGGTAAAATTGTTCTTAACATTTGAAAGTGTTAAAAAAACATTACAACATAAATCTTCCTCATATTGACCAAACAATCCAATATGAAAATGTATGTTACTTATGAAGTATCTCTATCTCCTTTCTTTAGGATCAAATATCGTTTTATTCACCAATATATAATACTATTTTATGATGTAATATGAGAAAATTTTAAATAATTATCATCATGGGAAGATAAATAATCTTTAACTCAACTTTTGAAAAAAGATTCAATAAAATTGAGAAGTTAATGTGATAGAAAGTTTGAATCACCTCAATATGGTAATCCCACCAATTATTATAATTTTATTACGAATAATATGTATGTTTTTAAATATATTCTTAATGAATACAAATCCTCTTATTTGATGAACTTTAAGTAGCCATAAAAATCAAGAAAATGTTTTGGGTAATACTTATCAATTTCAAGATCTTTGTTTTCTACACAAATAGATTCCCATACTTTAAAAATAATGACCTTATTTAATTTTGAGTTTTATTTGGAAAATAACTCCCTTTTCTCTAACCTGTCTTTGAAGACAACCCAATTCTTGTAATCCCATTTTTCATTGATTAGATAAGTATTTAATATGACCAGTTAGATTGAAAATAAAACATTTGGACTAGCTACTCTTGTAGGCATCAACAATTCCATGAAAAATTCTCAAGAAACCAATGTGGGATATAGGGTCCCATCATTATAAAGGTGATTGAGATGATCTTTAAGCATCCAAAAAACATTAAATATTTTAGATGATAGGTAGTTTTAACTGATGGGTAAAAATCCTCCAAATAATGATTTAAAAAGTTGTGAACTCTTGGGGTTTATAGGTTTTTTATCATATTTCTAGAGAATATAGATTTGTTTTAAAAAATAATTCAGTGTGTTTTTATGAGAAATCAAAATAATAATAAAAACAACAAGTATAACTATTCATAATAAAATAGTGAAAAAATTTAAGGATAAGAAGAATAAATTTTTTGTGAAGAAGGTGTCTTTGGTAAAAAAAGATTTTCTTCTTGAAAATATTGAATATGATTGATTTTAATGAAATAATAAAACAAAAACGTTTAGAAAAATATTAAAGTAGTTTTTTATGTAAAATAGAGTATGATAAAAATAGAAATCATTATGTTATTTTAATGAATATGAACTTTTTATTAAATCATGAGTCCAGAAAATGCATTATGATAATGTTTTGAAGAAAAATATTTTTTCTTAAAAAACTACAAGTTTAGAAAAAAAAATATATACTCCCCATATGAAGAGAAGTAACTTAATGTACGTATATAGTTGAAACAACAAGTATATATTAATAATTACTTTATGTTGATCATTCAGAGCTTTTATTCAATGTATTCAAATCAATCAAGGGGTAATTATTTTGTAAAAAATAGAAATGTTTTCTTTCTTTTCAAATAATTTTAAAGTGAGATCTCCATTAAATATGTTACCCCTAAAAAATTTATTTCTATTGTATATGTGTTTTTCCTAGGAGTGATGTGGATGGTTTATGCATAAAGTAATGGAACATGTGTGATCACATAGTATTTGTTTTTTTGTAAAACTCATGACATTATCTGTGAGTGTGTGTTGCATCTAAAACACTTGATCACATGAAAATATACTAGCTACATATATGGATTCATTAGTATAAATAGCTACTAAGTGTTGTTTGTTATAGTTCCATGAAATTAGTTAATCTCTTATGAAATGAAATATTCCTAAATTACATTATCTATTCATTTTGTAACCACCAAAGTCAGCAGCTAAACAAATTTACCCCAAAAAATTTATAAAATAATAGAACTTTCACAAACTCATAGTTCCATTAATATAACTAAAAATTCTTCATACAACTTTAAGGTGGGATTCTTTTTGATTTTATTAAAATCATACACATTAGCATACCAAAAACATTAAATCTGGACAGCTTACATTCATGTAAAGTAAACTTCCTATCGAACCTCTAAATGGTTTTGATCAACCTGTTTCCCAACCTCATCTTGTTCTTATTTATTGGAGGTACCCATATGAGTAATGATACTTTTAGTTTTATCATATCCAAAAAATTTAAGAAGATATTTTATATACTTATATTGAGATATAAAAGTTTCTTCTAGTTTTTGAGAAATTTGAAATCCTAAAAATAATGTTAACTCACCCATTATACTTATAGTACCCCCAGTTTCTGGTACGTAACTCTTAATTAATTCATTTAATGGTTAGAATTGTTAAGTTAAATGAATGAGAAAGTCAGGATAACTTTGAATGAAGTTTTGAGGCAAAGGGGAAGTCGCACGAACGACACACAATTTGTATAAACCGTGCTAAAAACTGTAAGTAATTGGTCTTGGAAGTAGTAGCTTCCACACGGGCGGCACAAAGTTTGTCTAACCATGTGTCCAAGTCATGCATGGAGGTTCTATGGAGGCAGTGTCTAATGCAAAGATAGCACACAGTTTGTCTAACCGTGATGGAAAACCGTGCGGCCATTTAAATGAGATCATATAAAGGTGGATATCACACGCTTCTTCCATTAAGTGGATCATTTTTATTCCTAAGAGGCCCTAACTCAGGACTTTTCTTCTCCTAAGGTCATAGAATATTCTCCCATCATTCCGAAGCCAATCTGAAGGCTTCTCTTGGCGAAATGAAGATGGATTCTTGAGGTATGTAAACGTTCTTATTTGTTCTTGTTTGGTATCTTAGATCTACTTAGATCTACTTCTCCTCTTCCCTCAGTTTCTTAGATCTATGCACGTTATGGGTAGATCTATGCGTTTGGATGCCAAATATGGTAGGAGTTGGTCTTGGTCCTTCTAGGAGAAGAGATCTAAGGTGGTGTTTTGGAAAATCGACCCGGTTTTCATGAACGCTCTTCGCTCGTTGTGGTTTTCATCAAAACCTTTGTGGTAGGAAGATTCACTCTTGACTCCTCTTGTTAGAATTGATTGTCTTAGATTCAAATTGGTTTATTTGAATATAATTGATTATGAAAAGCATGGAATGAATCTTCTTTAGTGATTATTTATGGTTTTAATGGAATTGTGAAATCTTGGTGATTTTTTGTGCAAATTGATTTGGATTCATGAATTTAAAATGACGATTTTAAATTTATGATTTGCTGCAATTTGTAAATGGTTTGATGAAAAATAGGTTTTCAATAAAATGGGTGTTTTTTTTAAACATTTTGGTCTTGAAATGACCGTGATGGAATTGGTTTTCAATAAAAAATGGAGTTTTATTGATGTACTTTGGAATGGAAATTATTTGGCATTTAAATGGTTTTGATGGAAATGGTTTTGAATAAAAAGGGTGTTTTATTGAAAGGGTTGTTTTGGCATGAGTTTTGGGAATATGTTGTGTGTGTTCATGTTGAATGTACGAGGATTGGTTGAAATATGACCTTGTGCTCAATGCCAAACGTTTAATGGAACATGGTACCTATATGTACGAGGCTTGGTTGAAATATGACCTTGTACTCACTGCCAAAGGAGTAATGGAACATGGGAAACAATTACCTTGTGACCACTTGGAAGATTGACGAGAAACCTCTCATGAGTATGGAACTACCATAATGTGTATGCATGGGTGGTTGCATGGGTTTGTGAAATGGTTGGGTATGCCAAAGAGGGATATTGTGAAATAGTTTTAAAGGTTTCTTAGTTATTTTTCATGAAAAATAACTTTCTGGGAAAATTAGTTCAAAATGGACTTGTATGCTTTTGGTATAAATAGTTTGGAAACTTTTTTATATTTAGTTATAAACTATTTTTGAGAAATTGTTTAATATAAATTGTTTTATATAATTGTGGATAACTTTTCTATCCTAGTGTAATGAGTAATGAAGTCATTGGGGGAAAACCTACTATGTTTTATACTCACACATACTTTGGTACTTTGTTGCTTTTGTAGATTATTTTTTCTGGACAGAGGCCAAGGTAATGTTTCCCATGTTTTTAGTACTACCACGTGATGATTGGGGGTTTTCGGTGATTGTGGAGATTGGAACTTGTGGAGCATGGAGTCTTGGTGTCTTTTAAGAGTCTTGAGTTGTTTATCCACTGTGTACTATTGTATTGGGTTTGTAATTCCGTTTTTGTGCACTTTGATGTGGTTTGACATAAATGATGTTTTTTAGCTGTCTTTATTTTGTTCATGCATCACACAGTGAATGTTGGTTGGTTTGTTGTTTTATTTATTAAAGGGTTAATCGTACAACACTTGCATTTGAAACCCTTCGGCATTTATTTCTAGCCTTTGGAATCTTGTGGATGTCGCTTAAGGCCTAGTAATGGCTCTTTATACTCTCAATCCATTGAGAATTTGCGGGTCATTAGAAATGGTATCAGCTTGTTCGGTCCGTTCCTAAGAAGTAGTCATCGATGTTCCTAGTCTTGGAGTTGAAATTCCTTATTGTGTATTCCTTCGGTCTAAATCTTAGACATGAGTAGTATTGTCAGAACATGAAATGTGTATCATAAAAGGACTTAGCTAACCCGTTTATGATGAACTTCAAGTTACCAGGGTGTTGGGTACATAAGTGTTTTGGATACACTTCTAGAATGATGGAAGTCTAATTGTCATGGGTTTAGCCAATGAGATGAGATTTAAATGCATTGTATAGAAAGGAATTACCACTAGGATTTCATATCTCACTGTGAGGAATGAGTTATGATTTACTGCACGGAGCGAATTTTATATTTTTTTTGCAGAAATAGTTTTTATGTGGAAGATTTTGAAAATAGGATATTTGGTGTATTTTGAAAATGGTCTGATTTTCAAAAAGCATGTGGAATGTTTTAAAAAATGGTTGAAAATAGAAAAGGTTGTTTTTGAAAACAATGTTGTGATAAATTATGTGATATAATTTGAAATGCTAATCCATTAGTTTCTAGAGACTAAAATTGACAGAGGTTGTTGTTTGTTTATAAATGGAACTGGGTAAGCGTCGTAGAGACCAACTGGGAGTGGCCGATGAGAACGTGATTGCACGTGAGCCCTAGGTGAACCAATAGTTAGTCTAGAGCATAGTAAAAACTTTCCAGGCTTTGGAAAGTGTGAATATAGTTGAAGAGACAAAGTATGTTGATTGTGCAGACCAGTTTCAAAAGCAGGATCCACCCGTCTTTAGGTATGATTCAGACCTGGAAAGGGCAGAGGCGTGGCTGTCTGGAATGAACAAAAATTTCAAATTCTTGGGGATGGTAGTAGAGTTGAAATTAAAGCAAGGAATGCATAAGATAAAGGATCTTTCTCTTTAGTGGTGGGAGTTGGTAGTCCAAGCAAGAACGAACCGGGGTATGATGTGGGATGGATTTGAAAAATGGTTTAATAAGAAATTCTACCCACATATGCTTAGAATTCAGCGCACAACTTATTTATTCATTCTAAAGCCAGGGTATACGTTTGTGACGAAGTATGACGATAAGTTTATGATCTTAGTGTGGTTTTAACCCTAGGTGGTGGGTAGCAAGTCATTGAAGGAAAGTATCATTAAAGCGGGGTTAAGAAAAGAGATCTGTTAAAAAATAGCTGAGCTGTGTATCAGTGATTACACAGAGATGGTGAATCGATCATTGGTATCTAAGCGAGATCTATTTGGAGCTCCGGGAGGAGGAGACATGGTGGTAACCATGGGGAATACAGGTGATTCACACTCTTTTGTTACTACACGTGTGGTTGAGTTGCTTGGTTTAAGGGTAGAAATGAGGCCTTCAGTTTTGAAACTTTAAAATCTTCTGGTTCAATGAGAGTGTCGAGACCTCTTATATAGAGCATGTGATATCATTATGGGTGACGTTGAGCTAATGTGGAATGTATCAGTTCTTGAGATAGATGGGTATGATGTAATCCTAGGAATGGATTGGCAAGTAGAGTTTAAGCCCCCCATCAACTATAATGTGCGAATAGTGGATTTTATGACACATGATGGTGTTAGACAACTATTTAGAGGAGAGAGGCATGACTGTCAGGGTGCAACGATTTTGTTGGAACTATCAGTGGGCACATTATTGTATCATTTGGTGGTGTTTTCATTGGAATTGGTAAAGGGTGTTGAGAAGAGTGTTCTTCCGGTAGTGGTGGACCAGTTCATGGATGTTTTTCCCATAGAATTCTCTAGGTTAACCCCCGTAAGAGAAGGGGAGTTTACGATCGATCTCCTTCCAAAGACTAGTCCTATATCACTTCTGTATTACTGAATGGAACCTACAGAGTTACAGGAATTGAAAGTTCAATTAGAGGAGCTATAAAGCAAGGGTTTCGTTTGGCCAAGTACATATCTGTGGGCTATACCAGTTTTGTTCATGAAGAAGGAAGATTGAACTATTCGGGTGTGTGTTGATTTTCATAAACTTAACCAAGTTATGATAAAGAATAGATATCCAATTCCATGCATTGATGATCTATTCGATTCATTAAGGGGAGCTTAGTGGTTTTCCAAGATTGACTTGTGATCAGGATATCACCAATTGTGAGTTCAGAAGGAGGATATTCCAAAGATACCATTAAGAAGTAGATATGGGAATTACGAATATGTAGTCATTCCTTTCAGTCTAATAAATGCACCAGAAGTCATCATGTCATTCATGAATCAGATATTTCAACAATATCTGGATTCTTTTGTTGTGGTCTTTGTGGACGACTTTTTGGTCTATTCAAAAACATTATCTGATCATGAGGTGCACCTGGAAACAGCGTTACAAATCTTGAGAGATCATCGTTTGTATGCCAATTTATCAAAGGGGTTTTTTTATATAATAAGTATGTTTCCTTGGCCATGTCATTTCTAGGATAGGCGTTTCTATTGATCCTGAAAAGATAGAATCTGTTATCTCTTGGCAACCACCGAATAATGTGTTTGAGATACAAAGTTTATTGGCCTAGGTGGTTACTACCGACACTTTGGGCATAATTTATCATGACTATCTTCACCAATGATAGCTCCAACAAAGAGGAATGCTCCATTCCTATGGACAGAAGAATGTTATAATTCTTTCCTGGAACTGAAAGTTCAGATTACATCAGCACCAATCTTGATTTTACCAGAATCAATAGAGTGATATGTGGTGTATCGTGATGCTTTGGTATCAATATTGGGCTGTTTTCTCATGAAAGGAGACCATTTGGTTGCTTATGATTCAAGGTAGTTTAGGGAGCATGAGAAGAATTACCCAACACATGATTTGGAGTTAGCCGCAGTCGTCCATGCTTTGAAAACATAGAGACATTATCTATTTGGGGAGAAATTTACTGTGTTTACGGATGACAAAAGCTTGAAACACATTTTCTCACAACGAGATTTGAATCTGAAGAAAAGGATATGGATAGAGTTTCTCCAAATGTTTGAATTTGACATGATGTACACACCAGGTAAAGGAAATTCAGTGGTAGATGCATTAAGTAAAAGTCATATGCTCAGTTGGTGAAAGAGGCTTCAGATGAATACTAGTGGATGTCGGTCTTAACCGACATGTGTATGTAATGTGAAGGCATAGGTGATGTTGTAGTTTTATTTTCATCTACGCTTGTTCCTGATCTTGTAAAAATGATAAAAGAAGCACAATAATCTGATGCAGAATGTCTGGCTATAAGTTCAAAACACAATGCTGGGGAGACAATTGATGGATGGAAACTTGATGGGGGTTCAGTTTTGTGTTTCGGAGACCATATGGTTGTACCTATGGGTTTTCAAGAACAACTCTTTCATGATTACCACCATTCAAGATGGGCTATAAATCCAGGTACACAGAAGATGTATAAGGTGTTATAAGTGCAGTTTTGGTGGGAGTGGCATGAAAAGGAAGGTGGATGAGTTCGCCTGGCTGTGCTTAAATTGTCAGTAAGTTAAAACAAATCATCAGAGACCAGCTAGTATGTTACAATCATTTTCCATCCTAGTGTGGAAATAGGATCATATATCAATGTATTTTGTTATAGGTCTTCCAAGAACGGTCGGGAAACATGATTCCATTTGGGTGAGCGTGGATCGTCTAACCAAGTCGGCCCATTTCATCCCTATTCGTGAAACTCATATGGTGGAGGATCATTCAAAAATCTATTTTTGAGAAGTGGAAAGTAGGAATGGTGTACTAGTGTCTATAGTCTTAGATAGAGATCTGAGGATCACATATCATTTTTGGAAATCATTACTGCAAGCCCTTGGAACTCAGTTGACTATAAGAATAGCATATCGTCCTCATATGGATATGCAATCCGAGTGAATAATAAAAACATTTGAAGACATGTTGCATGATTGTGTAATGGATTTCGGTGGCTCATGGGAGGAGAATATGTCCTTAGTAGAGTTATCATACTATAACATCTAACAATCCTCGTTAAGCATGGCTCCGTTTGAAACATTGTATGGGCATCCATGTCATTCTACACTCTGATAGGTGGAAACAGTTGAAACATTAATAGTCGGGCGAAGACCTATCCAAGAAACAATAGAGAAGATCCAGTTGATTAGAAAAAGGATGGAGACAACTCATAGTTGTCAAAAATCTTATACAGATCACCATCGAAGACTGTTGTTGTTTGTTGTGGGTGATCATGTCTTCTTGAGGATCTCTCTAAGGCTTGGAAATTGTCATTTTGGGAAGAAGGACAGGTTATCTCCAAGATACATTATCCCTTTTGAGATAATAGAATTGGTTGGAGAGGTGACATATCGGTTGGCATTACTAGCATGTTTTAGTTCGATGCATAATGTGTTCCATGTATTTGAGTTGAAAAAGTATCAGCCTGATCCTGACCATGTGATCAGATGGGATCATATTGACCTAGAGCTGGATGCTTCATTGATATATATCCCATTACAGATTATGGATAGGGAAGAGAACGTCTTGCGTGGAAACACCATCTGTCTAGTGAGGGTTTTATGGAAGCATGGTTAGATTCAGGAAGAGACTTGGGAACGTGAAAAGGAAATGAAAGAGCAGTGTCTAGAACTCTTTCAGTTGGGTTAAGGTTTTATACTTTCTGAGGATGGAAATACCAATGGTGGGGAGAATATAGTACCCCCCGATTTCTATTATGTAACCCTTAATTAATGATTTTAATGGTTATAATGGTTAAGGGTGATGAATGGGATAGTCGAGAGAACTTTGAATGAAGTTTTGAGGCAAAGGGGGAGTCGTATAGATGACTCATGGTTTGTATAAACCGTGCCACAAAATTGTGCATAGTGGGTCTTGGAGGTAGTAGCTTCCGCACAGGTGGCGTATGGTTTGTCTAACCGTGCATCCAAGCCGTGCGTGGAGGGCCTACAGAGGCAATGGCTAACACACGGTTATCACACGGTTTGTCTAACTGTTCAGGAAAACCGTGCGACCACTTAATTGAGATCCTATAAAGGTGGATCTCACACATTTTTGCCTCTATGTGGCTCATTTTTCCTCCTTAGGGGCCCTAACTCGGTATTTTTCCTCTCCTTTGGTCAGAGAAGGTTCTCCAATCATTTTAGATGCGATTCAAAGGCTTCTCTTGGTGAAACAAAGCAGAACCCTTGAGGTATGTAGATGTTCTTCTTTGTTCTTGTTTGGTTTCATAGATCTACATAGATCTACATATCCTCTTCTCTAGTTTTCTTAGATCTATGCCTTTTATGGGTATATATAGGTGTGTAGATGCCAAATATGATAAGATTTGGTCTCTTTCTTGCTAGGAAAAGAGATCTAAGGTGGGGTTTTGGATAATCGACCCTATTTTCTCGAATGCTCTTTGATCGTTGTGGATTTCATCAAAACCTTAGTGGTAGGAGGCTTAACTATTGACTCCTATTATTAGAATTTATTGGCTTAGATTCAAATAGGTTTATTTTAATGGAATTTATTTTGAAAAGCATGGAATGAATCTTTTTTAGTGATGATTTATGGTTTTAATGGAATTGTGAAATCTTGGTGATTTGTTTTGCAAAGTGATTGGGCTTCTTGAATTTAAAATGATGATTTCAAATTTCTGATTTTTCAGAATTTGTAAATGGTTTGATGAAAAATGGGTTTTCAATAAAAGGGGTGTTTTATAGAAATGGATTAGTATTGAAATGACTGTGAGGGAATTGATTTTCAATAAAAAATGGAGTTTTATTGAATTGGTTTGCAATGGAAATTGTTTGGAATTTAAATGGTTTTGACGAAAATGGTTTTCAATAAAAAGGGTGTTTTATTGAAAGGGTAGTTTTGGCATGAGTTTTGGGAATATGTGGTGTGTGTTCATGTTGCATGTATGAGGATTTGTTGAAATATGACCTTGTTCTCGGTGAAAAATGTTTAATGGCACGTGGTAATTATATGTATGAGGCTTGGTTGAAATATGACCTTGTACTTGGTGCCAAAAAAGTAATGGCACATGGGAAACAATGACCCTGTGAAAAATTTGTAGATCGATGAAAAAACGCTCATGAGTATAGAACTATCATAAGGTTCATGCATGGGAGGTTTATGGGTTTGTGAAATGGTTGGGTATGCCAAAGAGGGATATTGTGAAATGGTTTTAAAGGTTGCTGAGTTATTTTTCTGGAAAAATAACTTACTGGGAATTTTTTTTAAATTAGACTTGTATGCTTTTGGTATAAATGGTTTGACAACTTGTTAATATTTATTTATAAACTATTTTTTGAGAAATTATTTTATATAAATTATTTTATATAATTTTGGCTAACTTTATTATCCTAGTGGCGTGAGTAGGGAAGTCATTGGGGAAAACCTACCGAGTTTTACACTGAACCCTACTTTCGAACTTAGGTGCTTTTTCCAGATGCTATTTTCTGAGACAGGGGAAAATGTAACATTTCCCATGTTTTTAGTACTACATCATGATGATTGGGGATGTTCGGTGATTATGGAGCTTGGAGCTTGATTGGCATAGAGTCTTGCTGTATTTTGAGAGTCTTGAGTTGTTTATCCGCTGTGTACTTTGATATTTGGTCTGGACTTCCACTTTTGTGCACATTGATTTGGTTTGACATAAATGATGTTGTTTATATATCTTTCTTTTGTTCATGCATCATATAGTGAATGTTGTTTGGTTGGTTTATTGGTTTATTTACTAAAGGGTAAATCATCCCCACTTTTATTTGAAACCCTTCGACAGTTATTGCCAGCCTTTGGCGTCTTGGGGATGTCGCTTAAGGCCTAGTAATGACAGATTTTACTCTCAAGCCAATGAGAATTGGTGGGTCATTACAATACTCTTCTAAAAAGAATATTTCATATGATCCACAAAGTAGTTTGTTAAGTATTTTTTAATTGATCTGAATATAATTTGTAACACCCCGAGCTTCCACGATACGCTTCTCTTTCAATAATGCAATAGATTGCATTGTACGCAAGTTCGAGATTCTAACACACCGCGACCAATCAAAATATCCATTATGAATAGTAATACCCATTTTTTGAAATTATTTATATTTTATATTTCAAAATGGACTTCATTTTTGGATTCTAAATATCAAAATTATCCGATGTTGAATTTTTGGTATTTTTCTGAGAACTTCCATTTTTTTATGAATAGTGAAAAATACTTAAAAACATATTTTTTAATCAAAATAATTTTTAGTGACAAATTATACTATTGAGTGGTTTTAGAGAATAATCATAATATATTTTTACCATTTCATCCAATGGTGTTTATTAGAATTAATTTCATTTTTAAATTGGACATAAACAATTGTCAATCTTTTGATATATATTGTTTCTAAAAAACACGCAATTTGTTGTGACAGCGGGAATTAATTATAAAATTAATTAATGAAACTTATATGTTTGGAATTTTTTAAAATAGACATCAATTTTGAATTCAGAATATCAAATATAGCTTAGGGTTAAATTTTCGCATTGTTCTGAAAAACTTCAATTTTTGATGAATAGTGAAACCACTAAGTGGTAGTTACAAAACTGATTTTTCATTTAAATGAAACATTACCACTTCTGTGATTTGATTTTCAAAAATCCGACATACATGGTTGTAATTAGGAAGTAAAATGTGGTTCAATGGGATTAAAATAATTTTTTGGTGAATAGTAACTTTTAAGTTTAATTAATCGCGATTAAAGTTAATTAGTGAAATTTAATGTAAAAATGGTATTATAAAAATATGAAATGACCTTTACACTTTTTCTACCCATATTGGATGAGTCATGGAAGACCAAGAAAATCCATGGGTCAACTTGGGGACCCCATGGAGCCACTTTGGTAGGAAAATGACATAAAAAACGTTTTATTTAATGTTAAAATAAAAATGTCACCAACATGAGTTGTTTTACTAAAACAATTTTTAAATGGGGTTATAAAAGTCATATTTTTGACTATAAATATTCATTAGAAAGATAAAAGGATTTCCTACATCATTATATTTTTTTATAATTTTTAGACCTTAAATAAATTAAATTATTTATGACACCATGATGATGCAGCGATTACCTCATTAATTAAGATTTAAATAAAATGAACAGATAATGTAAAATACAAGGATTATACTTGTCAAAAACCTATTGGATGAGTATATTTAGAACCCTTATCACCTTATCCTCGAAATATATAATTGTGGGACCTTTAGAATCCGAAAAGCATTTCATAATAATGTAACATTTCAATCTTTCCAAGAGTGCCCCTCCTCTCCTCTTATAAAAGGCCCCAATCTCTACCACCTTATTCACACGTTCAAACCATTTGTCTCAGCCAAACTCTGCCAAAATACTCTCTCAACTTCCCTATATTACTCCTAGAAGCCTCACTTTGGGGATAATTCTTCCCAAGGAAGTCTTTGGATCAAATCAAAAAGAGTAACCCGATTTTAAGGTAATGTCTTCTCTTGTGTTCTTTTGTTTTATTTTGCTTCTACAACCCCCTAAAATCTTTTTATCCATTTATTTTGTAACAAAAACAGTATACTAAATATATTAGGATGTTTTTATAAGAATTATTCGAGCTACACTTACACACACCTACATCTAATGGTTAAAGAACATACTGTTTCTGTGGATGGTGAATTTCTGCCTCATGAAAAGATGATTGTTCAACACTCATATAACACCTTCAAAGGTGGACATTAAGATGTCACTATATTTATGTATGATATATAATATTTTTATGTTTTACTTAAGCTTCTGTATTTTTCATTTATGGCATAACTTTATGGTTTCCATTATGGGTAAACACGATATTTTCATTTTAGGAAGTGTGGACTACCGCACCCTCAAAGTGATTTGAATCGTTAATACCATATGTGGGATATATAAAGGATGAAGTAAATGGAATTATACATTATATTATACTGGAATTATATTATACCTTTATATCATTATGTTTCATTCCATTAAAATATGAAATAGAAATGAACGTAGCGTTCATGCGTATGTACGACTTACCGTCTCCATGAACGGTGCATTTCATTTCTTACCACTAAATGTTATGTAATATTATAAATGCATGTATATACTGCATATATATGTTATATATGATATCTACATCATGAATATAATTCTGGATATAATGGATATTTCACCACATGAACAAATTTTAATTATAAGAATTATATTTTTGACTCAAGTACCAAAGATCGACAAAACAACTATTATTAACATAAATAATTACATAATGTTCATAACATGGTAATAAGTGATATAAAAGATATAATGAACATGAAAAATGTTCTTAAACAAATATAAATTAACTCTAGTTTATTATTCAAGAGGTTAAAGAACGACCGAGTCAATTCCAACACGAGGTAAAGGAATTTCTTAACCCAATTTCCATTCTTTGGGTTAATCTCCTACTTTCAAATTATGTCATGATATTATTAAGTCATTACTTGTATTTGTAATTTATTTTTGTGTAATTATAGTGAATACACATAATAGATCTATTTTATAAAAAATATTGACCTTTTTAAGGGACTTCGTCTCAATCACCATTCATTGAGGCATATTTTGTTTTATACACAAATTTATTTTATAAGGTGTATAAACCCCTTTGACTTTTAATTTTATTCAAAATGAATATTTTTATACGAAGCGTTTTACTAAACAACAAAAAGGAATGTTTTTATTGTTGTACGTATGCGACGACAACGACTTCTCCGCAGTCGTGACCATTATTTGAGTTTCAGCTTGCTCTACAAGCCATAACTTTTTTTAAATGAAAAATAAATACAAAGTTTTAATTTTCTTTTATTTTGGTATTGAAAATGGTTTTGAAAGTGTTTTTATTATATCAATGTGTTGTATTGATATCTTGTTATTGAAATGTGGACATTTTATGTTTCCTTTATGCATGTTTTATGTGATACGATTATGTTATGGTTTATGATATGTTTAAACCTGTTCATATGAGGAATGCATTGGACTTAAATAGTAACGGGTGGAGCCCTCTATAGCTCCTCGATGCATCGGCAGGTCTCATGAGACAAACTGGTGTCTTGTCATGAGGCCTTGAAAAAATCTTATTTGTGGTCTTGGCATGAGGCCTTGGCTACGTGGTTATGATAGTCTGACATTATCCATTCCATCATTATGAAAGTGGTTATTGATATTGCAAATGATTATTAGACTAGTAGAATATCCATGTGAGTAAGTAAATGAAATTATTTAATTTTATTTTTTCCATATTATGCTAAAGTTCATGTTTTAAAAAGGATATTGTTTTAGTTATACATTGCCTTAAATTTTAATGTTTATTTATGAAAGCTTCCGCAATATTGTTATTCTTACTGAGCATCTGAGCTCACCCCCTTGAATGTTCTAATATTTTCCAGGAGGTGAAGAAGTATTTTATGAATGACCTACAGGGAAAGTCAGAAGAGGATAGAAGTGTGGACTATGGAGACTATGTTATTGTGATATTTCACTTTTTGATGTAATGTAACATTTATGAGTGTATCTATTGTTTCCAAGGCTACTAAACTAATTGGTCTTTCGAGACTTGATCTTTTGTGATCATGCCAATGTTACGAAGTAATGCACCAACTCTGGGTATATGGGGTCGGGGCATTACAGTTGATATCATAGGCAGTTTAGTACTAACCTTGGAAGCTAGATTTAGATAAACTCTGATTAGAGCACATAGCCCCAAGATAGACTTTGAGGATTAGTATAGAAGAACTTCCTAGAATTTTGGTATTATAGAGATTTTGTGAGTATTCCGAGCAATACATCCCTATCTAAATACGAGCAGGTAAGGGCGGCTCTGGCACAGATGTACCTAGGGGTAAAACCCGAAAACACCGGTTTGAGCTATACTCGAATGAGAACTGATGCACGACAACGGGACTTGCTGCACTCTTGGTTACGACACTCCTGGGGGATATGCTTAGGATAATTCTCATTTTCTTTACAAACCACTATGAAGGATTATGAGTATATACTTCCTCAAAGAAAACATTTTTATGATTATGGATAATATCCATAAATAGATCAATTTATGTTAAGTATTTTACAAGTATGGAATTATGTATTTTGAATCATAAACTAATCTAGTTTATGCCATTGTTTAGAAATGGCACCTAGTGGAAAGAATGGAAACCGTATCAATGCATGCAATCCATGTCGGGATTTCCCTCCTGGTCAAGATAATTATTGTGAATCTAGAGATACAACTGGTGTTGATCAATTTATTACCATACTGGTAAAACTCACTCAGGTTATGAATAATAACCTTACTCATATAGATCACCTTGATCCACAACGTGGAGGATCAATGTTAGACTGCTTCATGAGGCAACAACCACCATCATTTAAGGGGGGTAAAAATCTATTAGTAGCTGATCAATGAATAAACTACTTAGAGAAAATATTCCATGCCTTGGGGAGTTGCGAAAGGGAGAAGGTTATCATGGTAGTTTACCGCCTCACTGGAGATGCCGATCAATGGTGGTCATTGATTCAAAATACAAATAAAGATGAATAAGTATCAAGTATGGAATGAAGAGAGTTCAAAGATATTTTCTTAGAAAAATAATTTCCTCATGACCATCGAGCAGATATGGAAAGGCAATTTCTGAGTCTGAGGCAATAGGAGGATGAGAATGTCGCAAAGTATGAGGATAACTTTACAAGGTTAGTGAGGCATGCTGCAGATTATATACGTACCCCAATAAGTAATATCGATCGTTTCTTTGATGGGTTAAAACCGTTTCTCCGTCGAGCACTAATCTCACAATCTTTATCAATGTACGAAGATATAGTCGCGTGTTCTATCAAGACAGAAAAGAAATTCTCTAAATCTTATGACAATAAAGTAAAGAAAGAGAAGAAGATAATGGTGGAACAAGAGACAGATAAAGGGAAAAAGGAAAAGAAGGATTTTCTATTATGCAATAATTGTGGGATGAATCACCCCGATACCTGCCTCAAAGGGATGGGAGTTTGTTAAAAATGTGGAGAAAAAGGTCACCAGGCTCGTGATTGCAAGGGAAAGAAAGAGGCTATCAATGTTGAATGCTACAATTTTAGGGAAATGGGGCATTATGAAAATGAATTTCCTAAGCGTCAGAGAAACATAACTCAGAAAAGGCCAAGGGATCAAGGAAAATCTTATGCTATTACTACAGTTGAAGTGGAATAATTAATGTATTGGTGCTTTTGGACTCAAGGATTATATTCTGGTTATAAGAATAATGTGATATATATAAGGATTGTACTGCAGTACTTGTTTTTTCATTAAGTATTTAATATGATGAAGGTAATCATATTTTTAGTATGTGACAATAAGAGAAACTTTACTTTGTTTTGGGAATCTGATGTTACAATTGATTTTGGATTTTAAAGACCTTTTAGAAAAAGTCTGGACAGTGATATTTTGGATAACTATAAAGGTTGGAATGGATTAAGTTGAACTTTGGATATTATTATTTAAGGATAAAACATTTCTAAAGATTATTTTTGGAATATTATAATACTATAGTTTTAGGAAAAGGAAAACCTACAAGTTGGGGGATAACCCGTCGCGTCGGACAAAGCTGTAGGAATCGAACCCACAACCATAGTGCGACAGGTCTTTATTACCTACCACTAGCCTTTAGGAAGTCCTTGGTTATTACAAAATAGTTTTCCTAATCTAAATGGTATGTGGTAATATTTAGAACCGTATACAATTAGGATAAATAGAATATTTTTGAGTTATGTTACCATTTGGAGTGAAAGATGGGTTTGTGATAAAAATTTATTATGGAATGAAAGTCTACATGACCCGTAAGTATATTTACTTACATTATTAGCAAATCTCTTAAATAAATTCCTCAACTTTATGAAAGGTAACTTAAAAAAAACGTTGCCGGTTAACTTTTCCAACTGGGGATTCAATGATCGTTTAACCAATCACAAGTTTGTAATTTTCTTATTGTTAACTTTCTCCAAATCCTGTTTTCTACAACTCTCCATCAGACCTTGCTAGTTTGTTTTTCTTCCATATCCATATTTTCATAGAATCCTAGTATGGGCTATATCGAGTGACCTCTGTACTTATCTTTCTTTCTTTTAATGTTATATTTTTATTAACTTTATTTCTGATGTAGGTTTTCCACAAAGGTATTTTCTATTCTTAACCTTTTTTTCTCAAAAAAAATTTTCAAATTGCGAGGATGCAATTAATTGAAGGAGGGGAGAATGTAACACCTCGAGCTTCCAAGATACGCTTCTCTTTCAATAATGCAATAGATTGCATTGTACGCAAGTTCGAGATTCTAACACACCGCGACCAATCAAAATAGCCATTATGAATAGTAATACCCACTTTTTGAAATTATATATATTTTATATTTCAAAATGGACTTCATTTTTGGATTCGAAATATTGAAATTATCCTATGTTGAATTTTTGGTATTTTTCTGAGAACATCCATTTTTTTATGAATAGTGAAAAATACTTAAAAACAACTTTTTTAATCAAAATAATTTATAGTGAAAAATTATACTATTGAGTGGTTTTAGAGTATAATAAGAATATATTTTTACCATTTCATCCAATGGTGTTCATTAGAATTAATTTCACTTCGAAATTGGAAATAAAAAATTGTCACTCTTTTGATATATATTATTTCTTAAAAACACGCTATTTGTTGTGACAGCGGGAATTAATTATAAAATTAATTAACGAAACTTATCTGTTTGTAATTTTTTAAGATATCAATTTCTAATTCGGAATATCAATTATAGCTTAGGGTGAAATTTTGGCATTGTTCTGAAAAACTTTAATTTTTGATGAATAGTGAAACCACTAAGTAGTTGTTAAAAAACTGATTTTTCGTTTAAATGAAACATTACCACTTCTATAATTTGATTTTTAAAAATCCGACATACATGGTTGTCATTAGGAAGTAAAATTTGGTTCAATGGGATTAAAATAATTTTTTGGTGAATAGTAACTTTTAAGTTTAATTAATCGCGATTAAAGGTAATTAGTGAAATTTAAGGTAAAAATGGTATTAAAAAAATATGAAATGACCTTTACACTTTTCCTACCCCAATTGGATGAGTCATGGCCGAAAATGACAATCCATGGGTCAACTTCGGGACCCCATGGATCCACTTTGGTAGGAAAATGACATTAAAAACTTTTTATTTAATGTTAAAATAAAAATATCACAAACATGAGTTGTTTTACAAATTTTTTTTAAAATGGGGTTATACAAGTCATATTTTTGACTATAAATATTCATTAAAAAGATAAAAAGATTTCCTACATCATGATATTTGTTTTATAATTTTTATACCATAAATAAATTATATTAAATATGACACCATGATGATGCAACGATTACCTCATTAATTAACGATTTAAATAAAATGAAAATATAGTGTAAAATCCAATGCTTAAACTTGTCAAAAACCTATTGGATGAGTATATTTAGAACCCTTATCACCTTAGCCTAGAAATATATCATTCTGGGACCTTTAGAATCCGAAAAGAATTTCATAATAATGTAACATTTCAATCTTTCCAAGAGTGCCCCTCCTCTCCTCTTATAAAAGGCCCCCACCTCTACCACCTTATTCACACCTTCAAAACATTTGGCTCGGCCAAAATCTGCCCAAATAATCTCTAAAATTCCCTCTATCACTCCTATAAGCCTCAATTTGGGGAGAATTATTCCCATGGAATCCTTTGGATCAAATGAAAAAGAGTTACCCGATTTTAAGGTAATGTCTTCTCTTGTGTTCTTTTGTTTTATTTTTCTTCTCCAACCGCCTAAAATCTTTTTATCCATTTATTTTGTAACAACACCAGTATACTCAATATACTAGGATATTTTTATAAGAAGTATTCGAGCTACACTTATACACACCTACATCTAATGGTTAAAGAACATACTGTTTCTGTGGATGGTAAATTTCTGCCTCATGAAATGATGATTGTTCAACACTCATATAACACCTTCAAAGGTGGACATTAAGATGTCACTATATTTATATATGATATATAATATGTTTATGTTTTACTTAAGATTATTTATTTTTAATTTATGGAATAACTTTATGGTTTCCATTATGGGTAAACACGATATTTTAATTTTAGGAAGTGCGGACTACCGCCCCCTCAAAGTGATTTGAATCGTTAATACCATATGTAGGATATATAAAGGATGGAGTAAATGGTATTATAAATTATATTATATTGGAATTATATTCTACCTTTATATCATTATGTTTCATTCCATTAAAATATGAAATAGAAATGAAAGTAGCATTCATGCGTACGTACGACTTACTATCTCCATGAACGGTGCATTTCATTTCTTACCACTAAATGTTATGTAATATTATAAATGCATGTATATACTGGATATATATGTTATATATGATATCTAAATCATGAATATAATAATGTATATAATGGATATTTCACCACATGAACAACTATTAATTATAAGAAGTATATTTTTGACTCAAGTACCAAAGATCGACAAAACGACTGTTTTTAACATAAATAATTACATAATGTTCATAACTTGGTAATAAGTGATATAAAAGAAATAATGAACATGAAAAAGGTTCTTAAGAAAATAGAAATTAACTCTAGTTTATTATTCAGGAGGATAAAGAACGATCGAGTCAATTCGGACATGAGGTAAGGGAATTTCTTAACCCAATTTCTATTCTTTGGGTTAATCTCCTACTTTCAAATTATGTCATTATATTATTAAGTAATATCTTGTATTTTTACTTTCTTTATGTGTACTTATAGTGAATACACAAAATAGATCTATTTTATAAAAAATATTGATCTTTTTAAGGGACTTCGTCTTAATCACCATTCATTGAGGAATATTTTGTTTTATACAAAAATTTATTTTATACGGTGTATAAACCCCTTTGACTTCTAAGTTTATTCAAAAGGAATATGTTTATAAGAAGAATTTTAATAAACTACAAAAAGGAAGGTATTTCTTGTTGTACGTATGCGGCGACAATGACTTCTCCGCTGCCGTGACCATTATTTGAGTTTCAGCTTCCTCTACAAGCCATACCTTTTTTAAATGAAAAATAAATACAATTTTTAATTTTCTTTTATTTTGGTATTGAAAATTGTTTTGAAAGTGTTTTTATTATATCAATGTGTTGTATTGATATCTTGTGATTGAAATGTGGACATTTTATGTTTCTTTTATGCATGTTTTATGTGATACGATTATGTTATGGTTTATGATATGTTTAAACCTGTTCATATGAGGAATGAATTGGACTTAATAAGTGATGGGTGGAGCCCGATATAGCTCTTCGATGCATCGACAGGTCTCATGAGAGAAACTAGTGTCTTGGCACGAGGCCTTGAAAAAATCTTATTTGTGGTCTTGGAACGAGGCCTTTTCTACGTGGTTATGATAGTCTGGCATTATGCATTCCATCATTATGAAAGTGGTTATTGATATTTCATGTGATTATTCGACTAGTAGAATATCCATGTGAGTAAGTAATTGGAATTATATAATTTTATTTTTTCCATATTATGCTAAAGTTCAAGTTTAAAAAAGGCTTTTTTAGTTATACATTGCCTTAAATGTTAATGATTATTTATGAAAGATTCCGCAATATTGTTATCCTTACGGAGCATCAGACCTCACCCCTTCAATGTTTTAATATTTTCCAGGAGGTGAAGAAGTATTTTATGAATGACCTACATGGATAGTCAGAAGAGGATAGAAGTGTGAACTATGGAGACTATGTTATTGTGATTTTTCACTTTATGATGTAATGTAACACTTATGAGTGTATATAGTGTTTCCAAGGCTACTAAACTAATCGGTCTTTCGAGACTTGATCTTTTGTGAACATGCCAATGTTACGAAGTAATGCACCGACTCTAAGTAGCTTGGGTTGGGGCGTTACATAATTTCATTAACATATATTTAGAAAATAATTATTTTTATTAAATTTATTTATAAAAATAGCGGGATCTACAGTTCCATTAACATAATATTTTGAAATAAAAATCTTATTAATATTTCATAAAAGCTCTATGGGATTTTTCAGTTCCATATAAACATTTGGTAAGTTTATAAAAATAATCAGGATGTTCTGTATCATCAAAACCTAAAGTTTTTTTAACAAAAACATCCTCTTGAACACAACCGGTAAGAAAAGAACACATTACGTCCATTTTAAAAATATTGAATTTGAAGAATGATGAAAATTATAGTAGAATATGAATAGATTCAATTATTGTAACCAAGGTATAGGGTTCTTCATAATATATTCCCTCTTGTTTATTATATGTTTTATCAATAAGTCTTTCTTTAATTATAATAATTATTCCATTTTCTTCACACTTATTCTGAAATAACCATTTTACTCTAATTATGGTATAATCTTTTGGTCTATCAACCAAGGTCTAGATATTGTTCCTCTAAAATTCATTAATTTCATCTTTCATTGACTTAATCTAGTCATTATCACTAGAAACGACATTAGAATTGTTAGTTTAAAATTGGGAAATTAAATCCTGATGATAAATTTCATTTCTTGAAAAATATTTAGTCCTAATAGGTTGATCAACATCTATAAGGATATTATCTATATGATGACTCCCAAGAAAAAAATTAATTTCTTGGTTTTTCTAAATACTATTCTTCAACCAAAGGTAAAAAATATTCTGAAGGAAAAAACATTAGTAACATTTTATTGGGTTATTTCCTTATAAGAATAATATTATAACATAGGTTTAAAATTTGTTTTAGAAATAACATTCAAAGATGTGGGTTGGATTTGTTTGTAAACAGAAGGCTCATTTTTATCAAATTCAATATTTACTATTTCTTCCACAATACAATAATTTTAATAAAAACTATATATACCTTAGAAGTATTAGAATAACATAAAAATATACCTTCATCGTATTTGGGTGCAAATTTATATATGTTTTCTTCCTTGTTCAGGATGGATACTTTGTATCTAATTAATTTGATGTAGGAAACTTTATGTTCTTATGGGTTTATAACTCAAAATAAGTTTTTTTAAAAAGGTTTTATTATAACTCAATTTATAGTATAATAAGAAGTACTAATACATTCATCCCAAAAATTCTTAGCAATTGAGTTTTCACTCAACATGGTTTTTATTATTTCTTGAATAATACTATATCTTATTTTAATAACATCATTTTGATGAGTAGTTCTTGGAGGTGAAAGGTTATGTGTAATGTCATTTTTACTATAAAAAGTTTCAAAATCCAAATTTAAAAATTCTGCACCATGATCACTACAAATAGTTATCAAGGGATTTTTTTTTCTCATTTTTAACATTGGATACAAATTTTTGAAATAAAAAATGATTTACATTTCGTTACTAGAAAATAGACTCATGTATACCTAGTGTAATAATAAAATCATAAAATACATAATATTTTCCAAAAATAATTCCAGTTTGTGTAAAACCAAATAATTCCATGTTCACTAATAGTAATGAATTATATTTTGATATGTCAATAATATATTCGAGACTAGACTTCAGTTTATTATTATATTAACAAGGGTCACAAACATTTGAAGAATCAAACCTAAGTTCTTGTAGATCATTAACAAGTCTTTTATAACTAATTTACATAGGTTTGTATGGCTATAATGTATTAATATTCTATTCCATAACCAAGAGTGATCTTCAATTTCAGTAAGGAAAGGCATTTCTTAGATCCTATGTTATTCTAAATCAATTATGTAAACATTATCATGCCAATTGGCACAATGAATAAATTCATCCTTGATATTTTGTAATACATATTTTTCATTTCTAAAATCTACATGGTAAATTTAATCACATAATTGAATTATTATTTTAAGGTTGTTCTTAAGGGATTTAACAAGTAAAACATTTTAAATTAAAGATTTTCCAAGATGAACAATACTACATATACCGATAATCTCTCCTTCAGCATTATCTATGATGGTAACCTTTCCACCTTTCATATTCATAATAATTTCAATGAAATATTTATGCCTAGTCATATTTATATAACACCAACTATACATAAACCAAATATTTTTGTTTTTGGTACTACCGTTTTTCTAAACAAAACAATTAGACTTTTGGAACCAAAACCTCTTTGGGTACACTATTAGAAAACCAAATCTTAGGTAACCAAGTTTTTTTAAAAATATATGATTTATGAAATCCCAAAAATTATTTCTATTTAAGGAATAATTTTTATTCCAATGACCAGAACTTTTAAATTTTGTACAAAAGGGTGCAATTTTCGAAACAGTGTAATTGTTATTGAAAATGGGGTTTTTAATAGTAAAACCAATTCCAATACTATCTCTATATTGATGCATTTGTTTATAAATTATATAAAAATTTATGTTAATAGTGGAATTATTTTTATAAAATTTTCTTGAGAAAAAAATCCATACTTTAGTTTAATAACTAATTTCTTATTATTACTACCAACTATTTTAGAATTCAATTTATCAAAACTAGTTTGTAAGACATATTTTTCAAAATATATTTTTTCAAGGTATTGGGAAATTGTTTCTATTATACAATATTTCTTATAAAGATCTATAGAATTATTTAATTCTTTATGTGTTAAAACACATATCCTTGAATTTTCTGTATAATGTTTTTTAAAACTTTAAAATTTTCATTTTATAATAATTTTTCTAAGTATGGAAATTATTCAAAGTAATGTAAAAAATTATTTTCATTAGTTGATAAAGATTATTCATCAGAGGATTTTTATTTTTCCTAAATATTGTAATCAGGAAAATTTGACCTTAATGATTTATTTTTAAGGTTCTCAGTGGAAAAAACGATATCCATTAAACAAATATTTTCATTTGATATTCCAAAAAGAATACAAATGTTGTTTTAAACAACATTCATTATCTGAAGTATTATAAGAGGAATCTACTCCACTTTCACTCCAAGAATCATTTTGTTTAAGAAATTTATTTCTTTTTGACTTGTAATGTTTTTTATGTTTTTTATCATAATTCATTTCCTTCCCGCCTTTCCTTTTTGGCGTTGGACAACCTAATCAGATATTTCCATCTCTTTTACACTCATGGAAAGTAAATTCATCATCCTTATTCTCATTAATTTCCTTGTTAATATTCTTATATTGATAATAAATTTTTTTTACCAACTAAATCTTTTATCCTCCATGAAATATTGGACAGTTCATTTTTAGATTATTGGCAAACACCGAAATTGGATTCTATAGAAAAATTTTTCATTCTTGAATACCTATCAAATTTTTTGATGTATGAACATTAGTAGGAAATGTGTTAGTATTGAAATGGACAACTCAATTTTTTATCTTTTTGAAAATATATTTTCAATCTACTCTCATACAGCATCAAGGTTCCAATAAGGTTATATAGGGTAATATTTTTAACATTTATTATTTCATAAAAAACATTTATTTTTGTTTCCCATTCACTGGGAAAGATATCTATGATTTTATTAATAATAATTTCACCATCTAAGACTTTTTCATCATTATCTTGCAAACTAATAAAAATCTTTATGAATCTTTAATGCATATTTTGAATAGATTCACTTGGTAAAAAATAAAAATATTAATAGTTTGATCATAACATATATCTTTTGGTTTCAATAACATTTGATGTTTTAAAGTGAGTAACCTCTTTCTTTTTCAAAATACTATTTGTTTCTTTACATAATGAAATTTAACTATAGATGTTTCTAGTCATTGAGCATAACAATGTATTTTTGATTCTGTAATTAAGCTGATATTCTAAACTCTCTTGATTTTTAAAATTAGTGGATTCCTTATCCGAATTCTTATAATCACCAGTATGTATTAAAATGTTATCAACACCTATGTGGAATACAAAATTATTCATTCTATCCCTCTAATATTCCTAATCTCCACTATCAAAATTTAGTTGTCTATTGGGACTGATATTTGCAATTAATCCAACATTAAAACCTATCATCTATTGAAAATAGATACAAAAATTATTTTCCTCAATACATGTTATTGTAATAACACATTATAAAGATAAATTTTAAATCCATATTCCAATGAACTTTCAATAGTAAAAAAGAATAATGTATATCAAGTACTTGAGAATTGGAACCCTACTTTGATAACAATTGTAGGATATCAATTTGAAATATATTCATATAAGGATTGAAATAATATATTCTAGATGCCTCTTATTACAATAGTTTTGTGAATTTTAGTGTTAATAACTTTAGTTTAAATGAATTTAAACTAAAAATATTTACAAAACATTTTTATGTAAAAGGATAAGAATATGTATTTGGTCGGGCCAATTATCAAAGTTTCATAATCAAGATATATTTTGATATAAAAGAGTGAATAAATTGAAATCACAAAATATTTTATTAAATAAAAGTAAATATATCATATTTAATATAGATATGATTAAAAGAGTTTGTCTCAGATTCACAACAGATCTGATTAGTAAAATAGATTGTATTTATCATATTCACTGTTGTTATGATAAAATTTTTACATACATTCATAGTGGAAAAAAAATTATATAGAAAATTAATATAATAAAAATAGTGTAAGAATGAATTACTGGTATTTGAAATGAATTATATCTCTCTTTAACCTTTAGAGTAAGGTATCCCCAAACCATGCATAAAAGTTTCCCTGGTTTTATACTTACAAGAAAGTGTGTCTTTCCTCAGCATGAAAATCCATTGATATGATGATTGTGTTCTCTGTATACCAATCCTATATAAAACAATATTTTATGGATTGGATTTAGTCACACTATATCCATGTTCCCTCATTCAATATGATGATCAAATTATCCATCTTTTTCTCCTTGAAAGTCCACGATTGTGTTTACACAATCATAAGAAAAATAAAATTACAAAACAATTCTTAATAAGAGAAATTGATAAGTTTTTATTATGAAATAGACTCTATAAATACATAAAAGATAAAATGAACAATATTTTCATCCTTTGATGACATTAGAATAATAGAGATAAAAATGGAATCATCAGCTTCAAACTCTTCAAATCACTGGGTATTTATAGGTAATCTTTCTAACAGTCATATTGTCACCAATGGTCATTTTTTTTGGTTTTTTCACAATGAATTGGAGACCTAGAACATTAAAGGATATTTTATAACTAAATGTATGATTTCATGTTTATTTACACCGTTATAGTTTAAAATAAATTTCTTACATTAGAAATATATTTTCTATTATTAGAATTTAAACTAAAACAATATAATATAATTTATTATAAATTATGTTACAATGATATTAAAAAGTATGAGTATGTTGTTTATTAGTTACACTATCAATCAAATTATAATGATTTTTTATTATGGAAGAAACAATAGAATGTATTATATCTGATATGATAAATGTGAATATGATGATTATCGTATCTATACTCATTAAGACAATCGTATTAAAGAGAGTTAGTTTATATTCATGAATACCTCAAAATTAATTATTAGTATGGTACGAGTGTATGTTTTCTGCTAAAAACATTCTAAAACCCTTTGGACAAAAAATTTAGTAAATTATGTATAAAGAAAGATTTTTTGATTTCCAAAAAAGAGGAATAGAAAAGTTATAAATGAAACATATGAATAAATAAAATAATTTTTATATTCATCCAATTTATTTTATAGGAGCGTGATAAGAATAAATCTATTTTTACGCATATTTTTTTTTATTTTTTTAAATGGAATTTACAGCCTTTTAATGGCACACGTATCTTAAAAATAAATTTTTACACTTATAAATTTTATATGAAAAAATAAACTTCATTATTGAAATAAGAAATTACAGATTATCCTTGGGTAAATTTTATGTATTTTTTTTGAAGTTTCATTTTTTGACGAATAGTGAAAAATACTGAATTTTAATCGTTAACTATTTTCCATCTAAATAATTTATAGAGTTAAATTATATTTTAATTTGGTTTTATAATTTAATTAGTAAAATTTTACATAAGTTAATCCAATTTATTTCATTGGGATTAACTTTATATTGAATTTAGATATAATAACATTTCAATATTTTAAAACTTATTAACTTAAATAACCCAATGTCTCATTCCATATACGGGATTGAATTTTAAATTAATTTATACCACTTATATTAATTTAAATTTAAAATATGGATTCAATATTTTGAATCATCATTATTTATTATTTCTAATATTGTCAAATTAGTTTTTGACCAAAAATATAAGTCAATGTAATTAAAATTAATTGTCACAATTAAGAAAAACTTTTGCTTAAAAAGGGACTAAACCATAAACCTAAGGTCCTAAATGACATATAAAACAATAAAAAATACATTATATGGACATATTTATACCATACAATCCATTTTATATAATTTTTATTATTATTCTAGGCACATGATTTAAGGGAGACCAATCAATATTGTTTACCATATTATATTTACATGAATGACACTCCACCATTATAAAATGGCCCTCACCCATCCAAATTATCCACACCTCTCAAGAAATTATCATCATCTAAAACCTATCAAAACAATCTCCTAAATACCATCCCATAATCCTAGAATCCTCACTTTGGGCCTAAATCTGACCAAGGAATTCTTTTGGTATAAACCAAATGAAGTTATTCGAGTAAGAGGTAATGTTCATCAATGATAACTTTTGTTTCATTTAATTCTCCACCCCATAATTTATTCTATATAGTGACTATATAATAACCTTATTATCTACAATATACTAATATTTTTAATTCTAAGAGTTCTACCTACACTTTCACATGCATCCATCAAATGGGATACACAATCAACAATCGCATGTATGAAGGACTACCCCATCACGAAATGATATCATTTTTTCTTCCATGACCACCTTTGAAGGATTGAAATTATCATGTATTTATAGTTTATATGTTATATTTATTATATTTATAGTGTATTTATAATTTTTTTATATAACTCATACCTCCATGCTTTTAATTTTGTGGTAATATGATCACATTGATTATGGATGTGTGGACTACCACCTACTCAAAGAAATGTGATTCCCTCACTCTATAGATGGAATGTATAACAAATATATTTAGTACAAATATGTGACCGAAATGAAATAAATATTAAACTTGAATTATAATATACATATATAAATATAATTTACATTTTAATCATTTAAATATGGAATTGAAATGGATGTAACATTCCTATGTCACACCCTAACCTTGGACGCCCATTATTTTACACACATCATGGTCCTTGTTCGAATATTTTTGGAAGTTTAATATTTTTATGGATTTCGGGCCAGTGCACAGACACCACATCGTAAGCGGTGACCATGCGTTCTAGCCGAGTGACTGTGCGTTCCGACCGAGTGACCGTGCGTTCCGGCCGGGTGATCATGCGGCTGCATGATGCAAAAAATAATAATATCATTTTGAAAATAATAACATTATCCTTATTATTATTATTTAAATTTAAATGAATCAAATTTATTGTTTTGTTTATTATTATTATTATTTTAGTATTATTATGAACTTTTTTTGTTATTGTTACTAAAATTTTAGAGGGTTTTAACCAACTTCCTTTTTATTATATTTACTCATCACGCTTCCCCCTCTTTTTTTATTCGCTCACGCTTCTATCCTCTCCCCCAATTTCATCATGCATCTCTCCTCTCCCCATAATTCTCTCATGCACAATCTCCCCATTTATCCCTCCTTTTCAGCATCGAACCACCCCTTCATTACCTCCCTTTAGCATGATAGGTCTCCATGGAGAGGCCTCCCCAACAACACCCTTCATGGTCTAATCTTATCAAGGTCATAGCCTCATCTGTACCACGACCTACAATAGGCGTGCATGAGCCCTCGACTAAGCCTCAGGGTTGCGTGACCCCCTTCCCCGGATCTCCCTTGTTCCTTGATATTTCATCTGATTTCTTCGTGTTGCTCCAATAATTGGTCGAGGTATAGTCCTTAGACCCCTTCTCCTTCCTCTCGTTGGCAATTTTTTTCTCTTTTGGTTCTGGTTTGGATTCAACCAGAACCCTAATGTGGGGATATTATGCGATTTTTGTGTTATTGCATCATTAGGGTGTGCAATTAATGTATGAGGACCCGTTGGTCCATGTTCCAAAATCCACCACCAAGGGTGAGGTGTATGTACTCGTTTCTCTATGCCTATAATGTTTTAGGTAAGGTTATAAACCTTCTATTTTGTGTCACGCCATTATTTAAGAGTATTAAATTCTTTATGGATTCGTAATAATTTAGTTATGTGTGAGTCTATCATTTTTTCCGAGTTTTTATGGTCATTGTAATTTTTGTAGTGAGTTTTTTCCACCGTTGTGGGTATGTTCACACATAAAATAAGGTATGAATATATATAATATATATAAATCCCACATACGTACTCCCTCATGGTGCAGGGAATACCTACATTGAGTTAAGGGATATATATATATATATTTATGATGGTATGTTCATGTGTGTGGAGCAATTCCGAGTGGTCGCTGATAAATTGGTCAACTACAAAATGTTAAATTGGTCATGCTCTTGAGGTAGGTGTTTCCATCCTTTCTATCATCAAGTGCTTTCCATATGCAGTTGAATTATTTCATTTAATTTATATATTTTATTCGCACCATTAAAATCATGATATTTTATTCATTGGAGTGTTTTTATGATGGTTAGAATTGTTAAAAACCACTTTGAAATAGTTCTTTGGTTATATGGAGGTGTTTCCATGCCCTTGCTCCCAGTTTTTAATCTATTCAGTTCTTGTGTCTTTATAAATTAAATCATATATTATTTTTCACACCTCTATTATGTATATAGTAAACTTATGGTAGTGTTTCCTTGTTGAAATATTTGATTAAAATGGATTTTTTGATGCACCCCTATTTTTCTACATGGTTATGCCTTGAAAAATTGGTTAGAACTAAATGAATTCATCTTAAAATTGTATGTTTGGATGTATTGAGTGGTGTTTGATTGTATAAAAATTTTATGGAACTCTTTTGTCCTATGTTGTTTTGTTTTATGAACATAGTGTTTTTGTATAAATGTTTTCACGTGACTCTTTGGAGGTTCGATAGGCTAGTAGACGTTGGAACATCTATGGGTGCACTAGGTGCACACATGGGAGTACCCTCAAATAAAGATGGTGCTTTGAATTGGTATTTTTCTCGAATCCTCAGTTTTCTAAGAAATTCTTGTTTTATAAGTGTGGTGGGTCCCTTTGTACAACTATTTAAATTGGTTTGAAAAGAAATCCATGGGTATATTCCCATTTGTATTTTGGTGTATATTTTGTTGATTGTGTGGTGTAACGTTTCATTTTATTTGTTTTTATGAAATTGGATATAGTACCACAAAATACTTTTATGAAAATGCTTTGAAACTAGGAACCTAAGGGCCTGTTTGTATTTTTAAATACAAAACTGGTGTTTGAAGTAGTTTTAAAAGAGCTTATGTAATATGTTTTTTTTCATAAAGGCATTTGATTATGTAAAACTAAATGTCTGATTTACAATTCCAAGTGTTTAATAAAGTGGTTTTGATAAATGAATGTTGTGATAGTCTGATTGGTACTTTTTATGTTTAATATATAAGTATATATATATATAAGTATATGGAGTTATTATATCTATAGAAACCTTTATGGGTGAATGCATAAGAAGTGTTCGTGTTTGCGGTAGGCATATACGGTGACAACATGGTAGGGTGAGTCAAGCATGCAAGGGCCTCCAACATCAAAAATATTATTATTTTAAACACCATGGGTTCTTGGGAATCTATTAGTTGATCGAGTGATGGTTTCTTACTAGCCCCGATTACATGGGTTAGTACCCACTGGTAGGTATAGAGGCCAGATGGGGAGTGCCACTGTTTTCTTTTGCCACGAGGTCCATCAGTTGGTTATAGACTATGGGGATTCACTATATGCCAGTTGTGGTTCTGAACCAAGTACATCTAGAGGACTTCTAAGGATGTTTAAGAACACCCAAGGTTACTTAATTATTTACATTGCTTGTTTACTTTCAGCTATACCTGTTAGTTTATTCGTAGCTTTCACTGTTTACCTATTTTCTTTTAGCATGGACTTGGTATTTTTGTCTTGTTTTTTATTGTATAATGAAAAGTGGTGTTGGGAATGGTATGTAGCATGTGTTGGGTTTACCTTAAATGGTAAAAACATGTTACTTATTTTAAAATGTGAAAAACCTACTTTCATACTTGTATTTCAAACTCGTGTTTGTGGAATTATCTAGAAAAGAGAACTTTTGGATTCAGTGGTTTATCCTGGCATACTTAATGAGCATCACGATGCTAAAACCTATTTTATCTATGCAGTTGTAGGTTCAGTGTCTTGAGAAGGTTCTAGGTTTCACTTCTCAATCTTGGAGTAGAATTGGTTTTGAGTTGGGTGGTGACCTAAAAGGTCACAAGGAGGTATGCATAGTTTTTTTTCCGCTCCTAGTTTTATTTTCTTATCATCAATCTCTATTTTTTTGTTATCTTTTGTTCATTGTCCAAATCATTCCCAATGGATCAATTTTGATGCCTAACACTAGTTGGCAGTAGGTGGGGATCAGTAATGCCCCTCAGGAAATGTCATGGGATGGTTCAACAGACTTATACAGCATTGACCTAGGTTGGTTCATGAAAAAATGGCATCAGAGGTGAACCATTTTATTTGGGGAGTCTGGTAGAACATGAGTATAACTATCGGGACTTAGGAAGTAGGTACGGGGATAGCATGAAAAACTGTTTCCCGCACGTATCTTCGAGTCACCAGGGGTAGTATGGGATTTAGGTCTTTTGTCTTAGGTTGTTTTGGATTGAGGGATGACAACATAGGTGAATCCAGTTATGTTGTGGCCTCATGTGGGTTGGTGAACCATGTGGAGTCCAAGTTCCCAGTACAATGTTCTCTTTGTGTTATGCCTTACTTTGGGCATATCTCACCACTATGTCATCAGGTTAGTCCTGGGAACTTGTTCCTCATTCTGATGGTTTATCTTTGGTTGTGTTTTGTTTGGATTTCAGTTGATGTGTGTGTGTGCTAAAATTGAATGTTAACTTTTAAAGTGAAAATGGCTTTGGAATGGGAGTTATTTCTTAAATTAGTTTTAAATGGGTAAGGTGGGTTTTTAAAGGGGGAAGTGTTTTGATTTGGAAGGTTTGGTATGTTTTTGGATTTGACAAGGAAAATACATGCTTGGACCTTGATGTTCTTTATAGGTGGTCACATGTGCGTAGGTATGTACAGAGAGTGCATGGGAGGCACTTCTTTGTGGATGATGTAAGTGAAATTGGTTGAATGCACATGTGACAGATCATAAGGGACTATAGGTGAGTTTTTAAAATAAAAAGGGAAATGAAATTTTGGGAGTTGATTTATTTTTAAAAAGAGGGTTTCAATATTTTTAAAGTCATTTGGAAATGTGTCTATTTGGAAAATTTATATGTAATGGGATTTATGAAAAGATGATTTTGATTGTGATTGAGTTCATTTGGCTTTTGATCTGGTTGTTGTGTGCTTGAGGTATTTCTTTTGATTGTGTTTTGACATGATGATGGTTTTGATGGTGTTTTTTGTGCAGTTTAGAGTACGCCACCGGGAAAGGTCACTAATGTTACAAGTGAGTCATGTCGAGTTTCTGGTTCCTCTCAGGTGATGCTTTTCTTTCGAGGCATCTGAGGTCTGTTAGAAGTGGTGAGGTTATTTGATAGGAGTAGGTAATGTCCCCAGGTTGTTGGAAACTCTTTAGCTTGTTAGTGTCTTTATTGTTTCTGGTTTTATGGAGGGTCCTATTTTGGACTTGTGGAGGTTGGGTTTCTCTTCGTTGTTAGTATTTGGGGTGTGGTAAAGGGTATCCGATTTTCTTGAGGGTTCCCTATCAGACGAGTGGGGTGTGAAAGAGGAACCTCTTTATGAATAATCATATTCATCGGTGTCGGCTTACAGTTAGTCGGACTGTCCTCTTGTGTTCCACTAGAGTTGCCATTTCATGCATTCCAAGCCATCTTATCTCATCCCTTTAAAGTCCTTCTATCATGTGACCATTCGGGTCCTCAAGAAAGGTATTTAAAGAAGTTATGTTTGAAGAAAGAGTCATGATCGAGGGATTCGTGTGCCTGACTATGAAGAATAAGATGTTTCAACAATCAGATCCCCAGCCTCAAGTCTCTAGGTGAAGCTCGCGCACAGTAATGAGTTACTAAGGGAGTGTGGAACTTTAGTTCAGATAATGTTTTCATCTATGAGGAGAAAAATATCCAAAGTCTCCTTGTTCTATTCTTATTTTTGTCATAAAATCATCCTTATTGTGGGGGTGTGATGATGTTGTTGTACCTTAATCCAAGTGGAATCATCTTCTCTAAATGTGGCTTTTAAATTATTTGTATTCCTTTAGGGGTGTTGGTCCCATGAATAAGTGGACCCATTCTGATTTAGAGTTTGGTCTTAGTTTCTTTCGTGAGGGGAATTTTTGGTTTCATGAATTAATGGGTGGGGTTTCTAGGACCATTATTTGTTCAGGAACCTCTTAGGGTATTCTCTTTTAGTGCGATTTGGTTTTATAATGGATTCATCCATCCTGGCGTCTCGGTGTTTTTGTTTTCCCAGTAATGGTTTTAATCTTATTGGTGGAGTTGTTCTGTTATCATAGGAAGGTGGGATGAGTTCGGTTTGGGAAGTTACCACATTTCCCCCCTAGGGTGGTGTGTTCAGGTTTAATGGCTTTTATGTTATTAAATTATTGTCGTGGGGAGAACTGTCCCTTGTTCTCCCCTCAACATCATGAAGTTACTTTTCTTGAGTCGGTCGGGTGTGACGTGTGTTGGTAATGGTCACCTCAAGAATCTTGGTTTCTTCTTGTTTACTCTGGGAAAGGACTCTAGTGGTGTCTACTATTGTCTTGGTGACATTCTAGGGGTAGAAAGTATCTGTGGTAAGAAGAATTGACACCCCGACCTCATACTCCCTTTATTTTACTATCTTCTTGGTCCCGGTTCAAATTAATTTTTATGTTTTATATTTTTGATGGGTTTATGGCTGGTGCGCAGACACTACATCATTAGTGGTGTCCATCCATTCTAATCGGGTGACAGTGTGGCTTCATGATGTTTGAAATAATAATAATTTGTGTAAATAATAACATTATCCTTAATACTAAATTGTTATTGGTATTATTATTATTAGTATTATTATTATATAAAATGAAATGAAAAAAATTTATATTTGTGTTTATTATTATTTTATTTTTATTTAATAATAATAATCATAATTGTTATTATTATTCTTTATTATTATTATTACATTTTTTAATTTTTTTTGTTATTGTTATTATTTTTTAGCGGGTTTTAACCAACTTCTTTGTTTTCTCTTTACCTATCACACTTCCCCCTTTTTTTATTTCCTAATGCATCTCTCCTCTCCCCTAATTCCCTCATGCATCTCCCCTCTCCCCCTAATTCTCTAATGCACATATCTCCCCATTTATCCCTCTTTTTCAACGTTGCACCACCCCTTCGTAACCTCCCTTTGGAGGGATAGGTCTCCACAGCCAGGCCTCCCCTATAACACCCTCCATTTTTGAATCATATTGAGGATGTAGATTTCTCTTCACCATGAACTGAAGTAGGCGCGCATGAGCCCTTGACCATGTCTCAGTGGCGCATGACCCCCCTTCCCCAGACCTCCCTTGTTCCTTGATCTTTCTTAAGATTTATTCTTGTGGCTCCAATAATTTGTTGAGGTATGGTCTTTAGATCTCTTATCCTTCATCGTGTTGGTGATTTGTTTCTCATTAGGTACCCTGTTTGGATTAAAAAAGAACCCTAAGGTGTGGATATTATGTGATTGTTGTGTTATTCATTCAATTGGGTGTGGAATTGATGTATCAGGACCCATTGGCCAACATTCCAGCATCCACAGCTAAGTGTGAGGTGGATAGACTCGTGTCTCTTTGCTACAAATACATAAGGTAAGTTTCTAAACCTTCTATTTGGAATTTCACCTTTTAAAGGAGATTAAATTGATTATTTATTCTTAATAATTTATTTATCTGTGTGTTGATCCTTGCTGTTGAGTTTTTATGGTCCTTATAATTTTTCTAATTAGTTTTGGCCAACTTTGAAGGTGTGCGCACACATATACTAAGGTATGAATATATATATATTTCCCATGTACATATTACCTCATTACACGGGGAATACATGCATTGAGTTAAGGGATATATATACATTTACATGAAGGTATGTGAATTTGTGTGGAGAAATTCTGAGCAGTCACTGATAAATTGGTCAACTGCTAAATGTTAAATTGGTCCTGCTCTTGAGGTAGTTGTTTCCATCCTTTCCCTCATCCAGAGCATTCCATATGTACTTGAATTATTTCATTTAATTTATAAATGTTATTATCACCTTTATAAGAATGATATTTTATTCATTGCACTATTTTTATGATGGTTATAATTGTTAAAAACCACTTTGAAATAGTCCGATGGTTATATAAAGGTGTTTCCATGCCCTTTCTACCATTTTTAATCCTTTTAGTGCTTGTGTTTTCTTTAATTAAATCTTAGATTATATTTCAAACCTATATTGATTATATAGTTAACTTATGGTAGTGTTTTTTGTTGTTGAAAGACTTGATTAAAAATGGATTTTTGGATGCTCCTCTACTTATGAACATGGTTATGTCTTGGCATCTTGGTTCGAACTAAATTAATTTTTCTTTAAATGGTATTGTTGGATGTCTTGAGTGGTGTTCGCTTGTAGAAAGATTTTATTGAACTTATTTTTCCTGCATTTATTGCTTTTATGGAACTTAGTGTTTTTTTAGAAATGATTTTTCTTGTCTCTTTGGAGTTTTGATGTGCTATTACATATTGGCACATCCATGGTTGCACCAGGTGCACACATGGACATGCCCTCAAATGACGATGGTTATTTGAATTCGTATTTTTCTTTATCCCTCAATTTTATAAATGATTATTCTTTTATAAATGTTTTGGTTATGTTCATAAGACCATTAATTTTTTTTGGAAATTAATCCATGAGTATATTCTTGTTTGGATTTTGGTGTATATATTTTTTAGTGTGTGGTGTAATGCATCATTTGGTTTTTTTTAAGAAATTGTACATAGTACCACTAAATACTTTTATTGAAATGCTTTTAAAGATATAACATAAGGGTCTATTTGTATTTTTAAATACAAAAGTTGTTTCTAGAGTTATTTTAAAAGATCTTAGGAAATATTGTTTTCATAAAGGCATTTGATTATGTATAACTAAAGGCCTGATTTATAATTCTAGGTGTTTAATAAAGTGGTTTTGAGTACTGAATGATTTGACGGCCTGGATGGCAGTTTATATGTTTTAAATGTACATATATATATATAGTATATGGGGTGCTCATATCTAGGGTAACCTTTTATGGGTGAATTCATGAGAAGGGTTTGTGTTTGGATTAGGCAAGTGAGGTGATGACATGGAATGGTGAATCACATGTGCGAGGGCCACCTACTTTAACATGTTGATTATTATAACCACCATGGGTTCTTGGGAATCTTTTAGTTGATCATGTGATGGTTTCTTACCAGCCTCGACTAGACAGGCTGGTACCCACTGGTAGGTATATAGTCTATATGGGGAGTGTCAAAGATTTCTGTTGCCACGAGGGTGATCAGTTTGTTATAGAATATGGGGCTTCAATATACGCTGGAAGGTGCTTCTGAACTGATTACGTCTAGGGGACTTATAGGGATGTTTATGATCACACATTGTTACTTAATTATTTACATTTCCTGTCTACTTTCAGCTATACCTGTTAGATTATTCCTAGCTTGCACTTTTTACCACTTTTGTTTTAGCATAACCTTGGAATTTCTCTATTGGTTTTGTTTATAAATTGAAAATTAGTTTTTGTAATGATATGTTGTATGTGTTGGGTTTATATTAAATGGAAAAACATGTTACTTATTTTAAAATGTGAAAAAGCTACATCCATACTTGTATTTCAAACTCATGTTTATGGACTGCTTTAGAAAATAGAACTTTTGGATTTTTTTGGTTTATCCAGGCATCCCTATTGAGCATCTCGGGGATCACACCTATTATATCTATCTAGTTGTAGGTTTAGTATTTTGTTCAGGTTCTTGGTTCCGCTGCTCAATCTTAGAATAGACTTGATTCTGAGTTGGGTGGTGACATGAAAGGTAACAAGGATGTATGTATAGTTTTTTAGGCTTCTAGTTTTATTTTCTTATTGTCAATCTTTATTTATTTGGTTATCTTTTCTTTATGGGACAAATTGTTCCCAATAGTTAGATTTTGTTGTTCGACACAAGTTTCAGCCAGTGGTGATCGTGAATGCCCCTCGGGACATGTCGCAGGATGGCTCGATTGACTCATTCAGGGTCAACCCCAGTTGGTTCGTGACAATATATATATATATATATATATACATATTTTAAGTTTCATTCTTTTAAATATGACATTGATATAGGATTATCTTTCATGTGTATGCATGACTTACCGTATCTATAAACATTTTATTTTATTTCATATATCGAAAATTTATGGATTAATATAAGTTCATATATAATAAATATATATAAAATTTACTTCTAATTTTATGTTTTGGAGATGATGAAATCATGATCTATGTAATTGTAACAAGAAATAACAAGTCAAAATATACTCGAAAAACAATTCAATTAACACCTGTAATAGTGAAAATAACGAATGATTATTAACAAATGGGTAATAATATTTTAAAAGAATATAATATATGATACTATAAAAATTATTATTGTTCTTATATAATTTAATAACATTCATAACACAATTATATTATATGTTAAAGGATGTTCACTTAGAGGAAACACATTGTAAGGAATTATTGTCTCAGTTTTTCTTCTAGGAGGCATGAAAAATTTTCACAAATTATTTATTTTGTGTGGTGTATATACACCCCATATTGTATTTAATATCATGAATAACTTTATATTCCTATTATTTATAGTTTCATTTTATATAATTATTTCAGGGGGATTATAATTCCAAAGTAACAAGTAGTAAGGTATTTCTTCTCAATTTCATTTCAGTGAGGAATATTGTAATGTTATGATTCTAGTTTCTTTTATATGGTGTTTATACCCCCCTTGACATTAAATATCATTAATACATACATATTTAGTTTATTTTGAGTTTTAAATTGAATTATTCCATCTAAGGTGATTTGAACATTAATTTACCAAGTGGTAATGAAATTTCATAATGAAATTCCATTTATTAGGTTATATTACTTCTTAATTGTAATTAATATTATATGATTATTTTTATAATAAATTTTATTATTTATTTATCTATATAAAATTATTTAATTTGTATTTATAGTTGATATTCACAATCTCTTCATTGATTAATTCTCACATCGATGTTATGATCATTTTAAGGGTTTATCTCAAAATTTCATTTTAATAGAGATTGATTATTCTTGAAATTAATTTAAATTCATTTATATGACCATTGTTAATTAAACCCATTAATTTTATTATTATATGGATATTCACAATCTTTTCAGGTATTATTACCATTTAAAAAATGTGGTAATTAAAATGTTTTTAAGAATACCTGACTTTTTTTATCTTTATAGTTAAGGAACCTATTTTCTTATAAACCCCTATTTTCTAAAAATACATTACAAAATGTTTTTAACATTTAAAAAATGAATTACTAATGAAATGTTTACCATTTTTTATTTTATAAATGTTTTCAAATGAATCATCTTGTTTTTTTCCGAACAAGGCACATTTCTAAAATTTTTATCGTGAAAAGAATGCACTTTTTTCCTCACATGGCATGTAAAGAATTACCTACCATCATTTATTTGAATCTTTTTTTCATGCATAAAGTGTTAATTAAAAACAATACAGGAGATTTTCAATGAAAATGATTTTTTAAATAAAAAATATATGTTACTCAAGAATGTTATTAAAATATCTCATTAAAATATTTACATTCATCAATGACAACAACACTTTATACCACTCTTTGTATATTTTGTATTTATAACATCTTTATTATTACTCTGGATGGTTTATGGTTGATTTCACCATGTATATTTTTGATATTCACTTCCTTGATTCATTTGTTAGTCCCCTTGAAATATACACATTCTAGTGACTATTGAACCTTAAATTTCCCATAAATATCCACGTTATTTATCATTGATATGATTGTTTCCTAAACTTTATATCATTTTTACATTTGTTGTTAATATTTAATTTTATTTGATTAACTGGTGAAATATTGATAAATTTTCATCCTATAATTAATATGGATATTTGATGATAAAAATTATTGTTCATATATTTATTCTATTATTTGATTTATATGAGGAATTATTTAGAATGGTAGTGGGGGGTGGAGCCTAGACTTTATATAGCCCCTCGATGTAGTGACAGGTTCCTATGAGACCAATAATTTGTGAAAATTATTGGGGTTTCATCTATCGTATTAAAACCTCTTATATAAGGTCTTGACAATATAAGATTTCAGATTCCTCGGACATTATGTCCACGAATTTAGAATTTTCATCATTCAGATTTAGTTATTATTTATCGACGAAATTTTAACTTTTACATTATATATGGGTGCATTTTATTATCATTAAATTGATTAAAAGGACTATTTCTTATTTATTTACCTTTCCATATTGATTATTCCTTATCCAGTTCTTTGAATGACATGTGTTTTCAGTTATTAACTTTATATATTGATTATTCCATTTAATTCACTATTGTTTCTACAAAACTCACCCAGTAATAATAATTTTAGACCACTATTATTTTGTTTCAATCACTAAGAATCTAAGAGATGTACTAAGAATGATATTAAAGGATATTATAAGTGGGAATAAATTTATTCTTGAATGAAAATAATATGTTCCAATTAGAGTATCTAGTTGTAATGTAAGACTCATGTATATATCTAGTTTAACAAGACTATTAAACCCTTAGGTACTTCAGGATTTTATTCCTTGTAATAATTCTATTATAATGGTATTAGAAAAAAATTTGGACTTACTGGGGTTGAGGTACTATGGTTGATATCAACGGGAGTTTTAGTAACAACATTTGTAACTAAATTTTAAAAATCATAGATTACAGAACATTTCCCTAAGATATAATTTGAGGACCAGCATAAAATCACATATGTCTTAATTAACATAAGAGTATTAGATACCATTATTGTATTATGGGGTTACAGTCAATCATAAGTTTAGATACTAAAAAACATTGTTTAGGTTTTTTGTAATGAGAGTATACAAATATTAAGTGCATTTTTTTGGAAATTAATGGAAAGTATAGGTATTAGTGAAAAACATATTTGTAGAATAATGACTTTAAATATTATGGAAAAATTTTTAAAGGTATTATTAACATTTTTAGTTATTATGAAAATTAATGACATTGTAATAATAGTCAAATAATATTAGTAGGCCTTTTGGAAAAAATATTTTATATATGAAACCCTAAAAAAGTGTAATTTAATGATTAAATTTCATAGATCGCCATCATAATTTTTGGTAAAGGTTATAGTTTTTATATTAATATGGTTTCATAAAAGGAAATCCTATGTGTCGAGTGAAAACCCATTAGTCTGATAAGGCAATGAGACTTGAACCCATGACTGAAGGACGATAAAGAATTAATTCCAAGTACTAACCTACTCAATGTCCTAGTTAATATGTTATTGTTTTCAATGAAACAATTATAGGATAAATAACAATATTTTATGTAAGATATTAATCTTATTCTATGTGAATATATATTTTGGGTTCTTATGAATAGTATATATTTCACACTAATCACCATAGAGACAATTCCACCATATTTTTAATGCGAAGATCACATATGCCAACTCCAGATCTTGTGCGGGATAGTTTTTCACATGAATATTAAACTTCCTTGAGGTGTAGGCTCTCACATTATCATTTTTCATTAGTACATAGCATTACCAATTTTTTAAAGCATCATTGTACACCATAATGAGTTCCCTACTTTTTGGTAGTGCGATAAATACAGCAGTGATAAGCCTCTTTTTCAACTCATTAAATAATTCTTCACATTCCAAAGTCCCGAGAAACTTTTCTCCCATCTGATTCCACCTGTTAAGTGTGTTTTAAAATCATGAGAAGTTATTCACAAGTCACTAATAGTATCTAGATACACTCAGGAAGCTACGTATCTCTGTTGCAGATGTTTTCTGGGAAACTCCTTAATTTATTTTGTCTTGTAAGAGTCCATATATATTCTATTGTTGGTCTCTATGAATAATAAATTCTCTATCAATTACTCAAATTTTATATACACTGCATGTAGTTTCTCCCATCACAATTTTTTATTAATATTATTCAAATTCTCCTCGTGTTCCTCCTTGTTCTTGGAGTATATCATTATATCATTAACAAATAATACCACAAATTTATCAAGGAAATCTTTAAATACTATATTCATTAATTCCAGGAAAATTTATAGAGAATTAATGAGTCTAAAAGGGAGTCTCTATGAACCCATAGTGTCCATACATTTTTCGAAGGGTAGTCTTGGGAATATCTTCCTTACTAACCTTTAATTTGAGATATCCTAACTGAAGGTACACATTATTAAAATAACTAGACCCTCAAAGCTGATCAAATAAGTCATCTATCTTGGGTAGGGGATACTTTTTATTTATAATGGCATTGTTGAGATAACAATAATAAATGTAGAGGCACATTGATTCATCCTTCTTCTTGATGAATATGACAGACACACCCCATCATGAAGCACTTCGGTGTATAAAACCCTTCTCTAGATTCTCCCGTAACTAATTGTTTAGTTATTCCATCTCAACGATGGCCATTATATAAGGTGTATTTTATATATTAAGATATCCATGAATAAGTTTTTTTGAGAACTCAAACTCTCAATTAGGATAATGACAATAGAATTCATTAAGGAGTACATTAGTTTAATCCCTAACTATGTTGATGTCTTCGAGAAAGCTTCTATACTTTATCTCAATCATTTGAGATATATATGATTTATTATAAAGAAACAATATCCACAATTGTAATGAGTATTCTTATAGATATTTTTCTTCATCTTTACTCTTACGGAATTCGAGAAGGATTTGTGATGAGAAGAGTGATCTCCCTTTCCAAATAATCGATGTTTTCATTATAAAAAGTTACCAAATCCAATCCCAATATAGCATCAAAATCCACCAATGGATGTAATACAAGATTTTATAGGAGTTTCAATCCACAAACACTAATCCGAGAGGAGTTATAATTTATGGATGAAATAATTTCCCTATTAAATAAAATATATCCTCTCAATTTGAACAAGTTATTTGTAATCAAGTGTTGGAATTTTGAAAATTCTTTTTTGGAATACCTACATAATAAAAAGTATTAAAAAATCATTCTCTTAAAGAGAGTAAAATGTAAAATAAAAAACTCTTCACATAACAAGGTTTCAAAATAGGTTAACATTGGTGTAATTTGAAGATATGGATATAAAAGAAAAGTGTATATAATTATTGAGAGTGAAAGAGATCATCAAAAAATGAAATTGAACAACCTATAGAAAGAAATCATCCAGAAAACCATAAATTATTTATTAATTAAATGATCATTGATTCATTTTATATGAAGGTAATATGATAACACTGTTTTTCAAGATACCTTTTCTATAGTTGAGGCATCATTTTAATATTAAGATAGAGAACACCAAAAATTATAGTTACATGATATCTTTTAATTTCACAAACACAACTTCATCAATTATATGATCTTCAAAAATTTTCTAGTTCACCTCTTAATATAGGGAATGAATATCTAATATGAATTTTTTATATGACCGATACACTGAAATTAACATTTAATCGATCATAAGATCCCTAAAAGTGTACTAATATATCCTTCATATCATTATTAAAATAATGGCTAGTATAAAGTAACATAATACTGAAAATGAATATTAATATATTAGAATAAAAAATTTAATAATGAAACCAATGGTTTAATATAGATAATTCCTTAAGTATATAACACTATATCCCAAAAAACATTAATAATCTTCGCATTAATGAAGTTTTTAACTTCAAACGTTATCTCATAACCTTTCAACATATTTATCAAAAAACATAATTTAATTGTTCCACATAATTAATTATATTAAACCTAGAGGATATATATATTTCATAATCTAATTAAACTTATCCCAAAATAACAATAATCACCTAAAATCCTAAAAATCAAAAATATTTGATCCTCTAATATGTTTCCTCAGATCAACTTAATAATTATCTAACAAATAATTTAAGTAAAAGCAATGCTATACTAAAACAATACATCTCATAGTCTAGTTGTAGGAACTACACCCTTATTACTACTATATTGTCGGTTCAAGACATATGGCCTTTCTGGATGTGATGAGTTGTCACCCGACATGCGATCTATCCTTTTTCTAAAACTATATAGATATAATATCAATAACGTTCCTAGAAATATGATGAAAACCCTAAAAAAGGAATCATAAAATAAATTTTTATCAAATATGGTATTCTATACAACATATGGGTTTCCCCACAACATTACATTCCCAATAAATAACTTTTCTAAGCCATTATTAACATTTAACATATTAACACAAATACTTAAATAAAAAATATTTGGTAATGATATGTAGAAGTTTCATAATTATTATAACCAAAATTCGATTGATAAAAATTCTTTAACATAATAATATTAAGATCCACATGTGTATATACTTCACCTCATTGATTTTTATAACCTAGTCACTTCCATGGTCATGGCGATTACCCTTAGTTTTAGGAATTTTTTAGAGAATGCCCATGTTCCCCAAAATAATTCATAAAATTCCTAGGAAATTAATTTTTATATGCCCATTATTTCAACATGAAAAACATATTCCCCAATAGTTGAGATATTTTTCTAGGTGCTTCTTCTAACATTCTAGACATTTATGTGTCCTAATATTCTTATCTTTAACATATTTAAAACTTAAACTTCCATGAGATTCTATCCTTATACACTTTGATGTGTTTGAAACTTCAAATATACTTGGTTTTTTATTGTAATTTATGATAGATCATTATTCATGATCACAATATATCTAGATCTTGTTCCTATTAGGTTTGGCGTCTCATTAGCGTTATCATTACATTTCCCATCACATTGGTTTTCGACATTCATTCCCCTATTTCCCAACATTATCTAAATAGATTAATAGATAAAATATGAGAATTAATTTACATAAAAAATAGAAATTTATAAGCCTAGAATTGACCAAATTTCAAATGATAAGTATGGCCAGAATTATTTTCATCTCAGTTCCAATCTATTTTATCCTTGGTAATGATTCCTTAAAGGGTTTTAGCAAAAAAAATCATTATTTTTCTTCATAATGGTTTGTAAGGATTTTTTAGTTTTCAAAGCTTACCCCATGAGAGCGTCAAACTAGATGTGTAGTAAGGACCATTGTCATGTACCTAGTAATGATCGAGTCAAGTCTGAAGTTCCTTTTTATGAGTTATTACCCCTTGTTATATCTATTCCAGAACCACGCCAACATAAAGTACCTAGAAATGGATGTATTATTTGGAAACCACTAACTATATACTAAAACCAGATTCTAGGATACTTTTCTATACATAGTATTATTCTTAGATTTATACATAGGGTTTTTAATAATGTTTTATCCTCTTAAATAAAAGTGTCAACTAAACTATTTCTCATATACCAAATATCGCAACCTAAGACTTTAATACATATTATTTTCCAATTTTTATCATAAAAATGAAATATTTAAACACCAAATATCGTGAGGCCTAGTGTCCTTGTTAGATGATACCCTGTAAGGATTTATTAATTCTTTAAGATAATATGTAGAAAACAAATTTAAAAAACCCCAACCATTCTACTCAATTAGTTAAAATGTAGTATGAATAATGTTTTGGTGTTGATCCCATAAAGACAAAGTGTAAGTTCTAAATTAATTAATAAAACTATAATTGAAATTGTTTGGTTTGTTGGAGAAAGAGAAATAATGATGTAGTGATTGGGGTTGAAATAAATATAAGTGACATGATAGGTTTAGTGATTTAAAGTTCATGTTCCAGTGATTCAATTGACATGGTTTTATTCAGTTTTGGTGTCAGAATTAGGTTAGTAGTGGTCCTTGGTCTTGGTATCACTCCCTAATATTATGGTTGGACCACTATAATGGTTATATGCTAGATTCAATCATAGGGATAGGTAACCTAGAAACTTTTTTAAACATAACCATCCTAGCTTTCATAATGGTCATACACAAACTTTGTCGACTAATCAATGCAACAAAATGATACTCTTAAAATCACAAACAATGGTAATGTAATTGCAAAAATAAAGTGATTTGTAATTTATAAAATGATTTGAGGTAGTCCAAAAGATGAATAATAAGTATAAGTTAATCCCTAAGCACACATGTCCCTACAATCACATCACCCAACACTGAATGGACTACATAGACCCGATGAGAGAGAGCGACATGGGTACCTGGGGAAGGATTGTAGTGAAGAAGAGCTTTGGATCATCACCCCATTATCTAGTGGATGTCCCTTGTTTTTCTTGGCCTCCACTAGTACTAGAGTACTTTTTAATGGAGGATGGGGGTCTCCTTTTACAGATGTTTCTCATCAAAACCTTCGGCCTGTGTTACCCACTTGTTCAATGTGCGTCGACATCATCATGATGTGTACATGGATTACATGTCGTGTACTTTAGATCAGATTTTTCCAATTCCTCGTCAAATATGTTGAAACTTTTTTGACGATTTGAATTTATTCCGGACATATACTATCCTTAAAAGATGTGTACTTTGATTTCACACTATGTGTGATCATCATGGCTTATCCGGAACATATCACTTTTTCGTGAAATGGGTAGGATGTGTACTCGTGGTACATAACATGTAATATTTTCTCTTATGTTTCCATCTCCTCTTCTCTCCCAAAAATCCGGTGTCACACAACTTCTCTTCACTCCTAGCCTGAAGGGTTGTTCGGATCCTATTTCCTCCCCTTTTTCGTACCATTTTCACAAATATGTTATTTCCTGTCACAAATAATAAAAAACCCAATTCATTCCAAACATGGAAAGTTTATTCAATAAATTAGAAAATAAAAATAGTTAAAACACATTATAATATATACATTAAATATACATATCAAATCCCCCACACTTGAATTTAGCCATTTCCTCAAGGATGTAATCTTGACATACTACAAAAGAAATTAACCTTACCATGTTTTAAATTCAAATTCAATAAAAACAACTAATCAAATGGAAAATTAGAATTTCAAATTTCAAAGAGGAAAATTCATCAGTCCCCAAGCTTATAAAGAAAAAATCTAACCACGTATTTTAATTTTCTCCTTTTGAAATAGCCAAACCTTTTTAATGATTCATTTCCATTTTTCAATCCATTATTAGTATTCATGGCATTTTGAATGTACCTCACAAGACTTTTCCACTCTTTATCGAGGTACAAATGAATAAAATTCATCACATACTTCAAAAACATGTATCATACCATAGGCTTACAGGGAATATAACATCTCAACCACGTCAAGACAGAAATCACAATTAAACATGAGAGCTTTATCATTAATGATCAAATTACTCTAAAGGTTCATGGTTGGTAGGTAAATGATGTAAAAAAAATAAGCTTAAAAAAGGAGGTTTGACTCTAAATACTTTTTCATGATAATAAAAGATAATCTCAATGAATGGATTAGTTGATTTATTAAGAATGAGATGAAGAGTTAGGTCAATTTTTAATGGAAATTCAAACAATAATTAAATTAGTTAATAAAAACATAAAAATATAAAAACATTTCAAAATAATATAAGTATTTCATTTAAAATGACTAATATCCCAACCTAAATCATGATTTGTAAATTCATAATCCACATGATTATCTCTACTAACTCATTTTCCAATTTTTCTCGTTCAAATTTATTGATGAAGAAATATAAATACATTGTATGGTAATTGTCCTAGGTAGTTTATGTATCCTTGTTATTTTTATTATAGAATAAATTAAGTGCGGTGAATAAATTTACAATTAAATAACTAAAATACCAAAATGTGGGAAATACAATTGAATATTTCTACATTGAAACTCTTATTCCACTTTCAATTTACCCTTACAAATTAGGCTACGCAGGTACTACCTTCCCCAAATCATGACGTTCAGATTCCCTTCATGATATGTAATTCCTCTATAGATTATTCTATTACTACCTTCCATTGCCTACCATCATGATGGTCCTACCAAAATAAAATTAATAAACTAAAATCATAGGTCATAAAAATGATATTTGCAAAATATTTTGGGGATGTGTTCTTTTACCAAAAAATATAATATAAGTAAAGAAAAATACTATAAAAAATGGGTTACCTCATAGAAGAAATTTGGTTTAACATAGTTAACTAGGCCTTACCTTATTTAGATCAGGTGATTGGTGGTTGGAAAGATGTTACAAGATCTAGATCTAAAAATTGTTGAAGGAGCGATTCCTTAGTGTAGATTGGTCCTCCCCCTTTCTCTGAAACTAACTTTACTCTTCCATTGGTGAAATGTTTTTATATCTATATTTACCCAATCTAGTGGTTCTTTGACCTTCCTGAATAGTTAATTAGCTATTCAATAACTGTCCAAAAAATGTCACTTTATATGAATTTGTCTTGAATGATTGTTCCTCCACTATCTTCAGCTTCATTTAGAAAATTATTTTCTTTATTTAGCATGTTATTACATTATTATTTACTCTCCATAGTAGATACATAAACTCTTCTTCCATAGAAAACATTGTACTCTTATTTGATAATATTCTCTAGAAATAATCAATTGGTTCATATGACTTATGCATCAATCAATATAGATTGAATTTTACATCTGATCCTCCAACTCTCAAACTCAACTATACATTTTAAACATCAATAAATACCCTTCATGTCACTTGGAACAGTCTTCAAAATATTATTGGCACGTTATATTCATCTATGTCTATCACCAAAAAATATTCTCGAAAATAGAACTCATCCACTTTGATGATGAAATATTCCAGTAGTCATCATGTTCACCTCACTATTATATCATCTAGTTGAATCATAACATAAGTTGTTTGCATCTCCTTAAAATCCCATGCTTTTGAATGTTTCCTATGAAATTATTTTTACACTAGAACCAAATTCACATAAAGATCAACCTAAATCATTAGTACTAATGGTAATTTGAATGGAATAACTACCTAGATCATTTTTCTTGTTTGGTAGGATGCGTAAAACTACTACTGAACATTATCCTTATGATGGAACGGTGGATAATTCTTTAAGATTCTCTTATCTTTCATCTACTCCATAAGTTCATCTACAGTGGTGGTCTTGAAATTTTCTATGGTTCCTCTAGTGAACGAACATGACCGGTCTGTGAGGGCCCTTGGTTTTAAGGTTGGAAACCTTGTTTCCTCGGTTGAAATGCTTGTCCTTGATTCTATTTTTTTGTTGATTTTGTAATTTTTTTTCCTCCATAATTACCCATATTGATTTATATTATAATAAATATAATTTGAATCTTCATTTTACATACTCTGGGGATTTTTTGGGGCCATCATTACATCCATCTTCTTTTTCATAGTCCCAATTTGAGAAGTCATTCATTTGTTTTCCACTATGTGTGATCCTTATACTCTCCCTTCTTTTATATTCCATTGAAAACTATTGTTGGACATCTAATACAGTAACTCATAACCTTTTTCTGGTGATTTTCTCATCAGAAAGTTTCCTACAACAACATCAACTATTGATCGATTCGCATGCGGAAAACCATTATAAAAATATTAAATTAAAATCCACATCTCCATGCCATAATGAGGACATCGTATTATCTATACTTTGGAAAATTCCCAAGAACTATGTAGATATTCTTCATTTAATTATTAAAAATTGAGAATACCTACCCTCAAATCCATATATTTTGATTTCTGGAAATCCCTGGTTAAAAACATTCTTATCAAATCCTCCCATGTCTTGACTGAATTAGATGGAAGACAATGAATCCAATCTTATACATTGTATTTTATTGAAAATATGAATAGAAAAAATCACACCACATAATTTGTGACGTTATAGAATTAGAAAGTGTCACATATCTCCAAGAAATGTCCATTGTGTGAATTGGGATATTCATGTGGTAGCCTGGTGAATTAAAGTGAGTGCGTGATCATTTGGATGAACGTTGCCTTTGTCTCAAAGTATTGATTAGCGACATCAGTCATTATGATGATGGGGTTGACTACCATGTTTTATGGACTCCCATAATTTATCAGTGCTTGTCCCCCTGATCATTTGCTTGGACTTGTGGTTCTGCTAGTTGGCCCAGCTCATGCTCATCTCTTTCAAATTGGTTTCTACTAGCCATTGTGTTATGTTCATTATCAAACAATTCTTTTTATTTTCTCTGATTGTGCAAAGTCCTCTTATGCTCTGGGTCAAAAATAACATCTTCAGTCATTTCCTTCCTACGAGTGGTGTAATCATGCAATTGGTTTCTTCATGAAACTACAAAACATAACAACAATGTGTAAAACAGAAAATTAATATACAAAAAATTATCTAAATTCCTAAATAATTTTAACATAGAGGAAACCATCCCCAAAAATGATGACAATTTGATATCCCTGCAAGGAATAATAAAATCTCTACGGTACTACCCCAAACAAATTTATAAAACCAAACTATTCTTCTCAATTAGTTAAAATTTGGTATAAGTAATGTTCAGGTATTGAACCCATAGAGATAGAGAATATGTTCTAAATTAATTAAGAAAACTATAATTGAAATTGTATGCTTTATTGGGGAAAGATAAATAATAAAGCATGTATTGGGGTTGAAATCAATATGGGGGAAGTTACATGATCATTGATTTTAGGTTTATGTTCTACAGATTCAATTAATATGGTTTTATTTAGTTTTGGTGTTGAAATTGGGTCAGTAGTGATCCTTGGCTTAGTATCCTGCCCAAATCCTATGATCGAACCATTGGAAAGGTCATCTACTATATTCAAAAAGTGAGATAGGTGACCCATAACCTTTTTTAATCATAATCATCCTATATTTAATAATGGTCATACACAAACTATGTCGAATAAATCGATGCAATGGAATGATAATATTCAAATCACAAGCAATGGTCATGAAATTCTAAAAATAAAGAGATTTGGAAATGATAGAATGATTTGAGGCAATCCAAAACATGAATAATTGGTATATAATAATCCCTAATCACACATATCTACATAATAAAATCACCCAACAATGAATATGCTACTTGATAATGATTAGAGCAAGATACATGTGTACATGTGGATGAATGGTGGAAAATAACAGCTCTGGATTGTCACCTCGTTGACTGGCCGACGTCCCTTGGTGTTGTTAGGCCTCCACTAGTCCTAGTGTACTTTGGAAAGGTAGCCCGAGGTCACCTTTTATAGGTGTTTCTTATCTAAACCTACATCCCACATCTCCTGTTATTTTCTATGTGTGTCGATGTAGTCACAACGTGTACTTTAGGTACACATCATGTACATTAGATCTGATTTTTCATCCATCATGTCAAATCATCAGACACTGCTTTGACTATTTGATTTTATTCAGAATGTATACTAGAATCCCACACTGTGTACCATCATCATGACTTGTCCAATTCATATCTATTTCAATTGAAATGGTTTGGATGTCTAATTTTGGTACAGGATGTGTAGTCATTTTTCTTCAGTTTATAGCTCCCCCGCTATCTCAAAAATCCAGTGTTTCACCACTTCTCTTAACTCCCCGTGGAAATGGTCATTGAGCTCATATTTCCTCCCCTTTTTGTTCCTTTTCCAAAAATCCGTTATTCCTACCACAAATAATAAAACAACTAAATTCATTCTAAACATGGATGGTTTATTCAAAAAATTACAAAATCAACACATTAAAACACATTAAAATAGATACATAAAATAGAAGTATCAGAAGACTGGGTTCATGTTACATCAAAGTGTGACTAAAATAAAAAAAACTTTATTTTATTCCCCATAATGATCTCCTAAATTCTTTTGATATACTAAAACAATATGGAATAACCTAGGGAACACAAAGAAAAAATGGGTGATCTAGAAAGCCTAGTAGTTAAATAAACATGACAATGAAGCATAACATGTGATTCAAGTTATAAAATGATATCATAAAAGTGAAGGAATATGATTAATCACATAGAAACCTAATATAATGGACAAGATATCATAATATCATGTAATAATAGTAAATGTTCTAGTAATAAAAAAACATAACAAAAACATGAGTCAAGGATAACTTATTATACAATATAAAAAGTTGGAAAAAGTCACATAATGGATTAGGATTACATCCCAATCCCATTAATGATTGCTTAGAGAATAAATCATTATATAATGAATTGGTGTTTTATCTAGGTTTAACCATAATAACATATTCTTGATCAATGTGTTTCATATAATGTAAATCCATGATATGGAATAACATCATAATTTTCCATGGAAAAAAATTGTTTTTATAGTCTTGATTTATATAATAATCAAACAAAATTTTTTAATGAAATAATTTTATAAATGATTATATGGAATGTATTACCCCATAAAATTAAGGAATAACAATCTTGGATTATATGCGATATACGTATATACCGAATTTTTAATCCTTCAAAAAAATTATTGTTCACTGATGAATAGAAATATTTTAAAAAATATTAATGACATTATTGTGGAAATTAGACATTCCAATTTAGAAATAAATCTTAAAAACTAAAATCCAAAACATATTTTCAAAATCCAGTTCTTTAAAATAAACATGGACACATATAAGGGAATAATCAAAGAAAATAATGTATGTGACGGTGTAAAATATCATTTATGTCATAGATGTTAAAACAATGATTACTTTTACATTTTTTGGAAAAACATTCATGTAGTAACTCATTCATAGAATAATATGAATATTCCTTTAAAAAAATTGTAAAATTTTTAAAAGGGAAATTATGGATTTAAAAAGTAATATAATAATATAAATTAAATGTATAAATAATTTTAAAAAAACATATACATAGAGGGTAAAGGTTTTTCTACCGAAGATAGAAATAATGTAAATTTTTAAGAACATTATTCGATATTTTTAAGTACTAAAGAGAGGAATACAAAAATATTTATTGAAAATTTCATGAATAAACATAACAGAATAAAATTGATGTTTTTTATTAGTAAATGATCAACTAATTTCCGATAATTTAAATTCTAGCGTAAATAATCCCCAATAAAATGAGATTGAAACATAAACTCTTAATTATTTGGTAACATTTTAATCATAAACCCCATTAATTAATGAAATTAATTGTTCCTTAAAATATAATTAATAATTAAAAAGTGCTTATATAAAATGTAGTGGGGTATTATATACACCATATAAAAGAATCTTTTGGCATAAAAGTACATGTGTTTCAAAGTTGGATGTTTTGAGATGAAACCCTTAGCTCAATCTCAAATCATTCTGTGTGTTCCTTATATTCCTAAATAATAATATAATATAAGTTATTTACTTGTATAAGAAATTTTTTCAAGTTTATTATTTTATTTATTTTATTATTTACTATTTTCATATTAAATTACATAACCCATTAATTTTATGTCGGATGTTTTGATGATAAATGTCTAATTTGACAAAAATTTCATTGGTAAGTTATATAAGGTAAAAGATATTATTATTTAATAATATCTATAAATTTTATCATGACATAATTATAATTTTTAAATTGAAATTAAACTTTTAAAACCAACAATCAAATATAGTAATGAAAAAATTAACTACATGACAACCATGAAGATTGTAGGTTATATGTACGCATGAGTAATGTTTCCATTTTAAATGTTAGTGATTGAAGGAAGGTAGGTGTTGTTTTATCATTAAATAGTTATCATAATATAAAAAATATTATATAATTTCTCTAAAAACACTTACATATACCATCCATGTTATTCATTAAAAAAAATTTAATAACATCACTTCGTGAGGTGGTAATCTTCCGTACCCACAAACGATAATATCTTTTTTAATGAATGGTAAAGTAAGAAATTATATGATATATTAATATTACAAAATAGTTAATATTTCTTGAATATGATATACTAATATCAATTACATCATTATTAATAGTCATAAGAGGTGATGATTGAGCAAAATTACACCGGTTTTCAAGGAAGTAGTCCACCATGCATGTGAGTGGAAATTTCGGTTCCCATTTGATGGAAGAAGAGATTGATGAATATTATTAAATAAATATAAAAAAATATCTGTATATATGATATATTGGTGTTATAATATTATAATATTTTAAGAGCTCGGTGATGATGATTACCATCTCTTAAAATAATCCCTTTTTGATCTCTTATTAAGGACCCTACATTAGGTATTTTGGGAAGAATATATTATCTAGAATGTGGATAAAGATTTTTGGGAGGTTTTTTGGAAGGTTTTTTTATAAAAATGTTATAAGAGTTTTTTATAATAGAGGATATGGTTTTCCCTTTAATGGGGGTAGAGGGGTGCCATTCTTGTAAATACACAAAACTATTCAGTAATACAAAGTCTCTTTCAAAACAAGTGCTTAAAAAGTTCACAAATAACTGATTAGAGGGAATAAAATGATGATACACACATCTAACATTCAAAATAAACATGTTTGGAACATGTTTGTTTTAAATTTACCACGAATATTACTCACTATTTACCATTTTATTACTTTCACTATGGTAACCATTTTTTTACTATTTCTAGAATTCATTAAGTCCAAAACATTAAGTTTATTTATTATATAATAAAAACTATTATGGGTAAAAATATTTAATCTATTTTTAAAAATTTAATTAATTGAATAATATGAATTTAATTTATAATAAAACCCATTGTCGTGTTGAAAAATGTTTTTTTGAAAAACGTATTTTTCAAGAATAAGGTGATTTATAATTACTATATGATATGAATTAATAATTAAATTATTTTACTTTAATATTTATTTATATATTTTATATAAATATAATTTCAATAATTCATATCCAGGTCTTAATTTAATTAGATAAAATGGTGAAACATTACTCACTTTAAAACTGTTTTCAGGAAAATTTTTTTTTTAAGAAGAAAAATAAACAAATATTATAATATAGTATAAAAATAATATAAATTTAATTAATTATTTGAAATATAAATAAATAATACTTATGTTACTTTAAAATAATTTAAAAATAATAATTTTTATTTTTAAATACAAAATTTGTTAAAATAAATTGGAGTTTAATAAAAATAAATTGTTTTCACTATTCATTAAAAATAAATATTTGCATAAAATTTTCAAAATTTTAGCCTATGTTAAAATAAAAATTACTATTTAAAAATTAGTTTTTATTTTATTAAATATTTTTTTTAAAATATCCAAATATTAATTATAATATTTTCCATGAAAAAGAAATAAAACCCATTTTGAATGAAAATTATTTTTTGTAAATTAAAATATTTTCACTAAATGTGAGTGATTGTTTATTAAGAATTTTTAATTAAATTTATATTAAGTAGGGACTTCATATAAATTTTATTAATTATTGAATAATATTAATACCCTATAATTTAATTTCTTGGTTATATCAGTCACGTTTTAGTAATATGATTTTAATATTATAAAACGATTTGTTTAAATTCAATGTTGCATGTAACACACGATATAAAAGAAATATAATTTATATAAAGTTATATATATAATAATTTATATTTTTTTTATAGAACATATACATATAATGAATTTACAAACATCCTAAGGGTTTATCATATAAATTATAGTTCACAAATGTGGAAAAAAATAAAATGCATGGAACCCTATGATGTCTCCCAAAAAAAAGTGAATTGGAAGAAGGAGGGATAAAAACATCAAACCAAGTCAATATTAAAAATTTAAAACTAATATTCCCACTAGGATCTAAATATTATTAGTATCCACAACTCCCTACATATATCTCATTAAACCTTAACCCAAATATCATGATGGAACCGACGATCCAACCATAACTTACTCACTCTATAAGATAACGACTGAAGAAATTCACCTAAAAACCTGGGGGAAGACACATCATTTCTCATCCACCTCAATGGGAAACACATCCATTCTCATCCTTAATAGAGGAAAACACATCCTTGATTATCTGGATAAGGGAAAAAACCTCCCAATTCATCCTCCATAGGGGTGGCCAAACTATATAGAAAATCACAATGGGGACTAAAAACCCAAAAAACTATATCATATCCAAGGGGTCTAATCCAGAAGATCCCAACATGAAAGAATCTCATCGATGATGAATGACTCTACATTTAATAACTAAAGGACCTCGAAACACCCTGATATGGGGGGGGGGGGGGCGTGAATTAGGGTGGAAACTTTTTCGTCAAATGTAATTGATCTTGTACCCATGTTGGTAGGAACCTGTTAAACCTATCTCATGATAATGATAAGTAAATATGTAATCACATTATAAGAGGAAACACAACAATTTTATTTGTTCCACCACTAAGGGATAGACTATGAAGAAAAAACCAATAGTATGTCATCCATATATAAATCCACTAATCTTCATTAGTTGTGGAGTTAAAAATGTTGGACATAATAACATTGTGCTAGGAACACTACCTTTAAAATAATTTAAGGATATGCCAATGCTTCTCTCAGATCACTTCTGTTGTCCCCCCAAGCTCATTTCAATTGGAGGAATCCACACAGAGTTAATGGACATGTAGGTCCCTTAATTTTCATAAAATTATGCATCCGCAATTTTAGATAGTTGCTCTATTGATGTCCTTTTTTATGCACAGATGTAACCCACATTTCCTCATACTGTATATTCATAGACTATTCATCTTCAAACTAGCCTACTTCCTCCACGAACTATGTTTCACCTCATGGTGCTAGTTCTTCATAGACCACCGCTTCTTTCATTAACTTCCTCCACTTATGTGGGACACATCTCCGATGTGGGCCATCCCATAGTCAGTGATGTATTCTTCCTCCATGGATTGTTTTTTCCTCTCTAGATCTCCACTTCTTTTTCTGTATATCCCCCCTTCCATAGATTGTTACTACTTTCATGAATTGCCTCCACTGACCCTTCTTCCTTTTTAGGCTATAGTATCCTGAAAAATTCCTTCTATGAACAATATTTGGGGAAATATTCTCCTTTCACCGTATCCTCACTCGTTAAATAATTACTTCATAGAGATGTATTCTCCCAAACCACTTTAGACATCACCAAAATTCTCCTACATTTCTAATCAAAATCACTCTATGTAATTAAGGGATTAATGATCCACATATAAGAAAATATATATGAAAATGTTTCTAGTCTATTTTACTTAAATATTGTATGTGGTATATCCATCACCACATACTAGTCCTCCTGAAAACAATTTTTCTTATGCAGTCTTCATACCACCACAATTCATTCACAGTAGCCAACCTCTTCTGTGAACGGATCTCTACCTCTGATCCACAAACTAAATGCCTTGCACAAAGTTTTTGCCTCCTAAAAATTTTAAGGATTCTAAGAACCATTTAATCATACGATCCACAAACTCTGGTTCATGGTTTTTATAGCTCTGCTATGTCCATTTCCTTATTTTTCTATTTTTCTTAAATGTTGCAAATACCTTCTATAAGTTCTGTGAATTTTCATTCTAGGTCTCCAAATTGTGTACTCATATGAAAAAAATATCCTTCTTCTAAAAAAAACTCTATATTTTGAGGCACTAAAATTTGGAAAACACTATGAAACTGTGCCAACATAAATACATAATTCCAACAATATTGTATGATCACATTTCTTGTAAACCCCTTGATCAACCTAATGTGGATTGAAAACAAACAAAACCCACACTCTATTTCCTTCAAAGAAAAACCTTGGTTTTAAAAATATATCCCTTTAGGTTTGTCAAAAATCAGTAGATAAAATAAATGAAGCACCTACAATTATCAAAAACTGATACTCAAGAAACAACTCAACCAACGGTCTAAGTCTACGTGACTAATTCTCATGCCTCCTCCATTTATACTATAACCTTGTAGAATTGAATTTATCCATTTCCCCCCATCAGTAATAAACCCAAAGAACTTGTTATTGATTATGTAGGTCTCAAAACACACTCCCATGTATCATATCTCTGCTATAGACCTACTCACTACCAACAAAGAGATTAAAATATTTAATACAAATGGAGAGAGGGTAGAAACTATAACCTCCTCATGCACTAGGATGCGGTTGAACACCGATGACAAACTTATGTTTCATGAATACATGTACTGGAAATGGATTGGTCAGTATGCCAACTACATGATCATCAGTTCCAACATGGTCCATTTTAATTATGCATTATTCTTATTTTTTCCTTGATGAAGAAATATCGGATTTCAATGTTTTTCATATGATAATGTTGAACAATATTCATTGTAAGATCAATTTTTCTCTTGTTACCACAATGTATCACCATGGGTTGTTTCACCTCATCAACAATATTAGTCAGTTATTTCGTCATCCAAAGTATTTGAGTGCCAGGATCTATAGAGGAGATATACTAGGCTTCAGCAGTACTGAGAGAAGATATTTCCTATTTCTTACTCATCCATATCACATGTTTCTTAATAATAAATAATTCTCTACCACTTTTGGACTTTCTATCTACCACATCTCTAGCTGAGTCAGCAACAAAAAATATTGAACATTCATTATCTCTTCTTACATAAAGGTATAAGCTATAATTGATAGTCCCTTGAATATAACTAATGATTCGTTTAACTACCTCCATATGTTCTTATTTCAAATTTATTTAAAATTAATCCAAAAATAATTTTGAAATGAAAATATCTGGACATATTGCAATTTGGTAAAATAAGATTTTAATTATTCTCTTTTACATGGTGGGATCTACAGATGTCCCGTCCTCAAGGATTCCATGTTTAGTTCAAACTAAAATCAGATTTTACATTTGTCTGGAGTTTTTTCATGTTAAATTTCTATAGTAACTCTCTTGCATACATTTTATAAGAAATAAAGGAGTAGTTATTCCTATGAATCACTTGAATCCCTATAAATTTTTTGATTTTAGTAATCATAAAAATTTTGAATTTTGATTTCATGTTATTGTAAAATTCATCCACTAATCCCTTACTATTTCAAAAAAATAAAATATCATCTAAGTACACCTGTACCATAATCTAATATTTTTTATAATTATTCAAAATGAAATTTTGATCCCATACTTATCATCTAATTTTGAGATTTTTTTTATAATAATCCAATTGGGAATACCATGCCTGCAATGCCTACATAAAACCAAAGAGTTTCTTCTTTAATTTGCAAAAATTTATTTTATAATTACTAAGTAAAACCCCCATTGGTTGTTCAATGTTGGATTCTTCTTCAATAACCCCATTTGATAAAGTTGTTTTGACATCCATTTCATAGACTTATTATCCTCTTCGGATTTTCATGGCAAGAAAAAGTTAGATTGATTCAAGTCTATCCACCATAGAAATATTTTCTTTTATATAAACTCCTTTAATATCTGAGTATACTTTACACACCAAACATGCTTTATTTCTGATCACATTTCTAAGATCATTAATTTTTTTGAAGAATACACTTCATAACAATCAGATTATTATTTTTGGGTCTCTTAACTAGATCCCATGTTCAATTCTTGTTGATATGATCCTACAATTCATTCATGGCTTTAACCCATGATTCATCTTTTGCATCTTCTTCAATTGAGGATGGTTCCACAACTAATAATAATGAATATAGCGTGTTATTCCTCATTTTATATGTCCGTTTGGGTGTAGTACAATCCTTAATTATGTTGGGTTAATCAATTTCTGATGTTTAATTTCTCATATAATGTTCAAAATAATTTTCATTATCCATGGTTTCCCCTTCTAATTCTTCTTTTTTGTCAACATCGTGATGTGACTCCTATGTCTTTAGTATTCGTTCCTATACTTCTGTATTTAGATCCATTCCGTGTCTATATTATTCATCATCTTCTACCATATTAACTTAAGAATTCCTTGAGGTATTTTTGGTTTTATCTTGATTGATCTTTACATCACCACTTTCCACAATTTTTCCATGTCAATTTTTGAAATATTTTTTGGTTTTTCTATTCATTGAGTACCTGAGGAATATTCCTTCATCTGTTGCATCACCAAACCTGACTTGATTTCCTTATTTGTTTCAGATAAAACATTTACTTTCAAAAACACAAAAATAATTTAAAGATTTCATCCTTCCATGCCATAATTCATATGTTTTCTTCATTTCCCCCATACAATGCCCTTTTCAGTTTTGAATATACAATGTTTCTTGAACAACCTTTTTCCAGTAATGTAGATGGATACGAATCACAATCAGCATAATTTTGGATGAATTTTTCTCCTGTCGATTCATGTGCTCTACCACTCCATTTTTTTGTGGGGTTATCAAAGTAGAAACTTGATGTTATAGTCCATGTTTCTTCGTGTAATTTCCAAACTCAATAGATGTGTACTCCCTCCATTTTCAAATTATAGAACCATGATTCTCCACTTAATATCATTCTCATAAATTTAGTGATAAGTTTTCATTCAATTAATAACTTTTCATTAATTGTTTTAACCATCCAATAATCCCTTCTACTGTAATCATCAATGAGAATAACAAGTACATTTATCCATATGTTCCAGAAACATTTATTAGACCACATACATCAGTATGGATGATATCAATAAAATATGATGCCCTTTTCTTCTTTGGACGATATGAAATACCAACTGACTTCCCTCATATGGAAGCATCATAAGTCTTTTCTTGTTCATGCTTGAGATTGGGGATATCTATGACTATTGTAACACCCCGAGCTTCCATGATACACTTCTCATTTAATAATGCAATAGCTTTCATGGTACGCAAGTTCGAGTTCTAACACACCACGACTAATCAAAGTAGCCGTTATGAATAGTAATAACCAATTTTTAAAATTATAGAAATTTTATATTTCAAAATGGACTTCATTTTTGTATTCGTAATATCGAAATTATCCTAAGTTTAATTTTTTGTAACTTTCTGAGAACTTCCAATATTTTATGAATAGTGATAAATACTTAAAACAACTTTTTTAATCAAAATAATTTGTTGTGATAAATTATACTATTTAGTGGTTTCAAAGTATAATTAGAATATATTTTTACCATTTTATCCAATGGTGGTCATTAGAATTAATTTAACATTGAAATTGGACATAAACAATTGCCAATCTTTTGATATAAATTGTTTCTTAAAAACACGCTATTTGTTGTGACAGCGGGAATTGATTATAAAATTAATTAATGCAACTTATATGTTTGGAATTTTTTAAAATAGACATCATTTTTGAATTCGGAATATCAATTATATCTTAGGGTGAAATTTTGGCATTGTTCTGAAAACTTCAATTTTTGATGAATAGTGAAACCACTAAGTGGTAGTTAAATAACTGATTTTTCGTTTAAATGAAATATTACCACTTCTGTGATTTGATTTTAAAAAATCCGAAATACATGGTTGTCATTAAGAAGTAAAATGTGGTTCAATGAGATTAAAATAATTTTTTGGTGAATAGTAACTTTTAAGTTCTTAATCGCGATTAGAGGTAATTAGTGTAGTTTAAGGTACAAATAATGTTTTAATAATATGAGATGAGAATGACACTTGTCCTACTCCTATTGGATGAGTCATGGCCGACCAAGACAACCCATGGGTCAACATGGGGACCCCATGGAGCCACTTTAGTTGGAAAATGAAATTAATATATATTTATTTAATGTTAAAATTAAATTGACACAAACATGAGTTATTTTACTAAAACAGTTTTTAAGTGGGGTTACACTAGTCCAAATTTTGACTATAAATATTCATTAGAAAGCTAAAAAGCTTTCCTACATCATATTATTTTTTTATATAATTTTTTGACATTAAATAAATAAAATTATTTATGACATCATTATGATGCAGTGATGACCTCATTATTTAACGATTTAAATAAAATGAGAAGATAATGCAAAATCCAAGGCTTACACTTGTCCAAAGCCTATTGGATGAGGAGATTTCGAAACCTTATCACCTTAGCCTCTAATTATATAAGGATGGGACCTTTAGAATCCGAAAAGCATTGTGAAATAATGTAACATTTCAATCTTTCCAAAAGTGCCCCTCCTCTCCACTTATAAAAGGCCCCCACCTCTCCCACCTCATTTACACTTTCAAGCCATTTGGATCGGCCAAACTCTACCAAAATACTCTCCCAACTTCCCTACCTTACTCCTAGAAGCCTCACTTTGGGCAGAACTCTTCCCAAGGAAGCCTTTGGCTCAAATCAAAAGAGTTACCCGATTTTGAGGTAATGTCTTCTCTAATGTTGTTTTGTTTTATTTTTCTTCTCCAACCCCCTAAACTCTTTTTATTCATTTCTTTTGTACTAACACCAGTATCCTCAATATACTAGGATGTTTTTATAAGAAGGATTCGAGATACACTTACACACACCTACATCTAATGGTTAAAGAACATACGGTTTCTGTGGATGGAGAATTTCTGCCTCACGAAACGATGATTGTTCAACACTCATATAACACCTTCAAAGGTGGCCATTAAGATGTCACCATATTTATATATGATATAAATTATGTTTATGTTTTACTTATGCTTCTGTATTTCTCATTTATGGCATACTTTATGATTTCCATTATGGGTAAAATGCGATAATTTCATTTTAGGAAGTGCGGACTACCGCCCCCTCAAAGTGATTTGAATAGTTAATTCCATATGTGGGATGTATAAATGATGGATTAAATGGTATTATACACTATATTATACTGTAATTATATTATAAATTTATATCATTATGATTTCATTCCATTAAATACAAAATAGAAATGAAAGTAGCGTTCATGCGTACGTACGGCTTACCGTCTCCATGAACGGTGCATTTCATTTCTTACCTCTAAATGTTACGTGACATTATGAATGAATGTATATACTGTATATATATTATATATATGATATCTACATCATGAATATAATTCTGGATATAATTGATATTTCACCACATGAACAACTTGTAATTATAAGAAGTTTATTTTTGACTCAAGTACCAAAGATCGACAAAACGACCGTTATTAACTCAAATAATTAAATAATGTTCATAACATGGTAATAAGGGATATAAAAGGAATAATGAACATGAAAAAGGTTCTTAAGTAAATATAAATTAACTCTAGTTTATTATTCAGGAGGTTAAAGAACGGTCGAGTCAGGACAGGACGCAAGGTAAGGGAATTTCTTAACCCAACTTCCATTCTTTGGGTTAATCTCCTACTTTCAAATTATGTCATGATATTATTATGTCATATCTTGTATTTGTAATTTCTTTATGTGTAATTATAGTGAATACAAATAATAGATCTATTTTATTTAAAAAAAATGATCTTTGTAAGGACTTCGTCTCAATCTCCTTTCATTGAGGCATATTTGGTTTTATACACATCTTTCATTTATATGGTGTATAAACCCGTTTGACTTTTACGTTTATTCAAAAGGAATCTTTTTTATACGAAGCGTTTTACTAAACGACAAAAGGGAATGTTTTTCTTTCTGTACTTATGCGGCGACAACGACTTCTCCGCCGCCGTGACCATTATTTGAGATTCGGCTTCCTCTACAAGCCATCATTTTTTTAATAAAAAAATAAATACAAAGTTTTAACTTTCTTTTATTTTGGTATTGAAAATGGTTTTGAAAGCATTTTTATTATATCAATGTGTTGTATTTATATCTTGTGATTGAAATGTGGAAATGTTATGTTTCCTTTATGCATGTTTTATGTGATACGATTATGTTATGGTTTATGATATGGTTAAACCTATTCATATGAGGAATGCATTGGACTTAATAAGTGACGGGTGGAGCCCGCTATAGCTTCTCGATGCATCGGCAGGTCTCATGAGACAAACTAGTGTCTTGGCACAAGGCCTTGACAAAATCTTATTTGTGGTCTTGGCACGAGGACTTGGCTATATGGTTATGATAGTCTGGCATTATGCATTCCATCATTATGAAAATGGTTATTGATATTGCATGTGATTATTCGACCAGTAGAATATCCATGTGAAGAAGTGAATGGAATTATCTCATTTTACTTTTTCCATATTATGTTGAAGTTCAAGTTTAAAAGGCTTTTGTTTTAGTTATACATTGCCTTAAATTTTTATGTTTATTTATGAAAGCTTCCGCAATATTGTTATCCTTACTGAGCATCTGAGCTCACCCCTTTCAATGTGTTAATATTTTCCAGGATGTGAAAGAAGTATTTTATGAATGACCTGTAGGGATAGTCCGAAGAGGATAGAAGTGTGGTCTATGGAGACTATGTTATTATAGTTTTTCACTTTGTGATGTAATGTAACATTTATGAATGTATCTAGTGTTTCCAAGGCTACTAAACTAATCGGTCCTTCGATACTTGATCTTTTGTGATCATGCCAATGTTACGAAGTAACACACCGGCTCTGGGTAGCTGGGGTCGGGGTGTTACAGTTGGTATCAGAGGCAGTTTAGTACTAACCTTGGAAGCTAGATTTAGATAAACTCTGATTAGAGCACATATCCCAAAGATAGACTTTGAGGATTAGTATAGAAGAACTTCCTAGAATTTTGTTATTGTAGAGATTTTGTGAGTTTTTCGAGCAATACATCCCTGTCTGGATACGAGCAGGTAGAGGCGGCTCTGGCACAGATGTACCTAGGGGTAAAATCCGAAAACACCGCTTTGAGCTAGACTCGAACGGGAACTGGTGCACGACAACGGGCCTTGCTGTACTCCTGGTTACGACACTCCCGGGGGATATGCTTAGGATAATTCTCGTTTTATTTACAAACCACTATGAAAATTTATGAGTATATACTTCCTCAAAGAAAACCTTTTTATGATTATGGATTATATCCATAAATAGTTAAATTTATGTTAAGTGTTTTATAAGTATGGGATTATGTATTTTGATTCATAAACTAACCTAGTTTATGCCATTTTATAGAAATGGTGCCCAGTAGAAGGAATGTGAACTCCAGCAATATGTATGATCCAAAGAGTAAGAAGGATCGTATCTTTCACGGTATTAAGCCAACATTTCGAAGGGAAATAGTCTCACATGTGTTCTCAACATATGAAGAAATAGTATCATGTGTTAATAAGATAAGTAAAGAATTCTCTGAGTCCTATGGCTTTGAAGCGAAGAAAGAGACGAAAGGGATGGAAGAGAGAATGATGGATAAAGGGATGAGGGGAAAGAAGAATTTTCCAATATGTGGTAATTGTGGGAAGAAACATCATGGAACTTGCCTAAAGGGAATGGGAGTTTGTTATAAGTGTAGAGAAAAAGGACACAAAGTGCGTGACTGCACGGGTAAGAAAATGGTTTCAAATGTACAATGCTTCTTCTGCAAGGATTGGGGACACTACGCAAACCAATGTCCAAATCATCAGAGTATGCCCCAAATGATGTTATTGGATAACAATCAAGTTATGATACTACCATAGATGAGGAGTAATGATTAGAGTTCTTATGTTGTTATTAATGAATTTTGTAATTTGAGTGTTGTATCAATGATGTACTGGTTATAATAATTATGGAGTATATAAGGATTGTACTGCAGTACTATTTCATCAAGGACTTGAGATTGTGTGGAACCAAGAAAAGTGACTCCACAGTAGGTTAAATTTTTGGAAAATATATGGTTGAGAGAAAGATAAACCATAATATGGTTCTGATACCGAGATAGTGATTTTGGAATAAGACGTGATTGATTTGGATAAATTATATTGGATATTCTTAACTTCCTTGAAACTGATTGATGATTTGTATACTTTTTTTTATAGGAGGAGTATATCTAGTATTCTATAAGGAATAAGGGATCTTGGTAATTCAGTATGTTTAAAAATAATACATGATGAAGGTGTTCACATGTTGTTACATGGAAAAAAGGATCTTCATTATGTTTACCTTCCTTATAAAATTTGGACTGTGAGTTGGAAAGAAGTATTTTGGATAACTATAAAGGTTGGAATGGATTAAGTTGATCTCTGGATAGTATTGTTAAAGGTTAAAAAAAATTATGAATATTATTTTTGGAATATTATAATACTATAGTTTTAGGAAAAGGACAACCTGCAGGGTGGGGCATAACCTGACGTGTCGGACAAAGCTGCAGGAATCGAACCCACAACCATAGTGCGACATGCCTTTATTTCCTACCACTAGCCTACAGGAAGTCCCTGATTATTACAAAATAATTTTACTAATCTAAATGGTATGTGTTAACATTTGGAACCTTATACAATTAGGATAAGTATAATATTTTTGGGTTCTATTATCTTTTTGAGTGAAAGGTGAGTTGAAGGTTGAAACTCTAATTATCAAGCATAAATATATATATATACCTATCTGTTATTCAATGAATAAATTAATTCTTAAACTTTAGTAAAGGGATATTAAAACAAAAAAAATGTGTTACCCTAATACCTTATGTCTTGTTGAACTGATGATATTTTAAATCAACATAGATTGAAGGCTTTGAGGCCCTCAATTTGACAGTTGATTGTGATTGATGACCTCAATCACTCCCTACAAATATTTATGTTTTTCCTCCAATTATATGTCTCTAATTTCCACCAATGTTCTCCTTATCGAGATCATAATTTGGTGGTGACTTTCTTATTTCCATTTCCCTCTTATTAAGGATAAATTTTATTAACCTTATTTCCGATGTGGGTTTTCCACAAAGGTATTTTATCTTTTCAACCTTTTATTTTCAAAGAAAAATTTCAAATTGCGAGGACGCAATTTATTGAAGGAGGGGAGAATGTAACACCCCGAGCTTCCATGATACGCTTCTCATTTAATAATGCAATAGCTTGCATGGTACGCAAGTTCGAGTTCTAACACACCGCGACTAATAAAAGTAGCCGTTATGAATAGTAATAACCACTTTTTAAAATTATAGAAATTTTATATTTCAAAATGGACTTCATTTTTGTATTCGTAATATCGAAATTATCCTAAGTTTAATTTTTTGTAACTTCCTGAGAACTTCCAATATTTTATGAATAGTGATAAATACTTAAAACAACTTTTTTAATCAAAATAATTTATTGTGATAAATTTTACTATTTAGTGGTTTCAAAGTATAATTAGAATATATTTTTACCATTTTACCCAATGGTGGTCATTAGAATTAATTTAACATTGAAATTGGACATAAACAATTACCAATCTTTTGATATAAATTGTTTCTTAAAAACACGCTATTTGTTGTGACAGCGGGAATTGATTATAAAATTAATTAATGAAACTTATATGTTTGGAATTTTGTAAAATAGACATCATTTTTGAATTCGGAATATCAATTATATCTTAGGGTGAAATTTTTGCATTGTTCTGAAAAACTTCAATTTTTGATGAATAGTGAAACCACTAAGTGGTAGTTAAATAACTGATTTTTCGTTTAAATGAAATATTACCACTTCTGTGATTTGATTTTCAAAAATCCGACATACATGGTTGTCATTATGAAGTAAAATGTGGTTCAATGAGATTAAAATAATTTTTTGGTGAATAGTAACTTTTAAGTTCTTAATCGCGATTAGAGGTAATTAGTGTAGTTTAAGGTACAAATAATGTTTTAATAATATGAGATGATCATGAAACTTGTCCTACTCCTATTGGATGAGTCATGGCCGACCAAGACAACCCATGGGTCAACTTGGGGACCCCATGGAGCCACTTTAGTTGGAAAATGACATTAATATATATTTATTTAATGTTAAAATTAAATTGACACAAACATGAGTTATTTTACTAAAACAGTTTTTAAGTGGGGTTACACAAGTCCAAATTTTGACTATAAATATTCATTAGAAATATAAAAAGATTTCCTACATCATAGTATTTTTTTTATAATTTTTAGACATTAAATAAATTAAATTATTTATGACATCATTATGATGCAGTGATGACCTCATTATTTAACGATTTAAATAAAATGAGAAGATAATGCAAAATCCAAGGCTTACACTTGTCCAAAGCCTATTGGATGAGGAGATTTAGAAACCTTATCACCTTATCCTCGAATTATATAAGTGTGGGACCTTTAGAATCCGAAAAGCATTGTGAAATAATGTAACATCTCAATCTTTCCAAAAGTGCCCCTCCTCTCCACTTATAAAAGGCCCCCACCTCTCCCACCTCATTTATACTTTCAAGCCATTTGGCTCGGCCGACCTCTGCCAAAATACTCTCCCAACATCCCTACCTTACTCCTAGAATCCTCACTTTGGGCAGAACTCTTCCCAAGGAAGCCTTTGGCTCAAATCAAAAGAGTTACCCGATTTTGAGGTAATGTCTTCTCTAATGTTGTTTTGTTTTATTTTTCTTCTCCAACCCCCTAAACTATTTTTATTCATTTCTTTTGTAACAAAACCAGTATCCTCAATATACTAGGATGTTGTTATAAGAAGGATTCAAGCTACACTTACACACACCTACATCTAATGGTTAAAAAACATACAGTTTCTACGGATGGCGAATTTCTGCCTCACGAAACGATGATTGTTCAACACTCATATAACACCTTCAAAGGTGGCCATTAAGATGTCACCATATTTATATATGATATAAAATATGTTTATGTTTTACTTATGATTCTGTATTTCTCATTTATGGCATACTTTATGATTTCCATTATGGGTAAAATGCGATAATTTCATTTTAGGAAGTGTGGACTACCGCCCCCTCAAAGTGATTTGAATAGTTAATGCCATATGTAGGATGTATAAAGGATGGATTAAATTTTATTATACACTATATTATACTGTAATTATATTATAAATTTTTATCATTATGATTTCATTCCATTAAATACGAAATAGAAATGAAAGTAGCATTCATGCGTTCGTACGGCTTACCGTCTACATGAACGGTGCATTTCATTTCTTACCTCTAAATGTTACGTGACATTATGAATGAATGTATATACTGTATATATATTATATATATGATATCTACATCATGAATATAATTCTGGATATAATTGATATTTCACCACATGAACAACATGTAATTATAAGAAGTTTATTTTTGACTCAAGTACCAAAGATCGACAAAACGACCGTTATTAACTCAAATAATTAAATAATGTTCATAACATGGTAATAAGGGATATAAAAGGAATAATGAACACGAAAAAGGTTCTTAAGTAAATATAAATTAACTCTAGTTTATTATTCAGGAGGTTAAAGAACGGTCGAGTCAGGACAGGACGCAAGGTAAGGGAATTTCTTAACCCAACTTCCATTTTTTGGGTTAATCTCCTACTTTCAAATTATGTCATGATATTATTATGTCATATCTTGTATTTGTAATTTCTTTATGTGTAATTATAGTGAATACACATAATAGATCTATTTTATTTAAAAAAAATGATCTTTGTAAGGACTTCGTCTCAATCTCCTTTCATTGAGGCATATTTGGTTTTATACACATCTTTCATTTATATGGTGTATAAACCCCTTTGACTTTTACGTTTATTCAAAAGGAATCTTTTTTATACGAAGCGTTTTACTAAATGACGAAAGGGAATGTTTTTCTTTCCGTACTTATGTGGCGACAACGACTTCTCCACCGCCGTGACCATTATTTGAGATTCGGCTTCCTCTACAAGCCATCAATTTTTTAATAAAAAAATAAATACAAAGTTTTAACTTTCTTTTATTTTGGTATTGAAAATGGTTTTGAAAGAATTTTTATTATATCAATGTGTTGTATTTATATCTTGTGATTGAAATGTGGAAATGTTATGTTTCCTTTATGCATGTTTTATGTGATACGATTTTGTTATGGTTTATGATATGGTTAAACCTATTCATATGAGGAATGCATTGGACTTAATAAGTGACGGGTGGAGCCCGCTATAGCTCCTCGATGCATCGGCAGGTCTCATGAGAGAAACTAGTGTCTTGGCACAAGGCCTTGACAAAATCTTATTTGTGGTCTTGGCACGAGGCCTTGGCTATGTGGTTATGATAGTCTGGCATTATGCATTCCATCATTATGAAAATGGTTATTGATATTGCATGTGATTATTCGACCAGTAGAATATCCATGTGAAGAAGTGAATGGAATTATCTCATTTTACTTTTGCCATATTATGTTGAAGTTCAAGTTTAAAAGGCTTTTGTTTTAGTTATACATTGCCTTAAATTTTTATGTTTATTTATGAAAGCTTCCGCAATATTGTTATCCTTACTGAGCATATGAGCTCACCCCTTTCAATGTGTTAATATTTTCCAGGATGTGAAAGAAGTATTTTATGAATGACCTGCAGGGATAGTCCAAAGAGGATAGAAGTGTGGTCTATGGAGACTATGTTATTATAGTTTTTCACTTTGTGATGTAATGTAACATTTATGAATGTATCTAGTGTTTCCAAGGCTACTAAACTAATCGGTCTTTCGAGACTTGATCTTTTGTGATCATGCCAATGTTACGAAGTAACGCACCGGCTCTGGGTAGCTGGGGTCGGGGCGTTACAACTATACTCATCATAGATATCTTTTCCATGTCTTATTGATTAGTTTCACCCAACCTCTGGTTCCACAAATTGATTTCTTCTTTAACTATCATGTAGCAAATGTTCTCCATACTATCCAATTGATATAGGTTTCCATCTATTCAACAACCTTTCATGATATAATGTATCAACCGAGATTTTTATTTATTTTTTATATATCATCAAAGGAATATTTCACTACATACTAGCTTGGCTTACTTTACACGCAATCACGACCTTCCTCGATAGCTTGCGTTGTACGCAATACCGAGTTTCACTAAACGACGATATGCTATTAAAATATTATTTAAAATAGCCTTTATGAATAGTAATAACCACTTTTTTAAATTTTATCTTTCAAAATGGACTTCATTTTTGGATTCGGAATACCGAAATTAGCCTAGGGTGAAATTTTGGTATTTTTCTGAAAACTTTCAATTTTTGATGAATAGTGAAACCACTAAGTGGTAGGTTAAAAACTAAATTTTGCATAAAACTTAATTTTACCGCTTATGTGAATGGAATTTCAAAAAACCGATAGACACGGTTGATATCAGTAAGTAAAATGTGGTTCAATGAGATAAAAATAATATTTTGGTGAATAGTAACTTTTTACTTTTTTTTACCGCGGTTAATAGTAAATAGGGTAACTAAGGGTAAATATGATATTACTATTACCCTAACACATGTCCTAATTATATTGGATAAGTGTAATTCGTCCAAAAACAACCGTATGAATATAATATGACCATTTAGGTCCACTTGGATTAGATTATGACATTTAATATTATTTTATTTAATGAATAGTTAAAATAGTTAAAATCAAAGTTTAATAACTAAAACATTTTTAATATGGGTTTATACATAAGATAAATTAGATTATAAATATTCATTAGAAATCTAAAAATATTTCGTACATAATGATATTTTATTTATAATTTCTAGAATTTAAATAAATTAATTTATTTATGACACAACGATGATGCAGTAATTACCCTTTTAATGAAATGTTAATATAATTGATGTTATAAATTCCCAAATAAATGTAATTTGAGACTTTTTATGAATTACACTAATTTTCTAGGTTACTATGATATATTAGTGTTGATTTAATCAACTTGGTTCGAACATATAATTCTGTTATGACTTTCACAAAAATCATATATCAAATAGTGTCAAAATTGACACAAAATAGTTTTTAAATCAAATATTATATTATTAATTGTTATTTTATACCTAAAAATCTAAGGTTCTTCCAAATGACTTATATAAGGATATATATATTAATAATAAACAACTTGGGGTTCTTTTGGCATGTTATAGTAAGTGTATTAACCATATAGTGTAAGAAAACAAAAAGACACGGTAAAAGTTAAATTATTTAACATAGAGTTAAATCTAATTGATAAGGTTAAAATAATAACCTAAACTTGTCTAAATCCTATTGGTTGATATGATTTCGACTCATCCCCACTTTACCTTCGAAATGAGACCCTTTGGAACCATTATAAACAGATTTTGACTTTAATATAAAATAATATTTTGAGATATTCCTAAGGTGCCCCTCTCCTCCCTTATAAAAGGGCACCTCCTCCCCCTCCTCCTCAAACCAATTTGAGCACCCAAGCTTGGAACACCCCTACCAAAATCCCTTCTCCACTTCCCTAGAATAATCCTAGGGGTCGTGGTCTTCTTCAAAGACCAATCTTAGTTCCCTAAGTGGATGATTCAAAGAGGCGTTTAAAAGAAGAGGTAATATCCATTACCGATCTTTTCAATTTCTTTCTTCTTAAACTTAATCTTCTTTAGTTGTTTCATGATAAAGTAATAACATCAGTATTAATTACATACTGATATGTTATTATAAATATGAAACAACCCTAATTCACCTTCTATCCGTCCTACGGAAAAATGAAATTACCGCGCGTGCGTACGTACGGAATACCGTCTCCACGCCGTGGTGTAATCTATTTTCCACCACCACCTTACTTGGATGGGTATAATGGTTTAAATAATGACTATATATGACTATTAAAAAGTGATATTGATTCTGAAATAGTATACATACACTCCAATACAATTCCGTGATCATAGGAACGATATCATCACTCGTGAGTATGTACGGAATACCGTCTCCACGATGTGATGCGACTCGTTCTACATGATCATAATTACATAGTAATTATATAAATGAATTTAATGAATAAATATGATATATGTTACGCTAATAACATTCTTGATATAAGGTATCTATAACCTTAAAAGAAGAATAAGAATTTATTCGTCAAAACATGCATAAGAACAAAAGGCAATAAAGACCCGAGTAACAAGTAACAATGAAATATTACTAATAAAAAGCTAAGAATATGACCATATATGATATCATATCAATATGTAAGATTATATAATAAGTCAATAACATTATTTAAACCATTCTACAGGAGCTTCGGACACGTACAAAGCAAATCGAACCTAAGGTAAGGGAAATATCACAATCTCATTTTTATCCGAGATTGTTTATACTTTGGCATTTACTGGGGTGTATTTTATCATCCAAATCCATGTTTACTCAATATGTAATATTATTTCCATTCACCTAAAATTGTTTAAATCCAATTTTACTGTTTGGTGATTTTTTGGTAAAGGATATGAAAGGAATCTTTTGTCGTTTTTCGTACGAGGTACTTTTTTTGACTTTTCCGACAAAAGTACGCGAAGAATGTTTTTTTAACTTATACGGAAGGAATGGATTTTTAAAACATTATTTCCAAGAATCTTCCTTTATAAGTTTTCAAGTTTATTTTTAATCAAATTCTTTTATTTTATAATTGTATGACATGTTAAGAAAAGAAAAGTGTTTTTGAAGAAGAAATGATATTTTCCTCAAGAATGGAGTTCAAGTGTTTTATCAAAATTATTTTCCATCTAAGATAATAAAGGGTTCTATTTTTATCCCTATTATTACATTGATTTGATTATGTTGTGAGGGAATTATTTTTATGAAGTCATTTACCTTATACGATTTGTTTTATGATGTCATGATGTTTCAAGAATCCCATTTTTGTTACATGTGTTATGCGATGATGTATGATTTATGATTATGTGGAACACATAAGAAAGGATTCATTATAAGACGGGTGGGACCTATATCTCCCTCCAATGCATTGGGTAATGATTTATATCTCATGAGATAGACATGGCTGGAACGGAAGGTTATTTCGGTTCAGTGATACAGGACTGAAACGAGGAGTGAACTTGGTTTAGAAATGGACTTTGTCCACTAAGATAGTATTGGCAATGAGTCATGACTAACAAGAAATGATTTTCCATGATTATGTGTGCATGCCACAAAGTTTCAAGTTTTATGTTATGATTATGGGGATCTAATTTTCACTTCTATGATTTATTCCATGTTAAGATATTATGATCTCTTTTGCAGGTTATGATTTTCAAAAAGATATGATACGATTTTTATTTCCTTTATTTGCCCTTGCTGAGAATTTGAGCTCACCCTTTTTTGTATGTTTTCTTTTCACCAGGTAAGGAAGATGGATTTAAGTAGAATATGCTAAAAGGGACCTTAGATATGATGAAATAAATGGGAGACACTGTAGAAGATTTATGAACCAGTTGTTTATGTTTCCCAGTTTCTAAAGACACTATACCTATACGGTCCTATGTGGTTTTGGAATATGTTGTAATAAGTGTGCTTCAATTTTGAAGTATTAACAATGTATGTAAAGTATGGGTCGTTATAGTTGGTATCAGAGGAAAGGTATAGTCAACCTTTGGAAACTAGGATGCGAAAGCCTTCGTAAGAACCCTAAGGATAATTCTAAGCATAGAACACAATCTTAGTGTTTTAGAAATGGCCATGAATACCCTAGGATAAGACCTTAAGTGTGAAATTTTATTCTTGATTATGTGGTTTTCCTATTATAATTAGTGTTGCTCACACTATTCTTCTTGGTTTTAGTCAATGGCTGGAACCCGGAGGAACCGTGTTAATGCAGAATGCGACGGGCAATGCAATGATTGTCCCCCTGAGCAACCAAACGTTATGGGAGATGGAATGAAAAATCTTGTAGCCATGCTCACACAACTTTCTCAAGCTATGAATCATGCAGGATTTCCAAACGAGCAAAGTAAGGAGCAACATTCTGTTGAATCCTTCATGAGATAGCGTCCACCTTCATTCAGCGGGTCTACTGATCCATTAGTTGCTGAACAATGGATTAGTACTACTGAAAAGATATTTTCAGTTCTTCAATTTTCTGAGCATGATAAAGTCATCTTAACGGTGTATCGTTTGGAAGGTGATGCAGATCAATGGTGGAATCTTATTAAGAATACGAGGCAAAGGGATGAAATTGAGTCCATGGAATGGGACGAGTTCAAGAACTTATTTTTCAATAAGTACTTCCCTCGTATTCTCTGAAAAAAGATGGAGAAAGAGTTTCTTGAACTGAAGCAAAAGGATGATGAATCTGTTGGTACCTATGAAGCAAATTTTACAAGACTTTCAAGGTATGCTTCTGGTATTTTTATCCAACCTGAGAGTAAGATCGATCGATTCTTTAGTGGCTTAAAACCATGTCTTCGAAGGGCCTTAGCCATATGGGACATCAATAGCTACGAGGAAATTGTTCGATGTCCTCTCAAATTTGAGATGGATATTGGAGTAACCCATCAATCATATTGGTTTGATAAGAAGAGGAAAATGAAATTCAAAGGAAAATCTAAAGAGCACACTGAAAATAAGATGAGCTTTCCCTTATGCTCAAAGTGTGGAAAGAAACATGGAGGGAGTTGTCTTAAAGGGACAAGTAAATGTTTCAAATGTGGAAAGAAAGGTCATAGGGCATTTGAATGCCGTGATAATGGGAAGAAGATGTCTAATGATTCAAACAAAGGAAGGGATACAAAGAATGAACCTACTACACTTCAATGTTTCAAGTGCAAGGAGATGGGGAATTATGCCAATCAATGCCCAAATCCAAGGGTTGATGATGATGGTCGATGTCAAAAAACTCTTAAGGCTAAAGACAAAGGAAAGTCACATGCAATTTCTATTAGCGATGTGGAGTACGATAACGATGTGGTGAAAGGTACACTTACCATCCACTCTAATGTAGAAAATGTTTTATTTGATTCTGGATCCACCCACTCTTTTATTTCTGAAAAATTTTCTAAGGGTATCACCCTATTACCTCAACAATTAGATGTTGAGTTAGCTGTGACAACACCTAATGGCACAACAGTCGCATCAAAAGTTTATAATTCTTCTCCGATTGAAGTTTGTGGGAAAGTGCTTCCTACAAATCTTGTGATCCTTTCTATAGTGGAATTTGATGTGATTCTTGGCATGGATTGGCTTTCTCTACATGGATCTCATATCAATTGCCAAAGAAGGGAAGTCACATTTCATATTCTAGATCAATCTACGATCGTCTATCGATGCAAGGATGAATATAACCTTCCAGTGGAAATTCCTTCCATCTTATGGGTCTTGATTTCACTAAATGAAGGTTATTTATCTCAAATGGTTGGTGAGAAACTCACGATTAATAATATGCCCATCGTACGGGAGTTTGATGATGTCTTTCTGGAGGAATTACCGGGTCTTCCACCAAATCATGAAGTTGAGTTTTCAATAGAACTCGTACCGGGTGATTTGCCTATTTCAAAGACACCTTATATAATGGCCCCAATTGAGTTGCAGGAATTAAAGAAGCAACTCCAAGAGAATGTTGATAAGGGATTCATACGCCCTAGTGCGTCACCTTGGGGAGCACCTGTTATATTTGTTAAGAATAAAGATGGATCAATGAGACTCTGCATTGATTATCGAGAACTTAACAAGATCACTATCAAGAACAAATATCCTCTCTCACGCATTGATGACTTATTTGACCAACTACGCGGAGCTCAATACTTTTCCAAGATTGATCTTCGTTCAGGGTATCATCAATTAAGGGTCAAAAGGGAGGATATACCAAAGACGACTTTCCGTACAAGGTATGGACACTATGAATTTATAGTGATTCCATTTGGTCTTACTAATGCCCCTGCTATCTTCATGGATCTAATGAATATAGTCTTTAGAGACTATCTTGATCAATTTGTGGTAGTCTTTATAGACGATATTCTTGTCTATTCAAAGAGAAATGAAGAGCATGAAGATCACTTGAGAATTATATTGAAGACCATGAGAAAGGAGAAGCTTTATGCCAAATTTACCAAGTGTGAATTTTGGCTTCAAAAAGTTGCATTTTTGGGTCACATAATCTCAAAAGAGGGGATATCTGTGGATCCAGCAAAAACAGAGGTTATCGAAAGATGGTCGAGACCAACAACAATAACTGAGATCCGAAGTTTTCTTGGTTTGGCTGGATATTATCGACGTTTTGTAAAAGATTTTTCACGATTATCTAATCCACTCACCAAGTTGACTCGGAAAGGAGTTAAGTTTGTTTGGACAGAGGAATGTGAAGAGAATTACAAGGAGTTGAAAAGAAGGATATCCAGTGCACCCGTGCTCACACTGCCTTGTAGTGAAGAAAGGTTTGTGATCTACAGTGATGCATCCAAGAAGGGATTGGGGTGTGTTCTTATGAAAAATGATATGGTGGTAGCTTATGCCTCACGACAGTTGAAAATCCATGAGAAAAATTACCCAACACATGATTTGGAGTTAGCTGCGGTAATCTTTGCATTAAAGATTTGGAGGCATTACCTTTATGGTGAAAGGTGTGATATTTATACTGATCATAAAAGTTTAAAGTATATTTTCACACAAAAGGAGCTGAATATACGTCAAAGAAGATGGTTGGAGCTGATTAAGGATTATGAATTCTCAATCCATTACCACCCTGAGAAAGCAAACAAGGTGGTAGGTGCATTAAGTTGACAAGACCATGCTAGTTTATCCATGATGAGGATAACAAAAGATCCAATATTTATGGATTTACAAAGGATGGATCTTGGAATTATAATGGAAGGGGAAAATATTATCTTTCTCAAATGAATGTTCAACCATCTATACATGTGAAGATTAAAGAGGCACAAAAAGAAGATGTAGAGTTACAAAAGAAGGTGAGAAATGTTCCTGAATTCAACCTTGATTATGATGGGATAATAAAGTTCAGGAATCAGGTTTGTGTTCCTCCCATCCCCGAATTAAAAAAAGAGCTGCTGGATGAGGCTCATAGTTCTTCATTCTCTATTCATCCTTGAAGCATGAAGATGTATAGGGACCTGAAAGAGTACTTCTGGTGGGATGGCATGAAAAGAGATGTTGTTGAATATGTCTCTCGATGCTTGGTTTGTCAACAAGTTAATGCTGAGAGACAAAAGTCTAAGGGGATGTTACAACCATTACCCATACCCGAATGGAAATGGGAAAACATCACTATGGACTTTGTCACAGGACTTCCTAAAACATCCAAAGGCAATAATGCTATCTGGGTCATAGTTGATCATCTTACAAAGTCTGCACACTTCATTGCTATTAGAGAGGATTTCTCTCTAGATCAGCTTGCCAGGATATATGTAAAGGAAGTGGTAAGATTTCATGGAGTACCACTTTCTATTATATCTAATCGGGATCCGAGATTTACCTAGAAGTTCTGGCAAAGTCTTCAACATACTCTGGATACAGAGTTGAGTTTCAGCACTGCTTATCATCCTCAGACAGATGGTCAGTCTGAGAGGACAATTCAAACCCTAGAAGATATGTTGAGAGCTTGCTCTATGGATTTCAAAGGAGGTTGGGATCAACACCTACCTTTGGTGGAATTTTCTTATAATAATAGCTTTCACTCCAGTATTCAGATGGCTCCTTATGAAGCTCTCTATGGAAAGAAATGCAAGACTCCAACTTGCTAAGATGAAGTTGGGGAAAGAAAGCTATTAGGACCTGATCTCGTTGATGAAATGGCAGAAAAGGTCAGATCTATTCAACAAAACATAAGAGCAGCTCAGAGTCGACAGAAAAGTTATGCCGACAACCGAAGAAAAGACCTAGAGTTTGAAGTGAGTGATAAAGTGTTCTTACGAATATCTCCCTCGAAGAAGGCTATGAGATTTGGAAAGAAGGGGAAGTTGAGCCCTAGATATATCGGTCCTTTCGAAATACTGGATCGTGTTGGAAAGGTAGATTACCGATTGGCACTTCCACCGAATCTCTCTCAAGTTCACGATGTGTTCCATTTATCTCTCCTGAGAAAGTACATACCTGATCCTTCACATGTACTCAGCTCAGAAGTTGTACCACTGGAGAAAGATCTTTCTTATGAAGAACAACCGATAGAGATTCTGGATCGTAGCGAAAAAGTCCTACGAAACAAGACCACTTGATTAGTGAATGTTTTATAGAGGAACCACCAACTTGAAGAAGCTACATGGGAACTTGAGGATATGATGAGGGAGATGTATCCTCATCTATTTATTACAATGTGACGAATTTCGAGGGCGAAATTCTTTTTAAGGGGGGTAGAATGTAACACCCGAGATTTTTATTTTGTTTTTATATATCATCAATGGAATCTTTCACTACATACTAGCTTGGCTTATTTTACACGCAATCACGACCTTGCTCGATAGCTTGCGTTGTACGCAATACCGAGTTTCACTAAACGACGATATGCTATTAAAATATTATTTAAAATATCCATTATGAATAGTAACAACCACTTTTTGAAATTTTATCTTTCAAAATGGACTTTATTTTTGGATTTGGAATACCGAAATTAGCCTAGGGTGAAATTTTGGTATTTTTCTGAAAACTTTCAATTTTTGATGAATAGTGAAACCACTAAGTGGTAGGTTAAAAACTGAATTTTGAAAAAAACTTAATTTTACCGCTTCTGTGAATGGAATTTCGAAAAACCGACAGACACGGTTGATATCAGTAAGTAAAATGTGGTTCAATGAGATAAAAATAATTTTTTTTGTGAATAGTAACTTTTTACTTTTTTTTACCGCGGTTAATATTAAATAGGGTAACTAAGGGTAAATATGATATTACTATTACCCTAAAACATGTCCTAATTCTATTGGATAAGTGTAATTCGACCAAAAACAACCTTATGAATATAATATGACCATTTAGGTCCACTTGGATTAGATTATGACATTTAATATTATTTTATTTAATGAATAGTTAAAATAGTTAAAATCAAAGTTTAATAACTAAAACATTTTTAACATGGGTTTATACATAAGATAAATTCGATTATAAATATTCATTAGAAAGATAAAAAAATTTCCTACATAATGATATTTTATTTATAATTTTTAGACTTTAAATAAATTAATTTATTTATGACACAACGATGAAGCAGTCATTACCCTTTAAAGGAAATGTTAACATAATTGATGTTATAAATGCCCAAATAAATGTAATTTGAGACTTTTTATGAATTAAACTAATTTTATAGGTTACTATGATATATTAGTGTTGATTTAATCAACTTGGTTCGAACATATAATTCTGTTATGACTTTCACAAAAATCATATATCAAATAGTGTCAAAATTGACACAAAATAGTTTTTAAATCAAATATTATATTATTAGTTGTTATTTTATACCTAAAAATCTATGGTTCGGCCAAATGACTTAGATAAGGATATATATATTAATAATATACAACTTGGGGTTCGTTTGGCATGTTATAGTAAGTGTATTAACCATATAGTGTAAGAAAACAAAAAGACACATTAAAAGTTAAATTATTTAACTTAGAGTTAAATCTAATTGATAAGGTTAAAATAATAACCTAAACTTGTCTAAATCCAATTGGATTATAGGATTTCGACCCATCCCCACTTTACCTTAGAAATAAGATTCTTTGGAACCATTATAAACCGATTTTGACTTTAATATAAAATAATATTTTGAGATATTTCTAAGGTGCCCCTCTCCTCCCTTATAAAAGGGCACCTCCTCCCCCTCCTCCTCACACCAATTTGAGCACCCAATCTCGGCAAACCCCTGCCAAAATCCATTCTCTACTTCCCTAGAATAATAATAGGGGTCCTGGTCTTCTTCAAAGACCAATCTTAGTTCCCTAAGTGGAGGATTCAAAGAGGCGTTTAAAAGAAGAGGTAATATCCATTACCGATCTTTTCAATTTCTTTCTTCTTCAACTTCTTCTTCTTTAGTTGTTTCATGATAAAGTAATAACATCAGTATTACTTAAATACTGATATGTTATTATAAATTTGAAACAACCCTAATTCACCTTCTATCCATCCTACGGAAAAATGAAATCATCGCGCGTGTGTACGTACAGAATACCGTCTCCACGTCGTGGTGTAATCTATTTTACACCACCACCTTACTTGGATGGGTATAATGGTGTAAATAATGACTATATATGACTATTAAAAAGTTATATTGATTCTGAAATAGTATACATACACTCCAATACAATTCCATGATCATAGGAACGATATCATCACTCGTGCGTATGTACGGAATACCGTCTCCACGATGTGATGCGACTCGTTCTACATGATCATCATTACATAGTAATTATATAAATGAATTGAATGAATAAATATAATATATGTTACACTAATACCATTCTTGATATAAGGTATCTATAACCTTAAAATAAGAATAAGAATTCATTCGGCAAAACATGCATAAGAACAAAAGGCAATAAAGACCCGAGTAACAAGTAACAATGAAATATTACTAATAAGTAGCTAAGAATACGACCATATATGATATCATATCAATATGTATGATTCTGTAGTAAGTCAATAACATTATTTAAACCATTCTAAACGAGCTTCGGACACGTACAAAGCAAATCGGACCTAAGGTAAGGGAAATATCACAATCTCATTTTTATCCGAGATTGTTTATACTTTGGCATTTACTGGGGTGTATTTTATCATCCACATCCATGTTTCCTCAATATGTAATATTATTTCCATTCACCTACAATTTTTTAAATCCAATTTTACCCTTTGGTGATTTTTTGGTAAAGGATATGAAAGGAATCTTTTGTCGTTTTTCGTACGAGGTACTTTTTTTGACTTTTCCAACAAAAGTACACGAAGAATGTTTTTTTAACTTATACGGCAAGAATGTATTTTTAAAACATTATTTCCAAGAATCTTCCTTTATAAGTTTTCAAGTGTATTTTTAATCAACTTCTTTTAGATTATAATTTTATGACATTTTATGAAAAGAAAAGTGTTTTTGAAGAAGAAAGGATATTTTGCTCAAGAATGGAGTTCAAGTGTTTTATCAAAATTATTTTCCATCTAAGATAATAAAGGGTTCTGTTTTTATACCTATTGTTACATTGATTTTATTATGTTGTGAGGGAATTATTTTTATGAAGTCATTTACCTTATATGATTTGTTTTATGATGTCATGATGTTTCAAGAATCCCATTTTTGTTACATGTGTTATGCGATGATGTATGATTTATGATTATGTGGAACACATAAGAAAGGATTCATTATAAGATGGGTGGGACCTATATCTCCCTCCAATGCATTGGGTAAAGATTTATATCTCATGAGATAGACATGGCTGGAAGGGAAGGTTATTTCGGTTCAGTGATACAGGACTGAAACGAGGAGTGAACTCGGTTCAGAAATGGACTTTGTCCGCTAAGACAGTCTTGGCAATGAGTCATGACTAACAAGAAATGATTTTCCATGATTATGTGTGCATGCCACAAAGTTTCAAGTTTTATGTTATGATTATGGGGATCTCATTTTCACTTCTATGATTTATTCCATGTTAAGATATTATGATCTCTTTTGCAGGTTATGATTTTCAAAAAGATATGATATGATTTTTATTTCCTTTATTTGCCCTTGCTGAGCATTTGAGCTCACCCTTTTTTGTATGTTTTCTTTACCCCAGGTCAGGAAGATGGATATTAAGTAGAATATGCTAAAAGGGACCCTAGATATGATGAAATAAATGGGAGACACTATAGAAGATTTATGAACCAGTTGTTTATGTTTCCCAGTTTCTAAAGACACTATACCTATACGGACCTTTGTGGTTTTGGCATATGTTGTAATAAGTGTGCTTCAATTTTGAAGTATTAACAATTTATGTAAAGTATGGGTCGTTATATATAATTTACTGTATTTCCATTTATATTTCTTCCTTTTTAATTGAAATACATGATAAGTGACGAATGACATATTTGAAATGCACTCAGTAGATTGTGATGTAAACCATCCAAAAAAAGAACTTTATTTCTCTTCTTCTCACCATTATCCAACTAAGTACTTCCACTACCATTTATCTTCAAAGGACCCTCATTACTGAACCTTATTATTCTATAACCATTTTTTATCATTCACTAACAGGTCTATATATTCCATTATAGGGGATGAGAATCCGCTATTAAGAATCTAGGTGATATTGCACTTTCTACCATTGAGGGATTCTTCTTCAAGGTTGGTTTTTTTAATTTTCTTCTTTTCCATCAATTAACCATTAGAGAGAGTGAAAGACAAATATGTACTATAAAATATCTTATCCATGTTAACATGTTCATCATACTCATATTTTTCTTCTAGAGGTGAAAAACTATTTGAAAGAGAAATAGTGTTTGGATGATCAGTATTGGCTTCTATCTGTGTTCTCCTCTAGTCTAGATGTAATTTCATTAATGAACTTTTCATGTTCTTCAATTATGCTCTTAATGTCATCTATGTATTATAATAATTCAATATTTGTTGAATGATCTTTCATAACTTCCTCAAGTTTATCAAATTCAGCTTCTTGTTGATCAATATATTTTGATGACTCTTCCACAACTTCTCTCCACTTTTTGCTTCTATTTCTTGGATTCTCAAGCTTACCAATAGCATCATCCAGTTGAAACATGAGATCACCATCAATAATAAAATAAAATTATCCATCATTATATTTTTATGGTTTTTATTTTTCATCTATATCCATCATGGATTCTTGTGTTCTAGATTTAAATTCATGTTCTTATCCCTCAAAGAATTCATTTTCATCATCTTATACTTCATAGAAAAAACACTTTCTGTATAATTTATTTCTATATTTTAAGTCTCCGTTTATGAAAAACAATTTCTAAGGATTCTAAATGTTTCCATCTTCGATTTTGTTATCAAAAAACTTGAATGAGAAATTTGAGGTGATGTTCCTAATTCTACCACAACAAAAGCACGCCAAGGTTATCTTTCCTTCAAATCTCCATTTTCCTCACTTGATTTTATTTTTATTGAAAGAATGAAATTAATCTTCACAGTTGTATTAATTAAAAATATCTCCAGAAATTTCATGTTTTTCAATGGCTTTTAAATCCATTCCCTTTCTTACTTGTGTCATTGCATCCTCTAGTTGGACTCAGATTTCATATGTTACCCAACTGCCTTAGTAGATAATCTAAAAAATTCTTTGAAATGTTTATTTCTTCCAGGGTATAAACTTTTGGATTATAAATAGGGGAAATATTTTATAACTCATAGGTATTTAATTTCTTCACCATGCCCTTGAATTGATCTTATGACTTCAGTAATTCAGTTGAAAAATGTATTTACATTTTAATCATGATTCATCTTCTGATCATCAGACCTGTTGTGAAAAACATGATTTTTGTCCTCCTACACATTTTTATCACCTTCATATATATTTTCAAGTTTTTCCCACATGACCTAGCTGAAGCACATCACATGATCTTTTGATATATTTGATCAGACCGAGGTGCAGTGAGGGAAGTTTTCACTTTAGAATCAACATCAATACTTTTCTTGTCTATATTAGTCCTAGACATGAATTTTGGACTAGGGACTTATATGCCTTGTGTAGTGGAGAAAATGACTTACATTCCAAGAGATCTTAGATGATACCTCATCTTATTTTTCCATATCTAAATGTTATTTTCATAAAAAATGGAAAATCCACTATCATTAAATATATTCTCCTTGATAGCATATAAGGATAGATTTAACACCAGTAGCATGTACACTCTGATACCAATTAAATGACCCGAGAACAACCTAATAGTGGATTGGTGAATTAGGGTGTCAATATTTTCTTCAGAAGTGATGGATCTTGTTCCAACAGTTTTTGGAACTTATTAATCATATTCGATGATAATGATAAGTAAAAAAGCAATAACATGAAAATAAGAAACACAACAATTTTAGTTGGTGCACCATTAAGATCTAGTCCAAGGAGCATACATTGATAGTGTCTCGATAATATCTAAATCCACTAATCATCACCAGTTTTTTAGTAAAAAAGGTTGGACACAATCAATTTATACTAGACACACTACCTTTACAATATTTTTGGGATATCACACAGTTTCCCTTTGATCACTTTGGTCGAATTCCCTTAGCTCACTACATTTGGAAGAATACACACACCATTTATGGACATGTAGGTCCATTTTTTTCATTAAATTACACATCCCCAACTATAGATATATTCGTTTTTGAAGTCCCTTTTTTACGTGCAAATTTAATCCAAATGTTTGCGTATTATTAGTCCATGAACTAGCCTTCTTCCCCCGTGAATTTCCTAGCACCTCTTGGTTCTTGTTCTTTAGGAAGAAAATCTTCCTCTATGAACTAACTCCACTTATCTGGACCACCTATACTCTATAAACCATCCCTGATTCACAGACGAATTCCGCCCCTATGAACCATCTCTATTCTGTGGTCCATTTTCTCCTTTACCAACCTTTATATCATTCATGGACCATCTTCCTTCTGCAGACCATTGCCACTTCTACAAAGTTCCTCCACTGAGACTTCTTCCTTTTGTGGGCTATAGAATCTCACAAAACTCCTTGAATAAACAATCTTCTCTGAACTCGTCTCTTTTGGTGGAATCCTTCCCCGTGAACCTCTTCTATGGTGGAGTTGTGTTCCTACAAACCACTTCATAATTCAAAAAATTTCTCCAGGATTTCTGATCAAAATAACTCTTTGTAGTGAAGGTATTAGTGATACTTATATAGGAAAATAGATCTCAAAATATTGATAATCTATTTTACATAAATATTCAATGAGGTATAGCCTTCACCGTGTACTGATCCTTCTATGAACCATTTTACCTACACTTTCTGCATACCACCACTCTTCCTTTGTAGAGTCCAACCACTTCTGAAGATAGATTTCAATCTATTAGAAACAAACGACTCAACACCTATGAACTATTTTCCGACCACGAACCACAAGGATCCCATTACAATTTTACTATGTGGTTTGAATACTATGCTTCACGTTCTGCGTAGTCCTGGTACACGAAATTCCATCCATTTTCATTTTTTCTAGTCATTTGACATACCTCATATGTATTCTGCGAATTTCGTTCATGGATTGTGAACTATGTACTTCTATTAAAAAAATTATTCCTTCTCCAAAAAACTACATATTTTAATTCCCAAAAATTTCACAAACACTATGATAATTCACCACATTAAACACCTATGTTAGACTGTATTTTAAGATATCTTGTCTTGAAAACTCCATGATCAACCCAATGTGGATTGAAAACAAACAAAAACCATAATCCATCTCCAAAAAAGAACTAAATTTATTCCAAAATTGACATTAAAACCTTCCAATCACATTGATAAATCATCCAATCTCATTATAATACTATGGAATCTAGACCCTGAAATAATATTATAATTAAAGTAGGGAACCCAAAACTTGAAAAAATATGATACACATGGAGTTACCAACTCAGAATTTGGGAGAACCAAAACTCATTCCATGGTGAATTTGTAACCCATCCAAAATAAATAAATAAACCACTTAATCCATGCTAGGATGCAAAGTGATTCCTGTGACCTAATTGTTCCCAAATAGGAGTGATAAAAAAGGTTAATCCTTATCCCTCATTACATATCCAGTAGAGAGACATACCCAATGGGAGAACTCTGGTTCACCTAGGGTTATAATACATTTAATAACATTCCATAATGATGGAACCATGAAAAACTATAGACATTACTCTAACCCCAAGTCAATCTTGTAAATTTTCACAAACGTACTGTGGAATATGCATCTTTGAATCAACGATGAAACTTTGAAAAATCATCACTTAAAATGGAGGACTCTCAGCCAACATCTCTAGGTGATTATGTACATCAATATTGGAAGGGATAACACATACCTCAACCAATGGTACAATCTTTATGGAGTCCCTGAATCCCATATCCATACTACTGATATTGAATAGACATCAAAACTAAAAGTTTGATGGAAGGGGGATGTGATGCCTAGATGTTTTATAAAATATTTTCATTAAATATTTTTTATTGTTTAGTAGCATTAATTGCACCCAATCATGAGTTTAATTTAACCCTGATACACCCTTAGTATAAAATTTCAATTATACCATATTCAGTAGGTTACCAGTAATAATTATAACCAACTTATGAAAATGCATTGTGAATTCATTGACTATCAATTATTTATATAAAATATAAAATTTGATACTGGCATTTTTGAGTGAATTAATTTTAGTGATGAAATTAATGAGATATATGTGTGTTATATACTTAATAGAATATTTTTAATATTCATCCAATTGATATTTTAGTTATATACTATGAATAAAACCTTATTCGATGTATAAAAACCTATTTTTAAGATTAATTTTACACCCATGAATAGTGAAACAATTTTAAATTAATATTTTGGCACATTAATAATTTTTATATGACAACATAAACATTTTATTTTTATGAGGGATATTAAAATTTATTTTTTTGAATTTCTGACATTTTTCTGATAACATTCAAGTTTTGATGAATAGTAAAAATCCGCTAAATTTTAATTGAAAATAAATTTATTCATTTAAATAATTTATATAGTTAAATTATATTATGTAATGTTTTAAATGTATATAAAGAATATATTTTTACCATTTAATAAAATGTAGGTCATTGGAATTAATTTTACATTTATTTTAGATGTTAAAACATTTCAATCTTTTGCAATGTTGTAACTTAAAAAAATGATGTTCTATCATTCTAAAAATGGGATTGATTTCAAATTAATTACTACAACTTATATGTTTTTAATTTTTAAAAATAGACTCCATATTTGGAATCAGAAGGCCCAAATTATGTTAATAGGATACTTTTATTTTTGGGCTTCATGAATAGTTACATTGGTAATTATTTTTATTACCATGATTAACGGTAAATCGGGTAATTAAAGGTAAAAATAAAATTATAAAATAACATTAACAGTTGTAAATATCATATTGTATGACTAAATTAGACCTTTATCACATATTTTTCTAAATTTAATAACTTTATGGACACTTACCTTTGAATATGATATTTGTGTAATAAAAACTAATGAATGTGACAAAATGTCACAATCCCATTTTATATAAGTATGTTAATTTTAATATATGTATAAAGAAGATATAACATAAACTATATATTGTCTTCGGAAATATAAAATAATTACTTATATCATAGAAATTTATTTATAAATTTTAGAGATTATATTATTTCCATTAATGATTCACAATAGTGATTTAAAGATTATTTTATTAATAGAAATATCAAATAAATGTTTTGAAGCATATTAAAAAAAATATCATATGAACTAATTAATCTAATCCATGAATTTTTAGGTTACTACGACAATTTAGGAGTGTATTGAATATTTTATTTATAATTCATCTTCATTGTGTATTTGCATAAAAGTCAAATAAATGATTACTCTCAAAATTGACACTCTTGATATTTTATGAAAACAAAAATTTATTAAATTATTTAAAAATCATAGAAATAATTAAAAATTACAAAGTGATCATTATAATATCTAAAATTTCATAATTTGGAATTTTTTTTTCAAGTAACACCATATAATTAAATATTTATAAACATTAAATATATAGAATGTTGTTACCAAAATTAAAATTAAATAGAATAACTAATTGTAAATTAAAAATATATGGTTTAAATAGAAATAATAACTAATCAAAAAATAATTGGTTGATGATATTACAACCATATCTCATCTCATATTTGAATTTGGGAAATTTTGAAGGTCTTTTGACTATTTTTTATTTTATTATAAATTATTATTTATTGAGTTTCCAAAATTACCCCTCACCTCAATTATAGAAGGGCACCTCTGCCATCATCTACTGACAACATTTTAATCCTTCAAGCTCTGCCATACACAGCCCTTTTTCTTTCTCAACTTCCCTATTTTCATTATATATGTTCTGGTCTTCTTTAATGACCAACTCAAGTTCTCTAAAAAGAGATTTAGAGGAAGCACGTTAAGGAAGAGGTAATCTCTTGTACTGATTCCTTAAAACTTATTTATTCTTTTACATCCTATTCCTTAGTTATTTAACTAGAAAATAATAATATCAATAAAATCCATATACTAATATATTATTATAAATATTAAACAATCATATTTTACCTTCTATCCATCCCACGAAAAACTAAATCACCACATGTGCGTATGTACGGCTTACCGTCTCGACGTCGTGGTGTAACTTGTTTTTCCCCAAATCCTTACATGGATGGGTATAATGATATAAAAAATCACTATATATGATTATTATAACATGATACTAATTCTGAAATATCATACATCATCCAGTTCAATACCATTCAATAATTTTGGGAATGATATTATCGCTCGTGAGTACGTATGACCTACTGTCACCACGATGCGATATGATTCATTCAAAATGATCATAATTAAAGAATGGTTATATAAATAAATTGAATGAATAAATATTATATATATTATTATAATATAATTCTGTAAATGATTTAACCATAATATACAAAGTGGAACATGAACTTATCTGAAAAATCTCGCATAAGAACATAGTTAATACCTGAATAATGAGTAATAATGCAATGATAAAAAAAAAACAGATGAAAATATGATCATAAATGTTATCATAAAAATTATTAGGAATTTTCAATAAATCAATAACAATATTTAAATAATTATACAGTAGTTTAGGATACAAATTAAGGATATCGTTCTAAAGGTAGGGGAAAATTTTTCATACTCATTTTTATCTGAGATTATTTATACATATGTATTTATAGTGGTATATTTATCATACACATCCAAATTTCCAAATTATTTATAATTATTTATATGCTTATACTATTTTTTAAAGTTAAGTTTACCCTTTGGTGTTTTTTTAAACATTATGAAAGGAATCTTTTGTCGTTATTTGATTTGAGGAACTTTTGACTTTTCTGGAAAAATTATGAGGCGAATTTTCTATTAACTTACAAGACATGAATGGATTTTTACAGTTTCATAAAAACTTATTTCTATTAAGCTTACTATATATGATTTAAATATTATTTTTAGCTAAATTATTTTCTTTTAAAATTTCTTGGCATTTTGATACAGGAAAATATTTCTGAAAAAGAAAGGATATTTTCCTCGGGAATTAAGTTCAAGTGTTTTATAAAAATTAGTTTTCCTCTTAGATGACATAATGTTATGCTTGAATCCCTATTATTAAATTGATTTGATTATTTGTATGATGGAATTAGTTTTATGAAATCCATTTATTTTATATGGATTATAATGGAATGATATTTATGAAACCCATTTTATTTCATGGGTTAAGTTATGATAAATGATTCATGATTTTGTGGAACACGCAAGAATGGTTTCATTAGGAGATGGGTGGGACCTATATATCCCTAAAATTCATTGGGTAAAGATTTATATTTCATGATATAGACATGATTGGAATGACAAGAAAATATAGTTTGGTAATATAGGGCTGGAACGAGGACTGAACCCTGTTTAGAAATAGAATTTGTTCGCTATGATAGTATCAACAATGATCCTTGAATAATATGAAATGATTTTCAATGCTTATGTGTGTATGCCACAAAATTTTATGTCTTATGTTATGATTATTGGGATTACATTTCACTTTTATGATTTATCCCATGACATGATATTATGATATTTTATATGCAAGATAATATTTTCAAATGTTATGTTATTATGATTATTATATGATTGATATTTCTTTTATTTACCATTACCGAGAATTTGTTCTCACCCTTTCATATGTTTATTTTACCCAGGTCATGAAAAATGGTATTAAGTAAGATAGGTCAAAAATTATTCTATTTGTAATGAAATAAGTTGGAGAAAATTTGGATGTTTGAGGAGCGAGTTGTTTATGACTCCCAGTATCTAGAGACACAAAACCTATACGATCCTCGTGGGGTTTTTGTTATGTTACATAATAAATATTTTTCAATGTTGATGTAATAATTATATGTAAATTATGGTCCATTATTTTTGGTATCATAGAAAAGGATTAGTTAACATTTGGAAACTAGGATAAGATAACCTTAGTAAGAACCCTAAGGATATGTCTAATTATAGGTTACAATCCTATACTAGTGTTTTAGATATGTAAATGAATAAACTAGGATAAAAACTAATGTGTCCTAAAATTGAAATTTTATTCTTAAATTATTTGGTTTTCTCATTATGATTAGTGTTTATCAAACATTGATTCTTGTTTTTAGTCATTTTATGGAACCCAAAGGAATGGTATTAATGCTGAATGCGATGGGAAATGAAATGATTGTCCCCCTGAGAAACCAAATGTTATAGGAGCTAGACTGAAAAATATTACATCCATTCTCACACAACTTTCTAAAGCTATGAATCATGCCATACTTCCAAATGAGGAAAGGAGGGAGAAACATTCCTTTTAATCCTTTTTGAGGTAGCGACCACCTTAATTCAGTGGTTCTTCGGATCCATTAGTGGTTGAACGAAGGATCTGTATCACTGAAAAGATATTTTCAGTTCTACAATGTTCTTAACATGATAAATTAATCATAGTAGTTTATTGTTTTTAAGTTGAAGATGGTCAATGGTGAAATATTATCAATATTACGAGGAAAAGAGGTGATATTGTGTCTATGGAATGGGATTAGTTCATGAACTTATTTTTCAACAAGTACATTCCTCGTGTTCTTCAAACAAATATGGAGAAGGAGTTCCTTAAACATATGAAAAAAGAAGGTTAATATTTTGGAACTTACAAAGAAAATTTTATAAGACTTTCTTGGTATTCTTCTAGAATTATTATCTAATTTGAGATTAAAATTGATTGATTCTTTAGTTTCTTAAAATGAAGTCTCTAAAGGGTGTTATACATAAGGGACTTCAATAGATACAATGAAATTGTTTGATGTGATCTCAAGGTGTATATGGATAATAGAGTAACCTATCTGTAATATGGGTTTGATAAGAATAGTGTAACACCCTGAGATTTTAGGAGAAATATATATTTTTATGTCTTATGTTATATGAAACACCAAACGAATCTTTCACTACACACAACACTGGCTTGGCTTGCGTTACATGCAATCACAACCTTCCTCAATTGCGTGTGTTGTACGCAATACCGGGTTTCACTAAACAACGATATATTGTTATAATATTATTATGGACTAGCCATTATGAATAGTATTAACTAAATTTTGAATTTTATAACCTTATTTTTCATCTTAAACAATTTCTAAAACATGGTATGTGAACAAAATAATTTTTTTGGGTAAAATAAGTGTTTTTCAAAAAATTCAGTTTTTCCACCTTTTGATAGTGCACCCACTTTAAATCTAGTTTTTGATATGTTTATAAGTTAAATTTGACAAAATAAAATTCTTCTTTGAAATCAGGATATAAAAATTTACTTTGGATAAATGTGTCATATTATTCTGATAACTTTCATATTTTAATGAATAATTAAAACACGCTATATATTAATTAAAAAAATCTTTTTCATCGCAATAATTTATATAGTTAAATTATAATATTTAATGGATTTAAAGAATAAATACAATATATTTTTACCATTTAATATAATTTATGTCATCACTATTAATTTTACTTTGAATTCATAGGTTAAAACATTTCAAACTTTGGCAATGTTTTAACATTTAAAACTCGTTTTCTTAACAATGGGATTAATTTTAAATTAATTACTACTAATTCTGTGATTTTAATTTTTAAAAATGGATTCCATATTCTAATTCAGTGGGTCAAAAATATGTTAATAGGTTACTTTTATTTTTTTGATATTATGAATAGTAACTACGGTAATTTTTATTTACTACAGTTATATGTAAATCGGGTAATTAAGGGTAAAAATAAGATTATAAAATTACCCTAACACCCACCAAAATTCTATTGGATGACTAAAAGTAGACCCTTATCACCTAAGGGTTGGAATAAATTCATTTTATATACTTTTCACTATTTAAATAATTTAATTGTTATTAAAACCAAAGAAAGTGACAACATGTCACTCTTTTAAAAATTATAAGTATAATTTATTTAATTTAGTGATAAAATACAAGAAACTTCGAACATGAATAGTCTCCAAAAATATAATAAAATTATCTACATCATGTGTGTTTATTTATAAGTTTTATGGATTAAATATATATCATTAAAGGTGACACAATAGTGATGTTGAAATTATTTTATTGATTGAAATATCAAATAAATGGTTTTAAAAATATTAAAATAAATATTATAAACTATTTAATATGATCCACAAATTTTCTAGATTAATATGACATGTTTTGAATCTATTTAATATTTTGGTTTGAATATATACTTTGTGTAGATTTTATTTAAATTCAAATAAATGAATAGTGTCAAAATTGACACTATTGTTATTTTATAAAAATAACATATTATAAAATGTTTTAAAAATCAAAAAAATATTTAAAAATTAAAAATTAAAATTTATATGGTCCACAATGTCATACGTTATCCAATTATGGACAATTAACAATACATAAGTAATTATTTATAACAATTTAAAATTTATAATCTTATTACAACAAATAAAATTACATAGATTAAATATGGATAAATCAAGTTGATAATGTTTAAACTGGATTCCCTACATGTATAAATTTTATCAGTTGATTAGATTACAACACTATATCATCTAAGATTAGTATTTGAGTCATTTTGGATGTTTTTAACTGGGGTTTAAATTTATTATAAATTAATATGTTTTTAGATTTCCAAAGGTGCCCCTCTCCTCCCTTATAAAAGGGAACCTCCTCCCTCTCCTCTTTACACAAACTTGAGCCTTCATTCTCGGCCGAAACCTGACCATTAATCTTCTAAGATCCCCTAGTAATATACTAGAGGTCTTGGTATTCTTCAAAGACCAGTTTTAGTGCCCTAAGAGGAGGATTCATAGAGGCGTGTCGAAGAAGTGGTAATCTCTTCTACCGATTCTTTCAAGTTTGTTTATTCTTAATCTAATTATTATTTCTTTTTTTCTTCATAATTTAATAACATCAGTATCATTAATATACTGATATGTTATAATAAATATGAAACAACCCTATTTCACCTTCTATCCATCCTACAGAAAATGAAATCACCGCGCGTGCGTATGTATTTAATACCGTCTCCATGTCGTGGTGTAATTTGTTTTCCACCACCACGTTACTTGGATTGGTATAATGGTGTAAAGAATAACTATATAATATTATTGTAAAGTTATATTTATTCTGAAATAGTATACATACACTTCAATATAATTCCACGATCATGGGAACGATATCATTGCTCGTGCATATGTACGACCTACCGTCTCCACAATTTGATGTGACTCGTTCTACACGATCTTCATTGAATAATGATTATATAAATGAAATCAATGAATAAATATGATATATATTACACTAATACCATTCTTGAAATGATGTATCTATAACATAAAAATAGGAATAAAAATTTATTCCACAAAACATGAAAAAGAACATAAAGCAATGAACACCCAAATAACAAGTAGCAATGAAATATTACTAATAAGAAGATACGAATATGACAATATATGATATAATAAAAATTAACATAATTCTTTAATAAGTCAATGAAATTATTTAAATCATTTTACAGGTGGTTCGGATACGTACAAAGCATATCGGACCTAATGTAAGTGAAACTCTCACAATCTCATTTTTATCCGAAATTTTTTATATTTCAGAATTTACTAGGGAAAATTTATCATCCATATCCATGTTTCCTCAATATGTAATATTATTTCTATACACCATCAATTTTATAAATACAATTTTACCCATTGGTGAGTTTTTAGGGAAAGATATTAAAATAATCTTTTATTGTTTTTTTGGTACGAGGTACTTTTTGACTTTTCCGGCCAAAGTACAAGAAGAATGTTTTTTTAACTTATACGACATGAATGGATTTTTATGATTTCATATAACATTATTTCCTTGAAGCTTACTTTACATGTTTTCATGTTTATTTTTAATCAACTTATTTTAGTTCAAAATTGTATGACATGTTAAGAAAAAAAAAATGTTTTTGAAGAAGAAAGGATATTTTCCTCAAGAATGGAGTTCATGTGTTTTATTAAAATTATTTTCCAAATAAGATAATATTGCATTCTGTTTCTATACCTATTATTAAATTGATTTGATTATGTTGTGATGAAATTTTTTTATGAAGTCCTTTATCTTATATGAATTGTTTTATGATGTCATGATGTTTGAGAATCCCATTTTTATTACATGGGTTATGCTATGATGTATGATTTATGATTTTGTGGTACATAAAAGAATGGTTTCATTATGAGATTTGTGGGACCTATATCTCCCTCCAATGCATTGGGTAAAGATTTATATCTCATGAGATAGACATGGCTGGAATGACAAGTTAAAATAGTTCAGTGATACAGGATTGGAACGAGGAGTGAACTCGGTTCAGAAATGGACCTTGTCCGCTATAATAGTCTTGGAAATGAGTCTTGACTAATATGAAATGATTTTATATGATTATGTGTGTATGCCAAAAAGTTTCATGTTTTATGTTATGATTATATGGATTACATTTAACTACTATGATTTATCCCATGTTATGATATTATGAACTCTTTTGTTGGTTAAGATTTCTAAAATGTTATGTTCTTATGAATATTCTATGATTGATATTTCTATTGTTTACCCTTACTGAGCATTTGAGCTCACCCTTTTGTATGTTTTCTTTTCCCCAGGTCAGGAAGAAGGATATTAAGTAGGATATGACAAAGGGACTCTAGATATGATGAAATAAACAGGGGAGAATGTAGATGATTTATGAACCAGTTGTTTATGATTCCCAGTTTCTAAAGACACTATACCTATATGGTCCTATAATGGTTTTTTATATGTTGTAATAATTATGCTTCAATTATGAAGTAATAACCAGGTATGTAAAGTATGGGTCATTATAGTTGGTATCAGAGGAAAGGTATAGTCAACCTTTGGAAACTAGGATGTGAAAGACTTAGTAAGAACTCTAAGGATATGTCTAGGCATAGAACACAATATTAGTGTTTTATAAATGCACATGAATAACCTATGATAATAACTTAAGTGTAAAATTTTATTCTTGATTATTTGACTTTCCTATTATGATTAGTGTTTCTCACACTATGATTATTAGTTTTAGTCAATGGCTGGAACCCGAAGGAACCGTGTTAATGCTGAATGCGACAGGCAATACAATGATTGTCCCCCTAAGAAACCAAACGTTATGGGAGCTGGAATACAAAATCTTGTAGCCATGCTCACAAAATTTTCTCAAGCTATGAATCATGATGGAATTCCAAACGAGAAAAGGAATGAGAAACATTCTGTTGAATCCTACATGAGGCAGTGTCCACCCTCATTCAGTGGATCTTCTGATCCATTAGTGGATGAACAATGGATCAGTACCACTGAAAAGATATTTTCAGTTCTTCAATGTTCTAAACATGATAAATTGATCTTAGCAGTATATCGTTTGGAAGGTGAAGCTGATCAATGGTGGAATCTTATTAATAATACGAGGCAAAGGGATGGAATTGAGTCCATGGAATGGGACAAGTTCAAGAACTTATTTTTCAATAAGTACTTCCCTCGTATTCTTCGAACAAAGATAGAGAAGGACTTTCTTGGACTTAATCAAAGGGATGATGAATCTGTTGGTACCTACGAATCAAATTTTACAATACTTGTATGCTATACTTTTGGAATTGTTATCCAACCTGAGAGTAAAATTGATCGATTCTTTAGTGGCTTAAAACCAAGTCTTTGAAGGGAATTATACATAAGGGACTTCAATAGCTATGAATAAATTGTTTGATGTGATTTCAAGGTTGAGATAGGTATTGGAGTAACCCATCAATTATATGGGTTTGATAAGAAGAGGAAAATATAATTCAAGGGAAAATCTAAAGACAACACTGAAAAGAAGATGGGTTTTCCCTTATGCTCAATGTGTGGAAATAAACATGAAGGGAATTGTCTTAAAGGGACAAGTAAATGTTTTATGTGTGAAAAAGAAGGTAATTGGGTAGTTGAATGTCGAAATAATGGGATGAATATGTCTAATGATCCGAACAAAGAATGGGATACACAGAATGCACCTCCTACACTTCAATGTTTCAAGTGCAAGGAAACGGGGCATTATGCCAATCAATGCACTAATATAAGGGTTGTTGATGACGATCGACATCAACAAACACTTAAGGCAAAATACAAAGGAATTTCACATGCAATTCCTATCGTTGATGTGGAGTATGATAACTAATTGGTGAAATGTACACTTACCATCCACTCTAAAGTGGAAAATGTTTTATTTGATTCTGGATCACCCACTCTTTTATTTTTGAAGAATTTTCTATGGGTATCGCAATATTACCTCAGCATTTAGATATTGAGTTAGCTGTGACAACCCCTAATGGCACAACAGTCAAATCAAAAGTGTTCAATTCTTCTCTGGTTGAAGTTTGTGGGAAAGTGCTTCCTGAAAATCTTGTGATCCTTCCTATAATGGAATTTGATGTGATTCTTGGCATGGATTGGCTTTCTTTATATAGAGCTCATATCAATTTTCAAATAAGGGAAGTCACATTTCATATTCCTGATCAATATATGATAATCTATCGATGCAAGGATGGATATAACCTTCCAGTGGAAAATTCTTCCATTTATGGTTCTTGATTCCAATAATTGAAGGTTATTTATCTCAAATGGTTGGAGAGAAACCCATGATTAAGAATATTCCCATTACACGGGAGATTGATGATGTCTTTCTGGAGGAATTACCAGGTCTTCCACAAAATGGTGAAGTTGAGTTTTCAATAGAACTCATACCAGGTGCTATCCCTATTTCAAAGACACCTTATAGAATGGCCCCAATTGAGTTGCCGTAATTGAAGAAGCAACTTCAAGATAATCTTGATAAGGTATTCATACGCCCTAGTGCATCACCTTGGGAGCACCTGTTCTGTTTGTTAAGAAGAAAGATGGATCAATGAGACTCTGCATTGATTAAAGAGAACTTAACAAGATCACTATCAAGAACCAATATCCTCTCCCGCGCATTGATGACTTATTCGATCAACTATGTGGAGCTCAATAATTTTCCAAGATTGATCTTTGTTCAGGGTATCATCAATTAAGGGTCAAAAGAAAGGATATACCAAAGACGGCTTTCCGTACAAGGTATTGACACTATGAATTTATAGTGATGCCATTTGGTCTTTATAATTCCCATGTTATCTTCATGGATCTAATGAATAGAGTCTTTAGAGACTATCTTGATCAATTTTTGGTAGTCTTTATAGATGATATTCTTTTCTATTCAAAGAGAAAGGAAGAACATGAAGATAACCTGAGAATTGTATTGAAGACCCTGAGAAAGGAGAAGCTTTATGCAAAATTTACCTGGTGTGAATTTTGGCTTAAAAAAGATTCATTTTTGGGTCACATAATCACAAAAGAGGGGATATCTGTGGATCCAGAAAAAACAGAGGTTATCGAAAGATGGTCGAGACTAACAACAGTAACAGAGATCCGAAGTTGTCTTGGTCTGGCAGGATATTATTGACATTTTGTGAAATATTTTTCAAGGTTATCTAATCCACTCACCAGGTTAACTCGAAATAGAGTTAAGTTCGTATGGATGGTGGAGTGTGAAGAGAATTTCAAGGAGTTGAAAAGAAGGTTATCCAGTGCACCTGTGGTCACACTGCCTTGTAGTGGAGAAAGGTTTATGATCTACAGTGATGCATCCAAGAAGGGATTGGGGTGTTTTCTCATGAAAAATGATACGATGATAGCTTATGCCTCACAACAGTTGAAAATCCATGAGAAAAATTACCCAACCCATGATTTGGAGTTAGCTGTGGTAATATTTTCATTAAAGATTTGGAGGTATTATCTTTATGGTTAAAGTTGTGATATTTATACTGATCATAAAAGTTTAAAGTATATTTTCACACAAAAGGTTCTGAATATGTGCCAAAAAATATGGTTTTATCTGATTAAGGATTACGACTTCTCAATTCATTACCACCCTGGGAAAGCAAACAAGGTGGTAGATGCATTAATTCGACAAGACCAAGCTAGCTTATCCATGATGAGGATCTCAAAAGATCCAATATTTATGGATTTACAAAGGATGGATCATTGAATTATAATGGAAGGGGAAAAATCTTATCTTTTTCAAATGAATGTTCAACCATCTATGCATGTGAAGATTAAAAAGGTGTAGAAAAAATATGCAGAGTTACAAAAGAAAGTGAGAAATGTTCTTGAATTCCACATTGATTGTGATGAAATAATAAGGTTCAGGAATCGGGTTTGTGTTCCTCCCATCCCAGAATTAAAGAAGGATCTACTGGATGAGGCTCATAGTTCTTCATTCTCTATTCATCCTGGAAGCACAAAGATGTATAGGGACCTGAAAGAGTACTTCTGGTTGGATGGCATGAAAAGAGATGTTGCTGAATATGTATCCCAATGCTTGGTTTGTCAGCAAGTTAATGATGAGAGATAGAAGTCTATGGGGATGTTATAACCATTACTCATAATTGAATAGAAATAGGAAAAAATCACTATGGACTTTGTCACTGGAATTCCTAAAACATCCAAAGGAAATAATTCTATCTGGGTCATAGTTGGTCATCTTACGAAGTCAGAACACTTCATTTCTATTAAAGAAGATTTCTCTCTGGATCAGATTTCTAGGATATAATTAAAAGGAAGTGGTAAGATTGCATGGAGTACAACTTTCCATTATATCTGATCGGGATCCAAGGTTTACCTCGAAGTTTTGGGGAAGCCTTTAGCATACTCTAGAAACAGAGTTGAGTTTTAGCACTACTTATCATCCTCAGACAGACGGTCAGTCTGAGAGGACAATTCAAACTCTAGAAGACATGTTGAGATATTTCTCTATGGATTTAAAAGGTGGTTGGGATCAACACCTACCTTTAGTTGAATTTTCTTATAATAATATCTTTCACTCCAGTATTCAGATGGATCCTTATGAAGCTCTCTATGGAAAGAAATTACAAACTACAACTTTCTGGGATGAAGTCGGGGAAAGAAAGCTTTTAGGACCTGATCTTATTGATGAGATAGCAGAAAATGTCTGATCTATTCAACAACATGTAAGAGAAGCTCAATGTTGACAAAAATGTTATGCCTATAATCTAAGAAAAGACCTAGTGTTTGAAGTGGATGATAAAGTGTTCTTACGAATATCTCCTTGAAAGAGAGTAATGAGATTTCGAAAGAAGGGAAAGTTGAGCCCTATGTATATTGGTTCTTTTGAGATACTGGATCACATTGGGAAAGTATCTTAGAGATTGGCGCTTCCACTGAATCTCTATCAAGTTCATGATGTGTTCCATGTATCTCTCCTGAGAAAGTACATACCCGATCCTTCACATGTACTAATCTAAGAATTTTTACCATTGGAATAAGATCTTTCTTATGAAGAACAACCGATAGAGATTCTGGATCATAGCGAAAATGTTCTACAGAACAATACTACTCACTTGGTGAATGTTTTATGGAGTGACCACCAATTAGAAGAAGCTACATGTGAACTTGAGGATATGATGAGGGAGAGGTATCCTCATCTATTTGTTACGAAGTGATGAATTTCGAGGAAGAAATTCTTTTTAAGGGGGGTAGAATGTAACACCCTGAGATTTTATAATAAATATTTTTTTATGTCTTATATTATACGCAACACCAAATAAATCTTTCACTACACATAACACTGGCTTGGCTTGGGTTAAACGCAATCACGACCTTCCTCGATAGCGTGTGTTGTACGCAATACCGGGTTTCACTAAACAACAATATATTGTTATAATATTATTATGGACTAGCCGCTATGAATAGTATTAACTACATTTTGAATTTTATAACTTTATTATTCATCTTACGCATTTTCTAAAACACGGTGTGTGAACAAAATAATTTTTTTTGATAAAATAAGTATTTTTCAAAAAAATTAGTTTTGCCGCCTTTTGATGGCGCACCCACTTTAAATATAGTTTTTTATAGGTTTATAAGTTATATTTGAAAAAATAAAATCCTTCTTTAGAATAAGGATATAAAAATTTACTTTGAATAAATTTTTCATATTATTTTGATAACTTTCATATTTTAATGAATAGTAAAAATACGCTATATTTTAATTAAAAAGTTTTTTCATCGCAATACTTTATATGGTTAAATTATAATATTTAATTGGTTTAATGTATAAATAGAATACACTATTACCATTTAATATAATTTATGTAATTACTATTAATTTTAAATTGATTTCATAGGTTAAAACATTTCAATCTTTGGAAATGTTTAAACTTTTAAAACCCGTTTTCTTAACAACGTGATTAATTTGAAATTAATTACAGCAACTTCTGTGTTTTGAATGTTGAAAAATGGATTCCATATTTGAATTAAGTGGGTCCAAATTATGTTAATAGGTTAATTTTATTTTTTTGATATTATGAATAGTAACTATGGTACTTTTTATTTACTAGAGTTAAAAGTAAATCGGGTAATTAAGGGTAAAAATAAGATTATAAGATTACCCTAACACCTGCCAAAATTATATTGGATGACTAAAAGTAGACCCTTATCACCTAAGGGTCGGAATAAATTCATTTAATGGACTTTTTACTTTTGAAATAATTTTATTGTTATTAAAACCAAAGAAAGTGACAACATGTCACTCTCTTAAATCATATAAGTATAATAATTATAATTTAGTGATAAACTACATGAAACTTCAAAAAGGAATAGTTTCCAGAAATATAATAAAATTATCTACATAATTTGAATTTATTTATAAGTTTTAGGTATTAAATAATTATCCTTAAAGGTGACACAATAGTGATGTTGAAATTATTTTATTGATTGAAATATCAAATAAATGGTTTTAAAAATATTATACTAAATAATATATGAACTATTTAATATGATCCAAGAATTTTATAGATTACTATGACATGTTATGAATCTATTAATTATTTTTTTGAATATATCTTCTGTGTAGATTTTATATAAATTCAAATAAATGAATAGTTTCTAAATCGACACTATTGTTATTTTATAAAAATAACATATAATAAAATGGTTTAAAACTCACAAAAATATTTAAAAATTATAAATTAAAATTTTTAGGTTCGAGAATTTCATAAGTTATCCAATTATGTAAAATTCACAATACATAAGTAATTATTTATAACAATTTAAAATTTAGAATCTTATTACCACAAATAAAGATAAATAGATTAAATATAGATAAATCAAGTTGATAATGTTTAAAATAAATTCCCTACATGTCTAAATTTTATTGGTTGATGAGATTACAACCCTATATCATCTAAGATTCGTATTTGAGTCATTTTGGAAGTTTTTAAATGGGGTTCAAATTTATTATAAATTAATATTTTTTTAGATTTCCAAAGGTTCCCCTCTCCTCCCTTATAAAAGGGCACCTCCTACCTCTCCTATTTACACAACTTTGAGCCTTCATGCTCGGCCAACCCCTATCCATTAATCTTATTAACTCCTATAGTAATATAATAGAGGTCCTGGTCTTCTTCAAAGACCATGTTTAGTGCTCTAAGAGAAGGTTTCAAAGAGGCGTGTCGAAGAAGAGGTAATCTCTTCTACCAAATTTTTCAAGTTTCTTTCTTCTTCAACATATTATTATTTATTTGTTTCATCATAAATTAATAACATAAGTATCAATCATATAATTTTATTTTATAATAAATATTAAACAACCCTATTTCACCTTCTATCCATCCTATAGAAAATGAAATCACCGCGCGTGCTTACGTACGGAATTCTGTCTCCACGCCGTGGTGTAATCTGTTTTCCACCACCACCTTACTTGTATGGGTATAATGTTGTAAATAATAACTATATATGATTATTTTATAGTGATATTTATTCTGAAATAGTATACATACACTTCAATATAATTCCACGATCATGGGAATGATATCATCGCTCGTGCGTACATAGGCCTACCATCTCTATGATGTGATACGACTCGTTCTACATGATCTTCATTGAATAATGATTATATAAATGAATTTAATGAATAAGTATGATATATATTACAGTAATACCATTTTTTAAATGAGGTATCTATAACCTAAAAATAGGAATAATAATTTATTCGACAAAACATGCATAAGAACATAAAGTAATGAACACCCAAATAACATGTAGAAGTGAAATATTACTAATAAAAAGATAAGAATATGACCATATATGATATAATAACAATTAATACGACTCTTTAATAAGTCAATGAAATTATTTAAATCATTATACAGGAGGTTCAGATACTTACGAGGCATATCAAACCTAAAGTAAGGGAAAATCTCGCAATATCATTTTTTATCTGAAATTTTTTATACTTCAGAATTTATTGGGGAATATTTATCATCAAAATACTTGTTTCATAAATATTTAACATTATTTCTACCCTCCTAAAATCGTTGAAATCCAATTTTAGCCATTGTTGAGTTTTTAGTAAAAGATATGGAAGGAATCTTTTTTTTGTATGATGTACTTTTTGACTTTTCCTGCCAATGTATGAGAAGAATGTTTTTTTAACGTATACAGAATGAGTGGATTTTTATGATTTCATAGAAAATTATTTCCATGAAGCATCCTTTACAAGTTTTCAAGTTTTTTTAATCAACTTCTTTTAGTTTAAAATTGTATGACATGCTAAGAAAGGAAAAATGTTTTTGAAGAAGAAAGGATATTTTCTTCAAGAATTGAGTTCAAGTGTTTTATCAAAATTATTTTCTATCTAAGATAATATAGGGTTTTGTTTCTATCCCTATTATTACATTGATTTTATTATGTTGTGATGTAATTTTTTTGTGAAGTCCTTTATCTTATATGAATGTTTTTATGATGTGATGATGTTTAAGAATCCCATTTTTATTACAAGGTTTATGCTATGATGTATGATTTATGATTTTGTGGAACACATAAGAATAGTTAAATTTTGAAATGGGTGGGACCTATATCTCCCTCCAATGCATTCGGTGAAGATTTATATCTGATGAGATAGACATGGCTGGAATGAAAAGTTAAACTGATTCAGTGATACAATACTGGAACGAGGAGTGAACTCAGTTCAGAAATGAAATTTATCCTCTATGATAGTCTCAGAAATATGACTTGACTAATATGAAATAATCTTTTCTAATTATGCGTGTTTTCCAAAACGTTTCATGTTTTAAGTTATGATTATTTGGATTACATTTCACTACTATGATTTATCCTATGTTTTGATATTATGATCTCTTTTGCAGGTTAAGATTTCCAAAATGTTATATTCTTATGAATATGATATGATTGATATTTCTTTTGTTTACCCTTAATAAGAATTTTAGATCACCCTTTTGTATGTTTTCTTTTCCCCAGGTCAGGAAGAAGGGTGTTAAGTAGGATATGCCAAAGTAACTCTAGATACAATGAAATAAACGGGAGACAATGTAGATGATTTATAAACCAGTTGTTTATGTTTCCCAGTTTCTAAAGACACTATACCTATACGGTCCTATCATGGTTTTGTTATATGTTGTAATAAGTATGCTTCAATTTTTAAGTAATAACCATGTATGTAAAGTATGTGTCATTATAAATTGAAAATTGGAATTCAAAAGAAAATCTAAAAACTGGAATGTAAAAAAATATGTGTTTTTCTTTATGCTCAAAGTGTGGAAAAAAACATGGAGGGAATTGTCTTAAAGGGACTAGAAAATTTTTTAAGTGTGTAAAGAAAGGCCATCAGGCAATCGAATGCTGATGTAATAGAAAACAATTGTCTAGTGATGTGAACAATGAAAAGGATACACATAATGCACCTCTAAAACTTCAATGTTACAAGGGAAATAAAATGGGAATTATGCTAATCAATGTCCTAATAAAAGGGTTATTGGTGATGATCTACTTAAATAAAATATTAAGGACAATGAAAATGGAAAGTCACATGTAACCACTATCAGTGATATGGAGAACTATAATGAAGTGGTGAAAGGTACACTTACCATCCACTATAAAGTAGAAAATGTTTTATTTGACTCTGGATCCACCCACTATATGATTTATGAATAATGTTCTAAGGGTATTCCTATTTTACCTCAACAATTAGATGTTCAGATAGTTTTGACAACTCCTAATGGCACAAAGGTCACATAAAAATTTTATTATTCTTCTCAAGTTAAAGTTTGTTGGAATTTACTTCCTAAAAATCTTTTGATCCTTCATATAGGGGAATTTTATGTGATTCTTGACATGTATTGGATTTATTTATTTGGATATTATATCAATTTCAAAATAAGGTAAGTCACATTTTGTATTCCAGATCAATCAATGATCATCTATCGATTAAAGGACGTATATAACCATCTAGTAAAAATTTCTTCCATCTTATAGGTCTTGAATCCTATAAATGAAGGTCATTTATCTCAAATGGTTGGGGAGAAACTCAAGATTAATAATATGCACATTGTATAGGAGTTTAATGATTTTTCAAGAGGAATTACCAGGTCTTCCACCAAATTGTGAGGTTGATTTTCTAATAGAAATCATACAAGGTGATATGCCTATTTCAAATACACCTTATAGAATTTACCCAATTGATTTGTAGGAATTTAGGAAGAAACTCCAAGGGAATCTTGATAAGGGATTCATATGCCCTAGTGCGTCACCTTGGGGATCACCTGTTCTATTTTTTAATGAGAATGGTGGATCAATGAGACTCTGTTTCAATTACCAAGATCATAATAATGTCAAAACCAAGAAAAAATATCATCTTCCTTGCACTTATGACTTATTTGACCAACTATGTGGAGCTTAATACTTTTCCAATATTGATCTTCATTCAGGATATCATAAATTAAGGGTAAAAATGAGGATATACCAAAGACGAAATTCCATACAAGGTATGAAAACTATGAATTTATAGTGATGCCTTTTCCTCTAACTAATTACCATACTATATTGATGGATATAATGAATAGATACTTTAGATACTAACTTGATCAGTTTGTGATAGTCTTTATATATGATATTCTTATCTATTCAATGAGAAAGGAAGAACATGAACATCACTTGAGAATTGTACTGAAGATCCTCCGAAAGGATAACCGTTATTCCAAATTTACCAAGTGTGATTTTTTTCTTCAGAAAGTTTCATTTTTTGGTCCTATAATCTAAAGAGAGTGTATATACATGGATCTAGAAAAATCAGAGGTTATTGAAAGATGGTAGAGACAAACAACAATAACTGAGATCCAATGTTTTCTTGGTTTGGATGGATATTAACGATATTTTTTGAAATATTTTTCATTATTATCTTATCCATTAACCATGTTGACATGGAAAGGGTTATGTTTTTTTGGATATAGGAATGTTAAAATAATTTCAAAAGAGCTAAAAGGAAGGTTATCTAGTGCACCTGGGCTCACACTGCATTGCAGTGGAGAAAGGTTTATGATCTACTGTGATGCATCCAAGAAGGGGATAGGATGTGTTCTCATAAAAAATGATTTTTTGATATCTTATGCCTCATGGTAGTTGAAAATTCATGAGAAAAATTACCCAACTCATGATATGGAGTTTTCTGCAATAATCTTTCATTAATGATATAGAGGAGTTTTCTTTATGGTGAAAGGTGTGATATTTATACTAATCATAAAGGATTAAATTATATTTTCACACAAAAATATCTTAATATGTGCCAAAGAATACGGTTGTATCTGATTAAAAATTACTTCTTCTCAATAAATTACCACTCTGGGAAAGAAAACAAGGTGGAATATGCTCTGAGTCAAAAATACCATGCCAATATATCCATGATGAGGATCACAAAAGATCCAATATTTAGGGATTTGAAAATGATGGATCTAGAAATTTTGATGGATGGGGAGAAATATTATATTTCTTAAATAAATTTTCAACCATCTATACAAATGAATATTAAGGAGGTATGGAAGGAAGATATAGAGTTACAAAAAAAGGTGAGAAATGTTCCTAAATTCAGAATTGTAAAGACCCGCAAATTTCAAGGAAATTTTTTTTTCTTAATTTTCTTTGGAATTTTACAAGAGCGCAGCTTCAGACGGCACCTGATTCCGAGGCCCGGTGTGCCCGGAATCAATTTCCGAAGTTTGGCTCGGGTACGTTCAGTGAACGGATGAGCGGGTTTTTCTATCTTTTGAACCGGTGCCCAGAATCGAATTCTGAGGGCACCGATGAAATCGTAGCGCCGGTTTTTGCTTAGAAACGCCTCTTCCGGAGTTGCGTTTGCTCAGACGTGGTTTTTAAATTTTGCGGCTTTAAGTCAGAAATAAAATAAAGTTTGTGCGGCAACTTTATTTTATTTCACTTAAGCTGCTTGGAAGCCACTTGAAGCCACTTAAAGACGGCTTGAACTGAGTTGAACTGGATAGGATTCTATCCGGAAATATCCTACCCCCTTGGTAGGATATTTGTGAGGTGGGGCCCGCACGAGCCCCGCCGTTTCTTTCGCTAAGTAACGCACCCGCGAAAACCCGTCAAAGTAACTGAAAAGTCAACCGACGAGTTTTCTTTAATTCTTAACAGACCATTTAATTGGGCGGTTTATTTCGTGAATTAAATGGGCTGTTTTTTTCGTGAATTAAATGGGTCGTTTCTTTCGAATTGATGGATCGTTTCTTAACCGGTTTCGTGTGTTGGCATGTTTATAAAATAAGACCAACCTAAAAATCCTTTGAAAGGATTTGAGAGGATCTTGTTTCTTCATCTCCCCGCGAAGAACGCGAAGAACGCGAAGAACGCAAAGAACGCGAAGAACGCTGGCAACCGAAATTCGACAACGCACACCGAGATCTGCGACGTCGACGAGCTTTACCCGCGACGTTCTTCGGCGACGCCTCTTCTTCCGTAGCCGATCCTCATTCGGCAACTAAGGTCTGAATCGGATCGTTAATTATCCCTTTTTAAATTTCAATAACAACGGATTTAAATTAATTAAATCCGTTTGTTCTTGATCCGGAGTTTGGCGACGCGACGCCGGATACCGCGACGACGCGACGATCCCCCCTTCTTCCGCGACGAGCAATCCCGCGACGATCCCTTGTTCGGCAACGACAGCTGCGAAGTAAGGGTTGTTGGAATTCTTTTTTTTTAAAATCCCGTGTTTATTCTTTTGAAATAAAGAATCCGATCACGAAACAATTTTAATTTATTTAAAATTGTTGATTGGTTTCTTTCTTGTTTCTCCCGTTGATTATGACTAACGCGGAGGGTGCGGGTCTAACGAACAAGACCCGACAACCCTCCGCCGGTCTTCCCTTTTGTGCGGATTTGGCGGACGACGAAGAACCGCGCGGCAGGGGCGATCTGTTGATCCCGCAGTGAAGGTCAGCCCCCGGGAGGAGCAACGGCGCAGACGGGAAAGGAATCGGGCCACCGGAGCATCTCCGGCGGCCCGCGGAAGGCGGCGGCCGGTTCCGCGGCCGCGCGGAACCGGGGAGGGACGCGGCGGCCCGGCCGCGTCCGCGTGACAGGCGGCCCCCCGCGGGGCCGCGTTTTGCTTGAGCCGCGGGTCAAGCCCGCGGCGCCCTCCTTCGGCCGCTCGGCCGAAGCCGAGCCGGCCGGTCCGGTCGGCCGGGCCGCGCCCAGGCCGGACCGGACCCGGCCTAGCTGGTTCGGGCCGGGTCTGGCCGACCCGGTTCGGGCCGAACCGGTTCGGCCGACCCCAGGGGGGTTCGGGCCGGGTCGCCCCGGGCCCAGAACCCCCGTTTCGGGCCCTCTTCGGTCTTTCGCCCATATCTTGGGCCTGGGACCTCCGATTGACGAACCGTCAGCGGCTACGCGATCCTTGGATCGAGACGGTCGTTTCGGTATATTATACTCAAGGTTTCGGAAGACTTTGGGTTCGGCCGGGTTGGTTCGTACACGAAACCAACCGGGCCCTCGGAGCGGAAACGCTCATAACTTGAGCTACGGACGTCCGATCGACGTACCGTCAGCTGTGGTAGTTTTCTCTAAGTGAGGCGGAACTTTTGGCATACTCCGCCCGAGGATCGGATACAGGCGGAGTACGGTCGGGTTGGTTTTGCCCTAAAAACCAACCGGGCCCCTGGGACGGAAATGCCAATAACTCTCAGACCGGGCGTCCGATTGACGCGCCGTCTGTCGCGTTGAGATCCTGTTGTCGATACGGAACTTTTGGATACATCAACTTCGGACTATGTGTCAGTTGATGTATCAGCCTCTCGGCTCGTGGAGCGGACCCTCCTGAATGAGCTCGCTTTGTGCGGGAACCCTAGCGCTGACTGTGACTTCGACGACAGAGCAGAGATCCTCCGTGGACTGCGACGACGGCAGAGCAGAGATCCTCCGTGGACTGCGACGACGGTAGAGCAGAGATCCTCCGTGGACTGCGACGACGGCAGAGCAGAGATCCTTCGTGGACTGCGGCGACGACTGTGCAGAGATCCTCAGTGGACTGCGTCGACTACTGTACTCAGCGATCCTACGTGGAAGAGTGCTACCGAACTTGTGTGAGCTGAACCTTCTTTTTTACCTTGAGTGGTGGAGCGCTTGGGTGTAGCGGCGGACCCGTGGTACTTGACAGTGGTGGTGCGCTTGGATGCAGCAGCAGACCCTTGGCGGTGGAGCGCTTGGTTGTAGCGGCGGACCCGCGATACTCTACGGAGTGTGTGCGCTTGGTTGTAGCGACAGACCCGCGACGGTGGAGACGTGCGTGCGGAGTACGGAGACCGTGTAGATGACTGAGACCTGACGACTGCTTGACCGACTCGACTTGGAGTGAGTCGACTAGCCCAGTGGACGGAGCGCCCAGTAGTTGGCAGCAGACCCACGGCGGACGGAGCGCCTGGTAGTTGGCGGCAAACCCGCGGTACTCGACAGGAGGAGTACCTCAGTAGGCTATCTGGGTGAGCGCCCGGTATTTGGCAGCAGACCCTCAGCAGACGGAGCGCCCGGTAGTTGGCAGCAGACCCGCGGTACTCGACAGTAGGAGTACTTCAGCAGTCTTAGGTTAGTGAGCAGTACCTCGGAGTCGTGACAGGACCACTGTACACTTCAGAGATGGGGCTCTTCAACTTTTACGGTTTCGATAATGAAAATCCTGGTTGAGCTGAATCGTATGTTACTCTCCTTTGTGGATTGTGTTGAACTATCCTATGTGGATTTTACTGTTTACTCTCCTTTGTGGATTGTGTTGAACTATCCTATGTGGATTTACTGTTTACTCTCCTTTGTGGATTTGAGTCTTGCTTTCCTATGTGGATTGAGTTGTTCTTGAGCTCGTGAGCAGAGCTAGAAGTGGGGACTTAGGTATATGTATGGGCATATACCTAAGTCGAGTCAGATGTTACTTCGTGATTGCATCTTTCTTTTGTGCTATATCCTTTGTGGATTTCGGGAGACCTTCGGGGGTCTCGGGGTCCTTACTGAGTAGCTTGTACTCACCCCTGCACGGGCTATGCCCGCACCTTGTTGTGTTGGTTTCAGACGACGGACATCGCTGATCACGGTTGGGGCATGGAGCAGGACGGTACCTGGAGGTGGACCACTGGGCGGGACGTGCTCGGAGCGGACGTGGGACCCGAGGAGCCTGGAGGCTATCTGTACCCACCCTTCAGGTGGGATTGCCAGTGGACGACACGAGGCCGCCGTCTTTTCTTCAGTTGCTGTACTTTACTTTTCAGTTGTACTTTACAGTTGGGCTTGTATTTCCGGCCCCCTTTACCTTCTGCACATTACTTTCCGCTTGCTGACTCTGTGTGGTTGTTACTTATAAAGGCAATGCCTTCCCTGTTTACTGGGATTTTACGCCTTGGTGCTAGTCGCCAGCCCCTGGCCTATGGAAGGCGGGCTTGGGTTAGTCACGGCACGGGCCCCGAGGTCGGGTCGTGACAAATTGGTATCAGAGGTGGTCGGTTCTACCGCAGACTCTGATCGTCTTTTCTTTCTATATGAAGCAATAGTGTTTAGTGTATTGAGTGTGGTTATCAGTTCAGGGAGCCCAGTGTTGGTGCGGCGGCCGACGTATCCGTACACCAGGACCCTGACTCCTGATTTCTGACTTAATGCATGAAAACATTGATCGCGTGTGTGTTTCAAGTCTTCTTTGTGATTACTTGTGCCAGCTCACCAGGTGTACTGTTCTGACTGTGGTGCTCTTGTTCTCCTTTTCAGGATGGCCCCGCGACGACAGCCAGCTAGGGTTCCGAGTGTAGGGCGCGACGGCAGCCCACCGAGCGACGAGGCCTCGGTGCAGGGCCCTTTGCCAGCAGTGGCACCGGCGGTAGCTTTGCCCGCTGAGCCACCGATGCTGCCAGTACCAGACGCTGACGATGCACGTCGCCTCAGGGCACTGCATGATTTTCAGAGCCAACGACCGCCCAGGTTTCGCGGTGAGGCGGACCCCCAGGCCGCCGAGGACTGGCTAGAGGCGGTGGTACGGATCTTTAGGCTAGTGAGGACACCAGCAGATCTCATGGTGATTCTCGCGGCGAGCCTCCTGCAGGCGGCGGCAGGACGATGGTGGAGCTTGATGCTCCAGGTGCACGATGAGGCATCTCTTCTTTGGACGGACTTTGAGAGCCTCTTCCGCTCGGAGTTCGTCCCAGCCACCCTTCGTGCGGTGCGTATCCAGGAGCTTCTACAGCTGCGGCAGGGCAGCATGACGGTCGCTCAGTACGCGGCGAGGTTCACCGACCTTTCTCGGTACTCGACAGACATGGTACGGGACCCCTTCTTCCGGGCCCGGACCTTCGAGCAGGGTTTGAGACACGAGATCAGGGCATCGCTGATCTCCCTCAGCATACCGACTCAGACAGGAGTACTAGAGCGGGCCCTTCTGATCGAGAGCTTCCTTGCTGAGTCTACACCAGCACAGAGACCCACCGCAGGGCGGCACGTAGCGGAGTCTTCGGTAGCAGGTAGCCGACAGATGACTCAGGGTTCCAGGCAGACCAGACCTACCAGTGGCCGACTGCACGACTCAGGCTCAGTTGTGCGGGGAAGCCGGGGTGGAGTCAGAGCCAGGCGTGCCGAGAGTGGGCAGTGCTACTCCTGTGGCGGAATTGGTCACATGGCTCGTGACTGCCCGACCCGCCATGCGGGGGAGCAGCAGACGGTTGAGGAACCACCTAGGCAGAGGCAGAGGTTCGACCGTGGCGGTCTGCAGGGAGGAGACGGACGAGGTAGAGGAGCTGGCCGAGCAGCAGGTGGTGGACGACGCTTTGAGGTTCTACCACCACCACCACCAGGAGGTCCACCCCGACCGCAGGGGAGAGCTCAGCTTCAGGCAGTCGAGGCCTTCGATCATAGAGCCCTGGGAGCTGATGGACAGGAGCAGAACTAATGGATACATCCTTTGTACTTCTGGTTCCTTGTTGCTTTTGTGTAGCGTCTTGTAATATGAGCTGCAATAATAAAAGATGCATACCTTTGTGATATTTTCGTTCCTGTCCTCTTTCGTGATGTTACTAGGAGATTCCAGTTTTGGCTGTTGACTTGACCCTCACTTGTGAGACATCTACTGGAGGAGACCCAGTTACCACACACTGATGCCGACAGTGTGACTCAACCCTTGGAGGCGAGAGTAACAGTTGAATCTCTTAGTAGTAGCGTCGAGGCCTTACGACGTCATCCTTGGTATGGATTAGTATCGTCCATGTTAGGATTGACTGTTTTAGGCAAAGAATGTGGTTCATCCAGGGGATGAGACCAGATTTCTCTTTTCGGCAAAGAAGAAATCTTGCAGCTCTTGTGGGACCTGTGATGGTCCAGGCCACGACAAAGAAGGTCCAGGTCATCCAGGAGCGGATGAGTACAGCTTAGAGCCAACAGAAACCATATGCTGACAGGAGACGGAGGCCACTGGAGTTCGAGGATGGCGACCACGTCTTTTTGCGTGTCTCACCTCGATGTGGTCTACGGAGATTTGGCCGAGGCGGCAAGTTGTCTCCACGCTTCATCGGGCCTTTCCAGGTCCTCAGCAGGATAGGAGAGGTGGCTTATCGCCTGGCTCTACCACCTCAGTTGCACCGGGTGCACGACGTCTTCCACGTGTCTCAGCTGAGGAGATACGTGCACGACCCGACGCACATCATCGACTTTGGGGAGCTGGACGTGGACGATGGGGCGACTCTTGCGGAGGTCCCAGTGGAGATCGAGGATCGACAGGAGCGGGTCCTACGTGGGCGGTCGATTCCTCTTGTGCGCGTCAGATGGCAGCACGGGAACCTCCAGGAGAGCACTTGGGAGCGGGAGGCTCAGATGCGTGCTCAGTACCCCCATTTGTTCCCCTAGTTTTTGATGTATCTTTACGGGGACGTAAAGCCCTGAGGTGGGAGTAATGTAAAGACCCGCAAATTTCAAGGAAATTTTTTTTTCTTAATTTTCTTTGGAATTTTACAAGAGCGCAGCTTCAGACGGCACCTGATTCCGAGGCCCGGTGTGCCCGGAATCAATTTCCGAAGTTTGGCTCGGGTACGTTCAGTGAACGGACGAGCGGGTTTTTCTATCTTTTGAACCGGTGCCCGGAATCGAATTCTGAGGGCACCGATGAAATCGTAGCGCCGGTTTTTGCTTAGAAACGCCTCTTCCGGAGTTGCGTTTGCTCAGACGTGGTTTTTAAATTTTGCGGCTTTAAGTCAGAAATAAAATAAAGTTTGTGCGGCAACTTTATTTTATTTCACTTAAGCTGCTTGGAAGCCACTTGAAGCCACTTAAAGACGGCTTGAACTGAGTTGAACTGGATAGGATTCTATCCGGAAATATCCTACCCCCTTGGTAGGATATTTGTGAGGTGGGGCCCGCACGAGCCCCGCCGTTTCTTTCGCGAAGTAACGCACCCGCGAAAACCCGTCAAAGTAACTGAAAAGTCAACCGACGCGTTTTCTTTAATTCTTAACAGACCATTTAATTGGGCGGTTTATTTCGTGAATTAAATGGGCTGTTTCTTTCGTGAATTAAATGGGTCGTTTCTTTCGAATTGATGGATCGTTTCTTAACCGGTTTCGTGTGTTGGCATGTTTATAAAATAAGACCAACCTAAAAATCCTTTGAAAGGATTTGAGAGGATCTTGTTTCTTCATCTCCCCGCGAAGAACGCGAAGAACGCGAAGAACGCGAAGAACGCGAAGAACGCTGGCAACCGAAATTCGACAACGCACACCGAGATCTGCGACGTCGACGAGCTTTACCCGCGACGTTCTTCGGCGACGCCTCTTCTTCCGTAGCCGATCCTCATTCGGCAACTAAGGTATGAATCGGATCGTTAATTCTCCCTTTTTAAATTTCAATAACAACGGATTTAAATTAATTAAATCCGTTTGTTCTTGATCCGGAGTTTGGCGACGCGACGCCGGATACCGCGACGACGCGACGATCCCCCCTTCTTCCGCGACGAGCAATCCCGCGACGATCCCTTGTTCGGCAACGACAGCTGCGAAGTAAGGGTTGTTGGAATTCTTTTTTTTTAAAATCCCGTGTTTATTCTTTTGAAATAAAGAATCCGATCACGAAACAATTTTAATTTATTTAAAATTGTTGATTGGTTTCTTTCTTGTTTCTCCCGTTGATTATGACTAACGCGGAGGGTGCGGGTCTAACGAACAAGACACGGCAACCCTCCGCCGGTCTTCCCTTTTGTGCGGATTTGGCGGACGACGACGAACCGCGCGGCAGGGGCGATCTGTTGATCCCGCAGTGAAGGTCAGCCCCCGGGAGGAGCAACGGCGCAGACGGGAAAGGAATCGGGCCACCGGAGCATCTCCGGCGGCCCGCGGAAGGCGGCGGTGGCCGAAGGCGGCGGCCGGTTCCGCGGCCGCGCGGAACCGGGGAGGGACGCGGCGGCCCGGCCGCGTCCGCGTGACAGGCGGCCCCCCGCGGGGCCGCGTTTTGCTTGAGCCGCGGGTCAAGCCCGCGGCGCCCTCCTTCGGCCGCTCGGCCGAAGCCGAGCCGGCCGGTCCGGTCGGCCGGGCCGCGCCCAGGCCGGAGCGGACCCGGCCTAGCTGGTTCGGGCCGGGTCGGGCCGACCCGGTTCGGGCCGAACCGGTTCGGCCGACCCCAGGGGGGTTCGGGCCGGGTCGCCCCGGGCCCAGAACCCCCGTTTCGGGCCCTCTTCGGTCTTTCGCCCATATCTTGGGCCTGGGACCTCCGATTGACGAACCGTCAGCGGCTACGCGATCCTTGGATCGAGACGGTCTTTTCGGTATATTATACTCAAGGTTTCGGAAGACTTTGGGTTCGGACGGGTTGGTTCGTACACGAAACCAACCGGGCCCTCGGAGCGGAAACGCTCATAACTTGAGCTACGGACGTCCGATCGACGTACCGTCAGCTGTGGTAGTTTCCTCTAAGTGAGACGGAACTTTTGGCATACTCCGCCCGAGGATCGGATACAGGCGGAGTACGGTCGGGTTGGTTTTGCCCTAAAAACCAACCGGGCCCCTGGGACGGAAATGCCAATAACTCTCAGACCGGGCGTCCGATTGACGCGCCGTCTGTCGCGTTGAGATCCTGTTGTCGATACGGAACTTTTGGATACATCAACTTCGGACTATGTGTCAGTTGATGTATCAGCCTCTCGGCTCGTGGAGCGGACCCTCCTGAATGAGCTCGCTTTGTGCGGGAACCCTAGCGCTGACTGTGACTTCGACGACAGAGCAGAGATCCTCCGTGGACTGCGACGACGGCAGAGCAGAGATCCTCCGTGGACTGCGACGACGGTAGAGCAGAGATCCTCTGTGGACTGCGACGACGACAGAGCAGAGATCCTTCGTGGACTGCGGCGACGACTGTGCAGAGATCCTCAGTGGACTGCGTCGACTACTGTACTCAGCGATCCTACGTGGAAGAGTGCTACCGAACTTGTGTGAGCTGAACCTTTTTTTTTTACCTTGAGCGGTGGAGCGCTTGGGTGTAGCGGCGGACCCGTGGTACTTGACAGTGGTGGTGCGCTTGGATGCAGCAGCAGACCCTTGGCGGTGGAGCGCTTGGTTGTAGCGGCGGACCCGCGATACTCTACGGAGTGTGTGCGCTTGGTTGTAGCGACAGACCCGCGACGGTGGAGACGTGCGTGCGGAGTACGGAGACCGTGTAGATGACTGAGACCTGACGACTGCTTGACCGACTCGACTTGGAGTGAGTCGACTAGCCCAGTGGACGGAGCGCCCAGTAGTTGGCAGCAGACCCACGGCGGACGGAGCGCCTGGTAGTTGGCGGCAAACCCGCGGTACTCGACAGGAGGAGTACCTCAGTAGGCTATCTGGGTGAGCGCCCGGTATTTGGCAGCAGACCCTCAGCGGACGGAGCGCCCGGTAGTTGGCAGCAGACCCGCGGTACTCGACAGGAGGAGTACTTTAGCAGTCTTAGGTTAGTGAGCAGTACCTCGGAGTCGTGACAGGACCACTGTACACTTCAGAGATGGGGCTCTTCAACTTTTACGGTTTCGATAATGAAAATCCTGGTTGAGCTGAATCGTATGTTACTCTCCTTTGTGGATTGTGTTGAACTATCCTATGTGGATTTTACTGTTTACTCTCCTTTGTGGATTGTGTTGAACTATCCTATGTGGATTTTACTGTTCACTCTCCTTTGTGGATTGTGTTGAACTATCCTATGTGGATTTACTGTTTACTCTCCTTTGTGGATTTGAGTCTTGCTTTCCTATGTGGATTGAGTTGTTCTTGAGCTCGTGAGCAGAGCTAGAAGTGGGGACTTAGGTATATGTATGGGCATATACCTAAGTCGAGTCAGATGTTACTTCGTGATTGCATCTTTCTTTTGTGCTATATCCTTTGTGGATTTCGGGAGACCTTCGGGGGTCTCGGGGTCCTTACTGAGTAGCTTGTACTCACCCCTGCACGGGCTATGCCCGCACCTTGTTGTGTTGGTTGCAGACGACGGACATCGCTGATCACGGTTGGGGCGTGGAGCAGGACGGTACCTGGAGGTGGACCACTGGGCGGGACGTGCTCGGAGCGGACGTGGGACCCGAGGAGCCTGGAGGCTATCTGTACCCACCCTTCAGGTGGGATTGCCAGTGGACGACACGAGGCCGCCGTCTTTTCTTCAGTTGCTGTACTTTACTTTTCAGTTGTACTTTACAGTTGGGCTTGTATTTCTGGCCCCCTTTACCTTCTGCACTTTACTTTCCGCTTGCTGACTCTGTGTGGTTATTACTTATAAAGGCAATGCCTTCCCTGTTTACTGGGATTTTACGCCTTGGTGCTAGTCGCCAGCCCCTGGCCTATGGAAGGCGGGCTTGGGGTAGTCACGGCACGGGCCCCGAGGTCGGGTCGTGACAAGAATTTTTTGTGATGAAATAATAATGTTCAAGAACCAGGTTTGTATTCCTCCCATACCAAAATTAAAGAAAGTGTTATTGGATGAGGCTCATAATTTATCATTCTTTATTCACCATAGAAGTAAAAATATGTATAGGAAACTAAATGAGTATTTATGGAGGGATGTCATGAAAAGAGATGTCGCCGAATATGACTCTAAATGATTTGTTTGTTAGCAAGTTAAGGCTAAGAGAAAGAAGTCTAAGGGGATGTTACAACCATTTACCATACTAGAATGGAAATTGGAAAACATCACTATGGAATTTTTCATTGGACTTCCTAAAACATCCAAAGGCTATAATTCTATCTAGGTTATAGTTATCACCTTATGTAGTAAACACAATTTAATGCTATTAAAGAGGTTTTCTCTCTTGATCAGCTTTCTAGGATATATGTAAAGTAAGTGGTAAGATTAGATGGATTACCACCTTCCATTATATCCAATAGGGATCCATAGTTTACCTCGATGTTCTAGAGATTTATTTAGAATGCTTTAGATATAAAGTTAAGTTTCATCACGACTTATCATTCTCAGACAGTTCACCAACCTTAGAGGACAATTCAATCATTGGAAGGTTTGTTGAGAGCTTGCTCGATGGATTTCAAAGGTGGTTAGGATAAACACCTAACATTGGAGGAATTTTATTAAAATAATAGATTTAACACTAGCATTTATATGGATCCTTATAAATCCCTCAGTGGAAAATGTGAAGAACTCTATCTTGATAGGATGAATTTCAGGAATGAAATATATTAGGTCTTAATCTTGTTGTTGTAATGGCAGAAAATGTAAGATCTATTCAATAACACATAAGATAATTTCAGAGTTGAAAAAAAGTTACTTCAAAAAAAGAATAAAAGAACTTGTTTTTTATGTGGGGGATAATGTGTTCCTATGAATATATCTCTAGAAGAGGGTAATGATATTTGGAATGAAGGGCAAGTTGAGCCCTAGGAATATCAGTCCTTTTGAAATTATAAGTTTTGTTGGAAAGGATGATAATCGATTGGAGCTTCCATAGAAAATATCTCAAGTTCATGAAGTGTTCCATGTATCATTACTAATAATGTACATACCTGATCCTTCACATGTACTAAGCTTATAAGGCATACCACTAAAGAAAGATCATTCTTATGAAGAACAACTGATATAGATTTTGGATCGTAATGAAAATATTCTACGAAACAAGACCACTCACTTGGTTAATGTTTTATGGATAACCACCAATGAGAAGAAGCTACATGGGATATTGAGGATATGATGAGGGATATGTATCCTCTTCAATTTATTTTCTTGTGACGAATTTTGAGGATGAAATTCATTTTAAGGGGGGTTGAATGTAACACCCAGATGTTTTTATAAAATATTTTCATTGAATAATTTTTATTCTTCGGTACCTTCCATTGCACACAATTATGAGATTAAAAGAACTAGAAGATGCCCTTAGTATAAAATTTTCATTATAGCCTAGTGGTTATCTTAGGGGGAATAATTATAACCAACTTATGAAAATGCATTGTGAATTCCTTGGCCATCAATTATTTATGAAAAATATAAAGTATATATTTCTATTTTTGAGTCAATTACTTTTGGTGATAAAATTAATGAGATATAAATGTGTTATACAATTAAAAAAATATATTTTATATTCATCCAATTGATATTATAGTCGTACTCTATGAATAAAACCAAATTTGATGTATAAAACTTATTTTTCGAAAAGTTTAATGTTACACTATTGAATGGATAACCCATTTTAAATTAATATTTTGATGCAATAATATTTTTTATATTATAATATAAACATGTTATTTTTAGGTGGGAAATATAAATTTACTTTGGATGAATTTATGAAATTTTTCTATTAACTTTAATGTTTTGATGAATAGTAAAAATACGCTAAATTTTAATTGAAAATAACTTTTTTCATTTAAATAATTTACATTGTTAAATTATATTATTTAATGGTTTGAAAGTATAAATATAATATATTTTTACCATTTAATATAATTTAGTTCATTGGAATTAATTTTACATTAAGTTCTTATTTAATAACATTTCAATATTTTGCAATGTTTTGATTTTATAAAAAACCTTCATTCTCTCATTCCGACAGTGGGATTTATTTTAAATTAATTACTGCAAATTTTTTGTTTAGAATTTTTAAAAATGGACTCCATATTTCGAATCCTTAGGTCCAAATTATGTTAATAGGCTACTATTATTTTTGGGCATTATGAATAGTAACATTGGTAATTATTTTTATTACCATGGATAAAGGTAAATCAAGAAATTAAAGGTAAAAAAAATATTGTAAAATTTCCTTAACACCTATAAAAATCCTATCGGATTACTAAATTTGATCCATATTATCTATTGTTCGAAATGGAATAACTTGATGGCCACTTACCTATGGATATGACATGAATGTAATGCAAACTAAGGAATTTGAAAAAAATGTCACAATCTCATTTTATATAGGTATATAAATTTTAATATATGGATAACGAGGAGATAATATCGACTATAGATAGTGTCTAGAAATAAGAAATAATTACCTACATCATATAGATTTATTTATAATTTTTATGGATTATATAATTATATTAATGTTGAAACAATTGTGATATAATAATTATTTTATTAATAGAAAAATCAAATAAATGGTTTTAAAAATACTAAATGAAATATCATATGAACTAATTAATGTTATCCTTTAATTTTATAAGAGTTTATGAAATTTTAGGAGGGTATTTTTTTTGAATTTAGATTCTATTTTTATTTTTCTTAAAAGTCAAATAAATGTATAGTGTCAAAGTTGACACTCTTGATATTTTATAAAAATTACATTTTAATAAATTAGTTAAAAAACATAAAAATATTTAAAAATTAAAAATTGATAATTAAAAGATCTAAAATTACCTAAAATATTCATTTATGGTCACTTTACATCATATAAATAAATATTTAAAACCATCAAATATTTAGAATGTTTTAACCACAATTCAAGTTAAATAGAATAAATAAGTGTCAATTAAAAATATATGGTTTAAATTGACAAAATAACTTGTACCTAATTTATTGGATGATGATTTTACAACTCTATATCATCTCATATTTGAAATTGGTTCATTTTAAATGGTTTTTGGGTAGGTTTTTTGTAAGAACTCGGATCTTCGGTTCAGGTAAGTTTTTCTTTTTCCTGAAGTTTTTAAGAAAATAGGGGTTTCTAGAAATTTTTGAAGTACACGCCGTGTACTTTCTAATTACATGCTGTGTACTCCCATGTCGTGCCAAGCTGTTTGCTGGCCATGTCTGGGCCACACACACATTGTGTAGTGATGAGGTGGCGGCAGCTTAAAGCAGAGTACGGAAAAACAGAGTACACGCCATGTACCCCAGAAGTACACGCCATGTATTTTTTTTCATTAAACGGACCGGGGTTATGCCTGATGAATAGAACACTCTCCTTCTTCAGGTTTTTCATCTGAGAGCGACCCGTACGACTGTATTTCTTCTCTGGATTCCCGATCCTCCATCGGATCCCCGTTTTAGCCGACGTCGATTGAGTTGGAACCGCAACGGTGAGTTCTTCCTTCTCCTAGACCTTTGTTTTCCAATTCCTCCACTTTCTCAAGATATCGTTGGTTGAGAATTTTTGACATTTTCTCATATCTTTGATGTTCTAAGGATAATCAATCAGCATGGTTCACGTATATCGTTCTCCTAGCATCGGGGTAGGTGGTTTGTGTCTTTCCATAGGAAGTCTATGAATATTTTGTGCAAATTCCACCAATACCCATGAACGGGGTATTGAATGTTACCTATTTTTCCTATGTTGTTTTCCTGCTTTATTTGATTGTTTGAGTAGAGGTAATTGCTTATGCGTAGGGTAATTCTTTTACTGTTCTTTGGATGTTTTCCATGCATGTTTTGCCTGTTAGGCATTTTACAAGTTGCCATGCCTAGTTGTAGGATAGTAGAACTGTTTAACTGTTATGATGTTGAGCCTTAGAAAGATAGACAAGTAGTTCTTGAGGTTTACTTGGGCTGATATGTGCGCTATGCATGTTTATTTTTACACAGGTCTATGAGAACCTAGTGCAGTGGACCATATGGAGAATGGACGTAAGGGATTCTCTAGAGTGTCTTTAATTTACGATGCGAGACCACAGAGGGAATTGACGTTGAGTGATTTCTCAGAGAGTCTGTATTTCCTTGACCCGGGAGATAGGAGGAATAGACATTGAGTGCTTCCCCAGAGAGCCTTTAGTATGTTATGAGACTATAGGAGGAATTGACGGTTACTTCTTCCTCAGAGAGTCTATTATTTAGCTAAACAAGAGGGGGGAGACTTTGTGTGCCTCCCAGAGGGTTTCTAGTACTTGTAGGTTGAACCTTAGGGGTTAGGTTATGAGAACTACCTATAGGTTACCTTTTTTTTCTACTTTCTTGAGTGGCTGATTCTTATTTGTAGATTGCATGCTAGAAACTGTGGATTGTTATTGATGTGTTTTATCCTATTCACTTCTTACTATTTACTGGTTATTGTACCTTACCCGCCATATATTCACTGACTATTAGACACAGATCTTTGGGTGGTTTCCTATTGGTACTTTGTATCACACCCTGTTTGGGGCATGCTATTGGGCCCAAACAGATTATGTTGTTGCAGGTATAGATAAGGGCAAGTGCCCTTCTACATTAGGTACTTGACTTGCTGTGGAGCTGGAGGGCATGGGACAAAGCTATGGCTTGTGATGCTGAGGAGTTTACCTGTTTTCTTTTGTACTTGATTTAGTATTGTATTAAATATTGTGAATTGTTTGGTTTCTTTCCAAGAAATATGTATCATGCATCATTATTATATATGTGTGCTTCAGTTTTCTTCTTCGAGTCTTCTGCTGTTTATTTCGGTATGGATTATTATTACTTCCACTGTTGAATTTTGTTTACTTTTGTTGTGTACTCTTCCAATGAGGGCATAGTTTCCTCGCTATCACATCCAAGTCCCTCATTTCCAGTCGAAAGCCTCTGGCATTCGGGTAAATGCGCTTGTGGCCATGTGACCAACCAGGAACGGGGCGCCTCTGGGCAGCTTCCGGAACTGGGACGTTACAACGTGGTATCAGAGGAGTTATTTTCTCTTGATTTACTATTTGGAGCCTTTATGTAGGGATAGGATGGATTTGGTACTTGGTATTAAGCTGTGCTCGGGAGTAGCTAACCAGCGTACATGGAAAATCCATACTACCTCAATTATTGTAGTTTTCTTGTTTTCATATTTTACGAGTTATATGATTTCACCTAGAGTGATTCACATGATTTGTGTTGTTATTTTTGTTGATATTGTTGTTATATTTCTATCGAAACCCGATGATATGAGGGTATGCCATCTCAGGCATCACATAGGCACTTCTTAGAAATCACATGCCATGCATTCTTTCCATGCCATCTAGGGTGCATTAGCGAATTCATGTTGTTGTGATAGACCTTGTGTAGATTATGCATGCTGTTGTGATATGTGCTAGATAGAATCTATCCGGTTTGATAGAAAGGTTGTTTGTTTTGTACCTTGCTTAAAAGAACGCCAAATTTTGGTTCTCAAGGTGTTATGGGCCCTCTTGAATCGGAAATTGGTGAATCATTGACCTGTTTTCCTTACATATGACTGTTTTGGATTCCAAGCTTTGATTCGTGGGGAGTGTGGGCCCTCACGGGTCAGAATTTGGCACCTTCATGAACTTTATTTGGTGTTTTCTAGGCTTCCGTGTAGTTTCAGAGCTACTACCTGGAAAAAACCAGAAAACACGGTGTGTATTTTATATATACACTCCGTGTAGTTTTAAACCATGTCACTGACTGTGTGAGCAGAAAAACGGGTTGTGAAAATCTTCAGGAACACGCCGTGTATGATAGGTACACCCAGTGTAGTAATAAGTTGTGTACCTGGACGTGTCACTAACAACACGGGTTGGGGAAGCTCATGCCATACATGTCGTGTTGTGTGTGAAGACGCCGTGTATCTTTGTTCTCGGTACCCGACCGTGTCACTAACAACACGGGTCAGGTAAGCTCGTGTCATACACGCCATGTTGTGTAGAAACACGCCGTGTAACCCGGATCTCAGGACCCGGACGTGTCACGAACAACATAGTTCAGTGTCCTCTCCCACTATACACTCTGTGTTCTATCGAAAAATGTCGTATAAGGGTCAGCCGTGTACTTGGACGTGTCACCAACAACACGGGTCAGGATAAATCTTCAAGTGCACGTCGTGTTTGTTCAGAACACGCCATGTAGTTTCATCTGTGTAGACGGCTGTGTAACTAACAACATGGATCATGAAACCTTGTCCACTACACGTCTTGTCCACCGGGAACACGCCTTGTAGTATTTGTTTAAGAAGACCGTGTGAGTTAGCCGTGCAAGGAGACACAAGGAGGGAATAGAGTTAAGTACACGTCGTGTAGAATTTATACATGATGTGTAGTCTCGTTTTGTAAATATTGAGTGTTTTATTCTCCTGTTTCCATTTTGTACTTCTTGTTTCACTATCCTTGTTTTCCTTATATAAGGTATGCTTTTTATATTTCATAGCTATGCCCCAGAGACGTCCTCCGGTTGTACGTGAGTTGTCCGGTAGTGATCAGACGCCAGATATGGCTGATCAGGGACTTCCTGTCGATCCTCTAGTCGGGCCAGCCTTGGCACCGACTGCCATAACAGTTGAAGGCACTGATGCATAGTTCAGGGAAGGTTTTATGATGATGATGCAGACCTTTCATGGATCACCACCTCCTACCACGACTATGGTAGTCTTGATGCGGGTTTTCTAGCAATAACATCCTCCCACTTTCTCGGGGGAAGGAGGACCACAGGCTGTAGAGTCATGACTGGAAGCCATGCTGACTATATTTGAGCATATGGAGACACCTCCAAAGTGGCGAGACAAGCTCTCTACCTATATGCTGCGAGACATCGCCAAGAAGTGGTGGGATGTGGTCTCACAGGCGGGTCATCAGCAGGTTATCGCTAGAGAGGATTTCTGGTGCGTGTTTTAGGAATTTTTCTTCCCGGAGACCCTGAGGGCCGATCGAGCCTAGGAGTTCATGAACCTAGAGCAGGGTAATCTTTCCATTGTGGAGTATTCCTCTCGTTTCACCGAGTTTCAGTGCTTCACACCCCTATGGGATGGGACTGGGGTGTTCTTAAAACGGAAGTTTGAGGATGGTCTTAGGCAGGAGATCCGCTCACAGGTGAATATCTTCCAGTTGACTTCCATCACTTCCATCATCAACCAGTCGCTGATTGCGGAGTGCAATCTAAGAGACTCCGGAGCTGCGATCCAGGGCAGTTCTTCTCCCAGATCTAGTGTTCCTCCAGTTGACAGCAGGAAGCACCATAGGGAGTCTACGTGCAGTGATCCGAGGAGGCGAGATACATCTTTAGGTAGCCAGGTAGTATGCTACTAGTTTGGAAGGGCAGGGAACATGAGGCCGCAGTGCCAGAGAGACCTGGTGGAGTGCCGATCTTGCAGCAAGATGGGTCACCTTCAACATTTTTTGTAAGGTTTTCTCACCAGTATCTAGTGATGGGGGGGTTCTTCCATGACTCCTCATTGAAGAGCAGCACCAAAGGTTTCTCATCAGTCTAGGAACTGCAGTTATTCTGGCCATTCAGGCTGAGGTGGAGGTCGAGGCCATGGTAGTTAGTCACCAATCCTTCAGCGTCAGTAGGGTGGTTCAGCTCCGAGTGGTCAGGCAGGGTCACAGGGCCGCAGGGCCGGCCAGACTTTTGCAGTGGAGCAGACCTATCAGGAGCAGGATCCCGGACCTTCTAAAGTTCGAGGTACGATTTTGGCAGCCTTAGTTTTATATTCAACTCTTTTTAATACTGGTGATACGCATAGCTTTATCTCTGTTGCTGTTGTGAAGAGCCTTGAGCTCTTTTTTATTTCTTCTTCCAAGTTTTTGACACTGGACACACCTTTGGGGATGAGGACATCTAGTGTACGTCAGTGCAGAGAGTTACCTCTAGAGGTTGTAGGGTATCGCTTTTTATGGTATCTCTATGTCCTAGAGATTACAAGCTATGATGTCATTCTTGGGATGGACTGGTTGGTTCCCTTACAGAGAGTCATCGACTGTTATCGCCATAGGGTGAGTTTCATTTCACCAGAGGGTGAATATTTTCTTCATAGAGCCGAATGGGATATTTAGGCGAGTCGAGTAGGACTCGAGCATCATGGGCTAGGAAGGGTGATGACCCAGATTGTTATTCTTTATTTAGATGGCCAGGGGACTTCATAGTTTGACTTTCCTCTAGAGGTTGATTGTTTCAAGGTTGTCTTCCCAGATGAATTTTTAGGTTTTCCTCCAAAGCATGCGGTGGACTTCTCGATTGAAGTTGTTCCAGGAGCAGCATCGGTGTCCATTCCTCCCTATAGGATGGCTACACCTGAGTTTCAGGAGCTCAAGAAGCAGTTAGAGGAGTTGCAGGTAAAGGGTTTCATCCAACCCAGTACTTCCCATTGGAGTTCTCTTGTCCTATTTTCAAAGAAGACAGATGTCACCCTTAGGCTCTATGTGGATTATCAGAAGTTGAACTACTTGAAGGTCATGAACCGATATCCCTTGCCAAGGATTGAAGATCCCTTCGATCATCTTCGAGGATCCATAGTGTTCTCGAATATCAATTTTAGATCCGGTTATCATCAGTTGCACGTTAGACCATCAGATATACCTCTGAAAGCCTTCAATAGTAGGTATGGTCTCTATGAGTATATAGTTATGTTGTTTGGTCTCACGAATGCACCATCAGTTTTAATGGTGCTGATGAACAGAGTGTTCCATCCTTACTTGGATTCATTCATTGTGGTCTTCATGGACAATATCTTGGTGTACTTTCACACTCGACATGACCATGCTACCCATCTTAAGATCATTATGAGTACACTAAGAGAGCATCGAATTTATGCTAGACTCTCGAACTGCCACTTTTGGATGGATCAGATTAACTTCTTGGGTCATGTTATCTCAGAGGCAGGAGTATCCATGGACCCAGGTAAGGTGAGAGTTGTAGTTTCTTGGGAGAAGAAGAAGAATATTTTTGAGTCATGAAGTTTCCTAGGGCTGTCTGGATACTACAGACACTTCATTCAGGACTTTTCACGCCTTGCAGCACCTTTGACAGGTTTGACCATGAAGGAGGTGAAGTTCTTATGATCTGATTCTTGTGAGTCAGCCTTTCTAGAGTTGAAGGGAAGGTTGACATCAGCACTGATACTAGTCCTACCAGAGCCAGGAAAGAGCTATAATGTTTATTGTGATGCTTCAGGTATTGGATTGGGCGTAGTGCTTATACAGGGAGATGGATTTGTTGCGTATGGGTCTCGGTGGTTGAGGCCAAATGAAAGGAACTACCCAATGCACAATATGGAGTTGGCAGCTGTTGTTCATACCTTACGCTATTGGAGACATTACCTTATGGGAGAGCACTTTGTGGTTTTCACCGACCAAAAGAGTCTCAAGTACATCCTCACTCAGCGTGATTTGAATCTGAGATAGCGCAGGTGGGTCGAGTTTCTCCAGTCTTTTGATTTTGAGCTTGCCTATACAATGGGAAAGGGAAACGCGGTGGCAGATGCGTTGAGCAGGATAACTCAGATTCAGGCAGTTCAGGAGGCCAACAGTGAGTGGAATCTTATAGCTCTATTCTCTGAGATGCATCTCGAGGTGCACAACAGACAGGGACAGAATTTCCTATCTACTATAGCTGTTACCTCTACCCTACATGATTGGGTACGAATGAGGCAGCTATCAGACTCAGAAGGCTTAGTCCTGCAGGAGAGTGTGTCAGGAGAAGACCCTCTTCCTGGATGGACAGTGGGAGAGGATGAGATTCTGCGTTTCCAGGGACACGAATGGGTGCCAGCAGACATACTTGAGGAGCTGATGCGGGAGTTTCATTCTTCATCTTGTGTAGTTCATCCCGGTGTCACCAATATTTATCAGGATCTTCATCGCCAGTACTAGTGGCTATGTATGAAGAGGGATATTGCTGGTTTCTTCTTGAGGTGTTCTACTTGTCAGCGGGTGAAGGAGGAGCATCAGCGACCATCATGCCTTTTGCAGCAGTTACCCATTCCAGAGTGGAAGTGGAATGATGTCGCGATGGACTTCGTGACCAGATTGCCGAGGTTTCCCCAAGGTAACGATGCTGTTTGGGTTGTCATCGACAGGCTTACGAAGGTTTCTCACTTCTTTGAGATCAAAGAGACCCTCAGTGTTGATGATCTGGGACGACTATACATCCGAGAGATTGTACATCTGTTTGGAGTTCCACACTCTATTGTCTTAGATAGGGATGTGCTCTTTACATCTTGGTTTTGGTAGGGACTTCTGAAGGCTTTGGGTACAAAGGTACTTTTGAGTACAGCATACCATCCCCAGATTTATGGCCAGTATGAGCGTATGATCAAAGTGCTTGAGGATATGCTCTGAGCTTACATTATAGACTTTGGAGGTTCTTGGGAGAAGCATATCCCTCTTGTGGATTTCGCCTACAACAACAGTTTTCAGGCAACTATTCATATGGAAAATTATGAAGCTTTTTATGGTAGGCCATGCCAGTAACCCTTATGATGGATGGAGATAGGAGAGGAAACTTTGTTGGGACCTCGTCTTGTTCAGGAGACCTCAGAGCAGATAGAGTTTATTTGGAAGAGGATGGCTACAGAACAATCTCAGCAGAAGTCTTATGCTGATCAGCGTAGACGACCTCTGGAGTTTGAGGTCAGGGATCAGGTTTCCTGCGTGTCGCACCAAGGTTGGAGCACAAGAGGATTTGGTGATAGGGTAAGTTTTCACCGCAGTACGTCAGGCTGTTTGAGGTATTGGAGAGAGTTGGGACGATTTCCTATAGGTTGTAGTTACCTCAGAGGTACTAGGCCATGCACGACATCTTCCACTTCTCTCATCTCTGACATTATTTTTCAGACCAATTTCAGGTATTTCAGCCCGAGGAGGTTGAGCTCAAAGAGGATGCATCATTTGATGAGAATCCTATCCGGATTGTCGATCGCAGTACAAAGGTTCTCCGAGGGCGGTCTGTTCCTATAGTACGGGTGCTATGGTAGCATGGGCGAGTACAGGACGAGACCTAGGAGAGGGAGGCTGATGTACGATCGTAGTGGCCGGAGCTATTCGGGTTTTCTTCTTATCTGCCTCATTAGAGAAATTCGAGGACAAATTTCTTTAAGGGGGGAAGTTTATAAGAAACTGAATCATCACTTTAGGTACGTTTTCCTTTTTCCTAGAGTTTTTAAGAAAAGAGGGGTTTCTGGAAATTTTTGAAGTACCCGCCGTGTAATTTCAGAGTACCCTCCATGTACTCCCTTGCCGCACCAAGCTTTGTGCTGGCCATGTTCGGGCCACACACACGGTGTGTAGAGATGAGGTGGTGGCCTCTTAAAGTGGAGAATGGAAAACAGAGTACATGCCATATAACCCAAAATTAGACGCTGTGTATTTTCTTTTTTTTTTCATTAAATGGACTGGGGTCTTGCCTGATGGACAAAAAACTCTCCTTCTTCAGGTTTTTAATCCGAGACCAACCCATACGGCTGCGTTTCTTCTCCGGATTCCCGAGCCTCCGTTCGATCCCTATATCATCCGCTGTCAATTGCGTTGGAACCACAACAGTGAGTTCTTCCTTCTCCTAGAGATCCGTTTTCCAATTACTCCTCTTTCCCAAGTTATCATTGGTTGAGCATTTTTTGAAGTTTTCCAAGATCTTTGACATTCTAAGGAGAATCAATCAGCTTGGTTCATGTATATCATTCTCCTAGCATTGAGGTAAGTGGTTTGTGCCTTTCTGTAAGAATTCTGTGAATATTTTGTGCAAATTCCACAAATAACCTTGAATGGGGTATTGTGTGTTTCTTATTTTTCCCCTATTGTTTTCCTGCTTTTCTTGATTGCTTGAGTATAGGTAATTGCTTGTGTGTAGGGTAATTATTTTTCTGTGGTTTTGATGTTTTCCATGCATGTTTTTCCTGTTAGGCGTTTTTCTTATTGGCATGCCTAGTTGTAGGATAGTGGAAATGTTGAAATGTTATGCTATTGTGCCATAGAATGATAGACAACTAGTTCTTGAGGTTTACTTGGGCCGATACGCACGCTATGCATGGTTATTTTTACACATGGTTGTGAGAACCTAGTGTAGTGGACCATAGGGAGAATGGACGTAAGGGCTTCCCCAGAGTGGCTTTAATTTACGATGTGAGACCACAAGGAGAATTGACGTTGAGTGCTTCCTCAGAGAGTCTATAGTTCCTCGATGCGGGCCACATGGGGAATAGACATTGAGTGATTCCCCAGAGAGACTTTAGTACGTTACGAGACTATAAGGGTAATTGATGGTGAGTGCTTCCTCAAAGAGTCTATTATTTAGGTGAACAAGAGGGGTGAGAATATTTGTGCCTCCTAGAGGGTTTCTAGTACTTTTAGGTTGAACCTTAGTGGTTAGGCTGTGATAACTACCCATATGTTACCTTTTTGTTCTACTTGCTTGAGTGACTGATTCTTGTTTGTAGATTACATGATAGAAACTATGGATTGTTACTATTGTGTTTTATCCTGTTTACTACTTACTATTTAATGCTTATGGTGCTTTACCTACTATATATTCACTGACTGTTAGGCACAAATATTTGGGTGGTTTCCTATTGGGACTTTGCATCACACCCTGTTTGGGTTATGCTTTTGTGCCCAAATTGATTATGTTGTTGCGGGTGTAGATAATGGAAAGCGCCCTTCTACTTAAGGTACTTGATTTGATGTGGAGTTGGAGAGCATGAGACCATGCTATGGCTTGCGATGTTGAGGTGTTTACCTATTTTCGTTTGTACTTTATTTTGTATTGTATTCAGCATTGTGACTTGTTTGGCTGCTTTACTAGAAAAAATGTATCATGAATTATTATTATATATGTGTGCTCTGATTTTCTTCTTCCAGTCTTCTGTAGTTTATTTCTGTATGGATTATTATTACTTCCGTTGTTGTATGTTGTTTACTTCTATTGTGTACTCTGTAAATGAGGTAATAGTTTCCCCACTATCACACCCAAGGCCATCGCTTCTAGTCGGCAGCCTCTGGCATTCGGAGAAATGCACTTGTGGCCATGTGACCAACCGGGTACGGGGCGCCTCTGGGCGGCTTCTAGAACCAGGATGTTACAAATTGGTATCCAAGGAGTTATTTTCTCTTGATTAACTGTTTGGAGTATTTAGCAAGGGATAGGATGGATTGGGAACTTGGTATTAAGCTATGCTCGGGAGTAGCTAACCCGTGTACAGGGAAAATCCATACTACCTCGATTATTGCAGTTTTCTAGTTTTTAGATTTTACGAGTTATATGATTTCACCAAGAGTGATTCACACAATTTGTGTTATTGTTGTTGATATTGTGGTTCTATTTATGTCACAACCCGATGAGATGAGGGTATTCCATCTCATGCATCATATAGGAACTTGTTACAAATCACATGCCATGGATTCTTGCCATTCTATCTAGGGTGCATTAGTGATTTCATGTTGTTGTGATAGACCTTGTGTAGATTTTGAATGTTGTTGTGATAGGTGCTTGATAGAATCTTTGTAGTTTGATAGAATGGTTTTTTGTTTTTTTAACATACTTAAATGAACGCCAAATTTTGGTTCTTGAGGTGTTATGGGCCCTCTTGAATCCGAAATTGGTGAATCATTGACCTGTTTTCCTTACATATGACTGTTTTGGATGCCAAGCTTTGATTTGTGGGGAGTATGGACCCTGAGGGGTCGGAATTTGGCACCTCCATGATCTTTTTTCTGTGTTTTCTGGGCTTCAGTGCAGTTTCAGAGCTACTGCCCAGAAAAAACCAGAATACAGGGTGTTTATTTTATATATACACGCCGTGTTGCTTTAAACCATGTCACTGACTATGTGAGTAGAAAAGCGGTTTGTGAAAATCTTCAGGAACACGTTGTGTATGGTAGGTACAACCTGTGTTGTAATAAGTTGTGTACCCGACCGTGTCACTAACAACATGGGTCGGGTAAGCTCGTGTCATACACGCCGTGTTGTGTATGAACATGTCGTGTTGTTTGTTCTCGGTACTCGACCATGTCACTAACAACATGGGTTGGGGAAGCTTGTGTCATACACGCCGTGTTGTGTATAAACACGCCGTGTAACCTTGTTCTCAATACCCAGCCGTGTCACAAACAACACAGGTCAGTGTCCTCTCCTGCTATACATGCCGTGTTTTATCGGAACAAGCCATGTAATGGTAAGTCGTGTACTTGGCCGTGTCGCCAACAACACGGGTCAGGATAAATCTTCAAGTGCACGTCGTGTTTGTCCGGAACACGCCGTGTAGTTTCAGCCGTGTAGATGGCCGTGTAACTAACAAAACGGGTCGTGAAACCTTTTCCAATACACGATGTGTCCTTTGGGAACATTCCATGTAATCTCTTTTTAAGAAGACCGTGTGAGTTAGCCGTGCAAGGAGACATGGGCAAGGAAATAGAGTTAAGTACACACCGTGTAGAGTTTATATATTCCGTGTAGTCTTGTTTTGTAAATATTGAGTGTTTTCTTCTCCTGTTTCCATTTTGTAATTCTTGTTTCTCTATCCTTGTTTTCCTGATCTAAGGTATGGTTTAGTTCTTTCAGAGCTATGCCTCCAAGACTTCCTCCGGTTGTTCAACAGTTGTTAGGCAGTGATCAGACTCCAGAAATGACTGATCAGGGACTTCCTGCCGATCCTCCAATCGGGCCAGCCTTAGAAGTGGCTGTCATACCAGTTGCAGGAACTGATGCACAGTTCATGGAAGGTTTTATGAGGATGTTGCAGACCTTTTAGGGATCATCTCCTACTGCAATGACTATGGCAGACTTGACGCAGGTTTTCCAGTAGCAGCATATATCCTCCCACTTTCTCGGGGGAAGGAGGACCACAGGCTGCAGAGTCATGAATGGATGCCATGCTGACTATCTTTGAGCATCTGGAGACACCTCCAAATAGGTGGGTCTAGATCTCTACCTATATGTTGTGAGACTCCACCAAGAGGTGGTGGGACATGGTCTCACAGGCGGGCCATCACCAGGTTATCGCTTGGGAGGAGTTACAGCACATGTTTTATGACTTTTTCTACATGAAGGCCCTGAGGGCCGATCGAGCCCAAGAGTTCGTGAACCTGGAGCTGGGTACTCATTATGTTATGGAGTATTCCTCTAATTTCACTGAGATGCAGTGATTCACACCCCTTCAAGATGGGAGTGGGGTGTTCTAAACACGAAAGTTGGAGGACGGTCTCAGGCGGGAGATTTGTTCGCAGGTGAATATCTTCTAGTTGACTTCCATCACTTCCATCGTCAACCAGGTGCGAATTGAGGAGCGCAATTTGAGAGACTCCGGAGCTGCGAGCCAGGGTGGTTCTACTCCCAGAGAAAGTGTTCCTCTAGTTGACAGCAGGAAGCGCCGTAGGGAGTCTACGCATTGTGATCCGAGGAGGCGAGATACATCTTCAGGTAGCCAGGTAGTATGCAACCAGTGTAGAAGGGCAGGGAACATGAGGCCGCAGTGCTAGAGAGACCTAGTGGAGTGCCAATCTTGCAGCAAGATGGGTCACCTTCAGTGTTTCTGCTAGGTTTTCTCAGTAGTAGCTGGTGATGGGGGTTCTTCCATGACTCCTTGTTCGGGAGCAGCCCCACCAGTTTCTCATCAGTCGGGGAACTGGAGTTCTTCCGGCCGTTCGGGCCGAGGTGGAGGTCGAGGCCATGGCATTTAGTCACCAGTCCTTCAGCGTCAGCAGGGGGCATCAGCTCAGAGTGGTCAGGTAGGGTCACAGGGCTATTGGGCAGGCCAGACTTTTGCGGTGGAGCAGACCTATCAGGAGCAAGATCCCAGACCTTCTACCATTTGAGGTACAATTTTAGTAGCCTTAGTTTTGTCTTCCGCTGTTTTCGATACTGGTGCTACAGATAGCTTTATCTCTGTTGCTGTTGTGGAGAGCCTTGATCTATGTATCTTTTTTTCTGCTGACTTGTTGACACTGGACACACCTTTGGGGATGAGGACATCTAGTGTACATCAGTGTACAGAGTGCCCTCTAGAGGTTGCATGGTATCACTTCTTATAGGATCTCTATGTCCTAGAGATGACATGCTATGATTAACCTTGTGGTTATAGATGATATCTACCACCTTTAAGACAAACTATCAACAATGTACAATACAAAAAGGCCATGAAGAACGAGATCCATTATCTTCTAATCCAAACCACATGGACTGACACTATCTCAAGGGTTCATGGGAAGGTATATAATCCCCCTGTTTTCCACATGTTTTATATTCCACATCATGCTACCCCACAACTATAGAGAACCTCCAATGTCTAGTCTAAAATTCCATGTTTGTGAATATCTATTCTATGAGGATACAAATCCTCCAAAAAAACTCAAATAGTAACATAATTTCTAAAAATAGGCAAGGGTCCCGTGCGATAGTGTTAGACTGCTTCTATGGGGTTTATTACCCACACAGGTGCCCTGAATTATCTTTGGAACCTATCGTCATTAGAATGGGTATAATACCCATAAGTATCCAAGAATAATCTTTTAGATATCCTATGATTATAAAGATGAACCCATTATCATGTTATGTATGTAAATATACTTGGAATGGAGTAAAAACCTTTCAAAAAAATCTATACGAAGAGAATTCCTGTAAAATTTATTTGAGGGTATACAATATATACCTTTGTGTATATGGTGTGTACACCCAATTTCCCATGCTAGGCATATACTTCTGCCTGAATCATCAGGTATTCCCTAAAAAAATAATGTGTATACATCCAATATATAGTGTTTGATCAATACAGGTTAATGAGTCATGTACAATGATCAATCCATTTCCTATAGTCGAACGTATTATGTAGTATTACATACAATGTAGCTCACATTGGGTGTGTGACCACGTACATGACCCCACTTCAATTTCTATACCCATCAGACCTATACAACATGTTAACATGCCTAACAAACTATATGGTCACCATATTTATCCTTATTCACATTTATGGTGTATGAAACATGTATTCTATAGATAAAAATTGTGTGATCATATTTTCATATATAGAATCCATGTGATCTACAAAATTCCACCAGTTTCCCCACAATAATCACCTATACATGCATTCATCCATCAACATTAGTTGAAATAAACAAACAATAAAAGAAATTTAATAAAAAAAAGAGGATTTGGAAAAAGTTACCAACCTCATAGAGAGTCGATAAAGCTTCATGGATTTACACTGTCGATCCGTGATTTATGGTCACAACTCCTTGATCTGGATTTTATTTTCCAATTTTAAAGTGATTGAACCTCTCTCTCCCTCATTTATTTTCTCTTAGTTCAAAAAACCATGAAAAAATGGTTTTACCTTCCTATCATGTGTACAGTGACGGTGGGGGTTGAGAATATGGGTATGGGGAAAAACTTAAAAAAAAAAATAACTATAAAGGGCCCGAACTAGGACACATATCCTAAATGGAGTTCATACATCACGAAGTTAAATAACCCCATTTAAGAATAAACAATGAAGTTTTAATTTCTATTCGGTGATCTGTTATGGAGATATTAACCCTCGTTCATACAAGAATAAAAAATATAAATATCCCAATAAATAGGAAAAACATTAAATAATTCAAAATTCTAGATAAATGATAAAAAACCATCCTGATAATAATGAGAAAATCAGAAAAAAAATTAAGTTTATTTACAAGGTTAAATTATAATTTTACCCTTATAAAGGGCTTGGGGTCCAAACTCAAAAAAAGAAAGGTATTCCACATTAGAAAATAAAGGTCATTTCATCCTTCCAAACACCAAGATTTTTTCCATTGAAAAGATAATTTCCCAACTACATAACTAATAAATAGATAGAAACATCACATTAAAAGATAACACACTCATATATAACCTCCTCTAGATTCTTAATGCCCATATATACATAGGACCTAATATATAACCCAACTTAAAAACACATACATTCACTACCAATCAAAACAGAGACACCGTATCCAAGACTCACATTCCCAAAAAAATCATCGACCATTAACCCATTATAGTGGAAACATCCAACACAAGTGAAACTCACCTATAAATAATTTAATCATGTATCTTTACTAATATGTTTTCCCTCTAATCTTAGGAAGACAAAAAATTATAGAATGATGAAATACACCGAATAATAGCTATCACCCCGATGTAGTCCATCTACTAAGTCATTACCCATGAGGAGATTATTATCCCCACCTTTAAAAATGTATATCCCAAATATTTTTATACCATAATAATCTAAAAACAATGAACCCCACCATATATAACCTCAACATGGGATTTATACAACACCATAGGGGCATATAATACTCTCTCTATGCATTAAAAACTAATAAGAATACAAATTAATGTTTTCTAGTTTAGGGAATGAGGATAACCCTCATTATCCCATCCATCTCTATATAAAAACCGTATGGAATAATGTTGAACCAATAATCTAGTATGATTCTCATCCACCACTAATTGAAACCATCTATCACTCCAAGATCCCCGGTTCATATATTCCCAATACTCAAACATCCACAATCACATCCTATGGAGTGATACGATTCATTATACACCATAAAATACTATAATGGTGTCTCCTATTAAAACTCTCTATATACTACTGAAGAGACCACATAGCCTAGATGATTGATTACCATTAATTAAGATACCTATGATATCCAAGATCGCATTATCTATCCCATGTCCACCGTTTAACATAGGTATAAAACTCTATAAGGACTCCACATATCACCCCATACATAAAACCATCCTCTATAAAAAAAATTCAATAATATAATACAACTTATGATTTTAGATATTGGAAATATCAGGAGATGATGACTCCTAAAAAATCATCACATAACTCCATTATCTCTCCCAGGGAAAGTTCTAGAAAATAATAATCCCTTTATCTATATTTTCATGACTATTAATTTGGAATAACCATAGTCCATGAAGATTATATTTCCCACAAGTGATCTAATTGGTTGAAACTTTTAATGGTTTTCCTCACTAATCACCTAAGTCCCAATTCCAATAAAATGTGGACCATGAAAAATTTAATCAATCAAAAAACCAACAAAACACTATTCTTCCACAAAAAATAACGATTCACATGATTATCTATCACCTAAGATATCACCAAAGGCCCACACTTAGTCCTAGAAAAATACCATGAAAACCCTCTCCACCAAATCTGTCTCACACTATCATCAGAAGAAAGGGTAGACTGTAATACCCCATTATTGTAAAAAATGTATGTCTTGTAAAATAGCATATGTGACATGAAAAACTAAGATTATAAGAGAATTTAAGACCCTAAAATATTTTTTTTAGTTTTAAATAAATTAAATCTATTAAATAGTGTTTGATGCACATAAAACTTGGTTCATGATAAACATGGTACTTTAACGATTTTATACTTATTATAAATAAAATTATATCATCTGAAAGAAAAATTAATTTTTTCTGAAATATTTATTTTTTAAATGGTTGTTTAGTTTACCTTTTAACAGAAAATTTAAAATACTTTTTACCAATTTAATAAAATATATTTTAAAAAAGTATCTTCATTTTTGAAATTATCATATCCAAATTATTTTATACTAATTTCTTGGGATTTTTGTAGAAGATTCCATTTTTGATGAATAGTGAAATATATTTATTTTTAATAATGATTTCTATTTCATTTAAAGAATTTAGAAGGATTTTTTTATTTTATTGTGGTTTGAAATTCAAAATTAGTTTAATTTATTATTAATTAATCCAAACTAGTTCATTGGAATCAATTCCAAATATAATTTTGATATATGTTTTTTAAAATTTTGAATGTTTTTATTTTGGAAAACTATTTTATACTAAATTATGGAACTAATTTCAAATTAAAATATTACACATTGGTAAGATTAATTTTTAATAATGTAATTAATTTTAAGAGTCAAATTATGATATTATATCTAATAAGTTAAACATATTTTTTACCATAATATATAGTAAAAACAATAAAAATTATTTACCGCAATTAAGGTAAAAATAGGTTTACCTGGGGTTAAACTAAAAATAGTAGTGTTAAAAATGACCCAAAATTGTATAAATCATACTTTTTTATCATATTTTTACTTTATATATTAGAATGTTAAACATGGGTCCATTCTATATCCTTCTTTCCTGAGACAAAGGTGGGTGTAATTCATTCTTTTCAAATATTTTAAGTATGTCCTCTCCTCCACTTTTAAAAGGACACCACTATCATCCCCTTTAGACATAACCAAATACCATTGGATCATATAATACATATAAAAATAAATACCTTAATTTCTTACCATCATCTTATAATTATTTTCTTGGTTCGAAATCTAATTGATAACTTTTATTGGTGCAATCTTAAAGAAGTTTTCTGAGGAAGAGGTAACATCTTTAACAAATATTTTTATTATATTTCTTCATACACCTCCTTCAAATATTATAAATCCATGATTAAATAATAACCTTATTATGTCCTATATACTATATTTTTTAATATTATTTTACTAACGTACAACCGTCTCCTGCTCCCTCAAATGGGAAAGAAAATCGGTGATCGTTTGTATAGAGGACTACCACCTCACGAACGTACATTATTTATTTTACATCACCAATACTCATGGATGGTTATAATGATGCATATAATGTTTATATATGAAATTTATGTTACAATTAAACTTCTTGAATTTAAATATCACATATACCTTCTTACTTTCCATTATATAGATCATATGATGATGTAGCCCTTGTGTACAGTGATTATCACCTCATGAAGCGATATGATTTGTTCTCCACTATAAATTTACATGGAAGGTAATAAAGAACAATTTAAATGAATATTTGTGATATATATTTTTTTTAAAAGGATTTAGTGACATTAATATTCCCTTAAAATCCTTTTCCTTTCTTCAGTTAAGGAAATAATAATGTTGTGTGTGCGTACATACAACATACAATTTCCACATAGTGACGTGACTCATTATCCATGTTTGAAACAATGAAAAAAAAATTTATAATATTAATATAATTTTAGTGATTATGGAACCATATATTATGTTAAATATACATACCATTCATGATAACACATGCATAAGAAAACAATTAAATTACACAAGATAAAATAGTGATAATTAAATATTTTTAATGAATGAGTAATAGTATGCTATAAAAGGATCATCAATGATATTAAAAAAGTAAATAGGATTCCAAATAAGTTAATAATATTTTTAAAACAACCATACATAATTTTAAATATCAATTAACTAAAGGGAAGCATGAAGTAAGTTTTTTTATTTACACAATTTTTATTCAGGGGTTTATATGACTACTTCATTGACTAATTATGATAAAATTATGTGTAAACTGAATTTCAAATTTATTTATTTTATATTTATATATTTATTTGTGTGTATATACATTTTTTATACAAAATTACAATATTTATTATCTCTCACCTCAATGATATGAACTTCGTAAGGGTTTGTCATCTCACATTCATATCCTTGAGACATATTCAATATTCACCACTTAGTTATTTTTTATTGTGTATATATCAAAACATTGATATGTTGTATCATGAATAACCTTATATTTATGGTATTTAATGTTTCATTTTAATTTAGTTATTTTATTGGGATTATGATTCAAATGTTACCAAATTGGTAATATTTTATTTCACAATATCATCATTCATTGGGATTGTTTATTTTTAAATTTCCTATGGCGAAATATAATAAAACCAATGAATTTTATTCTCGTATAATTATTCATGAAAATTCAACTAATAGTACCATTTTACTCCCTTTGCTACTTATAATTATTGTGAAATTATTTTAATAAAATATGATATCACATCTCCCTTCGGTGGAAATGTTTTTTCACGAAAATTAAATTTTTATAAAAATATTTTACTATAATACAATAAATTAATTTTAACCATTAATTGGATTTTGAAAAAAATTAAAAGGAATAATATTATCATTCTCTAGAAAAGATATATATATTTCTTTTATTTTAAATATTTGAATGAAATATTTGTCTTTTTTAGATATTTTTAAATATGGAACTCTTAAAATATAATGACCACTCAATTTTATGAAGAATCCTTTTAAAGATTAAATAATTATTTTTTTAAAAAATATTTAATGGTTGATAAGGGTTTATATATTAAATAAATTATTTCTAAAGGAAAATTATATTTTCATCAAGAACTTATGAGATTGGTATTTTCAAAATCATTTTCGATCTAATATGGCATACTTTAATGTTAGTTAAAGTGAAAATTATATTTTACTCAATAATGTCTTTAATATATTTTTCTATAATATCCATTCATTAAAAAAATAACCTTTAATGATTGGGAAATATTATAAATTTTATATATATATTTCACACATATATAACTACCTTATTTTCCCTTTAGCTTGTGGGTTAATACATGCCTTAGGAATATCTATCAAATGTCTTATTAAAGAACACTCTTTGATTCTATTATAAGACAGGTTTCAAAACTCATTTCCTTCCATGAGTAATTATTTGGTTTATGCATTATTATATATATCCTTATATGGAACTCATATTCTTACACATGAAATGAATGTGAAGGGTGATACTAGAATTATACATATCTCCAATGCATTGGGTAATGTTTTAGTCTCATGGGACATCTTCTTGTGGGATTGGGGAGTAAGCCTAATTCATTATGGTACTCTTTACACCATGCGATGATCTCTTGGTAGTTATCCTTGACTTATTTATGTCATTTTTTATTCCGGTTTGACATTTATTATGCTACCATAATTTAATTATAAAATGTTATTTATGTTATCCTACATTATATTAATCATGAGACTTCTTATTATGATGTCATGTTATACTTTTGACTCACAGGTTCTTTTTTCCTTATCATGTTTATTCTCTTACTAGGATTTTATCTCACCCCTTTTTCTATGTATTCCACAAGTTATCCCATAATTTGTTGGATATTTAATGGATTATGGGTCTCTTTATGGAGAATAAAAAAATTTATTTTTATTATAACTTTGATGTATTATGAACCTAGTCTTCATTAGACATTAGGGAATTCTGATACTTGTTTTTTATTAATGGATATTTATGTTTAGAAATCATGTAATATATATGTAAAAGCCTTGGGTCAACATTGTTGATATCTTAGGAAATGATTAGTTATCATTAGGAACTAGGAAGAGAAAAATATAGTGTGGACTTAAAGGTGATGTCTATGGATAAGTATAAGGATAAGTCTATTTATAAGAAAATATCCTGTAATTTTGGTGAAGTTTAGATAGAGTGGTTTCTAAGAATTTTAATCCTTATATATATATATTATAAGTGTACATGGTTCTAGAATAGTTGTACCTATTTGTAATAACTGTGAAAATGGAATGTCTAGAATGACTCGAGAATTACTTAGTTCATGACAACAGTCCTTACTGTTCACTTGGTTTGGCACTCCTAGGTAACATATTTAGAAATTAATAAACTCTTTAAGAAACATAATTAAGGATTTGATAGATTATTACCATGAATAGACTATGTTAAACCTAAGGTTTCATAGAATTAAAAGAATGTTCCTTGTTTTAAACATCTTATAAATGTCTTTTTATAATTATGTATGTTCCAACTATTATGTTTATTCATCATACTATGATTTTTGGTTTTTGTGAGTGGTAAGAAGTAATAGGAATCATGGTAATATTGAATATGATAGACATTTTAGTTATTATGAGGAAAAAAATGAATGAGGACTAAAGAGAAAGACATTGTGATTATTCCAAATCAGTTATCACAACATATGATTAACAAAGTAAACTTAATTATATTTCCTAATAAGTCATATAAGTGGATTATTGACTTTTATAATATATTTTTCATTAATAAATATAGATGAAAAAATATTTAACTTCATACTTTTCAATAAGGTGGGAATAATCATAGGTAATAATATCTCAAACATAGAGGAAGATGTTTTCTATATGGAAATGGAAGTCGTAGAGTAATGAATTTCCAAGTAATTTGAAGTCTTATATGTGGATAACTTAGGCATTGCCCAAGTAAATTCCATAAACTAAGGTTTATCCCTTATTCCAGGGAAGAAAATTTGTTGTAAAAAATAATTTAATTAAAATGTTTGAATTATTTATATATTTTTATTGAAAAATTATGTTGTAGATATATTTTTAATAACGATGTTTTTTTATAAGAATCATGAGACATATACATATTGTGTTAATTTAAGAAAAATATTTTTCATCATGTTAAATTATGTTTTATGGATACTGGCATGGGTTTATGTGTTTATGGTTAACAATATGTCCAAATCAATTGACAGCCCTTTTTAGGTTTCAGTAGATTTTATTTTCATGTGAATAATGTTATTCTGGGAGACATTTTATTTGGTTGAATTCTATATATCCTTTCAGTTTATCATAAATTAATAAGTGTAAAGAAAGATATTGCATTTTTAGATATGTAAGATAAATATATTTAAGGATAGACACTTAGATAATGGATTATGATAAAATTTTGTTGTAACTATTTTGGTATTATAGATAAATAAATTATATTACTTTGTGATAAACATTTATTTCATAAATATATAAGGAATAGGTTGTTACTCTTTTATGGATATTACAATCTATAAAAAGTTAATTTTAGTTCTTGAGAGATAATTTTTTTTAATATTCATTTAGTGTATTAAAAGATGAGGAATAATTTTATTAAAGTACAACCAATGGATTAAATTGTGATTATAAAAAATAAATATATGAGAAAAGTATATTTTGTTCTATTTATTGAAGGTAAAAAAATACTTAAATTTATAAAAGGATCATAAAACCAAAATATTATCATATTATTTTCCTATAAAATGAATAAAATGGTCTTTTAAATCATTATATATTTATGTTTTTTAGTTCCTTAACATTCCATTGATCAATCTCATTCTTGTGATTAATGATCTCTATCAATATCTATAATTATTTATTCTTTTCTTCCATGTCTATATCATCTCTTTTCCATAATGTTCCCCTATATTGAAACATATTTATATTGACATTCATATTTTCTTTTTTTAAGAATAATTTTTATTTACCCTTTTTATGATGTGGCTTTTTCCATAAATAAATTTTCAAACCCCTGATTTCTAAGATCAAGATTAAATTTCAAGGATGCAATATCTTTTAATGGGGTAGAATATAAAACCAAGATATTTAAAAAGAGGAACATATTGTTTAATAACATATATTATATGAAATAATAATCTTATAAGAGAACCTAAAACCCAAAGACATTATAATATATTTCCCCAAAAATAAATTCAATCTCTTTAATAACTTTTTATTCATGAAAAACGTGAATTAAACAAAATAGATACATTATTAAAATATTATTTTTTTATACATGTCCATTATAATGTAGTCGTTAAGTTTGTCTGTAAGAAAATGAAAATATAAATTATGAATAATTATATGGTTTACTAATGTATAAAATAAATTTAATGGTTATCTGTAGGTAATTATTAAAATAAGAATCATTTTAAAGGAAAATAATGTTTGTAAAAAAACTTCTTTTTTTTAATTGTGGTTTAATCCCGTTTAAAATATTAAATTTAAGATTAATTTTTACTAAGTTTATAAAAATTATATTACAACCCTAAATTCAATTTTTAATTAGTATATTAAAATTTTCATCGGGTGATTTTTTGTATTTTTTTAACAAGTTTAAATTTTTATTGAATAATGAAAAATGTTGACTTTTAATAAACATTCACTTTTCATTTAAAGAATTTATTAGACCCATATTATTTTATTTTGTTTTTAATGTATAATTTTATAAATTGTATATTAATTAGTCCAAATTCGGTCATTTAATCAATTTTATATTTAATTTTGATATAATAACATCTTAAATGATTGAAATTTATTATTTTGGAAAATCATTTTTTCGACACAACCACATGTTTAATTTGAAATTAAATTCCCAAAATTATATGAGTTTAATTTTGAATAATGGATTAAATATTTTTATTAAGAATGATTTATACTATATAATAAGATTAACTTAATTTTTAGGATAATTAATTGTGAGAATATTACAAAACATTACCATGTTTTACGGAAAAATGAATTTAAAGGATGTTAAACAAAAAAGATAAGGGTTAAAAATGCCTCAAAACATGTATAATTCCTATTTTATTGTCATATTTAGACCTTATATATTGTATGGTTCTAATTTTTTTTCTTTTTTACTTATTTATAGAAAAAAATTTGGTTGTAATTATTTCTTTTCAAAATATCATGAGTGTGTCCCTCTCCCCAACTTATAAAAGGTCAGCCCCAATCTTCACATTTCCACACATCCAAACACCATTTGTTAATAAAAGATATAAATAATCAAAAAAATACCTCAATTAAAACTATACTCATTGGATTTATCATAAATCCAACCTATAATGATTTTTTAAGCCTAAACAATTATTTCAAAGAAGTTGTAACATCCTTAATCAAGCCTTTTATTTTATTTTATCTTCCATGTGATTAAAATAAAATTAAACCACAATTATAAAATAAAATAATTATATTAAATATAATAATATATTATGTTTTATGTCCATATCCAAAAACTATCCCCTTCTCCCCAAAATGGTAAATGAATCTATTGATCATGTGTAGAGCAGACTACCACCTCAGGAACAAATGTATCAGTTTTCCATCACCGCTTCACATGGATCAATATAATGTTCTACCTCATGTTTATATATTGTATTTATGATTTAATTATACTTATTTAATTTTAATATTATATATACCTTCATACTTTACACTCTATATAGAATACGAAAATGAAACTCATTTTCTTGACATACCATCCCCTCATGACGTAATGTGATTTGTTTTTCACTAAAGATTTTCATTAAATGTAATAAAGGATTAATTTAGTTAGTATATGTAATATATAAGAAAAATATTTTTTATATAAAATTAATATACCATTATATTTCTTTCCCTTTTACACATTAAAAAAATGATAAAGTCATTTGTGCATACATAAGGCCTATGGTCTACAAAAATAAATGTAATTCATTCTCCATGTTCAAAAATCAATAATGATTATAAAAAATAATATAATTTAAAGATTAAATTTATAAAAGTTAAATCATTTGGTATATGATTTAACTATATCCTATTTTAATTATTCGGAACATTCATGACAAGACATGTGTTAGAAAAAAACCATTAACACCCAAAATAATAGTGATAATGAAACTTTATTAATGAATGGGAAATATGATGTGACGAATTGATAATATATGATACGATAAAAATTAATATGTTTATTATATAAGTTAATAAAATATTTAGAACCCCTATACATTAGATTAAATCATGATAATATAAATGAAAGCATGAGGTAAGGGGCTTTGTAACTCAATTTCTATTCATTGGGTTATATGACTAATTCGATGATTATATTATGCCAAAATTATCTATGAAATGATTTTTTATTGATTTATGTTTTATTTAAACATTTACATATGTGAATATACAATTTTTCCACATAATAACCTAATTTATTTACTCTTTCCTCAATTATATGTACTTTATAAGAGTTTATCATCTCACTTTTACTTCCACGAGACATATTCCATATTCAACTCTTAACTCTTTGTTGTGGTACATATAATACCCTTTTTATATGTTATATAATGAATACATTTATATTAATGGAATTTAATTTTTCTTTTGATGTTATTTATTTCATGATTCTTATGCATCAAATATTACGAATGTCGTTCTGGTTTATGTTACAATCTCATAATTTATCAATATTTATTAGGGTTGAATTTACGATGCTGAAATATTATTATCTATCAATGAATAAATTCATAAATTTTACTATCCTTTGGTTATTCATGAACATTTAAAGTAATAGTAACTTTTCACTCTTCGGTATATAAAATTATTTTGAAAATGTTTTCATAAAAATCTTACTCCATTTCTCTCTTTGATAAGAAATCCTTTTTCTCTCAAATATTTTTTCTCTAAAAAAATTACTATAATTACTTATTGGTGTTTTTACCCTTAATTTAATGTTAAAAAAGTATTTTAAATTAATATTCTTACTATTTTCTAAAAAATTTAGTTTTTTTCTTTTCTCCAAAAAATATGAAATGGATCTTTGTCTTTTTTAACGTATTCAGCATGAATGAAACTCTTCTGCCGTTATGACCAATCAATGTATTAAAGATTAAATTTTAATTTTCAATGGCGATTTTAAAAAATAAATTTTTTAATTTTTAAGAATGTTTTACATTTTAAATAATTTTGTTCATAATTTATTGGATATTTTTTCAAGAAATTGCAAAAGCGGGTTTTTAATATAATTTTTCATTAAATATATCATCCGATGATATTACTCAATGTGAGAAGGTTACTTCCCCAAAAATGTTTTAATATTTTAAATAGAATTTATATTCATCAAAAATAGAAACATTTAATATTATGGAATTATTTTAAATTCTATATATATTTCTTCTACGTATATACCTACATTATTCTCACCTTTTTTAATGGTGTAATACTTACCTTATGACCATATATGAAATAGATTATTTAAGAATCAAATTTACTATATTATAAGAGAAGATTATGCAACCCATTTATTTCTATGCATAATTTACATAATCCTAGAACATATTGTCCAAGATTCGTTTCTAAAATCATAAAAATTACATTTCTAGAATTGATGTTGATAGCTGGGACCCAATTTTTTCATCTAAAATTTACAACATCAAAAGGAAAAATTGGATCACATAAAACCATGAGGACCATCTAGGTATACAGTTTTGTAGAATTAGTAAAAAAATTATATATAAATAATTCACATGAATTTAAATGATAATTTCTACCACATAAACCATATTTTATTTTTCAAATTATTACAACATCATTATCTATGTGAAATTCATTCTAGAAAAATATCTCTTTTATCATCATTATTTAAAATCTAGGGAAAATGAAACGTAAGAAGGGTGATCAAATATTCTCATTAAGGGTAAACATAAGCATTAGATATTTAATTTTTGTAATGATCATGTTAAGTGCATAAGGGTCTGATGAAATTATCATAGTGCGTGAAAAAAATCATAAAATAACACACACCCATCAGTACCAAGATCATCATATATGAAAACAAGGAAACTATAACAGTCATCATAATCAATAATCCTGAGAAATTTGATATCAATATTGATCATGAGAAACATTATAAACCCATAACAAGCAAGTTAAAATATTTTTAGTAACTTGTAGAATCATTTTCATCAAACCCTTTCAAAACAATTTAAATTAGAAAAACCAGACACCGAACTTATGATATAATCATTACCATATAAATTGGAGTGCTATATGGTGTAAACCAATAATATAATATATAAAAGGATCAGTTGTCTCTATATGGGACACCCCATTATATAAGCTATAATAGGCTCACCCAGCACTATATGGGCCACATCATTGTATAAGCGGTATCAGGATCACTCGATAATATATGGGCCAACCATTATATAAGTTACAATGGGCCCACCCGATGTTATCTATGCCACCCAATCGTATAAGTTGTAACATTCCTATATGGAAATATATGGGTTTCTCCATCCTATAATATGTCCAAGGAAAAAAACAAAAATAAAGTTTATAGTTATTTCTTCATAAAGCTCATAAATATAATCATTATTTCTTTTACGACATGATTAACCCATGGAAAAGAAATGGATTCCATTTCAATCTCTTTGTAGCATGATTAACCTATACAAAAAAATTATTTTCATAATAATCTCACTGAAAATTTATTAACCCTTTTAATAGAAATAATTTCCAAAAAAAATATTTGAAATGTGACTGATATGTAAACAATGAATGGGTTCTATAAATATCACTGTGAAACAATTATAATCCATCTATAGAATTAATAATGATGGTATTAATACAAAATATACTCATTGGTGTAATAATAACTCTCTTATATCAATGATGAATATAAATACCATAAAAATATTATTAAACCCCATATTGAAAAAATAACCTTTTCATATTGAAAATCACTTTTTAAAACAAAAAAAATTAAAAATCCTCCAAATTGAAAACAGCTGTGAAAACATATAAAGTATGTTTTAAATATAATTTATGTAATTTAATGTGTAATATTTCAATTAATATTTCCAAAAATAAATAAATCATTTTTGAAATAATTTTATGAAAACCTGTTTTTTGGTGAAAATCGATTTTTGACCTAAGGGAGAAATAGAGTCATATTTTCTTAAAGATGTTTTCTCAGCCAACTTTTAGTACCAAGGATTGGTAAAATTTTACAATTACTTATAACAATCATGAATAACCTTAGTATGCTAATATTCATTAGGTTATGGATATATGGAACATAGTTTCTCTTCATTGTAATCATAACTATAAATAATCCCTATAAATGATGATATTGTAAAAAAATATTCTTACCATTTTGGTAACTTTGATTCATGATCCCCAAGAAATAATAACATTATATTAAACTAAGAATAACATAAAAATAATTATATTCATGATATAAAATTTATAATGGTAATTAAATACACCTCATAAAAGAATATAGGCATATAACATAACATAAATCTCAATGAACAAAAATGGAGAAAAAAATATCTTACCACTTTCATAACATGAAACTATAATCACTATGAAAGATAGATCCAAAAATAGATTTGTAAATCAAATTATATTTAAAAATTAAAATCATAATATAAATTTATGGGTTGTATATACACCACACAACAAAAATAAGTTCTTGAATATGAAATATATCTCACATAAATAAAATTGATAATAGAAAAACCCTTACCTTGGGTTCGATTCATCATGCTTATTCTTTATCTTCCTTTTCTTTTGGTAACTCATTTTCGTTTGAACCAAAGACCTTAATTAGTTTTATTTCACACAAAATGAGGACAATGGGATGAGATTATGGATGTTGGGAATGTATTTGGGAAAATTTTGGATGATCTAAATGGTATGAGATATGTGATGAGGTGAGTGGAGTGAGTTCCCATTTATAGTTGAGGCACAATGACATTACTGTAAGAACTCAAAAGTATTCTCTATTGGGATGTATCCCTTAACTAATGTTTCTCAAAAATTGAATAATAATAGTGAGGAGGGATTATTTTGAAGATACACTCCTCCAACACAAAAAATAAATACACTTTTTAAAGTATTTGGTTCCTTAACTCCTATGTTTCTTTGTTTTTCATGATCTTAACTAGTTTTCTAACCTAATTAATTAATACTCTAAGACTAAATTGCAGTGATAATTATTAGATAAATTAGACCTAATTATTTATAATATGAAATCAACATTATAAAATAAAAATCACATGTTTTTTGGAAATTAATATTAACACAAGAACACATAATACAGAAAAACACTATTTTAACTCGAACCATGCCAGTAAATATTTTACTATTTAGGGGTCAACAGGGTCATTATAAAATAAAATTTGGTTCTTTAATGGAAAACATTATACATCTAAATATATATAATAACCACTTGGTATAATATGTGATTTTTCTAATTTTTAATTATTTAATAAAATATCATTTGTTATAAAAAAATAATAATGCCAGTTTTGACATTATTTATTGAATTAAATTTTAAAATATCAAAAATAATAACAATTTGAATCATTAAATTTGACACCTATTTAAAATGATATATTATTAAAAATATTAAATGGGAAAAAAATTTATTCTATTTACTTCACATTTAAAATTGTTAGTATCATTTATTTTAGTTGCTTATAAACAAAATATTTTGTATATTGGCATTTCTTAAGAATTTTAAGTAATTATTTCATATAAAAAATTAAACATAAATTATCATGATAAATAAACTAATCTATATTTAAAAATTATATTTATGACTGAATATATGTTGTTTTTACCCATAACAAATCTTTGTAAAAATTTAAAGGAAAAATGGTTCATTCTCTTCTAATTCTCTTCTTATCATATTATATGGGTCACTTTCATGGAATTGTATCCCAAAAACACATAATAATATATAAAAAGAATATAATAGTATTCATATGTCCATAAAAAGGGTTTTTAAAATTTTATAGGTCATTATACTACATAATATTAATTATTAACCCCATGGTAAACTTTTTTTTAACATAATCATTGTCATTAAATATAAATGTTTTTACTAAACCCTATTGTCAAAAATAATTTTTTCCTTAATTAGTCATTATATATTATTTTTATCTCAAATATCTAATCTATTTATAAAAATTTAATTCACATATTTCATAAATTTTAATGTCATATTACTTCCAAGGGCGTGGCGAGACAATGAGATTTTAAGAAGAGTATTTTTTTAAAAAAAAGTGATTCTATATTAACATAATGACTATTAATAATAATTATATGAAACAAAATTAATATTTACTGGTATATAATATATAATTTTATTTTAAAACAATTCTTATTATGAATTATTTTAACTAATTAAAAAGGTGTAACATTATGCATTTTAAAACATGTTTTTGAAAAAACCTTATTTTTAAACCTTCAAAATGGTACTAGAAACCAATATATTGTTTATTAAAAAGTAACTAGGTTTATAAAATATAAATAAATAATGCCTAGTTTAGTTTAATACATATTCAGTACATATTGTTACTTTTAAATTAATTAACTTTTTGAAAAGAAAAGCCTTTTTACATAATCAGTATTTTTTTACTATTCACCAAAAAGTGAATATTTTAAAAAAAGTCCCAAAATTTTATCCAATGAAATTTATTTTATTCTCATTAAAAAATTAATATAATTTTATAAAATACATTTTCTATAAGTTCAAAAAAAATTATAATATTTTTTCATAAAAATCTTTAAAAGTAATTTTTGATGAAAACCTATTTTTGAAGAGTATAATAACTTTTCATAAAATTGATTGATTATTTACTAATTAAATATAAATAATTTATATTATTGGATATATATATTCATAACAACATATTTAACTATTATTTTATCATGGTAATATATATCATGGATTATTTATGTTATGTATTGCGTGTTGAATACGCCATCAAACATATAAATCTTGGGTTTGTATGTAATTGAAGTTAAACTGAATATTTTTTTGTAACATAATATTAAATTATTATTTCATGTCCTTTTGAATTCTGAATATAATTTTTTTCTTTTAAAATATATTAGTGTTACATCTTCTCTCCCATTAATAAATTGTGTCGTCACAACTTGACCTTTATCTTGTTAATCAAATGACGGATTGTTGAAAATACTTTTTTTGTATACCCACATAATAAAAATGGTAAATAAAAATTCATATAAAGAATAGAGAAATGGTAGAAAAAGAAATCATATGTAATAACACATAAATAAGTTTCTAAATATCATAACATAGAGAATTTTGAAATTTTTTAAATACTTATAATGAGTGATTGAGGTCATTGACCACAAAAAAGTGAATAATCAATAGGATGTTAAAAGCCTAAAGACTATAAATCTATGATTATTGAAAATACTCTCATTTCAATATATATTATGGTACTATGATAATATATTGTTTTATAATCCAATTCTTAGAGATTAGTAATTCTATTTCTATCTATACTAAGATAATATGGAAATAAGCATTCATTATTAGTATAATTACATTATATAATCTAATCCCACTAGAATACCATAATTGTTTTACAAATTATTTCAATTCAAGATGAATTTTAAATGACTAAAGCAATAAAATAAATATTTATAGACCTCATAACCATAAAATTGATAACAATATATTACCCCTTTCTTTAAATATTAATCAAACAGATAATGGTTAGAACATGGTAAGATAATTCCCAAAATAAATAAACCTTTATATAATAAATTAATTATCAAAATTATATAGTAATAACACAATTCCAAACCGAATTATTCCATAAATACATTTCTTTAATATTACTCAAAATAATTATCATAAAGTTCGAAACACAATTATTAGATTGATTTGATCATATATTCTTCTAAGATAAAACAAATATTATTACTTAAATAAAATCTATTATGTTTCCAAAATAAACATAATATTAACCTATAAAAATGTTGTAATACTAGGACATCATATAATCCATTGGTTGGCAGGAAACCGTTATCAACGTTCAACCATGGGTTCAAGCCCCGCCACATAACCGAATGTTATAGATTGACACCCATTCGATGGTTTCTCACCTATATTTCTTTAATAATGAAATATAAATCCTCCCTAAAAACACATAATGTTGATACTATGGGTTAAAAATACTTCAACCCAAAAAAAACATCTTCCAAAATTTCATTAATTTCCTAAAAAATTATAATACCTAAAAACCTCAAAAGAGGTGTCCAATACATTGAAATGATGACTATGATTAATATTTTATGCCAATGATGGTATCCATTAATATTAATATAACATCACAAGAAAAAATATTAATCTCTAAATTTATCTAAACAGACTATTGATACCAACTATAAAATCCCAGAACTAGACCTCCCAGATTCAGTGCTAAAATTATAATCTTTACATTTCTGGCATTGATACTAATAATTGTGACAAAATTTATTTTCATATAAACAATAAAAAATAAAAATGAAAAATTGGATCACCTACATCCTTGAGTATATTTTAGGTTTATAGTTTTACATAAATAAGAAAAACATTAACATAAACAATTCACATGACTTTAAAATATAATTTCTCCCACTTTACCCAGATTTTCCATTTTTTACTAATACGTAACCATTATCTATATGAGATCCCTTTTAGACATGACTCTCTTAATATAATTTTTTATAACCTAGGTAAAATGAAATCTAAAATGGTTGAGCTCAAATTCTTAGTAAGGGTAAACATATAAATTTTTTATTTAATGCAATTAATGAGAATATGAAGTTCATAAGGGTATGATGACATATCAGAGTGTATGATAGAATTATTAAATAAATCATGCCCATTAATATTTGTGTCGTCAAATATTAAATCATAGAATAGAAAAATTTCATCAGAAAAAATAATCATGAGATATGTGATATCATTATTGATCATATGAATCATTATAAACCCATATCAAGAAATTAAATCCCTTTTCGAAAATATGTATTATCATATTCATACAATACTTTCAAAAATGATAATTTGGAATAACCATATAGCCTAATTACAATATAACCATTACCCAATGAATTGGAGCACTATATGGGCACACCCACTATATAATCAATAATAGGCTCACTCAGCGCTATATGGGATCCCCATCATATAAACTATAACAAAATCACCCAATTCAATCAGGGACACCCCATCATATAAACTATAATGGGTTCACCTTCTTCTATCTTAGAAACCCCATCATATAAGTTGCAATGGGTTCATCTAGTGCTATCTTGGCCACCCCATATTATAAGTTATAATGGGATCACCCAACACAATCTAGGACACCTCATTATATAAGAAGTCCAATAACAAAAATATAAATAAATTACATATTTATTTCATCATAAAATATATATAAACAATCATTATACATTTTTCAACTTTATTAACCCTTGGGAAAACGTTTTTCATTTAAATCTTTTTTAAACATGATTAACTAGTTGAAAATAAATTTTTTCTATAAAAATCTATTTGAAACATGAATAACCCAAGGAAAACATATGGGTTCCATAAAAATCTCATTAAAATAGGATTAACCTATAGATAAGGAATGGGTTTCATAATAATTTATTTTTAACAATAAATATGCATCCACAAAAACATTAAGGATATTATCAATACAAAAAATACCCATTAGAGTATGAATAAATAGTTGTTGTGATTGATAAATAATAGTAACCAAAATATATTTTTAAAATTACTCTTGAGTGATATATATTTTTCATTTTGAAAATATATTTTTAAAACATAAAACATATTGAAAATCATTTTCTTTGAAAAAAAATTGGAAACATATAAAGTAAATTTTAAAAATAATTTAAAAAAATTCATGTGGAAAGTTCCCTCTCATATTAGAAAAAAACTTTCTAATTTTTTTTATAACATTTTTAGAAAACATGGTTTTCGAATAAGACAAATTTCTGACCAAGGAGATAAGTAATATGTTGTTTTTTTAAAGACATTTTCTCAACAATTTTAACAACAAATGACTGTATAATTGGTATTATAAAATTTAAATATCATGAATAAACATCAAGGGAGAAAATTAATTCATTTATCGAGACATGGATCATAGTATCTCATTGTTTAAGCATAATCATAAACAATCTTGATAAAAATTTATATTATAATAAATAACCCATTCCATTATAGTAACATTGATTCATAATCCCCATGAAAGAATAATATTAAATAAAACATAAAATATCTTGAAAATAATTATATTCATGATATAACATGTCCATATAGCATATATTATCCACATAAAATAATTTAGGTGTATAACATAACATACATCTCAAAGAAGTAAAATTGAGAGAAAATGATCTTAATTCTTTAGTGAATTCAAACCCTAATCCCCCTGAAAGAGGGATCCTAAAATAAATATGTCAATACACATAAAGTCAAAAATAAAAAATCATTAAATAAATTCATCAAAACTATAGACATAACAAAAATATAAGGGGTTAATATTGAATATATCTCCCAAAAATTAAAGTGATAGAGAAAAACCCTTACCTTGAGTATGATTCATATGCTTGATCATTATCTTCATCTTCCCCGGGTAACACACTCTGGTTTGAACCCATGTTCTTACATGGTTCGATTTCATCCCCAAGTGAGTATTATATGATGAGATTATATAACATTGGAATTTATTTTTATTTATATTGTATGATACAATAGTTTTGAGAGGTGTTAAGAAGTAATGGGAGTGAATACACTATTATAGTTGAGGAGGAGCCACATTATTCAAAATACTCAAAATTATTATATATTGGGATGTATAACTTACCTCAGGTGCCTCAAAATTGAATAATTATTGAGGTGAGTGATTATTTTGTTCATACACACCTTCAACACACACAAAATACATTTTAATCATTTTTTTGCTTAACTCCAAAGATTCTTTATATTTTTCATTTTGGTTTTTCATATGGAAACTAGTTTTATAACCTAAGTAATATCTCTATTAAGACTAAATAAAAATAAAACTTATTTGAAATTTTTTTCATAATGATTATAAATATCATGTAAATATTATAAAATAAACACTCATGCGTGTTGGAAATTAATTTTAACTAAAAATCATGTAACACACAAAAACACTATTTTAACCATAACTATACCAACAATGTTTTAACTATTTTGTGGAAAATATGTTCATAATAAATGATAAATTCATACATAAATGGATATGAATATATATTTAATAAAATATAAAAATAGTTTGGTAAAAGATAGTATTTTTAGTAATTTTAAATAATTTAATAATGTATTATTTATTATAAAATAACATCGATGTCAAATTTGATATTATTTAATTAATTTAAATTTAAAAATATGAATAAAATGGTGGAATTTGAATAAATTAATATAAAATAGTTTTAACATGATATATTTATCTGAAAAATTAATGTAAAAAAATTATTCATTCCATTTACTTCACTTTTAGTGTTTTTAGTATTATTTATTTTATTTAATTATTAAGATGTTTAAGTAATTATTTCATCTATAAAAATTAAAGATAAATTATCATGATTAAATAAACTCAATTATATTTTAAAATGATATATATAATATACGATGTTTTATTTTCTCCCTATCCCAAGGCTTTATAGAAATTAAAAGGACAAAAGAGTTTATTTTTGTCTTTTTCTTAACTTAACTTATTATGTGGTTCAATTTGATGTAATAGTGTCCAAAAAACCAATAAAAATTTATCCTAATGAAATAATTGTCCATATGTATCTATAAAATTGGTTTTGGATAATTCTCAATGTTATATTTCCCATTATGTTTATAGTTTAATCCATTGGTAAACTCATTTTTACCTTAATTATTGTAATTTAATTTAACTATTTTCACTAATAACTTTGTTAAACAAAAATTATGTTTCCATTATTAAACATTATAAATTATCATGATTCCAAATTTGGAAATAATTTTTCTAAATTAAATTCTCATTATTGAAAAATTATAATTTAATATTAATTTCGCAGACACGACAAGACAAGTGTTAAGAAGAGTGTTTTTTAGAAAAATATGTTTCTATATCAACTCAATGTCTAATAATAATTATTATATGAAAAAATTTAATATTTAATAATATATTGTATATAAATTTTATTTATAACATTTCCCATAGGGATTATTTTAATTCATTAGAAAGGTGAAACATTATGACTTTTAATTGATTTTAGAAAACCCATTTTCATTCCCAAAAATTAAATTATACTAAAAACCAATATAATGTTTATGTAAAAGTATTTAATTTTATTAAATATAAATAAATTATAAATAGGTTACTTTAAAAAAATATTAAAACATATTGGGAATTTTAAATTAATTAATTTATTGAATAGAAAATACTTTTACCAAAAATTGGTATTTTTTACTTTTCACCAAAAAATCTATATTTTCACAAAATTAAAAATATTTCAATGAGAGGAAATTTTTATATTATGATTCAATAAATTATGTTAATTTTATAAAAAAAATTCAGAAAGTTCTAAAACTTTATTATAATCTTTATTTTCCTGAATGACAATAAATACATTTTTGAAGAAAACATATTTTTATTGAATAAAATTAATTTTATAAAATTTTGTTCATTATTTACTAAAAAATTATAAATAGTTTACACTAAGATATAAATTTATGTGCGTTTGTGTTTATTTATATATTTAATACAGTTGTTAATACTATTCACATTGAACAATTTAACGACTAGATTATTGTTGTAATATATATTATGGGTTGTTTATGTTTGGTGTTGTGTGTTGAATAATTATTATGTTCATGGGTTATGATTTATATTCTTAGGTGGAAGGCATATGAATATTAATGAAATAAATTTTATAGGTGGGGTTGGAATTATATAACTCTTCAATGCATTAGGTAATATTTTAGTCTCATTATATTTCTTGTACAGGATTATGGTGTAAACCTAATTCACTATGGGACTCTATCCATGCTAAGATATTTTTTTGGGAGTTAGCCTTGACATATCTTTGTGTCATGTATTATGTTTCTACCACATTTCCTCTACTATGATGATTTTATGATGATATGTTTTTATGTTATGATTTCGTGTGACTACTGATGAAACTATTCTTTATGATAACATGTTATACTTTTGACTCAGACATTATGTTTCCTTATCATGTTTATTTTCTTATTGCAATTTTTATCTCACCAATTTTGTTTATGTATTACCTAGGTTATCCATTGAATTTTAGGATCTTGAATGGATTTAGAATCTAATTATGGATAATAAAATATTTTTTTATTCTCACTTTGATTTGTTATGAACCTAGTCTTCCAAAGAAACTAGGCCTTTAAGAACCTTCTACTATATTAAAAGGTATTTATTTTTAAAAATAATGTAATAATATGAGTACAAGTCTTGGGTCATAATATGTATTTTCACCTCTCAAAGGAGTCTAATTGTTTACCACACTAGTCTAAATACTTCGTCATGGTCATTGGTTGCCCATCTAACCATGAAATAAATACATAAGACACAAACTGGCACTAATAAACATCAGTGCCAAGGAAAAAAGGCAAAATATCACACCTCATTCCAAATATAACACTACCTTGTGAGATCCATATATAAATATAGAACAAATACTTTTTTAGATATCATTCTACACATGAAACATAAAACTAAAATAAACCAAGTTACATTCTATTAAGAGAAAATTGGAAAATTGTGCCTGTTATTATATAATTATATAATTAGTAGGTATATATATATAACCAATAATATTATAAAATCAATAAAAATTTAAAATAAATTAAATCAAGTAGTAAAATTACTCCATATAAACTCATTTATCTGTTCTTGAAAAAGAAGTTGCATCGATAGAGTTTTCAATATACCAAGACTAAGTCTAACACCAAGAAGAGTGGTGTCATGACCCATCCCTCGGGGCCCATGTCGTGACTACCCCAGGCCTGCCTTCTATAAGCTAGGGGCTCGTGACTAGAACCAAAGGAATAATTCCCTAAAACTGGGAATTCATTGCCAATATAACCTATAAACACACACAATGGAGAACAAGATGGAAACAAAACACTAAGTAAAATTGTATGACAAAAGTGTACTGAAAGAAAAAGGGGCCCAGAAATACAAGCTCAGTTGTAATGTACACGAAAATGAAAGTACAACTAAAGAAAAGAAGAACTGCCATTGGGTCGTCCTCTGAGGTTCCTACCTGAAGTATAGAATCCCGCTGTTTTATCACATAAACTTTCATTACATTTTACAAAACCGAGGATATTTAAGGTTTAGTGTCTTGGAAACTAGGAACATAAAACATGAAAACATAAAACATTCTTCTTAAAAACTTGAAAGGATTCTCCTCATGTTCATCCTAGGTTCATTACTGTATCTCATATCCTAGGGACATACATCAGAAGAAAGGGTGAGCAGAAGGCCCAGTAAGGGAAACAAGGGGAAACATTTAACATGTGAACTTGGGATATATCAACAATGTCATGAAAAAGAACATTAAGGCACGAGAAAGAAATAGTGAGGCTTATCATAATAAAAATAACATTTTTTATAACTTGAAGATATGGCTACAACATTTAATGTTGACAATCATTCCATTTCACCAAGGTCTATCCCCAAGGTTTCATTAAAAATTACCAAGGTTATTCACCAAGGTATCAGTCTAAAAGGTCATCTATAGAGATTAAGTCTTTACCCAATGCATTAGAGCGATATCAGGGCACACCCTTGAAATGTCTTTATTATCATGTGAGCCACATATATCAGCATCAATCATTTCATAAACAACCTATATAGAATAAAACAAATGGGTTTCATTTCATAATCATAACGTTTTAAAAGTGCCTTAAAGACATGATCTTTATGTTACTTTATACCCACGGAAAGGGAATGAGGGTATCATGTATGTAAATCCTAGAATTTAAAATAGAACATTTTGGTATATATTTTAATACCCCTTTAGAAGCAAGATATTTGAGTATTCACTTACTAAAATAAATGAATTTGAGAATAAGAGAGAGACATTTTTAGACGGAAATTCTGCAGCATAACGGCTATGTTACATGGTTTTAGAAAACATTGAAAAAAGAGGGGACATGGGTCACCCACTCATAAATGATCCATAAAACGGTAGGGAGAAATAATATAAGGGATTTAAGAACATGTAAATTAAATTTTAATGATATACCATATGAAATGAAGAACATAAAATGATGAAAAAAATAAGATTTCTCTTATGAAAATTCGGCAGCCTAACGTCATCACTTAAACTTAAAAAAAATGAATTGACAAGATAAAATAGGGTATTTAATGATATGAACATAAAATATCAGTATTATATATATAGAGGTCATACCCCAACATAATAAAAAGTATTTTTAAGGACTTGACATGAAAGTATAACTTTGAAAAATGGGAAGGGTGAAAGAATCTGTTACAAAAATTTCGGCAGCCTAACAGCGCCACTTAAACTTCAATAAAAATGAATTGAAGAGATCAAATAGGGTCTCTCATAATATGAAAATAAAAGATCAGTATTATAGATTTAGATAACATTCACCAACATAATAAAAAGGAACTTGAAATAATTGACATGAAAGTAGAACTTTGAAAAATGAGAAGGGTGAAAGAATCCCTTAAAAATTCGGCAGCCTAACGGCGTCACTTAATCTTCATAAAAAAATGAATTGATGAGATAAAATAGGGTCTCTCATCATATGAACATAAAATATCTGTATGATAGATATAGAGATCATCCCCCAACATAATAAAAAGGAACTTGAAAGACTTGACAAGAAAATAGAACTTGAAAATGAGAAGGGTGAAAGAATCTGTTACAAAAAATTTCGGCAGCCTAACAGTGCCACTTAAACATTCATAAAACGAAATGATGAGAGTAAGAGGGGGTATCTCATCATATGAACATAAATAGGACAGTATAACGAATATAAAATAACATCCTCCAACATAAGTAAATTGAGCATAAAATAAATGAAATAAAATAGATTACTTGAAAAGAAAGAGAGGGGTCAGATCCCTTACCTTAAATGTAACTCTTAAAACTCAAAGGTTGGAACATTGAGAGGATTGAGGGCACCTTGGGAGGACTCCTTGTAAGGTAATGAGACCTGAGCTTAATTGGGGGAGAGTTGGGAGTTGAATGGATGAGAGGATGTATTGGTATTTATAGGGAAAGTGAGGGGACAAAGCATTAATGGCCAAGGGACACCTCACAAGTTGTTTTCTCAAAACCATGGGCTCTCCCGTGGTATTTCCCATGGAGTTAGGACACATGGGTCCCACCATACAATAATTCATCACATTTTGTCTGAAAACCCTTAAAATATCTCATGGCGTCATCATGACACATTTATGATGTCATTAAACATACCGAAACCCTAAAACTGTATTTTCAATATTCATCGAAAATTCAACTTTCTCAGAAAAATCCCAAAATTTCATCTTCACCAAATATCGATGCTTTGATTTCAAAAATGAACTCCATTTTATAAAAATAATTTTCTAATTATTTCTAATTTAATTTTTAAAAAAATACACTATTCACCGAAAATCCATTTTTTTCATAAAAATCCCAAAAAATTACCTTAACATAATATCGATGCTCTGAGTTCAAAAATGAAATCCATTTTATAAAAATAATTTTCTAAATATTTTTAATTTAAATTTTAAATAAAAAAACAGTATTCACCTGAAAAACTAATACTTGACTAAATATTTATGAAGCCGTTATTTAACCATTTTATAGAATCACATTACTTAATCAAGGTGTCTAAATTATATTAAAACTTTCTTTAAGTGAGATTACTAATCCATTTGGTCACATTCCTAATTCTAAGCATAAAATCACTATTCATAATTTTCTATTCATCAAAAATTAAGTTGATCTTATTAGACTCTAAATTTTATACTGAACATAATTGTAGAAGATGATTCTTTGAAAATCATTACACAAAATTAGTTATCAAAGGTTTACATAATTATTTTCAAATATAATTTTTCTAGAATTCATCAAAAATATGCATACTATATTTATCCAGTCATTTGGAAATTCATAAACATCATCATAAGTAGAAATCCCAATTTTTATTTTAAACAAAGGATTACACATGGCAGTTATGGTCTCATTACATTGCCCCTTATAACAATAGCATAGGACCTAAGAGTAAGCTGGGCTAGGGTGATAGAATCTTGGGGTGGCTCAGCCAACATCGCACGAGTAGTAATTTCTATCAGTTTGAACTTCTCGTGAAGGAGATTCCATTCTAGCTTCACACGATGAAGTTTAGCTTGGGTTTCGTTTAGAGCAAAGCCTATTGGTGTTACCTCCTTCCCAAGTTCCGTTAGATGGGCTTCAATTGGCGCAAGACTACTGGATGAGGCCATCAAATATCCTTTCTATATTAATTAACCATGGTCACTTGTATTTGGAGACGAAAGTCACAACATTCTATTTTCAACAGTCATACAGACGAATGGTCATATAATAGTCAAAACCCAAAAGTCTCATTTTAATTATACTCATGTTATCAAATGAAATATTTTTGTTGAGTATGAAAAATAAAATAACACACGAAATTATGAAACAAGATTTATTCAAAATTTCGGGTCGTTACAATCTTCTCCTCTTAAGAAATTACGTCCTCGAAATTTTTTTAAAATTGGGTTTTTAAATTTCATTGAAAGTTCCACATCAGAAAAAGAGTCAGTAAAACTATTACTTTAAAATAAAGAAAAGGAAGTACAAAGGCCACCCGAGTTAACCCATACTAGGATTCCATGTCGGAAAACATGGATATGGAAGAAAAAAACAAAGGGTCAAGTTCTGAGGGAGATTGATAGAAAACATGATTAGGAGAAAGTTAACCTCAAGAAAATCACAAAATTATGATGTGTGTAAACAGTATTTGATTACCCAGTAGGAAACTTAAACCAACAACGTTTTTGTTTTACGTTCCTTTTAATAATTTTGAGGAATTTTAAGGACAGTTATTTATAGAATGATCTATGATGAAATTTGGGTAGTACTGTGGAACTTTGAAGATTTAAAATGGTTTCCCTTCCTCTAGGGTTCTTTCTTTTGGATTAGTTGTTTTATATTACGCTTTATGTTTTTGGGGATAATGTTTAAATATATAAGAAATAGATAGTTAATCTTTGGTGGATTATGTTATTCTCTATAAGCTGATTCTTTTGGAAACCAGGAACTTAAAACACGAAAACATAAAAAATTATTCTTAAACACTTGAAAGGCTTCTCCTCATGTTCACCCTAGGTTCATTACTGCATCTCATAATTTGGGGACATACATCAAAAGAAAGGGTAAGCAGAAGGCCTAGTAAGGGAAACAAGGGGAAACATTTAACATGTGAACTTGGGATACATCAACAATGTCATGAAAAAGAACATTACGGCATGAGAAAGAAATCATGAGGCATATCATAATAAAAATAAGATTTTTCATAACTTGAAGATGTGGCTACAACATTTAATATTGAAAATCATTCCGTTTCACCAAGGTCCATCTCCAAGGTGTCATTAAAAATTACCAAGGTTATTCACCGAGGTATCAGTCTAAAGGTCATCCCTAGAGATTAAGTCTTTTTACCCAATGCATTGGATCGCTATCAGGGCGCGCCATTGACATGCCTTTATTATCATGTGATCCACATATATCATCATCAATCACTTCATAAAAAACCCATATAGCATAAAATAAATGGGTTTCATTTCACAATGATAACGTGTTAAAACTGCTTTAAAGACATGATCTTTATGTTACATTAAACCCACGGAAAGGGAAAGTGGGTATCATGTATGTAAATCCCAGAATTTAAAATATAAGATTTTGGTATATATGTGAATACCCCTTTAGAATAAATATTTTTTAGTGTTCACTTACTAAAATAAATGAATTTTAGAATAAGAGAGAGACATTTCGAGACGGAAATTCTGCAGCATAACGGCTATGTTACAAGGTTCTAGAAAACATTGAAAAGAGAGGTTAAATGGGTCACCCACTCATAAAAGATCCATAAAACATTAGGGAGACATAATATATGGGATTTAAGAACATGGTAATGAAATTTAAAAGATATACCATATAAAATGTAGAACATTAAAGGAAGATAAAAATAAGATTTCTCTTATGAACATTCGGCAGCCTAACGACGTCACTTAACCTTCAACAAAAATGAATTGACGAGATAAAATAGGGTCTCTAATAATATGAACATAAAATATCAGTATTATATAAATAGAGTTAATACCACAAAATAATAAAAAGGAACTTGAAAGACTTGACATGAAAGTAGAAGTTTGAAAAATGAGAAGGGTGAAAGAATCCGTTACAAAAATTTCGGCAGCCTAACAACGCCACTTAAACATCAACAAAAATGAATTGATGAGATCAAATAGGGTCTCTCATCATATGAACATATAATATCAGTGTGATATATATAGAGATAATACCCCAAGATAATAAAAAGTTACTTGAAAGACTTGACATGAAAGTATAACTTTGAAAAATGAGAAGGGTGAAAGAATCCCTTAAAAATTCGGCAGCCTAACGGCGTCACTTAAACTTCAACAAAAAATGAATTGAAGAGATAAAATAGGGTATCTCATCATAGGAAAATAAAAGATTTGTATGATAGATATAGAGATAATACCCCAACATCATAAAAATGAACATGAAAGACTTGACAAGAAAATAGAACTTGAAAATGAGAAGGGTGAAAGAATCCGTTACAAAAATTTCGGCAGCCTAACAACACCACTTAAACATTCATAAAACGAAATGATGAGAGTAAGATGGGGTATATCATCATATGAACATAAAAAGGACAGTATAATGAATATAAAATAACATCCTCCAACATAAGAACATGGAGCATAAAAGAAATGACATAAAAGAGATTACTTGAAAAGAAAGAGAGGGGTCAGATCCCTTACCTTAAATGTAACTCTTAAAACTCAAAGGTTGGGACCTTGAGAGGCTTGAGGGCACCTTGGTAGGACTCTTTGGGAGGTAAGGAGACCAGAGCTTTGTTGGGGGAGAGTTGGGAGTCGAATGGATGAGAGGATGGCTTGGTATTTATAGGGAAAGTGAGAGGAAAAGGCATTAATGGCCAAGGGACTCCTCACAAGTGGTTTTCTCAAACCCATGGGCTCTCCCATGTTATTTCCCATGGAGTTAGGCCACATGGGGGCCCCCATAAAATAATTTATCAGATTTGGTCGGAAAACCATTAAAATATCTCATGGAATCATCATGACACAGTTATGCTGTAATTAAACATACCGAAACCCTAAAACTGTATTTTCACTATTCATCGAAAATTCAACTTTCTCAGAAAAAACCCAAAATATCATCATAACCAAATATCGATGCTCTGATTTCAAAAATGAACTCCATTTTCTAAAAATAATTTTCTAAATATTTTTAATTTAAATTTTAAATAATTACACTATTCACCGAAAATCCATTTTTTTCAGAAAAATCCCCAAAAATTACCTTAACATAATATCGATGCTCTGAGTTCAAAAATGAAATCCATTTTATAAAAATAATCTTCTAAATATTTTTAATTTTAATTTTAAATAAAAAACACAATTCACATGAAAAAACTAATACTTGACTAAATATTTATGAAACCGTTATTTACCCATTTTATTGAATCACATAACTTAATCAAGGTGTCTAAATTATATTAAAACATTTTTTAAGTGATATTACTAATCAATTTGGTCACATTACTAATCATAAGCATAAAATCACTATTCATAATTTACTATTCATCAAAAAATAAGTTGATCTTATTATACTCTAAATTTCATACTGAACATAATTGTAGAAGACCATTTTTTGATAATCATTAAACATAATTAGTTATCTAAGGTTTACATAATTATTTTCAAATATATTTTTTCAATAATTCATAAAAAATATGCATACTATATTTATCCGGTCATTTTAAAATTCATAAAATTCATCATAAGTAGAAATCTCAATTTTTATTTAAAACAAAGGATTACACATGGCAGTTATGGTCTCGTTACATAGCCCCTTATAACACCAGCGTAGGACCTAAGAGTAATGTGTGCTAGGGTGATAGAATCTTGGGGTGGCTCGTCCAACATCGCACGAGTAGTAATTTCTATTAGTTTGAACTTCTCGTGAAGGCGATTCCGTTCTAGCTTTACACAATGAAGTTCAGCTTGGGTTCGGTCCAGAGCAAAGCCCAGTGGTGCTACCTCCTTCCCAAGTTCTGTTAGATGGGCTTCGATTGGCCCGAGACTACTGGATGAGGCCATCAAATCTCTTTTCTATATTCATTAACCAAGGTTAATTGTATTTAGAGACAAAAGTCACAACAATCAGTTCTCAACGGTCATACTGACTAACAGTCATATAATAGTCAAAACCCAATGGTCTCATTTTAATTATACACATGTTATCAAATGAAATAGTTTTGTTGAGTATGAAAAATAAAATAACACACGAAATTATGAAACAAGATTTATTCAAAATTTCAGGTGGTTACATGAAGGGTAGGTAGAGATCACCTCCTCAATACTCCAGGTCTGTCAGTCTCTTCTGTATACCATCACGACGTATGGTCCACCTCCGGGTATCGTCTAGTCCTGGTACTCTCAGTCACAGTCAGCGTTGTCTGTTATCTGCATCCAACAAAATAAGGTGCGGTCGTAGACCGTACATGGGTGTGTATAAAGATACTCAGAAGGGACCCCGAGACCCTCAAGGTCTCATGCAATCCCACAAGGATACACCACAATGTCTGAAATCAATAGACAACCCCACATAGGTATATGCCCATAGATATCCCTAAGTTATCAAGTAATCTATCTCAATTATAAAGAAAACACAAAAGTTACTGACTCAACTCAACCAGGATTTTTATTCACATTATCGAAGCCACGACTACTGGAGAAATCCTTCTCTGTCAAGTACAGTGGGCCTACCGTGACACCAAGGCTCTTTACACTAACCATGGACTACTGAGGGACTCCTCATGTCGAGTACTGTGGGTCTACTACAACACAAAGGCTCTCCCCACTGTGGGTCTGCCGCCACAACCAGATGCTCCCTCGAATAGCCTATAGAGGTACTCCTCCTGTCGAGTACCGTGGGTCTGCCACCACAACTAGGCGCTCCTCCGCTTTGGTTCTTCCACCCCAACCAGGCGCTCCCCACTAGGCTAGTCAAGTCACTCCGAGTCAATTGATCAACAATCATCAAGTATCAGCCAATTACTAGGTCTCCGCACTCTGTCCGCTCGTCTATGGAAGGATCTGCTCCACGAGCTACTTTTAAATACTCCAACTATCAAAAAGTCCCACTTAAAGTATCTCAAAGGTATGCCACATCATATAGGTATCAACGCAATAGACGACGTGTTAATCAGATGTACGGTCTGTGAGTTATTAGCCTTTTAGTCCTGGGGGCCAGGTTGAATTTGTGCATGATCCAACGTAACCGTATCTCAACTATACACCAAAATCTAGTGGGGTATACTCAAAGGGACATTCATGATACAAGATTACCAGGGCCGCTAATGGTTCCTAAAATGACACCTGGTGCCAAAGATACGGGCAAATAAGGTAAAGGGTCGTAGTGGGCCTGGGTCTGTTTTGACCTGACCCGAACCAACATGGGCCGACCCGGTCCGGGTCGACCCAGCCTGACTCGTTGGGTCTGGCCCATCCCGTTAGGTAGGACAGCCCAATAGGTTTAGCTCGGCCCGCTGGGCCCAGCCTAGGGGAATGGGAGGCCGGCTCGGTCGCGCCCTCATGACGCCCTCTAGGCCAAACCACTCTCGCGCCGAAACTCGACCAGTCCATGCCCTCGCAACCGGTTCGCGCCCTCGTGGCTGGTCCGTGCCCTCTCGGCCCTCCGTGGCCCCTCGCGGAATGCTGGGCTAGGCCCAACGGGCCAGGCCGAACCGAATAGGTTGGCCCGGCCAATGGGCTGGGCCATACCCAACAGGTCAAGCCGGGTCAACCTTAACCGGGTTGACCCAGACGAGGTCAGGCTGGGTCGGTCCGACCGGGTCAGACTGGACCAGAGCCCACTACGACCCTTTACATTATTTTGGCCATATCTTTTCTACCAGACGTCTATTTGAAAACCCATCAGCGGTGGTGGTAATCAAGGAGCGTGATAGTCCCTTTGAGTATATTCTATTATAGTTTGGGGTATAGATGAGGTACGGTCATGTTGGATCATGCATGAATCCAACCAGGCCCTCAGGACTAAAAGGCTAATAACTTATAGACCGGGCATCTGATTAATGCGTCGTCAGTTGCGTTGAGACTCATATGACATGGAGGACCTTCAGGATACTTTCTTGTGAGACATCGTGGCAGTTGGAGCATCTACTAGTAGCTTATAACTTGGGATACTTCTTTGTGGGGATTTGTGGCAGTTGGAGCATCGACCAGTAGCTTATACCTTTCAGATACTTCTTTGTGGGACTTCGTGGTAGTTGGAGCATCGGACACAAGCTTATGGAGTGGATATTTCGGAGACGAGTGAGAATTTGTGTGGGAACCTAGTAGTTGGCTGAGACTTGATGACTGTTGACCGATCGATAAGAAGTGACTCGTATAGCCCGGTGGGGATAGCCTGGTTGTAGCGGAAGACCCACGGCGGAGGAGCTCCTGGTTGATGCAGCAGACTCACGATACTCGACTGGAGGAGTACCTTTGCAAGCTATGAGGGCGAGCGCCTAGTTGTGGTTGCAAACCTATTATGGGGAGCGTCACTATGTGATTTAGCAGACCCATAGTACTCGAAAGGAGGAGTACCTCAACAGTCCATGGTTAGTTCGAAGAGCATGGTTGTGGTGGCATGCCCACTGTACTTGATAGAGAAGGAGTTCTCCAGCAATTGAGGGTTCGAAATGGTTTACCCCTAGAATAAATCATGGTTTGAGCTAAGTCAGAAACTTTTTTATTTTCCTCGTAATTGAGATGGTTTACTTGAAAACATAGGTATATGTATGGGCATATACTTAACTAAGGTTATTTGTTGATTTCATACTTTTTGGTTTATCCTTGTTGGTTTTTGTGAGACCTTGAGGGACTCGGGGTCCCAACTGAGTAGCGTTGTACTCACCCTTACATGGGTTATGTTGGCACCTCGTTGTGTTGGATGTAGACGCCGTACAACGCTGACCGAGGCTAAGAGTACCAAGACTGGATGGTACCTGGAGGTGGACCTTATGACGTGTCGGTACACAGAGGAGATGGAAGGACCTGGAGTTCTTAGGAGGCGATGTGTACCTAACCATTACTTAGGAACCTCGGAGGATGACCCATCGGCGTTTATTATTTTCTTCACTTTTACTTTCAGTTTCTTTTACATTACAGTTGGGTTTGTATTTCCGGCCCCTTTTACTTTAATCACACTTTTGTTATACAGTTTCACATAGTGTTTTGTTTCCAGTTTGTGCTCTGTTGTGTGTGTTTATAGGTTATAAAGGAAATACCTTCCTAGTTTTGTGGAATTACACCTTTGGTGCTAGTCGCCAGCCCCTGACCTATGGAAGGTGGGTTAGGGGTAGTCACAGCACGGGCCCTGAGGGGACGGGTCTTGACAAATTGGTATCAAAGGTGGTACCCAACCTTAAGTGTGGTGCACTACCAAGGTTGAGATGTAGGGCTCATAACGAGGATGTTGTGATCTAAAGGAGTGGTGATTATAAGACCCACAAATGATGAAGGGTTAAATGTCTAAATGATATGACTCACGTCAACAAGGTGCATCTTCTTTTTCGGAAGCCTGTCTGATTAGAACTCCATAGTTAAGCGTGATTGGTATGGAGTAGTGATCGAGATGGGTGATCTTATGGGATTTTTCCCAGGGTGTGTGTGAGTGAGGATAAAGCACACTGGAAAGAACCTGTGTTGGCCTGTTGGGATTGTCATTAGTCAGATGACCTGTTCAGGCCTGTGGGTAGGCCCTTGGGTGGGGACCATGTGTCTGCCGGGCAATTGGTGGTACCTGGCGGTTCAGGACCCGAAAACCATGTTAAGATGGGGTGGTTGTGCTGCAAACAGGAGCCAGTTGTTACATTTGGTGAAAAATGTGGTATCCAGCTTTAAGTGCGTCCCACTGCCTAGGATGAGATGTAGGTCCCACAATGAGGTCATTGTGCTCTAAAGGGGTGGTGATTGTAACACCCCTGAATGATAAAGGGTTAAATGAATAAATGATATGACTAATGTCAACAAGTTATACCTTCCTTTTCGTAAGCCTGTCTGATTAGAACTCCACAGTTAAGCATGCTTGGCCTATCTAGTGTGTTTTCTACTCAATCACACACACCCTTGGAATCTTCCCAAAAGGTCACCCATCCTGATCACTACTCCAGGCCAAGCACACTTAACTCTGGAGTTCTAATCAGACAGACTCCCGAAAAGGAATGTGCATCTTGTTGACACAAGTCATATCATTTAGTCATTTAACCCTTTATCATTTGGAGGGTTACAATCACCCCATTTAGAGCAAAAATTCCTCATTGTGGGCCCTACATCTCAACCTAGGTAGTGCACCACACTTAAGGCTAGGTACCACCTCTGATACCAAATGTAAAAACTGGGTCCTAGGGACAGCACAGACACCCCTCCATAACATGGTCATCGTGTCCTAGACTTACAGGTACCACCAGTTGCCCTCAGACACGTGATCCCCATCCTAGGGCCCACCCACATGCTTGGACGGGTCATCTGACTAATGACAGTCCCTCAGGACAACACATGTCCTTTCTAATGTGTTTTTTCCTCACTCACACACACCCTAGTAATCTTCCCCGAAGGTCACCCATCCTGATCACTACTCCATGCCAAGCACACTAAACTGTGGAGTTCTAATCAGACAGACTCCCAAAAACGAACGTGCACCATGTTGACATGAGTCATAACATTTAGTCATTTAACCCTTTATCGTTTGGTGGTGCTACAAGTGGCTTGAGCACAATCATCTGTAAGATACTTTCAAGCCCAAGAAAATATCTACAAGTTATATTCTAGATGAATAACATCCTATGAGACCCACCGATTCTTATATTACCCTAAGATATTACATGAAGGTTTTCAGATATATGTAAGTATATGTTAGGATGATATAATCCAATAATTATTAAAAAAAACTTATACTCTTACGGTTATGTGTATTTCATAAATTTCTATTCTCAATAAATATTTAATTTAACTAATAATAATGGTTTAATTAAATAATAATATATTCATAAAATTAAATTAATATTAAATAATAAATCATTCTTAAATAATTTGAAATAAAATCGTCTAGTGATAAAAAATACTTATTGTCAAGAAATTATATTTTTTCTATGTAATTTTTTGAATTTTAATCTAATTGCTCAGTATTTAATATTTTATAAAATTTTAATAATATGTATAATAAAATAAATTTATACTAATATTTTTTTCACTTTATCTGGAATCCTAATAAACTCTATTATATATAGAAAATATTTTTTCCAAAAAAAATTGTTTGTATGCATTATCCACTTTTATATTAAAGTTATTTCTTTTTTCAAAACTATAAATTTAATTTAATGAAATGGTTTATGAAGTTTAAATTATCATACCCATATTTTATAAAATGGTCATGTCATTTATAATGTAAAAATAAATTTCAAGAGTAAATATTAGTTACCATGGTAAAACTATTATTTTTGAAGGACTTATAATTTTAAATATATTTTAATTTTTGTGTAAATAAATTAGATTGATACCTTTTATATGTTAAAGTTGAATATATATTTTTTAAAATGTTTAAACAATTATATTACATATAATTTAACTAGTACTTAATATGAAATGAAAAATAAAATAATTTATGTATAAAGATTATTTTTATTTAATTTTATTTTATATAACCCATATTTTAATTTAAAAGTTATTTTTATTATATTTAGAAATTTAATTTGATTGAATGGATTAAAAATTCATATTCATCATGTGGAAATTTTGTATGTTGTTTCATTTTATATTTTCTGTAAAAAAATTAAATACCTGGGTAAATTCATAATCGTTGTAAGGATTAAAATTGGTATCCTAAAGAGGTTCAATTTTCGAAAAACAAACATAAAATATAGACCTTTGTTGGTTTTGAAATTTATACCCACATTTACCTATAAATTTTAGTCACCTAAATTTCCTGTCGCCCATGTGATTTCATCATTATCCTCACCTACCATTCATTTCAAAAGCAACTCCCACTTTATCACCTATAAAAGGAGCTCACCTCCTCCATTTTCAATCCACACTTATCATATTATATTTCTATGAAAATATAACCACTTTAAATCTCATTGATTTATATCCAAAAAATTTAATCCCTTGTTTATATGAAACTTCCATATGTCCTCCATTTCCAAGTGCTCCTTCTATATAAGATTTAAATCCTCAACGCGAGTATTATCCATCCCAAAATGCTTTTCCTCTAAATATTTGTCCTCTAACACAATTATAACAAAATTGATAAAAATATCATTATTATACATATTTTTTATCTTATTTATGGAATTAATATTATCTATATCCATCTCATCAAATTGAAAAAAAAAATTAAAAAATTTCTCAATTTACGTGATGACTACTGCCACCGTGAATTTCATATTTTATCTTTCATCACCGCCTTTCATGGATGATTATAAAAATAAAATAAATTAATAGGTATGATACTTATAAAATGATTAGGATTATAGAAATATAAATAATTCATTATATCGATAATACTAATAATAAATGATTATAAAATGTTTAAACACCTAAATCAATAATACCAAGAGGAAGAATTATTTATTTTTTTAAATAAAATATTCTTCTCTTAACATCTTCATCCAACTATACTCAATACTCATTTATATAATTAATAATATCTAAATTCTATATTTTTTATTCTATAAGGATGACATTATTATCATTTCATAACCATACTCATCCATTGATTATTACATTCTTTTATTTGGGTCAGTTTAGACACCAACTTGAATGACACTATAAACTTTTTTCATGGATAGTTATGGAAAACGATTAATGGAATAATATGATATAAAGAAATAATTAAAATTCGTTTTTTTGTTTTTTAATTTTAATAATTGTGTTTAATTCATTAATTAATATACCACCTTTCATTCATTACAAATATATGAAACAATCTCGTCATCAATTTCAGCTTCATAATTCATCCCTCAAACACTAATACAATAAAATTGCAACATTATAATTTATTATATAAAATTTATCAAGGTATCTTAAATGATATATGAATGATTATCTTGATATAAAATTGTGATTATCAACATCGAAATTTAAAAACTTTTGGGGAACTATTTAAATCACTAAAATATGATGATTAAAATAAACAATAACTAGATAATGAATGTGTAATGAATTAATATAAATAAATAGAAAATGGGGTAATATATATTAATAAGTTAATTAAATAAGATAACAAATTTCTTTTTTATTATAATATAGATTAAATTTCTTTTTTGGATTTTGAGAGTAAAGGTAAGGGTTTGTCATCTAAGAATTTCCTTTTTTAAGATCAGTTTTGTATTATGCATTTGTTTTTTTATATGGTGTATATACTACTTATTTTAAATTTTATATTATTAATCACTATTTATTCTTGGTATTTAATATTTTATTTTATGTTATCTATTTCTATTTGTTTTAATAATATTTTACAAAATGTGTAATGGTTTTCTCATATAAACATATTTATTTTGAAAAATATATAAAATTCACAAATTATTTATTTTTATTTTGTGTATATAATACTCTATACAGGGAATATATATTTTTATCAAATAGGTTTTTTCGAATATTTTTATTCTTATAGGAACACTCATTTGTTTTAAAAATAAAGTTACATTAGGTGAATTTTAGGTTTATACTTTTAATTAGATGAATTATTTTTCTAGAATTATAGAAGTCCTTTGTTCAATTTCAGTGTTTATAATTATGTCATAGAATATTCTGAAAAGAATTTTTGTCACTAAAAAAAATATTGAATCAATGATCAAAAGAGTATTCAAATCTAATAATTGTATCATACCCTACATTTTTTATGAATGTTGTGTTTTGAAACCTCAATTTTGTTATTGATCCTCACATTGGGGTATCTAATGATTGTTATATACCTACTGTAAGTAACCTCATATTGGTAATATAACTCAAATTTAGAACCTAAAATTGGTATTGAACTACTAATTTTGGAACTCTATATTTGGATTGATCTGTATGATGAATAAAGTACTTAGGGAATCAACCTCATATAAAATTATCCCCTCGTAGATCCAATTGAAGATAAGATTTATATTTTTAATTATAACATTATTTATAATATGATTTCATAATATTAATTATCTTGGTATAATGATTCAAAGTCTATTTTACAATATATATTATAAAAACTTGATTTTTATTTATTTTTAGTAATGGTTTTATATTCCTATTGTCTTCAAATTTATAAATGAATAATGTTTTTGAAATCAAGATTTATCAAGTTGATTTTCCAAAAATTTTTAACCTAAATTAATTTGGGTTACTTATTTATTCGTCATTCAATATCTACATATGTATGATATGATACACATTTTATTGAATATCTATCTCTAAAAATTACGTCAAAGCGTTCAATATTAAAAAATAGAATTTATATTTTCTACAACTATTCATTCATCCAAATATTTTGGTTAAAAATTTTATTCTTAGATGATTAAAACATGATATTGTATGAATCTATGATATATCTACTCTGATTTATTAATATCTTCAATAATAAACATTGTAGACAAATATGTTCTATCAACAGTTTTTTGTATGTTTGTGTTACTGTTATAATATTGCTGATTTAGTTTTTAATATTATATTAAAATATTCTATAATTTTATATAAAGACTCTTTTTTAGGAATAAACATTAGAGACATATATTTTCACAAGATTATCTCTTCATCTATCATCAATAATATCTGAATCTGAAATCATTTATAATGAATTTCTCTAACAAAATACAATAATTTATTTTCTTATAAACACTCTGGTGTTAAGTGTTTTGAGGAATAATTTTAGTCCTATATAATTTCCTTATAAAAAAGCTGTAACAAGTAATAGATTCTTGATATTAACAATGAAATATCACAAATAAATATATTCTATTGAAAATTAGTATGTTCTTAGAGATTCTGTTGGTGGAGTAGACTATGGGATATTTTTCCCCTAACCATTATAAAAGTTTTGGTGTTATTTTTTATTTTCCAATTCTTATTCAAGTTGAACTAAAGAGAGAAAATTATCTTCAAAATAGTAATAGGGATTTATTTAATAACTTCCAAGTGTTTTAAAAGGAAATAATTCACCCCTCTCATGTCTCCGATATCTTATCAAAAAAATAATTTGTATAAAATTTGTTCTATATTGAATATTTCTTTGAGATATAACATTATTGAGTTAAATATCTAGAAAAATATTGACTTCAATGAATGATCTTAAATATATTTTTTATAATAATAGTTATATATTTCAAGGGTTAAAATCATGGATGTTCAAAATTTCGCATGGTAATATACATGAAAGATTTTTTTTTGAATTTTGAACTAATACCTATCAAGTCTTATCAAATCCCTTATTATGAAAAAATGGGATTCTACTAAAGAATATAACTATGATCTAAATTCAATATTTATGGGTGAAATGTTTTAGGGACTTGGATTAGATTAGTTTAATCATTCCTTTTAAAGTGATATTACTTTTAAAAAGTGAGAGATAATCAATTTATTAATAAAAAGAAACTAATAATATGATATAATAGAGATACAGTAATGATAAGTTGAAATTTGAAACCTTTAGAATTTATAAAGCATAAATAATCACTTAAATGAATGAAATAATTACTAAGATAGTCAATGGTGTTACTAATCTTGGAACAACAATTCCCGAACCTGATTAAGATCTAAAAGATCTTAATTTTTTCCTCTATACGGAATATAATTTCCACTATAGTTAGTCCATCAACAATAGTTAAGGATTTGAAGATTAATTAATCAATTGGAACCCTAATTATGTATTAAGATAAGATGTAATGTGAATATGAGGAAAATAAAATAATCCAAATGTAAAATAAAAGCCTCAATGTTTCCTTTTATAAAATAGATAATAAGTCAAAAGAGGATATGATATTATCTAATGATAAATCAAGTTTTTCAAATTCAAGAGATATATTTTCTCAACCCTCAATAAGATTAAATAGAATTTATAATAAAAATAAATTATTCAATAAACAATTCAATAAATACAATAATCGCTGTCATGGAATAAAGGAAATAAAAAAATATGAATGAAAAAGGATGGTACATATCAAACATTATTGGCCACATCTCAAAGAAACAAGAACAATTGAAATTAATTAAAAAAAATTCCTAGATGAAAGATGATTATTAATTAAAATTTAATTAGTCCATGAATGGTACTTGGAGTGTTTCGAAAGATTCAAGCAGTTCATCCATTTTTTGAGTATGAATAAAAATGATAAAATAAATAGTTAAACAAATGATTTATGTCACGTAAAGAAAACATAAAAAGAAACAGTGATAGATATATTATGTGGTAAACGGAAAGTGGATGTTCGAGACACATGAGTTGATAATTTTAAAATTTTCATTAATTATCTAATATTTATTGACGTTTCACTAGATTTCACAATAATTATAAAGTTAACATCATTGTTATTGGGTCATTTAGTAATCCAAATTCTATTTTTATCAATAAATCTCTCTTTTTTAAGGGTTGAAGCACAATGTAATAAGTATTTATCAACCCCATGATGATATTTTTTAGTTTATCTTTCAATTATTCATGTTCTATTTTGAATAATAAAAAAATTAAGTTTAGTTCACATTGAATATAACATATTTAATCATTGGACCTCAGTACCTTGTGTGAATAAAATGTGAACTCTTTTAATGATTGTGTAAGTAAATTTGGGATAAGTTTCATATTTTTTGTTACTATAATATATTTCATTACATATATTATCAAATAATAAGTTGGGTTTTTATCTACCTTGTCTCAAATTTGTTGATAAATGACTATGTGACGTATTTTGAATAGGAAAGCAAAGGAAGTAATTTTCAAATCAATTAAAATGTATTCTAAATCAAAATTTTTATAAACTATCCATATAGATTTTTTTGGTCCTTCTATAGTATAAATCATAATTGGTAGGTTTTTTGTGATAGTTGATGATTTTTTGATATTTACTTCAGATTAAATTTTGAAATTTAAAGGTGAATCTTTTAAAATTATTATGAGTTTTTTCAAGTTTTTTCAAAATGAATAAGATGATAAAATAATTTCATTGAGAAATGATCATAGAGAATAATTTTAAAATCCAGAATAAAATTTATTTTTCTAAAATATAGGTATTAGACATTCATTTTCTTCTCTAAGGAAATTACAACAAAATGAAATTTTTTTAAGAAGGAATAGAAATATTCATAAAATACATAGAATGATGTTAAATGAGTATATTTTACCTACTTATGTTTTGAAAAAATATGTTAAAAAGTCAATAAATATTAGTAATAGAGTTTTAATTACACCTTTTTCACAAAAATATACCTTTTGAGTTGTGGAATAATATAAGACACATAGTTAGGTACTTCTATTTTTTTAGATATAAGGAGTATATCTTGAATACTATGAAAATGTTTTATCCAATAGATGACCAAGGAATATTTTTATTGTATTCCTCTAATTCTATATCTTATATGGTTTTTGTTATAAAATAAGGGATTATTGAAAAATTGCTTCATGTGATGTCTAATAAGAGTGATATATTTGGTCATAATAGAATAAAAATAGAAGAAGGTATAGATTATTTAAGTAACATGAGACTTTATTCTTATAATATTAAGGGTGAAAGTAAACTAGAGAATGGTCTTGATAAATATAGTACATAAGAGAATGAAATTGTGTGTCTTAAAAGTGTATTACCTAGAAATCTTAGAACCATTATTTATAGACCATTATAAGAGACCTATATGAAGATGTTAAGTCTAGGATAAATGTTTGGAATTTAGTTGAGTTAATGGATATTCAATGCCTGTTTCAATCTATGTCTATTGAAGAATCCCCATGTGATGAAATTTGGGTAAGGGAAATGAAAGATAAGATAAATCATTTTAAAATAAATAAATATTGGTAGCTAGTTTAAATTCCCTTTGATCATCAAGTAAAAGGATCTAAATGAGTCATTATAAATAAAAAAGTTGATCAGGGTGAAATTTCTAGGAATAAATTTCGAATAGTTTCTAAAATTTACAATCATGTGGAATTTATATATTATGAAGAGTAATTTATCTCTATTTATAAGATTCAACCACTTAGTGTCATTTTACATTATGCATCTTAGACGAAATTTAAATTTTACGAGATGAATAATAAATATTATTTTTAATTGATATTTAGTTGATTAAGTTTACATTAAACAAAACTATGTTTTGAAATCAACTTTATACAAATTTTATTTATTTTATTAGTGGGTATTTAGGATCTTTTATTCTAAATAAAGATTATCCATTTTATAATATTTTCTTAGTTGATAATTGTTTTTTATTCCCGTTTAAAATGATTATTTATGTTTAGTTAATAAATATTTATTTATTACTTTATTTTATCTAGGTTTTATATATTTAGGTTTGTATTAAAATTGATTTCAAATTTCCATTTAACACGTGTCATTTAAAAATACCATATCATTGCATAGTGAGTTCAGATCAGGAAACCAAATCATTACCTAAAACCATAAAAAATGTCATTACTCTTTCTTAATCATCAATCCTCTTCTCATTGAATCCTTGATATTTAATTATATTAGTCTTTCAAACCCAAAACCATTGAATAATATACACTAAATAACTAAATAAAATTAGAGAAGATTAAGAGATCTGATGAAGCTAGTCCCAGTAGTGAAAAGTGGAAAAAAGATAAAAGGTTTGACCATTGTGTGTTGTAAGGAAATGTTCTAGATTTTGAAATTTTGTTTGAAAGAATCATCCTATTGATTTAAGTATTATGTTTTCAAGTTTTAGTGTTTCTTTTCAATGGAGTAAAAACTTAACATATTTTCAAAATTTGTGTTATGATCTTATTCAAAGATACCCTGTTTAGTTTTGGTGAAAGTCAAGATATGTTTTCTTCAAAGGTGGATGACAAGGAATTTTCAAAATTTTATACAGAAATAGATCATTTTTTCTAGTACCCTCAAAAATGGTATTTAATTTTTAGTTTTAAGTCAATTAGTGATGGGGTTTACCGGCCTAAATTGATATTGTCTTCTCAGTTTGGAACATATATAATAAAGAAGACAATTATAAATGATTATTTGGTAGATTATAAGGTTATTAATATGTTAATACTGATTGGTTTCATAATTAGTATTGTGGAACTTCAGAATAATATCTCTCTATGTATGAACATTATTTTCCTTTATTTGAGTGATAAAAATTTGAATTTATGTCGGTAAATGTTGAAAAACATGATGTATTTCGGTCATAAGGACTAAAATAAACCTTATATAAGTATGTAAGAATGATGTATCATGTTAAATACTATAGTGTAATAATCTAAAATTTCCAAAAAAGTTTAATATGCCACCACAATAATGTCTTATCAGATAGAAAATTGAGTAAGTTGAAATTTTCTTAGATTGTATCAAATGGAATGATGATAGTAGTTAGAGATTATGACTAGGAAACTGATAATATTATTACTGAGGTGGAAATAGGAATACATAAATCTCCTAGGTATTTATAATTATTATAGAGGAATTTATAGAATATAGAATTTATGGTAGTTTTATTATAGTATTTTGGATTACATCAAGTGTGGTTAGATTCTAATGTTGGAACTTCTAGTTTAGAAGAAACTTATATATTAAATGAAAATCTTCCATCAAGTGGAGGAAGTAAAAATATGTAAATAAAAATATATATGTAAGATTTTAATTATATATATAGTTATCAATGTTGTATCAAACACGATATACTATGATATAATATGGTGCTTTGTTAGTTCACAGACCATAGAGAAGAGATCAACCATCATTAGTTGAGAAGTTAGTTCGGTCTATTTTCATGGAATTTGGACAAATAACTCAGGTTTAAGTGGATAGATTTGATTATATTACTCATGATGAGGAGCATCAAGATGAACCTACTGTTCATTTTATTAGAGATAAAGAACATCTAATTCTATTTGTTCTGGGAAATTAGTAATTCTAGATGATACTTCATCCAAATTTATTGAGAATCAATCATTTTATTTAGTTGATAAGTCTATTGAATGGATTGATGAAAAAGTTTCTGAGAGTACAAATGTTATTGGGGAGAAATATTCACCCTTTGGAGTAGGATTAAATTTTAATTATCTTCAATTTTTGGAAGTAATAGAACCCTTAGAAAGGTATAAAAATGTACTAAATGATTATAAAAAAGAATATTATTTTGAGTAACATTCTTAAACTTTATACAACAAAATGTTTTCAATATTTAATTTATTGAGGGTTGTATATTTTATGTTTCAATTTGAAATTGAATGTTTTAATAAATATTGTAAGCACTTGTGAATTATTTATGTTTTAAAAATATATTATGAGTCTCTTAATAATGTGTTTCAATGTGTAAAAGAAAATTCAATTTCCAGAAGTATTTTTATGCTTTTAAGAGAGATATCATTGGTCACTTTGGGATGTTAAAAATTGATCTAATGTTTAAATCATATTTCTGTGACATGATAATGTTTTTGTTGTCCAAAATTATAGCTATGAATGCGACTCGTTAAATTCAAGGAAGAGTTTTTACCACATTAATAATAGGTGTTGGATATGTGTTACAAAAAATAATTTCTTTTATTTATTGATCTCAATTCCTTGAATTCAAAAGTTCAAGAAATTCAATAAAATAGTTTTCACACACATATTCAATTAAACAATCAAAAAGATATAATTTCCAAATTATCTTCAATGAAACCTAATGTGTAGGTTCTTCCCAACAGTCAAGGGTGTGTGATGGATAAATATTTTCAATATTCAAAGACATTTTAGGCCTTTTTTATGTGAATATAGTTGAAAATTTAATGGCTATTTATAAATAATAATATCTTTACAGATAATGGTATTCACCATTAAACTAAAATTTCAAGGATTTAATGTTATAGGTTTGGGTAGTTCATCAGACACTTCATGATTCTCTATCATATTCCTCCCCTTTAGAGGAATCTGATATTTCTACAGTCTTTGACTCTACCCTTGTCACCTAATATTTCCTTGAGCTTATTTTTCATTTTACATAATAAATATTAATAAAATTTTCATATTTTAACATTATATATTATTATTTTTAACTCTTTTTTAATCCTAACCATTTCAAAATTTACTTATATTTTTCTGGAAAACCATTAACCTATAGTTTTATGACACATTAATAGTGTTTTATTCAATTTCATAGTTTCTATTTGATGTCACAAAAGGGAGCATAAATCTAGTAAAATAATAATTTCTCGAATTAAAGTTGATATTTTTTTGAATTATTTAATATAAACATAATTGATATCATGTTTGTTTTAAAATTAAAAAACATGAAAGTTCACATGTTTCTATGGATTTGGTGATCATCCAAAATAATGAAACTATTTTTCACAGTGGTGTTTATTAAATATGTTTTTTATTCTTATGCTCATAAAAACACTCATTTGTTTTACTAATATTGATACATTGATCAAATTTCTTGTCTATAATTTTAATTAGATAAATTGTTTTTCTGGAATTCTAGATGTATTTTTTAGTTTTGGTCAATATATTTGGTTGTGAGTATTTTATGTTATGTATTGTTGTCACTAAATGATATCTAGGATCAATATTAAAAAATAGTTGTTGAACATGACATTGGTTCCCAATCCCACATTTGGAACCCCATATTTTTGTTGAACGTAATTTTTTGGATTTTTCATTTGTTAAGGAAACTCATGTGTGGGTATATAAAGATTGTTATATTCTTAATGTAAGTAAGATCACATCGGTAATATATATCACATTGATAATGTAACATTGGTGTTGAACAAAATGTTTTGGAACTCTATGTTTTCATTGATCTATACACTGGAAACTGCATTTTTGGAGCCAATCACACACTGGATGTAGATCCAATCATCTATGTGATTTAAAATTAGAATTATTATATGATTTTTATTATGATGTCATAAGAGTAAGTCTCTTAGTAAACTGATAAAAAAATATTGTATAATATCTACAAAAACTGATTGATTTTTAAATATTTATAAATAATTTATAAAAACTATTCTAGGTTTCAAAATTTTAATTGCACAATGTTTTTTGAAATTTTGATTTATCAGGTCGCTTATTTGGAATATTTTTACTTGAATTAAATTAAGACGATTATTTATGTCATGATCCCCTCCCAACAAGGTGTACCCCTCCTGGGCCAGCAATGTGAGAAGAGAGATAATGACCCAATGAGTCCCACCTCTAGTAGTCCCTGGGTTGGGGACTATCATTGTGGGTCTAGTAAACACACAAAGGGGAGGCATTACCCTCTAAGAGAACACATGAAAAAGAGAGAGATAAGAAAGAAGCCAACCAAATCCAACTCAGACTGAAATATAAAAGAAAACACAATTTCATATATGCAATGTCATGAAAAAAATTCTACAACTGAATGGAAAAATTGTAACTACCCAAGGAAAGTAAAAAAAAACAAAAGCAGAAACAAGCCCAGCTAGCTCCTACAACCCCAAGATAGTAGAAACTATCTTGATCTCCAACCTACCCCATGTGACTTGAAAACCTGTTTATATATTCATAGGGTGAGAATAGAAGTATACTCAATAGGATCCTCCTTTGAGCCTCTTGTACAAAAGTAAATAAACCAAGCTAATTCACAGTGAACTAAAAGTAGAAATAACTCGTCACCTAAACAGGTATACTAAGATCCTAGCCACACCATGGCTACTCTCACCAAGTATCGCATACAAGATTATATATTATAATAAAGAATACTAAGGGTACCCCGTTACTACTTCCTCAATAGTATACCGCTTTTCCCCAACATCGGATGTCCTAAGAATCTCTCTCCAAAATGGATTGCCCATAGAAACCTAGGAGAAGCACCACAATATGCACCTCCTGCAGAAAAACCACCATGTACACATAATAAAAGTAACCATGTATTTTCTAGGATCCACCACAGCTCGCATAACATTTTTCATATGTTAGGCATTATACCTCAAGTCATTACTGCCCATACACTGAGTATAAATCCTCAAGACATCACACCCAATACATGTTACACATGTAGTAGTCCATAGAAAACTCTATTCAAAATATATGTGTGTGAATAACCAAAATCCATTAAATCCCTCTACAGACATATATGGGGAAAACGAACCGTTGTGCCTACCAACACTATCCACTACCAAGAGAAGAGAGCGAGGACAAAGGGGGTAGTCATCCATCCATCACCCACCAGAAATGTTAGGGAAAACACCCCATAGGGATAAAAATCCCTGAGGTGTCAGTTTCCCAAACAGACAGGGTGAAGTAGCATATAAAAACACAAAAAGTACATAATATACTATAGCTCACAACCACACTATGGGAATAACATAGTTTTAGACTCACCCGCAAATAACGTTTTTTAGACTCCCAGCTGCCACTTCTAAGACTAGGTGTCTTATAAGCACAAAACCATTTAAAAGGATTTATTATGTTACTCCAATCCATTTTTATCAGTTTCACTTTATGTTAATTTTTTATTTAAACATTAATTAACCATTAAAAATTTCTATGTTATATTTCATTAGCATCACACCAAAAAGTCCACTATTCCTTGAAAATTTCAACCACAACATTACATCCCAGCAACCTTCAACCACATGGGTTAACGTCAATTATTCAATAATTTATTAACATCATTACTTTCCCATATTCCCAAGAATTCGAGAAAATTATTCTAAGCTACTAAACACAAGGGGCTTAACATGGTGAGTAGGTGAACTACCCGTCGAGTCTTTGCCACCTATAACACGAGAATAGACCCATCCTTTATGGAGAAGATAAATATATAAAGCATGTGGAATTACCCACGTGTCTTCACCCCTTTTTGAAGAAGGGTAAGTATAATCAACTACCTTGAGTACTGGGGAAAGTAAAACAGATAACCAACAAAAAGATTCATCAAGAATCCAAACATTCACATATAACCCGTTTCATCATCTCCAGTGTCCTCCCTGACACCCACATGCAAAAACTGATGCATCTTTCCAATATAGTTGTTAACTTCTGCCACAACCATTGGTCCTCCCTTCCCCCCACATATCACAATAGCCATCGAGGCTCACATCACAACACAATAAGTAGGAATAAAACATCTTATCAACTGGACACTTAGCCCTTAAGAAAGAAAGAGGGTAACTAAGAAACTTATGAGGCATTATCTTTTATCCAACAACCATCCATTTAATCTATATAGAATTAACCGATTCCTTATTTTCATGTTCCAACTATGGGAAAGCAAAATATTAAGCTATCGAAAATTGATTTAACATGTTTACTACATAAATTTGATTAACATAAAATTATGAAAATAAGAACCATATTTATTTACATGCCTCTTTATCTTTGACAATTAATTTACAATTAATCCTAGTTTATATTCATTTCCAACTATAACAAGAAATAAAGGATAGACAAATCAAGAATAGATATGACACTATATAGAAAAAAGATGCAGTAACAAAAAATTGATATAAATTTATTTATCTCATCCAAATATTTATTATGTCAATTCCATTGTGATCTAGTGGGAAATAAATGATAACTCTACATTTTAACATAAAAGAATAAAGAAGCAATGAATCCCCTACATCAAACAGTTCTTGTCATTCTTTATACAAGAACGATCCACACAATAGATCTTGATCGCCTCCTCCCATGATAACTACATCCACCCATGGATGCCGTGGTATGACCACACCAACTAAAACCCAAGAAAACTCTATTAGAAGCATGAATATCACATACTATGACATGGTAGGGAGAAATAAGATAAGATGAACCCAAAATAACGAAGATAAATCACAAATTATATCGATGGAGGATCAACACTTGCTATTTTCACTAAAATAGGGGGTGCACATATAGCTGGATGAAAATTCAAGTGGTAATGGTCGGAAGATTAAGGTTCGATCACACCGCTCCTATGGGAATAAGGAAAGGATTGAGAATCTAATTCTAGGGAATAAGAATGTAGAACAATGGAGGAATATTTCTCATCCCTTTAAAGTTTTTATAGAGCATCAATTTAAGATATGTTTGATTTTTTTTATTAAAAGAGGATCACATTAAACTACACAACATGACTAAGTATTGACATCCTGGGAATTAGGAAAATTATTATAGGAGTTATGGGATTTTATTTGTCCTTAAATACCTTAAAACAAGGTCTTTAATGCATTTTACGTTAAAGAAAACGTAAAAGGGGAGAAATTGTAGGAAGCTGGAAACACTATTCACGATCCTGAAAACACTATACTCTTACCGATCTTGGAAACATTGTACACGATCCTAGAATCACTATTCATTGAAATAATCACTGATGACGATGGTACTGTTCATAAAAAGACTCACCAATACCAATGGTACTGTTCATAGAATGACTCACCAATATCGATGGTATTGTTCACAGAACAACTCACCGATGAAGATGCTACTCTTCACAAAATGACTCACCGATGCCGATCGTACTGTTCACAGAATGATTCACCGATGCTGATGGTACTGTTCATAGAATGACTCACTGATGCCGATGGTACTGGTCCCAGAATGACTCACTGATGACGATGGTACTGATCACATAATGACTCACTGATGCCTATGGTACTATTCACATATGGACTCGCTGATGCCGATGGTACTGTTCGTAGAATGACTCACCGATGCTGATGGTTCTATTAAAATAATGAATCATCGATGTCGATGGTACTATTCATATAACGACTCACCAATGATGATGGTACTGTTAAATGAATGACTCATCGATACCGATTGTACTGTTCACAGATTGACTCACCGATACCGATGGTACTATTCATAGATGAATCACTGATGCCTATGGTACTATTTATAGAATGAGTCACCGATGCCGATGGTACTATTCAAAAAATGACTCACCGATGCTGAGGTTATTGTTCCCAGAATAACTCACTTATAGAACATTTCACATTGTCCTCACCGATGGAACGACTTACATCGTTCTCACTGATGGAACTGTTTGCATCGGTCACACCGATGATACTCTTTCCAGAATTCGAAATTTGGGAAATTGTTGGGGATAAGTTAGCATAACCACCCAGAACACCTAAAAAATCAGATTTCTGCATAGGAATAGACCATTGAGGTCCGGGTCTTTACTTCATATAGATCTCAAAACATTATCATCCTCAAGAATTAAAAACACGCCTAAAGGGAAACATAAACGAGGTCTGAACAACCACCCATCGAGGCACCTATCAAAAGAGAGAAAACCATAAGAAGAAAACAAATAAAACCATATCATCAACCCGAAAGGTCTATAACCACAAAGATGGATTTTTTTAGATGAAAAGAGTAAAAAATCAAACAAATCGGGGTACTGAGGAGGTATCCGTGACTCACGTTCTGAGGTACTCTCCTCTACGCCACCGTGTCGCTACAAGACACGAACCAAGGGGATATAATGCCTATGAAAATTCTTCTTTTGTGGTCTTGGAACTACACATGCCACTCCTCGAAGGTCACATCATTTTAACATCGATCTATCCCAAATTGATGAATTGAAATTCATCATGAAGATAATGATATAGTTGTGACTTGTAAAAAACATCATGTATCTAGATCATTTGAGGGGGAAGTGCTGATTGATATGCCATGACTCCAACATGAGACAACACATCGAAAGTCCCAATAAAATAGGGACAAATATTTCTCCCACAACAAAACCTTCACTTCCCATGATGGGGTGTCACCTTTAGACGCACATGATCCCCAAAATCAAACTCTAATGGTTCGTTTTTTGATTAGCATATGATTTCTGATGATCTTGTACAATCTTCACCCTCCCACAAATCACTTGAACCATCACAGTTTTATTCTGTACTATTTTCAGTCAAATAATTGCTTACTCTCCAACCCCAATCCAGCACAATGGTGAATGGAATGTTTGTCCATACAAGGCTTCAAACGGCTCCACACCAAGGTTGGAGTGAAAACTATTGTTTTAAGTGAACTCCACCATGGGTAAGTGCATCATCCACGAACCTCCAAAATAAAATACACAATATGTCTTCAAGAGTCTTGATAGTACTCTCATTCTGACTGTATTTCTGCGGTTGAAAAGCAGTGTTAAGGCATAGATAAAAACCAAAGGCATGATGGAGAACTCCAAAAATCTTAGAGATTAAATGGGGATCTCGATTGGAAATGATTATCCCCAAGACTACATGGAGTTCCACCACCTCCTCTTGATACTGCCTCGACAAAACATCCATTGATCTCAAATCCTTGGTAGCTATAAAGTGGTTTGATTTCCTTAAATGGTCAACTACCAACCAGAAATGCATCATGTCCTCCTTGAGTTTGAGGCAAAACCGTCACAAAGTCCATTGAAATGTCCTCCCACTTCCAATGACGAACATATAATGGCTTGATCAAACCACTAGGGACATGGTTCTTGGGATTCACCTTCTAGAAGACCAATCATCAAGACACAGTCTCCACAATTTCACACATCATCCCAGGCTACCAAAACTGACTCCTCAAGGTTTGTATATCTTTTTCATGCCATGATGAACCACTAAAGGAAAAATATGGAACTCCCTAAGAATAATTTTGCACATCTCGAAAGGAACAAATATCATTCTATGATACAACACTCAGTGTTGTTCATCCTCAGACCAACCATCTATTTCCTCACTACAAAACCTCAATCACTCTAGACCTTCACCTCTAGATCCCCCAACTAGGAATCTTCCACCAGCTGCTCTAGAGATGATTGCACTGTCATCTGAAAAATACAACCTCTACCCCCAAATTCTCCCATATTGATATGTAATATTGAAAGGTCTTCCATTACTCTCTTGGAATCACTAGATTAATGCAATGCATCACTATATTACTTCTGGCTCAGTGCATCAGCCACAAAATTTTCCTTTATAAGTGTATACAATAGTTCAATGTCGTATTCTTGTAGGAACTCCATACACCGACACTTCCTCAACATCAAGTTACACTGGGAGAAAACATGCCTCAGGATATTAGGATCAGTGAAAACCACAATGTACTCACCAATGAGGTAATGTATCCACAAATTCATAGAAACCACCACAGATGCCAACTCAAGATAATGGGTGGAATAGTTCTGTTCATGGGGATACAACATCTGACACGCATAAGAAACAACTGATCTATGATGAAATAGAACACAACCTAACCCCAGATGCAAAGAATCATAGAAAAAATAAAATTGAACTCCCTCTGCGGGAAGACGAATAACTAGAGAACATTCCAACATCTCTTTTAGATACTCGAAATCTTTCGGATAGTGATCAGTACTCACAAATGCCTGATCCTTCCAGGTCAATGCTGTTAGAGGAGTCACAAACTGAGGGAAATTGGCTATGAACTTTATGTATTAGCCTACAAGACCAAGGAAACTTTACACCTCTCCCATGATCTTGAGGGCTTCCCATGACACAAATGCTTCTATCATTGATGGATCCACATCTACTCCTTTCCGAGACACAACATGCCCAATGAAACAGACTTCTCAATCCCAAAACACACACTTCGACAACTTCCCAAATAGCTGACATTGACAAAGAACTCCCAAAATGGTATATAGATGATCTATATTCTCCTCTTCAGATGTGGAGTACACAAGGATATCATCGATGAAAACCACCATGAAATTATCCAGGAACTTGTGGAACACATCATTCATCAATCCCATGAACACATCTAGAGTATTCTTCACACCTAACAACATTACAATGAACTCATAATGCCCAATATGACAACAAAAAGCAATCTTCCAGATATTCTCATCCTTCACACGAAACTGATGAAATCGTGACCGCAAGTTGATCTTTGAAAACCAACTTTCTCACTTCAATTGATTGAATAAATCATCAATCTATTGTAAAGTATAGTGATTCTTCATTGTCACTTTGTTGAAGAGATGATAATTGATACACAACCACACATTTCCATCAGCCTTCTTCACGAACAAAACTGGTGTGACCCATGGTGACACACTCAGCCAAACAAAACTGCACTTTAACACACCATCGTGCTATTTAAGTAGCTATCATAACTCATAAGTGGACATCCCCTATAGAGACATAGAGATAGGAGATACTCTTGGTTTTATTTGGATCCCAAACATGATCTCTCATCGAGGGGGTAATGCTACAACCACTTCTGGAAATCCATCACGATACTCTTCTATAACCTTGAAAATACCAATTGTTGAACCTCTGAAGAACTCAACATCAGCTCAACCATCATGGATGATAAAGAAAGAACACACCTCTGACCCATCCGAGAGTCTCTCTCACCAAAAAACACCATCAGATCTCCATCTGCATCGAAGAATACCACCTGCCACTTGAAATAATCAATGATAGCATGTACTGAATACAACCAATACATGCCAAGGATGACATCATATGGTTGTATCCGTAAACATAGAAAATGTCCCCATGAGTGGTGCTTCCCCAACACTAGCTCACAATCTCTATATGCTTCAATAAGGTCAGCTCAAACTTTAATTGGTGTAGTCAATGCCAATGAAACTAAAAGCCTCTCTACCTACAATAAAAAATCATGGAAAAGGGTAGGTGATATGATGTAGTGTGTCACTCTTGAATCAAACAAGGCATACACCCAAATAGAAAACAATCAAAGGGTACCTTGAAAAACATCTAGCTCCCCTAGTTCTAGAAATGATAAATCTTAAAGATGATCATGACCTCTTCCACCACCTCTCTGACAATGATGATGACCACCACCCTGGTTGCGCTCTGCTCTCTGAGGAAGGGGAGCATCATGAGGTATTACTATGTCTTCCCCATCTAATCTTTGTTGATACAAAGTTGGTGCAACCTACTGCTGATGCCTTGGTTGGAACTACCTTAATGGAATATCCTGGTGCAGAACACCTGGTTCCCGATGACTGCTTTGAATGTCCACTCTCGCTGTTAATGTTCTCGACCACAAAAACAAAAACAAGCACATGATCCCTTGGTATAGGAATGAGATCCACTGCCTCTAGATAAATGAGATACTAAGGGCTGGGACCTACCCCCCCCCCCCCCCACTGAATGGATACTCTTCTACCCTAGAAATCGGGAACCTCAAACCATAGCTCTTCTTCATGAGGAATCATGCTGACTCCCCTCTCATTACGATCCAGTTCGGGCCAACTCCCTCTCGATGAATTATTCCCTTGCTAGCACCTCATGATATGTCTTCATCATAAATGGGGAGACCTGGCGCTGGATCCTTGGATGCAAAGCCTCCTTGAAATGCCTTGCCCTGTCCTCCTCATCTAGAAACAAGTATGAAGCAATTCGTAAATGGTTCCTGAAACGGATTCCAAACTCTCGCACACTAGAGCTCCCCTGTTGAGGGGTAAGATGCTCATGGTGACTGGAATCCTTCATGGTCGAAGAAAGATAATCGACTCTAAACTTGTCTTGGAACACCTCCCATGAGATCGACGACTCCTTGCAATCCCTAAAAATAAGAACAAAAACCACCTCACTGCTCCATGCAGCATCATCATAACCAAAGACACCCAGTGCTCCGTCCGAGCACTGATCTAACTGAAGCCTATATCGACCTCCTCTATCTAGTCTACCATAACTGCATCTGAAATGGAGCCCTATTACTTTTTCAGACTCTAGAACTGAAAATAATGGAGTTTCCTCCTCCATGTTTCTTCTTCATCAACCTATACTCTACGGTGATCTTCTGGCTCAGCCTGCTGGACATCTTCTAGGCGAACTTGATTAGGATGTCGACTTGGAGCTGTACTTGAAAATTAAAAAATAGTTAGATCTTTTAAACCTAGAATATGGAAGAATGAAAATTAATTAATTATTTATTTTATTTTATTCATTTTACGTTAACCTATCCCAAGTTCAACCTATTCAAACACATGCACAAAGAAGTATAATGAATGATCTTTTCCTATGTCTCTGCTCTGTAACTAGTATCACATCACATATTTGCAATTGTATACTTAAAAGATCATAAATAAGAACATTGGGGGACCTAAATTCCTATGTATCAGTTGGTCTATAGTGTTTACATCAAATTATAAACATGACTGACATTGTTTCCCTACCAACCCATGAAACCTCACATGTTCCTAAAACCAAACTCCAACCTATCACTCAACCATACTTTTGATTCCAATCTATCATGACCCCCTCCCTATAAGTTTTACCCCTCCTAAATTGGAAATGTGAGAAGAGTAATGATGACCCCCCCGAGTCCCACCATCAGTAGGCCCCAGGTTGGCGACTAGCCCTAAGGGTATAATAAACAAACAAAGGGGAGGAATTACCCACTATGAGAACACATACGAAAGAGAGAGATAAGATAGACATAATCCAACCCCAAATAAGACTAAAATATAAAAAAACCCAAGTTTACATATGTAATTTCCTGAAAAACTACTACAAATGAATGAAAAACAGCAAGTACAAAAGGAAAGTTAAAACAACAAGAACTACAAGCCCAAACAGCTCTTGCAACCCCAAGCTAGTAGAAACCATCATGATATCCAAATTTCATCAAGTGAATGAAAAACAGTTTATATATACATAGGGTGAGTATAATAGTATACTCAGTAGGATCCCCCGGAAGCCCGTTGTGAAAAAGTAAAAAATAATGCTAAAGAACAGTAAACAACAAGTGAAACTAACTCATCACCATAACAGATATACTAAGTTCCCATCCTCACCATGGCTAATCTCACTAAGTATCGCATACAATAAGATATAATATAATAAAGAATATCCAGGGTACCCAGCTACTAATTCACCACTAGTTTACTCTTTTCCCTTAATAACACATCCTAAGAATCTCTCTCCAAAATGGATTGCGTACATACACCTGGGTGAAGCATCGCAATATTAACCTCATGCAATAAAACCACCACAACAACATAATCAAAGTAACTAGGTATTTTCTAGGATCCACTGCAGCTCGTATAACATATACCATATTTCGGGCATATACCTCAAACCATTATAGCAGATACACTGAATAAGGATCCTCAAGCAATCACCACCTATACACATTACACCTATAATAGTCACTAGGAAACTATATCCTGAATATATGTCTATGAATAATGACAATTCATTACAACCCTCTATACACATATATGGGGAAAACTAACCCTTGTCCCTACGAGCACAAGTAACTTCTAAGAGAAGAGAGTGGGGCCAAAGGGGGTAGTCAGCTATCCATCCTCCCACCAGAATGTTGGGGAAAACTCCCCCAGGGCTCAGAATCCTTATGGTGTCAGTTTCAATAACTAATGGGATGGAGTATCATATAGAAACCCCAAAAGTACAGAATATACTATAGCTCACAACCACACTATGGGATAACCTACTCTTAGACTCGAATCCATCTAACGTATCTCAGAATCCTGACTTCCACTTCTAAGACTATGTATCCTATAAGCACACAACCATTTAATGAGATTTATTTCATTACTTCATTCCATTTTTAACAGTTTTGCTTTACATTAATCAATTCTTTAAACATTAATTAACCATTAACAATTTCTATGTTATGTTTTATTAGCATCACACTGAAAGTTCATTGTCCTTTTAAATTTTCAACTACAACATTGCATTCCAGCAAGACCCAACACCATGGGTTAATATCATTTGTTCAATTTTTTTAACATCATTACTTTCCCCAATTCTTAGGAAATATAGAAATAAATTGTATGTTACTAAACATAAGGGGATAAGCATGGTGATTAGTCGAACAACCCGTCGAGTCTTTTCCACCTATAGAAAGAGTGCATACCCATCCTCCCTCGAGATTCTAACCATAAAAAGAATGTGGCATACCTCGCGCATCTTCACCCCTTTTCGGAAGAAGGGTAAGCATAACCAGCTACCTTGAGAATTGAGGAAAGTAAAGAAGATAAACAACCAAAAGATTTATAAAGAATCTAAACATTCACATCTGTGTGGTTTGATCATCTCTGATGTCCTCCCTAACACCCACATGAATAAACTGATGCATCTCGCCACACTAGGTGTCAACTACTACCACAACCAATGGGCATCCCTGCCCCCACATATCACAACATCCATCCAGGCTCACATCAATGCACAACCAACATGAAAACAAACATCATATCAATAGGGATATTATCCCTTAATCAAGCAATAGGGCAACTCAGAACCCTATAATGCATTATCATTTATCAAACAACCAATCAATTAATCCACCTGGAATTAACCAATTTATTATTTGAAGGTTCCAACTATGGGAAACATAAATAGTAAGCTATCACAAATTGATTATTCATTCTTACTGTATCAATTTTATTGACATCAAATTACAATAAGAGGTACCTGATTCATTTACATGCCTCTTTAACTTTGACAATTAATTAACAATTAATCCCAGTTTATGAACTTTACCTATTCCATCAAGAACTAAAGGCTAATAAAAGAAATAATAGACATTACACTATCTTAAAAAATAATACGCAATAACATACAATCGATAACAATTTATTTATCATGTTCAAATATTTATTATATCAATTACATTATGATCTAGTGGGATAGAACATGCTAAATCTATATTTTCATGTAAACGAATAAAGAAGAAAAGAATTCCCTTCCACAAACGGTTCGTGTCATTCTTTATATGAGAACTATCCATAGAATGGATCATGATCGCCTCCTCCTGTGACAACTACATCCACTTGAGGATGCCACAGTATGACCACACCAATAGAATCCCATGAAAACACCATTAGAAGCATAGAGATCACATAAAATAACATGGAAAGGAGAAACATGAGAACATGAACACAAAATAATGATGAAAAATCATACCTTATATCATTGAAGGATCGACACTTGCTTCTTGCAGCACAATAGGGGGTGCATATGCAGTAGAAAGAAACTTTAATGGGAAACGATCTGAGGATTAAGGTTAGATCACACTGCTACTATGGGAAGAATGAGAGGTTCAAGAAAATATCACATGGGAACAAAAAGGTAGAAAATGGGAGGAAGATATCTCATCACTTTAGAGGATTTACATAGCAATGGTTTAAGATAGTATGATTTTCCATTAAAAGAGGATCACAATAAACTACATGGTTTGACCAAGTAATGACATATCGAGCCTATGAAAAACTAATATAGGAGTTATGGGATATTATTCGGCCTTAAATCCCTTAAGACAAGGACTTTAATGTGTTTTATGTCAAAGAAAATGTCAAAGGGGAGAAACTATAGGAAGCGGGAAACACTATTATATATCGTGGAAACACTGTACACCTACTGATCTTGGAATCACTATACACGATCCTAGAAACACTATTCACAGAATGACTCACTGATACTGATGGTACTGTTCATAGAACTACTCATGGATGACGATGGTACTGTTCACAGAACGACTCACCAATGTAGATGGTACTATTCACCGAAAGACTCACTGATATCGGTGGTACTATTCACAAAACGAATCACCGATGCTGATGGTACTGTTCCTAATAAGACTCACCGATGCTGATTATACTATTCACATAATGACTCACCCATGCCGATGGTACTGTTCAGAGAAGGACTCACCGATGCCGATGGCAGTGTTCATAAAATGACTCACCGATGCCAATGGTACTGTTCACAGAAGTCTCTCTGATGTCGATGATACTATTCACAGAATAACTCACCAATGCCAAGGGAAGTGTTCATAGAACGACTCACCGATGCCGATGGTACTGTTCTCAGAATGAATCACTGATGCAGATGGTATTGTTCATAGAATGACTCACCGATGCCAATGGTACTGTTAAGAGTATGACTATCTAATGTTGATGGTACTGTTCACAGAAAAAATCACCGATGCTAATGGTACTATTGACAGAATGACTCACCGATGTCGATGGTACTATTCACAAAATGAATCGCATATAGATCTGTTCACATCGGTCTCACCGAAGGAACTGTTCGCATCGGTCTCATTGATAGATCTCTTTCGAACGATCTTACCAATGGAACTATTCCCATTGGTCTCACCGATGGGATTGTTCGAATTGGTCTAATCAATGGAACTGTTCAGTGACTTCGAAATTTTGAAAATTGATGGGGATAAGTCACATTGACCTCCCAGAACAGCTAAAACACCAAATTTACACAGAGGAATAGACCATAGCGGTTTAGGCCAGTGCAATTTATTCTTTCTTTGATAAAAACTTATATATGGTACGATTCACTATGTTTTAAATATATACCCCTAAAACCAATAGTGATTTCAAGATTACAAAATAAAATTTCTATCAGCTGTTATAATAACACTCCATGATTTTAGAATTAATTTTCTGTAAGTAATAAATTAGTAAGACCGTGGTATATGCAACACTGATAATTAATTGAATTATGATATACCATAAAATTATTTTTATTTTTATGTAATCATTTTAAATTCATCATTAAATAAAAGGTATGGATTATAGTAATAAATTATAAAAAATATGTATCATGGATTTATATAATGTAAATGTTTATATTAATTCATAATAATAACTACTCAATATCTAGTAATGTCAATTCATACATAAAATATATATTTTCATCAAAATGGTTTTAATTGCATTTTTTGCAAAGAAATAATTATTTTATTTGAATAAATTAATATAATTTTTTAAATAATCATTTAAATATTAATATTGGGTGAATTTTTGGGATTTTATAAAAAATATTAATTTTTATTGAATTGTAGAAAATAACTATATTTTTTAAAACTGGCCTTTCTTTTTCTTATATTTTCAAATCACAATATTGATTTTAATTATTTTTAAATTTTAATTAATTTTTTTTATTTAAAAAATTCTAAAAAATTTAATTCTAATATATATTATATTTAATTTTGGTTGTAATACTTTTTTATACTTTGAAACATATTTTCCTATAAATTTATTTGTCACAATTTGGAGGTTTGTATTTATATTAATTTTTATACATATAAAAATTGAATTTGATAAAATAGAATCTAGGTTTTTAATCATATATTAGAAATTTTTTAATTATTCCACTTACTTTTTTTCATTATGAATTGTTTTATAAAAAATCCAGTTACCACAGTTTGAGTTAGAACAGATTAAAAATGATAAAACTACAAATACAAGGGTTAAAATGACCAAAATACTTATATAAATAATATTTTCTACTTATATCTTGGCCCTATACTATAAATTATTCTTAAATTTCCCATTCTGGATCTATTTTTTTTGATTAAGACATTAATAAAGTTTTATCTTTAAAAAACATCCTAATGTATACTCTCCCTTACACATAAATGGATACCCATATCATATTTTATCCAAACATATAATGACTCTTATCTTAGACAATATAAAACAAAATACTTTACTAACATCCTTACACATGTCATATATGTTATATTTTGATCATAATTACATCCTAAGAATGATTTTGGTACAAATATAAGGAGTATGTTTGAAGAAGAGGTTTAATTATTAACCTAATTTTGTTACTTCTTATTTTTCCTCCCCCAAAACTCTTATTTCCATATGATACAATTAAATTCTTATATCACATATATGTAAATGTTATTATTTTTATGGTATAAATCTTTTTCATCTACATAAATATCATATGAAAAATAAAAAACATCACCTGTGAATACGTGAAATTTACCGCATCATGAGACAATATATTTCATTTTTTCATCACCAAATATTAGAGCTGGACATAATGATGGATATGAATGTATTTATTATATATATATATGATATAAATTTTCTTAAATAATTTTAAATAAACATTTTTATATTCATTTACTATTCCTTAATGAAATAAAAACACCCCTTGTGTGTACGTGTGGACTACCACCTCACGAACTGATGTATTTCAGTTTTCATCATCGTTCCACATAGATGATATATAACGATTTATTTAATTAAATATTATTATATTTATGATATATTTTTTCAAATATAATATAATATTTATCTTAATTCCCTCATTTTTTGGAAAATTGGAATCTTTTTTTATGTGTGCTAACGGACTATCGTCTCCATGTTATAACGTGATTAATTTTTCATAACTACCATACAAATATTGATTAGAAATTATAATTAATCTATAAAAATGTAATTTCTATATTAATATGACACTTAAAATGAAATAATCTTGATTCACTTGACCATACTAAACCCATCAACGTCATTTTGGACTTATGAACCAAAAATCCTCAAAAGCTATGAAGTAAACTTATTCAATTAAGTGATTAAGTATGGAATTATAATAATTTAAATAAATAGAATAATAAAAATATAATTCAATTCAAATTGAATATTATGATATAAAATAATTAAAAAAACTTTATTATTTATTAATATAAAGAATGTATGTGGCACATACAACATATGATATGGTGTTTTTAGTCACTATTCCCTTAATTTGTGACTTAATTTCTTTTCACCACAAGTTTTATTTAGTGTGGTGTATAAAATATATTTTGGTTCTATTTTATAATTCTTCTATAATTGTTTTAAAAAAAATCAATTCTATTTCATTAAATATTTCATTTCATCAATAGTTATCATGTTATAAGTGATTTTTCTTTAAAACTATAATTTAAAAGTTTTATTTTCTCTAATTTTACACCATATCCATGTTCTTTAAAACTTTTTAGTTATATTATTAACATATAATAATTTATGTTCAATATAATCTAAAACCATTCTTGTATTTATTTATTATGTTATTAAAGAACAATTGAAATGATTTCCAAACATGTTATTTTTTGACATTTTTAAAAAATGTGAAAGGAATGTTTTATTAATGTATATGGAATGAGTAAAATTTCCCAACATGATGATTTTTATTCTATTACAAAATTAATTTTATTCTTTAATGTTTTTTAAAGAATATCACATTTTCCTTTTTTTTTGAAATTTTTGTGTAAGGATTTTCGATGAAAAATATTTTTATCTTTATTTTTACGTAAAAAATGAAAGTGTTTTGGTATATGTGTTAAAGTAAATAATTTATGAGATTTTATGAGTTAAAATGAATATTATATGTATTTTATGTATGTTAAGGTCTATTTAATTTTTTTATATTTATGGGTTAGACTGATATATATTTCTGATATATTGTGTAATGATTATGTTTTCTAGATAATTATGTGTGAATTAAACAAGAAGGAAATTCCATTGTTAAGTGTTCCTATAGGGGTTATTTTAAGAATTAGATGAATATTATTTAAAAGGAACCTACCTTAATCTTATATTCATGTAAAATAATTTTATTGGAAATAATTTTATTTCATATATTAATCAAATGATCTTTTTGTTTAATGGAATGATTATTCCCTTTAAGGTTAAAATGTATATTTTGATAAAAAAATTCATGGATTCTCATGTTTTCTAATAAACGCTCATGATTATTACTTTACCTTTATGCTTTTTTATAATGGGTTTTATAAAAATAGTTTTATTGTAAAATTGATTTCATGTGTAAGTAGATGATTATTTGATGTTAATGTTTATTATGTTAAAGGCTAACTCTCTTATATGATCACATGGTTTTGAAATGGGTTGGAAAATTTAATTTTTTTTATATATTTTTCTTATTGATCTTTTATTTTCTCATCACATATTTTACAATTATTTTTCATAGGGATTAATTATGGGTAGAAATGTTAATAAAGTTAGTGTTTAATAAATGGAATCAACCTTTAATGAATAAAGTGTGTCTTTATAAATAACTTATATTATGGAGAAAATTGATTCTGTATAAGAATGACCTTGAAGAATGAGTTTTTCCTAGTTCTCTTAAACTATAAACCTAAAAGGTCATTGTCTATTTAAGCCACCTTATATTTTTGTTTTATATTACTTGTTTTGGATAACTAAAATTAGGAAATATTTATCGGTATAAAATCCATAAATGTAAATATTATGTTTTTATCTCCATATTCGAGAGTGTGGGTTTGTAGTTGTAATATTTGGTATAAGATCACAGGTTTAGATAATTTTTAATTTTAGGATTTTATTTGAGAATAAGTTAAAGGTCCTCTACAAAAACAAATGTTATTATGTTAGGGAGAATTATGGTTATTTCGAATAAATAGCCATAATTGAATAACATATTATATGTTCAAGGATATCTTAAATAGTATCCTCATAATATTATGGGTTATTATTATTTTATATGAAATAATCATACTAACCATTTTTATTCAAATGGATCGAACCGACTTGAATGAAATTATTAATTGATTCCAAGTATAATGTAGTGGTTGTCTGGATGAGAAATTGAACGGATTGAGAGCTATAGTGAAAACTCATTTTGTTATTCTTAGCTATATACCATAAGTTATTATCAATAACATGATACTCGGGGAGTTTTCTAACACACCGAATAAGATAGACATGGAGTTTCAATAAATTTCATGTCATAAATATAATGAAGCTAGTAAGATTAAACATCTTATGTGTCAAAAACATAGGAAGAACCAACTAAAGGAATGTATTAATGGAATAAGAAATATATATATATATATATTATAAATGAGGTAATAGAGAAATATAATACAAAGGAACAATGAATAGTTCTATTAACAACATGATGGTAAATAATGTTCTTCCTAGGGCATCAATTTAATGGTTTAAATATGGAGAGTATGAAAATTATACAAATCTATATCCTAACAGAAAATATTGGGAAGGGGATCAACAAGACAATATAGATAAAGGTTTAGTAATGTCTAATTCCATTAAAGATAAAAATTAGGAACCCATGAAAAACATATAATGTATGGATTATATTTTGGCTTATATTTTGATATTTATGAATCTTAAAATGTGATTCAAATTTTTTACTATAGGAAGGATGTATTATTGAATAATATGGTAAATCATGGTTAATGGATTATTAGAAAAAATTAATTATTGAGGTGTCTATATAAAGGGATTAAAGAGTTATGATGTTTTGATAAATTTAAAGATACTAATTAGTTTAAGTGAATTAATACTCTTTTTAGTTTCATGTGATGAGAGTTCATTAGGGAAATTTTTTATATCTTAATAGATGATTGAGGTATATATAACACTTATGATTAACTTATGTTTTAATAAATGGTATTTCAGGATGAATGATTTTATATTTTAGAGAAAAAAGTTGAGAGGTATTTAAAACAATTATGGGTAATATAATTTTTGATGTTGTGGAAATTATAAAAATTTGGGATACAAATTATATTACATTTTAAGAATAAATTTTATACCATATAAGTAATCATGGGATTAAAAATTGATTTTCTTACTATGTGGTAAATTTTATTTTTATGAATTATTCTATTTTTGGAACATTAAATGAGTAAGGTAAAGGAAAATACATTTGGGTCCCGTGATATTTTAGTTGAGAAATAAAATCGAAATTATCTTTTAGAAGAATATTAAGTTTTTTATTTTCTTTATGGTGATTATGGTTATTTAGGTATAATATTACCATATTCTGGATATTATATGATTTGGAAATAAAATGTTTTTGGTATATGACTTTATGAGTGACTTATTGTTTTTGGAAATAAATGTTAAATTATTAACTAAATAATATTTGATCAAGTCAATCTGATTTTTATGTTTTGAACATGGTGAGGAATATTTTGAAGAGTTTAATGGATAGTTATTTATATAGTTTTAAATGTTTTATTTTGGTTTTATTGATGAGGATTATATTATTAACATAGTATATCTTAATTTAGTTATTATATTACCTTGTGATAACCATTTTAGTTTTGGATAATGTCAATAAATAAGAGGAATAGCTTTCTATAATTTTGTGGAACTTTTGATTAATTAGGTGTTTATTTTAGTTCTTTGGGCTTGAAACATTAATCTTGAATATGAATTTATAATATTCATAGATTATATAGATGTGTAAAAGTGTAACACCAAAATATTCCATGATTTGATTTTATTTGAATAATAAAATAGCATGTGTTGTACACAACTTCGAGTTCTAACACACCACAACCAATCAAACTAGCCATTATGAATAGTAATACCGACTTTTTGAAGTTTTATAAATTTTATAATTCATAATGGAGTTCATTTTTGGATTCATAGTATCTAAATTATCTTAGGGTGAATATTTGGTATTTTTCATAAAACATTCAGTTTTTGATGAATAGTGAAAAATACTACATTTTAATTAAAAACAACTTTTTAATCAAAGTAATTTATAGTTCTAAATTATACTATTGAGTAGTTTTAAAGTTTAATTAGAATATATTTTAACAATTTAATCTAATTTTGGTCATTGGATGTAATTTCACATTTAACCATGACATAAGCAAGTGTCAATCTTTTGATAGTTATTATTTTCTTCAAAACACGCTTTTTTTGTTTTGACAAAGGGAATTAATTTTAAATTAATTTATGCCACTTATATTTTTTGAATTTAGAAAAATGGATTCAATATTTAGAATTATTAGGTCCAAATTGTGTAAATAGGTAACTTTTATTTTTAGACATTTTGAATAATTACTTTGGTAAATATTTTATTTACCATGGTTTTAGGGTAAATCAGGTAAATAAGGGTAAAAAATAATATAATAGTAATATTAAATTACCCCAACACGTGTCATAACCCCATAGGATGATACATGTCCGACCATGGGAATATTTGGGTCGATTTGGGGACCCCATGGAACCACTTGTAAGTGATAATGACACTTTATATTTATTAAGTTAAAGTAAATACAAAAATTACATAAGCATGTATCCTTTAGTAAAACAATTTTTACATAGGGTTATACATGTTATCTCTTTGACTATAAATATTCATTAGAAATATAAAAACATTTCCTACATAATACTATTTTATTTATGATTTTTATGCATTGAATAATTAAATTTATTTATGACACAATGATGATGCAATATTTTCTTTATTGATGAAAGAATCAAATAAATGGTATTATAAATGTCAAAATAAATATAATTTGAAAGTTTTTATAGCATAAAAGAATTTTATATCTTAATATTACATGTTATTATTGATGAAAATAATTTATTTCTAATTAATAAATTTTCTATGAATTTATCAAAAATGAATTATCAAATAGTTTCAAAATTGACATAAAAGTGTTTTTTAAAACAAATATTATATTATTAATTGATATAATATTCCTAAAAATATAAGGCTTGGCCAAATTATTTATATAATGATAGGAGTATCATTAGTGAACCACTTGGGGTTCTCTTGAATTTTTATAGTAAGTTTATTGACCATATAATATAAAAATACAAAGTGACATGGTAAATGTCAAACTATTTAACTAAGAGTTAAATCTAAAAGATAAAGTTAATATAGTGACCCAACCTATCTAAAACCTATTGGTTGAGTGTTTTTCAACCCATACCCACCTTATCCTTTATATAATTCATTTTTCAGCCATTATAAACCTAAAATGATTTTATTATAAAATAATATTTCTATCTTTTCCTAAGGTGCCCCTCACCCCTCTTATAAAAGGGCACTACCCCTTCCCTCAATTTCACACTTTAAAGCCATTTGGCTCGACCAAACGCTGACCAAATACCATATAAACTATACTCCCATTATTTTATAGACCTTATATTAGTCAAAAATCCAACCTAAGAATCCCTTTTTATCAAATTAAAAGGAAGAACCCAAAGAAGAGGTAAATACTTCATCACCTCTTTCATGTTTCTTTCTTCTTCCACTTTATCTTTCTTCGTTATTTTCCATTATAAAATAATAACTATAGTATATTATATATACTATGATTTTATTATAAATATGGTATAACCATACTCATTATTCTATCCATCCTTTGAATGACATGTCACCACAGGTGCATACGTACGGCTTACCATCTCCACGTTGTGGTGTAATTGTTATTCAATACATTATTATTTTTATGGTTATAATAATGATGTGTAATTGATGTAAATAATAAATATAACATGATAATAATTCTTTATATATGATATAACATCCAATTATATGTTATTTTAATATCAAAAGAATGATATTATCGCTAGTGTGTCCGTACGGATTACCGTCTCCATGAACGCGATGAGATTCATTCCCCATCGCATCCATTCAAGATTAATTTTTATTAGATGATTAAAAATAATTTTTAAATACTTAATATCATACTGAATATGAATAAGTCATATAATATCCATAACAAACATTACTTACGTAGCAAATCATACAAAGGAAAATGAATCGGTTAACACCAAAAACGACAATAATACAAAAATATTATTAACAAAGAAATGTTAAAAGATCATATATGATACATTACTAATATATATGATTCTTGTATAATATAATAACAATTATTTCACCATTAAAAATAAGGTTAACATAACTTGACCAAGGTAAAGTACAAGGTAAGGGTTAATTTCACAATCTCTTTATTATCCGAGGTGGTTTTTATGTAAGTATATATTGGGACCTCTTTATCATCCACATCCATGTTTCATAAAAATATATTCCAAAACATCTATTTACTAGACTATGGGTTAAAGTCATTTATACCCTTGTTTGACTTATTATAAAGTGGTTTGAATGAAATCTTTCCGTCGTTATCCAAACAAGGTACTTTATGACCTTTTCGATAAAATGAAGGCAAGAATGTTTTTTTAACTTATACGGAGGGCGTGGATATTTTCTTCCATTATAACATCATCAAATATTCCCTTACAAGCTTATAATAATATTTTAAAATATAAATGTTTTCTTTTATAATTACGTGAACTTTAAATGATTAAAAAATAGAAAGAGATATTTCTCTAAAAAGGTTTTGATTTCATCTATGTCAACATCCTTTGATGGATTTTAAGATTGTTTGAAGTGGATATATTATGATAAAAAACATCCATATTATATTGAAGGTTTTTTGATATGTTTTACTATGGATGTGTTATTTTTATACCATTCATGGTTTATGGATTAAGTAATGAGATTTTGTATGCTATTTTTATTACGAATGTTTATGTTATGTTTAAATCTTTTCATACGAGGAATGCATTGGACATAGTAAGTGAAGGGTGGAGCCTGCTATAGCTCCTCGATGAATTAGTTGGTCTAATGAGAAAAACTAGTGTCTTGGCACAAGGCCTTGAAAAATCTTATTTGTAGCCTTGGCACAAGGCCTTGACTATGTGGTTATGAAAGTCTGGCATTATGTATTCTATTATTATGAAACTGACTATTGATATTGCATGTGATTATTCAACTAGAAGAATATCCATGTGAGTAAGAAAATTGAATTATTTTGATTTATATTTTCCATATTATGATGATGTTTATGTTAAAAAGGCTTTTTTTAGTTCTATACATTTCCTTAAATGTTTGTGCTTATTTATGAAAGTTTCCGCAATATTTTTATCCTTACTAAGCATCAAAGCACACCCCTTTCTATGTTTTATTTTTCGCAGTATATGAAGAAGTGTATTATGGAAGACCTGCAGGGATAGTATATGGGATCTTAGTTTTGTCCATGGAAACATTGTTCCTATATTTTTACATTTTATGATGTAATATAAACCTTATGAATGTATCTAGTACTTACAACGATACAAGACAAATTAGTCTTTTGAGACTTGATCTTTTTTTATCATTCCAATGTTATGTAATAATTCACCAACTCTAGGTAACTGGGTTCAAGGCACTATAGTTGGTATCAGATGTTTTTTAGTACAAACCTTGGAAACTATATTTAGATAATCTTTAACTAGGTCACATAGACCAAAGAAATAATTTGAGGATTAGTATAAAAGAACTTCCTAGAATTTTGGTATTGAAGAGATTTTGTGGAATTTATATGAAAATACATCCCTGTCAAGATACGAGGAGGTAGAGGCGGCTCTGGAACCAAAGTACATAGCGGTAAAACCCAAAATCACCTCTTTGAGATAGACTCGAACGTGAACGTGTGCACGACAACGGGCCTTGCTGCACTCTTGGATACGACACTCTCGAGGGATATGCTTAGGATAATTCTAATTTTCTTTACAAACCATTATGAAGGGGTTATTAATAAATACTTCCTTAGAGAAAACATTTTTATGATTATTTATTATATCCATAAACTGTTAAATTTTTGTTAAGTGTTTTACATGTTTGGAATTATGTATTTCAATTCATAAACTAACCTTGTTTATGCCATTGTTTAGAAATGGCACCTAGTGGAAGTAATGGAAACCATATCAATACACACACTCCATGTAGGGATTTCCCTCCTGCTATAGATAATTATAGTTGAGTTGGTGATGCAACTACTGAAAATAAGCTAATCACCATACTGAGACAACTCATTCAGGTTACGAATAATAACCTTATCCATATGAAGCACCCTAATCCACAGCACGGAGGATCAATGTTAGATCGCTTCATGAGAAAACAACCACAAACATTCAATGGGGGTAAAAATGCACTAGCAGTTGAGGAATGGATAAATTATTTAGAGAACATATTCCATGACTTGGGGAGTAGTGAAAGGGAAAAAGTTGTCATAGTAGTTTATCACCTCACTGGAGATGCTGAACAATAGTGGTCATTGATTCAAAACATGAAGGAAGATGATAAAGTATCAAATATGGAATGGAAATAGTTTACAGAGATTTTCTTAGAAAAATACATTCCTCATTACCATCGAGAAGATATGGAAAGGCAATTTCTGGGTCTGATGCAAAAGGAGGATGAGAATGTCACAAAGTATGATGCTAACTTTACAAGGTTAGCAAGGCATGCTGTAGATTATATACATAACCGAAGAAGTCATATTTATCATTTCATTAATGGGTTAAAACCATTTCTCTATAGAGCATTAGTCTCACAATCCTTTTTTTCATACGAAGATATTGTCTCATGTGCTATCAAGACAGAAAAATAATTCTATAAGTCATACGACTTTAAAGAAAAGAAAGAGAAGAAGAGACTTGCTGAACACTCTGGAAATGGAAATAAGGGGAAGAAGGGAAAATTTGAATTTCCATCCTGTATTAAATATAGGAAGAAACACCCTAGTACTTGCCTGAAGGTAATGGGAGTCTGTTACATGTGTGGTGAAAAAGGACACCAAGATCGTCATTACAAGTGGAAGAAAGAGGTGGTCAATGTTGAATGATGCAATTGTAAAGAAAGGGGATATTATTTGAATTAATGTCCTAATCGTCAGGGTAACTTACCTCAGAGAAGGCCAAGAGATCAAGGACAAGATTATGCTTTCACTAATGCTATGGTTGAAGCTCTGAAAGACGCAGTGGCATGTAATTTAATGGTTTCCTCAAGTTTAGAAAATGATTTATTTGATTCTAGATCATATCATTATTTCATATCTTCCTATTTTTCAAAGAAAATTAGATATTTTTAATTTTATTTAGCACGGGAGTTGTCAGTGAAAAATCTTAAGGGAGGTATCATTGCATCAAATTTTTGTGAATTAGTTCCCATTAAGGAATATAAACATTATTAATCTACTAATCGCGTTTTTATACCCATGATTGAATTTGATATAATCCTCAGTATGGATTAACTTTCAGACTATGATGCGAAATTTATTTTAAGAAGAAGGATGTTACAATTTTTGATAATGATAAAAAGTACCTTATACTTAGAGCATAAACGTCACCACCTAATTCTTATCTATATCCACCCTCAATAGCTCAACTAAATTCAATTATTTGGGAAGAAGAGAATGAAATAACTATGGTTGAGGAAAGGAATGTTCAAATAGAGGATGTATCTATTGTGAAAGAATATATTGATGTGTTTCCAGAAGATTTACCTGGATATCCTAAAGAATAAGAAATTTAATTTTCCATTGATTTAATTCCTGGATCAAGGCCCATATTGAAGACCCCTTATTGAATGGAAACTGTGGAATTAGTGGAAATAAAGAAACAACTATAGGAATTGAGTAATAAGGTATTTATTCACCCTAGTGTTTCTCCATGGGGAGCCCCTATTTGTTATAATAAGAAAGATGGATCTATGAGGTTGTGCATTATCTACAGGGAGATCAATTATATAACAATAAAGAACAAGCATCCTCTACATCACTTTGATGATTTATTCGACCAACTTCATGGAGCTCAATACTTTTCAAAGATTGACCTCTGATCTGGATATCATCAGTTGTGTGTGAAGAAGGAATATATTTAAAAAAACATTTCGAACCAGGTACAGGAATTACGAGTTTATAGTAATTCCCTTTGAATTGACTAATGCACCCTATGTCTTCATGGATCTAATAAATAAAGTTTTCAAGGAATATCTTGATGACTTTCTAGTGGTATTTATTGATGATAACTTTTTATACTCTAAAATCTACGAAGATCATTATAATCAATTGTGCATTATTCTAAAGACTCTTATAAGACATGAATTATATGGGAAGTTTTGAAAGTGTGAATTCTGGCTTTTGGATATTTCTTTTCTTGTCCATATTATCTCTAATGATGGAATATCTATTGATCCTTCAAAGACCAAGGCAATCCAAGAATGGCCAGCACCGATGAGTATAGATGAGTTACACAGTTTTATTGGTTTAGCAGGTTATTATCGACATTTCATCTAGAATTTTTCCCGATTGGATAACACATTAACAAAGCTCACATGAAAAGGGGTTAAATTTGTTTGGACAAAAGAGTGTGAAAAATATTTTGAATAAATGAAGGGAAGAATAGTCAATGCTCCTATATTGACTCTGCCATTGGGGAATGATGGGTTTGTTATTTATAGTGATGCATCAAAGAAAGGAATTGGTTGTGTCTTTATGCAGAATAATAGGCTTATTGCCTATGCATCACAAGAGCTAAAAATTCATGGGCAAAACTACCCTAATCATGATCTTGAGTTAGAAATTGTAATCTCTACTTTGAAAATATGGAGACACTGTCTCTAGGGTGAATATTTTGAGATATATACCGACCATAAGAGTTTGAATTATATTTTCTCATAGAAAGAACCCAACATGAAGAAAATTAGATGGCTTGAACTAATCAAAGATTATGATTTCATGATATAGTACCACTCGTGAAAGAAAAATAAGGTGGCATATACTTTGATCAGAAATGATCATGGAGTTTTGAACAAGATGAGAATTGAAAGGGTTCCTATTTTCATGGATCTAGTAAAGATGGATATGGGAATAACCATTGATGGTGGATCATCAATACTTTTTAAAATTTTTGCCAAACCATCTTTACTAGAAAGGATAAAAAGTTCTTAGGTTGGTAATGAAGAGTTTCAAAAGAAGAATGAAGTTGTGAATAATGGGAGATTGAGTGACTTTATATATGAAGATTGAATTTTGAAATTTGTGAAAAAAAATTGTGTTCCCGATATACCTGATCTAAAAAGGGAATTTTTGGATGATGCTCATAGTTCCAATTTCTATATACACCCTGGGAGTACCAAAATGTATAGAGATTTGAGAAATATTTTTGGTTGGACAACATGAAGAGGGATATTGTTGATTTTGTGTCAAGATGTATGGTTTTTCAACAAGTGAAAGTCGAAAGGCAACAACTTGGAGGAGTCTTGCAACCTCTTCCCATACCTGAGTGGAAATGGGATAATATTTTGATGGAATTTGTCATGGGACTACCAAATACTCCTAGAAGGAACAATACAATATGGGTCATTGTTGATCGTCTTACAAATTCAACACATTTTCATGATATAAGAGAATATTTACCACTTGAATGTCTAGCAAGACTATATATTAATGAAGATGTGAGACTTTATGGAGTACCACTATTGATTGTTTCTGATCGTGATCCCTGTTTTACATCAATATTCTGGAAAAGTCTTTAGAAATCCATCGATACTAAACATTGTTTTAGCACTTCGTACCACCGCCAAACTGATGGAAAATGAGAAAGGACTATCCAAACAGTAGAAGAAAAGTTGAGATCATGCTCACTTGACTTTTAAGGAATGTGGGATCAATATTTACCTCACGTAAAAATTTCTTATAACAATAGCTTCCATTCAAGTATTCATATGGTACTATATGAAGCGTTATAAGGTATGGGATGTCGCACACTAACCTGTTGGGATGATGTTGGTGAAATAAAACTCATAGTCCCAGAAATTTTAGAGGAAACAATGGAAAAGGTGAAGTTAATCCAAACCCACATCAAATAAACTCAATGTAAGTAGAAGAGCTATGCTGATAACCGAAGGAAGGATATGGAATTTCAGGTAGGAGATCATGTTTTCCTAAAGGTACCTCTATGTAATTGTGTTATATGTTTCAGTAAGAAGGGAAAATTTAATCCCTGGTACATCGGACCTTTCAAAATTATAGAACGAATAGGAGCTGTAGCTTACCGTTTATAAATGCCTCCAAGTCTCTCCAAAGTTCACGATGTATTCTACGTATCACTGTTGAGAAAATACATGCCTGACCCAACACATGTATACACCTATGAGAAATTAGAACTGGAACCCAATTTGTCTTATTGCGAAGAGAATGTCAAGGTTCTTGATACAAGATAACAAGTGTTGAGAAACCAGACAACTCGTCTAGTAAAAATTCTATGGAGAACCCATAAGATGGAAGATGCAATGTGGGAACTCGAGGAACTTACGATGAAGAACCACCCAATTATTTTTATATAGAAATACTCTAGAATTTTTGAGGAATAAAGTATTTGAAGGATATGATTTTGTAACACCCCATGCTTCCAAGGTACTCTTCCCTTTGAATAATAAAATAGCGTGTGTTGTGTGCAACTTCGAGCACTAACATACCACAACCAATCAAACTAGCCGTTATGAATAGTAATACCCACTTTTTGAAATTTTATAAATTTTATCTATCAAAATGGACTTAATTTTTGTATTTTAAGTATCAAAATTAGCTTAGGGTGAGTTTTTGGTATTTTTCTAAAAATATTCAGTTTTTGATGAATAGTGAAAAATACTAAATTTTAATTAAAAACAACATTTTTAATAAAAATAATTTATAGTGATAAACTATACTATTGAGTAGTTTTATAGTATAATTAGTTTATATTTTTACCATTTAATCCAATTTTGATCATTGGACGTAATTTCACTTCTAAACTGGATATAAGAAAGTGTCAATCTTTTGATAGTTATTATTTCTTAAAAACACGATTTTTATTTTAACAGCAGGAATTGATTTTAATTTAATTTATACCACTTCTGTGATTTCAATTTATAATAATGGATTCCGTATTTATAATCAAGAGGTCAAAAATTGTGTAAATAGGTATCTTTTATTTGTATAAATTTTGAATAATTACTTCAGTAAATATTTTATTTACTAAGGATAATGGGTAAATCAGGTAAATAAGGGTAAAAAATAATATTATAATAATATTAAATTACCTTAACACGTGTCCAAACCCTCTTGGATGATACTTTTCCAACTATTGGTTATACATGTTATATATTAGACTATAAATATTAATTAGAAAGCTAAAATAATTTCATACATAATGGTATTTTATTTATAATTTTGAGACATTTAATAATTAATTTTATTTATTACACAATGATGATGCAGTATTTTATTTATTAATGAAAGATTCAAATAAATGGTATTATAAATGTTAAACTAAATATAATTTTAATGTTTTGATTCCATCCATAAATATTATAGGTTAATATGATATGTTAGTATTTATTAAATGAATTTATTTATAATTAATAATGTTTTTAGGACTTTAACAACAATCAATTAATAAATAGTGTCAAAATTTACATAAATGAGTTTTTTAAAACAAATATTACATTATTAATTGATATAATATTCTTAAAAAACTAAGGTTCAGCCAAATAACTTATATAATGATAGGTGTACCATTAAAGAACCACTTGGGGTTCTCTTGGATGTTTATAGTAGTTTTATTAACCATATAATAAAAAATACAAAGAGACATTGTAAATGTCAAACTATTTAACTAAGAGTTAAATCTAAAGGATAAAGTTAATATAGCGACCCAAACCTATATAAAACCTATTTATTTGGTGGTTTTCGACCCATCCTCACCTTATCATATAAATAATTCATTTTTTAGGACATTAGAATGCGAAAATTATTTTATTATAAAATAATATTTCTAGCTTTTCTGAAGGTGCCCCTCACACCTCTTATAAAAGGGCTCTCCCCTTCCCTAAAATTCACACCTTCAAAGCCATCTGGAATGGGAAAACCCTGCAAAAATACCCTATTAAATGTACTTAATTAATCCTAGAGGCCTTCCTTTAGTCAAAAATCCAATCTAAGGATCAATTTTGATCAAATCAAAAAGAAAAACCCGAAGAGGTTGTAAATATTTCATCACCTTTTTCAAGTTGCTTTCTTCTTCCACTTCCTCTTTATTTGTTATTTTCCATTATAAAATAATAAATAAAGTTTATTCTATATACTATGATGTTATTATAAATTTGTTACAACCATATTCTTTATTCTATCCATTCTTTGAATGACATGTCACCATACGTGCGTACGTATGGCTTACCGTCTCCACGTCCTGGTGTAATTGTTATTCAATACATTGTTATTTGTATGGGTATAATAATGATATGTAATTGATGTAAATAATAAATATAACATGACAATGATTCTGTATATATGATATAATATCCAATTATATATTATTTTAATATCAAAATAATGATATTGTCGCTCGTGCTTACGCACGGATTACCGTCTCCACGAACGCGATGAGATTCATTTCTCATCGTATCCATTAAAGATTAATTTTCAATAGATGATTAAAAATAAGGTTTAAAGACTTAATATAATTCTAAATTTGAATAATATGCATCCTATCCTTAAAAAACATTACTTACATAACAAATCATACAAAGGAAAATGAATCAGTTAACACCCAAAATGACGACAATAAGAAAATATTATTAACCAAGAAACGTTAAAAGATAATATATCAAATTATATTAGTATATATGATTCTTGTATAATTTAATAACAATTATTTCACCATTATCCAGGAGGTTAACCTACCCTCGACAAAGTAAAAGTACAATTTAAGGATTAACTTTTCAATCTCTTTATTATTCGAGGTTGTTTTTATGTAAGTATCCACTAGGACCTATCTATCATCCACATCCATGACTCTTAAAAATGCATTCCAATTTTTTTTACTATTTACTAGATTATGGGTTAATGTCATTTATACACTTGTTTTTTTTTAAATAAAATGGTTTGAAAGGAATCTTTCAGTCATTTTCTAAACAAGGTACATTATATAAATTTTGATAAAATTAATGTAAGAATGTTTTTTTAACTTATACGGCCAGTGCAACTATGTTCTGCCATTATAACATCATCAAAGAATCCATTACAAGCTTATAATAATATTTTCAAATATAAATTTTTTCTTTTATAATTACGTGAACTTTAAACGATTTCAAAATAGAAAGAGATATTTCTCTAAAATGGTATTGATTTTATCTATGTCAACAACCATTGAAGGATTTTAAGTTTTTTGAAGTTAATTTATTATGATACAAAACTTCCATATTGTATTGAAGGTTTTGTGATATTTTTGACTGTGCATGTGTTATTTAAATACCAATCATGGTTTATAGATGATGTATTTACATTTTGTATGCTAGTTTTAATACAAATGTTAATGTTATGTTTAAAACATTCATATGAGGAATGTATTGGACATAGTAATTGATGGGTGGAGCCCTCTATAGCTCTTTGATGCATCAGTAGGTCTCCTGAGACAAACTAGTGTCTTGGAACAAGGCCTTGACAAAATTTTATTTGTAGTCTTGGAATAAAGACTTGACTTTGTGGTTATGAAAGTCTGTAATTATGCATTCCATCATTAGGAAAGTGGTTATTGATTAGCATGTGATTATTTGACTAGTAGAATATACATGGAAGTAAGTAAATAGAATTATTTTGATTTATATTTTCCATATTATGATGAAGTTTATGTTGAAAAGGCTTTTGTTTTAGTTCTATACATTAACTTAAATGTTTATGATTATTTATAAAAGTTTCCTCTATATTGTTATCCTTTCTGAGAATCAGAGCTCACCCCATTCTATGTTTTATTTTTTACAGGATGTGAAGAAGTATATTATGAGTGACCTTCTTGGATAGTCTATGGGATCTCAGTGTTGTCCATGGAAACATTGTTTTTGTAGTTTTCCATTTTATGATATAATGTAAACCCTATGAATGTATCTAATATTTCCAAGGCTACTAAACTAATCGGTCTTTTGAGACTTGACATTTTGTGATCATGCTGATGTTATGTAATAATGAACCGAATCTTGGTAACTAGGGTTGGGGAATTAAAAAAATGATCATAGAAAAACTAAAGTACAAATTTTTTCTCATGAAATGGAAATTAATAAAGTAAATATATTTTCTATTCTTCTATAATAAGATGTTAGAAGAATCCCTAAACTCTAGGAAAAGGATCTTGAAATTAAGAAAAATATCTTATTATGATTATTTTTTAGGAATTTATGGTCTCTTAACTTCTTAAAAAAGCATTATGTTATCACTTAAACAACTTTTCCTTCCAATTTCACATTTTCACTTCCCACCAGTGTTCTTCTTATTTAAAAATATAATTATGTGGTATTAAATTTGATCTTCTAATTTAGATTTTATACATTTAATGGGGGTATTTTATTTTACCTTTTTATGATGTGTATTTTCTACAATTTTTTTTAAAATAAATATTAAACATTATTTCTATTCATGATTACATTTCTTATCTTCCACTCCTTAGTATTGATGATAAATAAAATGTTTTAATACCTCTATATGGGAAAAAGATAAAATTGAATTGAAATAATTTCTTTAAGGGGGTATAATGTAACACCCCAATATGTTAGAATTTATTTTCTTCACATAATATATTCATAAGTGTGTGATATACACAACATCAATCTTTAAAAGAATTATGATATGCTATAAAAATAGTTTTATTTAATTGTCACTATCGTATCATAGTTGTTAAATTAGCAGTATGAATAGGACTAAAAAATATAAAAATATGTATAATTGTTTTATATAACAAAAAATTATTGACTAAAATATAAAAATTAAGAACTCAATTTTCAGCGAAGTCATTTTATACTTCAAATATATGTTCTCTATAAATATATGTTTTCCTAAAAAATATATTTTATTAAATTTTTTGCATAGAAATTATAATTAATTTATACCACTTTTAACAAACTTATTTGAGGAAATAAATATCATTTTATACATCACTACCTAAATATTATTTTCGGGTTAATTTTTGGTAAATTTTTAAAAAAGTTGATTCTTTAGTGAATGGTAGAAAATATAAATTTTTATAAAAATTATCCTTTAATTTAAGGAATTTATAGATTCCCATTTTATTTTTAATTGGTTTTAAAATATAATTTTTTTGATTGATTTAAAAAATCTAGTTAATGTCATTAGAATCTATATTAATCTTACATTCGAAATGAAATTTTTTATAATTAAAAGGTATTTAATAGAAACATTTTTTCATAGCATTTTGTTGATTTTTTAGAATAAAATATACTAATTATTGAAGTTGAATTTTAGAAAATGGAATCCATATTTGGAATCATTATTTATATAGTTTTTAATTATTCCACGATCATTTTTTTATTATTTGTAGAAACATTGGTAAAAAATACACTGATCATGAAAAAAAATTGATAGGTTAAAAGGGTTTAATCTTAAATTATAAGGGTTAAAATAATCTAAAAAATTACATATTTCCAATTATATAGTAATATTATTGCCACATCATCTCACTTATTTAAAAATAGTCAATTTTAGAGGCATTTGTATTGAGTAATAAATTAATATATTTTAATCTTTTGGAACATTCAAACAATTTTCTCTTCCCCACTTATAAAACGAGACACCCTATCCTATTTTCTACATTCCTAAAGAGAATATTAAAACTGCCAATCGGTACCAAAATACTTTCATAATATCCCTCACCACATCCCATAGGAATTGTTTTATGATAATTCCATCCTAAAAAAGGATTTTGGTGTAAACCTAAGGTGGTTTTTCTGAATAAGAGGTATAATTCTTAATCAAGTGTTTTATATTTTAATTATTATTTTAAATACATCTAAAAATTCATAAAATTTTTGGTATAATAAAATTTTCATGTCCCATATAATTAAATATTATTATTTATATGATATATCCCATTTTAATATACATTAACATCTAATTAAAAATGAGAACATTGCTCATGGGTATGTGAATATTAAGGACTATTGAGACGATGTATTCCATTTATCATGACCTCCTCTTATGTTAGGTAATAATGATTGATCCAAGTGAAATAAGATTATTTTTATGATATAAAAATAATTTTAAAATGGTAAACTAATTTCATAATTATTTTATTAAAACTAAATGAAAAATGGAATCATCGCTCATGTGTGGGTATGGACTACCGCATCACAAACCGATGCATGTTATTTTTCATCACTAACTCACATGAATGATATATATATATATATATATATATATATATATATATATATATATATATATATATGTGTGTGTGTGTTTGGATTTAAAGAAATAATATTATATTTTAAATAGATTCATAATTATAGAAAATAAAATAATACTTAACTTATGTCCCTCATGATCGTTAAAATATGGGAAATAATACTTATATATATGTATAGACTACCATATCTATATTGAAATATAATTAATTTTTCATAACCACCTTACATAGATGGTTCTAAAACTAAAAATAATGTATTTAAATAATGACTATAAAGTCAGTAATATCATATAAATGATATTATCATGATTTATTCGACCATAGTTAACTTTCTGAAGTCATTTTGGACTTATGAACCAAATATCCTCAAACCCTCTAACACAATATTAATTAATTAAGTGATTTATTATGACATGGTAAATTTTTTAATAAAGTTAATAATAATAATATAATCAACATGTAAAACATTTTTAATAATGTAAAATTTTACATAACATTGTTATTCAGAAATACAAAGCATGTATATGACAAGTTAGACTAGGGGTAAGATATTTATAGTCCCAATTATTTTTATTTGAGAATTAATATATTTTCACAATTTTTTCTATATGTTATATGAAATACGTAATTGTTTTATTATATCATTATTATGTATATATTAAATTTATGAAAAATGTGTTTATATTTGTTTCTTTCAATGATTCAATTTTTCAAAAGTTATCTAGTCATAAATGATTTTTCTTTAAAAAATTATTTTGGATGTTTTAAAGTTAAAATTATAAATTTTCTCCATATTAGTATTCTTTATAAATATTTAAAGTTATAAATATACTTAAATTTATGTTTAAATTAATTTTAAATCATTTTTAACTTTTTTTTATGAATTTTTTAATGGAATAGTTTTAAATGATTTTCAAATGGGTATTTTATGAAATTTTTTAAAAAGTGTGAAATGAAAGTTTTTTACTGCATAGAGAATGAGAATTTTTTTATCATGACCATTATTATTTGATAAAATTACTCTTAATTTTTTATTTTTTAAAAAGATATAATATTTCCCATTATGCTGGCATTTTTAAAGAGTTTTTATAGAATGAGGGAATTGTGTATTAATTTTTTCATAAAACCTAAAAGTGTTTCTTAATTTGTATTAAATAAAATAATTTATGAGATTTTATGTTGGAAAAAAAATATCAAATGTTTTTATATATTTTAGGGCCCTTTAAAATTGCTTTCGACGATGATTAAGGTGGATATATCAATATAATGAATTTAATAATCACTATGTTCTCTACATAATTATTGTGGAACTGACTAAGTAAGTTATTCCATTGGAAAGGGTTCTTGTAATTATTGTATAAAGATGATATACTAATTATTTTTCTTGAATTTTCTATTCTTAAAAATTATTTTTCAGGGAATTCAATTAATTTCATCATGAAATCAAATTATATTTTATTTAAGTAAATGATTATTCCAATTAAGGATAAAAGTAATAATTTAAAAAAAAAAGATTTTTTCATATATTCCCAGTTTTTCCAAGAAATCCTTATGATTATGATTTTGACTATATGTTTTTTGATAATGTGTACATGGAAAAACATTGGGCAATAATGAACATTCCTGTGTAATAAGTGATTAATTTATGTCAATGTGTGTTATGTCATTGGAAAACACTCATATATAATCACATGGTTTAGAAATAGACTAACAAGTTTCTTTTCATATTTTTATATTTCTTTTGTGAAATTTTTTTTTCATCCCACATTTAAAAATGTCTTTTATAGGTATTAAAGATGATTATAAATAATAATAAGATAGTGTTCTAGATATTCAAGTTACCTTAAATGAAGCTAGTGTGTCTTTATGAAAACTTTTTTTGGAGGAGAAATAGATACGATGTAGGAATTATCAATTTAAAAATGTAAATCCTAATTCTATAAAAAATAAATCTAAAAGGAACATCAATATGTATGTGATCCCATATTTCTTTGTGATGTTGTATGTTTTGGATGGATAAAATTTTGTCACATTTATCACTATTAAATATAGAAATATAAAGATTATATTTTTATCCTCATATCTTGGAGTGTGGGTTTGGGGTTGATATGGATACTATGAATTCATCCAAAGATTTTTTTATCATTTTAATAATGTGAGATTATTAGCTAATGATGTATAAATCTGTAACATATCTTATAAAGTTTGTTAATAATTTTAATACTAAATTCAGGAGAAATAAATATTCTATAATATTTTGTTATTTTTTTCACTCTAATACATGAAAGTTCATTTAGTTATTATTGATATATTTAAATACTTTCTATAATCATTCAAATATTCTTCTTTATTATTACACTACAGAGAAAAATATTTTCCTCTGAAGATACTTCTATCTTTAAATTATAATATATTCATCTGAAAGATTTTATAGAGAATTTAAAATAACAAAATAAATATTTTATTTATTTCCCTAAACTCGTGTGTTTATTTTTGAGTAATACTATTAGCCTTGTATAAAGGTCTTTTAAATATATTTTTTATGAATTTAAATATGTTTGTGTTCAACTGTTGAGATCCCTTAGAAAATAATCCACAAGTGAAAATAACCCATCTCATTGAGAGAGTGTTATTGGATTTGACTAGGGCTTATTTTTTCCCAATCCACTATAAAAATTATTTCTATCTTTTTCATTATTATTTTTTCATATTATGATTATATAAAATAGTACATATTTTATTTAAAAAGTAAAATATAGATTGCTTTTAAAATTTCCAGGTGTTTTAAATGGAAAAAATTCTCCCCAGTAGTATCTTCATAATCTTTTCACTATAACACCAAATGGATTCCATTTAAAATGTATTTCACTAAATTCAATATCTTTACAAATAAATCTCAATTACTTATTTCAGGGGATTAATATTTAATGGTTACCTATACAGTAAGTGTTTTTACTAACTTAATTTTTTTGAATTGAGTTATGGTCATTATTCTTGAAAATTATTCTTATAAATTTGTTAAAATATTCCCAATGATTGATATATATTATAATTCATACCATAATTCTTATTAGTTACACTTCTTTTTCATGAACTCCTTCTTAATGGTTTATTACCTCAATTATTCTACGTTTATGGACTTTTTTACTTTAGAGAAATTTAATATTGTTAAGAGTAATCCATATCAAATTTGATGGTTATTTCCAGACCATATCCATATTACTTCATTTTAAAAATTAATTAATATATTATTTTTAAAACCAAAAATATATTATCTTATGTTATTTTGTTTTGTATATTTACCTATTTTAAAAAGATTTTTTTTTGATTTTTTTAATGACGATTTTAATAAAGGCATTTTAATAAATTTAAGAAGGATTTTACTATCTTGGTCATTTATTTTATCTTCCAATTTTAATTTCTATTATAAAAACATTATTTCATTTTCATGTATCAATTATTGAGATTTTTTAAAATTGTTTTTAAAAATGGTTTTCATGTTACCTTTTTGAAAATGATCTCTAGGAAACTGAATCACAACATCATCTTTTATGAAAATGGTATTAAATTTTAATTAATAACACTTTATATGTTTCGCATTTTTTTCAGTATACCCAATATAGTTATATTTAATGGAGCTATGTTTCATGAACCACTATCTAATTTCCATTATTTAATACTCTTTTTCGGACAAGGGAATTTTTATATCAACCAATCTAACTCTTGAAGTAATTTTATGGAATACCACATAGAGATGTTATGAGACCTATATTATTTCATTGGTTCTCTATGGTATATAATTTGATTGATTTAATATGGAACACATCTGTAGAGATTATAATATTTCAGGTTTAATATCTCCCTCCAATGTATTGAATAAGGTTATATATCTTATGAGATAAAAAATGAGATGTGGGTGATGATGCCCAATTCATAATGGGATGTAAGATCATGATTCATGATCCACTATGTTTTGGGAGGAAGGTAAATGATTATCTATTGACTATTTTATGGAGGCCCGATCATGTTTCCTAATCCATTGTGTTATGTATGTAGGATCATTATTCCTGATCCATTATGCTATAAAGGCACAATTGAAATTCTTGATCCACAATGTTATAGAAGTAAGATCAACATTATTTATTCAATATGTTGTGGAGGAAGGATAATGATTGCTGAACCAATATTTCCTGGAAGTCCAATCATGATTTTAGATCCACTATGTTGTAGAGGTGTCGTAATGGTTCTATATCCACTATATTATATAAGAAGGATTGCGATTCCTTTTTTACCATGTTGATGAGGTAGGATCTCCATTTTTGATCCACCATGTTATAATGGGAATATTTCAATTACTTAGACACTATTTTTTGAAGGTAAGATTATTATCCATGATCAACTATATAATTCTTCATTAAACTTATGTTTTTGAAACACTCTTATACCACATTCCCATGTTTACAAAACATTTCTACGTTACACACTTATTTGATAATCCATGGTTCATATTAATTATGTCATGTTTCCATACTCTTACGACATGGAATACCTTTGATCACTTGAGACTACATGTATTTTTTCTTATCTTATAGAGGAATCATATTATTCCATGATCGTTTTCATAAAATGTTTCTCAAATGTTAATGTTTTCTCATATTATTATACTATAATACTTTATGAATCACTCATAATTTTTCTATCACTATGTGTTTGATCTCGTCCATTTATTATATTTTTTATTCCCCATGTTTTGAGGAATGTTATATCTTATTAGATATATATATATATATATGGAGTTCTAGTATAGTGTGATTATGTAGAAATGTTCATAATATGATTTCTAAATAGATGATCTCTATATACATTAAATCTTTAGGTTCTGGGGTGGTGTGAATGTTGGTGAGATATAATGATTAACCTCATAAAATAATGTAATGTATATTAACATTTAGCCGGGTTCATTTCACTTGGTACCAAATCCAGTTTATAGGGTTTTTGTTTTTAACATGAGGCATGAGAGTGAGGGTCTACAGAAACAAAATTGGAATCATATTGTGGTTTAGTTATTTTAGAGTATTGTTTTTATAACTTTGGGGTATATTTTATTTTTTTTATTGATACGTTTAATTTTTTAATATAATCCTAAATATAAAAAAACATCCGAATATTTTGGTAAAATATTGAGTTTGTAATTTTCGATCAATGACATCTCTGTTTGGATACATTAACATATGTAAACTATGGAACAAATTCACATAGGGTTAATAACCCTAAAAAAATTTGGTTGATTACTAAATCAATATTCACTCATTTTACAACAGGTGAGCATAACTGCACACCATGTTTAATACTCTCTGAGTGTATTCTTGGGTGATTCACATAATATTTCTCAATTATTATACCTGGTTTAAATTTGATGATCCAATATATAACATGTTAGGTTATAGAACCTTACAGGAATGTTTCTACGAATAACCTATATTGAAACCAAGAGATTCATTAATCATTATATATAAATTATATATGAATTGTTTCCTTTATGTTTATAGTTTTTCCTTTCCACATTTATTTAAGTACTCTCATAACTAATTTTTTTTATCTAAGTAATGATTAAACCAAGAAGGAACCCGAATAATAATGAATAAGATGGAAAATTGGTTGATAGTCATAAGGAGAAAAAACATGGAAGTGAGATGGTATTGATAATAGTATGGTTATTTTTCTCAAATTATCTTAAGTTATGATTAAAAACATGGACCGATCATAGATTCCAACTATATAAAATGAGTGAAAATTAGAGTTTCATAAAGGTTCGAGTGATAAATACCATAGAGGAAATATTATTAAACTTCTTATGAGTCAATAATGTGGGAAGTTGTACCTAAGGTAATGTCTCAATAGAAAAAATGAAATGTTTCATGTTTGAAAGGATTATCTATCATCTTTATGATTGTAGAAGAAAGATAAATAGGTATTCCAATATAGTGGAGGGTATGGACATCCTGACTAATGAACCACCAACACATAAATGAATCAAATTAATATATTTTGTTAATTATTAAGGTCAATTTCACAATATAAGGGATAAAGAGGATAATGGGCATCGATATCATCTTAGTCTATGGAAACAAAGAAGGGAATATGATATCATTACCATTAAAATCAGTCATGAAAAAAGGGTAAAAGATATAATCATTATCAACTTTAGAACTTCAATTGTTCAATTTGATTAAGGTTCTACACACTCCCATATACCTACAAATTTTTAATATATCTTCAATGATTATAGATTTTATTATTAGTGAAAACACCAATTAATATGGTAGTTTCTACCCATGTATTGTGAAAAATATTATTATTCTCCCTTTAGTATAATTTCATGTTATTGTTTACAATAATTATCTAACATTTCATAGATCCAATAGAAATTTAAAGAATAAGGAAGTCAAATTTAATATTTCCAATCAACCTATGATTATTTAATTGTTTGGGGATAACTATTAAATACTTATTAAAATTTATTCCCTTGAAGGGTCTTTTTACTTAGTCAATAGAAGATTTTCCAAGTCTTACCCAAGTTAGTGTGACCAATATTTAATTATAAATATTATATTTATTTATAACTATATTAATAATACCATATTCTAATATATTTTTGAAATAATGTAAAATTATGTGGAAAAAATTTATTTTTTAGGGCAGAATGTAAAGCTCCAATATTTTACCATAATTTTTCTATTAGTTAAATGTTATGTTGAATAATTTTTTCTTGAAGCATCATCAATCTAAAATGAATTTTGATACATTTTAAAAAGAAATTATTTTAAATTTTTTTTTACAATGAATCTATTGAATTAGTATACTTCAAATATTATAAGATGAATTTATTTTATAAATTTATAAATGTATCAAATTTAGTTATACAATATTTTACAATTCATTGAAACTAATTGATAAAAAATAAATTTTATTATATTAATTTAAAAAATACATTTAGAAATTAAATATGGACATAATAATATAATTTATTACAATGGGTCCAAAAATAGAAAATAAGATAATAATAATTAGAAATTCTGGATCTACTCAATCCCCCCAAATAACTGAACTCACGAAGAACACTATAGTAATGAAGATAAATATTACCAATTCATTATGAATTTTCAAAATAAAAATATTAATAACCACGATAGAAAATAAAAGTAAATTAAGACTGAGTGAAAAATTATGTATTTATAGAAATTATCGATCCCATATGACCATTACAAACCTAACCATTGTAATAGTAACCTAACCATTGTAATAGTAATCTGAAAAATATGGATAGTAACCTGAATGTTAGAATTGTTTCCACAAGTATGAAACTGGAATATAATATTTAGGTATTTATCCATATAAAGTGAATAATTTTTTAATAATATTGCACTAGGCCCAAAATAGTCAAGGGGGTCTAAAAAATGGGGCCCTAGGTAATCAGCCCTAATGGGATCAAAAAAACATCAGGGAAGGGATCCTTTAGAAGTCAAAATGTTACATGGGTTATCAAGAGTATCCCAGAAGACTATGAATTCATCCACTATATTAACCTCTCTCTATGTGTGAGTAACCTTCATGTGGATTTTTTGAATATTTTGGAATCTACAAACTAATTTAATGATAGACCAGAGAGTAGAGATTACAACAAGGACGGACCTGTGCTAAATAGATGAAACAATTTCAATCCATTGCAGTATAATACTGTGGGAGAGGTAATGATCGATCCCCATGAGCAATGAAGAGGCTTCAACAATGAGAGAGTCTTGCTGGAGAAAGTAGATGTTGAAAGTAGAGATGGATGAACCATGTTGGTTAGAAAAAACTCATCCTCCATGACATTTCAATTTTTCATATGATCTATCAAAATTTATCTTATGAACATGAATTGAAGGGGTCCATTACACCCAATAACCATTAATATTATACTATTGAAATATGTTAACAACACGTCTTCCAATGATGAGAAACCTTAATAAAATAAACACTCCCATTACTAAAGAACGAGATCCAACTCAACCTAGTGGGGCTAATCCCAGACCATCTCCACCACGCATGTTAAAGGAATCCCCTCATGTATAAAATTATAACGATCCTTATACAAACTCTAATATCCAACCATATTTAAAAATTATCTCACCTTATGCTCTTTCCTATTTTCCTATAAGATGTGGTACCAATATAATTGGAACCTATCACAAGTAAGTCCATGAAAGTCCATATTTATGAAAATTTAAAGAACATGGAAAATAGAGTATTCCCACTCCTCCTAAGGAACATGTGGTAAGAAGACTCCTCATTAGGATTACTAAATAAATTGAACTAATAAACAATGGGGACCCCATTTTTCTTCACCCCCTCATATGTGGGTATCATATGGTTGTGGATTTTCCATATATGGAAGTTGATTTTAGTCAGGATCTCATTACACCAAATAAAACATCCCTATGAATTTTGTCTAGTATTTTCATGCATGATATACTAATAAATATTCACTGAGAAGACAGACGATGAGGATTCTATTCAAAGAAGTCCACCAAGCTATGAGTTATTTGAAATATTATCATAAACCTCTAATCGTGGATGGTTTAGGGTGGTGTGAATAAACGTTATAAAATTTTTGGCATGTGTGGAGGATATATATAATACTATATATCCCAGATATCTTAATAGTCTTCCAAACAAGTTATAATTCTAGTAGTTTATTATTCCACTCTATTCAATTCATCTTGAGTATTTTTGTATAATAAGTATGTGGCATTAAATAGAACCCCAAATACTAGAGAACCTTCCACTTGATTCATCCCGATCTTACCCATATTTATTCATAATAAGATTAGACCATAATAATTTTCCCTCCATGATTATCCAGGAAAACCTCTCTTGAAGGTTGTATATGGCCTTGATGAAACTTTTAAGCCCAATTCCCCCATTCCTGGCCTCTATATCCATCGTAACCCATAAATACCAGTGGTATCTACCTTCATATTGTGAATCCTAGATAAATGTGGTTACTGTATTCTAAATTTTCCACATGACTTCATAAAGAACATTGATGGTCGAAAAAACATAATGAGGAATAGAGGTAAGCACACTATTTAACAATATGATGTGACTTTTAAAAGAGAGAAATCAGTTTTTCCAATTGAGGATTTGGTTAGAAATTATATAGACCATTCCATCAAAGTGATTAATACATTTTCTCCATGGGGAAAATAGTGATCCCCAATAATCTATAAGAAATGACTATATTTTATCCCAATTTTTAGTAAATATTCATCCCCATTATATTTGAGCCTAACCACGTTACGTAGATATTACTTTTCACCTGATTAATAATTTGGCCACTCCAATTGCTATATAAATCCAGAATATGATTGAGGTTTTTGATAGACCTATAGTTTATATTAACTAAAAGAATTAGATCATCTACAAAAATAATTAGTGAGAAAGTTTATAGAATTTATGTCTACATTAAACTATACTTACACAACCCTACCAAATATTTCCATTTAAATATCTATTGAAAAAGACATGTACCAGAATGAAGACACTAGGGGATAGGGGATCCTCTTGTTTTATATCCCAAGATGAAATTAAAACCCCATATATTTTCTCTATAAATGTAATATAAAACCAATGATAGCTAATTCACTAAAATAAAAGGTCCACCAACCACTCATTGAATCCCATACATGTCATGAAATTAGTGATGAAGCTATACTCTAACCAATAATATGATTTTCCCACATAGTTCTAATATCAAGGTTAGAAATCGAGACCTTCTTATTAATATAACATATCATTTCATGCTCCATGAAAATGGTGGATTGGGTATACTAGATTCAAATGAACCATTTATCTTCTTCAAAGACTCATTTTGAGTGGTAATTTTAGAGTCTTCTATTGTAAAATTTCAAAAAGAATTTATAGGTGATATTTTTCATGTTGAAAAGAAGGTACTGTTTGATAGAAAATGGATTTTTAATCTTTGAAATGTGCATCACGGTGGAGGAGTAGGCCACCTTGGGTAATCCACCTTCATGGAAGAAATATTGGATGATACCCACCAGCTTCTGCTTGATGATGTCCCAAGAATCAAAATAGAATATCCCAATAAATATGTCAAGTCCCAGGGATCTTCCCTGTTTAAGGGTAGGAATAGCCTACCAAATCACCACCTCATCCAGTATGATTTCATTGAAGAAAATAATATCGATAGAAAAAATCAGTGTGATGATGTAAAAAAAGAAATATGGCCTCTAGGATAACTATCCTTCATAAGATGGTTAGCATATGCATGTACGGATCTGAAAAAGACATGACCATACCTTTAACCATGTGTTTTTCATTACTAAATGATCCACCATTGAGAAGAATATTTGGAGTGCTTATATGCTTCTTTTCACTGATGCAATCCAAGAATAACATGGAATTTTTATCCCCCACTCTATGTCGCATTGCCTTGTACCTTTCCATTACAACTCATTCTTGTTGAATAAGAATCTTAATAAGATGACTTTTCATTCACACCATGTTACTAAAAAGGCTATCATCCCATTGGGTTTCCATATCAACCTCTACAGGTTCAATATATTATTTAAGTTTATCCAATTTTATAAAATGGGAAGGATATTTAGGTCTCTTATATTATGACAATATTGCTAATTTATATTATAATACAAGTATATTAATGTTTTAAAAATGATAAAATATGTTTTTGTATTTTTGTAAAACATATGTATTTTATTTTAATTTTTATATCAAATATAGCGATTTAAAAGAAATTTTATTTTCATAAAACTGATTTATAAATTAATATTTGGTTTCATTATAAGGATAATATAATTTTAGCATACATTTATTAATTTTTCAATAGTTCCTAAAATTGATCATAATATGAAAATTTTTATATTTAAAATAAATGCTTATTTTATTAAAAACATTATTTTGTAAAATTTATAAAATTGATTCAATAAAATTGAATTCATAATCTTGATCAAAATTTTGAAAAATATTAAGGGTGAATTTTTGGTATTTTTATAAAATAATTCAATTTTAATGATTAGGGAAATTAGACAAAATAAGGTATTTAACATTATATGTTAATTAAAAAAATTAATAAGTCATAGATGATATAATAATAGATTATTTCAAACTTTCTCGCACCATTTACTATATATAGTAATTATTTTCCATACTTTTTTTAGTATTAAACAAAAATAAAAAACTAATAAATATAATTTTCAAAACACCCCTCTCCTCCCCTTCTAAATACCACTCCTCACTACCCTTTCTCATAACGATATATAATCCTAGGATCTTGAAAATTTTATATAATATACCCTTCCAAATACTCCCCCCCCACAACCTAATTATTATTTCTTAAAAAAGTAAAAAAAAATCAATGTGTTAGAATGTGTATTTCAATAGATGACATTCACAAGAAATATTCTAAAACTACAACTTTTAAAGAATTTTATTATTCAACATTGTCCTAACCTCCCAAATTAAATATGGAATAATGGAACCAATATAATATATATGCTATAATTATATTATTCTAATGTAATATCTATTATTTTCCTATTCTCTTCTCCTATTATTCTAAAAAGTAAATAATCATTGATATTATGTTGACTCACAGCCTTTGTGGAAATGAGTTTTTGTTTTGCTATTACAAAAATTATGGAATGTTTATATTAAATTTTAATTTTTTAATATGATATAAATATCTTTACTATATATTTTTAACATTCTAGAATGAATATATAGTAAAAATATTATATAAAACGAAACTAGTCTGTAATGGTCGGTCAAACAATCTAAATGAACATCTTAATACATAAATGTTTTTACTAAATTAATTGTCTTTTAATTTTAAAACTTCTATATATTTGGTAACATTTATATTTTAATAATTTCAGGCATAAAATTTTATTTCACCTATAGATTTTTAATCAAATTTTAAAAGAACATCATTAATTATCCACAAGTGATCCAACTTTGGAACATGAAACAAACACCATCAGAACCAAAAAATTAAAAATAATGTCTCACTAAAATCATAATTAATGAACATAATAAAATTATAGTAAATATAATAATGATATAAAATTTTATTATTAAAGAAATTATTTAATTTTATTTTAATATCTAGGATAATAATGGAAGGTACATAATGATTCTGGAGCCAATTAAATCAGATCTCTCAAAACAACCTTTTTATTGAGGTTTGGTCCTTTCCCTCATTAAATAACATTATATCTCTCAGAGATGTTATATAATACATCTTAATTTTTTTATATATTTCTCTTATATATATACCAAACCTATTCTCCCTTCCTTTTAAGGGTTAATACATAACCGAAGTTCATTTTTCTAATTCCTTCTTTAAAATCATACCCGATTAGGGTGAACTCTTATATCCCTTAATCTATATATGTAATGATCCTTTAAATTATTTCTTAGAATTCATTATTTCATTAAATAAAGGTATATTTTATTTATAAAAATACATTTTTCCCTCTTTTTATCAATGAAAATTACACCCTTATTCTGTCTCAAAAATATTTAATTGATTCCTTAAAACACCATTTTGAATGTTTTATTCTATACCCAATTATCTACCATTTATCATAAAAAATTTCAAAATAAATGACATATATTCATACCTTTTCTTTTGTAAACATATTTTATAATATATAATATTTTATTCCTTCTTCTATTTTTTAATTTTTAATGAAATATCATTTGATTATGATATGATGTAAGATTATGCAACCCATTTATTTTCATCGTTAATTCGTATGTTTATCCATTATGATTGATTTCATTTTTGGGATCACATAAGAATGTACACATTATTCTGGGTGTTCATAGATATATATATAATTCATTTGGAAATGATTTTGTCTCATAGGGTGATATGTATGAGATTAGAGAGTAAACATAATCCATATTGTGACTTTTTCCACCATGTGATAATGTCTTCCAAATTACCCTTGAATTCTATTTATATCATGTTATATATTTATAAAACGTACATAGATTACCAATATCTTATTATATGATCCTCTTTATGTTATAATCCCATGATAATATTCATTATCCTGACCTTTCATTATATCATGTTGTATCGTTAGACTCACATGTTATGATTTGTAACCGGGTTTACTCCATTGTTGGCATTTAAATCACACCCCTATCTTTTATGTATTCCTCGGGCTATCCTCTGTAGTTTTAAGAGATATAATAAATTTAGGAGCTCAATAAGGATAATAAAATAATTATTTTCTCTTTGATACATTATGAAACTAGTTTTCAAAAAAATAAACTATGCCTTATGATCTTTGGGTTGTGGTTATTGGATGTTTATATTAAAAATACTGTTTTAATATGTGTAAAAGTATTGGATAACTATAGTTAGTATTAGAGAATGTTCTAGTTACTTTTTAGGATTAGAACTAGAGTACGTTAGTGATAAACTTATATATATTTTTATGTATAGGATAATATCCTTCAATATTGGTGAATTATAGAGTGACTGGTTTCTATAAAAGTACATCCCCACATGGACACTAAAAGTGGTTGTTGATCTAGTATAGTTTTACCTTGGGATAATTACCCTAATTTTTTTTCATTGGGTATTAACTCAATCATAAAATGTTTCACAACAAATATTCCTTATTGCACACTTGGATCTATAATCATAGGGTATATTCATTATAAAATTCACCAACTATTTACAAACCATTTTAAATTACTTGAATGGATTTTTAGGTTAGAAAATCCATTGTGAAAAATATACATTAGATATCCAATAGTGAAACCTAAAGACTCATTAATTAGGTAATTATTTTCAATTATTATTTATTTCTTATGTATTCATAGATTTCCCTTTTAAAAAAATATAGTTTGATTATTCTCAACCCTTTTTATTTTAGTTAAATGTGGTTAATAGAAAGAACTATTCCAAAAACCAACATGATATGAAATGTGATGATACCCAAATGATATTTCCAAACTTATAGGACTAGGATATGGAATCAGTAATGAAGTACCAATTTAACTAACTCATAATATGAATAATAACTTGAATCATGTGTTATTCCCTCATTCTCTTAAGAAATATAATGTTCCAGTCTATTCCTTTCTATGAAAAAGGTATCCTACCTTTAGTGTTTATTTTGATCCCATAATTGAAGATAATGGATTAACTATATTGGGAAAATATTTTCTATCCTTTAATTATAATAATAAGAAAATTTCATACTAGTTGTCTAAAAAATTGAAGGGGAAGTTGATCGGTGGTGGAAACTGATCCAGAACATGAATTCCAATGTGTAAATGGATTCCACTAAATTAGAGGGACTCAAGATAATACATTTCAAAAATATTACCTGGGACTCTCCCTCTTAAAATGGATACATAGTTCCTTATACTAAAGGAAAAATAAGATTATTTTCTCAGGATTCTTGTGGAAAACATTATGAGGCTACCACATTATGCTTCTAGCTTTTTCATCACATGAAAAGTAAGGTGGACAATTTAATTTTTGGATTAAATCTGATCCTATGAAAATAGTTAATTATTTGGGACTTTAATAACTATGAATAGATTTTATATTGCTCCCTTATAGTTAAGATGGAGATTTTTTAATCTCAAAAGTATGATGGTACTATATATAAAAAATTTAAAATGGGGTTTTGTTCATGAAAATCAATAAATAAATATCATAGAGGAATGAAAACCCAAAATTTGATGTGTCAAAAATTTAGGAAGAAACATCACATAAAATGTCTCATGGGAACTAGGAGATGCTTCATATGTGGAATAGTGTGGAATTAGTGTGATTAATGATGAAGAGATATTATTAAACCTAGTAATAAAATGAGATAATAGAAGGATCAAATCAATACTCAGATAATAGTATAGTGTTTCAACTATTAGAAACATGATCATTAATGGGAATCAATTCCATATACCAAGTGATGTTAGATACAATAAGTGTAATCTGTCTTCAAGACCAAGATATCAAAGAAGGGTGTATGCTACCACTAATGTTGAGGTGGATCAAAAAATGAAGTGGTGAAAACTATTTTGGTTATTCATCCAATAATAGTGAATATACTATTTTTATTCTAGATTTATATATTCTTTCAAATCGTTTATGTCTAGTAGAACAATACAAAAACTTACACAAATCAGGGGGGTTGATCCATATATGATAACATTGAACAAATCAGTTATTACATTCCATGAATATAACTCCTCACTAATCAATTTTTCTTGGAAAAAACTCTTAGTAAATCTTGTACTACATCCTTTAGTGGGGTTTGAAACAATACTTATCATGGATTTGTTGTCTTTATGTAAATCCAACATGAATGTTAGGAGAGGGAGATCACTCTTCACACCTTGATTCATCCTCTAATTCTATACAAGTGCAAGGAAGAGGATGAAAAATATTTGTAGTATTTATATGAAGTGTGGAAATTATTTCATTTGGATCAAGAATATCAAGATCAAATGATTGATACCATGGAGTGAATAATACATGAAATCATTTCCATTGTAAGGGATTATACTGATTTATTCTTGGAAGAGTTTCCTAACCATAATGTTGATTTCTCAATTGAAATTATACATGGATCACTAACCATATTCATGACTCCATATAGAATGGACACCATTGATTTTTAATAACTAGGGAATCTATTACAAGAAATTTTGAACAAGGGTTTTCTATTCCCAATTGATTCACTAAGGGATGTGACAGTGCACTTCATGAAGAACAAGGATGGTTAAATTTTACTCTTCATTGATTATCATGAAATCAATTAATTCTTGATAAATAAAAAGTATCAAATCCCATGGATATATAAGTTTTTTGATAATTTATATGGGGTTTGGTATTTATATATGGTGTACCTTTTGTTGATAAATCACCAATTAATGGTGAGAATCTAATATATTACTATAACTTCCTTTTGAATAAGTTACAGATACTATGAGTTTAGAGTGATTCAATTTAGACTCACTAATTCTCTATAAAACTTTTTGAAATTAATGAATATATTATTTAGAGATTACCTCATAATTTTTCTCATAGTATATATAGATTATATTATGATATACTCTAAAATAAAAGAGGATCATGAGGATCATTTGAATACTATACTGAAGACTTTCAGAAAGAATAAACTATATGAAAAGTGTAATGTAATTTAGTTATGGAAGGTGGGTGTATCATTATTATTGTATGTTATCACTATAAAAGGGATATTTTTTGACCCTTCTAAGACAAGGACAATTGTGGAGGGTTCTAACCCAATATCTGTAACAGATATCAATAGTTTATTTAGATTATCTATCTATTAATGATGATTTTTTAGAATCTTATCATGATTATATAATCCTATAAATAAGATTACATGGAAGGGGGTAAATCATTTTTGGACTAATGAATGTGAATAAAACCTCACAGATTTGAAAAATTGGGTTATCACTACACCATTACTCACACTTCCCTCAAGTGTAGCCCATCTTTTATTTTATTGTGATTCTTAAAAGAAGTTATTGGGTTGTGTAATAATGAAGTGTGATAAAAGGAAAACCTATTATATAAGACAATTGAAATATTATGAGAATAGATACCAAACACATGATCTAGAGTAGGTTGTAGTGATCATTGAATTGAATATTTTCACGCACTATCATTATGGGTAAAAGTTTAAGATATATTAAGATAATAAGAACCAGAAATATATATTCACACAGAATGATATTAATATATGCTAGTGAAGATGGTTAGATATTATAAAAGACTATGAATACTCAATAAACTACCATACTCGGAAAAAATAAATGGTCAAATGCTCCATGATAAAAAGAGATTACAACCATATCAATGATGTGAGTTTAGAAGTACCCAATATTATTATATTTGAAAAGAATAGACCTGAGGATCATAAAAGAAGGAAAAACATCATTCATTTCTCAAATTATTTCTCATCCATTATTTCTTGAGAAGGTAAAGAATTCTAAAAGATATTATGCAGAAATACAGAAGGTGGTGGAATCTATATGAAATGGGAAATCCTTAGAGTTCAAAATTCATGTAGTTTTAATATTTGGTTCACGACTATGTGTAATATCCAATACTAAGGTAAATAATGATTTTTAAATGGTGCACATAACTCAAAATTCTCCATCAACATATAGAGAGAAATTATTTATAAATATCTCTAAAATTAATATTGTTGGGACAATATGAATATGAATATAAAAAAATATACATCAAATTACCTCATATGTCATCAGGTGAAGAATGAGAAGACAAATATCAAAGGGATGAACCAATAATTACCAATACCTATATGGAAAATAAAAAACTTCACCATGTACCATTTCACTTGTATTATAAATAAATTATGTATAAATAATGTTATATGGGTTCTGGTTTACTGTCATTCAAATACTTCTCATTTAATTTCTATTTGTGATGAATCCTCACTCAATGAACTTGCAAGGATTTACATTAGAGTTGTTGTGAGGCTGTAAGAAACACCATTATTTATTGTATCTGGTAGAGATTTGACATTTAACTCCATGTTCTTGAAGAGCCCCCAATATTCTATAAACAATACGATTGACATCATTATGTCTTGTCACAACCAAATTGATTTGTAATTTTATTGGTCTATCTATTCACTTGAAGATATGTTGATAGGATTTTCAATGGACTTCAAATAAATATGAGATCATCATATTCCGTTGCTCAAGTTATCATAAAATAAAACTTTCCACCAAAGCATCCGAATAAACCCATATAAATCTATTCATAAGAAGAGATCTTGAAAACCTATGTGTGGGGATTAATTTGGAAAAACAAGCTGGTGGGTCCTAAAATGGTCGAGAAAATGGTAGATATGTTCATGATTATTCAACAGTACATTAGTTAGACTCAATATTGCTAAAATATCATTGCTAATAATCATCAATGAGACCTTTAGTTTTTTTTTTGGGATTAGGTGTTCCTCTTTATATCCTCATGAAACCAATTCATGATATTTGGGATGAAAGTGAAGCATATTAATATGTACATCGGCCCCTTTGAGATTCATGATGACATACGAGATTTGGAATATCGATTAACACTATGATTAACTCAGTCTTACATACATGACAAATTACACCTATCTCTCTTGGAAAAGTACATACAAAATCCATAACATGTACTCAATGTAGATGTGGTATAACCAGAAAATGATCTCTCTTATGTGGAAACTCTGGAAAAGATCTTTGAACACAAACACATTAGAAATTAAGTAGAATATTATTAATAGAATATCAATGTTTATAATGATAATGTATAACATTGAGAAAATATATATTTGAATGGATAATGAATAAAAAATTATGTGTTTATAGAAAGTAGAGATCCAATATGATCATTACCAACCTAACCAATGGAACAGTAACCTGGCCAATGGAATATTAATCTAGTAGATAAGAACAGTAAATAGACTATATGAATAATATCCTCACCAATGGAAGTGTAAAATAATATTTAAGAGTATTATAACATTAAAATATAGTTTATTTATATCTTTATAAAAGTAAATAAATGTTTTAAAAGTTATAAAATAATAATTATTTTTTAAAACATATATGTTCGATAGCACTGTAAAATGTGTTTTCATGCACCGTTCCACATAATTCACGACGTGATCCTCACATAGAAAAAATGCTGAGTTTGGGTATATATGATTATCAATTCTATAATAAAATGTATGATGGATTATCATGTGAAAAAAAGACTACTCTAGAGTGATGGATAAGTGGAAGGATCCCCCCTCAAGGATTAGTCCTAGGATTTCCAAGAACGACGATAAAGAAGTTGTCAACACGTCAAAATGTAATTTATATATTTTTTCCATGAAATTTGGGTGTATTAAAAAAATAAAGAAGCATATATCTCTTTGAGATATTCAATTTGACTTGACATAGAGCCTAAAAGGACTCATGGATCATAAGTTATGAATCATAGAAATTAGAAAAAAATTGTGAAGGATAGTGTGTCACTGCATAGGGAAATCCATGGCAGGTCCATCTGTGCAGGCCTAATCCCCACAAGTCCACCCCCACACCCATCCACATAGGCCCATCTGCATAGGACCATCCGTGTAGGACCATATGTGCAGGCCCATGCATGTAGGTCCATCCACATAGGTCCCCAACAGGTCTATAAATATAACCCTCTACCTTAAAATTCTGACGGATGAACAAACTCCCTAACGACGAATTGAGGAGAGGTATCTGGCTATCCTACTCCTTCTCCCAAGTATTCCACCACTACTTTGGAAACCTATCATGGATTTCCCACACTAGGGTGAGGCCCCCATCCTAGAACCAATGTGATTTATACCAGGGTGACCCCCTACCTAGGAGACCCACCTGCGTAACCCATACCTGGGCGACATGCCTGGACGAACCACCTTGGTGATCCATAACTAGGCTATGCTGCTGGAATGACCCCCATGTAAAATGGATAGTTTCACCATGAACATATCAGGTCAGATCAAAAAAATTGGTTGTGACTTTTAAAACTTTAACATCCACCCCTAGAATTCCATGGTTATAGTTAATCCTCCACACTCCCTATGATTCCATGAGTCGATATACTTATCTTTATTCCATTTTCGTGTTATGAGTTAAGATTATCCCCACGTATTCCTCGAGTAACAAGAGTCGATATACTCTTAAAAACATCTAGAACCACAAAACCATACTCCTATGCTAAGTTGAACCTGTATAATGGAAATACACCATATAAGTGAGATCCAAAGAAACTTCAAGTGGGATTCCTCCTTACGAGTAAGCCCCAATATTCTCTAGCACTCATCCGTAAGTTGATAGAGTGAATTGTGGTTCTCAGATATTTCGTTTCCTCTTTTTTCTCACACCGATCATGAATCTCATGGACTTAGAGGTTAGTGGTTATCATGACATTTGATCCACTAGAAAGATTGATCTATGGGAAATATGATTCCAACTAACCAGGATATGTAGGAATCTTGGATAAGGCTTGAGCTCAATAGAAATCCTCATTAAGAGTAATCCCCAATCATAAATCCCTTAATACGGGGTTCATCCTTATGAGTAATACCTAAGAAAAGTCACCAAAAAACCATTCATTAAGACCATTATGGTTCTCTTTACTAGGTAATACTCTTTAGTAATAATCCCCAATATAATCTACTCATAGTGTTATACTACCTTATGAGACACCCCTTTTTGGGCCTCCATGGGCATGGGTCCTAAGAACAGACATATGTGGCCCTTTATTCCACTCCAAATGATATACCTAGGAAAACTCCATGTGGTCCAAATCTAGAACCCCAAACCAACCCTTTTCTATTTTGGACACATTCTTACAAAGGTTTAATTAATAAAGAGAATCCAAATCTCATCCTGGTTCCTTCGGCTGTTTTGACATAAGTCCCCCCACCAAAAATGACTAGGAACCTTTAACCAAGAGGTCATAACTACATGATGGTAAACTATACCGTCAGATCCTTATCGCATGAACTTAAAAGGTATCATGTTACATTTTATGTGGCACTGAACTACATGGGTTTTTGGATCCATTCATAAGGATCCATAGAAATCCCATCTATGATCTTGATCCCCATTGGAACAAAGCTCGTCTCCCAAGATGAGATAGACTCTAGAGTGAACTTATTGTTTATAAATGACAATAAACTTGAATGTGCACTACTACCTAGCTATAAAACGAGAAACCTCATAAAAACGACAAAAAAATAACTAGGTAGTACATAAGAGGATAGAATTGATAGAGAACCTCATATATATATAGAAATAACCATTTATGAAGAACCTCAGATACATCTAGATGATTCTAATATATATACATGATAATAATTGATTACTAATATTAGGATGATCCAGATCATACTTGGGAACTAATGTAGGATTCGTTAACATTTGTTAAATATATAAGAGATTATCACAGTAGGAAATAATTCTCCCCAAAAAGGTGTGATGATCCAAACCTGTCATCCTCTTAAAAAATGTGATTTATTAATCAACATTTTTCAAAAAAAACTTAATTAGATTCGGCCTTCAAAAGAAGGTCCCCATGGATACATAACTGCTTTTTGGTTTTTGTTCGACGAACAAACCAGTTGGAAACCATTCAAAAATAATAAACTATCATAGGATGTGAAATATGATGGAATCCAAAAATGGTGAACCCAGTGTGAATGAATTATCAATGTAATATATTTCCCGTGATAAGAGAGGTGTACTGGTAAATCTCAATCAACCCATTATGTTTCCCAAATGAAGTCTCCATTTCCATTGGAATAATTTCTTATTTTCATTTTCACAAAAAATATAATCATTTAAAAGAATTATTATTTTAATTTAAAATTAATATTATATTGTATTAAAATAATAATAAAATTTTAGGAGGCCGTAAGTAATTTTTTAAAAGGATATATAATTGATCATAATATTAAATCTGGTATTTTTCAAATAAATGTAAACTTTTATAAAATAAAGATACTTCAAAAATTTATAAAAATTTTATCATAAAATGGATATTATTTTTTGAATCTTTATGTCAAAAAATGGATGGGGTTTATTTTTTTCTAAAATAGTTGAATTTTTAGTGAATAGTGAAATACGAAAAATACAATATTGAGCAATATAATCTTAATGCATTAATTTTTTAGCTATGGATGATGTAAAAACCCACTATATTGAACTCACATTAACTATTTACACTATATAGTCATAATAGTAAACACTACTGGATGTATTGAGCCAAATTAATTTAAAAATTAATATGATAATAAAAAATACCCATATCCTCCCCTTATAAGTATCACCCTCACCACCACTTCTTGTCACTAATTTTAAGAATTTTAGGTAGAAATATTTATACCTAATTTCCTTTTCAATCATATCCTTCATTTCCTAATAGTTATGGCCCCACCTAAAGATAAAAAATTTCCCCTTAGTGTGTATTTCAAGTGATGACTTTCAAGGGGAATTATTATTAATCTACATATTTTAATTTTTTTACCTATTATACTTTCTCATCACCTCCATCATTAGGAATTTAATAATGACTCAATTATCATTAATATACTACAAATATATTTTTTATAATTCAATATCTATCACCAATCTTTTTATCGTCTCTAATTATTCTTAAAAAATAAAAATATCATCAATATTATATTAGTTCACTTTCTCCATGGACGATGAGTTTTGAGTTTCAATTACCACCTAAATGAAACATTTCAATTCAAATATACTGATTTATATTAAATAAATATGTATATTACATATTTTTTATATTAAATAATGAATATATATATATAATTTGAAATAAAATGAAACTATTTTGTAATAGTGTGTAAAAATGCCTAAATTAACAAATTAAAAAACAAAATCATTTTTGCAAAATGAATCCTCTCTATTTCAGAACACCTAGGGATATTTGGGAGCACTTCAATTTTCTAAAGGCCATGAATAATTTTTAATTTCACTTCTGGAGTTGTATTCATGTTAGAGGAGAACATTAATAATTATCCAAAAGTTATTTGACCATGCAACCATGAAATGAATTCCCTGAGAACAATGAAATTACACATTATATCTTGTTGAAATGTTTATAAATAAACATAATAAAATCATAGTAAATAAGTTTTAGATATAAAATTTTTACTTAATTAAATAATTTTATTTGATTATCTTGGACATTATGTGTATGTGAATAATGATTCACGAACCTAAGGTATGGGATCCCTATGAACCACTATTTTTATATAGGTCATGAGATTTATCTCTCTAAATAACTTTATCTCTCTCAATGATGTTATAGAATAATTCTAAATTCTATATATATGTCTCATTTATATATACATAATATATATAACTTCATTTTATGTGGTAATACATGAATTAAGTTTATTTCTCAAATGAAATATTTAAATACCAACCCGGTTAAGGGGAACTATTCTCTCTATTAATCATCTTATGTAATGATCATTTAAATTATTTATGACCATTGTTGATTTTATAAAAAAAAATATTTTATGAATAAAAATTTTGTTTTAGTTGTAGTTTTTAAATAAAATTTCATAGTTATATTTTCTCTAAAATTCTTTAACTACTTCCTTAAAATAGTAATTTCAATGTTCATACATATAACCAATTCCCAACTCTTACTCATGATTTATTTTCAATATGAAAAATAATTTTGAGACTATTTATTATGTACTCATATATTAATTTCAAACATATTCAAATCCTTATTTTCGTGGTAATATTTATAGAATCAAATTTAGTTTTTATATGATGCAAGATTATGAAACTCATTTCCTTGAATAGGTAATTTTTATGTTTATGTCTTATGATTGATTTTCTTTTATAGAAAACATACTCACATACATGTTATAATAGGTGCATCAATATTGAGTTAAAATTAATTGGTAATAGTATTTTTATCATTATACATTATGCTTGGGATTAGAAAGTATACCTAATCCATGATGGGACTCAGCCAACCACACAATGTTGTCTTAAAAGTTAACATTGACCTGTGTTTCTGTCTTATTATATATTCCTATTAATTTCCTATGTTTCCATGATATTACGATACTATGTCATTTATGTTATTCTCCCCTGTTAATATTCATGAGGATTATATTTTATGATATCATGTTATGCTGTTTGATTCATATGTTATGCCTTATTGTCATGTTTATTCCTATATTTTGCTTTTTGTCTCAACCAATAATTTTATAAATTCCATAGGTTATCCTATGAATTTTTTGGAGAACAAATGAATTTAGGATATTATTATATATAATAAAATTAAAATTTTGTGTTTTAGTTTCTTTTTGATGTATTATAATTTATTATTCTAAATATACTAGGCCTCGTGATATTTGGGTGGTGTTTATTGTGTGCTTATATTAAAAATTATGTAATAATATGTGTAAAAGGATTAGGTGGATATAGTGAGTATAGATAGTAGTAACTATTTTATGAAAACGATAACATAATAATAATAAATGGAAAAAATTGGTATAATTATTCCATACGATGTTAATTTATCTAAATATGGAAAGGAGGTGGAATCACTTGGATTTTCCCTAGACCAAGACCTAACAAAACACTAATAAATGTGGCTTGGGAAAAATAATTTACAAAAGAAGTTCAAACTCATGTAATTAACTAAATGATTTATGCTAGATAAATCTGCACCCATGAAAACCACCACTTCTTATCTTACCCTTATATATTATATGGACATTTTGAGGGATTTTTTTATTAGAATTATAAAGATATAATCCTTCAACTATTAACAAATATTATATTATTATTACTATGTGTATTTTATACAACATTCATTTACATAATAAAATAATTATAATGAATAATAAATGGTTCATTTTACCTTAATATATTGATAAAATTTTATCTTTATCAATCATGTAATCAATGTTAAAGAATTTGGAATAAGATCATGTAGTGAAACAATGACATTTTCTCAAAGAATTGTTATTTTTTTTGTCTATATAATCTATATTTGTAAAAAAATGATCACTATTCAATACTATAGAAAATATGTGTTATATATATATATATATTATTTTATATCCAAATATTTTCACATGACATGGAATATGCGTTAATTATTTTATGCTTAAAATGTAATTTTAAACTTCTTTTCTGGTCATGAATGTTTATATTAATGTAAAAGTTTATCCACTCTGTAAATATAATTTTTTTTAAATTTTTTTTTAATTAAAACAACCAAATTTTTTAAAATGGTCATATTGATTTATAACATAAATATAAGTTACTAATGTATATATTAATTACCATAATGAAAAACATTTTCTCCATGAATTGAATTTATAAACATTGTATAATTTTTATCAAAAATAAATCTAAATAATTTATTATAAATTATTACACTAATATTTTTTTAAAATAAACAAAAAAAATATATTACCAACAATTTAATCATTAATTGATAGGAATAATAACAAAAACAAATAATTTATAAAAAAAATTATACCAAAACATTTTTCTTATTTGTTATGTTTTATTTTAAATGATAATTTTATTATATATATAAAATGAATTTTATTAAATTGAGTTAAAATATATATTAATCATTTATAAATTAGGTATTATTGGTTATATCATGTTTTTAGTAAAAAATAATTACCATGGTAAATATTAAATAAAGGTTAATAAGGGTTAAAATGGGTAACCTAAAATGGATCATTTTTTTCTAAATTAAGATTAAACACAGACCATTTATAAAAGAATTATTAAATGGAAAATTCATTCCCAAATTTCAAAAAAAATTCTCACCAAACTCACTAAATAATCATGTGATTCGATCTTTACCCCCCACACATCATTTGTTTCCAAGGAAAGTCCCCTATTTTTCACCTTTAAAATGTGCTCAGTTCCCCAACTCTTAACCATAACTATTCTAAAACATTTCCATGAATATTTTTCCATTTTACCTTCCCTATAGTTCTATTCTACGGTTGGAAATCTTTTTTTCATTACAATATTCAATGTCCTCCCTTTTCAAAGATCCCTCAAAGAGAAGATTAATGTCCTCGATGTAACTATTATTAACTTCTTAACACTTAATTCCTTATAAAAATCCTAAGGATATATTACAACCATACTGATATAATTACATAAATATAATTATTATACTATACATAAATTATTTTTATGTAATAAAATTTATCTATCTCTCTCCCATCAATTCGAAAAAAATGAAAATTTCACTCTTGTTACGTGCAGACCACTCCAACCATGAACAACAAATATTATTTTATATTGATTCCTTTCATAGTTCATTATAAAAAATGGAATTCATAAATAAATTAGATGCATATGAAATTATTAATATTTTTAATGAAAATTATGAATTATATTAATATTATATATAATAAATAATAACCATAAATTTAAACATCTAAAATGTGCTTATCAAGAGGAATTATGATTTCTTCTTATAACCAATAATTTTTTATCTCAACTTTATATATTTATCATGATATTTTATTTATATATTTGATAAAATATTTATAAAATTATTTTTATTTTAGAATGATGATATTATAATTACTTAATAAAAATACATAACCATTGACTATAACATATTCTTGTTTGGGTCAGTTAAACCACCTACTTGAGAGATGCTATTTTTTATAGTGGATGGATATTGAATTTTATTTTATGGTATAATATAATATTAATTTTTATATAATATTTTTTTTGTAATGTTAATATTATTATTTAATTCGTCAATAAATATAAAACCATTCATTTATTAAAAATCATCGAAATAAGATCCTCAAATATTTCTTTCATAGGATTCATAACTAAAAATATCATTGAATAAAAATAGAACATTATAGATTATATTATAACATATATTTTTGTACATTAAAAAATATATAAATTATGAAATTCAAATCAATGTATGGGTATCAGCATTGACATTACAATGTGTGTGTGAAACAATCAATATCACTAAAATCTGATGATGAAATACAAAATAATCAACTAATAAATTTATATTGAATGATTATAATGAAATAGTAGAAAGGATAATAGATATGGATAAGGTTTTATATATTATATTATCATGCTTGTATTTATTATATATGATGATAATGTTATTTCAAGGTTGTTGAAAGTAAAAGTAAGGGTTTCTTATCTAAAAATTTCTTTCATCAGCCATGTTTTGTATTTTTCATCTATATTATATTATATGTTTTATATACCACCCCCTATAAATTTTATATCTATATTATATATTTATTAATTTTAAATAATGTTTTATTTCATTTTATCTCCTTTGATGGGTTTTTATTTTAATGTTAAAAAATTTATATAGTTTTTCTTGTCTCAACATTCCTTCTTTTGAGAGAAATGAAAAATTTACCCCTTGATTCGTTTTGTGTAGTGTATATTCTAACCGATAAATTATATTTATCAAAATATTCATTAAATTTAATAAATTTGTAAATATGTCTAATTTTTTTTCAAGGTCTTTTTATTAAATGCATTTTATAGCGTTAAGTGTTTTTGTTATTTATATTCTTATTCATTGAGTTATTACCATTATTCTAGAACATTATTATTATAAGTTTAGTACAATATACTCTATGATTGATTTATACAATACCTAATATCACATTCAAGGGATTTATATTTATTTCTCATGAACGTGTTTCTAAAAGATTTTTTACTTCATTATTATTTGTTGTCATACATTTTTCTTAATATCAATGAAACATTGTTAATAATAATCCTCATCATATTTTACAGTTTCTTCTCCCCCAAATAAAGATTTTTTCATTCCAAAAATGTTTTATTTATTTTTTTGAAAACTAAATACAAATTATCTCATGTAATCCTATTTTTTATCTTCATATTTTTTTGAAATTATGTTTCATCATATTTCTTATGATATGGGATTCAATAAATTTATTTTAAAATATTAAATGAGGATGTTCTTTACACGATTTTATATTTTATCTTATGATCTATATTTCCTCTATAAAATACATTCGTAATTTTCAATGCTCTATTATTAATAATCATCTAATGTGTGTTTCCAAAAGGTTTTTCAAATTACCTTCTTGAAAATTAAATCATTAAATGTTACTTATTAATTTGTATTATATGAAAATGGTAAAGAATGTTTTCTAATATATCTTTTTACATTTTTCTTCCTCTTTACTATTTATCCTCCAAGATATCTATATTATATGAAGTTATTTTTCATGAATCACCTTCTTAATGAAATTAATGAAGAATCCTTTTCGGTGATTGGAATTTTGTTAAGAAAAGATCAAACTATTTACATCATTTAAAGTAACACAACATGAAATGTTACAAGAACCATTTTATTTCCAGGAGTTTTTTGTTCTATGGTATGTGATTGATTTCATATAGCAAACATGTGTCTGGATGTTGATATATGGGGAATTATATTTCCCTCTAGTACATTGGTTAAGTTTTATATCATTTGTGAGGAAAATGGGATGGGAGTGATGATTCATGATACATACTAGGAGGTTGGATCATGATTATTGATCCACTAAGTTATAGGAGGCTAGATCATGATTCCTGATACACTATGTTGTAGATTTCATATCATGATTCATGATCTAATATGTTATGGACGTGGGATGATGATTCGTAATCCACTATTTTGTGGAAGTAATATCTTGATTCCCAATTCAATATGATATTGTGGCGGAATCTGGATTTTGGATCCACTATGTTATAGAGAATGAATCTTGTTTCATTGCCCACTATGTCATAAAAAGAGGATCATGATTCCTGATCAACTATATGATATGTATAAGATCATGATTCCAAAAAACTATGTAATTATTTCATATTCTTAATTTATCCCTTTCTTTTATGACTCATTCTCATGCATACACCACATTTCTATGTTTTATTAAAAAATTATGACCCATGGATCATGTTTATTATCTCATATTTATGTGCAATTATTCCATGGTATATTTTTTTATCACATGATAGTACATTTCCTTTATCTTGTCTTTTAGATGTCTCATAATCTTCCATTGTCTTTTTAATATTATTTTAACATTCTCATATTTTCTCATATACATATTCTCTAACCATTTATGACCTGTGGTTATGTTTTTTACTTACTGATCATTTGATATCACCTCTTTCTTTTGTTATCTATTCACCAAAGTTATGAAGAGCGTCTCATATATAATATTTATTAAAGGATTTTGAGTTTGGTATGACTATTGACAAATGATTATAATAATATTTTGCTGTTACTAATCTCAAATGACACAAAATATTTTGGTTTTAGGGTTTTTCAATGATTTGAGAGATGTAATATTTGAACTCTAAAATCTATATTTGTAAGAAGGTCTAGTATATTCCCATATATCATCCAAATTCAAAAAAACATAATTTCGTATTTTATTATAAACAAGAAAAATGTTTAAATTAGGAAAATGGTCATAAAATCAAATTGAAATTAAAAACAAAATGACCAAGAAATCCATTAATCATTGCATCTTAAATTCACATGCGAATTTAATTTGAATCATGTTATACCCTTGTTCATATAATTATTACCTAAAAAATCACATTAGAATGAGTATATAGTTATCCCGTAGTTTTTTCAAATTTTTCATTATACAATTCACTAAGTATATCCACTCATATTTATATAGATGTCATGATTTACTATGTGGAATAATTCATTGGGGCATGGTGACCGGGTTCAAAAGATATAGAAATAATATCCAAAAAAATCACATCACATCTGACTAACATTATGACATGATCATGTATATTTTTATGCAATGAATACAAATTCACTAGAACCAGTGAAGCACTAAATTCATACTATAAATGGAATTGTGGAATGACCATGTGTTTGCAGTGTGGATGCTCCATTTTATAAAATCGAGTGACCAACTAAATTTTAATCTACTAAGATATTGTGGAATGATGACCACTTTAGTGGTGTGAAATTATATGATATTTCATGATCTTATTAGTCTTCTTAAATTAAGATTACTAATTTCCCTTTCTCATAACCAAAGTTCAATAAGTTCCCTATAATTTCTTGTAAGGTTTATCACAATAAAACTTTGTTACATTTTGACATTACTACCCTTCATAAGAGTAATATATTATTCATGTAGTACCTCAACCCGTTTATCTACCCTAACAATGCTACGGGTCGAGTGCCACTAGGTCTTAGGTGAGCCTTGCCATATATCAATGGATTCTGATAAGTACTGAGGCAGTAAAGAGATGACAGTAGGGACACTATACCCTCTGGTGATGATAAAATAATGGTCTATATAAATATAAAGTGGAACAATTGGAAGTCCAAATAGAAAATTGACTAGTGACCCGCTCAATGCAGAATCATGACAATAGCATCAATTACTAAACAACAAGATGAAAATGTCCAATTTTAGAATTAATACATTACAAGATACCATTTTTAAACATGAATCCAAGATAGGTTAAACAAGACAATAAAAATAGGAGGTTCTCCCATTGATGTCCTCAATATGTATATATAATATCATGTTGATATAGAAAAGAAAAAAATGAAAATATAGTTGATTTAGGAATATCAAGGTCCCTTTCTATCCATACCATGCTAAACAGCACAAGACTATGGTCAATATACTAATCTTGAACCTGTACCTGATCCCAAATCCATAAAGTCTACACAATTCCTGAACAGCCCATGAAGGGTGTGAGAATAATATTAGTAGGCCCTAAATAGTGTTTTCATATCCTACATCTATGATTATGAAAGTGTACAAATAAAAACAAACTAGTTCATGCATAATATATACTAAAACCTACTTCCCTTATGGTCAATGACCATAAGGAAGAAATCACATTCTTCATCCAACACTAATATAATTGTAGTAGAGAGGATTCTTATCATATATTACAAGGAATCCCGTTATGTATAACGTGTTAGAGAGCCCTCGAGAACCTCTTGACGTTTTATTTAGGAACAATGTTCCAACCAACACATTGTGTCCAAATTAGGATACTGATGTCCCAAAGCTACACCCAATAATCAGTACATGGTCCCTCCGGACCCTATTTGAAATCTCTAGTCAACTCAAATACCAAAATACCTAGGAATAATGATATTAGTTCTCCAAAAAATCCAAGACCCACATTCTAGTATAAAGTGAACCTTATCCCCCATCTGATAATATCAACACCATCACTAATGGATTCTCATCATCCACATGGATTTTTATGGCAAGCACTGTCAAATATCACCCTAAGTCACAACTAATGGAGGAATATACCCACAAGAATGGTCAATACCTCTTCATCATCTGAGTCCTACTATGCACACATGACTCTAAATGGTGTATTGACCAATATTGATGAGTTAAAATATCTGAAAAGATCTCTAAGATGCATCATCCGGCAAATCATACCCCTGTGATTCTGTCACTCAATAAAATGGCCATCAACATCACATATCACTCAGGCCATTCCATCAACCTTATAACTTCATCGCCTTAATCTGAATACCATTTCACCCAAGCTATGATCATCATCACTCATAGTGTGGAGGCCTCACCCAACCATATAATTACATCACCGAATAGCATATGGATAACACCTTCTCCATACTCAATCCATGTCTGTCAAGTCCCCATGAAACTGAAAAGTAATTAAAAAAATTTAAAAAAAAATTTAATTAAATAAACACACCTGACCTAACATCTAAATTGGTATCAAGCCCCTTACCCAGCTCTCCCATGGAATCAAATTCTAGGGAATCATAATAGGCATCCCATGTGGTATCATGTTTTATTTTAATTCAAGGATTCAATTAATTAGTGTATATGATGCACTAACCTAGGTGGTTGTCAAATATTCACCACCAAACAACCTCTAAATAACTTATAAAGATAATAACCACATACCTCATGTTTTTTTATGCTCACATGTCTGATCTTATCATTTACCTCAAGATGATTTGGATGAAATCAGTGTCTTAGATGAACACCCTTAAATTAGGGTAAATAGGATCACAATGATTTAGAGATCTATAAGAAAAGATAAAATGAAAAAAATAAGCAAGAGGAGTCTCATCCTTATCGATATGAATCCAATTTCATAGACGGGTTGAATAATAGAATCAATACGAGAGAGTTAGGTCAACACCAAGGAGGAGGAGGAAATGATATCCATGGTTATTGAAGGAGAATGCCATGTGAGGGAAGAAATAAAGAATGAATAAATAAGTGAATAGGGTAGTGTGATAATATCACACTTTTATAGGAGCCGTACGATTAGCTCCGTGGATTTTATAACCCTACGCAGCCTGTAAAACACCTAGTACCCAAAGGGGAACCTTGTACGGTTTTCCCACCTGGTTATCCAAACGAAGCAAAAGTCCTATGCATAACCTCAACTAAAAATTGTAGAGGTGAAACACATTATGCACCCTATCCAGAATGGTTTGAAAAACTCTATCTTGAAAACCGTGAGGGTCGAACGATTACCCCAAGGAGGCCACACGGGTTTTTCAAACTATATTCTCCAGTCTAAAACACCCTATAATGTTGGATGTTTGTGTTTCTATTCCCTTGAAGACCAACTAAAAACCAAAACTAATTTCTAAGGGTTATAACCCATCTAAAAGATTCCTTGGGTTAAGAAATCTTTGTAAATAAAATTACAATAATCATAGAAATATTTTTTCTACACACCAGGCATTAAAAAATGCATGGAATTCGACCAAATACAAATATTCATGATGTTACAATCTACCCACCTTAACGCAGCTCATCTTTGAGTTCTAAAACAAACCCTAGAGATGATACCAAAAATTATCATCCCTTTATGAACACCTCATTCTACACTGGTAATCAATTCACAGGTAAACAGTCAGTCAAGGTTCTCCGCACCATAAGAGTTACCTACCCTAGTCACATCGTGACCCAAAACAAAAATCAAACAAATGGTCCACCAACCATACCAAGACTCAAAGTATTCCCTTGATACATTATATCTCCATCAAACCCCAGGTGATCACATCATGCTCGTGCCACATCGGGCACCCATCTACAACCACATCTTCTAATGTGCTTGAGTCTTTCCCATGTTACCCTAGTCACTTATGAGGCCCTCTATATTAACAAATTCCTATAAGAATCCCCATTTCATAGAACCTAAAGTAATTTTCATAACATTGACAACAAAATTCCAATCCACCTCATGAAATCAACACATCCATTAATTCCAATATATATATCATGGATTCATGCATCTCATATATATATATATATAATTCAACCGAGCCAATTCAAACATATAGACAAGAATTTAGTTTGACCGTATATGGATCCCATGAACCTCATTCCCCTAAATAGATATTGCTACAAAAGGTCTTTTCCATAAAAAGAACCAAATTAAGCCCTTGGTATACCTCTAATTGTAATAGTCTCCCCAACTTTCTTTTCACCATTAAGATCTACTATGTGCACCTTGCATGAAGCTTGACTTCTTAGGGAATAATATTCAAGTGGAGTTGCACTAGCCACTATCTACGCTACCAGGTCCTTCTATCTCTGTCATGACCTCTATGTGCAGCTGAATCCTGGTTAGTATCTCCTAGCACCGCTCTTAGCCTAGCCTTAGAACCCTGAGTCTTCCCCCATCCCTGACTTCCTAAAACGACCCAACATGTTATAAATAAAATTTTCGCTTTTTGATTTAATTAAATATTATATAATGGAGTTATATAAAACTGATGCTCTTCTATTATATTATTACATCCAAGGGTATTTAAAACACTGTTATGTTTTCTTACCGTTGATAATATTGTCATTTAATAGTGATAAATTTATTTGTATAAATGCAGGATTTTAATAAATCCTACTGACCTAGAGAATTTATGTGATGGCCTCCATCATAAGGATTATACCCTATGAAACCCATTTATTTGAGATTACAAGGGAGAAATCATTTCTGGGATTTCAAATTCACCAATCCCAACATGAGATACAATAACTTAATAATGAGTGAAACCATTTATGGGATAAGTTCATGCTCATCGAGATCTCGACCCAAACCATATTCGTCAAACTAGACCATGAATGTGCCGCAATCACGTACCTTACTATTAGGGATTTTCTAGTGTATAAAAAGTGATATGTATCAATAACCTAGAAATATTAATATATAAATCGCATTGTATAGAATATTTAATATATTATCATCCTATTATTCTTACTTTGTGAATGATTTTTATTTTGAATAAATAAAAAAATTGTTTTTTTAGTTAATATTCAAATTTCATAAAGGAAATTATTTTAGGGAATTAATTGTTTATTAAAATAAATAATATATTAATATATATTAAATAGTATTTTTCAAATATAAATGATCATATAATATTTTTGAATTCAAATGTAATTTTTATAAGGGTACAAAAACTATTATTGAAAAAAACCACATCATTTTCAATAAATATATATAATTAGTTTTAAAACTGAAAATTCACATTTTTAAAAATTTATTTTTATTAAAAGAATATAATTTTTTTATCAGAATCTCTAAATTATTCAACAGTGAATTTTTTCTAATTTTTTCAGACAGTCAAATTTTTAGGTAAAAATGAAATACTATATAGATATAATTTATGTATTATGACATCATAATGACCCAAAAGTGATGTAATAAACAATATAAATGGTATCCATGATAATATATATGTCTTAACTATAAAATAATTTGATTTTGAATTTATTTTATTTTCCCTATAATGACATTATGAATCATCCAAAACCAATAATATATTTTATGGTTTTAAAATCATTTCATTAAGATTGTTACTCACCTCCACATAAGAAAAAATATTATTTAGATAATTTAGTAACTTTAACAAATAAAATAATAAAAAACACTCATTTGTTTTGAAATCATGGGAAAAACCCTGGTATGGTTTGTGGTTTTTGATATTTTATTATATAAAGTACAAAACCTAAATAATAAAGAAAAACCCATCTTTTCAAATATAAACCCACACAAGCCCAAATTTTGAATCTCTCAAAATCCTTGTAGAAAATATATACTCTGAAATAACATATATATATTCTTCCTAAGGTTACTCCAATCTCTCAAGAGTCCCCTCCCAAGCATTTAGATCCCCACACTAAAGTATGGGATCTTCCAGTATTCTTTTTATTCAATCACTTGTTTTTTGTTATATTTCATAACATCCATTTGTTTATGTTGGGATATGTTCTTACATAGAAAAAATATTGTAATTTTTCTATTTATATGATTATTTAAACATTTAAATATCATCAATCCTTCCATGATCCTTTACGTACACCTATTACTATATCGAATGTTTCAAAAGGATTTTTCTATTCTCTTTTCCATTCTAGAACAGCTATTATTATATGTATATTTAATTAATTTTTCATATATTTTAACATTTTCTTTTATATTCCCATTAATTTTAATAATTTCATAAATTATTATATCCCCTTTCTCCTTTATTAACCCTCCCATGATCCTTTATGTACAGCAGTTACCATATAAAAATTTCGTAAGGATTATTTTCTCAATTTAAGTATTTTCATAAAATTATGCCTTCTGTTAGCAAATTTCTAATGAAGGGATATGATTTTCCATGACATTATTACTAAAAAATTGATTTATATGTGATTATAGATGCATTTATCTCCCATAAACCAATTTTATGAATCTTTAAGTGATGTTGTTATGCGGCCAAAATTTCACAGTGATCTTCCATGCCAAAAAAGTTTTGTAGTGAATAAAATACCCAGTTCCTATCAAGTGCAATCAAATTTATGAAAAAATACTCTTATTGGTGAATTAAATATATTTATTTCACATTACAAAATCATGTAATATATTCTGATGATGAATACTGAATATGATGGGTCCACCCAGATAGCTCTCCAATGCATTGTGTAATGTTTAGTATCATGATATATCATGTTGAGACATGTGGAGAACCTGGTCACTTTACGGGACTTTTTACACCTTGATTTCTTGTTATTTTTAGCCTTGACACATGTTTATGATTCAATATTTTATGTTGTTCCCACATTTACCTTGTTATGAATATCATACCATATCATGTCTCATCGGCATGTTCAAGATCCCTACTGTTGTTATTAACTATTTATATGTCTATTATCTAAATTTTATTATATTCTTAATTTTATTCCTTGTTTATTCCCTTAATATTATTTATATCCCACCCCTTTCTTATTTCTATACCTAAGTTATCCTGTTTAGTTTTTAAATCCAATAAATTTTAGAGCAATGTTAATGAAATTCCAAATAATGTTGTCGTATCCCAGTTTCAAGGTGTTATTCTATGTACCTAATTCCAAAAGACACTATAAATATTGATCTTTAAGGTTTTATTATTTGTAATATTATGCAATGAATCATGTATTAATGTGAAATAAATAGATGGGCTTTTATAGTTGGTGTCAAAGGAAATGTATTGTTATTTTTGGGATTAAGATTAGAAAACTACAGTGAAATCCTTATGTATAAGAATAAGTATAAAAAACATCCCTAAATTTTGTTTAGTATAGTTTAAATAGTTTATTGGGATAATAAATATCTTTTTAGATCCTACACTTGGACATGGTTCTGGTCGATATGTACCAAGGGGTAACATCTCTCACAAGGTGTCTCGGGCCTAACTCTGGGTAACCGGATAAACGAAAACTGGCATTAATTCACACCTAGTCTGAGACTCTTGAGGGATATGCATTGGTATAGTCATAAACTCATTATGAGCTATTATTAAGGGAACAAAAAATTCCAAAAGAATATATGTTAATAAACAAATCATTGATTACATAGATTGAAGCGTAGAAATTCATAAGTCAGGGAAATAATTTTAATATCTTTTATCCCTTTAATTTCGTTGGATTCTGTTTTATGTGTTCATTAATTTAAAATACACATCCCTAATTTTTATTTTATTAAAGACAATGGTTGGAAATAGGATGAATCTGATAAACTATCAATGTGATAGGCAATGTGATGATTTTCCCAACAATATTTCAAACTCAATGGGAAAGGGAATCAAAAAATTTATGATGATACTAATTTAGTTGACTCAATTTTTGAATAAAAACATTGATCCATAGAATCATCCAAACCCCCTATAAGATAATATGATTATATTGATAGCTTTATGTGACAAAGGACTCTAACAATCAATGGATCATCAAATCCCTTAATAAAAAAACAATGGATCAACTCCATTTAGAAGATATTATACATCCTTCAATGTTCCGAATAGGAGAAGGTTCTTTTGGTTGTTTATAATTATAAGGTAGAAGCTGATTAGTGGTGGATATTGATAAAAAATACGAAGACTGAGAATGAAATAAAAGCAATGGTGTGGAAGGAATTCTAAAAAATATTTTCTGATAAATATTTTCCATGAACTCTCTAACATAAAATATAAAGAGACTTACTCTCTCTCAAAAAAGAGATAACGAATCTATTCAGGCATATGAAGAAAAAATTAAAATAAATTAATGATACACATATATACTTTTTTTACCCTTGAATTCAAGGTTGATCACTTATTTGGTGGGATAAAACCTAGTCTTTGAAAATCAATGGTCATCTGTGAATTTGATATCTTGGAGAAAATTGTTAGATGTGCCCTCAAAGTCAAAATGGAGATCGGAAAATCTCAAGGGTATCATGGGGATAATAAATAGAAAGTTTAGTTTAATTCTGTAATTCCAATGGATAAATCTAGTAGTGCCTTAAAATTTCAGCATCCCACATGACAAAGGTAAGGAAATAAGTACCCTGAAAATTGCTTAAGGGGGATGAATAAATGATTTCTGTGTGTGAAAGAAGGGAACCCTTCTAATGTCTGCTTATATGAGAAACCCAATAATTCTATAGTGGAATGGAATGATCTAATAAACCCTCAATGCATTTTCCATTGCTTCAACTATAAGGAACCATGGTTCTTTTCAAACCAATGGAAAAAGCCAAGGGTTTTTAGAGACAAATAATAACCTCAAAGGCACCAAGAGGAGATTTTTCAATCACTACTTCAGATGTGTATCTCGAAAAAGAAGTGCTGATAGGTAATCTAGTTATTCATTCAATAATAGAGAACATACTTTTTTATTCTGGTTCTACACATTCATTTATATAATGAAATATTAGTAGAACTATTCAAACAACACCCCAAATCATGGAGGTATAGTTGTCGGTGAAAATGAAAAATGGGGAAATTATTTCATCACAATAATATAAATCCTCCCATATCACAATTTGTTGGATAAACCTCCTAGAGACCCTTTTTATACTTCCTTTGGTGGAATTTTATGCAATTCTATGCATGGTTTGGCTTTCCCTATATATAGCCAACATAAATTTCCGTGAGAAGGAAATTTGTCTCTCTATTTCGAATTGACCCCCAATTTTTTACAAGTACAAGGAGGAAGATGAATCTTATTTAGCACTAACATATCAGGCATGTATATTATTTACCTATGAGAGAATGTATCAATATTAGATCATTGAGTCTATTTAAAAAATCATCCTCAAATACATGCCCATTGTGAGGGATTATTCTAATGTGCTTTCTAATAGTAGTCTAGACTTCCTCCTAGTCGAGAGTTTTAATTTTCAATAGATCTTATACCTAGGGTGTTATGAATATCAAAGACTATGTATATAAAGGATATCGTAAAACATGACGAGCTGAAGAAAAACTATAGGAGAATCTGGATAAAGGGTTTATACACCCATGTTCTTCATCATGAGGTTCACCAGTCCAAATTTTAAAGAAGAAGGGTGGGACAATGTTCCTTTTTATTTATTATCACGAGCTAAAAATGATCCCAATAAAGAATTAGTATCATCTTCCTTAGATTTATGAATAGTTCGATCAATTACATGTAGAAAAATACCTCTCCATGTTAGATCTGCGGTCAATATGATACCATGTCAAGGTGATGAAGGAATATATCTCCAAGACTTATTTTTGTATAATGTATAGGCACTGTGAGTTCATAGTTATACCTTTTGTTATCACTAATTCTACAAAAATCTTTATGGACTTGATTAATAGTCTTTAGAGATTACCTTAAAAAGAATTTTGTTATTAAAGATGATTATATATCATAATTCAAAACCAAGGAGGACAATGAGGATCATATGACCACTCTACTAAAAACATTGATAAAGGAGAAGATTTGTTCCAAGTACAACAAATGAGTGTTATGGTTAAAGGAAGTATCATTATTGGGGTATATCATCATAATAAATTGAATATCTATGGATCCTTTGTAGAAAGAAATCAATTTATGGATGGATGATTGAAAAAACTATGATATATATTAGTAGTTTCCTCGGATTATCTGGTAACTATCATCAATTTTTGAGAAATTTATCAGGATTTTAAAACTTTCTAAACTATCTAACTTGGAAGGGATACATGCTTTCTTAGACTGGTGAATATGAAGATAGCTTCAATAAATTGAAAAGGAGGATTATCACTACACCTCTTCTCAAACTACCCACAAGTGGAGATATTTTAATTGTATTAAGTGATTATTAAAAGAAGTGCTTGGGATTTATGTTAATTCAAAATGAAAAAAAATCATATACTAATTTTCAAGAAAATTGAATGTTCACAAATAGTACTAACCATCACATGATCTAGATTTACTAGTGGTGATCTCCACCTTGAAAATATAGTGGAATTATCTCTTTGGGGAGAAGTGTTAAATATATATGTATCACAAAAGACTTATGTATATATTTATAAAGAAAGAGTTGAATATGCACCAACAAGATGGTTAGAGATGATCTAGGACAATGAATTCCTTGTCCACTATCATCCTAATAAAGGGAATATAGTGGTATATTCTCTATGTATAATGGATCCAACAATTCAATCATTAATAATATGTGAGTGGGATTCGGCCTTCTTATATTTGAAAAGGATGGTCATGGGAAACATAAAGAAATTAATATCATCAATACTTTCACAAATGATATCTTAACTATATCTTCTGGACAAGTTGAAGGATGTTCCAAAGGGTGATGTCATAAATTAGAAGAAACTGTAATATATATGAATATTGAAATCCCCAAAATTAAATGTTAATAAAGAAGGAGATGGTAGATTTGGGTCAACACTATTTGTACAATCAATTCTAGAGTTAATGAATGATATTTTTGATGATGCACATAGTTTGACTTTCTCTATTCAACTAATAAACACCAAAGCGTATTGAGATCTCCAAGAGAACTATTGGATGTACAATATGAATAAAGATATCATTGAATATACATCACGATGTCTTAAATGCCAGGAAGTGAAAGTTGAAATAAAAAAATCTATGAGGATGATGCGAAAATTACCCATACCCACTTAGAAATGGGAGAATGTCACTATAGACTTTGTCCCCAAAACCCCTAAGACATCCAAGGGAATCAATTATATATGGGTTTTTGTGGATCATATTATAAATATTTCTCATTTTATCTCAATTTTAGAGGATTTATAACTATATCAACTTGCACGAACATACATCAGATTAGTTGAAAGGCTCCATGGAGTACCAATATCAGTTATACCTGATCGAGATCAATGATTCACCTCTATGACCTGGAAGTGTCTCCAACATGCACTGAATATTGAGTTGAACTTTAGCACATTTTATCACCCCCAAACTAAGGGACAATGTAAGTGGAGTATCCCAACACTTGATTACATTTTGAGAGGATTATCATTTGACTTAAATGGAGTATGGAATCAAAACCTTCCTCTAGTTGAGTTCTCTTACAACAACAGTTTCCACTCTAACATCTAAGTGGATCCCGATGAATCTGTTTATGGGAAGAGGTGATAAAAACCCACATGTTATGATAAAGTTAGGGAAAACAAACAAATATGTTATAAAATGGTTGAGGAAATGGTGGGAAAAGTTTAGACCATTTAAAAACACATCAAGTCTCCCTAGAGTTGATAAAAGATATATGCTAAAAATCCTCAATGAGACATAGTGTTTGATGTTTGAGACATGGTATTCCTCTAAATACTTCAATGGAATAAAGTGATGATATTTGGGAAGAATGGAAATATTAGTCCAAGATAAATATTCCCCTTTGAGATCATTTATCTCATTAGAGTAGTGGCTTATCTACTAGAACTCCATTAAAACTGATCTCAAGTACAAGATATATTCCATTTATCCCTATTGAGGAAGTTCATACTATGCCCCTCACATGTACTCAATCTATAGGTGGTAATATTAGATAATAATATCTCCTATGAAGAGTATGCAGTGAATATCTTATATTTTAGAGAAAATGTTATACGAAAAAAGAAAATGCACCTTGTCAAAGTTTGGTAGAGAAACCAAAATTTTGAAGAAGTAATTTTGAAACCGAAGGAGGTGATGAAATCGAGTAAAAATAATCTGTTTTATTGTGGGGGGGATTTTTAGGATGAAATTTATTAATGGGGGAAGATTTTAATGACCCGAACAGTTATGAATAAAAATGTTCCTTTTTATTTAATAAAATATTTTATAATATGGTTTAAGAAAATATACGGACTTATTTTTCTATCCAATTAGATTTAAATGATAGTTAAGTATCTTTTCTGGTGATAATATATCCATTTAATAGTGATCACGTGACAACTAAAAATATATGGTTTTAACTAATCCAATTGACATAGAACATGAATGTGATTGCCACATCTAGTAGGACTGTACCCAATAAAGCTGATTTATCAGATATTTTAATGGATATTGCATTTTTGGTCATTTATCTTGACCAATCCCATGATAAGATGAAAAACATTAAGCATTCTAGAAACTATCTACGAGATAATTTCAAGCTCATGAAGACCACAACCCAAACCATGTTCTCTGAACCACCCCATTAATGTGTTCAACATCTATTATATCAACAATAGTCTACGTTATATGTTGACTTTGATTTTCATATACCTTTTTTTATTTTCTAATAAAGTTTCATTAAGTTGGTTTCAAGAATATATATCTTGATTTTATTTATATCTTGAATGGAAGGAGAAGCTAAGAGATGTGTTATGGAAACACTATTCATACCCTATGTTTAGTAAATGAATTCTTGGATCATCATCCCAATGCTATGATAAATAGTTTTTTATTGATCGAAACCCCTATGATTGATATTAAACATGTGGATCAAGAATTTTATGTTCACTGAACCATAAAATGCATGGAATATCAACCCTACATTGGAATTTGGAAATATTGTACATACCCAATGTTCAGAATATTGAACGTATGGTTAATCAATGATAAGTTTGGAATCAACCTTGCACTAGAAGGATAAATATAGATATTCTCAACCCAAATCTATTAAGAGGAACCCTACAGTACAAAAATGAACCCTACACTATACAATGAAAACCTACATTATGAAAAGGAACCATACTCTATGTAGTTTAACCCTATATTTTACTTTTCAACAATGGATTTTTAAATTTTCAATTTTAATATGAGATTCATCCATTATTCATAACAGTATTATTGGATGATTAAAATATTGTATAAGACCGATACAAAGGATGATTGTGATTGATTCAAATAATCATATTTAACAAATCACATAACTCATTTCTTTAAGGGAAGTTTCCACTTCCCTAACCAATTTTAATTTTAATTTCCATATTTTATCAGGTGTACTTCATGGATCTAGAATACCAAATAATGATGTATACTCTATATATTCTATATCGATTACTTTAGAATATAAACGTGTATTCACAAATGAATGTTTTCTTGTGAATATCCTTTTAAGTGATGTATCAAAGAATGATTGAGTCTATTTGTTTATGAAAGTGTCTACACTTTGGAGAAAAACATTTTCTACCTCATATTGTTATAAGTTTACTGATATGATTTGTTACTATTAGAATTTTATATTAATTACAACCAGGATCACTTCAATGGTACTTTTTCTTTAAGAAATCCATTTTCGAAGTATGTGATCCATCTACTATCAGTTGTTTTTTCCACTTTGAAGATCAAGTCAATCCATCATTAATTCAGTCTCTTTTGATTTTTAGTATTTTCAAATGATTGAAATTAGTCATGGTGAGGTATCAGCTTCTTGATCTAAGCTATAGATATTTTGGTTTCCTATAAAAGAAATATATTTTTATGTTTATCCTTGTTGTAAAAGTTTCAACAACCAACACTCATTTGTTGATTTTAGTGTATAATGATAATAGTACATTTAACTGAAATTCACCAAGCACGTATATAAATAATTGGTGAAGTGGACTAGGGGATATTTATTCCCCAAAAAACTATAAATTTTTTGTTTTCTTTCTTTCTATTTATTCACTTCTCATATTAAGTATAGATGAAAATGCTGCATATTTGTATAAATCACAAAGGGATTAAAAATATAGAATTTTAGATGATTTGGAAAATACAAAATTAACCCCTTGTTATGTTCTCTTTGTGTTATTCTAACCTAGAAATTGGTATCGAAAGTGAGATTTTGTGATAAAGATATAGAAAGATGGAACAAATAATATTTATACAAAGAAGATGGAAATGCCTGATCCAAAACAACAGTATGTTTATGGTTCATGCTCTATATTTTAATGGAGATGACTATGGATATTGAAAAACACATATGATCAAATATATAAAAAATTTAGGCTTCAATTCTATTAAAAAATCACCACTCCTTATGTGATTCAAAAAAACCAGAGACTTGGTTTGCTAAAACAAAAGCTGAATATGACCTCAAATTAAAGGAAATGAATTCTATTATATATAGAATTGGACTTCATGAATTAAATAAAGTTTCACAATTCCCTATTACCTATAATATGTGGAATACTATTAAATCTTCTGATTAAGGATTAGACAACATTTGTCGAATGAGATTCGTTTTAGAAAAAATCATGCTTTAAACAGTCAGAATGAATGATAGAGAAATCATCACCCAAATGAATAGATGGTTAGCAGAGATTGTCAATAACATTACTTCATTTGGAGATCCCATCAGTCAGTTAGATCATGCTCTAAAAGTAATCAATTTACTACCCTTAACTGGGATAACATATCTGTAGCCATTCGACAATCATCGATTGTCAAAAATTTAACTATAAAGGAATTCATTGGTACATTGATGACTTATGAAGAAGAAATATAAGATAAAGCTGAAAATAACAATATTAAAGTAATAATCAAAAATACTTATCTCAAGGTGACATCTTAGAAGCAGTAAATAAAGTCAAAATTAGATATTAGTATAGAAAAAATCCATAATCCTCAGACTTTGAAATGGAATTGGAACAACTAGACAAAAAATTCAGTAAATTCTAATAGAATAAAAGAGGATTCATGAAATCCTTTAGGAAGGATTACATAGAACCTTAAGAAGTAACATTATAAGAAATAAAAAATTATCAGTCACATCAAACCTAATTTCCCTCAATTAAAAGATGAAAGAAAGAAGAAATAAAAGAGATATCAAAAAATTATAATTATGAATAAAAAAGAAAAGAGATAAGAAATCTACATTGAGCGTGTCAAAAAACTCCAGTAGCTACTCAAAATCTGATTTAGACAAATCTACCCAAATTCTAAATGCCAATATGTGCTTTATGGGTTAGGAAGATGGAAAGGATAAATCATATTACTCTTATTCTTATGATTTTGGTATTTTCTCAAGTAGTAAATTAGGTTCTTATTATTCTATACTATAAGAAAAATAATATTATATAATAAATAATAATAAAGCATTTAAACATATTCACAATGTTATTTTTGGTGAAGAGACACTATGCTAAAACAACATCATGATTTAATTGAAAAAATTATCTTATCTACATCAAACTGTATTGATCATGTAAAAATGATAAAACAATAAAAGGAAGATGTAGAATCATATAAGAGTGTTTCTAGTATTTTAACTAAAGGAGAAAAGATTCTGAATAAGATTCCTGAAAAATGTTATTAAAAGAGAAAATTTTGGAATTGGAAGAAAGGTTGAAAAATCAAAATTATACAAGATATTTTTTGTGCCTAATTCAAAAAATACTACCTATAATAATTTTGGAATAAAATCATCTAAAAACAGTTATTTGAGAAATACTCAAATCAGTGGTTTTAAAAAATATTTAATTTTTAAATATATATCTAAATAATGAAATATGAATTATAGAATATTAAGGCAGATCTATATTCCCAGATCCCTGCTTGCAAACACTGCTAGACCTAGGAAAATATGGTTACCAAAAAAAATATGTGTTTAAATTATTTGCAGGACAATGTCCATAGAAAAAAATTGTTATATGTTATATAGATAATGTATTTTCCAAACATATAAGTGGATACTCATTAATGTTTCATACTTTTAATCAAATGGATGGAGGTCTAGTAAATTTTTGTGACAATGAAAAAAGAAATATTTTTGGAGGTTTAATGGTTGGAGATCCAAAGACAATATCAGTCAATAAAGTACTGTATATACAAGGGTTAAACAAAATCCTGATAAGTATTTATCAACTTTTTGATGATGGATTTTATGTTTATTTATCTGAAAATTCCAAAAAAAATTCAAAGATATACTAGTTAAATTTAGAGCACCAACAATTGACAAGGAATATATTTTGGATTTGAATCATAAAAATAATGTGTTTTTTTTACTACAAAGTCTAATGAGTCATGGATCTAGTATAGGAGACTTTTTCATTTCAATATATATGCTTTAAATAAATGATCAAAGAAACAATTATTTTCAAATTTTTATAGACTTAAGTTTGAATAATATTGATTTTGTGATGGATTCCAAATTGAAAAAAAATATTCATTCAAATCTATTAAAAATATTTCTATATCTAAACCTCCATAACATATCCATATAGAATTCTTTAGACCATCCAGAGTAGCTATTTTGGTTGGTAAGTTTTTTTTCATGTTTTTGCTGATAATTTTTCCTAGTTTACTTCAGTATATTTTCTAAAACTAACAAGTAATATTTTCAGTTGTTTTAAAAGATTTTGAAAAAAAATCTAAAAAAAATGTTAAAAACAATTTCACTAAAAAGTGATCATGGTGGAGAATTTGAGAATCCTGAATGAAATTATTTTTACACAAATCTAGGTATCAAAAACAACTTCTTTTTACCCATAACACATTAACAAAATATAATTGTTGAAAGGAGAAATAAAATTATTCATGAATTTTAAATTAATATATATAATGAATAAAGTATTCCAACCTATTTTTGGGTAGAAACTCTAATCATATCTTGATATATCATAAATAGAGTTTTAAAAATACCATTAATTAAAAAACCAGTGAACATTGGAATAATAAGAAACCAAAGGTAATGTGTTTTAAATTTTTTGGATGCAAGGTGTATATCTTGAATACTAAGGACAACATTGGTAAATTTGATCCAAAAACTGATGAACAAATCTTTTTGGGATATTATACTACTTTTAATCCTTATAGAGTGTTAATTAAAAGGTCAAGGATTATTAAAGAATTAGTTCATGTGAATTTTGATGAAACTGACACTTTCATTAAAAAGATAGATCAAACAAATGAGATTATTTATTCGTTTGACAACATGAGATTTAAAACCCATAAAGCTAATTTTGAAAATTATTTTAATGAAATTCATTCCATTTTAGAAGAACAAAAAATAGAAGAATAGAAATTTGTCTTACCTATATAGTCTAGAACCTTAATTAACGATCGTTTAGAAACTATTATAAGAGAGATAGATATATTATTTAAAACTAGAATAAATGTAGGAAACCTAGCTGAATTTTTATCCTTTCTATCTTAACTATATCATAAATCTATTGAAGAAGCTTTAGAAGATGAAAGTGTGATGTTATAAATACAAGAAGAAATAAACCAATTCAGAATTAATGACTTTTCAAAAATAGGAGAAAGATCATCCAACTACCATGTAATAGGATCTAAGTAGATCTTTAGAAATAAATAGGATGATCAAAGGATCATAACAAGAAACAAATCTATATTAGTAGCTAATTGAAAAAATCATGAAGAAGGAATAGATTATGAGGAAGCCTTTTCACATGTAACTAGATTATAATATATTAGAATCATTTTTTCATATGAATCTCATATTAATTTTATATTATATCATATAGATGGTAAATATTCCTTTTAAAATTGATATTTAATATAGAATATTTTTGTTCAGAAACCACCTAGTTTTGAAAAACACCATAAACCAAATTCTATTTTTATACATACCAAAGACCTTTATGGACTTAAACAAACACCTATAGCTTTTTATAAAAGATTGAGTTCTTTTGTTTTGAATAATTAATTTACTTTTTGATTGGAAGACCCAACACTTTTTAAGAAAACTTTTTTCTCAAATATTTTATTAGTACAAATTTATATAGATGGTGTTATTTTTTGTTCAACAAATAAAAATATTTTTAAGGATTCATTTAATTATAATGAAATAATAATTTGAAATGAATATGAAGGGAGAATTGAATTACTTTTCAGGATATGAAATTTATGAAAAATATAATAGAAATTTTTTAAATAAAAGAAAATATATTTAAGATTTATTGAAACATTTTGGACTTGAAATATGTAAGACTTGTACAACTCCTATGTGTACCAATATGAAATGTGATTTGGATAAACCTAGAAAGTTAGTTAAAAACAAGTTATATAGAGTTATTTTTGGAATTTTATTATATCTAACTGTAATTGTAACAGATAATATGTTTTTGTAGGTTTATGTGTTATATTTCAGTAAATTAAAAAAAGGATGAAATCGTATTGCTGTTAAAAAAATTAGATATTTAAAAGTAACTATTTTTTAATCTCTTATTTATCAAAAAACATATGATATTAATTTAATTTCATATTAAAATACTTCCTTTTAAGGTTACAGATTATATTGAAAAATAAACTGTGGAACTTGTTGCTTTTTAGGAAAATATTTAGTATAATGGTCGAGTAAGAAACAACACTCAGTTTCCTTGCCAACAGTCAAGGGATAATATGTTTCTACTGAATGTTTCTATGAAAAAGTATTAGGGATTAAAAACACTCTACTATATTTTGGACTAAATTTTAATAAAATTCTTATTTTATGTGATAATACTAGTACTATAAATATTTCAACAAACCTATAAGTCATTCTAGGACTAAGCATATTGACATTAAGAATTATTTTCAAATATATCATGTTCTTAAAAAATATATATCTTTAAGATTTATAAATAAATAATATAAATTAGATGATATATTTACAAAAACATTTTCCACCCCTTGTTTTGATTTTATGATGGTGGAGTTATAAAAATTAAATTTTTTTAAAAAAATTATTTATTTATTTTAAATAATTATAATCTCTCTATTTTTATTTTTCTTAATCATTATTACTTTTAATTTATTTTTTTGTTTTTATTTTAAAAATTATTAATTTCAAAAGGTATTTCATTTATATTTTTTCATTTTTTTAATTTAAAAATTAATGAGTTCATTCTCAATTTTTGTGAGATTTTTTTTTTCTCTCCCTCTCCCCTTCATACTTCTTCACATACATTCAGTTTACATACATTGTTTATCATTCCAATATTCCAAAAACATAATCCTTCAATCCTTCAATCTCAAAACCTTCAAAAATTGAAACATCATGAAGAATTGAAGACTCTAACTTGGGTGCAACTACTTACCCACCAATGAACTATCATAATATTATTCAAGGTAATGTGATAGTTAATGATTATTTAAATGAGACAAATATTTTCTTAAAGAAATACATTAGATTTCAAGGATTTTAATTCTATGTTGGAGATGGTAATAGTCCCCTGATGTTTGACATATAAGTGAAAAAGATCTGTAGAAATTCCTTATTCAGTTTTGGAGTCAATGAAGACTCTATAATATATATGATTTACAACGATGAATTTTCTCTTCATGGGATATTTATATATGGTTACGTTGTCCCCATAAGAGGGATATCCATTTTTCCTTACGGAATATTAGTGATGAAAAATATAATTATTAGGAGGTTATGTTTTCATTTTTTAGAAAAAGATATATAAAAAAAATATGAAAAAATACCTTACTCTTGATTGAAAATTTATCACTAAGTTTATTCAATCTATAATTTTAACAAGAACATCTAAGTTATTGAAAGACTTTTTTCTAGACATGTATGTTCTATTTCTTTTTCTAAACAAAATTGGATTAAATTTTTGTCATTTTATTTTAAGATATTTAAGTTATTTATTTCACAAATAAGCCAATATGGGATTTTATCCTTATAAATAGTACTTTATTTTTTGTATCTTAGAAAGGGAATTTAAGATTTATGACTTTCATATATAGATGTCACCACAAAAACTATTTTAAATGTTGGAAGTATCTATAAATTCATTTATTTTTAGAGAAATTATTCAAATAGTCTTTTACCTAATAGAGTAGAAGAATAATAGAAATTGATTAAAGATCCTCAAGGGGAGTAGAAGTGGATACCATTAGTTGGCTCTACCTGACCTAGGCCGGATGAAGAGGCTGAATGAATACCTGAAGAGGGTGGTCATTTTCAAAGAATAATAATAATATTCAACATTCCTAAGATTATGTATGATGCTACGGATGATGTTGAGAATCTAGAAAAAGTGTATGAGAATACTTACAAAGAGTCTCATAGAGAAGAACAATATAGATAAGATGTACCTATCTCTAAAAACCAGTCTCTCATTGTTTCTAATTCTATATATACAATAATATATATATTTAGAGATATATAAAAAGGTTATGAAGAGCCGTGTTTGGATTTGGTAGAAGTTGGATGAAATATAGCTCAATTTGCTGAGTCTTCAGACTCCCTTTACAAACATACATAAAAAATTATCCACAGTTATAATTGGGGGAATGAACAAAATTTGTCTTTGTGACAAGATTATGAGTTTTAAATGAATAAATTTTAAGAACTTGGAAGTATAAAAATTAAAATAGTAGAATTTGAGTCCCATAAAACATAATGAAGAGACATTCAATAAACAATTATTTTCATGGGAGATTTTGAAGACTTTATTAGATCTTTAGATAGAGATCTTAGAATGATAAATGATGAATCTATGAAGAAGTAATATTTTTATGAGCTAAAGCCATTGTTAGGAAGATAACTTCAATCTATAATGGACAGTCATAAATATTTATCATCCTCTCAACAGACTCCTATAGTCTTGATAAGAATATTTGAATCTATAACCTCAATGTTAGTCGATTTAAATAATAGATTGCACACTATCTAGTGTGACAATACACCTTTGAATATTATTATATTTAATTAGATAGATTTTATAATTCAACTGATGTAAAATGAATCATGGTTTGGAATAGTCATTCATCAAGTTAGAGAAATATTTATTGCTTTCATTGAATTATAAGAAATAGTGAATGATTTTTTTAAGGTGGTGGAAAGCTTGAAGTCCAAGAAAGATTTAAAGAAAATGCTTCAGTAGTGGACAAATGTTTTTAAAAATAATTTTCAGATACTTTTACTAACGATTCTTGAGATTCATTATGTTTTCCAAGTATTCCATCATCAATCTACACCGACTACCCATGAATATTCTGATTCAGAAAACCATTCTAACTTGATCGCATCCTTTTGAACCTTTTTCATGCTGATCATGGAATGTACTGATAATTAATCATAGAAATTTGATCTTAATTTAAGTTTATTTTACTTTAGTTTTATATTTTCTAGTTTTATATTTTTGTATACTTTTATTATTATGTTATTTATGTTCAAATTTACACCACCATATCACGTATTTTATTTTTCTACCCAGTAGACTATAAAATTCTTTTAAATTTCAATGCTATATTAACTATGGTTTATGTTAATTATTATTTAAAACCTTATTTTTGATATCATAATAAATATGAGAATAATTATAACCTCATTGTTATATATTTTTTGGGTGAAACATGGATAAAATTGGGTAATCAAAACTATTTCAATTTACAAGTATCTATTTTCCTTCATCTAAAAAATACTGTGAAATAAATATATTTTTTAGAATAATTACTATTTTTTAATGTTTTTATAACAAATATTATTTTTTCTGTTAATTATTTTATCGATTCTATGATCATAAAAAATTGGGATATTATTGATCATTTATTTTCTAGATAATACTCTTTCATATATGTAGATTTTGATACTCGCAAATACCCTTTTTTAATAAGGTTCTGTTATATATATTTTAGGAATATATATTTAATTATTTTATTTATATATTTTATGCAATGAAAATCTATGGGATGTGTTATAGAAACACTCTTCATACCCTATATTCATTAAATGAACGTTTGGATCATCATCCTTATGCTACGTTGAACAGATTGTATATGGATCAGCATCCCTACCCTAGATATTAAAGGTATTTATCGAAAACCGTATGTTTACAACCATTTAAAACATAATAATTATCAACCCTACATTGGAATTTGGAAACATTGTTCATGCCCTATATTTAGAAGATTGAATTTATGGTAAATCAATGTTATGTTAGGAATCAACCTTTCCACTAGAAGGATGAACGTATGGATTCTCAACCCTACACTACACAAAGGATCCCTATTCTAAACAAAGGAACCCTATATTTCCCAAAGGAACCCTACTCTATACAGTTGAACCCTATGTTTTATTTTTCAACAATAGATTTTTAATGTTGTGATTTTAATTTTAGATTCATGAAATGGTTTTCAATATATTAGATGCTGATTGAAAATTTCTCTATGATGGATTCAAAGGATCATTATGATCAATTAAAAGTACCATATTAAATGTAGAAATTCACTCTTATCCTAATGTGAAGTTTTGAATTCCATGTCCAATTTAAATTTAAATTTCTGTTTTTTTTTTCAGGTGACCTTCTTGGATCTAGAATACTGAAGAATGTTGTCTTCTCTCTATGTTCAATTGCAATTACTTTGTAATATACAAATGTATTCAAATAAGAAAATATTCTTTTGAATATATTTTTATGTTTTGTCACAGAAAACAATCGACTCTGTTAGTATTTGGGAGCGGCTACACTTTGGAGACATACATTTTCAAAATCATATTGTTGTATGCTTACTATAGATGTTTGTTGCTATTCAAATTGAAGTTCATTTGCAACAAGGATCAATTCAGGGTTACTCGTTGTTAAATATATTCATTTCTGATAAAGAAGATCCATCTATAGTAATTTGTTGATGTAAGTGTAAATATCAACACAAACCATTATAAAATCATTCTCTTTTGATTTGTTGGATTTTTGACAACTTGGAATCAATCATGGTGGTGTACCAGCTTCTGAAAATAGGCTATAGAAATTTAAGTTCCCTTCAAAGTAACTAGAAGGTTTTTTTATAAAAAAAAATTAGTGGTTTTAACTTCTTGGAAATAGTTTTTTATTTTATGGTCTAGTGATAAAAGGTCATTTTTAGTGAAATTAACTAAGATCACAGAGAGAGAGTTGGTGGAGGTGATTAGGGGATCTTTGTGCCCTAAACCACTATAAAATTTAATTTTTCTTTCATATATTTATCTAAATCTCATATTAAATATTGAAGAAAATAATACATATATTCATAAATCACAAAGGGATTTAAAATTTAGAATTTGTGAAGATTTTGAAAAGACACAATACACTCTTCTCTTGGGTTATCTTGGTATAGTTCTGACCAAACAAAACTTCCCACCAGCATGATCCTTCCTATTAAGTATTTTGCATATATATTAAAGGGGAATGTATCAAGATTCTATAAATATTAATATCTGCATTATTTTTTATAGAATTATGAATATATATTCATCCTATTATTTTTACTTTGTAAATGATTTATATTTCGATTCAATAAATCAGAAATAGTATTTTTTAAATATTAAAATTAAATTAAAAAATTTATTTTGATGAATTTAAAGATTTATTAAATAAATAATATTCTAATAAATATTAATTTTTTATTATATATAATTTATTATATAATTTTTATAAATTCAAGTTCAATTTATATAAGAGTTCAAAAACTGTTATTGTAAAAAAAACCTCATCATTTCCATTAAATGTTTGTTATTATTCTTAACACTAATAATTTTCATATTTTGAAAATTACTTAGATAAAATGATTATTTTTTTGGAATTAGAATGTAAAAATTATCCAATGGTGAATTTTTCATTATTTTCTAAGATAACTGAATTTGTAGGTAAAAAGTAAATACCATAGAAATATACTTTGTATATTATGACATCGTAATGACCCAAAAGTCTTTTAATAAATACTAAAAGATGTATCCATGAATAAATATATTTATTACCTTTAAATTAATGTTATTTTATGTTCATTTTATTAATACACTATGAATCTTTTAGAACCAATAATATATTTTAATGTTTAAAACCATTTCTTTAATAGTTTGACACACCTCCACATAAAGAAGTTCATTATTTTCATAAGTTCTTCCATTGGAATTATAAAATATTAAAATAAAATTCTATTTGAGGGAATTCATAGTCAAAATCTATGGTATGATTTGTGGTTTTGATATTTTATTATGTAGACTCGAAAACCTAAATAATATAGAAATCCACCTCTCTTCATATATAAACCCACCCATGCCCCCATTTCTCTTTACAAAAAATACATTGAACACATCCATACTCCCCGCACCTCTATAGTCCTCCAAAGGTTCCCATAACGTTGTAGAAGATCCACCCACGCATTTGGAGTCACACACTAAAATAAGAGATCTTCCACTCTATTTTTTATTCAATCGCTTATTTTATGTTATGCTTTTTAATTTCCATTTCTTTAGGTAGAGATATTTTATTCCATATACCAATTATTATCCTTTTGATTTGAACATTATTAGAGGCCCCTTTCCCTCTCATTAATCCTCCCATGATCCTTTATGCACACCCATTACCATGTTGAGATTTTGTAAGGGTTATTCTCTTCTCATGTCTATTCAATAACATATTTTATGTTATGTTTCTTAAATTACATTTTATTATATTTTAATATGTTATTCCATATTCTCCTAACTATAAATTTAATATATAAATGATGATATCCACTTTCTATCTCATTAAGTAACCCATGATTCTTTCTGTACACCTATTACTATTTTGAAAATTTCTAAGGATTATTTTCACTATTCAACTTTCATCATTACATTATTCATTCTATTTCCAAATATATGATTTTTGGATATGATTTTTTATGAAGCTATTACTTCCCATTTTATTTATATAAGATGGGAACCTACTTTATCTATCATCAACCCATTTTTATGAATCTTATAGTTACATCATTATGTTGTTCAAATTTCACGGTGATCTTCCATGCCAAAACAATTATTTAGTGAATACCATACCAATTTCCCATCAAGGGTTTTCACATTTATTCACATTTAATTTTTATTTGGGACTCATATATATGTATTTAATTGTTGAATAAATTATTATGGTGAATTAATCCCTATTTTATAGTGTATGTGTCACCCTTAAGCATGATAATGGAATGAATATGATGGGTGAGCCCAGATAACACTCCAATACATTGGGTAATATTTAGTTACATGAAATTTCTTGTTGTGATAGAGAGTGACCTTGATTCCTTTGTGGTACATTTTCACAATGATGAATTGGTGGTTTTATCCTTGACCTATGTTTGTGATTATGTGTTTTAATTTGTTGCCGCATTTCTCGTGTTATAATCATCATGTTACATCATGTCTTATTATCATCTTTAAGATACCTAATCTTATTATTCCCCATTGATATTTCTATTGTTTAACATGTATAATCTTCTTTATGTTATTCCATGTTTATTCCCTTAATGGGAATTATAGTTCACCCCTTTATTATGTTTTTCCTCTGGTTATCTAGTGTATTTTTAAAAGCCATGGAATTTTAAAATCATATTAAGGATGTTTTTAATAATGTTTTTGTTTCCCATGTTCAAGATGTTATGATATTTACCTAATTACCAAATATATTTTATGTATCAATATTTTAAATTGTATGAAGTGTAATATTATGTAATAAATCATGTATTATTGTATATTAAGAAACGTGGTTGTTATAATTACGGCTACTCGAGAAGGATTCCTATAGAACCTCTTGAGATGCCAGACCAGAGCACCTGCTCGGCATCCTTCGGTGGCCGATTGCATTGTGTCTGCACATATCATTGTTAGGCAGAAAGAAACTACACCATTCAAGACCCACATTGAGGAGGTCTATATTATTTCCTGGATTTACATCCCTGTTAGATCTCCTATCAGTCCTACTTTTTATTATCTGAAGCATTGCCACTATCATCAACTGAATCCATTACATGGATCAAATAAGGATGATCCGTCTAATTTCCCTCAGCTATGAGTACTTTATTCACTTAAATTTTTAATTAGGACATCCTAAATAAGATCACATGAACCTGAATGGAATTCCATTATAAATCCTTGAGACACCTCACCTTTGAGGTGTCTTCACAACCATATTTGGTGTGAAATGAGATAACTCAGTGAAAGTAGATGCATAGTCCATAATAGACATGTCTTCTTTTCCTTAGGATAAATAACTCTCAATATCTCTCTACCCTCAAAATATCTATAAATAATTTCCATAAGAACATGGCCTCCAATTATTTTTAGTAAATTCCCCCTTTTCTTCCTACATGAACCTACACATAAAACCAATTCTTGTCTTGTCCCTTGAGAATATACATCGTTGTCTTCACCCTCTTCCATGTGCGGTGTCTGAAGTTGCTCAAAAATCATCTGAATTGACTTGATCAAGTTCTCAGCTTCTTGGGTACCACACTCACCCTCCCACAGAGGTGGGTTATGTGACTGGAACTCTCTATTCATGTAATCCTTCAAAGGATCCTTACATTGAGACCCTTGTCAATCCCTTGGATGAAAAATAAAAAGCTCACCCTGAAATTTTCTTGAATCCATGATCCAAAATATATCAAATCAAAATGTTTATCTGCCTTTACTTGAGAATATACCTGATCTTGTACCTATGGATCATTCTCTTCCTAGCCCTCAGGGGTCTCAACCTATGTAAACTATTGTGACACCACAACACTGACCACCTGATGCTCCATTGGATCCCATTTAGAAAGAATCACATTTAATACCAAAATAATAGTTAGATATCGATATAACATATATATGTATATATATATATATATATATATATATATATATATGATAGGGAAAATATTAATTGGCAAAAAAAATTCACTACTGATACTCTCCCCCACCACAAACCATGTCACACAAAATCTGACATATTCTCCCTTTACACTCCCTTATCAGAGCCAAGTGTCACATATGAATCTGACCTCATGGCCCCTCGTCTACCCTCATTGGAGTCAGGTGTCATGTATCAGTCTAAGGTAATAGATTAAATTTCTCCCAAAGATAATCTTGATAAGAAAAATTTACTTACCTTCCATTTTTTGATATTTTTAGAATCTAATCTCCATGTTCCTTAGGCCACGCCCATCCTGAAGAACCATTTATCCTCAATCAAACGACAAAATCTCCCAAACTAGTGATAAAAATACCCATATATCTTTATACATTCTTATTCCTATATTATCTAGGCCCATACATGTGTACCATATCACATATCAATCACACACCAAAGTTCATTGGGTCCACCTTTCTCAGTTAGTTAAGTAAAATTACACATAAGAGAGGCTAGGAAGGAAAACACTTCGTTTATTCCATTGTTGATGTTTTAAACAACCAAAAACCTCTTATCTCAATAGAAGTCTCCAAATAACAATCAACAACATTTTGTCATGGAAGATGAATATATATGTTTAAAACATCCTTTGTTTGTAATGAGAAAAACCATTTCCATATAGGGCCAAGGGTTCAAAAATCCTCCCCTACAATACCAATCCAAGGATCACATTCCATAACAAATAAAAATAACATCAAAGTGCACCAATTTAGGTAGAAATAACATCAACTATAAAATAAGAAAGGAAACATAATGATTTCCCACCCTGAAACTTGGTCTATCCCCCATACATGGGATTGCGGGCAACCAGACATGAGTTATAAAACCTATTCAGAAAACATGCTAATCTCCGGTCTAACATAGACTAAATAGTAAGTCTCAAAATGAGGTAAAAGGAACTACTTTTATACCATTTGTATCACCCCGACCCATTTAGCCACTTGAAAAGTGCCATGGTTTGAGTGCCACTGAGCGTTAGGTGTGTATCCCCTTACTCCAGATGATGTTGACTAGTTGCGAGGGTGTAAATAGGTTATAGTTGGGAGACTATACACTCTAGTGATGAAAAACTAATTTTCTATATAAATATAGTGTAGTATAAAATAAATACAAAATAAACAATGGATATGTAACCCAACCATAAAAGAAGCATAACAATTGCATAATAACTAAACCGAAAGATTAAAAGAACAATTTTATAATTAAAACATTACAATATTCATTTTCAAACATGCATCCAACATAGGTCCTACAAGAAAATAAATATAGGAGAGTTTCTCAGAGCTGAAATCAGTATGCACATATAAAATAATACTAATACAAAAAATAAAAAAGGAAACTGTAGCTATTGAAGGAACCTTAGAGTCAATTACATATGTTCCATGATAAACATCCCAAAACTATTGTCTAGCTTCGGATCCCAAACCTTTTCCTGATCAAAAATCCATAAATTCTAAATTATTCATGATGTTATCCTTTATGGTGTGAGAATAATCTTAGTATTCCACCACCAACGTGTGCCTATCCTAAATCTATGATTAAGAAGGCATGCTAAATGTGAACCAAAACATCTCATGTATACAATATACAAAAACATGTTTCCCTTATTCCTAATAGCCATAAAAAAGAAATCACTTAATCTGTATAATGTCGGTATAACTGTAGTGTATAGGATCCTTATCATATATTCCAAGGTATCCCTTGATGTATAACGATCTATGGAGCCCTCAGGTGCCACTTGAAATATTATCTCAGCACCATGTTCCAACCAACACCTCATGTCTAAGTGAGGTAACTATCATCGAAAATGTACACAAAATAATCAGAACCTAGTCCCTTGTACCCCTATTCAAAATGTCAATTTTTCTTGAAGCCTAGTGTCCCAAGGAACAATGATGTATGTCTTGTAAATAGTTTATGAAAAACGTCCTTAGTATATAGTGACCATCATTCCCCAACTGACAGACTCAAAATTTTCAATTGATGGATTCTCACCATCACTATGGATTTCTATGGATAGAAACACAAAAAAACACCCTAATTCGTAACTAACATAGGCATATACCCACAAAAGTTATGAATACCACGTAATCATCTAATTCCAACTATGTTCATGTGACTCCAAAGGGTAAATTTTCCGACATGGTTGAGTGGAAGTCACCCATAAGTCCCTAAGCTACATAAAATGACACCTCGTTCCCCTATGACCATGTCTCTCAATCTGTTGGTTGTCACCATCTCATATCACTTATGCCATGTACAAAACATTATGACCTCATTATCTCAATATGATAAACCTGTCACCCAACATATTATCATTATCACTCGTAGATTCCATACCTCACCAATACTAATGATTTCATCACAATATACCAAATGGGCAGTGTCATCTCATTCCTTGGACCAAGCTAGTCTATTCCCTATGGAACTTGAAAGAAAGATAAAAAACATAAAAAAACAAATTAATTAAATAAATACACCCAGTCCAACATCCCAAGTGATCTCAAGCCTCATACCCATCTCGATTGTGGATGAAAAGAATATTCATTCTTAGATGTGTCACACATGGTCAGATAGTTAATTTTAAACAAGCTATTAATTAATTATGGTCTCACTCAGACTACCCAATGGTGCACTAAAAGTCCCAACCCCAAAACAACTGCTATATCACATAGAAATGTATGAACCAACTACCTAATATTGGTATATTCTCACACATCCAATCATTTCCACTAACTCCTTTCAATTTGGTACAAATTGGTTTTTTAGTATAACCCCAGAAAATAAGGTAAATCAGATCAAACATATATATAACATCATAACATGGGAGAAAATGATGAAAGATGTAAGGGGAGTTGGACCCTTATGTATACACATCCAATACAATATACAAAATTAATAACGGATTTTGGATGAAGTAGTTAGCTCAGCACCTAGGAGGAGGATAAAATGAGATCCATGGAAACCTGAGGAGAAGGCTATGTGAGGGAAGAATGGAAGGAGAAAGAATAAATAAGAGAGGTGGGGTAGTATGGTAATTCATCACTTTTATGTGGGATTCATGGTGAGATCCATTGGTTTGGAAAACCATACGTAACTCATGTGACGTCCACTACCCGAAGGGGAACCTCACATGGTTTTTGTACATGGTTTTCCAATCTGTGTGGAAACCATGCGAATCACCTATAATAAAAATTGAATAGTTTTAGCACAGACAAGAACCCCATATATCATAGTTTGATAAACCCAAACTAGAATAATCGAATGGATGCATGGTTTCTCATGGTAGGAAACACGGTTTGTTCAAACTGTATGCCCTAGTCTGTGCTCCCCCTAAAGTTGGGTGGTTGGCCTTAGATCCACCTGGAACCCAACCAAAACCCTGAGGAAATTTTTGAGAGATAAGTCCCATATAAATGCAATTCACTAGGTCTCTATCATAATAATTTTCATATTATAAATTAAAGAGTTGTTCTACCCATAAAACTCAAAAAAAATGGGCAAGGAATTCGAACCGCTCGAAAAACCCCCAGATGATACAATTATGATATAAATTGTTTATGATTAAACATGTATGGTTTACAACATGAAATATTTTTTGTGAAAAAAATTTAAATTACATTCACATATTATTATGTGATTAGAAAACATCATTATATGGTTTTATTTCTCTTAACAAACCCTCATTTTTTTAAATCTCTATTAAAATCCAAAAATTATTATTACTCTTTTTGAGTATGTTTAAAATAAACACATTACAGATCCATCTCCAAACTCATGAATAAATTCCCTCAAGAAAAAAATCACAACAAACATTCATTGTAATGTTTATCATAACATTATACCATATGATATAATGGTGTCCATGACTGTACTCTAACCCCTATTGTTAGATAAATGATTCATTGACAATGTTTTAATTTAGATCAACGCATATCATCTCATTTGTATATTTAAATCATATGAGGTACTATTAAAACTCACCAAAATATATCTTTAACTCCTCAAGGTATCTTTAATATCCCTCTTTCTATTTTACGGAAATATGGAAATGAATAGTTTATTATCTAGGTGTTATCTACTAACACCTCATGTCCAAAAAACAACCCAATACGTCCATCTATTTGACTCCTAAGCTAGACTAGAACATACCGAGGAATGTAATTTATTTCCTTAGGATAGAAAATAGCACTAGGGTCTCATAACATAATTGATGGGATTGAATTTACCCTTTAATAAACTAGATTAATAAGTAAATATCCCCAACAATGTAAGAAACATAAATAGAAGGAAACAACTGAAGACTTAATAATAATGAAGGTAGCATCACATACATTAACACTAGTTGAATGAATGAATAAGAATTAACTCTTCCTAATCATAATGTGTATAATAGATATGGTATATAAGTAACCAAAAAAGGGAAACATATTTCTACACACAGTCCCCATGTCACCCATGGTCACACTCTATGTCTCTATCAGACATCTAAAACAAATCACATCCCAAATCAATCTAAAGTTATGAAAAAGAAAAATTACAAACAAAATTTTCCCAAAATGATTTTATTTGTATTAACTAGAGACAATCACTTGAAACCACTTTTCCTAGGCCTCACCCCTTTTTATAAAACATACCCTTCTTCTAAAAAATAAGGGTGAAATCAAAACCTTTTTCCAAACACCTATGAAACATTGAAAGGGAATCATTCACTTGAATCTATAAATAAGGTAAAACCCATTTTCCCTCTTTCAAAAAATTTCCCTAAAATCCATTTCAAAATAACATCATTTTTTTCAAAATTCACTTACTACAAAAATTCCATAAACTAATTTCATAATTGAATAAAATCACAAATCATGTAAGAGTGAACAACATGATACCTAAACCAAAAACAAACAATCCAAATAAGCTAAATAAAAATGATGGTACTATAATCAATCAAAAACATGGGAAATAAACAGGGTATTAACATTGGAATCCCCCTAATCATATTATTGAGATATCAAGGTATCATGGAAAACATCATGAGACTCTATCCCAATGGTACCAAATGAAATACAAAGAACCTATAATGATTCCAATGAACCTATATCTTCCACGGTATCCCTGTTGGACTATCCCAAAATAAAATTCCCAAGAACAAGTTTTTCCATGGGATCAAAGAAATAAGACATCTCATAAGGCTCTATACCTATTTCTATTTATCCATATCATTGTATCCTAAAAACACTCTACACAGTCAATAATAATTAAGGTTTGAACATATCTATACCTTTACATAGTACCCATGAACACCCATGAGTAATATTCAATTGGTTGAAGTCCCACACCAAACTATTATTTAAAAACAATCTCCTAAAATAAATTTATAAATAATATTCCAAAATAACCCACTCAAAAGATGTTTTGGATGACCCCTTTTTTAAAACCCACCCAATTTTCATTAAAATAATCAAAATATTCCAAATACACATATTGTATTCAATTTACATCCCAAATAGGGTCAAATGATTTCAAAACAACACACTCTATTTCAAACACATATCTCAAAAATTTCAAATCATTTTACACTTTAAAACACATATGTGTTTCTAAAATTAATCCTCCATAATTTTAAAAACTATACAAAGAAAAAAATTTCATGACCCACTCAGGGTCGAAAACCATTTAAAAATACATTTTCTACATAAAAACATCTTTTAGAAATTATCGCTATGTGAAATCGCATGTCCCACTTGAATAGAAAAGTGAAAACAATTTTACTAAGAGAAAATCCCCATTGAACCATTAAAAATTATTCCAAAACATAAAATATGTATTAACATTAATAAATTTATAAATTTAAGTAACCAAGAACTCAATGGAATATCAATTTTAGAAAAACCATAAAAACACCTACCTCAGTTCAATGGAAGAAATGCTGGAAGTCATCCCCTAGAATGATGAGTGACCTAACATGTATAAAGGAATCCTTCTTAAGACCTACATAACAAAACACCGATAAATAAATCACCTCAAATTTTAAAATATTACCCGACATCCCCTAGGATTTTCTATTGAGAAGAAAAAAATAGTAAATTGTGAGGGGAAAGAGAATGAATAAGAACCAAGGGATTAATTTAAAGAAATTCAAATGAAAAAAAGTAGTAGATACTTGAAAATATAAAAGAAGGGAGTCAGTGACCTCCTTCTGTGGGCCTTGGATCATCCAAATTAGAGAATGAACAAAATTAATCCCTTATGTAAATTTAACATTATGGGGAAAGTTTTCACTTTTAAGCAAATTTATAAAACACTTTTGGTTTGTCTGCATGATTTAGTAAATTTTGTGTCATACATGTAGTTGGAACTATCAATTTTAAACAAGTACACATGTTTTACCCTTGTGAATTTTATGATCTATGAACCCATTTTCCAACCACGTTTAACATTACTTCCCAAACAAATAGAAACCTCGCACACTTGTTTCACAATTATCCTAATCATACGAAAGTCTCCCATAAAGAAAATCAAAAAAAGAAGAAGACAAACACAGTTACTACAGAAGTCACCCAACCATTATCTACCTATGTAGATGTACCATGTACATTGAAAAGCAACTTGAAACATCCTAATGTAAGGGTGCTCATTAGGTTACTCCTAAATCATGTGCCCCAAACCATGTGTAGAAGAAATAAAATAAAGAAATTATGAATTCAAATAAAAAATTTAAAAATTAAAAATCCCTCCAAAATTATTTATGAAAATTTATTATCAACCATTATACTGTGAAACATGGTGTTAAAATATCCACAACGCACACCCCACAGAATAAGGTGAGTCAGATGATAATAATCCATGAGGAAAATAGGAATGAAACTCTTGAGCATTAATTATTTTTCTATAATGAACAATTATTCCCATTAAACCATAATATATCACCAACAAAACACAACCAAAATCATAATAATGGGTCCCTAGGTTGATAGAGACCAAGCATATGCTACTCCACCATTTAAAAATTTCATAAATTATGTTACAAATGGAGAACATACATTGTAAGAAAACATCCACTATGATAACACATCTTCATGAATCTCAATAAAATCTTATGAACAATAAAATAAAATATTCTCAATTCCTCATAAATATCTAGAATCCATCAAGTGGGAAAATTAACTACAGAACTGGTTCTAACACCTCTTTTGAACACATCCATATGGGACCACATCCTTAAAGGACACAACACCCAAATGTCTCAATCTATAACCAAGATCAATCCACATCACATCTATAATGTAAATCTCCAAATAATTCCATAACATAAAATGACTTGGGCTATGGACTTGATTCACCATACTCTATGGGTAAACTATGACCTCAACTTCAAAACAATATCACTCAGTGAACCCTAAAAATCTAAACTAGCGAGTTCTCAATTGTCAAAAGTAAAAAATGGATCACAATTAAACAAGGTATATCCCAATAGTCAATTACACTCATATCAATAATAAACTAACCTCAAAATGGTCACATCATAAGAAAACACTAAAATCCCAAAGGAAGGAAATCCAAACAGTAAGGCATGCACCCAATACCCAAAACCCAAAGGCATCCAAACAACCCAAAAGTTCAAAAAATAGATTTATAAACCATCACCATCTAATATATAATGACACAAGAATCCTAAACAGATTCTAAAAAAATAAATTACCAAGAGGAAACTCTAAAAATTATTAACCAACCTACAAAAATTAAGGAATATAACTAACCCAAGAATCCCTAGAGAGAAAAAAAGGCTCTGAAACCCCCAGATCCACTTAGAGTATAGGTGGAGAGAATTATAGTAAAGTCCAAATCTGAAAAAATGGATAAACCCATCAGAGGGGAACTCTAAGAAATATCACTCTATCTTTCCTCAAGACCATTATACGAGTCATTTAGAAACCATCATGAGGCACAATTATAATTTCTCATACCCTTAAAAAAATGGATTCATAAACAATAGAATAAATCAAAAACAATCTTTTCAAATCCTCAATGGATTTCCCATTTTATAACATATTTTGAAAAAAAAAATTTATCATCTTTGAAATCTCATTTTAAAACCAAGACATTTCCCACAAACCCCCTTATTAAAAATTTCAGACCATGACCATAACCCCCCACTATTAAAAATCAATCAATCTAATTACCAGAACCCTTCTTTTCTAGAAACCCCACTTAATATCTTATAAAAAGGTTTTAAACTCTATTATGAATCAATATTTGATCTATTCAGAAAAAAAATATTTAAAACATTTTATGGGCAAAACATTAGACCAAAAAATTCCTTGAACATAAAACCCCTATTTTCCATTCCAAAAAATACTTTTAAAATATAATATTTAAATAAATCACCTCTTTGAAAGAACCTTTATTAACCAATTATTAGAAAATTTAATTTAAGAATTTAAATCATTAACAAAATTACACATCATTAATATTAAATGATTCTAAACCAAAAAAATTGCATAGATTAACTTTTAATGAAAACTCCAATCTGGGTTTTGACAACAAAACCAATCACTTTTCCCAAACCAATATAAATAGGTTTTCAAAAACTAAAAATCTCATTGAATACCTTTCTTCCCTTCTAAAAACCATTTTCCATTACATAAAACAAATTACCAAATGTATTAATCAAAAAACATCATAAAATTTTGCAAATAAAACCACAATAAATTGTATCCAATCCCATAAAAACAAAAATAAAACTCCACTATTTAGTGATACACCAATTGAAGACTCTATTAGAAAGTACATAGGGAGCAGGGGAGGAACAATATGAAAAGGAAACTAAACTATGCATGGTTTGGACACATAGGATGGTAAAAATTGTTCCATAAAAGAAACTAACACTATCATGGTTACATATCCATTATGATTAGGATTCAAATGGTTTTCCAAACCATTTGTGCTAGCAATACATCTCTTCTTTGTTCACCACTTACACTATTGAAACCCATTCTTGGAATCATGGATAGGCTAAAAATGGATCAAATAACATTCTCAACATATAAAAACCATCAAATATATCTAAATATGAACTCATGTTCAACACTAAATCTTAGTACATCCAAGGAAACTCTAGGTTATGTGCAATCAGAATATGACCATGAAATTTACTACACACCCCACCTATGTTCCGACAACCATCCTTGTCTCCAAACTACCCAAACAAAATCCAAATAACAAGTGGTTGTTCTTAAATAATATTAATTCATGAACCAATATGATACATCAATCTAGTAGATGATCATGTTAGTCTAAGTCATACTCATGATGCATTCCTTATTGCCTTGGGCTGGAAACTAGTACCTAGTTCATGAAACAAAATTCTTGTGAGTGATTTCATCCTTGAAGAAACAACCAGACGAATAAGAAAATATCCACATATTAGTAAGTTTCATAATTAAAATGAAACCATTTGAGAATAAGTAATAATGGAGGTATAATCACATATATAAGAATAAAGTGGATTAATGAATAAATATCAACTCATAATAAGAATAAAGTCTATAATAGAGCTGATAAATAATTAACTCAAAAGGGAAACAAAAGAAAACATCCACCCATGATATCTATGTGACCCATGGTCAAACTCTACATCCCATTATATACATCTAAAACAACCTATATCTCAATTAAAGGGATATGTGAGATGAGGAACCCGAAATTATGCCACAAAAATACATATACCCAGTGGGATATACATGGTGTAAGGGAAACTAATCCTTATATGTAATCAGCATATATATTTTTAAATTCATAGAATATTATTGGTCCACTAGTCTAGATACCCTGAGGGGGGGGGGGTAAATTATGGTATGATAGATTAAAACAACTACCCCTTTTGATATTGTATTGTTGTTAGCCAAAACCCTCTTTTCTTTCTTTCCCATTGTAGAGTATTAATAAACCTTAAAGCATTCACAAGACAACAATTTTTACATGGTTCACCCTCACTGAGCTACGTCTAAGGATCATACACTAGTAGTGTGCCGATATATACATTCCACTATAAGCGCACTATTATTTTCATGTTCGATGTGGAATCCCTATCCCTCCTGGTTTACAACCACTTACAATTTGAGAACTCACTGCTCTCTCAACTGAAGTGAGCTCAGAGATTTTCAGAAGATCCACTCACAGTTTATATACCTATAGGTCAATTCATAACCACTAATTAAATGTGCATCTTTATATATTGGTAGATTCTCTATTGATGTTCAAATTTCACCCATAGATGAATCTCACTTTTCACCGGGTGTACCGGGAAACCCCATTTTTTATGAGCAACCTTCTCTAGACCCTGCGTGTAATTCCTTTTTTTGCATGAAATACACTTTTCATGCAACACCTCTTTTACATGAAACCACTCCTTTTACTCACAACCTCTACACTGCCTTGTGCATAATTTCCTGCTTTGGTGCGCAATCCAATTTTCATGCAATAGTCTTCTTTTCTATGAAACCTCTACTTTTCACGCAAACAGTTCCTTTCCATACAGACTTATTATTTTCTCGCAACTCTCTTGGGCACTCCAATTTCATGCGCCAGAGCTTAGATACTCTTAAATTCATGAGCTTCATCAAATGAGGGGGGTCACTTTATATTTATAGGAAAAATAGACCCCTATGTAAAAAACCCTCCTTTCGTGCATAATCCTCATTGAGTGAGAAATACACATCTTCCGCGTAGCACCGTATTTCACGTCATGCTTCAATTTATGGTGAACCTCATTCCTTTTCCAATTTTTAAGCATTTGATCTCAAAACACATTTTATGAAAAAAATCCAATCCTTTATTTCGTGCATCATGCTAATATTTCACACACCATAAACCTTTTTTGTTCACCAAACAAATATTTCACGCACCACAATACTTTTTCGCGCCACCTTGTATCTGCTCTTTTTATACCACCTCCAGATCGTCCATTCCTTTGTCGAGGTTCTTCAATCAAACATGGATATCCAACACCATCTCTTTAACCTGAAAAATCCCCTTATAAACCCCCATTGTCCAAAAATTCCACATCGTGGACTACATTGAGAACAAACACAACATGGAGGCCCACATTGTAAACTAACTCAATCACCTCAAAAATGCATCAATGATACCTTAAGTTATTTTTACCCAATAGAAAATTAAATACAATTTACATTATTTTCAAAAAAAAATATTTTCTTCAATCCAGAAGTATGAAAAAATATAAATCACACACACAATTCACAACATGATTTTATTAGAATTAAATGAAAAATAATCACTTATAACCTTCCCTAGGCCTATGACCCTTTTAAAAAAACATCCCCCTTTTTCTGAAATAATGATGGGTGGAGTCAAAGGGTCATGTTAATCCTCCTGAGACTCATGTAAAATGGCCCAAACTAGAAACAAGGAACACAGTCTAGTAATAATAAACTCGTATAATCTCAAGTAGCACCTGTCAAACTATCTATAAATAAATTTCTCAAAAACATCGCCTTATAAAGGATCAAAGGAATATTCTAACTAACAAGGCTCGTTACCCCTTCCCCAATAACTGTATTTAAGTTTTTGGGTAACACTCCCTAGTAGACACACTATCTATACTATCGTATTAACTTATCTAAACCTATATAGAGTCCACTCATACTCCTATGAAATATAAAAAATGGATATGAGAAATCACATGAATTAATGTGTCAATGTAAAAACTCACACACCACATCCACACACTCACAATCAATAGAACTTTATACAATTAATTAATATCACCTGAAATGTATAACATACACTATAGGACATATTAAAAGTAAAGAAATAAAAAATTCCAACTTAGGGGTCACAATTTAACATGGTGTATCTGGAGGGTTTCAAACTCACCCACACTATTTGGAAAACACCCAAAGATCTAAATAGTCCCTTGAAAAAATACATGGAATTATAAGTCAATTTTTAATGGTTTGAACACCCCCTATAAAATATTCTTTGAAAACAAATCTCTTGAAAACAATTTTAAAAGAGTATTTCAAAACAACCTTCTCAAAACCATTTGGAATAACTCTTTCTAATATTTACACAATTCAAATTAAAATACTTAATTAATTTTAGATACCCATCCTACATTTAGTTTATGATCCAAAAGTGGTAAAATCATTTAAAAATAACATTCTCTATTTTAAACACTGAACTCACAATTTGAAATCATATAAAGCTTTAAAAATATAGTCAAATTCCCATGAAAATACTCTAGTAGTTTAAAAAATACACTTATCAATTAATTTACTAACCTAAACAATGTCAAAACCCATTTAAAATTATAATTTCAACATAAAATCAACATTAATAAGTTATCCCTACTTGTAATTTCAAGGCCCACATGAAATACCATGTGAAAATAATTTTACCAAGAGAAAACACACCTCAAAGCCATATAAAATATCCATAATCCATCATACATAAATTAAATTTATCAAATATATAATTGTAAACAATCAATCACTCAATGGAATTTTAATTTACAAAAAATCAAAAAATACACTAACCATGGTTCAATGACAACCATACTGGAATTAGTCACCTATTATCATCAGTTCTCCAATGACCCTCAAGGGATCCTCCTTAAGCGCTAGATAACAAAATAAATCATGAATAAATCACCCTATACCCTAAAATTGAATCTAACATGTGATTGGGTTTATTATAGATAATAAAACCTTAAAATAAGGTGAGAGGAATGAGAAAGAGTTGGGAAAATGGATTAAAACAAATAAATATGAAGGGAACAAGGTTCAAAAGACATGAAAATATAAAGGGAGGGGGAGACCTCTATGGTGGTTCCTAACATAGTTGAATGAGAGGAAGACAAGAAGTGGACCCTAGGGATCTGAAAATCAGAGGCTAAATGCATGAATTTTATATTTAAGTAAATCTATAAATCATGAACGGTTTGTAAAAACATTTTAGAAAGCCATATAACATACTATGTTGTGGGAACACTCTATCTCGAATTAATCAGTATGTTTTTTCATAGGGACTCACCCAATATATTAACCCATGTAGAAACTATGTCAAATATTAATCTCCAAACACATGTCCACATTATTCACTTTTCGGAAGGTTTTCTTAACTGTTTTCAATCTGTGCAACTAGAAAATCAATTAAAGGATGAGTAGTATAGTTACTACTAAGAATCAACCCAACATTAATTTACCTATATTTATAAAACTATTCATGTTAAAAAAATTTGAAACATACATATATAAGGGTACCCATGTGGTTACTCCTAAAACATGTTCCCCAAACCTTGTGTACAAAAAAAATTACAGAAATTTTAACATGAAGCCAAAAAATTCAAAAGTTAAAAATTAAATAAAAAATTAATTGAGATAATTAATTGGAAATCATGATATATTTACATGGTGTGTTACATAATGTCTTATACTGTATGTATAAACTTATTAAACTTATCTTTTCATTACCCCTTTAATGAACACATACAAAAGTAAATATATTCACCCTCTATATGAAGAGTTCTAATGTGTTATCCACCTTTTCTAACAAATTAAAATTATTGAAAAGGGGAAATAAATAATAAAAATTAAAAATATTTTAAGAGATAATGCACTCCCAACAACACTCTCAAGTGTTGAAATTAATCCTTCATTTCTATATTAATCGGTATATCTAAAAATTTATCCTTTATGGTAACATATTCAAACTAACACTCAAGATATTCCACCTACTCATTTATGAGGTACTACTTATAATCATTATTCTTTGAAAATGAATGTTTACTTAATTCAATGATAGATTGATTACCCTTTTTTCACAACAAATCACTTATGGATATGAGATATCATACATCTTGAATACATGTTTTGACATCATCCATATCATTTCTGTTATGGATTACATCACCATAATATATAATTATTACATTGATTTAATTGTGATAGAATTATTTTCGTAGTAGTGATAATAAATGCACCTTGATCAAATAAAAGATTCTCCTCTAAAAGTTTAATTTTTAAATCCAACATATCCCAACCAATAGAAATTATAATTCATATATATTTAAAATGATGTGTCATTTTCATACCTCTAAATAAAATCTATAAACCCTTTGATATATAATACGATTTTTATTCCTACTATAAATAAAAATATATATTAATGATTTCGAATCATGATAAGAGTGTACAAAATTACACTATATCTACACTAAAAGTTCTCAAATAAAGTAGTAAATCAATATAATTTTGGAACTAAATTTGATCCATAATCCTTCTATATTCATAAGTAAACAACTCTGTCTCATGTTCCATTGAAGTATAAACACCTCTAGACAATTTTATACCAATTTTTTTTACAAATCATGTGTATACTTATCATCAAATATATATATATATAATCAAATATATTTATGAATTGGAAACATAAGAATAATATCATCTCACTAATAATTTATATTTCAAATTATTTCCTCTATTAATTAAAATATTTCTTATAAGTATCCTCATTATTTAATGTAATTTTAATGTCACCCACTCACATAATAAAGATGAGTCAATTTCTATCGTCACACTTGACAATGATATTAGGATTCAATTTTCCTTTATTTAACATAATAATCTATAATATACAATCCAACATTAAATACCATTATCATTATGATATTTTAATCTCTTAAAAAACCTTTTCTATCTTAAAAAATAAATAAACATTATTATCAAGTGAAAAAACCTTTTGCTTGTTCAATATATGTGTCTTCATAAAGTTCTCTATTTATAAAATGGTTAATTTACGCCCATTTTACAAAAAACTTAATTCATTTTACCGCATATTATAATAAATATATGAATTATTTCAATCATTTATAATTTTAAAAAATGTCAAATCAAAATCCATTCGCCATATTTGAGAGTGTCACTTAAAAAATCAAAAATCATTATTTCATGCCACATATTTTTTCTTAGTAAATTTATTTCTAAAACCACATTTTTTTAATCACATTATTGTTTTTGGGATGTGAAATAAATCCCCAATTGTCACCCTTCTCACTATAATTCACGTCCTCTTACATCACTTCAATCTAATCAACATATTATAAGGCATCTTAAATATTCTATTGTTTAATATGATAAATAAATATGTCATGGAAATAAATTTGATGACTTACCTATGTTTTAACACCCTTTATTCTATCTACATTAATTTTTTTAGGATCAATATATTTTACATGACTTTGTAACTTATACCCTTATTTCTTTAGGGCTTCCTTATTTCTATATATTTTTAAATCCATATGAGACCCTTGAAAATCTACTAATTGGTTCAAATTTATCCCTTATTTTCTAAAATATTAACCATGATATTTTTAAATGTCTTCAGAAATAAGAAATTATACTTTATTTTTTTATTTAATTACACAATACCATCAAATATATCCATTATTTTCCTCAAATTGTTGTTAAAACACCGATAAATCCATCAACCTAATGTAAATTAAAGAGATATTACCACATAGACCCTCTCATAAAAATTTCTTATGTGTTTACATTTAATCTTTATGTAACTAATGAGTGAGGATACCATTACTCATTTTAAGTATTGATTTATAATAAATCATAACTTATAAAGAATACTTATTTTGTTTAATTAAATTAATCACTAATTAAAATAATAGAAAACGACAATAGTGTCTTGCCTCTAAAATTATTTTGAAGTGTCATTCATTAACAACGTGCTTCTTCCCATGTCTAATAAATTCTCATTCCTCATCTATGTTACTCTATTTTTTTGGAGTTTATGAAATACTATTTTCATGACTTATTCCATGTTTCTCAGTATATTCTGTTTTGTCTTCATTCTTGATCATTATTATGTTATTACTATTGTTCACCATTTTTCCTATATGATATGTGACACATGTGATGATTTTTTCATGATTTAGATTTGGTAAATTATTCCAAATCAAAACATGATGATATTTCACATGTTCTTTTACCCAAATTTCTATGTATCCTATTATATTTGTGATTATCCTCTTTTATAATCTGGTATAAAGTACCATGATCATTGGAATGTTGAAAAACGTTTCCACTAATTTTGGGTTTCTTCATCAAATTCGGACATCCTTCATTATATTAATGACATATCCATTCATACAAAATATTATCCCATTCCCATTATGGAAAAGTTGATCAATACACTAAATATGGTGCCTTAGCCCATGGATAAAGATAACATCAATGGGTTAATTCTAACCGATTTTGGTATACCTTACTCCTCTGGCATTGATTGATCCATCATTAACATAAGTAATAAAACATCTATAATACCTTTTGATATCTTCCATGTGATGTTTTTATTAAAATCATGTGATTTGAATCCACTATCTAAAATACAAATATTATCCCCTTTTCAAACTTTTTAACCAACCTTGACCATAATAGATTTCTCATGATTACTGTTCCTCTTATTATATCTATAATTATCTATTCGAATCTACTACTCTAGTAGCTTCATAATACAATTTTTAGTGGTGTGTAAAGGTTTATTACACTTTAAAAAATACACCTCAAGAGAATGTAAATCATTTTTTAAATGTTCCTTATCATTTAGATGTTTTCTTCCTTAGAAAAAAGTAAGTTTATATTTAATCCCCCTCACATTATATCCTATCCTAAATTTGGGATGAGATAAAATTTTCCCATACACATAAAATTTATTCTAATACACTCTATCAAAGAAAAATATTTCTTTAAACTTAAATATTCATTGTTAATGAATATATTCTTAGAAATATACATTTTTCTCTTCTATTTGATAGTAAACCCACTACCTTTTCTCAAATTCTCATCTTTATAATATTTTTCCATTACCTTAGATTTTATATTAGACTTCACCTCAATATTATTCTTATTTCTCATGTTACAATGTTTATAATTTTAAACGCCGTGAAAAGGATTGGATGTGTGATTTTCCCTCCTTAAATGATGAAATAATAATCATATCCCCTTTTCCATTATGAAAACCATTATATTCAATTATTAATCATCTCAAACTATATTTCATGACATCACACTACAATTAGAAACATTATTCATGGAATAAATAACATTATCCATCGTCATCATGTATTCACTAATTCCCTTGGATGAATTTTTAAAATTAAAATTATTTGATTTATATATTTCTTAGTATCAATTTGATTCACCTCAATATCCTTTACTTATTCAATATTCACTATAAAATTTGTATTGGTAATATTAATCATCTTTTCTCTAGATTCAAGTATATTATTTTGATCAACCTTCTTTTGTGAGAACTCAGTTTCTAATTCTTCAAAATCATTAACATTCATTTTCTCAATATTTTTATTTAATTAAACATTGTTACTATACATATACATGACTTATTTATCTAGATTCATTATTTCTTTCAATCCTACCATGATTAAAATTTTTAGTTTGTAGTATTTTAGTAAATTTCCATCAATATTTTCTTCTTCAGAACTTCATTGTTCTTCTTCATTAATGAAGGTATATTTGGATATATTTTCTTTACACATGAAACCATGAAGTCCTTTATCCTAAAATTAATCCTTCACTCTTTCACTTTCTTCATCAAAATATGTGGAATCTTTTTTTGAGAAATTAATTTTAGTTTTTTTGTGTATCAACCTTACCTTTTCCATTGATGAACTTTTATTCATTGTGACTACTTAACAACTTTCCATTTCATGATGATATTATATATTATTCTTTATTTTCATCTCAATTAATTATCTTGGGATAACTAACTAATATTTGTCTCATATTTACCCAATTGAAACACTAAAATTTTGTTTCATTATGCAATTTCCATTTTCTTACTACATTCCTTTTAAAAAATTAAATAAAATTACTGAAATCCCTGAAATCCTCGTAAACATTAGATCCATCATCATGAGTCTTATCTAGTTAAACATTTTTCAAACCTTTTAATTCATTTAATGCATTTACCTTTGATATTTTATTTTTCCGATGATGTATAGACCTATGCTCATATCATAAACTATAAAGATATTTTTTGAGTTTATTGATAATCCACTCATACATGTTATTACCCTCAAAGGAATAAATATTTAGGTCAGATATATCTAGGAGAATCCTATTTATCTTTTTTCACCATGGTATAATATTTAATAATTTCACTGTAACATTGAATTGAGATTATAATTTTTATTACTCAAATGAATAACTCATCCATTGACACATATTCTCTAACATAGATATATTTAAATTGATCTCCACATTTTTTTGTTATAGCTCCTTTCACTTTTTTTCTCCCTTATCGGTATCATAAAGTCTTCTCAAGATTCCATTCATTGTCTTTGTTCCCATGACTCATGTCAAATCCATCTCGAAGAGGGATGACCATAAGGAATTATGAATTCTACCATTGTATTAGATATTATTATTGTCTAGTATTATTTACGATGTCCGGATGTCCTGAATATATACACTATTCTCAATGATCACGCAAACATCAACATTACTAAATAGAAGACAAGACATTATCCATACCTTCCAAATATGAAATCCATTTCCATAAAGCATGGAACCATGTTTATTTTTAATGGTATTCACATCCTTTATTGATCTCATAAATCAAATTAAAATATAAATTAATGAAAAAATTATATGTGAATAGAGATATTTGTAAAGGATTCAATAATTATCTGATATCACATGTAAGACCATGGTGAGGGTAGACCAACATTGAGAGGGGGTTTGAATTAGTGCTTAACCAAAAAAATAACTCCAAAATCAAATTTCCTGTGAATATATCCCAAAAATGATGTTGTGATGATGAGAGATAGAGTGAGAAATAACACTCATGGAATGATGGTTTTTACCAGGTTTACTCATGCTTATTATCAAGATTATAATCCATTCTGTATAATTATTTGGATCATTCATCTAATGTTCTTATTTTATAATATATTATAACATGTAGTGATGTAAGAATATGGTTTTAATCCTGAAAATTATGAAACAAGCACCAACAAGTCTATTGATATTTACTTCTCAACCTAATGTTCTGTTATAATTCCAATCAAATGTGAACCCTTTTTCTTCTCCTCCACACAAATAAAAATATACATAGAATTGGTAAATTTTTATCTCAAACTTGTACTCCTAATCAACACACAATTATTATAGTGCATCAACTTATATATATATGTTGCTCAAGAATAATAGGATGATTCACTTCTAAATAGAAATGGTTACCATATCTAAATGATGTGGAATGAATACCATAAAAATAAAACATCAACTACGACCAACATTATGAAAAGGTCAAATAGATTGATGTGAGAAAACATTTATTTCCCCAGAACTAAAGAAGCACCAAAATATTATAAAATGGGACATTGTGGCATGATATGGTCCTCGTGGTGTGTCTTATGTATCCCCACAAATCTAGTGATTCAATGAATTTTCCTTACCTAAGTAATTGTATCATGATCACCTTCTTGGTGGAATGACATAACTTGCTGTGACCTAACCTCATTTGGCTTCATAATTAAATATTCTCTAATTTTTTTATATTGTATAAAATAAATCAGGAAGGATATATTTTTCATGTATTCCATTTTTGACATATAAGTGCTAATTTATTATAAAAATCTTGTTAGTCTATTATAATGGTTTACAATTGGATATAATTTTATATGCATACTTAAAATTAATTTCATTTATAAATCAATATTTTCTATAATATCATATTATATATTTCTAAATAATTAATATAGACTCTTATAAATAGTTTAAAACTTCTAGTATATGGGTAGGGGTACCTGAGGTGACGTGGAATTACCTGACCCAATATTGTTTGGTTTGATAATAAAAGTAATTAAAATGGTATCATAGAAACTCTTCTATTTTATTATGATTTGGGATTATGTTAAATGTATATAAGAATGATTCTACATTAGTATATAAACCAGACATGTGAATCGTGAACACATATCTTGTGAAATTTCAAGAAACTTGGGTGTTAAAGTTATGGTTTTAGATTTAACTATTAAGGTTGATTTTTTTAATGCATGATGTTTTGATAATTAACTTATAGATTTAGTATTTAGCGTTAAAATATGTGTGCATACATGCGTCATACGTGACAAGTCAGACTACAATACATGTTCAGGACAACTTGTGGGTGGAAAATCGTTTTTAAATGATAGGGAATGGTTTTTGAATATAATTCAATATGTTTTGGAAAATATTCCAATATGGTTTGGGAAAAATAAAATGTATATAATTGTTAATTTTATTATTTTCATGAAGAGCCTATTTTGGGATCCAAATTTATCTTAAAATGATTGTGGTAATTTCATATATTGTCAATTAATTGATGTTTTGGTATTATACTTATACACATTTCATATGATTACAACTCTTGGTGAATGTGTTTAGGTGTTAAATTCCATATGTATGGTCTGGGATAAGAATAAGATAACATATATAGATAAACACCAATAAAAGGGTAAATAGGGGCAAGTGGGATACCATGAGTTATTAAGATATATAAAATTGATAGTGTTGATGAGGGAATGGGTATGTTCTATAGGTAAGTTCGATTATATACTTATCTTAGTAGTGTGGCTATAAGGCCCAAGTATTTTACTATAAATACTATTTGTATTCATTAAGATTGAAACCAGGGTAAAAAATACTGTTTTATATATTAGTGGGGGTACTTATCGATGATTTTTTAATGATATTGTTTATTCTTCCTCACTTATCATAATGAAAATTGGTCAAATGTCATATATCAAATAAGGTACACAATATGGTGTGATCTAGGATGCTTAATGTAAGTTTATATGCCTTGTAATTTATAATGGTTAATGGATAACATGTGATTACAAGGTTAATCGTTGATGTTAAAATCCTTTGTGTATATCGCTGACTAAGGAACAATTTGTTCATCATGGGGGGTGTGTTTTTTATGTATAGATTTATGGTTAGTTAAATAAGGAATGAGATCCTAAGACCAAAAACGTATGACACATACATGCACGATTTTAGGTGGAATCGTGAATAATATACGTAAGTATTCTGAATCTTGGTTAAACATTTTTCATGATCCATGTTGTAAAATAACCATTGGGAGAGTTATTTGGACTCACTCTCTCCTTAGGTAAGTACGGTGAGTTATTATATGTCCTCCAATGTGATGTTTTAATGTTTATTAGTAATGTATATCAGTATTATGTGATGATTTTTTAGTTAGTAGGTTAGTTAGGATTAATATATGTGTTGGTAGTTTGATAATTTCATGGGGTTTTAGAATCTAATTTTGGAAGTGGAATAAAAATAGATTCTAGGACACTTTAGTATCCTGATATCTTGAAGATATATTTTATGACTCCAGTGTAGCTCCATGAATGATCAAACTTTGGGATATAGTTAGTGTGAGAGAAAAACTTCTTATAGGGTATCCCTTAAGGATTAAAGGCGTTTATGAGTGCAGTAGTGGGCTAATAATGTTAGTTTATTTGGTAAAAAGAAGGAAATATATGGATTTTAATTTAAGTGAAAGAGGTGATTGATTTAATTGATGAGACCCTGATAGAAAATTTACATTAAATAAGTTATTTGTAAAAATAAGAGGTGTCTCTAACTAAAATATGATAGAATTTTTAGGAAAGTATATGAAAATGATTGATGAAATAGAATTCAAAGTTTGTAAGAATGTGGGAATAAAATGATAATAATTTTATTTTTCATGAGAGGTAATTATTGGGTAATGTATGTATCATTGAAATTAGGTTATGGGGAATAAATTATAAGTAGTATTAAATAGTGGAGAGCACACCATTAACATCCTGAGGATATAACCTTTGATTTAGAGTGTTAAATATGATATGTCCAGTAAACTTTTAATATTTTTTGGAAACTCCTTCACACCATCACTTGGCTGTAAGATAATGAATTAAATTTGATCAGTGCATATGGTAACTAATATGATATGAAATTTGGAGTTCAAACTGGGATATTTTGAGGATATTATAAATATCAATATTCTTGTAATTGAGGAGTGTGAATTTAGGAACCTAGTTATTGTAGTACATAGGATGGGGAATGATATGTGTTAAATAGTAATTGGATTCATAGACAATCATATTATCTTCAAACCACTTAGTGTGGTTCATGAGAATCGTCAGATAGGGAAATTGATATAGTATAATGAGTAGAAGTCTTCAGGGGATATCAAAAATTAATGTGATACCCTTATACGAGAGAGTTATTAAATATTAGGTTAATGTATTTAGAATACCCCAATGGTTTTAAATTTTTGTTTCATTACTAGTATGGATGACTGGGTTAGATGTTTTTTTCTTTCTACATATTAATAACATATTCAAGGATACGTCAGTAGGCTCTAGGTAGAACCAATTCATCTAATAACTAGAATTGAGTGGAATTTAAGGAGTTATCCATGTGGTATTTGGATTTGAAATAATTTTCATTCCCAAGGTAATAATACATCGATGGGTTTTCAAAATCTTGGTGAGTTTTGTGGTTCTCCACCATGATTCAATTTTAAAATTTGATGTGTGTAGTCAAGTGTTTTTAAGGATATTATTAATGTTAGATAATATAATCTAGAGAAGAAATCTGGGACAATAAAGAGTATTCCATGAAGGTTTTAAATAAATTTATAATTCACAAGGAGTAAAATATGTTTTCACGCAAGAGAAAATTTGGGTAAATTAATTTGGTATGGGGTATTTCTTTTGAAAAATATATGTTTTGTATTATAAATTATAATGGGAGTTTTTTGAGTAAATGTTGTATACATGGATCAGATATATGGTTAGTTGGACCATATCTAAATTATAACTAAGTGTTAAAGGATGTATCATATTCTAGTGGAATACGTAGGTTTGTTAATATTGTTGTAGATGTTTTTCAAGGATGATACATTGTAAAATAGGGTATTTGTAATGCACCATGTCATTATATGTCATTAGATCTACAGAATTTTAAACTTCTAGTATTATACAGTAGTGGAATGTTTAAATTTGAGATTTGGATTGCATTTTTGAGGATTTTTAAGTATCCATATGGTGTTATTATATATTTTATAGGAATTTAGAAATGTTTTTAGTGCTCGATTAATGGAAAGGATGGGTGTTAATCTACATCTATTTCTATGGTTATTAATGCCTACCTATTAAAGTTATTGTGGATAAAGTTATCATAAGAATCCCATCTAGTGGTCGGTGGACTACCCCTGGATATAAGGTCTACTAGGTACCTATTGGGGATAAATTTATTTTATTTAAAATAAAATTTAATTAAAATTATTATAAAAACATTATTTTCTACACCCTTTTTTCTCTCGACCTATGATTCCTAACAACCACCTCTCTAATTTTCTCTCCCCCCTCTAATTATAAGTGTCATATAGATTTTTCTAAAATTAAATAAATGTGTATTATATATAAAGATAATTATATTATTTAGTAAAAGTTAAATAAAGTGTTTTTCTTTCACTATTTCATTTTTCACATTTTGTATTTTTTAGATACGACATAATTTTGCGCTATTTATACATTTTTTAATTTTCAATGCTTGGGGAAAAATTAATTGGTGATACTAGATGGGGTAACTCTAAAAAGTACCAGGTAGGTGGTACCTTCCTTATAAGTCAATTAATTATATGTTTATAAAAAATTTCATGTTATTTTATGGGGGTTTGGATAAGGGAATCCTCGATAAAGGATGACAGAGGTTTTGAAATTTTATTTCGGATGGGTAGAGGACCCTGTGAATAGAATTAGTGTTCTTCTTGGGGTAGGGGGTTTTATGAAATACATTAAACTATATCACCAGTTTGTATAGATAGATATTTTATATTATAGACCCTGGTGGGTCTTGGTTCTTATTTTATTTATGAGTAGATTACTATAGATTCCTTTACGTTGATATAAAGGGTTTGATGGGTTTAGACTGTAACACCCCAAAAAATAATTTATATCATTAATAAAACTATTATTTTATAATTAATTAATTTTATAATCACATAGAAGTACTTTTAAATTTCATAAAATATATTATACATAAAGTGTTTTTATTAACTATTATAACTAGGATGAGTAAAGTAAAAGAAAAAAATACTATAAACCATCAAAAATTTATTTCATTGTTTAAAAATGTTATATTCAGTCTATAAAACACCCAATATCAATCCAAACATCACAATAGTAATACAAATAGAGGATAAATAATGTGAAATACCAATATTTGGGGCATTTCAATTATCATAACCTAAACCTAGACACTTAGTGTTTTTATTTTCCAAGTCTCATGACTTTTGGTCGAGGTTTGGGTTGAGACTCTATTTAATTTATTATGTTTTCATTTTTTTTATATTTCGTAATTTTTGTGGGTTTCAGGAAGGTACATGGGAACCATACTGTTAGCGGTAACCATGCGGTCAGCCCAGGTGATCGCGTGGTTTCCCAATACTAAAAATATTATAAATGTTTAAACCTTAATAATAATATTATTAATTTTTTAGATAATAATGTTACTATTATAAACTTGTTATTAGTATTATTATTACTATTATTATTAAAATTTTCCTGATATTAGTATTATTTAATTTTTAGGATTATTACTAATATTGATTTGTTGCTGTTATTATTATTATTATTAAAATTAAAATTATTATTGTTATTCCTAACATTATTAGTCATATAAAATTATTAGGGTTTTAAAAAATGGGAAGGAAAACCCCTAGGGGGAATCATCGACCCTTCTTGCGCACTGGCACTGCTATCCAAGCTCCCACTCCCCTTATCATGCCCCCCTTCGCAGCTAGCTCCCCCTTTCACCTCTCCAGCTCCGGTGGCCAAACCACCCCCCCACCCCTCGCATGGTCCTCAGCACATGTGATGGTCCTCCAACCAGCCTCCTCTTCAAGCACATCACCTTATCCAAACTCCCCAATCCTAGTGGTTCAAACCCCATTTGCTTCGGCAATTTACCTCTTCGGCAAATAAGACCCCTTCATTTTCCAATATTCCCCCACCAGTAGTTAATAATCCCTTTTTTAATTATTCTTTGGGGTTTTCATATTTGGATGAATCCTAATTTATTGGGTTTATGTTTGCTTCGTTTTTATAGATTCTAAGGGGTGTGAATTGTCCTTCGGGGTGTACTCATCCTCCACTGAAGGATTCATCACAATCATGCACCTTTGAGATAGTTGAATCCGTATTTTTTTCTCTTCTGAAGAATTTTTTTGATTCTTTAATAGTTTCAATTAACACATTATCATGATTCGCACACCCCCTCCACTATTGGGTAGTACAATACAGTGTTTCAAAATTAGTCGAATTCATTAAAAATTATATTTCTTGGTGGTTGTAAGTATTTTCTCACATATAAACATGCTTATGGTGTTTGGTTAAATGTCATTTGGATTTTAATAGTTTTTTCTGAAGCTTTCGCCGGGGACGCGTGCGCATCCATCACACGGAGGAAGTGTTGTTGTGGAACTGCATTCCAGATTTCCAAAGTAGGAAACATCCATTCCTTTTTTAGGGACGTCTTCTCCTTGATCGAAACCGGGAAGATGAGATGTCGATTCTTCCTTTTGTGGATTCCTCCTCGGAACTCATCACATAGAGCGGGTATCCCTCATAGATTTAAGACGTGGTTCATGAAGCTCCTCCCGGCACCATGTCTTCATGGACACTAGATAATTATACCGCTTATATCGGGACCTTCCAAGGGGTCTCGTCAGGGCAGCAACCTTCGGTTAGGAGAGTAGTCACGTTGGGGCGTCACTGGCGTGTCTTGACACTGGGGAACTGGCATGTATGTCTTTTGTCCCTTATTATAGGGCTTCTTGAGGGCACGGAAGCCTGAGGCATCCCACATAAAATTAGGAGAACCTTATTCCATAGGCATGTACCTGTGGTTTTCCTCAGGTTTCCATGTTTAACACAGGGTATGCCGCAAGTTTAACGTCCAACAGAAATGGATCAGACTGATTGGAACACTAGCTGGAGTGGATCAGATTGAAGAACCCCCTGGAGGGAACACCGATGTTGGGGCCAGAACATGGGCGGCATCCCGGATACCATGGAGGGGATTGAAATGGCATGATCCTACCGGGATGTGGCTGCCCGGGAAAGAATCAGGATGAATAATGGCTTTGGGATTGGGTCTCGAGGAGACTTCCTACGTATCCCTTTGGCAGGGAACCAAAGTCTGCTTAAATCGATGATACGGTGGAGCGCCTAAAGAGGTGACCCATGAGAATGAATACATGGATGGGACTCGGAGGGAGTAAAGCCTCTAGGTTAGTGCATGAGTTTTCCGAGACACATGGGCTCGAGGGAGAGATCAGGATGAGACATGAGTGCTGGGCTTGAACCTCGTGGGGGATTCCTACATACCATGCCTTATCATGGATCAAAGTCCCTGTAGTTTTGGATGGATGGGGCTTATGCTCTGAGACGGCCCATAGTGGTGGGTCTGGAACCTCCTGGAGGCTTCCTATGTACCATGCCTTAGCACGGATCAAAGTCCACGTAGTTCGGGATGGATGGGGCTTACGCTATGAGACGACCCATATAGGGTATGGGGCTTACGATCAGAGACGACCCATAGAGTTGCCGAACTGATGTGAAGGGTTTGGAATGACTGGGTGGTGGGTCTTGAACCCTGTAGAGGCTTCCTACGTACCATGCCTTAGCACGGATCAAAGTCCCCGTAGTTCGGGATGGATGGTGCTTTTGCTTTGAGATGACCCATAGTGGTGGGGCTTGAACCTTGTGGAGGCTTCCTACGTACCATGCCTTAGCATGGATCAATGTCCTCGTAGTTCAGGTATATAGTTTAACGTCATGCAGGATGGGGAATTTGGGGCTTATGCTCTAAAGCGGCCCATAGAGTTGGAGAACTGACGTGAAGGGGTCGGAATGACCAGGTGGTGGGGCTTGAACCTCGTTGAGGTTTCCTACGTACCATGCCTTATCACGAATCAATGTCCCCTTAGATCAATATTGATAGGGATTACGCTCTGAGACAACAGATAGTGGTGGGGCTTCAACCTTGTGGAGGCTTCCTACGTACCATGCCTTAGCACAGATCAAAGTCCACATAGTTCGGGTATACAGTTTAACGTCATGCAGGACGGGGGCATTTGGGGCTTACGCTCTAAAGCGGCCCATGGTGTGTCATGGTTGATGCTCACTATAAGATCACGGGAGCCATGCTTAGTGTGAGAAACAAGAGATTGCAGGGACTTGATGATCACACCATGAAGGGTGCGTTTGTGGGATGTGAAACGGGGCTTATGCGTTGAGTGGCCCACGGTGTCGGGACTTACTCTAGGACGGAGGCCTGAGGGCGACAAAGTGTAGCGGGAGGGGGATTTGGGACCAAATAAAGGAGGAGTCTCATTTCCCATCCTAATCTGCACTGGCCCAGGCCCTAGGGAATTATGGAGGTTCATGGGTGCTACCTTCTGCAAGAAGGGATAGGCTAGGGGCTTACACCAAGGTGGGTGCCCTTCCCCGTGGAAAAACACCACTCCAATAAATCACTCACTGTGAGGGATGATCCCATCCCCATGGAGACGAGTGGGCATGAGGAATATCCGAGGCGGGGGGACCCTGCATGTGAGGCATGGGGTTGGGTCAATGTTTGATGATGTGTGTTGAGTATGAGGTGCTTGGCAGTTTAACGTCCTGCAGCTCGGACGAGGTGGGTTGGCTATGCACCCCTAGGACTTACATAACCAGTTCCCTCTACCCCTTGTGGGAGGGAAGGCATTGGCAAGGCAGTGGTGAGGGGGTGTCGCGAGGAAAACCATCGAGGGGTCCATGTTAGCATGGCTATGTGAAGAAGCAATAGCCATTAGTGTGTCTATGTGAAGAATAATGAGGCGAAGCAACACAATGGTAAGGATTTCCCAAGGGACTTTGAAGTTGCTTCGTATGAGTCAAAAAGGCCGTACGGGAAAACCATACGTGATACCAATGCTCGGGATGCACATGACACCTGAAAATGGAACCCAGAAGGAGGGAATCAGACTCGCGCATAGGGAATACCCGGGGAGCACCGAGGTTAAAAGCGCCAACAAATTACGCGAAGCCCTTGGGGCTGTGTGAAATAAGGGCGGACGAGCCTTGGCGTGACTTTAATGTATTGCGCACAAGGTGGCAGAATTACGCGCGGGTGGCGATGGATGAGAGTAAGGATAGGGGTCGTGCAATGATTGTGCGCAACATATGGGCCTCTGTGAAATGGAAGAAATTGCACGTAGGGGGGTAGACCCCGAGGGGTTGGAGTTTAGTCTAAGCCAGGGGGATCCCATGAGAAGGCGGATCCCGAGGAAACTTGGCATGAAAAATAACCCTACCTGAATGCCATATTGTGCACGTGAGGAATGCCAATTACGTGCATGAGAGGCGGTTATAATTCTTCACCCCAAAAGGAAGGGGGTCTCCTTCTATTTATAGGGATCTGGAGGTGCGGAATGACAGGCTTGCACGAAAGAATTGCGTGACAGATGCAGCCGCATGAAATATCAACCGCGCGGGGCGTCGGTGTGAAATTATTTCACATCATTGCCAGGACCTATCGCGAATCCCGAGGCCTTCCCCCACAGGATGTAATTTTTCTGCGTGCTTCCCCTTTTGTTTCGCGTGACATCTTTGGTCCCTCCGTACTGGGCCTCCGTGTCCGAATATGACTTCTCTTTTTTAATTTCAAAACTTTCTTTAGTACTTATGATTTTTTTTGGTATCTACAAATTCCCCCACGTAATTGGATCGGCGAGGGGTCACAATAATTGGATTCTAAGGGAAACACTGAAATGCAGTGCCCACGGGCCGCTAGGGCACAAAAATGATCAAGCAGTGCCAAAAAGTGGTGTCCAACCATGGTTCAGAGGAGTAGGAGCAGATCCTACTAGAGGATCCTAGTGGCGGGGCAATACCAATCATGGCGATACAACATCAACAGGGCTCGGGACCCAAATTTCTAGTACGCTATATTTCTTTCCACGTTCATGAGTGGGTGGATCTTGCCGGTACGTGATGCAAGGATGGGCGTCCACCCCGCGACCCTGGTGATGTCGGGAATCATGGATGCCAACAAAAGGTTCAATATTGGGGTCCCCATGCTAGCCCAACCGTATTCCATCTTGATACACATCTCAAGAGGTGGATTGCCTTAGAGAGTATGCGGCCCCTTCCAGATCTTCCATGGCTGGTTTGCAGCTCATTGTGGTGGCTACAATTTCCCAAATGCCATTTTCCCCCAGGCGACGGCCCGCGACCCTCTCTGTTGAACATTGCCGGGGTTGCGCAAATGTTGCTCAATGTGGAGGGGATATTGATCAGGATCGGTAACCATGCCAACTTCTCCTTCAGTACATTCCCCACCCCAACCGGTCAGCTGGTAGATGACGGCCAAGCCTCGCTGGAGCAGAAGGAATACTTCCAAAGAATTAGATGCAGGGTACTCGTGGCCTAGATTGATGGGAAGATTTTCTGCAAGCCTTATGTGTTGTCCCTGTTCGCTAGGCAGTACGGATGCCTCCAGCGAATGACAAAGAGAATATAAATAGATGCCCGAGAAGAGATGCATCCCTGAGTTCTTCACCAGCTGTGGATGATGTTTACAACCTATGACTCTGGTGACATCATCACTTTTCTGCCCACCAGAGCTGATGTGGGCCTCTCAACCGAGTACACGAAACATTGGACCATAGAATACCCCGATGGGTTTCTGCGGAAGCGAGTCTGATAGATCAAGGTCACCAACATGTAACCTCGGTGGCCAGAGATCAGGCGGGGTGCCACTAGAGGTGGAGGGCCATAAGCTTCTCAAGGAATAGGGCATGCACGAGCCAGGACCTCAGTAGCGTGGGCGTCACATGGTGTGGTCGCGCCCTCATTGCCTAGAGGAGGGTCAAATGGGGAGGCCAGAGAACTTCCTGGGAAGAAAATAAAATACTTTCTTCAACCTACCCATGACGTTGTCTTCCCTGTGCTGTTGCCATCTAGGATAACCCTGCGTCAGTCAATGAGTACTGAATCCCTATGGCAGAAGATAGTGCAGGATGGGATCCAGCTTCCAGAAGTTGGGCTGGTCCGAGTCACTGACAAAGTGAACATACATCAATGGAATGCATATCTGACGACCATGGACACATACGCACGCCAACGGGGTTGGCATGCAGAGCCACCTCTCTTGGTGAAGGTGCTGCTCGGTCAGGAACATGACCCAGAAAAGATGTCATCGGAGGATAATGATAGTAATGATGAGTCAAGGGATGGTGAAATAAGAGAGGAGGTATAAAGAGAAGTCGAAGGTGAAGGAGAAGGAGAAGGGGAGCTCGAAGGAGAAGGGTCACAAGGGGCGTCCCACCAAGGGAGTCTCCGGGAAATCGGCGAGATCGTCGGCTCTGACATGGACGGGACCAAACTACTCGAGGTAGGCTCTGACCTTCACCTTTTTTCTCCTATATTCTTTTACCTTTGAAACCCTTAATATTCTTTCCTTGTCTTACTCAAAAGAACATTGAAACTGACCAATAATCTCTGGTCAAAAGAGAGGAGGAGGCGTCAACATGGCAAGGTGGGGCACCGACCCTCGTTATTGAGCTAACAAGTGCTAAGGGATCCCCCGCCTCGACAGCTCCTGTAGCAGCCAAAGAAATAGAGGATAATGACTTGGGTTCCTGTAAGTTATTTTTCTTTGATACTGATATTCAATAATGTAGGACTCAACTGATCAGGGTTCTCCTTGTCTGTACAGTGATCACATCGTTGGGGGCCATCGGGATGCTTAGCCTGGGCCATCTGTTAGCATCCCGATGACACACGTGCCACTCCATTTGGGACATGCCTCCCAAAATGAGTTGGATCTGGTGATCGGTGACCATGGAGCGGCAGATATCGGCAGTGCTGCCATCAGGGAAGGGTCGGAAGCTGATGCGGGTGCCACCAGGACCGAGGGGATAGAGGAAGGTCACCTAAATGCTGAGGAGAAGATCACCCTAGGAGGAATCTCTGAAGAAGACCCTGCTGCTTTCTTGTTGGCTGTCTTCCCTATCTACCAGCCCACTGATCCCAAATAATTTAATGATTTAAATTCAAAAGCAGCTGAGGAGAGTCGTATGACATGACACAAGGGATGGAAGCGCATTTGACGTTTCCTCAATCATTCCCAAGCGGAATGGATAAAACGGATGGGGTCTCTCCACACCTAGATGCGCTTCCTGTGTGCTGGAGGGGTGGATGCTCAATGTCTTCATTTGATGGTCCGTGATTATATGGCCGAGAATATATGGGAGAGAAGAAAGCACGCCGACATCATTCAGTTCCAGGAGGAGTCAGGGAGTACCCAGGCCTTTCTGAGGGAGGAACAGGAGGTCTGACGCCTCGAGGAATATGCGAAGGAGCAAGAGGTTTCATCACAACCTGTCTGAGCTTGTGGAGCAGCTGAGGGCCCAACTGGAGGATGGCCAAGATCAACTCATAGAAGCGAGTCTTCAGATAACTAATCTCCAAGTCGAACATGCACGGGCACAGGCCAGGGTCGGCGAGCTGCGCTCTGCGGCTGTTGATGAAGAAATAGTTCTTAGGGGACGGGAGTTCGTCCTAGAGGCCACCAGCGAAATGGTGGCGGCATTGGAAATATCCATCCAGGAAGCCGACCCTTAGGGGGCCTTGTTTTGGCCAAAACCCTATACTTGTCCCACTCCGCTGCTTTTTGTTTTTTCCTGAACTGTATGTATGTATGATTGGACAAATTTAATTTCCCTTTTTTGGTTAACATACATGTCCAATTTTTTTACCATCCTCTACCATAACCCAGAAATAAATAGAAATCCATCACTAAGCTCACATGGGCCGTGAGAAGCAAAGGAGGCTCGTAATATCACTTCTTTCGATCATGGGAGCATCAACCAGGCTTGGCGCATTCGAAAGTCGAGCCCAGATCCCCGAAGAGAAGAGGGAGGCCTATCCAAAGGAATAGTACCTCAAACCAATCGACGTATTGTCTTCTCAACATGCTCTAGTGCTCGAGCGGGCAATGCCAAGGGCATTGGAATCAATCCAAACACAGGGAGATGAAAAATTTGAAGCACGTTACACAAATTCGGAACACTATGGGGGGTGTGGCGATATAGGACAACTGTTGACTGTGGTGGAAATGCAGCATCAATATCACATTATCCTGAAATGGGAACAACAAATGAGGGCTGACCGCTGACCATGTTCGCAACACAGGCCGACTCAAATATCATCGATCAGTCTTATAGAACGTTGGCCCAGGACAATAGGCAGACCATAGGTCGAGCATCTATACTATTAGGGTTCCCTCCAAACATGATCAGTCTTCTAGAACATTGGCCCAAGACAGCAGGAAAACCATAGGTGAAGCATCCATACTGTTAGGGGGTCCCATCAAACACGAAAGAGGAAGAAGACCCGAATAAAGGGGCATGCGAAGTGTGGAAACTGGAGTGATGGTTTGTTCATATGGAATCCAACACTCCCAAGATTACGCCACCGTGGTGAAGGTACATTAGGCGGACGTATTAATCTGGTCCCAGATCATCCCTACTTTTAGATAAAACCTCTTTGGTGAGGGAACTATTGCCTTCCAACATCATTATGGGGCATCCTGAGCTTATACGGGGCTAATACTGCAGTTACACAACTCCCCGAGAGGTCAGTCCATAGGGCTGACAGTGAGGGGGGGAATAGACTTGTGATTCCTCGGGCTGGACCCAAGACGAAATGTCTATGTGTTCTTACGTATCCCATAAGGATGGGAATAAATCTTCATGAAGTTCATGAAGGGTGGAATGACACGGTATGGTACCTATGCAAGGGATGAAAGGTGCATGCGGGTCTAGCCCTCGCACCAAAAGAAGCAGCATTTAATGTATCTTGTTTGTCCTTTAAGGTGAATGGTTTTTCTTTTACGAAGTGACTGGCCTTGGGTAGAAATTCCTGGAATCTCCATAATAATCAAGTTGTATACAGGCATTGAAAAATGGTATGGTAAATGAATGATACCCAACGTGATGTCCTCCATGGATAGGTCCTCACAATGTAGTGCCGTTTTTCGTCATGCAACCGGGACAATATCGTCACAGTTTATGGTCATGTGGTAGGACCAACCAGCATTGATTAAGGTCATATGGCTTGGACCTGGGAGGAATGCGCATGATGTGATAAATCATACCCGACGTGAATGAGGACATAGTCCCACACAGTCACCGCGCGCGATTCTGGGAAAGGAGCCTTGGGCCCAGGGGGTGGTGAAGTTCTAATGATCAATGGGCAGGAGACACTAGCCTCTAGCTGAGCTGGGCCCAGAATGCAATGTCTGAGAGACCCCACATATCCAATGGGGGTGAGGGTCAAGCTGCACCTGGCTCTTAGAGAAGGTCTCAGCCTATAGCCCTATCATTCAGATCGCAGGAGCCCTGAGAGATGTTGTATTGCAGCTTTGTCAGTCTGACGTATAGAGGTGCACTAAGGGTTAGTGCAATGAGTGTCAAGATTAATCCTTGAAATGATGGGGTGGAACATAATGTGACTCATGTAACAAAAATCAAGGTCCTTAAGGGGTTGGCGTGACAATGGGGGAATACTGCTGACCATGTTCGCAACACAGCATCCTATCATTTTAGCCTGAAACGGGGACAAACAAATGAGCATCGACCGCTGACCATGTTCGCAACATGGTATTTGTATCAATTTGTTGTCCAAAACCCTTGGGGGAGTTGGACCATAATGGTAGGAGAGCCCTTAGGCATTGTAGCTATGCCATTTTTTAGGTCCCTACGGGTGGTAAAGATAACGGGGGCCTGAATGAAGGATGAACATGAAGCCTCAAAAGTAAACAGAACTTTCCTAAGTTGAATCTGACACTCTAGGTGCTAGACCAGAGTACACTGAACACATTAGCAGACCACTGAAAATGGTTTAGGGGCTCAATTTGAGAGTACCCAAAATATGGCAGACTCTCGAGAGAAGGGGGTGCATAGTGCCAAAAACCCTATACTACACCTATATATCCCTTCGTGGGGAGGGACATTCCAAGAGGCCAAGGCGACTGGGTGATCGGGGGATCTCTTAAGAGATGGGGATGGACCTGAAATCTAGGTGTTCAGGCGGTCCTACATAACCCATAGGGATGGGAATCAAGCCACACATAGTTATAGCTGCACATTTTAACCTCATGTAGGACGATGAGAGGCATATCATCCGAGGATGAACAGAGTACGACGGGTAACCTGACATGCATGAGGACATAATCCCTCACCACGCCGCACAAACCCATATGAGAGAACCTAGGCCAGAGGCCTGAAAAGGCCAAGGGGATTGAGGCTGGGCCTCGGTCAGGAAGGTCGGACCAGCTCGCACTTTAACATCTTATAGTGGGGACTGGAAGAGAAGGCAGACACCCCAAATACGAGAGGTGTACGGTGCAGAGAATAACCTGACGTGAATGCGGACATAATCCCAAACCACACCGTACCCTCCGGGTAAGAACTTGGGATAGGGCCCTAGAAGTCCAAGGGGCCTGAGGCTGCGCCTTGGTTAGGAAGGCCTAGACAGCTTGTAGTTTAACGTCTTGAGGGACGAGCGTGCAGTTTAAGGTCATGCAAGACCAGATTTAGTTTAGGGTCATGCAGGACCAGATGAAGTTTAGGGTCATGTGGGACCAGATGCAGTTTAGGTTCATACTGGAACAGATGTAGTTTTGGGTCACGCGGGACCAGATTTAGTTTTGGGTCATGTGAGACCAGATGGAGTTGAGGGTCATGTGGGACCAGATGCAGTTTAGGGTCATGAGAGACCATATAGTTTAAGGTTGTGCAGGACCATGAAACTCAGGCAATGTATTGCTTGAGTAACATGGCATTGGTGGGGGGAGTTATATGCTCACCATCCATGGTCACCCTAGAGTATGATCTATTTGGATTAACCTTATAAACAATGAAAGGCCCTTCCCATTTGGGATCCAACATGGGTGGTTTCCGGCTAGGGATCATTAGAGCTCTAAGGGCCAAAACCAGGTCACCTTGCAGGAAAGAGCGGAGGCGAACCTTCTTGTTTAAAGCTCGAGCCATCCTTCTCTGGTGACTCTCTAGGATGAGTAGGGCATGAATCCTATTCTCGTCCAGTGCTTCCAATTCCACTAGACAGATTTTAGCTACCCTATCCGGCAATTTCTATTCATAGACTACTGTGCGCAATGAGGGAAATTGAATCTCAATGGGTAGGAAGGCCTCCCTTCTCTACACTAGGGGATATGGGGTCACCTGGGTGGAATTATGGGTCATCTTCTAATAAGCCCAAAGGGCGTTGTAGAGCTTATCTGACCAAATTTTCTTAATCTGACCAACCATTATCTGCAAAATGTTAGAGAGGGGTTTGTTGAATGCCTCAATCTAGCCATTTACTTGTGCGTGATAGCGGGAGGTATAGTTGGAGCGAATGTTGTACATGGTGTATAATTTCTTCAGCTCATCAACCCAGAAGTTGGTGGCGTTATCAGTGAGGATAGCGTGAGGTACCCCAAATTGATAGATGATATTGGAACTCACGAAATCGACAATAGAACATGCCTTGACTTCCTTGAGGTTAATGGCCTCCGCCCACTTGGAAAAGAAGTCCGTAGCGGTCAGGATACACTAGAACTGGTGAGCCGTTGTCGGTGGGTATGGCCCCATGACATCTAACCCCCATATTGCAAAGGGCCAAGAGTACTTGGTGGTATGGAGAGGCTCTGGTGGAAGATGCACAAAATCATCATGAACGTGGGATGCATGACACCTCTTGGTGAACTCGATGCAGTCATGGATCATGGGGGGCCATAAGTACCCCAGTCAACAGATATGGTGAGATAGCATTGACTCGGCCTAATGGGCTCCATAGGAACTGACATGAACCTGTTGCATGACCTGTGGAATCTCAACTCCTTGAAGGAAACAGAGGAAAACACCATCAATTCCGCATTTATAAAGGATCTGCTCAAGGCTGGGACTGCTCTGAAGGGTAAAATGTTGCGCGCGACGTCAGATTTGCTCGTGCTCGGCCTAGTCTGATGGGATATTACCATATTAGAGGTATTCGACCAAAAGTGTCCTCCAATCAGCAACTACTTCACTCACTGTTTCTGAATCACTCAGGGTTCCAGACATAGGGGCACCAGCGGTAATATGGTTTATCTGCGGGCCACCATCATCCTCCGGGGTAACGGGAGCAATGACTCTTTGGTGAGCCACATGGATAATCAGGTCATCCTATTCGGGCTCTGAAATCGATGTGGCCAGGATGGCCAAATTATCTTTCTGGCCATTCTGTGACCATGGGATGTGGGTAACCTCTGGTCGAGAAGGGAACTGAGCCATTAGTTGGAGGGTGCACTCCAACAATTGCATGAGTTCTGGATTTCTAACAATATAATCTCCATTGACCTGCTTTATGACCATCTCGGAATCCCCTTTCACATGCAAATGGGGCACGCCAATCTTAAGGGCCAGCTTGAGACCAGTGATGAGAGCCTGATACTCTGCCTCATTGTTGGTGAAGCCTTCTGACAACAGTAATGAGTATGGTAGAACGGATTGCACCGGGGTGATGATGACGATACCCAGTCCCACTCTATTGAGCCTAAGATCGTTGAGTCTCCTACCGGTGGGGCTCTGGGAGGCACCGTCGAAGGTCATTTACCAACATGGTATGGCATGCTCGACTGAGAGGATTGCCTCATCATGAAAACCTAGGTCCAGCAGCTGATCCGTAGAGGTCGGGTGGGCAGCTAAGAAGTCTGTCAATGTCTGCCACTTGATATACTTTTGGGACACAAACCTGATGTCAAACTATTGGAGGATCACCACTCACCGCGCTAGTCGGACAGTCAACATGGGGCGGTTCAGAATGTACATCAGCGGGTCGACTCAGGAGACCAACTGCACCTCGTGGTGCTGTAGGTAATGTCGCAGTTTCTTCATAGAAAATATGAGCACAAGGCATCTTTTCTCGATGGGGGAGTATCTGGTATCCGTATCATGGATCATGCGGCTGAGGTAGTAGAGTCTATTCTATGTCCCTTCATTGTTCTTCTGGGTGAGAAGGGTGCACAGGGATCATTCCAAGGTGGTAACATAATGCATTAGAGGATTCCCTGAGACGGGTGTCATCAAGACTCAAGGTTGGAGAAAATACGGCTTGATTTCCTCAAAGGTGATCTGGAACTCCTCGTCCCACTTATAAGCGGTTCCCTTCTTCATGAGCTGAGAAAAGAACTTACACTTGCCGGAAAAAATCGCAATAAATAGGCGTATGTAGGCTAGGTGGACTTGAAGACCTCGAAGATCATGAATATTGATCGGGGGTGGTATCCGGATGATTTCCTTGATCTTCTCTGGGTCGACTTCGATGCCCCGGTGCCAGACAACAAAGCCGACGAATTTCTCGGAGGTGACTTTGAAGGCACACATCAACAGGTTCATCTTCAGGTGGTGGGAACGAAGGAATCTGAAAAAATCTCAAGGTGCTTGAGATGGTCTTGGAAATGGCGGTATTTGACCACCAGGTCATCCACATTGCATTCCACCAGTGTCTTGAGGATCGGCTTAAATATGCGATGCACGACCCGCTGATAGGTGGAACCTGCATTCTTTAGGCCGAAGGGCAATACCCGGTAATAGAAAGTACCCTAGGGAACCCTTATAGTGGTAGATTCATCATCCTCGGGGGCTATCCAGATCTGATTATATCCAGAGTAACCATCCATGAAGGAGAGGGCTTAGAATCCAGTGGTAGAATCAATCAAAAATTACATCACTGGAAGGGGAAAATCATCCTTCGGACAGTGGTGATTGAGATCGTGGAAGTCAATACAGACTCTGATCTACCAATTCTTCTTCCTGACTGGCACAATGTTGGATAACCACTTGGGGTACTGAACTTCTTTGACGAAGTTGGATTTGATAATCTTGTCAACTTCTACCTCAACCCTAGAACCATGGGAAGGGTGTATCTTTTTGGAAGGCTACTTTATCCCGTGATGGTTTGCAGGGAGACCGAGGCGATGGATGGCTACTTGAGGATCTAGTCCTGGAATCTTGTCGTAACTTCAAGAAAACACATCATTGTGCAGCTTAAGGAAGTTCACGTATCGTTGCTGCTCCTCGAGGGACATGGAGGCACTTATCAATGTGGGCCTCAGATATGCCTTTCTACCAAGGTTCACCTGTACCAGCTCATCGACCATGGCTGAGAAGCCTTCCTCAAAGGCCGGTGGAGAGTCCTCTATATCTTCTTCTCCACTTGTGGAGGGATCATCTGTCGGGGGAGCTTCTTCTGAGCTCTCAAACCCCGATGGGCGGCTGCTACCTACATGTATAGTCGTGGTCATCACATTGGGAGATCCACGTGCCACTGAGACCATGGCTACGAAGGCTGTCGACCCAATCCCATCCGGTCATCATCCCAAAGGGCCACGTTTGATAACATCAAAGCAGTAGTGGCACATCGGCTGGAGCTGACTTATCCCAGCCCGGAAAAATAGACATGTATGATGGACTGTCGTTTCCATGAGCCAGATGTCTCGATACCGTATGGGGGTAGGAGGTTACGGGATCACCTGAGCCTGGTTTGTGTAGAAGTACAAGGTGATTTTCCGCTATTTCATGGATCGGGGAATATTATTTCCTCTTGTACTAGAAACAACAAAACACTACCCCATGTCGGGGGTCATTGCCTCCAAAAAATGGATTGGGGAGATGTAGGCATCATCCAGGCCTTCCTAGGGACAACCTGTGACAGTGGCGAGATCAACCTCCCTTGCAAGAATCTGCTTGTCCTTGCTCCTGTAATAGTCAGCATCCAGATAGCGGGCTTCACAAGAGGAAAAAGGATACACATCTCCTTGGAGCATGCCTACTCGACCATTGAGGGAGTATTTGAGGCATTTGTGATACAATGATGTGACCACCATGTGAAAGTGGAGCCACGACCTACCCATCAATGCATTGCAGGCGGTGTCATGGGAGACAACCATGAATTCAGTACTGGCGACTAGGCCACCAAACTGGGTCTTCAAATGGATCTTATCGAATGGGGTTTATTCTGTCCTCTCGTATACCTAGATTCTGAGGTCGGAGGGAGTTAGATCATCCTTAGACAAACCCAGATTTTGAAGTGTCCGAGCCGAGATTAGGTTGATCCCATAGCCCGTGTCAACAAAATATCAGCGTACTTCCACGCCATTGAACTGGCAAGTGATAAAAAACTGGCGGATGTGCCCCAGTATGGAAGGGTCTTCAACTTCACCAGATAACGAGATGACAACCTGGAACTCGGCACTCTCTACTGCTTCAGGGTGGAAGGCTTCTGCAGCTACTACCTCCATCTCAAACTGGGGGGTCTTCTAAAAGCCTTTGTGAGTGCCCCTCTCATTTCTGGTGACGTAAAAAGATCCTCAAAGATGGAGAGACTTGCTGGGATGCAGACAAGGTGATTTAGAACATCATATTTCTAGGCTAGGTGCGAATTTCTACTTACAGTAGGCCGCTCTACGTCTTGAGGCATGGCAGACCCGGCCGACTGGACCAGCAGCTGATTGGTGCTGGGGACATCCCGCTGCTCATTAGCCGGAGCTCGGACGACAGCCACTGGGTAAGGATCGGGCGACTGAGATTGACCTGTGGCCAAGCGAAGCTGATCATGAGACAGCCGAAGTGGCTCGGCCTAATCCAGTAACACAAACAGTGGAGGAGTAGGGCCTCTCACATGCTGATTTCTACGCTGGACCTGCTTTCTAGTCTTAGTGGCATGCACGGACTAGCTGGAGGTGCCATCTGAAGTGCCCCGGTGACCCATATGGTCTCGGTTCCACCGACGTTGGCGTCGTCTGGGGACATTGTGGAGATTAATCTAGGGACCCCCCTCATCTGGGGTCATATAGGGATTTACCAGCTTGACTGTGTTAACCGAAGCATACCCCTAACTGTCGCTTAACGAATCATCCACCACGGGGCGGATTCTGGGAAGGATTCCCATCTCTGGGGGCATGAAGTCACGGAGGGTGCGGGATGACGACGTCATTGGCAAGGCACACTGCTTCTTCTTGTGCCGCCGATGCTTGCTCTTCTGGGAAGAGGTCGGCTGAGATGATGATTCTGAAGCAGTGACCACAACTTCTGAAGGCTCTGGTTGATTCAGGCGTGCACGAATAATTCCATGTGCTTGGGAGACCATCCTGCGAGCCATGCATTCAATATACTTCCAGGACCCGCGGTCAGGGAACTTCTGCCACGCGCCTCTGTCGTCATTACTGCTATCTGATCTTACAAAGTCACCTGCCACTTGTGCCGGGGTTGGTCCCAACCTGACTATGTTGTTGTTAATCTAGTACTGGAGCCAGTCCTTGAACACATAGCATTGCTTGATGGTGTGCCCCAGGATGTAGTGATAAGGGTAGTAGTTGGGGTGATCAGTGAGATGTGCCTCTTCTAGCTTTCAGCACTCGGGCAGTCGCACTATTCTCTACTCCAAGGCACTACAGAAGTATCCAAGGACCTGAGCCTCAGTGAATGAGTAGGTCTGATTCCATCTGTCCATGAAAGGGGCTCTAGGATCTTGACCCTGGCGAGGGGCAGGAGGAGTCTTCTGAGGGGGGCAGAAATTGATTATCTCTCCTTGGTGGAGACTGTGCATTACGCAGAGGTGCTTGCCAATTCTAGGGTGGGGGCTGCTGAGCTGGAAGTTATGCCCTCGGTGGAGGGCCTCTGTGAGGATGTGGAGTGGGCTCCACTAGTAGAAACTCTAGCTGTCTGGGGGCCTCTATTTGGGCCACAATGGTGAGCTCGGCTCTGGTAGCTCTCCTTGCTGGAATCGTAGGGAAAAGCAGGCGTGCCTGGACAGCCTTTTGTAGAGCTTCCTCGAGGCGTTGGGCCTTATCCAAGAAGTCTCAGAATCCTCCGGGATAATTCTGGGTGATCAGGGATGGAACCAGTTCCATCTTGACATTCCCCACACACATTTTCAGTAATTTCTACTGAGTAAATGGAATGTCAAGGGAGTATGTGTGCCCCTTCCACCAAGCGATAAAGTCTGTGACTCACTTTTCGGGCCTTTTCTTGCACCTGAAGAGGTCTGTGATGTTCGTATTTTGAGTGGTAGAGCTGAACTGGTAAACTAACTGCATGCGAAGGTCCTCCCAGCTAGCCACAGATCCAACGGGGAGCTGGATGTACCAAACAAATGTCGGCCCTTCCAGTATCTGAACAAAGCAATGGAGCCTGGCAGCCTCCTGCTGCGCTGGAGTCCCTAACATAGGCCCACACCTCGAGTTGATGTGGTCCAGGTTCTGCGGTGGGTCCCCCATCCCATTAAAGGGGGAGAATGTGGGATTCCCGAATTCTGGGGGTGTTGGCATGTCATCCACCCATGTCGGGTATAACTTTCCATCATGTGGGACACCCACTTATCGAGTTTCCAAAGCTTCCAAGTGGGAAATGAGTGCCGCCATTAGATCTTCTGGGCTTGGGTCCTTGTCCTGATGGTTATTCCTAACTACGAGCGCGTTGTTGGGCTCTTCAATACGGTATCTGAGCTCAGAAGCTCATGGAGCGGCTGGTGGAGCGATCCTTGGGGTGGCTGGAGGAGCTTGGATGGGGTTCCCTGTGCGGTATCGTCGTTCAGGAGGGTTCGGAAAGACATATCACACCCTCTTTCCATGGGCTCCAGCTTCTGCCCTGTCATCGAATACAGTAGGACCAGGGTTGCTTGGAAGAATCTCACCGAGGGGTAGTTGTTCCATCCCCTTCTGCCCCGACCTAGGATTGTCGTTGTCGGGATGCCGCTCTACGATGCATTCAGCCAGAAGCTCATCAACTAATTTCTTCTTCTTGGCAAGCTGTTGACGCAATGCGGTCTTCTCGGAGTCCTCCTCCATCTTCGGTACTGAGGCCGACGGGTTGGAGTGCTTGGCATATCTAACATGTTCTTTGCCTTTACTAACATTCCGGATTAGTACTAGTGCCTCAGTGGGTATAGGGAGACTTAGGAGGATCCTATGCTGGCAAGTAATTCTTCCTGATGGGTCCAGTCATAGCACATAGTTAGGTGGGAAGTTCCCATCGAGAAGTCCTAGCTCATTCGACTCTCCAGTCAGGTCGGTCACGTTGACCACCACTATTCTTAGGGGAATGACCTCACCACTGCCAAGGGAATCATGCTCTTGATGAATCACACTAAAGATGAGGTAATCATACTGCCCCCAGCCATGGACTTGCATGTGGGTTGTAGCCTCTTCGACCACTCTAAAGAGTATCTGAAAACTCTGAACGCACTGTTGTTGGAGATTTCGGTGGTGGCCAGGTGACTCGTGGTGTCAGACTGCAGGGAGTGTGGAGAAGTCCACCAGGTGGAATTGTTCATCGATGACTTCGAGGAGCTCTTAGCTCCAGGGATAAGTCACTCGTCGATGGTGAAAACAGATTTGATTCTCCCAAAGGGTCTGGCGGAAGCATTCAAACTCCTCCGGAGTGAGTGGTTCTGGCATACCAAAATTTGATATCGCAATCAGCCAAAATTTCTCAGGGAAGTGGCCTACTATGAGGTTGGTCCAGATGTTCCCCGGCTCAGATTCGGGGTCTGGGATTTGATTTCCCCACTCATCAATTAAGGGTGGTTGAGTAACTGGCGGCGGCATTGAGGCAGACCACTAGGACGATAGGCTGGATGGTGGAGAATACGGTGAATGGGATGATTAGCCACTGACTCTCGAGCTATCCCCTAGAGATTGCAGCGACTAGGCCGCCATGTCATAGTAGGATGGACCCGCGACTAGGACCCTTGACGCGGTAGTAGTGTCTGCAATAGGTGGTTTATATCCTGGATTTCCCACCATTGACCCCCAAAATAGTTCCGAGGTATAGGGTGCTTCTAGAAGAGATAGTGTGACTGCACGGTTGGCTCCAGAAAGAATGCCATGGTCTCATCCTCTTGGATATACCTTTGGAGGGAAGCAGTGATTCTGCAGGCTTCTCATTCCGAAAGCATGAGGCTGATATGCCTCGTTCGTACCCTGACCCCTGACTTAGAGGAACGGGGGGAGTGTTCCTGCTCCAGATCATACGCCGCCTCAGAATCTGAGAAACAGACTGGCCTGATTTCTGCCCGGCCTTCCCCATAATTTCTCTTGCAGTGACGGCAGCCTGCCCTCCTGCTTGCGGATGGTTCCTCCGGGCATGGCTGATTTCTGAAATGGGGTCCCCCAGTTTTACCCGTGCCAGGGTGGAGAAAGTTCCCACCAAAGGAGGCTGGGGTACGAGGGGCACTGGGACAAATGTCGAAAGGGGCATGAGGAGGACCTCCGTGATGAAGAGTAACCACACATGCAATTCCCCAATGCTCACTATTCCTAGTAGGGGAAGTGACCCCTATATAGAGTGTTTCCGTCACAGGGAAGACCCTTTCTTGGGTTGAAGGTGGAATGGAGAAGACCTGCAAGCCAAGATTGGAAGCAGGGAGGGCTTGTACCTTCTATAGCTGTGGTGTGGAGTGAGTCCTCTCACTAGGCGGCACTGCTGTAGATTGGTCCGCGGTGGTCATCACCTGTGCCGGTGATTGGGAGAGTCGACTGAACCTGCCCATGGGTAGTTGGGGTCTCGATCAGGGTTAGGCATACTACTTTCCCTGCTCGTCATATGCAGGGATTTGGAGGGGTGAACTAGCGGTGGCTAGTGCCACAGTGTCCGCTGACATTGATGCCCCATAATGGGCGTCTTCTTCTATTTGTGCCCAACGCTAGCGTCGGGTCAGGTGGACTAGATCTAGTGGTGTGGGCACGTGAAATACCTTCTCTTTGGCTCAGGGAACCGGACAGCGGCGCTGGAACGGCCTGGTGGGGGCCTTACTTGGGACCCTCGATGCAGGACTTCGATTGGATCAGCCCGAATACCTCCCCCTTCATGAGCGTAGGGGAGGGAGTTGTCGAGGCACTCTAGGGACAATTTACCGAAGTGATTGAATGTTGGGGTGGGGAGCAGTGGCTCCCTGCATGACCCTCGGGGGAGGCGTGGATGGTGAGGCACAACTACCTCAAGATCTAGGCGGGCCATGTCCCTGGTGGGTATGACTCCCTCCTCCTCGTACCTGCGTACAAGGTCATTAATGACCCTTCGATGGATAATCTCCGATGTGAGGAAGGGGTGTGGGCGCCCAGCAGTCGTAGCAGTCACGACCGTCGTGGAAGAGGAAAAAAATGCAGGGAAGATGCACTGATATTACCCCTGCCCCTACATCGGTGGGCAGGTGATCGAGCTCCGAATGCAATGACTTGATTCCTAAAGTAGGGAGAAGAACTCATTAATACTGCTAGAAAAAGGCATTGAAAATGAGTGCCCTAGCACTGTTACGTCTTCCATGGTTAGCAAGAGGGATCCATGTTGACAACGTCGCAGAACAGAATGGTCAATGTCCTGACTATCCCAACTTCTGGTGAGTTCAATGTCTGGCCTACTTGGTAGTTCTTGGAACCAGATAACGAGGTCAGGCGACATGCTTATCCTCTTATGTTCTGAGCACTACTAGTCCCCAAGATGAGGAGAGTCCATTCACGTCGGATTCACCATTTTTCTATTTTTGATGCTTTTATCGGGGACGCGCGTGCATCTATCACGCGGAGGACGCGCTGTTGTGGCCCTGCATTCCCGCTTTCCAAAGGCAGGCGACATCCGTTCCTTATTCAGGGACGTCTCTGCCTTCATTGAAACCGGGATGATGGGATGTTAGTTCTTCCTTCTGTGGATTCCACCTCAGAACTTGTCACCTAGTTAGGGTCTCCCTCATAGATTTAAGATGTGGTTCATGAAGCTCCTACCAGTGCCATATCTTCATGGACACCACATAATTACGCCACTTCTGTCGGGACCTTCCAAGGGGTCTGGTCAGGTCAGTAACCTTCGATTAGGAGAGTAGTCATGTTGGGGCATCACTTGCGTGTCTTGACGTTGGGGAACTGGCATGTATGTCTTCTGTCCCTTATTATAGGGCTTCTCGAGGGTGCGGAAGCCCGAGGCATCCCACATCAAACATGGCGAACCGTATTCCATAGGCATGTACCTGAGGTTTTCCTCAGCATCCTATGTTTAACATAGGGTATGTCGCAAGTTTAACATCCAGAGGATATGGATCAGACTGATCGTAACACTAGCTGGAGTGGATCAGATTGAAGAACCCCTAGAGGGAACACCGATGTTGGGGCCAGCACATGGGTGGCTTCCCGGAAACTGTGGAGGGGAATGAAATGGAATGATCCCACAGGGATGTGGCGGCCCGAGTAAAAATCAAGATGAATAATGGATTTTGGCTTGGGTCTCGAGGAGACTTCCTATATATCCCTTTGGTAGGGAATCAAAGTCTACATAGTTCGATGATATGGTGGGATGCTTGAAGAGGTGACCTGTGAGAATGAACTCATGGATGAGACCTAGAGGAAGTAAAGCCTCTAGGTTAGAGAATGAGTTTCCTGAGACACAGGGGCTTGAGGGAGAGACCAGGATGAGACATGAGTGATGGGCTTGAACCTCATAGAGGCTTCCTACGTACCATGCCTTAGAATGGATCAAAGTACTCATAGTTCAGGATGGATGGGGCTTACGCTATAAGACGACCCATAGTGGTGGGGCTTGAACCTCATGGAGGCATTCAACGTACCACGCCTTATCACGGATCAAATTCCATGTAGTTCGGGGTGGATGGGGATTACGCTCTGAGATGGCCCATAGAGGGTATGGGGCTTACTCCCTGAGATGACCCATAGAGTTAGAGAACCGATGTGAAGGGGTCGGAACAACCGGGTGGTGGGGCTTGAACCTCGTGGAGGATTCCTACGTACCATGCCTTAGCACGGATCAATATCCCCGTAGTTCGGGATGGATGGGGCTTACGCTCTGAGATGACCCATAGTGTTGGGGCTTGAAACTCATAGAGGCTTCCTACGTACCATGCCTTAGCACGGATCAAAGTCCCCGTAGTTCGGGTATAAAGTTTAACGTCATGCGGGATGGGGGCATTTTGGGCTTATGCTCTGAAGCAGCCGATAGAGTTGGTGAACTGATGTGAAGGGGTCGAAACGACTGGGTGGTGGGGCTTGAACCTCATGGAGGCTTCCTACGTACCATGCCTTAGCACGGATCAAAGTCCCTGTAGTTCATGATTGATGGGGAATACTCTCTGAGATGAACCATAGTGGTGGGGCTTGAACCTCTTGGAGGCTTCCTACGTACCATGCCTTAGCACGGATCAAAGTCCCCGTAGTTGGGGTATACAGTTTAACATCATGCGGGACGGGGGCATTTGGGGCTTACGCTCTGAAGTGGCCCATGGTGTGTCATGGTCGGTGTTCACTCTAAGCTCACAGGATTCATGATCAGTGTTAGAAATAAGAGGTTGCAGGGACCTGACAATCATGTCACAAAGGGTGCATCCATGGGAAGTGATGAGGGGCTTACACGTTGAGCATCCATGGTGTCGGGACTTACTCCAAGACAGAGGCCCCAGGGCGAAAAATCACTGCGGGAGAGGGATTTGGGACCAAAGAATGGAGGATTCCCATTTACCAACATGCTCTCCGCTATCCCTAGCATTGGGGAAGTATAGAGGTGCATGGGAACTACCTTCCACAAGAAGGTCTAGGCTAGGGGCTTACACCAAGGTGGTTTCACTTCCCCGCGGAAAAATGCCACTCCAATAAATCACCCCCGGTGAGGGATGATCCCATCCCCGTGGAGTCGAGTGGGAGTGTGGAATATCCGAGGTGGGGGGCCCTGCATGTGAGGCATGGGGACGAGTTACAGTTTAATATCGTGTGTTGAGGATGAGGTTCTTGGCAGTTTAATGTCCTACAGCTCAGACGAGGTCGGTTGGATCCGCACCCCTATGACTTATATAACTGGTGCCCTCTGACCCTTGTGGGAGGGAAGGCATCAGCAAGGCCATGGTGAGGGGGTGTTGTGTTGCGAAACATCAAGGGGTCCACGTTAGCGTGGCTATGCGAAGAAGAAAAATCCTTTAGCGAACCTATGAGAAGAAGCATGAGGCGAAGCAACACAATGGGAAGGATTTCCCAAGGGACTTTGAAATTGCTTAGTATGAGCCAAAAAGGTCATACGAGAAAACCATACATTATACAAATTCCATGGATGCATAGTACACCTGCAAATGGAACATGAAAGGAGGGAATCAGACTCACGCATAGGGAATACCCGGGAGCACCGAGGTGAAAAGCGCTGAAGTACTATGCGAAGCCCTTGTGGACATGCGAAATAAGGGTCGACGTTCCTTGGCGCGACTTGAATGGATTGCACGCAAGGTGGCAGAATTATGTGCTGGTGGAGAGGGCTGAGCGTAAGGACAAGGAGCATACAAAGATTGTGTGCAACTGACGGGCCTGTGTGTAATGGATGAAATTGCGCGCAGGGGGGGCAGACCCCGAGGGGTTGGAGTTTAGTCTATGCCAGGGGGATCCTGCATAAAGGCAGATCCCGGCGCAACATGGCATGAAAAATAACCCTACCTGAATTCCATATTGAGTGTGCGCAGAATGCCAATTAGGTGCATGAGACGCGGTTCAAATTCTTCACCCCAAAAGGAAGGGGTTCTCCTTCTATTTATAGGCCTCCAGTGGCGTGGAATGTCAGGATTGCGTGAATGAATGGCACGACCGATGCGGTCGTGCGAAATTTCAACCGCGCAGGGCACCGACGTGAAATTATTTCACACCGGTGCCAGGACCTCTCACGAATCCCAGGGCCTTCCGCACGGGATGTAATTTTTCCATGCGCTTCCCCTTTTGTTTCGCGCGACATCTCCGGGACCTCCAGACCAGGCCTTCGTGTCTGAAAATGACTTCTATTTTTTCATTTCGAAAATTTCTTTAGTACTTATGTATTTTTTTGGCATCTAAAATAGTGAAATTAGATGTTTTATGTGGTGAAAAATATTTTTTTAGAGTGTTTTTGACATGAGTATATGATGAATGTTGGTTTTATAAAGAATATGGTTATGTTTTAATGTGTACCTCGCTAGGGTACTTCTTAGAAGTTTTTTTATGATTATAAAAAAATGTGATAATTGTGTTTTCGAAGGAAAAGGGGAAGTTAATGCATTTATTTTTGGTTTTTATAAAGGGGATAGATCATATTGGGATGTTTACATTTGTTTTTCATCTGTAAATGTGATTTGGAAATTTGAAAACTGGCGTGGAATGCATTTCTGAGTTAACTTTGCTTTGTGTGTGGGTTTTAAAAAGGGGTATTTCCACATAAAAATGGATAAATTGAATATGTGTCCTTGTGATAATTTCAAATGGGTTTCATGAATTGATCAAGGAATGGTAAACACATTTAAAAAATGGTTTTTGTGTTCATAAAATTGAATTCGGTTTGTTGATGGAAATGGTGTCTTCTTAAAATTGTTGTTTCTTAAATGATTATTTGTTTTCTAAATGAAGTTGGTTCATTTTTTGGCTTATGTTTATTTTAGGGGTATTATGATTTTTATGGATTTTTAAAAAAAAATTAAGGTGCGTTGGCCACTACTTTGTGGTTTTCAGTCGTCAGGCCTATGGCAACTCACCTGTGCATGAATAGGTAAGTTTATTATATATATATGTAGGTTCCCCCAATATGGGTATATTCATCCATGGTAGTGAATATACATCTATGGGTATAGGTGTTCCTATATATATATACGGAAATTCATAGGTTGGTGAGTGGAGATGGGTATATGCATATATGTAAGGATCCCCTTGCACACCTTCATGGCCATGTGGGTGTGTGCAAAGGGTCTAGGTGTATTTATATGTATTTGGAGATGCATATGATGAGTGGGGGAGAAACACCACTTAGTTAGAAAGCGTAAATGGTGAATTTTCGGTTTGGTTACACTCTGAGATAGGGTCTCTATGTAATGACCTTTAAATTTGAGAATCATTTATTTCTGTTTTTCACACCCATATTTAATATTAATTGTTGATATATAATTGTTATTAAAATTTAATTTCGTGAATATTAGTGGTTTATTTCTTATAATTTATTGAAATAAATGGTTTTATTTCATTTTTCAAATCAAATTCCTGACGAAATTCCCCATTGGCCTTTGTAAATGTGTTTGTATTTAAAAATCTGGTTTGGGTTTCTTAACTGGGTTTTGATGTGTGTTTCTGGTTTTCAAAGTGTCATGTGTGTTATTATTTAATAAAAGTTTTATCATGTGGTTCTTGTCCTTGATTTTGGTTTCTTTCTGGATATCAGTGGTCACCCCACATAGTACATTCCTTGGGATCCTGACATAGTACGTAAATATTCTATGAATGATTACATCACTAGTTTAGACCATGTATTGGTTAGTGGCCCATAGTAGGTGATGCTCTGTTATTATTTCTCTAGGATTAGGACCCTAGACCAGGACAGGATTGGCGATGGTTGGGAATTATGGCATTATGACGTCATTAAGTAGGGCATGCCTTCGGGATGGGTTAGATGTATAGAATGATCTAGACTATTCATGAGCTATTAAATTATCTCATGTATTTAGGAACTTAGTGATCTATGGAAGATGATTATGGTTCCTTGTTTTTTAGTTATTCATGTGTTTTATTTTCCATTGCCCTTATTGTGTGGTTGATGTCCCTACTTCCCTATGTGGTGTAACCTCTTTGAGAAAGTGATGAGTTGTTTTTAAAATGTTATAGAAAAAACATTAAAATAATTTTTCAGTATTTTTTCCTTTTTAAGTGAAAGAAAAATTTAGATATCTCTAAAATGTTAATGTCTCCTTCATGAAGAAGAATCTGGTTTTTAATGGAAAAGGGAAATAGACAGTGATTCATTTTATTTTGGAAAATAGGTTAAAACATAGTTCTATACATTATTTTTTAAACAATAAATTTATGGATCTTTTATTTATAAGAAATTAATATGAGAAAAGATGGTTTGGGCATGCCTTCTGTGTTTCAGTACTCACACCTATTGTTTTATCTTTGTTTTTAGCTTCAAGTGTTTCTTTTTGCTTAGTTTTGGTCACCGTTGGAGGACGTTGGTTTGAGGTTGGTGGTGACCCGTAGAGTCACATGAAGGTATGTGAAACTTTATTTTTTTTCATTCATTGCTATTTTCATTTTATTTTTAGTTTTTAGTTATTTTATTGTCTTTAAATTTTAGGCAAAATTGTTCCCACATTTTTAGTTTTGATGTCTAACACTAGTTTTCTACCTGTGGGGATCAGGAATTCCCTTCGGGTCATGTGGTGGGCCAATCCGGGTGACCGGTTCTGGTTCGACCCTAGTTGGTTTGTGAGAAAATGATATCAGAGGCAGGTTCTTTTTTTTGGGGTGTCTTCTAGATAGATAATAAGATTTTTTGGGCTTGGGAGGTCTATTACAGGTTGGTTCCTAATCACCACTGCTCATGACTATACCTGAGTTACAATGGGTAGTTAGGGTTTTGAGTGTTTTGGATTAAGGGATGACAATAGAGGTTACTAAGTGTCACGCTGTGAACTGACATGGAGTAGTGACCCAAGTGGATCCCAAGTTCCTAGTTCAAGGTCCTCTATTTTTTGTGTCTTACTTCGGGCATGGATAACTACCATGTCATTGGGTTGGGAATAAGCACTAGTTCCTCATTATGTTAGTTCAGTGTTAGTTATGCTTTGTCTTGATTAAGGTTGCTGTTAGAGGTTTTATGGAAATTAAAGTGGTTTTTAATTGAAATATCTCTTTCACTAATGGTTTTAAAATAGGTAAAAATGGGATTTCCTTCAAATTGTATTGAAATTGGTGAAGTGGGTTTTTAAAGAATAAGCGTTTCGATTTGGAAAATTTATCTTATGTTTGGATTTTGTAATGGAATGGAAAGTGTGACCCTTGGTATTCTTTTGGATTATCCTCATATGTGTAGAAATACATGTGAAGTGCACATTGACACATATATATGGGTGATTTGAGTGTAAAGGGATAAATATTATGCGACATTTCATAGGATTCCATGGGTGAGGTTTTTTAAGTTAAGCCTGGGCTTAATTTTTCTAAAATGGACTTGAATGAAAAAGTGATTTCAGGACTTGGTTTTTCATGAAAAGTGGTTTTTGGTATTTGGAAAAGTAGATTTTTCTTGTGTTTGTATGTGATTCACTGATGAGTCTTTTACCCTTGGATTGGGGTGTTGCTTTTGTTTTTGTTTAAACTTGTTTGGGATTCAAGGCTGGTTGTCTAAACTCATGGTGTATGTTTTGATTGAGTTTTTGATAGATGCCTGTTTTGATTATGTTTTTTTCTGTTGTTCTGAATATGCTACTCAGAACATTCCACATATGTTGCTAATGATTCGTTCCCAATTATGGTTTCTATAGAGTGTTTCATGTCTTTCGAGGTTTTGGGGGTCCATTAGGGGTAGTGAAGTGGTTTTAGGGGAGTAGAGCATGTCTTCAGGTAGTGGGGGACTCCCGAGTTTGTTAGCTTTTTTATTTTATTGGGTTCAATATAGGGTCCATCTTTGGACCAAGGGAGGTGGATATATAATCATTGTTGGATTTGGGATGATGTGAGAGATGTTGAAGTCTGTCTTTATCCAATGTATCATACCCAAGGAGGTAAAGGCAAAAAATGGTTGGAGATCATCTTTAATTAACAAGGCCAGTGGTTGGTGATGGACTATGTCGAAAAATTTAAGTATTTGGCATCTTGAGCACAAGTGCTTGGAAAATCTAGTGCCTCTCTTCATTCCTAATGGTTCCCCATCTTGCTAGTGGGGTGTAGGAGATGAACCTGTCTCTGAATAATCCATTTTGTCAGTGTCTGATTCTAGTTTGTTAAACCACTTTCTGATGTTCCATCAGTATGGCGGGTTCGGGCATTCAAAGCGGCCTTGTCGCATCCATTCAAACACTTTCCATCATTATCTAAATTAGGGTCACCATGGAAAGTTCTATATGATGCTCCATTAGATGAAGAAGTTCTAATTAGGGTATGCTAGTATTTAACTGTGAGGCATAAGATGCTTCAGCCATCACATCCCAAACCTCATGCATTGGAGTGAAGCTCACACAAAATCAGGGTGTTAGAGGTATGTGAGACCTTTTCTTGGTTCTTTATCTTTCGTCTTGGAAACGAGAAATTCAAGGTTTCCTTGTTCTTGTTTTCCTTCTGTTGTAAGTTCATCCTTTGTGGTGATATTGTGGTGTACTTATTATTTCCTTATAATAGTAGTTGTATTCTTCTGAATGTGGCCTCTAGAATAGTGTCTTTTTATTAAAGTTCTATTTTTCCCTTTGTGTGGGTTGGTCCTAGTTTTATTTGTGATCATTTGGAGAAGTGATCGTTGGGGGTTTTTGTCTTCAGTTGAGATTTCTAGGTCATAGTAGATGTGTTGTTTCACTCGTACTAAGGGATTGGATGTTTTTGGGGTTTATATCGGTGTGGTGAATTCTTAGTTTTGGAAGTGTTGTTATAGGGAGTTCTTGCATTAGCCCCTCCTTGGGTTTGTGTGCATGGGTTTTAAAGGTTCTGTGTTAGTTGAGTTATTGTGGTGGGGATAACACTCTCGTGTCCTCCAACTATTTTATGTCATAGTTTCTTCATGACCAGTCAGGTGTGACCCATGTAGGGAAAGATCACATGAGGTTCTTGGCCTCTCTCATTTTTGATCGGTCATGCACTCAAGTTTTGGTTGTCCTTTGGCTTAGTGACATTCTAGGGGAAGAAAGTGTATGTGGTGGGGAGAATTGTCACACCCTAAACCCATACACTTATTTTTATTCTTTTCCATGTCTCAGGCCTTTTGGTCGAGGTTTGGGTTGAGACACGGATTATTTTATTATCTTTTTATTTTTTTTTAATCCGGTTAATTATGGTGGGTTTTAGGCCGATACACGGGCACCGCCCGATTATCGGTAACCGTGCGGTCCGCCCAGGTGACCTTGCAATTCCCAATTATTAAAATATATAAAATTTAGAAATGTTTCAATCTTAATAATAATATTTTTATTGTTTTATATAATAATAATATTTTTATAAAATTATTATTATTCTTATTATTATTAAATTTTAGTATTATTATTATTATTAAGATTAATATTCCTAATATTATTACCCATGTAACTTTTTAAGGATTTAAAAAAATGGGGAGGTAAAATCCTTGGGGGAGTCTCCCTCCCCCCTTCCTGCATGTTGGCGCTACTCACCTAACTACCCCTCCCCTCGTTGTGCTCCCCCCCCCCCCCCCTTCACTATTGGCCCCCCCTCTTTCCACCCTAGATTTGGTGGCCTAACCTCACCCCCCCCCCTCCCTCACTCGGCCCTCTGCTCATGTGACAGTCCTCTGGCCAGCCTCTAATTTGGGCATGACATCTCCTCTGATTTCCCCACTCCTGGCAGCCCGAACCCCAATTGCTCCAGCCATGGAACTCTCCGGAAAACCTGAACCTAACGACCTCCACTCTTCCCCTACCAGTAGTTATTACACCGTTTTAGAGACTCTTCTTTGGGGTTTTCATATTTTTATGAATATTAATGGATTGGGTTTATGTTCGGTTCTTTTTTCTTGGATGATTGGGGGTGTGAATGGTCCATTGGGGTGTAATATTACTCCTCCTAAAATTTCTTCACAATCACACACTCTTTAGGTAATGAATCCATATTTTCCTATTCTGAAGAAATATTTTGATGCTTGAATATATTAATTTAACTCTTTTACATGATTCTCACACCCCCTCCACTCTTGGGTAATATAATAAAATGTTTCCAAAGTAGTAGAATTTGTTAAAAATATATTTCTAGGTGAATATAAGTTTTTGTTTGCATGTATCTATGCTTATTGTGTTTAGATAAATGTAATTTGTATTTTAATAGTGAAATTATATGTTTTATGTGGTGTGAAATATTTTTCATAAGTGTTTTTGAAATGAGTATATAATGAAAGTGGATTTTCTAAAGAATATGGTTATATTTTCATGTGTTCCTCGCTATGTTACTTCATATAAGTGTTTTTTTGATTATTCAAAAGATGAGAAATGTGTTTTCAAAGGAAGATGAGATAATAATTCATTCGTAGTTTGTTTTTACAAAGGTAATGGATCATTTCGTCATGTTGAATTTTGTTTTTCAACTTTAAATGTGATTTGGAAATTAGGAAAATGATGTGGAATGCCTTTTAGAGTGAACTTGGATTTGTGTGTGGGTTTTAAAAGGGGGATTTCCCCATAAAAAAGGTTGAATTGAATATGTGTCCTTGTGATAATTTCAATGGGTTTTAATGTAATGATTAAGAAATGTTATGTGCATTTGAAAAATGGTTTTGGTATTTGTGAAATTAAAATTAGTTTGTTTATGGAAATGGTGTTTTCTTAAAATCATTTTTTCTTAAAATATTATTTGTTATCTTAATGAAGTTTGCACATGTTTTTGTCTTAATTTAATTTTAGGGTATTTTTATGTTTATTTATTTCTTCTTTTCTAAATTAAGGTGTATTGGTCACTACATTGTGGTTTCGTGTCACCGGGCCTAAGGAAACTCACATGTCCCTGCATAGGTGAGTATATATATATATATATATATATATGTTCCCCCTTTATGTGTATATTCATACATGGTAGTGATTATACATGTATGGGGATATTTTTCCAATGTATATATATGTTTATTCATATGTAGGTGAGTGGAGATGGGTATATTCATATAAGAATATATGTAAATATCCCCTTGCACACATTCAAGGTCATGCTGGTGTGTGAATTGGGGCTAGGTGTCCTTATATGCATGTGAAGATGCATATGGTCAATGGTGGAGAATCAACAATTACATAGAAAGTGTCCGGGGATGAATTTTTTATTCGGTTCCACTCTGAGTTAGGGTCTTAATACATTGACCATTAAATTGAAGAACTATTTATTTCTAATTTTTCTACATAGTTCTAATATTAATTATTCATATAGAATTTTTAGTTAAATTTTATTTATTGAATTAGAGTGGATTCTTTCTTGTAATGTATTGAAATAAATGTTTTGATTATGTTTTTCAATTCTAATGCTTGAAAAAATTCCATGTTGGCCTCTATAATGAGTTTGGATTTAAAATTTGGGTTTGGGTTTTTTAATTCAGTTTTGAAGTGTGTTTATAGTTTTCAAAGAGGTGTGCATGTGGTTCTTTGATAAAAGTTTTAGCACGTGATTCTTATGCTTGATATTGGTTACATTCTTGATATCAGTGGTCACACCACTTAGTACTCACCATGGAATCCTATCATAGTAAGTGAATTTTATGTGAAAGATTACAACACTAGTTTAGACCATGCACTAGCTAGTAGCCCATAACAGGGGATGATATATTATTATTGCTATGGGATTAGGACCCATGACCAGAACAGGTAGGAATATGGTTGGGGATTAGGGCATTATGATGTCATTAGGTAGGGCATGCCTTCGGGAATAGTCACGTGTATAGTATTTTCTAGACTATTCATGAGCTCCTAGGTTCTCCCATGTATTTTTTACATAGTGATCTATGGTTTATGATTTAGGTTCCTTTTTTTCTAATTATTAATGTTGTCTATTTTCCATTACCCTTGTTGTGTGGTTGTTGTCCCTACATTCTTGTGTGGTGTAAACTCTTTGAGAAAGTGATGAGTTATTTTGAAAATGTTATGGAAAATAACGTAAAATTTTTTTTTCTTTATTTCATCCTTTTTAATTGAAAGAAAACTTTATGTCTCTCTAACATTTTAATTTATATTTCATGAACAAGAAATCGGGTTTGAATGGAAAAGGGAAATGTACTATCATTCATTTTAAAGAATAAAATGTGTAAAAATCTAGTTCTATAAATTTTATTTCAAACATCAATTTTATGGATCTTTAATTTAAAGGAAATTCATATGATAATAGATTTTTTTGGGCATAAATACTGATTTTTAATACTCACACCATTAATTTTATCTTCTTTTAACTTCATGTGCTGCTTCTTGCTCTGTTTTGGTCGTCGTAGGGCAACGTTGGTTTCAGGTCGATGGTGACCTGTGGAGCACATGAAGGTATGTGACTTTTTTTCTTCCGCTACTAGATATCATTTTATTGTCAATTTATATTTTCTTGTCTTTCTTTTTTGGACCAAATCATTCCCACTTGTTTATTTTTGATTCCTAACACTAGTTACAAGCCTGTGGGGATTATGAATGCCCTTCGAGCCATGTCATAGGCTAGTTCAGGTGACTGGTTCAGGGTCGACATGGGTTAGTTCAAGACATCAATGACCTAGAATCATTTCACCCATTAACATCAATATAATTTTTGAACAAAGAGTTAGCAATACAGTACTCATTTTGGATACGATATTGAACAGTATTTTCAAATTGAACTGAATAGTAAAGAGTAAGAATTAAGTTGTACTTAGAGGGAAATATGATCTTCATAGTTTATGTTTTTCAAATATTACATTTTATTTAAATTATGACCATTATCCAATAAAATAGTTGTTCATTATTTTTCTTGGTTACATCAATACATTTAAGTGGTCATTGGGATTATTTGAATAGAAAACTTACATTGTCTTCGGAGTCTATATACACATGCAATTGAAATATTATTATTTTTATGTTTTAAATAAAAAATTTATCCATCACATAATCATATAATATTCCTTTTAAATTATAATATATTTTAGTGAATCATGAAGTAATTTTTATGATGCTTAGAATGTTGATTTTCTAATTAAATTGTAATTTTTTTATTAAAACTGTGATTTATTTAAAAGTTAAAATTATCCTACTTAAATAATTATTTTTAAAATTAAAATATAATTTTTGAATTCAAAATTTAAGAAAACTAAGGTGACTATTGGGGAATTTTATGACAAAGACAAATTATTGGTGAAAAAGTCAAAATTGCCACTATATAAGAACTTTGATTTTTATAACATTTTTATTATGGAATCATGATTAAAAATTTTATGAAACCCTTTTTAAAAATAAATATCACATAATAAGTCAAAAAATTAATTTATAAATATCAATTTCAATTTCGAAATTGATACATTATTTTATAAACAAAAATTGGATTATTTTAAATATAAATAATTTTTTGAATTTTATGCATTTATTATGTTGGATAGAATGTTAGTTTAGGCTTTGTAAGGACTTGAACATCCAAACACACTATCTCATTCATTAATTATTCATAAAATTGGTTAAAATTCAATTTGCCCGCAATTGGTTGGTGTATGTGATAAAATAATCAATATCTAATTTATTAAAACCCACCCCTCCTAAAGTATAAATACCACTCATTATCCATTACTCTCTGCTAAAAATTCATAATAAAAAATATTATGTTAATTTTCAAAATATCCCCTTCAAGGTCCCATCCTTTTTTTAAGGTTCCACCCTCAAGGTTTAGGAATCAAATATTCAAGGTAAGTGATTCTCTCCATCTACACTTTATTCAAGAAACTCCTTTGTATTGTGACATTTAAATTCCTTTTGATAATGTTGGGGTATGTTCCCACACATCACTATTACTTACCTTGTGATTTTAAAATGATTAATGACCTATTTAACTCACATTAATCACTCTCATTACTCATTATATACCCGCATTATGTTGTATAAACTATCCTGGGAATTTCCCTACCAATTTTTTATTCAGCACCCTCCTTATATCATGCATATTAATTCAAAAAAATTATTTGGGATTTTGTAATTAAATATCAAACATTTTTTTCAAATTAAAAGTGATTATAGACCCATTTATATCCAATTAAACCATTTTTTGAATCTTTATTCACTGTCTTTATGATGCAAAAATTTCATTGTGATGTTCCATGTAAAACATTTGTTAAGTGTTTACCCATACACACTTTCACTCATTGGTATCCACGTAGTTGTAAATATACCTAAATGACTGTAGACTTACACGTATTTAACCAAAATTCTTAAATCACTATATTAAATGCAATTAAATATAATCCTATGTTGAATGATCTAATTGGCACACTATAAAGTTCTCATGGATCGATTAGGTACCCCAGGGGGGGATAAATGATACACTATGTTTTTAAAAATTATTTCTTTTAATTCATCCTCTATGACTAATTAAATTCTTGATCCCATATATTTAGTTATTTCCCTATGCCTTCAAGAAATAATAAAAATAATGTTCAACACATATGGATTTTTAGAAGCATCGTTATAAATAACTTCTCCTTACTACAAAAAATTATTCCCTCAGTTATAAATCCTTCGCTATAATCATGACATTAAAACCATGGAATTCCCCATTACCATTAATAATGAGTTGAAAAGTGTTCCACTCTAGAGGCCCACTAAAGATTACATGTCCCCCGCTACACTATCAACTCATAAGTATCATAAGAGGATATTTAACCTATGTACCACCATGTTATAATAATTCCATCATCCAACTCCAGAATCCAAATGTAGAATTATTCTTCTTCAAAGTCAAGCTGAATACTTACACAAATCTTGAGACACGTAAGATATGATACACTGATAAAATATCTTATTCAGACTCAGAATTATTCTACAAGAACGTTATATGAATTCATTCTCCACAAAAACATTGGATCACCTGATCTTCTCATGTGCAGTTTTTAACAAATTCAATAACTTATAAATTTTTTTTATCCTTCTCACTATCCAAAGAAATTAAAATGACCTTGACTAATCCCAGTACACTAACTACTTAGTTATATGTATTATGAATTACTTTCTATCTTCAGTCTCAAACATCACTACACATTATACAAGAAAATTTTATTTAATGTGCACTTTTGAAACTTCATGTATGTATAAAACTATGCATGTAATTCCCACATAATTAATTTATTAATACATGTTCATGCAATCTGTATTATGTTATTATTTTTAATAAATATCTTATACTGTCTTCAAGAAAACATATCACTAGTTTATGATTCTTATTCATGTAGTTATCTCAATAGAATTAATGTGTATTATTTCATGTATGTATATTTCATATATCATACAAGACTCAATATCACCACTTCATTGTTCCTTCATGGAATTATATCATGTTATCCCATTTCTGCTTCTGATGAGGGATTCTTCACGATTCAGTCAACATTATTCATGCATGCATAAAATATCATCCATGCATATGTTCATTAATAAAGCCCTATACAATATCTATTTGTTGTATAAAATATTTTTTTATAACCTCAAGATCAACATGTAACAATTATTCACTCATGCATATCAAACATGGATCAAAATTCAATAAATATGTCCAATTATTTGCAAAAACACCTCAAGTATGAATACCATAGGAAAAGGTTCTTCAAACTCAAATCATATTCATGTGAATGTGAAGGAAAATGATATGCATGAATTCATGGAAACATATAATGGAAAAAATAACACTTTTGGGTATCTCTTCATCTCATAGATCTCTAAACATTCATGTTATGATCATTCTGAAAATGACCAAATTTTGGAGTATTTATAGACAACACCATATAAAATTAATTCCACCAACATAGTTCCACTGTATTGGATTATTAACTTATCCCACACTTCAAAACTTCAGCAAATCACCATCACTATAAAACATATATGATTCAGACTATATCTCCATGGTTTGATCTTCAATACTTTGAGAAAACTAAATTTAATGATGATTGAATCATGTTTTAATCATCAAGACAATCAAATGGAACTCAAAATATTTGGTTTCATCACCTGGATGTCAAAGAATATATATTCCTATGAATATAATTCATCTGATGAGGGTCAAGGAAGAAGATAACCCACTAGATCAAACAAACAGTGCATAGAGAATGGATCAAATTGTTACAGTTTTATCTGTATGTTTTAAGTTGAATAAATAGTGAGCGGCTGAACCAAATTACATATAGTTTTTCAACTAAGATGAACATTCCTTAATAATACTCATTGTACCAAACTAAATTCAAGTAGGCACCGAGGTTGGAATTCGTATACACTATGCATGCACAAGGATTCATGTGGCCACACCTCTATATGCTAGCACAATTATCCCCATCCCTATGTGTACTCACACCCAACCACATGTGTGGGTTATATACATCCCATTATAAATACCTCTAAATGGCATACTAGGTTGGCAAGAGGATAAACTTCGTACCTCAGTGGTGGTTCCAGGTCCCTCCTGATGGCTTGTGTGTGGCAGACAATTTTTTAGTATGCACAAAATTAGCCATATATCTCATATAAAGTACAATTCCAAATTTTAATCCCCACTTCGTTCACAAATATTTTTCATTTAATGTTTTATTACATTTTACATCGTAATGTTCCTTGATGAGATCAATTTTTCATCCTCAATTACAATTGAGACATGTTTGTTGAAGATTATCACAATTCAAAAATCATTACAATAATGTAGTGGATGTTTCCATAAAAATCATCATTATATTTAATATATATAAATAATATTCATATAAATTTAATCATCTTTATTGACTCAAAATGAAAATAAACTCTGAGGTCACTCCAATATCCTCCATTGAATTTGTTTTCAATGCCACCAAACATCGTCAAGGTCAATATGAGGTTTTTAATTTCATCCCCTTATTGAAAATGAATACAACGAAAATATAGAGGACAATATTTATAATCAAAACATTTATCATCCTTTTAATATTATTCCACATATTTTCTTTTTCAAATATTATTTAGAAGAAAAACATTATGTGTATATGGGATAACCCAGTATATAAAACAAGAGCATATAACAGTAGTGATAAACGTTGTCCACGAACAAAATTACATGTGATACCATTCTTATAAAAATCTCACATCCTACTGTTGATATTCTTAGAAAATTAATCCAAGAAAAATATTTATCACGCACTCATTTGAATAAATACATCAAAAATTCCATGATCAAAAAAATAAAGATCCTCTTTTATATCTCAATATCAAGTCCCTTTTTCTATGAACTCGGATCTTCTTTGCAGGTATGTTTTTCCTTCTCTGGTAGTTTTTGAGAAAAAGAAGAAAATCTGGAAAATTTTGGAGTATACGCCATTTAATTTATGAGTACAAGCCATGTACTTCGATGCCACTGGAAGTCATATGCTGGTCATGTCATGGCCACACACACAGTTGTCTAAGGGTGACTTGGAGGCTGCCTAACGCGGAGTACAAAAAAGGCAAGTACACGCTGTGTACTCTAGAATTAAACACCGTGTACTTTTTTTCTTTTGTTAAATGGACCGGGGTCATGTCTAATCCTTATTTCCATCTTCTTCTTCACCTAATTCCATCTAGAGCATCCGAGGAGGCTGAATCTTCTCCGAGCTACCGATCCGTCACCAGTTATTTGAATCAAACATTGTCGGTTGCAATAAAATCGCAACAGTGATTTCTTGGTTCGTCATTGGCCATGTTTCCTGATTCATTATCTTATGAGAGTTATCTTAGGTTGAATGTTTTAGACATTTTTGTAGATCTACTTTATTATAGGCCAACTCACGGGCTGAGGTTCAAGTATATTGATCTCTTAGGATCGAGGTAGGTGGTTTGTTTCCATACGTTGAATGTCAATGAGTTTTTCTGCAAAGGTGCTAGATTCCCATGTTTCAGGTATCTTGGGTTAGGGATTTTGTTCATATTGTTTAATTAACTTATATTTATTGTTATCTTAAGGTTAATTGATAATAATATATTCTTTTTTTCATTTTTGAGGATCACCCATGGGTGTTATCTCTGTTTGGCTGTTTATTAGCGTTTGGCACAGTTTTTATGCATGACAAACCCTATTGCAAATGCTAGTTTGCATGTTATAACTGATTTCATGTGTTTCCTGTAGTATTAATGCTTTGGATGCATTGTAGATTATATCCAAGTAGTTTCTAAACTTACTTAGGACTGCTGAAAGTTGATTACACATGACTGGACTGCTCTTGACTGTGAGAACCTGGTGTGGGAGACCAAAGAGTGAATATACGATTTAGTGCTTCCCTAGGGGGTCTGTTGGAATTAGTTTCGTATGCTGGACCTACAGGAATTGGAATTTGTGCTTCCTAAGAGTGTTCTTAGTTTACACACGTATCGAGACAATAAGTGGAATTAAACGTAAGTGCTTCTTGAGAGAGTATGTAGCTATTATTGCAAGACCATATAGGAATCGACGTGAGTGCTTCCCAGAGTGTTTGTACCTTTATATGTTTACTTGGCTATAGGGGTATGCTAGTTTGAGCCACCCAGAGAGTCAGTGTGAATGTGGATTGTTTGGTTGGATTAGATGATTCTACCATTCCAAAGCACAATCTTGGATCTTTTGGCCTGCTTTTTTGTTTAGGTAGTCTTTTTATGACTACTGTGTCACCCGTTTACCTTGGAATAGAGATATTTGATAGATTCCATGGTTGTTAAATGAAATGAATGAATTAATTGTTAAATGAATGTGAATGGTAGTTGGTAGGATTGTTTATTTGTGTACTCCTATCTCATTGATAAATTTACCTCAATTAATTCTGCTATATTACTCACTAACAGTAGGGCACAGAGCTTGTGGTGGTTGCCTACTGGGATTAGTCTCACACCCTATTTGGGTCCTTCTTTTTGGCCCAAAAAGGTTATATGGTTGCATGTGTGGATAGGGATTGTGGCCCTTCTTCTTTGGGTATATGATTGCTGGTTGTATCTGGAGAGCATAGGACTGATCTTAGGCTTGCGATGCTACTAGAGTTACTGTTTACTTTTCATAATTTATTTCTCAGTTGTATTTCAGCACGTTGTTATGTTTGCTGCTTTCCTTAGATACTTTTACCTGCTACATCATTATCATCATTACTATATATTTATTTATTCCGCTATTTAGTTTCAGTTATTTTATGTTGTTTACTGCTTATTCTATTGACTATTGTTTCCTTTCCCTTGTATAGCTTAACAAATGAGGGCATAGTTTCCCCAATGACTCACCAAGGCCCTCGCTTCTAGTCGGAAGCCTCTGGCGTCTAGGGAAATGCGCTTGAGGTCTTGTGAAGAACCGGGTACGGGGAACCAGTTGAGTGTCTCTGGATTCAGGTCGTTACCAAGTGGTAACAAAGGGAGGTTCTTTTCTTTTCTGTTGAATTATTGTTAAAAGACATTATACAGGGATATGATGGAATAGGTAAATGGTATATAGCTATTCCCAGGAGTTCTAGAACTCGTGTATAGGGAAAAAGCCAGATTACCTCAAATATTGCAATTTTCGAGTTTTCCAAATGTTATAGTTTAATTTACATCACCGCTGGGTGGTGCACTTGTGTTGTGTTTTTACTGTTTATATGATTATGGTTATATTTTGTTGCAACCCAATGAGATGAGGGTATGTCGTCTCATGCATCATATAGGTACTTGTTAAAAAATCACATGTCATGTATTTCACCATGCCATCAAAATTTCATTAGAAGTTTCATGATATTATGATAGAATTTGTGATAGACTATTCTTGCTGTTGTGATAGCTGCTGTGATAGAATACCAGCTATGTTTAGAGGGTATCATTTGTTTAGAGATTCTTTATCATGGATTCCAAACTATGGTCTTAGAGGTGTTATGAGACCTTGAGGATCATAATTTGGCAGATCGTGAGTTTGTTATACTGTTTACTTGTTATATGCATTGTTAAAGATGTTTAACATTTATTTGTGAGGAGTATGGGCCTTCATGGATTTTAATTTGGTACCTTAATGCTTGTTTTTTTCTGTGTTTTCTGGGCTCCGGTGCAGTTCTGAGGCTACTGTCCAAAAAACCCCAGAATACACGGCATGTAATTTATGAATACAGGTCATGTAGTCTATAGCCGTGTCACTGACCATGCAAGCAAGGACATGGTGTTGTGAATAATCTTATAGGAATACATCGTGTACTAGTTAAGCACACCGTGAAGTATGAGATAGGTACCTCGGCCGTGTCATGAACAATACAGGTCGTGTTATCTTTTCACACACGTGCTGTGTAAGAATTTTACATGCCGTGTAGTTTGATCTGGGTACCCATCCATGTCACGAACAACATAGGACAGGTGAATCTTGTTAAGTATAGGTCATGTATACCTTGAACACGCCGTGTAGTTTTGTCTTAGGATATCCATGTGGCTTAACCTTGTAGAAGGTCTCGGGCAGGGAAGGGAATTCAAGTACACTCCGTGTGTTGGGACAACATGTCATATATTTGGGGTGTTACATGACCAGTTTAGGTAAGAGTACACACCCATGTAAATGTCTTAAGGGAACACACTATGTAGTATTTATACATTCCATGTAGTAATGTTTTGAATTTTTGAATGCTTTCTTTCCCCTATAATCTTCTTACGCTCCCAGTTTAGATTCCCTGGTAATGTGATCTAAAGTGTGCATTGACCTTGTAGAGTCCTGGCACCAAGAAGTCCTCCCGTTGCACGTCAGAAACCAGGCAGTGACCATACGCATGATATGGAAGATTTAGGACTACTAGTAGTTCCGCTTATCATTCCAGACATTGAACCTAAGGTGATTCCAGAAACTGGTGCCAGCACATAGTTCAGAGAGGGTTTCATGAGATTAATGCAGACCTTCCAGGGAGCTCATCACCCTTCCCCATCTATAGTAGAGCTGACGTGGGTTTTTCAGCAGCAACATCCTCCCACATTCACAGGGGATGGAGGACCATAGGCTGTAGAGTCATGTCTAGTAGCCATTCTATCCATATTTGATCACCTGGAGACTCCTCCAGAGAGGATAGTGAAGCTCACGACTTATATGCTGTGAGATTCCACCAAAAGATTGTGGGATGTGGTTTCGAAGGCAAGGCGCCAATAGGCTATGGCCTAGGACAATTTTCAGCGTACGTTCTATGACTACTTCTACCCAGAGACGTTGATGGCTAATAGAGACAGAGAGTTTATGAACCTGCAGCAAGGTAATCTCACAGTTATGGAGTATTCCTCTCACTTCATAGAGTTGCAACATTTCACTCCCATTCTGGGGAATGATGAGCTGTTTTTAGCGAGGAAGTTTGAGTAAGGCCTTAGACCGGACATCATATCATAGGTGAACGTCATTCAATTGACTTCTATTACTCTGATCATCAACCAGGTGCTGATCATGGAGAGAAATCTGAGGGATACTAGAGCTATCGACCAGGGAAGTTCAGCATCCAGGCCTTATTCGTTCCAGATAGACCGTAGGAAGATCCACCGAGAGTCTACACGAGGTGACTCGAGGAAGCGAGGTATTCCTTATGGTATACGGGATCTTCCTTATGGAAACCAAGTGGTGTTCTATTAGTGTGGAAAAGGAAGTCATAAGATGACTCAATTTCTGAGAGACCCAATGGAGTGCTGATCTTGCGGTAATATCGGTCATCTACAGTGTTTCTATAGGATTTTCTTTCTAGGGGCTAGTGAGGGAGGATCAGTTTCGACTCCATGTACAGGAGAAAGATTACTAGTTCTGTAGCAGACTGGGGGCTGGAGTTCGTTAGGTCGTTTAGGCTAGGGGAGAGGCCGTGGACGCAGTGGTCAGGATCAGGGAGGGTTAGATCAGGGATCTCAGGCTTCTACATAGGGTCGCAGTGTAAGCCAGACTTTTTCGGTAGAGCAGATTCATTAGAAGTAGGATCCTAGACCTTCTACAGTTCGAGTTATGATTTTAGTAGCCTCAGTTTTATCCTTTTCACTTTTTGATACATGATATTCTTATAGATTTATTTCTGTACATACTACGGGAGGCCTTAGACTTACTGTTTATACTTATGAGGATATGATGATGCTAGACACTCCCTTGGGAATTAGAGCTTCTAGCGTGCGTCAGTGCTTAGACTTCCCCCTTGAGGGTTGTGGGTGTCATTTTTCATGGAATCTCTATGTTTTGGAGATTATAGGCTACGACGTCATTCTTGGGATGGACTGGTTAGTTCCGTTCTAGGCCTTTGTCGATTTCTATGGTTGTAGAGTGAGTTTCACATCATCGGAGGGTGGATATTTTCTTCACAAGGGCGAATGGGATGTCCAGGCGAGCAGAGTTGGACCAGAGAATCATTGGTTGGGTGGTGTTACGACCCAGATTTCTATCTTATATATGGATGACCAGGGGACTTCTCAGATAGATTTTCCTCTAGTGGTTGATCACTTTCCAGATGTCTTTCTAGAAGAATTTTTAGGTTTTCCTCTAGAGCGAGAGGTAGAATTCTCTATTGAGCTTTTTCCAAGAGTATCACTGGTATCCATGCCTCCTTAAAGGATGTCTACAACTGAGTTATAGGATCTCAATAAGTAGTTGGAGGAGTTGCAGGAAAAGGGTTTTATCCAACCCAATACTTCTCCTTGGGGTTCGCCCGTTCTTTTTGCTAAGAAGGCGGATGGTACTTTACGGATTTGTGTGGATTATCAGTAGCTAAACTAGTTGATGGTCAAGAATTGATATCCATTAGCATGGATAGATGATCTCATTGATCATCTTCGAGGATCCAGAGTGTTCTCAAAGATCGAATTGAGATCCAACTATCATCAGTTGTGTGTCAGACCATCTGATATACCTATTACATCCTTCTGGCGAAGGTGTCGTCTGTTAGAGTATTTTTTGATACCGTTCGGTCCCACGAAAGCGCCAATAGTTTTTATGGCGCTGATGAAAAGATTTTTCCATCCTTACCTGGATTCTTTCATGATGGTTTTCGTGGATGATATCTTGGTGTACTCTCAAACTCAAAACAACCATGATACCCATCTTGAGATCATTTTGAGTACACTGAGGGAGCATTAGTTATATGTTATGCTCTCAAATTGCCACTTTTGGATGGACGAGATTCACTTCCTGGGCCATGTCATCTCAGAGACTGGAGTATCAGTAGACCCATAAAAGGGTAGAGCAGTAGTTACCTAGGAGCAGCAGAAGAATGTCTTTGAGGTACAATATTTCTTAGGGCTGGTTGGTTACTACATGTGGTTTATACAGGACTTCTCACGATTAGCAGTTCCATTGACAGGCTTGACTAAGAAGGGGGTGAAGTATGTTTGGCCATAATCCTGCGATTCAGCCTTTCAGGAGCTGAAGGGGGGATTGAATTCAACATCAATTATAGTTTTTTTGGAGCCAGGAAAGAGTTATACAGTTTTCTGTGATGCATCTGGTATCGGTTTTGGAGCAGTTCTTATGTAGGAGGATCGTGTCAATTCATATGGATCTCAACATTTGAGGCCACATCAGAGGAACTATCCTATGCATGACCTAGAGTTGGCTGCAGTTGTTCATGCTTTGCATTGTTGGAGACATTATCTTCTGGGGGAGAATTTTGTGGTATATACTAACCACAAGAGCCTCAAGTATATCTGCACGCAGTGTCACTTGAATTTGAGACAACATAGGTGGGTTGAGTACCAACAGTCATTCGATTTCGAGCTTGCTTATATGCCTAGGAGAGGCAACGCTGTGGCAGACACATTGAGTAGGAGGAAATAGATATAGGTAGTTCAGGAGGCCAGCATCGAGTGGTGGATTATGGCTCTATTCTCTGAAATGCATTTGGAGGTTCATGACAGACAGGGTCAGACTTTTCTTTCTTCTCTAGTTGTTACCTCTACCCTTCTTGACCATGTTTTAATGAGGCAGCTATCAGATTCAAAAGGACTATTTCTACAGGAAAGCATGTCAGGAGAGGAACCTCTTCCCAAATTTACCATAGGTTAGGGTGAGATCTTGCGTTTCCAGGGACGCGTATGGGTGCTAGTAGATATACATGAGGAGCTGATGTGAGACTTTAATTCCTCAGTTTGGGCAGTTCATCCTGGCGTCACCAAGATGTATCGTGATCTGCACTGCCAAAATTGGGGTCCAGGTATGAAGAGACATGTTGTTGGTTTTTTCATGAGTTTTTCCACCTGTCATCAGGTGAAGGTGGAGCACCAGCGACTAGTAGGGCTTTTACAGCTACTACCCATTCCCGAGTATAAGTGGAATGATGTCGTGATGGACTTCGTGATAGGGTTACCGAGATCGCCTTGAGGGAATGACGCAGTATGGGTGGTCATTGACATGCTCATGAAGAATGATCACTTCTTTGCGATTAAGGAGACCTTAGGTGTTGATGAGCTTGGACGGTTGTAAATCTGTGAGATTGTATGCTTGCATGGGGTTCTGAGAACTATCATTTCATATAGGGACGCCCGCTTTACGTCGCATTTCTGGCAATGGCTACAGAAGGATTTGGGTAAACATGTACTTCTGTGTACATCTTACCATCCCTAGACAGATGGCCGGTTAGAGCGCACGATTCAGGTGCTAGAGGATATTCTACAAGAATGCGTCCTTGATTTTGGAGGTTCTTGGGAGAGACATATACCTCTAGTGGAGTTTTCCTACAATAATAGTATTCATGCAACTATTCAGACGGCACCTTATGATTCATTGTACGGTAGGCCGTTTTGATCACCCTTGTGTTAGATGGAGGTAGGATAGACAGCTATGTTGGGACCTCATCTTGTTAAGGAGACCACATAACAGGTGGAGTTGATTCAGAAAAGGATGGCTACTGCATAGTCTCAGTAGAAATATTATGCTGATCAGTGGAGAAGACCTTTGGAGTTCAAGATTGGAGATTAGGTTTTTCTACGTGTTACCCCAAGGATAGGACACAAGATGATCAGGAGACAGGGTAATATTTCACCATGATACGTCAGTCCATTTAAGGCTTTGGAGAGAGTCGGGCTGGTTTCTTATAGGTTGCTGTTACCTCAGAGGTACCAGGCTATGCACGACGTCTTCCATTTTTCTCAGCTTCGATGCTATTTCTCAGACCAATCTCATGTTTTTCAACTCAAGGAGGTTGAGCTGGAGCAGGATGCATCATTCGAGGAGAATCCAATTAGGATTTTTGATCATAGTGGAAAGGTACTTCACGGCCAGTCTGTTCCTCAGGTATAGGTGCTATGGCAGCACGACCATGTACAATATGAGACTTGGGAGAGGGGGACGATATGTGGTCATAGTGGCCAAAGTTGTTCGAGGTTTCTTCATTTCCACCTTGTTAGGGAAATTCAGGGATGAATTTCCTTAATGGGGGAAGTTTGTAAGAACCCAGATCTTCTTTTCAGGTATTTTTTTCCTTTTCTGGTAGTTTTTGAGAAAAAAATTAAAATATGGAAATTTTTGGAGTACACGCCATGTACTTTATGAGTAAACAGCGTGTACTTCGATTCCACTGGAAGTTGTGTGCTGGTCGTGTCATGGCTACACACACGGCCGTGTATAGGTGGCTTGGAGGACTCCAAAATTGGAGTATGGAAAAGGAAAATACATGTCATGTACTCTAGAAGTACACACCATGTACTTTCTTTTTTTCGTTAAAAGGATTGGGGTCGCGTCTAATGTTTATTTCCATCTTCATCTTCACTTAATTCCATCTAGAGTGTCCAGGGAGGCCGAATCTTCTCTGAACTACCGATCCGTCACCAGTTTTCTGAATTGAACACCGTCGGTTGCAATAGAATCGTAACGGTGAGTTATTGGTTCTTCTTTGTCCATGTTTCCAAATTCATTCTCTTATGAGAGTTATCATAGGTTGAACATTTTAGATTTTTTTACAGATATAATCCATTATAAGCCGATTTATGGGCCTAAGTTCAATTATATCGATCTCTTAGGATCAAGGTAGGTGGGTTGTTTCCTTACATTGAATGTCGTTGAGTTTTTGTGCAAAGGTGCCAGATTTCCATGTTTCAGGTATATCAGGTAAGGGATTTTGGTCCTATTGTTTAATTGCCCTAAATTCCTTGTTATCTTAAGGTTAAATGATAATAATATATGCTTGTTTTCATGTATGAGGATCAACCCATGGGTGTTATCTCTATTTGGATGTTTAACACCGTTTGGAACAGTTTGCCTACAAGGTAAACCCTATTGTAAATGCTAGTTTTCAGGTTATAACCGATTGCATGTGTTTCCTGCCATTTTAATGCTTTGGATGCATTGTATATTTTCTCCATGAATTTTATAAAATTACATAGGTATTCTGACAGTCAATTATGCACTAATGGACTGCTCAGGGCTGTGAGAACCTGGTGCGGGAGACCAAAGTGAGAATAGATGATTTAGTGATTCCCTAGGGGGGTCTGTTGGAATTAGTTTCGTACGCTGGACCTATAGGAATTTGACTTTGTGCTTCCTAATAGTGTCATTAGTTTACACACGTATTGAGACCACAATAGGAATTAGAGGTAAGAGCTTCTTCAGAGAGTTTGTATCTATCGTTGCAAGACCATATGGGAATCAACATGAGGGCTTCCTAGAGTGTATGTGCCTTTGTATGTTTACTTGACTATAGGGGTATGCTAGTTTGATCCACCAAAAGATTCAGTGTGAATGTATATTTTTGTTGTTGTATTAGATGAGTCTACCAATCCAAAGCACATGCTTGGATCTTTTGGCCTGCTTGTTTGTTTAGGTAGTCTTTTGATGCCTTCTGTGTTACCTGTTTAACTTGGAATAGAGAGATTTGATAGATTCCTTGGTTGTTTAATTAAATGAATGAATTAATTATTAAATTAATGTGAATGGTAATTACTAGGATTGTTTATTTGTGTACTCATAGCTCATTTCTATATTTATATTCAATACTTCTGCTATATTACTCATTGATAATAGGGAACAGATCTTGTGGTGGTTACCTACTGGGATTAGTCTCACACCCTGTTTGGGTGCTTCTTTTGAGACTAAACAGGTCATATGGTTGCAGGTGTGGATAGGGACTGTGTTCCTTATTCTTCGGGTACATGATTGCTGGTTGGATCTGGAGAGAATAGGACTGAGCATAGGCTTGGGATGCTACTGGAGTTACTGTTTACTTTTAGTACTTTGTATCTCAGTTGTATTTCTACACGTTGTGGTGTTTTCTTCTTTCCTTAGATACTTGTACCTGCTACATTATTATCATAATTACTATATATTCATTACTTATGATATTTAGTTTTAGTTATTCTATGATGTTTACTGCTTCCACTATTGATTTTTATTTCCTTTCCCTTGTATACCTTACCAAATGGGGGCATAGTTTCCCCAATGACTCACCAAGGCCCTCGCTGCTAGTCAGAAACCTCTGACATTTGGGGAAATGTGCTTGTGGTCATGTGGTGAACCGGGTACGGGGCACCAGTTGAGTGGTTCCAGATCCGGGTCGTTACTCTTTTGATAACTATTTTTGAAGAATATGTAGATTATAATTTTTTTAGAAATTATCATATTCATAAGTCTTGTGAATAAGTAGCTACATCAAATCATATATGCCGCCCCTCAATGTATTCACCCACCTCCTTCAATTACTTTCATATTATTTAAAAAGAACACACACACACAGATATATATATATATATATATATTTTTGTATGGTAATAAGGATGGACTTGTTTTTTTATAAATATCACTCATGCATAGGGTTTCCTCTCAACCATCCCATTCCTTTCTTGATTGTGATCTCAGAATTGGAAAATTTTACCTTCTAATAAACAGTTTCTTTACATGGGGTTTTTTTCTCCCCCTTTATATGTAATGAAACATTATTTTCTTCTAATTTTTTGGATTTATTCATGCAATATACTATATTTTGACACTAATTATTTTTATTATCCTAAAAATCCCATGTATATGACTTCTTAAGATGATTATTATCTTCTCTTGAAATAATCTGCATACCCTCAGTTATTGCATCGATTTGAAATTTCCCTATTTTTATCCATTTTCAGTTGATCTTTCCAAATTGTAAAACATTCTTTCTTTGTATACTCTTCCTTTTTGGGTATCTACATTAATTTTAATATGTACATTATTTTCTCTCTTTAACCATCTAATTTTTATTCCTTTTTAAATCATAATCATCTTCTTTAGTTAATTTATTCATGCATATCTCAGCTATATGACCTTCTAGTCCACACTTTCCACACAAATATTTTATGCATTAATGCCTATTTTGTTTTGGGACCTTATATGTATTTTATATATATTATATTTTCATCTATTCAGTATATATCCCCATAGTTCATTATTGATTCCTATAAATCACATGTTGTACTATCAATAGTAGGATCTATGCTCATATTTTCCAAAACTTCAGTAAAATCCTTTGAATGGTGATATTTTATTATATTGATAAAACTGTCTAGAAAATTCATGATATTTTATTATTTTAAAACATTGTTAAATTTTATGAGGAATCAATGATATTTAATGAATCTTCATTTCATCAATTGAGGTGATAGAACTCACCTATATTTTCTTCATAGTCCTCATAGATTCACCTATATTATTGGCTATGTCATATATGTAACGTCCCAGTTCCAGAATCCACCTAGAGGCACCCCGTACCCGATTGGTCACATGGCCTGAAATGCATTTTCCCGAACGCCAGAGGCTGCTGACAAGCAGCGAGGGCCTTGGGTGTGATAGTGGGGAAACTATACCCTCATTGGGAGAGTACATAGCAGAATTAACAAACATAAAATTGTAGAAACAGTTAATATCCAACATCAGTAACTAGTGGAAGACTGGAATAATAAATCAACTAGAACACATATATATATAAATGATTCATGATACATATGTTTAGGGAAGTGGTGAAACAAGTCACAATGCTGGAAATAAAAATAGTGCTAAACCATGTACAAAAAGAAACGAAATAACATGTAACAACCCGAAATTTTGAATAAAACTTGTTTCCTAATTTTGTGTGTTATTTTATATTCAACAAAACTGTTTCATTTGATAACAGTAGTATAATTAAAATTAGACTGTTGGGTTTCGACTGTTATATGACCATTATTCAATATGACTGTTGGAAACTAAATGTTGCGATTATTGTCTCTAAATACAAGTGATCTTGGTTAATTCATATAAAAAGAATATTCAATGGCCTCATCCAGTAGTCTTGGGCCAATCGAAGCCCATCTAACAGAACTTGGGAAGGAGGTAGCACAACTAGGCCTTGCTCTAGACCAAAACCAAGCCGAACTTCATCGTGTGAAGCTAGAACGGAATCGCCTTCGCGAGAAGTTCAAACTGATAGAAATTAATACTTGTGCAATGTTGGCCAAGCCGCCCTCGGATTCTCTCACCTTAGCACACCTTACACTTAGGTCCTATGCTGGGGTTATAAGGGGCTATGTAAGGAGACCGTAACTGCTTTGTGTAATATTTTGAGATAAATAAAATTGTGTTTTCTTCTTACGGTGAATTTTGTAAATTTTTTAATGTTCGGACAAATGTAGGATGTATATTACTGATGAATTTTAGAAAAAGGATATTTTAAAAATGTTTATGTAAACCTTAAATAATTAAAAATGTGTAATGATTTTCAAAAAATGGTCTCCTACAATTATGTTTAGTACGAAATTTAGAGTCTAATAAGATCAACATAATTTTTGATGAATAGTAAATTATGAATAGTGATTTTATGCTTAGGATAGTAATGTGACCAAATGGATTAGTAATCTCACTTAAAGAAAGTATTAATATAATCTAGGCACCTGGATTAAGTAATATGATTCAATAAAATAGGTAAATAACTATTTCAGAAATTATTAGTCAAGTATTAGTTTTTTCTGGTGAATAGGGTTTTTAATTAAAAATTAAATTTAAAATATTTAGAAAATTATTTTTATAAAATGGTCTTTGTTTTTGAATTCAGAACATCAATATTATGCTAGGTAATTTTTCGGGATTTTTCGGAAAAAACGAATTTTCAGTGAATAGTGTTTTTATTTAAAAATTAAATTAAATTTATTTAGAAAATTATTTTTGTAAAATAGAGTTCATTTTGGAAATCAGAGCATCGATATTTAGTTAAGGTGAAATTTTGGGATTTTTCTGAGAAAGTTAAATTTTCAGTGAATAGTGAAAATAATGTTTTAGGGTTTCGGTATGTTTAATGACATCATGGCTGCATCATGATGATGCCATGAGATATTTTAAGGGATGTTCAGCTTTTAAATAGTAATATAAGGTATTAGGTGTCCCAAATGGCCAAACCCATGAGGGAATACCACTTGGTTTGCCAATACCACCAATGAGGTGTCCCTTGGCCATTAATGTCTTGTCCCCTAACTTTCACTATAAATACCAAGCCATTATCTCATACTTTCCATTCCAAAACCCTCCTCAAATAAGTTCTGGTCTCCTTACCTCTAAAGAAGTCCTCCCAAGGTACCCCCAATCCCGCAAGTTCCCAACCATTGAGTTTTAAGAGTTACGTTTTAAGGTAATGGATCATACCTCTTTCTTTCTTTCCAAGTATTATCTTTTATGTCATTTATTTTAAGCTCAATGTTATTATGTTGGGTATGATCTTTTATATTCATCATACTTTCATTTTTATGTTCTTATGATGATATACCCCATCTTTCTCTCATCAATTCATTTTAAGAATGTTGAAGTGGCGTCGTTAGGCTGCCGAATTTTTAAGGGATTCTTTCACCCTTCTCGTTTTCAAGATATATTTTCATGTGAAGTCTTACAAGTTCATTTTTATTTTGTTGTGGTATGATCTCTATATGTATCATAATTATCTTTTATGTTCATATGATGAGAGACCCTATTTGATCTCTTCAATTCATTTTTTTGAAGTTTTAAGTGACACCGTTATGCTGCCGAATTTTCATAAGAGAAATCTTATTTTTGTCTTCCTTCAATTTTTTCATTTCAAATGGTATGTATTTAAAATTTCATTTCCATGTTCTTATATGCATTAAATTATGCCCCTATACTTTTTTATTGATCATTTATGAGTGGTTGACCCATGCCCCCTCTCTTTTCAGTATTTTCTAAAACCCTATAACATAGCCGCTATGCGGCAGAATTTTCGTCTCAAAATGCCTCTCTCTTTTTCTCAAATTCTTTTATTTTATTAAGTGAATACTCAAAGATCTTTATTCTACAGGGGTATTCACATATATTTCAAAATTTTCTATTTTAATTTCGGTGATTTACATACATGAAACCCGCTTTCCTTTTCCGTGGGTTTAAGGTCACATAAAGATCATGTCTTTAAAGCAGTTTTTAAAACATTATGATTATGAAAGGAAACCCATTTCTTTTATGTTATATGGGTTATTTATGAAATTTTTTATGATGTTATATGTGGATCACATTATAATAAAGGCAAATTTAAGGGTGCTCCCTGATAGCACTCCAATGCATTGGGTAAAGACTTAATCTCTAGAGATGATGATTTTTAACGACACCTTGGTGAATAACCTTGGTAATTTCTAATGACACCATGGGGATTGACCTTGGTGAAATGAAAATTATTTTATATGTTAAATGTTTTAACCACATATTCATGTTATGAAAAATTTTATTTTTATTATGATATTCCTCATGATCTCTTTCTCATTCCTTAATGTTATTTTTCATGACTTTTGACGTGTCGCAAGTTCTCATGTAAAATGTTTCCCTTGTTTCCCTTACTGGGCCTTCTGCTCACCCTTTCCTTTCATGTATGATCCCAGGTTATGAGATGGTGTAATGAAATTAGGATGAACAAATGAATAATCCTTTCAAGTGTTTAAGAAGAATGTTTTTGTCTCATGTAATATGTTCCTGGTTTTCAGGACACTATACCTTAAAGATCCTCGGTTTTTTTATAATGTAATGAAAGTTTATGTGATAAAAAGGTGGGATGATATAGTTGGTATCAAAGGATGGTTTAGGTATTTTTGGAAATTAGGATATTAAAACTATAGGAAGAACCCTATAGAAATGTGTAAATATAGGAAATCTTCCTGGTATTTTGGCAAGTATTGAGTAAGTGGTTTCCATGTAATTACATCCATGTCTGGATACGAGCAGGTAGAGGTGGCTCTGGAAGAGATGTACATAGGGGTAAAACCTGAAAACAACACTTTGAGCTAGACTCGAATGGGAACTGGTACACGACAATGGGCCTTGATTCACTCTTGGTTATGACACTTCTGTGGGATATGCTTTGGTGAATTCATAAGCTTTTTATGAACCATTATTAAAGGGACAAAGATAAAATAAAATAAAGATTCACATAAGAATATATGATCATGGATAACCTAGATTGTCACCTAGGGGATCACAAGTTAGGGTATACTTTAATTCTACAAGTTTATCTTTCTATGCTTAAAGTTTCCTTTTACTGATTATTGGATAAGTATTTAAGCCCCTAATTATACTTTCTTCTCTTAGTTAATGGTGGGAAATGGAAGAACATGTCCCAACAACCAATGTGATAGGAAATGTGATGATTTCTCTACAAATGTGATAGAGATGACGAGAGATCAAGTTAAAAATATTGTGATTATGCCAAACCAGCAATCAAAAATCACAATTAATAATTAGTACCTAGATTAATGACCAAATTCATCAAGGAAGAAGAAGAAAAATTCTCAAGGATGCTCATCTAATAAATATGATATGGGAAAGAAGACCCAATTTCTTTTTTGCAAAAAGTGTGGGAAGAGGCACCATGGAGAATGTCACAAAGGAACCGGGAGATGTTTTAAGTGTGGGAAGATAGGGCATAAAGTAGAAATTTTCTTTAAAAAAATGGATAATGTGATGATTGGAGATAAGGTTCAATCTAATGTACCTTATACTATTCAATGTGGTAAATATGGAGAAGTGGGACATTATCCAAGGCAATTATCTCTTGGAAGGGATGAGAAGAATGATGAGCATCAACAATCTTCAAGGAAAAGGGAACAATGAAAGTCATATGTTGAGATAGATCATGATGACTGAAGTACATGTAAATTATTCGCAATAATTGTCGATGTCATGTTCTATTTTAGATTGTTCTCTATGAGCATATCTTTTATGTTTTCTAAGATCATCGAGTCACTACCTAAGATGATTTTATATCATTAAGAAAAACATCTATTGTTATGTAGATCATGTTGATGTAGTGAAGTTGTCCCTCTTAAAAAAGGTGATTAGGGGATTAAAAGATGATTATTATTTTGGAATACGTTCACTATTTTGGGAACCCTATATGATCGAGGTATAAAGATTACTATGGTATATTCTTTGAGGAGTAAAGTTTGACTTATATTTTGAAGAATCGATGAAATTAAGGAGAACTTATGGTAATTTAGGTTACTTATGGAAATTATTAACCTATATTGGGGAAAATGTGATTAGGTTAGTTACATTTGTTATAAGATGATAAGAGTGGTTGATGTTGTTTGGAGATGAATGATAAAGTATATCTTGGAAGACTATGTTATGAGATCGTTCTTATAATTGGGTTTCAATTTTAGTTTGGTTTATTTTGAGTAATTTTAAGGAAACTTATTTATTGAATGGTCTATAATGGACTTTGGGTAGTATCGTGGAATTTTGAAGATTTAAAGAAGTTTCCCATCCTATGGGATTATTTCTTTTTGAAGAGTTGTTTTACCTTACCCCTTATGTTTTGGGATAATGTTTAAAGATAGAAGAAATAGATAGTTAATCTTTTGTGGATTATGTGATTCTCTAGAAGATGCTTTTTGTTCTTTGATGAGACCTAGTAGTTTTGAATTCTCATAGTTTGGAGAAAAGATTTGTTTTGGTAGAAACTTATTAAAGGATGAAACTATACTTGAAGGTAGGTGTATTTCGTTAAGTTTATATTCTATGTAGTAAATGAATTCCTCAAAATTATGAAAAGGAACGTAAAACAAAAATGTTTTTTTTTATATTTCCAACTGGGTAATCAAAGACCATTTACACACTTCATAAGTTTGTGATTTTCTTGTGGTTAACTTTCAACTAATCATGTTTTCTATCACTCTCCCTCAGAACTTGACCCTTTGTTTTCTCTTCCATGTCCATGTTTTCCTACATGGAATCCTTGTGTGGGTTAACTCAGGTGACCTTTTTACTTCCCTTTATTTCTTTTAAAGTAATAGTTTTACTGACTCTTTTTCCAATGTGGGACTTTCAATGAAATTTCCAAACCCAATTTTAAAAATTGCGAGGACGCAATTTTTTAAGGTGGGACGAATGTAATGACCCAAAATTTTGAATAAATCTTGTTTCCTAATTTTTTGTGTTATTTTATACTCAACAAAACGGTTTCATTTGATAACATGAGTATAATCAAAATGAGACTGTTGGGTTTCGACTGTTATATGACCATTAGTCAATATGACCGTTGGAAACTAAATTTTGCGATTATTGTCTCTAAATACAAATGATATTGGTTAATTATTATAGAAAGAAGATTCGATGGCCTCATCTAGTAGTCTCGGGCCAATCGAAGCCCATCTAACAGACCATGGGAAGGAGTAAGCACCACTGGGCTTTGCTTTGGACCAAACCCAAGATGAAATTAATTGTGTGAAGCTAGAATGGAATCACTATCGTGAGAATTTCAAACTGATAAAAATTACTACTCGTGCAATGTTGGCCGATCTGACCTCAGATTCTCTCACCTTAGCACACCTTACACTTAGGTCCTATGCTGGGGTTATAAGGGACTCTGTAAGGAAACCATAGCTGCTTTGTGTAATCCTTTTAGATAAATAAAATTGTGTTTTCTTCTTTGGGTGAATTTTGTAAATTTTCAAATGTTTGGATAAATATAGTATGTATTTTTTGATGAATTTTAGAAGAAAGATATTTTAAAAATGTTTATGGAAACCTTAAAAAATTAAAAATGTGTAATGATTTTCAAAAAATGGTCTTCTACAATTATGTTCAATAAAAAATTTAGAGTCTAATAAGATCAACTTAATTTTTTATGAACAGTAAATTATAAATAGTGATTTTATGCTTAGGATTAGTAATGTGACCAAATGAATTAGTAATCTCACTTAAAGAAAGTATTAATATAATCTAGGCACCTTGATTAGGTAATGCGATTCAATAAAATAGGTAAATAACTATTTCAGAAATTATTAGTCAAGTATTAGTTTTTTCTAGTGAATAGTATTTTTAAATTAAAAATTAAATTAAAAATATTTAGAATTTTTTTTATAAAATGGAATTTATTTTTGAATTCAGAACATCGATATTACGCTAAGGTAATTTTTGGGGATTTTTCTAAAAAAAATGAATTTTCGGTGAATAGAATATTTATTTAAAAATATACTTAAAAATATTTAGAAAATTATTTTTATAAAATGAAATTCATTTTTGAAATCAGATCATCAATATTTAGTTAAGGTGAAATTTTGGGATTTTTCCGAGAAAGTTGAATTTTCAGTGAATAGTGAAAATACAGTTTTAGGGTTTCGGTATGTTTAATGATATCATGACTGCATCATGATGATGCCATGAAATATTTTAAGGGACTGTTGACTTTTGAATAGTAGGATAAGGTAAGAGGTGTCCCAAGTGGCCAAAACCATGATGGAATACAACTTGATTTTCCAATACCACCAATGAGGCGTCCCTTGGCCATTAATGCCTTGTCCCCTCACTTTCCCTATAAATACCAAGGAATTCTCTCATCATTTCCATTAAAAAATCCTCCTCAACGAATTTACGGTCTCTTTACCTCCAAAGGAGTCCTCCCAAGGTTCCCCCAAGCCCTCAAGGTCCCAACTGTTGAGTTTTAAGAGTTACGTTTTAAGGTAAGGGATCCTACCTCTCCCTTTCTTTCCATGTACTCTCTTTTATGTAATTTATTTTATTCTCCATGTTCTTATGTTCGGAATGTTATTTTATATTTATCCTACTTTCCTTTTTATTTTCTTATGATGATATAACCCCTCTTTCCCTCATCAATTAATTTTAAGAATGTTGAAGTGGCGTTGTTAGGCTGCCGAATTCTTAAGGGATTCTTTCACCCTTCTCGTTTTCAAGGTCTATTTTCATGTTAAGTCTTTCAAGTTCCTTTTTATTTTTTTGGGGTATTATCTCTATATCTATCATACTAATATTTTATGTTCATATGATTAGAGACCCTATTTTATCTCTTCAATTCATTTTTTTTGAAGTTTTATGTGATGCCATTAGGCTACCGAATTTTCATAAGAGAAATCTTATTTTTGTCTTCCTTCAATGTTTTTCATTTCATATGGTATGTCTTTAAAATATCATTACCATGTTCTTATATCCATTATGGTTTTTCCCTATACTGTTTTATGGATCATTTATGAGTGGGTGACCCATGTCCCCTCTCTTTTCAGTATTTTCTAAAACCCTATAACATAGCCGTTATGCTGCAGAATTTTCGTCTCAAAATGCCTCTCTCTTTTTCTCAAATTATTTTATTTTATTAAGTGAATACTCAAAGATCATACTTATATAGGGGTATTCACATATATATCAAAATGTTCTATTTTAAATTCTAGTATTTACATACATAAAACCCGCTTTCCTTTTCCCTGGGTTTAAAGTAACATAAAGATCATGTCTTTAAATCAGTTTTTAAAACATTGTGATTATGAAAGGAAACCCATTTCTTTTATTTTATATGGGTTATTTATGAAATTTTTTATCATGATATATGTTTCTCAGATTATAATAAAGGAAAATTTAAGGGTGTGCCCTGATAGCCCTCCAATGCATTGGGTAAAGACTTAATCTCTAGAGATGACCATTTTTAATGACGCCTTGGTAAATAACCTTGGTACTTTTTAATGACACCTTGGGGATGGACCTTGGTGAAATAGAAATTATTTTCTATGTTAAATGTTGTAGCAACATATTCATGTTATGAAATATGTTATTTTTATTATGATATGCCTCATGATCTCTTTCTCATTCCTTAATGTTATTTTTCATGACTTTTGATTTGTCTCAAGTTCTCATGTAAAATGTTTCCCATGTTTCCCTTACTAGGCGTTTTGGTCAACCTTTCCTTTGATGTATGATCCCAGGTTATGACATGTTGTAATGAACTTAGGATGAACCAATGAAAAATCCTTTCAAGTGATTAAGAATAATGTTTGTTTGTCTCATGTAATAAGTTACTTGTTTCCAAGACACTAAACCTTAAAGATCCTCGATTTTGGATAATGTAATGAAAGTTTATGTGATAAAAAGGCGGGATGCTATATAACATCTCCTCAACATCGCAAGCCATAGCATCATCCCTTGCTCTCCAACTCTACAAAAATCAAGTACCTGAAGTAGATGGGTGGTTGAACTTATCTATACCTACAACAATATAATCTCTTTGGGCCCAAAAAAATGACCCAAACAGGGTGTGAGACTAAATCCTATTAGGCAACCACACAAAGATCTATGTTTAACAGTTAGTGGCATGTAAAGTACAGAAAGCAGAAAATAGGGAAGTTCTCAGCTGTAAACAATCCACAGTTCAATATCAAGTAGCCGTGAAACAATATATAAACCTCAAATAGGTAACCCTCTAAGAAGTACTCACAGCCATCCCCTCTGGTCCTATATAAGAAGTACAGACAACCCTCTGGGTAGTACACATAGCCCAACCACTCTGGTTCTGTGTTAGGAATTTAATAAGGCTATCGGAGGAAGTGCTCATAGTTTATCCCCTCATAGTCAAAGGTAAGGCAAGACTCTCTGAGGAAGCTCACACAGTCCATTCCCCGTATTGTCTAGGTAAATTAAGACTCATTGATGAAGCTCATAAAGTCCATTCCCCTCATAGTATAAGGTAGTCAGGGACTCTCTGAGGAAGTTCACATGTTAATTCCTCTTATAGCCCCGAGGTCTAGGACTCTCTAAGGAAGCTCACTCGGTCAATTCCCCTTATATCCCGGGGTGTTCAATTCATGAAAATACTCTCTGAGGAAGCTCACGCATTCAATCCCCTTATAATATAAAGTAATCAAGGACTCTATGAGGATGCTCACTAGGACACTCCCCTTATAGCCCCAGGTGATTCTAGGCTCTCTAAGGATGCTCACTCGGTCAATCCCCCCTTATAGCCTACTGCACTATGTTCTCAAGGCCCTGTGTATGTCAATGAGCATAGCAGTGTAATATAGACAATGTAAACCTACTGAACTACTTAGATAAATATTCTACATCATCACAAGTATGTCAGAATACAACTCTCTACCCTTTGGCAATAGGCATGGAAAACAGGCAAGACAGCCAAAGGCTAAACAAGACCAAACAGTCATAAACAGAACAATTCATGGGAAAAACACATTTAAATCATATAAATCAACCCAATTCATATCCAAATTACCTCTACACAGGCATAAAAGCATGGCGGGAAAACAATAGGCGTAAAACGGTAAACATGCAATACCCTGTTCAAGGGTATTGGTGGAATTTTCACATAATACTCAAAGAATTTGAATGGATGGGCACAAACCACCTACCTCAGGGTTAGGAGATCAATATAACTTAGCCTCTAATCTTGAATCTCCTTAGAACATTGTAGATATACAAAAAAACACATAAAACGTTCAACCCAAGATAACTTTGAAAAGAGGAGGAATTGGAAAATATTGATCTTGAAGAAGAGAGAACTCACTAATGTGATACCAATGCAACTGAAAGAGTTTGATTTGGAGGACGGATGAAGGATCAGGGGTTTGTCGAAAAACTGTAGCCATGTAGGTTCTCTTGGACGAAGAAAGCCTAGAAGAAGACAGTTTTGTCCTTCAGACGCGACTCCAGTGCGTTTAATGAAAAAAACAAAATACACAGCCTATACTTTTAGAGTACACAACCCGTACTTTTAGAGTACACGGCCTGTACTTACTATTTCCTCACTCTACATTAGGCATCCTCCATATCACCCCACACGACTGTGTGTGTGGCCAAGACATGTCCAGCACACGACCTCCTATGAAAATGAAGTACACGGCGTGTACTCATAAAGTACACAGTGTGTACTTGAAAAAATATCAAAAACTCCTATGTTCTCAAAAAAACGACCAGAAAAGGAAAAGAATACATGAAAAGAAGATCCAGGTTCTTAAGAACTTCCCCCCTTAAAGAAATTCATCCCCAAATTTCCCTAGCACGGCATAGAAGAAAACCACCGAAAAGCTCTGGCCACTGTGATCGTACATCAACCTCCCTCTCCCAAGTCTCGTGCTGCACTCGCCCGTGCTTCCATAGCACTCATACTATAGGAATAAACCGAACATAGAGAACCTTTGTACATAGATCAATAATCTAGATTGGATGCTCCTCAAACGATGCATCCATATCGAGATCAACCTTTTTGGGTTGAAAAACTTGAGTCGGGTTTGAAATGTAACGCCAGAGATGAGAGACGTGAAAAACATCATGCATAGCTCAGTACCTCTGAGTTTACGGAAACTGACTGTCAACCGGCCCAACTCTCTCCAACACCTCAAATGGCCCAAAGTACCTCAGCAAAGGATTACCATGTCTCCTAGTCCTCTTGTGTCTGAACCTCGGTGTGGCATGTAGGAAAACATGATCTCCATCATTGAACTCCAGAGGTCGTCTCCTCTGATCAGAATCAGACTTATGTCGATACTATGCAGTATCCAACCTCTTCAAAATCAACTTTATCTGCTTTGAGGTCTCCTAAATAAGACGAGGTCCCAGAAAAGCTGCATATCCTGCCTCTAGACAACATAAGGGTCATCGGTATGGCCTACCGTACAAATCCTCATAAGGTTCAATCTGAATACTTTCTTGCAAACTATTGTTGTAGGAAAACTCCAAAAGAGGTATATGCTTCTCCCAAGAACCTCTAAAATACAGAATTCATGCTCGGAGCATGTCTTCAAGCACCTGAATCATACATTTGGAATGTCCTCCATCTGGGGGTGGTATGTTGTACTCAGAAGTACCTTTGTACCCAAAGACTTCTGAAGCCCCTGCTAGACCCGAGAAGTAAAATGAGTATCCATGTCCGAAACAATGGAGTGTAGAACTCCATATAGATGCATAATCTCTCGGATGTACAACCATCCCATCTCATGAACATAGAATGTCTTTTTGATCGGCAAGAAGTGAGTGACCTTCATAAGCCTATCAATGATAACCCACACTGTGTCATTCCCTCGAGGCGACCTTGAAAACCTAGTCACAAAATCCATCGCAACATAATTCCACTTCCACTCAGGAATGGTTAACTGCTGTAAAATCCCTGCTTGTCGCTGATGCTCCGCCTTCACCTGCTGACAAGTGGAACACCTCATGAAGAACACATCAACATCTGTCTTCATACCCTGTCACCAATAATAATGGTTTAGATCACGATAAATCTTGGTGACGCCAGGATGAACTACCCAAACTGAGTAATCAAAGTCCCACATCAGCTCCACGTGTATATTTGTTGGCACCCATATGTTCCCCTAGAAATGAAAGACCTCATCCTAGCCTACGGTGTATCCAGGAATAGGGTCCTCTCCCAACGCACTCTCCCATAGGACTAGGCCCTCTGAGTTTAATAGCTGCCTCATTTGCATCCGATCAAGAAGTGTAGAGGTAACAGCTACAGAAGAAAGAATAGTCTTCCCCTGACTATCTTACACCTCCAAATTCATCTCAGAGAACATATCCATAAGCTTCCACTCACTACTGGCCTCCTGAACTACCTATATCTGAGTCCTCCTTCTCAATGAATCAGCCACTGCTTTGCCTTTCCCAGGAATATAGGCAGGCTCAAAATTAAAGTATTGTAGGTACTTGATCCACTGTCGCTCTCTCAAATTTAGATCACGCTGAGTGAAAATGTACTTGAGACTATTTTGGTCAGTGAAAACTAAAAAATTATCCCTCATAAGGTTACTTTTCCAACAGCGTAAGGCATGAACAATGGGTGCCAACTCTAGATCGTGCGTCGGGTAATTCCTCTCATGTGGCCTCAACTGCCGATAACCATATGCAACGACTCCATCTCCCTGCATAAGCACATATCCCAGCTCAATACCTGAAGAATCACAGTAATAAATATAGCTCTTACCTGAAACTAACCACACTAGTATCGGTGCTGACATCAACCTCCCCTTCAGCTCCTAAAAGGCTGAGTCACAAGAATCTGACAATAAGAACTTCACACCCTTCTTAGTCAGACCTGTCAGTGGTGCTGCTATGCATGAAAAGTTTTATAAGAAATGTCTGTAGTGTCCATCCATCCCTAGAAAACTCTCCACCTCAAAGTTGTTCATCGGCTGCTCCCAAGAAACTACAGCTCTCACTTTCTATGGGTCTACTGATACTCATATCTCTGAGATCACATGACCCAAGAAGTGAATATGGTCCATCCAAAAGTGGCACTTTGGGAACTTAGCATATGAATAATTCTCCCTCAGTGTACTCAAAACGATCTCAATATGGGTAGCATGGTAATGTCAAGTGTGAGAGTACACCAAAATATCATCCATGAAGACCACCATGAAGGAATCCAAGTGCGGACATAACAATCGGTTCATCAGTGCCATGGGAACTGCAGGTGCATTCATGAGACTGAATAGAATAACCACATATTCGTATAGACCATACCTACTAAAAAACACTATGAGGGGTATATTAGATGGTCTAACATGAAATTGATGATAACTGGACCTCATATTAGTCTTCGAGAACACTCAAGATCCTCGAAGCTGATCAAAGAGATCATCAATCCTTGGTAAAGGATATCGGTTCTTGACCGTGAGCTGGTTCAACTTCTGATAATCCACACAAACCCTAAGGGTACTGTCTGCCTTCTTCACAAACATGACAGACGATCCCCAAGGAGAAGTACTAGGTCGGATGAAACCCTTTTCCTACAACTCCTCCAACTACTTCTTGAGCTCCTATAACTCAGGTGTGGTCATCCTATAAAAAGGAATGGAAACGGGTGATGCCCCAAGAACAAGCTAAATAGAAAAGTCCACCTCACCTTCCAGAGGAAAACCTGAAAATTCCTCTAGAAAGACATCTCTTAAATGATCCACCACTCGAGTAAAGTCCAACTGTGAAGTTCTTTGATCATCCAGATATAGACTAGAAATATGGGACGTAACTCCTCCAAACCCATGATGCTTTGGTCCCACTCTTTTCACCTGGACATCACACTCGCCCTTATGAAGAAAAGATACACCCTTTGATGATGTGAAACTCACCCTACGGTGATAGAAGTCTACCACTACCTGACACAGAACTCACCAGTCCATTCTAATAATGACATCATAGCTCATCATCTCAATGTCATAGTGGTCCCATAAGAAGTGACATCCACCAACCTCTAGAGGAAACTCCTTAAACTGATGTACTCTAGATTTTCTGGTCCCCAACGGTGTGTCAAAAATCAACATACCGACAGAAGAAAAGATGCAGAGCCCAAGGCTCTCCACAATAGCAACAAAGAAAAAGTTATAAGAAGCTCTTTTGTCGAAAAGAGTAGAAGATGAAATTGAGGCTACTAAGATCGTACATCGAACTGTAGAGTGTTTGGGATCCAGATCCTACTAGGTCTACTCGACTGCAAAGGTCTAGCCTGCTCTGCGGCCCTGTGACACTGCATCACATCTCTAAGATGATCCACCCTATTGTAGCTGAAGAACAGACAACTGACTACCCCGACCACAACCTCCACCTCAGCTTGATAGAATGAAAGAACTCTAGTTTCCTGACTAATGAGAAACTGGTGGTGATGCTCTGGAACGTGGGGTCATAGAAGAACACATGTCTCTAGATGATGGAGAAATAACTGACAGAAACGCTGGAGATGGCCCATCTTGCCACAAGATCAGCACTCCATCGGGTCTCTCGGGCAACGTGGCCTCGTATGCCCGCTCCTCCCGCACTGGTAGCACACCACATGGCTACCTGAAGATGCATCCCACCTACTTTAATCTCATTGTTCAGCCTCCCTCCATCGCTTCCTGCAATCAGCTGGCGAAGCACTAACTCTGGATGTTGAACCGCCCTAGCTCACAACTCCAGAATCCCTCAAATTGCGCTCATTGATCTGTACCTAGTTGATGATATAGGATATCAAATTCAACCTAAAGATGTTCACCTGGGAATAGATCTCCTACCTAAGACAGTCCTCAAACATCCAAACTAGGAACAACTCATCACCTGTTGGGATAGGCGTGAAACACTGCATCTTTGTGAAGCGAGAGGAATACTTCATAACAGAATGAGTACCCTACTCCAGGCTCATGAACTCCCTGGCTCGATCGGCCCTTAAGGTCTCCGGATATATGTAGTCATAGAAGATGCACTGGAACTCCTCCCAAGCCGTAACCTGTTGATGAACCTCTTATGAGATCACATCCCATCATCTCTTGGTGGAATCCCATAGCATATGGGTAGAGATCTTGACTCTCCTCTCTAGATGCATATCCAGATGCTCAATGATCATCGGCATGGATTCTATCCATGACTCTGTAGACTGAGGTACTTCTTCCCCTGAGAAGGTGGGAGGATTCTGCTCATGGAAGACCCACTTCAAAGAATCCATCGACGGGGTAGGATGCAACGCTCCCTGAAAGGTCTAAATCATCCTCAAGAATCCATCCTTGAACTATACATCAGCACCTACATCAAGTACAATGGATGGTGCCAAGTCTGACACAACAGGAGGATCTGAAGGTAGTACCTAATCGGCCATGTCCAGTGTCTGATCACCGCCTAAAAACTAGCATACAACCGGAGGATGTCTCGGTGGCATGACCCTACAAGTTCAAACGGACACCAAAGATTCAATATTATCAAGTACTGAAGACTGGAGGAACAAGAAGAAAGTCAGGGAACAAAAGAATTCAAGTTAAGAAAAACATAACTACATGACATGTATTTCCCCTGCACATCGTGTTCCCTCAAGTCATTTACATGGGCATGTAATATAACCACAACTGGTCCTATGACACCCCAAAACACATGGCATTTTTTCCTAGAACACAGCGTGTACCTGAAGGCCCTTCCTTGCCCGGGTCCTTTTATAAGGATAATCCACACGTCTCTCCTAAGACAATACGACACGTCGTGTTCAAGGTAGACACGACGTGTACTAAACAAGCCTCACCTGGCCCATGTTGTTAGTGACATGGCCTGACACATGGCTTACACTACACAACATGTTCCAGATAGATGCGGCGTTTATGTGAATGGATAACACCGACCCATGTTGTTTGTGACACCACCAGGTACCTAAGTCATACAACACGGTGTGTAAAATCCTAACACGACATGTATGTGAAAAGATGACTCCGACCTATTGTCACGACCCGTCCTCGGGGCCCATGCCGTGACTACCCCAAGCCCGCCTTCCATAGGCCAGGGGCTGGCGACTAGCACCAAGGCGTAAATCCCAACCAAAAGGGAAGGCATTGCCTTTGAAAAGTAAACAAGCACCACAGAGTAAGCAAGCGGAAAAGTAAACACTAAGTAAAAACTGTACAAGCTGTGCTGAAAGTAAAAGGGGCCGGAAATACAAGCCAAACTGTAAAGTACAACTGAAAGGAAAAACAACAAATGAAAGGAAAAACTGCAGCGTCGAGCCGTCCTCTGGAAGTGCCACCTGAAGGGTGGGTACAGATAGCCTCCACTGCTCCTCGGGTCCACCTAACCACTCCGAGTACGTCCCGCCCAGTGGTCCACCTCCAGGTACTGTCCTGCTCCGCACGCCTCCTCCACGATAAGCGCTGTCCGTCGTCTGCAACCAACACCACGAAGTGCGGGCATCGCCCGTGCAGGGGTGAGTATAAGCTACTCAGTTGGGACCCCGAGACCCCCGAAGGTCTCCCGAAATCCACAAAGGATAAGCCACGAAGGAGAGATACAATCACGAAGTAACATCTGACACGGCTTAGGTATATGCCCATACATATACCTAAGTCATCAATTCCCCGATCGGCTCCAACGTCCGAGCCCTAGCACAACCCAGTCCACACATGAAAGCAAAACGCATACCCACGCAGGATAGAACAACACAATCCACAAAGGAGAGTAAACAGTAAATCCACACAGGATAGCTCAACACAATCCACAAAGGAGAGAAACACAAGATTTAGCTCACACAGGTATACTTCTTCGGATGACGAAAAGATGATCTCTGATCCATATAAGTCGTCGGACCCACGAAGGATCGATAGGTAACTAATCTCTGCAGTGACCCACACAGGATCTGACCCACACAGGATCGGGCCCACGCAGGACCTGTAGGAGTTGGCTGACACAGAACCGCTGAGTGTTGACCCACACAGGATCGGATCCGTACAGGATCGGGCCCACACAGGACCGGGCCCACGCAGGACCTGTAGCACTGATCCACGTAGGATCGCTGAGTGCAGTAGTCGTCGTAGTCCGCTGAGGATCTCTGCACAGTCGTCGCCGCAGTCCACTGAGGATCTCGGCACGGTCGTCGTCGGAGTCCACGGAAGATCTCTGCACAGTCGTCGCTGCAGTCCACTGAGGATCTCTGCACGGTCGTCGCTGTCAAAGTAGCAGTCGCAGCCAGCCTAGGGTTCCCGCACACAGCAAGCTCATTCGGGAGGGTCCACTCCACGAGCCGAGAGGCTGATACATCAACTGACACAAAGTCCGAAGTTGATGTATCCAAAAGTTCCGTATCGACAACAGGAACTCAACGTCGCAGACGGCGCGTCAATCGGACGCCCGGTCTGAGAGTTATTGGCTTTTTCGTCCCAGGGGCCCGGTTGGGTTTTAAGGAAAAACCAACCCGACCGTACTCCACCTGCGTCCAAACCTTGGGCGGAGTATTCCAAAAGATCCGTCTCACTTAGAGGAATTCAACGAAACAGACGGCGCGTCAATCGGACGCCTGGTCTGTTAGTTATTGGCCTTTCCGTCTCACACCCACCCTGGGAAACTTCCTAGGAGGTCACCCATCCTGATCACTGCTCTAGGCCAAGCACGCTTAACTACGGAGTTTTAACTACATAGGCTCCCGAAAAGGAAGGTGCACCTTGAGTATAGTATACCGAAACGACCGTCTAGATCCAAAGATCGTGTTGCCCCTGACGGCGCGTCGTTCGGAGGCCCGTAGCTCAAGATACGGCCGTTTGAACAAAAACGTCCGAAGACGGGGGGTACGGGCCCGGGCCGACATGGCCCGACTCCCCCCCCCCCCCGGGAGTCGGCCGAACCGGGTCGATCCGACCCGGTCCGGTCCGGCCAGGGCGCGGCTCGGCCGGTCGGGCCGGTCTGGTCCGGTTCGGCCGAACGGCCGAAGGCCGTGGCATGCGGGGTGCCGCCCCCGCGGCCAGGTGATGCCGCGGCCCCCCCGCGTGGGGCCGCGTTGAGTCGGGACGCGGCTTCAGCCGCGTCTGAGGGCACCGGACCCGCGCGGCCGCGGGTGCCGCCGCCGCGCCGGCGGCCTGCGCCGCCGGCGAGTTCCGCGGGCCACCGAAATCGTTCCGGTGGTCCGATTATCTTCTCGTCTGCGCCATTGCTCCTCCTGGGACTCGTTCTTCACTGCGGAATCGTCAAACATCCGTTGCGGCATGTTCCGTCACTGCCCGTCAAATCCGCAAAAAAAAACGAAGAACGGCGGAGGTTCGTCGGGCCATGTTCGTTTGGCCCGCACCCTCCGCGTTAGAGATAAACAACCGGGAGAATTTTGTTCAACACATGAACCGAAAATTTTAATAACAATAAAATTGTTCGTTCGAAACCGGTTCTTTAATTTTTAAAGAACGTTCACGGGAAATAATTAAAAAGGGGTAATTCCCAAAATAAATCCCTACCTCGTCGATCGTCGCGCGCAGGCGTTCTTCGCGGAAAAGCTCGTCGCGGAAGAGAGGGATCGTCGCGTCGTCGCGGGGAGGCGTCGCGTCGTCGCGGAATCCGGTGTTGAGTCGGCGAACTCAACGCACCATGAAACAGCAGATTTAATTAAATTTATTAAATCCGTGTTTTTGGTTAAGAACCACGAAGGAGATAAAAAGGAAGGTCCGAGATTCTTACCTCAAGAAGCCGATCAAAGATCCGTCGCGGAGGAAGAGACGTCGCAGAAGAACGTTGTCGGCGATGCGGATCAAGGCATCGCGTCGTCGATTTCCGGGTTCGGCGTTCTTTGCGTTCTTCGCGTTCTTCGCGTTCTTCGCGAGGGAGAAGAAGAAACAGGGATCCTCTCAAATCTTCTCAAAAGATTTTGGGTTGGTCTTATTTTATTAATATGCCAACACACGAAAACAGGGTAAGAAACGATTGAATTAATTCGTTGAATTAATTCAACGAAAGAAAGAGGACATTTAATTCACGAAAGAAACATCCCATTTAATTCACGAGAGAAACAACCCATTTATTTTACGAAATAAACCGCCCAATTAAATGGTCTGTTAAGAATTTAGAAAACGCGTCAGTTGACTTTCATTAAGAAGGGTTTTCACAGGTGCGTTTCTTAGCGGAAAGAAACGGCGGGGCTCATGCGGGCCCCACCTCACAAATATCCTACCAAGGGGGTAGGATATTCCTGGATAGCATCCTATCCAGTTCAACTCAGTTCAAGCCGCCTTTAAGTGGCTTCAAGTGGCTTCAAAGTGGCTTAAGTGAAATAAAATAAAGTTGTCGCAAAATTATTTTATTTCTTAACTTTAAGCCCGAAAATTAAAAACCACACCCGAGAAAACGCAACTCCGGAAGAGGCGTTTCTAAGCGAATACCGGCGCTGCGATTTCATCGGTGCCCTCAGAATTCGATTCCGGGCACCGATTCAAAAGTTAGAAAAACCCACTCGTCCGTTCACTGAACGTACCCAAGCCAAACTTCGGAAAATGATTCCGGGCACACCGGGCCTCGGAATCAGGTGCCGTCAGAAACTGCGCTCTAGTAAAATTCCAAATAAAATTAAGAAAAAAAAATTTTCCTTGAAATTTACGGGTCTTTACATTACTCCCACCTCAGGACTTTATGTCCCCGTAAAGATACATCATAAACTAGGGAAACAAATGTGGGTAATGAGCACGCATCTGAGCCTCCCGCTCCCAAGTGCTCTCTTGGAGGTTCCCGTGCTGCCATCTGATGCACACAAGAGGGATCGATCACCCAAGTAGGACCCGCTCCTGTCGATCCTCTATCTCCACTGGGACCTCTGTAAAAGTCTCCCCATCATCCACGTCTAGCTCCCCATAGTCAATGATGTGCGTCGGATCGTGCACGTATCTCCTCAACTGGGATACGTGGAAGACGTCGTGCACCCGGTGCAACTGAGGTGGCAGAGCCAGGCGATAAGCCACCTCGCCAATCCTGCCGAGGACTTGGAAAGGCCCGATGAAGCGTGGAGACAACTTGCCGCCTCGGCCAAATCTCCGCAAACCACGTCGAGGTGAGACACGCAAGAAGACGTGGTCACCATCCTCGAACTCTAGTGGCCTCCGCCTTCTGTGAGCATATGACTTCTGCCGGCTCTGTGCTGTCCTCATCCGCTCCTGGATGACCTGGAACTTCTCTGTCGTGGCCCGGACCATCTCTGGTCCCACAAGTGCTGACTCTCCAGGGTCTGTCTAGCACAAAGGAGATCTGCAAGGCCTGTCGTACAACGTCTCGTAGGGTTCCATCCCGATGGTGGAGTGGTAGCTGTTGTTGTACGCGAAGTCCACCAAGGGTAGGTGGTCCTCCCAGCTGCGACCAAAGTCGAGGACACATGCGCGGAGCATGTCCTCGAGAGTCTGAATAGTCCTCTCCGTCTGACCATCCGTCTGAGGGTGAAAGGCGGTGCTCAGACGTAGTCGCGTCCCGAACGACTCCTGCAACCCCTTCCAAAGCCGGGAAGTAAAACGAGCGTCACGATCGGAGACGATAGTCGATGGCACACCATGAAGTCATACAATCTCCTGAACGTAGAGACACCCCAAGCTCTCCACTGAGCCCTGCTCTCTGATGGGTAAGAAGTGTGCCGACTTGGTGAGTCGGTCAACAATCACCCAAATAGAGTCGTGACCTCTGGAAGTGCATGGAAGTCCAGTCACAAAGTCCATAGATATCCCGTCCCACTTCTACTCCGGGACCTCCAAGGGCTGTACCAAACCTGCTGGTACCTGATGCTCTACCTTCACCTGCTGGCAGGTGAGGCACCGTGAAACGAACTCTGCCACAGCCTTCTTCATGCCCGGCCACCAGTGCTGTCGTCTGAGATCCTGGTACATCTTCGCCACTCCAGGATGTACCGACAAAGGAGAAGTGTGATACTCTCTCAGCACCTCCTCTCGTAAAGCGACTGGTACCAAGGTACGTCCACTGAAAAGGACATCGTGCTCTGCTCCAAGGGAGAAACCATCAGGTGCCTGTCCCGAGGATATCTGTGCACGCCGTGTCTCACAGTCAACGTCCCCACGCTGTGCCTCTCTGACCCTCTGAAGAAGTGGAGGAGAGACTGTGAGAGACTGAAGGAAGGCTGCTCCGTCTCTATCCACGAAGGATATCTGCAAAGCGGCTAGCTGCTCTGTCGCCTCCTCAAGTAGCTGGATGCCCATCCTCCTGCTGAGGGCATCAGCCACCACGTTCCCCTTCTCAGGAGTATAGACTATCTCAAAGTCATAGTACTGGAGGAACTCAAGCCATCGCTGCTATCTCAGGTTCAGTTCCTTCTGAGAGAAGATATACCTGAGACTCTGGTGGTCAGAAAAGATTGTGAAGCGCTCGCCCATCAGATAGTGTCACCATGTCTTCAGGGCAAAGACCACTGCTGCCAACTCCAAGTCATGGGTAGCGTAGTTCTGCTCATGAGGCCTCAACTGACGTGATCCGTAGGCAATCACGGCCCGCTCCTGCATCAGGACACACCCGAGTCCGGTCCCTGATGCATCACAGTAAACTACGTATCCAACTCCCTCCTCAGGCAACCTCAAGATAGGTGCGCTGGTCAATCTCTGCCTCAGCTCCTGGAAGCTCTGCTGACATCTGTCTGACCACACGAAGGGTTTCCCCTTCGTCGTCAACGCTGAGAGTGGGTCCGCAACTCTGGAGAAGTCCGGCACAAATCTCTGATAGTATCCGGCTAGGCCCAAGAAACTCCGCACCTCTGTCACGCTCTTGGGTGGCTCCCAAGCTAGCACTGCCTCGATCTTCACGGGATCCACTGCAACTCCCACCTCAGAAATGACGTTCCCCAAGAAGTGGACCTCACGTAACCAGAACTGACACTTCGAGAGATTTCCATAAAGCTGGTGCTCTCAGAGTGTATCTAGTACAACACGCAGGTGGTAGGCGTGCTCCTCCTCCGTCGTCGAGTACACCAAAATGTCGTCGATGAAGACCACGACAAATCGATCGAGGTATGGCTGGAAGATCCTGTTCATGAGGCTCATGAACACTGCTGGAGCGTTGGTCACGCCGAAAGGCATAACCAAGAACTCATAGTGGCCATACCGACACCTGAAGGCCATCTTCTGCACATCCTCGTCTCAAACTCTAAGCTGATGATAGCCTGACCTGAGGTCTATCTTCGAGAACCACCGTGCTCCCTTGATCTGGTCGAAGATGTCATCAATCCTGGGTAGCAGATACTTGTTCCTCACTGTCACCTGATTTAGGCGACGATAATCGACACACAGTCGCATGCTCCCGTCCGCCTTCTTGGCGAACAAAATCGGGGAAGCCCAGGGCGAAACACTGGGTCGGATGAACCCCTTTCCCTGCAAGTCCTCCAACTGTACCCACAGCTCTCGAAGCTCAGTGGGGGCCATCAGATATGCTGGAGTGGATATCGAGGCTGTTCCGGGGTACATGTCAATATAAAATTCTACCTCTCTGCGAGGAGGTAGTCCTGGAACGTCGTCGGGAAAGACGTCCGCGTACTGATCCACCACTGCAGGAAAACTGGGACTCTGCACGTCAACTGCTCCCAGGATGAGGCTAGCCAACTGATGACTGATGGGCTGACCTCTCCTCTGCGTGAGTCCATCCTGTGCTACTAAGGCTCCCTTCTCGCCGGTGAAGGTGAACCTTCTCCCGTCGGTGTGCACACATCGTACCTTGCGCCTAATGCAGTCAATCTAAGCATGGACCGTAGATAACCAATCCATGCCCAAGATGACGTCGTAAGGCCTCAACGCCGCTACAAGAAGATCCCAGCCGAAGCTCTCACCTCCTAGAGTAAGCTCACACTGCCGGCACCAATGCGTAATCTTCGAGTCTGCTCCCGTAGGAGTCTCTAGCCGTAAGGATCGAGCCAACGGCTCTGTCGGAATCTCCGAGCTCCGAACAAGGGCAGTGGCTATGAAAGAGTGACTCGCTCCTGTGTCTATCAGAACTGCAGCAAGGGTGGAATAGACACAGATCGTACCTCGAATCATCTCTGGCGCACCGTGGTCGTAGGCCTCCGCTGCCTGGAGCTGAGCCTGTCTCTGCCCGCCAGCTCCATGTGGTCGGGGCGGGCCTCCTGGTGGTGGTGGTGGTTGTGGCAGAGCCTCAAAGCGTCGCCCACCAACTGCTGCTCGGCCAGCTCCTCTGCCTCGTCCGCCACCTCCCTGCGGACCGCCACGGTCGACCCTCTGCCTTTGCCTGGGTGGTCCCTCCACCGTCAGCTGACCCTCGGTACGACGGGTCGGGCAGTCACGAGCCATGTGGCCCCACCCGCCGCACTCGTAGCACTGCCTGCCTCTCGGAAGACTGGCTACGGGCTGGGTGCCCTGCACTGCTGAGCCAGTGTCCCGAGGTCGCCTGCTGGAAGGTCTGGTCCGCCTGGAACCCTGAGTCATCCGCCGACTACCAGCTGCCGAAGACTCCGCTATCTGCCACCCTGCGGTAGGTCTCGCTGTGGACTCAGCCAGGAAGCTCTCGATCAGGAGGGCTCGCTCCAGTACTCCTTCCTGGGTCGGGATGCTGAGGGAGATCAGCGATGCCCTGATCTCGTGTCTCAAACCCTGCTCGAAGGTCCGGGCTCGGAAGAAGGGGTCCTGTACCATGTCTGTCGAGTACCGAGAAAGGTCGGTGAACCTCACCGCCTACTGAGCGACCGTCAAGCTGCCGTGCCGCAGATGAAGAAGCTCCTGGATGCGCACCGCACGGAGGGTGGCCAGGACGAACTCTGAGCGGAAGAGGCTCTCAATGTCCGTCCAGATGAGGGTGGACTCATCGTTTACCTGGAGCATCAGGCTCCACCAGCGTCCGGCTGCTGCGTGCAGTAGGCTCGCCGCGAGGATCACCATGAGGTCTGCCGGTGTCCTCACTAGCCTGAAAACTCGGACGACCACCTCCAGCCAGTCCTCGGCTGCCTGGGGGTCCGACTCCCCACGGAACCTGGGTGGTCGCTGGTGCTGGAACTCGTACAGAGCTCCGAGGCATCGTGCGTCGTCAGCTGCCAGTGATGGAAGCATCGGGGGCTCGGCGGGTAAAGGTACCGTCGGTGCCTCTGCTGTCAACGGGCCCTGTACCGAGGCCTCGTCGCTCGGCGGGCTGTCTTCGCGCACTACTCTAGGAACCCTAGCTGGCTGCTGTCATCGTGCCATCCTGAAAAGGAAACAAGTATGCCATGGTCAGAACAGTATATCTGGTGAGCTGACAAAAGTAATTACAGAGAAAACTTGAAACACACATGCAATCAATGTTTTCGTGCATTAAGTCGGAAATCAGAAGTCAGGGTCCTGGTGTATGGATACGTCTGCCGCCGCACCAACACTGGACTCCCTGGACTGATAACCACACTCAATACGCTAAACACTATTGCTTCACATAGAAGAAAGATCAGAGTCTGCGGTAGAACCGACCCCCCTCTGATACCAATTTGTCACGACCCGTCCTCAGGGCCCGTGCCGTGACTACCCCAAGCCCGCCTTCCATAGGCCAGGGGCTGGCGACTAGCACCAAGGCGTAAATCCCAACAAAAAGGGAAGGCATTGCCTTTGAAAAGTAAACAAGCACCACAGAGTAAGCAAGCGGAAAAGTAAACACTATGTAATAACTGTACAAGCTGTGCTGAAAGTAAAAGGGGCCGGAAATACAAGCCCAACTGTAAAGTACAACTGAAAGGAAAAACATCAAATGAAAGGAAAAACTGCAGCGTCGAGCCGTCCTCTGGAAGTGCCACCTGAAGGGTGGGTACAGATAGCCTCCACTGCTCCTCGGGTCCACCTAACCACTCCGAGTACGTCCCGCCCAGTGGTCCACCTCCAGGTACTGTCCTGCTCCGCACGCCTCCTCCACGATCAGCGATGTCCGTCGTCTGCAACCAACAGCACGAAGTGCGGGCATAGCCCATGCAGGGGTGAGTATAAGCTACTCAGTAGGGACCCCAAGACACCCTAAGGTCTCCCGAAATCCACAAAGGATAAGCCACGAAGGAGAGATACAATCACGAAGTAACATCTTACATGGTTTAGGTATATGCCCATACATATACCTAAGTCATCAATTCCCCGATCGGCTCCAACGTCTGAGCCCAAGCACAACCCAGTCCACACAGGAAAGCAAAACACATACCCATGCAGGATAGAACAACACAATCCACAAAGGAGAGTAAACAGTAAATCCACACAGGATAGCTCAACACAATCCACAAAGGAGAGAAACACAAGATTCAGCTCACACAGGTATACTTCTTCGGATGACGAAAAGATGATCTCTGATCCATATAAGTCGTCGGACCCACGAAGGATTGATAGGTAACTAATCTCTGCAGTGACCCACACAGGATCGGACCGACACAGGATCAGGCCCACGCAGGACCTGTAGGAGTTGGCTCACATAGAACCGCTGAGTGTTGACCCACAGAGGATCGGATCCTTACAGGATCGGGCCCACACAGGACCGGGCCCACGTAGGACCTGTAGCACTGATCCACGTAGGATCGCTGAGTGCAGTAGTCGTCGCAGTCCGCTGAGGATCTCAGCACAGTCGTCGCCGTAGTCCACTGAGGATCTCTGCACGGTCGTCGTCGGAGTCCACGGAGGATCTCCGCATAGTCGTCGCTGCAGTCCACTGAGGATCTCTGCACGGTCGTCATTGTCGAAGTAGCAGTCGCAGCCAGCCTAGGGTTCCCGCACACAGCAAGCTCGTTCGGGAGGGTCCACTCCACGAGCCGAGAGGCTGATACATCAACTGACACAAAGTCCGAAGTTGATGTATCCAAAAGTTCCGTATCGACAACAGGAACTCAACGTCGCAGACGGCGCGTCAATCGGACGCCCGGTCTGAGAGTTATTTGCTTTTTCGTCCTAGGGGCTCGGTTGGTTTTTAAGGCAAAACTCACCCGACCGTACTCCACCTGCGTCCAAACCTCGGGCGGAGTATGCCAAAAGATCCGTCTCACTTAGAGGAATTCAACGAAATAGACGGTGCGTCAATCGGACGCCCGGTCTGTTAGTTATTGGCCTTTCCGTCTCACACCCACCCTGGGAAACTTCCCAGGAGGTCACCCATCCTGATCACTGCTCTAGGCCAAGCACGCTTAACTACGGAGTTTTAACTACGTAGGCTCCCGAAAAGGAAGGTGCACCTTGAATATAGTATACCGAAACGACCGTCTCGATCCAAAGATCGCGTTGCCACTGACGGCACGTCGTTCGGAGGCCCGTAGCTCAAGATATGGCCGTTTGAACGAAAACGTCCGAAGACGGGGGGTACGGGCCCGGGCCGACCCGGCCCGACCCCCGCCGGGAGTCGGCCGAACCGGGTCGACCCGACCCGGTCCGACCCGGCCGGTCGGGCCGGTCTGGTCCGGTTCGGCCGAACGGCCGAAGGCCGTGGCATGCGGGGTGCCGCCCCCACGGCCAGGTGATGCCGCGGCCCCCCCGCGTGGGGCCGTGTTGAGTCGGGACGCGGCTTCAGCCGCGTCTGAGGGCACCGGACCCGCGCGGTCGCGGTCCGCGGGTGCCACCGCCGCCGCACAGAGTCGCGGCGGCCTGTCCGGCGGCGCGCCGGGGCGCCGCCGCTCCCGGCCGCCGACGCCGCCGCGCCGGCGTCTCGCGCCGCCGGGGAGTTCCGCGGGCCACCGGAATCGTTCTGGTGGTCCGATTCTCTTCTCGTCTGCGCCATTGCTCCTCCCGGGACTCGTCCTTCACTGCGGAATCGTCAAACATCCGTTGCGGCATGTTTCGTTGTTTCCCGTGAAATCCGCAAAAAAAAAAACAAAGAACGGCGGAGGGTCGTCGGGCCGTGTTCGTTTGGCCCGCCCCTCCGCGTTAGAGATAAACAACCGGGCGAATTTTGTTCAACACATGAACCGACAATTTTAATAAAAATAAAATTGTTCGTTCGAAACCGGTTCTTTAATTTTTAAAGAACGTTCCCGGGAAATAATTAAAAAGGGGTAATTCCCAAAATAAATCCCTACCTCGTCGATCGTCGCGCGCGGGCGTTCTTCGCGGAAAAGCTCGTCGCGGAAGAGAGGGATCGTCGCGTCGTCGCGGGGAGGCGTCGCGTCGTTGCGGAATCCGGTGTTGAGTCGGCGAACTCAACGCACCATGAAACAACAGATTTAATTTAATTGATTAAATCCGTGTTTTTGGTTAAGAACCACGAAGGAGATAAAAAGGAAGGTCCGAGATTCTTACCTCAAGAAGCCGATCGAAGATCCGTCGTGGAGGAAGAGACGTCGCAGAAGAACGTTGTCGGCGATGCGGATCAAGGCGTCGCGTCGTCGATTTCCGGGTTCGGCGTTCTTCGTGTTCTTCGCGTTCTTCGCGTTCTTCGCGAGGGAGAAGAAGAAACAGGGATCCTCTCAAATCTTCTCAAAAGATTTTGGGTTGGTCTTATTTTATTAATATGCCAACACACGAAAACAGGGTAAGAAACGATTGAATTAATTCGTTGAATTAATTCAACGAAAGAAACAGGCCATTTAATTCACGAAAGAAACAGCCCATTTAATTCACAAGAGAAACAGCCCATTTAATTCACGAAATAAACCGCCCAATTAAATGGTCTGTTAAGAATTTAGAAAACGCGTTAGTTGACTTTCATTAAGACGGGTTTTCACGGGTGCGTTTCTTAGCGGAAAGAAACGGCGGGGCTCGTGCGGGCCCCACCTCACAAATATCCTACCAAGGGGGTAGGATATTTCTGGATAGCATCATATCCAGTTCAACTCAGTTCAAGCCGCCTTTAAGGGGCTTCAAGTGGCTTCCAAGTGGCTTAAGTGAAATAAAATAAAGTTGTCGCAAAATTATTTTATTTCTTAACTTTAAGCCCGAAAATTAAAAACCACACCCGAGCAAACGCAACTCCGGAAGAGGCGTTTCTAAGCGAATACCGGCGCTGCGATTTCATCGGTGCCCTCAGAATTCGATTCCGGGCACCGGTTCAAAAGTTAGAAAAACCCGCTCGTCTGTTCACTGAACGTACCCGAGCCAAACGTCGGAAAATGATTCTGGGCACACCGGGCCTCGGAATCAGGTGCCGTTAGAAACTGCGCTCTTGTAAAATTCCAAATAAAATTAAGATGAAAAAAAAATTTCCTTGAAATTTACGGGTCTTTACACCTATGTTGTTCGTGACACAGCCAGGTACCTGGGTAAAACTACACAGCGTGTAAAATCCTAATACGTTTTGTATGTGAAAAGACAACTTCAACCCGTGTTGTTCGTGACACAGCTGGGTACCTGGGTCAGACTACACTGTGTGTAAAATCCTAACATGGCATGTTCCTACAAGGAATTCCCCATCCCATGTCCCTGCCACACGGCCTATGACATGGTTAGAGATGGCACGACATGTACTTGAGAAAAATAGTTTCTTCCTGAACAGATGAACACATGGAATGTAGTCATATCTACATAGTATGTACTCTAGGTTTTTCGGGATAGTAAGCCTTAGAAACTACTACGGAGCCTATAAAAACACAAAAATGATCATTAAAAGTTCCAAATTCCGATCTGTGAGGGACCATACTCCCCATGAATCAAATCTTCTCATCTTATACATGTTATAACAAGACAACAAGACGAAGATCCACCAAATTCTGGTCCATGAGGGCCCATAACACCTCAAGAACCAAAGTTTGGCATTCATCCAGACAAATCCTTACACAAACAATATCATATCCAACAAGATGTATTTTATCAAGGCATCTATCACAATAACATGCATATTCTACACAACATCTATCACAACAACATCCAATATCTAATGAATCCTATATGGCATGGAAAGAATGCATGCCATGTAATTCATACCAAGTTTCTATATAATGCATGAGATGGAATAACCTCATCTCATCGGGTTTCAATTGAAATAGAACCCCAATAACATCAATAATAATAGCCCAATACATGTGAATCACCAAATGGTGAAAATCAAATCAACTGTAAATCTGAAAAATCATAAAAATTTGAAATAACGAGGTAGATTGGCTTTTCCCTGTTCATAGGTTAGCTACTCTCGGGAAAAACATATTACCAAGTACCTATACTGTCCTATCCCTAGATATAGGATCCAAACTATAAGTCCAAATAAAATAATTCCTTTGATACCACTTTGTAACGTCCCAGTTTCGGAAGCCACCAGAGGCACCCCATACTCGGTTGGTCACATGGCCTCAAGCGCATTTCCACGAATTCCAGAGGCTGACAACTAGTAGAGAGGGCCTTGGGTGTGATTATGGGGAAACTATGCCCTCATTGGCAGAGTACACAGTGGAAGTAACAAACATACAATAGCGTAATTAGTAAATATCCAACAATGGTAAACAACAAAAGACTGAAATAATAAAACAACTGGAGGACATATATATAAATGGTGCATGATACATATATTTAGGAAAGCATCCAAACAAGTCACAATGCTAAAAATAAAAATATTACTAAACCAAGTACAAAACAAAAATAAATAACACCTCCTCAGCATCATAAGACATAGCTTGGTCCCTTGCTCTCCAGCTCCACAATAATCAAGTATCTGAAGTATAAGTGAGCTTGCCTTTATCTATAACTGTAACAATATAATCTGTTTGGGCCCAAAATCATGACCCAAACAGGGTGTAATACTAAATCCCAGTAGGAAACCACACAAAGATCTATGCCTAATAGTGAGTGAATATATGGTTGGTAAAGTATAGAAAGCAGTAAACATGAAAGTGATCAGCATTAAACAACCCATAGTTCAATATCAAGCGGTAGTGAAACAATAGCTAAACCTCATACAGGTAACCCTCTGGGAAATACTCGCAACCACCACCTCTTTTCATATCTAATAATTTCATACAACCCTCTAGGTAGTACACACAACCCAATCCATCTGGTTCTATCATATGAATTTAATAAGACTCTCGGAGGAAGTGCTCACAGTCTATCCTCTCATAGTCAAAGGTAAAGCAAGACTCTCTGAGGAAGCTCACACAGTCCATTCCCCGTATGGTCTTGTTAATGTGACACTCTTTGAGGAAGCTCACACAGTCCATTCCCCGCATAGTCTAAGGTAGTCAAGGAATCTCTGAGGATTCTCACATGTCAATTCCCCTTATAGCCTCGAGGTCTAGGACTCTCTGAGAAAGATCACTCAGTCAATTCCCCTTATAGCCTAGGTCGTTCAATCTAAGCAAAGACTCTTTGAGGAAGCTCATGCAGTCAATCCCCTTATAGTCAAAATTAATCAAGGACTCACTGAGAATGATCACTTGTTCAATCCCTTTATATCCCCAGGTGATTCTAGGCTCTCTAAGGATGCTCACTCAGTCAATCCTCCCTTATGTCCTACTACACCAGGTTCTCATGACCCTGTGGAGGTCAACGCGCATAGTAGTGTAATATAGCCAAAGTAAACCTACAGAAATACTTGGATAAATAGTCTACATCATAACAAGCATGTCTGAATACAACTCTCCACCCTACGGCAACAGGCATTGAGAACAGGAAAGGTAGCCAAAGGCTAAACATGACCAACGGTCGTAAATAGAACAATGCATAGACAAAACACATACAAATCATTGTAATCAACTCAATTCATATCCAAATTACCTCTACACAGGCATACACACATGGTAGGAAAATAATAGGTGTAAAACAATAAAATATCAATGCCCCGTTAAAGGGTATTGGAGGGATTTGCACATAATACTCGAAGACTTTGAATGGAAAGGCACAAACCACGTACCTCGGGGTTAGGAGGTCAATATACTTGAACCCCGAATATTGAATCTCTTTTGAACATTGTAGATCTATGAAAACAAATAAAAATTTCAACCCGTGAAGACTTGGCAAAGAAAAGGAATTGGAAAATGATGCTCTAGAAGAAGAGAAAACTCACCAATGAGACTCCAACTCAACCGACAGAGTTTGATTCAGAGGAAAGACAGAGGCTCAGGGGTTCATCAAAGATCTATGGCCGTGCAGGTTCTCTCGGACGAAGAAAGCCTAGAAAAGGACTGTTCTGTCCATCAGACGTTACCCCAATGTGTTTATTGAAAGAAAACAAAATACACAACGTGTACTTTGGGAGTACACGACGTGTAATTACTGTTTCCGTACTCCACTTTAGGCGGCCTCCACATCACCCCAAACGACCATGCGTGTGGCCAAGACATGGCCAACACATGGCCTCATGCGAAAACGAAGTACATGGAATGTACTCATAAAGTACATGGCATGTACTTTGTTAGAGAAAATATACCTTGTCCATCAGAACAATTCATATAACTGGCTTAAGATGAATCATATTTAATCTCAACATACTTATTGAATTATTTTTAGTTCTTCTTTAATTAATGTTGTACAGTAAAATACATTGAGTGCATTTTAGATAACTCTTCCACATTGTGAGAAAATTTCTATTCAAGATCACTCATCATATTATCTAGCTCAACTACCTATAAAATATACTTCTTATTTTCATCAATAATACCTACTTCACTTATATCATGATCTTCATTTTTAGAATCTAATTTTTTATTTCATTTTCCATCATTATATTCACTTTATTGAAATGATTTTTTTCTCAAGAATAGTTTTCAACTCTTCTTTCAGCCTCCATTATAGATTTATTATAACATTACCATCGTCATCACTACTAAAAGAATTTGATCCTTTTTCAACGTGAGAAATTAAGTTAATTTTATCTTATTAAGAACAACTAGGTTATGAATTTACTTGTGTGTAATTTCTCTTAAAATTTATCATTATATTACTATAATATTTATTCCTATCCATTTTATATTTATGAGTTTTATCACTCTCATCATTAGATTCTAATTTTGGAATTCTCATTGCAAAATTTATGGGAAAATTTACTATAACATTATATTTGGAACAATTTAGAAGATTACATCATTATCATTTTTATTTTACCTTTTTGAATCCCCTTGTAATAAGAGAAAACAAATTTCTTTTGTATTAGAAAACATTATCATCATCATAATCACTTGATACATCAACATCCACTTCTTTTAACATTCCTTTTCTTATATTCCCAAAGAACATATCTTATTTTTTCTTTTCTCTAAATTCATTACCTTCATAATTTCATAATATGTGTGAATATTATGTAACTCATCCAATGAAATTTCTTCCCAATCTTCCAAGGTTGAAACCATGGCATGAAATCTATCATTGAAATCTCTCATAATCTTTTTCACAATTGTTGAGTCTTCTTGCCTATCTCCATATCCACAAATAATACTTATTATCTTATTAGATATAATTAAATCGTTATAAATGATTTCATAATTAATCATTTTAATATCCTAAAACGTGATTCTATATATTTACAGCTTACCTACCATGAATTTAATATTTCCTTCATAACGTTTTATCAGATTATGATAGATCTCCTTTGTATTTTGAAGACCCATCACTTTTGTGTATACTTTTATGATAAATCTATCATGATATCATTTTCAGCCTTTCATTGAACCTATATATTTCCCTTTTCATATTAATTCATAGAAACATCCCCATAAATATGTGGTAAGATCACTATTTCTATATCTCTAACTTCTAGGATAAGAGATGGAATGAAAGAAAGTCTCATATTCTTCTAGCTGGGGATGTTATTTCCATATAAAGTAATCCTTCTTCACCTATATACTGAATTTTGATTCTCTATATCTTATAAAGATCTTAGATCTTTGGAGGGGTCCTTCCTATAATACCAATTTATGTGTCTAATAATTTTTAGCTACCAATGTTATGGAGGAATCAGTGGTACACTATTTTTTAAAAAATCATTATTTTAATCCAACATTTCTTACTAATTAAAATCTGGATACATTATATTTAATTCAATTAATTTGCATCCAATAAACCAAAAAATAAAATACAATACACTTGAATTTTTACAAAGTTCAGTTCAAAGGCATAATTCTTTCTGTAACAGATTACTCCCTGGTTATATATTTTTCACTATATATAGGTGGTTATAACAAAAGAAAGAACTATTCCCATTAACACTGAGTCCCACGATGTTCCACTCTAGAGTCCCACTGGATCTTACTAGTTCCCAACTAAACTAGAAACTCTTGATACCCATATATGGATATTTATACTATATACCATAATGTTACCAACATCCCATAGTCCTGCTCCAGAGTCCCACTAGAGACTTATTATTCATCAAAGTACTATTGAAGACATCTACTAATATTAAGCCACAAATGATATGATCCTCTGAAAGAAATGTATTTTTAAACTTTATACTTCTTCTAAAGTGCCTTAATTTTATGTGTTCATCAACAAAAAAACTGTATTACTTGATCTTCTCATGTAAAATTATCATGAATTTTAGCAACTGATTAAAAATTACCAGATCCTGCTCTCTCTCTAGGGAACATCAAATGCTCTGGACAGATCATACTAATCTAACTAAATAAGGTTATGGATTTTGAATTACTAAATGGATTATAGTATCATACATAACTACACACTATATATGCAAACTATATTCCATGTGTAATTTCCAATCATCATGCATGTATAAAACTATGCATGGTCTTCTCACATTGTGCTTGTAATAATAATTGTGCCTGAAAATTACCTTATATTTCTTATTTTTTTAGGAAGATCTCATAACTCGTTCATGTAGTCATATCACTAACTACTAAATATTTTTCATGTAATGAGTTCAATATCATTCATACAATATTATTTTGTTCATGTATACTGTATATATCATGCAGAAATCAATATCACAACTCCATTGTTCCTTCGTGCAAGTATACCACACTATCCCAAAACTGCTTATCAAGAGGGACTTTTTGTGACTCACTCAACTTCTTCATGTATGAATCATGTCTCATTCATGCATACATTCATTTACAAAACCTTGGACTACCTATGTTTACTATATCCAATTAGTTTGTGTAATCTCAATATCATCATGAAACCATTCTTTAATCACGCATATCAAGCAAGGTTGAAATTTATTAACAAAATTTATAATATTTTCAAAATAAATTACTGTACTAATTCTCCAAAAAAAGGATTTAGGAACTCAATTCTTCTTCATGTTATCGTGAAGGAAAATTATTAGTATAAATGCAGAGCATATTCTTAAAAAATGGAACATTTATAGGTCTCGATTATTCTCTTAGAACTCTCAAAAAGAACATTAATATCATAATGAAAATGAATTAATTCAGAATTATTTATAGAAAACTCTCCATTGACTTACTCCATCCACTTAACTCAAATTCATAGGTATAATGACATATCCCACAAATCACGACATCATAAAGAACTATTATTGTAAAATATTTTTGCTTCACATTGTATCTCCCTGGTATTATCTTCTTTAATTCATGAAAAAAGGTTCATGATGATTAGACCATATTAAAATCATCATGATGATAAAAGGGGACTCAAATTATTCAGTTTGAAAATAATAATTCCATGACATGTAGATCCAAGTCAATAAAATCCATCCGATGAGGATCATAGAAGAAGACAAACTACAAGTGCAATCAAATAGTGTAGAGAGATCAGATTATATGTATGTGGTTATATATAAATATTTTAATATGGATGACTGGTTTGTGTCCTAGAAAAGTCCCGAATATATCTTACACTTAGTTGAACTCTATTTAATAACACTCATTATGCCAACCTGTATTCGATTTAGAGATTGGATAATCTATGCACACAGTGGGATTAACATGGTTGTGCCTCCCAACATTGTCCCAACTAACCCACTCCCCAAGCATGACCACACCCATAAACTAGTTTGGGCTCTACACATCCCACTATACATAACTCTTTCCTTCTCACCATATTGGCTATATGTTTACCTTCCCACCTTAGTTGTGGCTATGAGTCTCTCATGATGGCTTGTGTATGGATGGATATTTATTAGCATACACACTGTTATCCTTATAACTCATATAAAGTGAAATTCCAAAATTCAGTCTCCACTTCTACCTCAAAAATGCTTCACATAAAATGTAGATAAATTTTACATGCCCTTCTTTCTTGTTGAGATCAGTATGTCATCATCAATCAAAATTAACATGTCTTTTGAACTTTAGCACAGTTAAACAATCGTCACAATAAGGTTGAGGATATTTCCACAACAAAACTAATCGTCACTCACATCTTTATTTCAAATTAATATCAATTTAATCATCCTTATTTAGAAAAATTAATTCAACTAAAAGGGCACATCACACTCATGAGTGTAAATGATAAGAAAGCAATAAGTGATCCCAAAATTATATATTTCTCCAATGAATTAGTTAATGTTTTAATCTAATGATACATTATACAAGAGATTAGGAAATAAAATTAATCTATTATAAGACGTTTTCATCTATGTTATTATGTCTTGGTGGTTATCCTTGACATATGTTTATGATGTCAGGTTTAAATTTGTTACTATATTACCATGTAGCCATTGGGTTATCATCTTATCTCATGTCACATGGTTCTTGTTTAAGATTCTCACCAATGTTATGTCCCATAAAAATTCATATTGTCTAAAATTCTATAATTTATTCATGTTATTCTTTGTTTATTTCCTTACTAGTCTTTATAGATCACTTATTTCTTCCATATGTCCCCAGGTTGTCTCATGCAGTTTTAAAAGAGTAGTATAATATTATAAGCATGTTAAGAAATATTTCAATAATTTCTTTTTACAAATGAAATCAGATGACATTATATGTACATAATTCCAAAATACAATACATTTATTTATATTCTTGGTTTTAATAAGTTCAATTTTAGGTAACAAAACATCAATTAATGTATAATAAATGGAAGGGTTTTCATAGTTGGTATTAGAGAAAAGTATAGTAATTTTCTGTTTTGGATTATAAAATTATAGTAAATTATTTATGGATAAGACTGAACATATAAAAACTGACCTAGATTTTTTGAAATTATAGATTAAGTGGTTACCATGTGAATACATCCCTATTTGGATACTACAAATGGATGCATCTCTAGCATAGATATACCTAGGGGTAAAAATCCTTAAAAATGTATTGAGCTAGACGTGATTGGGAACTGCTGGGAAAAAATAGTAATTTTCACACTTTTTATGACACTCTAAATGGATATTCATTGATTATCATAAGATTTTTATTAACCAATAAGAATGTATGTATAAAAATTGGTTCATTTTTTATTAAAATAAATAAATGGTTAATGTATATGATCTAAGATGCCCAATGCTAGAAATTCCATAGTATTAGACTCTCATTTGGAATATCTTTTTATGAATCCAGTATTTATACATAGATAAACTCGGAAATGATTCATGATATTTTAAAAAAAGATTAAACTGATCCTAAGGTATATTGGACTATTTTATGATGGATACAAATTTCATGGACATAATCTATTTAAGAGGTGGACAATGTAACTCCCCAAAAATTCATCTATGTTATTAATATAACACTTATTTTATAATAAATGTTTTATTATGAGAACATTTAAATAATTTTAGATTTCATATTAATATTACATCTCATGTGTTGTTATGAACGAGTGAAACTAGGAATAGAAGGGGGATAGAAACCAAATACTATAAACTACCAATACCATATTTCATTGTTTAAGAATGTTACATTCAGTATAAAAACACCCAATATCATAAAAAATATTATGACGGGGAAAAAATGGAGGATAAATAAAGTGTAATATAAAAATTTGGACTTTTTGATCCCCTAGAATCACTTCACCCATGAATATCACAATAATAGATAAACATGGAGTTTGTAATAGAATTTTTATTTTTGAAATGATATTGAACCTCATTTCGAATCAAAGTGAATGGGGAAGAGTAAAAATGATGGTGTATTTATAGGGAAATATGATCCAAATCCTTAATGTTTTTAACTAATATAGCCAATTGACATTATTAACATTAGGAAATAAAATAGTTTGTTATTATTTTGTTTTAGATACGTCAACACGTTTAAATGATCACTGAGATTATTTAAAATCCAAAATAGTACTATTTTTATACAATATAATCATATTCAATTGAAATATGATTTATTTGGATGTTTTAAATGAAAATTTATTTCTTGAAAAAATATAAAAAATTATTATAAAATTATAATTTATTTTAATGAAGCCTAAAGTGATTATTATAATGGTAATAATGTTGATTTTTCTAATATTTTTTTTGTTTTCATTAGAATAATGATTTATTGAAAAGTTAAATTATTATAATTAGAGAGTTATTTTTATTAAATATGTTAAACTATTCCACTCTTAATTTCAAATATTATTTAGGGTGTTTTTTTTGCGAATTTTAAAACAAGGTTTATTTTTTTGAAATATTGAAAATTGTCACTTTATGAGAAGTATAATTTTATGATATCATTATTATTTAAGAATGACTAAATATTTTATGAAACCATTTTTTCAAAAAAATAATTTCATAAGTATAAAAATTAATTTTAAAAAATTAATTTTAATATATAAATTTATTCTATATTTTTTTAAAAAAATTGGATTTTCTAAATAAAATTTATTTCTTGGATTATGCTCAATAATTTCGATTCATAAAATATTTGGTTCAGTTTTTGAAGGCATATATTTACAAATCACACTATCCCAATCATTAATTCCCAATAAAATTGGTTGGAATTAAATTTACCAACATGTTTTTGTCTTATATGGTGAAATAGCCATTATTTAATATTTAAAACCCACCCCTCCTAAAGTATAAATACTACCCATCAGTTCTTACTCTCCAACCAAAATTTATAGGACAAAAACATTTAATCATTTTCCCTCCCAAATAGAACATCCAAGGTTCCATCAAGGTGTTAATGTTATAATTTCATATTTTAGGAAGCAAATCGTCAAGGTTAGGGATCCTCTCCTTCCCTTATTTATTCAAGCACCCCCATTGGGTTGTGTCTATTACACTCTAATTTCATGTTGTGGTATGTTATCATAAATATCTATTAATTAACTTATTATTTATAAATGATTATTGAACCCTTTAACTCTAATTAATACCTCCTATGATTTATAATGTACCCAATTTATGTTTTCGACACTATCCTGTGAATTTTCCTAGCATGTTTTTATTCAAGATATCTCCTTGTATCATGCCTATTAATTCCAAAATGTTCATTTTTGATTATGTTCTTAAATATCACTTATACAATAATTATTATCTCTAAGTGATATGATACCACTTTATCTCTCACTAAACCATTTTATGAATCTGTTAGTATAATCATTATTCTCTAGATGTTTTACTATGATTTTCCACGACAAACATTTGGAAAGAGTATACCCATACCCTTTTTCAGTCAATGATCATTAACCAATGACTTACATGTATATAACTCACTTTCAAAAATCATGGTACTTAATATAATGAAATATGATCCTATGTTCAATGATCTATGCGGAACACTCATTCTAGTACATAGTATGAAATCAAACTATACACCCTGAATTATATAGTACTCCAATGTATTATGTAATGTTTTAGTATCATGACACATCATGTTTGAGATTAGGGAGTGATAATAATCCATTATGGTGATTTTTTTCACTATGTTATGATGTTTTGGTGATTAGGATTAACCTACATTTTTGATATCATGTTTAAAGTTGTTTCTACATTCCTATATTTTCATTATGTTTTAAAGACATATCATGCCTCATTTTTCGTTTTTAATATTCATTCCCATTTTATATCCCATTTAAATTCAGATTTTCAAACATGTTCTACATTCTTTATGTTATGTTTTGTTTGTTACCTTAATATTATTTATATCTCACCCCATTCTTAGGTGTGTCCCCATGTCATCCCATGCAGTTTTAAATTAGAAGTGGAATATTAAAAGGATGTTAAAGAATACTTCAATGATGTTTTTTATCCCCATTACTAGTTGATATGATATATACCTAATTCCAAAAGACTCTAATACTTTATATATTATAGTTTATATTAAGTATGACTTTATGTAATAATTCATGAATTAGTGTGTAGTAATGTCAGGGTTTTTATATAGAATATTCCATAGGTGGAAAAGTGTTCAGTGGTCTTAAAAGTCCTTAAATATCCCCATTTAAGGGGTAATTATAATCTTGGATATTGATTATAATATGATATTTCATCTTATACTTGGTTTGTCATAGGGAGGATGAACCTTATAGAATATTAATGGGATAAATATTTATGATTGACCCACATTAAGTGAATCATTTGTGATGAGAGGGATAATATGATTTATGGGACTTAATATCCCATTAAAGATAGATTCTTTAATACTTAGGATATAGTTCATAAAGTTACATATTATTTAGATTAGTTATTTGAGTAATTTATTTATCTATGATTGGGTTTAAGTGATTAGTTGATTAGGTGCTGGATATCATTACCATAGAATGGTTATTTGGAGAATACCCCTATAGTAATTTAGATAATTATGGATAAGTTGGTATTGACAAATAAGAAACCTAGGTATGTCCTTGTAAAGTATGTGTCATAATTTCTATTAAGTGCGACAATATTACATATTGATTTATCTTAATAACTTATATAAAATATTGTGATATAGTAGTTATACACTTTTTTCATAGTGAAAATTGGGTTTGTGTTACTAGAATGGAGGGATATGTGAAGGGTGACTAGATTATTAGTTATGATTCATTTTTCCAATTCACTAGTGTATGTAGATTATAAAAAAATATGGTATGGGTTGTGTAGGACTTGTTTTTTTGTTTTATTTTTTATGTATGTTGATGTAACATGCTTGTGAGGTGATCTTTTATATGTGATTGAGATTATATTTTTTTGGTGCATCATTTTGTTATGATCCACTTCCCTGATACTCATTTCCAGAGGACTAGAGGTGTTACACCTTTCCATATATGTGTATCATTTTTTCCCTTTTTTTGGAAATGATATTCATTTCCATTAAAGTGATTCAATTTTTAATGTGGCTTACTATGTTACACCTTTCACTTGATGTGTTTCCCATTTCAAAAGGACTGGATATGTTGCCTATTTCCCTTGATTTAGTTCCTATACATTATGTAGACTTTTATTTTTCTTATAGGTAGTTTTTCAGAGGGTTTTAAAATCACAATTAATTTCTTGGATCATAACATATGGGGTTGTGTGATACGGTATCCGGGTTAGCACACAATGAACCGTCATAATTGATTATATGTTGTGTATTATAGCATTATTTATTTTCTATATACACAATTACATATTTGATACATATTATGGAAACCATTTTTAGTTTCCTATTAAAATTTATTCTCATAACCTATAGCTTTAATTTGGTGGTTTTACAGGTCTTATGTCTGATAAATGGGTCACTACAGAGGAAGAGCCGGTGAGAAGGATGGATCATCTTTATGGGGTCTGGATATGGGATAATGGACAAGGTTAAGACGTACTATTTTGGAATCACTCTGTGAAACTATAAATTTATTTTATTTAGATATTTTATATTAACGTCCTAAGGGTATACCCTTTTATGTATTCTATGAATGGAATCTAGAATATTATTTATTGAAAAATTATTTTTATTTTATTTCTATAGTCTACTATTAGTTTTTGATTCCATATATGTAATATTGAAATCAATTCTAGAATATTTTTATATTTATTCCATTTTTATAACATTCTATGATACTCAAAATACATTCCCCCTAATATTGATAAAAAACTCTCAGCACTAGTTATAACCCTCAAGAATATGGGGAGGTTTAGTTGATGTTAGATAACGTCATATACTTGATTGTATTTGGGTTGATGAGATAAGGTGTAATATTTCCTAAACAAAATAATATTTAGGTTGGGTTTGGGTTGATTAATCATAACTTTTGTAACCTACTAAACCAATATGTTTTTCATAAATTCTATGCTTTTCTACCTAATTTTATTTTTTCCATTTATCCTTTATCCACGTCACCCTAGGTTTTCTAGCCCACAACCTCATTTCAAAATAACACCTAACACTAGTTACTAGGAGTACTCTTATTACATATTCTCTCATTTTCATATCTCTCCTCCCAACTATTGGAAATAAAATATAGTTAATGACCACCTATAAGGACAACACTACCCCATGTATTAATTCATATCCCCTACCTTGTATAGTTAACCTTAAAACCTATATCTTAGTTATCAGTTACCTAACATTTTTTTCTGTTTGTTTGTGATGTCATTTCTAGTCAACTATATTTTACGACACCACCACCTCTATTTTAAGCACTATTATTTCAGTCATTGCAATCATCCAACATTTGTTTTTTAATTGTAGATATTTATTCTATGTGTTGATGTGATCACACTATAAACTCTCATTACCTTTATTTAAATCCTTCATTTTCTTCATATTATTTCATGAATTGGTATAATATACTTACATGTATAACAAATATTCAATACCATGATGGACTACCACTTGGAAACATGTGAATTCTCTGATTTCTAATGGTAAGAAACTAGCACTTATAGATATCACAAACTCATTAAGGATATATTTTCCTTTTCTGAGAAATAAAATACTAAATGTATAGTCAATTAGTTTTCATTTTAAATCTAAGTGAGATTTTAATATGAAATATTATATAACAAACCAAGTAACAATGATATAGAAAACAAGACAACATAACCAAGACTTAAAAACCTAAGACACCTATCCTTCCAGGATAGCTAATCTCATCAAAATACACGCATCAAAACATTGTCTCTTCTTTTACATGAACATGGGTCCTATGATCCATCACTAATGTATAAGGTAGAATTTTTTCTTCCCAAAGTCATGATAAGAATCATTTACATTCATATAAATATATGTGGATAGGGTTTAGTAACACATAACATTGTTGGATTTCCATTTAATACTCTCATTCTTTCAAATGTATGTTCTATTCCAAACCATATAACCAAGGTTGTTTTGAAAACACAAAATAAGAAAGTATTCTAACAATTCATAATTTTTTTAATAAATTATAAAAAAAATTAGCATTATTACCAAAGAATAGTTGTTATAAACATACTAAATTCCTCAATTATAAACCATTAAATTAAAATCCCCTAATTTAAGGCATCATGAGTAATAAAAAATTAATTATAAAAATAAGAAAAACCAAACCAAATATGATCATAGTGAACCTATAATGAATACATATCCCCCTAGATAAATTCAAACTGATCTTTGAACCCTCAATATGACTATTTATAACCACAACAAAAGGTAATTTCCAGTCACGGAGTCCTTGATAATCATTCCTTTCAAATAGGTTCCAAACAAGAAATTTTATTTTCAAAATAATTTTCCATGTCCAATCTATAAAATAAATATATCTTAAATTAAAACCAATTCAAGATAACAAATGAATTTATAAAAAACAAAATACCATGATTTTGAAATCTCAATATTTAGTTTTTTTGATAAAAATTTAGATTTATCATTTTTTACAAATTTAGATGAACAACTATTGTATAAAATAAAATTAAAATTGATATTTGATGAATTATCATTTTAAACATGACCATTGAAAAACACATCAATTATAATAAATGGAATCTTACTTAGACAATAATTTAATAAAAGACACTGACTATAGATACTTTCCATTTAATTCTCTAAAATTGTTCATGTTATTGACCTTAATAATGAAAACCACTGAGCTCTGAAATACTAATGTCTTATATATATATATCCTATTTAGTATATATAAAGAAAGAAACAACCCAGTTAAATGTTATTGGAAAAAAATTTAGACATTAAATGTGACCTTATTATGAATTATTATGGTTCATTCCATAATGGAATTGCACTCATGAGACTCATTAGATCAAAGTAAATGATCACTAGTGAGTGGCACATCCCCCATTACCTTATACATGACCCTCTGTAACTCACTATATCTGATGTATAGATCAAGGTGGGTTATATGGTAAGGTACAGTGAGTGGCATAACAATCATTCCACTTAGTACGACCCCATTTCAAATATTATAAACCCCTCACTCTCACATTTTAGAGAGAGAAATGTGAGAATGAGAGTTTTAGGGACTATATATGGATAATCTAAAAACTTATCTCTATTACTTAAATTCTAACATCATTTATGACCATACCTTGGAAATTCATCAATAACCATATAAACCATTGATCATCCAACATCCTTAAGTAAAAATTCTACCACTACCAATTATAAGTTGACATCTTTTTAGGTGTGTCTTTCTTTAAGTTTTGGTTATCCCTTTGGGGTCTATTAGTCTTTTTTGTGCCTTGTATGGTGAGTCTATAAACCAGAAATATTGTTCATAGATAAGTGTTGTAGAGGTTAATAAATGGTAGTCTATAAAGAAAATTTACAACATAAATCATTGATTTATTGGGTACATTACTTGGGATGGTTGACCCCATAAAACCATTTTTATATAATTAAACCATAATTTACAGTATAAAAGTGATTTAAAGCATAAGGATAGTTTTATTTGGTTTTTTATTCCAGATGAAGATTTATTTGTTTGATATGGGAATCATGTGATTTACAATGTAGATCCCCAAATTATGTCATAAATATACTGCAATTGGCCTATTTTAAAACCTACAATGGATGAGGAGTGTTACAATAATGTAATATCTTCCCTCTCAATTTGCATACCTTCAACATGTGATCTATGTCTGTGCTCATCAACCTAGAAGAAACAATCTATCTAATGTACATATTTTGGGCCTACTAAGTAGTGGATTCTTGATAATTAGAGAAAGAAAGGTAGAAGGAACCCAAATTTACCTTGAATGTTTAGAATTACCTATTACAACTCCACTTTTAAGGTAATTAAACTAGAGAAACTACATAAAATTTTGTTTCCAATTCATATAGTATGTGAAATATTTGTGATTTAGCTGATATGTTTTATGTGTGACATATTTAATTTAATAAATTATGGTTATTGTTAATATCATTTTTTATACCTCCCATGGAATCTTTCAAATCCATTATAATTGAGACTAAACATTAAGCCACCTGATAGGTGATCCTGTACTTGAATTTTTGGAAAAATCAATTCATGTTTTAATGTGAATGTTGGAATAAAAGGTGAATTGTGGTAATTAGTAATTTTTATGATGTGTTTTGACATTATGTATTTTGGAAATTATGTTTTACTCTCTTGGATTATTTTTCTCGTATGATTTCCCGTTATGTTTTAATTCTTAGAGGGATCTTACCAAATGTGATGTAATTCATAGAAGGATCTTCTTGGAAGTTATTTAATTCTTAGATGAATCTTCCCAGATGTACTATAATACATAGATTGATCTTCTAAGATGTGTATAATGTTAATAGGGGTCTTCGTGGATGTGTTTTAATGCATTACTGGGTCCACCCATATGTGCTGTAATGTTTATAGTGCTCTACTTGAACATGTTGGAATTCATAGAGGGGACTTACTAAACAAACAAAAATGATTATTTGGATCTACTCAAATCTCTTATATTGATGTGTCGGATATACCTTGTGGGTGTTCTGGATATGGTTGTAATGGTTATGTGACATGCTCAGAGATATCCATCATCATACCATAAGTAGACTTAGTTGTCCCAGAATGTCATATTCAAACATGAGTACTAGTGGGTTCATTTTATAAGAAATATTGATAGATTAAATTAATACCTAATTTTATCTATTTATTTCATTCACTATGTATTCATACAGGATTGTTTTGATCTCATATTTTTTAGGAAAAAATTTGTTATTTTGGACAGGTGAAAGAGACCCTATTATATATTATTGCTTACTATATGGGTTGGCATTAGCGATGCAACTGACATGGGGTTTGGGACTGAGTTTTTTTGTCTTTCATTAAGTCTGTTATTATTTTATTTATTTAACATGTATCATGTCATTTCATTACATTCAACCTGACATTACAAGGTTGTCATTATTTGGTTTTTTGTATTTTTTGTTTATTCTAAGATAGATATATGGTTGATAATTTGTATTGTTTGAGCTATTTTTCTACTCTACTATTATTTACACTATTTTTTCTACTCTATACCATAGGATATTATATCCCCACTATAATATTTACACACTCACTAATGATTGGAATCCTCTTCTGTACAGGGAGGCATGAATGTGGTCACATAGCCAATTCAGCTCAGTCACTTCAGGGAGAACTAGATTGAATATGTTTAAAATTGGTATCATATGAGATAAATTATCTTTTTGGTTGCTTTACTATTTGGGAAAAGTATAAACGATACTAATATGAGAAAAAACATTGTAATTATCTCATTAATAGGAGTATCTAACCCATGTGTGGGGTTAAATATGAGTACCCATGGAAGGTATTGTTGTTCATATTATTCTCTTGTTACTAGTTTCATGTTATTTTACCTTGGTTGATTCACTTGTTGTGTGATGTTAGTTTTTGTTTATATTTTAAGCATTGGTCGGTATGAATTAAGAAATTTTTTATCACATCATAGTTGGAACCTAGGGATATGTATTAACAAGCATTGCTCATTCTGGGGACATATTTATTGAATTTTACATACCTTCGCATATAAACTATGAAATGAAAACACTTGATGTACCAGATAAAAATAAATGAAATATGTTGTTATGTTATGATAAATAAATTTTCAATCCTAGTACATAAGAACATTTATCTAGTTATTTCTCTATTATTTTCACCTTTAAAGATTGATCTATTATGTTACATGTGTTCTAAGGTTTGTGTTTAACAATTATATAGAAAATTACAACATATCATCTTCGAATTGAGCATCAAGAGAATGGAAATTATCATGATTCTAACACATTCTAATCAGATATTCCTAAAACTCATGATAATTTGATTGAATATAAACTTCATTAAAAATTATTGTGGGTAATGTGATCTATAGAAAATGATATTATTCATACCTGGCCTTCAATGTGTGATCTGATATGAGATTACTAGCTATAGGATCCTTATGTATTCACTATAGAGGGAGGCCTCAAGGAAATATAGTTTCAGATTGAGTTGGTCTAGAAAATATTCAATCACCTCAAGAAACATGAAGATAAGTTTATTAAGATTTCTGGTTATATGTATTGAGGACTAGGAATGCATTTGTGGGAAATCCTAGAGAAATTTGGATAGAAAGTAGATTTATTCGAGATATAATTTGAGGTTATGTTTATGAGACACTTATATATAGTGAGGCTAAGGTATGGTAAGGCACGCGAGTTCATACACCTAATATAAGAGGTAATGTCAGTGATGGAAAAAATAAGAAGCTTCCATGACATAGAGTGCTTTGTTTTATCTTTGGTTTCTGATGAGGTCTCCATGGTGATATATTTTATTGAATTTATTCATTATGATATAGGGTCACATATAAATATATTATTCCTAAGATTCATTGAAAACAGGATGAATCAGGATCTCCTTGTGGTGGGAAATTAGAGAGAGTCCAAGAGTGGTGGCCACACAGTTTCAGTAGGGCAATTTGGGATCTCTTCTTCCAGAAACATGAAGTGTTATTATGATAATTACCCATGGTAGTAGTGCATATATCATCCATAAGAGTGTAAATACACCTTAGAATAGTGGTCTGTTTCATTTCTTTCTATGTGGAAATTATGTATATTGGCCCTAGTAGTGTTCTTACATCGTTGTAGAGTTTAATACATAGGTGGGATAGGTAGTATCTAGTGATTTTGTAGGGAATATTATTATTATAACAATGATAGTGTATCTATATAGGAACCAAAGTCTTGGGAGGACTCATCTTCCCCACAGTAGACATGTATCAAGAGTTTCACTAGACATTTAAGACTGAGGTTGTACCATTCCGAGGAAAAAATATAGGGGATTCATACTAGATCCCAAAGTAGAATGGAAATTCAGCTACACACTATGTAGTTTACTATAACTAATTTGTATGGAGGACCTTCTACCATCATTGTTAAAATTCTAATATAATCTACCATTTCATGATTTTTTTATGGGAGTATCATATTCATTTTCTCCACTCAATTTGAAAATGTTTTGGGTTTGGTTTTTAGAGATATTGAAAGGAGTTATGAATATAGACACATCATATCAATTTAAGTGAATGTATTATTCCTTAGAATATTTAATACAATGATTAACCAAACTCCCATAATAGAGGGAAATATAAGGGATGACCTGAGCAGTGTCCAAACAATGTCAACAGGGTGTTCTAGGGTCTCTTCTTTTACTATTTGGAAGTGAAGATATGATAGTTACCATCATGGTAGTAGTTCCAAGAGTATCCACATGAGTGTAAATCCATCTCATAATAGCATAACATTGAATTTATTTTTGTGTGGAATGTTTTCTATTGGCACCAGAAACGTCCTTACCTATATATAAAGATTCATTATTATAGTAGGTTAATCCATATATGGAGGTTCTAGAGGGACTCTAAATATAAGAACAATGGCATTGGATCAGAATAGGAACTAGATTATAGGATGTCGTCAACAATTAAATTATAGAAATGTATCTAGAGTACCACTTGATGTTCGGGCCCAGCTAGTACCACTTATTAGGAGAAATATAGGGGATTCAAACTAGATATCAGGGAAAGAGGGAGAGTCAGAATCCTGCTATGTAGTTTACTCAAACTATTTTGGATGTAGGACCTATTACCATCACATGTATGATTCTTGTATCATCTACCATTGCTTTCATTTTGTTTAATATAAGATCATCACATTTCTTTTTTTTCTTTTAAATTTAAAAAGAGTTTGGGATTTTTGTGGAGATCTTGAATGAAGTTTTGAATATCATCACACCATTTGAAATGCATTTAAAGAATATTAAATTTTGTTCGGAGTGTTCTATTGAAATTGATGGTTATGTTTCCATTGAGATATTATTTAACTAGAAATGACTAGTTTCAATTTTATCATTGGTATGGGATGTCTATTTTTGAACCAGGATTATATCAACGATTATCAAGAGTTATTAATATTTATCCAAAAGGGGAAGTTATTCTCATCAGCGTGAGTGGGATATTTAGTATGATTGTGTAAGACCAATTTAGTGAAGAATTTATTTTCTCATAGCTCAAGTATAAATCCTTGTTATAGATGATAGTGAAATACAGTTTAATATTTTCCCTCCAGTCATGAGTCATTATCATTATGTATTTCCAAAATATTTCTCAAGATTACCACCTAAGTGGAATATCGAGTTCCCCATCAAGTTGCTTCCACAAGTAAAGACAATTTATTTTCTACCATATACAACGGTTTTGGTAGATCTTCAAGAGTTTAATGTGTAGTTGGAATATCCAAAATCAAATGGTTTCATAATTCATATTATATCTATGTGGAGTTATCCTAGGATTTTTTCTAAGAAATATTATGGGAATTTGTGCTTATGTGTGGATTATTAGAGATTGGTCTAAAATAAATTGAAGAACTAGCATCCTCTTCCCCACATCGATGATCTCTTCAATTAGTTGATAGGTACACATATTTTCTTCAAGATTTAATTGGGGTTAAGGTATCATAATTTTAGGGTGGAATAATTATATATACCCTATAATAATATTAGTTTTAGGTTTGTCTTTTATGAGTTTATGGTAGTGTTATTCGGTCTGAAAAACACACTGGTAGTACTCATGGAATGATTAATATTATCATTCATCCATTTCTAGGGCAGTTTGTGGTAGTTTTCATTCTCAAAATCGTATTGTACTCTCCATCTGTATGTGATCAATCCCAACATCTTAAAATCATATTGAGTACATTGAAAAACCATCAACATCACACCAAGAAATCTAAATGCCTTGTCTGGTTTGATAGAGTACACTTCCAATCCAATGTTACCTCAGAGGCTGGAGTAGTAGTGGACCCAATGAAGCTTGTAGCATTAAAATTTTGGATACGACCAAAGAATATCATGGAGATTTAGACTCTTATTGTTTTAGTAAGATATTATTGTTGTTTCTCCTAGGATATCTCCACTTTTGTAGCACTCATTTCTGTGATGACCAATAATGGGTTGAAGTTTCTTTGGTAATATTCTTGTGATAGATATATTTAGGATCTGAAAAATAGGATGAACTCAAAACCTATAATCAAAATAATTTTCTTGGGTAAGGACTAAACCATAAACTGTTTCACATTTAGGGTAAGACTCAGAGTATTTTTTATGAAATATGATCAAGTGGTTTATCATGGCTCCAAACAGTTGAGACTGCATGAGATGAATTACCATACTCATGATCTATAGTAGGTTGTTTTGGAACATGCAATGGTAGAGTAGAGAAATTATTAAATGTGTGAGAGTTTTTAGGAGTACGTGGACAATAAGAGACTCAAGTTCATCTTTCCTCAGGGACACATGAACCTTTATCAGATGATATTGGTCGAATAGTTATAGTCTTTTGACAATTATATGGCTTACACACTAGGAAAAGGAAACATAATTTGTCATTATTATATCTAGAGGATGAATATAAGGGCAGTATTGGAGTTTAGAAATGACTGGAGGACCATGTGTCTCTTTATATATATGCATCTAGATGTCTCAGTGACCTAGATATGAGTATATCTGACTTCAAAATATGATATACCTATTCTCTTATAAAATAGCATGACAGATATGTTATTTGATCCATATGGAAATGCTATAAAGGACACCTTATATGGTGGGGAGCCACCGTCCGGATGGTCTTTTGGTAGTTGTAATATTCTTCTATTCCATTTCCATGTATAAGTTCATATTTGTTTTCTTGAGGAATTGATGAGGGAGATTCATTATTCTAAATGGGGGTACATCTAGGAATTAAAAATATATATCCTTGTCCCTATAGAAAATATAGATGGATAGGGATAAAAAGGGATATATTGGGTTTTTTGGAAAGATATGTTACCTATCAGTTGGTAAAGTTCAAGAATCATAGGTTTTATGTAATGTTTTAGCCTCTACCCATTCTATAATTTAAGTGGGACGATGTCACTGTAGACTTTATAACAAGATTACCTAGGGCACCGTACAAGAATTGTTCAGTATGGGTGGTTTTGGATCAACTGAAAAAGGTATCTCACTTCTTTTTTATCAATGAAACCTTCACCATTGATGACCTGGGTATTCATTATCTAAAATAGAGAGTTTAGCTACATGGTGTTCCAAGAAGAATAGTTTATGATTAAGATCCTCATTTCACATCTTGTTTTTGAAAGGACCTTAATAATACTTTAACTTGGTGGGTTCTTCTAAGTACAACCATCCATCATCAGAAAAACGGTCAATCTGAGCAGATGATTCAGATTTTTTAAGAATATGTTGTGAGCTTGTGTTTTGGATTTATTTTTTCCTTAGGATCAGTATTTGGTTCTCACGGAGTTCTCGAAAAAAATAACTAATATGAATTGATACAAATGGTTCATTTGGAGGAATTGTATAGAAGTTAATTCCATTCACCTCATTGGTAGTTTTAAGTAAGTGAGTAAATGATTGTTGGACCTACTCTTGTGCAAGAGACATCTGAGTACGTTTGGCTAATAATGAAGTAGTTGGTGACCACCCAGATATGATAGAAATTTTTTGTTAACCATAAAAGGTGACCTTTAAACTTTTATGTTTGTCGTCATATTTTCCTTTGGGTTTCACCTAGGCTAGGTAAACCTAGTATTATGAATCAAGAGAATCTACCTCCAAGGTTTCTCAGGCCCTTCAATATATTGTATGTGGTTGGGCCGATGGTGTAAAATTTAGTGCTTACATACTGATATAGTTCCATGTACGATGTGTCTCATGTGTCACAACATCAAATATATCACTCTAATACTTCTCATGCGATTGAAATTAACAAATTAAAGATAGATATTGATTCATCTGTTTAGAAGGATCAGATTATCATTGTGGACCGTAGTGAGAAAAATATTCAAGGGGAAAACTATACCTCCAGTTTGACTACAATGGAAACATAGGAGTATGAAATATGTAACCTAGGATAGGGAATCTAATATCCAAACAGGCTGGTGGAAATTTTTTCGAAATAAAGTATAGTGATTCTTGGAGTAACTTACAATGAGATATTATATGGTGGGTAGGTTGTAATAATTCATCTCTTCTAAGTATGTATTTCAATATTTTTTGTTAACCTCTTGGAGTTTGGTAGTTTTTTTAGCCTTAGATAGATAGTATGTAAATTTGAATGGTTGGTTATAAATCAATTCTATGTAGGTGTAGAAAGTGTAGCCTGTTCAGCGGATTCACAAAAAAAATCATAGATTTAATGTGTAAATTACTTTTTGAAATATGACCCCATAAATCCCTTTTTACACTATAAAACCTAGATTTATACTATAAAAGAGAGTAATGTCTAAAGATATTTTTTATTCAGTTTCTAATTCCAGGAGTCGTTTTATTAACCAGATATGAAAATCATGGGTTTTATGGTTTAAATTCTCTTATTTCTGTCATTAATATACTTCACTTAGCCTATTTTAAAAACCAAAATTGAAAACATGAATTTAAATAATGAGTTTTCCTCCCTCTCTAATTTTATTACTTTTAAAGGTGATATATGTGATTCATCATTATCCTAGAGTCAAGACTCCATTTTATCTCTACATTCCAGACCTAGCGAGTAGCACAACCTTGGTATCCATTGAAGGGAAGGAATGATGAACTCATATTTTCCATGAATATTGATAATTTCCTATATCTACTCTATTTTGATGTATGTTTTTGAGAAAAACTACCTAACCTTTGTTTCCAATTCATCTAGTATGAGTAATAATGGATATCACATTGACATGCCTTGTGTGAAACTTGTATAATTTAATAAATCATCATCAATGAAAATCCCATTGTTTAAACCTCCCATGGATCCCATTTCATCAATTTTTATTGATACCAAACTTTTGGCCAACTAATTTGGGATCATATCCTTGAATTTTTATTTAACTGGAAGCCTTGTTTAATTTGAATTTGAATATCAACTAAATTATGGTAATTGGTATTTTGGATGATGTGTTTTGACATGATTTATGCAGTTCCGTGTTTTGTATTGTCTTGGATTCTAATATTTTTATGAATTATAGTTATGTTCTATTTCATAGATGACTCTTACCATATATTCTATAACACATAGATAGATGTACCTAGATGTGTTGTAATTTTTTGAGGGATTGACCCCAATGTTTTGTAATGCTCAGAGGGATCTATTATGTTGTGATTTAATTATTAAAGGGAATTTCCTTGATTTTTTTATTCCTATATAACTCTACCCAAACATACATAAATTCAAAGAGTGAACTACCTAAGGAAGATAGAATTATTATTGGGATCTACCTAGTTCTCCTTTTATGATGTTTAAATTATACCAGGGGAGTTTTTTTTTTCTATGGTTGGGATGGTTCTATGATATTCTCAGAGATATATGGAATCATTACTAAGTAGGATTAGTTATCTAATAGTATCATCACTGGACTCAAGGCTTTGTGGGTTTATTCTATGATAAGTCTTAATTTTTTAAATTAATACCAATTTTTATCAGTTCATTGCAAGCATGATGTATTCCAACTAGATTGTTTAGACAACATGAGTGTTGGGCCTACTGAGTTGTACTCACACCCAACATGGATCACTATTTGGTACATTGAAGATTTCATTGACGTAGGTTTGGAAACGGTTTAGGGACCTTTTTGTTGATTGTCAATTGTTGTATGGGTTGGATTCTAAATATGGGTCTGACATGGGTTTCAGGACTAGTATTGGAGTCCCTCATCGAAAATGTTAGTGTTTTATTTACATGTAATGTGACACATCATTTACTAACATTAATCATGAAATTAATTGGTTATCATTGTATTTTGTTTTTATTTTTAATTTATTCTATTATGGCTCTTTGGATGATAATTCATATTGTTTAAACAATGTTTTCTACTCAATTATGTTTTATACTATTTTTATAAATTGTACATGATGGTATATTCCCCCCAATATATAATTTACACCCTCGCTGATAGTTGGAAACCTCTGGTGTATGAGGGGGCATTCATGAGGTCACATGTCCCACTAGGATCAATGGATTAAGGGACCACCGCATAGGGGATGTTACACTAATTAGGAATTATAGTGAGATAAAAGAGGAGAATATAAAATGATTCTCCTCTATTTATTAGACACAATAAACTATTTTTTTTAAAATAAATTCACAATATGTAAATTATTTAATAAATGTGTGAAATCACATTAATTCTCATTCATATTAACCCACCTATGAATTCATTAGAAAAATTTCATGTTCAATACTTTAATTAATCCTTTTATTTCTTCCATAATAATCCACAGTGTTAACTTCTTTAATTCATCTTAATCCCCAAATTTTAGTACCATTTATTTTTCTTAAAAATAATTCCCATATTTATAACCTTATAATTATATATAATAAATTCCCATGTAATCATGTAAATTCTAGTTCCCTAATAAATTCCCCAAGTCACATCAATACCCTCAAAAACACAAAAAAACCGCCAAGATCTCAACCCCATTAAATGTGGTCATATTCATGGTTAAAACATCATAAATTAACTATGTTAATAACTGTATCAAACAAATATAATTTTTTTGAAAACATATATAATCCAATAATATTTATTATTTTAAAAAATATGTTCCCTATTAATGAATTCAAGAATATCTCCATCTTAATAAATTTAAACATTACAAAATGGATGTTATAAATCTCCCCATCATGGGTGCTTCTCTATCTCTCTATAAATTTGTCTATTGAACTCGCTAATATTGAAAAAAACTATGGAAAAAATTAATATTATCTACTCTCAATAACCTCTTTTATATATTAATAATTCACACTTTCCATTTAACAATGGTTATATAGGGTTTCAAATTAATAGATTCTGATCATGAAAAATATGATCGGTCTAATTGATATTTCATCAACTATGGAACAAGAAACACATCATGTAGTATAATATAGTTTAGTGTATGTTATAACTAATACTATACATTCTTAATTAACTGAATTACTTGAAATATTCCCCCATACTTGGGATAAAAATTTCATTTCTTTCAAATTCATCAAGATCACAACAATGGTGATACTTGTAAAAAGACTCATTCTCATACCAAAAACTCTGATGGGCTTCATCTATGGATAGTATATTACTTTTTTCATGTGTTATTTATAGTATGTGTCTTCCAAATTGTATTAATATAATATTTTATGTCATAAAATATACATAACACAAAGAGAGACCTGTCTCTTACCACAATCCAACATAGATGTGATTTATAAAACCTTTAATAAAATAGTCTAAAAATATACATCCATGTCAATGATTTGTAATTGTTATTATATAAAAATTCAATAAATTTTGTATTATTCTCACATAATATTCTAAAATATATAAAGCAATCTTTAGGAATTTCCTCTAAATTTTATATGGTCTATTCTGATTACCTATATGTTTGAGGATGATATGATGTAGTCATCATCAACTATGTACCCATATATATATATAGAAACCTCATAGAAAAACATGATGTGAATCGAGGGTCCCAATATTAAATAATTTATAAAGTAACATTATAAACCAAATAGTTTTCTTTATAAAAAACATTCCCATGTTTTCTATTTAAAACATCTCTAAAATGGGAAAATATTGATCCATGATCACCCATTGAATCATTATTTTGTAGTGACCTTGGAAAACCACCTACTAATTTATTACAATATTATCGTCAACATAATTAATGGTTGTAAACATTATTCATATTGTTGATCCTCAGCCTTCACATATTGAAAAATAAAACATTGAGATACAAACCATGTTATCTCATTCTTTTTTCCATTACACAAAAAACTGCTATCTGATTTTATCATATATGTTTTCCATCCTAATATCTTCCTTCAGTTGAAAAAATCATTGTTTTAATTATATTAGAATATTAAAATAATAAGGATTTGGGATTCATGTAGAAATGAAGGCCAAGAGCATCGACAATGGAAACATCAACACCTCTGGAGGGATGGGAACCTGCACTATCGAACACTCTAAAAGGTATCTTGAATGAAGCCTTAGAATCCATAATGTCAGCTAGGTGATTTACTTCCCTCAATGTATAAGAAATATATATTCTAGATGGAAGGAGGGATTTTCACATGTGAATCGAATAATTAAAATGCCAAAAAATAGAGATGATACCATTCAAAGAGCTCCAGATGACCTGTGTGTCCATTTCAACATTGGTTATGGATATCCCTATAGACTGGAAAATCTACAGACTTTTGAGAAAATATTCTACATCCACTTTGAGTGAGTACCATGCTCTATAAGAAGTGATGAATATGAGATAATTTGAACCCCTTGAGTCACAAACCAGTCCAATGCCCTGCATTAACCCTTTGATACAAGACCCATCCGTATTAATTTGGAGACCACTCAAAAGGGGAAGCCACTTGTACCATTATCCATTGGGCTAATGATTAGACTTGTTTTGAGGGAAATGTTTGTCCATTAAACCCTTGAAATATGGGGATTTTTATCATTTATTTATGAGACCTAAAAGATCCCTCACCAAGCACCCAGTTCGTATAATAATGGAAATATCCAATGGAGGGTTCTTGTGATGAACGTGGCTCTCAGACTCCCATAAAATCCAATATCCATCTATAGAAATATTGGATTGGGCCTTCTATTCATGGTTTTTGTTATCAATTCTAGTGAACCATAACTTTATAAAATTATCCAGGGATTCTATTGGAAACATGAACCCACCATAAAATTCCATAGCACTCTAGAGTCTCTTAGACCACTCACATTGGAGGAAGGGGTGGGAGATGGACTCCTCATTTTGAGACTTATAGCAAGAGAACATAGAGATGAATTGGATTCCCATTTTTTTAATTTATTGATCCACAAGAATGTCATTTTTCTGAACCTATAGACCAGAAGAACAATTTTAGGGAGAGGTACTTACACTATATAATCCCACCCCATTGATCAGAGTCCAGCTAGGATGCAACTAAATTTCTTTACACCTATATTGTAAAAAATTCAGATTAATTTCATGTGAAGAAGCATGAATCTAACGACTCCACTAAGTAGATGTTGTCATAATTAAATTTTTAGGGAGGGGTTTAGGGAAAAATTAATAATAATGCAGAATTAAATTTCATGTTTGAATGTTATATTAGGTGAAGGGAAGCCTGGGTAACCCAAAATTTCTGTATCTTAATTTCAGTTCCAGAAATAATGTCCCCTCCACCAATAATCCATTAGGAGTGGTGTTTTATACCCAAAACATTGACATGTATAGGCCTCTAGAGGGGTGTCAAGGTACGTCTATCCAAGTGCAATGAATTTCCCTTATTTCCTTTGATGATTTTTATCCATAAATATCATCCTTAAATTATTTCTCAATCAAGTTTTCCATTAATTAAGTGCATCAATTCACTCACATTCAACACTCTGTTACACCCATTATCCACTAGTTTTTCATAGCTCTTTGAAGATGCTCAATGGAACTTCCCTAACCCTAGGCATCCCAGATGAAATTTTTTAGGATTTTATCAATATCGTATATAAAATTTTAAGTAACTTTTAGCACCAAGAGGATGTTCCAAGGGATGGATATCCACACAGGTTTTGAAATTATTTCATAACCTCATTCATTAAAATTTATGGAAAACTATGGAATCCATTAAATAAAGCACTAAATACATTCCTAAAGACCACCTATAATTGGTCTCACTAGTGTCCATGAATATAAAAATACTCTTATATATAGTATTAGATTTATAAAAAATTTATATGATCTAAAATTTTATAAGTTATTCCAATTTGATATAACTGCTCATGACCACTTTCTTTGGGATCCTCCAAATACATATCTTCCATTAGTCTCATTAGTTTCCATTATTCTTTCAATTTATTTCCACTTGATTTTTTATACTCAAAGAACCTACTATATAATTATGCATATGTTCTATATAAAATAACTCAAATTCAAAATATACATTAAATTATTATGACCAAAATACTCCATGAATATTTCACCAGAATATTTAATGATTTTATCATTTCAAATAATGAAAACCACCTTCAAATATATGCAATTAAATGGATAATTTTTCATATGTGGTAATAATTTTTTTCCATCATTTTACCCTTCATTGATCCCACATCCTATACTAAATCCGAATTCATTTGAGTAAATTAAATACTCTTATTATGTTCCAAGTAAGATTTTAAATCCATCCTTCTCATTGGTTCTTAAAAATATCTCTAACACCTTTTTTCTCTAATAAATTGTACATCCTTATGATGGGATTATAATGAAATTTAAAAGAATGAGATAAACAAATTTCAATTATAGTAGAGATAGTAGTATAATTAATAAGAAAGGTTCATCATACTATAATATGTCTTTCTCTTAATTCCCATAGAATAAGTTTTGTCTTGAAAAATTCCATTAGTTCTCATAAATATTCCCTTATAAAGGATTATAACCTATTTTAAAATGATACCCAATAATAGATTGATTTATTCTATATGTAGGAATTATCTATTTGTGTATCTAATTTGAAACCTCGCTACTAGTTTCCTTATAATAAAATATCAAGTTTTATTTCTTCTCATACTAATGAAACGTTTTATCCTCTTTTGGATAATACTGATTTAGTAATAATGAAAATTCATAGTTTTCATAATATAATACTACTTAAAATACATTGTGATACCACATTGATTACTTGTAAGATATCTCCTCTCACGAGATGAATCCAATATCATAAATTAATTCTAATTTCCCCCATTTATTAAGTCATTTTTGTACTATTTTTTATACTAGTGAAATAATTATCTCTACAAGGTTGAGGATAAAATTCATCTATTCCTTTAGCATAAATTATATAAATTTTCACTATTACTTACTTATTCACAACATTTATATATTTGGGTAAGACCAATAAAACAATATTTGATCTAATATTAGTTCAAATATATATATCATATTTTCTATCCATGATTTTCAAATTTGTAATAAAAACTGGTGAAAAGACATTTGTGTATTCTAAAATTATCATGTTAAATTATTATAGCTCCAAAATCTCCCATGATTTATAAGATTAAATGAATTTGATTACAATTTTGGACACATAGTTTTATGAAACCCAAGACATGTCAGATCCTCATGAAAATATACTTACAAAATTATCTCTCACCAAATCTATGTCACTACATCCATAATATTAAAAAAACCCCCCTTTAATATATCTAGATAATTGTAGAATTGAAATAATCTATTTACTATTTCCAATAAATCCACTAATCTCTGAAACACACCATTTCTTTTAAATAAAATAGGGATTTTCTTTAAAAACTGTGAGGCTAGACAAACTTCTTTAACCCACAATTGATTCTTTTCTCCTCAAATCACATAAATTTATTAGAAAGTGTAATTTTGGTGTTCAGGAAAAATTTACTCACTCCCAGAATCTTTATCATGAATGAGAGTTGAAAATTTTATATTTATTTATCAATAATTAATTTTGTATGTGGATTCATTTAAACAATTTTATAATACCATTGATTAATTGATGAATATCTAAAAACAAAATACAAACTCATTAAAATAATTATAGATATACCAAAAACTAAATTATATCTACATATAAATGTATTTATTCAATTTACCATGATTAATCCCCTTTAATTTTCACCAGTTAATCATAAATAATTTCATCCAAATTTATTTCAAAAAATAAAAACATTTTTAAAATAATTTGAAAACATTTAATGAAACATATATAGGTAATAAGATCATTTTCAAAATACAATACACATGAATTTCATTCTTTTCTAAGGTTATCCTGAATCGTTAGTGAAATCCTAATCCCAAAACATTATGGTTACAAACATCTACTCATTATAATATCCTATAAGAGATCCTCAAAATACATTCCATATCTAAACTCCCTAAAAACTCATTTTTTCACCTAAAGTGGTTATTTAAACATTTTTGGGTAAACCTTATAAGTTTTAACGATCCAAATCTCTATGTCTATGAAAATTTATATGAAAAAAAATAAAACCTTACTTGACACCATTTTTAACTACCCAATTTGGATACTAGATAAAAATGGAAATGAAAACCCACCACATGGACTTAAGTAAATTCAAGAATTACATTATGATATAAAATATTATTGAGGGATTATATGTTTTTATTGGGTTATAATTATATCTCAAATAAAAAATAGTGACATGTATATATAAATTGTATTTTATTTTAATTCCAAAACAATTCTTTAAAGAATGATTTAAAAAAATAATAATTAACCAATAATGTTTTAAAAAGGAAGTCAACAAAACTAGGAAAAGAAAACCATAGGTAAATGAACAATGCATATCTTTTTGGAAAGGAAATATCTTCTAGTGATGAATTACTAAACACCATATCATTTCTCCATGAAAATAACTCACATGATCTATTAGTGATATAATATATTTTCATTCCTTTCCCACATAATAATAATTAATTTCTACGTGAACATTAAAATGTGGGGACAAGTGTCAGTAACACTTTACTAAATATGATTCCCATGAATTGAACCAATGAATTACCATTCATTTCCATGTATAATCTAATCCAGAATCATATAGAAAATACATTTTAGAAAAAAAATAAATTATTTGTGCAATATTTTTTAAGACCCTTTTTAATAAAGATTACTAAATTCAAAAATTATTATCATAGAAATTTTTTTCCAATCATACTATCTTTATATGTGTCTAAACAAGAAAAAAATTCCATAATATACAGTGTCATGAAAAATAAAAAAAATAAGAAATCCTTCAACCATGAATAAACCAAACTAACTATGCTCATAGGGAACCCACAATGATTCTTTACCCACCCAGATAAATTCATATAGTTCTTTCCACCATGTCCATGAATTTTTTCAACCATTATATATGGCTATTTCTAACTATATACTCTCTAATTCTCATGCATTTCAGTAATTAAAAAATTCCAAAATTATTCTCTTTATATAATAATAAAATTTAATATATATTAAAATAAAACTAATTAATGAATGAAACCAAATTTCCTATAAATCAAATCACATGACTTTGGAAATAAAATATTCATGATTTTCATCAAAATTTAAAGTTCCTATTGTATAAAAAATTAAAATTAACCACTATTTTATCTAATAAAATTAAAATTTATAATTTATAAATTAAAATTGAAAAGTATAAAATTGAAAAATATCATCTATCACAATCCATGGAATAATAGTAAACTAAGGAAAAATATATTACACCAACCTCGTTTTCTTAACAGTGAATTATCATTATTTTTTGAAGACAATGAGCCTAACAAGAATCTATTTCTATTATCCAAATTCCTTATGACCTAGAATAATTATAATTCAATTATTAATTATTTAATTTGGAAGGGGTTTCCATGTATTGAAACATTCAATACATCCATGTTTTGAATTATCATGGCCCATACTAGAATAGCATAACCCCTATGAGATTATTGAGCCTAGAGTACATGGCTTCCATTGAGTGGCATGACCCCTTTTTAATTTTACCGAACCATGTATAATTCCATACCTATGAGGTATAAAACATTTAGTGATAGGAAGAAATTAGATATTGTCATGAACCAAACCCATTTTCCATGCCACCATTCCTAATATCATAAATTCTATATTCTCACCTTTTAGAGTGGGAAAAAGGGAAATGTTGTTTTAATGGCCTAAGAATGGATTATCTAATAAATTTATCAATTTTATTAAAAATAAAATTTTTTAGGAATATACATTGTCACTTACTAAGAAAATTAACCAACCCAACATACTCTGATGACCACATGATAAGATTCCCCATCCAAAAATGAAGAAGAAGAGGGAAATTAAAGATAATAATGTGAAATGAATATCTTCAATTTATAATCCATATTACTATATTTTTTAACTTGAATCCACACTAAGTAATTTTCATTAATAGTTGATAAAATTCCCATTATTGCCCTCCAAAAAAACCACCCTCTATCTCATTAAACCATTAATTCAAAGACAATCATTAAATTATTCCTTTAATTACAAAAAGAAAAAATTCCATTGTTTTGACTACTAAAATTAATCCACATAAACTAATTTGAATTACATTTAATATATGCCATTAATTCCCATAAATATAGTCCTTTAATTGACTACAATTTATCCCCATATTACTACATAATCAAAAATTTATTCCCTGAGTCCAATTAATACACCAAATCGACATAAAACTTATTTAAACATAATAAAATCTTATAATAATTAATAAAATCCTCAAATAATCATTGTTTTAAAACAATATTCTCTACTAATAACATTACCAATATAAAAATTTGTAATAATTTTTTTTCTATGTATAATTCAATTACCCATGGAATTTTTTTTACTGACATAAAGGTCACCTAAAAATTAATTAATTTAAACTATAAAACTTATATATATTGTAATCATTTCCAAAAAATTATTCATGTATGTATATTATATTATAAGGATGGACATGTTTGGATTATGTGGGTTAAATGAGTTAGTTAAGATATTTTAATTAAATGACTCATACATGGTCATTCTTAGGCTAATAAATTTTAAAATGGAAAGTTTTATGTCATCTTATTTAATAAAATGGAATGTGTTTGAGTAAATGTTAAATGCATTAAATGAATTATCAGAAATAATTGAATGTAAAATAGTAACATGATTTTCCACTTGAATTAGGAAGTATTTTATTTAAACTATGACTTCTTATAACCTTGAATAACAGGAAGATGGAAATCGAGCTTTAATTTACTGTTTTAGTTAATATTTCAAATACCAAAATGACCATTACTATGATATAGGACATATATATGAACCATGAGGGCACTCCCAATATTCTCACACATTAAATAAAATACTTAAAATTTATAATATGAATTAAGTGATTAGTAAATTTCAGGTTAATTGTAAAAATTATAATAATTTAATAACTCCTTTTCTATTTTTATTTGAACTAATTAAGACTTAAATAATTCATATGAACATAATTTTTCATACTCTTCACAAAGATATGGGTTATTTTAAAATTATTTTATTTCATTTTGATTTTTTTTAGGGTTTGGGATGAAAATTTTAAAATTATAAAATCTTTTATGTGCCATTAAATTAGATAACACGGTAGTACACCACATTACCGCCATGTGTTTGGGTCTGTTTGGTGGACCTAAAATTTGTAACTACTAGTGCATGACTATGAGGACCATGTAGGGTACTATGGGTAACCATGTGAAGAATTTTTTATATACAGTTTATGGTATCATAGTATTTATTGAGTTTTTTAAATTTTGTGGGTAAACTATTCATCGTACATAGTTTTTAAATTTTCGAAGAATTTATGGTCTTTCTGTAAATTATTTTTACCCCTAAAAATCATCCCTTATTCAGTTTGTTCATGAAAGACCCTCTAACAAAGTCCTTTTTTTGGGTTCCTCCCTTCTTTGGATTTCTTTGTCCTTTAGAAATTTCATCCATATTTCTTCATGATTATTGGCTAAATCTTAATGGTATAGTCTTATCCTACCTATCTTTTATTTTTCCCTTCATTATCATCCATCACTATGATTTTTCCTTCTTCTTAGGTAACCTAGAGATGCTGGGTTGATCAATTTTTATGGTTTCCTTGCTTATATAGTATATGATCCCTTCTTTATGTATCTTTAAACACGAAATTGAAGTCTTGGGCCTTCAATCAATGATTGAGCTTGAATTTACATTATTCTTTTTTTTTATTTTTTTTAAAATGGGTTGATTGAGTGTTTAATTAATGTTTTATTTTTATAATTATAGTATTTAATTTGTTTATGTTTTATTTTAATGGATTTCATAGTATTTCTTTATTTTAATGTTAATTCAAAGGGTTTATAGATTTCAAAACATGATGATATCCTTTTTTTTAATTTTTCATGTTACATGTTTCAAAAAATATGATATAATGGAAATTTGAAAATTTAATGAAGGATAATTATGATATTTTGTGTTTTAAAAAATATTATTAAAGGGTTTTACTTGTAATTTAATGTGGTAATTAAATTCACAAGAATTTCAATATTATTAAAAGATTTATTTTGAAAAATTTTATATTTTAAAAATTATTTCACCTCATTTGGGTCATGGGATAAATTAAAGGGTGGTGTTTTGAACCCTTGGATGTTTTTAATGAAACTTAGTTAATTTATAAATGAATTTCAATGTATTATTTTAAACTAATGTGTTTCAAGAATGGTTTTATAAATGATCTTTGAAATGTTAAAATAATCTTTTCCATTGAAGTATATTTTTTTTAATACATGTTTGGCACTCACAAATAGTTTCCAATTAGTATTGATTCCATTTGTTTCCCCTAATATTTGACGAACCTATTGATGAATTTTTGTTATATTACAATGAATAAATGATGTGGGTTATGGATATTTATATATAAGGATTTCACAGATGAGGGTCATTTGTTTTTATAATTTTGATGTGAATCGTTATCATTGTATGTTTTCTCACCTTTAATTTTATATTGATCATCATAATTTGAGGTAACTAAGTGGAGTCTTGGTTGAGTGAAAAATGTGGGTGAGTATGTGTCTTTCTTGAGAGAGACTTGGTTGATGAGGATCGTACATGGTTTCCCATGGTAGATTCACACACCTAGGATAAGGGTATTCAGTTCTATCTAGTTTAACAATTCAACCAAGGAAGATATGTTCTGGTAGGTCGACCTATGGTTCTTGTTGTTAGTTCTGGATCATATTACATAAATTCCATGGTTAGTGTCCCATGACACTTGTACCTCTAAATATGGTCTCACATATCATATTTTTTTCCTCTATTATATTTCCTCTTTCTTGTTTATAGTATAACCTTTATATTTATTTTTTACTTCTTAACGATGAGAAGATTCTTGATTGTGATTCTTCAACTATGGGTGGGTGTGTTTGTAAAATTGTATTAAGGGTTTCATTAGAAAATATTTTTTAAATAAAATTGGGATGTTTGCATTTTTTTACAAGAAATAATTTTAAATTGATTCATAAAATGAATTTATAATTATTCTTCTTTGAATGTATGTGGGTTACACTAAAAATGTGAAAAATGATTCTTTTCATGAAAAACAATTTGTGAATAATTTGTATTATGGGTTATGAAATGGAAACCATTATTTTAATTTTTTTTATTATGAATACATTTAAATGAAGATTTAACTAAAAATTTGGCAGGTGTCATAGTGTATGGTGGCATTTTTAGTATGTTTATTCTCATTGCTATTTTATATTTCATATTTTGATTCTTAGATGAGCTTCTAACTACTTTTTGAGTTTTGATTGATTTGGAGAATTGAAGATAGTGGTTTATATTGTTTCATTCAGTTTCCCTTCTGTATTTTCTAGAAGATCCTATTATTTTATTCATCAGATGTTAAACTAGATGGGATAATTAATTTTATAGAATAATCGACTAGTTATAGTCATTAAAATAGTTCTTTATTATATTTATTTTATCTCATTATACTAACCATGTATGCCCTTACATATTTCGGTTCTAGTTATTGGTCAATGTCAATTATATCTTTGGAGGTCTTAGTGATACTTGGCGCAGTTTCATGTAGATGGGGTAGGAGGGTGATAAAATGGGCTACTTTTGAATATGTTTATATGTTCCAACATATATTTGAACATATTATTCTTTATTTTACTTTCAACATATCGGCAGGTCATCCCAGATTTTTGATAGAAGTAAGTTGTGATTTAACTCTAATTTAATGGTGAATTAATTCCCATTTTTTGTACATGAAACCTTGGAGTATGTCACTAATACATGGGGATCATGAATTCCTCTCATGTGAGTGGTGATCCTGGTCTCCTGTCAGTTCATATAGCACCCTAGGTTTCATCTTTACAAATTGTATCAAATTCTAGGTTTGGTATTAGGATCCTAGGTTCTTGATTATACCTTTTGTTTTTTGGGGTGTCATGATAAGATGAAGCTAGAATTTTTATCAAAACTCAATAGAAGGGTGTGGAGATAGTGGATATATCTCGTTCCAAAACCATTCATTGAGTTTCCATGGGATGTATTTTTTGAATTTTGAGGTTTGTATGCCATTTCGATTATTTTAGATGTTGTATTGATCTTCATTTTCAGAGATGATATTCCTTTCCATTTTTAGTTAAATTTTGGAATTAAAATAGAATATGGGTTATGGAATTATATTTCCTTGAATTTCATAAGAAATTATGATATGAACAAATTTTTTATATCTATATATTCTAGGAATTGTTGTGTGGATACATTTTTGTTACTCAAACCATAGGGAAAAGTCAATAACGGTTATGTATCCCATTGTATTGTTTTTTTGATTATGTTGAGGGATTCCAAGTTAGGAGAACTGAGTTCAAGACATATTTTTGAAATACTGAAAAAAATTGGAGTTTTTATGTGCCTTCTCTTTGAGTTTTTTTTGAATTTTTTTTTGTGGAAAATGGGGATTTTGTGGGAATTTATTTGAGATAGGAAAATGGAATTTTATAAAATGTTGGTTTTCAAACATGTTTTAGGTAGTTGTTTAAATATGTGGTTTTTTTTTATTTTCATGTATTTTAAAATAAATTATTTCCAAAAGAGGGATTTTGAGAATCTATTTAGGAAATAGAATTTGGGTTTCTATTTCAAAATGTGTGTTTGAAATCTTGAAAAATGAATATTTTGAGGATAACATGATTTTTGTTTTAAGGAATGGATTTTAAAATATTATGGAGTTTAATTTTAAGTAAAGGGGGTCCTGTAATGTGTGAGTGATCTAAATGTTTTATTGGTATTCTTATTTAGGATTCATACCTAGTTATTGTTAGAATATTTGATTAGGTGTGCAGGACACGGACAAGTTGAGTTCAGGTTTCATTATATTAAATTTATTCCTGATCCCATTCTTTTGAAGGTAATGAAATTGTATGGATAGTCTATTTTCAAGGGAAGAGACTTTAAGTGATTCTATTTTTTTATTTTTAATTCTTGTAGTTGGTTTCCCTATCCAGAATCAGAAATAAATGGTGAGTTCAAAGGCTGTTGTTCCCTTGAATTTGGTTCAAGGTTTCCTGAATCATTATCCTAAATAATTTTCTATGGTCTATTTATGTCCCATGTGTGTTGTAAATACTTAGTCTAGTTCCATAATAACCTTTGTCTCTTTTTTATTCAGGTTTTCCTTTAATGTTGGATATTATCTAGTGGTGGTTTGGGAGTTAGTGAGTGGTTTTGAAGATTGATTGATCCATTTTTCCTTTTTTGTTGTTCTATATGTATTATGATGGGATTTTTGTGGTTCTAGGGTGCTTATATCATGGTGGAAGTATGTTTATTGGTGGGATAAACATGGGAGAACTAGAAATCATTACTCAGGGAGCAGGATCACATTCTATGATCACCTAAGGGTAGTAATTCTTTTATGGTTTTTCATGAGACTGTGCCTATATGGGTGAAGTATTATTTTTCTGTGTGAAGCATGGTGACACTAATCTAAGATCCTTTTTTATTATATTTTATTAGGGGATGTGTTTCCTTCTATGGTTTATATAGTGGATCCTTTATGGATGTTGATATTTTTGGTGTTTTGATGTTGTATTTTTAGATGGTTGGTATGCTTAATAGTGGAAGTATGTTACATTTTGAGTTCCTGTGGAAGTTTTCTTTATTTTTTTAGTGTATTCTGGGGAGATGAATTTTAAATGGTGGGGAGACCTTATTATGTCTCGATGTTCGTGAGGCCTTATGTCCTTTTCTAGTAGGTTGGATTCCACTTGAAGATATTGATTTTTTTTAAGAGTATGTACTCCATTGGTATTAATCACAATTTTTGTTAGTAGTATCTCCCATTATGATCCATCCTAACTTTTTTGTATCTCTTACCTCTTTTGCAAGGTGTCATAGTTTTAGTTATTTTCTATTTTCCATCCTTTTTCACTGGATTTTTAGGGCTGGAAAGAATTATTATGGGGAGATTTTTGATACCATACATGTAAAAGTAGGTTATTTTATATTATATTTTTTTTTAATTTGAGTCTTCATGTGTTTTTTGGGGGATATTGGATAGTAATTTTAAATTTTAAATAGTTTTTAGGATATGCATGTTCATCCTACACTATTAGAAAACTATACAAAAAATGATTTGTTGGGTAGGACTCTTAGAAATTTCATTTTCGGTGGTTAGTGTGTGAAAATTAAGATAGTACAAGGAGATATGTGTAACTATTACCTGTCTTATTTTATAGGAAGTTTAGGTAGCATGATTACCACACAGTTTGGGAAACAGTTTTGGTAAATGTTGTGTTGTGACCAAATTTTTAATTTTTAAATATTTTTTTGTATTTTTTTTATTTTTTTTAACTTAAAAATTATCTCATACTTCTACTTGATCATGATACACCCCCTCACCGACCCACTTGTACGTTTATCTCCCTCTATTAGATCCCCCTCTCCCTAGGTTATTTCTTCATGGTTTCGTCATGATTCCTGACTGAATATTCAAGGAATAATATATAGGGTGGTGATTTATACCCTTGGATGTATTAAATGTGAAGGGATTTATTTATAAATTAATTTAAAATATTGATTTTAAATTTTGTTTCTTTATGAATGGTTTTATAAATGATCTTTGAACTGTGAGTGGGGAATTTTCCTTCTAATTTTATTAATTTTTAATATCCTAGTTATCAAATTCAAATGTTATCTCATTGATTGTGATTCCCTTATTGCTCCTTGTATTTTTTATCCCATTGAGGGTTTTTTATTATATTTTGTTGATTTTATGGTTTGGTATGGGTTATAACTCTATGTAAGGACATTCAAGGTTAGTGTGGGTTATTTTTATGATTTCTATGTATTCCATACTGATTATATGTTTAATAACCATCACATTAATACTTTGTATTAAAATGGTAGGACATTAGGAATATTACATTATGTTTAAGAAATATAGGTGAGAATGTTTCTTTTTATAGAGAAAAAAGGTGGATGAGGTGCCTAGATAGTTTCCTATATTTGATTTTCACTAATGGCTGAAGTGTCTTAGGGCTTGGCTAGTACAACGAGACTACCGAGATGAAAATATAGTATAGGTCTACTTATGTTGTCGATATCTGGTTCAATATCATATTACATTAGTTGATAGGTCCTAATCCCATGAGTCGTGTACTTTAATTGGTTGTATTACATGGGGGGTTTTTTTTCTTGGATCTGTTCTTTTATGTTTATTTTTATTAGAACCTTTAAATTTATTAACTTTTTCCATTATTTTTCTTCTTGATTATAATCCTCTAACTATGGGTGCGTTTTTTCATAAAATGGTTTTAATGGTTTATTTGAAAATATGTTTTGGAAATAAAATTTTTTATTTTTTATTTTTATCAAATATTTTGAAATTAACTCCCAAAAAAATATGAGACTTTTTCTTCCAAAGGAATTAGGTGGGAATTAAAATGAGAAAAATTATTATTTTTATAAAATGATAAATTTTTAATTTTAATTATGGGTTATGAAATGTAAAACTATATTTTAATAATTTTATTCCATACTATATTTAAAAGTATATTTAATTTAAATGTTGTAATATCAAAAAGGAAGGTGGTAGAATAATGAGCATGTTTTTTCTTACATGTATTTTAAATTTTGGTTTCAGGTTCTTGGTTCATATTTTGACATCTCCTGGTGAATTTATTTTTTTGGGGGTCTGAAGAAACTATATTATATTTTTTCCTTAATACATAATCCACTTATGATAATTATTTTCTCTTTATTATGTCTATTCATTCATGTTGAATTCTTTCATATATTTTATAGAAAACTATAAACTTTAAATGAGTTCTTTATTTATTTTTCAGTTGTATTATTATGCTAGTTATGTTGGCCTTTCTTATTTTAGTTATATTTATTATTTTATGTTCATTATGTTTTTAAATCTAGTAGTGGGACTCAATTTTTTATCATGTAGAGGGCGTTTTAGGGTGAGTGGTGGGATTATTTTTTCATGTGATCATATACACTTTCTTATATTTGTATATCTAATTTTGGAAGTTTGACTTATAGATATGATATTTAAAAAATTTGGGACTAATTACATTGTGATTTGACTCTGATTTATGATAAAAATCAATCAGGTTGTTTTTATCTAATGCCCATGCACTTTTCTCTAACTCTTGGGATCTATAATTCCACTTGGGTAAATAATGAGATTGGTCAGGTGTTATTTTAAATGGAATACTTGGTTGGGTCAATATATACTCAAACATTAACATATAACATATAAAAATTTATCGTTTGAGATGGAGTGAAAACATGAAATAACATATCTCATATGAAATAAATAAGGAAAACACATTTTGGGTTCAATCATTACTCCATGATGCATCGTAAGTACATGTGTATAGTGACTCAAGATATCCTTGGTATTTTTTACATTCAACATCTCATATTCTTATGCACTTTCATAAACCAAATAATATTAATATTAAACCAGATTTAGATTTTTATTTTATAAGAATTAATATCTTCGTGATGGTATTTTTTTGATAATAAGAAAATTTGATAGATAATTTTCAACCATTTAAGATGATCTATACTGGTATCCAGTATCTTATGAGACCTTGAAGATGATATAGTGTCTAGATGATCTTTAACCTAGACTACCCCCGGGTGGTATAGATCATTCAGGTAATGAATATATATTATTATTTTATATAATTTTAATATAATTAATTTATTATCTTGTATTTTTAATTAATAGTACTTTGTGTGTCTTATTTGTTCATTTTACCCAACCCATCATGAGAACTTACGTGGTGACATGGTCATATATTAGAGGTGTTTTGAATTTTTACAAGTACATAGAGGTGGGTTGGATGATGTTTATTGTATTTATAAGAGTTTAAAGTGATATTTATTGTGATTATCTTGATAAATGAGTCTACAACTATTATTCGAGGTTCATACCATCGGTTCAAATTTATGGATATGTTTTTGTTATGTTCAATATATTTCATTGCATACATCATTTTATTTCCTTGAACATGCATTATTTTATTTTTGTGATGATTATCATGATATATAAATTCATGTAACCTCGATTTTTATTTACTTATACTACATATATTATTATATTTGGTAGTGTGGAGTGGAATAATAATAGGTAGTTTAGGGTAATATTTCCTTTTTAGGCATGGAAAAACACTTTATTCATTCCAACTATCAATTTCTTAATAGTATACATATTTCAATGGAACCCTCATATTTTTTATATATTTGAGTAGGGTTTTGTGGGTATATATCACATTATGATGGTATTAGAGTGAATTAATATTAGGTATAATGTTTAGACCTATGAATATGTGAGGTTTTTTGGGGAAATTTTGAAAATAATACTCAATGAAGTTGAGTCCAATTTATATGAAAAAACAACCCATTTATATGGTATAGTGGTTGATGTATTCTTATGGAAGTATTTTTTTACTAGATAAATGAATTTACTACATAGAATAATTTTTTTTATGGTTTAGTTATATTTTTTCATGCATCATGTAATGTTTTGATCACGGTTTGTGTGTATGATTTTTCTTGGGAGGGGAGTGTTCTTAAATGGATAGTTGGATGATTACAATAATATATTCAATAATTTTCTATTTACATTACTAATAATAAATAAATATTATTTTATATTTTTCTAATTTTGAAAAATAACTATATTGTGTTTCATATATAAATTTATGATTTAATAGTGAATTGGTATACATGAATTAGAGTGTCATTATAGTAGATCATGAGGATGGTCATGTCATCATATGTGGACCTGAGTATGAGGGACCCAAATCAATCACTATATTAACCAAAAGTTACTATATAGGATGATATAACCCATGTAAATGGTATAATTTATGATTTTCAATTCTTAACACTAAACATGTTCCAGTTCCAAATTCCGTGTGGAAAATCCTTACTAGAATAAATTTAAAGGATTTTACTTGGGTGAGTATAAATATATCTATGCAAATACTTTTTCATGATGATATTGTTCATTTGTCTTGTAGAAAGAGGAAGATGATGTTTTTTCTCATGGGTGGAGTAGTAAATACATGGAGAGTCCTAGAATTTTCATATATGATCATTTTTTTGTAATTATGATTATGGTATGATTGATGGGGTAAATTTAATTATGATAAAAATGTTTGGTCCTTATATATCATGAATCTTCATTCAATGATTTTTTTTTTTTTCTTGTGATCCAGAGTAATAATCCTCAAATGGATATTTAGTGTGAAAACATATAATGGGTATTGAATAAGTGATGATATCAACTTTTGACTTATTTAGTAGCGTTAGGATAAGAAATATATATTGAAATAATATCAATAGAGTAAATATAATGAGTAAAATCATGACTATGTGTCATTATGTATGAGATATTGAGGTGTTATTAACATAAAAATTATCGTCAATAATGATGTATGAGGATAGAACTAATATTTTTATTGAATAAATATTTTAATTAGTACATGGTTAGATGGGAATTTATATATGTCTTGTTTATGTATACATCCACATAATACTTCTCCAATTTACTATTTATATCCAGTTAGTGATTTCCAGGGGTAGATTATCTATTGATGGAAAATAGACATAGGGAAGAGTGTATTTAGTTAAAAATTATTAATTACCATGATCATAATATGTTAGAAATTTGTTGTGGTGAATGAAATGTTCTTCTCAATCCTCCATGTAATATATCTGTATTGATATCATACTTATTTTATTTTTATGATGATTCGTTATGTTAATAAATAAATATACTAGATATTTTAGACCAATACATATGGTATAAGTGCTATGCGGATGATAATGAACGAACAGTGTGTATATTCTTGAGATATGAACTCATCCAGAAAATATTTTAGTTCAATAAGAGTTTAATGATTCAGGATGGGACTCACATGAAATCATTTAAAGAAACTATATTTCAGTGATGAGATCCTAAATAAATAAGGTTGAATTATTAATGATGATTTTTTAGAAAATAATTTTATATTTATGTAAAACACTATGTATAATGGTGGATAATTAGTTTCTTTTGAATTAAGTTATTTATTTGTGTTTTTTTTTATTGACTTAAATTTGATTGGGATTGAACTAGATGAGAGGACCAGTTTGGGATATCCCTAACACTAAGAAGGGGGTGAATTAGTGTCGGGGGATATTATAAACCAATTCCAACTTTTTATCCATGTACCTATCGACCTGTTAGGATCTTGATTCTCTTATTCTTTTTACCCAATTACATGCAATAATAGAAATTACTAAAAATATGCACACATTATTTTTACAAGGTTCACTACTCAATAAGATAATATACACTCATTCCATGCATGGGAATAACAAATTCCTGGATTATCCACTGTAATATAGTAAAAAGTTATAGTAGATTGGCAAGGAAAACAGTCCTCTAGCCAGTGTGGGTACCTACACATTATAGGGGGGAATGAAGCAATCATTCCAGTGTGAGTCCTTACACATAGGAGGGAGAACTGAAACAATCATCTTTTTAAATGGGTGATGGCCTAGTTCAACATGTATCTTCCTTACTGCTTCATTAGACTAGTATTAAATATACTCTTCTTCCTTCTTGATAAGGTAGGTTCTTCTCTAGGTCTTCTTTAGTTAACTTCACTTTCTTACATGAAAATAAGTAGGTAATAAAATATCTTCTTATCTCGTAATCTTAGATCAAAACCAACTACACTACTTCTCCTTATTCATTAGTGAAACATCCAACTACACTAGATAATCTTATTCCTTATGCTTGGCTAGAATCACATACACCTATTTGATTGTTCAAACACTAAAGACCAACTTACTTGGCATCATCAGAATCAACTTATTCTCTTTTCATCTTTTCATATTTTCATGATATCATGGTTGTAGAATTTCAATTGATCTATTCTCTTCCTACACCTTCTTATTCTTCACAAACATGCACCTACAATTTTGGTTCTTTATTTTAAGTGTCTTCGTGTGTGAATGTGCATGAAGGAGTGCATGAATTATCCTATTCTTATTTCATGTGAGAAACCCATAATTGGTTTAATTATTTGATAACTCACACATGACCTTTCTTATTATTATCTATATCTTCCTTCTATTTCACTTCGTCTGGGTATTTATTTAGGTTTTATATTTTGTTTATTCAAACCTGAATAGGTGAAACCATTGTCCGACTTCTTATTTCACACTTAAAGCCTCATATTCCTTTGAGAAATAACATATGTGCAGGAATGTGTGTATGAAACATGTGTAAGAACCATAACCTTCAAAACAAAACCCTAAAAAAGAATGGGTGTATCATGAAAACCTGAGTGGATTCTCATTCTATTCATGAAACTAGGGTGGCCACTATTGTAACACCCAGTTTTTTTGGTTTCGGTTTTAAGGTTCGGGTCATTGAGAATCCTAGTGTTTTTTAGGGGACTTGGGAGTGAAGGAGGTTATGTTTTAACTTTTTTATAGTGTATAATACTTCCATCATGATTTTTATTTCTTTTTTTTGGATAAAGTGGTGTGTCGGAGAGTTTTGGACACCCGCGGTGTGACCCTTTTGTGATAAAATCATTCAAGAATATTTGGGTGGGGTTACCTAGGGTTTGGGGTGTCATTTGAATGTTTTTAGCTCATTTTTCAGAATTCACGGTTTGATAACAGTTTTCCAAAACTATGAAACCTAACCATGCGACGTTATAGATTCATTCTAGTAGCCCTCTCACGGTTTGCACACGGTTTTCATAACTGTGCAGCAAAATCGTTTATCAACTTAGGGGGTTAATAACGTTCACTCTAAAAATATTATTTGAGTGATTCCACCTCACATTTGAATCCATACCTATTTCATATCAACCATAGGGCTCCCCCCATCATTCTCCATTGTTTTGGGTTAGTGTTTTGATGATTTCTCTCCAAAGGATAGTGATTCTTCAACAAACTCTTCTCGTTCCTCTTCGCTCTTCCTTCTTCATCCAATTTTTCATTGTCTTCTCTTATCCCATGGTCATGAAGACCTAGGGTTGTTGTTTCACTTGTTTTTTCTGGAGGTTTTGTTCTATTAGGGTTAGTCAATATATATCTACGGGTTCAGAACCTACGATAGGAGTTTTCGAGTGTGTGCTTCCATTCCGCCAAGGATTTGTGGTAGGTTCCCCCTGTACATGCCTTTTTAATTAAATATCCATTCAATTCATAATTTTTACACAAAATTTTGATTAATAAATATTTATTTATGATCCTTGGTTTACATTTTTGGTTTGAACAGGGGTGTTTAATACCTTAATATGTGATAAATAGAATTTTCTAGTTAAATATTGCACACCATGTGTTTTATAAAATGCCCAGTTTTCTTTTGTAAACGGTGTCTTTATACACCTTTATGAAAAGTGGATTTTGTACATTTGATAAATGTTGGTTTTATCAAAATTCTTAAAGGCCCTCATGGTAATTTCATAAAAAAGGGTTTTGTAATGGATATACAATCTGAATATATTCAAGGTGGTTACAAATGTTCTAAATAATATAATAGAGGGATCTCACCTCCTTATTAAATTTCGTATTGGTGGATTTGAAAAAATTCTGCTGGGTTAAATGTTTAAAGGTCTGTTTGGACTTTCCTAAAAATGAGGAATTAGTGTTTTACAGGTATATACAATGTTTCATCAATTGGGATTGTTTTATGGTCCATTGAATGATTTTATTAAATGTTGTTAGTTATTAAAAATATGTATGCGAATTATTTTTTTAGTGTCTTTATCCTTAAAATAGGGTTTCTGAATGAGTTTTATGTGTAAAGACTCATTAAACTCCTTGAAATTGTTTTACAAAAATTTTAAGTGGTTTATTGATTCGTGAAAGAAATGTGAAACTTGTTGTGAGATATTGTGGTGTGAGTTTGATTTCAAAATAAATTTGAATGAAAGGCAAAATTATGTGACTTGTGTGATGTAAATGTTGGTTTTTTGGTGAATTTGAGATATGGAAGTGGTATTTTCATGTGCATGGTATATATCATGGCTTATTGATCTTCTGTGAGAACAAGAGGGAAATATGGGTATCTAGGTGGGTGGAAGTGTACGAGTATGCTATTGATCATATGGGATTTTACATCAGTCTCACATAGAATGTTTTACTCTTACAAAAATCACTAAACTATGATGATGATGATGGGGGACCACTAGGTTTTGGGTATGTCCCTAATAGTGGCTCGTGCATGAGAATGAATATTGTGATGGTTACTTTCACCGAGATATGAGGTACCTAGGACCCATAGTGATCTAGTACCTAGGGGTTATTTCCCGTGACTTGTGCTCAATGTATTTTTTTTGTACCTATCATCTGCATATGGTGTGTTTGGACGATAAGTTCAGTAGCATGTTTTTATTTAAAAGTGTATATTCTTTAAAGAATCCCTCTTGAAAACTATTTTCATTTTGAAGTTTTACCTCTTTGAAAATTATTACTAGAATTATTATTTATACAACATATATGTTTTTGTCTGGTATTTTTTATAGCATGGGACCTCATTTGGAAAACATACCTTTATATATTGTATTTGAAACATGAAATTGATGTTTCTTTTTTTTAATGGATGTGCACTAGGAATAGAATATCTAGGAAACCTACTGAGTTTTAATTATCACTCCAATAGTCTTCATCTATTTTTAGCCCTTGTGTAGGTTTCTTATTCAGTTTGATCTCTTTCGGCGATGTGTGATTGTTTTTTTGGAGGGTTACCATTGGGGTCACAAGGAGTTAGTTGGTTGTCTAGTTTAGTTGGTTGAGTTTTCTAGTTCAGTTGTATTTTCAGTTTCTTATACAAACATTGTTCAATTTAATTTTGTCTAAATGTTTATTAGGATGTCCGATTCATTCCATTGTTTGGATATTATTTATTTTTGGGTGAATCTATTCCCTATTGTACTTTATTGATGCCCTCGGTGCTTATCACCATCCTGGGAGGATCGAGAATGCATCTTAGGACTTATCCCGGGCTGGCCGAGTTGACCAGTTTAGAGTCGATTCAGGCTGGTTCATAATAAAATGGTATCAAAGGAGGTTGGTTCTTATCATACCATTCATTTTAGAGTGCCATTTGTTATTTATAGATGTCAAAGTAGATGTAGTAGGATTATTAGGACTTGAGGGGTATGTTCATGATGAGCATCGTGAACTCCTACTCGTTTTGATCCTCGAGTTCCCATGGGAAGTCCAGTTTTAATAGTGTATTAAGGTATTTTGATTATATAGTGTCGGGATACTACAAGGGAAGTTGGAATAATGGTCTCTATGAGCCCATAGGTCCTGTAAATCCATGTGGATCCAGCTCATGGTCCTAATAAAACTCTCTGTGTTGGTTGTGTGTTTGACGTATGGCCGCCAACCATATGGTGAAGTCACCCACTGAAATGTTTTCCCTTTTGTGGGTCTCTTGGACCACTCTTGATTTCTGAAGTTTCTTTTGGAAATCTATGTGTGAGAAGTGGAAAATGAGTATTCAAACTATAATATAAGAAAGACGTTGGAAATTTCATTTTTTGTGAAACAAATCATGGGAATAAAATGGAAAAGATTTATTAGAATTAAATTTCCACAATCTAATTATATGGGTTGTTGAAATAAAATGTTTTGAATGCATGGATTATTTTAAAGTGGTTATGAAATATTGTTTTAAATGGGATTTTTTGGGTAATTGGAAAGTGCTCGAATTTGATGAAATGGTTTCAGAAACTGGTTTTGAGTGGATTTTGTTTTCTAAAAAAGTGTTTTGTGCTTTGTGGCCATTGGTTTATAAAAAGTTTCTTGGGAAAATTTTTGAACAGAGGAAAGGTTTGTTTGAAATAAAATGTTTGTTTTGGAATTTTTTTTTTAAATATTTTGAATAGGTTATTAATCAAATTGTTCATCAAAATTTTGGTTTGTTGAGATTCCAAAAAAAGGTTTTTAATAAAGGAAAATGATTTGGAATGAGACTTATAGGGTTTCTTTTTCATGAATGGTAAAATATTATGTTGTGAGGGAATATGTAAATTGTTTTTGAATTAGTGGATAGTGCACCTTTGGAAGGTACTTGATTTCTGAATTGAGAAAAAAAATTTGTTTTGGGTTGGAAAAAGAGGATGCTTATTTTATCCTTTGTTGTGTTTATGGATTCTCATATGCATGGTGGTATAAAAGAATGTGGATTGATTCCAATTATGGAATTATTGGATAGGTGACTGAGGTGGCACAAAAATGTTCATGTGAGTGATACTCTATGAAACATTTTTGGTGAGTGATAAAATCAACCAAGATTGATTGTTTTTCAAAATTGTTTGGAGATGAAATTTTTTTGTGTTGGTTTATAAACTAATGGTTAGGTGACTGGTTTTTCTTATGTCTTAGAAGTTTTGATTCTTTAAGTATACTTCCTTGTGATATGAAAGTTTTACTCTTCTTGTGTATTGATATGAGATCTTGTTGGTGGCTCAGTTTAGGAGAAATATTTATTGGGTGTCTAAAGATATTTTAGATGTTGTGATGTTGCTCGGGATAGTCCTCTGCTGGCATGATTTATAGTTGATCAACCTAATGGTTCATTTCAAATATTAAATCCACCTCTTCTGAGGATGCCTCAACTTTTTGTGTGAGTAAATAATTGTTTAGGTTTGATTTGATGTTCCCTGCTATAATGGGGATTCTCTCAGTTGTGGTAGCTGTGATTAGTGATATTGGGGTGATTTTTTTGTTTTTTTTCATTCTACTACTCATTTTATGTGGGGGAGAATGGTGGTGTGTATCCTTTTCCCTATTTGGGTAAATGTTTCTTATCTGAGGAAGTGAGTTTCACTATTTGTATTTGTAAGCTGTTTCAAAATAAGAGGTTTATGTGGCATCATGTGGCATTAGAATAAGGGGTTCCAGTTAGGGATTAACAGCTCCTGACAACAAGGCCTTAGATGATTCACACATCAGATCTCCATTCATAGGTCCCGAAGAGAAGCAGGCGCATAGTGAGGAATCTTGGAGGATTTAGAGGTCTAGTTAAGCTTGTTCCTCTACCATTATGATGAGGAAATATAAGTATTCCCATTTTAGGTACTCTAAAAATGAAATATTCCCTCTAGTTTCAAAGATCATGGTAAAATAACCCCACATGCAATGTCTATGATTATGCCTACTCAAATGCAGGTTTCTGATTAGTGTCGTTGTGTGGACTGCCCAAGTGATTCTGGTGGGGTCTCAGTTTTATCCGTTCATAGAAGTCAAGTGTTAGTTAGTTGGCTATTTTTGTTTTAGTGGTACAAGAATTTGGACCCTTCCCTCCCCTCCCCATGTGGGGGAGGTTTTTGGACTATGTGGGATGTCTTGGCTTAGTTTAGGTCCCCTTTGTTTGGGAGTGGGCAGTTTAAATGCCCTTGATGTGTTTTTCTTAACTTGTGTCCTTCTTAGACTGGGAAGGTCATGGTACAAGTGTTTTTTTGGCCTATGATGGGAATTATCAACTCTAGTTCATGTTAAATTCACATTTAGTAATGGTTAGTTTTTCTTAATTATGGGGAGACCCACTATGGGTCTTGTTAAGATCTCTCTTGAGGTGTTGTCGGAGGCCAGTTGAATTTTAATAGTGAGGAGTCTATTTGGGCCTCCACTCTACTGGTGATATATATTTTTTGGCATCGATCTAATACAGTTCTTGTATCTTTCATTATAGGTGTTCAGTTCTTTTGTCTCCTCTTTGATTTGGGGAAGTGTTGAGTTGCTTTGGAGATTTGGAGGTTTAAACTTTCTCACTGCTCTCACGAAGTGGTTTTGAGTTGTTGTTTTTTTGTTTTAGGAAAGGTGCATAAGGTCCTTTTTTGTGATTGAAATTTCCTTAGTTGAAGAGGATAGATCTTGTTGATATCAAATTCTTAGGCATTGATCAATCAACTGGAAATTTTTATGGCTTTCTGTGGGCTGAAAGTGTTAATGGTGGGGAGAATTGTCACACCCAGTTTTTCATGCTTTTCTTTATGTTCTGGATCATTGATAATACCAGTGTTTTTCTGGGGTCCTGGGTGTGACTGGAGTTGAGTTTTGAATTTTATTACATTTTATAAAATTTCGATCTTGGTGGTTCTTGGTTTCTATTGGGATTAAGTGGTGTGTTTGTGAGTCTTGGACACCCACGGTATCACCCTTTTGTGTTTAAATAATTCAAGAATTTTTGGGTGGGGTTCCCTAGTGTTTGGGGTGTCATTTAAGAGTTTCATATAATTTTTCAGGACGCATGGTTTAAACACAGTTTTCCAAAACCTTTCATCCAAACCATGCGATGTTACATATTCATTCCAGTAGCCCTCGCATGGTTTGTGCATGGTTTGCCAAACCGTGTTACAAAACTGTACATCCACTTAGGGGTTTAATAACATTCACTCTAAAAATCTGATTTAAGGGATTCCACCTCCAATTTGAATCCATACCTACTTTATATCTACTAGAGTCCCACCCTCATTCTCCAAAGTATTAGGTCAGTGTTTTGGTGATTTTTTACCAATGGTTTGTGATTCTTCAACAATGTATTATCCTTCCTATTCCCTCTTCCTTCTTCAAATTTATCATTGTTATCTATTCTCTCATGGTCTTGATAGACCGAGGGTTTTTTTAGGTTATTGATGGGGGTTTTGTTCTATTAAGGCACGTATTTGTAGATCTTGGGTTTCGGAACCCGCGTCGTGAGTTTTCGGGTGTGTGTTTCCATTCCTCCATGGATTTGAGTTAGTTTTCCCCTTACACTAGCATTTTTAATTAAAGACTCATTCATTACATCCATTTCATAAAAAAATTTATTAATAAATATTGATATATGATCCTTAGTTTTGTTGTTTGGTGTGAGAAGGGGTGTTTTATACCTTGATATGTGATAAATATAATTTTCTTATTATATATTTCACACCATGTGTTTGATGAAATGCCTAGTTGGATATTGTGAGTAATTTGTGGTATGTCAAGAATGGTTTGGGAATTTTAATCATTATGTGTCTTTTGAAATGAGGATTTTGGGATCCTTGAAATACTTTTCAATTATTTTGATTCATGTGAAATGTTTAGTTGGTTTTTAAAAAATTGTTTGGTTGTATGATGATGAATTGTCACCTGGTTGGCACTTTCATAGAAAAATTCATTTGGTTTGATAGTTGGCTAGAAAATTTTTAAGGTAATTTTACAAATTTTTTGATGTGAAAATTCTGTCTTTGCACACCTTTTATGAAAATTGGATTTTGTACCTTTGATAAATGTTGGTTTTGCGAAATACTTAAAGGTCCATTTGGAACTTTTATAAAAACGGTTGTGTAATGGATATGAAATATGATTATTTTCAAAGTGGTTACCAATTTTTTGAATATTAATATGGTGGGTTCTCACCTCTTTATTAAATGTGGTGTTTGTGGATTTGAAAATTTTTGGTTTGGTAAAAGGTTTGAATGCCCGTTTGGACTTTCTGAAAAAGGATGAATGACTTTTTTACATGTATATACCATGTTTCATCAATTGGGATTGTTTTATTGTCCATGAAATGATTTTATTAAATGTTTCTAGGGATTCCAAATATGGGTGGGTATGGTTTTGTTGTGTTTTTATCCTTAAAAAAAGAGTTTTTTGTGAAAAGCCTCATTACACTCCTTGAAATTATTTTACGAAACATTTAAGTGGTTTATTGATCCATGAAATAAATGTGAAACATGTTGTAGGTTATTTTGGTATGAGTTTTATTTCAAAATTAATTTGAATGAAAAAGGGGATTATGTGACTTTTGTGATATACATGTGGGTTGTTTGGTGAATGTGTGATGTGTAAGTGATATTTCCATGTGCAATGTATATCTCATGGCTTGGTGAACATGTTTGAGAACAAGGGGGATACTTGGATATCTAGGTTGGGGGTAGTTTACTAGTATACTATTGATCATGTGGGGTTTTTCCTCAATTTCACATAGCATGTTTGACACTTACAACACTGACTAAACCATGATGATGATGACGGGGGACTACGAGGTTATGGGTATGTTCCCTACTAGTGGATCATGCATGAGAATAGATATTGTGATGGTTACTTTCACTGAGATATGAGGTACCTAGGACCAACAGTGAGCTAGTGACTAGGGTTTATTTCTCGTGACATGTGCTCATTGGATTTTGTTTGTACTCACCATCATCATACAGTGTGTTTGTTTGGTAAATTCAGCAGCGTCTGTTTTTTTTATTTAAAATTTTACATTCTTTAGTGCAGCCCTCTTGAAAACTATATTCATTTTGATGTTTCACCTCTTTGAATATTGTTACAAGAAATCTTATTTATACAACATTCATGTCTTAATATGGTAATTTTTATAGCATGAGACCTCATTAGGAAAACATACTTTTATATCCGGTATTTAAAACTAGAAATTGATGTTTCTGTTATTTTAATGGAAGTGCACTGGGAATAGAATATCATGCTAACATACTGAGTTTTAATATTCACACTTACAATATTCTTCTGTTTTTAGCCACTGTAAAGGTTTCAGCTAGAGTTCGATCGCCTTGGGAAAAGATTGATATGTTTTTGGAGATTGACCATCAGGAAAAAATGGAGTTCATTTTTTGTTTGGTTTGGTTGGTTGAGTTTTCTGGTTCAATCATATTTTCAGTTTCTTATACAAATGTTATTCAATTTAATTTTGTATAAATGTTTATTGGGTTGTCAATTTCTATCTACTATTTGGTTATTTTTTATTTTTTCACGAAATGGCTCTCTCTTGTACTCTATTGATGCCCTCGGTTCTTGTCACCGTCTCAAGAGGATTGGGAAAACCTAACGGGACATGTCTCTAGCTGGCCTAGGTGACTGGTTATGGTCGAATCAAGCTGGTTTTTGAAAAAACGAATCAAAGGAGGTTGGATCTTAGTATACCTTTCTTTTCTGATCGCCCTTTAATATTTTTGGATTTCAATGTTGATAGAGTAGGATTTTCATGACTTGAGGGGTAATTTTGGGAATAGTTTCATGAATTCTTGCTCGTTCTAATCCTCAGGTGCCCATGGGAATTCCGGTTTTAATAGTGTCTTTTTTATGTTGATTATTTTATGTTGGGATACAACAGGGGGAGTTGGAATAATTGTCTTCATGATCTCACAGGGCCTATAAATCCATGTGGATCCAGTTTAGGGTCCTAATAAGGCTCTCTATATTAGTGGTGTGTTTAACGTATGGCCTCTAACCATATGGTCAAGTCACCCAATGACACTAGTTCCCTTGTGTGGGTCTCTTGGACCTTTTTGGAAATCTGATTTTTTTTAAATCCTTGTGTGAGACTTGAAAATTGAGTATTAAAAATTTAATATAAGAAAGATGTTGGACATTTCGGTTTTTGTGAAACAAATCTTGGTAATAAAATGGAAATGATTTAACAGAATTGAATTTCCTTTATCTAATCATATGGGTTGTTGAAATAAAATGTTTTTAAGGAATTAATTATTTTAAAGTTTTTCTATAATATTGTTTTAAATGGTATGTTTTGGGCAATTGAAAAGTGCTCAAATTTGATGAAATGGTTTTTGAAATTAGTTTTGAGTGGATGATGTTTTTTGAAAAAGCTTTTTGGACATAGTGGTTGTTGTTTTATGAAAAGGGGCTTGGGTATATTTTTTGAAAAGGGTAAAGGGTTGTTTGAAATAGAATTTTTCTTTTGGAATCTTTTTTAAAATAAATGGATTGGTTCATTAATAAAATAGTTCTTGAAAAGTGTGCTTTTTTGAGATACTGAAAAAAATGTATTCAATAAATGGATATAGTTTTTGATGGAGACCTATGGGGTTTCATTTTTAGGAATGGAAAAATATTTTATTGTGTGGGAATCTGAAAACTATTTTTGAATTGGTGGTATGTGCGCCTTGGGAAGGTATTTGATTTTTGAATTGAGTCAAATATTTTGTTTTGTCTTGTAAAATGGGGATTCTTATTTTATCCTTTGGTGTGTTCATGGGTATTCACATTCATGGTGTTATATGGTAATGAGGATGGATGCCTAGTATGTCATGATTGGATGTGTACCCATGGTGGCATAAAAATGTGCATGTGAGTGAGACTCTATGGAACACCAATAGTGAGTGATAAAATCCACCAAGTTTGATTGTTTTTAAAATTATTTTGAGCTGAAAAATTTTGGTGTTTGTTTATAAACTGATGGTTATATGATTGGTTTTTCTTCAGAAGTGTTTTTTCCTTAGGTATGATTCTTGTGATCTGGATGTCAAACTATTCTTGTGTCTTGAGATGGGATCTTGTTGGTGTCTCAGTTTAGGAGAAATGTTTAGTGGGTTTTGGAAGATATGTTAGATGTTGTGATGTGTCTTTGGATTGTCCTTTACTGGCATTCTTTCTAGTTCAACCTATGGGTTCATTTCAAATTTTTATTCCACCTCTTCTGAGGATGCCTCAACTTGTTTTGGGAATAGAGATCTAGTTGGGTTTAATTTATTGTGCCCTCCTATAATGGTAATTATCTCAATTGTGGTAGTTGTTCTTAGTGATTTTGAGGTGTGTTTTCATATTCCTTGTTCATTCAACTCCTCATTCGGAGTTAGGGATAATGGTTGTGTGTCACCTTAGCCCGGTTTGGGTAAAAGTGTCTTGTTTGAAGAACTGATTTTCACTGTGTATCTTTTTCCATTCTCTTAAATTATGAGGTTTATGTAGAATCCTGTGGAATTAGAAGAAGGTTTTCTAGTTAGGGATTAGAAGCTCTAGAATACAAGGCTATAGATGCTTTACATATCAGAGCTCCAGCCATAGGTCCGGAAGTGAAACTAGTGCATAGTCAAGAATCCTGAATGATTGAGAGGTCTAGTTGAGTTTCTACCTCTACCATTGTGATTAGAAAATTTTATTATCCCTATTTTGGGTCCTTTAAAAATGAATGATCCACCATAGTTTCATAGATAATTGTGTAATTAACCCTCACGCAATGTTTGTGATTATGCCTTCTAAAATGCAGGTTTCTGAACAGCGTCCTTGTGTGGACCGCCCACGTGATTTGGGTCCGGTCACAATTTTATCCATTCATAGGAGTGGAGTGCTGGTTAGTTTTCTATTATGGTTTTAGTGGTCCAATAATTGGCCCCTTCCACCCCCTCCCCATTTGGTGGAGTTTTTTGGTCTGTGTGGGATGTTTTGGTTCAGTTATTTTTCCATTAATTCCGGAGTGGGTAGTTTAAATGCCCTTGATGATTTTGTCATACCTTGTGTCTTTCTTAGATTGGGATGGCCATGGTAGAAGAGTTTTGGTTGTCCTATGAGGTAACTTCTCAAATATATTTAATGATGAATGATCATTTGTTCATTGTTAGTTGATTCTTAATGGTGGGGAGACCCACTATGGGTCTCGTTAAGATCTCTCTTGAGGTGTTGTCTAAGTCTATTTGAATTTTGATAGTGAGGAGTCTGTTTAGGCCTACCCTCTATAGGTAATATAATTTGGGTTTGTCATTAATTTAATCCATTTGTTGTGTCTTTCTTTATTGGTGTTCGATTCCTTTGTCTCCATTTTGATTTGGGGAAGTATTGAGTGTCTTTGGATATGTGGCGGTTTAAAATTTCTAATTGTTCACAGGAAGTGGTTTTAAGTTTTTGTTTTTTTTCAAGAAAGGTACTTATGGTCCTTTTTTGTGATTGAAATTTCCTTATTTGAGGAAGTTGGATCATGTTTATGTCAATTTCTTAGGCATTGGTCAATCAAATAGAAAGTGTTAGGGCTTTCCATGGGTGGAAAGTATTAATGGTGGGGAAAATTGTTACACCCAGTTTTTCATGTTTTGGTTTACGGTCTAGAACATTGAGAATCACAGTATTTTTATTGGATCCTAAGTGTGATGGGGGTTTAGTTTTTTCTTTTTTATATTGAATAATATTTATATCTTGTTTTTTCGTGGATTTTTTTGGGAGAAAGTGGGGTGTTTTTGAGTTTTGGACACCCATGGTGTAACCCTTTTGTGTTTAAATTCTTCAAGAATATTTGGGTGGGTTTCCCTAGTGTTTAGGGTGTCATTTGAGGGTTTTTAGCTATTTTTTCGGGTCGCACGGTTTGAGCACGGTTTTCCCAAACTGTGCAGCCTAACCATGCGATGTTACAGATTCATTCTAGTAGCCCTCGCATGGTTTTCGCACGGTTTTCCAAACCCTGCAGCCACTTATGGTCTTAATAACATTCACTCTAAAAATATTATTTGAGTGATTTGACCTCCCATTTGAATCGATACTTATTAGAGATCGTCCATAGGGTGACCCCCCTTCGTTCTCAATCGTTTTGGGTCAGTTATTCGGTGATTTGTCACCAATAGTTAGTGATTCTTCAACAAACTCTTCCCCTTCCTCTTCCCTCTTCCTTCTTCTTCCAATTTTTCATTGTTTTCTCTTCCCAAATGGTCATTCAAGAACAAGTTTTATTTTTCCCCCAGGTTTTTTTTTCTATTAGGGATGGAATTTTTATATATAGGGTTTTGGAACCCGCGGTGGGAGTTTTCAGGTGTGCATTTCCATCCCGCCATGGATTTAAGGTAGGTTTCCCCACCCAATTGACTTTTTAATTAAAGATTCATTAATTTCATTCATTTATCAAAAATTTTGATTAATAAATATTTATGTAAGATCCTTGGTTGTATTGTTGGGTGTGAAAAGGGGTGTTTTATACCTTGATATATGACAATTAGAATTTTCTTGTAAAATATTGGGCACCATGTGTTTGATGAAATGCCTGGTTGGTTTCTTTGAGTAATTTGTGGTATATCCAAAATAGTTTGGGAATGTTAATAATTTTGTGTAATGTGAAATGATGATTTTGGGCTTCTTGAAATTGTTTTCAATTGTTTTTATTCATGTGAATTTTTTAGTTTTCTTTTGAAAAATTGTTTGGTTGTGTGACAATGAATTGTGGCCTGGTTGGCACTTTCATATAAAAATGGATTTTGTATGAAGGTTGGATGGAAAATATTTAAGATAATTTTACGTGTGTTTTTATGTGGAAATGGTGTCTTTACACCCCTTATGAAAAGTGTATTTTGTAACTTTGATAAATTTTGGTTTCGCGAAACACGTAAAGGCACATTTGGAACTTTTATAATAAATCTTGTGTTATCGATAAACAATATGAATATTTTCAAGGTGGTTACAAATGTTTTTAATCTTAAAAGGGTGGGTTCTCACCTCCTTATTAAATGTGGTATTTGTGGCTTTGAAAAATTTTCGTTCGGTAAAATGTTTAATGGCCCGTTTGGCCTTTCCTAAAAATGAATAATGATTGTTTTACATGTATATACCATGTTGCATCAATTGGGATTGTATTATGGTCCATGAAATGATTTTATTAAATGATTTTAGGGATTATAAATATGAATGAGTATGGTTTTGTTGTGTGTTTATCCTTAAAAGGGTGTTTTTGAATGAGTATTATTTGCAAAGCCTCACTACACTCCTTGAATTTTTTTACAAAAAAATTAAGTGGCATATTGATCCATGAAATAAATGTGAAACATGTTGCAGGCTATTTTGGTGTGAGTTTGATTTAAATATGAATTTGAATGAAATTGTGTATTATGTGACTTATGTGATATACATGGGGGATGTTTGGTGAATGTGTGATGTGGAAGTGTTATTTTCATGTGCAAGGTATATCTCATGGCTTGTTGAACTTGTTTGAGCACAAGAGGGAAACCCAAGTATCTAGGTGGGTTGAAGTGTACTAGTATGCTAGTGATCACGTGGGGTTTGGCCTTAGTTTCACATTGAAATTTTGATGCTTACAACACTAACTAAACTATGTTGATGATCATGGGAGACCACTAGATTATGGGTTTGTTGCTTACTAGTGGCTTGTGCATTAGAACAAATATTGTGATGGTTACATTCAACAAGATAAGAGGTAACTACGACCCACAGTGAGCTAGTGCCTAGGGTTTATTTCCCATGACTTGTGCTCATTGGATTTTTTTGTACTCACCATCATCATATAGTGTGTTTTTTTTTGGAAAATTAAGTGGAATCTGTTTTTATATTTAAAATTTTACATTCATTAAAGTAGCCCTCTTGAAAACTATTTTCAATTTGAAGTTTCACTACTTTGAAAATTTTTACTAGCATTCTTATTTATATAACTTGTATGTTTTTTCAGGTAATTATTATATCATGGGACCTCATTTTGAAAAAATAACATTATATCTGGTATTTAAAACATGAAATTGATGTTTATTTTACTAAAAGGAAGTTCACTAGGAATAGAATATTGGGAAAACCTTCTGAGTTTTAATACTCATGCATATAGTCTTTTTCTCTTTTCATCCCTTGGGCAGGGTTCAACTGGAGTCTGACTGCCTTTGGTGATGTGTGATCATTTTGTTGGAGAGTAACCATCGAGGTCACATGGATTTAGTTGGTTGTCCGGTTCATTTGGTTGAGTTTTCTGGTTCAGTTGTATATTTATTTTCTTGTAAAAACATTATTCAATTTAATTTTTTATCACTGTTTATTGGTTTGTCCATTTCTTTCCACTGTTTGGTTCTTTTTTATTTTTGGGTGAAACTATTTCCTCTTGTATTCTATTGATGCCCCCATTTCGTTTCTCCATCCTGGGAGGATCAGGAACGCCTCTCGGGACTTGTCATGGGCTGGCCTAGTTGGCCGTTTTAAGGTCGACTCGGGCTGGTTCTTGGGAATTGGTAATATTCCTCATTTAGTGGATGTGTGGTACCTCATTGAATAGAGTGTTCGGATCATCGTGAAGTAAAGTGGTTAGCTGAGACACATCCACTAGATCATGGTCACATGGACATCGCAAAGCACAGTAAAGGTTTAGAAAACCAATCAGATGTTCGTAGGAACCAATTTGTGCAAATGAAATAAAATTCATCACAAAATACATTTGAGAGTCTGAAGCACTTTTCAATTGCATACGTGATTTCTTCTTCATAGATAATAAGGCTCGTGGTTCTTTGATTTCCCTTCGCAAAGAGGAAGCACAAAGGGATTCTCTATTTTTTTTTGAAATTTTGAGCTATCAAAAGCATGGGAGCAGCATCATTTAATAAGCTCAGGTCTTCTCCTTTTATAGTTAAGGATCACTTCTTCTTCTGCATTCAAAATCCTCAAGATATTCCTTGAATATTAGAGGTTTTAATGCTTAGTATATTTGGTGTTTTAATGATTTCCAAATTTTGGAAGAGATTCACCGAGATTTATGGATGTTTTATTTTGAGCAAGTGGACTTCTCTTGTTAAACAGATTGCATGCATGCATTAGGTATAGAATGAAACATGTTTTCAATCCTCTCCTGAATCCACGTGGCCATAACCTCTGTGTTTTCCTTCACTAATCTTTATCTTCCTGATATTCTCATGCATGCACCACTAAAGTTGAATGCATGGTCTCAGTGCACTCCTACAATCCTCATTGTGTCAAAATGATAGGGCATGATAGTTTAGATGTTCTCTCCAATGGATAGAAGCACCATCAATGAGTATTGGAGGAGGAAGAAGATTGTGCTGGTTCATCAAATGTCACGGGAGATTGACGGTTTTAGTTCAAACATGTACGGCACATATGAGATGAATAGTTGTGATTAGATCATGACCGCAAATGAGATGTGCGGCCTTGATTACACTCATGTTTTTAAATTACAAATAGTAAGCTACATTTCCTTTCCCATATCAACACAGTGGCATGACATTGTTGTGTTTTTTCAATCAACTCATCCCGACAGTGACTCAGAATTCTCTTCTCCTCCTCCACAGTACCTCTCCATTTTGTGTTCTCTACGGGCACATTTTTCACCCACCCTATTCACAGGCTAGTCCTCGTGTGATCTCATGGGCATATACAAATCCCTGAATCCATACACACATATTCCTATCCAATTCCACCTCTAGGCAGGTCAGGACTGGTTCCCTCAGCACAGTTGACCTTGATTCCCATATGTTATGGGGTGGAGTTGGCCTAGGCTTGCTTTAGGGTTGGAAAATTTTTTAAGTAATCCCATAAAAAACATGGTTAAGTGCATGGCCACCATCAATATTAGTTCTCCAACCCCATTCATAGCCACCTTAAAATGCCAAGCCCATGCACACTCTGTTTTCTTTCTTGCATGATCACATTAAAATAATCCAATCCCTTCCACCATTAATTTTTGGAAATTTAATTCGAAATAACACGAAACATCATTAAATAGATGATACTTTATTGTTGTAAACACTATGTCACCTTTGACCCAATTTCTTTTAACATAGAATTAGTGAATAAATCATCTGATTTTAACTACATGAATAATTGCCCAGGAATGGCATCTAATTATATGAATCCAAAACAATTTTCCATGTATGATCACATCGACCAAAATGTGTTCACTTTGGAGTTCCTTATTAAGTTTTACCATTATTGACAACTGTTTTCAACAAATATAATTTATACAAAAAGTTTTCCCAACAATCTCCCCATTTGTATTTATTGTAAATACTTCCAAGTTCTTTCTCAAATGAATGTTTCAATACCAAAATAAAAATCTTCTCTGTCCCCTTCACTTTTCTTTCTCTCACTTTTAAGATTTCATTTCATATTATCTTCCTCATATTGATAATAAATACAAATTTCATGGGGAAAAGGTATTAATCCATACATAAGTAATCTTTTATCAATTATTTTACTCTAAGTCCACTTGATAAACGATCAGTGTAGAAAACAAGATGATTTAATTTAAACAACAATGTTATACATTATCTAGGGATCCTGATACCTTGTGAGATGAGAACCCATATACTTTTCTTCAAGGTTTTTGCACTTTCATTCTTATATGAGGATAAAAAAATGTGATATGAAATAATCAACCTGAATATCTTGTACTCACATCAATAAATAGATCAAAAGAATTCAAGTACAGTAGGCCAGATGAGTGACCTTTGGGAACTTCTATTCTTCTTATGTCACGGATTAATTCATTAACTATCACTTTTGTATAATGATCTTTATTTTTTGTAAATAAGTATGAGATATTGAGAAACAAAAATCCTTTTTAAATGACAAGATATTCAAATAATATTTGAAGTAATTTAATTTAATACCAACAGATGTTGATACTAATTGTTATAATAACTCTGGTAACTTCTTCATTTTCTCCCCCTCAAGGGGAACACTTATCAACACTATTTCTTAGGTTCTCCCCCTTGTAAATTACTTCACCTTAATTTCCTTGTATTATCATGTCAAAAACAATACACAAAAATATAACAAAATAAGGTGGATTCTCCCTTATCAATGTGAACGGCTTGATTGAGATGGTTTTCCCAACCTCGATTATCTATTTCTTCATCTATTCACACTTTCACAATTGATATTCAATTCTTGTTGTGATTGTGTGGATATTATCACTTCTTCCATATATCTATGTGGGAGCCTTATTTCTTCATGTACTTTTAGAGCACTAGAATCTTTTGGTGTAACTTTCATCTTCTTATGGAATTCTTCTTAGGCTCAAATAAATTCAATGCATTTTTTGATAGTGTGACCAGCCTTGTTTCACCTCACCCATAGGACTTCATTATCTTCATATGAAATCATATTATTTATTTTTTCACTATGCTTAGTTTTTGCATCTTTAAATTCCTCCATTATTTTCAAATCCTTTGGCCAAATAACCAATAGGTCATTAGAATTTGATGCATCAAGATTAGAAATTCCACATGGCTTCTTTTGAGTGACAACCATCGTAGTAGTTCATTGGGATTCACTAACCTGCACCTTATTGGATTTAGAATATAAGGTATTTTCGCCTTTCCTTCTTGGAGTATTCTTGGCAGAATTTTCTTTTCTAACATTCCTCTGATTTCTTCCCAAGTATGATTCTTCTTTCTTATCCAGCTTCTGTGATCTTGTTTTCTTTCAATCTTTGGGTACCTGTTGAGGTAAACATTTACCAACCTTGTGACCACTCCTGTTGCATTAACCAGACATATCGTCTAGCATTCAAAATCTGTTGGTAGTGTACACATGATTCAGGATCTAGGAATGTTTCTTCTTCTTATTTGGCTTTCTCCCCCTTGAGATAGACTTTCTCTGTTATTTTACATTTAAAGGATTGTTCCAAAATTCCGATGCGCATTTCCTGAATCTATTGTAGCACCAACATTGACCCACAAATATTTACTTCTTGATATATTTTTTATATGGTTATTGGGCCTTCTTCTTGATGTGGTGTGCTCTCTTTGGGGACCCATTTTCCAAAATCTTCTTCTTATCCACCTTAGTCATGTTGGTTGGTATCTCATCCACATTCCACGCCCATGATTGTTTAGAATTTTTCTTCCACCATACACTTTTTTTAAAAAACAAATTTACACACATTAGTACAAGAATGTCAGGATGGTACCAATTATTTCCTATATAATTGTGATAGATCATTGGATGAATTCGTTATCTTCTTATAACTTGTTGGAGTTCTTTCACCCTTACAGTTCTTCAATGATCATGGAATACATAAAGCAACTATCACCTTTTTTGTGAGGGATCAATATGTGTATTCTCAAGATTGGAACATTGAGCTCCCAATTTTAAACATTCCATATTGAGGATGATCTTCTGGTCTTCAATCATGACCATATACTCTTCAAAAGTCTTTTTTAATCATTCAACTTCCACTTCATGCATCAAAACATTTTTTTCTAATAAATATTCAAGTTCCTTGATCTTCATGGAATTATCTTCCAAATATAAACCCCTAACACCACTACTCTTATTTAGCTCATTTTTTAGTGCATGGATCTTCTCTTATATAGTCTTATTTACTCCCTCTTTCTCCTAAACATCATTGAGACATTTTGAGGAAGTTATTTCAAATTCTATCTTTATTTCTACAAAGTTTCCAACCAGTATATAGAGATTTATACATTCAACAATTTTTCCTTGCAATCCCTTCTCCAAAACATCATTTTCTTCTTCAAGCTGGGTGAAATATTTTTACATACATTGAAATACTCCACAAACAAGGGATACACTTTGTTTAGAAATATCATGAATAATAGATCTTAATCTATAAAATGATTATTATTGAGAGGTTTTAGATTGATCATCACCACTTTTTCAAGCATATCCATCATGAGACTAATTTTCAAATGTACTAACACAAACCTCCTAATCATTTGAGGTGGGAATGTTATCCATATTCTTAGTGGAAACATGATCCACCATCTCATTACATTCCAAGACTAATATGTCTTCATTGTTAGCATGACATGGAGATGAAGATACTTCATCTTCTTTAGAAAAGATGAACTTCTTCAGCTTTCTCTTCTCTTTATTTTTCCTTTTCACCATTGTCATAGTATATATGGCCTTTTTCTTAGAGACAATTAAATATTCACTGAAATGGAACATCATTGATAACTTACAAAAAAATTAAATCATTAAATTAGAATAACTTCTCTATAGTGAATCTAATAGAGGTGAACATCACTATGATACCAATTTAGAGGACCAGTTTGGGATATACCTAACACTGAGAGGTGGGGGTGAATCAATGTTGGGGAATTTTTTAAACTAATTAAAACTTTTTAACCCTATAACTCTTGACCTGTTAGGATATTGATTATATTATTCCCCTTTCCATATTATATGAAATAATATAAAGTAGTAAAAATATGCACATGGTAATTTTATAAGGTTCACTACTCAATAAGAGCAGCTACATCCTTTCCATGCATGGGAATGAATAGTTCATAGATTGTCCACTATAATGCAATAACTGTTATAGTGTATTTTATATGAAAATAATCCTCTAGCTAGTGTGTATATTTACACTTTTTAGGGGAATGAAACAATCATTCCTTGTGTGATTCCCTACACTTATGAGGGAAAGTGAAACAATCCTCTTCATGAATATGTGATGACCTGGTTCAACATGCATCATCTGTGCTGGTTCATTATACTACCACTGATGAAATTATTCTTCCTTCTTAATAAGGTACATTATTCTCTTAGTCTTCTTTAGTTCTTTTCACTTGGTTACATGAAAAGCATTGAGAAATAAACACTCTTCTTCTCTCTTCTTCTTAGTGGAAAACCGACTTCACTACTTCTTCTTCATCTTCAGTACAACAATTAACTCCACTAAAACATCTTCTTCCTTCTTCATTGCTACAATCACAAACACCTCTGTGATTTTTTCAAACAATAAAGTTTATCTTACATGGCATCATTAGAATCAACTTATTCTCTTTTATTCTTTTCAAAAATGTTTTTGATCATGCATGTAGAAATTTGATTGAACTCTTCTCTTCCTATATCTTCTTATTCTTCTTCACATATGTGCACACAAAATTTTGGTTCTTTCTTTTAAGTGTCTTAATGTGTACATATGCAAGAAAGATTGCATGAACTATCCTGTTATTCTCTCTTGTTTTATAACCCTAATGGGTATAATTCTTTGAGCACACACACGAACTCTTCTTCTATTCCCTTTCTCTTCCTTCTCTTGCACTTCGTTCGGGTATTTTGTTAGGGTTTATATGTGTGTTCCTTCAAACCTAAATAGGTTCAACCATTGTATAACTTATTATTTCACACATTAGGTCTTGGGTTCCTTTATTCAAAGAACATATGTGCATGAATGTGTGTACAACCCTTGTGCAAGAACCTTCCTCTTCAAAACATACAACTACAAAATAGAATGGGTGTTTCGTACAAACCTGATTGAGTTGTCCTTCAATTTTTGAAACCATGGTGGCCATGGTTCTTCTTCTTCACATAGAGGATGAGTGTTACCACTTTTTATAGAGTGTGTGGGTCTTCACGAAGCTTAGTGGGAGGCTGAGTTTCATCCACTAGATCAGGATTACACGGCCTTCACAGAGCACAATAAAGGTTTTTTCAACAAATCATGTGTATGCAGGAACCAATTCATTCTAAAGAAATAAACAGATTAAAAAAATCCATTGGCGAGTGTGAATATCTTTTAAAATTCTTGAGGGACCAATTATTCACATAGTAGAAGGATCATGGTTCTCGGATTTCCCTTCGCAAAGTGGAAGCATAGTGGGAGGCTCTATTTTATGAGAACATGAGATCTCAAAATCTTGGGACCAACAACATTAAATAGGATTAGGCATTCACTTTTTGTTTGAAATGATCAATTATTTAACATTCAAAATATGCAAGATATTCCATGAATATTGGAAGTTTGAATGAACAGGATATTCATCATTTTAATGATGTCCAAACTACAGATGAGATATGCAAAGATTTGTGGATGTTTCCTTTTGAGTGTGTGGCTTTATCTCATCAAACATATCATGTTCATGTATTTGGTATGTCATGCAACAAGTTTTCAATCCTTGATAGAATCCACATGGCCTCATAAACTCAATTTTCCTCATCCGACCCTTCTCTACAAGATATTCACATGCATGAACAATGAATGTTTCATACATGGTCTCAGTGCACTCCTATGATATTCACAGTGTCAAAATGATATGGCATGGTATTTTGGACATGGTTATTGATAATATTCAATGGACAATAGTGGCATCAGTGAGCTCTAGAGGTGGAAGATGATTTCATTGGTTCTTTAAATTATCTAAGAGATTGATAGTCTTGGTTCAAACATGTGTGAAATTGATGAGTTGAATGTTGGTGATTAGATCATGACTGTAGATGATCTATGCATCCGGTATTACACCTGTGTTTTTAAATGATGAATATTAACCCAAATTTCCTTGTACCACCTCAAAACAGAGGTGCAAAATTGCTATAGTTTATCAATAAAATCTTCCTAAAAGAGGATAAGATTTCTCGCCCCCCCACCATAGTACCGCTCCATAATGTGTTCTCTATGGAAGACTTTGTGCCCACCATATGTGTGGGATAGTCCTCGACCACTAATGTGGGCCTATACATAGCCCTTCATGTGTGTGCGCCTATGCCTGACCCATGCCACCTTCGAGATGTCTAGGGCTGGTTCTCTCAGCATGGTTAACCTTGAGTCCTACATGTGCTGGGGTGGAGATGGCCTAGGATTTCTTGGGGGTTGGACAATTTTTTAAGTAATCCCACAGATAACTTGGTTAAGTGCATGGCCACCTCAAGCTAGGTACTCGAACCCCGTACATGTCCTCCACAAAATTCCATGCCCATGAACACTCTATTTTCCTTCTTTCATAATCACATTCAAATCTCTAAATCTCTTCCAAAATTTATTTTGGGAACTTCAATTCCAACTAACATGAATCATCCTTAAATGGAGGATACTTCATTGTTGTAAATATTTTGTCACCTTTGATACATGTTCTTTGAACTTAGGATCTATTCATCAACCGTCTGATTTTAACAATGTGGAGAATTGCCCAAGAGTGGAATCTGATTCTCATAATCCAATAAAATTCTCCATGTATCATTACATCAACCAACCTCTATTTACATTGGAGTTAATTCTTCATTTTGACCATTATTGGCAACTATTGACAACAAATACAACTTATAAAAAAAGTGGTCCCAACACCAGATAGCTATGGAAACATATTTATAAATAATACCATCCACATTAGACAGGGTAACATAGTCCCCTAAGAGTAAGGATTCCAAAATAGTCTTTATCTTGTAGGTTTTGTGGGTTATTTCATGGATATGGTAAGGGGAAGACCATAATTTTTTGTGCTAGTTTTTAAAATAGGCTATAATGGGAGTACTAAAATTATCCCATATGAATATATATTTTCCAACACAACCCTATGTAAACATATGGAATCACAGTATTAAATGTTTTTTTCATTACCAATGACCTTAGTCCCCCCTCCAACCTCTATCTTAATTCATATCCCTTATCATATCTATCCATGCCAATTCCCCCAACCATTGATTTTCTCCACTCCCTATCTCTTCACCAACCCACCCTATCTATATTTAACCCATTCTACCTCCCTATAATGATCACTACCAATTCCCATATTATTTACTCACTCATAAAACTTTCTCACCACCTCCCAATGTCTCATCATCACACTCATACCCCATTTAGTTTCCAAGGCTATATATATGCATACATGTAGGTTTCCCTCTTCCATCAATGCATTGATATATATTAAAATGGTGAATATGGTATTTTTAAATATCTTTCACATGATAATCATTTTCCTTTATTGAATTATTATGTGTCAATATCTTCAGAAGTTCCTCTCCCTTTGTCTCTATCTATGTCATGCCCACATTCATTTCTAAGCCTTTCATCAATTTATTTTCATAGAATTTTTATCTTATATGGACTCTCCTATTATAATGATGCATCCTAATTACATTAAAAAATCATGAATTTATTCAATAAATCACACCCTTTCACCTTTAGTACCTTTTCAAGTTTAGAGCTTTAGATAATTAGGACATATACATTCATAACATTATACATTATTACAGAGTGGATACCATAAAAACAATATTCATTTCTTCCAAGATATAAAACTTTTCAAGTAAAACATGAATTATTAAAACATTTTACTTTTCTTCCTTATTTGTCTTACACATCCTTATAACCTGTGAAAATAATTTAAAAAACTTGGGATGAGCACAATAATCTCAGTAAGGGATACAAAAATAAGGAAAGAACACAATAGTCCATGAATACTTATAACATAAGAAATCATTTTTAAAAAGGCATACTGGTCACCCATAATTACTTACTTTGTGAAAATTGAGATTTCAAAAAGATTCCAAAAAAACATAAAGATCCCAAATAGAACCATAAAGATATCTTGGGGCATCAATTACATAATACTATAACCCCCTCGACTACCTTATAATTTGTAACCCTCATGGATACCTGACAATTGATGTAACCATCGCAGTTACAATTGGAGTAACCATATGGATGACCTCCAAGTTACACATACCCAAGGAATTGGAGAGAGATATTGTTCACACCCTTCAGCATAAAAATTCCCAAGAACTAGAACATAATCATACAACATTGATAATTCCATAAAAACATTGGTTCTGAATTTTGTAAAATATAATTTTAGAAGTGGATTTTAAAAGGAGAGTCCCTTATAAATATCATATAATTGAGGTGATACTTAATATAGTGGATCGAATATGTATACACAATGTAAATAAACATAATTAAACATAATAAAAACAATAAAAATCACAAAAACAATTTTAATACCACATAAATAATGAAGTAAAATGTTAACCCAAAGAATAGAATTTGGGATATGAATTCTCTTACCATCGGTTTTTCTTACATCATAATTATTTTAAACCACCTGTATAAAGGTTAATAAAGTGTTTTTAATATATTATAGAAATTAGTCATCTTAATAATAAATTATATTATCATTTCATTACATCATTTCACCATTTAATTATTAGTATCTTTGTTTCTTGCATTGTTTTGGGTGTATTATTTACATGATTTCTATGATTGGTTCACAATGTATATTCTTGTCGATTGGAAATGAAACATTAGAATTGAAAAGGAGTGATATTTACATATTTCCAGAACTATAAATTATACCATTTAGCATTTTGAATTCTGAAATGAGGATGAATCATGAGTTAAAACATTATTGATATTTTGTTTAGGTAATTTTGACGAGTTTTCAATCATAATGAACTAATTTTTTTTATAAATTAATAACATGTGTAAAACATTATTCTTGAACCTTATATAATATATAATAAAAGAAATTATAATCTGTTTTGACCATAAATGTGGTTTCATGTCCAGTCTTGATGGAAGAAAAATAAATTGAAATCACATCATCCACTAAGTCGATAAACCAACACATCACAGACGGTGTCTTAATTTTTTGAATAAGTGGGAGAGAAGAAGAATTATAATGGTGAGTCTTCCATACACAAGATGTAATCCAGAATATGTAAGATATTGGATCGTTCATACATCTTGTATAAGGGGATGTGAATAAATAAGAAAAATATAAAATAAAATGAAATGAAAATGAAAAGAAAAGAAAGAAAACAAAAGAGGTTGTTTACTTCTTGATCTCTTCTCCTTGAGATTATTCATAAGGCCTTTGGATTTGGCCTTTTGGTGAGACCAGAAGCTCTGGGTCATGGGGAAGAACCTTGGGAGGATTATTTCATAGAACATTGGTATGGTTTATGGATTGATAGGCGTGGTAGGAAGAGGGGAATGAGGGTGGTATATATAGTGGAGGGGAGGAGATGTTTTAAATTATTTAAATCATTTTTATAATATTTTTTCAAAGTACTATGTATAGTCTTATTTCATGTGACCCCAAATAGTAATAATTTCATTTGATTTAAAAACAAGTGGGATTACATCACTTATGATGTAATAAATAGTGCATTTAACTATTAATTTTAACATACTTTATTTTACTATTTTTCACCGTACATAAAAAAATCTTGAATTTCTGAAAAATCCCAAAAGTTCACCCTATCCATTTTTTGACATGTATAATTAAAAAATAAACTCCATTTTTTGAAAAAAAATTATTAAAATTATTAATTTAATTTTTAAATAAAATTTAAATTTATTAAAAAATAACAATTTTAAAACTATAAATTTTTGAATATAACATTTAAAAATTAACCAAGATATCATCATCCTAAAGCCTTAAGAAAATAAAAGAATAATACAATTTACTATTCATTAGATTCATATTATTATTCATATTACTATTCATAAGGGTATGTTACAGTTAACCCAAAAAACAATTTGGTTCTATTAGACTCCAAATATCTTACTGAACAGAATTTTAGATGACCGTTTTTTGAAATTTAAAACATAGAAGCATAAAAATTATATTTAAAGGATAGTTATTAATATCTACATAAAATAAAGTTTCATGAATTTCAATTTATTATTAAAACCTTGGGGTGTTACATTATCCCCACCTTCTAGAAATTTTGTCCTCATAATTTTATTTACTTATTTAAAAAGTGTGGGTACCATTCCCTCATAGCATTTTCAGACTCCCATGTTGCTTCTTCTACCATGTGGTTTTTCCCCAAAACTTTTACCTAGTGGATTACCTTATTCCAAAATACATGTTCCGTTTGATCAAGAATCAGAACTATTTTCTCTTCATATGAATGGTTCTCTTCCTACTAAACTGATTTTGGGCTCAACACATGAGATGAATCTGGCACATACATTCTCAACATCAAAACATGAAAAAAAATTATAACATAGAAAAACTCGGAGGCAAAGCTACTCAGTATGCAACTAGACAAAAATTATCTTGGATTTAAAAAAGACCGATGAACTGCAGACTTAGCTTTCCTTTCTTACCAAAATGCGTCACACTTTTCCAAGGAGATATTTTAAGGAAAACACGGTCACCTACCTCAAAATAGATTTATTTTCATCTGTTATTTGCATAACATTTCTTCCTGCTCTGAGTTGTCTTTATGCGATTCTAGATCATCTTCACATTCTCAGCCAAGTCATCTACTAATTATGGCCCCATAAACTTTCTTTCACCAACTTCATCCCAAAATTCTAGAGTCGGACACCGCTTCACATAAAATTCCTCAAAAGGTTCCATTTTTATCCATGGATGAAGACTGTTATTATAAGAAAATTCAATTAAAGAAAGACGTTGATCCCAGATTTCCTGGTAGTCTATTAAACAATCTCATATCATATCCTCCAAAGCTTGAATTGTTCATTCTGACTGACCATCTGATTTAGGATGGAAAGCTGTATTGAAATTTAATTACATTCCCAAATACTTCTAAAGGCCCTTCGAAAACAGAGAAGTGAACTTGGAATCCTGGTAAGATACAATGGAAAGAGGAACACCATTTAACCTGACAATCTATTTGAGGTACACTCGAGAAAGTTGATCCAATGGCATTGGATCTTGAATATAAAGGAAATGTGTATATTTTGTCAGTCGATCAATAACAACCCAAATCGCATCATTACCTAGAGAAGTCTTAGGTTGTCCCATAAAAAATTCCATGGATTTATTCTGTCACACCCCGACCATGGACGCCCATGTTTTTATTTTATTTTATTTTATTTTTTTCTTGGTCCCGCGACTCTGGGTAGAGTCAGGATTGGGACCGGGTTTGAATTTTTGAAGCTTTGATGTTTTCGGTGGGTCTCGGGCCAGTGCACAGTCATTACACTACTAGCGGTCACCACGCATTCGTTCCAGGTAAGTACATGGTCACCACACATTCGGTCCTCTTGTGCTGTCAGACCTGGTGAGTGCGCGCTTGCCCACCTATTCAGATAAATCATAAAATTAAAAGAATAAATTAAATTAAAAATAATTTTATAAAAATTTTAATAATAATAATGACAATAATTTATAATATTGTTGTTTTCTTTATTATTATTATTATTAGTCATACCTTTATTATTATTTTCTAATATTTATTTACTTTATCTTTATTTATTTATTTTATCTTATCATTTTTTTCTTTCTTTATTCTCTTTCTTTTTTTTCTTTTTTGCTATTCTTCCATGCAGTGATATCCCCCTCCCCATCCAGCACACGACCCGCTCCCATGCTCCCTCTTTCTCCTCTTGCATCAGCACCCATGCTCAGCGCCTCCATGTGCTCCCTTAATCCTGCACGCCGCCGCCAACCCTGCCTCACCTTGCCTCACCCCTATTGTGTCCCGGTCTCACCCAAGCCCTCCACCAGCCTTCCTGCCTAGTTCCCAGTAGATCCAGCCACAACTGCCCAATGCTCATGCTTCCCTCCCCTGTATCTTCTTCTCCAGCATGCACAGCAGCCTGCAGCGACCCCATCTGGCCTTCCCGGCGCCTCCAATTTTCTTCAGCGCAGCTCCCTAGCGCGATCGACACCCCCAGCAGCCCTGTGTGGCACCTCGTGCATGCACCACACATAGTTTATTCCCCCTCTTTGTCGACTCCTGCACACAGAAACCGGCCCGATTGGCCTCCCTCATTCCTCACTGCTTCCGCCGCACAGTAGCCCTGCATGAGACCTGGTGCCACCCTCAGTTCCCTCTTGGTCCGCTGTTGTAGCATCTAGCTCTCCCGACCTCCTGATGCCTTCGGCCTGCACCAACGCCCGACCCCACCGGCCCCCTCTGCTCCCTGCTCAGTGCGCGTAGCCGGCAGCCCATGCGTAGGCCCCAACTTTCTCCTCCTATAGCCGATCGGCCCTCCTGCCTCACCCCCTCTTTGCAGTCTAGTATCCCACAACTGCTTCATCTCCTCCTGCCTGTAGCTGCCTCCTGGTCGCAGCGCCCTCCTACTGCCTTCGGCCAGCCCTATGCATAGCATCCATTCGGCCACCTCTCCTTGCCACAGAAAACTAGCATCGGTCTGCCTTCTAGCGCATACAGCAAAAACCGAGCTCCAGTTTAGCTCCCCACCCTTCCCATCAGCTATCTTGCATCTCTGTTGTCTGTAATACCTCACCACACCCCCTATTTGGACAATATCCAGTCGCGCGGACGCCTTTCGTTGTTCCGGCGCGATGCCCTCCGGTGGTCCATTTCCAGTCACGACCCTCCCCATTGGTACCCTTTTAATTTATGCTCCTTTAATTTTTTTATTTGATACATATATATACATACACACACACACACACACACACACATATATATATATATATCGGTGTGTGTGTGTGTGTTTTACAATGGTTCGATTAGAAATTTTTATTAATTAAATTTTATTTGGGTCAGCTTGACTTTCTAGGACCCGCGCGGGGCGTTTCCGAGCGAACGCCATTTTCGTGTCTGGTTTTCGAGTTTGCGTCATCATCACACTTCAGTTTCAAGGTGGGGGTTTCTTCCCTCCACTTGGTTTCACATTCTTTAATTTGGGGTTTTGTTTTTCTATTGAATTCTTAATGTTTTGTTTACAGTACGTTGGACCATACTGTGTGGTGTCGAACGTGCGTCTTCCTCTTCATCTCGGTCTCAAAGTAGGTCCCCCACTGCACTCACCTTTAGATTTAGAATTTATTAATTGCTTCATGTTTTATTAATTTTAATAAATATAATATAATATAAGTTAATTAATTTGTAAATGATTATTTTCTTAAAAAAATGCCATATATTTTATACATGACACCCAGAATATTTTCTTGATGAATGGACACCCGGTAGCAAAATAATGCCAGTTTGGCCTTTAAAAATAATTCACAGGATTTAAAATGTGGTTCTGGATTTAAAGACAAATGATTTCTTCTGAAGAAGTGTTTTGGAATTTTTTGATAAATGTGGTTTTTCATTAAAGTTGGTGGAGGCCCGTTTGTCACTTTAATGAAATAAATTATATTGGGAAAACTATCTTTGGGGTTACTAAGGGGTAATATTTGGTGTGAATTGATTGCATGAGTTGTGTGTGATATTTGTGAATGGTGACTGATTGATTTACATTGTGGATGCACGCCTTTTTATTGTATGTGTTGACATGGGAACCTGACATAGTGAGTGAATCTTCTGAGAACGATTGTGGCACTAGTTTAGATTATGCACTGGCTAGTGGCCCCATAGGAGGGGAATATTGAGTTATTACTGCTATGGGGATTGGACCCCTCGGTTAGGCCATGCAAGGCTATGTCGAGCATTAGGGCCTTATGACGTCATTGAGTTAGGGAATGCCTTCAGGATGAGTCCCATGTATAGTACGTTCTGGATTTGTCATGATCTCATTGGTTCGACCCATGTTTCTTTTTGTGTTTATTTGTATGTGGTTGATGGTTGAGAGGTCTAGTTAGGTTGCTAGCCCATGTGTGACACTTTTTCCATTTCCCTTGGCGTGTGTTGTGTTTTATGAGTAGTTTTCCTTTTTGGATAATAACTAAAGCTTGGTTTTCTAATTTTTCACAAAAATGTTTTAAAATGAAATGCACCGGTTCCTTTCAAACATTAAAAAGTTTTTTTAATTAAAAAGAGAAATGTACTGATACTTGTTTTAGAAATAAATGTGTGTGTGGAAACTAATATTTTATATAATTTAGTTCAAACCTAGAATTAGAAAATTTCTTTGTTTAAAGGTATTGCATTGGGAAAAGATATCGGGCTAGCCTACTGGGTTTTAATAGTCATGCCTATAGTTAATTTATATTTTTAGTGTTTTTACAGGATACAGCTTTGGTACGTTCGCCTTGGGCGACGTTTGGTCGTGAGTTGGAGAGTGACCCGCGGGGTCACATAGAGATAGTGGTTGTCTCTTTCGGTTAGTTTAATTTTCTTTTTTTCTTGTTAGTTACTTCACTCTGTTCATTTTTTTGTTCTAATCTGTTTAATTTATGCTACTTTATTTATTTATTTTTAGTGGGAGAAATTGTTCCCACAACCTCTATTGATGCCCTGGCGCTTATCGCCAGCCCGGGAGGATTGAGAATGCCTCTCGGGCCATGTCACGGACCAGCTCAGGTGACCGGTTTAGGGTTGACCCAGGTTGGTTCGTGAAAAAATGGTATCAGAGCAGGTCGGCCCTTAGTGTACCTTGCTTTTCAGAGTGCCCTTTGTTATTTGGGATGTCCAGTAGATGGAGATTAGGACTTTAGGGGCTCAAGAGGTAGGTTACGGGTCGATGCCTGATCACCACTGCTCGTGACGAGACCTGAGTTTCCAGGGTTAGTACAGGATTTGAATCCTTTTTCTTTGGTTGTTTTGGATTTAGGAATGACAATGGGGGTGAATCAGTTCACTTTGCAACCGCATATTGGGTGGTGACCCATGTGGAGTCCAAGTGCCTGGTTTAAGTTTCTCTTAGTGTTATGCCTTACTTGGGGCATGAATCACCACCATGTTGTTGGGTCAGACATATGCGCTAGTTTCTCATTCCTGTGGGTTATTACTACTTGTGTTTTGTTTTAGTATCAGTTGATTTGACTGTGCGTTAAAAGTGAAATTTGGTTTTTAAATGGAAAAGTGTTTCTTCCAAAAAAAAATTGAAATTACTAATGTGGGTTTTTAAAGAGGAGGTATATCGATTTGGAAAAACATGGTATGTGCTTGTATTTGGTAAGGAAAAGAAGTTTTTGAACCTTGTCTCTCTTTATAGAGGGTCACACATGCATGGGTATGTCTGGAAAGTGTGTGGGGGCACATGTTAATAGATGATGTGAGAGGGGCTGAATGAACACACGTGTGACGGTTCATAAAGTTCCATAGGAGAGTTTTGAAATTTTTAAAGAAATAATGGTTTTGGAAAAGTGATTTCTTCTTCTGTCATATATGTTTGGATTATGGGCCTATTTCCCTTGGCTTGTGTTGTTTCCTTGATTAAGATTTGTCGTGATGCCTATTTCGATTGTGTTTTTCGTGTTGTTATGAGTATGCTGCCCAAAAATCCTCCCAAAGTTTCCAATGAGTTATGCTTAGTTCTCAGTTCCTTTTGTGTGTTTCTTTCTTTACGAGGTAATCGAAGTCTGTTAGAGGTAGTTGTATTGTTCTGAAAAATAGTGTGTCTTTGGGTTGTTGGGAACTCCCAGGATAGTTAAGGTTCATACCACCCTAGAGTTATTTGATGGTTTAGTTTTGGACTAGTAAAGGTGATATGTCTCATCGTCATTAGAGTTTTGGGTGTGATTAACGGTGGTCTACTTCCACAAAGTTCCCCACCTGGCAAGGACTGCGGGCCGGTGGAACCTGTCTCCAAGAAATCATCCTGGTCGGTACCAGCTGCTAGTTCGTCAGACCGCTCTCTTGTGTGCCACCAGTATGGCCTATCTGGACATTCTAAGTCGTCATGTTGTATCCCATTGAAAATATACAACCATAATGGTTGTTGGAATCATAGAACGGAAGGAGTTAGAAACTAGGAGATGTAAATGCCTGACTGTGAGGCAGGAGACACTTCCTCCATCAGGGCCCCAGCCACAGGTCTCGGGGTGAAGCTCGCGCACAGTCAGGAGTTTCTGAGGGTGTGTGGAACCTCGGTCCAGATAATGTATTCAGATTTGGAATGGTAATATCAAAAATTTAACTTTTTCTATTATCATCATTGTCAGGAGCTCATCTTGTTGTGGTTGCGTGATGAGTTCGTTCCCCCACAATCCAAGTGGTCTTATATGCTCTCCGTGTGGTTCTTAAGTTGTTTGGTCTCTCTGAATGGTGTGGGCCTGTGAATACATGGATCTGTTCTGATTTTGATTTGGCCCTAGCGGTGTTCATTAGGGAGGTGTTCGTTTTTTGAAATTGATGGGAGGTGTTGAGTTAATTTCTCATCCTCAAGTTACTGGATTTTTCTGTATCAAGATTTTCATCAAAGTATTAGGTGTGTTGTTCGGTAAATGTGGGGAAAATGAATGAGTTCTATTTGGGAGTTCCCATGTTCCCCCACCCCCCTCGGGGGTGGTTTGTTCGGGTTTCAATGGTTTTTGTATTAGTGAATTGTTGTGGTGGGGAGAACCCTCTCATGTTCTCCCCTCAATCTCAGGAAATGGTTTTTCTTGGATTTGTCGGGTGTGATGTTTGTTTGGAATGGTTACCCCAAAGCTCTCGGTTCTCTATGATTTTGACTGGGAATGAACTCAAGTTGTGTCAACTATTGTCTTGGTGACTTTCTTGAGGGCAAAAATTGTCTCTAGTGGGGATAATTGTCACACTCCGACCATGGACACCCTTTTTTTATATTTTTTCTCGGTCTCGCGACTCTCGGTAGAGTCGGATTTGGGCCCGGGTTTGAATTTTTGAAGCTTTGATGTTTTCGGTGGGTCTTGGGCCAGTGCTCAGTCACCACACTGCTATCGGTCACCGTGAATTCAGTTCGGGTAGGTGCATGGTCACCGTGCATTCGGTCCGATCGTGCGGTCGGACCTGGTGAGTGTGCGGTTTCCCACCGATTTAGATAAATATTTAAATTAAAAGAATAAATTAAATTGAAAATAATTTTATAAAATGTTTAATAATAAGAATGAAAATAATTTATAATATTGTTGTTGTTGTTATTATTATTAGTTAGACCTTTATTATTATTTACTAATATTTATTTACTTCCGCTTTTCACATTTATTTATCTTATCCTTTGTTCCTTTCTTTCTTCTCTTTATTTTTTTTCTTCTTTAATGTTCTTCCATGAGATGTTGTCCCCCCCACCCCGTCCTGCGTGCGACCCGCTCCCCTGCACCCTCTTTCTCCTCATGCAGCAGCGCCCCTGCTCAGTGCCTCCATGCACTCCCTTCAGCCAGTATGCCGCCGCCAGCCCTGCCTCACCTTGCCTCACCCCTCCTACTTCCCGATCTCGCCCAGGCCCTCCGCCAATCCTCCTACCTGGCGCCCAGTGGATCCATCCGCATTGCCCAGTGCTCCTGGTTACCTCCCCTACCTCTTCTTCTCCAGTATGCACAACAGCCTGCAATGACCCCATCTTGCCTTCCCGGCACCTCCTCTTTTGGTCAGCGCAGCTACCCAGTGCAGTCGACTCCCCCAACAGCCTTGTCCAGCACCTCTTGCATGCGCCACACATTGCCGCTGCCCCCTCCCTCTTTGCGGACTCTTGCACACAGCAACCAGCCAGATTGGCTCCCTCCTTCCTCGCTGATTCTGCTGCACAATAGCCTTGAATGTGATCTGACACCACCCTTGGTTCCCTCTCGGTCCGCTTCTGTAGCAGCCAGACCTCCCAACCTCCTGCTGCCTTCAGCCTATACCAACACCTGACCCCACAAGCCTCCTCTGCTCCCTGCTCAGCGCGTGTAGCCAGCAGCCCGCACATCGGCCCCGACTTTCTCCTCTTGTAGCCGATCGGCCCTCCTGCCTCTCCCCCTCGTTAGAGTCCAGCAGCCCGCAGCTACTCCGCCTCCTCCTCCTCGTAGCCACCTCCTACTCACAGCACCCTCCTGATGCCTTCGGCCTGCCCTAAGCACAACAGTCGTTCGACCTCCTCTCTTTCCGCAGTGAACCCGCTTGGGTCTGCCTTCAAGCACGTACAGTAGTACCCGACCTTTTTTTCAGCTCCCCACCATGCCCATCGGCTTCCTCGCATCGCCGCTGTCCGGCGGCCCTTTCTACACCCCCGGGTCAGACCGCGTCCAACCGCGTGGACGCGTTTCGCTGTTCCAGCACGACGTCCTCTAGAGGTCTGATTCCAGTCATGACCCTCCCCATCGGTACCCTTTTATTTTATGCTCCTTTAATTTTATTTATTTGATATAGATATATATATATATGTGTGTGTGTGTGTGTGTGTGTGTCTATATATTTTATAATGGTTCTTTTAGAAATTTTTATAAATTAAATTTTATTTGGGTCAGCTTGACTTTCTAGGACCCGCACAGGGCGTTTCTGAGAAAGTGCCATTGCCGTGACTGGTTTCCGAATTTTCTTCATCGTCACACATTAGTTTCGAGGTGAGGTTTTCTTCCCACCATTTGGTCTCTCATACTTTAATTGGGGTTTTTGATTGTGTATTGAGTTCTTAATGTTTTTTTTACAGTATGTTGGACCATACTATCTGGTGTTGGGTATGCGTCTTCCTTTTCATCTTGGTCTCGAGGTAGGTCCCCCATTGCACTCACCTTTAGATTTAGAATTTATTAATTGCTTGATATTTTATTAATTTTATTAAATATAAAATAATATAAGATAATTAATTTTTAAATGATTATTTTGTGTAAAAAGAGCCATTTATTTTATACATAACACCCGGAATATTTTCTTGATGAACATATACCCAGTAGCGAAAGAATGCCAGTTTGGCCTTTAAACATAATTCATGGGATTTCAAATGTGGTTCTGGTTTTAAAGACAAATGATTTCCTCTGAGCAAGTGTTTCGTGTTTTATTGAGAAATTAGGTTTTTCTTTAAAGTTGGTGAAGGCCCATTTGGCACTTTAATGAAATAAATTATTTTGGAAAAACTCACTCTGGGGTTACTAAGGGGTGATCTTTGGTGTGCGTTGATTGCATGAGTTGTGTGTGATGTTTGTGCATCGTGATTGATTGATTTACATTGTGGACACGCCCCTTTTTATTGTATGTGTTGACATGGAAACCTGGCATAGTGAGTGAATTTTCAGAGAACGATTGGTGCACTAGTTTAGATTACGCACTGGCTAGTGGCCCCATTGTAGGGGAATATTGAGTTATTTCTGCTATGAGGATTGGGCCCCCCGGTTAGGCCATGTAGGGCTATGCTGAGTGTTAGGGTGTTATGACATCATCGAGTTAGGGCATGCCTTCAGGATGAATCACTGTATAGTACGTTCTATATTTTTCACGATATCCTAGGTTCGACCCTTGTTTCTTTTTGTGTTTATTTGTATGTGGTGGATGGTTGAGAGGTGTAGTTCAGTTTCTGGCCCATGTGTACCACTTTTTCCATTTCCCTTGGTGTGTGTTGTGTGTTATGAGTAGTTTTCCTTTTTGGATAATAACTAAATCTTGATTTTCTAATTGATCGAAAAAATGTTTTAAAATGGAATGCACCTGTTCCTTTCAAACAATAAAAAGTGTTTTAAAATTAAAAAGGGCAATGGGATTATAATTGTTTTAGAAATGAAAGTGTTTCTGGAAACTAATATATTATATAATTTAATTCAAACCTGGAATTAGCAAATTTATTTATTTAAAGGTAGTTCATTGGGAAGAGATATCGGGCTAGCCTACTAAGTTTTAATACTGACGCCTATAGTTATTTTTTGTTTTTAGTGTTTTTGCAGGTTATAGCTTGGGTGCGTTCGCCTTGGGCAAAGTTTGGTCATGAGTTAGAGAGTGACCTGTGGGGTCACACTGAGATTGTGGTTGTCTCTTTTGGTTAGTGTTATTTTCTTTTTTTTTCGTGTTAGTTACTTCACTTTGTTCATTTTTTTGTGCTACTCTGTTTAATTTATGCTGCATAATTTATATAATTTTACTAGGAAAAATCATTCCCACAACCTCTGTTGATGCTCTGATGCTTGTCACCAGCTTGGGAGGATCGGGAACACCTCTCGGGCCATGTCACGGACCGGCTCAGGTGACCAATTCAGGGTCAAACCAGGTTCTTTCATGACACTTTCTACCATTACCACTTTAGATCTGGCAATGGATGAAGCATCCCATTTGGTAACTTCCACTCTGATTTAACATGTTGAAAGGTCAAACATTTCACAGTAAAATAAGCAATATAAATTTTATTTCATTCCACCAATAATACTCCTGAAGGTATCTTAACATCTTAGTACTTCTCGGATGAACTTAAAATAGAGAACTATAAGATTCACACAACAAATCCTTCTTCAACTAGTAATCATAGGGAACACACAACCTTTTTTCAAATCTTAACACACAATATTTATCAATGTTAAATTCTGGAAACATTCTCATTTTAACCAATTCAACCTTTTTTGGTAGCTCACATTCTTCCTTCTATGCATGCTTAATTTTTTATGATAATTATGAATACACTAAGACTAGAAACAAAACCGAGGTATTTATTGCAATAATAACTTCTAATCCCAAATTCACCAATTCATTAATCAGGGGATCATGTTCCAAATGCAACATGGTTAATGATGCCTAATGTTTTTGTCTCAAGGGATCTGCCACTTTTTTTTATTTTCCCAAATGGAAATAGATCATGAAATCATAATCCTTTATCAGTTATAACCATCTTCTGTACCTCATATTTAATTATTTCTGGGTGAATATATATTTACGACTTTTATGGTCAATATATATTTGGCATTCGGCTCCATATAAAGGATGCCTCCAATTTTTCAAAGAAAAGGACAAAACTGCCAATACCAAATCATTTGTGGGATAATTTAACTCATGGGTTTCACTTTTCTTGAAGGATAAACAAATACCTGATCATTCTGCATTTGAACACAACCATGTCCCATTAATGAAGCATCACTGTAGATAAAAAACTCAATATTTGGGGAAGGAAAGGTCAAAATTGGAGCCTTCACCATTATCTTCTTTATTTCCAAAAAAAATAAACATCACATTCTTATGTCCAATAAAATTTAACCCCAGTTAACATTAACTTAGTTAGCGGTCTAGATAACCATGAATTTTTTTTAACAAACTGTCGGTAATAACCTGTTAAACCAATAAAACTAGGAATATTCATAAATTTTTTTTAGACTTTTCCATTCATCAAATGATTTTTTTTTGGAAAGATCAATTTTTATTCCATCTATAATTATAATTTCATAAGAAATGAAATTTTTTGTAACAAAAATTCACATTTGCTGAGTTTTCCATACAGTTTATTTTCCATAAAGGTTTGTAAAGAAACCCTTAAACATTTTTCATACTCTTCTTTATTCTTATAAAATATCATAATGTCATCAACAAACACAACCCAAAACTTATCAAAAAACTCATGAAATTTTATATTCATAATATTCATGAATACAACAGGTGAATTAGTTAACCCAAAGAGCAAAACAACAAATTCATAATACTCATATCTAATACGAAAAGTTGTTTTTAGGATGTTATCCTCCTTCACCTTAAGCTGATGGTATCTAGATCTCCAGTCAATCATGGAAAAGTACAAAGCTCCCTAGATCTGATCAAACAAATCATCTATATGAGGAAAAGGATAATTTTTTTATTAGTGATGTTATTCAAGGCTCTATAATCAGTGAAAAGTCTCATTGAACCGTCTTTCTTTTTAAATAACAAAAGAGGGTCACCCCATGGTGAAGTGCTAGGATGAATGAATCCTTTATCAACAAAATCATGAAACTAATTTATCAACTCATTAAGTTCCATTTGAGCCATTATATATGGGTGTTTTTAAATTGTCTTAGTATCTGGAAGTAAGTCAATTGTGAATTCAACTTCCTAATCAGGTATGACACCTGGTAACTCATCAGAAAAAACATCAAGGTATTAATTTAACACTGGATATCATTAATCTAAACAGTTACCTTATTTTCAAAAATATTAGCAAGATAACTTTCATTTCCATCTTTCAGTATTTTCTCAGCTTCCAGATATGTTATCAATTGTATGGTTTTGTTCTTGAATACCAATTGAAACTCTTTCTAAAAAAACTTCTTTAGCTCTATAGTTAATCTTAGCATGATTAACATAAATCCAATCCATTCCAAAAATGACATAAAACACTAATAAGGAAAAAAACATGGATTTCATGTAAATTATTTCCACAAAACACAATATAAATATTCTTATAATTCCTATTTTCCATAATATTTCCTCCCGGTGTTTTAACAATCAATTCTGGTCTCATTTTTTGAGGTGATATTTCCAATTTACATGAAAATTACATAGAAATAAAAGAATGTGTAGGCCCCATATCAAGAAAAACTTTATCATAATCTAAGTAAACAAAAAATGTACCGAATACAACTTCATTGGATGGCTCGATGTCTGATGACATAGTTGCAAAGTATCTCACAACACCATACTACTTATAGTATGGCTTCTTTGCGTCATTTAGATCTCAAATTGGAAAGGCATTTTCATAATGAACCATCTCTCCACATTTAAAACACTTAAAACATTTTCTTATCATGATTATTCTTAGGATCAGTTTCATTACAATCTTGACCCATATGTCCAAACTTACCCATTGAAAACACTTCCCAGTTTTGGTAAGGTGTTCCCTAGGGTACTTCTTGTCAGACATTTCACAAACTAGAAACTAGATTTTCTTACCATCAGATTTATTTGGTTGATTATTACCCATATTCTTACCTATGGAACTCTTCTTCTCCTAGTTTTCAAAGTGCATGTGATTTTCAAAAAACTCCATATATACCCTCTCAGCACATCATGCAAGTTTCTTGTAACTTTTTAGTTCATGGGAGGCCAACATCATTCAATAACATTTCTTCAATCTAAAGTAAAAGCATTTTATTTTTCTATCAAGATACAAAAATAAGATTTGGAACATACCTCACTATTCAAGTAAAGTTTTTTTAATACATGTCCACTAAATATTCTTAATGTATCTTCAATTCAAGAAATTTCATCTACATCCTATTTCACAAAACCTTAGTAAAAAAAATTTCAAGGAAAATACTTTCAAATTCATCTCACTCTACGTAATAAATATCTTCTCTATCCCTGATATGATTTACTATTGACCACCACTAATTAGAATCACATTCAAAATGATAAATTACAATAATTAACTTTTGATTTTCTGAACATCCCATAACATCGAATATCATTTCAAGGGCTTTAATCCATCCTTCAGTCGCTACTGGGTTAGAAGATCCACTGAAAAAAGGAGGTCTTGTCTCATAAAATGTTTAACAATTTTTCATGTTATGTTATGGTAGCTATGGTTTTTTTCTTTAATGGATTAAACCACCATTTATTTAATTCATTATTCGATCCATTACTATAAAAAAACTCCTCGATTCCATTCCCTACCATTCGGGGCTGCATATTCGGAAGCATATCGTTCTGTTGGTGTGTTTCCTCTTCAACTTCCCTATTTCTTCTACGTACAACCATTCTGAACAAACATATCTTAGTCTAACCAACATGGTAATATTTAAATGCTTTATTATTTCAAATTTTCCATATACTAAAAAAACATTAATGGTTTCACATCATCTTAACCCTGAAATTTATCTAAACTATCATTTGATACCAACTATAAGGACCTGAACTTATTACATTACATAATCTTGAATTTAGTCAAGAAATCAGTTCCTTTTAAATTGAGGGACTTTTCATGTTTAAATATTTTTAGAATGGGTAAATATAAATTCATAACATTACACAATATTATATATTGGATACCATAAAATTAGTATTAATTTCTTCCAAAATATAAATATTTTCAAATAAAATAAGTTTTTTAAACATTTAACTTGTCTTCCTTATTTATCTTAAAAATACTCATAACATGTGAAAATCATTTAAAAAACATAGAATGAGCACAAAAATCTCACTAATGGATATATAAAGAAGTAAAGAACACAATATCCTATGAATACTTGTAATGTATGAAATTATTTTCAAAAGGATATACTTGTCGCCCATAATTACTTATTATGTGAAACTTGAGATTTCCAAAATATTCCCACAATAAAATAAAGATCACAAATAGAACTAAAATGGTATTTTGTGGCATATCATACATAATCATGTAACCTACTTGGCTACCTTATAAATTGTAACCCTCATGGCTACATTACAATTGGGGTAACCATAGTAGTTACACTTGAAGTAACCATCTGGTTGACCTCCCACATACACACAACCAATGAATTGAAGGGATATATATCTCCCACCATTCATCATAAAAAATTACTAATAACTAGAAAATAATCATACAACTTTAATAATTTCAAAATAACATTGCTTTTGAATTTTTTAAAACAGAACTTTTAAAGAGGATTTTAAAAGGAAAGTCACTTATTAATATCATATAATTGATTTGAGATATAATAGAGTGGATGAAATATGTAAAAACACTTTAAATACCCATAATTAAACATAATATAAACAAAAATAATCACACAAACAATTTTAATACCACATAAATAATGAAGTAGATGTTTAAATCAAAGAATGGAAATCGGGTTAAGAACTCCCTTACCTTAGATTTGTCTTACTTCAAACTTATTTTAAAACTCCTCTATAAAGGTTAAAAAAGATTTATTAAAATATTAAAGAAACATTTTCATGTTCAAAATATCTTATATGATCATTTATTTACATCATTTCACCCTTCAATTATTAGTATCTTTATTCCCAGCATTGTTTTCGATGCTTTCTTTACATTATTTCCATGATCAGTTCATGATGAATATTCTTCTCGATTGGAAGTGAAACAACGGAGATGGAAAGAATTGGTATTTAAATATTTCCAAAAACATAAATTATACCATTTACCATATTTAATTACAATATTTGGATGTTTCATTAGTTAAAACATTATTGAAATTTTGGTTAGGTCATTTTGGCGATTCTTAAATCGTAATGAAGTCATTTTTTTTATAAATTAATAACATGTGAAAAAAATGCTTCCATAAACTTATATAAGATATTATACATAGATTATAATACTTTTCAAATATAAAAATGGTTTCATGACTAGTGTTTAAGGAAGTAAAAGAAATTGAAATCACATCGTCCTCGATATCGGTAAACTGACACATCACGAACAATGTTTTAATTTTTTGAATATGTTGGAGAGGAGAAGAATTATAATGTCGAGTCTTACATAAACATGATGAAATAAAGAATATGTAAGATACTGGATCATTCATTCCTCTTTGATAAGTTGAGGTGATGAAATTATAATAATAGAAAATCAAATGAAAAGAAAATAAATAAAACAAAAGAGGATGTTTACCTCTTGATCTCCCCTCCTTGAGATCCTTATTAAGGCCTTTGGTTTTGGCCTTTTGGGGAGACCAGTAGATCTAGGACATGGGTAATATCATTGTGTGGAGTATTGGGAAGAACATAGTTAAGGATTACGACTTGAGAGGTGTGTAATGAAGAGGGGAATGTCGGTGGTATTTAGAGTGGAGGAGAGGAGGTATTTTACATTATTTTAATCGTTATTATAATATTTTTGCTCAAGACAATGTATAGTCATATTTAATGTAACCCCAAATAGTAATAACATCATGTGAGTTCAATCCAAGTGGGATTACATCACTAATGATATCATAAATAGTGTATTTAACTGATAATTTGAATATATAGAATTTTACCGTATTTCACTATTTATCAAAAATTCAATAATTTCAGAAAAACAAAACAAAACCTTACCCTAACCATTTTTTGACATATATAATGAAAAAAATGAACTCCATTTTTTGAAAATATTAATTAAATATTATTAATTTTATTTTTAATGAAAATCATAATTTATTTTAAAATAACAATTTTAAAACTATAACATCTTTTATATCATATTGAAAACTTATCCAAGATATCATTATATTAAATACATAAGAAAATAAAATAGTAATACATTTTAATATTCATTAGGGTAATATTACAATTAATATTACTATTAATAAGGGTATGTTACTATTCTTGAAAAATCAAGATGGTTCCATTAGACTCCCAATAACACACTAAACATAATTGTAGATGACTGTTTTTCAAAATTCAAAACATAGAAGTGGAAAAATTATGTTTAATGTCTAGTTATAAATATATAATTAAAATAATGTTTCATGAATTTCAATATATTTTTAAAACTATGGGGTGTTACACCTATATTATTATTTCACCATATATATCTCCTTGTTACTATTGTGATTTTTTTAAAATTTTCTGTATCCAAAAAAACAATTCACCTTTGTTGGTTTTCTCTATTAAATCATTATAGAAATGTTTATCATCTTCACTACTCTAGTGATAATTATTGGAATAGATAATTTTTCATATAAATTTCTTTCAAAAATAACATCAATTTGATAATTTTGTTCCTCATTCCATTTCCCATGAAATTTAATTTTCTTTCTCATGATCTCTATCCCTTTCTAGTCATGATAGTTGAACTATGAGAGGTAGTGCCCAAGGTTTCCATTAATTGATATTTGATTTCGATTTTCTAAAACTATTTTTTTATTTGTATACCTATTCTTAGTGATTTTTATTTGTTCATGTGCTCCACTTCAAGGAAAAAAGTGATTTGAAATAAAAAATGGGCTTTCACATTAGATAACACCATTTTCATTGTATAGAAAATGGGGAAAATGGGAATAACTAAAATGCACCTTGGATAATTCACTCTTAACCTATTTATTCCTGGACTAATAATTTTTCATGCCAACCCAAAAGCATATTTAAAATTTTATTTGGATTGGTTCAAGGAGGAAAGAGTTTAAAATTAGAATGATTAGTCCCTCCTATCAGCTATGTGGTCTCCCCAATAATAACTTCTCAAAATTTTAGATAATAATTAGACCATTATATATATATCATATTACCGATTAATGGAAAACTAAATGAGGTTAATATATTGGTAATTTGGGTCTTATGTAGTTTTATATAATATTATAAATAGTTAATCATGAATCCCAACATTTTTATTTAGATGGTTATTGCTAAAACAATAGGTTTGGTGATTTACAATGTTATGAGAGTTGGATTACTCATTATGATAACCTAAAATGATGATGAAGGAAGTATTTAATAGGATAGATTATTATATTATCTTTGATTTATGTTATAAGATATTTTTATTGATATAAATTCGACATGAGATAATGTTTAATCATAGTCAGTTTAATTCATTGAGTAAGGATAGTTGTGAAACCCATGAATGTATTGAAAATAATTATGTGACATATGTATGTTATTAAAATTCCCTTCTAAGTAATGTCAATAAGATAAAGGGAATGGTTTACCCTGTGATGGTGATCTTTAATGTTTATTGAAAATTATGAATTAGTTTCTTAGTAAGAACTTGGCTGGGGAAAATATTTAAGACAACCAATTTTTGAGCCTGATGTTAGTAAATTTTATAAGTTTTATAATATATTTTAAATTAAATTATTTATGTAATGGTATAATGTGATATAATTTTTTCACATGATCCACCTCAATATTCCTATTTAAATTTAGTGAGAATGATATTATTCCATTGGGAGATATGGTAGAGTTTGTTTATCTATGGAAGAATCATATTTAGTTCACATAACATCTTTTAAATTATAGGATACATATGTCTAATTAGACTTACTAAAAAATCAATGATTGTTATTATCAATATAAGAAAGAACTAATACAGGATCATGGATGTTTATAAGCCTTTTGTAAATTTACTAAGTGATTTGATGACAATTTTGGTGAATGGTTTAATAAAAAAACATAATTATAGAAGCCCAACTCTTTATAAATTTGTATGTGAATCCTGAGTAATGATATTCTCAAGAGTTATCATGTTAGTCTTTTATTATCCTATGATAGAAGTGAAAATTATAATTATGATTTTCATGATACATTATATTCATATTATGAATAATCATGACTATACATAGTTGATCATTAAACTATTGAAATAGTACTCTCATTTTAGGATGATTTTTTAGATTAGTTACATTGGAATGTATCTAATGATTACAAATAGTTTTTGTTGTGTTTCGGTAGTTGATTCTATCAGTGTTTATTTTTTTTGATGAGATATATGTTTTAGAAGAGAATCATAAAATATGTTATGAATTATATATTTGAGATTTATTTTCAACATTTATATGGATGACCAGAAAATTAATTCTAGATAGGGACTCATAATTTCATAAATAACATACATTTAAAATTCGATATGAACTTTAATCAATAGCAAGAAATAATCTTAAGACTTACTAACTGTATTCATGTTTGAGCTAGTAAAAATACGTGTCTATTATTTATTTATATCATCACTTATTGTTATAACCCTAGAATTACAAATAATAAATAAATTATATGATTTTAAAATAATCATTTTATGAATTAAAATTCAATGTTGTTTTTTTAATAATTTTCCGTAGTTTTTCAATAAGAAACAGTTTTATTCTGACTAATTTTTTCTCCATGAATGATATAGTTTGATTTAAATGATACAATTATAATTTTTAGAATTTAAATTTGATAAAATGAAATAATTATTATATTCATCAGATCAAAATTTTCTTATGGTGAATTTTCGTGAGTTTTGTAAATAAAATTATTTTTTGGAGAATAGTGAAAAATATAGTTTTTATAAAAACTATCATTTGTTTTCATGAATTTAAAATTCAAATTTCAATTGTATTTGTTTAAAATTAAAAAAAATTATCAATTGAAAAAGAAAAATCCTATTAATTCCATAGTAATTATCAATATAATTTAATTTTTTATAAATTTATTTTTTGACAAAAAGATACATTTATTGGGAAAAACCTTATTTTTCATTGTGTTGTTTATACTTATTTAAAAATTAATTTCATCCACTACAATATGTTAAATCTTGAAAATAGATTTCATTTTCTTTATTAGTAGGTTCTAATTTTCTATGAGGGAAATTCTATTTTTTTCTCATAATGAATTGTATCCTTAGTAAATGTTTATCACTACGATAACGGGTAAAATATGTTAATTACGTGTAAAACTATAATTTCCCAGTCAAGATAGTCATATAACTGAGAGGTGTAGGGGGAGTGGAAAATTAGTTATAACTTTTTATTTATGTTTCTTTTCTAATGAAACAAACTTCACCTCCTATTAAATATTTTTTCCCAACCAAAATTAATTCAAACCGACATCCATAGGAACATAAGAATTTTCAAGGTTTAATAGTCAATAATTATATTTATGTCATTGGTTTGGTTTTGAAATGATACCATACCACACAATCTACTAGAAAAGAAAATCATTTTATATGTAATACAATGATTAGGATATTCCCTTACACTTGTGTAGAATTATGATCAATACAATAGTTCCTATGCTTCATGTACCAAAAAATAATATATGAATGTTTTTGTATCAAAAATGTTACGGTGCATCTTGATAAACATTAATAAATATGATATTTTAAATAAATTATTCTCTTTCTTACCTATAGTATGGTAAGAAATTATTGTAGACATTTTAATAAAACTCAGTATGATTTTTCTAGTCTATTTTCTAAATACAAAAAAATATATAGCTCTGTTATAATATGGTCGACACAAATCTAAACTACTTCTTCTTCAATCTGGAACCCCGAATATGATTTTCCCCGTCTGATTTATCAATACGATGACTAGTTGAATATGATGATCAAATGAATGTAACATTTTCTCTTCTCTTGTGCTTCTTCTATTTGGGATACTTCTTCAACAAAAATTAATTAGGAAACCTCATCTTTTCTTTACAATTCTTCATCACTCCACCTTCACTCTTCTTTTCATGAACAGTACATCTTTCAGAAAGAACTATTTACTTTACCTTTTATAGGTGACTCAAATATATTACTGGTATGATTATTAAAACAGTTTTGGTTAAATAAATTTCCCTATATTTCAATTTCCTCAAAATTTCAGCTGAATTTATAAGGTCATCTGGGCTTCTAAAATCATCTCATTTCTTCTTAAAACATATCAAATATTCTCACAACTCCATTTATTCATTCAACTTTCTTCACTGATATCTATTTAATTCATATTCTCTACTATGATTTCCCAATATGATTTCTTCTTTACGATTCTCTATACCAATTTGATGTATAAAGATATAGACAACTTTAGTCATCTTAACAAGTTTCTATATGATTATGATTCTCTAATATTATTCCCATTATGATCTACGTCATTTTGATGAAGACAAATGTAAAACAGTAGTATGCTCATTATTTTTATACACACCAAATTAATAAAGGGAAACATATGTTTTCAATTTATGATTCTTGGAACCAACTATGATTATGATGGAATTTTAAGATTCATAAAATTCATCTAGCAAGCTTCATGTCCCCCTTCAAATACACTTCCAAATCTTTATAACAACAATATTATTCATTCAAACTGATGATACTGAATCCGATTAAGTTATTGGTGTCAGTTTATATTTGTTAATCGGTATTGGCATCATTTTGAAAATTGGATTCAACATCAAATCCTTTTATTCTTTGATTATGATACAAAGTAATGTTCTCCATGTAGAAACCCAAAATTTTGAATAATATTATGTATCCTGATAGATATGTTTTAATGTGTGCCATTAATTAAAACAATATAAGTATAAATTGAAATATAACTATTATTTTTCGACTGTTATATGACCATTGGTCAATTATGACTGAAGTTCAATATGACCAATGGAAACAATAATAATTTTAATGTTATAATAATTATTTATAAATATAAATGACAATGGAAAAATTAATTAAGAAAAAAGAGTTGATGGCCTCATCAAGTAGACTCGGGCCATACGAAGCTCATTTTTCAAAGCTTATAAAGAAGGTAGCATCACTAGGATTCTCTCTTGACCAAGCCCAGGCTAATATTCAACATGTTAATCTTAAATGGGATCACCTACAAGATAATTTCAAGTTAATAGAGATTACCACCTATGCGTTGTTATCTGAGCCGCCCTAAGAGTCTATAACCATCTCACACCTTAACCTTAGGTCTTCTGAGAGAGTTATAACATTTTATGTAATAAGGTATTAGTTAATTTTTGTGTAATATCCTTTTATAAATAAAATTCATATTCCAACAATTACTTTATAAGAATAGTTTTTCTAAAAAATATAATGAATTAGATAAATTTATCTTTCAGGTAAAATGGTAGTTTTTATAAATATATATATTATTATATTGAAATAAGGTTTTATTAATACTATTATTATATTAGTATTATAATAACACTCCTTTAAATTATAATTGGTGACTATATACCTTATTTTTTTTAATCTATAAATGATTAAGTATTCAGTTTGATAAGAATAATATTTTCATATGATAAAAATGCATTTTTTTATTAGAGAATTTTTTTTTATGAATTAATAAATTTTTTGAATAAATAATATTTAAAAAAATATTATAATTACTAATTATTGTTAATTATAAATTATTGTATTATTTTTATGAAGTCAAATTTTACTTTTATTAAGGTTTGGAAACTGCTTTTGTCAAAACCAGTCAATTTTCAGTAAATATTTGTTTTTATTTTAAAATTAAAAATTTAAAAAATTTAAAAATTATTTGGATAAAATAAATAATATTTTTGGAATCAGGATGGTGGAATTATCCAATAGTTAATTTTTCTTAATTTTCTGAGATAGTCCAATTTTTCTGTAAAAATTAAGTAATGAATAAATATATATTGTCTTTTATGACATCATAATGACCGAATATGGATGTAATAAAATAAAATAAAAGGTATATTCAACCAATATATGTTTTACCTTAAAAATAATGTGATTTTATATTTTTTGATTAATTGATAATGCCTTAGTCGATCCTCCATGGCTTATAAAATATTTTAACATTTTAAAATGATTTCCATGAGAGTGTGACTCACATCCACTTAAGAAACACTAAATTTTTTTTTCATTTTCGGCCCTTTTAGTTATAAAATATTATATAAAAATCCCATTTGGTAGAAAAAATGGAACATATTCATGTTATGGTTAGTCTTTTTGATTAGTTTAATGTGTAGTGTTTGAAACCTAAATAATAAAGAATTCCCTCTCATTTCCTATATAAACCCCGCTAACCTCACATTCGCCTTCAATAAATCAATTTTTATATTGACCAAACTCTTACACATACTCCCTAGAGTCCTCCAAAGGCACACCTAAGTTTCCCAAGAAGCCTCTCCCAAGCCATTGGGATTACACTAAAATGTAAGGGATCCTCACTTTCCTCTCTTAATTTCAAATTCAAGCATCTTATTTGAAAGTAGTTCAAGTAATTTAGAATGTTTACAATGAAAATATTATATAATCATTTTATTAATTTAAATTATATGTTATTTTAATTAGTTATTATTTATCCTCACTTATTTTACACTTACATATGCCGTTAATATGAAAAAAGTTTGTAAGATATTTCACTATTCTCATTTCCATTCAAGCTATTCTTATATTATGCTTCTTAAGATCCGTATTTATATGTTGGGTGATGATGTTACATGACCCCTATACTTTCCATTTGATTTTCATATGATTATATATTCCTTTTACACTCATCAATCCCACCTATGTTCCTTTAAGCACACCTATTACATTGCTGAAATTCCATAGTAGATCTTCCACTATCCTCTTTTATCATAATTTTTTTTCATGTTATGTATTTGAATTTATTTTATTTATATAATGGTATATGTTATTATATATCCACATTGCTTCATATTTTATGAATATATTATGATATCCCCTTCCACTCTAATTTATTCCTCTTTTGAACCATTATATATACTCGTTTCCATGCCAAATTTTCGTAACAAATTTCTTCCATTCTCATTTTTTTCAAAGTTTTATTATATTGTTACACCATTTTATTTCAACTAAATATGTTGGGGTATGATTTAATACCTTCCCATACTTCCCTAATTATGTTTTAATGATTATATATCATTTTGTCTCTCATTAATTCTCCCCATGAACACCCGCTATAAAGCCAAAATTTCATAAGAGTTATTCCATTTCTCCTCTTTCTTTAAATTTCTTTATTATGTTACGCCTTATATTTCTAAATTACTTGTTTTGAGGCATGTATCTATATTAACCTCTTAATTTAAATTTCATGTACATTTTATGAGATACCCCTTTCTCTCCAATCAAACTTTTTATGAATTTTTATGTCACACCTTTATGCTTCCGAAATTGCACCATGATTTTCCAAGACAAAATAATTATATAGTGAATACCATGCCCATTTTTCTATAAAGGGTATTCATCTTTATGAACATATACATATTTAAGGGTGCATACATTTATGTATTCCAGATTATTTTATCTAAGAATAAATGATGTTGTTTAATGATTCCTTGTTATATGATCCATGTCGCACACTTATGTAGGAAATGAAATGTTTATAAAGGGTGTGACCTGATAGCACCCCAATGCATTGGGTAATGTTTAGATTCATTATATTCCATGTGAAATGATGGTTTACTCATTATAATCCATGTTCAATGAGATTTTACACATGCTAATCCATGTGCAAGGAGGGTTTACTTATGCTAATCAATGTGAAATGTGGGTTTACTCATGCTAATTCATGTTAAATAATGGTTTTCTCATGATAATCCATTTGCAATGAGCCTTTTCCCATGATAATATCATGTTTTCTGTCATTTACACATTTCCATGTTATGATAATCATGCTATACCATTCCTTTATGTTCATGTTTCTCTTGTGCTCCATTGATATTCATATTGTCTAACATGTTTTTTATTCTTCATATTATTCCTTGTTTACTCCCTTACTAGGATTTGTATCTCACTATTTTCTTATGTATGTCCTCAGGTTATCCCATGCAATTCTATGTTTGAAGGAATGTTGTGATGAAGTAAAATAAGTTTCCAATAAATATGTTGTTTTTTATGTTTTCATTTTTCATGTAATTCTACTAATTTCCCAAGACACTATACCTCTCAATCCTTAGAGTTGTCTTAAGTGAAAGTTGGTGCAATAAATCATGCTTAAGTGTGTAATAAAAGAACAAGTATTATAGTTGGAATCATATGATAGTTTTAGTTATTTGTGTAATTAGGATTATAAAACCTTAGTGAAAGCCGTAGTGATAAGACCATGTATATGAAAAATATCCCCAAATTTTGGTGAGTATAGAGTAAGTGGTGTATCAAGAAAATACATCCCTTCCTAGATACAAACATGTAGAGGTGGATCTTCCACAGATGTATCTAGGGGTAAAACATGAAAACCCCACTTTGAGCTGGACTTAAACGGGAATTGGTGCTTGAAAATTGGCCTTTCTTCACTCTTGGGTCAACACTCCCAGGGGATATGCTTTGGTAAATTAATAAGATTATTATGAACCACTATTAAGGGAAGAAAATATCATAAGAATATATTTTATGAAATAGATCATGAATAACAAAGATTGAAATATAGGGTATCATAATTTAGGATATTATATAAAACATTATCTTTAAATGTCCTATGTTTTCTTTTTTTATATTTTTATTAGCTATGTATTCAAACCCCCTAATTGTGTTTTCTTTTTCTTAGTTAAAACATGGAAGTTGAATGATCACGAACAAATCTTATCTCTCTTATTGATGATGTAATTGTAAAGATTATCCTGAAGTCATGTTCATGAATTTATTTCATTACCCGTACCCCATGGCTCGTGTCCTGACTACCCCAATCCCACCTCCTAAAGGCCAGGGGCGGGCGAGTAACACCGAAGTCATAAAACTAGACATGGGAGGCATTTTATGGAGTACATATACGCATAAAAATGCCTAACCAAGTCCCACACACTGAAAAGGAAAGAAGTATTGCTAAAAAATCAGATTACAAGTATAGCTAATACAGGTGGGATAGAATACAAAGACAACAAAAGAATAGAAAACGACAAACTAAAAAAAGAAAACTCTGACGGTTGTCTGCGGAAAACCCCATATGATCGTGAGAGTTGTGTAGCTACTAGAAGATAAACTCGAACATCATTTATACCTGATCCTATTGGGCCATGTCTGATCTTAGGACACCTTACCCATCATCATAGAGTCTATTGGTAATGTCTCCAAGAACACCTCTGGGTCTCAGTCCACCAATGTCTCTATCGAAATACTAATCGGCTGCACGGGACATGAAACTAGTGGAAGGAGCCCATGTAGGTGTGAGTAACATGATATTCAAAAGGGTCCCCAAAACAAAAAGGAAATAGAACACAAAAATCCCTAAATTAAAGCATAAATCACAAGACAACTCACACGAGGTATATATTTAGGGTGGTGATAGTAGAAACACCAGTCACATCACAAAACACCTCACCTGATAGAGAACTCCTCCTCTATCGAGTACAGTGGGTCTACCGGGTTACACAGAGGACACTTTCAACTAACCTTGGACTCATGTGGTACTAATCCCCAATGAGTACCTTGGGTATGTTGCGTCACACAGAGCCGCTCCCCATTGTTGGCCTATCGGGTCCCACAGAGCCACTTCCCTCCTTGGCTATACTGATATACTACTTCTATCATGAACCATGGGTCTGTAAGGTCACACATAGCTCTCTCCATAGTGGTCTTGCTGGCTAACACATAATCATTTCCCACTAGGCCTTCGTTGCATCAAACAGAGTCGATAGCCTCCAGTCCTCTGGTCTCAGACAACTATATGATTCTGTACGTAGCGCACTTGGGAGAAACACATATCAGGCCATTATTATCTTCTAAAATTCCAATAAAGTCACTATATATCATTCCAAATGATTTTCCTTGTCGGTAGGGTCTCAACGCCGCAAACGGCTCATCAATAAGACACTTGGTTTGAAAGGGAAGGGTGTTTTAGTAAACAGGGGAAGGATGGGTCATGGCCTGGGGGTCCCACATACCCTAGTTTAATTTGAACGACTTGACCTAACCCAATTTGGGTTTGTGTCGGTCAGGTTTTCCCCGGCCTGTAGGTAAGGCCCAATCGGCCTCACTGGACCCGACCTGATTTGGTCGAGCATTCAGCCCACCTTGTCGCCCAATGACTCGGTCTAGTCCAGCCTTCCTGAAGGGCATGAGACTGGCCTTCTGGTTTGGGTCTAGCCCAATGGTTGCAGGTCCAACCTACCGGCAGTGGTCTGTCATGCTGGCTAGGGCCGCGACCCTCTAGCTCGAAGTCCGGCCGCATGGGAGGCCGGTGGTGCGACGTCTTTCTAGGATGTGGTCAGGTGGCACGTTCAGCCCCAGCTACCCCACGGACATGCGGGGACCTCCTATCGTGGTCAAGGGACCATAACTCGCTAGCTGCCTAGACATCCATGACACAGGTTGTCCCTACATGTGGTGTCAGGTGGGTGTCGCATCTCCCGACTACCCCCACAGCCAGTAGATCATGGCCTCCTACCACCGCGGCACCCCGACGTGCGTGTTGCTACCTCTGCTCACGGCTGCCACTTCCACCAGTGGTCATCGTTGTGGGCCGTCGAACCATTGATAGATTGTTTCGCAGACCACCAGACATGCTCTGATGGTCCGTTCTTCAAGCCTCCTACGCATGCGCTCTATGGGGAATGCCCTCTTTAATGAAAAAGTCCTGGAATCATCTTTCCACAATTTTGAGGGTGCAACCACAATGAACGCACAAAGAGGGGTTTCTAGATCCTTGTTCATGTCGAAACGCGCCCTCTGCATTAGAGTTTTAAAGCAGGGAATGATCTGGGGGTTAGTTCAATCAAGACAAGTGATGTTTGAATCCTGATTATAGAAATACCGAATATAGTTACTCTCCTACTAGAAAACATGATCCTCAGATCATCCTATTCATGGGTTTATATGCATTCGTCATTTTCAGAAAAAAGAATGGTGAGGAACATTAAAATCAAATAATCCCCACCTCATTGATTTTTTTTCTGTATTGTTATGCCCTTGAGGTTTTAGGACATCGATGTTTTTTGTCCCTTTCAACTTTATTTTTTGAGGTGCGTCGAAGATGTTTGACATTCTTAGGCATTTTTAGTTCTTCATTGTAGTGGAAGTTCTTTATAGGTTCGTCATAGAATCCTCACAGTTTAATTCCATGTTATTCCAAAACATCAAACAAAATTTAAGGAAAACACATCACAACATTTCTATTACACTGTGAAATCACGTCGTTATACTGTTTCATTTATGGAACCGCGTTGTTGTTATGCTTCATTAAAGAATCATTACGCTATAAGTTAATGAGCCATTAATGATCCTCATCAAATACCCTCATTTCTATACTACATTTTCATCATCCACCGCTCAACAGATGATAAAATAAAATAAAATAACTTTTTAAAGTTATATAATTTTTTCCATAAATTTTAGAAAATTAACATTTCCATTCATCCCTTGTCAGCCAAAGTTAAGTTTTTTCTAGTTGAATCTCAACATTATTAGTTCAATGGAAACCTTGTATTTTTGATCTGAAAACTAGTACAAAAATTAGAATAACCCACTTTCACATTTACATAAGTGAACTAAAAAAGATCAAAATTCTATTTGGGCTCATCGGGCCTCGAAATCATGTAACGTCAAAGCATGTGGTCTTAGCATAATTCCATATAATTTAAAAAAAATACATAGAATTCCAAATACATTACATTCTCCTGACCATAGGGATTTACTTCTTTGAAATCCAAAACAAAAACTAATCAAACAGTTGGGAGTACTGAGAATGAATCCAAGCCTCCCGTTGTCATTTGATCTCTTGAATATTCCAGTGCAGCCCCCGAACTCGCACTAGATGAATCCACCATCCATGTAAGAACTACTTTTGTAAATCCTCTATATCCACTAGAAACTCTAAAAATGTCTCCCCATCATCAATTTCCATCTCATCCCAGCCGATAACGTGCGATGGAACATGCACATACCTCATCATTTACAACACATGGAAACCTTCATGCACCTGGTGCATCCATTGGGAAAGAGATAGGTGGTATGCCAACTCTCAAACTCTTCTCATGATCTAAAAAGGTCTGATGAACCTCATAGATAGCTTGTTTCCCTAGCCAAATCTCTGTAATCCTCATCTGGGTGTGACCTAAAGGAATACATGATCACCCTCCTCAAACACCAAGGGTCTCTCTCTCTTATTGGAATAAGAATTATTCTAGCGCTGTGCAGTACTCATTCACTCTTGGATGATCTTTCCCTTCTTAGTGGTAGACCGTACGAACTCCAGACCCATGAGTGTCGACTCCCATAAGTATTTCCATCATAGGTGTGATCTGCAAGGCCACTAGTACAAAGCCTCAAATTGTTCTATGCCAATGGTGGAGTGATAGATGTTGTTGCATGAAAACTCCACTATTGGTAGGTGGTCCTCCCAACTGTGGATAAAATCAACGAAAAAATAATGCAACATATTTTCCAAGGTTTTTATGGTCTGATCCATCTAACCATCTGTCTGGGGATAACAAGATATGATGAAGCGCGGTTGCATCCTGAACACCTCCTTTTATCCCATCCACGGCCAGGATGTAAAGTGAGCATCGTGATATGATACTATTGTCAAAGGAACCTCATGAAGCCTCACTATCTACTGGACATAGAGGAATCCATAGACCTTTACTTTTCCCTACTCCCAGATGGGTAGGAAGTGATCTGAATTGGTGAGTTGGTCAATGATCACCCAGATAGAGTCGTGGAACTTGGATGTGTGTTGTAACTCCATCACAAAGTCCATCGAGATACCAACACGATTCCACTCTGGTACCTTGAGTGGTTGTGCCAGGCCTACTGGAACATACTGCTTGTCCTTCACTTGTTGACAAGTGAGGCATCGTGAAACGAACTCGGTGACCACATTCTCCATCCAGGGACACTATTAGTGGCGTTGGAGTTCCTGTTACATCTTCACCACTCTAGGATGTACCTCCAAAGGGGATTTATAAAACTCCCTTAACACCTCCCCTCACAATGTCACTGGCACTATGGTGAACCATCTTTAAAGGATTAAATTCTCTTAACCAATCGATAATCCATCAAGAGTCCGTCCTGAGGATAACTGATCATTTCGGGCCTCGCAGTAAACATCCACCAGCTATGCCTCCCAAACTCAATGTAAGAGTGGGGAAGTAATAGTCATCGAATGAAGGTAAGTAGCTCCAACGTCATCCACTAAGGATATCTACATAGTATCCAACTACTATGTCACCTCACTCTGCAAATACAAATCGGTCCTCCTACTAAGAACGTCTGCCACAACTTTTCCCTTTCTAAGAGTATAGACTATCTCAAAGTCATAGTCTTGAATAAACTCCAACCATCACTCTTTTCTCAGGTTCTGGTCCTTGTTCTTGAAGATATACCTAAGACTCTTGTGGTCGTAGTAAACCATAAATTTTTCACCCATCAAGTAGTGCCTCTACATCTTCAAGGAAAAGACCACTCCTACAAACATCAGGTTATGGGTCACATAGTTCTGATCATTCTCTCTCAACTGTCATGAGTCGTAAGTGATGACTGCTCACTCCTACATCAGGACACAACCCAGTCTGGTCCCTGATGCATCACAGTAAACTATATACCCAACTCCCTCCTCTAGTAGTCTCAATATGGTGGAAATAGTTCATCTCTGTATCAGCTCCTGTAAACTCTGTTGACATTTATCCATACAAATGAAGGGTTTTCCCTTCCATGTAAAATTTGATAAGGGTACTGTTACCCTAGAAAAGTCAGTCACAAACCTCCTACAGTAACTATCAAACCCCAAGAAGCTCTGCACCTCAGTCACACTCTTGGTAATCTCCCAAGAATTCACATCCTCTGTCTTCACTGAATCCACTAGAACCCTAGTCTCTGAGATGACGTGTACCATAAAGTGGAATTCTCGAATCCAAAAATGAAACATCAAGTGATTTTTATAAAGCTGGTGCTCTCAAAGTGTATCCAAGACTATCCCCATGTGCGTAGTGTGTTCCTCTTATAACACTAAGTACACTAAGATGACATCAATGAATACCACAACAAACTAGTCGAGGTAAGGGTGGAATATATTGTTCTTAAGTCCCATGAACACTATTGGGGTGTTGTTCACATCGAAAGGCATCACCAAAAACTCATAGTGTCCATACCGGTACCTGAAGGCTATCTTCGTTACATCCTAATCACATCCCCGAAGCTGGTGATATCCTGATCTGAGTTCTATCTTTCAGAACCACTTTTCTCCCTTCAGCTGGTTGAAGAGATCATCGATTCTTGGCAGTGTATACTTGTTTTTCATGTTCACCTAGTTCACGCACCAGAAATCCATGCACAACATCAAACTCATTTCTGTCATCTTAGAAAAAATCATTGTGGCTGACCATGGTGAAACGCTGAGCCTTACGAAGCCCTTCTTCTGTAAGTCCTCTAGCTATACCCTCATCTTGAGAAGCTATGCATGCCCCATCCAATATGACTGTGTGGATATCAGTGATGTCCCAGGGTATAGGACAATGCAGAATTCTACCTCCCTACTAGGAGGTTGTCCTGGAACATCCTCTAAAAAACATCCTCATACTTTTCCAATACTATAGGATAACTTGGATCCCTCTCATCCACTGCACTGAGAGTGAGGCTAGCCAATTAGTGAGTGATTGGATTCACCCACCTTTGAGAAAATCTATCCTGAACTACAAGGGTTTCTTTCTCTCTAGTGAAGGAAAACCTAGTCCCATCTCTATGGACACACAACACTATATGTCTAAAATAGTCAATATTATCATTAATTGTCGATAACTAGTCCATACCGATGATGATTTAATAAGGCTTAGACACTGATACTTGGATATTCCATCCAAAAAATATTTCCTTTTAGAGTAATCTCCCACTGCCGGAAGCAGTGTGTAATCATTGAATCCCCTCCTGTAAGAGTCTTTAGCCATAAGGATCGATCCAATGGCTCTACCAGAATATCTGAGCTCTGAATGAGAGTTGTGACATGTAAGGAGTGACTATAACAAGTGTCTATAAAAACTATAGCTAGGGTGGGGAATAAACATATAGTACCTCATATCATCTCTAGAGTTTCGTGGTCATTAGCCTTTACTGCCTAAAGCTGTGCTCACCCCTTCTCGCCTAATCCTCGAGGTCGGGGTGGACCAATTGGGGTGGTGGTGGTAACACCTTAAACTGTCGCCCACCACCTACTACTCAACCTACTCCCCAACCACGTTTTCTTCCCTATGGACCTCCTTGCTCGAACCATTACCACTATCTTGGATACCCCTTGACCATCTTCTGGTCATCTAAATGGCAGGTCAGGCAGTCATGTGCCATGTTTCCCTACCCAGTGCATGCAAAGTGCTTCCTGGATCCCTACTAAATCCCTCTGGACTGGGAGCTCCGCACTGCCAACCCTAATTCCTAGGGTCATCCTCGGAAAGACCTAGCTTTCTTAGGATAATGTATCTGCTATTTTCTACATACCAAAGACTCTTCCTCCTGGGGTCTGCTGGTGGTTCTAGTTGTCGGCGCTTACTCCACCAAAAATCTATCTACCAAAAGGAATCACTCCTACACCCTGTCCTAGGTAGGAATGCAGAGAGACAACACTAATGCCATGATATCCTTCCATAGTACCTGATCAAAGGCTCAATCCTAGAATAAAGGGTCTATCATTATATCTATTCGAGTATATAAAAAGCTTGGTGAACCTCACTGAGTACTCAACCACCATCCTATTTCCCTATTCTAGGTGAATCATCTCATAAATGCACATAAAGTGAAAGGTCGCGGGAAAAAACTCCCCCAGAAAAGCCACTTGAAGCTTTCCTGGAGGAGGGTCGCCTCACTGTGCGTCTGAGTAGTCATGGTCCACCATCTCCCTATCGATCCTTATTGAAGGCTCTCTTCCAAGATCACTATCTGGCCAGTCGATGTCCTCACTAATCAGAAGACCTATGTCACTTCCTCCATCCAGTCCTTAGTGACCTGAGGATTTGTATCTCCCATGAACATGGTAGGTCTCTGTCTCTAAAAGTCATGCATGGCACCGAGTTTTTGTAGGTCCTATTCTATAGCTACCTACAGCTTATACTGGCCATCGGTTATTGGTAACACTGGTACACCACCTGGTGGGGCCACCTCTATAACTGGTACATAAACGGATGCCTCATCGCTAGGCGGGTTGTCCTCAAAACCTAATATCAGGATCCTAGTTAGTCTTCCATGTAGAGGCATCCAAATATAGATCAAGACTTTCCACAGTAAGAAGGTTATACCTGGTGAGATTAATTTTATTCAAAATAACATAAATAGACACTTATGTAACCAGTGATTTCATTTATAGAGACGAAAAGGATAATTCTAGGTCTTTGTCTATGGATACGTCGATTGCTGCACCAACACTGGACTCCCCGAATCTAGAAGTCAGACTCGAAACACTTAAAACTATTTCTCCGAAACAAAACATAGACTCCCAATATTTTTGGTAGTATTGACCACCCTTTGATACCACTTTTTCATGACAATTACCCAATGGAATGTGTCGTGACTACCCCAAGCCCGCCTCCTGAAGGCCAGGGGACTGTGACTTGCACTGAAGGCTTCAAACTATAAGTGGGAGGCATTTTACCAAGTACATGTACACTCACACATGCCAAACCGAGTCCCACGCATTGAAAAAGAAACAAGTATCACTAAAAAAAGCTAACTACATGTAAAATTAATACAAGTGGGACAGAATAAAAACCCTACAAAATAACTGAAAATAGAAAAGTACAAAAAGGAAACTAGGGTGGTCATCTATGGAAAACCCCAATAGATTGTGAGATTAGTGAAGCTACTAGAAGACGAATTAGAATTCCATGTCCACCTGATCCTATTGGGACCTTCTTGATCCTAGGACACCAAGTCCACCATCGTAGAGTCCATCAGTCTCCTCTCCCTGAGCACCTCTGGGTCCCAACCCTCCATAGTCTCTATCAAAATGCTGATCGCCTACACCGAACCTGACACGAGTGGGCGGAGCCTGTGCACTGGTGTGTATTGTGATACTCAGTAGGGATCCCAAAACAAACAGGAAATACCACACAACAATCCACAAAATAAATCACAAAGTAAAAGACATCCCATACTTGGAATATATTTTAGGGTAGTGATAGTAGAAAATATTAGTCACATCATCTAATCGGTTGTGGAATAACTCATCCTCTATCGAGTACAACAGGCATGTCGAGTCACACAGAAGTTTCTTCCCACTAACCATGGACTATTGTAGTAGTCATACCTAATGAGTACCATGGGTATGTTGGGTCACATAGTGTTTCTCCCCTTCGTGGGCCTGTTGGGTCTCATAGAAACACTTCCCACCTTGTCCATACTGAGGTACTCATTATGTCATGTATCATTGGTCTATCTTGTTGTATAGAGTTTCTCCCAAATAAGTGACTACCAGGTCACATAGAGATGCTTCCAAATGGGCTGTTTTCTAGTCACACAGAGTCGATAGTCATTTGTCTTCTGGTATCATCCAACCGCAGGGTTCTATACATAATGTGCTTGGAAGAACCATTCACCAAGACATTAGACACATACCAACTTCCATTATTATCATAATATTTCATGGAAAATATATTCCTCTTCTAGAGGGTACCAACGCCACCAAAAGCTTGTCAATCGGACACTCAGTTTGTAAGATATGGGTGTTTTAGTAAACATGGGCTGGTTGCATCTCGACACAGTCCGACCCGTTCGAACTGAGCCGAAAAACTTGGCTCGTGGGTCCCATAGAAACCATTTTAATTCTCTCGAATTGACCAGACCCGGATCGGGTCTGGGTTAGTCTAGTCCATCTTGGCCTGTGGGCCAGGCCTAATGGGCCTCGCTGGACCCGACCCGGTTTGGCTGAGGGTCCATCCAGACAGGTCACCCGGCAACCCGGTCTTGTCCGGACAGGTCAAATAGTGCGGCTTTGGCCTACGAGTTTGGGTCTGGAAAATTGGTTTTGGGTATTTCCCACTATCATGTCTCCATCCCGCCAGCCCAAAGCCCAGCCGGATGGGCGGCCGGTGGTGCACCATCCTGCAGGGATGCGGCTGGTTGCCACGTCCATCCTTATCTAACCTGTAGACGCATGGGGCCCTCTTCTCACTTTTGGGGGATCAGAAATCGCAAGAATCCTATATGGATCATACGTGGGGAGTCCCTCCATAGAGTTCCAGGAAGGCACCATGTCTCCCCACTTCCACCACAGCATGCCGAAGAGCACGCCTCCCCCTCCGCCCATGGTCACCACTGTGGACCACCACCGTCTCCATCGGTAGATTGATCAGCGGACCACTGAATGAACTCGGGTGGTCCTTTATTTGTGCCACCTATGCCAACACTCTTAGGGGAAGTCTCTATTCACCAAACAGGTCTTGGAATCATATTTCCTTCACTTTGATGGTGCGGCTACAAAGAACCCACACAGTGGAGGTTCTTGGGCCTTGTTCGTGTTTCCCCCCACCCACTATGTTTGATGTTTAAAGTTAGGAAAGGTCCGAGGGTTTTAGTTCAATCAAGAAAAATAATGTTTGATTCCAAGACAGAGAATTCCCCAATAAAGTTACCCTACAAATAGAATGCAAGATCTGTAGATCAACCTCTTCGTCGGTTGATCCACATTCATCATTTTCAGAAAAATAAATGGGAAGAACTTTGAAATCAAATAACCCCTAATTCTTTACCGTTTGTTTCCATAGTGTTATGTCCTCGAGATTTAAAGATGTTGATGTCATTCGTTTCTTCCTACTCTATTCTTTGAGATGTGTCAAAGATGATTGATGTTCTTTAGTGTTTTCATTCATCATTAGAGATGAAGTTCTTCAGAGGTTCTTTAGATAATTCTTGTAGTTTAATTCCTTATTCTACCAATGTGTCAACCAAAATATAAGAAAAACACATTGTAGTATTTCTATTATTCTACAATGACATGTCGTTATGCTGTTATATTTGTGAAATAGCATCGCTATTATATGTCATTATAGTGTCATTAAGATGGGAGTTAACAAGACATAATGAGCCAAATCAAAGTGCCTCTTCATTACACATTAGCATCATCGTTCGCTGCTCAACAAATAAGAAAAGGAAATAAAATAACTTTTTTATTGTTATTTAATTATTTTTCGAAAATTTGAAGATTAAATTTTCCATTTGGCCCCTTCAAGACAAAGTTAAGTCCTTTCTAGGTGAATCTTGGCATTTTGAGTTATATGGTGCCATTAGATTTTCAATCTGAGCACCAAATCAAAAGTTAGAGAAAGTTGCTCGCATGTTTACTTAAGTAAGCTAAAAAATGTCTGAAATTCCATTCTGGACACATCGGGCCTCTAAATCATGTGTTTTCAGAGCGTGTGGTCTCAAAATAATTCCATATAATTTAAAAAATACATGGAATTTCTAAAACATCAAACTTTGAAACTTTTTCAAATATCAATGTTACCTATAAACAATATTATGAGGCATCCAATACCTCTATAATTGCATGATTCTTTCAAGGGTCAAGCATCAAATATTAGAGAATCTTGCGCTCTCAACATTCTTACCATGAGAAGAGTGGGAAGTACCATCATGGAATTTTCAAAATCTTCTCTTTATTCCAAAATGATGAATCACTTAATGATTTTATAGATTCTGCAAAATAGGGAGACCTCTGAGCAACCTATATGTATTAAATTATAGATTTTCTCGCTTTGGGGAAACACCAAAACTGATATACAAAAAACTTATTTTGAAATATTTGAAGATTAATCATTAGGACTTTTCTATAAAAAATAGTTCAAGAAGATATCTCAAAATTATATATATTAAATACAAATTTAATGACTTATTGGTGCTTCCATCGATATAATCCAAGATGCTTGAGGTGTTTTTGGGTAAGGGAAGTAGATTATTTTGGAAATATCTTGAGGTAACATTGTGACGCATGAACCCTTTCTACTTAAAGGAAATGCTAATAGGAAGGATTAAAGACCTAATTGAAGAGATAAAGGAGAAGTTCCCTCACCTATTTTTGACTTAGTGTGTAAACGAAATTTTGGAGGTTAAATTTCTTAAGGTGGAAGAATGTAATGATGCGAACTTATGAAAAATATTTTGTTTCATGAAAATATATGTTTTACTATGTCTCGTTAATTAAAACAATATATGTATATAATGAAATGTAACTATCAGTTATCGACCATTATATGACCATTGTTCAATTATGATCTAAGATCAATATGGCCATTAGAAACAATAATAATTTTAACATTATAATTATTGTTTATAAATAGAAATTACAATTGAAAATTTAATTTAGAAAAAGATTTGATGGTCTCATCCAGTAGACTTGGTCCTTATTAAGCTCATCTGTCAGAGATCGAAAAAAATGTAACATCTTTAGGCTTCTCTCTTGACCAATCCCAATCCGAGATTAAAAACATTAATCTTGAACGGATTCACCTACGAGAGAAGTTCAAGTTAATAGAGATTAACACTCAGGTTGTAACACCCCAAGATTTTATTGTACGTTATTTCTTTAATGTAATTAAATAACATTCACGACACACAACACCGAGTTCAAACGCACAATGACTTACCTAACTAACTGTACAAAAGAATTAATTAATATTATTAACTGAATTTTGAATTTTATATAATCCTTATAATTTTAGAATCCATATTATGAGTTTCTTAGACAAAATATAAGAATAAATTCATTTTTTAGATAAAAGAATTATTTTTTTAAAAAGCAATTTTACCGCCATTTAACAGTGAACCCTTTTTTAATCCAATATTTGAAGCTTTTATATATTAAATTTGAAAAAATAAAATTCTAATTTATAATGGAGACATAAAATTTTATTTTTGATAATTTTTTGCTGTTTTTGTGATAACTTTCATATTTGGGTGAACAGTGAAAAATACTAAATTTTAATTGAAAACAACTTTTTTAATCAAAATAATTTATAGTGTTCAACTATACATTTGAATGGTTTGGAAGTATAATTAGATTATATTTTTTCCATTTAATCCAATGTTGGTCATTGGAAGTAATTTCACTTTGAAATTGAACATAAACAAGTTTCAATCTTTTGGTAGTTATTATTTCATAAAATAATCTTTTTCATTTTGACAACATGGATTAATTTTAAATTAATAAATGAAATTTATATGTTTTTAATTTGGTAAAATAGACTTTCATTTTGAAATTGGAATATAAAAATTGGCTTTGGGTGATTTTTTGTCTGTTTTTGAAAACATTCAATTTTGATGAATAGTGAAAAACATTGCATTATTGGTTAAAACCGACTTTTCATTTAAATAATTATTTATTTTATTTAAATATATTTTAGGTCCAAGTAGATTTATAATACCTATATAATTTCAATGTGATTAATTGGAGTAATTTTATAATAAGTTTAGATATATAAGAATTTTATTGAAATCTTACCGTCTTTTACCCACCTCCTTGGAGCATTTGCTAATTTTCATAAAACATAATTATACCACTTTAGTGAATTGAATTTCAAAAATCTGAGAGACATGTTTGATATCAGTAAGTAAAATTTGGTTCAATAATATAAAAATAATTTCTGGTAAATAGTATCTTTTTACTTTTATTTACCACAGTTAAAAGTAAATAGGGTAATTGAGGGTACAAATGATATTATCATTACCCTAAAACATGTCTTAATTCTATTGGATAAGTTTAATTAGACCAAAAACAACATTAGGAATAAAATATGATCCTTTATTTCCACTTAGATTAGATTAGGACATTTATTATTATTTTATTTAAAGAAGAGTTAAAAGAGTTAAAATCAAAGTTTAATAACAAAAACATTTTTAATATAGGGTTATACATAATATAAAATCTACTATAAATATTAATTATAAGGATAAAAATATTTCCAAGATAATGGTATTTTATTTATAATTTTTAGACATTAAATAATTAAATTTCATTATGGAACAATGATAATGAAGTAATTACTGTATTAATGAGAGATTTAAATAATTAATATTATAAATATCCAAATAAATGTAATTTGAGACCTTTTAGGAATTAAACTATTTTTCTAAGTTAATATGACATTTTAGGGTTGGTTAGATGATTTTTTGGAAGTAATAATGTTGTTTTTAATTTATCAAAAACAAAATACCAAATAGTGTCAAAATTGACATAAAAGAGTTTTTAAAACAAATATTATATTATTAATTAATATTCTATTCCTAAAAATATAAGGTCCCTCCAAAAGGATTATATAATTATAGGTGTATCATTAATTTACGACTTGGATTTTTTATGGAAGTATATAGTATGTTTATTAACCATATAATATAAAAATAAAAAGAGACATGGTAAATGTAAAACTATTTAACTAAGAGTTAAATCTAAATGATAAGGTTTATATAGTAATCCAAACCCATATAAAACCTATTGGTTGAGGTTTGTTCGACCCATAACCACCTTATACTTTAAATAATTCATTTTGGAGCAATTAAAAACTGAAAATGATTTTATTATAAAATAATATTTCATGTTTTTCCTAAGGTTCCCCTCACCCCTCTTTTAAAAGGGTACTTCCCCTTCTCTAAAATTCACACCTCCAAATAAATTTGGATCAGACAAACCCAGAAAAAATACCCTCTAAAATGTCCTAAATTCATCATATAGGCCTTACTTCAGTCATAAAGACAACATAAAGAGCCCTTTTGATCAAATCAAATGGAAGAACCTGAAGAAGAGGTAAATAATTCATCACCACTTTCACGTTCCTTTCTTCTTCCACTTACTCTTTATTTGTTGTTTCCATTATAAAATAATAACTCCAGTATCTTATATATACTGTGATGTTATTATAAATATGTTATAACCATATTCATTATTCTATCCATCCTTTGAATGACATTTCACTATACGTGCGTACGTACGACTTACCGTCTCCACGTCGTGGTGTAATTGTTATTCAATACATTATTATTTGTATGGTATAATAATGATGTGTAATTTCTGTAAATAATAAATATAACATGATAATTATTCTGTATATATGATATACCATCCAATTATATATTATTTTAATATCAAAAGAATGATGTTGTCGCTCGTGCGTACGTACGGATTACCGTATCCACGACGCGATGAGATTCATTTCCATGTTAACCATTCAATGATGACTTTAAAAATACATATTATTAATAAGTATGTAATATATGAAATAATAATTCTACTGTATATATATATATATACGTTTATCTCATACACTTACTTCCATTCAATACGATATGAAAACAGAAATAACATTTATGCGTACGTACGACATGCCGTCTCTATAAATGGTGTTTTCCATTTCATATATATCTATTATAGATATTTATATTATAAATATATATTATATATAAATCATTTTTTATATTCTGTATGTATTTAAATCATGATCTAAATGATACGATCAAGAATAACAAGTTAAAACACGTACGATAAAGAAAGTCATTATTACCCGAAATGTTAATTTAACATGGAAATCATTATTAAATTGGTAGTATAAAGTCATAAATGAATCATGTACGATATAGTAAATATAAATATGGTTTTGGTTTAATTTAATAACATATTATGGTCATTATACAGAAGGTTAAACGTACCCTCGACCAAAGGAAAGTGCAAGGTAATGGTTAATTTCCCAATCTCATTATTATCCGACGTTGTTTTTATGTAAGTATCTACTAGGACATATTTATAATCCATGTACACATTTCCTAAAAGAGTTTTCAAAGGGATTATTTTTAAGGTACTTTTTACTTAAACATCATTTTAAATGTTTTAAATATTTATTTTTCTAAATCATTCTCATTAATGTCCATGTTTTCAAAATGGTTTTTATGGATTTATTTATATGGACACGAATGTTTTAAAAATACCAATTACTTCAAAAAAATTCAAATTTGTATGGGACACTTTGATTAAAAAATGTCTTTAAATATCTTCCTTTCTAAATTGTGTGTCTTTTAAATCTTTTCATGAAAAAGGGATATTTCTCTCAAAGAGTTTTACAAATCATTTTCATTTATGTCAAAATCCTTTGATGGATTTTAAGCTTATTTGAAGTTGATTTATTATGATACAAAACTTCCATATTTTATTTAAGGTTTTTTGATATGTTGATTGTGGATGTGTTATTTTTAAACCATTCATGGTATGTGGATAAAGTATTGACATTTCGTATGCTAGTTTTAATACAAATGTTTATGTTATGTTTAAAACTTTTCATATGAGGAATGCATTGGACTTAGTAAGTGACAGGTGGAGCCTGCTCTAGGTCCTCTATGCGTCGGTAGGTCTCATGAGACAAACTAGTGTCTTGGAATAAGGCCTTGACAAAATCATATTTGTAGTATTGGCACAAGTCCTTGACTATGTGGTTATGAAGTCTAGCATTATGCATTCCATCATTATAAAAGTGGATATTGATATTTCAAGTGATTATCTGACTAGTAGAATATCGATGTGAATATGTAAATGTAATTATTTGATTTTAACTTTGCCATATTATGCTTAAGTTCAAGTTTAAAAGGCTTTTGTTTTAGTCTTAGAAATTGCCTTAAATGTCTATGATTATTTATGAAAGTTTCCGCTATATTGTTATCCTTATCACCCCTTTCTATGTTTCCTTTTTCCAAGTATGTGAACGAGTATATTATAACTGACCTGCAGGGATAATCTATGGAATCTCAGTGTTGTCTATGGAAAAAATGTTTTTTTAGTTTTCCATTTTATGATGTAATGTAAACCTTATGAATGTATCTAGTACTTCCAAGGATACTAAACTAATCGGTCTTTCAAGACTTGATCTTTTGTGATCATACCAATGATATGTAATAATGCACCGACTCTAGGCTTCTAGGGTCGGGGTGTTACACAGGTGATGTTATCTGAGTCACCCCAAAAGACTGTCACCATCCCATACATATCCCTTAGGTCTTATAGGGGTGTTATAAGGGGTTATGTGGTAAGGTATTAATTACTTTTTGTGTTATCACCTTTTATAAATAAAATTACTATTCCATCGATTCCTTTATTAGAATTGTTTTTCATAAAAATATAATTAATTGGATAATTTTTTTTCATGTAAAATGGTACTTTTTAGAAATATATAAATAATTATATTAAACTGAGGTGTTATTAATATTTTTATTATAATAGTTCTATAAGAAAACACCTTTTAATTATAAGTGGAGAGTATATTCCTTATTGTTTTTACTCTATAAATGATTGAGAATTTAGATTGTTATGAATTATATTTTCATACGATAAAACTGAAATTTAATTTTTAATTAGAGAATTTATTCATGATTAATTAATGAATTTTTAGAAAAAATAATATTTCAATAAAATATTATTATTGTATAATTATTATTAAATATAAAATATTGTATAATTTTTATGAAGTCAAATGTAACATTTCGTAAGGTTTAGAAACTGTTTTTTTAAAACCCATCAATTTTCAGTATATGATGGTTTTTATTTTAAAAGTGAGAATTAAAATATATAGAATATTATTTTTATAAAAAAATTGATTCAGGATTTCAAAATTCTCCAATGGATAATTTTTCATAATTTTTAGAGGTAGTCAAATTTTTGTGTATATATTAAATACTGAATAAATATATAATTTGTTTTATGACATCATAACAACCCATTAGTGATGTAATAAAATACTATAAATGGTTTATTCATACAATATATGTTTTACCTTTAAAATAATTTGATTTTATTTTTGATTGATTAATTATATAATGCCTTTTTGGACCCTCCATGACTTATAAAATATTTTGACATTTTAAAATGATTTCCTTGAGAGTGTGACTCAACTCCACATAATGAAGCCTAATATTTTTTCTGTCTAGACCTTGGCCATATATAATACAATATTCCACTCCCCTTTAGCAGAAACCATAGGCCAAAACCATGAGATGGTGTGTGGTGTTGATTAGATTAATGTGTAGTTTCCAAAAGCTAAATAATAAATAATTCACAATCTTTCCTATATAAACCCACCCAAACTCCAATTAACCTTCACTAAAACCATTTGGAGCTTCACCAACCTTTTCCCCATACTCCATAGAGTCTTTCAAAGGCTCCCCCAAGCTTCTAAGTAGCCTATCTCAAGCCTTTGGGAACACACTTCCAAGTAATGGATCCTCACTTTCTTCTCCTCCTTTTAAATTCAATCATCTTATTTGAAAGTAGTTTTTTTAATTTATAATGGTTATAATTTGATTCTTTTGTAATTATTGTATTTTTATCCATTTGATGTTATTTTAATGGGTAATTATTTATCCTCACTCAATTTGACCCTTACCAAAGTTGGTACTATGCCAAAACTTTATAAGGGATTTCATTCTTCTCATTTCCAATCAATCTAATATTTTACATTATGCTTCTTAATTTCCATTTTAATATGTTAGGTTATTATATTCCATGACCTCGTACTGTCTATTTTATTTATATGCGATGATATCTTACTTTCACTATCATCAATCCACCTATGATCCTTTAATCACACCTGTTACTTTGCTGAAATTTCATAAGGGATCTTCCACCCTCCTCTTTTATCCAGCATTCTTTTCCTATTATGTATTTGAATTTATTTTATTCCTATGTTGAGATATGTTATTATTTATCCTTCTTAATTTCCATTTTATGTATGATTTATGATATCACCTTCCACTCTTATTTATCCTTCTTATAAACCCTTTGGTATACTCATTACCATGCTGAATTTTCACAAGGGATATCTTATTTTCTCATTTTTGTCCAACTTTATTTATGTTGTTATACCATTTTATTTTCAATTAAGAATGTTGCATTAAGATTTTTCACCTCTCCCATACCACCCTACTTATGCTTGAATGATTAGATTCCCCTTTCTCTCTCATTGATCTCTCCCATGTACACCCATTACCATGATGAAATTTCATTAGAGTTATTCCATTTCTCCTCCTTATTCAAGTTTCTTTATTATGTTGCACATTATTTTTCCAAATTCCATGTTTTGGGACATATACTATATGACCCCCCTTACTTTCCACTTCATGTGCATATGATGAGATACCTTTTTCTCTTTCATCAACCATTTTTGTAAATTTTTATGTCACACATTTATGATGTCAAAATTGAACTACGATTTTCCAAGCCAAAAGCATTGTGTAGTAAAAACCATACCCAATTCTCAATCAATAGTATTCACCTTTATATACATATAAATATTGAAGGTTACATTCATTTAGGTATTCCATATTCCGATATCATTGAATAAATGATGATCTGGAATGATCATATCTTATATGATCCTTATAGAAAACTTATGCATTAAATGAAATTCTTATAAAGGTGACCCCATAATAGCGCTCCAAGGCATTGGGTAATGTTTAGTATAATGATACATGATGGGAAATGAAGACTTACTCATTCAAATCCATGTTCAATGAGGGTTTACTCATTATAATCCATGTGAAACTAGGTTTTTCTCATGTTAATCCATGTGAAATAAGGGTTTAATCATGCTAATCAATGTGAAATGAGGGTTTAATCATGCAAATCCATGTGAAATGAGAGTCTACTAATTCTTATTGATGTTAAAATAGCCTTTCCTCATGCTAATATCATGATTTATATCATTTCCACATTTCCATGTTATGTCAATCATGTTATATCGAGCCTTTATGTTCATGTTTTTCTTGTGCTCCATTGGTATACCTATTGCCTACATGTACTATATCTTTCATGTTATTCCATGTTTACTCCCTTAATAGACTTTATAGCTCACCATTTTGTTATTTATGTCCTCACGTTATCCAATTAAATTCTAAGTATAAAAAACTTTTATGGTCATGTAAAATAATTTTTCAATAAAGATGTTTTATTTTTTGTTTTAAGTTGTCATGTAATGCTCATAATTTCCCAAGACACTAGACCTCTAGATCCTTGTAATTTTCATAAGTGAATGTTTATGTAATAAAACATGTTTATGTCTGTGATAAAGATATGGGTACTAATAGTTGGTATTAGAGGATAGGTTTAGTTATTATTGGGATTAGGATTAGAAAAACCTATTGTAATCCTTAGGGATAAGACTAAGTATAAGAAAATAATCCCTAAATTTTTGTGAGTATGGAGTAAGTGGTTTATGAAGAAAATAATCCTTGTCTAGATATGAATAAGTCCATGTGGCTCTAGCACAAATTTATCAAGGTGTAAAATCCGAAAAAACCACTTTGATCTAGACTTGAACGGGAATTGGTGCACGAAATTGGGACTTTCTACACTCTTGGTTCAACACTCTAGGGAGATATGATTTTTAAAATTCATAATATTACTATGAACCATTATTAACGGATGAAAAAAATCCCATAAGAATATATTTTATGAAATAGATCTTGTATAACAAAGATTGAAAATTAGGGTATCATGAGTTTGGATATACTGAACAATTTGATCCTTCTATGTCCAATGTTTTCTTTTTTACATTCTTATTAGCTATGTATTTAAACCCCGTGATTTTATTTTCTTTTTGATAGTTAAAACATAGAAGGAGGAAGATCACAAACAACTCTTGTCTCTATTTCAGATGAAATACTCAGAGATATTATCTTGAAGTCATGCTCAGATGACTTTGAAACATTTTCAAATATCAATGTTACATGAAAAAAACATTATGAGGAATCCAATACCTCTATAATTTCGCGATTCTTTCAAGGATCAGGAACCATCTATTGGATAATAATGTGCTCTGAAATTTCTTACCATGATAATTGTGGGAAGTACCATCAGTGTTGATGGTCGGAGTAGAGTACTCAAGAGGGACGTGAATTGAGTATCTTTAAAAAAAATTATTGAAAAGTTTTCTTAAAAAAGTTTCCCAATATAAATAAATACAGCCCAATCAATCAAGGTAATATGGTTATAAATGTTTCACTATTCAAATAAACATTCAGAAGATTGATTAATTCTCAGTGATACCAATATGACTGAAACTTAATTTTTTATTTCCAAACACTTTTAGGGAAAGTGAGAAACCATAGAGCAAAACCACACAAGGACACAAATGACACAACCAAAAATAAAGATCACCAGAAAAAACAACAAGAACAACCAACACAACCACTAAAAATCATAATAACCATACTCATCACCACACCCAACACATGATTCCTCCTCCGCAGTGGCTGATTCCCATTCAGAAGCTGGTTTACAATGCCTCCAAAGATTATCGCCTTGGACCTGGCTACTCATTTGATCCGGAGAGCACTACTCCGGGCATGGTTGTGTGGGTATGCTGTCTTTTTTGAAATCCAAGATCACTCTGTGATCACGCTTGGAAGATGCTCTGGTAATCGCCGGGAGCGGAAGATAAGAATAATCTTTCCTTGTTTTTCTTCTTGGTAAATCCGAAAACGTTACAACATCGTCATTCATCTACATTTTCCCACCTTGAACTATGTTACTAAAGGATCGAGTGACAAATTCACTCAAATTTTCTTTATCGCCCCCAGATGCATACCCTCTCCTTCCAAAATGCATCACTAACACAAGTTTCTTGCATCCCTTGTCCTTGCCATTCATCGTTCCAGGTGTGTTGCCTTCAATCACCGAAAGACACCTAACCTCATATCCATTAGCATTATGAGAGTTCTTCCCTTCACCCTCTTCCACTGTATTAATACCCTCTTCTTTGTCATTCAAGATTCCAAAGTCCCGACTGGGAATCTCTTCCACTAGCATAGAGGAATCCTCACGACCCCCCCCCCCCTACATACATTTGATTATGATAGTCACCCTCATCCACACCTCCGGGTAAGACTTCCACATGATTAGAGACCAAACCAACTTCTGAGAGACTATCAAACCTATTGCTCACCTGCAGAGGAGGTCTCACCGGTAGAGCAGGACCTCCATCTTCTCGGATCCGAACTGAACTGGGCACCTCCATAGTAGTAAAACCCCCTTCACTATCATCCAATTGTTCAATCTACCACATGGTTCAATTATTTTGAGGTTCTTCATTCCTCTCCGCATGAGAATTAGTGGCCTCCTACTAGGAACACTGCCTGGAAGCCCCTTCGAAATCCTGTCTCAAACTTCTAAATAATTTGGACAATGTTGGATTGAGACCCAATGCTTCCTTCATCACAGGACCAAGGGTACGAGCTACAAGCTCCTTGAAAACTCACTCCAAAGAATCCTGCTCCAATAGACGTAGCGACTGCATCCCGCTGCAACATTCTGGACCATGCTCCCTCTGAACTGAAAAAGACCCCCCTGAAAACTGCAGATTCATTATCTTTTTCACCTTCTTCCCTCCTTGCTGATACCTGGGTTGACGGTATCCTTTGGAAAACCTCCATAGAATGACCCAGATGGTTACAAGACGAACAAAAATCAACCCAATTTTCATAAAAGACCATTTTCTTGCATCTATATTCCTCTCCGATTGTAATCCAAACATAATCAAAAGGATTCCGGGAGGTATCAACTTCCACGCAGACCCTGGGATTAACCGGGTGACACACTTCCTCCGTTCGGCTATCCGAACATAAAAACTTCTCGACGAGGTTACCCAACATTCTGATAATAGAAGGATTTTGAAATGGTAATGGGTGGTTGGGAAAGCTTATCCAAACCGCCACTGAGGGAGGATCACGATCCATATGAATGTCGAATGACCAGCGCATAAGGAAGAAACGAATACTGTTGCAGCAGCGAGGGGCCGCCGACCAAGATTTGATAAGATCCTCCTCCGATTCAAACCAAATCATGATGTGGTGACTGTCCAATAAACTAACAACTGCCCTTTCTTGGAGATCCCAAGATGAAAAAACAAACCTGTCGAAGGTATCAACAGAAGGCCTCCACTATTTGATGAGGGCAATAAAAGTGAGATTAAGACGTGCCGAGGACTCCGTGAACTCCGAAGTCAAAATCTGAAGGTCGGGAATTCCATCAAGAAGAGCCGGGACATTGGGGCCCATGGACACATTCAAAAATGGTGGAAGGAAATTAGGGTTGGAGAAGGGCCGAAAAGGCAACCCTGCTCTTCCTAGTAAAGACGAAGCTGCCTCCCCCGCAAAGGGGGGAGGAGACGGAGCTTTGAACGCTGATGTGACTTCCAGGGAAGAGGCATCACTAGGGTTTTGCCCGAGTTTCCTCTCCCTAGTGATACCAATATGAGTTATTGATAAAACAGTTGAAGCTTTTTTAATAAGTAATGAAAAATAATAATTCTATCAAAGATTAACTATCAAATTAAAATCACTACTGGAAATATAATATTTCCCAACGGTTCACAACCATTGGGAAAGCCCCTCTAACCGTTGGTATATGATATACCAACGGTTCTGATAATCGTGGGGAAGTAAGCCATTGGGAAAAGGTTTTCCCAATGGTTTACTGGAAACCGTTGGTATAGGCTCACAAAAGCCACCCTATCCCAACGGTTCTCCGAAACCGTTGGGATAGTTTTTCCCAACAGTTTGGGAGAACCGTTGGGAAATATCAGTTTTGCGATAGTTTCCCCAACTGTTCTCCCCAAACCGTTGGGATATCCCCAAGGATGAACTCTTTACCAACGGTTCTAAAACCGTTGGGAAAGGATATATTTACCAACGGTTCAATGAACCGTTGGTAAAAACTTCTTTAGGATTATATGCCAACGGTTTTAAACCGTTGGCATATCCTATGCTGCAAATTGCAGTAGCCTGCAATTTGCACAGCCCCTCTCCATCAGGCCTCATTTTGACCTCATTTTCAATCCAATTATTGTACCTGCAATAAAATAAAACATACATATACAATTACGAACAAATTCATACACATTTAACATATAATGGATCCTGAAACTATACACATCCATAATTAAATTAGAATTCATAACGTAATTATAAACGTACATAATTCATGTAGAATTCAATTTAAAATTTAGATGACAATTATATGTGGAATACGAAATTCAATTCATAATTTGATCGGTTTTTTCTATACCATATAGTTTTACCTCAAATGATGTCCATTTTAAACAAAATACATACACCTGAAGTGATACCGGCCACACCGCACCTCATATTGAGGCGGGGTTGACTCGTACACGTCACATTTGACCCATGGATCATTGTGCTAATGTATCGACACAATCCGAATGCATTTGGTTGGTTTTCCGTATGCCAGTTGATGTTTTTTACTTAAAATGACGTCCTTTTGAAACAAAAGACGGACACTATGAGTGGTACCGACCACACCGTGCCTCCAATTGAGGCGGGGTTGATTCGTACACGTCACATATGACCCATGGATCGTTCTCCTAAAGTTTAAATGGAAACCGAATGCGTTTGGTCGGTTTTCCATATGTACTTAAAATTTTTTCCATTTTAAACAAAAGAGTGACACTTAGACTAATCCTGACCACACCGCGACTCAGATTCATCCCGGGTTGGCTCGTACATGTCACATATGACCCATGGATCATTTTGATAAATTATCAAAAGATTCCGAATGCGTTTGGTCAGTTTTGTGCATGCCAGTTGTTCTTTTCATTTATAATAATGTCCATTTTAAACAAAAGAGACAGAGTTAGAGTGGTGTCGGCCACAACGCATCTCGGATTAAGATGGGGTTGACTTGTACACGTCACATATGACTCATGGATCGTTGTGCTAAAGTATCGATAGAATCCGAATGCATTTGGTCATTCTTTTGTATGTCAGTTGATGCCTTTCACTTAAAATGACGTCCTTTTGAAACAAAAGATGGACAATTTGAGTGGTGTCAGCTGCACCGCATGTCGGATTGAGGCGGGGATGATTCGTACACGTCACATATGACCCATGGATTGTTATCCTAAAGTTTCAACAGAAACCGAATCCGTTTGGTCATTTTTTCCGTATGTACTTAAAATGGTGTCCATTTTAAACAAAAGAGAGCCACTTAGACTTATCCTGGCCACACCGCGACTCGGATTCATCCCGGGTTGGCTCGTACATGTCACATATGACCCATGGATTGTTGGGATAAATTATCAATAGATTCGGAATGCGTTTGGTTGGTTTTCCGTATGTCAGTTGATGCTTTTCACTTAAAATGACGTCCTTTTGAAACAAAAGACGGACACTTTGAGTGGTTCTGGTCACAAAACGTCTCCAGATTGAGCTGAAACCACTGTGAAACATTCTAATTATTATTCGTGATGTGTACATGCAGACGACACGTCAATCGGACGTGCGGTTTGCGCGGTACGACTCAATATTCGTGTTTTAAGTGATGCGCGCGCTTCGTAAACGCGCGTGAGGGGGGTCCAAATGGGCCGAAAAAAGTCAGAATGGCCTTAAATCAGACGACAAATACGGAAGAGTTATTTATGAAGTGGTCGAGCAGACAGTACGTCAATCGGACGTTCCGTGTGCCCGCGGTGACTGACAACGCAGTTCTGGTGTCATAAACGGCCAAAACGAGCGTCCAACGGTCAAATTCATAGCGGACGACCTCAGATTGACCTGAAACCACCATGAAACATTCTAATTATTATTCGTGACGTGTACGCGTAGACAGCACGCCAATCGTACGTGCGGTTTGCGCGGTACGGCTCAATATTTGTATTTTAAGTGATGCGCGCGCTTCGTAAACGCGCGTGAGGGGGGTCCAAACGGGCCGAACGAAGTCGGAATGGCCTGAAATCAGACGACAAATACGGGTGAGTGATTTCTGAAGTGGTCGAGCATACGACATGTCAATTGGATGTGTCATGTGCCCGCGGTGACCGACAACGCAGTTCTGGTGTCATAAACGGCCAAAACGGTCGTCAAACGGTCAAATTCATAGAGGACGACCTCGGATTGAGCTGAAAACACCGTGAAACATTATAATTATTATTCTTGACGTGTACGCGCAGACATCACGTCAATCGGACATGCGGTTTGCGCGGTACGGATCAATATTCATGTTTTAAGTGATGCGCGCGCTTCGTTAACGCGCGTGAGGGTGGTCCAAATAGGCCGAACGATTTCGGAATGGCCTGAAATCAGACGACAAATGCGGGTGAGAGATTTATGAAGTGTTCGAGTAGACGGCAGGTCAATCGGACGTGTCGTGTGCCCGCGGTGACCGACAACGCAGTTCTGGTGTCATAGACGGCCAAAACGGGCGTCAAACGGTCAAATTCATAGCGGACGACCTCGGATTGACCTGAAACCACCGTGAAATATTCTAATTATTATTCGTGACGTGTACGCACAGACGTCACGTCAATCGGACGTGTGGTTTGCGCGGTACGGCTCAATATTCGTGTTTTAATTGATGCACACGCTTCGTAAACGCGCGTAAAGGGGGTCCAAACGGGCCGAACGAAGTCGGAATGGCCTGAAATCAGACGAAAAATACAGGTGAGTGATTTCTGAAGTGGTTGAGTAGACGGCACATCAGTCGGGCATGCCGTGTGCCCGCGGTGACCGACAACGCAGTTCTGGTGTCATAAACGGCCAAAACGGGCGTCAAACGGTCAAATTCATAGCGGAAAACCTCGGATTGAGCTGAAACCACCGTGAAACATTCTAATTATTATTCGTGACATGTACGCGTAGACGGCACATCAATCGAACATGCGGTTTGCGCGGTACGGCTCAATATTCATGTTTTAAGTGATGCGCGCGCTTCGTAAACGCGTGTGAGGGTGGTCCAAACAGGCCGAACGATTTCGGAATGGCCTGAAATCTGACGAAAAATACGGGCGAGTGATATATGAAGTGTTTGAGCAGAAGACACGTCAATCGGACGTGCCGTGTGCCCGCGGTGACCGAAAACGCAGTTCTGGTGTCATAAACGGCCAAAACGGGCGTCAATCGGTCAAATTCATAGCGGACGACCTCGGATTGACCTGAAACCACCGTGAAACATTCTAATTATTATTCGTGATGTGTACGCGCAGACGGCACGTCAATCGGACGTGCGGTTTGCGCGGTACGGCTCAATATTCGTGTTTTAAGTGATGCGCGCGCTTCGTAAACGCGCGTGAGGGGGGTCCAAACGGGCCGAACGAAGTCAGAATGGCCTGGAATCAGACAACAAATACGGGAGAGTGATTTCTGAAGTGGTCGAGCAGACGCCACGTCAATCGGACGTGCCATGTGCCCGTGGTGACCGACAACGCAGTTCTGAGTCATAAACGGCCAAAACGGGAATCCAACAGTCAAATTCATAGCATATGACCTCAGATTGAGTTGAAACCAACGTGAAACATTCTAATTATTATTTGTGACATGTACTCACAGACGACACGTCAATCGGACGTGCGGTTTACGCGGTACGACTCAATATTCGTATTTTAAGTGATGCACGCGCTTCGTAATCGCGCGTGAGGGGGGTCCAAATGGGCCGAACGAAGTCGGATTGGCCTGAAATCAGAAAAAAAATACGGGGGAGTGATTTCTGAAGTGGTCGAGTAGACGGCACGTCAATTGGACGTGCCATGTGCCCGCGGTGACCGACAACGCAGTTCTGGTGTCACAAACGGCCAAAACGGGCGTCAAACGGTCAAATTCATAGCGGACGACCTCGGATTGAGCTGAAACCACCGTGAAACATTCTAATTATTATTCGTGACGTGTAAGCGTAGACGGAACATCAATCGGACGTGCGGTTTGCGCGGTATGGCTCAATATTCGTGTTTTAAGTGATGCGCGCGCTTCGTAAACGCGCGTGAGGGAGGTCCAAACGGGCCGAACGATTTCGGAATGGCCTGAAATCAGACGGAAAATACGGGTGAGTGATTTATGAAGTGGTCGAGCAGACGACACGTCAATCGGACGTGCCGTGTGCCCGCGGTGACCGACAACGCAGTTCTGGTGTCACAAACAGCCAAAACGGGCGTCAAACGGTCAAATTCATAGCGGATGACCTCGGATTGACCAGAAACCACCGTGAAACATTCTAATTATTATTCGTGACGTGTACGCACAGACGGAACGTCAATCGGACATGCTGTTTGCGCGGTACGGCTCAATATTCATGTTTTAAGTGATGCGAGCGCTTCGTAAACGCGCGTGAGGGGGGTCCAAATGGGCCGAACAAAGTTGGAATGGCCTGAAATCAGACGACAAATATGGGAGAGTGATTTCTGAAGTGGTCGAGCAGACGGAACGTCAATCGGATGTGCCGTGTGCCCGCGGTGACCGATAACGCAGTTCTGGTGTCATAAACGGCCAAAACAGGCGTCCAACGGTCAAATTCATAGCGGACGACCTCAGATTGAGCTGCAACCACCGTGCAACATTCTAATTATTATTCGTGACATGTACGCGCTGACGGCACGTCAATCGGACGTGCGGTTTGTGCGGTACGGCTCAATATTCGTATTTTAAGTGATGCACGCGCTTCGTAAACGCGCGTGAGGGGGGTCCAAACGGGCCGAAAGAAGTCGGAATGACCTGAAATCAGACGACAAATACGGGTGAGTGATTTCTGAAGAGGTAGAGAAGACGACATGTCAATTGGACGTGCCCTGTGCCCACGGTGACCGACAACGCAGTTCTGGTGTCATAAATGGCCAAAACGGGCGTCAAATGGTCAAATTCATAGCGGACAACCTCGGATTGACCTGAAACCACCGTGCAACATTCTAATTATTATTTGTGACGTGTACACACAGACGGCATGTCAATCGGACGTGCGGTTTGTCCAGTACGGATCAATATTCGTGTTTTAAGTGATGTGCGTGCTTCGTAAACGCGCGTGAGGGTGGTCCAAACGGGCTGAACGATTTTGGTATGTCCTGAAATCAGAAGACAGATACGGGTGAGTGATTTATGAAGTGGTCGAGCAGACGTCACATCAATCGGACGTGTTCTGTGCCCGCGGTGACCGACAACGCAGTTCTGGTGTCATAAACGGCCAAAACGGGCGTCAAACGGTCAAATTCATAGCGGACGACCTCGGATTGAGTTGAAACCACCGTGAAACATTCTAATTATTATTCGTGACGTGTAAGCGCAGACGACACGTCAATAGGACGTTCGGTTTGCGTGGTACGGCTCAATATTCGTGTTTTAAGTGATGCCCGCGCTTCGTAAACGCGCGTGAGGGTGGTCCAAATGGGCCGAACGATTTCAGAATGGCCTGAAATCAGACGACAAATACGGGTGAGTGATTTATGAAATGGTCGAGCTGACGGCACGTCAATCGGACGTGCCGTGTGCCCGCGGTGACCGACAACGCAGTTCTAGTGTCATAAATGGCCAAAACGGGCGTCAAACGGTCAAATTCAAAGCAGACAACCTCGGATTGACCTGAAACCACCGTGAAACATTCTAATTATTATTCGTGACATTTACGTGCAGACATCACGTCAATCAGGAGTGCGGTTTGCGCGGTACGGCTAAATATTCGTGTTTTAAGTGATGCGTGCGCTTCGTAAACGCGCGTGAGGGGGGTCCAAACGGGCCGAACGAAGTCGGAATGACCTGAAATCAGACGACAAATACGGGAGAGTGATTTATGAATTGGTCGAGCAGACGGCACGTCAATCGGACGTGCCATGTGCCCACAGTGACCGACAATGTAGTTCTGGTGTCATAAACGGCAAAAACAGGCGTCAAACTGTCAAATTCATAGCGGGCGACCTCGGATTGACCTAAAACCACTGTGAAACATTATAATTATTATTCGTGATGTGTACGCGCAGACGGAACATCAATCGGACTTGCGGTTTGCGCGGTACGGCTCAATATTCGTGTTTTAAGTGATGTGTGCGCTTCGTAAACGCGCGTGAGGGGGGTCCAAATGGGCCGAACGAAGTCGGAATGGCATGAAATCAGACGAAAAATACGGGAGAGTGATTTCTGAAGTGTTCGAGTAGACGGCACATCAATCGGACATGCCGTGTGCCCGCGGTGACCGACAACGCAGTTCTAGTGTCATAAACGGCCAAAACGGGCGTCAAACGGTCAAATTCATAGAGGACGACCTTGGATTGACCTGAAACCACCTTGCAACATTCTAATTATCATTCTTGACGTGTACGCGTAGACGACATGTCAATCGGACGTGCGGTTTGCACGGTACAGCTCAATATTCTTGTTTTAAGTGATTCGCGCGCTTCGTAAACGCGCGTTAGGGGGGTCCAAACGGGCTGAACGAAGTCGGAATGGCCTGAAATCAGACGAAAAATACGAAAGAGTGATTTCTGAAGTGGTCGAGCAGACGGCACATCAATCGGACATGCTGTGTGCCCGCGGTGACCGACAACGCAGTTCTGGTATCATAAACTGCCAAAATGGGCGTCCAACTGTCAAATTCATAGAGGACGACCTCAGATTGAGCTGAGACCACCGTGGAACATTCTAATTATTATTCGTGACGTGTACGCATAGACGGCACGTCAATCGCACGTGCGTTTTGCGCGGTACGGCTCAATATTCATATTTTAAGTGATGCACGTGCTTCATAAACGCGCGTGAGGGGGGTCCAAACGGGCTGAACGAAGTCGGAATGACCTGAAATCAGACGACAAATACGGGTGAGTGATTTCTGAAGTGGTTGAGTAGAAGGCGTGTCAATTGGACGTTCCATGTGCCCGCGGTGACCGACAACGCAGTTTTGGTGTCATAAACGGCCAAAATACTGTCCATTTTAAACAAAATAGAGACACTTTGAGTGGTGTCGGCCACACCGCGCCTCGTATTGAGGTGGCGTTGACTCGTACATTTCACATATGACCCATGGATCATTCTCCTAAAGTTTCAACAGAAACCGAATGCGTTTGGTCGGTTTTCCGTATGTCATTTTTTGTCTTCACTAAAAATGAAGTCCATTTTAAACCAAATAGAGACACTTTGAGTGGTTTTGGCCACACCGCGCCTCAGATTGAGGTGGAGTTGACTCGTACACGTCACATATGACCCATGGATCATTATCCTAAAGTTTCAACAGAAACCGAATGCGTTTCGTTGGTTTTCCGTATGTACATAAAATACTGTCCATTTTAAACAAAAGAAAGTCACTTAGAGTGGTCCCGACCACACCGTATCTCGGATTTAGGCGGGGTTGACTCGTACACATCTCAAATGACCCATGGATCATTGTCTTAAAGTATCAACACAATCCGAATGCATTTGGCCGGTTTTCCGTATTCCAGTTGATGTTTTTCACTTAAAATGATGTCCCTTTGAAACAAAAGACATACATTTTGAGTTGTTTCGACCACACCGCGCCTCGGATTGAGGCGGGGTTGATTCGTACACGTCACATATGACCCATGGATCGTTTTACTAAATCATCAACACATTTAGAATGCGTTTGGTCAGTTTTTCCAATGTCACTTTTTGTTTTCACTTAAAATCTTATGGAAAAAAATATAGAATATTTTTATATAATATTTAGTATGGATTAGATTTTAGTTGATCATGCTATGAAACATTTCAGAGCTAATGAAATTAAGGAAGGTGGAGGGGCTGTCCGGGGGGTTGTCCGGGGGGGCTGTCCGGTTGGTGTCCGGGGGGCTGTCCGGGGACCAAGGAGGAGGGTGGGGGGGCTGTGCGGGGTCTGTCCGGGGGGTGTTTGGGGGTTGTTCAGGGGGTTGTTCGGGGTTGTTCAGGGGGTTGTCCGGGGTTTGTTCAGGGGGTTGTTCAGGGGTTGTTCAGGGGTTTTTCAGTTGTTGTTCAGGGGGTTGTCCGGGGTTGTTCAGGGGGCTGTCTGGGGGGTGTTTGGGGGGTTGTCTGGGGTCCAAGGGGGAGGGTGGGGGGGGGGGGGGTTGTCCGGGGGGCTATCCAAGGTCCAGGGTGGAGGGTTTGGGGCTGTATGGGGGGCTGTCCAGGGGGCTATCCGCGGGGCTGTCCGGGGGGTGTTTGGGGGGTGTTCGGGGTCCAAGGGGGAGGGGGGGGGGGGGGGTTGTCCAGGGTCCAAGAATGAGGGGGGTTGTCCAGGGAGTTCTCAAACACACAACCACTAAAAGACAACAACATCCATAAAAACAGACAATATATAAAAATAACTCAACTCCAATACTATACTACGAGTCCAGATAAAACCAACAACTAGAATAGATTAAACATCAAATCTCAGTAATATAAGTCAAAAATGTAATGGATCAATATGTCCCACATCAGCATCACCATCACCATCATCATCATCATCATCACCCTCGTCATCGTCCTCCTCATCGTCCTCACCCTCCATAGCACCTTCCTCCTCGCCTTCGCCCTCCTCCTCGCCCTCCTCATCTCCCTCCTCTTCCGCATCAGACTCCTCGCCATCAACATCTTCAAGCTGGACATCGGCCTGACCACCACTGGAACTGCCACCTGGTGCACCATATATAGAATGTATCGACGACATGTATTCATCAATCGCTGGGCTGGCCTCTGCCGGAACTGTTGGACGTAGAACTTCAATAAATTTCATAAATGCACTGTTTTCCCTAGCAGACTGTTCTGCCGTCTCTGTGGCCCTTTTCTCAGCCTGTTATGCATGTGCCCTAACTTGCTGCAGCTCGGTGGCACTACAACTCGTACCTCAGGCAGGCCAATACCTCGTCGGGGCTATCCTAGGTCGGCAGCGTACTCTGCCAGAATTATCCTCTCCCAACACCCGATGTAAGTGATCAGATGGCCCAAAATTGTCTGCTTCTTGGGCATCAAGGGCCTCTAAAGCATCCTATTAAAAATATAAATATATTATTAAGTTAGAAAATAGATATTAAAATATAAAATCAACAGATTAAAACTTACAATCTACTGCTGAGTCGCTTCGTTGACAGCACTTCCATCCTTTTTTCGTCTACTCGAGCAAAACAGTTTTTCTCGAGGCACATGTCCTTCAATATTTTGTACTTGCCTCTACAATGGCATTGAAAACAAAAGTCATATAAAAACTTTAGCAAATGATTAAATAATTGAGGAAACAAAAGAAAATGTAAGTCGTAAAGAAAACTTATAAACATTTGTCATACCTGCTGCCTCTCATGATCCGGCATCGTCGTGCGTCCTAGTGTATGGAGGTATTTTTTTGCATCAATGTTTTTTTTATTTTTTCCAGATGATTCCTAAATAAAATTCGATAATTAAAAGGATAATATTAATGAAAAACTTGAAAGTTATTATTTAAATACCTCAAATTTAATTCATACCTTAAACTGGGTACTCGTCCAATGAGTAATCATCTGACGATACTGCTCTATAGGACAATCATCCACGACTGGTACCGCCACTAACTCAGTGCCAACTCTAGCATGCCAGCCAATATACAGCTCATGCTTGTAGGCTCTCCAAAGGTCGCCTAAATCCTTTAGACGTTCCAGTCGTGCACCCTCACTATCAGGAAAATTAAATCGAAGCTGAAATCAAAATATTAATTCATATAAATACAAAAATAATTCATGGCATTAAATACAACAGATTTTTTTACCCATATCTCTTCCCAAGCTCTATCTTTGAACTCATGTGGCAAATGTCTCCATGACAGCGGGCTAACGGGAATGATGTCGGAGTATTTGGCAAGCGTCGCCAGAAAACTCTGACATTGCTGCCCTGTTTTCTCAACCATCTGATTGTCTTCATTATATTCCACCATAACCTGTGTGCGACGGTTCCACACCGAACGCATGCGTGTACGGCCCCACCCCCGCCTCCTGTCAGTAGATGTATCTGTCATGAAAGAAAAACAAATATTTTATCAAAATATGTTATAATGAAAATAAATATTGCTATAAAAATTTGTTAGGGTTTTATAAATATACCTGCGCTAGTCTGATCAATGAGTGGCGCCGGATCCACAGAACCTGATGTAACACCCTCTGGTGGAACAGGAGTCGAAGACGATGGAATATAAAATCTCGGAGAGACAGAAGTAGAAGGAAAAGAAGATGGAATAGCTGTATGACCTGATGCTGACTGGGGAGTGGGAATCATCATGGGATGTGAAAATGATGGGGGAGAAGATGCAGAAGGTAGCGAAAACATGGGAGGCCTAAATACCCCGTGTGTCCCTAACGACACACCGGGATCAGAATGTGGGAAGGCTGAAATGTCAGTGGGAGGGGCAGGGTCTAGTCGGGCACGCGCAGCTCTACGTCCACCTCTGGTACGAACCCTCCTCGTACCACCGACCTGAGTACTAGGACCAGTACTAGGCTCCTCGTCGAATAACTGTCGATGTAACGGTGGATCCTACAAAAAAAAATAATCACATGACATTATATATTCTATAAATATATATATATATATATATATATATATTTGAAATAAAGTACTCACTGTAGGCACTAATGGTGGAATGCCCATATCCTCCATCTGACGATTGTTCTCCGCCATTTTTTTTCTTCTTCTCTCTTCAATTGGATGCATTTCCTACATTTGAAAACAAATATGTAATTAATTAGAAAAATAAAATTAATGTGTAAACCAAAAAACTAAATATATGAGGGAATGAGGGGATTCATTGGTAATTTAGCTATCAATTGTTTTAGAAGAGCTTGAATGAATTTAATAAAACATACAAGTTGTAATGTTCACCAAGTTAGAAATATTGTTGGATTTGGTTTGAATACAGTTCAATTCCAAATTAGAAAATGCAATTAAAATAAAACAGCAACCAATAAACATTGAAAATTCACATAATGGTCAAGTCAGCTAAAACATATTTGTGATCAATACTAAATAAATATGAATATTACCAACCTTAACAACCCAACTCGAGGTAAACCAAAAGAATTGAGAACATGGATGAATGATTCTATATATTTCCAACCACAACTTCAGGTTCACAATCAACTCTGACAATTGAGCTATTGGATTCATCAAAAGAAATAAATGGATTGGTTCCAATGGCAATAGGGATAGGGTCAATTCCATCATCAGCATCATCAAAAATATGTCTTGGAATTACTTCAACTATGATAGCAAATTCAGGTTGAAGTTGATCTTTGACATAAAAAACTTATTTAGCCATTGATGCCAACACATATGGTTCTTCGGTAGCAAGAGTGCGGGTCATATTAATTACTTGAAATCCACAATCATCAATAAATGTTCCATGTCTCGTCATCGAATCAAACCAATGGTATTTCATCATTTTGACTCGTCCATGAGAGTAATAATCCAATATTATTATTTTCTCAACGACTCCATAATAACCCACATTTTCAAGTCACGGTCTACTATCTGATGCACTGGCATAACAATCTGTTGTGGCAGTAACCATAATACCATCATGTTGTGTTCTCATGTTTTTGGCTCGTTCAGTGACAATAAATATGTACCCATTGATAACAATTGATTTACAGTCATGAACCACGGTATTAGGACCAAAATCCAAAGCTCTTATTTCCTCAGAGACAGAGTCAGTAGACAAACTCAATACCTGCAATATAAATGACAGTTAAACTTAAGTAAATATTGAAATAATTAATTTAAACAGTAATATTTTTACCTTCAATTTTAACCAAGCAGAAAACTCTTTGCTATGCAAAGTCTCTCTCCTTCTCAAAGATAAAGAATGATGCTTCCTATTTATCATTGTTTTATGTTCCCTGTAGATAAAAAAATATGAATAGTTTAACAGATATATATGTAAGATATACATATTCAATTTTGTTACCTGATATAGTCATCAAACAAATCACAGTTGAACAAAACTGTGCGATGTGCCATCTCCCGCTCTTCATGGCTTAATGTCTTCAATATATATGATCCAGGAATTCCTCCTTTTTGAGGAAGTGATGGAAAACTGGGTTCAATTTGCTCATATTGTTCTTCTTCATTTCTCATTGGTCTGTTCATTCTTGTAGTTAGATCAGACAAATACATCGAACAGAAATCCATACATTCTTGAGCTAAGTAACTGTTCACGATAGAATCTTCGGGATGATTCTTGTTTCGAACATAAGACTTTAATGTGAACATATTTCTTTCAGTTGGATACATCCAACAAAAAGAAACAGGTCCTCCGAGAAGTATTTCAGTTGGAATATGGACAGTCAGATGCAGCATGCATGTGAAAAATGATGGGGGAAATATTTTCTCCAACTCACACAAAATTAATGGGGCATCTGTCAACATTTTTTTCAAGAAAGACTTGGACAACTTCTTAGCACACAGATCTCTAAACAAATTTCACAACCGAATAACACCCACCCTTACATTATTGGACAAAAGATGACAGATTGCTATTGGAAGCAACTCATGCAGTAAAACGTGATAATCATGAGTCTTCAAAGATTTTAGCTTCAACTCTCTTCTGTTGACCCGTTTAGATATGTTGCTTGAATAGCCATCAGGAACTCTAATAGTCTCTAATACTTCCAAAAATTGTTTTTTTCATTAGGTGTCATCACATAAGAGGCACATGGAAGTTTCCATTTATTTTCACTGATACGCACAGGATGCAATTCTGGTCTGATGCCCCAATCCACCAAGTCACGTCGAGATCATAAATCATCTTTTGTCTTCCCCTTGAAATTTAGAAGAACTGAAAGCAACATTTCACATATATTCTTTTCAATATGCATTACGTCTAAGCAATGACCTAGCAAATTGGTTGACAAATAAGGCAAATCAAAAAAAATAATTCTCTTCCTCCAATTGTAAGAGGTTTCTGTGGAAACATTCTTTCTCTTTCCAGATTTCATTTGACCCTTCCAGAACGAAAAACTAAAATCTTTCAATTCATTAAGCACATCAGTTCCAGACATACACTGAGGTGGATCATCGGTCTCTATTGTAACACCCCGAGATTTTATGAAAAAATATTATTTTTAATGTCTTGTGTTGTACGCTACACCAAAAGAAGCTTGCACAACACACATCCTTGACTTGCCTTGCATTACATGCAATCACAACCTTCCTCGATAGCGTGTGTAGTACGTAATACCGAGTTTCACTAAACAACGATATGCTATTAAAATATTATTATAACTATCCGTTATGAATAGTAATAACCACCTTTTAAAATTTTAGAAATTTTAGCTCTCAAAATGGACATTATTTTTGGATTCGGAGTATCGAATTTAGCCTAAGGTGAAATTTTGGTACTTTTCGGATAACTTTCATATTCTGATGAATAGTGAAAATTACTAAATTATAATTAAAAACAACTTTTTTAATCAAAATAATTAATAGTGATAAATAATTAATTTGAGTGGTTTTAAAGTATATTTAGAATATATTTTTACAATTTAATACAATGTTGGTCATTGGATGTAATTTCACATTTAAACCAGACATAATCAAGTGTCAATCTTTTGATAGATATTGTTTCTTAAAAACACGCTATTTGTTTTAACAGCGGGATTTAATTATAAAATTAATTAATTCAACTTTTATGTTATGAATTTGGTAAAATAGACTTCATTTTTGAATTCGGAATATGAAATATAGCTTAGGATGAAATTTTGGCATTGTTCTGAAAAACATCAATTTTTGATGAATAGTGAAACTACTAAGTGGTAGTTAAAAAACTGAATTTTTCATAAAACTTAATTTTACCGCTTCTGTGAATGGAATTTCAAAAATCCGAGAGACATGGTTGATGTCAGTAAGTAAAATGTGGTTCAATGAGATGAAACTAATTTTTGGTGAATAGTAACTTTTTACTTTTATTTACCACGGTTAAAAGTAAATAGGGTAATTAAGGGTAAGAATGATATTAGTATTACCCTAACACATGTCCTAATTCTATTGGACAAATGTATCTCGACCAAAAACAACCTTAAGTATAAAATATTATCATTTAGGCCCACTTGGATTAGATTAGGACATTTATTATTATTTAATTCAAAGAAGAGTTAAAAGAGTTAAAATCAAAGTCTATTTACTAAAACATTTTTAATATAGGGTTTTACATAAGATAAATTCTATTGTAAATATTTATTAGAAAGATAAAAAGATTTCCCACATAATGGTATTTTATTTGTAATTTTTAGACATCAAATAAATTAATTTATTTATGACACAACGATGATGCAGTAATTACCCTTTTAAGGAAATATTAACATAATTGATGTTATAAATGCTCAAATGAATGTAATTTGAGACTTTTTATGAATTCCACTAATTTTATAGGTTACTATGATATATTATTGTTGATCTAATCAACTTGGTTCGAACATATAATTCTGTTATGACTTTCACAAAAATCATATACCAAATAGTGTCAAAATTGACACAAAATAGTTTTTAAATCAAATATTATATTATTAATTGTTATTTTATTCCTAAAAATATAAGGTTCGGCCAAATGACTTATATAAGGATATATGTATTACTAATAAACAATTTGGGGTTCGTTTGGCATGTTATAGTAAGTGTATTAACCATATAGTGAAAGAAAACAAAAAGACACGGTAAAATTTAAATTATTTAACTTAGAGTTAAATCTAATTGATAAGGTTAAAATAATACCCTAAACTTGTCTAAATCTTATTGGTTGATAGGATTTCTACCCATACCCACTTTAGCTTCGAAATAAGACCCTTTGGAACCATTATAAACCGATTTTGACTTTAATATAAAATAATATTTTGAGATATTCCTAAGGTGCCCCTCTCCTCCCTTATAAAAGGGTACCTCCTCCCCCTCCTCCTCACACCAAATTGAGCACTCAAGCTCGGCCAACCCCTGCCAAAATCCCTTTTCCACTTCCCTAGAATAATCCTAGAGGTCCTGGTCTTCTTAAAAGACCAATCTTAGTTCCCTAAGTGAAGGATTCAAAGAGGCATTTCAAAGAAGAGGTAATATCCATTACCGATCTTTTCAATTTCTTTCTTCTTCAACTTCTTCTTCTTTAGTTGTTTCATGATAAAGTAATAACATCATTATTTATTATATACTGATATGTTATTATAAATATGAAACAACTATAATTAACCTTCTATCCATCCTACGGAAAAAGGAAATCACCGCGCGTGCGTACGTACGGAATACCGTCTCCACGCCGTGGTGTAATCTATTTTCCACCACCACCTTACATGGATGGGTATAATGGTGTAAAGAATAACTATACATAGTTATTAAAACATCATATTTATTATGATATATTGTATAATCCACTCCAATTCAATTCAATATTTATGGAAATGATATCATCGCTCGTGCGTACGTACGGACTACCGTCTCCACGACGCGATGAGATTCATTCTCCATGTTAACCATTTAAGAATGATTATAAAGTATATATAAGAAATAATAATGAAATATATGACATTATAAAGCTACTGGATTTATGTATATATATATGTATGTCATCTACTTACTTCCATTCAAGACAATAAGGAAAGGAAAACAGCGTTCATGCGTACGTACGGACTACCGTTTCTATGAACGGTGTTTTTTATTTAATTTATCTATCTATTATATATATATATATATACTGAATATATATGATATATAAATCATATTTTATATTCTGGAAGTAAGTAAATCATGATATAAGTAATAATAATGTCAAGAACAACAAGTCAAAACACCTACGATAAATGAAACGATTTTTCCCAAAACGCTTCTTTAACATGGAATTTACAAAATAACGGGTAATATAATATCATAAGTGAACCATATATGATATCATAACAATGAATATGATTCTGTAATAAGTCAATGACATTATTTAAATCATTATACAGGAGGTTCGGACACATACGAAGCAAATCGGACCTAAGGTAAGGGAAATATCACAATCTCATTTTTATCCGAGATTGTTTATTCCTAAGTATTTACTCGGGTGTATTTTATCATCCACATCCATGTTTCATCAATATGTAATATTATTTCCATCCACCTACAATTGTTTAAATCCATTTTTACCCTTCGGTGAGTTTTTAGTAATATGTATGAAAGGAATCTTTTGTCGTTTTTCGTACGAGGTACTTTTTGACTTTTCCGACAAAAGTACGAAGAATGTTTTTTTTAACTTATACGGCATGAATGGATTTTTAAAAAATTATTTCCAATAAGATTCCTTTACAAGTTTTCAAGTTTATTTTTAATCAACTTCTTTTATTTTAAAGTTGTATGACATGTTATGAAAGGAAAAATGTTTTTAAAGAAGAAATGATATTTTCCTCAAGAATTGAGTTCAAGTGTTTTATCAAAATTATTTTCCATCTAAGATAATAAAGGGTTCTGTTTTTATCCATATTATTACATGGATTTGATTATGTTGTGATGGAAACATTTTTATGAATTCCTTTATCTTATATGAATTGTTTTATGATGTCATGTTGTTTAAGAATCCCATTTTTTATGGGTTATGCGATGATGTATGATTTATGATTATGTGGCACACATAAGAAAGGATTCATTATAAGATGGGTGGGACCTATATCTCCCTCCAATGCATTGGGTAAAGATTTTATATCTCATGAGATAGACATGGCCAGAACGGAAGGTTATTTCGGTTCAGTGATACAGGACTGAAACGAGGAGTGAACTCGGTTCAGAAAGGGACTTTGTCCACTAAGATAGTCTTGGCAATGAGTCATGACTAACAAGAAATGATTTTCCATGATTATGTGTGCATGCCAAAAAGTTTCAAGTTTTATGTTATGATTATGGGGATCTCACTTTCACTTCAATGATTTATCCCATGTTATGATATTATGAGCTCTTTTGCAGGTTATGATTTCCGAAAGCTATGTTCTTATGTATATGATGTGATTGATATTTCTTTTGTTTACCCTTACTGAGCATTTGAGCTCACCCTTTTATGTTTTCTTTTCCCCAGGATATAAAGAAAGGTTTTAGGTTAAAAAAAAGGGAAGATCTTTATGGGAGATATTGAAGATCTTTCACCACGATTAGAAGATTACGTTCCGAGTTTCCAAAGAAACTAAACTATTACGATCCTTGTGTGTGTATTTTTGTTATGTACTAAGTATTCCGCAAATTTAATGTAATGTCCATGTACATCAAGCTTCGGGTCTCTACAGTTGGTATCAGAGGAAAGGTTTAGTCAACCTTTGGAAACTAGGATGTGAAAACGTTAGTGAGATCCCTAGAGATATTTCTAAGGTATGTCCAGGGATGTCCCTAGGGATAAGTATACGTATAGGTTATAGTACTAGAATTACGTTAACGATCATATAATTAAACCTAAGATGTTGGATATTGAAGGTACTCCCCCTTTATTATGTTGTTTTCCCTAGCATGATTTTTGCCTCTCACACTATTATTTTGGGTTTTAGACGATGGCTGGAACCCGAAGGAACCGTGTTGATCAATGCAATGGACAATGCAATGATTGCCCTCCTGAACAAACAAATGTTATGGGAGATGGAGTGCAAAATCTTATTGCTATACTTACACAAGCTATGAATCATTCTGGACTTCCAAATGAGCAGAGAAGGGAACAATATTCTATTGAGTCCTTCATGAGGCAACGTCCACCTTCTTTCAGTGGGACTTCCGATCCACTTGTTGCTGAACAATGGATCAGTACCACTGAAAAGATATTTTCAGTTCTTCAATTTTCTGAACATGATAAAGTCATCTTAGCAGTATATCGTTTGGAAGGTGAAGCTGATCAATGGTGGAATCTTATCAAGAATACGAGTCCAAGAGATGAAATTGAGTCCATGGAATGGGACGAGTTCAAGAACTTGTTTTTCAGTAAGTACTTCCCTCGTATTCTTCGAACAAAGATGGAAAAGGAGTTTATTGAGCTGAAACAGAAGGATGATGAATCTGTTGGTATATACGAAGCGAATTTTACAAGACTTGCAAGGTATGCATCTGGCATTATCATCCAACCTGAAAGTAATGTTGATCGATTTTTCAGTGGCTTAAAACCAAGTCTTCTAAGGGCATTAGCTATAAGAGACTTCAGTAGCTATGAAGAAATTGTGCGTTGTGCTATCAAGGTAGAAATGGAAGTTGGTGTTACATATCCATCTCATGGTTTTGACAAGAAACGAAAGATGGAGTTCAAGGAGAAATCTCATAATAATGGTGAAAAGAAGATGAATGTTTCCTTATGCACAAAGTGTGGAAAGAAGCATGGTGGAGATTGTCTTAAAGGGACTAGAAAATGTTTTAATTGTGGAAAAGAAGGTCATCGAGCAGCTGAGTGTCGAAGTAATGGAAAAAGGGTTTCTAATGATGTGAATAAAGAAAACACTGCAGAGAACGCACCACCAACACTTCAATGCTTCAAGTGCAAGGAAATGGGGCATTATGCTAATAATTGCCCTAATCCAAGGGTTAGTGATAATCATCATGAGCAACCACTGAAGGTAAAGGACAAAGGGAAGTCACATGCGATCACTATTGGTGATGTTGAATATGATAACGATGTGGTGGAATTATTAAGTGTTTATGTAATGGGATTCCAAAATAATGTTGTATCATGAAGTATTGGAATATTTATGTATTGGTTTAATGTGGTATTCAAATTGATTGAGATATTTTTGGAAATAAGATGATATGCGCATAATGAAGGGAAAACAAGAAAATGAAATGTTTAACAGTATTCATGAGCTCATGATTGATATAAGGACTACGTGATATCATGGTTTGAGTATATAGAATTTTGAGGATTTTGGAATGTGGAAAATGTTAACTTTAAACTGAATTCATGTTTTCACTAAGGTATTCAAGCGAATACATGATTAAGGACTTTGAATGTTTAGAATGTGACCAACAAGACATATCTTATGTGGATCGACGATGGTGTTAAATCTCTGGTAATCATTTTCACTATGTTATGAGAATGGACTGCAGTATTATGGATAAGCCTAAAGATTGGGATGGATTATGTTGGACATAAGTTAGTATTGTTTAAGGATAGAAGTTTTTTCAATATTATTGATGGAATGTTATAGTAATATAGTTTTATAAAAAGGACAACCTGCAGGACGGGCGACAGCCCATCGCTTCGGACAAGGCTGTGGGAATCAAACCCACAACCGAAGTGCGACTGGCCTTTATCGCCTACCACTGGCCTACAGGAAGTCCCTGTTTAGTAGAAACTAGTTTCATTATATTAAGCAGTATGATATATGAAGTATAAGTCCATTTTAGGAACCATATATGATTAATCTCACTATAGAATGACTTATGTATATTTAATAACTTTTGCTAACCTTTTGTTTGAGACAGATGGAATGAACAGTCATTCTATCACATGATCTGCTAACACTTCACGAATAACAAATTCAACTTCATTTATTTAAGAGATGAAGTGGAAATTGTTCAAGGCATGAACAACAGTGATATTGTACCAAAATAAAGTAAGTATTTATTCTAATTCAAATTTTCAACTTTAGGGAAATGATCTTGAAAACCAAAAATGTTTTCCTAGTGATCTTATACCTGATGAATCAGATGGTACCTTATATCATCACAAATCTATGGATTTGTGATTACTGGTTTTTCCATAGCCATGTTCTCTACCACTCTCCATTAGAACATGATGGTTAGATTTCTCTTTCATATCCATATTTTCACCTATGTGGAAACCCAGTGATTAGTTTATTTGGGTAATCGTTACATTTCATACTTTAGTTTTTAAAGCCAAGTTTTGGTATTCCTTTTTACGATGTGGGTTTCTATTAAAGAAACTTTCTAATAGTAAACCATTTATAACCCCGACGAATTTCGAGGGCGAAATTCATTTTAAGGGGGGTAGAATGTAACACCCCGAGATTTTATGAAAAAATAATATTTTTAATGTCTTGTGTTGTACGCTACACCAAAATAAGCTTGCACAACACACATCCTTGACTTGCCTTGCATTACATGCAATCACAACCTTCCTCGATAGCGTGTGTAGTACGCAATACCGAGTTTCACTAAACAACGATATGCTATTAAAATATTATTATAACTAGCCGTTATGAATAGTAATAACCACCTTTTAAAATTTTAGAAATTTTAGCTCTCAAAATGGACTTTATTTTTGGATTCGGAGTATCGAATTGAGCCTAAGGTGAAATTTTGGTACTTTTCGGATAACTTTCATATTCTGATGAATAGTGAAAATTACTAAATTATAATTAAAAACAACTTTTTTAATCGAAATAATTAATAGTGATAAAGCATTAATTTGAGTGGTTTTAAAGTATATTTAGAATATATTTTTACAGTTTAATACAATGTTGGTCATTGGATGTAATTTCACATTTAAACCAGACATAATCAAGTGTCAATCTTTTGATAGATATTGTTTCTTAAAAACACGCTATTTGTTTTAACAGTGGGATTTAATTATAAAATTAATTAATGCAACTTTTATGTTATGAATTTGGTAAAATAGACTTCATTTTTGAATTCGGAATATGAAATATAGCTTAGGATGAAATTTTGGCATTGTTCTGAAAAACATCAATTTTTGATGAATAGTGAAACTACTAAGTGGTAGTTAAAAAACTGAATTTTTCATAAAACCTAATTTTACCGCTTCTGTGAATGGAATTTCAAAAATCCAAGAGACACGGTTGATGTCAGTAAGTAAAATGTGGTTCAATGAGATGAAAATAATTTTTGGTGAATAGTAACTTTTTACTTTTATTTACCACGGTTAAAAGTAAATAGGGTAATTAAGGGTAAGAATGATATTAATATTACCCTAACACATGTCCTAATTCTATTGGACAAATGTATCTCGACCAAAAACAACCTTAAGTGTAAAATATTATCATTTAGGCCCACTTGGATTAGATTAGGACATTTATTATTATTTAATTCAAAGAAGAGTTAAAAGAGTTAAAATCAAAGTTTATTTACTAAAACATTTTTAATATAGGGTTTTACATAAGATAAATTCGATTGTAAATATTGATTAGAAAGCTAAAAAGATTTCCCACATAATGGTATTTTATTTGTAATTTTTAGAAATCATATAAATTAATTTATTTATGACACAACGATGATGAAGTAATTACCCTTTTAAGGAAATATTAACATAATTGATGTTATAAATGCTCAAATGAATGTAATTTGAGACTTTTTATGAATTCCACTAATTTTCTAGGTTACTATGATATATTATTGTTTATCTAATCAACTTGGTTCGAACATATAATTCTGTTATGACTTTCACAAAAATCATATACCAAATAGTGTCAAAATTGACACAAAATAGTTTTTAAATCAAATATTATATTATTAATTGTTATTTTATTCCTAAAAATCTAAGGTTCGGCCAAATGACTTAGATAAAGATATATTTATTACTAATAAACAATTTGGGGTTCTTTTGGCATGTTATAGTAAGTGTATTAACCATATAGTGAAAGAAAACAAAAAGACACGGTAAAAGTTAAATTATTTAACTTAGAGTTAAATCTAATTGATAAGGTTAAAATAATACCCTAAACTTGTCTAAATCTTATTGGTTGATAGGATTTCGACCCATCCCCACTTTAGCTTCGAAATAAGACCCTTTGGAACCATTATAAACCGATTTTGACTTTAATATAAAATAATATTTTGAGATATTCCTAAGGTGCCCCTCTCCTCCCTTATAAAAGGGTACCTCCTCCCCCTCCTCCTCACACCAAATTGAGCACTCAAGCTCGGCCAACCCCTGCCAAAATCCCTTTTACACTTCCCTAGAATAATCCTAGAGGTCTTGGTCTTCTTAAAAGACCAATCTTAGTTCCCTAAGTGAAGGATTCAAAGAGGCGTTTCAAAGAAGAGGTAATATCCATTACCGATCTTTTCAATTTCTTTCTTCTTCAACTTCTTCTTATTTAGTTGTTTCATGATAATGTAATAACATCATTATTTATAATATACTGATATGTTATTATAAATATGAAACAACTATAATTAACCTTCTATCCATCCTACGGAAAAAGGAAATCACCGTGCGTGCGTACGTACGGAATACCGTCTCCACGCCGTGGTGTAATCTATTTTCCACCACCACCTTACATGGATGGGTATAATGGTGTAAAGAATAACTATACATAGTTATTACAACATCATATTTATTATGATATATTGTATAATCCACTCCAATTCAATTCAATATTTATGGAAATGATATCATCGCTCGTGCGTACGTACGGACTACTGTCTCCACGACGCGATGAGATTCATTCTCCATGTTAACCATTTAAGAATGATTATAAAGTATATATAAGAAATAATAATGAAATGTATGACATTATAAAGCTACTGGATTTATGTATATATATATGTATGTCATCTACTTACTTCCATTCAAGACAATAAGGAAAGGAAAACAGCGTTCATGCGTACGTACGGACTACCGTCTCCATGAACGGTGTTTTTTATTTCATTTATCTATCTATTATATATATATATATATATATATATACTGAATATATATGATATATAAATCATATTTTATATTCTGGAAGTAAGTAAATCATGATATAAGTAATAATAATGTCAAGAATAACAAGTCAAAACACCTACGATAAATGAAACGATTTTACCCAAAACGCTTCTTTAACATGGAATTTACAAAATAACGGGTAATATAATGTCATAAGTGAACCATATATGATATCATAACAATGAATATGATTCTGTAATAAGTGAATGACATTATTTAAATCATTATACAGGAGTTTCGGACACATACGAAGCAAATCGGACCTAAGGTAAGGGAAATATCACAATCTCATTTTTATCCGAGATTTTTTATTCGTAAGTATTTACTGGGGTGTATTTTATCATCCACATCCATGTTTCATCAATATGTAATATTATTTCCATCCACCTACAATTGTTTAAATCCATTTTTACCCTTCGGTGAGTTTTTAGTAATATGTATGAAAGGAATCTTTTGTCGTTTTTCGTACGAGGTACTTTTTAACTTTTCTGAAAAAATTACGAAGAATGTTTTTTTTAACTTATATGGCATGAATGGATTTTTAAAAAATTATTTCCAATAAGCTTCCTTTACAAGTTTTTATGTTTATTTTTAATCAACTTCTTTTATTTTAAAGTTGTATGACATGTTATGAAAGGAAAAATGCTTTTAAAGAAGAAAGGATATTTTCCTCAAGAATGAAGTTCAAGTGTTTTATCAAAATTATTTTCCATCTAAGATAATAAAGGGTTCTGTTTTTATCCCTATTATTACATGGATTTGATTATGTTGTGATGGAAACATTTTTATGAATTCCTTTATCTTATATGAATTGTTTTATGATGTCATGTTGTTTAAGAATCCCATTTTTATGGGTTATGCGATGATGTATGATTTATGATTATGTTGCACACATAAGAAAGGATTCATTATAAGATGGGTGGGACCTATATCTCCCTCCAATGCATTGGGTAAAGATTTTATATCTCATGAGATAGACATGGCTGGAACGGAAGGTTATTTCGGTTCAGTGATACAGGACTGAAACGAGGAGTGAACTCGGTTCAGAAAGGGACTTTGTCCACTAAGATAGTCTTGGCAATGAGTCATGACTAACAAGAAATGATTTTCCATGATTATGTGTGCATGCCACAAAGTTTCAAGTTTTATGTTATGATTATGGGGATCTCATTTTCACTTCAATGATTTATCCCATATTATGATATTATGAGCTCTTTTGCAGGTTAAGATTTCCAAAAGCTATGTTCTTATGTATATGATGTGATTGATATTTCTTTTGTTTACCCTTACTGAGAATTTGAGCTCACCCTTTTATGTTTTCTTTTCCCCAGGATATAAAGAAAGGTTTTAGGTTAAAAAAAAGGGAAGATCTTTATGGGAGATATTGAAGATCTTTCACCACGATTAGAAGATTACGTTCTGAGTTTCCAAAGACACTAAACTATTACGATCCTTGTGTGTGTATTTTTGTTATGTACTAAGTATTCCGCAAATGTAATGTAATGTCCATGTACATCAAGGTTCGGGTCTCTACATCTATAGTATTATCAAATCTTCGACGATTCATTCTATATGGATGATCCTTTGGAAAAAATCGTCGATGTCCCATAAAAATGAAACTACAATGATGTTTCAGCCTTCTGGATCGTGTATTATTCATACAAACTAGACATGACAGTTTTCCCTTCGTGCTCCATCCAGACATCATTGCATAAGCCGGAAAATCATTGATCGTCCACATAAGCGCAGCACGCATCTGAAATATGTCTTTCGAACATGCATCGTATGTACGCACACCCACATCCCAAAGAAGTTTCAACTCTTTTATTAAAGGTTGCATGTATACATCAATATCAATGCTGGGATCAGAAGGACAAGATATGATTATACTCATGAAAGTGAAAGATTTTTTCATAGACAACCATGGGGGAAGATTATAAATGTGTATAAAAACTGGCCATGTGCTGTGCGAAGTAAGCATCTACCCAAACGGATTAAAACTGTCCAATGAAAGACCCAGCCTCACATTACGCACGTCAGCTGCAAAATCAGGATGTTGAGCATCAAATCTCTGCCATGCAAATCCATCTGCAGGATGAACCAACTCATCATTAGTCTTCTTTCTCTCGGTATCATGCCATCTCATTTTTATTGATATGTCATCAGACATAAAAAGATTCTAGAGTTTGGGGATCAATGGAAAGTGCCACATTACTATCTGTGGAACGCGGGATGGTGTTCCATCAGATTTTGACTTCCAGCGGGATGTGCCATATTTTATACATTCATTTCGTTCAGCGGTTTCTTCCCAGAATAAACTGCAATCTTTCGGGCAAGCATGAATTTTGTTTCTGGAAAATCCAAGTTCTTCAACTAACTTCCATGCCATATAGTGGTTTGAGGGAATATCTGTATCATCTGGTAGTAAATCCTTCAAGAGGGTAAGAATGTAATCGATTGCTGTATTAGAAATCCCATACATAGTTTTTCCATGAAACAATCGGATTAAAAATTCCATCTTTTTCATTTTATCGCATTGTCGATATACTGGAGTCGTGGCAGCATCATTCAATTTTTTCACCCTATCAATATCATCATTTTCACTAGATGCATCAGTTGTCCTCATATCGACGTCTTCTTGAGTCGAAATCCTTTCTTTTTCATGATGACGAATAAACGGAAACCAATCATCTAACAAATTCTCCATTCCAGTCCTTTCATTTCGATCATCACCAATTTGAGATTTCATTTTCTCCCCATTGTGATACCAGACAAAGTAGTTTGCTTGAAAACCATTTTTGGTTATGTGGTAGCTGACTTCTTCACGACTCAACCAAGGTCTACCAACACAATTGGAACATGGGAAGTGTATGCGACCACTATCTGAAGCATTGTTAAATGAAAAATCTATAAAGCTCTCCAAATTGTTTTGAAAATCGCTTGAGATACGATCAGTTTCATACATCAAACTTCTTTCCATTCTGTAAAAAGAATTCATATAAGTCATTTTTTCATAAACAATTCAATAGGATTGAACTTTAATATAAAATACATTTAAGTAAACGATAAAGGAAGAAAATAATCATGGTATCAACTACACATGTGAAAAAAACATACTAATGTGTTATTGAAAAAATGTAAAACCAACATGAAATTAATGTGTTATCACTTCAGAGCATGCCTCATCCGATAAACATATTAGTAGGGTACCCTCGTGGACAGCCCCACCCACCCCCGTGGACAACCCACCCACCCCCGTGGACACCCCCTACCCCCTAGACAGCCCAACCAGCCCCGTGGACAGCCCACCCACCCCCCTCGACACCCCTTCTCCCTATGGACATCCCCCCACCCCCTTGGATAGCCCGCCCACCCCCCTGGACACCCCTACCCCCTGTGGCCAGCCCACCCACCCCCCCTGGACAGCCTGCCCACCCCTCCTTGACACCCGACCACCCCCGTGGACAGCCCGCCCACCCCCGTACCCCCCTGGACACCCCATACCCCCCCGGGATAGCCCCGCCCACCCTCCCAAACAGCCCACACCCCCTCCCCTGCAACCCCACCACCCTCACCTAGACATACCAACCCCCCTGGACACCCCACACACCCCTCCCCCACCAGGACACCCCACCCAGACCCCTAGGACAGCCCACACCCCCTGGACAGCCCCGCCCACCCCCGTGGACAGCCTTTCCCACCCCTGTGGATAGCCCCGCCCACCCCCGTGGACAACCCACCCACCCCCGTGGATGCCCCTACCCCCTAAACAGCCCAACCACCCCCGTGGACAACCCACCCACCCCCCTCGACACCCCTTCTCCCTATGGACAGCCCCCCACCCCCTTGGATAGCCCGCCCACCCCCTGGACACCCCTACCCCCTGTGGCCAGCCCACCCACCCCACATGGACAGCCCTCCCACCTCTCCTTGACAGCCCGGCCACCCCCGTGGACAGCCCGTCCACCCTTGTGGACAGCCCGCCCACCCCCGTACCCCCCTGGACACCCCGTACCCCCCTGGATAGCCCCGCCCACCCTCCCAAACAGCTCACACCCCCCTTCCCTACAACCCCACCACCACCACCTAGACATACCACCCCACCTGGACACCCCACACACCCCCCTCCCCCACCAGGACACCCCACCCAGACCCCCAGGACAGCCCACACCCCCTGGACAGCCCCGCCCACCCCCGTGGACACCCCCTACCCCCTAGACAGCCCAACCACCCCCGTGGATAGCCCACCCACCCCCCTCAACACCCCTTCTCCCTATGGACAGCCCCCACCCCCTTGGATAGACCGCCCACACCCCTGGACACCCCTACCCCCCGTGGCCAGCCCACCCACCCCCCCTGGACAGCCCGCCCACCCCTCCTTGACAGCCCGACCACCCTCGTGGACAGCCCGTCCACCCTTGTGGACAACCCGCCCACCCCCGTACCCCCCTGGACACCCCGTACCCCCCCATGGATAGCCCCGCCCACCCTCCCAAACAGCCCACACCCCCCTCCCCTACAACCCCACCACCACCACCTAGACATACCACCCCCCTGGACACCCCACACACCCCTCCCCCACCAGGACACCCCACCCAGACCCCTAGGACAGCCCACACCCCCTAGACAGCCCCGCTCACCCCTGTGGACAGCCTTTCCCACCCCCGTGGACACCACCTACCCCCACAATCCATTATCCAAAACATATCAAATTGGTTTGAACACAATCCATAATTCCCACAATCCATTATCCAAAACATGTAAACACGATAGCCTCCCCCAACTCTGATTTACATAACACTCTCCTTCCAAACATAGAATACAAAAACATTAAAGAAGTCTTCACAAACACAAACAATATCCTATTTAGATATTAATTTCAATAATCAATTAAACCACCAACACCTGGAAAAAATCTATTCATTAAAACCACTACAACAATATGGTTGAGATAAAATTTTACCTATTCGTATGGGGGTGTACCTATTGAAATGGGGGGTGCTGGTGTTCTGATTCGCGAGAGCAGTGGAGGTATGGGGTTCGCTAGAGCAGCGGAGCAAATAGATTAGGGCTCTGTCCGAATGGGGAGAGGAGATGGCGATCTGGAATTTGGGGTAAACCTTTTCCAATGGTTTATAAAAACCATTGGAAAAGGCACACATTTCCCAACGGTTCTAGTGAACCATTGGGAAATATGTGAGTTTATCAACCCTTTCCCAATGGTTCCAGTGAACCGTTGGGAAAGGGTCCACCGAAATTGCCTTTGCCAATGGTTTTGTTAAACCGTTGGCAAAGGCTAACTATACCAATGGTTTAAGTAAACCGTTGGTATACTACCGTTGGGAAAAGGCCAAATTCCAGTAGTGAATCAAGTGATTTTTGAAATATACTGTTAAATAAAGGAAAACTGAATTAAAAAACACAGTGGATAAAACTAGTGGCTCAATATCAAGCTGATACATAATCCACTCCAGTTGGTGATAATCTACCACCAAACAGTTTATATTAATAAACTTGATCCACACCCCAGATCGGGGTAAAAACAGTGCACAGAACTATCTAGGTCACACAAACTCTTCATTGTTCTTCATGGGTATAAACTACCTGGTCACACAGGGACAACTTCCAAACTTTTCTGTGGGAGTAAAAATATTTAAAAAGTTATGAGAGGAAGGATATCTTTTATCCGTCAATTTAGTGTAGGATAAAATGCGTGTTTTAATACAAACACACACACACACTACTCAAAATATAAAACAATACACAACATATCAATGATGATGAGAAATGGTTACAAGTGCTCTGAGTGTTATTACATGCCACTCTGGACATGTAGGATGAAGAAGATGCAATTATCGAGTCCTTTTGTAAAAAATAGAGTATCATATGTATGGTGCTCTAGCATACAGTTAGATACTATATTGTTTTCTTTGTGGAGTGGTTGTTGCAAAGATTTTGTTGGATCTGATCTACGATAGTCCAACCTATGGATTCTATAAAGCATCATGTGTTCTTTAGATGTGTCTTGTTACATGTATCAGTTCACTTCTAAAAATGACGGCACGTCTGCTCCTCTACTACTGTGTGCGTATTTGTAGCTCATACTATCTTCCTTTTTAATTTTGGGTGCACATGTTGGAGCTAATAGGATGCATGTATTCTGCACCTCATACCTCATACTATCATTTGAAATGTCTCTAAATAAATATTAATTATGTCAGTTCATTTACATGACTCAAATATGACCATTAGAAATTAAATTGAAAATGAAAAAACAGATTAAAGAACAGTGTCACTATCTATCTAGAAATGATATCACTTGGAAACGGTGTCACAAGGAAATAGTTTCTTCTTCTTTTCCGTTGATCGATGAGACATTAATGATGGCATAGTTTCATTGAGATCAGGAATATGTAGCACAAATGAGGTGTTACAATCATGGTGTCTTGTCCTGTGCCAAACATTGAACGATGTATTAGTGATGGTAGCAAGGAACCAGTGCCACAGACCTCATGAGATCTAAAACGATTTATGGAGTCTCGGTCATGGTTTTTGGGTCATGGTGTCTGGGTCATGGTGTCTAGGTCACAGTGTATGGGTCACGGTGTCTAGGTCATGGTGTTTGGATCACGTTGTCTCGGTAACGGTGTCTAGGTCACCGTGTCTGGGTCACCGTGTCTGGTCCTTTGTTAGAAAACCAGAACCAGTGGTAGACTCAGAGTTTCTCAAACATTGTCAAATATCTACCTGCAGACATAAGTAGTAATATTCAAAGAATTAATTATACTTGATCATTCATAAAATAAATTCTTTATAGAACAAATTAAATATAATTTAAAATAATCAAAGATTATTTATTGGAATCAAGAACTTGGGTTAGTTATTTTAATGCATAAAAAATCCAACCATATCTACACATGATCTGAGATTGATTAAACAAGACTAATAGGATTTTTGATCAACAAAACATGATTAAAACATGAGGAGTCCATCAATCTCTTCCTTTTTATGATCACAAATTATATGAATTAGATATATATTCTTAGTTCTTAGTGTGTTGTCTCTTCATTAGGTCACTATTCTCCTCATTTTGGGATTATCAAAAAGTAAAAGAAAAGTAAATAATGAAAGTAAAGAAGATAATAGACAACAACTTGCCAAATTTCATTAGATGATAAAATACATGCCATTAAAAATAGTGGGTAAAAGTACAAAACATCCCCATCAATATACAATTGTGACTTTTCTTTAGCACCAATTGCTTCTCTTTTCCCATGGAAACAGGATCAGAAAGAACCATAGGAGAAGATGTAGATTTTGATGGAGGGAGTGATCCAACGGTCAGAGAAGGAAGATAGAGTCCCTCAAAAACAGATGGTGCCTAAGTATGTTTGGTGAAATACTGAGAGAAGTTTTCATTAAGGATAATAGGTATGATTTTGCTCAAAGTCTGAGATACATACATTGAGGTAAATGCAAAGTCATTGGATGAGGAAGGAGGCAAACAAGGCCGCAAGGGTGTAGTTGTAGGATCCATAATAGTAGTCCTCTGCACATGAAAATAAGGCTTCATCAACTGAATGAAGTTAGTAATGATCTCACCACCATACTACGTTGCTTTCTCCAAATCATATGTGTTCTCCATGAAATTGTCCAATAAAGTACCGAAATCATTCATATTTTCAACTTAAGTCTTGAAGGCTTGAGTGAAATAAAGAGTTTTCAAATTCTCTATAAGATACATGAAATTGTTGGTCATATCATTCTTAGAGAAAATCCTATTAAAGTAGAAATATTCTTTCTTAGAAATTTCTTCCTAAGCATCATTTTCAATCTTTATGTGAATCCTTACCAAATCAAGTACCCTATCACTGTTCTAGACAACTATAGATAGATTCTATATTTCAAAGCCATGTAACAATGATTGATGTACCAATTCAACAATAGTTCTGAGTAGATCACTGCCGAAGGATTGAGATGACTATCCAGAGGAACTAGAGGCTATAATAGATTAAGTGAGAGCCTTCAACTAATTAAGAACTTTATCTAGACCTCCCTTGTACTCATCAGTCAATTTTTTGAGACCAATAACAAGCTCATGAATCTCTTAGAACATCTTATTGTTTATCTCATCTACTTTTTCAGGTAATGAAGTCAAGGTTGGTTTGATTAGAGAGAAAACCTGTTGTAGAATTTGACTACTAACATCCTCAACAGGATGAACAATAGGATCTTTTCCTGATTTCAATACTTTTTCATATCTTAAACCATAGCTAAGAGAGACTTCACTTCATCACTCAACAATTTGTACTCAATTATAACCTCTTTAATTTCATGAATCATTTTTTATGAATCTTCCATGTGATATTCTCTAAAAGAAAAGTGGAATCTCTTTCACTTAGGTATGTTAAAGGAGGAGGTTTTTTGTTCATGAGCTTTTCAACTCAAGCCAATAAAGTGGCTACAAAGGCTTTCAAATCACTATGACCCAGGAAGGCAGGAGGTTTTTATGACGGTTTAGGAATAGGATCTGAGATAGGATCATGTTCTTTTTCCGGGATTACTTCTAGAGTAGAAAAATGTTTCAATTGAAACACACTAGATATGTCTATACATTTAACCAAGGCTTCCTATGTATCAGTCACATCAAAGTTGATACAGAACATATACCATGTATTCCTAGTGCTTTGATCAAATAGATTAGGAACTTCAACACTTTCTACACTATGGTTTAGATCCCACTCAACTGGTGTATATCTCACAGGACTAAGAGATTTTGTTCCTTGATCTAGTTCTAAAATATCCTCTCCAATAATCTCACCCATTTATTTTCTATCCAGCTAGAAGTATTTTTCCATTATTTCCTAAACAGAAAGGATAACATCAGAATTATCTTGTTCTTCTAAAATTTCTTCAACTGCAACCTCTTCCCTAAGAAAAAATTCTTCTTCTAAAGGCTCCTCAGGAATAGACTATTCTCTCACAGTAACAACATATTCTTTTCTAGAAGTATTTTTTTCTTCCAAATCGATACTTCTTTCAGGAACATGTTTTTTCTTCACAACTTTATATAGTAGAATAGGAGAATTGTTTTCCTTATCCAAGAAATATTCTTCTGTAGGTGAAACAAGAGCCTCTTATTCCTCTTCAACAGGACTGACAACAATTTCATATGGTTCCATACCAGGATCAAATATGTTCTTAGGTCTTGATGGTTTCTCAACCTGATTAAACATTTCATATATCGTTTCATTATATTCCACCCAATCCTTTTTTCACATATTCCCACTAATTTTCATCATTTAGATTGTAACCTTTGAGATAAAAAATACAAAATCCTTGATGAATTCTTCTTTTGTTCCAACCAACCCTTTGGCATATACCATAGCGTAGGTTAACCTTGAGTAGGACAAAGAGGTTGACTTTGATGTTGTATTTATCAACTCACACATATGAATTATAACATAATTTCATAGTTTAATATTGTGTTCATTCCTAATAAGATGTATTAAAAATATGTCTCCATACGTGAGGTTAAAAAAGTCGTATTTTATACTAAAAATAAAATTCTGAATAAATTTAAACAGTAATCTTGATTCACCATCAAACTCTATAGCAATAGCTCATCTATTCTTTCTTATTTCTAATCAGGTTTACTGATGCCTCTTCTAAAACAAAAACATCACTTGGAGGAGGAGGAACTCTCTAGAAGTCCTAAAGAATTACCTCCTGAGGTATCCCTAAGAAAGAATACCATAACATTTAGAAAAAGGTGCATCTTTGGCCATTAATCTAGCTCATCACAACAAAACCATCTTCTGTATACAATGAGAAATGGACACACTGATAGCACTAAGCAATAAGATTTGGATAAATTGGCATCGTCTCCTTTTTAACAAACACATCCATCCATGTTCATTCAGTAATTTGAATAGTAAAAACTTACTTGAAATCAACCATTTAGGCAGATTTCCTTTTCTGGTACCACTATTCTATCAATAGGGTTCAGGTTCAGTGGTCCTTCGGGCGCTACCTTTGGTTCTCTTTTCAATTTCTCCTTATATATATGATTCTCAAGATTTGAAGAAGACGGTTACATCATTATAGGCATTCAAAGAGGGGTTAAAGGGAGAGAGATATGAATGAGGTCTTACGGTTTGAGAGATAAGATTTATGTTCTGAGAAAAGAGAGTTCAGGTGAAGAAAAGAGTGAATCATATTTCGTTTATATAATTTAGGTATATCAATCATTGAAAATTCAAAAAGTGCAGGAAAAATAATCAATATAGTGATGTGGGTAATAAAATACAAATACAATGAAAAAGTGTCAGTACGGTGAGAACAATACAAGTTCTCATGCTTAGACCAGAACAAGTTCTCACTGTGTCATATTTAGGGTGTGTCTCCACACGGCATGATCGTAATACTTGAGACAGTAATAGTAAGACAGTAACTAAGAAACAATAACTGCAAGACCATAAACATGAAATAGTAACATTAAGACAATAAACTATAGAACTGTGAGAGCGAGACAGTAATCTTAAGACAATAACTTGAGAAACTATAAACTGTGAAACAATGAGTTGGGAAACATCAAACTTTCTACTTAAGATTTATCATTCCTAATTCGTGTATAATGCAATCTATCCATTCATAATTTTTTGTTTTAGGGAATATATCCGAAATCTAATATGTAGTTCCATTGAATTCCATAGTGATATCACCTTTTTGATAATGGTCTCTCAAAAAGTAATGTCTTACATCAATATGTTTTGTCCTGTAGTGTGAAACATGATTTTTTGAGATGTTAATAGCACTTGTATTGTCACAATTTATAGGTACATTCTTGAATTTATATCCATAATCTAGTAATGTGTGTTTCATCATCAAAATTTTGTACAACAACAACCAGCAGCTATGTATTCATCTTCATCAGTAGATAATGCAACAAAGTTTTATTTCTTACAACATAATGATACTAGAGTATTGTATAAAAAGTGACATGTCACAGTTCTACTTTTTCTATCTAACATACAACCCCCAAAATCAGAATCAAAATAAATAAATAACTCAAATGATTGTCCCATAGGATAGAACAGTCCTAGATTGGGTGTATGCTTGAGGTGTTTGAATATCCTTTTAACAACATTTAATTGAGATTCCATAGGGTTTTCTTGAAAATGAGCACACATACATACACTAAACATAATTTCAGGTCAACTAGAAGTTATGTAGAGTAGTATTCTAATCAATCCTTTGTATGTTTATAATCAAAATATTTTCCATATTCATCAAGATCTAACTTACAATTAGTACTTATTCAAGTATAACAACTTTTAGTGCTATCCAATCCAAAACGTTTTAAAATATCTTTAGTATATTTTATTATATTTATGATAATACCCTATTTTTTGAAAGATATGAAATCCCAGAAGGAATTTTAGTTCACCCATTGAAATCATTTCAACTTTGTTTTTTATCATTTTAAAAAATTCAATACATAAAGAATTTTTGAATATCCAAAAACAATATCATCTACATAAATTTGAAATTCTAAAACATCATTGGAAATTCGTTTTATAAAAAGGTTAGTAGTAGATATACCTTTTATAAAACCTTTGTAAATAAGAAATGTATTTTATATATCATTCCAAGATCTTGGAGCTTGTTTTAAACCAAACAAAGCTTTTGATAATTTGAAAACCTGATTTGGAATGTGAGGATTTTTGAAACTAGGGGGTTTTTCAATAAATAAATCTTTATATATGTACCAATTTAGGAATGAACTCTTGACATGCATTTGATATAGTTTGAAATTAATATGTGCAGCAAAAGCAAGAAAGATTCTGATGGCTTCATGTCTAGAAACAGGTGGAAGGGTCTCCTCATAGTCAATTCCTTCTTCTTGACTATAGCATTGTGTAACCAATCTAGCCATGTTTATACCTATATTACAAGCTTCATCTACTTTATTTATAAATACCCACTTAGTTCTATGGTAAATGTGTCTTTGGGTCTGCCAACAAGTTTACCAACTTTGTTCCTTTCAAACTGATTTAGCTCTTCTTGCATAGCCATCACCCAAAATTTATCATTGATAGCATCATTAATGATTTTAGGTTCAAGTTGTGAAAAAAAAACATGATGTGAAACCTGATTTCTAAGAGAATATCTGGTTTGAGTTCATTTATCTAAATCACTTGCAACAGCATCTAAATTATGATTCTTAAGATTTATAACATCTCTAGAAAAAGAGGGGCTAGTGCTTTTAGGTTCTTCAATAGGTTCAGGTTCATTATGACTTGAATCTGGAGAATTTCCAGAACTGGATGTTTTCAGTGATTCCTTTACCGGATGGTTAGAGGATTTATCCTTAATGTCTAGATTTGACATATCATCCTCTAGGTTCTATAGAGAGGTCTTAGGCTCACATGGATCTATCTCATCAAACATGACATGGATGGATTCCTCCACATAATTTTTTCTTTTGTTAAATACTCTATAGGATTTACTAGAGATTTAGTATCATATAAAAATTCTTTTATCACTCTTGGATGCAAACTTTTCATGATTTTTATTAGTATTATGGTTATAAAATTTTTATCAAAAAATATTGAAGTAGATTACTTTGGGTTTTCTATTGTTCCATAACTCATATGGAGTTCTTTTTAGAATGGGTCTAATCCACACTCTACTAATGATATAGCATGCTGTATTTACATCTTCAGCCCAAAAAAATAGGTAACTCATATTCACTAAGCATGGTTCAAGAAATCTCTTTCAATGTCCTATTTATTTTTCTACAACTCCATTTTTATGAGGTGTTCAAGATGGATAGAACTTATGATTATAGCTATTTTTGTGAGAAGAAGTATTCAAGGTCTTGATTTTCAACCTCACAGCCGTGATAACTTCCTAAGGATTTAATTCTAAGTCCACTAAGATTTTCTACAGTTTTAGAATAGTTAATGAAATGAGATAAGGATTCACTTTTGTGAGTCAAAAATAAGGTCCAATTATATATAGAAAATCCATCTACAAGAACAAAAACAGAGTGCTTCCCATTTAAACTAGAATCTCAAGAAGGTCCAAACAAATCCATGTAAACCAACTCGATAGGTTGATAAGTTGAAACTTTTTTCTTTGGTTTCAAGGAAATTTTTTGTTGCTTTCCTTTTTGACAATTATTACACACTTTATCATTTAGAAACTCATGTTTGGGTATGACTTTGACAAATAAATTCTAGTTGGATTTGAAAGGGAGTGAATGTTGTAGTGTCCTATTCTTTTATACCAAACCCATGTTTCCTTGTGAATTACACTTCAATAAGAAGTATTTTGAGAGAATAATGAATCTATGTTAATGGAGTATACATTTTCATTTCTCAATGTAGAAAATATTAATGAATTTTTAGAATTAAAATAATTTCTAGGATCATTTTTAAATTTAACATGAAATTCATGATCAAAGAATTTTGAAATAATAAGCAGATTATATTTCAGTTCATCAAAAAGATTACTTTGGAAATTAAAACTAAGTTATAGTTACCAATTTGGCCATGTCCAATGGTTTTTAATTTGTCATTTTCATCAATGGTGACATTTCCACCATCAATATTTATTACATTCTTGAAACATGAATAGTCCCCTATCATGTGTCTTAAACACTTATTTTCAAGTACCATAAGCTTTTACATGTGCTCCTTAAAAAATTTTCTTAAAAATTAACCAAATAAAAACAGACTTTGGTACCCATATTTGTTTGGTTCCAGTAATATTAGTGACTAGTGCTTTAGGAACCCACATTTTTTTATAGGTTTCTTATAATAATTATGTAAATTATTTGAAAAATAAACTCTATGTGGTGTAGAAAATAATGAAACAATAGGGAGTGTATCATAATTTGAACTAGAAAAATGATTTCCTGAACTATGAGTAAATATATATGTTCTATATTTAGAAACAAAGTTGGGTTTTCAAAAATTTCTTTTACAAGGTTGATAGCTAATACCAATAGTGTTTTCTGGGGAAATTTGTTTACCTTGCATTTGTACCAAAGTATCTTTAACATTAATAATCCTTTAAAGTTACTTTTTCAATTTCTCATTATATAGCTTCAGTTCATTGTTTTCATTGAGTAAATGAACATTTTTCCCTCTCTCTATAGTAAGTTCTTATTTAAAAGTTGAGTTAAGAGCTTATTATTTCTTTAAATACTTGTATTTACCTTTTAGTTCATTACATGTCTCTTCAAGCATATTGTTGTAATCAAACATTTCGTTTTTAGACATATTTTCAAAATCACTATCATCTCCAGAATAATTATAATTTTTAGAGTATATTCCAGTGTTACCTTAGATGTGTTTGTCATAAAAAACATATTGGATTTGTTAGCTTGTTTATCAAGTGAAGATTCTGAGTTACTTGAACTGTCCTCAGAATCACTCCATGTTTCTTTCATTGCATTTTTATACTTTATATATTTGTCCTAATATTTATTTTTATACTTGATCTTGGGAAAGTTATACTTTATATGTCCCATTCTCTTACATTAATTTCATACTATCTCAACAGACATGTCACTTCTTTTCTAGTATTTCTTCAGGCTTCCCTTTTGATTATATCTTCCATTGAAGTTGGGATTCATGAAAAATTTCTTCTTCTTGTAAAATTTATTAAACACTTTGGCTAATTGATCCATATCATCATCACTTATAGGTGATGATTGTACACTATTGTAAATTTATAAAGAGGCTTGTATTTTCTCTTTTTCGTTGTGTTTAGAGGTGGTAGTCTTGAATCCAATAGATTTTCTTTTGGGTTCATCCTTCTCTTCCATGTTGACAATCATCTCCTATTCATACATCATTAGTTTCCCAATGAGTTCTTTGGCAGGCAATTTTCTTATGTCACATGACTCTATAATAGAGATAGAGGTTCCTCTCCATTTATTAGGTAGGCATCTAAGAATCCTCATGATTTTTTCTATGGTAGTGACTTCTCTTACAAGAGAAATCATTATGTTGAAAATTTCATTGAACCTGATATACATGTCAGAAGTAGGCTCATCAAGATTCATTTTAAATTTATCATATTTAATAGTATAAGTATTGAGTCTCATTTATTTCACAATATAAGTTCCTTCATGTGAAACAGACAAGGTATCCCAAATAGCATGGGCAGTTTTACATGTAGACATTCTTTTAAAATCCTCATCTTCAAAAGAACAATATAAAGAATTCATGGAATTGAAATTGTTGTTATAAGATGTCTTGGCTGGGTTATACCAAGTAATTATATCATTATTAGGATTCTTATACTCATCTATAATAGATGACAAAATTTCAAATCCCATACTTTCTAAATGCATTATCATTTTAAAATTCCATTGGGCATATTTTTTTCCATTAAAGAATGGTGGTTTGTTTGTTTTAGCCCGTTTAAGTCTGTTATCAGTAATAAATCAATACATTTAAGGAGCTTGAAATTTAGAATTAATAGAAATTTAGAGATCTTTAATGTTCAACTAAAATCACAGTTGAATAGTTTCAAAAATAGATTCTTAACAGGAATAAAAACTCCTTTGATACCAGATGTTGGTCAGAGTAGAGTACTCAAGAGGGGGTGAATTGAGTATCTATAAAAATTTGGTTGAAATTTATTCTTAAAAAGGTTCCCCAATTAAAATAAATACATCCCAGTCAATCATGTTAATATAGTTACAAATGTTTGACTGTTCAAATAACCTCTTAGAAGATTGATTAATTATCAGTGATATCAATATGATTTATGGATACTAATTTTGTAGAAATTATATAAGGAAATAATATTATGAATTCTTTCCAAGATTATATATCAATGTAAAATATAGTTATTTCAAAAATATATAGAAAAATAAATAAAAACTAAATTAAATGACACAATGGACAAAACATGTGGTTCAGTCTCAAGCCGAGACCGAATCCACTCCACTTAGTGATCACCTGACACCAAGCAGTATATATTAATAAACTTGATCCACAACCTCGATCGGGGTAAAAAACGGTGCAATTGACTATCTAGGTCACACGAACTCTTCCACTATTCTTCATCGGTATAAATTACCATGTCAAACTAGGACCTCTTCCACACTCATCCATGGGAGTAAAAAATGTAAAAAGGTATGATTGGAAGGATATCTTGTATCCATTAGTTTACTATAGGAGACAATGTGTGTGGTAATACAGACACACACACACTAATCGAAATCTAAAACAACACACAAGAGAGGAATGAAGAAGAGATAAGGTTATAATTACTATGAGTGTTATTCTATACAGTTCTGGACTTATAGGATGAATCAGATGTAATTATATAGTCCTCTTGTGAAAAATAGAGTATCATAAGTCAATTTCTCTATCTTCTAGTAAGATACTAGATCGTTTTCTTCATGGAGTTGGTATTGTGAAGATGTTTTTGGATCTGGTTTACGGTAGTCCAACCTTTGTATTCTAGAGAGACTCATTTGTTCATCAGATATATCTAGTTGCATGTATCGATTCACTTCTAAAAATGCATGAGTGTCTGCTCCTCTAATATTGTGTGTGTATTTCGAGCTCAGATTCTCTTCATTTTTAACTGTGGGTGCACACATTTGAGGCTGCAGGATGCATATATTCTACACCACATACCTCATACTATCAGGTGGGATGTCTACAATGAAATATTAATTATGTGAGATCATTTAAATGACTCAAATACGAACGTTAGAAATTAAATTTAAAATGAAAAAAAATATTAAACAATGGTGTCAGCGTCTGTCTAGAAATGGTGTCACTTGGAAATGGTGTCACCAGAAAATAGTGTCACTATTAAATGGTTCTTCTTATTTTTCTTTTAAGTGATGTGATAGTCATGATGACATAGTTTAATTGAGATCAAAAAGGGTAGCACAAATTTGTTATTAGGATCATGGTGTTTGGTCTTTTTCCAAACTTTTTATGGTGTCTTAGTGATGGTAGAAAAGAAAACAGTGTCACAAACTTCAAGAGATCTGAAACTGGTTATGGTGTTTGGAACATGGTGTCCAGGTCATGGTGTTTGGGTCACGGTGTCTAGGTCATGGTGTCTGATCCTTTTCCAAAAAACTAGATCCCGTGGTAGACTCACAGTTTCTCAGACTTATCCAAATATATGTATACAAACATAAGCAGTAATATTTGCAGAATGAATTAGACATGATCATTCAAAAATTAAATTCATTATGGAACAAATTAAATATAATTTACTATAATAAAACATGACTTATAGAAATAAGGATCATGGGTAATTTTATTTAATGCATAAATAAACCAACCATCCCTATATATGATTTGAGATAGATTAAACTAGACTAAGAGGATTTGTGATCATTAAAACATGATTAAAACATGAGGAGTCCAACAAGGGTTTTTTCACATTCTTTTATTTAATTCAAAATGATGAAGCAATAAATGATTTTCTAAATGCTTCAAAAGAGGTAGACCTCCAAGAAAACTACATATATCAAATTATTGATTTATTATTTTGGGGAAACACCAAAATTGATAAACCAAAACCCTATTTTTATATATTTGATGATGAATCATTAATAAAAATTTTATAAAAAAAGTTCAAGAATATATTTCAAATGTATATATAATAAATACCTTTTTAATGACTTTTTAGTAGTTCCATTGATATAATCCAAGATGCTTGAGGTGTTTTTGGGTAAAGAAAGTAGATGATTTTGGAAATATCCTAATATACCATTGTGATGCATGAATCATTTCATGTTAAAGGAAATGCTAATAAGATATAGTAAATATCTCATTCATGAGACAAAGTAAAAGTACCCTGACATGTTTTCGACTTAGTATGTAAAATGAAATTTCAGGGGAAAAATTTCTTAAGAGGGGAAGAATGTAATGACATGGAATTTTCAATAATATTGTGTTTCAGGAAAAGGTATGTTTTATTATGTCCCATTAATTAAAACAATATAAGTATATATTTAAATGTAACTATCATTTTTATACTATTATATTACCATTGTCCAATTATGATCCACGATCAATATGATAGCTAGAAACAATAATAATTTCAACATTATAATTATTTTTTAAAAATATAAATGAAAATTGAAAATTTAATTCAGAAAGAAGGGTCGATGGCCTCATCTAGTAGACTCAAGTCATACGAAGCTCATTTGTCAAAGCTTGGAAAGGAGGTTGCGTCATATGTCTCCGCTCTTGACCAATCCCAAGCCAAGCTTCAACACGTTAATCTTGAACGGATTTGCCTATGAGAGAAGTTCAAGTTAATAGAGATTACCACCCGATGATGTTATTTGAGCCGCCCAAGAGCCATTCAACATTGCACACCTTACCCTTTGGAATTATGGGAGTGTTATAAGGGGTTATGTAATAAGGTATTAGTTATTTTTTGTGGAATCCCCTTTTATAAGTAAAATTCTTATTCTATCAGTTCCTTTGTGAGAATAGGTTTTCTTAAAAATATAATAAATTGGATAAATTAATTTTTTCAAGTAAAATTGTACTTTTTCGAAATATAAAAATTATTATAACAAAGTAATGTTTTGTTAATATTTTTATTATAATAGTATTATAATAACACTCTTTTTAATTATAAGTTGTCATTATATTCCTTATTATTTTTACTTTACAAATGATTAAGTATTTAGTTTGATAAGAATTATATTTTCATACGATAAAATTGAAATTATATTTTTAATTATTGAATTTAATTTAATCAATTAGTGAATTTTTTAAATAAATAATTTTTTAATAAACCATTATTATTATATAATTTTATTTAAATATAAATGATCATAAAATTTTTATGAATTCAAATGTTTCTTTTATTAAATTTTGGAAATTGTTTTTGTAAAAACCCATTAATTTTCAGTAAATGTGAGTGTTTGTTTTAAAAGTGAAAAGTCATATATTCAGAAAATTATTTGGATAAAAATATATTATTTTTAGAATCATGATGTTTAAATTATCCATTGGTGAATTTATCATAATTTTTTGAGATAGTTGAATTTGGGTAAAACTTAAATACCGAATAAATATATAATGTGTTTACGACATCATAATGACCCAATATTGATGTAATAAAATTATATTAAAGGGATACTCGGAAAATATATGTTTTAAAATTAAAATAATTTGATTTTATATTAGTTACATTAAATTTATAATTCCTCGGTGGACCCTACATGACTTATAAAATATTTTAATATTTTAAAATGAATTCCTCGAGAGTGTGACTCACCTCCACATAAGCACACATAATATTTTATTTTGTTCAGTACCTGGACTTTTAAAATAGATTTTAACACTCCCATTTTGGTAGAAACCATTGGTAAAAATCATGGGATGGTTTTTGGTTTTGATTAGTTTACTGTGTAGTGTCCAAAACCTAAATAATAAATAATTATTTCTCCTTTCCTATATAAACCCACCCAACCTCCCTTTCCTCTTCACTAATACCATTATTAGCTCATCCAAACTCTTCCCCACACTCCCAAGAGTCCTCCAAAGTTGACCCCAATTTCCCTATAATCCTCTCCCAATCCTTTTGTATCACACTTCCAAGTAAGGGATATATCCTCACTTTCCTCTACTCCTTTCAAATTCAGGCTTCATATATGAATGTAGATCTTGAAATATAGAATGGTTATAATGTGATTATTTTAAAATCATTATATTATTGAACATATGGTGTTATTTTAATGTTTCTTTTTTTATCCTCTCTCATTTTGACCCTTACCTAAGTCGTTACTATGTCGAACGATTGTAAGGGATTTCACTCTTTTCATTTCCATTAAAGCTACTATTTTACATTATGATTCTTAAGATCTATATTAATATGTTGGGTTATGATTTTACATGACCCACATACAGTATATTTGATGTATATATGATTATATATTCCATTAAATCTCATCAATCCTTCTTATGATCCATGTAACACCCCAAACTTCTACGGTATGCTTCTCTTTGAATAATGCGATATCGTGTGCTAACAACCAATCAAACTAGCAGTTATGAATAGTAATACCTAGTTTTTAAAATTATATATATTTTATATTTTAAAATGGACTTCATTTTAGGATTCGGAATATCGAATTTAGCCTAAGGTGAAATTTTGGTACATTTTGGATAACTTTCATATTTTGATGAATAGTGAAAATTACTAAATTTTAATTAAAAACAACTTTTTTAATCAAAATAATTAATAGTGATAAATTATGAATTTGAGTGGTTTTAAAGTATATTTAGAATATATTTTTACCATTTAATATAATGTTGGTCATTGGACATAATTTTACAATTAAACCGAACATAAACAAGTGTCAATCTTTTGATAGTTATTATCTCTTAAAAACAGGCTTTTTGTTTTGACAGCGGGAATTAATTTTAAATTAATTTCTGCCACTTCTGTGTTTTGATTTTAGGAAAATGGATTCCACATTTGTAATCAGGATGTTAAAATTGTGTAAATAGGTAACTTTTATTTTTAGACATTTTGAATAATTACTGCGGTAAATATTTTTTTTACCATGGTTAAGGGTAAATCCGGTAAATAAGGGTTAATAAATAATATTATAATAATACTAAATTACCCTAAAACGTGTCTTAACCCTATTGGTTGATACATGGTCGACCATGGGCATCTTTGGGTCGATTTTGGGACCCCATGGATCCACTTGTAAGTGATAATGACACTTTATTTTAATTAAGTTAAAATGAATACAAAAATGACCCAAGCATATATCTTTTAGAAAAACAATTGTTACATAGGGTTATATATGTTGGAGTTTTGATTATAAATATTCATTAGAAATATAAAAAGATTTCCTACATAATTATATTATATTTATAATTTTTAGACATTAAATAATTTATTTTATTTATGACACAATGATGATGAAGTAATTACTATAATAGTGAAAAATTAAAATAATTGATATTATAAATACCCAAATAAATATAATATGAAACTTTTAATGAATTAAACTAATTTTCTAGGATAATATGATATATTAGAATTGATTTAATTGACTTTTTTCGAAGTAATCAATCTGTTATGAGTTTCACAAAAATCAACTATTGAATAATGTCAAAATTGACATAAAGAGTTCTTAAAACAAATATTATATTATTAATTGATATTAAATTCCTAAAAATCTACGGTTCGGCCAAGAGACTTATATCATGATAGGTTCGTCATTAATGGACCACTTGTGAGTTTCTTGGATGTATATAGTAAGTTTATTAACCATATTATATAAAAATACAAAGAGACATTGTAAAAGTGAAACTAATTAACTTAGAGTTAATACTTAAAGATAAGGTTAATATAAGTACCCAAACCTGTCTAAATTCTATTGGTTGAGTTGTTTTCGACCCATCCCCACCTTAACCTTTAAATAATAAACTTTGGAGCCATTAGAAACCGAATATGAATTTATTATAAATTAATATTTCTAGCTTTTCCAAAGGTGCCCCTCACCCCTCTTATAAAAGGGCACTCCTCCTTCTCATTTCTTCACACCTTCAAAGCCTTTTGGTTCGGCCAAACTCTGCCCAAATACTCTCCCAACTTCCCTCACTACAACATAGGGGCCTTAGATTGATCAGAAAGACAACCTAAGGAGCCCTTTTGATCAAATCAAAAGGAAGAACCCGAAGAAGAGGTAATGATTTCACCACCCTTTTCTAAGTTCATTTCTTCTTCCACTTCTTCTTCCTTTGTTGTTACCATTATAAAATAATAAATCCAGTATCATATATATACTGTAATGTTATTATAAATATGGTACAACCATATTCAGTATTCTATCCACCATTTGAATAACATGTCACCATACGTGCGTACGTACGGCTTACCGTCTCCACGTCGTGGTGTAATTGTTATTCAATATAATATTATTTGGATGGGTATAATAATGATGTGTAACTCATGTAAATAATAAATATAACATGTTAATGATTCTGTATATATGATATACCATCCATTTATATATTATTTTAATATCAAAAGAATGATATTGTCGCTCGTGCGTACGTACAGACTACCTTCTCCACGAACGCGATGAGATTCATTCTCCATCATATCCATTCAAGTATAATTATCATTTGTTGATTTAAAAAATGATGTTTAAGGACTTGATATCATTCTGGATATGAATAATATAAAACCTATCCTTTACAAACTTGTCTTACGTAACAAAACATAAAAAAGAAAACAAGTAAGTTAACACCCGAAACAACGATAATACTAAGATATTATTATCAAATCAATATTAAAAGATCATATAGGATATCATATTAATGTATATGATTATTGTATAATTTAATAACAATTATTTCACCATTATACAGGAGGTTAACCTACCCCAACCAAGGAAAAGTAAAAGGTAAGGGGTTTTCATCTCACTCCTTATTCCCATGAGATTCATGCCATATTGCCACCATCACCTTTTTTGTGGTGTATGTACTGCCCATAATTATATTCGTTGTGTAATACACTCTAATTTATGTGTATTTACATATTCATTGTATGATACCTCTTTCATGGGTTGTATGTTTCATAAGTTACCAAATTGGTAAGGGTTATTTCACAATCTCTTCATTTTTTGAGGTTGTTTATATGTAATAATCTACTGGGATCTCTTTATCATCCACATCCATGTTTCTTAAAAATGTATTTCAAAACATTTTTACTATTTACTAGAATATGAGTTAAAGTCATTTATACCCTTTTTGACTTTTATAAGTGGTTTATAAAGGAATCTTTCCGTCGTTTTCAAAACAAGGTCCCTTTTAACCTTTTCGACAGAATTAAGGTAAGAATGTTATTTTTACTTATACGGCGGGTGCGGCTATTTTCCGCTATTATAAAATCTTCAAAGTTTCCCTTACAAGATTATAAGAATATTTTCAAAGAAAATGTTTTATTTTATATGGATCTTAAATGATTTCAAAATAAAAAGAGATATTCCTTTAAAAATAATTTTGATTTCATCTATGTCAACATCCTTTGATGGATTTTACGCTTATCTGAAGTTGATTTATTGTGATACAAAACTTCTATATTGTATTGAAGGTTTTGTGATATGTTTGACTGTGGATGTGCTATTTTTATACCATTCATAGTTTATGGTGAAATTATTGACATTTCATATGCTAGTTTTAATACGAATGTTTATGTTATGTTTAAACCTTTTCATATGGGAATGCATTGGACTTAGTAAGTGATGGGTGGAGCCCGCTATAGCTCCTCGATGCATCGGTAGGTCTCATGAGACAAACTAGTGTCTTGGCACAAGGCCTTGACAAAATCTTATTTGTAGTCTTGGCATGAGGCCTTGACTATGTGGTTATGATAGTCTGGCATTATGCATTCCAACATTATGAAAGTGGTTATTGATTTTTCCATGTGATTATTCGATTAGTAGAATATCCATGTGAATAAGTAAATGGCATTATTTCATTTTATTTATGCCATACCATGTTGAAAGTTCATGTTTGAAAGGATTTTGTTTTAGTTATACATTGCCTTAAATGTTTATTCTTATTTATGAAAGTTTCCGCTATATTGTTATCTTTACTGGGCATTTGAGCTCACCCCTTTTCTATGTTTTATTTCTCCCAGGAAGTGAAGAAGTAAATTATGAATGACCTGCAGGGATATTATGTGGGGATATGAGTGTGGATTATGGAGACAATATGTTGTTGTAGTAGTTTTTCATTTTATGATGTAATGTAAGACTTATGAATATATCTAGTGTTTCCAAGGCTACTAAACCAATCGATCTTTCGAGATTTGATCTTTCTTGTGATCATGACAATGTTATGTAATAATGCACTAACTCTGGGTAACTAGGGTCAGGGCGTTACAGTTGGTATCAGAGGAAGTTTAGTACAAACCTTGGAAACTAGATTTAGATAAACTCTGATTAGAGCACGTAGACCTAAGTTGAACTTTGAGGATTAGTATAGAAGAACTTCCTAGAATTTTGGTATTGTAGGGATTTTGTGAGTTTTCCGAGAAATACATCCCTGTCTGGATACGAGCAGGTAGAGGCGGCTCTGGCACAGATGTACCTAGGGGTAAAACCCGAAAACACCGCTTTGACCTAGACTCGAACGAGAACTGGTGCACGACAATGGGCCTTGCTACACTCTTGGTTACGACACTCCCGGGGGATATGCTTAGGATAACTCTCATTTTCTTTACAAATCATTATGAAGGGTTTATGAGTATATACTTCCTCAAAGAAAATATTTTTTATGATTATGGATTATATCCATAAATAGTTAAATTTATGTTAAGTGTTTTATAAGTATGGGATTATGTATTTTGATTCATAAACTAATCCAGTGTATGCCATTGTTTAGAAATGGTGCCTAGTAGAAGGAATGAGAAATCCAGCAATGCACATGATCCAAAGAGAAGGAAGGATCATATCTTTCATGGTCTTAAGCTAGAATTTATAAGAGAAATAGTATCCTATGTATTATCATCATATGAAGAAATAATATCATGTGTTGATAAGATAAGTAAAGAGTTTACTGAGTCCTATGGATTTTAAGGGAAGCAATAGAAGAAAAGGATGGAAGAGAGAAAGATGGATAAAGGGAAGAGGGAAAAGAAGAATTTTCTCATATGTGGTAACTGTGGAAAGAAACACCCTGGAACTTGCCAGAAAGGAATGAGAGTTTGTTATAAGTGTGGAGGAAAAGGGCACAATGTACGTGACTGAAAGGGTAAGAAAATGGTTTCAAATGTACAATGCTTCATTTGCAAGGAGTTTGGACACTACGCGAACCTATGTCCCAGTCATCAGACTATGCCGCAAATGATGTTATTAGATAATAATCAAGTTATGATACTACCAAAAATGAAGAGGAATGATTAGAGTTCTTATGTTGATTATGTCAATTGAGTGTTGTATCAACAATATACTTGTTATAATAATTATGGAGTATATAAGGATTGTACTACAGTACTATTTCATTAAGGACTTGAGATTGTGTGGAACAAAGACAAGTGACTCAATAGCAGGATAAATTTTTGGAAAATATATGGTTGAGAGAATGATAAATCATAATATAGTTCTGATACTGAGGTAGTGATTTTGGAATAATATGTGATTGTTTTGGATAAATTATATTGGATATTCTTGACTACCTTGGAACTGATTAATGATTTGTATATTCCATCATTGTTGGGGTTTAAAACATTTTTGGATTAATGAAGTATATCCAGCATTCTATATGGAATAAGGGAGCATGAATGTAATCAATAAGGAATATGGTAATACATGATGAAGGTATTCATATGCTATTATGGGGTAAAAAGGATCTATATCATGTTTACCTTCCTTATGAATGTTGGACTGTGAGTTTGGACAGAAGTATTTTGGATAGTTCTAGTTTGGATTATTTTGGATTGCCATAAAAGGACAACCCGGAGGTCGGGCGGCAACCCGTCGCGTCTGGCAAGGCTGCGAGACTTGAACCCGCAACCGAAGGGCGACAAGGGTGTATCACCTACCACTGGCCCATGAAATGTCCTGGATTAAATAATGTAGTTTTTATTAAAACATCTTGTAGATGAATTATAAATTCGTTTATTTTGGAACCCTATACGAATAGTGTAAATAGAATTTTTTTTACATTCTATTATCTTTTAGAGTGAAAGATGAGTTTGTGGTAGAAATTTATTAATGGATAAAACACTAATTATAAAGTAAGTATATCTCCTTATGATCTTAGCCAATATCATAAATAAATTCCTCAACATTAAGAAAAGAAACTTAGAACAGAAATGTTTTCCTAGATGATACCTTAAATCATCACTAAATTATGGCTTTGGGATTTTGGCCTTTTCATAGCCATGTTCTCTACCACTCTCCATCAGATAATTGATTGTTAGATTTATCTTCCATATCCATATTTTCCTACATGGAACCCTAGTATGTGTTATTTTCGGTAATCTTCACACTTTCCACTCTTTGTTTTAAATAGAGGCCTCATTAATTCATTTTTCGATGTGGGATTTCAACTAAGATATTTTGAAACGTCAAAAATGTGTTATCCCAATACCCTATGTGTTGTTGAACCGATGGTATTTCAAATCATCATAGATTGATGAGTTTATGGACCTCAATTTTATACTTGTTTGTGATTGATGACCTCAATCACTACCTATAAATATTTACGTTTTCCTCCAATTTTATGTCTCTAATTGCCACCAATGTTCTCCTAATCGAGATCATAATTTGGTAGTGACCCTTTCATTTCACATTTCCTCATATTAAGACTAAATTTTAGTAACCCAATTTCCGATGTGGGTTTTCCCACAAAGATATTTTTTATTTTCAACCTTTTTTCTAAGAACAATTTCAAATTGCGAGGACACAATTTATTGAAGGAGGGGATAATGTAACACCTCAAGCATCTACGGTACGCTTCTCTTTGAATAATGCGATAGCGTGTGCTAATAACCAATCAAACTAGCCGTTATGAATAGTAATACCTACTTTTTAAAATTATATATATTTTATATTTTAAAATGGACTTCATTTTTGGATTCGGAATATCGAATTTAGCCTAAGGTGAAATTTTGGTACATTTTGGATAACTTTCATATTTTGATGAATAGTGAAAATTACTAAATTTTAATTAAAAACAACTTTTTTAATCAAAATAATTAATAGTGATAAATTATTAATTTGAGTGGTTATAAAGTATATTTAGAATATATTTTTACCATTTAATATAATGTTGGTCATTGGACATAATTTTACAATTAAACCGAACATAAACAAGTGTCAATCTTTTGATAGTTATTATCTCTTAAAAACACGCTTTTTGTTTTGACAGCGGGAATTAATTTTAAATTAATTTATTCCACTTCTGTGTTTTGAATTTAGGAAAATGGATTCCATATTTGGAATCAGGATATTCAAATTGAGTAAATAGGTAACTTTTATTTTTAGACATTTTGAATAATTACTGCGGTAAATATTTTATTTACCATGGTTAAGGGTAAATCCGGTAAATAAGGGTTAATAAATAATATTATAATAATACTAAATTACCCTAAAACGTGTCTTAACCCTATTGTTTGATACATGGTCGACTATGTGCATCTTTGGGTCGATTTTGGGACCCCATGGATCCACTTGTAAGTGATAATGACACTTTATTTTAATAAAGTTAAAATGAATACAAAAATGACCCAAGCATATATATTTTAGAAAAACAATTGTTACATAGAATTATATATGTTGGATTTTTGATTATAAATATTCATTAGAAAGATAAAAAGATTTCCTACATAATTATATTTTATTTATAATTTTTAGACATTAAATAATGTATTTTATTTATGACACAATGATGATGCAGTAATTACTATAATAGTGAAAAATTAAAATAATTGATATTATAAATACCCAAATAAATATAATATGAAACTTTTAATGAACTAAACTAATTTTCTAGGATAATATGATATATTAGGATTGATTTAATTGACTTTGTTCTAAGTAATCAATCTGTTATGAGTTTCACAAAAATCAACTATTGAATAATGTCAAAATTGACATAAAAGAGTTCTTAAAACAAATATTATATTATTAATTGATATTAAATTTCTAAAAATCTAAGGTTCGGCCAAGAGACTTATATCATGATAGTTTCATCATTAATGGACCACTTGTGGGTCGCTTGGATGTATATAGTAAGTTTATTAACCATATTATATAAAAATACAAAGAGACATTGTAAAGGTGAAACTAATTAACTTAGAGTTAATACTTAAAGATAAGGTTAATATAAGTACCCAAACCTGTCTAAATTATATTGGTTGAGTTTTTTTCGACCCATCCCCACCTTAAACTTTAAATAATCAACTTTGGAGCCATTAGAAACCGAATATTAATTTATTATAAATTAATATTTCTAGGTTTTCCAAAGGTGCCCCTCACCCCTCTTATAAAAGGGAACTCCTACTTCTCATTTCTTCACACCTTCAAAGCCTTTTGGTTCGGCCAAACTCTGCCCAAATACTCTTCCAACTTCCCTCACTACAACCTAGGGGCCTTAGTTTGATCAGAAAGATAACCTAAGGATCCCTTTTGATCAAATCAAAAGGAAGAACCCGAAGAAGAGGTAATGATTTCACCACCCTTTTCTAAGTTCATTTCTTCTTCCACTTCTTCTTCCATTGTTGTTACCATTCTAAAATAATAAATCCAGTATCATATATATACTGTGATGTTATTATAAATATGGTACAACCATATTCTGTATTCTATCCACCCATTGAATAACATGTCACCATACGTGCGTACGTACGGCTTACCGTCTCCACGTCGTGGTGTAATTTTTATTCAATATAATATTATTTGGATGGGTATAATAATGATGTGTAACTCATGTAAATAATAAATATAACATGTTAATGATTCTTTATATATGATATACCATCCATTTATATATTATTTCAATATCAAAATAATGATATTGTCGCTCGTGCGTACGTACGGACTACCGTCTCCACGAACGCGATGAGATTCATTCTCCATCGTATCCATTCAAGTATAATTATCATTTGTTGATTTAAAAAATGATGTTTAAGGACTTGATATCATTCTGTATATGAATAATATAAAACATATCCTTTACAAACATGTCTTACGTAACAAAACATAAAAAAGAAAACAAGTAAGTTAACACCCGAAACAACGATAATACTAAGATATTATTATCAAATCAATATTAAAAGATCATATATGATATCATATTAATGTATATGATTATTGTATAGTTTAATAACAATTATTTCTCCATTATACAGGAGGTTAACCTACCCCAACCAAGGAAAAGTACAAGGTAAGGGGTTTTCATCTCACTCCTTATTCCCGTGAGATTCGTGCCATATTGCCACCATCACCTTTTTTGTGGTGTATGTACTGCCCATAATTATATTCGTTGTGTAATACACTCTAATTTATGTGTATTTACATATTCATTGTATGATACCTCTTTCATGGGTTGTATGTTTCATAAGTTACCAAATTGGTAAGGGTTATTTCACAATCTCTTCATTATCCGAGGTTGTTTATATGTAATAATCTACTGGGATCTCTTTATCATCCACATCCATGTTTCTTAAAAATGTATTTCAAAACATTTTTACTATTTACTAGAATATGAGTTAAAGTCATTTATACCCTTTTTGACTTTTATAAGTGGTTTATAAAGGAATCTTTCCGTCGTTTTCAAAACAAGGTCTCTTTTAACCTTTTCGACAGAATTAAGGTAAGAATGTTTTTTTCACTTATACGGCGGGTGCGGCTATTTTCTGCCATTATAAAATCTTCAAAGTTTCCCTTACAAGCTTATAAGAATATTATCAAAGAAAGTGTTTTATTTTATATGGATCTTAAATGATTTCAAAATAAAAAGAGATATTTATTTAAAAAGAATTTTGATTTCATCTATGTCAACATACTTTGATGGATTTTATGCTTATCTGAAGTTGATTTATTGTGATACAAAACTTCTATATTGTATTGAAGGTTTTGTGATATGTTTGACTGTGGATGTGCTATTTTTAAACCATTCATAGTTTATGGTGAAATTATTGACATTTCGTATGCTAGTTTTAATACGAATGTTTATGTTATGTTTAAACCTTTTCATATGGGAATGCATTGGACTTAGTAAGTGACAGGTGGAGCCCGCTATAGCTCCTCGATGCATCGGTAGGTCTCATGAGACAAAATAGTGTCTTGGCACAAGGCCTTGACAAAATCTTTTTTGTAGTCTTGGCACGAGGCCTTGACTATGTGGTTATGATAGTCTGGCATTATGCATTCCAACATTATGAAAGTGGATATTGATTTTTGCATGTGATTATTCGATTAGTATAATATCCATGTGAATAAGTAAATGGCATTATTTCATTTTATTTATGCCATACCATGTTGAAAGTTCATGTTTGAAAGGCTTTTGTTTTAGTTATACATTGCCTTAAATGTTTATTCTTATTTATGAAAGTTTCCGCTATATTGTTATCCTTACTGGGCATTTGAGCTCACCCCTTTTCTATGTTTTATTTCTGCCAGGAAGTGAAGAAGTAAATTATGAATGACCTGCAGGGATATTATGTGGGGATATGAGTGTGGATTATGGAGACAATATGTTGTTGTAGTAGTTTTTCATTTTATAATGTAATGTAAGACTTATGAATATATCTAGTGTTTCCAAGGCTACTAAACCAATCGATCTTTCGAGATTTGATCTTTCTTGTGATCATGCCAATGTTATGTAATAATGCACCGACTCTGGGTAACTAGGGTCGGGGCGTTACAATCCATTAAGCATATATGTTACTTTGCTGAAATTCTATAAGGGATCTTCCACCTTCCTCTTTTATCAACCATTTTTTTCATGTTAGGTATTTGATTTTTTTATTATTATATGGGGATATATTATTATATATCCTCATTATTTCCCATTATATATATAAATTATGAGATCCCCTTTCACTCTTATTTATCCCTCTGATCAACACTCATGTATACTCGTTACCATGCCGAATTTTCGTAGTGGATTTCTTCCTTTCTCATTTTTGTCCATGTTTTTTTTCTATTGTTATAACCTTGTATTTTCAATTAAAAATATTGGGGTATTATTTCTCACCTACCCTATGCTTCCATACTTATGTTTGAATTATGATGGACTTATTTCTCCCTCATTAATACCTTGCATGAACACCTGTTACTATGCTAAAATTTCATAAGACTTTTTCCATTTCTCCTCTTTCTTCATGTTTCTTTTTTATGTTACACATACTATTTACAAATTACATGTGTTGTTACTTGTATATATATGAACCCCTTACCTTAAATTTCTTGTAAATTTGATGATATACTTTTTTCTCTCTCATCAACCATTTTTATGAATTTGTTTGTCATGTATTTATGTTGCTGAAATTGAACCCTGATTTTCCAAGCCAAAATCATTATCTAGTGAATACCATAACAATTTCTTTATCAAGGTTATTAAACTTTATGAACATATACATTTTTAAGGGTACGTACATGTATGTATTCCACATTCCATTTTCATGGAATAAATGACGATGTTGAATTATTCAATTTTATATGATCCATGTGGCATACTTATGAATGAAATGAAATGTTTTTAAAGGGTGGACCCTGATAGCACTCTAATTCATTGGGTAATGTTTAGAATCATGATAAGGCATGTGAAATAATGGTTTACTCATGATAATCCATGTGAATTTAGGGTTTAATCATGATAATCCATGTGAAATAAGGGTTTACTCATGATAATTCGTGTGCAATGAGGTTTTACTAATGCTAGTCCATGTGAAATGAGGGTTCACTCATGCTAAATCATGTAAAATTAGAGTTTACTCATGATAATCCATGTTCAATGTGAATTGGTTCCTGATAACATCATGTTTTATGTCATTTCCAGATTTCCATGTTATGTTAATCATGCTATATCATGCATTTATGTTCATGTTTCTATTGTTCTCCATTGATATGTCTATTTCCAATCATGTATTGTATTTGTCATGTTATGCCTTGTTTACTCCTTGGGATTTATATATGACCCTTTTCTTGTGTAATTTCTCATGTTGTCCCATGAAATTATAAGTATGAAAGAATTTTTTGGTCATGTAAAATAATTTTTTAATAAAGATGTTGTATTTTATGTTTTATGTTTTCTTGTAATTCTCTTAATTTTCCAAGACACTGAGCTCTCAATCCTCGGAGTTGTCTTAAGTTAAATTTTATGTAATAAATGATGTTTAACTATGTAATAAAGAGAAGAGTTTTTATAATCATGATTCAGAGACTTCATTATCTGAAGATTTAAATCTTGTGGGTTTTTATTAGACTAAAATCCAGTACCTTCGTTATGATCATCATCCTCAACCCTTAAAAAAACTGCTTTAGCAAAACTCATTACAACGATTTTTAGATCATAAATATTTGACATTATCAACATTATTCTCCAAAAAAATCTACATTTATCATTAATTACATTATGAATTTTATTATATTGAATATCAACTTCAACATATTGTAATTAACAATGAAAAGTATTGTAACTTCTCATTCCTACAGCAACATCTTTCTTTCATACTAAGCCTGAATATGATTTTCATAACCTTCCCCCCTATTAAATCAATATTTCATCATGATTTTTACAAATTAAATAAGACTTATGATACCTCTTTGATCAAAAAAGCGTCAACATATTTTTATCGAAGTTAGGAAGACTTTGATTTAGCACCTCATTACGATATCTTCTTTCATTTTGGACCCAAGGGGAGTCTGATGAACCTTTTTATAAACCAAACACATTCTCAATAATATGATCTTATTAATAATTGCATGTTTGATTCTCTAAAAATGATGGTCAAATTTATTTTCAACAAAAACAAAGTTAGGGGATTTATTTTCTTTTTAACCATTCCTGGCAACAAAATACAATACAAGAATACTATAATTTACCTTATCATATTTGTCCGAATAGTCTCCCCATTGGATTTTGTTTATATACAAGGGTTATAAATCGCTAAACTTTTTATCCTCAATATATGGATTACTTATCAACAATTAAAAGACTGCATGATCGATCCCGTTGTGGGAAACAAGAATCATTGATAAAAACCCCATGTTATCCAAAAGTAATGACTCAAGAAAAACTTCATCGGCATTTCTACTATATCTTTCTTCCACATCATTTCATTACTTGTTCAATATTCATGGAATAAAAAAAATTGTTTCCAATAACCACTCCAACTAATAGTTAGAATAGTTCAACCCTTATAATGTTGGATTCAAAGCTTACTCATAACTCCACCTTTTTCAATACTTCCTTTAGGGAAAGATCTATGATATCAATCCTCCCCCCATGACAACACCATCCAAAGATAAAATGATTGTAATGGTATAGACCTATCCATTCCATTACTTTGTGAAAATACGATGTTTGAAGTGTTTTGGGAGGTCATAGTGACTCATTTCAAGACCTTACCAAATTATTAGTTTTTCCAATGGTTTATCATATTGGTGAGTCATAGCAGTTAGTTGTAGTGGTGAGTTGAAACGGTGAGTCATTATGGTAGATCTCAATAGTAAGTAACAATTGTGACTTGCATCGATATATTTAACTGATAGATCTCACCTATAGCTCGCACCAGTGACTCACACCATTATTTCGCACCAGCAGATCACATTAGTGACTTGCACCATTGACCAACCTAATAGTGACTCATTTCCAACAATTTTCCATTTTTCTATTTTTTCTGGTTTTGAAATTTTGAAATTCTTATTTGAATAAAAGTGATTTTATTACCATATTTAGGTTTTTTAAAGTTTTTTCAAGGGATATAGATCATATCATTAATTTTATAAAATTCTGAGAGCCTTTTAAATGGTTAAACTGTATGGTCTTGGTGAAGATCCACCTATAATGGATTTTAAAACCCATCTCTCTTGTTGATTTTATACCTTTCCTTTATAAAGATGAGATCTTCTATTATTTATGCCCTCCCTTTATATTGATATCATACATACTCATAACACTTTCTTCTCCAAGGAGTGGTACGTTTTGATGTAGCTTTTGGATCTAGTTTTCCCTAAAGGTTTTTCCTACTACATGTACACCCCATCCTCTGGTGAAACCCAGAGGTGTTGTTGCTTATTCATCCAAGTAATTTTCCTTCATATCTCTTTTACATGTTCATCATGTGGGGATAGTGTATTAATTTTTCGTGATAACATAGTCAAATTAAGAATAATCAATATAATTAAACAAGAAAAGATTAATTTATGGGGTCTAGGGAATGCGAATTATGGTCATACTGTTGATTTTATATTTTTCATGAATACTATGAATTGTTTGGGCCCTATGACTATTGAAAATCAAGGTTGATGGGGGTCCTTGGTTGTTTCTAGAATGTTTATGCATTCAGGTTTATCAATTTCTCGTTAAATAAATACATGGAATCTATTAACAATGTACAATCATCTAAAATAAATGGATACCCCATGATAAAAATTTTCTGTGATAACCCCATAATTAATAAGAAAATATTGAGCGAGGTATTCCTTGTTATTTATAAATATTCTGTGATTTGATTTTTGTGGTGGTGTACTTTGTTCGAGATTGTTCTGACTTGTGTTTTAGTAGGGTTTTGGTCATGGATGTGTGATATGGGGTGGTTCAAGTCGTGTAATGGAATCTATGGTTGAGAGATTGTTTGTTTGGAACTGAGATGTGGATAAAAAATGGATTGTATTTTGAATAGATGGTAAGTGTTGTATAACAGGTATATGATCGGGTTCTGCGGTTGTGTGTTTCTAGATGTGGTTGTAAGTTAGGGGTTTTCTCTATTGAGGGGATGGTTTGGGAGGAATGACTTTTGAGAATGATGATATTAGTGGTTAGAATGGGTGCTTCCCCATTAATAACATGTATAAATCATTCACATAGCTAGGTATTGATATGTTATTTCATGAATGGGTGTTAAATAGTGGGTAATGTGAAGTGGGTTGATTTTCCAAGGTTCTTTTCCCTCTATGTGACTATTTCAGTGTGGATTGTTGTCTTCTATGTCTGGTAGTTTCCTGGGTAGTGATAATATGAATAAATAAATTTTTAATAAAGAAATATATTTGGTTAAATGTATTGGCTGGTGGTATGATTTGATTTGTGTCTTTTTGTGTGGTGGTGCATTTAGGGGTATCAAGAAAGGTGGTATTTTGAGTTGGTTGATTGTTTGAGAACCAATTGGTTTGGCAGGTGTGTCTAGAATTATATATATGTAGTACTTGTATTTTCCTTATTATTTCTATATGCACCTCACCATAGTTTAGATGTATTTTCCAAAAACCCACATCATCATGGTGGAGGGTGTCTTTCCTATACATCTGGTTTGGAGAACGGATGGTTTTCCACCTTCTCTTCCCTAATCCCTCTTCCAAGTAGTGATAGCCCAAGATTATTTATAATTTTTTTGGTTTGTGGGCCCCAGGTGTTTTCGGGCGAGTTGTGTTTTCCCAGATTTCTTTGGGATGAGGAAAATTGTGTTATCCAAGGTGCCTTCGGGATAAGACCTGTAATGATTTCCCATGTCATTTTGGGATGTGATGTGGTATGAGACCTAAGTCTGTTTCTGTGGGATGTGATGAGATTTCTTTTCATAGGTGAAGGTACTTGATGTGATTCCCATGTGTTTGTGGGTGGTATTTTATAATATTACTTTTCCCAAGTGATGATACTGGTTGTGTGGCCCAGGTGTGTGTGGGAAAGTTGTGACATGGTTCTTTCAGAAGATTTGTGAGAACCATGATGTTTTCTATTAGGGTGTGAGAGTAGAAAATTAGTGGAAAAGTGGTGTGAGGTACCCTATCATTGTTGTGGTTACTATATTACTATACATGAATTGTGTTACTTAAGGAGTATTACTTAGTGAATTTGGGATGGTTAATATATTTTTTAGGTTTTGTTTGTTTCTGTTGTTTTCTCACAAGGGTAATAGTATGTTTCTCATACTTGTTTGTAAGAAAATTTCATTTTCCCACTATGTATACTTATGTTCTCACCCTATGTATATAAACTTCTTTCAGGTTTGTAAGAGGATTATGTGGACCACGCTGGACCTTACAAGCTTATAATTTCGAGTATTAATTGAGTCATTGCTTTAGTTCTACATTGGGTACTTACCTAGGAGTTTTATTTCATTTTAATAGTTTTATTTTAAATATTGATGTTGGATGTTTTTTTTTCTTTTGTATATATAGTACTTGGAGTTATTTTGGGATAGACCATCTTGTCTCTTAATCTTTTTTTCTATAAAAAGAGAAATAACTCCCATTATTGTGAGATATTTATTACCCTTGGTGATGGTCGTCACCGATGGGCTAACTGGGGGTGGGACTCGGGGGGTCGTTATCTCCATTTCTTAATTAAAAGACTAGGAGGGGAATCATTAGTGGGAGGGGTCATGGCGGAATGGTATCAGGGGAAGGTTGAGAGATATAATGGGGTTTTGAGTAAGGAATATTGAGGATTGCATAGGTTAGTAGGGAAATAGTGTTAGGTGATCTTGGTGCTTGAAATTGTCTTGGGATGATCGACTAGGAAATAGGATTTTAGGTTCCCCCATCATCCTAGGCAAAGAATCTAAGCCTACCTAAAGACCAAGTGAGGATACACATTTTCAAGGTAGAGACCCTAGGAAATGTACATACATCACAATGACTTTTGATCCTTTTGAATTGGGTTGTTTAAGATGAATTTTAAAATAATAACAAAATGAGTTAAATGAGTAAAAATTTATCTTCAATAAAATTCTATACTACTTGGTATTTGGAATTTCTTGTTTACCTTTTTTGCTATAGGACCCAATCATTTTTTTCTTGTGGATCGGGGAGTTGTGGCTTATCAAGACAATCCAGTTTATTGGTGGAGGGTTAATCTAGTGGGGGAGGGTGACCAATGTAATAGAACATTATGTTCTTTCTAGTGGCTGGCCTTGGGAAAGTACGAGGGTCATGTTTTAACATTGACAGAGAGAGCTGGCTCGAGGAGCTTGAGATCACCTTCAGTTTGATCTAGGCCCTGTTGGAGTACCATGTTCCTTTTCTGGTGAGTTAGATATGGGGGTATCAAAATTAGTGGTGGAAATTGTACCTAGGTTAGAGGAAGGAGTTTGATGTTCTGTGGATCGATTTATAGAAGGAGTTTTGAGAAGAATTCCATTCATCAACCATGAAGGGTGAGAACAGGTAGAAGTTACTATGCCTCTAATAGGGGAGTATGATAGTATGAGAGATGGGGATTTATTTTAAGGATCTCCTTAATTTTTTCGTAGATATTTTTATAGATGATTATTATCGTGAAATATTTATAGAGGAGGTACTTCTCCCTTGTACCAAGTATGTGAGTACTATCTTTACGTTGTCGGCGTAAATGGAGGTTCAAAAGAAGGAGGAGATAATTTCATGGATTTCCTCATAAGGAGGTATACTATGAGAGAGGATCCAACAGGTTTATTTAAGAGGTTGGTTTACCACTAGTAGGTCTTATATTTCAGGGCCTTATAAGTTTCGAATGGCGGGGATTCGACCTCAGTAGATTCTATTTTGAGCTTCTGGTCCTCATTCCTTTTCTATGAAAATTGGAATGAATTGTTTTTTTGGTATTTGTAGTCATCTTTAGAACCAGTGTACAATAGTAATTCGAGGTTGGTATGGTGGAGGTGTATATGTTTTGTTCTAGACTCAGTAGTAGTTTCTAGATGGGTTGTTTCAGTAAAAGGGACAATAAGATCATGCTCTACTGAGGGGAGATAAAGCCAGTAGAGGCCTACCTCAGGGTGTTCCTCAGGGAACTCGACTTGACCATTGTCATGAAGGTGGTCACTAGTAGAGGGAAATCGGATCAGGGTGTGGTTAGTTACACATGGTAGAGGAAGATGTTCCAACCGGACTAGAAATCGTTATAGGTATGATCAGCTTGTTTATTACCCTTTCTTGTTCTTTGTTTTATTCTGTAGCATCACACACCTTTAATTTCACCTAATATAACCCATGCATAAAGAGGCTCATCATTCCCATAGTGTTGAGCATGATAGATAGAGTCTAGAACAGCTTGTTTGATATGTTTTGGGGATATAGACTAATGATGGGATCGCATCAGTCATATTGGGATATCTTCTCGCTATAGATGAAAACATACAGTTCATTCTTGGCATCGACTAGTTTTATTCCATACATGTTGTTATCAACTACTTATAGAGAAGATTCATGTTTCCAGATGTGGATGGCCAACACCTGGATTTCTTTGGCCAGCAGAGTTTTTAGGTGGGAAGTCAGTGTGTGGATCATTTTGTTCCTTATTGGTTGAGCTGTCAGTGGAATTAGTGGATGTTGAGATGGTGGAGGTCCTTAGAGTTCTTGTGGTGTTCTTATATTTTTTCCAATGAGGATACGACTCTACACCCTTGATGAGATGTTGAGTTTGGGATATACTTTCAACCTAATCCTTCTCTGTTTTGAATGGATCCTTATCATATGAAACCTTCTAAATTGCAGGAGTTGAGGATTCAGATTGATTATCTAATAAAGAAGGTATTTATATATCCCATTTTGTCACTATGTGGTGCTCAAGTGTTGAGTGAAAATAATGAGGATGGTAGTTTGAGGTTGTGAATAGATTATTATAGGTAGAATTAAGTGATGGTCAAGAACCATTACCCTCTTACAAGGATATATGATCTTTTTGACTTTATGAGAGGGTAAAGTTAATTTTCTAAGATCGATATGAGATCTAGATATCATCAGTTTAGGTTTAAGGAGGGTGATATCCTAAAGTAAGATTTAGTATATAAGTATGGTAATGTCGTGTTCATAGTCATTTCATTCGGTGTTACAAACACACCAGCCATGTTGATGGGGTTTACGAACTACTTCATTAATGATTTCCTGGATTGGTTTCTCATTGTACTCATTGATGAAATATTGATCAACTCAATGTTGGAGGAGGATCATATCTGGCATCTAATAACTATCTTGCAGGTCCTTCAATGCAACAATTTATATAAAAAGTTTTCCATGTGTAAGTTCTAGACACGATAAGTGCATTTCCATGGGCTTGTGGTGTCTGAGTTGGGTGTAGAATTGGTCCTGTAAAAGGTTTAAGAAAATTTTTCTTGGTAAGTACCCATGAATGTGGTGGTGGTTTTTAGTTTTCTTTGTCTTATGGGATTCTACTAGAGGATTTTACCTAATTTTTCTAAATTTGTGGCTCCATTGACAGCTCTAACAAGAAAAGACCAATATTTTATGCGGAGTGAGAAACATCAGGTAGAGCTTGGATATTTAAAGGGGATGTTGGTTAGTGATCTAGTTCCAGAAGAAGGGGTGTTGGTTGATGTGTTTTGTGATGCTTCCCATATGTTTTTGTGTTGCACCTTGATTTATAAACAATTAGTGATATCTTATGGGTCTAGGCGGTTATGTCCCCATTAATTTAAATATTCCAACCATGATCTTAAACTTGGAGAGGTTAGGTTTGTGCTGAAGTTGGAGTGGCATTACCTCCTTAAGGAGTCCTTTGTGGTCTTCAGGGATCTCAATATGTTAAGTTATTTCTTTTCCCAATCCAATATCAACTTGAGAAAAATGAGGTGGCTAATGTTTCTTTAGAACTATGACATTGATATCCCCTACAACTTAGTGAAGGGTATTTTCTTGGTTGATTCATTGAGTAAGAACTCACAAAATGAATTTTTTTAGAATCTTTGGATTCATGGAAGGTAATGGAGGATTTATCATCCATGCAATTAGATGAAAGAGTGGATGGTGGTAAACACCATTTGTTTCATATGATGGTGTAGTCATCTCTGATAAAATATTTGGAGGAGTCTCAGAAGGGAGACTTAGAGGTAGAGGTGATGAGTGATCGTGTTGACCATGATGATGCTCTAGAGGGATGGTTGGAGGTTGGTCAGAATTGAATGTTGTTCTAGGGAAGGTTTTTTGTTCTAGTGGTGATGCGTGGGGAGGTCCTCTACGAGTTTCATAACTCACCCTTAGTGGTACACCTAGGAGTTTACAATATTTACCATGTCTTGAGGATGTAATTTTGGTATCCTGAGATGAAGCGGTTAGTGGCAGGGTTTGTTGTGAAGTGATTAATGTGCCAGCAGATCAAGTACGAGCATTGTGTTCCCAGTGGTTTGTTTCATCCCTTAGATGTCCTTCAGTGGAAGTGGGATTCCATATAGATTTATTTCTTCACTATGTTATCTTGAGTACATGGAGGCTATGATTCTATCTAGGTGGTAGTGGACCGGATAACAAAATCAACTCACTTCATAGCATTCAAGGAGTCAGGTGTAGTGGATGCATTAAAAAGAGGTATGTGGATGAGGTGGTGTGGCTACATGGAGTTCAAAGATACATTGTCTCAGATCAGGATACATATTTTACCTCATGAGTCAATAAAGGATTGGAGCATGCTTTTGGCACATTGTTATGCCTTAGAACTTCCTTCCACCCTCAAATAAATGGGTCGATAGAACAGACTATCAATATGTTTGAGGATATGTTTTGATCACGCATCATGGAATTTGGAATTCGGTATGACACTTTCCCATGGTGGAGTTCTCTTATAATAATAGTTATCAAACAACCATTGACATGGATCCATTTGAATCTTTCTGTGGAAGACTGGGTATTTCCCCTGTATACTGAACAGAGGCTGGGGAGACATATTTTCTTGGTCTCGAGTTAGTACACAGAACAACAAGATAATTTTCTTCTTGTTCGTTAGAGGATGAAGGTAGCATTGTACTAGAATAAGTTATATGTTGATGGCATGAAAAGTCCCTTGGAGTTCAGTGTTTGGGAACACGTGTTCTTGAAGGTCTACCCTTGACATGGGAAAATTAGGGTAGGAAGAGGGAGTAAGCATTCTTTCTAGTTCATTGGATCCCTCGAGGTGTTGGGATGAGTTGTTGAGGTGGAATACCAATTGGCGATGCCACCACAGTTGGAGAGGATCCATGATGTTTTTCATATATCTCAACTGCATTGGTATCATCATGAGGAATCCCTTGTCATTTAATAGGGAGAGTTGGATATTGAAGATGACATAACATACATGGAGTGGACATTAGATATCAAAGATCATTGGGAGAATAATCTACCTGTGTGGACCATTCCTTTGGTTAATTAGTGGTGGTGGCATGGTGGCTTGGAGGAGAGTACTTCGGATAGAGAAATATTGATGTGTGCTCAGTACCTAGAGTTTTTTTGTGTTTCTCCATGTTCTTTTTTTGTTTGTAATGTAATTTTTTAACCTTCTTTTATGAAATGCGGTGTTTCCTTGTTCCATAATATGTTAAAATTTCCTTACATGTGAATATTTTAGGATGTGATTCCTAATCAAGATGAAGTAATTACGCTGCAATTAAACCCATGTGGGTGAGTTAGTGAAACCCAGAGTTGATAGAATCATGACATGGAGGATGAAATTACCTAGTTTGCATGTTCGAATAGGGAGGTTGTTCTTATTATTTGGTGTTACTTTTGTTTATTTGAGTTAGAAGATTTTAGAGGTGGTTTCTTGGATAAGGAAGTTTCTAATCCATATTTTGAACAACGCAGGGTGGTTTATCATTAGAAATTGATGTGTTTGGTTGTTAGCGGTTTTTTGAGTGCAGTGGGGCCCTGGAGAGGTACCTTAAAGGGTAGTTTTTTGGGTGCATCTTTCTTATGGTCTTAGTTTTGGATTCTCAAGGGAATGAACTATTTTAGAGGTATTTGATGTAATAGACCATAACTCTCTAGTCCTTTACTTTGTGAAAATTTGGTGATTGAAGTGTTCTTTGAGGTCATAGTGACACATTTTCAGACAATACCAAATTTCCTATTTTTTCCAACAGTTACTCTAATGGTGAGTCATAGTGGCGAGTCACAATGGTGAGTCCCAACAATAGATCACAGTATTAAGTCACAATAGTGACTCACACCGGTGACACACAAAGGTATCTGTCACCAGTATGTCACACTGATGACTTTAATTGATATCTTGCACTGGTGACTAACCTAATGATGGGTCATTTCTAATACTTTTTCATTTTTCTAGCTGTTCATTTTTTGAACTTTTCAAATGCCTATTTAATGAAAAGTGAGTTTATTATAATATTTATGTGGTTTTGAAGCCGTTTAAAGGGTTATGGATCATATCATTAATTTCATAAAAGTCTAGGAGCATTCTAAATGGGTAAACCATATGGTCTTGGTCATGATACACCTTTAATGGATTTTAAAACCCATTTCTCTTATAGATTTAGGATCTAGAATTTATAAATATGAGATTTTCTATTCCTTGTGGACTTCCCATTCTCTTGATACCTGACATCCCCATGACCCTTTCAACCCCAAGGAGTTATATGTTGGGCTGTAGCTTTTGGATCATGTTTTATATGAAGGATTTTCCTACTGCATGTGCAACCCAACCTTGGTGAAATTAGGTGGTGTCGATCCCTTCTTCTTTCAAGTTGGTCTCCTTAGTCTCTATTTTATTTGTTCATCATGAGTGGTGGGTGTATCAATATTTCTTGGGAACACTGTCGGATTTGGATTAACAAAGATAATTAAATCAGAAAATATCAATCAATGGGGTCTGGGGAAAGTGACGTATGATCATACTATTTATTTCATATTTTTTGAAAATATTTTGAATTGTATTGGATATAAGCCTACTGAAAATAACTGTTTTTGGGGTCCTTAGTTGCACATATAATGATTATGAATGCATGTTTATCTACTTCACAATAAAAAGATGCATGGAATATGTTAACAACATATACTCAGTTAAAATAAATGGATTCCCTAGGATCAAACTGTTTCTATGATAACCCTTGAATTAACAAGTGGAAATTGAGTGAGGTATTCTTTGTTAAATCTAAATATGAATTTACTTGATTAATTTTGTGGTGTGATTTGTTCAATATTGTTCTAACTTGTGTTGTAGTATTTATGTGTCCATGGATGTGTGATGAGGGATGGTACAACTGGTGTAATGGAATCTTAGGTTGAGAGAGTTTTTTGTGAACCTAGATGTGGATGAAAAAGGGGTGTGGATTTGGAATGGATGGTAAGTGTTGTACAACAGGGTTGTGATCGGGTTGTGTGGTTATCTACTATTGGGTATAGCTATGAGTTGGGGGTTTGCTCTATTTAGTAGATGGGTTGTTCAGAATGACTTTGAAGAATGACGATGGAAGTGTTTTCCATGGTTGCCTCGCCATTAATAACATGCAGAATGCTTTCTCGTACCTTGGAATTTGTATGTCATGTCATGAATGGGTGTTAAACATAGAGAAATTTTATGTGGGTTAGTTTTCCATGATTTCCCTCCCTCCATGTGACTTTTTCCTGTTTCTTTTTGTGTGATGGTCCTACTAGTAGCCTAGGTAGTGATAAAATGAATAATATAATTATTAATAAAGAATGATAATTGGTTAAATGAATTGGATGGGGGTTTAATTTGAGTTGGTGGCTAGTCATGTGGTGGTATATTTAGAGGTAGTAAGAAATGCAGTATTGTGATCTGGATGATTGTTTGAGAATCCATAGGTTGGGAAGGAGTGTTTGGAATTATATATAATTATTAATTGTATCTTACTTGAGATTTATATATGCACCTGACCCTTGTTGATCACTATGTGACAAACTCCCCCATCGTCATCAGGGAGGGTGTCTTTCTCAAACATCCTAATGGGAGGATGGATGGTTGGAAACTCCCCCTTCCCCAGTCCCTCTTCATGATGGTGGTAGCCTATGATTATTCAGGACGGTTGTGTTTTTTGGGGCCCATGTGTGTGTGGTAGGGTTTTATTTTCCAAGTGTCTTCGAGATGAGGCAAGTTGTGTTTTCCAAAATGTCTTTGGGATGAGGTTTGTTATTCTTTCGTAGGGGTTTTTGGGATTTTATGTGGTATATTGACTTCGTGTGAGAAAGGGTTTGTGATTATCTTTATTCTTCCATGTGATAGGACTAGATGTGAGGCCCAGGTAACTGTGGGGAGGATGTGATGAGCTTAGATTTCCCATGAGATGGGACTAGCTGTCAGACCCAGGTGTGTGTGGTTTGGCTATTATGTGGTACTTTTGGAGGAGGTGGGGGGGCCAAGAAATTATTTTTTAGGGTTTGAAAGTGGCTAATCAATGGGAAAGGGTTGTGGGTAACCTATCATTTATGTTCTTACAATATTACTTGAATTTACCTGAGTTACTTTGTGAGTGTTCCTTGGTGAGGTTGTGATGGTTAATATATATGTTATGTGTTGTTTGGTTTATTTTCTTTCTCACAGGGGCATTAGTATGATTCTTTCACTTATTCATGATAGACTTTGTTTTCCTACTGAGTATACTTTTATTCAAACCCTTGGTATATGAACTCCATTCATGATTCCAGGACGATTACATGGACCATACTAGATCTTATAAACATGGACTTTTGGATAGTTTTTAGGTCACTAATTTAGTTTTACTTGGGGTACTTACCTTGGAGTTTTATTACATTGTAACAGTTTTATTTTAAACATGAATGTGGTATGGGTTTTATCTTTATTTTATATATTTATTACCTGAAGTTATTTTGGGATGGACCGTCTTATCTCTTAATCTTGTTTTCTTTAAAAAGGGAAATGCCTCCCTTATTTGTCAGATCTTGCATACCTTGGGTGCTGGTGTCCAACCCGGGGCCTACTAGAGGTAGGAGTCAGGGTTCATTATCTAGATTTATTCATTTACAATCTAGGAGGGGCATATTTGGAGGTAGGGGTCATGAAAATAAGATATGGTAGAAAAATACACACCTCAACCTTGATTATAAAGTGGTTAGACACCAGCAGTCAACCACAATTTAGAAAAAAACTATCTTCAGTAAAGGCATTATGAAAATTTCAGTAACTTGTTCTGATTTAGGAGCGTACTCCAGCTTTAATTCATTCATATCCACATAATCACTGATGAAATGATATTTAATATCAATAAAATTTTAATTAAAATGTTGTGCCATATTTCTGGTGAGGTTGATTTCAATTTTATTATCACAACCTAAGAGAAAGGGTAACATCACTTCAACAAGTAAATATTCTAACTGAGTCTTCATACACATAAGCTGGGTAGCAGCTTGATTAGTAACAACATAATAAGCTTCGTCCATAATTACAGTTACTCAGTTCTATTTTTTTGTATTCCAACTGACATTGTTTTCCCTTGAAATAAAACTCCACTAGATGTGGATCTTCTATCATCAACATTTCCTGCACAATTAGCATCTGAATACCCAAAAAAATCAAAAATTTCTGAAATATCATACCTGGTTTTGAAATTTTATGTGTTTTTTATGTATCTGAGATTTTTTTTCAGAAGGTAAATGTGAATATTTAGGAGCTCTCCGAATTATTTCACATAAGGTAACAACGTAAACAATGTTAGTTCTTGAGATAGTCAAATTCAATAAAATTCTCATAAGCTTTTAAACCTCTTTATGATAAATTTTATTTCATTATACATCTTTAGACAACATTTTTAACACTAAAATTGGTGTGGAAGAAGGTTTTGAGATTTCCATGTCAAACTTTTTAAGAAGTTCCTTAGTATAATTTTTTTGATAAATAAATATTTTATTCTTATTTTGAAAAATTTATAACCAAATGAATTATTTCATTTCTCTAATCATGAACATCTCAAACAAAATTTTAATTTCTTTAAGAAATATTTCAATAGATATTTCATCATTTCCAGAAAAGATAATGTCATCAACATTACAATGAAGAAAAACTCTTGAATTGTTTGGATGTAATGATTGTTATCAAATCAACCCTTCTCAAAACTAATCTTCCATAATCAAGTATTCAATTTTAAATACCATGCCCTCAGTTCTTTTTTGATCCCATTCAATGATTTATATATTCTTTATATATAACTTTAATATTTAATAATAATGAATCCACAAGGTTTTTTAATGTAAACTTCCTCAACAAGATACCCATTTAGATGTGTGAACTTTACATCCAACTGAAAAATTTTGTAACATTGTTGTGAAAAAATATATAGAAAAATTATTATTGTTGAAAACCATTTCACTAGAGAAAAAGTCTTATCAAAATCAACATTGTAAATTTGAGAGTAGCCTTTGCAAACTAATATTCTATTGTTTCTTATCACTTCACCTTCATCATTAATCTTTTTTTGGAAAACCCACTATTTACAAACAAATACATTTTTGTTATCTAGATTATATATGAGTTCCAATCTATCATTATTTTCAATCTAATCCATCTCTCTGTTCATGGAATGAAACCATTCTGGATACTCCAAAGATACATTCAATTCATTCTGATCAACTTCTGAATATAGATAAGTATGTGTAATAGAATTTATTGTTCTTTCTATTTTAACTTTTTACATTGATAACCAATAATGTTTTGAGTTTCAAATTGCTTCTTCATACTGGGATGATATTTTTGAGATTCTTCCTAATCAATAGAAATAGATGATTCTAGTTCTTTTCCTTCTTGAGTAGGATTACAATTTCCTATATCCTTATCAGAATCATTAACAAAACTTCTGTTATCCTGCCCAACTTTATTATTAGCTTGAGTCTATTTATCCTCCTCAATTTTTTCAATAAATTTTAAATAAGAAGAGTCAAAAATTATTTATATTTCTTTGTTGAAACATATGTATTCTTTTCCTTCTAGATCATAGCCATTAAAAATTCAATCTTCACATTTCTCCCCAATCATAACAAAGTATCCACCTTTCTTCTTTATGTTACATGGACTCCCAAAAACACTTATGTGCTCCAAACTCATAGTTCTATCATAAAACAGATAATATAGAGTCATATGAAAACATGTTCAATAGAAACATCAATTTTGAATATATTCCACAACACTCATTTCTTGCCTCCAATAGTAATGAGAAAGACCATGTTGCAGTAACTTAGTTCTCTCCATTTCCACCAAACATCTGTTATTTCATTTAGAAATGCCATTTTATTATGGATTGTATATGGAAATATACTCATAACAAATTCTATTCTTCTCAATATAAATTTCAAATTCATCATTCTTATGCTCACCACTATTATCAGTTCTCAACATCTTCATTGAAAACTCACATTCCTTCTCATCTTTCCTCCTGAAACTTTTTAAAAAATTTAAAACATATAACTTATGATTCATATATATTGTCCTAGTAATGTGAGTAAATTAATCACTTTATATGTTGATGTACTTATATCCATTTTCTGATTGTTTTTTTCATAGTACCACTTATATCACAATGGATAAGTTTTAGGGGTTGTTTTGAAAAAATATCTACATTCTAATATTTTGTGTTTGTAATTTTTCATTTATAAAAAATAGACAATTACTAATATATTTTTCTTGACATATCAGGAACTTCTGATACACTATCTTTACTTGATAAAATTATCATTTTTCTATTATACATGTGTCCTACCCTTTTATGCAACAACATATTCTCTTCCACCTTACCAAAAAAAAGAGTTTTATATTTAACCAACTTGAAATAAATTTCCCTTTGTATTTTGGACTATTGTAACTATATATCCATCCTCCACACTTTTTAAAACCAATCTGTATTTCTCAAAATGAGTTTTTTACCCTCATAACAATGATGAAAAAGACTTAAAAAAATCTTTCAACCAAGAAACAAATAAATCTTCCTTGTAATTAAACTTTTCTTTCCCAATGATAGTTGATCCAACACCTTTGATTCTTAGTGATTATTCATATTGAATTTCAGAGTTATTTCTTTGATTCTTTTTAAATTATTTTATAATTTTAAATATCATTTCATGTTTGAGGAACAACCAATGTCAAGATTCCATGGATGTTCACCTTTAATAGCTCTGAGGGTGGTTTCAAAAACAAGAGCATTTTCTTTATTAAGCTTATATTTTTGAGAATTTTTAAGAAACTTTTGGTATGATAGTAATAAAAAAGAACTACTTTTTCAAGATTCACTAGTTTTTCAAACCATTGTCAAATAGATTCCATGGGTTGGAACCTATTTTAAACTTTTACCCCAACCTTCTTACGTTTCTTCAAAACAAACCTCTCAAACATCTTCCTTTGGGGAGATTGGATTCCCCACAAAATTTGACTTCTTTAACTTTTGAATAGTGGTAAGGTTGTTGGTTAAACCCATAATTATTTTAATTTTTCCCAAATCCATCACAATATAAGCACTATCCCTAGAAATAATATTTACCTCTAAAACATTCACATCGATGGGAGTTATAAACATGTCCCTCAGTAACCTTCTAGTCTTTCTAATATTAACTTTGTTGCCCACCAACCTTTTTATTAACAATAAGAATCATCCATTTCAACATAGTTTTATTTTCATTATTATCCATTTTGTAAGTATTAGAATCCTTTTTTAATTCATAATGTTTAGAAACATTTTCAAACATAATATTTCTATAAACAACTCAATTCTCCACTTTTTTAATCTTGTCCACATGCATAAAATTACTATCATTCTTTTACCCATAAACATATCCACCTTTATTCTAAAAATATTATGATAACTCTTATTAATTCTTCTAAATTTTCTTATTGCAATAACTTTAATCAACTTTTGAGATTTTTTTTAAAACATATAACTTTTTGTTCAAATTTAGAATGTTTTGTTGAAAAGGTTCCAACTCTTCTTATTTTTCCTCCAACTTCACTTCCAAATGTTCATTATTATTCTTTTATTCCTCAGTGGATTTTTTCAAATCATCAATCTCTTCTATTATTTTGAAATTAGAAATATATTACTATTTGTTTTCTGAGGAACTTTCAAATTTTAACTTATTTATTTTATTATACTTCCTTCAAATATTTCCTAGGAATGTTTTCAATTATTATTTCAGGTGATATTCTAATTGAGTTTATTCTTCTTCAAAACTACTACTTCGGAACTCTTTATTATTTATTATGTAAATAAAAGTATTCTCACCAACATACACACTAGATTTTTTGGATTCACAATTACTGCCTTCTTATTCTTATCTTTAGATAAGAAACTTTTTCTTTTGGATTTGAAGAACTTTTTATCTTTTCCTTTGTAAAAATATTTATATTTATGACCCTACTTCATTAATGATATTCCTAAAATTATTTATTATTCATAATTATCCTATTATTTATTTCTTATAGGATAATTAGCTACAAAGTGCTCAATTAATCTACATTGAAATAATTTTAAGTGATGTTTCACATTATATTTATATGTGCCTCTTCTCACATTTTTATAAAATAAGGATAATATATCATCATGATTTTTACATACCGTTTTTATTCAAAATCACTTTCTTCTTATTTATAATAATATTCATTTACATATCCTTCTTAGAAGCCTTGATAGAAATTTATCTATCATTTTTTTCATTTTCCTTACTTTCTCCCTTATAATTTCATAAGTGATGAGTGTAATTTACAAATAATCTGGAGATAATGTTTTAGGATCACTATATTCTAATGAAGAAAATTTAGAATAATACTTATCAGGAAGGATTCTTATGATCTTTTCAACAACTTTAGAATCATATATCTTTTCACTAAGACATATGCTAGTGCTAAAAATTTTGTTTACCCTTATAAATAATACCCCAACCGATTCATGCTAACTAATTTTCAAATATTCATACCCCAACCTCTATATTTTTAATTCTTACTTATTCACTTTTTTATTTCATTCATATAGGTTCTTTAACTTTTACTATATGCATTTGACTATGGAAAGACCCTTTACTATTATAAATTCACTCTCAAAAAGTGATAATAGTAAAAGCATTATTCTCCTTTCCATCATTCTCAATATTTTTCTTATCAATAGACGTAAGAGGGGATTTTTCATCAATAGGAGGAAATACATCTATTGTATCTTTAAGAACATCAAACCAAGAAGATATAAGATAATGAGAAATTCTATATTTCCAGATATGATAGTCCTTATCATTAAAAATTGGGATACCATTACTATTGAAACAATACAGATTATCAATCATTTTCTCTTCAAAGCATCATCAGAGAATAATCAAAGGGAACCTTCACTCTACTACCAATTTTAATTTCCTAATTTGGATAGTTTTTTCATCACGAAGTGGAGGGGGTGAATCAAGGCTACATTTTTCTTTTATGTTTCCTTTCTAATGAAACAATCATCACCTATTTTTAAATATTTATTTCCCACCAAAAAACAATTCAAACACACATCCACAAAAACATAATAAGTTAAAATGTTCACCACTCAATAAGAGTTGATAAATCCTTGGTATGGTTTGAAAATGATCCAATACCAATAAATCCAATTGAAAAAAATACTTTTGTGAGGACTAAAATAAGTAAAATATTATTCTACACTCATATAACAATATTATTAATAAAATAGTTCATGTGATTCAAGTAGTAAAAAATGATATAAGAATGTTTTTGTAAGAAACATGTTACTGTTATTCTTGATCAACTTTCACAAAATTTGATATTTTCAAACAATTCATCACTTTCATACCCAGAAGATGGTAAGAACAGAATTGGGACATAATTTTAGAACTCAGTCTAATTTCCCAGTCCTATTTTTTACAACAAAAAATATATATCTATTTTAGAATATGGTTATGAAAATTATTAACTAATTACTCAGGAATAAAAAATTCCAAATATGATTTTCCCAGTCCAATTTCGCAATATGATGACTAGCTGAATACAATGATTAGCAGAATTAAATCTTGTCTCTTCTACAAAGTTTCCTTTGTCTCGAAAACATCATCAACAAAACCCAATCTAGATACCTATTGTTCTCTGTAGAATCCTTTAGTACTACACTTTAACTCTTCCTTTCATGAAGAATGCATCTATGAGAAAGTATAAAGCACTTTCCCTTTTATAGATGATCGAAATATTGTTTAGGCTAAATTCTCAAAGCATTCCAAGCTCAAAATAAATTTACTTATATTTTAATATCCCTTGGATTTAGAACGAATTAATTAATTAATCAACAATTATAATCTCTTCTTGTATCTTCTTGAACCTTCTTGAATCTTTTCACAACATCATCTATGCTTCATTATATTTTCACAAATAGTAGTATGATTCTGATTCTTCACTCCAATATCCAGACACGATTTCATCTTAATGATTCTTCAGAACAATTGTTTGTATGACGAAATTGACATATTTTTTCTTCTTATAAAGTTTTAGTTTGACTCTGGTTCCCCAGTCGGATTTCTATAATGATATGCCTCATTATGATGAAGAAAAATGTAAAAAAATCAAATTAACGTTTCTATACACCAAATGTATAGAATGGAACATAAGTTATCTTATTATGATTCTTGAAACCAATTATGGTTTATATAGAATCATCATATTCTTCATACTCTTAAATCTAGCTTCATGTCCCCCTTCAAAAACATGTCCAAAACTTTCTAACAAGATTATTCATTATTTAAACAAATTATCCTGAATCTGATTATGTTATCAGTGTTAGGTTACATATTTTAATTAGTCTCATCTTTATTCTAACAATTGGAGTCTACTTAAGTTCCTTTTCTTCTCTAATTATGATAGCAAGGAACTTTCTATGGTTTTTATAAAATAATTCTCGGAAGATTTAAATCTTTTGGGTTTTATTCTAACTGAAATGTAGTGCCTTTTTTACAATCCTCCTCCTCACCCTTTAAACAAAACTGCATTTAGTAAACCTCTTATGCTCATCTTGAGACAATAAATATTCATCGTTGTCAACTTTCTTATTTAAAAAAAATATTCTTGTGTCATGAATTCCTTCATGGATTTGATTACATTGAATATCAACTTCAACATCTTCTAACTTATAATTGAATGTATCGTAACGTCCCAATCCTTTAAAAATATCATTCTTCATAACACATCCTGAATATGGTTTTCAAAACATGTTCTCCTCCATTATTCATCAAAATTATATCACAAGTTTTAAAAAATAATTATGAGTAATTATAACAAAAAGATCATCAATGAATCATTATATTATTATCCAAATTTGGTAGACTCCTCTTCATCACCTCAATATGATCTCTTCCTTCATTCTAGGCCCAAGGTGAGTCTTATGAACCTTTTCATCCAACATAGATATTTCCAATCTGATGAAATTTATTATTAATTGTGAGTCTGATTTTATGAATACGATGGTTAGTACAATTTTTAACAAAAACAATGTGTGGTGATTTCTTTTCTTCTTAAACTTTACTGACAACAAAAGACAATAACATAATTCAATAGTCATCTTTATCAACTCCATCCTAACAAAAAAACATAACCACAAAATCAAAAAATCTCATCTTATTTTATTTCGAATAAAATAATTTCAACCCTTATCACCTTATATTAGGAAATTAATTTATTAAGTGCAACATAAAATTTAATATTACTTATTATTATCTAAAAACATTGAATAATTACAACAATGACTCTCCCCATACTTATAAAATAGCACATCCTCTCCTCACTTGTTCATAGACATCGATAACTCTATCTTGGTGAATAAATACCCAAATAAATTCCAAACTCCCTACCCCATGATATAGATATCTTTCAACTACCAAAATTCTATTATTATAAGGCATATGGTGTATGTTGAAAGAATTTTTCCATATAAAATGTAAAACTATTAAATAATTGTTTTCATGTTTATTTATTCATATGAATTCTTCAAAACTATCATAACCATGGTGATATATTAACATCATTATCTCAAATATATATAAATTTTATTATGTTTATGAAATTATACATTTTCATCTCTTTTTCATCCCATGGGAAAAAAATATCTATTGTACGTGTGTGTGGACTACCACCTCCACGAAGCAATGAATTTCATTTTTGATCACTGACTCTCAAGGATGTTTATTATGATGGATTTAAAAACCATATATTATATTGATGAAATAATTATTATTGTTAAAATATAACTTAATATCCTCCTTCTTACAATTCCATCAATTAGAAAATGATAATGTTTCTCATGAGTACTTATGGGATACCACCTCCACAAAGGGATGTGATTTTTTTTCATTTCAACATTAAATGGAACATCATTAGAATTTATTTAATTAATAAATATGTTATATTTATGATAAATAATATTTCATAAAGGTAAAAATATAACTATTTTCTTTTCATTTCATCCATAAAAAAATGAAAATGTTGTTCATGTGTACGTACAGACTACCGTCCCAATGAAATGAAGTGATTTATTTTTTATTAATGACTAAAATGGATGAATATAAAGTATATTGGATACATAGACATGGTGATTATATAATAATTATTATTTTGGAGGAAATGGATGAAAAAACACTTTGATCGTAGTTAACACACTGATATTGTTTTGAGGTTATAAACTGAAATCCCCCAAAATGACCAATTTGAACATAACCATTTTAGAAACTAAATGAGAAATGGAAATAAATGAAATAAAAAGTTTATTATAATGGAATTAACAAGAAAAACTTTCTTAATAAATTAAATAAGTAATATATTTTTCTTATTATTTAGTTATATATTTTTTGAAGCCTGATGTGACTTCAAGACAGTAATTTTTTTTAAAGTATTCCATTCAAATTTATTTACACCTTATCCATGATCTTAAAAATGTTTCAGGAATGTCAATATATATATTTTAATGATAGTCAAGGGTAATTTAAAAATAGTATTTAATCACTTTAAGAAAATTAAAAATGAATCTTTTTAACTTTATTGTATGGGTCTTTTTGACTTATTTTACAAAAGTGATAAAAGATTGTTTTTAATGTACACAACCTAATCATCTTTTCCCATGGTCATATCAATAAATCATTATCAATATTATTCTAAAATATTATATTTTTTTCCAAGAATATCCAAGTCTATCTCATCTAGAGAATTATTCAATTTTAATAGTTTTCAAAAGAAACGAATATTTCGCTGTAAATATATGTGAAAAAGGAAAGTGATTTTTCTTATGGGTTCAAATGAATTTTTTCATGAGTTTTATTATGAAAAATTGATATATTTTAAATTTTTTATTCTATATTTAGTAATTGGTCACTATATATCTTGAAGTTTGAGATTTATATAGATCATGATCATGGGTGAGATCAATATAGCTCTCCAATGAATTAGGTAAGGAGTTAGTATTTGAAGGTGAAAATGTGTGTGATAACTGAGCAGTTTACTCCTATATAATTAAGTCAAATTCATTTTTTTTGAAAAAAAATAAACACGATTGAACACATGATTGGAATATAATTCATTGAGAAACCTAAATTATGATGAAAAATGATTTTGTTGTACCCAATGGATTGTAATGTTTCCTTGAGAGGGGGTGAATGAAGGGTGGCCAACTTTTTACCAAATATATTCTACTTAATATTTTAATTTATCTAACTTGATCTAAATTGTTTTACCGTTTATGATGTATGGAACTTTTAGTATAAACCCCCATCACTTTTCTATTATGTAATACATATTAAAAGTTGTGTAGAAAGGATTCACCCAATAACCCAACATATTGTATAATGAAATCAACCATAACCCAAGGATGTTTTTATATTGTTTCCTCTAATTTTAAAAAGTCTTCTTTCTATTTTTCTTATAGTGTAAAATTAGCATACTTCTGATCTTACTGTAATATTACTTGCACATCATCTAATATTTCTTTAATATATTTTATTTATAGAAACATCAACTTCAGAAGAATCAGTACTCAGAACTTCTATAGGTTGTTACATGAAATTGGTATGACTTCTCAAAAATCATTGAAAATAGACATTCTAATTCATTAAAAACATTAAACCAATAAAATATTCTTTAAAATATCTGGTTGAAAACAATAACTCTTTTGTTCTTCTCAACTCAACTCAATATCATCATCATTCTTTGAATGTCCTTAAAACTTTTTATATACCCAAATTCTACCAGAAAGTAAAGAATAATTGTGATCTCCAAATTTGATCTTCCCTCTCATATTTTACTTTATTTTACTACCTTTTAAAATTTCCAAATAGTCAAAGTAATATTAATTTTTGAGCATTTCCTTAGATTTCAATACCGAAAGAATAAATTCAGCCCTCAATCTAAGCAAGAATCATGATCTTTCCTTCATTAAAAGAAAATGATGAGCATCCATCTATGCATCATCATAGTAGATGTGACTTCATATTGATTATTTGAAAATACTCAGAACATTCAGGTGAAGTTACATTTATTGAATTTTCTTCAAATGAGCATGCATTAGTTGAATGAACTTCTACTAAAAATAATTCAGATGATCATACTTTTTTTTAACATACTTCAGCTAAATAAAGATCCATTTTATTTACTATACATGAATGTACTTGAAATTAACATACTTCAGTTGGATTTACATAAATTGAATAAACATTTTGGGAAAATAATTCAAATATATATACTTTATATTAACATACTTTTGTTATAACTTGTTCAGTTGAATGAACTTCTAAAACATACTTCATTTGAATATAGTTTAGATAAAAATACATTAGTTTTATATACTTTGGTTGAACTCATCATATTGTAACAATCGTCACTATGATCATATTGAATAAATATTTTACTTCCAATAAAGTTATGTGCATAAATTTATTGAAAAATAAAAAAAACATCAGCCTTCCACATGAAACTCTATACAATAATCTATAGGAATCTCTCTTTAGGAAAATTTATCAATATAAACATTGACATTTCCATAATATGTTGACAATAAAGACAATATTTTAATAATTATCATCCAATGATCACATCAATATCCCCCTTTCGATTTGATGACAATTCCAAATTCCCCATAAATTCAAGGATTTTTCTCCCCCCTTATTGATAATAACTTCAAATATTCTCCTATAGGGGATATTCTTTTTCACTTCCCCATTAATGATTTGAATCATGGTCATCCGCATTTACATCTTGGGCTGTGGAGGAAACATTTTTTACACATTTTATTCTTCTCCCTTTTTCATCTATTATCTGTAATTTCATGAGGGAAGGGTGGAATCAATTTTCTTAAAGAAGTGAAATTAAAATCTACTATATCTATGTCTATGTGAGTGGTGCTCTGTGAAGGAAAAAATAGTGATTAACTCATATTCCAGATATGTCCCCAAAAAAATTAACAAAGTGGTATTGACTTTTATAAAATATTCTAACTAATTTTACAAAATATTTATTTATTGAAAGTTAATTGTGCTTTTATTCAACTCAATTTCATAAACCCATCTCAACGAATGGATAAAAAATATTCAAGCATTAAAGAGTGTTTTCCCCTTCAAAAAATTATTTTTAACTTCTCCGGATTTATTTTTTGTGCAATCATAAGAGAAAAAAATACCAACATACATCAAGGTGATAAAATATTAACATCTCTGAATTTTTTATATATATAACTTCTTCTTCATCATTTATATCTTTATTCACTATGTTCTCTAAAGATTAGCCTCGCTGCATATCTTTTGTAAATCTTAATTTCTCCTTCATCAACAATTTATTTTTATGTTGAATTATCCAATCATTCCTAAAATTATTTGGTAATAATTATCTGAACTCTAGATCATTTCTAACTTATTTCAATCATTATTGTACATGGCTACATCTTCTAGACACCATTTTATGATAATTCACTACATTATCTTTTGGATTGAATCCTCTTCATAATACCATGTGTAATTTTTTCATAAGAAATTCTTGAAGATAAAACAAACTATAATTTATTCAATAAATATATTTTACCTCATAATGATATTGAGAACATAAATATTGTCTAGATTATTGTTTTATTACAAATCCCTTGTTTCAAAATCTGATAAATAGAAATAACTCCTAATAATAGAACTACACAAAATTCTAAATATTTCTATCTTCTTACTAATTTACTAAAATACACTAGCATCAGACATATATTTTTTGGATTATCTATTTATTCTGTAATTTTCAATTATTTTTTTTGGATTTTTGTTACATTCTTGATAATTATTTTTTTTCATTGGATCTAACTTCCTCTCATAAACCCAAATGTACTACCTTGATTTGTTTGTAAAAACTCATAAACTCTATCTGATTCTCTATTCAAGTCTAAACTATTTTATCTACTACTTAATTTTGTAGAGATTTCATAGTCATTTATACTTAGTAATATAATAACACTCTGATAAGATCATTTATACTAAAGATAATCTTCATAGATAACTTCTCATCATCTCCCATAAATATTTTATATCTTGTAGTATCTCAGTACCTAAATATTCTTCTTCGGATAGTCTATTGAAACATAATATTCTCAAATTATAATATCTGATAAGTTCAATAGCTTCCTTCAATATTTCATAAATAAATCTTCCATATTCATGCATGTAAATTTCACTTTCACTGTGTGACTTTGATGAGATCATTATTCAGCATGTAAGAGACATCTCCATCTAAAACATCTTTGTTTCACCTAAATCCAGCTAACATAAAATAATCAAAACATGATATTTTGGTGACATGATTAGGTGTATCTATTGATTCTGATATTTTCATAGGATTCTCACTGATTATTTTATACAGTTTGAAAGTTGATAAATATATCACTTTATGAAAAAAAAAATTGATGTATCACATTCCCGTGTAATTAAGCCTCATTTGTTTCTAGAATGTAATTTTTCAATTAAGTACTTATTCCAAAACATTATACGTAAATTGATTAAAACAATATCATTCCCATTTCAATTAAAGTGATTTCCAATTCCCTATAAACAAAACTGTATGCCTTATTTTCTTATGGATAACACAAACTTTACATTGATACTCCTCCCAATTCATCTCGTATTTATCCTTCCAATAAAACTTTTGCCTTATTAAAAAACCTTTATCTTTGTGCCATTACATATCCTACTAAAACATGATTCTTATCCAGGTATAATTTCAATTAAAATATATAATCTTATATAAATATCAAACTCATGGGATGAATCTTCTTATGGAACTCCATATGTCAGATTTATCATCCTAACACTATATTAATAACATTTTTCTTTCCATGTTCTAGTTAACGAAAAATATTCATATTTATAAACATCTAGTATATCCAAATATCTCCTTTCAATCTACTCGTTTTTGTGTTATAATATCTTTTTTCTATCATAAAGTGTCTTCCTTGCATAATATAGTGTTGGACCATCTGGTGGAATTGAAATGGAACCACAATTTAGAAAAAAAACATGAATTCACTTTCATATGACATTGAAGTAGTACGAGAGCTTTTATATGACACCATTTATAATATAATTCATATGGGACATCCTATTTTCTTCAATGTTGGATAAAAAGTATATCACATGTCTTCTTCTGATAAACTCATGCAGTTCAATTACTCTTTACATATGAGGAGATTCATATAAATGTATAGGTTTGATAGCCTTCAACCACAACCTTTAATGAAAATAACCACTTCTAGAAGCATATAATGTTATATGTGATGTACATTTCATGCCTTACCATTTTTTTCTTTCAAATATCCCCATTCTTTGTGACTTACTACATCAAGAGAATATGTCTTCTAAAATATGAGGATGCCATGCTCATATTTCTTGGATTACTATTTAATAATAATTTCACATTTTGTTATTATATATGCATTATGTCCATCAATATGTAATAAAAAATCTACTCTTATTAATTCCCAACTATTTTTTACTCACTATAAAACAAATTTTTTACTTCAACGCCTTTTACATTGACGAAACCAATGTAGTTCATAATGATTTTTCATTCTTTGGTTGAGGTCATAAGTAAAATATTATTTAGTATTGAAGATTTCCAAATTTATTTATTCCATGATTCAGTACCACCATATTCCCCATCGATTCATCAATCCATCAGATTATTTTTCATTTGGTGTTAGAGCACTTTTTTTCTTGAATCTATATGTACATTTCTAGATCATTAAGTCTCTATAATCACCATATTTATCTTTACATAATTCATAGGGGAAAATCCCCTTGAATTACATCACCTTTAATTCCATTTTGTATAGAACATTATTACAAACTACCTGGAAATAATGTGGATCCTAATTTCCTTATTAGTTATATAATGATGGTCGAGAAGATTTTATAAATTGTGAAACTCTATTAACTTCAGAGTTAATTTTATTTATGAAATTAAACTTGGTTTTTCAAATACTATTATTATGATTGTGAGATTACTTCTTCTCCCGTTTATACATCACTTGGTGCAGATAAATAATCTTATTTTTTATTAGAAAGGCATATAAATTTATCTTTTGTTCTACTACAATATTCCTAATTTCCTCTAGTTGATTTGGTCATACAACTATCAAAAACTTCATAATATCTTTAAATTTCTTCATATTCTGAGATTTATTTACAAAAACATTTTCTATATTGATGGTTACTTTAGTTGATTAATTAGTATCTCTTATCCTTATAACCATCTCAAACATATTTTTAATCTGTGGCCAAATTTCTTATATCATTCAAATTGATACATTTATTTCATTAAGTTACATTTCTATTGTATCTTCATGTGTGACTCGTTTGAATGTTTATTAAATTCTTTTAACTCCCCCTTAATTTAGGTATTTTACTTATCCATAAATTTGAAAATTATTCCATCAATTGATGAACCAATAGAAAAAATTTACATTATACCAGCAGTAGCCAAAAATTAGTTCTTCTGTTGTGTATACTTTTAGTTGATGGGTTTTTGTTCTATTATAAAGGTTTTATTATATTATTATATAGGGAAAATTCATCCGTTTTAATTTTTTACATCCATATTGTTGAAGAGTGGTGTTTTTGTCTTTTTTTCAACCATAATTATCCAGATCTACAACCTGTATTATTCAATGTATGGGATTAATTTTCTGTAAATTTATTGCAATCAGTGTTTTCCATTATTTTCAACTTACTAGATGATGTATCTTTTTTTATTTTCACATTCTTCCTACCATTATATTGGCTATTTTTTGATGTAATAATTTCTGTAGAAACATCAGGAGTGGGGTTTTCTCATCAACATATGTAGATTCATGTTGAGTAGCTTCTAAGTCCTCCATTATTATTTCCATGTCAAGACACTTCAAATATTAAATTTTATTATGAAGTTATATATATTTGAATTTTTTTTCACATTTCGACACCACCTTCTGGAAATTTTATTCATGCATCTTACTCACCTCCATCAATGGGTTTTAGGGATCTTTTATCTTTCTATATTTGACTTAGAGTTTAGAGTTCTTAAGATTTACTAAATATTTTAGTGCATGAAATACATCCTTAATAACATAGTTTATAATAATATAATCACAATAAAATTACAATTATTTTTATACAAAATTAATATTCATTTGGGAGTCAATACCCTTTATTCATTACCTTCACTGCGTCTATCGAGAGATTTTCACTAACATACTTTCTTGAGAAATGATTTATCCATTGCATCATATTCAACATCAATATCTGATTTATCATCCTAAATTCATTTTATGTAATAAAATATAAATGTGATATACAAAAGTGGAATGTTATTCAACAAATACTTAACTTTAGTATATATTTCATCCATAGATTCAACTGATTAAAAATCATTAAAACTAGAAATTTATTATTCTAGGGGATTTATTATAAATGATTTCCACTATAACTTCCAATAAAATTATCTTTTAGTTATAGTGAATTATCGGTCCAATGAATTTCATATAATAATTTATTTTTCTTTTGAGCTTCCTTCATCTTCATATTATTTAGATTTTTTTTGGTACTTCAAAATTTATGTCGACTAGAGATTCATTTATTAACTTCTTCTCAAATTTAACATTCTTATATTTTAGAGAAAATACGTTTCAAATATCTTGAGATATAAATTTCTTGTAAATAAGTAAAAAAATTGTAAAAAAAAACTTTTAGATCCACTAAGTGGAACCTAAAATATGATAAAAAGTATAATTCTTAGTGGATTCTAGAATTTCCCTAATGTGGGGTGAATTAGAGGTTTGAAAAAAATTCAAATTTACTGAACAAAATATTTTTCTTTCAATAAATTTTATAAAACCTCTATAAATGGTTAGGATGTATAGATCTTTTATTATGAATACTCACCAATTTTCCCTTAAGTAATTGTCAAAATTTAAATAAAACAAAACACATGCTTTTTCACAAGCTTCAATCCTAATGTTGGCTCATACTCTTGGATACATTCAGAATCACTCATGGCACAAATTATTCACTATAATATCCATCATAGATTATATGTATTGTGGGAATGAATTTCCCTTAACCATAATGATTGTGGAATGTCCCTTAACCCAAGATTTTGTTTATGCTAGTTCCTCTCGTTTACAAAAGTCGCCTACTAAACTTCCTTATGGATGGAACCTAAACTACCTCTAATATTCTACTAAAATTACATGCTCATTTTCTAATCATACTTCTGGAAATATTAATTCCTGAAACCTTAACATCAGAATCTTTAGTACCTAGAGAATATTTAGCTTTTTACCTTTCATGGGTCTGATAACTCATCCTTTTTTACTACATAATCATCCAATTTACTAAAAAATTTGACCCAAATAAATAATCGTTGAAAGATTTGGTCAACTAATTACTCCATTTTATTCTTATCAAAAATACTCAATGTCATTATCTATATCTAAATGTCCACGACCATTTTGATAGGGACTACTTCCTCTAAAATGTATGGAATAAATGTGTTACATAAATTTAAATTTATCACTCATTATTTCCTTAATTTAAACACTTTTAAAACATCATAAAAATTACTCTCAACATTATTCTTCATAGTTTACTCATATTTTTGGAAACAATAGACTTTTCAAATATTCCTTATATATTAGATGAAATACTGAACTCTCATTTATGAAAGAGACATATTAAATGTGAATCTAATTATTTTCATAATAGATTTGAGTTTTTATAATAATTTGTTTAGGAAAAAGTGACGTCTTCATTCATAATATAATGTTTTGATCATTATTTGTGTGTCTGATTTATAGTGAGAGGGGATTTTTTGGGATAGATAGATGAAAAATTACATTCATATATTATAAAATTTTCTATTAATTTTATTAATAATTAATAAATATTATTTTATTTTTTTAAATTGTGAAAAATAAACATATACAAACTTATTAATTAATTTACTAACTAAGAATGAATAGATAGTAAGTATTAGAGTGCCACTCTAGTAAATAATGAGGATAACGAGGACACAATATAGGAACCTGAGTATAAGGGACCGTTATCTATCATTATACTGAGCAATTAGATTACTATAGAGGATGAGATATCTCATGTAGAAGGTATACATTATGATTTTCAATACTTAACACTAACCATTTACCATTGTTAGATTCCAGGCCGTATATCCTTAACGCATTAAATTGATAGAATTTTACCTAGTGAGTGTGTGAACATCTCTATAGATATGTATTCATGGTGATATTGTTTTTATGTTGGATCGTAGATGGTTAAAAGTGATATATTTCTCATGGGTAGAATAGTAAAGTCTTGTTGTGATCTAGAATTATCTCACATGAGCTTTGTTTTTCTTGATTTTGACTATAGTATGAACATTGAGAAAATTTCCTGACACATGTAAATCACACATCTTGGCTCTAGTATTTTCTTTTTCTATTGTGGCCCAAACTAATAAGCCTCAGATGGATCTTTGGTGTGAGAACTTCATAACAGTAGATATTAAAGGATGATATCAACACCTTACATATTTATAGGTGTGCTGAAAAGAAATCTATATTAACATCATCTCAATAGGGTAAATATAAAAAGTAAAGTCATGTTTGTGTTTCATTATGGATGAGTTATTGAGGTCTTAGTGATATCAACATTATCCTAATTTCTCATATATGAGGATGAGAATATGATTTTTGTTGTAAAAAAAATTATAATTTGTAAATTGTTAAATGAGATAATCAACTTGTCTTAGTTATGATGACTTATACTTTAGAGTATGATAATTGACAATAGAGATTCCCTGGGTGATGTCTTGCTGTAGAGTATCATTTGATGTCTAAGAGACATAGATAAAAGTGGAAGTTTGATAAATTTTTTGGATTACCATAACAATACAATGACAGAAATTTATTATGGTATATGTCATGTTTTTATTAATCATACTTGTAATATATTAACATCGATATCATACATTTTTTTGGTTTTGATGATGATTGACTATGTGAATAAAACAATTCAGTGGATATTTTAGACCAAGACATATGTTCTAAGTGTTTTGTGGATATAATGAACTAATGGTGTATATATTATAGTTATGAAAACATATTCAGTAAGTAGTTTAGTTCGCTTAGAGAGTAATTCTTGATAATGAGACTCACATAAAAAATTCTTGGGGATCAAAATTTTTTTTATGATAGCCTATATTAATAATGATAGATTTTCTATGATAATTTCTCACTAATTTTGTTTCTCTTTAGTGAAAAACTTTGTATAGTGGTAGATAATTATATATTTTTTAAATATGTTATTTATTTTTTATTTTGATGGAGTGGATTAGATTATATAGGGCCTGAACTAGGTAGTTTTGGAAATAGAGTTATAACTAACACCATCCATATTAGACATGGTATCTTGGGACCCTATGATTAGGGATGCCAAAATAGTCTTGACCGTGTACATATTTTGGGTTATTTCATGGATATAGTGGGGGAAGGAACACAATGTCTCACCTAGTTAAAAAACTAGGTCCAAATCTGTACACATAAATTATCTTGTATCGATGTATATTTTTTCACATAGTCTTAGTTCAGCCTACGGACTCATAATATTAAGTGGATATTTTATCACCCAATCACCTGAATCCCCGCTCCACCCTCTATCATAGTTACTCTCCCCAATATCATATATCTATCATGATTACACAAATAATTTCTTTTCTTCACTTCATGTCTCTCCACAAACCCACCCTACTTATATTTTTTCCTTTACCCCTCCCTCTAATGGTTACTAAAACTTCCCATCTCTCTTCTCCACTCATCATATTTCATCACTTGATACCAAGGCCTCTTCATCACTTTTATCCCATATTTAGTATCTATGTCTATGTATTATCATAATTTTAGGATTCCTTCTCCCATTAGAACTTACATTGATATAAATATCATTAGTGGATATATTATTTATCAAATATCTTTCACTTGATAATGGTTCCCCTTTATTGAATCTTATTGTGGATATTCTTTTACAAGTTCTTCTCCTTTGGTCTCCATCTAAAGCATGTCCACATTCATTTATTATTATTTATTCAGAATCTTATTAGGGGATTTAGAGATTATATGGACTCTCCAATATTATTTTTTTCATCCATAATGGGCTTGTTTCTCATAGACATTTTGGTTTTCATGATTTTCTATTCTGTTCAGAAAACATCACCTTTGATTTTTTTGTCCATTGAAGCACTGTAAATTTTTTTATCATCTTCACTTCTCTAGTTATCTTTATTATATTTGAGAATTATTGATAAATATATCTTCCTAACAGAATATCTCCTTGTTAATGGTGTTCCTCATTGTTGTTCAAAATAAATTTTGTGTACTTTTCCATGTTCTTCATCCCATGGTAGTCATGATATTTAAATAATAAGAGGTGACATCCAGGGTTTCCTTTAGGTAATACATTATTTGAGATTTTAATTTTTTATTGTCAAAATACCTATTTTTTGTTTTTTTATTTTTATCATGTTCTCATATTCATTAAAAAAAGTGATTTGAAAGAAAAAATAGGATTTCACACAGGCTAAAAATATCTTCTTATATAAAAAATAGGATAAAATAGGAATAACTAAAATAAACCTAGGCCAATACATTCCTAATTTATTTATTCACAAACTAATAGTTTTTCAACCTACCTGAAAAGAGAATGAAAATTGAATCATGAATAATTAGAGGAAGTCATGGTTTAAAATGAGTATTAGTGGTCCGACATAGAAACCATGTGGTCTCCTCAATAAAAACTTCTAAGAGATTATGAAAATGGTCAGACCATTTTAAATATTATATTATTGATGAATATAATACTAAATGAGGTTAATATATTTGGAATTTGGATCTTATAGAGTTTTATAAGAAATTATATAAAGTTAATCATCAAATTAATCATTTTTATTTAGGTGATAATTACTAAAACTAGAGAGTTTGTATTATCAATTGTTATGAGAGTTGGATTTATCATTATGATCACCCAAACTGATGAGGTAGTAAAAATGTAATAAGATAAATAATTATATTATCTTTGATTGATGTTATGGGATATTTTCAATGATATAAATTCATTATGAAAAAATGTTTAATCGTGATCAGTTTTTGTCATTGAGTAAGGATTGTTTTGACACCCATGCATATTTTTAAAATAATTAAGTGATATATGCAGGTTATTAAAATTTTCTTTCATGTAATGTGAATATGGGAAGGTGATAGGACTACCTTGCAATAATTATATTAAATAGTTATTCAAAATGATGAATTATTTTCCTAATAATAACATCGTTATGGAAGACATGGAATACACCCAATGTTTTATCTTGATGTTAGTGAATTTTACAATTTTTATAATATATTTTAAATTAAATCATTTTTGTCATGGAATGACGTGTTATAAATGTTTCACATGATCCACCTTCATATTCCTCATTAAATGTGGTGAGAATAAAAATTTTCTTTTAGGAAAGTTGAAAATGTTGTTAGATCTATAGAAAATCATATTTAGTTTATTTAACATATTTTATATGATGGTACAACTCGTTGTTATTAGACTAACTAAAAAATGGGGGATTTTTATTATCAATGTAATAAGAAACTAATACATGATCATGGAGTTTTATAGGCCTTTTGAGAATATACCAACTGTTTTGATGAAAATATTAGTTAATGGTTATATGAATTTACATCATTCTGAATCATAATTCTTTACCAATTTTGAGGTTATGCCTAAGTAATGACATTATCAATATTTATCATGTTAACCATTAATTAACCTATAACAAAAGTGAAAAGTGTTGGGATTATTTTGAGGATAGATCATATTTATATAATGAATACTCTTAATTATATCAGGTTTATCATTAACCATTGGACATATTATTCTTATTTTATGATCATTTGTTAGTTGAGTTTCATTGGAATTTATCTATTAATTATAAATAGTTCTTTTTGTGTTTTGGTGGGGCATGCTATTAGTGTTTATTTCTGAATGAGATATATGTTTTTGCTGAGAATCGTACAGTATTTGGAGACTTTTATATTTTAGAGTGAATTTATCCATATATATGTATGACCAAATGAATAATAATAGTTATGAATTCAAAATTCTATAATTTACTTATATGTTAAATTTAAAATGAAATTTAATTGATAGCAAAAAATTATCCCAAGACTCTCAAAATTAATTCTTGTTTGAACAGTTAATGTGACGTGACTACCCTTAATAATTATCATCAAAGATTGTTATAACCTATGTAATACTAGTAATTAATAAATGATATTATTTATAAAAAATCTTCTTATTTATTCATATTCATAAATGTTTTATGAATTGTTTTATGTAATTTTTCAATTAAAAATAAAACTATTTTATTCAACTAAATTATTCTCTATAAATTATATAGTTTTATTCAAAAAGTAAATTTAAAAATTTTAGAAATATATTTGATAGAAGGAAATAGTAATTTTATTCATCACATAAAACATTTCTTATATTGAATTTTTGGGACATTTTTGAAATTTTGATTTTTAGGTGAATAGTGAAAAATATTGATTTATATAAAAATTATCACTTATTTTAGGAATTTAAAATTCCAATTATGTTTTAGATTGGATTTAAATTAAAATTATCACCTATTAACTAAAAAATATAACTAATTATATATTAATCAATAATATATTTTAATTTAGTATAAATTCATTTTTAGGCTTAAATATACATCTTTCAGCGAAAATCCTAATTTTTCATTGTATTTTTAATTATTATATTAAAATTAAATTATTCCACTTATATATATTGAATTATAAATAATGGATATATTTTTCTTAATTAGTATCTTCATATTTTTTAATGAGATTAATTTCATTTTTTGTCTTAATGAATAGTAGTTTTGGAAAATATTTATCACTGTAGTAAAGGGTAAAATAGGATACTTAGGGTTCAAATATTATCATAAGATCAAAAAATACCATATTAATTATTTTTTATTACATTATTTCTACACTTATAACCTTATCTTAGAATTTTTTTGATTAAGTGACACTTTACCCAGAAAATTACATAATATTATTTTAAAACTTTGTATATTTACAAGAGTAACACTCCTTTCACTTATAAAATGGAACCTTCTCTCCTCACGTGTTCACAAAATTTATTAACTCCATCTTGGAAAATCTGTAACACCCCGTGATTTTATGAGAAATATTATTTTTTATTTCATTTATGTCTTGTGTTTTACACTACACCAATATTATCTTGCGCTATACGCATCACTGTATTAGCTTGTAGTATACGCAACACTATTCTTGGCTTGTGTTACATGCAAGAGAGACCTTCTTCAATATTGTGTGTTGTACGCAATACCGAGTTTCATTAAACAATGATATATTATTATAAACTAACCATTATGAATAGTATTAAACAAATTTTGAATTTTATAACAATATCATTCATCTTACACATATTTTAGAACATGGTATGAGAACAAAATTAATTTTTAGAGTAAAATTAGTATTTTTCAAAAAATGTAGTTTTGCCGCCTTTTGATGGAGCACCAACATTAAATATAATTTTTGACACATTTATAAGTACAATTAGAAAAAATATACTTAATCATTTCAATTAGTATATAAAATTTTACTTTGGATGATTTTTTAATATTTTTCTACTAACATTTATATTTTGATTAATAGTAAAAATATGCTAAATTTTAATTAAAAAAAAACTTTTTTCATCAAGATAATTTATATGGATAAATTATAATATTTAATGGTTTTCAAGTATAAATATAATATATTTTTACCATTTATTATAATTAAAGTCATTATCATTAATTTTACATTAAATTCATAGGTAAAAACAATTCAATCTATTATAATGTATTAACTTTTAAAACCCATTTTCTCAATAGATGGATTAATTTTAAATTAAATACTACACTGTATATGTTTTTGAATTCAGAAAAATGGATTTCATATTTGGAATAAGTAGGTCCAAATTATTTTAATAGGATACTTTTTATTTTTATACATTTTGAATAGTAACTACGGTAAATTTTATTTATTACGACTAAAGATAAATCAGGTAATTAAGTGTAAAAATAGGATTATAAAATTACGGTAACACCTTCAAAAATTCTATTGGATGAATAAAAGTCAACCTATATATTATAAGGGTCGGAATAGAATCATTTCATGGACTTTTGACCACAAAAAGGATGTAATTATTATTAAAACCAAAGAAAGTGACAACATGTCACTCTCTTATATCTCATAAGTGTAATAATTATAATTTAGTGATAAAATTCATAAAACATCAAACATAAATAGTAACCAGAAATATAATAAAATTATCTACATCATGTGGATTTATTTATAATTTTTAGGGATTAAATAATTATCATTAATGATGACAGAATAGTGATGTAGAAATTATTTTATTAATTGAAATATCAAATAAATGGTTTTAAAAATATTAAAATAAATATTATATGAACTATTTAATCTGATACACGAATTTTCAAGATGAATATTACATGTTAGGGATATATTAAATATTTTTTTTGAATATATTTTCTGTGTGGATTTTATTAAAATTAAAATAATTTATTAGTGGTAAAATTGACACTATTTATATTTTATAAAAATAATATATTTCTAAATTGTTTAAAAAATAAAAATATATTTAAAAATTATAAATTTAATTTTATATGGTCTAAAATGTCATAAATTATCAAATTATGTACAATTCATAACACATAAGTAAGTATTTATAATTATTTAGAATTTAGAGTCTTATTTCCACAAATAAAATTAAATAGATTAAATAAGGATAAAACAAAATTATAAGGTTTAAAATAAATTTAAAACATGTATAAATTTTATTGGTTTATTATATTACAACCCTATAGAATCTCATCATCATTGTTGAGTCGTTTTGGAGGTTTTTAGGTGGTGTTTGAGTTTATTGTAAATTAATATTTTGGAGGTTTCCAAAAGTGCCCCACTCCTCTCTTATAAAAGGGCACCTCCTCCCTCTCCTATTCACAACATTTTGAGCCTTCAAGCTTGGCCAAAACCTCTCCATTTCTCTCCTCCACTTCCCTATAAATATACTATAGGTCCTGGAATTCTTCAAAGACCATCTTTTGGGCCCTAAGAGGAGGTTTAGAAGAGGCACATCGAAGAAGAGGTAATATCCTTTACCAATTATTTTAAATTTATTTCTTCATATACTTCCCCTAATTTAGTTGTTTAATTATAAAGTAATAACATAAGTATAACTAATATACATATATGTTATTATAAATATGAAAAAACCCTATTTCTTCTTCTATACATCCTATGAAAAACGAAATCACCGCACGTGCGTACGTACGAAATATTGTCTCCACGCCGTGGGGTAATCTGTTTCTCATAACCAACCTACATGGATGGGTATAATAATGTATTAAATAACTATATATGATTATTATAACATCATATTGATTCTGAGATATTATATCATCCACTCTAATTGCATTCAATGCTTATGGGAAGGATATCATCGCTCGTGCGTACATACGGATTACCGTCCCCATGATGCGATGAGATTCATTCTCCATGTTAACGATTCAAGAATGACTATAAAGTATATATAATAAGTAATCATAAAATATATGACATAATAATGCAACTATATTTATGTATATATATTTCATTTACATAAAATTTAATAAGGAAATAAAAAATAGCATTCATGCATACATACGATCTACCGTCTCCATGAACGGTGTATTTCATCCCATTTATCCATATTATATATATATATATATATATTATATTCTGAATATATATTATATATAAATCATGTTTTAAAACCTGGAATTAATTAATCATGATCTAAATAATTATATGAATAATTACATGTCAAAACATGTACGATAAATGAAATGATTTTACCCAAAATGTTGCTTTAACATGGAATTGACAAATGAACAGGTAATATAAAGTCATAAGTGAATAATATATGATATCATAAATATTATTATTGTTCTATTAAAACTTAATAATATTTTTAAACCCATTATATAAGAGTCTTGGACACATACGGATGAAATTGGACATAAGGTAAGGGGTAACTTTGCCAATCTCGTTTTTATCTGAGATTGCTTATACGTAATTATTTACTGGGGTTATATTTATCATCCATATCGGTGTTTTATAAAAATGTTTTCATAATTTTTTTACTATTCTACCATGTATTTTAAATGTCATGTTTACCTCTTTCTGGCTTTTACTATGTAGTATTAAAAGAATCTTTCTTTTGTTTTCCATACAATGTACTTTTTGACTTTTCGGAAAAGTACATTGAGAATGTGATTTTAATTTATACAGGTTGAATGGATTTTTATAGTTTTATAATGAATTATTTCCATGAAGCCTCCTCTACAAGATTTCATTATTATTTTCAAAAAAAAATTCTTTTAAAATTGCACGACATTTTGAGAAAAGAAAATGATTTTGAAAAAGAAAGGATATTTTCCTCAATAATTCATTTAAAGTGTTTTATCAGAGCTATTTTCCACCTAAGATGAAATTAATTAATATGGATATGTTTCATGTATAATTTCCCTATTATTTACATTGTTTTATTTTGTTTATGAGGAAATTATATATCCACTGATTTATATGTATTATGTTATGATGGGATGATGTATATGAAACCCATTTTATTAATTGGGTTATGATGAATGATTTATGTTTATTTTGTGGAACACGTAAGAATGATCTCATTATGAGATGGGTTGGACCTATATCTCCCACCAATGCATTGGGTAAATATTTATATCTCATGAATTAAACATTGCTGGAACCGCAAGTAAACCTGGTTCAGTAATATAGGGCTGGAATGGCAAGTAAACCTGGTTCAGTAATGGACTTCACCCACTATGATGGTTTTGGAAGCAATGCCTTGGCTACTATGGAAATCATATCATGTGCTTAATGGTTTTCCAAAATTACATGTTTTATTACCATGCTATTTTATCCTGATTGATGTTCCATTATGATTTATGCCTTACGTACTGCCAAGTTTTATGTCATTACTCAAGATTTTGATGTTTAATCATTATGTTCATGTTTTTAAGTTCAAATGTATATGGTTTGTTTTATTTTCTTCTTGATTACCCTTACTGAGCATTTGATCTCACCCTTTATATGTTTTCTTTTTCCCAGGATATAAAGAAAGGTTTTAGGTAAGAAAACAATAGTGGAAGATCTTTATGGGAGATGTTGAGTATCTTACACCATGATTTAGAAGATTATGTTCTGTGTTTCCAAAGACACTAAACTATTACGGTCTTTGGGTGTCTATTTTTGTTTTTTATTAAGTATTCTGCAAAAGTAATGTAATGTATTTGTACGTCAAGCATGGTTCTCTATAGTTGGTATCAGAGGAAAGGTTTAGTCAACCTTTGGAATCTAGGATGCGAAAACTTTAGTGAGATCCCTAGAGATATTTCTAAGGCATATCTAGGGATGTCCATAAGGTTTAGTATAACTATAGTTTGCAGTCCTAGAATTATGTTGAATATCATGAATAACCAAGGGTGAACCTAAGGATTTATGGATTAAAGAATTTTTGATAAGTTAGATATCCCATAAGTGACTGTTTATGATTATGTGGTTCCTCATTATTTTAACTGTTTCTTACACTATGGTTTCTGGTTTTTTTCAATGGAGGGAATGAGAAGGAATTTAGTTAACATTGATTCCAATGGACAAATTAGGGACTATGATCAATGAAATTTTGTAATGCCTGGAGAGAAAGATATTGTGATTATGCTGAATTAGTCATCGCGATATATGAATAACAAGGTGAACTTTATTTGTATTCCTATGTCATCAAATAAGATGAAGACAAAATTTTATGCATGTTCAAATGGTGATGAAAATAGAGGAATGGTGATTAAGAATACTATATATTTATAAGAAGGGATGTAGAACCTTGAAGAATACCTCAAATGGAGGGTAAGAAGTTATCTGTGTGGGGAAAAAGGGAACATAGTGATAGACATTTATGGAGTTCAATGACTTATCTGTGGAGAACATGGGAATTACCCAACTCAATGCCCTAACCTATAGGGCTACTTCTAAATCGAGGAAGGACATATTCCATGCAAATCTTTGAAGAGGATGGATTGATGGGCATATGTATTGGAATTAAAGAATATTTTTGTTGTGGTAATTTTATGGTATATTGAAATATATATGTATTGGTTTATTATGGGTTTCAATGATTATATGGTAATGGTAACCATGACAAGTGATTGAATTATTTTTTGAAAGTAGATGATATGCGAATAATGATGGGATAAAGGGATAATGAGATGTTTGATAGTATTAATGAGCTCATGACTGTTATAAGCACAAAGTGATGTCATGGTTTGAGTATATATATTTTTTTGTGGATTTTGGTATGTGGAAAGAGTTAAATTTTGACAGCATTCATGTTTTCACTAAGGTCATATGGTAACTCGTGTTTCAAGAAAAACATGATTAAGGTATTCACATGTTTGTAATGGGACCAACAAGATATATCTTATGATATATGAGTATAAATGATGGTATTCACATGCTCGGTAGATGACCTTTCTAGTAATCGTTTTCTTTATACTATGAGATTGGACAGAATTATTTTGGATAATACTAAAGATTGGAATGGAATAAGTTGGACATCAGATAATATTGTTTAAGGCTAGAACATTTGGGTATTATGATAGTATAGTTTTAGAAAAATGACAACTTGTAGGATGGGCAACAACCCGTCACATCGGACAAGGTTGCAGGAATCGAACCCCCAACCAAAGTGCGACATGCCTTTATCGCCTACCACTGGCCTACAGAAAGTCCCTGGTTAGTATATATTAGTTTTATTTTATTAAGAGGTATGATAGTTGAAGTATAAGTCTATTTTTGGAATCATATATGGTTAATCACACCATATATGGACTTATGTATATTTAATAATTTTTGCTAACTTTTTGAGATAGATGGAATAACCAATAATTCTATCACATGATCTGGTAACATTTCAAGAATAAAAAATTCAACTTCATTTCTTTAAATAATATATGAAGCGGAAATTTTTTATGGAATGACCAATGATGATATTACACTGAAATCAAGTATTTATCCTTATGAACAAATTCATCTACTTTAGGGAAATGATATTGAGAACCAAAAATTTTGTCTTAGTACCCTCATATTTGAGGAATCAGATGGTACATTAGATCATCACAAATTTATGGATTTGTGATTATTGACTTTTTCATAGCCATTTTCGCTACCACTCTCCATCAAAACATGATGGTTAGATTTCTCTACCATATCCATATTTTCACCTATGTTCTTTTATGTGGAAACCCAATGATGAGTTAATTTTCGTAACCATTAAATTTTATACATCAGTTTTTAAAATTAATTTTTCATATTCATTTTTACTATGTGGGTTTCTATGAAAGAAACTTTCAAGTAGTAAACCATTTATAACCCCGAAAAATTTCGAGGGACAAGTTCAATTTAAGGGGGGTAGAATGTAATACCCTGAGATTTTATGAGAAATATTATTTTTAATTTCATTGATTTCTTGTGTGGTATGCTACACCAAGATTAGCTTGCGCTAAACACAACCCTATATTATCATGCTTTATATGAAACACAATTTTTGTCTTGTGTTACATGCAAGAGAGAACTTCCTCAATAGCTTATGTTGTACGCAATACTAAGTTTCACTAAAAAATTATATATTATTATAAAATAGACATTATTAATATTATTAACAAAATTTTGAATTTTATAACAATATCATTAATCTTACACATATTCTAGAAAATGGTATGAGAACAAAATAAATTTTTCTAGTAAAATAGGTATTTTTAAAAAATGCAGTTTTACCGCCTTTTGATGGAGAACCAACTTTAAATCTAGTATTTGACATTTTTATGAGTTAAATTTGACAAAATAAACTTATTCATTTCAATTATTATATAAAAATTTACTTTGGATAATTTTTTAATATTTTTCTGTTAACTTTACAATTTTTGATGAATAGTAAAAATACGCTAAATATTAATTAAAAACAACTTTTATCAGGAAGATAATTTATATGGTTAAATTATAATATTGAATGGTTTTAAAGTATAAATATAATATATGTTTACCATTTAATATAATTCAAGTCATTATCATTAATTTTACATTGAATTCATAGGTAAAAACGTTTCAATATTTTGCAATGTTTTAACTTTAAAAACCCATTTTCACAATAGCAGGATTAATTTTAAATTAAATAATACAAATTATGTGCTTCTAATTTCAAAAAATGTATTCCATATTTGGAATCATTAGGCCAAAATTATGTTAATAGGCCACTTTTTATTTTTAGACATTATGAATAGTAACTACTGTAATTTTTATTTACTATAGTTAATGGTAAATCAGGCAATTAATGTTAAAAATAAGATTATAAAATTACCCTAACACCTGAAAAAATTCTATTTGATGAATAAAAGTAGACCCATATCACCTAAGGGTCTGAATAGATTCATTTTATGGACTTTTAATCCTGAAAATGATGTTATTAATATTAAAACCAAAGAAAGTGACAACATGTCACTCTCTTATATATTATAAGTGTAATAATATTAATTTTGTGATAAAATTCATAAAATATCGAACATAAATGGTAAAATGAAATATTTTTTAATTATCTACATTATTTAAATTTATTTAAAAATTTTAGCGATTAAATCATTATCATTAATGATGACACAATAGTGATGTAGAAATTATTTTATTGATAGAAATATCAAATAAATGGTTTTAAAAATATTAAAATAAATATTATATCAACTATTTGATCTGATCCCATAATTTTCAAGATGTATATTTCATTTTAGGGATATATTAAATATTTTGTTTCAAATATATCTTCTGTGTGGATTTTATTTAAATTCAAATAATTGAATAGTGTCAAAATTGACACTATTGATATTTTATAAAAATAATATATTATTAAATTATTTAAGAAACACAAAAATATTTAAAAATTATAAATTGAAATTTATATAGTATGAAATGTCATAAATTATCCAATTATGTACAATTCACAACACATAATTAAGTATTTATAAAAATTTAGAATTTAGAATCTTATTACTACAAATAAAATTAAATAGATTAAATAAGGATAAAATAAAATGATAAGGTTTAAAATAAATTCCCAAAAGGTCTAAATTTTATTTGTTGATGAGATTAAAACCCTATATCTTCTAATAATTGAACATGAGTCATTTTTTAGGTTTTTATGTGTGGTTTAAGTTTATAGAAAATTAATATTTTGGAGGTTTCCAAAAGTGCCCCTCTCCTCTCTTATAAAAGGGCACCCCCTCCATCTCTTATTCACAACATTTTGAGTCTCCAAGATCAGCCAAAACCTTTCAATTTCTCTTCTCCACTTCCCTAGAAACATACTAGACATCCTCTTTTTCTTCAAAGACAATCTTTAGTTCCCCAAGTGGAGGTTTAGAAGAGGCGCGTTGAAGAAGATATAATATCCTTTACCGATTCTTTCAAATTTATTTATTCTTCTACTTCCTCTTATTTAGTTGTTTCATTTTAAAGTAATAAAATAAGTATAAATAATATACTTATATGTTATTATAAATATTAAACAACCCTATTTCACCTTTGACACATCCTACTAAAAATGAAATCACCGCGTGTGCGTACTTACGGAATACTGTCTCCACGCTGTGGTGTAATCTGTTTTTCATAACCAACCTACTTGGATGGGTATAATAATGGAAGAAATAACTATATATTATTATTATAACATCATACTGATTATGAGATATTATATCATCCACTCCATTTCCATTCAACAATCATGGTAATGATATCATCGCTTGTGTGTACGTACGGATTACTATCTCCACGATGCGATTAGATTTATTCCCATGTTAACAATTCAAGATTGATTAAAAACTATATATAATAAGTAATCATGAAATATATGAAATAATAAATCTACTGGATTTATGTATATATATATTTCATTTACTTCCATTCAATTTAATAAGGAAATGAAAACAACGTTCATGCATACGTACAACCTACCTTCTCCACGAACGGTGTATTTCATCCCATTTATCCATCTATTATATATATATATATATATATTACATTATTAATATATAGTATATATAAATCATTTTTTACATTATATAAGTAAGTAATCATGATTTAAGTAATCATATGAATAATTACAAGCCAAAACACGTATGATAAATGAAATGATTTTACCCAAAATGTTTCTTTAACATGGAATTGAAAAATGAACAGGTAATATAAAGTTGTAAGTGAATCATATATGATATCATAAATATTATTATGTTTATGTTTCAAGTTAATAATATGTTTAAACCCACTAAACAAAAGTCTTGGACACATACAGAAGAAATTGTTCATAAGGTAAGGGGTAACTTTTCAAATCTCATTTTTATCTGAGATTGCTTATACGTAAGTATTTTATGGGGTTATATTTATCATCCATGTCGGTGTTTTATAATTTTTTTTAATAATTTGTTTACTATTCTTCCATTTATTTTTAAATTCGTGTTTACCCATTTATGACTTTTACTATGTAGTATTGAAGGAATCTTTCTTTTCTTTACCATACGTGGTACTTTTTGACTTTTTAGCAAAAATACAAGAGGAATGTTTTTTAAACTTATACTGCATGAACAGATTTTTACAGTTTTATAATGCCTTATTTCCGTGAGTCCCAATCTATAATATTTCCTTATTATTTTCAACAAAATTATTTTATTTTACAATTGCACGAAATTTTGAGAAAAAAAAAAGATTTTGAATAAGAAAGGATATTTTCCTTAGGAATTCATTTCAAGTGTTTTATCAATACTATTTTCCATCTGGGATGACATTATTTAATATGGATGTGTTTTAGGTATAGTGTCCCTATTATTTACATAGTTTTATTTTTTTATGATGAAATTTTATATCCATTGTTCTATATGGATTATGTTATGATGGAATGATGTATATGAAACCCATTTTATTCATTGGGTTATGATGAATGATTTATGTTTATTTTGTGGATCACATAGGAATGACTTCATTATGAGATGGGTGGGACCTATATCTCCCTCCAATGCATTGGGTAAAGATTTATAGCTCATGAGATAAATATTTCTAGAATGGAAAGTAAATTCGGTTTAGTAATACAGTGCTGGAATGGCAAGTAAACCCAGTTTAGAAATGGTCTTCGTCCACTATAATGGTATTTGCAGCAATGCCTTGGATACTTAGGAAATCATATCAAGTGCTTAATTGTTTTCCAAAATTACATGTTTTATTCCCACTATATTTTATCATGATTGATGTTGTATTATGATCTATTCCTTACGTACTACAATGTTTTATGCCATTGCTTAAGATTTTCATGTTTAAACTTTATGTTCTTGTTTTTAAGATCAAATGTATATGGTTTGTTTTATTTTCTCCATGATTACCCTTACTGAGAATTTGATCTCACCCTTTATTTGTTTTCTTTTCCCCAGGATATAAATAAAGGTTTTTTGTAAGAAAACAAAATGGAAGATCTTTATAGGAGATGCTAAAGATCTTTCACCATGATTATAACATTATTTTCTGAGTTTCTAAAGACACTAAACTATTATGGTCCATGGGTGTCTTTTTTTTATGTATTAATTATTTCACAAAAGTAACGTAATGTCCATGTACATCAAGCTTGTGTCCCTACACAATCCCTACCAAAATCCATTCCAAAATCCCTCACCCATTTCCTAGGTATATTTTTCTCATGAAAATACTAATCTTGTAAGGCGTATCGTGTAAGCTGGAAGAGATTTTCCAAAGAAGATGTATAACTCGTAACCGAATGTCTTCATGTATATTTATTAATATACATCCTTAAAACCTATCTTATCTTGATGATATAATAACATAAGTATCTATAATAAATATAATTTTCTTATGTTTATGATATTATATGTTTTCATCACTTTTTCCATCCCATGGGAAATAAAAAGATGAGATGTGCGTGTGTGGGTACTTCCACCCCCAGGAAGCAATGTGTTTCGATTTTCATCACCTCCTCTCATGTAAAGACCTAGAAAATTCCATCTAATGTTTTTTTAAATTATTTGGGACTATTACGAGTCTGTGAATATTCATATCACGTGACTCCAAGGAAGGGTGTGCCCAAAATTAATTTTTGAACATTTTTAAGGTATGTTCAATAAATGCACATGTGGCATTTTTTATCTTTTGAACTAGTGCTTGGATTTAAAATTAGAGGGCACCATTATATCTATAACATTGGGATTCACTTAAGGGATAGTTAACATCAATCAGAGTTGGTCGTGTGAAAAAAATAGTTTTTACAACTTTTTAATGAAATTATAAAATAACATAAATATTGTTATTTTATTTCTTTTTTTCCTTCCTCCTATTGATAAAAAGTGTTGGGGACTATGGAGGTAGTCGTGATTTTAATATGACATATTAAATACCCAGTTACTCTGTGGTTGGGTAACTACCCCTCGCGTAATTAATTTGGCACATTAATTTCGTCAATTAATGTTTCACATTAATTACGTCAATTAATGAACCTCATTAATTCCTCGGCGCGTTACCCACCCTTTTCCCCCTTTATTTAAATGGGGCTCGGGGTAGAGTTTTAGACATGAATTCCTCAAGTGAGGAACCTCCGGAGAAGTGAAGTTACACCTTCCACCGATGGAGATGGAAGCTCGGGCGGCAATGAATCGGGAGCGACGAACACTAGCAGCGTCATCAAAGTGCATATTCTCCATCCACCACCGCAAGGGCTCCAATGATTCTTGAGGTAGGGGTTGTCAATTAATTCAATAAATTCCCACAATTCTTCTCCTCATTCATGAACTTTTGGGTAGTGGTTGTGGGAGATTTAAATAGGGTTTATATTTATTTTAATTTGATGTATAAATTATCCTCGTTTGATATAACTCTAACACGGAGGTCATGGGACAAATAAATAAGGCTTGGACCCTCCAACACTTCATTTCATGGTATGTTCTTCATGGGACAATTTTCAACTCAACTAAAATATAGAACCAGGAGTCATGAAATGACGGCAGAATCCCGGGATGAATGTAGACACGTCGGGAAGGATGAACGGACCACCAATGCTTACCCATTGGCACCTGGAAGATCCTCCGGCGCGGAAACATCGACGATCGGCGTTGGCTGCAAAGGCAGAGGACAGTGCTGGCAGTGAAGGCAGCGGATGGCGCTCACTGGCCGTAGAAGAGGGCGAGGTCATATGGTGCCATAGTAGACCCGAAGGGGCGGGCGGCAACCGGCCAGCCGCGTTGGCGAGTCGGGGCACCGTCACACGCCACGGTGAAGGAGTCGCGATATCAACGTCATGAAAGGAGGGGGACCCACACCCTGTGGGTCCTGTGGACCACGTGGAGGTGCAAAGTGGCACCACTAATTGAAGAGCTGAATGGATCTTCTTGGGCTATTCGGGGAGCTGGGGGCCACCGCGCTAGGGAGTCGCGCCAGTGCACCAGGCCGCGTCGCCCGACGGGTCGCACCCCATGGGAGGGCTAGGTCAGACCCAGGCCGAGATGGGTCGGACCCGGGGGCAGGTTAGGTCGGGTCAGTCTGAACCGGGTCGGACCGGACCTGGACCCATTTGGGCCCAGATATGCTCAAATGATCTTATCATGAAAACCAAACATTCATTTGACGAATCGTCTACAACACAGGGATCCTTGGAGCAATATGGTATTTTTTGAAATAATCCGTGAGAGTTTTGAAGAAAGTACGAGTACATCTGGGTTGGATCAAACCCAAATCCAATCAGGACCTCGGCACTAAAATTCCAATTTCTTACATAATAGACCTCCAATTGGCTAGCTATCTGTTGCGATGAAACCCTTGTGATGTGGCAGTTCATCAGGGTTACTTCTTCCTGGGACATCGTTCCGGTTGAAATACGAATGATGGATCGATGAGTGGTTTCTCCCAAAGACAAGTGTTCTGTGAGTAGGAATCCTATGATTTACAGAGGTGTGAATAATGAAGAGCGGCTCTATGTGAATCAAACCCAACGATTCTGTGTGAATCAACACCCATCAATTCTATGTATATAATTACCCATCAATTTTGTGTGAATCATCTCCCAGCGATTTTAGGGGAATCACCACCCAATGATTCTATGTGAATCATCACCCAGCAATGTTATTTGAATCAGTATCCTATGATTCTGTGTGAATCAGCACCCAGTGGTTCTATGTGAATTAGCACCTAGTGATTCTGTGTGAATTAGTACCTAGTGATTCTATGTGAATCAACACCCAAAGATTCTTTGTGAATCTGCACCTAGAAATTCTATGTGAATATGCATATATTGATCATGTGAGGGTCTTAAAGGGGTTAGTACCTATCGATCCTATGTGGGTCAACAGTAGTTCCTCTTGGAAGATTCATAAGATATAGCCTTATGACTAATCATCTGTACGGTTGTACTCAATTATTCATGTTTTGAGCTGTGTCCTTATTTTTTTTGCACTGTGATTGAGATCATGCTTCTGGTTTCCTTCTTGTAATTTTAAGAGTCCTTTGGGGGTCTCGGGGTCTTTACTGGTTATTATTATACTCACCCTTGCACGGGCTTCGCCCGCACCTTGTTATGTCTTGTCCAGACAATAGGCAACCTTGACTAAGACTTGGGAGTTAGGACCTGATGGTGTATGGTGGTGATGGTAGAGGTGGAGAGCTATGGAGAAGAAACATACCTACCCTTTATGTAGATTCCCTTGTGGATGATCTGGGAGTTGTTTTTTGTTTTCAGTTGTTGTTGAATATTTCAAGATGGGCTTGTATTCCGGGCCCTTACATTCAGTACATGATTTTACTACAACATTTTTACTTTGTTTTTTAATCTTGTTGATTTCTATTCTGTGTGTCTGTATAGGTTTAAAGGTGATTCCATCCCATTTTAGGGATAGGCCTTTTCAGTTCTAGTCACTAACCCCTGGCCTATGGAAGGCGGGCTAGGGGTAGTCATATAGCATATGCCCTGCGGGGACGGGTCGTGACATCTCATGGATAGTTATTATAATGGAATTAATGTTTATAATTATATATGTATAATAATTATTATTATATAATTATTATTATTTAAATATAATATAATATCCACGTTATTTCTATTCCATCCATTAGAAAATGATAATGTCACTCATGTGTGTCGGTGGAATACCCCCTCCACAAAGAGATGTGATTTTTTCCACATCCACTTCACATAGATAATACTTAGGATAGATTTAATTAATAAATATGATAGTTATGACATAAAAAATATTTTTTAATGGTAAAAATATATCTATTTAACTTTATATTCATCCATTAGAAAAATGAATGTGTAGTTCATGCGTGTGTACAGGCTACCATCTCTATGAAATAATGTTCTTAATTTGTTATTGCTGACATAAATGGACGGTTATAAAGAATATTGAATGTATAAATATAATAATTATATAATTTTTAATTATCTAGAGGAAATTTTGGCATATCTCATTTAACCACAGGCAACGTACTGATGTCATTTTGAGGTTACAAACTGAAAGTCCCCAAAATGTCCAACGTGAACTTAACCATTTTATAAATTAAATAAAACATTGTAATAAATAATATAAAATGATTATTATAATGGAATTAACGTTAAAATTTATCTTAATCAATGAAATAACTAATATAATTTTATTATTCTTTAGTTATATAATTTATCAAGATATAAGAGAAATAATGTAAGGGAATTTTCTTTTATATTTTTCTTTTCAATTGTATTTCCTCTTTGTCCATGTTTTTAAGAATGTTTCATGAATTTTCATATATATAATTTTATGATTGTTAATTTTAAATTTAAAACACTTTTTAATATATTTAAAAATGGTTAAAAATATTCTTTTTAACATTACCTTATTGTTTATTTTTACTTTTTGACAAAACTGATAAAATAGTTGTTTTTAATGTACATAACATGAGTCAATTTTCCCATAGTCATATCCATTTTTAAATATCAAGATTCCTCTAAAATTTTGTATGATTTTTCCAAGAATATAATACACTCTCTATTTTTAATAATTATTCATTTTTAATAGTTTTCAAAATAAAGGTAAATTTCTTGATAAATATATATGAAAAATAAAGGTGCTTTTTCTTATGTGTTCAAATGTGTTTTTCAAGTGTTTTATGATCAAAAAATTAATCATATAAATCAATTATTCCTGGTATAGTACTTGGTAATTATACGTCATGATGTTTGATTCGTATATAGCTCATGATGATAGGTGATACCGATATAGCTCTCCAATACATTGGGAAATTATTTAGTCTTTTAAGGTCAAAATGGTGTTGATAACTGAGTAGGTTACACCTATGGAATTAACTGAGATTCAATTATTTAATTATAGTTTAAACACAAGTGAGAAAATTTTATTAATATGTTTATCTAAGATACCTTAATTATGATTTCCAAGGGGTTTAGTGTGCCTAGTCGATAGTGAAGTCGCCCTAAGAAGGGGGTGAATCAAGGCAGATTTTTTTTTCAAATATTTTCATCTTAAAATTTTAATTTATTTAAGTTGACCAAACCTCTGTTATTGGGTAAGATGTATAAATCTATTATTATTCACCCCCACGACTTTACAGTTATATAATATATATTAAAATTGGTGTGTTAAGGTATAACACTTATCTGAAATGAAGGTGGGAAGGGATCATCCATAACCCAATAATCTTTATTTACTATTTCATCAAATTTACAAATGTCTCCCTTATAACTTCCTTGTAGTGTGAACTTAAAATACCTTATTTATTCCTATGAAATTACATTTACATCGACTAATAATTCTTTTAAAAATTTTAATTTCAGAGACCTCAACTTTAGAAGCATCAGAGGTCGAAACTTTTATAGGTTGTTAATGAGAGTTTGTGTGACTTCTCAACTTTCCTTGATACCTGATCCTATAATTTCTTCAAAAAAATTGAACCAACTAAATATTATTTTAAATATATGGTAAACAAATTCATCTATTTTATTCATCTCAACTCCACTCAAGATTATTATCTTTATTTTAAGGTTATCCAAACTTTTTATAGGCACAAATTTCACCAAAAAGTAAATAATGAATGTTATATATACATTTGAATTTCCTACTCAATTATTTTTTTCATTTGAATTCCTTTAAAACATCATAAATAATCTTATTCAAAATAATTTTTCATAATTTCTATAATTTTCGCCATCAAAAGTATCTTCAAATATTCCTCAGATCTCAACCAGAATCGTGAACCTTCTTTCATGAAAAGAAAACCATTAGAATTTATCTCTATATCATTATAATATATGTGAATTCATATTGAATATATAAAAATAAATATAGCCTTCAATTAAAATTACTTTTGGTTAATTTACTTCAAATGAAAATAAATTACTTGAAAGAACTTTTGGAAAAAATAATTTAGATGATCATATTTCAGTAGATCATACTTCAGCTAAATGAAATTCTAGGGGATGTACTATATATGAACATACTTCATATGAATATACTTCAGTTGTACGTACTTCAATTGAAAAGACAAATGGTGAAATGCTTCATGTAAATATACTTCATATGAAAATACTTCAGTTGTATGTAGTTTAGTTGAAATAACTTGTGGTGAACATACTTTAGATGAATGTACTTTATATGAACTTACTTTAGTTATATATACATCATTAGAACTCATCCTCCTATAACATTCATCACTATAAGTATCATGAATCATTATTGGTCTTTGACTAATGTTATGCAAATACATTTATTAAATAATACAACATCATCTAACTTCCATAACAAACTCTATAGGGAGATATATAGTAAACTCTTATTAGGAAAATACATCAACATGCTCATTAACTTTTCCATAATCAATTTACAGCAAAGAAGATACTTGTATCATCATCATCTAATGGTCACTTTAATCTCCTCCTTTTTATTTATTGTTAATTCAACATTCCCCTTAAATTCGACGAGTTTTCTATCCCCCTTATTGATATCAACTTCACATATTCTTCAATGTGGGATGTTATTTTTCCATTCCCCATTAATGATTGGAATTTTGATCTACCGTATTTACATCATGGTGTGGGGAGGAAACATTATTCACACTTTTTATTCTTTTCTGTTTTTCTTTTATTATCATTAATTTCGTAGGAGAAGGGTGTAAACAATTTTCTTACATCAATAAACCAAAAATAAACCAACTCTATGTCTATTTGTGTATATCTCTATGTAGAAAATAATAGTTATTAACTAAGAAATTAGTTATATCCAAAACAAATTAATCAAGTGATACCATCTCTTATAATATATTATTCTAAATTTTACAAAATATTATTTTATGGGAAGTTCAAGGGTTTTATTCAAATACATTTCTTATAATAATCTCACAAAATGGATAAAAATGATTAATAACTAAAGATTAATTTTCTCCTCCTTTACAAAATATTTTTTATTTCTCATATTTGATTTTGTAAAACCATTCATGAAAAAAATAACAATGTACATAAAGATGATAAAATATTTAAATATCTAAATTTTGAATATCTATAACTTCTTTATCATCATTTTTATCTTTATTAACCAGGTTCTCAAAAGTGAGGCCTCACTGCATGTATTTTATAAGGCCAAAGCCTTAAATGTTACATAATCTGGAGTTATGTCAAGAATTCACTTTGAGGATATTTTCAGTTTTAGAACTTTATAGAATTAGGTCATAACTATTACATTACAAAAACATAGAAATACAAAGTAGACACTTCAAAAATTATCTATTTCTTCCATAACATAAATCAATTTAAGAACATACATGGTTTATTTTCAGCTTAAATCATTATAAAATTCCCTTAATTACATCCTTAACTCTATTCTATCTAAAATCCTGTGATAACATTTTAAAACATTGGATTAGAACAAAAAGATCAGTAAGGGAAATATAAATAATGAAAACCCTTTAGTCTTGTTAAAACCTGATAACCCATTTAATGTTCTCTGATTAGATGAAACCAAACATTTTAACATGAATAACACTCATACTTTCTTCTCAATGAAAAAACAACAAAACCAGTAGCAAGAAATTAAAACTCTTTTAGGTGTCTTAGAGAATCATATACATAAAACACTTTCAAACATCTTCCATTAGAAATAACTATGTGGTTGACTTCCAATTTTGAGATCTATAATGGGGTTCACCCTTCGTATAAGCCATATCGGTCTCACCCGTGAGCTATAGTAAGGCTCAACCCTTCATATAAGCTGTGTCGGGCTCACCCATGTTCTATAATGGGAATAAACCCTTCATATAATTTGTATTGGGATCACCCATTAACAATAATGGGGTTAAACCCCACTTATAAGCTATATTGGTATCACCTATTTCATATAATTCTCATGTATCATTTAATTTATAAAATGTTTTCATCCCAAAACCCCTTTCTTGAAAGCTTCTTCTAATCCCATAGAAAAAACATTTCCGTATAAAGATACCATTTTCATTTAAGAACCCATTTTCAAAACCAAGATACCAAAATAAAGGAATAAGGGGCTTATTTTTATTTTAAAAGACATTATGTCTTTTAGAGGAATCCAAATAACAAATAATGGTTATAGTGGCATAGAAGCTGTTGCCATCACATACATTGAAAACCATTCCTTCTGTTGTTTTATAAAGAATTTAAAATGCTTTGTATAAAAGTATTCCTTTTAAAAACATGGAATGAAATTCAAGATCGACTTAAATTTTCCTTTTTATTCCTTTTATACCCATATACATAAATATGTAATTTAATATCAGGAAGAAAATGAGATTATAATTAAATAATTAAATGTTCAAGTTGTCCCTTACTACTTTTACCATTTAAATATTAATCTCTATGATTTAATAAATAACATTACTATAGATAGAATAAGGTTATGAAATGTCATAGTGGATATATATAAACCTTATAAAATAATAAAGGTTCATAATATCAAGAAATCCCTCAATGAAAAGAGATTGAGACGAAGTCACCTACCTTGAGTCCGACTTCTGTCATTCGTTATTTCATTTCATGAATAATAAAAATATGTTAATTTATAATTTATCTAGAACCTTTTTGAATTTTATTATTAATTTTATAATATTTATTACCATGTTATAGAAATTATTTAATTATTTGAGTTCATATTAGACATTTTTTTGATGTTCTGTATTTGAGTCAAAAATGAACTTGTTTTGATACAAATTATGTTTGTGGTCATAAATACATTGTCACTAGAATATTATTCATGATTTAAATATCATATATTTTCAGTATATATGTATTTATAATAGTCCATTACATTTGTAGATAAGAAACGAAATGCATCATTCATGGAGATGGTAGGTCGTACGTACGCATTAACGCTACTTTCATTTCTTTGTAATATTAATGAAATAAAAAATAAAATATACATAGGTATATTATAATTTAAATATAATATCTATGTAATATATGTTAAATAATTTAACTAACTCCATCCTTTATACTTTTTATGTATGGCATGAACGATTCATATCACTTTGAGGGGGCGGTAGTCCACACTTCCTCAAATGAAATTATCATATTTACACACTATGGAAAGCGTAAAGGTATGTTGTAAATAATAATTATATAATCATAGAGATAGTATAAATATAATATATATAATATATAAATATAGGTTTGTAAAGACCCGTAAATTTCCAGGAAATTTTTTTCTTAATTTTCTTTGGAATTTTAAAAGAACGCAGTTTCTGACGGCACATGATTCCGAGGCCCGGTGTGCCCGGAATCATTTTCCGAAGTTTGGCTCGGGTAAGTTCAGTGAACGAACGAGCGGGGTTTTCTAACTTTTGAACCGGTGCTCGGAATCTAATTCCGAGCACACCGATGGAATCGCATCACCGGTATTTGCTTGGAAACGCCTCTTTCGGAGTTGTGTTTCCTCGGGTGTGGTTTTTAATTTTTGGGCATAAAGTTAAGAAATAAAACAATGTGGTACGACAACTTTATTTTATTTCACTTAAAGCTGATTAAAAGCCACTTTAAGCTGCTTAAGCTAAGTTGAAGCGGATAGGGTGGAACCCAAAAATATCCTACCCTCTTGGTAGGATATTTGTGAGGTGGGACCCGCACGAGCCCCACCATTTCTTTTCCACTAAGTAACGCACCCGCGAAAACCCCTATTAATTGGAAGTCAACTGGGGCGTTTCTTAATCTATTAAACGCTCCTTTTAATTGGGCGGTTTGATTCATTGAATTAATTCTATGAATTAATGAGTCGTTACTTAACTTATCTTTTTTCGTTGGTTGGCACGTTAATAAAATAAGACCAACATTCTTCTTCTTGTGTGTTGTTCGTTGAGAGGATTTTGATAGAACCTTAATTCCTTCAACCTCCTTCGCGAAGAACACGAAGAACACGAAGAACACGAAGAACGTGAAGAACACCGGCCTCCAACGAAGGGAGACGAAGAACGCCGAGCCCTCGGAGATCAACGACGCGATACCAAGTACCGCGACGCCGACAATTCTTCTCCCGCAACGTTCTTCTGCGACTTTCCTTCATCCGCGACAAATCTTCGATCATCCGTTGAGGTGAGAGATTGCAGATCTTTTAATTCTTTGTGGTTTATAACAACAACATGGATTTAATTGTTATAATTGAATTTTTATGTTCTTGATCCTCAGAGTTCATCGACGCAATGCCGTATACCGCAACGACGTGACGCCCTTCCGCGATGTGACGATCCTCTTCTCCCGCGACGATCAATTCCGTGAAGAACACACGTTCGATGACTTCGACGAGGTAGGGATTTGATTCCTAAAACATCTTTGGGATTTATACCCGTGACTTTTGTTAAACATTTCTTGTGTAATATTTCTTGTAAAACCGCTAACGCGGTGGGTGCGGACTAACGAACAAGTCTGAACCCACTGCACTTTTTTTTTCTTGGTGCGCGAAATGGCGGACGATGACAAACGGGGCTGCAATGGTGATTTGAGGGCCCAGTAGTGAAGAATGGGACCCTGGAAGAGCTTTGGCGCAGGCGGAAGTAGAATCGGACCACCGGAGCAACTCTGGTGTCCCGCGAAACCCACCAGCGGCTGACCAGACCCGCGACCGCGTGGGTCCAGTGACACACGGGACGCGGCAAAGCCGTGTCCGTTGACCCAGCGCGGCCCCACGCGGGGCCGCAGCACCTCAGTCCGCGGGGGCAGCACCTCGCGGCTTCCTCCACGCGGCCGCTCGGCCGAGCCGAGCCAGGCTGACCCGCCGGGCCGGGTCGCATCAAACCGGTTCGGACCCGGACCCGGGGTCGGGTCGACCTGCTTGGGGCTGACCCAGGGGGGTTGGGCTGGGTCGGTCCGGGCCAAGACCCCCTGTTTCCGAACCTTTTCAGTATTTTACTCATATCTTGAGCTATGGGCCTCCGAACAACGCGTTGTAAGTGGCGATGCAATCCTTGGATCGAGACGGCCGTTTCAGTATATCACACTCAAGGTTTCAGAATACTTTGGGTTCGGCCGAGTTGGTTCGTACACGAAACCAATCGGGCCCTCGGAGCGGAAACGCTCAAAACTTGAGCTCCGGACGTCCGATTGACGTGCCATCGACTTTGTTGAATTTCTATATGTGAGACGAACCTTTTGTATTACTCCGCCCGAGGTTTGGACGTAGGTGGAGTACGGTCGGGTTGGTTTTGCCTTAAGAACCAACCGGGCCCCTGGGACGAAAAATCCAATAACTCTCAGACCGGGCGTCCGATTGATGCGCCGTCTGAGACGTTGAGTTCCTGTTGACGATACAGAACATTTGGATACATCAACTCTGGACTATGTGTCAGTTGATGTATCAGCCTCTCGGCTCATGGAGCGGACCCTCACGAACGAGCTTGCTGTGTGCGGGAACCCTAGAGCTGGCTGTGACTGCTACTGTGACGACGACGACTGTACAGAGATCCTCAGTGGATTCGACTGCGATGACTACAGCACTCAGCGATCCTTTTTGGGTCAGTGCTACTGATCCTATGTGGGTCCGATCCTGTGTGGGTCAGTGCTCAGCGGTCCTGTGTGGGCCAGTGCCTACAGGTCCTGCGTGGGCCCGATCCTATGTGGGTCTTTGCGGGGGTTAGTTACCTATCGATCCATTGTGGGTCAGATCCATTGTGGGTCATTGCGGGGGTTAGTACCTTTTGACCCTTTGTGGGTCCGACGACTTAGATGGATCAGTGATCATCTCTATCGTCATTCAAAGAAGTATACCTGTATGAGCTGAATCCTGTTTTACTTTCCTATATGGATTGTGTTGTGTTATCCTGTGTAGATTTACGTTTACTTTCCTTTGTGGATTGTGTTTTGCTATCCCGTGTGGATTTACGTTTTCTTTCCTGTGTGGACTGGGTTGTACTTGAGCTCGGATGTTGGAGCCGTGCGAGAATTGATGACTTAGGTATATGTATGGGCATATACCTAAGCCGTGTCGGATGTTACTTTGTGATTGTATCTTTCCTTTGTGGTTTATCCTTTGTGGATCTTGGGAGACCATCGGGTGTCTCGGGGTCCCTACTGAGTAGTTTATACTCACCCTTGCACGGGCTATGCCCGCACTACAATGTGTTGGTTGTAGACGACGGATAGCGCTGATCGTGGTGGAGTCTTGCGGAGCAGGACGACACCTGGAGGTGGACCACTGGGCGGGACGTACTCGGAGTGGTCGGCTGGACCCGAGGAGCAGTGGATGCTTTCTGTACCCACCCTTCAGGTGGGACTTCCAGTGGATGGCTCGACGTTGCGGCTTTACCTTTCAGTTTTTATTTTCCCCTTTCGAGTTGTACTTTACTTTCAGTTTGGGTTTGTATTCTGGCCCACTTACTTTCAGCACTTACTGTTTTACCAGCTTTTACGTAGTGTTTAGTTTTTCCGCTTGCTTACTCTGTGGTGCTTATTTACTTAACAAAGGAAATGACTTCCCTTTACCGGGATTTACACCTTGGTGCTAGTCGCTAGCCCCTGGCCTATGGAAGGCAGGCATGGGGTAGTCACGGCATGGGCCCCGAGGACGGGTCGTGACAAGTTTCATTATAATGTCCACCATGAAAGGTGGTAGGAGAAAATTGATCAATCATCCTTTCGTGAGGCAATAGTTCATCGTACAAAGAAACCGAATGTTCTATATCAATTAGATGGAGGTGTGAGTAAGTGTAGGTATAACACTTAGCATAAAAGTCCATGTATATTTGGGATACTGGTTTTATAATAAAATAATTTAATAAATATAGGTTTGGTGTCGGAATAGGAAAATAAATGAAAGGATCTTGAGAGAATATTTTACCTATAAATCATGTAACTCCATTTTATTTTAGCCAAAAGGCTATCCTTAATTACATTATGCCCAAGGTATGGATTCTAGGAGGAATAGAGGGATGTTGGGAGATTATTTGAGTATAATTTCATTAATCCATGTGGCTTGAGATGTGTGAGTAAGTGGGTAGAGGTGGTGGCCTTTATAAGAGGGAGGAGGGGAACTTTTAGAATGTCTTGAAATATTATTTTTTTATAAATTTATTTTCAAATTATGAAATTTAAAAAGTGATAAAGTTCTAGGATAAGATTCGCATGGATTGAAATCCCTTAAACCACTAGGTTTTAGACAAGTTTTAGTACGATATTTAACCTTATCTTTTACCTTTAACCCTTAGTTAAAAACATTAACTCTTACCACATCTTCTCGTATTTTCATAATATATTGTAACTATGGTTACTATAAAATGACAAGAGACCCGCAAGTTGATAATTAAGGAAATTTTTTACATTATATAGGTTATTTTACTAAATCATATCTTTTTAGGACAGTTAAATAATTTAATAAAATAGTATTTGTTTTAAAAACACATTTTTGTTAATTTTGACACTTTAAAAATTGATTTCTTTTAATGTCATAACAGCTTGATTCTATCTAAACAAAGGCATTAACTCATCCCTCAAATTTCAATTTCATCCAAAAAATCGTGGATGGCCACAAAATGTTCAAATTAATTTTTTTAATATTTATAATATCATTTACTTGAATATTTCAATAATATGGTAACTGTTGCATCATAAATATGTCATAAATATATTTATTCATTTAATGTCTAAAATTTATATATTTAATACCCTGATGTATGAAATCTTTTTAAAGTTATAATTTCTATTTATTGTCGAAGATATCATTTATAAAAACAAAATTAAAATTGTTTTAGTTAGGAGATGAGTGTTTATGTTGTATATCATTTTTCTTTAAATTGTATTTTATAAATGGTCATTATCACACTCATGTGGCTCCATGGGGTCCTAAATTCAACCCATGTATGTTCATGGTTGGAAATATATCATCTGATAGTATTGAAACACGTGTTAGGTTAGTTTTTATTATAATAATATTATAGTTTTACCCTTATTTACATTATTTATCCTTTAACCATGGTAAAAAATAATAAATACTGAATTTATTATTCATAATGTCCAAAAACTAAAAAATATCTATTTATATAATTTGGAGCTTATTTTTCCAAAAATAGAATCCGATTTTCCATATTCAAATCACATAATTGGAAGAAATTAATTTAATCTTAATTCTCGCAGTGAAAACCAGAAAACATGTTTTTAAGAAGTAAAAACTATCTAAAGATTAACATGTGTCGATCTCCAATTTAAATGTGAAATTACTTCCAATTACACTAATAGGATTAAATGATAAAATAATTATCTAATAAAACATTAAAAAAATTAAAAGGATAATCAAACTATGTAAATAAATTAAATGAAAAGCCATTTTTGAATTAAAATTTTGTATTTTTCTCTATTCAAATTTTTTTTGATTTAATTAGAAAAATTCCAAAATTTCGAAAAAAATGAATTTTTGATGTCCCAATTTTAAATAATAAGTTTAATTTAACAAATAGAACTTCTAAAAGAGAAAAAATATATTTTTAAAAAGGGTTCTCCATTAAAAGGTTGTTAAACGACCTTTTAAAAATATTAGAGTATTTTATGCTTCAAATTATATTCATTATCATTTTAAGCCTCTAAAAAAATTGACATATATGTAAAATCACAATATAATTAATTTTGTACAATTTTTCCAATAAAAAGGCTAGTACTTAGCTAAGATTGAAAATAATAATAATATTTTGGTATTATTTTTCCGTATAACTCAGTGTTGTGTGAAATGTAATATTTCGGAGAAACCTATTATTGCGTGTTAGGTACACTATCATACATTTTTTCCCATTTGAACTAAAATTAATATTCGATTCAAAAATATTAATATATTTAAATATTTATTATTCTATAAATAGCTGGTATGTTACATTATTCGACCCTATAGGTAATTTGGTACTCACAATTTTAAAATTGGGTCCAAAAACTTCATTGAATAACCCACATCAGAAATAAAATTAATAAAACTATCACATTAAAAGAAAGATAAGTAAAATGGTCACCTGAGATATAATATTCTAGGGTTCCCTTTAGGAAAACATGAACATAGATGATTAAAATAAGTCTCAAAGACAAATATGGAGTAATAGAGAACATAGTCATTTGAAGGTTATCCATCACAATACCATAATTATGTGATGGCTAAAAAGAAAATTGGGAAATATAAACCAATAAATTTTTTCTTTTAATATCATTTTGATAGATTTGAGGAATTATTTTACTTCCTATAATAAGAATGTAAGGAAACATAATTACTTTATTTATTTCTATTTTATAATCACAATTTCAACCTCATAATATTCCCAAAATATGATTTACATCTATAAGAATAACCTTAATGATAAAAGACCACACAAACCACAAAGGATATAAATATCTTAAAATTAATGTCCAAAATTAAAGGCATACTTAAAAATTAAAAAAATCCATACATAAACATAACCCTACAAAATTTCTCTCAGGAGCTTCCATCGCTTCACCAGATTTCCCAACATCAACACTAGTGGGAACAAATGATTTTCCCAAACCTTTTTGTTCTACATCATACTGATTTCTTTAATGTGTAATTAATTTCAGGCACTTATTTTTATAATTTCCCAACTCATTGTAGTGAAATCATATTACTGTAGACCTGCTACATGTTATATCATTATTAGACTATTCTGAACCCTTTTCTTTATAGTCACAAACCTTGTGACGAAATATACCACTCTGGTAATACATTTCAGATCATGACATACATTCCCCAAAATTTATTTTACCACTCTTGGAACAAGTTTTGGGCTTACCTATAAAATTATTAGTTGTTTTATTCTCTATTTCTGGGAACCTTGATCATTTATTACTTTTATCATCTCATTTAATTAAGGTTTTGGAAAACTTTATTTAAACTTTTTCATCACAACAAAACACTTTTTCATAAATTTTAAATTCTTGGGAGGCCAAGGCTCTCTACAGTCATGAATCGTGTGACCAAGCTTACCACACTGGTAATAGTTTCATGATCCTAACATACATTCCCCAAAATGTATTTTAGCACCCTTGGAACAAGTTTTTGGACTACTTATAGTATTATTAGTTGGTTTTTTCTCCATTTCCTAGCACCTTGATCGTTTCTTACTCTTATCATCTCAGGCGACAAAGGTTTTGGAAAAATCTGTTTCATCTTTCTCAGCATGACAAACAACTTTTTCATAAATATTAAATTCTTGGGAGTCCAAGGCTCTTCAAATCCCTAGTTTAAATCATAATTAAATTTTGTTAATTTAACAGTCATTGTCTAGAATAAAATCTAGAACATACCTCAACAATCTTGTCATGTTCTCTTCATATGCAGTAACTAAATCATTATCTCTTTTCTTTAATTCAAATAATGTTTTCTCCATCCTATGCCGAACAACTTCAGGGAAACATTTGTCTAGAAAGTTGTCCTTAAATTCTTCCCATTCTGTGGCATTAAGATCATTTTTATCTTAATAATTATTAACTAATGACCACCATCGACCAACTTCACCTTCAAAATGATAGATGAAATGAGTGACTTTTCGATGTTCTGAAAATCCCTTGACTTCAAATATATTCTCTAGGGTATTTATTCATCCTTTTGCTACCACTAGGTTAGATGATATAATAAATAATGGGGGTGTTTCCTAAAAAAATGTTCCACTACTAACATACTCTTATATGGTTTGATCGAGATGATCTCGGGCATGGATATCACTACCATTTATAGCCTAAATCAATTGCTCCATCACTGAAATAAACTATTAGGTTCCAATTCTCACCACCTCATGTTGTTGATTTGAATGGTTGTTTTCCTCTTGAGGATTTTCCAATACATATTTCCTATTTCCTCTCTGAAAAAACATTCTTAATAGACTTGGTTTAGATAAAGCAACAAGGTAATATTAAAATGCTAAATCATTTCAACTTAACCATAAATTAAAATACTCTAATGCAAAAAATTAATACTATCCTAACCTCTAAAGTTATTTAAACCGACCTCGAATACCAACTATAAGGCCCTAGCATTAAAAGTTACATAATCTTGAGTTAAGTAAACAATTCACATTAAGGATCTTTTTAGATTTATATATTTATAGAATTATGCCACAACTATTACATAAAAACATAGAAATACAAGGTATAAATTTTTTAAAGTATCAATTTATTCCATAATTTTAAATACATTGAAAAAGATACATAGTTTGTTTTTATGTTTAATCGTAATAAATTTCCCTTAATTCCATCCTTGACTGTATTCTCCCTTAAATCTTGGGAAAACATTTAAAAACATGGGATTAGTATAAAAATCTCAATAAGGGACATATAAATAAAGAAAACCCATTAATCTAGTTAAGAACTGATATCCCGTTAAATGTTCTTTGAGTTGATAAAACAAAACATGTTCACAAGAATAACACTCATACATTTTTCTCAGTAAAAAACACTAAAACCAATATCAAGAAATTAAAACTCCTTTAGAATACTTAGAGCATCCTATACATAAAGCCCTTTCAAACATCTTCCTATTGGAATAACAATATGATTGACTTCCATATTGGAGAACTATAATGGGGATCACCCCTCATATAAGCTATATCATGCTCTCTATTGATCTATAATAGGGCTTAACCCTTCGTATAAGATGTGTTGGGCTCACCTGTGAGATTTAATGGGGATCAACCCTTTCATATAAGCTGTGTCGGGATCATGCATGGGCTATAATGGGGCTCAACCGTTCAAATAAGTTATGTTGGGCTCACCAGTGATCTATAATGGGGATTAACCATTCATATCCAGTGTATTGGGCTCACCTGTTTCATATAATTCTCATGTACCATTTCAGGAATAAAACAAGTTAATCACAAAACTCCTTTTTTGAAAGATTTTTCTAATCCTATATGAAAAATATTTCCACATAAAAATACCATTTTCATTTAAGAACACATTTTAAATACAAATATACAAAAATAAAGTAATAATGGGCCTATTTTTATTTTAAAAGACATTAGGGCTTTTAGAAGAAGCTAAATATCAATTAGCAGTTTCGGCGGCGGAGAAGTCGTTGTCGTTGTATACGTTAAAACACATTCCTTTTTGGTTTTGTAAAGAAATTAAAATGCTTTGTATAAAAATATTCCTTTTTAAAACTTGGAATTAAATTTTCTATTAAATTAAAAATTCCTTTATATTCTATTTACACCCATATAAATAAATATGTAATTTAATATCATGAAGAAAAAGATCTGATAATTACACCCTTAAATGATTAAGGTGTCCAAAACCACATTAAAATTTTGAATAATAACCTCCATGATTTAATAAAAAACATTAGTATAGATAAAATATCATTATAAAATGTCATATAGGCTTTATATACACCTTATAAAAGAATAATGGTGCATATTATCAAACAATTCCACAATGAAAGGAGATTGAGACGTATTCCCTTATATTGAGTCTCACTTATCTGGTTATTTATTTAATTTCATGAATAATAAACATAGGTTAATTTATATTTTATTTATAACCTTTATAATTTTTATTATTAATTTTATATCACTTATTACCATGTTATAGAAATTAATTAATTATTTTAGTTTATATCGTACATTTTGTCGATGTTTGGTATTTGAGTCCAAAATAAACTTGTTTTAATGAAAATTATATATGTGGTCATAAGTCCATTATCTATAGAATATTATTAATTATTTAAATATCATATATATCCAGTATATGTGTATTTAGAATATTACATAAATTTTGGAGATAATAAATGAAATACACAGTTCATGTAGATGGTTGGTTGTATGTACGCATGAACGCTACTTTCATTTATTTGTTATATTAAAGGAATAAAGAATAAAAGATACATATGTATATTATAATTCTTGTATAATATCTATGTTATATATTTTTTATAAGTTAATTAATTCCATCCTTTATACCTTCCATCTATGACATGAACGAGTCATATCACTTTGTGTGGGTGGTAGTCCACACTTCATGAGATGAAATTATCATATTTACATACTATTGAAATCATAAAGGTATGTTGTAAATAAAAATTACAGTAGAATTGATCAAATATAAATATAATATATATCATATATAAATATAGTACCATAATAATGGCCACCATGATTGTTGGTAAGTGAAAATTGAACAATAATCATCTCGTGAGGCAGTAGTTCATTGTACACAGAAACTGTATATTCTATATCCATTAGATCAAGGTGTATGTAATTTTTTGATGAAACCTTAGAATAAGAATATCTTAGTATATTTAGGATACTATTTTTCTGATAAAATAATTTAATAAATATATGTTTCACATCAAATGGTGAGAATAAATGAATGGATATTGAGAGAAGATGTTACCTCTAAATCCGGTAACTCTTTTTGATTTTAGCCAAAAGGCTTTCTTGAATTTTCTTCTGCTCAAATTAAAGATTATATGATAAATTTAAGGATTATTACAGATTTTATTAGCATAATTTTCATGATACAATGAGCTTGAGATGTGTGCGTAAGTGGGTATAGGTTTTGGTATTTTATATGAGGGATGAGGGGCCCTTTAGTAAAGTCTTGGAATATTATTTAATTATATATTAATTTCCAAAATCCAATAGTTAAAAAGAGATATATTTCGAGTATATGATGAGTATGGGTAGAAATCATCTCAACCAATAGGTTTTTGGAATGTTTAGGTCAAAAATTTAACCATATCCTTCAGCTTTATCCCTTTGTTAAAAACATTAAATCTTATCATGTCTTATTATATTTTCATAATATATGGTTACTATAATTACTATAAAATTCCAAGATAACCACAAGTGGATCAATAATGAAATTTTTCACATTAAATAAGTTATATTTTAAAATCTTAAATTTTTATGACTATCATATCATTTAATAAAATAATATTTTTTTAAATACTCATTTATGTCAATTCTGACACTATTTAGAAAATAATTTTTGTTAAAGTCATAACAACTATATTCCTTCAAACCAAAGGAATTAAATCATCCCTAAAATTTCAATTTCATCCAAAAAATTTGTAGATATAATCAAAAAGTTAAAATTACATTTATTTTAATATTTATAATATCATTTAGTTGAATATTTCATTAATAAGGTAATCACTTCATTATCATTATGTCATATATTTATTTATTAATTTAATGTATAAAAATTCTAAATAAAATACCATGATATAGAAAAAATATATTTATCTTACTAATTAATATTTTTAGTTGAATATATCATTTATATAAATAAAATTAAAATTGTTACATTTAGGAGATGCATGTTTATGTTATATTTCCCTTTTCTTTAAATTAAATATTATAAGTCATTATCATACCCAAGTGGATCCATGGGTTCCTAAATTATACCCAACGATGATTATAGTTGGAAACATATAATAAAATTGGATTAGTACATGTGTTTGGTTATATTTATTTTATTAAAATATTATAATTTACACTTATTTACCTGATTTACCTATTAACCATGGCAAATAGAAATAATTACGGAATTTACTATTCATAATGTCCAAAAATAAAATGTACCTATTTACATAATTTGTACCTTATAATTAGAAAAATTAAACCCAATTTTCCATATTAAAAACATAGAATTGGAAGGAAATAATTTAATATTAATTCCCATAGTCAAATACAAAAAACATATTTCTAAAAAGTAAAAACTATCAAAAGATTGACATGTGTTTATGTCTAATTTATATGTGAAATTTATTCCAATAACCATCATTAGATTAAATGATAAAAACATAATACAATAACACTTTAAAACAAATTAAAATGACAATTTAACTATATAAATAAATTAGATGAAAATGCAGTTTTGAATTAAAATGCAGTAGTTTTCACTATTCATAAAATATTGATTTTATCAAAAAAATACCAAAATTTTAACCGAATTTGTTTTTTCTTGTTTAAAAAGAAGAAGTTTATTTTATCATATATAACCTATAAAAGTAAAAAAAACTATTTTAACAAGGGTTCTCCATCAAAAGGTGGTAAAATTACATTTTAAAAATATTATAGTATTTAATGCATAAAATTGGATTCATTATTATTTTAAGCCTCAAAACACATTTAATAAATATATTAAATCATAATTTAGTAAATTATGTTCATTCTCGCCAATAAAATGTCTTAGAATTAACTACCATTTAAATTAATAATATTATTGTTGTACTATTTTTGGGTATAACTAAGTGTTGTGTGCAACATAAGATTTTGGAGAAACCTGTTATTGCGTATCGGGTACACTATCCTACATAGTGTTCCCTTTAAAAATAATAAAATTAAAATTCAAAAATATTTATAGATATAAAAATTTATTATTCTATAAATACATTGTATGTTACTACTTTCATGAATATTTATTTCTTTTTAATCAAAATTTCATTTGTCTGATGAATTTTCCAAACACTCGCTTAATTATTCAAACACCATTTCATTTTGAACTCACATTCAATCATAATTGGAAATGATTACACCTTATAGAAAACTCTATCTAATAAACCAGTATATTTTCTTTTTTATAGAAGATTTGTCATAATACCTTGTGTAATGTTTTTGAAACAGTTTCTTGAAGATAGAACAAACTACACTATTTTTAATCATCATATTTTACCTCAGTAAGATCTTGAGAACTTCTCAATCTACTCTATTTTATAATTTTATTTCATATCCCATATTTCTCATTTCAAAAAATGCACATATAAACAATCAATTGAACTCCTCCAAATTTTGAATATTTCTATCTTCTTCCTAATTTACACAAATCACCATGAGTAATACATACCTTCTACGGGTATCTATTTCTTATAGATTTTTCCAATATCTATTTTAGTATTTCACTTATATTACAGATAGTTGTGTGTTTCATCCGAACCAAATTCTTCTTGAAAAACCAAATGTTTATCCATTTATTCATAAAACATCATCAACTTTATATGATTATCAATTTGATTCTCTAGCAGTCATTTTAGTACTTAATATTGTTGATAGTTCTCTATCTGATATACATAGTGGTATAATTTCATTTATATAATCTCATTTATGCTTCTTAGGATATTTTTTACACATAACTTTGCAACATCTCATGTAAATTATTTTCTCATCTTGTAGTATCTCAACATCTAATAATTATTCTTCTAATAGTCTATAGAAACTTATGATTCTCACACCCTCACATAAAGTAATTTCAATAATCATCTAGAATATTTCATTCATAAATCTTATATAAGAAATAATTTACATTTCACATTCACTTTCCAACCTTGAAGAGATCATTATTATGCATGTTGGTGTCATCTACATCTAAAACATCTTTGTTTCACCTAAATCCAAGTAACATAAAATAAAAAAAACATGAGCTTCTGGTGACATAATCAGGGGGATCTTTATTCTAATGTTTCTATATAATTCTGAATGTGTCTTTTTTATTTGTTTAATATTATAAAGAATATCACTTTTTAAAAAAAATATTCTTTCATATCAACATATTCTCATTTAGTCAAGAGTCAAGCATTATGAGACCGTCATCTTTTGATTAATTCTTTTCCAAAACATTAGACTTACATGAATTAAAACTAGATCAATCAAATCATTATTCATGCACTTTACTCATCCATGTAAATAGAAATACAAGCCCTATTTTATTATTTATCAGTCAACTTTCCCTTTGCTACTTCTTCCAAGTTACCTCATGTTTCTCCTTCAATAAAAATTTCTACCTTCTTCCTAAAACCTTCATAGATGATGCATTAAAAATTATTCTAAAACATGATTCTTCCCCAGGAATTATTTCATTTGGAAAATCAAATTTTCTATAAATATCACACTCACAGCCATTATATCCTTATGGAAATCCATATGGTGGGTTTATCATCCAAAAACTAAAACATAGTTTAATAACAAAATTTTTTTCCCAGTTACACTTAAATAAAAATATTTATTTTTAAATAAATCTAAAATACCCACATATATCCTTATGATGTACACATTTTTGTGTTATCAAAGCTTTTTTAGGTCATAAGATGTCACCTTTTTGTAAAATAATATCATATCATCCAATGGAAATGAAGTGGAACAGTAATACAAAAATAAATGAATTCTCTTTCATATGAAATAGAAATAGAATGAGATATTTTATATGACAAAATTTATACTATACATCATACGTAACATATTTTTTTCATCAATATTGTTTTACAAATCTCTCACATTTCTTATTTTGATAAACTCATATTATGTTATTACACTTTTCAAATGATGAGATCCTTATGAAGGTACCTGTCTGATAGCCTTGAACAACCACCTTTAATGAAAATAAAAACATCTAGAGGCATATCACATTATATGTGATATATATTTCATGTGTTTTCATTTTTGTGTTTTGAACATTATCATTCACCAAGAAAAACTACATCCAGAGAATATGTCTCCTAACTACTATGGATTTCCTGATAATATTTTTGATATTTCTATTAAATAATATTTTCACCATTTTTGTTCTTGTATATTAAATAATCACAAATCCACTCACATGAAAGAACAACTATTGAGGACCCACTTAAGAATATTTTTTCCCTTCAGGATCTTTCACATATGGGAAGCCAATCTAGATCATAGTGGTTTTTCATTATTTAGTAGTAGTCAAAAATTAAATATAAATTAATATAACCAATTGAAAAAATTTATTTCTTCCAGGAATTAGTACCTCTATATTCTCCCTAGATTCTTCAATCCACAATATTCTTTAGTATCAGTTATGGGCGCACTTTTTTTGTTTGGAATTTATCTTTTTTATTTTATTTAGATTAGGTCTCGAAAATCACCAGATTTATTATTTTACTTAATTTATTGGGGAATACTCCCCCTGAATTACACCCCCTTTAATTCCCTTTATAATTTAACATTATTACTACATATTAGGGAATGTGTTGGATCTCTATTACTCATTATTTTGGGACATGTGGATGATATTATTTTATCAACCCAAAAACTCCATTCACTTCAGATTTATTTTTCTTGAAAAATTAAACCATGGTTTTTCAAATACTATTCTTAGGCTCCATGTATTCATTATTATTTAATTTACACATCACATTATATATAGAAATATTATTATTTTATATTGAAAATGAATACAAATTTCTCTTTTATTATAATGATAAATTACTCATTTACTCTAACTAATTATTCTATACAACTATGAAAAGCTTTAGAATATGTCTAACTTTCTTATTGTAATGAGATTTATTTATAGAAGACTTTTTTTCTACTAATTGTTTCTTCTTTTGATTGATCATTATCTCTTTTCCTTGTAACCATGTCAAACCATTTTCTAGAGTGTGTTCATATATATTATATCTTCCATATATATTCATTTCTTTCATTAAGTTACATTTAAATTGTAACTCTAGGGGAGACTCATATAAATATTTCTTAAATTTCCTTTAACACCCATTTAATTTTGGAATTTTCCTTTTTTCAACAATTTAATAATTATATCAACAATCGATGGCCTAGAAGACAAACTTTCCAGATTACCATAAGTATCTTAAATCAATTGTTCTATTGAGTATAATTTGAGTTGTTGGAGTATTATTCCATTATTTGTGTATTCTTCTAGACATATATAGGGTAATTCCTTCCTTTTTTTCATTTATTACATCCACCTTTGTTGAAGTGGTGGGTTTCTAACTTTTATTCACCATTATTTTTCTGGATCTACAACCTGTACTATTCAAAGTATAGGAGTTTGGGCATAAATATTTATCAGAATGAGTGATTTATATTTTAATCAACTTATCAGATGATGTAACTTATGATGTTTTCACATCCTTCCTACCATTATATTGATTTTTTCTGGAAGTAATAATTTTCTTAGAAACTATAGTAGTTCCTCTTTTCTCATATTTATGTGAAGATTAATTTTGAGTTACTTCGGAGACCTCTAATATTAATTCCAAATCAAGACACTTAAAATTTAAAATATTCTTATGATCTTCAAGATATTTAAAATTTTCATCACATTTATTCAATTCCTTTTGGAACATTTATTTGTGCATATTACTCACTTCATTGAACTATTTTTCAAACTCTTTTACCCTTCTTTATTTTAATTCCATTTGATTTTTATTAAGACTTACTATATCTTTTTTCTCATGGACTCATTCCTCAAAACATTTGTTGATATTAATGTTATTAAAAAAACTTACAATTTGTTTTCTACCAGGTGGATATTTTCATGAGATTTGATACCCTTTATTCAATTCCTTTTGTGTATTTCATGATATATTTTCACTCACATAATTTCTTTAAAAATGGCTTCTCTAATGAATCACCTTCCTCCTCAATATGTTATTTATCTTTATAAATTACTTTGATGAAAGAAAATATAAATGTGATAAACAGAAGTGGAATATTCATCAAGTAATCCTTAAATTCATTATATATTTCATCAATACATTCATGTGATTCAAAATATTCACAATTAGAAATTTATTCTTTTAGATTATTTACAATGAATGATCTTTCACTATAATTTCACTCATATATTCTAATAATAAAATATTTTCCTTCCACATATTTTGAGATAATAAAATCTTTTATTTTGAGCTTATTTATTCTTTTAATTCATTATTTTATTTACACATTAATATTTCCAAATACCATAGAATAATTTATTAACTTTTTCTCAGAAATAAATTTCTTATCTTCAGGAAAAAGTATTTCTTAAACTTCTTGAGAACTGAAATTCTTGAAAATAAATGAAAAAAGGGGAATAAAATTTTTTAGATCTAATAAATGCAAACAACGACAAGATAAAAATTATATTTCTCAGTGGATTATGTAGTCTACCAATGAGAGGGATAATTAGGGGTGGATACTTTTTATCAAATATATTCAGTATAATAGTTTACATTCATTAATTTTATCAAGTCTCTATCAACATTTAAAAAGTATGGATCTTTTATTATCCACCCTCTCTACTTATCCCTTATATAATTTATATAATGTAAAGAAAACCACACATTATTTTTTATATGTTTTGGACCTAAAGTGGGTACCTAGTCCTTGATTCATTCAGAATCACCCCTAAAATAAATTTTTCACTATTTTATAAATCACATATTATTAGTGGTGTGGGAATGAATTTACATTAACACTAATAGTTTTGGGAAGGAAACACCCTTAACCAAAGAATGTTTTTTTTGCTAGATCCTCCAATTTATAAATGTCTCATTTTAAACATACTTATAGATATAACGTTGACATCCTATAATCATCCTCTGAACTTACCAAAACATCAGCTAATCCTAATTTAAGAAATACTAATTTGGGAAACACCAATTTTAGAAACATCAGTTCTTAATTCTTTTATTGGTTGTTACTTTTTATTGGTCTCCCTACTCAAATTTTATTAGATCATAATGTTAAAATTTCCTTAACAATTAGACCCAATTAAATCTTCTATGAATGATCTGGTCAATAAGTTCCTCTCTTTTATTCTTCTCAATACTACTAAACTTCATCTACTTTCTCTAAATGTAAATGAAAATTTTTATAGACACAACTTCCTCCAAATATTAAGGACTAAATTCATTCCCAATATTTAAATTTCTCACACAATATATCCTTTATTTGAAAACTTTTAAAACATTCTAAATAATTAGCGTAAAAATTATTCATCACAATTTATTTATATTTTTGTTCTAACACACTCTTAAAATATTCTTCAGATATTAGATAAAATAAAGAATGTTCATTTGTAAAATAGACTCATTGAATTTATATATCATGATTTTCGTAATAGATATTACATTATATTGATTAAATATAAATTCTTAAAATTTTTAGTTGAATATATCTCAGGTGATTATAATATAGTTGAACATATAAAAATTGGATAAGATTCTACAAACAGACATTTTATGAATGAATTTTAGTTGATCATACTTTATTTAAAGGATCTAATGGTCATTGTACTTCACACGAACATATTTTAGATGACTAAAAATTAGTTGGAAATACTTTAGTTCAAGAAATTCCTAGTGAACATATTTCATTTGAACTCACATTAGATGAATATAATTTAGTTGGATATATATAAAATGAATGTTATTCATATCAATGTACTTTATATGAAGGTACTTCTTTTTTATATACTTTAGTTGAAATCACTCTCCTTTATACTTCATTACTATTAATATCTTCAATCCCTATTCTCATTCTGCCAAAATGATGTACTCGTATTGATCAAAAAATATAACTTCATCTAAATTCCCTTGGAAATTCCTTTGTAAACATCATAGGAACTTCCATAGGAAAATCCTCATAAAAAATTTATTTAACTTACTCACTGACTTTTAAATAATATTATTGGCACCTCCTAGTGGAGTTCTTTTTTGCTTAGTCTTTAGGACAAATTCAAAGACGAATATAGGGATTTTGTATTTTTTAGTACTATATATTTTTGATGGATACCTATCTCTCGATATGATGTTAGAGTTATGATAAATATACAAAAACATTTTAACTAATAGATATTTGTGTGACTGAATCTGTGAATACTCATGAGATCAATGATTCATGTTCAGAGAAGATCAAATGAAATAGAAGCATAAAATTCATTAATGAAATTTATTTAGACTCTAATAGAGTTAAACGGAAACATTCCTATTGATTTTCTATGGTCCTCTGTCTATTCTAAATTTATAGAATAATGCATGAATTCCTCATAATTTCTAATCTAAGGACAATGAACATTTAGAACATATCATACTATGATTTTTTATTATTTATTTTTCGGTCTATTTTATTTTGAGTTGTGTGTTGTTACTCAATTATAAAAAACATAATGTCTCATGTACCTATCTAGATAATTCTTATTATTCTCTTCTTTCTCTTTAACTATTTATCACAATGTTTGTGGAACGGGTTTATATGTTCTCTATAATTTTATTACTTCACATGAATAACTATGTAGGAATGTTTTTAGCCTGGATAGATTGTTGGTTTTGATTGTTAACCTATTCTAGGTTATTGGTTCATTTGATTATAATTATAATCTTCCTGGTAGAAAGTGATTTCCTAGTGTAGGGGGTTAAGTGTCATCTTGAAACTGAACCTCTTGTTTTTTCTATTGTATCATTTTTACCTCTATATCCTATATTACTTTTTATCTATAAAAAACTATTTCTTTGATAATTAAAATTAACTAGTGATTAAATTTGATTCTATATAAGTAAATTGATTTCAAAATTCAAGGTATTTCAAAAAATTATTCTATTTGAGAGTTAATCACTCTTCAATAAATATTTTTAAAAGGATAGATATTATATTGATATTATATTTTGATTAATTGGCTAGTTTATTTTATTAATGGGGTTTTTAGTGTAATTATTAAAGAAATTTTTATTGGTAACTCAATTCACCCCCTCTTGAGTTAATCACTCTGACTGATAAATATTTTGAAAAAAAAGACAATACGTCCATCATTATCATCAAGAGGGAACTTCTGTATTATATGGAAATCATTTGACATCATGATGAATGAAAATTTTGTGAACTTTTGGGGATGAAAGGTTTTTTTCAAATAATTTTTTAATGACTTTTCAAATCTTTCAATATGAATTCATATTTTTTACAATTTTTTATAGTGGGATTAAAATATTTTTTTGAGAAAATATTGATGTTTACATTTGGAAATTTTATATCAATATTCTTAATGTTTTATTGTGAAAAAATGTATTAATTTTCAAGGGATTTTATTTTTTCACTAGAATAAGGAGATTCATTTATTTTTACATACCTTACCTTGTTTTTTGTTCCTAATTCACATTTTTTAATATTTTCACCTCATATAAGAATGGGTAAGAACTAGAGAATGGTAAAAAATTCCACTATAAACTCATCATAAAAGAAGAAAAATAATATTTTTTGAATCATGGGTATAAACTTAATGTTATGTTTTTTGGAAAAAAATGTACACTCTATTGAAGTGTCCATATTTTTATGTAATGGTTTCCCCAATCCTCTAAAACTCTAAACCTAAAATATCATTGGAATTTAAATTGTTAAATATTTGTTATTGGACTCTTATTTTTAGTTTTTTGAAGGGAAAAGTTATAATGAAGATAATTATATATATCATATATGTTAGTTCAAAAAGGTTAATTAAATTAAGAGTGGAGGAAGGGGTTAATCCAGGTATAAAAATTTGAAACATTCTCCCATTTGATCTAGTTTCATTACTAAATTTAAGCTATCTTTCTCATGAAATGTATAAATAGATACAAAAACTTGCACAAGACACATTGATTTTACTAATATCACCCTGACTAGGAGATCCCAAGGTGTATATAAAGGTTGTGTTCCAATGTACTAAATACACTATAGAACACTACTGTTTTAATGTTCAATGTGGACCCATTGTCCGTCCTAGTTCACTACTAGTCACAATTTAGAAATCTCACTTATCTTTCTGTTGAAGTGCACTCACTGTTTCTTTTGGTAGACATATTATGCATTATTAAATCTATAATTTGTTACACCAAAATAGTTGTTTTATGAATTTCTTCTTTCATCTAAATAATAAATTTTTGTTTTCTACTGCATTTCTAGGAAATTTATTAAGGTTCCCACAACATTATCTTTTTTACAACCTTTTCACAACTTTTAAACAACTTTTCAATCTTTTTTGGAACTCCAAACATTCACAAAACATTTAAATTTTTCAATGAACACCCAATTTCATTAATCTATATTATTCATCATAGAATAGACTTTTTTATAAAGACAAAAGTACCTTTTATTCATTCAATTTATGTTTATCTTACTACTTCTTACATGAAGTACATCCATAAAAATCTTAAACAAATTCATAGGCCTAAAATTTTCTATGTCATAGAATCATTAAATAAGGGGATATTGTACTAATAATAGGTATTTTTAACCCTTCATGAAATTTACTTACTCACCACATACCTTCACAACTTTCATTGCTTGCTGAACATCAACAATTTTGTGTCTCCATTAACACACAACTCTCTACCATCATGAAATATTAATTTGTATTTAACGGGTTCGTGAAACACTACCATATTGGTGAAGCTCCAACTTTAATAAAGATACAAAACGTTCATGAAAAACATTAGTTTATTACATTTTGATGAGGAAGACTCAAATATTCACTTTCTCACAACTTCACAAAACTATTTCACATATTCACACAACTTATTAGACCCCTTACAGTGCTTCCATACGTCAATTCTCCTCTTTAAGGGATAGATTAAACCTATATTTATGTATATATGGTTTTAGATTTTTCATTTTTGATCCATACTAGATAGTTTTGAACATATAATTTCAAAATATACACTTGAATTTCATGATTAATTTTTTTAATAAGCAAAACCAACCCAAAAACGGTGCAATGTAACATTGAGGTATTATTCCTAATAATTTATTTATTTGGGTTTTTTTAAAACTCCTCACCCATATGTTACCATCTCAATGATATAATTTTTCACACCAAATAATTCAACAATAATCTATATCATGAAACTCCAGATTATGTTCAAATATTTACTTAATATATACCCTAATCCCACATGATCTGTTCTTGGTGTGATGAATAATAGTTTCATGAAAATTTCAACAATGAAATGTAGATTTATTGATATCAAAAGTTTTTAACAATCAATAATTTATTCAAATATCAATGGTGTGAAAAACATTCATTGGCCATCGATAATTTCTACAATATCAATGGTTTGATCATTTTTATACAAAGTGAAGCTCTTTAGAAGACCAAGACTTCAACACCACTTGGTAACTGCTTTTATCATGAACCCATAGTCCAACCTTTTGTGATATATATTAATTTAATAAACATATTTGGAATTGATAGATTTTACATAACCCCTTATTTCTATTCTCCATCTCTCATCTTCTCATCCTTTTTGATGTACCCAAAGGCCACACCTTTGGGATCTGCATCATGTTAACAATGTGTATTAGTACATATGTAAAAATCACAATACATCAGGGATTATGAGTTCTATATCCATCCTTTTTAAATGTGTTGGGTTGACTAGACTCTAAGATCTAGCTAGTATATTTTAATGGGAAGGCCTTTGATAGAATTTCTATAACCGGATTTTTTGCAGGCATATACCACAACTTTACAAACCAATTATCCACCTTCTTCATGAAAAAGTGGTACTTGATTTTTATATTCTTTCTACTCAAGTGATTAGATGGATTCTTTATAAGATTTATATCACTTGAATTGTCTTAATTGACTCTTATGATATACTTTCCATCAACCTTCATATCATCAAGTTTCTTCTTTATCCCCAATAATGGTGTGAAAGATTTAGTATCCAAAATATATTCATTCACAATAATACTCGTAGAAATGAATTATTATATCTTACAATTCCAAGAAATGTGTAATCCACCAAGATAAAATAAACTTCATGATGGTGACATCTGGCCATCTACTAAACTAGTCCAATCTGCATCCGTATATCCAAATAACAATTTCTGAGATTTTTTTTCTATACAACTAATTGAAGTTTTTCATACACTCTATGTACCATAGTATTATTTTCACTAAATGAAATTTTATTTACTTGGGATTATTTTGATATCATGAAACCTGGGATGTGGAAAACATAATGTCTAGTTGTTTGACTATTAAGTAAAACAGGATTCTAGTTATTTTTAATACCTCATGACATTCACCACTTTTCCTTCATCGTTATTTAAAAAATTTATCTGATTAAAAACCATATTTTTCATCTTCTTATAATCCTCCATTACCTCTTAATAACCTCTTGGAATGTTTGAATTTATGAATAAATGTTTTATTCCCTGTCTGTAACACCTTTAAAATAAGAAAGAACTTTTTTTCACCAATCATAGATATTTTAAACTTTCACTTTATAAACTTATGAATCTCCTTTAACCATGTTTTGTTTGATCCTATAAATATTATTTCATATAAATATACACACATACCATAATATTTTTATAACTCTCATTGATAACATAGATATCTTAACCAAATCTAGCACATTGGAAACTGAGCTTTTTCAAGTATTGATCCTATCTTAAATACCATGTTCTTGTTGTCATTTAAACCCAATAAAGGGACTTGTTTATCTAAAAGAATTATTCTCGTATTTATGACTATGATAACATATGAATTCTTGATGTACACCTCTTCTAAAATAAATCAATTTCAAAATACTAACTGGACATCCAACTGAAAAAATTTGAACTTACTTTAAATTGTGATGGATAAAAATTAGATAAATTTTTTTAATCATTCCAGGGGATAAAACATATCATCAACATAAATACCATTGATCTGAGAGTATAATTTGCCCACAAATCATTCTTTGTTTCAAATTTCCCTATAATCATCATTTTTTTTTAAAACACACATTTGTTCCTAGTGATCTCCTTCTCTGATAGCCTTGAAATAATATCCAATAAAGGATTATTTTTGATTTTTTTAATCTTATTATTCATAATCTAAAACTATTTCCCCTATCTTGAATCTTCTTTAGGACATTGGGCTCTACTTTTGATCAGAATTTTTTTTGTTGTAGAGACTTTATTCTCCTCTTCTATACTGGAATTTTTGGATCACCGATGATATTTTTATTATTGATCCTATACTTTAAATTTGACTTATAATAATAAAAATGTCTAAAGTCATATTCTTCATCATTATTGTTTTCTTATGAATCTAAAATATTAACTAGTAATCCCCCTAAACTAATCACTTATTCATCACTATATTCTTGAATCTATTCACTTATTTTTTAAATATTATACACATTTTGAATCATACCAACATAATTTCTCTCCAAAACATTTTCTATCAACTTATTGTAATATTTATATGATTCTATTTTTCTTGAGTATCTAAGGAATAAACATTCATATCCACAAGATTCAATGTTTTTTTCATTTATTGAGAATAAAACATTTACTTAAATAAACATAAACAACATTAGATTATTTCCATACCACATCTCGTATGGAGACTTATCCTTACTTGAACATAATAAATATCTATTTGAAATGTAGATTTATCTATATACTATTTCCTTCCAAAAATATATATAGTAGTCATTTATCATTAAACATTTTTATGGTTGGGTTGTTTATGATCCAGTTTCTACTCTCAAGCACACTTTTTCAGATTTACCACTACTGAGACTCGGTACCTTATCCATACTTCTCAAGATAATATTACACTCATATGTTAGTAAACTTTTTACCATTTTCAATTTATAACTTAATAATTTTCTCTCCAAATATCCTTTTAGCCTCTATTGGATATTGATAAATGAAACTAAACACCTAATAATTGTGGGTAAAAATTAACATCTATTATATTAAATTATAATCATCAATGAGGAAAAAACATATTCCCGTCAATGGATCTTGCTGAGATAGGTCCTCACACTTCAATGTGCACCAATTATAGCACTCTTTTTTACTTTTATTCTTCTAAATTGTAATTATTTCAATTATTATTACCTTATTGACAAGCATCACACATGTTTATTTAATCAAATTATATATTAAGGATATCTCAATCTTGATTAGATTTAAGTTTATCTTCCAAGGAGAGTTGGAAAAACAACTAATACATTTATTCCACAACTTATTCTCTTATTATATGGATAGAAAGAATATATATTCTTCTCCATTCACAGGGTAGAAATTTCCATTTATATATTTCTTTTGATTCGCCATTGAACTGTTTTTTCTCTAAATGATATTAAAATTCTTGGTAAATTTTATTTTATGACTTTATACACATAGTTGACTGGGACTAACAAATATAGACATGCCATATCCCTAACTCTTATTTTAGATTAATGCATTTAATAATTATTTGGAAGTCATCATTACTAAATTTGGGGACACCTCCCTTTTCATTTTTGATTCCTTTGATAAGATCATTATTCCATGTTATATAGGAGGTGCATCTACTATTAATGAAAATTTTACCAATATGATTTGATTATATTATAGAAATTTCTACAACCAAATCATACTTAGTTATTCTAATCTGGAGATGTATATTTGGTTTCACACCAAATTTTTATTGACATGATTGTTCTTCTTCAGAGTAAAATGAAATAAATTTATCTTATAAAGCTAAATATTGATTTTGAATTCTCATTTTGGTGGATGGTTCCATGAGCATCTATTTATGACCACTTTAGGGAGGATTTGACACATTCCAACACAATATTAATGACTAGTATCAGTTCATCTATCTAAATCCTCCACACCATAAACACTGATAATCAAAAGCATCCTTAAAGTATTGAACTCTGATCTTCTAAATTTTATTCTCTTATACCTTTTGTTAAATTTGGTCAATGAAATACAAATTTTAAAAATGTATCATCTTTATACAATAATATCACATGATATTTGGTGAAACCATGTGTTTCATTTATTTAGAGCCAATTTTCCCTTAGGTCCTTTTAATATTATGATTCATACAAAAATCAACCTTAAACCTTAGAGTTGGTGGTTTTAGTATTGAATTAACCATAAATAATTTATATTAATGATCAAACCTCGTATCAACCTTTTCATTTTGGAAATGAATGTAAATTTTTGGGAAAATTATTTTTCAGTTCAACTATACTTTCTTGCTCTACATTAATTTTTTCAATTCCTTGTATGGTCTTCATTCCTGTGGTCATATCTAGAGTCAAAAAATTCGTGATCTTCAATTTAATATCACAGGAGAATAGACTCCCACTATATTTTCAACCCATTTGACCTGATATTTCTAGATTATAATCAACCATCAATAAAAATGGTTTATTCTTTAATGTTGATCTATTAATCAATGACATCATTTAATATTTCTAGATTTACAGTTTTGAGATCCTAAATTTATTCCTTTAAATTAGAATTAGCTTCTTCTAATTGTTGTATATTGATATTGGCATCATGAAACACTCTTTTTTATTACTTAATTTTTACTGTCCATGAGTTTATTTTTTCAATAGTAGCCTCATGATCGACTTAGATACTTAATCTTACTTCCTATTCTCCTTCATCGGCATCACTCTCTTCCCTTATCTAGGAATTTACAATAACTGCCACAATAACTTTTTTTCAATATATTCATTCTTTATTTTCGTCTACCCTAGTCACTTATAAACTTTGATTTTCTTATATAGGTATATTATTATTCATGAAGTAATTATTCTTAGTGTATTTTTTACGTTTCATATTTTCTGGATACTTCTTCACATCAATTACATAATCCATATAATCTTCTTTAAAATTCATTTGAAGCTTCTCTACTAGGTTCCCAAACTATATTAATTGAAAACAACTGATTGGAAGGGTATCTTTAAACTTTACTATTACCCATTACATATTTAAGGATAGGAATTACATGACTTTATCCACATTGTCTTCTTCATGGCCATCCTCCATGGATATCCTCTTAGTATACATGAATGAAACCTCCTAAGATTTTCAATTTTCTAGAACTTTAGTATCATTATTCCACATATCATATGTGACAAGAGAAGTATGAAAATTATCCAATATCAACTCCTCTATATATTTTTCATCAAGAATAGAGACTTTCATATTGAACAAGGGTGGAAATATTCTTAGGATGAGTTTAATGATCTTCCTATCATCGAGGATTTCTCTCAGACAACTCCTTTAATCCAAAATCACATTAACTCGATCAAATAATGCATTAATAGTTTTATTAGGGTGCATCCACAGGTCTGCGTACCTGTTCCTTAGAACATGAACCTTAGCTATTTGAACTTTTAAATCACCTTCATTGATATTAAAAAACTTTACAATATTGAATAATAGGTTTTTCTTGACATTAATATCATGAAGACTATGTTGCAAAGGATCCTGCTAAAGTATTTATTTCTCTATAATCAACTTCCATTTTGATTTTTTTCATCTAATGAGTCCTCACTATCCATATTGACCAATATCACATGCATCACAGTTGTATAGGCATGTACTCATTAAGATACTAAGTATGGGTCCATATCATTCTTCCATTTATCATATATTTCACAAAATTCAAATGCATGAAAAATAATTCTAAATTATTTAATTTTATGTATTTTCATTCAATGGTTTCTAAATCCATAATGGTTTTTATTAACCTATTTTATGTCCATTGAGTTATCATCATTCTTCTTGAAATGTATTCTTTTATGTTAGTTAAAATCCACCCTATGATTGAATTATAAATAGTCCATATGATATTTCATGGAATTTAAATTTCATTTTTCATAAACTCAATTTTTAAAAGTTTTTTACCAGAATTATTATTAGTTAATAAACTTATTTATTTATAAAAATAAAACATTATTAAAAATGATATGTATTCTCATTGATGGATTTTTCACCACTATAAACAAATTATTTTTATCCAAAAATGATTTAATTTCTAATTTTGAAACCCAAATATATATTATCTCATGGGATTTTTTTGTTTCTATTTAAATATTTTCCAAATAGTTTTTTATTATCCTTTTTTATATGAGTTTCAATAGAGGTATCTTAAAATATTGAAAACCTAATTTACTCACAATATTATATATTTTATCACCCACTCCGTATTTCATCTCGATAAAATTTATTTCATTTTCGAGGATCAATTATTGTGATTTATTTTTAATTGGTTATTAAAAATGTTTTTTATATTTCCTAATTTTAAATTACCTATCTGAAATTGATTCATAACATTATCTTTTTCCACAATGGTATAAATGTTTTCAAAGGACAAATTTATGTTTTAATTAAATTTTTATTATTATCCTCAAGATATATATCTCATATGGAGTTATATTTATTGAAATACCCTCTAAATACCTTTATGTAAAACTCATTTTGAGTGATATAAATTTTGGTTTCAATAAATCTTTCTATTTATGTAATTTTATTCTATACCACTTGAAAATGAAATGAAACCTATTTTCATTGCTTGGTTTCATTCATAATATTGTATGTGATTGTTTTAATATGAAACACATGTGTATATGTATTGGAAGGTGGGGTCTTATATATCCTTCCAATTCATTGGATAAGATTATATATCTTATGAGATAAAAAATGGAATGTGAAAGATAATAATAGATCAATAGTGGTAGGTGGGACCATGATTATTAAATGACTATTTTATTGGAGTCCGGATTGTGATTCATGATCCACTATTTTATAGAGGTACGATCAGGATTCATGATCCACTTTTATAGGGATGTTGGATCATGATTCAGGGTCAACATTTTCATATATGTAGGATTGTGGTTCTAGATCCACTATATTATAGAAGAAAAATCATGATTTTTGGATCCACTATATTTTTTAATCAAGATCATGATTCTTGATCCACAATGTTATAGATGCAGGATCATGATTTTAAAAACACTATGTTATGGTGGAACGCTTGTGAAACTAGATCCACTATTTTTTGCAGGTATGGTTGTGATTCTATATATACTATTAAAAGAGACATAATTGCGATTCCTGATCAACCATGTTATGAATATAGGATCCTGATTCTCATTCCATTATATTATAGAGTCATGATCATGATTCCTGATCTACTGTATAATGTTTTCTTATACTAAAGTTATCATAAAATTATTAGGCCACATTCTAATTCTTAAACCATTTTTATAAGTCATATTCTTACATGATGATATATTTTTCATGTTTATTATCTAATTTTTTAATTATACTATTCCATGGTATATGTTTGATCACTTGAGATTACATGTTCGTAATATTAGTTTGTACACGACTCATTTTTTCCACAATCATTTTCATCTGATTTTATTCTTGTTCATGTTCTCTCATATTCTTTTTATTAAATCATTTATAACTCATGGGTAATTTTACCCTTATTATGTTTTTGAGCTCAAGCATTTCATAGTTTTTCAATTCCCGAGGTTTTGAATATGATTATAACATATGATATATCTTGGAGGAGGACATGTATGGTGTTATTATGAAAAAATAACTATATTAATATTTCTATATAGCTAATATATAAAGACTTTCAATATTTGGGTTATGGGTTATGTAATTATTCAATATATTTAATATTTAAACATTGAAAATAACATGAATTATATAATATTTTAACTTGGTTCATCTCAATTATTATCAAATCCAGTTTATAATCTTCTTTATTTTAGCAACGGGCTCAAGAGTTAAGTTCGAGGGCCTGATAGTTACTATGAAATTAATGTTTATTTATGTTTTAGTATTAGTTGATTTATTTTTAGGGATACAGTTAGTTAATTTTGAGTATTAATAATAGATGACATTATTGAAAACACTAGGGATAATCCTAAAAATATTAAAAAATCCAAATATTTTGATAAAGTTATTGTATCCTCACGGTAATGGCATCATTTTTTGGATACCAAAAAGTGGGTGCAGTCTCTAGAATAGGTTAACCTAGGGGTAATAAACCAACAAAATACTAGTTGAGTACTAACTCAACATTCACTTAGTATACAATAAGTGACACTAAATACACATATAGTTTGATAATTTCAAAGGATATTCTTGGATGATTCATATTCTCTTTATGAACTATTATGAATGATATTAATTTGATGATGTAATATATGACTATTTTGGTTAGAGAATGTAACAGATATGTTGTCATGGATAAACTATATATAAAACAAAATATTAATAACTTAGGGTGTAAACACCATTTATGACTAAATTCTTATATGTTTATATTTATTCTACTTCAAATGTATTTGTGTATTATCATCCATAAAAAAATTATAAGTAATGGTTGGAGATATAAGGAAAAATGATAAAAATGGTTATGATTAACAAAGATCTAATTGTACAAGAAGTTTCCAAAGGGGGTGGGATATTGTATTCAAAATCTTAAGGTTATGTTTACCCTTATATCATGACTTATGATTGATAGTATGAACCAATGAGAAATCCTAAATTCACTAAATAAAAGAAAATTTTAGTTTTGTAAAGGTTTAAGTGGTAAAGACATTGATGGAATTAATATTAAACTTCATCTGTGTTAGTAATGTGGGAAGAAGAACCCAGTTGAATGTCTAAAAGGAATAGGGAAATTTTTCCTAAGTGTGGAAGGACTGATCATTGATCTCATGACTGTCAAAGACATATAAATTGGTTAGTCAATGTAATGGAGGATGTGTAGGTCCCAACTAATGCAACACTAAAACTCCAATGATTAAAACGAATGTATTTTTTGATGTATGTAAGTAAATTCCCCCAACATAATGTCTAAAATGGATAGTGGGAATCGAAAACCTCCAAGACTAAGGGAACAAGGAAGGCCTATGAAATCACTACCATTAAAATTGGTCAAGTAAACAAAGGGTTAAAGTTAGACTCATTATGAACTCAATAATTTCAAGTTTCCTATTTGATTTTGGTCCTAATGACTCCCATATACAAAGAAAGTTTTATAATTACATTAATTATTAGATAATGGATTATTCATGAAAACACCTTATAATATGATGGTTTAAACCAATGTCTATAATCTTCTTTAGTACAAGTCTGTATGATCTTCATTAAAATATAATTATTCTTCCTATAGTAAAATTTTATTTGATTTTAGAAATTGATTATATCTATTTACATATATCCCATACCAATTTCCAAAATAAGAAAGCCACACTTTAAATCCTCAATCATTCTATGACTATTTATCAGTGCATGTAAAACTATGAAATACTTATCAAAATTGATTCAATTATATAGGTATTAATACTTAATTAGGAGGTGAGTTTCTTAGTATTACCTAATATAGTGATTCCAATATTTTATTATAAATTATATCATGAGTCATGAATGTATTAATAATGAAATCTTCAATTTTCATTAATGAGATAAATTAAAATTATGAGAACACAATTTATTTATGGTTTAAATTATAAATACCAAATATTTTAGTATATATTTTCTTTAAATTAAATATTGTGTTTAACATATTTCTCCATGCCCAAAAACTTAATAAAATAAACGGTGATACATTTTATTAATTGAAATTATTAAAATGTGACTATTATAATATAGTTGTAGAATTAATGGGTATAAATTGAAGTATTCATAGTATAAAATCAGTATAGAAAGTTGTTAAAATATAATAAAATAATTTAATACTTACTTTTGAGGCTCATTTATTTGATTTTGGAATGGTGGAATCTATGATATAGTTTTTCCTACACTAATCCTAATTATAATTCAAACAAATGTAGTATGATAGAAATCATTTGTAGTAGAAGATTATGCTCATGAAAATCACCACTAGAACCAATCTAGATGAATCACCACCCATGAAAACCACCACTACTTATATTAACCTTGGATATTATGAGGATGCCTTGAGGGTATTTTTAATGAGAGGTTAGGATTGTATTATCATGTAATTAAAAATACATTTTATATTATTTTTGTTATGTGTATTTTATCAATTTATTATTACTATAATAACTAAAATAATTCTATTTTTTTAATTAACATAAACTTATAATTAAAATTTAAGGCTTATTAATCAATTAGTAAATCTTAAATAATTATGAATAAAATTATTTATTGATAAAAATACCTTTTCTCAATGAATTTTACTTTTTCATATTTTGTATTTTTATATCAATTTATCACTAAATAATAGTGTGAAAAATATTAATAATGTATAAAGATAAATAAATAAATTTTCATCTATATGTTTTCACTTTTCATGGAATATTAATAAATTCCTTTAATCTTAAAAAATATATTTATGAAAAAAAATAATTTTCTCTATACATTATCTGCACATATATTAATGTAAAATTTTATCAAATAATAAAATTGAATTTAGTAAAATGTATTCTATATTTTTAATTATAATATGAAAAAAATAACAAGGTAATTTTCATTTTTAACATTAAAATAAGTTACTAAAGTAAATATAGTTACCACTGTAAAACAATTTCTTTTCAAGGATTTGTACTTATAAATGTTGTATAATTTTTATATAAATAAATTAAATTGATATCTTTAAAATTATTAATATAATATTAATTTTAAATAAAAAATAACAAATATTTCTACTTATTTAAATATTAATTTATTGAAAATAAGAATAATAATACAAAATATATAAAAATTATTTTTCTATCAATTATTTTTCTATATCTTATACATTAATTTAAAAGATAAATTTATCATAGATATAAAATAAATTAGATTAATTGGACATAAAATTAAAATTCAAAACTACAAAATTAGGTAAGAGAGATCATCTTATCTTTTTAGTAAAAAATCTTATTATAGTAAATATTTAATGAACATTAATAAGGATAAAATGGGTCACGTAAATGGCTCAAATTATTATAAATTAACTTGAAACTTTGACCATAAAAAATCCATTTTCTAGGTTGAAAATTCAAAACTACATTTCTCATTAATATTTTCTTAATTAACTCACTTTGCACCAATGTGATTCAAAATTTACCACCTACCTGACATTCATTTCCAAGGAAAAGGTCTTGTTTTCCACCTATAAAAGGAGTTAAATTCCACCCACTTAAAAACACCCCTATCAATAAAAATTTTGTTGAACCCATATACAATTTACATACCCCATAATTTTAACCTATTTTTTTAATCCCATTTTTGCTTGAAATTTTCCAAAGTACTCTTTTTTAAAAGATTCTTTCAAGAGAAGATTCACATCCTGAATGTGAGTATTATCCACTTTCTTACATTTTCTTCCATATTCTTGTCCTCTAAGGATATTTTAACTATGGTAATAAAATTAAATTATTTTTATTAATAAAATGAGATTTTATTATTTTTATAAAAAATTATCAATATCCTTCTCATCCATTTGAAAAAAATGAAAAATGTTTCTCCTTTTATGTGCGGACAAATACCATCATGAACAACATATTTCATTTTTCTTTGATAAATTGAATATAACATTATAAAAATTTATTTCATGAAGAAATATGCAACATATTATAGTATTAAGATTCTAAAAAGATAAATTATGAATTATATTAATAATATTAATAAATAAATCATAATTATATATTTAACCACCTAAATTTAGTATACCAAGAGGAAGAATAATTTGTTATTTATGACTAATATATTCTTATCTGAAATTAAAATACCACTAAAAATTTATTTATTTACATAAAATATATATATATTATCACTTCTATTTATTAATGATGGTATTCTAAAAACATAATAATCATACTCATTCATTGAATATTGCGTGTTCTTGATTTGGTTAGTTAACCACTTACTTGAATGGTGCCCAAAAAATATTGGATGGATCTGGAAACATAATTAACATTTTACTATGGTATTAATATTTAACTAAAAAAATTTACTAAAATTTTAATATTATTATTTGATTCATTAATTAATATACCAACTTTCATTAATTAAGAATCCCCAAAACAAGCTCGTAAATAATTTTATCATAAGGAATTGTAACTAAAACTACCAAAGAATAAAATAAGAAAATTATAAATTATTATGGAATATATATTATATTACCTTAAATAATCTATAAATTTTAGACTTGGAAACAAATTATATGTTTCAATATCAACCTTATAAAGAATTTGAGAAACAATCGAAATCATTAACGTCTGAAGATAAAAATAAACTATAACTAGCCAATGAATGTATAATGAATGATTATAAATAAATATTTTAAATTATAATAGACATGAATAAGAGTTTTTTATAAAAATTATTAATATGGATGTGTTTATTATAAAAGAAGATAATTTTTTTCTTTGAAGCCAAAAGTAAATATAAGGGTTTCTCCTCTCCAGTTTCCTTCTATGAGATCTGTTTTGTATTATTCACAAAAATTTTATATATTATATACAATATCTCATAGAAACGTTATATACATATTATCTCCTTATTAATTTATTTAATGTTCTATTTATGTTAATTTATTTTAAGGGGATGGATTGGAATATTACAAAATTCATAAGGTTTTTCTAGTATCCTATTTATTCTTTTGAGACATATTTCATGTTCACCATTTGTTTATTTTTTTTGTGTTGTATATACTTCTCTATTAATTTCATTTATCATAAATTTCATTAAATTAAACATATTAAAAAATATACCACAATAATTTTTATTAAGGTCTTTTGATTCAATGGTTCCCAAAGCTGTAATGGTTTATGTTAACTCAATTTATTTTAATTGTGTTGTGATCATTCCTCTAGAACATTATTCTTAGAAGTTGGGTAATATCTACCCTATGATTGAATTATATTATAATTCATCTCATGGTTCCATGGATTTATATTTCTTTCATATAAACTCAATTTTAAATTGTTTTTTTCTACATTTTCTTCATTGAAATACTTCTTACAACATAAAAATGAAAAAAATTAGAATAATTAGAATCGACATTTATGGTTGCATATCATACATATATTTATTATTTATTTCCAAATATTAGTTAATTTATTTTTTTGATACACAAATAAATATTATCGAACTTGATCTTTCTATTTATCATTAACTCTTTTCATAATAGTGTTATATTATCCTTTTTACCTTATAGGTTTCAATAACATAGTTTTAAAATATTAAAATATAATTTTCCTTTCATGATAATATATTTTATCTTCAACTCTAAATTTCTTCTTGAAAACCTTTATGTAATTTCAAGGAATTGTTATTGGTACTTATTTTTTTACATGTGTTTTAATGTTAAATACTTAAGATTTATATCTTTGAATGTGACCCATAACATCGTCATTTATGAAAATGGTACAAATGTTTTAAAATAACTATTTTTAAATTTTTCTTTAATATTTATCATTATCTCTAATAGAACAATCTATTATGGAGTTTTTTTGTTAATCACCTTATAAATGAACTTATGTAATACTTGTTTTTAGTCATTGAATATTTGGTATCAACTGATCTATCTCTTGGGGTCATTTTATTAAATACCTCTTGTAAATGTTACGAAACAAATTTTCATTCCATGTGTTTTTTATGATATGAAATCTGATTGAATTCATATAAAAAACATGTGTATAGATGTTGATGGGTGGGGCCCTATATCTCCCTCAAATTAATTAGTTAATGTTTTGTATCTTATGAGATAAAACTGGTATGAGAGTGATGATATTCAATCCACAATGGGAAGTTGGATCATGATTATTGATCCACCATATTATGGGAAGTGGGATTGTGATTTCTGATCCACTATATTATGGATTCTAGATCATGATTCTTATTCTAATATGGTTTGGGTACACTATCAAGATTTAAAATTGGTGATGTGATGAAGGTATGATCAGGATCTTTGATCCCCTATGTTACATAGGAATGATCATTATTCTTAAATGAATATTTTATAGAGGTAAGATTTTTATTTTTTATCCAATATGTCATGGAGGATGGATCGTGATTCCTAAGACATTGTATTAGAGAGGTAGGATCATAATTCATAGTCTACTTGGTGATGGATGTAGGATCGTGATTCCGGATCTATAATGTAATGTTTTACTACAATAATGTTTTGGAAACACTCTTATTTCACATTCCTAGGGTTACACCACATTTATATGTTATTTGATAATTTTATGATCCCGGAATCATTTTTATTATATCATGAATCTATTCAATTATTCCATGTTATATATTTGACCATATGAGATTACATATCCTTTATCATACCTTATATACCATGCATATTATTCCACGATAATTTTAATCACATTTTCCCCTTAATCATGTTTTCCCACATTCTTATGATCTAACCATTTAATACCCTTTGTCAATATTTCCCTTACTAAGCATTTAAGATCCCCCCATTATTTTCTTTCATTCCACAAGTAATAAAGAAGATTATCACATGTGATATTTCCAAAAGGAGTTATAGTGTGGTTTGATTATGGAGAAAATTTATACAATAATATTTTTATATATATAATCTAAAATGTCACTAAATAATTAGGTTTTCTGGGTTGTGTGATTAATTTTCTGATGTAATGTTTAAACTCAAAAAATAATGTGAAATATAATTTTTTTTGTAATATCACTTGTTACTTATTAAAATTTTTGTTTTATGTGTTTTTATAACAATTCCCAGAAATTCCAGTCTGAGATCTCAATCAATCATTCTGATGATCACAATTCTTCATATGTCTACTACCAATGATATAAGATTAAAATATAGGATACCTCTCTCATAGATTGTGGAACATTCCATCTAGCCAAGTCTCTCATGACTGACATCCCAATCATCGTACTCATTATCATCAACATTAAATGGAAAGATATGGTATGTCATCCCATACCAATGGATCGTCTTTGAATTTCATTTTCAACTAGAATACTAAAATAAAATTATATATATTTGAAAGAAACCCACAAAAAATCATAAATATACTGTAAGACCCGCACCCAATTGTGTATCCAGGAGATTATTTAGGAGGTAATTGATCTCACATATTTTTAATCCACACAACATCAACTTATATATAAGAATAAACCAAAACCATATCCATAGGGGTTTATAACTCTTTTTTGGTGTGGGGGATCCACCCCTTATAAGAAAACATCTCATCCAAGGAAGTAATACTCCCTCTAATCCATTAATATTCTGCTACCAATCAATATATAAAACAAACAATTCCCTGAAATCTGTATAACCACGCATGAATCAAATATAGAGGATCCTGGACTTATAAGAATATACCATAGTTGAGGGTAATACCAACTCTAGTGGAGCATCCCATACTTGAATGATATTTCAGATAATGGAATCCTTGACTCTGTAGATTGAAATTCCTACCTTAAGTTTTTAGGGTTTGTTTAAACCCTACATATAAAACAACCTATAGATAGGGGATCCTTGCTATGAGTAACTGGGGGAATAATAACCCTACCTTGAAAATTAGTTATATGATTATGAAACTTTGTTTTTAGAGAGAACCCGAACTCTACCTATAAATTTACCCACAAATTGAGGAACCCATCTCTGAGTAACAATGGGATTTTTCAATCCTACCTGAATGAAAAGGATACTCCAATCATCATTCTGGAGCCATTTTATCATTTATATAGAGTAAAATCCTATTATAGAAAAACCAAGTAGAATATCTAGATTTAAATTTTTAGGAAACTCACATATTTATGAGTATTAACATTTCCCTCACCATATGCAAAAGGTACATTCTATACTACTCATGAAATTAACTTCATGAAGGAAATCCTCATGCTCATTTCACAAAGACATATCTAAATATTGGATATCATATCTTGAAAAAAATACACTTTCCAATACATTATTCATAATACTACTCTTTTATACAATGAAACAAATGACCTATGTAATTGAGTTAATCAACAGATTATTAGTGTCCTAGTATAGGAATGTGTTTCCCACCATAACTTAGTTTGGATCCCTTGTCTGTCAACTAAACCAAAGAATTTGCAAGCATTATCACTCTAAATATCCTAATCCAAACTCTTTTTATTAGAAACCCCCACTCCAATAGATCTTATATAGAACTCAACCCCCAAGATTACTACTTGATCTAGTGATAAGGTGAGTATGTCAACCCCAGCTTGCCTTCAATAGGATAGGGGTTGTTGACTTGCACCAAGTAGATTGATCTCAAAAATGGGAGGACTTATCCTATACAACCTGAAATAATTATATGTTACACACTAAAAAAATATCTACAACAAGAAAAAAAACATGAATAAATAAAATGAAAATATTCATGGCAACACCATCTAAACACTCAAGGGTTATATAACAGAAATTTCCATTAATAAAGGGGTATAATTACAATTCCTAAAACTCTAAGATTTCACACCAACCTCAAGAGATTTGGAAAATGGGTGGATCATCATGTCACACCAACTCTACCACAAGAAATGCTAACTATGAATACCACTAGTCTATAACTATGATCTGGTTCCATGGATACATACGGACCATATCATGACCATCATATGGGGTGTCTGCATAACCAAAACATGTGTAGACACATGTACAATATAGGGGTGATCAAAACAATATAAATAAGTACTTACCAATAATAAAATAGGTCTCTGTTTTTTAATCCGGGAAATATGGGAGGGCACAAGATAAAGAATATGTTATTTACTCACTTCTTATCAAACCCTCTACCCAAACACATATGGGGGGAAATGATTCCCAAATATTCAAAAAAAATCATGGGATGAGGAATCAAGAAATAAACCTCATTCCCCAGTGAAAGAAATCTACCTGATCATATGCCTCTAGAGAAAACACCCTTTACTCATCATACATAAGGGAAAATAGTTTCCCACTCATTCATATCACATGTATTCAAACCATACAGTGTTGTAAGAGGGGGATAAACCCCTAAAACACCATTTAATAACTTAGTGATTTAATTAAAAATAACCCAACCAAACAGGATATCATCAACCACAATACACTCTACATGAACGAGCATCTTCACCTGGCTATCACATAGGATGAAAAACCAAACTCATTCTTAAATAATTCCTCTTAGATCTATAAAGGATTATCTGATCTAAGAAGGGATCCTATCCCTCAATTAATATATGATGATCAATGGATTACTGATCCTGGATATTCATGACTCACACCTTACTATCCTAGTTAATAGAAGAAAACAACTCATCAACTATAGGACATGGAGGGAGTTTAATGGCCTAGTTAGCATAAAAATGCAGAGATAAAATATCTTTAAGGTGAATCCCCATCCCCTAGACACATCTCTTTTGGAGTGTTATACTCAAAGATAGAATCCCGGAACACTACAAGTCCCCAAGTACCCAGACAATCCACTCAACACCAATACATCTATCTACATACAGTCTATCCCATATTGTAATGGAGGACACACACTAAACCATGATTTTACCCAACCTCTATATCCATCATGTCATAACTCATAAATATATCAAATAACCTACACCTTTCCAAAGCACATATAAGAGATAAAGTAATAGCAACCCATGGAGGTCCTTGCACCTCATAAGGGACAATGTAAACCAAGGAGAAAACCATCTCTATCCATATAAGATTCATCATATTCATTAATGAGGTAGCTTCAAGAAATCATCACATTAATTTTATGACCCATAAATAATTAATCATGGGAGTAATTACTTTATTAATTTAGGGATAACCAATACATTATCCAATGATACAAGCCTAAGAGGGCACCCAAATCCCATTACCATATCACTCAAACCACATAGATAAAAAATCCATGGTCTTATAGAATGGGGCCACCAAGAACACTTAGTATTTTATACTCTTTATCTCCCAAAAACACATCATGAGGAAAAACATGGAATAGAATAAATATATAGCTATTTAAATATAAACTTAAAAGGAAAATATAATATAAAAAGGGATATAATGGCCCACTCCATTTTTCATTAATCCAAAAAAAATACATTGACTCAATCATAGGGGTATAAATAAAGAAGGGGAGTCTCCTCCAGTTCCAAATTCTTCTATAATCCTCTTCTAACAACCTTATTATGAGGGAGATCCAATAAAGACTAGCCCAAACTCATAAACTGTTTAATTTCCATTGTTTGGGGATCCACCTCCACTAACAAACCCTTGAAGGACTCTAATATCTGAAAACATATGAGGTTCAACTCCTTGATTTCTAATATCTTCCGGGGGATTTACTATCCTAGAACCTAACTTGAATGATTACCTTGAACACTTAGTTATCAATATGCGAAAAGTCAAGAAAATATGGCCTTTGAGAGTAAAGAAAACCCCACAATCACATTTTATGTGGTAATTTAATTGAAATGGATTACTTATATTTCCAAATCAAACATCAGGTTGATAAAACAAAAAAAACCCCTCCAAGTGGAATTTATACGGTGTGTACCTCGGTGTACATGGAATGTACACCGAATAAAACACCTTTTTCCTTACCCATGCCAAAATTTACAAGTATTCACAAAATACACGACATTTCAAATTCCTCATCATGGAATATTATACTCACGGGTTATAGAGTTGTGTACTCTACTCATGCTGTGTTTTATATATAGACAATTCATTTACTATTACAATTCATTTTCTTAAAATAGGGTGTGTTTTTAAGTGCATGGCCAACCCTACGCTGTGTACACAATAAGCCAACACAACATTTCTACAAGAAAAATAAACTATGTAGAGACCATCTTCAACTTTTTCACACCAACAATATACATGACTTATGTTCTACTAATACCACTATGTAATTAATATTTCTAGATACATAATCATTATTATCCACTAGATTCAATATGTTTCACCAAAACACCCCTCTATGGTCCTGGAGTGATCCGTAAAAGTTTAAATTTAGAAAAATGAAAACTAACATAAAATTAAGATTTGGTATAAATATAAAATAATGATCCCTACCTTGGAAAAAATAACCAAATCTTCATGTTATTGCATCAATGATTTGTACTCCAAGTCTTTAACATTGTGATCTTGCTCTAATTGGCCTACTAAAAAGTGACTACAAATCCCTCCTTCACTTCTTTTGGTTCGGTTGAGTTTACAAAGTGAAATGTTTCCCTCCATCTCATGTGTATGTGTGGGGGAATAAGATAAAGGGGAAAATAAGAAATCAAAAAATAAGATTAAATACTTATAAATGGCTTGGCCTGGGTCTTAGATCCCATAGAGAGTTTATACCTCAAATAGATAAAACATCCCATTATAGACTCAACCATAAAGTTGAAATTTCCATCCAAAGATCCATTCCAATGATATTGATACAAATGCATGAAAGAAAAAATGATATTTCTTTAAAAACTATTAAATAACACAATAATTATTCCACACATGGAATATTTCTGAATTCTATCCCCGGGATAAACATCCCATACCATGAACAATTGGATGATCAAAAAAATTTCCAACATAATTTAAGTGGAGAAATTTTTATTATACGCATTTCAATGTTCTATACCCCTATAACTCAAAAATGATATGTGTCTTCTGCATAAGAAATGTAAGGACCCATAATTAAATAATACATAATATTTTTATTTTAAAACTAGTGGTCACATTAATTTTCCCAAATATGTTTTAGGTTTATTGTCTTATATAATTATTAAAAACTCTTACATAGAAAACTCATATATTACCAGTGGACACTTATACTCAATATCCATTTTTCACCAAAAGATTCCTTTCTAAAAAACATGTTTTCATTTTAGGACATGCCTTTAAAAATTTTATTTTTTTTCTCATCTGTCTCTATACACATTTTTAAAATACAATTAGAAATATTTTAATAATATTGTATGAGTAAAAACATCTCGTTAAAGGATATAAAACAAATAATGAAACCATTAGTCCATAAATAATATTAAAATTATTTATTTTAAAAGATAAACATTGGACTCAAAATAAACATTTTATTATCTAATAAAAAACTTTTTCTACACAAATATTTCTATAAAAAATTTCAAAAAATTATAAAAAACTGATACTCATAATGGTTTTTGAAAACATGATAACATCATGCAAAAATATTCAAAAAATTTTAAATTTAACCCATAATAAAAACCATATAATTTTCATTTAACATTAATTCATTAACTTTCCTTGTGAAACAATGATATTTACATAAAAACTCTCCCAGTAATACTTGGATATAATCATCATAGTTTCACATGGAAGTACCATCATGGTCAAATTCAAAATAAACATACCCTATACATTGGAGTTATATCATGGACCTCCCACCCCCATATTTTTTTTACAATGGAACCATCCTTCATTATAAGCAATTATAAATATCTATATCATTATCATATAACATGAATTCTTGAATCATAAAAACTTTAATTGAGAAAAATCACTTATTTTTAAAGAATATCGTGAACTTAAAAAGGAAAACATATTATTTGAAAATAATAATTTAATCTTCAAGATGAATCTTTAAAACATCAATGTTTCATGAAATCAAGAAAAATCCCTCATTTCATATAAGTTCAAAAAACATTCCATTTTAACTTTTGAAAAAAAGAAACATTAAAAGAGGATTATTTAAAAATAAATCCCCTTACATATAACCTTACAAGTATAATATTTTTAAAGAATTTGAGAGAAATTATAAAATACCATTTGAAAACACTAATTTCAATATGAATACATTATTAAAAAACATTTCAAAAAACATCCACATGAAATATAAAATTTTAGAAAATAAATCTTTAAATCATTTAAAATAAGGTTTTTTAGTTTAAGTGTCTCTTACCTTGAGTCTGAATCAACACGTGCGTTATTTATATTCGATAATAATAAAAATATGTTTATTTATAATTTATTAATAACCATTTTTATGTTTATTATTTATTTTACATCACTCGTTTCTATGTTTTATACAATTAAATAATTATTTAACTTCACGTTAGATGTTATGATGATTTTCAGTACCTATGTGCAAAATGGGTTATGTAAGCCAACTATGGTCAAAGAGTTTCTCATTCCAACATATAAAGAATAATATTTCTGAAATACTAATCGTTTTTATATTAAAATTATAATTTTAAATCTAACCATTAATTATGTTTATGAAAAATTAATAATGTGACAGTAATGGAGACGATAGTCTTAGATATTCCTGATTAAAATTTCCATTTTTCAATAATAATTATAGAAAGAAGTTAAGTAATATTATATATTTCCAGAATTACAATAATATCTTAAATACAATATTAATTATATATATATATATATTCTTTTTAATGCGGTTTCAAAAAAATGTATCACAATGCTTCGTGGAGGTGATAGTTCACATCTACGCACGATCGACATTACAATTTTTCAGATTATGGAATGGTAAGAATGAAAATGATATATTATCTTTTAATTATGGTAAATATTTCATGAATATAATTTTTAAACATTAATTAAGTTTTTATAACTAGTCTGGAGATATGTTTATGGAAAATGAATCACATCTGTTCGCGAGTCGGTAGTCCATCGTACCCACAAACAATGAATTATTCTCACATTTCATGAAGTGGAAATGGATATAGTTTATGAAAAAAATTAAGAAATGTATGTATATATAGGATATCGTATTTACTATTTTATAATGGTTGAATAATATTTTAAGGATGTGGATGAATAAATAAAATAAAAACACATGATTAAAAACAATACTTCTTCTTCAGACAATCTGTAACGCCCCGACCCCAGTTACCCAGAGTCGGTGCATTATTTTAATACATTGGAATGATCTCAAGGAATCAAGTCCTGAAGGACCGATCAGTTTAGCAGTCTTAGAAAATTGATTACATACATGAATATTACATTACCCTTTCTAACATACAACACAAGATAAATAAACCTTTGAGAATGACATCATTCCCTTTAGCTTAACCCTACTTAAAAATCATAATACACTTCGTGGAATCCTTGGGAAAATAAAACATAGAAAGGGGTGAGCTCAAACGTTCAGTAAGGGTAAGAAATACAGCGGAAGATAACAAAAATATTAAGTATGGTGAATAATTGAAACCACATGCCTTTACCAATAATAAACATGAATGCTTTTATGGTAGGAATATGAGCTGAGTAAACAATGCCCTAACAAAACAAAATAATGGGTATTCTACTAGTCGAATGACCACAAGAACCATCAATATTATATTCACAATGAGAGAATGTATAATGTTGGAAATTCTGAAACATTTTTCCAAGGCCTTGTCCAAGACGTCTAAAAATGATTAAGGCCTCAGCCAAAACCATATATCAAATTGGGAACGGGCCTCGGCCAAATCCACGTCTAGTTGTCCCATGAGAGCTACTGATGCATCAAGGAGCTATAGTGAGTTCCACCTATCTCTTACTAAGTCCAATGCATTCCTCATATGAAAAGGTTTAAACATATCATAAACATTCATATTAAAAAAAGCATACGAAATTTAAATAATTTAACCATAAACCATGAATGATATAAAAATAGCACATCCACAGTAAAAAATATCACAAAACCTTCAATACAATATGGAAGTTTTGTATCACAATAAATCAACATAAAATAAACTTAAAATCCCTCCAAAGTTGTTGACAAAGATGAAATAAAAACCCTTTTTAGAAAAAAAATATCTCTTTCTATTTTGAAATCATTTAAGAGCCACATAATTATAATGAAAATTTTTATTTTGAAAATATTCATATAAGCTTGTAAGGGAAGCTTTAATGATGTTATAATGGTAGAAAATAACTGCACCCACTGTATAAGTTAAAAAACATTTTTACCTTAAATTTGTCAAAAAGGTCAAAATGTACCTTATTTTGAAAATAATTGAAATATTCCTTTCAAAACACATAATTTTATAAATGACTTTAATCCACTTTAAATTAAATAGTCAAAATGTTTTGAGATACATTTTTATGAAACATGGATGTAGATGATAAAGAGGTCCCAGTAGAAAATTATGCATAAACAATCTCGGATAATGAAGAGATTGTAGAATTAACCCTTACCTTGTAATTTTCCTTGGATGGGGGTAGGTTAACCTCATGTATACTAGTGAAACAATTTTTATTAAATTATACAATAATCATATACATTAATATGATATCATATATGATCTTTTGATATTGCTTTGTCAATAACATCTTCGTATTATTGTCATTTCGGGTGTTAACAGATTCGTGTTCCTTTATATTAATTTGTATGTGAGTCATATTTGTTATGGATGGGATGTATATTATTCATATCCAAAATTATATTAAGTCTTTAAACATTATTTTTAATCATCAAATGCAAATTAGTCATGAATGTATATGATGGGGAATGAATCTCATCGCCTTCGTGGAGATAGTAATCTGTACGTATGCACGAGTGACAATATCATTATTTTGATATTAATATAATATATAATTGAATATTATATCATATATACAGAATCATTATCATGTTATATTTATTATTTACATCAATTACACATCATTATTATACCCATCTAAATAATAATGTATTGAATAACAATTACACCACGACGTGGAGACGGTAAGTCGTACGTACGCACGTATAGTGACATGTCATTCAAAGGATGGATAGAATAATGAATATGGTTGTACCATATTTATAGTAACATAACAGTATATAGAAGATACTAGAGTTATTATTTTAGAATGGAAGCAACAAATAAGGAGGAAGTGGAAGAAGAATGGAACTTGAAAGAGGTGATGAGATATTTACCTCTTCATTGGGTTCTTCCTTTTGATTTGATTAAAAGGGCTCTTTAGGATGGATTTATGACCAAAGGAAGGCCCCTAAGAAGAAGGGAGGATATTAGATATGGTATTTGGGAAGATTTTGGATGAGCCAAAATGACTTGAAGGTATGAATTTGAGAGAAGGGGGAGTGCCCTTTTATAAGAGGGGTGAGGGGAACCTTAGGAAAAACATAAATTATTATTTTATGATAAATTAATATTCAATTAATATTTGCTCCAAACTAATTTATTTCGATGATAAGGTGGTTATGGTTCCAAATAAACTCAAAAAAAGGTTTTAGATAGGTTTGGTTCACTATATTAACCTTATCTTTTAGATTTAACTCTTAGTTAATTAGTTTGACATTTACCATGTCTCTTTGAATTTTTATATTATTTGGTTAATAAACATACAATAAACTACCCAGAGAACACCAATTTGTTCATTAATGTCATATATAATAGTATTGAGGCCCGTTTACTTAAACTTATACTTTTAGTAATTTTATATCAACCAATAATATTGTATTTGTTTTAAAAACTCATTTATGTCAACTTGGATATTATTTAATAATTGATTTTTTTAAAGTCCTAACAACATTATTACTTAGAAATAAATAAATTTAATTAACCATAACATGTAATAGTCACCTACACAATTTTTGTATGGAATCAAAACTTTCTAAGTTTATTTATTTTGGTATTTATAAAATCATTTAATTGATTCTTTCATTAATAAGAAAAATATTGCATCATCATTATGTAATAAATAAATTTAATTATTAAATGTCTAAAATTATAAAGAAAATACCATTATAGAGGAAATATTTTAAGATTTCTCATTAATATTTATGGTCGAAGATATAACATGTATAACCCTATGTAAAAATTGTTTTACTAAAAGATATATGCTTATGTAATATTTTTTACTTTAACTTAATTAATATAAAGTGTCATTATCACTTACAAGTGGCTCCATGGGGTCCCCAAATAGACCAAAAGATGCATGTGGTCAGGAATGTATCATCCAATAAGGTTAGGACACGTGTTAGGGTAATTTAATATTATTATAATATTATTTTTTACCCTTATTTACAGGATTTACCCTTTAACCATAGTCAATAAAATATTTACCTAAGTAATTATTCAAAATGTCTCAAAATAAAAGTTACCTATTTACACAATTTGGACCTCCTAATTCTAAATATGGAATAAATTTTTCTAAATTCGAAACATAGAAGTGGTAGAAATTAATTTAAAATTAATTCCCTCTATTAAAACAAAAAGCGTGTTTTTAAGAAATAATAAACATCAAAAGATTGTCACTTGCTTATGTAAAATTATATCCAATGACCAACATTGGATTAAATGGTAAAAATATAATATAATTATACTTTAAAACCACTCAAATTCATAATTTATCAATATTAATTATTTTGATTAAAAAAGTTGTTTTTAATTAAAATTTAATAATTTTCACTATTCATAAAAAATTAAAAGTTTTCAGAAAAATACCAAAAATTCTCCCTAAGCTAATTTCAATATTATGAATTCAAAATTGAAGTCCATATTGAATGATAAAATTTATAAAATTTCAAAAAGTGGGTACTACTATTATTAATGGCTAGTTTGATTGGTTGTGGTGTGTTAGAACTCGAAGTTGCGTATAACACACGCTATTGTATTATTCAAAGAGAAGCGTATCATGGAATATTGTGGTGTTACATTCTCCCCTACTTCAATAAAGTGCATCCTCGAAATTTATAGTCGGTATTGGATACTTGGGGTTGAAATTTAAAAACATCTTAGTTGAAATCCCACATCGAAAAAATGGATTAATGAGGCCTCTATTTTAAAATAAAGAATCGTAAGTATGAAGGTTATTGAAAATAACACATACTAGGGTTCCATGTTGGAAAACATTTATATGGAAGAGAAAAATAATCATCATGTTCTGATGGAGAGTGATTGAGAATATTATTACGAGATATATAATGATATGAAAGCCATAAACTCGTGATCGGTTGAAAGGTCTTTGATTACCAAATAGGAAAAGTAAACGGACAATGTTTTGGTTCTAATATCCTTTTCTTAATGTTGAGAAATTTATTTATGATATTGGCTAAGATCATAAAGGGATATACTTACTTTATAATTAGAGTTTTATCCATTAATAAATTTCTACCGCAAACTCATATTTCACTCTAAAACATAATATAACTCAAAAATACTCTATTTATCCAAATTTTATAGGGTTAAAAATATAACAATATACCATTTAAATGATGAAAATTATTTTGTAACAACTAGGGACTTTTAGTAGTCTATTAGTAGGTAATAAAGGCTCGTCGCACTATGATTGTGGGTTCGATTCCTGCAGCTCTATCCGATGCGACGGGTTATCGCCCGAACTATAGGTTGTCCTTTTCCCAAGACTATAGTATTATAATATTCCAAAAATAATCATAATAAATGTTTTATCCTTAAACAATACTATCCAAATTTCAACTTAATCCATTACATACATTATTGTTATCCAAATTTTCTCTATCCAAACTCTCTGTAAAAGGTATCTAAATTCTAAAATCAATTGTAACATCAGATTCCCCAAACAAAATAAAGTTTCTATTATTATCACATACTGTAAATACGATTACCTTAGTAATATAAAACCCTCAATTAAAACAAAAAGTACCGCATTACAATCCTTATATATATATCATATTATTCTTATAACCAGAATATAGTTCTTAAATCCAAAAACCCAAATACAATAATTATTCAACTTCAACTATAGTATCATCATAAGCTTGGCCTTTCTCCATTGGTATTTTTTGAGGTAAGTTTCCATGGTGCTTAGGTCATTCATTTTCATAATGCCCCATTTATCTATAATTATAGCATTTAACATTGAAAAAAGCTTTCTTTCCCTTACAATCATGAGCTTGGTGGCCTTTTTTACCACACTTGTAACAGACTCCCATTCCATTTAGGCAAGTACCAGGGTGTTTCTTCCCACAATTATCACATAATGAAAACTACTTCTTTACCTTTTTCCCATTACCTGTATCTTTCTCCACCTTTCACGTATTCTCTTTATTTATTTTATTTTCATATGATTTGGAGAATTCCTTTTTTGTCTTGATAACACATGAGACAATATCTTCGTATGATGAGAAGGATCGCGATACTAAAGCTTAATGAAGAAATGGTTTTAACCCATCAAATAAATGATCAATATTAATTCTTGGGTTACATATATAATCTACATCATGCCTTGATAACCTTTAATGTTAGCCTCATATGTTGAAACATTCTCATCCTCCTTTTGCCTCAGACTAAGAGATTTCCTTTCCATATCCGCTCGATGGTCATGATGAAAATATTTTTCTAAGAAAATATATTTAAACACCCTCCATTCAATACTTGATACTTATTCACCCTCCCTTGTGTTTTTAATCAATGACCATCATTGATCAGAATCTCTAGTGAGGCGATAAACTTTCATGACATCTTTTTCCCATTCACTACTCCCCAAAGCCTAAAATATTTTCTCAAGGTAACTTTTACATCGATCAACTACCAAAGGATTTTTATTACCAGTTAATGTTGGTGGTTGTTTCCTCATGAAGTGATCTAACATTAAACCTCCTCATTGTGGATCAGGGTGCTCCATACGGGTAAGGATATTATTCATAATCTGAGTGAGTTGTCCAAGTATGGTGATCAGCTGATTAGCACCAGTTGTATCACCAGCTCCACTATAATTATCTGGAGTAGGAGGGCAATCCCTACATTGAGTACATGCATTGATATTATTTCCATTCCTTCTACAAGGATCCATTTCTAAACAATGGCATAAAATAGATTAGTTTATGAATCAAAATACATAATTCCAAACTTTTAAAATACCTAAAATAAATTTAACAGTTTGTGGATATAATCCATAATCATAAAAATGTTTTCTTTGAGGAAATATATACTAATAAACCCTTCATAATGGTTTAAAAAAAATATAATTATCATAAGAATATCCCCCGGGAGTGTCGTAACCAAGAGTGCATCAAGGCCTGTTGTCGTGCACCAGTTCCCATTTGAGTCTAGCTCAAAGCGGTGTTTTCGGGTTTTACTCCTAGGTACATTTGTGCCAGATCCACCTCTACTTTCTCGTATCCTGATAGGGATTTATTTCTTGGAAAACTCACAAAATCACTACAATACCAAGATCCTTGGAATTTCTTCTATCAAAGTCTATCTTAAGGCTATATGCTCTAATCAGAGTTTATCTAAATCTTGTTTCCAATGTTTGTACAAAAATTTCTCTGATACCAATTGTAATGCCCCGACACCAATTATCCAGAGTCAGTGCATTATTTTAATAAATTAGAATGATCTCAAGGAATCATGTCCCGAAGGATCGATCAGTTTTGTAGACTTGGAAAATTGATTACATACATGAACATTTCATTACACTTTCTAACATACAACACAAGATAAATAATCCTTTGGGAATTCCATTGTTCCCTTTATCTTAGCCCTACGTAACAGTCATAACACACTTCTTGGAATCCTAGTAAAAATGAAACATAGAAATTGGTGAGCTCAACCGCTCAGTAAGGATAAGAAATACAGTGGAAGATAACATAAATATTAAGCATGGAGAATAATTGAAATCACAAGCCTTAACCAATAATAAACATGAATACTTTTATGGAAGGAATATGAGATGAGTAAATTATTCCATAATAAAACAAAATCATGGGTATTTTATTAGTGGAATGTTCACATGAACCATTAATATTATTTTCAAAATGAGGGAATGTATAATGTCAGACATTCTGAAGCATTTTCTCAAGGCCTCGGCCATGCCGTCTAAAAATGATTTAGGCCTCTGCCAAAACCAGATATCAAATTGGGAAAGGGCCTCATCCAATTCCATTTCTAGTTATCTCATGAGACCTACCGATGAATCGATGAGCTATAGAAGGATCCACCCGTCACTTACTAAGTCCAATACATTCCTCATATGAAAATGTTTAAACATATCATAAACATTCGTATTAAAACTAGCATACAAAATGTCAATAATTTAACCATAAAACATGAATGTAATAAAAATAGCACATCCATAGTCAAACATATCACAAAAACTTCAATATAATATGAAATTTTTGTACCATAATAAATCAACATCAAATAAACATAAAATCCATCAAAGGATATTGACATAGAATAAATAAAAACCCTTTTTAGAAAAATATCTCTTTCTATTTTGAAATCATTTAAGAGTCACATAATTATTAATAAAACATTTATTTTAAAAATATTCGTATAAGCTTGTAATGGAAGCTTTGATGATGTTATAATGGCAGAAAATAGGCACAACCGCCGTATAAGTTAAAAAAACATTCTTACCTTAAATTTGTCGAAAAGGTAAAAAAGTACATTGTTTGGAAAAAAAATAGAAAGATTCCCTTCAAAAAACATAAGGGTATAAATGAATTTAACACATTGTCTAGTAAATAGTAAAAATGTTATTAAATACATTTTTAAGAAACATGGATGTGGATGATGAAAAGGTCCTAGTGGATAATTACGTATAAACAACCTCAGATAATGAAGAGATTATAGAATTAACCCTTACCTTATACTTTTCCTTAGTCAAGGATAGGTTAACCTCCTGTATAATGGTGAAATGAATTTTGTTAAACTATACAATAAACATATACATTAATATGATATCATATATGATCTTTTGATATTGTTTTGTTAATAATATCTTAGTATTATCATCATTTCGGGTGTTAACAGATTCGTTTTCCTTTATATTCATTGTTATGCTAGTCATATTTGTTATGGATGGGATGTATATTATTCATATCCAGAATTATATTAAGTCTTTAAACATTATTTTTAATCATCAAATTAAAATTAGTCCTGAATGGATATGATGGGGAATGAATCTCATCGTGTTCGTGGAGACAGTAATCCGTACGTACGCACGAGCGACAGTATCATTATTTTGATATTAAAATAATATATAATTGAATAGTATATCATATATAAAGAATAATTATCATGTTATATTTATTATTTACATCAATTAAACATTATTATTATACCCATCCAAATAATAATGTATTTTATAACAATTACACCATGACGGGGAGACAGTAATCCATACGTACACATGTATGGTGAAATGCCATTCAAAGTATGGATAGAATAATGAATATGGTTGTAACATATTTATAGTAACATAATAGTGTATATAAGATACTAGAGTTATTATTTTAGAATGGAAACAACAAATAAAGAGGAAGTGGAAGAAGTAAGTAACTCGAAACAGGTGATGAGATATTTACCTCTTCTCGAGGTTCATCCTTTTGATTTAATCAAAAGTGCTCCTTGGGTTGGCTTTCTGACAAAATTATGGCATCTAGGATGAAGGGAGGATAGTTTATATGGTATTCGGGCATAGTTTGTATGAGCCAAAAGGCTTTTAAATTATGAATTTGAGAGAAGTGGGAGTGCCCATTTATAAGAGGGGTGAGAGGCACCTTAGGAAAGACATAAAATATTATTTTATAATAAATCCATATTCGGTTTATAATGGCTCCAAACTGATTTTTTTGGAGGATAAGGTGGTGGTGGGTCGAAATCCACTATACCAATAGGTTTTAGACAAGTTTGGATCACTATATTAACCTTATATTTTATAAACTCGTAGTTAATTAGTTTGACATTTACAATGTCTCTTTGTATTTTTATATTATCTGGTTAATAAACTTACTATAAACTGCAATGCGAACCCCAATAGGTTCATTAATGTCACATATAATATTATTTAGGCCCTTTGTACAAACCTTAGACTTTTTTTTATATTATATCAACCAATAATATTATATTTGTTTTATAAACCCGTTTATGTCAATTTTGATATTATTTAATAATTTATTTTTGCTAAAGTCCTAACAACATTATTACTTAGAAATAAATACATCTAATCAACCCTAACATGTCATATTAACCAATACAATTTTCTATGGCATAAAAACTTTCAAATTATATTTATTTTAGTATTTATAATATCATTTAATTGATTCTTTCATTAATAAAGAAAATACTACATTAACATTGTGTCATGAATAAATTTAATTATTCAATGTCTAAAATTTATAATAAAAATACTATTATGTATTAAATAGTATTATATTTCGAATAAATATTTATGGTTGAGGAGATAAGATGTATAACCTTATGTAAAAATTGTTTTACTAAAAGATATATGCTTATGTCATTTTTTTATTTAATTTATCTTAATTAATATAATGTGTCATTGTCACTTGCAAGTGGCTCCATGGGGTCCCAAAATCTAACCCAAGATTCCCATGGTTGGAAATGTATCATCCAATAATGTTAGGACACGTGTTAGGGTAATTTATTATTATTATAATATTATTTATTACCCTTATTTTCTGGATTTACCATTTAACCATGGTAAATAAAATATTTACCGAAGTAATTATTCAAAATGTCTAAAAATAAAAGTTACCTATTTAAACAATTTGGAAATCTTTATTATAAATTTGGAATCCATTTTTATTAATTAAAAACACATAATTGGAAAAAATTAATTTAAAATTTATTCTCGTAGTCAAAACAAAACACGTGTTTCTAAGAAATAATAACTATCAAAATATTGACACTTGATTGTGTCCAGTTTAAATGTGAAATTATGTCCAATGACCAATATTAGATTAAATTGTAAAAATATAATCTAATTATTTTTTAAAACCACTCAAATTCATAATTTTTAACTATTAATTATTTTGATTGAACAAGTTTTTTTTAATTAAAATTTAGTAATTTTCACTATTAATCAAAAATTAGATGTTTTCAGAAAAATAAAAAAAAAGTCACCATAAGATAATTTCAATATTCCGAATCCAAAAATGAAGTCCAATTTGAAAGATAAAATTTATTAAATTTCAAAAATTAGGTGCCACTATTTATAACAGCTTGTTTGATTGGTTATGATGTGATAGAACTCAAAGTTGCGTATAACACATGCTATTGCATTATTTAACGAGAAGCGTACCGTGGAAGCTTGGGGTGTCACACAATCAACTTTGATTAACACCTTAAGTCCAATAATAAGGTAATTATGTATTTAATTAGGAATATTGAATGATATTATAGATTCTAAGAAGGTATATTTAAAATGATTTTCCAAACCAAAAGGTTTTTGAGGTGTTATGAAAAGAGGAGAAGAGGTGTAATTTTATAAAAGCTCGGAGGGGAACTCTTGGAATTTCAAAAAATATTAAATTAGTATAAATTATTTTTTAATTAAAAATGAATCTAAAGTGATTTATTTTTAATATAAGATTATTATTGGTAGAAAAAAATTTATCCAATAAAAACTAGATATGTTTTCACTAAATTTATACCATTATTCCTTGGTTTTACTATTTTTAACCACTTGAAATTTTACCGTGACAACATATATTTTTACTATTAGAGAGTTTTTATAGTTCTTATAGTTATAATGGCCCGGAGACCTTAATTTTTTTGATTATACACCATTAAATGGGTGAGGTTGAACCCTTACAAAGCCTAAAGGCATAGAGACAATTACAAAACTTGTAGATCTTAGATGGAATCACAGAGACAAGAAAAACTCGGAACTGCTACTCCCTATAATATTTCATGTTATCAAAACTCCACCTTTCCAAGGATGGTTGGCTAGTAGTCTAACACAAATATGCATGGTCCTAATACCTATATTAATGCCATACCATCTTATTCTAACTATTCTGGTTACCTTTACTCTAGGGAATGTGTCAGCCCTAAATCCTCATCTGAAGCTTTCCCTTGAAGTCTTCCTAGTACATCTTCATCATCATGTGGCCCAAAGGCCTTGAGGTCGCCTTAAGGCCTTAAGGTGGCCTGAAGAACTTGAGAGACAACTGACCCGATGGCCTTGGGTGGCCCAAAAACCTTAGAGAATCCGATTACCAAACTGGTGGCCCAACGGTCCAGATGTATGAATAGTTATGGTTGCTACAGTACCAAACAGTGCCTGTTATAGTGCCCACTATAGTATTGCAATAGTTCCTACTACAGTATCTTCTATAGTACTACTATAGTACATAGAAATATGTCTCCACTCGGATTTGATCTCTGGTCTCTATGATGCACTTATCGAGTCCTCACTAACCAGGTTGAGGCTCATATGCTATATAGTTGCTATAAAATATTCAAAAACCCATAAATAGATCATTTATGGAATTTAAATCATGTCCTAATAATTTGGAGTCATTTAAAAATTTTCAAAATTTTATACCATTTAATAAATTAATATTTATTTTAATGTATCATTAATATTTGTTTACAATATTCGTTACTTTGACTTTTAAAAATACGAATAACACTCTATGACGTTTAAAAAAATTAATACATCCATAAAATATCTATTATATATATTAAATTCACGTGTTACACTTATTATCTCATGTTATATTTATTTAAATATTCAAAAACTCATTTACTTGATTTTCCATTAATTGATGAATTACTACATCAGTGTTGTGAATGCATTTAAGGTAATTATATATTCCCTAAAAAAATAAAAATAAATTATTATTTTGAAGATAAATATATTATATTTAAATATAATATTTATGAACAAACATACTTTTTGGATGACATAACATTAAAAATATTATACTTACTAAAATCAAGAATGTGACATGGTTGTATTTTCATTTATTAAAATATTTTAAAGGTCACAATCTAATACAAGTCCCAATAAATGGCCATTTAACAAAACCATGAATTATAATGGATTAATTTTAAATATCAAATAAAAATATTTATTTGTTAGGGGAATTTTATAGTCCTTATAATTTAATTTTTAACCTTAATTAACCATTTTACCCTTTACCATGATAATAAAAATTACTAAGGTTTTTATTCATATTGTCCGAAAATAAAAATTCCATATTTACTAAATGTTGACCACTAAATAAATAATATTTAATCCATTTTTATAAATAAAAATTATATATTCTTCACCATTTCATTTCAAATTAAATCGTAAAAAATTCAATGAAAATTATTTTTTTAGAAAAAATCCATTTTAAACATAAAACGCTTTTATACTAAATTCAATTTTAAAATCCATATAAAAAAATTTAATTGGATTATTTTAAATAAAAAGTATGAAACTAAATTTTAAAACTAATCTGAAATTAAATTTGGATATGTAAATACATGAAAAAAATACATATTTCAATAAAAACTTGTATTTTCACTATTCATTCAAAAAACAAAATTTTCAATAAAATTTCAAATTTTCACCCCCAAGATAGTATTTATATGATTATTTGAAAAATTATATTTATTTTATTAAATAAAATTATAATATTTCCTTAAATTAATTATATTATCCAATTCCAAAAGTAATAAAAACATTCTTGAAGAAGGTGTAGTTGAAAAATAAAATTACTTTAATAAAATTAAGTTTGTAATTTTATAAGAATTATTTAATAAATTATAGAAGATTAGTGACATTTTATATTTATTAATTCAGTAATAACTATTCATTCCTTCCAATTTAATGGCTATATTATAATGGTAACATAATAATAATATTTAGTTCTTCATCAAGGTATAGTGTTGTGTATATTGTATGCTATCCAACATAGTATTTCCATTAAAAAAACTCAAATGTTATAGTCTCCCCCTCCCCCTTTGGAAATTTATTCCTCACAATTTTGAAGTCAATTCCAATAAATAAATTTTGACTTTTCAAAATACCATTATTGAAATCCCACATTGGAGAAAGGATTAATAGAAATTCAACTTTAAAATAAAAGATGGGAAGTATGAAGGTCATTTGCAATAACACATACTAGGTTCCTATGTAGAAAAACAGGGTTATGGGAAAAAATATAACGCCTTAGTAGTGAAAGAGATTGATATAAGACATGGTAATGATAAATTAAATAATCACAAAACCATAAATATTTGATGGGTTTAATGGTCATTGATTTCTCGATTAGAAAATTAAAGGGATAATGTTTTTGTTTCAAGATCCTTTTCATAGAGTTGAGAAATTACATTTTTTTCTTGTCTATTAACATGATTAAATACACTTACATGACAAGTATAGTTTCATAATTTAATCAATTTCCACAACAATATCATATTTTTCACCAAACTATGAGTATTTAAGATGAATATTTAATTCCTGAAACATTATAATCAACTTCTACATATTAATAAATCCACGAAAAGGATTAAAATATATTTCTCATATATTAAGTAATTAACCAAAACAAGAATGATTAGGACAAGATAAAATAAGAAAATTCCCAAAAATAATTAATCCATCTGATGAATAAAAATAACCTTTTAAATATAAAATTCAAAAATAATACCCAAAGTTCAACAGAATTCATTCAATAATTATACATAAAATTCTTCAAAATAGTTCATACTATGATTGAAACCAAAAATTTCGAGGGTTTTGATCACCAATTATTCTAATATAACTTTAATATTTATATCTATCCAACATCAATTACTCTCATACAAAAACGTATAAACCCAAATCATGTAATATCCAACATATTCTAATCATTTCCACACATTATAAGTCCAAAAAAACATATTTCAACCTTAATTACAGAAATTACATATCATAGTATTTTGTTTACCCTATTCCAATAATGCTTCCCGAAATTATAGCAACCTTCATCTAAAATATCATTTTTCACTTAATCACCAAATAAATCTTCAATCCCATGGTACTGTATATGATAATACATATTTCCAAAAAACAACTTAATATTTATCCATAAAATCTTTTAACTATAAATAAAAAATCATACGAAAAAGATATTCATGTAAGAAAACTATACTAATTGTACCCTTATATCCCTTCAGTTATGGGTTCAAGCCTCATAACATATTCAGATGTGATGGGTGGTCACACTGTCTGTGGGTTGTCCTTTTTAAATTACAATATAATTATAATAAAATTCCCAAAAATATGATAAAATCCTAAAAATAAACATAATATATTCAATATTAAATAATTTTTTAACCTCAATGTTTATCTCGTGGTTTTTCTTTTGAATCCCTAAAAGTGATAACCCATAATTACCTCAAAAAAATAAATCTATCTAAAAATATCATTTCTCACCTTAAATTTTCAAAAATTAAAGCCTCAAAATGTATTTTTAAAACATTTATTTTATGATCAACCTCAAAATAATAAAAATTTTATGATATCCATAAATATTAAGATAAACTCACTTAAAAAAATATTAATTGCAAAAGTTGATTAAACCCTACTTTTATACCATCTATAAGGACCTATCCTTAAAAAATAAATATTCTTTTCATTTTAAAACTAGAAATAACATTATTTTTCCAAAATATCCTCTAGGATTATTTTTTATTTAATTTGGAAAAACTCTTACAAATAAAACCCATAAATTACAAGTGTAAACTTATACTTAGTATCCATTTTTTCAAAAAAGAAAACACTTTAAAAAACCAAGTTTTCTTTTCATGACATATCTTCACAATTTTGATCCTAACTTCTTCCTTTTCCCTACTCTTCCTTGAAATCCCACAAGAAAAAATTACAAATACGAGATAAGAAAATAAAAACATAGGAAGTGACATAAAAAAAAGAAACCATTAGTCTATAAATAATTATAAAAATATTCGTTCTTTAAAATAATCATTGGGCTCAATATAAAAAATTTCTTACCCAATAAATTTCATTTTCCACCAAAAAAATTCCTAAAAATAATAAAGGAAAAATGATACTCATAAAGTTTAATTTCAGAACATGATATTCTCTTGAATTTTTTTTACAAAGTTATAATTTTCACCCTTATGAAATATCATATAGTTTACATTCAACATTAACTCATTAACATATCTTCTAAAAACATGAGATTTAGGTAAAAACATAGATAGAATCATAAAATATATAGGTAAATTGGGGAATTATTTTCTTATCATATTTAATTAGAAAACAACCCCTGAGAATACCATATGATTTTAACCCTCATGAATTCCATAAAATTACTCTCATGTTTATAATTGGATGTAACCAATACAGTTACACTTGGAATAACCATCACGGTCGACATCCAATATAAATATACATAATATATTAGAGGGTTATCATGGGACCACCATTATTTGATTTATAATATAACTACCCATCATTATAAACCATTCCTAAGAACCATAATATAATCATAAAACATGAATGTTTTTCACCATTAAAGCATTCCTTGAAGAAAATATTTTATTCTCAAACAATATTGTACAATTAAAATGGAAAATATTTTCTCTGAAAATAAACATTTAAAATTTTAGAGGAATCTTAAAAAAAATTAAGGATTCATAAAATTTTTAAAATTATCTCATTCCGTATAAGATAAAAATTTCTTTTTTACTTTTGTAAAAATAAGCATTAAAAGTGGTTTTTAAAAATAATTTCACTTATGTAAAACTGTAAAAGGATTCCCTTTTTAAATCACGTTAGATAAATTATAAAATTTTAAATTTTAAATATTCACGTATTCATATATATATAAATATATCTATAAAAAATTTAAAAAATGGACATGAAAGAGAAATATTTAGAAAATTAATAATTAAAACATTTAAAATGGGGTTTTTCAGTTAAAGAGTCCCTCAAATTGAGTATGTCTCATACCATATATTATTTATCTTCCAAAAGAATAAAATTAGGTAAATTTATAATGTTTTAAGAACATTTTTTATTTTTATTATTCTTTTTATATCTCTAATTTATTTTTTATATATAATTAGTTAATCTTTTAAGCTCGTGCTTGATATTTTGATGATATTTGGTAACTAAAACCAAAGTGGATTCGATAAGTCAACTATATTCAAAGAGGTCATAATTCTAAAATATCTATAAGAATATTCATGAAATAATTATAATTTTATACATCAATTATGCTATTAAATAAACCCATTAATTATGGTTATGAAAAATTAAGTACTTTACAATCATGGAGATGGTAGGTTATAGGTATGGATGAGTAACATTTCCACTTTTCAATAGTCATTATGGAAATAAAGTATCTCTATATATTGACATAATAAAAACAATATCTTAAATATAATATTACTTCTTTAAGTATACATATATATATATAGTATCCTTTTAATGTGGTGATGAAAAACAAATCAAATTGCTACGTGTAGGTGATAGTTCATAGGTACGCAAAAACAAAATTATCATTTTCAGTTCATGGAATGTAAAAATGGAAAATGATTTATTATATTTTAATAATTATAAATATTTCATGAATATCATGTATAAATATTAATTATATTATTATAAGTAATCATTAGAGATGGTGATGGAAAATGAATCATATCGGATCGTGAGGTGGTAGTCTATCGTGTGCACAAATAGTGAATTATTTTCCCATTTTATAGATGTGGAGATGAATATAGGTCATAAAAATATAATAATTATAACACCCCGACCCCAGTTACCAAGAGTCGGTGCATTATTACATAAAATTGGCATGATCACAAAATATCAAGTCTCGAAAGACCGATTAGTTTAGTATCCTTGGAATCACTAGATACATTAATAAAGGTTACATTACATCATAAAGTGAAAACTACAACATCATCTTGTCTTCATACTCATATACCATTATACTATCTCTGCAGGTCATTCATAAAATACTTCTTCACATACTGGAAAAAATAAAACATTGAAAGGGGTGAGCTCAAATGCCCAATAAGGATAACAATATAGCGGAAACTTCCATAAATAGGCATAAACATTTAAGGCAATGTATAAATGAAACAAAAGCCTTTTAAACTTCAACTTCAGCATAATATGGCAGAAATAAAATGAAATAATTCCATTTACTTATTCATATGGATATTCTAATAATGGACTAATCACATGCAATATAAATAACCACTTTCATAATGATGGAGTGCATAATGCCAGACTATCATAACCATATAGTCAAGGCCTTGTGCCAAGAATACAAATAATATTTTTTCAAGGCCTTGTTCCAAGACACTAGTTTGTCTCATGATACCTACCGGTGCATTGAGAAGCTATAGCGGGCTCCACCCATCACTTATTAAGTCCAATGCATTCCTCATATAAACAGGTTTAAGCATAACATAAACATTCGTATTAAAACTAGCATATGAAATGTCAATAATTTATCCATAAACCATGAATGGTATAAAAATAACACATCCACAGTCAAACATATCACAAAACCTTCAATACTATATGGAAGTTCTGTATAATAAATCAACATCAAATAAGCTTAAAATCCATCAAATGATGTTGACATAGATGAAATCAAAACTATTTGAGAGAAATAACTCTTTTTTTAAAATAATTTAAAAGTCACATAATTTTAAAATAAAACATTTACTTAGAAAATATTCTTATAACCTTTTAAGGGAATCTTCGACAATTTTATAATAGCGGAAAATAGCTGCGCACGCCATATAGGATAAAAAAAGACATTCTTACCTTAATTTTTTCAAAAAGGATAAAAAGGACCTTGTTTGGAAAACGACGGAAAGATTCCTTTATAAACATATTATAAAAAGTCAACAAGGGTATAAATGAAATTAACCCATAGTCTATAAAATAGTAAGAATGATTTGAAATACATTTTTAAGAAACATGGATGTGGATGATAAAGATGTCCCAGTAGATAATTACGTACAAACAACCTCAGATAATGAAGAGATTGTTAAATAAAACCTTACCTTGTACTTTTACTTGTTTGAGGGTAGGTTAACCTACTGTATAATGGTGAAATAATTGTTATTAAATTATACAAGAATCATAAACATTAATATGATATCATATATGATCTTTTAATATTGCTTTGTAAATAATATCTCAGTATTATCGTCGTTTCAGGTGTTAACTTACTCATTTTCTTTTATATGTTTTGTTACATAAGCCATGTTTGTTATGGATAGGTTGTATATTATTCATATAAAATTGATATCAAGTCCTTAAACATTATTTTTAATAATCAAATGACAACTAGACTTGAATGGATACGATGGGGAATGAATCTCGTCACGTTCGTGGAGAGGGTAGTCCGTACGTACGCATGAGCGACAATATCATTATTTTGATATCAAAATAATATATAATTGGATGGTATATCATATATAAAGAATAATTATCATGTTATATTTATTAGTTACAAAAATTACACATCATTATTATACCCATCCAAATAATAATGTATTGAATAACAATTACACCACGATGTGGAGATGGTAGGTCGTACGTACACACGTATGGTGACATGTCATTCAAAAGATGGATAGAATACTGAATATGGTTGTACCATATTTATAATAACATAACAGTATATAAAATATACTAGAGTTATTTTTGTAGAGTGGAAATAACAAAGAAATAAGAAGTTGAAGAAGAAAGGAACTTGAAAGAGGGTGGTGAAAACATTACCTCTTCTTCGGGTTTTTCCTTTTGATTTGATCAAAATGGATCCTTATGTTGGCTTTCAGATCAAAATAAGACATATAGGTTGAAGTGACGGAAGTTGAGAGAACATGTGGGTAGGGTTTGGTCGAGACAAAAGGCTTTGAAGAAGTGAATTAGAGAGAAGGGGGAGTTCCCTTTTATAAGAGGGGTGAAGGGAACCTTTGGAAAAGCTGCAAATATAATTTTATAATAAATTCATATTTTGTTTCTAATGGCTCCAAAGTAGATTAGTTAAATGCTAAGGTGGGTATGGGTCGAAATCCATTCAACCAATAGATTTTAGACAGGTTTGGGTCACTATATTAACCTTATTAGTTATATTTAACTCTTAGTTAAATAGTTTGATATTTACCATGTCTCTTTGTATTTTAATATTATATAGTTAATAAACATACTATATTCATATAATATACTCCCAAGTCATCCAATAATGATAAAAATATAATTATATAAGTCCTTTCCCAAACCATAGATTTTTAGGAATAGAATATAAATTAATAATATAATATTTGTTTTAATAACTCTTTTATGTCATTTTTGACACTATTGGGTATTTTTCTTTTGATAATTTCATAACAGCATTATTACCTCAAACACAGTTTATATAACCTATAATAATATGTCATATTAATCTAAAAAATTATTTTAATTCTTAAAAATTCTCAAATTATATTTATTATGATATTTATAATATCAATTATTTAATATTTCATTAATTAGGTAATTACTACATCACCATTGTGTCATAAATAAATTAAATTATTTAAGGTCTAAAAATTATAAATAAAATACCATTATGTGGGAATTTTTTTCTCTTTCTAATGAACATTTATAATCTAATTTATCTTATGTATTACCCCATATTAAAAATTCTTTAGTTATTAAACATTGATTTTTACTCTTTTAACTCTTCTTTGAATTAAATAATAATAAATGTCCTAATCTAATCCAAGTGGACCTAAATGATAATATTTAATTCCTAAGGTTGTTTTTGGTTGAGAAACACTTTTTTAATAGATTTATAACATGTGTTAGGGTAATATTAATATCATTTTTACCCTTAATTACCCTATTTACTTTTAACCGTGGTAAATAAAAGTAAAAAGTTATTATTCACCAAAAGTTATATTTATCTTATTGAACCACATTTTACTCATTGATATTAACTATGTCTCTCATATTTTTGAAATTACACTCACAGAAGCGGTAAAATTAAGTTTTATGTGAATTTCCAAATTCATCTAGGAGGTGGGTAAAAGCCGGTGAAAAGTTCAATAAGATTTTTATATATCTAAAATTATTCTAAACTAGATCCAATGAATTATATTGAACATATATAGGTATTATTTATCTATTTTTAAATTAATTAAAATTTAATAAAATAAATAATTATTTAAATAAAAAATCGTTTTTAAACTATAAGTGAGTGTTTTTTCACTATTCATCAAAAATTGAATATTTTCAGAAAAATACCAAAAATTCTCCCTAAGATAATTTCGATACTAAGAATCCAAAAATGAAGTCCATTTTGAAAGATAAAATTTATAATATTACAAAAAGTGGGTATTACTATACATAACGGCTAGTTTGATTGGTTGTGTTGTGTGTTAGAACTCGAAGTTGCATACAACACACGCTACTGTATTATACAAAGAGAAGTGTACCGTGCAAGATTGAGGTGTTACATTCTCCCCTCCTTCAAATAATTTCATCCTTGAATTTTCTATAATACTACTACATGATAATACTCACATGGTTCTTCATCATAAGTTCCTCGGGTTCCCATATTGTCTCTTCCATTTTATGGTTTCTTCATAGAACTTTTACCAGACGACTCGTCCGGTTTCTTAGCACTTGTTCTCTTGTATCAGAAATTATGAAGGGATCTTCGCAATTAGACAGATCGGGTTTGAGTTCTAATTCCTCGTATGGGAGTACATGCATTGGGTCAGGCATGTATTTTCTGAACAGTGATACGGGGAACACATCGTGAACTTTGGATAGACTTTGTGGCATTTACAAATGGTAAGCTACAACCCCAATTCGTTATAGAATTTCAAAAGGTCATATGTACAAGGAACTCAATTTACCTTTCTTACGGAAACGTATAACTCCATTCCATGGAGATACCTTCAATAAAACATTATCTCTTACCTGAAATTCCAAATCCTTCCTTTGGTTTCCAGCATAGCTCTTTTGCCTACTTTGAGCTGTTTTGATGTGGTTTTGGATTACCTTCACCTTATCCATTGTTTCCTCCACTAGTTTCAGGTCTACAAGTTTTCTTTCACCAACGTCATCCCAAACGGTTGGTGTGCGACATCACTTTCTGTATAACGCTTCACATAGTGCCATCAAAATACATGAATAGAAGCTATTGTTTTAGGGAAATTCCACCATAGGTAAATATTGATCCCACATACCTTAAAAGTAAAGTTAGCATGCTCTCAAAATGTCTTCTAAGGCTTGAATAGTCTGTTCTGATTGTCCATCTGTTTGAGGGTGGTAGGCGGTGCTTAAACAAAGTTCGGTATCCAAGGACTTCTGAAGCTTTTCTATAATCTTGATGTAAAACAGGGATCACGATCTGAAACAATTGATAGGGGTACTCTATAAATCCTTACAACTTCATTAATATATAGTCTTGCTAGATATTTAAGTGGTAAATCTTCCCTTATAGCAATAAAATGTGCTGACTTGGTAAGACGATCAACAATGACCCATATTTCATCGTTCCTTCTAGGAGCCTTTGAAAGTCCATTGACAAAGCCCAACATGATATTATCCCATTTCCACTTAGGTATGGGAAGAGGTTTCATGACTCCTCCAGGCTGTTGCCTTCGAGATTTAACTTGTTGAAAAACCATACATCTTGACAAAAAATCAGTAATCTCCCTCTTCATGTTGTCCCCACAAAAATGTTCCCTCAAATCCCTATACAGTTTTCTGCTCCCAGGGTGTATAGAGAAATTGGAACTATGAGCATCGTCCAACAATTCCATTTTTATATCAGGTATATTGGGAACACAAATTATCTTCCCAAACATCAAAATTCCATCTTCATACAAAAAGTCACTCAATCTCCCATCATTCATAGCTTTAATCTTCTTTTGAAACTCTTCATCACTGGTATGAGAAATATGTATCCTTTCTAGTATAGATGGTTTGGAAAACATTTGAAAAATCATTGATGTTTAACCTTCCATGGTTATTCCCATAACTATATTTACTATATCCATGAAAATAGGATCCTTCTCAACTCTCATCTTCTTCATACAATAAATCTTCACATCAGGATCTGAAAGAAAATCCATACCAAGGATTATATCAAACTCAATCCTAGTTATGACGATGAGATCAGTAGATAAAAAACATTTAGGTTCTCTAATGGGGACTAATTCACAAAACATTTTTGCAATGATACTTCCCTTAGGAGTTTTAACTTACAACTCCCATTTCAAATCAAATTGGAAATATCAAATTTTCTTAGAAAACTAGGAATATATGAAACAATGCGATGATCCAGAATCAAATAAGGCATTTTCTAAACATGAGGAAACCATTAAATTACCTTCCACTACGTCTATCAGAGGTTCTACCTCAGAAGTGGTGATATCATAAGCTTGGCCATGATCCCTTGTCCTTTTTTGAGGTATGTTCCCCTGACACTTAGGATATTAATTTTCATTATGTCCCATCTCCCTACAGTTGTAGCATTGAACATCGGTAGCTTCTTTCTTCCCCATGAAATCACGAGCTTATTGGAATTTTTACCACACTTGTAATAGACTCCCATTCCTTTTAAGAAAGTACCGGGGTGTTTCTTTCCACATTTACTATAGGATAGATAATAAACATTTCCCTTCTTCCCTTTATTTCTATTTCCAGAGTGATCAGCAGATCTATTCTTCTCTTGCTTGGCTTTAAAGTTGTAAGACTTAGAGAAATCTTTTTCTTTCTTGATAGCACATGAGAAAATATCTTCATACAATGAGAAGGATTGGGACACTAATGCTCGACAAAGAAATGGTTTTAACCCATCAAACAAACGATCAATATTACTTATTGGGTTACGTATATAATCTTCAACATACCTTGATAACCTTGTGAAGTTATCCTCATACTTTGCGACATTGTCATCCTCCTTTTGTCTCAGACTCAGAAATTGTCTTTCCATATCTGCTTGATGGTCACGAGGAATGTATTTTTCTAATAAAATATCATTGAACTCCCTCCATTCGATATTTGATACTTCATCATCTTCCTTTGTGTTTTGAATCAATGACCACCATGATCAGCATATCTAGTGAGGTGGTAAACTACCATGATATCTTTTTCCCTTTCACTACTCCCTAAGGCATGGAATATTTTCTCTAAGAATTTATCCATTGCTTAGATACTAAAGGATTTGTACTCCCCTTGAATTTTGGTGGTTGTTGCCTCATGAAGCGGTCCAACATTGATCCTCCATGTTGCGGATCAGGGTACTCCATACGGGTAAGGTTAATAATCATAACCTGAGTGAGTTATCCCAGTATGGTGATTAGCTGATCAGCTCTAGTTTCATTACCAGCTCCACTATAATTATCTTGATCAGAAGGGAAATACCTACATGGAGCGTGTGCATTGATACAGTTTCCATTTCTTCCACTATGTGCCATTTCTAAACAATAACATAAACTAGATCAGTTTATGAATCAAAATACATAATTCCATACTTGTAAAACACTTAACATAAATTGAACTATTTATGGATATAATCCATAATCATAAAAATGTTTTCTTTGAGAAATTATATACTCTTAATCCATTCATAATGGTTTGTAAAGAAAATGATAATTATCCAAAGCATATCACATGGGAGTGTTGTAACCAAGAGTGCAGCAAGGCCCGTTGTCGTGCACCAGTTTTCGTTCGAGTCTAGCTCAAAGCGGTGTTTTCAGGATTTACCCCTAGGTACATATTTTCCAGGGCCACCTCTACGTGCTCGTATCTAGACAGGGATATATTACTTAGAAAACTCACAAAATCTCTACAACAAAAAAATTCTAGGAAGTTCTTATATACTAATCCTCATAGTCCATCTTAGGTCTATGTGCTCTAATCATAGTTTATCTAAATCTAGTTTCCAAGGCCTGTGATAAACTTCCTCTAATACCAACAGTAATGCCCCGACCCCAGTTACCCAGAGTCGGAGCATTATTACCTAACATTGGCATGATCACAAAAGATCCAGACTCGAAAGACCGATTAGTTTAGTATCCTTGGAATAACTAGATACATTCATAAAGGTTACATTGCATCATAATGTGAAAAATACCACAACATCTTGTCTCCATACTCATATCCCCTTACACTATCTATACAAGTCATTCATAAAATACTTCTTCACATCTTGGGAAAAATAAAACATAGAAAGGGGTGAGCTCAGATGCCCAGTAAGGATAACAATATAGCAGAAACTTTCATAAATAGAAATAAACATTTGAGGAAATGTATAACTAAAACAAAAGCCTTTTAAACTTTAACTTCAGCCTAATATGGAAAAAACAAAATGAAATAATGCCATTTACTTATTCACATGTATATTATACTAATAGAAAAATCACATGCAATATCAATAACCACTTTCATAATGATGGAATGCAAAATTTCAGACTATCATAACTACATAGTGAAGGCCTTGTGCCAAGACTACAAAAAAGATTTTGTCAAGGCCTTGAGCCAAGACACTAGTTTGTCTCACGAGTCCTACTGATTCATCGAGGAGCTATATTGGGCTCCACCCATCACTTATTAAGTCCAATGAATTCCTCATGTGAACAGGTTTAATCATAACATAAACATTCGTATTAAATCTTGCATACAAAATGTCAATAATTTATCCATAAACCATAAAGGCTATAAAAATAACACATCCACTCTCAAACATATCACAAAACCTTCAATGCTATATAGAAGTTTTGTGTAACGCCCCGACCCTAGTTACCCAGAGTCGGTGCATTATTACATAACAATGGCATGATCACAAGAAAGATCAAATCTCGAAAGACCGATTGGTTTAGTAGCCTTGGAAACACTAGATATATTCATAAGTCTTAAATTACATCATAAAATGAAAAAATACTACAACAACATATTGTCTCCATAAACCATACTCATATCCCCACATAATACCCCTACAGGTCATTCATAATTTACTTCTTCACTTCCTGGGAAAAATAAAACATAGAAAAGGGGTGAGCTCAAATGCCCAGTAAGGATAACAATATAGCGGAACATTCAAAAATAAGAATAAACATTTAAGGCAATGAATTACTAAAACAAAAGCCTTTTAAACTTGAACTTCAACATAGTATGGAAAAAGTAAAATGAAATAATGTCATTTACTTGTTCACATGGATATTCTACTAATCAAATAATCACATGCAATATCAATAACCACTTTCATGATGTTGGAATGCATAATGCCAGACTATCATAACCACATAGCCAAGGCCTCGTGCCAAGAATACAAATAAGATTTTGCCAAGGCCTTGTGTCAAGACACTAGTTTGTCTCATGAGACCTATCGATTCATCGAGGAGCTATAGCGGGCTCCACCCGTCACATATTAAGTCCAATGCATTCCCATATGAAAAGGTTTAAACATAACATAAACATTCGTATTAAAACTAGCATACGAAATGTCAATAATTTCACCATAAACTATGAATGGTATAAAAATAGCACATCCACAGTCAAACATATCACAAAACCTTCAACACAATATAGAAGTTTTGTATCATAATAAATCAACTTCAAATAAGCGAAAAATCCATCAAAGGATGTTGACATAGATGAAATCAAAACACTTTTTGGAGAAATATCGCTTTCTATTTCTGAAATCATTTAAGAGCCATATAAAATAAAACATTTTCTTGAAAATATTCTTATAATCTTGTAAGTAAAACTTTGAAGATCTTATAATGGCAGAAAATAACCGCACTCGCCATATAAGTTAAAAAAACATTATTACCTTAATTCTGTCGAAAAGGTTAAAAAGGACCTTGTTTTGAAAACGATGGAAATATTTCTCTTATAAAAAGTCAAACAAGGGTATAAATGACTTTAACCCATATTCTTGTAAAAATGTTTTGAAATACATTTTGAAGAAACATGGATGTGGATGATAACGAGATCCCAGTAGATTATTACGTATAAACAACCTCGGATAATGAAGAGATTGTGAAATAAACCTTACCTTGTAATTTTCCTTGGTTGGGGTAGGATAAACTCGTATATAATGGTTAAATAATTGTTATTAAATTATACAAGAATCATATACATTAATATGATATCATATATGATCTTTTAATATTGATTTGATAATAATATCTTAGTATTATCGTTGTTTCGGGTGTTAACTTACTTGTTTTATTTTATATGTTTTGTTACGTAAGCCATGTTTGTAATGAATAGATTGTATATTATACATATAAATAATGGTATCAAGTCCTTAAACATAATTTTTAAATCATAAAATGATAATTATACTTGAATGGATACGATGGAGAATGAATCTCATCGCGTTCGTGGAGACGGTAGTCCGTACGTACGCACGAGTGACAATATAATTCTTTTGATATTAAAATAATATATTAATGGATGGTATATCATATATACTGAATCATTAACATGTTATATTTATTATTTACATGAGTTACACATCATTATTATACCCATCCAAATAATATTATATTGAATAACAATTACACCACGACGTGGAGATGGTAAGTCGTACGTACGCACGTATGGTGACATGTTATTCAAAGGGTGGATAGAATACTGAATATGGTTGTACCATATTTATAATAACATCACAGTATATATATGATACTGGAGTTATTATTTTAGAATGGTAACAACAAAGGAAGAAGAAGTGGAAGAAGAAAGGAACTTGAAAAGGGTGGTGAAATCATTACCTCTTCTTCGGGTTCTTCCTTTTGATTTGATCAAAAGGGCTCCTTAGGTTGGCTTTATGATCAAACTAAGGACTCTAGGTTGTAGTGAGGGAAGTTGGGAGAGTCTTTGGGCAGAGTTTTGTCGAACCAAAAGGCTTTGAAGGTGTGAATAAATGAGAAGGAGGAGTGCCCTTTTATAAGAGGGGTGAGGGGCACCTTTGGAAAAGCTAGAAATATTAATTTATAATAAATTCATATTCGGTTTCTAATGGTTAAAAAGTTGATTATTTAAATGTTAAGGTGGTTATGGGTCGAAAACAACTCAACCAATAGAATTTAGACAGGTTTGGGTACTTATATTAACCTTATCTTTAAGTATTAACTCTAAGTTAATTAGTTTCACTTTTACAATGTCTCATTGTATTTTTATATAATATGATTAATAAACTTACTACATACATCAAAGAGACCCCCAAGTGGTCCATTAATTATGAACCTATCATGATATAAGTCCTTTGGCCGATCCTTAGATTTTTAGGAATATAATATCAATTAATAATATAATATTTGTTTTCAGAACTCTTTTATGTCAATTTTGACACTATTCAATAGTTGATTTTTGTGAAACTCATAAAAGATTGATTACTTCGAAAAAAAGTCAATTAAATCAATCCTAATATATCATATTATCCTAGAAAATTAGTTTAATTCATTAAAAGGTTAATATTATATTTATTTGTGTATTTATATTATCAATTAGTTTAATTTTTCACTATTATAGTAATTACTACATCATCATTGTGTTGTAAATAAATTAAATCATTTAATGTCGAAAAATTATAAATAAAATATCATTATGTAGGAAATCTTTTTATCTTTATAATGAATATTTATAATCTAAAATCAAACATATACAACCCTAGGTAATAATTTTTTTGCTAAAAGATATATGCTTGTGTCATTTTTGTATTTATTTTAACTTAATTAAAAAAATGTCCCTATCACCTAAAAGTGGCACCATTGGGTCCCAAAATCGACCCAAAGATGCCTATGGTCGAACATGTATCAACCAATAAGGCTAGGACACGTTTTAGGGTAATTCAGTATTATTGTAATATTATTTTTTAACCCTTATTTACCAGATTTACCCTTAACAATGGTAAATAAAATATTTACCACAGTAATTATTCAAAATGTCTAAAAATAAAAGTTACCTATTTACATAATTTGGACATCCTGATTCCAAATATGGAATCCATTTTTCTAAATTCAAAACACAGAAGTGGCAGAAATTAATTTAAAATTAATTCCTGCTGTCAAAACAAAAAAGCGTGTTTTTAAGAGATAATAACTATCAAAAGATTGACACTTGTTTATGATCAGTTTAATTGTAAAATTGTGTCCAATGAACAACATTATATTAAATGGTAAAAATATATTCTAAATATACTTTAAAACCACTCATATTCATAATTTATCACTATTAATTATTTTGATTAAAAAAGTTTTTTTTTTAATTAAAATTTAGTAATTTTCACTATTCATCAAAATATGAAAGTTATCCAAAAAGTACCAAAATTTCACCTTAGGATAAATTCGATATTCCGAATCCAAAAATGAAGTCCATTTTAAAATATAAAATTTATATAATTTCAAAAAGTAGGTATTACTATTCATAACGGCTAGTTTAATTGGTTATGGTGCGTTAGAACACGGTGTTGCGTACAACACACGCTATCACATTATTCAAAGAGAAGCGTACCGTAGAAGCTTGGGGTGTTAAATTCTCCCCTCCTTCAAATAATTTCGTCCTCGAAATTTCTAGAATACTTATCACGTGAAAATACTCGGGTGATTCTTCATCATAAGTTCCTCGGGTTCCCACGTTGCCTCTTCCATCTTATGGTTTCTCCACAAAACTTTTACCAGACGCGTCGTCCGGTTTCTCAGTACTTGTTCTTTCGTATCAAGAATCTTGACGGGCTCTTCGCAATAAGACAGATCGGGTTCCAGTTCTAGTTCTTCATATGTGAGTACATGTGTTGGGTCAGGCATGTATTTCCTCAACAGAGATACGTGGAACACATCGTGAACTTTAGAGAGACTTGGCGGCATTGCCAATCGGTAAGCTACAGCCCCAATTCGTTCTAGAATTTCGAAAGGTCCGATGTACCTGGGACTCAATTTACCTTTCTTACCAAAACGTATGACTCCCTTCCATGGAGATACCTTCAGGAAAACATGATCACCAACTTGAAATTCCAAATCCTTCCTTCGATTATCGGCATAGCTCTTCTGCCTACTCTGAGGTGCTTTGATGTGATTTTGGATTACCTTCACCTTTTCCATTGTTTCCTCCACCAGTTCTGGACCTACAAGTTTTCTTTCACCGACGTCATCCCAACAAGTTGGTGTACGACATCTCTTTCCATATAACGCTTCATATGGTGCCATCTGAATACTCGAATGGAAGCTATTGTTATAGGAAAATTCTACGAGAGGTAAGTATTGATCCCACATACCCTGAAAGTCATGTGAGGAAGATCTCAACATGTCTTCTAGGGTTTGAATAGTCCGTTCTGATTGTCCATCTATCTGAGGGTGGTAAGCAGTGCTCAAATGAAGTTCAGTATCCAGGGATTTCTGAAGACTTTTCCAAAATCTTGAAGTAAAACGGGGATCACGATCAGAAACAATTGATAGGGGTACTCCATGAAGTCTCACAACTTCATTAATATATAGTCTTGCTAGACGTTCCAGGGGTAGATCTTCTCTTATAGCAAGAAAATGTGCTGACTTGGTAAGACGATCAACAATAACCCATATTGCATCATTGCTTCTAGGAGTCTTTGGTAGCCCCATGACAAAGTTCATCGTAATATTGTCCCATTTCCACTCCGGTATGGGAAGAGGTTGCATGACTCGTCCAGGCTGTTGCCTTCCATCTTTCACTTGTTGAAAAACCATACATCTTGACACAAAATCAGAAATCTCCCTCTTCATGTTGTCCCACCAAAAATGTTCCTTCAAATCTCTATACATTTTCGTGCTCCCAGGGTGTATAGAGAAATTGGAACTATGAGCATCATCCAGCAATTCCCTTTTTATATCAGGTATATTGGGAACACAAAGTCTCTTCCCGAATTTCAAAATTCCATCTTCATACACAAAGTCTCTCAATATCCCATCATTTACAGCTTTAATCTTCTTTTGGAATTCTTCATCATCAGTTTGAGAACTCTTAATCCTTTCTAGTAAAGATGGTTTGGCAACCATTCGAAAAAGCATTGATTTTTCACCTTCTCTGGTTATACCCATGTCCATCTTTACTAGATCCATGAAAATTGGATCCCTTTCCATTCTCATCATGTTCAAAACTCCATGGTCTTTTCTACTCAAACCATCTTCCAGCTTGTTTGCTTCCCCCGGGTGGTAGAATATCGTGCAATCATAATCCTTGAGTAATTCAATCCATCTCCCTTGCCTCATGTTGAGTTCTTTTTGTGAGAAAATATACTTCAAACTCTTGTGATCAGTATAAATCTCACATTTTTCACCATAGAGGTAGTGCCTCCATATCTTCAAAGAAAATATCACAACTGCTAACTCAAGATCATGAGTAGGATAGTTTTGTTCAGGAATTTTCAACTATCCTGATGCATAGGCAATAACTATATCATTCTGCATAAGGACACAACCAAGTCCTTTCTTTGATGCATCACTATAAATAACGAACCCATCATTCCCCGATGGTAGAGTCAATATAAGAGCATTGACTAATCTCCTCTTCAGTTCTTCGAAACATTCTTCACATTGTCCAAACAAATTTAACCCCTTTATGTGTGAGCTTCGTTAATGGGTTAGCCAATCGGGCAAAATTCTGGACGAAACGTCGATAATAACCTGCCCAACCAATAAAACTGCGTACCTCAGTTATACTCATAGGTGCTGGCCATTCTTGGATTGCCTTGGTATTAGAAGGATCAACAGAGATTCCATCTTTAGAGACAATATGGCCAAGAAAAGAAATCTCATGAATCCAAAATTCACACTTGCTAAACTTTCCATCTAATTCATGTCTTCTTAGAGTCTTCAAGATAATGCGTAAGTGATTTTCATGATCTTCGTAGCTTTTGGAGTATACCAAAATATCATCAATAAATACCACCACAAATTCATCGAGATACTCCATGAAAACTCTATTCATTAGATCCATGAATACAAAGGGTTCATTAGTCAATCCAAAAGGCATTACAGTAAACTCGTAATGCCCGTACCTGGTTCGAAATGCTGTCTTCGGAATGTCTTCCTTCTTCACACACAACTGATGGTATCCAGATCAAAGGTCAATCTTTGAAAAGTATTGAGCTCCATTCAGTTGGTCAAATAAATCATCAATGCGAGGTAGGGGATACTTGTTCATTATCGTTATAGCATTGATCTCCCTGTAGTCGATACATAACCTCATAGATCCATCTTTCTTTTTAACAAAAAGAACATGGGCTCCCCATGGAGAAACACTAGGGTAAATAAATCCCTTATTACTCAATTCCTCTAGTTGTTTCTTTAGTTCAACTAATTCTACAGTGGCCATTCTATAAGGGGTTTTCGATATAGGCCTTGATCCAGGAATCAAATCAATGGAAAACTCAACTTCTCGTTCTAGAGGATGTCCAGGTAAATCTTTCGGAAATACATCTACAAATTCTTTCACAACAGGTACATCCTCTATTTGAACATTCTTTTCCTCACCGATAGTTATTTCATTCTCTTCCTCCCCAATAATTGAATTAAGTTGAGCTACTGGGGGTGGATCTAAATAAGAATTAGGTGGTGACAATTCTGCTCTAATGATAAGGTGTTCCTTATCATTATCATCAAGAATCGTAACCTCTTTCTTCTTACAATAAATCTTCGCATCATAGTCCGAAAGCCAATCCATACCGAGGATTATATCAAACTCAATCATATGTATGAAGATGAGATCAGCAGATAACGAACATTTATGTTCTCTAATGGGGACTAATTCACAAAACTTTGTTGCAATGATACTTCCCATAGGAGTTTTAACTGACAACTCCCTTATTAAATCAAATTGTAAATATCTAATTTTCTTAGCAAACTGGGAAGATATGAAACAATGCGATGATCCAGAATCAAATAATTCATTTTCTAAACTTGAGGAAACCATTAAATTACCTGCCACCACGTCTTTCGGAGCTTCTACCTCAGCAGTAGTGATAGCATAAGCCTGGCCTTGATCCCTTGGCCTTTTCTGAGGTAAGTTCTCCTGACGCTTAGGACATGCATTTGCATAATGCCCCATCTCCCTGCAATTGTAGCACTGAACGTTGGTAGCTTCCTTCTTCCCCTTGCAATCACGAGCTTGGTGGCCTTTTTCACCACACTTGTAACAGACTCCCATTCCCATCAAGAAAGTACAGGGATGTTTCTTCCCGCATTTACCACAAGATGGATATTCAACCTTTCCCTTCTTCCCCTTATTTCCTTTCCCATATTGATCAGCAGGTCTCTTCTTCTCTTGCTTTTCTTTAAAGTCATAAGACTTAGAGAATTCCTTTTCGGTCTTGATAGCACATGAGACAATGTCTTCGTACGATGAAAAGGATTGTGAGACTAATGCTCGACGGAGAAATGGTTTTAACCCATCAAAGAAACGATCAATCTTACTTCTTGGGTTACGTATATAATCTCCAGCATACCTTGCTAACCTTGTAAAGTTAGCCTCATACTTTGTGAAATTCTCATCCTCTTTTTGTCTCAGACTCAGAAATTGCCTTTCCATATCTGCTCGATGGTCGCGAGGAAAGTATTTTTCTAAAAATATATCTTTGAACTCCCTCCATTCCATATTTGATACTTCATTATCTTCCTTCATGTTTTGAATCAATGACCACCATTGATCAGTATCTCCAGTGAGGCGGTAAACTGCCATGATAACTTTTTCCCTTTCACTGCTCCCCAGAGCCTGAAATATCTTCTCTAGGGAATTTATCCATTGCTCAACTACTAAGGGATTTGTACTCCCATTGAACGTTGGTGGTTGTTGCCTCATGAATCGATCTAACATTGATCCTCCACGCTGTGGATCAGGGTGCTCCATACGGGTAAGGTTATTATTCATAACCTGAGTAAGTTGTCCCAGTATGGTGATTAGATGATCGGCACCAGTTGCATCACCAGCCCCACTATAATTATCTTGAGTAGGAGGGAAATCCCTACATGGAGTGCGTGCATTGATACGGTTTCCATTTCTTCCACTAGGCGCCATTTCTAAACAATGGCATAAACTAGATCAGTTTATGAATCAAAATACATAATCCCATACTTATAAAACACTTAACATAAATTGAACTATTTATGGATATAATCCATAATCATAAAAATGTTTTCTTTGAGGAAGTATATGCTCATAAAATTTTCATAATGATTTTTAAAGAAAATGAGAGTTATCCTAAACATATACCCCGGGAGTGTCGTAACCAAGAGTGCAGCAAGGCCCGTTGTCGTGCACCAGTTCTCGTTCGAGTCTAGCTCAAAGTGGTGTTTTAGGGTTTTACCCCTAGGTACATTTGTGCCAGAGCCGCCTCTACTTGCTCGTATCCAGACAGGGATGTATTGCTCGGAAAACTCACAAAATCTCTACAATACCAAAATTCTAGGATGTTCTTCTATACTAATCCTCAAAGTTCATCTTAGGTCTACGTGCTCTAATCAGAGTTTACCTAAATCTAGCTTCCAAGGTTTGTACTAAACTTCCTCTGATACCAACTGTAACACCCTGACCCTAGTTACCTAGAGTCGGTGCATTATTACATAACATTGGCATGATCACAAGAAAGATCAAATCTCGAAAGACCGATTGGTTTAGTAGCCTTGGAAACACTAGATATATTCATAAGTCTTACATTACATCATAAAATGAAAAACTACTACAACAACATATTTTCTCCATAAACCACACTCATATCCCCACATAATATCCCTGCAGGTCATTCATAATTTACTTCTTCACTTCCTGGGAAAAATAAAACATAGAAATGGGGTGAGCTCAAATGCCCAGTAAGGATAACAATATAGCGGAACATTCAAAAATAAGCATAAACATTTAAGGCAATGAATTACTAAAACAAAAGCCTTTTAAACTTGAACTTCAACATAGTATGGAAAAAGTAAAATGAAATAATGCCATTTACTTGTTCACATGGATATTCTACTAATCGAATAACCACATGCAATATCGATAACCACTTTCATAATGTTGGAATGCATAATGCCAGACTATCATAACCACATAGCCAAGGCCTCGTGCCAAGACTACAAATAAGATTTTGCCAAGGCCTTGTGCAAATACACTAGTTTGTCTCATGAGACCTATCGATGCATCGAGGAGCTATAGCGGGCTCCACTCGTCACATATTAAGTCCAATGCATTCCCATATGAAAAGGTTTAAACATAACATAAACATTCTTATTAAAACTAGCATACGAAATGTCAATAATTTCACCATAAACTATGAATGGTATAAAAATAGAACATCCACAGTCAAACGTATCACAAAACCTTCAATACAATATAGAAGTTTTGTATCATAATAAATCAACTTCAAATAAGCGTAAAATCCATCAAAGGATGTTGACATAGATGAAATCAAAACACTTTCTGGAGAAATATCTCTTTCTATTTTTGAAATCATTTAAGAGCCTTATAAAATAAAACATTTTCTTGAAAATATTCTTATAAGCTTGTAAGGAAAACTTTGAAAATTTTATAATGGCAGAAAATAATCGCACTCGCCGTATAAGTTAAAAAAACATTATTACCTTAATTCTGTCAAAAAGGTTAAAAAGGACCTTGTTTTGAAAACGACGGAAAGATTCCTCTTATAAAAAGTCAAACAAGGGTATAAATGACTTTAACCCATATTCTTGTAAAAATGTTTTGAAATACATTTTGAAGAAACATGGATGTGGATGATAACGAGATCCCAGTAGATTATTACGTATAAACAACCTCGGATAATGAAGAGATTGTGAAATAACCCTTACCTTGTACTTTTCCTTGGTTGGGGTAGGTTAACCTCCTGTATAATGGTGAAATAATTGTTATTAAATTATAGAAGAATCATATACATTAATATGATATCATATATGATCTTTTAATATTGATTTGACAATAATATCTTAGTATTATCGTTGTTTCGGGTGTTAACTTACTTGTTTTCTTTTATATGTTTTGTTAAGTAAGCCATGTTTGTAATGAATAGGTTGTATATTATAAATATACATAATGATATCAAGTCCTTAAAAATCATTTTTAAATCATCAAATGATAATTATACTTGAATGGATACGATGGAGATTGAATCTCATCGCGTTCGTGGAGACGGTAGTCCGTACGTACGCACGAGCGACAATATCATTCTTTTGATATTAAAATAATATATAAATGGATGTTATATCATATATACTGAATCATTAACATGTTATATTTATTATTTACATGAGTTACACATCATTATTATACCCATCCAAATAATATTATATTGAATAACAATTACACACGACGTGGAGACGATAAGCCGTACGTACGCACGTATGGTGACATGTTATTCAAAGGGTGGATAGAATACTGAATATGGTTGTACCATATTTATAATAACATCACAGTATATATATTATACTGGAGTTATTATTTTAGAATGGTAACAACAAAGGAAGAAGAAGTGGAAGAAGAAAGTAACTTGAAAAGGGTGGTGAAATCATTACCTCTTCTTCGGGTTCTTCCTTTTGATTTGATCAAAAGGGCTCCTTAGGTTGGCTTTATGATCAAACTAAGGCCTCTAGGTTGTATTGAGGGAATTTGGGAGAGTATTTGGGAAGAGTTTGGCCGAACCAAAAGGCTTTGAAGGTGTGAAGAAATGAGAAGGAGGAGTGCCCTTTTATAAGAGGGGTGAGGGCACCTTTGGAAAAGCTAGAAATATTAATTTATAATAAATTAATATTCGGTTTATAATGGTTCCAAAGTTTATTATTTAAATTTTAAGGTGGGGATGGGTCTAAAACAACTCAACCAATAGAATTTAGACAGTTTTGGGTACTTATATAAACCTTATCTTTAAGTATTAACTCTAAGTTAATTAGTTTCACTTTTACAATGTCTCTTTGTATTTCTATATAATATGATTAATAAACTTACTACATATATCCAAGATACCCCCAAGTGGTCCATAAATGATGAACCTATCATGATATACGTCTCTTGGCCGAACCGTAGATTTTTAAGCATTTAATATCAATTAATAATATAATATTTGTTTTAAGAACTCTTTTATGTCAATTTTGACACTATTCAATAGTTGATTTTTGTGAAACTCATAACAGATTGATTACTTCGAAAAACGTCAATTAAATCAATACTAATATATCATATTATCCTATAAAATTATTTTAATTCATTAAAAGTTTCATATTATATTTATTTGTGTATTTATATTATCAATTAGTTTAATTTTTCACTATTATAATAATTACTACATCATCATTGTGTCGTAAATAAATTAACTCATTTAATGTCTAAAAATTATAAATAAAATATCATTATGTATGAAATCTCTTTATCTTTCTAATGAATATTTATAATATAAAATCCAACATATATAACCCTATGTAATAATTGTTTTTCTAAAGGATATATGCTTGTGTCATTTTTGTATTTATTTTAACTTAATTAAAAAAAATGTCCCTATCACCTACAAGTGGCACCATGGGGTCCCAAAATCGACCCAAAGATGCCTATGGTCGAACATGTATCAACCAATAAGGCTAGGACACGTTTTAGGGTAATTTAGTATTATTATAATATTATATTTTAACCCTTATTTACCAGATTTACCCTTAACCATCGTAAATAAAATATTTACCACAGTAATTATTCAAAATGTCTAAAAATAAAAGTTACCTATTTACAAAATTTGTAAATCCTGATTCCAAATATGGAATCCATTTTTCTAAATTCAAAACACAGAAGGGGGAGAAATTAATTTAAAATTAATTCCCGTTGTCAAAACAAAAAGCGTGTTTTTAAGAGATAATAACTATCAAAAGATTGACACTTGTTTATGTTCGGTTTAATTGTAAAATTGTGTCCAATGACCAACATTATATTAAATGGTAAAAATATATTCTAAATATACATTAAAACCACTCATATTCATAATTTATCACTATTAATTATTTTGATTAAAAAGTTGTTTTTAATTAAAATTTAGTAATTTTCACTATTCTTCAAAATATGAAAGTTATCCGAAAAGTACCAAAATTTCACCTTAGGATAAATTCGATATTCCGAATCCAAAAATGAAGTCCATTTTAAAATATAAAATATATATAATTTCAAAAAGTAGGTATGACTATTCATAACAGCTAGTTTAATTGGTTATGGTGCGTTAGAACTCGGTGTTGCGTACAACACACACTATCACATTATTCAAAGAGAAGCGTACCGTAGAAGCTTGGGGTGTTACATTTTGTATAATAAATAAACTTCAAATAAGCTTAAAATCTATCAATGGATGGTGACATAGATGAAATCAAAACTATTTGAGAGAAATATCTCTTTTTTTTAAATCTTTTAATAGTCACATAATTATAAAATAAAAAATTTACTTTGAAAATATTCTTATAAGATTGTAAGGGATGTTTTGACGATTTTATAAGGGCGGAAAATAGCCGTGCATGCCGTATAGGTTAAAAAAAGACATTCTTACCTTAATTCTGTTGAAAAGGATAAAAATGACCTTGTTTGGAAAACGACGAAAAGATTACTTTATAAAAATCTTATGAAAAGTCAACAAGGGTATAATTGACAATAAACCATAGTCTATAAAATAGTAAGAATTATTGAAATACATTTTTATGAAATATGGATGAGGATGATAAAGAGGTCTTAGTAGATAATTTCATATAAACAACCTTTGATAATGAAGAGATTGTGAAATAAACTCATACCATGTACTTTTTTGTGGTTGAGGGTAGGTTAAACTCATTTATAATGGTGAAATAATTGTTATTAAATTATAAAATAATCATATACCTTAATATGATATCATATACAATCTTTTAACATTGCTTTGTAGATAATATCTTAGTATTATTTTTATTTCTTGTGTTAACTTACTCGTTTTATTTTATATATTTTGTTACGTAAGTCATGTTTTTTATGGATAAGTTTTATATTATACATATAAAGAATGATATAAAGTCCTTAAACATTATTTGTAATCATCAAATGACAATTAGACTTGAATGGATACGATGGGGAATGAATCTCGTCATGTTCGTGGAGACGGTAGTCCGTACGTACGCACGAGCGACAATATCATTCTTCTGATATTAAAATAATATATAATTGCATGGTATATCATATATACAGAATAATTATCATGTTATAGTTATTATTTATATGAATTATACATCATTATTATACCCATCCAAATAATAATCTATTGAATAACAATTACACTAGGACGTGGAGATGGTAGGTCGTTCGTACGTACATATGGTGACATATCATTCAAAGGATGGATAGAATACTGAATATGGTTGTACCATAGTTATAATAACATAAAAGTATATAAAAGATACTGGAGTTCTTATTTTAGAATGGAAATAACAAAGAAAGTCGAAGTTGAAGAAGAATAGAACTTGAAAGAGGGTGGTGAAAACATTACCTCTTCGTCGGGTTCTTCCTTTTGATTTGATCAAAAGGGCTGATTTATGAACAAACTAAGGCCTCTAGGTTGAATTTATGGAAGTTTAGAGAATATTTGGGCATGTTTTGGACAATCCAAATAGCTTTGAAGGTGTGAATTAGAGAGAAGGGGGAGGGCCCTTTTATAAGAGGGGTGAGGGGTACCTTTAAAAAGGCTAGAAATATTATTTTATAATAAATATAAATTAGGTTTCTAATGGCTCCAGAGTGAATTATTTAAAGGTTAATATAGGTATGGGTCGAAATACTTTCAAAAAATAGATTTTATATAGGTTTGGTTCACTATATTAACCTTATCATTTATATTTAACTCTTAGTTAAATAGTTTGACATTTACCATGTCTCTTTGTATTTCTATATAATATAGTTAATAAACATACTATATACCTCCAAGAGACCACCAAGTGGTCCATTAATGATAAACCTATCATTATATAAGTCCTTTGGCTGATCCTTATATTTTTAGGAATATAATATCAATTAAAAATATAATATTTGTTTTAAAACCTCTTTTATGTCAATTTTGACACTATTGGGTATTTTGTTTTTGATATTTTTATAATAGCATTATTACTTCAAAAACAATTTATATAACCAATACTAATATGTCATATTAACCTATAAAATTAGTGTAATTCATAAAAAGTCTCAAATTACATTTATTTTGATATTTATAATATCAATTATTTTAATATTTCATTAATTAGGTAATTACTTCATCACCATAGTGTCATCAATAAATTAAATTATTTAATGTCTAAAAATTATAAATAAAATACAATTATGTAGGAAATATATTTATATTTCTAATGAATATTTATAATCGAATTTATCTTATGTATAACCCTATATTAAAAATGTTTTATTTATTAAACTTTTAATCTAACTCTTTTACCTCTTCGTTGAATTAAACAATAATAAATGTCCTAATCTAGTCCAAGTAAACCTAATGATAATATTTTATTCCGAAATTTGTTTTTGGTTGAGATACACTTTTACAATAGAATTAGGACATCTGTTAGGGTAATATTAATATCATTTTTAGCCTTAATTACCCTGTTTACTTTTAACCGTGGTAAAAAAAAGTAAAAAGTTACTATTCAACAAAAATTATTTTTATCTTATTGAAATACATTTTACTATTTTATATTAACAGTTCCTCTCGTATTTTCAAAATTTTGCTCAGAGAAGCGGTAAAATTAAGTTTTATGTGAATTTCCAAATTCTTCTATGAGGTGGGTAAAAGACTGTGAAAAGTCCAATTAAATTTTTATATATCTACAATTATTCTAAACTAAATTTAATGAATTACATTGAACATATATAGGTATTATGTATATATTTTTACCTTAATTAAATTTAAATAAAATAAATAATTATTTAAATAAAAATTTTGTTGTAAACTATAACTCAGTGTTTTTCAGTATTTATTAAAAATTGAATGTTTTCAGAAAAATACCAAAAATTTACCCTAAGATAATTTCTATATTAATAATCCAAAAATGAAATCCATTTAGAAAGATAAAATTTAAAAAAATTCAAAAAGCAGGTATTACTATTCATAACCGGTAGTCTGATTGGTTGTGGTGTGTGTTAGAACTCGAAGTTGCGTACAACACATGGTACTGTATTATTCAAAGAGAAGCGTACCGTGGAAGCTTAGGGTGTTACAATAATATATAAGTATATGTATTATTATACAGTTATTATTTTATAATATTTAAATATTATTTTAATGAGGTGGAAGAAGAAACAATTCAGAAACACTTGATTAAAAACAACACATCATCTTCGGACAATATCTTTTAATTAACACCTTAACACCTCTATGGTGGAAATTATTCCCAAAATAACGCCTATATAATGATATTAGGGATTATAATAATGTATTTGGTCATTTATTATCCTAAAAAGGTTTATTATGTGTGAGTAAAAGATAATAAGAGGAGTCCTTTTATAGTAGGGGACTCTTGGAATTTCTCAAAATATTAAGTTAATATAAATTATTTTTTAATTAAAACATTGTCCCAAGTGAGTTTTTTAGAATATAATATTATAATGGGTCAAAATATCCTCATACAGTAAAAATTGTATAAATTTTTACAATATTTTTACCCTTTTCTTTTGGATATAACCCTTTTTTAACCCCATTAACTCTTACCGTGAGAACATGGATTTTTTCTCAGGGATTTAATATAGTTAATATAAAATTTCAAAAAACAAAAATAAATGGATCATTTATGAAAATTTGAACCTTATCCCAAATTGTTTTTCTAAATTCAATATTTTTAGGAATTTTATATCATTTAATAAAATATTATTTATTTTAAAATGCCATTAACGTCAATTTTGAAGCTATTTTTTTATTGAATTTTATAAAACATAATTACAACATGATAAATACCGAAAAAGTATTAATAAATCTATAAAATGTAAATTTAATCTACTTATTTTTTGTATTATATTAATTATCTCGTATTATATTTATTTTAATATTTTTAATAGCATTTATTTAGTTTCTAATATATTAAATAATTACTGCATCAATGTTGTGAGATCATTTAATGTAATTATTTATTCACAGAAAATTTAAAATATATTACCATGTAGAAGTTAAATATATTATATTCAAAAAATAATTTTTATATTTAATATTTTATTATGGATAAACCATATAAAAAATAGTATACTTATTAATAATAAGAATGTGGTATATTTTTATTTTTGTTAATTAAAATATTTTAGAGGTCGAAATCTAATCCAAGTGTCCATAAATAGTCATGTTACTGAAACATTAAGGATTAAGAATTCATATTAATTATCTATTAAAATTTGGGAAATTTTTATGGTCATTTTATATTCCTTATCATTTTATTCTTAACCATAATTACCAGATTTACTCTATATCATGATATCCAAAATTACTAAGGATACTATTCATATTGTCCAAAAATAAAAGGTACCTATTAACTATATTTTGACCGCATGATTAAAAAAATATATTAAATTTTTTAAAATTAAAAAAACTTGAGCTTTAGTATTTAATTTAATATTAATTCATCAAAACATAATGAAAAATAGTTTTTCATAAGAAAAACACTACTTTTTTAAACATAAAATGTTCTTATAATAAATTCAAGTTTAAAATCCATTTCAAAATTCATAATTGGTTTATTTTAAATAAAAATAAAAAAAATTAAAACTAATGTAAAATATAATTTTAATGTGTCAATACTTGAACAAATCCATTTTAAATAAAAACGATAATTTTCTCTATTCATTGAAAACTAAAACATTTCAAAAAATTCTCAAAATTTCACCATATGATAATTTTCAGATTATAATTTATAAAATTATATTTATATTATTATATAAAATTTCTAAAAGTTTCATTAATGAATTATTTATTCAAATCCAAACTAAATAGAAACATTCTTGAAGAAGGTGTGTTTTAAAAATAAATTAACTACTAAAATTGAGTGCTTAATTTTCTATTAATTAATTATTACATTATTAATGGGTAGAACTATTTTATATATCTTAATTCATTTATTAATATTAATTATTCCCAATTTAATTACTATTTAATAATGGTTACACAATAATAATATTTAGTTGATGCTTGGTGTCATGTATCTTTTACACCATCGAACATAGTATTTCCTTTTAAAAACTTGGCATGTTAGAGAAAAACCAAGGTCACTAAAAACATATTATTTGGAGAAACTATCATTTTTTTATTTTTCTATAAACTTATCTAGGTGTGATCTAATAAGTAATCCTTTAATAAGGATCCTCACATAGATAAAGAGCTTGACTTTATAATAAACTATTATTACATATTCACTAAGATATTTAGTTTTAAATGCATTGCACTTTATTCATATCACAAATAACTGGGAACTTCAATAAATTATAAGAGATATTAATTTTATTTAAAATAATTTTTCCTGTGTAATTAGTTATTATTAGGTGAATAAATATTCATATATAGAATGTATTTATTTGGTCATGCATGTATTAAATTTTATTTGAAACATTAACATTATCTCCTCTATTATTTTCAATTATCGAAATGTTAGTTATTGCTTGGTTAACTTATATAATTTTATCTGACATTAAATTGAACATAATATATGTAAAGTTTATTTTGAAATATAATGATACTATTGTTTACACACATCCACCCATGTGTTTGATCCAACTACAATTCTACGGCAGTTATCATGTTTATAAATTTATAAATTTGGCATGTCATGATAATGCATACCAATTTTTTGTTTCTATTTTTGGGTAGGATGTTATCATTATAAAATACTCTATATAGGGTTATTTATTCATAAAAAACTAAAAAAAATTAAAAAAAACGTTTTATGTGTTTATATTTACCATAAAAATTAAAACACTCTAGATAAAATTATAGAATGATAAGCACCACAAAGTTATAATCAACACCCACCAACTAATCCACAATGTATGTTATGAATTATGATTTTCTACAGCTCATGAACTCTGTTAGTAATTATTAAAATTTTAATAATTATCATTCAAAACATTTTCATGACCCAAGTGAGAATGTATCATGATATTATGACAACAGTTCATACCATGAATGTGATTATTATTTGGGTGAAGTAATTTTTTAAAATGAAGCAACTAATTAATCATATATGCTATTTATATTATAATACATTTTAAATTAATTTCAAAACACTATTGAAATATATTAAAACTATATAGAATATGAACCAATTTTCAAATTAAGGATGATACTTAATTTAATTAATCAATTTGTGAACCTGACACACCAACCACTATGAAGATTATTTTAACCTTTCTGACACACATACATCATAGTTTTTTACACTATCAATAAAATAAAGAAATATAAAAACTCAAATGAGTAAAAAATTCTAATTATCCCCTTTTATACCACTTAATTTAATATATTAGAATAATTTTTATGATTTTTGTATACTAAAATTTCTATATAAATTTCATTCATTTACTATTTCTAATGATGGGTCTACATTGATTAATCTTTCTTCCAACATTACCATAAATGAATCATCTCCACCACATATTAATTCCCCAATTCAAATCAAATTTTGAGAATATATGTGTCCTTTCCAAGATGAAAATAGATTCCCTTAATTCATATTATCCTTTAACTTTTAATGATAAAAATACATTTGATGTTGTTTTGTACATTGAATTTGTATTATTTTTCACTCTGATAGATTTAAAAATGAACTATCATCCATTAAATAAATATTTACCAATTAGAATCCATTCAAATTAAATCAACATGACTATTATTTGGAATAATTGTGATATAGATAAATTTTCTAAAATGGTGGAATCTATAATAGTTCAGGGGTCACAAAATCAACTAATAATGGTGGTAGTGAATACATCGAATATTCTAATGACACTAAAATAATGCAGTTACTTCAAGGATTTTGTGATTATAGGGGAAAATGATCTAAAAATAATATATGATGATGTAAATATGGAATAACACCCATTATAAGATGATATTTTAGACACAATAGAGTCACACACTCAACTAGATCTCATTCCACATACCTCGTCCACTGAGGTTTCCATCACATAACTTCAAAAACCTATAAAGTATAACCATAATATTCGTCGATGTGTATTTAATAAATATATATACATTTTATTAAGTAAAAAACTATAGGATTTTCATGTATGAATGGATATTTAATAATAAGTACCAAGTTATATAAATTACATTTACAGTGAATTTATGGATTTGATGGATATAATATATTTATTAAAGGATTTAAGTATGTTTTTTTCTCAATTAAACATTAAATGTTGTAATATTATTTATTTTAATGCTAATTCAATCTACCTAAGTTTCCATTATTGAGTGTGTTTTTCTTCAGATATGGTATATTCAACAAAATGTGAAGGTGAGTTATTTATATTTCATTCCACCCATCCTTTTAAAAATAAGTTTCTATTTAGATATTATATTAACTATAGAATAATTAAATTTTAATTAGATGCATGAAAAACTCTTACAAATGATAAAGTATATATGTGTTATATATTACTATTCTATCTTACTTGAGTTTCATCAATATCTGGGTAAGGGTAAATTAAAATTATCCCTTAATCGATGTCAACCAATAATTTAGGAATTTTTATTTCTCTAAATTTAATTTTATTACAATTTAATTATAATGAAATGGAAATTATTTATTCTATCTCCCTCTATCCTAATAATAATGTGGATATATATAATCCATAGATATTTTTTATTAATTGTATGATTATTTGGTAATAGTATTGTTCAATGATTTGATACGAGTATCTTTTTTTAATGTGTATATTTGGCATGCAATATTTTTTTTTGAGATTCATGTAGTATATAAAATATATTCATTTCTAAATAAAGATAATAGGGATGTTTAATATTTATTTATTTTATATCATTTAAATTTATAAAACATGTTTTTTATAACATATATTTTATCATTGAACCCACATGTAAACTGATTATTTTTTTATGGTAATATAATACATGACATACCACTACTGTCCTTATTAATAGTCTAAGAACATTATTCTTAGTTAGAAATTTTTTAAATCATTATACCCATATATTAGATGATGGAAAATATTATCCCATGCTTTTGAAATATTTTCCAAATCATTGTTACTTTAAAGAATATTTCTTCATCCATGTACATCTATGTTTTCTAAATATAATGATTCAATTCATAAAAGTAATTGAGACCAATTACCATCATTTAAATTTATATTTTTGTTAACAGAATGTTGTACTATGATATGAACTATAGAACCTTCCATGTTTATCCATCGAAACAATACTAATTTTTAAAGATGAAATGAAATTATTAAGGAATTTCATTTTTTAATCCACCTTTTAAATACTAATATACTATAATGTTTTCATAGAGTCATGAACCTCTGAATCCATTTACAATTCTACTTTGTATGATCCATAATCATATATCCATTCCTACCCTGTAACACCATGCCCCTACCTCATTGGATTGAGGAGGCGGTGAGGGCTACTTGGCCTTAAGATATGTTCCCAAGATGCCAAAGGCTGGAAATTAATGTGGAGTGATTCAAGATCAAGTTGGGGAACGATTTTCCATTAATAGAAAACCAACCAAACCATCCACTAACAGCCACTATATGATGCATGTCAAGAAAAAACACAAACATGTATTCCCAAAAACAACCAAGTTGTTCCACAATACAACCCCAAAACAATACATCTAGACATGTCCACCAACATTAGAGTACATGCAGAAACTAAACAACCAAAGCACCATGAGCCATGACACCTCCACAGCTCCACACCCAGCTCTAATCTCCAAGCTCCACCAAGACATCACAAGGCACCACTAAAGGAGGTTGATGCCTTACCTTTTCCCACATCACGGTACATGAAATCTATAAAGACACCAACACTAAAAAGCATGGGGTGAGTACTAAAACTAAGTAGGATTTCCCCAAATGACTTCCCCACACACGCCACTAGGATAAAACCATTAGAAAATTTATATAAATAGTATATAAATTAAATCACAAGTGAAAAAAAATTTATAATTCCAACATGCCCTTACTAAGCCATCACATCCAACCAAAGAAACCAAGGGAAAGAAAAAGAAACCATGCTATGAACCATGTCATCATTTACACATTAGCACAAAAACTTCCATCTTGCAAAGAAATGCCCAACAACATAACCAAAACAACCTAACAACCAAACGGTGGAGCTTCCATCCAACCCATTCACCCATTCACACTTAGTGGCACTTCCCATCCACTTTCCATTGATGGTGGCCCTTTCATCCACTATCCAACCCCTTCTTATAGTGGTACTTCCCGCCACTTCCATAAAAAATTCCAAACAATCCAAGCCAATAATATAACCCACCAAGGTCACAACCACATGAAATCAACCAATTCCATTACATATCAATCCATTTCAACAAATTATCCATTTATTGAAAACCATTTTCCATGCCAATCAACATTTCAATAAAACAACCCTTTTTATTGAAAACCAATTCCATCAATCATTTTCACAAATCAACCATAGCATCCCATTTTAAAATCCACAACATTAGTATTTCACCACAAAACCCTCCTTTTCCCAAAAATCCCCAAAACATCACCCAAGGAATTTCTAATAAATTTCGCACCTCAAAACCCAATTAATTTTCAAGAACAAAAAATTAATTGTTACCAAAACCATTAGATCTAACCAAGTGGAGTCGAGAGAGAAGCCACCTAACTTTAGGGTTCTTGAGAAATCGACCCATGAACAATCACACCTCAAATCCGGCGAACAGACCATCGAAACCTCTCTAGATATCCTTCCCTTACATTCAAAAACCTTAAAATCATCATCAAAGGCAACCACAACCCTAGATCTATACAAAAAAAGTGTAGATATAGAAAACCAAGAAAGATGGAAGAGAAGATCAAGAGGAAAACACAAAGAAACGATGAGAGAAGACTTACTTAGGAGAAACCACCTTCAAACCACCTAGAAAACCCTTTGAAATGCTTCCAAATCGAGTGGGAGAGCACCCTTAACCCCAGAGAACCCAAAATCCTGAGAGAGGATCGAGTGGGAGGATGGTTGGAGTGAAATAGGTTAAGCCCGAGGGAGCCCAGAACTTATAACCCTATTTTTAAGTGGTCGCACAGTTAGCCCACACAGTTTGAAAAATCGTGCACATGCTACTACCTCGGGAGCAAGGGTCTACACGGTTTCCTCTCACGGTTTGGAAAACCGTGCGAAGGCCTTGCGAAGCCTCTGTCTCCCTTGCACGGTTTCTTAGGGAATCTGCACAGTTTCCACTAACTATGCTCACCGTGCACCCCTTTAAAAGCCTCCAAAACCATTACAAACTCTTCCAACCTCTTCCCAACTCATCTCATGCTCTTTAAAAACATAAAAATGCATAAAAATGGACACATACCTCAAACCAGGGGTGATACATTATCCACACCATTGGAATTTCCATCCTCGGAAAGTAGTGAACCCACCCTTTGCCGAAAGAGCTCAGGCCACTGCTCGACCATCTCATTTTCTTGATCCCAAGTCTCCTCTTGAATCTAACCATGTTTCCACAAAACATGAACTAAAATGATGATTTTACCACGCAAGACTTTCTCTTGCCTATCCACAACCTGCATTGTCACGTGCACCAATGAAGCATCTGGTTCTAGCTCAACATGATACCATTGAATCACATGGTCATGATCTGGATGATACCTCTTCAATTGTGACACATGAAACACATTGTGCACTGCACTGAACCTAGGTGGAAAAGACAAATGATAAGCCACCTCACCAACCCGCTCAAGAATCTCAAAAGGTCCAATATACCTCGGAGATAACTTTCCCTGCTTCCCAAACCGACGATGTCCCAAACTAGGATAGATCCTCAAGAACACAATATCACTCCCCTAAAATGAAAACGGTTGTCAACAATGATCCACATACGATTTTTGACAACTCTGAGCCATCTCCATTCTCTTCCTAATCAACTTGATCTTCTCTGTCATCTCCTGGACAAGTCTTGGTCCAACCATTGAGGACTCACCCATTTCCACCCAACATAGTGGATAACGATGTGGCCGCACATACAATGCATCAAATGGAGCCACCTGTATGGATGCATGATATCTGTTATTGTACGAGAACTCAACCAATGAAAAGTGCTCCTCCCACGATCCACTAAAATCCATGACACAAGTCCGCAACATATCCTCCAGAGTTTGTATCATCCTCTCGGATTGACCATCGTTCTAAGGGTGATACGCCGTACTCCTCATCAACTATGTTCCAAGGGCTTGCAATAAGTATTTCCAGAAATGAGATGTAATCCTCAGATCTCTATCTGATACATTCGAAACTAGAACACCATTCCTCTTTACCACTTCCCAGATATAGATTTTGGATAGATCCCCCACTGTATGAGATTCACGAATCGGGATTAAATGGGCAGAATTGATTATCTGGTCCACTATCACCCAGATGGAATCATGCTTTCTGACTATTCATGGTAGACCTATGACAAAATCCATCGCAATCTGCTTTGACTTCCAAATAGGGATTGGTAAAGAATGAAACATTCCTGCTGGCCTCTGATGCTCTGCCTTGACCTGCTGACAAGTCAAGCATCTCGAAACAAACTCAGCCACACTTATTTTCATACCAGCCCACCAGAACTTTGATTTAAATGCTCTATACATTTTCTGAATTCCAGGATGAATAGCCCACGTGGAATGATGATATGCCTTGAGAAGATCCTCCTGATAATAAACTGATACAACAATCCGATTCGGAAAACACAAAACAAAATATCCATTCAGTTTCCAACCCTCAATGGTCTCCCCACCATTGAATCACAACCCCATGGTCACACACTCAGAATCAGATATATGTGCCTCTCTAACAATGCCACCCAAGTCAGGAATCAAAAAAACTGTAAAAAATACCTCTTTATCGCCATGGTCATCACATTCCAACTGCATATCGGTTATCACCGACATCAACTGCCATTTTTCGGATGCTTGTTTCACCACCAGAGCATATGATTTTCTTCTTAATGCATTCACCACCAAATTTCCCTTACCTAGTGTGTACATCAAGTCAAAATCAAACATTTGGAGATATTCCATCCATCTCTTTTGCCTCAAGTTCAAATCCCTTTGTGAGAAAATGTGCTTCATGCTCTTATGATCTGTATATACCATGAATTTCTCACCAAAGAGATAATGATGCCATACTTTCAAAGAAAGGACCACTGCTGCCAACTCCAAATCATGAGTTGGGTATTTTTTCTCAATCACCATTAACTGTCGTGATCCATACGCAACCACATGATTCCCTTGCATGAGAACGCACCCCAACCCTGATCCCGATACATCACAATACACCACATACCCTTTTCCTAATTCTGGAAAAACCAAGATTGGTGCTGATGTAAGATGACCCTTTAGCTCTTCGAAACACTACTGACAATATTCATTCCACTGGAATTGAGCATTCTTTCTTGTCAAAGCTGTCATCGTTGAAGCCAGACGTGAAAAATCACGAACAAAACGCCGATAATACCCAACTAGCCTAAGAAAACTCCATATCTCAAACACATTATTTGGCGGTTTCCATGAGATAACAGTCTCTATCTTTTCTGGACCCACTAAAACACCCCTTTCAGAAATCAGATGGCCAAGAAAACGAACTTCCTGTATCCAAGAGTAACACTTTGATAATTTGGCATACAACTGATGATCCTTCAAGATCTCCAACACTGTCGCCAAGTGCTGCTCATGATCCACCCTTTTCATTGAATACACCAGAATATCATCTACATAGACCACCACAAATGAATCCAGATATCTCTGAAATATCCGATTCATCAATTCCATAAAAACTGCTTGCGAATTCGTTAGACCAAAGGGAATAACTACATATTCATAAGGGCCATATCAACTTATGAAAGCTGTTTCAGGAATATCCTCTTTCCTCACCCGAAATTGATGATATCCCGACCTCAGGTCGATCTTAGAGAACCACTGGGCTCCCCTCAACTGGCCAAACAAATCATCAATTCGTGGAAGTTGATATCTATTCTCTATCGTAACTTGGTTAAATCTACGATAATCAACACATAGCCTCAAAGTTCCATTCTCTTTTTTTACAAACAACACTGGCGTTGCCCACAGAGACGTGCTAGGCCAGATAAACCCTTTGTATTCTAACTCTTCCAACTAGATTTTCAATTCCCATAATTCAGTAGGTGCCATCCGGTAAGACAGAAGTGAGATAGGACTGGTCCCCGGAAGGAGATGAATCATAAACTCAACTTCTCTTACAGGAGGTAACACATAATGTTCTTCAAGAAAAACATCCATGAACTGATTCACCACTGCCATCAAAACACTCCGCTCAACACCGAATACCGATTCAAATAAAAATACCACCAACTGATATGATAACATACCCACAGCTGGTGCCAAAAAACCCGTTGCACCATGCCTTTCATGCATCTCTTTTCTAAAGAGATGTCAAACACCATCGTGTGTCATAACAGCCACTATTTGCGCATCACAATCGATGTGGGCCTTAAACTCCACTAGCCAATCTATTCCTAGGATTACATCATACCCATCCATCTCTAGCATTGAGAAATTCTGCACTATATCAACCTCACCCACACTGATATAAAAATCTCTACACAAGATGGCTCGACACTCTCTTTGGCCCAGATGATTTTTAAGTCTCAAAACCGAGGGAATCATTCCTACCCTCAAACCCAAAAAATCAACCACACTTGTAGAAATAAAAGAGTGTGAAGCACCCATATCAAATAGCACTTGCATCAAGGTAGAATTTAAATGAATAGTACCTCTCACCGTGGATGGTCCCGACTGATCATCCAACACAACCTGCTTAGCTCCGAACACATGTTTTCTTACCACACTATGCTCTTTATTGCCCTGCTGAGGCGTCATGGTATTCTGAGAATCACCATGACCCACTTTACTCTGCTGACGAGGGGTATGCTATTGTCCCCATCCCATCGAAGCATACGACGTCTACGATCCCTGAGCAGTTTCATGCACACCCGACCTTGGGGCATTCTAACAATAACGTTTCAGATGCCCCATCTTCATACAATTATGACATGCTCGAAGTTGTTTGGTACAATCCTACTTGATGTGGCTCCTAGAACCACATTGAAAACATCTCGACTTGATCTGGGGCTTCGAAGGTAGATTTACCAATCTTGTCATCTGATTATATGCCATATTCCTACCCTGGGAATAAGTGTCCCTCTTTTGCTTGAACCCAACGTTAGAGTTCCCACTATTCCCCATTGGTACCACCATGCTTCCTCCACCCGGAGTGCCAAACAAATCCCTCTCATCCATTGAGGATCTATTCACCATCTCTGTGTAATCATCTATACACAATACCGCTATCTTTGAACAGATTTCTTTCCTTAACCCCGATTCAAAGATCCTTTCCTTCAATGATGTGCTACCCGCCACCTACGGTGTAAAGCACACTATGTTCATTAACATAGTTGCATACTCTGTCATAGACATAAACTCTTTCCTCAATCTGAAGAAATCAGTCATATGCTGAATTCACAATGTATGTGGGTAGAATTGTTTGTTAAAAAATTCCTCAAAGCCTTCGCATATCATACCCTGGTCCGTCCCCTCTTGGACTACTGACTCCCACCACTGAAGGAAAATATCTTCCAACATATACATGGAAAACTTTACTTTTAACTCTACTGGAGTTCCCAAAAACTCGAAGATCTGGTTCATTATATTCAACCATGCTTCTTCACGATCCGGCTCTGAATCACCCCTGAAGATGGGTGGATTCTACTTTTGAAACTGAACCACATGATCCACATGTCTTGGTTCATCCACTTTTTTTCCACTTTCCACAGCTTTTAAATCTTTCCCTGTGCTTTGCACTAGTTGCTAGTTCACCATAGGCTCAGGTGCTACCACATTCTCAGCAGCCTCCTCCGGTTGGTCTCTACGATGCCTTCCCAGTGTAATTTCTATAAACAGAAAACAAACAACCATGAGTCTCACTTTTGTAGACATCACTAAATACCATTTCAAATCACATTACACAACACTATCACAACAAGCCTTTCCACATTTTCCACATTTTCCATGTTTTTCCATTTTGAAAATCAATCCATTTTCAAAATACCAATTTATTCACATTACAGTTTCCCACATTCATATCACATCATAAATCATTATACCCTAATGAAATATTCATCCTAGTGGGAATTCATTTCTACCATTCATTCCATACTCATATCATTGGCTACACCCACGACAATGAGATATTTAATGCCTATAAGTGTCTCTAGAACACTTATGTACCCTACTCCCTGGTAACTTGAATTTCAGCATAAAAGGGTTAGCTACGTCCTTTTATGCTATACATTCCATGTTCCAACATTCCTATACCTTGGTACTATCCTGACTCAAGGAATATAACACAAATAATGTCAACACCAAATCTGAGAATCAACTCCAAAGGACCGAACAAACTGATACCACTTGTAACACCCCGCCCTTACCTCATTGTCTTGAAGAGGCGGTGAGGGATACTTCACTTTAAACGATGTTACCAAGATGCCAAATGCTAGAAATTAATGTTGAGGGCTTCAAGATCAAGTTAGGGAACGATTTTCCCTTAGGAAAAAACCAACAAAACCATCCACTAATAGACACTATATGATTCATTTCAAGAAAATACCCAAACATGTATTCCCAAAAACAACCAAGTTGTTCCACAATACAACCCCAAACCAATACAACTAGACATGTCCACCAACATCAGAGTACAGGCGGAAACTAAACAACCAAACCACCATGAGATAGGACACCTCCATAGCTCCACACCCAGCTCTATGGTCCAATCTCCACCAAGACATCACAACGCACCACAAAAGGAGGTTGATGACTTACCATTTCCCACTTCACGGTATACGACATCTGCAAAGACACCAATGTTCCAAAGTAGAGGGTGAGTACTAAAACTCAGTAGTATATCTGCAAATGACTTCCCTACACACGCCACTAGGATAAAACCATTATCACATTTATATAATAGAGTTTATATAAATTAAATCACAAGTGAAACCATTTTCATAATCCAAACATTCCCTTACCAAGCCATCAAATCCAACCCCAAGAAACCAAGGGAAAGCCGAAGAAAACGTGCTACAAACCACCTCATCATTTACACGTTATCACAAAAACATCTATCATGCAAAGAAATGCTAAACAACACAACCAAAACAACCAAAAAACTAAATGGTGGAGCTTCTGTCCAACCCGTTCACCCATTCGCACTTAGTGGAACTTCCCGTCCTCTTGCCATTGATAGTGGACCTTCCATCCACTATCCATCCCCTTTTTATAGTCGTACTTCCGGCCACTTCCACACAAAATTCCAGACAAGCCAAGACAATAATATAACCCACCAAGGTCACAACCACCTGCAATCAACCAATTCCATTATATATCAATCCATTTCAATAAATTATCCATTTATTGAAAACCACTTTCCATGCCAAACAACATTTCAATAAAACAATCCTTTTTATTGAAAACCAATTCCATCAATCATTTTCACAAATCAACCATAGCATCCCATTTTAAAATCTCCATTTTAAAATCCACAACATTAGCATTTCACCACAAAACCCTCACTTTCCCAAAAAACCCCAAAACATCACCCAAGGGATTTCTAATCAATTTTTCACCTCAAAACACAATTAATTTTCAAGAACAACAAATTAATTATAACCAAAACCATTTGCTCTAACTATGTGGAGTCGAGAGATAGGCCACCTACCTTTAAGGTTCCTGAGAAATTGACCCACGAACAATCGCACCTCAAATCTGGCGAACGCACCACCGAAACCTCTCTAGATCCTCTTCTCTAACATTCACAAGCCTTAAAATCATCATCCAAGGCAACAACAACCCTATATCTACACACAAAAATTGTATATCTAGAAATCCAAGAAAGAGGGAATAGTGGATCTAGAGGAAAACACAAAAAAGAAATCATGAGAGAAGACTTACCCCAGAGAAACCACCTTCAGACCACCTTGAAAACCCTTTGAAACGCTTCCAAATCGAGTAGGAGAGCACCCTTAACCCCTAATAACCCAAAATATCGAGTGAGGCTCGAGTGTTAGGATGGTCGGAGTGAAATAGATTAATCTAGAGGGATATCAGAACTTATAACCATATTTTTAAGTGGCCGCACAATTAGCCCGCACGGTTTTAAAAACCGTGCGCACGCTACTGCCTTAGGAGCAAGGGTTCGCACGGTTTCCTCACACTGTTTAATAAACTGTTTGTAGGTCGTGCAAAGACTACTGTCTCCCTTGCACGGTTTCATGGGGAATCCGCACTGTTTTTACTAATCGTGCTCAAACCGTGCACCCCTTTGAAAGCCTCCAAAGCCATCGAAAACCATTCCAAACTCTCCCAACCTCTTCCCAACTCATCCCATTCACTTTAAACACATAAAAATTCAACAAACATGGCCACATACCTCAAAAAAGGGGTTCTACATACCCATTACTTAAAAATTTTCTATATTAGTTTTCAATTTAAGTGTAGAAGATAGGTTCATTTATAAAGAGGGTTGTTTAAAGAATAATGAGTCATTTAATGCACATATATAGAAAGGGTGTCTCCGTTTTTATGGGTTACATTTTTTGTTAGATCAATAAAAAACATTTATATATTTTTCTTGAAAAATATAAATTCATTTTTCTTGTAACAACAAGTAAATTTTTTTTATTACATGGTAAAACCCACATTAAAGAATGCTGATAAAAGTGATAACCATTTACTTAAGGATCTAAACAGTTTTATATAATCTATATTTATTGAGACATTAAATTTCATGGGCCAATTGTGTTTCTTTTATAGGATATTTTGATATATTTATTTCTTATGGTTTATGATCCACTCCAAATATCTTTACTAATATGTGTTTTTTCTTATTATATTATATTGAGTCTAATCCCCTTGATCATATTATGAGTATTGATTTCATCATTTTCATGGTAATAAATAAAATTTTATTAATGTGGGAGTGAGGTAATGGTGAGATCACTAGATTGACATATTATAAATATATTTTAATCATTTAAACTCATTTTTATTAAAAAAATAACAAAATTTATTGGCAACCATACTGCCACATTAGAGATCATATAAACCTAAAATAAAATCCTTAGGATTAATATAGTCTCTTAATATCAATATAGTGAAGATTCTAAATTCATGGAAAGAATAGGTTGAGAAATCATGTGTATGATAATTGAGCCTAACTTTGTAAAACAATATGAAGTGGAGTGAGTGATCGTATGGTAGTAAACAAAGACCTATGAGTATAGATACTTATTTTAAAATCTATACAAGAGAAAGCTAAATTTTTATAAAAATTATAGTCTTAAATGTACATTGATATTCAGTGGGTAAAAATAATTAAATAAAATTTGATTAATAAATTTTTCTATTTTTATTTAAACAAGAGTGAATCCATATTTTATTATTTATTATTTTCTTAAGAGTGAAAATGTTTATGTTTGGGGGATTATATACAGATTTATTTATTTCATTAAAAATGTATTTATAAAATACAACCACTTTAAATTTTCTTTTTTATATAGTTTTATAATATTTTCGCTTCGTTTAAAATTTTATGTTAATTTTATATTGATATTTTTTTACTTTTATTATTATTAAAATCTATTAATATTATATATTATTGTTTTATATCATTTAAAATATCATATTATTATTAATACTAATATTATTATTAGATTCTTATTTATCCATCATTATTTCTATTATTAAATCTAATTTGGATTAAAAATTATTATTAATAACCTTTTGAGTAATAATATATAACAAAACATTAAACTAATTATTTTCGTAAAATAATAATTTTTATTAAAAGAAAAAAGTTATTCAAGTGTATAGAACAATGTGGTTTAAAAAAATTGGTGCAAAATAGTTAAACTTTGTGAATCAATTACCAGTATTATGTAGATACCAACATTTGAATATCTTATATTAACCACACGGGGCCATCCAACACATATGACATAATCAAAAATAGTTTTCCCTTCTCTAAAATTGTTCTAGATGATTGAACTATGTCCACACAATCTACATCATTTATGGATGATATAATTGATAGAACAATGTTCCTTATCCTAGGAAGAGATAGGATTTACCATAATTAATATATCTAATTCAATAAATATATGAATGAAGCCCCATTCCGTACAGATATAAATATAAAAAAAAATCATTTAAATAATGGTCGGTGTTCTAGAACCATAGTAATCAAAAATATTAACAGAAAAATGAAAAAGGGTATCATCTCTATTGATATGAAGCACAACACTCCTGCCATAGAATATTCACTAAAAGATTAGCTGGTATTTAATTTTAATCCTTTAATTCAAGGATACCATATAACCCACCAAACACCTTTGATGCTCATGTTCAAAAAATGGATATATCAGTATTTCTAGTTGGGGATATCTAAAAAATAAATATAAACATCATAAAAATAATAAATATAAATATTTTGATCCATTAATATTTGTCAGTGTTTGAAAAATTTTGTTTTTATATACCAATACTATATTTAATTGCCTAGTATTGTAATGAAGTTCCATCTCCATTAGAAATTAATATTTTTTAATTCAAATAAAAAGATAAAAAAATGATAAAAACTATAAAACAAAGAAACAAATATTTAGTTATGGAGATGTAGAAGTGAATGAAGTGTGATAATGAATATAAAGATGAAAATGTAATAAAAATTTTGAAAATATTTTAGGGGAAGAAAAAGGGTGGATAATTACTTAAATAGTTAACAATGGAAGGGTCTGAATTATTAAAATATAATTTTATTCATTCATTTTGTTCAATGATAATTATGAAACAATATATGAAAAAATGAAGTATAATCACCTCAACATTACCCAGTTATCAACATTACTCTATCAACTCACTCCAAGAGTGGTTTTTCCGTCAAAATTCATAAAATTTATGATTCTATATTTGATAATGAAATAATATTACAATTATAATTTAAGTACTTCGATTAATACTTTTAATGTTAATAATCCAATATCATATCCCACCGGTACTTAGAATAGTGTAATGGATATGTCTAAGAATAATGAAAATGAGAAAATATAAAAAAAGGTTCGCATATCCATTATTTTAAAAAAGCACCACATTTTTTCAATCTATTTCTATAGAATAAATTACTTTCTATAAAACTTATTAATATTAGTATTTATTTACCTATAAATAAATACTAGGTTTTTGATAGGCTATAATACACAATACACTAGACAAAAATGAACCATGATAGATTTTATTACAATAAAATATGAACATTATTAAATAAAAATTATTCACTATGAAATAACGTGAATAAAAATAAAATATGAATAAATCCATAAGGAAAAAAAAGTAAAAATTCATTTTTTAAAATCATTTTTTTAAAAAAAATATTTTAATTCCTTATATATTATTATTATTAAATAATGATATAATGTATTTATAAAATTTCATGAAATGTTTTCAAACTAACAAATTCATAAAATTTAATGGTAATAATATAAATTATTAATGTGATGTGACTAAAATCATTTAATATTTTAGAAGTTTCATTTAGAAAAAATATTTTAAATTTGTTACAAATTTTTATTTTAAAAAACTAAAATAATATGGCTAAAAAATGATTTTAATAAAATATGTTTTTTATATTTATAAAATATGGTATTAAGTCTCATTTAATTTTTAGTAACTGATTTAATATATGAATTAGAAAATGTATTGTTTAAACTTTTATTTTTATACAAAAACAATGTTTTCCTTATGTTATAGGTTTTAATTTAAAAGTTAAATTTTACATATATTGAATTTGAATTTGATTAAATGGAATGAAAATTTTTAATCATCACGTTAAAATTATATAGGATGGTTTATTTTATACATTTACTAAAAAATTAATTATCATGGTAGATAAATAAAAAAGGTAAATACGAGGTAAAAATTGGTAAACAAAAATGGGTCAGATTTTATGTAACGTACATTATATTAAAACATTATATAAGTAATTTGAAAGGTGTGGGAGTAAATCATACAATTATCACCAATATTTCCTACCTAAGTCACTTAATTCCTATATGATTCAATATTTAACCATCACTTAACTAATGTTTTCATTGAAATTTCTCTCATATTAACCAATAAAAGGAGCTCCCCTAAAAAACTTCAAATCAATTATATCCTATAATGTTCTCTTAAATACCTACCAAAATTCAAAATCATAAATTCATATCGAATTAAAGGTATCCTTTTCTCATAAAATGGGGGCTTCATCTCTTCATTATCAAAGAAGAATTTTTGATAAGGACTGATTCCATCAATGGATTTAGAGCATGGATGACCAAGAAGAAGTTCAAGATAATGGTTTTATGGTATCAATTTTAGAACATTAATATATTATTTATATTGACCAATTTTTTATTTTTTTAGTGTATATAAAACCCATCATTTAAATTTATAATTTTTTTTCCAATTCAAAGGATTAACAAATCCATCAAAATTTTCCTCATTAAAGGTGTTTTAATGTAATTTTACCAAAACTATATGGGTTTGTTTTCCTATGTCACCTTGAAAATTGAGATTTTACATGTTTGAATTCATAGTTACATAGATTTTATGTTACTTATCTATAAAACCTAATCTATTTTTTCTATGGTTATTTTTTTAGTTTTAATTCTATTCTTATAATTTCTATTTCCATTTTTTCCAAATTTAACCAAATGGTTTCCTATAAATTGATTTCATATTATATCATGTTTTTGGTTGGAAATATTTCTCCTCTCTGTTCATATTATTTTTTTATTATTTTCTTACTCTATACAAATATGATTTCTTACGGTCATTTTTTAATTGATACTAATTTTCTATACGAACAATTAAAGTAATCACTTATTTATGTTTTCTACTTGTGTCATTTTCTATTTAATTTCTATAACAAGTGGGATCACTATTTTTTTATTTCTTTCTATATTAATTTTTTCCCACTGTATTATTTTGTTATATGGATGAATATTCCTTTATATGTTTCAATGGTTTTCCAAAAGTATTTTCTATTCCTATTGTTTTATAAAAATTATCCTTGAAGTGATGGTTATTAGAAATGTATAGGGAATTTCTTTTTATTTTTCAAAGTAATTTTATAATTATCTTGTGTAATATTTTTCATTAATGTGAACAATATTGAACATTTTTTATTCTTTAATAGGGATATAATCACATTTTACTATCCAATTTGTTCCTCTAGATGGCATATGACCATGTTTTGTAGAAATATTCATGAAACACATTTATTTCTCATGTGTAAAGTAAGGTATGATGGGATAATGTTTGTTTTCATATTTATGTGGAAGATATATATAATATATATATGGTTTATAATTATGTTATGGATAAGTCTATTATATCCCTTCAATGCATTGTGTGAAGTTTTATATCTCAACATATCATGATGGAACATGGATGGTAATCCCAAGTCTAAAAGGTTATAGGGGCACAGTTGTTTAGTGCATGTAAAAAAGTTTATAGGGGAATAAAGTGTTAGTAAAACTCAAAATGGTTATATTGAATGAGTTATTAGACCATGTTCAAAAGTTTACAAGGAACAATTGGATTTCCAATGTCCAAAATATTATCGGTTATGGGTGGTTAGTCCAAGTAAAAAAGGTTATGAATCATAGGTGGTTTCCTCAAGTCTATGATATTATGGTCAGGTGGTTAGCCTAGTTCATTATGATATGAATGTATTAGTGGTTATATTTGATATAAGTTGTGATTTCTATGCTTATATTTATACCAAATTCTTAGGCCATCCTACATTTCAACATCATGTTCTCATGAAAAATTATTATTGACTCGTGTTTACACACTATTATGACTCATGTATTATATTCTTCCAAATGATTTATGTCATGAATCATATGTCCATCTTATGTTAACTTATGATCTTTTATTTTAAACTCTTATGTTTAACCTTTCTGAACATTTGTGCTCACCTTTATCTTATATTTTCATTCCCCAGGTTATAAAGATGATTATAACATATTGTATTTCTAAAAGGGGTTATATTGTAGTGTGACTAGGGATAAATGTTCTCAGTGTTGTAAAATATTTTTTTAAAAATATAATCTCTAAATACAACAAACTTAAAGGTTATGGGGTGTGATTTATTTTGATATTTAGTTAATATTAATGTAGAATGACGTAAAATGTATGTATGATCAATTTTGGTCGTATCAATTGGTATAATAGTAAGGTTTATTTATATTGTGGGATTGGGTTATGAGGAATAATAGTATAGATCCTAAAATAACACATGATGTACCAAAACTGATGTAGGATGAACCTAAAATTCCAAGTATTAAAATAAAGGTTTCATATATTATGAAATTATATGATTTATTTTACTTATCATATGATCACATAAATAGTATATTAATGATTCATACTCACAGTAACAATTTTTTAGTAGGGGATTGAACAAAGAATCATGAAGTTGAGGGGTCAAAGTTATAATCAATATTTAAAACATCAAATTTGAGCCTAAATCAGTGAATTTCTTCAAATTTTTAATTATATAAGATTATTTTTTCATGTACTCAATGGATATATATCATATTATCAATCAAAAATGTTGGGGGTGAAATGATTTATTCCCAAGTCTATAACTTTTATCTGATAGAATATTATGAGAGTGTACCTTTTATAAATCTTATTTTTCTCCCTTTAGGTGAATTTGATGTGATTTTTAGCATGGATTGGGTCTCTCTAATTAGATCTCATATAAATATCCAAAATAAGGAAATTTCATTTCGTATCCCAAATCAACCAATGATCATCTATCAGTTCAAGGTTGATTATAGACTCCCTATAGTGCTTACGGTCATATTACTCTACTATTAAGAGAGGGGGTAAATTAGTGGAGACAAATATTTATAATTTTCTCTTTTTAAAACTAACACATTCAATTTTTTAATATTCTATTCACTCAATTAGAGATTCTCATCCTCACTCATGTATGATAAAAATAATGTGACAATGAACATAAGTATTTTTAAAAGGATCATCCCCTTCTCGGGTAACCTACTCATTTTATCGGTTGGTCTCTCCCCTAGAAAAGGATTCTTCACTATATGTAAAATGGATTATAATATTACAGTGATGGAGTAGAGTCAAACTATGAATGTTAAGAGCCAAAATGGACAACATATTTTCACACTACATTTATACAAAACATGTAACCAAGATGAGATATATCTTACTCAAATCTCGGTTTCTTATGTAAGAATGGAAAGAGATTCCCATCATTAAGCCTTAAGAAATATTCATGAATTGATACACTCTTTATACAGAACTAATATAAAAATTCTTCTTCTTCTTCTCTCAAAACTCAACACTTTTTGATTGGGAAAACCATATTAGTTCATTAATACTACCATGGTTTTACAAACTAACTCAATATTTAGTATCTACTTTGTATATACACTCTACTAGCACAACAGTAGAAATAACCTTATTTTTCCTCTCAGTAAATGTTAACTATGCTCAATTTTTTCCAAATTACTTCATCTAATAGAATTAAATATCTCTCATCATAAACAGTTTCCTCACATGGATAATATAGAATATTTTTTTATACTTATAGAAAAAAGAGATATGATGAAGTATCCACTTCAGGAAAAACTACTCTTCTATACTTTTATCTCAAATAATATTCATCAGGGAAAGTGTTTCCACATTAATTTACTCATGTACCCTTATGTAATTCATCTTCCTAGACCATCAGTATTTATCAATATATATAAAAACAGGAATAAAATGTATGTTTGAATTTTTTATAATACAAATATTCTTCTTCTCAATAAAATAATATCAAGCTCCCCATATTCCTCAATATTCTATCATGTCACAACAATAGTTGAAAGTATCTCAGAAGATTCAATGTTCACCCATTTAAAAACCATTAATAATAACTATATATTTATATGTAAGTTATTTCTTGAACTTCAAAGTAGTAAATAATAATCATAATCAATTTATAGATTTAATATCTGGAGCATCTTGATTAATAGTCACACCATTGAGTTGTACTACAAAGTTTAAAAAATATCTCAAACTTCAAGAGATATAAAAATTGATCACCAATTTTAAATACTCTAATGAACCAGATTAAATAACATTTCAAATTTGATGTTTTAAAACATGAAGACCAATTTCATCATCATCAGGTTTTATTTCATTAAAATACACAAAATCTAGAGAAGTCTGTTTGTATGTAGCTAAAATGTTCTTATGTGGTACTCTCAAATAAGATCCCATATTTGAATTGATTTCCATGGGAAAGTAGGATACATTATGAAAAAGGAAAATGAGAATTATCTTTGATGGTCATAACTCCCATATGTAGTAGAAATATGGTATGTGAAATTTATAAAACTGGGAACTTTGATTTTGTAGAACATAGGATATATGGAGGAATTCACATACGAGAATCTGATGTAGTTGAATATTTTCTTACATAGAGAAAACTTATGCATGATTCTAAAGTTTATATCATTGAACCCAATAACTTCAACAGTTCTTCTACTATCTTTAATGAAATATCAACCACATAAAATATTATTCAAATACCACCAATAATTTTTATGAAACTTCTAAACCATATTAATTATAATTATCATCAAAAAAATTTGACTAACAGAAACTTATAAAAAACACTTCCTGGTCATGTTTGATAACAAATACAAATTTCAAACACTTTCATAAATCCATAGGGTTATTTACCCCCCCCCCCCCCCACCCACTCCAAACTATTGAATTTTTTGGAAAACAACTTTTCAATTCATTCAAATAATTTCTCAATGTCATTATAGATCAAAAATCATCATACAATAACATATCCCAGAGAGATTTTCCTTCACATCACACTGATAGAAGATGTAATGGGTTTATATAGAATTACACAACTCTATGAAAAGTATATTTTATAAAATCTATTTAAATAAATCACTTACTTAACTTGATGAGAAAAAAATAAATTATTCTCACCATATAAATAATAACTAGGAAAATAGATGAACTGTGAGTGGACACACCATAAGAAATCTCATCCTCTAATAAAAAAAATGTGTTATGTATCATATCTTATCTCCTCCCTTTGACAACATAATATAGACCATCATAGGGTGGGTTGGGTTTAGTTCCAAAAACACTCAATTGTGTCATGAATGATTAATATTTACTTTCATCATTAACTATATAAATCATTATATTTTCAAAAATATAGTACATATATCATAATGTTTCTATTTTTTGACAATATATTCATGTCTGATCTCATTTGTAGCCACCTTCACTTTGAAAGAGTTATATCAAATTTCAACATTCTTAGATCAAGAATACTAAATTACATTTTTAGATAGATTAATAGCACAATGGTAATCCTAGATAATTATTGATGTATTTTCAATAGAAAATCTCAAATATTTAAGTTGTATCTACATCCACAAGACCTATGAATTTACATGCGTTCAAACCAAATATTCATATTTAATTGTACTAAACATCACCTTGATTTATTTTTTTATATATTATCTCACAAAACCACTTTTCGGAAATAAAATATCACATGAAGTGGATCTCCTCTCTATATAGTCAACATCCTAGACTATAGTAGTGTAACTAAGAAATTCCATATCCACACTACATCATAAAAAAAATCCCAATTTATGATTCATACACCATAAAATCCTTTTTATTAGAATAATTTATGATTAGCTTTGTCCACAATGATATTAGGAACACATGGTCACAAAATAGACTATTTATGGTGTTGAATCTATCGAATACAAAAAGTTAATGACTACACTTCTAAATTCCTTTGGATGAACCTTTTTCCAATGTTCTTATTTTCTCAATTTTTTAACAACTAAAATATTAGTGTCAACCTACATATCCTCATTCGTTCAGAACATTTTCAATGTTCCATGGTAAAATTTTCTTAGGATATAAAAACATTATAAAATTTATACACATTTTTTAATCCACTAAAATAATTCTTTTCTCCCAAGACATATATCTAAAACTAATCTTTTATATGTTTAGAAAATTACACACACAAGAATTTCTTTAAAAAAAACTATGTCATCCACATACACAATTTTCATCAAGGAAACTATGAAAATATTATTCATATATTAATGGAATACAATAATTCCTTTAGAAAATATCATTTTTATTAAGTATTTATCATGTATATATTATCTTGCTCAAAGAGCCTCTTTCAGGACATATAATGATTTTTAGTATACATAACTTACTCCCATAATGATAAAAAATGAATCCATCTAGTTTCTCAATAAACAAATCTTCCTTGGGTTCAATATTCTGATATACTTTCTTCTCATCCATATAATAAACATCATTTTGCTTATGTATAGTCACTACTAAAAACATTCTTATATTTCAAAGCTTGGAAATTGGGTAATATTTTTTTAAAATCTTCTATTAAAGATTTTTTTTCAAAATTCATATTTCTCTGCTTCTTTTAACTAAACCTTCCTCATTCATTTTATTTCTAAATACCCATTTTCCACCAATTATGTTTTCTTAACTTTGGCTAGGTAGAAACTCCCATGTTTAGTTTTTCTCAATTAAATTGAGTTAATATTTCATTACTTAATTGCACTATTTATATTCAATAGATTCATATATTGTTACTTAATCAACTTGTGAAATAAGAGCTTATTGGTTCTAAACACTTATCCATCTTCTTTTCTGAACAGATGAATAATTATTTCTAATTATATTTTCTGTTTCTAAAATATTTTTTATTCAATGAAATTCTTCATATAACCCTAATATTATATACAAATAATCACTAGTATTTTATTAGTCAATAAAATATATTTCTAGTTTTATTTAATCCACTTTTTAGCTATAATTTCTGAAATATACTTGCTAATTTTTATAGAAATGTCTAACTCTTCTTGTATAAATTTCCTAGTTTAGTCCCAATTTTCTTCTATTTTTACATCATAACTCTCAAAAATTTTGCGCAACCATTTGTTCAAAAATATATAACTATTTTAACTTGTTATAAAAATTATAAATAAATCTTCATCATATTTTTATTCAATCATTCCTCGATTGTTGTCATTGTTTTTTATGTAAAATAGACTACAAAATATTGAATTAGATCACTATAGACTTATTCTAGTACTTTATTTTATATGGTTCGGTATGTTTATTATATATTAAATAGAATATATTCTAAATTTTTATAATATTACACACAAATTATCTCCATAAATAAATGGGAATTTTATTTTCAACCAGCATAGTTCCTCCCATTCCTACAATACATATATTCTTACTTTTTGCAAAACCATTCTTTTGAGGTGTATAAGGAGTTATATATTGATACATGATTTCATGTTTGGTAAGGTAATACTCTAATATATTACATGTGTATTCCTTACCATTTTGGGATCTCAAATTCTTGATATATGACTCTAATTGTGTTTAGACTTGTATTATATATATTTTGATCATCTCAATTTCCATCGAATTATACTTCATGAAAATAAATTTTTTATTTGAGAGTAATTATCGGTGACTATGGTGAACTAAATATCACCTCAAGTTGACATTTTCCACATTAGACCAAAAATATTCATCTGGGTTAATTCAAATTGTCTTTTAGATGTAATACCCTCCTTCTTTTGTGATTTTTGTAACAATTTTCCCTTTTTAAATGTTCCAAAAATAATTTCAGCATTTCCTTTTCATCTATGGAAGATCTATCATAATCGCATGGTTTAGAATCATTCATAGGATTCCATGGCCTTGATGACTAAGGCTTAGGTATTATATCATATTCTCATTACCTGCAACCATATAACATGTATTGGTTTGATCACTAATTAAAAACAAATTTCCCTCATATTCTATTATGTTGTGTGATTATTATTATATTCTTTGTTCTTTTAAAAATACATGAGTCTTTTCATAAAATAAACTCTTACCCATTAAAACAATGTTGGATAACACTCAAAACAAATTCCAAAACCCTGCTACATAAATAAAATCATGAAAATTTTATAGGTTGATTTTCAATTTGAGTATATATATTACCTTCAATTTTTAAGGAAGAATAATTTCCAAATTTCAAAACACCTCTAATAATTTTTCAATATTTAACTATTACTTTTCATGTGGGGGGGGCACCCGCTATTAGGTATCCATGATTTCACCTTCTTGATTTATTTATGAGAAACTTCTTCTAGGAAATTCTTATCATCACTTGTAACTTATACACTCTTCCATTTGTCGATAAGAGGCAGTTGAATGTAAATTATTATCATAAATTTTTCAACTCTATAACCTTGTTGGTCACATATCACACTCAATTCATCAAGATATTGAAATTTTTTCCATGCTTAAAGATTGTAAATATTCATTATCTCTACAAAATGTCTTCATGAATCCACTTTCTTATCATTTTTATTTCTTCCCATGACATCCTATCTCATTATAGGAAATTTAACGTCATTTAACCATTTGTATTATTTATGACCAAAAATTCCACAACACTAGAAATACTCTTGAAACCTTAATCTCCTAGTTCCATAAAAATTATACATATAATGTTGTATATATATTTTTCATTTATGTGAATTTTTTGTCCATGTTTTTTTATATATGGGATAATAATAAAATATAGATTTTATCCATTATTAAACTAAAGTTAGAGACTATTTATTTTAATTTTTCTTGTTCGAAACCTGACTAGATGTTGTTCATAAACTAGAATGTTAGAGAAAGAAGTATTATACAAATATTTATTAGGTATATATTTAATCTAGTCTTTTTTCAAGTTCTATCAAATTATTTAAAGGATTTAGTAATGAATTTAATATAGTTTTTGATTTTATCCTTTAAAATATTCTATTCATTCATATCTTTAAAGCACTTGGATTTTGGAATATATAATTCTACTTATTTTAATGAAAATATTTCTTCAAAATCCTTTATCATCTTCTCATGTTTATCTACTTTCAAAATGAATTTTTGGATATCATATATCAGAGTTACATATTTATTATTAAACCCTTTATTTTATTCAAAAATATTATTATATTGTTTACCAATACTTTTATTTTATTTCTTAAGTATAGTGTTCTTCTCAAGGAAATATTGAATCTCATTATTCAACATGAGTTCATACTCAGTTGGTTCTGAACCATCTTTATTTATGGGAATCAAACATTATATACAAAAATATTAATCATTTTAGATGAATATTAAATAAATATCATAACAATAAATTCCTTTGAACCATAAATATTTATTTATTTTTAAAACTAGATACATAATCATTTTATTCCGTGAAATACATTCAATATATCCCACAATGTTTTTCTTGCATAGTACACTTATTAAATATACACAAATAAAAATATATCTTCATAACCTAGGGAAAGGAAACATAAGAAAAGGTTTTACCAAATGCTCACTAAGGGAAAACATGGGATATATTTTTCAATGATTTTATGTAAGAGTGAAATTACCATAAGGGTATGACAATTTGATCTTAACATTTGAACATCATACCAATTAATTCATTGATCAGGATCATAGCATAAGGATTTAGAAAATAATATAACATGAATTATATAATAATAAATTATCATGATCCATGTGATCACATACTATGTGTAAAAGAATGTAAAAGATAATTTCTTAAAAAGTGTGGCATAATCATAATTATAGAAATCTTTTTCTCATGCTACCCAGCAAGACATTCATGACATGTTACTATTGGGCTAACCGCCCATGTACTTACTAAGTTCTTGGGATTACCACCCATATACTATATTTTAGGATTGATATAACTATCCATATACCTTTCATATCATGAAACATTAATCATTACAAATTTATTGGAGGGTTATAACAAACTCCCCCATCATATAATCAAAATCCATTCATATATATTCCCCAAGACTCTGGAAATATTTATCATTTCGTCATAGCTTAACTGATGGAAAAGAAAATTAATTTCATCAATTATTCATCATCAGAATCATAAAACATCTATATAATGAATAAATATAGTATAATTGGATCATATCCATAGTGACTCATAAGTATCATTAATGGATATATTCATAGATGAAAATTTGTTTGAATGATCACTAGAACATTTCTTGAGGAAAATAACCTTTTCATTTTATATTTAATTACTTTAAATATAAAAACATAATGAATATTATGAAAAAAAATTCCAGTGAAAAAAGCTATTGATACATTCAATGTAATATTAAAAAAATAATATTCATGATGGTGGTAAAATTCATTCATTTAGAAAATATTAAAATGAATATTCTTTTCAGACCATCGGTAAAAAGTACCTCATTCCGAACATAACAAGAAGATTACTTTTAAAAGATTTTATAGGAATTAAGACAATGGTTAAAGTGAATTTAATAAATCATTAGAGATAAATAAAAACATTCTTTAACACGTTTTAAAGAAAATATGGTATTGGAATAAAAATATTTGCTAAAAAATAAAAAAGTTAGTTATCCATAAAAAAACTATTTTGTAATTGTCATTACAAAGAGATCGAGAAATAAAATGATAACATGTAATTTAAATAAATAATTACATTATAATAAAATTTATAATATTTTTGGGTAATAAATCAGATAATTTCATCATTATAAATTTAGTCATAAACAACCACTGGAAAAAATGAGATTGTAACTTAAAACCTTTACCACGGGTCAGACTTTCTTCAAAAAGGATTTTAGCCTCCCATATAATAAATTGAAATCTATTATAATTATATATAATAATAAAATTCATACTTATAATTCTATACATGGTTTACATATAACATCTTATCACCCATTCGTTGACAATTTTCTATTATCATCATCATTTCTGGTGTAAACTACTTCGTTAATATGAATATTTCAGTTCCACCATTATGTTACTTACATCTTGATCAAAGTAACATAATATCCATAATTTTATTCATGATAAAAAAATAATATATATAAATTATAAATATATTTAAAACCATCCATAAAATTAAATGATAGAAAAATGAATTACATCATCCATGGAGACTGTAATTTTTATGTGTGCATGAAAACAATTTTCATTTTCTAAAAAAAAGGACTAAAATATTAAAAATATTTAATAATTAAATAATCATTATTATATCATAAATATCATATATATTCTTTACATTAATCATAATAAACATCCATGTGATTTGGTGAGGTAACATTAATCACATCACTACCTAGAGGTGGTAGTCCACAAGTACGCATGAGCGATACATTCACTTCTCATTTGATGGAAAGGGGGAGAAACTTTCACTCACCATAATAAAAAATATATAAATATAAAAAATATATGTTTTTAATTATGTTTTTATATATACAATATATTTATATTAAGTATAAAAATATATAAACTTTAAAATATTTGGGTAAGAAGATCACCTCTTCTTTGAGAGACCTCCTTTGGCTTAATGCGTACACCTCCTTAGGATAGTCTTTGGAGAAGATGAGAATATCAAGAAAATTTTCAGTAAATCTAGAATTGTTTTTTGGTAGGAATTTAATTATATATATTGTTAAAAAATTGTTAATTGGGGACAAGAGGTTCCCTTTTGTAATTGAGTGGAGGGACACACAAGGAATTACATAAAAAAATTTATTAATATAAAGTCACTTTATTGGGAAATTAGAACCAAATGGAAAATAAATAGAAATTAAGATATTATATGGTTTTTATATATTCAAAAAATAATATTTATATAGCTTTAAGTTTCATTTTTACCCTTATCTCTTATTTTACCCATTCGTTAACCTGTGTTAACCCTAACTATGGTAACAAATTTTCATTATTTTTAAAATTAATTATTTCTAAAATTAAATTGGACTAATTGTCAAATTTATAAATGAATATTATAAAAATTTACTAATATTAAAAAATTCAGTTTCTATATCTATCATAAATTAACTTTAAAATTAGTGAACAAAATGCAACAAAATTCTTTATTAGAAAAAAACTGTATTTTTAAGCATAAAACTTGATTTAAATTTATTTCTTACAGTGTAAAAACAATTAGATTAATGTTAAATTATTTTATTGAATATATATTCTGTAAATTCCATTCACATAATTAATCAATAGTTATTTCATTAATTTTTATGATAAAAACACATTGTGAACATAAAATCATGATTCAGAAAAATATCATTTTTTATCCTCGAATGATTTTATCCTCATTATTAACCATTATAAAACAAATATACGAATTATTATTCCTAAAATAATAATAAAATTAATTAAAAAATAATATTTATTCATATATTTTTTTTATAAAAATTTTTTGACACCCATAAAAATACATTTCTTTTGACAAATAGGTCTTTTAGTCATGGAAATATTTTATTAAAATTTAATGATTATTTCTTATGAATTAATTAATAAATTATAATTAAGGGAAAATTATATATATATATATATATATAATAATTTGGTTAATCCCCCTCATACCCTTCCATCTAACATCTAAGTTATAGATATTAATATATTTTTGTTCATTTGGACAAGGGGTTATGTGTAATGAAAGCTATCAAATACATAAAATTTATTTAGAAGAAATAAGTAATAAATATTAGTGTATTAAGTTACACCCAAAATTATTGGTAAAAAACTTTTTTAAAAATGATCGAGGAAGTTGTGGAATTTTTAAATATAATATCTTTTAGATTCACTATTGGTTGAGCAGTAAGATTCTTCTTCTTACCACATCGGGTTACTTCTCTTGCCTATAAAAAGTAATTTCTTTATTTTTCCATCTTCGAATGACACACTTAAACTTTTATTACACTACATTTTTATGGTTTCTTATCTTCTTCACATTCAAAATCACTTTCCTTATTCTTTGGTGATATATTGGTAAAGTTCCCTATTCCATTACATTTTAAGTATCTTGGAGAGAAATTTCCTTTACCCTTGATATTTCTCTTCTTGAATCGCTTTAAGATAAGATGAATCATTATTTGGAAGTATCAATAATCCTATTTATTTTCAAAGTCACCTAAATCTGCATTAAAAATATGTTATTCAAATATCATATTTCTCAGGGCTTCAAATTCCATTTCATCTTTTCCTATTTTATCAAAGGATGGAATTTTTCTCATTTCATAACATAATAAAATGTAATGTAATTCATATAAGGAAATATACTCTTTTAGTTCAAGATATGATATATTAGGCTCAAAAATGTGAATAAAATTCAACATAAACATTTTAATAATTATAGAGTCTTCATTTGTTCCCCTGAATCCTCTAATATTACTAACTACTACATTCACCCTAGTGAAATAACCATCAATGTTTTCCTCTTAATACATCATGATATCTTCAAGATTTCACCTCTAGATTTTTAATATATCCTCTTTAACAATTAAATTTCTTAAATTTCTACTTTTAATATTATCCCTAATTTCTTTCCCCACTTTAATTCCCCTCACTTTTTCGTAGTCTTTTTCTAAAAAGTACATAAGGATGTAATTTTTTACATTTACATCATTATCTACATTTCTTTTGAATACCTTATTATTATATAAGTCCCTTCAATAGGAGGAAAATCAATGAAAATAACATCTCAAACTTCCAAGATAAGTGATAAATATATGGAAACATTATTTTCTTCCATTAAAGGTTGGAATACTTATAACCTCCCTAACCCAATACTCCCTCACATGAAAAAATTTAGTTAAATATAAGACCTCAGGAATGCCTACCTATAAACTAGATGCAACTGACTAGTACTGAGGGTGTAGGGGAAATAGTGGGGAGACTGTACCCTATAGTATAGAGTTTTTCTAATAGAAAAAATAATAACACAGTAGTGAAAATAATGAAACAATTTTAATAATTAACCAAACATACATAGAAGAAAAAAAGTAAGAATAAAACAATCCAATTATAATAGGATATCTAATTTAAAGACTAAATTTCCCTAAATGATATGTTGTTTGTATAAAAAACTAAAAATATAAGAGACTCCAAATTAACGGATCATGCATCCCATTTCGATCTCGTATCTAAACTAAAACACATTCAACAAGCACTCTATCAAAGTAGGGCCTCCTTACCTTATCCAACCCTATATCAATGAAATCATCTTAAGTACCAAATAGTGACTTGAATAGGGTGTGAGTAAATCATAGTAGACCAAAACCAATGATGTCTAAACAAATCCAGTGTGAGTATATAATACTTTCATTAAAGTGATAAAATGTTTAGTTAATTCAATAAATTAATAAAGTACATGAAAAAAAACCACTCACCCTTGAGATCTGAGATGACAGTTAGGTCTTGCAAAAACCTACTTCGACATCATACCATATATCTCGGGCTAGGGTTGGATCCCCCTATATCAGGATAGATTAACAAATTTGGTGGTTGATTATCCTAATGAGGATGAATTTTACATAACCTATCATGAACAAGTGGTCACTTCTATCATGAAAAAAATAATCTCTCTCTTAATCATACAATCATATCACTCTCAGGCATCCAATGATTGTCCATATTAACCTCTATTAGTTTCTATCTCATATGTCTTACACTCAGTTAGTACCAAATATCATTCACCTTACCCTTATTTGAGAACATAACCATGAACCTCACCCTCATGTGTCACATATAGTTATCCCAATCTTACAACACAAGCATAATTCATAATAAGAAAAAATATCTTCAGGTCATGTAACATCCCTATCTCTGGAATCAATCACAAATAGTGTCATATCAATACATAGTTCTAAGCAATAAAAACATGTACCCATTTTCCAAGAATATTAGAAATGTAATCATAAACCATAATAGTTAATTTAACTAATTTATATTTTTCTACCCATTTACATTCCATATATTCAGGTTTCTAATTATCATATCAATTAAAACACTTTAGTTTCCATTCATTATTTATGCCAAAAATTCATTAACATTCCAATATCTATCCATATCTCATAATGTCAACATTCCTAACAAATTATATTCCATTATATCCATTTTAACATTTTATTCAATTTCAATAAATAACCACAATTTACATGTTATTCCAATCAACAATAGTAATCTATCAAACCACTCACATCATTAAGAAAAAATACACATTTTCAAATATATTAGTTTATTATGATTTCAAATGTAGGCTCACCACATAGGTGGTCATAAACCCAAAATTAGAGCTAATGGACCTAGAATGATCCAATGGGAGGTCTAATAAATTGAAATATCATCATCGATTATTTATTAAATTAAAAGGGTCGCGCGCATGATATGATGATATAATCATAATTGTTACAAATATTGGAGAATTAAAAATAATATATTGGAAAATTTTTCTAGACCACCTACCTCAAAAGTAGAGAATATATAGAAAATTCATCAATGTATGATATTGTGGTTAGATTATTCTTTCATTTGACTCTAGGCTCAGAACACAATGAGCCAAAGGATACTTCTTGTGCTTTGAAGAGGATGCTCAGAGGTCATCATTGGGAAGGCTTGGATCACCAAAGATCGATCCCTGGAAGTTGCGGGGTTGGATTCGATGAAAAATTGATTAAAAAGCCTTCAAATATATATCATAGTTTCCCTGTGTTTGAGAATAAAATATTGGATAAAAATATGTTCATAGTGTTTTTGGAATTTATAAATATTTTGATAAAATATAGGATCACGATGCAGCCCACTAGGCCATGATGTAAAATTAAATGACATGGTGTATTATATGGCGCATCCTAATAGATATCACTACAACCTCCCTTAGTCAAAGTTCATATGAGATCTATATAATATTTTATTCCATAGATCCTATAAACCCAATGATATAGTATGGAATAGTTTAAGCAACCATCCCATAAGACCACCTTCTCCAAATGGAGGCTATGATGTAGCCAAACTCTTGCATCATAACTACCCTGATATTAGAAGAACTACCATTAAGTCATTACCCTGCTTTAGGCTAATCCACACTTCATATCTTAGCTTCCTTAGGATATGATACATTACTGCATTCCAGTACACCAAAATTTTTCCTTGAAAGTAATTAACTCAAACTTCCTACCTCAAACTATCCTATGGAACAACAAAAAACATTATTCTACAGAAACCATGATTATAATACAACCTAGGGATCTACAACATAGAATCTCTTTTAAAGTTAGATTTCAGATAAAAACCCCTTCTTTCTTTCTGAAACACCTTGGAGATCCTAGAACAACCATGTTTAGACTAAGCCTCAAAAGCCAAGATTCAAACCAAAAGAAACAGGATTAAAGAGGTTTTCCAAAACATTAATAAGGTCTTACGTAGAAAAAGTTAGGATCTTACAACCACCACACCTTATACCAAATCATTATAGAGTAGTTATTCACAACATATTAGTGGGTATTTTCAGACAAGTATGTCCACTTTGCCCACATATAAAATTCCATATACTAGGATTCATGTTGTATATTCCCATTATACCACTACACTTCCATTAGGGGTATAGTCTTCTACTATAGATTCTTCTCATTGCGGTCCTTAATCCAAATATGATGCTCCTCAAAGTAAAAATCAACATATATCTTGATTTCATCAATGTATATCATGTGATAATGGTAAAGATGATATCTCTAAATTTGTGACATGCCAAACATGTCATAATATAGTGTAGTGGAAGGGATAAATGGTACACCACTAGACCGACACTTTCCACTATCTCAGAAATCATGAAAAACCTATGTGATCTCTTATTTTTCTTCCTAATACAGAATTTCATGATCTTAGACTACACCTAAAGGACAACTCAATGAACAGCATCACACTTTACAGGTCATCTATGATGGTTAGTGTAGTATTTTTTTTACTTTCCTTGGTCACCAATATCTTTCTAATAAATTGTACTTGTTCATATGTCTCCAATATGAGACTATGTCCAACAAGTGATGACTTCCTTTCCTATAGATAGTAAAGTGTTAAATGATGTGGCCTTCCATACAGGGCCTCAAAAGGATACATTTGGATCAATTCTTGGAATCTATTATTATAAGTGAAATCTGTGAGTGTTAAACACTACTCTAAAGAAACATCAAAGTCCAACACACGTGGTTATAACGTATCATCTAGAATCTAAATCATCCATTCATATAATCCCTCAATTTGAAGATGATAGGATATAATCCAAAAAACCTGTGATCCTAATTCCTTGTAAAGAGCCTTCTAGAACCTAGATAAGTAACAAGGATCTCAATCAGAAATGATACTCTTAATGAAACCATGCAGCTAAACTATTTTCCATAAATAAATACTACTCATATCATCAATGGTGAAGTTCTCCCTAGTAATAAAGATGTTGGATAAATTTTTTAGTCAATCCATGATCCCCCATATTGCATCATTATTTCAGGTATTCCTAGGTAATCCAATCACAAATTCTAATTTTACATCAACACACTTCCATTTTATAATGGGTAAACATTGTAGCTACCCAACAATCCTTTAGTGCTTAACCTTAACCTACTGATAGGTGAAATATTTCTCCATAAAGGCCCATATCTCTTTTTTAATCCTAAAAACCAATATTGTCAATAGATATCATGATACTTAATTTCAAAAACCACATGTACTACCAATACACAAACCTAAAAATCCATCATCATCTCCTCATGAAAAACTATAGGAACCCATATGTGGCCATGAAAAATAATAACATCACTACTACCAAAGACCATACTGATGAGGGCTCCCCCTCATATATATTATCCCTCATATCTAAGTCCTTCAGATAAGATAACTACACTATCTTGATATGGTTGAATATCATGGGTACGACATATGTAAAATTCATAGATAATCATCCCTTGGATCTAAGATATAATTATTCATGCCTGAAAAAGTTTGAAATCTGCTACCACTCATCCCTAAACTCTCTAATTTCTTCTATGTGCATATTATATCTCAAGGAATTAGATAAAATGTTTCCTTTTCCTAGTTTATAAGCCAGATCAAAGTCTAAATATTGTAAATACTTGACCTAACTACTCTTCTAAAGGTTTAATTCTTGCTATGAAAATATATACTTGAGGCTCTTTTAGTTTATGTGCACCAAAAACCACTCTCCCAAAGGATAGTTTCACTAGAACCTTATGGAATGTACCACCAAAACTAAATCCAAATCATGATTAGGATAATTCCTCTCATGCTTTATCACTTACTAGAAGCTATAAGAAACCACTTGATAATCCTACATCCGAACTTATCTAAGTCCAAAATTAGATTCTTCTTAGAACATGGTATAATCTTTACCCATTATAAACAATGTGAATAACGGTGATTTGGTCGGCCTAATCTTCACCTCATGAAAATACCTCTCACAAGAACTCACCCAAATAAACTTCAACTAATTCTTATTTAGACAATATATCAGTGTTGTCAAATGGGGTAACTCTTAAATAATACATCGATAATATCCTGCTAGACCTAAAAACATACAAATCTTGAGGTAATTATTGGGTTGTTCCAAAGATACTATATCTACAACCATATTTGGGTTTACTATCACTATATCCTCTAAGATAATATGGCCCAAGAGAAGTACACTATCAATGAATAGTTTTTCATTAGATCTCTTGGAGTAAATTCGATGCTTTCTCAATGTACTCAAGATGATGTCAGGATGTTGGGCATGATCTTATACTGTCTGGGAGTGCACAAAGATGTCATAGACAAAAACCACCACAAACTGATCCAAGAGAAAATGAAATATCTAATTCATAAAAATCCTTGAATACCACTAGAGTTTTTATTAGACCAAACAACATCACCACAAATTCAAACAATCCATAACCGCGTCTAAAAGCTATCTAGGTTATGTTCATTGGTCTCACCCTCAACTAGTGGTACCACTTCCTCAAGTTAATCTTGGAGAAGACACTAGAACCTCCCGGCTAATAAAATATATAATCAATATATATAAAGGTATATCAGTTCTTGACCATCATCTGGTTTATTCCAGGATAATCAAAACACAAGCACAAATCCCCATCATACTTCTTGGAAAAATTAATAAGAGAACCCCATATGGATGTACTAGGTCGTATGAATCACTATTTTTTAAAATCTTTAAGCTGAACTTTCTACTCATGGAGCACTAATGGTGTAATTATATGAGGTAGGATAGAGATTAGATATTGTCCCTAAACTAACTCAACCCTGAACTTGGTCGTCCACTCAAGTGGAGTCAGAGAAATATTTAATATATACATCATGAAAATAGTTTACAATTGGAGGATAAGTATCCTTTAATATTTCACCATTTTCAATAATAATGCTTTTTATCTAAGTTGTGATATAATCCAATCTACACTAAATTTTTCCAGTATAACCATACTAAATATACCAATCACCTTGGTTAGTAGAGATTCCCCCTTCTAAATATACAAAGGTAACTCTCCACTGGTAATAGTCGATATGAGCCTGATATAGAACCAGTCAATTCACAACAAGAATAAAATTGAATCCTCTCATTTTCAGCACAAATGGATCCTAAAGGCAGTGGTAGCCTTCAATTTCAATATAAAACTCCTTCAATCCTTTTATATCCTATAATAGCACTACCAAATGTGATTAAATTGTCAAAAAAACATCCAATATCTCCATAACCAAACCCATACTATTTTTAAATTTAGTAAAAAAGGATTTTGATTCTATAGTGTCAAACAAAATTAAATCATCAATCCATGTCTAGATGATTATTTCATAAAAAAGTACCTTTCTTTCATAAATCACACTTTGTGTCCTAGGGAATTGGTATCTCTATAATATTTTCAAGACTATCAATGATAAGTGAATCTAACTCTGAATGAAACCATTGTTTTGACTATGTATAATATTCCCAATTGTGGCTCTACATAATATAAAACAATGTGTCCTTTTAACAGAAGGCACCCTTATCTTTAAAGAAGATTATTTTATCTCTATAAACCCTGAAAATATCATAGAAGAAATATGATATAATAATCATACCTCTAATGGTATAAGTTCATGCATCTAAACTAGTTAGAGTAGACTGCATAACGTGAAATTGACTCTCCCCTCTACCATGGGCTCTAGTCTGAAACCCATGGACTACTCCTATAGGATACTACACTACTCCTACATTGGGGTACCATGTCCCAAGCCTCAGCTGTAATATCTCATCAAACTCCAACTACAAACCTACTAAGGGTTATTTGAGTCCATCGTAGACCTGTGTTCAGGTCCTGATCCCCTTCCATTACAATGTTGTGGAAATATCCTACAAAACTTCTTTAGGTGGATAATCCTTATACAAGAAAAAAACTCAAATATGGGGTAAGTACACTGTAGAAGAAGGTGGATTAATTTTCCACATTGAAATCATTGTGATAGTCCATGGATTTGGGATCAATTCCCACTTACTTTGTTATTCTACTCACTACTAGTCTGGTTATAACTATTGTAAAAGCACTTCTTTCCACCCTAAGGAGTGGTCCCAAATCTCCCTACTAAAAATGTATATCCGACTCTCTAGTTGTCTTAAAAATTCCCTTTTATAATGAGATCCTAGTTCATCGTTCTCTTTAATATGCTCAGTCAAAATATGTTCACCTATAACTTTATCGCATATCAAAGTCCATCTTAGGAACGTCTCACCCTGGCTATCTCATCAACTACCACAGATAGAGCAAAATGATGTAGTTCTGTAAAGTGTACAACATAGTCCATCACTGAAGTACCCTCTTATTTCAGGTGCATAACTTGAAAAACCTCTCATACAACAATATTTTTTAATATAAGTGTACTAATGACTTCACATTGAAGAACTTCCACAAAAACTCCTCCAACATCCCAACATACTCTAAAATGTCCCACCAATGCTTGGATGGTCCTCAAATAATGTAAGAAGAAAGATTCAACCACTTATATGTGGGAGACTCAAGGTGAGTAAAGATTTTATGGACTGAATCAATCTAAAACTCAGCTACAAGGAGTCCTCTATCCACAATGAATATAGGTGGATTCTATAGATGGAACTATCTCATCAGCACAATCATTAATGGAATGGTGTATATATTCTTCCTTTATAGGGATTCTATGACCCCTCATAATCTTTCATTGATTTGATCATCCATAAAATTCTCAATATTTATTAGAGGTTTTGGCTTGGCTACATTAGGATTGTGCTTATTTCAATAATTTGAACACTCGATTTGATGATTACAAGGAGAAAGTTTCTCAACATGGTTTAGTGTATACATTAGAAAACTTGTCACAAAACAAGATCAACTGAAACTAGTGGAAACAATACATCACCACTACATCAAATTTAATATATACATGGATTAACAATAAAATTTGGAAAAACATAATAGCTTCATTCATTTATTTTTATTAGGTATAACAAGAGATTTATTTACATGGTTCGTATGGGTAGATATTTCATTTGTAGTAAATATATCCCTATAATGAACAATACATGTCCAAATATATCCTTATGTGCCTACCACGATGCATGAATATGCATATCTTGTCATACTAGCCCTTGAGTAAAGTCTCAGAAATAATAACATTGCCCAAATAGTGAATCATCCAATGTAAAATAAAATCAAAACTATAATAAGAAGATAACATGAATACTAATACCATCTTGGGGAACCCAAATTTTCCCCTACATAATGGTTTAGTACTCCCATGGATGATCTCATTACCACTCCCTTACAAATCCTAGTATCCTTTCATCCATTACCAAATAGAAAAGTAATAAAGAACAAATGTAATTTTTTGATACAATTTTGTAATATCCCTATCTCAATAATTCCTAATGCGACCAAACCAAGTTGACTATATGATCTCTAACACGCCTTCTCATATGATAGAGGCTTTTGACTAGCATGGAGGGTTTAAAGAATATAGTTGGGAGACTATAAAATCTTGTAAAAAGATTCTATAATAGAAAAAAATAATTATAGAGTAATAGAAATACCATAAATAACCAGAATAATCATGAAAGAATCTATAAAAGAATAAAGGGAAAATGAAACAATCCAATAATAATAGAACCATTTAATGTGAGGTGGAAATTTAACTATATCCAATACAATCCAATATTAGATATTTATTTAATTTTAAAAAGGTAAATTACAGAAAAATCAAAGAAAACCCACATCGGGTCCTAAAATCCCCCCCCCCCCAACAGACCTAAGGAGGTCGGAAATAATAGAGGCCCAGAGCATCCCCACGAACCAAATTTACCCCCTCTAGTTTCATAGAAACAGTTGTGTGGAAACAAAAAGGATCTGGTCCAGGAACAACAAGAGAGGCAAGATGGTCTGCAACCTTATTCCCCTCGTGCCAAGTATGGGTCACACTGGTATTATTAGATATCATACCTCGGCATGCCCTCATGCTATAATGAACCGACCAAGGAATGGAAACAGAACCCTGCAAAGCTTTAAGTAGAATATGTGAATCAGTTTCAATCTGAGCAAGGATAATTCCTTCTTGGTGACATAGTGAGAGCCCCAACTTCAAAGCCCCTGCCTCCACTTGTAGTGGAGTACCACGTCCCAACCGTCCTGAGAAAGCCATGATAACTGACCCATAACTATTTCTGACCACCCCTCCTCCTTTATTAACCCCCATGTCACATGATCCATCGAAATTGAGCTTTATCCCTCTACTGGGAGGATTCCACCTCACCCAGTTCCCTCTGCTGGCACTCCTACTTGCGAGACCACTAGTATTTTCTGTTTGAAGATGGCTAAGAGAAGGCTCCTCCTGTCATTGTTTGAAAGATATGATGATATCCAAAATCATGAACTTGGTACGAAGGATAATCCCTCGTCCAGAGATGGTAAACCCCTCATGGTGGGCCTTGTTCCGAGCTAGCCAGATCGTCCAGAATCCCGCATGGAGAATCAAATTCCGGGCCATCTGCCCAGGGCCCCTCTCCACCGCTCCATGGTACCATCTGTCTAGAAAAGTCCTGTCGTTCATGAGGTTATCTGAAAAGGACGTGAACTCACCGAAATGAGTCCAAACTGCCCTCGCCCATTCACCTTCAAAAAACAAGTGATCAATGCATTCTTCCCGATGCTCCGAGAAACAGTGACACTTTGAGGATAAAGGAATGCCGCACCTCCTAATGTTTTCATCTGTAGGAATGGCTTTGTCTCATATCCTCCAGTTTAGAATGTTTTGTTTGATCGGGGAAACCTTGGACCAAAGAACCTCATTCCAGGAGGTGTTGTGATCGGGAATGGCCAAGGAGCAGCGAAAATCCTTTCATGAGAAATAACCCAATGCAGAGAGGGTGAAAACGCACCTGTCTAGTTCGGGGTTGATTTCGATCACCTCATAAGTGACATGTTGATCGTCATCAAGTACAGCATCAATGAAGGCTGGATGGTCATTAGCTTCCTTGAACGTGATCATGGTACCTGGACACCCTGGGAAACCGAGGATGGTCCCAGCCCAGTTATGATGCCAGGAGAGAATATCCCCCCATCCCACGAGCCATCTGGAGTTGGGATCAAGCGCCTTGATGAGAGACGAGATCTTCGACCAGTAGGGGGATACAGTGCCAGAGCCTGCGCTTCCTAACATGGAACCTGCATGGGAGCTGTGCATGGTGATCCCCCAAAGCGTGCGTTGTTCCAGCACCTCCCAAGCTAACTTTGCATGCATTCACATGAGTGTGTCGTCGAGCCGGCGAACATTTATACCGCCTTCTCTAACAGGTCTCGCCACCCTATCCCAAGAAGCCCAGTGACGCCTACCCTCTGTTCGAGGATCCCATATAAACCCGGATAGAATCTTGTCAATCCTTTTGATAATGCTTTTGGGAACCATGATCGACGATAGCGAATGAATTGGAGTGGCAAGAAGGACACTGTTGACCAGCGTTATCCGTCCCCCAAAAGATAGGAAAATTTTCTTCCAATTAATAATTTTGGATGTGATCTTATTGAAAATACCCTCGAAGTCACCCACCCGAAGCCTCCCAGAGGAGATCGGGGCACCGAGGTATTCGATGGGAAAAGTTCCTCTTTGTATGTACAAGTTTTGTTGTAGGTCATGCGGCCGAGAAGCACCGCATCCATTGGAGATAAAGAAATTTCTTTTTTCCTTGTTAATAACCTGCCCACTCCAAAAAAAGATATTCTTGCATGATTCTGTTGAGGCCGTTGATAGACCTCTGGCTGCCATTGGTGAAAATAATTGTATCATCCGCAAACATCAGGTGAGAAACAGGGGGGCTCTCCTTATCTGGTGATAAGCAACAAGCTCACCTCTGTCAAGACCCTTGTGAATATGTTGACTGAGAACATCTTAGGTCAAGATGAATAGACTCAGGGACAAGGGATTACCCTGTCTCAAACCGCGGGCAGACTGAAAGAAGCCACAACATTTCCCCATGAAGATGACGGCCATCCAGGAAGAACTGAAACTTCTGAATATGATGTCAACATTCCATGGGGAGAAACCCCTTCTTTACAGTACCTTGTTCATGAAACCCCACTCAACTCGATCATATGCTTTGCTCATGTCTAGCTTGATCACCACATTGGAGCCACAAGTCTTGAACTTTAAATCCCTGAGTAACTCCTGTGCGAGGGCAATTGCCCCTTGGATTGACCTTCCTTTCATGAAGCCATGCTGTTCTAGGGACACGCACTGGGGGATAAGAGTAGATAGTCTTGCATTAATCAAACTGGCCAATATCTTATAAGGGTAGTTGCATAGGCTTATTGGCCGATACTGAGATATGGAAAAGGGGTTGTTAATCTTGGGAATGAAAACAATAGATGTGGCACAAGCCACCCTTGGGAGATTGCCCCCTCGGAAAAAATCATGCACTGCATGAACAATATCTACCTGAACAACGTCCCACGAAGCTCTATAAAACGACCCCGGAAAGACGTCAGGCCCTGGAGCGCTTTCTGGATTAAGCCTCATCATGGATCCAAATATTTCCTTCTCATCCAGCAAGGCACTCATATCATGGTTGTCCTGGGCTGATAAGTGATTGGGAATCACGTCAAAATAAACTCCTTCCTCTCCCGGATACCCACGGGTAAAACAGGTGTTGTGGCCTGTGAGTAAGTCTTTCAAAGAATCCAAATCCAAGGCACCAAGAGTGTCCCTATCATCAGAGTATGTACCGTCCTCCAAAAGGATATTGGGAGTCACCTTGCGTCTCCTCTCCTTAATGCAGGCGTGAAAATAACCTGTATTATGGTCACCCTCTCTCAGCCACTTGATCCTGGAGTCATCTCTCCCTAGGAGTTCCTGCTTGAGAAGCATGTCTGCAAAATCTTTCTTCTTAGTGGACAAAACATCGAAGGTTTGGTCATTCCATTCTGCTTCCAAGTCCCCCTCCAGATGATCCACATCCTACATGGTGGTAGAGATTTCCTTGTCTGAAGTGGGTTGGTCCCTATCCCAAATCTGCAACCTTGCCTTGAGTCTGCGCAGCTTATTATGGATGGCCATCCATGCGTGACCCACCGCCGGCTCATCCCAAGTGTCCTTAACCAAATCATGAAAACCCAGGAGGCTACCCCAGTGATGGTAGTAATGAAAACCACCATGATGGTCCTGTCCAGGGGAGAACGAGACAAGAAGAGGAGAGTGATCTGAAAGCCCCCATACCAAATGCCTAACCTTGGTGTTAGGGAACGCAGATATTGCATGAACGTTGGCAAGGAAACGGTCCAAACGGCTCCATGATCGATTCCTCCCCCTCTGATTATTGCACCAGGTGAAAAGGTTACCTGAAAAACCGATATCAACTAGTCCCTTCCCTGCCATGAACTGGGCAAAGTCCAAACTTGCATTACACTGGAAAGGCCCCCTCCCTTTCCTCTCTGTCGCATCGACGACCACATTGAAATCCCCCCCAACAAACCAAGGAAGATTCCCCGGATCAAAGGAGTTGATATCGCTCCAAAGTCTCTGTCGTTGTCCAGCGTCGCAGCTCCCATAGACGAAAGAGATGAAAATGGCCAAACAACTGTACCCTATTCTCATTTTGATGAACTGGTCGGAGGCCTGCACCAGATCAACCGAAACACACCTGTGCCACAGAACCCATATATGCTTGTTCGTCAGGTCTGCATGTAAGCAACCATGCATCTTGAGTGACCGGGAAAGGTTCTTTAAAAAAGAAGGTGGCTGTTTGTGCTCGAGGATAGCAACCACAGAAGCCTTGTGATTTTTAATCTCCCTGGAAATGAATTCCGCCTTGACCCTATCCCCAATGCCATGATCATTCCATATGAAGAAAGAATTCATTAAGAAAATAGAGTCCTGGCATTGGCCCCAGGAGACATGGCCTTGTCATCGTGAGAAGAAGAGGATTCCTTAAGATTCCTCGTTTGCGATCGGGTGAAGACTCCTGCTGACTTGGGTGTCAAATGAGTAGCCGGTAAAAGGACCTTCCTAGGAACCTCAAGGGAGTGCCCTCTAGGTCTCCGCCCAAAACGAGGGGTGTCTCGGTAGGTGGTAACAACCTTCGGGATTCTCCGCGAGACTGGGACTGTCATAACAGGCCGCCACTCACCAAGGCATGATTGGGAACAGTCTGAGACCAAGGCCGTAATCATCCTGGGAAAGGTTTCCTGAGAATGAAAATCTGAAACAAATAAAGGTTGAACCTCTGAATCACACACCACAGATAGGGGAGACGACAATTCCGAAGCCATAACGTTGAGAAAGTCTGTTATCCTGAAAGAAAACCAACACCCATAAAGCGGGCTCTGGGACAGTGAAGGACAAAGTAGCAAAAACGCACAAACAGCATCTGAGGGTAAGTCCCTGTCTTTAGTAAAAGAAGCCAAATCCTGGCCATTCTCCGATAGTCCAGGAGCCAAAGATATCAAGGCCTTTGTGGGATCAATAGAAACAACGGCTGAAGGAAAACTCGGCCGCGGATGGGCCACTGCCTCATAACCAGATTCAAAAAAGGAGCATCGGTTGGGTTGTTCCTGCCGGCCTGCCATCTGGTGACGTCGTCTACAAACATTAACAGAGTGCCCCTGGAGAAAACATGCAGAACAATAACGGGGAAAAACCGGGTAGTAAATATCCTGTTCCCAGACTAAACCGTCTTACCCTTGGAGGGAGATAAGTCCCGGAATGGTATGGGAGAGATCCATCTCAACAAAAACGCGGGCCGGAGCATCAACCATGTCAACAGCGGAAAGAAAACCTCCCAGAGCGTCACCTATAGCTTGAAGAAAACCCCAGTTCCTGAAAGGCAAAGGCAAACTAGGAAGGGTTAGCCAAACTGCTGTGAAAGGGCTCTCTTTTCCCCTGTGAGTAATCATGGACCAGCGAGACAGGCTAAACTTCCAGCATCTAAAGACGCGGGGAGCGTTGCACCAGGCCAACACAAAGTCTTCATGCGTAGCAAGGGAGATGCAGAAAGAATTGCGATGAACAGGAGATATCCGCGCCGGGGCCTGGAGACCCCAAAATGCAACAAAGCGTTGAAAGATCGTAAGCGGAGGTTTCTGAGCGCTAAAGCGTGCTGTAAGAGTCCATATAAGGTTCTCCTCCGTCGTCAAAAAGACCAATGCAGGGAAGACCATAGATACCCGAGAACCATCTCGGGAGACATCCGAAACCACCTTGGGGGGACAGGGATCAGGAAAAGTCCTACATGGCCCGCGAAGAGCGTCCCTGAAAGATTCTGGACGAGGAACCTCGTGAGGAACCGGCACCGGTAGCGAAGTTTCTCCTGAAAGCACGGGCCCCGGATCCAGAGAGGGCTACAAGCAAAGATTCCCAGGCAAAGAACCAAAGGAGATCACTGGACGATGGGCGGCGGTCCCGTTGGAAAGGCCAGACGAGAGGGGCGGCGGATCCGAAAACTTGGCCGGCGGAGTCACAACGGGAAAAAATTCGAAAACTTCAGCCGCGCGTCGGGCGCGTTCTCCAGGAGGCTCAAAACCGCCCTCCATCTAAATATTCCTATGATTTCCAAATGGAAAACTAACTTTAACTATATGATGTGTTTTATTTCATAGAAACAAAATTCAAAAGTGAAAATATTAGAGACTTAAAAATCCCCACACTTAAGTCCCATTTCAGTCCCATCTATAAACTCCAAACCATCCAACAAGAACTCAATCAAAGTAGGGTCCCTTTCCATTATTTAAACCTCTATCTATGAAATCTACCTAGGAACCAAACTGTGGTCTGAATAGGGTGTGATTAAAACTTTTTAGGTCACCACCAATTGAGTCTAAACAAATAAAATCTAAATTTATAGTTTACGAAATAAATTAATAAATAAGATAATTAATTCAAATAATTAATATTCTGTATGAAATAAACTCATTGGAACTCAAGTTTCGATTTGACACTCTGGGCCAACCAATACTTATTTTGGAACCATGATTGATATCTCTATATAGGTGTGGATCCTCCTACATTAAGATGGATCACCTACGTCAGTTAATGCCTCTCTTTCCATGGAAGAATCAGTCATAATGTATCATGAAAAAGTGGTCCCTTTACTCATGCATAAAAAATAAAAATCTCGCCCTTGGGCATACAAGAATCTCACCCCCAGGAATCCAATGATTGTGCATCTTACCCTTAAGTAGTTTTTATCCCTTGTATCTTAACCTCAAGTGGTATTGAATACCATTCACCTTACCCTATGTTGGGAACATAACCATTAATCTATCCATTAGGCATCACATATAGTTATCCCAAGCACTAAAGACCATAATAAATCAGAATAAGACAAAATACATATAATTCATGTAACATCGCTCCCTTATGAATCAATCAAAAATAGTGTTATATCAATATAGAATGATAACCAAGATAAACACATAACCCAGTTCCAAGAAAATCATACGTGTGATTAAAAACCATAATGGTCAATTTACCCAATTACCATTTATCTAGTCATTTACATTCCACAAATCCGAGTTCCTAATTTCCATGTCAATTACAACACTTTATATTTTATTCATATTATTAGACCAAAAGTTATTAACATGACAATATATATCTATATCTTAACATGTCAACATGCCAGAACAATTATATGTCAATATATCCATTTGTTTTCATGTGATTCTATTTCAATAAATCTCCAAAATTCACATGTTAACATAATTCATTATATTAAAAAAACTAACATTGTTAATAAAAAATTTTCATTATCAAATATGATGGATTATTATGATTTCACGGTTAATAACACCTCATGGGTTGTCAAAAACCGAGTCTCAATGCTAATGGACCCAATGGAATCCAATGGGAGGGCTAAGAAAAAATATTATCATCATCCATTATTTATTCATTTATACATATCGCAGTCATGGTGTTTTGGCATGATCTCAATTGTTTTACATAGTATAAATCTGAATAAATCCTTTTAGGGAGTTGTTCTAGACCAAATATCTCAAAATTATTGAAGCTTTGGATAAATCATCAATGTCTTAGATTGTGGTTAGATTCATATTTTTTTCAACTCTCCTCTAGGACAGCAAGATACAATTGATATTACTTCTGGTTTAAAATTACTCTTCAATATTTCCATTATAAAGTCTTGTATCACCACAGATTCATCCATATAAGGTGTGTATTGTATCTAATGTAAAATGGTTTCACAAACCTTAAAAAATATATTTGGGGTGCCCATAGTTTATGTATGAAATTTATGAGAAAATAATTTTGGATTCTTTTGGGTATTTATAGATGATATGAGAAAAAAGAGGACCACGGTGAAACCCACCAGGCCACACCACAAAATCACTTGATAGAGGGAATTATATGGGGCATTTAGAGGGACCACACCACAACATCCCTTAGTAAAAATACTTTCAATATCTATGGTTGATAATACTTCACAGATCCAATAAACCTAGGGATATACTATGGTTTAGACAAATCCACCACATCATAGGACCCCCTTCACTAAAAAGAGGCTATGACCCAACTTACCCCTTGCACTATAGCTACCTTGATATTGGAAAAACAACCCTCAAAGCAACTACACCACTACCATCCACTTAATGACATAGATCTCATATTAATTTGAGAGGTTGTGCCGTAGAATGCCTTCATTCCACAATTATTCCTCAAAATGTAGTTGCTCAAACTTCCTCCCTTAACCCCTCTTACACTGCCACCATCCACACTACATCACAGAATCCATGATTAGAGAATAGAATAAAGATTCATGGAATATAAGCAATATTAAGCTAAGATATCAGCATAACTCCCCCCTTTTTTCTTCCAAAAACATAATGGAACCTCCCATCTAACATCATGTTTCTTGTTTTTATATGTTTTGATCAATTTATTTGATTACCTGGTTATTGGATGTCTTCATGGTTTGTTTCTAGTGGTTTTCCATACTTTTTTTATGGTTTATTTGAATGTTCCCAATTTATGCACGGTTTGAGAATGGTTTGACAAAGTTTGAAACCATGAAATAAGGCGATCGCATAGTTGGAGTATGGTTAAAATAAGTGTGCAGCCAAACTGTGTAACCCTTCCATGATCTCTGTTTTAGGTGCATGGTTAGGCACACAATTAGTACTAATCATGAAACTTAAACCATGAGACTATTCATGAGATAATTAATGTTATGAAAATCTTAATTAAAATATACAAACCCCAAAAAATAACCATAAAAATCTCCCACTCAAACCTAAATCGATTCTATGGCTTTTGGGATCCCTCTATTTCTATATTTTCTCTCCAATACTCATATCCTGGTGGATCTAAGTGCCAATAAAAGTAGAGATCTTCTCATTTGGTAATTTATTTTCTTCTAAATCTTAGATCTCACTCCTTCTATTGATTCATTATTCTTAAAGGTTATGATGGACTGGAATTTTTTTGTATCTTGATTGATTTATTTCAAATTGTAGATCAATGATCTCATCTCTATTATTTCAAGATCTATTTTCTTAGATGATTTGATCTCTATAGAATGTGACACATATCAAATTCATTGAGGATGGATTTCAAATATTCCATGTATGTGTTTCTATTCATTTCCTTTATTTTTTGATTCATTTTTTCTTGATAATTATTAGATTCATGTTTTTTAATTTCAAACCCATGTTCTATGAAATTTGACCATTTAATTCCTTATAAAAGCATATTTGACACTATTCTATTTGGCTTGAATAAGGAATTAATTGATGGGCTATAATCATGATATTTATTGAATTTTTATGAATTTTTTAACTTCCATTTTTGTTTGGATATATTTTAAAATAAATTTTCAAGGATTTTTTGGTAAAATTCTGGGCTTTGGCCAAGGTTTTGATTTGTTAAATGAACATCCTTGATTTGAATTAAAGGAATTGAACTATTTGATGATTTCTAAATTTTTTTAAATGTATGAATTTATTAAATGAACAAGAACACCCTTTGAATTATTTTGAACTTGTTTTTAAATGGGTGTTCTTGGATTATTTGAAATAAATGTTGTATTCATGTGGAATGAGGGTTTCAACCCACTTATAGAAATATATTCAAACCTTTTAAAATTATAATACTACCTTTGAATGATTTATTATTTATCTGAAATAAATTATTTTTTTAAAGGCCCATTCGGAATTTTTATGAAGAATAGTTTAAGGTAGTGGGTATTATTACCCTTTTCAATATTGTATTATTTTAAAGTATTTGAATTTAATTAATGATTATTAAGGATAAAATAGAAATTTTTTATGATCCTATCCTGTGATAATCTCTTAATGTAACTTCCTTCATTATTTTACTTACCATTGTTGGGTGTTAAAAAATGAACTATTTACTTTGATGGAATTGTGGATGAGAGTGAGATGTGATTTAGGTCCAATACCCATTATTGATAAGAATATTCATGTGATCATTGTAACTCAATTATCTCACTCACCACTTTTGACTAGTCATGTGAACATGGATAGTTAGATGGGATGACATAGATATATTCTTCCCCCGAAGACTCAAACACTTATTGTGGATCCATAGAGATTGTGAAAGGTTCAGGATATAAACATGCACACAAGAATGTGGGTGTGTGTAGAACTGGTTTTCTTGATACCTATGAGACTAGATGTACCCTAGAAATTAGTCATGTTTTAATTTTATTATCTTTCCTAAGGTGGACTCACTATCATTCCAAGGTTTTACCCATGAAATCCATATACTTGATACTAGAAACATGACAACATTCATTGTCACTATTTGGCACTGAAGTTTCCTTTATTGATTCATTTACTGTTATTATGAAACATGACTCTATTTTATGTAATATTGTTCATCTTTCCATGTTAATTGCATATTTTAATCTTTTCATGATTATCTAAATTTATCAAGTGAGATGGTTTTCAATGATTTTCAATAAAATGTTAAGTTTTTAACTAGTGAAATGGAATGTTTTACAGGTTTAGTTTAATAAATGATTTTTAAATTTTTAAAACAATGTTTTTAAACTAATACTCTTACACTCTTATTTTTACTCTAATTTAATCATATCAGATTTACCTTATGAAGTAATTGCACAGAATCTTTGGTGGAATCCTACTAGTCTCTTTAGATCACACTCTACTTCTACATTTTGGTGTTTTCATCCCTCTATGATCTTATAGCATGTATTCATGATTTTTTTTTCTTCATGGGGTAGTTCTTGGGTGACCAATTGTGTGTGACTTTTGGCAGTTTGGGTAGCCAGGGATCGCTAGGACACGAGTTTTGGTTTTTTATGTTCCTCTTTTATTTTTCTTGGTCTCTCTAGGTACTTGAAATTTATGTATTCATTGATAAATATCTAATGATTCTTCTTCATAATATTCTATTATTTTAGTCTTTTTTGGTTGAAATCATTCTCAAAGGTTTTTTGTTTATTCCCAAATATTTTCTCTATACCATGGAGATCAGAAACGCTCTTCGGTTTAGTGGTGAATCATTTTAAATATCGGTTTTGATGGTATTTCTGGTTGATTAAATATAAATGGTATCAAATCAGGTTTTTCTTTAATGGGAAATAATTTAATTTGAAATAATTATGTTGGGATTTGAGTATTTATTTTGAGTTAAAAGTTTTCTAATGATAAATTATATTTAAATTACCAATGATACTATCTTTGATATGGGGAATCATAAATGATTTTTTGAAGTACAATGAAAGGATCACCACATCTTCACCATGTTTTCACAGTCTGGTAAACTCTGAGGAATCTATGTGACTGATTTTGAAATCCACCCATGAATAGTGTTGATGTTGGTTTGTGGATTACCAACCCATATGACCAATACTTTTTAAGTTCTAAATTGGTTCTAAATATGAAACCTTTTCCATTTTCATACAATTTACTTAACTTATGTGAAGACGGTTTTGTGGGTTATTGATGTGGGTTGTTTCATGCTCTTGTATAGCTATTTAATCTTTAATCACTAGTTAATAATTTTAAATCCCTTTTGAAAACTAAATTGTGTCTAAAAACATGTTTTGTTAAGTTCTTCGAGAAATTTCTTCAATGGAAAAAAGTGAATTTTATGAAATGTTTTGTTTGAAAAACTAATTATCAATAACAATAATGTGATTTGATATAATAAAGTTTTAAGTATGAACTTTTGTCTTTTATGGATTTAAAATAAGAATCGTTTAGATATTCTGAAAATTGAATTAATGATTTTGAATCCTTGGAATAATTTACATGTGTTATAAAATAGTTTTTGAAACTATTATTGATTTATAGATAGATTTATCATTTTTAAACAGAATAGTAATGTTTTATGAATGGTGAAATATTTTGGGTTTTGAAATAAATTATGTTTTGATTAATTTGGGTTATGACTATGTTTAAGAAAATATTTTTTCTTTTTGAGTGTCCTTTTATTCCTGAGGTTATATTCTTATGCTTTGTGATGTTTAGAAATTTCTCACAGATATTCCTTCATGAAATATAGAATGTTTCTCTAACATTAATTTCTTAGAGATAGTTCATCAGTATTTTTAGAAGTAGAATCCCTTTTCAATGACTCTACCATGAATCCATTTCAATTGTTGGAGCCAGATACCTTCAAGACAGTAAACCCCATCCTAAAATTTCTATATTTTGATCTATCTTCTTATAAAAGAGAACAAGGTTATATTGATCTATTAAAGTGGCTAGAACAATTTGATGACAGTTTGGATTATCTCAAGACTTATGATACCATGAATGTAAATTATATTGACTCTTTTTTGGGGGACCTAGTTAAAAGTGGTAAAAAAAATTTATTCCCCCCATGTCTTCATACATTAATTTTTTTCATAATTTTTCAATTAAATATTCATTTGATCATAGTATCATGAGGAAGTAGAGAAGGAGAAAGTTTATGAGATATTGTTATTTGGTCAAGATAAGAAATCGATTATAAATAATTCCATGGAATTCTCGCGTTTGGTATTATTCTGTTTCGCAGTTCATTGAAACATGTGTTCTAGTTTTAGGAATCAATGTTTCTAGGTAGTTTCTATTGGATTTATTCCTAGAATCAGAAACTTCCAACTATTCTTTATCCAAATGGGACCTTCTTTCTAAAAGAAAACATTCATTAGGTTTAAAAGTTACGATACTTAAGAACATTCATTGGTCGAGAGGATGGGAGGTGGGACTCATCACACCCTTTTGGGGGGAATTATTGTCTACACCAGGACTCTCTTTGTAAATTTAAGATATTTTCATGAATCCTAATTAATTCACCATGTATATCATAAGTATCCCTTGGAATTTACAATCACATATTAACATGTGTAAAATTTAGAATCATCAGTATGCATTCAGGGTTCTTCATTAATTGAAATATCTGTATGTATTTGAGGTTTTCCATCAAGGGTATCCTCTAATATACTGCTTAGAGATTCTTTTAATCATCATTGTGATGATACTAGCTTTCAATCCACTAAGTGGGGCACTCTGGATTTTATTTTCATCTAGGGAGATGAAGGTTTGATTTGATTTTGGGGTTTTCCGATAAAATGGGCTACCTACGTATCCTTGTGAAAGGAATCATAACCCTCATAGTTTGGTGCCTCTTAATGGTACACATCATACCTTTTAAAGTCATGTGATAAGGACCTAGACATTGAGTTTAATGTCATGTGGTATGGACATCTAAGCGAAAGATGCTTAGTCAAAACATAGTGTGGGACTTATACTGAAGCATCCCAATAAAATTTGTAATGAATATGGCTTCCCAAGTATGAAAAGACCTTGTTGGGGATATGGCCCAAGGTGAACATGGTTGATTTGAAGTGTTTGGTTAGAACCTCAAGGAGGCTTCCTAGGTATCCCATACATATGGGAATCAAATCCCACGTAGTTCGATAAGTCTCATAGTAGAGTATGGTCCTTCGAGAGCGATGAGTTTGGGCTTACTTCTTAAAAAGGATGTTGTCATGATTTGGGGTTTAATTTGGGAATTATTCCTAAGAGGCTACCCAGATTATGAGAATTAGTATTGGATTTCTGAAGAGGATTTCCAGTGAGCTCGAGCCCTGAAAAGGCTTCCAACATATCCTGGTTTGAATAGGGATCAAAGATCTGACAGTTCATTGCAATGAGTTTTTGTGCACATGTTGTAACCATCACGTATCTCTAAGCCCACGTGATTCATGCTCGGTGTGAGAAACAAGAGGATGTGAAATATTCAATGATTTTGTTTCGTATTACCTTAAAAAGTGTGTTCTTGTTTTAAGAATATCTATTTCTAGGTGGTTTCCATTGGATTTATTCATGGAACTAGAAACTTCCAACAGTTCTTTATCCAAAGGGGACCTGCATTCCAATTGCAGAAATTAATTAAGTTTGAAATTTACGATACTTAAGAACAATCATTGGTCAAGAGGATGGGAGGTCAAACTCCTCACACCCTTTTGGGGGGAATTATTGTCTACTCCATAACTCTCTTTGTAAATTTAAGATATTTTCATGAATCCTTATTAATTCACAAGAATATCATAAGTATCCCTTTGAATTTACAATCACTTATTAACATTTGTAAAATTATAAATCATGATTATGCATTCAAGGTTCTATATTAATGGAAATATCTGTATGTATTCAAGGTTTTCCATCAATGGTATCCTCTAATATACCACTTAGAGATTATTTTAATCATCGTTGTGAGGATACTGGTTTTCAAGCCACTTAGTGGGGAATGATGGAATTTATTATCATCTAGGGAGATGAAGGTTTTATTTGATTTTGGGATCGTGCCCATAAAATGGGCTACCTACATATCCTTGTGAAAGGAATCAGAACCCTAGTAGTTTGGTTCCTCTTAATGGGACACATCATACCATTTAAGGTCATGTGATAAGGGCCTAGTCATACAGTTTAATGTCATTTGGTATGGACATCTAATCGGAAGGTGCTTATTCAAAACATAGTGTGGGACTTATAATGAAGTTTCCAAAGAACTTTGGAAAGAATATGGGTTTTGAAGTAGGATTAGACCCTATTGGGAATATGGCCCAAGAATAATAGGGTTGATTTGATTTGTTGGGTTTGAACCACAAGGAGGCTTCCTATGTATCCCATATAAAAGGTAATCAAATCCCACATAGTTCGATAAGTCTCGTTGAATAGTATGGTCCTTTGAGAGAGATTTTTTTGGGATTAATTATTAAAAAGGATTCCTTGAGGATTTGGGGTTTAATTTGGGGATTATTACTAAGGAGGCTTCCTAGATAAAGGGAATTAGGGTTGGATTTATGAAGAGGATATCCAGTGATTTTGGGCCCCAAAAAGGCTTCCTATGTAAGTTGGTTTGAACAAGAATCAGAGTTATTGTAGTTCGTTGCAATGAGTGATTGTGCACATGTTGTAACTATAACATATCTCTAAACCCACGTGATTCAAGCTCAATGTGAGAAACTAGAAGATGTGAAATATTCAACAATGACAAATCACACTTTTCCCCCTCCACTGATGGAAGAGGGTGCATCGACCGTGGAAGGGGTTGAGGAGATGAGACATCCCTCTATTTTAGTTACATTGGACAAGGGTCCAATGTAAGGAGGAAGGTATAATGGTTAGGGGCTTACACCAAGACGGATTCCCATGGTGACAAAGCCCAACGAGAGAGGTAAAGGGTAACAAGAGTCCATGTTCACATCTCCCTTTTGGTGTTTAGAAACAAAGAAGAGAGGAGGAGAAATGATTCCACCTCATGCAAGAAATTTTAGGGTATTATTCCAAGATGGTTTCCCTAAAATTTATCTTGGTAGGGGAGGGAGACTTATTATTTATTTTTAAAATGAAAAGTAGGTATAAACTATATCTTCCCCTACCAAAAAATTTAAGTTACAGGTCATCTCTTCGAGAAGGGAGAGGCTAGGACCCAACCCTCCTCCAAAATGGGAACTTCCCAACAATTTTTCTCGGAGAAAGGTCCATGTGATTTTACATATATCATCCAACAAACACTCCATGAATCTTAACCCCATTGTGAAACAAATGTGGGAAACCTCTGACTATGGAAATACAAACCCAAATAAAAGACATCCTGATGTGCCTTTACCAATGGTTTGATAAGTTAGAAGGTTTTGGTGGAGGTATCGATAAAATCCCTTTTAAATAAGAGATCCATGGAAGAAGAATCCTTCTCATGAATGGATTTGAGGAAGGATTGATGGCTTATAGACTGAAAAGAGTGAATAACATAAGTGAATCAAAGAAGGGTGCCCAAGAAGAGAAGGGTGCACAAGTATGGGTACGCTAGTAGGTAAGGTCACACATTCATGTGTCTGTAAGTAGGCTTGGGTGACCTGATATTCACTTTGGTGATGAAAAATCAGTATGGTAATACTTGGGTGAGACCTTGCTCAAACCATCAAGAGTATTCACAGGTGATCTGAGAAGTGGGGCACTCAATTTCTTATGAGAGGAATGGGGGCGTGCAAGTATTTCTAAATTATGGAGGTTGGGAGATTTAGGCACACAACTGTTGTGTTTTTCAAACACCAAAAGGACATAAGTTCAATGATCCTCCATTAAATCCTCCACTCAAGGTTTTGAAGAACTACCTTGAAAGTTTCGGAAGACTGGGGCGAATTACTATGTCCACCGGAGCAACAATTGGGCTTTAGAGAAATTTTTCCGCACAAATGGGGTCCCCAAGGTTATATTTATAGGCAAATAAGTTACCTTGGGTGAAATAATTTGGGTTCGCAAGTGACTTGCGTGCCAAATTGGGGCGTGCAAGTACCCTGCATGCCGATGGTGTTTTATAAAGACTAGGGCGACACCTTTAGGACTTATCCAAAATTATAAATTAATTATTCTCCAGCATTGTGGTGCATAAGTGGGTTGTGTGACATATAGGTGTGTGCAAGTAGGTTTCGCGACATATAGGGGTGTGCAAGGAGGTTGTGTGCCAAAGGATTTTTTGGCTAAACTAATGCAGACAAAAACTTATGCCTTTTAAAATCTTTGACTTTTCTTTATGTATTCCCTCTTTACTTAATAATTAATTCCCATATTCATGCTTTTTAGACTCTTTGAAGGAATGGAGTGTCAACATATTCATACCACGGATTGTTCACAATTATGCCAGTAAGCTATTTATTTTAAAAAAGGTCTTTACTCGTACCTCTTAACCATAATGCCTACATAAGGGTTGATATCTTATTCAAGGATGCTCAATATGTCTTTCTCATCCTAAGTGGAACTATTGAAGAAACACAATGGGAATAATGCCTCTTTAGTAGTTGATAAAGGAAATACTTCTCAATTTAATCGGATTCCTCTTGTGTGTTTCCAGTGTAGAGAACCTCTTTGTTAAAATAGTTGGTGTTCGAATACTCTAAAGAATTTTGGAAGGTGTTTCCATTGAGTTCTCCTTTAGTGGTTTTGTATGTTATACCACATAAAATGGAAACTTGGTTAAAAAATATCATATCCTGACTGTGGGGAATAATATGGTTCATGATAATAGGGTTCTATCCATAAGACATGGAGTGAATCTTTTCTTATTTTGGAGGGTTTCCATCCTATTGTTTCTAATGTCATAGTGGAAAAAGTTTGAGTTTTCCTTCTCATGGATTGTCTTCTTTTGGAAACTTTTTGTTATGGGAACTTTGTAATGATATCTTGTGGACCTTGGTTTTGGTAATTGGCAGATTTTTGATGTAATAATTGAATGTTTTTCAAAGATAAAGATTATTTTTCCTTAGTATCCATTTGTTTTGAATTTTTGGTTAGCTCTAAATTTTGATGTGTTGGATGATCTCCCTTGTGAGAGTATAGTGCACTTTTTGGCACCGACCTGAATGTGTGGTCACTTTCTATTTGGTGTTGGATAATGCCTTGGAATATACTCTGATAACTAGAATGTTGTGGATTTATTTTTTTAATAGACCAGGAACCTTGTAGTTTTGGCATTTAATTTTATGATCTCATAGAGGTATGATGCTCTATTTTGAAAATATTATTGTTACCATAAAGTACTTACCCTAGTCATAAATTAGTGTCTATTATTTACCTCTCTTGTGGTTTTTTGATCTTAGATGTTTTTATTTAGTGTGTGGGTGAAGTATATTTTTTTGGTCTAAGGGATGTTCTATTCTTTTCTTGCACCATATTTGTGAATCCTTAAATGTTGGGGAGACCTATTCTAGGTCTCCATTCTATGTATCATTTAGAGGTGTGTTATAGTCTTCTATTTTTTAGTGTTGTTTACCTTTGGGTGTGTAAGAACCCGGTTTTCCCTTAGTTATGGATCCATTAATTTTCAGTATAAAACTCTAATTTGGATGAAATATGGATTCGTTTTGAGTTAGTAAAGGTCTCAGGTGAATCCATGGATATTCCAAGCCTAGAAACCATCTTTTTGGAAAATTTGAACAGGTCACATGGTTAGCACACAATTGGCACATGGTTTGGATAACTGTGTAGATTGAAATTTCTGGATTGAACCACATCACATGGTTTCTACACATTCCTACAGCCTAACTGTAAAAATTTACCTTCTTCCCAAGAAACCATGCACGTTTTCTGCATGGTTTTTCAAATTATGCAGAAAAATCATGTACATTCCATTTTCTGGGTAATTTGACAATTTTCCCTTAGTGTTATTTTACCCCTCTTCCTTCCTCCAAAATCTAAAAAACCATAGGATGAACCTAATTTCCTCTCATTTTGGATCCCTTTGAAGATATATATTAGGAATCAAGATATCTCTTTTATCCTAGATCCAATCAAGATATTTTTCATCACATTATATGGGAAACAGTAAGTACTTGAGTGCTCTTGAGCAATTCTTCTTCTCTCTTTCACTCGACCAAGATATCATGGTGTGAGTGTATTTATCATTTTCTTATATCTACTATAATCTGATCAAAATAAAGGGTCAATATCGACTGATGAGGATCGTATAAGCCTAAGGCGGGTGGTCTATAAATAATCCTTCATGTTCGTTGATTTTGGATTCGTCTTGTGGGGCCCATTGATTTCATCAGGTGTCATTTATTGAATTTATATTCAATACTTATAATCACTGGAACTGTATGGATATTATATTTCCATATATTTTATTAATTTTTTGTTTTTAGGAACACAACTCTATCCATTCCATTTAGAAGGTTATGTCATAATTTTTGTTTAGTCTTTTGTCATGTTTACTCCACTATTCGGGTGTGCCTTAGCTTGACCACTCTAAGGGTAATATTTAATATATTAAATGGATTGATTTATATTGGGATTTTCATAATAGAAATTACCATGTATACTCCCCACTTGACCCACCTGAGGTGAGTGCTTCAATTTGAGTATGAAATGTGAAATGGAAATTCGCAAGTATAAGAAGTATATAACATGGCCTTAAATGTAAATGAATAATAGGTTGCATATTCATATAACCCATTACCACATTAATGGAATGTAGAAGAATTAACCTTGAATATGTAATATGCATTAAATGGATTAAATGAATGGTTTCGTGCTACTTGGCCTTGTCACATTGATTAAAGGAAAGGCTTGAACAAAATGGACTTATTGATTAATTATGACTTGATTAAAAGGTTTCATGCTAATTGACCATATCACACTAATGAAATGAAAGGCTTGAACCAATAGTTGCATGCTACTTGACCTTATCACACTAATTAAAGGAAATTCTTGAACCAAAATAAATATTGCATGACTTCATAATAAAATAGGAATGTCTTGACTCGAGCCTGCCTTGGATTCTTATCATAGAATACCATGAGCAGTTGGGAACCCCCTTTTGATTCAAGGATACCACTTTCTTTGGTTGAAACCCTACAAGGTACTCATCCTTTTTTTTCTTGGATGATCAATATTACACTGTAGTATCCTTTCATTATCATTACAGGATTCCTTGGATACACACCTTGGATCTAGCATTGATAAGTAGGTGCCATGGTTAAAGCCCATTGTACCTTGTCATTTCTTAGTCCTTTTTTACCTTAGTCAATCACCTTGGACTTAGTGGGTACCATATTTGGGAACACCTTGTACTATGATCCTTGGATTACACTCTATCCCTATGCTAGGATACAGTTATTACTAAGTTTTCCACCCTTGAGATATATGTTTCCTTGGTTATTACCTTTGGACTTAACTATTAAATATTTTTATAAGATTCCTTATTTTAACATGGAACCTTCACTGTTGTAAACATGTGACTTATTTATAAACTGGTAATAATAAAATAATGAATTTTTGACACGTTTAGACACCAGCCGAGGGCTGAAGTAGGTACTTGGGTATTTAGTTACATTGTACTATTTTACTTTAAATATACATGCTTGCACAGTGTTACATTTCCATTAGATAGGTCAGATGTTATAGACACCACTCGTGGTGGCCCAATAAATTTAATATCACACACTATCTTTGTGTCTTTTGGTACCCAGAGTAGATAACATGGTTTCAAGTATTGAAAAAGGGAATCATATGGCTTCAAACATTTGATTTTTTACTGTTCAGTATAGATCCGGATATCATATGAGTGATCTGGAGCTCGAGATTCTTGGTATAGTCTTTTGATTCCTTTATATATTTTTTATAACATGTTGTTCATGTTTCCTTACATTAATTTCATCCAATTTTTTACTGACATGGCATATCAACAATTTTGAATGTTATTCCAATTGTTTCAGTTATTATTATTGTTGTCTCTATTTTACATTGTGTGTTCTGTTTACTTATATTTATTCCACTATTTACTGATGTTTACATCCAGATGTTGTGCTACACTTTTGGTAATGATGGCATAGTCTCCCCATAGACATTCCCTAGGCCATTGCTACTAGTCGATAACCTCTGGAATTTAGGGAGATGTGCTTGAGAACATGTGTCCCACCATGATCGGGACACCCATTGAGTGGTATCTAGGTCAGGGACATCACAAAGTGGTTTTAGAGGATTTTTCTTCTCTTTATTTACTATTTGGATACAATATATTGGAGATTAGTAATTCATGGGACTTGTTCATAAACCGTTTTTGGCCATCGTGAACCCATGTTCAGGGTAAAATCCATGTTACCCAAAATTAAATTATTGTTCTATATTTTCTATTATAGTTGATATTATTTCACAGTTGTGTGATGCACATGTTGTGTTGTGTTGTTGATTATTACTCTAATTGAGGATCTTCTTTCATCCTTGTCCCAATGATATGAGGGAAAGAATCATTGTTTCATGCATCATTATAAGAACCTAGAGTTCTCTTGTCATGCATATTTCCATGCCATATATGATCATTTCATTAGTTATATTTCTTGATATTCTTGTGATTTTTAAGTGGTGTTGTGACAGATTTTTTGTACAAGTATTATTCTTGGTACTGACTGAGTGATTTTCTGTCTTAATTCATTATGTGTATGGGCCCCCATGTGTTGTGTTTTTTAATTTACCGAATTTAGAAATTATACTATAAATAAATGGGTATCACTTCTAGTGATAGGTGTATGGGAACTGGTCCACTGAAAATTAATATCCATTATAATTTAAATCATGAAATCTAAATTGAAATATGTGCACATCTTTATCTCACCTTCTCATGTTTATGAAAGGTAAATAACTGAACCTGTAAATTAAATGTAAAAGTAAATGAAACTTATACTTGAGTACTTACTGATACCTGGATGTCTAATTGTGTAGTTGGGGTATTATGCCTTAGGTAGTGGTTTTTACTATGTTCATATTCTTCTAGTGATGTTATCTTTATGCTTAATCTTGTCCTTAGGTGTGTTCTTTTCATGTATAGACCAATTCCACCATGAAATCCTCAAATCGTATGATAGGAGGGTGGTGACTACTATACTCCAGATGTGGTGGGCCCTGATCCATCACTCTTACCACTAAGATTTCAACATGAGTCACCGCATGTTGTATCTGATTTGGGGAACGATGCTGATGTTCCTGATAGTTTTCTATGTTTGATGTAGTCCATGAATGGTGCTCCACAAATTGCACCTACAATGGATGATCTGACTCAAGATTTCTAGTAGTAGACTCCTTCTACTTTTTCAGGGGATAGTGTTACACATGATAATGAGTCTTGGGTTGAAGCCATCCTATCTATCTTTGAGCATCTAGAAATGCCTCCATAGAGGATAGTCAATATTTCCACATAAATTCTTCGAGATTCATCCAAGCGCCGGTGGGATGTGATTACCCAAGCCGGTCATCATCAGGGAATGTTATGGGATGATTTCCAGACTACCTATTATGATTTGTTATATCCTAAGACACTACTATATAACAGATCTATAGAGTTCATGCATCTCGAGAAAGGTTCTAGGTCATTTATGGAATATTCAACTTGTTTCATGGAGTTGAAACTTTTTTCACCGATTCCAGTTGCTGATGTGATTTTGCGTGCTCCAAATTTAAAGAATGGGCTCTAGTATGACTTCCATACATAGTTCAATGTCTTTCATCTGCCTAATTTTTGTGAAATAGTCAATCAGGATCATATCACTGAGTTTAACCTGAGGGATGGAAATAGTTTTGGGTTTATAGGACCAATTCTACATCTGGCTTGTAGTTCTTCTTGTGCTTAGAAGTATTCCCTTGAGGTTTCTCACCAAGTCAATGACAACCATAGTTTCCATTTCAACAGCTCTAAATTTTGTCATCATTTTTGACAACAGGGGAATTTGAAGCCTTAGTGTGATATATACCCACTAAAGTGTTGGGTCAGTGGCTCTATGCGGAATATCCAATGTTTCTATAGGAACTTCCACCGTATTAGAGTGGGAAAGTATCTTCACCATCTCCACCTTTAGGAGTGAGTTATTCTGAGTTGTTTCCAGATGGGAGTTTAAATAGCACAGGTTGGTATAGTCGAGTAGGAGGTCGTGGTCGTGGTAGATAGACCCCTGATTACCAGCAGTTCCAACAGAGAAATTATGATCTTGGTAGTCCATCTATTTCACATGTATGTTGATCTGTTCAGTTGCATGCACTACAGCCAATACCCAAAGATCAAGCTATGAGACAATCTACAGTACATAGTACTATTCTTTTGGAATCTACTATAGTGTCTACATTATTTGATGTGGGTAATTCAAACTCTTTTATCTATATATATATTATGGAGAGTCTCAAACTAGATATATAGTTTTTGTATGGTGTAATGACCCTAGTTATGTAATTAGGGGTAAAAAGAGAGGGTATATTCCAGTGTAGGGATTGTCCCACTGAGGTAGGTAGTTTCCCTTTCTTATGGAACCTCTTTGTTCTCAAGATGACGGGATTTGTTTTCATTCTTGGGATGGATTGGTTAGTTCACTAGCATGCTTTTATAGAATGATATCATTGCATGGTATCGTTTACATCACTGTAGGGAAGAAGTTATCCAAATAAAGGTGAGTGGGATGCATGGGTTGGTAGAGAGGGACTAGAGAATCATGGGCTAGTTGGAGTGACCTCCCAGATTGAAAATCTCTTCATGGAGAATAAGGGTTTTTGACAATCTAATTTCCCTCCAATAGTGGATCATTTCAGGGATATCTTTCCCAATGATTTGTTTAGATAACCTCCTAATAGAGGTAGAGTTTACAATTAAGATTATTCTAGGAGTTGATCCATTTTCCATTCCTCCATACAGGATGGAACCTATAGAGCTTCAGGAACTCAAGAGGCTGTAATAGGATTTATAGGCCAAAGGTTTTATATGGCCCAGTAAATACTCATGGGGTTCTCTCATGATATTCACCAAGAAGGTGGATAGAACCTTATATCTATGTGTGGATTACATAAGGTTAAACCATCTTATAGTCAAGAATTGGTATACACATCCTTAAATAGATGATCTATTCGACAAGATCCGAGGAGAAAAGTTCTTCTCAATGATCAACCTGATATTGGGTTATCATCAAGTGAGAGTTAGACCACTATACATACTACATACAACTTTCTATAGAAAGTATAGTCTGTATGAGTACCCTGTAATGTCATTCAATCTTATGAACACACCCATCATTTTCGGGGACCTAATGAATTGGTATTTCCACCCCTATTTGGAAAATTTTGTCATGGTCTTTGTGGAATACATCTTGGTGTGTTATCACACTCATAGGGACCATTCCAAACATCTTGAGATCACTATGACTATACTGATAGAGCATCATCTTTATGCCAATCTTGTTAAGTGACACTTATGTATCGTCAAATTCCACTTATTGGGTCATATAATATTTGAATCAGGAGTATTAGTTGACCCTGAAAAGGTCAGTGTTGTAGTTTCTTGAGAGCATCCCAAGAACATGTTTGATATACATAGTTTCTTGGGCCTGTTTGGATATTACAGGCATTTCATATAAGACTTTTCACATTTCCGTTCACCTATTACTGGTCTTACAAATAAAGGTGTTAATTTGATATGGTCATAATCATGTGATAAATCCTTTCAGGATTTGAATGGGAGGTTGGTATCAGCACCTATTTTGACTCTTCTAGACCCAGGTATAGATTATACCATCTTATGTGATGCATTAGACATTTTCCAAGGAGACATGCTGATGTAGGAAGACAATTTCACTGTTTATGCATCTTGGTGGTTGAGGAATCAAGAGAGAAATTACCTGATGCATGACCTTAATCTAGCAGTAGTGGTCAATGCCTTACATTACTGGAGACATTATCTGATGGGTGAGCACTATGTAGTGTACATGGACCACAATAGCCTTAAATATATCTTTTCACATCATGAATTGAACCTCATACAATGGATATGGGTTGAATATCTATAATCCTTTGATTTTGAGATTTCCTATACACCTTGGAAGGGCAATGTGGTGTCAGATACAATGAGTTAGAAAACTCAAGAATAGTCCATATGGGAAGCTAGTGATGAATGGAAGTTAATGGAACTCTTTTCTAAGCTACATCTGGACTTTAATGATTATCACAAGTAGTCTTACCTTCCATCCTTGACATTTACCTCTTCCCTCCTTGAGAAGGTTAAGGGTCAACAATTTTTAGATCATGAAGTCTTGGTACCTGTTGAGAGTATATCAAGAGATAACCCACCTCTAGATTTGTCTATGGACAAAGACGACATCCTACATCTACATAGATGTATATGGGTTCCTACATATATGAGATAAGAGTTTATTAAAGTGTCATGCACTTCTATGTGGGTATTTCATCCAAGAATCTCCAAGATCTATCGACCTATGTGACTCTAGTATTGGTGGTCTAAGATGAAATTTCAGATAGAAAGTTTTATCACTAGGTGTTCCACCTGCCAGCAGGTGAAGGCGGAGCACCAGAGACCTACAGGCTTGTTGTAGCTGATTCTAGTCCCAAAATGGAAATGGGAAGATGTTATTATATATTTTTTAGTCATATTACCTAGAACATCGAGGGGTAATGATGCCATCTATGTATTCATTAACTGACTAAAGAAATCATCCCACTTCATTCTTATATAGGAGACTTTCTCAGTTGATGATCTGGGAAAACTATATGTCTGTGTGATCAAAACTTTGCAGGGTTCCATGTACAATCATTTCAGATAAGGATGCTCGTTTTACATCATAGTTCTGTAAGGGATTGTGGAAGGATATGGGAACACATGTGATTCTATGTATATCTTTTCACCCTAAAACTGATGGACAATTAGAAAAAACAATACAAGTTCTATAGGATATTCTAGGAAAATGTGTCCGTTATTTTGGAGGTTCATGGGAGAAGTATATCCCTCTCATTGGGTTTTCCTATAATAACAACTTTCAGATGACAATTAAGATGAATCCTTTTGAATCATAATATGGTAGGTCAAGTCTTTTAACCCTGTTCTAACTCAAAGAAGGTTACGTAGCCCTACTAGGTCCTCATCTCATTCTAGAGACTATAAAGAAGGATCAACTGATCATAAAGTGCATGAATATTACTCATTCTATAGATAAATCATATGTAAATCATTTTCTATGACCTATTGAGTTCAAGGTTGGGGATCTGGTTTTCCATAGAGTATTTCCCAGGATACGACATATACTATTATGAAAGGAGGTAATGTTGATTCCTCATTTTTTAGGGACTTTTGAAATTCTAGAGAGATTCAGGCTAGTATCCTATCAATTTCTTCTACCTCAAAGGGAATCATTCCATGAACTATGTCTTCCATGCTTCAAATATTTTCCAGTATCATGATGATATATCTCATACTTTTAATCCCAAGGAAGTGGAGTTTGATGATGATTCTACCTTTGAGGAATATCTAGTAAGCATCACTGATCGAAGCACAAAGGTTCCTTGATGCTGGTTTATCCCTCTAGTACGGTTGTTATGGCAGCACGACTAGGTATAGAATGATACTTGGGAGATGGAATCCAACATACATTCTCAGTGTGAAGAGGTGTTCTCATATAGTTTTTCTCAATCCTTGGATGGTGAACTCGAGGAGGAGTTTTTTTAAAGGGAGAAGACTGTAAGAACCCATTATTTCACTCATGTGTGGGTTTTTTAATTTTCTATCTTAATCTCTACATGGGTTCTAATATGGATTAATTTTGAGTTTGTTAAGGTATTTGGGGTGTCTACAGAAATTTCTGAGCCAAAACCCCTTATATTTTGGAAATCTGGACAGGTCTCATGGTTGGCGCATGGTTTGATTAACCATTTAGATTAAAATTTCTAGATAGTACCACTTATCATGGTTTGCGTACTGTTCTGCGGCCTAACCACGAAAATTACCTTTCTTCCTAGAAAATCTTGCATGATTTTTGCACGATTTGTCAAATTATGCAAACAAACCATGCAGAGACCATTTTCTGGGTAATTTGAAAATTTTTCCCTTAATGATATTTTAACCATACTTCACCCTACTGAATCTGAGAACCATCAGGATTAACCTAATTTCCTATCATTTTGTATCCCTTGAACATCTAATATAGGAATCAAAAGATCTCATTCATCTAGGATCCGAATGAGTTTTTGTTCATCATGTTGGATGTGTAGTTGTAAGTACTCGGGCCCTCTTAATCCATTCTTCTTCTCTCTTTCCCTCAACCTAGATGATGTGTTGTGAGTTTTTATCTCCTTTTCATAGATATAATATGATATGATCTAAATCAAGGGCTAATATCGAATAATAAGTATCATACAATCCTACGGTGGGTGGTCTATCAGTTTCTTATACCTCAAAGGAATCATGCCATTCATGATGTCTTCGATGCTTCAAATATTTTCCAGTATCATGCTAATATATCTCACACTTTTAATCCCAAAGAAGTTGAGTTAGATGATGATTCTACCATTTAGGACTATCTAGTATGCATCGTTGATCGAAACACAGAGGTTCCTTGAGGCTGGTTTGTCCCTCTAGTACAGGTGATATGGCAGCACGACTGGGTATAAAATGATCCTTGGGAGACATAATTCAACATACATTCTTAGTGTCCAGAGTTATTCTCAGATAGTGTTTCTCCATCCTTGGAAGGTGAACTCGAGGATGAGTTATTTTAAGGGGGGAAGACTGTAAGATCCTAGTTTTTCACTCATGTGTGGATATTTTAATTTTCTATCTAAATAATTACTTAGGATCTAATATGGATTAATTTTGAGTTATTAAAGGTATTTTGGGGGTATGTAAAAATTTCGGAGCCAAAACCCCATCTTTTTGGGAAATCTGTATAGGTCGCACAGTTGGCGCATGGTTTTGTTAACCATATAGATTGAAATTTCTAGATAGTAACACTTCTCATGGTTTATGTATGTTTATGTGGCCTAAATATTAAAATTACCTTTATTCTTATGAAATCATGCATGATTTTCTCACGATTTGTCAAATTGTGCCAAAAAACCATGCACTAGCCATATTCTGGGTAATTTGACAATTTTTCCCTTAATGATCTTTTAACCATCCTCCACCCTCTCTAATCTGAGAACCATCAGTATTAACCTAATTTCCACTCATTTTGGATCCCTTTGAACATCTAATGTAGGAATCAAAAGATCTTACTCATCTAGGATCCGATTGAGTTTTAGTTCATCGCGTTGGATGTGCAGTGGTAACTACTCGAGTCCTCTTGATCCATTATTCTTCTCTCTTTCTCTCAACCTAGATGATGTGGTGTGAGTTTTTCTCCTTTTCATAGATATACTCTGATTTGATCTAAATAAATTTCTAATATTGAAGGAGAAGGATCATACAATCCTAAGGTGGTTGGTCTATAACTCATCCCTCAAGTTCGTTTATTTTGGATTTTTCATGTGGGGCCCATCTCTTTCATCGGGTGTCATTTATTGAATTTATATGTCATTCTTTTAATCATTAGAACCATATGTAAATTATCTTTCCATACATGTGATTAATTTTTGGTGGTTATGACCATAACTCTATCCTTCCAATGTTGAATGTTATGTTATAACTATTGTTTAGTGTTTTGACATGTTTTTTCCACCATTCAAGAGTGCCTTAGATTGACCACTCTAAGGAAAACTTTTCTATATTAAATGGATTGATTTATATTGTGAATTTCATAATGTAAATTACCATGTATTCTCACCACTTTACCCGCCTAAGGTAAGTGATCCCATTTAACAATAAAAGGTGAACTGGAAATTGGAAAGTATACAAAGTATTTGACTTGTCCTTAAATGTAAATGAATAGTAGGTTGCATATATATAGAACCCATTACCAAATTAATTTAAGGTAGTGGAATGAAACTTGAATATCGAATATTAATTAAATGGATTAAATGAATGGTTTCATACTACATGTCCTTGTCACACTAATGAAAGGAATGGTTTAAACCAAATGGACTTATTTATTATTTAGGACTTGATTAAATGGTTGCATGCTACTTGAACTTATCACACTAATGAAAGGAAAGGATTGAACCAATGGTTGCATGATACTTGACCTTATCACATTAATTAAGGGAAAGGATTGAACCAATATAATTTTACATGACTTCATAATCAAATAGGAATGTCCTAACTCGAGCCCACCTTGGATTCTAATAGGATAATTCCATTAGTTGTTGGGAACCCCATTACGATTCAAGGATACGAATTGCTTAAGTTGAATCCCACCTTGATCTAGATCCTTTTCTGTCACAACCCATCCTTTGGGGCCCATGTCGTGACTACCCCAAGACTACCTCCAATAGGCCAGGGGTTGGAGACTAGTGCCGAGTAGGAATATCCCACAAATGGGAGGTATTTTTCTAAGAACTTGTACACATGAACGTAACTCCAAGACACGTAGGATAGAGGGTAAAAACACTAAGTAAAGAAAATAAGTTCATACCACTAAAAACCCACAACAAATTATGACAAAAGGTGAAGTAGTAAAGCACAAATCGTCCAGAATTCAAGCCCACTAAATAAATGATAACTACAATATCTAGCCTACAAACAAGGGTACTGAAGCTGCTGTAGGAAGCTACTGGAAACCCCTCGGATCATCTCATCTCACAACGAAACCATCTCATCCAGGTCCAAGTCCAACTTTTCCAAGGACTCTACTAAAGCATCGTCCATCTACACAAGACATGACACATGTGGGAAAATCTCGTGCAGGGGTGAGTAAAACAATACTCAGTAGGGTACCCCGAAATATAATGTAAAAGATCACAAAGGAAACACCACTGAGAAGATATAATCCTCCCAACATAGGTATATGTCAATAACTCATATAAAAAAATCTAGATATACTCTTCTTATGAACTAAGAAAAATAAAGTTCTAACCATATAGCCAGTAACTGGATTCTCAATGCAGGTTCGAAAGGTAACACACAAAACCCGAAGATTACACTCTACGAGCTCCGCAATCCTAGATGGAACCCGTCCGAGAGGTACACACCATAAAGTACAACTCTACCATTCCTAATGGTATTTCCAGGAGAACATCATAAATCAAGAACATCCTACTTATCCCGGCTCCAGTTCTCAACACCATAAGTTCAGTCATCACTATCTTGTTCTCAATACAAGACTATTGGAACCTAGGTGGAGAGGCCTTCCCTCACCACTATACACGGATAAGGGATACATATTCCTAACCATCTTGTGAAACCACTATCACTACTATAATGAGTGGCCTATACCTCATTCCATTGAGGGAGAACTTACTTCTATCTGGGTATCGTTTACATCAACTGGATGGGCCCGCTCCTCATAACTGTGTCCGAAAGCTGAGGGAGCTACAAATCCAATGATGGACCCTCTCCCCACTACTACTCGGGACGAGGGAGTGCATATTTGTAAGTGACTACCTTCACCCTTATCCCATAGGAGATTACAACATCATAAGTTGAGGAAATCCACCCTGCCCATTAGAGGTGTACTACTCAGGGACTAGAGGACCTACACCCTGGTATGATAGGAGAGTACCAACTCTCTCAGTTCATGTGTGGAGGAGCCGTTCCCTCAAATAATTGGGGAGTACCTAATCCTATAATAGAGAACATACACCCTACCCAGTAGGAGAGTTTTGAATCTATGTATGTTAGATATGGAAGACCCGTTCCCTAGTCCCATAGGAGAGTACCAACTCCATGGTTAGAGGGCCCGGTCCCTGGTCCTAGAGGGGAGTACATACTCTTCCTTCATTAGAAACTCTAGGAACTTGTACCCTAGTTCTTCATGGGAGTAACTCCCCTAGTGGAATTTACCCAAAGGAAACGAACCCACCCCCACATCGTGGGGAGTCCCATTCTATATGAGACACGATGATTCCATTCAAGCGTGCTTGTACCGAGAGGACCTACACCACAAACCATTCAATTTCTAGAAAACATCCAAAAACCCCACTTAGAGTATCTCAAAATTGTGATATCATTTCAAGGGTCACAACACTGTAGAAGGATCATAAAATAGACACACCATTTGAAAGTTATGGGCATTTTAGTAAAAAGTGACTTGTGGGGATTCAGTTCGGTCATACCTAGTCAGACTAACCTGACCTAATTTCAACTTAACCCGCAGAGCCTGGCCCGCCCTGGATGGGATTGACCTGCTCGGATGTGGTCCAATTATTCCTCCCCAGACATGGTGGCTTGCCTCCTCCCTTCTGTGCCACGTGGTCGGCACGACCGACCACTGATTTTTGCACACCCATAGCTTGATCCATGGGTCCAGCTCTTCCCAAGCACGGAACAATGTTGTTTCCCTTCCAAAATAGTCATCTATGTAAACATAGATTCCACTTCCACCATGGTGCACCTATGGACACTTCTGTGGACCATTGGACTCGATCTGGTGGTCCATTTTCTGATCTTAAAGAACCTCTACGATCCTTGTGTCACATTCTTCATCGACATGGGATCAAATCTACATTGAAACCAATTTCGCTAGAAAATTCATAAGTTATGGTATCTCACATACAGTTTTGATCTATATGTCGTCATCCTCACACCTCTGTTAGGTCATCATGAGGATGGATCTTTGATTTGGGATCATTGCACTGTGAAACGGATGTGAAAAAATTCATTTTTTATAACCCCACAAAGAACATGAAGAACAAATGGGTCAAAGGGGAGAAGAAATACAAATAGAAAATACACGAATGAACATACACCATCATTTTTCATGGCCTATATCTTCTCCTGTTATAAGGATAAAATAGAGAAAACAAAAAAACGGGTCAAATCAAGAATGGATTAATTCTCCAAAATAAAATTTGATAAAAGACCCTCCTACTAGAATGAATGATCTAAGGGTAAAAATGTTCCTGGGTTGATCTATGTTTGTCACTTAGAAATCAAGAACATGGAAAACATAATCAAAACCAAACACCCTACCTGGATCTGATTTGATCATTGATGATGAGAAAAGCTACATCATTTCCATTTTCGATTCGTTGAAGAACGATCTCAATCCACACTCTGGTTTCCAAAACTAATTCAACGGAATATTCTGTCCAGAGAGAGGCTCTCGTATTTACCTTAGGGAAGCTCTAGGGTTATAATGATAATTGTGTGTCCTTGATGAATATTTTTTTTAAAGAAAATCGTTGTTGCTTCAAAATATTTTTATTTTAAATTTTTTAATGATGTCAACGTCCAAAATAAAAAAGTTTTTTTTGGACCTTTCTAGATGATGTTAGTCCATACCTAAGGAAAAGTTATTGTTATGAATTCAATGATGACCTTGGATATATGATTCGTACATCTATTTGAAAGATACTAAAGTTTAATGTTCACTACTTGAGCACTTTTAATCAAAAACTAAATTTTATTCAAATATTTATTCTGGGAACAACTGGCATCATAATTGCATGTCATCTCAGCAACCAATCTCATAATTTTTTCAAATATTTTTTAAAACAATTCAAGAAAAATTTGGGTCATTAAATTCGCCCTACATTAGGTATTTTCATCCCTGAAAAGCAAAATCCAGCACTAAAGGAAGGAAAAACTGAGCTCCCTTCTGGGCTCCCATACAAGGGAGTCAATGTTCCATGTGCTTCTTAAAAGAGAACACTCGTAGGAGCAAATTATATCTACCACTCCCATTCCCATATTATTCTAGTCCAACACCATTAAAAAATGGGCACAAGTGTCTTTAGATATGAAAATTTGGAAAGCACCAAGCAACACAGCCCATCTACCATCATGGGGTCTAGCATATCACCTTCATGCTAACCTGACGTAGATACTGATAGAACTCCTTAGTTCACATCCACCCTTGGATTAAATATACAAAATCCTTCACAAGTGTTATGTGTTCTAGGTTGACATTGACTGCACAGGGGTATTTACAAACAAAACAGGTTTTCCAAAGAGTGAACACTGGTTCTTACTAGGCCCTATTTCTACAACCTCCAGCTGTCGCACAACATACTAAAATGGATACACTACCACACCCACTAGTGGCATCCCAACAAAGTATGGATGGTAATAAATCATTCCATACTACAAAAACAACACATGGTCTAACTCTACCACCATGAAAATGATCCCAAGAAAAAGAATTCAAGTAGAAAAAATTTGTTGGAAGGTCCAGGATCTTCCTTGATGATTCAACACAAAACATCACCCAAAATATTCAAGACCAATGGATTTTCCCACCGTAGCTCAAAAATGGGTTTCGCAAATCCTATTTCTCTTAATGTTATATCCAAGAGTTTACCCTGTGCTTCAAGGGTTTTCTTCTCATTGACAAAGAAAACTCCATTTCATCACTACAGACACACCATAACCTTTTCCTAAAATAATCAATCTAATCATGAACTGTGGATTTAGTTTATACTAAGAATGAAATCATATGTCCTTGACACCACTTCCAAGATATCCCAACAGAAAATCGTGCCTCTAATATTCAGTTCACATTATCGGCACCAATGTGTGGTCTTTGGGTCTCCTCCAGTAGAAGTATCTAAACATAAGGATCATGTCAATAGATTAAGAGGAACCTCTATGTATCAAACAAGAAAAGTGGTTGGAAATGTAATCACTAGTACAAGTATCTATATATACTGCAGCTCAAGTAGAAAGACCTTGATCATACCTTGAATCATTACTGAAGTCCTAGGGTTATAAGACTTGACCTATTGTAACTATCTCCTCCCTTATATTCCAACTCCCATAGTCTAGTATTGGCCACCTAGATGGGGTGGTGGAAACATGTCAAAAATTCAGCAACCTCCTACTAATTCCCTAGCTCCCTTGCGACATCTTCCGCCCAATAGATCTATCTTCTATTGTCGATGCCTCTTCTTTTGTGGTTCATCAACTGAATTTACGAATACCGCATGAATGGGGGGAAAATATCATGTCCGATTTCCCATATTTTTCAAATCATATATAATAATGTCCTTCTAGGAACTAGCATGTCCCTATAACTTTTGAAAAAACCTCTCGTTCTGCAGCTTACGTTGTGCACCTGATATCAATAGCTCCTTCCAACCTAGCATCCTAGGATATCGCTACCTAGAAAGCCTATGGTACATGTTCAAACCCTTTGATTAATCATCTATCACCAAAAGATTTATTCATGACTATCTTTGGAAGGTTACATCCACCTAAACCACTAGAGGTGGGACTGCTAACTGATCATCAGGATAAACTATCACCCGCTGACCATCGTAAAGAAAACTTGCTCTGTGACGGGCTCTCATCAGGGAGGCCTCTTCAAGAATCAGGACAAACTTCTGATATTTCTAATGAAACCTTGATATCTATAATTTTGAACACATCCTTATGAATACAATATGTATCACGTTTAAAATAGTATACCTGGTGAGTTGACTCAAGAAGGACATTGAAAACACGGCCCATTTTTATATGATGCATGTACCTTTGTTTTTTCTTCCTGAAACAAGTGTTTTCAAGTACCAAGTCAGAAAGTAGTTGCCCAGAGTCCTTGTGTATGGATACATCAGCTGCCACACTGAAACTAGAGTCCCTATATTGAAATCTGAACTTGAAACACTTAACGCAATTTCCCAAAACCAAACTCACAGACTTCTGATCTCAATGTGGAACCGAACCATCTGCTTTGATACCACTGTGTCACAACCTGTCCCTCTTGAACTTTGTCATGACTACCCCAATCCCATATCTAATAGGGTAAAGGCCAGTGACTTGAGACAAGTAGGAATATCCCATAAATGGGAGACATTTTTCTATATACTTATACACAGGAATGCAACTCCATGCCACCGAGGTTGGAGAGTAAAAACACTATGTAATGAAAATGCATGTGTACCACTAGAACCCCACAATAGGGTGTGATAGAAGGGAAAGTAGTAAAGCACAACCAGACTAGAATAAAATCCCACTAAGAAAAATACAACTACAAAGTCCAACCTACAAACAAGAGTACTAAGGCTGTTGTAGGAAGATGTCGAAAACACCTCGGCTTGTTTGATCTCACAAGGCACCGTCAGGTCCTGGTTCCCATCCTGATACTCCTAAGACTCTACCGAAGAATCGATCATCTGCACAATACATGACACACATAGAAAAAACCTATTCAGAATTGAGTAAAAAAATACTCTATTGGGTGCCCCGAAACACAAAGAAAAAGACAACAAAGGAAACACCACTAAGAAGATACAGTCTGTAGAACATAGATATACTTAGACAGCCCATATAACAAGAACATCCAAATATAATCTTCTCATGCACTAAAAATCATAAGGTTCCAAACACATAGCTAGTAATAGGACTCTCATTGCTGGTTTGAAAAGTAACACACAAAACTAGTAGATCAAACTCCATGATCTCATCCATCCTAGATGGAACCCATCTGAGAGGTACACTCCATTAGGAACAACTCTACCATTCTTAATGGTATGGATGATGGAAATTTATTCATTGGGAACATTATACTGGGCCCATCAGATGACTAAGGGAACCCAAATGAAGTGGACCACCCTCACCAAAATATATAGATGAGGGATCCCTAATCATAACTATCTCATGAAACCTATGTATCTCCTATAAGGTGTGTCCCACACCTCATTCCATTTAGGGAGAACTATATTCTATCTAGGTATCATTTACATCAAGTGGATGGGCTCACTCCTTGTAATTTTTTCTTACAGTCGAGGGAGCTCCAAATCCAATGGAGGACCCACTCCCCTCCGCTACTCAGGATGGGGGAGTGCAACTCCATAAGTGAGGACACACACCCAGATCTCACAGGGGAGTATGACTCATGAAGTACCAGAACCCTAATCCCACAATGGAGTATGACATTGTAAGTTGAGGATTCACACCCAACCCAGTAGGGGAGTACTATTCAGTAACTAGAATACATGCTCCCTAGTATGATAGGGGAGTACCGACTCTGTTAGTTAATGTGTGGAGGACATGCACCCCAGAACAACAGGGGAGTACTGGCTCCTATCATAAAATACATGCACCCTACACAGTAGGGGACTTCCCACTCTATGTAAGTTAGATATGGAAGACTCATTCCCTAGTCCTATAGGGGGTACTGACTCCATGGTTAGAGGACCCGATCCCTTGTACCATAGGGGAGTACCTAATTTTTCTTCATGAATATCTTTGGGAACCCATAACATTGTCCTTAATGAGAGTAGCAACCCTAGATGAAGCTAACCAGAGGAAACGAGCTTTCTCTTGTGACGTGGGGAGTCTCATTCTATACGAGACACATTGATTCTGCTCAAGCATGCTTGTACCAGGAGTACGTACTCCTCAAACCATTCGGTTACCATCCAAATTCCAAAAAACCCAACTTAAATAATATCAAAATTATTGTATCATCACAGGGGTCCCAACGTCATACATGACTCGTCAAATTGATGAATTGTTTGAAAATTATGGACCTATTAGTAAAAAGGGGCTGGTTCAGTTCGCGTTCTGTCTGACCCAATCATACTAACTTGACCCACCTTGGATATTACCCGGCCAACCCTGGTGGATCTCTCCTAACCCGCGTAGACACAGGCTGGTTCGTCCACCCCAAACGTGGTGGATTTCTGCGTCCCTTCTACGCCATGAGACCTGTTTGGTTGACTGCTGATTTATGCATGCATGCGGCTTGAGCTGTAGGTATAGATCAACCCCACTAAAGCATGAATCCATGACCCCTTAGAAATGGTAAAATATATAAATGAGGCTATTTTCACTGCCACAGTGTGCCTGTGGCTGATTTTGCGGGCCACTAGACTCCCTCTAGTGGTCTATTTTCTGATCCGGAATAAGCTCAGTGGTCCTCATGTTGATCCATTATTCTTCATCATAATCTCACATCGATTATGTCATCACGAGGCTGGATCTTCTATTTGGGATTCTTGTTCTATGGAATGGGTGTGCAGTAATCCGTTGTTCATAACCTGGCGAAGAACATGTGGGTCAAAGGGTAGAGGGAATCCAAATAGAAAATCAAGGAACAAACCTCATACATCATTAGTCACGGCATCGATCCAATCCTATTTGAAGGATAAAATAGAGAAAATCAAAATACAAGTCAAATCAAGCATGGATTAATTCCCCAAAATAAAATCCCATAAAAGACCCTCTCATAAGAATGAACGATCTACGGTACAACCTGTTCTTGGGTTGATCGCTGTTCATCATTTAGAAATTAATAATAGGGAAAAATAATCAAAACCAAACACCCTACCCAGATTAGGATTGATAATTGACGATGAGGGAATCTATTTCATTTTCATCATTGATTCATTGAAGAACGATATCAATTGGTGCTTTGATTTCAAAAACCGATATTCTAATATTTTTTGTCGAGAGAGAGCCTCTCCTATTTTCCTCAAGGGAACTCCAAGGTTATGGTGACAACCCTAGTCCTTGATGAATATTTCTTTGAAATAAAATCTACATTGAGTCAAAAATATTTTTATTTAATATATTTTGATGATGTTTATGTGAAAAAATCATACTTATTCATTTGGCCCATGCCAGACAATGTAAGGCCTCACCTAATGTAAATTTGATGTTTTGAAGGAAAAATTTACCTATGATTTATAATCTGGGCATCCATTTGAAAGATACTAAAGTTGAAATTTCTCCACTCGAGTAGTTTTAATTAAAAAATATAACATTATTCAAATATTTATTCTGGGCACACCAGGCCTCTGAATCGGACACCGTCGCAGCGCCCGGTCATGGAATTTTCCCAATTTTTTTTTAAAATTAAATTCTAGAAAATTTTGAGTCAATTTGTTTTCTATTATTTGTTTCCTAGTATGATACAGTATGATCCTTTCATTATTATTATAGGATTCCTTAGATACACTTCTTGGATACAGCATTGACATGTAGGTGCCATGGTTAAATCTCATTAGACTTTTTCTCTTCTAAGCCCCATTTTACCATGGTCAGTCACCTTGGACTCAGTAGGCGCCTCATTATGAAATTTTGTGGGATATGCTCCTTGGATTTCAATCTTACCCCATGCCAAGACACATTTATTACTTAGTTCGTGGCCCTTGATGTCCATGTCTCCTTGGTTATTACCTTTGGACATCACAGTTAAATATCATTATAGGTTGCCTTGTTTTAACTTAGAACCTTCACTATTGTTAACATGTGACTTATTTATAAATTTTTAATAATAAAATAATGAATTCTAGACATGTTTAGACACCATCTGAGGGATGAATCAGGAACTTGGTTGTTTATTTACATTGCATTTCTTTACTTTAAATATGCATGCCTTCATACTATTACATTTCCATTACACGGGTCAGATGATATATACACTATTGACAGTGGCCCAATAAAATTTATCTCACACCCTCTTCGTGTGTCATTTGGTACCCAGATTAGATTACATGGTTTCAAGTGTTGAAAAGGGGAATCATACAACTTCAAACACTTGATTGATTTCTGTTTAGTATGGATCTTGATAGATGATGAGCATGTCAGAGCTCGGGATGCTTGCGATAGTCTTTTGATTCCTTTATAACTTGGTGGAACATGTTGTTTCTAATGTATTGTATCCATGTTTTCCAGTTTTTTAATGACATGACATGTCATCAGTTATTGATTGTTATTACAATTTTTTCAGTTATTGTTATGTTTGTCTCTATTTTACTTTGTTCCTTATTTTTACTTATATTTCTTCCACAATTTACTGATTTTTACATCCATCAATTGTGATAAACTTTAGAAATGAGGTCATAGTCTCACCATGGAGACACCTTAGGCCCTCATTGCTAGTCATCATCCTCTGACATCTGGGGAGATTCTCTTAAGGACATGTGGAAAACTGGGCTTGGGGCACCCATTTAGTGGCATCCGCATTTGAGATGTCACAGGGTGAGCCTCACTTATGGACCACATATCTTTCACCTGACAAGATGAGTGATGGATTTCTTCTTATATCGTCATGTTATATCTTTTAGACTGTATGATTTTTGGGTAGGGAATGTATTATGGTGGGGTGTTTTTAACATCATGTTACTTGTTCTTATGTCTTTTTTCCAATTGATTTTATTACCCAATGGTTGGATATCTTATTGGGTTGTTTCTAGTGGTTTTACAGAATTTTATGATGGTTTTATGGTCTGTGCACGGTTTTCTCATAGATTGAGAACAGCTTGAAAAAGTGTGAAACCTGGAATGAAGGGGGTTACATGGTTGGAACACAGTTAAACATAGTGTGTAGACACACTGTGAAACCCTTCTAATGGATCTATTTTGGGTGCACTGTTAGACATAGGGTTAGTACTAACAATGTGACTTAACCTTGGAAATTTTTCACATGATAATTAATGTTTTCAAAATCATAATTAAAATCATGAAACCCCATAATTAAATATTAACACCTACCACTTGAATCTAAGTCAATTTTTTGTCTTTTGGGATCCCTATAGAACCATTTTTACCCCACAGGCCTCATCTCTTTGTGGATAGAAGTGCTAATCGAAGTGGATAGCTTCTATTTTATTGAGTTCTTTTATTTTTAATCTTGGATATCCCTTATTTTTTTGATTCCTTCTTCCTTAACCTTAATGATGTTTTTGTTTGTTTTTTTAGATATTGATTGGTTCATGAGAAATTATAGATCTAGTAACTATTATCTCTTCTTTCAAGATCTATCTTCTAAGATCTAGTGATCTCCATCAAAGGCAACACATCTCAAATTTTTTGTTGTTAGATTCCTATTATTCCAAATATTTGTTTCTATGTATTTCCTTCATTTTTTGATTCATTGTTTCTTGATAATTCAAATATACATGTTTCTTAATTTCAATCACATGTTCTATGAAATTTCTCCATTCAATTCCTTATAAAATATTCTTTGACACTATTATATTTGAATTGAATATAGAATTAATTGAAGGGATATAATATTGATATATATAAATGTTTATGATTTTTTTAAATTCCATGTTTTTCTAGATTTACTTCCAAATAACTTTTAAAGGGTGTTTTTTTGAAATTGAGGTATTTGTCCCTAGTTTTGATTTATTAAATGAAATTCATTAATTTAAATTAAATGGATTGAACTATTTGACATATTTTAAATAGTTTAAAATGAATAAATTTATTTAATGACCAAGAACCACCCTTGAAAATTTTTGACCTTATTTTGAAATGGTTGTTTATGTCTTAATTGAAATAAATGATTTATTCACGTGGAAAGAGTATATTAACCAATGTATAGAAATATATTCAAACCTATTAAAATTATAATACTTACTTTGAATGATTTATGGTTTATTTGAAATAAATGATTGTTTTAAAGGATTTTTCATCATTTTTATGATGAATTGTGAAAGGAAGAGGGTATTGTGACCCTTTTCAACATTAAATTGTTTTAAAGGATTTGAATTGAATTGATGATTACTGATGGCTTGGTCGGAACTTCATGATGATCCTCTCTTGTGATAATCCCTTAATTTAGCTTTCTTGATTATTTTACTTCCCATTGTTGGATGTTGAAAAGGGATTATTTACTTTGAGGGAATTGGGGATAGAGTAATATGTGATTTAGGGCCAATTCCCATGATTGATAAGCATCCCCAAGTGATCCTCATAAGTCGATCATCTCACTCATCTATTTTTAATTGTCATGGGAACCTAGATACTTAGATCGGATAACCTAGATATATGATTCACTAGCAAACTCACACCCTTCTATTGGATCCATAGAGAATGTGAAAGGTTCAGGCTATAGAATTACGGCTAAGAAAGCAGGTGTGCGTGGAACTAGTTTTCATGAGATACTCGAGACAAATTTTAGCCTAAAAATTAATGATGTTGTAATTTGATTAGATATTCTTGGGTGGAATCACTATCATACCTTGGTTATACCCATGATATTTATATACTTAATACTCGATACATGATAGTGTTCATTGTCAGTATTTGGTACCAGAGTTTTATTTCTTGATTCAATTACTATGATTATGAACCATCACTCTATTGTATTGACCATTTTTCATCTTTACATGTTAAGTGTATATTCTCATATTTCCGTGATTATCTAACTTTATCTTATAAGATGGTTTTCAAATGTTTTCAAGAAAATGTTTTGTTTTTAACTGGTGAAATGGCATATTTTATATGTTTAGTTTAATAAATTATTTTTAATTGTTTAAAATTCTATTTTTCATCTAATCCTCTTACACTCTTATTTTTACTCTTATTTTAGAATATTTGATTTACCTTATGAAGTAGCTACATATAATCTTTGGTTGAATCATATTGGGCTTATTAGATCACACCCTACTTTTACCTTTTGGTGTTCTTATCCCTTCATGATATTCTAGAAGGTGTTCATTATTTCGTTATCCATATTAGGACAGTGCTTGGGTTACCATGGGTGGGTTACTTGGGACATGGTGGATAGTCACAGGCCACTAGGAAACATGTTTTTTTGTTATTTTCCACTTTTAGTTTTCTCTTTGTCTCCTTGTACTTGATATGTATGTATTGATTGATATATATCAAATGATTTTTCAATATTGTATAATATTATTGTATACTTTTGTGATATTAATTATCCCCAATGATTGTTTTTTGATGCCTAGGTACCTGTTTCCAACCTATGGAGATTGGGAACGTTCATCAAGTTAGTATAGAATCAGCTTGGATATTTGTTTAGATTTTATTCTGGGTTGGTTAATTGTATCCTAAAAGAAACATTTCCATAATAAGGCTCAAAAACCAAGATTCAAACCAAAAACAACAGGATCAATGAGGATTACCAACACATTAAATATAGACATACTTGACAAAATATGTGATATTAAAACACCCTTATTGTTCATAGAATTTAAAATATCTATTCTAATAACATGATTGAATGAAATTGAGGTACCAAGATCTGATACTAGTTGAAGTTCCTATCATTAGATTATACCACTAAGAAGGGGGTGAATCAGTGGATAATAGTTTTTACAATTTCTTCTTTTATAATCACCTACTATAGTTTGTTATGATACGATTCACTCCATTTGATATTCGGATCCTCACTCCTGTATGTGGAAAATAAAAAAAATGAACACATGGTTTTTTACATGGATTTACCCCTTCTAGAGTAACATTCTATTTATTTTGGGTGATATCTCCCCATGATCATATATTCTTTACTTCAATCACAACTGACTACAAACATATAGTGATGCTATAGATTCAAATTATCCATGTCCGGAGTCACACGAAAAAAGATAGTTTCACACTTCCTTCATACATAATATGTAACCAATATGAGATTGATCTTATTGAAATCTCAGTATATTTAGTAATAGTAGACATAAATATCCCTCATTGATCCTTTATAAATATTCAATAATAAATGTTATCTTCATTTAGATATGAAACAGAACTAATTCTTTTTATTCTCCCAAAACAGAACATTGTTAACTTAGGAAAAACCATGTCTTCATATGAATAGTGTAATGGTTTTAAGTACTCAATATTTCATTAGTTTCTAATCAGTACATACACACTAATTTCACAACATTAGTGATAAATTTATTTTCACTCTCACTTAAAACTCAGTATTCCCAATTTTCTAATGAGTATTTCATTTAAGGGAATTATATGGATCACATCATAATTAATATTCTCATATAGAGAATGAGGAAGTATTTTTTATTCTTCTAGTAAAAGGATTTATTATAAACTTTCCAATTGATAAAGCACTACATTTCTGCACCTTTATCTGAAAAATGTCACCATTTTGGAAAGTGTTTCCACATGGATAGTTCCCTTATATAATTCATCTTCTCAACCCATTAGTTTAATCAATATATATAATAACTCAAAAAATCATTTTTCTATTTTAATACCCATTATATAATTCTTGATGAAATAATATTGATCGCACCATCTTATTCAACCTACACTCATGACACAACATTTTTTGAAAGAAACTCTATAGCTTCAATATTCACCCATTCAAAAACCAGTAAGAATCAATGCATATTTCAATGCAAGTGATTTTTTAAACTCTAAATAAAGAAATTATTGTAATAATAAATTTATAAATTTAACATTTGGATTTTCATCATTAATAACTGAAATATCAATAATCATTAGAGGTTTTCATAAATGAAATTTTCAAACAAGAGATATATATTTTTAGTGAAATTTTTTTAAAAAAAACTTAATGAATAATCTTCAATAAAATTTAATATGTGATGTTTTAAACCATGAAGATTGCCTTTGGCATCATTGGGTTTGATTTATTTAGAAAACAAAAAATATAGAATACTTAATATGTATGATGAAAAAAATTTATTACATGTTTCTCTAAAACAAAATCCCCTATTGGAATTTAGATCCATTGTAAAATATGATACATAGTGATAAAAACCAACATGAATTAGATTATGTGGTCAAAATTCCCTTACAAAGTAGAAATTTGATACGTGGAATATTCCAATGTGGGAACTTATATTACATAGAACATTAGATACTTGGAGTATTTCACATATGTGAGTCTTCACATAGTTAAATATTTTATTAAATAGATAAAACTCATACATAAGTCTGAAAAAATTTAATCCTTCACTCCAACAGCATCAAAACCTCTTCTGTTAACTACAAAGCAATATATATCACTTTAAATATTCTTAAATACCAGTAAGAAAATTTAAGATGGTTCCAAACCATCTCAAACATATTTAAAATAAAAAAATCAACCGATTGAATCATTTAAAAAACAATTCCAAGGCATGGATGATAATAAATAAAACCTTCTAAAAATTTCACAAATCCATAGTGTTCTTCACTCCCTATGAAAATTGCATCAATTATATGGGTCTTAATAACCAATCATGAGGAGTGTTTAACTTAAATGATTTGGAAGAAACTCAATATTGTAGATATGATTATTTTGAATGAATACATTCCTTTTCACCCCAAAGTGTTTAGTTTGAGTTTTCTATAGAGTTCATACATAGTGATATGTCTATATAAAAGACTCCTTATAGAAATTATTTATTTTAATTATAGGAATTAAATAACCCTCTACATGTTAATCTAGATAAGGGTTTTATATTACATATTTCTTCACTATAGGGTGGACCAGTTATCTTTATAAATAATAAAGATAAATTAATGCATCTATACTATGATTATTATAATCTTGACGCGATCATGATGAAGAAAAAGGATCCTATATTTTGAGTTGATGATTTATTAAATCAACTATTATGGGCTCAATATTTCTCAAATATTACATTAAGTAAAAATATAATCAATTAAAGTTAAAAAGATAGGATTCATCAAAGAAATGTCTTTCATAAAAGACATGAACACTACAAATTAATAGTGACACCATTCAGACTTATAAATTCCTTTTCTATCTTCATGGATATCATGAATAGTTTCATTATAGATTACCTTGATCTATTTATATTATCATTAATGGATGATTTTCTCAAACATTTAAAGTTAAAGGAAGAGAATTAAAATCATTTAAGCGTTTTTATAAATACATTGAGAAAAGAGAATATGTATTTCATATTTAGAAAGTGTGAATTCTGTCTATAGAAATTATCATTCTTGGGTCATGTAATCAAAATTGAGGGTATGTATGGGGATCATTCAATGATTGTGGTAATTGAAGAATAGACTATACTAACCATTGTATCTAAGATATATAGTTTTATTGAATTGAATTTCATAATAAATTTATCATGAATTGTAATCCACTAACAAAGTTAACTTAAAATGGATTCATGTTCCACTAGATAAAATAATGTGAAGAAAATTATGAGAGGTTTAAGATAAGGTTGGTTACATCACATATACTCAAACTACCATATTTTTTATAATGATGGTTTATATAAGGTGATGCATTAAATAATGGTTTGATATGTATTTTCATAAAAAATGACATGTTGATAGAATATTCCTCACTATTAGTTGATGAAGAAAATTAATTGATGCATCATTTAGAGTTAGAAGTGGTATTATTTTAATTAAGTATATATATAAATTATTTTCCTAATGAAAGGTGTGAAATAAATTTTGATCATAAATTAATAAAGAATATATTCAAAAATAAGGAGTTGAGTATGTTCCAAATGATATGGTTGAAGTTGATCAAGTGATATGACTACTTAGTGCATTATGAAATTGGGAAGTTGAACATGGTGGATGATGCTCTATGTTATAAGGATTGGGTAGCATTATCCAGGATTATTATTTAATTAGGCCTAATACTAATGAATTTTAAAAGGATAAAACATGAAATCATAATGTATAGAGATAAATCTATTCATTACTAAATGAATACTCAACCAACTATCCATGAGAAGATCAAGGACATGAAGAAAGAGGATATAGAGTTATAGAAGAAGGTATGGAATATTCCAAATTCCCACACTTGTAAATGATAAAATTATAAGACATAAGAAAAGAATATGTGTCCCTTTAATACTAAATTTAATAATGACTTACTGGATAAGGCACAAAGATCATAATTAACTATCAATCCTATATTTACAAATATGTATAGAGATATCAAGAAATATTTATTATGGGGAAATATGAATATATATTTTAAAGTATATATCTCAATGATTCGTCAACCAACATGTTAAGGATAAACTCTATAATTATAAGGGGATGATGAAACCACTACCCCTTACTATATAGAAATTGGATAACATCACTATGGATTTCATCATAAGACTACCTAATCATTTTAAAGGTGATAATGAAATTTGGGTTGTAGTTGATTGTCGTGTAATGTTGGTACATTTAATTTTTATTTGAGAAGATTTATTTCTTGATAAAATTTCTAATATATATATATATAATAAGTGGTATAAATACAAGGAATACCAATTTTTGTTATATTAGATTGAGATCCCTGTTTCACCTCAATGTTTTATAGAAGCATATAACAAAAATTGGTTAAATAGTTGATATTTTTTACCATATAAAATCCTCATACAAATCATCAGTCTAAAATGCCAATTATAAACCTTGAAGATATTCAGAGACCCCATTAAATAGATTTCAAAGGATTTTGAGATCAATACCTTCTATTGGAAGATTTCTCATATAACAAAATTTTCTATTCCAGCATTCAAATAGAATCATATGAGGTTCTATATATAAATAGGATTAGAAATTAATTATTTTGGGATAAAGTTAGAGATCATAAGAAACTAGTACTGGATCATACTCAAGAGATTTAAGAGAAAATTAAAACCATTTTCATGCCCATTAAAATTAAAAAATGATTATAGAATAGTTATGTTGATAATCATTGGTGATATTTGGAGATTGATGTTGTAGATGAGGTAATTGTTTCAATATCGCCATGGAATAGTTTCATGAAATTAGGTAAGTAGGGAATATTTATTCAATGATTCTTCATCCCTTTTAAAAACATTGATCATTTGTGGAAGGTATCTTATTTCCTTTCACTTTTATTGAACCTCTCCCAAGGGAATGATTTGTTCCATGTATTAATTTTGAGGAAGTATACCCATAGCCCTTCACAAGTAATAAACTCAGAGGTAGTACCATTGGAACCTAATATCTCTTAATAAGAATAAATCATATAAATCTTGAATTATAGAGATAAATTACAACAAAACATGACCACTCGCTTATTTATACTTCCATGGGGGAATGAAAAGTTTGACAAAGTGACCTGAGAACCCAAATATGTAATGAGAGAAAAGTATTATCAGTTTTTTTCATCATCATAATGAAATTTTGTGGTGAAAATGTTTTTAAGGAGGGAAACTATAACACACTTCAATTTTAGTATGTAATTACCTTTAGAAATTAATATGTGTCAGATGTCTTGTAATACATAAAACACTAAAATAAAATAAAACTGGATATATTTTATTAAAATTAATGATGAAAATTAAGATATTGTTAGAATTAAATGAAAAATATCATTATCAAAACTGAAAAGAAATAAAATATCAAGTAAAAAAAGATAATAATACAATAAATTATTTATTATAAAAATATGAATTTTAAAATAATAATATTATTAAATATTTCTTTTATGTGTTCATAAAATTCAAATAAATATTTTAATACTAAATCATTATTGAAATTTAACGGTAAGAAGATCATTAATTTATTGGATGTTATAAAAATAATTTAAGGTTAAAAATATACCTTTAAAAAATTTAATGAATTTTTTGAACAAGCTAAATATATTATGGTTAAATGATGATGTAAATAAAATATAATGTATATATTTATATAAAATGAGATTAATACTCATGTAATTATTAGTAACTAATATGAAATATGAATAAGAAATCATAATGTTTAAAATGTTATTTTTCTATAAAACTAATTTCCCATTATATTATATGTTTTCATTTAAAATATTGATTTCATACATTTAGAATTATAATTTCATTAAATAGATTCTAGATTTGCAATCATTCCATTGAAATTAGGAAATAAGTGTGATTTTATATTTTTATTAAAAAATAACTACCATGCTAAATAATTAAATAAGGTAAAAAATGGGTAAAAAGAGGAAAACTAAAATGGCTCAAATTTTATGTAATTAACATGATATTAAGAAATTTTAGAAGGCGATTATAAGTTATGGGATTCAATCCTTAAAATATAACAAATATTTTCAACCTAAATTGTAACACCCTGAATTTTATCAGAGTGATTCTTTTAAATTTTATTTATGTCTTGTGTTATATGCTACACCAATATTAGCTTGCGCTATATGCAACACCGTATTAGCTTGCAGTATATGCAACACTATTTTTGGCTTGTTTTATGCACAATTTATATTTCTTTTGATATAATTCAACACTAAATATAGTTTTTGTTCAATTAAATAAGATTAAATTATGTTATATGCGACACCAAATGAATCTTTCACGCAACACTAACTTAGATTGCGTTACACACAAAAGTGACCTTCCTCGATGGCTTGCGTTGTACGCAATACTGAGTTTCACTAAACAAAAATATATTATTGTTACGAACTAGACATTATGAACAGTATTAACTGACCTTTTAATTTTATAACATTATAATTAATCTTACACATTTTCTAAAACATGGTATTAGAACAAAATCATTTTTTCTAATAAAGGAAGTATTTTTCAAAAAATGTAGTTTTCTCGCCTTTTGATGGTGCACCCATTTTCAGTCTAATTTTTGAAAATTTGATAAGTTCAATTTGACAAAATAAACTAATTATTTTGAATTAGGATATAGAAATTTACTTTGGACAAATTTTTCATATTTTTTTGATAACATTCATATTTTGATGAATAGTAAAAATACGTTAAATTTTACTTAAAAGAAACATTTTCATCAAGATGATTTACATGGTTAAATTATAATATTGAATGGTTTTAAAGTATAAATAGAATATATTTTTACCATTTAATATAATTTATTTAATTATCATTAATTTTACATTGAACACATAGGTAAACACATTTTAATATTTTGTAATATTTTAAACAAAAATCCATTTTTTCAACAAAGGGATTAATTTTAAATTAATTATTGGAACTTATGTGTTTTTAATTTGAAAAAATGGATTCCATATTTCGAATTATTAGGTCCAAATTATTTTAATAGGATACTTCTATTTTTGGGAATTATGAATAGTAACCACAGCAAATTTTATTTCCCATAGTTAAAGGTAAATTAGGTAATTAAGGGTAAAAATAATATTATGAAATTACCGTAACACATGTATTAATATTATTTTATGATTAAATTTCATCCTAAAAATTTCTTGGGTCGAAATTGAATCTATTGGAACAAAATTGTATGTTATTAAGACATTTATTTTATTTTATTTAAGAAAAAGTTAAATATGTCTCACTCACACTTTAATAATTAAATTATTTTTAATATATGGTTATACTGAATATAAATTCGATTATAAATACTCATTTGAAATATAATTTTTATTTATTTATCATGGTAATTAATTTGTTATTTTTAAAATATATAATCACCTTAATAACTTATATATTAATTATGCAGAAAGTATTTATTTGGTGAAAAATAAATAATATAGTTTTTATTAAAATACTAATACCCATCAAAAAAACCAAAAACTTGACCAAAACTTATTGGTAGAGTATATATAAACCATAACCATACAAGGGTAGACTTTTGGACCATTTGGAGCCTTATAAAACAGATTATGACATTCATATTATTTTATTTTAAATGATGTCAAAGTTGTCACCATCATAATTTAATAAAAATAGCATTTTAAAAGTTGGGTGTTTTAGAAAATAAATTATACTAAAACTATTATTATGAAATATATTATATTTATCTTCGTCATAGTATTTTATTTTTAATTTTTATGAAACAAATAAGTATATTAAATAATTATACAAAAATGTTCTAGTAATTATTTTATCAAGATAAATATCAAATAAATAGTTTTAAAAATATTAAAATAAATATTATATGATATAATTAATGTTCTCCACGAATTTTATAGATTAATATGACTTGTTATAAATCTATTAATTATTTTTTTTTCAAAAACATCTTCTGTGTGGATTTTATATAAATTCAAATAAATGAATTGTGTCAAAATTGTCAATATTGATATTTTATAAAAATAACATATTATTAAATTGTTTAAAAATCAGAACTTTTTTTAAAAAATTACAAATTAAAATTTATGTGGTCAAAAAAGTCATAAATTATCCAATTATGTAAAATTAACAGCACATAAGTAAGTATTTATAACATTTTAAAATTTAAGAAATTATTACCAAAAACAAAATCTAATAGATTAAATAAGGATAAATTAAAATTATAAGGTTTAAAATAAATTCCAAACATGTCTAAATTTTATTCGTTGATGATATTACAACCCTATATTATCGAATATTTGAATTAGACTCACTTTGGAAGTTTTTAAGTTGGATTTGAGTTTATTATAAATTAATATTTTGGAGGTTTCCAAAAGTGTCCCTCTACTCTTATAAAAGGGCACATACTCCCTCTCATCTTCACTCCATTTAGAGACTTCAAACTCAGCCAAAACCTTCCCATTTCCCTTCTCAGCTTCTTTATCAATATACTAGAGGTCTTGGTCTTCTTCAAAGACAAACTCTAGTTCCCTAAGAGGAAGTTTAAAAATGCACTTTGAGGAAGAGGTAATATCTTCTACCAATTCTTTCAAAATTATTTCTTCTTCTACTTACTCTTCTTTATTTGTTTCATTATAAAGTAATAACATATGTATCACTAATATACTGATATTCTATTATAAATATAAAACAACCCTATGTCACCTTTTACCCATCCTATTAAAAATGAAATCACCACACATGCGAACATACGGAATACTGTCTCTACGCCGTGGTGTAATCTTTTTTTTCATCACCAACATACATGGACGGATATAATGATGGAATAAATTACTATATATGATTATTTTAAAGTGATATTGATTAAAAAATATTATACACTATACAGTTCAATACAATTCCACAATCATGGGAATGATATCATCTCTCGTGTGTACATATGGCTTACCGTCTCCATGACGCGATGAGATTCATTCTCCATATTAACCATCCAAGAATGATTATAATGTATATATAGTAAATTATCATGAGATATATGACATAATTATTCTACTAGATTTATGTGTGTATATATATATATATTTCATTTACTTTAATAAGGAAACTAAAATAGCGTTCATGCATACGTACGACCTACCCTCTCCATGAACGGTATATTTCATTCCATTTATCGATCTATTATATAGATTAATATATTGAATATATATGACATATAAATCATGTTTCACATTCTAGAAGTAATTAATCGTGATCTAAGTATTCATATGAAATAATTATAAGTTAAAACACATAAGATAAATTAAATGATTTTACTGAAAACTCTACTCTAACATGGAGTTGACAAATGAACGGGAATAATAAAGTCATAGGGTATCATATATGATATAATAAATATTATTATGGTTCTGTCACATGTTTATAATATGTCTAAACCCAATATACAAGTGTTTCGAACACGTATGGAAGAAATTGGACCTAAGGTAAGGGAAATTATCACAATATTTTTTTTTTTTCGAGAATGTTTATACTTAAGTATTTAATGGGGCATATTTTTCATCCACATACATTTTTCATCAATATGTAATATTATTTTTATCCTCCTATAATTTTTTAAATCAGATTTTACCTATTGATGAGTTTTTAGTAAAATAAATGAAAAGAATCTTTTTTTATTTTTAGTACAAGATAATTTTTTACTTTTCCAGCCAAAGTATGAGAAGAATGTTTTTTTAATTATACGACATGAGCGGGTTTTTATGATTTCATAGGAAATTATTTCCATGTAAGATTCCTTTATAAATTTTCAAGTTTATTTTCAATTAACATCTTTTAATTTAAAATTTTGTGACATGTTGAGAAAGAAAATGTTTTTGATGAAGAAAGGATATTTTCCTCAAGAACTAAGTTCAAGTGTTTTATCAAAATTATTTTCCATCTTGGATGATATAGGGTTATGTTTTTATCTATATTATTACATTGATTTGAATATTTTCTGATTGAATTATATTTATGAATTCATTTTATCTTATGATGTCTTGATATTTAAGAATCCCATTTTATAACATCGGTTATGCTATGATGTATGATTTATGATTTTGTGGAACACATAAGAATGGTTTCATTATATGATGGGTGGGACCTATATCTCCCTCCATTGCACTGGGTAATGATTTATATCTCATGAGATAAACATGGCTCAAACGAAAAGTAAACTAGGTTTAGAAATAAAGGGTTGGAATGGCATGTAAACCCGGTTCAGTAATGGACATTGTCCACTATGATGGTCTTGGCAGTAATTCCTAGGAAACTATTGAAATCATATCATGTGATTAATGGGTTTCCAAAATTACATGTTTTATTCCCATACTATTTTATCAATATTGATTTTACTTTATGATCTATTCCTTATGTACTACCCAGATTTATTTCACAACTAATGATTTTGATGTTTAAACTTTATGTTCAAGTTTTTAAGTTCAAATGTATATGGTTTGTTTTATTTTCTCCAAGCTTACCCTTACTGAGAATTTGAGCTCACCCTATATATTTTTTATTTTCCCCAAGACATAAATAATGTTTTTAGGTAAGAATGCCAAAGGGGAAGATCTTTATAGGAGATGTTGAAGATCTTTCACCATTATTAGAAGATTATGTTCTGAGTTTCCATAAACACTAAACTATTACAGTCCTTGAGTGTCTGTTTTTGTTATATATTATGTATTCCACAAAATTGATGTAATATTAATGTATATAAAGCTTGGTTCTCTACAAAAATTCACTAACTCCCATGTGATGCCATTTTTACCCTCCACCCAATATGTTTTTCCAAATAAATATCCCACATTTTCACATATAAATAAAGCCCTCCTCAACCAAATCCAAACCACTTATATCCTTTATTTTACTCTTGTATTACTTCCCAAATGTTATATCCTAAATTCATATCCAATGTTTTTTATTCAATGTAAAAAATAATGAGGCCTAATTCCTCCATTCTATAGGAAGATGTTGTTGAAAAGTGTTATATTATCAAAATAGTTATTCTGTATTTGTCCAAGCTGATGTCTATGGTAATTTTTTTTAAATTATCTTAATAGATATATGATTTAAATTCACTTGTCTTTTTATGATGTGTGTCTTATATACTTCTAATGATTGTATTTTATAATACCGTTCATGAAATTTATTGGATTTTATAGTCTATAAAATATTTTCACATTCAATTTGTTTTAATTGAAAATTTACCAAATTTGTAAGGGTTTTTGTTCAATGTCACTTTGAAAATAGATTTTTCCATATCTAAATTTCAAATTGTAGAAATTTATAGTCTTTATCTATAAAACCCCAATTATTTTTTCTCTTATAGTTAAACATCTCTTTACCATTTCACCTTTTATTGGTTCAAAATTTAACCAAAAGGTTTCCAGTAAATTGAGCTGACCATATCTCAAATTTTTAGTTGGGAATATTTCTCTATCATACCTGTATTCTTTATTTTGTTTCATAAATTATATTCTCTATACTATTATGATTTCTTATAGTCATTTAATATTGATTTTCTATTCATTGAAATTCCTGAATGAAATATATTTTTAATTATTTCTCATGTGAACTTTTTTATTAAATATGCATATGAAGTTTAAAAGAAATATTTTTAAATTCTTTTTGCCTGAATGAATTTTCTTGAAATATTATTTAATTTTATTTATGAATATTCTATTAAATATTTAAATTTTATTCTAAAATAATTTATATTAATATTTTTTATAAACTTTTTACTTTGAGATAAATGTTATTAAAAATATAATGGGTATGTTTTCCTATTTTTAATGAAATTTCATAATTCTATTATAAAATTATTTCAATATATTTCAATATACTTTACCATTAATTATGCTTCATCATGTGTATTCAATAATGATATCATCCATATTCTTTATCTAGATGAATTCTGATCATGTTTTTTTATAAATATTTATAAAATATTTTTATTTCATACACAATAATTATTTATGATGGTATTATGAATGTTTTCATGTTTATGTGGCACACATATATATGATTTATTAGTATGTGATAAAGTAGTGTGTTCTAATGATCTAATTGATTGTATAAAATTTTTAAATTATGAAATATGGATGAGACATGTGTGGTTTTACAAAGTCTAAATCTTTTTGGGGTGAGATTGTTTTTTCAATGTCTCAAATTTTATGGGGCATATGTGGTTATCCCATGTCTAAAAGATTATGGGTAATGGGCGGTTATCCCAAGTCCAAAAGGTTATGGTGCAAGGGGAGTTATCCCATTTATAAAATGTTATGGGTATGGGGTTAGCCATGTTCATTATGATGTAAATGTTTTAGAGGTTATCCATGATATATGTTATGATTAATATGCATATTTCTATACCAAATTATAATGTTATGAAATGTTTCTATATTTTTTTATTATTAATATAGATCATTGATTTGGGTTTCCACACTCCTATGACTCCGGGTTTATGTTTTTCTCAATGGCATATGTCATGAATATTGTTTTATGATCTACATTTTATTGGGTATGATTATATTATGTTATTTTCATGCATCCTGATTATTTTCTCATACAAACATATCTATCTTATGAACACTTATAATCTTTTATCGATATCTATAATTTTTATAATTTTTGAGCTTCTAGATCATGCATTTTTTATGATTCTTGGATTATTAATAAATTTATGACATATGATATTTATTGAGGTGGATCTACTGAGGTGTGGCTATGAGTGTTAAAAAATAAGTTTTTTATGTTCTTAATCTACAAAGAAATTAATAATATATGTTATAGGGTTTGATTTATTATGAAATTAAATAAAAAATCATATAAAAATATGTAATATGTATGTATTTTAATTTTTTTTACATTAGATTATCATTGAAAAAAAATATTCTATAATTTAAACCTATGTATTTATCTTTAAAAAGGATAATGACAGCGATATTAAACCCAATAAAATGACAATTAAAAATTAAGAACACAAGAAATAATGTTAAATTTGATCAATTGATTTAAAATTCATTTATCTAAAGGAATTTAATTACATGTGTTTAAAATAAAAATAAAAATAAAAAACAATATCAAAAAAATAGAAAAAATTTAATAACTAGGATTATGGGAATATAATCTATTGAGATAGATCATCTATAATTCATTTGTCTCCTACAAAATTGGTTCTTGATAACTATCATGATACCAACTAAAAATTTCACCATGTATACCCACTCAATTCCTCTATCAATCCCCTTTAAATGAAATCACACCAAGAATTAGAAGTGTATGCCATACTTCCCTCAAAAACACTAAATCTCATCTTCACCACATCACTAGTTAAGTGAAACCTTTATCATATCATCATCTTATCCATTATGAATAAAGAAAACCTCTATAAAAAAAGATATTCCCTAATTCATGTCATCATTTTAATCAAATTAAGTCACTCTAATTCATTCCCAATGTGATTCATACTTAAGTGGATTCTCATTAGAATTTTTAGTAGCTTTAACTTTCCTTATAAAGTTGGACTTGACTTCATTTTCTTTAACTTTTTTCATTTAGGAAGTAGGATTATATGTGTCTTTTATAATATCCCAACCCAAATCACTACTATTGATTTGGAATACCACATTGCCTCTGACGTACATCTTGTACACCAAAGGCTTTCAAATTGTAGTGGGTGTCTCAGGTGAAGCCATGGGGAGAAAATAAACTCAATCAATGTTCATAATAAGAATAAATAAATGAACATGTAAACAATATACAATCAATGTATTAAAAAATCAATAACATACCAACTATATGAATATTTTCAGAAACATAGACTCAAAATTGAGTACAAGGCATTAATCTCCCACCGGACTGGTCATATATACAAATTTTTAAAAAAATAACAGAGTTTGTGTAAACACTCCAAGACACATCTCCTCATAGTCTTCAAACTTATTGAAAGTTATCTCTATAGAAAATTAGACTATTTTTGTACCTAACCTATGCCTACAATAAGTGAGAGAGGATCGAGTGCCCAAGTTACATGTCCTCCCAAGAAAGGTGTGAGAACAACTCCGTAGGATGCCAATAACATGGTCTAGTACCCAAATTATAATATGTTGTGTATGTTCATGTGATAACCTCAGTAAAACTTAATTGTAAAAACATAATTGTGTAAGCGTAACATAATTACCAATAACAAAAAAGTAGTAGAAATTATGTGTCGAGCATTCATGCACTTACCATACCACCAAAAACCTTCGGCATACCTACTTCATCTCCATGCCAAAAGGATAACAATTCTATATTTTAAGAGTAATCAAGATAGCCTTAGGACCAGTGAATCTATCATTCAACATCCTCATACAATCACGTGTATATGAAAACAACATTTTCTAGGAATTAAGTATCACATGTTACTCAGTATCCACTAGGAACCAAGATATAGTTGACATTCATAGGGCATTGAGTTACATGGTACTTGGTATCCACCAGGAATCAAGTACATACTATAAATGACATCTAGGTAATCATCGTATCTCTACCCTATACACAGTTCTATTGTCTCCATCATTTCAAGTCATGCCTACACTCCTTATAATTGACAATAATTTCTTGAAGTCCCACCCATTCTGATCGCCAAGAATGATGTGAACGATGGCATGGTAACATACATAATAAGGTAAAGTATAAAAGGAAATCATGGCATCAGAAACATCATGATTATTGTTAGAAATATATATATATATATGTTTTATCATCATATAATACGGAACAACAATATACATAGGCATAATCATGGCACAAAATATCATAAAGTAGCTTATGGAATACATAAGAACCCAAAGGTGATCACAATCAATCATGGTCAACAAGTTATACTAGTACAGGTATAACATCAAGGAATGATAGTGCACATATAAACAGGTCATGATATATCATCATGAGAATAAATTAGCTACTTGTTTGATCAAGGGAAATAATTTATAAGGATACCTTAGAGTTCTCATGTAATAATCAATAAAAATGGCCTCATATGGTAACACACACCAAAAACATGTGATCTAGGAATGAAACATGGTTTCACAATATCTAGGTCTCATATAGCATATCCTCACATCTCAATCTCTTCATGTACTCTAAGGAACTCATATGTTATCAAGAATTGGCCATCTATGGATGGTTTTAAGACAATTCAAATGGGCTCACAAGGTCCCTTTAAACTTCTTTCAATTAAATTATGCTTGGTTTCGTTAAAAAATTATAACTCAAACCATATTAATTAATTAATAATTATAATTATTCATTAAACAATATGAAAATATGGTTCATTATCCTAGTGTGGAGAAAATAATTCCACATTCTAATAAGAATTCATAAATACCAAATGGTAGAGTACATGAGACCACCTACCTCAAGGTTATGAATTTCACAGCCAAGTTTTGTCAACGAATCATCACCCAAAACAAGATCATATATCAATCAGTTCAAACTACTCACCAAGGATTCTTAGAACTGATTACATTATTTTATTTCTAAATAAAATAAAAACACAACATATGGTAAAATAATTCTCTCTCCTGGTCAATTTTCAAAATATCCATTTAATCCAAGGCATGTGATTATTATTTTATTTCTTAATGAATTATTATAATTTCACATGTGATAATATTTAATCTCTCTATAAGAATCTGAGTTAAGTATGATAGTAATAATTTATTATTCCTTGATAATATCTATATTATTATCATTTAAGAGACATTTATTCAATTCCTCCATAATTATTAGGAAAACTTATTTTAAAATTTTACATGGAAGAGAATAACTATAAATTGTCCCTTCTTGATCACAGTTCTTAGGAATAGAGAAGAGAGGATGGTGGGTTGTTCCACACATAGATCCCAAAAGAAGAACTTGGTTTATTCAAATAATACATTTCGTATCCTATATAAAGATGTTATAGGATACCGAGACTAATGAAGATTGCAAAAATGAAGAAAATATAAGGTCTGATTTTTCATAAGAGTAAAACCATGTACATGTTCACAGCATTAAATCTCATAAATTAAATTAATCATTTATTTTTTATGTTACTTGAATGTTGATTAAGGATTATATGAAATCCTTCATTAAGGGATAATAAACTTAAAATGATTCCAGAATATTGATTCGTAGTCTTTAAGTATTTCAAATTGTTAAAAGTTATAATAGGGTGATTCTGGTGGAGAAGAAATGTGAAAACAATATTTTATTTATTTTTTTCTAAAAAAGAGTGATGTGTAAGGTTAATCTTGTTTTACCATTATTCGGTTTCTAATTATCATGTAATGGTATCATGATATTTTTTTTGTAACCCCTATAAAGTAGAACATACCATTACCAAACTCATCCCTACCCTTATGAACCCTTATAAACCTCATTGTTAAAGATATCTATAGAATGGGATATTCTTACTCAATAACGATTTACCATTATGAAACCTTAAGAAAATCAAGGTTAATTTTAAGTAGTGATTGAATAATCCTCTTTACCATTATTCGTGATCTATTCCATGTATAAGTATAGATTTTGTTTTTGGTGAAAAGTTTAAAATTTTCCCAAAACAGATGATGAATTAAAAACAAAATGTGATTATGAAAATGAGGATGCTATAATTATCCCCCTATAACAAATTCTCACCCATAATAATTGTATCCAATGGTCCTAATCAACACCTAATTCATACCTAATAAGATTATCTTTAATTAGTTACAACCCACTATATTCATATTTTCAAGGAAACACTAGTCAGAATATTTCTGGTAGTCATCCTCCAAAGGTAACTATCCTAAACCATAAAAATTTTACATGTTTTCCCAGTTGGTTCACTAAACACTTGAAAAATTCATAAGGCTTGCAATTGGGATTAAAATTAGTAATGATATGACACATTCTTGTCATGCATCGATTTTTCTCTCAATTCCACGGCCAACATCTAATTTTCATTTAGTGTTATATCTAAAACAAACATTAGATATTCAAATCATTGCCAGATAATCTCAGGTCCACTACACATTGGCCTATAGAATCACCTTGATTGTCTAATGGACAATATTTCTTATACTATGACCCTTAAAAAACAATTATTTTTTCAAACTTGACCAGTTTGATTCTCCCCACCATACATTGATTTTCTGATCCCACAACTAGTCATCACCTAACGAAATGAATACTTATGGATGTTTAATCAACTGATTTCTAGGAAAATCACAATGCACTATGTATATATGGAGAGATTATAATGCTTTCCAAAATATTCAAAAATATATTCTTTATGTGTGTAACGTTTTCTAGTATCTTATTCATATGTTACCACCTTCGTTCAGATGGGTCTCATCCCCTCATGCAAGACTCTATACAAAACAACAGTGTCTCTACCATAAAATGATTTGTGTTGACCATGTAACAATACCCCAATTAATATTCAATATCATATTTCTCTAAAAATACAACTCTATATGAATTAAACACTCATCTTCCAACCCTGTGAGCATCAAACCAAATGAATTGGTTTCCAACAATAATACTGATCATAAACCAAAAAAGATAAAAAATATACCATCAAGAACTCCATCAAGAACATCCAAAAATATAGAAACATCCCCATCAATTAGTATACAACAACTATTTCTAAAACCCACACATAAAAAATTCATTAATGCTCACATGTCAAGGTTTTCCCATAAAAGCATAGAAACACCACTCGCTACTCATACAGAGTGATTTTTTCACAAATCCATGGACCAACAAGATGGAATCACACTCATTAATAGCTATCCGCAAACCACAAGGTGCTAGATCCACAAAACTGAGCACACAAAATGCTCCACTTTATAATAGTAAACTCATGTCTACCATGTTTCCCCACATATTATCCATCTCATGAGTGTTTGATCCAGATATTGAGCATCCACCCATACTCAAACCTCCTAAGCCTAACCACCTAGGATATTCACCCAGAATTCAAATAGATATTCATCCCAAATTAACATGAAATGAAACACCATACCCTACTATTTATGAAACAAGAATAAAAATTCTCAAGAACCCAACCTTGTATCATGAGTACATTTACTTAAGGTGCTCTATAATCCCAGGTTACAGGATAACTTGAAACACATTACTCTTAGAAGTAAAAGGTTACTCAACCACATAGATCATATTTTCAATGAAAACTACCCTTTTCATTAACCTTGATTATTCCTTCATAAGTAATATCCTCACATAGTTTACTTCCAACTAGTATGATACTTCAACTCTCGAGTAATCTGATTCTATTTGGAGGCCCCATGTTCATTTCCAAACCCTCACAATGATTCATTAGGGGATATAACTCACATAATTTCATCAAGGTACATATCCCGAGACATTACATGCTGAGATAACTCTTAGAACAACAATTTATTGTTCCATATATTTTGATCTCACCTAAACAACATGACAGTAGGTGCTATATGTAAAAATCCCTATAGAATTTAGTTGGCAGATTAATTAACCAAAACAATCCATTGGTAACTCGCAAAAGGTTCTTCCACGGAATTAATGCTTGAAAATGTAATAACAAGGTTAACTATTCCACCAGTGCATATAGGGACTATAACATCATCACTTTATTTTCTATCATTGTATTTTCCATCATTTCCCAGGTGCACAACATTTTATTCTCACATGATCTTCTATCAGAAGTAAAAATGCATGATATTTCAACCAAAATAATGTCATAAATAACTCATATAGGTAATATAATAAAATTCATTGACACCTAAAAATTTTATTTCTCCATTATTAGTACAATTACATATAAGTAGCATATATGTCATGAGAAACCTATATGTCAATTAATATCTTTGTGACAACAGTTTTTGATATGAACAAGATTCAAATCCATATGAAATAACAACCTCAAAATCCATGTGCATCACATGAGGGGAAAATATATGATAATAGAGAAAACCAAGAACATCATTATCATGGCCTAGTAACCTAGACTTCCCTTAGAAATGTTGTTTCTGATGTAGTATACTAAGTTTCATTAGAAGATCAGACATTTTTCCTTGTATCCTACCTATGGTCTATCAAAAAAAGAAAAACAATATAGGTTATCATATGATACCGTTTTTTATTTTCCCAACCAGAATCACCATGTCCAAGAAGGAATTCCATATAACCTTAGGTTCACCTTCTTGTATGATGAAGGCTACTGACTAGTATAGATAGTATTGAGTAGAACAATGGGGAGACTATACCCTCAATAGGAGTTCAAAATAAAAAATCAAAAAACCAAAATGTATATATTATACAATCAGAGAAATAGGAAACCAATAACATACCAACATTATGAATGTTTACGGAAACAATAGAATCGGGCTTGAGTACAAGGTACTGATTGATCGCTAGGATGATCACATATACAAATAAGAAAATAATAAAGTATAAGAGGCTTTTCTCTCACTCAAAGAAATATATCATCCCATTATTTATACTTATACTGATCTATCCAACTAAATGATCAACTGAAGCCTCATCTAAATATATAACTATGACTATTGAGGGATTCTTAGTTTCCCAAGTGCATTGGTCTACCAAAAAGGGTGTTTTTACAACTCAGTAGGACACAACTAATATAATATAATACCCAACCAGTAATATTAAAGTGTTTTCTCATGTGATAATGTCCATATAATGTAATAGAAAAAATATAGTTGTGTAAGAATAATGTAATCACCAAGAACACACAAGTAACAACAACAGTTTCTTGAGTGTTCTTGTTCTTACCAAGCCACCATAAACATTGTTTATACATGATTATGCTCCATTACGTAAGGATAATCATAATGGATGTTAGGACTAATCAACATTACTATAAGGGTAGTGAACCTTTTTCTCGGTATACTTGTGGAATCAGGGGTACATGTTACTCATCATTCTATATGCATCAATTCGACATGTTTCTTGATTTCCATTGGGCATTGAGAGCTTCTCTATATTCAAAAGTAATTGAGTGACATGGAAATTGGAATCCACTAGAATCCTTTTCATCCTCTATGTAGCATCTATTCTATCAACATATTTCCACCCCATTCTCTTGTACATCGACACCATCATCATAAGTCATACAAACACCCCCTATAAGGAAAAAGCTTTTCATGATTGTCCACCTACACTAAGAACCATTAAATATGCCTCTAAAGTCATGGTAACATAAATAAAAAGGTATATAATACAAGGAAAACATAGCATGTAATAACATAATGAGTATTAGTAGAAACATACCAGAATATTTGATTATAATTGAACCTAGCATGATAAGCTACACAAGAATATTCATTATATAAAACATCAAATAGGGTCTCATGGTCTACAAAAAACCACATGTGATTACAATCAAGCAGGACCAACAAGTTAAGTCAATAATTATAATACATCAAGGAAAAGGAGTGAACATATAGAAAAATCTTGGTATATCAATGTGAGAATAAATTAGTTACACATATGATTAAAGAAAACATTTAATATAAGCCCACCTAAGAATACTCATGGAAAAATGAACACACATGGTATCATAGGGCTACACACAAAATACACATGTGATCTAGGAAAAAACATGGTCTCACAAACTCTAGTTATTATGTGAAACATCAACACAACTCAAGGCTTCCTTGTTATCAACAGAACTCATATGTGATCAAGTATCGACCATCAATGGTTGGTATTAATCCAAGCAAAAATGTTCTATTGGATCCCATGGCACTTTTTCTAGTAATATTAAACATGATTCTTTTAATTAATTAAGACTTGATGCCCATTAATTAATTTATCATTATTATTATTCAAAACACATTATGAAAAATAGATTCATTTTCCAAAGGTGGTGATCCTTATACCACATTCCAACAAACATGCATAAATACCAAAGGGAAGAGTTCAAGAGACTACCTATATCAAATTTTCAATCTAAAATCTATTGTATGTTAAGAAATTTTCACCTTAAACACGTCATGGTGTTAATAAGTTCAAACTTCTCACTAAGGATTCCTAGAACTAATTTCATTACTTTATTTCTAGATTAAATAAAAACACCACAAGTGATAACAAAATTCATATCTTATGTAATTTTTAAATCATCCATTTATGTCGTAGAATGTGTTTAATTTTTTATTTAATGAAAAATAATTATAATTTCATATGATAAAATATGTTATCTCTCTATAATAATACATTTTAAGCATTATAGTTATTCTTTATCATTAATTGATAATTTCAAGATTATTATCATTTAAGAGATATTTAAACAATAAATTCAAAAATATAAGGAAAAAATATATTCAAATTGAATAAGGAAAATAATACATATAAATTTTCCTTATATTAACATTACACCCAATAATAGAGGAGAGAGGGTAAGTGTTTTTTCAAAACAGGATCCAAAAAGAAGAACATGGGTTCTTTGAATAAGACTTGTCTCATCTAGGATAAATAAGTTCTAGGCTACCTGGAAATTAGAGGATATCAATATTGAATACAGAAAAAGATCTTCATTTTCTTAAAAAAACAAACCATATACAGGATCATAACATTAAATACCACAAATTAAGTTTTCCATTTTGTTTTCCCTTTACATGAATCTTGCATAAAGAAATTTTGAAATCTATTTTTATGGGTTTATAACCTTTAAGAAATATAAATGAATCAATTCCCATGGTTTTTAGACTTTAAAATGGCTAAAAGTAACTACAAGTGTTGTTCTGGTGGAGGGGAAATGAAAAATAAATATTTTATTTATATAAATAGAAGCTCTATTTTTCATTTATTCTACCCCATAACGACCCTTTAACACCTTTTAGAAATTTAATGGCTAGAAATCAAATGAATTAGTTCTTTTTAGTCATTTAAATGTTATAACCTCTTTATAAATGATTCCAAATGCTACAAATTCAAGATTTAGGTAAAAGAAAAATTAAATAGATTATTTAATTTATGGGAATTAATGTTGTAAACTAGTCTGTGATTTATTTTATAAAGAATATTTAGACCTTATGTTGCCTTAATTTTTTATATTCTGTTATGTCTAAATAACTTATAACTTCTTTAACCATGATGTGAGAAGTCTTCTTCGAATGAACCGGGTTCTTCTTATGGGTTCTAAGTGTGGAAAAACTTTCACCCTCTATCATATATTCTTTGGTGAAGTGTTTAAAAAGGCATAATTTCCATGTATTACTTTCCTTGTTCAATTTTAATATAAGAGTTCCCTATATATCTAAGGGAATTGAATAAATAACTCTTAAATGATAATTATTTTTAAAATATCACTAAATGATAAAGAATAATTTTCATGCTTAAATCAGATTATTCTAGTGTGATTGAATATTATCACTTGTGAAATTATAATTATTCTTTAAGAAATAAATTATTATTTATATTATTTGGCTTAAATGGACACTTTGAAACATATCACAGAGATGTAAATTTATTATCACATGTGGTGTTTTTATATATTTTTGAAATTTAATAATGGAATCAGTTATAGTAATCCTTGGAGAGAAGTTTGAAACAATTGATACATTACCATGTTTTGGGTGATGATTCCTTGATGAGTCTTGGATTTGACATCAACAACCTTGAGGTGGGTGATCTTGTGTACTCTAGACATTTGTATTTGTAAACATTTATCTGAATTCACTATATGGTTCTCCACCTTCAGAGAATGGACCTAATTTTCATAATGAGTTATGATTACTAATATTACCTCATTAATTAATGAGGATTTTTTAATTAATTAAAATAAACATGCCTAATGTAATTGGAAAAAGTTAAAAGGGCCCTGATACACCCTTGTGTGTTTTCTTAACACTGGTTAATAATATAATAGGCTTGATCACATATGGGTTCCTTGGAAAACATGGAAACATTGAGGTGTTATGATGTTCTACATGTGACTAGGATCTTGTTAGGCCATGTTTGTTTCCTATATCAAATGTGTGTTGTGTGTGTACTTCTATAAGGACACATATATTGATTTTTTCTTGAGTATTCTTAGGTAACCCGATATAAAAACAATTCCATGCTCATATGTGTGACAAGATTATGAAAATGATGATATGTCATGCTCTGTTTATATGTGAACTCACTTTTCTTGATGTGATGCATGTATTGTCATAACTTGATCACCATTATTTATTTTGATCATTGTATGTGCCTATGTAGTCCATGAGACCCATTAATATGTTTTATTCTAGGATTATTCATGTGTATATTTTCATTACATGTTTAATATAGATCATATATATTTGAATATTTCTATTAATTATCATGATGTTGTACCAAGCTATGATTTCCTTGTATGAACCACCTTGTTATGTATGTTATCATTCCTTCGGATGAAACATTCTTGGTGATCGACACAGTTGGACCATTGTGACATGATTTTCCCTTAGAGGGGGTGTGTTCATGACTTACAATGATGGACATGATAGACTTGACAAAAGGGCAGAGATATAATGATGCAATCGATTTCATGTAGAGGATACACTTAATGCCTAGTGGATTCTATGTACCATGCCCTTTGACACCTAGTGAATCATAACTAGATCTTGTTTCCTTGTGTAAAATGAGTAACATGCTGCACTTTATTTCTAGGGAATTCCAATTAGCATGTACACACAATTCCATAAGGATTTCAAGAGATAGATTAACTATCCCTATTGCTAGCATGATTACACCTGAAATTTGTTATGATTGTTCTTATGGAATGGAGTCTCATAAGGTATGATCAGGGTTCCTGGAGGTTTGGTAATATAATGATCACTCAACACATGGATTTTATATCTTGTGTACTCTCAATGATTACATTATGCTTTCAATGTTATGTTTTAGCTCTTATTTTTCAATGATTTTTTCACATAAACATAAAATCTATATTACTTGTTGGGTAACATTCCATGATGGTGGTGTCCTACAGACTTGTACTCACACCCTTCTTGGGTGGACATGGAACTTGGGTCCCCAAGAATTTATCAATTATTGAAGGTATGGGTTTAGATGAGGTCACGGTTGACCATCCAATGGGATAGAGCACTATAATTTTAGATACTATGTAGAGATATGGGTTCGAATAGTTGTAGATCCTCTTTTACTTCTTTTTTTCTTATAGTATATGTGATCAGACTACTGGGTGATCAGTTCCTTGTACTAAAGTTTGAATATTTTGTTTCCACATACATTCATATAGTTGGTATGTTATTGGTTTCCACTTAATCTAATTGTATATTGTTTACTTGTTGGGTTATTTATTTTTATTGTTCACTATAACTGAGGGTATATTCTATCCATGGTTCCACTTGAGACCATCACTACTAGTAAGTAGACTATAGTGTATGGGGAGGCTCGACTAAGTTCGTGCATCATTCAAGCTCAGACTCTGTGACCTTGAATGGGATGTTACAATTGAATTAGGTTTTATTTTTTTAAGGCTCATTTTTTTCTAAATCTTCAAAGTAAAAAAATTAATACATAATGAAAAAAACCTTACATAACCTATAAAAATATTATGTATCGCCTTCACAATATTTTTCACATGGTAAAATGTGTTTGTTCAAAATAGGGATAATTATCTTCCTTACAAAACTTCTCTAATTTTCTAAATTATAGAATATTACACAACTCTGTACGGCTTCTAGAAATCCATAAATTTCACAAAGGGAATTGTGTTACATATAAACATTACTCCTTGTAAAATATTATGTAATATCTTAAAACCCAAATGTAGGTTGTGACTTCTTTAAATTTGGGAAATTATAGGATATCAATTATCATATACACTAGGAAAATTATCTTTTGAATGTAACTCCAATGTCATATTATCAAATTTTATACGTAAATAATATTACATATTCAATTAGAAAATAGAATAAATACTAAATGTCCCTCAAAAAATAAAAGTTCAAAAAGAACAGAGTATTATGGATCCTCTTTTAAACGAAGAAAATATTACACATAAACATCTATAAGTAAAATTCAACACTTGTAAGAATTTATAAAAATAAAATATAATAAATTCAAAAAATAATAAATTATTTTAACTATATTCAATAATGGATTTTCAGATGTTAATAAATATAATAAGAATTTGTTCCCAAAGATACTTTTGAGAAAAAACAAGGAACTTTGAAAATATTAATTCCAAAACATAAAACCATTAAAACTTCCATATGAAATGGACAAGAATGTATTTTACCACTGAGATGGGGTGAATCTATAAAACATATTTTATTATTTATTTATTTAAAATTATCCACTATGACTTATTAGAGTATAATCCACTTAGATATAAAATCTCAACCATATCTGATTAATGAAAAATAAATCAACACAAAGGTATAAAATATTTTTACAAGATTCACACCCAAGATGATTGATTATATCCTTTGTATGGTCTATTCGAGTAAGTGCCATAGATTCTATGTTATAATCAAAATTCAATTAAAAGTGGGTTTTTCCTGAGATCGTATCCTAATCCAAAATGTGTTAATTGACTCTTTGTCTCTCAAAAAATAGGATTTTAATATTTTTTACTAGTTTAAAACTATCTATAATATAATTATAAATATCCTAGAAACTTATTTATTCCTATTCACAAAAAATAGATACTCTTTTGATCCTCTGAGATAATCTAATTCACCACTTTCTCACTAGATTAATTCAAACAAATATATTTAGATAACTTCTTTTCACTCTTGTTTTTTGTTATTTTTTCATGAATAATTTTTTTATACTTCATCACATAACACTTCATTAAGATAACTCACATCTTTATCCAAATATAAAATTCTCACATACACTTGACATAATACAATTATGTATAATAAAATTATTAAATAATAACCTTTATATAGTGATGCTTCACAAATTATTACTACACTAGATAAAACATCAAATTTTCCTTATGCATGTCTAGAGTGGAATATCTTTACCTTGTTAATATACTCTCAAAAAAATACTACACTTTAATTATCATGTCAAAATATATTTATAGGAATTAGTTAACATGCTTGGTAGCATATGATTACAAAAATCACATTTAGCTACTCAATATGATGTGATGCTAAAATATATGCCACCTATATTATGGAAATCTCATTATAATATCATGTCCTATTAACATACTATATAAATTTATTCATGCCACGTGCATGGTTTCATACTACTTTCATATTTTCATAGGACTAACACATACTGTATTTTCATACACTTCATGCATTGTGAACTGAACTCATGAACATCTTAATATATAGTTTATTCACACACTACTGATTGAAAAAAATAACTTGTATAAATAATTAATTCATAGAATATTTTTCCCTGGGATAGATTAACTCATTATACATTTTAATTCCATTAGTTCAAAATCAATATACACTTCATGAAACTAAGAGTCCTCTTTTAACTCCCAATGAAACCCTATACACCTCACAAAGAAGACCATTGTCATGGTGTAATTTCAATCCAGTAAGAAATACCTTTTTATAAATGGTTAACAATACCCCGCATTGGTCTTCTCCCACAAAAAAATTGACAATTTGATGGTGTTGGTTTATTAACCAATATTTACGTGACACCTCTAAATGCCTCCTGTACAACCATCCGGATGCACGACCATTGCCTCAGTGTCGCCCCACACAATGGTGCACTAATTTATACCGCCCCACTCTATTGATACCTATGTCGACCCATGTTATTCAAAAAATGTCTCAAACCTATGTTTACAGTCACTATGAACATCCATAGCCCCACTCATCAGGTCCTTTTATCAATCTTATCCAACCTATAGAAATCTTCCAACATCAAGGGTATTGTCTTTAGTATTATCATATTTTTTATAACACCTTAATAATATTCCTTTTTTTAATATTTTAATTACACTTAACCATGATTATAGGGCCTCCAAAAATAATAAAAATACATTAAACCACTCTGGTCAACCATTCTTTCTCACCCATTCCCTATTCACAATTATCTTCAACACAAGATACAATTCTCAAATTCAAAATAGATTTTTCCAAACATTATTCAAGTATATTTCATTATAGATTTATGATGAATTAATTCAAACTAAAACAATGATACATTATACAAAATTATTCTATCTATCTATTTAACTTCACATTTATCATGTTTTAAATAATGTGATCCTTGAAAGTATCATTGACACACGTCTTTCACATTATACCTAAAAAATATCATCCTCTATAATTATTTTCTTAATGCACATGCATCAACTTATTTATATCTTCATCTCAACTTCATATACTATAACACTAAAAACATTCACACACAATAACATGACAAAAAGTACAATACCACCATCATTTTTATGGGTTCCTTAGTCTCCACATTTAGATTTGTTATCAACATACAAAATAAATAAACTCAATTCCAAAAAATATTACCAAGAGATATCCACTAATAGCCATTATAAAATAAATATTTCATAACTATCATAAATTAATAACATTTCTCTAAGACAAATGTCAGAACACTACACTATTAGATAAATTAGTATTTTTGGGGACAACACAATCTCTCGCTGAAAAGAAATACAAAGACAAGTGACTTAGATTATTTCCACATAAATCCACACTATCATTTCACTTATTGTTTCATTATTTATAATAACCAAAAATTAATATTAACAAATATAGAGTATTAAATATTCCTATTTGAAAAATAAGAGTAAAATCTCTATCTACTATTGAGAAAATATTACAAATCCTAAGGGAGGTATTTTTCCATTAGTATGTATGTGTGAGGTGAAGGATGATCATGATGTTTCAATATCAAATCTTTAAATCTTTCTCTAGGAATTGGTTTGGATATAATTGTAGAAATATAACGTTTTATGGAAATTTAATCCAACTTCACATCTATATTTTAAACTCTCACTTTTAGGAAATGATATTTAATATCAATATTTGTTTATCTAGAGTGTTGTAGTTCGTTATTTGAGACATAAATTACACCATAATAATAACAAGTGAACGTTAATAATCATTCAATAATAAACGTTATATCATTTAGCTAAAATTTCATCCATATAATTTGACTAAAAGCATTGGTAGTAACAATATACTAATCTTCATCAATTCTTAAGTTTAGAGAATTTTGTTTATTACTATTCTGTCTCACAGATCTATCTTTCAAAAAGAATGTTCCTCTTGATTTTTATTTATGATTACTAAAATATCTAGAAATGTTAGCATCAATAATTCCCTAAAAAGACAATTATCCACTTATTGTATATATCAATCCATAATTGTATTCTAATTAATAAACATAGGAACTGTTTTACTATCAAACATGTGTGACTCTATCAAATAACCTTGATATCTTGACCAAAATTTACTTCATAAAAAATATGTATCTTTTATGATATAAGATAAAACAAGACTCTAATTAATTTCCTATAGTATTTCTGGCCTATAATCTACCCTATTTTATCTTTTCTCAGCGTCAAACTAACTATGATAGGCATGGAAACTTCATTTGAATAAAATATTTCAAATTTATTGAAAAATTACTTTTCTTATTTTTATTGTAAAAGAAATTTGAAGCATTCCTTTCATAGAACTTGTAATCCTTGAAACAATTCAACTTTCTATGTATTGACATCCCAAAATACTAATTCATCTTATTATAAAATTCTTTGCATTCATACTCCTTGTCACCTATAAAAGTTATTTCACAAAAAATAAAAAAATTCAATTAGAGTACTAGTATTCTACTCTATCACATATATTTTTCTATTAACCATTCTTTTAGAAAAGTTTAATTGTTTCATATAATTATCTAGATTAGAATAATATGTTATATGAGACTGTTTTAACCCATATAAGGATTCATTTAGTATAAACATTTTGGTTCCATCAACATCAGAAATGGATCCTTCTATTCAACATTTACTTGTTTTTTAGTTAACTATTTAAGAATTCATACTTCATATTCATATGATAAACGTTTTAGTGTATGTGGTCTAAAACTACTAGAAACATTATGATGGGTTCTTACCATAAGACATGTGAAAATGTTTCTTCAATGTCAACATATTTCACAGGTTATTAACCCTTGTTGACTAATCTTGATTTTATATTTAATATCCCGCATTTTTCATTAATTTTATTTTTTAACACCCATTTAGTTCTAATTACATTCTTTCAATTAATGTAGTAAAAATATCACATGTGTAATTTTTTTCAATATGATCTTGTTCTCCATTAATAACATGTATCTAATCATTTTCCTCATTTTCCTTTATAACTAATATTGGTTTGACCTATCAAATAAGGGTTTTTTGGATTTCAATTCTTATTCTTCTTCTATTCTAGACTAAATCTCATTGACATGAAATACATTATTCTAATTAAACTTATTTCTTTCATTACCCATGCTTTAGTTTTTCAACTCCACCATCTTCAACATCATCAATTCCTTGATCAGATTCAACATCAACTACCTATGGTTCTTGTACAATACTTTCATTATTATCTCCACCAAATATTTACAATTTGTATTCTTCATTATTATAAAAATCATCTTTAGTTTTTTTATTTATATAGGGTTTATTTTCAATAATTTTCACATCATAATAATATAAAAACATGTGTTGTATTTTATTCAATGTCAAAATCAACTTCCTTTGGATATATATCCCATAAATATCCCCTCTTCATATTTTTCGATGAATTTTTATCGATTCCCATTATTGATCTTTATGAAACATGGACTACCAAACTCTATGAAATATTTCACTATTGGATTATTATTATACCACATTTTATATAAATTCATATTGGAAGATAGTCTTGTCAAACATTAGTTATAAATATTTACAGTTATACACACTGTTTCTCTTTAGTAAAATTGAAAATGTTTATATTCTGCAAGCTTGGTTTTTCACATTTCAACTAGATTTCAATTATTTCTATTTTCTATCCAATTTATTTAGGAATATAAAGAGTATTTTATTGATTCTTAATTCCCAGATTTATAATATATGATTCAAAATAATTAACATTGAATTATATTCCATTATCTGTTCTCAAATATTTAATATATACTGCTAGTTATCTCTCAAATTTTCTTAAAAATATCATAAAAAATTTTATTTATTTTAAATTATGAGTTATAAAAATAAAATATTTCATCTGAATGAAATCATCAATGAATGTGAAAACGTAATGATATCCATTAGTGGAAAGATATCACATTGGTCCACACAAATCAGAATTAATGAGATCAAGTGTCCTAATGGAATAAATCTCCACCCTTTAGTGAATTCAATGCACAAACATAACCTTTTTAAAAGATTAATAAACAAATTATCTTTCTCTCTTCTGTTTGGAAGGTATCTCACCACATTAGTCTTTGATATTTTACTTAAAATCATTTGGGAAAGATGGCCAAGTCTAAGATCCCATTAAGTGGTTTCATCCTTGTCACTCAAATAGCATGCATTTTAATATCAAATTTTTTGAATTAATTAACATTAGTTATTGATCCCTTAGTGATAATTCTTACATCAATTGAATTCATGAATAAGTATAAAATATTATTGAGAATAACTTAATTTCCAACATCCCTAGGTTTTCTCACTATAAATAAAATGTGATTAATTTATTTATCAAAAAAGGATATCTTTTGATTCCATCCTTTAGACTTATATCTCTGTATTACCAAAAACTATTTTGTAAACAACCATAAATTCCAAAATTCACTTCCCCTCTATTAAATCCATCATGTTTTTTTAAAATCCTTGAATCACCTTCCATGTGAGATGAAAACAACTATTAAGAATATGTGGTTTAAATTTCTATATTCCTTTCAAATCAACTTCTACAATCATAGATTTTTCACCTCTCTTAATCTTCTAAATTAGTTTTTTTTTACACTATGTGAATATAGTGCAATAATATTTGTCAAACTCATCAAAACATTATCCATGTAGATCACATATTCCATATATTTCTTCTAGTCATGATCCTGATGATATTTTATTTACTAATTGTCAGTTTCTATATTTTTTTCTACATTTTTTCAAAATAACTTCATTTCATATTAGTACTCCTACCCTTAAACTCATGCCTACTCAAGGGAGTGGTATATTATACCAAAATAAATAGAATTAACTCTAAAAAATTCCTAAATTCTATCAATAACTATTTAATTTGTATCTTCTATATTGATAGTAATTATATCCAAAATTCATTCCATCCATATATTATCTTATTCTATGAATTGAGGTGGTAATTATTTTATACATACTTGCATCCTTCTTTTTTGTATAATTGGATTTATAATTTTCTATCTTAGACTATATTTTATCATTATTAATATTAAAACCTTAAATTTATTTTGAATCTTTACTGGAGAATATTTGGCATGATTCTTTGTGAATAAATTCTCCCTTTATTTGGATGTTTCAACTTTCACATTGAAGACTCTATTGAAAACCACACTGATCTTCTTTAGGTATTTTTTGGTTACAGTACTCATTTAATACGTCATATTCAATTACTATTTTCTATTATATGTTATAAGTAAATATATTTCACAATTTCTATTTACTCAGCAACTTTCAAATTGAGATTCTTAATCACATCAATGTAACCATCTTCTCTTTTAGTAAATTATTCTTTCTCTTCATTATTATTTTATTTATTTATAAACCATCTTGACCTTCTTTTTAGTATTGTACTTTTATCAGGAAAATATTTAAGTTTATATCTCAACATATGTTTCATGTAGAACTCTTTACCAAATTCTTCTCCACATATTAAAATTTAACCATTTTTTCCAATTTTACAAATGAAATTTCATAAATTTTAGGTGTCCTATACATAATAATGAATACCCAAAGTGGAACTATCATCTTAATCTATGATCATCATGTTTTTTATATTCCTTCATGAAAATATTTTATTGTTCTCAACAAAAATTATGAAATCCTTTTAATTTTATCCCCTTTTTGAGTTATTTTATTTTTACCATCTTCATAGTCTTCACTATTCTTATTTGGGATATTAGTTTCAAAATGTCCAATTCCCACACATGTGAATCATTTTAGTGGATTTTACCTTTAAACTACCCCTTTAATTTTATTATGTTCCTTGGTACATGATAGATAATTAAATTATACTCATAATCCATTTATTCTCCATCTTCAGAATCACTAGAGTTCACCTCTACTTCTTCTTTGTTCATGGATTTCCTTAGAGCTTCAAAATTCATCTCTTCCTTTATCTTCTTCATGAACACTAAATTTTTTCATATCTCATAAGGAACAATAATATTATATATTTCATCAATAGATAAATCAACTTTATTTATAATGTAGATATTTTTTAAAAACCCTGGTAATGATAGAATAAATCATTATTACTTTTATTAATATCTATACATTAGATTGTTATAGTCATTATACAAATATTAAGATATTTTTAAAATAATAAAGAAATAAGTTTAATTAAACTCCATTTTTATAAGGTTTTTATTTATAAGTTTAATTTCTAAATTATAGAAATTGAAATTTAAAAAAATAAATTTATTTTTAAAAATCATAATATTAAAATTGAATTCGGGTAAAATTTTGGGTTTTTTGAAAGTGTTGATCTTTCAGGGAATTAAAAAATGATTTTTTCAAAACATTCATTTATTTTCAATAAATTAAGTAAATCTAACGTATAATAATACTTTAAATTTTATTTAAAGTAAGATAATTATTATTATATTATATTTAATCAAATTAATTACAACTTAGTCTTCTTTATACTCAACTTTAGTATAACTTTATTTTTTGGTGTAAAAATGCATTTTTCTGAAAACTGTTTTAATGTAGATAATGTTTCTCCTTTTAAAGTAATTTAATAACCCATAATTATAAATGATTTAAATAAAATTTATAGATTATATATAATTAAATATTAATTTAAATTCATATTATTATTATTACTATTCATAGAGTTAATATAAAATCACCTCATGCTTGAAAAATGAATTTATTGAAAAGCTTTTTTTATAGCGTATATTGGTTTCATTTTAAATTAAATTCTTCCAATTATATGAATTTATTTTTGTAAAATTTTATTTTATTTTTTTAATCAAAATAATTTATATTATATAATAAGTTCAACATAATTTTTTATCATAATGAGTAGTAAAAAAAGTAATAATATTTTATCGTGGTTGTGGTAAAAGCTGGTGTAGTAATGCTTAAACTAAAAATATAAGTATTAAAATGACCTGAGAACTTTTATAAATTCAATTTTATGGATATATTACACCATTAACGCATTTAATTATATATATTGGTCTATTTTTGTCCTTTTAGTAAGTGTAAAAATGTGAGTACACCTTTTTCTTTTCAAAAATTCTATGTGTGTCATCTCCCCCACTTATAAAAGGACACCCCCTATACTCTCTTATTACAACCTTAAAATAATTTATTATCATAAAATTACTACAAAATAACATTACTTAATTACCTACCCCCACCCTATACCAATTTTTTGGTCATAAATCTAATCTAGGAATGATTTATTTATAATCCTAAAGAGGTGGTCCAAAGAAATGGTATCAATATTAACTATGTGTTTTTCTATTATTTCTTCTTCCAAATTTTTAAAATATTATTCACCATGATGATATAATAAATAATTTATAAAAAATATACTTATTTTTTATTATTTTAATGTATAACCTACATAAATCTATATTTCAATCAAATTGTAAATAAAATAATCATTCGTGTGTATGGCAAACAACCACCTTGTGAAACGATATAACCCATTTTACATCATCACTTCTAAAGACTATTTATAATTTTAAAATTAATATTTATATATGATAATCATAACTTATTTTTAACTCTAAATATATAATATATCATTTTATTTCTTACCTTTCAACTCACTAAAAAATGACACTATCATTCATGGGTACTTTTGGACAACTGCCTTCACGAAGCGATGTGATTATTTTTTCATCACAATAACACATGAATGATATATATATATGTATTTATTTAAAGAAATAATATATAATTAATTATATCATTATAATTCTTCAAATATAAAATATTACTTACATTCATTAAATAATGATCATATAAAAATGGAAATGTTACACATGCGTATGTACGACCTACCATCTCCAAGATTGTAAATAGTTCATTTTTCATAAAAATAATTCATGATGGGTTTTAAAATTATAATTTATGTATAAGTAATAAAATATTTCATGATTATTATTCTTAATATGATGTAATAATCACTAATTTGACTATAGTCAACCTACCAAATTCATTTTTGACATATAAGTCGAATACTGTCAAAACATCCTATGTGAACTTAAATGATTTGATTATTGTGTATAGAATGGATAAAGAAAATAAAATTAATAATAAACATTAAAATATTCTTAAGAAAATAAATAATTATCAAAAAATTATTATTTTTGAAGATAAAGAATATACGTGATGATTCAGACTCAAGGTACGGAACACTTTAACTTAAAACAATGATCTAAATATTTTAAACATTTATTTGATAAATATTTTATTCAATGTACATATTAATTAAATAATATTATGTATTATTTTATATATATATAAATGAAATATAATTTACATTATTTTTTCTCTTTTTACATTCTTTCAAAGGCTTTTAAAAGGAACATTTTTATAGAATGTTTGGAATTTATTTACAAAATAAAAAAAGGAATGTATTATTTAAAAGATTTTTTAAAAGGTTTTATGTTGAAAAGTGAAATAATAACATTTTTTAATCATGAAATGGTACTTGAAAATTAGTTATTATCATAGGTGATCTTGATATATCTTATATTATGGGTTCACCTAGATAGCGTCGAGTGAGCCTGGTATAGCTTTTATGATGGGTGCACCCAAAAAGCATTGGGGGAGCTAGATATTTATTATACAATGGGTGTGCCTAGATAAGACTTTAATGAACTACTTATATTAACAAGAGCTAATGAGGGAGTTATTAGAGGTTTTCTCCTAAGGATTTAATTGGGATCCAGTAATTTTTGACAAGGGTTTAAAATAGTTTATGAATATGATTATCTAAGTTTCAAAAAGGGGGTTTTATTTTTATATAGATGGGTATTAAAGGTTTCCTTTTAGAATAGTTTTTTTTATTTTCATGTTTAAATGATTTATTTCATTCACTAAATTAACATTTAGATAATGTTAAACATTTCAATGGTTTTCAGGTTTTTCAATAGACTAAAATATTTCTTCTTTTTATGTCTCTTACTAGGCTTTTTGAACTCATCCCACATTTTCATATTGTTTTACATATGGTTTAAGTGTGGTTAAAGTAAAATAACAAGTACAGTAAAAATTCATGACGATTTTTCATGAAAATAAATCTTTTTTATATTAAAAAATTTATATTATGGGAAATATTGATATTGATCTAAATTTTCAACTTGGTTATATATAGTTTTGTTATCTATGAGTTATAAACTAATTATCTAAAACTCTAAACCTGAAAAGATCATAAAATGTGAGGGACTGAATTATTTAATTAAAAATCAAGATTATGTAATTTTTTTAATTAAAGTTTCTTATATATTTTGGGATCAAATCTATTTTAAAAGTTCCTCGTAAACTTATAAGAAATATTAGAGTATTCTAGTTATTTTATATAGTCCTTAATGTTACTAATAATATCATTGACTCTTAATAAGTAATCATCAACAGTTTCTTCATCATCCATATTCACATCATAAAATTTAATTATATTTCTCTACATATTTTCTTTTGTAACTTTCCCATTCCCTTCAAATATGCTTTCAATTTTATCCCAAGTATCTTTATTAATTTGGAGACCCATCACCTTCATATAAATATTATCTGATAAAGACATCACAATAAAAGTTCTTTTTTTACTATCAAATTCAAAATTCATACTATTATAAAATTTAATAGTTTTATCTTTCTCACTCAGTAGAAATATCACTATATATTCTTCAAAAACTTCTAGTATATGTGGGAGAAGATAAGGTATAATCCTATTATTCCAACCATGGTTATATTTTTCATTTAATATGGGAATTCCTATAATATTTAGTTAATTAAAATTAGTTATCTATGTCACAATACTGATCATACATAAGGGAATTATACCACAATAATACAAGTTTAAATTCAAATGAATGGGTTTGACAACTTAGAAGTGGGTTTGAATCAGTGGAACCTTGTTTAAAATTTACTTTCATTCAAATTAACCTCTATGACATATTAAATTCCAGTCCACTAAGTAATAAAATATTATCAACACCAAATTGAAAAAAAAATCAATATAAAGGCACATTAATGACACCAAATCATAATATACATACATATTACATCATTTTAGAATAAAATATAACATAACACATAATAACTAATGCCTCAAAACTGTAAAGGTTTGATGTATTTTGATACAAGATACTTAACCAGTATATTTCATGAAATATATTTAACATATCTAATTGATTTATTCTCAAATAGTATCCTTGTTAAAAATATCATACTCAATACCATTTTTTATAACTTGGGAAAAATATAAGCATAAGTAATAGTGATCTTAGATTAATATTAATAGTTAACATGGTAGCAATAATCATATATCAAATGTGATCATACAATAAGAATACTTTCCTAAGATCATGATAATAACTTAGAAAAATCTAACCAATAATTCATAGACTATTAATCATGATTCATGGAATAAAACATTATCATATAAAAGTAATGATTCATAAGGTTATGCAGTCATCAATAATCTATCAATATCCATGAGAGAATATCATAATAGTAATATCATTTCATAGAAGTGTATAGAAAAATAATAATCATACAAAATTATTTAATTGGTTAATTTATACTTCCTAGAGTATCATAACATAGTGGGAAAAGTCCTATAGTGAATTGGTTTCACTCCTCATTCCCTTTTCATTTATTGTGGATAAAGTCCCATATTGGATTGGGTTCACTCTCCATTCTCATTCATATTATATATTGATATACTAATCATTTCATAATGAGTTTAAGAGATATATAATTCTAGTATTCCCAACAACATAATGAAAATCATATATATGTTTTCCCCAATATCACAATATCATTTATTATTTTATAAAATCTAAATTTTCCCACGGGAAAGAAAAGTGTTTCAAGAAAATATCCATTAATAATAATCATCATCATAATAAGACATATGGGGAAAGAAAGTGGATTATATCATTAGATAATATCCCTAGTAAATCATAATATTTCATAAATGATGTTGACATAGATGAAAAATACTTTTACAAAATCATTATAAATATGATTAGAAAAATATCGAAAATGTCTTTTTCTTTTAATAAATTTTAGAAGCTAAAAAATTAAATAAAATTGGGAAAATTATATTATTTTTAATACCATAGATAATTTTAAAGAAATATTTATAAAAAATAAAATTCTTGATAATGGGAAAATAATTTCATTCTATAAACATTAAAAAAATATTTTTCTTGTACTTTTATAAAACTCAAATATAACCCATATGGAAATCACTTTAAAGATTCCTTTTTAAACAATTAAAAATGTTAATATGGTTGAAAATTAATTTAAATAATTATTTTAGAGTATAAAAGATCAATCTTGAAAAAATTTAATGAATATTCACATAATAGAAAAAAATTCATAACCTAAAAGATGAAATAAGGTCGTGTTTTCTAAAAATTATATTTTGGTCTTTTGAGTACCAATGAGTCATAAAGTGGAAATAAAATAAATGAATTATGTAAATAAAAATGGGATAAGAAAATAGATGGTTATATATATATATATATCTTTATTTATTTATTATAAAATTTTCCCAATGGATATTTAAATACGAATAATACTAGTTAAAAATGAAATTACAACACAACCCCTTACCTCAAGTACCAACTTGCATCATGCATAATCTAAGATCTTTTATAATAAATTTAGATTTATTTTATTTATATATAATAATAATATCCATACATATATTACCATATATAATTCATTCTTAGTTTTTGATAACCCATTTATTAATAATTCTCCACTAAAATCAATATCCTAAGTGTTGACAGTTTTTTTTCATGTATGTTTCAGTTTGGAGATTCTGGTCCTTAAACCATAGTAATGGTTTAATTATATCCAAAATATTAATCATATCCTAAATATTATATTAATTTATATTATACACTTAAATGAAAAAAAACAGGTAATTTGGTGATGAAAAAATAATTAGATCACCTCGTGGAAGTTGTAAAATGTATCTACACACAGGTGAAGCTTCCATTTTTCAATTGATGGAAAAAAATAATGTAAAATAATATTTTCTATTTATAAAATAATTATTATATAATAAATATAATATATTTTTATTAAATATATCAATATAACCATTTGGGTGAGTCTTTGATGAAAAATGAGATGCATCAATTCATGGATATGATAGTTCATGCATACGTGCATGCAACACTTTCATTTTACATTGGATAGATGAAAAATAGATAATGGTTGTTCAATTATAATTATTAAATTTTAGTATATTTATTTTATTTATTTCATTATATTATTATGTATAAAAAATATTTTAAGTGTGTGTAAGAATAAATAAACTTGAAATAACTTGGCTAAGACAATAACATCTTCTTTGAGTATCTTCCACTGGATTACACATTGATCCTTCTCAGGATGGTCTTTTAGTGAGAAACATACCTCTATAAAATTATCAGGATGGTTGGAAATATATTTGTATAGGACTTGGATCATCTAGAGTGCTTAATATGTGTGAATAAGTGATAAGAGTATGTTCCCTTTTATAAGTTTGGGGAGTGGCACACTTGTAATTATCAAGAATTTTAAAATATAATAATTTTCATAATCATGTAAAGTGGATTTAATTTAGTAAAATTTTTAATATAGGATCATTTATGGTTTAAAATGACTCAAAAAATAAAATTTATAAATCTTTTAGTTATAATTGATGCTTGACCTCATTGTTTGACCTCCTCATTAACCCTTTTAACCCTAACCGTGGTGACAAGATTTTTACCATGGTAACTATCCATATTGGATAAATTTTAAGTTAAATATGTTTACTAATATTTATTATTCAGATTATTAATATGGAATATATTTTATAACATTCAATTACTCTATGTGGAAAAAATTAATTCTAATATTCTAGAAAAAAATCTATAAAAACTATTTTCTAATAAAATTCTTTGTTAGGCCTAAAAAGGATTTTATTCTCATTAAATTACAAGTATAAACAATTAGATCAATTTTAATATATTTGATCAAATATATTATCAACAAGTTTCATTAAAATAATTTATCAATATTAATTAATTTAATTTATAAACATAAAAACATATCATCAGTATAAAAATATTTTCTTAAAAATATCTCTTTGTTACCTTCTAATGATTTTATTTTTATTACATAATATTTAATAACCAAATTTTGAAAGATAGTTATTTTTTTAACTTTTTTAAACTATACTTTACATATTTTTATCTCTTAGAATAAAAAAATTACTTTTATATGAAATATATAAAATAAATATGTTTATAAATAAAACATTTTCATTTAGCAAAAAATTATAGGAAAAACATTCCTTATCATTTCTAAACTATTTCAGGGATTTAATTAATTGGTTTTATTAATTTCATTTATTAAAAAATTTTAAATACAGAATAAATCATTTAATTTAATACTTTTAAAAAAGAAACATTCACTTATGCTTGGTGTTGGGTGCATCACAAGCTATCAAACACATTAAATTTATTAAAGATATATATATTCTAAAATATCGTGGTGTTACATTATCAATTCATATAATAAGTTTACAATATAAATTACATTAATCTATGTAAAATAAATAAGGATACTTATACCACATTACATCCTTTCATTCCCTTATAACTTATTGGAATTTATAGTTTCACAACAAGACTTTGACCAGGTGAGTGGTCTTTTTCTATAGCACTTCACATATTTTATCCAAGATTTCTACTAGTTGTTCAACCAAAGAAAGAGTATTATTCAATAGTATAGTCTATATTTTATTTACTATAGTACCCCATTCCTGGATGGGTTTTGAAATTTCAGGTGAATTTGAATTTTTTATTTGGTGGACAGTTCATTTAGAGAAACGAGAATCAGATTATGGTTTTAAGGGTTTTTATAACCCTAAGGGTGTTATTCGATTAGTTTTAGGGTTATATGGAGGCTTAATGATTTTTGTGAACATCCAAGGAAATTTATGATTCCTAAAAATAACATCATCAACCATTCACTGTATGAACATGGTGTTCACACTATGAGTTTTCGAGGATAGAGGTTTAGGGGACTTTCCTATGTGGGTCATCATGTGAACCATAGGTTCGCATAAATAAAGGAATAATTTAGGCTTTTTTAAGATAAAATAGGGGATCATGCCCCCATTTAGGATGAAAAGCACGTGCATGGGATGGATGATGAAAAACCCACTCCTACCTTCATTCCCCCTCAATTATGGGTAGTTCTAGGAGCACATTTGTGGCGTCATAGGAAAATTTATTCCTAAAATTATCTCTTTTATTTTTCCCTTTAATCACTGCCAATTTTGTGATATTCTTATACAGGGTGTAAAACTGATTCTACTAAATCATGATGGAATAAACTATTTGTAAGGGGATTTTTCTCATCTTACATAGAGGGAAACCTGAGATGATATCTATAAAATATTTCCCATTTGTTCAAAAAATGTACTTAATTGTATATATTTTTATAGTATTTTAGAATAAATTAATTTAAATTAGCAAATATTTGGGTTCTAAATGACACATATTTTTCTCAGGTTGATATTGGGTGGCTGATATACACCATTCACATGGGTTCGTCCACTATTTCTGTGACTTTAGGTGGATTGAATGGTTTTCTATAATTTATTCCCATTTAAATAAAATAAAATCAGAAAAAATAATTTATGATAAATTTTATAAAAAAATTAAATTTGATTCTTTTCTTTGAGTTAGGGCCTTGTAAGGATGGTTGATTCCCATTTTACTTGGATGAGGTCTTGTGGGAGTTTGTGAGTGGTGAATTAGAAAGTATATGGATTCCTAAATGAGATAGGTGGTACCTCATATATAACCCTTTGGTATTATGCATTTTATTACGTGTTTGATACGTGTTCAGTCTCCCCACTGAGGGTGATAAACCTATTTTATTATATAAATATTTCAATCAAAGTTGAATTCCTATTCTTGAGTTTCATAATGTTCCATGGGACACATTAAACCCCAATGAACTACATTGATTTTTTAGTCCACTGATAGCTAAACACTTGACTGATAATGAATTTAATGTGACACTAAGACCCTGAGGGTTGTTAATTAAATGACATATATTATTTATATGTTTCCTCTGTAGTTATAGTCTCTCTTTAGTGACCTCCAGGTAGAGGTGAGTGGTGATGTGGGATGGATAGGCCAGGGATTTTCCATGTATAAACCTTGTGATGCCTTTGGATAAGTGAGATAAACATGAGGCGAGTGTTCCTCCCCCATTTAGATTTGATTACCTGGGTTGGTATACCCTATGAGAATTATGTATTATTTGTTTGTGAAGGAAAAACTAGGGTTTATTAGAAAGGGTATGGGCCCATGGCCATCCCCCTAGTGAGACCTCTATGCAATAATTCTTATATGGTTATGCTTCATAGGTCAATGGGATTATATTATGATTATTATAAGATCTTGGATGCAATTCTAACTGGTTTATATTTTCTCACCTAATATATTTGTTTGAGGATGAGATGCTAATATAGGCATATCATACTATGATATTCTCTAGGGGACCCATATGGGTACCTCAATAAGATAATAACCCGAGATATGGTGTATATGGAAATGGGAAATTATTATCGTTAGTCTCTCCTTGGAACATGGATCAGTGACATGATCCTGAGGAGGCTATAGTGAAACTAGCATGTGATTATTCCAGTGAAACACAATTCCCATTGAGATGTACTAAGATACAAGGGTTGCCCTGGACTAGCTCCCTAAATCTGACTATCATGCTTCTTGCTATAGAATTCCTAGGATTGCCTTCATGGGTTCAATGTTTATTACCAATGACTACAGAATGATCAGGATTACCTCTTAGGGTTCGACAAAGACAAATAATGATTATTGATCACTTATGATTAACTCATAAGTATTTAATTATAGCCTAATGAATATGAAACACTTATAATTACCACATAGGGTTCAGTGATAAATACTGATTATTATTGGTCACCTATTATTAACTCCTTAGGATCATCTATACGGAATCCACATTAAACACTAAATATTATTTATTTTTAAGTCAACAAATAATTCTTTTACATTTGTTAATCTTTTTAGGGTTACATTTTTAGATAATTATTTTATTACTCATACATAATAAAAAACTATAATTTAAAAAGGTGGATACTTCTAATCAGTATCAATTTTTTCCATAATATAAAACATTCAAAATAAAAATGTTTTTATTTTAGGAAAAATCTTCACGACTTTCAATTGGAATTCTTCTTTATTCTTTCCCATCCTTAAACCCTATTAAAAATATTTTAAAACATAATATGAGAACAAAGATATCTAAATGGGTAATAAAAATATTAAATTAGTTAGTCTAGTGAAAAAACATATAAAAAGGTAAAAAAATTCCTTAATATAAATGTTCTTTTAGTGAATTAAATATATTATTTTCACTTGAAAATCATAAACACATTTTTCAGAAAGAAAAAATTTAAAACCCATAGTAAGAAAACTACGAACATTTTCTCGAAACCTGGAGAATCATATTCATACCCCATTTTAATCATTTTTGATAAATAACTAGATCCCAATTAAATCCATGGGAGAAACCCTCTAGTAAATCCATCCCAATTTTATATTAAGATAAGGAACATTACATAATTCATTGGAGTGACATCTTGTCACACTCATCATATAATATTTATTAGGATCATTAGAAGCTATCTAGGTGCACTAATCATATAACATATATTGGGCTCAAACATTTCTCATATATAATTCTCAAGTACCAAGTCATGAATTAAACATTTTATGATTTTTCCTTTTCATCATAACACCTTTGAGAAGCTCTTGTAAACTTGTATGAAAAACACTTTAGGATATCAAAATACACTTTTATTTTTTAAACACAATTTTAAAATTAAAATGAAAAAAAATGTAAATAGGGGTTTTATTAAAAAAATATTTTAAAGGAATCTAAACATAAAATAATGTTTATATTGGTAAGAAAATTTTGTTGTCTCTATATATGCTAAAAAAATATTCCTTTTCTATATTGTATGGAATGTCAAAACATTGTGTAAAAATATATTTTTTTAAATAATCTGAAAGAAATAAAAAGAAGATATCAATTTTTCTTTAAAATTATTTTCTGTCTATATAAAAACATCTATATAATATTTTAAAAAAATTATTCACATTAAAGAAAAATATTTGAAAGGGAAACTTTAAAAGAGTATTTTTTTAAATAAAGACCCATATAAAACCCCTTTAAAAGGTTTCCTTTTTAAATTACATTTTAAGGAAAGTTAAATAGATTAAAAATGAAATTTTTAAATCATTTATTCATAATGAACAATTTTTCTGAAAAAGTTATCAAAAAAACATAGTTATGGAACTGAAAGATTTTGAAAATAAATCTTAAAAACATTTAAAATGAAGTTTTATGTTAAAGTGTCTCTTAAGCTAAGTCCAGTCCATCTTGTACATTCATTATATTTTGGAATAATAAAATTATGTTTATTAATTATTTTCTTCAAAATAATTTTCATTCATTTTTTAATTTTTTTTATCTTTTACCACGCTGCAACCAATTATTTAATCATTTAAGTTCTCTTCATAATAATTGACGTATTCAATTTAAATATCAAATATGACTTTGGTAGGTTGACTATGGTAAAAGAGTTCATTATTCCATTACCTACAGAATAATATTCAAGTCATAAATATAATTTTAATACGTAAATAATAATTTTAAAACCAATCATGAATGATGGTTATGAAAAATGAACTATGTAACAATCACGGAGATGATCAGTCATAGGTACGCATGAGAAACATTTCCATTTTTTAATGATAATTATAAAAATAAGGTAAGAAAAAAAAATTTATCATCATAATGAAAATAATATAATAAATACCATATTATTTTTTAAAATATACTTATATATATCATCCATGTGATGTTGTGATGAAAAAATGATCGCATTGCTTCATGGAGGCACTAGTCCACACATTCACGTCCTGGAAAATATTAAAACATTGAAAGGGGTGAGCTCAGATGCTCAGTAAGGATAACAATAATGCGGAAGCTTTCATAAATAAACATTAACATTTAAGGCAATGTATAACTAAAACAAAAGCCTTTTAAACATGAACTTCAACATAATATGGCAAAAGTAAAATGAGATAATGCCATTTACTTATTCACATGGATATTCTACTGGTCAAATAATCACATGCAATATCAATAACCACTTTCATAATGATGGAATGCATAATGCCAAACTATCATAACCACGTATCCAAGGCCTCGTGCCAAGACCACAAATAAGATTTTGTCAAGGCCTTGTGCCAAGACACTAGTTTGTCTCATGAGACCTGCCGATGCATCAAGGAGCTATAGCAGGCTCCACCCGTCACTTATTAAGTCCAATTCATTCCTCATATGAATAGGTTTAAACATATCATAAACCATAACATAATCGTATCACATGAAACATGCATAAATGAAACATAACATTTCCACATTTCAATCACAAGATTTCAATACAACACATTGATATAATAAAAATTCTTTCAAAACCATTTTCAATACCAAAATAAAAGAAAGTTAAAACTTTGTATTTATTTTTCATTAAAAAAAGTGATGGCTTGTAGAGGAAGCCGAAACTCAAATAATGGTCACGGCAGCGGAGAAGTCATTGTCGCCGCATATGTATGGAAAGAAAAACATTCCCTTTTAGTCGTTTAGTAAAACACTTCATATAAAAAAGATTCCTTTTGAATAAATGTAAAAGTCAAAGGGGTTTATACACTGTATAAAAGAAAGTTGTGTATAAAACCAAATATTCCTCAATGAAAGGAGATTGAGACGAAGTCCGTAAAAAGATCATTTTTAAAATAAAATAGATCTATTAAGTGTATTCACAATAGGTACACATAAAGAATACCAAATAAGACATAATAATATCATGACATAATTTTAAAGTAGGAGATTAACCCAAAGAATGGAAGTTGGGTTAAGAAATTCCCTTACCTCGTGTCTGACTTGACTCAACCGTTCTTTAACCTCCTGAATAATAAACTAGAGTTAATATATACCTTATTAAGAACCATTTTTAATTCCATTATCCTTTTTATATCACTTATTACAATGTTATGAACATTATGTAATTATTTAAGTTAATAACGGTCGTTTTGTCGATCTTTGGTACTTGAGTCAACAATAAATTACTTATAATTACAAGTTGTTTATGTGGTAGAATATCCATTATCTCCAGAATTATATTCATGATTTAGATGTCATATATATCATATATATCCAGTATATACATTCATTTATAATATTACGTAACATTTAGTGGTAAGAAATGAAATGCACCGTTCATGGAGACGGTAAGCCGTACGTACGCATGAACGCTACTTTCGTTTCAATTCCATATTTAATGGAATGAAATCATAATGATATAAATTTATAATATAATTCAAGTATAATATAGTGTATAATACCATTTACTCCATCCTTTATACATCCCACATATGGCATTAATGATTCAAATCACTTTGAGGGGGCGGTAGTCCGCACTTCCTAAAATGAAATTATCGCGTTTTACCCATAATGGAAATCGTAAAGTATGCCATAAATGAGAAATACATAAGAATAAGTAAAACATAAACATATTATATATCATATATAAAAATAGTGACATCTTAATGGCCACCTTTGAAGGTGTTATATGAGTGTAGAACAATCATCGTTTCGTGAGGCAGAAATTCGCCATCCACAGAAACCGTATGTTCTTTAACCATTAGATGTAGGTGTGTGTAAGTGTAGCTCGAATACTTCTTATAAAAACATCCTAGTATATTGAGGATACTGGTGTTGTTTCAAAAAAAATTAATAAAAAGAGTTTAGGGGGTTGGAGAAGAAAAATAAAACAAAACAACATTAGAGAAGACATTACCTCAAAATCGGGTAACTCTTTTTGATTTGAGCCAAAGGCTTCCTTGGGAAGAGTTCTGCCCAAAGTGAGGCTTCTAGGAGTAATATAGGGATGTTGGGAGAGTATTTGGGCAGAGGTTGGCCGAGCCAAATGGCTTGAAGGTGTGAATAAGGTGGGAGAGGTGGGGGCCTTTTATAAGTGGAGAGGATGGGCTCTTTTGGAAAGATTGAAATGTTACATTATTACACAATGTTTTTCGAATTCTAAAGGTCCCACACTTATATAATTCTAGGATAAGGTGATAAGGGTTATAAATATCCTCATCCAATTGGCTTTGGACAAGTGTAAGCCTTGTATTTTGCATTATCTTACCATTTTATTTAAATCGTTAAATAATGAGGTCATCGCTGCATCATCATTATGTCATAAATAATTTAATTTATTTAATGTCTAAAAATTATAAAAAAACTACTATGATGTAGGAAATCTTGTTAGCTTTCTAATGAATATTTATAATCAAAAGTTTTACTTGTGTAACCCCACTTAAAAACTGTTTTAGTAAAACAACTCATGTTTGTGTCAATTTAATTTTAACATTAAATAAATATATATTAATGTCATTTTCCAACTAAAGTGGCTCCATGGGGTCCCCAAGTTGACCCATGGGTTTTCTTGGTCGGCCATTACTCATCCAATAGGAGTAGGACAAGTTTCATGCTCATCTCATATTATTATAACATTATTTGTACCTTAAACTACACTAATTACCTCTAATCGCGATTAAGAACTTAAAAGTTACTATTCACCAAAAAATTATTTTAATCTCATTGAACCACATTTTACTTCTTAATGACAACCATGTATGCTGGATTTTTGAAAATCAAATCACAGAAGTGGTAATATTTCATTTAAACGAAAAATCAGTTATTTAACTACCACTTAGTGGTTTCACTATTCATCAAAAATTGAAGTTTTTCAGAACAATGCCAAAATTTCACCCTAAGCTATAATTGATATTCCGAATTCAAAAATGGTGTCTATTTTAAAAAATTCCAAACATATAAGTTTCATTAATTAATTTTATAATTAATTCCCGCTGTCACAACAAATAGCGTGTTTTTAAGAAACAATTTATATCAAAAGATTGGCAATTGTTTATGTCCAATTTCAATGTTAAATTAATTCTAATGACCACCATTGGATAAAATGGTAAAAATATATTCTAATTATACTTTAAAACCACTAAATAGTATAATTTATCACTATGAATTATTTTGATTAAAAAAGTTGTTTTTAAGTATTTTTCACTATTCATAAAAAATTAGAAGTTCTCCGAAAAATACCAAAAAACTCAACATAGGCTAATTTCGATATTCCGAATCCAAAAATGAAGTCCATTTTGATAAATAACATTTATAAAATTTCAAAAAGTATGTATTACTATTCACAACGGCTAGTTTAATTCGTTGTGGTGTGTGTTAGAGTTTGAGGTTGCGTACAATGCAAGCTATTGCATTATTGAATGAGATTCATATCGTGGAAGCTCGGGGTGTTACATTCTCCCCTCATTCAATAAATTGCGTCCTCGCAATTTGAAATTTTTCTTTGAAAATAAAAGGTTGAAAAGAGAAAATACCTTTGTGGAAAACCCACATCGGAAATAAGATTAATAAAATTTAGCCTTAATAAGAGGGAAATGGAAATAAGAAAGTTGCCACCAAATTATGATCTCGATAAGGAGAACATTGGTGGCAATTAGAGACATATAATTGGAGGAAAAACGTAAATATTTTTAGGGATTGATTGAGGTCATCAATCACAATCAACTGTCAAATTGAGGGCCTCAAAGCCTTCAATCTATGTTGATTTAAAATATCTCCAGTTCAACAAAACATAAGGTATTAGGATAACACATTTTTTTTTTGTTTTAATATCCCTTTACTAAAGTTTAAGAATTAATTTATTCATTGAATAAGAGATAGGTATATATATATTTATGCTTGAAAATTAGAGTTTCAACCTTCAACTCATCTTTCACTCAAAATGATAATAGAACTCAAAAATATTATACTTATCCTAATTGTATAAGGTTCCAAATGTTAACACATTCCATTTAGATTAGTAAAATTATTTTTTAATAACCAGGGACTTCCTGTAGGCTAGTGGTAGGAAATAAAGGCCTGTCACACTATGATTGTGGGTTCGATTCCTGCATCTTTGTCCGACGCGACGGGTTATGCCCCACCCTGTAGGTTGTCCTTTTCCTAAAACTATAGTATTATAATATTCCAGAAATAATCTTCAAAAATGCTTTAACCTTAAACAATACTATCCAAAGATCAACTTAATCCATTCCAACCTTTATAGTTATCCAAAATACTTCTGTCCAACTCACAGTCCAAATTTTATAAGGAAGGTAAACATAATGAAGATCCTTTTTCCCACATAACAACATGTGAACACCTTCATCATTTATTCTTTTTAAACATACTGAATTACCATGATACCTTATTCCTTATAGAATACTAGATATACTCCTTCTATCCAAAAATGTATACAAAAAAAATCAATCGGTTTCAAGGAAGTTAAGTATATCCAATATAATTTATCCAAATCAATCACGTCTTATTCCAAAATCCAAATCTCAGTATCAGAACCATATTATGGTTTATCTTTCTCTCAACCATATATTTTCCAAAAATTTAACCTACTGTGGAGTCACTTTTCTTGGTTCCACACAATCTCAAGTCCTTAATGAAATAGTACTGCAGTACAATCCTTATATACTCCATAATTATTATAACCAGTACATCATTGATACAACACTCAAATTACAAAATTCTTTAATAACAACATAAGAACTCTAATCATTACTCCTCATCTGTGCTAGTATCATAACTTGATTATTATCCAATAAAATCATTTGAGCCATACTCTGATGATTTGGACATTGGTTTGCGTAGTGTCCCCAATCCTTGCAGAAGAAGCATTGTACATTTGAAACCATTTTCTTACCCTTGCAGTCACGCACTTTGTGTCCTTTTTCTCTACACTTATAACAAACTCCCATTCCCTTTAGGCAAGTTCCATGATGTTTCTTCCCACAATTACCACATATTGGAAAATTCTTCTTTCCCCTTATCCCTTTATCCATCATTCTCTCTTCCATCCCTTTCGTCTCTTGCTTCGCTTCAAAGCCATAGGACTCAGAGAATTATTTACTTATCTTATTAACACATGATACTATTTCTTCATATGTTGAGAACACATGGGAGACTATTTCCCTTCGAAATGTTGGCTTAATACCGTGAAAGATACGATCCTTCTTACTCTTTGGATCATACGTATTGCTGGAGTTCACATTCCTTCTACTAGGCGTCATTTCTATACAATGACATAAACTAGATTAGTTTATGAATCAAAATACATAATTTCACACTTGTAAAATACTTAACATAAATTGAACTATTTATGGATATAATCAATAATCATAAAAATAAATGTTTTCTTTGAGGAAGTATATACTCATAACCCTTCATAGTGGTTTGTAAATAAAATGAGAATTATCCTAAGCATATCCCCCGGGAGTGTCGTAACCAAGAGTGCAGCATGGCCCGTTGTCGTGCACCAGTTCCCGTTCGAGTCTAGCTCAAAGTGGTGTTTTCGGGTTTTACCCCTAGGTACATCTGTGCCAGAGCCGCCTCTACCTACTCGTATCCATATAGGGATATATTACTCGGAAAACTCATAACATTCTATAATACCAAAATTCTAGGAAGTTCTTCTACACTAATCCTCAAAGTCTATCTGTGGGATATGTTCTCCAATCAGAGTTTATCTAAATCTAGCTTCCAAGGTTAGTACTAAACTGCCTCTGATACCAACTGTAACGCCCCGACCCCAGCTACCCAGAGTCGGTGCATTACTTCGCAACATTGTCATGATCACAAAAGATCAAGTCTCGAAAGACCGATTAGTTTAGTAGCCTTGGAAACACTAGATACATTCATAAACATTACATTACATCATAAGGTGAAAAACTACAATAGAAAATTCTCCATAGTCCACACTCATATCCTCTTCTGACTATCCCTGCAGGTCATTCATAAAATAATTTTTCACATCCTGGAAAATATTAAAACATTGAAAGGGGTGATCTCAGATGCTCAGTAAGGATAACAATATTGTGGAAGCTTTTATAAATAAACATTAACATTTAAGGCAATGTATAACTAAAACAAAAGTCTTTTAAACATGAACTTCAACATAATATGGAAAAAGTAAAATGAGATAATGCCATTTACTTATTCACATGGATATTCTACTGGTCGAATAATCACATGCAATATCAATAACCACTTTCATAATGATGGAATTCATAATGCCAGACTATCATAACCACGTATCCAAGGCCTCGTGCCAAGACCACAAATAAGATTTTGTCAAGGCCTTGTGCCAAGACACTAGTTTGTCTCATGAGACCTGCCGATGCATCGAGAAGCTATAGCGGGCTCCACCCGTCACTTATTAAATCCAATTCATTCCTCATATGAATAGGTTTAAACATATCATAAACCATAACATAATAGTATCACATGAAACATGCATAAATGAAACATAACATTTCCACATTTCAATCACAAGATTTCAATACAACACATGGATATAATAAAAACGCTTTCAAAACCATTTTCAATACCAAAATAAAATAAAGTTAAAACTTTGTATTTATTTTTCATTAAAAAAAGTGATGGCTTGTAGAGGAATCCGAAACTCAAATAATGGTCACGGCGGTGGAGAAGTCATTGTCGCCGCATATGTATGGAAAGAAAAACATTAACTTTTAGTTGTTTAGTAAAACGCTTCGTATAAAAGAGATTCCTTTTGAATAAATGTAAAAGTCAAAGGGGTTTATACACCGTATAAAAGAAAGTTGTGTATAAAACCAAATATGCCTCAATGAAAGGAGATTGAGACAAAGTCCGTAAAAAGATCATTTTTAAAATAAAATAGATCTATTATGTGTATTCACAATAGGTACACATAAAGAATACCAAATAAGACATAATAATATCATGACATAATTTGAAAGTAGAAGATTAACCCAAAGAATGGAAGTTGGGTTAAGAAATTCCCTTACCTCGTGTCTGACTTGACTCAACCGTTCTTTAACCTCCTGAATAATAAACTAGAGTTAATATATACCTTATTAAGAACCATTTTTAATTCCATTATCCTTTTTATATCACTTATTACAATGTTATGAACATTATGTAATTATTTAAGTTAATAACGGTCGTTTTGTCGATCTTTGGTACTTGAGTCAACAATAAATTTCTTATAATTACAAGTTGTTTATGTGGTAGAATATCCGTTATCTCCAGAATTATATTCATGATTTAGATGTCATATATATCATATATATCCAGTATATACATTCATTTATAATATTATGTAACATTTAGAGGTAAGAAATGAAATGCACCGTTCATGGAGACGGTAAGCCGTACGTACGCATGAATGCTACTTTCGTTTCAATTCCATATTTAATGGAACGAAATCATAATTATATAAATTTATAATATAATTCAAGTATAATATAGTGTATAATACCATTTACTCCATCCTTTATACATCCCACATATGGCATTAACGATTCAAATCACTTTGAGGGGGCGGTAGTCCGTACTTCCTAAAATGAAATTATCGCGTTTTACCCATAATGGAAATCATAAAGTATGCCATAAATGAGAAATACATAAGCATAAGTAAAACATAAACATATTATATATCATATATAAAAATAGTGACATCTTAATGGCCACCTTTGAAGGTGTTATATGAGTGTTGAACAATCATCGTTTCGTGAGGTAGAAATTCGCCATCCACAGAAACCGTATGTTCTTTAACCATTAGATGTAGGTGTGTGTAAGTGTAGCTCGAATCCTTCTTATAACAACATCCTAGTATACTGAGGATACTGGTGTTCTTACAAAAGAAATTAATAAAAAGAGTTTAGGGGGTTGGAGAAGAAAAATAAAACAAAACAACATTAGAGAAGACATTACCTCAAAATCGGGTAACTCTTTTTGATTTGAGCCAAAGGCTTCCTTGGGAAGCGTTATTCCCAAAGTGAGGCTTCTAGGAGTAATATAGTGATGTTGGGAGAGTATTTGGGCAGAGGTTGGCCGAGCCAAATGGCTTGAAGGTGTGAATAAGGTGGGAGAGGTGGGGGCCTTTTATGAGTGGAGAGGAGGGGCTCTTTTGGAAAGATTGAAATGTTACATTATTACACAATGCTTTTCGGATTCTAAAGGTCCTACACTTTTATAATTCGAGGCTAAGTTGATAAGGGTTCGAAATCTCCTCATCCAATTGGCTTTGGACAAGTGTAAGCCTTGGATTTTGCATTATCTTCCCATTTTATTTAAATCGTTAAATAATGAGGTCATCGCTGCATCATCATGATGTCATAAATAATTTAATTTATTTAATGTCTAAAAATTATAAAAAAACTACTATGATGTAGGAAATCTTTTTAGATTTCTAATGAATATTTATAATCAAAATGTGGACTTGTGTAACCCCACTTAAAAACTGTTTTAGTAAAACAACTCATGTTTGTGTCAATTTAATTTTAACATTAAATAAATATATATTAATGTCATTTTCCAACTAAAGTGGCTCCATGGGGTCCCCAAGTTGACCCATGGATTGTCTTGGTCGTCCATGACTCATCCAATAGGAGTAGGACAAGTGTCATGCTCATCTCATATTATTATAACATTATTTGTACCTTAAACTACACTAATTACCTCTAATCGCGATTAAGAACTTAAAAGTTACTATTCACCAAAAAATTAATTTAATCTCATTGAACCACATTTTACTTCTTAATGACAACCATGTATGTCAGATTTTTGAAAATCAAATCACAGAAGTGGTAATATTTCATTTAAACGAAAAACCAGTTATTTAACTACCACTTAGTGGTTTCACTATTCATCAAAAATTGAAGTTTTTCAGAACAATGCCAAAATTTCACCCTAAGCTATAATTGATATTCCAAATTCCAAAAATGGTGTCTATTTTAAAAAATTCCAAACATATAAGTTGCATTAATTAATTTTATAATTAATTCCCGCTGTCACAACAAATAGCGTGTTTTTAAGAAACAATTTTTATCAAAAGATTGGCAATTGTTTATGTCCAATTTCAATGTTAAATTAATTATAATGACCACCATTGGATAAAATGGTAAAAATATATTCTAATTATACTTTAAAACCACTAAATAGTATAATTTATTACTATAAATTATTTTTATTAAAAAAGTTGTTTTTAAGTATTTTTCACTATTCATAAAAAATTAGAAGTTCTCAGAAAAATACCAAAAACTCAACATAGGCTAATTTCGATATTCCGAATCCAAAAATGAATTCCATTTTGATAAATAACATTTATAAAATTTCAAAAAGTAGGTATTACTATTCACAACGGCTAGTTTAATTCGTTGTGGTGTGTGTTAGAGCTCGAGGTTGTGTACAATGAAAGCTATTGCATTATTGAATGAGATGCGTATCGTAGAAGCTCGGGGTGTTACATGGGTGGCCTTTTATAAGCATGTGAGAGGACACACTTAGAATTTTTTAAAAGAAAATAGTATACCCACATTTTAGAAGTTTATCAAGGATAAAAAAATAAACCATTATGGATAATTATATGTTGTAAGGTTAAAATAATTCCGTAAAATATAATTTATACAAGGTCTTATTTATTTTTTATCCAAATTTGTTTGTTTATCCCCCGGTAATGATGTTATAACCATAACCATAGTAAAACATCTTCGTTATTTTCACTATTTTGTATGACTAAAAATTAATTTGACATTATTATATAGTATAAATTATAAAAATTTAAAATATTGAATCCATTTTACCAAATTCAATTCATGTAAGTGGCATAATTTTATTTAAAGATAAACCCACAAAACATATTTAAAAAATGCTTTTCAAGAAATGTATTTTTCAAACATAAGGTGATCTTATATAAAATTTGTAGATAATATTCATCAATATATAAATTTCAATTAACATTTTTATATATATAATATAAATTTAATTTAAATAATTCTTCATTAGGTTTTATTTTTATTAATAAAAATGGAGAAGCATTATGCACTTTAAGATAGTTTTCAGAAAAATGGGTTTTTAATCATAAAAATAAACTTATACTAAAATGAATTATGAATATTACTTAAATGTAATTAATTTGATTAAATATAAATAAATTATACTAATGTTCCATGAAATAAAATTCATAAAATAATGGGACTTTTAAATTTCTTAATTTATTGATGAGATATCACAGTTTTACAAAAAATCAGTATTTTTCACTATTCACTGAAAAATCAATATTTTTTGAAAAATACCAAAATTTCGCCCTAATTTAGTTTTTATATGATGATTTAAAAAATTAATCTCATTTTATAAAATATATTTTCTAACATTTCTATAAATTGATTATAATATTTTCTCAAAAAAGTACTAAAAAACATTATTGTAGAAAGCTTATTTTTTTTGAAAAAAATAACATTGCTATAAATTGAGTTACTATTTACTCATAATTTATCAACAGATATATATGTTTTAGGAAATTTATATTTTTGTTTTATAAATTAGTTAATAATATTCATACCCACCAATTTAATGACTATGTTATAACGGCCATATATTTTACAGTTTTTTTAAGCTTAGTGTTGCGTATCCTATATTCTATAAAACATAATGATCTTAATTTAAAAACTAGTGGTATAACATTCTCCCAACTATTTAAACAAAATCATACTCAAAATATGAAAATGATCTCAATAACAAAAATATTTACATTTTTAAATACTTTTTTTGGAATCCTAAATCATAAAATGGGTTAATAAAACTTTCAATTGATAAGAGAGATAAAAATATAAAGGTTTCTTAGAATAAAAAATAACTAGGTTTCTAAATAGGAAAAATATTTTGCGAAGTGAAAGTTATTGAAATGGAAGAAAATATTAATTCCAAAATAATAATGGATAGTGACAGAGATCATTGATCATAATAACATTAATGAACATGAGAAAGTTTACAACCACAAAACCATAAACCAAAGTGTAGTAAAAAAGGCCATTATCTCATAGGAAATGAAGGTAAAAGAACAACATTAATTTTCAAGAACCTTTTCCAATAATTAAATAATTTTTTACCATATATAATAAGAACATAAAGAGAATATATACTTACTTAAAAATTATAATTTTATCCTTTAATAAATCTCCACCAAAATCTCATTTTTTTCTCCAAGTGATGTGTATTCAGCATGTATTTTTTTATGCCTTAGATACTAAAATCCACTTATTAAAAGATCCCAAAATTCAATAAAAGGATAATAATAAATTCATCATGTCTTTATAAATTAACTAAAACCAAAATATTTATCACATGCTAAGATAATTTCCAAGACTTAATGAACCCTCATATATTTAAATAAAACATTAATATAAAATTCCTCTACAATAATACCCAAATTTAATCATATATCATTTGAGAAAAACATATCCTTAAATTTATTAAAAATAGTGAAAAAAACATTTTTTTCAAAATGTTACTTTATTACTTTATCAGTATATAAAAAAGAAATAGTATTTCATAAAACCTTTTAATTGATAAAACATTTTTTATAGAATAATTTTATTCATTTTAAATATATAGTTTTAAATTCATAAAACCGAGGATTAACCTTGTAAAAACAAATATTTTAATCTTAATAAACAATTGTTTTTAATATTTTGGTAAATTCAGTTTTGAATTGGTTGTAAAGATATATAATATTAATTTTTTGTCTAATAAATAAATTTATATATTTAAAATCATAAACATTGATAATCTTATTCCACGCTTAAATTTCACACTTAAAATGAACTTTTTATAAGAAATAGTTTTTATACTTCATAGGCAAAAATAATAAAATTAATTTCCATAATTCATGTAAATTTTATATTATAAAATTATTTTAAAATTTAGAATCATGGTTTTTAAATTATTAAATAATTGGAATATTAAATTTTCTATTTAATGTTAGTTACCAAGGTTGAATGTAGAGTTATTGTGGTACGGTTGAATTATGATTAAAGTAGTCCAACATTGTGAAAATGGTAAAACAATGTGAAAAACATGAGTTATATTGGATGGTTGAAGGAAGATAAAACTTATCACTTTCCCAAAACCACTATTAGTCATTTTTTTAGCCTTTGGACGTGAATAATGAAGAGATATTATTGAAAAGTAAAGAGATTTTCCAAAAAATCCACTCTCTATTATTAAAAGGAACTAACATCCTGAACATTTCTCCACCCATTCTAAAGATTTATCAAAACCAAAAAAAAATCATTGTCTTTCCCAAACTCCCTATTTATACCCTTAAAGCCTTGGTATTAGTAAAATACCAAGATAATGAACTTTAAGGCGTTACCCAAGGGAGAACATCCCAAGGAAAGGAAATACTCTTGACACAACTTTTCTAAGTTCATTTCTCCTTCTAAACCCATCATGTCTCCTCTATCAATGAAGTTATGATAAAAATATAATTTTTGGTATAGATAAATTTTATTATAATAATGGAATATTTATTTTATACTTTTCTACAAAATAATTTAGAAAAAGGAAAACATCTCTATCTGAGTGTGCATACTACTGCCTTTGTGAATTTCTTTCACCATTTTCCATAACTACCATAAATGGAAGTTCAGAAAAGGTAATTTAATAAAATAATATTATATTTATACCATTATTATAATTTTTAAATGATAATCATTTCATTTTATAACCCTTACCATTCCATATAAAATGAAAGTGTTGTCTGTGTATATGTATAGATAGCCAGCTTTATAAAAGGACATTTTTTATTTTCCATAAACACCTGACATCAATGGATATTAAAATTTATTTAATATGTTAAAATATTATTTATTACACCATTAATATTTAGTAAAAATAATATTGGGTTCTATATTCCTGATCAATAAGAAATATTCATATAAACATTAACCAATATAAACAGACTTATCAAGAAACTTTTCTTATTTTAAGTCAATTTTGGAAAAACTTTAAATATATATAAGTATTTATCCCCTATTCTCTTTGGTGGGGACTTCAATGAGATTATGTTCCACATGGAAAAAATAGGATGAAACGTCTGACATCATGCGTCAATATCAAATTTTAAGGACGTGGTCACTAAGGCAGGCCTGGTTGATTTGGGATACATGAGTAATCCCTTCACATGGTTCAAAGGTAATACGGAGGTCACACGTATTGACGAACGACTTGACAGATTTATGGGCTCAAATGATAGGATAAACCTCTTTAGCATGTTCCACATCGGCCACATGACGCTCAACTGTTCAGACCACTGCCCAATCTTTATTGACTGCACTCAAGGTGACCACAACAAAAACCTAGTAAATCCTTCAGATTTGAAAGCTTCTAGTCAAAGGACCAGGAATGTAAAGATGTTGTCTGATCAATATGGAATAGTACTCATGAAGATGTTGGCCTTATTCTCAAATAGGTCACCTCCAATCTGAGGTCTTGGAGAAACGAGAAATTCTGTCATCCGGAGAGGCACTGTGATTTACTTGAAAAGAAACTTCACAACCTACTCAAGAACCCCCCATCCATTTGCAATCTTTCTTTGATTGGTGCCACGAAAAGAGAGTAGTACGTGACCCTGCACGTTAAGGAAAGCTTCTGGGCTATCTGGGCACGGGATACCCACATTACAGAAGGGGACACCAAAACCCGGTACTTTCACCAGAAATCCTCAGCGAGGCGCCGGCAAAATTCTATCAATTGCATCGCACAACCAGATGGGAGCATAGTCTCTGACACTTTTGGAATTCACGAAACATTGACACTCCACTTCCAAAACCTCTTCAATACAGGAAACCCTAGCATTTATACTAAAGTGGAAAAATTCATCTGATCAGTGATCACCAATGAGATCAATCGGCAGCTAACTAAAGATGTGATGGATGAAGAGATACGCATGGCTCTGAAACAGATTCACCCCAATAAAGTCCCGGGACTAGATGGGTTCCATGCCCTATTTTTTAAGAAATATTGTCACATCATCGGTCCTGATATATGCAATATGATAAGGAATATTTGGGTCGGGAGAACAAGCATTTCTACCATCAATGAAACTATCCTCATCCTCATTCCCAAAATCAAGAAACCCATGGTGGTCCCTGACTTTAGGCCTATCATCCTATGAAATGTCTCCTACCAGATCTTCTCAAAGATCCCTGCTAATCAGCTACTACCGTGGTTATCTGATATTACTCAGAAAACCAGATCGCCTTCGTGGCCAAGAGGCCAATCACTGATAACAAAATTGTGGCCCATGAAGTGTTTCACTCTATGAAAACACGCTCCCCCACAAAAAGAGGAACCATATCCTGGAAACTGTATATGTCCAAGGCCTACTATAATGTGGAATGGAACTTCCTCAAAGTCAAGGTTCTGAAAATGGGTTTTGTCACTAAGTGGACAGATAAGGTCATGCAATGCATCTCGACCGTCTCCTTTAGAATCCGGGTCAATGGGGAGCTCACTCGTAGATTCGTTCCATCCCGAGGCCTTCATCAGGGAGATCCCCTCTCCCTTTTTCTCTTTATCTTGGTGGCTGATGTTTTTTCTAACCTTATTTCTAGGGCTACATCTGCTAAATCTATTCATGGGGAAAAGGTCTTTCGTGTAAGTCCACCAGTGTCGCATCTCTTTTTCGCCAACGATTGCCTCCTCTTCCCCATAGAAACTATTAATGAATGTCGGGTGATCAGCCAAGTGATCCACCGGTACGAGAGGGCGTCTGTCCAGTCAATCAATCATGGTAAATCATAAATCTCCTTCAGTACAGGGGTACCTCATTCCAGGAGATATGAACTCTGTGTAGCAGTTGGAATACATATGGTTGAAAAACACCAAAAGTATCTCGGGCTACCCACGGAGATAGGCCGGTCCAAAAAAGAAATATTCGCATCTTTTTTGGATGGGATTGAGAAGAAAATTCAAGGCTAAACCCCAAAAACAATTTCAAAACTAGGAAAAGATACCATCATTAAAGCTGTCATCCCGTCTATCCCTAGCTATTTTATATCCCTGTTTAAGATCTCGGTGACCATTTTCAACCAGATCCACACACATACGGCCAACTTCTGGTGGGGGAAAATGATGGAAGGAATAGACCCCACTTGATGGCCTAGGAGAAACTTTGCATACCCAAGTTGAAGGGAGGGATGGGATTCCAAAATCTTCTTCTCTTCAATGACACACTGTTGTCCAAGAAAGGATGGAACCTTATTAACCGACCATAATCTCTCTATGCGCGGGTTCTATGAGCTAAGTACTTTCCCCACATGGACTTCTATGTTTCCTCTCTTGGCCCTCGTCCTAGCTTCCTTTGGAGAAGCATTTGGGGGCCCGAAAGCTCCTAGAAAAAGGGATGGGCTGGAGGATTGGGGATGACTCATCTGTCAATATCTGCACCGATCCCTGGATGATCGATTCGGAAGGTATGCAGGCTACTTCCCATGCCAAACCAGGATTTGAAAACACCACTTTCAGGTGCCTCCTTTCAGAACAAGGGACGGGGTGGTGTTTGGATAAGATTCGTGAATGGTTTAACGAAAGAGACCAAAGACTTATCCTAAGCATCCCCTGGATCCCAGATGCAGGACCCGACCATCACTTCTAGAGCAATGATTTATCGGGCGATTACACGGTGAAATCTGAATACAAACTTGCTCTTGGAAACCACCTAGTCGACCGGAATGAGGGACCATGGAAATCACTCTAGAAGCTCAACGTACCCCAAAAAATACGCCACTTCTGGTGGCAGGTGTGCACAAACACCCTCCCTACCATGAGCTTTCTCATCTACCGACATATGTCCAGTGCCATTGCCTTCCCATTCTTCTCGAATGTCCTAGAGACCCCTTTTCATGCTATCATTCAATGTCCTGGAGCTAAGGAAATTTGGAACAAATGGGTCCCATCTCCAGATGCATCTATGGACATGGTTTCTAACCTTCCCGCTCTCCTGACGCGCTAGTGCTCCTCTCTCTCATAAGATAATGTAGGTTCACTCTACACCCTGACCTGGATCATCTGGGTCCGGCATAATGATGTTGTTTTCCATCACATTCATAAACCTCCTAAATTCTGGATTGAATGGGCCACTTCATGAATTTACGGATGGACACACCACAACAGACATCACAGGCTAGATATTCCTCCCTCCTATCCTCCTCATTGGAACCCCCCAATGGCAGGAACTCTTAATATCAACATGGACGTGTCTCTCCCCAAGGATGGACGTGTCTCCCTCGGTCTTCTGGCCCAAAATCATCTGGGGAAAATCATTACTGAAAAATATGAATCACATCATGCCTTTTGGAAACCTATCGTAGCGGAGGCTAACGTTATCCGGGCAGGTATGATGCTGACTAGGGAACATGGATGGCTTGATATCAACATTGAGTATGACTGCCTCACAGTGATTGATGCCATTAACCACAATGACGGTGGACTCCAGTCATTTGGCCTCATCATTAGGAGAATTCTCTCGCACCTCCAATGCTTTTCATTCTGCACCTTCTCCTTTACCAAAAGGGAAGGAAACAATGTGGCCCATCAGTTGGCGGCATCAGGCCCCATTCGATGTCAACCAGCTCTGGCTGGACAATTTCCCTTTGTGGATTTTCATATGTACGTCTGATGATCTTCATAATTAATGATATTTTTCTTTTCTCAAAAAATAAATATAAGAAACATACACACTTATTTATATCATGAAGTAATTTTACAACACCTTTGACCATAGTCAAAAAACTGAAAAGAGTTATGAACAAAATAACTAAATAACCTGTAGTAAAAGATATAAGTGGGAACTATATTAAAAATAAAAAAATTAAGGTAACAAATATACTTTAGAAAATAAAATATAAAAAACTAGGTTTATTTTTTAAATATTTAATAAACTTAGTTTAATTATTTATAATTTTATGTTCATGTTTGCAGGGATTTCATGCATGAAGGTAAGAGATCTTCCTTACCACCTTCGTTACATTTGATTTACACTTTGTCTTTATTTTGAAAATTTTTATAAATATTATTCTCATGAAATTATTATACTTATTTATATATCCCTCATATATAAATACATAGTTAAATATCCTTTTCATTTTTGGGGTTATATATGTTTTTAGTTTCAATCTAATTTCCCACTTTTATGTAAACCTAATATAGGGGAACTTTCCTATTTGTTGTCTAATGTAAAGAATCACACCCATCAAATGTTTTAAACCCATAAATAGATTATAGATTAACTAATTATTTTACAAATAACCCTCATATTTAAATTCTTACTTTAAGGAAAATCACATTGTATTTCCTTCTTTAAAATTATCCTTTACTTTTAAAAGCTTCACCCAAGTGGTATGTTTTTACTCTTTCTTATCCTATATCTTCTTCATGAATTATATATATTAGAACTAAATATTCCATAACTATGTTTCTTTTCAAAATATAAACATCCCAATTTACTTAATTCATTCTTATTTATGAAATAATTATGATTTAACCTTCAGTAATGCCTTGAATCAGAATTATAAATCCCATTTCCTTCTCTTCACACTGATCATGCTTATAAGTTATGTGTGGTTTATTTTCCTCATGTACCACACACACATACATATATATATATGATTTTAATTTACATGATGGGTGGACCTATAATTTTATTTCCTTAAAATGCATTATGTAAATATTTATATCTCATTAGATGTTATGTATTGGATTAGGGATTGAACCTAATCCGCTATTGGACTTTATCCACTATTTATAGTTCATGAGTGGTTTTCCTAAGAAAACTATGTTTTATGATGGGTGATATAAATACAATATAGGCCTTAATTGAATTGGTTAAATCACTATAACTCATTAAATGTTATATAATGGACTATGGAGTGGACCAAATCTACCATGGGACTTTTTCCACCTTATGACGATGGTCTAGGGGTTGGCCCTTGACTTGTGTTTATGAAGTCATGTCATATTTTGTTAACAAATATCACATTATTACATGATCCTATTATTTCATTTCCTTGTGAAATTTTTCCATGCTTTGGATCATCCTCCATATTTTATTGGTTATGAATTCTGTATTTTATGTTCAGGTTCCTTGATTACATTATCAAACCCATATGCTTATCTTAGACTCAATTTTTATCTTTGATCATTATCTCTTATACTTACTCTTACTTAAATTTTGAGCTTACATATTTCTTATATTTTCCTTACACAAGATATGAATATAAGAATAATATATGAGAATTCAAGAAAGCATTCTAGAGGAGTTTGATAGTAGAGAAATTCACACAAGTATTATGGGATAAATTACCTATGTAATTGGTCCTCAAATGAATTAAACCTTCAGTTCATGGGATTATAATGTTTTATATGATATGTAATGTTGGAATTATGCCAATGATGTAAAAACACAAGTTTTTCATGAGTCATAATAGTTGGAATCAGGGAAAGGTTTTTTATTTTTTAGGATTATTTTAGTTATGCTTAGGGAATATGATAAGAGAACTATAGTGATAACCCTAGGGATAAGTATAATGGATATTCCTAAGTATTGGGAAAAAAATTAATGTTTTGGTAATGTTTTTATTATGTGGTTTTTTAAGAACTAAAATCCCACTTTCTATATTATATGTGGATAAAGTCTATAGAAGAGATGTCACTGGGGGTAATAACTCAGCAAATGATATGTTGGGTATTAACTCATTCGTCACCCATTGCATGATAAAGAGCCCTAAATGCACACCTATCTTGACACTCTCAAGGGATATAATATTTTTGATTATATAAATTATGAACCACTATAATGTATTTATTCCATTGATATTTTAAGGTATTGAGTTAACATGTATGCTAAAATAAAATTTCAGTAAAATTGGATAAATCATGAATATTATATGTTAAATTTTGGATGGTATATGTTGATATAATGATGATATAGGTAAAATTTTGAGTGATATTGGTTAACCATATAGTTATATAGATTGAAATAAAATAATTATAGGCCAAAATTATGGTATTATAATGTAATAAATAATCAGTTTAAATTTCTATTTGGTTATCTAGGATACTTCTCATATAATGATAATTTTTCATCACTCATGTTAACCCTTTTTGGTTTTGGTAATGGTTGGAACAAGAATGAGTGTAGTTAACAATAGTTGTGAGAGAGATTTTGTGATTTAATAAACGATCAACCCTATAAAGTGGGAGATAGACTAAGAAATTAGGTGATTATTCCAAAGAAATCATCATAGAATATGATTAACCATTTGATACTAGTTGAAATCCTAAATAAACAAAATAAGACAAGTATAGAGTCTCATGGGAATTCGGGTGTTGAAGATGGTGATAGAAAAATATTCTACATATTTTATGTTATGAATATGGGAAGAATAACAATTGTAATTATCTTAAGGAAACTAAAAGATTATTTACTGGTAGTAAAGTATGTATATTTATCAATAAGATGAGAATGAAAATGTAAGTATACAATTAATGAAGATAATGATCTTACTTAATATCTACTGTTGATTTTATGTTTTGGATGTGAGGAATTTGGGAACTATATAACCAAATGAACCCATCCACGGGTTAAAGTGGGTAATCAACACCAACTACCTCCTAGATCAAGGAAAAAAGTAAAATCTAGTGAAATAATTATTGTTATGGTTGATAGTGATTTTTTACTCTAGAGATTTTCTATGAATTATGTCATGTTAGATTTAAACTATTCGGTATTGAACTATAAATAAAAAAATTTTGCTGGTATATTTGTTATATCATTGTTATTTGAAACTTCTTCATGGTTTGAGGAAATTCTCACCATATATATTTATCTCTTCTTCGCTCATTATGATTCTATTGGGAATTTATTAACTACCTTTATAAAGGGCTCATATAAAATTTCATATAGGTAAATATCACATAATATCCTAAATAAACCCATTATCAACTACTACTTTATTGTAAAATAGGATATCCCAATAGAAATTACTCACATTTTTTGAGTTTTAGAATTTCTTGGATATAATATATTTAAAGGGTGTGGGTTGAATGTAATGACCAGAGATTTTAATATATGTTTTCTTCTAATTAAGTCAAATATGTTTAATTGCTTCCACCAAATGTAACACCAAATTAAAACAAAGTAGTGATATGTTTATACCATTAAAACCAAGACATTGAATTATTAGGTATGAATAATATTAACCAAATCACAAAATGTATTCATTTATATATTTTAATATAAAGGTTATTTTATAAAAACATTACCAAATTCATTATTTTATTTAAGAATCTATCTATTTATGTGATGAAATTTATATTAAAAAAATCTAATTATATTATTTTTAAATGATTATTTTAATAAACTATAATATTTATTTATTAATTATATCTTCTTTAGTGTTCTATATAAATTATGATTCACAATAACAAGTAGTTTTCAAAGTTTATGTTCCTATAAAAATTATTCATCATTATATTTGATAATTTTATTTAAAAGTAAAAATATAAAATTTTATAAATTAAATTTAAAAAAAAAATTGATTTAGACTCTAAATATTATTTTAAGATTTATTTTTTTCATTTTTTCTAAAAAAAGTTTAATAATTAGATGAATAATGAAAAATAACTTTTTATAGTTAACATGATATTTATGACATTATAAGTATATTAGCATGAATTTAAAATTCATGAAACATTTTTCTAAGACAAAATAATTTTTTATAAGTGAATTTATGATTTCAAAAATATATTTTTTAATTTATATACACATATTTTACATTTTAGAACTTGAGACTTTTTCCAAGAAAAATTGTTATTAATACATTATACATTTAGTATTTTAAAATTTATTTTTTATCAATTATATATAAATAATAAAAATAAAATGTCTTTTATTATTTGACTCATCTGGATAAAATAATAATAGGATTAATTTTTTAGTTTTTTCTAAAATAATTATTTTTTTGATAAATAGTGAAAAAATAGAGTTTTTTCCAAAATAATGACATTTTTACTTAATAGTATATAATAAATAATTATAACTTTATAAAACCTTTTAATTAATCAATTATTCATTTAAAAATAATTTTACTCATTTTAAATATTTAGTTTAAAATTTATAAAACCTATGTTAAACATTATAGAAGTAATATTTTAATCCCCATGAGAAACTTTATTTAATATTGTGGTAAATTAGGTTTTGTATTGATTTTAAGGACACATACATTTTTTTGTTTTATAATAAAACTATTTATGTCTTCAAAATCATAAACTTTGATAATCTTTTCCCATACTTAAATTTTAATCATAAAATGATCTTTTTTAAGAAATGGGTTTTACACGTTATATGCTATAATGCTAAAATTAATTTCTCTAACTCATGGAAACTTTATTTTATAAAATTACTCCCAAATTTGAATCCATAATATTTAAATTAGAAAATAATTTTAATTTTAATTTTTCCCATTAAAATTAGTTACCAAGGGTTGAAGTAGAAGACCACAATAAGGGTAAATTAGGGTAAAAGTGATTCAACATAGTAAAAATGGTTATAAAATATGGAAAACATTAATGATATTGTATGGTTGAAGGATTACAAACCTTGTATCTTTCCTTGAACCATTATTAGAATTTTTTTTCCTTTGGACATGAATATATATTGACATTATTGAAAAGTAAACAAATTTTATAAAAATACAACTCTCTTTACATGTAAGGGAACTCACCTCCTCCCCATTTCTACACCAATTAAAAATAATTAGATCCACAAAAATCTGACCTATAATATCCTAAAAGCATTCCATATTACTTTTAATACTTTTTCTTCACAAAATACCAAGCTAAAGAATCTTACTGAGTAACCCAATGGAGAATATCCAAGGTATTGATAATACTCTTAACCCAACTTTTCTAAGTCATTTTATTATTCTACACCACTAAATTACCCTTTATCCTTGAAGCTATGATAACACCATCATTATAAATATTCTAAAATTTTATTATAATAATTTAATATCAATTTTATACTTTCCTATAAAATCATTGAGCTAAAGGAAAATAACATCATACGTGTGTGCAGACAACAACCTCCATGAATGAAGTGTACAATTTCCCATCACCGTATAAAAAGGAATGTTAAAAAAGGTTATTTAGTTAAATAATATGATATTTGAAACATTATTTTAATTATAAAATTATAATTATTTAATTTCCTATCCCATCTCATTCCATTGAAAATGAAAGTGTCGTATGTATATGTGTGTAGACTACCGCCTTCACAAAACGATATGTTTTGTTTTATATAACCACATAACATAGATGATTTTAAAAATGTATTTAATATGTAAAAATAATTTTTTTTACTCCACTGATGTTATGGAAGAATAATAATTTCCATTCTATATGTGTTGTAAATTAAAAATGGATATAGGAATTGTAACTACCTTAAACGAACTTATCAAGACATCTTTCTTATTTTGCCTATATTTTGGGTTAAACTCTCAAAATATATAATTATCATTATAATGGGAAAATAAATTACAAAAAACTACATGATTCTGAATATCATTGTAATTTCTCGGACCTCTCCAGTCCATTCCTTTGTGAAAACGCGGTACTAGAGGTGTTTCGGGATGTCAAGGTGACTTAGGGGTGCGTTTGGGTAGACTTCTAGTGAAATTTAAAGGGTAATAGCTTTCACATGATTGGAACACTATTTTCCTAAACCGTCTGGCCAAACCGTGCAAAGCTGGTCTTGAGGGCAGTGGCAAACGCACGGTTAGTGCATGATATTCCTAATAGTGTGGACTAACCGTGTGAGGAAGGGTTATCGAGGCAGAAGCCAATGCACGGTTATCACACGGTTTCTTAAACCATATGAACAAACCATGCGGGCACTTTAAGTTAGATCCTAAAATTGTGGATCTAACTCGTTTTTTCCTTTAATCACCTCGTTTAATCCCCTAAGCGGCCATAACTGGGTATTACCCTTCCTTGGAGTTGGAAGAACCTCTCCCAAGCGTTTTGGAGGCGATCTGAAGGCTTCTCTTCACGAATCGAAGCGGGTTTCTCGAGGTAAGTGATCCTTTTTGTTTGGTTTCTTAGATATACCTAGATCTACTCCTCCTTTTCTCTCGGGATCTTAGATCTACACCTGTTATGGGTAGATCTAAGTGTTTGGATGACGTTTGTGATGAGCTTTGTTCTTGGTTGTGTTAGGAGAAGATATCTAGGGAGGATCCTTGGTGAATCGGCCCAGTCTTCTTGGGTGTTCTTCGACCATTGTGGGTTTCCTCAATAACCTTTGAGGTAGGGGATTTGTGGCTTCTCTAATTCTTATGTGCAATCATATAGTTGGCATGATTTATCCATTTAGATCACAATGGAATTGACCTAATTAAATACTTGAACAGAATTAAGAAATTGCATTAAACATATTCTTTTGCCTCATGTTTGCTAGATAGTGTGATATCTATGCCTTGCTTGTTATCATGTTGTTCTTGATGAATTGATAAAGAACGTATAGCCATAATTAATTCATAATTAATTGGATAAAAATAAATAGGCATGAAAAAGAATCTAGTTCTTGTGGTAATTTGATGTTGATTATGTTGTCATAGTAAGAATGTGTAATCCTTGTGATAGCTTACTATTTTGGTTCATGATATTGGAACCAATGAATTGAATATGTTAATTGAAGATGGATTTACGAACATGATTGATTGAATTTTCCCTGAAGGGTTCTGAGTTACCCTCTTGTTATGAATGAGGGCTGAGAGCCCAATTGATGTAGTGTGTTGTTTTTCTGTTGCTTGTGATGTGATGTGACCTTGGAGGGGTTTGGTTATATGAGGAGGTAGGGATGCCTTGTGGTTGTGGCAGTGGACGGTGCCTAGAGTAGCGAGATGCATCGGTTTATGCATGTGGGTGTCAGAGAGGACATCAGGGATGATGGTATGGGATAGATGTGCTGGCTAGATGTTCGATGCTTTGATTGGTTGTTATCTCCTTTACTTTACCCCACTACTCCAGGTAGCTGGTTTTGCTTACCCTTCTTTCGAAAGGGATGAAGACGCGCGAGGGTATGCCACGTGCTTTTCGTGTTTAGCCTCTCGAGAGAGAATGGGCCTACGATCTTGCTATAGGCGGCAAAGACTCGACGGGTAGTATATCTACTCACAGTGTTGAGCCCCCTTGTGTTTAGTAGTATAGGATGCTTTTCTAGAATGCCTGGGAATATGGGAAAGTAATTATGAAATGAAAGTTTGATTAAATGGTGATAATCCATGGGGATGGAGATGCTATAATTTAATGGTGATGTTGTAACTTTAAAGGAACAACAAATTTTGAATGTGATGCTAAGAAATTTAATGTGGGTTGTTCATGGTTAATTAATGATGGAAGACTCAATTAACGTACAGTGGAATTGATGAAAAAGGGAATGAAGTATCCTAATTAAGTTCTTTAACTGGTTGTGTGCTTATAGGATGCGCAGTCTTAGAAATAGTATCCCGGAGTCCGAGAGACATTAGATGAAGATGATCTAAGACTAGGTTATGCCCATAGTGTGGTTGTGAGTTATATATATTCTATACTTTTTGTGTTTCTATGCGCTACTCCACCATGTCAGTAAGGGAAACTGACACCCCGGGGATTCTGAGCTCAGGGGGGAGTTTTCCCCAACATTCTGATTAGAGGGTGAATGGATGACCACCCCCTTTGAACTCATTCTCTTCTCTTGGTAGATACTAATATCATTGGCAGAGCAGTTAGTTTTCCCCATATATGTGTGTTGAGGGATCTAATGTCTTGTGGTTATTTCCACACATATATTCCGGATGTAGTATTATATGGACTACTATAGCTGTAATGTGTATAGACTATAATAGCTTGAGGATCCTTACGCGGTGTATGGGTTGAAATGGTTTGAGGTACAATACCCGAAGTATGATACACGTTATGCGGGCTGTGGTGGCTCCTAGAATTTACCTAGTTACTTTGGGTTGTGAGGATGGTGTGGTGCTTCGCCCAAGTGTTTGTGGGAAATCCTTTGTGCTGCAGGTGGTGCAGATCGTGGAGCTTAGCCCAGGTATATACGGTCAAGCCTTTGGAGAGAGATGCACAGGACGTATGTTGTTAAGGAAAAGCGTAAAACCTATAGGGAAGTAGTAGCGGGGTACCCTTGATATCCTTTTCTATATGATATATTCTTGTATTAGTTACTTGGTGAGAGTATCCATGGTGAGCTTGGGAACATAGTATACCTGCTTAGGGGACGAGTTAGTTCTACTATTGTTCATTGTACTTTAGCATGCTTTCTTTACTTTTGAATGAGAGGCTTCAGGGAGGATCCTACTGATTATACTGTTATACTCACCCTACGTATATATAAACTATTTTTCAGGTCACTTGGAGCAGGTTAGAGATCAGGCTGTTTACTACTAACTTATGGTTGTTGGAGCTGTTTGGGCTTGTGATCGCTTCTGTTTTACATTCTTTTGGGTACTTGTAGTTTCCCATTTCAGTTGTTGTACTTTTTTCATGAAATTACATATATTCACTTGGTTTTTCTTTTACATTTCAGTTCTGAGTTGGAGTTGGTTGGTGTTTGTCTTATCTCTCTCTTTTGCATGTGTTCTCTTAGAGGGTAATGCCTCCCATTTATGTGTTTATTATACCCTCAGTGCTAGTCGCCAAACTGGGGCCTACTGTAGGTGGTACTTGGGGGTCATTATCTCCCTTCTCACATTTCCGGCCCAAGAGGGGTACACTTTGTGGGGAGGGGGTCATGACAGAGTGGTATCGGAGGTCTGGTTGGGGGATAGGATGGAGTTTGGAGCTAGGAACATGTGAGGATGCATTGGTTAGTAGGGAAACGGTGTCATTCATGTTTAGAAAGTGGGGTAAACACTGTTGACTGGTAGAGGCATAAGTGTTTAGGGCCCCCTATGATCTGTTACACAGATCTTTAAGTTTACAATGGCTACTAAACAAGGTGATACTGGTTGTAGGGTAGAGAACTAGGAAAGGATCATGCATCATTCTTCTTTGTGTCTGTGTTTGAATGGGTATACCTTGGGATAGGTTAACCTAAAATGAATGAAAGAAAACAATAAATTAATTAATGTTGAGTCTTCCATATTCCAGGCTTAGGAGCTCTAACAGTTTGTTATTTTACAGGCATGGATCTAGGTCGACGTCCTCATCAGGTTTGTATAAAAGATGTCCAGCAGGCTATCCCAGCAGATCGCCACAGGGTGGAGGACGAATATGACCACACTTGGAGGAAGACACTCCGAGAGTTTCAGTGCCAGAGTCTGAAAAAGTATGAGGACTCTGTTTCGGATGCAGTCACGGAAGACTGTTTAGAGGAGGTGGAGATAGGATTCAGTTCAATCGATGCTCGGAAATAGCACTGGGTGTCCTTAGCTGTGATGATGATGCATGGAGCAGCGAGCCAGTGGTGGTTCTTGTTCCTCGGGGATCGTGAGGAGTCAGCGATCACATGGGATGAGTTCTGAGATAAGTTCTGAGTTGAGTTCCCTTCCTTGACTGCAAAGGCGTCAAGTCTCCAGGAGCTTCTTACCCTTAGATAGGGGAGCTCCAGTGTTCGAGAGTTTGGAATCCGTTTCAGGAACCTTCTACAATATACTTTGGACATGTTACTAGAGGAGGAGGCCAAGGCGAGGCATTTTGAGGAGGCTTTGCATCCAGAGATCCGGTGCCAAGTCACCCTAATTATGCTAAAGACATATCTTGAGGTGCCGGCGAGGGAGGAGGTTGTTGAGATGACTTTGGCCAGGACCAGATCGTCACGAGAGGGAAATCAGCATGATTCCTCATGAAGCAGAATTGTGGTCTAGGGTTCCTGGTTTTCAGGGCAGAAGATTTTTCGTTCATCCGGGGGTAGGTTTCAGCCTTTCACATCTCGTGGCCATCACCAGCGGGAGTGCCAGACCTTTCAGAGTAGTCATCGTGTACTGGGCGCTCTGCTCTAGGTTCCTCCTTTAAGAAAGTTCTAGCTGATGCAACAACAGTAGTTCGCACCAGCTTTAGATCACCAGAGGGTAGATGGGGCAGGCAAAGGAAAGCCCCATGATGCCCTCCGTCTTTAGAGAGCAGAGCGCGGCCATGTTGGTGGTCTTCCTCGGGGTCAGAGAGGTTGTGGAGGAGGTTGTGGTCAACATCATGCTCTAGTGTTGCTATCACCAGACGAGCTAGATGTCGTTCGAGTTACCCTTTGCTTGTTTTCTAACTAGTTGTATGCCTTGTTTGATTCAGTAGAAACACACTCCTTCATATCACCTACCCCTGTCCATGGCTTAGGACTTAAGGTAGAGAGGTTTCCAGTGCCCTTGGCGTTGACTACACCAGTTGGAGGTCGAGCTGACTTATTTGAAGTATGTAGAGACTGTGAGCTAGTGTTGGGGAAACACTGCTCTTGGGGATATTTCATATGTTTACGAATACAACCATATGATGTCATCCTTGGCATGGATTGGTTGTATTCGGTGCAGGCTATCGTGGATTGCTTCAGGAAGAAGGTCGTCTTCCTTGGTGTCGATGGAGAGCAGGTGGTGTTTGTTGGTGAGCGAGATCCTCGGATGGGTCATAGGCACGTTCCATCCTTATCGTCTATGATGTCCGAGTTGATGTTGGGTTCTTCATAGGTTCAGCAGTTTTCATTTCTGAGGGACGTAGAGGAGTACCCTGATGTCTTTCCGGAAGAGGTTGTAGCCTTACCCCCTCGATGAGAGATCAAATTCAGGATCGAGCTATAGCCAAGAGCGTCTCAAATCTCTATGTCTCCGTATAGGATGGTCCCTTATGAGTTACAAGAGCTAGGTATACATCTTGATGGTCTTTTGCAGTGCGTTTTTGTTTGGCCAAGTGTGTCACCATGGGGTGCGCCTGACTTGTTCGTGAAGAAGGCCGACGACAGTTTTCGGTTGTGTGTTGATTATCATCGCTTAAACAAAGTGACAATAAAGAATCGTTATCCTCTTTCGCGGATTGATGAAGTATTCGATCAACTTAAGGGTGCAAGTTGGTTCTCAAAGATCGACTTGCGGTCGGGATATCATCAGATGCGTGTGAAGGATGGGGATATTCTGAAGACTGCTTTTTGTTGTCTTCATGGGCATTATGATTTTGTTATAATGTCGTTCGGCGAGATGAATGCTCCAGCTGTTTTCATGGGTTTAATAAATGTTTTGTTCTGTGAGTTCCTGGAAAATTTCGTGGTAGTTTTCATCGATGACATCCTTCTGTACTCCATGTCTGAAGAGGAGCATGACGAGCATCTGCGAGCCATTTTGGGAGTTCTTTGCCAACATCAGCTGTTTGGGAAGTTTTCGAAGTGTGAGTTTTGGGATCGAGAAGTCAATTTCTTAGGGCATGTGGTGTCCCAACAGAGAGTTGTTGTGGATACATTGAAGATAGAAGAAGTTGTGTCTTGGGAAGCCCCCAGGACAGTGTTAGAGTTGCGAAGTTTCCTTGGTCATGCAGGCTATTACAAGAGGTTCGTAGAAAATTTATCAAGGGTTGTGACTCATCTAACAGCTTTGAACATGAAGGATCGGGCCTTCATATGGACTGATCAGTGCCAGGAATCCTTTGAGTATATAAAAGAGAGGTTATTAAGTGCTCTAGTCCTTCGTCTTCTAGCTGACAGAGTCCAGTTTGATGTCTTCTGTGATGCTTCACATCTGGGGTTAGGTTGTGTTCTCATGTATTGGAGGTCGGTTGTTTATTATGGGTCTCGTTAGTTACGTCCCCATGAACGCAGGTATGCCAGCCACAATCTTGAGTTGGCATCCGTGGTGTTTTCTCTAAAGTTGTGGAGACATTACCTCATTGGTGAGCGCTTTGTGGTCTTCACCGACCATAAGAGTTTGAGGTATGTTTTCTCTCAGCGTAACATGAACTTGCGGTAGCATCGGTAGATGGATTTCTTTCAAGAATACGAATTCTAAATATCGTATACACCTGGAAAGGGGAATGTTGAAGCTGATACGGTGAGTCAAAAGTCACGTAGTGATGTTGTGCGCGAATCTGGTGATTCCTGAAGAGCAATGGAGGAACTATCAGCTTTACATCTTGACATGGGAGAAGTTGGGGTAGAGATTGGCTTTTCCAGATGACAGTACAGTCATCCCTGATGTAGAGGTTGGAAGAGTCCCATTTGGGGGATCTTGAGGTAGAGGTCTGGAGAGACAAAGTTGTTTGTGGTGAGGCCCCTGATGGTTGGTCTAATGATGAACAACATAGAGTGTTGTATCAAGGAAGGCTTTTTGTTCCCTTGAAGATGCATGAGACGGTTCACAGAGAGTTCCATAGTTCACCTCTGGCAGTACATCCTGGCATGTCAAAGATGTACTAAACTTTTAAGAGTCAGTTTTGGTGGCCTCGGCTGAAGCGCGCGGTTGAGGAGTTTGTGTCTTGATGTTTAGTCTGCAAGAAGGTGAAGGTCGAACACCGTGTTCCTGGTGGTCTTGTCCAGTCATTAGAGATTCTTTAGTGGAAGTGGGAGGATATCTAAATGGACTTTGTTACTGGTTTACCTCGAGCTCCGGGAGGACACGATGCTATTTGGGTGGTATTGGATCATTTAACAAAATCAGCCCACTTCATAGCGATCAAGGAGTCGAGCTCAATGGATGTTTTGTCGAGGCAGTATCTGGAGGAGGTGGTGAGACTTCATGGAGTCCCAAGGATGATCATTTCTGATCGAGATCATAGTTTTAACTCCAAGGTGTGGAGGGGTCTCCAACAAGCTTTCGGTTCTCAACTATGCCTTAGCACTACTTTTCATCCTCAAATGGATGTTCAGACAGAGCGAACCATCAAGACTCTTGAAGACATGTTGCTCTCTTGTGTTCTTGATTTTGGAGGTTCATGGATGAGGTACTTACCCTCAGTGGAATTCTCTTACAATAATAGTTTTCACTCCACCATCGGTATGGCACCGTTTGAAGCATTGTATGGTCAACCATTCTGTTCTATGTTGTGCTGGGCTGGGGTCGGAGAGTCAACAATTCTCAGACCGGAACTAGTTCAGAATACAACAAAGATGGTTCAGGTGATTCGTGAGAGGATGAAGACAGCTCAAGATCGTCAGAAATCATATGTCGATCAATGATGGAGACCCTTATATTTTGATGTTGGGGATCATGTGTTTTTGAAGGTGACTCCTCGTCGTGGGTAGTGAAGGTTTGGTTAGGGGAGTAAGCTTTCTCCCTACTTTGTTGGTACTTTCAAGGTGTTATCTTATGTTGTAGTTGTGGCGTATCATGTATCACTTCCCCAACAAATGAGTCGGATATATGATGTTTTCCATGCATCACAGCTCCGTTATTATCTTTATGATAGCTCTCACATCATTGATTGGGGAGAGATTTATGTTGATGATCATGAAACTTTGAGGAGTAACCTATGGAGATCCAAGACCGCAAGGAAAAGGTGTTGCACGGGCATTCTATTCCCTTAGTTTGTGTCTTGTGGCGACATGGTGGCATGGAGGAGAGTACATGGGAACGTGAGTCATAGATACGTGCTCAATACCCAGAGTTGTTTAATGTTTAACCCTTTCATGTAATGACAATTCTTTATGTGGTTATGAGACTTTCATGTTTATGAGATGACTCCCTTCGTTTCTTTGGTGGCTTTCTCTCTTTTGAGAGGTATCTCGGTGGGTGGTTATTCAGACCCAGTTTCATTTTCTCTTTAGGTGGGTTTTGGATTCTCGAGGACGAGAATGTTTTTAGAGTTATCTGATGTAATGGCCCGGACCACTCCCATCCATTCCTTTGTGAAACATTGGTACAAGAGGTGTTCCGGGAAGTCAAGGTGACTTGGGGGTGCGTTTGGGTGGACTTTTGAGGAAATTTAATGGGTAATAGCTTTTGCATGGTTGGTGAACGATTTTCCTAAATCGTGCGGCCAAACCGTGCAAGGCTGGTCTTGAGGGCAGTGGCTAACGCACAGTTTGCACACGGTTTGCCTAACTGTGCAGACTAACCGTGCGAGGAGGGATTGTCGAGCCAGAATATAATGCATGGTTAGCGCGCGGTTTGTTAAACCATCTGAACTAACCGTGCGGGCACTTAAAGTTAGATCCTAAAATTGTGGATCTTACTCATTTTTCCTTTAATCACCTTGTTTAAGCCCCTAAGTGGCCATAAATCGGGATTACCCTTCCTTGGAGATGGAAGAACCACTCCCAAGCATTTTTGAGGCGATCGGGAGGCTTCTCTTCGTGAATCGAAGTGGGTTTCTCGAGGTAAGTGATTCTTTTTGTTTGGTTTCTTAGATCTACCTAGATCTACTCCTCCTTTTCTCTCGAAATCTTAGATCTATGCCCGTTATTGGTAGATCTAAATGTGTGGATGACGTTTGTGATGATTTTTGGTCTTGTTTGTGTTAGGAGAAGAGATCTAGGGAGGATCCTTGGTGAATCGGCCTTGTCTTCTTTGGCGTTCTTCGACCATTGTGGGTTTCCTCGAAAACCTTTGAGGTAGGGGATTTGTGGCTTCTCTAATTGTTATGTGTAATCATAGATTTAGCATGATTTAGCCCTTTAGATCACAATGAAATTGACCTAATTAAATACTTGAACTGGATTAAGAAATTGCATTAAACGTATGTTTTTGCCTCATGTTTTCTAGATAGTGTGATATCTATGAATTTCTTGTTAGCATGTTGTTCTTGGTGAATTGATAAAGAATGTAAAGCTAGAATTAATTGATAATTAATTGGCTAAAAATAAAGAGGCATGAAAAATAATCTGGTTCTTGTGGTAATTTGATGTTGATTAAGTTGGCATAGTAAGCATGTTTAATCATTGTGATAGCCTACTATTTTGGTTCATGATGTTGGAACCAATGAATTGAATATGTTAATTCAAGATGGATTTACGAACTTGATTGATTGAATTTTCCCTGAAGGGTTATGAGTTACCCTCTTGTTGTGAAGTAGTGTTGAGATCCCAATTGATGTAGTGTGTTGTTTTTCTGCTGCTTGTGATGTGATGTGATCCTGGACGGGTGTTGTGATATGAGGAGGCAGGGAGGCCTAGTGGTTGTGGCAGCGGATGGCGCCTAGAGTGGCGAGATGCATCAGTTTATGCATGTGGGTGTCAGGAAGGACACCATGGATGATGGTATGGGATGGGTGTGTTGGCTAGATGTTTGGTGGTTTTATTGTTTGTTATCTTCTTTACTTTACCCCACTGCTCCAGGAACCTAGTTTTTCTTACCCTTCTTCCGAAAGGGGAGAAGACACGCGGGATATGCCATGTGCTTTCTGTTTTTAGCCTCTCGAGGGAGAATGGGCCTACGCTCTTTCTATAGGTGGAAAAGACTTGATGGGTAGTATATTTACTCACCGTGTTGAGCCCCCTTGTGTTTAGTAGCATAGGATGCTTTTCTAGAATTCCTGGGAATATGGGAAAGTAATTCTGAAATGAATGTTTGATTAAATGGTGATAATACATAGGGATGAAGATGCTGGAATTTAATGGTGATGTTGTAAATTTAAAGGAACAATAAATATTGAATGTGATGCCAAGAAAGTTAATGTGGGTTGTTCATGGTTAATTAATAGTGGAAGAATTAATTAACGTATAGTGGAATTTATGAAAAATGGAATGAAGTAACCTAATGAAGTTATTTAACTGGTTGTGTGTTTATAGGATACCTAGTCTTACAAATAGCAGCCCGGAGTCCGAGAGACATTAGTTGCAGATGAGCTACGACTAGGTTTTGCACATAGTGTGGTTGTGAGTTATATATATTCTATACTTTTTGTGTTTCTATACGCTACTCCACCCTGTCAGTAAGGGAAACTGACACCCCGGGGATTCTGAGCCCTGGGGGTTGTTTTTCCCAACATTCTGATGGGAGGGTGAATGGCTAACTACCCCCTTTGACCCTGCTCTCTTCTCTTGGTAGATACTAGTGTCGGTGGAACAGCGGTTAGTTTTCCCCATACATGTGTGTAGAGGGATGTAATGGCTTGTGGTTATTTTCACACATATATTCTAGATGTAGTATACTATGGACTACTATAGGTGTAACGTGTATAGGATGTGATGGCTTGAGGATCCTTACGCGGTGTATGGGCTGTAATGTCTTGAGGTTCAATACCCGACGTATGATACAAGTTATGCGGGCAGTGGTGGCTCCCAGAATTTACCTGGTTACTTTTGTTTGTGAGGATGGTGTGGTTCTTCGCCGAAGTGTCTGTGGGAAAGCCTATGTGGTGCATGTGGTGAATATTGTGGAGCTTAGACCAGGTATATATGGGCAAGCCTTTGGAGAGAGATTCCCAGGACGTTTGTCATTGGGGAAAAGCAGCAAACCAGTAGGAAAGTAGTAGCAAGGTACCCTTGATATCCTTTTCTCTATGATATATTTTTGTATGCGTTACTTGGTGAGAGTAGCCATGGTGAGGTTGGGAAAATAGTATACCTACTTAGGGGACGAGTTAGTTCCACTGTTGTTCACTATGCTTTAGCATGATTTCTTTACTTCTGCACGAGTGGATTCGGGGAGGATCCTACTGAGTATAATGTTATAATAACCCTATGTATATACAAACTATTTTTCAGGTCACTTGGAGCAGGTTTGAGATCAGGCTGGTTACTACTAGATTGTGGTTGCAGGAGTTGTTCGGGCTTATGATCGCTGCTCTTTTACTTTATTTTGGGTACTTGTAGTTTCCCCTTTTAGTTGTTGTACTTTTTGCATGACATTACATATATGCACTTGGGTTTTATTTTACATTTCAGTTCTGAGTTGGAGTTGGTTGGTGTCTGTCTTATCTCTCTCTTCTACATGTGTTATCTTAGAGGGTAATGCCTCCCATTTGTGTGTTTATTATACCCTCATTGCTAGTCGCCAACCCGGGGCCTACTGGAGGCGGGACTCGGGGGTCATTATCTCCCTTCTCACATTGCCGGCCCAAGAGGGGTACGCTTTGTGGGTAGGGGGTCATGACAATCACGTTGATATTTTACAACACCTTTGACTATATTCAACAAACCAAAAGAGTTATGAATAAAATAATGAAACAACAATAGGTAACTGATGTAAGAAGATATTATATTAAAATTAAAAAAACAAAAGATTATAAATTAAATTTATCAATTTAAATTTAAATTAATAATTTTCATTGGTATATATTTAATTAACTTAATTTAATTATTGAGTAAGTTAAGTGGAAGTGTGGTGTGATTTTCTACATAATTTTAAGGTATATTCTACACCACCCTCATTAACATTGAGTTACATAATATCACTCTTTTTCTCTATTTTTATGAAATATTATTCTCATTAATATATTATATTTTTTATATATGTTCCTTAAATATATACCTATCCAAATATGCTTTTCATTTTTGGGTTTATACATGTTTTTTCACTTATAAATTCCAACTTTTAAGTAAAATCGATTTAGGCGAACTCTCCCATTTCTTATCTCATGTCAAGAATCACCCCATCAAATACATATGAAAAATGAATAGATTATAAAACCCTAATTATTTTATGATTAACCATATTGGTTCCATTTTGGTTTTATATAAAATATAATATCTTTCCTTCTATAAAAATATCCTTTACTTAAATCGGATACAACCATATGGTGAATTTTTACTCTTTATTCTCCTATATCATTCTTTTGAATTATCTATATTGAAAATGAATATTTTAATACCAATGTTTTTTTAATATGAAAACCAGAAATTATTTAATTAATTCTTCTTTTTGGAATCATTATGATTTATACTCCGATTATGACTTGCATCAAAATTTTAAAACCCACTTCCTTTTCATGGGATTGATCTTTCTTATAATTTATATATGGATTATTTTCATCATATGGAACACATATATTTGATTTTCATTTATGTGATGGGTAGGTCTATGATTATATATCCCCGATTACATAGATTAAATATTTATATCTCATAATATGTTATGTATGGGATTAAGGAGTGAACTTAATCCACTTTGGGAATTTGTCCACTATGTATGGTGTATGAGTAGTTAACCTAATCATACTATATTATCTGGTGGGTGGGAATAAAATTATATATCCCTAAAATTCAATGGGAAAATCTTTATATATTCTATGATGGTATGTAATGGATTAGATATAAACCATAATCCACCACGGTACTTTTTCTACATTATCATGATGATCTTTGGAATGACCAATGACTTGCCTTTATGATGATGTTGTTTCCACATATTTCATAATTCCATGATCTTTTGATTTCATTTCCTTGTTCCATATTTACATTATTTTGATCATCCTAATTCTTTTATTAGGTATGAATTCTATATTTTATATTCATTTTCCTTGCTTTCTTTCTCATATTCATATGCTTAGCATATACTCACTTTTGATCTTTGATTGTTATCATTTTTTCTTACCCTTACAGATCTTTCAGCTCACCTATTTCTAATGTTTTATATAAACATGTTATAAAGATATGTATACTGTTTTATATGTCTAGAATTTGGAATAAATGGGTTTAATTATGGAAAAAAATTTACAAGAAATGTGGAATAATATTCCTATATAACTGGACCTCAAACAAACTAAACCTTCAATTCTTGGGATTGTGAGATTTTTATTGAGAATTTATTTCAAAATTATCAAAATGATATAAAAATTAAGTTATTTTAATCTTGTGTTGTTATAATATCACTCCACCTTGAAATAAATCATGAACCACTATAACTATTTCTACTTTAAGGATCTCCCATACTAATTTAAAGAATGATCATGAGAATCTATCCAACCCTAATATGATGTCATCACCAAAGTTATTATATTCTCTTATAATTTTTACTTCATAAGTACACTTATGAATTTATGATTATATCATAAAATATTTATTCATATAATTATATCTATTTAATAAAATATAATATAACTTATTTTCTAAAAAGAATTATATTTTTTTAACTATTTTGTTTTATTTTGAGGCATATACATGGAGACCTCTTGTAACACCCCGAGATTTTATGAAAAAATATTATTTTTAATGTCTTGTGTTGTACGCTACACCAAAAGAATCTTGCACAACACACATCCTTGACTTGCCTTGCATTACACACAATCACAACCTTCCACGATAGCATGTGTAGTACGTAATACTGAGTTTCACGAAACAATGATATGCTATTAAAATATTATTAAAACTAGCCGTTATGAATAGTAATAACCACTTTTTAAATTTTAGAAATTTTATCTCTCAAAATGGACTTCATTTTTGGATTCGTAGTATCGAATTTAGCCTAAGGTGAAATTTTGGTACTTTTCGGATAACTTTCATATTCTGATGAATAGTGAAAATTACTAAATTATAATTAAAAACAACTTTTTTAATCGAAATAATTAATAGTGATAAATCATTAATTTAAGTGGTTTTAAAGTATATTTAGAATATATTTTTACAATTTAATATAATGTTGGTCATTGGATGTAATTTCACATTTAAACCAGTTACAAACTAGTGTCAATCTTTTGATAGTTATTATCTCTTAAAAACACGCTATTTGTTTTGACGACGAGAATTAATTTTTAAATTAGTTAATGCAACTGATATGTTTTGAATTTGGTAAAATAGACATCATTTTTGAGTTCATAATATCAAATATAGCTTAGGCCTAATTTTTGGTATTTTTCTGAAAACCTTCAATTATTGATGAATAGTGAAACCACTAAGTGGTAGGTTAAAAACTGAATTTTTCATAAAACTTAATTTTACCGCTTCTGTGAATGGAATTTAGAAAATCCGACAGACACGGTTGATATCAGTAAGTAAAATGCGGTTCAATGAGATAAAAATAATTTTTTGGTGAATAGTAACTTTTTACTTTTTTTACCGCTGTTAATAGTAAATAAGGTAACTAAGGGTAAATATGATATTATTATTACCCTAACACATGTCCTAATTCTATTGGATAAGTGTAATTCGACCAAAAACAACCTTATGAATAAAATATGACCATTTAGGCCCACTTGGATTAGATTAGGACATTTATTATTAATTTATTTAAAGAAGGGTTAAAATAGTTAAAATCAAAGTTTAATAAGTAAATCATTTTTAATATGGGGTTATACATAAGCTAAATTCGACTATAAATATTCATTAGAAAGCTAAAAAGATTTCATACATGATGGTATTTTATTTGTAATTTTTAGACATTAAATAAGTTAATTTATTTATGACACAATGATGATGCAGTAATTATCTTATTAATGAAATATTGACATAATTAATGTTATAAACACCAAAATAAATGTAATTTAAGACTTTTTATGAATTCTACTAATTTTCTAGGTTACTATGATATATTAATGTTAATTTAATCAACTTGGTTCGAACATATAATTCTGTTATGACTTTCACAAAAATCATATATCAAATATTGTCAAAATTGACACAAAATAGTTTTTAAATCAAATATTATATTATTAATTAGTATTGTATTCCTAAAAATCTAAGGTTCGGCCAAATGACTTAGATAAGGATATATATATTAATAATAAACAATTTGGGGTTCTTTTGGCATGTTATAGTAAGTTTATTAACCATATAGTGAAAGAAAACAAAAAGACACGGTAAAAGTTAAATTATTTAACTTAGAGTTAAATCTAATTGATAAGGTTAAAATAATACCCTAAACTTGTCTAAATCCTATTGGTTGATAGTATTTCGACCCATCCCCACCTTATCTTCGAAATAAGACCCTTTGGAGCCATTATAAACCGATTTTGACTTTAATATAAAATAATATTTTGAGATATTCCTAAGGTGCCCCTCTCCTCTCTTATAAAAGGGTACCTCTTCCCCCTCCTCCTCACACCAAATTGAGCACTCAAGCTCGGCCAACCCCTGCCAAAATCCCTTCTACAATTCCCTAGAATAATCCTAGAGGTCCTGGTCTTCTTAAAAGACCAATCTTAGTTCCCTAAGTGAAGGATTCAAAGAGGCGTTTCAAAGAAGAGGTAATATCCATTACCGATCTTTTCAATTTCTTTCTTCTTCAACTTCTTCTTCTTTAGTTGTTTCATGATAAAGTAATAACATCAGTATTTATTATATACTGATATGTTATTATAAATATGAAACAACTATAATTAAACTTCTATCCATCCTACGGAAAATGGAAATCACCGCGCGTGCGTACGTACGGAATACCGTCTCCACGCCGTGGTGTAATCTATTTTCCACCACCACCTTACATGGATGGGTATAATGGTATAAAGAATAACTATACATAGTTATTACAACATCATATTTATTATGATATATTGTATAATCCACTCCAATTCAATTAAATATTTATGGAAATGATATCATTGCTCGTGCGTACGTACGGACTACCGTCTCCACGACGCGATGAGATTCATTCCCCATGTTAACCATTTAAGAATGATTATAAAGTATATATAAGAAATAATATTGAAATATATGAAATTATAAAGCTACTGGATTTATGTATATATATATTTATGTCATCTACTTACTTCCATTCAAGACAATAAGGAAAGGAAAACAGCGTTCATGCGTACGTACGGACTACCTTCTCCATGAACGGTGTTTTTCATTTCATTTATCTATCTATTATATATATATATATATACTGAATATATATGATATATAAATAATATTTTATATTCTGGAAGTAAGTAAATCATGATATAAGTAATAATAATGTCAATAACAACAAGTCAAAACACCTACGATAAATGAAACGATTTTACCCAAAACGCTTCTTTAACATGGAATTTACAAAAGAACGGGTAATATAATGTCATAAGTGAACAATATATGATATCATAACAATTTAAATGATTCTATAATAAGTCAATGATATTATTTAAATCATTATACAGGAGGTTCGGACACATACGAAGCAAATCGGACCTAAGGTAAGGGAAATATCACAATCTCACTTTTATCTGAGATTGTTTTTACTTTGGCATTTACTGGGGTGTATTTTATCATCCACATCCATGTTCCCTCAATATGTAATATTGTTTCCATATACTTACAATAGTTTAAATCCAATTTTACCCTTCGGTGAGTTTTTAGTAAAGAATATGAAGGGAATCTTTTGTCGTTTTTCGTACGAGGTACTTTTTGACTTTTCTGACAAAAGTATGAGAAGAATGTTTTATTTTAACTTATACGACATGAATGGATTTTAAAAACATTATTTCCAAGAATCTACCCTTACAAGTTTTCAATTTTATTTTTAATCAACTTCTTTTAGGTTAAAATTTTATAACATGTTAAAGAAAGGAAAGTGTTTTTGAAGTAGAAAGGATATCTTCCCCAAGAATAGAGTTCAAGTGTTTTGTCAAAATTATTTTCCATCTAAGAAAATAAAGGGTTCTGTTTCTATCCATATTTTTACATTGATTTGACTATGTTGTGATGGAATTATGTTTATGAATTCCTTTATCTTATATGAATGGTTTTATGATGTCATGTTGTTTAAGAATCCCATTTTTATTATATGGGTTATGCAATGATGTATGATTTATGATTTTGTGGCACACATAAGAATGGTATCATTATGAGATGGGTGGGACCTATATATCCCTCCAATGCATTGGGTAAAGATTTTATATCTCATGAGATAGACATGGCTGGAATGGTAGGTTATACCGGTTCAGTGAAACAGGACTGAAACGGGGGTTACTCGATTCCGAAAGGGACTTTGTCCACTAAGATAGTCTTGGCAATGAGTCTTGACTAACAAGAAATGATTCTCTATGATTATGTGTGAATGCCACAAAGTTTCATGTTTTAAGTTATGATTATTGTGATTACATTTCACTGCCATGATTTATCCCATGTTATGAAATTATGCTCTCTTTTGCAGGTTAAGATTTCCAGAATGTTATGTTCTTATGAATACGATGTGAATGATATTTCTTTTGTTTACCCTTAATGAGCATTTGATCTCACCCTTTTATGTTTTCTTTTCCCCAGGATATAAAGAAAGGTTTTAGGTATAAAAAAAAGGCAAGATCTTTATAGGAGATGTTGAAGATCTTTCACCATGATTAGAAGATTACGTTCCGAGTTTCCAAAGACACTAAACTATTACGATCCTTGTGTGTGTGTTTTTGTTATGTACTAAGTATTCCGCAAATGTAATGTAATGTCAATGTACGTCAGGCTTCGGGTCTCTACAGTTGGTATCAGAGGGAGGTTTAGTCAACCTTTGGAAACTAGGATGCGAAAACGTTAGTGAGATCCCTAGAGATATTTCTAAGGTATGTCTAGGGATGTCCCTAGGGATAAGTATACGTATAGGTTATAGTACTAGAATTACGCTAACGATCATAGAATTAAACCTAAGATGTTGGATATTGAAGGTACTCCCCCTTTATTATGTTGTTTTCCCTAGCATGATTTTTTTCCTCTCACACTATTCTTTTTGGGTTTTAGACGATGGCTGGAACCCGAAGGAACCGTGTTGATCAATGCAATGGACAATGCAATGATTGCCCTCCTGAACAAACAAATTTTATGGGAGATGGAGTGCAAAATCTTATTGCTATACTTACACAAGCTATGAATCATTCTGGACTTCCAAATGAGCAGAGAAGGGAACAATATTCTATTGAGTCCTTCATGAGGAAACGTCCACCTTCTTTTAGTGGGACTTCCGATCCACTTGTTGCTGAACAATGGATTAGTACCACTGAACAGATATTTTCAGTTCTTCAATGTTCTAAACATGATAAAGTCATCTTAGCAGTATATCGTTTGGAAGGTGAAGCTGATCAATGGTGTAATCTTATCAAGAATACGAGGCCAAGAGATGAAATTGAGTGCATGGAATGGGACAAGTTCAAGAATTTGTTTTTCAGTAAGTACTTCCCTCGTATTCTTCGAACAAAGATGGAAAAGGAGTTTATTGAGCTAAAGCAGATGGATGATGAATCTGTTGGTATATACGAAGCGAATTTTACAAGACTTGAAAGGTATGCATCTGGCATTATCATCCAACCTGAAAGTAAAGTTGATCGATTTTTCAGTGGCTTAAAACCAAGTCTTCGAAGGGAATTAGCTATAAGAGACTTCAGTAGCTATGAAGAAATTGTGCGTTGTGCTATCAAGGTAGAAATGGAAGTTGGTGTTACATATCCATCTCATGGTTTTGACAAGAAACGAAAGATGGAGTTCAAGGAGAAATCTCATAATAATGGTGAAAAGAAGATGAATGTTTCCTTATGCACAAAGTGTGGAAAGAAGCATGGTGGAGATTGTCTTAAAGGAACTAGAAAATGTTTTAAGTGTGGAAAAGAAGGTCATCGAGCAGCTGAGTGTCGAAGTAATGGAAAAAGGGTTTCTAATGATGTGAATAAAGCAAACACTGTAGAGAACGCACCACCAACACTTCAATGATTCAAGTGCAAGGAAATGGGGCATTATGCTAATAAATGCCCTAATCCATGGGTTAGTGATGATCAACATGAGCAACCACTGAAGGCAAAGGACAAAGGGAAGTCACATGCGATCACTATTGGCAATGTTGAATATGACAATGATGTGGTGGAATGATTAAGTGTTTATGTAATGGGATTCCAAAATAATGTTGTATCATTGAGTATTGCAATATTTATTGATGTGGTATTCAAAGTGATTGAGATATTTTTTGGAAATAAGATGATAAGCACATAATGAAGGGAAAACGAGAAAATGAAATGTTTAATAGTATTCATGAGCTCATGATTGATATAAGGACTAAGTGATATCATGGTTTGAGTATATAGAATTTTGAGGATTTTGGTATGTGGAAAGTGTTAACTTTAAACTGCATTCATGTTTTCACTAAGGTATTCAAGCGAATACATGATTAAGGACTTTGAATGTTTAGAATGTGACCAACAAGACATATCTTATGGGGATCGACGATGGTGTTAAATCTCTGGTAATCGTTTTCACTATGTTATGAGAATGGACTGCAGTATTATGGATAAGCCTAAAGATTGGAATGGATTTTGTTGGACATAAGTTAGTATTGTTTAAGGATAGAAGTTTTTTCTATATTATTGATGGGATGTTATAGTAATATAGTTTTATAAAAAGGAAAACCTGCAGGACGGGCGACAGCCCATCGCTTCAGACAAGGCTGTGGGAATCGAACCCACAACCGAAGTGCGATTGGCCTTTATCGCCTACCACTGGCCTACAGGAAGTCCCTGTTTAGTAGAAACTAGTTTTATTATATTAAGCAGTATGATATATGAAGTATAAGTCCATTTTAGGAACCATATATGATTAATCTCACTATAGAATGACTTATGTATATTTAATAACTTTTGCTAACCTTTTGTTTGAGACAGATGGAATGAACAGTCATTCTATCACATGATCTGCTAACACTTCACGAATAACAAATTCAACTTCATTTATTTAAGAGATGAAGTGGAAATTGTTCAAGGCATGAACAACAGTGAGATTATACCAAAATAAAGTAAGTATTTATTCTAATTCAAATTTTCAACTTTAGGGAAATGATCTTGAAAACCAAAAATGTTGTCCTAGTGATCTTATACCTGATGAATCAGATGGTACCTTATATCATCACAAATCTATGGATTTGTGATTACTGGTTTTTCCATAGCCATGTTCTCTACCACTCTCCATCAGAACATGATGGTTAGATTTCTCTTTCATATCCATATTTTCACCTATGTGGAAACCCAGTGATTAGTTTATTTGGGTAATCGTTACATTTCATACTTTAGTTTTTAAAGCCAAGTTTTGGTATTCCTTTTTACGATGTGGGTTTCTATTAAAGAAACTTTCGAATAGTAAACCATTTATAACCCTGACGAATTTCGAGGGCGAAATTCATTTTAAGGGGGGTAGAATGTAACACCCCGAGATTTTATGAAAAAAATATTATTTTTAATGTCTTGTGTTGTACGCTACACCAAAAGAAGCTTGCACAACACACATCCTTGACTTGCCTTGCATTACACACAATCACAACCTTCTTCGATAGCGTGTGTAGTACGTAATACTGAGTTTCACGAAACAATGATATGCTATTAAAATATTATTAAAACTAGCCGTTATGAATAGTAATAACCACTTTTTAAATTTTAGAAATTTTAGCTCTCAAAATGGACTTCATTTTTGGATTCGGAGTATCGAAATTAGCCTAAGGTGAAATTTTGGTACTTTTCGGATAACTTTCATATTCTGATGAATAGTGAAAATTACTAAATTATAATTAAAAACAACTTTTTTAATCGAAATAATTAATAGTGATAAATCATTAATTTGAGTGGTTTTAAAGTATATTTAGAATATATTTTTACAATTTAATATAATGTTGGTCATTGGATGTAATTTCACATTTAAACCAGTTATAAACTAGTGTCAATCTTTTGATAGTTATTATCTCTTAAAAACACACTATTTTTTTTGACGACGAGAATTAATTTTTAAATTAGTTAATGCAACTGATATGTTTTTAATTTGGTAAAATAGACATCATTTTTGAGTTCATAATATCAAATATAGCTTAGGCCTAATTTTTGGTATTTTTCTGAAAACTTTCAATTATTGATGAATAGTGAAACCACTAAGTGGTAGGTTAAAAACTGAATTTTTCATAAAACTTAATTTTACCGCTTCTGTGAATGGAATTTCGAAAATCCGATAGACACGGTTGATATCAGTAAGTAAAATGCGGTTCAATGAGATAAAAATAATTTTTTGGTGAATAGTAACTTTTTATTTTTTTTACCGCGGTTAATAGTAAATAAGGTAACTAAGGGTAAATATGATATTATTATTACCCTAACACATGTCCTAATTCTATTGGATAAGTGTAATTCGACCACAAACAACCTTATGAATAACATATGACCATTTAGGCCCAATTGGATTAGATTAGGACATTTATTATTAATTTATTTAAAGAAGGGTTAAAATAGTTAAAATCAAAGTTTAATAAGTAAATCATTTTTAATATGGGGTTATACATAAGATAAATTCGACTATAAATATTCATTAGAAAGCTAAAAAGATTTCCTACATGATGGTATTTTATTTGTAATTTTTAGACATTAAATAAGTTAATTTATTTATGACACAATGATGATGCAGTAATTATCTTATTAATGAAATATTGACATAATTGATGTTATAAACACCAAAATAAATGTAATTTAAGACTTTTTATGAATTCTACTAATTTTCTAGGTTACTATGATATATTAATGTTAATTTAATCAACTTGGTTTGAACATATAATTCTGTTATGACTTTCACAAAAATCATATATCAAATAGTGTCAAAATTGACACAAAATAGTTTTTAAATCAAATATTATATTATTACTTGTTATTGTATTCCTAAAAATATAAGGTTCGGCCAAATGACTTAGATAAGGATATATATATTAATAATAAACAATTTGGGGTTCTTTTGGCATGTTATAGTAAGTGTATTAACCATATAGTGAAAGAAAACAAAAAGACACGGTAAAAGGTAAATTATTTAACTTAGAGTTAAATCTAATTGATAAGGTTAAAATAATACCCTAAACTTGTCTAAATCCTATTTGTTGATAGGATTTCGACCCATACCCACCTTATCTTCGAAATAAGACCCTTTGGAGCCATTATAAACCGATTTTGACTTTAATATAAAATAATATTTTGAGATATTCCTAAGGTGCCCCTCTCCTCCCTTATAAAAGGGTACCTCCTCCCCCTCCTCCTCACACCAAATTGAGCACTCAAGCTCGTCCAAACCCTACCAAAATCCCTTCTACACTTCCCTAGAATAATCCTAGAGGTCCTGGTCTTCTTAAAAGACCAATCTTAGTTCCCTAAGTGAAGGATTCAAAGAGGTGTTTCAAAGAAGAGGTAATATCCATTACCGATCTTTTCAATTTCTTTCCTCTTCAACTTCTTCTTCTTTAGTTGTTTCATGATAAAGTAATAACATCAGTATTTCTTATATACTGATATGTTATTATAAATATGAAACAACTATAATTAACCTTCTATCCATCCTACGGAAAAAGGAAATCACCGCGCGTGTGTACGTACGGAATACCGTCTCCACGCCGTGGTGTAATCTATTTTCCACCACCACCTTACAGGGATGGGTATAATGGTGTAAATAATAACTATACATAGTTATTACAACATCATATTTATTATGATATATTGTATAATCCACTCCAATTCAATTCAATATTTATGGAAATGATATCATCGCTCGTGCGTACGTACGGACTACCGTCTCCACGACGCGATGAGATTCATTCTCCATGTTAACCATTTAAGAATGATTATAAAGTTTATATAAGAAATAATAATGAAATATATGACATTATAAAGCTACTGGATTTATGTATATATATATTTATGTCATCTACTTACTTCCATTCAAGATAATAAGGAAAGGAAAACAGCGTTCATGCGTACGTACGGACTACCGTCTCCATGAACGGTGTTTTTCATTTCATTTATCTATCTATTATATATATATATATATATACTGAATATATATGATATATAAATCATATTTTATATTCTGGAAGTAAGTAAATCACGATATAAGTAATAATAATGTCAATAACAACAAGTCAAAACACCTACGATAAATGAAACGATTTTACCCAAAACGCTTCTTTAACATGGAATTTACAAAAGAACGGGTAATATAATGTCATAAGTGAACAATATATGATATCATAACAATTAATATGATTCTGTAATAAGTCAATGACATTATTTAAATCATTATACAGGAGGTTCGGACACATACGAAGCAAATCGGACCTAAGGTAAAGGAAATATCACAATCTCACTTTTATCTGAGATTGTATTTACTTTGGCATTTACTGGGGTGTATTTTATCATCCACATCCATGTTCCCTAAATATGTAATATTGTTTCCATATACTTACAATAGTTTAAATCCAATTTTACCCTTCGGTGAGTTTTTAGTAAAGAATATGAAGGGAATCTTTTGTCGTTTTTCGTACGAGGTACTTTTTGACTTTTCCGACAAAAGTATGAGAAGAATGTTTTCTTTTAACTTATACGACATGAATGGATTTTTAAAACATTATTTCCAAGAAGATACCCTTACAAGTTTTCAATTTTATTTTTAATCAACTTCTTTTAGTTTAAAATTTTATAACATGTTAAAGAAAGGAAAGTGTTTTTGAAGTAGAAAGGATATCTTCCTCAAGAATAGAGTTCAAGTGTTTTGTCAAAATTATTTTCCATCTAAGAAAATAAAGGGTTATGTTTCTATCCATATTTTTACATTGATTTGACTATGTTGTGATGGAATTATGTTTATGAATTCATTTATCTTATATGAATGGTTTTATGATGTCATGTTGTTTAAGAATCCCATTTTTATTATATGGGTTATGCAATGATGTATGATTTATGATTTTGTGGCACACATAAGAATGGTATCATTATGAGATGGGTGGGACCTATATATCCCTCCAATGCATTGGGTAAAGATTTTATATCTCATGAGATAGACATGGCTGGAATGGTAGGTTATACCGGTTCAGTGAAACAGGACTGAAACGAGGGTTACTCGATTCAGAAAGGGACTTTGTCCACTAAGATAGTCTTGGAAATGAGTCTTGACTAACAAGAAATGATTCTCTATGATTATGTGTGAATGCCACAAATTTTCATGTTTTAAGTTATGATTATTGTGATTACATTTCACTGCCGTGATTTATCCCATGTTATGAAATTATGCTCTCTTTTGCAGGTTAAGATTTCCAAAATGTTATGTTCTTATGAATACGATGTGAATGATATTTCTTTTGTTTACCCTTACTGAGCATTTGAGCTCACCCTTTTATGTTTTCTTTTCCCCAGGATATAAAGAAAGGTTTTAGGTAAAAAAAGGGAAGATCTTTATAGGAGATGTTGAAGATCTTTCACCACGATTAGAATATTACGTTCCGAGTTTCCAAAGACACTAAACTATTACGATCCTTGTGTGTGTGTTTTTGTTATGTACTAAGTATTCCGCAAATGTAATGTAATGTCAATGTATGTCAGGCTTCGGGTCTCTACACCTCTCATATTATTCACAAGGTTATATCACTCTCTTATAATTGAGGTAAAAACATATGCCTATAACCTTAGGCCATGGCACCATAACCTTACCCCAAATGACATCTTCCTCTTGTTATCTCCCTCTATATTCAGCATGATTCATTCACCATGCTACACTAGCCCACATTCCACTTTCCTATAGATAATAAACTCATACATGAACATCCACCCATGATCAAAACCTTGATCGAACCACACCAACCACCTCCACATAAACTAGAAATTCTTCCCCCTCACTTTTATATTCCCCCAATTCTAGCACAAAACCTATGTACTACTGGGGGTGTGAATCATATTCAAGTTTTGATTACATATACCAAAAGGACTAAAAATAGATGATAACTTAGTCTATATGTCTCAAAAAATAATAATGATATATTCAATTAATGATATGATAACAATACAATATTATTTTCTTACGGTCACATGCAAGGATCTGTTTCCTTGAAAAAATGATCATAGGAGATTATAGGATTTTTCATCATAGTTTTCACATTAATGGATAGATAACCAATACCTATTAAATGAATATAATGGTTATGTATCAGTTGAAATTAGAGACCACCAACCACCAATTTCAATGGTGGTTATTTTGTGAATTCTTGATTTCCACACCCAGATGACTAAGTTGAAATTACTATGATTAAGGTGGAATTCCAGTACAAGTGTATGAATTCAATTGATAGATTATTTATAATTAGTGATATATTTTATTAACTTGGAAAAATTTCATTTTAATTCTTATATCTACAAATTTTAATGGTAATTACATAATGTTTTCCCATGGATATAGGACTAATATACAAACAAAATAAACCAATGTTTTTAACTTTCATTACATGTTCAATGTCTATATTTCCCAAATTTTGAGTATGGGTCCAACATTTTTTCTGAGTATGTTTGAGTTTATCTTCATATATTGAGAAGGGTAAAAGGTTTTATAATCAACTAGTATACCAAGATTACGGAATTCCTTTTAAGGTAATTTTTTCTACTGTGTAGCTTTTTCTTGTGGATTACTTATTGGGGTCAGGAGTTCGAGGATTCCCATACATTGGGATGAGAAATTGTGTTTCTTTTAGAATTATCATAAGCACACTTAGAGGAATGTCACGAAATTCACTCTCTCCTACCTTAACATTTTTCTAATTAGTGAGATTTTATAGTAATTAAAATGTATAATTTTGGAAGAAGTTAAGTACTGAATAAATAAGTTTGATGGAATATATTTTAGATAATGGAGAATATGTATGAAGAACTAACACATTCGAGATTATTTTTAAGTTCCATTGGGTGGATTGAAACTATAAAATATGGATCATAATAAATGATAATATCTAGACATAAAATCTCTTGTCTTGATGAGGTTTTATTTAGAATGAAACATGGAATTTACCATCTGTAAAGTTAATACCATGATCGGGTTTATGAATTACCTTAAAAAAATGTATAATATATTGATGACACTTAAATAAAGTGTTCATGATGCGAATATTTTTTATAATGATCCTATCAAAATTTAACTTGTAATAAATGACATGAATAACATTAGCATGATTTTTAGAAAGATCAAATTATTGAATGTGAAATTTTTTATCAATGTATATTCTCTTATATTATTTTCTTCACTACTCAATTTAGGTAATGATATTGAAATAAAGGATAGAAATTCCTATAGAAAAAATTATTTGATCTTTGAGGATGTTATAAACATAATCAGAAATGAATAACTCATATAATGTGAGTTTTAAGAACCGTAAAACCCCACACTAAAGTCCAAATTAAGAGGAAGAAAACCTCAACAAAGAAATCAAAAAAGATTGGAAGATATTTAATGAGATATAATATGAGTTAAATAATATGAACTTGCCAATACATGATGAAAAATAGGGGAGAAATGTAATCTTAATAATGATTATAAGAATCATCAGGAAACTACCTGAGGGGAAGCTTTTGAAATTTTAAATTCCATGAGAATAGATTAGCTTGGAAATTTCTTGTTTGTCTATGTTAATGTTCTTGAATATTAATGGGTGATTGACTTAGTAGTGACAATTCAATAAATGATAGATATGGTTTTCATGATCATTTATCTGTTCAAGAAATTTAGCAAGGTAAACTTAGTGGGTGGTAAGGATCTATAAGTCATATGAAAAGGAATGATAACATCTGAATGAATAATGTAATATTATAATAGTTTAGAAAAGTGAGACACTTCCTGAGCTACGAAGAAACCAAATTTCTATATGATTGAGAGAGGATTTATCATATGATATTATATATAGTGACCTAAACTTCTCATATATAGATATTGAATCTTAATAGAAAAACATAAATTACATAACATAAAAATCTACACTATAATTGTTTCGATATGGTTCCTTTGAAAATTGTACACATAAAAAACAGATCCATAAGTGAACTACATCATCTCTCACTATGTTATTCATAACTATCACCCTTGTTATATATATCATACATAATACCATTCATCATAACTTGCATAAATTAAACATTATAAAATCTGGTCTCAAGTTCCCAATAAGGGTAAATAAGGGACATATCAACATATCATGATTATAAGGGTATGAGAACATGAAAATAACATTTTAAAATTATACCCTACATACTGTATATCATAAAATTTAGTCATGGAACAAATCTTAGTAGTTCATAAGACAAGTATCATAGTGTAATCAAATAACTTAAACCATAAGAACATAAAATTTGCATAAGCCATAGATTTTTTTGAAAAAAAATAATAATATAGAATCATTTCATTAGTTTCTTAAGGATCGTTTCCAATAATATCATTGTTGAATGGGCTCACCCCCCAAACCATCATTCTATTCAAGGTTCACTCCCAAGAGAATCATAAGAGAAATAGTCCCTTAATAAAACGGGTTAACTCCCCATTCCAATCCAATATATCTCATGAAATATAAATATTTACCAAGTACATTGGAGGGAGATATAGGTCCCACTCATCACATAATTAAAATCATACATATGTATACCATGACATCATCATACATTAATTATATCAGAACCCATGAAATGAAATGGGTTTCATAAAAATTTAATCATAGTATAACCTTTGTGAAAGAACATTTTTTCATAGTTATTTTATCATTCCATCATAGAATAACACGTGGAAAAATAATTGTGTTGCATAAGAATTTTATCATAGTATTATCCGTGGAAAAATAATTTGGTTTCATAAGAATGTTATCATGGTATAACCCATGGAATATAAATGGGTTTAATAAATATATTTTCATCATAAACATAAACCATTCATAGAAAGAATAATAATTAAATACTTGGAACATATCACTATTAAAGAATAAGTAAATCAAAGGATGTAATCTTATATGGGAAATTATTTTGAAATAAAAATCTATTAGAACCTTTCTTGGGGAAAATATAATTTTCACTTTGAAAATTTATTTTTAAAAGTAAAAATTCATAAAAAATTTCAAAATCATTTTTTTAATTAAATTTGTAAGCTTATTAATTAATATTCAAAGAAAATAATTTTCATGATGTCAAAAAAAACATTTTATGTCCTACACATTAAAATAATGATTCCTTTCACATTTTTAGAAATCGACATGAATATTACTTTGAAAAATATTTTATGAAATTAAATCATGGGTAAAAATTTATTTAATAAATAATATTTACAATGTTACAAACATTTTTAGAAAACATGGTTTTGGAAGAAAAAGTGTTTTCGACCAAAGAAAGAAATAAAGAAGATTTTTCTCAAAAATATATTTTGAATTATTGAGTATATAATGATAGAAAAACGAAGGGAAAAGTTTTATTTTTATAAAATAAACATAGTATAATAAAATTCATATGTTTCTTGAGAGATTTTTCATAAAATTTCATCATTATAAACTTAATCATAATCAATGAGATTGTATCCTAAAACCCTTACCACTTTGGTAACATTGAATTATAAAACCCATGAAATAATAACATTAAATTAATCTTATAATATCATGAGAATAGATAAATTCATGATATTACAAGTAAAAGGGTCTTTATATACACCTCATAAAAAATATAGGTTCATAACATAATGTATGTCCCAAAAAAGACAAATTGAGACAAAAATCCTTTTCCTTAAATATTGACTTCCTTCATACATGTTCAAACATCCTATATAATAAATATAAGTTTATTATACTTATATAAAAGAACCATAAATATATATATAATACCATTTATGATTTATTTGTGACTTTTTATTACACTTTTATTTACAATTCCGCGTTTAATTTATGTTCCATGTTATAACTGCTTTGTTTGTTTTGTATGTTTTGATTTTTTATTTTTGGTCCAATTACTTTGATCTGAGATCCATCATCCCCAAAATGTTAAAAATGATATAAATATCATATATATATATATTATATGTATTTATATTAATCAATAAAATTTAAATAAATAAAATGAAATACACTGTTCATGGGGACGGTAGATCATGCATACACATGAAAGTTGTTTCCATTTTCTTAAAAAACTTAAATAAATAAAAGTAAATAATATATTAAAATTAAAAAATAATATTTATGTAAAATATATCACATATTCTCATTAAAACCAACCTTATTACCTTCCATGTAATGTGTTAATGAATTACATCGCTTCACAAGGTGGTAGCCCACCGTACACACAGGTGGTGTTATCGTATCCCAATAGAAAAGAAATTAAGAAGCTATCTGTTATATAAAAATTAAATAAGTATAATAATATCATATATATCATATATAAATTTTTAATACATTATTATATCCATCCATGAGATGCGGTGATGGAAAAGGAATAACCTGAATTCGTTAGGTGGTAATATGTCATACACATGAATGATGATTTCGTATTTCATTCTATGGAGGTGGAGATGGATATTGGTTATTAAATAAACATAATAACTTCTAAGTATATGGTAAATAATAGTTTTATTATATCATTTTAATTTAATAATATTTTAATTAGTTATATTAATAAGTAATACAAAAACATATCGGTAAAAACATTTCCTCTTCTTCGAACAACCTATTTAGGTTTAACCTAAATCCTTCATAGATTGGATTTATGATCACACAATGGACTCTAGAATTTTTTTATAGATATATGGAATATATTTTGGATGATCTTGGCTGAACCAAATGCTTTTTGAATTGTGAATATTAGATAATAATGTGTGGACATTTATATGTGAGGTGAGTGGCACACTTGTAATTTTTTGGAAAGAAAATTGTGTAACCACGTTTTTTACATAAGAATGATCCAAAATGGATCATTATTGGACCTTATAAGTTATCTGGTTGATATATGGTCATAAAATTGTCTTTTTACAAGATTATAGGTCATATTACCCCTTTTATTTTTAGTTTAACCCTTTGATAAACTCATTTTTACCTTAACTATGGTAATTAATTTTTAATTATTTTATGTTTAATAATGGTAAATAATTACATTTAACTTATTAAAAAATATAAATTATTATAATTCCATGTATGGAATTCATTTTTCCCAATTCAATTAAAATAATTAAAATATTTTAATTTAAATTCAAGCTCACAGACACGACGAGAAAGTAGTTTTCCAATGATAAAATTTTCAAAATTTTAGAAAAAAATTATATAAAAACTCAATATGAAGGGTTGGGTATGTACTTAATTAGTAGATATATATGGAACACATCATAAAATTGATATAGTTTTAGTGGAATTTCCAAATGATAGGATTCCATCCCGATATGATTAATAATTTCAAAGGGATAGATATACCTAGGGTTTAGTTTTCCCTTCTCTCCAAATCTCATTACCTTATTCCATGGATAAATTCTCAGAAACACCTTATCACTATCTTCAAATTCCAAATCACACCAATTATTTTCAATATAAAATTTTTTCTACCTTTTTGCTTCCCTTATTTTTTTTTAATGGATCTAACCTTCTCTGTTATTTCTTTAGCTATCTCAAGTCCCAATAGAATTCATTATCCAACTTCATTCCAACAGGTTGGATATATACACTTATTTATATATAGGGCTTTCTAAGGATCCATATGAATGACTAATTTAAAGTTATTTTTGTATTAAAAATAAACTAGAGGAAGTTTTTTATCCCATCCATGTTTAAAACCTAGATAATAAGATCTTTATATATCCTCTGGGGATTAAATTGTTGACTTGGACTAGCCATCTATATAAGGATGATACAGAGTGTTCAAAATCAACTCTATATCCATATTTTGTTGAATACCTAACCATATCTTTGAGGTAAACCTCATATCCTGATCAGATACAAATGATTATGGTACTCCACATAACCTTACCTATTTCTTAATGTATATCCTAGAAATATGATCTATAGATAAATTTTCTCTAATAATAAATAAGTGTAATGAAATTTCAAGGTATTCAACTAAAACCCATAAAGCATTATATCCTTTAGATGTATTGGGTTGTATGACAAAATATTACATGATTATTGATTCCCATTTCCATTCTGGTATGTGTATTGTATATAACATCCCCTTAGACTTTTGTCTCTGAACATTAACTTACCGACATACCAAGCACTGAGATACGAGCTCTGTGATGTCTCTCTTCATCTCATCCCACCAAATATTTTATTTCAAATCTCTATACATATTCATACTTCTCATATGAATAGAGAATGATAAAATTTGATATTTCTATAACAACTCCTTCTTCAAATCCAGTATAGATAGAACACATACATGGTTCATGAAACTTAACATTCCATCATGATAAGCTTAAACTCAAGATCATTTCTAACCATATTTTGTAGCTAAAAATCTTCCTTTTACACCTATTTAATCTTCACATCGATAGATTAATGAATATTCAATTGATGAACATAATATATCTACCCTTACTTTTGGATTTCCAAATCTATCTATTAAAAATCTAGAAATATTGGATCTTTTGTGATCCCCTTCATTGATAAGCTAGAATTAACCTTTAGACTCAAAGCATCATCCACATTTTTTTCTTTCCCATCATGGTGATGTATTGAGTATTTATAATATGTATCAGCTCTGACAAACTTATTTGTAGAATATCTATATCCTTCTATGTGAATATATAAATTAAATTTTTTTGATTTATATATATATTTATATATATGACACTTTTCTCAATAATGATAATGCCTCTATATATTTAATGAAAAATTACCTCAACTAACTCCAAATCATGAGTTGGGTAATTTTTCTCATGAACCTTCAATTATCATGATTCAAAAGATATAACCATGTCATTATTCATAAGAACACATCCCAATCCCTTCTCAAATACATCAATATATATTACAAAACCATCTCCACATTATGGTAATGTAAGTATAAGTGTACTGACTAATATTATCTTTAGTTTCTTAAAATTTTCCTCACACTTGTATACCTAAAAACATAGCTTGATTCTAAGTTTACTTAGTGAGTGTACTAGATAGTTATGAGAAATTTCCAAAAATTGATGATAATATCTAGATAAACCCAGAAAACTATGAACCATAGTCACCACAGCTGGTTTGGGCCATCATTCAATAGCCTCTTTCTTCTATGGATATACCAATATACTATCTCTTTATATTATATAACCCAAAAGTGATACCTTTCTAAGAAAAAATTCACAATTTGTAAATTTTTAATATAGTTTCTCCTTCTATATCGTCTTTAGTACAATTTTTAAATGATCTTTATGAACTTTATTTATATTTAAAAAGATAATAATATCATCTATAAATACTACCATAAACTTTTCATGGTAATATCTAAATACATTATGCCTTAAATCCATTAAGATAGTGTAGGAATTAGTAAGAACAAATGGCATCACTATAATAGTGTTTATACCTTGTACAAAATTTTGTCTTGGGTATATCCTCCTTCTTGACCCACAATCTATAATAACTATAACAATGGTAAATCGTGAAAAATTAATGAGTTCTGTGTAGTTGATCAAATAATTCATCAATATGAGATAGAGGATACTTGTTATTGATCATGATCTTGTTCAGATCCTAATAATCAATACAAAGTCACATGGATAAGACTTTCTTTTTAACAAAAAGAACAGCTTCACCCCTAAGGTGACACACTTGGATGAATTAATCCCTTGTCAAGGTTCTCTAGGATTTACCTTCTCAATTACTTTAACTTAATCTAGTCCATTATATAAAGATTCATTTAAATATGTATGGATCCAGGTATTATTTATATGGTGAACTCAACTTCTTGTTTTCATTGAATTTTAGCCAACACTTCTAAAAATACATCACAAAACTCCTACACAATAGGCACATCATAGATATTGAGTTTCTCCCAAACCATATGATATAGATTCCCTTTTTAATAAGAATCAAAACCTAGACAATTAATGTGAAATCCATCATAATTAAATATTTACCATCACACAGATATACAATCATAATTTGGTTTGTAATATCAAATGGAACTTCCCTTCCTCTAAAATTATTGTGGGATTTATGTAGTTAAATCCAATACATTTATAAGTGAACAATGAATTCAACTAGATGAAGAATAAAAATATTTCTAGGAAGCACATTATCACAAACTGAAATCAGCAAGGAATCGTATACTTTAGATGTGATCATCGTATCATTAAGGGTATCACTATTCATCGAAAAAATTATCATTTTAAAAAAATCCAAAAAATTCACCCTAATATAAATTTAAAAATATTGTTTTAAAAAATGATATTTATTTATAAAATTTATTTTCTAAAAGTGTCAAAAATTAAATTTATTATTTTTCACAAAAGTAAATAAAAATAATTTTGGTTGAAATTAGTATTTTTCAAACATATAAATACTTTATAGAAAATTATGTACTTTTGTATCAATAATATTTAATTATATAAAACCATTTTATTTCATTTTAAAAACCTTTTTATTCTTTTAAATTTGAAAAATTTAATGGGTAGGTAATAATGTTACTGTTTAAACAATAATATTAATATTTTTTCACTATTCATTAAAACTTGGTGTTTTGTGTAATAAATTTTATCAAAGTAATTTAATTCAATAGGAAAAATAATTCATAAAAACTTCGGGTGTTAAGTTATATTTGAAAATGGAGTATAGAAGGTGACATTAGGATCCATGGTTATGAAATGAGTAATAATTGATAGGATTCTATATTATACATTAATTTAGGATGGACCTCTATTTTCCTGATAAAAACATTCTAAATGTTTATAGTTGTGGTACTATCAACACTCACATTTAAATGAGAAGAACATAAATTTTCTAATGAAAAAATGAATTTTAAGTATAAATCATAATTAATTGAAAATTTATGAGTGTATTATTATTTGGATGCAAAAATGGGGTTCCTTTAAATTAATTGATGTAATCATATATCTTTGAATTTTAAACAGGTTTACTCGAACATTTAAAGGTCAACCCAAGTTTAATCTCACTAAGGGAAAATATAAATTATTTCTTTTATTGATGATGGAATGATGAAATTATGGGTTTTATTTATAATGAATAAGTATGTATTTTCAATATGCATTCAATTGAAAGTAATTAAGGATATAGAAAATAGTCCAATATTAAAATACCTAAGATCTTACAATAGTGGAGTGTATAATGTAAGGAACTTCTAAAATTTCATTCTAAAGATGGATATGAGGATAGATAATATTTTAACCATCACACCATATCAAAATGGTGTGGTAAAGCACTTAAACCTGACTCTAATATAAAATATATGAATTATAAAAGTAAAATTGGGAATGTTTAGGCAATTTGGGTGGAATCGGTGAACATGATAACAAACCTTATTAACATTATTCTTCTTTCTCATATGGGATAGAAGATTGAGGAGAAGCTATGGTTTGGTAATCCAATAAAATTTATCCAAATAAAAGGTTTTTATGAGTCTTGGTTATGACACTATGGATGATAAGGACTGATAAATATTCAAGAAAAAAATCCAATTTATTCTTCTTTATAGGATGTGAGGAAGAAAACTTTTTATTTTTACCATGAGATAAAGATAAGAGCCATGTTATCAAGATTTAAGACTTTATCTTAAATGATAAGGTTTATGGAAGGAAGAAACTTGTATAAAGATGAATTTGATAGATTTGAATCAACTAACCAAGTCTACATTTATTTGAATAGTGATATCAGAAGGAAACAAGTGTAATAGAATCCAAAAGACAAGATTGAAATTTTAAAAGTGATACAAATATAAAATGTTCATAAATGGTCTAAAACTAAAAAGGCATACATAAGATATCTAGAATTTAGGGATCTAGAAGGTAGATCATCAAAAGTGTAAATACCAAAAATATTATAAATACAATTCTATCTATGAATATTTTCAAATACAAGAGTCATGTCTAATGGTTTGGGTGACATTATTTTTCTAATTCTAATAGATGAGGGAATACCTTAAATCCCAAAATATATGTCCTTTATCAATGACTTTGTATAGTAGGATTTTATGATGAAGGAATAAATGTGATCATAGGATATCAACATAATAAGGTATTGAACCCACATTGTGTTTATGTTAAAAAATCCAAAAATAATCAAAGGATTTAGAGGAAAGTTTCGTGAATTCAATATGTTTATAATGAATTGGATATGAATTATGTTAGAGTCTCAAATCATATTAAAGAGAGTTAGAATTTTTTATAGGTTGTTTAGTATTGTTACTGCTTGGAGATCCATTCACCTAAAAACATTAAAATTGTTGAGTTGGTGCCAATTCTATTAAATGAGGAATATGTTATGTAACAAAAGCATTTTGGGATGTTATAAAAGAATTGGGAAGTTTTGAATCTTTTAGTTAACTCGAAAAATAATTATATCACTAATATTTTTAAAGGTGCACACACATAGAAACACACACAGAAACATATATATATATATATATATATTATAGACTAAAAAATATGGCCAAATCTTAGGCACCAAAACCACACCAGGTACCTAGATTTATTAAAGACATCCGTTCGAGATCAAAGATGAGAGTGAACCATTAGAAGCATGAAAAAATAATAATAATCTAGCATCTTTCAACACTAGTAAAAAGATATTAAGAGTTTGTGGATACCTTAGGTAGGAGATCCACTATGTTCAGTGGTGCAATGGCCCTCTATAGTTAGTGGTTCCTTGAAGTTCAATGTAAGTAAGATCCGGTGTCCAAAAATATTAAGAAGTGGCCACTTAAATAATTTTTTTATGTGAGAGTAGATTTAAATGTGTACTAATCATTATTAAAAATTAAAAATGTATTGATGATAAGATGACATATATTATGTATTCTTCCATGTGTTGTATTTAATTTATCAAAAAATAGTGCTCCACTAAAGATCCCGGTTAGATAACCATGACAAATTTATGTTATATTGATATACATATTTGGTGATTCAAGGAATAAAAGGATAATCATAAATCTACTAGAAGAAGAATGAAGACCCTACACCATGAAGTAATGATGATCCAAAAATCTCAATATATTGATAATATTTAATAAAGAGTTTAAGGAAGATCCTGCATTACGGAATCAAAATATCACAAAAATAATTTCACACAATAAGTACATCAAAAAATTGTTTTTATAAAAGAATATAATTTTCTCAAGAATGTTCAGAATAATATACATATGATAATTGGAAGACGTATTATTTAGGAGAATAAAATAATACAATCATTCATTTGTTGAGCCATTCAAGGTCAAAATAGCATGATAAAGATGGTGGTTTATCTTGAATCAAGTATAAATAAGATTATTGATGAAGAATGGGTTTATTCTATTTAAAAGGTATCCACATTATAAATTCTATCATTTAATAATGAATTCAACCTTAAATAATGATCCTTTATTGATTTCATGAAATGAAGAACAATTGGTATGATACTAAAAAGATAAATAGAGATGGTTATTTTCTAAATGTATAATTTTATGTTATTATGAAAGATCTTAATATAGTTATTGAAAGTTTCTAAGGTACATGTTCTATGTAAATTAAACTAGAGATAGTTATTGGGTATATCTAGCCTATTGAAAAGGTAACATTTACTCTTTTTTAGTTTATGTCTCTTATGAGTTTCTCAGGCCACAATCACATGATGAAAAAGTTATTCCCATGAAAATTTTGAATGTACTTATGTAGGTATAGTAGATGATTTAAATAGGTAAGAAGACAATGATTCTTTTAACTATCATCTATAAAATAGAAATGAGGTGTTTGAGTTTTCTAGAGAGTTTTCAAGAAAAATTTAGAATTAAAAATGGTTAAAGATTTTGGGTTTGAATAGTTAATATTTTAGGAAGACTTTGAATATTGAGAATTATAGAAAGTAAAAGAATAATATTCATACAGTTAATATATAAAAATAAAAAAGTGGTGAAGGAAAATAAAAGATGAAAAGTTTCTATAAAAACATATATTCCAAAAAATCCTATGTAATGGTGAGTGATATTTGACTCTAAGTATATTAATGATCTTATAATTCAAATAAAGAAGGAACAATTGATAATGTGTGCTTGTTATATATTTGAAGTATCAAAGAGAAATTGAAATGAAAATAGTGTTGTATAATGATCACATTTATTATACACTGAAGAAGATGTTTAATAATAGACATAAATAATCAAAAGCATATTAGAAATTCATATAAGATAAATAAGAAATTGAGTGATCCTGGATTACAATATTCTAATATTATAAGATCTGAAGTTGATCACGAAATCATTTTATATTGATGCTATTTGTAAAATTAGTTCATGTTTTTTCAAGGAGAAATATACTTATATTTTTGTACAATATAAATGTGTTTCAATTGAACTCATTTATATAGAGATTCAATATGAATCTTACAATGAATATTTTTGGCGCTAGTTTTTTTATGGGTTTGTGTTCATACCCTCTCTCATATTGCTTTTGTTAATAAAATGAAGCTTCGTGTAAATGGGGTAATAACCATCCTAAACCTAGTATGTATTCATCCATCATGGAGGAAACCATTATTAACAAACTATATGGTTCTTATTTTTTCATGTTTATTTTTACATTAATACCAACAAAAGGAGAGATAAAGAACAAGCAAGATCCATTCATTGAATAAGGGAAGTGGTGATAAGGGATAAAAGGTTAAATTGGTTTAAAAATATACCAATACTAAATACCCCCTTTCTATGTGTTGGGACTATCCCATTAATATTATATCAATTTTATCATACAATATTTTCACACCTCTATTTGTATTCTATATTATATAAAAGTTTTTATTTTTTGAGTTTCTATTACAAAGGAAATGTTTAGTTAAAACCTAGAAGAATTTTATCAACCATTAATCTAATGTACACCTCTTTTAAGAATAAAAATCATATAAGGAATAAGTAGTTGAGAAATATGAATAAAAATACCCTCATATTCAAGGAGGAGGAAAATAAAATATCTAAATGGTATAATAATGATGAGATCAAACCATTCAAGAATGTTGAATAGTTTAATATACAATAGATAGAAAAAGTTTAACTCATCTAACTCAAGTGCATCAGGTCTCATACATAAAGATGTGGTAACTTTAAATTATGGTATATATTTTTCCCCTAATGAATCAAATATATGTGGTAAATAACTTATTTCTAAGGATCGTTTTGTTAATGAATATTTTGATTATAGGGATAACTTTTAAGAAACCCTATAATGGTTTCCAAAAAATATATTATGATTTTATTATTGACTCTCATAAAGAATTATATGAAGAGGACGCCCTTATTGAGATAAAATCCTATATAAATGAGGAACTCTTGGATGAAGGTAATTTTTTGTGAAGAATATTTCACCAATCAACTTGAATCCAAAATCATTTGGAATTTGTAGCACAAAGAAAAATTTTTCCAACTTGAGAAGGAATTTATAAAGGAAATTCAAGAGAAAGAAGACATCATGAACCCATTAATATAAAGTTAAACCACATAATATTGAAATGAATAAATATAGATAATAATGAATTAATATCTCCTCAAATAGGAAATTTTTTAGTTTCTAGAACCAATGGTTTATCAGTCACACACATGAGAGGAATTACCTTCTATAAATTGTAAGGATTCATATATATGAAGGGTATACCTCCAAACTACACCATGTGTAAACTAAAATAGATATAAATACATTTAATTTTCTATATAAACTAAAATTAAATCTAAAAGTACAAAAAGTAATATTAATTAGTGACAATGAACTCCAACAACTCCTTACAGCTACTCAAAAACTCCCTCGAGCTTGTAATGTCTAGCCCAATCACCAACCTATTCCTAGAAACCTAAAAAAAGCTTAAAAGTAAATAGGTTTATCATAACATTTATACTTAGTAGGATCCTCTCTGAAATATCTCATCTAAATATGAAAGAATATTACTAAACTCTATTGAATAAATAAATGAAACTAACTCATCATCAAAACTGATAATATTATCTTCCCATCCTCACCATGTCTTACTCACCAAATAACACATAAAAGAGAACCATTCTAAAAAAATTATATATATATATAATAAGTTACCTCTCTTCCACTTATCTATTGTTTTTTATCACTTAATCTGTAATGAATATGTCCTATTATTATCACTTATATAACAATTGAGTGTCATTTTTTCAACTGTTGTGGAGGGGTTTCATATGAAATCAAATTAAATATAAATAATATCATGCACAAAAAATACTAATGGAAAAATCTAGCCTTAAAAATCTCTACCAATATCATCATATTGGACCCCCAACTACCAATACTATGGTCTAGGCTAGAAACATACACACAAGAACTGGACCCCTCATTAATTAATTAACCATTAATTAATATTATTAAAAGAATAACATTTTAATCTTCTTAATATAAGTGTTGAATAAACTATTAAATTATGTTTTTTATTTTATCAAGCATTTCATCATAAATAATAAGATATTAGACATTATACATCAGCAAAAATCACAAAACCCAATTATATGCATTTATTTTTTATTCATTTGTCATTCATAATCTATTTGAGTACTATAGAACTCCACCTAAGATACAACATCATAACCACCCATACCTTTTAGAGCATATTACTATATTAAGGAATAGGAAGCCAACAAATAATATTCATCCCACAGGCTATCCATAAAGCATCTAGATATAAGATAATTGATGAGAAAGCCTCACTCTGAAATCATCTGAACTTCCCCAGTGTTCCACACCATTACGCACAACATCACCTATCTCACTATCACATGATTTAAACATCACCATATACTATTATCCCATCCCATTACTCTTCCAAGTTTCCTAACCATATAAGTACAATCCTCAAACAAATTTCCTCGTGATCTTATCCCATTGATCATCAAGGAAAACATAACACACATGGTTAACCATAAATCAAAATATGGATCTAAAATTTCTAAAATGTACATAATTTTTAAAATTTTATTTTATACATAAGAATAAGAAATAAGACCATAAAACCAAGGCATACACACCCTACATAATAATCAAATTCTTGCACAACCCTAAGGAATTTATCCTTGGCAAGAAATAATCTTAATTACCATTTTGAATTAAATTTTTCATTATGCATAGTTTTTCAACAATGTGATACCTATAACTTATCAACTATAAAAATATAGAAATTAATATAAAAATCTGTTTATCTTTACATTTATATTACCTCAAAAACAAGGAAGAAAAAATATCATATTGCATGGATCTTTATTTTCCCACATCATTAAAATTATACTATCTTTATATTTTTTATAAAATTTCTAGTAAAATAACTATTATATGAACAAAAACATTAAGAAAAAAAGATAACACACTATCTTAGAAAAACATAAGTATTTAATAAGCATAAAACTGAAATTGTTCACTAACCCAATTAAAAACTTTATTATTCCTTTATATTCCATGTTATTAGATTTATTTGGATAATTTATCCTTTAACTAAATAATTAAAGAATGATTATCCCATGATTTTACCTTAAATCAGATAAATGTGACAGATCCCCTAACTGAACAAGATTATCTCAATGTTCCTTAATAATGAATTTAACACCAAGTGTAAAACACTAATTAACTCTTCAATAGTGAACAAAAAAACCCTAAAATTCACCCCAAAAAATCCATCCATCATTCATTGATAGAACCCAAAAGAAAAATAATTTTTACAACCCTTCCTAGAATGGATAAATTGGAAATTTAGAGAACATAACTACTATAGTAGAGAAAAATAAAAATTGGATCACCAAGAAACAACCTCCAAAGGTAATGGATAAAATACACTAAAATGGGATAAAAAGTCTCTCAAAATGATATTAGGTCACCCAAAAATGAATGGAAAAGGTTGTATAACATTTGGTTTGATGGGGTTATGAAATTTATAGGATAACAAAAAACTAAAAAACTATGATGCAACAACCGAAACTATATCATAATGTGTTAATGTGGAACAGAAACCACAAAGTAATACAAGACACAACCCCACAACACACCTGGTCAAAGACTTATCTATGTTCCATGGTTTAGTCAATTACAAGATCCTATAAACCTAGAAAAGATATTATTCTATAAGGGAACCACTACACTACAAGACTCTGATGTCAATGAAGAAATCCAATCCATAACCATTCTCTATGTTGTAAGGACCCCAAAATAAGTAGAATACGAAAAAATACACTTATTGGGATCCAAACTATATCCTACCCCTCCCCCCCCCCCCAATTCCATATTTATATTGAAATTTGTAGAACTGGTGAAATGACTCCTCTCCAAGACCCCATGCCACAACCAATGTCTCAAAGCCATATATTCTCCTTACAGTTGAAATTTCATCTCAATTTCTCTATAGATCTTCCATATTCCTCTAGGAAACCTACAACCATCAGTAATTCAATGTAAGGGATCAAGAAAAACTAGAAAATTATATAATATAATTCTCAATCAATTATGTACCTAGTTAATTCAAAAAAAAATAGAAATAAAAGGTGGTCTGAACAATTACACTATGAGATACCTCCCAGGCTCTCGCTATAATAAGATGATAAACATACCACCAGAAAAAAAAGGTGAAAAATATCATAGAATCATCTAAAAAACTCAAAACACACTCTTATATGTGATACATCTCAATAAATAAAAAATAGTCACTAATCTAATAAAGAGAAATAATATCATAAAACAGATATTTTTTTCACAAAGCATCCTAACAAGAATTAAATAGAGAGTCAAAACAACTTAGGATATGAATACTTGACTCCATATTAAAATTACTCTCCTATAAGATTTTTTTCTTTCATAGGACATGAAACAAGGGAATAACATGATCACACAACACCCTCTCCTAATATTCTCAAATCTCTATAGGCCTCTCCCCAAGGTTCGCATCATATTTAACATCTAGTTTTCCCCAATCGATGATGTTAGAATCATTATAAAGATTATATTAAAACTATTATACTTGGTAGAATTCATTAAAATGTATCATCTATGGGTTCAGTGATAAACTATATCCATGACTCCTATCCAAGCCAAGACCTTGAAATTTCTAATGAAATTGGGAGAAAACTAACTTCCAAGACTGTACCTTCACTACCCATGAAGATAAGATATCTTTAAAAACACTTTATCTATAATTTAGAACACTAAGAACCTCCAAATGTGAACATAAAATGATTTCTCATGATCATATATTTCCTTCATCTACTCATGGATTACCTACACCTTCACTATCATACTTTTTATCAATTCAGGACTAAGAAGATATTACTCTCTGACCTGAGTCCAGAATAATGTATATCAAAAAGGTCATCCATATAGGTCTTATAAATGTACCATATCAATAGGGGAGTGATAACCACTATTATAAGTAAACATATCTATGCGTAAGTAACACACCAATATAACTATAAAATCAATAATACATGTGCATAACATTTCCTCTAGAGTCTGGATGGTATGATCTTTCTAAATATCCATCTGGAGATGAAAATTTGGGCTACAACATAACTGATGTGTAAAAAAATGTTGGATACCTCTTCATGCCTAGGAGGTAAAATGAAGATCGTGGTCAGAGATGATGCTTCTAATAACACCATGAATACCCATTAAATCTTCCAGTTATTACCTCAACAACACTTACACTAAGTTTGACTCCTTTATCACTAATAAGTGATCTATATTTGTTATACATCCATGATAACCAATATAGAATCATAACCTACATGGATATGGGTAAACTAGTGAATAGTTCCATCAAACGTTCTTCCTCCATCCACTAAAGAACATTAAGTTACTGAAGTAAAGAATGTGGAACAAAATGGTTAGTTTTCACTTTCAGGTAGACTAAACAATGAGAGAAAAACACTAAAATGGATTTCGTCAAACCAGAACACCAAATCCAATTGCTAAGATCGTGATACATATTTATCACAATAGGATTTACTAATAATGGAGAACTATGGAATTTATGGTGAACCACCTCATACATCTCTAAAGGAATAAAAAACTTCTCAAAAACAGTACCTGATTTTTTATGTGCCAAGATAATATCTCAGGATCATTTTCAAAAAAATGTGATCATTCCAAACCATTTCCTTAAAATACCCCCAACTAGTAATCCTATTCTTAATTCACTATATACATCTACAATGTTTTCTTATAAAGAAAATATATTCTATTAACTTCTTCTATATCAAGGTGCAATACTTATAACTCTTCCACTACTCTTGAAGAGTATATAGACATAAGCACAAAACCTCCTCATGACTTACTACTCGATACATTAAATAAATAATTCCACTTAACAGGTGTAAATAAAATCACAATGTTTTATTCTAGAAAGAAAACCGTCCTCCTTCATTTACGAAAATTGAAGTCACACTAGGATAATGAATAGTTTATGATTTTTTGATCCATGAATACCACAAGACATTCACTAATAAGGTATTGTCTCCAAAAATTTAGTGATATCACTATAGTATCCCTATCAAGATCATGGGTGGTATAGTTATATTCATGAGGACATAACTTTTGATACCCATAAGATAAAACCTCCCTATTCCACATTAACACACAACCCAAACCAAGACATTAAGCATCGTAGTAAACCACAAATGTGAAACCCATCTCTAGTAAATAATTAACTAGAGAACTAACAAGCTTATTCTTCAAATACTCAAACAAAATGTGACACTTGTTAGTCCACACAAATGTTTGATCCTTTCTAGTCAATGTTTTCATATGATTAAAAACCTAGGAAAATTTGGGTATGAACCTCCTATAATATTCATATAGACTAACACTACACTTTTGAAAAAATATTGGGGATCATCCATGAAACAACTACCTCAACCATAAAAGGATCAATGTCTAATCTACATTGATATATGACGTTCCCCAAGAAACAGACCTCAGGATCCCAAATCTCACACTTAGATATCTTCCCAAATAACTTATAAATTTATATAATTCCCAAACTATTCTATAGATGTTCTGCCTACTCCTCTTTTGTGTAAAACATAAGGATTTCATCCATAAAGATCACCAATAATCAGTCTAAAAACTCATAGAACACTACATTCATCCACCCTATGAACATAACTAGAGCATTTATTACACCTAAATACATCACAGCAAACTCAAAATTCCCATAATCAAAATATAAATGTATTCTTTGAGGTATCCTCATCCATTACTCACATATTATGATATACAAACCGTAATTCAATTTTCCAGAACCATCTTTCTTCCTTCAACTGATCAAATAAAACATTTATCTCCTCGAGAGGGTAGTGGTTCTTTTCTTTCACCTATTTCAAATGCAGATACTCAATGAAAAATTGTATATCTTTATTTTCCTTATTTACAAATATAATCGAAGATCCCTAAGGTGAGGCACTCAATCAAATTAATCCTCTATATAAGATATCATCAACCATTATCTATAGCTCCTAAAAATTATAAGGTTTTATCTGATATAGAGATATTAAAATCGCTGAAACACTTGGATGAAGCTTAATCTCATGATCAATCTCTCACATGGTCATAGTTCCAAAACATTTTCAAAAATAACATCCATATAATCTTCTATAACCCTGTGAAACACAAGGATTTGGGCCTTTATTGAACTTATCACCAACATGGACAACGAAAAACATGTTGAATTGAATTTCCTCTAACCCATCTGAGGGTCATAATCACCAAAGAACACTACCTGGTCTCTATCAACAACATAGAACATGATGCACTAGCTGAATTAATCCATTATAGGTGACATCAAATACATTCAATCAATGTTGAGGTCGATACCATATAGATATGTCTAAAAACATTGGAAATATATCCACGAGAGGTGGTTACTTGGAACCAATTCAATGTTTTTGAACACATCAAACAATCTATCTCAACCACTAATTAACATAGTCAACATCAAGGTCAATGTAAGCCTATACCAATCAGATCAAAAATCCTGAACTAAATCAGAAAAAATGTCATTGTGTGTAACTTTATAATCAAAAAAATTATAAACACGAGCAAAAATATAGATTGATAGTAACTTTTATGATTCCGGGCTTTCTTGATGCTGAAAATTCTCAAGCATGAATTTGATATTGTCTTATTCCTTGTAATATCTAGCTCTGATGGTGTCCTCCTCCATGACCATTTTTGGGAAATAGTTCCTAGGGATGAGAGATATCAAGGGGTTATCTTCTACCAGCCCCATCCCCTCTCTACTACTCAAAATATAGATCACTCTAATATTGTTGTTACCTTAACTAAATTTGATACAGAGATTGGGATTGGTATGGTCCATCAGCCTTATTATGACTACTAAGTAAGTTTAGAAAATCTTACTTCTAATTTCCCTAACCCCTACAAGAAAATAAGACCACACCAGAATTTCTGGAAAGTGCCCGATAAATGAAAGATATGACGAAGTTGGTTGAAGAGGGTTGAAAACTGCTCCCTACAGATTGAAACTTATTATTACTAGGGAAATGATAACTAATTGTCAAAAAAATCACTATTAAGAGTCTTTATGAATCATATCCCATGATAGTCCAATCCTAGAAAATGTCTTCTCAATAATTGTTCCCATTACCAATGCCTTGATATATAATTTCAACATAAATAGGGTGACATAGCACTGGATATATATTTAAAAATCCTCTTAAATATTCCTTTCCCTAGAATAATTATTTGTAAAATAGTATAAAACATATCATAAGAGGTTTTTTTAGAATATAATTGACATACCAAAATAATAAATACCATGTTTAAGGGTAAGGATCTTTTATTGGAAGTTTCATAGGCAGTAAAAGATAAAAACTTGAGCTGAAACTGATCCCTAAAATTTTCCCATGAAACAACTGACTCCGTTAAATCCCAAAGTAACAAAATCACCACTACCAAACTCATCCATGAAGGATCACCACAACTAAATAATTTTAATTCTTATTCTAAGCATAGACAGAATTAAATCTTATCCCTACATGCTCCAACCAATTTTCTATCTCCATATCTAACACGAAGACTTCATACCTCTTCATACCCTGGTGTTGGAAATCTCAGATTATTCTCTTCCAAGTTTCATCATGATTGACCCCCCTCTATGGTGATCCACTGGAATATCCTACTGAACATATTTTATATGAACCCGAAGGGGACACTAGCCCGATACTATATCTTCCAAACAAAAAACATCAGTACTCCAAAATTTGGGACTAAAGAAAATTTTATGGTTAATTATTTATTTATATATTTTTAACCTATTCCATAATTTCTACCCAAATTCAAACATAGGTGAATAATAATCATGACACATAATCATTACCTTGGTCTCTACACTACAAGTAGCATCAATTTTATTATAATGTTTAGTAAACATGAAAGTCATTGAATCAGGATACAGGTGGCTATAAAATATTGTGACCTAACCAGTCTATTTTCTTTATAGTCATACCCAATACCAGCTTATACCATTTCCTTACCAACCCATGCATCCTCACTACTTCCTAAATCCAATATTCATCCTAACATCCAACTATCACCCTTGATACAACCCTATCAAGATCCCCTTCCTCAAAATTTACCCCACCTGGGATAATAACGAAGGAAGAGAGATAATAATATCTTGATACCGCCTACAATATGCTATGATTTAGTGATCTTGGGGTATATAAACCACATTTATGGGATTCATTACACTACATTAATTTTAAGGAGTAAAATATATGAAGAATAAACCACCAATTAAGAACATGTTTAAACCATAATAAATACTAAAATTTTTATCTTATAAATAAACTTAATGGAAAAATTCAAGTACCAAAAGTAATACTGGGCAGAGATAATGCACTCCAATAACTCTGTAAATACAATCAATGACTCTTTCAAGCTAGTAATGTCCATCCCAATCGCCAATTTATTACTACTGAATGCAAAAATAGTTTCCATATATAGAGAGTCAGTATAACTTGTATACTTAGTTGGATCCTCCCTAGAACCTCTTATGAAAATTTGAAATAATCATAAAAAATAAAATGAATAAATAAATGAAACTAACTCATCACCTAAACTGGTAATACTAGTTCACAATATTCAACATGGATCACTCACTAAATAACAAATAGAATTAAATCATTATAAATCAAAATCAAACATATATATATATAACAAGGTACCCAACTTCCACTTCTCTACTGATTTTTTGTTCTCACGCCCCAATGACTATGTCAGGACCCCATCCCTTCCATAAAATTTGGGTGTTGGTTCCCCTACCAATATAGGTGGGTTATTTTAAGAAATTACATTGAATATAAATAATGGTGTTTAAAAATCACACCAAGATAAAAAATCTAACCTTAGACTCATCTATCATTATCATCACACGGGATCCTAAATTCATCTATAAACGTCTTGGTTAAAAATAATCACACAAGAATAAAAGATCTAAGTAATTAACAAAATAATGATTAAAATTATTTTAATATTAACACTTTAATCTTATGAATCTAAGTTCTAATAGCTCAATTAAATTCTCTTAATTATTTTATCAAGTGTTTCATCATGAATAATATGATATTAAACATTAAACATCATTTCCAACCACAAAACCACATCCAATGGGTGCTTATTTATTTAATTATCATTCAAAATTATATGGGTGCTCTAGGACTCCTCATAAGCTACCACATCAAAACTGCACACATTGTAGATAGATTCAGACTACAACAAGCAGAGGGAAACCGAAACATAAAATTCATCCTATAATCTATCTAGAAAAAAACAATAAAGAATAAAATCAATGATAAATACTCACTTTGTACTCATATAAACCACAGTGGTATCCCATACCATTACACACAACATCAATTGTCCCACCATCATATGAATCAACCATCACCATAGATCATGCTCCTAAATTATCACTCATCCATGGTTCTTAAAAATATCAAAACAACCACAAGACAAAAATCTCTAGGATCCTAGAAATTTTCTCATCAAGGAAAACAAGCAGCATAAGGATATTAAGAAATCAAAAAAGGCTCTAAAATTCCTAAAGCACACATACTTTACCAAATTATTTTCCACACATAGGCAATGGAACTAAGTCTATAAAACTAATTCATACAAGAAATCCATAACAAGAATTATATAGAACAACCCCAAATAATATATCTTTAAAAAGAAACTATCTTAATTCCCACCTTGAATTAACTAGTTCATTATTCATTGGTTTTCAGCAATATGAAACCTATACCTTATAATATATAAACAGGATGTAATTAATATACACATGTGTTTATCATTTATTTAATTTCCTATCAAATATAAGGAATATCATATATCATATTACATTCCTCTTTATTTTACCATGTCATTATAATTATCATGAATTTATGTTATTTATCAAATTTATAGAAAAACATCCATGTTAAGCACAACAATAGTCACAATACAAAGATAGAACAATATATTATCTTTAACGCCTCAACCCCAGAAGTCCAGATTCGGTGCATTATTTTAATACATTGGCATTATTACAAGGAATCAAGTCCCGAATTACCGATCAATTTAGCAGTCTTGGAAAATAGATTACATACATGAACGTTACATTATATTATAAAATGAAAAATAACAACAAAATTGTATCCATTGACCACATTCATATACCATATAATATCCTTTCATGTGATTCATAATATACTTCTTCACATCCTGGGAAAAATAAAACATAGAAAGGGGTGATCTCAAATGCTCAATAAGGGTAATCAATACTGCGGAAGATAACATAAATATTAAGCATGGTGAATAATTGAAAACACATGCCTTTACAAATAATAAACATGAACAATTTATTACAGGAATATGAGATGAGTAAATAATGCTATAATAAAACATAATTATGGGTATTCTACAAGTCTAATGACCACTTGAACCATCAATATTATTTTCATAATGAGGGAATGTATAATTATGGACATTCTGAATCATTTTGTCATGGCCTTAGCCAAGATGTCTAAAAATGATTTAGGCCTCAGCCAAAACTATATATCAAATTGGGAAAGGCCTTAGTCAATTCCACATATAGTTGTCTCAAGAGACCTACCAATGCATCAAGGATCTATAGCGAGCTCCACCCATCACATACTAAGTATAATACATTCCTCATATAAAAAGGATGAAACATAACATAAACATTCCTATTAAAACGAGCATACAAAATGTCAATACTTTAACCATAAACCATGAATGGTATAAAAATTACACATCCACAGTCAAACATACCATAACTCATTCAATAAAATATTTAATATTGTATTTTTATTAAATCATCCTCAATCAAGAATAATATTCAAAAAGGACATTGACCTAGTTGAAAATGATTTGTAAAACTCTTTGAGAGAAATATCCTTTTTTCATGAAAACATTTAAAAGATACACAATTTTGAAAAGAATTCATTTAAAGAAATTTTTGAATCAAAGTGTCCCATACCACTTTGAAACTTTTGAAAGGGATTAACATTTTAAAAATATTCATGTCCATATAAATAAATCCTTAAAACCCATTTTGAAATCATGGACATTAATGAGAATGATTTAGAAGAATAAATATTTAAACTATTTAAAATGATGATCTAGTTAAAGTTTGCCTTCCATAAAACCGTAAAATATTCTCTTTGAAAATATTTTAATGAAACACAGATGTGGATGATAAAGAGGTCCCAGTAGATACTTACACATAAATAATCTCAGATAATAATGAGATTGAGGAAATAACCCTTACCTTGTACTTTTCCATGATCGAGGGTAGTTTAAAATCTTGTATAATGGTGAAATAATTATTATTAAATTATAAAATAATCATATACATTAATATTATATCATATGTTATCTTCTAATATTTCTTTGTTAATGATATTTCAGTAGTATCATTATTTCGGGTGTTAACTGATTCATTTTCCTTTATATGATTTGTTACGTAAGTAATGTTTTTTATGGATAGGATGTATCTTATTCATATTAAGAATGATATGAAGCCTTTAAACATTATTTTTAATCATAAAATGAAAATTAGTTTTGAATGGATATGATGGGTAATGAATCTCATCGCGTTCATAGAGACGGTAATCCGTACATATGCACAAGCGACAATATCATTCTTTTGATATTAAAATAATATATAATTGGATGGTATATCATATAAAAAGAATCATTATCATGTTATATTTATTATTTAAATCATTTATACTCATTATTATACCCTTCAAAATGATGAATTATTTGAATAACAAACTACTCCACGACGTGGAGACGGCAATCCGTACGTATGCACGTATGGTGACCTTGTCATTTATAGGATGGATAGAATAATTAATATGGTCATACCATTTTTATAATAACATAAAATTATATATAATATACTGGAGTTATTATTTAATAATGGAAACTATAAAGAAAGAGGAAGTGGAAGAAGAAAAGAACTTAAAAGAGGTGATCAAATATTTACCTCTTCTTCGGGTTCTTCCTTTTGATTTGATCAAAAGGGATCCTAGGTTAGATTTATAACGAAAATAAGGACTCTATGATGAATGGAGGATAGTTTTTAGGATATTTGGGCAGTTTTTGGCTGATAAAATTTTCATTGAAGGTGTGAATTTGAGAGAAGGGGAAATACCCTTTTAAAAGAGGGGTGAGGGGAACCTTAAGAAAATATTGAAATATTATTTTATAATAAAATACTTTTAGGTTTATAATGGCTCAAAAATAAATTATTTAAAGGATAAGGTGTGTATGGGTCTAAAACCAATCAAATAATAGGTTTTAGACAGTTTTGGGTCACTATATTAACCTTATCTTTTAGATTTAACTCTTAGTTAAATAGTTTAAAATTTACCATGTCTCTTTGTATTTTTATATTATATGGTTAATAAACTTACTATAAACTTACAAGAGAACCAAAAGTGGTTAATTAATTCTAAACATATCATTATATAAGTCTTTTTTCTAAACCTTATATTTTTAGTATTAATATATCAACCAATAATATTGTATTTCTTTTAAAAACTCATTTATGTCAATTTTGACATTATTTAATAATTGATTTCTTTTAAAGTCCTAAAAACGTTATTACTTTTAACTAAATACATTTAATCAACACTAACATCTCATAGTCACCAATAAAAATTTTTTATGGCATCAAAACGTTCAAATTATATTTATTTTATTATTTATAATATCATTTATTTGATTGTTTCATTAATAAAAAAATAGTGCATTGTTATTGTGTCATATATAAATATATTAATTTTATGTCTAAAATTATAAATAAAATATAATAAAGGTATTAGATATTTTTATATTTATAATTACTATTTATAGTTTAATATATAAATTATATTACTTCTTATAAAAATTGCATTACTAAAAGATATTTTCTTTTGTTAGTTTTGTCTTTACTTTAGATTATTTAATATAAAACGTCATTATCACTCACAAGTGGCTCTATGGGGTCCCAAAATCGAGACAAAGATTCCCTTGTTCGGAAATGTATCATCCAATAGGGTTAGAACACATTTTAGGGTAATTTAATATTATTATAAAATTATTTGTTTAACCTTATTTATTGGATTTACCCCTATAACCAGGGTAAATAAAATATTTACTAGAGTAAATATTCCTAATGTATAAAAATAAAAGTTACATATTTACATAATTTGGACCTCCTTATTCCAAATATGGAATCCATTTTTCTAAATACAAAACACAGAAGTGGAATAAATTAATTTAAAATTAATTCTCGTGGTCAAAATAAAGAGTGTTTTTATTATTTACCAGAAATTGAATGTTTTCAGAAAAGTACTAAAAATTCATCCAAATATAATTTTGATATTTCAAATCCAAAAATAAAGTCTATTTTGAATGCTAAAATTTATAAAATTTCAAAAAGTGGAGCTAGGAGCTGATGAAGTGACTGATACACAGGCAGAGGAACCCACTGCCTCTGATCCGGTGAATGCAGAAAAGGAGGTCGTTGACTTAGATGACACCCAGGGGCTTATTATGCACTAGAATGAAGATATTATTGAAGAGTATTTCTTGATCAAGATTTTAGAGAAGGATTCTCACATAATTTTTGAAATACCATTGTGCATTGAATTGAACGAAGATCAATCCTCTTGGATTGATAAACAGAACAGAATCATGATACGTGGTTTTAATGAGGGGAAATCAAGCCTGGAGGAGCATGTGAAAACCTGGGATAAGATCGATTTTCACTTCGAGGATCTCATCATGGACAATCTAGAAATGGAATTTACCTCAATTTAATGGAGACTTATCAAGGAACAAATTCCTACCGCTTTAAATTGCTTTGGAATGGCTTGATAATTTCTTATGAAGTTTGATATTCTCTGTATTCTGAACATTTTTGGTTTCCCACTTTTTCCATAAAAGTAATTTTGAAATAAATAAAATATTTATTTCTGTTTGAAGTTGTGTATAGTTCAAGTTGTTGAATTATTCAAAGGTAAACGTACCAGGTAATCTTGGGGTGTTTCATTATCAAAATTATAGGCATCATGAATAATAAAACAGTCTCAATCACAAACCCAAGACATAACTTCATTCTTCATTTAGATTCAATGTTCTTATATTTATTAGGTCAATTAAACCATTACCCAAAGGATAAAATAATTATAATACCATTAATGAACTTTAAATAAGATAAGGTTAAAAATCATGTACCTCAACATGAATATCTCAAAATTCTCCAAGAATAAATAAAACACCAAGTACCGAACTAAAATAACTCTTCTATAGAGAACCAATAGCAAAACATCCCCCTAAACAAGATACCTCTGTTATTCATTGATATAAACCATAATAAAAATGGATATGAAAACCATCATAACATGGAAAATGAGGAACTAAAGATAATGGAACCATCAAAGAAGATAAAAATAAACTTTGATCTCTATAAAATAACATCCTAAGGATGGGGTTTGAATCCAATAATAAGTGGATGTAAAGCCTCTCAAAATATTAGGTGGGTCACCAAATAACCAAGGGAAAATTTAGAGGAAATATTGGGTATTTGATGATTTGTAAATTTTAGACAAACTGGAAATTAGAATACCATGGTAAAACACCCTATATTATTCTATAATGAGATAATGTGGAACAAAAATCATGACACAATATATGAAAACACATCACCACAAACCTATTCAAAGATACATCTGATATACACAACATAGTCAATGATGAGATCCTAAATACCTATAAAAGATACCATTCCACAAGGTATCCACCATTCCATAAGACTCTAACACCAAAAAATAAGGCCACACCGTAACCCTTCACTATTAACCAGTGACCCTGAAATCAGAAGAACCCTTAAAAATCCACTTCTAAGTGGTCCATTTCTTATCCTACTCCTCACATCAAATAAATACTGAAATATTAAGAACCACCAAAAACTATCCTCTCTAGGAATCCATGTTTTATCATAGGTCTTCATGATATAAAAACTCTAGGTAGTTGACATTTCAACTCAACTAATATTCAACAATTATATCTTCCTCTGAGACACCTCCAACCACCTAAAACGCAAAAAAAATTGATCGAGAAAAACTTGGCCTTTATATAAAAAAAACCTGGAAAATTCTAAAATTAACGTTCCATGTAGTGTTATAAAATAAAATTTCAATCATTAATATCAAACATGATCAAATGGAAGCAGTGTAAATGAATATTAGATTGATTGAAAGTTTATAATAGGAAAATACCATACTGCATAAGAAACCTGAAGAAAAGTTAAGAATGAAATGTGAAGAAAAATTGATGAGATTGGTGGATGATGAAAATATCATTAATATAAATTGATTTTAATTTTAAGTTAAATAGAAGAATATTGAATCATTTCAGGATATTTATTCAAAAAAATTTGTAATGTAAGCAGCAACAACATGAAATTTCATTAAGGTCCCCATTGAAAAAAGAACTCTCTCTGAGGGGAAAAATACCAAGATAATATAATGATCAGTATACAATATCTACATAAAGAAATGTACCATCCATGTATGTTAATAATGATTTCAATAAATATATGTTTATTAATATTGTTGGATTAAACTAAAAATCTATACAGAAGTTGATAAAGAAAAATATCATAGAGTCTTCCACTATATCCAAGGTTGTTGGAGAAAAGTTGATCTTTTTTTCTTTATTTGGTTTGATCAAGTGGTTAATGATTTTTTGGAACAATGTTTCAACCTATGGGATAAAAGGGAGAGAATATATCAAGTGGGACAAAGTTTGAGTCAAAGAAATGTTCATGAAATAATAGTAAAAATCTATTTTCCTCTAAGAGGATTAAAACCATTTCTCATATTTGTGATTATTTCTAAAAGTGTGGCCATAGAAAATAGGCATTCCTATATAAAACCCCGAAGAATATATCAAATGGTACATAATAATGAATATCATAAAAGTTAAAGAAAAGAGATGATATATCCTTGTATATTAAAAAAATAATTTAATTCAAAAAAATCAAGCCATCAAAATGGAGGGCTTTATCCAAAAAAGGTGATTAATTTATTTTGTGAAAAAAAGGTCACACCATGAAATGTTTTATAAAATATATGATTTTAATAATTAATTGAATCTTGTTTAAGGAAAATAATAAATCAGCTTAAGGAAAACATAAAAGGACTAACTTAGTGAAAGTCATTCTTGATAAGTCATTTGGAAGAGCCAGGAAGGCTAAGTACTCACCTAAGGAATACTTGATCATTTCGATTGATAATTTTGAGAAAGAAAATGAAATGTAAAGATAACAGGAGAAGTCAATATTCAAATGGAATGGAATAATTCAACATAAATAAGAAAACCAATTTCAGGATAATTTTTTAACAAATTATGAAAAAAATCAAATGAGTTATGTAGAAGCTTCAAGATTACTTGAGTACGTGATGGATCCTATGAAAAAGAATTCACTAAACACACCTAAGTATATTCTTCTCCTTTCGGGCTCTATCTCCTCAACTTCTATAGAGATAGCTCAACCTTCAACTGATACTGGTAGTGACAATATTCTCTCTTGATCTTCTTGGTTGGTAGCTGGTACTGTAGTGGTCACAAAAGGTATTAGAGACTACTAATAGTTCAAATAGATTCTCGTAGGACTCCATGGACCATCCCATTATAGATATCTTAGCATTACCTTGAAAAAAATCACCTATGTGTGTAAAAAGTGTTTAGGGGTTTCTGATGTTTGATTCCTCAGTGGAATATCTAAGAGATGTTGCAGCTTATCATGATCTGTCTCTGGTGGAAATTTCTGTGCGTGATAAGACTCCCCTTGATTTATATAGTAATTTTGTGGCTTGGGGTAGGTATTAAACAATTGGTTGAGGTGTCGTTAAATTCTAGATCTTCCTTCTACATTGGATTGTTCTCATGGGATGATTTTTTAAAATATTGGTCCAAGGAGGCTCAGCACTGTGGTTCTTATAGGTTCAGGCTTACAAGATAGACCTAGAATTTTCACTACAACTTGGATTCAAGTCTGGATACCATATGGATCAAACTTATTGGACTTCACCATCCTTTTAAAAATATAGAAATAATGGAAGTGATTGGTAATTTCATTTTAAATTTTCTCTACTCAAGTGTTGATACATAGTGTTTAAAGTCGACATCATCCCCCTAAATCTGTGTGAAATTAGACTTGGTGAAGCTTCTACCATCAAAATTTCTTATTAGGTTGGGATAGGGTTTTCATTAGTGGAGAAGGGTGTTATTTTAGAAACACTTCATTTCTGCATTTACTGTGGCTTTCAAAGCCACTCAGTGGACTTTTGTATGCATAGTCATATGCACTCTTTGGTTGGAGTTGTTAAGTTTCTTCCACTGGAAGGCCAGCCTTCTCCTGGTTCTGATAAGTAATTAGTACTTGTTCAAGAGGATGTCTCACCACATCCGTCTCTAGCAATGCCTACATTGTTCCCTTAAGAGGATTGGTTGTAGAATTCAACTATTTCACTTTTGAGAAATGATCTTCACACACCGGTCTCCTATCCCAAAAATCTACATGTGGTGTTAGACTCATATGTCCTATCAGTGAACAATAATTCTATGTTGATGTCCTCTTTACAACCGAAGACATGGAGAATTCTAAAACAACCATTCTAAAAGATGAGCCCAGAGAAATTTCCCTCACCCATTTATTTATCCTCTGATTTTAACACTCCAGTTTTCCTGGATTGAATATACTGGGGAAGAAATAGGGTGAGGGTGATGACCTAGTTAACTCACTAGCATGTCATGTGCCCTCTTTTGAGACTAATAGGTCATTTTATGGTTCTCCAATGTGCTTGGAAGGATCAAAAACCTACCCTGAGTAGTTAGAATAGATGATGAATAATGTTTCTTGTTTATCAGATCCAGGATTCAAGGATAATGAAGGGTCCAATTCATGATCTACTCCATCAACCAGTGTGTGCATTAAATAGGATAGAGATAAAGGAGTCCTTTACTACAGTGTGGATTTGAATAATTATCACCCTTCAATACACAATACCATTTCTAATATTGTGTAATGTTTACTGTGATGATTTTGATTGCGATAGTGTTGGGTTTTCAGGATAATATCATGTATGTTTTTAGTGAATCAACGTATATTCAGGTATTTATTCTAGCCATGATGGAACCTAATCTAAGGGTGGATCAAATTCTTGTGCTAGAAAAGTTCATGGGATTCTTTTTAGTTTATGCTTTCACCTGCATGAAACATGTACATATAGGTATTCTGGAATTGTAATGTCTTAGTAGAACATACAGAGTCTTCATATCAACATCTCTCTACAAAGGTTACATTGGGGGAATCCACATCTTTCATTATATTCATTTATAATAAATGTTATTCTACTATTAGATTGTTTTTTTGGAAATAACTATCCAATTTCAACCCTGGGAATCATTCTTGGTATGCGGGTGGGGACTTCAACATGATAGAGGAATTATATAAGAAGTAAGTAAGGATAATTATTTCTAGAAAAGTGATGAAAAATTTTAAATATTTCATCACTGATAATGGTTTGTTGGATTTAGGATTCTTGGGAAGTAGGTACACCCAGTGAAACAACGAAAAGGGTTGTCAGCGTGATGTTTATCTAATTTATAGGGTATGAACTCCATCTCTAAAACCTCCATTTCTCAAATAACAAGCTCTCTATCAGATCATGCACCTCTTTTGGTAAACATTAAAAAGGATACTAACAAAACTATATGGTTCAAGAAATGTAAACATAAAACTGATAGAGAGTGGTTCTCTTTATAGGTTATTTCTTGAAATTTGTTCTCATACTAAAGATTCAGATGCCCAATTCCATTAACTAGTACTAACCAATATTCTTGTGTAAATATGTGTATAAAATTTATTTTGGGATTATCCAAGGAAGATTAAGTAATTTCATTCTGAGGCTTATATTAGAAGAGAAACATGGGCTCATTTGAGGTAAAATGTTCATGGTGTTGTGGGGATTTCAAAGGAGATTGTGGAGTACATTAATAAGAATATTATTTTGTATAATATCATCATTAATTATGATATAGATAGATATTACAACAATATACAATAGAGATTAATTATTAGTGTTTTGATAAATTTTCACTTTATGAATTGGGTTTGTGACCTATTTAGAGGTTACTCATCGCCATTTATGTACATATCTTTCATAGGGAAGGGATTTTGTTTTTTCAAGATAGTGTGTGGTCCCAAGAAACGTTGTCTAGAAACCATATGTGTGGCTTAGAGGATGTTTATCTTACCTTACAGTAATAGATTAGGTAGCAGGTTTATATTACATTTTATGTTCACTGATGACATTTTATTTTTCATGAATGATAGGATAAGGTCCATCAATGGGTTCAATATCCTATGGGAGATATACAGTAACATGAGAAGGAAAATAATTAACAAATTGAAGGGAAATTTTTTTATATAAAACAAATTAACATATCATTTTTGTATAACCATTCAAAATAGGTTGGGTATGACTAAGTGGTCCCTTCGGAAGGGGTACTTGGGAGCTCCTCTCTTGAATGGAAGAGTCAATAAGGAACTGTTCAAAGGAATTATCAATTGGGCCATGGGACATATCCTCAATTAGAAAGACTAATTTCTATCATTTAGAGGATGCATCACGTTGGTTAATAGTGTGTTAACTTAAATCCCCATGAAAATTCTATCGGAAATCGAAGCACCGAAAGGGACTATTGATAATATCAAAAAAATATGATTGGTTTCATATGAGATGATAACTAGAATAGAAGATCTCATTGGGGATCTTAAAAGAGGATAGAAAAACCTATTGAAGAAAGATGTATCAATTTATATAACATTTCATAATCCATGAAAGCCTTGTAGGTGAAGTTAGGATGGGAGAATATTAAAGGAAGTTCTCTTGGGGAAAGATTCATGAGAAATAGATTTAGAGAGGACTGGAGTGAATGGGATGAATACACAAAGAGAACATCAGGACTTTCAAGGAGAAATTATGACTTTATATAGAGTCTTAAAGGGTCATTTTAGTGGGTGGCAGGATTTCTAGATATTAAATACTAGAAGGAAAAATAGGTAAGTGATCCTCTCTTCTTTCCAGGGTGTCCAGTTCCTAATATGCCTTTCAAAGAAGCATGTTTGTTTCCTTATTTTGATATCACAACCCTTGAACAATAGAATAAGATTACCTTTGAGAATATCAATCTTGTTAATGATCCTAATAGGTGTGTTTTTTTATTCAATATCTTTTAATTTTAACAGTAGATACTTTTAGAAGATTTCACATATAAGTAATAGGAATGGGAAATGGGAAATAAATCTTTGGTGCAAAGATATCCCATAAAAATCTATTTTTTTCTATGGTGACTAAGGAACAAAGCTTTACCGTCTAATGAAAATTCTAAGATGAAGGGGTTTTATTTGGATTCCAACTACTGGTGTTGTGTATCATCAAATAACAAAAATATCTGCAATCTATTCTTTATAGGGGACGAGGCAGTTGACATCTGGAGTCACCTTGGCCATTTTAAGGGAATCACTAGTCATAGAGATTATATGTCTGAATTCTTGGAGGCCTAGATTGAGGATTTTTTATCATTATGTCATTGAATTAAAGGCTTATAGTGTGATATTTATTATGGAATGTTGGGTTATATGGGAGGGAAAGAACAAGTCCAGGGAAGGGAATGTCTACTCCCATCATTTCTTACTGATATATCTTAAATACATGGTGGAGGTGTTGGGATATCTTATACCTAGTGGGATATTCTCACCCTTTTTATGTAAATTTATTCCACGGGTTTTTTTGAATGTAGATGGGGGATAAAAAATGATCTAGGGGTGTGGGTTTGTTGGAAACCTACAACAACAGAGCTAAATCTCAGTATAGATGGATCATGTGTAGATTGAGATATGAGAGTAGTATGTCTAGTGTGATATAAAAGAGGCTATATCCTTTTCAATTTTAGTTCCTTATATGGAATAGGTAACACAATGTGGGTGGAGGTAAGAGAGATGTTTATTGGTCTCATATTATGTAGACACTTCAATATTGATATTATAGAGGTAAAATATGATTTTAAAATTCTAATTTGTATACTTCCAGGAAGATCTAATCTTCTTGAGGAATCTGAATACATCATCAGGAAGGGCAGGGCACTTGTGGTCTAGGATATTATGATAAATCACACAAGGAGAGAGGTTAATTTTTTAGCTAATTCCTTATCTAGAAAGGGGGATCCTAGTTTGGTAACCACCCTAGGGGTGATGTACTGGGTATGCACCATTTCTGACCCCCTTGATTTTTTGTACTTGTATAGGGTAACCCCCTTTCAATAGTTTTTTATAAAATGTTAATTTGAGATAATAGGATTTGACACAGTACTAAGAGATATATAAAAATTATAACAACCCAAGAATAAATGTAGAAGAATAAGAATATTACACCAAGTGATGTGTGCTCTTTTATGAAACATATTAAAATGAAGATCCCACACAAGGAGCGAATGAAAGTTTCTATTTCTCCAAAGAGTTTAGTCATTAAAAACAAGATACCCAACATGAATTGTCTATCTAAACTTAGAGATAAATTAGAAATGAAAAATTGATAGAGAAGAAATTCTAAATCCAATTTCTCACATTGATGAGAAAATAGATCAACCTTATTCCCTAATTATTTTTATGTTTTATTTTTGTTCATTAAATGTAGTGAATTATAAGTGAAGTGTGTTCTAAAAAGGATAACTTATGAAGGTAATGATAACAAAAGAAAACTGAAATAACTAGTCAAAATAAAATATTTTTCTCTATCCCAGAATGATTTATAAACTATAATTTTAAAGAGAATCGTTTCAAGAGGTTAACCCCAATAAATAATCTGATGAATTGTTTTTTTAGGGGTAGACAATCGGAGAAGGTATTAAAATGATTCTAGAACCATGAAAGTTATAAAAATCTAAATACTTTATGGTACTGTACAAACTGTCATTGGAATTTTATGTATGTCTCTTCTCTCATCCTTAATTTCTCTAAAATAAATTTTAATATTATGCGGGATAAATTGATTTGATAAATAATATTATGTTATGAAAATTTGAGTAGATATCAAGGTTTTTTTTTTAAACACACTAAATGTGGTTGAATGTTCTAATATTTATATTGAGATATTTGAAGGAACATTGGTTGTTATTAAAAAGATAAATAAATTTTTCAATTCTTACCACCTATTTTTAGTTGGAGAATATTTAAAAATACCCTAAATGAGCTATGGAAATTTTTATAAGTTGGTAATCTTTTATATTTTATTAGAGGTGTTAAAAAAAATATATGGGATATTTTTTAACCCAATTGGTATTTTTATTTCATTTGTGATCAATATAGACTAAATTAATTAAAAGAAAGTTGCATGAATTTAATTTATTAATGTTTAATTATCTTGGAAATATGTTAGAGTCCCCAACAATATTCCTGGGAGGATGAATGGTTTGGTGGTTGTATGCGATTATTACCACTTACAGATCCATTCAATTAATAATATATAATTATATGACTTTGTGCAAAGTATATTGTATAAATAATACTTTTTATGTAAATATATTTTGAGAAATTAGAAAGAAATTCAGAAGTATTGATGTGTATCTCTGTGAAGTATTAGAACAATTAGATTGAAAAAGTCATATATATATATATATATAGACACACACACACATATAATATAGGATATAAAAAATGAATACTCTTTGGAAAATTATTCTCTATAGTATACCCATCTAATATCAAAGACAGATCAAACCTTGAGTGGTATTGTGAAGGTGGAAGGATCCAACCATGGTTGGCACTAGTTCAAATAGATTAAGAGTGTAGGGTTGTGCTTGAGTAAGAGATTCATTATGAGGGGAAGCATGGTAGTCCCTTGGAGTTAGTACCTTCAATTTATTTCAATGGTAGTTAGATAACTCATATATGTATATTACAAAGTATCCTCTTAAATAATTTTTTATGTGATAATAATTTCACATGGGAACTGTTCATCATAAAAAATACATGTAGTATTGATCGTACGAAGCCGAATAAGATATATTATTCTATGAACTATTGTTAATTAATTATAAGATCATGATGCATCAAATATATAATGAAATAATATATCCACACAATTAAATTATATTGATAAACTTATTGGGATGTTATAAAAATATAGGATGGTCATAAAACTACCATAAGAATCATGAAGATCCAAAACCATGAACTAATGGTGATCCAGGAATATCGATAATTTGAGAATGATTAAAATTGATGTTGGAGAAGATAATGGTGCATCAAAATATAAAGATCATTGGAATAATTTTACATAGTAATTAGACCAAAAGATTAATTTTATATAAGTTCTAAAGTATCTTAAGAAGGTTTTCTTGAAGATATATATTACAATAAAAAGTTGTATTTTAGAAGATGAAAAAATAAACCAGTCAATGATTTTCTAATCCTTTCAAGATAAAAACTAATATCACAATTAAGATAATTGTTTATCATGATTCAAGTATAAATAACATCATTAATAAGGAATGATATTCTATTTTTTAGGAGCCTCTCTTTGAATAATTCCATTAAAATACGAATTGGACACTAAATAATGAACCTTTGTAGAGTCTATTCAATTAAGATCATAAGGTATAGTACCATGTTAATAAATAGATAATGGTTATTTCATAAGTTAAAACCATAATGTGAAATTTAAGATATTTATAGGGTTTCATTGAGTTCTTATATAACATGTCTATCATAAGGTACACCCAATATGTTCATAAGGTACAACCAACCTTACAAAATGTTAAGGTTAGAGCATTTGTGAGTTTATTCATTGGATGAGTTTACCATTCCAAAATTGCATGATTAAGAAGGAGATCCCATGTATATGTAAATACTATACATAAATAAAATAGAGAAGATGGATATGGTGTTTCTAAATATAAAGAGGAAAAGGGAGAAGTAAATGTTGAGTATTTGGGTGAGTTTTCAAGAATATTGGAGAATTAAAGATGGATGAAAATATTTAGTTTGGATATCCATGGTTTCAGGAAACCTTTGAAATTTTAGGATTATGAAAACTAAAATAATAATATTCACATAGTTAATAGATAGAAATAATAAATTGGGAATAGGAAAAGAAAAGTCCCATATATATTGTAAACATTTGCATTCCCTATAATTTGAAGTAAAATTAAGTGATATATGACTATATGTGTGTTGCATATCTTGTATGTTGAAGAAACAATGTGGAACAAATATTGTGTGTCTATTTCAATTTTGAAGTATTCCAGAAAAAGAAAAAAAGATAAATAATGATACATATAGATAATACCTATTGAACATTGTTGAATAAGAAGGAGAAGATAAAGAATATCGATCAGTTATTCTCGACATATATACAAGTGGAAGAATATAATAAATGAACCCAAATTATAATATTTTGACATTATAAGATATGAATTTTATTATGGAATCATTTTAGATTGTTTCTATATGAATATTCAGATCATATTTTTTAGGAGAGATGTATACATATATAGTTAATCTATATCAAGGTGTAGTAAGATTACTCTAGTAATTAGATAATCAAGTTAAATCTTACTTTAAAAAGTTTGGTGATATTTTTTTATGGTTCTAAGGTTATAACCTTTCTTGAGTTCCTTTTGATAATAAGAAAATATCTTTTTGTGAGTGGGGTAATAACTATCATACACTAGGAATATAGTCTTTAATATTAGTGTAAGACCTCGTTAATAAACTTTGATATTCATATTATTTATATTTTATATTTGTTTATGAATGCATACTAACCAAAGGTGAGATAAATAATGGGTGAGATATATTCACTAAAAATTTAAAAGGTGGAAAGATATATACGGTTTAATTGGTTTAAAATAATACAAATATTTATTCACCCTTATAAGTGTTGGAAATATCCCATTGAGATCATATCCAAATGGATTTTAATTAGTTATTGTAGGAGAAAAGAGACCTTGATAATAAGTGTGTGTACCATTTGAAGGAGGAATCTAATGGAAAAATGTGTCATAAGGAATGATGGAAATTTAAGGTATTTAAAAAGGAATCCTTTAACTTCTCATATATTTTATCATATGTAGTTAGGTATAATTCCATATGAATAGTGTTGATATTAGTAGTTTCCTATAATCTTCACTTAAGGAATATAGATATAATAAAAATCTTTTTTTTTGATGACTTCGAGAAAGAGATTCAAATGAAATAACTAGTGGGCTTTGAATTTGATTGGAACTAATATTGTGGTACAAACTGAAAAAGTATTTAGACTCTATGGATTAATTAAGTCAATAAGTTATATGATTTAGAAGTATGACACATTCATGGTTGAGTAATATTTTACCTGATGCAACATGGGACACTATTGATACTAAAAGGCATGTAATGATGGAGGTTTGATAACAATTATTCTATATACATATGAGATTTTTTTGGATGGTCTATAAGTTATAATGATACAAAATCTTAGGTATAAATTATCTATAATATTAGAGATGATAGATCCTAGAAAAAAATATTTTGGGAGTAAAGATTGAGAGAGATATAGAGGTAGAAACATTGTTTTATCATCTCTGGAACAATATCTAAAAGGTCATCAAATGGTTTTTGATGACTGGATGTAAATTGGCCTCAAAATCATTTCTTGGTCAATTGATATTTCCCAAGAAGAAGGTGATTTAAATAGAAGATGAGAGCGTATACATGTAAAAATGTCAATTTTCATTAGTGGAAGGTAGATTGATGTGAACCATCATATGTAATCAAAAGAACATTGACTTTTTAGTGGGTGTAGTGATCCAATTCATGTTGAATTTGGGAACGGAACACTATGAGGAATTAATATATATTATCTAGTAATTTAAGGGATTAAAAGATGGACCCTTATGCTTTAGTATATATAATCCATTGTAATGTTATGTTAAACTCAAATTTTATAGTGATTCAGAGACTTAGAATAGAATCATGGGGTTTTTTCACCTAGGGAGGAACAACCATAAGATGCATTTTAATACTATAACCATTAGTAAACTTGTCCACTACGAAAGTTGGGTACATAGAAGCAATGGAAGAAGGTAATTAACGGATATGGTTGACATGATTTCTAGATGAACATTGAATATTCCAAGATTATAGAATTCTATAATATGATATTCAGTGCAATAATGTTAGATTTTATGAAACAAATAAAATATATTTAACTTCTTTTATATCTTATGTTACAAACAATCATGAGTTTAAACAAACCACAATACACTGTTTAAAATATTATTATTTAATGTTGTCACCTAGCTGTTAAATTATGGGGTATGAATATGATTAACTGATTCATAAATTATATACAAATTACCAACTCAATATAAATACTTTTTAATTAATAACTCAATATTTAGTAAAGTCATTTTATTCTTCAAAAATATGTTTTCTTCATAAATGAATTTTTATTGATTTTTGTGAGAAAATATTATATTAAATTTATGTAATTTTTTGAAAATATATTTGATTAAATTAACCATATTTTTTTAAATCATCATTTCAAAATTATCTTTGAGTGAAATTTTGGTACCTTTCTGAAAGGGCTGATTTTTCAATGAATAGTGAAAATGATGATTTTTATAAAAATTTCATTTTTATTTCCATATAAAGTATCATTATGATTTGGATTTTTTATCAAAGTAATATAAGTATTATTTAATTATATATAATCTAATTAAATTAATTTTAATCATTATTATACCTAATTTTGGTATAAATACATTTTTTTCTTAAAACATATTTTTCTAAAAACGCTTTTTGTTTCATTTTATGCATATATAATAAAATTATTTTATTACACTTACTTAAATTGAATCTTGGGAAATTAATTTTATATATAGATTTATTATGTTCAAATTTCATAAATATGATCCTTTTATTTTTAGTCATAATTAATAGTAACCATAGTAAGATTTATCACCTCAGTAAATGATAAATCTAGATTAAATATAAATTTTAAGGCCATAATTATTTATATTAATTCTCAATATATAAATTAAATTATACCTTTATCACATTAGGATCTAATTTGGGTAGTTTAATACACACTTTCCCATAAAATTTACTTATATATTATTTAAACCAAAGGAAGTGATTAATTTTACCCTCATAGTTTTAAACATCTTTTAGGAGTTCACATAGGCCCCAAAAAAGTGATCAATGAATATTAATAGTAATTTGGGGCTAATTAAATTATATTTATAATGGTAATTTATTTATAATTTTTATGAATTAAATTATTACCTTAAATTCTTACATAATGTTGAAGTAGTAATTATTCAATTTATGTAAAAAAGAATTAAAAAATATTAAAAAATATTAAACATATTATAATTTGAGATAATTAAGGTTATACAAAAAATTTATTTATTACCATTGAATTTTAGGGATGTGTTAAAATAATTATTTATATTTATAATTTTTTTCTTGATGTTACTAGATAAATGCAATGAATAGTTTCAAAAACAACAATAATGATACTTTATAAAAATAATATATTATTAAATTATTTAAAAATAATAAAAATATTAAATAATGAAAAGTGGGATAATATATAGTCTATAATTTAATCTCTTATCTATAAATTAGTCAATATTTTCCTTAATGTAAAATTATAACATTTTAATAGATAAAAATATGTTACTGTGGTTAATGTTAAAATATGTTAATTATGAGGTTAAACCAAAAGAAAAGGTTTAAATAGAACTTAAACCTATCTAATTTTTTTGAAGATATTTCAAACATATAAAAACCTATTTTATAATTCATGCACATTTTTAAGTATTTTTCTCAACAATAGTCTTAAAATATTTTATTTTTTTATGAAATTAAAAAAGTGTCTCTCACCTCAATTATAAAAAGAAACCTCATCCCTCACTTAATTACACTACTTTGAGACTCATATCAACCATAATCTAAATACTTCTCTTCTACACTTCCTTATCCACATTATAGTGGTTATTTCCTTTCTAAAATACCAATCCTATATCCCTTTAGAGGATATAAAAAGGAGTCATTTTGAAGAAGAGGTTATCGCTTTAACCGATCACTTTATTTTTCTACTCTTATTTACCTCATATAAATATATGATATTTAAAATAAAATAATAAATTAGGTATACTAAATATTCTGAAATTTTATTATTTTTATTAAAACACCATTATACACCCTCATTCTCATCAAATTAGAAGTAAAAGTATCGGTCATGCATACATACAGCTTACCATCTCCACAAAATGATACAATTAATTTTTCATAACAATATTTTATGGATGTTAATTATGATGGTTTTAATGTTTATATGTAATTCATGTATTAATAAAACTTTTTTAATGATAATATCATATCTACAATCTTGTCATCCAATCTTTTGGGAAACGATAATGTCGCTCATGCGTACGTATGGACTACCATCTCCAGAATGTGATCTGATTTTTTTTCTTTTATTATTTACATAGATTATAAGGAGGATGAATTTTATTAATATATATTATATATATGATATAATAATAATTTTGGAAATGTAAACTATTATTTATGTTTCTTTCATTCCTTTAGTCGAAAAATGGAAACAATGTTCATGCATACATACGGTCTACTATCTCTATGAATGGTGTAAATCATTTTTCTATCTCTATTTTTTATGATTTATTATAAATATGTATTAATTAATATATATTATTTTTATAAAATGATAAAAATTATATATATTATTTTACCCTTATCAAATTATAAGTATCGGAACTACCAAATCAAAACATGTTTCAAAAATGAAGCAGTTATCACCCATAATTTTAAAAAAAATATTAATAAACTAGAAATAAGATGTTATAAATAAATCATAAATAGTATGATATATCCATATTTATTATAAATTTTTTTTTATGTGAATTATAAAAGGTGATACTTGATTTCAGGGTTAATTTCACAATCTCATCATTATTCGACATTGCATGTATTTAAGTCTCTATTGGAGAGTATTTATCTTCCATGTATATGTTTTATAAAAAAAATTCAAAAAGGTTTTTACTATTTTCATATAATTTTTTAAAATCATTTTATCCATATTTAATTTTTATAAAATTGTTTTAAATGAATCTTTTTTTTGTTTTCAAAACAAGGATCTTTGTGACATTTTAGTCAAAAGTATGAAAGTAATGTTTTTTTTTGACATATACATCATGAGAATATTGAACCACCTTCATGATGACTTAATGATTTTATGGCTTCTTTACATGTTTGAAAGTTTATATTCAAATAAAATGTTTAGATTTATAATTTCCTAGTTTTTTTAAAAAGACAATTGTTTTTAAAATTAAAAATTTATTTCCCTTAAGAATTATTCCCAGTGAACTTTTAAAATCATTTTTCATCTAATATGAAATACTTTTATGATACATACACTTTACATAGGATATGATTCATGGATAGCATACTTTTTTTATCAGAATGATATATATTTATTATAAAGATATGAAATATTTATGAAACACATTTCTTTTCATTATTTTTGATATTATATATGTTTTATTGTCATGTGGCTCATATATGTATGGTTATCATTATGTGTTGGGTGGGAATTATATCTCCCTCTAATGAATTCGGTAAATATTGAAAACTCATGAGGTGTAGATGTTATGTGTTAACCTGATTTCATGTTCATAATTTTATGTGTGGACCTATTTTTCTTGTAAATAATTTTGTGTGTGGGCCTGGATTTCATGTCCATAATATTTTTTATAACTAGATTTCATTTCCATAAGATTATATGTGGGCTGGTATTGATGTCAAAAATTTTATGAAAGGGATTTATTTCATGTCCTTAACTTAATGAATGAACCATTTTCTATTTATACATGTTCACAAATTTATAAGTTTATCTCTAATCCATAATTATATCTCCTGTTTCATTGTTATGCCCTAATGAATTATTTTCATTGATTAATTTATGATTCATGACTTAGGAATATTTATGTCAGGACTCAATATTATAATCAATGATATGTAGAGTGTATATTTCAAATGTTATGTTCTGGTTCTCTCTCCCTTATGCTCTAGTTATGCTTATGTGATTATTGATATCTCCCTTTTTATCCTTATTGATAATATGATCTCACCCTTTCTTGTGTTTCTTTTCCCCATGTTATGAATAAAGGTTTTAAAAATTATGTTTCAAAGGAGTTTAATAGTAATTAATAACTTAGTAGGAGCTGATATAGATCATTTATGAACCCGTTTTTTGTGTGTCAATGTTTCCAAAGGCACTAGACCTATAAAATTTTGGCGTGGATTCAAATGTTATATAATTAAATTCCATCTACATAGATGTAATAACAATGTATGAAATGTTTGGGTCATTGTAGTTGGTATTATAGTGGGTTTTAGTTAAACTTTGGAAACTATGATGAGAAAAATTTAGTAAGAAACAATGGGAAAGGTAAAAGAATACGATGTCACAAATTTTTTGATCATTGAAGACCTAGGATAAACCTAAGGTTTCAAAAATAAAAAAAATTTAACTTTATTTAAACATCCAATTGTAATGATTCAGGAATACTTGATTTTACACTATGATTATCATAGCTCACACTAAGATTTTTGGTTTTAGTCAATGGTTTGAACCATATGGAATCATGTGAACAATGAATGTAATGGGTAAGAAAATGAGTGTACTTATAAGGTATCAAATGGATTAAGATATAGGATTCAATATCTTGTTAATTTTATCACCCAAATATCTCAATATATTTGTGGAAACATAGATCATGTTGAACTTCTAAATTTAATAAAGAGGGAGAAACATGTTATTAAATATGTTTTTCAAAAAAAACCACAATACCACTATGGGTCTCTTGATTCACTATTTTTGGGAAATGGATCAATGCAATGAAAAATATTTTTTTAATTATTCAATGTTCAGACTATGAAAGATTTATCCCAGATGTTTATAATTTTAAAGGTGAATAAGATCAGTGGTGGAATCTTATTTATAATATAAGGAAATTGGAGGAAATTATCTCTATGGGGTGGAATAGTTGTGGGGATATTTTTCACTTATTACTTCCCTCATATTTTGAAAATAAAAATTGAGAAGGAATTTATTGAGCTTAAGAGGAAGGATGATGAATCCACTGGTACATATTTGTGAATTTTAAAATACTTTCAAGGTATCTTTCGGGTTTGATTACCATCCCTGAAAGAAAAATTGATTGATTATTTAGTGTCTTGAAAATAATTCATAAAAGTGAATTAGTCATATGTGACTTTGGATTATATGAAGAAATTTTTTGATGTAAACTAAAAGTGAAAATAGAATCTAGAACCCCTCAATGTTAGGGTGATAAGAAAAGGAAGATATAGCTTCATGGAAACTCTAGTTTTTTCCATAGTAAGGTAAAATTTTTAAACATCCCACATGCCAAAAAAGTGGGAAGGATCACTTAGGTGAATATTTTAAAGGAACAAGAAAATTATTCATGTTAGGGAGGACTTACCATTGAGAAAAATAATTTCAGATTGATGTAAAGAGGCTAGTCAAGTAAATAAAAAGTTATAGAGGTCAAAAAAATTCACCATTAACACTTAAATATTATAAATTACAAGAGTTTGGGTATTATGAAAATCAATTCCTTAATCTAAGGTTTATTGAAGATATTAATCCAAAAAATCCTCTAATTTTAAAGGAAAAAAGGAAAATATTATGCAATTACAACTATTTAAGAGAATAATGATATTTAGGAAACACTTATCCTCTAATTTAGAATAAGGTATTCCATGTTTATCTTTGTGTGAATAATACCTATGAAAATATTATCCTTTAGTGTAGTTTTATGTGATTCTAATCATTGATTATTTGTCCCTTAATATATTCCATATATATTTCTGGAATAAAGATATCATATTTTATTCTAAATCAACCTATGATAATATATCATTGTAAGGATGAACCAAAAACTCCAATGTAAATATTTTTTGTCTAAGATAAGAGATCATTTAAATAATAAAGGGTGATTTTTTCCTTTTGAATCATATATGATTTTGATTTTTTAGGAAATGATTAGTACACCTTAGAGAATACAAGATAAAGGTATATAAATTTTGGTATGAGACTTCATGAGTAATAAATATTATTATTATGTTGATCATAGAAGGATATGAGATAAAATTATTTTTGTGTTTTGAATATGATCTGTAATATTTGGGAGGAATCTTAAGTTTAGTACTTTTAGAATGGATTTAGATGAAAATTTGGATATTGTTTCTTGAGGTTAAGGTATGATTTATCATATCATTTACTAAACATTTTGGTTTTTAAAAAATTTAGAGACTTAATGAATGAATTATGAGCCTTATCATTTGATTAAAAGTTATATTGGATTGAAATATTTATCTCTAATATCCATTTTTTGGAGTAAGAGATCAACTGGAAACAGATCGAAGCACAACCAAAGGATGATATTATTCTTATGACATATAAAGAAATCAAGTAATTTTATTATATCAAGTATTTTTTTGAGAAAGTGAAATAATTCCTTGAATTTTCTAAAAGTACATTGAAATAAAAATATTATGCATTTACTTTTTTTAATGATAAATCAGTGGTCTTTCAACATATCATGGATTTATTGTTTTGTGTTGTTTAGCATTCTCCTAACCATGATATATATCACTCTCTATTAGTCCTTGGGAGTTATAATTTTCTTCTATATCCATGTGTTAACTTCCCACCTATGTTATCCTATCAATAAAACTTGTTATTTTTTATACTATACGACCTTGGTACTTCCCTTTATCTCTTTTTAAGAGGTATTTTTATTAATCCTTGATACGATTTGTGTTTCCAAAAAATAATTTTAAAATTAAAAACCATTTATTACTGGTCCAAAATAATAAGGACATAATATATTAAATGTTGTAGAATTTAACACCCCTAGATTTTATGAAATTTATCTTTCAAATACATTTAACTTCTTTGATATCATGTGTCACATGCAACCGTGAGTTTAATTTAACATTGATAAAAAATTTAAAATATTATTATTTAATGTTACTACCAAGGAGTAAAATTAGGGGATATTAGTAGTATTAACTAATTTATGTATTATATTCAAATTATCTACTTAATATAAAAACATAGAAAATAATCACTCAATTTTTATTAATTTCATTTTCTTCTTCAAAAATATGTTTTCTTCAAAAATGAATTTTTATTGTTTTTTGTCAGAAAACATAATATTTAATTTTTGGATCATTTAGAAAATTTTATTTGATAAAATTAAATTCATTTCAGAAATTAACATATCCAAATTAACTTTGTGTGAATCTTTTTTACTTTTCTAAAATATTTTTTTTTAGTAAATAGAGAAAAATATCGATTTTTATAAAACTTACATTTTTATTTTCATATAAAGTATAATTATGATTTAAATTTTATATAAAATTAACATAATTATTATTTAATTATATATATCCTAATTAAATTCATTTGAATCATCATTATATATGATTTTTTTAGTGCATTGTTTTTCTTGAAAACAAATATTTCTAAAAAAGATTTCATTGCATTTTATGCATTTATATTAAAAGCAATTTCTACCACTTATAGAAATTAAATATTGAAAATATTATTCAATATTTATAATTAGTATGTTCAGATTTGGTAAATTGGACCTTTTTTTCAAAATGAATAGTAACCCTAGTAAAATTTATCCCTTTAGTAAAGGGTAAATCAGGTAAATCTAGGTTAAATCTAAGTGATAAGTCAATAATTTTAATGCCCAAAACCCAAAATCCTAGATTTGGTAATTTAATTTATTACATTATCATGATTAAAATGAATAAAATCCCAAAGTATTGACTATTTGAGAAGTTTTTGAAAACTAGATACATACATGGAACCCATTTTACATTGGGAATCTAAAATAAAACATAATACAAAACAGAAGCAAATAAATTGTATCCTTGAAAAGTTATTCAAATATATATTCTTCATAACCTAGGGAAAGGGAAAAAATATGGGTGAGATTAAATGATCTGTAAGGGTTAAGTATAGTGGAATCTATCTTGAATCAATAATTAATGAAAAAATATGGAAAGGTAAATAATTGGACACACATTATATTGAAATAACTAGATAAGGAAAAATCAATATATAAAGGAAAATAATTAAATACGCATTTCATTTATTCAATAATAAGATAATGAAATGCATACATAGATTTTTTTGTTGTGAAAATCCTATGGATAATAATCATTAAATTTTGAACAAATGAAACGTTTAATTTATTGTACACCATTTTTCCCAAGTACATGGACCCTTTACCAACAAGATCAATTCTTAAGACAGTTTAAAACTATTCTGATTTAGCCAACTGATTTTCCTCATGAGACTATCGATGCATTAAGGGTATATCATTAACTGGGACCCACCCATTTCTTCAGGTCCAAATGATCTCCTCATATATCAAATAATCTATTTAATTAATAAACAATGTTTCTTATCATCAAATATACATATTGAATAAAAGATATGGATTTATCAAATTTTCTCCTATTTATAAAATAAATTTAAAATCAAAAACCGTATGTAAAAAATGGAATATGGTTTGTGATGTAATACTAATATGGATATTTAATAGAAATGTAATTTCAAATGAAAAATTATTAAAATAAAGTGATTGTTTCAATAGAAAGTTAACAATCACAAAAGAAAGTGAGATTGTTCAATAGCTTTTACCACTTTGTAATTTTCAATTAAAAATACTATGTATGAAATAATTCAAATTGAAACTTAAAATATCATAAATAATGAATTAATAATGGTATTAAATGTCATTGTGGATAGAATATACGTCACATAAAAGTCAATTGGTGCATAATAAAAAATAATTCTCAATTGAATGTAAATTCAGATTAAATCTTGTACCTTACACTCCCTTTTGGTTGAATGATATTTAACCTCCTATATAATGGTTTTAGTCATTTTATTAACTTATAACATAATCATATTAATATTTAAAATATAATACATGATTATTTTATAACATCTCATTGGCTTTTTGTTAATAATGTATCATTATTTTCATTGTTTAGGGAGTAAATTGCCTTGTTTTTTAGTTTGATTTGACTTGTTATCCATTTTCCCTCTTACTTAGATCAATATTTAATCATATAAATAATATAAAACGTTATTTAAATATCATATATATTCATTATATATTTATTTATATAAATACATAACATTTAGCGATAGGAGATGAAATGCATCGTTCATGGAGACTGTAGGTCGAACATACGCATGAACGTTGCTTCTATTTTCTTATTGTATTAAAAGAAATAAAATAAAATTATATATATGTATATTATAATTATAATTCCATTTTTATGTCATATATATCACATATTTTTATTAAACAAATCCTTAATACATTTCATGTAATGTTTGAACGAATCACATGGCTTTGAGGAGGTGGTAGTCCACACGTCCAAAAACGATGTTATCGTATTCCAACAAAATGGAAAGAATAAAGGTATGTATTATATAATATTTACATAAGAATAAATAAATTGTAAATATTATAAATATAATATTTAAATTATAAATTCATCATTATTCATAATTTCAAAAGGTGGTAATGGAAGAATGAACAACATAGGTTCATGAGGCGGTAGTCCATTGTACACACGAATGATGATTGTGTATCTCATTTGATGGAATTTATTGTGGATGTAGGTTTTAAAAATAAGATAAAGAAATCTCAGTATATTTAGGATAATTTTTTATTATATAAAAAATATATAAAAATAATTTAATTGGATGAGAAATATATAAAATGAAAGTTCTATTTGAAGAATGTTACCACTTATTCAGGTAACTCCTTTTTTCATCAAAGGAATTTCTGGGTTTTATTTATATACAAAGTTTGTTCCTCTAGGATGAGAAGAGGTATGTTTGGAAATTATTTTTTCAATGTTTGGTTGAGCCAAATATATTTTTGAGTTGTGAATAAGTTGGGGTAGTGATTGGCTTTTTATAGTGGAGGAGTGGCATTATTGTAAATAACAAAAGTAAAACACTATTGAGAAGTCTCCCTTACATTATGTGCCTCTAAAATTGAAATATAATGTATTTTATTGAAATTATTGTCTATTAAAATCTCCACCACAAAAAAAATAAGTTCATTTTTATAATGTTTTCACCAACTATTAAGTTTCCCCACTTTTACCATTTTTAATTAAGTAAATTAGATTTCTAACCTATGTGTTTTAACAATTAATACTAAAATAAAATGATCATTGATATATAATTTTTACCCATTTATTCTAAATAAGATATATAATCTATAAAATAAAAATTATAGCTGTTTTGGAAATTAATTATAACATAAGCGTAAGTAATGTGAAAAAACACTTCTTAAATTGTAACTTTGCTAACATAGTTTTTTACTACTTAATGGTAAATCTAGTAATTATAAGAGAATAATTGGTAAATTAATGGACCCTATTTTATATTTATTAACATTTGAAAATAAATTTTTATAATATATGATATTTAGAAATTTGAAATCAATTAACATAATGTCATTTATTATAAAATAGCATTAATGTAAATTTTGACATTATTAATTTAATTTGAAGTGAAAAATATAAATATAAATATGGAATTAAAATATATTAAGTTAACATACATATAACATGATATATTCATCTATAAAATTATGGGATCATAATAATTTAATCATTTTTTTCAATTTTATTATTTTTAGTATCATTTTTTCTTAGTTAATTATTAACTAAATAGTTACTACGTTGGCATTTATAAAGAATTAAAAATAATTATATCATATATAAAAATCAAAGATAAATTATTATGATAAAATAAAACATTTATATTTCAAAAGGACATTTATAACCAAAAATATGATTTTTTTTTCATTTCTCAAGGCTTTATAAATGATAATGGTAAGGAAGGTTAGTTTTTTGCCTTTTTTATTAACTTATGATATAAGAAACTTTGAGAAGATAGTGTCACAATAACTCATAATATTAGATAAATGAGGTTATATGATCTAAATATGTCCATAAAATTGGTTTTGGACAAGTTTTTAGGTCATTTGGTACCTTAAGATTAAAGTTTAGTCACTCGGTAAGCTTAATTATACCTTAATCGCTGTAATTAATTTTAATTTCATTCACTATTATTTTTGAAAAAAAATAAGTTCATATTAATATACATTATATATAATTATAATTACAAATAAGGAATCTATTTTTTCAAATTCAAATCATATAATTGGCATAAATTAATTTAAATTTTATACTATAGACGGAACGAGAAATCAGGGTTTTAAAGTGAAATTTTTTAAAAGATCACAAATTTTTTATATATAACTTTAATATAAAAATAAGTAAAATTACCCAAATTAGATTAATATATTTAAAATTTATCTAATTTGTTTAAAAAAACAATTAAAAATATAATTTAGTACTATAAATTAGATGAAAAGTCGGTTTTTAATTAATATTCATTGTTTTTTAATATTCCTCCAAAAACAAAACATTGCCTAAAACTACCAAAAAATAAATCTATGTTAAATTTTATTTTACACTAAAAAATAAGTTTATTTTATCCAATAAAATTTATAAAAGAGTAAATATTTAGTTTTTAAATAGGTGCAACATTAAAAGGTGGCTAAAATGACTTCATAAAAATATAGCTTTTTAAAGTGTAAAATTGGATTTGTTTTTATATTATTCCAATAAAATCTATTGGATGAATGTAAAAAATATTTTATTTAATATATTATATTAATATCATTCACTATTATTAATTAATTTAATCTATTCTAAAATAAATATATTGTAAATTCTTGGGGTGTTCCATTCTCCCCGCCTTAAATAAATTGCGTCCTCACAATTTAAACATGATCTCAGTAATAAATGTTTTTATATTTGAAAATACTACGATTGAAAACCCCACATCAAAAATAGGGTTAATAAAACCTCTTTTTATTAGGGTGTAAATGTAAATTTGAAGGTTACCACAAAACAAGGCTTTCTAATAGGATAACATTAGTGAAAACATGGATAAGGAAGAGAAATTTAACTATCAAGTTCTAAGGGAGAATGATAGTGAACATTGATCATAATAAGTGGTTTATCAAAATAACATTAATGGTCATAGGTCCATAAATCACATAGGTGTAAAAATCTCATTCATATTATCAAAAAGGATGACAATAGTGCTATGTTTTTTTTCAAGAAGATTTTTATAAGAGTTAAGGAATTATTTCACTCTCTAATAATAAAAGTAAATATAAATTTATATTTTATAAATAAAATATTATCCTTTGGTGTTTTCTTTAACTATTTATAATTCATTTATTAGTATAGGTTTCATTATATTATGAAGTAGTACATTAACCTCTAAAACCTCATCTAATGATCAACAGAAACCATTTCATAAGTGGTTAACTTTTCCAAAAGAATATGATACAACACTCTATAAATAAAGATAATAAATTTACAAAATTTACTTATCATTAGTATTCAATCAAAATGAAGTCATTTTTTTAATCATCACATACCAAACATGTGAACACCTTCATCGTGTATTCTCTTGAAACATTGTAATAACATGAATTACCATAAAAATATATTAAAACATGCATTATTTATTATTATTTAATAAAAACCCATGTTATTGGATATATTCCTTAAATACAAAATTGTTTTAAACTCCATCAATGATATTATAAACCAATTTTTTTAAAAATCATTAATCAGTTACAGAGTAGTCGGTACTTATCCAATTTACATTATCCAAATAAATCATTTATTTATCCCAATATCATTATCTTAGCATCAAAAACATATTATGGGTTATCATTCCCTCAATAATGTGTTTTTCAATAAAATAAACTTTCCACTGAATCATTTTTATTATTTATTGATACCATTCAACGCATGATTTTAAATCCATAATAAAAAAGTACTTCAGTATAATCCTTATACATTCCATAATACTTATAACTAGGATATCATTGATAAAATACTTTAACAAAATTACTCAAGGATCCAAATACTTGAGAACATTGATCATTCAAATTATTATGTATCAATAACCTAATCTTGACATAGATCCCTTGGCTTCTTCTTTGGTATATTCCCTTGATGCTTGGGGAATTGGTTTAAATAATTCCCTATTTCTATATAGTTGAAGAATTGTACATAATTAATTTATTTATTACTATTTCATTCATCATCATTGTGACATTCATCATCACACTTATAAAAATCTATAATTACCTTCAAGAATGTATAAATTTGTTTCTTTCCAGACTGATCACATTTAGGAAAATCATTCTTTACCTTCTTCCTTTTATCTATACTTTACACTTCCTTACTATTCTTGTTTTTCTTCCCTTAAAATCCATATGACTTGTATAATTATTTTTCAATCTTGATAGATAATAATATCATTTCATTGTATAAAGAAATAGTCTAAGAAAACACTGGCCATCAGAGACTTGGTTTAAGACCTTTGAATAAATGGATTATCTTTCACTCCATGTTATGTGTATAGACCATAGCATACCAAGATATCCTTGTAAATATAGCTTCATAATTTTAAAAACTTTCTTCTTACATTTTATTTAAATTAATTAACTTTATCTTTATCTCATTTTTTCCTCATAAGGGAAATATTTTTCTAAAAATGTCTCCTTAAATTATTTTCATTCCATGAGTTATATCTCCTCTTCCTCCCTTGTATTCTGGATCAATGATCTCCATTATCAACATTGCATTTGAGAAAATATAATGCAAATTTAACCATTTCCTTTTCACTGAATCCCAAGTACATAAATATATTCTCAAGATACTTGATCCATTTCACAGCCACAATTGGATTAGTAATCCCACTAAATGATTGCGGGACTTTATTGTATAAAGTGATCCAACATTGGATAATCTCACTGTAGAATATGTAACTTTATCTGTGTAAGGTTATTTTTCATAAATTGATTAATCTTCATAAATATATCCATAACATTATCAGTTCTAATACCAGATATATCATCTATCTTAGTAGGGAAACCTCAACATTTTCCATGAGCGTTAGTAAACAACTTCCTTCCAGGTACCATTTCTAAATAATAGAATACACTAGATTAGATAATAGCATTATGTTACATAATGTTTAATACTAAAAATATTGAAAGACATAAAATAGATTAAAAAAATTATGTGTATCTAATCTCATAATCATAAAAACTATTTCTTTAAGATGTTATTCTATACTTATACTCAAAGTATATCATAGAGTTATCTTCTCTGATCTATGTTTTCCTAAATCTTGTTTCCCAAGTTTCTAATAAACTTCTTTTAATACCAACTTTAACTCCCTAACCCCAAAATCCAAGAGCAAGTCCCTAATGTACTTATATTTTAATGATTTAAAGGAATAAAATCCCAAAGTATTTGTCACTTTAAAAGTTTTGGAAAACCAAATACATAAATGGAATTAATTTTACATTGGGAACATAAAATAAAACATAATACATAACAAAAGATGTTAAACTAAATCCTTGAAAATTAATTAAAATATCATTTATTCCTAACATGAGGAAAAGAAAAAAATTATGGGATAAAATGATTATTAAGGGTTAACTAAAGAGAAACATATCATGAATCAACAATGAATAAAAAAATTGTCAAGGTAAATAACTAAACACACATTCCATTTAAACCCACATTCCATTTAATCAATAAAAATATATTAAAATGAATCACAAATTTTGTTATATTGAAAATAATATGGATAATAATAACTGAATTATGAAAACATTTAATTCTTAATTTATTTGATTCCATGTTTCCTAGGTACATGGATCTTTTACCAGTAACATCTATTCTCAAGATATTTTAAAACTACTCTTATTCGGCCAAGTAATTTGACTCATGAGAATACCAATGCATCGAGTCACTATCATTAACCAAGCCCCACCCTTGTATCTAGGTCCAAAATCATTCCTCATATATTGAATAGTCAATTAATAAATAAACATTGTACCTCATCATTAAATATCCTTATTGAAAAAAATATATAGATCTATCAAAATTTCCCAAATTAATTAAATAACTATCAAAGTAAGCGCCACATGTAAAAAATTGGAATATGGTTCAGGAAATAATAATTTCCATAATACAATAATATGGATATTTGATATAAATTTAATTTCTAATGAAAAATTATTATAATAAAGTGATTGTGTCAATAGAAAGTTAATCATCTCAAAATAAAGTTAGATTGTTCAATAACTTTTATTACTTTGTAATTTTCAAGGAAAAATGAATTGGATAAAATAATTCAAATTAAAACTTAAAATAAAACAAAAGATGAATGAATTCTGATATTACATATCAAATGGATAGTATATACACCACTTATAATTGAATTGGTTCATAATAAAAAAATAAGTCTCAATAGAATGTAAATTGAGACAAAATATCTTGCCTTACTCTCCCTTTGGGTTGAACACTCTTTTAACTCTTATTTAGTTGTTTTAAGAATGTTATTTACTAATAATATAACTAAATTAATAATTATAATATAATATATGATTATGTTATATCATATCATCATTTATTTTTTAAAAATCTTTCATTATTTTCATTATTTCAAGCATTAATTTCCTCATTTTTCGAGTATGTTTCGACTTGTTATTCAGTGTACCTATTACTTAGATCATGATTTCATCATCTAAAGAATGTAAACACAATTTAAATATCATATATATTCATTATATATGTATCTATATTAATTCATATAGTTAGTGATATGACATGAAATCCACCGTTTATGGAGACAGTAGGTAGTACATGCGCATGAACGCTACTATTTTCTTATTGTGATAAAATAAAGAAACTTAAATGATATATATGTATATTGTAAATATAGAAAACAATTTATGTAATATATATCACATATTTTTAATAAAATCTTATTTAATACATTCCATGTAAAGAATAAATGAATCACATCACTTGGAAGAGGAGGTAGTCCACACATCCACAAACAATGTTATCATATTACCAAAAAATGGAAATTATTATGGTATGTGTTATATAATAATGAAAAAAAGAATATATACATTTTAAATATCATAAATATCATATATAAACTATAAATCCATCATTATTCCCAACCTTTTATAGTGGTAATGCAAGAACGAATGACATTGGTTCGCAAGGCAGTAGTCTGTTGTACACATGAACAATGATTGCATATCTCATTTGATGTAAGTGTGTGTGGGTGTAGGTTGTAATGTTAAGATAAAAAATTATCAGAATATTTTGGATAATTAGTATATTATATAAGTAAGATATGATAATAATTAAAGTGATGGATAAATAATTAAAACAAAACTGTTCAATGAATAATGTTACGTCTTCTTCAGGTAACACTTTTGGTTTGCACCAAAGGACTTACTTGATTTGTTTTATACCAAAATTTAGGCTTACAGGATTATGGGAATGATTTTAGAAAGTTATTTTGGCATAGTATGGTCAATCTAAATGGCATGCGATATGTGAAGTAATGGGGGAGTGAGTGCCTTTTTATAGTGGATGAGGAGAGGCATTCTTGTAAATACCAAAAGGTAAACACTATTGGGGGATCTTCCTAACATCATGTGACTCTAAAATTTAAAAATAATGGATTTTGGAGAAATTTAGGTTCATCCAAACCCCCACAACACAAAAAAAATTGCAATTTTATATTTTTTATTCCTTAACTTCTATGTTTTTATACTTTTACTATTTTGGTTTTTATTAAGGTTACTAGTTTTCTATCCTATGTATTTTAACCATTAAGAATAAAATAAAATGATAATTTCTATGTAATTTTTAAAAAATTATTAGAAATAATATATATAATTTATAAAAGAAAAATAATATATATTTTGGAAATTAATTCTAACACAAGCGATAGTAATGTGAAACAACACTACTTAAATCCTAACTACGCTAACAGAGTTCTCTACTATTTAACGTTCAATATAGTCATTATAATAGAATAATTGGTCCATTAATGTACCATATTTGATATTTATTAATATTTAAAAATTAATTTATAGAATATTTTATTTTTATAAAATTTAAATCAATTAATAAAATATCATTTATTATAAAATAGCATTATTGTGAATTTTGAAATTATAAATTTAATTTGAATTTAAAAATATCAAGAAAATAGTGGGATTAAATTAAATTAATTTAAAATAATATTTAACATTATATATTCATCAAAAAAATTATGTGATCATAATAATTCACTCAATGTTTTAACTTTTAAAATTGTTAGTATCATTTATCTTTGTTAATAATTAACTAAATAGTTATAGTGTTGGAATTTCTAGAGAATTAAAAATAATTATATAATAAGTATAAATTAAGTATAAATTATTACAATAAATTTAACTCATTTATATTTCAAAAGGATATTTATAACCTAAAATATGATGTTTTTTCCATATCTCAAGGCTTTATAAATGACAAAGGTAACGAAAGTTCCTTTTTCTGACTTTTTCCTTACCTAAATTATTATAAAGTCCAATTTCATAGAATAGTATCCCAATAACACATAACATTATATCCATTGGGGTATATGGTAAAAATAGGGACATAAAATAGTTTCTTGATAAGTGTATAGGTCATTTGTCCCCTTAATTTTAATATTTAGTCCCTTGGTAATGTTAATTTTAACTTAATCATTGTAGATAGTTATAATATATTTCACTAATATTTTTAGGAAAAAACTATTTTGAACTTACTAGAAATTATATATTATGATTATTAATAATATGGAAACCATTTTTCCAAATTAAAATCATATAATAGGCAAAAATTAATTTAACATTAATCTCGCGAACGGGATAGGAAAGCTGGTTTTTAAAATTAAAATGATCAAAAGTTTAAAAAGTTTATATATCTAAATTCAATATAAAAATGATTCAAATAACCTAAATTTGATTAATATATTTAAAATTTATATAATTATACTTTGAAACCAATAAAAAATATATTTTAACAATATAAATTATTTATACAAAAAGACATTTTGAATTAAAATTCAATATTATTCACTACTCATAAAAAAAATAAAACATCATAGAAAAATATAAGAAAAAATCATCCTAGGTTAATTTATATGTTCTTATATCAAAATAGAAGTTTAGTTTTTCAAAAAAAAATTAAAAGTGTCAATATTTTGTTTTAAAATAGGTGTGTCACTAAAAGGAAGCAAAACTACCGTAGGAAAAATATAGCTTTTCTAAGCATAAAATTGGACTTGTTTTTATATTATACCTATAAAATATATTAGATGAATATAAAAAATATTTTATTAAATATATAATATTAATATAATTCACTAGTTGTAATTAATTTAATCTCTTCTAAAATAAATATATTGTAAAGTCTTGGGGTGTTATAATAATTATTCATGCTAATTCCTATTAGATGAAGGAAATTCAACCCATATCACCTTAGGATTTAATTTGAGATTTTTAATGGAAAAATTTCCATGAAAATAACTTATATATTATTTAAACCGAAGGAAGTGACAAAATTTCACTCTCTTAGTTTTAAGTATCATTTATATGTTCACATAGGGGAAAATTGGTTATGAATGAATCTTAATAGTAATTTTGTGACTAATGAAATAATATTAATGATGGTAATTTATATATAATTTCTAGTAATTAAATAATTACCTTAGATAATTACACAACACTGATGGAGTAATTATTCAATTTATGGAAAAATCAAACAAATGATATTAAAAATATTAAAAGTGTTATAATTTGAGATAATTGTGGTGATACTAGAATTTTATGGAGGACCATGACTTGTTATGGAGGTGTTAAAATAATTAATTTGAATTATAATTATGTCTTTGATGTTAATAAAGTCAAATTAATGAATAGTGTTAAAATTGATAATAATGATATTTTATGAAAATAATATTTTATTAAATTAATTAAAAAAACATAAAAAAAAAAGTTAAACACATACAAAGGGGATAATATATAGATTAAAATTTCATAAATTATCCATTAATTAGAAATAGTTACCTTATATGTAAAATTATAATCTTGAAAAAGTGAAAAATATGCTACCACGGTTAATGTTAAAATAGGTTAATTAAAGTGTTAAACCAAAAGATAAGATCTAAAATAGCACTTAAACCTATCTAAATTTTGTCGGTTGATGATACTTCAACTATATCATACCCTAAGTTTGAATTCATTACCATTTAGATGTTTTGTCTCTAGAATAGTCTTATCATATATATTTTTAAGAAATTCCAAAAGTGCCCCTCACCTCAATTATAAAAGAAAATTTCCTCCCTCACTTCATTATACTACTTTTATCTTTACATCTTTATCATAATCTAACAAATTATCTTCGAAACTTTTTTATACATATTCTATAGTTTATTGTCTTGCCAAAATACCTACCCTAATTCACGTTAGGGAAGATCTAAATGATTTGTTTCTAAGAAGTGTTTATCGCTCTAACCGATCACTTTATTTTTCTACTCAACTTTACCTCCAATAAATCTATGATATTTATCATAAAATAATAACATCATTATCCTAATTATTCTAAAAAATTTATTATTATTATGAAAACATCGATATACACCCTATTTTCCATCAAATAAGAATTGAAAGTATCGCTCATGCATACATACAGCTTACCATCTTCACATAGTGATGCTATTCATTTCTATTCACCATATTTTATGGATTGAAATTATGATGGGTTTAATGTTTATATATTATTTATGACATAATTATACTTATTTAATCATAATATCATGTATACCTTATTATCATCCAATCATTTGGGAAATGATAATGCCACCCATCTGTACGCATGGACAACCATATCTATGATGTGATGTGATTTTTTTTCATGTATAGCTCAAATAGAAGGTAAAAAGATAAAATTAATGAATATATATGATATATATATATATGATATAATAATAATTATAAAATTTTGACTTATGATTTACCTTTCTTTCATTCCCTCAGTCAAAAAACAGAAACAGTGTTCAATCACACGTATGGCCTACCATATCCAAGAATGGTGTAATTCATTTTTGTAACATCCCGAATCCGGAAGCCACCCAAAGGTGCCCCGTACCCAGTTGGTCACATGGCCACAAGTGAATGTCCCTAAATTCCAGAGGCTGATGACTAGCAGCGGGGGCCTTGGGTATGATAGTGGGGAAAATATGCTCTCATTGGCAGAGTACACATCAGAAGAAAACAATAGCAGTAGTGGAAACAGATATAAACCATAGAAAAGTAAACAAATACACACAAGAGCACAAGTAGTAATAATATCATACCAAAAATAAACAGCAAAAAACTGATAGAATAAACTGGAGAACATATATATAATGATGAATGATACATATCTCTAGGAAAGCATCGAAATAAATAATAATGCTGAAATACAGGGCTAAAAAAAGTACAAAAGAAAAAAAACAATAATCATCTCCACAGCATCGAAAGCCTAAGCTTGGTCTTGTGCCCTCCAGCTCCACAGTATGTCAAGTACCTGAAGTAGAAAGGTGTTTTCCCTTGCCTAGACCTGCAACAATATAATCTGTTTGGGCCCAAAAGCATGGCCCAAACAGGGTGTGAGAATAAATCCCTATAGGCAACCACCATGAGATTTGTGCCTAACAGTCAAAGTGTGTATGGCAGGTAAAAGTACAGGAAATAGTAAATAATAAAATACTCAACAGTAAACAATCCACAATTCAAAATCAAGAATCAACTAAACAATAAGATAAACACAAAAGGTACCCCTCTTGGAAGTACACTCAGTCCAACTCCTCTGGTTCAGCTTAAGCATAGAATCTCTGAGGAAGCACTCACCTTCAATTCCCCATATAGTCTCGTATCAGTACTAAAGGCGCTATAGGGAAGCACTTACATCACATTCCCTATGTGGCCCGCATCGAGAAACTACAGACACTCTAAGGAAGCACTCAACATAAATTCCCCTTGTGGTCTCACATCGTAAAATTATAAAGTCACTCTGGAGAATCCCTCAATGTCCATTATTTCTATGGTCTATTCATTAGTTTCTCACCACCCTCGTATAAGTCAATTTAGTGTAGCAGCAAGCATCGGCCCAGGTAAACCTTAAAAACTACTTGGAAAAAATTCTATAGCATAACAACATAACAGAACAATAGTTACACCATCCTTCAATACTATGCACGGGAAAGTAAACAGCAGCCTAACAGGTAAACTAGACCAAAATATCAAAATATGAAAAACATACTTGCGAAACACATCCAAATCACGACAATTCACCCTATTCACAAACAATTATCATCTACTCAAGCATACAGGCATAGTAGGCACACAATAGGGATAAAACGGTAAACGTGCAATACCTAGTTCATGGATATTGGGCAATTTTTCACATAAAACTCATGGAATTTCAACAGAAAGTCACAAACGACCTACTTAGACGTTAGGAGATCGCAATATGTGAACCTCGAAGCTTGATTCTGTAACATCCAAGGTAAATAAAGAACATGAAAATTTTCATATTTATTAATATTTGTTAACTAAATATTAATTCTACTTTAAAGAGGACTCTATGTTCGATGGCATACCCAATACACAATAATGGGATTCTTTGAAATCATACATTGCACACTAATAATATAATATTCTTATTTTAAATGACAGTTAAAGCCTAACCGTTGAAATAGAGAGAATGAAAAGAACTAACTACAAAATGATTATACAAGTTTGTTAAATGTTTTTACATTTATCCAGTAAAATTTATGGTCTTAAAATATGAATAAATCTAATTTTAATCCTAAATACTCTAATATTTAGTAAAAGGTCGATTTATCGCCTTTTGAGTAAGAACCCTCATTAAATCTTGTTTTGGTCACTTTTATATGTTCTATTTGACCAAATTAAATTATTCTTTAGAATCGGGACACCAAAATTTACTTTGGCTAATTTTTTGGTATTTTTCTGATAAAATTCATTTATTTTATGAATAGTGAAAATACTGTATTTTAATTCCAAATTACCTTTTAATATAATTTATTTATATGGTTATATTTTCTTTTTAATTGGTTTTAAAGTGTAATTAGAATATATTTTTACCATTTAATCCAATGGTGGTCATTGGAATTAATTAATGCGACTTCTATGTTTAGAATTTGGTAAAATAGACATCATTTTTAAATTTGGAATATCAAATATATCTTAGGCTGATTTTTTGGTAGTTTTCTGAAAAACTTCAATTTTGATGAATAGTGAACCCACTTAGTAGTAGTTCAAAAATGACTTTTTCATTTAAATGAAATTTTACCACTTCTGTGAATTGATTTTCGAAAATCCGATATACATGGTTGTTATTAGTAAGTAAAATTTGGTTCAATAAGATGAAAATAATTTTTGGTGAATAGTATTCTTTTACTTTTATTTACTGTGGTTAAAGGTAAATAGGTTAATTTAAGGTAAAATGAATATTATAATAATATACAATTACCTTAACACTTGTCTTAACCTTATTGGTTGAGTCATTTACGACCATTAGAATATTTGGGTCAATTTTGGGACCCCATGGAGCCACTTATAAGTGATGATGACAATTTAGATTAATTAACTTAACATAGTGTCAAAAATGACATAAAAAATATCTTTCAGTAAAATAATTTTTACATGGGGTTATATAAATTCTCATTTAGAATATAAATATTCATTGGAAAGCTAAAACTATTTCCTACATCATGGTATTTTTTTATAATTTTTAGACATCAAATAAATTAAATTACTTATGACACAATAATGATGCAGTATTTACCTCATTAATTAATGATTAAATAAATAAGATTATATATATTAAAATAAAATCCAAAACCTGTCCAATTATTATTGGATGATTTTATTTAAACCATTAGTTATCTTAGATACTACTTTAATTAGTTTTTGACCTTTATAAACCGAATATCATTATATAATAAAATAATATTTTCAGACATTCCTAAATAACCCCTCCATCCCCTTATAAAAATTCCTCACTTATTACTCATTCCTCGCACCTCTCAAGCCTCTTGTATCATCTAAACCCTACCCAAATAATCTCTCAATATCCCTCTCCTACACCTAGAAGCCTTATATTAGGCATAAGGCAATTCAAGAGGTTGTTTTGGCTCAAACCAAAGGGATTTACCCAAATTAAAGGCAACGGTTCCTCTTAACTTCTTTTCTTTTATTTTACTTCTCCAACCCCTAAACTTTTTTTATTCCTTTATTTTATAAAAACACTAGTATTATCAATATACTAGGATATTTTTATGAGAATCTTTATAACTACACATACACACACCTCCATCTAATGGGTTAAGAACATATTGTTTTTGTGGCTGGAAAACTAACACCTCACGAAACGATGATTGTTCAAATATCTCCAACCGCCTCTCATGGTGTCCATTATGATGGCTCTGTATTTATATATGATATAAATTATGTTTTTTACTTATATTATTCTATAATTTTTATTTATAAACATACCTTTATGCTTTCCAATGTGTGTAAACATGATAATTTCATTTGAGGAAGTGCGGACTACCGCCCCCTCAAGGTGATATGATTAGTTTATGAAAAAATAGAATGTATAAAGGATGGAGTTATTGAAATTATGTGAAATATATATCATATGTTATTATACTTGAATTATAATATACCTATGTATTATTATGTTTTCATTCCTTTAAATATAAAATAGAAATGAATGTAGTGTTCATGTGTACGTACGTCTTACTGTCTCCATGAAAGGTGTGTTTAATTTCTTAACTCTAAATGATATGGAATATTTTAAATACATATACAATGGATATATAGGATATATATGATATATAAATCCTGAATATTATTCTGTAGATAATGTATTTTTTACAACTTGGACAGTTTGTAATTATAACAAGTTCATTTTTGACTAAAGTTCCGAACATCGACCAAATGTCCACTACGAATTCAAATAATTCACTAATTATTATAGAAAGAAAATAAGTGATATAAAAAAAAGAATAATAAACTTAATAAATTTCCTTAAGTAAGTAGAGATTAACTTAATTTTATTATTTAAGAATAACACAGAACATACGAGACAAGTCAGGCATGAGGTAAGGGATTTCTTATCTCACTTTTAATTCTTTGAGATTTCCATTGTTTGCCACTAATTTATTACATGTGGTGTACATTGTACTTACATTTGATATAAATTATAATGATAGCCTTTATATTCATGTTATTATATGAATAATTTGGTGTTTATTAACTTTTGGTCATATGACTCAATTGATTACAACGTGGTAAGGGTTTTCAACTCACTTTTTATTCTCGTGAGAATTCATGCTACATTTGCCCCTATTTCCTTTTTGTGGTGTATGTACATCCCATGATTGTATTCTATATGAAATATAATTCAATTTTTGGGTATTTACATCTTCATTTTATTATCCTTCTTTCATGGGTTGTATGTTTCGAAAGTTACCAAATCAGTAAGGGAACCTTTCACCCTCCTCTTTTTTTAATGTCTTCTTTTTGTTATGTATTTTAATTTACATCTTATTATGTTGGGATATTTTTTTATATATCCATATTTCTGAAATTTTTATTTCCAAGTGATGAGATATCATTTTCTCTCTCATCAACTCATTTTCGGAATTTTAAAGTGACGTTGTTAGGCTGTTGAATTTCTGTAAGGGAAACTTCTTCACCTAATTTCAATTCCTTGGGTTAAATTTATACTTCTTGATTATGTTGTCCTAAAAATATGTGTGAATAACCTATGATTTTCATACACTTAATATCCAATTATATTGGGTGTATTAATATTTGTAACACATTATTATGTCATTTATTTATCCTTAATCTAAGGATACCATCTTTACAAGGGATTTCGTCTCAATTTACATTCCATTGAGACATCAATGTTGTTATTCACCAATTCACTCTTATTTGGTGTATATACTGTCCTTCGGAATATTATATCATGAATCCCTTTATTCTCATGATATTATAACGTTCTAATTAAATGTTATTACTCAATTATTTGTATTCAAGCATCTCTCATTTTATTAAATACTCTTTAACTAAAATATCATTTTAAATGTTTTAAAGATTTATTCTTCTAAATATTTATCATTAATGTCCATGTTTTAATAAAATGGTTTTAAGGATTTATTTATATGGACATAAATGTTTTCAAATAAAAATTTATTTAAAAGCTTCAAAGTGGTTTGGGACACTTTGATTCAAAAATCTCTTTATTAAATGTTTTAAATGGTTTTGAAAATGGTTTGATAAATCATTTATTATGTTAATATCTTGATATGATATATTGTGATTGGAATGTGTAAATTTTATATTTCCATTATGCTTGGGTTATGTGTTATGATTATTTTATGGTTATTGGGCATTATTTACATATATGGGTGGTTTCGTGATAAACCTAGGGCGGGTGAGCCTGAGATAGCACTCTAACGCATTGGGTAACGTGATGGAGGTAAACGTGATGTTTCTCCTAAGAGATTTAGGGAATATACTATGATGGGTATTCCAAATGTGACTCCCTATGGATCTTTGATAGCTACAATGTAAGTATGTTATTAATGTCATAAGTTACCTTTATGATTTTTGATTTGTGTGTGTTATTAATAAATATTACGATTTTGTAAGGTGTGTTATGATTGAAAAGTATGGTTTTATTGATTTTTATTTATTGATGTGTTAATGCTTCCTTTCCTTATTTTATAACCCTTACTGAGCTTTCTCTGCTTATCCCATGTTTTTGAAATGTTTTTTCACAGGTTATAAGGAAGGGTAAAAGAAATGAAGTATTCAATAATATTTATATCAAGAAAATGAATCTTGTTTTATTTAAGGATTTTTATTGCTGTGAAAAATTGGTTATAGTAGAAGTGTCTACTTTGTAATATTCAAGTTGATATGTAATAATTATAGCCTAATTCTCTAAAACTCTAAACCTAAAAAGATCTTCAATGTGAATTATCTATTTATGATTATTACCTAAAAATCCCTATAGATGTTCAAGAACCTTCCATGGAAAAATGAATCATTTGGTTGACTTTATGAAAGGGAAATAAGTTCTTTCTGAGGGATCAATTGAATGTTTTAAATGTTGTGTGCATGGTCATTATACAAACAGATAACCTAAAAAAAGAAGTTTCGGGAATGGGATCACCAGGATCGTACAAATATATGATTTCCAATACCTAATGCCATTCAGATTGAGGATGAAGAAACTAACAATGACCAATCAAAGGTATGGATTATTTATTAACATATGTTTTTATATTATTTAATCTTGGGATATTACTCATGATTTTGTATTTAGGAAAGACGTATTTTAGAATAAGTTGGAAATGAATGGTAAATGGATCATGAAAAATGTTAAATTAGTAAGAGGTCAATATATAAGGGATTCAAAAGTTTTGGTAGATTTTAAGATGATGAAATTCTTAAAAGTATTAAGACTATTTTGATGATGGGATTATATTAGAAGACTTTTTATAGTATGTGTAACTCTAAAGTTTGATATATGAAAATGTTATTCAATGAATAATTATCTCTTCTTTTGTGGGGTAATGGTTGAAATTTTATTTTGGAAGAATCTTTGTTTTTTTATGAACATATGGTGATTTGGGTTATTTATGAAAATGATTAACATATAATAGAGAATATTTTATTAGGTTAATTACACTTCAGTATGATACTTTTAGATTAGTCGATGTTATTTGGAGATAAATGTTATGATTTACTTTGGAAGACTATGTGATTTAAATCCTTCTGAGTTTTGGGTTTCAATATTAGTTTTGATTATTTTGAAGAATTTTATGGACAACTGTTTATTGAATGGTCTTTTTTGAACTTGGGGTTTTGTTCGAAAAACTTTGGAGATTAAGCATAGTTTTTCTTTTTGTAAAATATTATCATTTTTTAGGATTATCTGATCTTGTAATAACCATTTTTGTATTGGTTGATGTCTAAAGACAAGGGAAATATACAGTTCATATTTTTTGGATTTTTTGATAATCTAAAATTTTATTCTAGCACTTTTAATGTGACCAAGTCAGTTTTAGTACTCATCGTTTGGAGAAAAGATGAGTTTGTGGTAGATATTTAGTAAAGTATGAAAGTCTACATGACAAGTAAGTATGTTTCCTTATATTTTTAGTTAAGATCATAAATAAATTCCTCAATGAAAAGTAACTTAAAACAAAAACGCGGTCTGTTAAATTTTTCTACTGGTTAATAAAATACTTTTTAAACCATCACAAGTTTGTGACTTTCTAGTGGTTAACTTTTTCCTAATCATGTTTTCTATCATTATCCATTAGAAATTGATGGTTTGTTTTCTCCTCCATATCCATTTTTTCATGTAATCCTAGAATGGGTTGTCTCAGGTGACCTTTGTACATATCATTATTTCTTTTAAATTGATAGTTTTATTTACTTCTTTTGCAATTTAGGACTTTCAATGAAGTTTCCAAGCCTAGTTTTAAAATTGCGAGGACGTAATTCACAAAAGGGGGGAAGGATGTAACATCCCAGGTAAATAAAGAGCATGAAATTTTTCATATTTATTAATATTTGTGAACTAAATATTAATTATACTTTAAAGGGGATGCTATGTTCAATGGCGTACCCGATACGCAACAATGGGTTTCTTTGAAATCATATGTTGCACACTAATAATATAATATTATTATTTTAAATGGTAGTTAACGCCTTGTCATTGTAATGGAAGGAATGAACAAATCTAACTAAAAAATTTTTATACAGGTTTGTTAAATGTTTTTACATTTATCTAGTAAAAGTTATGGTCTTAAAATATAAATTAATCTAATTTTAAGCCTAAATACTCTAATATTCTGTAAAAGGTCAATTTACGGCCTTTTGAGGGTGAAACCTCATTAAATATAGTTTTGGTCACATTTATATGTTATATTTTAACAAATAAAATTCTTATTTAGAATCAGGACACCAAAATTTACTTTGGGTAATTTTTTGGTATTTTTCTGATAAAATTCATTTTTTATGAATAGTGAAAAATACTGTATTTTAATTCAAAAGTGCCTTTTAATATAATTTATTTATGTGTTTATATTATATTTTTAATTGGTTTTAAAGTGTAATTATAATATATTCTTACCATTTAATCCAATTGTGGTCATTGGAATTAATTTCACTTCGAAATCGGACATAAACAAGTACCAATCTTTTGATAGTTGTTGTTTATTAAAAAACACGCTATTTGTTTTGACAACGGGAATTAATTATAAATTAATTAATGTGACTTATATGTAGTGAATTTTTTAAAATTGATATAATTTTTGAATTCAAAATATCAAATATAACTTAGGCTGAATTTTTGGTAGTTTTCTGAAAAACTTCAATTTTTTAAGAATAGTGAAACCACTTAGCAGTAGTTAAAAAACCCAACTTTTTCATTTAAATAAAATTTTACAACTTATGTGAGTTAAATTTCAAAAATCCGAAATACATGGTTTTTATTAATAATTAAAATTTGGTTAAATAAGATGAAAATAATTTTTGGTTCATAGTAATTTTTTACTTTTATTTACCGCGGTTAAAGGTAAATAGGGTAATTTAAGGTAAAAAAATATTATAATAATAAAAAATTACATTAACACTTGTCTTAACCTTATTTTTTGAGTTATTTACAACCCTGATCATATTTGGGTCGATTTTGGGACCCCATGGAGCCACTTATGATTGACGATGAAACTTTAGATTAGTTAACTTAAAGTAATGAAAAAATGATACAAACAAATATCTTTTAGTAAATTAATTTATACATGGGGTTATATAAATTATCATTTCAACTATAAATATTCCTTGTAAAGATAAATATATTTCCTACATCATGGTATTTTTTTATAATTTTTATACCTCAATTAAATTAAATTATTTATGACACAATAATGATATAGTATTTACCTCATTAATAAATGACTTAAATAAATATGATTATAAATATTAAAACAACATCCAAAACCAATAAAATTATTATTGGATGATTTTATTTAGACCATTAATCATCTTATCTTAGACTTTAATTAGTTTTTGAGCTTTAGAAACCGAATATCATTATATAATAAAATAATATTTTCAAACATTCTTAAAGAACCCCTCCCCTTATAAAAAGCCCTCACTTATTACTCATTCCTCACACCTCCCAAGCCCCTTGTCTCATCGAAACCCTCCCCAAATAATCTCTAAAGATCTCCCTTCTACTCCAAGAAGAATTACCTTAGGCATAAGGCACTTCAAGAAGTTATTTTGGCTCAATCCAAAGGGATTTACCCAAATTAAAGGTAACGGTTCCTCTTAACTTCTTTTCTTTTATTTTACTTATCCAACCCCTAAACTCTTTTTATTACTTTATTTTATAACAACACCAGTATCCTTTACATACTAGGATGTTTTTATGAGAATTTGTATAACTACACTTACACACACCTCCATCTAATGGGTTAAGAACATATTGTTTCTGTGGATGGAAAACTAACACCTCACGAAATGATGATTGTTCAAATATCTCCAACTGCCTCTCATGGTGGCCATTATGATGGAACTGTATTTATATATGATATAAATTATGTTTTCTTTCTATATGATTCTATAATTTTTATTTATAAACATACTTTTATGCTTTCCAATATTTGTAAACACGATAATTTCATTTGAGGAAGTGCAGACTACCGCCCCCTCAAGGTGATATGATTCGTTTATGAAAAAACATGGAACGTATAATGGATGAAGTTAATGAAATTATGTAACATATATATCATAAGATATTATAATGTAATTATAATATACCTATGTATTATTATGTTTTCATTCTTTTCAATATAAAATAGAAATGAAAGTAGCGTTCATGCGTACGTACAGCTTACCGTCTCCATGAACGGTGTGTTTAATTTCTTAACTCCAAATGATATGGAATATTATAAATAAATATAAAATGGATATATATGATATATATGATATATAAATCATGAATATTATTCTGTAGAAAGTGTATTTTTTACCACATGGACAATTTGTAATTATAACAAGTCCATTTTTTACTAAAGTTCCGAACATTGACCAAATATCCACTACGAACTCAAATAATTCACTAATTGTTATAGAAATATAATAAGTGATATAAAAAAAGAATAATAAACATAAAAAATTTTCTTAAGGAATTACATATTAACTTAATTATATTATTCAGGAGGAACACGGAACATACGTGTCAAGTCAATCATAAGGTAAGGGATTTCTTATCTCACTTGTAATTCTGTGATATTTACATTGTTCGCCAATAATTTATTGCATGTGGTGTATTGTGTACTGAAATTTGATATATTTTTTATCATGATACTCTTTATATTAATGTTATTCTATGAATCGTTTGGTGGTTGTTAACTTTTGGTCATAAGACTCAATTTATTACAACGTGGTAAGGGGTTTTCATCTCACTTTTTATTCCCGTGAAAATTTATGCTACATTTGCCACTATTTCCTTTTTTGTGGTGTATGTACTGCCCATTATTGTATTATATGTGTAATATAATTCAATTTATGGTTATTTACATCTTTATTGTATGATCCTTCTTTTATGGGTTGTATGTCTCGTAAGTTACCAAATCGGTAAGGGAACCTTTCACCCTTCTCTTTTTTTTAAAGCCTTATTTTTGTTATGTATTTTAATTTACATCTTATTATGTTGGAATATGTTCTTATGTATTCATATTTATATAAATTTTATTTCCAAGTGATCAGATATCTGTTTCTCTCTCATCAACTCATTTTATGAATTTTAAAGTGACGTCGTTTGGCTGTCGAATTTCTGTAAGGGAAACTGTTTCACCCAATTTCAATTCATTGGGTTAAACTTCTACTTATTGATTATGTTGTGCTAAAAATATGTGTGAATAAACTCTTATTTTCTTACACTTAATATCCACTTATATTGGGTGTATTTTTATTTTTTACACATAATTGTATCATTGATTTATCCTTAATCTAAGGATACTGTCTTTATAAGGGATTTCATCTCAATTTACATTCTATTGAGACGTAAATGTTGTTATGCACCAATTCACTCTTATATGGGGTATATACTGTACTTTAGAGTATAATATCATGAATCCCTTTATTCTCATGATATTATAATGTTCTGATTAAATTTTATTTCTCAATTATTTGTATTCTAGCGTCTCTCATTTTGTTAAATACTCTTCAACTAAAATATCATTTTAAATGTTTTAAAGATTTATTCTTATAAATATTTATCATTAATGTACATGTTTTAATAAAATAGTTTTAAGGATTTATTTATATTGAAATTAATGTTTTCAAATGAAAATTTATTGAAAAGCTTCAAAGGGGTATGGGACACTTTGATTCAAAAATCTCTTTATTAAATGATTTAAATGGTTTTGAAAATTGTTTGATAAAGCATTGATTAGGTCAATATCGTGATATGATATATTGTGATTAGAATGTGGAAATTTTATATTTGAATTATGATTGTGTTATGTGTTATGATTATGTTATGGTTATTGGGAATTGTTTGCGTATACGGGTGGTTCCATGATAAACCTAGGGTGGGTGAGCCCTACATAGCTCTCCAATGCATTGGGTAACGTGACAGAGGTAAACGTGATGTTTCTCCTAAGAGATTTAGGGAATATACTGTGATGAGTATTCCAAATGTGACTCCCTATGTATCTGTGATAGCTATAATGTAAGTATGTTATGAATTCCATAAGTTACCTTTATGATTTTTGATTTATGTGTGTTATTCATAAATATTATGATTTTGTAAGGTATGTTATGATTGAAAAGTATGGTTTCATTGATTTGTATTTATTGATGGGTTAATGTTTCCTTTCCTTATTTTATAACCCTTACTAGTATTTTTATGCTCATCCCAAGTTTTTGAAATGTTTTTTCATAAGTTATAATGAATGTTAAGAGAAAGGAAGTATTCAAGAGAATTTATATCAAGAAAATAACTATTGTTTTATTTGAGGAGTTTTATTGTAGTGAAAAATCGGTTATAGTATAAGTGTATACTTTTTAATATTCAAGTTGATATGTAATAGTTATGGCCTAATTCTCTAAAACTCTAAACCTGAAAAGATACTCAATGTGAATTATCCATTTAACTCAAGAATTTGTGATGTTTAAGGCTGGGGCCTTATAGAATCATCCTAGAACATCGAAGATCTACAGAAATGTACAAAACATTCAACCTACAATAACTTGAGAAAGAAGATAAATCATGAAATGAGGCTCAAGGAGAATAGATAACACACTGATGTGATTCCAACACAACATACAGTGTTCGATTTGGAGGAAGGATGCACGCTCGGGGGTTTGTTGAAGATCTGCGGCCGTATCGAGGTCTCGGTCGAACGAGACCTAAAATAAGAGCGTTCTGGAGATTAGACGTGACCCTGTTGCATTTAATGAAAAAAAAGTACGCGGTGTGTACTTTTGAAGTACACGCTGTGTACTCACCATTTCCTTACTCCACTTTAAGTGGCCTCCAAGTCACTCCCACACGGCCGTGTGTGTGGCTACTACACAGCCTCCTGTGGCAAAGAAGTACATGGAGTGTACTCATAAAGTACACGACGTGTACTTAGAAAATTTCTAGAATTTCCTCTTTTTCTCAAAAACAACCAGAAAAGGAAAACATACCTGAAATAAAGGTCCAGGTTCTTACAAACTTCCCCCCATAAAGAAAATCATCCCTTAATTTCCCTAGTGTGGCATAGAAGAATAAACCCTGAAAAACTCTGACCATTATGCTCGTACATTGGCCTCCCTCTCCCAAGTCTTGTCTTGTACCCACACGTGCTGCCATAGCACTCATACCATTGGAAAAAACAGTCCATGGAGAACCTTTGTACTGCTATCAACAATCTGAATAGGATGCTCCTCGAATGACGCATCCACTTTGAGCTCAACCTTCTTAGGTTGAAAGACATGAGACGGGTTTGAAAAGTAACATTGGAGCTAAGAAACATGAAAAACATTGTTCATAGCCTAGTTACGATGAGGTAACTACAACCGATTGGTAACTGGACGAACTCTCTCCAACACCTCAAATAGCCCGACGTACCTCGGCGAAATCGTACCCTTTCTCATAATCCTCTTGTGTCCCAACCTCGTTGTGGCACATAGAAAAACTTGATCTCTGACCTCAAACTCCAGAAGTCATCCCCGCTGATCAACATAAGACATCTATTGAGACTATGCAGTATCCATCCTCTTCTGAATCATCTTTATCTACTCTGTGGTCTCCTGAACAAGACGAGGTCCCAGCAATGCTGCCTCTCCTACCTCCAGCCAACATAAGGGTGATCGGCATGGCCTACCGTACAAAGACTCATAAGGTTCCATATAAATATTTTCTTGAAAAATATCGTTATAGGAAAACTCCACAAGAGGTATATGCTTCTCCCAAGAACCTCCAAAATCCAAGATGCTTGCTCGGAGCATGTCCTCAAGCACCTGAATCGTACGCTCAGACTGGCCATCTATCTGGGGGTGGTAATCTGTACTCAAACGTACCTATATACCAGAGGCAATATGAAGCCCCTACCAAAATTTAGAAGTAAAATGGGCATCCCTGTCTGAAACAAAGGAGTGCGAAACTCCATGCAAACCTACAATCTCTCGGATGTACAACCATCCCTACTCCTCAACACTGGAGGTCTCCTTGATTTTCAAGAAGTGAGAAACCTTCATGAGTCTATCAATAACAACCCATACTGCATCATTACCTTGAGGAGACCTCAATAAACCTATCATGAAATCCATCGCGAAATCGTTCCACTTCTACTCGGGAATAGTAAACTGTTGTAAAATCCCTACCGGTCGATGATGCTATGTCTTCACCTGCTGACAGGTGGAACACCTCATGACGAAACCTGCAACATCCCTCTTCATATCTGGTCACCAATACTGATAGTGTAGATCACGATACATCTTGGTGATGCTAGGATGAACTTCCCAAACTGGGGAATGAAAGTCCCACATCAGATCCTCAGGTATGTCTATTGGCACCCATACGCGCCCCTGGAAATGAAAGATCTCATCCTCACCTACGGTCCATCTAGGAATACGGTCCTCTCCTGACACACTCTCCCATAAGACTAGGCCTTCATAATCGGATAGCTTCCTCATTCGAACATGATCAAGAAGAGTAGATGTAACAGCTATTTAAGAAAGGAAAGTCTGCCCCTTTCTATCGTGCACCTCCAAATGAATCTCAGAGAGCAGATCCATAAACTGCCACTCACTACTAGCCTCCTGAACTGCCTGAATCTAAGTCCTTCGGCTCAATGCATCAGCCACTGCGTTGCCCTTTCTAGGCGTACAGGTAAGCTCAACTTCAAAGGACTATAGGTACTCATCCCACATTCATTGTATCAAATTTAGATCACGCTGAGTGAAGATGTACTTGAGACTCTTATGGTCGGTGAAAACCACAAAATTCTCTCAAAGAAGATAATGTCTCCAACAGCGTAAAGCACGAACAACCGCAACCAACTCCAGATCATGCATCGGTTAGTTCCTCTCATGTGGCTGCAACTTATGAAACCTGTATGCAATGACTCCATCTCTCTGCATAAGCACAACTCCCAGCCTGATACCTGATGCATCACAATAAACAGTATAGCTCTTTCACGGATCTAGAAAGACTAGTATCGATGATGAAGTCAACCTCCACTTCAGCTCCTAAAAGGGTGAATCACAAGACCCTGACCACAAAAACATTTCACCCTTCTTATTCAGACTTGTCAGTGGTGCTACTAAGCGTGAAAAGTCCTAAATGAAATGTCTTTAGTATCCAGCCAGCCCTAGAGAACTTTGTACCTCAAAGATGTTTTTTGGCTGCTCCTAGGAGGCTACTGCTCCCACATTCTCTGGTTCTACTGATACTCTTGTCTCTGAGATGACATGAATGAAGAAGTGAATTTGATCCATCCAAAAGTAAAATTTTGAGAGCTTAGTATATAACTAATGCTCTATCAGTGTACTCAAAATGATCACAAGATGGTTAGCATGGTCGTGTTGAGTGAGAGAGTACACCAAGATATTTTCCATGAAGACCACCATAAAGGAATCCAAGTATGGATGGAACACTCATTTCATCAGTTCCATGAAAACTACAGGCGTGTTCGTGATACTAAATGACATTACCATATACTCTTATAGACCATACCTACTCTGAAAGGATGTGAGAGGTATATCAGATGGTCTAACGTGCAACTGGTGATAACCAGATCTTAATTCAATCTTCGAGAACACCATAGATTCTCTAATATGATCAAAGATATCATCAATTCTTGGTAAATGATATTTATTATTGACCGTAAACTGTTTAAACTTCCGACAGTCCACACAAAGCCTGAGGGTACTGCCTTCCTTCTTCACAAATAGGACAGGCGAACCCCAAGGAGAAGTACAAGGTCGGATGAAACCCTTTTCCTGAAACTCCTCCAACTATATCTTGAGCTCCTGCAACTCGATTTTAGCTATCCTATAAGGAGGAATGGAAACCGGTGCCACTCCTGAAACAAGATAAATAGAGAATTCTACCTCACACTCTGGAGGAAAACCTAAAAATTCTTCTATAAAGACATCCCTGAAACGATCCACTACTGGAGGAAAGTCAAACTGTGATGTCCCCTGATCATCCAGGTACAAATTAGAAATTTTGGTTGTAACTCCTCCTAACCCAAGATGATATGGACCTGCTCTGCTTGCATGTACATCCTACTCTCCCTTATGAAGAAACAATACACCCTCTAGGATGTGAAACTCACCCTGCAGTGATAAAAGTCAACGACTACGTGGAAAGGAACTAGCCAGTCCATTCCTAGAATAATATTATAGTCTATCATCTCTAGGACAAAGAGGTCCCATAAAAAGTGACACTCACCAAACTCTAGATGTCACTCCTTACAATAACGCACACTTGCTATTCTAGTCCCCAACAGAGTGTCTAGTGTCAAGATATTAGCAGAAGAAAAGATGCAGAGCCCAAGACACTCCACAACCACAATAGATATAAAGATATAGAAAGCCCCTATATCAAAAAGATAAGAAGCTAAAACTGAGGAAATTAAGATCGTACCTCTAACTATAGAAGGTCCGAGATCCAGCTCCTACTGGGTCTGCTCCACTATAAAGGTCTTGCCTGCTGCATGGCCCTGTGACCCTACCTGACCACTCTGAGTTGGTCCACTCTGTTGTCGCTAAAAGACCGGCGACTGGCCAACATGGCCACAACCTCCATCTCATTATGAATGGCCAGAAGGACTCTTGTTCCCTAACTGGTGAGAAACTGGTGGGGCTTCTCCCAAACGCAGAGTCATAGAAGAACCCCTGTCACCAGCTGCTGGTGAGAATATCTGACAGAAGCGTTGAAGGTGACCCAAGTTTTCGCATGATCGGCACTCCACTGGGTCTCTCACTCATTGTGGCTTGGTATGCCCACCCTTCCCACACTGGTATCACACCACCTGGATACCATAAGAAGTGTCTCACCTCCTTGAATCATTGTGTGATGACTCCCTGCGATGCTTCCTACTGTCAGTAGGAGGGATGCTAACTCCAGATATCGAGTCGCCCTAGCTCACAGCTCTGAAATCCCTCATATTACACCCAGTGATCAGCATCTGGTTGATGATAGAACTGATAAAAGTCAACCAGAAGATGTTCACCTGTGATTGGATGTCATGCCTCAGATCATCCTCAAACTTCCATGCCATGAATAACCGATCACCTCCTGAAAAAGGCATGAAGCTCTGCAGCTCCGTAAAGCGGGAGGAATACTCCAAAACAAAAAGAGTACCCTGCTCCAGACTCATAAAATATCAGGTTCAATCGGACCTCAAGGTATTTGGATATAAGTAGTCATATAAAATGCGCTGAAACTCATCCCATTCCATAACCTGTTGGCATCCCACCTATCAGTTCACATCCCACCACCTCTTGGTGGAGTCCCAAAGCATATAGGTAGTGATATTTAACCTCCTATCTGGAGGCATATTCAGATGCTCAAAGATCATCAGCATGGCTTCTAGCCATGACTCTGTAGCCTGGGGTCCTCCATCCCCTGAGAAAAAGAGAGGATAATGCTGCTGAAAGACCCGCGTCAAATCAGCCATTTATGGGGTAGGAGGCGGTACCCCCTGAAAGGTTTGCATCATCCTCATAAAGCCTTACCAGAACTGTGCATCAGCACCTATGTCTGGTATAACAGATAGTTCCAAGACTAGCACAACATGAGGATCTATGGTAATTCCCTGATCAGCCACATCCGGTGTCCGATCACTACCCTGCAACTGGCGCACAACCGGAGGATGTCTCGATGGAATGACTCTACAAGGTAAAATGCACACCTTAGATCAAGATTAGCATAGACTGAAAACTGGAAGTATAGGAAGGGAACAGGAGAAGTAAACCATTCAAGTTTTTCAAAACATGACTATACGGCGTGTATGTCCACTACACGACGTGTTCCCCTAAGTCATTCACATGGGCGTATACTCCTGCCAAAACTGGTCGTGTAACACACCATACACATGGTGTGTTCCCATAACACAGAGTGTGTACTTGAATCCTCTTCCCCTTCCTGAGTCCTTCCACACAGTTAATCCACACAGCTCTCCTAAGTCAATATTACACGACATGTTCATGATAGACACGGCGTCTACTAGATAATCTTAACCTAGACCATCTTGTTTGTGACACGGCTTGACACACGGCTCACACTACACAACATGTTCAAGGTGGACACATCATGTATATGAAGGGATAACACCGACCCATGTAGTTATTGACATGGTCGGGTACCTGGCTTAAGACACACGGTGTGTCCAACTGGTGCACGTCATGTTCTCAGCGAACTCTCCTCATCCCATGTCTCTACCCACACGGTCGATGACATAGTTAGGGATTACACGTAATGTACATAAATTACACAGTGTGTACTTAAAAAAACTTTTTCTTCCTGAACAGAAGAACACATGGTGTGCAGTCAAAACTACATGGCGTGTATTATGGGTTTCTCTGGACATTAAGCCTCAGAAACTACTCAGGAACACATAAAAACATTGAAACAAACATTGAAAGTTCCAAATTATTATCTGTGAGGGCCCATAATCCTTGTGAATCAAATTTAGAATCTTATACAAGTTATAAACAAGATAAACAAGGCAATGATCCTCCAAATTTTGGTCCATGAGGGCCCATAACACCTCAAGAACCTAATTTTTGACTTCATTCAAACAAAACCTTATACAAACAATACCCTATCAAAAATCATGTATTTTATCAATGCATCGATCACAAAAGCATGAATATTCTACACAACATCTATCACAACAGCATGAAATTTCTAATGCACCCTAGATGGCATGGAAAGAATGCATGACATGTGATTTCTAGTACAGTAATTCAAGAGAAAAAGAAGGCCTCTAATACCACTTTTTAATGTCCTAGTTCTGAAATCCACCTAGAGGTTCCCAGTACCCGGTTGGTCACATGGCCTCAAGAACATTTCCCTGAATTCCAAAGGCTGCCGACTAGCATTGAGGACATTGGGTGTGATAGTGGGGAAACTATGCCCTCCTTGGCAGAGTGCACAGTGGAAAAAAAATATCAGTAGTGAAAACGGAGACAAACCACACAAAAGTAAACAAATACACACAAGAGCAGAAGTAGTAATAATATGATACCAAAAATATACTGTAGAAAACAGATAGAATAAACTGGTGCACATATATATAATGATTCATGATACATATTTCTAGGAAAGTAGTGAAACAAAACACAATGATGAAATACAGTTTTGAACCAAGTACGAAAAAAACAGTAATCGGCTCTACTGCATCGCAAGCCTAAGATTAGTCATGTTATCTCCAGCTCCACATCATGTCAAGTACCTGAAGTAGAAGGGAACTTGACCTTGTCTAGACCTGCAAAAATATAATCTGTTTGGTCCCAAAATCATGGCCCAAACAGGGTTCGAGACTAAGTCTCAGTAGGTAACCACCACGAGATCTATTCCTAACAGTCAAATAGTATATGGCAAGTAAAAGTTCAAGAAACAGTAAACAGGAAAGTACTCAACAGCAAACAATCCACAGTTCAATATCAAGCAACAACTAAACAAGCATATAAACACAACAGGTAACCCTATGGGTAGTACACTCAGTCTAACCCCAAAGGTTTAGCTTATGAATAGACTCTCTGAGGAAGCACTCACCGTAAATTCCTTATATAGTCTCATATCAGTAATAAAGGCTCTCTAGGGAAGAACTTACATCACAGTTCCTCTATGGCCCGCATCGAGGAACTACAGACACTCTGAGGAAGCACTCAATGCTAATTCCCCCTGTGGTCTCACATCGTAAAATTATAAATACACTATGGAGAATCCCTCAACGTCCATTCTCTATATGGTATATACATCAAGTTCTCACAGCCCCGTGTAAGTCAAGCTAGTGTAGCAGTGTGCATTGGCTAAGGTAAACCTTAAGAACTACTTGGCTAGCATTTTACATCATAACAACATAACAGAACAAAAGTCACACCATCCTACAATACTAGGAATGGGAAAGTAAACAACAACCTAACAGGTAAACTAGACCCAATGGTCAAAATATGAAAAAAAAAAGCATGGGAAACACATCCAAAACACAACAATTAACCCTATTCACAAACAATTATCATCTACTCAAGCGTATAATAAAAGCAGGAAACAATAGGGATAAAATGGTAAAGGCGCAATACCTCATTCATGGGTATTGCGAAATTTTTCACATAAAACTCAAGAAAATTTTACAGAAAGGAACAAACCACCTACCTCGATGTTGGAAGATCGCTATATGTGAACCTCAAATCTTGATTCACCCTATAATGACAAAGATCTACAAAAATGTCCAAAACATTCAACCTATGATAAATTGAGAAAGAAGAAGAATCATGAAACGAGGCTCAAGGAGAAGAGAGAACCCACCGATGTGATTCTAATGCAACATACAGTGTTCGATTTGGAGGACGAACGCATGCTCGGGGGTTTGTCAAAGATCCATAGTCGTATAGAGCTCTTGGTGGAACTAGACCTAAAAGAAGAGCATTCTGGCGATTAGACGCAACCCCGATGAATTTAATGGAAAAAAAGTAAGTAAATGGAAAGTAATTTTGAATTACAGGGCATGTACTCTCCGTTTTCATACTCCACTTTAAGCGGCCTCCAAGTCACTCCCACACAGTCGTGTCTGTGGCTACTACATAGCCAGCACATGGCCTCCTACAGCAAATAAGTACATGGCATGTACTCATAAAGTACACGATGTGAACTTATAAAATTTCCATAATTTCCTCTTTTTCTCAAAAATAACCAGAAAAGGAAAACATACCTGAAAATAAGGTCTTGGTTCTTACAATTTTTATATCACTATTTTTTATTAATTATTATAAATATGTATATAACTAATATATATGAGTTTTATTCCATTATTATTATTCTGGAAATGATGGGACCATGATCAAAGTACAAGGATTGAGACTACTGAACTGAATCATGCTTGCAAAACGAAGCAGTTATTACATAGAATAGTGATTTTAATAAAAAATGTTAATAAATGGGTGATAATATGTTAGAAATAAAACATACATGTTATTATAGATCCATATTTATTATAAAAATGTTTGAACATGAAGGAAGAAATGTGATACATGAGGTAAGTTTTTATTTCACAATATAATCATTATTCGAGATTTCATATTTTTATGTTTCCACTGGGGAACATTTCTATTCCATGTCCATGTTTTCAAAATAGGTTTAAAAAAGGTTTTTAATATTCTCCGAAAATTGTTTAAAATATATTTTACCTATGTTTTACTTTTTAAAAAAAAATTTTGAAAGGAATCTTTATTTTTTGTTTTCTAAATGATGATCTTTTTGAATTTTTGAACAAATATATGAAAAGAATGTTTTTAAAATTATATATCATCAGTGGGTTTTCTGAATATTATGATGCCTCAATTATTTAAATCTTATTTTAAAAGTTTATATGTGTCTTTTCAAAGAAAATTTTTTCATTTATAAATTCACTGTTTTTTTTAAAGAACTCATTTTAAAATAGAAAAGTGATATTCCTCAATAATTATTCCAAGTGATAATTCAAAATCATTTGAAAAATAAGATGAAATCCTTTTATGTTACTTATAATTTAATGGGGATATTATTCAACGATACCAAACTTATTATTTCTCTGGATGGTTTATATTTATGATAAAAATATGAAATTTTTATGAAACATATTTCTTTTCTTGTATTTTGATATGATGAAGGTTTTTTGGTCCTAGGTAACACATATGTAAAATTTTCACTATATTATCGGTGGGACCTATATCTATCTCCAATTAATTAGGTAGTGGTGGATAAATCCTAAGGTAAATATTTTATGCATGAACTTTATTTCATATTCACAATTTTATGCATGGATCTGGTTTTCACTTCCACAAGTTTATGCATGGACCTAGATTTATTATCTGTAAGTTTATGTGTGAACCTAATGTTTTTTTACATAAGATTATATCTAGACCTGGTTTCATGTCCATGATTTTAGGATAGGGCCTTATTTCATGTCCTTAATTTAATGATTGAACCTATTTCTATTTATACATGTCCATGAAGTTATAAGTTTATGTGTATTACACAATTCCATGTATTATTTCGATGTTATTCTATCATGGCTTATGTTACTTGATTATTTTATGATTAATATATAATGAACTTATAATATTTATTCCATGAATCTGGATTATGATCTATGATAAGAAAGGTGTATATTTTAAATGTTAATTTCAGGTTCTCACACCATTATTTTCATGCTACTTATTTGATTTTTGATATCTCCATTGTTTACCCTTCCTGAGAATTTGAGATCACACTTTATTATGTTTCCTTTACCTGGGTTATAAAGAAATTTTTTATAAATGATTTTTCTAATAAGGGTGATAGTTATTAAGAACTTAGTGGGAGACGATATAGATCATTTATGAACCAGTTTTTTGTGTCTCTAATTTTCTAAAGGAACTAGACCTATATGATTCTTGCATGGATAAAAATGTAATATAATGAATTTTCATCAAAGTAGATGTAATAACTATGTATAAAAATTCTAGTTCAATATATTCAGAGTGGAATTCACTCGGTTCAGAATCCAATCTTTCATGCACGGATAAAACGTATTAAACTGAAATATCACTTCATCTGGAATTTTTCAGTGGTAATAGTGACAAAGATGAAGAAGATATATAGGAATTAAAATCTAGCACACATATTCACAAACACTTTTTTCCATGGAATTATTTGGTAAAACAATGCCTTAATACGACTTAGAATAATGGAAGAAGATGGAGAGCACTAACTACTATTTTCTATAAAGGATTATGAATGTGCCCATTTGTTGGAGAGTTTCTATGAGTTCCTTGAAACAATGTTTAAGTGGGAGATTTTTTGGAGTGTGAATCATTTTAATGTTCGATTATATATACCTAAAAGAGTAGAACCATATGATAACATGGTATTGATGGTTCTAGAAGTGATAGAAAGATCTTTAGTGAACAACATGATAATTAGGTAATAGTATCATCTAATGGGCATGTGAAATGGTAAGTTTATTCAAACAATTATCAATAGAAGTTATAGGGTCTATATTCATGGTTTTCTAGATAAGGGATAGGTAACCTTTTATTTTTCGTTGACTGTATTGGTTAGATATATATTGTAACATCAGATCAATAGTCACCATGTTCAATGGTGGGTTGTCCATGAATCTAAGATTGTAGTGCAACTAAATAACCAACTGACTATTATTATAATAAAGTGGAAACACTAGTATATTGTGTGCATGTTATTGAGGGATTACTTGAAATTGGTGAGATAATTTCTAAACATGGAAATACAATTTTTATTTCTTGTATCTTCCAATTGTAATTGGAATGTAAGAGTATTTCTTCCATTGATGTAGGAATCATGATCCAACCATGTAAACCAAATAGTTAAAATTTATTTTCCTTTTCAATTTCCATTTATAATTAATTTTGACTATGATTTGGGAGTTTTTCTTTAGTGTATAAAAGGTTTACTTATTGTAATGAGTATAGTTCAAGGTCTTCCAATCATGTGGGAAACAAAGGTCAATAAAGTTTTTTGGAGGATCAATTTCCACTGCATGGAATCATCTGTTAGACAAATTTAGCTAATTAAAAGTTGGTAGATACCCATTTCCTAAAACCATGTTCATCCCAACTCCACATAATGATAACTAACCCAATACCCTACTCTATGTTAAAATATATGTTTCATACCTCCTTTTTCTTCTCCTTCTCCAGGATTCAAACCCACAAATTCATTTTTTTTATGCCTACCATATTTGATAGAACTATGTCTCAGCCTCCTCGCACATGATTCTATATTAAAATTCATGCGAAAAAACATGAAAATACATTCCTGACCTTGCATTACTTCTAAAATCAAGTACACTCTTCACTTATAAAAATCTTATCTATACTTTACTCATGGTTAGAAACCAATCTCATATAAAATTAAAATTTCCCCTAGATAACTCAATACATAGATCAAGAAAATAAAGTGTGTAGTGTTAGTGATTGTTTATGGTTTATATTCATATTGTGTTATATTCATGGATATAGAAACTTAAAAAAATTCAATGATGGATTTCAGTGGTGTATCAATATAGAACAATGATGATTATCTGCTTTTGTTACCAATGTTTGTTGTGTTATTTGTTTTTAGAGGATCGAGTACATTGAGGGAATTTGATATGCACATTATCATTGAAATTAATATTCAAAGAAGTTGTAGTTCATGTCGACAACATTTCATTGGTGGTGACATGAAATCAGCAACTCAATTTGTTGAGTTCGTTTCCACATTTTTATTTTTCTATGTTGAGATCATATTTGGTTGATTATTTCATGTTAATGTTAAAATGAGTACGATAGTGTGCTCAATAAAGGATTAATAATGTATGTTTTTTTTAATTTTTATCCATCTAAATGTATCTATTTATACCTCATTTTTGTCTAAGATTTTGAAAAATACTCATATTCCTGCTTTTTAATGTTAATAAGGATTCCCTTTACGATTTTATACTATTTCATTATTAGTTTTGCATTACACAAATTCTTAAATATTCATCTCATCCTGACTATAACACCACTATAAGGGTATTAAAGAACATTATAGGGTAATTAAGTAGTCATATAGGGTTAGTTATCCCATTAATTGATCCCTTCCGTGATCGACCATGGGTCTTATATATTTGGTACATGTTTAGATATCCCAATGGCTAACACATTCATTGATGTTGAGTGGGTTTCATACATGATATATGGGTTAAGATGTCCTACGAATCGACTCTATGATTTATAGTGGATTGGTCACCCGTATGTGGAGTTGGGTATCACTTATACTCAAAAATTATATCGATAGGAAATAATTCCTTCACCTGAAAACAATTATTAATATATATTTTATTACGATTTATATTGATTTATGATTCCTCATGGATTAGAGTGGGTAGATTAAGACTTATTATGTTACAGTTATCTCTATTAGATTTTTTTACGATGTGATACTTATAGAGAGATCATCTCTGGTTTTTCTTAATGTGAAAGTCTTCTAAAAATGCTTTAAGAACATTTGGGATGAGATATACTAATATGATATATCTTATAATATGTTGATAACAATACACTATCTTTTATAATGATTGAAATAGATTACAACTGAGTTATTCTAATCACTATGTTTACAATAATACATATTGATTTCATGTTCTTTTATTATTATATATTTTTGAGTTTTGATTTATCATTTCTCTATTTTCTAGATTTTTGACTTTGTAATTGTACTCTATCAAACATGTGAAATTGTAAGGAGATGTAATCATGGTTGATTAGATGTTATATAATTTATAGTAGTTTAAAAAGGTGGTAAATCTATTAGTATCATTCTATAGAGGTAGAACAAGTGATGATTATCATATGTTTCTTGGAATAGGTTTTTATTTTTCATTTTAAGACATTTACCTTGGGTTTTCATTTATAGAAATGTTATATAATTCCTACATATTGGATTTTATACATTATTTTATGTCATTAGTCAATATTTTTGTTATTATTGTCATCATGTCAAAATAAATATTGTATTCTTACTTCATTTTCATGTCTATAATATTTTTTGTTACCATTAGTGGCATGGAGTTTCATGATTTCATGTACTTTGGGTGAATTCATCCCATTAATGTGTGTATAACCCCATGGATCTTATCACTAGCCCCTAAAATATTAGAACCAATATTAAAGAGGTATACCAATCCTTATTGTCGACATAGATAGGCCACTAGTAATGTTATTTTATGTAAGAATGTTTCATTGCATCATGAGAAAACCATGCCATATAAAGTGCATTTATAATCAATTTACCATAGAGTATTTTTTCATATAAACACTTATTTTTAGTGATATATTTCGAATCTAATTACCCTCGTGAGATGATATATCATTTCATAACCATTTTATTAATTTTTCATGTTATGTTTAATTATTTAAATGTTTTGATTTGTGATTAACTAACCATTATGAGAACAAATGGTAATCAACGCACAAGGAAAATATTTTTATTAAATTAATTTATCTTAGTGATATCTCTTCTATATAAAGACATTGATAATTTGTAATGTGTTTTTATTTTTTATGGTTTATTTAGATTTCATATGGTTTATTTATTTTACTTGGTGAATTAATTTGGGTTTCTAAAGTAGATAGTCTCCTAAATCAGTTAAAATTCACTCTAAAAAATTTAATGATAAATTAACTTAATGATTATAAAAAGATAATTATTTTGGAAATTATTAATTTATTTAATATTTTAATGTACATGATCACATTTTTTATTTTGAATAAAATTTTAATTTATTTATAATAAAAAGTTATCAAAATTTTTAATTTTTTTAAAAAATAGGTTAAATTTTTAAAAGATATACTTAAGTGTTTTGAATCATGGTTGATTGTAACATATCAACCATTCAATGGTCTGGTGCTCTGCTAATATGTATAGCGGCACTCGGGGTGAATCCTCAGTGATGGTACTTTTCTTGTAGTTGATTGTTTTTGTTTTGTATTTTGAAAGCAGTGGGTTTTTGTAGTGATTAAATAAAGTGATTGGTGGATGATGTTGGATTTAATTATTTTATTAATATTTGGGTGAGTTTCAACATTGGAGATGAAGTATTATGATATCCTTGAGCTTTTCTTTATATTGAAAAAATTATCACCCACTTCACAAGATGATTTTTCTCTGAATACTTAAGTGTTGAGGGTTCAATCCAAGCCTTAACATATCTTAGGATTATAATTTCAATAAAATATTGTTTATAGAATTGTATTTATGGTTCTACTAATCTATGGAAACCACTCGTTAAACAAAACAAGTCATTAATCCATGACATTTTAAGTCCAACATACACAATATTAATTTAAAGAATACTCATTGAGCAAAAGATCTCAATGAATTATCATCCCCAAGTTATGACTCACCCCAATGGATGATTTAATCAAAAATTGACATGGATATTAATCTGATTTATGATATTTAGGTTTATGAGTTAAAAAGAGAAGAAAAATAATGGGATAAGATAAAATTGGTTCGCCAAACACACACATGAATGGTAACGAAACTTAAAATGAATTTTTCAGTGAATGAGAAATAAAATGGGGGAAGTTATTTTAAATTTATTTAAATTATTTTAAGAAAATTAATATTACATAAAAAATGGTTGATAATAATAGTATGTGATGAATATGAAACATTCATCAAAATAAAATCACAACAGAAACACTTATGAGATTACAAATGAAGAATAACGCAAAAGTAAATCAAACAAAGCATGGATGAATGGTATATCAAGTAGAAAATTGAGTATATAAGAACCCCCCAAGCCTTTGTAAAATCCTTGTTCATTCCAAACTATCATCTTTTTCTTTGAAATTCCAACTACTTGTAAGGAGAGTAGGGAGATGTATTTATATCCCAAGGAGTTGGATTGTTTTCATTCCAAATATTCCCCTTGTTGTATCAATGATTGGACCATTAAGACATAAGAAATTTGAGATACATTCTTCTTGAAACTTTTATATGTGTATGTTTTCTATATAAGATGAAAATTTTGTGTCCATTTGACTTAAAGAGAAAATTTTATGGCAGTTTTAATAAAAAAATTAATCTATCCATTTATATCCAATATTTTTTGAAGCCTAACATGTGAATGGGTTTTTGAATAGGAATACTCCCTTACAACTGAATAATTTCTTCTAAAAATTCGGCCACCTATATCTTTTATTTCACACTAAAAAAATATCAACTCGAATTGGTGTCAATATCAGGATAACATTCAATAATTTTGTGTTGGTTTTAAAATTAGGACAAAATGGTGGGTTGGACTTAAAAGCATATGTTGGCCCCACTTTTGTTGGATCTAGGACTTAAAATTTTTATCCCCAACTATTTTGGAAAATCAATAACATATTATGGAGTTTAATAAAATTGGGGTTTCTTGATTTATCTGATAAATTCAATCATCATGGATGGTCCACTTTATTCAAAAATTCTTTGGGTCTTCTTGTGTGGACAATATGACCCTTCAAATGGCCGAAGTTTCCCAAAATAATGTCCAATGATTTGTAGGAAATTGAATAAGAAACCCTAAAAATAATAATAATATATTTTTGAAAATTTTTGTGATAGTAATAATTGAAATAGTAAACTGACTCGATTGGATTGAATAAAACAATGTTCAAAAATTATTTTTAGTATTAAAACATGAGTATTTTACACCAATTATTAAATATTACATTAAAATTTACAAAAGGGGGTAGAAAAAAGTTATGAATAAATGAATAAAATCAATCCCCCATAATTTGTCTTTTGCATGTCTTCATGTGCAATAAATATTAAAACATAAAAAAAATTATCTCTCACCAAAAAATATTAAACTTTTGTGTTCCCCAATAAGGGGGGTTTTAAATCATTTTACTCATCCATATTTAATTCCACCACAAATGTGGAAGGGAAAAATATTCCAAAAAAATCATTTTTCATGTTCAAATTTAGAAATGGAAAATGTGGGCGCTCATAAATCTCTCCTCTCAAGATGATAAAAATTTATTTATGGAGGTTCACTCATTAACCATCCAAAAGTGAAAATCATATAGTTTGAAAGATCTCTAATATTCCATTCCATATTATAAAGTGCACAATAATAAAGTGGCTTTTTTGGGGGGTTTCTATGGATATGGGATGGTAGGAATTTAATATACCAAAGAGTGGAAAAGAGGGGTAAAACACCAACATCGGTAAAACAATGTATTTTTTTAAAATGAAACAAGGAAAGAAATGGAAAACATATTTATATGTTCATGATTATTTTAATAAATACACAAAACATAAAGAAAATAGATTAAAAAATGAAATATTTACAAAACACAAAACTTCTCCCAATGACATAAGTGTTCTTTTTTATTATTTTTTATTTTTTCATTTTTTAAAAAGTTGAACTTGAAATAGATCTCAATATCATCTCAAAACTGATGTTTGATCTCCTAATGACACTATTAATAATAGTTATAACAAGATAAAAGGTGGAGGAAGAGTTATTTTTTACCTACCTAAGACATAACCCTTTTTTTGTTTTTTGTTTTTCTTTTGTTTTTTTTTCTATTTTTTGAACACTTGTCAATAACATTTACAAAATTACATAAATTAAAATCCATTCCCAAAACTCTTTGAATGAAAACCACTCCCTCACACTAAAATAGATTCTTTCCCTCATGAATATGATAACACATTGAAAATCAAGAAATGGATACCCAAAATGAAATCTATTCTCCCTACAAATAAATTCCAATAAATTCTACAATGTAATTACATGTATATTTTGGGTGGTATAAGGTATTGGTATTATAATGTGGATGTAAAATAAAAGTTTTTCATAATCTCTAAGGGGATTTCAAAAGGAGTATTAATTTAAGGTTAATGGGAGGCTTTTTGGATATTTTAAATCTCATGTGGTTTAAAAAATGACTCTATCATATTAATGCGCACCAAATAAGGAAATTCAAATCGAAGGTCAAAAAACTCAAGACTCATAATCATGGTTGAAAAAAACACAAAATTAAAATATGGTAATAGGTGAAATTTGAATGAAATATAATTCTGTTCCTTACGGTTGGGGAAGAATCGTTTTCCAAATAAAAAAATTGAGCATTAAAAATATTGTGGGTTTTTAAACATGTTTATTTATCCAAAATTATAATTAAAATAAAAAACAAATTGGTGAAAACAAGTCTTTTGACTCCCCAAAAATGGATGGACAAAAATTCAAAAGAGGATGGTGAGTAATTATGACTAATTTTTCTATATTTTTTTAGTTTTTTTAGAAATACACACCCACAATAAAGAGAGAGATATAAGAATATAATGATAGAGTTAGAATAAGAGAGAGAGAGATAATTAAATGGAAATAGGTTCCCCTGGTTTTGATTTGATGGGTCTTCATCTCTATCCAGTGGTGGGTCAGTGGAAGTTGGTGTGGTTCCTAAAGAATGTGTCCTCTCTGGTGATTCTTTAGAAAATTACTATTACCTAAAATATAATAAAAAATCAGAATTCATTTAATCAAAAACATAAAAGAAATTAAAATTTAATAAATGTAAATAAAACTTGGGTTTCCGCTCAAAAATCACTGCATTTATTTTATCTATAGCTTGATAGTTGTAGTTAAAAACATGTATTCTGATAGTGGAAACTGTATTTTCTCAAATCCAATGTGCTTCTAGAAAAACTTATCCTTAAGGAGGATCGATGGTTCATTTCATAATTTCTTCCCTTTCTTTTTGTTGCACTTTCGATTAAATGGGGGTGGAAGGAGAATATGGTTATACTCCCTTTGGTATTCAACATGAGGAATGATGTTGTCCACATATTGATGGTTTTCTATGCTTGAAAATTAAAGAATATGTTTTATTTTAGATGGTGAATTTAAGTAAGGTCCAGATGACATGAAACTAGAGTATGAGATCCCAATTGTTTTTAAATCATTTATTTCATCACTTATCGATGTATAGTAATGAGGATCATTGGATTTGTAAGAATGAATTAATTTTTTAATATCCTTTATATCAATTTGTTTCCAAATAATGGTCAATTTGAACCTCAACAGTGACCACTTTATTAATTAGGGAACACATCTCACAACCTTCACTCCCATTTTTAAAATATAAGCACATTTTTTCAGGGTTCATCTCACAAAACGAAAAAAATTCAAAATCATTGATAGGAAATGATGAATATTAGATAATATGATTTTAATCAACAAATGAAAATGCTTGTTCATTTTCCTCATTAAAATCCAAGTTAGACTAGTGGATATCATAGGTGTTAGTGGATTCCAAATATTTTTCAAGATCCTTTAGATAAATGGAGTTTACATTTGTAATATCAACATTAACTTCCCCATTTATGAGTTTCTTAATGATAATGAATAATTAAAAATCTCCTTTATCATTAGAACATGAAGGACATGATGGAATAGGGTTTAACACACTCTCAGAGAGACTTTCAAAAGCATGGATAGAGAATATAGAGTGATTATCTGATGGGTATCGCATGGATTAAAAAATATTGAACTTAACCTATGGGTCAATAAATTCCATGGATATGATGATTGTATGAACATTAATCTTAGTTATAAATTTCATAAGGAATGGTCTACCTAGAATATAAGTAAATTTGAAATAATTTGTCTCAACTTCCATGTCATGGAAATAGAAATTATGTGGGAAGATAAGATCGTTAACCCGGACAAGGACATCCTCAATTATTCCCTCAGGAATGGTTCTACTTCAGTTGGCTAACTGGATTACAACACTCATTGGGTGAAAATTACCTAGACCAAGGATGGAGAATATGGATTTGGGAATGAATTTTATCAAGTCTCTTAGATCTATGAGTGCTTCATAAAAGTTGTAACTCCTTAAGAAACTTTGAAACTTTGGTATTTTTTTATGGAATCTAGTAGGGGAATGTTCACTTCAACACGTCTAAACATGTCGATCATTTCAGGATCAGTTTCAAAGAATTTCCTTGGATTAGAGATAGCATGAGGGAAAGGAATTGGGTTCCTTAGAGGGATGTAAGGAGTTGAGGGAGTGGATTTAGGTTCCCTTTTTGGTTTCTTTTTATTTTCATTTTCTAGGTCAACATTTAAAATGGATTTGGAGGACTCATCATGAGGCATAGAAATTTTCTTTACTAATCTAAGTGAAATTGCACTTATATTACCATTTGGGTTAGGCAATGGTGGACCTTATAGTTGTCAAGAATATTATGGTTGATTTTGGCTAATGTGGGATGCATGTTGACCAATTTGGTTTTCAATGTTTTTAAGTATAGAATGGGTAAAGGAGGTAAGATCTTACACTATACTTTCCTGTGGTTTCTAGGAAGAAGAATATTGTCCTAAATTGGGATTGACTTGATTTTGGTTCTTGGTAAAGTTCTTATGTTGGGTTGGGAATTGAGAAGGCTCATTAGGGTAGTGGAATCCAGGGGGGTAAGAGGAGGGTTGATCCTTTGAGGTTGAGGAACAAAAGGGTAAGGTTGTTGGAAGTTACCAAAACATTTACCATATTGGAATTGGTTTGTGGTTTTTAGGAGGCAATTGGGGGGGATTAGAGACAATATTACCATACCTCAAGCCTGTTTTAATGGTATAAGAGAAGGTAACAAAGGAGATTTGGTTGAAATTTATAATCAACTAACCTGATTGTTGGGATCTATGGATTGATTATCTTGGACTTGTTTGACTTGAGCATGTGCTCGAGTATGGAATTGTTGTTTGTTTGCAACCATGTTTACTATAAGATCTCATGCAGCTATAGAAGTTTTTTCAACAAGATAACCTCCACATAAGGCCTCAATTAGAGTTATCTCTATATCCAACAATCCCTAATAGAAGTATTGGATCAAGATTTAGTTAGGAATTTGGTGATGTGGGTAGGTTTCCACAAGATTTGTGAACCCCTCCTAGTACTCATGGAGTGATTCATTAGGGAATTGATGGATACTACTATTTTCCTTTCAGATAGAAGAAGTTTTATAATCCAGAAAGAATTTATCTAAGAAGAGTTTATTCATGTAAAACCATGAGTTTATATAACCTGGAGGGAGGTAGTATATACATGACTTGGAGTCGGGTAGGGAGAAATTGAATGCTTGAATCTTTATTTGTTCTTTAGAAACCCCTTCAGACTTCAAGGAAGAGCACGCAACTTGGAACTCATTGAGATAAAGATATGTATCCTCATATTTTAGTCCATATAAACGAGGTAGAAGAATAATCAAAACTAATTTGAGTTCAAAATAAACCTCAATGTTTAGATATTGAATACCAAGGGGTTGGTAATTCATATCAGGGGTAGCGAGTTCTTTAAGGGTTTGTTACCTAGGATTAGTCATATCTATTTCTATTAGTTGGACAATGACTGGATCTTGAGTGATTTGATTATCTTTAAAGTTCCTCCTAATTTTGAAAAATAGTTCACTCTATTTCAGGGTCAAATAGATCTGAGGGATTGTTTGAGAGGCTACGAAGCATTCATATAGAATTTGGAACGATAAGTAAGGTGGTTTTTTCTATGTGTTTATTTTTCTTGTAATTTTTTTCACAAAAAAAATTGAAGACTACTTAACACACCATCCCCAAAAATAGAACCATTTGAAGTATTTATTATTATTTCCTATTTATATTTCAAAGGTTCGGTGCTCTGTTAATGTGTATAGAGTCACTCGGGTCAAATCCTCAGCGATGGTACTTTTTTATAGTCGATTGTTTTTGTTTTGTATTTTAAAAATGGGGGGTTCTTCTCAAAGTATAAGAAAATTGATTAGTGGTTGATTTTTTATTTAATTATTTGATAAATACTAGGTTGAGTTCAACATTGAGTATATAGTCATATGATATCCTTGAGCTTTGTTTTATATTGCATTAAATTAACACCCACTTCACAAGATGATTTTGATCAGAATTCCAAAGTGTTGAGGATTTAATCAAAGCCTTAACGTCTCTTAGGTTTCTAATTTCAATAAAAACTTGTTTATGGTAGTGTTTTTATGGTTCCAATAATCCATATAAACAACTCGTTAAACAAAACATGTCATTAATCCATGACATTTTAATTTTAACATACACAATATTAATTTAAATAATATTCATCGAGAAAAAGCGTTCAATCACTTATCATCCTAAAATTATGAACCACCCTAATGAATTATTTACACATCAATTGAGATGTATATTAATCTGGTTTATGATATTTAGGTTGATGGGTTAAAAAGATAAGAAATATAACTGGACAAGATAAGAGTTGTGCGCCGAACACACACATGAACGGTGAAGAAACATTAAATGCACTTTTGATTAATGAGAAAGAAAATGGGGAAGAGATTTTAACTTAATTTAAAATAATTTAAGACTATTAATATTACATAAGTGAGGTTGGATTATAATAATAGGTGAGGAATAAGAAACATGCATTAAAATAAAATTAAAACACAAACACTTATCAGATTACAAATGAATAAGAACGCAAAAGTAAATAAAAAAGTCTAGAGGAATGGTATCTCAATTAGGAACTTGATTATGGAAGATACTTACAATACATTTTCAAAGCCTTGGACGTGACAACGTATCCTCTTTTTCTTATAAATTCTATTTCCTTCCAAGGAGATGAGGGGGATGTATTCATATCCCAAGGAGTTGGACATTTTGCATTCCAAATCTTCCCCTCCACTTGGCTCAATGATTGGACTATCCAAGCAGCAAAATATTGAGATATATTCTTCTTAAAACTTTTAGATATGGATTTTTTTTGTCTCCTCTAAATATTTTTCATCCATTTGAATTATGGTGCCTAATTTATGGTGGTTTGGATAAACAATTTTAAATTGTTCATTTCTATACAGCCTTTTTCAAAGGGGAAAATGTGAATGGGTTTTTGAATAGGAATATTCCCTCAAATATGAACCATTTATTCTATAAATTTTTTCATTTATATATTTTTTCACTATAAAAAATATAAGTTCAAATTGGTTTCTATATCATGAGAAAATCCAATAATTGTGTACAGGTTTTAAATTCTAGGCATAATGGTCGGTTGGACTTAAAAGAATATGTTGGCCCCATTTTATTGGATTTGGGACTTAAAAGTTTTATCCATGATTCTTTTGGATACTCAAGAACAAATTATGGAGTTTCATAAAATTTTGGCTTCTTTATTGAGCCCATAAATACAATCATCATTGATGGTCCAATTTCTTCAAAGATTCTTTGGGCCTTCTTATGTGAACCATATGACCCTTCAAATGGCTGAATTGGCCCAAACCCCCAGAAAATTATTTGTAGGAAATTGAATAATAAAACCTAAAAAACAATAATAATACAATTTGTATAAGTAGGGTGAGATTTATAATTAAAATATTAAACTGACTCGATTTTATTAATTCAAATAATGCTCAAAAAATTATATTTCGTATTAAAAGATGGGTATTTTCAGACCAATTATAAACTTTTACATAAAAATTACTAAATGGATTAGAAAAAAAGTTATGAATAAATAAATAACATCATGTTACAATATGATATTTTCTAAAAAAAATGTTTTAGGGTGTTCCTTCATAATTTGTATTAATTTAAAATTTAAAACATAGTGACCTATTATGGATGATATGTAGGAAAAGGATTTAAATAATTAAATAATGTTTAATAGATATAATTTAAACTAATATAATGATACCTTAAACCATAATTATAATCTAGAAAACCAGGTGGGGTTGAAAAATTATTCTTAGAGTAAAAAAATAATTAGAATTTTCATAATTTAATTATAAAAATTGATAATGAGTGATGGGTTGTTGAGAAATTGATAAATAAGTACCATATAATCCATGAATTAAATATATGTATAGTGTAATATTTCATTAAATAATAATTATGTTATGACATGTTTAAGAAATAATTGATCCAAAAATGTTGATATGATTTGATTATTTGATAATTTATTTGTTACATTTCTATAATATATAATAGGATATATTTTTTGAGATATATGAAATGATGGGATTCTATTGTATTTGACAAGATTTTACCTATAAATATTTATTTTTAAGTGATACCTTGAGTTATGGGTTGATAATTTTTACTTTTCATACAATTATTATATCATTTTTTATATTTAAAGATAATTTATTTAATAAATTTTCTCACTATGAAGGGTTTTAGTAGGGAGAAAATATTTCAATCAACAGTATAAATATCATCTAGAATTATTTCAACAATATAAAACCATGATTCATTTTAAATAAATACTTTAAATATAAATAACATAATTCAAAATTTAAATAATTCAATCCTTGAATTCATATGTGATTGAGGGAGATATATAAGAGACATTCAAAAAATTACCTCTTCAAAATCTATCCATAGGAATATAAAACACATATAGAACTTTTACATGTGATTATTATTAATATTATTAACCTTTTAGAACTTATTTTAATGGTGCTAAAATATAATGAGAGTTCTATCTTGGATTATAATAATGGATTGAATCATTCATCCCACTTCCATGGTTTAAGAATCCTCTTATAGGCCCCGAGGACACTCCTCAAAGTATTTATCATAATACTAAATATTTTAAAAATAATTTTATTATGATTTAGATTAAAAATCTATTGAAACATTGAAAATATCTCTAAATAAATCATTTAACACTAAAATAATTAATGAAATGGTTATTAACACCTTTATTATTACATAATAAAATTATGTAATATCCAAATATTTGAAACCCTACATAAAAGAAACTTATGAAGGTAGTTTTGTAATATTTCATATGTCTTATGGTTTTAATTTAATCTTATTTCTGCCTATCCTAGTGTATTTTGGTTGTTTTGTGGTTTTGGAGGGGTTAGGGATGGACCGTGGGGCCAATTTCAAGGGGTTAAACTCGAGTTTGGGCTAAATATTTTCTACAGGTAGTTCATCATTCCACAACAAAGTGATTTAAGATGTGATAAGGGCTACATGAAAAAACTTCATGCTACGATGATGAATTTTTCACCGTGAAGTTGAGCCAGTATGGAAAATTTAATTTCAATGAACCTAAGCATGTTGTGATGGGTGATGGTTGGTTTTGGTCTTCTACCACTAGGTGAGGAATTTTACCATGAATATAAAGGACATGCCACACCGTAACCCCAAAATGAGTGTTATTCCATGACTGGAGGTTTCTATATTGTGGGGTTCTAGTTATTGGGTTTTAGTTATTCCTTGTATAAGGTTGTTGTACTATGACCGGATCGGCCATGCTGCTAGGGTGACCATAGTAGTGGCATCATTCCATGGTTATTTTGGTCACACTACAATACATGAATTGTTTAGTTTTTTATGTTTTAATTAAATTAATTTAAAAAATTTAAATGTTAATCAAAATGAGGAATCCCTCAGTTCCCAATAGTCACACCCATATCCCCCTTCTTGTGGGTTATTCTACCTTTCAATTAGGGTCCCCTTCGTTCTTGGTTGGAATCAATTTTCATTCATTGGATAGAATATGTATAGGGAAGGTAGCATCCCGATCTACTCTAATCTTGCATTCTCCCACTATTTCACTTTGTATTATTTATTATGTCCAACTTTTTTTATTTTTTTTATTTCTTTTGATTAAAAACAATTTGGCTAAATATATTCAATGGGATGGAACCTACTATGTAAAAGTATGGGGTTATTAACAATTACCAATGGTTTATTCTAATTTCCATTATTTGAGTGATATGTTATTGTGCCAACCATGTATTCTTGACATTTAATTAATCTCAAATTATTTCCCTTGAAACCTTGGGAGTGGGAGAGGTTTATTTAGTCTATAATTGGTCCATCATGGGTCGTGATTTCTATGAAGTGTCCATCAATGGTGGTGTTTCATAACTAAATGATATGTGAATTTATAGTGGGACTTTTAGAGGTTTCGATGTCAATATTCTGACCTAATGGACTAGGATAGTTACCCTAGGATTATACTTTATAACAAAAAGTGTGATAATATATGGCTAATGTGGTGGTAGTCTTATCTTAAATGGGGCTTAGGAATAGGTTGTATATGTTAGTAACTGATGTAAAGTAAAATAGAATACCAGTATAGGATGAGTTTCCAACCTATATCAAACCTTGTGATATATTTATAATGAATGATTAGTGATTATCAAATTTTTTATATGAAATAATTTATTTATACTATGTAAATACCTATATTTGGTATATGTAATTGGTTATTAAATTAAATGGGGTTGGGTGCACTTCCAATCTGAGTATGTACTTAAAACCAGGTTGGTTTTATTACCAATATATAATATGATTGAGGAACTATGTTGTGTAATGCCAACCTCGAGTTAATGTAATAACAAGTTGGGTGTAATAGATACCAAAATAATTTATGGGATATGGTTTAAGTTTAATGCTAACCATAGACATATTTAGAAATGTATGTTTAGTGTAATTATAGCTGGGAATATAGCTATGTTATGGGTTGGGTGTAATTCCAATCATTGTTGGATTATGTGACCTGGGTCGATTGTAATTACTATCATATAAATACATAGAGAGGTGAGATAAGTGAAATTTAAAAAAAATACACTTATTATTTCAATAATGTAATGGCCCAGACCTCTTCAGTCCATTCCTCTGTGGAAATCTAGTGTTTGAGTTGTTCTGGTGGTCAAGGTGACTTACCCCCAACACTTTTCCAAATTTCCTATTCAATGAACAGTTCCATTGGTGAGACCAGTGTGAACAATTCCACTGGTAGACTTGTCTAAATAGTTCCACTGGTGAGACCGCTGTGAACAGTTCCATTGGAAGACTGGTACGAATAGTTCCATCGGTAGACCGGTGTGAACAATTCCACTAGTGATACTGTTGTGAATAGTTCCATTAGTTAGCCCACAGTGAACAATTCCACTGGTCAAACCAGTGTGAACAATTCCACTGGTAGACCAGTGTGAACAGTTCCACCGGTAGACTGAAGTGAATAGTTCCAATGGTAGACTGATGTGAACAGTGCCAATGGTAGACCGATGTAAACAGTTCCAACCGTAGACCTGTGTGAATAGTTTCAACGATGGACCGATGTGAACAGTGTTTCCCATTAGTGAGACATTATGTGAATAGTGTTTCTTGAACAGCAACCTTCTAACATCATCCTTTTTCCTTTTCCAAATTTCTAGTTCATGAAGAGTGTTTCCAACTTCCTATAGTTTCACACCTTTGATGTTTCCTTTGACATAAAATGCATTTAAAGCCTCGTTTTAAGGACTCTAAGAATGATTCAAAGGTTATAACTCCTAAATTAATTTTCCTGAGACTCGAGATGCATTTACTTAGAAAAACCGCATGGTTTAATGTGATCCCTTTTTAATGGAAAACCCAGCATATCTTAAACTGTTGCTCTGTTAAATCTTCTAAAGGGACGAGATATCTTCCTCCCTTGTTCATCCTCCTTGTTCTCTGGTGTGAGACACTCGAAACTTTCATTCCTTCCTATCGTAGTTGTGCGATCAAACTTTCCTCCTTATATTGGTTCTCCTTGAATTTTCTTCCTGCAGCAAGTGCACCATCTATTTTTGGTATAACCAAGCAGTTTCGATCAATCTTTGATATAAGGTATGGACAATCATCATTATTTCGGGTTCATCTCCTTATGTTTCCCCTTGCCCTTTTATGTAATTCTATCTACATGTTTCTAATGGACTTTTATTGGGTGTTGGTTGGTGTGGTGGTTTCTCTACATCTGTGGGTGGATGCAGTCCTCCAAGAGAGGTGATCATGATCTGTTTTGTTAATGTGTTTAAACATCATCAGAAACCTTTTGACATAGGGGATTCGTTTCTTCTCTTTTCTTTTATGGGCATCTGTAGAGTTAGCATGTTTTATCCCACTGGATCATAATGGAATTGACATAATAAATATTTGAACCAGATAAATAGAGTGATATCAATCATATGTTATTGCATCTTGTTTTTCTAGATAGTGTGATATATATGTTTTCTATGTTTAGCTTTTCATTCTTGATGGAAATTGGTAAAGAACATAAAGATGGAAATAATTGATAATTGTTTGGGAGAATATAAAGAGCGATGCAAATGAATCAATTTGTTGTTGTCATAATTTGATGTTAATCAAATTGATACAGTAAGCATGATTAATTATTTGTGATATCTTACTGTTTAGGTTTTCAGTTATTGGGACCTATGAATAAATCGGTTAATTCAAGATGGATTAAAGAACTCATTGTTTGATAAAAAGATAATTCCTTGTAGGGTTCTGAGTTACCCTCTTTATTTCATAAGGGATAAGATCCCAGTTGATATGATATTTTTTTTACTGCTACTTGTGTTATGATATATGGGGGAAGGTATCCCTATTAGTTGGGGTAGTAGTTGATGCGTAGAGTGGCGAGATGCATCATTTTATGCATGTGGGTTTCGGGGAGGACACTGGAGATGATGGAATGGTGTGGATGTGAATGTTTGTATTCTTGTTGTTTCTTCTTGGTTGTTTATCTTCCTTACTTTCCCCACTTTTCAAGGAAGATGGTTTACTTACCCTCCTTCCAAAAGAGGTGAAGACATGTGGGGTATGCCACATGATTTTGGTGTTTAGATTCCTGGGGGAGGATATGTATACGCTCTTACTATAGGTGGAAAAAACTATATAGGTAGTTAATCTACTCACCATGTTGATCCCCATTATGTTTAGTAGCTTATAATTTGTTTCTAGAATTCTTGGGAATATGGGAAATTAATTCAGTTAATAAATGATTGAATAAATGATGTTAACACATGGGGGTGGAGCATGCTGGGATGCAATGCTAAGCTTGCAATTTTAGAGGAACAATGGACTTTGGGTGTGATGCAAGGAAATATAATGTGGAAACTGTTAGTGGTTAATTAATGTTTAAAGAATTAATTAACGTAAAGTGAAGCTGATAAAAAGGGAATAAATTAATGTAATCAATCTCTTTAAATGGGTGTCTTCTTATAGGATACCTAGTCTTAGAAGAGGTAGTCAGGATTCTAAGATATGTAAGCTGCAATTCAGTCTAAGACTAGGTTATGCCCATAGTGTGGTTGTGAGATATAGTATATTCTGTAATTTTTGTGTTTCTATATGGTACTATGCCCCGTCAGTTAGATCAACTAACACCCCGGGGATTCTGAGCCCTAGGGGTGTTTTCCCCAACATTTTGGTGGGAGGATAGATGGTAGACTACCCCCTTTGGCTCCATTCCCTTATCTTGGTAGATACTTATGTTGGTAGGAACAATGGTTAATTTTCCCCATATATGTGTGAATAGGGTCGTAATGTCTTGTGGTTATCCACACACATATATTCTGGATATAGTTTCCTATGGACTATTATAGGTGTAATGTGTATAAGTTGTGATGGCTTGAGGATCCTTACTCAGTGTGTGGGCTATAATAGCCTGAGGTATAATTCCCGACGTCTGATGCATGTTATATGAGATGTGGAGGCTCCCAGAAACTACCTAGTTACTTTTCTTGCGTGGACGTAGGGGTTTTGTTACATGAGTTGGATGTTCTAGTGATTTTCCATGGTGTCTGTAGGAAATCCTTTTTGCCTAGGGATTCTTAGGACGTGCGATTTTGGGGAAAAGCGTAAAACCAGTGGCGAAGTAATAGAAGGGTACCATTGATATTCTTTATTATATTATATATGATTGTATGTGATACTTTTTGAGAGTATCCATGGTGATTCTGGGAACATAGTATACCTATTTAGGAGACATGTTAGTTTCACTTGTTGTTCATTGTGCTTTAGCATTCTTTCTTTACTTTTTCACAAGAGGCTCTAGGGAGGATCCTACTGAGTATACTATTATACTCAACCTATGTATATATAAATTTTTTTTTCAGGTCACTTGGTGCAGGTTGGTGATCAGGATGGTTTCTACTAGCTTGGGGTTGCAGGAGCTGTTCGGGCTTGTAGTTGCAACTTTTTTTACTTTCCTTTGGTACATGCAATTTTCCCCTTTCAGTTATAGTAGTTTTGAATGACATTACATATGTGTACTTGGTATTTCTTTTATATTTTTTTCTAAGTTGGAGTTTGTTGGTTTTTGTCCTATCTCTCTCTCTCACACATGTGTTCTCTTATAGGGTAATGCCTCCCATTTGTAGGTTTACTATACCCTTAGTGATAGTCGTCAACCCAGGGCCTATTAGAGGACGGACTATGGGGTCATTATCTCCCATCTCACCTTTTCGGCCTAGGAGGGGTACACCTTGTGGGGAGGGGGTTGTGATAGAGTAGTATCGTAGGTCTGGTTGAGGGATAAGATGGAGTTTTGTGTTAGGAAAATGTGAGGTTTCATGGGTTGGTAGGGAAACTATGTTAGTCATCTTTAGTAAGTGGTGTAAAATTTGGAGACCGGTTGAGACATAGGTGTTTAGTCCCCCCTGTGATCTGATGCATAGACCTTTAAGTTTACAATGGCTACTAAATGAGGTGATACAAGTTGTAGGGTAGAGACCTAGAAATGGACCGTGCATCATTATTCTTTATGTCTGTGTTTGAATGGTTAGACCTTGGGATAGGTTAACCAAAGATTAATAAAAAAATTAATTAATGTTGAGTCATCCATATTGAAGGTTTAGGATCTCTAATTGTTTTTTATTTTTCAGGTATGGCTCCGGGTCGATATCCTCGTCAGGTTTGTGAAAAAGATGTTCAGTAGGTTGTGAGAGCAGATTATCGTAGGGTAGAGGTCCATGACGATGACACATAGAGGAGGACACTCCATGAGTTTCAAAGCCATAGTCTATAAATGTATGAGGGATCTGTTTCAGATACAGTTACGGAATACTAGTTGGAGGAGGTCAATATAGGATTCAATTCGACTCATGCTCACAAGAAGCATTGGGTGTCCTTGGTTGTGATTATTCTGTATGGAACAACGAGGAAGTGGTTGTTCTTGTTCCCTGGGGATCTTAAGGAGTCAGCGATCTCATGGGAGGAGTTCCGAGAGAATTTTAGAGTCAAGTTTCTTTCTTCAACCGCAAAGGTGTCCATTCGCCAGGAGCTTCTTACTGTTCGACAGGGGAGCTCTAGTGTGAGAGAGTTTGGAATCCATTTCAAGAACCTTTTATGATATACTTTTGACTTGTTGATAGATGAGGAGGCTAGGGTGAGGCATTTCAAGGAGGATTTGTGTCCATAGATTCAGTGCCATGTCACCCCATTTGTGCTGAAGTCATATCTTGAGGAACTTGTGAGGGTAGAGGTCATCGAGAGGATATTGGGCCAAATCAGATTGTTGTGAGAGGGGAGTCGTCATGATTACTCATGAAGAAGAGTTGTGGTTTGGGGTTCCTGGTTTTAAGGGAAGAAGAGTTTTCATTTAGTCAGGGATAGTTCCCAGCCCTCAGCATGTCGTTTCTCCAGGGGTGGCGGCTCTCAGGCCTATACCAATGGATCAAGCACTTGTTTTTCTTATGGTGGTCAAGGTCATAAGTAGAGAGAGTGTCCTGCCTTTTAGAGTATTCATCGTGCACTAGGTGTTCCACTCTAGGTTCCTCCATTGAGGCATTTCCAGCCAAGGTAGCAGCAGTAGGTTGCACCATCTTTGGATCAGCAGAGGGTAGATGGGGTAGGTAGGGGATAGCCCCATGATTCTCCCCCTCCTCAAAGAGCATAGTTTGGTCATGGTGGTGGTCTTCATCAGCATAAATGAGGTCATATCAGAGTTTTTGGTCAGCTTCATGATTTAGCACTGCCAACGCCCGGTGATCCAAACATCATTTAAGGTACCTTTTTCTTGTTTTATACTTTGTTTTATTCCTTGTTTGATTCATGAGTGAAAAACTCTTTCATATCACTTAACCTTTTTCATGCTTTGGTACTTGAGGTAGAGAGGCTTCCAGTGCCCTTGGCATTGATTATGCTAGTTGGAGGTCAAGATGACTTCTTTGTATTATGTAGAGACTATGAGTTGGTGTTGGGGCAGCACAACTCTTGGGAAGATTTCCCTTGTTTATGGATATAACCATATGATATCATCCTCAGTATGGGTTGGTTGTATTTGGTGCAGGCTATTATGGATTGCTTTAGGAGGAAGGTTGTGTTCATCGATGAGGATAGAGAGCCAATGGTGTTTGTTGTTGATAGAGACCCCCAGATGGGTCAGAGGCATGATCCGTCCTTATCATCCTTGATGGCTGATCTGATGCTAAGTTCTTTATAGGTTCCATATTTGGTGTTTCTTAGGGTCGTAGAACAGTAACCTGATGTATTTCCAAAAGCTTCTGTAGCATTACCCCCTTGAAGAGATATCGTTTTTGGGATTGAGCTACAACCAGGAGAATCTCTTATCTCTATGTCACCATATAGGATAGCCCCTTCTGAGTTACGAGAGCTATGTATATATCTTAATGGTCTTTTATAGTGTGGTTTTGTTTGGTCGCGTTTGTCACGGTGTGGTGCACGAGTTTTGTTCATGAAGAAGGTTGATGGCAGTTTGTGGTTGTGTATCGATTATCGTGACTTAAACAAAGTGACAGTGAAGAATTGTTATCCTCTTACATGTATTGATGATTTATTTGATCAACTGAAGGGTGAAAGTTGGTTCTCAAATATCGACTTCTAGTCATTATATCATCTAATGCGTGTAAAGGATGAGTATATCCCGAAAACTGCTTTCTTTTGTCATCATGGGCATTATGAGTTCAATGTAATGTTGTTTGGTGTGACAAATGATCCATCTTTGTTCATGGGATTTATAAACGATGTGTTCCTTTAGTTCCTATATAATTTCTTGGTGGTTTTCATCGATGAAATCCTTGTGTACTCCATGTCTAAGGAGGATCATACAGAGCATATACACATCGTTTTGGGAGTTATTTGTCAACATCAAATGTTTGGGAAGTTTTTGAAGTGTGAGTTTTGGGCTCAAGAAGTCCATTTACTGGGGAGAGTCATGTCCTATTAGGGATTATATATGGATCCATCTAAGATAGAAGAATTTGCATCTTGGTAAGCCCCCAAGACAGTGGAAGAGGTGCAAAGTTCCCATGTTCTTGTAGGCTACTATAGGAGGTTCGTAGCCAATTTCTCTCAGGTTGCGACTCCTTTGACAGCATTAACCAAGAAGGATCAGGTGTTCATGTGGAATGATCAGTTTCTGAGATAATTAGAGTATCTAAAGTAGAAGTTATTAAGTGATTTATTTCTTTTTCTTCCAGTAGAGGGAGTTTAGTTTGACGCTTTTTGCGATGCTTCACATTGGGGGTTTGGTTGTGTTCTGATGCGGTAGAGATCAGTTGTTTCTTATGGGTCTTGTAAGTTGCATCCCCATGAACGTAACTATGCCACCCATGATCTTGAGTTGGTAGTTGTAGTGTTTTCTCTAAATATGTGGATACATTACTTCATTGGCGAGCTATTTCTAGTTTTCACTGATCATAAGAGCCTGAGGTATGTTTTCTCACAGTGTGACTTAAACTTGCGACAATGTCAGTGGATGGAGTTATTACATGAATAAAACATAAAAATATCATATACACCTAGAAAGGGGAATGTTGTAGCTGATGCGCTTGGTAGGAAGTCACTTAGTGATACAGTGCATGAATCTGGTGATTCCTAGAGAGTAATGGAAGAACTATCATCATTACATCTTGATATGGGAGAAGTTGGGGGGAAGAGGTTGCCTTTTTCAGATGATGGTGCAGTCATCTCTGGTGCAGCATGTGGAAGAGTCCCAGTTGGGGGATCTAGAGTTAGAGGTCTAGAGAGACCAAATGGTTTGTGTCGAGACCCCTGATGGTTAGTCTGAGGATGAACAACACCGAGCGTTGTATCATGGAAGGATATTTGTTCTATTGGCGACGCGTGAGATAGTTCTTAGATATTTCCATAGTTTGTCTTTAGTAGTTCATCATGGTGTGACATTGATGTACCGAGCCTTGAGGAGTTAGTTTTGGTGGCTTGGGTTGAATCATGCAGTTGTAGAGTTTGGGTCTTGATGTTTGGTCTTCCAGAAGGTCAAGGTTGAGCATTGTGTCCCCAGTGGTTTGATCCAGCCATTAGATATTCCTCAGTGGAATTGGGAGGACATCTCAGTGGACTTTGTTACTAGTTTATCTCGATCCCAGGGAGGACATGACGCTATTTTGGTGGTAGTGTATCATTTAAAAAAATCATCCCACTTTATAGCGATCAAAGAGTCAAGCTCAGTGGAAGTTTTGACGAGGTAGTATCTAGAGGAGGTGGTGAGACTCCACGGAGTCCCAAGGATGATCATTTCTGATTGAGATCCTCATTTTGCCTCTAGGGTGTGGAGAGGTCTCCAATATTCTTTTGGTTCTCATCTATGCCCTAGAACTTTTTTTCATCTGCATACGGATGTTCAGACAGAGCGGACTATCCAGAATCTTGAAGAAATGTTACACTCTTGTGTCCTGGATTTTGGAGGTTTGTGGATGAGGCACTTACCCTTGGTGGAGTTCGCTTACAACAATAGTTTTCACTCCAACATTGGTATGGAGCTGTGTGAATCTTTGTATGGACAACATTTCCATTCTCTATTGTGCTGGACTGGGGTTGGAGAGTCAGCAATTCTTTGACAAGAACTAGTGCAGAATAAAATAGAGATGGTTCAGGTGATTCTTTAGAGGATGAAGATAGCACAGGATCATCAGAAATCATATATCGATAAAAGGAAGAGACCTTTGGAATTTGATGTTGGGGATTATGTGTTTCTGAAGCTGACTCCCTGTTGTTGGCAGTGAAGGTTCGATCGTAGGAGTAAGCTTTGTCCCTGTTTTGTTGGTCCTTTCAAGGTTTTGGCTCATGTTAGAGATGTGGTGTATCAGATAGCACTTCCCACAAAGATGAGCCAGATACATGATGTTTTCCATGTATCACAGCTCTGTTGTTATCTTCATGATGACTCTCACGTCATCGATTGGGGATAGATCGATCTTGATGATGATGCTACCTTTGAGGAGTGGTCTATGGATATCCAAGCCCACAAAGAGAAGGTGTTGTGAGGGAATTTTATCCCCTTGGTTTGTGTCTTGTGGTGACACGGTGGTGTGGAAGAGATTAACTAGGAACATGAGTCATAGATACATTCTCATTACCCCGAGTTTTTTGATGTTTAACTCTTTTTATGTTAAAAAACTGTTCACTTTGTGGTTATAGACCTTTTGTGTTAATGAGAGGGATTTCTTTGTTTTCTTCTTGTGGCATGATCTCTTTTGAAAGGTGTCTTGATGGGTGGTTGTTCAGACCCTGTTTTTGTTTCCCTTTAGGTGGGTTTTGAATTCTCAGGGACAAGAATGTTTTGAGAGGTATCTAATGTAATGGCCCAGACCTATTTGGTCCATTACTCTACGTAAATCAAGTGTTTGAGGTGTTCTGGTGGTCAAGGTGACTTATCCCCAACACTTTTCAAAATTTATAATTTAGTGAATAGTTCCACCGGTGAGATTGGTGTGAATAGTTCAACATGTAGACCAGTTTGAACAGTTCCACAGGTGAGACTCGTGTGAACAGTTCCACCTGTAAACTAGAGTGAACAGTTCCACCGGTGAGACCATTGTGAACAGTTCCATTGGTGAGCCCACTATGAACAGTTCCACCGGTGAGACCGATATGAACAGATCCATCAGTAGGCTAGTGTGAACAGTTCCACCAGTATAACGAATTGAACATTTCAACGGTAGACCGATGTGAACAGTGCCAACAATAGACCGATGTGAACAGTTCCAACGGTAGACCGATGTGAATAGTTCCAATGGTAGAATGATGTGAACAGTTCCTATGGTAGACCCATGTGAACAGTTCCAACAGTAGACCCATGTGAATAGTTCCAATGGTAGACCGATGTGAACATTTCCAATGGTAGACTAATCTAAACAGTGTTTCCCATCAGTGAGACATTCTGTGAATAGTGTTTCCTGAATAGAATCCTTCCAATAGTAGACTTTTTCCTTTACCAAATTTCTAGTTCCTGAACAGTGTTTCTAGCTTCCTAAATTTTCTCCCATTTGACGTTTCCTTTAATTTAAAATGAATTTAAAGCCTTGTTTTAAGGGATCTAAATCCAATTCAAAGGCCATAATTCCAATATTAATTTTCATTAGGCTCAGGATTCTTTTACTTAGTCAAACCACATGGTTTAATGTGATCCTATTTTAATAGAAAATATAGTGTATCTTAAACCACTGCTCCATTAAATCTTCTAAAGGGATGAGATATCTTCCCCCCTTGTTCTTCCTCCTTGTTCTCTGTTGTAAGATGCTAGAACCTTTTGTTACTTCCCATAGGAGTTGTGCAATAAAAATTTCCTCCTTGGATTGGTTCCACTTGAATTTTCTTCTTGCTTCAAGTGCACCCTCTTTTTTTGGTACAACTAAGCAGTATCGATCAATCTTCGATATAAGGTAAGGAATATCATCATTATTTTGGGTTCATCTCCTTCTTTTTCTCATTTCCCTTTTATGGAATGATATCTCTATGTTCCTCGTGGACTTTTCTTGGGTGTTGGACAGTATGGTGGTGTCTCTGCGTCCTCAGGTGGATGCAGTCCTCCAAGAGAGGTTATCATGATCTATTTTGTTAGTCTGTTCAAAAAGAATTGGAAACCTTTTGAGGTAGGGGATTCATTTCTTCTCTTTTCTTTTACGTGAAACTGTAGAGTTAGCATGTTTTATCCCACTAGATCATAATGGAATTTAAATAATAAATATTTGAATTGGATAAATAAATTGATATTGATTTTATGTTATTGAATCTTGTTTTTCTAGATAGTGTGATATATTTTTTTGCTTTGTTTAGATTTTTTTCTTGATGGAAATTGGTAAAGAACATAAATGTGGAATTAATTGATAATTGTTTGTCTAAAGATAAACAGGTTTGTAAAGGACTCCAGTTATTGTTGTCGTAATTTGATGTTAATAAAATTGGTACAGTAAGCATGTTTAATTATTTGTGATAGCTTACTATTTAGGTTTCCTATCATTGGAACCTACGAATAATAAATCAGTTAATTCAAGATGGATTAAAGAACTATTTGTTTGATAAAAAGATAATTCCTCGTAGGGTTCTGAGTTATCCTCTTGATTACATAAGGGATAAGAGCCCTGTTGATATGATGTTTTTTTCCTGCTGATTCTTTTTTGATATGTGGGGGAAGGGAGGCCTATTGGTTGGTGTAGAAATTGACGCCTAGAGTGGTGAGATGCATCATTTTATGCATGTGGGTGATGGGTAGGACACTAGAGATGATAGAACAGGTTGGATGTGAATGTTTTTATGATTACTGTTTCTTGTGGGTTGTTTATCTTCCTTACATTCCGAACTACTCAATGCAACTAGTTTTCTTACCCTTCTTCCAAAAGGGGTGAAGATGCATGGGGTATGCCATGTTCTTTCCATGCTTAGCTTCCAGAGGGAGGATGGGTCTACACTCTTTCTATTGGCGGCAAATACTCGACGGGTAGTTCATCTACTAACCGTGTCGAGCCCCCATGTTTTTGTTATATTATAATGTTTTTCTAGAATTCCTAGGAATATGGGTAAGTAATGTTGTTAATAAATGATTAAATAAATGATGTTAACCCATGGGGTTGGAGATTTCTAGGATACAATGTTGAGGTTTCAATTTTAAAGGAACAGTGGACTTTGGGTGTGATTCTAATGAATTGTAATGTAGAAATTTTTAATGGTTAATTGATGTTTAAATAATTAATTAACATAAAGTGAAAATGATAAAAAGGGAATGAATTAATGTAATAAATCCCTTTAAATGGTTGTGTTATTATAAGAAAATGAGTCTTAGAAGTGGAATCTGGGAGTTTGAGAGACATTAGCTACAGTTTAGTTTAAGACTAGGTTATGTCGATAGTTTGGTTTTGAGATATAGTATATTCTATAAATATTGTGTTTCTATAGGCTACTCTACCCTGTCAATGAGGGAAATTGACACCCTAGGGATTCTGAGCCTTGGGGGTGTTTTATCCAACATTTCGGTGGGAGAATGGATGGCTGGCTATCCCCTTTGTCCCCATTCTCTTATCTTGGTAGTTACTTGTGCTGGTAGGAACAATGGTTATTTTTCTTCATATATGTGTGTAGAGGGATGTAATGTCTTGTGGTTATTCACACACAAATATTCTGGATATAGTTTCCTATGGACTACTATATGTGTAATTTTTATAGGCTGTGATAGCATGAGGATCCTTACTCAGTGTGTGGGATGTAATGGCTTGAGGTATAATGCCAAACATATGATACATGTTATGCGAGTTGTGGTGGCTCCTAGAAACTACCAGGTTACTTTGCTTACATGGATGTGGTAATTGTTTTGCACGAGGTGCATGTTGTGGTGCTTCACCCACGTGTCTGCAGGAAGACCTTTTTTGGAGAGAGATTCTTAGGACGTGCGATGTTGGGGAAAAGTGAAAAACCAGTGGGGAAGTAGTAGCGGGGTACCCTTAATATTTTTTATTATATTATATACTTTTTATGTGATACTTGGTGAGAGTATCCATGGTGAGTTTGGGAACTTAGTATACCTATTTAGGTGCTGATTTAGTTTCACTTGTTCATTGTGCTTTAACATGCTTTCTTTACTTCTGCATGAGAGGCTCTGTGGAGGAACCTACTGAGTGTACTGTTATACTCATCCTATGTATATATAAACTACTTTTCAGGTCACTTTTAGTAGGTTGTAGATCAAGCTAGTTTCCACTAGCTTGAGGTTGTAGGAGCTGTTCGGGCTTGTGGTTTCTGCTGTTTTTACTTTCCTTTGGTACTTGCAGTTTTCCCTTTTCAATTGTAGTAGTTTTACATGACATTGCATATGTGTACTTGTGATTTATTTTATATTGTTGTCTAAGTTCGAGTTGGTTGGTGTCGGTATTATCTCTCTCTTTCACATGTGTTCTCTTATAGGGTAATGCCTCCCATTTGTGGTTTTACTATACCCTTGGTGCAAGTCGCCAACCCGGGGCCTACTGGAGGTGGTACTTGGGGGTCATTATCTCTCTTCTCACATTGTCGACCCAGGAGGGGTACACCTTATAGGGAGGGGGTCGTGACAAGTAATGTGTAATGTCAACCAAGGATAAATGGACGGTTTATGTTGAATATACTACAAACACTATTACAAAACATGCCTTAAACAGCGTTGGTCATTATCAACATTAGTAAAAAGCACTAATAAAAGGTATACTTTATCAGCATTTTTTTTAGCATTGATAAAGGTCCTGAATAAGATGAACTAATTAAACAAATAAAAATTAAAAATGAGTAAATTAAAAAATATAAAAAATTTATTAATTAAAAAGTATTGATAAAAATGAATAAATTTAATATACATATATATAAATAAATAATATTAATAAATAGTATATATTAAATATATAGATATGTAAAATGAATAAAATGAAATAATTAAACAATTAAAAATTAAAAATTAGTAAATTAAGAAAAATATTAAAAACATTAATTAAATAATTATTTATAAAATGAATAAATTTAATATGCATATAAATATATTATAAATGTTAATAAATATTATATATAAAATATAAATATATGAACTAAATAAATTTTAATAATTAAACAAAAAAATAAAAATGAATAAATTGTAATAATTAAACAAAAAAATTAAAAATGAATATATTACAAAATTATTAAAAAATATTAATGAAACAATTATTAATAAAAATGAATAAGTCTAATATATATATATTAATTATAAAAAGTGATAAATAATATATTTTAAATATAAATATATAAAATGAATAAAATGTTATAATTAAAAACATATTAATGTCATTCATTTTTAATGGTTTCTATACATAATTATTCATTAATACATTTAATATTGAAATATATTCATATATATTTCTATATATATCAATACATATAATATTTCCTAAAATATGATTTATATAATAAAAATATTTTATGCTTAAATGTAATAAGTCATATATTTAGAGAGAAGTGGTTCATAATTAAAAGTAATATTAATTAGAAATACTAACTAATTGCATCAAGGGACATAATCGAATTTCATTTAATTTCTCAATTTATAATATATAAAATCTATGTTATATTTATTTCACACATACATATATGTAATTAATGAATTTTTATATACAACACATGCATACACACAAATATTTATGTAATTAATGAAATCTTATATAAAAACACCTAAACCTAATATTTATGCAATGTATTAAAATATTAGTATTATTTTTAGAATTTCATTATAACATGATACATTTAATATATTACGTTTTTAATTGGTGAATTTTATTATTATTTTTAATATTATTATAGTTAAGTATTACTTATTCATTTTTTATTTTTATTTTTTTATTTTTTTTTTATTTTTTTTTTTTAGAATTCAATAATTTTCAAATATTTATTTATATATATAAATTTGTTATGTTTTAATATTTTCCATATATATTCATATTTATTTCAATACATATCGATATTTTTTTAATAATTTGCAATTAATTAATAAAAGATATCTATTTTTTTAATATTTTTAAAGTGTACTCATTTTTAATTATTCAATTTCATTGTTTTTTAACATACATGTATTTAAGATTATATCTTCATTAATAATGTTAAAAATATATTTTTGAATAAATATTTATAAATAATTATAAGTATCAGTGTATATTTATTGTATTTATAGGTTTATATATTATTAATTATGAATAAATAAATTTTTTTTAAATAGTATTTATATAATTATAAGTAAATAATTATATATTTTTTAATAATTATAAAATTATAATAAATTTACTTAAATAACGAATATATTTACCATATTTATATTTATAATTATATTTTTATTTTTATTTTTATTTTTATTATATATATATAGTTATATAAATATATATAATGTGGTTGGGGTTGTAGCCTAGTGGCAATAACAACCTCATAATTGTGCATCACAAACCCAGGTTCAAATCTGGGCAATAGTGAATTTCAATCTGATTTGTACCCAAATGTGGGCTGGTGTGGCAGAAACCTAGCTGTGGGTCTCTCGGTGGTGGCACGAGCATGACAAGGGAAACAGCTTGTGGGCAGACGGTGACCATGGCTCATGGTGGTGACACGAGCACGACAAGAGGCGGTTAGCGGCGCGACAGCAGGGTGATTCCTCAGGTGGGCAGGCAATGTCCACAATGGCTGAGGACGGATCTTAATGTGATGGACCTACATAGTTTTGAAGCAAAGAAAATATTTGTAGGTGCTCCACACCTAAGCTACAGGCTTTGTAATGGACTCCATGTCTGCAGTGCCTTCGAGCCATAAAAATGGGTGGGTTATCCCTTGGGGAGGGCTATGACCTACCTATCATGTTGTGTGTGTTTCATTTCTTTGTTGCATTATAATTTTACCCCTATATACCTATAATATATAAATATATTTAATGATATAAATATATAAATATATAAATATTATTTAAAAAAACTTATTTACATAATTATAAATAAATAATTATATACTTAAATAATTATAAAATTATAATAAATATATTTAAATAATGAATAAATTTACTATATTTATATTTATATATATTTATTATATATATAGTTATATAAATATATATAATGATATAAATATAATCATTTTTATCATATTATAATAAATATATTTAAATAATGAATACATTTATTATATTTATATTTCTATATATTTATTAAATATATATATAATTACATAAACATATAAAAAATATAAATATATTTATAATTATAAATAAATAAATATAAATATATTTGAAAAATATATTTATTTATAAATATATTTATAATTATATATTTATTATATCTATAAAATTATGTATTTATAATTATAGATAAAAATATAATTGTTTTAAAAAGTATTTATATAATAATAATTAATTAATTATATATTTAAATAATTATAAAATTATAATAAATATACTTAATAATGAATATATTAAATATATATATAATAATATAAATATATATAATCATATAAATGCATTTATAATCATATAAAAATATTTATAAATATATTTAAAAAAATATTTACAATTATAAATATAAATCCTTTATTATTACAAATGTTTTACGGCTGATAAAGATGTTTTTCATTGGTGCTTATTAATTTGGCGATGATAAATGGTGTCTTTATCAGCACTTTTTTGAATGTGTTGATAAAAGTCTGCCCAATCTATTTAAAGAACCCTAACACACTGATTTTAGTGGTGATATATCAAGCTTTCATGGAAGTCACATGCTATCATCACTCCTTGAATCCAAGGCTCAAATAAAGGCTGGAAATTAAAACTCAAATGAATCAATGCTCGAATGAATCTAAGATTTCTCAATATCTCTACTTTCTCACAGAAAAATCAAAGCTCAAATCCATAGTTTGTTAGTTTCTACTTCTCCTTGCTCATTGATTTCTTGTTTGGGTTCCACATAAGGTGTTTTTTCCTATATATTTTCTAGCAGTTGAGAAATTTATAAGTTTCACCATTTTAAATTATTTTCATGTTCTATTTTTCAATAGCTGGTTGTTGATTTCTTTCACTTGATTTAAATCAATTTGGATCTCCTCTGCACCCTATATCATAAGACCAATGTTGAAGAGATCTCTTGTAGATTCCTCTATTTTTTTATTTATTTTTCTATTTATTCCTCTCATGGATTTAAATAGATTCTCAAAGGTAAATAATTATTTGATATCCATTATGGGTTCAAAAAAAATTTCTCATGCTTTTTATATAAACCACAAAGGGTTTTATAGGGATTAGGACTTTGTTCATTAAACTATTGATTTAGGATTTTTAAATGTTTTTGTAAATTCATAAGATGATATTTTAAATAAATAAGATGAATGAAAAACTTTATTGACCCTATTTTGAGTTCTAAAGGATGTAACCAATGGTTTAAGAGTTTTTTTAAAAAAAATTGTATGATTATTAGTTGACACTAATGAGAGGAATAATTTGATTTCAATGTGTCGATACCTAATATGTTTTTAAAGGATATTTATAACATGGTTTTACATGATGATTTTTAGGCCTTTTGGCTATTGATAAATGGTATACTTAGTTTATGACAATGAAAGTTTTTTAACAATATTTTCACTCGTCTAGTTATTAAAAGCCTATTGTCACATTATTAAAAAAAGTTTCATTGTGATTTTTGATACACCTGATTTTTGTATACATTTCCATATATATAATTGACAATAAAAACATGTTTTCAGCAAATATCTGTTGTTCTATGAACATATTATTTGATTTTAGTGAATCTATTTACTTTCATGAGCTTTCTGGATAAATACACAGATCAAGGGAAGTCTGTGAAAATTTTGAAACTACACGGTGTGTACTTTTATACACGCTGTGTACATCTAGACAAGGACACAGACCAAAGTAGGGGGTACACGCTCATGTCACCAGGCAGAAGATACACGCCACGTGAGGCGGCGTTACAGGCCGTGTACCACTTTATAGAAGCGGTGGTTGTTGAGAAAAGTCTACACGCCCATGTGGATGTTGAAGGAGACACAGCATGTTTGAATTTCTACACACCGTGTCTGGTATTCTAGAAGGGACTGGCGGCCAATCTTATGACACTACATGCCATGTATGGCGGCGCTACATGCCATGTACTCCCAACCACCAGGTGGCACCATGTTCAAAAGTCAAAGACGGCGTGTTAGGCCGCCTACCCGTGGAGAAATTGGTGCCAAAGTGCGTTGACGAAAAGTACATGGCGTGTACTTTCTATACACGCCATGTACATTATTTTTCTATAAAAAGAGGCCTTGGCCTACGAATTTTGGGAGTTGAGAACCATTTAGAGGAGAGAGAAGCTCTGATATCACCATTCTCGAAGCTACCAAGGTGTCTTCATTCTGCCATTCCACCTTCCGACACCCTACCTCAACGCCTACACAATGAATCCGTCAGGTATCATGTGTGTCGTTTCTCTCCCACATTCAATGTGTAACTAAACCCCTCATTTTGGGGCTGTGGATGATGGGATCATAATTTTTACGTTGTTTTATATAGTTATGTTTGAATCGTTGTAATTCATCTTACTCTTCTTAAACCACTATCTTATACAACTGATAATTCTTAGCCGGACCAAGGGAAGAATTCTCAGCGATTCAAAAGAGAAGTAACGGTGAAAACATCCATGACCATTGGAAGGATTTCACTGATTCAAATAATGGACTGAACTTAATAAAGAATTAAGAACACTAACTACCGAACCAAGGAGTCAACTGCTCTAATTCCAAACAAGAGGAACCGGACCAAGGAAATCTTGTAACAAAACGAAATCCAGAATGATTGAATTATTATGAATAACAAAACCATTTAAATAATCTTCAAAAGTACTCATTAATCACCACATCCCCGATACGTCTTTTCTTCCTATTTTAAACTCTTTAAAATTAACCAGTTTTTTATTTAAAACTGTTAATCAATTCTTCAAAGTAAAACAATTTAGTTTCAATTAAAAAACCAAAATCAACTCAATCAACTCTAAATTCTGCATACTTCACCTAATTAAGTATTAACTCAATTAAATTTATGCACACCATTGTTCCCTATGGATCGACCCCGAACTTATGATATACTAAAGTTCTAAGAACGGTTAATTAATTTGGGACACATATAACTTCAACCAACGACAAGCAAGACCAAATTTTAGCACCGTTGCCGGGGAAATATTTGGTTTTAGTGCTAATATTTTAATTGTGTTAATAATTTATTTAAGTGAAAATAAAAATCAAAACTTATCAATAATCTCTTATCTAATCCCATTTCAAATTTTCTCTTTTTTTCCCTTTTACGCCCGGTTTTCGTTTTTGTGTTGTGCAGAGCATAAAGTGTATGTTTAGACGTCTTACACGATCCAGAAGCGCCGAATCTTCGGAATTAGTTCCGCTTTCCCCAGAAATCGAATGGACCTTGCTTCATCATCGGCGTTCATAGACAGAAACTCACAACCATCAACCACAACTCATGTCGAACAATGAAGAGGGAGCACCAACCGTAGATGCTGCAACTGAGCATCAGTACCAAGACCAGAAGCCTCCCGCTACTGGTCTACCGGAGCAGGCTCCTGGAGCATTCATGGAATTCCCCCCAAAGGATTACCAATGGACACCGCAACAACTCTTCCCATGGCCATAATTCGCCCCTCTGGAGAAGTTCATGCAAGATCCACCCCTTCAACAACAACCTCCAAGATGTACCCTTATGGAGTACGGTCTTCCTTCAATCCATGGAGATGATACGGGCATCGTTCGTCCCCCGATCCAGGATCCACACTTTAAGATCAAGCCTGCTATCATGCAGCTGATCCAGAACAGAGTTCAATCTGGAGGCCTGGCCAACGAGGACCCAAACTCTAATCTTTCCAACTTTCTGGAGATCTGTGACACCTTTCGATACACTGGCGTGTCCGAAGACGCCATCCGTTTTCGCCTATTCCCCTTTTCTCTACGGGACAAGGCAAAAGACTAGATAAAGGGGCTACCACAATGATCTATCCTCACCAGGGAGAAGCTAGCCCAGGCGTTTCTATCCAAGTACTTTCCACCATCAAAGACGGTGACACTCTGGAATGAGATCCATAATTTCCAGCAGCACGACTCTGAGTCGTTGTATGAGTCTTAGGAACGTTTCAATGAAATGTTACGCAAATGCCCCCACCATGGACTCCCACTTTGGATGCAAGTCCAGACCTTCTACGGAGGACTTACCAAGAATACCAAATCCATGGTGGGCGCTGCTTCTGGAGGCACGGTGATGCGTAAATCCCCCGAATAACTATTCGAACTATTGGAAGACATGTCCTCCAACAGCTTCTAGTGGCACTCCCAGTGGGGGACTCAAAAGTGAGGTATGCACAATATTGACGCTACCACTATGTTAGCTACTCTGTTGGATGCCGTGTCCAAGAAAATCGACGCATTGAACCTCAAAGGAGCCTCTCAAGTTTATGCGGCGAACCATCAAACATGAGGAGACTGTGGTGACAGCCACATCATGGGAGAATGCCCGGGTTCGACTAGAGGCCCTTCGACGAGCGAAGTGAGTTATGTTGCCCAAAATCGAGGGCCCAACCAGTACCAGCAGTACCAGAACCCGGCATGGATAGAACAACAGAATACAGGCTGGGGCCAACAACAGCAGAATCCTCCGCCCCAGCGACCACCCAGCTACAACCAACCTCCATACTAGAACCAATACCAAAGGCCACAACAACCCCAGCAGGGTCTTTATTAGCAAAAAGGGTATCAAAACCCTCGTCCAAAAAAGCCACGGCATCCACCTCCTCCACCGGCTCAACAACCACCTCAGCAGTAGAACACCTCAAGGTTAGAAGATCTAATGGCTAAATTCATATCTACTGCTGAGACTCAGTTCCAAAATCAAGAAGCTTCGATTCGAGGCTTGTAGAATCAAATTTTCCAGTTGGAAAACCAACTTTTAGGGAGACAGCCCGGTACACTACCGAGGAACACCGAAAAGAACCCAAGGGAGGAGGCTAATGTTATCATGCTCTGGAGTGGAAAAGAGCTCCAAAAGAACCAATCAGCACAGCAAGGTGCATCCACACCCACTGTTGATGACAAAGGTACCAATACCGACCCCTCCTCATCCAAAATCCCATGGAAAGAGGCTTTGCAGAATAAAGAAAAGGAAGTAATCCAACCATTCAAGCCTGCCTTACCTTTTTCGGAAAGATTGAAGCAGAGGAAACTGGACCACCAGCTCCGAAAATTCATGGATGTATTCAAGAAGCTACATATCAACATCCAATTTGCAGAGGCCCTGACTCAGATGCCCACCTATGCAAAATTCATGAAGGGAATCCTCTCGAATAAGAGGAAGATGGAGGATTTGGGCGTTATTGCACTAACAAAGGAGTGCTCCGCAGTGGTTCAACATTCCATTCCTCCCAAACTCCAAGATCCAGGTAGTTTCACCATTCCTTGTACTATTGGATCCTGTGATTTTGGGAAGGCCCTCTGTGACTTAGGGTCCAGCGTGAACCTCATGCCCCTCGGAGTTTTCAAGAATCTGGGAGTCAACGAGCTCAAGCCTACCCGCGTAGCCCTTCAACTTGCTGATCGATCCATCAAACACCTGAAGGGACTACTGGAGTACGTACTGGTCAAGGTGGGTAGGCTGATCCTTCCCACTGATTTCATCATCCTCGACATGGGGGGTGACCAGGAAGCACCTCTTATACTTGGAAGACCTTTCCTAGCCACTGGGAAGGCACTCATTGATGTGCACCAGGGAGAGCTGATTTTCCGAGTATGAGATGAGAGAGTCTCCTATAATGTTCTCAAAGCCATCAAGCAGGCATCATCATCCGATCATGATGATTGTTCTGCAATAACTACCCTGGATGACTGCCTGGTGGATGATATGGTATGTTCCTATATTTCTGATAATTTTAACAATCCCGACATTCCTGTTGAAGAAGATCCAGAGAACTTGCAACTCTTAGATGGCCAGGGCGGCCACTATTGGGACTGTTATCCACCGTAAATATCAGGTAAGCAAGGTAAGTAGGTCGAGCCAATGACCTAAAACAAAGGATCTTCCTGGGAGGAAACCCAGAGGTTACACACCATGTCCTACTTATATACACAGCGTGTACTTATCTTTTTAATTTGTAATCTTAATAGTATAAATCTCTAGAATAACAAATAAATAACCAGGGATGATGTCGGTGTTGATGGCAAAGTCATTGGAGTTTATTCGAGCTGTCCTCGGTTCGAATCCTCCTGACCTACCTTCTGCATGGGGTTCCTCGTTTTATTTACACGGCGTGTGTGGTATTTTCCATATATGTATATATATGAATGTTTTTAATAAAACCGATGATGGGGATGGACAGGTTGGCTAGAATCGTAATTCGGTTTCAAAAGACCTGGGTTCGAATCCAGACAACCGCCCCATTTCCATCATTTGTTCTTTTAATAAAACCACACAACGTGTACTCCGATATACGCCATGTGTGCCATAATTTTTATAATATAAATTAAAAATTTTTTAAAAATAAGAAATTACATGCGAGTGAAGTTGGAGGATTGGAAAAGTCTCAGCACCAAGTTCAAAAGACCCGATTTCGAATCGCTCTAATCTCCCCGCTTCACCCCCATCATTTCCTAAATAAAAAAACACACGCCGTGCTTTTCTTTATTTTCGTGTGTATAGGACATATAGAATAAATATATATATAAAATAAATATGAACAGCAGAACAACCTTTTCTCTAGTGGTTGAGGTCTTTCATTCGAATCGGTCGATCGCCAGTTCGAATCCCGCCCCAAGCACCGGACCAAAGGTTGTACTACTCTTTTTCTCATTTTAAAAAACACGGCGTGTATTTCCCTATATACGTCGTGTGTTGGTTTATTTATAATATAATTTGTAAATATATCTATTTTATTTTAATTATTAATAATTATTATATAGTTTACTATAACAATTATATTTATTTATATAATCTTAAAAAAAATTAGGATACACGGCGTGTACCATACATACACGCCGTGTACCTCGGCTATATAAGTCGCGGTCCACCCGGCTTGAGGCCGTGTCGCATGGCTGCACCATTTTTATCCTTTCTTTCTGTTTCTTCTCCCGAATTCCACCTGAACCCCCCTTCTCCAGATCCGTCGATTTGGGGTGTTTCAAGTTCTGATTCCTCTCACATTGTGATCTTCGATCCAGGTACACCATTCTACACCCTCTGTTTCAAGTTTTTAGACTCGTTTAGGGTGTTTTCCAGATCGGCCGACCATTCAGCTTCTGGCAATACATAGCCACGAAATGAAGAACACACGCCGTGTACTTATGTACATGGCTACACACAAAATATTTCGAAATTTGAATATACATGGTGTGTATGTTCGGTACACACCGTGTCCTTTTCATCGTGCCTGAGTACACCTTTGCACATGGCCTCACCCACCATTTTCATACACGACGTGTATGTTCGGTACATACCGTGTAGACCATTTCCCTTGGGCCCTCCATGTGTGGAACATAACATGGCATGTCACCCCCTGTTCTAGAACATGACATGTATGTTCGGTACACGCCGTGTCCTTTACATCTGTAGTCGGCCCGTGTTTCCCCTCTACCCGGCCTCTCACCCTATATTCCGATACACGGTATGTGTGTTCATTTCACGTTGTGTCTGTGTAATGTTTGATCGGCCTGTGTCTCACCCTCTACACGGCCATGTTCTTCGTGTGCAGTCTACGCCGTGTCCTGTACTTACACGGCGTGTATTGTTTTCTATGAACTAATAAAAACATGGCCGTGTCATTTGTTCCACATGACCACCAACACTTTGAGTGAACACAGCGTGTATGTTTGGTACACGCCGTGTACTTTTCCATGGTTTGTTTTTCACCTACGGCATGTCTGTCTAGAGAACACGGGATACTCTCCATTTTTAACTACACGTTGTGTACTCTGGAGTACACGTCGTGTACTTTTCTTTTCCAGTTTTCTCACATTTTCTTTTTTTTTCTTTCCTTTTTCTTTTTCTCTTATTTTGTTTTCTATTTCTTTCTATTTCAGAGTATGGAGAATCACGATCCTCCACACGGGAAGCGGCCAGCCTCTGCCACTGAGGGTGAGGATTCCAGTTATCGTCAGATCCGACTCCAACCACCAACGCAGTCGGACCCCGAAGCTCCGGTCTTTGAGCTCCCTCCATTGGCCATTCTTCCACCACTCACTCCCCCAGATGAGGTCAGGCCTACTTCTACTGCACCAGCTACCACTTTCCCTATACTATTATCCTCTGCAGCTGGTCCCTCTTTGAGCACACCTTCCACCGAGCCACCTTCTACTTCGGAAGATCCACCTCCAGAGCCAGACGTTGTTGCTGCACCTGCACTTGGGTCGAGACCTGCAGGTTCTCCCTATCCTTGCATGGTATTCCCGGTCACCGAACTCTCATACGACAGGTTCCGATGCTTCTCTCGTCAGCCGATACCATTGAGTGGTCGGTACCTCGACAGCAGCATTTCGCAGCGGCTTGATATTTGGGAGGAGTTGGAGGTGCTTCTCGGGCACACCACACTCCTTGATATTTTCCAGGTCAGCACTCCTGTATTCCGTGATTTATTTGTGGAGTTTGCGGCCTCGTTTGAGTTCTATGGAGCGGAGTACCGAGAGACACCTGGTGATGCGGTGCCCGTAGTTTGATTCCAGCTAGGCGGCCAACGTTTTTCTTTGATGATGACAGAGTTTGGAAGAGGGTGTGGCTTCTAACCCCATCCTATCACCCCACCCCTCGTTTCTGACTTGACCCAGCCCGAGCACTCTGACCTTGTTGCCATGTGGCGGGAGATCGCTAGGCCTGACCACCGATACTCCCCCACTTCTCAGAAGAGCACTCTTATAGCCGACCCCGTCCTTCGCTTCACCCAACGGTGCTTCAGCGCCATCCTTTTCCCCTGCCATGAGGATATGGGGGTCATGACTGGCCGTGACATGGAGCTTCTTACCTGTGTCATCTGGCACGACTACCCAGACCTCCCTTATCTTACCGCATCCTATTTCCACTCCATGTTTATTGTCCGTCAGGGCAACCTGAATGGCGGGTTTTACACCACCCATCTTGCCCACCACTTAGGGGTATTCGATCCCTAATTACCTCATGACTTGATAGGTTCAACCCAACGGATGGACTTCCTCATGATCATTCGCATGGGATTGGTCCGGAAGCAGGGGAGCCTACATCCTTGCTCAGGCTCGCGCTCCGCCACCTGCTGACCCCCCTGCCCCAGCTGCTGACCCCGCTCCTCCCTCCCCACCCCCTCCAAATTCTCCACCTCACCCACCTCCTACTTACCCCACTTCTTCTGACCTTCCTTCTTCAGTCCCATCCCACATCCCACCTACCCCCACACCCTCGTTTGATCTGAACCTTTCCCTCCACCTAGCCACGATGGAGCAGAATTTAGTTTGTATCATCAGCCGCCAGGACACCATTTCACGCCATTTGATTCGTATGGACGGCCGCTAGGACCAGATGGAGCTTTTTTTGGTGCATATTGCTCAGCATCTTGGTGTTCCACTGCCTCAGCCACTAGCCTCTGCCTCCGTTCTTGGCCCTTCTGTTACTGCTCCACCGCCATCTCCTGCGCAGGCCACAGATTCCGTTCTGCTAACTACGGTGAGCCCTACTGCTACCACTTCTGTCGGGCCAGGGCCTGATGCTGAGCTACCTTCATCGAGTCCATCACATGAGGCTCCTACTTATTCAGATCCCCTTTCCGATGCAGAGTTTGGGCCTCCCACTTACACGCCTCCTGAGCCATTTTTACCGGCATATTCTGTATAGGATGATGCCTCCCCTGAGTTGACCCCAAGATAGTGACATTTTTCTTTATCTTATATATCTCTTCTTTTATTTTCTATGCTGTGATGTTGTGCATGTTTGCAGTTTTCTTTCTCCTCGCCAGTCACAGGTATCATGGATGAGGGGAGTATTTTTTCATTTCTATTTTCTTTCTTTTTGGATTTACTTCTTCCACTACTTTCCCTAATTTTGTCCCCCATTTCTTTCTGTTGCCCACCTTTTACCTTCATATTGCACTTGGTTGACCATGTGCAGTATTAATTATGGGAGAGCATCTATATCTTTCCCCTTAGTCTTTGCCCTTAAACTAATCTAGGAGACATAATTATTAGACTCTATATTTGAAAATGTAAAGAAATTTTGGTTAATCATTCTTATAAATGATAGAGTTATCAGTAGGAAATTTTGGAAATGCTGCATGCTTATTTTAGTTATTAAGTATTTTAAAATGATTATTGATATAGTTTCAATTGCAACTTTTCATCCTTGATTAAATTACATTGATTAGGCTAATCATTTATATGCATGTCATGACCTGATTGTCCCTTTATTATTTTTCCATTACTGAGAGGTATTAAAAACCCTTTTTTGTATTTATTTTCTAATAACCTCTTTCTTGAGAGATTCTTAGGATATGCATCACTACCAGAATTCGCAAGTTTTCTGTTCAAAACATGAAGAAATGTTTTTAATTACATTAAAATGATTGAGGCATTAGATTGTTTCAATCCTTTTATCTTGAGACCTACCCTACATTTAATCTTCTTTAAGCCCATAGAAGCCATGAACATACTTTATAGGAAGCCACATTACATGCCTATTTCCCTTCCTACACTATTTCTTTTTAAACTTTTCATGATTATTCGTTTGAGCTTTAAAGAGGGAGTCAACAATACATGGTATATTTTGTGCACAACCATGAAATAAAGTGTGGGGGAGTGCCTCTTGATTATTTTGGGAATAATGGGTTCCAAACATCTACTCATTGTATTCATAAGTGTTTCCCTTGTGTTTGTTTCAAAAAAACAAACAAACAAACAAACAACAAGGGAACATTATGCTTATTTTCCCATGAACCCTACTTGCCTAAGGAAGATGGTGATGATTACAAAAGCATTTGACTGAGATTTTGAAGGATGTATTTTCAGTGAGCTTTAATTTGAATATCATTCAATGTTGTTTAAAGTAATTAGCCTTCCTTTTTCAAGCCTCAGAATTTATTTTCACATCTGAACCTACCAACCCTTAGCCACAGAAACATCTGAACCTTATTGATAAAGCCCTCATGATTTTTTTAATTCAATTTTTATGAAGTAGAGAATAGGATATCTTGAAAACTTATGGATAGAGTGTATATACCTTAGATTGAGCATAACTTTGAATAAAAATATCTTGAGTGTGGAGTGTGATTTTGACTGGTAAGGTAAATCATCAAATGGCATGCTTATTTTTGAAAGGTTGAAAAATGTGTTGAAAGAAGATGAGAGTAGTTAATTGTACTATATATGAGGTATGATTTTAATATCTTATAAATTGAATTTGTTTGTGCCTTTTAGAATTTTTCCACATTAAATTTATCAGTTATACATTTGATTAATTAAATACCTTCCTTTTAAAGTATATGATCTCTTAATTAGATGTTGATATTTTTCTTGAGGGCAAGCAAACGACTAAGTGTGGGGGAATTTGATGCACCCGATTTGTGTATACATTTCCATATATATAATTGACAATAAAAACATGTTTTCAGAAAATATCTAATGTTTTGTGAACATATTCTTTGATTTTGGTAAATCAGTTTACTTTCAAGAGCTTTCTGGATAAATACACGGATCAAGGGAAGTCTGTGAAAATTTTGAAACTACACGGCGTGTACTTTTATACACGTTGTGTACATCTAGACAAGGACACGGAATGAAGTAGGGGGTACATGCCCATGTCACCAGGAAGAAGATACACGTTGTGTAAGGTAGCGTTACACTTTGTGTACCACTTTCTAGAAGCGGTGGCTGCTGAGAAAAGTCTACACGCCCATGTGGCTACTGAAGGAGACACGACATGTTTGAATTTCTACACGTTGTGTCTGTTATTCTAGAAGGGGTTGGTGGCCAAACTTATGACACTAAACGCTGAGTATAGTGGCTCTACACGCCATGTACACCCAACCACCAGGCAGCGCCATGTTCAAAAGTCAAAGACGGCATGTTAGGCCGCCTACCCGTGGAGAAATTGGTGCCAAAGCGCGTTGAAGAAAGGTACACGGTGCGTACTTTCTATACACGTTGTGTACTTTATTTTTCTATAAAAAGAGGCCTTGGCCTACGGATTTTGGGAGTTGAGAACCATTTAGATGAGAGATAAGCTTTGCTATCACTATTCCCGAAGCTACCATGGTGTCGTCATTCCGCCATTCCACCTTCCGACACCCTACCTCAACACCTACAAAATGAATCCGTAAGGTATCACGTGTGTCATTTCTCTCCCACTTTCCATGTGTAACTAAACCCCTCATGTTGGGGCTATGGATGATGGTATAATAATTTGTACATTGTTTTATATAGTTGTGTTTGAATCGTTGTAATTCATCTTACTCTTCTTAAACCGCTGTCTAATATAACTAAGAATTATTAGCCGGACCAAGGGAAGAATTCTCAGGGATATAAAAGAGAAGTAACGGTGAAAACATCCATGACCATTGGAAGGATTTCACCGATTTAAATAATGTACTGAACTTAATAAAGAATTAAGAACACTGACTACCAGACCAAGGAGTCAACTGCTCTAATTCCAAACAAGAGGAACCGGACCAAGGAAATATTGTAACAAAATGAAATCCAGAATTATTGAATTATTATGAACAACGCAACCATTTAAACAATCTGACAAAGTACTCCTTAATCACCAAAGCCCCGACATGTATTTTCTTCCTATTTTAAACTCTTTAAATTACTCATTGTTTTATTTAAAACTGTTAATCAATTCTTCAAAGTAAAACAATTTAGTTTCAATTAAAAAAACGAAAATCAACTCATCAACTCTAAATTCTGCATACTTTACCTAATTAAGTATTTACTCAATTAAATTTATGCACGCCATTGTTCCCTGTGGATCGACCTTGAAGTTATGCTATACTAAATTTCTAGTAATTGGTAATTAATTTGGGACGCATATAACTTCAACAAACGACAAGCGAGACCAATTTTATCACCCTTATTAAGAAACCCTAGGGTTAGTGTTTTATATATACTATTTCCTTTTATAGTATGTTTATTGATTATTATTATGTGATAATTGTAAAATGTGATATGTGGATATATCTTAAGAGGGATTCAGATGTGAGATGAGGTTTATTTCTTATGATTTATTATCAATTTATAAATTGACCATGTTCATATTATTTTCTCACCTTCACAATTACCATGCCATGGGAACCCAAGTTAACTATGTTAGTGTCCTTTTGTGTTTCATAGTGTTTGGACATGATTCTCTTACTAATTTTCCCATACCGTTAGTGATGTAATATCAATGTTTTTTTGCCTATAATGTTTAGGATTTTATAGCCTTATTTATTTGTGGATGGTGTTGTTATAGATGGGAATGTAAGATCCCAACCTTTTCTAGAGTTATCTCAGGTGTGATTTTAGGTACTTTTTGTTGTTACTTAAGTGACTTTGATTGGAGTTGTGACTTGGTCTGTGTTTGGGTTCAGTCTAAGAAAATATTGGAGGAAAATTGGTTGTTCGTGGTTGGTGCACGATTTGTACAAACTGTGAAGCTATCTAGGAGAAACTGTGTTCTCACTAGTCTTTTTGAGAAAATAGATTTGGCCTGCTTAAAGCATGTTTTGGGAGTCTGTGTTAGTAAATCATTCAAGTTCCCCCTTAAAGTAGTGTCTAATTCATTATTAGTGCACGTTTTTCTTAACAATGAGATTAAACCATGTGTGGGCCGATAGTGAGGTCCTAAAATTGTGGATCTCACTTGTTTTCAAATTTTAATGACATGTTTTACCAGTTATGTAGTCCTAACTCAAGAATTTACATTCTTAAGGGTAAAGGAAGGTTCTACCACTAACTCGGAAGGATTTCAAGGCCTTATGAACACTATTCTTTGAGACCAAAATCCTAAATCATAGATATTCTCTTCTACTGGTAAGTGGATTTTATCTTGATGATTCTCCCATTCTTTATTCTTTCTTTCCATAATATTTTCATGAAAGATATCTATTGTTTCCTTGGATATAAACCGTTTTGGTGAAATCTAGATCTTGGATTTTGGATCTAGATCAAGATTTATGATATCTTGATGTCTTTGATCTTGATTTTGGTTTAGGGATTTAGATCTGGAACTTTTATCAATTTTGTTGTGCTGCTCAGATTTTAGGGATTCCCATTGGAAAAAATCCACGAAATAACCAAGGTAGGTGGTCTTAATATAATTCCCAGAGTCATATATTTGATATGTATATGAAAATTTGTATAGTTGATATCATCCATTAGTAATTGATTTTCTTGAATTGGGTTAATTATATTGACAAATTGATTTGTTGAAGATTTGTTGAAATGAGTGATTAATTGGGGAATTAATCATGAGACTAAGAGGATTTTCAATTAGATAATTAATTTGGGGGAATTTATTATAAGAGGTAGGGGTTTTAATCAAGATAACTAATCGGGGGATTAATTAGGAGATATTGAAATAGATAAGTTGAGATAATTAATTGTGGATTAATTATATGCCTTTGATAATATTATCTAGATAATTAGTCATGGGATTAATTATGTAAAGTTGATATTATAATGATATAAATAATTCTAGAAAATTAATTATGTAATATGAATTGTGATATTGATTAATTAATTGATGAATTAATTAAAGGTATGAATCACTTAGTTAATTTTTGAGTTAAATAATGGAATGGATGTGTCTAAATAATTGTTGAATTACTAATGGGATTGAGGTGGATAATTAATTGGTAAATTAATTATGTGATAAATAATGGGGACATTTTAATTCTAAATTGAGAAGCAAAAATAGTAACATGGTCATCATACTTATGAGTAAAGATAATGGGAAAATGGTTATTATAAATTCAAAAATATACATGGTAACATGGTCATTATACTTATGAGTAAAGAGAATGGGAACATGGGAATTATATTGAGGAGTATGCATAGTAAGATGGCCATCTTACTTATGTTTGTGATATTTGTAACTTTAGAAATGTGTCTTTTAAATTTCAAATTTAAGAATGGAAATAATAGAACTTATAATTACGGACACACATGAGAATATTCGAACTCTGGAATGAGTCGAATCAGGTACTGGATATCATATCACCTTTTAATACTTCAAGATTTGGCCAGAAGCGGGTTTTAAGATATTATATTACCTAGTGAACAATTTGGGCTCCGGCGTGGGAAAATCTAGTATTGGGGTATGGGGCTCATTAGGAACCCTGAAGTTAATGTAGTTAGATAAAAATATATAATAATGTAATAACTGGTTATTTATGAATCATACTTATTTCTTAGAGTACTTGATATACTATCTTTTGGAATAGATTAGTTTCAGACACTGCTGGTGGTGTCCTACTGAGTTGTAATCACACCCTATTTGGGATTCCTGATTGGTACCCCAATAGATTACATTGTTGCAGGACTAGATGAGGGACAGGTCCATGAGATAGGTGGCTGATTGGGTATGGAGCTTGGAAGAGAGAACCGGAAATGGTTCAGGACCTTCTTGGAGAGTCGTAGTGTCTTTATTTTTAGTTTCATTATAAACTTTTAACACTTATATTGGCATAGCATATTTTCCATTTCACTTGAGTATTGTATTTTCTCTTTGGTTATCTTGTGACATGTGTATTGTTATAGTAATATATTATTTAAATTTTTTTATTTATTTAAACTATTGTTTTACTCTGATAAATGCGGGTATAGTCTCCTCGTGAATGGCTTACCATATCCTCACTCCTAGTCAGAAGCCTCTGGTGTACGGGGAGGCATGCCTGAGGTCATGTGGTGAATCATATTGGGGAACTGTTGTGTGGAACCTGGGTCGGGACGTTACAAATTGTTATTAGAGGTCCAATTTTCTTTCTTCTTCTTTTGTATTACTATTTTGGGAAATGTAGACAGGAGACTAGGAAGATTTTTGGATTGGTAATGAGCTCATTCATGGGAGTTGTAAACCCATGTATGGGTGGAAACCTGAGTAATCTAGGTGGGATTGTTATTATTGATGTATTCTGTTATAGTTGAATATTATTTCACCTTGGGTGATTCACTTGTGGTGTTATATGATTATTATTTCTAATAATTTTATATTACTAATTCGTGTCCCATAAAGGCATGAGATTTGAGTCTGCATGCATCATTCTAGGCACTCGGGGTTATTGTGGCTTGCATCATTATATGCATGCATGGGGAAATGGGTTAAGGTTAGTTATTGAACATGAATTTTGTTCCTTGTTGTGATATTATAATGAAAAATGGTGCCTAAAATGAATTGATAAAGATTTTAAAATGAATCAAAATGATAATAATTTGGTTTCAAAACGAGAAACATGATTATGATAGTGCATTTACCCTTTTTAACCAAAACCATAGTATGTGATGGTTATCGGTAGTGATAGCACTTCAGTTTTGACCGTGTAGATATGTGGGGTAAAAAGGATTATTTTTATTTTTTCCTCTTACATAAATGTTATAAGGTTGTGTTATGAGAACCAAGATGTGTGTTTGGCATTATAAAGAGTATTCCTCCATGACGCTTATTGAGAGGATGGCCAAGGGGTGTACCTAGGAATGATTGTCCAGTTGAGGAAATTGAGGCATTCCATTTGAAGATGAAGGGGATAAGTTTCACGAGAACTTCACTCACTTCATTAAATTCATGGAAAGAGACCTGGGGAGATATGTGAAAAGTATGTCTGAGTTGACCAGGGAGTTTCAGTTGCAGCACCCTATAACTTTTACTAGAGACGGTGGAACTGAGGGAGCTTAATTCTAGGTTGATTCCGTAGAGACAATACATGAACATTTGGAGACTCTAGTTGAGATGAGGGTCAAGATGGATGATTATATGCAACAATGATTAGTGAATCACAGGTGGGAAATTCAGAAGCAAACTAGATAGACTTAGGGTGTGTTATGGAAGGACTTCTTAGAGTGGTTATAGGAACACATTTACCTAGAGACGCTGAGAAAAGAGAAAGATGCTAAGTTCATGCATATGAACCAGGAGAGCACATCGGCGATATAATATGATGTACACTATACATATCTTCAATGCCTTTCTCTAACTTTAGTAGGAGATGAAGCAGCTATGGTGAAACATTTTCAAGATGGACTCAAGTGTGAGATTAAGTCTCAGTTGAATATCTTCAGGCTGGGGAGGTTTATAGAAATGGTGGATCAAGCTCTCATAGTTTAAGGGAACCTGAGAGAGGATTTCAGTACTGGACTGGTAATTATTACTATATGATAAAAAGGTTCAACTTCTGAGATAAGGAAGCACCATTATGAAAACTTTATCTAAGTCATTGGGAATCAAAGTACACATACAAAAGGGTTAGTTGCAAAATAACTCATTGGGGTGATATTTCATCAGGGGGTATGCTGAGACACTATCTTCAACATTATTCCCAACCACAGTTATAGTATCGATATTACAGTAAGATGGGACATCTACATAAGTTATGCAGGTTGCATTGAAAAATAGGTATTGAAGGAGCTACTGGGTAGAGTCAGAGTGTGGGAAAAGAATATTCTACACCATATCATGCTGGAAGTTGGAGTTCTACTGGATAAGGTGGTATAGGTAGGGGATGTGGTTCTTCTAGGAAGTAGCACCTGCATCAGTAGAGTGTTGCTACTCAGGGGAGTCAGACAACATCAGAGGGAAGATGGGTGGCACAATTACATGCATTATGGACTACACTTGTGGATAGAGAGAATGGACCATCGAAAATGAGAGGTACTATTATGGTTCCTTATACTTTAGCTAGTTCCTTTTTTGATACTAGTTCATCTCATTCCTTTATATATGTGAAACATGTTAATAGTTTGAGACTAGCGGTGGAGTTTGTGAGAGGGGTTATGACTATAGAAACATCACTAAGAGTACGATCTAGATATATCTGTCTATGCAAGGGATTTTGACTAGATATTGGGGAATATCATTTCCTATGGGATCTCTATGTTCTTAATGTGATGGGATTCAACTTGATTATGGGTATGGACTAGATATTCAGATACCAAGCCCGCATTGATTATTACCATAGGAGAGTGACCTTTGTGTATCTTAAGGGTGGTCAGTATATTCATTGTAGAGAGTGGGATATCCAAGATACCCGGCCAATGACAATTACTCAGTAACTGGGAGAGCCCAGAGCCCAAGTTTCTAGTATTTTTTTTGATGATAGGGGTGATAGGAAATATTTCCTTCCACCAGTAGTGGAAAAATATTAGGATGTCTTTCCTAAAGACTTCTTAGGTCTAATAACAAAGAGAGATTTGGAATTCACTATTGATATCTTATCGGGGTCTGGTCTAGTATCTATTCCACTGAAAGAATGGCCCTGACTGAGCTTCAAGAGATTAACACTCAGTTCGAGGATTTGGAGGATTAGGGATTTTCCATCCAAGTATGTCACCTTGGGGATCACCCGTTTTGTTCGGAAAAAAAAGGTTGATGGGATTTTATTTTTGTGTGTCAATTATTGTATGTTGAATAAAATGACTATGAAGGACCGATATCCTATTCTGTATATCGATGATCTGTTTTATCAAATAGAGGGATCTTGTGTGTTATCAAATATTTATTTGAGATCAGGGTATCAACAGTTGAGAGTAAAGACTTCTCATATAAGAAGGATTACTTTCAAAATAAAGTGTGACCATTATCAGTTTGTTGTAATTCCATTTGGGTTGAATAATTCACCTGTAGTGTTTATGTATTTGATGAATAGGATCATTCATCCATATCTTAATCAACTCATGGTGGTATTTGTGGACGACATCTTTTGTACTCAAAGACTCATGATGATCATGCCAAACATCTTGACATCATCCTGGGTATACTAAGAGAGGGAATCAGTTATACACCAAGATATATAAGTTCCAGTTTTGTATTGACCAGGTACACTTCTTGGGGAACATCATCTAAGACGAAGGTGTGTTAGTGGACTGAGAGAAGGTTCAAGCAGAGGTTTCTTGGAAACATCCCAAGAAAGTTTTTGATATCTGAAGATTCCTAGGATTATATGGATATTATATGAGATTCACCAAAGACTTTTCCCATTTGGAAGTTCTACTTTAGGTCTTGTCCAAAAAGGGAGTGAATCTTGAATGGTAAGAGGATTTTGAGAGATATTTTCAAAAGTGGAAGAAGTTATTAACATCAGAAACAATTTTGATCCTACCTGATTCAAGTGAGAAGTATACAGTTTATTATGATGCTTCTGGGATCATACTTGGAGTTGTGATGATGTAGGTAGATTGAGTTGTGGCCTATGGATCTCTGTAGTTGAGGCCTCATGAATGAAATTACCCTATTCATGAACTCATGTTGCAAGTAGTGTTTTATGCTCTTAAGTTTTGGTGACACGATCTTTTGGATGAAAATTTTATAGTCTATATTAATCACAAGATCTTGAAGTATATATTTTCACAGTTTTATTTGAATCTTAAGAAATGGAGAATGGTTGATTATATGAAATATTTTGATTTTGAACTATCATATATTCCCAGGAAGGGAAATTGTATGGCTGATTCCTTGAGTAGGAAAAATCAGAATCAGATGGTTCACAAGTCGAGTGCGGAGTGGAAGATGATGATCTTCCTGGTTGAAATGCATATGGTGTTTTAAGAGAGTCAATATCAGAAAACTTTGGTTTTAGTTGTTGTGGAATCTACAATTTTGAGATATATCACAGATAGATAGTACGAGTATCCATATTTTGTATCCTTGAGGGAAATCTTTGAAGGTGGCACTATCACAAAACTGGGTTTCCGCAGCGCCACCCTTTATCAGCACTAAAAAACGCTGATAAAGGGAACATTTAACAGCACAAAAAAAATAATTGTTAAAAGTGACCCTTTATCAGTGCTTTTATTAGCTATGATAAAGACCCCCCCCCCCCTTATCAACACTTTCTTTTAGCGCTGATAAAGGGGCCCCCTTTATCAGCACTTTTTTTAGTAGCACTAATAAAGGGGGGTTTTATCAGCGCGCATTTTCCCAGCACTGATAAATGTGTATATTTCAGAAAAATAATAAAAAAATAATATATTGATATATAAGTATATTCATATTGATATAAATATAATAAATATTTTGAAAATATGTTTTATATCGATTTGATATGTCGTAGACCCAAAATGGACACCCTGGAGAAGAAATTATGGTTGTTTGTAGAGATTAAGGACATTTTTATACTGTTAAGAATATTAGAAGGTGTTAAAATGTCCATTGTGTTGTAGGTATGGTCGTAACATTCGATTTAATATATGGTTGGGGAAAAATGGACACCCGGATAAAAAGTTATGGAAAAACGAACCCTCGGAGCCAAACTTATGACTATTCAAAGGGTTTTTAGTCCTTTTTGAACCAAAAATAACATTATAAGGGGTTTTGGTGATCACCAGAGTGTGTACAGTTTTGGAATATTCGATTTAATATGTGGTAGAGCCAAAATGGACACTCGGAGAATAAGTTATTGTTGTTTGAAATTTTGCAACTCTCGTATCTCCTAAAAACTTAATAAACCAGCAACTCACTAGAACAGGCATAAATTCTCCTCTGGCTATCTGTTTGAGTGCCACAAATAGTAAAATCAAAGCTCGTGAAATGATTGATGACAATGTCTAGTCTAAATCATTATAAGATCAGAGGAATGAAATATATACAAGTTATAGCACTACAAAAAATGTCCAACTTCAAACGTCCATAACTTTCGCTCTGGGTGTCCGTTAGGACTCTACCACATATCAAATCGAAGGCAGTGAAGAGTTATATGTAGAGGATTGACTCATACATAGTCTCAATCGCTCCTAGAACCCCAAAATCCCAAAAACAACTACCATAAGGCCTCCAAAACTCAGTTTCTATGTGTGGACCCCTGTCAAATTTTTATTAAAACTGTCATAACTTTTGATCTTTGTGTTTGTTCGGCCTTCACCACCTGTTTTGTCATATTTAGTTCCATTATCTTTAGTTTGACTATTCCCAGAGCTGAAACAGACACCCGGAGAAGAAGTTGTGTCTTTTCCTATGACTCTGCGATTTGTTAGGTTTTTCAAGACCCCATTTCTAGCACTTTTGTATATACATATTAATATATAATATTTGAAAATATATATAAATATGTATAATTATACCTACAGATATACATATAATATATATTTGTGTGTGTGAGTGTTGTATATATATATGTATGTATGTATGTGTTTATTTATTTATAAAAACACACATAAGAAAACATATTTTATAAATGTATTTAAAACTAATCTTATAAATATATATTAATATATATTAATATAAAAATAAATATATGGATAAAAAATTATAACTAAATATATATATATAAATAGATATAAATATATATTTACATACGGGTATATATATATATATGTTAATATAATTAAATATATTAATATATTAATATGACTATATATATATATTAATATAAATATATATATGTTAATATATATATATTAATATACAGATATATATATATTAATATAAATAAATATACATAAATATTAATATATGAGTAAATATAACTATATATATATATATTAATAAATGAAGAGAAAAGCAATATGGTGGAGTGGTAAAGGCTTAGGCGTGTAGGTAAGAGGTATCAAGTTCGAATCCTGGGGGAGGTAGGTCACATGCGCAGGTGAGGGGAATTTCCTAGCACTGTTAAAGGGGGTGGGGCTAGGTGGAATTGGCATGGGGCATGTGTGGGCTACCATTGGTAGTGGGCACTGTTTAAGGGGGGCTTCAAGCACTGTTGAAGCCCCCCTGAATTGAAAAAATATTTTTTTTTATTTTTTTTTTATTTTTTTTCTACTTTTATCAGTTCTTTTTAAAAGTGATGATAAAAGGGGCCTTTTATCAGTGCTGAAAAAAGCATTGATAAATAACCCTTTTATCAGTTATTTTTTAGCACTGATAAAAGGGGACTTTATCAGTGATTTTCTGAGCACTGATTAAAGGGACCCCCTATCTTCACATAGATTGATAGTTCTTTTTTAGCGCTGTTAATCAACATTTCTAGTGATGATAAAGGCCATATTTGTAGTGTTGTGGGGAGACAACTTTGGACTGGTTGATAGATGAGGATGAGATAATCTATGTGAAGAATCTAGTTGTTGTTCCTACAATCATACGAGAGGATCTCATGCGAGAATTTCATGCCTCAAAGTGGAAAGTACATCCAGGTGTGACCAAAATGTACCATAACCTACGATGATAGTTTTGGTGCCCAGATATAAAAAAGTAGATAGCAGGCTTTATGATAACATGCTTCACCTGCCATTAGGTAAAGGCAGAGCATCAATGACATGGAGGTTTACTACAGTCATTGCCTATTTCGAAATAGGAGTGGGATGACATGAACATGTATTTTATGGTGGGTCTCTTGAATATTCTTATGAATAATGATGATATTTGGGTCATTGTGGATCGACTGAAAAAGGTAGTGCATTTCTTTCCTATTAGGACAACCTTTTCCGTAGTGTAATTGGGAGAAATGTACATTCATGATATAGTACATCTGCATGGAGTGACACGGACTATAGTTTCAGATCATGAATGGCACTTTACTTCAGGCTTCCAAAAGTTATTTTAGAAAGTTCTTGGCACACATGCACTGTTGAGTATGGATTTCCACCCATAGATAGATGGGTAGTCAGAACGTACTATACTTGTGTGTGAGGATATACTATAGGCATGCATGCTTGACTTCGGTGGATCTTGGGAAAAGCACTTGGCTTTAGTGGAGTTCACCTATAATAATAGTTATCAAGATACTATACTAATGGAACCTTATGAGGATATTTATAGGAGTCCTTGTAGATCATCGTTATGTTGGATAGAGGCAGGTGAGTCAGAGTTATTGGCATTGAGTCTCATAGAGGAGACATTAGAGAAGGTACAATTGATTCAGAAATTTGTGGTTATGGCTCAAAGTAGGAAGAAGTCATATGCGGATAGGTATAGATGACCCCTAGAGTTTATAGAGGGTGATCATGTATTCCTTCAGGTGTTTCCTAGGTTGGGTAACTGCAGGATATGGAGGTAGGGAAAGCTGGTGCCCAGGTTTTTTGGATCATTTGAGATAGTGGATAGAATCGGGTTGGTGGTGTACCAATTGGATCTTCCACATAGATACAGCGTTATGCATGAAGTTTTCCATGTATCACAACTTCATTGGTTTCACCCTGATCCTTCTCATTTGATCGATGTGGATGAGGTTGACCTTGAGATAGATACGTCATTTGATGTGCATCTTATATGTGTGTTGGATCGTAGTAAAAAAATGTTGCGGGGAAAGACAGTGTAAATATTTCTTGTGTTATGGAAACATGAATGTGTGTAAGTGGAAACGTGGGAAACTGAAGAGTATATAAGGGCTCAATAGACTAATATCTTTGTTTTGGAATCTTATAAAGGCATGGAAGTGAAACTCGAGGATGAGATGTTATAAGGTTTGGATATTGTAAGATCCTAGCCATTTATAGAGTTATCTCGGGTGTGATTTCCAATACATTTTGTTTTTACTTAAGTTTCATTAATTAGAGTTGTGACATGGGGTGAGTTTTGGTGGAATCTAAGAAAATTTTGGAGAAACGTTTTATTGCATGGTTGGCACACGGTTTGTACAAACCATATGTCTATCTAAGAGAAACTGTGTACTCACTGGTCTTTTGAGGTACTACCTTCAGCATAGTTAAAGCACGGTTTGGGAGGCAGTGGGCAGAAACTGTGTGAGACCCCATTGACGCAATGGCTAATGCACGGTTAGCACAAGGTTTTCCTAACTGTGTGAATAAAGTGTCTGTGGGCTAATTATGAGATCCTAAAATTGTATATCTCATTCATTTTCAACTTTTAATGACTTGTTTCACATCTTATATATCCGTAACATGGTATTTTACTTTAATAAGGGTAAAGGAATGTTATCCCACCTACACGAAGGGATTAGAAGGCCTTAAGAACACCGTTATTTGATATTAAAAGCCTAAATTGAAGATCTTCTCTTTTCCCAATAAGTGGATTTCATCCTGATTCTTCTACAATTATTTCTTCCATCTTTCCTTGATCTGTTCATGGAATATTTCCTATGTTTCCTTGGATATAAACCTTTTTGGGGAAATCTAGATCTAGGATTGTGTATCTAGATCTATATTTATGAGATCTTTTTTATCTTGGATCTTGATTTTAGTTTATGGATTTATATTCATAACATTTATCAACATTGTTGTGCTACTCGGATTTTGGGGATTTCTATTGGGAAAAAATCTATCAATAAACCGAGTTAGGTGTTCTAAATATAATTCCCCTAGTCATGGATTTTATATGTTTATGAAAAATTGTAGAATTTCTAGCATCCTTTATAAATTTATTTTCATGAATTTGGTTATTTAGATTGACCAATTGATTTATCGAAGCTTTGTTGAAATAGGTGATTAACTGGAAAATTAATCAGGAGACTAAGGGGATTCCCTATTAGATAATTAATTTGGGGAAATGGATTATAAATGGTTGGGGTTGTAATATAGATAATTAATTGGTGGATTAATTATGAGATATTTAAATGGTTAAGTTGAGATAGTTAATTGTGGATTAATTTTCTGCCTTTGATAATATGATCTAGATAATTAATTGTGGGATTAATTATGTAAATTTGAGATTAGAATGTGATAAATAATTATTTAAAATTAATTATTGAATATGAATTTTGAAATTTATTAATTAATTGATGAATTAATTAATGGTTTGAATCCCTTGTTTAATTGTTGAGTTAACTAGTAGAATGGGTGTGTTTAACTAATTGTTGAATTAGTAATGGGATTGGGGTGGATAATTAATTGTTAAATTAATTATGTGACAATGAATGGAAAAATGGTCATTTTAAAATGAGAAGTACAAATGGAAACATGGTCATCGTACTTATGAGTAAAGATAATGGGAACATATTAATTCTAAATTCATAAGTATACATGGAAACATGGTTATTATACTTATGAGTAAAGAGAATGGGAACATGATAATTCTATTGACAAGTAAACATGGTAACATGGACATCTTAATTACTCTTGTGATATTGGTAACTTTGGTAATGTGGCTTTTAAATGTCAAATTAAAGAAATGAAATAATGGAACTCTAAGTTATGGTGTCACACAAGAATATTCGAACTCCGAAATGAGTGAAATTAGGTAATGAGATATCATAGACACATTGAATACTTTAAAATTTGGAAAAACTCAGGTATTAAGATATGATATTACTAAGGGAACAATTTGTCCTCCATCACAAGATGAATCTAGTATTGGGGTATGGGTCTCCTTGGTAACCCTGGAGTTAATGTAGTTAGATAAGAATAAATAATAATGTAATAACTAGTTATTTACACATTATAATTATTTATTATAGAACTTCATTAACTATCTTTTGAACTATACTGGTTTTAGACATCATTGGTGGTGGCCTACTGAGTTTTACTCACACCCTATTCGGTTTACCTGATCAGTACCCGAATAGATTACATTGTTGTAGGTCTGGATGAAGGAAAATGCCTTTGTATAGGTGGCTGATTGGGGATAGATCTTTGAGGAGGGAACCGAACATGGTTTGTTCCCCACTTGGGGGGGTCGTGGTGTCTTTATTTTTAGTTTCATTATGGAAACCTGATAATTATATTATCATAGCATGTTTTACCTTTCAGTTGACTACTGTATTTATTGTTTGGTTATCTTGTGATAGGAGTATTATTCTGGTAATATATGCTTCCACATTTGTTTTTTTATTTCCTATAATGTTTTATTCAGATAAATGAGGGTATAGTATCCCCATAACTAACTTACCAAACCCTCACTCCTAGTTGGTAGCCTCTGTTGCATGGGTATGTGTGCCTGAGGTCATGCGGTGAACTAGCTCGGGGCACTGTTGTGTGGCTCCTGGGTTGGGACATTACAGGTAACCCTTGGGTTATTTATTCTAATGGTATTTGTTTAACATTTTCATTCCCTAGGATCTAGTGATATTCCCATGATGATTTTTCATTTGATTATTTTAGCTTAGAGAACCTTTCTACACACATTGTTTTTATCTATTTTTACATTTCACAGACATGTTGCAGTAATTTTTTTTGTTTATAATTATTATACATCAGTGTTATAATGTATCTCATTTGATCTATATTTCATCTTTAATTTATGATTAATTTTATATTTTTTATTATAAAATGTTCTTTGGGAAATGTTTTGAATGAATAAAATTGATTTTGATTTATTCTCATAAGCTCTAAAGTCCAAATTTTTAATATTTTAAGGTGTTTTCACTTTTAAATGTATGATTCCATCCATTGGTTGGTAAAAAATATATTTTTAAAGATTTTAAATAAAATTTGTTTTATCTAATTATAATAAATGTATTGATCTTAATCATGGATTTATTTTATATTCTGAAAATGTTTTACCATGGGATTTAAAATAGAAATAAATGTATGAATCATTTTCCAAGTATTTTTATTGAATTATTTTGAATTAAATGTTTTATCATGACAATTGTTTGATCATCCTTATATTTTCTAACTAAATCATAATCAAATAATCAATCCTCAAATTCAATCAATGAATTTGATGTTATTCCTACAGGTGTGTTGTGTTTTTTTGACCAGTTGGTTATCTATTTTTATAGAGTATGGTTTAGTTTTAGTATTAATATATTTAATTTTATACCACTATGGACCAAAAAATATACCCTGATTCCCATCCTTGGAATATCCAGGATTACTTCTGCCACTTTTTAGAAAATCACCCTCATTGTACAATGATTTCCAATTGAAAATGATATCGATCAAATCACCCCCAATTTCCATCACCAATACCGATGATTTCCACATCCATTGGTTCACCTTTAATATTTGTATAACTTTAGAACTTCTTGTATTAGCATGTAAGGTGTGTTCCTTTGGCGTGCCTCAGTGAGGTCACAGTGCCTCACTAATGGGGAGGCACATCAAGTGAACCTTTCCACACCTAATGCCAAGGCGTGCTGAGGAACATGCCTTTGACAACACTGTTGTATGTGTAGTTTAATGTTCACTAATTTCAAGCCAAAAAAGGTACTAAACATGGAATAATAAATAACTAATTCATACTAGTATTAAACTTGGTAAATTATTAAACATAGGATTATATATAATTAATTCTTAGTCATAATAACCTAAAAAGCCATAAGGTGTGACTCAAGCACCAATTAAGATGTTATAACAGAAAAAATGAAATATTACCATTTAATTAAAAGAGTTCATTTAAAGTTTAGATGCACATGTATAACTCATATTTTGATAAAATAAAAATAACATGTCCTGTTGATAATAATGAATTATGATTTAGTAAAAGTTTTGAAAAATGAAAATACATAAGGTTACAGTTTCTTGAAAAAATTATTTATTTAAGGTATCTATATAAAACCAAATCCATAAATAATTCTTTAAGAAAACAAGAACATTTAGTCTATAAAAAGTTATTATATTAGTTTCATAAATCAAACAAGTTGATTATACATAATAATTTATCATAACAAATCATTCCTTCCCACTTAATCAACCCAGCCATTATCTCATCATGGATGCAATCACTAAACCAAGTTTAATTATTTTTCATTGGCTTATATTTCATTTATGTTATAGTGAAAGGAGATGAATTTATTTTTAATAAAATACAAGGTACAAAATGTAATACATAACTGAGTGTATTCAAACTATTTAAACTCGTGATTTAAAACTATATTCAAGTTTACTAAAAGTACTCAAGATATCAGAATATAAATATATACCAAATTGTAATTTATTTTTTTGAACCATGGTCTAAGACATGTGAATATTCAAGTTACTATATCAAAATAAAGTTAGGTAACATAACCCAAACATTTATTATCTATATTCCTTTATGAATTTTAAAATTATTTGGAACATATAGAATTTATAGGAATGAAATTATTTAAATAAAAGGATGTAAATAATTAAATAACACAAGTATAAACTTTAATTTCATAGAATAAATTATTTTAAAACAAGTAAACATTTTTAGAATACTTTATACAATAAAACAAGAATAAATATATAATGTGATGAACACATGTGATTTAGTTTCCATCTCATCATACCCAATCTCATAAAAAGACATTATTCAGCCCTCCTCTAGCTAAATTCTAAAGGAAAATGCTAATTTTTACCCATCTATGTGATATCACATCGCTTTGTCCCAATTTTTAAAAAACTGAAATCATCCCATGATCTTCGAAACACTCATAAAAATTTACAAACTCTAAACTTGGTGTAACTTCATTATTGGTTCCCTGCCAAACAAAAACCAAATATGTTATGTTTCTATCACCCTAGGTAATAGATCACCTCCAAACCGAGTCACACTCAGATAAATTCAAATTAAACATAAGCCTGATATCACACATGGACTCCATTTAACAACACATGGTGTTTTGAAAAATAGTTATCAATGTCATGAATATTTTTAAAATCTTTTTGATGTTGATTCTTGAATAAATTGTATGGAATGTGAAACCGTGGATTTGTGGCTTCTTGGGTTATGTTTAATTAAAGTGGTTTTTGATAATTGAATAGTCCCTTTATTGAATTTTGAAATAATAACATGGGAACCTCTGTATTATGGTGAGTAGTCCAGGAAAATCATGTTAGGTTTTAAATTTTCAATTTTTAATGGTCTTCTAAAAAATGTTCTATTCAGTCCAAATTTATAAAATGTTTAATAAATGTTTTATAATCATGATTTTTTTAGACTATTTTCTGGCCTACATAGAATTTTTATGGTCATGACTATTTTTAATTTCAGTTTTGTATATGGAAACTTGGTTTTAAATGTTAAAGTGTGTTTTGAAATGAAAAAATGATTTTTTACCTTCAAATGAACTAAAATGGATTCATGGTTTTCAAAGATGTGAAGCTATTTCAAAGTGAACTTATAAAGTTTTAAATATTTAAAAGTTGAAATGTTTTGATGGAAATGGTTCTAAAATTTTAATTTATTATTAACGGTTTTTTAATATGATTTTAAAAAATTTCACTTGATTTCTAATAGTTTTTATAGAAAGTGGGGATTATATCCCATTAAGTGTTTTGAAAAAAAAATATCGATTTCAATGTGGAATTTAAAAAAATGGATTTAGATCAGGGTTTTAGAAATTCAAAAATCATGATTTTTAATTTTGAAAGTGGTTTTGAGATGAGATTTAAGATTTTAAAATAATATGTGGTAATTTTTAAATAATTGTCTCTTGAAAATTGTGTTGTAATGTAGTTAGCTTCAATATGAAATTTGGAAAAAAATCATTATCATAAGATAATTAATTTATTATTCATTAATATCTGTCCATAAAACTACTTTTTTGTAATTAATACACTTATTTTTTCAATAATTATAGGGAATAGAATTTATATGTTTTATTCCTTTTATACCAACAAGGATCCTCACCATAGTGTCTAAAATAAGCGGGACTGGGTAATCATGCATCTGTTTCCACTATGAGATAATATTATAGTCTTGGTGCAATAATTTTTATATTCAAGGGATAGTGGTTATTATATACTCAAGATAAGGATATCATGTATCTAAACCTATTTTGAATGAGAAAATTGCTATAAAATAGTAAGGAAACTTTGAACATGTATTGAATGATTAGGACGTCTATAAAACCATTATGTTTCTAAGAAACTTTTAAGCTATAAGAAACAAACTAAGAAATTTTGTTTAGTGATTCTCCAACTCCGAACCCAAGAACATTTATATTTAATGAGGAAACTATCGTCCTTATCATATTCATCTTCTGAATTGATTTTATTGAATTTTGTTTCTTGAGACTCATCCCCCATCTCTTCTGGACAATCACCTATGTTGCTTGAACTAATTTGAGAAGTATTTATCTCATAATATGTATCTGTGATCATTTTGGATCAATTAAAAGGATAAATCCTACCATAGTGGAGTAATTATTTTCTTAAATTCAATTAACCATTTCCTTCAAAGTTTACAAAAGTTATTTGAACTGATCAAATGTTGGGTTCCCCTTATTATAATTATCTATAACTTTCACATTTGATAATGAATCTCTTATGTGTATTTATTTATTTTTTATAAAAAATGAATATTTTATAGACCTAATAGGATTTATATGAATCAAAAATGGATTCATGCTAATCATATAAAAAAAGTGTATGAATATGGAGTTGAAGAGTACATCAAGTGTGAAATAGAGCATGCATAAGACCCTTCTCAAATCCTTTGGTCATGTTTACGTTGTTGTTATTCAAGACAAATTAGCCTGTAAGAGTAAGAATAATATTTATTTTTCATGGAATAGATCATAGTTATAAATTTTGGAATGAACATGGGGAAAACTGAATGTTCACAATGATTGGAAAGATACTACGGTTTACGGATCATTTGATATGAATACCAGTGTAAATAATGATAAAGATCACTTAGAATAAATAAAAATAGCAATTGAATATGGATTTAATGTTTGTAAAAAGTTGTTTGAGAAGTTAAATAGACATTATTAGAGACCATTGTATACTAATTGTACTAAATGCATAACATTTTCAGCTATATTGTAGTTATATAATTTGAAAGCTAACAGTAGATGAAGCAACACTAGATTTATAGTGTTACTTGGTCTCCTAAATAAAAAGATACTAATCAAAAATGAAATTTCATATCAAATATATAATGATAAATGAATACTATGTTCAATGGTAATGATCTCTAAAAAATACATGCTTGTAAAAATGATTTCATATTTTTTTTAAAGGACCGTGAATCACTCTTAAAATTCCTTTAGTGTGTTGTGGATTGATATAAGAAAAATGAGTCAATTCCTTTGAAATTTGATTAGAAATTTCTTATCACTCCGTGATTTAGAATACTATATAGAAGCTTGGAAACTGTGAGGAAATTGTCATGGCATGCATATAAAAAATTAAATATGAGAACCAACGTCATCCAATAGATTATCCTTTGTATAAGAAAATTTGTTACGAGTATCCTGAACATGAAAATAAGCTGATAAACTTTCACATTTCATTATCTACAGATATAATAAATCCTTTTGGTGAACATACTAGTACTCACAGTACAAGGCCTATCATATTGGTAAGTTATAACTTGCTTCCATGGTTTTGCATAAAGCACAAATACATTATGTTATCTATTCTTATATCTAAACCAAGGAAACCTGGTAATGATATTGATTACTATTTAGATCCAATGATCAAGGATCTGAAATTAATGTGGTATATATGTGTCACAATGTATACTTCTCATTGAAGTGAAGAATTATAAATAATGATCATGTTGTATGGGATGATAAATGACTTTATTTCTTATAGATATTTTTTAGGCTATAGCATTAAAGGAATCTTGGGGTGTCCCATTTGTAAAGAATGCACACACTCAGTTCTGTAAAAACATTCCTTGAAGACATTGTTTTTAGAATAATAGTATTTTTACCTCTACAACATAAATATCAATCCTAGAATACAACATTTGATTGGAATACTAAAAAAGGAAAAACGTTTTCTCTACTAAAATTTGATCAACAATTTGATAAAGTAAAATATACTGACATTTTATTCAATAAACCATTTTTAAAAAAACTTGCAAAATCAGGTTGAAAAAATGATCGATTTTCTTTGAATTGTTGTACTGGAATTGTTTTTACACCAAACATTTTCTTGATGTCATTTAGGTTGAAAAAATATATATATTATAGTGTTATTAAAAAATTTATAAATGTTCCTATAAAAATGAAAGATAAAATCAATGCTAGATTGGACATGATTGACATGGGGATAGGAGAATAGTTTTTACTAGTGAAGGGAAAAGGGTGTATTTTTCTCCCTCCAGTTTCTTATACTCTATCCAGATGGGAAAAATTGAAAATTTCCACTTTTCTTAATGGTGTAAAAGTTCTATAGGGGTATTCACCAAATACAAAGAATGTCGTTTCAATGACTAATTTGAAGTTTCATGGACTAAAATCACATGATTTTCATGCTTTGACGCAAGACTTGATTCTTGTTTCTTTATATATAATTCTTCCTAAAAATGTATGACATATATTAACCAAACTTTTCTTATTTTTCAAATCCATATAAAATAATGTTATAGACCCAACAAAGTTTACAATCATGAATAAATAGGTTGAAGTTATATTATGTGAATTACAAATGTTCTTACTACCATAATTCTCTGATATAATGGTCCAATTAATGGTTCACTTAGTTATAGAGGTTCTACTATGTGGTATTATCCATTACATATAGATGTACCACATGGAATGGTATGTGAAAATTCTGAAATGGTATGTCAAGAATCGAAGTTGGAAAGACAGTTGAATTGTAGAATGATATATTTTTAAAGAATCATTTGAATTATATACTGATTACTTATCAGATGTTGATAGCATAAGTCTCCCAAAGTCTCTTTATAGAGGATGACTTATGGGATATGGGATTTCTATAAGATATGTTATTACAATTACCATAACAAAGAAGGACCAATAGAACCTATAAATTTTACATAATAGTGAAGATATTGATTCATAAGTTGAATCCTAGAAATAAATTCTTATATATTTGAATCCATAAAGGGATGAAGAATGGATATCAAATATACATAATCAACAGTTTATAGGTTGGTTCCAAGATCAAATTTATAGTCCATTATCTAATCATAGGAATTCAATTGTAGAATGAATTCGATGGCTAACTAGGGGACTAAATTAAAATGTTATATCTTACACTAGTTTTGTAATCATTGGTCATATATTCTATGCAAAAGAACACAACGACTGGAGTATGAAGAAAAATAGTGGAGTTATTCTTGTGGTAGAGGCAATGCTCATATCTAGTTATAAGGATAGAAATCCAATTTATGTGAATATGTTATATTTCGGCATTATTGAATAATTATAGAAGTTGGATTATACAACAATTCAAGTGTTTATTTTCCATTACAAATGGATTGAAAATGTTAGTGTAGTGAAAGTTGATGAAATGGGATTTGTGAAAGTTAATATCAGTATAGAAGGGGGAAAGTATGAGATGTTTATAATGTCATCACAAGTAGTGAAATTATTTTATGTATTATAACCATAAAACAATAATCAGTTCATTTCATGATGTTGACTAAAAAACTATTGGTTCAGATGAAAATTAATTCTAGTATAACCCTTTCATTGGGAGATTACATCTGTTCATAGAGGTCCCAGTATTGAAAATGTCTGGTACATTATAGGGGACCACAAATAGGGATTTGGATTCTTGATAAAGGAGAAAATTCCATTTAACCTTTTGAAAAAGTAATAGTTTTCAGTGATACGGTTAAAGTTTTTTTAATATACTATGTTTTTCTCATAGTATTATTTGTTATATATTGCATTAACATAATCTAATTTAAATGTTTTACTAATCATGTAGACAGTGTCTTCTGCACATGATAATTTTACCAATATCAAGGAATAATAGATTGTTGATTTCTAAAATTACAGAATTATTAGTGGATCAACAGCAAGTTGATGAAAAAACAAGAATGACACGTCATTATAGGGTTTAATAAAATTATCAAGGTAATAACTAAGGGTATAAAATTTGAGGTTGCGTATAATCAACATGAACAACCTATTGACCCAAAATAGTTAATGTTAATTAGATATTTTGGGGTCATAATAAGGACGAATATGCCAATTGATAAATATTTGTCGTGCTACATCTTGCCTATAATGAAGGAAATACTTTGTGAAGATATAAATGTAATTTTACAATGTACTTTATCTATTTTACCAAAGAATTATATAATGAAACATTGATTTAATTTTCATTATTCCTTGTAGGTTTCATTTATTTTAAAATAATTCCATAACAAATATGTCATAATGGACATTGTAAAATCCCCTAGAGGCTTCTATACTCTTATTACCAAGTAACATATTATAGATACTGAGGGGAAATTAATGCCCCACCCACTAGTTAGTTATACACACATAATAAAGCAGGAAACAAGGAATCCTTTCATTACTCTTCGTAATAATAAATTATTTCATGTATATTGTAGTCAATAATATATTTTTTGAAATTATTTATTTTATCCAATTCAATTAAAAATTGTTAATTTATGAAACATAAAATAGTGTTGAAAATAGAGAATATTCATCAAAACCAATGTACCCCTATCTCAAAGAAAAGATGGGGTAGGATTTACTAGAGAAGAAATTGTATGGTTTATACACAAGTATCATTGCTGATCATACCAGAATAAAAACTACTTTCAGTAGCTTTGAATTGGCTTGAACAATATAGTAATGTTACAGGAGGAGGTTTTGGAGTGTATTCTCAAACATATTTCAAGAATTAAAAACCACAAGAAGATTCATATAATATGATGAAAGTAATATAGGCACAAAAGTATGTTTTTCAAGATATTTTTGTCTAGTTTGGTTTGGAAGACCAATATATGAGAAAGGATCTAAGAGAATTTGTGGTGGAACAAATATCCGCACATGAATAACCAAGTGAACCCACTAACTTTGAGGATAGTCATTCCCCTCAACTGTATACCTTGCCTGAGGTAATCAACTTTTTCCATAATCTTTCTCCTAAATTTGAATCAAACAACTTATGATAACTTTATATTACAAATATTCTATAGGGTAAAGTTGCATGTGATTTCTATATGTCAAAACCAACACACTGTCTTGTTATTAGGGGTATGGTGTATAATATCCTGGGATAAAATCTATATGATAAGGAACTCCAAAAATATAACATGAGAGTGTTTATTGTGGTTGTTAAGGATATGACCGCTGAGTTACATGTTCCACTTGATCATTTGAATATTACAACAGTCAATGATTCTATTAGAACTTTAGTAGCATGGTAATAAAATATTATAAAGATACATGAGGTATGTCTTTAACAAATTTTTCCATATGGAAAACCAGTAACAGTTGATAGAAAAAGGACTGAAGTGGGTTATGGTATAACAGAAGGATAAAGCGATGGGGAAATGGAAGGTTGAATCAAAAAAATATAGTGAATCGGCCAATAAATCAAAAGGACCTTCTGGAAGTACATTCTCCTCCCTAGTTCCATGTAAACATTTATTACCATTACAACTTCTTATAGATGTAACATTTAAACATGGAAATATTTATTACATTTTATATAGATAAGAAATATATGGAACTTTATTTACAATTGTAGTTGGTCTCAAGAGAATAAATGAGATTCTCAAGTTTGAATGGTTGTGAGTCTTAATTATAAATACATACAAAATGTACATTTTCATAATATGTTAATCCAAATAGGATCCAATATTTTCATTAAAGTTAATAAATATTTATATTTTATATAGGAATTTATATTATTACTATATAAATGGGAAACTGTGTGAAGCTTGATTTGGATTCATTAATCCCTATATCATTTCTATGTAAGAAACTTCTTTATAGAAGGAAGAAATTAATAAGAAGAAAGATTCACTAAATTATGCATTTGAGGAAAAAAAATAACATATGACAGGCTCTTTTTGATGCCTACAGTGAAAGGATAAAACTCTACAATATAATTACATAAAATATATTTTAATTTTTCCATTACTTATTTTTTTTTAGGAAGCACTGGATACTAATTGCACTCAATATATATATCCTAGATATTTATTTTTTGGATCTAATGTATATATATCCAACAAACTGACCACACATTATGTGTATTGTGAATTTTCAATACACTGCAAACAACATTTTATAGAAAAAATTTTAATTATATTTTTCATTATTTTTTTTAACAATAATTGTTTTATGATAGAGTGGTTACTGAATATAGAATAAATTGTGGCATAAATTCAGTGAATGAACATAAAAAGCATGTAGATTGCTTTAAATGAAAATAAATTAAGGTATGTCTAGTATGATTTACCAATAAAAAAATATATAAAAAATTACATATTTTGGTCCATATTTTTGTAATATATAAACAAAGATAATGTAAATGATTGTGTGTATTATTTTTTAAAATTTATGAGATAGATCATAAATCGTGAAAATATCAGTATCCCATACTGGTAATTTCCAATGGTAATTACAATTTCATTCAGAATATTTCTTAATCATTTCTTTTTATATATTTTGTCAATACTACTAAAATATACAATAACCTTCATACTCAAAAGTATAAGTAAATTTATTTAGAGATGATTAGGAAGAATATATAGTGTCATAATGTTTTCCAAAAACAAATTTAGGTGATTATCTGCTATTTTTTTATATATTATGGGTTATGTCCTTAGAAATATATTTGGGGTGTTTGTAATTAATAGCATAATGATTATATATTATTTTTTATCTATTTATCAAGGAGAATTATAATGTTTGAAATAAATTTTTTTATAAACGATCAGAAAAAATGGTGCCATAATGTATACCGGCACCATGAAGAGTTGGATTCCTACTAAATATTTAGTTAATTTTCTCATCATTTTATCAACATTCTTAGTTAACTTCATTATCAGTTTTTGAGTAAAATTATACTAATTACCTCTCTAGGGTTCCATCATGGGTGGTGGTAAATGATAGAATAAAAGAACAATACACTGGTTTTATTTAGGTGGGTGGTGGAATGATTTGGGAAATTTGATCATCCATAAAATGCATGGTATAATATCACAAATTCTTGTGAAATCCATACAAGTAACGCATCATGTTTACAAAATTGAAATGGATTGAATAAAACTGATTCTTTTGAATGTGCATTATGTGAAATTAAATCACTCCACTATTATATCACACCAAATATCACAATTATTACAAGGCTGGAGGTTTTTAACCTATAATTATTAATAATATGGATACTTTTTCACCATCTCACTATCAAAAAATGTTTCCATTGTTCCCTCACTAAGATGCACTTGCACAATAATTGTTTAAAATGATCAATGTTTATAAGATAATTAATAAAAAACTCATCATCATTATCAATAAAAAATACATGAGAATAGGGATGTTCCTATTTTTATGAAATAATAGTGATGATTTTATGATAGAGTTTATCATCACCTAGAATATTGAAAAGGATATAGTAATCTATAGTAAAACCTAGGTATACTTAATGGATGCGTTATATTTTAGTTTCATTAGGTTTCTATAAAGGGATATATTGATGTTTTACACTATCAAAAGGTTTAAATAATTAATAATGGAGTTTAATGTCTTTTAGAAATATATAATGGGTCACACATAAGTTTTATCCTAAAAGAAATAAAATATTTTATCATAGATTTTGTACTCTCTATTATGGTTGAAGGGAAAGATATATTTTATTATGTTCCATAAATACTCAACTGTAAATATTAATTTTAGTTTAATCAATGAACTCGAATAGGTTTACACTAATGGTTAATTTTTTCTAGGAAACGATAAAGGGACACACTAATGTTTAGTATAATATAGGAATATATAATGTGTTATGCAAGTTTTTCATCAAAAATAAGAAGTAAAATGTTTATATATGAGTTTTACACCAAGCCAAAAGGGAAAAAGTTTTCATGGGAATTTTTTGTAATACATTAATGTTATGTTATTGTAAAGTGGTTAAATATATCATGTTTTTTTGATTGATATTCTAAAATATATCATACATATCCACAGTGGGTGAATCGAAAATGTTATAGTTTGGAATCATTGTTTAAAATAATGGGTCTTGGAATGCCAATTATCTTTGAAAAATGAGTGCTATAATTTTAGGTTGTGATGAAGGAAAAAAAGTATTTTAATGTATAAAATTTAGTGTGAAAAAAACAATCCTTTATGAATATATTTATAGTTTACAGACTTTAATAATGCAACACCATATAGGTAATCATCATCTACGTAAGATGGTATTTCGTATAGTTTAAGGTCATCTAGAAAGGGCTACTACGAGAAGTTTAATTTTATATAAGATTGGATGATGTCTTTACTTTTAGGGTCATGTAAGATTAAATAAGTTCCTTTTATTTTAGTTTTATATGATCAAGAATATTAATATTATAGTTTAATGATATATAACTAGAAAATATTTCCTTATAGTTGATTTTATCATCATTTTATCAAAACAAATTAGTTGATTTCCTCACCATTTTTATATAATACTTATTTTGTTAATTTTCATAGAGATTACAGAGAAATGAATTCATAAATAAAGATGATTCACAGTTGTTCTATGATCATGCACTGAACATGGATGATGCACTCAATATGATACAATTTTATTTTTCTTCTCTAATGAATTCAACATTATGTGTTATCAAAATTAAATATTGTTAGATTGCTTAAACTACTGAATGCCCTATCAGAAAAAAAAATACATGGTGGATTCAACCATAACTCAAAGTGAAACATGGTGTACCTGTTATGACTCAAATTGTGTGGTTTTAGTTTAATATTAACATTTTATTAATTTATTGTTTCATATTTATGTTTACTTTATTTATTTATAGTATTACTAACATAACAATTTTTTTATTATACATGTAGATTCTTTTTCTTGTTTTGGGTGTCTGTTCAAAGCTTCTCATGCTAATGAGATATTTGAATTTGAGGATGCATATTAGATAATGAAAATAAGTAAATGGGTCAGGAATTTATACAACCATCCTAAATGGGTTAATTCCAATTACTTATTTAATTAATGTTTTCATAATTTTATCTACTATTTGTAAGTTAATTTCCTTATCATTTTTATCTAATAATTATTTTTTTCTTTCATATATATTTTTGGAATTCATATTTTGATTTCATCTATCTGCAACAAGCCAAATAAGAAAGAACATGTTCCCTTATAATGGAATAGAAGACCTCATGCTGCCTGAAATGTGAAGTTTTTGAGGTAGCATGGGGTTTTCTATACCATAATAATGGAACATGTTCTCTATTTTATGGATTTTTTAGATAGTTTAAATCAAAACACATATCACATTCTCAATCAACCACACCACAATATGATATACAGTGTGCTTGGTATAACTCAAACTGTATGTTTTTAGTTTATAATTTATCTTATAGATCAAAACACACATCACATACTCAAAACTAAGAAAATTAATTAATATTGTTTTGGTACTTTTTGAAAAAACAATAAGTATTTTTTAATGTGTAGTAGTCAACCTCAACTCAATATGATGCATGGTGTGGTGGGTTTGTGTATTTTTATTTTAATTTTACATTTTATTAAAGAAGAAAAATAACATACTCAAAACTAATAAAACTCATTTATATTATTTTAATACTTTAGGGAAATGATCAAAAAGTCATTTGTGACATATAGGAATTAGTCCTTCCTCAATCTGATACACAATGTTCTCAATATGACTCAAATTGTACCTTATGAGTTTAAAATTGATATTATACTTCAAAACATGTTTTTCTCACTGAAACTAAGAAAATGAACTAATATTGTCGTGATAATTTATGATAAGGATTCATAAGTCATTTTTGATGTGTATGAATCAGTCTCAGGTGAAACTAATACATGATGTGACTAGTAGGACTCAAAGTGTGTGTCTTCAATTTAAAATGACATTTTATTAAAAAAGATATGTAACATACTCAAAACTAATAAAATGAATTCATATTATTTCGATACATTAGTACAGTGACCCATCAGTCATTTTTGATGTTTGGGAATCAGTATCTCCTCAATATAACACATGGTGTGACCAGTATGACTCTAAGTATAATTTTTATTTAAAACTGACATTAATTATAGTAAAAAACAAGTGATATACTCAAAAATGGTAAAATAATTTTCATTGCTTTGATAATTTAGGAAAATGATACATATGTAATTTTTTATATGTAGGAATTAGTTGTACCTTAATCTGATACATAATGTGCACAGTATGACTAAAAGTTTATGTTGTCAGTTTAAAATTGACAATTTAGTTCAAAAATTCTCACTCACTGAAAACCAAGAAAACACACATAGATTATCTTGATAATTTAGAAAAATGGTTTGTAAGTAATTTTGGTTGTGTATGTTTCAATCTAATGTGAAACTGACACATGATGTGATCATTATGACTCAAAGTACATGTTTCCAGTTTAAAATGATATTTTAGTAAAAAAAAACACAAGTGACATACTCAAAACCAATAAAACTGACTTATATTGTTTTTATTCTTTATAAAAATGATCTATAAAACATTTTTTACATGTATGAATCAACCTAACCTTAATGTGATACACTTTGTTACTAGTATGACTCCAAGTGTGTCTTTTTATTTAAATATGATATTTATTTTATTGAAAAAGACAACTGGTATACTCAAAACCCAATCAAATGCATTCATATTGTTATATTCTTTATTAAAATTATCCATAAGACATTTATGATATGTAGTAATCATTTGAACCTCAATATAATACATGATGAGCCTAGTATAACTCAAAGTGTCAATTATCATTTTAAATTGACATTTTAGTTCAAAAAGTTTCACTCACCGAAAACCGAGAAAACACATTTATATTCTCTTGATAATTTAGTAAAAAGATTCATAGGTCACTTTTTATGTGTATGAATCAGTCTCGCCTTAAACCTACACATAATTTGACTGGTATGACTCAAATTGCATGATTCTAATTTAATATGACATTTTAGTAAAAAATATAGGAGACAAACTAAAAAGTAAGAAAACACATTCTGATCATTTTTATAATTTTGAAAAACTATCCATGAGTAATATTGGACATGTTGTAATCAGCCTCATGACAATATAATGCACGGTGTGACTGGTGTGACTCCAAGGGTGTATTTTTATTTTAAAATTAACATTAATTTTAGTAAAAAGACAAATGAGATACTCAAAACTAAGAAAAAAAATCAGATTATTTTGATACTTTGGGAAAATGATCTATAAGTCATTTGTAACATGTATTAATTAGTATCACATCAATCTAACAAACATTTTGACTATTATAACTTCAAGTGTGTCTTTTTATTTAAAATTGAATTTAATTTTAGTAAAAAAGATGAGTGACATAATCAAAACCAATAATATGAATTTAAATTGTTTTTTTACTTTATTAAAATGATCCATAATTCATTTTTTGATGTGTATTAATTATCCTCACCTCAATCCAATATATTGTGTTCTTAGTATTACTCAAAGTATCCATTATCAATTTAAAAATTGACATTTTAGTTCAAAAAGTGTCACTCGCTAATGATTAAGAAAACCCACTCAAATTTTCTTGATAATTTAGTATAATGATTCATAAGTTATTTTTGACATTGTGTGAATCGGTATCATGTCAAACTAATACATGATTTGACTAGTATGACAAAAATTTCATGTTTCTAGTTTAAAATGACATTTAGTCAAAAAACAAAAGTGAAATACTCAAAACTAATAAAACACATTTATATTGTTCTTATATATTGTTAAAATGATCCATAAGTAGTTTTTGATGTTTAGGAATCATACTCACCTCAATATGATGTATGGTATGAACAGTATGACTCTAAGTGTGTCTTTTTATTTAAAATTGACATTAATTTTAGTAAAAAAGACAAGTAACATTCTTAGAACCCAAGATAATGAATTTTTATTTTTTTATACTTTATAAAAATGATCCATAATTTATTTTTAACATTTATTAATTAGCTAAACCTCTATCTAAAACAGAATAATCCCAATATGACTCAAAGTGTTTGTTATCAGTTTTAAAATTGATATTTTAGTTCAAAAAGTGTCATTCATTGAAAACCAAGTAAACACGCTCATATTGTCTTGATAATTTAGGGTAAAATAATAAGTCATTTTTTTATTTTTAGTAATCATTCTCACATTAAACCAACATGCGATATAACCAGTATGTCTCAAAGTGTGAGTTTCCAGTTTAAAATAACATGTTAGTTAAAAACAAAATGGATATACTCAAAACTAATCAAATGAATTTGGATTGTATTGATAATTTATTAAAATGATCCATAATTAATTTTTAATGTTTATGAATCAGAAATACCTCAATCCAATGCACATTGTGACCCGTATGACTCTCAGTGTGTCTTTTTATTTAAACTTGACATTAATTTTAGTAAAAAATACAACTGACATAATAAAAATAAAAATATGCATTTGGAGTGTTCTAATACTTTAGTAAAACTATACATAGGTCTTTTGTAATGTGTATTAATCATATGAACCTCAATCTAGCACATGGTGTGACCGGTATGACTCTAATTATGTATTTAAATTTGACATTTTTTTATAAAAAAGAAAAGTGACATACTAAAAACTAAGAAAACATATTTGAATTGTTTTAATAATTTATTAAAATGATACATAAGTCATTTTGGATGTATATTAATTAGCCTCACCTAAATCTGATACATGATGTTCCCGATTTGAATCAAATTTTCTGTTATCAATTTAAATTTGACATTTTAGTCCAAAAACTATCACTCGTGGAAAAGTGGGAAAATGTTCTTGTAATGTATTGATAATATATAAAAATTCTTTATATGTAATTTTTTATGTATTGTAATTGGTTTCTCATTAAACTAACACATCATATGACCGGTATTATTAAAAGTGTGTGTTTTTATGTTGAAAATGATATTTTAGTAAAAAAATAAGAGTGACATGATTAAAATGAAGAAAACGCATTCAGAATGTTTTGATACTTTAGGAAAAGTATCCATAAATCACTTAGGATTTTTAGGAATCACTGTCACCTCAATATGACACATGGTGTGACCGGTATGACCCCAAGTGTGTGTTTTCAATATATAAGTTTCATTTTAGTTTAAAACATGCATCACATCACCAAAACGTAGCAAAAAATCATAGATTGTTTTTCTCATAATTTTACATTCTAATACTTAATCCTTGAAATTTTTATCTTATAAATATTTAGTTAATTCTCATAGAGATAATTCTTCAATATAAATGATAAATGGTGTGACCTTTAAGAATAAACTGCAATTCAATTTGATACACAGTGTTCCTGATATGACTCAAAGTTTAGTTTATAATTAACACTTTATTTTAAATTTATTAAATTATAAAATTACTAACATAAGAACCATTCTCTTATGCAGGTTCATTATTCTTCTCGATTATGGGTGGTTTTTTTAAAAATAGTATGAATCGGGGTTAGAGGAAAAATATGAAATAATGTTTATTTTTTTAACTTATATGATAATTTTTACTTGTGTAATTTCAAAAAAAAATGTTTTAAATTTCTATAATATATTATTTTTTATTTTATTTGTGTTCTATATTTTATTTCCTTTAAAATATGTGTTTATACTTGTTTTTAGTATTGAAGGTTTTTTCTCTAGTGCTGCAATGTTTTGTAGTACACTTTAGTGTTCCCCTTAATTATTTCTTTCAGAAGCATTGATAAAGGATGTAACACCCCAAGATTACATAGTACGTTATCTCTTCAAAGAAATTTAATAACTTGTCATACCGAGTTCGAGCGCACCACGACTTAAAAACCAGCCCTTAAAAAGCGATTATGAATATTATTAACTGAATTTTGAATTTTATATACTCCAAATAAATTTATGATTCATATTATGTGTTTTCTAGACATAATATAAGAACAAATTCATTTTTTTCAGAAAAAAGAAGTATTTTCCCAAAAAAATGCAATTTTACTACCTTTTAATGGCGATCCTTTTAAAACAAATATTTGACACTTTTATATATGAAATTTAATGAAATTAAATTATTCTTTAGAATAGGGACTTGAAAATTTAGTTTACATAAATTTTTGGTAATTTTATGAAAACTTTCAATTTTTGATAAATAGTGAAAAATACTAAATTTTAATTAAAAAATTCTCTTTTAATCAAAATAATTTATAGTTTTAAATTATAAATTTGAGTGTTTTTAAAGTATAATTAGATTATATTTTTATCATTTAATATAATTTAGGTCATTTTATATAATTTCACATTTAAACTGCACATAAATAAGTGTCAATCTTTTGATACTTATTATTTCTAAAAAACACACTTTTTGTTTTGACAACATGAATTAATTTTAAATTAATTTCTGCCACTTATGTGTTTTGAAATTGGAAAAATGGATTCCATATTTTGAATCAATAGATCAAAATTGTATAAATAGGTAACTTTTATTTTTATACATTATGAATAATTACTTTGGTAAATATTTTATTTACCATGGTTAAAGGGTAAATCCGGTAAATAAGGGTAAAAAATAATATTATAATAATAATAAATTACCCTAACATGTGTCATATTCCTATTTTTTGAAACATGTACGACCATGGGAATCCTTGTCTCTATTTGGGGACCCCATGGAGCCACTTGAGAGTGATAATGACACTTTATATTAATTAATTTAAAGTAAAGACAAAAATGACATAAACATATATCTTTTAGTAAAATAATTTTTAAATGGGATTATATACGTTATAATTTCAACTAAAAATACTCATTAGAAATATAAAAAGATTTCCTACATAATTTTATTTTATTTATAATTTTAATACATTAAATAAATAAATTTATTTATTGCACAATGGTGACACTGTAACTACCTTATTAATGAAAGAATCAAATAAATGTTATTATAAATATTAAAATAAATATAATTTCAAAGTTTTTATGACATAAACTAATTTTATAGGTGAATATGAAATTTTAGGGTAGATTAAATGTATTTTTTTATGTAATAAAGTTTTTATGACTTTCACAAAAACCAAATACTAAATAGTGTCAAAATTTGCATAAATGAGTTTTTAAAAAAAATATTATATTATTAAATTATATAAGAGTCCTAAAAATCTAAGATAATGAAAAAGAAATTATATAATGATAGGTATATAATTAATTAGCCACTTTAGGTTCTCTTGGAATTTTATAGTAAGTTTAATAACCAATTATTATAATAATACAAGAATACATGGTAAAAGTTAAACTATTTAACTAAGAGTTAAATCTAAAGAATAAGTTTAATATGGTGACCCAAATCTATCTAAAACCTATTTTTTGAGAGTTTTGCGACCCATAACCACCTTATCCTCTAAATATATATTTTTTAGCAATTAAACCCCGAAAATTTTTTTATTATAAAATAATATTTCAATATTTTCCTAAGGTGCCCCTCACCTATCTTATAAAAGGGCACTTCCCCTTCTCTCAAAATCACACCTCCAAAGACATTTGGATCAGCCAAACCCTTCCCTAATATCCTCCCAATTTACCTAAATTCAACATAGATGCCTTATTTTGATCATAAATCCAACCTAAGGATCCCTTTTGATCAACTCAAAAGGAATCACCTGAAAAAAAGGTAATAATTTCACCACCCACTTTCCAGTTCTTTTCTTATTCTAATTCCTCTTTATTTATTGTTTACATTATAAAATAATAAATCCAGTATCTTCTATATACTTTTATGTTATTATAAAAATGGTACAACCATATTCATTATTCTATCCATCATATGAATGACAAAGTCACCATACGTGCATATGTACGGCTTACCGTCTCCACGTTATGGTGTAGTTTGTTATTCAAAAACTTAATTATTTTGATGGGTATAATAATGAGTATAACTGATGAAAATAACAAATATAACATGTTAATTATTCTGTATAAATGATATACCATACAGTTACATATGATTTTACCATAAATATAATGATATTTTTACTCGTGCGTACGTACGGATTACCGTCTCCACGAACGCGATGAGATTCATTCCCCACCATAATCATTAAAGAATAATTTTCATTTTATGATTAAAAATAATGTTTAAGAACATAATATCATTATGGATATTAATTAAATACATCTTATCCAAAAAAAATATGGCTTATGTAATCGAGCATAAAAAGTAAAACGGATCAGTTAACACCTAAAACGATGATACTATTGAAATATTATTAACAAAGCAAATTTAGAGGATCATATATGATATAATATTTATGTATATAGTTATATTATAATTTAATAACAATTTTTAACTATTATATATGAGGTTAAAATACCATCAACTAAGGAAAAGTACAAGGTAAGGGTTAATTTCACAATATCTTTATTATCCAAGGCTGGGTTTACGTAAGTATCTACCAGGACCTCTTTATCATCCACATCTGTGTTTTCTTAAAAATTGAATTCCAAAAAAATTTAGTATTTACTACAATATGGGTTAAATTCATTTATATCCTTATTTGACCATATATGTTATCAAATGAATCTTTCCCTCGTTTTCCCAACAAGGTACTTTATGACCTTTTCGACAAAATTATGGTAAAAATGACTTTTTTTAACTTATACAAAGGGTGTTTCTATTTTCTACCATTATATAATTTTTTAATATTCCCATTCAAGATTATAAGAATTTTTTCAAAATAAATTTTTTCTTTTAAAATTATATGACTTTTAAATGATTTCAAAATAGAAATAAATATTTCTCTAAAAAAGTTTTGATTTCATCTATTTCAACATCCTTTTATGGATTTTAAACTTGTTTTAATTTGATTTATTATGATACAAAATGTCCATATTGTATTGAATGTTTTGTGATATTTTTTTACTATGTATGTGTTATTTTTACACCATTCATGTTTTATGGTTAAAGTATTGACATTTTGTATGCTAGTTTTAATATGAATGTTTATGTTATGTTTAAACCTTTTCATATGAGGAATGCATTGGACTTAGTAAGTGATGGGTGGAGCCCGATATAGCTCCTCGATGCATCAGTAGTTCTCATGAGACAAACTAGTGTCTTAGCACAAGGCCTTGACAAAATCTAATTTTTAGTCCTGGCACAAGGCCTTTACTATGTGGTTATGAAGTCTGGCATTATGCATTCCATCATTATGAAAGTGGCTGTTGATATTGCATGTGATTATTCAACTAGTAGAATATCCATGTGATTAAGTAAATAGAATTATTTGATTTTGTATTTTCCATATTATTCTGAAGTTTAAGTTTAAAAGGATTTTGTTTTAATCTTATACATTGCCTTAAATGTTTATGCTTATTTATGAAAGTTTCCGCTATATTGTTATCCTTAATGATCATCTGATCTCACCCCTTTCTATGTTTTATTTTGCCCAGGATGTGAAGAAGTATTTTATGGTTGACCTACAAGGATAGGCTAAGGACACAAGTGTGTTAAAAATGGGACAAAATGTGGTTGATGTTTTTATTTCATGATGTAATGTAAAACATATGAATGTATGTAGTACTTCCAAGGCTACTAAACTGGTCGGTCTTTTAGGACATGATTACTTGTATCATGTCAATGTTATGTAATAATAAACTGAATCCGGGTAACTAGGTTCGAGGCATTATAAAGGGTCCCTTTATCATCTCTATAAAATTCACTAATAAAGGACCTCCTTTATCAGTTCTATTAAAAGAATTAATAAAGGACACCTTTATAGCGCTAAAAACAACACTGGTAATGGGTTTTTTATTAACTCTTCTAAAAGTTCTCATAAATTAAATATTTATCAGTTATTTTCTAGTGCTGATAAAATCATAGGACTTTTAATCATGCTCTGATAGTGAGTGATTTTTTTTCTGAAAAGGGACAATTTTAGCACTGATAAAGGCCTATTTTGTAATAGTGTAACCTAATGTTCTTTAGCGGGATGTGTTAGGTGAACTTCCGACTATACCATGTTTTGTTTGATAGGTGGGTGTAGTAAAAAACTGGTATATATAACCTTTTGTGCTGATGATATAGTCTAATCTTATGGTAAACCTTGGTATTTCTTTATGATATTCTTAGACTCAATGCCAACACTAGATGAAGTGGGTATGGTCTATACTGACCCCACATTTCTTACATAACTATTACATTATTTTAATGATAAATAAAATAATAGCATTAAAAACCCATGATCCAAAGGTTTAGTGTCTTATGGAAATTAGGCACATACAAAACTCTCACAATAATAAAACAAAAACATTTATTTTAAATCTTCTTCTTTATCCTGTGAAAGCTCACATTCTCCTTAGTACATGTAGTCACATGAGGATATACATCAAAGAGAATGGGTGAGCTAAAATTCTAGTAATAGGATAAATAAGTACATGAATACATATAACATGGGTGATAATATTCATCATTATCATAACATATTCATAGGATCATTATCATAATCTTGAGAGGAAGCAATATATAAAGGCATGGAATGTGGAAATACCTAAAAATGAAACATCATGTCTTAGTGGTCAAATACCACACATAGTTGTGAAAAAATATAGTATTATGTTCACACATAATAAACATTATATCATGATATATATAACATTAACAAATTCATTTGAGGGTTTTATAATTCTAGGCCCACCTGTCACATCATAAAATTTACATAATCATGCATGCCACATAGAATGTATAACAATATTAGTCATAAAATAACTCGTGGAAAGTAATGGGTTTCATAAGAATTTCATAAATAATAAATTCATTAATAATCCTTGAGGTTCATAAATGAAAAATCTAAAGTTATAAGAATCATCATTCTTGAGTGAAGAAGAAACAATCTCAAGGGGAGTCAAGATGTGTTTTGGAAAGAAGAGTTATTTTCGAAAATATTTATATTTTTCAAAAAAATAGTTTAGGAATATGTATATCATTTTAAATAAAATTTTAAAATAATGAAATTATATTTAAATTGCATTAAAGGAATACTCATATTTAAAATTGACATGAAAGTGGTATTACCCAAAGAAAAGGATTTGGGTTCGAGAATCCTCTTACCATGTGTATGAATGCATTCTTCACTTTCACTTAATATCCTATATAATAAAATTATGTTAATTAATTATATAATTCATAACCTATTATACATTTATTTTATTTATAGTAATTTTATTAATTTCATTTATGTCTGTTTACATGAGTTATAGAGTTTAATTTTTCTATTCTGGGAGCATTTGTTTTCATAGTTTCATGATCGGTTTACTTGAGTATAAATTTGGGGGTTCTTTTAAAAATGGAATAACTTATCCAAAAGTGAAATTATTTTGTATTAATGAACATAAAAAATTTAAAATGGTCTCATATACCATTTTATTATAATTTATTAGGATTATTCATTAGATAAAACATTAATGAAAATGTTTTAATTTCTCTTGGTAGTTTTTTAACAACCATCACAACATTTTATCATTTTATTTAATATTATGTTTATATATTGGTTATAGAACAAAATATAACTTATAATATTTATATTATAATCTTATTTAAGCATAATAATTTTTTTATGACTAGTCTTGAATGCGGTGATGGAAAATAAAAATTGGTCGTCTAGTAAGGTGGTGAATAGACACATCATGGGTGATGTTTTCATTTTTTTCTAAAAAAAGAAGTGGAGAAAAGATATTATTATGAATATAACATTAACAAAATAACGTTAAATTATATATAATATATTTTATTTATCATTACACTTTGGATATGGGAGTTTAGCTGAGGATGATAAATGGAGAGGGAAGGATTGAGGGTTTTACCTCTTGAATGTTTTCTCCTTGGGAGCCTCCTTAAGGCACTTGGGTTTGGAAGTTTTTTTAGACCAGTAGATATTGGACATGGGGAAGAGTATTTAGGATATAATTGGGTATAATTTAGACAAAATATAATTCTTTGAAGGTGTGTGGAGAAGAGTTGGTGAGGGGTGGTATTCATAGGGGAGGAGAGGGGTGTTTTTTTATTATTTTATTCACTAGTTAATTATTTTGGCTCAAGAGTTTCAATAGTATTTATTATTGTGAATAAATACAATAAAAACAGAATAATATTTCTGTATAATGTTTATTACATCATCCATACATCAAAATTGACTCAAAAATTCCTGTATTTAGCTTATATTGTAAATTATCGTATTTCATTATTCACCAAAAATTCTACTATTTTAGAAAAATCCCTAAAATTCACCCTAAGTTTTTTTTGATGTGTATAATTAAAAAAATAGGCACCATTTTATGTAAAAAAATTACCATATTAGAAATTTAATTTTTAAATAAAATCATCATTTATTCGAAAAATACTAATTTTAATATTATAACTGATTTTATGACACTTAGAAAAATTAATTAAGGACTCATAAAATTATATTATAAATATAATAAAATATAATATTAATTTATGAATCTATTTTATGAAAATAAATTTTCTTCTAAATCAGTATATTATTTATAAAATTGAAAATAATCATTTATGTTTTACAAAAATACCAACAATTAATTTATCATTTTTTAAACATTTATTTACTTATACCATGATATAATTATATCATATTTTTATTTATAAGGAGCCTAATTTTTTTAATAATTTAATAGGTTAGTTTACTATTCTATTAGTGGTATTATTATTCGTAACAATTATATTACTATTCCTATGGTCATGTTATTATTCCATCAGTATAGGTTTCTTAATTTCTATAAATACCACTTATTTCATTCTTCCTTCATGAGAATAATTCTTTTATTGAGTTCACTTTTCAATACATGTGTTTTATAACATAATTATAAGAAGGTAAAATTCCATTGATAAAAGTTTGGTTCATTACATTGTCGATCTTGGATGTCAATACGAAACTCGATAATATGATAAGTATAATTTTAATGCACTTTTTTTCACTATAATTTCACATTAGCATACAATTGTATTTATTGGATATATTTAGATACACAACTGTTGGTGGACTATATAGATTTATCCACACCATCCATGGGCACATTGGTTCCCAATAATATTTCAATTTTCTTTAACTAGGTAAGGGAAAGGCCCATGCTATAGTAGACAGATGAGTAGGAGGAATTAGTTGGAGTATGAGGAAGGGATTGGGAAAAGAACCAGGACCTATTTTTATTGTAGTAACCATTCATTTAATCCAGTTTTATAGTAGTCTCATTTCATTTCATTTTTTTAGAGTATTCTATACATAATCTTCCCATTTAGAATCATATTCAAATTTTTATGACTCATGTGATATTACTATAACTCATTTTTTTCATAGCATGTGTTATATTATTTATTTATGATATATAGGTATGAGGTGTAGCTTTATGTTATTATAATATAGGGATATATATTTTTAATATTTGTTCCACTATTATTTATGGTTACATGATCAAGAGGGTATAGTCTCCCCATGTGATGTTATCAGACCGTTGCCTCTGGTCATCATCCTCTAGTATTTGTGTAGGTGAACTCGAGGAACACAAAAACATGATTTGATCATGATGAAGGTGAACTAGGATGAAGTAATTTTAAATTGGTATCAGACTATACCCTCTAGTCAACACACATTCTGATTTTTTATTATTATTTGATAACAAATTGTTTAGATTGTATATGAATTTTAGACCTCTAGAGTGGGTACATGGTGTTAGACTGATAACATAATTTTTTATAACTTTATGTTTTATGGTGTATATGGAGTAGTAGGGTGTATTTATTATTAATTTATTTTTTCTATTTTATAAGGATATAATGGGATGTGTTACCTATAGAAAATTCAATTCATGTTCTTATCAATGAGATGACGATCCTCAAAGGAAAAACTATGTGAAAGTAACCAATGAGTATTGGAACCCTATATTTTTTGGTCAGTATGTGTATAGGGGCACCCAATATTGATAAGGGACTATAATTAGGATATATAGCATGAGTTATATTTAATTATTTGAGTTGATGTGAGGAAACTAATTTATGGGTATGTGACCCTTGTAGAATATAGTCTATAAACTAGGTTAGAGAACTTAGTGGTAATGAGTTTTCGCTTGGTATTTTTCTGATTCAAGCATTAACCATGGAGTGGGTCTCCTTTTCTATATACATCCAGGATGGTTTGTGATATATGAGGATATACCAAGATATTTAATATTCCCCTACCACATGGATACCCTATAAATAGAAAGAATACAAGGATACTTAACATAATTTTAATGAAACACTAATGAGTTGTGATCATGTATGGATTTTTACATGAGGGGCTTCTTAAGGTGTATGGATATTAAATATTGGTTGTTGATTTTTGTGAGGATGTGATTGGTATGAATGATATGTAGGGTTATAATATTTTACATGTGATCTTGGGATAGAAATAATATGAATCTTAGTGGCATGGTTCAAATTATAGGGATGGGTGGAACTAGGTTATACTCTTTCTCAGGAATAAGGTTTGGTAGATAATGATTTCAGATATATACTATTGTGGTAGAATTTCTATGATGAACATCTTTCCATGGAAATAAGAGATTGATTCTAATATTATCCACATGGTAGGCAGGATAAAATGATTTAAGCTCTGCCTTGGATGGTGAGATTAGTAATTATTAATGCATAATTGGCCTCTATAGGAAATGGGGAATATTTATTACGAAGATTTTAGATGAATCTCCAATAAATTGACATTTTTATAGGAGTCTCATAGACCTACCATATGGACATGGTATGAGAGTCACATGGAGGGTTCCTCAATGACTGTGAGCTAGGCACCGGTTGTAAATTTCAAGTAGGGACATGGTATAAGAGTCACATGGTACGGATCACATTAATATTGGGTGTTTGGAAATAAATTGATTATGTGGTGTGGGAAATAGTGGTATGGATCCCCATGATTTTATACACCCTAAAGAGAATCTTGTGGATGTAAATTTCTTGTTATAATGAGAAATAATCATGAATACCAACATTAAATTGATGGAGGAACATGACCCAGTTGGTTCTCAAACATCAATTATAAGGGAACTATTACAATTTGGAGAACACCATTGTATTTTTTTATTTATGGTATTTTTTGCGTGAATTATTATAAGATTTAAGAGAAAAATGTTTAGTAAACTTGAATTGGTGGTGTTTGTGGTTATGTATTATAACTTGGATGTAATAATCTTGAATTTTCTTCTATATAGGTAATACCTATATTTTGGAATCATCCCATGGATACTAAACAAAGATAGTATGATTGTTAACCTGTGGTTATGAATTCTAAGTAAAAGAATAAAAAGATAATGAATTTTCATAATATTGATATCCATGGTAATTTTTATCACATGTACAATAAATAAAATCTTTGTGATAAACCTAAATCTAAATCTTGGAACAATAAGTTAAGAACTATATGTTTTGATAGGTTCTTGTGTGTGGCACCAAGTGGAAATGGTCTAGTTTAGATTAGTGATGTCAACATTTGGTGTATGGAATTGGTAAATTTGGAAATTCATGAATGATGCTAGGATTAGGACATAGTCATTATGTTCATGGTTGGGGTAAGTGTTGTGGTGCATCGAGTTTTATATTTAATATTTGTTCAATATAATGGAATGTTGAATTTCATTTTTGGATTATGATAAATACAATGGCTCTAGAATTAATAAATATATGTCAATTATGGGGTGATCGATTTCTATGATGGACTAGAGTGGGAGATATATAATAATAGGTTTGTTAACCTAGGTATCACCAAGATGTATTATTATATATATATATATAGGTAGTATTAGTGGCTTGATATGAATCAGGATATCATAGGTTTTGTTTCAAAAAAATTAATATCAATAAGTAGAGGCTGAGAATTAATAAACAAGAAGACTTATTTTTCCTTTAACCATTCACATGTGAATGTGAGATAATGTAGTGATGTATTTTTTGATGAGGTTTCTGAGGTCACCCTAAGGTAGTGATTTGTAATGGGATATTATCGACCATCTAAATAAGGTCCAATAATTCCCACTGATAAAGGAGACCCACTCTATTGGTGATTTGGGTTGGTTGTTTGTTTAAGAGATAGTACATTGTATTTATGTAACTTGAAGTGTTATTTCAAATTTGGATTCATGATATATGTCACACTTCTAGTTGAGATTATAAAAGGCCCATGATACTTCAGTACATATGAGAATAACATTTAATCCTTAGACTAATAGATAGTCTGATCATATTTTAGAAATTCATAAGGACATAATACAAGTGTGCGTATTGTATTTCAATGGATCATATAAGATTCATATCATTTTACAATGTTTTCCTACAATAAAATTTAATATGAAATAAAGTGAATGGAATCTTTTTCACTTTTATATCAGGAAATTTTAGATTAAATTTTTTATTACTAGAGGTATGGGAGTCAGCTATTGTTGGATCGAGTGATGTATATGTGATATAAGAGAATACACAATAGATCTAGAAGTGGTTAGTGACCCTATAGTATAGGAAAATATCTGATGTTAACCAAAAAATATTTTTTATAGAGTTTAAGGTAGGTGAATTCATGACCTTGAGAGTATCGATTCATTTTGGACATCATCTTATTTAGATGTAGGGAAAATTATCACCAAAGTATGCAGGTCCATTCAATATTTTCTAGAAGATTGACAACAAATATTACCAGCTAACACTTCCTTAATGATTCCATGGGATGCATAATGTATTCCATATATCTCATATTCAAATATCTCATCCCAAACCTTTTAAGTGATTCAAATTGATGGATTCAAGATATGGTTTGATGGTTAATTTGACAAACAACCATGTTATATCATGTATTAGAGTGAGAAGATCCTTCAAGGGAATACAAGCCCTCTAGTACTCATAAATTGGAAGGATAAGCATGTTAAGGAGGATACTTGGGAGTAGGAGTCTGATATATGGGTGTAATGATTAGATTTGTTCCCCCCTGAGGCATAATGGCATATATCAAGGATGGATATCTATATAGTGGGGAGTTTATAACATTATTAATTTTTTTAGGAAGAAATTTTATTCAGGTTTTTTCAAACCTAGTGTATTTTAGCTATTGGTGGTGTTGGAGGTGGATTAGAGGGTCAGTCTCAAAGATTTGGCCCCATGTTTGGGATGATGATCTATTGCAGGTAGATAGTCTCATCGTAACATAGGGTGTGGAACTATGAAAAGGGTAATGTGAATGGATGTCACTCTATAATGATGTGGTATGTGTAATAAAGATTATCTAGTAGGGGAGAATATAGTTTGAAGTTCCTAACCTTTCTTTAAGGAAAGCGATGGTCGGGTTTCAGGGTTTTTCCTTGGTTGAGGTGTCGCATCTTCACTAGGGAGGTCACACCACAACATGACCCCAACCATGGGAATTATTCCATGTGGGGAAATGGATTCAATTTAGGGATCCATAGGTTGAGTATTAGTTCTTACCTAGATTATGGTTTTGTGTAGTGACCAAAAGAGCCACATCATGAGGGTGATCCTAACTTAGTTGTTTCATCATGACTATTGAAGTCACACACAACGCATTTCCTATATAGTCTTTTATGCGTTAATTAAATTAATTTTCTAGGTTTAAATTATAACTAAAATGATTAATCATGCATTTTTTATTATCTAGGCCCATATCCCCATCTCCTTCATTCTTCTCCCTTGGACCCTACTTGGTATAGGTAGGTGGTCCCCTAACATTATTGATTGTTTATGCTTATTTTTACACTTAATTTTATATGTAGTCATGTCAACCATGTAAACTTGAACATTAATTAATTTAAAAAATATATTTTTATTGACGCTGAGGGGTGGGAAAAGGTTTTTAGGTTGTGATTGGTTCATCATGGACTGTGGTTTCTATGAAACAACCACTAATGGTGGTATAGCCTAACTAAATGAGTTAAGAAATTAAAAGGGGAACCTTTGTGTTTCTGGATATATTCAATGAAAGTGGACTAGGACATGTACTCTATACATATTCTCGATAATTGAAAGTTTGATAATGTGAGATTAATATAGTGGTCACCTTGGATGATATATTACTTTGGAATTTTTTGGATGTGTTATTAACCAATATAATGTATATAGAAAACCGGTGTTGGGTGATTTTATAAACCATGTTGAATATTAGGATATATTTATAATGATTAAATATGGATTATTAATTTTGTTATGTGATCATCTTTATTTACATTATATGTATATTTATGTTTAAAATGATTAATTGGTTATGAATATTGATAGGGTTTCATTCAATTCCAACACAGGTATCTATTTAACACTAGGTTGGGTGTATTTCTTACCAGGAATGTGATTGAAGCATGGTTGGGTGTAATGCCAACCGAGAGCTTGTGTAATAACAAGATTGGTTTAATTCCAACCATAGTTGTTTATGTTACTTGGGTTGGGTGTAAATCTAGCCATATATATATATATATATGGAGAGGTAGGTTGGGTGTAATGTTAACAATGAATATACTTATGATATGGGTAGGGTGTAATTCCAACCATTTTTAGGTTATAGGGCTATCCAAACCCAACCTGACACAACTGACCTGACCCGACTAACTTGGGTTGGGTTGGGTTGGGTTAGGTTGGTTCAGGTCAAGGTCGGGTTGGGTTGGGTCATGGGTTGGAAAATGCTTTACCCAGCCCGACACAATCAACCCAACCATATGTATATATACAATAAATAATAAATAAAAATTATTTATACTAAATAATAAATCTTAAGTACCATTAATTAATAATAATTAACAATAAATAATAAAATCATATAATATAAAGTGAATCAAGGTTTTGAGTCGATGGAGGACCCCGAAACACCCTAAGAGGGGAGAAGTGAATCAAGGCGTCAACTTTTTCTTTTAAAGTGATGGATCTTGTTCCCAAGATGGTAGGAAATTGTTGAACATGTCTTATGGAATCATGTAGTAATCAGGCATTCACTTGTAGAGAGACAACACATCAATTTTACTTGGTTTACCACTAAGGCTAATTAAAGGATCATATGCTGATAGTGTGTTGGTCATACCTAAATCCACTAATCTTCACTAGTTTGTGAATACATAAGTTTAGACATAGTCACTTTGTTCCATACACACTTCCTTTACAAGATTTTTGGAACAACACACTACCTCCCTTGGAACATTTCATTAACTACCCCTAGCTCACTGCTTTGGGTGAAGTCTCACTCAGTTAATAGACATGAAGGTCACTTTAGTATATTTTCCTTTAAGTCTTTGTCCATAAATAGAACAAGACTCTTATTCTATCGAGGTCCTGAGTTGATTCACTTGAAAGAACTGTTCACTTAAACCTAATGTTCAATATTGTTGTTTGTGAAGCTCCTTCACAAAGATCACTTCCTTCATGAAGAAATTTTCCTTCATGAAACAAATTGCCTTTGTGAATCTCATTGAATCATCTAGGAATACCTCATCATAAAAAACATCATTTTTCTAAAATACCTAATAATTTTTCAAGACTGGAGAAAAAATTTCATGATGCTCAAGATCACTTTGAGTATTTTATTATTGAATCTCTTGGAATTCATTTAGAGTGATTCTTCCATTAATCCAAAAAAATTCATATCAAATGAAGTGGAGATAGCCTCATATATATAAGCTCGGCCCTTCGCAATGATCTCATGCCTCCAATGCATTTTTCATGAACTTTTAACAACATATTCGTGAATCTCCTCCATTCAAGAACCTCTATTTAGTTTTTTCATAGTTGCGGAGATTACCATAAACTAATTGCACATTCATGATGCTCTACTTATCAAAGTCATAGAGAACACTGTCAACTCATCATGCACTCGAAAATCTCCATACCTTTGAGATGCTTGTCACGACCCATCCCCAAGGGCCCATGCCTTGACTACCACAAGCCTACCTTCCATAGGCCAAGGGATGGAGACTAGCACCAAAAAGGAATATACTAAAAATGAAAGGCATTGCCTTTCAACCTATTCACCCACACGCAGCCCATACTGCGGAAAGTAAGCTAAAACTAGAACTAAAAACAAGTAAAAGTACTATAGAATGTTAAAGGGTCCGATATACAATCCTGAATAAAAGGAAAGTATAGAAAATGATGTACAGGATCCGGAGGTTGTCTGACAAAGATCTTACCTGAAAGGTAGGTACAAATCACTATCGTATGTCACTGCAGCACACCACGTCTATCGATCCACATTTGAGTATTGTATAGCCATGGCCCCCCAAAGTCTCGATCAAAGATTCCCATAGCCTACACACGAAACAATAGGTGCAGGAAAAGCCCAGTGCGTCCAAGCGGCTTGGATGCAGGCCACCCCCCCTCCATGCAGTGATGGTTGGGGCTGCGTATCCAGGTCATTATGTCAAACTGGACACGGCTCTCTGCCACTGCAGTGAGCCGATGGGTGTGCTACTTCACTCCGACAGTGGCCGCCGTCAGCGCCAGTGTAGTGGTGGTTCTTCTACAGGCCACCGGAGTTGCTTGGGTGGTACGTTTCTTGAACCATCTACACCTATGGAATCATAGGGCTGCCACCTTCTCAACGATGGCCTCAAACTCTCCTTGACACCATTTTGATAATTCTTCCATGAAGAACACATATTTCAAAGGGGATCAAGCCTTTTTTATGTCGATCCATTCCCTCCACATTATAGGTTTGAAATTGGGGATGTTTGGGATCAAAATTACATCAATCTATCAGCAATCCCCATGCAAAACCCCAAGGAAAGCACCATCCTACAAGAACACCCGATATGAGAATCAACATGTTCAGGGGTTGATCCGCATTCGTTGTTTTAGAATGAAGAACGGGTAATTCAAGCCCAACTAAATGTCTACCTGGATTCAGATTTTTCATAGGCGATGGATGATGACCCAATTAGTCATCGACATGTGGTTTGTTGTCATTCTTCACTATTCTTCAATTCATGGATCTGATCTAGTTCTCCATGAGATTTGTCGCCACGCTCTAATCCTCTTGTGGTCCTCATTGGTGAGGATTTCTCCAGCATTAGTTGTTCTTATATGGATAGAAATTCTACTGTAGGTTCTTTAGATAATCCCCACGGTTTAATTCTCAACTCTCCAATGTGTTAGTTTAATAAAAAGGAAACACGTCACAACATTTCTGTTATGCTGCGAAGTTGTGTCGGTACACTATTTTATTTATGAAATAGTATAGAAGTTATGCTTTCATAGTGAGCCATTAGAGATCCTCATTTAATTTTCCTCTTCATCATATCATCACCACAAAACAACTCTACCGTCCACCTCTCAATGGTGCAAAAGAAAATAAAATAAATTTTTCTAAGTTATTTTATTATTTTCCGAAAATTCTAAAAATTAACTTTTCCATCTGACCCTTGACGGTCAATGTTAAGTCTTTTCTAGGTGAATCTCAGCATTCTGAGTTCAATAGTGCCATCAGATTTTTGATCTGAGCACTATTTCAAGCGTTATAAAAACCATCTCACACGTTTACTTAAACGAACATAAAAAAAGTTCAAAATTACATTACGGGCTCACCAAGTCTTGGAATCATGTGTCGTCAGAGTGTGTGGTCTCGAAATAATTCCATATAATTTTAAAAAATAAAATGGAAATTCCAGGACATTACATTTCCCCAACCTAGGTATTTACATCCCTGAAATACAAAACAATGGCTACTCAAACAAATGGAGGTGCTGAGCACAAATCTCGGCCTCCCACTCCCATGTTCTCTCTTGCAGATTCTCGTGCTACCACCGAATGTGAACAAGAGGAATCGACTGTCCATGAAGGACCCAATCCTATTGATCCTCTATCTCTACTTGGAACATTGCAAACTTCACCCCATCATCTATGTCCATCTCTCCCCAATCGATGACGTGTGACGGATCATGCACATACCTCCTCTGTTGTGACACATGAAAAATATCATGCACCTGGTGCATCTGTAGGGGAAGATCTAGGTAGCATGCCACCTTCCCAACTCTATTGAGGATCTAAAAAGTTCTGATGAAACTCATATATAACTTTTCCCCCCAGCCAAATCTTTTAAATCCCCATCGGGGTGAGACCCAAAGGAAAACATGGTCTCCCTCCTCGAACTCCAAGGGTCTTCGTCTCCTATTGGAATACCACTTATGTTTGCTCTATGTCATCCTAATCCACACCGGTATGATCTGTTCCTTCTCAATGGTATCCCATACCAACTCTAAAACCATGAGTGTTGACTCCCCTAGGTCTATCAAATATAGAGGTGATCTATATGTTTGCACATACAAGGCCTCAAACGGTGCCATGAAAATGGTGGAGTGAAGTTGTTGTTGTATGAAAACTCCACCAGTGGTAGGGGGATCCTCCCAAATATGGCCAAAATATATGACACAAGCACTAATCATGTCCTCCAATGTCTAAATGGTCAGTTCCATCTGACCATCTGTCTGGGGGTGAAAAGTTAGGCTCAAGAGAAAATGAGTCCTAAACACCTCCTGCAATACCTTCCACAATCGGGATGTATAGCATGCATCAAAGTCTGACACAATCTTTGAAGGAACCCCATGAAGCCGTACTATCTTCTGGATGTAGAGGCACCCCAAGCACCCTATTGATCCCTACTCCCAGATGGGTAGAAGTGAGTTGAATTGGTGAGTAGGTCAACGATCACCCAGATAGAGTTATGGCCCCTGGACGTGTGTGGTAACCTCGTCTTGAATTCCATGGATATATCATCCCACTTCCACTCTGGTACCTCAAGTGGTTGTGTCAAGCTTGATGGGAATTTATGCTCAGCCATCTCTTGCTAACACGTGAGGCATCGTGAAACGAACTATTCCACCACTTTATTCACCCCTGGCCACCAGTAATGATGTCAGAGGTCCTAGTACATTTTCACCACACCAAGATGTACCACCAAAGGGGATATGTGAAACTCCCACAACACATCCTTCTGTAATTTCACTGGTACCATGGTGCGTCCTCTGAAAAGGATGATGCGCTCCCCACCTATTGAAAATATATCAGGAGCCTGCCCTGAGGATATATGAGCACATCGGGCCTCGTAGTCAACATCCACAAGTTGTGCCTCCCTAACTCACTGAAGGATTGTGGGAGTGACCATCATATATTGTAGGTAAGTTTCTTCTTCATCGTCCATTAAGGATATCTTCATTGTGGCTAGCTGCTCTGTCGTCTCACTCATCAGCTGCAAACCAGACCTCCTGCTGAGCGCGTCAACTACCACATTCCCCCTCCTAAGAGTATAGACTATTTCAAAGTCATAGTCCTTGAGAAACTATATCCATTAACTCTATCTCAGGTATAGGTCCTTCTGTGATAAGATATAATTGCGACTCTTATGCTCGGAGTAGATGGTAAATTGTTCACCCATCAAGTAGTGTCACCACATCTTCAAGGAAAAAAGACCACTACTGTTAACTCCAGGTCATGGGTTGACTATTTATGCTCATGCTGCCTCAGCTACCATGAACCATAGTAGATCACTAATCAATCCTTCATTAGGAAACAACCCATTCTGATAGATGATTTGTCTCAAAATACTACATACCCAATGCCTTCTTCTAGTAGTCTCAGGATGGGGGCACTCGTCAATCTCTGACTCAGCTCTTGGAAACTTTGTTGGCACCTCTCCATCCATATGAAGGGTTGTCACTTCTTTTTAAAAGCTTTAAAGGGTGATGATACTCTGGAAAAGTCAGGTATGAACCTCCAATAGTACCCAGCCAACCTTAGAAAACTCTACACCTCAGTCATGCTCTTGGGTGGCTCCCAAGAAAGCACTACCTCTATCTTCACAGGATCCACCGCAACTGCAACCTCTAAGATGATTTGTTCCATAAAGTGATCCTCCCATATCTAGAAATTTCACCTAGATATCTTACTATAAATTTGGTGATCTCAGAGTGTATCCAAGACTATCTACAGGTGTGTAGCGTGCTCCTCCTTCGATGTCAAGTACAAAAAGATTTCATCAATGAAGAATACCACAAAATGATCAAGGTAAGGCTGGAAGATCATGTTCATGAGTCACATGAACACCTCTGTGGAATTGGTCATGCTGAAGGTAATCACCAAGAACTCGTATTGTCAGTACCAACATCTTAAGGATGTATTTGGTACATCCTCATCATGTACCTGAAGCTGATGATATCTGAATCTGAGTTTGATCTTTGAGAACCACCTCACTCCCTTTAGTTGATTTAAGAGGTCATCAATCCTTGGAGGTAGATACTTTTTTCTTCATAGTTACCCTATTCAAGTGCCATAAGTCCATACATAGTCTCAAGATCCCTTCTTCCTTATTTAAAAACAACACCAGGGCTTCCCATGGAGAAACACTGGATCATACAAACCCCTTTCTATGCAAGTCCTCTAGTTGTACCCTCAGTTCATGAAGCTCCATGGGAGCCATCCAATATGCTGGTGTGGATATCTGTGCCATCCTGGGGTATAGGGGGATGTATAATTCTACCTCCCTACAAGGAGGTGGTCCAAGAACATCCTCAGGAAAGACATACTCATACTCATCCACCACTACAGGGAATATCTAACTCCTCCCATCCACTGCACTGAGGGTGATGCTATCCAACTGGTGAGTGATCGGCTGCACCCTTCTCTGAGAAATTCCATCCTGTTCTATAAAGGTTCCCTTCTTTCTAGTGAAGTAAAACATGGTCCCATTATCATGGACACACCACACTTTGAACCTAAAATTGTCAATATAATCATGGACTATAGATAACTTTTCCATACCCAAGATGACTCTGTAAGGCCTCAACGCTGCTACTAGGAGATCCCAACTGAAGCTCTCACCTCTTAGAGTAAGCTCACACTACCGAAACTAGAGTTTAATCATCGAATCCCCTCCTGTAGCAGTCTCTAATCATAAAGATCGATCCAACGGCTCCACCGGAATCTTTGAGCCTTGAACAAGGTCTATGGAAAGAAAAGAGTGACTAGAACCTGTGTCTATAAGAACCGAAGATAAGGTGGAGAAGACACAGATCATACCTATAATCATCTCTAGAGCACCATGGTCAAATTCCTCCACTACCTAAATATGATCTCACCCCTATCTATCGGCTCCCTAATTCCATGGTGGACCACCTGGTGGTGGAGGTAGTACCTCAAATTGTCATTCACTATCTATCGCTCGGCCTATTCCCCTACCATGTCTGCCTCCCTACAGAGCTCAATGCTCGATCCTCTACCTCTACCATGGTGGTACCTCAACTGTTTACTTATCATATATGCGACAGATCAGGAAGTCACAAGCCATGTGTCCCTTACCTCTGTAGGAGTAACAAACTCTATCTCTCAGGTAACCTCCTTGCCCTCATGAGCTCCAAACCTCCAACCCTATGTCTTGGGGTCATCCTCCAGAAGGTCTGGCCCATTTGGGCCTATGAGTCATTTGTCTACTGCCTACTATAGATGAATCGACCATCTTTCATTGGGTGGTGGATCTCACTATCAGTGCCTGCTTTTCTAGGAAGCTCTCCACTAGTAGATCTCTCTCTAGCACTCCATCCAACATCGGGATGCTGATCAAAATCATCATTACTCAGATTTCTCTTTGGATTCCATGTTCAAAGTTCTAGGCCCTGAATAAAGGGTCTCGTACCATGTCGATGGATTAGTGGGAGAGGTTGGTAAACCTCATCAAGTAATAAGCCACAGTTAGGCTAACCTGATGTAGGTGCAGTAGCTCCTAAATACACACTGAGCATAGTGTTTTCAGTATGAACTCCACCCTAAAGAGGCTCCTAAAGTCTAACCTGGCAAGGGTTTCCTCCTCGTGTGTCTGAAGTGTCAAGCTCCACAATATCCATGTTGTTCCCTAAAAAGGCTAGTGTCTAGGACCACTATTTGTTCTTTAGGTGTCTTTAATAGGTGATAAAAAACTTGTGTAACTACATCCATCCAATCCTTAGCTTCCTGAATATATGTCTCACCTTGAAACCTCAGAGGCCTTTATGTTTGGAACTCATGGAGTGTGCTCAGTTGGTATGTACTATCTTCTAGTGGGGCTGGTAGCAACTGCTTCTCAATGGGTGGTGGTGTTGCTGGTACACCACCCAAAGGTTCTATTGTTATAAGTGGTCGCTACACCAATTTCTCTTTTCTCGGTGGTCCAATGTCATGATCCCCCACTAGAATCCTGGATAGCTTTCTTTGTGGAAGCATCCTTTAGGGAAACTGATGTTCCATGATCAACATGAAATACCTATTGAGATGAGTCAAATGATATCAAGAGAAAAACATTTCCAAAATGCATGCAACCAATTTTTTCGTGTACTGAGTTGGAAAATAGAATTTAGGTTCCTCGTGTGGGAATACGTCAGTCGCCGCACCAACACTAGAATCCTTGTCCTGAAAGCTAAACTCAAAACACTTAAAACTATTTCCTCAACAAAAATATAGACTCCTAGTTTATTCTGGTAGAATCGACCACCCTTTGATACCAATTTGTCTTGACTTATCCCCTGGGGCTCATGTCGTGGCTACCCCAAGTCCACCTTCTATATTCCAGAGGCTAGCGGCTAGCACCAAAAAGGCATATCCCAAAAAGGGAAGGCATTTCCCTTCAACTTGTATACACATGCGCAGCCCATACTATGGAAAGTAAGCTAAAAATGGAACCAACAACAAGTAAAATTACTACATAAAGTAAAAGAATCAGGAATACTTGTCCAACTAAAAGGAAAGTATAGTATAGGAAATAAAAACTCTTGAGGTTTTCCATCAAGGGTCCTACATGAAGGGTAGGTACATCTCAATGTCGAATGTCACTACAACACACCACGTCTATCGATCCACCTCAAAGAACCATGTATCACTATCTTCCCAGAGTCCTGGTCAAAGATTTCTATCATATGCACAAGACACAACAGGTACGGGCGAAATCCATGTAGGGGTGAGTATAATAATACTTGGTAGGGACCCCAAGACCAACTCGTGTCTCACAGAAATCCACAAAGGAAAATACCAAAAATCAAGATCTCAAAGAAAAGAATAAAGCAAAAGACACAAATCACACCATGTATAACTTGAGTACATAAGTTCAGATGATTTGTCATAAAGAAAGATCATCTTATTCTGTTGAGTGGCTCTTTTGTTGATCTAGAAATGGTCAGTCTGTTATTGATCCATGAAGGGTCATTCTATTATTGATCCATGATGGGTCTCTCTACGGTTGATCCAGGATGGGTCGCACTACTGTTGATCCATGAAGGGTATCTCTCATGATAATCCATGAAGGGTCACTCTTATGCTGATCCATGAAGGGTCTTTCTTATGCTGATTCGTTAAGGGTCACTCTTCAATCTTCACGCCATAATCATTCACTAGATTTCCACACCTAGTAAGCTTGATTCTGGGAGGATATTCTCCTCAAGCCATTGGTCGTACCTTAAACTCGAGTAATTCCCACATAGAGTAACTCAAAGGACCATCTCATCGTAAGGGTCTCAATACAATAGATGGTACGTCGAACGGACACCTGGTATGTAAGATATGGGAATCTTTGTAAAAAGGGCCTAGTTGGATTTGAGTCTGATCCAACCAATACATATTCTAACATCTTCCAAAACTCATGTAGACTATCTTGTAAGGATCATCTCGTCACAAGGGTCCCAAATCCACTTACAACGCGTCAATCGGACGCCTGGTTTGAGAGATATCATTGTTTTCGTAAATAGGGGTCTGTTGCATTTAGGCCCAGTCTGACTTGGTCAAACCAACCTGACCAACCCTTACTAGGGTTCCACATGACTCGACCTGTCTATCTGGCCCATCGGCCCAGCCCATTGGGCCTCACTGTACCCGTCCCAGTTTGGCCGTGGGTCTAGCCCGTCGGGTCACCCAGTGACTCGAAATTATCTGGTCCAGCCTACACTGGTGGGCCAGTCAATTTTCATCCCAGGGTCCCATTGGGCCTGGGCCTATCCTAATTTTTCATGGGTTAGGCCTTCTATGATGTGGGTCCAGCCCGACTCCATCCACAGAACTTGGCCCGCCTACTAGGCCAGTTTCCTTCACCCCAGCGGCCCGATCCCTTCTCCCCTAGGTCGGCCCGCGTGGCGGACCGATTCTGTCCAGCCGTACGCGACACAGCCGCATCCATTTCCATCCAGCCTGGATGGAAGGTGGCTAACTGGTTCCTCCCACATACAGTCAATGGACTGCCAGCCTCCAGTACATCCGAGCAGCCCAGACGTGGGTCTCCCTTCTCTACGCGGCGTCTGTTGGCGTTGCAGCTCTTTGCCACTAGGGCATTCCAATGGGCACGCCGCCTCCCCCTCCCACCACCACTACCATGATCCATTACTTTCCACTAATTCCAACACACTTTTGGTTCTACTACGGGCCACCAGAGTTGCTCTGGTGGTCTATTTCTTGAACCGTCTGTGCCTATTGGATTGTAGGGCTACTGCATTAACTGTGACGACCTCGAACTCGCCTTGTAACCATTTTGAGAATTCATCCATTAATAACACATAAGGCAAAGGTAATCAGGCCTTTTTCATGTTTTCCTACACCCTCCGCATTAGAAATTTGAAATAGGGGAGTTTCGGGATCATAGTTCTATCAAGATATCAACAATCCTCATGCAAAAACCCAAGGAAATCACCATATCACAAGAACACCTGATTCGCAGATCAACCTATTTATGGGCTGATCTGCATTCATTGTTTTAGAATAAAGAACGGGGAATTAAAGCACATATCAATAACTACCTGGGTCTGGATTTGTCGTAGGTGATGGATGATGATCCAAGTCATTATTGACCCATGATCCGCTGTCGTTATTCATTATTCGTCAATTCCCAAATCTGATCTCATTATCCATGATATTTCCCGTTGCGCTCCAATCCTCCAGCGTTTGTCAGTGGTGAGGGTTTCTCAAATGTTTTTTGTTCTTATTTGGAGAGTAATTACACCGTAGGATCATTAGAGAATACCTAGGTTTTAATTCCCAACTATCCAACACATTTGTTTAATAAAAAGAAAACATGTCACAATGTTTCTGTTACGCTATGACGTTGTGCCATTACACTATTTCATTTATGAAACAGCATAGCAGTTACACCTTCACAACAAGCCATTAGTGATCCTCATTTAATGATCCTCATTTTCACCTCATCACTACACTACAGTGCCCTAATTGGCTTCTCAACGGTGCAAAATAAAATAAACTAACTTTTTCTAAGTTATTTTATTATTTTCCAAAAAGTTCAAAAATTAATTTTTCATCCGACCCTTACCGTTAAAAGTTAAGTACTTTATAGGAATATCTTGGCATTCCAAATTCAATGGTTCCCACATATTTTTGATTTTATTACCAGTTAAAAATTTATAAAAACATGCTTGCATGTTTACTTAAGAGAACTTAAAAAAAAGTTCAAAATTTCGTTCTGGGCTCACCAGGCCTCAGAATCACATTCCTTTAGAGAGTGTGATCTAGAAATAATTCCATATAATTTTAAAAAATACCTAAAAATTATAGGACATTACAACACTCAACCTTTGTTAAACCAATTCTTCAGGAAACCCATTCCATTTCCTTATTTATGAAGAGTTGATTCCAAAAAAAATAACCTTTCGCGATGCTTGTCTCTCCTTCTAGATTTTGAGCCCAAAAAATTGAAAAACACTAGGAAATGACACCACCTTAAATACTATAGTCAAATTGTACTCTATGATCACTTTCCTTAAAAACTCTATGATCATCCAAGTGTGGATTGAAAAAAACAGACTCAATTTCTAGTAAATAAGAGCCTTGGTTCTAACAATGTCCTCCTTCGGGCTAGTTGGAAATCTATAGAAATATTCAATAATGCACTAACCACTATCAAGACCTGATACATGAGAAATAAATCATCCCACACTCTAAGTCTACATGATTAAGGATCAGTGTAGAAATAGAGAGGAAGCATGAATTAGGTTCTCATGATTTTTAATTCTTAAATATTTCCAAGCTAAGCTCTAATCATGACATAGAATCATTACATGGTTTGTGAAAAAATCAGCAACCCGTAAATGTTTATCACATTGATTTTCTCCATTCTCCCCCTTTAGTAATAAACACAAAGAACCTTTATTTTTACTTGTAGATCTCAAAACATTCTCCTCCTGGATCTTATCCCCCCCATAAACATGCATCAATTCCACAAACTGATTAAAATAGTTAACACAAATGGGGATATGGGACTATATGTAACCTCCTCAAGCACTGATGGGTGGTTAAACACCAAGGTTCAATAGATGTTTCTCAAAAAAATGTGATTTCAATGGCTTAGTCAGAGTCATCCATTTGGTCATTAGTTCCAACATGATTTATTTGAATCATTCCATGTTAAAAAATTTATTTGATTAAGTGATATCTGATCTCTATATGTTTTGTATGAGAGTGTCGAACTAGATTCATTATAAGATCGATCACGCTCTTGTTATCACAGTGAATCACCATTGGTTGTTTCACCTCATCACCAATATTAGTCAGTTGTTTCTTCATCCACAATAGTTGAGTGCAAGGCTTTACTGTATAGATATACTCTACTTTAGTTGTACTAAGAGAAGTTATCTCATATTTTTTACTCAATCACTCCACACATTTCTTTCCAACAAATAATTCTCCACTACTTGTGGAATTTCAATCCACCACATCTCTATCCTAGTCAACATCAGAAAATGTTGATAGTTAATTATCTATTCCTATAGGAAAGTATAAGTCAAAATTGTGAGTACCTTTAAGGTACCTCGTGATTCTTTTAATTTCCTCCAAATGTTATTCCTTCATATTACTTTTAAAACGATCCTCTAAGAATTTTTTAAATACAATATATGGACATATTGCAGTCAAGTATAATAATATTCCAATGATTCTTCTATACATGTTGGGATCCAAAGAAGTCTCATCCTCATGATTTCCATGTTTTGTCCTAGTCACAATCGAAGTTGACATTGGTTTGGAATCATTCATGTTGAATTTATTAAATGGATCTCTTGAATATATTTAATGATAAATGAAGGTGTAATCCTTCTTCTTAATTTTATGTATCCCTAAGAAGTATATGATTTCACCAATCATAGACATTTCAAATTCGGATTTCATGTGAATTGAAGATTCTTCACCTGATCCCTATCTTTTTCATCTAAATATGATATCATATATGTACATAAGAACCATAAATTGATCTTCCTTTGAATTATTCACATAGAGATTATGATCAAAACCTCCTATTTTGAAATGAAGCCTCTTTATATGTGCATCTAGTTGAGAATACAATGCATGTGGTGCATGTTTTAGACCTTAGTGAGCCTTATTTAGTCTAGAAACATTTTATTCATAATTTCCAATCGAAAATCCCACTAGTTGTTCAATTTATACTTTTTATTCAAGAACTCCATTTAAGAATTTTGTTTCTACATCCATTTGATAAAATTTGTATCCTCTATGAATTTCTATAACAAGAAAAATCCTGATAGACTCGAGTATCTCTACTGGAGAAAAATTTTATTCAACATTAATTCCTTTAATATGTGCATATCCTTTACACACTAAGCATTACTTGTTTTTTATCACATTTCCATGATCATAAAATTTATTTTTAAATAATTAATTAGTACCAATCATATTATGATTTTCAGGCCTCATAACAACATCCCATGACTATTTCCTCAATCTGATCATGTTCTTCATTCGGGTCATTAACCCATGATTCATCATTTGTTGATTCCTCAAAAAAGGTTGGTTCCATAATTGATAGGAAGGAAGAATGGTCTTCCATTATCATTCTCCTTATCTTTGTGGGTGATATCTAATCCCTAATGATGTTGGATTAATTAATTTTTTCTCTATTATTTGGTCTTTGAGGTTCTAATGAAGTTTCTTCATATTTGGTTTATTCTTCTAATTTTCTTATAAATAATCATCGTTTTTTGATCCATGAATGTTTTTCATACCTTCATCTACTTATTAATTTGAATCTATTTCATTTATATGTTATTTTTCATCTTTTATCAAATCAATATATGATCTCCTTGAGGTATTTGTGGTTTTATCTTTAATAATCTTGACATCACTTCTTTCCATAATTCTTCTTATATGATTATTGAATCATTTGTAAGATTTGATCTTCATTGAATATACAAGGAATATTCCCTCATCTACAGCATCACCCTACCTACCTTAATTAACTTCTTTGTTTTGGATGAAACATCCACTTCAAAAATCAAAAGAATACTTTAGAGATGGATTACTTCTATACCATAACTCATATGGTGTCTTGGTTTCTCCCATATAAAGTCCTATTTGATTTTGAGTGTACATTGATGCTTTAACAACCTATTTCTAATAATGAAGAGAGATATGACTCTGAATCATCATATTTCTATCCATGTTTTACACTTGTAAATTTCTTCATTCAACAACTTCATTTTGTTGCGGGGTTCTCATTGCAACCACCTCATGCTTTATTCTGTGTTTTTTTAGATAATTTTCAAATTCAGTGGACGTTTATTCCCCTCAATTGTCATATCATAGAAATTTGATTGTGCAACCAGTATCATTATCATTTATTCTGAGATGCCTTTTCATGAAATAAATCACATATTGTTTCCTATGTATAATAATTACATAGTCTATTATACAATAATCATCAATAAATAGAACAAAGTACCTCTCTCCATGTATTCTGGCCACATTTACTGGACCACATACATCTGTGTGGGTGAGATCAAGAAGATTTGATACCCTTTTCTTCTTTGGCCGATATGAATAGTAGACTAACTTTCCAAGAATGAAAGAATCACATGTATTTTACCATTCAAAATTTAGATTTGGAATATCCATGAATATCTTCAGAATAGATATATTTTCCATGCATTGTTGATTAATGTAACCCAACCTTCGATTCCATGAGTTTTTTCCTTCTTCAACTTTCAAGAAGATAATTTCTCTTTACTGTCAACCTGATATAAGTTTCCATCTGTTCTTCATCCTTTAATGAGATAGTTCCCTATATTTCCTTTGATATTGCACCCATTTTGATTAAATTTCACTATCCTTCTTGATTCATATATTTGACACACACTCAAGAGATTGTGATGCAAACCATCCACATAGATAACTTCAGTTTTCTTAATCTCAACATTTTCTAATTTTGTACTTCCACTTCCTTTGAAATTCAAAGAACCATCATTGTCAAACATTATTGTTCAATCAATCCTATTCTTAACATTCATCAATAAATCTACATTCCCCATCCTATGGGATGACCACCCACTATCAATAATCCTGGTGCTACTATTCTTTGTATCTTTGAGAACTATTTCTACAAGGTTTGATTTATCTATTTTCTTATTTTCCTCACATTAAATATTTTATTGAATGGAAGATAATAATGGCCTTTCCGATCTCTTTTCCAGGTTAATTTATTCTTCATAATCTCTGTCTCTCTCTAAATCCATATTTTTTGTCATTTTTTGAAAACACTTTTAAAGGTTAAGTGTGAACCTTAACAAAGGACAAACCATGAAGACATACCAAGTAGACAAACCCAAAATAAAATTTCAACCATGAAAGGCCACCAAAACCAAAACCATCTTTGACCTTAAATAAAAAAAATTGAATTTCAAAATTGTAGTAAACAATTCATTATCCACAACATCTCCTTCAACCAAAATAGTCAAGCATTCAAAATTCAAACGAAAAATAATTATGCCACGAAAATGCAAACTTCGGGCCATGAAAACCATTGTCAGCCTTGATTCGTGCCCTAAGATGAATGATCAATCTCCAAACTACCACTCGAGAACCTTACCACCGGCAATTGGAAACCAAACTATCATATTCCCAATACCATCATAACCACCACCATAGGCCATTGCAAAAAACCAAGACCAATAAACACTAAGGAAAAACTATGAATGAGAAAACAAAAAATGGAAATTGGGATTTTCATAATCATTGAGGATAAACCACCTTGACCCTCAAAATTAAAACCATCGTGAAAATCAAAAGGAATCACCACCAAAAATCCAAAATGAATTAGATATTGGTTGTGACACTTAGTATGCCATCAACCACCTGAAGAGCACATCTCAAAACCTCTATAAGGACCACCACGACCAACTAAACTAAGTAGGAGAGATGGAGGAGTATGTTAGAGTAGATGTTGAGGAGGCATAAGGCATCAAAGTCAAACCAAAATCTTTACCAAGAACATGCATCACCACCAGATATAACCACAAAATATAGGAAGGAGATAGTCGTGATTCACGATCCGGGGAAACCAAAGACTTCTCAACCAGAAAAACCCAAACCACCCTAAAGGAACTAGTTCCCCGAACCAATATGGGGTTTGAAACATGAGAATCAGGAAATAAGAGAAGAGAAAGAATCATTAACTGCATCAATAGAGAGCAGAGGGGAAGCAAGGGCCACAACACAAAATACCACAAGAGAATAACCAAAGATCGGAATGAAAGAAAGACTCTATCAAAGTAAGGAAGAGAAAGGGAAACAATGAGGGTGGTCCATTATAAGGGAGGACTAAAGATGTTAGAGGGAGGAAAGGGGGAGATTCCACTGAAGAATCAATTCTCAAGCCTCACCCCTTCGATTCACAACTAGAGCAAAAACCCTAACCTGAGAGGGGGAAAGAGAGACAATAATCATAGGATCTTGCAAGGGACATTTGTTCCTCATACTCATATTGTTCTTCCAAAAGATAATATCTGTTTTCAATGTAAATTTCATATAGTTAGTGGGTATTGACTTTTCTATGAGTTATGTAGGTAATATTCTCACATTTCTTATACCTGCAATCAATAGCTTGTTGGCCATAGATAGAGTAGTGAAAACAATATCCATAAAATTTATTTCTTCTATAAGATGTATGATATGATTTCATTCTCCTTTGTTGACTACCTACCTATTCCCCATTCAAATATCTCCTTACCTCTTCATAGTATGACATGGTATGGCCCGAATAACCATAGAATTGACATTTCATAAGAGGCAATGTCTTATCACTACTGTTCCTCCTCATGTTCCTTATTTTTCAAATAGTATTTTACTGGAAATCATATATGGATATTCAAGGATAATTTTTAGATATCTTTTCAATTTGATTTGATACTCTCTTTGATATAACATCAGTTGCCTTTATGATATGTCCAACTTCCTGCTTCCCACTATTTTTAATCATTTTTTTCCATCCTTTGATGTTTCAACATCAGAACTAATTCCACTTTTTCCCATATATGTGGATATTTGATCATTCAAATCCTTATCTACTTTTTCAGAACCATGTTTATCTCTCTCTAATATCATTTCATCTATAAATATTGAAAATTGTATTTTCTTATTTGTTTCCCTTGAATTTAATTCAGTTTCTATTTTACTTCTTATAGTACCAACTTCTTCTTCAGGACCCTGAACTATCTTGGAATTATCCTCCAATATGAATGTAAGTTCATTAATGACATTTTCCTATTATTACATCCTAATCTTAAATTATGATCCATCTTCTAAGATTTCAAGATTTATTGAATTTTCTTTTACTACTTCTTCTGGTCTATCAATTTCAGATTTAAACTGATCAACATATTAATATGACACTTCTAGAATGGCTCTCAGCTTTTTATTTTCTTTCTTTGATTATCAATATTACCAGGATCATCCTCAAGTTCCAACTTAATATCCGTATCAACAATTAACTAATTATATTTAACTTTATCTTTAGAAGGTTTTAACTTTTAAACTATATCCATCATGGAAGATTGGGTTCCAGATTTAAACTTTGGTACTTCATTGAGAAAAAATTCATTATCATCTTTTCTTCATTAATAAAAAGAATATTTATAATTTCTTTCCTGATTTAAATTATCTCTTTTGGGGAAACCTTTTCTTAGGCTTCTGCATATTTCTAGCTACACTTTATTAATTAAATAAATCCTTTGATCATCAAGAGGAAATATTCCCAAGTCTACCACATTGAAAACTGGCCAAAGGAATATTTTCTTCAAATATCCCTTTTCCTCTCTTTAATTTCTTTGCAAATATTTAAAAAATTCCATATTCTCCATTGTCTTCATCGATACTAAAACTAGAAACATCATGTTTTTTTAGAGATTTGAATTCCATTTCATTTCTTAAATAATTCATTTCATATTATCATTTGGATTTCATTTCATAAAACACTAGACTACTTAGTATATCATCAAGAAGATGTTTAGAAAGATCCCTTCCCTCAAAGGATGACACTTTTGGATTTTAAAGAGGTGGAATCCTTCTCAGGTTTTTCCTTACAATTTCAGTGTCTTTTATTTCTTCACCAAGTCCTCATATTGCTCCAAAAACTTTAGTAATTCAATTAAAAATGGTATTTTAATTTTCATCAAGATTTATTTTTAGATCATTGAACCTATTAGGAAAAACCTGGGGTTTCACCTCCTTCACTTTATTTTCTCTTTAATATATATTTTCAAGTCTTTTCCATATAGACTTGGATGAATCGAAACTCATCGTATTCATATATATTTGATCATATAGTGCTACAATAAAGGAATTCTATGATTTGGAGTCTGCATCAATCATTTTCCTATCTATTTCAGTCATAGATAGTCTCGTTTGTATTAGTGACTTGAATCCCCTATGCAGTAGAAAGGGGAACTTACATTCTAAGAGAACTTAGATGAGATATCATCCTATTCTTCCAAATCTGTAAATTTCTTCCATCAAAGAGGGGGACTCCTGTGAAATTTACTAAATTATCCATGATAACAAAAAAGGATATATTTAACACTATTAACCTCCCTTTGATACCACTTGTAGGTCTATAGTGACCAAGCCTTTTCTTACTTTACTATTACATCATTTTAAAGATAAAAAACATAATAACATTACACATAGAGGATCCAAAGGTTTAGTGTCTTGGGAAAACTAGGACCACATATAACAAATACAACATCAACCATAAACATTTATTTAATTTATTCTTCACTAACTTCTTAGTGGCACTTGTCCTATCCTTAGTACATGTAGTCTCCTGAGGATACACATCAAAAGGGGTGATCTAGAAGCCCAGTAAGAGGATATATAACAACAATATAGCATGGGGTGAGCATAATCACAACATAGGAAAATGATCATGAACATGAGAGGAGCATAAATAAAAGACTTGAAATGTGGCAATGCATAAAAATGAAACATCATGTCTTAGTGGTTAACTACCACACATAATTGTGAACCAAGATAGCATCTTGTTCACACATAATTTTAGATTCATAACTTTACCCAATGCATTGGAGCTCTATATAATTCCAGGCACACCCGTCTCATTTAAACATTCATATTGCGCTATATAATTCTGGGCGCACCCGTCACATCATAACATTATCATTTATCATGCATGCCACAATGAACATATAACATAAATGAAAATAAATAACCCATTAAAAGGAATGGGTTTCATCTCATAATAACACATTCATAACTTTGGGTTCCCAAAAAAAAAGAGGTAACAACATACTTGATACAAGAACCATCAACCATGAATGAGAGGTAAAAGTTGAGTTCTTAAAAGAAGAGTTCTTTTTGGAAAACATTTGGATTGACATAAACATCATTTGAAAACATATATATCCCAGAAAAGGAAATAAAATGTTGAACAAATTATCTTTAAGGAATGACCATATAAAAAATGGATTGAAAGAGGAAGAACCCGAAGGATGAAAGTTGGGTTCGAGAATTTCCCCTTACCTTGTACCTGAATGCTTCCTTCTCTTTAATGTCCTGTATAATGACATTATATTCATTAATTAGAAATCCAGAACCATGTGTACATTAATAGGGTTCATTCTGGTTTTATTATGTCATATTATGTTCCTTTGGATGACTTATAGAGTTTAAAAACATTGTTCGGGGATGTTTGTTTTTATGGTTTTTCATGGGTGATTCACTTGTATTATTAAATTGAAGTTTGGGTAGAACATGGGTAAACATCCAGAAATAAAATTACATTTCATTAATGATATTACAAGATCTTGAATTATTTTATAATTAATTACATTAGATCCATGTGGATGAATCATTAGATAAGAATTAAATGATGATTATTTGGGTCAATTTGGGCGGTTTTTGGATCACAACGAACTTGTTTTAACTTATCACTTATTAATATGTCCATAGGTTATTTCCAGAACTTTAAATAGAACATAATAAACATATAATATTCTGGTTCAACATTAAAAATGGTTTCATGTCTAGATCTGAAGGTATAAATGGAAGAATAAGTCATGTTGTTCTTGAAGGTGATAAATTAACACCTCACGAACAACGTTCTCTTTAATAAAATAAAAGGAAGAGGGAAAGGGGGTTGGATGATATAATATCCAATTAGAATCATAAAATTACAGTATATTTATAATACTGGAGTTAAAACACAATTTTGATGAAGATAGGTGGGGAGAGATCAAGAAATGAACTTGAAAGGGAATTAAAGGAGAAGAGGGAGGGAAATTACCTCTTGGATCCTTCTCTTGAGAACCTCCTTAAGGTCCTAAGCTTGGTTTTTTGATGAGACCAGAAGCTCTTGGACATGGTGGAGGGGATATGGGAGATGATTGGGTAGAGATTAGACAATTCGTGAAGCTTTATAGGTGTGGTTTGGCAAGAGGAGGGGAGGGCTTATTTATACATGAGGAGGGAGGTGTTTTTAGTATAAAATATTAAATAAAATAATATATCAAAAGTTAGACTTGTAATAATAGTTTTTTGACATCCTAAATCATATATTAATATAATATAATTCTATTTAGCCTTTAATTCTTCTTTATAATTTGAATTCATTAATTTATTAAAAGGAAAGTGAAAGAAAGAGAAAGACACTCTAAGAAATCACCTTTTGACTTTAGGCTTGGGAAAGTTATTTTTAGGTTTGAGAATTGGATTTGTTGTATTTTAAGAAAACATTTATGAAATTTAATATAATTTGGCCTAAACTAAAGTTCTATAATTTTTATGTCACCATTACATCACTAATGATGCAATTTAGTATACACCGATTATGCGAAAAACTGTATTTTTTTACTATTCACCTGGAAATTGAAGTATTTCAGAAAAAACCCAAAAATTTACCACTACCATTTTTAGATGTGTAGAATACAAAAATGAAGTCAATTTTTCAAAAATAATTTTCTAAATATTATTAATTTAATATTTAATTAAAACCATAATTTACTAAAAAAACAGTTTTTAAAATTAAAACTGATTTTATAGTGTTTCCAAAAATTACGTAGGGTCTTATAAAATTAAATAAAAACTATTAAACATTGATTGAATAATTTATGAATACATTTCACGGAAATAATTATTCTTTTAAATTAAATAATTAATTATAATTATTTATTTATGACTTATAAAATACCAAAAACATTTACTAAGGTCAAATTGTCACTTTCTAAGATGTCTAAATTTTATTTTATTATTCATAGGTAATGTTACTCTTATGTTGGATGATTTACTATTCATAAGTTTCATATTACTATTCATAAGGGTATGTTACTATTCATAAGGGTACGTTACTATTCACCAAAAATTATTTTTATTTCATTAGACTCCAAAAATCATCTTGAACACAACCGTGTATGTCGGATTTTCAAAATTCCAAACATAGGAGTGACAAAATTATGTTTAAAGGTCACTTATCACTTAGCAGTTCATTATGTTGTGATTTCATGTTATTTTATGACATAAATATAAGAAGGGAAATTTTCATTGAAAAACTTTGGGTCATTACAAGGTCCCTAAAACACCCCGAGAGGGGAGGGGTGAATCAAGGTGTCAATTTTTTTTAAGTGACGGGTCATATTCCCATGTTGGTAGGAACTTTCTAAACCTATATTATGGAATCATGTAGTAATAAAACATTAACATTAATAGAGACAAAACATAATTTTTACATAGATCAACGCTAAGGGAAGTTCAAGTATCATACACAAATAGTGTGTTGGTCATACCTAAGTCCAATAATATTTACTATTTGTAGAATATAGAAGTTCAGACACATTAACTTTGTGCCAAACACACTACCTTTACAAGATTTTAGGGATAACACACTACATCCCACAGAACAATTTTTTTGAATTCCCCTATCTCACTACTTTGTGTTAAGTCTCACTCTGTTTATTGACATGAAGGTTGCTTCAGTATATTTTCATTTAATTCTTTGTCCCTAACTAAAATTAGACTCTTCATGCATCGAATTCCCGAGTTGATACACTTAAAATCACTATTCACTTAAACCTGGTTTTCAATAATTCCATTCAAAAAGTTCGTTTTGAAATCTCAATACCTTCGTGAAGAAAACTACCTTTACAGAAAAACTAATCTCGCAAAGCTCACTGCATCATCAAGAAATAATTCATCATCATGAATCTCATTTATCCCAGATACCCAATCATTATTCAAGACTATATAAGTCTTTTTTTAATGCTCAAACTCACTTTCAATACTTGATTTGTGATTCCCTTTCCCTTCATGAATTCATAGATATTCGTCCTTTACTCCCAATTTTTTGTATCAAATGAAGTGGGGTAGCCTCATATGTATAGGCTCATCCCTTCGTGAATCTCCCATGCCTCCATCACATTTTCCTTGAACTTTTAACAACATCTTCTCAAAGATCCTCCATTCATGAAGCTCTAGTGATATTTTCCGTAGTTTTGTAGATTACCATCAACTCATCACACATTTGTAATGCTCCACTTCTCATAGTTGTGGATAACACTGTCAATTCATCACGCACTCATGAAGCTCAACCTTTGAGAAACCAAGTATTAAAAAAACCCATGACATTACCATATTTATGATGATTTAATTACAAAAAATAAATATTAATCATGTTATCCTCTTCCTCCATATTTGGAGCCCAAATTTTTTTCAAACATTAGGAAACGATGCCACATTTAATATTGTAGTTAGATTGTACTGTAATATCACTTTCCTTGAAAACTACTTAATAATACAAGTGTGGATTCACAAAAAACACAAACCAAACTCCATTTCCAGCAAATAATAGGCTTGGTTTCCACATTTGGGACATTGAAAAAAAAATTGTGACCTAACTCGACACAACCCAACCAATTTTTCTTAGGCCAGGTCAAAAATACCCCTAGAGACAACACAACCCGCCCCATGGACACCCCTATTGGGTTATGTGACTTAGGGTTGGGTATAACTCCAAATATATACATACATGGAAATGTGGGTTGGGCATAATGACAATTGTATGCATACTTATAATGTGTGTTGGTTGTATTGCAAAATTTTTATGAATAAGAGGTCTAAGATGGGTATAATACTAAACAGGGGTTGTTTATATAGATTATTTTCGTGTTTTTATATCCTTATCATATTTGGTTCAATATTTGGGTGTACTTCCAATTGGTATCTATGATTTTATGGAGTGATTTTATGGGTGTATATCCTACCGCCCTTTGGTATTTCTATGTGACATATTTATATTTGATACTAATATTTGATGAAGTGAGTATTGTTGAGAATAATCATCCTGATGGATCTCAGATATACAACAAGAATAAATTTTTATATTCATTTTTTCTATTATCATGTCACACTAACATACACTTTTATTTAATGGATATATTTAGGGACACTGCTAGAGGTGTCATATTGAGTTGTACTTACACCCTACTCAAGAACTCGTGTACCTAAGTAGACTTTATGTTTCATTATCCAAGTAAGGGAACATGTCCTGGTCTGGTGGAAATATTATTTGGGGGAGTTGGTTAGAGTATAGAGACAAGTCCAGGTAGATATTGGGAACCCATTTTTATATTATCCTCCATTATTTTGTTTATTTTGGATCTTTCTATATATGATCTGGCCACAGGGGATCCTTTCATATATTTATCACTCCTATGTTATTAATATAACTCATTTTGTTAAAAATGTGGTATGATATTTAATTTTTATGGAATTTAACTATTTGATATACATTTATATATTTATTATACCATGATGGGTATTATTGATATTTCATCAACTTTTATTTATGGTTTCCTGATCTAAAGGGTATAATCTCCCCATGTGATATTACTAAACCTACATCACTATTAGAAAGCCTATGGGATCCAAAAACACACACCTGAGGCATATATAAACAAAATTTGGTCATAATATAGCTTAAATGATCTTGGGATGATACAAGTGTTATGAAATATCATATATTTCCTATAAAGAAAATTAACACAAAAACTTCCAATGATATAGTGAATTGAAATATCTTATATTACAACATAACATGACAAGTAAAATTTCTACATGATTTCCAACATTAGAATATTTAAGTATACACTCATATTTCAATCTCCTATTTTCATTTAAGTATTTAAAACTATTTACACTATTACATTATGTCACATCACATGTAACAACTTTTGAACCTATATCTAACATTCATTTAGATATCCTCTAAAAATATTTAAGATAATCTATCTATAATAAATGATTTTTTTTTAAAATCATCTTAATAAAATCCATCCTCATTCACATAACTCTATTTTCTTACTATATGGATATTTTTAGAATTTTAAATAGTTAAAATTCCAAAAAAAATTATAATCAAGGTTAGGATTCAAGAAAATCATTAGTCTCACTCACTCTACTAACATATCTATCTTAATATCTATTAAACACGTTTATTTACATAAATTTTCATGATAGGAGTGATATCATGAACCATCCTAAATAACTTGGTAGAATAATACCTAGGCTAGACTTGACAAGGTCTGAAGAGAATTCTCAATCCCCATGGGTTGGTGACTAGAACCAAGCATCATATTAGCATTAAAGGCAATGGTTTTTCAACAAAAAAACCATCAAGATGCAACAATGAAAGAAATAAAAAAAAATAGTCAGTATACCAAACACTTATATAGGATAAAATTACCACACAAAGATATAAAAACATACCAAATTAAAACATTAACTAAAGGAAAACATGACATCTATCATGACAAGGTCTCACAATCCCTATGAAACAAGTAGACCATAATTCCACAGGTCATCATTATCACTCTATAGTCTCACAGATCAAGCACATCCACCACCTCCAAGTAGTACTTTCCATTTCTGTGGACCTCACATAATAAAATCTACATATTTATAAAATAAAAGGTCAAGTGTGAGCTAAAAATCCCAGTAGGGTCTTACCAATAGTTCCATAATCACTTACATAATAATAAATCATTAATTGTTTCAATTTAAGTAAAACAAGGCATGGAATATAATTTAAATATTTAAAATTAAAAAATTATTTCAAAACAAGAAGATTGAAAGTATATATCAAACTAGTATTAAATATACATTTTATAAAAAAAATTATATAAAACAACTTGAATGAATAAAATAGTTATTTAAAAAATTCATTCACAATCGAGTCAAAACCAAGCATTGTGGTTATATTCCCTAAGCTATGTTAGTTATAGGTTCTCAGGATATCATGACACTCAATCATTGATCATAGATCAAGTATGTGTGAACACATCCCAAGTATTAGGATAACATGACTAATTAATCAATATCCCATCAGGGAAAATCAGGTTAAACTAGGTTTAGTTTGAATTTTCATCTTCAATCCATTTATAGGGAGCCAAAGTCCTAGTGCTCATGTCCAATCATGCACTAACTAATTAAGATCACATGTTCTTCAATCATATATCATGTTCAAATTATTCATTTCAAATAAATTAATCCTTCATAGTTCAAATGACCCATTTTAAGTTTAACATGCATTAACAATTTCAAAACCAAATCATGGATTTTAATCAAATTCATTCCTTTAAAATCATCTTTCATTTTTAGCCAATTTTCTCAAGAATCAATATGAAATCATTTTTCATTTCAAACCATCATTTTTCTCAAAATCTACCCAACAATTTCATTTTCATTGAAATTGTATTTTTTTCAAAATTTCCATGTTCTTTTTAAATCAAATATAAAATCATCTCAAATAAAGGTTTTACAAGGAAACAGAAAAATTATTTCTATTCAATAAAGCAATTGAGGGTTTCAATTGTAAGGTAAATCCTTATGGAACCACCTATCTTTAATCACATGATCAATCATATTAATGACCATAATGGGAAATTATAAGGAAGAATAATGGTGAAGGATATCATGTAATCAACCCTATAATAAAGATATATAAAAATAAATATATTATCCATCAAAAATGTGAGGATTCACCTATCTAAAATTGGATAGAAAGATAAGATAGAGAAAACTAGAAACAATAGAGAGGCCACATACAGAAGTGGGATCAAGATCTTCCACCGGCACTTCAATTTGCAAGATAATAGGTTTAAGAAGCCAATAAATCCTCTATAGAGTCTCAAAAAAGTAAATTAAATTTATTAGTGTCAAATGGGAGATTGTTTTACATTATACTGGGGTCCCAAGATTTTAATTGAAAAATTTAGAGGATTAAAAACCTACATGCATACTTTCCTAGTTGGGCCACATGGTTAGTAGTAACAATGCACCATAACGATGCACCCTTACTAGGCTTCTGGAAAGGGCTCATGTTTTGGAAACATGGTTAAACTAACCATGCATATCCCTCTGTCCAAGGGTGTTCCATTTGGAGAGGTATCATCATGGTTTCATCTAACCGTATACCCCCTTTTAGTTCACCAACATTGTTCACATAGTTTTTCGGGCCAAAATACATGATTATCCCTTATTGTGTGCCAACCATGCATAGCCCCCAAAACCTCCCAAAATTTTCAAAAGTCACAAAAATCTCCCTAAAACAAGTTCTAGTGAATGTAAGATCAAAACTAGGGTGTAAAATTATGTAGATTCAAGTAACGATATGTTATAACCTCTCCATCATAAAAACATTCTTTCCCTTGAATGCCAGTAAAAAGGACTCCATGTCAGAAGGATGAATCCACTACTCTCTCATCAATGACTCATGCTCCCAAGTCTCATGAAAATCAGAACCATTCTTCCATATCACACAAACAAAAGGTATAGTATTACCATGAATAACCTTTGTCTTATAATCAACAACACTAACTGTAAGTTTAGTCATGGATAAATCAGGTTCCATATCAAATTAGTCTCAACTCAAGACATTAGAAGGGTTATAATGATACTTCCTGAGCTATGATACATGAAACACACCATGGATCAATGTCAACTATGGTGGAAAGTATAAATTACAGGTAAGGCTAATTATAAAGCTATGTTTTCCACCCTCTCAACAATATCAAAGGGATATAAAAATCTTGATGAAATTATTCCCTCATTCCCAAGCCACTGATGACCCAACTAAGTTGAAACTCTCAAAACAGCCTTGCCACTAACTAAAAGATACAAAGTTCTACATTGATGATCAACATATGATTTATACCAGCTCTATTACATCACCATTATATGAGTAATCAACTATATATTTATCGTTATCTCTTAGACCAAACTTGGTCCAACTAAGGAAGTTTCACCAATCTTCAACTAACACATCAGAGATTTACACGGGCGGACATACATGGCCTCAAAGGGTTCCATCCTAATGGAATACAGGTAACTATTGTTGCATTCAAACTCAACTAGTCCCAACTGTCTATCCCAAGATTCACTAAAATCAATAATGCGAGCATGAATCATGTTTTCCATGATCTGTATAGCTCATTATTTCTGGCCATCCATCTATTGATGATATGCCATAATGAAACTCACCTAGGATCCCAATTCCTCCTAGAGGCCTCTCCAAAAATTCGAAGTGTACTGAGGATCCATATAATAACATATAATAGATATAACACTATGAAATCAGACAATATATTTCTTAGTTTTAACAAATCCTCAACTTTGGCTATATTTTGAATGGGTATAAAGTTATATGATTTGGTCAGTCGATCGATCACTACCCATATTTCATTATTCTTCTGAGTTGTACATGGAACCTCAACCATAAAATTCATCTTAATATCATCCTACTTATAAGTTTTCATTGGAAGGAACTACTGTAAATTTGAAGGCTTATAGTGTTTGTTCTTGACCTAATGATAGGTATAATAATGAGAAACAAAGTTAGTGATTTCTCACCTTATACCTGACCACCAAATTTATCTCTGTATATCATAGAACATCTTTATGGTACTAGAGTAGACCACTCAATAGGAATTATAAAAATCCTACATCACTTACTTTATTATTGGAAAAGGTACAACATACCAGTTTTGGAAATATAAGAAACCCTTAGGGGAGAATGACCACTCGCCAATTGTCTCCCCACCACAAAGCGAGTCAATAATTCTACAAAATTCACTGTCAAACTTCTATTAATAAATAATCATCTCAATAATATAAAATGTTAACTAAACATTTTTCAAAAAAATCAGAGTCTCATCCTCCAAGACTCCCAAATGCAATAGAATTATATTGAAAATCATATATATTCCTTAAGACCTTCTCAATAACATAATAATTATACTGAAAATAATAAATTTTCCTTTATAAAAAATTGATTGTTATATTTAATCAAGAAATTAAACAAGATATATATGTGTGTGTGTGTAGGGAGGGGTGTATGAAACATTATAATATTCATAATGTATTATCTTTCTTTGATCTATCACATAGATATCATGTATTTTATCAAGAAATAATCATCTTATGGAAGTTATAATAAAATGTAACAAACTTACCATAAATATATCTCATGTGGCCTTTAATTCATATCTTTTTTCACATCACATTTGTAGTTTAAATATGCTTTTAATGTTAAAACATGACCGTAATTGGTTAATTATTATATTGAGGTTAATTTTTAAATAAATATTTAAATTAATAATTTTTATGTTTAATTTTATTTTTTTATGTCTAAATTATAATTTGTGTCAAGTATTATGTTTATTATCTAATATTGAAGTTTCTTTTAATATATTAATTTTAAAAATCATTGTTTACTTTTATGTTTTATTTATTTTATTGTTTTTCATTTCACTATTTTTTTTAATTAATCTGTTATTAAAAGATTAATTTAATTTTTAATCTCATAACTTTAATTATTTAATAATTTTTAACTTTATTTTTTAATTTAATTATTTATTAATTTTTATTATCATTTGATTTTAATTAATTATTTATTTATTTAAATTAACTTAAATTTATTCAAGTTTATTTCTTTATTTTTTAATTTTTTTACTTTGGGAATTTCAATTTTTATTTTTGATGGATTTTTAATTAAGTGATTTTTTAATTTTTTTAGAAAGTGGAAGAATTTATTCCAGCAACCATGTATCCAATTTTTCTTAGATTCATGTTGGGTATTGGAACTCAGGTCCACGTTTCCAATTTCTAAAGGGTTCATATATTCGAATCTGTAATTCCCAAGTGACACCCATCTATGTATCCATTTATTTAGGTACATGAATACCATGTATTTGATTTCTACCTGGTATCGAATAGAAGAAATAGGGCTCAGCTGAAGTTAATACAAAGATCTATTTTGATATCCTCAGATATTATCAATACCAAAATGAAGAATATAAATAAATTGGTTCAACAAACTGGGGTGACCGTCAGCCGATGCACCTTCATGATGATGTTTGGATGATTCCAGATCTAGATCTATCAAACAAAGGGAGTGCCTACGGAAACCATGGAATTTTTTGGGTTTTAGGTGATGGAGTTGAACCATATAGATTAATCTAAAGGCGTCAACTCTAATAAATATTTTTGAATAAATATTTGATCATCAATTCAATTGAAGGGAGAGAAAAAACATGATGACTAAAGTTGTGAGGGGATACCAATAATGAAATAAAAGGAATATGGATTTTAATGTTTTCAATTGATGAAGAAGACAATTTGAAGCTATAGGGAGCTTTAGATGAACCAGTTAAGTTAGAATAATATGGTGATGATATGGTCCAATGGATGATATTCTCATTTAATCTTGATGTGTATATTTGATTTTTATTGGTGTTGATATATTTATTCAACAGTTATTTCTCTTGTTTTAGGGATGAGTTGAGGATAATGGGGGAATTGTAATATCTAATTTCATGGTCTTATTGTTGTATTTTGGCACACACATGGTGCTCAACCAAATGTTTCATTAGAAATTTCTGTCATCATTATTTAAATTGTAGGTCGAGTTCATCAAACCATGAAGGATCGAGTGAGTTTTGTGATTCCCAACCACTACTATTAAAGTGATGATATCAAGGTTCATGAGATTTATATTGAACTATGTTGGAGTTTTTTAGTTTCATGGGGTTATAGTCCGAGCAAGAGGATGGTTCATAGTAGGTGGTCAAAAAAATTCTTGTTAAGGTGGTTTTTTATGATGTTGGGAATGATGTCACTTTATTGATTGAGCTAGGGAGTCAATAGTGAAGGATGATAAAGAACTATGTTTAATTATCTGATGGATTAAAAAGTGTTACATGGATCTTGAGAATTTAATACTGGGAATATAATTTATAATTGTTGAGTTAAGATGGGGATCAAGATGGAAGGTGCAGAAGAAATACCTTTTGTGATTGACACTGACACTCGAATTTTTATAGTGTAGAATTTAATGTTTGATAATTAAATGAAGTTGTCAACTTAAGTTGTTTATAGTTTTACATATGTTTGGTTTTGAATCATTAAAATGTGGTAGGAATATGAAGTGCGATAAAGTTACCACATGGATTGATCTGCCTAATTAGTTTATTTTTAAATATTTTATTTTGATTGTCTTTAAATATAGGGATTTGGGTCTCTGTGTCTACCCCACACATTCATTCTTACACTGACTCTCTCTCCCTTTATGTCACTCTCTTATTCTATTTATCTCTACTATAATTCACTTTCATAACTAAAATTTAGTGTTGTTTGTTTTCTTTCTTTGTGTGAGATCTCTTACTGTAACGTCCTGGTTCCGGGTGCTACCTAGAGGTGCCCCGTAACCGGTTGGTCACATGACCTCAAGTTCATTTTCTCAAATTCTAGAGGCTGATGAGTATCAGTGATGGACTTGGGTGTAATAGTGGGTAAACTATGCCCTCATTGGCAGAGTAAAGGAGCTGAAATAAACAGATAACAATAGTCAAAGTAGTAATAACATACAATAAGTAGACAGCGGAATAATGGAGGAAATAAACAATTGGAGCACATATATATAAATAAGGCATGATACATATGTATAGGAAAGCAGCCAAAAAAGTCACAATGTTGGAATACAGTACTAAACCAAAGTACAAAGAAAACAAATAAACTATAACAGCATCGCAAGCCTCAGCTTGGTCTCATACTCTTCAGCGCCATAGCAATCAAGTACCTAAAGTAGAAGGGTGTTTTCCCTTATCTATACTTGCAGCAATATAATCTATTTGGGCCTAATAGAATAACCCAAATAGGGTGTGAGATGAATCATAGTAAGAAACCACCCAAAGATTTGTGACTAACAGTCAGTGAATATATATGGCAGACAATATACAAAAAGAATCAGAAAATAAGGAAGTATTAAAAAGTAAACAATCCTACAATTTCAATTGAATTCATTTTCATTTATTTTTTAAGTAACCAACAATCATAATTAACCTTCTGGGAAGTACTCATAGCCTAACCCCTCTGGCTTAAATAAAAAAACAGAAGCAGTCCTCTGGAAAGTACTCACAGTTTAACCCCTCTGGTTCAGCTTTAGCACAGACTCTCTGAGGAAGCACTCCCTGTAAATTCCCCCTTGTGGTCTCGTATTAGTAACTATAGAAACTATAGGGAATCACTAAATGTCCAATTACCCCTATGGTCACATAATGAGGAACTACATACACTCTGAGGGTGCCAAAATTCTATCCCCCCTATGGTCTCGCAACGTAAAAGTAAACAGACACTCTAGAGAAGCCCTCAGCGTCCATTCTCCCTATGGTGTACTACACTAGGTTCTCATAGTCCTATATAATCCAATCATGAACAAATGATATATGGCATCCCAAGTAAACCTTAAGAACTACTTGGATAAACAATCTACAATATCTCACAGCATGTTAGATAAAATCACTCCATCCTAACAACACTAGGCATGGAAAACAAAGCATTCTAATAGGAAAATCTAGACCAAATGGTCAAAATCAATAAAACATGGGAAACACATCCATATCAAGGAAAATAACCTCATTTACAATCATAAATCCTCTACCCAAGCACACAAGTCATAGAAGACAATAATAGGGCTAAAACCTATAAACACGCAATACCCCAAATAAGGGTATTGGGCACCTTTTCATATATAATTCGAAGACTCACTATGGAAATACATAAACCACCTACCTCGGCATTTTAAAATTGATATACATGAGCCTTAGGACTTGATTATTCCTATAACTTTGTATATCTATAAAAGGTCTAAAATGTTCAACTGAAGATATCTCACGAAAGATAAGGAATTAGGAAACAGTGCTCTAGAAGAAGGAAGAGATTACGGTGGCGATTCCAACACAATTGATGTTGGTCGATTCGGAGAACAGATGGCATGCCAGGGGATCAGAGAAGAATCACCATACATAGATTCTCTTGTATGAGATGAACAGAGAAGAAGGGTGTTTTGTCGATTAGATACGACCTAGGTTCATTTAATGAAATAAAAAAAGTACATGGTGTGTTCTTCAAGGGTACATGGGATGTACGTACTTTAACCAGCATCTACTTTAGGTGGTCTCCAGGTCACCCCACACAGCCATGTACTCGACCATTACATGGCTAGTACATGGTCACCCGTGGCAACCAGGTACACGGCATGTACTTATAAGTACATGGCATGTAATTCTGAAATTTTCAAAAACACCGCTTTTTCTAAAAAACATCTAGAAAATAAAGGCATACCTGAAAAGAAGATATGGGTTTATACAAACTTCCCCCCTTAAAGAAATTTATCCCAGAATTTCCCTAGCAGAATGGCGTAGAAGAAGAATCCCCAAACAGCTCCAGTCACTATGATCGTACATCAGCTTCACTCTCCTAAATCTCATTATGTACCCACCCGTGTTGTCATAGCACTCGTACCATAGGAATAGACCGACCATGGATAACCTTTTCACTATGATCAACAATCTGGATAGGATGCTTCTAAAATGATGTGTCCACCTCCAACTCAACCTCCTCAGGTTGAAAAATGTGAGATGGTCTAAGAAGTAATGTCATAGCTTAGAAACGTGGAAAACGTCATGCATATCTTGGTACCTCTAAGTTAACTACAGTCGATAAGAAACTGGTATGACTCTCTCCAAAACCTCAAATAGCCCAAAATATATCGGTGAAAGCTTGCCATGTCTTCTAATCCTCTCGTTTCCCAGCCTCAATGTTACATGCAAGAAAACATGATCTCCGACCTCGAACTGCAGAGGTTGTCTCTGTCGATCTGCATAAGACTTATGTCGTGACTGTGCATTATCCATCCTCTTCCGAATAAACTCTATTTACTCTATGGTCTCCTGGACAAGATGAGGTCCCAAAAAAGTTGCCTCTCCTGCCTCCAACCAACATAAGGGTGATTGGCATGACCTACCGTACAAAGACTCAAAAGGGTTCATCTGAATAGTTGATTGAAAAATATTGGGGTAGGAAAACTCCATCAGAGGTATATGCTTCTCCCAAGAACCTCTAAAATCTAGGATTCATGCCTACAGCATTTCCTCCAATACCTTAATCGTACACTGAAACTGGTCATCTGTCTGGGGAAGGTATGTTGTACTTAGAAGTACATGTGTACCAAAATCCTTCTATAGTCTCTTCCAGACCTGGGACGTAAAATGTGTGTCCCTTTCTAAAACAATGGAGTGTGGAACTCCATGTTGACGTACAATCTCTCAGATTTATATCCTTCCTAGTTCATCAACACTAAAGGTCTCCTCGATCGGCAAGAATTGAGCAACCTTCGTGAGTCTGTCAATGACAACCCAAACTACATCATTCCCTCAAGGTGACATCGTTAAACCTGTCACTAAGTCCATTGCAACATAATTCCACTTCCACTCGAGAATGGGTGATGACTGCAAAAGCCCTGCTGGTCGCTGATGCTCTGTCTTCACCTACTGTTAGGTGGAACACCTCATGACCAACCCAGCAACATCTCTCTTCATACCTGGTCACCAATACTAACGGTGTAGATCTCGATCCATCTTGGGGAAACCAGTATGAACTTCCCAAACTGAGGAATGAAAATCCCAACTTAGCTTCTTTCGTATGTCTACTGACACCCATACATGTCCATGAAAACCTAAGATCTCATCATCACCTATGGTCTATCCAAGAATAGGGTCCTCTCCTGACATACTCACCCATAGGACTAGGCCTTTAGAATTTGATATATAACTCATTCGCACTCAATCAAGTAGATTAGAGGTAACATCCATAGAAGAAAGAAACTATTGTCCCTGTCTATCGTACACATCCAAATGTATCTCAAAGAACAAAGCCATAAGCTTCCACTCACTGCTGGCCTCTTGAACTTCCTATATCTGAGTCCTCCTTCTCAATGAATCAGCTACTGCTTTGCCTTTACCAAGCATGTCAGAAAGCTCAAAGTCAAAGGACTGAAGGTACTCAACCCACCTTTGCTATCTCAAATTCAGATCATGCTGAGTGAAGATGTAATTGAAACTTTTTTGGTCCGTGAAAACCACAAAATTATCTCCTAGAAGAAAATGTCTCCAACAGCATAAAGTATGAACAATTACATCCAACTCAAGATTGTGTGTTGGGTAATTCTTTTGATGTGGCATCAACTGTTGAGACCTGAACACAACAACTCCTTCTCCCTGCATAAGCACAGCTCCTAGCCCGATACCTAATGTATCATAGTTAACAGTATAGCTTTGCCCAGCTCTAGTAATACTATTATCAATGTTGTAGTCAACCACTTTTTCAGCTCTTGAAAGGATGACTCACAAGAATTTGGCCACAAGAACCTCGCACCCTTCTTAGTCAGGCCCATCAATGGTGCTGCTAAGCATGAAAAGTCATGTATGAAATGTATGTAGTAACCAGCCAACCCTAGAAAACTCCATACCTCAAAGACATTATTTGGATGCTCCCAGGAAACTGATTCTCTCACTTTATATAGATCTATTGATACTTATATCTCTAAGATAACATGACCTAGGAAGTGAATTTTGTTCATCCAAAAGTGGCATTTTGAGATATTAGCATATAATTGATGCTCTCTCAGTGTACTCAGAACAATCTCAAGATGTGTTACATGGTCGTGTCATGTGTGAGAGTACCCCAAGATATCATCCATGAATACTACCATGAAATAATCCAAGTATGGATGGAACACTCAGTTCATAATTTCCATGAAAACTGCAGGCGCGTTCGTGAGACCGAATGGAATAACTACATACTCATATAGACGAAAAATTCTCCAAAAGGCTGTAAGAGGTATATCAGATGGTCTAATGTGCAACTGATGATAACCGTATCTCAAGTAAATCTTCAAGAACACCTGAGCTCCTCAAAACCGATCAAAGAGATCATCAATCCTTGGTAAGGGATATCAGTTATTGACTGTCAATTGGTTCAACTTCCGATAATCCACAAAAAGTCTGAGGGTACTTTCCACCTTCTTCGCAAACAGGATAGGTGAACCCCAAGGAGAAGTAATGGGTTGGATGAAACCTTTTTCCTAAAACTCCTCCAACTACTTCTTGAGCTCATGTAACTCTAGTGTAGCCATCCTATAAGGAGGAATGGACACTGTTTCCACCCTTAGCACAAGCTCAATAGAAAATTCTACCTCTTGATCTAGAGGAAAACCTGAAAATTCCTCTAGAAGGACATATCTAAAACAATCCAACACTAGAGGAAAGTATATCTGTGAAGTCCTCTGGTCATCCAGATATAGACTAGGAATCTGGGCTATAACTCTTCCCAACCCATGATGCTCGGGTCCCACTCTGCTCGCCTGGACATCCCATTCTCCCTTATGAAGAAACAATCCTCCCTCTGGTGATGTGAAACTCACCCTACAGTGATATAAATCAACCATAACCTATAAGTAAACTAACCATTCCATTCATATAATGACATCATAACATGTCATCTCTAATACTTAGAGGATACAAAAGAAGTGACACCCACAAACCTCAAGAGGGAACTCCTTGAACTAATGTACACTATCCATTCTTGTCCCCAACAGAGTGTCCAGTGTCAAGACATTAGTAGAAGAAAATATACAAAGCCCAAGGATCTCCACAATAGCAACAGATATGAAACTATGGTAATCCCTTGTATCAAAATGTATTTAAGCTAAAACTGTGGCAACTAGGATCCTACCTCGGACTGTAGAGGGTCCGAGATCCTGCTCCTACTGGGTCTACTCCACTGTAAAATTTTGGCCTGCACCACAGCCCTGTGACCTTGTCTGACCACCCTGAGCTGATCCACCCTACTTTCACTGAAAGCCGGGAAATTGGCTACCACGTCCGTGACCTCTACCTTAACCTGAACGGCCTAAAGACCTCTAGTTCCCAGACTGATGAGAAGCCGGTGTCCCTGCTCGGGTACGAGGAGTCGAAACAAATCCCCTATCACCAGCTGTTGGTGAGAAGATTTGATAGAAGCACTAAAGATGTCTCATATTTCTACCGGATCGGCACTCGGCTAGGACTCTTGGGAAATGTGGCCTCATATGCCTACTTTTCCCACACAGGTAGCACATCACCTGTCTACTAGAAAAAATATACTGTCTCCTCATATCTTCGCGTGTAGACTCCCTATGGTGCTTCCTGCTGTCAGTATGAGGGGTACCAACTCTGGATGTCAAGCTTCCCTAGCTCACAGCTCTAGAATCCCTCATATTTCACTCCATGATCAGTGCATGTTTGACTATAGAGGTGATGGAAGTTAACCTGAAGATGTTCACCTGGGATCGGATGTCGTGCCTAAGACCATCCTCAAACTTCCTTGCCATAAATAACTCATCAACTCCTGGAATAGGCATGAATCAATGCAAATATATGAATCAAGAAGAATAATCCATAACTAAAAGAGTACCCTACTACAAACTCATGAACTCTCAGGCTTGATCAGCCCTCAATGTCTCCTGGTAGAAGTAATCATAGAAGGCACACTAGAACTCATCCCAAGCCATGACCTACTAGTGTCCAGCTTGTGAGATCACATCCCACCATCTCTTGGAGGAGTCCCAAAGAATATGCATAGCGAGATTCACCCTCCTCTATAAAGGTGTCTCCAGGTGCTCTAAGATAGATATCATGGCTTCCAACCATGACTTTGTAGCCTGAGGTCCTTTGTCCCCTGTGAAGGTGGGAGCATGCTGCTAGAAACCCCACGTCAGCTCTACCATAGAAGGGGAAGGATGCGGTACTCCTCAGAAGGTCTACATGAACCTCATAAATCCCTCTCGGAACTGTTCATCGGAACCTCTATCTGGGATAATGGCAGGTACCAAGATAAGTAGGACTGTAGGACCTATTGGTAGTTCCTGATCTGCCATGTTTGGTGTCTCATCACTGCCTTGTAACAGGCATATAACTGGAGGACGTCTTGGTGGAATTACTCTTCAAGGTCAAGCACACACCTTATATAAATATTAATAAGGACTAAAACTTAGAAGTGTAATAAGGGAATATGAAAAATAAATCCTTCAAGATTTTCAAAATCAGGTATACACTGCGTGTATAACTCATATAGGACGTGTTCATTTAAGCCTCTACATGGGTGTGTACTTCTACCAACTCTAGTCTTGTAACACCCCATACACATGGTGTGTTCTCTGAACACATAGCGTGTACTTGAATTGTTTTCCCCTGCCTGAGTTCTTATACATGACAAACCCACATGGTTTCCCTATAACAAGACTACACAGAATGTTTGTCCCAAACATGGTATGTACTAGACGAACTTCACTGACTCGTGTTGTTAGTCACACGGCCAGTTACACATCTGACTCTACATAGTGTGTTTGTTCTAGACACGACATGTACTAACTACCCATCATCCACTCGTGTCATTGTTCACACGACAGGACACATGTTCTATACACATGGTGTGTATGTCCGGTACACAACGTGTTCCCCCAAAGATTTCCCAACCCCATGTCTTTGCCCAAACCACTAGTGAAATGGTTAGATACTACATGGAATATACATACTATACATGGTGTGTATTTAAGAAAAATAGTTCCTTCTCAAGCAGAAGGATACATGGTGTGTATTAATCATTACACATCATGTATTATGGTCATTTCTAGACAATAAGCCTCATAAACTGCTCTAGAACCCAAATAAACACTAAAACGAACATCAAAGTGCCAAATTACGATCTTTGAGGGCCCACACTCACCAATAATCAAATCTTGGAATCTTTTACATGTCATATACATGGAATAACAATGCAATTATCCACCAAATTCCGACCCATGAGGGCCCATAACACCTCAAGAACCAAAATTTGGCGTTCATTCAAATGAAAATTTACAAAATCCAATACCCTATAAAATATTAGGTATTCTATCAAGGAATATATCACAAAATCATGCATATCTAGAAAACCATCTATGAAAACAACATTCAATTACTAATTCACCCTAAATGGAATGAAAAAATGCATTACATGTGATCTGTAGAAAGTGCCTATATAATGCATGAGAGGGCATACCCTCATCTCATTGGGTTGAAATAGAAATAAAATATAAATAATATCAACAATAATAGCACAAACATTTGAATCGCCTAATGGTGAAATCAAATCAACTGTAATAATTGCAAACCCAGAAAAATTGCAATATATGAGGTCAATTAGCTTTTCCCTATACATGGGTTAGCTACTCCTGGGAAAAACTTATTACCAACAACTTATTCCTTCCTATCCCTAACAATAGGCTCTAAATAATAATTCAAGAAGAAAATAATACCATTGATACCACTTTGTAACGTCCTGTTTTTGGGTGCCATCCTGAGGTGCCCCGTACCCGGTTGGTCACAAGGCCTCAAGCGCAATTCCCTAAATGCTAGAGGTTTCCAACTAGTAGTGAGGGACTTGGGTGTGATAGTGGGCAAACTATTCCCTCATTGGAAGATTAAATTAGAATAAATAAATTGATAAAAATAGAGGGATCAGTGATAACATGCAATAAGTAGACAACGGAAGACTGAAAAAAATAAACTGGAGCACATATATATAAATGATTCATGATACATATGTCTAGGAAAGCATCAAAAAAAGTCACAATGCCAGAACCTGGTACTAAACCAAATTACAATGAAAACAAATAAACTCCAACAACATCACAAGCCTCATCTTGGTCCCATTCTCTCCAGCTCCACAGCAATCATGTACCGGAAGTAGAAGGGCCCTTGCCCTTATCTATACCCTTTAGCAATATAATTTGTTTGGGCCCAAAATCATGACCCAAATAGAGTATGAGATGAATCCTAGTAGGAAACCACCAAAATATCTATGTCTAACAGTCATTGAATATATATGGAAAGAAATATGCAAAAAAGAAGTAGTAAATAAGGAAGTACTCAAAAGTAAACAATCCTACAGTTTCAATTACATCCATTTTCATTTATTAGTTATTAAACCAACAATCATAAGTAACCCTATGAGAATTACACACATCCTAACCCATCTATTTCAACCAAACAAACACAAGAAACTCTCTGGGAAGTACTCACAGTGTAACCCCTCTAGTTCAGCTTTAGCACAGACTCTATGAGGAAGCATTCATCATCAATTCCCCCTATGGTCTCATATTGGTAACTATAGAGACATTGGCGAAGCACTAAATATCCAATTCCCCCCAGTGGTCTCATAAAGAGAAACTAAAGACACTATGAGGGTACACAAATTCCATCCCACCTATGGTCTCACAAAGTAAAAGTAAACAGACACTCTGGAGAATCCCTCAACGTCCATTCTCTCTATGGTCTACTACACCAAGTTCTCACAGCCCTGTGTAAGTTAATCTTGAAAAAAAAATATGGAAGCCAATGTTAACCTCGAGAACTACTTTTATAAACAATCTATAGCATCTCACAACATGTCAGATAAAATCACTCCATCCTAACAACACTAGGCATGGAAAACAAAGCAGCCTAATAGGCAAAGCTAGACCAAACAGTCAAAATCAAGAAAACATGGGAAACACATCCATATCAAGGTAAATAACCCCATTTAAAATCATAAATCCTCAACTCAATCACATAAGTCATAGTATGAAATAACAAGGCTCAAACCTATAAATACGCAATTCCCCAAACAAGGTTATTGGGCACTTTTTCACATATAACTAAAAGACTAACTACAGAAAGGCACAAACCACCAACCTAGGCATTATAGGATAAATATAAATGATACTCGGTCCTAGAATCTCCCTATAAGGTCATATATCTACAAAAACATCTAAAATTTTCAGCTGAAGATATCTCATGAAGGAGGAGGAATTAGGAAACAAGGCTCTAGAAGAAGTAAGAGATTTCTGTGGCGATTCCAATGCAATCGACGGTGGTCTATTCAAAAAACAGATGGTGAGTTAGGGGATTAGAGAATAATCATAGGCCATGGACACTCCTGGATGATACGAACAGAGAAGAAGGGTGTTATATCAATTAGACACGACCCTAGTCCGTTTAATGAAATAAAAAGAAAGTACATTATGTGTTATTCAAGGGTACACGGTGTGTACTTGCTTTAACCGGTCTCCACTTTAGGTGGTCTTCATGTCACCCCACACAGCCATGTACTCGGCCATTACATAGCCGGTACATGGTCACCCGTGGCAACCGGGTACACGGCATTTATTATAAGTACATGACGTGTACTCCTGAAATTTCTAGAAACTCCTCTTTGTCTCAAAAACAACTAGAAAATAAAGACATACTTCAAAATAAGATCCAGGTTCTTACACTTACCTATGGAAATGGAGGTTTAATTTGTTCATAAATTTCCAAGTGTAAAAGATAAAAGAAATATAGAGATTGAATAAATTTTCAACTCTCACTTTATTATTTACTCTTAGAATATTTTGATCATGAGTTGAGGAGAGGCGACAACACACAAATTCGTAGGATTGGTTTTCTACTTTCTTTCCTTCATATTTTTTCACTTATTCATTTTATTTATAATTCAGATTAATATTGAGTGATGTTGTGTGATTCAAATAATCTCATGAAGATCACTTCTACATGGAATACATTCTATACAAGGTGGTTTAATCATGTGCTTCTTTTTACAATTTGGAGATCTCTCATATATATGAAGACATTTCATGTAAGAGTGTTCTCTATTTGAGGAGAGTGAGATGGATTGAGTTGACTAATCAATCATTCATTAGGTGAAATAAAATTTAGATAGTTTAATTATCATTTAGGTTAGTTATAAGAAATGGAAGATCCAGTCATTATGGAGTTGGTTCTGTTCACACAAACATTTTTCTTCCTTCATTTGTTTCTTTTGGTATTTTCTCTATTTATTCTACAGTTACTCTTTTCTTTCTTTTTTCATCATTGTTTCATGCTCACTTTGATCATATCAAAATAAAAAAAATGTTTAGAACTTAAGAAGAGGGTGAATTGAGATCCCAATAACATTTTTGTTAAATAAAATTTTAAAACTAAATCTTCCAAGTTAGTAAAAATTCCCAATTAATCAAAATAGTAGAAGTATATAAGTTTTATCTTTCAAATAATTTATCAAAGAGGTATTAATACTCAATTAAAATAATATTTTAAATCACTTTAACTTTTGAAATCAAATTAATGAATTGAACACTATATATAAACATAGATTATGATTAACAATCAATGAAAAAATTTTGTTTCCAAATTTTTAAACAGATATAGTTATAACATTAAAATAGATATGGAAAAATGTTGAGAAAGAGAATAGAGGAATAAAATTATAGGTTAAGTATCAATATTAAACATAATCTCATTCACTTATAAATTACTCAATACCAATTATAATATTATAACAATAATTAGATCCACATCCTTGATCGGGTTTTAAAAATAATAGCACACATGTTGTCTAGGCTTAAAGCCTCTTTTGTAGTTACACATGGGAAGAAAAGGAAATAAAATCCAACTAGGACCTCTTCTATAGTGGTCGTGGGTATAACAATTATGAAAGTTGATATAGTGTGTTAAGAACACTCCAATTTAAGTGAAAGAGACATTATGTACAAATAAACGGAGTAATACAACACACTTCTCAAATGTAAATCATAAACAGCGAGAGGAAAATAGAAAATATGAGAAAAAATTTTGTTTATTTATTTGTTATGGTTCAATTGTTCAGAGGTCCTTGAATAATTCTTGGAAAGGATATTGAATAGGTTCTTAAAGAAATTCAAGAAAACATAGTATTGTAGAGTCTAGTAAAATATTCTACTTTCAAGATATTGATGTTTAGAAAAACTTCCACACATGTGAGTTAGGATTATTCCTCTATAAAAAATATGAAGGTTATTGTTTTTATATATATTTCACACTTTAACACCCATATGTATGTATATATATCTTTATCTTTCTCATGAGGAAGATCTTTTGAATATATAACTCTCTGGGTCCAATTATCTATTGAATAATAATAATTTGAATATCCTGGATCCCCATACTAAGAACTAAATTAGGAAAACTCTGAAATAGTCTTAAATGAATCCATGTATTGGTTTAGAAATAATGACTAATAAATCCATGTGTTTCTGAAATAATTTAATTTCATAAACTAGTCATTGGAGGAATTAAATTTGAATGAGAGTTGGAACAACAATGGAAAACTACTAGTGATAGATCATTTATGATGATATAATAGACCAAAATTATATTATACTAACAGTAGCAAGGTCCAATGGTAGATCTTTCAATGGTATATAATTTTAACTAGTGATATATCTGACTAGCGATAGATCATTTGATGGTAGATCTGTTATGGTGATGGATCTGGTCTAGCAGTGGATCTAGTCAGGTGGTATATTACTCACAATTTTATATCCAGTGCTAAATATTCTAAACTAATAGTATATGTAGTCACTAGTAGAACTTTTTAAATGAAATTATATGAAATCACTGGTAGATCTATTGAATTTATGGTAGATGAAGTCATCGGTAGAACTTGTTTGAACTAACGGTGGATTAGTTGAACTAATAGTGGATGTACTCAAAGTTAGATACATCATAATTGGAGTCTTTTAACAGGTGTAATCCACTGGTAGATCAGATTGAACTAATGATGGATTATCAAATACAATGGTAAATCTCTTTGAACTAATGGTAGATCTTTATAACTAATGTTACATATGTACTTCGCCAATTTTCTACAAAAAATGATATACTATTATAAAAAATAATCTTATTAAAAAAACATAATAATCATGATTTGTGATTATTAAAATAAATAAGTACCAACAATCTCCCCCTTTTTATGATCACAAATTGTGGAATTTTATAACCACGTATAAAAAACAACTATAGATGAATTTGGAAAGTAAGGGTCCACTTAATAGTTCAAGTTACTAATGTGAGATGTTAAACTCAAAAATTGCATCCAAACATTTTCTCCCCCTTTCAAGATTGCCAAAAATATAAGGCCATAAGATAAAGATAAATAAAGGAAATAAAATTAGATAGATAAAGAGAAGGAATATATAATCTTTAATAGATAAAAATTCATTTGATTAAATTTCAAAAAGAAATACAAGGAAGAATAAAATACCTATCAAAGATGAATCCTAGTCAAAACCACTCTTAACTCTATGGGATGTTGGATCAACTATATATTTTACTTTTCTAGATATAGGAGGCATAGATGTAGTGGTTGGGGTGCATAGGTAGAGGTAGGAAGATCCCAAATTAAAACTGGTATGAGGTTTCAAACATCTTTAGCTGGTGACATGATAAATGGATAAAACTGACAAGGAATAGGTGTAGAAGATGGTGATGGAATGAGATCAGACATAGGAATGAATTCCAGTTACACCACTGTAGTTCTAGAGAAACACAAAAAAAAGGATTCATCATATTCAAAAAATTCATTATGATGTTCCCACCACTCTCCATAACATTTAAAAAGTATTTCTTCTTTTCTATAAATAGTTTTAGAAAAGGGTACAAGACTTTAAGATGGACTACTTATTAATTTAAGGCCCTAGTTATAGGATGAATCCTTAATTTTTTAGAAAGAAAATTAAAATGTGAATTGAGTTTAGGATTAGAATAAATTTTATAGAGGTATTATTTTATGGAATTACTGATTGTCTCTCTATCACTTATAGTTTCATTAAAAAACTCCCTATCAAATTTACATATATTCTCACCAAGTTTATTGATCTTTTGACGGTCCTCTTAATAAGATGCAATGAGATCACCCAACATGGTATGCATATCCTCTATCACAATATCTCTAACCATATTAGCATCAATAAAATGAGTAATATTATTTTGTGAAGAATAAGTACTAGCTCCAGTAGTGGATAATGTATCCAACCTCTCTATAAGAGATGTCTAACTAGAAGAAAAACTGACTTTCATCTCTTGAATGAGAGAATTCATTGCTTTTGTCTCTTTATCCAATCTTCTATTCTCAATTTCTATACCTTGAATATTTATAATCATTTTTTGGATGAATATAGAATATGGGTAGATAAAATATATTCCTTATATCAGTATCACTGAGTTGAGTTACTATAGTATACTAAGATCGAAGAATTACACAAAAATCAGAAATAATCCTCTCTTTAAGAGCTTCCAAATAATCTCTTAACACATAGTCTAAAGTAACATAGGGTACAGATTGGGAAGATTATATATTCTCAACTTCAACAAAAGGTGCAATATAGGTGAACGATTTCAATTACCATGCCTCATCAATTCACTCATTATGAGATTCCTTAGGATCTGATCGAATAACCTAAATAGTTGGTCCACCATGCTCTGGTGGACTGTTATGATCATCATCACTTCCTCTATCTTTGTATGAATCAGAGTAGTCAAGACCAATCTACAAACTTCTAAGGTACTTCTCCCCCTTATAAGGTACTTCATCTACAGATTTTCTAGGTTTCTCATCAACAGAAGCTTCAAGATCAACTCTGTGACTTACGAATTCTTGACCTTCTAAACTAGGTTAAACATCACCATGAAAAGATTCTCGATTTTCATAGCCTTTTTGAATTGGTATAGTTCTATCCACTTCTCTATTAGAAGAACCATTCTCATCCTATCTCTCATCATTCTGATCCTCATCTATATGACCATTATCACCACTGTCTAAATTATCATCATCAAATAAAATAATTTCATTCTTTAATATAAAGTAATAGGATTATTTAACTTATTCTTTATTTTATACATTGGTCTCCTCAGATCCATATCCTTTTTTAACATACTTTCTCAAGATGGATGGGAAAGTGGTGGAATTGCATATCCATATGATACAAATGGTATTTTTACAATATCTAGACCACTTAATTCTTCAATAGAAATAGATACTGATACTCCTTTTTCAACTTCATTCACTTTTTCCCAACTTCATCATCTAAGGAATAAGACACAACCTCATCTGAATCAAATCAAGGGTCGAATACTTTTTTAGGTCTTGTAGGGTGTTCCAAAGGATTAAAATCCTCATACAATTTTTCATTCTCCTCCACTCATTTCTTTATCCATGGATTCTAGTTGACCTTTTTTCTTTTATAGTTAAATTAACTCAAAAAAAACCACCACATTTAACTTCTTATTATTTATTCACATCAACTAAGACTTTTTTTCAATCATAGTTGATATCATATTAGGATAGATCAAAGAGTTTAATATAGAATAGTTCTTTCTCATCTCTATCATATGAACCATTAGATATCTATATTTATTTATTTTATCCCGTATTTTAATAAATAATAAAATAAATACATCATGATAACTCATCATGATAAAACATTCTTTCTTAAGACAAAGAAAGTGATGAATGAATTTGAATTGGAGCCTATACTCATCATCAAGCTTTGTAGTAGCAGGTATTCTTACTGTACCATTTCCAATTAACACTAGAAATGTATCCTCATGAACAAACAGCTCACTATCACTTGGTATAGAACCTTGATAGTCATCATAGATACCTTAGTGAGGTTAATTTATGCATCAAGCCCATTATCTGGAAGAAAATATGACCTATTTTCCATCGATCATACTATGAATTGCATATTTATTCTTACCAAGATTTACTCTACATATTGGTATAATTAATGAAACAACCTTGGATAAAATGGTCGATCATTTTTTAAAAACCACTCAATCCATCCTTACTCTTAAATCACAGTGATAACTAAAAACTTTCTTAACATCATCCACTCAGCATCTATATTTATCTCTGTAATAACAAATTGAGTCAAAAGCTAGGGTTTTTTGATTTGATTATAGCACAGCTTGATTCTCCATGATATATCTTATCAGGTTGAGATAATTTGAGAGATTAAACAGAATTACACTTCACCATCACCAGTATAATGAATCTAAAGGTGAAGGAAGAGTGTGAGGAAGGTTGAAGGTCAACAGAGAATGAAATACAAATCAGTTCGAATGGTAGGTTCAAGCGAGAGTGTTCCAAAATTGGATTTAAATATCAATTTAATAATTTAGGGATTTGAAATTTTAAAATATAAATACATAAATCAAATAAAACTTCAAACATAGAAAATAGGACTGGTAACACATAAGAATAGAGACTTAGCCAGTAGATTGCCTATGGTAGATCTCCCAACAGTGGATTTACAATAGCGAATCACCCAATGATGAATCTATAAGGGTGGATCACCAATGGTGGATCACCAATGGTGGATCCCCATTGGATCTCCCAAAAGTGGATCACCAACAGTATATCTTCCACTGGTGGAAATTTTAAGATAAAATACTAACCAAAGCTTATCATTCCTTGTTTTTTTAAAGGTAGTGCTTCGGTCAAAGACCGAGGCACAATTTATTGAGGATAGAAAAAAAGGTTACAACAGTCTAAAGGATGGAAGTTTCCTACAATCATTTTCATAAAGCTGAAAAATATCAAGAGGGAGTGCATCAATCCACGTCATCTCCTGGTTAACTCCCATGTTTTCAAGAACATCAGCAACTTTGTTAGCTTCTCTAAAAACATGTGTGGTGATAAGATTGAACTGCAGAAGAGTGTAGAGGAACTTCATCCAGCCAGTAGTGAGAGGCCAAGCAAGGTGAGTCATCCCCTTAAAAATTGCTTGAATGACGGTGGTCGAGTCACTTTCAATCCAAATCTTCCTCCATACTTTTTTGAGGGCATAGTTGACAGCGTGGATCACACCCATCATTTTAGCTTCTAATGAAGAGACAGTTCCACAGCCAGTGAAAAAACATCCATGGAATATACCAAGATGGTCTCTGAAGATTGCTCCGCAACTGGCAGGGCCTGGGGTTTCCCTTGGAGGCACCATCAACGTTCACCTTGATCCATCCTGGAAGTAGACCCTGCCAGAATACTTCAAAGGTGCATTTGGGTTGCTTGAAGATGCCTTCAATGTGAAGTCTCCAAAGGATCTTGAAGTCTCTAATAGTATTATTGCAGTGAGCCTTTTGGATAGAGGCAGCCTCACACGTCGCAAGGAGGATACGGGCTTTACCTGCATTAAGATTTGATGAAGAGTTTTTATGAATCATATTGTTTCTATCATACCAGATAACATGAAGAAGCTCAGCAATGGAAGAGAGGAAGAGATTCTTGATTTGTTGTGATTCCTCTTGCTGAACACATCTTTTTAATTGAGATCCAATAGTATCATAAATGTAAATACCCGGAAATTTCAAGGGAAATTTTTTTCTAAATTTTCTTTGGGATTTTACAAGAACGCAGTTTCTGACGGCGCCTGATTCCAAGGGCCGGTGTGCCCGGAATTAATTTCTGAAGTTTAGCTCGGGTACGTTCAGCGAATGAACGAGCGGGTTTTTCTAACTTTTGAACCGGTGCTCGGAATCGAATTCCGAGGGCACCAATGAAATCGCAGCACCGGTATTTGCATAGAAATTCCTTTTCCGGAGTTGCGTTTTCTCGGGTGTGGTTTTTAATTTTTGGGGTTAAGTTAAGAAATAAAATAAAGTGGTGCGACAACTTTATTTTATTTCACTTAAAAGCCACTTAAGCTAAGTTAAGTGGATAGGGTGCAATTCAAAATATCCTACCCTCTTGGTAGGATATTTGTGAGGCGGGGCCCGCATGAGCCTCGCCGTTTCTTTTCCGCTAAGTAACGCACCTGCGAAAACCCTTTTTAATGAAGGTCAACTAGGGCGTTTTCTTAAACAATTAAACGCTCCTATTAATTGGGCAGTTAAATCGTTACAATTAATTCAACGAATTAATTGTTCATTTCTTATCTTTTGAATTTCAAAAGCTTAGGTCAATAATAAAATAAGGGTTGAACTTATTTTATTTAGTTGGACTTGTGGCGTGGAGAGAATTTGAAGGAAAGCGTTCTTCTTCGACGAAGAACGCGAAGAACGCTCCGACCTCCGATGAAGAATGCCAAACCCTCGGAGATCGACGGCGCGGCGCCGTGTACCGCAACATCAATGACGCTTCTTCCGCGACGCTCCTTCCGCGACGCTTTCTTCCATGATGAGAAAATCCGCGATGAACCCTCGCTCGACGACGCTTGAGGTAGGCGATTTTATTTTGGTGTTCTATTATCTTTTGAGAAAAGAACGACGAGCGCAGACCAACCAATTCTAGGTTGATCCGCGGATCGTTCGTTAATGCGGATTGATGTTGAGGATTATTATTTAATTTGTTTGTGATTATTACCTTGATGATCTTCGTGAAATATGACCATTTTCTATCAATTAACAAGAGGGGGCTGGACCGCACAAACACGGCCGACCCTCCTCCTTATCCTTGTGGGTTTCTTTTGTGGATTGAAACGGGGATGGCACGGTGCTGTTTCACCACACGGAACGTGCGACAAGGAATGCATGGCGCCGTCGCGCCACGTCGTGAAAACAAACAAGGGCGCGACGCCGTCGCGCCGCATCGGAGAAACCCGAAGACATCCGCAGACGGAGACGGGCCAATGCGAAGGGGCACGGCGCCATCGCGTCGTACTGGAGAACCACGAAGACGGCGCATTTTGTTAATTGACAAGCGGATTGACGGACAATGACGAAGCAGGCCGCTATGGCGTTTGAATCCCTTCACAGTGAAGGTCGGGTCCCGGGAGGACCGTTGGTGAAGATGGTAGGAGAAATGGAACACCGGAGCGCGTTAGGTGGTCCGCGAAAGGCGGTGGCGGCGCGCCACGCCGGCGCGGCGGTGCCGGCGACCGGCGGTGGTGGCGTGCCGCCGGAAGGCTGGCAGCGGCGGAGCCGCCGGCTTCAATTAGCGGCGGGGGTAGGGGAGCTGTGTACCCCACCCGCGGCTTCCGCTCGGCCGCGCTGGCCGAGCCGTGGCTAGCCGGTCAGGCCGGATCGAGCCTTCTGGGCCGCTCCACGCCGGTCGGGCCGAGCCGGGCCCAGCCGGGTCAGACCCGGGTCGGGTCGACCCAGGGGGGGTCGGGCCGGGTCGGTCCGGGCCCAGACCCCCCGTTTTCAGACCCTCTTCGGTCTTTTGCCCATATCTTGGGCTACGGACCTCCGATTGACACGCCTTCAGCGGAGATGCGATCTTTGGAACGAGACGGTCGTTTCGGTATATTAAACGCAAGGTTTCAGAGAACTTTGGGTTCGGCGGGGTTGGTTCGTACACGAAACCAACCGGGCCCTCGGAGCGGAAACGGATATATCTTGAGCATCGGACGTCCGATTGATGTGTCATCGACTTTGATGGATTCCTCTAAGTGAGACGGATCTTTTGGCTTACTCCGCTCGAGGTTTGGATGTCGTCGGAGTGCGGTCGGGTTGGTTCTCTCACGAGACCAACCGAGCCCCTGGAACGAAAAAGCCAATAACTCACAGACCGGGCGTCCGATTGACGCGTCGTCTGTCTCGTTGAATTCCTCTTGATGAGACGGAACTTTTGGCATACTTCGCCCGAGTTTTGGTTGTTGTTGGATAGTGGCCGTGTTGGATTGTACCCGAAATCCAACCGAGCCCTTGGAACGGAAAAGCTGTTATCTTTCTGACTAGATGTCCGCTTGATGAACCTTCAGCGGCGTTGGTGATCTTGTTGAAAAAAGGTCCCTATGAGTATAACCTATGAGAGTTCGGGGTACAGTTGAGATACGGCCGGGTTGGTTCGCACACAAAACCAACTGGGCCCCTGGGACAAAAATGTTAATAACTCATAGACCGGGCGCCCGATTGATGCTCTGTCTGTTGCGTTGAGACCCCTATGACGAGGCGGTCTGTTGAGATACTTCTTCGTGGGACTTTGTGTTACTTGGAGAATCGACTAGTAGCTCGTGGAGCGGACCCTCCCGGAGGCGAGCGTGCGGAGTATGGAGACCGTGTAGCCGGCTGAGACCTGACGACTGCTTGTCCGATTCGTTTCGGAGTGACTTGCATAGCCCAGTGGGGAGCACTACTTTGTGAGGTGGCAGACCCATGGCGGAGGAGCACTACTATGTGAGGTGGCAGACTCGTGGTACTCGACAAGAGGAGTACCTCTGTAGGCTATGAGGGGGAGCACTACTGTGTGAGGTGGCAGACCCATGGCGGGAAGCACTACTGTGTGGGGTGGCAGGCCCGCGGTACTCGACAGGAGGAGTACCTCAGTAGTCTTGGTTTGGTGAGAAGTGCCTCAGAGTCGTGACAGGACCATTGTACTCTCCAGAGACGGAGCTCTTCATAAGTTACAGTTTCGATAATGAAAATCCTGGTTTGAGCTGAGACTTTTGATCTTTGTGTTTACCTCATGATTGAGATGGGTCACTTGATAACTTAGGTATATGTATGGGAATATACCTGGGTAGGGTTTATCCGTTGATTTCATGATCTTGGTGTTTTCCTCGTGATTGAGATGGGTTACCTGATAACTTAGGTATATGCATGAGCATATACCTAAGTAGAGGTTATTTGTTGAGATCTTATTTGTGCTTATCCTTGTTGGTTTCAGTGAGACCTTGAGGGTCTCGGGGTCCCTACTGAGTATTGTTATACTCACCCCTGCACGGGCTATGCCCGTACCTCGTTGTGTCGGTTGCAGACGACGGGCAGAGCTGACGGAGGTCGAGTGTTCGAGGACTGGACGGTACTCGGAGGTGGACCACTCGACGAGTCAGTATCCCATGGTGGATGATCCAGGAGCTGCGCTATCTGTACCTAACCTTCTGGTAGTATCCTTGGTGGACGATCCAGGAGTTATGCTATCTGTACCTACCCTTCAGGTAGGATCCGAGGAGGACGACCCAGGAGCTGCTTCCTTCCTTCCAGCTGTTTGACTTTTTCTGTTGTACTTTCTTTCGGTTATAGCTGTACTTTCAGTTGGGTTTGTATTCTGTCCCATTTACTTTTCAGAACTTTCTTTTGTACTTAATGTTTTACTTCCGCTTGTACTCTGTGGTGTTTTGTTTACTTTTATAAAGGCAATTCCTTCCCAGTTATTGAGATTTACGCCTTTGGTTCTAGTCGCCATCCCCTGGCCTATGGAAGGCGGGCTTGGGGTAGTCATGGCACGGGCCCCGAGGACGGGTCGTGACAATTGGTATCAGAGGAGTCGGTTCTACAGCAGAACTTATACTCTGATATTTTTCTTTCTGTGAAGCAATAGTGTTAAGTGTACCGAGTGTGGTTTTCAGTTCAGGGAGTCCAGTGTTGGTGCGGGAAGCCGATGTATCCATACACCAGGACCCTGACAACTGATTTCCGACTTTGTGCATGAAAACACTGATTGTGTGTGTGTTTCCATAAGTTTTAAAAGTCAGCTCAAACCAGGTCAGCTCACGAGGTATAAATCGTTTGACCGTGTCACGTTGTTTCTTTCAGGACGCCTCCCCGTGGACGACCAGCTAGAGCCCCGAGAGTGGTACGTACTGACAGCCCGCTGAGCGACATGGCCTCAGTACAAGGCCCTATCCCAGTTGAGGAACCAGAGGTACTACTACCCATTGGGCCACCGATGCCACCATCCCCAGCAGTAGAGGGTGCACGTCGCTTGAGCGCACTGCACGAGTTCCAGCGCCAGAGGCCACCCAGGTTCCAGGGAGGGACGGACCCGCAGGCGGCTGAGGATTGTCTGGAGGCTGTGGTGAAAGTCTTCAGGCTAGTGGGGACGCTAGTAGACTTCATGGTGATCCTTGCTGCCAGCCTTCTTCAGGTATTACCCGGCAGATGGTGGAGCCTGATGCTCCAGATACATGACGAGGCGACACTTCTATGGGCAGACTTCGAGAGCCTGTTCCGGGCAGAGTTTTTACCATCCACCCTTCGAGCGGTGCGTATACAGGAGCTACTTCAGCTGCATCAGGGCAGCATGATAGTGGTGCAGTATTCATCGAGGTTCACAGACCTCTCGCGCTACTCCATAGATATGGTACAGGACCTGTTCTTCAGGTCCCGAACCTTCGAGCAGGGACTCAGGCGAGAGATTAGAGCTTCTATTGTTTCTCACAGCATCCTAACGCAGACAGGGGTGTTGGAGCGAGCCCTCTTAGTGGAGAGTTTCCTTGCTGAGCAGTCTCCAGCAGCAGGACCCACCACTAGCCGGAATGTGGCAGAGTCTTCTATAGCAGGCAGTAGACAGATGACGCAGAGGTCCAAGAGGACCAAACGTACAGGTGGTCGACCGCATGACTCATGGTCGGTAGTACGAGGCACCAAGGTGGCACGTGACTATCCGACCCTCCATGCAGATGACCAGCGGATAAATGAAGAACATCCCAGGCATATGTAGAGGTTCGATCGGGATGGACCACAAGGAGCGGAAGGCCGAGGGAGAGAATTTTTCCTTGAAGTTGGAGGTGGACGACTCTACGAGGTGTTGCCACCACCACCACCAGGAGATCCATCCCGACCACAGGGGGTTGGTGGACATGGGAGAGATCAGCTTCAGGCAGCTGAGGCCTACGATCATGGAGCTCCGGAAGCAGATGGACAGGAGCGAAACTAGTGGATACGTCCCTTTTACTTCTAGTTCCATATTTCTGTTGTATTCATGTCTTTGTACTATGAGCTGCAATAATAAAAAGACACTTATCTTTGTGATTTTTGCTTTCCTGTCCTTTTTGTTTGGTTGATATTGAGTGGTCCTGGTTAAAACTGTTGACTTGACCCTCACTTTAGAGATTTTTACTAGAGGAGACCCAGCGACCTCACACTGATGTCGACAGTGTGACTCGACCCTTGGAGGCGAGAGTGACAGTTAGATCTCTTGGTAGTTATGTTGAGGCCTTACGACGTCATTCATGGCATGAATACATCATTCATGTCAGGATTGACTGTATTAGGCAATGGGCGTGGTTCATCCAAGGGATGAGACCGAGTTTCTCTTTTCGGAAAAGGAGAAATTTTAGCAGCTCTTTGAGATCATAGGCAAGGAAGGTGCAGATCATCCAGGAGTGGATGAAGACTGCACAGTGCAGTAAGAAACAGGAAACTGGCACCAGTCTTAGAGACTCAGGCATGTTAAATGTTTCAAGAAGTGGAAGCTTTAAGGATAGATAAGTCTATGAAGCAGCAGACAAGGAGAGCAGCCTGAGGTGGTGTAATTTTGAACATGCTACAACCGCCCGCCTTAGTTATCCCCGCCAGGCTCAGGGAGCTGGAGGGCGGAGGAAGAGTGCGGCTGCATGCGGTCAAGGAGAGTGACCCGATGGCTCTAAGAATGATTCAAGGGACAATCTGTGTCCACTACTTGCTACTGTAGTAACGGAAGTTGATATTAATCATTCCTTGATTTCACAAATCTTGTTCCAGACCTAGAGTTTCCGGTAAGTCGTGGACTTGACCCTCACGTCTAGAGATACCTTGGGAGGAGACTCGATAATCACACTTACGCCGACGGTGTGGTTAGACCCTAGAGGCGAGAGTTTCGGTTGGAATCTCTTGGTGGCAGCGTTGAGGCCTTACGACGTTAGTTTGAGTATGGAATGGGCAATAACTGTTCATACTCAAATTGACGGTTTTAGGCAAACGTCAGGTTGGGTTTTTCTTGGTCGGAGAAAAGGAAACCCCAGGCAGCACAGGAAAAACTCTTTCACAGTAGGGTGCGACCGATCACTCTTGGGTCAGTCAACCTTACCCTCGTGGTAGCAGTCGTTTTGAGTTCCAGTTCTAAATAGGAATTGGAGACCTCTGGAGTTCGAGGATGACGATCACGTCCTTATATGGGTCTCACCTCGACGAGGTTTACGGAGATGTGACCAAGGCAGCAAGTTATCTCCAAGGTTCTGCGGACCTTCTTAGGTTCTCAGCTAGGTAGGCGGGGTGGTTTACCGCTTGACCCATCCACCTCAGTTTCACCAGGTGCACGACGACTTCCACGTATCTCAACTGATGAGATACGTGCTCGACCCTTCGCATATCATTAACTATGAGGAGCTGGACGATGGCGATGGGGTGTCTTTCACAGAGGTTCCAGTGGATCGAGGATCGATAGGAGCAGATCCTACGAGGATGATCGATTCCTCGGGTGCACCTTATTTGGCAGTACGGGAACCTCCAAGTGAGCACATGGGAGTAGAAGGCTCAGATGCGTGCTCAATACCGCTTTTGTGACCCTAGTTTGTGTTAAAGCTTTACGAGGACATAAATCCCTGAGGTGGGAGTAATTTAAAGACCCAAAAATTTCAAGGAAATTTTTTTTCTAAATTTTCTTTGGTATTTTACAAGAACGCAGTTTCTGACGGCGCCTGATTCCGAGGCCCGGTGTGCCCGGAATTAATTTCCGAAGTTTAGCTCGGGTGCGTTCAGTGAACGAACGAGTGGGTTTTTCTAACTTTTGAACCAGTGCTCGGAATCGAATTCCAAGGGAACCAATGAAATCGCAGCACCGGCATTTTCTTAGAAATGCCTTTTCTGGAGTTGCGTTTGCTCGGGTGTGGTTTTTAATTTTTGGGGTTAAGTTAAGAAATAAAATAAAGTGGTGCGACAACTTTATTTTATTTCACTTAAAAGCCACTTAAGCTATGTTAAGCGGATAGGGTGCAATTCAAAATATCCTACCCTCTTGGTAGGATATTTTTGAGGTGGGGCCCGCACGAGCCCCGCCATTTCTTTTCCGCTAAGTAACGCACCCGCGAAAACCCTTTTTAATGAAGGTCAACTAGGGCATTTTCTTAAACAATTAAACGCTCCTATTAATTGGGCAGTTAAATCATTACAATTAATTCAACGAATTAATTGTTCGTTTCTTATCTTTTGAATTTCAAAATCTTAGGTCAATAATAAAATAAGGGTTGAACTTATTTTATTTAGTTGGACTTGTGGCGTGGAGAGAATTTGGAGGAAAGTGTTCTTCTTCGACGAAGAATGCGAAGAACGCTCCGACCTCTGACGAAGAACACCAAACCCTCAGAGATCGACGGCGTGACACCGTGTACCACGACATCAATGACGCTTCTTCCGCGACGCTCCTTCCGCGACGCTTTCTTCCGCGATGAGAAAATCTGCGACGAACCCTCACTCGATGACGCTTGAGGTAGGGGATTTTATTTTGGTGTTCTATTATCTTTTGAGAAAAGAACGACGAGCGTGGACCAACCAATTCCAGGTTGATCCATGAATCGTTCGTTCATGCGGATTGATGTTGAGTATTATTATTTAATTTGTTCGTGATTATTACCTTGACGATCTTCGTGAAATATGACCATTTGCTATCAATTAACGAGAGGGGTCCGGACCACACAAACACGGCCGACCCTCCTCCTTATCCTTGTGGGTTTCTTTTGTGGATTGAAACGGGGATGGTGTGCTGCTGTCGCACCGCGCGAAACATGCGCCAAGGAATGTGTGGCGCCGCCGTGCCGCATCGTGAAAACAAACAAGGGCGCGATACTGTCGCGCCGCATCGGAGAAACCCGAAGACATCCGCGGACGGAGTCGGGCCACAGCGAAGGGGCACGGTGCCATCGCTTCATGTCGGAGAACCACGAAGACGGCACGTTTTGTTAATTGACATGCGGATTGATGGACTATGGTGAAGCAGGCTTCTATGGCGTTTGAATCCCTTCGCAGTGAAGGTCAGGTCCCGGGAGGACCGTTGGCGAAGACGGCAGTAGAAACGGAACACCGGAGCCTGTCTGGTGGTCCGTGGAAGGCGGTGGCGGCGAGCCACGCCAGTGCGGCAGCGCCGACGACCGGTGGCAGCGGCGCGCCGCCGGAAGGTTGGCGGCGGCGAAGCCGCCGGCTTCAATTAGCGGCGGGGGTTGGGGTGTCGCGCACCCTACCCGCGGCTTCCGCTCGACTGCGCTGGCCGAGCCGCGGCTGGCCGGGCTGCGCCGTCCGGGCCGGGCCGGGCCCAGCCGGGTCGGAATGAGGTCGGGTTGACCCGGTTCGGGCTGACCCAGGGGGGGTCGGGCCGGGTCGGTCTGGGCCTAGACCCCCCGTTTTCAGACCCTCTTCGGTATTTTGCCCATATCTTGGGCTACGGACATCCGATTGACACACCGTCAGCGGCGATGTGATCCTTGGAAAGAGACGGTCGTTTCGGTATATTACACTTAAGGTTTCGAAGAACTTTAGGTTCAGCTAGGTTGGTTTGTAGACAAAACCAACCGGGCCCTCGGAGCGGAAACGGATATATCTTGAGCACCGGACGTCCGATTGACATGCCGTCGACTTTGATGGATTCCTCTAAGTGAGAAGGATCTTTTGGCTTACTCCGCTCGAGGTTTGGATGTCATCGGAGTGCGGTCGGGTTTGTTCGCTCACGAAACCAACCGGGCCCCTGGAACGAAAAAGCCAATAACTCACAGACCGGGCGTCCGATTGACGCGTCATCTGTCTCCTTGAATTCCTCTTGATTAGACGGAACTTTTGGAATACTTCGCCCGAGTTTTGGTTGATGTTGGATAGTGGCCGTGTTGGATTGTACCCGAAATCCAACCGGGCCCTTGGAACGGAAAAGCTGTTATCTTTCAGACTAGACATCCGCTTGATGAACCGTCAGCGGTGTTGGTGATCTCGTTGAGAAACGGTCCCTATGAGTATACCCTATGAGAGTTCGGGGTACAGTTGAGATACGGCCGGGTTGGTTCGCACACGAAACCAACCGGGCCCCTGGGACGAAAATGTTAATAACTCATAGACCGGGCACCCGATTGACGTGTCGTCTGTTGCATTGAGACCCCTATGATGAGGCGGTCTGTTGAGATACTTCTTCGTGGGACTTTGTGTTACTTGGAGCATCGACCAGTAGCTCGTGGAGCGGACCCTCCCTGAGGCGAGCGTGCGGAGTACGGAGACCGTGTAGCCGGCTGAGACCTGACGACTGCTTGTCTGATTCGTTTCGGAGTGACTTGCATAGCCCAGTGGGGAGCACTACTTTGTGAGGTGGCAGACCCACGACGGAGGAGCACTACTGTGTGAGGTGGCAGACCCGCGGTACTCGACAGGGGGAGTACCTCTGTAGGCTATGAGGGGGAGCACTACTATGTAAGGTGGCAGACCCATGGCGGGAAGCACTACTGTGTGAGTTGGCAGGCCCGCGGTACTCGACAGGAGGAGTACCTCAGCAGTCTTAGGTTGGTGAGCAGTACCTCGGAGTCGTGACAGGACCACTGTACTCTCCAGAGATGGATCTCTTTAGTAGTTACAGTTTCGATAATGAAAATCTTGGTTTGAGCTGAGACTTTTGACCTTTGTGTTTACCTCATGATTGAGATGGGTCACTTGATAACTTAGGTATATGTATGGGCATATACCTGGGTAGGGGTTATCCGTTGATTTCATGATCTTGGTGTTTTCCTCATGATTGAGATGGGTTACTTGATAACTTAGGTATATGCATGAGCATATACCTAAGTAGAGGTTATCTGTTGAGATCTTATTTGTGGTTATCCTTGTTGGTTTCAGTGAGACCTTGAGGGTATCGGGGTCCCTACTGAGTATTGTTATACTCACCCCTGCACGGGCTATGCCCGCACCTCGTTGTGTTGGTTGTAGACGACGGGCAGAGCTGACGGAGGCCGAGTGTTCGAGGACTGGACGGTACCCGGAGGTGGACCACTCGATGAGTCAGTATCCCGTGGTGGACGATCCAGGAGCTGCGCTATCTGTACCTACCCTTCAGGTAGGATCCGTGGTGGACGATCCAGGAGCTGCGCTATCTGTACCTACCCTTCAGGTAGGATCTGAGGAGGACGACCCAGGAGCTGCTTCCTTCCTTCCAGCTGTTTGTCTTTTTCTGTTGTACTTTCTTTCGGTTGTATCTATACTTTCAGTTGGGTTTGTATTCTGTCCCATTTACTTTTCAGCACTTTCTTTTGTACTTAGTGTTTTACTTCCGCTTGTACTCTGTGGTGTTTTTTTTACTTTTATAAAGGCAATGCCTTTCCATTTATCGAGATTTACGCCTTTGGTGCTAGTCGCCAGCCCCTGGCCTATGGAAGGCGGGCTTGGGTTTGTCACAGCACGGGCCCTGAGGACGGGTCGTGACAATAAAGAATCCATCTGCACCCAAATAAGTCAATAGTATAATTCCAAAGAGCAGAAGCTGTAGCACAAGACAGAAAGAGATGATTCGCATCTTCCCTGGGTTGGTTGCAGAAGCGACATTTTGAGCATAGCTGAATACCAAGAGATTATATGCAAACTTCAGTAGGAATTCTATAATGTGCAATTCTCTAAATAAGTGTAAATCTTGAGGGTTTAATCCATGGTTTGTTAAAATGGACCAACCATTCAAAGTTGGAGTCAGTGTTTATGAAATTATGCTCATAGTAACTTTTTGAGTCCAGGATGCCATTATTAGCAGGTTCCCAGATAATGAAATCATCAGTAATGGAGAAAGTATAACTATCAATGACATGCATAATTTTATCTGGGATATCACTGTTGTGAGAGTGAATAACATCTTTAATGGTATTATTGGTGTTTTTAATAGTTTCATTAGAAGATAGCATAGAGATTAGGGGGGTGCCAGTCCAATTATCAAGCCAGAAATTCATGGAATAATTAGAATTGACCATCCATTGGGAGTTCTTCAAAATGTTGAAGTATGTGTATTTGATAGAGGTCCAGATCGAAGAGGTGATGTAATTTAAGTTACCAATTTTAAGTTTGTAAAGAAATTTCTTTTTAAGGAAATCCAAAGCATCCGAGTTGGTATGAATTATCCTTCAGGTGAGATTAGCTTGGAGCGCATCATTAAAGAGTCTGAGATTTTTAATTCCAAGACCACTTTTTTCTAAGGGCTTACAGCAGGTGTCCCAAGGGATGGTAACAAGTTTTCTTTCAAGAATACTTCCAGTCCAGACAAAATTTTTAATATAGGCATTGAGATTTTTAAGAGTGTTAGCAGGCCATTTATAAACCATCAGCGAGCAAACCATTTTAGAGACAATGATAGATTTAACAAGATAGATTATTCCAGCCATGGAGAGGGATTTTCCTTTCCAGGTGGAGAGTTGTTTAATAATTTGATCAAAAATATAGGAAAAATAAAGGGATTTTGGCCTTCCCCAGAAGATAGGAACACCAAGGTAGTTGAATGGGAGGGATCCCTCTTTAATTACTAATTTTTTGGAGATGGAGACCTTTCTGTGAGGGGAGAAATTTTTACCAAAAAAGACAAAGGATTTATTCCAGCAGATCGCTTGACCTGAGACCTCCTCATAGTGAGACAGAGCAGTTTTTAAAACCTGAATATTCCTTTTGTCACTGTTAAGGAAAAGAATTATGTCATCGGCATAAATAATATGGGTGGGTACATTAATGTCCCTAGAATCCTGGATGGTCTTGAGTTTACTTTGCTCGACTAGTCAGATAAGTAATCTATTGAGGTAGTCTTTCGCAATAACAAAAAGAATGGCTGAAAGAGGATCTCCTTGTCTGATGCCTTTAGAGCATTTAAAATACCCCTTGGGGGATCCATTAATCAAGATAGAAATAAAATTAGAGTTAAATAAAGTTTTTATTCTCAAAATAAAAGTATCTTTGAAGCCAAATCTTTGCAGAACTTTGAAAATGAAACTCCAGGCAATGGTGTCAAAGGCTTTTCTAATGTCTAGTTTAATGGAAATATTTCCACATATTTCATTCCTATTAAGAATATTGGTGCATTCAGAAGCAAGGAAAATGCAGTCTTGTATGGATCTTCCCTTTATAAAACCAAATTGGTTCCAAGATACAATTTTGTTGCATATAGGGGCAAGACGATTAGCGAGAATCTTGGTTATGATTTTATATAGAGTATTAATAAGGGAAAAAGGTCTAAAAAGATGGATCTCCGAAGCATTATCCACTTTAGGAATTAAGGTTTGGAATTGAGAATTTATACCATGAGGGAGGACACCATCTGAGAAGAAAGATTTAACAAGTTTACAAAAATCTAGGGCTATGATATCCCAGTGTTGTTGAAAAAAAAGCATTATTAAAGACATCGGGACCAGGAGCACTATTAGGATTTAAACTAAAGACCATGTCCTTTATTTCAGGGTCTAGGGGAGTTCTTAAAAGATAATCGTTGTCCATATCATCAACCATAGAGGGTATGATATCAATCATAAGATCCTTTTTGACCTCCGGACCATTGAAAGTATTATGAAAGTACGAGACAATATGATTGGCAATGGCCTCCTCAATGTAAATAATAATGTCATCATGAACAAGGAAGGTAATAGGTCTACTAATTTTATGAATTCTCTGAAGGGAATTATAAAATTTGGTGTTTCTATCACCATCCGAGAGCCATTTTGTTTTAAAAATTTATTTTCTCATGTTATCCTTGAGGGTGAGAATAGATTTTAGTTTTAGAGAAGTACTGATTTCAGGTTGGGGGTCAATTGTGAAATCCAATCTAGTAGCATTGTTTTGAATGTGAGCTAGCTCTCTTTCAAGAAGGGAAATGTTAGTGTCAATTTCTTTAATTTTAGACCTACACCAATCTTTAAGGGCATTCTTAAGATTTTTTAATTTAATATTACAAGCAAAGGCATCTCTATAATGATTCATATAATTCCAAAAGTTTTTAATGAATGATACAAAATCAGAGTTTGTAGACCAAGAATTGTTAAATATGAAGGGGAAAATAGTTTTATAATTTTTGGTGAAAAAACTGACAAGAATTGGGTGATGATCAGAGTTCAACTTAGAAAGGGTAATGCTAGAAATGGTCTCCCATTTATCAAGAGCTGTAACATTGGTAAAAGCTCTATCCAATTTTCTAGCAACAACCTTTTTGTAGTGCCTTCTATACCAGGTGTATTTAGCACCAGTGAGTTTAATTTCTATTAGATTAGAGTCTTCAATAGAAGCCCTAAACTCACGAGAGGAGATGGAAGAATTCGATGGGCCAACTTTTTTACTAGAGTTAAGAATAGAATTAAAGTCGCCAAGGACAATCCAGGGGTCTTGGATACTAGAAGAAAAGACATTGAGAACACTCCAAAGAGGACTTCTTTCTTGGTATCTATTCTTGGCATATATTATAGTGTAGTAAATATGTATGTTATCACATAAAAAGTCACAGGTGAAATATTGATCATAAAAACCATAAGTATTGACATTTTGTAAAGATGAGTGGTAGAAGGCCCATAATGAGTCAACCACAGGTCCATTCTTACAGGCCCCAAGGAAAACATATCCATAAAAGTCAAGATGTTTAAAAGTGGAAGAAAATTTTATTCCAGGTTCAAAAATAGCAAATAATTTTGGTTTATGAGTTGTCAAGTATCTCTTGAGCACAACAAGTGTACCAGGGTTAGAAATTACTTGGCAATTACAGAAAATAATATTCATTTGGACCTATGTTTAGGCTTAGAACCCCTTTTTTGAGTTACTTGATCCTTTAAACCTCTTTGATCTTCTGATGGATTGATTGGAGGGTGTACTAGATTTCCTTTCCTGCTTACTAGAGGAGGTGATATTAGAATTCCTAAGAGCAGGAGTATTAGTTGTATCATGTGCAATAGTGGGTATTTTAGGGCATGTAGGGGAAGATATAGGACATCCCTCAGCCTGCAGGGATGTCTTAGGGGTAGGTTCTTGATTATTTTCGATCTTACAAGGAGTAGAAGTCAAAGTGTTATGATGCAGTGGGGTCAAGTTGGCATCTGATTCCACTGATTTCAAATCTTATTTGTTATCATTAACATAAGTAGAAGTTAATAAACTAGGAATATTAGGCTTTCCAACCTGGACGACCATATTAGCAGGATCAGTTTCACTAATATCTAATTTTGAGAGATCAGTAGGTAAAGCAATAGACATAGAGGGTGTTGAGGGATTGGTAGTACCTGTAATCTTCATGTTTGTTTCACTAACCTGTTTTTCCAGAGTGAAATCCAAAGTCACAGTATCTCCCTCAGCCGTTGTTAGAGGATAGTTCGATCCTATGCAATTCAATTTAGCATCACTAACCTGCATAGAAACATCTAATGTACTTGAATATAAAGTATTAGAATGAGAAGTTTTATCATCATGGTTATCCTATTTGTTGGCAGGTTTTGGAAAAGGACCAGATAGAGTGTTTCGAGGCAGAGCAGCAATAGCATTTATAGGAACAGAAACATCAATGTTACCTTGTGGAGAGGCACTATCAGGGGATGCGGCAGCTATCATAGTTAAAGAGACAGAGTTATCAGATCTAACCTAATTTTCTAGAGTGATAACAGGGTTGGAGTTCTGTTTCACAGTTGGAGAAACCCTATTCTGCTTATTATTTGTTTTGGAGTCACCTATTTTCAAAGAAAGCTTCCCTTCATAGAGGGCTTGAGAGTTGTACCTGTTAGTTTCACCTTGTTTTCCTGTTTCATAAGCATTAGAGGGGGAAGGGTCTAAAACAAGAGGATGAGAATCTGTGAGAGATTATGATTCAGCATATAAATCATGGCCTTTTACCATATTTTCCTCTTCCTCGACCATATCACCCCAAGATCTACCTGTATTTAAGGGGTTACAGGCATTTGTTTTTTTAACCCAGCTCTCATTTTTTTCTTAGTGATTTCCTAAGTTTCAAACAAGGGAGCTTTTCCTTTTTTTATTCTCCTTAACCTCTTTCCACTCATGCTCTAAAGGCTTAACAACTTGTTTTATTACTACATGACAATTAACATAGTTGTGACCAATGATTTTGCATACCTCACAAAAAGGAGGTAGTTTCTCATATTCAATGGGAATTTTAGTTATATAATCATGAGCACTAAAATCGAAACCAAAACATTTTAGATGGTATTTAGTGAACTTACTTCGATTTAAGATAATCACTACTTTTTGTGATATCAAAACCAAAACATTTTAGATGGTATCACTACTTTTTGTGATATCAAAACCAAAACATTTTAGATGGTATCACTACTCATGGGAGTATCACTACCTTTTGTGATATCAAAACCAAAACATTTTAGATGGTATTTAGTGAATTTACTTTGATTTAAGATAATTCCATATTTATTTTCAAAAATTTCAAATCTAAGAAAAAATTTAAGTTTTCCCATTAAACTCATTTCAAATTCACTTTGCATCATTTTTTAATAATTAGTACATAAATAATTTTTAGAATATCCAAAAATAATATCATCAACATAAATTTGAACTACTAAAAAATACTTTGAAATTATTTTTATAAATAAAGTAGGATCGGAAATTCCTTTTTAAAAAAACTTTATAAATTAAAAGAGTTGATACTATTACACCAATACCTAGGATATTTTTTTAAACCATATAAATATTTATATAATTTAAAAATATGAATTAGAAAATGAGAATTTTTAAATACATGGGTTTTTTCAATAAAAACATCTTCAACTACACCACCATTTAGGAATACACTCTTAACATCCATTTGATATAGTTTTAAATCTATATGTGTTGCACTGGAAAGCAGTATTATAATGGATTCAAGTCTAGCTACTGCTATAAATTTTTTATCATAGTCAATAAACTCTTACCAACTATATACTTTTGCAACTAATTTAGCTTTATTAATAATTATAGTGTCTGACTCGTCACATTTGTTTCTAAACAGACACTTGGTGCTAATAGTCAGAGTGTCTTAAGGTCTAACTACTAGTTCCCAAAATTTATTTGTTTTAAATTTATTATGTTCTTGTCATATTCCCATAACCCAAAAATCATCATTAATAGAATCACTGATGTTATTAGGTTCAAGTTGTGACAAGAATGCTTGATTTTCAACCTTATTTCTAAGATAATCTCTAGTTTTTTGTTCCTCTCTTTAGGTCTCCAACTACAGCATCTAAAGGATAGTATCTATGAGTGATAATAGTTCTAAGAAAATAAGGGATGTATATCTCATTCCTCTGTGTAGTTTCAGGTTTAGGAACTTCCTCATAACTACATTAGTTTTCTTCTTATTTCACAAAATTTCTAAAAATTTTGTAATTTATATTCATATTCGACCGATTATCTTCAAGGTTTTCTAAAGAAGTATTAGGCTCATGTGGATTTGTTTCATCAAATTTGATATGTACAACTTCTTCCAAAATCTGTGTTCTTTTATTAAACACCCTGTATTATTTACAAGATGTTGAATATCCAAGGAAAATTTCATCATCACTCATGGAATGTAATTTTTCAATTTATCCAAAGCATTAATAATAAAACCTTAAAACCAAAAACACTAAAGTAATTAACCTTTGGTTTTCTACAATTCCATAATTCATATAATTTTTTCTTTATAAGAGGACTAATTTAAACTATATTAATTATATAACACGCTATATTTATAGATTGTTCCCAAAAATCAACAGGTAGATCATACTCATTGAGCAAGGTCCAGGAAAGTTATTGAATTGTTCAATTTATTCTTTCTTTTTCACCATTTTTTTGTGGGGTCCTTGGAGAAAAAATGTTATTATTATAGCCATTTTCTGAGAAAAATGAATCAAAATCATGATTTTCAAACTCACAGACATTATCACATCTTATGGTTTTAATTATAAGTCCTCTAATATTTTCTATAGATTTATCATACTTAATAAAACAAGAGTTTTATTCACTTTTGTTACCAAGGAAGAATACCCAATTATATATAAAACAATCATCAACTTGAACATAAATAGAGTGAATCCCATTTAAGATAGAAACTCTAGAAGGTCCAAACAAGTCCATGTGAACCAACTCTAGGGGTTGAGAATTTGAAACTTCTTTCTTTGATTTGAAATATATTTTGTGTTATTTTCCTTTTTGACATGGGTTACAGACTTTATCATTTTGTGATTATGGTTTAGTAAGATCCTTAACTAACACTTTCCCAATTAGCTTTTTAAGTGAATGAATATTACAATGTCCTAGTCTCCTATGAAATATTCCGGATTCTTTTTGAAAGGTACTTATATCAAAAATGTTTTAAAAAAAATGAATATAAATTAACAATATATACATTATCATTTCCCAAGGTAGTAAAAACTATAGCATTTTTAGAATAAAAACATTACAAAAATTATTTTCAAATTTAACATGAAAACCAGCATCACATAGTTTTGAGATACTAATCATATTATTATTTAATCTATTTACAAATAAAACATTAAAAATTAAGATAGTGTTAGAATTTCCAATTTGACTAAGTTAAATAATTTTTCCTTTGGAATTATAACCAAAAGTGACATGTACACCTTCAACCTTGATCAGGTTCTTAAAAATTGAATAGTATCCATTCATGTGTTGAGAGAATTCACTTTATAGATACCATAGATTCTTACTAGATCTTTTCTAGTAGGTTTCGTACAAAATAAATTTTAAAACACAAATTGATTTGGTACACAAATATTCTTGGGTCTTGAATTGTTATTAATAAAAGATTTTGAAACCTGTAATTTCTTAATTAGTTATCTAAAATAAGATTTCAAACTTCTTGAAATAATAACTTTGTTAGGTCTAGAAGAATAAAAAATAGAAACAAACTTAAAATAGTTGCATCTAGGAATAAATTTATCTTTAATGATCCTTCTTTTCCAAGGTTGATATATTATTATAGTAGTATATTTAAGTGTTGTATTCTTTCTTACCATTTGAGTTAAGATATTTCTCCCATTTTTAAATCTTTCTAAATCCTTTTTTAATTTATTATTAGAAAATTTTAACTCATTGTTCTCTTTTAGTAGTTGAGAATTTTAATCCTTCTCAATAGGATGATCGATCTTAAAACTAGCAATCAAGGCATGATGCTTCTTTAAAATGTTATATTTATCTTTTATATCCATTAATGTATTCTCCAACATATTATAGTGTTCATAAATATTTTCATTATAAATTTTTTATTCACTATTTTCATCTCTAGAATGATTAGAATTAAAAATAGGAGATCCCAGTAAAATATTAGATACCACATATGTGCTTTCCATATTACCCATGTTGGAACTATCTTGGGTGTTTCTATACTTGAATCGGATTCACATGATCTATCCTATAAATAACTTCAAGTTTATTTCATATATTCATTGTATCTCTTATCCTTATCATTGTATTTCTTCTTAAATATTAACTTAGTGCAATTATCTTTGACATGACCATTTCTCTTACATTCGTAGTAGATTGTTTCATTTTTAGTACCATCTTTCTTCCAATCCTTTCTCAAATTACCTATATTTTCATACTTCCTTTATAATTGGGTTTTCTGAAGAACTTCTTCCTCTTTTAAAATTTCTTCCATCTTCTGAAAAAATGTTCCATTTTTCATCAATGTTATTTGGTGACTCTTCATCACTAGAACTTTCTTCTTTTTATCTTCTCATTTTGTTTTTATATAGTAGTTTTGAAGGATACATATTTCCAATTTGGTTCATCTTATTATTCTCTATTTAATTTGAGTTCCTCCTTGTACATCATGAGTGTCCATATAATATCTTTAATAGAAAACTTTTCAAAATAACATGACTCTTGGATTCACATTTATGTTCCTCTCCATCTATCTAGTAAACAACTCAACAGGTGCATCTCTTGATCTTTGTTAGGAATAGTGAATGAATTTTATTCACAATATCATTAAACATGAGATAGATATCAAAAATAGGTCCATCAAGTTTCATCTTAAAAGTATACTATTTAATATTATAATTATTTAAGTTCATTTATTTAACATTATATTTTCTTTCATGAGAAACTCCTCCAGTATCCAAAATTTAAAATGCAGTAGTACATGAGAATATTCTATTAAATTTTTCATCACTCAAATAATAGTATAAGGAATTCATGGATCTATAGTTATTATTATAATCTACTTTATTAGGATCACTCTAGGTTTATCTAGCAGTTTTGGGTAGTTAATATTTATCATCAATTATAGTCCATATTTCAAAACCCATGCTTTTAAGATGGATTTTAACTTTAATTTTCCATTGAGCATAGTTTGTGCCATTAAAATAAGGAGGCATACCTGTAGTAGATCCATATTTATATTATCCATAAAGAATTAAATTTATAAATAACAAAAATTTAAGATCCTTAAAAGACAAATAAATCATAGTTGAAAAGATATTGGAAAAACCTTTGATGCCAAATGTTGGCCGAAGTGAGTAACTCAAGAGGGGGGTGAATTGAGTTCCCATTTAAATTTCTGTTAAAAAATTAAAACTAAATCCCCCAAGTTAATAAAAACTCCCATTTAATCAAAATAGTAGAAGAATATAAGTTTGATCTTTCAAATAATTTCTCAAATAGTGATTAGGGACCACTTAAAATAATGTTTGAAATAATGTTAACTTTTGAAATAAAATTACTTAATCAAACACTTTATATAAACACATATTAAGATTTTCTATCAAAGTAAAGGTTTTTTTACATATTTCAAAACATATATAGTTATAAATTTAAAACATATAAGAAAAAAAAAGTAACAAAGAACACAAAAGAATAAAACAAGGGGATCGGTATCAAGTTGAGACCTAATACCCTTAACTTGGAAACCAACCTCTTCCAAGAAGGTTATTATTACAATAATTAGATCCATAACTTGGATCATATTTTAAAAACAACAGAACACAGGGTTTTCTAGTGTCAAAGACTCTTCCACGGTTATATGTGGTAATAAAAACAATACTTGCCATACAGGACCTCTTCTATAGTTATATTGGGTATACAAATTAAGAAAGTTGATATTGTGTCAAGAAAACTCATGTTTAAGTGTAGGATATAGTGTTTATAAATAAATAGAGTAATTCAACAAATTACTCAAATATAAAGCATATAGAGGGAGAGTAAAAGAGTAGAGATGATAAAAGATTATGTTTCTTGATATGTGATACTTCAGTTGTTTAGAGATCCGTAAATAAATCTTGGAAAGAAGAATGAATAGGTTCTTAAAAAAATGTAGGAAAATAGAGTATCCTAGAGTCGGGTAAAATCTTCTGTTTTCAGACTGTGGATGTTCGGAAAAAAATTCAAACAGGAGAGCTTGGATTGTTCCTCTATACATAATATCATCATTATCATCATGTAATTTTTTATTAAAAGTAGAGAAAATAAAAAAGGAAAAAAAATATAAAGAAGAAAGAACCCCTCATCCCCTCACCACCCCTGTCCATAGACCATGACTAAGTTGGCCTAAAATAATGCATCCTGAGCGCATCCCCTTTAATAAAGTTGATCCCCTCAAACTTAATAATGCCTACAGTGTGAATAAAAACCTCCACCATGCTATATCTCCCATTAAAATTATCCATTGAGGAATAATAATTAGAATATTCTAGATCTTTATACTGAGTAATAAATCAGGAAACCTATGACTTTGTCTTCAATGCATCTATATATTGGTTTAATAATTATGATTAATAAATCCACATGTGTCTAAAATAATTAAATTTCATAAACTAGTCATTGGAGGAATTAAATTCAAATTAGAGTTGGGATAAAATTGTTGCATACTGATGGTAAATCATTTTTTACAATAACATAGACCAAAATTAAATTACACATACTTTAGAATGTTCCATTAGTAGATATATCTGATGGTAGATCTATTTTGGCGGTAGATCTAGTTTAGTGGTGGATCTAGTCTGGAGGTAGATTAGTCATAGGTATATGTCCATGGTAGATCTTCTAAACTAACGGTTGATGTAGTTGCTCGTAGATCTATTGAATTTATGGTAGGCTAATTCATCCGAATATCTTTTGAACTGGTGGTAAATTGAGTCATTGGTAGATAATTTTTGAACTAGTAGTGGATCAGTTGAACTAACAGTGAATTTTATCAATGGTAGATCCATCGTCGTTTGAGTCTAGTGGTAGATTTAATTCACCGGTATATCTAATTGAACTAATGGTATATCATAAAATCCAATGGTATATCTCTTTAACCGATGGTAAATATTTATAACTAATTGTAGATATATGCTTAGCCAATTTTATTTACAAAATGATATACTATCATAAAAGATAAATATTATTATAAAAATAATAATTATGATATGTGATCATTGAAATAAGGATATTCTAACAATGATTTCAGAAGTATCACTAAGATAAACACACTTCCTCCTGGAGACCAACCCCTAGGTTACCCATTATGCTATATCTAGGGAAATATGAATGTATCTTTGATAGATAAAATGGTTGTCTATCAAAAATTAGTGATATTACTAGGGAGGGACATTATTCATAGTGATTTTTCTATTTTCTTTTAACTATTTCTATTAATAGTGATGGAATCACAAATTCTTTAGATAAATCTCAGGTGTAATAGCTTATACAAGTGGTGGAAGGGTTCCAAAACTAGACACTTGGAGAAATATTTAAGGAACCTTCTATGTTGGACATAGCAGCTATTGAGAAGTTAAAAAATTTATTTTAAGCTTCAAATTCATCTAAATAGGAATAGAAGATCAAGGAAACACTCCATAAACCTACTAAAAAACATTTTAGGAAGCAACTAAGAAGAAAAAATAAAGGAAGTAGAAACATAAAAATGAAGTTAGAGTGACCATTATTTGAGTCTGAAATTCCCATTGAACCACCTCTAGATTTGCAATATCCAAAATTTGAGGACATTTCTAAGGGATGGTGGGATATAAGATATGTAGATAATGAGGAATGTATGAAGATTTATGATGATCATTTAAAATATAATATATATAGTAATTATTTTTCCTGTACCGACTTATCTAAATATTTTTCAATGTTTGAACAAATTCCACCAGCACAATTCCTCAAACCCATTTCCTTGGAAGTCAACAAACTATAATTGGCCTATTTTGAAGTGAGGATGGATGAGACTAGATACCTCACTCCTTCCCCAAACATACTTTTATGAGAACCTTTTTTTCACACAAAACGACAAGCCATGGAGTTGAAATTTTTAGAGAAAAATTTGATTTTTTTTGTAATAGTGACTTTTTTAGCCTGATCTAGATTTTTCTCCCCATGTAGATATTATAGAGGAATATCGTATCAGTTATTTTCAAGAGAGTAAATAGGAACATAATATTTCACCTTTAGAGGAAATTTTGGAGCTCTCAATGCTTACTAGAAATTAAATGTGTGGGAGTACCTGATGATAAAGAGGATATTTTTTAGTTGTGCATTAGAGAAAAAGTGGATGTCAATACTTATATGGTTATCAATAAAAAATTTAAATAGGAGATTTAATCAGATGAAAAATTACATCCAAGTATTTAATTTTTACAATCTTTTCACATCACTCCTCAAGTTAAAGAAGATGGAATATACCCCTATATATTTTTCTTACTTCCACTACTACTTAAGAGATATAAATTCAAGGAAGGGAAAATAAAGGAATCTGAAAATGAGGTATTATTTAAGTTATATAACTTGAGCACCAAAACAAGAAAGAAGAGGATATGGTGTTTTTTATATAGGAATCTACATCCTTTAAATAATTAGGAATAAAACAAAGAATATCTAGCTATGGAAAATCTAAATATAGCACCACGTGGAGAGTTAATCCCAAGATTATCTTGTTTAATTATTTTATTTTTAATAATATATTTTTATATTAATTTAATAAATTTTTTTATTTATTTTATAGTAAAATAAGATGGAATTACATTCTACCATGTGGAAACCTATATTGGGTAACTTTTTTCATATCAATCGAGCTTCCAGGTTGTGTCCTTATACCCTAAACTTTTCGAGAATTTAGATTCCAATGAAATGTTGTAAATAATGTGTAGATGATTTGTATATACCAATTTAATTACTATACAGGTATTCATGTTTTTTGGGTTTTATGATTACTGAATTAAAAGTCAAACCTGTTGCATTACTAAATTTTATTTAAAATCTTGTATGCTTTCAATAAATGATTAATGCATGTACAAATTAATTCCTAATATGTAGTGTTTTAGTGAGAATTTCCTTATACCCTATTGAATTATAAATTACATTAAGATAATTTTTAGATAAACTTTGAACCAACCACTCATAACTTTAACTCCGGTTATATTCTGTTTTGAACTTGAAATTCTAGAATTTGATTATTATCCCTTCAATTTATAGGTGTTGGAAATGGGAAATCAGAGTGAATTTTTGAAAAGAAAAAAAAGGGAATTACATTACTGAACTGAAAGTATAAAAGCTTCTGGCCATGGGAGTAAATGTTCTAAATATACTACTTTAATTATTATTTTTATTTATAAATATAACTCTTGTTTCTTGGGATGTAATAATTGATAGAAAACATATTATTTACATGTTTTTTCGTTCAGAATTAATTATGTAAAACCTATTATTCATTTATTCTATTTTAGTGCCTTAATTATTATATTTTTTAAATAGAATTTGTATTATGAAACCTCTCTGAAAATTCATGTTAGTGTTCTTGATTTGTTAATTAGTATCCATAGGGTATCATTTGTGCATGTTGTGATTGTATATTTTGTGGCAAACAATATTGGATATTTCTTTGGACCCTTAAACATTCATTTTTACTATGTATTTTAAAAAAAATGAACTTACATGTTCATAAATTTTAGTCCACCTTGAATTTTAACATTGGTAACAATATTGGGTTTTAAGTATAGGGGTGTCTTGAAATTTGTGTAACTGTGTTCCAATGTTACCCCTTCAAAAAAACTTTAAAATTTTCAAAATTTTGAGGTTTTAATATACTTTTATTAATTTTTCTATGGATGAAAATTTTCTAAAAATTTTAAGATTATGATTCCACTTTGAGAAAATTAATATTAATTACCTCTTGGATTTGATTGGGTAAATTATTTTTCTTTTCCTATTTAAAAAAGGATCTTGGTAAAACTTTGGGTGAATGTTACACAATAATCATTAATTTTGAACTTTTCAATTATAATTTAACCAATAAGATATACATCTAAATGAATTATGAAATGAAAATCCTCATTTATGTTGAACTTGTTCTTTTATTATTATATTATTTTTTTCATTAACTATTAGATGAGTTATTTATTAAACCAATATACTATCACTCAACCATATTCAATAGTGTGTCCAATTATTATGAGTTTTTAAATTATGTGAGTCTCTTATCTTGGAGGAAAAGATAAGTTTAGACAATTAGCTGGGTACAAATTGATGTTTGTTAAAATCTCTTTAAATTTTCAAGTTTGATCATATTTGTAAAATATTAACCAATTTTTCACAGATGAATCTTTATTTGAGAGGGAATTAATATTTTTATACTTGATATAATCCATGAGGGAAAATATTTTTACAATTTCAAAATTTTCATTTATAGATTTATTTTCTACCATTTAATGTGACAAAATATTTCTTGAGGTAAAGTATTGTCTTATTTATGGGCGAATATTATGTGATCTTTAATTCATATATTTTTCTACATCACTGTTTTAGTTTAATTATGTTTTTAGTGTTAAAATATATCTGTAATTGGTTAATTGTTATGTTATGGTTAATTTTTATGTAAATTGTAAATTAATGATTTTTATGTTTTTTATGTTTATATTAAAATTAGTGTCTAATATTGTGATTATTATTTAATATTTAAGTTTATTTTAGAATATTAATTTTAAAATTCATTTTTTTATTTTTCTGTTATATTTATTTTATTATTTTTTGTTTCATTCTTTTACTTTTAATTATTTATTTATTAATTATTTAATTTAATATTTAATCTCATGGATTTAATGATTTAATAAATTATATTAATTTATTTTTTTATTAATTTTTATCATTATTAGATTTAAGTTAATTATTTAATTATTTAAAGTAACATAAATTTATTCAAGTTTAATTCTTAATTTTAAATGATAAATCAGAATTCTAATTTTAATTTTGGATTTATTTTTAATTAAGTGTCTTAATTTTTTTTTAGAAAGAAGTGGAATTCTGTTCAGGAGCCATGTATCAAAGTTTTCTTAGATTCAAATAGGGGATTAGGACTAGGATCCTTGTTTCCAATTTCCAAAGGGTTTATGTAGTAGAATCAGGAATTTCCAAGTGCCACCCAGCTACATTTTCATTTCTCATTGGATTTCGCGTAGCCAATTTGCATTACTTAATTCACATTTCTAAATCCTATCTAATGGGAATGATATGAAGACCACATAGTAATTTATTCAGGTATATGAAAACCACATACCTAATATATCTATGTTAGCAAAGATAAGAACCCAATTTTGGCTAAATTTAATAAAAATATTCACAGTGATATTTTCTAATCTTTTTGATACCATATTTAAGAAAAAAATAAAAGGGTTTGACGAACTGGGGAGACTATCGGCCGATGGTCCCTTGTTAAGATGTTTTTATGATTCTGGATCTAGACCTTCCCAATGAAGGGATTTATTACTAAAACCACAGAATTATCTAGGTTTTGAGTGAAATATTTAAACAATATATGTGAATCTAAAGACGTTGAATTTAATGAATATTGTTGAATAAGTATTTGAGCTTTGATTCGGTTGAAGGGAAAGAAAAAAATGATGAATGAAGTTGTGAGGGGATGTTGATAATTACTTAAAAAGAATATAGATTTTGGGGTTACTAATCAATGAATATAATGATTCAAAACTACACAGATCTTGAGTAATTTATACTAAATTTACTTAGTTGAGTTAGGCTCGATCTTTAAAAAAAATGCTCAAAAGAAGTTTTTTCACCTTTTACGCACTTATTTTTAATATATTTTTTTTCATTTTTAGAAAAATTATTTAAAATAATAATAATTTTTTAAATAATAATTTCAAAATTATCTTAGGGTTAATTTTTGAGAATTTTCTAAAAGATTTATTTTTTGATGAATAGTGAAAAATACTGAATTTTAATTGAAATCTGCCTTTTCGTTTTAATAACTTATAAAGTTAAATAATATTTTAAATTGGTTTTAAAGTAAAATTAGTTCAATTTTATATCTATTAATCTAATTTAGGTCATTTTAATCTATTTTATATTGAAATTAGATATAAAAAAATCATAAACTCTTGAACATTTTCCCATTGAAAACCCACTTTCTCATCGCGTCTCCGGAATTAATTTTAAATTAATTTTTTCCAATTTTGTGAATTTAATTTTGAAAAAATGAATTCTATATTTGGAATAATACTAATTTATATTATCTAATAAGTTCGACTCAATTTTCTTCCAAAATGTATAGTGAAAATAGTAAAACTTAATTGTCACGGTTATAGTAAAAATGGGTTTACTAGGGGGTTAAACAAAATAATATGTGGCTTAAAATGAACTAAAAATGTCTAAAATATATTTTATGGACATATTTAGACCCTATAATTTATAATTCTCTATAATAATAAACTTTTTACTCTTTTGGAATGTGAAAAACATGGGTACGCCTTTTTCTTTTCAAAAAATACAAGTGTGTCACTCACCTCATTTATAAAAGGCCACCCCTTTCCTCTCTTATTAAAAACATAAAACCCTTTTGGTTCAAAAAATACATATCCAAATAACTTCTAAAATTCTCTCCCATAATCCTAGAATCTTTATTTTGGACATAAATCCAAACTATGGAATCTTTTGTGGAAAACCTAAGAAGGATACCCGAAGAAGAGGTAACATGCTTCATTGATCATTTTTATTTTATTTCTTACTCCACCTCCTTAAAATTTTATTAGACCATGATGATATATTAAAATAAGTATATTAAATATAAAAAAAATATGTTAGTTTAATGACCTAAAACCATCTCCACTTTCATAAAATGGGTTATGAAGTCATAGTTCGTGTATACGGTGGACTACCGCCTCGCTAACCAATGTCATTCATTTTCCAATTACCATATATCATGGCTGTGTATGATGTTGGATATAAAGTATATATATGATATTTATAATATAATTATACCTATAGAGTCATTATATAATATATACATTTTTAATTTTTATTTTGTTTGGGATATGATCATGTCATTCATCTATACGATGGACTACCACATCGTGAAGCGATGTGATTCATTTTTACTAATGCTTTACATAGAAGATATAAGGATAAATTAAATAAATATATATAATATAAATGAAATAATTATGGTATTAATTAAATTTTTATCATTCTTATAATATAATATAGCATTTCATTCCTTACCTTTTCACTCACTGATAGATGATAATGTTGTTTGTGTACGTGTGGGCTACCACCTTCATGAAGTGATGTGACTCTCTTTTCATCACCACATCACATGGATGATATGTATAATTATATTTAAATAAATAATAAGATATTTATTATATTATTATATTTCTATAAAGATAATATATTACTTATCTCCTTTCCATAATGATCATTTAAAAATGTACATGTTGCTCATGCATACGTACGACCTAACATTTACATGATTGTAATGTACTTTATTTCTAAAAACCATATTTCATGATTGGTATTAAAGTTAAAATTTATTTATAAATATGATAATTATTTAATGATTATTATTTTTTAGAATATATAACCATTTTCAAAGTAAGATTACTTAAAATAAAAAATCAAAACATTTACAAAAAACAAAGTGGTTACTACCCGAAACATGACTTTAACATGGAATTGTTAATAAACAGGTAATAAAATAGAAAAATGTAATAATATATGGTATGATATATATATATATATATAATTATGGTTCCTTAAAATATGTATAATAAAATTATATTTATTATATAGGAGATTTTAATGTGTACAATGAAATCTGATACTTATGGTAAGGGATTTCTAGTCTCTCTTTTATTTTTGGGAGACATATGAAAATTCACCACTCTTTTCTTTTGTATGGTGTATATAATTCATCTTTGACATGTTATATCATGAATCTACTTATTTTAATTATATTTAAAGTTTAATTTGATGTTATTCTTTATTTTTTCTTACGATTCAAAAGATTACTAAATCGGTAAGGGATTTCAATCTCACTTTTACTTCTATAAGACACAAATCAGATTCACCAATTATTCCTTTTATGTGGTGTATATACTGAACATGGATGTATTTTATGATTATTATAATTAAATTTTTGGGTTTTTAAAAATCCATTTTATGATCTATGTTTCATGTGGGGTAAGGTTCAAAATTTACCAAAGCGGTAAGAGATTTTTGTATCAATTTTCATTCTTTGAGACATATGTTACGTTATGAACCTATCTACTTTAATGAGGTTTATATACATACCCTTTTACATTTAATATCATGAATTTATTTATCCTAATGATATTTTATGTTTTATTTAATTTTATTCCTTCATGGACCTTATGTTTCAAAGTTACCAAAGTGGTAGGAGTTTTATTTTACAATCTCATTGTTTATCAAGATTATTTATAAATATGCTTCCAAAGATGAAATATTATAATCTATATCTCTATAAACTCATGAATTTTATTCTCCTATATTTATTGCATGATAATAAAGGTTTTAACTTCATTTTCCTCTCTTTATGTAATCAATAGAAAAAAATTATTATTTTAAGAAAAATATTATTTTCGGTCAAAAACTCATTTTTCTTCCAAAACCATATTTTCTAAAAATGTTTTTAAAAATGTTTTAACATTATTAAAATGATTTATTAAATAAATTTTTACCCATGTTTTAATTTTTACAAAAAAAATGAAAGGAATCTTCACATAATTTTCTAAAAAATGTGATTTTTCCTTTTACAAAAAATATGAAAGTAATATTTGTTTTAACGTATATAGTATAAATAGAATTCCCTATCATCATGACCATTGTTTTCTTTAAATATTCCTTTATAATTTTTTCATGGTTATTTTCAATGAAAATGATTTGGGATTATAACACGTGGAAAAGTTATTTTCCTCTATAAATGTTCCAAATGATCTTTCAAAATCATTTTACTTCTAAGATGAAAACCTTTGATGTTACATATGATTTACTGAGGATATGATCTAAGTATACCATTATTATATTTTTATCTAAATAGTTTATGTTTATGATGGAAATAATTTTATGAAACCCATTTCTATTCCATGGGTTATACCAGGATAAAATGATTTTTGAACCTGCTTCTTTTCCATTGGTTATTCTATGATGAAATGATTAAATGATTATGAAACCTATTTCTTTTCCACGGATTATTATATGATTAAATGTTTATAAAGCCCATTTATTTTCATGGATTATGATATTATGAATTTTCTGTGATCCTATGAAAAAATGTATGTATTATGTGATGGGTGTGACCTATATCTCTCTCCAATGCATTCAGTAATGATTAATGTTATATGATATCAAAGGGTACACAGAAGGTTATCCCAATACCAAAAAAATAGGGTACATGGGAGGTTATTTGAAGACCAAAACAAGAGGGTACATGATAGGTTATCCCAAGCCTGAATTAGGTACACATGTGGTTATCCCAAGTCTAACATTTTATGAATGTCTTTGTGGGTATCCTTAATATAATATTTTCTATGCTTATTTGTATGCCACAATTCAATGTATTATTCTAATGTTTTCTTCTTATGACTTGTGTTTTTTATTACCATATGATTCATGTATTATGAACTACCAATCTCGATATTGTGACTCAAGATTATGATCTTTGATATGCATAGTATGGTTTTCAAATATTATGTTAATGTTATCATACCCTAATGATCATGTTATACTTACATATCACCCTTGTTTATAATTATTAAGCATCTGAGTTCACCCATTCTTATGTTTCCTTACCCTAGGTTTTGAAGAAAGGTTTTTAAGTAGGATTAATTAAGGGGGAATATCTTTATAGGATACATTGAATATCTTTCATGAATTAAGAATATTTTCTTCCAAGTTTCCAAAGGCACTAAACTATTATATTCCTCAAGCATGTGTTTTCGAAATGTAATGAATATTCATATAAAATGATGTAATATCCATGTATGAGAAGCTTGGGTCACTATAAATAATCTTCTTGTCATTTTATGAATGAGGTACTTTTTTACTTTTTACCAAAATGTGAGAGGAATGTTTTCTTTTAACTTGTATGGTCTAGATAGAAGTTTCCATTATCATGACCACTCAATGTTTTAAAGGTTCCTCTAGAACTTTACAAGGATATTTTGAAAGAAAATAATTTCCATAATATTTTTTGAATTTATATTTTTTAAAATGTGATTTCCAAATTGTAAAGTTTATTTTCCTCAATAATGTTTTAATGATATTTCTATTCATCAATGACAACAACATTTGGTGTTTTTTATAATTTACTGGGTATATGATTCAATGTTACCATCCTTATTATTGCTCTAGAAGTTTTGAGTTTATAATTATGGTGATGATAGGTTTATGGAACTCATTTATCTTTTATGTGTTATGCTATGTTTAATTATTTAAATTTTTATGAAACCCATATCTTTTACACAGGTTATAATTACAGTGAATGTTTTTTTTGGAATTTATATGAAATGATTATGATTATGTAATGGTTGGGTCTATCAAATACCTATAATGTATTGGGTAAATATGGATAACTCATGGGTTAATTAGGTTATGTGTGAACCTGATTTCATGTTCCTAACGTTATGTGTAGACCTAGTTTAATTTCCATAAGGTTATGAGTGGGCTGGTTTTATATCCATAAGGTTGTGCATAGACCTGGTTTAATTTTCATAAGGTTATGTATGGACCTAGTTTCATATTCACAGTTTTATTAGAGGGCCTGATTTCATGTCATTAACTTAATGATAGAAATTTTTACTATTTATACTTGTTCACAATGTTATAAGATTATGTATTTTTCATATTCATATGCTTATGTTATGCTCTCATGGATATGTTCATTGATTTACTTTATGATTCAATTCTTATGAACGACCAAGATTTATTCCATAACTTTAGATTATGATCTATGTCATGTAGGGTATGTTTTTAAAATGTTAATTCATGTTCTCATACCCTCATGCTCATGATATGTTTAATTGATTATTTATATCTTTCTTTATTTCCCTTACTAAGCATCTGAGCTCACCCTTTCTTAGGTTTTCTTTCCCCAGGTCATGAATAAAGGTTGTAAGTAGGGTATTTATTTGAAGTGTACTAAATGGTAAGATCTATATGGGAAATGCTAAATATCTTTTATAAAATAAGAGGATTCTGTATCTAGTCTCTAAAGACACTAAACCTTTATGGTCCTAGAGCGTGTATTTGTGGAAGGTTTTGATATTCATCTAAAAATATATAATATTTATATATTAAAATCTTGGGTCACTATACAGTTAATTCCTATGCATCAATAATAAATTAAAAATCATTTTCCTAAAATATAAAGATAATCTAAGTGTGTTTACTCATTTTAGAGTATATGGAACGCATTTTGAACTTAAATTTCACTTTTAAATGAAAATATGTAATTTTAGTCATAATGGCCACACCATGTGTTAGATTGACCAGAAGTTAATTTATACACATCACAAATAAATAAAGGATCATTTTCCTAAAGTACCAAGAGAATCCAATTTCATTTTTATCAGTTTTGAGTATGTGATGTGTGTTTTGAACTTTAATGTCACCATTTAAATGAAAACAGGCATTTTTAGTCATAAAGGCCACAACATGTGTTGGATTCCATGAAGTTAATTAATAGATATAAAAAATTAACCATGGGTATTTTTAATAATGTATCAACTTAATATGGGAATATTTTATTAGTTTTGAGTATGTAGTGTGCGTTTTGAACAAAAATGTCACTTTTAAATGAAAACACACACTTTTAGCTATACTGGTAACATTATGTGTCATATTCTCAAGAGGTTAATTCCTACACATATAAAATAAATCAAATATAATTTTTCTAATATATCAATAAAATCCAATCATGGTCTCTCGATTTTGAGTATGTGACATGTGCTTTGGACTAAAATGTCACTTTTAAACTAAATACATTCACTTTCAATAAATCCATCCACACCGTGTGTTGGATTGAGGTGAGGCTAATACCAGACATCAAAAATGAATCACAAATAATTATCATAAATTATTAATAAAATCCAGGTTCATTTTCTTAGTTTTGAGTATGTGATGCACGTTTTAGACTAAAATTTCTCTTAAATTGAAAACATGCACTTCTAGTCAATATAGACACACCATGTTTCATATTAATGTAAGGTTAATTCCTAAACATCATAAATGAATTATAATTTTTTTTCCTAAAGTATCAAGGTAATATGAGTTAATTTTAATGGTTTTGATTATGTGACATGCATCTCTGACTAAAATGTCATTTTTAAACTAAAAACATGTACTTTCAGTCAATTCATCCACATTGTGTGTCAGATTTATGTGTGGTTAATTCCTACACATCAAAAATAAATCACATATCATTTAACAAAATTTTCAATATTACCTAGGAATGTTTTATTGGTTTTAACTATGTGACATGCTTTGTGAGCTAAATTGTTACTTTTACAATGAAAATATGCACTTTGAATCATATAAACCTCATAGTGTGTTGGATTAATGTGTGGTTGATTCCTAAATGGAAAGTAATTTTAAAAAAAATCCTAAATTATCAAGATAATTTAATCACATCTAATTTTTTTGAGTATGTGATGTGTGTTTTGAACTTAAATGTCACTTTTAAATAAATACATGGCCTTATAGTCATAATGGATATATTGTGTATTAGATTGATATGTAATTAATTCATACATGTAAAAAAATGAATCATGGATACTTTTCTTAAATTATCAAGAAAATATGAGTGTGTTTTATTAGTTTTGATTATGTGATTCAATTTTTGAACTAGAATGTCACTTTTAAATAAAAACAGGCACTTTTAGTCATAAAAGTCACACCATGTGTCAAATTGATGTGCAATTAATTTATATATATCACAAATGATTCATGGATTGTTTTATTAAATTATCAAGAAAATAAAAAATCATTTTATTGGTTTTGAGTATGTGACACTTTTTTGAACTTAAATGCTACTTTTAAATGAAAACAAGCACTTTTAATTATAACACACACATTGTGTGTCTGTTTGATGTGCGCCTAATTTTTATATGCGAAAAATGAAACTTGAATATTTCCCAAAATTATTAAGACAATCCAAGAATTTTTTATCAGTTTTGAGTATGTGATACATGATTTGAACTAAAATTTCACTTTTAAATGAAAATACACACTTTCAGCCATAGGAGTCACAATGTTTGTCAGTTTGACATGTAGTTAATTCATAAAATTCAATTAAATTATAGAGGATTTTCTTATATTATCAAGACAATATGAGTTCATTTTCTTATTTTTGAGTATGTGATGTGCATTTTGGAAACAAATGTCACTTTTAAACTATAAACATATAATCCCAGTAAATTTGACCATATTGTGTGTCAAATTGATGTGTGGTTAGTTCATATAAGTCCAAAATTAATCCCGTATTTTTTCCAAAATTACTAAGTAAATTTGAGTTAATTTTATTAGTTTTAAGTATATGACACATATTTGGGACTAAAATGTCACTTTTAGACTAAAAAAATACACTTCAAGTCAATCCAACCATAGCGTGTGTCGAATTGATGTGTGATTAAATTCAAAATGTTTCAAATAAATAATAGATAATTTTCATAATGTATAAATAAAACTCAAGATTTTTTTCTTGTTTTTGACTATGTTACATGCATTGTGAGCTAAAATGTTACTCTTATAATAAAAAAATGCACTTTGAGCCATATTGGACACATAGTTTGTCAGATTGATGTGTGACTAATTCCTACATCAAAAAAATTAATTAAGGATAATTTTCCAAAATTATCAAGGAAATACAAGTACATATTTTTGGTATTGAGTATGTGATGTGTGTTTTAAACTAAAATGTCACTTTTAAATGAAAACACTCACTTTCAATCATATCGCCACATCATGTGTCACATTGATGTAAGGTCGATTATTACATGTGACAAATGAATAATGAATTATTTTAACGAAGTGTATTTTATTATTTTTGAATATTTTACATGTATTTTGAACTAAAATGTCACTTTAAAATGAAAAAATGCACTTTTAGTCATACCAGCCACATTGTGTGTCAGATTAATGAGCAGCTTATTCTTACACATAATAAATGAATCACATACCATTTTATTAAAATTTCAATAAAACCCAATCATGTTTTCTTGAATTAGATTATGTGGAATGTGTTTTGAACTAAAATGTTACTTTTAAATTAGAAACATGCACTTTTAGTCAATTTGGCCACATTGTGTGTCAAATTTTCCTGAGGTTGATTCATATATGTCACAAATGAATTATTGATATATGTCCTAAAGTATCATGACAATATGAGTATATTTCTCAATTTGAAAAGGGTAAATCATGTTGTGAACTAAAATATTATTTTATACTAAATACACACACATTGATTCATAATGGATGCACCATGTGACAGATTGATGTGCGGTTGATTTAGAATAATTACTCTATTTTATCTAATAATTTTGAATCTAATGAGATACATATGAATTAATATCTTTATAGTATTATATAGATTAACCTAAATATTTAACATTGTCAACTTTTTAAATAATATGGGATCCCAATCTCACATCCATAACATTACTATACAATCATTTTATAAAATGACACTCTATATATTATGTTTTATTCATACTTAGATAAAACCCTTTTGATTATAAGGACTCTATACATTACTATAACTTAAAATAATAAGAAAATTAATGAAATAAATATCAGATAAACTAACTCTTCATTATATTTTTGAGATAAAAAATTTACAAACTTGATAGGAAATCACCTCTCTATGATGTCTGAAAGCATTATGAATGTTGGATTTGGTGTTCTAGAATCATCTTTTTGTACTTTAATTAGATTTATATTTGAATATTTTAATTTTAATAAAATATCTTATTAAATATTGGTCATTATTCTGTTTGAATTTAATGTAATAATGTCCTAGGGTATCTGTCACATTGATAAGGTTACAACAGTTCCCCACTATGATGAGAACCTTGAAGTTCCATGGTTATATTATTAAATATAGTTTTATAATCAGATAATGTACTATGATAGTAAAAATAGTATATAGACTATCAAGTGAGATTACTTGTAACCGGATAAGTCTTATTCTTGTGAAGTTCTGCCTTAGTAATCTCCAGGATATAAGTTTATGAGAATAGGATTGTTTGTAAGAACTCTACATGTTTATATGTCATTGGATATTCCTATTTTTGAGCATGTGTAATGGTCCTTATACATTAAGACTAATAACATGTTATTAATGGGTAAGTAAATGAAGGAATTATACCTTCAATATTTATGTATTTTGATATCTTATCATTTTTATTGGAATAGAATCATCGCATTAAATTCCATATCCATGGTGTAACGATGAGTTTACTTCAGATAGTCAAAGAAAGATGCATCAGATATATAGGTTGATGACACAAATGTCTAACCTGCTGGATGAGATATTGTAACAAATGGATAATATTACACACAAAAATGTTTATATATGGTATTTTATATTGTGACATTAAGTTATTTATCTTGGATTCCTTGACCAGTTTCTAGAAATTAATCTTGGGATTTAGGTAAGACTATATAATGATAATGAGAAAGAACCATAGAGGGACACACACTTAGTTTTTTCGTTGATATCAATTAAATTTTATTTGAATTTAATTAATGGAATAAATATTATTCTCATGACTGAGGAATAATTTAATACGTATTTTATTGATCGTAAGAATTAAATAGATATTTTTTTCTGACTATGAATAGAATATTAATTTTACATATAGAATATTTCATAAATATTTATTCAGCATATTTTGAATAAAATATTTTTTATGAATAAAATATTTAATTAAATATTTATTCAAGTGTTCAATAAATGGAGAAGAATGTGAATGGACCAAGATCATGTTTGATGATAAATATTAATTTTCAAGCTATTAAAATAATATTTATCATTTCACCTGTTAGCACAAGCCGTAAAATATTATTATTATTATTATTATTATTATTATTATTATTATTATTATTATGGCATGGGGTCAAGAATAGTTTATTATATTATTTAAGGGTTAGTATAAAATTAAAAAATATTTTAACATAAACCCTAGATCTATAAATAGATGGTTATATCTATTGTATAGGGTTAATTGAGAGTATAGAATCATTGCACATAGTAGAATTATGTCTCAAATTCCTCCTTCTCTCATCTTCTCAATAATGGGAATAACTCCTTCAAGCCTAAAGGATCTATAATTGATCTAGACGAACAACTCAAGATGATCAATTTTTTATGATATCACCTGACTTTCAATCGATGTTTCTCAACGATCAAAGAAGAACATGTAGATCACTACTAGAGGGATTTTACACTTGGATCCTACCAGCAAAACGACAATAATCTGAAAATTGTTTTTCAAATGATCAAAAACACCTTTGAAGAAAGATCCTAAGATGATGTATCATTTATTCTGATCATATTTATATTAATTATAAATTTAACGTAAAAAGATCCAATATCTTGGTTTTGGGTTCTCTTATGTCAATATTTGGTGGAAAAGTTTCATTAGTAATGATGTTTATGTTATATATAATTTTCAAATGATCCGTCGAATTAGAAAAAAATTGTATGGTTTTCTCCTAATAAGTGCTTCTACTACACTAGGATCCATCAATAACACCATTTAAAATACCCACTCATTAGTAAATAAATTCAATTATTATTTTTAATATATATATTTTCAATAATCCTTGAAATTTACTTTATGAATACCTCTATGGGGATGTTGTTTTATGGATGGAATATGATATTTTTCTTAAATTTACAAATATAATAACCACAATCAGTGTCATTATATTGTTTTAGACATTATAGAAACATTGATAAAAATAAGTAATTTTTTTTAATATATGTTTTTATAGTGAAATATAATTATATATACCCTAATACTTTAAGTATTCCATAGGCTTCTTATGTACATTATCTATCCTCATACCATGCTTTTGATGATAAAAAATACCACCCTATTATAAAAAAAATCATTTTAAAACATGATATAAACATATAATTTTGAAATTTATTTATAAAATTTTGGACATCATGTGTGGTTAATTTTTTGGATATTAATGTTTTGGATCAAAAAAATATATCTCTAGAGTGTCCAGATTGATCGTAATGAGCACCTGATGATTCCTAAAAAACAAAAAAGGGATAAGTAATGGGAAAAAACAAAGGCTTATTCCTATGCAGAAGCTGCCCAGCTTGGTAGTTGTTCCTCTCATGAGGAAGTGGACACCAAGGGACATAAGAATAAAATGAAGTTCTCTCTAAATATCCCAGGGGGTTGCTAGAATGCAGTGTGAAGAGAAAATCTGAGAAGGACCTTGTTATCTATTAATCTTAGTAATTGTTTTGAAGGTCTCGAAACTGATATCCTTGACTAGGATCAAAGTAGTACACTATTATTCTAAATGGTAGATTAAAGTGGGGAGCTATGGCCAAATCTCATATGAGATTACAAATGGATAGCACAATAGTGGTCTTCATAGCCCAAGGAGGAATAAGGGGTATAAATAAAACAAGGAACTCTGGAGTTGTATTGTGAGCAAGAGGAATAAATCCAAATAGAATAAGGATTACACATACCTACCTAAACAAATGGAAACTAGGTCAACCAAAAAATTGGGTATGGGGAACTGGATTGTGACACCTCTAAGAATTATGAGGTGAAGGATATTATCTTAAACCTGCTGAGTGTAAGTGAAATGGACAAAGACGATGATTATAAGGAACAAGATCTTAATATGGTGGGTGACATGATGGAAGATTGGTCTCAGATACAGGGAGGCTCTGTGATTACTGTGGATACCTTGTTTCTTCCTCAGCAGTTTTTAGGAAAGGTGGTTGAAAATATAGATGCATCATTGGAGATTTCAGATGGGACACAGTGGGAAGTAGGTGAGGTGGTAGGGGAAAAGTCTTGGGAACTTCTCTTTCACTCTAAAGAATAATTATTGGTGGAGGCCTAGATTATTCATGATTCTTATGAGGATATGGATAGGATGTAAGGGATACCAATTCAAGTGGACACTAATTAAAATCAAAGTGATTGGATCAACAATAAATATCCAATTCTGACAAGTGGCTTCAACAAAAGAAAGATAACCATGGAAGAGTTCATCCATGATTAGGGAAATTGATTATCAGTTTGAATACATTATCAAATATTAAATGGATAAAAAGGTTAGAGATCCCTTATGCAAATTATTTAAGGATATTTCTTCTAATAGGTTCAAGTTTTCTTTTAATGATTTTTCAATCTCCTATTGTGTTGATGTTTTCTGATTGGAACATGAAAGGTTTCACACTTTTTCAACAAAAGTGATTTTAAAATAAAAATATAATTTTTATTAAATCAGTCATCTTTCACCATTGATTTTATTTGTGTAGATGAGACGTGGGGACTAATGAGTCTAAATTTTTCTTCAAAGGATTTTCCATTTACATTGTAGTGATATATATTCTTATAGAAAATTTTAGTAGTATTAATCCATAATTCACATAGTAGATCAATTATTGGAAAATAAATTATATTAGTGTACATTTTGTACACATTCACAACCAAGGCTCCAAACCATTAATTCTTGAACATTTCATTAACATTATCAAGACCAATCATGTCAGTAATGGACTATCTGTATATTTATTCTTCAAATTCAATTTAAGTCATATTTTTATCTCAGAAAATTATATATTTATGAACTTTTAATGTTAATAAATGTAGAAGTGGAATTTTTTGGGTAAAGTTACTCTCGGAAGGTCTTTTTGATCTATTAGTTAATCTTATAGATTATCTTGGGTCATATTACCATTTCCTCTTATGTTTCTCTTTCTATTTCACCTTTTGTAATAAGATACCTTATTTTAGACTATTTTTATATTATTTGTAAAAGGTTTTTTATATAAAATAAATTTTAAATGACATAAATCATTATCATAATTTATCTTTAGAAGATTAAATGTTCATTCTATGAAACTTAAATAGAAATTTTGACCGTGTGAACATCAAGATCATCAAGGGAAACAGGTAGCTTGGAACTTATCTTGTGATCTATGTGAATACATACTATCATGTGATATTTAGGAATACTTTTTATTTTGTGGAAAATCTCCTTGGATATTGTACACGGTACCTCTCACAACATGGGTATGAGTTAGTGGTGACAAATATCAATCATAATCAATTTCACCCTATTAAATTTTAATACAATAAAGGTATAAGTAGTTTTTTATTCACATTTACTAGAAACTATTATGAAAAAATAAATTACCTTGGGTAAGGTAGGCCTTTGAGGGGAATTACTAGACTCAATGCTGATGAGGTGTGACTCTTCTTATTATAGTTTCTATTTTTCTATTTCTTCTCACCGCTCCTTATGAAGAAGATAGATTATCACATCAACCTACTAACTAATTTTTTTTATTTAGAGAATATACTTATGACTGCATGTTTTTTATTCACTTATTATTATCCCCAAGTGTCATTTATTTTTCAAATTATGCTTGGGGTGACACTCCAAAGCCTACACCTTAAACACATCCAAAATGTTCTAGATTATTCAAAGCTACTAAAAGTAGTTGTTCATTAGGTACGTCAGATGATGATTCTTATGTCTAAATGAGATAATATATATATGAAAATAAGTATCCATTGTTATGTAACACTTTTTTAAAGTAAAAATATTTATATTATGGAATACTTATATATGATTCCCATACTTTATTTATGTTTTCATATACTATTTGTCCCTTTATATTTATATGATCCTCCTTACATATCACATGAAATAGGATGGAAGTGTCTCAATATTTTGATTCATCAATATATATATAAACAAAGAAATATATTTTATATTACTATTTCATATTCTGTAAAAGTTTTACTATTGATTTAAAATGAATACCATTTTTTTAGGATTTTTTGAAGGAGAAAAATATTTCCAGTATAATCAACCTTAATTATAAAGATGGATAGTATACAAATGATCTTGATATTGTGGTTAAGCTTAAAGAGGACATATTTAATAATATGTTAGTGGGGATAGCTACTTATTATGATGGGAGATGCTTTGGGATAACTGGTGATGATGGTTGTTTGAGTAATATTCCATGCTGATTGCAGGATAGGGAGAATGAAATATTATGTGCCATTTCAAGGGAACATGAGATCAATGATTTTATGCCCACTTTGAACCCTGAAATTTCTCCTATGCCTGAAATATTTCTAGGAATTTTTATGTCTTTTATTTGGATATTATTATTTTGTAACTGATTAATGTTGTTCAAGAATACTTTAGAAGTGGGTAAATTATCAGGGAGGTGTGTGCTTCGAGATTAGTTCTCATTCCAAAGGTCAGGGACCCATCTGCTCTTAGCTAGTATAGGTATATCAACCTTTGTAAATTCAGCTACAAAATTATTTCTTATCTTATGAACAAAAGGTCAGGGACCCTCCTTCCTAATATCATTTCTGGGTAGAAATGTGTTTTTTTTCAAGGAAAAACATCTAGGGAGCCATTGGAATTGCTAAAGAGATGGTCGTTGATATCAATAAGAAGGTTGTTGGATCTAACATCATGATTAATGTTGATATGGATAAGTAATTTGATCTTATTGATTATAGATTTATCATAAAATTTCATGAGATAGTTTTGTTTTTTGGAGTGGGATTTTGACCTTTTTCTAGATGTTATTCTTTACTCTGGATTTCTATTTCCATTGGGTGTGAAATTTTTGGTTTTTTCAAGTCTATGATAGGTCTGAGACAAGGAAATCTGGTTTCACCCATCCTCTTCATTCTATCCCAGGAGGAAATATCATAGAACATTCATTGAGTCATGTTGTATGGGACCATACTCTCCTATAAGGGCAAGAATGGGTTGGTGTTGCACTTAATTTTCACTAGAAACATCTTTTTTTTTTCAATGGAAGGATCAAGTCCATTGAAATGATTAAAAAGATTATGGTCTCCTACGGTTTGTGGAGTGGGAATAGCATCAATAAAAATAAAAACAACATCTACCTATCCGAAAAATTCTCTATCAGGTGCATCAAGGTTATCCAATACATTTTTGGATTCCAGATATGCTCTTTCCTGATGGAGTATCTTAGAGTACCCATCTCAGATATCAGGATTCAGATGTTAATGTTCAATAACATTATCAAAAAAATTATTGTACTTATCCTTAACTATAAAAATATTTTTTTATCCTTTAGAGGGAGGATAACTCTTGTGAATAACATTCTAACCACTATTATCATGCATGTGTAATCGATAACTAAGCTGCCCAATGGTACCATAGACTTGATTTAGAAGATACTAACAGCTTTCATCTTGGATTCATTTCAGGAGGGACGATGTCATTGGGCCTCATGGAGAAATATTGCAAAACTAATTGAAGTATGGGGAATCAACTTAATCACAATTTCCATTGAAGCTATGAAATCCAAGCTTACATGAGAAATTATTGATAGAAGTACTTTTTGGGATAGAATTATTCAGGATAATTATAGAGTAGATTATATGGGATTAGAAAGAGGGTCCTAAAAGGTTTTCAAACCTGGAAATATGTATACTTGATAAGTTGGATATTTTAGTAAAGAAGGTGTATTGGGGTGTGGCTCATGGTGAGGTGAAATACTCGATGAATAATTGGGAAAGTGATGATTCTCCTTTTTTCCACGGTTCCTATTACCGAACATTATATAAAAAGAAACAACCTGCTACCTAGATTTCATCATCATAATGCTTAATGGGGATCATAAATCCCTCCATGTGGACATTCAGCTGGTGAACGAACCTGATAGGTGTGTTTTTTCTGATGTATCTTATGGTAATTTTTATAGTAATAATTTTCATACCTAGATGCATGAAAATAATAGACATGATGAAGAAACCACTAAAAGTTAGTGAAAAAAAATATCTATTGATTTTAATTTCTTGGTTTGGGAAGTTAGGTATCAGGAAATTCCCATATAGAAAAATACTCAGAAGAAATGCATATATCTTGCCTCTATTCTCTATACAAGCCAAGGAATATAAAAAATATAATAGGAATAAAAAATAGACAACAATCACAATGAGCTTTCAAGCAATATATATCATCCTTTTTCAATATACTACATTCACCCTATTTATAGGCTATGAAAAATACACAAAATGGATTAAAAAATTACATTTAATGAGAGGAACAAAAAACAAAGAAAATAATATTAAAATCATGCATGGGAAATAACCAACTGGTGAGTTTTAGTTTGCATTTCCAACACTACCCTTCAAACCAAAACCGACTTAATTTCAAGCATCATTCTTAGTCGTTTGAATGCATCTTTTGGTATTGACTTTGAAAAAATATCTTCTACATGTTCCGTAGTATGACAATATTCAAATTTTATCATTTTTTGTTTCATATGATCTCTGAGAAAATGAAAATGAGTATCAATTTGTTTGCTTCTTCCATACTGCACCGAATTTTTGGCTAGTTCAATAGCTGACTTGTTATCCACATATACCACCATAGATCCATCTTGTGGATGATTTATCTCTTTTAGAAAATTTCTTAACCAAATTCCATCACAAACAGTGGATGATTCTACCACATACTATGCTTTACATGTAGATAGGGCAACCACATTATGCTTCCTTGAATTCTATGTAAAAGCAGTGGATCCCAGAAAAAGTACATAACTAGTGATGCTTTTTCTTTAATCTTGGTCACCTCCCCAATCACTGTCTGAGTATCCATACAGCTTTGATTCTTGATTGTATGGATAAAAGAGACCAAAATCCACCATTCCTTTGACGTACCTGAGAATATATTTTTCTTCTAGAAAGTGTGACTCTTTCGTTGTCTTCATATACCTGCTTAGAATCCCAACACTATAGAAAATATTAGGCCTTGTGATTGTGAGGTATTTTATGCTTCTAATCGTACTCTTTAATAAAGTAGAGTCAACACTTCTTCCTTCTCCATATTTTTTTAGTTTCAATCTCATTTCTATAGGTGTGTATACAGCATTGCAATCGGCCATCTTGAATTTTTCAAGAAACTCCCTGAAATACCTCTTCTGAGATATATAGATGTCGTCATGTTGATGATTTACTTCAAAGACCCGAAAGAAGGAAATGAGACCCCCATCGATCATCTTGAACTCATTGAACATGGCCTCCTTTAAATCATCGAACATTGGTCGATTGTTCCCTATAAACAGAAAATCATTAACAAACAAGAATGGAATAAGTATATCCCCTCGATCATTCTTCTTGATGTAAACTCCATGTTCATATGGACACTGGGCAAAACCATTATCTCAAAGATATATGTAGATGAGTGCATTCCAAGCATGAGGATCCTACTTTAACCCATAAAGAGATTTCTTTAGTCAATACACTTTGTCTTCCTCCCCTTGTATAACAAAGCCATCAGGCTGGTCAATATAGACCTCTTCTTCTAGAATTCCATTCAGGAACATAGACTTTACATCCAGTTGGTATATCATCCATCTATGATGGACACCAAGAAAGATAATCATCCTTACAGTGTCAAGGTGAGCAAGAGGAGTGAATAATTCTTCATTGTACACCCCGTACTTCTATTTATACCCCTTTGCTACGAGGGTTGCCATGTATTGATCGATCTCGCCATCAATATTTCGCTAGATATTGTACACCCATTTGATGTTAATGATCTTATGCCTTTTTGGGAGTATAGTCAGCTCTCATTTATAATTTCTCTCTATAGTATGAATTTCTTCTTGCATATCCTTTCTCTATAATTCTTCCCTCATGGATTCATGAAACTTTATAGGTTCATGATCTGCATACAAGCAAAAAAGATTTAACTCTTCATTCTGCTCATAAATGTCACTCAAAGTTTACATCTTCATAGGAGCCATAGGTGAAGATGAGCTGCCCAGATTTTTATTTGCTAGATTGATTTCAGGAGTGATAAAATTCACTCCAAGACTCTTGTGTACTGATGATGTTCCTAAGGAAGGTGTTGTGGGAGTTTTCTCTTGATGATCATGTCTTTCCTTCTAATCTTCTGTTTCAACTGAAACATCTTTGTTTAATTCTTCATAATTCTATTTCCACACTTCTTCCTCAATAAAACCACATGTCTACTACCCAATAATTTATTGGTTAGTGGATTATAGAGATTGTAGGCTTTAGAGGCTTCAAGATAGCTGATGAAGATACACTTTTCACCACGATCATCAAGTTTCCTTCTTCTTGCTTCTGGAACTTGAGCATACGCAACACACCCAAAGATTCTTAGGTGTGCCCCACTCTATTTGTAGCCAATCTAAGACTCTTTTGGTGTCAAGTTTCTTATTCTCTTCATTGGACACCGATTGAGCAAGTAGGTAGTACATGCCACTTCCTCTACCCAAAAACTCTCTGGCAACCCTTTCTCCTTCATCATGGTCCTCGTCATGTCGAGGATGGTGTGGTTATTCCTTTATGTAATTCCATTTTGTTGCAGCGTGTAGGTTGAAGTGTATTGTTGTTTAATGACAAGTTCCCTATAGAAATCTTGAAATGAATTTTAAGTGTATTCTCCACCTCTATCATATCTAAGTAGTTGGATTATGTGGCCACTTTCAGTTTCAACATGACCTTTGAAAGTTTTAAAGCCAGTTAAAGTGGAAGAGTTTTCTTTGATTCAATACACCCACAACTTTCTGATAAAATCATCAATGAGGGTAATAAAATACCTATTACCTCCTAGTGACGATGTTTCAAGTGGTCCTCATATATCATTGTTAACCAATGGAAGTGGTTCCTTTGCTCTTCTTGACACTCAACTTGGGAAGAAGTTCCTTTTCTACTTACCAAGTGTACACGCCTCACACACATGATTTGGAACTTCAATCATCGGCAAACCAGGCACCATGATCGATGAAGATAAAATTTTAAGACTGCTGAAATGGAGATTCCCAAAGTGCATATTCCATCTCCATGAATCATCCTTCATGAACACAAAGATACACTTCTCGACCTTTGTGTTGATATGCAGCAGAAACATGTGATTTTTTTCTTTTTTTACTTGAGCAATAAGTCTCCTATGAGCATATCTTATAAACAAAGAAGAGTTTTCCAAGTGTATTATGTACCCCTTCTCAAGGATTTGGCCGAGACTGATGATATTATTTTTCATACTTGGTATGTAATACACATTAGAAATATAATTTGACTCTCCATTCTTTAGATAGATTTTGATTTTACCTTTTCCAATCATGGGTACCTTTGATGAGTTTCCAGAACTCACATCGCCAAGAATTTATTTGGTGAGTTCCTCAAATATCTCTTTGTTACCACTCATGTGGTTGCTTGCACCCATTTCTAGATACCATACATCGGGGCATTCACGTGCCTTTTCTTGTGAGAGGAGGATTCTGGTACCTTCTTCTTCATGATGAGATGCTTCAGCATAGTTGGATCTTTCATCATGATCCACTTTTCTCTAACAATCAGAGGCATAATGGATGAATTTATTATAGTTTTAGCATTGAAAATTCTTTTCATTTCCATGACCATGTTTGAATCATCCTCCACTGTTTACTCTTCCATGGAAGCTGGTGAAATTTTGTTTCTTTTGTTGATAGATTGTATGATATCTACAGCCTCTTCCTCTTGAATGATGATTGACTCATTCGGTGTGGACATTATTTTTCTATTGTAGAGTCAACTTGGACTCTAAGGTATGCTCTATTGTTAAACTCTCATTCTTCTGCATTCACTGCTCATGGACTTGCAATGACCCCATAAATTATTCAATGGAAACTTTTTTCAAATATTTTGATTCTTAGATTTCCAAAAACACATGCTCATATTTGGTTTTGATAGATCGAAGTTCTTTCCCAATAATACGAATTTCCTCTATTTTTCACCATTTCTTTTCAAATTGTAAACAATGATAATTAGGTGTGAGAAATAATCAGAGATAATCTCACCATCTTTCATGTGTCCCGCTTTGAACTCCAATATTAGTGTTTGAAGATGAACCTGCTTCACTCGATCAACATCTTTGAATATAGTGGAAAGGGAGTCCCAAGCTTTCTTGCTCGATGTTTCTTCGGTAATTTTTTCGAACATCGATTTATCTAACCCTTGAGAGAGTAGGAACAATAGCTTGTTGTCTTTCTTCATTTGAATTTTTAGGGTTGTCTTTTCTTCTTTCGTGAAGGTGGATACTTCCTCCATAGAGGGTACAATATACCTGTCAGTGACGATCTCCCATAATTCTTGTGACCCGAACAACGCCTTCATTTGGATGTACCACCTTTTTTAGTTTTCAGTAGACATCTTCGTAACTTTTGCCTGAATTGTAGTGGCCATCTTTGAAAAATTGAGGATACTTTGAACCATACTTTGATACCACTTTTTTGTCTATACAATCCAAGGAATAAGAAAAATATAATAGGAATAAAAATAGACAACAATCACAAGGAGATTTCAAGAAATATATATCATCTTTTTTCAATGGACTACATTCACCATATTTATAGGATATGAAAAATACACAAAATGGAAAGCCACATTAGATTTAATGAGAGGAACAAAAAACAAATAAAATAATACTAAAATCATGCATGGAAAATATACAACCAATGGGTTTTAGTTTGCATTTACAACAGACTCATGCAACTGGTGTTGTGGGTCTCCTAGTTTAGAAACTGTATGGCATATTTTTTTGAGATGGGATTGGGTGGATTATTTTTGGGAATTTATCGGGCACTACCTAAGAATCACACCTCATGGGATCTCTTTTTCTCTAAGAGGAATCCTATCATAGCTCTCCCTCTCTTCGACAGCTATAGTCACTTCAGGACAGGGTTAATGGGTTCGATAGGCACCTCCCCTCTCGGGTCTTAAGATAAATGTGGATGGTTCTTTTGATCATGGTTTCATGAGAGAGGGTGGTATGGTCTAAGATCATTGTGGCTGTATTCTTTTTGGTTCAAAAATATTCTACAACACTGATACATCCATTGGAGCAAAGAAGAAATCCATGCATAGTGGCCTCATGTTTTAGAACTTGTATAATGTCAATATTAACTCAGTTTAGTCTAATTCATCTATGTTGGTTAGGTTACTTTGTGACAAGACTTACAATCCTTTTAACCTATCTTATTTTAGTATGGATTGCAATTTGATCCTGAATAAAGGCATTGAGATTACATATATGTTAAGAGAAGTTAACTTCATTGGGGATACCTTAGCCACCCATGCGAGTTCAAATGAGAGAGTTTGTATATTTCATTGTCTTGGATCCTTATACCAAGAGTGTAAGAAATTTTTTAATGGTGATTCCCAAGATTTATATCACTTTAAACCCTGAAATGTTTTCCCTTTTCTCTTTATTTAATAAAAAGGTGAAGTTACAGTTAGTATATATCTTGTGAGTGAGTTTTACTTTCCCCTCAACATCCCTTTGACTATGTTTCATAAAAAGTGACTAAAATGATCTATGAGTATTTCCGGTGATCATTAATATAAATTTAATCCAAAAATAATATAATATAAATGTACACTATATGGGATAATGAAGAGTAAATTGCTATTTTATTATTTTATTTTTCAGTAAAATAAAGAAATCATATCATAATGTTACCCTAATGGATTCTCAAATTGTTTCCTTCAATGTAGTTACAACATTGTGTCTTGTATCTACATCAATCAACACATGAATTTGGGTACTTACCCCAATTTAAATAATAAAAAATAGATTTTTTGAGGTTAACAGGTTGACCATGTGCATTCCATACAACATCAAATTTTAGACCTTTACTGTGTGCCTTAATAATTTTTTTAAGACTGTCATGCTACATCGATCCTGTCTTTTTTCAACCATATATTGTTTACCTTCAAACATTTCCTCAATTTCAACATCACCAATATTTTATTACTCAAAAACAGTAACATAAATAGGTGGAGAATCCATTATCTGTACAAGTAGTTAAATAATTAATTTAGATTACATAAATATAATAATGGAAATATAATATTATGAGGACACATTGTATATAAAAATAATAATAAAATACATTTCACTGATTCATCGAAATATTTTTTTATTTAAATGTTGAAGGGGTTTATCTCATCTATAGAGTATTTAAATCCCTTACTTATGCTCCCCTATAAAATAAAATACATTGTATACATTGTGACCATCAAGAAATTATTTTGAAATCCCGATAAAAGAGTCATCCTCAATGGAATTTTAATTTGGCACTATAATTTTTTTAGTCAACAATAGAATAATAAAACAATTTTTGTTCATAGGATCTAGGGAATTAAAGACTTATATTGTATATGATTCCATTATGAAAGTTCCATCCTCTTACCCTTCTTTACTAAAATTAACTTTCATAAATTTAAATTCATCAATTTTAAGTGCACTCCTATTATTTAACCATTTGTAACGAAGAATTAACACTTGGATTATTTTATAATCTTACTCTCGTATTTTTTCAATGATTCCAAAATATGAAATATTCAAATAAATTGGATTTCTATCCTTGGTACCAAATACATACATCACTTCCACCACAATAATAACTCAACTATTTTTTATCGTACTAAATTCATCCCTTTACTTTATATATAGCATACAACTATTAATTATATAACCATTATAAGATAATACATGGACACTTGATCCTCTAGTTATCCATCAGAGTTATTATAAAATTGAATTCAGATTTATAGATAACTTCTTAAAAATATAGTCATGAAACCACCCTATAAGTGGTTGATTATGTTTATTTGATACCCATATTTCATCCCTTTATGGATTCAAATGCCTAAGAATTACTTGGTAAGTTTCAATATATGGCGCAACCTCTATATTGTAATGTAAAACATAAAGGATTTCATTCTACCTCTCTATAATGGTAATTACAATATTATATATTTCAAAAATTCCTTCACCCATAATATGACCGTTGTAATGAGTTTATGGGAGACAAATGTTATCCACAGTGAACAAGTAGTTAGTATAGAATTCAATAGCTTCCTCTAATATATTTATCTGCACATATTTTGATATCTATAACCAAGTAAACCATCAATTAAACCATTATTTAAAAGAATGGCAGTGGGAAGAACATCTCCAAATCACTTAATATGATATCAATCTCATTTTCCATATTTGGAAACTTCATTAGGTTTATAAATTTACTACATATAGATTTTAAAAAGAATAAAATACTAGTTAATTTATGCAAGAAATTTTTAAGTAAAATGTAATGTAAATCCACAGGCATTAAATAGTATATCAAAACATTATATCCATGTTATTTTAATCCCTTTATCTTTGAATCAATAATCAACACGATGTTCATGAAATATGATGAATACCACTCTAGAACCTTTACACTATTAAGGAAGTTTTAAAACTGAAATATCTCTTTTCTCAAAAGAGTATAATATATTATAGGCATAAAAGTACAAATTTTATCCTTCAATAGCACTAACTCTTACTTTATCCCCATATCAATCATATAAAACCTAGCCTTTATGTAATCTTTGGTTTTTTCAGGTGTATATGGTAACATTCCAATGACACTATCATATTCATTTTTTTCAACTGAATAACATCAAGGAAATTCCTAATTTTCAAAAAATTCTAATATGGTAATTAAAAATAACTAATAACTTTTTTCAACCCATTTTTATAAGGTTTTTCTAAAAGGGTTTACTAAAAACTGTGTACATATCCTTTATTTTATCAAACTATTCATCACATGTTAATGAAGATGCTGTTGTACCCTCTTATAATTTATCATTGAATGATGTTATCCAAGATTGGTATTTATATCACTAGGGTAAAAAATTTCAATTTCCTAGAAACATTATCTTCAAGGAATGTTTCAAACTAACTTAGTGTAAACCTTATTTACAAATGGGACACCCTAATATTCCACTAATACTATATATTGGAAATTTTCTCTGAGTAGAAAATTTATTTTCATCTTTAACAATGTGGCCATCAATGTGAAATATTAATTTTTATAAGAATCATAAAACATTTTATATAAATTGAACATTAATTTCAAATCTTTGATCAATGGATCAATATATAAATCAATATAATTACCAAATTTTTTTAGTCTTGATATAAGCAGAGACAACATAATGTATTTGTGATTTATACATAACTACAGTGAAAAGTTATAAATTACCAACATAACTAGACATGTACTTTGAGTTCTACTTTATACACCAAAAGGATCCATTCCATATATAGATAGTGGAAGATGTAGGTTTCTCAACTTATTTCCAAATTTATGATACTCATGAATAATTTTATTCCACAGAGAAGTGTTTTTTGGGTGATGAAGTTTCCCATATTTATTTTTTGTATCTACATGCCATGTCAATTTCTTTTTAGTCACCTTGCTTTTAAATAGATGTGTAAATCTCAGACTAATTGGAAAGTTCCATAAAAATTTCAAATGACTCGATTCATATTTATTGTATTAAGTTTCACCACACTTAGGGAATTTTTAAGTGATCCATGGACCCTATGAAACAATATAAAATCATTTGGATAGACCTGTGTTATTTCATAGATCATACCCATTGAACATAAAATTAATTTAGGATTATATGTTTTACAAGGAATATCTTTATCTTCTAGTAATATATCATTCAAGAGAGAAAGTAATTATGTAAAGATGGTGTTGCTCCTCCTGTTTCTATATTTCAAATTATATAGCTTTATAATGTATAACAATGTTGTTTATTTAGTATAACTATCATAAAATTTTATCTTTGCATTTCTCTTTAACTTCGTAAATAGATTTGGAGAATCATAAAGGTCATATTTAAATATTTTTTTCATTTTCTTAATATGATATCCATCATCATTTATAGTTATACTCATATAATAAGATTCATAAATCATAGTGTTATACCAGTCACTAGCAACATTCAGTTATTCCCCATGTTTAGTCTAATGTTTATAACTTTAGTTTATTCTTTGAAAAATTAAGTGTTCTTCCAACTCCTATAGATAAATTGGTATTGAATAAAAAAAATATAAACATGAACAAATGATTTTAAAAGGTTCATATCCATGATATGTTTCAAACTTCACAAACCATTTAACCCCATCCTAATAATATTTTTTCATATGATTGACATACACCCATTTTCAATTCATATTCTTCTTATTTCATTAAATGATATTTATTTTTACAATATATAAATAAATATACACAAGTTATTTATATAATGTATCATTTATTACAAACATTAATTATATAAAGTATAACTTTAAAAAATATAATTATAAATTATAATGCAAACATATATAAACTATATAAAAGAATATATATAAAATATTTTTTTATCATACATTATGAAATATATAGAGTTTATATTTATTTAATAAGAACTTTTTGAAATTATTTTAAAAGTATGATTGTGGATTCAAAAAAATTGGAAATGATGTGTCATTAAACATTAAAGGAATTTTTGGTAAATAATATTTCATTTCAAAATATATTCTCTTTTTTGAAGGCTTGAGACATAGTTTGTTAAGGATCTCTCAATTATGTAACAATGTAAATGAATCCATATTAATAAATAACATATGTGCCATTAAAATATTGAAATATGACATTGCATTGATGAGAGATAAGTGAAAATATGGTTACATATTTCAATTAAATGATGAAAATAATTATTTCTTATTTGTCAAGAAAAAATAAAGTGTTTTATTGCATCAAATGCATAGTCATTTTGTTCAATAAAATATGAAAAGACATGCTCCAAATGAGGCAATATGAAATATATCTAAACTCAAAAGGGGTATATTAACTTCATATGTAATATATACTAAATTGAATATGGTTAATCAAAGATATAAACAAGTTGAGATAAATAAAAAAGATACTTTTGTTGATGATTTTACATGTATGACTTGTGTTATACTTATATTGAGTAAATCCAAAGCATTGGAAATGTCTAGAAGCTATCAATAGTCAACTAAGAAGAAAGAATTTTGAAGCAATAAGTTTATATTGAGTAAATAATAAGCTTTGATAATGGATAAAAATACAAAATAAATAAATTTGAAGCAAATCTTGAAAATAATGAAATAAGGAGTCAAAATATCTCTCTATATAAACCACAAAAAAATAGAGTTTCTGAGAGAAGGAATCAAAACTTGGTTGACATGGTAAAAATGTTTCTACTGGATCATAGAACTTCAAAATATTTCTCAATACAATCTAAATCATTAGTGATTAATGTTGAAAATAGATTTTTTCTATAAAAAAATCAATAACATTACTTGTGATTTATAATATGGGAAAAATATGAATAATTTCAAGGTATTTGAGAACCCATATTTAATAAAAGTTAGAGGAATATATATAAGGATATTTGATGAAAGATACTATAATGAAATTTCTTTTAGTTTTACAGTTGATAAAAGATGTTATGTATTATGTAATAATAATTATAGAATGTATGATGATATATTTGATGTTATTTTCAATTCATTTTGAATATATTGAATAGAATAATGTTTAAAGATCAATAAAACAAGGTATATCTACACTCATTGGTCCAAAAATTCATTCTGAACCTGAACATTATAAGATTTCATATTATGATGTAGTTAATTAATAAGATGTATCAAAGTATTCAAGACTTTGAAAACATATTAAACCAAAAAATATTATTGTCAATATCATGAAAAGAGATTAAACAAAAATTACTTTAATAACTATTACTCATACAATCTTACTCCAAAATAGAGAAATAACTATTTATTAGAGATTTACAATATAAATAATGGGTTGAATCTATTAATGATGAATTGAAACAAATAGAGAAAAATAAAACATGAGATCTTATGTCTTTCCCTATATAGGATAATGTAATTATAAAAAATGGGCTTCCAAAAATAACCTCAATGAGACTAGGTATCATATTTACAACTGTGATGGGAAGGAAACCCAAAAAATCAAGAAAAATCCTATAATATTGGTTGAAAAATCATTAAAAATATGTTAATAATATCAATCCTTCGATTTTGAGGGTCAATTTTTTCAAAAAAAATGACAGAGGTGGAAATGTGGATCAAGTTCTATGAAATATTGAATGACAAGTGTGAGCATCAAAATCTGTTGGGGTTCTTTTAAAATAGGGAGGGAGTTTTATTAGTTCTAACAAGAAATAGATAATAAAATCAACCTTTATTGGTGAAAAAATGATAAAAACTGGTAAAGAAATCTATTGTCAGTACTAACTTTAGCATTGATAAAGTTAAGGGTTTATCAGTGCTAAATCTTGTGTTGACAAAGGGAGACTTTATTCATGTTAAAGTTAGAATTGATATATACCTCAAACGCATGAAATTAATCAATACCAAAGGAATATTAAAAAATGAAATAAGTTGGGGTTAATCCCCTTTTATTAAAAAAATAAACCTATTTTTAACTTTGTTGAGAGGGAACCCTTACATGACAAGTAGGCCTAGACATTACATAGCCCAAAGGCCTAGATTTTCAATGTCATTGAAATGGATGGCCTATAGACCTTAAAATTTAATACCCCAAAAACATCATCACTTGAAAGCCCTTTTTCTTGGTCCAAAGGCTCCATCAGTGAAGAATACTATTACAATACCCACAACTGCTACAGTACCAGCTCTAGTACCTTCGTCACTAAAGCAACGTTATAGTAAATAATATTAAATGGATAAATATAAAAACTGAACAAATGATATTAAATGAATAAATATTAAAAATGAATAAAAATGAATATGTTAAAAATTTATTAAAATGAATGAATAAATAATATTAATTTAAAAAAATTACAAAAAAATAAAATAACTAAATATCAAAATAAAAATAAATTAATATTAAAAAAATATTTAAATAAAAAATATTTATAATAAATTACTGATTAAAAATAAATAAATAATAAAAGTATAAATATTTAAATACACAAAATAAAAAAATGAATAAACTCTAATTATATAATATAATTATAGTAAAAATAAAAAAAAAATAATGAATAAATATGTATAGATAAATATTAAAAATTGAATAAATAAAAAATATATTAATTGAATAAATATTAATATTAAATAAATTAAAAATATAATAATAAATAATAAATATAAATAATGAATAAATAATATTAAATGAACAAATTTTAAAAGGAATAAAATTAAAAAATTAAAAAAAATTAAAAATTAACTAAAAATGAATAAATCATATTAAATATATAATTTTTAAAAATATATATTAAAAATGGATAAATATTAAAATAAAAATGAATAAATATTAAAATTTAACTTTAAAAACAAAATATTTACAATAAATTACTAATTATATAAATGTATATAATATATAAATGTATGTTATGACTCAACCCACTAGGGGCCCACTTGGGCTAGTGGTAAGTGGTGTGTGCCCCTCCAAGCCTACCTCCAATAGTCCAAAGGCTGGTGAATAGTACTAATAAGGCATAACAAATCATGGGATTCCTTAGACTAAACATCATGCAGTTAGAAAATTCAGCAATCCAATAAGATAACCACAACCATCCTAGATATACAAGTCTATCTAAAATATAAAATATGCATGCATACATCTCAAGTGATTGGGAGTTTAAGTACACCACGTTGCACCATCTCTAATCTAAAATTTTCTAGTTGCTTAATCCCATTGGCTCTAACAAGCTCCAACTCAATAGTACTAAGCTAGGAAGGTCACCAATTTATACATAATATGTGCATACACAACATGTGTGGGCTCGAGTCCTGTGCATGGGTGAATATAAAAATACCCAGTAGGACACCTTGAAAACAAAAATTGTGACATAATCGTAGGTTATCATGAAAATAGGATCGAACAACACAACCTCCTAATGCAACCCAAGGGAACTCAACCCAGGGGGAGACATCACTAAAACCCCTAACATCAGGTCCACCCTATTGGTAGGGTGGCTAGATATAAACCCAATGATCCACTCAACCACATAATGAATACACCCCAAATAGTTCCAATACCTCATGGGAAGACACGTCCCTACATAACCTCTACCATAGAATACTAGCTCAATCAACTTTATTAAGAGAAACACCCCACAACACCATCAGTGCACCCTATAAGAAACCCAATGAAATCCCCAAACACTAAAGGTTGTACACTCGACAATGAACCACATTGTAATTACCAAAACTACCATCAACTCACAAGGTGAGTAACTGGGTCAAATGTCACACCATCATTCCCTAAATAATTCTCTACACTACACCAAGATCAATAAGGTACCCATCTGATAGTGCCCAGCGCTCTCGACATGTCAAATAGTAGTTCAGAAATTAGACCACCCAAATGCAGAACACGTGTCATGAAACCGAAGGAAATCCAAACCTCCAAGAAGTATCATAATATGATAATCCATCATCCCATAAACTCTTAAGGGTTAAATAAGAATAGCCTTAAAAAAGTATCCATTACCATAACTCACTCCTCTTCAAAATAAATTTAGAGGGGAGGAGCTGATATGCTCTATACTCCTCAGACCTTTGGTTTTTTTCAACAATGTATAGAATTCAACCATCATCACCACTAATCCATATAAAACTGAATTCATCCTAGGAGACCCAAGCCTCACTAGTGCACATGACCTATCCAAGGAGGTACCAACCCTTAACGATGATCTGTATCTTTCAAACCACTACTTTCAAGAGGAACTAACATTGTGACCATTTCATAGATCATGTGCCACACAAAGGGGTGATATTAGATGTTAATAGAAACATTACCATCCATTAAAGAACAACCCACACCTCCTGATATGGAGCTACTTTATAACAATGCCTAGCATGGAGGACCCACACACTACTCATCTGAGGGGTGTTATCTCTGTCAACTAAGAGAACAACAAACCACTCAACTAAGAACACATTCCCAAGGAAGGTATCCACACCTAGATACCACACCACGACTGCAACTTAAGTATCAACACTGATGGTCTGATGAAGGGGGTTTGTCGAGAAGATTCCCCAACACTACTCCATCTCCTTCAATCACAACTCAATATGAAACATGATATAAAGAAATATAGAGAGAGTATCAACCATCATGTGAATATTGGACACAAAGTTTATCATGACTAAGGAGTGAGTTTCCAACTCCTCCATCCTCTAGAATAAATCTGCATGGACCAATTCTAACTCTAAGGTTTATGAGGAGAAGGATATTTCTTCTATAAGTCACACATCCAACTGAGACCTAACAATCCATTCTATGACAAAGAGGGTACAGTTCATGTCTGGCAAAACATCGGTGTTTGTGAACCTTAATCCTTAAAAGAAACCATAAACACCAATGACTCTAAGATATGTACCAACCTATAATTACATGTGAGTACTTCCACACCTAACTTCCTATCATGACATAATAAGCCCACATTCCTTACACCCACTCTGCTCCAACGCTAGAATCCTATCATCACCTCAGGATTATGAACCACATCAATCATCAAAACATCTTTCTATCAGCCTTTTATATTAAATAGGTCCCCATCATCACATTACACAAAGAAAGATACCTATAAGGGAATTCTCATTTGTCCAAAATTGGCTCTGGGGGGGAGAAGATACACAAAGACTAGTAAAAATGATAGTACACAACATGTACTTTAAGTAAATGGAATTTATAAATAAATACACCCTATCTGTGTGTCATAGGACCAACCCATAATTTACATATCTAGTATACAGAGTATCCCTAAAGTACATAGGGTGTGGGGGTGCATGGGTACCTAGATGTATACCCCACTATAGGTCATGTTGTATTCCCAAGGGTTCTACTCAGCATGTACTTCTGACCAACACACTGTGTGGTCCCCATCTCCAACTTGGGACTTATAAGAAACCTAGAGTTCTTGAGACTATATAGCATGTAGTGGGAAATTCCAAACATAATTTGTTTATGATTGACCCATTTACATTCAAATGCTTGGGAATAGATCCATAACAAAAATAAAGATAAATCACTGGCCAAAACTAACCCAATACACATAGAAGAATTGATTGATGAATTAAAATGATGTATAATTGAAATCAATGAGACCTTCCTCATGGTGGATCACCAAAAATTCAAGATCATGTGCCTTTGATCATTAATCCCTGACCATTGAATCCAGATCCATGCTCAAATCATCCTAGGGTGAAAGTTCCTCCTCCTTGGTCGTCTCTGTAAACTCTTCAAATGTTAATAAACGAGAGGGAGTGGATCTGTCATGCCTTTAATGGAGGGATAGTCAAGTTTAAGTAATTTTAATTACCCTCATAAATTAAATGGACCTCCCATTAAATGGTCCCAACCCAAGATCGAAGCCCGAATGGTGATTATACCTCTCCTAGATTAAAACCCCCTATTTCAGAACCAACCGTGAAGCCATATTTTCAATATAAATCTTATTTTAAGAGATATTAACATTCAAACCCATATAATATAATAAATATTTATTTAATAAATATTAAATACTCATATTAAAATGTATTCTATTGATTCTCACCAAACTTCTGCTCTAGGGTAAATGCCACATTCCAGAGTCAAATTTACTATCAAAGGTTTTTTATAATGTAATTTGATAAACCTAAATTAATATTTCATGCATATAAAATGGATCGGGTCTATGAAACTCCAAAAATTTTGAATCCTTTTCTATGAAAAAAACAAATATCATTACATTCTTTCCACCTTAAGCCTTTTCATCTGCAAAAACGAACAACCATAATGACTCTCCGACAATCTAACAGGCTAATCTCATATTGGAGATAAGCACACTAGAACATGAGATCCTATAACCTTGAAATTTATCACTCATAGGGGACCTAAATAGAACCCACTATAGAATTCATCACATCCCAAAGCTCTGAAAAGGGACGCTTCCCCTAATATTTTTGTTTCTTTCATCGCCAACCAACATCGAACCATCATGGGGGAAGGTTTTGAATAATGAGAAACAACCCCAACACACTAAGACACCATAAACCAATGGTATCTATCAAATATATATCATAAAGTAACTTTATTGGTTTATTACACTCCCTACCTTAAAATAGGGAAAGTTGAAGATTGTCTTTTAGATACATTCAAAAAACACTAACTTTCATTCTCAGGTGTCTTAATAAGATCACTACACAACCCCTCTATTGCGCTACTCTAATAAAAAATATCTAAGCATACTCACATCGATGTTGAATATTTTAGGGTGTCAAGGTCACATAAACCCCCCTCATCTTAACATCAAGAGTAGTTAAAGAGACACCAAAACTACGCCACAATCCTTATCTATGTTCTTGCCAATTATAGAGGAACCGATATGCATGCTCTGAACATCAAGGTCAATTCCTAATTTTCTAAAAACTCTTTCAAATGATCCTATGAAATTTTCATCTATAGGGAATCAAAAGTTACTACATGCGTGACTCCATTCATAGGAAAAATAAAATAGAATCATAGCTCAACTTTTTATTTAGATCCTCAAAACCTCCTAAAGTGAGTCACAACCAAGGACTCAACATTTGATTTCTTCCTCGTATCTAGAACACTATTGAGTAAAAAGAATACAATCCCTTTCTATAAATCTATAGGTATAATCCTCTGAATACTATTATGTATCAAACTAAACTCTCTAACATGTGAAGAAATTGGAAAAGGCCTCTAAAGGTTGTTTCTACTCACCAATTAGGTCTCATACCCGAATATGAGGACAAAGATATGACCATATAATGAAAAAACATTCCATAATTCTTACCACTCACCCTAAACTAGTCCAAGGGTGGTAACCCATCACTAAGAAAATGCTACTGGGTATCACCATACTATGGAGGAATCTTGAGGGAGTTCATTGAATGAACTATCTCTCACTACCAATAGGAATGAAGATAGAAAATCACATCCAAGAGACTTCTCCCACCTCACTACACTATTCCTGAGGTCCTATTATGATCTATAGCACCCTGATTAGTGGAAGAAAATTGATTGGAAAGAAGTAAACATGGGTGATAATGAACACATGCACCCCAAAAGGGGTTGTAAACTACAACTCGGTCATCTTGGGTCTTGCCTAGTCCAACCATTCATAGCTCACTGTATTAGAATATCAACACAATAATCACCATAAAATACATTTCTATATATACAATAAAATTTTATGGCACAAAGGATGACTCACATGATCTTGGAAAGAACCCATTTGTCTAGGGTTCCCCTTCCAGGCATCTAACTCACTATGTAGCACTACACTGAACTAATGATCCTCCTATAAAAAATTCTAGATCAATAGATCACATAGAACATCATATCGATCCAAACTTGTATCATTAATTAATCTATGGTGAAGGACCCACACCTCACCAAAATTCCATAAAACATTAAAGGGGGTTCCTACCTCACTTAAAGAGGATGTCACATCCCATGACATTGGGAAAGTATCACATCCTAAGGGTAGAATTATCATACCCTACTTCACACCAAAAGATAACCTCTACAAATAGAGTAACCAAGCCCTATCTCGTAGGGGATACCCAACCCCATTGTAGTATGGCGGACCCTCACCTCATTGAAATCAAGGGGGTACTGACCCAATGTCCTAACAATATACACATATACCAATGAGGAAAATACCCCTCCCATGGAGGACCCACACCATTCCTGATAGGGAGTTCTGACCCACATGGTCAATGAAATAACATCTTGTATCACCACAACCACTGATCTTTGTATAAGGAGGAACCATGCCCTACCCCACAGGGGGTTTCCAAACCCCTCTATAGTATGGGGGGACATGCATTGTTAGAATTGAGGGGGTTCTAACCTAATGTCTAAATGGAGGAAACACACCCCATGAATGGTGGTTACGGCCTTTATAACCATGGGGGGAGGACTGAACTCCACGCTATAATATGGGGGCCTAAGACTCACTATAAAGATCTCAGCTGAGGAAGTACCAACCCCTATAGAGGGTGACAATCCTATCTATGCCTTAAGTAAGAGTGAAATACCAAATCCAAGATCTGTTATGGGGGATCTAGCCTCATTAAGAAACACATGAAAAATAAGGTAGATTTGACCCTAATGAAATATCCTAACCAATTCTAGGCTCTTGGAATGATAAAATAACAACACTGAAGATAAGGAATTATATATCCCATACAAGAATTGGGGGTCATAATGGATTTATATGGAGATGGCTCTAGATATCAGAAAATAAAGATCCTCCTTAGAGACTCACACAGTTATAGGTAGTCTCAGTAAACTCACCATCCACAATAAGGTCCATTTTAAAACTCTAGAGAAATCATTTATATGAGGGAAACCATCATCCTCATTTCACAATGCAAATATCTCGATGGGATGTCACACTAAAAAATCAACAAATTCCTAGACCACTATATTATGCATGGTTCAATAGAACTGTAACCTATGACCAATGTTATAAGTTACCAAGTTAGTTTCCCATATTATAAAAGTCCTTGTATAGGAATGTGTTAGCCCCCATACCCTAGCTAGGTTCCCTCGTCTAAAAACTAATAATAAGAACCCCAAGAATTTTCTCCCCACATGTACCAAACCAAACTCATGTTAAACCTATATCCAAACTCCGTTACTAGGAATGAACCGCCTTTGATACCACAAAGTCATAACCTGAACTACTAAGGTCCCACCTAGGTCAACATTAATCCATGTGCCACACCCCAATCCCACTTATAATAGGCCATGGAATGGCCACTAACACCACTAAGGCATAAAAAGTAATGAGAGGCCTTATCTTAAACATCATAAAGTCCGAAAATCCACCAATCAAACAAGATAAGCGCAATAACATAGGATATACAAGTCTAGATGAATGTAAAATATGAATGTGTACCTCTTATGTGACTGGGAGTCAAAGGCCACCATGATGTGCCATCTCTAATCCAAGCTCTTCTAGCTCTTGAATCCCACCAGATCTTCCAAGCTCTAACTCTATAGTACCAAGTCTGGAAGGCCACCAATCTGTGCATTTTCTATAAAAAACACAACATGTATGAGCATAATACCCATGCATGGGTAATTATAAAAATAAAAAGTAGGATTCCACTGAAAAACGGAAACAATTTTAGCATGAAAACAAGGCCAAAACATACAACTTCCCAACATAACCTAAGGGAACTCAACCTAGGGTGGGGATACACCAAAAAATACCCCCAACATCAAGGCCACCCTATCAGAAGGGTGACTAGATACAAACCTAATGTCTCACTCAACCACACTATAGAGACACCCTGAATAGATCTTGGGCCTTAAGGGACGACACCTCCCTACCTAACCTATTATGTAGAAGATCGGATCAATTAGTCCACTTAAGGAAAACACCTTATACCATTTTTAGTGCAGCCTAGGGGAAGATTGATGAAATACACTTCCAAAGGTCAAACATCAGAAAATGAGCCACATTTTCTTCACTAGAACCACCACCAACTCTCAAGGTGAGTAGCTAGGTCAATTTTCATGCCATAATTCCTTGAATGAGGCCCCACACTACACCAAACCCAACAAGGTACCTAGAAAACAATGTCCAACACTCCATAAATTCCAAAGAGGTGTCCACACATTAGATGACCCAAAGAAATAATACAACTCATACAACCAAAGGGAATCCAAACCTTTAAAAAGTAGTGTAAAATGAGAAACCAACATCCCATATGCTATCAAGGGTTAAAAGAGAAAAAATATGGGAAGATTAACCATTATCAGAACTCACTTCTATCCATAATCAATATATGGGGAAGGAATTGATTCACTTCACACAGCTCAAACCTCTGGGTGTGTGAACAATCAATAGGAGTAAACTATCTTCAACATTGAGCCATGTAAAACTGAACTCATCATGGGAAACCCATGTCTTGCTAGTGCACATGACTTGGATGAGGGGGTACCGACCCTTAACACCAATCCTTCCCTTCTAAACCATCACTTACAAGGTTAACCAACACTACAATTGTGTCAGGGATCTTGCACTACACCAAGGGGTGAGATCAACTATAAAGAGAACCATCACCATCCATGAAATAATATCTCGCATATCACAAGATATAGGTTCAATAGAACAATACTTAACATAGAGGACCCACATCCTATCTATTGGGGGGTGTCTCTATTAACCAAGAGGACCATTAACCCCTCAACTAAGCATACAGGCCCAAGGAAGGTATCCACACCTAGATACTACACCGCAACCACAACCTAAGAATTAGCCCTGATAGTCTGGTAAAGGGGTCCATTGAGAAAGTTCCACAAAATTACTCCATCTCCTTTGATCATAACTCAATATAAAAAATGAGAGAGAGAGATAGAGAGATATTATTAACCATCCCATGAAGAATCACCATGAAGGAAATCATGACTAAGGAGAGAGTGTCTAAATCCACCATCTTCTGAAACCAAGCTACATGCACCAATGCCAACTCTATGGTGCATGGGGAGAAGGATGTTTCCTATATGAGTCATGTGTTTGACTGAGACCCAATGAACCATGCTATAATAAAGAGGTTAAAATTCATGCATGCATAAAAACCATTTTCTATAACCGTTCATCCTCTGAGGAAACCATAATCACCAAACACTCCAAGAGAGTTACCGACCTATGAGTACATTCAAGGACTACCATACCTAACTTCTAATCACTCCATCAGAATTCCATGGTCCTTACACCGACACTGCTCAATCACCAGTATCCCATCATCACCTTGGTATTAGGAACCATATCAAAAATCAAAACACCTCACTAACAACCTCAAATATTGAATAGGTCCCCATCATCACATTCCATGTGGAAAGATACCTAGAAGGGATTAGTCATTTGTCTAAAACCAGATTCAAGGAGAGAAGATACACAAATCCCAATAAAAAGTATAGTACATAACATGTACTCAAATTACAAATCATGTACACCCAAATCCACCCTTTGGGTGTGTCCTCATACTAAACTAACATGTACATGTCCAATACATAGGGTGTCCCTAAGAAACATGTGGTGTGGGGGTGTATGGATACCTGGCTGTGTACCCACCACAGACCGTGTTGTGGACCCTAGGGTTCTACTCGACATGTACTTCTGACAAAAATTCCATGTGAACCCCATATACAAACTGAGACCAACAATAAAGCTACATGGTTTTTGTTCTTGAGAATACACACCATTTAGTCAAAAAATTTGATCGTAGTCCACCTACGATCGAACCATTTTCATCCAAATCCTTAGGAATATATGTTATAAAATGTCTATAAAATCATATATAAATTATAAGTTATTTATAATTTCTTTATTTATGAAATTTTTATGATTTTTTTCATTTATAAATTTATGAAATATTTATTTATTTATTATATACTTAAATTAAATTATAAATATAAAATATATGTATATATCATTTTAATGTATTGGAACCAATTATTATAAATTTCATACCATGCATAAAAGGAGTTACATGATGGGTACAAAAAATTATTTAGTTTCATTCAACCAAGACTGAGATTTATTTTTGGTTATAAATTCAAAAATAAAGGTGTATTGTTATTCATAAAAATTATGATTTATAATTATACTAAATTTGAGATCCCTATTGGGTATAAATATATAGATGGTGTGACTTTGGGTGGCTTATGATACAAAATCCCAAATATTGTGGTTATATCATAAACGTGTTAGTTGGAAAAATATTTCACCTTACATTCTCTTGAGTATGATTTTTATTCTATATAATTTTAAACCTTTTATGAATTAGTTTCACATACCTTATACATGTGATTAATTTGAATATGTGAATATATATATTTAACTTTTATTAGGTTTTAGTAACAAATGTCCTTTGTTTTATACGGTGTTCTATATCAATATGTTTAGAACATATTAATTTTGTTTAATGTATAAGATATAAATTAAAATTCACAAAAATCATATATACATATTGCTAAATCCTAAGATAGAATATATATATATATAACATGACATGAAATATATATGAGATGTATATAAAAACATGGATTATTAGATGTTTTAAAACCCATAAAATATTGAGTGTTAAATTTCTTCCGAGTAAAACACATTTCAACGCATTGATCATTTGGTAAGGGTGACTCTAAAAGTTTGGAACTCATAGATTATCTTGTGTTGAGCATGAAATATGTGGATAACCTTAATAGTTAGGTAATCTATTATATTCTATGATTAAGGATACACATAGTTGGATAACCCTAAAAGTTATGTAACTGAAGAAATTAATTTTGTAGAGTTCACAAGTTAGATTAGTTTATGTTTTTATCCACTCAAACATATAAGAGAGAGATATGATATGATTGATAAATTGGTCTACTTAAATTTTTATCAGATGGGAAAAATGAAAATTATAAACAAAATCATAGTGAGATAAATATTTTGTCCTGCTAATAGATATAATGTGAAAACAGATCATCATTTTAGTGGGAGTAAATTCGATAAGATTCCTTAGTTAAGTATTTTAAAACAAGATTATTATCTTAAAAAATATTTTATATTATAAATAAATAAATCAAAAATAAAAAATAAGTTATATTTATCCTTAATAAGGATAAGTTTTAATGAAATTGTTTCCCTTTTTGGAATTTAACATGAGATATTTTGTTAATGATATGTATAACAAAAAAACAATATAAATTAATAAATTTTCTAACTGGAATATGATATCAAAGTTTTATATATAATATATAACCATTCAAAAAAATTACAAAAGTAAATATGAGATCTATATATTTTTAATGACATAAAGGGTAACTTTATTGAACATAAGAATTATGATATACATTACCTCGTGAATTGGTGTTCATAATTTTTTAACTATTTCATAAACTGAAATTTTAATCTAATCTCTAGTGTTAAAAATTGATTTATTAATAATTAAGAATAATAGGTTGTATATATGAATGAAAGTAATATTTTATGGCACATGGATAAAAATTTATAAATTCTAGTAAAGAAAAATCTAGTATATAACATGAGAAATGAGAAAAAAAAGTAATTGATTCTAATGTCACTTAGTAATCCATATAATAAAAAATAAATTAAAATTATCTATAAGATAGATTATTTGGATTATTTTATTACGAATCATTTTATATTTAAAAAATATTTTCTATTAATATGATTAAATTACTTTTTTGAAAAAATGATAGATTAAAATTATTATATGATATTTATAAGGTTTAATTCTATAAGTGAGGATTATAAATTTTGTATCTTCAAAGTTGTAAATAATAAATATCCTTTGGGGTTATTTTTTAAAGATTATTGTACCTTTTTTCAACATTTTTCTTGTGAATAGTTTTGTGATTCAAGTAAAAATGAGTTGTTTAAGAAGTTTGAGTTACCTCTCTTAATAATTTTGGCATTAATTTGATGATACTAAATAGTTCTAATATCATGATTACTAAAAGGTTATCATGGTTTAAGCATCATGTTTCTGGATAGAGATAGTTTGTACAAAGCTCAAGTTATAAAGTGATGAAGTTGAAAACTGTACAATTTTCAAAGTTACAAAGTTGGAGTTTCATACATAAAAATTTCTAGAATATAAAGTGGTGAATTATAACTAATGATCTGACAAAGATGTATAAAGGTTACTAGATTGAGTCCATCAGACATAGGTCGATCACACATAAACATTGTATCTCAAGAATAAAATTTAATATATAAAGGTTAATGGATAGACATGTAAAAAATTTTACCAGGTGGAGATGGATGAAGATTACTATGATGACCTAATACTTTTACACGTATTAATTCATGATTTATAAACATAAATATCTATTAATACAACACAATAATTTTAAAGGACAAGTGTCTTTGAAATACTAAGTTCATAATATATCAAAGTGAGACTAAAAATAAAACATTTTATTTTATTCTCCATAATAATCTCCTAAATCCTTTTGAGCTCCTAAACTACACGGTATAACCTGGGGAATACATATACAAAATGGGTGAACTAAACAGCCCAGTAAGGGAATAAACCTGATAAGGAAATATAACATTTGATTCAAAATTACATCATGATATCATAAAGAGAAGGATCATGAGTAATCCCATGAAATCATAACATAAACAACATCATGTCAAAAAATCATGGTAGTGTAGTAAATATGGAAACAATAAAAAAATGAAATAAACATTGAGATTACCCAGCCAAGATTAAAGTATAATTGAGAGGGGGAGGGCTGAATCAGTGATATATTTTTCTTTTTTGTTTCCTTACTTTTGAAACAACCTTTTCCACTTGTTAAATATTTTTTCCCTGTTGAAGGCAATTCAAAAACACATCCACAAGAGCATAATAATTTATAAGGTTTGCTACTCAACAAGAGTAGCTACATCCTTAATATGGTTTGGAAACAATCCAATACCGCACAATCCAGTAGAAAAAATAATTTTGTGTTGAATACAATGAGTAGGATATGTCCTTACACTCATGTAGCACTATGTTTAATACAATAGTGCATGTACTTCAAGTAGCATGAAATGATGTAATACAATTTTTGTAACAAAAATGTTTTATTAATTCTTAATCAACTTTCAAAACTATGATCATTCAAAAAAATTATCCACTTTCTTACCTAGAAGCTGGTAAGAACTTTCTAGACGTTGTAAGGCTACTTAGCCCATTTTCCCAATCTGATTTTCAAGTCTGATTACTCAAAATGGAAATCCCACTTTTCCACATACTGTTAGTTTTTGGAAATTGAATTTACAAACTATTTTAGTCCCTATAAGAACTTTCATTTACCCACTATGAACTATCCTATATCTTCCATAAATTTCCTTATACCACATGGCATGAGTGCTTTGCAGAAAACCTTCCCTTCACGGATCCCCTTTGATTTGCAGATAGTTGATGCCCTGTGAACTACCAATGCTTCATGAACAGCCTTGGTTTTGTGTTCCCTTTTCCTTTGTGAGCTACCAATCCTCGCAAACTCCTTACATGCACTATCCCCACAAACTATCTCCTTTACAGAAATTCTCCCCCATGAACTATTATCCATCATGGAATTCTCCATCGCAAACTTCATCATACTTACCAAAATTCGTCCATCAGTGATAATCTTATATTAATTAAATTATCTCTCCATAATGATCTGATTAGGGGTATTTATATAATCAAATATATCATCAAAAGTCGCTAATATTAATTACTAGAAACTTCGATGTAGTACAGACTTCACCGTGAACTATGATATGCGGTCTGTAGAGTGCCTTAATCCTTTGTGGTGGTCATTATCTTCTGAAAAAATAAACCCTTTACATCTCCAAAAATCACCACCTATCAAACACAAATGATGAGCCTCTCGCAAGTGGTTATCCTTCAATAAACTGCAAGTCTCTCACAAACTATTTTTTCCTATGCGATCTACGTAGTGCGCTTCGCAGTCCGCATAGCGCTGCTATGAAAAAACCTTCCTTTACTGATTTTATTTCTCTATTTCGCATACCACCTATACGGTCCACAAACTATGATTTGTGTTCCATGAACCATGAACTCCTTTTTATAAAACCTTTCTTTTCCATAAATTAAAATCCTGATTTTGAGGCACAAAAATTTAGAAAACACATGAAAATAATGCCACCTTAAACATTATCATTGGCAGTACCAAACATACTTATTTTTGGTCATATGTCCTTGTAAAAGACAAAAATTGATACATAGTTAAAGATTCTACTATATTCTACCAAAATTTACTTCTTGTGATTCAGATATCGATCAAAGATTTAGTCAACAAATACTCTAAGACCACATGAGCTATGCTCAATGTGAGAAACAAGAGTAACATAAATAGTTCATTGATGAATCACTTCATTCCAAAACCACTAAACTTATTTCATTGTGAACCATATCTATCATGATATATAGTCTTTGATTGATCACCTTTTGCATTATCATATTTACCAAGGAAATTATTGTAACTTCAATGTCTTCCAGTAATATTTTTCTTCCTAATCAAATTTTCTTTATTAATAATAGAGAGTTTTATTTCTTGACAATGATGGTCAGTCTGATCATCCACTTTTATAAAGTGAGGTGATTTCTTTTCTTCTCAAACTTCATTTACTGTAATTGAAAATACCCGAATACGATAATATTCCTTATCATCTTGGTCATAAAAATCTTCCCCTTTAGATTTTTTTGTTAACAAAGATTCATAAATCACATAACTTTGTAAACTTGAGCAATAAATTACTCCTCAACAATTATAAGACTATGTGATCTTACACTTTGTAGGAAATAATAATTATTGACATAAAAAACCCTGTTGTCCAAAATTAGTGACTCATGAAAAAATTCCTCACCTTTCTTCCTTATCCTTCTCCCTCAGCTTTTATCCACTTCTTCAACTTCACTAGAATACAAAAATTTTGTTTCCTATAACCATTCCAACAAAAAGTTAGAATAGTTCACACACTTACATGCTGGATTCACATCTTACCCACAACTCCCCCTTTATGCATTCTTCTATAAGGATAGATTTATGAAACAATTATCCACATTTACATCACTATCCAAAGATAAGATGAGAGAGGGTAAAAATACACATACCTCAACCATGATGAGAAAGAGGTTGGACACCCATGATCAACCTCAATTTATAAAATGTTTCCTTTGGTAAAGGTTTAGTCAATATGTCAGAAACTTGTTTCGGTGTAGGAATATGCTACAAATTCAATTCATTATTCTCCACAATCTCTTTGATGAAATGATATTTAATATCAACATGTTTCAAAATAGAATGTTGTAATGGATTCCTTGTAAGGTTGATTTAACTTTTATTATCACACCCTAAGATAAAGGTAACTTTACTTCAACAAGTAAGTCTTCTAATTAAGTTTTAACCCACATAAGTTAGGAATCATCTTGAGTGGAAGAAACATACTCATCTTTAGTGGTGTTAAGAGTTACTAAATTCTATTTCTTTGTATGCCAACTAATATAAATTTTCCCTTAAAGGAAAAAATCCAACATATGTGGATATTCTATCATCAATACTTCTTTCCCAATAAGCATCGGAATACCCAAACAAGTCAATACTTTATTATCTATCATAACTAATTTTGAAAAAAAATTTACCTTTGATATATATGAGAATTATTTTTCTAGTATGTAAATGTTATTCTTTAGGATCACTATGAAATCCTTCACATAAGGTAATAGCATCAACAATATTAGGTCTTGAGTAAGTGAAAAGTAAGAAACTTCTAATCAGCTTCTGAAACTCTTTGTAATCAACTTATTTTCCTTCTCCATCTTTAGAAAACTTGGTTCCCGCTGAAATTGATGTAGTAACTGGTTTCTAATTTTCCAAGATGAACTTCTTAATAATTTCTTTAGAATACTTTTCTTGAGAAAGAAAAATGTGTTACTTCTATTGTAAGATTTTTAACCCAAGAAATTATTTCATTTCCCCCAACAAGGAAATTTCAAAAAACTTTTTCATATCTTTATAAAATATTTCAAAATTTCTTTCATCATTCACATCAAATATAACGTCATCAACATAAAAAATTATGATGAGGTAAAACTCCTAACTTTCTTTGATATAAATACTGTTATCAACTCTTCCTTTCTTAAAATTTATCTTTCTCGAGCAAGAATCCAATTTGTAATACCATGCCCTTGGATCTTGTTTTATCCCATACAAGTATTTCATCAGCTTACATGCATATATTTCATCTTTCCCAATAACAAATACATATAGTTTTTCAATGTAAATTTCCTCATCAAGATCACCATTTAAAAATACTGATTTCACATCCATTTGAAAAAATTTGTAACTTTATTTTGTAGAAATAGAAAGAAATGTTTTGATTTCTTCTAACCTTTCCACCAGATAAAATGTTTCATCAAAATCAACACATTCAATTTTTGAGTAACCTTTGCACACCAATCTTGACATATTCCTTATCACTTCACCTTCTGCATTCATCTTTTTCTGGAAAACCCATTTTTTACCAATAAATTTGTAGTTATCCAGATTGAGTATGACAGTCCAAGTATTATTATTTTCTATATAATAAAGTTCTTCATTCACAGAATGAACCCATTATAGATGATAAAAATCTTCATTCACATCATCTAGATCGACTTTTGAATACAAATATATGTTTGTAACAACATTTTATGTTCTTTTTGTTTGAACCTTATGGTGTTGATCACCAATAATGTTCTGATCCTGCACTTTCTTCCTCAAAATAGGATGAGTTATTTGAGTTTCATACTCATTACTTCAAATAGCTGAGTTTGATTCTTCTTCGTTAGTAGTATTACCACTATTGGCATCCATATCAGGATTGTTAACAAAACTTTCTCTATCCTCATCAATTTTCTTATCAGCATAAGACTATTTTTCTTCCTCAAAATTTTCAAAAACTTTCACATCATCAGGATCAATAATTATTCATGTTTCTTTTTTGAAATATATTTATCCTCTTCTTTCTAGATAATAACCAATAAAAAATTCATCTTCACCTCTCTGCTCAAACTTTCCAAGGTTTCCACCTTTCTAATTTATAATGCATAGACTCCCAAAAACTCATAAGTGTTTAAAACATGGAGTTGTATCAAAAAAATCATATTATGTCATATCTGAAATTGACATCTAAAAACATCAGTTTGGATATACACAGTATTACTCATAGCTTTCCTCCAATAGTAATGAGAGATACGTTGTTAAATTAAAAAAGTTTTCCCCATTTTAACCATAATTCTATTCTTCCTTTTATCCAACCCATTTTTTTAGGAGTGTATGGGAAATTGAAATCATGTCTAATTATATTCTTGTCAAGATAAATTTCAAATTATTCATTTCTATACTCACCAGCATTATCAGTTCTCAACTTCTTCACTAAATACTCAAATTATTTCTCATCTTTCCTCCTAAAACTTTTAAACATTTTTAGAGAATTTGAATTGTGTTTCATATACATAACACAAGTAATGTGAGTAAAGTAATCAATAAAAGTAATTATGTACTTATCATTATTAGTTTATTGTTTTCTCATTGGCCCACAGATATCATAATGGATAAGTTCCAGGGGTTGTTTCGATCAAATCTCAGCTTTCTTGTGCACTGAGTTTATAATTTTTTTTTTTTGAAAAATACTACAACTCCAATCTATTCTTCTCGACATATCAGGAATACCACATACACTATTTATATTTTATTTCTTGATTAGGTGTCTTTGACACATGTGTCCTATCCTTTTATGCCAAATGATTTTATTACACTATACCCAAGTAGAAAGAGTTCTGTATTTCACCAACATGGAAAAAGTTTCCTTTTGTATATTACCCTCTTGTAATTATCTTTCCATATTACTCAATTTTCACAGAAAACCCATATTTTCAGAAGATAACTTTTTTACCCTCATTACAAAGTTTTGAAACACTTATAATTTTTTATTTCATCCCATAAACATATAAATATTTCTTTAATTTCATCTCTTCTTTCCCAATAATGGTGAGTCCAACACCTTTGATTCTAAAGGATTCACCATTTCCAGATGGAATTGTTCCTTATTTTAAGTATTTAACATTATTCAATAACTTTAATTATCTTATAATATTATAATAAAACACACTATCAAGTATCCAAGTTCATTATCCTTTTATGTATTTCAAATCATTTTCAATAACAAGATATTTTTCTTCTCCCTTTTGTTTTTTCACATATGGATTCTGAGTATTGTTAAGAAACTTGTGTTGTGTCGGTAACAAAATAAGACAAACATTAGAAAGATGTCCATTTTTTCACATCTTTTAAAAATAGTTTCTATAGGTTGGAACCTATTATCAATATTCACACCAAAATTATCTCGTTTATTCTGAATTTCCTTCTCAGATTTTTTTTATTGAGAGGATTTACTCCCCCTCAAACCTTTCCTTCTATAACCTGTAGAATAGTATTAATGTTGTTGGTTGAACCAAAACATATTTTCATATGTATGAATCCACCACAATACCAACAATATCCATATATAGATTATTTTCCTCTGAAGCCTTCATATTGACGGATGTTGTGAGTAAGTTTCTCATCAACTTTCTTAATATAACTTTTTTTACCACAAACCTTTCTATATTAAACTGAAATATTATTTTTTAACTTAGTGTTATTTTCAGACTTATCAGAAACAAAAGTAGTAGAAACTTTTATGATCTCTGAATGTTTAGAAATTTCAAACTCAAAGTTTTTAGAAACTTCTGAATTCTCCACTTTGGTAATCTTGGCCACATGCATGCTTTTTCCTTCTCAGGAACAATTATAGCTTTCTTATCAACCTTTTAAGTTATATTTTATTGATCCTTCTTAGTCTTATCCTTACCATAAATTTCACAAACTTATGATATAGAGTTTTTGAAACTTTTATCCTTCTGTTCAGCTTTAGAAAGTTTTTTTGGACAAGTTCCATCGCTTCTTTTTTTTCCTTCAGTTTTACTTACAGATATTCATTATGATTCTTTTATTCCTGAAGAGATTTTTTAAAATCATAAATATCTTTTATAATATTAACTATTTCATCACTAAAAACTTATTTAATATTTGTTACAGATCTTTAGTTATTCATTTTTCTGATTTCTTTCTCTTTCCTTCTAATATTTCTCAGTCACTCTTTAAATTCTTTTTTAAGATGAAATTATAATTGAGTTTCTTCATATAATTCAGAACTACTACTTCCAAACTCTTCATTATTCACTACTGTAATAAAATTATTCTCTACAACCTTTTCAAAAGATTTTTTGGATTAAGCTTTAATTTCTTCTTCTTTATCATTTTTAGATAAGAAACTTCTTCTTTTGGATTTGAATAATTTTTTATCTTTCCCTTTGGAAAAATATTTTTCTATATCACCCTATTTATTCAATTAACTTCTTGGTCTTCTTTATTCTTCATCACTATTCTCTTCATTCTTTTTTGGAGAAAAATTACCCACAAAGATCCCAATGACACCACATTCAGAACACTTCAAGGGTTGTTTACCTTTATATTTACCTATACCACTTCTCACATTTTTAGAAAAAAAGGATAAAATATCCTTAAGATTTTTACATACCTCATTTTTAGAGATAGAGTCAGTAACATCATCTTCCTCAATAATATTCTTAGAATTTTTTTCTAGGAATATTTTTCTATATTAACTTTTTTTTTCTCTTCATAACCTTGTCCCCTCTCATTTAATAAGTGATGAGAGTGATATAAAAATCATCCAAATATAATATTTCAGGATATCTATATTCTAATGAAGAAACTTTAACATCAAACATATTGGGAAGAATTATTAAGATCTTTTCAATAACTGTAGAATCATTCAAATTGTCACCAAGACATATGATAGTGTTGATAATGTCATTTACCCTGGTAAAGAAGTCCCAAAAAGATTCATACTCACCAATTCTAAAATCTCCATACTTCAGCCTATGGATTTTTAGTTTTTCCTTCTTTGCTTTGTTATTTCCTTCATAGATATTTTTCAGATTATCCTAGATACCTTTAGCTATGGAAACACCTTTCACTCTTAAAAACTCACTTTCATAAAGTGATGAGAGTAAATCATTTTTTTCTCTTCCATAATTCCCAAGATTCTTCTTACTGATAGGTGTAAGAGTAACCTTGACCTCAATAGGAGGAAATCTATCTTTTGTAGCTTCAAGGACATCATACCCAAGATACATGAGATAAGTCTTCATTCTATATTTATAGATATGATAGTTATTTCCATTTAATATTAGAATCCCCTTACTTTTCACATGATTTAGATTCAATATCACAACTTCTCTTCAGAACTTGAATAAAGAATAAATGAATGGAACCTTCGGATCTAATACCAGATGGGATTACCAAGCCAAGATTCAAGTATCACTCGGAGGGGGAGGAGTGAATCATTAATATCTTTTCTTTTATGTTTCCTTACATATGAAACAAACTTAAACTCTTGTTAAATATTTCTTTCTTTAATGAAAAAATTCAAACACGCATCTACAAGAACACAATAATTTACAAGGTTCTATATTCAATAAGAGTAGACACATCCTTTATGTGGTTTTTAAACAATCCAATACCAAACAATACACTATAAAAAAATCTTTTTGTGTGGAATACAAAGAGTAGGATATTCCCTTACACTCATATAAAACTATATTCAATACAATGGTTCATGTGCTTCAAGTAGCATGAAATGATGTAATACAATTTTTGTAACAGACATGTTATAGTGATTCTTAATCAACTTTCACAAATATGATCTTTCAAAATAATTATTTAATTTCTTACCCATAATTTGGTAAGAACTTTTGAGACTTTTTAAGGCTACTGAATCCATTTTCCTAGTCTTATTTCCAAGTTTGATTGCGCAAAATGGAAATCCCACTTTTCTACATACTGTTAGTTTGCAGAAATTGCTTTTGCAAACTATTTTAGTCACTTTAAGAACATAATTTTACCAACTATGAATTTTCATGTATCTTTTGCAGACATCTATGCACCGCGTTGCATGAGTGCTTCATGGACAACCTTCCCTTCCCAAATCGCATCTTCTTTGTGGAAAATCAATGCCTCAAAAAATGCCAAAGCTTCATAGATTGCCTTGGTTTTGTGGTCCCTTTTACTTTGTGAGCTACTATGACCTAAAAAATACTTTTGTTCACTTTTCCCACAAACTATCTCCTTTAATGAAATGATCCCCATTGAACTACTATACTTCACATAATTCTCCCTTCTAAATTTCTTCGGACTTACCCAAATTATTCTACTAGTGATGATCTTCTCTTAATGAAATTTTCACTCCTTAATGATCTAATTAGGGGTATTTATATAGAAAATAGATCCAAAATACCCACTGATCCAAATTACCTAAAACTTTGAAGTGGTAAATCCTTCACTGTGAACTGTGTTATGTGGTCTGCATAGTGCCTTAATCCTTTGTGGCATCCATTGTCTTCCATAAATTAAAACGCTTTGCATCTCTAAAAATTATTGGCTCTCAACCAAAAATGATGAGCCTCCAACAAGTAGTTATCCTCCCATGAAATTCAATCCTCCCATGAACTATTTTTCCCTATGTCTTCTATGTAGCACACTTCACGGTCCATATAGCGATGCTATGTCGAAATATTACTTTGTAGATTTTCTGTCATAATTTTGTGTACCATCTATGTGGTTCGTGAATTATGATTCATGGTTCATGACCTGAATTCCATGAACTCCTTTTTAGAAATTCTTTCTTTTCCATAAATCAAACTCTCCATTTTGAGGCACAAAAATTTAGAAAACACAGGAAAATTGTGCCACATTAAATTTCTACTTTGGAAATACAAACCATTCTGGTTTGTGGTCATATGGATTTGTCAACAAACACAAATTAATACATCATTAAAGCTTCAACCATATTCTACAAAAATTCACTTCTTTATATTTAGATAATTATCAAATATTTACTCAATACATAATATAAGACCACATGATCCATGCTCTGTGTGAGAAGAAAGATTAGTATGAACAGTTCATCAAAGAATAAATTCATTCCAAAACCACTCAACTTCTTTCATCATGAACCTTATCTTTCATGATATATAATCTTTTATTGATCACTTTTACTATCATCATATTTACCATGGAAATTATTTTAACTTCCTTGTATTTTAGAAACATATTTCTTTCCTAATAAAATGGAATTTCTTAAGAATTGTGAGTCTGATTTTCTGAATATATGGGTCATTCCAATCCTACACTTTTATAGAGTGAGGTTATTTCTTTTCTTCTCAAACTTCCTTGACAAAAAAAATATAATACCTAAATATGATAATATTACTTATCATCTTGGTCATAACAAACATAATTCATGGCTAAATTTCAATAAAACATCACATGGTAGACAAATTCCCATAATGGATTAGGTTTACTCTCTAATCTCATACATGATATCTTATGAGACTAAAACATTACCTAATTAATTATAGGGCTATATAATTTTGTCCCCACCCATCACATTCATTTCATTTATATACATATGAATTTCACATAAGGATATAAATCATGATAAATAAATATAAGAATTAATCATGATAAATAAATATAAGAATTAATCATGGAAAGAAATGGGTTGCATAATCTTGTCTCATAACATAATTAAAGAGATTTATTAAAGAATTCATTTGTGATATGGCCATAAGGAATCTATTACCCTGTAAAAGAAAGGTATAATAAGATAGTTATATTTTTTAATGAAATATATAAATAATTTAAAATAATTCCATAACATTAAAGTTTATTTTTATTGAACAATATAAATTCCTTTAAAAATATTAAAATCATTCTTGAGGAAAATATATTTTTCACATTGAGTGACAGAAAAGGATGTCATCTTATATGGAAAATGATTTTGAAAAGATCACTTTGAATATTTCTTGATTAAAATATCCTTTAAATTTTGAAAATACTTATTTAAAATCTAAAACTTTCTCAAACATTAATGAAAACATTGTTTGAAAATATCCTTTGAAACATAAAAATTAAGCTTCAAGACATTGAGTGTTCATTACAACGGAAGATTTCCATTCATATTGGATATGTTAAAATGGAAAAATATTCCTTTCACATTGTTATAATAAAATTCAAAAAGTATATTGTTTGTAAAATTATAGGAATATTCTTTTTAAAACAATTTTTAAAATCCAATCAAGGGTAAAAATTACTTTAAAAAACTATAGTAAAACATTTTTGAAAACATTTTTAAAAAATTTGGATTTGGAAGGAAAGGGATTTTCGACCGAAGAGAGAAATGAAGTTAGATTTTCTTTAAAAAAATCACAATCATTTAAAAAAAATAGAAGAAAATGTTATTATTACTTGAAAAGTTCAAGAATAACTAGAGGATAATAAAATTCATGATTCTCGTGAGTGATATAATATAATATTTCATCATCATAAATTTAATCATAAACAATCTTGACAAACGATGAGATTGTAAAATAAATCATTCCACTTTGGTAACTTTTGAATCATAAGACCTATGAAATAAATAACTCCAAATGAAACATCAAATACCATGAGGATAAAGGGGTTCATGATATAACATATAAAATTTTCAATATATACACCACATAAAATAACTAAGAGGTGAATATGGAATACCTCTCACAGAAGTAAAAGTGAGATGAAAAACCCTTACAAATATATATCATTGAGGTGAGATTTAATCAATGAAATGATTATATGTAAAAAAATGTAGATACACACAAGTAAAATTTAAAAAAATATTAAGAAATAAAAATTCATTTCACATATAATTATGGTATAATATAATCAACAAAGTGGTCGTATAACCTAGTGAATGGAAATTGAGTTAAGAAACCCCTTACCTTGCGCTTACCTTTAATTGAGAATTATTTAACCAAATTTATAGTGGTTTAAAAAAATTTATTAACTTATAATAAAAATACAATAATATTTATAATATCATTTATTATTTCTTTATAATATCTTATTTCATGTTAATTAATAATATTTTATTGTCACTATTATTTCATGTGTTAATTGATTTGTTTTCTTATGCATGTATGGTTGTGAAACTTCAGTATATTGAACTTAGGATATAGTTACATAATTTATAGAATGATATTAATTTTATAAAAATTATTCTTTTAATTATATTTGGATTTATAATCATTATTTAATTTTTTACATGGAGAATGAATCACATCGCTTCATGGAAATGGTAGGTCACACATACGCATGAGAGACGTAACCACTTTCTTAATTGGTGAAAGGGTAAGGAAGTGGATGGTATATTAATTTTAAAAAATAAATATCATGTCCCATATATCAAATATATTCATTAAACTTATCCTTTATTAACTTCCATGTAAATCTTTAATGAAAAATGAATCACATTATTACGCGAGGCGAAACTCCACCATACACATGAGTGTCGTTATCATATTCTCTATGAAATGGAAATTAAGAAGGTATATATGATATTAAAATTATAAAAGTGTAACTATAACATAAATAATATATATATATATATATTATATACATTATTATATCTAGTTGTGAAAATTTGGGATAGAAAATGAATTACACTAGTTCGTTAGGTGGTAATCTGTTGTACACAAGATCAATATTTTCATTTCGCATCTGAGGGAGGGGGATATGGTTGTAGGTCATAAACTTAACATAAAAAATTTTTTAATTATATTTAATATAATTATATTGTTATATAATAATGTTTTAATAATATTTTAATAATATTTAAAAATAAATAAAATAAATAAAATAAAAATCTTGGTTAAGGACGTTACCTCTTCTTCAGACAACATCTTTAGGTTTTCACCAAAAACCATTCCAGGTTACATTTATGATAAATAAAGTATTATAGGATTAGGTGATGGTAGTAATGGATTTATTTTGTAATTTATTGGATGAAACAATGAGTTTTTAAAGTGTGTAAATGAGGGGATATGGGGTGGCCTTTTGTAAGTGGGAAGAGGACAACACTTGGAATTTTTTAAAATAAAAAATTACAACCTTGTTTTTCTCATGTAAAAAGGCTAAAAAATGGAACTTTTTAGAAACTTATAATATATAATATCTAAATATGATCATAAAACAGTAATTATACAATTTTTGGGTCATTTTTAACCCTTATCGTTTTAGTTTATCTCCCGGTAAACGCCTTTTTACCTTAACCGCAATAAATAATTTTTACTGTTTTTACTATTCATTATGGTAAAAAATTAAGTTTAACTTATTATATAGTATAAATTATTATGATTCAAAATATGGGATCTACTTTTACAAATTAAACTCACATAATTGATATAATTTAATTTAAAACTAAATCAGTTTAAAATTAAAAAGTCAATATTAAACGGTTAAAAATTCAACTAACTGAAATTGAATTAATGGTTAAAAATTCAATTAACGGTTAAAAATTTAATATAAAACAGTTAAAAATTAAATAATATATTCCTAGTAAGCTCAAATTTTTAGTTAAAAATAAAATTAGTTAAACTTAATTTAATCATTATGATTCCTGTTGAAAAAACGGTTTAACAAAAGAAAAACTTTCAAAAGTTTAAAAAGTTTTTATATAAAATACAATATGAAATTTATTACAATTAAAAAATTTGGATTAATTAATATATCATTAAACTAATTTTACTTTTAAAATCACATTAAAATAAAAAATTTCCTGTAAATTTTTAAATAAAAATGTTATTTTTATTAAAAATCTGTATTTTTCGTTATTCATAAAAAATGAAACCTTTTAGAAAAATACAAAAAATTCACCTTAATATAATTTGGATATGATGATTTCAAAAAATAATTTATTATTTTAAAATATATTTTATAAAATTATTAAAAAATAATTTTAATTTATGTGTTTAAAGTGAGATTAAATGATCTTTTAGAAGAATAATTTTTTCAGAAAACATTTCTTTTTCTTTAAAACGATTCTTATTTTATTTATAATCAGTACATAACCATTGAATTTATTTTATATATACGTAAAACATATAATTTTTCATAATTTAGTTATTCATATTCATACCCACCAAATTAACGACTAGGCTATAATGACCATGTTTAAATAATAATATTTTAATAATAGATCGCATTTTGTTTAAATATGATTGTGTGTATCGCAAGCTATCAAAGAGATTGAATTTATTTAAAAATAAATAAATCATAATGTCTCAAGATGGTACCATATCTTATAATCTTAGTGTTTCATTTCACATAGACTATTGAACAAGGAATTCCTCTTTTAAAATATTTGGGTGTTACATTCTACCTCCCTTAAATAAATTTCAACTTCGCAATTTAATATTGATCTCAAAAATAAATGGTTTGAAATTTTCTGTGTGGAAAATCCCACATCATAAAAATGGATAATAAAATTATATCTTAAAAAAGGTAAGATAAATATGAAATTCATTACATAACTATGTTTACCCATAGGAGAACATTGGTGACAATTTAATATATAAAGATGCAAGAGAATCTTAAATAATTATAGAGAGTGATAGAGGTCCTTGACCACAAGAAATTGAATAACCAATGGAAGTTAAGAACCAAAAAACAAAAAATCTATGATGATTTAAAATACCTTTTGATTCATAAGATATTAAGGTAATATGACAACACTTTTGTTTCAATATCCTCTTCTTAAATTTTAAGAGTTATTTTATTGTCCACGAATGTAAGAAAATATACTTACTTGATATATTTATATTTTATAAGAAAAATTTCATCCTTTGGTTTTTCTTCAATCAATTTCAACTTCATATCTTAATCAAAGAAATGAATATTCAAAAAATAATTTGTTTATACTTAGACCACTAATATTAACTATTAACATATCATAAGATCCATAAAAGAGTAACAAGCTATTCCTCTTATCTTTATTTTAAAAAAATATATCCCAAAGCTATATAATGCATTAATCTCTAATACCTCAATAGTAAATCTCAAAGCTAAACTTAATCCATTCCCTATGTTTTTATCCTTGAAAATTTTCAACTTAAATATTCAAAAACATAATCTCTTTCTACACAAATAATCCTTTACATTAAAAAAGGTTATATAAACTTCAACCCAATAAAACCTCTCCCTAAATATCATTAGTCACCATAAAATCCAATTACTTAAAACCCCAAAATGAGCTTTTAGGACTTTAAAATTATGATAAACCTTAAACTTATAAACCCATGATGGTATTCATAACTCTTAATTTAACATGAAGACATATATGTTTCTAAAAGTAAGATAATCCTTATATGTTTCATGATTCTTATAACCAAAACACCATTAGTAAAAACACTTGTATGTTATAATTATTGAATCCCAATACATAAATACTTCAACCCTTTTACTTTAATGATCTTTTTTAACAAATTTCCTTACTCGGTCGAGGGGATAACCCTTAGTTTAGGTAATTGACTCAGAAAATTCCAAAGTTTCCCATATATAAGGCATTGAATTCCTTAGTAATTCATTACTCTATGACCACAACTTCCACATACAAAACAAATTATCCTCTATTTTATATATTATTATAGGTGATTCTTTCCACCTTATTAACATGTAGGAATTTAAATATTATTTCCTCTATTTCCATTATCACACAAACTTTCATAAAATTCCATTCTCATTGTATTTTACTTGTTATAAATCTCACTAAAGTTTAAGTTGTTAATCATATATCATGATAGATGATTAATAATAATCACAATATATTTCTCAATCGTCATAATCCAATTTTTTTCATAATAAATGAAGTGTCCATCACATTCAATGTGATCATGATTTCTCCAAGTTCCATCCATTGACTAAAACCATGAAGCATAGCATGAGTAATAATAATCATAGTGGTAAATAACATAATCATGAAAAATTATTTATAGGATATCTAAATAATGACATCTTAATTTCAATATAAGATTCCTTATGTTTAAACTAGGTAATTCATGGTCATCAGCTATTGAAATACTTTATTGTGGTTTTTAAATAGTTTTTTAATTTCCAAATCATAACCCCAGGGAGTGTCAAACCAGGTGCACAGTAAGGCCCGTTTTCATGTAGCAGGTAATGCATGAGTCAAGCTAGACATGCCTTTTTCATAGTTATAACCCCTAGGTAAATCTATTCTAAAACCACATCCACTTGTAGTATTTATATAGGGATCCAATTTCTCAGAAACCACTCACTCTAAACTTTACAAAAATTCCAAGAGATTTTTCTATACAAAGAATTGTACTTATACTTATATATATTTATCACTAAGGTTTTCTCATCCTAGTTACAATGGTTAACTAAACCTTTCCTTTGATACTAACTATGAAGACCAAATCCTTTTACATATATTATTACATGATTTTAAAACATAAATATCCATTAATACAATATAAGGATCATAAAGGCCAAGTGTATTTAGAAGACTATGTTCATAATACATCAAAGTGTGACTAAATATAAAACTTTTTATTTTATTCTATACAATGAGATCCTAAATCCTTTTGAGCTCCTAAATTTAATGAGATAACCTAAGTAATTCATAGATAAAGGGGGTGAGCTAAAAATCTCAGTAAGGGAATAAACATGATAAGGAACATAACATGTGATACAAAAGTATAACATGGTATCATAAAAAATAAGTCTCATGAGTAATTGGATGGAAGTATAACACAAATAGCATAGAATCATAAATTCATGGTACAAAGTAAATGTGTTAGTAACACAAAACATAACATAAACATAATTCATGACTAACTACCAAGAAAACATCACATGGTGGGCATAGTCCAATAATGGATTAGGTTTACTCCCTAATACCATACATGATGTCTCATGAGACTAAAACATTAACCAATGCATTGGAGGTCTATATAATTTCAATCCCACCCATCACATTCATTTCGTGTACATACATATGTGTTCCATATAAGGATATCAATCATTAGGCATAAACATAACAATTACTCATGGAAGGAAATGGGTTTCATAATCTTGTCTCATAACACAATCAATGTGATTCCTTAATGAAGTCATTTGATAGATGGTCATAATTCCCGTATTATCCTGTCAAAGAAAGGGATAATAAGGTAGGTATATATGTGAGAGACATATATATATATATTTGAATCATTCCATAACATTAAAGGTTGTTTTCACTGATGAATATAAATTCCTTTAAAAATATTAAAAACATTCTTGAGAAAAATATACTTTTCACTTTGAGTAACATCAAATGATGTAATCTTATATGGAAAATGATTTTGAAAAGATCAATTTGAACATCTCTTTAGGAAAATATCCCTTTCATTTTGAAAACACTTATTTAAAATATAAAACATTATCAAGCATTAAAGAAACCATTTTATTTGAAAATAACATTTTAAACTTAAAAAAGGAATCTTAAAAACATTGAGTGGCCATAGCAGTGGAATAGTTCTATTCATACCAAATACATTAAAAAATACAATGACTCCTTTCATATTTTTGTACGAAAAGTCAAAAGGTACCTTTTTTGGAAAATGACAGGAAGTTTCCTTTTAAATTTTCTTAAAAAATACAATTAAGGGTAAAAATGTCCATAAATTATTATATTAAAACATTTTCGAAAACATTTTTAGAAAACATGGATTTGGAATAAAAAGTGTTTTCAACCGAAGAGAGAAATGAAGTCATATTTTCTTAAAAAATCAAAATAATTTTAAGTAACAAAGAGATTAAAATGATAATATCACTTTAAAATTTCATGAATAACCATTGGAAAATAAAATTCATGAGTTTATTAAGTGATAGATCATAATATTCCATCATTGAAAATTTAATCATAAAAAATCCTGATAAATAATGAGATTGTAAAATAAACCATTATCACTTTGGTAACATTTGAATATTAAGCCCCATGAAAGAAGTAAATTCAAATGAAACATTAAATACCATGAATATAAATGGATTATTGATATAAATTATAAAAGGGGAAGTATATACACCACACAAAAGAACTAAGTGTCAAATATGGCATACGTCTCATGGAAGTAAAAGTGAGACGAGAAACCCTTACAAAGTTCGTTTCATTAAGGTGAGACTTCATCATTGTGGTGATTATGTGTAAAAATGTATATTCGTGCAAGTATATATGGAGATATAACATAAATAAATCAAATTTCATTTAACACATAATTTTTTCATAATATAATCAATGAAGTATTTGTATTACCCAATGAATAGAAATTGATTTAAGAAACCCCTTACCTCATGATTCCATTTAGTTGAGCATTCTTTAAACTCTTGTATAGTAGTTTAAAACATGTTATTAGCTTATAACAGAACAATCATTAATAGAATAATAGGACTAAACATTGAAATTTTAACATTAGTTTTTCATAAATTGATGTTAAATATTATGTTTTTGGAATTTTAACATCGGTTTTAGTAAAAACCAATGTTAAAAATACATCACGTTATCTTTAAACATCATTTTTTTAAACCTACGTTAAAATATTTTGAATTTTTTTTAACATTATTATTTATAAAAATAGACAGTAAAAATTATATTCCAAACTCTTTGATGTAGGTTTTTTTTAAAAAGTGATGTCAAAGAGTAAATTTTTAATGTCATTTTTAGTAAAAAAACAAATTTAAAAACCTCTTAAGAAAATATACTGACATTTGAACCATTATTTTTTTCTCTCAAAACCCTCTTTATTGCTTAATTATCATCCAAAAAAGGCTTCTACCTCTTTGAAAACCTTCAATCCTCTCTTGAAATTGATTTTCATCTAGATTTCATCTTCTTATTTTTCTCTAAACCTTTTCTTGACTAATTCTCAACCAAATATCAATAGATGATGGCACCAAAATCTTTGAGGTCCATGACCACCTTTGATTTTCAATTGAATTCAATTTGTATCCACTGTTCACCTTATTTCTCTTGTATCTTCGATTCTTGATACATATTCGATGATCCTCGAGGTATTACGGTTGACCCGCAATTTCTATTTGAGGTTTTTGTTGGTTTTTTTACTTTTTGTTTGCACTCATTTTTCATAAATATTGTAGAATTAACTCTATTTCCATGGAATTTTATTGATTTTATTGGAATTCGGTAGGCATTTACATTATTAATCTCCAAAATTTATATGCTTTTTTATTTTTGAAAATAAATTTTGTTTAATTATTTGTTATCAAAATTTTTTATAATTTATTAAATGTTTTTATGTTAAATTATTTTTTTGTATAAGATCAATAAATTATCATGTATCTTGAACTTTTTATAAAATTATAAGACTAAATTATATCATCGAAAATCAGTTTTTGTAAGACAGCCCCAATTAATATTATATAAGCAACATAAGTTCTCACACACCAAGGATTTATGATTCCTAAAAAAACAACCAATCTAGTGATGTGGTGGAGAAGTTATTCCTTTAGTATTAGTCCATGTAATTATCTTATTGATGAATTATGTAAAGGCTTCTTAGGTCCAATATCATCAGGATAAAGTCATTACACATTATTGAATATCATTTAAATTACAGAAGTTTTATTATAGTTGAATCATGAGTTGAAATGAATAAAATATTTCGACTGAGATGCATTGATGTTTGATTAAGTGTATATAATGTTCATTTAAAGGTTTTTTATTTTTCATATCCAAAAATTATGTCTATAGTAAAAGAAATAAAAAAATATATTCAATTTATTATATATAAAGTGATATCTAAAAATATATTACACATGATATATATTTGAATCACAAGGTTTGTGAATTTTAATAAAAATTATAATGTGGATATTTGGATGTGTATGCGTTATCCCAAATCATGTTAGATATGGGAGGAGTTTACTGGTTTAAAAGGTAGTGGACATGGCATTTTAATTTAACTAAATGAACTTATGTTATGTGTGATGTTTGTTTGTGAATATTAATTTTCATGGTTTTCTATAAAAATATAAATTTATATATGTGAGTGTTTCTATATTCAATTATTTTTTATGATAGATATTTTTTATAATAATTTTTGGTATGATATTTTTCATATTTTTTGTACAATTGTTCGTAAGTTTTTTAAGTATAACTATTTTTAAAATTGTTCATATAATTTTTTAAATAATTGTTATGATAATTGTTTATAAGTTATTTTTGCATAATTTTTTTTATAATTTTTTGTATAATTTTCTATATAATTGTTTGGAATTCAAGAGATATTTTGTGTAATTTTTTTAAGTTTTTTTTTTGTCTATTTAATTTTTTTTTAGGATATTTTTTTGCTATGACTATTTTTTTTATGATAATTTATGTTATGATAATTGTTTGTTAGTTATTATATTTTTTTTGTTTTATAAATTATGTATAAGTGTTTTTTATTTTTTTTATTTTTAAATATTTATATGTTTTAATATGCTCAACTTTTTTATTATGATCTTAGGTATTTACTCAAAAATAATTGGATAAATTTATATAGAACCACTGATGAATACGAAAAAGGAGTTGATAGTTTCCTGGAATTTTCTTGATGAAATTTTCAAAACAAAGATTTGATTTTATGTCCATGAATTTAGTGTTTGAATATGGGAAAGTTTAATTTTAGAGAAATCAAGGATCATCTCATTTTTTATGGTTTTATCCATACTTATACACGGTGGATCTATCATGGTGAAATAATGAGAAATTAAACATATAATGTTGATGGAAATATTTATAATGAGATAGAGGATCATATTAAAGAATTAATTTGTGATTTAGGTAATGAAACCATTAAAAATTAATTTTTGAATGATTGTATAGATATTCTGAGAAACCATTATTCCTAGGTTTCACTAAATATATAGTGTTATCATAAGTTCTCATATTAGTTAACTTGAAATAAAGAAATGGGTGGAGTGATAAAATTTTATTTGAGTTGCTTCAACTCTTAAAAGAGCTACTTCCAGAGGGCAATAGGCTTCCAAATTCCAATTATGAGGAAAATAAAATATTATTCTAGATAGGATCGGGGTATAAAATGATACATGTTTTCCCCAATGATTATCTGTTTTATAATAATGAATATTAATATTTATTAAACTGACTTAAATGTGGGACCTCATGCTATAAGATAGATTAAAAATGAAACTCTGACTTGTTCTTAGGTACTTCCATCTAACCACCTAATAAATCAATTTCATATCTTCCAATAATTCCATATTGTAATTCAAATAATTCAACTATGATCCATTCTCAAGAACCAAAATCAAACCTCCTACTAAAGTAATTTATTACCTTCTAATAATTCCTTGTTTGAATCATCTATTTTAAAATTCAATTGATACAAAAAAAGGTTAATATGGAAAATAAATGATTGAATATTTGATGGAAACTTATATCACCATGTTCATTCACCATAGTAGAATAGATTTGATAAAAAAATCTCCTTATTTTTGAAGTAAATTTAGAAATATCAGAATGGGACTATGAATAGATGGATTGAATCCATATCAGAACCTCAGTAGCTAACATAGTTCCTGGACAATTTTGTTGGTAGTTTACAACTTGTCCCCATATATATGTATAAAGAAAAATATGTATGATGATCTTGATGATTTCTAGAGCAAAACATCTAGGAAATGATATTGATGTATATCTTTCACCATTGATTGGTGATTTGAGAGTTCTATGGGTGACAGGTGTTACAGTTATTGATGCATAAAAAAAATAGAATTTTATTTTGCATGCTATGATAATGTTCACTATAAACGAATTTCCTACATATGGAAACTTATCTGGATACAGTGTTAAAGGAGATAAAGTATGCCCAATTTGTAAATAAGAGACTTCATATTATCAATTGTAGAATGGAAGGAAGATAGTATACATGGGACATCAAAGATTTTTTGGAATTGATCATCCTTGTCATAGATTGAAAAATAAAACATTTAATGGTTTATAGGAATATAATCTGCCCTATGTCCATTTTCGGTTGAATAATATGACGATAGGGTGAAAAACATTGATTTTGCATTTGGAAAGAAATTAATTTATTGTCATAAAAAATAACTGGAAGAAAAATTATATCTTTTTCAAACTACCATATTGAATATTTTTAGAGATAAAACATATCATTGATGTTATTAATGTTGATAAAAACATATGTGATAGCTTTATTGGAAATTTTTTATACATAAAAGGAAATAAAAAAAGATGGATTTCATGATATATTGGACTTGATATCAATGGGAATACATTTGGAGTTATCTCTAACTATTAAAGGAAACAAAACATATTTACCTCTATCTTATAAAAAATTAAGTAAGATTGAGAAGATTAATTTTTTTCAGTGTTTACATGGTATTAAAGTAACCAGTGGGTATTATTAAAATGTGAATAATTTGGTGTCATTGAAGGATTGTAAATTAGTAGGTATGAAATATCATGACTTCCACCCACTGCTACTAGTCACACTGCATGGAAGATTGTCTACACCTAGCAGAAATTATATCATCAGGTTATATAATTTTTTCAAATCCATTTTTAGAAAAATTGTTAATCCAAATTTGTTATATGTGTTGGATAATTAAGCTTATCTTATTCTTTTTCAACTATAAATGTATTTCCCGCCTATATTTTTGGATATAATGATTCATCTAGTGATTCTTCTGGTGTGTGAGATAATATTATATGGGCGTATTTATTAACATTGGATGTATCCTTTTAAAAGATATATAAATTTTTTGAAAGGATGTGTTAAAAATACTCATCGACCAAAGGCCTCTATTGTTCAAAAATATGTGTCTGAAGAGGTAATTTAGTTATGTGTTGATTATTTGTATGAAGTAGATCCTATTGGTCTCCCTATATCTCAACATATGACTATTAATAGTTAAGGTATAGGGATTCAAGGTTAAAAGGTAAATTCTATTCCATGTGATGAAGTGATATAGGCATATTTATACATTTTAAACAATTCAGATGAGGTTAAACCATATATATCATCACATATTACTGAATTAAAGGTATGAAATCTATAAATAAAAGAAATTTTGTTGATTATTTAGAATAAAAATACATTTCTTTTATGGTTTAAAGATAAATTCATCATAGATATATTTGAATCAAAGAAATTTAAATTTTTGATAGGGGGACAGTCTCTTAATGTGATACTATTTTATTACATGCATGTTTTTGCAATAATTATTTTTAAATATTCACTTCTCTATTAATATGAAGGTGCAAATAATTTTATTACATCTACAAATTTCAATGACAGGCACAGAGGCAGAGGAACATTTTTTGAGTTATATGTATTTTTTCAAATTATTAAATATTTTGTAATATAATTATTTAATGAAAGAAAATTTTTAATTTATAAAAAAATAATTGTAGGACTACTGTTGTGCCTAATACTAAAGAACCTCATAAAGAGGAGTCTTCTCCTTCTACAAAAAAAAATCTATTAGAAAACATGGAATTACACATTTAACAAAACTATCACCTACCCATGGATATGAGAGAATACATATTGAATTTGACGATGATAATAACCTAACTATCCTAAATACAATATAGTTTACCAGTTATATCTCCATGTAGACCCATTGCAGGATTATAATTTTATATCATGATTGGAAGTCCGTAGAAAAAATGGAGAAAGATCAGTTGTGGGAGTACATCATGGTAAAATATCTAAATTGATTTATTTTTATTTCATTTTTAAAATATTATATTTTTTAAATGACTAATTTTTAATTTATTTAATTACATATGACATTCAATCTTCAAGAAACAAAAGAAATTAAAAAAAATATTTCCATCTTTAACTATATTTAGATGAAGGGATTTTTAAAAAAACTAAAAAATATATTTTTTGGGGAAGTTATAGAATGAAAACCCATGCCTCAAGTATGGGTTTCTTGATGAATATACATGAAACAAATTTGTTTCCATCTGAATTGATGAATCGTTTATAGTATGATAATTATTTAATTTTGTAAAGATTATTTTATATTACCTAATTACTTATTTTTTTATATAACATACATCCAGGAGATCTCATCAAGAGATTAAATTCCTCAATGTATACTCTCATACTTTACCATATGGATGGTATCATTTATTAGAGGAGAAAACGATTGCATAAAAAATTTGATGCATTAAGAGCTCAATATAGTCATGGTTAAAAATATTTCTAGTTCGTTCCTCCATCTCCACCCAATCTCCTAGAAAAATAGAAAAGATAGAGAAGAAGAAAATGACAAGTATCTTATAGAACAATCTAAGGAAGTAGATGAAAAATAATAATAAATTATTTTTTATTTTTCATGTATGTTTCTATTTTTTAAATTAACAGCACTAATATACCATTTCAATTTTTCATTTTAGGATGACCTTCAGAAAAAATTGACACAAGGGAATTGTATCCCTAATATTGGGATAGATATCCTAACTACTACTTCTGAAAAGCCAAATCACCCCGACCGCATAAGAGGATATGAGGCGAGTGTTAGTGTTAGAAAGGTTTATATTTCTCAAAGTAAGAAATCAAGAGATCCATAAATAAATTCCTTAAAAGCTAGGCAGAAATGCATGAAATGGTCTATGGATGATAAAATTAAATCAGTTGTGTAGGACATTCTTGAACAATTGATGAGACAATCACAGCTAGCATAGCCAGCTGTGATTTCCCAAACTATCGTGCATGCCTAGCCTTTCCAACCTGCCTAGCCTACTTACATAGATCCTCCACCTCCTCATTCAAACCCAACTATATAATGTGAGTTGTATGATGGATATTTCCATGTATATATTATAGCGTACATATTCATGCATATTTTTTTGGATTCAATACATCACAAACCTATATAGTGGGTTCAGGTAAAAATATCATTACATGATAATATTGATCTGAATAGTCTACTATAATTGCATATTGAGGAGGTTACTAGAGTTGGAGATTGTATTGGTCATTTTTTACTTGGGATGACTAACCTTATTCATTATATAACATATGAGGTATTAGTTTTTTTAATATTATTTACATTTGATTAAAAATTACTTATAATTTTTTTTTGAAATTAAATTTATATAGGATTATCTAATATCCAAAGAATTAGTGCAAAGGAAATAAAAGGTTCAGGCACCAATACCTTTAGATACTTCTGATATTTTTTATGGGATAAAAATATTATCTCAGGTTTATTCTTCCTCGAATAATATTTATGAGTTTCTAATGATATCTTATATATGTCTATGATACTGTCCATTGAGAATATTAATAAAAAATATAAATGATTTTGTTATTTTTTATGATCGTAGTATGTCTGTGTTGTAGTTGTTTTCCATGTAAGTAAATTTATATATCTATTTTTATTTCTTTAAATAAAGATAATTTCCAATGGATTAATATATAAATTATTTAATTAGGTATCTATACACACTTATTATTCAAAATGATACCACTAGTGTGTAACATCCTGTGTTTTTGAACTGGATGAAATTCCAAAGGAATTTTCAATTTTTGACATTTGGTGGATGGGAAGTTCATTGAACTGAGATTCAGACTGAATTTATGAAAGTTGTAACACTTGTATGTGTTTTTTTAGACTTGGTTTAAGGACCTAGTGGTCCCTCTATTATTTCATAAAATTTTGAGAGTTTTAGGGCCTAAAAGAATGCTTTAAAGAAGATGCAGGCATGGCGCATGGTTTGTCTAAAATAGTGTGGACCTTAGAGGAAACTATGTGGCCTATTCTAGTGGGGTAGGAGATGCCATACAGTCTGGTCTAACCAGGAGGAGGTGCACGGCCATGCAACCTATTTCAAGTTTTTGATAGTGGTTTTTTTCATGGTTTGTTCATGGTTATCCAAACCATGTGGCCAGCTCATGCAAGGGGGTTATTAGGCACTTCCATAATGCACGGTTGGTGTATGTTTTGGCTAAACATGTGTCCAAATAGTGTTCCCTTTAATTTTTGGGTAAATTTATAATTCTAACTTTAATGAACTTAAATTCTAAATCCCTCTATTCCTCCTCTTTTTCTCCAACAGGTATCCCCTTCTTCCTCATGCATGAATCCCCCTCCTCCTCCAAGGTAGGTTACTTGATATGTCCCTCATCTGTCATCCAAATTATTCATCATTTTAAGCATCGAAAGGTTTGAGGTAAACTATACACTCTTTATCCTTCCATTATTCATTGCTTCCCTACTTTGTTATTCTATTTTGCTGTGACCTAATTTTCCCTATTTTTAGGTTGTGTTTAATGCTTTAATCCATGATAATTTTGATTCAATTAAAGTGGAATTGTATGGCATACTTATCTAGTTATATATTTTATACCTTGTTGACATATGATTTTGGTTTCTATACCTTGACTTATTGTAGGCCATGATAGAATATGGGTCTTAACTTAAGGATGTTGTATATGGACTTTTCATGCTTAGATTGAAACTACTTGACTTTCTGGGAGCGATACTTTGGCTTTTCTTGTATGGGCTCTCTGGGTGGATTATTTTATGCTCGTGAGTTATATCAGTTCCTTAGGGGAGAAACCATGGATGAATTTGTTGGTAAGATGACTATTTCATGCTCTAAGTGATACTTGGTACCCTATGTTAGATACTTGGTATGGAATCAGAGTTTACCATGTCATGAGTAATATGAGAGACACCGTTATGGGCCGCCCTAGATGAAATCAGTGGTATTTTTTGTTTCAAGGGTTCCTATAGTGACCCTTGGGATTCCATTATGGATCACTTTAGATGTTCTTAGGATTACATTGCTGGATTTTATGGATTATCTCCATGGATTACTTATAGTTCCACATTATTATTGTTTTTATGATTACAAAGTGGTACCAAAATTCTTGGATGATGTACTAGGGGTGTGATTTCCAAAGCAAAGCACAATTTTGGGGTCGTCCCACTCCTATTGATTCATATATGATGATTTTTACATTACCATTTTACTTCTAGGATTTTTCCTTGGTTCAAACATCTCGATTAGGCCAAAGAAGGTATAATAGATTAGGTATCCATTTAGAAACCCAAACTAAAAGTTTATTTTATTTAGAATATTATTTATTGCCTTGTATTCACTTATGTTGGCACTTTGTTCACTTTATAGAGCATGAAATGGATTGATCTAGACACTGTTGGTGGTGTCCTACTGGGATTATATCACACACCCTACTCAGTCCTCCATTTCATTGGGGTACCCGATCATATCTTCGTGTTTTCAGGTCCATGGATTTATTGCTTGTGATGTGTTGTGTACTTGGAAGTTATGGAGTATAAGACTGATCTAGTAATCATGATTCTCCTAGAGTTATCCTTGGGATATTCTTCATTTTATTGCATTTTATTTTCTATTGTACCTTCTACTTATATCTAGTATCACCACTTAGACATGCATGAATCATTGTATGTATTGTTTTTTACCATTTACTATATTTCAGTCATTTTATTTATATTATTTTTTTTTACATTTATTATTACTACTTCTATTATTTTCCATTTATTTATACATGATATTCTAATGTGAAACTATGACCATATAGTCTCCCCACCATACCACCATTAGATCCTTGTTTCTAGTCGGTAGCCTTTGGCATATAGGGAGGTGTTCTTGAGGTCATGTGGTGACTATTTTGACTACCAGTTTAATGGTCAGTCGGGTCGGGATGTTACAAAGTGGTAACAGCGCCTTCTTTTCCTTTGTATTCCTATTTTGGGCTGGTAGACAGAAGACTAGGAATGTGTTAGCACTTGTTAAATAGTCATTCCTAGGAGTGATCAACTCACATATGGGAAAAAGTCCAAGTGGCCAGAGATGGGATTGTTGTTTGTGTTGTTCATTATTATAGTTGATTTTGATTTCACCTTGAGTGATTGGAGTACTTTTCAATGCTTACTGATTTATGAGATTTATAACATTTTCCATTGGCCTAGTATAGAAAGGAAGTAGCATTACATGCATCATTATAGGTATATAGGAATTCACATTCCATAAATATGTCATTCCATGTAGGTTTCATTGGTAGTCTATTTGAAATTTTTGACGTGCATGGGGTTTTATTTGACTGCCTATTATATGGAATTCTAGGTGATTTTGGTAACATGATTAGCCTTCAAATACATAGGTATTTCATTACATGTTTGGGTATAAAATGTTTAAGTGTTTGATTAATATTCATGCCTCGGTTTTTAGACCATGCTTCCATGATTTTGGTGTTATGGTTATCATGTTTTTTTTCTTCCCTAGTTATATAGTAGCCTTCCATGGTTAATTTCCAAGATTCCATGTTTCCTTACCATATTAAACTATATGAAGTTATTATGATTATAATGCCTAGTTAAATTTTAAAATGTGAAATTAGTTATTGATGGAGATACCTCTCTAATCAATTATGACATGTTTGAGCCATGACCATTAGTTCCATGGGATTAAAATTTATGTTTTCAATTAAATGGGAACCAATTTTCAATTTTTAAATTTTATGGGTGCTTTATGAATTGGAAAAGGGTAACCAATATAATTGAACCATTATATATGAACTTTATATACATAAATTCTTTTTCATAAATGTTAAGTCTAAGGAATTTTATTTTAATATTAGATAAAATGGGTTTGGTTTGATGGGATCCATATGAAATTTGTAAATTGTATGGGAATTTTATAAGTTGAGGAGTGGTAACCCATGTAACTGAACCATTTTTTATGAGCCTTCTACTTAGAGACTTATGAGTAAATATGAAATTTTTTGCTTTTTAAATGAATTGGTTTTTTTGTTAAGGCATGTACCATAATTACTTGGGCATAATGACCCATATGCCTAAATTTTTAAATGCATAAATTGACCTAAGTAGGTCATTAGGGAATGTTTCTTAATAAGTGAACCACTAAAGGGTATTTTAAATAACTAATGTTTAAAATGTATGGGTTTCTTTTAGTGGAACCTAAAATGGCTTAATGGGACACTCATAGGTTGCATTTTCTTTTGGTATTCTTTAGTAATTAACCCTTGGGGTGTGATTGTGATATTTTTTTAGGGACTTTTAAAGTAATTTTATCCACCTATATATTTTTTCAAGTAAACATAAAGTGGATTTATTTTTGGATAGTACCTCTTTAATTTATTAAAGACCTTTTAATCTTCTTGAGTGGTAATTGTAAAATCTTGTAAATAAATGAGTGGTGTTTAAAATGGGTTTTCCGTATTGAATGACCTGATTATAATGGGACATCAATAAATAAATAATGCTTAAAAATGAAGTTTAATATAACTTTCCTATTTTTCCTTACAGTCTTATCCAGATGCTTTTTCCTTATGACTGATATTAGTTTTTATTTAAAAGTAAACCTTGAAATGTTTAAATAATTAAATGAGTTTTGGTTTAATACCTTAAAACAGAACCTTAAGTGGTGTTCTTGGTTTGTCCCTTATGTAAGGTTAGTTCATTGTTCCTTGATCTCACCATAAAATGGGAACGTGAACATTTTCTATAGGCCTCTTCTCCCATATCTCCAACCTAAGTGATAGCTCTTTAGCCTAATAACATTTTCCAGTGTGATCCCTTCGTAGGGTCAATGATTTCAGATTCTTTAAGGTTATATCATGTTTTAGGTAGTGCTATAACATCTTCCAATCCTTTTTTAGTCGCTTATAACCCTTTTTCTGATATATGGTACTTTTTGGGTGCCGTTTCCCATGTAGGACTCTTAGATTCCAAAAGGACACCCTTTTTTACAAGTGTTCATGTGTTGTTTGACCTTTTTTATGAGTGTGAGAATTATGAAATGCTCGGTTCTAGCATGGTATACATGAAAAGGAGCATGGTAGCCCACTTAGTAGGTCACATGAACCAACTTTTTCTTCCATTTTAGTGTTGTATGACCCAAGAGGTCATCATACAGTTTTAGAGACATATGAATAAATGTAACTTTGGGGTAGTTCTTATGTATAGTACATTAGATTATTGAATTAATAGGGATGATAACCCTGTGGATAGTATCATGTATGTGTTTTTTCTTAGGTGTTCTCAGTGTATTATGCATCGATATATGGGATATCATCGAGTTGTTAAAGGTTGAAATGAACAGTTTAAGTTCATTGTTAACTATTTAATATTGATCTCTTACACTTGAATATGGGATCACCTCCAGAGTAGGGTGATCTGGGTGTTGGAGGAAATCAAATCTTCCCAATTCTCGGGGTGATGTTCTAAGAGAATTAGTAGTTTGACACATTGTCTAGTAGTTTGGATTTTACACTGGATGTTATGGCTCGTGTGAACATAACTCAGGATGAGAGTCATGTGTATTTATAAATGTGAATCTAATATAGAACTTTTAAGTGGATGGTTACCTCTATATATTTTGTTTAATTCTTGCTAAAGTGTGTTGTCTGCATCTAGAACTCGCGGTCAATGGTCGATGGAGCATGTGCCATAGGATGATATTTCTTCTTCAGTAGATATTATGACAAGGACACTCCTAAGGTGGAGAGATTCATTTCAAAAGTTTCATAGTGTATCCTCTAAGTAGATTAGTCACAACCATGGAAAGACCATTTAGAAATGGTCGGTATTTCTTAAAATGGTTGGTGGCTGGTAATATTTTGTTTTTAAGTTAATGACTACAAGAGAGCACAATGATGTTGTGTTAGGATATACATGAAACCTGTAAAGACACCATTGGTTGGGAATGGGACTTTTTTTGTTGTGCTTAAATGTGAATGGGATGCCTCGTGTGGTATGGGAATCATGGTCGGTTATGGCGATGCATCGATGGAAGTAGTTGAGCTCTTCTAAGGAAGTCAACCTCCGGTGGCTGTACTATCTTTATCCAAAAGTTTTCGGTTATGAAAGGTTTACAGATTTACCAAGAACTTCATATGTGTTTTAAATAAAGTGTATCAGGTACTTTTTTGAAACCATTCAAATACTCTTAGTGAACTCTCAGCTAAATGACAATCATTTCCCCTATCTTGACATAATTTGGGTACACTAAGATATCATTGGTTGTATGTCATTCTAAATTTTAAAAAGTTATTGGGATTGTTGAGTGTTCTCTATCATATTTGACTCTAGAAGAATGTTTTCCTTATATTCATGGTTAGTCTTGAGTGATACCTGGGTTCCCAAGTAGGAATTTCATAGATAGAATCATAGACTCCAGATGTTTCCCTCTAGCTTGATCACCAGGCGGACTCCTCTTTGGACTCAGTCAGTGTTCTTATTATGTGGGCATTCATCCTTGTACTGACATCTCCCTTATAAACTCCATTAATGTGTTTTTTCTATATTGAGACCCTTAAGCTCCAATTTATGATTTCGAGCCTACCACAGACATTAATCGAGCTCAGAAGGGGTGTTTAAAAAGGTTGGTGATCCTATAGGGATAGATCAGGCATGCAACCATGTTTGTGCTGGGGTATGATGGTATAAATTGGGTGTTTCTTCTAGAGACATCACCAAAAGATGGTTATAGGTTTTGGTGAGTGTGCTCAGGGAAATCTTGAGGTGCCTTCATCTAAAGGCATCAGGTCTAGCTTTTGAAATACACCGGTCATCTAAACTAAGTGATTTGAGGCAGTCGATCGAAGATGGTTCAACTAGTTATCTATATCTCTCTCTCTATCTTGTTGTATGAGGTTGATAAGGAACCACTTAATGGAACATTGTTGGGTTGAGACAAGTGCGGTGAATGTCAGGTGATAATTTTTACTAACAATCAGCTCGACAAAGACTTTGTGGATGATTGGGAGTTGACTGACCATTTAATCTTTGAATCATTCCAAGATCATCATTGGAGTGCTAAGGGAACACTTAAATTGGTAGTTCCATTAGTGGAATATTTTGACTCGGTTTTTTCATACGAATTATAGAACCTAGTGTTGAAGGAGATGATGATGTGATCATGTCTCGGGTAAGAAAAGCTCATGTAGGAATCATCTTGGTGTTTTAGTTAAAAAAAAGTATTGGATTGAGATTCTAGGGATTGTTTTCTATATTTTAAGGTGACTCTCAAAGGTGTGTTGGGTGTTTGGAAATGCATAGTGGATAATTGAACTAGACTTCACGACCTGAGTAGGTCGAGTGATTTTCTCTTTGTTGGAGTTGGTGCCCTAGAACCAAATTTTGTGCACTTTGTTATAACATGTGTTCATTGTTTTTAATATTAATAAAATATGTATCACATCATTATTTTTATTCTTTTTGACATTTTTACATGATAATTTCATAAGAGTAGTTGTCACACTAAAAGGTCATAGCAGTTCCCTGTTATGATGAGAACCCGGAAGTGTTATGACACTATTCTTGAATATATGTTCTATAGTCAAATGATATCATTTGAGGGACACAAATGATATGATCTATCAGGTTTTGAGACTCATAGGACTTTTAGGCACCTTCTCATGGTGTACACCATTGGTAATATCTAGTAGAATATTATGAGAACAAGACCCGCTAGTAAGAAATCCACATTTCTATGTGTTATTGGATATTTCTATCTACGGATATGTTTATTGATCCTTAGACTTTAAGGTTATTATTAATAAATATTATGAGGCATGTAATTTTATGTATTGATGAAAACCATGAATACATATGTTTATGGTGAGGCAGGATACAGTGGGTGCGTCATGAGTAATATTGCATTAATGAATAATGTGAGAGAGAAATTTTCCCTCCTGTTTTAAAAAAATTTGATATCTCAAGACCTTTGATGGAAATGATATAGCCTAAATAAATCCATGGACATGGTGTTTGATAGGAAAGTTCTTTTTCCAAGAAATCAAAGAAAGATACATTTAACACTTTGGTTGATGGCTCCAGCATACAACTTGTTTGATTAGAGATATCACAATAAAGGGATTATATTACACACCAAGCATCCATATGAGGTAACATGTCATTATGACATTAACTTCGTTCTCTATGGGTGTCTTGGCATGATTCTAGATGGTAGCCTTATACTTTAGGCTAATTCAATTAATTCCACTAAGAAAGAGGCCTAGAGAGTCACACACTAAGTGTATCCAGAATCATTGTTAAATAATATATTATTATTTATTATTTAACAAGTTGAATAAATATTATTCCCACATGTGGTTTAATAATTATTCATGTATGATTGATCACATATAAATATTTATTTCCTATTTAGTAAATATAATATTTATTTAATTATTATTGAATAATTCAGTGATATTTTTTAATAAATAGATATATATTATTCAAGGTTTGATAAATATTATGGAGGAATGACAGACCGAGATTTTAGGTTTCATAAGAAAATAATAAATATTGAATATTATTTTATTAAATAATGTTTAATTTTAATAAACAAGTTAAGCACATGTTGAGAAATAATAATATTATTATTAATATTTGACATGGGGTTTTCACTACTATTAAATAAATAATTAAGGGCACTTGTGAAATTATTTTATTTTAAACCTAGCGATATATAAACCCAATTATGTTATTTTCTCAATAGGAAAATTCATTTGTTTGTGTTGTGTACAAAACAAATTGGATAATTCTCTCAATCCCTTGTGATCTCTCTTCTCCAAGATCGCTCTGAATAATGGAGAACAATCTTCCTCCACCAAGTCAAGAAAAATGCTTTGGGATCAATTCTAATTGCGATCAAAGGTGGATGATGAAAGTATAAGGATTTTTCATGCTAGAACTCAGAGATTATTTCAGAGATTTCTAGAGATTCATGGAACACGTGTGGATCACCGCTAGAGGGAATTTGTACTTGATTCCTACAACGCAATGATGGTGCATCATAGATATGTTACCAGATCCATAAATTAAGAAATAATTCTATCAAGGTGATTCTTATTTAATTAAATTAATTATAAATAATATGTGATGATCCTCTCTCTTTGATTCCAGCATGATTCGTGTTTTTTATCTTATTTGATTCAATTCCATTGAACATGGCATTTATCGTCATGTAGATATCAGATTGATCATTGAACATGAAAAAAACAAATATTGGGCTTCGCCCGTCACATGATTCCACTATTCCCAGAACCTACAAGTGGTATCAGAGCGGTCACATAATTATTTATAATTATTTAAAGATAATTGGTGATTTACACATTTTAATTTAGTTTAATAATTCAATTTAATCATTCTTTTAATTCAAATAGTGAGATCTTATTCTTCCTCCTTCGTTTCTCATATATCTTATTAGTATGGTTAATTTTATGAATAAAATAAAATTGAAAATCTCATATGGAGGTGCCAATGATTCTAGCTAGATAACACAGTAGTTCACGTCATGTAACCATAGTTACACGTCATGTATTTGTGTTCAATGAATTAGGAATTAATTTGGAATTAATTCATTTTTATGCATTGATGACATGCAGTGTGGTTAATACCTCACATTGCATGTTAACTGGGATAGATTGGTGCATGGTCAACCATAGTACACACTGTGTAGCCCAAGTACATGACATGTAGTCCCTTTAAGTCAAATATGGGTTGTGTATTTCAATACATGGCCTACCTGACTGGTGGCCATGTAATTTTGGAGATCTCATAGTGTGTATCCCATTGGAAAAGTTGTTCACTCAAGTTTTTTAGGCATGATTTACACACTAAGTCCCCAGAAATGTGCCTTAGATAGATAGTGATATCCATACATGTTGTGTGCTTTCTTTCACACACCATGTACTTATACTAAATTATGCAGATTTAAAATTTATTTATTATACTATGAAAACCTTATCAACATGTTCTAGTGTGTGGTCATTAATTTGATAGGAAATTATATGTGATGGGTTTTAATATATATATATATGTAAATGTTTAAATTAATATATTTATAATATTTAGATCTTCATATCATGTATGAGTCATATTTCAGTTGTTACTCAATGTGAATAGAAGCATAACATGTGACTGAAAAATAATTTAATTCATGTAATCGTTAAATTGACAGTACACATCATGAAATTATGTAATAATTCATGTATTCCATATGACACGAGAGTAAATAATATACGAGTACAATACATGTTGGGGATAATTGGACAGGTATTCACCGTATTGCCTCCAAGGTAAATTTATGTACACAGTTAATTTTAAATGAATTTATTCAATTTGTTTAAAATTATGATGGATGAAAATATTAAGGAAATATAGATTATAATTAAGATAAAATTGTTGATTAATTGAAGAAGATAATTAATTTATTCGAGAATGATTTATCTTAAATAATAATTATCAATAATTTCAGGCTAGTTTTATTAAATGTATAATATGTTGAATGCATGTAGATGATCATGAGCATAGATCAGGCCTTTGTATGTGATTGGTTTCATTTCATTTAATTTATTATTAAATTAAATTGTTGGTATGAATGCCTTCTCTCCTTTTATTATGTAAGGGTATGCATGCCCATGGTTTCTATTATGTAAACCCCTTCCCCCTCACCTGTGTGTGAGTTAAAATCATATGTAAAGAATGGATCTCCCAAGCTAGTGGAGGCAGTTCAAGTTCATAGCAAAGGAGAAACCAATCCAAGGATATACATAGGTGGAAAGTTGGAAATATGTAAACACAAACCTTAATTGGTTCAAGGTTTTTTCCCCTAGTTCAATGGTTAGTTTATTAACTGCTAGATAAACTAACCATTAGTAAATCTCACGATCATACCTTTTTATTATTTTATTTCTATCAAGTTTCATGGTTATTTCATTATGGATGTATTTTTCATAATCACATAATTAAATAATTAATGAGCATGAAATATAGAACTAAAATAAATTGGCCTATATGTAGATATTATCTAATAAATGGTTAATCACTTAAGTAACCCCACTTAATATTAACAATCATGTGATAAAGATTATAATTGTAAATTTACACATAAAAGTATAAAATCCCTCAATAAAATATTATGTCGGTATATTTGTCACATCCATGACTTATTTTAAAGTTAAATTTCATTTAATTTCCATTGTTTCTTTGTTTGGGGGGGTTTCCAATGCATTTTTTGAGGAAAGGGTGAGTTTTTATGATTTGGGCCAAACCGTGAGCTCATTTCCAGATTTAAAAACCAATTTTGTTTCTTTTATAACTATTTAATTTTTTAATATTTCTTACCCATTACACTTCCAAAATTTCCTCCCCTAACCTATTAACACCACCATTTCAATTTGGACCCTTTCGTAATCCATAATAATGATGTATTTGGGTTTTTATTTAAGGAATTGGGCCAGCCTGGAAGCCCATTTCCAGTTTTAAAAAAATGTTTATTTAATATCTTATTCCATTTTTATGATATTTTGTTGATTTTAAGTCTCACACAAACCCAATGAACCCAGTCGTTCCCCCATTCTCTTTACCCCCTCTTTGGAGCTAGTATGTATCACAAATTAGGGAAGAACTTCTTAGGCTTTCTCAAATCGTCTAGATTTAAAGAGGTAACTTCTTTCCTTAATAACTCCTTCAATTATTACACTTGTTCCCTCATTTAAGTTTTCACATGACCTTATAAGACTTATTCAAACATCTCTTTCATTTTTGGCTATTTGGAAATTCATTTACTGGTGTATTTGGGGATATTTCTTCAATATTCTTCAAGTAAGTGGGTCTCCTTCATTCTTCCTCCCATTTACATAGGGTTTTTTTCTTTTTCTTTGGGTTTATTCCAATTATTCTTGAATTTAATAATTTCTGGAAAGTTTTTATTTTAACCTAGGGTTTGATCTGGGGTTTCTTAGTCTATTCTTGTTGTTTTAGGCTTGATTTAAGACCCTTGTTGTGCAGTATTGGTGCGTCTGAGCTTTCACACAAAGATTCAAGGGGTTTCACACTTTTGGTAGGTGATTCCATGGGTAATAAATTATAGATGAGATAGTTTTTCTGAATTTCTGTTTTTAGAACACTTATCCTTCATTATACTTGCTGTAAAATCTGGTTTTGGTGACATTTGTTAAGCAACTGATTTTTAGGTACCAATTTGTTGTTAAATTGGGTGTTTTTCAAGTATATTTTATGTTATTCCAAATGGGGTTATTTTATAACTCATGTAATGGGTTTATATAAATGATCTGGGTGCTTAAAATTCTATTTTGGTGAATATGGGTATGCACATGGTGTTCAAAGTGGCATTTTAAAGGGATTTTGTATGCAAAAACATTGTTAAGTTTTGTGAAGTTATTTTATTGAAATCCTAAAGGTTTTATTGAGTGGTGTAAGTGGTGAAAATAATGTTTAGCTACTATTTTGAGTTTATTATTACCATAACTAATGTTTTTATTTGATAATTTCTTTTGGTAACATTATATAATGTTTTTATCATGAAGAAAAAATCTCGGGTATCTAGGAGGGCGGATATGTACTAGTATGCTAGTGATCCGTATGGGTTTTATCCCTGTTTCACTAAGAAAATGGATAACTAAATCACTAAAAAAACTATTTTGATGATGATTGGGGACCACTATGTTATTGGTATGTTCCCTACTAGTGGCTCGTGCATGAGAATGGATTTTTCTATGGTTACTTTTCACCGAGGTACGAGGTACATAGGGCCCGAGACTACCTAGTGCCTAGGGGTGTTCCCGAGATTAGTGCTCATTGACTCTTCAATAATTATCTTTGTAATATGATGGTTTTTTCTTTAAAATACTATATCTTACATTTTTTACTTAAATGTGATCAATCATGGAAAATTCCCTTTGAAAACTGTTTACATTTAAAAGTTTCATTCTTCAGAAATTATTTCCACCATTTTCTGCTTATGAAAATCAGCATGATTTTTATCTTGTATTGTTTACTCTATGGAATATCTTTGTGGTGTACTATTGGGATTAGTCTCACACCCTAATTACACCCCTTGGGTGTAAGTAGACTTGGTCAGGTTTGAAACAGGTAAAGGAAAGGTTTTGGGTGATGGCGGTTCAGGTTGTTAGTTCCCTTCCATGGTGTGGCGTTGTATAGACGGCTTGTGGGTGATTACCCCTTATCAGGTGGAGTCCTTGGGGATGTATTTATGCTATTTTTATGTATCCTTTTACCTCTTGTATTATTTTTAGAACTATGTATTCAGTTTTTTATTTTTTAAAATCTTGTTTGGTACGAATTTTTCAAATTAGTTTTATCGATTGTTTTTTATGTTTTATGTATCCATAATCAGGTAAATCATTCCCAAACCAAAATATATGATACCCAGGAACTTTTTACAGCTCATGGGGATAGGGTATGCCCTTAGGTCCTTGTTACGGGTTGGGTTTGTTGTCAGTTTTGGTGGCGAACAGATTCGGTTAGTAACAAAATGGTATCAAATGAGGTTAATGTTTTTGGGTCGTATTATTATTTTGTGATGAGTCGGGATAGATAAGAGCTATGATTATTGACACTCGGAGTTTTATTCATGAGTATGGTACATGGCCTACACCTCTCTTGGTAGACCTCGTGTAACACCCCGAGCTTCCATGATACGCTTCTCATTCAATAATGTAATAGCTTGCATTGTACGCAACATCGAGTTCTAACACACTGTAACTAATCAAAGTAGCTGTTATGAATAGTAATAACCACTTTTTAAATTTATATAAATTTTATATTTCAAAATGGACTTCATTTTTGTATTCCTAATTTTGAAATTAGCCTATGTTGAATTTTTTGTAATTTTCTGAGAACTTCAAAATTTTTATGAATAGTGAAAAATACTTAAAACAACTTTTTTAATCAAAATAATTTATAGTGATAAGTTATAATATTTAGTGGTTTTAAAGTATAATTAGAATATATTTTTACCATTTTATCCAATGGTGGTCATTAGAATTAATTTCACTTTGAAATTGGACATAAACAATTGTCAATCTTTTGATATAAATTGTTTCTTAAAAACACACTATTTGTTGTGACAGCGGGAACTAATTATAAAATTAATTAATGAAAATTATATGTTTTTAATTTCATAAAATAGACATCATTTTTGAATTCGGAATATCAATTATAGCTTAGGGTGAAATTTTGGCATTGTTCTGAAAAACTTCAATTTTTGATGAATAGTGAAACCACTAAGTGGTAGTTAAATAACTGATTTTTCTTTTAAATGAAATATTACCACTTCTGTGATTTGATTTTCAAAAATATTACATACATGGTTGTCATTAAGAAGTAAAATTTGGTTCAATGAGATTAAAATAATTTTTTGGTGAATAGTAACTTTTAAGTTCTTAATCGCGATTAGAGGTAATTAGTGTAGTTTAAGGTAAAAATAATGTTTTAATAATATGAGATGAGCTTGACACATGTCCTACCCTCATTGGATGTTCCATGGCCGACCAATACAATCCATGGGTCAACTTGGGGACCCCATGGAGCCACTTTAGTTGGAAAATGACATAAATACCTTTTATTTAATGTTAAAATAAAAAATGACACAAACATGAAATGTTTTACTAAAACAATTGTTACATGGGGTTATACAAGTCATATTTTTGATTATAAATAGTCATTGGAAAGCTCAAAAGATTTCCTACATCATAGTATTTTTTTTATAATTTTTAGACATTAAATAAATTAAATTATTTATGACATCATGATGATGCAGCGATGACCTCATTATTTAACGATTTAAATAAAATGAGAAGATAATGTAAAATCCAAGTCTTACACTTGTCCAAAGCCTATTGGATGTGGAGCTTTAGAACCCTTATCACCTTATACTCTAATTATACAAGTTTGGGACCTTTATAATCCTAAAAGCATTGTATAATAGAATAACATTTCATTACTTTCCAAAAGTGCCCCTCCTCTCCACTTATAAAAGGCCCCCACCACTCCCACATTATTCACACCTTCAAGCCATTTGGCTCGGCCAACCTCTGCCCAAATACTCTCCCAATATCCCTCACTTACTCCTAGAAGCCTCACTTTGGGCATAATTCTTCCCAAGGAAGCCTTTGTCTCAAATCAAAAAGAGTTACCCGATTTTTTTAGGTAATGTCTTCTCTAATGTTGTTTTGTTTTATTTTGCTTCTCCAACCCCTTAAAATCTTTTAATTCCTTTCTTTTGTAACAAAACCAGTATCTAAAATATACTAGGATGTTGTTATGATAATTATTTGGTTTACACTTACACACACCTTCGTCTAATGGTTAAAGAACATACTGTTTCTGTGGGTGGCGAAATACTGCCTCACGAAACGATGATTGTTCAAATTATTTTAACACCTATAATGGTGGACATTTTGATGACACTATTTTCATATATGATATATATATTATGTTTATGTTTTCCTTATGCTTCTTTATTTCTCATTTATGGAATACTTTATGATTTCCATTATGGGTAAACGCGATAATTTCATTTTAGGAAGTGCGGACTACCGCCCCCTCAAAGTGATGTGAATCATTAATGCCATATGTGGGATGTATAAAGGATGGAGTAAATGATATTATATATGATATTATACTGGAACTATATTATACCTTTATATAATTATGATTTCATTCCATTAAATACGAAATAGAAATGAAAGTAGCATTCATGCGTACGTACGGCTTACCGTCTCCATGAACGGTGCATTTCATTTCTTACCTCTAAATGTTACGTAATATTATGAATGAATGTATATAATGGATATATATGATATATATGACATATAAATCATGAATATAATTCTGGAGATAATGGATATTCTACCACATAAACAACTTGTAATTATAAGAAGTTTATTGTTGACTCAAGTACCAAAGATCGACAAAACGACCATTATTAACTTAAATAATTACATAATGTTCATAACATGGTAATAAGTGATATAAAAGGAATAATGAACATAAAAAAGGTTCTTAAGTAAATATAAATTAACTCTAGTTTATTATTCAGGAGGTTAAAGAACGGTCGAGTTAGGACAAGATGCAAGGTAAGGGAATTTCTTAACCCAACTTCCATTATTTGGGTTAATCTCCTACTTCCAAATTATGTCATGATATTATTATTTCTTATTTTGTATTCTTTATGTGTACCTATAGTGAATACACATAATAGATCTATTTTATTTTAAAAATGATCTTTTTAAGGACTTCGTCTCAATCTCCTTTCATTGAGGCATATTTGGTTTTATACACAACTTTCTTTTATACGGTGTATAAAACCCTTTGACTTTTACGTTTATTCAAAAGGAATCTTTTTTATACGAAGCTTTTTACTAAACGACAAAAAGGGAATGTTTTTATTTCCGTACTTATGCGGTGACAACGACTTCTCCTCCGCCATGACCATTATTTGAGTTTCGGCTTCCTCGACAAGCCATCATTTTTTTTAATGAAAAATAAATACAAAGTTTTAACTTTATTTTATTTTGGTATTGAAAATGGTTTTGAAAGCGTTTTTATTATATCAATGTGCTGTATTGATATCTTGTGATTGAAATGTGGAAATGTTATGTTTCCTTTATGCATGTTTTATGTGATACGATTATGTTATGGTTTATGATATATTTAAACCTATTCCTATGAGGAATGCATTGGACTTAATAAGTGACGGGTGGAGCCCGCTATAGCTCCTCGATGCATCGGTAGGTCTCATGAGACAAATAGACATGGAATTGGTCGAGGCCCTTTCCCCATTTGATTTGTGATTTTGGCTGAGGCCTTAATCATTTTAGACGTCTTGGCCAAGGCCTTGACAAAATGTTTCAGAATGTCTGGCATTATGCATTCCATCATTATGAAAGTGGTTATTGATATTGCATGTGATTATTCGACCAGTAGAATATCCATGTGAAGAAGTAAATGGCATTATCTCATTTTACTTTTTCCATATTATGTTGATGTTCATGTTTAAAAGGCTTTTGTTTTAGTTATACATTGCCTTAAATGTTTATGTTTATTTATGAAAGCTTCCGCAATATTGTTATCCTTACTGAGCATCTGAGCTCACCCCTTTCAATGTTTTAATATTTTGCAGGATGTGAAGAAGTATTTTATGAATGACCTGCAGGGATAGTCAGAAGAGTATATGAGTGTGGACTATGAAGACTTTGTTATTAGTTTTTCACTTTATGACGTAATGTAACATTTATGAATGTATCTAGTGTTTCCAAGGCTACTAAACTAATCGGTCTTTCGAGACTTGATCTTTTGTGATCATGCCAATGTTACGAAGTAATGTACCGACTCTGGGTAGCTGGGGTCGGGGCGTTACAGTTGGTATCAGAGGCAGTTTAGTACTAAACTTGGAAGCTAGATTTAGATAAACTCTGATTAGAGAACATAGCCCGAAGATAGACTTTGCGGATTAGTATAGAAGAACTTCCTAGAATTTTGGTATTATAGAGATTTTGTGAGTTTTCCGATCAATACATCCCTGTCTGGATACGAGAAGGTAGAGGCGGCTCTGGCACAGATGTACCTAGGGGTAAAACCCGAAAACACCGCTTTGAGCTATACTCGAACGGGAACTGGTGCACGACAACGGGCCTTGCTGCACTCTTGGTTACGACACTCCCGGAGGATATGCTTTGGATAATTCTCATTTTCTTTATAAACCACTATGAAGGGTTATGAGTATATACTTCCTCAAAGAAAACATTTTTATGGATTATATCCATAAATAGTTCAATTTATGTTAAGTATCTTACAAGTATGGAATTATGTATTTTGATTTATAAACTAATATAGTTTATGCCATTGTTTAGAAATGGCGCCTAGTGGAAGGAATAGAAACTGTATCAATGCACGCACTCCATGTAGGGATTTCCCTCCTGCTCAAGATAATTATTGTGGAGCTGGAGATACAACTGGTGTTGATCAACTTATTACCATACTGGGACAACTCACTCAGGTTATGAATAATAACCTTACTCGTATGGAGCACCCTGATCCGCAACGTGGAGGATCAATGTTAGACCGCTTCATGAGGCAACAACCACCAACATTTAATGGGGGTACAAATCCATTAGTAGCTGAGCAATGGATAAACTCCTTAGAGAAAATATTCCACGCCTTGGGGAGTAGTGAAAGGGAAAAGGTTATCATGGCAGTTTACCGCCTCACTGGAGATGCTGATCAATGGTGGTCATTGATTCAAAACACAAAGGAAGATGATGACATATCGAATATGGAATGGAGGGAGTTCAAAGATCTTTTCTTAGAAAAATACTTTCCTCATGACCATAGAGGAGATATGGAAAGGCAATTTCTGAGTCTGAAACAAAAGGAGGATGAGAATGTCGCAAAGTATGAGGCCAACTTTACAAGGTTAGCGAGGTATGCTGCAGATTATATACATAACCCAAGAGGTAAGATTGATCGTTTCTTTGATGGGTTAAAACCATTTCTCTATCGATCTTTAGTATCACAGTCGTTCTCAACATACAAAGATATTGTCTCATGTGCTATCAAGACAGAAAAGTAATTCTCTAAGTCTTATGACAACAAAGTAAAGCAAGAGAAGAAGAGAACGGTGGAACAAGAGACATATAAAGGGAAAAAGGGAAAGAAGGATTTTCCATTATGTGATAATTGTGGGAAGAATCACCCTGGTACTTGTCTAAAAGGAATGGGAGTTTGTTATAAATGTGGGGAAAAAGGTCATCAGGCGCGTGATTACAAGGGAAAGAAAGAGGCTATCAATGTTGAATGCTACAATTGTAGGGAAATGGGGCATTATGCAAATGAATGCCCTAAGAGTTAGGGAAACTTACCTCAGAAAAGGCCAAGGGATCAAGGAAAATCTTATGTGGTTACTACAGTTGAAGCAAAATAATTAATGTATTGGTGCCTTTGGACTCATGGATTATATTCTGGTTATTAGAATAATGTGATATATATATATAAGGATTGTACTGCAGTACTTGTTGATTTCAGTAAGGTTTTAATATGATGAAGGTAATTATATTTTTAGTATGTGACAATAAGAGAAACTTTACTTTGTTTGGGGAATCTGATAAATTGATTTTGGAATTAAGAGACCTTTTAGAGAAAGTCTAGATAGAGGTATTTTGGATAACTATAAAGGTTGGAGTGGATTAAGTTGATCTTTGGATAGTATTGTTTAAGGTTAAAAATTTATAAAGATTATTTTTGAATATTATAATACTATAGTTTTAGGAAAAGGACAACCTGCAGGGTGGGGCATAACCCGTCGTGTCGGACAAAGCTGCAGGAATCGAACCCACAATCATAGTGCGACAGGCCTTTATTTCCTACCACTAGACTACAGGAAGTCCCTGGTTATTACAAAATAATTTTACTAATCTAAATGGTATGTGTTAACATTTGGAACCTTATACAATTAGGATAAGTATAATATTTTTGAGTTCTATTATCTTTTTGAGTGAAAGATGAGTTGAAGGTTGAAACTCTAATTGTCAAGAATAAATATATAACTATCTCTTTTTCAATGAATAAATTAATTCTTAAACTTTAGTAAAGGGATATTAAAACAAAAAAATGTGTTATCCTAATACCTTATGTCTTGTTGAACTGATGATATTTTAAATCAACATAGATTGAAGTCTTTGAGGCCCTCAATTTGACAGTTGATTGTGATTGATGACCTCAATCACTCCCTACAAATATTTACGTTTTTCCTCCAATTATATGTCTTTAATTGCCACCAATGTTCTCCTAATCGAGATCATAATTGGGTGGTTACTTTTTCATTTCCCTTTCCCTCTTATTAAGGCTAAATTTTATTAATCTTATTTTCGATGTGGGTTTTCCACAAAGGTATTTTCTCTTTTCAACCTTTTATTTACAAAGAAAAATTTCAAATTGCGAGGACGCAATTTATTGAAGGAGGGTAGAATGTAACACCTCGAGCTTCCATGATACGCTTCTCATTCAATAATGTAATAGCTTGAATTGTACGCAACATCGAGTTCTAACACACTGCAACTAATCAAAGTAGCCGTTATGAATAGTAATAACCACTTTTTAAATTTATAGAAATTTTATATTTCAAAATAGACTTCATTTTTTTATTCCTAATATTGAAATTAGCCTATGTTGAATTTTTTGTAATTTTCTGAGAACTTCAAAAATTTTATGAATAGTGAAAAATACTTAAAAAAACTTTTTTAATCAAAATAATTTATAGTGATAAATTATACTATTTAGTGGTTTTAAAGTATAATTAGAATATATTTTTACCATTTTATCCAATGGTGGTCATTATAATTAATTTCACTTTGAAATTGGACATAAACAATTGTCAATCTTTTGATATAAATTGTTTCCTAAAAACACGCTATTTGTTGTGACAGCGGGAACTAATTATAAAATTAATTAATGAAAATTATATGTTTGGAATTTCATAAAATAGACATCATTTTTGAATTCGGAATATCAATTATAGCTTAGGGTGAAATTTTGGCATTGTTCTGAAAAACTTCAATTTTTGATGAATAGTGAAACCACTAAGTGGTCGTTAAATAACTGATTTTTCGTTTAAATGAAATATTACCAATTCTGTGATTTGATTTTCAAAAATCCAACATACATGATTGTCATTCAGAAGTAAAATTTGGTTCAATGAGATTAAAATAATTTTTTGGTGAATAGTAACTTTTAAGTTCTTAATCGCGATTAGAGGTAATTAGTGTAGTTTAAGGTAAAAATAATGTTTTAATAATATGAGATGATCTTGACACATGTCCTACCCTCATTGGATGTTCCATGGCCGACCAATACAATCCATGGGTCAACTTGGGGACCCCATGGAGCCACTTTAGTTGGAAAATGACATAAATACCTTTTATTTAATGTTAAAGTGAAAAATGACACAAACATGAAATGTTTTACTAAAACAATTTTTACATGGGGTTATACAAGTCATATTTTTTATTATAAATAGTCATTGGAAAGATAAAAAGATTTCCTACATCATAGTATTTTTTTATAATTTTTAGACATTAAATAAATTAAATTATTTATGGCATCATGATGATGCAGCGATGACCTCATTATTTAACGATTTAAATAAAATGAGAAGATAATGTAAACTCCAAGGCTTACACTTGTCCAAAGCCTATTGGATGTGGAGATTTCGAACCCTTATCACCTTATCCTCGAATTATACAAGTTTGGGACCTTTAGAATCCGAAAAGCATTGTATAATAGAATAATATTTCATTACTTTCCAAAAGTGCCCCTCCTCTCCACTTATAAAAGGCCCCCACCAATCCCACCTTATTCACACCTTCAAGAAATTTGGCTCGGCCAACCTCTGCCCAAATACTCTCCCAACATCCCTCACTTACTCCTAGAAGCCTCACTTTGGGCAGAATTCTTCCCAAGGAAGCCTTTGTCTCAAATCAAAAAGAGTTACCTGATTTTTTTAGGTAATGTCTTCTCTAATGTTGTTTTGTTTTATTTTGATTCTCCAACCCCTTAAAATATTTTCATTCCTTTCTTTTGTAACAACACCAGTATCTACAATATACTAGGATGTTTTTATGATAAGGATTTGGTTTACACTTACACACACCTTCGTCTAATGGTTAAAGAACATACTGTTTCTGTGGGTGGCGAAATACTGCCTCACAAAACGATGATTGTTCAAATTCTTTTAACACCTATAATGGTGGCCATTTTGATGACACTATTTTCATATATGATATATATATTATGTTTATGTTTTCCTTATGCTTCTTTATTTCTCATTTATGGCATACTTTATGATTTCCATTATGGGTAAACGCAATAATTTCATTTTAGAAAGTGCGGACTACCGCCCCCTCAAAGTGATGTGAATCGTTAATGCCATATGTGGGATATATAAAGGATGGAGTAAATGATATTATATATGATATTATACTGGAACTATATTATACCTTTATATAATTATGATTTCATTCCATTAAATACGAAATAGAAATGAAAGTAGCGTTCATGCGTACGTACGGCTTACCGTCTCCATGAACGATGCATTTCATTTCTTACCTCTAAATGTTATGTAATATTATGAATGAATGTATATACTGGATATATATGATATATATGACATATAAATCATGAATATAATTCTGGAGATAATGGATATTCTACCACATAAACAACTTGTAATTATAAGAAGTTTATTGTTGACTCAAGTACCAAAGATCGACAAAACGACCGTTATTAACTTAAATAATTACATAATGTTCATAACATGGTAATAAGTGATATAAAAGGAATAATGAACATAAAAAGGTTCTTAAGTAAATAGAAATTAACTCTAGTTTATTATTCAGGAGGTTAAAGAACGGTCGAGTCAGGACAAGACGCAAGGTAAGGGAATTTCTTAACCCAACTTCCATTATTTGGGTTAATCTCCTACTTTCAAATTATGTCATGATATTATTATTTCTTATTTTGTATTCTTTGTGTGTACCTATAGTGAATACACATAATAGGTCTATTTTATTTTAAAAATGATCTTTTTAATGACTTCGTCTCAATCTCCTTTCATTGAGGCATATTTGGTTTTATACACAACTTTCTTTTATACGGTGTATAAACCCCTTTGACTTTTACGTTTATTCAAAAGGAATCTTTTTTATACGAAGCGTTTTACTAAACGACAAAAAGGGAATGTTTTTCTTTCCGTACTTATGCGGCGACAATGACTTCTCCGCCGTCGTGACCATTATTTGAGTTTCAGCTTCCTCTACAAGCCATCATTTTTTTTAATGAAAAATAAATACAAAGTTTTAACTTTCTTTTATTTTGGTATTGAAAATGGTTTTGAAAGAGTTTTTATTATATCAATGTGTTGTATTGATATCTTGTGATTGAAATGTGGAAACGTTATGTTTCCTTTATGCATGTTTTATGTGATACGATTATGTTATGGTTTATGATATGTTTAAACCTATTCATATGAGGAATGAATTGGACTTAATAAGTGACGGGTGGAGCCCGCTATAGCTCCTTGATGCATCGGTAGGTCTCATGAGACAACTAGACGTGGAATTGGCTGAGGCCCTTTCCCCATTTGATTTGTGATTTTGGCCGAGGCCTTAATCATTTTAGACGTCTTGGCCGAGGCCTTGACAAAATGTTTCAGAATGTCTGGCATTATGCATTCCATCATTATGGAAGTGGTTATTGATATTGCATGTGATTATTCGACCAGTATAATATCCATGTGAAGAAGTAAATGGCATTATCTCATTTTACTTTTTCCATATTATGTTGATGTTCATGTTTAAAAGGCTTTTGTTTTAGTTATACATTGCCTTAAATGTTTGTGTTTATTTATGAAAGCTTCCGCAATATTGTTATCCTTACTGAGCATCTGAGCTCACCCCTTTCAATGTTTTAATATTTTCCAGGATGTGAAGAAGTATTTTATGAATGACCTGCAGGGATAGTCAGAAGAAGATATGAGTGTGGACTATGAAGACTTTGTTATTAGTTTTTCACTTTATGATGTAATGTAACATTTATGAATGTATCTAGTGTTTCCAAGGCTACTAAACTAATCGGTCTTTCGAGACTTGATCTTTTGTGATCATGCCAATGTTACGAAGTAATGCACCGACTCTGGGTAGCTGGGGTCGGGGCGTTACACCTCGAGTCACCATGGGATATTGTAATTGTTTGTTTGACAACACTTCTAGGTGAGATGTGTGGGCTGCAGACTACACATGGACATCAGGTGGGGCTTGGGTAGTTGTTTCTTTAATCATTGTAATGTGTTTGGATTATTTATATTTGATTTCATTGATGATATTTTCATAATTTATGAACTTATTCTTTCTCTTGTGACTATTTCCTTTTTATAGCAACATGCCTCCCCGGAAAGCTCCAATACACCCACAGGATGAAGCCGGAGAGAGTTCTCCCTCACTGCTTGATCAGAGGTTAGTATAGGTAATGGTTCAGGATATCCAATCTCTAAGACATGGACTAGCTCCTATTACATCTCTTATTAGAGAAGACGAGACTGTTCCTATGAAGGAAAAGGCCCAAGAGTTCCTAAAAAATAAGCCTCCTACTTTCTGAGGTAGCATAGAACCCCAGGAAGTAGAGTAATGGATTGAAAAGGTAGAGCACATGTTTGAATTCTAAGATACACTTGAGTAGATTAGGGTGAAGTATGCATCTTTTCTATTGTAGGGTCCTAGCCGCAGATGGTGGGAATTAGTACTTCAAATAGGGAAGAATGAGCAGATGCACTGGGGAGATTTAAAGGTCATCTTCTATGAATAGTACTACCCTGAGGTCTTATCATATTCCTGGTCCAGAGAGTTCATGGATCTTGTTCAAGGGGATATTTTTGTGATGAAGTACGTCAATCGTTTTTCTGAGCTTGTTTTTTATTCTCCTGAAATCATCTCTAATGAGAAAGCGAAGGCTCAGAGGTTTGATAAAGGCTTACAACCAGATATATACTCCTAGGTTTTCTTGTTTAAGCTGAGGAACTATGTTGAGATGGTTGATCAGTCGTGCATGGTGTAGATTTACTTGAAAAGGAGGGCTGGTTTCTCTAGGACAGTATCAGTAGTGGGTAGTTTCATCTCTTTAGAGAAGAAAAGGATGTGGGATGATCAGTTGAAGAAGGGAGGTGGTATTTTAGGCCACTCTTCTAGGCAGTTTTCATCTATGGATTATGATGTGAGACCGATCGAGTGCCACTAGTGTGGGATATTGGGGCACATCCGACCATAATTCCCACTTCCTCTGAAGCCCTATTATCAATGTGGAGGTATGGGTCACTTGTAGCACTTTTGCAGGGTGGAACTCCACTTTAGAGTGGGGAAGGATCAGTGGCTTCAAAAGGAGTGCCAGCACAGTCAGAGCCATCAAGGATGGGGGGATCTTGATTTGGTGGTCATGGTGGTAGGGATGGGTCATCTTTTGGGAAGATCCAATCTATAGCATAGCCACAGACTAGTATTTGTCCTCAGGAAGTGACCGTACATCTCTATGCGGTGGATCAAGCACCAACAGGATCAGAGGCGGGACCGTCGATAGTTTGAGGTACCGTTTTAACCACATATTCTATAGTTACTACTCTTTTTTATTATAGTACCTCTATTTCATTCATTTCTGCCCATTTTTTGGAAACATGGAATTTTCCAATTGAGTTTTTGTCTTTTGCGATGGATTTGGTGATGCTGTTTGGAAAGAAGAAGGAGAAGGGTCTAAGGTGCCCATCGTGTGTGTTTTCAATGTCAGGGGTTGAGATGGAGTGGGACCTATTGGTCTTATATATGGAACTATTTGACATAAAACTTTTCATGGATTTTCTAGTACACTTTCATGCGCACATTTATTTCCATAAGAGGTGGGTCAATTTCATGGGACCTGATGGGAGTCGTCAGGTTTTTCATGGGGAATGGGATCCTCGGTCGAGTCATGTGGGACCTCCACTAATAGAGTTGGGAGATTTTGGTTTTAGTTATCATTGCTCATGATAGAGGATGATAGTCATGCTCCTGATGGTGAACTACCTCATGTAGTTTATGAGTTTCAGGAGGTATTTTCGGATGATTTTTCAAGTTTTCCTCCAGAGCGGGATGTGGAGTTCTCGATTGATCTGGCACTAGGAACACAGCCGATATCTCTTACCTCATATCTCATATCCCCCACCAAGCTTAGGAAATTAAAGATATAGCTGGATTACTTATAATACAAAGGATTCATTCACCCAAATGTCACTCCTTGGGCTACTCCTGTGTTGTTCGCGAAAAAGGCTGATGGATCCCTCCGGTTCTACATTGACTATCAGAAGCTGAATAATGTAACAATCAAGAACAAATATCCTTTTCCTCGAATAGATGACTTGTCAGATCAGTTGAAGGGGGAAAGGTGTTTTTCTAAAATTTACTTTTGTTCGGTCTATCGTCAACTCAGGGTGAAGGAGGTAGATATCCCAAAGACAACCTTCTGAAGTAGGTACAGCCACTTCGAGTACTTGGTCATTCCATTCGGATTGACCAATGCTCCAGCGGTATTTATGGCACTCATGAATAGGGTTTCCATCAGTATCTTGATTATTTTGTCATCGTATTTGTGGATGGAATCCTAGTTTATTCGGGATCCATGGAGGAACCTGAGAATCACTTGCAGATCATTCTGAGAACTTTGCAAGAGCATCGCCTTTATGAAAAGTTTTTCAAATGCACTTTCTGGATTAGGGAGGTGAAATTTATGGGGCATGTGATCTCATAGTAGGGGGTTTTAGTGGACCCTAAGAATATTAGTGCGGTTGTGTCATGGGAGTAGCTAAGGAACACGTTCTGGATCAGGAGTTTCCTCGTCCTGGCTAGTTATTATAGGCAGTTTATTCGGGATTTCTCTTGGCTTGCTTCCCTGATGACTGCATGCACCCAGAAAGGGGTGAAGTTTTTTTGGGCCCAAAATTTTAGGCATCCTTTGAGTAATTGAAGAGGCGGTTGATTACTACCCCCATTCTAATTTTTCCAAAGGCTGGAAAGGGGTATGTGGTGTATTTTGATGCTTCAGGTATGGGTCTTGGGTGCATGCTTATGTAGGGTGATCACATGGTGGCGTATGGCTCTCGCCAACTCTGACTACACGAAAATAATTACCCAACCCATGACTTGAAGTTAGAAGTTGTGATGCATTCTTTGAAGACTTGGCATTACTACCTCTTTGGGAAAAGGTTTGTGTTTTACTCTGAACAGAAAATCTTGGCCTATATCTTCTCACAGAAGGACCTCAACATGAAGCAGCGTCGTTAGATCAAGTACATGTAGGGGTTCGACTTTGACATTGTCTATACCCTAGGAAAGGGTAACGTGGTGGTCGATGCCTTGAGAATAAGAGTCCTAGTGCAAGATTTGAGGAATTCAAGTGATGAGTGGACTCTGATGGAACTCTTTGATCATATGCATGTAGAGATGAAGGGGCATAATAGAGGTGTATTCTTGGAAATAAATCAGTTTACTCCTTCTCTCTTGGAGTTTATTTAGTGATAAAAACCTAGTTATGATATTTTTAAGTGGTCGAAGCAGTTTCTTTATGGTGGGGAGACGTCCTCTGATTGGTCGTCATCTCCTGACGGCATCCTATGCTTCAAGGGACATTTAGTAGTGTCGTTATCTCAATGGAAGGTGATGATGTAGGATATCCACCAGTCTGAGTGGTTTGTCCATCTGGGTTCCACCAAGATGTATTATGATGTCTATCGGGTGTTCTGGTGGCCTGGTATGAGACGAGACATCTCGAACATCGTTTCAAGATGCTACACATGCCAATAAGTGAAGGCAGAGCATCAAAGGCCCTCTGGTTTTCTCTAGCCATTACCCATTCCTACTTGGAAGTGTGATGAGGTCACCATAGACTTTATTTTTGGATTTCCTCGTACACCTTGGGGTAATAATTCCATTTGGGTGGTGATTGATCATTTGACCAAATCAGCCCACTTCATTCTGATCAAAGATACATCTAAATTGGATGAGTTGGGCCGTTTGTATCTTCAAAAGGTGGTAAGGATCCATGGTGTTCCTTCAGAATTTATCTTAGATAGAGACCCTTGTTTCACTTCTCTGTTTTTGGAAGGACTTTAGATGGCCTTGGGGTCTCAGATTAAGATGATCACGGCATACCATCCTCAAATGGAAGGTCAGACAGAGTGGGAGAATTAGATTTTGGAGGACATGCTCTGTGCATGTGTTATGGACTTTGGAGGTTCTTGGGATATCCATTTTGTATTGGTTGAGTTTTCTTATAATAAGATTTACCAATCCTCGATTCAAATGGATCCTTTTGAGGCACTCTATGGTCCGCCTTGTTGGCCCCCCCTGTGTTGGGCTGAGGTAGGTGAGAACTCACTGCTGGGGCTGAGTCTGGTGTAGGAGATGTCAGAGAAGGTCAAGTTGATTAGGCAGTTCTTATTGATAGCTCAGAGTCTCCATAAATCATGTGCTAACAAGAGGCGTCGATACCTACAGTTTTCTGTGGGTGACAAGGTATTCTTGAAAGTGGCCCCTCGTCTGGGTCATCGTCGATTGAGAAAAAAAGGGAAGTTGACGCCACAATATGTCAAACCTTTTGATATCACTGAGAATTTTGGAAAGGTGTAATATAGGTTGGCCTTACCTTATCAGTTTCATCCATTCATGATGTCTAACATGTCTCCTAGTTGAAGAAATACTACCCATATCCATCCCATGTACGGAATTGGGAGGAGTTGGATATAGAGCCTGATTTATCTACTTTTGAGAGGCTAGTGAAAATAGTGGACTTTGAAGAAAATTTTCTTTAGGGAAAGTATATTACACTGGTTTGGGTTCTTTGGAATCATGGTAATTATACACATGAGACTTGGGAGTGGAAGTTGTGGGTCGAGAAGTAGTACCCATTCTTGTTTTCCGATCAAGCTTCAGGTTGACTTTCTGGGGAAGAAAGTCTTTCTTGGTGAAGTGAATTGTCACATAAATGACTTATTTCAAAGTTAAATCTCATTTAATTTCCATTCTTGATTTTTTGTGGGGGTTTCCCATGTATTTTTGTAGTAAAGGGTGAGTTTTCATGATTTGAGCCAAACCATGAGCTAATTTCCAAATTTAAAAACTAATTTTTCTTCTTTTATAACTCTTTATTTTTTAATATTTGGCACCCATTTCACTTCCAAAATGGCCTAACCTGGCCTATTAACACCACCATTTCAATTTTGACCCTTTATGAATCCATAATAATGGTGGATTTGGGTTTTTATTTAAGTAATATGGCCCAGCCCATAAGCTCATTTCCAGTTTTAAAAAACAAATTTGTTTATTTAATATCTTATTCAATGTTTATGATATTTTAGTGATTATAAATATCACCTAAGACCACTAAACCTAGGTGCGCCCCCATTCACTTTACCCCCTCTTTGGATCTCTTATTCATCTAGAATTAGGGAATAATTTCTTAGGCTTTCAAAAATATTCCATATTTGAAGAGGTAACTTCTTTCCTTCATAACTCCTTCAATTATTACTCTTTTTCCCATATTTTTGTTCTCAAATGGACTTATAAGACTTATAATAACCTCAATTTCATTTTTTTTATGTTTATAAATTCATTTAATGGTGTATTTAGGGATATTTCTTCAATATCACTCAAGTAAGTGGGTCTTCTTCATTCTTCCTCCCATTTTCTTAGGATTTTGTTTCCTTTTTCTTAGGGTTTCTTCTAATTATTCGTGAATTTTCTAATGTAAATAAAGTCAAGATTCTAACATAGGGTTTGATCTTGGGTTTCTTGGTCTATTATTGTGGTTTTAGGCTTGATTTAAATCCCTTGTTGTGCGGCGGTGGTGTGGTTGAACTTTTGCACAAAGATTCAATGGTTTTGACACTTGTGGTAGGTGATTCCATGGGTAATCAATACTAGATGAGTTATAATTTCTGAATTTCTATTTTTATCACACTTATCCTTCATTATTATTTCTGTGAAATCTTTTTTTTGGTGACTTTTGTTAAGCAACTGATTTTTAGGTACCAATTTGGTGTTAAATTAGGTGTTTAACAAGTATATTTTATATTATGCCAAATGGTGTTGTTTTATAACTCATGTAATGGGTTTATAGAAATTATTTGGGTGCTTAAAATTCTGTTTTTGTTAATATGGGTATTCACATGGTGTTCAAATTGGGGTTTTAAAGGGATTTTGTGAGCAAAAACATTGTTAAGTTTTGTAAAGTTATTTTATTGAAATCCTAAAGGTTTTATTGAGTGGTGTAAGTGGTAAAAAGAATGTATAGATACTATTTTTAGTTTATTATGACCATAACTGATTTTTTTATGTGATAATGTCTTTTGGTGTCATGAAATAATGGTTTGATCGTGAAGGGGGAAGCCCGGGTATCTAGGAGGGTGGATATGTACTAGTATGCTAGTGATCCGAATGGGTTTTATCCCTGTTTCACCGAGCAAATGGATAATTAAAACACTAAAAAAACTATGTTGATGATAATTGGGGACCACTAGGTTATGGGTATATTCCCTACTAGTGGATCATGCATGATAATGGATTTTTCTATGGTTAGTTTTCACCGAGGTACGAGGTACATGGGGCTCGAGACTACCTAGTGCCTAGGGGTGTTCCTGAGATTAGTGATCATTGAATATTTTGTAATTATATTTGGAATATGGTAGTTTTTTATAAAAAATAAATTATCTTATTTGTTTTAATTAAATGTGGTCACTCATGGAAAATTCCCTTCAAAAACTATTTACATTTAAATGTTTCTTTCTTGAGAAATTATTTCCACCATTTTCTACTCATCAAAACTAGCATGCTTTTTATCTTATATTGTTTAATATATATAATATCATGGTGGTATCCTATTGGTATTAGAATCAAACCATACTTACACCCCTTGGTTGTAAGTACACTTGTTCATGTTTGACACAGGTAAAGGAAAGGCTTTGGGTGACGGCGGTTCGGGTTGTTAGTTCCCTTCCATGGTATGGTGTTGTGGAGACGTCCTGTGGGTGATGACCCCTTGTAATGTAGAGTCCTTGGGGATGTTTTTGTATTGTTTTTATGTGTCCTTGGACCTCTTGTATTATTTTTAGACCTATTTGTTCAGTTAGGGATTTTGTTTAAATCTTTTTCGGTACGAATTTTTCATATTCAGTTTATCAATTGTTTTTTATGTTTCATGTATCCATATTCAGGTAAATAATTCCCAAAAAAAATATGTGATAATCAGTCACTTGTTCCATCCCTTGGGGATAGTGGACACCCTTAGGGCCTTATTGTGGGCTGGTTTTGGGGTCAGTTTTGGTGGTGACCATATTTGGTTCGTGACAATAGTCTTCCACTACTTCGGTTAAAATCGAACCATAGTTCAAAGTGGTTGACCATCCAAAGTTGATGTATTTTAAATTATCAAAGAATTATAAATTGAATTTTTGGGTTGAATTAAAATGGTTCACATCAAGGGTTAACTACCAAAGTTAAACTTGGTGTAACTGAGAGGAAAAGTTTGAGGAAAATTAATTAAGGATTTCAGGATTGGGGTTTCCACTCAATAGATCAAGGAACTATGAGTTAATGTAATTGGAATTTTTAATGCCTACCTAAAACCATTCATGTTACTTGACTAACCAAGTTTGGGGAAATGAGAATGGTAATATGGAGAATTTCATACTAAAATATCCAAGAAATAGGATGTTCTAAAACCAATGGTGGGTCTATTGGTTTTTTATAAAATAGTGGGGAATTAATAAATCTAATATTAATTTATTTTTCTAAATTTATCATATAAAGTGATCAAACTATATTAATCTTATTTTGTAGAAAAAAAATTAAAATGAAATAACACATATCATTATTATCCATACTTGATAAGTACAACCTTATTACCAGTACAAATTTCCAAGAATGGAAAATGTGCCAACGAGTCATCCTTCACTGTGAAAATAAATTATATGTGTTGGAAGAACCATTTCCTAAAGCACCTAGAAATGTGGCACTTGATGAAGAGTTAAAACTCTATGAGAAAATTTTGAATGATTCCACGTGTGTTCAATGTTCCATACTATCATCCATGTCTAATTATCTTTTGAAGAAACATGAGAATATGAATTCCTATATCATGATGTCTCACCTTTAGGATCTATATCAAGAGAATGTGAGATAATAAAGGTATGAGATATCCAATTCTTTATTTACAACTAAAATTACAGAGTCTGTGCCAGCTGAGCTCATGTAGTTAATATTATTGGCTATATTGAATTCCTAGACATCTTAGGGATTAAATTACCAAATGAGTTGTGTATAGATATCATACTTTCATCACTGACCAATACCTTCTCCATATTTATTGTTTATTACAATATGATCAATAATGATAAGAGTCTTTTAGAGCTTCTTACATTGATTCACCAAGTGGATAAGGACATGGGGCGTGATAACCCCACAATACTTATGGTGAATAAGAAAAGGAAGAACAATTCAAAGGGGACCATGACTTATAAATAATCTAAATCTCCTTAGCACCATCCTTCCAAGAAGAAGAATATCCAAAGGTAGGGTAAGAAAAAGGAGGCAGTATGTTTTTCATGTGGTGAGTCAGGCCACTAGAAGAGGAACTACACCCAGAAGCAAGGTGGAGCTAAATTTTCATACGTTATCAAGTGTAATCTTTTAATATCTACACATTGGGTATTAGATATAGCTTGTGGGGATTATATATATATCCAAATGCAGGAACCAAGTAGATTCTGAAAGATTTATAGAGGATTGATGGATCTAAGAGCCACTAATGGAGAAAGGTTGGTTTCTCTATCCATTGGTGACTAGTACCTTTAATTACCAATGAGAATGATTTTTGGTTTTGAAATATTGTAATTATATACCTAAAATTACCAAGAACATAATTTATGTATCATACATAGTTTCATATGGGTTTGTTTTCAAGTTTAGAAATAAAATTTGTTTATTTTATAGAGACAACATATTTTATGGTATGGAACATTTAAATACTAGTATTTATGTATTAAATTATGAAAACCAAGTATTTTAAATTGATAAAAAATCATGTTCACATGGCTCATGTAACACCCAGCTTTGGTATCATCGTCTTGGTCATGTAAATGAGAAGTTTTGGACAAAGATCTATCAAGATGATTATTTAGACTCGTCTGAGCTAAAACCACTTGACAAATGTCATGTTTTTTTACAAGAAAAATGACCAAACCATCATTTGGTGGATAGGGTGAAATGGCCATAGAGCTTCTAGGATTGGTACACACTAATTTTTGTGGACCATTTCTATGAGGACCCGGCCCCAGAATACCTGGAGTCAGTGCCTTGAAACATGATGTGTAAATTTTTAACAAAACTTGCATTGATATTTCACACATCATGTCCCATATAGAGGATCGATTCGCTTCAGGTTCTGGGAAACCAGCTACTTATAACATGCTTCTTCAGTTGAAATATTTCACCGGAAAAAATTATTACAAAAACGTAGGGTGAGCATATGAATGCCCAGTAAGGAGTTTTTAAAATAACATACTATAACAAAATATAACTTTTGAAATCATTCTTTAAAGCTTTCCATGAAACTTTTTTTTTAAGAAATGTTGTATCATATTAAAATTTTCTAATAAATAAAAGTGAACAATAAAAATCATGCTAACAGAATTACAAGAGAACATGATTAAATTATAAGCATGCTCATTGAGAGTGATAAGTAAAGGAAATTCTAAATATGTATTACATATGAACATGAAAGCATGAATATAACGACTAAGAGTAATACATAATCAGAGTTGTGTATAAAGGTAATAAATTCAATATCATACATTGGTTGCTAAATCACTAAGTTATAAACAAATTTCATGCCATAAGTATTTACTTTTTCTGATACTCATAGGAACTGGATCTTAACAATGGATATTCTACCAGTCGAATATCCACTTGGTTAATTAATTATCACATATAATGAAGGAATGGATAATATCATACCCTTTCAAGACCTCGTGTCAAGACTCTAAAATTTTAATGGCCTCGTTCCATGACCTGATTGTCTCATGAGAACTATCGATGCATCTAGGGGATTTCATTAACTGGTCTCTAACCCATTATACCAAGTCTAATATATTCCTCATATGCCAAAAGGGTCGTATATTCAAAATGTCTCATAGAACTTTGAATATTTAATATTCTAATTTCATATTATTCAAGGTTTCCCATACCACTTCGAATAATTTAAGTTCTTATTTCGTAAATTATCATAAGTGATAAATAATAAATTACTTGATTTATCACATAAATTAATAACTTTCCAACCATTCATTAAACTTTCAATGTTTATGACTTCAAAATAAATATTATTCATACTCAATTCATGCACTGATAAATGGAAATGGAAATGGAATAAATAATAAAATGTTAGTTATTATTTAGATAACAATTTTCCCAACGACATGCATAAACTAGTAAACGTTCTTTGCACATGTGATATTGATTTAAAACACACAAGTAATGATTGGATGGGGCGGTCGCATAAAAATTTAGTTTCTTAATTTTCAAAATCCTTGATTCATGGAAATGGATATACTTAATAGAAATACATTCCCTTTAATACAATGATAAAAGTATAAGTGAACATGCTAGTATATTATATTATAAGGAAACTCTAACAGAAAGATGATGTCAAATTAAATGATGTGGTTTTTTAATATAGTATTCATTTGAAAAATAAATTAAAATTTATTAAAATAAAAAAAAATGTTTGAAGCAGAATTAAAATACTAAAATGAAGTTTAAGAAATAAAATCAATATAATCATTATAGAAGATTATCCAAAACAAAACGTAAATTATAATCAAAAACCATTGCATGGAACCAGAAAATAGAGTATAATAAAAACCGTGAAAATAAATATTAATTTCCTTACACCAAACTAGATAAAAATAGTTTTGATAAATTAAATATGAACTTGAAAGATTTAATTGAATAAGTTTATTATTAATTAAAAATAAAAATTTCCATGGATAGTATTTAAAAGATAATATTCCCTTAGCAAAACCCAAAAAAATAAAAATGATATCTCTGAGATAAATAAATGAACTTCCTTCCAGAAATTTATAAAGAGCATAAATAATAAATAATCCCTTACAAAATATAAGATCGTAAAATAAATAAATGTTCGAAACAAATATTTAACCCTTACAAAGAACCTAAAAATATAGAGTTCAACTTGAAATAAATAAATAAATAAAATTCCATTCTATAATTTAATAAAAACCATAAACCAACAATCAAAAATAATTTTTATTGCACCCTTACTTTATATATTCTGAAAACTAAATTCATATATATATATTAACATCTTAAAAGAAATGTAATTTGTTTAATAATAATAAACCCTTAGCATCATAAAAGTAATTCATAATTTAAGAAAATGAACTCCCTTACGCAAACCAGAAAATAGAGATGTATAAAAAAATAAATTTCCCTTTAAAAACATAAGATTGTCAAATAAATAAATGTTTGAAACAAATATTTAACCCTTACACAGAACCTAAAAATAGAGATTTATAAAGAAATAAATAAATTTCCCTTACATGATTGTATAAATTTTGATCCACTTATTCTATCTCGAAAAAACGCATAGGGCTGCAAATAAGGGTGTCCCCCTATTTTGGAATTACACAGAGTAAGTCCCTTTATATCCATTGGCACAATTTGCACAGTAAGCCAAGTGTACATTTTTAAACAGCACGTTGGGTGTACGCATTCAATATACTTATCCAATAATAGCACAACGAGAGTGACATAAACCATATAAAATGGATTTAAATAGCAACAAAATAGGTATAAAATTTTATTGAGACAGACATTTGCGGAACAAAACAAATTTAAAATTGCTGATGTTCCAATTTTCAAAAGAAGAACAGTCTAAGAAGGCCACGGGCTGTCGACCACACACAGAATATAGAAAAAATAAAAATACACAAGTCTTAGTTAACCAAGAAAATTAAAGTTTAGAAATTTTTTGGAAAACTAAAAGGAAAACAAAGCTCATACTAGATCTGGAAAACTGAAACCCTAACCTCGCGTAGACCAAAGACCAAAGAACAGTATACTTTCTATAAGAATTCAGATCCAGATCTAGATCTAGACTATAGCTATGACCACGATGGACCTCTGAGCTCAACACCGGTCGATGTTCGGCCTTCTGAGAACCTCTTCTTCTTCGTACGAAGCCCCAAAACATCACGTGGACCTCGCATGACCTCCCTGCACTCGCCACGGATCTTTCTTAGCGTCAGCTTCCTCCCCTGAAAGAGACCTGCAGGCCTGCACGAGAACCCTGGCGTCGCGACGTCACTCAACCCCACCTTGCTGAAACCCAAAATGTGTCCTCAACAACACCTCAACTAGGTCCCGGACTCATGACCTGTTGTTGGAGTGCGGACCCCCCCCCCCCCCCCCCTTCTCCCTAGATCTCAAATCCCTCACAGGATTCTCTCTCTTTTTTGTTTGATTTCCTCCTCTATTATTATTATAATATTGCTATTATTATATTTTTATTATTATTTTATTATATCATTGCTCTATTATTATCATATATAATATTATCAATAACTAAAAAAAAGTCAAAAGTTAAACAAAATTAATTATATATTAAACTTATTTTATCAATACTTTTAAAACGTAAAATTTATTATTATTAAATTCTTTTATAAAACATGTATTATTTTTTTACATATTTTATTTTATATACTTATAATGTTATAAGTTAAATTAATAATTTAAAGTGTATTATAAAAATAATAATTATCCTAATTTGTACCATATATTTGTAATTCTGAAACCCTAACAAATGTTAATACGATACACACATATATATGATTTAAAGTAACATTAATATTTATTTAAAAGATCATTCATATATGTACAATTTTAATCATTCTATTAAAATAGTTTTACTATATATTCAAAATGTTAATAATGTTATGAAACTTTAATCCAATTTATAATCTAATAATTTTTATACTTTTGAATATATAGAAAACCCATATAATTATTCATATAATAGTTTAAATAACTATTCGCATAGTTAAAATAGTACAAAAAATAATGTCATTAAAATATAAAAAATTTCAATGTCATGTATAACCACATTGTAAAATTATAATTTTATAATAGTATTTTCATATAATTCAAATCTAGTATACATGTGTATGTATATATATACACACATATCACATTTTGGAACTAAACAATAAATTATCTATATTTATATATTAGTATCATTATTATATTAAATAATTATTTGATATGAATAAATTAAGTTTGATAAAAAATAGTTATTTTTTAATTATTATTTAAAAAAATTTAGAAAATATTTACTTTGAAATTTGTACTTATAATAAAACAATATTAATTTTCAATTATTATTTTAAAGAAAACCAAAAAAACGTTTGAATTAAAAATATTTCTGTTTAATAAAACACCAATGATCATCTTATTTTAAACTCCCATGGCCATAAAAGAAAACAATGGTTACCTTAGGGGAATGGTTGAATTAGGATCTTATAAATACTTGCATTAAGGTGTTCTAAATTCGAAAACTTAGTAAAGATGTTACACATAATTCCATTGATGCTTAGTGCGGATGCCATGGTTCTAGCCATACTAATGTTCATTGTGACGGATCCAAAAGACCCATATTATCTTCTTGGGGTTTTTGTTGTTTTTGGCGGCCTCCCTGTAATTCTAAAAGGACTTTTAATAGGTATTTTTGGATAGTATGGTTTTCCTTTGGTCAATGTGTATTTTAAACACTTCGGTGTTTTATTTAAATGAAATTTTTGCAAATTTGTTCGGATAACAAAAATAAAACCTCAATATTGCTATTACATGAGAAACAAGTTTTGGGGAATTATAATTTTTAGTAGAATATATAGGGGGATATTCCTACTCCATAACTTTTACTGATGAATTTAGTAGATATGGATATATCTACTTGATGTGATATAAGTCTGGGTACTTTTAGAAATTCAAGTAATTCAAGAATGAAGTATAGAATCAACTTGAAAAGAAGGTAAAGAATATTTGAATGTATTGAGGTGGTGAATATATTAAACAATATTTCATAGAATTTCTATGGGATTTTGGGATTCTATCTCAACTCACTCCACCTTACGCACCACAATATAATGGAGTTAGTTGAAGGAGGAACCATACCTTGTTAGACATGGTAAGGTCGATCATAAGTCATGCAGATCTTCCATTATCCTTTTGGGGATATGCATTACAAACTACAACACACATTAAAATGAGTACCAACTAAGGTGTAAAATGGAATTCCCTTCGAGTTATGGAGTGGAAAGAAACTTTTTTTTCATATACATGTGTATGGGGGTGCGAGGAATTTGTTAAGGTCTTCTCAGGACCAAACTATCACACTGAGTCACAAAGTGTATCTTTATAGGATATCCTAAGTAAAAAAAGGGATACTACCTATAAAACTCATCAGACAAGAAAGGTATTGTTATCATACAATCCTCCTTTCTTGATAGGGATCACATCCTCAAAAAGGATAGTGGGAGAAAAATTGAATTCAATGAAGTTGATTCTCAAGATACACAATATTTGGTATAGGAATAGATTCCATAGGTCCTCATGGAAGAAGTAGTTCCTAAAACACAAGTACTATGTAGGAGCATAAGATAGGTAAGAGAACCATAGATATATGGTTTTATAGTCACTAAAGATGGTGACTCATTATTGGTTTACAGTGATGAACCTCTCTCCTATAAGGAGGCAGTAGAGAGATCATAAGAAATAATATGTTAATAATCCATGAATTCTGAAATGGATTCCATATATCATAACCAAGTTTTGGTTTTGTTTGACACGCCAGTTGATGTAAATCCCATTGGGTGCAAATGGGTATTCAAGAGGAATCTAGGTGTGTAAGGTAAAGTAAATACCTAAAAATAAATGATAGTGTCTAAAGGGTTTAAACAATGTCAAGGAATTGAATATGATGAAACCATGTCACCAGTTTCTATGTTTAAATCCATCATAATTCTATTTGTTATAGCTGCTTACCATGACTATGAGATTTGGTAGGTGGATGTCAAAACTACATTCCTTAATGGGAACCTTAAGGATGATGTATATATGACATAACCAAAAGGTTTTGTGACTCTATGTGATGCCAATAATATTTTAAATTTGTAGAGACCCATTTATAGATTGAAGTAAGCTTCCATGTCATGGAACATTCGATTTGATAAATCTATAAAAGAATTTGGTTTCATTAAGAATGAATGTGAGCCATGTGTTTACAAGAGTTTTGGTGGAAATGTATTCATTATATTATTAGTATATGTTGATTAAATATTACTTATTGGAAATTACATACCAGTAATACAGTTAGTTAAGGACTAGTTAAACAAGTGTTTCTTTATGAAGAACTTAGGTGAAGTGGATTATATTATAAGGATCAAGATCATTCATGATATATTTAAGAGGCTTATTGGACTAAGTCAAATTACATATATTGAATAGATACTAAATATATTTATTATGGAATAATCAAAGATGGTATTGGCTTTCGTGTCACATGGTTTACATATTTCTAAGAAAATGTGTCCTCATACACAACAAGAGAAATAGATAATGAGAAAGATCCTATATGATTTAGTGACAGGATCAATCATATATGCCATGTTATGTATTAGAATTGATGTTTCATATTCACTGATCATGGTAGGAAGATATCAAGAAGATCTAGGATAAAATCATTGGTCTGTTATTAAGGTTATCCTTAAGTATCTAAGAAGAACTAAGGATATGTACCTGGTGTATGGAGGAGATAAGGAGCTGGTTATTGAGGGATATACTGATGATAGTTTTTAGACAAATCAGAATAATATTAAGTTGAAATCAAGATATGTTTTATGTCTCAATGAAGGATTTGTGAGTTGGAAGAGTTTAAAGAATCTAGTTGTCATTGATTCTATAGTGAAGTCTAAGTATATAACAGCTTTTAATGCATCCAAGGAAGTCATTTGTATTTGTAACTTTGTCCAAGAGCTTTATGTGATACCTAGTAGTAAATATCCCACCACATTATATTGTGATAATACTATAAAGATGGATCTTAAAAAAGAATCAAGGTCACACCAACGGACAAAGCATATACTTCGAAAGTATCACCTCTTGAAGGACTTTCATCAGAGGGGTGAAGTTAAAGTAAGTAAAGTACCTATAGAAGAAAATTTGGTGTAACCCTTAACTAAATTCATATCTCAGTAGAAGCATGAGTATCTTGTGATAGTTAGCAGAATGAAGGTTGTTAACAGTTGGATCTAGTGCAAGTGGGAGTCTATTAGAGTTGGTTCCCTATAACCAACTTCTGTATAAGTTATGTTAACATGTATTTATTTTTTTTAATATTAATAAAATAATTATCACATCATGATTATTCTTCTATGTGAAATTTTTATGTGATAATGTTCTAATAGTAGTTGTCTCACTAAAAGGTCATAGTAGTTCCCCACTATGATGAGAACCTAGAAATTCTACAAAACTATTCCTGAAAATATCTTCTATAGCCATATGATATCATTTTAGGGACACAAATGATACAGGCTATTAGGGTTGGAGACTCATAATACTTTAAGGCTCTTTCTAATGGGGTATTCCCTTAGTAAAATCTAGTAGCATATTATGAGAATGAGACCCACCAATAAAAAATCCACATTTCTATGTCTCATTGGATATTCCTATATATGGATGTGTTTATTGATCCTTAGAATTTAATATTATTATTAATGAATATTATGAATCGTGTGATTTGATGTATTGATGAAAACCATGATGACATATGTTTGTGGTGAAATAGGATATGTTGGGTGCATAACGAGTAATATTTCATTAATGAATAATGAGAGAAAGGATTTGTCCCTTCTGTTTTAACAAAAGTTGATATCTTAGTCCCTTTGATGGAAATTATACAGACTAAATAAATCCATGGCCATGGTGTTTGATAGGAAAGTTAATTTTCCCATAAATCAAATAAAGAGGCATCTAGCACTTTGGTTGATGGTACCAGCATGAAACCTGCTTGATTAGAGATATTTTTATAAAGAGATTATATTGAACAGTAAGCATCCGTATGAGGTAACATGTCATTGTGGCGTAAAATTATTTCTCTATGGGTGCATTGGCATGTTTCTAGACACTATCCTTGGACTTCAGGATACTTCTTCTAATGCCACTAAGAAATAGGCCTAAAGGTTCACACACTAAGTGTATCCAGAATCTCAGTTAAATAATATATTATTATTCATTATTTAACAATTTAAATAAATATTATTCCCTCACATGGTTTAGTGATTATTCATGTATGCTTGATTTCATATAAATATTGATTTTCTAATTAGTAAATATGATATTTATTTATTTATTGGTGAATAATGCAGTGATATTTATTTAATAAATAAATATACATTATTCAAGATCTGATAAATATTATAGAGGAATGAAGGACTATTATTTTAGATCTGGTGATAAAATAATAAATATTGAATATTATTTGATTAAATAATATTTAATTATAATTCACAAGTTAATCATGTGTAAAGAAAAAATAATATTATTATTATTTGACATAGGTTTTTCAATAGGATTAAATAAATAATTAAGGGAACTTCTGAAATTATTTGATTTTAACCCTAGTGATATATAAACCCAGTTATGTTATTTTCTCAAGATGACAATTTATTTGTTTGGGTTGTGCACAAAAAAATTGGATAATTATATCAAGCCCTTGATATCTCTCTCCTCCAAGATCTCTCCTAAGAACGAAGAGCAATCTTCCTCCACTAGATCAATGATCATGCTCTAGAATCAATTCTCGTAGTGATCAAAGGTGGAATATGAAAGTAACGACGGTGTATCGCAGATCTGTTATCAGACCCATCAATATATATAGAATTCCATAAAGGTAATTATTATTTAATTAAATTAATTATATATAATATGTGATTATATTCTCTCTCTGGTTTCATCATGATTCATGTTGTCTATCTTCTTTGATTAAATTCCATTGAACACGGCATTTATCATTGTGTAGATCTCGGATTGATCATTAAACATGACAAAAATAAATGTTGGGCATCGACCATCGTATGCTTCTAATATGCCCATAACCTACACTATACATTTACCCAAGGATTCTTAGGGATGATATGTTTTATGGTGGGGATATTTTAGTATCCCATGTTTTTGGACCGGATAAAATTCCAAGGGAATTTTTAATTTTGGAATTTGGTGGAAGATATATTATTTGAACCAAGATTTGGAATGAATTTTTGAGATTTATAACACTTAGATGTGTTGATTTTAGGCTTGGATTACAACCAGAGGGGTCCCTTGGTTTTTTCTTCAAGTTTAGGTAGAACTAAGGCTTGAAAACCGCTTAAAAGGAAGAAGTAGACAAGGCGCACGGTTTGTCTGAAATAGTGCGGCCCTTAGAGAAAGTTGTGTGGCCTTGTCTAGTGGAGTAGGAGGTGTCGTACGGTCTGGTCTAAACCATGTGGGAGAAGATTTGTAGCCATAAAACTTGTTTAAGGTTTTTTACAATGATTTTTTTCATGGTTTGTGCATGGTTAGCCAAATTGAGTAGCCAGCCCATGTGAGGGGGTTATTAGGTAGTGCCATAGCACATAGTTGGAGCACAGTTTGACCAACCATGTGGACAAATATTGTGCCCCTGTCAATTTAGGTGAATTTATAATTCTTCACTTAATGGACTTAAATTCAAAATCCATATCTTTCTCCTCTTTTTCTCTAACGGGTGTCCCCTTCTTCCTCACACATGATGCCTCCTCCTCCTCCAAGGTAGGGCTCTTGATATCTCCCTCATCCTTCATCGAAATCGTTCATCGTAAAAATAATTGGAAATATTAAGGTAAGAAATATACTCCTCATTATTCCATTATTTATTTCTTCTCTCCTCATTTGTACTATTTTGGTGCATCCTAATTCACCCTATTTTCAGGGCATTTATTCGTCTCTCCAATTTCTCTCAAACCGGACCAAATCAATATTTGATATCAAACATGTGAGTCATCCATGGTATAAGGTATATGTTCTAGATTATTGCCTCTAGTTTTTTTCATTTTCTATGGTGCGCTATTGTGCCTTTCACTGGACTATTTTGGTGATGCCTCCTTTTTTCGAATAAATTAATTTAAACTCATTACCATGTTCGGTATGACCCTAGTGAGCAGTGAATTACCACTTTGGGTGATCTTTTTGACTTTATCCACCCTAATGGGTTTGCTTCCTATTTTTAGACCTAATTCCCTTGATCCTTTATTTTTTTAACACCCATTGGGGTGTGTTTTACCCTTAATAAATGTATCACCTTAATGAATTTAATTAATATGGATTTTTTTCCATGATTTAGTCACTTAAGGCTAACGCCCATGCTTCATTCCATGCTTGAACTCTTTAAATGAAATGAATTTGATTAAATTGGTTGAAAATACTAATAAAATTCCTTATTCTTTATGATTATACCCTATATCATGTGCCATATATTTTACACAAGTTGTTAAATGCTTATGAATTGTGATTTATTCTTTGATTATATCTTTTCCATATACTTTCACCTTGTGCCTCTTTGTTCATTCTTATTGTTTATCACTTATGCCTTTCCATGTTCTTTTCACCTTAAGATTATTTTTTAATGCCTTGTGTTTAACGCGTTAAGCCATGATTATTTGGATTTAATTAAATGGGAATTGTTTAGCCTGCTTATCTAGATATATATGGTATACCGTTTTGGTGTATGATTTTGGTTTTTACGCCTTGAATACTTGTGGGCCAAGAGACAACACAGGTCTTGACTTAAGGATGTTGTGGATATACTCATCATTTTTTGTCTTGGTAATACTTGACGTGTCAGGAGTGATGCTTTGGATTGCCTTGTACGGGCTCTCTAGTCCGGTTGTTTTATACTCCTGAGTGACTATGATTCTTTATGAGAGAAATTGTGGATAGAATCGTTTTCAAGATGGCTATTCCATGCCTCGAGTGATACTCGATCCCCTATGTGTGATACTTGGTATGGAATCATAGTTTATTATTCCTTGAGTGATATATGGGATGTCGTTATGGGTCACCTTGTATAGACTCGGTGGTATTGGTTATTTCAAGGGATCATGTAGTGAACCTTGGGATTCCATTATGGATCACCTTGTATGGGCTCACAAATCCATTACTATATTTAATGGATTCTTTGCCTGGATCACTTGTGGTGCCTTGTTATTGTTGTTGTTATGATTACAAAGTGGTATCAAAATGCTTGGATGATGTCCTAGGGGTGTGAATTCCAATCCAAAGAACAAGATTGGGGTCATCTTGCTCTTGTATATTCATATATGATGCTTTGTACATTACCATTTTAATTATATGTGTTTTCCTTGGTTTAGACATCCAGCAAAAGAAGGTAGAATCGATCAGGTATCTATTTAGGAACCAGGACCGAATTGTTGTTTATTTAGCATATTATTTATTTCCTTATATTCACTTATGTTAGAACTCTGTTCATTTTTTAAAGCAAGAACTAGATTGATCCAGACACTATTGGTGGTGACCTATTGGGATTATATCTCACACCTTGCTCAAGCCTCCATTTTACTGGGGTACCCAAGAAGATCTTCATGTTTGTAGGTCCATGGATTTATTGCTTGTTTTCTACTATGTACTTGGGATTTAGGGAGCACAGGGATGATCTAGTACTCAGTATGCTTATGGAGTTATCTTGGGATATTCTTCTTTTTATTTTATTGTATTGTATGTTGTCCATCCTTCTTATATCTAGTAGCGCCACCTAGACATGCATGAATCATTGTATGTATTGGTGTCAGTCATTTATTTTATTTTAGTCATTGTATTTATCTTCCTTTGTTTTCCATCTTTTGTTATGACTTATACTATTGTCCAATTATATATACCTGATATACCATTGTGAGTCTCTAACCATGAGGGTATATTCTTCCCACCATAACACCATTAAACCCTAATTCCTAATTGATAGCCTCTAGTGTATAGGGAGGCAAGCTTGATGTAACACCTAGACCCTAGAAGCTTCATGTCTCGAAGGACCAATCATTTTAGCAGTCTTTCAAAAAGATTACATTCATCAACCTTACATTACAATTCTAAACATAAACTACAACATAGATAATCCTTTTAGAATGACATTATTCCCCTAGATTAACCCTACAGATCAATCATAAAACACTTCTTGGCATCTTGGAAAAATAAAACATAAGAAAGGGTTGAGCTCAGATGCCTAGTAAGGATAAAAAATATAGCAAAAACTATCACAATTAAGCATAAAATTTTAAGGAAAGGTACAAAACTAAAACCCAAGACTTTTAAAACAATATCTTCAACAAAATATGGAAATAATAAATCAAATAATGTCATTTAAAAATTCACATGGATATTCTACTAGTTGAATAATCACATGTAAAATCAATAACTAATCTCATAATGAGGTAATGTATAATGTTGGACATCATAACCAATATGTCAAGGCCTTGTGCCAAGACCATACACAAATATTCTATCAAGGATTTGTCTCAAGACACTAGTTTGTCTCATGAGACCTACTGATGAATCGAGGGTCTATAGAGATCCCTACCCGTCACTTACTAAGTCCAATTCATTCCTCTTATGAAAAGGGTGAAACATAATATAAACATTCATATTAAAACTATCTTATGAAATGTTAATACTTTAACCATAAACCATGAATGTTATAAACATAGAACATCCACAGTCAAATATATCATAAACTCTTCAATAAAATATGGAAGATTGTAACATAATAAGTAAACCTCAAATAATCATAAAATCCAACAAAATATTTTTATTTAGATGAAAATAATTTAATAAATTTTTTAAAACTCTTTGAGGGAAATATCTCTTTTTTACATTGAAATCATTTATAATCCTGTATAATTATAAAATAAAACATTTATGTTAAAAATAATCTTGTAATATTGTAAGGAAATCTTCAAAATATTAAGGTGTCATAATATCATAAAATAGCCACTCACACCATATAAGTTAAAAAACATTCTTTCCTTAATTTTCTAAAAAGGGCATAAAGTACCTTCTTTGGAAAGCGATAGAAAGATTAATTTCAAAATGTTTTATGAAAAGTAAAAAATGGAAAAAATGAATTTAAAAAATCATAGAGAAATAGTAAAAATATTTTAAAATTTATTTTTATGAAACATAGAATTGGATGATAAATATTTCCTAATATATACTTATGTATAAAAAATCTCTAATAAATAAATAAGATTGTGAAATTAACTATTACCTTAAGTCTGATACTCTCTATATGTGTCCAAAACTCTTATATAATGGTTTTTAATATATTATTAAATTTTACCAAAATCATAATAATATTTATGATATCATATATGATTGGTTTATGAGTTTATATTACTCATTTATTAATAATTCCAAGTTAATTCGACGTTTAGGTTAATAATCACTTTCTCTATCACATGTGTTTTGACTTGTTATTCTTGATCGTGTTACTTAGATAATGATAAGATGATTTATATATCATTTATATTCAGAATATGAAAATATATAATAGATAGATATATGAAATGGAATACACTATTCATGGAGACGGTAGGATGTACATACGCATGAACGATGTTTCCATTTTCTAATCATATTGAGTGGAAGTAAGTGAATTAAATATATGTACATATATATATATATATATATATATTATAGTATAATTATTATTTCATATATTTCATACTTATTATTAATATATATTTTTATAATCATTCTTGGATGGTGAATGTGGAAGATAAATCCCATCGCGTTGTAGAGACGATAAGTCATACGTATGCATGAGCGACGATATCATTTCTTTAATGGTTAAATGGAATGGAATTGGATGGAATATGAATTTTAAATAAATAATATCATGTTATATTTATTATTTAATTCATTTGTATTCATCATTAAACCCATATAAATAAAGTATATATGTAAAATAGTTTACACCACGGCATGGAGACGGTAGGTCGTACGTACGCACGCATGGTGATATTGTTTTTCATAGGATGGATAAAAGGGGTAATATGGTTGTCCCATAATCATAAAAAAATATAATCATATATTATATTCTGTATTTATTATTTTATTATGGTGACAACATAGGAAGAGTAAGTAGAAGAAGAAAAGAACTTTGAAATAAGGGATAAAATGATCACATTTACTTCGAGTGTCTCCTTTTTATTTGCACAAAAGGACTCCTTAAGTTGGTTTTCTTCCCAAAGGGTGGAATCTAGGATGAAGTGAGGTAATTTTGGAGGAGATTTGGGTAGGTTTGGTCTGATACAAAGGGATTTGGAGGTGTGAATAAAAGAGAAGGAGAAGTGTTCTTTTATAGGAGAGGTGAGGGGAACTTTAGGAAAGTAATGAAATATTAATTTATTATAAATTTATTTTAGATTTATAATAGATCCAAAGTAATTTATTTATTGGATAAGATGAGTATGGGTCTAAATACTCTCAACCAATAGGTTTCAGACAATTTTAGGTCATTAATTTAACCTTATCTTTTAGATTTAACCCTTGGTTAAATAAGTTAACTCTTTCCATGTCTTCTTGTATTTGTATACTATATGGTTAATATATTTACTATAAAATGTTAATAGAATCTCAATTGGATCGTCAATAAAATTTTTAACACTATATAAGTCATTTGGATGGATATTATATTTTTATGATGATTATATCATTTAATAAAATAGTGTTTGTTTTAAAAAATCATTTATGTCAATTTTGACACTATTTAGTAATTGATTTTTTTTATGTCATAAAAATTTTATTCCTTTGAAAAAATGGAATTAAATCCTAAATAACATGTAAAATTTGTCCAAAAAAATCTTTTATGTCATAAAAAATCTCAAATTGCATTAATTTTAATAATTATAATATCATTTTTTTCAATCATTCATTAATAAGGTAATCACTGCATCATCATTGTGTCATAAATAAATTTATATATTTAATGTCTAAAAATTATAAATAAAATAAAATGATGTATGAAATATTTTTATCTTTATAATGAGTATTTATATTCAAATATATAATTTATATTAACCAAATTAAAATTGTTTTAGTTAGGAGATATATGTTTATGTTATATTTCCCTTCTCATTAAATTAAACATTATAAAAGGTCATTATCACACCCAAGTGACTCCATGGGGTCCTAAAATCGACCTAAGGATGATCATGGTCATACATATATCATAAAATTGGATTATGACATGTGTTAGGGTAGTTATATATTATTATAATATTATTTTTTTACCCTTATTTACTTGATTTACCTTTTAACCATGGTAAATAAAAATAATTATTGAAGTTATTATTCATAATTTCCAAAAATAAAACGTAAATATTTACACAATTTGGACCTTATAATTCCAAATATAGAATCCATTTTTATAAATTTAAATCACACAATTGATAGAAATTAATTTAAAATTAATTCTCATTGTCAATCCAGAAAGTAGGTTTTTAAGAAGTAAAAACTATCAAAATATTGACATGTGTTTATGTCCAATTTCGAAGTGAAATTACTTAAATTTACCAAAATTGGTTTAAAATATAAAAACATAATTAAATTTCACTTTAAAACCAATTAAAAGTACAATCTAACTATATAAATAAATTAGATGAAAAGGCAGTTTTGAGTTAAAATGCAGTATTTTTCACTATTCATTAAAATATGAATGTTATCAGAAAAACACTAAAAAATTTTCCAAACTAAATTTTTATGTCCCTCTTCTAAATAATAATTTTATTTTGTAAAATTGAATATATAAAAGTTTCAAATATTGTATTTAAAAAGGGTTCTCCATTTAAAGGTGAAAAAAATGTATTTTTTGAAAAATACTACTTTTATATGAAAATTTAAATTTTTCATTATATTGTTCCTAAGAAACACATAAGATGAATGTTAAAATTATGTGTAATGTATAAAATTAAAAATATGGTTAATAATATTCCTAACCTCTTTTTAAATAGCTAATTTGATAGGTCATGGTGCGCTCGAACTCAATGTTGTGTGTAGTGCAAGCTATTTAATTATTGAGAAAAAGAATATCATGGAAGCTTGGGGTGTTATATTATACCATAATTCAATAAATTTAATCCTATTAATTTAAACTCAGAATAAAAAACTATGGGTTATACTTTTGAAAATATATTTATTGAAATCCCACATCAAAAATTCATTTATGAGACCTCCATTTTAAAATAAAGAAAGGGAAGTATAAAGGTCACCAGAGATAACATATATTAGGATTCCATGTAAGAAAATATGGATATGGAATAAAAAACTAACAATCTTGTTCTGATAGAGAGTGATAGAGAACATGATTAGGAAAAGGTTAATAACCATAAAGGTATAAATCTGTGATGATCTAAGGGGAAATTTGATTCATCACAAAATAATGAATCAGGAAAACATTTTTCGTTTTATAATATTTTCCCTAGATTTGAAGAATTAATTTACTTCATAGAATAAAAACACAAGGAATCATACTTAATTTACATGTAGAGTTTCATCCGTTAACTAATTCCTACCACAAACTCATCTTTCTCTTCAAAAGATAATAAAACTCAAAAAAAAATATTCTATTTATCTTAATCGTATAAGGTTACAAATATAAACTTATATCATTTAACTAAAGAAAAATATGTTATACTAACCTGGAAATTTATATAGGTTAATGGATGGTGATAAATCCTTGTCGCACTTCGGTTGTGGGTTTGATTCCCGCAGCCTTGTCCGACACAACGGGTTATTTCCTGGCCTAAAAACTGTCCTTTTTCTCAAACTATATTATTATAACATTCCAAAAATAAACTTAATAAATTTTTTAACCTTAAATAATAATATCCAAAGTTCAAATTAATCCATTCCAACATTTAGAGTTATCCAAAATATTTATGCTCAAACTCTGTCTAAAAGGTCTCTAAATTTCCAAAAGCAATTGTAACATTAGATTCCCCAAACAACGTAATGTTGCTCTTATTGTCACATAATGAATATATGATTACCTTCATCATATTAAAACCTTAATGAGAAAAAAAAATATTTCAGTATAATCCCTATATATATCATATTCTTCTTATAATGATAATATAATTCTTGAATCCAAAAACACAAATACATTAATTATTCCACTTCGATCGTAGTAAGAGCATAAGCTTGACCTTGATCCATTTGCTTCTTCTAAACTATATTTCTATGAATATTTGGACAATAATTTTCATAATTCCTCATATCTTTAAAATTATATCATTGAACAGCTTCTTTATTTCCCTTACAATCACGAGCCTGGTGACCTTTTCCTCTACATTTGTAACAAACTCTCATTCCTTTCAGGAAAGTACTAGGGTGTTTCTTCCCAAAATTATCACATAAAGTAAAATCCTTCTTTCCCTTTTTTCCCTTTATATGCCTCTTTCTCCACCAGTCTCTTATTCTCTTACTTTACTTTAATTTCTTAATACTTAGATAATTCTTTTTCCATCTTAATAGCACATGAGACTATATCTTCATACGATAAGAAATATTGTGAGACTAGTGCCCATCAGAGGAATGGTTTTAACCCATAAAATAATATATAAATATTACTTCTTAGGTTACATATGTATTATGTATCATGTCTCACTAACCTTTTTAAGTTATCCTCATACTTCGAAACATTCTCTTTCTCATTTTTCACCAGTCTCAGAAATTTCTTTTTCATATCAACTCACTATTCATGAGGAAAGTATTTCTCTAGGAAAATTTCTCTCTTTGATAATTATTTATCCTCCTTCGTGATTTTAATTAATGAACACCATTGATCTATATCTCCTAAGATATGGTCAACTTCCATGAAAACTTTCTCCCTTTCGTTACTTCCCAAATTAAGAAATATTTTCTCTAAAGAACTTATCCATTGCTCAGCCAAAAATTTATTTGCATTCCCATTGAATATTTGAGGTTTTTGTCTCATGAAGTGATCTAACATTTATCCTTTGTATTGTGGATCAGGGTTCTCCATACGGGTAATGTTTTTATTCATAACCTGAGTCAACTATCCTAGTACATTTATAAGTTGTTCAGCACCAGTTGCATCGCCAACTCCACTATAATTCTCTTGCATATGAGGGAAATCCTTATATAGATTACATGAATTGATACGGGTTCTATTCCTTACACTAGGTTCTCTTTATAAATAATGTCATACACTAAATTAGGTTATTAATCATAATACATGATTCCAAACTAGTAAAATACTTAACATAAATTAAAAAATTTATGCATATCTAATCCATAATCATAAATATGGTTTCTTTGAGGACATATTTACTCATAAATACTTCATAATAGTTTGTAAAGAAAATATGAATTATATTAAGCATATCCTCAGGGAGTGTCAAACCAGGTATGCATTAAGGCCCATTTTCATATACCAGGTTACCCCAAGTCAAGCCTGAAACACCTTTTCAGAATTTTCACCCATAGGCACAACTGTTCCAGAACAACATCCACTTGTAGTATCTAGATAGGGATGTATTTCTTATAATTTCCATTTAATATCTACTTTAAAAAAATTCTAGGGGGTTCCTCTATACTTATCATCAAAGTCTATATTAGGGTTATGATCCCTGATCTAAGTTTTCTAAATCTATTTCCAAGATTGTTGCTAAACTTCCTCTAATACCAAATGTCACGCCCCGACCTAGAAGCTCGGATTTACTGCATTATTTTAATACATTAGCATGATACAAGTAATCATGTCTCTAAGGATTAATCAATTTAGAAGTCTTGGAAAATATATTGCATTCATCAACCTTACGTTACAATTCAAAACATAAACTATAACATAGATAATCCTTTGAGAATTCCATTATTCCCTTAGATTAACCATGAATATCAATCATAAAACACTTTTTGGAATCCTAGGAAAACAAAACATAAGAAAAGGGTGAGCTCAGATGTTCAGTAAGGATAAACAATATAGCGGAAGCTATCACAATTAAGCATAAACTTTTAAAGAAAGGTACAAAACTACAACAAAAGACTTTTAAAAAATATCTCCAATATAATATGGAATGAATAAATCAAATAATTATATTTAAACATTCACATGGATATTCTACTCATCCAATAATCACATGTAAAATCAATAACTAATCTCATAATGAGGGAATGTATAGTATTGGACATCATAACCACTATGTTAAGACCTTGTGCCAAAACCATACACAAATATTCTATCAAGGCCTTCTGCTAAGACACTAGTTTGTCTCATGAGACCTACTAATTCATCGAGGGGCTATAACGGTCAATTCCTATCACTTACTAAGTCCAATTCATTCCTCTTATGAAAAGGTTGAAACATAACATAAACATTTATATTAAAACTATCATATGAAATGTTAATACTTTAACTATAAACCATAAATGGTATACACATAGCACATCCACAGTCAAATATATCATAAAATCTTCAATACAATATAGAAGATTGTATCATAATAATTCAACCTAAAATAATCATAAAATCCAACAAAGGATGTTGACATATATGAAAATAATTTAATAAATTCATTAAAACTCTCTGAGGGAAATATCCATTTTTTACTTTGAAATCATTTATAAGCCCGTATAATTATAAAAGAAAGCATTTAATTTGAAAATAACCTTGTAATATTGTAATTAAATCTTTAAAATATTAAGGTTTCATAATAGCGGAAAATAGTTGCTCGTACCGTATAAGTTAAAAAAATATTCTTTCCTTAATTTTCCAAAAAGGTCATAAAGTACCTTGTTTGGAAAGTGACAGAAAGATTCCTTTGAAAATGTTTTATAAAATTTCAAACAAGGAAAAAATCAATTTAAAAAATTGTAGAGAAATATTAAAAATATTTTAAAATATTTTTTTATGAAACATGGATTTGGATGATAAATATTCCCCAGTATATACTTATGTATAAACAATCTCAGATAAATAAATGAGATTGTGAAATTAACCCTTACCTTAAGTTCGATACTCTCTATATGTGTCTGAAACTCCTCTATAATGGTTTTGAACATATTATTAACTTGTACCAGAATCATAATAATATTTATTATGTCATATATGATTGTTTTAGGACTTTATATTATTCATTTATTAACAATTCCAAGTTAATGCAACGTTTTGGGTAATAACCGCTTTCTTTATCACATGTGATTTGACTTGTTATTCTTGATCATATTACTTGGATCATGATAACATAATTTATATATAATATATATTCAGAATATAAAAATATATAATATATAGATATATGAAATGGAATACACTATTCATGGAGACGGTAGGTTGTACGTATGCATGAGCGTTGTTTCCATTTTCTTATCATATTAAGTGGAAGTAAGTGAATGACATATATGTACATACATACATACATACATACATACATACATATATATATATATATATATATATATTATTCCAGTAGAATTATTATGTTATATATTTCAGACTTATTCTTAATATATATTTTTATAATCATTCTTTGATGGTGAACGTGGAAGATGAATCTCATCGCGTCGTGGATATGGTAAGCCGTACATACGCACGAGCGATGGTATCATTTTATTAATGGTTAAATGGTATGGAATTGGATGGAATATGAATTTTAAATAAATAATATAATGTTATATTTATTATTTAAGTCATTTATATTCATCATTATACCTGTCGAAATAAAGTATAGATGAAAAATAGTTTATAGCACGGCGTGCAGATGGTAAGTCGTACGTACGCACGCCTGGTGATATTGATTTTCATAGCATGGGTAAAAGGAGTAATATGGTTGTACCATAATAATAACAACATATTATAATATATTACATGTTTGAGTTATTATTTTATTATGGTAATAACTTAGGAAGAGGAAGTAGGAGAAGAAAAGAACTTTGAAAGAAGGGATAAAACGATTACCTCTACTTCAGGTGTCTCCTTTTGATTTTCACAAAGTAAATCCTTAAGTTGGTTTTATTCCCAAAGGGTATACTCTTGGATTAATTTATGTAATTTTGGAGGAGATTTGGGTAGGTTTTTGTTGATCCAAATGGCTTTGGAGGTGTGAATAAAAGATAAGGATAAGTGCCCTTTTATAGGAGAGGTGAGGGTCACTTTAGGAAAGTCTTGAAATATTAATTTATTATAAATTTATTTTAGATTTATAATGGCTCGAAAGTGATTTATTTAGATGATAAGATGAGTATGGGTCTAAATCCTCTCAACTAAAAGGTTATAGACAAGTTTAGGTCATTAATTTAACCTTATATTTTGGCTTTAAACCTTAGTTAAATAAGTTAACTCTTTCCATGTCTTCTTGTTTTTGTATACTATATGGTTAATATATTTACTATAAAATGCCAATAAAACCTTAATTGGATAATTAATGAAATTTTTAACACTATATAAGTCATTTTTCCGATTCTTATATTTTTTATGACTATTATATCATTTAATAAAATAGTTTTTGTTTTAAAAATACATTTTTGTCAATTTTGACACTATTTAGTAATTTATTTTTGTTAAATTCATAAAAACTTTATTACTTAGAAAAAAAGAATTAACCCATCCATAACATATCACTTTTATCCAAAAAATTTGTGTATGGAATCAAAAATCTCAAATTAAATTTATTTTAATAATTATAATATCATTTATTTCAATCGTTCATTAATAAGGTAATCAATGTAGCATCATTGTGTCATAAATAAATTTACTTATTTAATATATAAAAATTATAAATAAAATACCTCAATATAGAAAATATTTTTAGATTTCTAATTGATATTTATAGTTTAATATATCATTTATATAAACCAAATTAAAAAAATTTTAGTTAGGAGATACATGTTTATGTCATATTTCCCTTTTCTTTAAATTAAACATTATAAAAGGTCATTATCAAAACCAAGTGGTTCCATGAGGTCCTAAAATATACCTAAATATTATCATGGTCAGCCATATATCATCCAATAGGATTAGAAAATGTTTTAGAGTATTTATATATTATTATAATATTATTTTGTTACCCCTATTTACCATATTTACCCTTTAACCATGGTAAATAAATATAATTACTAAAGTTACTATTCATAATGTCCAAAAATAAAAGGTAAATATTTACACAATTTTTACCTTATGATTCCAAATATGGAATCCATTTTTCTAAATTCAAAATAAATCATTTTCATAAATTAATTTAGTTTTCAAAACCTGAAGGTGGGTTTTTAAGTAGTAAAAACTATCAAAAGATTGACATGTATTTATGTCCAATTTAGATGTCAAATTACTTACAATAAAAAACATTGGATTAAATGATAAAAACATAATCCAATTACACTTTAAAACCAACTAAAATCAAAATATAACTATATAAATAAATTAGATGAAAAGGCCATTTTGAGTAAAAATGCAGTATTTTTCACTGTTTATTAAAATATGAATGTTATAAGAAAAACACTAAAAATTTATCCAAACTAAATTTTTATGTCCCTATTATAAATAATAATTTAATTTTGTCAAAGTTAATATATAAAAGTTTCAAATGCTGTATTTAAAAAGTTTTCTCCATTAAAAGGCGGAAAAACTGCATTTTAAAAAAAATACTTTCTTTATCTAAAAAAATGAATTTGTCCTTATATTATGTTTGAGAAACACATAATATGAATGTTGAAATTATATGGAATATATAAAATTAAAAATTTGGTTAATATTATTCATAATCTCTTTTTAAATAGCTAGTTTGATAAGTTATGTGCGCTCAAACTCAATATTGTGTGTAGCGCAAGCTATTGAATTATTAAGAAGTGATTATGGAAGATTGAATAGTTAAACTTGAGGTCATGTGGTGATCGGTCCAGCTACTAGTTTAATGGTCAGTCATTTCAGGATGTTACATGGTGTTTATGGCCTCATTGATCTAGAATTCATTCCAATGACTATGCAATATCTAAAAAATCCTTCTAGAGTTTCATATATATTTTTAGAAATTAACAAATACAGAGATTGGTTGCTGGTTTTTTCCATTACTTTATAGTTAAGAACACTAATATGATTATGAAGTAATATTCATTATAATTTTATGAATTTTGACCTTTTTATATTGTATAGGTCATTGGATGTTAGGCGCATTTAACCCAAAAGAATGAAAATTGTATTAGTTTTTCTCTTTATTAGGTGGTATTCGTAAAAAATTTCATAGCATGTTAGAAAAGTAAGTTTTATTCTTTTTTATAATTTTATTTTTAATTCTTATTTTTTATAAATGTTTTTTAGTTGATATATATGAAAACATAAGTCATGGAAAAATTTTAATAAAGGTCACTTATCGATAAAGTAGCCAAGTATAATCCAATACACGGAAGTAATGATAAATATATTTTATATTTGATAATATTTGGTCTCTATTATATATATATATATATATATATATATTGGTTTTTATTTTCAATTTAATGTTTTATAACTGCAATTTCATCATCAAAATAAAGTTTGGAATGTGGTTATTATGTTTTAAGATTCATATATGAGATAATCACAATTGGTTCAACGACTGTATTTTATAAGGTTAGTTATATTAAATATTTTATGTTTTATATCAAAATATTATGTTTTTTAATCTTATAACATTCATTATTGTTTTCAATGATACCCATTCGTATATGAATGATGAAATTACCCATCTTCGTAGTTTGTTTGCAAACTATTTCTTATGTATGATTGTGATTTAAATTATCAGGTATATCAATTTTTATAAAAGTTAGTAAAATGAGTATTTTGATAATAATTTTTTACTTTAAGTGGGGATTTATCATTCGGTCCATGAGATGTATGGGTTTTTTAAAATGGGTCATTTCATGATGTTTTGATGTTATAGTTCACCTTGGTTCAATATAGTCTTTATGGGAAGGAAGTGTGGGTTCCTAAAACTGATTAGAGGGATGAGGCAAGGTGACCCTCTATCTCCCATTATTTTTACCATGGTTCAAGATGCTCTAAGAAAATATGTTTTATCCCACATGCAACATGACCTCATCCTTCCTTACTATTATGGGGATCACTTCTTTGGGGTTTCATACCTACTATTTTCTAATGACATAGTCTTATTTATCATTGGTTGAAGATCTTATATTAGGGGTTTCAATAATATCATGGATTAGTATACTTACTGGAGTGGGAAAATTGTTAACCAGGACAAGATTTGGGTCTTCCTTCCACCCTCCTACCAGGATAGGTGGGGGAAACATTGAATCCATCTTGGGTATCTAGAGGAATAACTTTCCTATAGTCTATTTGTGTGCCCCCATTGCTCCTAGAAGGATCCGAGTAAGGAACTTTGAAGGTATGGTTAGTAATATCACCAATCATATCAATAACTGAAAAAATAGGTTCTTTTCATTTGGAGGAAGGAGCACCCTTGTTAGCTATGTGTTTTCCCCAATCCCAATGCATATCCTATCTATTCTCAATGCCCCAAATACTAATTTCCAATAGATTGAGGGTATCTTAAACTCCTTTGTGTGGGATTCATAAGTGGAGGGGAGATTTTGGTGGGACTCTTGGAGAAAACTTTCAAGACTGATTGAGCATGGGGGTATTAATGTGAGGGAATTTGGTCAAGCTATGTACTATTTATAGTTAAAGCTAGAATGGGAGGTGATTGAGGGCCAAACCTTATGGTGCCGATTCATTAAAGTAAAGTATGGATTTGGCCTAAGCAGGAATGGAAGAACCCCCTACCCCTGTGGAACTATCTTTGTGTCCACATCTTGGTGATCCTTGATCATTCTAGGTGGATCCTAGGTTGGGCTGACATTAACTTTTAGAAATGTAACTAGGGGTGGGCTACTGGGATTTCCAGGTTGTCCAACACCTGGCCTGACCTTTAAGCAGGCTAGCTCTCACCCCTCCTTCATATAGGTGATCCTCAACCCCACCCAAAATTCTAAATTTGATAGTATCATGATGTAATATACCTATTATCAATGAATTTACATGGGTTACACTTATGGTAGGTTTATATCCAAGTTCTATAAGCAGATGATGCTTTCTCAGCCTACAACTGACTTGTGGGGTAGTTGTCTCTGGTGTAAGGAGATACCAACTAAATTTAATTTTTTTAATATGGACAATTAGTTTTCATTAAATCACTACATATATGGTATTTAAGCACAAGGGGGTACATTTTGATTCTAAATACGTCTGATGCCTACTACCCACAAAGGAGTCCACACTGAATCTTTTTTTCAAAGTGAGTGGGCAGGCTAAATTTGAAGAGAAACAGGAGAGTTCATGGTTACGTATCGAGTAGTGGACTCCTTTGAATAATTATTTCATTGATGGTTCCATGTCTATAATAGGAAAATCATGAGTATAATTCCTGGATGATCCTCCTGGCAGTTGGATGCTAGTGCATTTTGGAAGGCAGGCAACCAGGCTCGGAATAATGGACCCTTCTTATCTGGTATAAATCTTATGGTGAGGTCCAGGTGTCTTGAGGTCGATCCGGTAAGTCTTATAAATAACTAGGAGGAGTCACCCTCCCTCAGGAATTACTTTCCCAGTAGTCTCTCCTCCCCCCCCCCCCAGACTCATGCAATCGGGCCCCTGGGTACGTTGGTCCCCCACCACCAATGTTCTCAAGCTTAATATTGATGGTGCATGTAGGAAAGGAATAATGTAGGGGTGGTTTAGTTTTTGATGTTCATGTATTAGTGATCTTTTACTTAAATGATTTTTATGGGGCCAGTGACTCACTTAGGGTGGAGGCTATGGATATTCTCAATGGCCTTATTCTGTGCAGCTCAAAGAATTTTAACCTATCTACTATGGAAACGGACTCTAAAATCATCTGAAGTTCCCTCAAATGTGTTTCTTATACTCCTTGTAAAATAACCTATTTTATCGCAAGTTAAATTCTATCCTCCCCATTGGAATTTAGATTCTCTATATGTGGTGTGAAGGTAATCATTTGGCTGGTTACATGGCTTCCAAGGCTTCCCAAGACCTCCCCCTTACGGAGTTTTGTACCTTAAGATCCCTTCCTCCGAAAGGTATATATTTTGTTATCAGGGATACCCTCAGGCTCCAATTCTTTATACCCCTGTGATTTAATTTTTAATAAAAATAACAAATAATTTTCTTATAAATTTTCATGGATTTATAAAAAAATATCCACGCTACACAAGCCTTTAAATTGGTCAGGTATTATATTTTAGTTAAATTTTAAAAAATGAGTGATTATACAATAGTTTTATCCTTAAATTTTGTTTATTATATTTTTTTATTGGTTTAAAATGTTTCAAGTATATAAATATATAATTGTTTACATTATATAATTGTTTACATTATATAATTTTTTACATTATATAATTTTTTACATTATGTTAATATACTTCCACTTAAAATAGAGCATCATTTTTTCTTATTTTAGTTTTTAAATTATGTTTGTTTTTACAGGTATCTTCAATATTGTATATGTTTTTTGTTGTTGTTTTTTGTTGTTTTATAGGTTTTATAGATTTTGGATTTTGTAATCAATTTAGTTTTTAAAAAAGATCTAAACTTTTGATGTCGGCTTTTAAAAAAAATGATGTTGAAAATATCAGGGTTTTACTTTCCACGTCGATTATTTACCAAAACCAATGTGGAAATTCGACTTTCAACATTAGTTTTTAAGAAACCCGACATTGAAAGTCTCTGAGATGGATGTAAGATTTCTATTTTTGTAAATAATTGATGTCAAAAGTCTTCAAAACTTTTCCCTGTTAAAATAAAACAAATTTTAATGTTTATTATTATAAAAATAGATGTTGAAAATTTTATTTATAACGGCGCCTGTATGAACATCTATTTTTAACCAATGTTAAAAAGTAAAAAAAATAAAAATTGAAATATATATTTCCACTAGTGAATATTAATATTTATAATATCATATATGATCCTTTTATGACATCTTATTACCCATTTATTAATAATCTTTCATTATCACTATTATTTCAGGTGTTAATTGCTTTATTTTCTTAGGCATGGATTGTCGTGAAAGCTTCAGATATTGAACATAGGATATATTAAAATCATATCCATATTAATATTAATGTTATAAATATAATTTTTTCATTATATGATTCTTTATAATCATTATTTAATTTTTAACATGGAGAATGAATTGCATCACTTCATGAAGACTGCAGGTCATACGTATGCATGAGTGACGTTATCATTTCCTTAACTGGTGAAAGGGTAAGGAATTAGATAGTATATTAATTTTCTAAAATCAATATAATATAATATGTATCACATATATTCATTAAATTTATCATTTATTACCTTCCATGTAAAGTATTAGTGAAAAACGAATCACATCGCTTCACGAGGTGATAGTCTGCTAAACACATGAGCGATGTTATCTTATTTTCTATAGAATGGAAAGTAGGAAGGTATATATGATAATGAAATTATATAAGTATAATTATATTATAAATATCATATATAAAAATTATATTCATCATTATATTCACATTTGATATTCGGTGATGGAAAATGAATTGCATTGGTTCGTGTGGTGATAGTCTACCATGTACACATGATCAGCTATTTCATTTTCCATTTGAAGGAGGAGGAGATAGTTTTAGGTCATTACCTTAACAAAAAAATATCTCAGTATATTTAAGATACTTATTTTATCATATAATCATGTTTTAATAATATTTTAATGATATATAAGAATAAATAAAATAAAAAACTTGGTTAAGGATGTTGCCTCTTCTTCAGACAACTTCTTTAGGTTTGCACCAAAAACCTTTCTAGGATGGATTTTTGATCAATAAAAGTATTATGGGATTAGATAATGTAATTAAGGGATTTATTTTGGTAGTTATTTTCTAAATCAATTGGTTTTTTAATTTTGTAAAGGAGAGAGGGGTGACCTTTTATAAGTTAGGGAGAGGACACACTTGGAATTTTTTAAAAGAAAGAATTGTACCCACATTTTTCTCTTGAAACAAGGATAAAAAATGAATAATTTTTTAATATTATAATATATAAGTTCAAAATATTTCTATAAAATATGAATTATATAAGTTTTGGGTCATTTTTAACCCTTATATTTTTTGTTTAACCCCCGATAAGCATGTTTTTACCTTAATCGTGGTAAATAATATTTACTATTTTCACTATTTATTATGGTCAAAAATTAATTTTACCTTAATATATATTATAAATTATGATGATTAAAAATATGGAATCCATTTTTCAAAATTAAACTCACTAAAGTCTCATAATTTAATTTAAAATTAAACCCGCAGTCTTGTTGAATGAATGGTTTTCCAAAAGAAAGACTTTCAAAAGTTTAAAAAGCTTTTATATTAAAATTAAATATGAAATTGATTCCAATAACCTAATTTGGATTAATTAATATATAATTTAACTAATTTTAATTTTCAAACCACGTTAAAATAAAATGGTTCTTGTAAGTTCTTTAAATGAAAAGGCAATTTTTATTAAAATAGGTATTTTTCACTATTCGTTGAAAAATGAAACCTTTTAGAAAAAACCAAAAAATTCACCCTAAGAAAATTTTGATGTCCTAGTTTAAAAATGAATTTATTTTTTTAATATAAATTTTTTAAATTTATTAAAAAAATATTTTTAAATTATGTATTAAAATATCGACTAAACCACCTTTTAGAAAAATACTATTTTTTAGAAAAAATTGATGTTTCTTTAAAATGATTATTATTTTATATATAATCAATTTATAACCATTAAATTTGTTTTATAAATTTGTAAACCATATAATTTTTTATAATTTATTTAGTCTTATTCATAACCTCCAACTTAATGCCTAGGTTATAATGTCCATGTTCAAATAATTATATTTTAATAAATTATCATGTTTCATTTAAACTCAATTTTGTGTGCATCATAAGATATCAAAGAGATTTAATTTATTTAAAAATAAATATATCATAAAGTCTAAAGGTGTCACCTTCTCTTATAAGCCTGGTGTTGCATTTCATATATGCTATTGAACGTGATTTTCCTCTTTTAAAATCTCAGGGTGTTACAATTACTGTAAAAAAGAGTTCATTTAGGTATTAGAAAGAGATAATTTTTGAGAAATTCAATATATTGTATCTAAAATTCAATTCAGTTGAGTTCTATATGAATTTTGAGTAGATATAAGAAGAACATATAGTGAAATTCCATTTCATTGTACATATCAAGATGAATGAACTTCTATGAGTCCATCAGATATAAGAAACATTTGAAGATCCTCAGATGGTGAAATCATGAGTTTACTAGATCGGGATAATTGGATAAGGGAGTTATGATAAATAAAGTGTTATGACAATATCAAATGGTGGAAAGTGTTTCAATTATACCATATGAATAAATCTTTAGTTTATTAAATAGTTTCTTCTGGTTAGAGTGAAGCCAAGAAAAGATACCATGGATGAAGAATTAATGGATGGAGGAGTTATTATAAAGGTATTGGACATGGTTTTCTTATGATATATCAGATATATCTGCCTTTATGTTAATACTTTAGAAATATCCTTAAATAAATTTGCATAGACTTTTCAAATTCAAACATTGTGATAATGTTAAACTATTATTTTAATGTTTATAAATTCAGATAATATTTAAGGAAGATATAAAGAAGATAATTAAAATGGAGATTTAAGGAAGTTCATATGAAGATTGTTGAATTTGAAATTTCAGTGGATTTAAAGGAGGTCAAATTAAAGTTGATTTGGGTGGTAAATTTTAAATTTCAGCTCATGACTCCTCCTTGATTATTGGTGGAAAATTCCTATATAAAGGGATACAGTCTCATTAAGAAGTGGTTATTGCAATTTCATGAGAGCGAAAGCATTGAAGTTTTTATAGTGTGAGTATCCCACAAAGGATTCTCTTGGTTTAATAATAATCATTAGATGTAGTTGTACCAGACATAGGTACATCAGATAGAGAATCATTAGAAAAAGTTGTACTAGACATAATCTCAGACATAGGAACATCAAACGGTGGTGCATCAGATAGAGATATACTAGCTGGAGACATACCAAATAGAGATTTCTAACAAAGTGTTGTGAGAAACTTTCAAGGTCTTATTATTGTTGTTATCTCTGAAGGATAATAAAAATTTGTAACTAGTGCGAGATATTATAATTTCTTGTTAGGATACATAAGGATTTTGAAGGGATTTGTCTCAGTTGTATTCAATTCATTATATAGTGGATTTTTGTGGATTTATGAGATTCAACATAACAAGGATGTAGTTACCCGCATTGGGGGAGAACCTTGTAAAATATTATGTGACTTTCTTTATTTTCTTATATTTGCATATAAGTGATGTTAATTTATAAAGTTTAAAACATAGATACCCAAAAAAAATCATAGGCTAAATTCTGGAGAAATTAAATTATAAAAGATCACCACTGATTCAACCCACCCCATTCTTAGTGGTATACACTTTCCTAGGAACCTCAAGTGGTATTAGAGAATCCAAATTCCCTCTATAAAATCCATATTTTCCTTATAATGTATAATATAAACTCAATAAATAGTATTTGTATTCCTACCTTAGATGGAAAAAATTATCATGTATGAAAAAATATAATGATACCTTATCTTCTATCACTTTTCCTGGAGATGATTGATTCAGCTATTATTGGTTTTCTTCCCTTATAGAAAGATGATCCTATAAAATTTTATAACAAAATGAATCTCAAGGTTGATATAAAATCTTATAATTTTATTCTTATATCCTTTTAATGAATTTTTTATATAAAGGTTATGGGTCTCAATACATCAAAGGAAACTTTGGTAGAAACACCAAATCATCTTTATGGGAAATATAAGAGTGAAGGAGTCAAAACTTTAAATCTATAATAGTTTGTTTGGAGATATCAGGATAGAGGAAGATAAAACTATTGATGAATACTTCACCATAGTTAATGGAATTTTCAGCAATATCATAGGATTTGGATATATATTGTAAGATTAAACTATTATTAAAAAAAATAAGAAACTTTTTGGATAGGTTTGAACCTAAAATCTATACTTTAGAAGATAAATATGATTTATCTCTTGATGAATTATATAACTTGTTTATCATTTATATAATAAGGAAATGTCTTTCATTAAAAAATATGATTAAGGAAGAGATAGCTTTTGAAGAAATGAAGAAGATGAAAATCAAAGAACTCTAACATGAGGTAATGGGCCTCAGTGGATAATGATACAAGGAACATGATGTTGAATTGAATGATAGAATCATGTACCATATCACTAAAAATTACTGGAAATGTAGATTCAAGTTCAAAGGAAAACTCCCACTTAAATTTTTTTAGTATGAAGGAATCATAAATTTTTTTATGAATTTTCCAAATAAGAAATGTGTAGAATATAATGATGATGATTATGAAGGAAAACCTTGGAGGAAGAAGTGGAGAAAAACTTCCAAATAAGATAAGCAGTCCATTAAAAGTAATAAAAAACTTACTATAAGAAATAAAATTATTATGTTAAGTAATAAGGTATAGTATGAATCTACTAATAAAACTTCATCATAAGATGAAAATATAGAGAATTTAAGAACCTTTATCGATCAAGTTTAAAGAAAGGGTGATACTATAAATAGTGAAAAATAATTAAAGAAATTTATATGGAATATCATCTCATATCAGAACATGTGTCATATATTGAGATAAACACAATAATCAATAAAGAACCCAGAATATTGAAAAAGTAAAGTGATAAAAAAAATTAATGAAAATAATAATTTCATAAAAAGGAAGATGCATACATAATATAAATAATCTCAAACTGAAAGTTATGGAACAAAGAAATATGGTGAAAGATATTGACTAAAAACATAATGTCAAGGAAGTTGAGATATGTGAGACAAAATCAATATGTCTTAAGGTTAAAAATACCTTAAAGAATATGGGAGATAATTTGAACAAATATTCATAGGTAAAGGCCAAAACATCTCAAACTATTGGAATAATGCATCCCAAGAATTAGGTAAAATCTATGCCAACTAAAAATAAAAGTTCATATAATTTTACTAAATAATAAAGTGTAATAATTGATTATGGGAAAAAATGGGTTGATTAAGAATTTGAGAAACAAATCACATCAACATAAGTTAAAAATAATTCCTGGAAGAATGACTCCTCATGAAAATGGAAATCCAATGCTGAAAAGTATGTTGAATCTCGACAAACTTATCACAAGGAAAATCCATACTACTATAAAAGATCAATTTTTAATATATATTATTGTTTTCTGGAATATATATATACATAGTAAAAATAATTCATATCACAATATGACTCTCCCTAGGAGTATGCATGAACTAAATGGGAGAAAAGTTGAAGAAAAGAAGGATACTCTCTAAAGCTGCAAGAAGAAACAAAATCAAAGTCAGTAGAAGTTAAAAAAGATCTCAAGGAAAAACTAATTTGAATTTATGGTGAAATTTTGTGGAAGTTATGACCAACTAGTTTAATATACTAAAAAATCTATGGCAGCACATCCAAGACAAGTTTCTTGTATTTAAAAATAAAAGGAAGCTGGGAAAAGGAAAATTGAAGACAAATATTTTGTTATTAAGACTGCTCTAAAAGATATCGAAAGGAATAAACCATGGGTTATTGACATTGATTTTTCCTAAAATATTTCATTTGATGTGAAAATTTTAAAAAATATTGAAGAACATGAGGGAAGAATAGTCACTTTTGAAAAAGATGGTTTGTTAAAAATAAGAGGAATTGGTTTTCCTAAGATTGAAGCTTAAAATCTAAAGTCAAAGGAAGTTCTATTTGTTAATGGGTTTAGGCACAAATTTCTAAGTGTTATCCAACTCTATGATTATGGTAATTTAGTTATATTTTGATAATATTTTTTCATCATCTGATGTTTAAAAGACAAAAAAGTTATTACTAAGGGAGAAAGGGTCGGTGATAATCTATTATAGATTGGAGATCCTGGTAACTCTTGATATTTGAGTTATGAGGATGAAAAAAATGTGGAATTGAATAATTGGGAATATTTTATATAAAATTATGATCTCAATTTTATAAAGGAAGATGTTGTAAGATATCTACCGCAACTGAAGATGAAATATTATGTTGTTTTTGAAACATTCCAAAAAGAAAGGATGGTTAGTGGAAGACATGAGAAAGTTAAAATTCAATCCACCAGACTTTTTAAGCTCACACACCTTGATCTATGTGGGATAATGAGATATCAATCAAAAAAGGGTGATTTTTAATTTATTAATTTCATTTATTATTTCAATCATATGACCAGCATAATCTTAATGAAACATAAATCAAAGGCTGTATAATTATTTCAAATTTTCGTAAGGTATGTTTAGAAAGAGATGGGTGTTTATATTTTGAATCTAATAATGGATAATTTAAAGGAGTAAATAATTAACTCATTTAATTCATATATGAAGAAAAATAGAATTAAACACCAATATAGATCTCCCTACACTCCTAAAAATGTAGTAGTGGAAAGGAAAAAATGAATTTTAGTTGAAATGGGAATAATAATTCTCACTAAATATATACTTTAAAAATGTATCTAGAATGAAACTATAATCAAATCTATAGTTGTTCAAAACATATGTTTACATTGATCAGAATAAAAATGAATCCCTATGAGATGTGGTACAAGAAAAATACTACTGTGAAATAATTCAATTTTATTATGAGTTCTTACTTAATCAAGATAAAAAATCCAGACGTAGGAATGTTTGATTGAAAGGTTGAAGAAGGAAATTTCATGGGGCATTCATCCGATGGAAAAAATTTACAAGTGTTGGAATAAATGAATAAATAATTGGTTGAATCCTTATATGTAAAAGTCATTGGAAACTATTCCACATTAAAAGATGATGAGAATGATATAATAAAAGGCAGAATGATGACTTCTAGAGAATTTGATGATAAATAGTATGACTACGAGCCTAATCTTCTACAAGATTATTCCAATCAATCTAGTTATAAGGAAACTAATATCAGAAAAAAATGACAAAAAAATTATAGACTTTACAAAAATAGGTAGAATTTGATAATATCACCAAACATCATGAAGATATTATTCAAACAAGATATAAATTGAGATTTTATGATTAAACATCACTTATCTCACAAGTGGAACCACAATATATTTTGGAAGTAGTTGAACATAATGGATGGTTAAATATGATGAATTAGGATTTGGATAAAATTGAGAAAAATTAAACCTTTGATATTATTCCATGAATGAAAGGAAATAATGTTATAAGGAAAAATAGTGTTTAGAAATAAACTCAATGAATAGGGAGAAATTTCAAGAAATAAAGTGTGGTTAGATTTAAAGGGTTATTCATAGGTGGAAGTTTATAATTTTAAAGATAAATTTACCCCCATTACAAGGATTGAAACTAATAGAATGTTTTTATCTATTTCTGCTCATAAAAAGTACAAAGTCTATCAGATAGATGTTAAGTCAGCATTCTTGAATGGATATATTGAAGAAGAATTTTATATTAAGCAACCCAATGGGTTCATACTTGATAATTATGTAACCATATTGTGTGAACTAAAGAAATATTTATATTGGATAAAATAGGCACCTCATTCCTGGTATTAAAATATTGTTAGTTTTATAAAGTAGTTTAAATTTTCAAAAATAAATTTTTTTAGAAAATTATATTTAAAAGAGATAATTAAAGGTACCTTGGCCGTAATTTTTTACATTGATGATACAATTTATTCAGGTGACTTGGATGAATATTATAAATATTTCACTAAACAAATAAATAAGAACATTGAGAAGTTATTACTCAAAGAGTTGAATTTATTTCTGGGATTACAAGTTCAATAGAAATAAAGATGCATCTTTGTCACATAGGAAAAGTATCCCAATGAGTTTTTATAAAAAAAAATCATGTCATATTCAAAGTAAGTTTATACACTTATTTATATTGGAATGATACTAAGTAAATATGAAACTAGGAAAAGTGTGAATCAGAAGGACTTATGGAAGCTTATTGGAAGTTTACTCTATTTTACTACTTCAATACTAGATATTTCATATATTGTGACATGGGTGAAATATATCAGAGTGATCTAAAGGGATCACACATTCTTAAGTAAAGATAATACTAAAGTATGTTAAAGGAAAATATAATTATGGATTTATTTATATATGATGTAATGGGATGGCCTTTCTTGGGTTCACTGATCCTAGTTGGGATAAAGATTGTAATGGTAAAAAATCAGAATCAAGAGGAACTTTCTTCTTAGGGGAAAATTATTAGATCAAGTATAGTAATAAATAAAGTTATTTTAGTTTGAGTATAACATAATCATGTTATATTTTCACCACCTAGTATTGTATGAAAATGGTGTAAATAAAAGTTAAGATAGAATATTTTATAGTAAATGTTGAATAACCATTTAATGTTATTTTTGATAATCAAAGTTCTATTGATCTCTCTAAAAATCATGTAAAACATTCCAGATCAAATCACAATGATATTAAATTTCCTTTCATTAAGTAGAAATTTACCGGTAGATATGTAATTCTTGATTATATTTAAATGAAATATCAAATTGTTGATATTTTCATCAAAGTTATTATAAGGGAAATATTTAAAGAATTGAGGCTGAAACTACATGTTAATCATCCTATACTGACTTAAGAAATTTATTAAGGCCACCCCCATATTGCTTTGGATTATATTTTCAAAGGGGGGAGAATTATAACTCTATACACTATATTTTGTGAATATGAAGCTAGTGTTATAATATGAAGGGGGGTAAAATATTAAGGGGGTTATCTTATCATAGCCACAAAATTTTTTATCATCAAGGGATGGAATTTCTTCAAAAAAATTTCTCAAACCGATAGTGTGTTTTTAGGACACTCTTTATGAGAAAGGTTTTGGTTTGATGGAATTTTAAAAAATATTTGCTCAGAATGTTTTCAACAAATCCAAATGAGGAGATTGAAGATCCTTTTGATTGATTTTGTATATATATTTTTGTATTTTTTTTAATATTGTGTTTATGAATTTTTTTTGTTTCAGGTAAAAATGAGTAGTTAAAAAATTTTGAGTTACTTATCTTACTAAGTCAGGAGATGTTTTTCTGATCCTCATTGTTTCTAATATCATGATTACTAAAAGGTTCTCATGGTTTAAGTGTGATTTTTCTAGATTTATATAGATTGTATGAGAATCAATTTAAAAATTTTTGAAGTTGAAAATTGTAGAAAGTTTGAACTTACAAAGTTGGAGTTGTGGTTGTACAAATATCATGATTATAAAGTAGTGAATTTGAAACTAATGATCAGAAGGAAATGTAAAAGGTTACTGAATTGATTCAATTAGACATAGGTCGATCACATAGGAACTTTGTATCTCCATTAAAATAATAAAACCAAAAAGGTTACCAGATAAACATGTACAATGTTGAACCAGGAAGAGAAGTATGAATAATAATGGATAGAAGAGTTTATCAGGGTACCGAACTAAGTGAAGTTTTAATAAATTCACCAGATTGAGTCTAACAATTTATACAGACTGAGCTCTGTATGAAGTTTGAGAAAATGCATGATGACTAGATGGTGACATGCCATCTCATTGGAAAGATTAATACAGATGAAATTCTATAATTCAATCATATGTAAGAAATATATTAAGAGTATCATATGGTGGAATCATGAGTATACCAAACTGAGTTAATTGGAAAAGGAGATAAAACAAATAAAGTGTTCTAAAAATGTTGAATAGTGGAAAGAATTTCAATTATATATGATGAAGAAATCTTGAGTTCGTTGAAAAGATGATTCCGAATAGAGTGGATCTAGACAAAGATACTTCACCTAAAAAATTATGGGATTAAGGATATCATATGAAGGCACTGGATAGGATATTTTTATTTTGTATCAGACATATCTTCCTTTATGTTTATACTTCGAATAGAGCCTTGAATAACTTTGTATAAACTTTATAAAGTAAAACATTGTGATGATGTTGTTTTATTCTTTCAAAGTTCATAAATATAGCTAGGATTTAAGGAATATATGAACAAGACTATTGACTTCATAATTTAAGGAAGTTTATTTGAATATTTTTTACCGAACTTTCAAGGTATTTGAAGTAGTTAAATGAAATTGAGTTGATCTGGAAATTTGAAATTAGAGAACATGCCTTATCTATGATTTTTGGATTAAAAATTCCTATATAAATGGGTGGGGAACATTAAAGAGTAGTTGTTTCAATTGTGTGAGAGTGTTTGAAATGAATTTTTTACAGTGTGAGTATCTGAAAAAGTATTTCTCTTGGATGAAGAATAATCACCAAATTGAGGTGTATCATACACATGCACATCAGATAAAGAATCATCAAATAGAGGTTTACTAGGTAGACTATCGGACTGAGGAATATCAGAAGGAGGTTCATCATGTGGAGACATATCAGACAAAGAGGTACCAGAAAGAGATTTTGGATAAAGTGTTGTGGACTAATTTCAATTTTTTATTGTTTTTGTTGGATCTTAAGGATAAAAAATATTTTAACTTATAGGAGACAATATAATTTAATATTGAGAGATAAAATGAGTTTGAGGAGAGTTGGATTGATTATATTCACTTCATTATATTGTGGATTTTTCTGGACTGATGAGAGTTGACATGGTAAGGACATGGTCACCAACATTGGGGGGAAACCTTGTAAAATCTTGTGTGCCTTTCTTTATTTTATTATATTTGAATACAGGTGAGGTTTAGTTATAAATTTGAGAGGATCGATACTCTAACAAGTTTTTCAGGTTAATTTCAGGAGAAAGGAAATTATAAAAGATCACCACTAATTCAACCCCCCTCTCTTAGTGGTATTCAATTTCTTGGAAACTTTAAAAGTGACAAATATATTAAAAGTAATTAAAATAAAAAAACAAATTTTATAAAATTATTTAGATACTTCAATGAGATCAAGGTTCCAATACATAAATCAAGTGTGAATAAATTATATAAAGTTTAATATTGTTTCATTCTTGTATTAGTAAATAAACACATGTTTCTAGAGCTTTATTCCACTTAATAAAAGTCTATCAGGGGAAATGTAAAGAACACCATATGAGATATATATCATGAGTGTCATGTTTTATATTAATATATATTTATAATAAATGAGTAAACATGTGATGTTTGGTTTCAAATATTGATATGGATATCACTTATGTATTATTTTCCCATGAATTAATGAATTATTATTTGAATGATATATTAGAACCCAAAATGTTTATGATTTAAAATAGTGTATTCCTTGAGAATGAATTAATATTTCAAGGTTTCTATTGGAGTAAAATATAAATTTTTAAAGTTTATTTTTTTTAATATTCTTTAATAAATAATGAGTCAACTTAACAAGTAATGTAATAGTTACAATTGGTTAATTTTACAAAATGGTCTATATAATAAATTTTTTAGTTAGATAATAGATTATTGATATCCTATCATTTAAACTATCAAATATACATTTTTATTTCCCTATTTATAACACAATGCCTAACCTGAGGGTCAGTATCAATGAGGTGGTTTGTTTATCCTAGTGATACCTTTAAAATATTTTTGTGACTTTTTTATTTTGAAATCATAAAAGTGAACATCAAACAATGATGACAAAAAAATAAAAGAAAATGAGATCTTGAGAAATAGATAAAGATCCAAAAGAAACAAAGGAAGGAAAGATAAGGTTAGCGTGAACAAAACCATCTCTAGAATGATATGATCTTCCACTACCTATCATTGACCAAAATGAGAATTTAACAATAGAAACTCTATTTTACTCAGTGAATGATCGATGTCTCATCCCAATTCACCACTCTCTCCACAAATAGTTAATGAACTTGCACATAATGTCTTCTTTTACATGATAGATCTCCAAATTTTAAAAAGAAACGCAAGATTAAACCACCTTTCATATAATTACTTTCATGAAGAAGTGATCTTCATGAGATTATTCAAAATCACACAACTTAACTCAAGATAACTCCATAGAATAAAGAAAATAAAGAGTGGGAAAAATAATGAAAATAAAGTAGTTAGAAATTCCTAAGAATGAGTGTGTCATCATATCTCCTCAGCTCACAATCATAATCTGCTAAGAGTGAAGAAGAAAACGATGGTGAAAAAGATATTCAATCTCTAAAAATATTTGAGATTTAACTCTTGGAACTGGCTCTGCAAATTAACCCATCATGTTTAGTGGTAATATATCACGCATGTAAAAAGAAAACAAACAACAATGAATTTTATTTATAAAAGATAATTATTGGTGATATAATGAGAAGAAGAAGCATGAGAGAGAGGGAGGGAGAGAAATTTGAAAAAAGAATGAATATGTGGGGCATACACAAAGACCCAAATCCCTATATTAAAGATAAGTAAAAGAAAATATTTACAAATAAAATAATCAGGCGGAGTACTCTGTGTAAACTTCATCATGTTACATACTCCTCCCATGTGTATAGGCTTCAAATCCAAATGTATTTCCATCTCTCCAAAACATGAATTGATAGGTTCATTGAATTATCAAACATTAAATGATCACTGTTAAAATTTAGGTGTCAGTGTCAATCACAATAGTGCTTTCCACTAAAATGTCCAACATGGTCCCTTCCTTAACAAAAAAAATTATAAATTATTACCATTATTAAATTATAAAGATCCACATGACACTTTTTCATCCATTAAATAATTAACATAGGTCAAGCTATTACTTCACTATCAACTCCCTGGATTAATTTTTGAAGCAATATCATGCCCAACATCAATGAACCACCACCTCTAAACTCAAAAGAACTCACAATAAAAGCTTCTAACATGAATTTTTTCAACCGCCTACTTTTCACATTCTTATTCCTCAAAATCATCCAAAATTAAACTCAACATATCCAACATAGTTTGGCATCAATATACTAAAACTCAACATCATCAGTTGAAAAATAGTGGCTCAAAATATCCAAACTCATTCTATCTTTCTTGGTTTAATGAAACCATCTTACACTTAAAACAATGGTGACACAAATTTCTATTACAAAATTTAGTCGATCGAATGTGTCCACCCAAATTCAATAGTACAAATATGATATTGGAGAATAACAGGCCCCTCATCATCCTCAACTCATCCCTAAAACAATAACAATAACCAAAAATTATAGATATCAACACTAAAGAAACTCAAATATAAACATCAATCTCAAAAATGAATCCCTCCTCAAATAGGTTTGGGGTTGGAAACTAGTACTAAGTAGGTATATCCCACACATGGGAGGAATTAGCTTAATGTACCTATATAAACACATGCATATCCAAGCCCATATAATTGTGAAATGTAAAACAACTAAAACTAATTCAATCATACATCTATAATCCCACAATCAAATTATGAAAATAAAGTACTAAAAGTGATAAAGGTTCCAAATACAAGCCCAACCAAAACTAAAAAGAGTACAATTAGCTTAGAAGGTAGGGACTACTACCAAATGAAACCACATATAAAACACCTTGGTCTAACTAGGTCAATCTACACTCCACTAGCTCCCTGTCCTCCTAGGAAACTGTAAAATGGGGCATTGTCTGCATAAGACACGACATGTGCGAGCAGAGTCCATACAAGGGTGGGTATAACAATACCTAGTAGGACACCCTGAAAAAACTAAACACAAAGAATCATGAATAGTCATTTCATAACAATGATATATAAATCAAATGAAGAATAAACTAGATATACTCCAAAAGGATGTTGCACCTCCAGGTTGTCTCAACCAAAATTCCATCTATAATATTCTACTTGAAGATTCTTGGCCATGATTGTTCCAAGATAACCCACTCCATGAGACATTATATCATCAAAGAAACTAATCCAAGAGGTCATAATAATTGGGCCTCACCATATAAAACTCACAGGTCTCTGAATAACTCAATACTCAGATAGGAGTCACACCTGAGACCGTTGGGGGACACCACAAACCCAATCTGGACCAACCCACTATGTAGCGGATCATATACCAATGATATCATGAACCCTACTAAAAAAGCCTTCTATATAGAGGATAAATTCCCTACACATGGAGGTCACACTGATTCCATGAACCCCTACTAGGTTATAAGAAGAAATGGTAGAGGATCACGCTCTGGTCTCACAAAGGGACACTACAAGCTCTATCTGAGACTCATCCTCCATAGGGGATCACAATCCAGAGATGTGGTTGTAATGATTCATTATACCATTAAGGGTATGAACCAAGGTAACACACTCAACTGATACTGGTCCAATATTGAATAAATGAAGGGCTCTTGACACCCTCAAAAGGGATACATAGTATGTACCGGTACATGGTGTGTCCATTCAACCCCTGGTATGTTTGTGTGGTTCTAAATCACATGGAGTGTATAACTCTAAATATGTGGAATGTAAGTATATTTAAATGACATATAGAGGTCTAATAGAACCTTGAATGTGCCATATGTCTATGCATGTGTATTGTTGGTTGTACTCATGTACCAACCCATGTACACCTAGTCGTAACCATGTACACTTGGTCATTTCCATGTATCTCAGCCTTCCTGTGCCCATGTATCCAATGATATACACACCAAGATACCAGCATGGAACACACGGTGTGTGATAGATGTTACATGATGTGTGATATTTTTCTTCTCTATAGAAACCCTAAATCCTAACAGAGGGTCCCACATAATATGTATCTCTAGATTACACATTTTGTAACTTTGGATTTTCCAGAACCCAAAGGTTCTTCTCCACTTCACCATCCAAATTGTCACTACCGCAATTCCATCCAAGAATTGTGGATCTAAGTCTGGTCATCCCTTACCACCATTGATTTCCAGGATCTAAGTTATAATATTTTTAGAAATTACCTCCATTGATCCATCTTTCACCGTTGTGTTTCAGAATCTAGAAGAATAGGAAACCTCGATCTAATCTGGTCCACCTTTGATCATCCTCTATCACCACACCTCAATCTCACCCTCGATCACAAACCGTACCCACAGTATTATTCTATTGCATCAAATAATAGTCATGTAATGATAGAATACTAGGTATTTCATTGAACCACTGGACAAATAAATTGTCTATGATGAGCATGTGAAGAAACAGAGGTGAAATCCATAAACTATAAAATTTGAGGAATGAACCTTGGCCTTTATTTGTTTTTATCATCAATTCATTATCAAAAAATTAGACGAATGAAGAGGGAAATAATCAACAAATAATAAATCAATTCTAAATAAAATAAACTTTTGATGTTTGAATCAATTATTATTCATGGAATTGATTTGTGTTTAACCAAGATAAAGAATGGGATGTAAATCACACAAATAAAACATCCTACCTAGAGTTTGGATCGATTGCTGATGAATAATGGTCCTATGTTGTCATCATTAGCGAGATCCATAAACTCTTTTGTCACACGATCCTCGATCAGATCCCGATCTGATTTCTTCTTCCAATGATACTCTAATGGATCCTCTCCAGTGGTTCCTCTCAATCTATTGGTTATGAAACTAGCTGTAGATATTGAGTCATATCCATGTATTTATTAATGAAATGGGTCATTGTTTCAATCTAATAAAATAAATATATTTATTTATTTATTTTATTAATTTCATCTATGACTGAACTTTACCAAAACACCAAACACTGATAATGTTTATGACGTGCCTAGGGTAAATCACTTGATCTTAACTCAATAGAAGCCTTATATTTCCAATATGATCCTCCATTTAAGATTTATTACACTTTTTCAAGAAAACTACATGCATGTGATATTAATATTTAAAATATTTTTTAAATATCAACTTTGAACTCATCGGGCCTTAGAATCTCACATTGTCTCAGCTTCTATCTCTGAAAATATTCCATATAATATTCTAAATTAATACATAAAAAATAAGAGTCATTACATTCTCCCAAACTCAGGGATTTTCATCCTGAAAATCAAAAAATCTACTCAAAAAATGAGGGTAATAAGCTCGTATCTTGGTCTCCTGCTCTTAGGTTCTCTCCTGAAGATTCTATAACTACCACTAGACACATAATAGGGGAATCGATCACCCATGAAGGATTATCTCATATCGATCCTCGATCTCTACTAGGTACTAACAAAAGGTAGCCTCGTCCTTGATGTTCAACTCACCCCAATTGATAATATACGATAGTTTATGCATGTACCTCCTTAGTTGCGACATATAGAAGACATTGTATACCCAATACAACTTTATTGGTAGAGATAAGAGATATTCCACCTCTTTAAATCCACACAATATCTGGAAAGGGCCAATGAATCTTAGAGATATCTTATTACTATTTCCAAATCTCTATAATCCATGTCAAGGTGAGACACTCAAAAATGCATGGTGTCCCTCCTCGAACTCTAGAGGCCTCTGTCGTCAGTCCATATAGGACTTCTAATGGATCTATGCAGTCTTCATCCTCTCCAAGATTATCTTCACCTTCTCTGTCATATTTCACACCAACTCTGGGCCCATGATTACTAACTCACCAAGATTATTCAAAAAAATTGGTGTTCTATAGGGTCACCCATATAAGGCCTCGAATAGTGCCATACCGGTGGTGGAATGGTAGCTGTTGTTTTATAAAAACTCCACCAAGGGTAGGTGATCCTCCCAACTATGTCCAAAATGAAATATTTAATCATATAGGATTTTATCCAAGACCTGAATGGTCCATTTAGTCTCACCATTAGTTTGGGGGTGAAACACCATGCTCAAATGAAACTAAGTCCCAAAGGCCTCCTTCAATACTATCCATAATCGTGATGTGAAGTGAGTATTATGGTCTGAAACAATCATAAAGGTAACTCCATGGAGTCGAACTATCTCTTACACATACAAGAATCCCAAAATATCTATTAAACTCTGCTATTGAATTACTAGGAAGTGGGATGACTTGGTGAGTGATTCTATGATCACCCAGATCACATCATGTCCCTTGGATTCACATGGTAACCCCATAATGAATTCTATGGATATATCATCCCACTTACACTCTAGCACCTCAATTTGTTGAGCTAAATCCACTAAAACCTGGTGCTCTAACTTCACTTTCTGATAAGTTAGGCATCAAGAGACAAACTCTTCAACACATCCCTTCATGTCTGGCCACCAAAACTAACATTGGAGGTCTCAGTACATATTTTCCACACCAATATATACCACCAAAGGGGGTGTATAAAACTCCCTAGTAACATCCTCCTATAATATCACTGTAACTATCATCCATCCTCTGAAATGGATAATGTGCTCCCCACCTTCAAAAAATACATCAGGATCATATCTAGTTGATAGGTGGGTATGTAAGGTACCACAATTAGTATCTTCATTATGATCTTACCTAACATGATGTAAAAGTGGTGGGGTAAAAACCATCAACTGAATATATTAATAATCATCCTTATCATCTAAGGAGAACTATAATTATTCTAACTGTTATGATGCCTTGGCCAACAACTGAGAGCAATATCTCCTACTGAGAGCATCTTCCAGCATGTTCCCCTTCCCAAGAGTATATAAAATCTCAAATTTATTTTAGTACCCTTGGTTTTTGGTATATAACCCTTTACTTTTTTATTTATATAAAGTATAATGGGGGATTTTGGGAGATTTTGGTGATCTTTCACTATGTTTTGGGGACAAAAGGAGAGGCACATGGGCTGCACAGGGTTTATTCAAACTGTGTGGAGATCCTAGTAGAACTCGTGCACAAGAGAAAATTAGAGGCAGAGAGCTTCAGCACGGTGTGTTCACGATTAGGGAGACCGTGTGAGGAGGTTGTGTTAGGGTCTTCCTAGATAGTATCTAACTCGCGATTGGAGCACAGTTTGTCTAACCGTGCAAACTAACCATGCGTATGGTTTAAATGAGATCCTAAAAAAGTGGATCTCACACATTTTTTCCTATAAGTTTCTAGTTTTTGATCATAATAGGTCATAACTCAATATTTCTCTTCCTTGAAGGTATAATAACCTCTCCCAAGTTATTTGCAGTCAATCTAAAGGCTTACCTTGGTGTTTTGAACCCTGATTCTTAAGGTGTGTGATTGTTCTTCATCGTTCTTGATCAATTTCTTAGATATACTTAGATCTACTTCTCTTATATTCTTGGTTTCTCATGTCTACACACATTATGGGTATATCTATGAGTTTTGATTCCAAATAAGTTGAGATTTGGTCTTTATCTTTATAGGAGAAGATATCTAAGGAGGTTTTGTGAAGAATCGACCCGGTTTTCTTAAGCGTTCTTCGTCCGTGTCAAGTTTCTTCAAAACCTTTGAGGTAGGTGGATTATATCTTGACTCCTCTTTCTATAATTGATTGGATTAGTTTAAAATTTATTAAATTGAATGAAAATTATTGTGAAATCTTGGTTCAATTCATGGAATAAATATTCTTTAGTGATGATTTATTGTTTTTGTGAAATTGGGTAATCTCGGTGAATTGTTGTGTAAATTTTTTTATTTTCTTGAATTTAAAATAGTGATTTTAAATTATGGATATTCTAGAATTGAAAAATGGTTTGATTAAAAGGGTGTTTTCAATAAAAAAATGTCTTTTATTGAAATTATTTGGCATTTAAATGGTTTTGATGGAAATTTTTTTCAATAAAAATGTGTTTTTATTGAAAGGGTTTTTTGTTGGAATGATTCTTTGGAAAATTTGTGTGTGAGTTCATATTTAATTTCTGGGTCTTGGTTGAAATATGACCTTGTGCTTAGTGACAAAGTTCAAATGGAACATGGGATATACTTACCTTCTCACGACTTGGTAGATCGATGAGAAATCGCTCATGATTATGGAACTATCATCGCGTAGCATGCATGGTTAGTTGTGTGGATGTGTGGAATGGATTAGGTATGCCAAAAGAATATTGAGAAATGGTTTTAAATATTTTTTAGTTATTTTCTGGAAAAATAAATTTTTGGAAAATTGGTTTCAATTTATTTTGTATGATTTTGGTTATAAATGGTTTTGAAAACTTGGTTATATTTAGTTATAAACTATTTTTAGAAACTGTTTGATATAAACTTTTTATGTAAATGTTTTTAACTCTTCTATAATAGTTTCATGAGTAATAAATTCATTAGGGAAAGCCTACTAAGTTTTATACTCACCCTTTCTTTGGAACTTTGGTGATTTTTCAGATTCTATCTTCTAATACATGGGCAAAGGTAACGTTTCACACATTTTCAGCACTACCTTGTGATACTTGGGTTGTTCAGTGATTGTGGATCTTGGAGATTGTAGTTCATTGAGTCTTGTGATCTATTGAGAGTATTTATTTTTTTATCCACTATTTACTTTGATACTTGTTTGGTCTTCCTATTTTCTACACTTTGATGTGTTCTTGAGATACATAAAGTTGTGGAGTTGTTTTTCTTTTGTTCATGCATCATTTAGTGAATGGTTTGGTGTGGTTTATTGGTTTATTGGTTTATTTATTAAAGGGTAAATCATCCCCCACTTTTATTTGAAACCCTTAGACATTTATTTCTATCTTTTGGAATCTTGTGGATGTCGCTTAAGTCCTAGTAATGATTTGTTGTGTTCTAAATACAATGAGAATTAATGGGTCATTACAAGTGGTATCATCTTGTTCAGTCCTTTCCTAACAAGTAGGTTTCACTTTCTTGGTCTTGGAGTTGATTCATTCTTTTATATTCTTTGGGTTGTGATCTTGGAAAGGAGAAGGATTGTTAGAACTTGAAATTTATAGCATAAAAGGATGTAGCTAACCCCTTTATGTTTAAATTCAAGTTACCAGGGAGTTGGGTAAATAAGTGTTTTTGGAGACACTTATAAGATCTTGGAATCTCATTGTCATGGGTTTATCCAATGAGACAAGCATTTCATGCATTTTAGAGGAATAAATTCCCATTAGGATTTCATATTTCATTTGGAGTAATGATATATTATCTTATTAAAAGATGTAAATATTGAAAAATTCATAATTTGTTTTCAAATGAAAGATTTTGAAAAGAAGATACTTGGTGTATTTTGAAAATGGTTTGATTTTTAAAAGCAAGAATGAATTTTTCAAAAATGGTTGAACATGAAAAAAGTTTGTTTTTGGAAAAAAATGTTGTGATAGTTGATGTTATATAATTTTAAATACTAATCCATCAAATTCTAGAGAGTGATACTTACATAGTTTTTTGTTTTTTTAGAAAATGACACTCAGTAGGCATCGTAGAAACCAATTGGAAGACGCTGCAGAGAATGTGGTTGCACTTGAGCCATAGGTAAACCAAGTAATAGTTAAAATCATCATCTAGGAATTTCAAGTTGTGCACATGGGGAACCAGAGGGATGATACAAGGCGTGTGGATCATTACATATAGTTCATGAAGCAGAATTCACCCATATTCTGGGGTGATTCTAAACCTGAGAAGGTAGAGGTGTGGCTCAGTAGGATGAATTGTATCTTTGAGTTCATCACCACACCATTGGAGCTAAAAGTCAATCTGGTGATTTATATGCTTGAGTATCTTTCACCCTAGTGGTGGTAACTAGTAGTGCATGCTAAAGTGGATCAAGGACTTACTTGGGAGGATTTTGAGGAATTATTTAATAAATAATTCTATCCTCACACATTCAAGATCCAGAGGACAACAGACTTATTTAGCCTGAAGTGGGATAATCTCTCTATCATAGAGTATTCATCTAAATTAATTAATTTAGAAATATTTGCACTATAAATTGTAGAAATTTTTTCATTAAAGGCATGTATCTTCAAATCAGGGCTAAGGCAGGAAATTCGGTCGAAGATTGTAGTGATTTATATTAATGACTATATAGAGATGGGGGAAAAAGTGTTGGTGGTCGAGCGAGACATATCAAGAGCAATGGGAGGATGAAATATGATGATCCTTACTAAAAATGGTGCAAACTCTAATGCTGGGAGCAAGAAAAAGAGAGATACATATTTCCAAGGTGGGAGTGGGAATCAGAATCCGACAGCTGGATCTGTAAATCTTCCTCCACGACCAAAGATCCAAGAAGGATGCTACCAATGTGATTCCTTTGACCACATAAAGCGGGAGTGTACATCACCAACAAGATCATTCCAAAATTTCAATAAAATAGGACATCTTAAGTTCTTTTTTCATAGTGCTCTGAGGATAGGTACTCAAGACACTTCTCAGGCGCTGCAAGCATCGTATGCTTCGATAGGACGAGGCCAGTAGAATCAGTCTCATCAATATAAAAAAGATATCCATGGTGATTCTCAGAATTCCATGACTCCTCAACAAGGGAAATATTATCAAGGCAATAAAGAGAAAAGTGCAGCTATGAAGCAACTGTATGGAGATGATCAAATGATTGTGGATGATCAGGCTGGACCATCTATAGTGAGAGGTGTGATTTTTTTGAATTCGACCTTCATGTAAGTACTATTTGATATCGATTCATTACATTCCTTCATTAATTCTCATGTTGTTGACTTTTTATGTTTAAAACTTGAAATGATTCCCTCTGTGATAAAACTCCAAACTCCTCTTGGTGAAAGAGAAAGTCAGGCCTTTGTGTGTAGAGTATGCGCTATAACAGTTGATGGAACTGAGCTGCAATGGGACTTCTCGATGTTGGAGATGGATGTCTATGATGTAATCATTGGCATGGATTGGATGAAAATGTTCAAATATCACATCAACTATTATAGGAGGATAGTTAGTTTCATGTCTGAGGACAATGTCGACCATCACTTCAAAGAAGAGAAGGTGGTAAAGAAGGGTGCAACTAGATTGTTGGAACCAACAGTGGGAACAATCTCTTACCAATTGATTTAATTGACTTTCACATCGATATAAGAGATCTAGGATGTTAGTTTTCTAGCAGTGGTGGATCAATTTCAAGATTTCTTTCCTAATAAATTCTCAGGTTTACCACCTATAAGGGAAGTGGAGCTTACAATTGATCTCCTTTTAGGGACCAGTCCTATTTCTCTTCCATATTATAGGATGGCACTAATAGAGTTAAGGGAATTGAAATTATAGTTAGAAGAGCTATAAAGCAAGGGTTTTATTTGACCAAGTACATCTCTGTGGGAAGCCCATATTTTGTTCGTTAAGAAAGCTGATGGAACTCTTCGACTGTGCGTAGATTATTGTAATCTTAACCAAGTTATGGTAAAGAATTGGTATCCACTTCCACACATTTATGATCTGTTTAATCAATTGAGGGGAGCTCAGTGGTTCTCTAAAATTGACCTGTGGTCTAGATATCATCAATTTTGAGTTTGAAAATAAGATATTCTGAAGATATCTTTCAGAAGTAGATATGACCACTACGAATATGTATTCATGACTTTTTGTCTCATGAATGCACCAGCAATCTTCATGGCTTTGATGAATCAGATATTTTAGCAATATCTGGACTCTTTTGTTGTGGTGTTTTTAGATGACATCTTGGTGTATTCAAAGACAAGGAATGAGCATGAGGAACACCTAGTGACAGTGTTACAAATCTTGAGATCACCATTTGTATTTCAAACTATATAAATTTAATTTTTGGATACAGGAGGTACGCTTTCTTGGAAATTTGATTTTTTTTTTAAAGGTATTTTAGTGGATATTGAAAATATAGAAGTTGTGATCTTATGGCAAACTTCGAATAATGTCTTTTAGATATGAATTTTTCTTGGTCTAGCTAGTTATTACCAATGCTTTGTTCATGACTTCTTACAGATACCCTCACAAATGAAAACATTGAAAAATAATAATTCTTCATTTGAATGGATAAAGGAATTCTATAAGTCTTTCTAAGATCTGAAATTTTGTCTTACTTCGGCACCTATCTTGATTTTTCCAGAATTAGTACAAGGATATGTGGTGTACTGTGATTCTTTAGGATTAGGTTTGGGTTGTATTATTATTCAAGGAGACCATTTTGTGGAGTATGGTTCATTAAAATTGAGAGTTCATGAGAAAAACTACCCAAAACATGACTTGTAATTAGTAGCAGACATTCATGCCTTGAAGACTTGGCATCATTATCTCTTTAGTGAGAAATTTTCTGTGTTCACGGATCACAAAATCTTGAAACACATTTTATCACAGTGATATTTGAATCTAAGACAAAGTATATGGATGGAGTATCTAAAAATGTTTTAATTTGACTTAATGTATACACTGGGAAAAGGGAATTCGGTGGTAGATGCATTTAGTATAAATTCATATGCTCAGTTAGCAAAAAAAGATTTAGATGAATGGTGGTTGATATCGGTCCTAGCCGACATGCACATGGATTTTGAAGACCAAGGTGATGTTGGGGTTTTATTTTCTTCTATGCTTGTTCTATATTTGATAATGATGGTCAAATAGGCACAAACATCTGATGTAGAATGCCTAATTATGAGTACAAAACTCAATGGTGGGGAGATCATTGAGGGTTGGAAACTTAAGGGGAGTTCAATTTTGTGTTTTAGAGATCGAATGATTGTACCGATAGATTTTAAAGAACAAATTATTCATACTTACCACCATTAGAGATGGGATATGCATCCAGGTACACAAAATATTTATAAGGCATTGAAGGCACAGTTTTGGTGGAGAGGTATGAAAAGGAAGGTGGTCGAGTTCGCCTCACAGTTCTTAACTTGTCAGTAGGTTAAAGAAGAGTGTCAGAGACCAGTGGGTATGTTGTAGTCTTTACCTATCCCAGTGTGGAAATTGGAGCATATAGTTATGGATTTTATTATAGGTCTCCCAATAATGTTCTATAAACACGGTGACATATGGGTTATAGTGGATCGTCTTACCAAGTCGCACCATTTCATTCCAATTAAGGAAACTCAAACTATGGAAGATCTGTCCAAAATCTACATCCAAGAATTGGTAAAGAGGCATGGAGTTCCAGTGTCAATATTCTCATATGGAGATACGAGGTTCATGTCTCATTTCTGGAAATCCTTACTGAAAGCCCTTGGCACTCGGTTTAATATGAGCATGGCGTATCATCCTCCAACAGATGGGAAATCTGAATGGATGATACAAACATTAGAAGACATGTTATGGGCTTGTTTAATGGATTTTGGTGGCTCATGTAAGGAGAACTTACCCTTAGTTGAGTTCTCATATAATAATAGCTAGCAGGCCTCGATACATATGGATCCATTTAAATCATTGTATGGGTGTCCTTATCATTCTCCACTATGCTGGGTAGAAATAGGTGAAACTTCACTAGTTGGGTCGAGCATTATCCAATAAAAAATGGAGAAGATTTATTTAATCATAAAGAGGATGGAGACGGCTCAGAGTCATTAAAAATCTTATGCGGATCATCTTCGACGATCGTTTTCATTTTTCGCGAGAAATCATTTGTTCTTGAGGATCTCTCCAAATATTATACATCATCATTTCGAGAAGAAGGGCAAGTTATCTCCTAGATACATTGGCCCTTTTGAGATACTAGAATGGGTTTGAGAGGTGTAATATCAATTTGAATTTCCACCACGGTTCAGTTTGGTGCATAATGTGTTCCACGTATCTCAGTTGAAAAAGTATCAGCTAGATCCTAACCATGTAATCAGATGGGATCATGTAGAACTAGATTTTTATGCTTCATTGGTATATATCCTGGTGAAGATTATGGACAGACAAGAGAAAGTCTTACATAGAAAAATCATCGATCAAGTATGGGTTTTATGGAAACATGGTCATATTCATGAAGAGACTTAGGAACGTGAGAAGGAAATGAAATATCAATGGCCAGAACTCTTTCAGAGTAGCAATAGTTTTCTACTTTCTGAGGAAAGAAAGACATATGGTGGGGAGAATTTAGTACCCTCTATTTTTTTTATGTAACCCTTTCCTTGTGTTTTTATGAATATAAATTATAATGGGTAATTTTGGGAAATTTTGGTAATCTTTCTCTAAGTTTTGGGGACAAAAGGAGAGGCGCACGGGCTGTGCACGGTTTATCCAAACCATGAGGAGATCCTAGTATGAATCATACACAAGAGAAAATTGGAGGCAAATATATTTGGCATTATGTGCACATAGTTAGGGAGACTATGAAACAAGGTCTTGAAAGGGTCTTCCTAGATAGTAGCTAATGCATGATTATCCCACAATTTGTCTAACCGTGCGAACTAACAGTGCACATGGTTTAAATGAGATCCTAAAAAAGTAGATGTCATAATCTTTTGCCTCTAAGTTGCTTGTTTTTACTCCTAAGTGACCATAAATCATGATTTATCTTCCTTGAAGGTATAATAACCTCTCCCAAGTGATTTGGAGTCAATCTGAAGGCTTCCCTTGGTGTTTCAAACCCGGATTCTTGAGATATGTGATCATTCTTCATCATTCTTGATCGGTTTCTTAGATCTAATTAGATCTACTTCTCCTCTCTTCTTGATTTCTTAGATCTACATCTGCGATGGGTAGATATATGAGTGTATATTTCAAATAAGTTTATATTTGGTCTTTTTCTTGCTAGAAAAATAGATCTAAGGAGGTTCTGTGAATAATCAACCTGGTTTTCTTAAGAATTCTTCGTACGTGTCAAGTTTCGTCAAAAACTTTGAGGTAGGTGGATTATCTCTTGACTCATATTACTAGAATTGATTGGATTGGTTTCAAATTTATTAAATTTAATGAAATTTATTGTGAAATCTTGGTTCAATTCATGGAATAAATCTTCTTTAGTGATGATTTATTGTTTTTGTGAAATTGTGTAATCTTGGTGAATTGTTGTGTAAATTGTTTTAGTTTCTTAAATTTGAAATAGTGATTTTAAATTATGGATTTGGTAGAATTGAAAAATTGTTTGATGAAAAGGGGTTTTTCAATAAAAATTGTGTTTTATTGAAATAGTTTATCATTGAAATGGTTTTGATGGAAATGTTTTTCAATAAATAGATGTTTTTATTGAAAGGGTTTTTTTGGCATGATCCTTCGGAATATTGGTGTGTGAGTTCATATTACATTTTTGGGGCATGGCTGAAATATGAACTTGTGCTCAATTCCAAAGGTCAAATGGCATGCGGGATATAATTACCTTGTGATGACTTGGTAGATCAATGAGAAACCACTCATGAGTATGGAACTTCCATCGCGTAGCATGCATGGTTGGTTTTGTGGATGCATGGAATGGATTGGATATTCCAAAGGAATATTTAGAAATGGTTTTAAAGATTGTTTAGTTATTTTTTGGAAAAATAACGTGCTAGAAAATTGGTTTCAATTTCTTTTTTATTCTTTTGGTTATAAATGGTTTTAGAAACTTGGTTACATTTAGTTATAAACTATTTTGAGAAAAAAAATTGATATAAACTATTTTATGTAAATGTTTCAAACTCTTCTATACTAGTGGAATGAGTAGGAAAGTCATTGGGGAAAACATAATTAGTTTTATACTCACCCCTACCTTGTAAATTTCGTTCTTTTGTAGATGTTGACTTCTGGGACAGGGGAAAAGGTAATGTTTCACGTGTTTTCAGAACTACCTCATGATACTTGGGATGTTTGGTGATTGTGAAGCTTGGAGATTGTGGATCATAGAGTCTTGTGGTATCTTGAGAGTCTTTAGTTTTTTATCCTCTATTTACTTTGATACTTGTTTGTTATTTCGCTGTTGTATACTTTGATGTGGTTTTGAGATACGTAAAATTGTTGAGTTGTCTTTCTTTTTGTTGACCTCACCTGTTTTGATAATCTCAATCATGTATTCATATGTGTTGAAAATCCCAATTATGTTTTCATTCTATATGATATTCTTAAGTATCATTGATCTATACTTTAATTCTTTCAAATCTGTGATCAAACCAATAATAATTTTTTTAATATAGTCTTTGGAAAATGTTAATCCTCATTTATCCATGTTCATACAAGTTATAAATTGATTCTAACCCAATCGGATGTGTTCTGCATAAAACAGATAAGTAATCTGCCTATAGCTACTGATAATGAGCTACCGGTATCCAGTCTACCGATAGACTTAGTCTACCGACAGACAGCTACCGATATACTTAACACAGAGCTACCGATGTGCTTATAAATATAAGTTACTGGCTTACGGACAGCTACCGATACAAGCATAGAGCTACCGATGCATGGAGCTACCGATGCAAGGAGCTACCGATGCATGGAGCTACCGATGCAAGGAGCTACCGATGCATGGAGCTACCGATGCAAGGAGCTACCGATGCATGGAGCTACCGATGCAAGGAGTCACCGATGCATGGAGCTACCGACGCATGCAGCTACCGACGCATGGAGCTACCGATAAACAAAGTCACCGATACAAGCATGTACCAACCGACGCATAGAGCCACCGATAGAGTCAAAGCAACTAATGAAATTGAGCTACCGATGTTCAAGCTACCGATGTTCAAGCTACCGATGCTGATTACCTACCGATCACTCGACTTACTGTTTGAATTTCTTTATCTATCTTTATTTAATCTTTCTAACGGTCATATCATACATTTTAATGATTTGTCAAATATCTGATAAAGGTTTTCGGATGTCAGGAATCCGTACCTCGTACCTGCAGAAAGAAATCTTTTATGTCCCCTGTTGCACGTGACATAAATACAAGAAGACTCTGCTGAAGAGAATACAATAGACAACACACAGAGACAAGGAAGACATACGACATACTCAAGAACAGCTGTGTGCATACAAGAAGAACCAAGCAAGACAGAATCACATAGACAATAAAGACTGCTCAAGAAGAGTTCTGTGCATACAAACGGATATCGAAGAGCTTCATCGACTACATTTCTCACTCTGTGAACCTGGAGCATACGACACTTTGTTTCTCAAACAGAAACGAGAAAAGGACTCAGACTCACTTCTGATCGAATCCAAAGGAGTCCAGAGCTACACTGAAATCACCAGAACCACTTCCAAACTCTACATATCTTGTTCTGTGATTTATTACTATACTTTTCGAGCAGTGTGTGTTATCTGCTGTATCTAACACATACACTGTCTCCTGTACTAAAACTGAAGGATTTGTAAATCCTTACCAAACTCTTTCATTCTTTCTTTCCCACGAATAACAGTGGTAGAGGTCGTGTGTGACCTGGACAGCTGGTTGCTGTTATACTGTTTCCCACGAAGAACAGTGGTAGAGGTCTTGGACCTGGACAGTTGTAAACTGTTGAACCCCGATCCAAGGTGTGGATCATTTTTATATAAACTTTTGAGAGGACTAAGTCTCGTCTTGAGACTGAACCTCTTGGTTACATTTTTGTGCCATCTCTTTCAAAGTTTTATTCCGCTGCTAATCACTTTAAAACCAATACTGTTTTTAAAGTTACTTTGATAATTAAATTAGCAAGTGTTTATGTTAAGTGTAGATTAGTAAGTTAGTTTCAAAAGATAATCACACACTCCTGTGTTGATTAACTGGGAATTAATCAATCCCTTGAGAATCTAACAGAATCTCTACTTTAATATAAATTCACTACAGTTTAATTTATTATTTTATTTGGGGGTCGTTAAGACATTTTTAAATACAGAAATTTTAATTGGTACTCAATTCACCCCCCTCTTGAGTAAACCACTCCGACCAACACTTGGTATCAGAGGTTAAAAAAAATACTTTCTAAAAGTACTCTGCTTTTGAACTGTGATTTTAGTTGTATTTTAAAGTTCTTAAAATTTCTGTTATATCTAAATTTTTATCTCTTTAACATTTTCTTACCATGGACAATAGACTTGAGGGTGCTGCTACTAACCGGCCACCTTTCTTCAATGGAACTAATTATGCTCAGTGGAAACTGAAAATGAAAATTCATCTAGAAAGCATAGGTTTTGATATTTGGACTTCCATTGAATCAGAATACAAAATTCCCACTACTGCTAGATCTACTTGGGATGAACCTACAAAGACTGCTTACAATAACAATTGTAAAGCTATAAATGCCTTGTACTGTGCTCTAGGAGATGAAGAATTTAATAGAATTTCTGCTTGTAAAACTGCTTATGAAATTTGGGATACCTTAGTTGTTTCTCATGAAGGAACAACGAATGTTAAAGAAATGAGATTGAACACTTATACTATCAAGTATGATAATTTTAAAATGAAGCCTGACGAACCCATTTCTGACATGTATCTCAGGTTCAATGAAATTGTCAATACAATGATCTCGCTGGGAAAGGATGTCTCATCGAAGGAACAAATTATGAGAATTTTGAGGTGTCTACCTGATAGATGGAGAGGCACATCTGTATCAATCATAGAATCATGTGACATTGCTGCTCTACCTTTCAAGGAACTAATTGGCAAGCTGATGATGTATGAAGAAGAGCTTAAAGTGAATAAGGAGGAAGAAAATGAACCTGCAAGAAAGTCTATCGCTTTCAAATCCTCAACTTCAAAGAATAAGGACAAAGAAAAGCTTCAAGCTGTAGTTGAAAGTTCAAGCTGTGAAGACAGTGAAAGTAATTCTGACAGTGATGCTGAGATGGCTCACATTGCTAGAAGATTTAAGAAATTTTATAGGAAAAAGAAGTTCTTCAGAAAAACAAACTATAAGGGTAAGTATGATCACCAAGGAAAATGGAAAAAGGACTGGAAGAAGAATGACAAATCAGATGATGTTGTCTGCTATGAGTGCAAGAGAAAAGGACACATTAAAGCCGACTGTCCAAAGCTGAAGTATAAAAAGAAATATGAATATAAGGACAATAAGTTTAAGAAAGCCATGAAGGCTACTTGGAGTGCTTCAGAAGACAGCACAAGTGAAGCTGAATCTTCAGACTCTGAAAGGAATCGAGCAAACATGTGCTTTATGACAAACACTTCTGAGGTAACTGCTGAAACTCCTGCTTTAAATTATTACTACTCTGGAGATAATGCAGAATCTGACTCTGATTCTGGAACAATGTCTAAAAATGAATTGTTTGAGTACTGTGATATGCTGGAAGAGACATGTAATGAACTTAAGGATAAATACAAAGGTTTAAAGAAACTGCATGCTTTAAGTGTTAAGCACAAACCTGATCTTGATATAGAAAAAGAGAAAAATGCTCAACTGTTAAAAGAAAACACTGAACTGAAACTATCTAATGAGCAACTCAGAAAAGACTTAGAGAAGTTCACAAATGGCAAGAATAATCTAACACAGATGCTAGGAAAACAAGTTGCACCTAAATATACTACTGGTATAGGATACCAACCTGGACAAAGGAAAATTGCCAAAACTAGATTCATTTCAAAATCTGGACAGAATGAAGGTAATTCTGGAGCTTCATATGCTTCAACCAGTTATATACATAGCTATGGATCTAATAAAGTTTATCTTTCAAAGCATATCAATTCTACAAATTATATGAGACCCATTAGACAAATATGGTTACCTAAAGTGTTATTGACTAACCTGTCTGGACCCAAGAAAATCTGGGTACCAAAATCATCTCCCATCTAAATCTGTTTTGTAGGGAACTTGCTTAAAGAGCTCCTGTAAAGAGACCTGGTATTTGGACAGTGGATGTTCAAGACATATGTCAGGAGATTATTCTTGTTTCAAGAGTTTAATAAAAGTTGATGGAGGCTTTGTCACCTTTGGTGACAACTCTAAAGGAAAAATCATCGGCCTAGGCCAGATTGGTAACACTGATTCAATTTTGATTTCTAAAGTTTTATTTGTTGATGGCCTTAAATACAATTTATTAAGTATTTTTCAGTTATGTGATGATGGTTTTCATGTTAAATTTTAAAATGATTCTTGCAAAGTTTTTAATTCTAAGAATGTTTTGGTATTTTCTGCCTTAAGAAATGAAAATGTTTATGCTGTTAATCTGAATTATTTAGCTAAACAGAATATTACTTGTTTGAATGCTTTTCATAAAGAATCTTGGCTATGGCACAGAAGATTGGGACATTGCAACATTCACTCACTTAGAAAACTTTCTAGGAAAAACCTAGTTAGAGACCTACCTAAATTAGAATTCCCAAATGATAGAGTGTGTAACCCCTGTCAAAAGGGAAAACAACACAAAGTTTCTTTTAAATCAAAGAAAGAAGTTTCGACTTCTCAACCACTTGAATTGGTTCACATGGACTTGTTTGGACCATCAAGAGTTTCTAGTTTAAATGGGAAGCACTATGTTTATGTTCTTGTAGATGACTTTTCTAGATATACTTGGGTATATTTTCTAGCTCACAAAAGTGAAGCTTGTTCTTACTTTATTAAATATTCCAAGTCGGTAGAAAACCTTAGTGGACTTAAGATTAAAACCTTGAGGAGTGATCATGGTCGTGAGTTTGAAAATCAAGATTTTGAATCTTATTGCTCACACAATGGCTATACTCATAACTTTTCTGCCCCTAGAACACCCCAACAGAATGGTGTAGTAGAAAGAAGAAACAGAACCCTGCAAGAAATTTCTAGAACCATGCTTAATGAATATGACCTGCCTATTTATTTTTGGGCTGAAGCTGTAAATACAGCTTGTTATGTCATTAATAGAGTCTTAATCAGACCTGTTCTTAAGAAAACCCCTTATGAATTGTGGAATAATAGAAAGCCTAAGGTTAATTACTTTAAAGTTTTTGGTTGCAAAGTATTTATTCTGAATACTAAAGATAATCTGGATAAGTTTGCTTCCAAAAGTGATGAAGGAATTTTTCTGGGTTACTCTATTTCAAGTAAAGCCTATAGAGTATTCAATAAGAAAACTAAATGTGTGGAAGAATCTGTTCACATCAAATTCGATGAAACTGATCCACATGAGCCTAAAACCTCTCTTGAGAATCTTGAAGAAGATTTGTCTATTCTGGACCTTAATGATAATTCTAAAGAACCTGTTATAAAAGCATCCAGTTCTGGACTTTTTCCAGAATCTGCTTCTGTTGAACCCGAACCTATAGATGAACCTGAAATTTCTAGTCCAACCTTTACCAGATCAACGAGGATTCTAAAGAATCATCCTTTAGAAGCTGTTGTTGGTAATCTTGATAGAGGAACACAAACTAGAGCTTCTCTAAGAAACCAGGTTGAACATCAAGCTTTTCTTTCACAGCTAGAACCCAAAAATATCAACGATGCTATCAATGATGAATTCTGGGTAATAGCTATGCAGGAAGAATTAAATCAGTTTGAAAGAAACAAAGTCTGGGAATTAGTTGACAGACCCAAGGACACTTTGATAATAGGCACAAAATGGGTTTTTAGACATAAAGTAGATGAATCTGGAAATATAGTTAGAAACAAAGATAGACTAGTTGCACAAGGATATAGTCAAGAAGAAGGTATAGACTATGAGGAAACTTTTGCACCTGTAGCTAGACTAGAAGCCATTAGGATCTTACTTGCATATGCTGCACATCTGGATTTCAAGTTATATCAAATGGATGTGAAAAGTGCATTTCTAAATGGTTTTATAATTGAAGATGTTTTTGTAGAACAACCACCTGGATTTACTAATCCCCATTTTCCAAATCAAGTTTTTAAACTTTCTAAAGCTTTGTATGGTTTGAAACAAGCTCCAAGAGCTTGGTATGATAGACTTAGCAATTTCCTTATTTCAAAAGGTTTTACTAAAGGGATTGCTGATCCAACTCTTTTCATTAAAATAATTTCTAAAGATGTTTTAGTTGTACAAATATATGTTGATGATATTATTTTTGGATCTTCTAAACACTCTTTATGTACTGATTTTTCAAAAAGTATGCAAAATGAATTTGAAATGAGCTTAATGGGAGAACTTAAGTACTTTCTTGGATTTCAAGTATTTCAAAATGAAAATGGTATTATTTTGAATCAAAGTAAATATACAAAGGATCTTTTAAAACGTTTTGGACTGGATAGTATTAAGGAAAGTGATACTCCTATGAGTACTACCTGTAAATTGGATGCAGATGAAACTGGGAAACCAGTTGATCAAACAAATTACAGAGGTATGATTGGTAGTTTACTTTATCTTACTGCTAGTCGACCTGATATTATGTTTAGTGTGTGTATGTGTGCTAGATTTCAAGCTAATCCAAAAGAATCTCATTTGCTTGCTGTTAAAAGAATTTTTAAATATCTCAAACACACGGTTAACTTAGGTTTGTTTTACCCAAAAGGACAATCCTTTGAGTTAATGAGTTATTCAGATGCTGACTTTGCTGGTTGTAAGTTAGATAGAAAAAGCACAACAGGAACATGTCATTTGCTTGGAAAATCTTTAGTTTCTTGGTGTAGTAAGAAACAGAACTCAGTTGCATTATCTACTGCTGAAGCAGAATATATAGCTGCTGGTAGTTGCTGTGCACAAATTCTGTGGATGAAACACACTCTTTTGGACTATGGATATGTTTTTAAACATGTTTCAATCAACTGTGATAACACCAGTGCAATAAACATCTCTAAGAATCCTGTATCTCACTCTAGAACCAAACACATAGATGTAAGACACCATTTCCTAAGAGATCACTATCAAAAAGGTGATATTTCTCTTGAATTTATTGGCACTGAACATCGATTGGCTGATATTTTCACTAAACCTTTAAGTTCGGATAGGCTAAGTTACATAAGACACGAATTGGGAATTTTTAATCACAACCGGTGTGAAAATCCTCACTGATGTGAAATTCTCACCGATGTTGGAAATTCTCACTGATGTGAAATTCTCACCGATGTGAAATCCTCACCGATGTACAACTCTCACCGATTTGTTTTTCTCACCGATGATTAACTCACACCGATACAAGGTTTTTAAAACTTCCGTCTACCGCCAAGAATATGAATCATTTTATTTTATTTTATTACTATATTTTAGTTGTTTATTTGGAATTCCTAAATGATAAAAACTAAGTCTAAGCCACTTCCTACCTCACCGATCTCAAAACCTCTCACCTTCGAACCTTAGCTCCCAAATCGGTCAAGAACCCTAAACCCCCGATGGAAAAAACCAAGCTTCCTATCGTCAGAGATGAAAGTGGAGAACCTAATGCTAAGAAGCAGAAGACACAGCATAAAGCCAATGTTAGTGAAGTTAGAACTAGATCGGGAAAGTGACCAGTGAATCCTCACTTGCAGAATAGAGACATAGTAATCAAGAAGGAACTGTGCGTGGAATGGCTACTGCCTAGCAAATCGTTAGTACTTGAGATTCTGGAGGACCAGAAATGGGTGGATTGTTTCTCGAATAAAAATGGTCCATACTACCCAAAGTTGGTAAAACAGTTCTATGAATTTGTAACCTTCGAAAAGGATGAAAATGAGAATCGGGTAAGCTCGTTTTTAAATGGAAAAGAGATGTCTTTTTCTTCAGTAGAGTGGGCTGAGAGTTTGAAAGTACCACATGAAGGTGTTTCTGGGTATGTATCAAGAGCGATGCCACCTAGCAGTGATATCTTTGATTATGAAACTTCCTTACAAGAGCTGACTGGTAATGGGAATCAAAGGCAAGTGGTTGCTGCTGAAATGGATGGAGAAAATCGACTGCTCTTCAAGCTTGTTCAGCATGTGTTGATATCGAGGCGAGGAGATTTTGCAAATCTGAGATATCAAGATATCTATATTCTTCATTTGCTAAGACATGGTGTAAAAATCAATCTGTGCAGATTGTTGATGCTTCAAATGGAAGACATGATTAGACCAAAGTCAAAGACTAATGCTTTGTTCTTTGCCAAGCTGATTTCAGTGATGATAAAATTGAAAGGAATAGCTGAGTCTCAGGATGAGACAGTTGTAGTCAAGAACAATTTCTGCATCACCTCGACTGTATGTAAGTACATGAAAATTAACTGGAACCCATGGAAGGGAGAATGGGTCAGTGATGATCAGAAGATTTATGATAGGTTTAATCCTGTGGATCATCCCTCAAGACCAAAGGATGAGAGAGATCCGAGTCTGAGACCTAATGAAGAGGAACCTATTTATAGTGATGAAACAGAAGAAGAAGAAGAAGAAACTCCTATGGATGTTGGAGGAGATCCAGACTTGCCCCCAAGTCCTGTTGCAGAATTGGTTTATTCTAGGAAAGGAAAGGTAGAGGAATTTCTGTCTACTCATGAGGAAGACCAGTCGGTGCCTCACCAAGAAGAAGAGGAAAAGGAAAATGTATCTGAATCGCCTGCTTCTGGTAGTTTAAGTATGAGTCCTTTGATTGGAAACTCATCTATGCCTGCTGATGAAGTAGAAAGAGTTACAGAAGAAGCTGTACCTGTATCAGAAAATCTTCAAGATGTTGCACCTGTGGAACTTGTAGTAGAAGATTCTGATGATGAGAATCCAGCAGAAAATGCTGTTGTGATACATGAGAATGCACCCATTGAGGTGGAGCATCAGTCTGTGCTTGGAAATGTTACAGTAGCTGTTGAGCTTGGAGACTGGGTAGAAGACCCAGGGTTTATAGTCTATGGATTGGATTATCCGGATTCTGATAATGAGATGACTGTGAACAGACCAAAGACCAATTATGATCTTGCTTCTGAGTTGTTGCCAGATGATGTGGTCAGATTTCATGATTTGAATAAGCTGAAAGAGGACCTCAAAACCAGTTTTGTTGAAGAAGTGAAGTTAATGGAAACCTCTCTTGCTTCCTCAATTAATTCAATAATGACTGATTCTGTAGTTAGATTGGCCTCAGCAAAGGGATCTGCTGTAGTTGTTTCCAATGATTTTGTCTCTAAATCTGATCTTGAATCCATGAAGAATGAGCTGAAAGAATCATTCAGTGTATCAGTTGCTGAGATGAAGCAAAGCTTTTATGAAGAAATGAAAATGTTGGAGAGATCTTTCGAGCTATCTCTACCTTGTAATTTATCTTCTTTTATGTCTGAGCTTATGGAATAAGTGAAAGAGTGCCAGACTCAGTCTTCTAGAATCGAAGCAGATCTTGAAGCTCTCAAGACATCAGTTGTTGCTTTGGATTCTTATATGAGCTCCAAGTCTCAAGCTGACAAGGACCTAGCGTATGTGAAGAGTGTAGTAAGCCAGTTTCTCTCGGTGTTTGAAAGTTTCAAAACCTCAGTGAAGGATCATGTTCAATTGCAAGACTCTCAAGTTCAAAGACTAATCAGTGGTTTGTCTAAGAGTTTCAAAGAAACTGTTTCTTTCTCTCTTGGCCCTCTCACATCCAAACTATCAGTTGATCTGAATCAAGTTCGAGCAATGTTGAAGGAGGAGATTGGTTCTATTTAAACCAGTGGATCTGTGGCCTCATCAGAGTTGAGCTGAGTGGTGCTTTCTACAAGAGATTCTGCGAGAGAAATAATGAAGATTGTTCAAGATTATATGAGAGAAGCCTCTGCCTCTCAAGAAGCCATAAAGAACAAAGTGGACCACTACTTCACCAGAATTTTCACCAAGCATCAACTCGATCACCACTTCAAGCTGATGTTGTAAAATATGAAGCTACCCCCAGTCACTCAAGCTTTCAGAGAACAAGTGAGCAAACTAAGAGAACTGACTCCTGCCTTAGATAAATTCATGGAGAACAAAGATGATTTCATCTCTGCTATGGAAAGAGGAGGAGGAATTATTATGGATTTTAGAAATCTACTGCTGCCCTTCTTGCATGTTGATGCCAGACCAGTCATCATCCCTCCTGCTTTGCCTGCTTCTGCCTCAGCTGCTTCCACAGTCCAGCTGACTCCTGCTCAAGCTATTTGAAGCCTCACACCAATGATCACCCAAAGATCTTCAACCTATAGGCCTGACTCTGTGTCAGTGGCCCAGCCTCCTTTAATCTTTTTTGGCATTCCAAAACCTTCACCTGCATCCTCCCCATCTGAACCTTCTACTAATCCCAAAGGAAAATCTCACGTGGAAGAGGTGGAATGATCCAGTGGCTAGGATTTTTGATAGGAATTCCTTTGTATTCTGTTTTTTGTACTTTTTGACTACTCTAATACAGAACTCCTTTTACTTATCATGTTTTATTTGTCTCCTATATATATGCTTTCCCACTTTTTTATTATCACAAAGGGGGAGAATAATAAGGAGAATAATGGGGAGAACAAAATGGGAGAATAAGGGGGAGAACAAAATGATAGAATAAGGGGGAGAACAAAGAGAATGAAAAATACTTTCAATGGAGAAACATAAGGAATAAGGGGAGACACTTTACCCTTCTTTTCATTTTTACCTCTGATACTTTATGCCTATTTAGTAACTTATGATTGTTACCTCTGATAACTTATGTCTATATCATACTATTTCTATTATCTCTGATGCTATTTTCAATAAGAAAATTGAATTCAATATTATACTCTTTACCATTATATTTTCACTATGTTAAATGCCCATATCATAAATTGTGATTATCAAAAAGGGGGAGATTGTTGACATCACCTGTTTTGATAATCTCAATCATGTATTCATATGTGTTGAAAATCCCAATTATGTTTTCATTCTATATGATATTGTTAAGTATCATTGATCTATACTTTAATTCTTTCAAATCTGTGATCAAACCAATAATAATTTTTTTAATATAGTCTTTGGAAAATGTTAATCCTCATTTATCCATGTTCATACAAGTTATAAATTGATTCTAACCCAATCGGATGTGTTCTGCATAAAACAGATAAGTAATCTGCCTATAGCTACTGATAATGAGCTACCGGTATCCAGTCTACCGATAGACTTAGTCTACCGACAGACAGCTACTGATATACTTAACACAGAGCTACCGATGTGCTTATAAATATAAGCTACTGGCTTACGGACAGCTACCGATACAAGCATGGAGCTACCGATGCATGGAGCTACCGATGCAAGGAGCTACCGATGCATGGAGCTACCGATGCAAGGAGCTACCGATGCATGGAGCTACCGATGCAAGGAGCTACCGATGCATGGAGCTACCGATGCAAGGAGTCACCGATGCATGGAGCTACCGATGCATGCAGCTACCGATGCATGGAGCTACCGATAAACAAAGTCACTGATACAAGCATGTACCAACCGACGCATAGAGCCACCGATAGAGTCAAAGCAACTAATGACATTGAGCTACCGATGTTCAAGCTACCGATGTTCAAGCTACCGATGCTGATTACCTACCGATCACTCGACTTACTGTTTGAATTTCTTTATCTATCTTTATTTAATCTTTCTAACGGTCATATCATACATTTTAATGATTTGTCAAATATCTGATAAAGGTTGTCGGATGTCAGGAATCCGTACCTCGTACCTGCAGAAAGAAATCTTTTATGTCCCCTGTTGCACGTGACATAAATACAAGAAGACTCTGCTGAAGAGAATACAATAGACAACACACAGAGACAAGGAAGACATACGACATACTCAAGAACAGCTGTGTGCATACAAGAAGAACCAAGCAAGACAGAATCACATAGACAATCAAGACTGCTCAAGAAGAGTTCTGTGCATACAAACGAATATTGAAGAGCTTCATCGACTACATTTCTCACTCTGTGAACCTGGAGCATACGACACTCTGTTTCTCAAACAGAAACGAGAAAAGGACTCAGACTCACTTCTGATCGAATCCAAAGGAGTCCAGAGCTACACTGAAATCACCAGAACCACTTCCAAACTCTACATATCTTGTTCTGTGATTTATTACTATACTTTTCGAGCAGTGTGTGTTATCTGTTGTATCTAACACATACACTGTCTCTTGTACTGAAACTGAAGGATTTGTAAATCCTTACCAAACTCTTTCATTCTTTCTTTCCCACGAATAACAGTGGTAGAGGTCGTGTGTGACCTGGACAGCTGGTTGCTGTTATACTGTTTCCCACGAAGAACAGTGGTAGAGGTCTTGGACCTGGACAGTTGTAAACTGTTGAACCCCGATCCAGGGTGTGGATCATTTTTATATAAAATTTTGAGAGGACTAAGTCTCGGCTTGAGACTGAACCTCTTGGTTACATTGTTGTGCCATCTCTTTCAAAGTTTTATTCCGCTGCTAATCACTTTAAAACCAATACTGTTTTTAAAGTTACTTTGATAATTAAATTAGCAAGTGTTTATGTTAAGTGTAGATTAGTAAGTTAGTTTCAAAAGATAATCACACACTCCTGTGTTGATTAACTGGGAATTAATCAATCCCTTGAGAATCTAACAGAATCTCTACTTTAATATAAATTCACTATAGTTTAATTTATTATTTTATTTGGGGGTCTTTAAGACATTTTTAAATACAGAAATTTTAATTGGTACTCAATTCACCCCCCTCTTGAGTAAACCACTCCGACAAACACTTTTGTTCATGAATAATTTAGTAAATGGTTTTGTTATGGTTTGTTGGTTTATTGGTTTATTTATTAAAGGGTAAATCATCCCCCACTTGTATTTTAAACCCTTCAGAATTTATTTCCATCCTTTGGCATATTGGGGATGTTTCTTAAGGCCTAGTAATGATTCATTATGTTCTCAAGCCAATGAGAATTAGTAGTTCATTATAGTTATATTCCTAGAGGAACTATAGTCATCGCCTCTATCTCAAGTTAATATCCTTCTGAGAGAATATATATTTAAGACTCTTGTGGTCAGAGTAGATGATAAACTGCTTACCCATAAGGTAGTGTCTCCATATCTTTAGGGTGAAGACTACCACTACTAGCTCAAGATCATTGGTTGTGTAGTTCTAATCATGTGGTCCCAGCTGCCTAGACCCATAGGCAATAACCTCCTTCCTCTACATCAGGAAACAACCAAGTTTGGTCCCTAAGGCATCACAAAACACTATTAACTTGACACCCTACTCTGGAAATCTCAATATGGGGGAGATCAAAAATCTATGCCTCAAAACCTAAAAACACTACTATCAACTTTTCATCCACATGAAAGGTTTTCCCTTTCGATTCAAATCTATCAATGATGTTTCCAGTCGGGATAAATTAGGTATAAACCTCTAATAGTACCCTACCAACCAAAAGAAACTTTGTACCTCGGTAATACTCTTGGGTGGTCCAAAGCTAGTATTGCCTCAACCTTTTCCCGGTCTATTGCCACTCCTACCTCTAAGATGGAATGTCCCAAGAAGTGTACTTCTTGAATACAAAATCGACACTTTGAGAGCCTCCCATAAAGATAGTTCTCTAAAAGTGTATCTAGGACCATCCTCAAGTGTCCCGCATATTCCTCCCCAGATGCCAAGTACACTAGGATAACATTAATGAAGATCACCACAAACCGATCTATGAAAGGATAAAATATATGGTTCATGAGTCCCATGAACATTGTTGGGGATTTCAGTATAATGAAAGGAATCACCAATTACTCATAGTTTTCATAGTGACATCTGAATGTTTTCTTCGGTATATCCTCATCTTGTACTCACAGCTGGTGATATCCTAATTTGTGATCAATCTTCAAGAACCATCACACCCATCTTAATTGATCGAAGAGTTCATAGATCCTATATAGTGGATACTTATTCTTCACATTATCTTGGTTTAATCATCGGTAATCCACACATAACCTCAAGTTATTATACACCTTATTAGCGAACAACACTGGGACTTCCCAAGAAGAAACATTGGGTCTCACGAATCCCTTCTCCTACAAGTCCTCAAACTGAACCATCGGCTCATGAATCTTTGAGAGAGTTGTCCAATATGATGGTGTAGATATCATGGTCATATCATGGTGTAATTCAATTCATTATTCTAGATATTGGTGGGGAATTAATCCTAGAACATCCTCAGGAAAGACATCCTCATACTCTGCCACCACCACAGGGAACTAGTAGCCCATAAAATCTACTGATCCAAGAGTCACTCTATCAAACTGGTGATTAATCAGATGCAATTTACTATACCTAAGATCATCCTACTATTCCAAGGTTTCCTTTTCATGCATTAAGGAAAACCTCATCCTGTCACTAAGGACACACCATATCCTCCACCCAAAATAGCCAATATGGGAATTAACTATGGATAGAAATATCATACCTAAGATGAAATCAGAAGGCATTATCATTTCTATAAAGATATCACATATGAATCTCTCACCTCCAAGCATCAAATCACACTATTGTAAGAAATGTTAAATCATTGAGTTGCCTCTTATTAGAGTCTCTAAGAACAAGGGTCGAGAAAAGGGATCAACCTGAATCTCTAAGTATCATACTAGAGAAGTTTCCAGAAATGAATGGCTCACATCTGTGTCTATAAATACTATAGATTAGGTAGAAAAGGCACAAATCATACCTCATATCATCTCTAGAGCTTCGAGGTCATGGGTATCTATAGCCTTCAACTAGCCTCATCCCTAAACACCATATCCTTGAGCTTATCATGGACCACCTGGGGGTGGTGGTGACAATAGGCCAAACCTCCGACCACCTATTGCTTCTCAATATAACCCTCTACCATGTTCACTTCCCTGAAAACTTCCATTCTCCTACCTCGGTCTCTTCTTTGGCAGTCCCTCTACTATCTCCCAATCAGTTGTATGATGGGTCAAAAAATCTTGTGCAAGATTTCCCTAACCATCACATAAGAAACATTGCCTCTCCCTTGGATAAATCAAGCCATAATAAGAGCCCTATATCATAGATCCTATATATTGGGATCGTCTCCTGAAGCATTTGACATGACCAAATCCCTGTGACAGTCATTGGCTTCCTACTACCAAGGTCTCGACTTCTGGATTCCCACTACCAGCACCCATTGCTAGTGCCTACTCTTCTAATAATATGTCCTCTACTAAGGCCCACTCAAGCACCCTAAAATAGGTGGAAATATAGAGAGATATCACTCAATCCCTAATATCTTATCATAAGTCCTTCATGAAGGCATTTTCCCTAAATAATGGTTCATGCACCATATCCATGGAGTACCATGAGATATCAGTAAACCTTGATGAATAATTTTTCACAGTTATACTACACTATTTTAGATTCAGAAGCTCTTAAATTCATAGTGATCACAATGTGGCCAGATAAAACTCATCCTTGAAGAGATTCTCGAAATATGACTAGGATAGAGCTATCTCATTATGTGACTAAGTCACCAGACTCCACCATCACCTAGAAAAGATCTGAATAAGACTCTCCATGATGACCTCCATCTGATCTTTAGGTGTACTCACAAGAAAAAAAACTTGAGTGACTTCCTCTAGTCAATACTTAGTGACATGGGGGTCTGGTCACCCCAAAACATGGGAGGTCGCTGCCTTTGGAACTCATGCAGTGCACTCAGTCCACATGCATCCTCAGCCAGAAATTCTAGCACTAACTACTGCTCAAAATAAGGTGGTATAGCTAGTAAACCACCTGAAGTAACCATCTATGATACAAGACCCTATACTGAAGCTACATCACTCGACGGATCATCCTCGTGATCACATAGTGGAATCCTTGATGTCTATCTTCACAAAGGCATCCTAAAATAAACAATATATACCATGGTCAAAGAGTATATTCAAGGATATGACTCAATACAGAAATGGAAACCATAACTCATTCCTATAAAATGCATGTACCAAATTTTTCCCTACAAACAATTCCTAGATATACCAAGTCAAAAGACAGGTGATTAGAGTCCTTGTGTATGGATACATCAAATATTTCACCAATACTAGATTACCTAACCTAAAATCTTAACTCGAAACACTTAACACTATTTCCAAAAAACCCAAACTAATATCATAGATGCTAGTCTTAAGGTGGAACTGACTGGTCTGATATCACTTTGTCATTACTCGACCCATTCAGACTCGAACCACGACTACCACAATCCCACCTCTAATAGGCCAGGGGTTACCGACTAGCACCAAGTAGGCATATCCCACACATGGGAGGCATTATCCTAGTGTACCTATACACACACACACATTTCCAGTCCCATACAATGCCAAAATGTAAAACAATTGAAACCAATGCATTAATACATCTATAATCCCATAATCAGAGTACAATAGTAAAGTACTGAAAGCAATAAAGGGGCCAAAAAAATCCTAACCAAAACTACAGAGAGTCCCGCCTACTCAGAAGGTAGGTAGTACTATCAAATTCAGCCACCCGAAAGACACCTTGGTCTTTCTAGATCAAGATATACTTCACCATCTACCTTTCCTACCAAGACATCGTAAAATGGGTCATCATTTGTGTAAGACATGACACATGAAAGTAGAGCCCATATAGGGGTGAGTATAATAATACCTAGTAAGACACCCTAAAAACACTAAACACATAGCATAATGAATAGTCAACTCATAAAATGATAAAGAAATCAATGTAAGAAAACAACCCAGATATACTTAAAAATAACATCGTGCCTCCAGGTGGTCTCAACCAAACTGCCAACCATAAGATTCTTCTCAAAGATTCTATTATATGATTTTCTAGGTAAAACCACTCCATGATCCATGCTATCATTGAATATTCTCATCCAAGTGGTCATGATCATTGGGTCCCACCCATGAAAACTCACTGGTCTCTGAAGACCTCGATACTCAAATAGGGGATCACACCCAGGATCATTAGGGGATACTAAAAACCTAATCTGGATCAACCCACTATATAGGGGATCATATACCAATGATACCACAAACCCAACTAAAATGACCTATTAGATAGATTATTTATTCCCTGCGCATGGAGTCGTGTCATGTTAGCCCAGCTGGGCTAAATACCTTGAGAGGGGAGTGAATCTGGGTATGAAGAATTAAAAAAACCATCTCTTTGGATCTTATTTCTTTGTTTAGACGAAATATCTTCTCTTGCTTTTTATTTGTACAATATTAATGGAAATTAAAAAAAATATAGGACATATAAATTTTACTTAGTCAACCTCATTGGGCTACATCCAATGATTATATAAAGTCAATTTGACGATGTACCAAATACACTAAATCTCACAACTATTAAATAGTTCAAAGAAGACTTTCTATCCATCCTTATTTACAAACATTCAAAATTTAAAATCTCAATGATCTCTCTCTAAAAAGAACAAACTTATCTTCTAGTAGACTCTTTTGATAATCAGTTATGAGTTGATTCACACTTGTGTGTGTCTATGGTTTTTCTTTATCAAGGAGATGACAACCACATTTTTTGTGAGACTCCTATTCAAGACCCCTCCATGAGACCCTTTTACAAGTCACCCTTTAGATCACTTGGATCGCAAGAATCCATCACAAGACTTTGTTATGTTCATGTATATTGCATGAATCTGATTAGTCCACTTATTCCTAGTGCATAACACCCTTCACAAGACCCTTATACAATAAATTTAGATCATACGAATCATGAGACCTACAAGTCATATGGATTGTGAGACCTTCAAATCACACAGATCATGAGACCATGTTCAAATCACAAGTATTGTGAGATATCAACATGTCTAACTAAACCTCCTGTGAATACTTCACTTTATGATGCTTCTTCACTTTCACGAGACCTTCTTCTACTTACATAGATCACAAGACTCCAACACAAGACTTTTTTCAAGTCATATGAAATACTTTTCTTTGGATAAACCACTTAATAAAACTTCTTAACTTCTTAAGGATGGTTTGGGGGTATTTATACGCATAAATCCACCACATTAACTCTAAAAATCATGGTTATCCATCCATTCTACCACCTCAACAATCAAAATCACATGATTCACATGATCACTTTGCAATATATCCTACTGCATGTCGCAAGTTCTTTATATGATCATCATCATTGTATTTGAGTGTGTCATATGATACCATCATGATATCCAGTGAAAATAATATATTCAGTGACATTGTCTTCTAGCACTTCATGATATCTCATTGCGAGATCCACTGACAATCATGTTCTTATCATGATCTCATAGTGATATCCAAAGACAATAATGTGTCTAGTTCCATTGTCTTCTAGCACTTCATGTGACCCCATCATGAGATCCAAATATAATTATGTAGTCATGTGAATTTTAATGACCATAATATAGCTTTTTAATTTTTCATATTTTCATTTTTATGCGCTTTGTGTGATCTCTTCATGAGATCAACTGACAATCATGTGTGTTTCGTGTGAACTCACCATGTGATATTATAATTATGCGATGTATTTATGTGCTTCACATGATCTATTTTTGAGATTATATAGAAATCATGTGATTTCTTCAAGTGATTCACATAATCTCAATGCGATATCCTCTGATAATCATGTGGTGTTTTCCATGAATCCTTCACATGGTCAGTTCTGATATTCATGCTCCGTGAGACTAATTTAGACATTCACACTCCATGAGATCGGTTAAACATTCACACTCCATGAGATCATACATCTCACACTTCATGATATGAGACATCTCATGATCTATGATATTAGACACCTCACACTCCTCAATATCAAATATTTTTACTCTGTGATATTATATATCTTATACCCCATGAGATCAGACATTTTATGCTCTATGGGATCATACATCTCATGATCACTCTCCATGCCTCCTTTAACAACCATCCTTTTTCAACAACCTAAAACATTTTCAACAAACACTATAAACCCAAAATCACCATCAAGAGGGATTTTTTCCAATAATCTCCCTCTTTAGGTTTTTTGAAATGACCTATAATCTTCAAGAACCAACTTATTTACAAGTCATATGCATGTGAAACCATTTTCCTTCTACATCCCTAAATAGTGATCAAGGACTTCCTTAACCCATACTCTAAGCCCACATGAGTCATGATCAGCATGAGAAACAAGATTATCATGAAAATTTCATCAATGTATCACTTTATTCTCAAACCTTCCAGTGGAAACATTCTTGATACCAAAATATAGAATCCACTCAGCCTTCAAGATCACTTCTTAACTAGAACATGTATTCTACTTGTATCATGAACCCAAAGGAAACTCATTTTCATGATTTTTCTTATTTGATAGCCCAGTTTTAGCATTATTAGATTTAAATATCCCACTGTTTCACTACTCCCTCTATCAGCTTCTCCTCCAGTATTTATTAAGACATTTTATCCCCCTTTTTCAATAAACCCAAAGGTTATTCATTTGTGGTATACAACATGGTAAAGAAAACATATCAGTATATAGGGGAAAACACATCATACCTCAGGTAGAGGGGATACCATTTACACAATATTAAAGTGTGGAGAGTCAACTAAACTCTAAGAGCTATTTGATTTCATTCAAATGCTTCTCTGGGTAAGGTCTTCATAAAGATGTTTGTAGCCTATAATTCAGTAGAAATATACACCATATTCACGAGGATATGCTCCACTTTGTCTACAATAAAAATATATTTTATTTAAATTTTCTTTTTCATTTAGTTATGGACTCTATTTTTTCTAAGATTTATAGTACTTGAATTGTCACAATAAATTCTGGTTTAATACTTCACTCCAACTCCCATATCTTCAAGCTACTTCTTCATCTATAATAATTGTCTGTAAGATTGAGTGGCTGTAATATATTCAGATTTTATGGTTCTCAATGAAATAAAATCTTGTTTATTTCTTAGCAAATAAATATATAGTTCTCTAAGATCTATTTCACCAGTTGATTTTTCCTTTCAATCATCTATTGAACTGGCTCAATCTACATCTATCAATCTCAATAACTCTTGCTAAGATTTTTCAATGTATAGTAAAATGAAATATATTATACCCTTGATATATCTAAGTATAATTTTCATTTAAAGTAATTGTATTTCCTTGGGATTTCTCTAATATTGTTCCACTTAGTATGTGTAAAAAAAAATATCAGGCCATGTTATTGTTATGTATAACAAACTACTAATGATCTGTCCGTATTCAGTGATATTGAATGTTTTTCCTTCATCATACCTTTAAAATTCCATTTGTGTAGCAACTAAAGTTGTCATTTATTTATAATTTTCCATCCCAAATATTCTTAGAACATCCTTGGAATATTTTTACTGAGAAATGAATGTCTCGTGTCTTCCTTGTGTTACTTGTAAACCAAGGAAAAATGTTAGCTCACCAATCATTGAAATTTCAAACTCACATTTCATGAATTGTGTAAAATGTTTGCACTGAACTTCATTTAATCCAAAAATGATTATTTCATAGACATATACTATCATAATCATACTTTGATTACTCTTTTTATTGATATATATATTATAATCAACTCTACCATGCTGAAATTTGAGCTTCTTCAAATACTGATCAAGTCGTTAATACCATGCTCTGGGTTCCTGCTAGAACCCATGTAGAACCTTATTTAATTGAAAAACTTTGTTATAATCTTCATGAATGTTAAAACAATTGGGAAATTCAATATAAAATTCCATAAACCCATTCAAAAATGATGACTTGACGTCCATTTGGGAAACTTTGAATTTCCTTTGCATTATTATGGACAAGAATAATTGAATTGTCTCCAGCCTTGAAATAGGAGAAAATGTTTCATCAACATCAATACCCTCTATTTGAGAGTATCCCTTGAACACCATTCATACTTTATTTCTGATTATTTTTCCATATTCATTCATCTTGTTACAGAAATATCATTTGGTCCTAGTGACATTCCTATCTGTTGTCCACAAAACAATCTCCCATGTATGATTGTTTTCTATTTGGTCAAGTTATTTTTTCATTACTTGAACCCAAATCTCATCTCTTGAAGAATATTCTAAACAATTTTTCTATGCCTATGATAAGAAATATTATTATTGTATAGTCTTCATCCTCCTCTTCTACACTGGAGATATATAATCCCCGATGATATTCGGCCTATCAATTTTATCTCGGCTCTTTGGTTTCCTTATAGGTTTATTTTGATCATCATCTAAATCTTATTCTAAATATACTTCAGTTACTTTCACTTAACCTGAGTTGGTAACATATTTATCATTGTCCTCCTAATACTCTTCATGGATTTATTGAATATTCTATTCATTTTTCACCAAGAAAACATCATTACTCTCTATAATTTTTCCAACCGATTATTGAAGCATTAATATTCTTTTCTTTTTCCTGAGTATTAAAAAAATATACCTTAATATCCATGAGATTAAAACATCATATATTTATCCTTATTAAGAATAAAACACTTACTTCTAACGACTTGAAATTATTTCAATGTTGTCTTCTTTCCATACCATAGATTTTATGGATTCTTTTATTCCTTCAGACATAATAAGGCTCTATTAGAAATATTAACAGATGTCAACACTGCTTCTTTCCAAAATTTCTCTATAAGTCATTGCTCAATAAGCATCATTTTGTATATTTTATTGATAATGTGGTTTTTTTTCTCTCAACCACTCCATTCTATTATAGAGTTCTTACTATTAAAACTCATTACCTTATCCCATGTTTCTTGAGATAATCCTCTACTTGGCTATTTGTGAACTTTTTTCCATTATTAGTTTAAAACTTCTATATTTTTTATCTAGAATCTTTTCAACTTCCCTTCAATAATGTGTTATGAAACTAAACACTTCAGACTTGTGGGTGATAATTGAGACCCATGTCATTCTTCTAAACCCATCAATTAAAAGGACATAATATCTCTTCCCATTAATAGATCTTGGTGAAATAGGTCCACATACATTAATATACACCAATACAAGAACTCTTTTTAACCTTTGATATTTTTCCTTATACGTCATATAAGTAATCTTCCCTTATTGACAAGCATCACATGAATGAGTATAATCACATAATAACTTAAGTAGATCTTGAGTAGCATCACATTTAAACATATTTTATAAGGTTGATTGGATCAGATGACCAAGATGATTATTCAATAGCATATTTTCTTCTTCCTTAGATAGGAAACACATATTTTCTTCTCCAATCACAAGGTAGAGATTCCTCTTCATGTGATATCATTTCAAAACAATTTCTCTATCTTTTCCCTTGATGATACACAATTTTTTGTTAAATATTATAGCATGTATTGAGTCACATAATTGACTAACACTTAGAAATTTGTGACTGAGACCTTCAACAACCAAGAAATTTTCACATCTCGTGTCTTTACCCTCAAACTTGGATTTTCCTGATCCAATAATCTTCAGACCTTCATTATTTCCAAATCTAATAACACCATCCTTGTATTAACAAATTTTTGTCACCATAAACTTATTTTCTGTAATATGGGAGGTTCATACACTATCAATGATCCATGTTCCATTTTTATATGACACTTTGAAGGCAATCTCTACAACCATTATTTACTCATCTCTTTTCTTTATGATCCATGTCTTTGAATTCATACTTGATGTTGACTGATATTATTAATCTTACTCAGAGTATGATGTTCCAACCTCATCTTATAGAGATTTAAATTTATTTTTTGTTCCTATATTATTTGATGATCACTTAAACTACTTCATTAAACTACTTTGGTTCCACTTCAGTACATTCCTTCGCATTTTCAGTGAGCAATATTTTTACATGTGCCTATGACCATCAAAAGCATTCCCAGAATATTAAAAAAAATTGGTTTCCTCTATTTATCATTACCTCATTGGTACCTCTTATCTATAGAAAATATATTTTGAGAATATATAATCTCTCTATAGTAATAACACCTGATACAGGTTGTATTCTTGTGACTCATTTTTGTACCACTGATTATCCCTTGATTTCTCTGAATATTCTAATTCTGATTCATACCCAAATAAATATTCAACCTTGGATTCGCATCTTGTGGTCTGACATTAACCATTACTGATTTTTATTTATAGTCAACTCTCATATCATCAATTTCTCTCTGATGTAACAACTTCTTCTTCAGTCATTCCTTTGACTATTTTGTTGGACCTCCGAATTGTAATTTCACTTTTTTGTCTCTAGTGAAACCTACTTTTCTAATATCATATCAGGATTCAAGATTTTCTCTTGATTCTTTACCTTTTCTTGTAATCTGAAAACTTCCTCCTTGAGTTCTTCAATACATTTGACTTGATATTTTATTATGTTAGTCAAACTATTGATAGCCTTAGTCTATTCTTCAACCTTGAGTTTGAGCTTAATGACTTTATCTGGTTTATCTGGATTTTCAAATCTAAGATTTTCAATTTCAACATTCAACTCAATATTCTCTTCTTCATACTACTACATATAGAGTTTGGAATCACAAACCATACTATTAGATTTCTTTGTTTTGTCTCTCCAATCATTTATCTCTTTAAGAGAAGCTTCTAATTCAACCTGTAGTTCAACTCTTCCTTTGACCTCTCCTTTCTCATCATCACTTTCTTCCCTTGTCTGGGAGTTACCTACAACTACCACTATAGAATCTTCTCCATGATGCTTGCAGTCTTTCATCTCTTCTGCCTCATATTCTTATAAACAGTTATTTTCTTACGAAATTAGATTATTATTTCTGAATAAATTTCTCTTAGTATTCTTCCTACCTTTCCAACTATCTAAATAATTCTTATTGGTAGTTTCATTATCATCTTGAAACTTCTTAAAACACTTTTCTACAAGATGTATGACTTTTTCACGATGAAAGCATGTAAGAGGAAGTTTCCCTTTAAACTTTCATTTTCCCCTTTGAAGGCTTGAGAAAAGGAATGACATAACATCATTCACAACATATTCTTCCTGACCATATTCTAGAGAGATCATATCCATGGCATTTAATTCCACTTCTTTAAACTTTCCTTTTTCTACAAACTCATTATCATTATTTCTCATATCGTAAATGACAAGAGTACTATGTAAGCTATCCAATGTCAACTCAATTGGATATTTATCCTCTAGTATAGAGACTTTATAATTAAACTGAGGTGGAATTATTCTCAATATGCATTTAAAAATCTTTACATATTTGATAATTTCTCCAAGACCACACACGTCTTCCACAATAACATTCAACCAATAAAAAATGCATATATAGTCTCATTGGGGTGTATTTTATGGTCCTCATATTTGTTCCACATAACTTATAGTTTGTCTTCTCAAACTTTTGAACCACCTTCATAGATATTTATAAGATTTTCACACATATCATGTGATTACTTAAATGAGATCACCTTTATGTAGATTGGGTTGGATAAATCTCCCCCTAAGGTATTGATTCCTTTAGCATCAACATCCAATTATCTATAGTCAGCTACATATAAAATTCTACTATCCATATTGGCCAAAATACCATGCATTGAATCTCTTAAAAAATCTATACCTAATGATTTATAGAAGTGATACATATATTATTACATAGTTGAAAATTATTTTCATCAAAGATCGTAATTCATTTTTTTTCTTGACAGTTTCCATTGATTATGCTGAGAGAGAAAATTTGAATTTAACCCTTTCCTATGATACCAATTATTATCCCAACTAGGTTAAATACCCTAAGGGGGTGAATTAGGGTATGAAATATTAAAAAAACTATCTATTTGGGTCTTGTTTCCTTGTTTAGACAAAACTCACTTCTCTCTCTTTTATGTTTCATAATGTAAATGGAAATTAAGACAAGCAAAGGACACGACAATTTTACTTGGTTCACCCTCACTGGGATACATCCAAGGAGAATAAAAACACAATTTTCTAATGTACCAAATACACTAAAGTTTTTGTCATTAAAAATTTCTATGTGGACTCACTATCCCTCCTAGTTTACAACCATTCACAATTTGAAATCTCGCTTCTCTCTATCTGAAAAGAATGCACTGCTCCTCCAGTAGAATATTCTGAAAAACTTTTCTAATTTGATACACAATAATGTGTGTATTTATGCTCTTTATTCATAAATGTGATTACAAACACCATTGTGTGAGACTCCTATGCAAAAACCCTCCATTAAACCCTTTCACAAGTCACCCTTAAGATCATACGAATCGAGAGACTCTGTTCTATTCATGCGGATCACGTGACTTGAATTAATATAACTATGACCAGTGGATAACACCCTATATAAGACCCTTGTGTGATACCTTTAGATCATTTGGATCATGAGACCTCTAGATCATGTGGATCGTAATACCTTCAGATCACATGAATCGTGAGACCTTGTTCAGATCATGTGGATCGTGAGATATCAATTGGTCTACCTATTCACACAAACACTCAATGCATACATTACTTTGAATGAATTCTTTAAGAGATACTTTCATGATACATTATTCTAATTATGAGGATCATAAGAACCAATATAATACATTATTCAGGTCAGTGGTGTGATTTTTCTATGTGGCCTATGTGGTCCATAGTTCAAGGGTTATGCAACCAAACCTACTAAAAGGGGCTACTCTAGATGAGGTTTAGAGTAGGGATTTTTCACCAAACCATTTCTATCAATATTTGGATGTTTGATAGGGTATGAAAATTTCCATTGGTAGTAGACCCATGTAATTCTGCACGTGAAAGCTAGCCGAGAATCTATGCGAAGGTGGAAGCTTGACATAATGTTATTGACGCTGGGGAGGGGAATTTCCTTGTAGTCTTGATTTGGAATGTTTATGGCCTTGGTATTTTAGGATCATTGGGGAATGTTTTTTGCTTTTAATTATTTGATGTCATGTTGGGTTCCCCCTCCACCCTTAAAAAGGGGTGATTATGTTAATAAAAAATTAATTTTCAGTCATTTTTCAGGTCATATGAGATACTTTTTCTTCATATCAAACCACTTAAGAAAACTTCTTAACTTATTAAGGATGGGTAAGGGGTATTTATAGGAATAAGTATACCACATTAACTCTATAAATTTTGGTTATCCATCAATTCCACTGCCTCAGCAATCAGCATCATGTGATTCACATGATCGCTTCACATGATCACCTTCTTCATGTCTCAAGTGTTTCACATGATCATTATCATTGTCTTTGAGTGTGTCTCATGATCCTATCATGAGATCCAATAACAATATTGTGGTCAGTGACATTTTCTTCCAGCGATTCATGAGATCCCATTATGAGATCCACTAACAATCATGCGCTTCACTTGATCTCATCATGAGATCCAAAGACAATCATATGGTTAGTGCCATTATCTTCTAGCAGTTTATGTGACTCCATAATGAGATCCAAAGACAATCATGTAGTCATGTGATTTTGAACAACTGTGATATAGCGCCATCATTTCCAAATTTTCCTCTTCACACACATCATGTGATCTCTTCATGAGATCAACTAACAATCATGTGTTCTTCACGTGAACTCACCGCGAGATATTCTGAAATTCATGTGAGGCCTTTAGGTTATTTTCATGTTATCTCCATGAGATTCTATGTAAATCATGTGGTGACTTTAATTTATTTTCATTATCTAAATAGGAGATCCTCTAATAATTATGTGGTGCTTTGTGTGACTCTTTCACATGATCAGTTCTAACATTCATGCTCTGTGAGATTAGTACATACATTCACGCTATGTGAGATCAATTCACATTCGTGCTCCATGAGATCAGACATATCACACTCTATGAGATCATACATATCATTCTCCACGATATCAGACATTTTCACTCTATGAGATTAGACATCTTTCACTCTATGAGATCAGACATCTCATGCTCCGCAAGATCAAACATCTCATGCTCACTCTTCATGCCTCCTTTGATAGCCATCCTTCGTCAACAACCTCAAACATTGTCAAAAAACATAATAAACCCAAAAGAACCATCAAGAGGGATTTTTTTAAACATGAAGATTCCACAAACCCCACCTAGGGTATAAGAATAAATGATATAGGATCACACTTCAGCCTCTTGGAGGGACACCACAAACTCTATCTGAGACTTATCCTCCAGAGGGGATCACAATCCTTATATGTGGATGTAATGTCACACTGTACACTTGAGGGGATAGACCAAGGGATCACACTAAACCGATACTGATCCAATATTGAAGAAAATAAGGGCTCTAAACACCCAAAAAGGGGGTACAATGTGTATGCTGGGGATACATGATGTGTCCAACCAACCCTTAGTCTACTCATGTGGTGTTTCTTCACACGGCATGTATAAATCCAAATACATGACATGTAAGTATATCAACATGTCATGTAGAGGTCTTTTAGAACCCTACCTATGTCTTCTGTATGTTCCCCTGTTCTACTGGTCCTACCTGTGTACCAACTCATATAGACTTGGTTGTGCCTGTATACACCTGGATGTGTCTGTGTATCCCATCTTCCTCGTGCCCATGTATCCTTAAAGATACATGATGAGATGCCAACATGGGTCACACATCGTGTGATAGATGTCACATAGCATGTGATATTTTTCTTCTCCATGGAAACCATAGCACCGTAGAGAGGGTCCCAAACAACGTGTGTCTCCAGATTATATGTCATGTAACTTAGGATTTTCCAGAACTCATGGGTTCTTCTCCACATCAGCGCATGTTTTGTTTATATTATAATTCCATTTAGGAATCATGGATCTGATACTAGTTGTCCCCTTCTGTTGTCGATCACCAAGACCTAGGTTCTGATCTGCTTAGAAATCACCTCCATCAAGCCATCTATCACTATTTTGCATCAAAACCGAGAATAAAACAAAATAAAACTTGATCTGATCTAGTCCACTTATGATCATAATTCATCTCTACCCCTCGATTATGAACTGCACCCATGGTATCGATCTATTGTGTCGAAGAACGATCATGCAATGATTGAATGTTGGGTATTTCATTAAACTATAGGACAAAGGAATTGACCATGATGAACTTGCAAAGAAACTGGGGAGAAATAAATGAACCATAAAATGTGATTAATGAACCTTGGACTTTTTCATTTTTAGACTCAATTCATTATCAAATAATTAGACTAATGAAGAGGTAAATAATCAACAAACAATAAATCAATCATAAATAAAATAAATCATCGATGCGTGAATCAATTATTGTTTGTAAAATTTATACAAGTTAAAATGGGATAAAGAACTATATGTAAATCAAAAAAATTAAACATCCTACATAAATTTTGTATTGATCATTGATGAATAACATTCATGAGTTGTCGTCGTTGGTGAGATCCATGAACTATATTGGTGCACGATCCTCGATATGATCTCGATATAATGTTGTATGTCAACGATCCTCTAAAGGATCCTCTCCAACAGCTCCACTAAATCTATAGGTTATGTGGTTAGCCCTAGGGATTGATAAATATCAATTTATTTTTAGATGAAATGGTTCGCTACTCCAATATAATAAAATAAATATATTTATTTATTTATTTTATTAATTTCGCTTATGACTGTAGTTTACCGAAACTCCCAATGCTGAAAAATTTTATATCATTCCTAGGGTAAATACCATGCTATGAAATTAATGGTGGCCTCATATTTCCAATTAGATCCTCCATTTAATAGTTATTATACTTTTTTATGAAAACTACACATGCATGATATTAATATTTTTAATATTTTTCAAATATCAATTCTGAGATCGTTGAGCCTCAGAATAATATGCCATATCATATCCGAGCTCTAAAAATAATAAATATAATATTATAAAGTAATACATGTTAAAATTATAGTTGTTATAGAGGAGAGGGGGTCCCTTTATAAGTGGGGGAGAGAACACACATGGAATTTTTGAAAAGAAAATGATATACCCATGTTTTACACACCCCAAAAGGCTCAAAATGAATCATTTATTAATATTGGATGATATAAGATTATAATATGGCTATAAAATAATAATTTTACAAGTTTTAGTTCATTTTAACCCTTATATTTTTAGTTCAACCCCCTGATAAACTCATTTTAACCTTAACCGTGAAAATTAATTTTTACTATTTTTACTATTCATTATGACAAAAAAATAAGTTAATGTTATTATATAATATAAATTATTTTGATTCCAAATATAGAATCAATTTTTTTAGATTCAATTAATAGAATTAGAATAATTTAATTTAAAATTAAACTCGTAGACGCGACCAAAAATCAATTTTCAAAAGAAAAAGTTTTCAAAAGTATATAAAGTTTTAATATCCAAATTCAATATGAAAATAATTCCAATGACCTAAATTAGATTAATAATAATATAATTGAACTAATTTTACTTTTAGACCATTTTGAAGTAATATTTAACTTTTTAAATTCTTTAAATAGAAAAGTAGTTTTAAATAAAAATTAGTATTTTCACTATTCATCAAAAAAATTAATCTTTTTAGAAAATTCTCAAAAATTCACTCTAAAATAATTTTGACATGTTGATTTAAAAAATTAAATTTATTTTTTAAAATACATTTTTTAAAAGTGGAAAAATTTTATATTATTATTTTTTCATAAAAAAAATAATGAAATCATCTTTTGAGAAAGATGTGTTCTCAAAGAACATAAAAAATTAAGTACTTATTTATCAGTATATTTTCTTTATCTAAAAAATTGTACTTAATTTTCAAAAAAAAAATTATTCTTATTCATACCTCCATTTTTAATGGCTAGATTATAATGGTTATATTTAAATATTATTATTTATATCTTGGTTCATTAAAACTCGGTGTTGTGTGTAACACAATCTATCAACGATATTAAATTTATTTTTTAAAAAATATATTACATAAAATATTAGGGTGTTACATTATACCTCCCCCCCTCCCTAAAAATAATTTCAATATGAAAATACTATCACTATGATATAAATAAATGATGGTACTTCTTCCTCATCACATCCTTGGGTTCCCATGCAGCTTCTTTGAATTTATGATTCCTCTAGAGAATGTTAACCAGATGGGTAATCTTGTTTCATAATACTTTATCTCTATGATACAAGATTTCCACTAGTTGTTCTTCATAGGAAAGATCATATATGATGGTTTTACCTCTAAGTTCAGTACATGTGATGGATCAATTATGTACTTCCTCAGGAGAGACACATGGAACACATAATGAACCTGAGATAGGTTTAGTGGAAGCACCAAGTGATTAGATATTGTCCCTAATTAATCAAGAATTTTGAAGGGGATAATATACCTTGGGCTTATATTTCCTTTCTTCTTGAATCTCATTACCTTATTCTATAGATAAATTCACAGAAATACATTCTCACCAACTTCAAATTCCAGATAATACTGATGATTTTTAGCATCACTTTTTATCAACTCTAAGCTTCCTTGATTTGATACTGAATTGATTTAAATTTATCTATAATTTCCATGGATATCTCATGTTCTAATAGATTTCTTTCTAAAAATTCATCCCAGTATTTTGGAGTTTTATACTTCTTCCCATATAGGGATTCATAAGGATCCATATGAATTCTTAAGTGAAGGCTATTGTTGTAAGAGAACTTTAAAAGAGGAATGTGTTGATCTCAACCAACTTTGAAATCCATAGAGGATGATATCAGTATATCCCCTAGTGTTTAGATGGTTCTATCAGGAAATCCATCTATATGATAATGATATGCAGTGATGAAACTCAACTCTTTTTCAAGGGATTACTAAAGACTTATCCAAAACTCATAATTAAACCTTAGATACCAATCATATACAATAGAATGTGGTACTCCATAAAACCTTTCCACCTCCTTAATGTATATCCTAACAATTTGATCTAGATAGAAATATTATTTGATAGTGATTAAGTGTGGTGACTTTATAAGGTTATTGACTACAACCCATATATCATTATGATATTTAGATGTTTTTTGGGATTCTGATGATAAAATCCATGCTGATGTTTTCCCATTTTTATTTTGGTATGGGTAATGGTTCTAACATCCCCTTAGAATTTTTTCTATAATCCTTAAATTATTAATATACCAGGAACTAAGATATGACCTCTATGATATCTCTCTTCATACCGTCCCACCAGAAATACTCCTTCAAATTTTATACATCTTCATACTTCTAGGATGAATGGAGAATGAAGGACTATGAGCCTCCTATAACAACTCCTTTTTCAAAAATGGTATTGAGGAGACACAAAAAATAGTTTCTAAACCTTATTACTCCATCAAAATCAAGGTTAAACTTGGGAAATTTCTTACCTTCTTCTATAGCTCTACATCTTCCTTCTATGCCTCTTTAATCTTCACTTGGATAGATGGTTAAAAAATCATTTGAGCAAGATAATATTTTCCCCCTTAATTTAAGATCTCTAAATCCATCCTTTTCAAATCCAAAGATATTGTATATTTTTTGATCCTCATCATTAATAAGCTATCATGATCCTTTTGACTCAAATCATCATCCACCTTATTCTCTTTCCCAAGGTGGTAATGTATCGAGTAGTCATAATCTTTAATCAGTTTCAACCATCTTCTTTGGTTCATATTCAACTCCTTCTATGTGAATATATACTTTAAAACTTTATGATTAGTATATATATCACACATTTATTTTTAAATATAATTCCATCATATATTTAATGAAAAAATTACTAAAGATAACTCTAAATCATGGTTTGGGTAATTTTTCTCATGAACCTTTAATTATCATGAGGCATAAGCTATCACCACATCATTTTGCATGAGGAAACATTTCAATACCTTTTTTAATGCATCACTATAGAGTAAATAACCTTCTCCATTATAGGGTAATGTAATCATAGGTGTGATGACTATCCTTCTCTTTAGTTCCTTGAAATTTTCTTCACATTCATCACTATAAAGGAACTTGGATCCCTTAATAGTTAACTTGGTGATTGGATTATATAGTCATGATAAATTCTTAACAAACCGTCAATAATATCCATCAAAACCAAGAAAAATTCATATCTCAGTCACCGTGGTTGGTCTAGGCCAACATTCAATAACTTCCATCTTTGATGGATCCACAAATATACCCTTCCTTGAGATTTTATGACCCAAAAAATGAAACATTTTGTAGACAAAATTCATACTTTGTAAATTTTTCATACATTTTTTCCTTTCTTAGGGTCTTCAATACAATTCTCAAGATATATTCTTGCTCTTTATTTATCTTTGAATATATAATAATATCATCTACAAATACTACCAAAAACTAATTAAGGTAATCTCTAAATACATTATTCATTAAATCCATGAAGATGGAGGGGGAATTAGTTAGACCAAATCTCATCACAATATACTCATAGTGTTCATACCTTGTATGGAATGTTTTCTTGGGTATATCCTCCTTCTTGAACTTTAATTGATTACATCTAGAATGAATTTAAATATTGTAAAAGTATTTATCTCGACACAATTGATCAAAAAAGTCATCAATGCTAGTTAGACGTTAATTTTTCTTGATTTTTATCTTATTAAGTTCTTGATAATAAATATAGAGTCAAATCAATTCTTCTTTCTTCTTAAAAAAAGAAATAGTGAACCCCATGGTGATGCACTTGGCTGAATAAATCCCTTTTCAATATTCTCATGGAGTTTCTTTTCTAATTCCCACAACTCAATTAGGGTCATTCTATAGGGAGTCTTTGAAATAAGTGTAGCACTAGGTATGGGTTCTACTGAAAACTCTACTTCAAAATTCAGTGGAAGACTATGCAACTCTTCCAAAAAGAAATCAAAAAATTCCCAAACAATAGGAATATCATCGATGTTGAGTTTCTCCCCAACCATTTGAGATAAACACCCCTTTTAAATATAAATCAAGACCCATAAAATGGATGTGATTTCCATTGGAAATTTATATTTATCATAGCATTGATGGATGATCATATGTTGATTTAGAACATCAATCACAACTTTCCTTCCATGTAAATTGATGTGGTATTTATATAGGGAAAGCCAATCCATGCCTAAGATAACATCAAATTAGTCAAATGGAGAATAAAAAGTTTTTTTATGAAGCACATTTCTACAACCCTCAACTGGAGAAGAATCATATACTTAAGATGTGATCATTGTACCATTGGGGGTTTTCACTACAAATTTAACATATAATAATTGGGGTGTCATTTTCATACCCTTAGAAAAATATTCTGATATAAAAGTGTGAGAAGATCCAGATTCAAATAATACATTAGTAGTTCTAGAGTGGATGGTAAGTATACCTTTCACAACATCGTTCTCATAACCCACTTCAGTAGTCATGTTCACATAATATTTCATTTTTTATTTGATATTAAGAGGTTATTATGGATTATTATCCTCATTGAACCATGTATTAGGGTGTATATTTTCATAATTCCCTAAATCCTTGCATCTACAGCACTAAAATGTGGGTGGTTTCTTCTGTTGAACCCTCTCTTAATTATTTTCATTGCCCGAATTCTTCACATTAATTCGATAGTCCTTTGCTCGGTGTCTAAGTTTACCACACTTGAAACATCTTCTTATTCCTTTTAATAATTCACCTAATCACTACTTCTCGTATTTTTTATCAAGTATGAGGTTGCAATCTTTTCTACCCTCCATGTGATATGCCACTATATCTTCTATGAAACTTCATCTTACTTTTCTTATCACCAAAACTATGAGAGTTTTCAGCTTCCATTTCCACTTTGAGTGCACATAGAATGGTTTATTCGTAGCTTTCATAGTCCATTACAGTTAATTCCTTTCAAATAATTGGTTTCAAACCACTAAAGAATCAATCAATTTTTCTTTTAGGGGTTATTATTAAACAAAAATCATACCTTGAAAGCCTTGTGAAATTTTCCTCATAGGTACCAATGGATTTATCATCCTTATACTTAAACTTGAGAAATTCATTCTACATTTTTGTAAGTAAAATATGAGGGAATTAATTACTGAAAAAAATCCTATTAAACTCATTCCATTCCATGGAGTAAATTTCATCCTCTTGCCTCGTATTCTTAATAATATTCCACCATTGGTATGATTCTCCTTCCAAATGATAAATGGATAGGAAACCCTTTTCATGTTCTGAGCAATGAAGAGTAGAAAATATATTTTACATCACATTAATCCATTTCTCAGCAACCAGTGCATCAGAATTCTCATAGAAGGAGGGTGGACATTATTGTATAAAATATGCAATGTCATGTTACTCCTTCTTTGGTAAATTCAAAAGTTCAACTTGACATGTTTTACCACTTATAACTTGAGAGGGTTTAGTGAGTATAGTCACAAAATATTGCATTCCAACTTCAAATCCATTTGGATACTCATGAGTATGGTCATTGAAATGGACATCACATTCATTTTTCACATGATTCCTCCAGGATCTAGCCATTGACTAAAAAAACATAGTATAAGAAACATTAATCATAGTTGAAAATCATATAATCGTGATAAATAAATTATAGGATGCCTAAATTATGACACCTTCTTTTAAATATATGATACATTAGGTTTTACCTAGGTCATTCATGATCATTATCTATTCAAGTCTTTCATTATGGTTCATAAAGAGTTTATGAATTTCTAAAACATATCCCATAGTAGTTTCAAACCCAGTGTATAGCAAGGCATGTTTTCATGCACCAAGTGATGATTGAATCAAAACCCAATGTACCGTTTTTGGAGTTATTACCCCTAGTTACAACTATGTCAGATCCACATCCACTTATAGTATCCAGATATGGGTGTATCACTTCAAAAACCATATAATATCTTTCTTACCAAATCTTTAGGATGTTATCATAAACTTAAACTTATCCTTATGGTTTTTAACAAGGTTCTCTAATCCTAATCTCCAAAGGTTGACTAAATCTATCCTCTAATACCAATTATAGAGACCTAAGATTTTCATATATAAATATTACATCTTTTTAGATTAATAGTCAATACATTCCCAAGAACCATAAAGGTTCAGTTTATTTTGAGACTATATAAAAAATCTTCTTATTTCATGAAATATCTTCAATATATCCCATAAATATCTTCTCATATAGTAAACTTCATAGAAAAACCCTACTTAAAACCTTTCTTCATTTCTCAGGGAAAGGAAACATAAGAAAGGGTGAGATCAGATGACTAGTAAGGGTAATCAAGGGAGATATCAATAATCACTTAAACATGAAATGAGTATAAGGTCATGAGAACATAACTTAACATTTTAAAACCATGACCTACATAACATAGATCATAATCCTAAGTCATGGAATAAAGCTTGGTGGTTCATAATACATGAATCATAAAGAAAATCAATGAACATAATTCATGAGAGAATAACATAGGCATAGGAATGTGGAAAATACGTAGCTTATAACATTTTGAATGTGTATTAATAGAAACAAGTTCACTCATTAAGTTAATGACATGAAATCAATCCCTCACATAAACTTATAGACATGAAACTAGGTTCATGCATAACTTTATGGACATGAAACCAGGTCCACACATAACCCTATAGACATGAAATCGGGTTTACACATAACCTTATGGACATAAAACTAGTTCCACGCATAACATTATGAACATGAAATTAGGTTTATGCATAACATAATTAACTCATGAGTTATGCATATTCACCCAATACATTATACGAATTTAATATACCCAACCATCACATAATCACAATCCTTTAATATAAATTCCACACAAAAAACGTTGTAATCATAACCCGTGGAAAAGGGATTGGTTTCATAAACATTTCAATATTTCAACATAGCATAACCCATGAAAGATAAACAGGTTCCATAAATATATCATAATCATAATCATAAACATAAACTATCCAGTGAAAGAATAAGTATTGTACCATTGAATCATATACCTAGTAAAACATAAACAACACCAAAGTTTTTTGTCGTTGATGAATAGAAATGTCGTTGATGAATAGAAATATCATCGAAATATCATTAAAACATTCTTGAGGAAAATAAAATTTCCACTTTGAAAATTGTATTTTTAAAATTATAAATTCACAAAATATTGTGGAAATAATTTTACTTCAAAATATCTTGGAAATTTATAAAGGAAGTTTTAAAACATTGAGTGTCTATGAAAATGGAAAATTATGTTTAGTCCATATAAGTTAAAATAAATCATTCCTTTCATATTTTGGTAAAAAGTCAAAAAGTACCTCATTTGGAAAATTATAGTGTCGCATACTGATCCCATTTTTATTTTATTTATATATTTTGTATTTACTTATTATTGTTTAATTTTTTCAGTTTAGGTTCTAGTTGGGTTCTTGATGATATTATTTTAAATTTTGGAGGTTTTGGGTTGTTTTGGTCCCTATGCGTGGTAAGTGTGCACTATTTAGGGAGAAAATGTGCATCTGGTGAAGGAAGAGGGTGTTTTCAGTTAATTTTGTTCTTGCACAGTTTTTCTTTCATGACCTATTCATGGTATGGACCAAACTTTGTGATCCAAATGAGTAATTGTGCGGCTTATTGGTGGTGTCTGAGGCAAGGTTCTCAGCTTTCAAATGGTTAGTAGAAACCATGCAGTAATCATGCAAGAGGCTCTGTAATTTTGACAGAGACAGTTCACACGGGTGGTGCATGGTTTCCCAAACTATTTGGCCAGCCTGTGAGGGGCTCCCTTCCTCCCAGTAGGGTTAGCGGATGGTTTGGTAAACTGTGCGGCCAAACCATGCGTCTTACCCAAATTCTTAAAATTTTGATTTTTTATGTTTTCCCCTTCCTCAATTAAACCCTAATTCAGGTTTCTCCTCCCCCACTCATCCTGGATGCACAAAGGGGGATCATAAACCCTCCTTACTTCGATCTCCTTCCATATTATGGGCTTCTTCAAGGTTTTTAGGTAAGTTTCTCATGATTTTTGGTCTATTTTCTCATCTTATTCACTTTCTCTTTTGGTTTATTGGTTCTCTTTGGCTTAGATACCTCTTGGATGATCCCTATGGGTATATGGATTATGTTTTATTATGTTTATTTTTATGTTATGGTGTGCGGTTTGTCTCTTGTTCTTAATTCTTCCTTCTCCTGTAGTTTTGTTTCATTCTCACATCATTAAGGTAGGTGTTTCCATCCATTTCCTTTCTAAAACATGTAATTTGATGATTGATCCTTTCTAATTAATTTCTAAATGTGTGATTCATATTTTTGGTGTGTTATTATGATTTTTTATGGTGTTTTCATGATGTAAATTTCATGAAAATGAGTTTTCAAAGTATTTTCTTAGTTATGTTTATATGTATATGTATACAAGGTGTTTGATAAAATTCCAACTGGACTTTTAAAATGAAATTGAGTACCTTGGGATTTTTTTGGCCTTGGTTGGGTTTTAGTAATTTGGTTTACTTGTGAAATTGAGCTTTGTGTTTGATTTTAGTGTTTATTTGTAGCTTGGTGCTTGTGTGTGAACCCTTGTGTTTTGGTATGATTCTACTTATGTTGTTTTGATTGGACCCATGGACATTATAGTTATCCATTTATATTCTAGGGAATATTGTTATATCCATATGTGCATGGGGTTCACATATAGATATGCACATGCATACAAATGGAAACTCTATAAAAATCTCTAAGTGATGACCATGGTTTTCAAAAACACTTTTCTCAAATCTTCCCTCTTCTCTCTCTCTCTACCTTCTTCCAAATGGTTTTTCAAAAAACTCTTGATGTTTTATAAATGACTACTTGGTTCCCAAATAACTTAAAATGTGGTTTTCAAATGTGGTTTCCAAATCAAGGACTGTTTGGAACCTTGAGGTGTAATTTGGTAACTAAATGACATAAAAGTCCCATTTGGAATCTTCCAATAATAAATAGTTTCTTTTTGTTTTGGACATTGGAATTTTTTTTGGATTTAGAAATACTAAGGCTCAGTTTCTACCTTGTGATGTTTTAGAAATTGGTTTTAAATTCATATGATATGTAGGACTGATTGGAACTTTAGTAAAGGTTGTATATATCATGGGAACCCCTATGTTATCCTTTCGATAATAGGGGCTTCTCATAGTTGGTTCTAATGCTTGGTAAAGGAATGAACGGTGGCATTAGTGATTTATTTTGAATGTCATGCGTGTGATGACCACATCATTATCCTTTATACTACTATCATAGGATTCATGGATGTTATCTAGAGGGTTGAGTGATGGTTTATTTCTTATCATAGTTGGATGGATTATAACCCCCAATAAAGTGGATAATATGGGTGGTCATTACCACTGGTGATACTAGTTTAGAGTAGTCAGGTTGGTTATTGACTATGGATATGCACCATACGACGGTATGTGGTTCTGAACCGAGTACATCCGGGGATTTCTTCTAGATATGTTTAGTAAATGTACATTATTACGTATTTTTATGCTCCTTATTTATTTTACATAATTAGTTACTTTTCTATTTTATTTTTGTCTTCTTACACCTGTATTTTCTTCCTTTATTCTAGCTTGATGGTTATACCTTTTTGTTTCACTTTCTTGACTTCCATTTTTCTTATTATTTTCTTGGGATATGTTTCTTTTTTTGTCTTTGGACTTCAAAGTGGGTTTAGAAAGAGTATTTGTTTTAAATTTATCATGTTTTATTTTATAAAGTGGGGTTTCTAGAAAAATTAGTGTTTTTTTTTAAATAGAATTTGTATTTTCCTAAATGTTTTTTTAACTAGAATTTATGGAATATTTTGGTAAAGGACATGTGTGTATTATATGGTGTTTACCTATAGATTTGTTTTATTCTTATACCCTACTTGTTCCACTGGGAATCGATAGACCCGAGTTGTTTTGCTGGTTCAACTTTAGTTTAGGTTTTTCTATGGAGTGAGATGGTCTTATGATAGTGGTGACCAAGAGGTCACACAAATATCATGTTGGTTCTAGTTTGAGTTCAGTTGTTTTTTTTAGTTTTCTATTTTGTTCTGATACTATTGTATATGGATCTATTTATGTATTTATTTTGTTCAGTGATATATAGATCCCCCCTTATATGTTGCATAATTTGTCTAGTTTATTTATATATATTTATTATGGGTTGAATCAGTACCAATTGTATTATATTTTATGCTCAAAACTAGTTACTAGCCTAGGAGGATTGGGAATGCCTCTTGGGACTTATCTTGGTCCAGATTGGGTGACCAGTTCGGGTTCGACCCAGTTTTGTTCATGATAAAATGATATCAGAGCAACTCTTGTTATTTGGGGTGTTAAGTAGTTTGGAGATAGAACTGTCATAGCTTGGGAGGTAGGTATGGGAAGTGCGTTGTGAAATCTTACTCATCATAAGCCTTGAGTTATTGAGGGAAATCTGGGACTTGAGTATTTTATTTTTATGTTTGGGTTTCTTTTGTTGGTTTTGTTTGATTTGTGTGGTTTTGGGAAGGAAAATGGAAGTGAACTGATGTTACACAGTGAGCTTTCATGGAGTATCAACACATATGGATCCTGAGTGCATGGTTCAAGATATTTCCAATGGTTTTTTCTTTCTCAAGGCATGGTATGGTAAACCATGTGGTTGGGTCATGCATGGACACTAGTTCTCTATTCCAGTAATTTCAGTGTGAGTTATGTTTTGGTTTGATTTTTGTTAGTGTAAGTGTATTTTTAATGAAAAAAGGTTCTTAGGATAAATTACTTAGGAGGAAAAAAATTATGACTTTATTTTATTTCGAAAATGGGATTTTTTATTTGAGATGGATTTGAAAATGAGTTTTTTATTCTAGAAAGTAGCCTTGGAGTAAAACAGTTTTGAATTTAGAATAGAAGTGGTGATTTCTGAAAGTGAGTTGTGATTTTGTTTTATTATATTTTGATTTATGATCTCCTATTTTGATTTGTAATGTTCCTTTTTTTGTTGAGTTTTGGTTTAATGTTGATTCAGTTTTGGGTTTTTTTTGTTATATAGTGTATTCCACATAGAAAGATTCCAAAGATTTATAGAGAATCTCTTTGAATTGTTGGCCATACCCAGACTCCCAATGGAGTGGAGGAGTCAAGTTATTTTCAGTATTTTACTATTTTCTGTGGTTATCAAGGTCTATTAGAGGTTTGGAGTGTCTTGAGAAGGTCGAAGGTGTTTTCAGATCTTTTGGAACTCCTGAATCCATGAGGGTGCGAGTTGTTTAGGGTCCATTTAAGGATATGGGTTTGGATCAGTGGAATGTGACTTTCCCATCATTTTCAAGTCATGATGTCTTGGTATGTCTTTAAGACCAATTTTATCTGATGGTTCATACCTGAGAAGGTAAAGGAGAAGAGAGTGGTGGAGCTCTTGGGTCTTCATCAAGGTCAATTAATGGTGAAGGCCTATGTTGACCACCTCAAATATATTGTTTTTTTTTTCTAAATATAGCTTCAAAGGATCAACTAAAAGAACCTACCATGATCTAGGGTCTTTGTTCATAGATTAAGGAGTGAGTTCTCTCATCTGGGGAGGTTCTATTCGAGAAGTTGGTGGATGATCCATTTTTAGTTGAGCTAGTTACTAGAGCATAATCTGTAATAGTTAGAAATCTGATTTCTCTTGGAAATCACGAGGGTTCCCCATATGGTAAGAAGTGTGTGCTAGAGTTGTCACTATGGATTCTCCCCTACTATTTCATGCCTCCCATTTGTCAGACCAATTACTCGTGTATTTCCATTGTGGTCTATTTGGGTAATTGAAGTCGTTTTTTCATCATCCTATGAATATTTTCCAACGATGTGGTCATTTGGGTCACTTGGAGAAGTCCTAAAAGAATCATTTTCATAAGGGGGAGTCTCAATCAGAGGCTTCTAGCTCCTAACTATGGGGCGGTAAATGCTTCAAGGCATCTGGGATCCAGACATAGGCTCCGGAGTAAATCTCTTCACATTGTTGAGAATATTTTTAGGTGTGGGGAGTGTCGGCCCATATTTTTTTCTCAATGTTGGATCAGAGATGGTTTAAGTTCTCCTTTTTTAGTTTTCTTTTTTTTTTGAAAATCCTTTTTGTTCTTATGATCTTGGTAGCTTTGTATTCTTTAAATTTTTATAGTGGTACTTATGAATCATGTTTCGGTTTGGTGTTTGGTCTGATCTTCTTTCGTTGGGTTCCCCTTGTGTTTGGAGTTCTAGTGTCAGTGTTATTATTCTAGTTGGTTTCTAAATGGTGGGGAGACCCTCCATTATCTCCTTGTGGTTTTCTCTAGTGTTTTTCTGGTGTGACTTGTGGATTTGAAATGTCACACTATGTTTTGTGGTTTAGTTTGGTCATGTATAGTTCCAAGTTTGTGTTTTTTCCTCATTTGGATAGGTGAATTTATGGGGCGAAAAAGTTTTTGTGTTGGGGAGAATTGTCGCATCCTGAACCCAGTTTTCTTTTATTTCTTTTATTTTTATTTATTTCTTGGTGTTTAATATTTTTGGTTGAGGTTCGGGTTGGGTTACCAGTGAGAAATTTTGAGTTTTAGAGGTTTCAGGTTGTTTTTCACTCTATGCACAGTTAGTGTACATGGTTTGGGGAGAAATAATGCAGATAGTGAAGGAAGAGGGTGTTTTCAGTTCATTTTGTTCTTTCAATATTTTTATTGCATGGAATATACGTTGTTTGTCCCAAACTATGCAATCCAAAGGGGTAATTGTGTGGCCTATTGTTGGTGTTTGAGGCAAGGTGCACAGCTTGCACATGGTTAGTATAAACCATGTGGCAGGTGTGCAGGAAGATCTAGAATTTTGAAAAATCTAATTCACATGTTTGGTGCATGGTTTCCCAAACTTTGTGGTCAACCTGTGTGGGAGTCCCTTTCTTCCAATAGGGTGCACATGGTTGGCGCATGGTTTGGCAAATCGTGTGTCTAAACCATGTGACTTACCCAAATTCTTAAAATTTTGAGTTTTCAAGTTTTCCCCTCCCTCAATTATACCCAAATTCAGGTTTCTCCTCCCCCACTCAACCTAGGCATGTGAAGGGGGCTCCCAAACCCTCCTCTTTTGGATCTCCTTCCATATTTGGGGCTTATTCAAGGTTTTTAGGTAAGTTTCTCTTGTTTTTTGGTCAATTTTCTCCTCTTCTTCACTTTATCTTTTGGTTTCTTGGTTCTCCATGGATTGGATCCCTCTATCCTGAACCCTAGGGGTAGATGTATGATATTTTCTTGTGTTTCTTTTGATGTTAGAGTGTGTGGTTTTTCTCTTATGTGTAGTTCTTTCTTCTCTCGAAGTTTCATCGCATTAGCATGTTGTTGAGGTTGTTATTTCCATCCATCTCCTTTCTGAAACATTCCATTTGATGGTTTAACCTTTATAATTAATTTATAAATTTTTTATTCATATTTTTGGTGTGTAAGTAAGATTTTTTATGGTGTTTTCATGTTGGCGATTTCATGAAAATGAGTTTTCAAAGTACTTTCTGAGTTATGTCTATATGTATATGTATACAAGGTGTTTTATAAAATTCCAATTGGCCTTTTAAAATAAAATTGAGTGCCTTTAAAATGTGTTTGGTCTTGGTTTGGTTTTAGTAATTTGGTTTACATGTGAAATTGAGCTTTGTGTGTGATTTTGGGGTTTCTTTGTTGCATGGTGCTTGTGTGTGAACCCTTGCATTTTGGTGTGATGCTTCGTGTTCTACTTTGATTGGACCCATGGACATTCTTATGGTTGTCCATTTATATACTAGTGAATATGGGCATATTCATATATGCACAGGGTGCACATATGGATATGCACATGCATACAAATGGAAACTCCATAAAATCTTCTAAGTGATGAGCTTGGTTTTAAAAAGAAACTTTCCCATATTTCCTCTTCTCTCCCTCTCTCCACCTTCTTTTAAATTGTTTTTCTAAAAACTCTTAATGTTTTCTAAATGGATACTTGGTTCCCAAATAACTTCAAATGTGGTTTTCAAATGTGTTTTACAAATCATGGCATGTTTGGCACCTTGAGATGTAATTTGGTAACTAAATGACATTAAAGTACCATTTGGTATCTTCTAAGCATAAATAGTGTTTTCGTTGTGGACTTTGGAATTGGTTTTGGATTTAGAAATGTTAAGGCTCGGTTGGTACCTTATGATGTTTTGGAAATTGGTTTTAAATTCATATGATGTGTAGGTCTAGTTGCCACTTTTGGAAAGTTTCTATGTATAATGGTAACCCATATGGTCACCCTTCTAATGAGAGGGACTTTGCATAGTTGGTGTTGGGGATTGGGAAAGGAATGCATGGTGGCATCAGTGAGTTATGTTTAATGCCAAGTGTGTGATGAACTCCTCATTCTCCTTCATACTAATATCGTGGGATTCATGGAATTCATTTAGAGGTTCAGGTGATGGTTTCTTTCTAGTTCTGGTTAGATAGACTAGAACCACTTGGAAAGTGGATAATCCAAGTGGGCATTGCCACTAGTGAGACTAGTTTAGAGAAGCCAGGTTGGTTATTGACTATGGAGGCGCACTATATGACGACATGTGGGTTCGAATCAAGTACGTCTAGGGATTGCTTCTAGGGATGTTTCAAAAATTCTCATGATTACATATTTGTATGTTCCTTCTTTATTTTACAATATTGGTTATTTTTTTATTTGGTTTTTATTTGCTTCTACCTGTATTTTCTTAATTTTTTATAGATTGATGGTTATACCTTGTTGTTTAACTTTCTTGAATTCCCCTTTTCTTATTCTTTACTTGGGATATGTTTCTTGTTTGTCTTTGGACTTCAAACTGGGTTTAGAAAGAGAATTTGTTTTAAATTGAAAATCATGTTTTATTTTACAAAGTGGGATTTCTAGAAAAAGAGGTGTTGTTTTTTTAAAGAGAAACCTTGTTTTCCTAAATGTTTTTGTAACTAGTTCTTAAGGACTATTTTGGGAAATGACATGCATGGATTCTATGGTGATTACCTACTGAGTTGTTTTATGCTCACATCCTACTTATGCCACTTGGCGTCGGTAGACCCGAGTTGTTTTATAGGTTCATCTTTGGTTTATGTTCGCATGTGGAGTGGGATGGTCTTATGGATGGTGGTGACCAAGAGGTCACACTGAGATTGTTTTAGTTCCATATTGAGTTTAGTTTTGTTTTTATTTTTTGGTTTTGGTCTGCTGTCATTTTATCTAGATCTGTTTATGTATTTATTTTGTTTAGTGATTTATGGATTCCCCTTTTTTATGATGAGTACTCCATCTGGTTTATTTATATCTCTTTATTATAGGATAAATCATTCCCAATTGTATTATCTTTGATGCCCGACACTATTTTCTAGCCTGGGAGGATCAGAAATGCCTCTTAGGCCTTGTCATGGGTCATCTTGGGTGACTGGTTCGGGGTCAACCCAGGTTGGTTCGTGACAGACAAGAAGATCCCTTTTAAAGCATTTTTTTAGAAAATTCAATCATTGGTAAAAATGAATTTAAACTTTTATAAAGGAATATTAAAAACATTTTTGAAAACATTTTAGAAAACATGGATGTGGAAGAAAAATGATTTTTGACTGAAGAAAGAAATAAAGTCGATTTTCCTTAAAAAAATATTTTGATCTCTTGAGTTCTTAAAGAGAGAAAAATGAAAGGAAAAAATGTATTCAAAAGAAATAACCAGAGCATAAGGAAATTCATGAGTTTCTTAAGAGATAGATCATAATATTTCATCATTAGAAGCATAACCATAAACAATCCTGATAAACAATGAGATTGTAACATAAAACTATTACCACTTTGGTAACTTTTGAATCATAAGCTCCATGAAAGAAAGAACCATAGATGGATATATAAATCCCTATAACATTCATAAGATCCATCATAAAAGAAATTCATGGGTAGTATATACACCACACAGAAGAAACAAGTGGTGGATATGGCATGTGTCCCATGAAAATAAAAGTGAGATGAAAATCTCCTACCATAAGTATTGACTTCCTTCATACACATTCGAACCTCCTGTATAATAAATATAGGTTTATTATATATTTATTCCAAAACCATAATCATATATATCGTACCATATATGATTTACTTATAACCTTTTATCACCCTTTTATTAACAATTCCTTGTTAAAATCGTATTTCGGGTAATAACTGCTTCGTTTTTCATGTAGATTTTGGTTTAGTAGTTTCGATCCTTTTACTTTGATCATGGTTCCATCATATCCAAAATGTTAACCATGATATAAATATCATATATATTCATTATATATGTATTTAGAATCATCCATAAAAATTAGAGATAGAAAAATAGATCACACCGTTCATGGAGACGGTAGGTCGTTTGTATGCATGAACGTTGTTTCCATTTTTTGACGGATGGAACGAAAGGAGGGTAAATAATAATTCACCTTTTTCAAAATCTTTTTTATATTATAAATATCATATATATTTATAAAATCTATCCTTATTACCATTCATGTCAAAATAAAATGAAAAACGCATCACATTGTTTGGGGGGTAATTCACACGTACGCATGAGTGGTGTTATTGTTTCCAACGGATTGGAAGGTGAGAAATTAGATGTTATATTATAATTTTAGAAGTATAATTATGTCATAAATATCATATACATATGTTAAATCCATCATTATATCCATCTATGAGAGGCGGTGATAGAAAATAAATTACATTGGTTCGTGAGGCGGTAATTTGTCATACACACGATTGACGATTTCGTTTCCCATTTGATGGAAGTGGAGATAGATATAGGTTATGTCATTAACATAATAGCATCAAAGTATATGGGATGTATCAGTGTTATTGTTTCAACATATTTGGAGAAGATTTGAAGGGGTGGAAGAAGAAATAAAATAAAAACACTCGATTAAGTACGATATCTCTTCTTCAAACAACCTCCTTAATTTAGCACCAAAAGACTTCTTAGGAGGGTTTCCTAATCAAACTAAGGACTCTAGGATGTGGAGAATGAAGTAATGAAGGGATTTGGGCAAGACTTTGATGAATCAAAAGGCTTTGGAAGTATGAAGCAGAGATGATAGAGAGTGTCCTTTTATTAATGAGGAAGAGGACACACTTCGAATTTTTGAAAAGAAAAAGATATACCCGTGTTTTACACACCCTCCAAGGCTCCAAAATGATTATTCTTGGACCTTAAATGAGATAAGGTCGAAATATGGTCATTCAATAGGAATTGGATAAGTTTTTAAGTCATTTTAACCATTATATTTTTAGTTTACTTCCCGATAAATCTGTTTTAACCTTAATCGCGGTATTGATTTTTACTATTTTTACTATTCATTATGACAAAAAATTGAGGTCACCTTATTATATAATATAAATTATGTTGATTCAAAATATGAAATTCATTTTTTCAAATTCAATTCATAGAAGTAGGAAAATTTAATTTAAAATTAAATCCATAGACGCGGCGAAAAAACAGTTTTCCAAAGAATTTTTTTTTCATAAGTATTGAAAGTTTTAATATCAAAATTCAATATGAAATTGATTCTAATAACCTAAATTGGATTAACCATAATATATTTTAACTAATATTACTTTTAAACTGTTTTAAAACAAGATGTAACTTTGTAAATTCTTTAAACCAAAAGACAGTTTTCAATAAAAATCAATATTTTTCACTATTCGTCGAAAAATTAATATTTTCATAAAATTATCAAAAATTCACTCCGAGATAAATAGGAGGAGGGACCTCACCAAAACCGATATGGGTTGGTTTGTTTGTTTGTGGAAGGGGAATTCCTCACCAATAACCCCTAACTTGAGATTATGGTGTGAAAAAATACATAGTTAAAAAACACACACGATTGCATTGGCATTGCATTGCAAATATGTGTGTGAAAAAAATTAAGTTCAAAATAACTTATTATAAATGAGTTTAGAATTATTTTCCTTAATATCAAGAAGCATTGGTGTTCTGGATCAAAATTTTGATATCATGTTTAATAAAGTAAATGATAAGATTATAAATAATAAAAATAGAGGGAGAGGAGTGAATTGGGGTCGGAGGGAAGTGGCGGTGGTACGTGAAGATTGAAGGTATTTTTATTCACAAACTTAAAATTGTGGGAAAATGGAGGTGGAGGCAAATGGGTACAACGATCCTCAAAACATGGTCCTCCACGGGTTAAAATAAATCAAACACTGGTATTGTGTGTCAAAAGAAAACCCTAATACGAAATGGAGAGGATTGATGACGAGCAATGGAGGCTTCAGCAGTGCCCCCACAGAGATGCAACGCCAGTCACCTTCTTCCGGGCTTCGGAGCCAGTTCAATCTTCGGCGGCCAATCCCAATTTTCCCTGCTTTACGTTGTCAGTCTGGTCCTCGTCTGCAATTTCGCCTGTGCTCTCCTTCGACGCTTCTCCATTCCTCGCCTGGTCTCGGAAGCATTGGTGATTAAATCTCAGTTATATTAATATGTAATGTGTTCTTCCCTCTTCCTCAATCGTTCTTCTGATCTGCATACAGTTCGGATTTATCATCGCCAAGTTGCTGAACGCGGTGTCCCCTGCACAATTCGAACAGGCGCTTCGATTGTTCGGCGTCATGCTCCGAGCTAGCATGAATGGCTACATGTTCATCCTGGGCCTGGAAACCGACTCCTCGACCCTCTTTCTCCTGAATCGGGAGGCCATCCTCGCGTATTCCGGCTTGTTTCCGACGATCGTGCTCGCCTACTTCACGGCCCCCTTCCTCGATCTCTGGTCCCAGGGCTTCCCTCCCGGCGTCTTCCCCAAATTAGGCCTCTCTGCGGTGCTCTCAGGCACCGCCTCGCCGCTCTTGACCCGCATGATCACCGATCTCAAGATCGGCAAGTCGGACATCGGACGGTTCGCAGTCGCGGCTGGCGTGCGGTGCGATTTCGTCTCTGTCGTTCTCCAGACGATCACCTACATCTTCACCCTGAAACTCACCGAGGCCCTGAAGGTGGTGGTCGCCATGGCGGTCCAGATTGTCTTCACGGCGAAGTTCGGGACGTTCTTCATGACATGGGTGAACGACACGAATCCGGCGGGGAAGCCGATCCACGACTCGATGCTGGTGCTGTCGGTCGCGTTCGTCGCAGCCATTTACACATGGCTGACGACCTTCAACCTGTTTTACCCTTACAGCGCCTTCATGACGGGTCTGTTCTTGCCCAGGGAGGGGCGCGTGTCGAAGACGATGATCCGGAAGGTTAACTTCTTTCTCAGCAGCGTCGCTTATCCCCTGTTGTTCGTTTATCTGGGAAGCTATCTTCACCTCTCGTCGATCACTCGGCATTGGAGAATGTTTTGGGTGCGGCTGTTTTTGCTCTACGGCACCGTCTTGTTCTTCAAGGTACTCGGCTCGCTCGTCGCCGGCGTGACGTTCGGTTTTCATTGGCGAGACGGAGCCATCGTCGGGTTATTTCTCGCCGTGAAGGGCCATCCCCATGTTTACACAATGATTGTGGCCAGCGAAGTTGTTCTCAGAATCCTTTCTCTCTGTGTACAGAGCCCTGGAAATCATCCTATGATGTTAATGATTGTATGTTGCAGGCGAATTACATTGATCCCGGCACGTTCTTGGTGATGGTGATCGTGATTGCTCTCACTCTGGCCTACGTTCCCTTCCTCGGAGCCGACATCATCGATCGAGCCAGGAAGCGGACGCCCATTCAGCTGAGAGCCCTCCAATGGCAGGACCCGTCGACGGAGCTCCGGGTGATGGTGTGCCTGCGTGGGCCGGAGAACGTGCCGTCGGTGATAAGCTTTATGGAAATTTCTAGAGGAAAACCAGAACCCGGCGTTGTGGTTTTCGCCACCGACATGATCGAGCTCCGGGAAGGCGTCGCGGCGACGGTGGTGCGCGGGGAGGAACCGGACGCCGTCTCTGTCTCGGACAAGTCCATGGCGGAGATGAGGAGGCGGATCGGGGATGAAATCCAGGCGTACATGGCGGAGCACGGGAACGGCATCACCCTGCGGCGGATGCTCGCCGTGGCGACCATGAGCTCCATGCACCAAGACATCTGCGTCCAGGCGGAGGATCTGACGGTGTCGCTCATCGTGCTGCCGTTCCATAAGAGCTCCGTCCCCGCCAGGAAGTCCGACGACGGCCACGCCGGGTTCCGTTACATGAACCGCATGGTGCTCCGGCAGGCGCCGTGCTCCGTCGGGATTCTGGTGGACCGGGGATTCGGCTATATCGGGAGGTCATCCCGGCCGTCCAAGGCGGGGCTGATCTTCATCGGCGGGAAGGACGACCGGGAGGCGCTGGCGTACGCGGGGCGGGTGGCGCGGCACCCGGGCGTGCGGCTGACGGTGATCCGGTTCATGGTGGACACGAGCGCGGAGGGCGGCGGCGCGTCGCAGAGGGCGGGGAAGCAGCGGCTGCGGGCGGCGGAGTACGAGCGGGAGATGAAGCTGGACGACGAGTGCTTCGCCGATTTCTACGAGCGCCACGTGGTGGAGGGGCGCGTGTCGTACGTGGAGAAGTACCTGGCCAACTCGTCGGAGGCGTTCGCGGCGCTGCACGCGCTCGGCGGGGAGTACGGGCTGTTCATCGTGGGGCGGGGAGGGCGCGTGAACTCGGTGCTGACGCAGGGGATGAGGGACTGGGAGCAGTGCGCGGAGCTGGGCCCCATTGGCGACATACTTTCTGGCCCAAATTTCTCGCCGGCGGCCTCCATCTTGATCGTCCAGCAGCACTGCCAGAGAGGGAAATTGGACGGCCTGGATGACGACTTTTCCATCATGTAAAATTTTTCGTTGAATAAATATTTATTTTCGAATTTAACTGTATGGTAATTATTTATCTAACCAATTTATATTCGTTTTTTTTAACAACGTAAACTATTTATAGTCAATGGTAATTTTACACACGGAGGGTAATTACGCATAATTATAATTAATATTTGAATTAAAAATGAGACAATGGAAAACTGCCACGTGGCAAGTGGTGGACTGGGAACTTGGGGGTTGAGGGTGCACGGGAAAGCATGTGAATAATCAAAGCCAGTTGGTGGGCACACATACGGCGTGGACTTATTAACGCGGTAGGTTAAACCACATGTTTTCCCCTCAATCGCACGCACAGTTAAAATATTGTCCGTCCACTGTGGCTTGACCCGTGACCCTTTTCATTTGAAACCATGGACACCGAGATTACAGTTTATGAATCAAGAGAATTTAGAAATACAATAATTTTTCAAAAAATATACATTGTTTACAACAATAGGAAGGTCATTAAATCAAAATAACATCCCTGTAACATTTTGTATACAATTTCTAGCATTTGTTTCTTCCATGGCCAAAGTGCATACCCCAAATTCATACATGATTGCTCATACCGACCATTCATGATTTCTACACTTACGGATCGCGTGATATTCGCCGCTTTTATCAATACTAAACAAAAAACGCTGATAAAATAAGATTTTTTTATCACTAGTTAAAATCACCAATAAAGTTCACTTTTATTTGTGCTAAAAAACATTGAGAAAAAGGTACTATAATGAGTCCGCTCTTTATTACACATTAATGCATATTTTATTACATAAAATTATACTTAATACAACCCATAAGATCGAGAGCTATAGCGTGTTTGGGAAATTAGATACATTACATATCAACTTAAAACATAAAAAGTAACATTCTTATTGAAAACTTCTTTAACATGATCAAAACGTTCCTTCGTACTTAACACTACATGAAATAACCTAAGAACATACATTAGAAAGAGCTGAGTTCTAAAGCTCAGTAAGGGAATAAATACGACATAACATGAAGAAGACAATACATGTTAGACAATAAGCATATCAATAAAGTATAAAAGGAACATGGAAAATAAGACATGATATAGAATGATAATCGTAACATAAGAAACGTGACAACAACATACTACCTGATATAAGCATGAGTTAAGACTCATCACACATGGAGGAGTATGAGTCAAGGCTCGTTGCACAATGAGGAACATGAGTCAAGACTCATTGCACATGGAGGAGCATGAGTCAAGGCTAGCTGTCAAGACCATTGCACATGACGCATCATGATACTAAACATTATCCAATGTATTGAATCGCTATTAGGGCACACCCTTCATAATCATTTCAATCTCATGCTTGTCACATAGATCATATAACATGGATCCATTCAACATCATAATTTATTCCAAGATCAAGGAATGTTGAATTCATACATGTAAGCCCCTACTCCATAAGTATATGTGTATAAAGATGAATACCCATGAAAGAAAAACGGGTATGGTATTCACTATACAATTATTTTGGCTTAAAAAATCGCGGTGAAATTTCGACATCATAACGACGTTACTTAAAAATTCATAAAATGGGTTCATGAGAACGAAAGAGGTCTCTCATCATTTATACATGAAATTGACAGTAAAATACATGTCTCAACATAAAGAATTGGATATAAAAGGCATATCATAATAAAGAAACTTGAAGAAAGAGGAGAAAGGAAAGAACCCTTACAAAATTTCGACATTGTAACGAGTGTGCATAAAGATTCATAGGTCGGCTAAACGAGAGTGAAAGAGGCTCTCATCATTTATACATAAAATTGATAGTAAGGAGGATATGAAATAACATATCCCAATATAAGCAAATGGAAATTAAAAGACATAATATTAAAAGGAGTTCTTGATAAAAGAGGAGAGTGGAAGATCCCTTATGGAATTTCGGTATAGTAACGGTTTAAATAAAGGTCATAACGAGAAATGATAAATAATCACTCATTCAAACAACATCAATTGTATAGTGAGAAAATAATAGTAAATGAATTACAACATAACCAATTGAAATTATAAAGACTAATTTCAAGGAAGATTCTTGAATTAAAAGAGAGGGAGGTGAGAATCCCATATAGAATTTCAGCATAGTAACGACTTAGATAAAGGTCAAAATGAGAGAGGATAAATAATCTCTCATTCAAAAAACATCAATTGGACAGTAAGGGAATAATAGTAAATGAATTAAAATATGACCAAATGAAATTATAAAGACTAATTTTAAGGAAGATTCTTGAATTGAAAGAATGAGAGGAAGACGAGGATCCCTTACTTGAGTGTGTGACTCCAAAGGCTTGGGAAGAGCTTCTTGAAAGTTTGGGGGAGCCATGAGAGGACTCTAGGGAGTAGAGGGAAGAGTGTGGTCATGCTTCAAAGAGTTTGAGTGAAGAGAAATAGGAGTTTGGGTGGGTTTATATAGGAAAAGAGAGAGATTTCTTTATTATTTAGGTTTTGGACTCTACATAATAAAATACCCAAAACCAAAAACCATTCCATGGGTTTTTACCATGATTTTTACCAAATGGGAGTGGTTTACATTATTTTATAAGATTAAGGGCCAAACTTATTAAAATATTACCCTTGTTGATGTGGAGGTGAGTCACACTCTTAAAGAAATGATTTTAAAATCTAAAAATATATTATAAGTCCTGAAGGATTCATAATGGATTTACAAAATAAATCAAATAAAATTAAAACTACATTTTTAAAGGGAAAACATATATTTTGTCATTGATCTCATTCATATTAGTTATTATATTACATTTGGGTCATTATAATGTCATAAAACACAAAATATATTTATATGGTATTTAATTTTTACCTGAAAATTCAATTGTCTTAGAAAATTATGAAAAATTCACTCTTGGATAATTTCAACGTCCTAATTATAAAAATAATATTAATTTTATCTAATTAATTTTATAAATATGTGAATTTTCACTTTTAAAAAACCCCTGATATTTATTGAAAATGACAGGTTTTTGACAATAATTTTTTTGAATACTTATAAAAAATTACATTTGACTTCATACAAATTATAGGATCATTTATATTTAATAAAAATTATTTAATAATATTTTATTAAAATATTATTTATTTCAAAAATCCATTAATTCATGAAAATAGATTTCTTAATTGAATTTGAATATTAACCAAAAATAATATTTGTGTTTTAAAAATCATTTACAAAGTAATAATAATAGGATAAAAATATATTCATTATTTTATACAAAATAATGTACATATTCCTATTTCTAGGGTCTTGATACATATATCTTTAATACACCAACATACGCCCTAAGAGTAAGGTGTGCGATGGTGGGGCTTTCATGGGCTCGTTCGATGAACATAGTTTAGGCCGCGATCTCAATGAGATTGAACTTCTCCTGTAAACGGTTTCACTCATGATTAAGTTGTTGGATCTCAGCTTGGTATTGGTATAGGGTAAAACCTAGAAATGTTATCTCCCTTGGAAACTCTGATAAATGGGCTTCATAGGGTACGATCATACTAGTTGATTTCATCACTTTCTTTATACGTGTCAAATGGATTGGTTAAAACTCTATATTTATACTAGTCATGTGATCATTGTTCAATGACTATATTATCAATGGTAAAGATACATAACGGTCATTAAAATCCCATTGGATATAATAAAACAAAATAAGTGCATGTGTTTTCTATAACCATATTATATAATATGATATTTAATTGAATAAAAAGGGGAATTTTATTTATAATAGTTTAGGTCATTATAATCTTCCCCCATTTAGAAATTTCACCCTCAAAATTTTATTTTCCCATACTAAAACAGATGAGGGTAACTCTACTTCATCACATCCTTGGGTTCCCATGCTGCTTCTTCAAACTTGTGATTTCTCCACAACACTTTGACGAGGGGCATTGTCTTATTTCATAGAACTTTTTCTCTATGATCTAAGATCTTCACCAATTGTTATTCATAGGAAATATCATTCTCCAATGTATCACCTATGGATTTAGTACATGTGATGGATCTGGTATGTACTTTCTTAAGAAAGATACATGGAATACATCATGTACTTGAGATAGGTTTGGTGGGAGTGCTGGTCGATAGGCCACTGCTCTGATGCGACCAAGGATATCAAAAGGGACGATGTATGCTGGAATAAGCTCTCCCTTATTCTAAAATATCATCATTTTCTTCCATAGTGATATGTGGAGGAATACCATGTCTCCAACATCAAACTCTAGGTCTCATCGACGATTGTCAACATAACTCTTTTGTCGACTCTGAGCAGCTTTGATGTACTGATGAATGGTCTTAATCTTCTCCACCATTTCTTCAACTATTCTAGGACCTATAAGTTTTTGTTCCTGTCATGCCCCCTCCCTCCAAAGATACCCCTCCTGGGCTGACAATGAAGAAAGAGAGATAATGACCCTCGAGTCCCGCCTTCAATAGGCCCCAGAGTGGTGACCATCACCAAGGGTATACAATATTACAAACATGGAAGACATTTCTCTTATTATAGTAACCAAGGATGACATCATACGGTTGCATCTGTAATAGGAAAATATTCACACTGGACTAATGTGGTCCCAACATCAGTCTACATCCCTAGAAAACATCAAACAAGCTAGTCTGACCTCCAACCGGTGTACTCAATGACAGGGGCACCAAAATCCACTCTAAGTCTAGTCCCAGGGAATGAGATAAATTGAGTTCAACAAAGGAGTGTGAGGCTCATGAATCAAAAAAGGTGCAAACAAGGGAATTAAATAAACTTATCGTACCTCGAACAATCACTGGCCCTACTGGAACTACTGCATCTGCGGCGAGCAACCGACCACACCCAACTCCTTTTCCCCTCTTATGTTGACCGCCACCTCAACCATGTCCGGTTTGAGGTCCCTAAGGAATGCTTTGAGGCCGGCCCCCACCCGCTCTTTCTCTTCTCGGTGGAGCAAGAGCATGTTGTTCCTACTGCTGAAACGGCCTAGCCGACAACTACTGCTGGGACAGGTGCTAGACCTTCCCACCTCCACCATACTGAGCTCAAACTGGGCACTAAATATAAAGGTTCCAATGACCTTTAAAATCGAAACACCTCAGTCCTAAGCCTATGAGAAAAATCAAAAGGACCAAAAGGTCGAAACTGAATCTACTGAGGTCGAATCTCCGTTGGCCGAAACCTTGAAGGCCCTAGCGCCTGAGACCTACTATTGGAAGCCTTGCCCTTCGTAGAACCATGCTGGATCCCCTATCATGGTAGAACTCCTTATGAGTTCATCCTCTCAACCACTTCTACCTTCTTCTGGACCTCTAGGTATGTCAGCACGGTGAAGGGAGTGACTGCATACTGAAGTAAAGGACGGAGTGCCTCCTCTAAGCATCTCGCCCGAGAATCCTCATCTGAAAAGAGATCCAGAGCAAAGCGAAGAAGATCCTTGAAATTGATCCCCATTTACCATATCGACATACTCCCCTACTGGAGGGAGAGTAGCTCCAACCTCTTCTCAGTCTCCATGGTTGAGGAAAGGAATTCCTCTTGGAACTCCTCAAAATCATCCCACAAAACATCGGTCTCCTTCTCCCCCATGTAGAGCGTCCACCACTAATGCACAACACCCTGCATCTGGATCATCGGCAAAGGAACCCAGTACTCCGTCGGAGCTTAGATCAAGCTGAAAGTGATCACCAGCTCCTCAAGACAATTCTCTGTCTCTGTATTTGAAATGCTGCCTTCATACTTTCCTAGATTCTACCGCTGGAAAGCACAAAGCATCTTTTATCATTGGTTATCATCCTTCTCTAGATCAACCCTCCGTTGATCAGCCAGATTGTCCTACTGAGCCTCTACTACTCGTACCACACTCAGATGATGACTGATTTCCATAGCTGAAAATCTAAACAAGGAATTCCTAAGACCGAGTAATATGGAATTTTAATTTAAGATTTATTTTAATTTTTTATTATTTAAATTCCCCAGAATGCTCAAAATAAAACAAGAACACAAGTCATTATGATGCATGTAACTTTCCTAGGGTCTCTACCTTGAAAATGGTGTAGCTTCACTTGTTATTTCAGTAAGCTTAGAGTCCTTGCATCAGATTACGAGAGGCCCTAAAATCCCGTTTCCTAGCTAGTATTCCTTGGCCTGTGTCACACACCAAGATCACCTAACGCTATTGTCCTAACAACCCATGCAATCCTCACTATGACTAACTCCAAACTCCATCCTCTCTCTCAACCATCACCTCTGATACCATTCTGTCACGACCGCTCCCTCCAAAGATACCCCTCCTGGGATGGAAATGAAGAAAGGGAGATAATGACCCATGAGTCCTGCCTTCAGTGGGCCCCGGGGTGGCGACCAATAACAAGGGTATATAATCTCACAAACATGGAAGGAATTTCCCTTTTTATATTAACAAATATTGGGAGATAAGATGAATAAACCTCAAAACAACTCGAAGACATATATATATATATATATATATATATATATAAATCTAAAATATATCCCACATGCATGTTTAAAGTAAAACTACTAAAAATAAAATAAAAAACTCCAAAGTAAATACCAAAAGAACAAAGCTAAGAAGCAACAGAAAAACTGTCCCCAACGTTTGAGCTAGTAAGTTCCAGCACGATCTGCGTAATCTCTATCAAAACATGAAAATAGTTTTTATATACACAGGGTGAGTATACAAGTATACATAGTAGGAAAACCAAAGTCTCCCATGAATAAGTGAGAGAATCATACTAATTCCCCTATGATAAAAACAATAGAAACTCAAAAGTACCTAATAAGGTATACTATCCACCCCAACCTCACCAATGCACGCTCACCAAATAACGCAATTCAAGTAAAGTAAATAGAAAGCACATCGATATTGGGGTACCCCACACCACTTCCCACTACTTAACTACTCACCCCTAATGAAAAACATCTTGACGCTACCACATTCTTCCACAAGCCCCACTAACACAACCTGCCCATACACACCTAGACCACATACCATATCCTACCAACAAACGCCTGGGCCGCAACCACATCACATTACGCCCACAGGCACTTGGGCCACAATACCACAACCTCATCCTAAAGACACTTGGGAAATAACAACATATCTCATCCCAAAGACACCTTGGAAGCACACCTCACCGGCAGACACTTGGGCCTCAAAACCACACCACAACTTGCCTGAAGAGTCTAGGGCTACCAATGCCTAGAAGAGGGATCATAAAAGAGATAATAACCAGCCATCCATCCTCGCACTGGGATTTTGGGAAAGGACACCATCCCCCATAACAATGTGGGTGTTCATCACATAGTGCTCAACATAGGTGGGGTGCGTATATAAATCACAAGGAACTCCAAGTATATATATAGGTACCAAATACTCAGCCCAACCTATGGGTTTTCAAAACAAACAACTAGCCCAAAAAAAACTGTCCTTGCTGCCAACCCTATATGCACACATCACCATGAATGACGACCACTTCCGTAATGATAAAAGGAAACCACCTAACATTTAATTACCTTGATGTTATTACTCATTTACCATTTATTCCATCCATACCTAGGAAAATAAAAAACACAACACACCATAAGTAACATCATAACCCACACACACTTCATAAAGTCCCTAAAAACTTTGGGAAAAAGGCCCATGCAAGGTAACACCATCCTTCTTAAAAATTATCCCTCCTAAACCATCCTCGGCATCCCCACTCTATAAAAAGCACCACATCTAGAAAAACAAAAAAACTCAACCAGCTTTCAGTCCCACTGCGCACTCCCCTTTCTTGGACACCCCCACATCATTCTTAAAAGTCATGATGCCATGTCCTTCCTCTCAATAACTAAACCCCCAACAAAACTCATCACAACCACACTCGGCAGCCCTGATGCATAAAAACACCACACCCAACACACCAAGTAACATAAACATAACACAACCTGAACATTCAGCCTCACCGCCCAACCATTTCCTAGATGAAATCCCAATACATAACAAGTTCATTCATACCAAAATCAACCAATCTCTCAACCTGAGAGTCTATGAAACCACCCGTACCACCCCATACTCACAGCCACACTCCCAGTCACAACATCACATGAGTAGCATGAAACACAGGGTCGACAAAACAACACACAACACACAACCACACTAATAAAAAAGGTGTATTAAAATTTAACCACACTCGTTCTTTAATTCCACTTTGATAATTCAGGGGTGATCACAGAACAAGTTTGATTCTGGGGCATCCATTTATTTAACCTAGTATACATGATTAACCAATTCCATATTCACAACTATTCAATAATAAGATCAATGATAAGCATATAGAATCACCGGTATGCAATAAAAGACCACCAACGACCATGATTTTCAAAAGGCATATAGCCAGAACAAGACACAACATGGATCAAGGATAACAGATAAAACAAAAGAAATCATCATCTTCCCAACCCCTCATTTATTACTTCTTATTATATTCTTTATATTTGGGTCCAACCATATTCACAAGGGGACATGAGTACACCCACCCCACATGATACACAAAATAAAAGAGAGATGAAGGGATCCCTACTTGGAACAACAACTGACCAATGATTCTTTCTTGTGCCAAAAGCATAGGGTCGTGCGAGCATCAAGATGAACTCCAAGGGAAAAATAATTCTGAAGGCCAAAGCACAACACGCAACTCCACGGGGAAGAAAGGTTCTAGGGATGCTCGATATCCAGAAAAAAAAAGAACACACAAAAAAGAGATATTGTCTTAGAAGTGCCAGATCCTATACCAATAGAAGGACAGTTTCAAAAGTCATTAAAATTCAGATCACAATCAAGATTATGCGGTTTGAATATTTCAAATCCCTAGGAGTGTTAGGATATTAATTATATAATTAATATACTTTGAAACTCCTTTATAAATGATTAAACAAGACTTTAAACTCAATTTATGTTAAATAAAATGTAAGAGGGGTGAAATTGAAAAAACTGGGAAAAACTGGAAATGAATCACCGATGGGTGACTCACCAACACAAGCCACCGATAGAGAATCACTGGTGTGACCTACTAATAGTGAGTCACCAACACGACCCACCGATACGAGCTACCAACACCGATCCACCTATGCTGACCTACCAACACCTTACTCACTAACGCCAACCTACCGACGCCCTGACCTACCGACACCTGACCCAACAACGCCAACCTACTGATGCCCTGACCTACCAAAACCCCAACCTACTAATGCCTTGACTCACTAATTCCTCAAACTACCAACATCTCGACTCACCGATGCTGAATAATCGACGCTGAGTCACAAATGCATCCTACTGTTGAAAAAACTAGAATTTTGGAAAACTCTTGAAATGAGATACCATTACCTCCCATCACACCCCAAAACATTGAGTTTTGACAAAGTAATGGACCAGGGAGGTTTGGGCCATTACATCAGATACCTCTCAAACTATTCTCGCCCTCAATAATTCAAAACCAAACCCAAAAGAAATAGGCATCTGATCAACCACCCTATAAGACAGCTCTCAAGGATAAACTACCCTATGTTGTTCGAAAGATGGAGTGAAAACTCAACATCCAAGAATACCTCCTCCCATATCTAATAACCCAAACATTCAAAAGATATCCCACATAAGAACCAAATATTCAGACACATGAATTAGGGAATTCCTTCCTCCATGTCGAGATACTATCTACTTTGGGTGGAACTAACTCGCCCGCATGGGTTTAATTGAATCTCAATTAATGCATATTGATTAGGAACCTGGTCTCTCCCTTTTCACATGTTAGTACTTCATCACACATTACGAAATAATAAAACAACTCATCTAATAGAAAACAAGTTTCAAGCACTACATCACAAAGCAAGGAACACAAGAAAAACTCAAAATAACTATAAGGCCCCAGCCTTAAACCTTACATAATCTTGAGTTATCACAAGATTACACGTTGAGGATCTTTTCAGGTTTAGAGTTTTAGAGAATTAGATCTTAAAACTTGCATTACAACCCACATTTAAACAAAGTGGTTACAATAAAAGATAGTATTCTTTTTTCCCATCAATGGAAACATATTGAAAATAAAACATGGATTCTTTCTTGACACATCCTTGACTCTATCATCTTATCATGTACCTTTCCCTTGACCTGTGAAAAACATTTCAAAAACTTGGGATGAGCATAAAAACTCAGTATGGGTTATAAAAAAAACATGGAAAGGAAACATGAGTTCATATATACATAAGAATGAAATCATACTTTACCCATAAAACATAGGCACTTTAACATACCTCATAAAATCATGAATAAATCATAGAAATCATAAGATATAAAGGTAACTTGAGGCATTCATAACATTCTTACATAGGGAGTAACCCTCTTGGTTACGTTTGGAATACCCATCACAGTATATTCCCTAAATCTCTTCAAAGAAACCTTAACGTTTCACTCCTTCGCGTTACCCAATGCATTGGAGAGCTATATCGGGCTCACCCGCCCTTAGTTTATCACGGAACCACCCATCTTCATAATAATGCCCAAGAACCATAACATAATCGTATCACATAAAACATGCATAAAGGAAACATAACATTTCCACATTTCAATCACAAGATATCAATACAACACAAAAAGCATTGTGAAAACCATTTTCAATACCAAAATAAAAGAAAAGTAAAACATGGTATTTATTTTTCTTTTAAAAATAAGGTATGGCTTGTAGAGGAAGCCGAACTCAAATAACGGTCACGACGGCGGAGAAGTCGTTGTCGCTGAATACGTACGACAAAAACATTCCCTTTTGTCGTTTAGTAAACGCTTCGTATAAAAAATATTCCTTTTGAATAAAAGTAAAAGTCAAAGGGGTTTATACACCTTATAAAAGAAAGTTGTGTATAAAATAAAATATGCCTCAATGAAAGGAGATTGAGACGAAGTCCCATACCTCGTATCCGACTTGACCCGACCGTTCTTTAATCTCCTGAATAATAAACTTGAGTTAATATCTACTTGCTTAAGAACCTTTTTCAAGTTCATTATTCCTTTTATACCATGTTATGAACATCATGTAATCATTTAAGTTAATAATGTTCATTTTGTCGGTATTTGGTTCTTAAGTCAAAAATAGACTTCTTACACTTACATGTTGTTAATTTGGTCAAAGGTTCGTTATATCCAGAATGATATTAATGATTTGGATAGAATATATATCATATATATTCAGAATATATATGTATTTATAATATTACATCACATTCAGAGGTGAGAAATGAAATGCACCGTTCATGGAGACGGTAAGCCGTACGTACGCATGAACGCTACTTTCATTTCTATTTCGTATTTTCTGGAATGGAATCATAATGATATAAGAGTATATTATAATTCCAGTATAATAACATATATAATATCATTAAATTTATCCTTTACACATCCCACATATGGTATTGACGAATCAAATCACTTTCAGAGGGCGGTAGTCCGCACTTCCTAAAATGAAGATATTGTGTTTACCCATAATGGAAACCATAAAGGTATGCCCAAAATGAAAAAAAATAAGCTTAAGGAAAACATAAACATATTATATATCATATATAAAAATAGTGACATAATAATGGCCACCTTTGAAGGTGTTAAATGAGTATTGAACAATCATCGTTTTGGGAGGCAGAATTTCGCCATCCACGGAAACTGTATGTTCTTTAACCATTTGATGTAGTTGTGTGAGAGTGTAGCTCAAATAAATCTTATAAAAACATCCTATTATATTGAAGATACTGGTGTTGTTACAAAATAAGTAAATAAAAAGAGTTTAGGGGGTTGGAGAAGCAAAATAAAACAAATGAACATGAGAGAAAGAATTACCTTTAAAAGTGTAACTCCTTTTGATTTGAGCCTAAAGGCTTCCTTTGAAAGGATTCTGCCCAAAGTGAATCCTCTAGGATGAGGATAGGGATGTGGAGAGAGAGTAAATGGGTAGGGGATGGCCTATCCAAAGGCTTGAGGAGTGTGTGGAATGAGGTAGAGGTGGGGGCCTTTTATAAGAGGAGAGGAGGGGCACTTTTGGAAATCATGAAACTATTATTTTATTTTCAAAAGTATTTTGAATTTCTAAGGTCCCACATTGATATATTTCAAAGATAAGATGACAAGGCTTCGAAATATTCCCATCCAATAGTTTTTGGACAAGTGTAGGTCTTAGATATTACATTATCTTTCCATTTTATTTAAATCGTTAAATAATGAGGTCATCGCTGCATCATCATGATGTCATAAATAATTTAATTTATTTAATGTGTAAAAATTATAAAAAAAATAATATGATTCAGGAAATATTTTTAGATTTCTAATGAATATTTATAGACAAAAATATGATTAGTATAACCCCTTCTAAAAATTGTTTTAGTAAAACAATTTATGTTAGTGTCATTTTCACCTTTATTTAAAAAAAAGCATTAAAGTCATTATCTCACCCAAGTGGATCCATGGGGTCCCCTAAATCGACCCATGGGTTGTCTTGGTCGGCCATGACTCACCCAATAGGTGTAGGACAAGTGTCATGGTGTTTTCACATTTTTATAATATCATTTTTACCTTAAATTACACTAATTACCTCTAATCGCGATTAATGAAAAAAGTTACTATTCACCAAAAAACTATTTTCATCCCATTGAACCACATTTTACATACCAATTAAAACCATGTATGTTGGATTTTGAAATTCAGAACACAAAAGTGGCAAAGTTTCATTTAAACGAAAAATCAGTTTCTTTAACTACCACTTAGTGGTTTCACTATTCATCAAAAATTGAAGTTTTTCAGAAAATTACCAAAAATTCACCCTAAGCTATATTTTATATTCTGAATTCAAAAATGAAGGCTATTTTACAAAATTCAAAACATATAAGTCATATTAATTAATTTAATAATTAATTCCCGCTGTTATGACAAATAGCGTGTTTTTATGAAACAATAAGTATCAAAAGATTGACACCAGTTTAAGTCCAATTTCAAAGTGAAATTGATTCCAATGACCACCATTGGATTAAATGGTAAAAATATATTCTAATTTCACTTCAAAACCAATTCAAAAGATAATCTAATCATATAAATAAATTAGATTAAAAAGCAGTTTTGATGTAAAATGCAGTATTTTCCACTATTCATTAAAAAATGAACATTGTCAGAAAAATACCAAAAATTCACACAAAGTAAATTTTTATGTCTCAATCATAAAGAATAAGTTTATTTTGACAAACATAGTTTATAAAATTGTCAAAAGATAGATTCAAAAATGTTTTGCCATCAAAGGCAGCAAAACAATCTTTTAAAAATATTAGTGTATTTCATGCTTAAGATTGGATTTATTTTCATTTTAAGCCTCTAAAACACTATCTAATTTATTAATAGACATAGATAAAATATCTATTATTCATTACTTACTTGGGATGTTACATCCTTCCCCCCTTTAGAAAATTGCGTCCCCGCAATTTATTTACTTATCGAATAAATGGGGGTACTTATCCCTCATTGCATTTTTAGATTCCCATGTTGACTCTTCAATCATGTGGTTTTCCCACAAAACCTTTACCTGGTGAATCACCTTATTTCGTAACACTTGCTCCCTGTGGTCAAGAATCTGGACCGGTTGTTCCTCATAAGATAGGTTCTCTTCCAGCTGAACTACCTCTGGACTCAAAACATGAGATGGATCTGGCATGTACTTTCTCAACATCGAAACATGAAAAACATTGTGTACCTGAGATAAACTCGGAGGTAAAGCCACTCGGTAAGCAACTGATCCAACTCTCTCCAGAATTTCATATGATCCAATGAACCTTGGACTCAGCTTTCCTTTCTTACCAAATCGCATCACACTTTTCCATGGTGATACTTTGAGAAAAGCATGATCACCTACCTCAAAGGATATATCCTTCCTCCTGTTGTCTGCATAACTTTTCTGCCTACTCTGAGCTGTTCTCATGTGCTTCTGAATCAGCTGAAATTTTTCTGCCAACTCTTCCACCAATTCTGGTCCCATCAACTTCCTTTCACCCACTTCATCCTAGAAAGCTGGAGTTCGACACCGCTTCCCATATAATGCCTGAAATGGTGCCATCTGTATACTGGAATGAAAACTGTTATTATATGAAAATTCAACCAAAGAAAGATGTTGGTCCCAACTTCCCTGATAATCCATCGAACAAGCTCGTAGCATATCCTCCAAGGTCTGAATTGTTCGTTCTGACTGCCCATCTGATTGAGGATGAAAAGTTGTACTAAAATTTAATTCAGTACCCATCGACTTCTGAAGGCCTTTCCAAAAGTTAGAAGTAAACCTGGGATCACGATCCGATACAATGGAGAGAGGAACTCCATGTAACCTGACTATCTCTTTAAGATACAAACGGGAAAGTTGATCAAGAGAGAAAGTATCTCGTATAGCAAGGAAATGAGTAGATTTGGTCAAGCGATCAACAATAACCCAGATTGCATTATTACCTCGAGATGTCTTCGGTAATCCAACAACAAAGTCCATGGATATATTCTCACATTTCTACTCTGGCACTGGTAAAGGCTGAAGCATCCCTTTCGGTAACTGCTGCTCTGCTTTAACCTGCTGACAAGTCAAACACTTCATAGTAAATTCAGCAATATCTCTTTTCATTCCATCCCACCAGTAATACTCCTGCAGATCTCTATACATCTTAGTACTGCCCGGATGAACTAAAAACTGAGAACTATGAGCTTCACATAACAACTCTCTCTTCAACTGTGAATCACAAGGCACACACAATCTCTTCCCAAATCTCAAAACACAATCATTATCAATGTTGAATTCAGGCAACTTACCTTTCTAAACCAGCTCTACCTTTTTCTGCAACTCACTGTCTTGCTTCTGTGCTTGCTTGATTCTGCCTGATAGAGAAGATATCACTGATACCTGAAACAAAACAGAAGAACATCTTGCACTAACAACTTCTATGCCAAAGTTCATCAAATCCTTAACCAAAGTATCACGTTCCAAATGCAACATTGCTAATGAAGCATTACTTTTTCGACTCAAAGCATCAGACACTTTATTTGCTTTTCCCGGATGGTAATGAATTGTACAATCACAATCCTTGATTAATTCCAGCCATCTCCTCTGTCTCATGTTTAACTCTTTCTGAGTGAATATATACTTTAAAATTTTGTGATCAGTATATATTTCACACTTTACTCCATACAAATGATGCCTCCAAATTTTTAAAGCGAAAACAACATCAGCTAATTCCAAATCATGTGTAGGGTAATTTACCTCATGAGTTTTCAACTGTCGTGAATCATACGCAATTACCTGATCATTCTTCATTAGGACACAACCAAGTCCTTTCAATGAAGCATCACTGTTTATAACAAACTCACCATTCCTGGAAGGTAGTTCCAAAACTGAAGCATTCACCAATCTTCTTTTCAATTCCTGAAAACAATCATCACATTCTTTTGTCCAGATAAACTTAACACCCTTCCGAGTTAGCTTAGTCATTGGACTAGATAATCGTGAAAAATTTCTAACAAACCTTCAGTAATAGCCTGCCAAAACAAGGAATCTATGAATCTCGGTTACATTTGTGGGTCTTGGCCATTCTTCCACAACTTTTGTTTTTGCAGGATAAACAGTTATTCCATCTTTAGAAACAATATGACCAAGGAAAGAAATTTGTTGCAACCAAAACTCACACTTGATGAATTTTCCATACAGTTTCTTTTCTTTTAATGTTTTCAAGATAACCCTTAAATATCTTTCATGATCCTCTTTACTTTTAGAAAACACCAAAATATCATCAATGAAAACCACCACAAACTTATCCAAGAACTCATGGAAAATTCTATTCATTAAGTCCATGAATACAGCAGGTGCATTGGTTAGCCCAAAAGGCATTACTACAAATTCATAATGGCCATATCTCGTACGGAACACGGTCCTCGGAATATCTGCCTCCTTTACCTTCAGCTGATGGTACCCCAATCTCAAGTCAATCTTTGAAAAAAACTGAGCTCCCTGGAGCTGATCAAACAAATCATCGATATGAGGCAAAGGATATTTGTTCTTAACAGTGATATTATTCAAGGCTCTATAATCAATGCAAAGTTTCATAGAACCATCTTTCTTTTTAACAAATAAAACAGGAGCAACCCATGGTGATGTGCTAGGTCGAATGAAACCTTTCTCTAATAAATCTTGAAATTGCTCCTTCAACTCTAAAAGTTCATTTTGAGCCATTCGATAAGGAGGTTTTGAAATTGGCTTAGCATCAGGAACTAAGTCAACAGTAAACTCAACTTCCCCATATGGTATTATTCCAGGAAACTCATCAGGAAAAACATCAGGATACTCATTTACCACTGGCACATCATTAATCTGAACAGTTCCTTTATTTTCAACGATGTGTGCAAGGTAACATTCATTTCCATCTTTTACAAGTTTCTTGGCCTCTTGATAAGTTATCAACAGTAAGTGTTTATTCTTGTACACAAACTGAAAGTCTTTCTAAAAAGAAACTTCTTTAGCTCTACAGTAAATCTTAGCATGGTAAATAGAGATCCAATCCATACACAGGATAACATCAAACTCTACTAGAGGTAGAACAATAAGGTTTGCAAGTAGGTTCTTTCCACAGATAAGGATAGGAAGATTCTTATAAATTCTTTTTGCCTCAACATTTCCCCCAGGTGTTTTTACCAAAATTTCAGGAGTCATTTCTTGAGATGGTATTCCCATTTTACTAGAAAAGGTTTCAGAGATGAATGAATGTGTAGACCCCGAATCAAACAACACACTGGCATAATCTGAAAAAACAAACAAAGTACCTGATACAACTTCATTTGATGGCCCGACATCTGCTGAAGTAGTTGCAAAAGATTTCACCACCCCTTTCTGCTTGTAGTCTAACTTCTTCCCATCACTCAAGCTCTTTGTCGGACACTCATTTGCATAGTGACCCATCTCATTGCACTTATAACATTTCACTAACTGTAAATCAAATTTGGTCTTACCTTCACCTTGATCCTTTTCAGTGCAATCACGAGCCTTATGTCCCATCTTGCCACATCGGTAGCACTTTCCAGAATTCAGAAGACATTCCCCAACATGCCTTTTGCCACATTTATCACAAACTAGAAACTTAGTTTTCTTACCATCAGACTTTTTTGAAGAATTCTTACCTCTCTCCTGCCACCTCAGTCTCTTCTGCTGCTGGTTGTTATAGAACACTTGGTCATCGGCAAACTCCATTTCCACCTTCTCAGCACATCGAACAAACTTTTCATAACTTTTAAACTCACGAGAAGCTAATGCCCTTCGATATTTTGGCTTTAATCCTGAGTAAAAACGATTGATTTTACTATCAAGGTCTCGGATAAAATTTGGAGCATACCTTGCCAATCGAGTGAACCTTTTTTCATAGGTAGCCACTGAGTCTTCCTCTTGCCTCAATTCCAAGAATTGCTTTTCCATCCTAAGTCGAACAGCCTTAGGAAAATACTTCTCAAGAAACATACCTTTGAATTCATCCCAGTCAAGAGCATCAATCTCATCAGTGTCCCTGATATTTTTAACCATCAACCACCACTGATCTGCTTCACCCTCCAAACGGTAAATAACAAGACTAACCTTTTGATTGTCTGAACACCCCATGACATCGAAAATCTTCTCCAGTGCTTTAATCCACCCTTCAGATAACACAGGTTCAGATGATCCTCTGAATGATGGGGGATGTTGCCTCATGAAATGTTCCACCACTGACATGTTCCTCTACGGTTGATCTAGCTGATCTCGTGCATGGATACCACCACCATTTATAGCCTGAGTCAACTGTGCCATCACTGCAACAAACTGTTCAGTTCCAATTCTGACCATCTCGGGATGCTGATTTGGAAGGTTATTTCCTTCTGTATGCCTTCCTAGCACTGCTTCCCTGTTTCCTCTGCGGAAAACCATTCTGAACAAACATGTCTTAGATGAAACAACATGGTAATCTTCAAATGCTATATCATTTCAATTTGACCATAAAAAAAATATTTTTGGATAATCATTTAATAGAATTCTAACTCCTAAATTTATCTAAACCGACCTTCAATACCAACTATAAGGCCCCAGCCTTAAACCTTACATAATCTTGAGTTATCACAAGATTACACGTTGAGGATCTTTTCAGGTTTAGAGTTTTAGAGAATTAGATCTTAAAACTTTCATTACAACCCACATTTAAACAAAGTGGTTACATTAAAAGATAGTATTATTTTTTCCCATCAATAGAAACATATTGAAAATAAAACATGTATTCTTTCTTGACACATCCTTGACTCTATCATCTTATCATGTACCTTTCCCTTGACCTATGAAAAACATTTCAAAAACTTGGGATGAGCATAAAAACTCAGTATAGGTTATAAAAAAAACATGGAAAGGAAACATGAGTTCATATATACATAAGAATGAAATCATACTTTACCCATAAAACATAGGCACTTTAACATACCTCATAAAATCATGAATAAATCATAGAAATCATAAGACATAAAGGTAACTTTAGGCATTCATAACATTCTTACGTAGGGAGTAACCCTCTTGGTTACGTTTGGAATACCCATCACAGTATATTCCCTAAATCTCTTCGGAGAAACCTTAAAATTTCACTCCTTCGCGTTACCCAATGCATTGGAGACCTATATTGGGCTCACCCACCCTTAGTTTATCACGGAACCACCCGTCTTCATAATAATGCCCAAGAACCATAACATAATCGTATCACATAAAACATGCATAAAGGAAACATAACATTTCCACATTTCAATCACAAGATATCAATACAACACAAAAAACATTGTGAAAACCATTTTCAATACCAAAATAAAAGAAAAGTAAAACATGGTATTTATTTTTCTTTTAAAAAGAAGGTATGGCTTGTAGAGGAAGTCGAAACTCAAATAACGGTCACGACGACGGAGAAGCCGTTGTCGCCGTATACGTACGACAAAAACATTCCCTTTTTTCATTTAGTAAACGCTTCGTATAAAAAAGATTCCTTTTGAATAAACGTAAAATTCAAAGGTGTTTATACACTGTATAAAAGAAAGTTGCGTATAAAATAAAATATGCCTCAATAAAAGGAGATCGAGACGAAGTCCCATACCTCGTATCCGACTTGACCCGACCGTTCTTTAATCTCCTGAATAATAAACATGAGTTAATCTCTACTTGCTTAAGAACCTTTTTCAAGTTCATTATTCCTTTTATACCATGTTATGAACATCATGTAATCATTTAAGTTAATAATGTTCATTTTGTCGGTATTTGGTTCTTAAGTCAAAAATAGACTTCTTACACTTACATGTTGTTAATTTGGTCAAAGGTTCATTATATCCAGAATGATATTAATGATTTGGATAACATATATATCATATATATTCATAATATACATGTATTTATAATATTACATCACATTCAGAGGTGAGAAATGAAATGCACCGTTCATGGAGACGGTAAGCCGTACGTACTCATGAACGCTACTTCCATTTCTATTTCGTATTTTCTGGAATGGAATAATAATGATATAAGAGTATATTATAATTACAGTATAATAACATATATAATATCATTAACTTTATCCTTTACACATCCCACATATGGTATTGACGAATCAAATCACTTTCAGGGGGCGGTAGTCCGCACTTCCTAAAATGAAGATATCGTGTTTACCCATAATGGAAACCATAAAGGTACGCCCAAAATGAAAAAAAAACAGAAGCTTAAGGAAAAAATAAACATATTATATATCATATATAAAAATAGTGACATCATAATGGCCACCTTTGAAGGTGTTAAATGAGTATTGAACAATCATCGTTTCGGGAGGCAGAATTTCGCCATCCACGGAAACCGTATGTTCTTTAACCATTTGATGTAGTTGTGTGTGAGTGTAGCTCAAATAAATCTTATAAAAAAATACTAGTATATTGAAGATACTGGTGTTGTTGCAAAAGAAGTAAATAAAAATAGTTTAGGGGGTTGGAGAAGCAAAATAAAACAAATGAACATGAGAGAAAGAATTACCTTTAAAAGTGTAACTCCTTTTGATTTGAGCCTAAAGGCTTCCTTTGAAAGGATTCTACCCAAAGGGAATCCTCTAGGATGAGGAGAGGGATGTGGAGAGAGTAAATGGGCAGGGTATGGCCGAGCCAAAGGCTTGAGGAGTGTGTGAAATGAGGTAGAGGTGGGGGCCTTTTATAAGAGGAGAGGAGGGGCACTTTTGGAAATCATGAAACTATTATTTTATTTTCAAAAGTGTTTCGAATTTCTAAGGTCCCACATTGATATATTTCAAAGATAAGATGATAAGGCTTTGAAATATTCCCATACAATTGTTTTTGGACAAGTGTAGGTCTTAGATATTACATTATCTTTCCATTTTATTTAAATTGTTAAATAATGAGGTCATCGCTGCATCATCATGATGTCATAAATAATTTAATTTATTTAATGTGTAAAAATTATAAAAAAAATAATATTATGTAGGAAATATTTTTATATTTCTAATGGATATTTATAGACAAAAATATTATTAGTATAACCCCTTCTAAAAATTGTTTTAGTAAAACAATTTATGTTAGTGTCATTTTCACCTTTATTTTAAAAAAAGCATTAAAGTCATTATCTCACCCAAGTGGCTCCATGGGGTCCCCTAAATCAACCCATGGGTTGTCTTGGTCGGCCATGACTCACCTAATAGGTGTAGGAAAAGTTTCATGGTATTTTCACATTTTTATAATATCATTTTTACCTTAAATTACACTAATTACCTCTAATCACGATTAATGAAAAAAAGTTACTATTCACCAAAAAATTATTTTCATCCCATTGAACCACATTTTACATACTAATGACAACCATGTATGTCGGATTTTGAAATTCAGAACACAAAAGTGGCAAAGTTTCATTTAAACGAAAAATCAGTTTCTTTAACTACCACTTAGTGGTTTCACTATTCATCAAAAATTGAAGTTTTTCAGAAAATTACCAAAAATTCACCCTAAGCTATATTTGATATTATGAATTCAAAAATGAAGGCTATTTTACAAAATTCAAAACATATAAGTCACATTAATTAATTTAATAATTAATTCCCGCTGTTATGACAAATAACGTGTTTTTATGAAACAATAAGTATCAAAAGATTGACACCAGTTTAAGTCCAATTTCAAAGTGAAATTGATTCCAATGACCACAATTGGATTAAATGGTAAAAATATATTCTAATTTCACTTCAAAACCAATTAAAAAGATAATCTAATCATATAAATAAATTAGATTAAAAAGCAGTTTTGATGTAAAATGCAGTATTTTCCACTATTCATTAAAAAATGAACATTGTCAGAAAAATACCAAAAATTCACACAAAGTAAATTTTGATGTCCCAATCATAAAGAATAAGTTTATTTTGACAAACATAGTTTATAAAATTGTCAAAAGATAGATTCAAAAATGTTTTGCCATCAAAGGCAGTAAAATAATTTTTTAAAAATATTAGTGTATTTCATGCTTAAGATTGGATTTATTTTCATTTTAAGCCTCTAAAACACTATCTAATTCATTAATAGACATAGATAAAATATATATTATTCATTACTTACTTGGGATGTTACAATAACTCCGAGTATTGGGAACACATTTGCGTATCTCACTCCCAAGTACTCTCCTCTAAGACACTATACCTCCACAACATGTGAACCAAAGGAATGGTCCTCCCATTAAACACCTGCTCCTGATGATCCTGGATTTCCACTGGCTACTCCATGAACATCACATAGTCCTCAATATCCAACTATCCCCAGTCAATGACATGAGAGTCATCATGAAGATACTAAAGAAGTTGAGAGATGTGAAAAACATCGTGGATCCTCTCCAACTGTGGTGGCAACACCAGATGGTATGCCACCTTTTCAACTTTTCCCAACACCTCAAAAGGTTTGATGAACCTGGTAGAAAGTTTTCCCCCTCTACCGAACCTCCACTGCCCACGTTGAGGGGAAACCTTTAAGAACACATGTTCTCCAACCTCGAAATCCAAAGGCCTCCTCCTGTGACTGACATATAACCTCTTCTAGTCCTGTGTTGCATTCATCCTCTCACAAACAAGCTGCAACTTCTCGGTTGTAATTTGCACTATATCGAGTCCAAGAATAATCGTTTTCCCCAACTTCTGTCCACCACAAAGGTGAATGACACGACCTTCCGTATAAAGAATCAAATAGAGCCATTCCAATGGAATGGTGAAATATTTTATTCTAATAAAACTCTAAAAAGGGAAATTTCCACACACAAGACCCACCAAAATCCAAGATGCATTCTTGCATCATGTCCTCCAATGTCTGGATGGTTCTCTCTATCTACCCATCCATCTGAGGGTGGAAAATAGTGCTAAGGTGTAAATGAGTACCAAAAGCATGTTGTAATTACCTCCAAACTCATGAGGTAAAACACATATCATGATCCGAGAAAATAGATCTCAGAACCCCATGTAGCCACACCACATCACATCATCCACATACCTTCTCACTAAGGCATCCACTATGCTCGACTCCTTAATTGCTAAGAAGTGAGCTGATTTCATCAGCCGATCCACTACTATCCATATTACATCACATTCTCCACGAGTTATAGGTAATAATATGATTAAATTCATTGATATGTAATCCCACTTCCACTCAGGGACATCTAAGGGTTGCAACAGACCACCAGGAACACAGTGCTCAACCTTCATTTTCTGGCACACCAAGCACTTCTCTAAAAACTCTGCCACATCCCGCTTCATCTCAGGCCACCAAAACTGCTATCTAAAGCTAAAATACATCTTGGAAACTCCTAGGTGTACCACTAAGGGTGAGTTGTGAAACTCATGGAGAACTCCCTCACACATTGCCATTGGGGAAAATAGCTTTTCATGGAACAACATCTGATTCTGTCCATCCTCTGACCACCCCTACGGAGCATCACTCTAGTCAACGTGATCATGCATCACCTATGCCTCTGATTCTCCCCACTGAGACTCCTCAACTTTATACTTTATATATGACTACACCATCATTTGAAATAGACATCCTCTACCACCATCCATTCCTACATCTAAGTGCAAGGCAGCCAACTCCTTTGTCGCCCTCCAAAAATCCATTGATTCTCAAACTACCTCCTTCAACGACTTCCTGCTCAAGGAATCGTCCACAAAAATCCCCTTTCCTGAGGTATAGGAGATCTAAAAATCATATTCATAAATAAAATCCACCCACCTCCACTACTACAAGTTCAAATATCGCTAGGAAAATATATAACTCAAGCACTTGTGATCTGTGAAGACCACAAAGTGCTCCCCAATGAGGTAATGTCGCCACGACTTTAGTGTAAGCACGATCATTGCTAGCTCTAGATCATGGGTGGCATAGTTACGTTCATGGGGAAATAACTATATATACCTATAAGAGATCAATCCTTACTGCTGCATCAACACACATCCCAAGCCCAAATGGGAAGCATTGCAAAACACCTCAAACATCACCCCTTCCTTTGGAAACTAGAGTACTAGATCACAAACTAGATTCCCCTTCAGATAGATGAAAGCTGTCTGAAACTAGTCACACCACAAAAAATCTTGGTCCTTCCTGGTCAAATCCATCAATGGATCTACAAATCAAGAGAAATCGGGAAAAAATATCTCTTAATAGACTACTAGATCAAGAAAACTGCAAACCTACGCCACATTCTTAGGTGCTGACCAAGAAAAAACTACCTCGACCTTTGATGGGTCAACTGATATGCCATTCTGAGACACCACATTTCCAAGAAAGTGGACCTCCTATGTCCAAAACTTTTATTTGGATAACTATCCTTAGAGTTGGTGTCATCAAAGAACCTCCAAGACAGTCCCGAGATGCTCAGTATACTCCTTCTTTGACTTCAAGTCGACCCGAATTTCATCAATGAATATGACAATGAACTGGTCTAGGAACTCACAAAATATGGAGTTTATAAGTCCCATGAACATGGCTAGTGCATTCGTAACACCAAATGACATAACCACAAACTCAAAGTATCCATACCTGCATCTAAAAGCAGTCTTCAGGATGCCACCCTCATTCACCCTCAACTGGTGATACCCAAACCATAGATCAATCTTAGAAAACCAAATTTCTCCCTTCAGTTGGTCAAAAATATCATATATACTTGGGAGAGGGTAATGGTTCTTGACCGTGACCAGATTTAACCTTCGACAGTCTATACACAGCCTTAGACCACCATCTTACTTATTCGAAAACAAGACTAGAGTACCCCATGATGATACACTGGGATAGATAAATACCTTCTTCATCAGATATTCAATCTGAATCCTTAGGTCCCACATCTCACAAGGTGCCATATGATAAATATCCATCCAAATTGGAGAAGCACCAGGCTGCAATTCTATCACAAACTCAACATCACGTCGAGGGGGTAGAGCCATAACCTCATTGGAAAAAACATCCAAGAAATCCGTAACAAATCTTAGAACCTCCACGATCTCAACATCCATCGATTCCACTAACACCTTGGCCAACAAGTAAAGAAGAGGCTCCATACACCAACTACCCACTTGAAAACTCTTCTCGCCAACAAAAGCTACAAATTGACCATCCACATCTGAAAACACAACTCTCCTCCGGAAGCAGTTGATGACATCATGCACATAGTAAAAATAGTAGATTCCAAGTATTACATCATACGGTTTCATCTGTAATAGTAAAATACCCCCACTGGAATGATGTGGCCCTAACATCATTCTACATCCCCAGAAAACATCAAACAAGCTGGTCTGACCTCCAACTGGTGTACTCAATGATAGGGTGTAACACCCCGACCCCTCTAGACAGGAGCTGGTGCATTACTTGTGATATTGGAATGGTTAGAAGGAATGAAAATACCGAAGGAAGGATCATTTTAGTAGTCTTGAAGAAACTAGATACATATATTTAACATAAATTACATTGGATAAGATTACAAGATACAATACATAATGAAAGACAAAAAATGCATCCACAAGCACTCAATAAATGACCTCCTCTTCATAACCTGTTGAAGGTAAACAATGAAAGGGGTGAGCTCAAACGCTCATTAAGGGTTAAAAATAGCGGAATCATGAGTACAATAACAAGTGAATCATAATCAATCTGACATAATCAAAATGGCATAGTGAATAAATGAACAACTAATGCCATTAATAAACTGAGAATGAAATGCATCCATAGATTTTGTCATAGTGAAAACCTCATGGATAGTAATAATAAATGATAATGAATAAAGATAATGATTATTAATTGGACTTCATGTATCTGGAACATGAACCATAATACCATAAAAACGGTTTAGTTCTATGGGTAGAAACCTGTTTGATTTTTTGGAAACAAACTCGAAGGGTCTGTCGCCAAACTGTTTTGTCTCATGAGACCTACCGATGCATCGAGGGGCTGTAGTGGGACCCAACCACCTATACATCCAAGAATTATTTATACATAGATTCAATACAAGAGAAATATGTATTCGAGTTAACCATATAGAAGAGAGGATACAAATTCATCAATACTCATACCGTCAGAACAACATTCAAAATAAATACCGTATGTAAAATGGTATACGACTTAGACAATAATAATATCCATGATATGAGAATATGGATATTTGAATGGAATATACTTTCAATTGAAAAGTGATATCAAATAGTCAGTAGGTACACCACATAAGAAAGATTAGGTGCACAATTACTAAGTAAGTCACAACGAAGTGAAAATTGAGACAAAGCTCGTTACCGTGTTGTATTCAATTGAGTCATATGACAAAGAGTTAATAACCAAAAAAAGAGTCACAAAATACAATGAATATAATGAGAAACATGATAATATATTTCAAATGTCAGTACACCTATACCACATATAAGAAATAAGTGGTGAACAATGGAGATCCCATAGAATTGAAGGTGAGATGAGAAAACCTCTTACAAATATTTTGGCACGGTAATGAGTGTTCTTGCGAGGGCTTAATGAGAGATAAAAGTTTATCCCATGATTTATATATCATAAGGGAAGTATGGGGGATATGAGAAAACATACCCCATCATTATAAATTAAAAAAGAAAGCACACAAGATAGGGTGGATTCTTAAATAAAAGTGAGAGAGAGAATCCCTTACAAAGAATGTGTCATTAGAGTAACGATAAATCAGTGAATTATTTATGTGTGACAAATAAAAATCCACAAAATATAAGTGTATATACAGTATAAAACAAGAATAGGTCATTCACACATATTCTTGAAAAAATGTAACCAATGAAATAGATGTTTAACTCAAAGAATGAAAATTGAGTTAAGCAATCCCTTACCTTACGCTCGAACGTGTTCTTGTTTGTTCTTAACGACCTGAATAATCAAATTTAGATTCATTAATTAATAAGTAAATAACCTCATAAACATGTAATTGATATGGTATAACCTTATTAAGTTCATTAATGGCCTTTTTTATGGGTTTACGAGATTCAATTTCATTGTTTTGGAAGCATTTTCTTACTTGGTTTTAAATGATCAGTTTACTTATATTCAAGTTCGGATAAATATATAAGATGGATGTGGTTGTCCAGAAATGAAGTTATATTATTTTAGTGAACATCCAGAAGATTAAATGGTTTTAAATTTAATTTGGTTACTTAGAGTAAAGTCGAATTATTATATATATAACTTTAGTGACAACCGTTTTGGCTAAAAGGTGGGTTTGATTACAATGAACATGTTTTTCTTTATAACTTAATACCATTTGTACAAAAGTATTAAAGAACTAAAAATAGGATATATTATATAATAATATGGTTCAACCATAACACAAGTGGTTTCCTGACCAGAATTAATGATTATAATAGAAATCGATAAACCGTTGTCCTTGAATGTGCTAAATTAGCACATCTCAAACGGTGCTTTCGTTTCTTTCAAATAAAAGTGGGGAAAGGGGAGAAGATAATGGAATATATACCATTAGCATGAAAACATTCTAGTACATGTATGTTACTGGATTTATCATACTATATTGGTGAAGGGAGGTGAGAAAAGAAACAAAAAATAAAAGAACTTAAAAGAAAAGAAGGGATTTGAAAGAGGAATTTACCTCTTGAGACTTCCTCCTTTGAGAACCTCTTAAGGGGAGAGGTTTTGGTATTTTTATGAGACCAAAGCTTGCTGGACATGGGGGAGGAGGTTGGGAAGGTATTTTGATAGAATTTAGAGAATGAACAAGGCTTGATAGGAGTGAATGGAAGGGGGGGGGGGGTGAGAGGGGGTTTTTATAGTGGAGGAGAGAGGAGATTTCTTAATATAAAACTCATTAATTTATTATTTCCTCTCAAGCCAACCAATAGTGAGTATTCCATGACCAAGAACAGTAATATATGCATGTTACTTCGAACCAATTGGCCTTACATCAGTAGAGCATCATCAATGACTCAATTAATCCATTATTTAGCATTTATTGTGAATTATCAGATTTTACTATTCATAAAAAATTCAAGTATTTCAGAAAAATCCCAAAAATTCACCCTAACCATTTTTCAACGTGTAGAATCCAAAAATGAAGTCCATTTTTCAAAAATAATTTTCTAAATATGATCAATTAAATATTTAATTAAATCATTATTTAATTAAAATATATAAACACTTAGAATATTCATCTTCATCTTTAGGGTATCTAAATTCATTTATACACTCAAGGGTATGGATACCATTCATAAGAGTCATATTACTATTCATAAGGGTAAGTTACTATTCCTAAGGGTAGGTTACTATTCATAAGGGTAGGTTACTATTCACCAAAAATTAAGTTTAGTCTACCAGACTCTAAATATCATCTTGAACACAACCGTGTATATCAGATTTTTAAAATTCAAATCATAGAGATGGTAAATTTAAGTTTAGTGGCTAAGTTATGGATATCTCTTATAAGTAACCATGTTTTGTTCCATAGTGGCTTAGTGATTCATGAAATATAGGCTACCTAATGAATACAATGTATTTAAGAGAAACATACCATAAAATGTTTGGGGTGCTACATTATTCCCTCCTTCGAAGAATTGCGTCCTCGCAATTCATTTCATAACCACAAAAGAAAACTCTCTGATGTTCTTACCACATCTCCCATCGTAGAGGATCCTCAAGTGCGTTCATCAGAAAACCCAAATTGATGCTCAACTCCTCTAGTTCTCTGACCCATACACACCTCAGACAGAAGGGGTTGAACTCTTGCATCGAACACTCGGGCTTCCAGAGGGAGGCTCGAACAGTAGAAATTTTGGAAATGTCTGAGTGGACCAACACACGAAGAACTCGCCGAACTGTGTCTCGACTGAGAACATCTAAGTCGTAGATGTTGTTGTAGAGGCTAAAATTGAGGAGTTGGTACACGTAGGCCATACAAAGGTTTCCCTCCAAAGTAGCCTCTTGAAAACATAACATGTCCGTGTAGTTCCATCCTAGGGTGAAACATAGGAAAAGCCCTTTGTGATATTTTCCTCTTCTCCTATACTCGGCCAATTGTGTCGTGGCTATGCGGTAGTAAATGGAAGCATTCCCTTGACATGTGTAGAGAATGTACAGACTGTTTGTCACTTCATATAGTTGTTTACACATTTTTTACAAGTTTGCGAGAGGTAGGCACTCCTCTTCATAGGTTTTGATCACAACAATCTCCAGTACCTCCACAGGAAGAGATAACATATGAAGTTTTCCTTCCATTTGAAAATTTATTATAAAAGTTTGCTTAGTGATACTCATTCAAAAGTATAACCGATGAAAGGATAAAAAAAGAAGAGACAAAAAGTTATATTCTTATATAACCGCTGGTTCAAAAAGTAAAACAGGGCTAATGGTTTCCCTAGTCCCCCAATACACAAATCCCCAAAACTAGTTAAAAAATTTCAATCTCCCAGAACCATATGCAACACTAGACACATGTCACTCCCGAAGTCCCTTTACCAGGAATACCACCGATTCTAGGATGCTGATGACCTCAGGTGGATTCCTAAGGTAGTATTTAGCTGCACGATTTCCTTAGCCCAGACGCACTACAAACAACTAGGGTCGAATCTGTGCTTTAAGCACTCAAGCTTCCATAGAGAGGCACAAGAAGTGTGGAGGTCGGAAATTTCAGTGTGGACCAAATCCGCACCACTTCATTCTTGAAGATATTGATGTCATAAAGTTCTCTGTACATACTAAAACTCAGGATCTGGAATAGGTAGGCCACTCGATGGTCACCATCCGAAGCAGCTTCTAGAAATTTACCCACAACTCGGTAGTTATCATCCAGAGTGAAACATAGAGAAAGAGCATCATGATACTTCCCTCTTTTCCTATATGTAGAAAATTGTGCATATGCAATACGGTAATAGACCAGATTGCTTTCTTGGTAAAGATGGATAATGTTTGGATGATTTTATACTCGATGGAGTAGTTTACAAGTTATACGTAAGTTGGCATAGGGCTGGTCCTCTTCGGATCATGTCTTGACAATTATAGTCTCTAATAGCTTGGTAGGTAGTGATAAAATATTGGTTGGTTGACTCATATCTTCTATCTGAAAAGTTTTAGTAAATCAACTTTCAGTATGGAAAATCTGTTTTAAACAAAGTTATTGTTTTATATAAAAACATATCAAAACATAGAATACAACATCATTCATTTAGACAAGATTTATAAATCTCAAGAAATTATAAAATCTCTTGATCCCTTTCACAAAACACTAGTATAAACATCCTGACATCCTCTAAGATGACTTCTCATATATTCCACTGATGTTGGAGATTTCCCTAGTTTTCACACAAACGGATACCCAACGCGATTCCAAATTCCTCTATCTCCTTGGTCCAGATGCAATGTGTGCAACTAGGGTTAACCGCGTGTGGACATCTAGAATTCAGATTGAGAGAATCATGTCGGGTATCAAGTTGAGCGACATCAGTAAGAACTTGATTTCGATAATAAAAATGGGTAGTCTCGTTCTCAAGGGCTTCAAAGTCCACAACTCGACCATGGAGTCCGTAGGTCAAAATATGACATAGATATGCTGCCCGGAGGTCACCCCCTTGTGCAGCCTCCTCAAAGTTCTTAAGAGAAAAGAAATTATTGGCTAGGGTAAAACAATTAAATATACCCTCGAAGTATTTCCCTTGTCATGCATAGAATGGAAATTGTGTGCTCATCATGAGGTAATAGACGAAACCTGCTCCATGGTGAAGTTGGAGTACCCGAGGAGAGTTGGATACTCAGTAGAGGGTTTTTTCATGATAAACAAATATTTTCAAAAGTCTCGTAGTTTTCTAGATATTATTTTCCCACTATGGTCTCTAACACTTCTGTTGGGAGAGACAAAAGACAAGTACTTTAATTTTCCATATGAAAAACAAGAAAATACCACTCTTAATATTGTTTAAGTAAGTGTTTTCATTATTCAGTTCTAGTTTCCAAAATTATCCAAACCAAAACCTCTGAGGAAAAATTTACATTAAACTCCCTCATAATGGCTTATAAAGAAAATGTAAATTATCCTAAGAATATCCCCCAGGAGTGTCGTAACCAAGAGTGTAGAAAGGCCCATTGTCGTGTACCAGGATACCCAGGGTCAAGCCCGAAACTCCTTATCAGAGCTTTCACTCCTAGGCACCTTTGTGCCAGAGCCACCTCTACCTTCTCGTATCCAAACAGGGATGTATTTACTAGAAGGATTCACATAATGTATTCCTTACCAAAATACCAAGATATTCTAGTATATTTATCCTCAAATACTACCTTAGGGCTTTGTTCCCTACTATAAATTTCCTACTCTAGTTTCCAAGTTTCCTACTAAACTTCCTTTGATACCAATTGTAACACCCCGACCCCTCTAGATAGGAGCCAGTGCATTACTTGTGATATTGACATGGTTAAAAGGAATGAAAATACCAAAGGAATGATCAATTTAGTAGTCTTGAAGAAACTATATACATAGATTTAACATAAATTACATTGGATAATATTACAACATACAATACATAACGAAAGACAAAAACTGAATCCACAAGCACTCAATAAATGACCTCCTCTTCATAACCTGTTGAAGGTAAACAATGAAAAGGGTGAGCTCAAACGCTCAGTAAGGGTTACAAATAGCGGAAGCATGAGTACAATAACAAGTGAATCATAATCAATCTGACATAATCAAAATGGCATAGTGAATAAATGAACAACTAATTCCATTAATAAACTGAGAATGAAACTGCATCCATAGATTTTGTCATAGTGAAAACCTCATGGATAGTAATAATAACTGATAATGAATAAAGAGAATGATTATTAATTGGAAGTCATTTATTTTTCACATGAACCATAATACCGTAAAAACGGTTTAGTTCTATGGGTAGAAACTCATTTGATTTTTTTGGAAACAAACTCGAAGGGTTTGTCGCCAAACTGTTTTGTCTCATGAGACCTAATGATGCATCAAGGGGATGTAGTGGGCCCCAACCACCTCTAAATCCAAGAATTATTTATACATATATTAAATACAAGAGAAATATGTATTCGAGTTAACTTTATAGAAGAGAGGATACAGATTCATCAATACTCATACTATCAAAACAACATTCAAAATAAATATCGTATGTAAAATGGTATACAGCTTAGAAAATAATAATATACATGATATGAGAATATGGATATTTGAATGGAATATAATTTAAATTGAAAAGTAATATCAAATGGGCAGTAGGTACACCATATAAGAAAGAGTAGGTGCACAATTACTAAGCAAGTCACAACGAAGTGAAAATTGAGACAAAGCTTGTTACTGTGTTGTATTCAATTGAGTCGTATGACAAAGAGTTAATAACCACAAAAAGAGTCACAGAATAAAATGAATATAATGAGAACCATGATAAAATATGTCAAATGGTAGTACAACTATACCACATATAAGAAATAAGTGGTGAACAATGGTGATCCCACATAATTGAAGGTGAGATGAGAAAACCTCTTACAAATATTTTGGCACGGTAACGAGTGTTCTTGCGAGGGCTTAATGAGAGATAAAAGGTTATCCCATGATTTATATATCATAAGGGCAGTATGGGGGAGATGAGAAAACATAACCCATCATTAGAAATTAAAAACAAAAGCACACAAGATAGGGTGGATTCTTGAATAAAAGTGAGAGAGAGAATCCCTTACAAAGATTGTGTCATTAGAGTAACGATAAATCAATGAAGTATTTATGTGTGACAAATAAAAATCCACAAAATATAAGTGGATATACAGTATAAAACAAGCATAGGTTATTAACACATATTCTTGGAACAATGTAACCAATGAAATAGATGTTTAACTCAAAGAATGAAAATTGAGTTAAGCAATCCCTTACCTTACACTCGAACGTGTTCTTGTTTGTTCTTAACGACCTGAATAATCAAATTTAGCTTCATTAATTAATAATTCAAAAACATCATAAACATGTAATTGATATGTTATAACCTTATTAAGTTCATTAATGGCCTTTTTGATGGGTTTAAGAGATTTAATTTTATTTTTTTGGAAGCATTTTCTTACTTGGTTTTAAATGATCAGTTTACTTATATTCAAGTTCAGATAAATATATAAGATGGATGTGGTTGTCCAGAAATGAAGTTATACTATTTTAGTAAACATCCAAAAGATCACATGGTTTTAAATTTAATTTGGTTACTTAGAGTGAAGTCGAATTATTATATATATAACCATAGTGACAACCGTTTTGGCTAAAAGGTGGGTTTGATTACAATGAACATGTTTTACTTTATAACTTAATACCATTTTTACAAAAGTATTACAGAACTAAAAATAGGATATATTACATAATAATCTGGTTAAACATAACACAAGTGGTTTCCTGACCAGAATTAAATATTATAATAGAAATCGATAAACCGTTGTCCTTGAATGTGCTAAATTAGCACATCTCAAACGGTGCTTTCGTTTCTTTCAAATAAAAGTGGGGAAAGGGGAGAAGATAATGTAATATATACCATTAGCATGAAAAAATTCTAGTACATGTATGTTACTGGATTTATCATACTATTTTGGTGAAGGGAGGTGAGAAAATAAACAAAAAATAAAAGAACTTAAAAGAAAAGAAGGGATTTGAAAGAGGAATTTACCTCTTGAGACTTCCTCCTTTGAGAACCTCTTAAGGGGAGAGGTTTTGGTCTTTTTATGAGACCAAAGCTTTCTAGACGTGGGGGAGGAGGTTGGGAAGGTATTTGGATAGAATTTGGATAATGCACAAGTCTTGAGAGGAGTGAATGGAAGGGGGGTGAGAGGGGGTTTTTATAGTGGAGGAGAGAGGGGATTTCTTAATATAAAACTCATTAATTTATTATTTCCTCTGAAGACAACCAATAGTGAGTATTCCATGACCAAGAAAAGTAATATATGCATGTTAATTCGAACCAATTGGGCTTACATCAGCAGATCATCATCAATGACTCAATTAATCCATTATTTAGCATTTATTGTGAATTATCGGATTTTACTATTCATAAAAAATTCAAGTATTTCAGAAAAATCACAAAAATTCAACCTAACCATTTTTCAACATATAGAATCCAAAAATGAAGTCCATTTTTCAAAAATAATTTTCTAAATATGATTAATTAAATATTTAATTAAATCATTATTTAATTGAAATATATAAACACTTAGAATATTCATCTTCATCTGTAGGGTGTCTAAATTAATTTATACACTCAAGGGTATGGATACCATTCATAAGATTCATATTACTATTCATAAGGGTAAGTTACTATTCCTAAGGGTAGGTTACTATTCATAAGGGTAGGTTACTATTCACTGAAAATTAAGTTTATTCTATCAGACTCTAAATATCATCTTGAACACAACCGTGTATATCAGATTTTTAAAATTCAAATCATAGAGATGGTAAATTTAAGTTTAGTGGCTAAGTTATGGCTATCTCCTATAAGTAACCATGTTTTGTTCCATAAGGGCTCAGTGATTCATGAAATATAGGCTACCTAATGAATACAGTGTATTTAAGAGAAACATACCATAAAATGTTTGGGGTGCTATGCAGGGGCACTGAAATACACTCTAAGTATAGACCCAAGTAATGGGATAGATTGGGTGAAACAAATGAGTGAGAGGATCCTGAATCAAACAAGGTGAAAACAAGGGTATTAAATAAACTGATCATACCTCGAACGATCTCTGGCCCCGCTGGAACTGCTACCTCTATGGCGAGAAACCGACCATGCCTAGATTCTTTTCCCCTCTACTGTTGACCACCTCCTCGACCATGTCTAGGTTGAGGTCCCAGAGGAATGCTCTGAGGTTGGCCTCCACCTACTCCGTCTCCTCTCGGTGGAGTGAGAGCATGCTGTCCCTACTGCTGAAACGGCCTAGCCGATAACTACTGTTGGGGCAGGCGCTGGACCTGCCCACCTCCACCATACTGAGTTCAAATTGGGCGCTGACTCTAAAGGTTCTCATGACCTCCATAATAAAAACACCTTAGTCCCAATCATATGGGAAAAGTACAAGGACCAAAAGGTTAAAACTAAAACTACTGAGGTTGACTCTATGTTGGATGAAAACTTAAAGTCACTAGTGCCTAAGACCTGTTACAAGAAGCCTTTCCCTTCATAAAACCCTACTGACTCCCCTCTCATGGTATAACACATTGTGAGTTCATCCTCTCAACCAATTCCTCCTTCTTCTGGACCTCTAGGTATATCAGCAAGGTGAAGGGAGTAACAACACACTGAAGCGAAGGACAAAGTGACTCCTCTAAGAATCTTTCCCCACTACTGAAAATTCCTTCTATACCAATTCCTATATCCCAACAGTTTAGAAAAACCATTGGGATAGGTTTACTATACCAATGTTTTTTTAAAACCATTGGTATAGGAATTGTTAGAGTGTTTTTCCCCAACGGTTTTCCAAACCATTGGGATAGCCCTAAGTAGAGACAATTTTCCCAACGGTTTCAAAAAACCGTTGGGATAATTGATATATTTTCCAACGGTTTTTTAAAATTGTTGGGACAAAATTCCACAAATACAGCCCCCAATTCAAACCGATATCCTCCCAGATTGCACCCTAAACAAGAGCTCTCATTGCTCCAGCATGCAAACCCTTCTTCCGAGCAACTGATTGTTTGTTCTTCTACATAAAATCTCTAATTTATAATTGAGTTTTATGTTCTACCTCAATTTATTATATTTTTCTTTCTGATTTATTTGAAGACAAGGTTGTTTTTTGTTTTTTGTTTTGATTATCTATATCCATCCTTGATTCAAGTAAGTGTTTATTCTTCTAACTCAAATAGAGTCACATTTCATGTTTTCTTTAGGTGTTCTATTGAGACCCTTTTGATGTGCAATGGGAGGGGTGATGTGCAATGGGAGGGGGTTGGTATGGGGGGGTGAAGTGGGAGGGGGGTGTGTGTGTGTGTGGGGGGGGGGGTTGTGCAGTGGAAGGGGGGATATGGGGGGGGGGGGGGTGTAGTGAGAATGGGGGGGGGGGGCTGTGCAGTGGGAGGGGGGTTGGTTGGGCTACAGAGGGGCTGTGCAGTGGGAGGGTGGGGGCTGTGTAGTGGGAGGGGGCTGTAGGGGGGTTGTGCAGTGGGAGGGGGCTGTAGGGGGTGTGCAGTGGGAGTGGGAGGGGGGGGGGTGTAGTGGGAGGGGGTTAGCTATAGATGGGATGTGCACGGGGGGGCTATAGGGGGTGGATGTGTAGGGTGGGGGGATGCAAGTGGTGAGGGGGGATGTGCAATGTGGGGGGTGGGGGCTGCAGGGGGAGGTGAGGGAGGGGAACTGTAGGGGGGTTGTAGGGGGGGTTGGCTGTAGGGGGGCTGTATAGTAAGAGGGGTTGGCTATGGGGGGGGGGATGTAGGGGGTGTGAAGTGGGAGTGGGGGGGGGGGGGTATGTAGTGGGAGGGGGATGGTTGTGGGGGGGGGGATGTAGAGGGGGGGATGTAGAGGGGGATATGTAACGCCCCGACCCCAGCTACCCAGAGTCGGTGCATTACTTCGTAGCATTGGCATGATCACAAAAGATCAAGTCTCAAAAGACCGATTAGTTTAGTAGCCTTGGAAACACTAGATACATTCATAAATGTTACAGTACATCACAAAGTAAAAAACTACAATAACATAGTCTCCATTTTCCACACTCATATCCCCTTCAGACTATCCCTGCAGGTCATTCCTATAATACTTCATCACATCCTGGAAAAATTAAAACATTGAAAGGGGTGAGCTCAGATGCTCAGTAAGGATAATAATATTGCGGAAGCTTTCATAAACAAACATTAACATTTAAGGCAATGTATAACTAGAAAAAAAGTCTTTTAAACATGAACTTCAACATAATATGGCAAAAGTAAAATGAGACAATGCCATTTACTTATTCACATGGATATTCTACTGGTCGAATAATCACATGCAATATCAATAACCACTTTTATAAAGATGGAATGAATAATGACAGACTATCATAACCACGTAGCCAAGACCTCGTGCCAAGACTAAAAATAAGATTTTGTCAAGGCTTTGTGCCAAGACACTAGTTTGTCTCATGAGACCTACCGATGCATCGAGGAGCTGTAGCGGGCTCCACCCGTCACTTATTAAGTCCAATGCATTCACTATGGAAAAAATGGGTATTTGCGACGGGGCTAAATCCCGTCGCAAATACCCCCGTTAAAAACTTATTTGCGACGGGGGTATTTGCCTGTCGCAAATAAGTAGCCTTTTGCGACGGGATTGCTTTCCCCGTCACAAAAGAACTGACACGCGTTGTGCGCCAAATCGCGGGAAACATATTTGCGACGGGCGGTTATTGCCCGTCGCAAATAACCGGCGGCGGTAAATGGTATTTACAACGGGAATATTCCCCCGTCGCAAATGGACCCGTCGCAAATAATCTAACCTATAAATACCCCCATCCGTTTTTTTCAAATCATTCTCAAACTCCATCATCTTCTTCTCTTAAAATTCTATTTCTAAAGTTCAGTTTTTCTAAAGTTTAATTTTTTTCTCCGGAGTTGATATTGAAGTTTTGAAGAACGATCAGAGATCAACCTCAGATCAATTTTCAAGGTATTTATGTTCATTTTAATTTAATATTTATTTTAAATTTTTTATTAGTTTCAATTATTCTTAATTAGTTATAATTTAATTATGTTTACATTGTTTTGTTACTTAATAAATTTAAATTATTAGTATTGTTCATAGTTAATGGTAATTAGGAATAATTAGTAATAATTTTTAATAATTAAGAATAAATATTAATAATTAGTAATAAATACCAATAATTAGGAATAATAACATTATTACATTATTAGTATATTTTATTATTAATATTAAAATAATATAATTCTTTATATATATACAATTCTCTTTTCATCTGTGTGTTTGCTGTCTCCACATGTATTATTTGTATGTGGAGATAGAAAACACACAGATGAAAGGAGAATTGTATATAATATAGAAAATTATATTATTTTAATATTAATAATAAAATATACTAATAATGTTATTATTCCTAATTATTGGTAATTATTCCTAATTATTGGTAATTATTCATATAATTACTAATAATTAGGAACTATTACCAATAATTATCAATAATTAGGAATAATTAGTAATAATTAGTAATAATTACCAATAATTAGTAATAATTACCAATAATTAGTAATAATTACCAATAATTAGTAATACTTACCAATAATTAGTAATACTTACCAATAATTAGTAATAATTACCAATAATTAGTAATAATTAGTAATAATTATTAATAATTATCAATAATTAGTAATAATTAGTAATAATTACTAATAATTACCACTAATTAGTAATAATTAGGAATAATTACCAATAATTAGTAATAATTAGTAATAATTAGTAATAATTAGTAATAATTAGTAATAATTAGTAATAATTAGGAATAATTAGTAATAATTAACACTAATTAGTAATAATTATCAATAATTAGTAATAATTACCAATAATTATCAATAATTACCGATAATTACCAATAATTAGGAATAATTAACAATAATTAGGAATAATTACCAATAATTAGGAATAATTACCAATAATTAGGAATAATTACCAATAATTACCAATAATTACCAATAATTACCAATAATTAGTAATAATTACCAATAATTAGTAATAATTACCAATAATTAGTAATAATTACCAATAATTAGTAATAATTACCAATAATTAGTAATAATTACCAATAATTAAGAATAATTACCGATAATTACCAATAATTACCGATAATTAGTAATAATTACCGATAATTAGGAATAATTACCGATAATTAGTAATAATTATAAATAATTAGGAATAATTACCGATAATTAGTAATAATTAGTAATAATTATCAATAATTAGTAATAATTAGTAATAATTAGTAATAATTACCAATAATTAGTAATAATTACCAATAATTAGTAATAATTACCAATAATTACCAATAATTACCGATAATTACCAATAATTACCGATAATTAGTAATAATTACCAATAATTAGTAATAATTAGTAATAATTAACAATAATTAGTAATAATTACCAATAATTAACCATAATTACCAATAATTACCCATAATTACCGATAATTACCAATAATTAGGAATAATTACAAATAATTAGGAATAATTACCAATAATTACCAATATTTACCAATATTTACCAATAATTACCAATAATTAGTAATAATTACCAATAATTACCAATAATTAGTAATAATTACCAATAATTACCCATAATTACCGATAATTACCAATAATTAGGAATAATTACCAATAATTAGGAATAATTACCAATAATTAGGAATAATTACCAATAATTACCAATAATTAGTAATAATTACCAATAATTACCCATAATTACCTATAATTACCGATAATTAGTAATAATTAGGAATAATTTGTAATAATTACCAATAATTTGTAATAATTACCAATAATTTGTAATAATTACCGATAATTACCCATAATTACCGATAATTACCAATAATTAGGAATAATTACCAATAATTAGTAATAATTAGTAATAATTAGTAATAATTACCAATAATTAGTAATAATTAGTAATAATTAGTAATAATTAGTAATAATTAGTAATAATTACCAATAATTAGAAATATTTAACAATAATTAGTAATAATTACCAATAATTAGGAATAATTACCAATAATTACCAATAATTACCGGTAAATAGTAATAATTAGTAATAATTAGAAATAATTACCAATAATTAGTAATAATTAGTAATAATTACTAATAATTAGTAATAATTAGTAATAATTAGTAATAATTACCAATAATAAGTAATAATTAGTAATAATTAGTAATAATTAGTAATAATTACCAATAATTACCAATAATTAGTATTAATTAGTAATAATTAGTAATAATTACCAATAATTACCAATAATTAGTAATAATTAGTAATAATTACCAATAATTAGTAATAATTAACAATAATTAGTAATAATTACCAATAATTAGTAATAATTACCAATAATTAGTAATAATTACCAATAATTAGTAATAATTACCGATAATTACCAATAATTACTAATAATTACCAATAATTAGTAATAATTACCAATAATTAGTAATAATTACCAATAATTAGTATTAATTAGTAATAATTACCAATAATTGGTAATATTTAGTAATAATTAGTAATAATTAGTAATAATTACCAATAATTAGTAATAATTACCAATAATTAGTAATAATTACCAATAATTAGTAATAATTACCAATAATTAGTAATAATTACTAATAATAGTAACAATTAATAATAATTAGGAATAATTACCAATAATTAGTAATAATTACCAATAATTAGTAATAATTACCAATAATTAGTAATAATTACCAATAATTAATAATAATTACCGATAATTACCAATAATTACTAATAATTACCAATAATTAGTAATAATTACCAATAATTAGTAATAATTATCAATAATTAGTATTAATTAGTAATAATTACCAATAATTGGTAATATTTAGTAATAATTAGTAATAATTAGTAATAATTACCAATAATTAGTAATAATTACCAATAATTAGTAATAATTACCAATAATTAGTAATAATTACCAATAATTAGTAATAATTACTAATAATTAGTAATAATTACCAATAATTAGGAATAATTACCAATAACTAGTAATAATTAACAATAATTAGGAACAATTACCAATAATATTAGTACTATGAAAATAATAAAAAATTTATATAATATTAAAATTATCAATATTTGTAACATGTTTTGCTTCATTCTCAACATATTTAATTCTTAAAGGGTCAATTTTTAGGTCTATCTCAATAAAATGTTTGCGTCAGTCGTGTATGATGTAAACTCTATAATTATCCTAGCTTGAGTGTTTTTTCTAACAAATTATTCAAAACCAGTAATGCTTTTATATTTTATAGAAAAATATGGAACAACGAGGTCGTCAACAATCATTATTAGGTGACCGCATATGGATAAATCAACGTAGAAATCCAAACGGTTCTGGTTTAAATCCAGTATATGTAGAGGGTGTGGAGACTTTTTTATCATTTGCGGCATCAAATCCAGAATTTGTTTCAGAAGGCAAAATAAAATGCCCTTGCAGAAAATGTGCATTGAGAACATTTGACACGTTTGACAAGGTGGGGGAACATCTTTTGCGTTTTGGTTTTCAACCAGATTATATTTTTTGGTATCAACACGGTGAACGCAGTTCCAGAGCAGGTGATACCAACTTGATTTCGGATCCATCCCAGTTTCAAGATTTAGTATATGATGTTGCAGGTTCATCTGTTCAACATACAGAAACTTCAGCTGATATAGCTTCAAATCCTGAGTTGGCACCGTCTGAATTTTATGAGTTGTTGAAGTCTGCTGAGGATGCATTATATCCTGGCTGCAAGATGAGCAAATTAGAAGCATTTGCAAAATTTATGGCTATCAAATCAGATAACGGAATGTCAAACACCTGTTTTGACCAGATATTTTCTTTGCTTAAAACACTGTTACCCGAAGGAAATGTTTTACCTGCAAATTACTATGAGAGTAAGAGGCTGGTTCAAAATTTGGGACTTACTTGTCAGAAGATTCATGCATGTTCAAATGACTGCATTTTATATTCTGGGGAAAATGAGTCGTTGGATAGTTGTCCCACATGTGGGAAACTGAGATATAAATAAGTACAACACGGGAAGTCTGGTTTGATTCCTGTAAAATAGTTGAGATATTTTCCGCTTACATCTAGACTTCAGTGTTTATTCATGTCTAAGAATACATCGACAATGATGTCATGGCATAAAGAGAATATTTGAACCGATAAAAGCTTGAATCATCCAGCCGATGGTGATTCATGGAAACATTTTGATAGAGTGCATCCATCCTTTGCTTTAGAAGCTATAAATGTTCGACTGGGCCTTTCCACTGATGGTTTCTGTCCGTTTGGATCTTATGGTAGTCAATATTCATGTTGGACTATTTTTTTAACTCCGTACAATTTACCTCCATGGATGTTGATGAAGGAGCCATATATCTTTTTGACTTTACTAATTCCAGGACATCCGAAGAAAAATATTGATGTTTATTTGAAACCATTTATTGATGAATTAAATTTATTGTGGAGTACTGGTGTCAGTACATATGATGTTGCAACGAAACAGAATTTCATACTGAGAGCAGCATTGATGTGGACAATAAGTGACTTCCCAGCTTATGGGATGTTATCTGGCTGGAGTACACATGGTCAGAAATCATGTCCTTACTGTATGGGAGAGAACAAAGCATTTATTCTCATTCATGGAAAGAAACCTTGTTATTTTGATTGTCATCGCATATTTCTTCCAGCTGATCATCCTTTTCGCAGAAACAGATCTCATTTCAGAAAAGGAACAGTTGAAAGGGATGGACCTCCAAAAATGCTATCAGGTTCGGAGTTAAAATCAGTTGTATTTTCATTACCTCCCATCACTTTTGGTCCCACAATAAACCAACAGAAAATTTCTGGTTTTGGGAAAGAACAGAATTGGATTAAACATAGCATATTTTGGGATTTTCCATATTGGTCTGATTTGTTGGTCCGACACATGTTAGATGTCATGCATATTGAGAAGAACTGTTTTGATAATTTGTTTCATACAGTTTTGGATACGCCAGGAAAGAGCAAAGACAATGTAAATGCACGTTTAGATCTTGCCCAAATTTGCAGGCGTCCAGAATTGGAACTGTTTGAGAATGTCAGAACAGAAAGGTTACTGAAACCAAAAGCAGCTTATACACTGTCTAAAGAAAACCGTTTATTATTTTGTCAGTGGATTGCAGATTTGAGACTTCCAGATGGCTGTGCTTCCAATTTGGGTAGATGTGTAAAGAATGGTCATATTACTGGATTAAAAAGTCATGATTGTCATGTTATAATGGAAAGACTTCTACCCATTGGATTAAGAAGTCTGTTGAATTCTGTGATTTGGGATTCCATAACAGACATGTCTCATTTTTTTCAGGAAATTTGTGCGGCTATAGCAGATTATGATGCTCTAGGCAAACTTGAAAAAGATGTTGTTGTAATTATATGTAAACTGGAAAAAATATTTCCGCCGTCTTTCTTCGACTCAATGGAACATTTGATGTTAAATTTTTCATATGAAGCCAAATGTGAAGGTCCAGTACAGTTTCGATGGATGTACCCATTTGAAAAATGCATGCAAAAATTGAAAAGAAAAGTACGTAACAAAGCATATGTTAAAGGATCTATTACAGAAGCTTATTTGCAAGAGGAAATATCTTTTTTCTGCTCCCATTATTTTGAATCTGAGTATCCTTCAAAACACAACCGAATGGGACGAAACGAGAGGAATATTGATGAAATAGAAAATAAATTATCTGTTTTTAACCAGCCAGAGCTTGGTTTTGGTGGAGTTTATGAACGCTGGCTTTCAGATGATGAACATCATAGAGCTCATACGTATGTTCTGCTCAACTGTGAAGAGATGACATCAGTTGTACTGTAAGTGTTTATATCACTTATTCTATCATTTATGTTACAGTAAATAACTTTGTTTTTTTATAGGTTGTATGATAATCATATCAAGAAACAAATTCCACAAATTACAGCAGCTGCTCTCGAAGAACGTCGACTGAAAAATTTCTCTCAGTGGTTTAAAAAACTGGTAACATAAATTCTTTATCTTTTAGCAACTCATTCAATGTATAGTTTACTATATTGATAATTATTTCACAAATTTTCACGTGTCTCGACATGCTGATAAAATTGACAAACGGCTGTGTGTATTGAGTAACCCACCTTCCAAACTTGTTAAAACTTATAATGCATATGTGGTGAATGGATTTCGATTTCACACACATGCATACGGGAAATCGAAAAAAACAATGAACAGTGGAGTTATCTTGAGAGGATCTCATCATCGAGAAAATGAAGTTGACTTTTATGGCATACTTGATGAAATCATTGAACTCTGTTATCTTGGACAACATTACATAACCATGTTCAAATGTCGGTGGTTGGATACAGAGAGAGGCGTGCGTGTTCATCCAACTCATGGAATCATCGATATTAAATGTAAAAGTGTTCTCGCAGTAAATGAACCATTCTTATTGGCTCAACAGGCACATCAAGTTTATTACGCAAAGTACTGTGCTACATCAAGAGACTTGACTGATTGGTGGAGTGTAATAAAAATCAAAATTCGAGACAATCAGTTTAGTCAAAGTGAATGTGCTTTCACTGATGTGCAAAGAATTGAAGTTTTTCAAGAGAGTACTCAAAATCAATCTTTTTTAAGAGTCGGTGATGACGATGATGTTAATGATGTCACATATGAATTTGAAATGGTAAGAGATGAAGCAACTGTAACTCGAATGGATATCGATGATGTTGAGGAGGAATATGAAGATGACATTGACATATATGAAGATGATGATGAAGATGAACACTGATAGAATTCCATGATATTTATATACAATCATAATATGTATATATGTATATATAATAGTAATTATCAATTATTTGCTAACAACATTAACATTTTCTGTTTCAGATGGACGACACCACATTTCGTGAGTTGGCGGATGCTGACCTGACTTTCGATGTGGATGAGTTGCTGGCAGATGACCCTCAACCTGCATGCGCTCCAGGGAGTACGCGGAGGGGGTACGGTCTTGCACGATTGATGATTCCTGACCCCGTTCCCGAGCGACGTCCACGTCTTGGGTTTGATCCACGCACACAGAGGTGTGATAACCTGTGTGATAACCTGTGAATTTGACTAAGATTTCATTAATCTATTCACATAATAAATGTTTATTATTTTTACAGTTTTCCGCATATAGCAGTCGGACAGGGCAGCGCTATTTTGCGCAACTATTTCTCTCAGCCGTGGACCACATGGGAGCAGATTCCCATTGATGTGCAGCAGGCCATGTTCGGCCATTGGTTGGTATGTACGTAAATAAATAATTTTTATTTTGAAAATTATTTCATTTCTAACTTGATATTTTGATTTATTTGTAGGGTTTATGGTATCCGATCGAGGATACCATGCGTGACGCCATCCATGAGGCATGAGAGGTGGCCATGCGTGATCGCCTTTGTCAGTTTTTGCACAATTTAAGAAAAGCTGCGATGAAGAAAGCATGAGTGTCAGATTTTGACGAGTCATGTAAAGCACACCGACCAGAGTACATTTCATCCCATGTATGGGATGGATTATGTGCGCACTGGTTGAGTGGTTCCTTTCAGAGGAGATCATCGGTGGGGAGGCATAATTGGGGGAGACATGAGGTGACTCATCGAGCTGGGAGTCGTTCTTTCAGTACTCATAGACAACATCTGGTACGTACATTATTTATAAATATTTTATATAACTATAAATATTAACAGTTTATTTTTTATTCTTATAGGCTGTCGAGCACCCCGATATTACGGAGTACGACGTATATCAGAGGATGTATAGTGATCCTGCTACTGGGGAGCTCAAAGGTGATCGTCAGCATCACATCGTGGTCAGTATTATTTGTTTTCAAGTTTAAAAATTAACTGCATATAATATATTCACAATTTTAATTTTAAATTACAACTACAGGAGTCATATGAGGCCGCAGCTTCACAGGCCCGACCTGAGAGTCCGGCCGAGTCATCAGATCAGACCACTGGCCGTCAGTTTGATGAGGCGGCATGAATGCAGGCCACCCAGTATGCCTTCGAGAAGGGCCAGGTAGTTGGTATCGGCTCTCAACTGACTCCCGGAGATTATTATGGCAGTGCTGCGATGTCGGCGTCCAGCTCGAGAGGAGCTCGTGCATCTTCTTCTGCTACACAGTATGAGGATCAATTGCGATCTCAGACTGCACTGATAGAGAGTCTCCGACAGGAGCAGGAGCAGATGCGTCAGCAGCATGAGGAGGATCGTCGACGCCAGCAGCAGCTGTACGAGGAGCAGACGAGTCGGTGGTAGCAGCAGCATCAGGAGCAGATGGAGTACATGCGCCGACTCACTCATGCTTTAGGGATGGAGTTTCCTCCACCACCATCTGCAGATCCCCCCTCCCCCTCCTTCAGATTAGAGTTTGTTTTTATGTTATAAAATTTGTGAAATCAAAATATGATTTTTTTCTATTCGTAGTTTCTGTCTCATTATAAAATATTAATAATATTATATTTTTAAATAACAATATTAATATGAATAATAATATTATTTATATTTTATAATATTAAATTATATATATATATTAAAATTTTATAATATTATAATTTAATTATATTTTTTTGTAATACTTGAATTATTTTAATATTTGAATGTAAAATAATTATATTATTTTTATATTAATTAAAATAACTTATTAATATTTTTTTATTTATGAATTATAATTCTAATATTATTATATTAATTAAATCAGTTATTAATATCCTATTATTTTTTATTTTTGAATTATAATTCTATTATTATTATATTAATTAAAATAATTTATTATTTTTATTTGTGAATTATAATTCTATTATTATATTAATTAAAATAATTTACTAATATTTTATTATTTTTTATTTTTGAATTATAATTGGATTATTATTATATTAATTAAAATAATTTATTAATAATTTATTTTTTTTATTTTTTTATAGTATTTGCAACGGGATACTATGCCCGTCACAAATAGTATTATTATTATATGCATTAAAATAATTTATTAATAGTTTTTTATTTTTTTTAAATAGTTTTTTGCGACGGGTCCCGTCGCAAAAACTATTTGCGGTGGGCCCGTCGCAGCAGGTATTTGCGACGGTGCCCGTTGCAAATAGTTTTTGAAAAGTTTTTTACAAATATACGGAGTACTATTTGCGACGGGGATTCTTCCCGTCGCGGAAAAAGGCTTTACCGACGGGCCCGTCGCAAATAATTGTTGTTGCGACACCGTTTTCAGCAACGGGTCATTTGCGACGGGCCCCCGTCGCAAAAAGCCATTTGCGACGGGATCCCGTCGCAAATGACCCGTCGCAAATACCTATTTTTCTAGTAGTGATTCCTCATATGAATAGGTTTAAACATATTATAAACCATAACATAATCATATCACATAAAACATGCATAAAGGAAACATAAAATTTCCACATTTCAATCACAAGATATCAATACAGCACATTGATATAATAAAAACACTTTCAAAACAATTTTCAATACCAAAATAAAAGAAAGTTAAAACTTTGTATTTATTTTTCATTAAAAAAAAGTGATGGCTTATAGAAGAAGCCGAAACTCAAATAATGGTCACGGCGGTGGAGAAGTCGTTGTCGCCGCATATGTACGGAAATAAAAACATTACCTTTTGTCGTTTAGTAAAACGCTTCGTATAAAAAAGATTCCTTTTGAATAAATGTAAAAGTCAAAGGGGTTTATACACCGTATAAAAGAAAATTGTGTATAAAACCAAATATGCCTCAATGAAAGGAGATTGAGACGAAGTCCTTAAAGAGATCATTTTTAAAATAAAATAGATCTATTATGTGTATTCACTATTAGTACACATAAAGAAAGTACAAATACAAGATAGGACATAATAATATCATGACATAATTTGAAAGTAGGAGATTAACCCAAAGAATAAAAATTGGGTTAAGAAATTCCCTTACCTTGCGTCCTGTCTTGACTCGACCGTTCTTTAACCTCCTGAATAATAAACTAGAGTTAATTTATAATTGCTTAAGAACCTTTTTTTCAAATTTTTATTCCTTTTATATCACTTATTACCATGTTATGAACATTATGTAATTATTTATGTTTATAACGGTCGTTTTGTCGATCTTAGGTACTTGAGTCAAAAATAGACTTCTTATAATTACAAGTTGTTCATGTGGTGAAATATCCATTATATCCAAAATTATATTCATGATATAGATATCATATATCTCATATATATCCAGTATATACATTCATTCATAATATTACATAACATTTAGAGGTAAGAAATGAAATGCACTGTTCATGGAGATGGTAAGCCGTACGTACGCATGAACGCTACTTTCATTTATATTTCATATTTAATGGAATGAAATCATAATGATATAAAGGTATAATATAATTACAGTATAATATAATGTATAATACCATTTACTCCATCCTTTATACATCCCACATATGGCATTAACGATTCAAATCACTTTGAGGGGGCGGTAGTCCGCACTTCCTAAAATGAAATTATCGCATTTACCCATAATGGAAATCATAAATTACGACACAAATGAGAAATAAAGAAGCATAAGGAAAACATAAACATAATATATATATCATATATGAAAATAGTTTCATCAAAATGGCCACCATTAGAGGTGTTAGAAGAATATTGAACAATCATCGTTTCGTGAGGCAAAAATTCGCCATCCACAGAAACAGTACGTTCTTTAACCATTAGATGTAAGTGTGTGTAAGTGTAGCTCAAATAATTCTTATAAAAACATCCTAGTATATTGAGGATACTGGTGTTGTTACAAAATAAATGAATAAAAATATTTTTGGGGGTTGGAGAAGCAAAATAAAACAAAACAACATTAGAGAAGACATTACCTTAAAATCGGATAACTCTTTTTGATTTGAGCCAAAGGATTCCTTGGAAATAATTCTGCCCAAATTGAGGCTTCTAGGAGTAAGGGAGGGAAGTTGGGAGAGTATTTGGGCAGAGGTTGGCCGAGCCAAAAGGCTTTGAAAGTGTGAGTAAGGTGGTAGTGGTGGGGGCCTTTAATAAGTGGAGAGGAGGGGCACTCTTGGAAAGTAATGAAATATTGCTTTATTACACAATGATTTTCGGATTCTAAAGGTCCCATACTTCTATAATTCGAGGATAAGGTGATACGGGTTCGAAATCTACCCATCCAATAGGGTTTGGACAAGTGTAAGCCTTGTATTTGACATTATCTTTTCATTTTATTTAAATCGTTAATTAATGAGGTAATCGCTTCATCATCATGGTGTCATAAATAATTTAATTTATTTAATGTCTAAAAATTATAAAAAAAATATCATAATGTAGGAAATATTTTTATCTTTATAATTAATATTTATAGTAAAAAATATGACTTGTATAACCACATTTAAAAATTGTTTTAGTAAAATAACTCTTGTTTGTGACCTTTTTATTTTAACATTAAATAAAAGTTATTTATGTCATTTTCCTACCAAAGTGGCTCCATGGGGTCCCCAAGTTGACCCATGGATTTTCTTGGTCGTCCATGACACATCCAATAGTGGTTTGACAAGTTTAAAGGTCATTCCATATTTTTATAATACTATTTTTACCTTAAATTTCACTAATTACCTTTAATCGCGATTAATTAAACTTAAAAGTTACTATTCAACAAAAAATTATTTTAATCCCATTGAACCACATTTTACTTCCTAATGACAACCATGTATGTCAGATTTTTGAAAATCAAATCACAGAAGTGGTAATATTTCATTTAAACGAAAAATCAGTTATTTAACTACCACTTAGTGGTTTCACTATTCATCAAAAATTGAAGTTTTTCAGAACAATGCCAAAATTTCACCCTAAGCTATAATTGATATTCCGAATTCAAAAATGATGTCTATTTTATGAAATTCCGAACATATAAGTTGCATTAATTAATTTTATAATTAATTCCCGCTGTCACAACAAATAGCGTGTTTTTATGAAACAATATATATCAAAAGATTGACAATTGTTTATGTCCAATTTCAAAGTGAAATTAATTCTAATGAACACCATTGGATAAAATGGTAAAAATATATTCTAATTATACTTTAAAACCACTCAATAGTATAAATTATCACTATAAATTATTTTGATTAAAAAAGTTGTTTTAAGTATTTTTCACTATTCATAAAAATTTCGAAGTTCTCAGAAAATTACAAAAAATTCAACATAGGCTAATTTCGACATTCCGAATCCAAAAATGAAGTCCATTTTGAAATATAAAATATATATAATTTCAAAAAGTGGGTATTATTATTCATAATGGCTATTTTGATTAGTCGCGGTGTGTTAGAATCTCGAACTTGCGTACAATGCAAGCTATTACATTATTGAAAGAGAAGCGTATCATGGAAGCTCGGGGTTTTACATTCTCCCATACTTCAATAAATCGCGTCCTCGCAATTTGAAATTTTTCTTTTAAAATAAAAGGTTAAAAATAGAAAATACCTTTGTGGAAAACCCACATCGGAAATAAGGTTAATAAAAATATAACTTTAAAAGAAAAAAAGATAAGTACAAAGGTCACCGAGATATCCCCTACTAGGATTCTATGAAAATATGGATATTGAAGAAAAACAAACCATCAAGGTCTGATGAAGAGTTGTAGAAAACTAGATTAGGAGAAAGTTAACCATAAGAAAATCACAAACTTGTGATTGGTTAAACGGTCATTGAATCCCCAGTTGGAAAAGTTAACCGGCAACATTTTTATTTTAAGTTACCTTTTATAAAGTTGAGGAATTTATTTAGGAGATTTACTAATAACTTAAGGGAATATACATACTTGTTATGTAGACTTTCATTCTTTAATAAATTTTTACCACAAACCCATCTTTCACTCTAAAAGGTAATAGAACTCAAAAATATTCTATTTATCCTAATTGTATAAGGTTCCAAATATTAACACATACCATTTGGATTAGTAAAACTATTTTGTAATAACCAGAGACTTTCTGTAGGCTAGTGGTAGGTAATAAAGGCCTGTCGCACTATGGTTATGGGTTCGATTCCTGTAGCTTTGTCCGACGCGACGGGTTATGCCCCACCCTGCAGGTTGTCCTTTTCCTAAAAATAGTATTATAGTATTCCAAAAATAATCTTCAGAAATGTTTTAACCTTAAACAATACTATCCAAGGTTCAACTTAATCCATTCCAACCTATATAGTTATCCAAAATAATTCTGTCCAACTCACAGTCCAAATTTTATAAGGAAGGTAAACATAATGAAGATCCTTTTTTCCGCGTAAGAACATGTGAACACCTTCATCATGTATTCTTTTAAAACACTGCAATTACCAATGATCCCTTATTCCTTATAGAATACTAGATATACTCCTTCTATCCAAAAATGTATACAAATCATTAATCTATTTCAAGGAAGTTAAGAATATCCAATATAATTTATCCAAATCAATCATGTCTTATTCCAAAATCACTATCTCGGTATCAGAACCATATTATGGTTTATCTTTCTCTCAACCATATATTTTCTAAAAATTTAACCTACTGTGGATTCACTTTTCTTGGTTCCACACAATCTCAAGTCCTTGATGAAATAGTACTGAAGTACAATCCTTATATACTCCATAATTATTATAACCAGTACAACACTCAAATTACAAAATTCTTTAATAACAACATAAGAACTCTAATCCTTCCTCCTCATCTGTAGTAGTATCATAACTTTATTATTATCCAATAACATCATTTTGGGCACAATCTGATGATTTGGACATTGGTTTGCGTAGTGTCCCCACTCCTTGCAGATGAAGCATTGTACATTTGAAACCTTTTTCTTACCCTTGCAGTCATGCACTTTGTGTCCTTTTTCTCCACACTTATAACAAACTCCCATTCCCTTCAGGCAAGTTCCAAGGTGTTTCTTCCCACAGTTATCACATATTGTAAAATTCTTCTTTTCCCACGTCCCTTTTTCCATCATTCTCTCTTCCATCCTTTTCTTCTCTTTCTTCCCTTCAAATCCACAAGACTCAGAGAATTCTTTACTTATCTTATTAACACATGATACTATTTCTTCATATGTTGAGAACACATGAGAGATTATTTCCCTTCTAAATGTTGGCTTAATACCGTGAAAGATATGATCCTTCTTACGCTTTGGATCATACGTATTGCTGGAGTTCACATTCCTTCCACTGGGCACCATTTCTATACAATGGCATAAACTAGATTAGTTTATGAATCAAAATACATAATTCTATACTTGTAAAACACTTAACACTAATTGAACTATTTATGGATATAATCCATAATCATAAAAAAGTTTTCTTTGAGGAAGTATATACTCATAACCCTTTATAGTGGTTTGTAAAGAAAATGAGAATTATCCTAAGCATATCCCCTGGGAGTGTCGTAACCAAGAGTGCAGCAAGGCCCATTATCGTGCACCAGTTCCCGTTCGAGTCTAGCTCAAAGAGGTGTTTTCGGGTTTTACCCCTAGGTACATCTGTGCCAGAGCCGCCTCTACCTGCTCGTATCCAGACAGGGATGTATTGCTCGGAAAACTCACAAAATCTCTATAATACCAAAATTCTAGGAAGTTCTTCTATACTAATCCTTAAAGTCTATCTTTGGGCTATGTGCTCTAATCAGAGTTTATCTAAATCTAGCTTCCAAGGTTAGTACTAAACTGCCTCTGATACCAACTGTAACGCCCCGACCCCAGCTACCCAGAGTCGGTGCATTACTTCGTAGCATTGGCATGATCACAAAAGATCAAGTCTCGAAAGACCGATTAGTTTAGTAGCCTTGGAAACACTAGATACATTCATAAATGTTACAGTACACCACAAAGTGAAAAAATACAATAACATAGTCTCCATTTTCCACACTCATATCCCCTTCAGACTATCCCTGCAGGTCATTCCTATAATACTTCATCACATCCTGGAAAAATTAAAACACTGAAAGGGGTGAGCTCAGATGCTCAGTAAGGATAATAATATTGCGGAAGCTTTCATAAACAAACATTAACATTTAAGGCAATGTATAACTAAAACAAAAGCCTTTTAAACATGAACTTCAACATAATATGGAAAAAGTAAAATTAGACAATGCCATTTACTTATTCACATGGATATTCTACTGGACGAATAATCACATGAAATATCAATAACCACTTTCATAAAGATGGAATGCATAATGCCAGACTATCATAACCACGTAGCCAAGGCCTCGTGCCAAGACTACAAATAAGATTTTGTCAAGGCCTCGTGCCAAGACACTAGTTTGTCTCATGAGACCTACCGATGCATCGAGGAGCTGTAGCGGGCTCCACCCGTCACTTATTAAGTCCAATGCATTCCTCATATGAATAGGTTTAAACATATCATAAACCATAACATAATCATATCACATAAAACATGAATAAATGAAACATAAAATTTCCACATTTCAATCACAAGATATCAATACAACACATTGATATAATAGAAACACTTTAAAAACCATTTTCAATACCAAAATAAAAGAAAGTTAAAACTTTGTATTTATTTTTCATTAAAAAAAAGTGATGGCTTGTAGAGGAAGCCGAAACTCAAATAATGGTCATGGCGGCGGAGAAGTCGTTGTTGCCACATATGTACAGAAAGAAAAACATTCCCTTTTGTCGTTTAGTAAAACGCTTTGTATAAAAAAGATTCCTTTTGAATAAACGTAAAAGTCAAAGGGGTTTATACACCGTATAAAAGAAATTTGTGTATAAAACCAAATATGCCTCAATGAAAGGAGATTGAGACGAAGTCCTTAAAGAGATCATTTTTAAAATAAAATAGATCTATTATGTGTATTCACTATAAGTACACATAAAGAAAGTACAAATACAAGATAGGAAATAATAATATCATGAAATAATTTGAAAGTAGGAGATTAACCCAAAGAATGGAAATTGGGTTAAGAAATTCCCTTACCTTGCGTCCTGTCTTGACTCGACCATTCTTTAACCTCCTGAATAATAAACTAGAGTTAATTTATGATTTCTTAAGAACCTTTTTTTCAAGTTTTTATTCCTTTTATATAACTTATTACCATGTTATGAACATTATGTAATTATTTATGTTTATAACGGTTGTTTTGTCGATCTTAGGTACTTGAGTCAAAAATAGACTTCTTATAATTACAAGTTGTTCATGTGGTGAAATATCCATTATATCCAGAATTATATTCATGATATAGATATCATATATCTCATATATATCTAGTATATACATTCATTCATAATATTACATAACATTTAGAGGTAAGAAATGAAATGCACCGTTCATGGAGACGGTAAGCCGTACGTACGCATGAACGCTACTTTCATTTCTATTTCATATTTAATGGAATGAAATCATAATGATATAAAGGTATAATATAATTACAGTATAATATAATTTATAATACCATTTACTCCATCCTTTATACATCCCACATATGGCATTAATGATTCAAATCACTTTGAGGGGGCGGTAGTCCGCACTTCCTAAAATGAAATTATCGCGTTTACCCATAATGGAAATCATAAAGTATGCCACAAATGAGAAATACAGAAGAATAATGAAAACATAAACATAATATATATATCATATATGAAAATATTGTCATCAAACTGGCCACCATTAGAGGTGTTAGAAGAATATTGAACAATCGTCGTTTCGTGAGGCATAAATTCGCCATCCACAGAAACAGTATGTTCTTTAACCATTAGATGTAAGTGTGTGTAAGTGTAGCTCGAATAATTATTATAACAACATCCTAGTATATTGAGGATACTGGTGTTGTTACAAAAGAAATTAATAAAAAGAGTTTTGGGGGTTGGAGAAGCAAAATAAAACAAAACAACATTAGAGAAGACATTACCTTAAAATTGGGTAACTCTTTTTGATTTGAACCAAAGGATTCCTTGGGAAGAATTCTGCCCAAAGTGAGGCTTCTAGGAGTAAGGAAGGGAAGTTGGGAGAGTATTTGGGCAGAGGTTTGCCGAGCCAAAAGGCTTTGAAAGTGTGAGTAAGGTGGTAGTGGTGGGGGCCTTTTATAAGTGGAGAGGAGGGGCACTCTTGGAAAGTAATGAAATATTACTTTATTCCACAATGCTTTTCAAATTATAAAGGTCCCACACTTCTATAATTCGAGGCTAAGGTGATAAGGGTTCGAAATATACCCATACAATAGGCTTTGGACAAGTGTAAGCCTTGTATTTTGCATTATCTTTTCATTTTATTTAAATCGTTAATTAATGAGGTAATTTCTTCATCATCATGGTGTCATAAATAATTTAATTTATTTAATGTCTAAAAATTATAAACAAATATATTGATGTAGGAAATCTTTTTATATTTCTAGTGAATATTTATAGTAAAAAATATGACTTGTATAACTACATTTAAAAATTGTTTTAGTAAAACAACTCTTGTTTGTGACATTTTTATTTTAACATTAAATAAAAGTTATTTATGTAATTTTCCTACCAAAGTGGCTCCATGGGGTCCCCAAGTTGACCCATGGATTTTCTTGGTCGTCCATGACACATCCAATAGTGGTTGGATAAGTGTAAAGGTCATTCCATATTTTTATAATACTATTTTTACCTTAAATTTCACTAATTACCTTTAATCGCGATTAATTAAACTTAAAAGTTACTATTCACCAAAAAATTATTTTAATCCCATTGAACCGCATTTTACTTCCTAATGAAAACCATGTATGTCAGATTTTTGAAAATCAAATCACAAAAGTGGTAATATTTCATTTAAATGAAAAATCAGTTATTTAACTACCACTTATGGTTTCACTATTCATCAAAAATTGAAGTTTTTCAGAACAATGCCAAAATTTCACCCTAAGCTATAATTGATATTCCGAATTCAAAAATGATGTCTATTTTATGAAATTCCTAACATATAAGTTTCATTAATTAATTTTATAATTAATTCCCGTTGTCACAACAAATAGCATGTTTTTATGAAACAATATATATCAAAAGATTGACAATTGTTTATGTCCAATTTCAAAGTGAAATTAATTCTAATGAACACCATTGGATAAATGGTAAAAATATATTCTAATTATAATTTAAAACCACTCAATATTATAACTTATCACTATAAATTATTTTGATTAAAAAAGTTGATTTAAGTATTTTTCACTATTCATAAAAATTTCGAAGTTCTCAGAAAATTATAAAAAATTCAAAATAGGCTAATTTCGACATTCCGAATCCAAAAATGAAGTCCATTTTGAAATATAAAATATATATAATTTCAAAAAGTGGGGTATTACTATTCATAATGGCTATTTTGATTAGTCGCGGTGTGTTAGAATATCGAACTTGCGTACAATACAAGCTATTTCATTATTGAAAGAGAAGCGTATCGTGGAAGCTCGGGGTGTTACAGGATATGTAGGGTGGGGGTTGCAGGGGGTGAGGGGGGCTGTGGGAGTTGGGGGTGGGGACTGTAGGGGGGAGGTAGTGGGGAGGGGGGTTGTGCAGTGGGAGAGGGGTTTTTGGGGAGGGGGGGTTGCATAGTGGGAGGGGTGGCTATGGGGGGGGGGGCTGTGCAGTGGGAGGTGGGGGCTATAGGGGTGTGTGCAGTGGGATTGGGGACTATACAGTGGGAGAGGTGTTGGCTTTGGGGGGGGGGGATATAAGGGGGGGTGGCTGTGCAGGGTGGGGGGCTGTAGGGGTGAGGGGGGTTGTGCAGTGTGGAGGGTGGGGGCTACAGGTGGGAGCTGGGGGAGGAGGGATCAGGGGGGTGTGCGGTTGGAGGGGGCTCACACACCACTAGTGATTAACATCACCCATTGTCACATGTGCCTTTCCCAAAACATACCCATGGAACCAAAGACAAACAAAAGTAAGGCATATAACAATAGACTACACTAGAAGCAAGCCACCATACATGCATTTCTAGAACCTACACCAACCAGAGTATCTTAGCCCCCTTCCAACATACCCTCAGAAAAACCCTCCAATCCAACACCCAGAACCCCCACCCAGGGCCAAAAAACAAGTATCTCACACCCTCCAAACCTATTAGCACCACAACCCAGCCACAAGAATACCCCTAAAACTAGAAACACCACCACCATATAACCAAATAATGAACAATAAAAAAACCACAAGAGAATACAACCAACAAGTAGAAACCCACTCACAATCATGTATCCCAACCACCATCCAAATAACAAACAGCCTGCTAGATCACAGGCCAGCCCAGTACGCAGCAGAATTAACATCCATCCCTAAGAAAAGAACCTAAAAGGTAACAAATTAAAACCAACTCATGATAAACCTTATTATCAGGGAGAAACCATCATATCCATTCCATAGAATCCTTTCACAATCTCCTCCATGCTCACAAAAATAAAGTATCTCCAGCCCAATATCCATGAGATTAGTAGAAAAACAATTGGTGGATTCCATGATCCATTAGAGATAATTTTCACAACTGAGGGAAACATGGATAACCTTGAATCATATATTACATTGTCATCGATAGAGAAGAAAATAGGTCCCCTAGGAATCCAAGAATCAAAACATAAGAAAATAAAAGATACATTCCCTACCAAAATGGAGTTGGTCTCTATGAAGATCTCATAGCCCCAACACTTTCCTCCATGTCCATGACAAATTCCATGGGACCTTTCCACCCAAAACTTAGAGCAACCAAGTAGGAAAATGCGATCCTAATCAATCAAAAATGAAGAAAAATAAGGATTAAAAAGATCCCAAACATTTTTAACCATGGGTGAATTATTCTAATGCTCATCCCACTTAATACCTAAGCATCCATCCTCCTTAGTATAATTAATCAATTCCAACTCCACTTGATCCTCAAAAGTAATGAGATAATGGAATTTTGAAAGAATTATCTAATGATTGGATTTAATGGACTTAAACAATTTATTTGGTCACATGAAGTGATGACACCAATAATCTTTCATCCTAAGTAAAACATATTGAACAAGTTGTAATAGTCCAACAAAGAAAAAAAATTATTTGACCAAACATTAATTAGTCTAAAAATTCTCTCCTCCAAAACCATACAATCTTTGGATCTAAGCTTGGAAGTAATAAGGGGAACCCTAAGGTAGAAAACAGGAAGGAATCATCCCTTAATAACCATATCATCATCAAAACTATCCCAGACATTAGAATAATTTCCATCCAAGAACATCATGGCTTTTGAAAGATTAATAGTCAATCCAGAAAAGGAAGAGAATAAATCTATTTCATATTTCAATACTGATAAATAATATATATTTTCAAATGAGAGCGATAAAATATAATTCACAAAACAAAGATGGGATATGGAAGTCTTACCACAATGATAATAGAACTTGAATGAGCATCAAACAGAGATTTGAGACTTCAGAATGTAACAAAAGTCCTGTAAAAATGAGAGGAGATAGTGCTTCCTCTTTCCTCAAACCTATCTTCCCATGTAAATAACCTTGAAAAAACCATTTATATTCATAGATATCATCAGAGAGGAGACAAATCTTTTAATCTAAAAGGAGGATGTGGCTGGAAAACCAATAAGATCTAAATAATTCTATATGAACTCCCATATATTTATAATGATTCCAAGATCTAGAAGGAAAAGAGTGACATCCCTCATGTGGGATAGCCCGCCCACCCCCCCTGGACACCCCTACCCCCGTAGACAGCCCCCACCCTCGTGGACAACCAACCCACCCCCTGGACACCCCTGACCCCCCTGGACACCCCCTACCCCCGTGGACACCCCTACCTCTTGTGGACAGCCTTCCCACCCCCTAGACACCCCTACCCCCCATGGACAGCCCACCCACCCCCCTAGACAGCCCCCCATCCCCCACCCCCATGGACACCCCACCCACCCCCTAGACACCCCCGACCCCCTGGATAGCCCCGCCACCCCGTGGACACCCCCTACCCCCTGGACAACCCCCACCCCTGTGGACAACCCGCCCACCCCTAGACACCCCTGACCCCCTGGACAGCCCCACCACACCCGTGGACACCCCCTACCCCCTGGACAGCCCCCACCATCGTGTATAGTCCACCCACCCCCTGGACACCCCCTACCCCCCAGGACAGCCCTGCCACCCCCTGTAGACAGCCCACCCTACCCCCCTGGACAACCCCACCACCCCTGTCGATAGCCCGCCCACCCCCTGGTCACCCCTACCCCCCTAGACAGCCCCACCACCCCCATGGACACCCCCTACCCCCTGGATAGCCACCCACCCCCGTGGACAGCCCACCCACCCCCCATGGACAGCCCGCCCACCCCCCTAGACAGCCCGCCCACCCCTCGGAACAACCCCCAACTCCCTAGACACCCCAACCACTCCCTGTGGACACCCCCACCCCCTTGGACATTCCACCCACCCTCTAGACACCCCGTACCCCCCTGGACAGCCCACCACCCTCGAGGAAAACCCGCCCACCCCCCTAGACACCCCTACCCCTATGGACAGGCCCGCCACCCCCGTGGACAGCTCGCCCACCCCCTAGACACCCCGTACCCCCCTGGATAGCCCCACCACCCCCGTGGACAGCCCGCCCACCCCCCTGGACAGCCCCTACCCTCGTGGAAAACCTTACCACACCACTGGACACCCCCTACCCCTGTGGATAGGCCCGCCACCCTCATGGACAGCTCACCCACCCCCTGGACACCCCGTACCCCATGGACAGCCCCACCACCCCCGTGGATAGCCCGCCCACCCCCTAGACACCCCGTACCCCCCTGGACAGCCCCACCACTTCTGTGGATAGCCCTCCCACCCCCTGGACACCCCGTACCCCCCTGGACAACTACCCACCCTCATGGACAGCCCACCCACCCCCTGGACACCCCCACGCCCCGGAGACCCCCCCATCCCCCCAGACACTCCCACCCCTTGGACACCCCGCCCCCTTGGACAAACCCCAACCCCCTGGACACCCCCACCCCCTTGGACACCCCCCAACCCCACCCCCATGGACACCACCCAACCTTCTTGGACCACCCACCCACCCCTGTGAACACTCCCTACCCCCCTGGATAGCCCCGCCACCCCCGTGGATAGTCCGCCCACCCCCTGGAAAGCCCGCCTACCCCCGTGGACAGCCCGCCCACCCCCCTGGACACTCCATACCCCCTAGACATCCCCCCCCCCCCGTGGACATCCCACCCACCCCCTGGACACTCTGTACCCCCCTAGACAGCCCCCACCCTCGTGGACAGCCCGCCCACCCCCTAGACACCCCACCCCCATGGAAATTTTATTTGAATTGCATTTTCTAATTTGGAATTAAACTGTATTCAAACCTACGAAACCAACATTTCTAACTTGGTGAACATTAAAATGATTCAACTATGATTTTTATACTATTTGTATGACTCTCAGACCACTCTTTAACATTTTAATAGGTAATGAACATGATGGTTTGTATTCTTCTGAAAAACATGTATTGAAACCTGCATCATCTACCTGGGCTAAAGAATTTAAAATTTTCCTTAATTTTGACAACTACTTTACCACTTATGAATCTGGTATAATCAATGTTATATGATTTTAATAGACTTATGACACTTAGTAAATAACCATCCTACTAAAAATTAAATTTCTTTATTACATCTTGTATGATTTATTGACTTCATTATATATTTGTTCAAGCTCACCTAAAACAATGGTTAGTTAAATTATCCATGAATCCCCTTATTCCCTCTCATTTATTTTGTTTTTTGGGTTACACATTAGTTATCCTTTTCTATTTACTTCCATATTTTTTTTTCAAATGCAAGAAATGAAACCAATTGAAGAGAGGCGACAAAAACAGATTATGGACAACAATCATCACATGACTAAGCTGGGCATTCCACCACTAGTGCCTACTGTGAGTATTTTATTTTAAATATATATATTTAAATAATATATAATGTCACATGATTAATTTTTTTTAAACATTTTTTTAGGATCCATCTATTAGGCGACAATTATTTGATGAGAAGCCTAGTAGTGGTCCCAGTACTCAGGGTGTTCGTATGAGGGGGGGGGGGGGGGGTACGAGAGCTAGACGATCTGGTCGGCATACCCGATTAGACCCTACCCCTCCCACTAACATACCATATTCCCACATGTTGATCCCGGTGTATCGTTAGGGACACACGAGATATTTAGGCCTCCCATTTTTTTACCACCCTTTACATCTGAGCCTCCTCACCCATCTATACCATATCAGATGATGATTCCCACTCCACATCCAGCATTCGGCCAACCATCCCTGTCATCTTCTTTTACTTCTACTTCCTTCTCTTCGGGCTTTTATATTTCATATTCTTCGACTCCTGCTCTGCCAGAGTCTGTCCTTGTGGAGCATACATTGGGACCCACTTCATATGTACATGATGCTCCTTTAGTTTTTAAGGATCCAGCGGTGCCCATTGATCAGACTACCACAAGTATACTTATACAACCCTAACAAATTTTTACACCATTATTTATTTTCATTATAACATGTATTGATAAAATATTTGTTTTTATTTCATAACAGATACATATAATGATAAGAGGCATGGGCGGGGGCGTACACGCATGTGTGCAGTGTGGAACCACCGCACACAGCTGATGGTGGACTACAATGAAGGTAGTCATATGATTGAAAAACCAGGGCAGCAATGTTAGAGTTTTTTGGCGACGCCTGTCAAATACTCCGACATCATTCCTGTCAACCCGTTCTCATGGAGAAAACTGCCAAATGAAGTCAAGGTTAAATCTTGGGCAAAGATATGGGTAAAAAAATATGTTGTATTTAATGAAATAATATAATTTTTGTATTTATATGAATTAATATTTTGGTGTCAACTATTGTTTAATTTCCTCGATGGTGAGGGTGCACAACCAGCACGTCTAAAGGATTTAGGTGAGCTTTAGAGATCTTATAAGCATGAGTTGTACATTGGGTTGAATAATAGAGTGGGAATAGAGTTATAGGTGGTCCCTGTCATGGATGATTGTCCGTTAGAACAGTATCGACAGATGATTACTCATTGGACGACTAGCTAATTTAAGGTATTAATTGCATTAGAGGTATTTAAACGAAAATTTTCATGTTTTTAGTTAATACTAATTATTGAATTTTATTTAGAATTCATCTAGAAGAAATAAAAAAAAAATTGATGATAAGAATTATGTCCACACATTGGGATGTACTACGATGCCAGATCATGAGAGGCAACAGGTATTACTATTTATAATCTTTCTTTATGAATTGCACTTTCTATTGGTTCCTCCATAATTTATTCAATTGCTAAAGTTTTTATATAATTTTAGTTATGAAATTAATTATTGGTATCCTATTTTTAATTATGGTTTCCTTTATTCAATTTCATTGTATAGGCATAAATTGAATATATAAGGACGTGTGCCTCGAGAAAAACTGTTTTGCTCGAGTAGAAAGAAGAAATATAGAAGTGCGGTTAATGAACCAACTCAACAACAGATTGTAAGTTTTACATTGTAGATTTAAAATTTTAATCTCTATTTTGTAACATAATAATCTAATTATATTTGTAACCGGATACTTTAGAGGCCCTTGATGCACAGGAACTTGACAATTTTGGGTTAAACGATCAGTTACATCACGTGTTGGGAGATGAGCACCCTACTAGAGTACTCTTCCGACCTGGGAAGAGTATAGTTCCAACGAGGTATTGGCCCTCCTCAAGTATGAGTTGTAGTGCCACCGAGTTGCAGAACGTTAAGGAACAGGTAGAACATACTGAAAAAAGGTCCATAGAGATGGTAGAACAGTCTGCTAGGGCAAACACTATATTTATGAAACTGATGTAAGTTTTACGTCCAACACTTCCACCAGAGGCCAACACTACTTGTGATGAATATATGTCATCGATGCGTTCTATATATGGTGAAATAGGTGGTAGTTCTAGTGGTGGTCGATATAATGATGAGGATGAGGCTGAGGCGGAGGAGGAGGAGGGTGAGGAGGAGGCTAAGGCAGAGGAGGAGGGCAAGGATGGGGCCAAAGCAGAGGAGGAGAGCGATGAGGAGGCGAGGCTGAGTACGAGGGCGAGGAGGAGGGCATTGAGGAGGGAGGGGATGATGATGGGGACGACGATGAGGATGAGGGTGAGGGTGATGATGATGGTGATGATAGTGATGGTGATGAGGGATAGATTGATCTGTTACATTTTTCACTGATAATACTGACCTTTGATGTTTATTGATTTGTTGTGCCTGAATATGTGTGATTAGGTAGGTCACATTATATTTATTTATTTTATCTATAAATAATAAAATTTGACTTGATGATTTGATTTGACTGATTCACCCCTCCCCTAGACATCCACCCCACCCCCTGGACACCTCGTACTCCCCTGGACAGCCCCACCACCTCTGCGGACAGCCCGCCCACCCCCTGGACAACCCCTACCCCTGTGGACAGCCCCCCACCCCATGGACACCCCATACCACCCTTAACAGCACCACCCACCCCCATTGACAGCTCTTCCACCCCACTTGGACACCCCTACCCCCCTGAATAGCCCGAACACCCCCGTGGATAGCCCAAACATCCCTGTGGATAGCCTGCCCACCCCCTTGGACAGCCCGACCACCCCCATCGACAACCCGGCCACCCCCCTGGACAGACCGCCCACCCCTGTAGATATCCCTTCCACCCCCTTGGACACCCCTCCCCCTGCAGATATCCCCCCACCCTCGTGGATATCCCGCCCACCCCCCTGGACACCCCTACCCCCCGTGGACAGCCCTCCCACCCCCTGAACACCTTTACCCCCTGGACAGCCTGACCACCCCTGTGGACAGCCCGACCACCTCCCTAGACACCCCTCCCCCCATGGACAATCCCCACCCCCGTGGAAATCCCACCCACCCCCTGGACACCCCCTACCCCCTGGACAGCCCGACCACCCTCGTGGACAATCCGACCACCCCCCTGGACACCTCGTACCCCCTGGACAGCCCCACCCACTCCCGTGGACACCCCTACCCCCTGGAAAGCCCCTCCCACCCCCGTGCATAGCCTCTCCCACCCCCTGGACACCCCCTACCCACTGGATAGCCCCGCCACCCCCGTGGATCTCCCCCACCCCCGTGGACCACCCCCACCCCCTCAACAACCCCCACCCCCTTGAATAGCCCCCACCCCCCTTGGACAACCATGGACACCACCCAACCCCTTGGACACCCCACCCCCCGGACACCCCCACCCCCCTGGACACCACCCCACCCCATGGACCCCACCCACCCCCTAGACACCCCCTAGACACCCCCCCAACACCACCCCACCCCCTAGACTCCCCCATAGAAAGCCCCCCTCGGACACCACCCCACCCCCTGGACACCCTCATGGGAAGCTCCCCACCACCCTAGAAAGCCCCCACCCCTTGGAAACCCCCATGGACAGCCGCCCCACCCCCATGGACAACCCCCCATCCCCCCTAGACACCCCTTACCCCCTAGACAGCCCCACCCACCCCCTGGACAGCCCCACCCACCTTTCTGGATAGCCCCCCCTATGGACAACCCGCCCATCCCCTGGACACCTCGTACCCCTGGACAGCCCTGCCCACCTCCGTGGACACCCCTTATCCCCTGGATATCCCCCACCCCTGTGGAAAGCCCTGCCCACCCCCTGGACACCCCCTACCCTTGGACAGCCCCACCACCCCCGTGGACTGCCCCCACCCCTCTATAAAGTCCCCCACCCTCGTGGACCACCCCCACCCCCTTGGATAGCCCGCCACCCCCTGGACATCCCCCCACCTCCGTGGACACCACCCCACCCCCTTGGACAACCCCCAACCCCTGGACCACCCCCACCCCCTGGACACCCCACCCCCTGGAAATCCCCCCCAACCCCTTGGACAGTAGCCCAACCCCTGGAAACCCCCATGGATACCCCCCACCCTGGATAGCCCCCACCCCCTAGGACACCCCCACCCCCCCCTGAAACCCCCACCCCTAGGACACCCCTACCCCCCTTGGATAGCCGCCCCAAACCCCTGAACAACCCCCACCCCCCTAAATTCTGAATTTAATTCTTTATATATTTAATTAACTTATGAATTATGTGTTAATGGTGTATGGGTTTACTTTTTATATGTGTATACTTGCTGTAATTACCTTATGAATTATGTGTTAATTCTGTTAATGGTGTATGAAACTTTGACTATGATGGGATCTCTATAATGTGAGAGTCCTCTCACCATTATGAGATGTCTCCACCCAAAAAATTGAAATGGGTTAGTTGGAAGAGTGGTTGTCATGTGAAAATGGGAAAACTATGTTAGTGGTACATGTCATGGTTGGAAGACTGTACTGATTTTTATGTGATATTGCAGGTTTTTTTGTTCTATTTTAAGTGTTATTTGCTGCTGCGTTTTCAGGTGTATGTAGTGAAGGGAATGGGTGGTTGCTGTGCTGGTTGCTGGAAAAACACTATACGAACGATTTTAAACTGCTAGTAAAGTGTTTTTTGGAGAATAATTTTACCAATGGTATGAATAAACCATTGGTAATACACTATACCAATGGTTTTGAACTGTTGGTATAGTGTATTTCCAAAATATTTTTACCAACGGTTTTAAGGAACCGTTGGCAATACTATATACCAACAATTTCAAACCATTGATAAAGTACATGTAATCTATAATATATACCAACAGTTTCTATAAAACCGTTGGCATAGTGAAGGTTACAGTCCCATATACCAACGGTTAGAGAAAAACTGTTGGTATTGTCCTTTTGCAATGACTTACTAGAAAATAGTTTGCAAAACCGTTGGTATATAGTATACCAACGGTTCTGCTATCTATACCAAAGGTTTCAAACCGTTGGTATATACTTTATTTCCAGTAGTGCCCGAGACTCCTCAACTGAAAAGATATCCAAAGCAAAGTGAAGAAGATCTTTGAACTTGATCCCCATCTCCCGTATGGACATACTCCCCTACTAGAGGGAGAATAGCTCTTGCCTCTTCTCAACCTCCATGGTTGGGGAAAGGAATTCCTCTTGGAACTCCTCAAAATTATCCCACAAAACATTGATCTCCTGCTCCCCCAGGTAGAGCATCCACTACTAATGCACAACAACCCACATCTGGATCACCACCGAAGGAACCCAATACTCTACCGGAGCTCAGATCAAGCTGAAAGTGATCACCAGCTCTTCAAACCAACTCTCTATCTCTGTATTTAAAATTCTGCCTTTATACTTTCCTAGAATCTACCGCTGGAAAGAACAAATCATATTATGTCATTGGTTGTACTCCTTATCTAGATCAACCCTATACCGATCATCCACATTGGCTTACTGAGCCTCCACTACTCATACCACACTCAGATGACGACTGAGTTCCATAGCTGAAAAGCTAAACAAGGAATTTCTAAGTCCAAGTAATATGAAATTTTAATTTAAGATTTATTTTAATTTTTTATTATTTAAATTCCCCATAATGCTCAAAATAAAATAGTAACACAAGTCATTATGATGCATGTAGCTTTCCTAGGGTCTCTACCCTATAAATGGTGTAGCTTCACTTTTCTGTTCAGTAAGCTTAGAGTCCTTGCATCGGATCACGAGAGGCCCTAAAATCCTGTTTCCTAGATGGTATTACTTGGGCTATGTCACACACCAAGATCACCTAACACTATTATCCTACTAACCCATGCAATACTCACTGTTCCTAACTCCAAACTCCATCCTATCTCTCAACCATCACCTCTAATACCATTCTGTCATGACCCCTCCCTCCAAAGATACCCCTCCTAGGCTGGCAATGAAGAAAGGGAGATAATGACCCATGAGTCCTGCCTTTAGTAGGCCTCAGGGTGGAGACCAACACCAAGAGTATATAATCTCACAAACATGGAAGGAATTTCCTTTTTTATAGTAACCAAGATTGGGAGATAAGATGAATCAACCTCAAAACAACTCCAAGACATATATATAAAAGAATCTAAATTCTATCCCACATGCACATTTAAAGTAAAACTACTAGAAATACAATAGAAAAATCCAAATTAAATACCAAAAGAACAAAGCTAATCTACGCCAAAACAAATGTCCCCAATGTTCGAGCTAGTAAGGTCTAACATGATCTGCGTAATCTCCCTGGAAACCTGACAACAGTTTTTATATACACAAGGGGAGAATACAAGTATACTCAGTAGGAAAACCAAATTCTCCTGTGCATAAGTGGGAGAAGCATAATAATTCCTCTATGATAAAAACAAAAAATAAAATAAAAATCACATAATAAGGTATACTATCCACCCCAACCTCACTAAGGCACACTCACCAAATAACGTAATTCAAGTAAAGTAAATAGTAAGCACATCAATATTTGGTTACCCCACACCACTTCCCACTGCTTAACTGCTCACCCCTAATGACGAATGTCTTGATTCTACCACATTCTTCCACAAGCCCCACTTCCAAAACCTACCCATACACAGCTAGGCCACATACCACATTCTACCCACAAACACTTGGGTCGTAACCACATCACATTACGCCCACAAGAACTTAGGACATAGAACCACAACCTCATCCTAAATACTCCTGGGAAATAACAACATATCTCATCCCAAAGACACCTTGGAAGCACACCTTGCTTGTAGACACCTGGTCCTCACAACCACACCACAACTTACCTAAAGAGTCTAGGGCTACCAATTCCTAGAGGAGGGATCATAGAGGAGATAATAACCATCCATCCATCCTCCCACCAAGATGTTGGGAAAGGACACCCTCCCCTATAACAATGGGGGTGTTCTTCACATAGTTCTAAACACAGGTGGGGTGTGTATATAAATCACAAGGAACTACAAGTATATATATAGGTACTAAACACTCAACCCAATATATGGGTTTTTAAAACAAACAACCATCCCACACAAAACTGTCCCTACTGCCAACCCTACATGCACACATCACCATGAACGATGAACACTTCCATAATGATAAAAGGAAACCTCCTAACATTTAATTACCTTGATTCTATTAATCATTTACCATTTATTCCAACCATACCCAGGAAACTAAAAAAAAAACACACCACAAGTAACATCATAACCCACACACACTTCCTAAATTCCCTAGAAACTTCAAGAAAAAGGCCCATACAAGGTAACACCATCCTTCTTAAAAATTATCCCTCCTAAACCATCCTCAGCATCCCCACTCCATGAAAAGCACCACATCCAACAAAACAAAAAAATTCAACCAGCTTGTAGTCCCACTACACAATCCCCTTTCCTGGACACCCCCACATCATTATTAAAAGTCATGCTGCCATGTCCTTCATATCAATAAGTAAACCCCCTCAACACAACTCATCACAACCACACTCGGCAGCCCTGATGCATAAAAACACCACACCCAACACACCCAGTAACATAGACATACCACAACCCAAACCTTTATCCTTGCTGCCCAACCATTTCCTAGATGAAATAACAATACATAAAAAGTTCATTCATCCCACAATCAACCAATCTCTCAACCTGAGAGTCTATGACACCACCCGTACCACCCCATAATCATAGACACACTCCCAACCACAACATCACATGAGAAGAACAAAACATAGGGTTGATAGAACCAAAAAGAAACACAAAACCACACTAATAAGCAAGGTGTATTCAAATTTAACCACACTTGTTCTTTAATTCCACTTTGATAATTTAGGGGTGATCACAGAACAAGTTTGATTCTAGGGAATCCATTTATTTAACCTGGTATACATGATTAACCAATTCCATATTCACAACTGTTCAATAAGAGGATCAATGATAAGCATATAGAATCACCAGCACGCAAGAAAATACCACCAACAACCATGATTTTTAGAAGGCATATAACCAGAACAAGACACAATAGGGTTCAAGGATAACAGATAAAACAAAAGTTATCATCATCCTCATCATCTTCCCAAACCCTCATTTATTACTTTTTGTTATCTTATTTATATTTGCATCCAACCTTATTCACAAGGGGACATGAGTAGACCCACCCCACATTATACACAACATAAAATAGATATGAAGGGATCCCTACTTGAAACAACATCTGACCGATGATTCTTCCATGCACCAAAAACAGAGGGTCACGCAAGCAGCAGGATAGAATACAAGGGAAAAATGAATCCAAAGGCTACAACACAACATGTGACTCTAGGGGGAAGAAAGGTTTTGGGGATGCTTGGTATCCATAAAAAAACACAAGGAATAGATATCATCTTAGAAGATTTAGATCCTATATCAATAGAAGGATGGTTTCAAAATTCATTAAAAGTAAGATCACCATCAAGATTACACAGTTTGACTATTTCAACTCACCAGGAGCATTAGGATGTTAAAGATATAATTAATATCCTTTTAAATGCCTTTATAAATGCTCAAACAACCCTTTAAATTCGATTTATGTTAAATAAAATGTAAGAGGGATGAAATTAGAAAAACTAGGAAAAAACTGGAAATGAATCACTGATGGGTGACTCACCCACATGAGCCATAGATAGTGAGTCAACGATGTGTCCTACTAATAGTGAATCACCGACACGAACCACCGACATGATCTACCAATGCTGATCCACTAATGCTCCTGATGCTGAACCATCGATACTAACCTACCAACACCAAACTCATCAACGCCAACCTACTGACGCCTTGACCTACTGACACCTGACTCACCGAAGCTAACCTACCAACACCATGACCTACCAACACCTCAACTCAATGATGCTGAGATACCGATTCTGAGTCACTAATGATAAGTCAACGACGCCGAGTTACCGATGTGTCCTACCATCGGAAAAACTAGAATTTTGGAAAACTCTAGAAATGAGCTATCGTTGTCTCCCAAAACACCCCAAAACACTGGATATTGACAAATTAATGGACCAGGGAGGTACAAGCCATTACAGTTCCCCTACTTCATCCCAACATGATGGTGTTCTACACCTCTTCTAATAAAGGGCTTCATAGGGATCCATTTGGATGCTCGAGTGGAAACTGTTGTTGTAAGATAAATCGAACAGAGTATAATGTTAGTCCTATCCCCTTGAAATAAATTAATCATGCTCTCAAAATTTCCTCAAGTGTTTATATAGTCTGCTCATATTGGACATCATTTTGAGGGGGATAAGCCATTCTGAAGTTCAACTCAGTGTTTAGAGAATTTTGGAAAATTTTCCAAAAATTAGAGGTGAATCTTGGATCTCGATCGAACATAATCGATAGTGGTACTTTATGTAGCCTTACCACTTCTCTAATTTATATCCATGCTAGTTGATCCAGTGAGAAATTCTCTCAAATCACAATGAAGTGAACAATATTGATAAAATTATCCACTACAACCTAGATAACATTGTTTCATTTAGATTTCTTCAAAAGTCCAATGAAAAAGTCCATGGTGATGTTTTCCCATTTTCCATGTTGGTATAGGTAATAGTTTCATCATGCCCCTATAATTTTTTCCTTTAAACCTTCACTTACTAAAATATTAGGCACTTTGATGTATATTCTACAATCTCCTTCTTCATGTTATCCCATCAATAACGCTCTCAGAGATCTCGATACATCTTTTTGTTTCCTAGGTGAATAGAGAAAGTCAAACTATATGCATCATCCAATAGTTTCTTCTTTAACTTGGGATTTTACGGAACACATAGTCATGACTGAAATCTCATAATTCCTTCTTCATTAACGTTGAACTATGTGGATTTCACTTTTCTTATAGTTTCTACTTTCTTCGGAATTCCTACATGATATTTTTGAGAATCCTTTAACCTTTCAAGAAGATACGGTTGATAAATTATTTGTGAAAGGATTTATGATGCTCCTTTATTTATAATTCCTATGTACATCCTCTTAAAATATAAGAAGATTAGATCCTTCTCAATTCTCATTGATGATAGAATTGATGGATCCTTTCTACCTAGATCATTCGCCACTTTGTTCACTTTCCCATGATGGTAGTGGATTGAGTAGTCGTTATACTTGATGAGCTCTAACCATATTCGTTGGCTCATATTCAACTCTTTCTATGTGAATATATATTTAAGACTTTTTTGATCTATAAATATCTCACACTTCTCCACAAAGAGATAATGCTGCCAAATTTTCAAAGCGAAGATAACCACTGCCAACTCCAGATCATGCATGGGATAGTTTTGCTCATGAATTTTCAACTTCCTTGAAGCATAGGCTATGAATTTTTCATTTTTTACCAACACAAAACCCAATCCTTTCTTTGAAGCATCACTGAAAATTAAAAAAAGTGTAACACCATAAGTATTTACAAATAAATTTAATATAGAATGAAATTTATGCAACATCGAGTCTCTACGAAACAAAAATTTGTTATTTATAGAAGATAGTTATAACCTATCCGTTAAACATAATTTTTCCACCTTTTGTTTTGAATTTCAAAAAACTGACATACATGGTTGCGATTAGTAAGATGTTTAGAGTCTGATAGGATCAAATTACATTTTTGGTAAATAGTAACTTGACCCTTTGGAATAGTAATGTACCCTTATGAATAGTAATATGACCCTTATGAATAGTAAAATAACTAAATGAATAGTAACCTCACTCATGAATGTATAAATAAAATTTAGGCACCTTATAAATGAAAGTATGATATAGTTATATCATAGTATAAGTAAGTGAATATTTTAAAAATTTATAATTAAGTATTGGTATTTTTATGAGAAATAAATATTTAATAATTAATAAATTGATTTAAATGAAAATTATTTTTTCATAAAATGTATTCATAAATAAATATTTTGTTGTACTATGATTTTAGGATAATTTAATAATACCTTTTTTAAATTTTCAAGGTGTTATAAAATCAGTTTTAATCTTAAAAACTGTATTTTTTGAGTAAATGATGTTTTTAATTAAAAATTAAATCTATCATATTTAGAAAATTATTTTCATAAAATGGAGTTAAATTTTTAATTTTACAAATCAAAAAATGGTTAGGGTGAATTTTTGGGATTTTTCTAAAAACTTCAATTTTTGATGAATAGTAAAATATGATAATTTAAGATAAATGCTAAATACATGAATTATAGAGTCATGGATGATTTTTGGATGATGTAAGAACAATTATTTTGAAATCACAAGCACCAATTACTTTATTTATCCACAATAATTAATATTATTGCTTGTCTTGAGAAAAATAATAAAATAATGAATAAAATAATGAATAAAATAATGAGAATTTACCCATCTCCTCCACTATAAAAACCACCCTCACCCCATATTCTCCTCACTCCTCTAAGACTTAAAGCTTGTCAAAGTTCTACCAAAATTCTATTCACTAGTCTCTCCCTACTTCCATTATCTCTTAGTCTTTCCAAAATAGCAAAACCAATCCCCTTAAGATGGTTCTCAAGGAGGAGTATTCAAGAGGTAAAATCCTCTTCATTTTCCTTTAAATTTCTTTTCAAGTTCTTTATTTTATTATTTTATCCTCACCTCATCTGTCCAAATGATCATGATAACTCCAATGTCATCTATATACTGTAATTATATCATGTTAATGGAATATCTATTATCAATCTTCTTACACTCTCTCTTTTATTTAAAAAATGAAATCATCATCCAGGAGGTGCCGATTTACAACCTTCATAGATGAAAAAATTTCAATGTTCAATTTATTCTTTGAGGCTGGTCATGATACCATTATTATGGTTAAAAAAACTATAATATACGTATTATAACCTATTTAAAGTTTCTAGAACCAATATATATACATAATACTAATTCATACAACAAAACTAGTTTGTGGTGATTGAAATACCACCGTAATAATCTAAACGATTATCACTAAATGTCATATCTAATGATTCATCCTCATAACATCTAATAAAATGATATGAATAACCATTTACACTTCTTAATTCCCATTAATAACATGTAATTTCAATTTTGTATAATTATACCCATTTTACATGAACTCCATTACTTATAAACAAGCGAACCGATCATGAAAACCAAGAAAAGGAATGATTTCAAATAATGAAATTAAACTCTATAACCACTACCACAAAACCGGGTTTCCACAGTGCCACCCTTTATCATCGCTAAAAAAAAGCACTGACAAAGGGGGTGCCTTTATCAGCGCTTTTTTAGTAGTGATGATAAAGGGGGGCTTTATCAGCACTTTTTCCCTTTGCTAATAAAGTTTATATTTAAAAAAAATCATAAAAAATAATATATTGTTATATAAGTATATTTATATTGATATAAATATAATATATATTTTTTAAATATGTTTTAGATAAGTATAAATAGACTATTACATTTAATATATAAGAAATTTAGTGAAAATGGCATTAAAATATTTTAAAAAATATTATTAATTAATAATTTTATAATTATAATAAATTAAAAATAATTTAATAACAATTTAAAGACACAAAAAACAAAAAAATTAATAAAAGATCTAAAATAAGTTGAAAATGTAACTCAAACTTCAAACGACCATAACTTTTGATCCAGGTGTCCGTTTGAGCTCTACAACATATCAAATTGAAGCTTGTAATGAGCTCTACACGGTAGTGACCTAAGGTAACCTTATTTCACATTTTCAAGGAAAAAAATTTCCATAAGGCCTCCAAAACTGAGTTTTTAATCGGGATACCCCAATTTTTTAACATTCAAATAGGTATAACTTCTGATCCGAATGTCTGCTAGGCCTATACCAAATATTATATCAAAGACTGTTTCATTTTATTCGATTTGACTGGTTGTGGAGTTAAAACAGATTTTTAGATTTGAATTTATGGTCATTTTAACATTCTATGGATTTTCAAATACACATATATATGTATTTATTCGTAAATATATATATGTGTATGTGTGTGTGTATTGTATATATGTATGTATTTATTTATTCATTTATTTATAAAAACACATAAAAAAACATATTTTATAAATGTATTTAAAACTAATCTTATAAATATATATTAATATACAAATACATATATGAATAAAAAATTATAACTATATATATATAAATATAAATAAAAATAAATATAAATTAATATACGAATAAATATATATATACTAGTATATGAATAAATATATATGTATTAATATAACTAAATATATTTATATTAATATGAATCTATATTAATATATGAATAAATATAACTATATATATATAAATAAATATAAATATATACTAATATAAGAATAAATATATATATTAATATATGAATAAATATATATGTTTTAATATAACAAAATATATTTATATTAATATGAATCTATATTAATATACAAATAAATATAACTATATATATATAAATAAATAGATATATCATTAAATAGAGAAAAAAACTAAATAGCTTAGTGGTAAAGGTGCAGACGTGCAAGGAGGGAGGTCTTAGGTTCGAGTTCGAGTGGAAGTAGGAAGGGGCGTGCAGGCAAGTGTGGGATGCGCAGGCAAGTGCAGTGCACAGAAGAGTGGGAGGGGGTCCGCTTAGCACTGATAAGGGGGTGGGGGGGGGGGGGGGTGGGTCAAGCACTGTTAAAATCTCCCCAAGCAGTTTAATTTTTTTTACTTTTATTAGCACTCAAAAAAAGCGCTGATAAAAGGCCCTTTTTATCAGTGCTAAAAAAAGCGCTCATAAAGGACCTTTTTATCAGCACTTTTTAAGCATTGATAAAAGTCATCTTTTATCAGTGCCTTTTTTAGCACTGATAAAAGGGGCCTTTATGAGTGCTTTTCTGAGTGCTGAAAAAAGGGACCCCCCTTTATCTTTTCCATGATTAACAGTGTTTTTCTAGCACTGTTAATGCCCTTTTCTAGCACTGATAAAGGCCATATTTGCAGTAGTGAACTCATCAATAAGGATATAAATGAACCTAATAAAAATATAGTTAATAAAATACTTATAGAAATGGATCTAAATTAATTAATTTATGGATTTAATTTGATTATTACAGGACATTAAGGTCAAGTTTCGAACTCATTCGGATATAAGGTAAGGATTTCTACCCGAACCACTATTTTCATTCGGGTTACTTTTTTTCTCTATTTACCCCAATGAAATTCTTAATTATTATTATTTACTCCTCATAAATTATGTGTTAATGTTCTATATATATGTACCAATCATAATAATTCTTTCTTTTATAGGTAGTTACATGTTTTAAAAGGATCTTTCTCAAATTCTTCCCGATAAAGAAGCTCGATTCAAGGGAACTTCTCGAATTGTTACCTATTTTCAAGTGCACTCTATAATATATTTTAATCTACCATTATTTTTATAAAATCACTATTTTTATTATGAAAACTACCTTATTTAACTTCTAGTTTTATACAAATATTTTTCCAAAATAACTCTTCTTTACAAAGTAACGGAGTATTTCTCTCAATAATTACTCGATGATTTTATAAGAGTATTTTCATCTATTTGAACAATATTATTGATTCTTATGTTTAATTTGGATTAATATTTTATTATACCATCTACCATATTATATTTAATATTTTATGATTAGTTTGACTATGGATGTTCTATCTTGATACCATTCACCATACTACTCAGAATGTTTAGTAATTATGTTTACATATCGGGGAAAGTTATTTACATTGCATATGTATATGATGTTTATGTTTAACCCCATTAATATGAGGAATTCATTGGACTTAGAAAGTTATGGGTGGGGCCTTCTATATCCCCTCGATGAATCTATAGGTATCATGATAAAAAATAGATATGGACTTTGTCAAGGCCTTTCCCATTTTCAGATATGGTTTTAGCTGATACCTTAATCATTTTCAGATGTCTTGGATGAGACCTCAATGGTATTTTTCAGATATAAAACATTATTAATTCCCTCATTATGATGTTAGTAATTGATAAAACATGTGATTATTCAACTATTAGAATATCCATGGTTAAGTTTATTTCTCTTATGATCATTTATATGGATTTATTTAATCATCTTTCGTTCCTTCCATATTATGCTCAAGTATATTTTAAAGGTATGTGTTCTTAATTGGTCACCATACCTAGTGTTTATATTTATGACAACTTCCACTGTATTACTTACCCTTACTGAGAATTTTATCTCACCCATTTATTATGCTTTATTTATCCCCAGGATGAAAAGATAAATATTATGAATGACTTGAAGGGATAATCTAGGAATTATGGATGTTTCTAATGGAAATTATATATTATTTTTCCTTTAAAGTTGTAATTTAAAACTTATGATATATCTGGTTTTCCAAAATTGCTAAACTATTAGTTCCTCTAGGATATACATTTCTTGTAATCATGCCAATGCAATAAAATAAAGCATTGGCTCTGGGAAATTGGGGTCGGGGTGTTAAAGTTGGTATCATAGGAAGTTTAGTAGAAGCCTTGGAAACTAGATTTAGAAAACATATATTAGGGAATATAAACCTAAGATAGAATTTGGGGATAAAAATACAAGAACATAATATAATTTTGGTAAGGTATATATTATGTGTACCTTCCTAGAGAATATATCCCTGTCTGGATACTACAATTGGATGCGGTTCTGGCATAGATGTACATAGGAGTAACAACTCTGACAAGGTGTTTTGGGCCTGACTCAGGGTAACCTAGCACACAAAAATGGGCCTTACTACACACTTTATTTTCTACTCTCGAGGGATATGCTTAGGATAATTCAAATTTTCTTTATAAACCATTATAAATGATTCAAATGTAACTATGTCCCTAAATAAACCATACTAATAATTATGAGATTGGAAATGCAAAAAATTTCAATTTATGTTAAGTGTTTTGATAGTTTGACATTATAAATTATGATTCATAAAAAATTTTAGTGTATTCCATTATTTATAAATGAAACCTAGTGGAAGGAATGGAAACCACATGAACGCTCATATACCATGTAGGGATTTCCCTCCTATGAAAGACAATGATGTTGGTTCTGAATCTGTGACTAGTGCTGAGCAACTTATAACTATACTAGGATAGCTGAATTAGGTTATGAATAATAACCTTACATTTATGGAGCATCCTAATCCACAAAGTGGAAGAGAAATGTTAGACCAATTTATGAGATAACAACCTCTATCATTAAATGGGACTACAAACCCATTTTTAGTAGAGCAATGGATAAGTTCCTTAGAGAATATATTTCTCAGTTTGGGAAGTAAAGGAAGAGAGAAGGTTGTCATGGCAGTTTATCTCTTATCTGGATATGTGGATCAGTGGTGATCGTTAATTCAAAACATTAAGGAGAAGGAAATTACAAATATAGAATGGATATATTTTAAGGAAATTTTCTTAGAAAAATATTTTCCTCGCAAACAAAGAGCGGATATGGAAAAGAAATTATTGAGTCTGAAAAAAATAGGATGAAAACATTTCAAAGTATAAATACAACTTTACAAAGTTAGAAAGGCATTTTTTAGACTACATACATAATCCAAGGATAAATATTGATCGATTATTTGATAGTTTAAAACAATTCCTCTGAAGGGAACTATTCTCCCAAAATTTATCATTGTACAAATATATAGTCTCATGTGCTATCAAAATGGATAAATAATTCTCTAAGTCTTATGACTTTAAGGGAAAACAAGATAAGAAGAGTGTGGTATAGGAAAGAATGGATATGGGGAAGAATAAAAATGGTAACTATAGTGACCCTACCTTTTCTTACATTAATATTACATCATTTTAAATATTAAAAACATAATAGTATTACACATAGAGGATAAAAAGTTTTAGTGTCTTGGTCAAACTAGGACCATACATAAAAATTACAACATCAAGCATAAACATTTATTTAATTTCTTCTTCTCTAGCTTCTTATTGGCACTTGTCCTCTCCTTAATACATATAGCCACCTGAGGATATAAATCAAAAGGGGTGAGCTAGAAGTCCAATAAGAGTATAGATAAGAACAATATATAATGGGGTGAGCATAATCATAACATGGGAAAAAGATCACGAACATGAGAGGAATCATAAATATAAGACTTGAAATGTGGCAATGCACAAAAAATGATACATCATGTCTTAGTGGTTAAATACCACACATACTTGTGAACCAAGATATAATCTTTTTCACACATCACTTCACATTTACTCATGAGATTCATCACTTTACCCAATGCATTGGAGCATTGTATAATTGCGGGTGTACCCGTCACATTGAAACATTCATATTGCGCTATACAATTCAGGGCGCACCCGTCACATCATAACATTATCATCATTATGCTTTCCACATGGAAAAAATATCAAAAAATGTGAATAACTAACCCATATAATGGAATGAGTTTCATCTCATAATAACACATTCATAATCTTTGGGTTCCCAAAAGAAATAGGGAATAACATACATGTTACAAGAATCATCCACTTTGAGTGAGAAGTAAAGGGGGTGTTCTTAAAAGAGGAGTTCTTTTGGAAAAACTTTTATTTGACATAAAAACCAGTGAAAAACATTTATATCCCAGAAAATTAAATACAATGATGAAAAAATTATCTTTAAGGAGTAATAATATCCAAAATGGAGTGAAAGAGGGAGAACCTGAAGGAAGAAAATTGGGTTCGAGATTTCCCCTTAACTTGTATCCGAATGATTCCTTCTCTTTAATTTCCTGTATAATGACATTATATTAATTAATTAGAAATCAAGAACCTTTTTTACATTAATATTCTTCATTATTATTTCATTAAGTGATTTTATGTGCCTTTGGATGAGTTATATAGTTTTAAAACATTGTTTGAGAATGTTTTTTTTCATGGTTTTCTTGAGTGGTTCACTTGTATTCTTAAATTGAAGTTCGGGTAGAACATGAGTAAACATCCAGAATGATATTACATGTTATTAATGATATTAAAGGAGTTTTAATGATATTATAATTAATCATGTTATATCCATGTGGATGAATCATTATATAAGAATTAAATGATGATTGTTTGGGTTAATTTGGGCGGTTTTTCGATCACAACGAACTTGTTTTAATTTATCACTTAGTAATATGGCCATAAGTTATTTAAAGAACTTTAAATAGGACATAATAAATATAAAATAATCTGTTTCAACCATAAAAATGGTTTCATTACCAGATCTTAAGGTATAAATGGAAGAATAAAGCATTTCATTCTTGAAGGTGATAAATTAACACCTCATGAACAACGTTCTTTTTAATAAAATAAAAGGAAGAGGGAAAGGGTGTTGGATGATATAATATCCAATTAAAATCATAAAATTACAGTATATGTATAATACTGAAGTTACAATACCATTTGGATGAAGATAGGTGCGGAGAGATCAAGAAATGAACTTGAACTTGAAAGAAAATTGAAGGAGAAGAGGGAGAGAAATTACCTCTTGAATCCTCCTCTTGAGATCCTCCTTAAGGGCCTAATCTTGGTCTTTTGATGAGACCAGAAGCTTTTGGACGTGTGGGAGGGTCTAGGTAAGGTGTTTGGGAAGAGTTTAGAGAAGTCTTGGAGCCTGATAGGAGTGAGGAAATGAGGGAGTGAAGGGTGGTATTTATAGTGGAGGGGAGAGGGGTTTCCTTAATATAAAATTCATTAATTTATTAATTTCCCCTAAGACAAGGAATAGTGAGTCTTGAATGACCAAGAATAGTAATTTTATCATGTGATACCTAACCAAGTGGGTTTACATCATCATAACATCACACATGACTCTAAAATTAGCTTATTTAGCTTATTTTTGTAAATTACGGTATTTCACTATTCATAAAAAATTCAAGTATTTCAGAAAAATCCCAAAAATTTACCCCAACCATTTTTTGATGCGTAGAATCCAAAAATGAAGTCAATTTTTTAAAAATAATTTTCTAAATATTATTAATTTAATATTTAATTAAAATCATAATTTACTTTAAAAAAACAGTTTTTATAAGTTAAAACTGATTTTATAGTGCTTTCAAAAATTATGTAGGGTCTTATAAAATTATATAAAAACTATAAGACATTGATTTAATAATTTATGAATACATTTTAGGAAAATAAATTTTCTTTTAAATTAATTAATTAATTATAATTAATTATTTATGACTTACAAAATACCAAAACGTTTACTAAGGTCAAATTGTCACTTTCTAAGATGTCTAAATTTTATTTAATTATTCATGGGTAAGGTTACTCTTATGTTGGATTATTTACTATACATAAAGGTCATAATACTATTCATAAGGGTATGTTACTATTCACAAGGGCAGACTACTATTCACCGAAAATTATTTTTGTTTCATTAGACTCAAAAAATCATCTTGAACACAACCATATATGTCGAATTTTCGAAATTCAAGACAAAAAAGTGACAAAATTATGTTTAAAGGTCACTTAGCACTTAGTAGTTCGTTATTTTGTGTTTTCATGTGACATATTTATAAGAAGGGAATTTCCATTGAAAAAATTTGGGTCGTTACATTCTTCCCCCCTTAAGAAATTTCACCCCCGAAATTTTACTTTACATAAACAGGTAAGGGTACCTCTCCTTCATTACCTCTTTTGGTTCCCAAGTTCCTTCCTCAAACTTATGGTTCATCCACAACACTTTGACAAGATGGTTTTTCTTATTGTGTAGAACCTTATCTCTCCGATCCAGAATCTTTACCGGCTGCTCCTCATAGGAGTGATCATATTCCAGCTGCACCACCTCTGAGTTTAGTACATGTGAGGGGTCTGGTATGTACTTACTCAGTAGTGATACATGAAACAAATCATGAACTTGAGCCATATTTGGTGGAAGTTCAAGATGATAGGCCACAACTCCTATGCGGTTAAGGATCTCAAAGGGGAAAATATACCTTGGGCTTATCTTCCCTTTCTTCCTGAATCACATGACTCTCTTCCATGGAAATATTTGAAGAAAGACTTTATCTCCAATGTCTAACTCCAAGTCCCTTCGATGGTTGTCAAAATAGCTTTTTTTCTGACTTTGAGAAGATTTGATGTGTTTCTGGATGACTTGAACCTTCTCTGTCATCTCTTGAACAAGATCGGGTCCAAGTAGCTTTCTTTCTCCAACTTCATCCCAATAGGTTGGTGTTCTACATTGCTTCCCATAAAGATATTCATATGGAGCCATCTGATTACTCGAGTGGAAGCTATTGTTGTATGAGAACTCAACCAATGAGAGATGATGATCCCATCCACCTTTGAATTCTAGAGAGTAGGATCTTAGCATATCTTCAAGAATCTGAATAGTCCTTTCAGATTGGCCATCAGTTTGGGGGTGATAGGCTGTGCTGAAATTTAATTCAGTACTCAAAGCATATTGAAGGCTCCTCTAGAATTTAGATGTGAACCTTGGGTCATGGTTAGAGACAATTGAGAGTGGAACACCGCGTTGTCTCACCAATTCCTTCACATATATCTTTGTAAGTTTTTCAAGTGAGAGGTCTTCCCGAATAGTGATAAAATGAGCAGTCTTGGTGAGTCGGTCAACCACAACCCATATCGCATTATTTCCCTTTGACGTCTTTGGGAGACCTGTGACAAAGTCCATAGTAACATTTTCCCATTTCCACATGGGTATAGGCAATGTATCCATCATACCTTTGGACTTTTCTCACTCAGATTTAACTTGCTGACATACCAAGCACCTTGATATATATTCTGCAATCTTCTTCTTCATGTTATCCCACCAGAAGTGTTCTTGGAGATCACAGTACATCTTGGTACTCCCAGGATGGATAGAGAATGTTGAGCTATGTGCATTTTCCAATAGATCCTTCTTTATCCCGGGTGATGAAGGCACAAAAAGCCGCGTTCCAAACTGAATCACACCATCATTGTCAATATGGAACTCTTGCAGCTTCCCTTCCTTTACTGCATTCACCATCTTTTGTATCTCCACATCATCCCTTTGTTCTTCCTCAATCTTCTCTTGTATGGATGGTTGTGCAATCATTTGGGAAAGGTAGGATATATCCCCTGCCCTTATAATTTCCAAATCCATTCTTTTCATATCCAAGAAGATAGAGTCTTTCTCAATCTGCAACATGGATAGAGTAGTAGGTTCTAATATGGTTAGAGCATCAGCTACCTTTTTCACCTTTCCAGGATGGTAGTGAATAGAGCAATCATAATCCTTGATTATCTCTAACCATCTCTTTTGATGCACGTTGAGCTCCTTTTGTGTGAATATATACTTTAGGCTCTTGTGATCGGTGTATATGTCACACTTCTCACCATAAAGGTAGTGCCACCAGATTTTCAAGACAAAAATCACATTTTCCAGCTCTAGATCATGCGTCTGGTAGTTCTGCTCATGGATCTTTAACTGTCGTGAGGTGTAGGCTATCACATTGTCATATTGAATGAGTATACAACCCAAGACTTTCTTTTAAGCATCACTGTATATCATAAAACTTTATCCACTTTTCGGTAGTGTGAGTACAGGTGCAGTGATCAGCCTTCTCTTTATCTCCTTGAAGCTTCCCTCACATTCTTCTGTCCAGACATACTTTACCCATTTCCTTGTTAACTTAGTTAGCGGGCTTGACAATTGTGATAAGTTTCACACAAAACGTCGGTAGTACCCAGCTAATCTAAGAAAACTACAGATTTCTGTGACACTAGAGGGCCTGGGCTATTCCTCAATCACCTTTGTCTTTGAAGGATCCATAGAAATTCCTTCACTTGTGATCACATGTCCCAAGAATGTGACTTGATTCATCCAATAGTCACACATTCTTAACTTGGTGTACAACTTCTCCTTTCTTAATGTCACCAATACAAGTCATAGATGTTCTTCATGTTCCTCCCTGCTCTTGGAGTAGATGATAATATCATCAATAAACACTACCACAAATTTGTTGAGGTAATGTCTAAAGACTATATTCATCAAATCCATGAATATTTAAGGGGCATTAGTAAGTCCAAAGGGCATCACCAAAAACTCATAGTGCCCATACATTGTACAAAAGGCAATCTTCTGAATATATTCCTTCTTCACCTTTACCTGATGATATCCAGAATGAAGATACACCTTTGAGAAGTATTGATCTCATCTTAACTGATCGAACAAGTCATCAATCCTTGGGAGAGGATACTTGTTCTTTATGGTGATCTTGTTGAGTTCCTGATAATCGATACACAACCACATTGTTCCATCCTTCTTCTTCACAAAGATCTCTGGTGCACCCCAAGGTGATGCACTAGGGCGTATGAACCTTTTTTCTAGATGCTCTTGCAGCTTCTTCTTTAGCTCCTCCAGTTCGATAGGAGCCATCCTATAGGGACACTTTGAGATAGGATTAGCTCCAGGTATGAGTTCAATTAATAACTCTACCTCACGATTCGAGGGAATTCCGGGTAACTCTTTGAGAAATAGATTGCCGTATTCCCTCACAATGGGCATTTCTTCAAGGTTGACACTTTACTTCGACTCAACAATTTAGGAGAGGTATGCTTCTTCACAGGGAATCAAAACCCACACCATTGAAGGATTTTTCAAAGGATATTCATGATCTTCCTTGCATTTGTAGAGGAGCATGGGATGGTTTGGAATATGAAAATATATTTCATTTTCTAGATAGTTGATATGTGCTCTATATAACGAGAGCCAATCCATTCCCATTATAGAATCAAATTCCACCAAGGGAAGTATTATGAGATTTTTTGGAAGAATCTTCCCACATACACCAATAGGAGAAGAGTCAAACACTTGGGTTGCAATTATTGCACCACTTGGTGTTTTTATAGATATCTCTACTTCAAGGTTTCGGGGCTTCGATTATATAGTTCTAACAAACTTTCAAGATATAAAGGAATGCTCAGAACCTGAATCAAAGAAGACTTTTTCCATTCTTGAGTGAATAGGAAGTATACCATGTACAACTTCATTATCATGCCCCAATTCTGCAGTAGTGATGGCATAAGCCTTCCCTTGTTCCTTTGGCTTTAGTGGTTGCTGACGTTGATTACCCTCGAGAGCTCGAGGTTTAGTGCACTGGTTTTCATAGTTCCCTAGATCCCTATAGTTGTAGCATTGAACCATGAGTGGTTCTCTCCTTTCATTGGATACATTATCCTTTATTTTCGTGTCTTTTCGACACTCTTGAGCATGTTGTCCTTCTTTCCCACACTTGAAGCATTTCCCCATCCCTTTGAGGTAGTTCCCATGGTGAAACTTCCCACATTTTTGGCTTGTGGGTCATTGAGTTTTCTTCCCACTTTTGTCATTAGATCCTACAGCTTGAAACTCAATCTTTCATTTCTTATCCCCATAGCCATGAGAACATTCTCCGAACTCCATCTCCACTTTGAGAGCACATCAAACAAATTCTTCATAACTCCCAAAGTCTCGAATTGCAAGAGCCTTTAAAAGGTGTGGTTTTAATCCACTAAAGAATCTATCAATTTTTCTATCATTGTTGATAACAAAACCTGAAGCATACCTTGCAAGCCCTATGAAATTCGCTTCATAGGTTGTGACAGATTCTCATTCTTTTATCTTGAGCTCTATTAATCTCTCTCCATATTCATGCAAATAGTTCGTGGGAATTACTTATTAAGAAAAATTATCTTAAAGTCTTCCCATTCCATCTCTTCAATTTCCTCCCTTGGCTTGGTGTTCTTAATCAAAGACCACCATTGATAGGCTTCTCCATCTAGATGATAAATGGATAAGGTCACCTTATATATCTCAAAACAGTTAAGAACATAAAAGATCTTCTCCATGGAGTTGACCCACTATTCCACAACTAGTGGATCGGAATATCCACTAAACGTCGGTGGTCGTTGCCGCATAAAACATTCGATAGCCAGTTGCTCCCTCTTTGGTGAAGGAGGACATTCCCCATTATTATGGTTATTGTTCATAACCTATGATAATTGGGTAAGCATATCCATGAATTTATAAACTCCACCTCCCAAATCATTGGGGATGTCGTTCGGGCAATCGTTGCATTGGCCCTCGCATGAGTTGTTGGACTGATTTCTCCTGGTTCCCACCATTTTCTAAAATAGAAAAGGTTAGAACAAACCATAAGTCAACAATTAATGAATAAATAACTTATTTATTTGCACAATTTATACTAAAAGAATAACATATGGGATCACTATTTATAGATTATTGTGTGCATATTTGTACTTAGTCTCATACTAGAGGTTTTCTCTAGGGTTCACTAATCCTAATTCCCAAATTAACTAAACCTTTCCTCTGATACCAACTATAGCGACCCTAACTTTTCTTACATTAATATTACATCATTTTAAAGATAAACAAAATAATAGTATTACACATAGAGGATCAAAAGGTTTAGTGTCTTGGGAAAACTAGGACCATACATAAAAATTACAACATCAAGCATAAACATTTATTTAATTTCTTCTTCTCTAGCTTCTTATTGGCACTTGTCCTCACCTTAATACATGTAGCCACCTGAGGATATACATAAAAAAGTGCGAGATAGAAGCCCAGTAAGAGTATAGATAAGAACAATATATCATGGGGTGAGAATAATCATAACATGGGAAAAAGATCATGAACATGATAGGAATCATAAATATAAGACTTGAAATATGGCAATGCACAAAAAATGAAACATCATGCCTTAGTGGTTAACTACCACACATACTTGTGAACCAAGATAGAATCTTGTTCACACATAATTTCACATTTAATCATTAGATTCATCACTTTACCCAATGCATTGGAGCTCTGTATAATTGCGGGCGCACCCATCACATTGAAACATTCATATTGCGCTATATAATTCTGAGCGCACCCGTCACATCATAACATTATCATCATTATGATTTCCAAATGGAACAAATATAAAAAAATGTGCATAAATAACCCATGTAATGGAATGGATTTCATCTCATAATAACATATTCATAAGCTTTGGTTTCCCAAAAGAAACAGGGAATAACATACATGTTACAAGAACCATCCACTTTGAGTGAGAAGTAAATGGGGTGTTCTTAAGAGAGGAGTTCTTTTGGAAAACATTTTTTTTGACATAAAAACCAGTGAAAAACATTTATATCCCAGAAAAGTAAAGAAAATGATGAAAAAATGATCTTTAAGGAGTAACCATATCAAAAATGGAGTGAAAGAGGGAGAACACAATAGAAGAAAATTGGGTTCGAGTTTTCCCCTTACCTTGTATCCGAATGCTTCCTTATATTTAATGTTTGGTATGATGAAATTATATTCATTAATTAGAAATATATAAAATTTTGTACATTAATATGGTTTATTATGGTTTAATTAAGTGATTTTATGTTCCTTTGTATGAGTTATATAGTTTTAAAACATTGTTCGAGAATGTTTGTTTTCATGGTTTTCTTGAGTGGTTCACTTGTATTCTTAAATTGAAGTTCGGGTAGAACATGAGTAAACATATAGAAATTATATTAAATTTTATTAATTATATTACAGGAGTTTGAATGATCTTATAATTAATCATATTATATCCATGTGGATGAATCATTATATAAGAATTAAATGATGATTGTTTGGGTTAATTTGGGCGGTTTTTTGATCACAACGAACTTGTTTTAATTTATCACTTAGTAATATGGACATAAGTTATTTATAGAACTTTAAATAGGACATAATACATATAAAATATTCTGTTTGAACCATAAAAATGGTTTCATGACCAGATATGAAGGTATAAATGGAAGAAGAAAGCATTTCATTCTTGAAGGTGATAAATTAACACCTCACGAACAACGTTCTTTTTAATAAAATAAAAGGAAGAGGGAAAGGGGATTGGATGATATATTATCCCATTAGAATAATAAAATTACATTATATTTATAATACTGGAGTTACAATACCGTTTGGATGAAGATAGGTGGGGAGAGATCAAGAAATGATCTTGAACTTGAAAGGAAATTAAAGGAGAAGAGGGAGAGAAATTACCTCTTGAATCCTCCTTTTGAGATCCTCCTTAAGGGCCTAAGCTTGGTATTTTGATGATACTAGAAGCTCTTGGACGTGGGGGATGGGATAGGGAAGTTGTTTGGTCAGAGTTTAGAGAAGGTTTGGAGCTTGAGAGGTGTGAGGAAATGAGGAAGTGAAGGGTGGTATTTATAATGGAGGGGAGAGGGGTTTCCTTAATATAAAATTCATTAGTTTATTAATTTCTCCTAAGACAAGGAATAGTGAGTCTTGAATGACCAAGAATAGTAATTTTATCATTTGATCCCAAACCAAGTGGGCTTACATCAGAAAAACATCACACATGACTCTACAATTATCTTATTTAGCTTATTTTTGTAAATTACAGTATTTCAGTATTCATAAAAAATTCAAGTATTTCAGAAAAATCCAAAAACATTACCCCAACCATTTTTAGATGTGTAGAATCAGAAAATGAAATTCATTTTTCAAAAATAATTTTATAAATATTATTAATTTAATATTTAATTAAAATCATAATTTACTTAAAAAAATAGTTTTTAAAAGTTAAAACTGATTTTATAGTGCTTTCAAAAATTACGTAGGGTATTATGAAATTATCTAAAAACTATAAGACATTGATTAAATAATTTATGAATACATTTTATGAAAATAAAATTTCTTTTAAATTAATTAATTAATTAAAATTAATTATTTATGACTTACAAAATACCAAAACGTTTACTAAGGTCAAATTGTCACTTTCTAAGATGTCTAAATTTTATTTAATTATTCATGGGTAAGGTTACTCTTATGTTGGATGATTTACTATTCATAAGGGTCATAATAATATTCATAAGGTTCATAATAATATTCATAAGGGTATGTTACTATTCACAAGGGTATGCTACTATTCACCAAAAATTATTTTTGTTTCATTAGACTCCAAAAATCATCTTGAACACAACCGTGTATGTTGGATTTTCAAAATTCAAAACACCAAATTGAAAAAAATATGTTTAAAGTTCACTTAGAACTTAGTAGTTCATTATGTTGTGTTTTTGTGTGACATATTTATAATAAGGGAATTTCCATTGAAAAACTTTGGGTTGTTACCGTAATTTTCCAACATGTGATACCTGTGGAAGGAAACATCCTGGTGCCTTCTTAAAAGGAAAAGGAGTTTGTTGCAAGTGTGGAGAGAAAGACCATTATGCTGGTGATTCCAAGGGAAAGAACAAAGTTATAAATGTTCAATGCTATAATTGTAGGGATATGGTACACTATGATAATAATTGTCTAAAGCGTTAAGGAAACATTCCTCAGAAAAGGCCAAGGGAGCAAGACCAAGCTTATGCATTAACAAGTGTAGAGGTTGAAGTTACTAAGATGTGGTGGCAAGTACTTTAATCATTTACTAAAACTTATCCAATGATTTATTTGATTCTAGATCATCTGATTCTTTTATATCTTTCCAGTTTTCCAAGAAAATTAGACATTTACAATTTTATTTAATAAAGGAGTTTTCAGTCAAAAATCCTAAGGTAAGCATCATTGGAATGAAGATGTGTTGATCAATCCCACTTATGAAACATAAACATGATTTAGTTTCTGACCTTATCACCATACCTATGATTTATTTTGATATAATACTCAGTATGAATTGGATTTAAAATTATTATGTGAAGATATATTGTAAGAAGAAGGAATTTACAATTTTTGAGAATTATATAAAGTCCCTTATCTTTAGAGAATAAACCTCACCATCTGATTCTTATCTAGATCCACTCCTATTAGATCAAATGTATTAAATTATTGGGAGGAAGAGAATGCGATATCTATGGGTGAGGAAAGAAATATTAAAACTGAGGATATACCTATTGTGTAAGAATACATTGATGTGTTTCTAGAGGACTTACCTGGATATCCTTTGGAGTGGGAAATTGAGTTTTCTATTGATTTAATTCCTGGTGCAAGGCCTATATCAAAGAATCATTATATAATGGCCAGAATGGAATTAGTGGAGATAAATAAACAACAAGATGATTTGAGTAGTAAGGACTTTATTCACCGTGGTGTTTCTCCATGGGGATATCCTGTTCTTTTAGTTAATAATAAAGATGAATCTATAATGTTGTGCATTGACTATAGAGAGATTAATGCTATTATGATAAAGAACAAGTATCCTCTTCCTCGCATTGATGATTTATTTGATCAACTTCATGGAGGAAAATATTTTTCAAAGTTTGACCTTTGATCTGGATATAATCAGTTGGGTGTGAGGAAAGAAGATATTCCAAAGACAAAATTTCGAACTAGGTATGAGCATTATGAGTTTACAATAATGTCTTTTGGACTAACTAATGCACCCTCTATTTTCATGGAACTAATGAATAGAGTTTTCAAGGAATATCTTGATGAATTTTTATGGTATTTATTTATGATATCTTGGTATACTCCAAAATTTATAAAGATCACGAGAATCACTTGCGCATTATTTTGAAGACTCTTAGAAGAAATGAGTTATATGGGTAGTTTAGAAAGTGTGAATTATAGCTTCAAATAGTTTATTTTCTTAGCTATATTGTCTCTAAGGATAGAATATTAGTTGACCCTGTAAGGAAAAAGGTAGTTTAGGAATGGCCTACTCCAATGGACATAACCAAGGTATGTAGTTTTATTGGTTTAACAGGTTATTATCAACGTTTTTTTTCAAAACCTCACCTGATTAGCTAATCCGTTAACCAAGCTTACTTGTAAATGGGTTAAGTTCATATGGAAAAAATAATGTGAATAATGTTTTGAATAATTGAAGAATAGGTTAGTGAATGATCTAATCTTGACTCTACCACCAAGAAGTGGTGGATTTGTGATTTATAGTGATGCATAAAAGAAAGGGATTGGTTTTGTCCTTATGTAGAATGACATAGTTATTTTATATTTATCAAGGTAGTTAAAAAATCATGAAAAAAACTATCCAACTCATGATCTTGAGTTATTATTTATAATTTGTTTCCTGAATATTTGGAGAAATTATCTATATGGAAAACTATGTGAGATATATACAGATCATAAGAGCTCAAAATATATCTTCTCACAGAGTGAACTCAATTTGATGCAAATGAGATGGCTCTAATTACTCATGTATTATTATTGCACAATACACTACCACCCCACAAAGGTGAATAAGGTAGAAAATTCATTGAGAAGGAAGAATCATGAAGTTATAAACAAAATGAGGATTGACAAGGATCCCATGTACATGGATCTAGAAATGATGGATATGATAATTATCAAATAAGGTTAAAAATCATTACTTTTTAAATTGGTTGTCCAACCATCTTTTTTAGAAAGGATTAAAAGTTCTCAGCCTGATGATGAGAATATTCAAAAGAAAATTAATGCTTTGAATGATGGGAAGTTTGAATACTTTGTGTATGAAGACAAAATTATAGAATTTGTGAGGAGGCTATGTATCCCCTCTATACCTGATTTAAAAAGGGATTTATTGGATGATTCCCATAGTTCAAATTTCTCTATACACCATGGTAGCACTAAGATGTATAGATATTTAGAGGAACATTTCTGGTGGGATAATATGAAGCATGAAATTGCTGAATGTATATCAAGATATTAAGTTTGTGAACTGAATAAGGTTGAAAGAAAACATCCTAGAGGAGTCATGAAACCTCTTCCTATTCATACATGGAAATGGGATGACATTACTATGGATTTTTTCATTGGATTACCCAAAACTCCAAGAAAGAGTGATGCAATATGGGTAATTGTTGAACGACTTACCAAATTTGAACATTTCCTCACTATAAGGAAGGATTTTACACTAGATCAATTTGCACATCTCTAAATTAATGAAGTTATAAGACTTTATAGAGAACCTATCTCGATTGTGTATAATCTTGAACCACGATTTACATCAAAATTCTGGAAAAGTTTTTAGAAAGTTTTGGATACTGAGCTTTATTTGACTACTGCTTATCACCCTCAAACTGACGGGAAGTTAGAGAGGACGATCCAAACTTTAGAAGACATGTTGAGATCGTGATCACTTGATTTTTAAGGTATGTAGGATCAATATTTTATTTTGGTAAAGTTTTTCTACAAAAATAGTTTCCATTCAAGTATTCAAATGACACCATATAAAGCATTGTGTGACAAGAGATTTTGTACATCACCATGTTGGAATGAAGTTGGAGAAATAAATCTTACGACCCATAGATTGTAGAGGAAAAATCAGTGAAGGTAAAGGATATTAAAACCCATATCAAAGCAACACAAAGTAAGAAAAAGTGATATGTTGATAATCAAATGAAGGATTTGGAATTTCAAGTGGGAGATCATGTTTTCTTGAAAGTATCTCCATGGAAGAATGTTATAAGATTTGGAAAGATAGGGAAACTGAGCCCTGGGTACATTGGTCCTTTTGAAATTTTGGAGAGAGTTGGACATGTTGATTATCATTTAGAAATGCCACATAGTCTTTCTAAAGTACAAATTGTGTTCCACATCTCATTGAAAAGAAAGTACATGCCAGACCCAACGCATGTCCTCACTTATGAAGGAATAGATTTGGAACATGATTTATCTTACAATGAATAGCCTGTCCAAATTTTGGACACTAAATAACAAGTGTTGAGGAATCAGACAACTCAGCTAGTATAGGTACTTTGGAAAAATCATAAAATTGAAGAGGCAATGTGGGAACTAGAGGAACTTATGATGAAGACCTACCCAAATCTTCTTATGAGGTAACATTTTGTTAATTTAGAGGATAAATTTTTTGAAGGAGGGGATAATGTAAAACCCTAAGGATTTACAAATAAATTTAATATAGAATGAAATTAATGCAACACTGAGTCTTTATGAAACAACACTTTGTTATTTATAGAAGATAGTTATAACCCCGCTGTTAAACATAATTTTTCCACTTCTATGTTTTGAATTTTGAAAAAAATATACATGATTACGATTAGTATGATATTTAAAGTTTGATATGATCAACTTACATTTTTTGTGAATAGTAACTTGACCCTTTGGAATAGTAATGTACCCTTATGAATAGTAATATAACCCTCATGAATAGTAAAATGGCCAAATGAATAGTAACATCACTCATGAATGTATAAATAAAATTTATGCACCATATAAATGAAAGTATGATATAATTATATCATAGTACAAGTAAGTGAATATTTTAAAAATTAATAATTAAGTGTTGGTATTTTTATGAGTAATAAATATTTAATAATTAATAAATTTATTTAAATGAAAATTAATTTTCATAAAATGTATTCATAAATAAATATTTTATTTTCTAATGATTTTAGGATAATTTAATAAGACCTTTGTTAAATTTTCAAGGTGTTATAAAATCAGTTTTAATCTTAAAAATATATTTTTTGAGTAAATGATGTTTTTAATTAAAAATTAAATTTCTCATATTTAGAAAATTATTTTCATAAAATGGAGTTCATTTTTTAATTCTACATGTCAAAAATGGTTAGGATGAAGTTTTGGTATTTTTCTAAAATACTTGAATTTTTGATGAATGGTAAAATACGATAATTTATGATAAATGCTAAATACATGAATTATAGAGTCATGGATAATGTTTGGATGATGTAAGAAATATTGGTTCAAACTCACATGCACTCATTACTATATTTAGACATAAGAATCAATACTATTTCTTGTCTTGATCAAAATAATAAAATAATGAATAAAATAATGAGAATTTACCCCTCTCCTCCACTATAAAAACCACACTTATCCCCTCTTCTCCTCAATCCTATAAGCCTTGAAGATTGTCAAATTTCTATCCAAATACTCTTCCCTAGTCTCTTCCCATGTCCATAAGATCTTGGTCTTTCAAAAAGACCAAAACCAATCCCCTTAAGGAGGTTCTCAAAGAGAAGTATTCAAGAGGTAAAATCCTCTTCCCTTTCCTTTTAATTTCTTTTCATGTTCTTTCTTTTATTATTCTATACTCACCTCTTCTGTCCAATTTATCATAAAAAATCCATTATCATCTATATATTTTAATTATATCATGTTAATGTAATATCTATTATCAATCTCCTTACTCTCTCTCTTTTATTTTAAAAATGAAATCATCATCCGGAAGGTGCCAATTTACAACCTTTGTGGATGACAGACTTTCGTTCTTCAATTTCTTATTCAAGGCTGGTTATGATACCATTATTATGGTTAAATAAAACTATAATATATGTATTATAACCTTTTTAATGTTTTTTAACTAGTATATATACATAATATTAATTCATACGACAAAACTAGTTCGTGGTGATCGATATAACGCCGTAATAATCTAAACAGTTATCACTAACTATATTATCTAATGATTCATCCTCATACCATCTAAAAAAATGATATGAATAACCATTTACACTAATATATTCCCATTAATAACATGTAATTCCAAGTACACTCTATAATCTATTTTAATCCAACATTATTTTTCTAAAATCACTCATTTTATTATGAAAAAAATATCTTAGTTCACTACTGGTTTTATATAAATATTTTTCCAAAAGAACTCTTCTTTAAAAAGTAAAAGAGTATTTCTCTCAAGAATTACTCAATGATTTTATAGAATTATTTTAATATATTTTAACACTCTTATTGATTATTATGTTTAATTGGGATTAAATATTTATGATATCATCTACCATATTATATTGAATGGTTTATGACCAGTTTGACTATAGATGTGCTATCTCAATACCATTAACCATAATACTCAGAATGGTTAGTAATTATGTTTACAGATTTGGGAAGTTATTGACATTGCATATGTATATGATGTTTATGTTTAAACCCATTAATATGATGAATTTATTGGACTTATAAAGTTATGGGTGGGGACATCTATATCCCCTCGATGCATCGGTAGGTCCCATAAGACAAAATAGATTTGGACTTGGATGAGGCCTTTCCCATTTTCAGATATGGTTTTGGATGAAGTCTTAATCATTTTTAGATGTCTTGGATGAGGTGTCAATGGTATTTTTCAGATATCTGACATTAGGAATTCCCTAATTATGATATTAGTAATTGATAAACCAGGTGATTATTTTACTAGTATAATATACATGGTTAAGTTTATTTCTCTTATGATCATTTATATGGATTTATTTAACCAGCTTTTATTCTTACCATATTATGCTCAAGTATATTTTAAATGCACATGTTCTTAGTTTTTCACCATATCTAGTGTTTATGTTTATGATAACTTCTACTGCATTACTTACCCTTACAGATCACTTGAGATCACCCCTTTCTTATGTTTTATTTTTCCACAGGATGTGAATATGAATATTATGAATGACTTTTAGGGATAATCTAGGATTTATGTATGTTTCCAATGAAAATGGTATATTTTCTTCCTTTTAAGTTGTAAGTTAAAACTTATGATGTATTTGGTTTTCCAAAACTATTAAACTATTCATTCCTTTGGGATATATATTTCTTTAAATCATGTCAATGTAATAAAATAAATCACCAGCTCTGGGAAAAAAGGGTCAGGGTGTTACAAAAAGTTCCCCAGTTGTGGGTAGTGTAATCATAGAGGCAATGATAAGCATCCTTTTAAATTCCATTAAGATTTCTTCACATTCATCATTCCAATAAAATTTGACTCCCTTCTGAGTTAGCTTGGTAATAGGGTTTTATAATCATGAAAAATTTCTCCCAAATCGACGATAATATATAGATAACCCAAAGAATCTACGAATATATATCACGGATGTTGGCCTCAACCATCCTTTAATCACTTTTATCTTTAAAATATCCACAAATATTCCATTAATTTTTTCTGATATTCCCCAAGAATGAGACTTCCTTTAACCGGAACTCAAACTTTCTATACTTTTCATAGAGAATATACTTTCACAAGGTCTTTAGTATAGTGCTCAGATGCTCCTCATGGTCCTCCTTGGTTTTGGAATATATTATAATATCATCTATAAAGACTACCGGAAATTTTAGATATAATATCTAAAGACTATATTCATCAAGTTTTTGAAGATTTATAGAGAATTAGTGAGTTTGAATGGAATCAATATGAACTCATAGTGTTCGTAACTCATATAGAAAATAGTCTTGGGGAAATCCTCCTTCTTCACTCTAACTTGGTAATATCCTGACCACATATCTACCATAGAGAATTATTGTGATCCACATAGCTGATTGAACAATTAATCAATTCAGGGAAAAGTATACTTGTTCTTTATTGTGATATTGTTCAGATTATGATAATTAATGCAAAGGTGAATTAACCCATCCTTCTTCTTGACGAAGAAGATTGGTGCACCCCATGGTGAATCACTTGGGCGTATGAATCCTTTATACAAATTATTTTGTAGTTTCTTCTTTAGTTACTCATGTTACACAAAAACCATCCTATATAGAGTCTTGGATATAGGAAACTCCCCAAATATAAGCTTGATAAAAAATTCGACCTCTCAGTTATGAGGAAGACCAAGAAATTTCTTGGGAAACACATAAGTGTATTCATTCACAATATGCATGTCTTCAAGAATGATCCTTTCCTTAGACTCAATAATTTTAGCTAGATATGATTTATCATAGGGAAATAATATTCATGCTTTAGATAAATGGTGGTAAATAAGATTCATACTCCTCCTTGAACTTGTAGAGGATCAGGGGTCGATTCACCACACAGAGAGTGATTTACTTCTCATGGAAATTTATGTTGGAACTATATAAGGAAAGTTAATCCATTCCTAGTATTGCATCAAATTTCACCAAATGGAATATTATAAGGTTCATCAGGAAGTTCATCCCATAAATTTTAATAGGGGAGGAGTTATATAATTGGGATGCAATAATTTTCCCATTTTCTGTTTTCACCAACATCTCTACATCCATGATCTACGGTGGTGTTTGGATAGTTTTAATAAACTTTCATGATATAAAGTAATGAATAGAACTAGAATAAAAAATTATGTTTTCTATTCTTGAATGAAATACTAGTGTACTTGTCACCACTTTGTTGTCGGGATTCACTTCGATAGTAGTGATGAAAAAATGTCACCTTACTGCCTTAGAGGTTGTTGGTTTCCTCTGAAAGATCTTGGCTTATGGAATTGATTCACAAAGTTTCCTAGTTTCTTAAAGTTTTAGCAATGAATAATACACTGAGGGTTGACTGGAGAATCCCTTTCCTCTATCTCAATAGCGGGTTTCTTCTGTTGATAATTACTAGATAGGTGTCCATCATTCCCACACCTAAAGAATTTTCTTATTACCTTTAGGCAATTTCTAGGGTACTTCTTCCCACACCCTTTACAAGTGGGATGTTAAAATTTCTTGGAACCATTAGATCTCTCTATTAGACTACTATAATTAAACTCCACTTTCCACTTCTTATCCCCATGATACCCTTGATATTCATTGATCACCATTTCAACTTTGAGGGAAGATCAAAAAATTTCTTAATAACTATCAAAGTCATAGATTGCTAAGGATTTTTGTAGAATAGGATTTATCCCACCAAAGAAGAGGTAAAACTTTCATTTAGGGATAACAAAAAAACCATAGGCATATCCTGCAAGTATTGTGAAGTTTTCCTTATATGCCCCAATAGATTAGTTGTATTTTTGTTTTAGGGAAATGAAATCCCTTTCCATTTTAAAATGTAGAGTGCGAGGAAAATAGTTATCAAAAAATATTTTCCATAATTCCTTCCACTCCATTATTATGATCTATTCCTCAGGCTTCATATTCTTGATCAATGTCCACCACTGGTCAGCTTCTCCCTCCATACAATAAACATCCAGAAGAACATTCTCTTATTTGGAACATTGAAGGATAAAGAATATATTCTCAATAAATTTGACTATTGTTCCATGATTAAGGTATTAGATGATCCATTGAAATTAGGATTCCTTTCTTTTATAAAGATCTTGATTTCATCTTGTTCTCTCTTATAGGGTTTTGGTAGCTCCTCTTGATCAAGGTTTCTATTGAGAACTCGAGTTAGCTGAGAGAGTATCGTGAAAAAGTTTTCAATTCCTAATCCCATTAGATTGGGAATCTCATTGGGGCAGTCATAAAATTTCCCTTCACATCGCTTGTTAACCTGATTCCTCCTATTATTTTCCATTGGCTAGAATAAAGGGAAAACCAGGGATGAGTATTTTAAACTATTAAACACATAAATTGGAATCCAATGAAAATAAAGGGATAAATTATAAATTACATTTTTCTCTTTAACTTTGGATTTTCTAGGATTCAATCTATGTTACCCATGATCTATTTCCTAAAATATATTCTTATGGGTTTTTTATTCCCTTAATAATGGTTTATAATGAGATTATGAATTTTCTAAAGAATATCCCCCAGGATTATTAAACTAGGTACGCAGTAGGGACCATTTTCATGTACCAGATTAATCTGAGTCAGTCTCAAAATATCTTGTCGAAGTTGTTACCCATAGGTATATCTGTTCCATAACAATGTCCACTTGTAGTATTTAGAAATGGATGCATTTTGTTGATAAACCGAATACTCTATACTTACCAAAATTTAGGGATGTTTTCTTATACTTAGTCTTATCCCTAAGGCATTCACTATATTTATCTAATCCTAAGTCTTTCACTAGAGTTTTCTAATTCTAACCCCAAAAATAAATAAACCTATCCTTTGATACCAACTATAATTACCCTGCTATTTATTTCACAGTAATACATATTTTATTGCATAAAATTACACTTAATAAAACCCAAAAGATCAATAGGTCTAGTGTATTTGGGAAATTAGGTACATTACATAACAACTTAAAATATGAAAAACAACATATTTATTGAAAAATTCTTTAAATGAAAAAACATTCCTTCGTACTTAACACTGCATGGGATAACCTATGGACATACATAAGAAAGGGGTGAGATATAAAGTCTAGTAAGGGAATAAAAAAGGCACAACATGAAGAAGAAAATACATGTTAAAAAATAGGAATATCAACAGAGCATAAAAAGAACATGGAGAATAAAACGTGATATAGCATAATAATCATAACATGGGAAATGTGTAAACAACATACAACATGACATAAGCATGGGTCAAGTCTCATTGCACATGGAGGAGCATGAGTCAAGGATCGTTGCACATGGAGGAACATAATTCAAGGACCATTACACATGGAGGATCATGAGTCAAGGATAGATTCCAAGACCATTTCACATGATATATCATGATACTAAACATTACCCAATGCATTAGATCACTATTAGGGAACACCCTTTATAATCATTTCATTCTCATGCTTAAGTGTGCCACATATATCATACAACATGGATTCATTCAACATCATAATTTTTTCCACGATCAAGGAATGTGGAATACATACATTTAAGCACCAAATCAATAAGTATATGTGAATAAAGGTGAATACTATTTATTGAAAAATGGGTATGGTATTCACTATACAATTATTTTGGCATGGAAAATCGTGGTGAAATTTTGGCAGCATAACTACGTTACTTAAAAATTCATAAAATTGGATGATGAGAGAGAAAGAGGAATATCATAATTTAGACATGAATTGGACAGTAATGGGGATGTGGAAAGACATGTACCAACACAACTAATTGTATATATAAGGTGTAACATGATAAATAAACTTGAAAAAATAGGAGAAAGGAAAGAACCCTTACCAAATTTCAGCATGGTAATAAGTGTGCATAAAAGTTCACAGGAGGGATAAATAAGAGTGAAAGGGGATATCATAATTTATAAATAAAAATTTCAATAAAAGTTATATAGAATAACATAATAAAACATAATAAAATTGAAATTAAAATATATAACATTAAAATGAGAGCTTTCTAAAAGAGGAGAGTGGAACATCCCTTACCGAATTTTGGCATAGTAACAACTTAGACAAAGGTAATAACGAGAGAGGATAATATATAATTAAAAAAAATAAATTGGAAAGTAAGGGAATAATATTAAATGAATTAAAATATAACCAATTTAAATTATAAAGACTAATTTCAAGGAATATTCTTGAATTGAAATAAGGAGAAGAAGGTGAGGATCCCTTATAGAATTTCAGCATAGTAACGACTTAGATAAAGGTCAAAATGAGAGAGGATAAATAATATCTCATTAAAAAAACATAAATTGGATATTAAGGGAATAAATTTAAATGAATTAAAATATAACAAATTGAAATTATAAAGACTAATTTTAAGGAAGATTCTTGAATTGGAGGAAGGAGAGGAAGGTAAGGATCCATTACTTGAGTGCGTGACTCCAAAAGATTGTGAAGGGATTCTTAAAAGATTGGGGGTGACATGGGAGGACTATAGAGAGTATATAGAAGAGTTTTTTATTTTTACAAATAGTTTTAGTGAATAGAAATGGGATATTGGGTGGGTTTATATAGGAAAGGAGGGGGATTTCTTTATTATTTAGGTTTTGGACTCTACATAATAAAATATCCAAAAACACAAACCATATCATGATTTTTTCCAATGGTTTCGGCCAAATTGGAGTGGTTTACATTATTTTATAAGGAAAAAGGCCGAAATTATTAAAATATCACTCTTGGTGATGTGGAGGTGAGTCACACTTTTAAAGAAATGATTACAAAATCTTAAAATATATTATAAGTCTTGGAGGATTCATAGTGGATTTAAAAAATAAATAAAATAAACTTAAAACCAAAATATTTTAAATATAAAACATATATTTGGTTGTTTATTCCATTTATATTACTTATTACACCACATTTGAGTCATTAGGATGTCATAAAACACAAAGTATATTTACACGGTTTTTAATTTTTACCTGAAAATTCAAATGTCTCAGAAAATTATGAAAAATTAACCATTGGATAATTTTTACATTATTATTCCAAAAATAATATTCATTTTATCTAAATAATTTTCTAAATATTTGAATTTTTACTTTTAAAATAAAAACTGATATTTATTGAAAATGATGATGTTTTGACAATAACATTTTTTGAACCTTTATAAAAAATTACACCCGGCTTCATAAAAATTATATGATCATTTATATTTAATAAATTTTTATTAAAATATTGTTTATTTCAAAAATCCATTAATTCATCAAAATATATTTCTTAATTTAATTTTAATATTAACCCAAAATACTATTTTTTCTTTAAAAATCATTTTACAAAGTAATAATAATAGGATGAAAATATATTCATTATTTTATAAAAAATAATGTAAATATTTCTATTGCTAGGGTCTTAATACATATCCCATTAAAACACAAACATACACTATAATAGTAAGGTGTGCGATGGAAGGACTTTCATGGGATCGTTTGGTGAACATGGTTTGAGCCGTGATTTCGACGAGCTTGAAATTATATTGTAAACAATTTTTCTCAGGCTTAAGTTGTTGGATCTCAGCTTGGGATTGGTCTAGGGAAAATCTTGTAAATCATATATCCATCAGAATCTATGGTAAATGGGCTTCATAGGGTATGATCCTAATAGTTGAGGCCATCACTTCCTTTGTCTGTGTCAAATGGGTTTGTTAAAACCCTATATTTATACTTGTCATGTGATCACTGTTCAACGACTATATTATCAACAGTAAAGATACATAAATATCATTAAAATCCAATTGGATATAATAAAATGAAACGAGTTCATTTTTTTTCTATAACCATATTATACAATAATACATTTAATTGAATAAAAGGAGACTTTTATTCATAATAGTTCGGGTTGTTACAAGTACCCTTTGTTTATGCTTTTTAGATTGACAAAGGTGTCGCTTTATCAACACTTTTATTAGCACTCATAAAGAGAACACTGAATAATTATATATATATATATGATAAATATGATTTATATAGCTTATAATAAAAAATTAGTATCAATATTATTTTCACAATTTTATATATAAAAAATCATCAATTTATATTAATCAATAAAAATGTATAATTGTATATTTATATACATTAATCACAAAATGTATATAAAATTAATATAAATATTTTATATAAATATTTTATTTAAACAATTATATAAATATATAAATGAATGTATTTATTTAAATATGTGATTTATATTTGAATTTATATATCTATATTCATATTAAATAATTTAAAATATAAGTACATGTATTTGTATGTATATATATGCATGTGTATGTATGTGGATATATGTTTACGTGTGTATGCATGTGTTGTGTTGTGTGTGTGTGTTTTGTGTATTTTTATGTTTATGTATGTATGTATATGTATGTATATGTGCACGCATGTATGCACATATGTATGTGTATGTATGTTTAAATAGTATGTATATGTATGCATATATATGTGTATATATGTGTGTGCACGTGCATGTAATTGTATGCAAGTGTATGTATATACATACGTGTATGTGTATGTATATATGTGTTTGTATATATGTGTATGTATATATGCGTACATACGCTTGTCTATGAATATGTATCACTACTAAAAATCGAGCCTTTAATAGTGCTAGGAAAAGGGGTTTATCAGTGCTATGGAAGCACTGATAATGTAAGCGATGTTAAAGGGTTGGCTTTAACAACACACATAAAAAGCGCTGATAAAGGCCCCCTTTAATAGTGCTAAAAAAATCACCAATAAAGGGGGACTTTATCAGTTCTTTTTATCACTATTTAAAGCCAACTTTATCAGTTTTTTAGCGTTGTTATATGTGATTTATATTTGAATTTATATATTTATATTCATATTAAATAATTTAAAATATTCATGCATGTATCTCGATGTATATATATGCTTGTGTATGTATGTGGATGTATGTGTATGTATGTAGGTGTTGTATGTGTATGCATGTGTTGTGTTGTGTGTGTGTGTTTTTTTGTATTTGTATGTTTATGTGTGTACATGTATGTATGTATATGTGCATTCATGTATGCACATATGTATGTGTATGTATATTTACATAGTATGTATATGTATTTGTATGTATGTGCATGCATGTGTATGTAATTGTATGCAAGTGTATGTGTATACATACGTGTATGTATATGCATATTCATATGCTTGCGTATGTGTGTGTATGTTTATGTGTATGTATATATGTGTATATATGTTTGTCTATGCGTATGTATTACTACTGCAAATCAAGCCTTTAACAGCACTAGTAAAAGGGATTTATCAGCACTATAGAAGCGCTGATAATGCAATCGATGTTAAAGGGTTGGCTTTAACAACACTCATAAAAATCACTGATAAAGGCCCCCATTAACATCGTTAAAAAAGCATTGATAATGGGGGACTTTATCAGTGCTATTTTTAGCTTGCTAAAATCCATCTTTATCAATAATTATTTTAGCACTGTTATATGTGATTTATATTTGAGTTTATATATTTATATTCATATTGAATAATTTAAAATATACATACATGTATTTCTATGTATATATATGGATGTTTATGTGTGTGGATGTATGTGTACATATGTATGTGTTGTATGTGTATGCATGTTTTGTGTTGTGTGTGTGTGTTTTGTGTATTTGTATGTTTATGTGTGTACGTGTATGTTTTTATATGTGAACACATGTATGCACATATGTATGTGTATGCATGTTTACATAGTATGTGTATGTATGCATATGTATGTGTATGTATGTACATGCATGTGTATATAATTGTATTCAAGTGTATGTGTATACATACGTGTATGTATATGTATGTGTATGTGTATGTGTATGTATATATGTGTACATATTCCTGTCTATGCGTATGTATCACTACTACAAATCAAGCATTTAATAGCACTATTAAAAGAGATTTATCAACGTTATAAAAGGGATGATAATGTAAGCGATGTTAAAGGGTTGATGTTAACAACACTCATAAAAAGCATTAATAAAGGCCCCCTTTAACAATGATAAAAAAACACTGATAAAGGGAGAGTTTATCAATGTTTTTAGCACTATTAAAGGCCCCATTTAATAGTGCCAAAAAAATCAATGATAAATGCCCCACTGATAAAGGGGATTTTTTTTCATACACCTCCTTTTTATTAGAGATCCCCCCATTTATCAGTGCTTTAGATAATCTCACTCTCCCGCACGCACCCATAATTCCAGCGAGTTTCAAACCTGAGACCTCCAGCTTATACACCAGCTCATTTTACACTCCCCTGTATTGTTTTGTTTTACATTTTATGATATATCTATATATATTTATATATATATTTTTTGTTATAATATTCTCTCTCCGTATTGATAGGTCGTCTCCTAGGGATTCCTAGGGTTTCATTTTCTTTTGTTGGTTCCTAGAGATCTACGGTGACCTTTTGGGAAGGATTTTTATGTGCTTCTCTTATGATCCTTTCCACAATGGCTTCTCTATTCAGATAAGAAAATATGAATCCCAAAGTATCTATGGCTCGAGGATTCTATTTGTGGTCTCTCGTCGATTCGTGGCCTTTCCTCGGCGGCGCTGCAACTCTCATTCTCATCCGTGCTACTGTGCCTTTCTCTAATGATGTGTTTTCATTCACGATCTATGGCTGGAGGTTCCCTTGATGGTATGATAAAATTTCAAGGCTTAAAGATTCGGACCATTCACAATCTACAGATTAAGGCTTCGGATCATGGTCTCCCCTGGAACGTGGTCTCTCCTTTATGGCGCCTTCATGATCTGTGACTTGACATTTCTGATTGAAGCTTGAGGTTCTCGATCAACTTGAGATTTTGGACCATGAGGTTTCCTTTAGGATGAACCATCTTCATTGAGAAGAATTGTTCCCAATATTTGGAGGTCTATTATTTTCAAGAAGAGGTCTGTACTTTACGATTTATGTCTTTCCAACCTTCAGATTGCAACTTGAGATTGCTGCGCATGGAGGTATACGCTCTTGAAGATCTATGCTCATGAAGGACTGTGCTCATGGATCCATTGAATTATTATGGGATTTTATCATAGAGTTCTTGACTTGAGGACTTCGATCTTTGGTTTTCAACTTGAAGTTTCCCCTCATGGAGGTCTCTGCTCATGGAGGTCTATTATCGCAAAGCGTGCTCATAGAGGCCTTGTTTGTGGAGGGATTTTCTAACAGATCTCATCATCATAATAGTGATTCAATGATGATATGCATCCTGTTTAGCCTTCATAGATGAACCATATTTATCTCAATTCCAATCTGTCATGAGTCGATGGTTACCCTTGCTTAGGTGTACTACAACCTATATGTAGTTGTCCCATAGCTTCCTCTTCACAATTCAAATCCATGGATTTATATTTTGTGAATCATTGGAATAATATTTAAATAAAAGGTAAAATAGAAATAAACAATTTTTACATAAAAAAATGAAGATACATTTCTTTAACATAATATGTCTTTTCTGATCATCAAGAAATTTATGGAGAAATGGTCCTTCAATCAGAGTACCCTAAAAAACCCTCTGTAAAAAATATAGATATTTTTGGAAGGAGTTGTTATAAGAAAAGTTAGAGAGGGTTTTCTTATCTTTTAATTATTTAATAAAAGATACAAAGAAAAGGTTTTCAAAGGTAGTACATAGTCCTTTGATAACCGGATCATTCTCATAGATGACCTAAAAGGCAGGGAAGATATTCATAAAATTACTCTGTCTAGTTCACCTTTCTGGATACTAATCAAAGGAATTATATTTCATGGTGTAACTGAATGAGTTATGTGTGACATTAGAGGATGCATTGATAAATATTTGGAATGAGATCAGTCCAATATAATTAACTGGGGACCCATTTTTCGGATTAGATCCTTGGTTGCACAACCACTGATGAGGGGAATGTTCCTGTCAAGAGAGGATTATAATTCCTGTATATCCTTTGAGTTTGAAATTATTATAATTTTATTATTATTTTGTGGGTGTCTCAAACATTTAGATAAGGATTTTGGATTGAAGGAGGGTGAACAAGGAAATTTTATTATGCAATAAGACCCCTGGATTCATGCTAAAATTGTTGGAAAGACTTTCATTTCTGATTTAGAAAAAAAGGACTATGATAGCCTTATGAAGGCATTAATTAAGCCGTCTAAACCAAATAACAATAATATTATCATGCATGGGCCACCAGATTTTTCTGTTGGTGCTCAAGTTGATCAATGGGTGGAAGGAGTGCCTTTGTGCAACAAAGTAGCCTTGGTCGACTCTAGGGAAAAGAAAATCAGTCAGGGTAATATCCACCTTACAACCCGACCTAGGATTCTGGTTCTATGAAGGAAGTTTCTATACCACTTACAGGGACAATGTCAAAATGAAAGGAACCACCAGACCTAGGTTCTGGGATGGAGAAAAATTGTGCTAAACCCCCAGATCCAATTCCTCCTCTAGGTTATGAGTCTCAAGTTATCATATTTCAGGATGGAGAAGATATGTTTGGGTTAACATCATTATGTGCTAAAAATATTGGATGTGTAGAAGGATGGTTAGAGGTGACCGGGGTGGTGTTCCAATCATTGCAAAGCCCGGTGATCAAAAACATATCTTAGAGGCTTGTAAGATGACTAAGATCCCTCTAAAAAGGTGGAAAATGGTGGGTTACCTAATGTTTCTTGAAATTATAGAGGTAGAGGTGGGTGTGTCCCAGCCCCAACCAGAGAGATGAAAATATTATGTTGGAGCTATCAGGGGATTGAAAACCCCAAAACGGTTCATGAAATCCATCAATGGAGTTCAAAATACTGCCCTGACATATTTTTTGTATCCAAAACAATTTTGGATAATAAGGATGGTGGAATATTGATTTTAATGGTTGGTTTCAATAACATCTTTCCCATTGGAAGACATGGACACTTCAATGGTCTGTGCCTCTTTTTGAAGGATAACCTTGGTGTTCAGATTACTAATTTTTCAAGTAATCACATTGTTGTGACATTTTCTGTCCCATATTCTCTATCATGGTCTTTTTTTTGGATTATATGGTTGTAAAAGTAGTCAATATAAACAAAAATCGTAGAAAATATTGAACTGGTTGCATAATTCTCTCCCTGGCCCTCTTTTAGTTGGGGGATATTTCAATGAGGTCCTTATTCATCATGAAAAAGAAGGGGGTCTCTTGAGGAGTGGTGCTACTATGGAAGAATTTAGGAATTATATTTTAATTATCTTCATGATATTGGGTTTTATAGCTCTCAATTTACATGTCATAGGGGTAGATCAATGGAGAATCATATTTCTTAAAGGTTTGATATATTTTTAGGGACAAACAAGTGGAAATATATCGTACATTCCTTCTCTATTTTTCACCTTCCTCTAGTTTCTTTCGACCACTGCCTGATCATTTTTTCAATGATATCTCAATGGGAAAAGAGAAGACATGTGTATGCCTTTAAATTTGAAAGTATGTGGCTCTAAGAAAATAATTATGAGAAGGTTGTTTGGTCGGCATGGGAGGGACCGAACTAGTGCCTCACATCCAATATCTATAGTACTATATCTTGTTTATAGAATTGGAGTTCAATTAGGTTTTGGGATTTCGATAGATGCATTAATGCTATAGAAAATTACTTGAAGAGGATCCAATCTATTCCTTGTTGTGATTCCTTACTTAGGGATATCTCATTTGTAGAAAATAATCTTAACGTGACATTGAGGGAGAAGGAGAACTTTTGTTTTCTAAGGGAAAGATAATCCCACATAAGGGATGGTGATCAGAATAATAACTTTTTTCACCAAAGAGCATCTAAAAGGAGGATGAAAAACCATATTTCTCAAATTTAGGATCATACTGGGAGGGTTGTTAATGAAAAAAATTATATTTAATCCATTATTTTGAATTTTTTCACCACACTCTATAAAACAGAAAGTATTGAAACCCCTTCATGTCCGAATAGATTCATTCAAAAAATTATCACAGAGGATATGAACCATAAGTTGGAGAGAGATATCTTGGATGATTAAGTTCTTATGGATCTTCATCTTATTCACTATACAAAGGCCTCAAGTCCTTATGGGTTTCACGTACTATTTTTCAAACTCTTTTGGAACATCCTTGGGCCTGATGTGGTTGCCTTAATAAAGGATTTGTTGACATTAATATCCAATCTCAAGTCCCTAAATGAAACTCTTATTACTCTCATCCCAAAAAACCATTGCCCACAAAAAATCATGGAATTTTGACCAATTAGTTTGTGAAATGTTGTATACAAAATCTATTACAAGATCTTAGTGGCCAGACTTAGGGATTAATTCCCACTTCTTATTACTGAAAATAAAAGTTTTTTTTTGTTATAGAGAGATCCATTACTGATAATGAAACCATTGTGTAAGAATTATTCCACTCTATGAAAACTCCATCATCCAAAAAAGGCACCATGAAAATGAAATTAGATATGATGAAATCTTATGACAAGGTCAAATGGTATTTTCTTGAACTTGTTCTTTCCAGGTTGGGATTTGGGACGAAATAGATCTTTAATATCATGAAATATATTACATCTATCTCTTTCAGAATTAATATTAATGGGTCCTATTTGGAGATTTTTAAACCCTAAAAAAGTTTTTATAAGGGGATCCACTCTCGCCTTATCCTTTTATCCTGGTGGCTGATGTCTTTTGTCATCTTCTATTGAAAGTGGTGGAGAAAGGAGTTATCTATGGTGCTAAGGTATGTTGAAATGACCCCTATCCCCCTTCTCTTATTTAAAAATGATAGTATCATTTTTCACGTGCTACCCCGAAAGATTTTAGTTTAGTGCTAAAAAGCATTAATTTTAATGAAAGGGATTTTGGGAAACTTATTAACCCTTTTAAGTATGAATTATCCTTCAGAAACTACAAGCAAAGAGGGAGGAATTGTAGTGGGTATGTGGTTTTCCTCTAGTTGAAAAGAATCTTAAGTAACTGGACCTTCCGAACCTTGTCGGTAGATCAAAGAAACAAGTGTTCACTTTGATTATGGATAGGGTGGATAGTTTTATTTGCTTATGTTCTAGTAGGAAGATTTCTAAGGTAGGTAAGTAAGTTCTCATTAAGTAAGTGGTCGAACAAATCCCATATTATTCTATGAAGTTTTTCAATTTTATGGAAACCCTTATTGATCAAATCCATTCTCATTTTGATAACTTTTTATGGGGATATCATGAGGGAAAACATAACACCAGTTGGGTGTGTTGGGAGAAATTGTGTGCTTCAAATTTCTGTTGAGGTCTCAGCTTTAGGAATATCAAATGGTTTAATGAGGCACTTTTGGAGAATCAATGATGGTGCCTTCTTTCCAATCCAAATTTCCTCTTCTCAAACATTTTTTGTGCAAAATATTTTCTTCATTCCAAAATTTTTCATGCCCAGTTGGGGCCACAGCCTAGTTTTATGTGGAGAAGTATATGGGGCACTAAATATATTTCTAATAGAGGATGTGTTTGGGTAATTGCTGATGGGAATGAAGTTAGTGTTTTGAATGATTCTTGGCTGGAAAATGGTGTCAACCTAAAGGTTTCCTTGACTACTATACAAGGGTTCGAAAATTAAAGGGTATGAGACCTGATCAATGACTCTTTATAAGAATGGGATTAGGGAAATATTTTAAACTGGTTTAATGAGGTTGATCTTCAAATCATTTTCAATATTCCTCTAATGCTAAGAATGGGTAATGATCAGATTTTCTATATTGAGGAATCTTTTAAGAGGTACTCAGTTCGTTTGGGATATAAAATGTGGGTTTATGGTTTGGATCAGTTCTATCATAATGATCATAGGAAGAGTCTCTAGTCACTCACTACTCCACCCAAGGTTAAAATTTTTTAGTGGCAGGCTTGCTCTGGTGTACTTCCAACCCATGACTTTTTGGAAAGACAACAACTTGTAGAGGACGCCAACTATACTATGTACCTCCAAGAGATGGAATATCCTTTACATGAAATTATATTCTATCATGGGGTATAAGGGGTGTGGAAGGAATGGGTTCCACACTTTAAAAAGTTATTTGATACATCCATTAGGTTTTTCCAAAATCTCAATAAATGTGTGTCTTCATTAGAACCAAGAATGGTGGGACTGATATGAAAAATTTATTGGTTGGTATGGAATAGAAGAAATGAGTAAATTTTCTAAAAGAAGGTGTCCCAAGATTGTATTTGGGTTGAGAGGGACATACAATTAATGAATTTTTGGAAAGGAAATGATGCAATTCCCTCTTTTGGAAGCATTCAGTAGGAATCTCTTTAATAGACTCCTCCCCTAGAGGGTTTTAACAAAATTAATATAGATACAACCATATATACTAATTCAAAGTTGGGTTTTGGATCATTTCCCATCACAATAATGGCAAGGTTGTGGAAGCTCATTGCATGACTGTTCAAGCCTCTTAGAGTCCTATGGTTGAGGAGGCATCTTCCATCCTCTATGGGACCCTTGTTTCTCATTTAAAAGATTAGAACAATATTTTGGTGGAATCTGATTGCCTATAAGTGATTTTTTTCCTTATCTAAGAAGGAGGAGGATTCAAAACCTTTTGGCTTTATTTTTAGAAATTTTTGGTCCTTGACCAAAAGCTTATTTGAATGAAAATTTTCATCCATCCATCAAGGGGGTAATCTAGATCTCATCATTTGGCGTGTTATGGAAAATCTAGGGGTGATCATTGTTGGGTTGACTTTTTTCCTGATTGGATTTGTAGGTCTTGTTTGATTGATCCTTAATATATTATCTCTTTTATCTAAAAAAATATTTCATTTCAATTTTTTATCGATATATTTATATATATGTTTAGACACACGCACACACACACACACACACACATATATATATTAAATAAATATATAAAATATGTTTGTGTGTGTGTGTGTTTATAAATACATACAAACATACATATATCATTTATATATATATGCATCTATAAATATAATTATAGATAATTATATTTATTTACATATATTATTTATTAATATTTATATACATATATTAAAATATATAGATAAATATATATTTGTTTGTCAACACACACACACAGATATATATATATATATATATATAAACATTATATATACATTAATTATATAAGTATATAAATATTCATACATTTTTATTTTAAATAAAATGATATTTTTTTATTTAGATAAGGTTTATATATTGAGAAATATATTTTATATGTAAATATGTTTAAATATTTATTTATAAAATTTAATTTTTATTTGTGAATATATAAAAAATATGTATATATTGTTATATATTTGATTATAAATAACAGTGAAATATGAAAAATGATAAAATTTCAAAACCATAATATCAATATGAATATAATATCTCGGAATAAATTTAGTCCCAATCAAAAAAAGGCAATAATATCCCCTTAAATGAGGCTGAAATTCCATCAAATGTTAAAAAATTGGGGCACCCCAACTAAACACTCAGTTTTAGAGACCTTATAAGCTACTTTTGATCTCAAAAAAATAGTGATCAGGGTTCTCCTAGTCAAAATGGTGCAGAACTCGTCGTAGAATTTGATTTGATATGTGATAGAGCTCAAATAAACACCCAAATCAAAAGTTATGGTTGTTTGAAGTTCGAGTTATGTTTTCAACTAATTTTAAATATTTTATTATTATTTTTATTTTTTTATATTCAAATTTTTATTAAATTTCTATTACTTGATAAGAATTAGAAATTATTAATTAGTAATATTTTTATTTATTTATTTTATAAGAAATTTTCACTAAATATCATATATATTACGTGTAAATGCTTATATAACCTTATCTAAAACATATTCAAAAAATATATATTATATTTATATCAATATCAATATATTTATATATTAATATATTATTTTTAATGAAATATATATATTTTTTGAAATATAACATTTATCTGCTCTTTTTTACAAGCGCTGATAAAGGCCCCCCTTTATCAGTATTTTTTTATAAGTGCTGATAAGGGGGGGATTTATCAGTGTTTTTTACAAGTTTTGATAAAGTAACCTCTCTATCAACGCTTTTTTTATTGCTATTAAAGACCCCCTTACAATGTTTTTAGCTAGTGCTGGATAAACCCAATTTTGTAGTAGTGTATGTGTGTATGTGTATTTGTATATATATATGTGTGTGTGTATGTATATATGTGTATTCATATGTGCATGTATGTGTGCATATATATGTCTATGTGTATGTATGTGTGTATGTGTATGTATGTGTATGTGTATGTTCATGTGCATGCACATAGGAATGTGTATGTGTATGTGTATGTGTATGTGAATGTGTATGTGTATGTGTATGTGTATGTGTATGTGAATGTGTATGTGTATGTGTATCTGTATGTGTATGTGTATGACTATGTACATGTATGTCTATGTATATGCATTTGTGTATGTGTATGTGTACGTGTGTGTGTGTATGTCTCTTTATGTAGTATATGTATGTATGCATATGTATGTGTATGTATGCAAATTCATGTGTATGTAATTGTATAGATGTGTATGAGTATACATACATGTATGTGTATGAAAATGCATATGTATGTGTATGTGTATACATGTATGTGTATGTATGTGCATGCACTTGTATGTAATTGTATGTAAGTGTATGTGTATACATACGTGTATGTGTATGCATACAAATATGAATGTATATGTATATATATATGTGTGTGTGTGTGTGTGTATATATATGTGTGTGTGTGTGTACATATGCATGTCTATACGTATATACGCATGCATGTGTATGCGTGTATATATATATATATGTACGTATGCATGTCTATATATATGTTTGTGTGCATGTGTGTGTGTATATGTGTAGGTATATATGTATGTGTTGTCCGGAGTGAGTAACTCAAGAGGGAGGGGGGGGGGGGGTTAATTAAGTTCCCAATAAAATTCCTGTAATTTTTTTTAAAAAAATCCCCCAATTTAATTAAAAACATATAGTTAATCAAAATAGTAGTTTTATATAAGTTTGATTATTTTAAAATATTTCTCAAAGCGTGATTAGGACTCCTTTAAAACAATATTTAAAATTACTTTAACTTTTGAAATCTCAAACAAATCCTTATATAAATACTAGTTAAGACTAACTATCAAAGAACATGTTTTATTCATAGATTAAAAACAAATGGAGTTAAAGCTTTGAAATGAAGAAAAAAACACAAACACACAATGGAATAAATAAGTGGTTCAGTCTTAAGCCGAAACCCAATCCCCTCCACTTGGAAATCACTTGCTGCTAAGCAAATTATTTTAACCAATAATCTGATCCACAACCTGGATTGGGTATACAAACAACAGCTCAAGATGTACAGGCTCAAAGCCTCTTCCACATTTATATGTGGGATATAAAACGATACAGTCCACATAGGGACATCTTCTATAGTTTCCATGGGTATACAAATGAAAAGTATTTGAGAGAATATCAGGTATTCAACAGTTTAATTGAATGAGTCATAGTGTGCAGATATATAGATCAATACAACACACTGCTCAAAAGTACAACAAAACATAGAGAGAAAATATAAAGGGATAGAGAAATGTAGTTCTACTCAGTCTGTAATGCTCCAGATGCTCAAGAGTCATTGGGTTTGGCTAGGTAAGGAGCTCAAACCGATTTCTCTAAAAGTGCTAGAAAACATAGTATCATAGAGTTATCTTTTCTGTATGAAGAAGCTATGAAAATATTTACTTGATTCAGTGTGAGATAAGAACTTGATCTTCTAAGTATTCCGCTCTTTCACAATTTCACGAATTTAGAAAATCAGTGCTCTCTCTTTTTTTATCAAGCCACACTCACACATGAGGGATATCTTTTGAAATATATAACACTATAGGTTCAAATACCCATTGAAGAATAATCATAAATATTTATTGAATCCTCATACCGAACCTATGAATTTGTCTTCAATATTTCCATTCAATAGATAATAAATAATCATTAAATTAATCCACTACATTACCTATTATACACTAATTGTTGGAAGTATTAAATTCAAATGAAGAAGAACAACAACAATAACATAAGCCTAAAGTAGCACGGTCCAATGATAGCCCAACCAGCAGTAGCATGTCCAGCGATAACATAATTGGACTAGAAGTATCCCAAATCTAGTGGTAGAATGAGTCTAACAGTAGTAGAAATCTAGAAGTATCACATCTATGATGGTAGAAGAATTCCGACGATAGGTCATCTTTGATGGTGGTTCATTTCCAATGGTAGGTAATTTCTGGAAGTAGCTAATCCTTGGCAGTATCTAATCATGAGTGTTACCTAATCCGTAGTGATAACATAATTTTAAATAATAGTGGATCTTTTCAATACTTATCTAAATTTTCTTTAAACAATGATATACTATCATAAAACAATAATCTCATTAGAAACATAATAAACATGATTTTTGAGAATTAAAACAAGGAGGTTACAATAATCTCCCCATTCTTGATGATCAAAAATCATGATATTTTATAAACCAAGTATAAAATAAACTTAGGCATAAATAGATGAATTTGAAAAGCGATATTCTGATTAACATTTCAACATGATAGATGTGATATTTTGAAATTAAAATTTGAAATATAAATACTTGAAACAATGTTACAAAATTAAAAACTTAAACTTGAAACTTGAAAGGTAAATGCCATCCAATAATTTCTCCCCTTTTTGGGATTATCAAAAAGAAAATAAAAATAAAAATCATGGAAATAGGAAAACATGAACAGGAATAAAGATATCAGTTAAGAAATTTCATTCCCAAAAATTCATACATAGAATACAACATATTCTCTATCAAAAACTAAGTCTAACCCAAATCACTCTTAGCTCATGAGGTAAGATCAACAAGTTATTTACCTTTGCCAAAGGCAAGAGGCACTGAAGTATAGGCTGAGGGTGGAGAGGTAGTTTGAGGGAGCTCTAGGATCACCACGGTTCTGAGATGTATGACTGCTTCAACTGAAGACATACTAAACAGATGATACTGAGGAGGAAAAGGAGCAGTAGATGAGGGAGAGGTGAGAGCTAACATGGGAATTTTCTCAAGTGCAACCACCTATATACCAGATACATACATGAAAGGATTCATGAGGTTCACAAAGTCCATAATTATGTTTCCACCTCTCTCTATAGAAATGAAGTCTTTCTTCTCTTCCATAAAAAACTTGAGCAGAGGGGCCATAACCTTGAGTCTACCAGTTCATTGAATTCCCTAGTAACATGTGGTATCCTTATGTTCTTATCCAAAAATGTAAAAATGGTAATTCAACTCATTATTTTTATATATTCTGGAAAGATAGTATTTTATGGCCTTGGTGATGGTTTCCCTATGACTTTGAGATTCATTAAAACACACTCTTACCAGTTTATATATATGATCACTATGTTTTTTAATTTGGAGAAGATCCTCTTCATGAGATGAATGAACATCAACAAAAATAGATTGCATATCCTCTTTGACTATAGATCCAGTCACTAAGGCATCAAAAAAGAAATAATGAAGTGAATAACTAGATGTAAAAGAAACCGTTGGGAAAGACTCCAATATCAATAACAAATCATCGTGACTAGTAGTAAAGGAGGTCCTCATATTCTCCATCATAAATATCATAACTTCCATTTCTATTTCCAACCTTATACTTTCAATTTCAACTTATTTAATCTTGAAAATCATCTTGGGTTGAATATGGAAAAAAACCAACTCAAACATATGTTTGAAATAAGCTTCACTAAGATGAGTGATAAGAAGTTCCTGAGATATAAAAATACCACTAAAGTATGAAATCAACCTCTCTCTGAAAACATCCATGTCAAATTTGGAAATTTTTTTGAAGGAATAAAGGTGAAAATAGGAAAAGATGAAGCATCTCTCTCAACACTAGTCATAAAAACATATCCATGATCTGAACCAACAATAGGTGCATATGAAGGAAATTCCTAAAGCTCACCAACATGGTCAATATACTCTATAGAAGATACCTTCATATTTTTTACAATACCAAACAAAAAAATAGGTATACCATGATCTGGAATATTTTTTGGTCATCACCAATTCCATAATATCTATATAATTATAGATAGGAAAGTCCAAGTAGTTTGGAACCTGATGATGGCTCACCCTTGGATGATTCCTCATCCTATGCTAAGTTAGAACCAACATGAGTATATCTACAATCTTCATCTTCTTATCTGACTTACTTAGACTCTAAGTAGTCTAGTCCAAGATGAAAAAACCTTGTGAACTTTTCCCATTCATCATATGTTGCAAATTCAACTCTAATAGAAGTCAATTCAACAGGATTGATATGATCAACTTTGTGACTGACAGAACTTGGGGATTCCTCCACCTCAACAAGTGACCTCGACTCACCTCTAACAGAGGTATCATCACCTACTGGATGAACTAAAACTGATGTATCCAAACTTAAAAATTTAATTAAACTAGGTCTCTCTATAGACCTAACTAAGGCAACCGGATAAGGATTATGTGATTGAGATTCCTCAACATCATCATTTTCATCATAATCATATCCATCACTACTACCATCTTCATCATCATCATCTCTATTATCACCATTATCTCCATTATCATTTTCATCATCTAAAACCTCTATAATTTTATTAAAGGTCTTTGAAGAACTCTTAATATGTTCTTATACAGATACTTTAGTCTCTTCATCATCTCTTTCACTTAAAATGATCTCTCTAATAGGAAGATAGACAAGTGGACTGGTAGATCCAAAATACATGATAAGGTTCTTTTGAATACTAGGATAATTTACTTCTTCAAATGAGGTAGCCACTTTATCTTCTTCAAACAAATCAACATCAACATCTTATTCTTCATCTGAATAAACTACAATATTATCTAGATCCAATCTAGGGTTAACAAGATTTTTGGTTCTATTAGGATTTTCTAAAGTAATAAAATCCTCATAGATATTATCATTATCTTCAACCCACTTTTTCATCCATGGATTCCAATTCACTTACATTCTTTTTCAAGTAACCTAACTTAATAAGAAACCACCAAATTTTACTTTTTATTTTTCCTCCTCATTTATCAAGCCTATGGATGTTAAAAATGATGAAATTAGCTTAGGGTAAATGAGATAATTATACCTAGAAGATGATTTTCACATCTCCATCATGTGCACCATGAGGTATCTATAGAGATTAAACCTATCCCCTCATTTCATATGGAATATAAGATAAAAATACTGATATAATATAGTACTAAAATTCCATTTTCTGGTACATAACATATATTTGATGAACTTGAAAAGAAGTATGCATTCTCCATCTAACTTAGTAGCAGTAGGCCTTATTATAATACTATAACCATTTAGTTCGAGCATCAAATTTTCATAAACAAATAATTTACTATCACTCGGAATAAATCCTTGATAGTCTTAAAAAAATCCTCGATGAGGCACATTTATACACCTTTCCAATTATTTTGAAGAAAAGGTAACCTCTTTTCTATCAATCATGCTTCAAATAGAATCCTTCTTTTCTCCAAAACTGAACTTTATGAATTGATATAACTGATGAACCATCCTAGGATAAAAATTTCTATAATTTTTAGAGAACCATTATATCCATCCTTGGTACTAGATAACCCAGATCACTAATGAATTACTGAATAATAACCATTCAACATCCACTTATTTTTCCACAATAACCACACGATTCACAAGATGAGGGTTTCACAACTCGACAACAGCTCAAATAGATTCTCTATGTGATTTATTCATAGGCCTCAATCCTTCAAGAGAAAACATAACATGATACTTAACTCTCACCATTGCATTGAAACAAATGTTGAATCAAAGGCGTGCGAAGGTTGAAGGTCGAGAGATAAATGGAAGGTGAAACACTTTAATGAGAGTAGGTGTGAGTGAGAGAGTGAGTGAATTTTGATTTAAGTCCAATTTATATCATTTATGGATTTATATTAAAAAAATATAATAAAAAAATGAATAAATTCAATAAAAATTTAAATGCATAAAATTAGTAATGATATAAAAATAGAGGTTCAATGGTAGAAAAATAGAAACAGAGACCAGTCACACCCCATCAATGGTTCTTTCCAATGATGGATCATTATAATGGTAGATCATTCTAATAGTATATCATTACAATGGTCGATTTTCCAATAATGAATTATCTAATGGTGTCTTTTATAATGATGACTTATCCAATCGTGGATTTTACAAGATAAAAGACTAACTGAAAGATATCAATTGAGACCCCTCTACCCCATGTGGAACTGGCCTGAAATTCCATGTGCCATTACAATTGGGCATGAATCTGGGGAAGTACATAAATTCACTCCGTGGTGGGTGACATCCCAACTATATTGTGTAACCCCATAGTCCTGAAAACACGGTGTACTTTAGCCCGCGAGGTATGAGTGAGTTGGTAGCGGGTATGGAGTCTGTCACCGAGGTTCTGGGTTTGAGTCCTCAATATGGAAATGCTTGTGATCCCTGAAAGATATCACTTGAGAACCCTCTACCTCACGTGGAACTAGCATGAAATCCCAAGTTCCATTACATGTGGGCCTACAGATGGGGAAGTACATAAAGGAACTCGGTGGTGGGTGATGGCCCACCAATACCGTGAAACCCCCAGGGCCTGAAAACCTGGTGTACTTTTTTTACTCACGGGGCACAAGTGAGTTGGTAGTAGGTGTGGATTCTATCACTGAGGTTATGGGTTTGATTCCTCACTATGAAAATACCTATGATCTATAAAAGATATCACATAGACCCCTCTACCCAATGAGTAACTGTCTTGAAAGCCTAGGTGCCGTTACACTTGGGCCTGTGGTTGGGGAAGTACATAAAGGAACTCATTGGTGGGTGACAACCCACCTATAATATGTAATCCCCTAGGCCTAAAAACCCAGTGTACTCTTTCTACTTCGGTGGTGGAGTAGTGGTGTAGGGTCAAGGTCCATAACAATGGTGTTCAGTGTGGTCTGGGGTTCAATTCCTAGTATCCCACTCTTGGGGGGAATTTCTGCCTCCCATGTACCACTCATCTTGTCGGGTCACCCAATGTCTCACCAGGTGGGAAGAATGGGCGCACTTCACCTGGATGACAGATTGATGTGTCGAACCATTGCTGATTGAGGTGTTACCCCATGGGACGCTCTGTTATCTTGGCTGGCAACAACTCCTTTCTAGTTGGGGCATTATGACCTCTTCATGGGGAGGGGTGTTCCTCGATGTGGAAGTTTCGAAAAGGCCACTCTCATGGATTACCTTTTTAAATAGAGTTTAATGTATCTTAATCTTTCAAAATTAAGGGGATTTGTAAAAATATCAGCAAGCTTATGTTCCATTCATATAAAATCAAGATTTATATCACCCTTTTGGAAATGATCCCTCAAAAAGTGACGTCATACATTAATATGATTGGTCCTAGAATGAGACATAGTATTTTTAGAAATATTTATTATCACTTGAGTTATCACAATTTATAGGTACATGTCTAAATTTATATCCATAATATATCAATGTGAGTTTCATCCACAAAAATTTTTCACAAAAAATTTCTACAGTTATGTATTCAACATCAGCAGCAGATAGTGCAACATAATTTTACATTTTTTACTTCACCAAAATACTATAGACTTTCCCAAAAGATGACATTTTCCAGAGGTTCTTTTTCTATCTAATTTGAAACCACTAAAATAAGCATATGAATAACTCACTAAGTCAAATTCTTGTCCTCTAGGTTAGAATAATCCTAAATTTTCTGTATATTTGAGGTATTTAAAAATTATTTTAACAGTAAGTATATGAGATTCATTAGTAATTTCTTGAAAATGAGCACACATACAGATACTAAACATCATATCAGTCCAACTAGTAGTTAAGTATAAAAAGATACCAATCATACCTATATAACTAGTTTGATACATTGGTTTTCTAGTTTCATCAAGATCCAACTTACAAGTGGTACTCATGGGAGTTTTACTACTTTTAGTATTATCCAAACCAAAAAAAAGAAGATATTTAGTGTAATTTCCTTGATTTAAAATAATTTCATATTTATTTTGAAAAATTTTAAAACCAAGAAATAATTTAAGTTCACACATTAAACCCATTTCAAATTCATTTTTCATAATTTTTGAAAAATCAGTATACAAGTCTCTTTAGATACATTTAATAAAATTGGAATGATACAGTACACAAAAATAATTTTTAGAAGATCCAAAAATAATATCATCAACATATATTTGAACGATTAAAACAACTTTTGATTTTTTTATAAAAATATTAGAAACAAAAATACCTTTTGAAAAACCTTTAGAAATTAGAAAAGAGATAAGTCTTTTATACTTTTCTCTAGGATTGTGTTTTGAATCATATAAAGATTTTTTAATTTAAAATCATTATTTGGAAAATGAGGTTTTTTAAATATAGGGGGTTTTTCAAAAAAAACATCCTAAACTATATAAACATTTAAGAATTCACTTTTAACATCCATTTGATATAGTTTGAAATACAAATGTATTTCATAGGAAAAAAATATTCTAATGGATTAAAGTATATCCACTAGTGAAGAGGTTTCCTCATAGTCAATACCCTCTTCTTGACTATATCCTTGTGCAACCAACCTAGATTTTTTTAATATAGTACTCGACTCATCAACTTTGTTTCTAGAAACTCACTCAGCGCTAATAGTCAGATTATCTTTAAGTCTAAATATAAGTTCCCAAACTCTATTCCTTTCAAGTTTATTAAGTTTATATTGCATTTCCATCACCTAGAGATCATCATTAATTTCATCACTGATGATATTATGTTCAATATGTGACAAGAACAATTGATGTTCAACCTGATTTCTAAGAGAAGCTCTAGTATGTGTATCTATATCTAGGTTTCTAACTAAAATATTTAGAGAATGTTATCTATGATTCCTAACATCTCTAGGAAAATATGGGCTTGTAAACTCATGGTAATCTAAAGGTTCAGGTTCGGGTTGTTCCTCAGAACTAGATGATTTTTCTACTTGTTTCACATAATTTTCAGAAGGTTTGGAATTGATATTCAGAATTGATAGATCATACTCAAGGTTTTATAAAGGGTTATTAGGATCATATTGATATATTTTATCAAATATGACATGAATTTTTTTCCCACAGTCTTGGTTCTTTTATTAAACACCCTATATAATTTACTAGAAGTTGAATAACCAATGAATATTCATTCATCACTCATGGAAGATTCGTTTTCAATATTATCCTTAATATTTATAATAAAGATTTTGAAACCAAAAAATCTAAAATAATTAACCTTTGGATTTCTACCATTCCATAATTCATAAGGATTTTTCTTTAATATAGGTCTATTTAAAAATCTATTGATTATTAAACAAGATGTATTCATAGTCTCTACCCAAAAATAAATAGGAAAGTCAAACACATTAAGCATAGTCTGAAAAATATATTTAAGGGTCCTATTTATCCTTTCTACACCACTATTATGTTGTCGGGTCTTTGGAGCATGAAAGTTTTTATTATATCTATTTTACGGGAAAAAAAAGATTTAAAATCTTGATTTTCAAACTCACAGACATGATCACTTCTTATGGTACTAATATTAAGTCCAATAAAATTTTCTACAGATTTAGCATACTTGGTAAAATAAGAGAAAGCTTTACTTTTGTGAGCTATAAAGAATAACCAAGTATACCTATAAAATTCATCAAAAAATTATTGGTCAGAGTGACTAACTGAAGATGGGGGGGTCAATGGAGTTCCCAAAAAATTTCTATTAAAACCAATTTAAAATAAAATTCCATAATTTAATTAAAAAACAAAATTAATAAAAACATTAGTTTGATATAAGTTTGATTATTTTAAAATATTTCTCAATCATGATTAGGGATTAGTTAAAACAATATTTAAAATTACTTTAACTTTTGAAATCAATTTATTCAAACTAATTATTATATAAAAACTAATTAATACTAAAAATTAAAGTAGTGATTTTGTTCAAAAATTAAAAAAAAATACAATTAAAGCTTTGAAATGAAGAAAAGAAAACACAGACACACTATCACGAACTAGCCCAGGTACCCTGGTAACCCGATAACTGAGTCATAATTGACATCAACTGAAGGGTGTTCCTGATCCCTATGAGTTGGTGACTAGCATCTATCATCATACAAAAAATAAAGTGGGAACAATTTTTCCACTTCCATTGCAGAAGATGATAAACAAATCAGTATGCATATAAAAAAAACTCCACAGGGAGATGTTTTCCAGAAATCAAATAGGTATAACAACCCAAATAACTATAATAAAGTACCATAAAACTAAAAAAAAACCCAAGTCCCAATAGATGCAAATCTCCAAGCCCACATATCAACAACTAGAACCACCTCTAAGTGGTTCTTTTCCCCTAATCGAACCTAGAAAGAGGAAATATACAAACACTCGAAGGCACATATAGTGTGTGAGCTAAAAATCCCAGTAGGGTCTTACCAAGGATTCCATAATAATATTAAAACATTTAATTAACCAAATAAATATTTTAAATTTCAGATAATTTGTCATGTAATTTAAAAATAATATTTAAAAAAATCTTACTTTAGGTTTCAAATGATGGAAATACTTTAAACAAACCTTTACTTTTCAATTGATGGAATATTTATAAACAAATGGATTAAATAATTTTTTTATATAAATCAGTTTATATAAATTCAGAATACATGTAAAATAGTTTCAAACATTGGAATATATTTATATCTAAAATATAAACAAGCGACAAACATGGTCATCTTCCAAAAGGCACTATAGTTCTAGGTTTTGGGATCCTCACACACTCATGTTATAAACCACAATGTCCCTCAGAACTGGAAAGAGAAGAATCATCCATATCCCAATGGGGAAGTAATATGTGCTAACCAGTATTCAAGTTAGACTTGTAAAACATAAATCTGGTGTTATGGAATTCCCATCCTAACATGCTTATCCCTAATAACCCACTAACTACCTATGATTTAATGTGCTTTAGTACAAAATAATGATGGGAAATTTATTTTAAGAAACCTTAAAATACAATTAGATCCCATTCCCCCATTTCAAAAATGAAAATTTTCCATTTAAAAACCAAAATGGGTTTTTAATCAAAACATGCCTTTTTCCAAGATAAAATCCTAAGGTTTCTATCAAAACAATTTTAAGCCATTTTTAAAAAATATGAATTTTAGATCAATTCAAAACTCAATTTCACAATTCACTTTCACAATTAACTTTCACAATTAAAAATAAACAATTTAAATTTTTACAAAATAAATTTAGGGGTAATAATTTTTTTTCATCGTAACAGAACCACCTACCTCAGGATCATGAGATCTCAATTCACCAAACCCTAATTGAGATTCATCAAGTAAGAATGACAATCACTAAATCTGGGAAAATAGGAATCAAACCTAATTTTAGATCCAAACAACAGGTATTACATCATCCAACAACACATAGAGATCTATTAAACTCTAGAGTTGAGAAGAGAGATAGCGAGAGATATAGAGCAAGAAGAGGAAACCTATTGAATGAAGATCTAAAGGAATTAATCAAGATTTGATCCACTTTTGGCAGGGTTTAGAGGGCTTAAAATCACCTCTTGGGTGTCCCTGGGGAAGAATAAAACATATGGGGTCATGTAATGTTTTTCTAGAACCTAAATTGGAGATTTCAGAATTTTTAAGTTATATTTTTAGATTCATTAAAAGTCATGCACAATTAGTTGGGAAGATCTGCACGGTTAGACCAAACCGTACTGCTTGGCCATGTGCCCCTTTAAATGGGATTCATGGTTTCTCATAATAAGGTGCACGATCTGAAAAAATGTGCACCAACCATAAAAAATCCCACTTCCTGGGTTTTCATGGTTTTTCTTGAGAGGGTTCACGGTTTGGGAACACTGTGCGCCAACTGTGAACTAACCCAAAATTTTGAAAACTTTTAAAATTTCAACCTAAAGCAATCCTAAACGAAATCCAACAAAATATTAGTAAAAAGTGGGGTTTAGGAATAAATTAAAACAATAATAGGATGTTACAACCTCCCCACCATAAAAAATTTCTATCCCCAGAAAGCCTACTTAGAATCTTACATTCAAAAAATATGAGGCCACTTCTCTCTCATCAGTTCCTCCATCTCTCAAGTCGCATGATTATTAGAACCGTTATTCCATAACACATGAACCAAAGGTATCATCCTCCCATGAAGTACCTTGGTTTTAGAATCAACCATCCCGATTGGCTGTTCTATCATGGACAAATCAGGCATAACCTCAAGATCACTCTAGCTTAGAACATGATATGGATAAGATAGATACTTTCATATCTAAGATACATGGAACATGTTATGTATCGAAATCAGCTATGGTGGAAGTGATAAATGGTAAGAAACTTTCCCCACCTGTTTGAAGACTAGAAAAGGTCCCACAAAAGGAGGATCAAGTTTCCATTTCCTCTCAAGATCTCAATGACCCAACCAGGGTCAAAATTTCAAGGACACCTAGTCACCAACTGAGAATTCCAAAGTTTTGCAATGAAAATCAGCATAGGACTTATAGCGGCTCTGTACCGTCAAAATTCTATGAAGAATCAACTGAATCATTTTTATTGAATCTTTAAGCAAACTTGGTATAACCAAGTAACTTTCACAAATCTCCAACCAACAAAATGGAGATCTGCAAGGCCATCCATACAAGGCCTCAAAATGAGCCATTCTAATCACAGACTGTTAACTATTGTTATAAGAAAACTCAACCAGCCCCAAATGATCATCCCAAGATCCACTAAAGTTGAGAAAACAAGCATGAAGAATATCATCAAGAATATGTATATCTATTTTTGTCTGTCCATCCAAAAGTGGATAGTATGCCGTACTCAAATGAATGTGAGATCTCAGTGCCTCTTAAAGGCCTCCATAAAAACTATAAGCGAACAAAGGATCCCTATCATTGACTATATCAGATGGAACTCCGTGAAAGTGAACATTAGTTTTCACATAGATATTTCCCAACTCCACGACCATGGATATATCATGAATGGATAAAAAGTGATCCAATTTCATCAGTCGATTGATCAAAACCCATATTTCATTATTCTTTCTCTAGTAATGAGAAAACCAAATCACAAAGTACATTGTAATTTTATACCAATTTCAAGTAGGCATTGGAAGTGTTTGGAGAAAACCTGAAGGATTCTGGTGCTCGACCTTGACTTGCTGGCACATGTAGCAATGAGAGAAAAATTCAGTAATGCACCATCTCATACATGGACACCATAATTTACACCACATGTCATAGAAGATATTTATGGTTCCTAGGTGTATAACCCACTAAGAGTTATGGAAATCCACCATCACAACTTTCCTCGCGGCTAATGGTACAACGAAGTGCTTACGATAGCATAAAATGACCTCGATGGAGAATGACCAATTAGGAATGGTCTCTCCACCATGTAGAGAGTCCATAATGCTATGAAACTTTTTATCAAACTACTATTCTTGAAGAATAATATCGATAAGAGTATATTTAAATTGAACACTGGACAAAGAAACCTCGTCCCATGATTCATTAACTTCAATATGAAACTGTGCAAAGAGATCCATCAAGTTCCACTCTTCTTAAGACTCTTCCATGGTTTCGATCAGAAGTTTCATGATCAAAGCATCTATTACAAAATTCCCTTTCCCTGGGTTATAGGAGATGTCAAATTCAAAAGATTTCATGTACTCCATCCAATGCCTCTGGTGGAGATTCAAATATTTTTGAGAGATGATACAACTTAATCTATTTTGGTCTAAATACATGGTAAAAATTTCTTTTTAAAGGTAATGCAACTAACTCTTAAGCACGTGTATCAAAATTGAAAGTTCTAGGTCATGGGTTAGATAATTATTCTCATGTATCTTAAGTTGATGGTATCTATAAACAATGACGTGATTACCTTTCATAAGAACACATCCCAAAACTGAACCCAATGCATCATAGAAGACCAAATTGCCCTGACCAGACTCTAGAAGAGTCAACATAGGCACAATAATCAAAAGGAGTTTCATATAAAAAAAATAATTATTAATTTTTTCATCTTAGTAAAATTTTAATCCCTTCTGAGTAAGAGTGGTCATTAGAGAACCCAACTTTGAGAAGTCCTTAATGAACCGATGATAATATCCAAATATACCCAAGAAGCTTTGAATCTCAAAAAAATTCCATGGTTGTTCCCCTATCATAACAACCTTCACCTTATCAGGATCAACTAAAATACCATGTTACTACACTACGCTCCACAAGAACTTCACTTCCTAAATCCAGAAATCACATTTCAAAATTTTGGCATAAATTCAATGATTTTTCAACAAGCTTAGAACTTTTCTCAAATTATGAACATGATCCTCCTACGACTTAGAGTAAAATAGGATGTCATCCACAAAGACCACCATGAAAGTATCAAGATACTCATGGAAATTCCTATTCATTAATAACATGAAATCTGAAAGAGCATTTTTTAGACCAAAAGGCATGAAAAAGTACTCATAATGGTTGTACCTACTCTGAAAGTTGGTTTTTTGCATGTTAGACTATTTTATTCTCAACTAATGGTAACTAGATCGAAGGTAGATCTTTGAGAACCTCATTTACACTTTCAAATATTCAAATAGATCATCAATATATGGAAAAATATATTTTTTCTTTATCATAACTCGATTGATCTTTCGATTATCAACACATAATCTAAGAGAACTATCAGATTTCTTAGAAAAGAGAACCAATGCTTCCCAAGGTGAAACAATCAAGCATATAAAGGATTTATTTAGAAGATCATCCAATTAAGTATTCATATCTTTTATTTCAGCTGGTTCCATGCGGTAAGAGGGAAGATAAATTGGTTGAGTACCAAACACTAAATCGATATAAAAATCTACCTCCCTTACCGATGGGAAACTAGAGAAGTCAAAAGAAAACACATAGAGAATCTCCACAACAAATGGAGGGAGATCACCACTTAAATATTCACACTCTAGATCAAATGAAAACATATATATTACTTCCCAAAACTCTAGATAAGAAGGTATATATCTACTTTAAATTGGGTCCCATTCTCCTTAAAAGATACAACAAACACCATAGAGTGTTGTGAAGGAGACCCATCAAAGATAACAATCAACCTGTGCTTTATTTTCAATGAGACAATCCATCCCAAATATGATGTTAAGCAGTTTTATGTTAAGAACTAGAAAAATTCAGGCAATCTCAACATATGGTAGAGAGAAAAAACAAGTGGTACTACATAGACCCTACTCTCTCTACGTACCAAGGGGTGTAGTAATATCCATTACATAAGATAAAATCTCTATAGGAATATTTAACAGATTAATAATAAAGGTTAACATAAACAAATGAGATGCAAAAACATCAAATAGAGTAGTCACTAAGGATGAATCTATAGTAATGGTACCTATCATAATTTGTAGACCAATATCTGCTTCCTCTGGAGACTCTTACATTGTGTGAAGAATCCTTGTTTCAGTTGCCTATGACTAGAACCATTTCCTACATGAAGCATCTGATTGTGCCACACTTTGTCACAAACCAGCCTGAGTACCCTAGTAACCCGATAACCGAGCCAACACTAACATATCCTGAAGGGTTTTCCTGATACCCATGGGTTGGTGACTAGCACCTAACATCATACAAAAAGTAAAGTGGGAATGATTTTTCCACTACCATTGTGGAATATGATAAACAAATTAGTATGCATATAAAAGAAACTCTATAGGGAGATGTGTACCAAAAATAAAATAGGTATAAAAACCCAAAGTACTAAAACACAGTACTAAAAAACTAAAAGAACAACCCAAGTCCCAATGAACGCAACACTCTAAGTCCACATATCAACAGCTAAAACCACCTACAAGTGGTGGTTTTCTCCTACTTGAACCTAGAAGGAGGAAATCTAAAAACATCCAAAGACACAGTTAGGGTGTGATCTAAAAATCTTAGTAGGGTCTCACCAAGTATTCCATAATAATATACAAACATTTAATTAAGCAAACAAATCTTTCAATTTTAGATAAACAAGTATGGTATTTCAAATTAATATTTAAAAAAATCATGATTTGGGTTTAAAATGATAGAAATACTTTTAAAAAAGATTTACTTTTCAATTGATGGACTATTTATAAACAAATGGAATAAATAAAAAAAATTATATAAAAGAGTTCTTATAAATTTAAGAGTCATGTAAAAAAGTTTCAAACATTGGAATACATTTATATATCAAATATAAACAAGCAAGCAACATGGTCACCTACCAAAAGGCATGATAGTTTTAGGTTACAGGATCCTCACACACCCATATGATAAAATGCAATGTGTATACACATCCATCAAAACTAGAAAGAGAGGACTCAACCATGTACCACTAGGGAATTAAGATGTGATAACCAATACTCAATTTAGAGTTGTAAAACATCAATTAGGTGTTAGGTAATTCCCATCCTAACATTATTATTCTTAATAATTCACTAAATACTTATTCTTGCATGTGATATTGTAAAAAAAATTAAGGAAAATTTATTTTAAGATACCTTAAAATACAATTAAATCCCATCCCCCTATTTAAAAAATTCTAATTTTCCATTTAAAAAATAGATTTTTAATCAAAACATACCCTTTTATAAGATAAAACCCTAAGGTTTATATCAAAACCATTTTTAATCCATTTTCATAAATAGGTATTTTAAATCAATTCAAAATTCAATTTCACAATTCACTTTGACAATTTAAATTAAAAAATTTAAATTTTCACAAAATTCCATCAATATTATAATAAACCCCCAATTCAATGAAATTGGGTTTTTTTTCAAAATTTTATATCAAATCCACTTCTATAATTAAATTAAAAAATTTAATTGAAATAATTAAAATAAAATCCACAATTTAAATTAAATAAATTTAAATTTTACCAATTTCTATAAACACACCCCAATTCAATGGAGTCAGGGGTTTCTAAATTTCATGCTAAAAACCAATTTCTAAAAACCCCTAATTCAGTGTAATTGGGTTTTTACAACAATCCAATTGAAAGAAATTTAATTGAAATCAAGAAATTATATTTAATTCAAACAATTTAAATTAAGTAAAGTAATTTTAGGTTAATTAAAATTGGTCATCATAACAGAACCTCCTACCTCAAGATCCTGGGATTTAGAATCACCAAACCCTAATCGGGATTTGTATATAAAGAACAACGATCACAGAATCTGGGAAAAAAATAATCAAACATAGGTTTAGATCTAAAAAATGGGTTTTAGATCATCTAAAAACACAAAAATATCTATAAAACCATAGGGAGGGGAAGAGAGATAATAGGAGATAGATAAATAGAAGAGGAACCTACCAAATAAATATCGAAATGCATTTATCAAGCTTCAATCCACTTCCGAGAGGGTGTATAGGTGTCAAAATCACCTCTTGGGTGATCCTAGGGAAGAATAAAACATATGAGGCCATGCTAGGTCTCTTCGGCATATAAAGTGTGTGTTTCAATATTTTTAAGTTAGATTTTAAGATTCATTAAAATCCACACACGATTATCTAGGAAGATCCACACGGTTAGACCAAACTGCATGGCCTGGCCATGAGTCCCTTTAAATGGGCTACACAGTTTATATTAAGAGGGCGCATGATCTGAAAAATTGTGTGCCAAATATGAAAAACCCCACTACCTAGGTTTGCATTTTTTGGTTTGAGAGACTGCACAGTTTGAGAAAACTGTGTGCCAACCGTGAACTAGCCCATAATTTTGAAAAATTTTAAAATCTCAATCAGAAACAACCCCAAATGAAAATAAAGCTTGTTAAAAATAGCGGTTTAGGAATACCTGAAAATAGTAATAGGATGTTACAACCTACCCACCATAGAAACTTTATGTCCCCAAAAATTCTACTCAGAAGCTTCGATGCTAAAAATATCAGGCTACTGCTCTCTCATCTGTCCCCCCCTCTCCCAAGTATCATGATTATCAGAACTGTGATACCATAGAACAAAAACCAATGCTATTTTCCTCCCACAAAGCACCTTGGTTTTAGAATCAACTATCCTAACTAGTCATTTAGTCATGGATAAATCAGGATCAACCTCAAGATCACTCCAGATCAGAACATGATATGGACCTGATAGATAATTTTTGTAGCTAAGATACATGGAACATTTTATGTATCGACGTCATAAATGGTATGAAAATTTCTCTACTTGTTCAACAACCTAAAAAGGTCCCAAAAAATTAGGATCAAGTTTCCATTTCCACCCAAGGTGTCGACGACCCAACCAGGGTGAAAATTTCAAGAACACCTGGTCACTAACTGAGAATTCCAAAGGCATATGATGATGATCAACATAGGATTTGTACCGGATCTATGCCATAAAAATTCTCTGATGAATCAAATAAATATTTTCTATTGTCTCTTGAACCAAACTTTGTCCAACCAAGGAACTTTCACCAATATCTGACCAACATAATGGATATCTACAAAGCCAAACATTCAATGCCTCAAAAGGATCCATTCTGATCACGGACTAGTTACTATTGTTATAAGAAAACTAAACCTTCCCAAAATGATCATATCAAGCTCCACTAATGTTGAGAACACAAGTGAAAATCATATTATCAAGAATCTATATAGCGCTTTCTGTTTGGCTATCCAACTGTGGATGGTATTCCATACTCAAACGGATGTGAGATCCCAGTGCCTCTTGACAAAATCTTCAAAAAAATGAAGTGAACTGAGGATTCCTATCAGAGACTATAGAATATAGAACTCTATTCAAGTGAACAATATCTTTCATATAGATATTTACCAACTCCTCAACCTTAGTTGTATTGTAAATGGATAAAAAGTGATCCGATTTCTCCAGCTGATAAATCACAACCCATATCCCATTATTCTTTCTCTAGGAATGTGGAAACCCAAAAAAAAAGTCTATTGATATTTCATACCACTTACAAGTAGGGATGAAAAGTGGATGGAGAAAAACCAAAGGCTTCTGGTGATTGGCCATGACATGCTGGCACGTGTAACAACGAGTGAAAAATTCAGCAATGCCCCATCTCATACCTATCCACCAGAATCTATACCGCATTTCATAGAACATCTTCATGGTTCTTGGGTTCATATCCCACTAGGAGTTATTGAAATCCCCCATAACAGATTTCCTTTTGGCTAATGGTACAAATAATCTCTTTCGATAGTGTATAATTCCATCAATGAATAATGACCAATCAGACACAGTCTCCCCACAATGAAGAGAGTACCTAATGCTATGGAACTCATCCTCAAGTTGTTTTTCCTAAAGAATCATATATAGAAAAGTGTATTTCAACTAAATACTGGATAAAGAAACCACTTCACCTGATTCTTAAACTTCAATATGAAACTGTGATAAGAGAGCCATCAAGTTCCACTCTTCCAAAGATTCTTTCATGACCTAGGTTAGAATATTCCTGCTCAAAGCATCTACTATGACATTCCCTTTACCTGGGTTATAGGCAATGTTAAAGTCAAAAGATTATAGGTACTCCACCCAACACCTCTAGAGAAGATTCAAATATTTTTGAGAGAATATATAACTCAAGCTCTTATGATCTAAATACACGGTAAAACTTTCTACATAAAGTTAATGCCACCAACTCTTAATCTTTTGCATCATAACTACAAGTTCTAGGTCATGAGTTAGATGATTCTTATTCTATAGCCTAAGATTACAGGAGCCCTAATAATTGACATGATCACCTTGCATAAAAATGAAGTCCAAACCTAAACCCGATGCATCACATAAGACCACATAGCCCTGCCGAATCTCTGGAAGACTCAACACTGATGTAGTAGTGAAAAGACATTTCAGATCAATAAAATAATTCAAAAAAAAAATCCTAGGAAAAATTTACTCCCTTCCAACTAAGAGAAGTCATTGTAGAAGCCAACTTTGAGAAGTCCTTAAGGAATCAAATATAATATCCAGTTAGTCCTAAGAAGCTACAAATATCAAAAACATTCCATGGTTGTTTCCATGTCATAACAACCTTCACCTTATCCGGATCAACCGAAATACCATATTTTAACACCACGTTCCAAAATAACTTCACTTCCTAAATCCATAAATCACATTTTTAAATTTTGGCATAAAGTCAGTGATTTCTCTACATGCCTAGAATTATTCTCAGATGATGCACATGATCCTTCCTTGGAATAAGATTAAAGAAGTATTTCATCCAAAAATTCCATCATGAAAGTATCAAGATACTCATGGAAAATCCTATTAATTAATTCCATGAAAATTATAGGAGAATTTTTTAGACCAAAGGGAATGAAAAGGTACTCACAATGGTTGTACCTACTCCGAATGGTGGTTTTCTACACGTTAGATTCTTTTATCCTGAACTGATGGTAACCAGATCAAATTTCGATATTTGAGAGCCACATTGACCCTTTAAACTAATCGAATAGACCATCAATCCATGGAAACAAATATTTTTTCTTTATTGTAACTCGATTTAGTTTTCAATAATCAACACATAATTGAAGAGAACCATAATCATTCTTATCAAAGAGAACTAGTGCCACCCAAGGTGACATACTCAGGCGTATAAATCCTTTCTCTATAAGATCATCCAATTGAGACTTTAGTTCTTTCATTTCATCTAGTTCCATGCAATAAGATAGAATAGAAACTGGTTGAGTACTAGGCACTAAATCGATAGAAAACTCTACCTCTCTTATTGGTACCAAACCAGATAAGTCATAAGAAAACATATCGGGAAACTCCTTGAAAAATAGAGGGAGATCACCACTCAAAGATTCCTGCTCCAAATCAAAATCAAACATAGATATTACTCTCCCTAATTCTGGATAGAAGGTTTAGATCTGATGGACCTTGGGTCCCATTCTCATTGAAAGGTAGGGAACACACCATAGTGTGTATTTAATGAGACCCGTAAAAGATAAAAATCAATCTAGGATTTATTAGCAATGAGACAATCCATCCTAAAAATTATTTCAATTGGTTTTGTGTTATGAACCAGAAATCTCTAGGTAAGATCAAATTTTGACAGAGAGAAAACACAAGTGGGACTATAGAGACCCTACTCTCTCTTCATACAAAGGGGCGTAGTAATATCCATTGCATAAGACAAAATATTTATAGGAAGATTTAGTATTTTAACAATATAGGTTTAAATAAACAAAATAGATGAACCAGTATCAAATAGACTAGTCACTAATGGAGAAGCTATAGTAATGGTACCTCTCACAGTTACTAGACACATATCTGCTTCCTCTGGAGACTCTTCCACTGCGTGAAGAAGCTTCGATCTAGATTCCTATGACTTGAACCATTTCATATGTGAAGCATATGATTGTTCCACACTTTTTACTGAACCAGACTGAGTACCTTGGTAACCTGATTATTGAGATGGAACTGGCATAGACCAAAGGGCATTCATGATCCCCATGGGTTGGTGTTTAGCATTTTGCATCATAAAAAAAGGAAAGTGTGACTGGTTTTTCCACTAAAATTGTGGAAGATGATAAAAAAATTAGTATGAATACAAAATAAACTCTAAAGGGAGATGTGCACTATAAATAAAATAGGTATGACAACTCAAATTACTAAAATAAGGTACTAGAAAACTGAAAGAATACCCCAAGTCCCAATAATCGCAACTCTATAAGTCCACATATCAATAGTTAGAATAACCTCTAAGTGGTGATTTTCCTCTGATTGAACATGGAAGGAGGAAATCTAAAAACACCTGAAGGTACATGTAGGGTATGAGATAAAAATTCCAATAGGGACTCACTATAGATTCCCTAATAACATGCCAACATTTAATTTACAAATAAATATTTCAATTTTAGATAAACAAGAATGACATTTTAAAAAAATATTAAAAAAAATCATTCTTTAGTTTTCAAATGATGTAAATACTTTAAACAAAGATTAACTTTTCAATTGATGGAATATTTCTAAAAAAATGGCTTAAATAAAAATTTTTATATAAAAAATTTTATATAAATTCATAAGTAATGTAAAATAGTTTCAAACATTTTCGTACATTTATGTCTCAAATATAAACAAGCGAGCAACATGGTCATCTACCAGAAGCTATGATAGTTCAAGGTTATGGGATTCTCACACACTCATGTGACAAAACACAATGTGTACACTTGTCCCTCAGCACTGGAAAGAGAGGACTCATCCATGTTCCATTGGGTAAGTAATATGTGATAACCAATATTCAAGTTTGAGTTGTAAAACATCAATTTGATGTTAGGGAATTCCATTCCTAACATGCTTGTCCCTAATAACTCACTAACTTTCTAGGATTTCATGTGCTCTAGTAAAAAAAATGATGGGAAATTAATTTTAAGAAACCTTAAAATAAAATTAAATCTCATTCCCCCATTTCAAAAATTCCAATTTTCCATTTAAAAACCGAAATAGGTTTTTAATCAAAACATGCCTTTTTCCAAGATAAAACTCTATGGCTTATATCAAAACCATTTTAAGCTATTTTTCAAAAATAGGAATTTGAAATAAATTCACATTTCAATTTCACAATTCAATTTCACAATTTAAATTCAATAATTTACATTTTTACAAAATTATATGAATTTTACATAAACCCCCAATTCAATGGAATTGGGGTTTTTTCACAATTTTCCATCAAATACACTTCCACAATTAAATTCAAAAATTTAACTGATGCAATTTCCATAAAATCAAAAATTTAAATTAAACAAATTTAAATTTCACTAATTTACATAAATGCACCCCAATTCAACATAATTGGGGGTTTCTAAATTTCATGCCAAAAAACAATATATAAAAACCTCTAATTCAATGGAATTGGGGTTTTCCAACAATCCAATTGAAATAAATTTAATTGAAATCAATAAATTTAATTTAATTCAAATAATTAAAATTAAATAAATCAATTTAGGGTTAATAAAAAAAGGGCTTCGTAACAAAAACACCTACCTCGGGATTATGGGATCTTGATTCACCAAATCCTATTCATGATTTGTGAACAAAGAATGACAATCATAGAATACAAGAAAACAAGAATCAAACCTTGTTTTAGATCCAAAAAATGGGTATTATATCATCTAATAACACACAGAGATCTATAAAACCCTATGAATGAGAAGGGAGATATCAATGGATAGATAATGATAAGAGGAAACCTATCGGATGAAGATCGAAAGGAGTTCATCAAGATTCGATCTACTTCTGGGAGGGTGTAGAGAGGTCAAATTCACCTCTTAGGTGATCTTGAGGAAGAATAAAACATATGGGGTTGTTCTAGGTTAGTATAGTACCTAAAGTGGGGGTTTCAGGATTTTTAAGTCATATTTTTAGATTCATTAAAATCCACACATGTTTAGCCGGGCATATCCACATGGTTAGACCAAACTGTGTGGCCTGGATATTCACCCCTTTAAATGGGTCATACATTTTATCCTAAGAGGGAACACAATTTGAAAAATATTGCACTAACCATGAAATACCCCACTTCTTGGGTTTTCACAGTTTGGCGTGAGAGGGTGCACAATTTGGGCAAACCATGTGACAACCGTGCACTATCCAATAATTTTGAAAACTTTTAGAATTTCAACCCAAAACAAACCCAAACAAAACCAAAACAAATCTTGGTAAAAAGAAGGGTTTAGGAATACCTAAAAATAGTAATAGGATGTTACACACACAAAAGAATAAACAAGAGTTTTAGTATCAAGATGGTACCTAATACCCCACTTGGAAATAAACCATTTCCAAGAAGATTATTATAAACAATAATATGATCCACAACCTGGATCAAGTATATAAAAAATAGATCAAGATATCTTGTTTCAAAGCCTATTCTATAATTATAATTGGGAAGTAAAACAAAATAGTCTAAACAAGGACCTCTTTTATATTTTCCACGGGTAACCAGATGAAAAGAGTTTGATAAAATATCATACATTCTACAGTTTAAGTGAAGGAGTTAGTGTGTGAATATATAAAAATTAGTAAAACAAACTGATCGAAAGTAAAAAAAACAGAGAGAGAAAATATAAAGGGATAGATAAATGTAGTGCTTCATAGACTGTAATGCTCTAGATTCTTAAGGGTCCTAATGTTTGTCTAGGTGGGGATCTTGAACTGATTTCTATGAAAGTGTTGGAAAAGAGAGTATCATAGATGTAAATACCCCGAGCCCAGTAGAACAGAGCCGGTGCCTCACTTTATTACATTTAAATAGATACAAGACTCGGATCCCAAATTAAGGATTATTTTAGAAGGTTTGGAAGCCAAATTACATTCATGAACATTATATTAAAAATTAAAGCATAAAGTACATTATATAGAATCCTTTTAGAAACACCATTATTATCCTAGATTAACCATGTATATCAGTCATAATCTATATCTTTAAATAATAGGAAAATTAAAACAAAAGAAAGGGGTGATCTCAGATACTCATTAAGGGTATCTGTACAATATAATCTGTTATGAATAAATGAGCATAAATATTAAGGCTAGGTGTATAACTGAAACACAATCCATTTAAACATAATCTTGAGCATAATATGAAAATAATAAATGAAAATCAAATAATTCCATCTAAATAATTACATGAATATTATAATAATAAAATAATCACATTGAATATCAATAACTAATTTCATAATGATATAATACATAATTCCATACATCATAAAAATACCATCTAGGATTCCACCAAGACACCATTCACAAATGGGTAATATATTTGCCAATACTCAAACTAGTTTGTATCATGAGACATAACAATGCATTGAGGGGATATAGAGGGACTCTCCTATCACTTACTAAGTCTAATGTATTTCTCATATGAAAAGGGTAAAATAAAAACAATCATAAATATTCATATTAAAAAGATAGTATATAAAATGTGAATACTTCAACCATAAACCTTGAATGGAATCAAAATAGTACATCCACAATAAAAATTTTCATAAACCCTTTAAAAAAATATGGGAGATGGTATTATAATATTTCAACCCCAATAAATGATAATATACAAAAAATGGTCTTGATTTAGATTAAAATACTCTAATAAAATCATTGAGAAATTCTTAAGAGAAATACCTTTTTACTTTTTGAAAGAAAAGTTCTTTTGGAAAATCATTTGTATTTGTCATAAAATTATATTATAAACATGTATATACCAAAAAAGAAAAGTTAAGAACAATAAAATTATGTTTTAGGTATAAATGATGTCCAACTGAAGTGAAAAAATGTAAAAATAGTTTTTAATAAACTTTAGAAATGGGTCAGTTCAATGCGCTTTAAGGGAAAATATAAGAGTCTTTAAAGCAGAAAAATAAATAATTTTTTGCATAAAACAAAAAAATAACTAATATAGTTTTTAATGATAAAAAATTTATCTTATAAAAATATTTGTGTCTTAAAATAGATTATAGAGTTTACTAAAAAATGGGTAAGAAATTGGGAAGTTCCCCTTAATCTGGCTTGCTTATCGAGAGGAATTAAAAAGGAAACCTTATAAAACATGTATTTCACCATCAAATAAAGATGAACTGATATAGATACATGATTTTATAACATATAAACAGAATTTATAAGGATCATATACAAATAAATAAAAATTACATTGTGGTAAAGAGAGAGAAAACATAACCCGAATGAAAAATAGAGGTTTGGGGAGAATCCCTTACCTTATGTCCGAAAGTGTTCTGAATTTATACTTAATATCATGGATAATGAAATTAGATTAATTAATAATTTAATTTAGAAACTATTAAACATATTCTTGATTTATTATAATTTTATTAAATTTATTTTAGTCCTTTTTGATGAGTTATAATATTCAATTTCGTTGTTTGGGAGTGTTCGTTTCCTTGGTTTTGATGATTGGTTCACTTATATACATGTGAGAAAGATCATGTAAAATAGGAATAGTTATCCAGAATTAAAATTATATATTATTAATTAAATTTCAGTATATTTAATGTTATTTTATATCATTTTGCTTCTAGATATGAGGATAATTAATTAGATAAAACATTAATGACAATCGTTTAGATTATTTTTTTGTATTTTTTCGATCATCATAAACTAGTAATGTATTATGACTTAATAATATATATATACTAGTTATAGAAAATTAAATAAGTTTTATTACATATATTAAATATTTTTTTAACCATAAATATTGTTTTTTGACCGGCCTTGAAGGAAGAATTGAAAAACGAAAACTCGTCGTCCATGAAGACGGTGAATTGGCACCTCACATACGATGTTTTCATTTTTAGAATTAAAAGGGTAAGAGAAGAGAATTGATGGTTTATATACCATTAACATAATAAAATTACAATAAAAAAATATTAGATTTATCTTGTCACTTTTTATAGGGGAGGTGAGGGAAGGATAAGAAAATAAAAGAAATTGAAAGAGAGAGAGAGAGAGGGGGGGTTTTACCTCTTGAGCGTCGCCTCCTTGAGAATCTCCTTAAGGGATTTGGAAATGGTATTTTAGTAAGACCAAAAAGACCAAAATTTATTGTATATTTTTGGTATAGAAAATGGGTATAATATAATCAAGCTTCAAGGCTTTAAAGGTGTGTGGAGGAGTGATATTTATAGTGGAGGAGAGGGGTGTTTTTTATTATTTAATTCATTTATTTATTATTTTGGATCAAGACTATGAATAGTTTTGATTATTGAGAATAAAAAAGTAAGTAGTGCATGTGAGGTTTAACTAATGGTTTCTTACATCATGTATGATGTTTTAATTCATGTATTTGTCTTAAAATATTAAATACCGTAAATTATCGTATTTCACTATTCATTAAAAATTCAACTATTTTTGAAAAATCCCAAAAATTGACCATAACTATTTTTTGACATATAGAATTTAAAAATGGACTCCATTTTATAAATTGTTTTTCTAAATATAATAAATTTAATTTTCAAATAAAAACACAATTTACTCGAAAAATACCAATTTTAATATTATAACTATTTTTATAACACTTTAAAAAATTAATTAAGGTCTCATAAAATTATATTATAATCATAAGACAACAAAATATTAATTTATGAATATATTTTATGAAAATAAATTTTATTTTAAATCATTATAATAATTATAAAATTGTAAATAAACATTTATGTTTCACAAAAATACCGACACTTAATTTATCATTTTAAAACATTTATATACTTATTCCATGACGTGAATATACCATATATTCATTTATAGGATACCCAAATTTTATTTATACTTTCATAGGTGAAGTTAATATTCTATTGGATATATTACTATTCCTAATGGTCACATTACTATTAAAATGATTATATTTAATAGTATATTAAGATTTTAAACATGGTGTTATGTGAATCATAAACTATCGAAGATATTAAATTTTAAAAGATGCATACCATAAAATATTGGGAGGTTACATTCTCTCATCCTTCAATGAATCGCACCCTCAAAATTTAAACTTATGATTGGTAATCTTGGAGTTTTCATTTTAAAATACCTGAAATCATACATTGTAAAAAGGATTAATAAACCTTCCTCTTAAAAAGAGGGAAACTAAAATGTGAAGGCCGCCACAATAAAAGGCATTTAAAAAGGATAACATCAGCACGAAGTGATAATATAGATATGGAAGAAAAATCTAACCATCATGTTTTTATGGAGAGTGATAGAAAACATGGTCATTTAAAATTTAACCATCACAAAACTCTAAATCTTGTGATCGGTTAAAAGACCATTGATTTCTCAGAAAGAAAAGTACACAGATAACATTTTTGTTCCAAAATATTTTTCCTAGAGTTGAGGGTTTCTTTTAATATTTAGATAAGCGCTTGAGAAAATAAACTTACTTGATTAGTTTCCATGTCATAATCATAATCTCATCCTTTGGTTGTGCTTCAATCTACTTTCACTTCATCCGTTACACCTGGAAATGAATGTTAAAGATGAATTTTTCATGCTCAAAGAACTTTTAACGAATCATATGGTCTTTAAGACATTACTTTTACCTTTAAATGATTACGGAAACCAAGAAGATTTTTATATGTTACCAATGAAAAATAATCTCCAAATTTTAACATGATACATTCCACAAGTAGTTAATATTAATAATCTTCTAAAACAAGTTTGTCTACATTGAACAACTAAAAATTTAAAAAGAAGGTGATTAAATTTATAAAATCAACTTAACATAAGATTCTCCAAAAAATACATCTCTTAATCCCACATACCAAATATATGAATACCTTAAAACCTTTAAAACTTAATGAAAACATGCATGCTTCCAAATCCATAAATAAGAAGTATTTTAGTACAATATTTATATATCTTATGATTATTATAAGCAGAATATCATAATTCTTGAATCCAAAAACACAAATACATTAATTATTCCACATAGACTACAGTAAAAACTTAAGATTGACCTTGATACATTTGTTTTTTCTCAGGTATATTTCCTTGATGCTTGGGACATTCATTTACATAGTGCCCCATATCTTTACAATTGAAACATTGCACAATTGTAACTTCCTTCTTTCCCTTACATCCATGATCCTGCTGAAATTTCTCTCCACACTTGTACCAAACTCCTATTCCCTTCAGGAAAATACCAGGGTGTTTCTTCCCACAATTATCACATGTGGGAAAATCATTATTTCCCATTTTCCCTTTATCCATATCTTACTCTACCATTCTCCTCATCTCTTGTTTTCCCATAAATTCATAAGGCTTAGAGAATTCTTTCTCTATCTTGATAGCACATGAGACTATATATTTTTATGATGAGAATGTTTGGGAGACCGGTTCCCTTAGGATGAATGATTTTAACCCATAAAATAACTAATCAATATTTCTACTTGGATTATGTACATAATCCATATCATTCCTTTCTAACCTTGTAAAGTTATCTTCATACTTGGAAAATTTTTCATATTTTTTTTATCTCAGACTTAAGAATTGTCTATCTATATCTTCTCACTGTTCCTGAGGGAAATATCTTTCTAAGAAAATTTCCATAAAATCCATATATTCCATATTTTTAATTTCTTCCTCCTTTTTGTTTTGAATCAATGACCACCATTGACCAGTATATCTTGAAAGATAATAAACTGCCATGATAAATTTCTCCCTTTCATTACTTCCCAAAGTGAGAAATATCTTCTCTAAGGAACTTATCCATTTTTAAGCTACAAATGGGTTTGTAGTCCCATTTAATAATGGAGGTTGTTGTCACATTAAGTGATCTAACATTGTTACATCGCATTGTGGATCCAGATTCTACATGCAAGTAAGGTTATTACTCATAACCTAAGTTAGCTGTCTCAGTATAGTTATAAGCTGCTCAACTCTAGTTGGATCTCCCTCTCCAACATCATTATCTTTAATAGGAGGGAAATCCCTACATGGAATACATGCATTGATATAGTTTCCATTCCTTCTACTAGGTTCCATTTCTAGACAATAGTGTACACTAAATTAGGTTATGAATAATAATACATAATTTTGAACTAGAAAAAACTTAACATTAATTGAAAATTTATGAATATCTAATCTCATAATAATAAAAAAGTTTTCTTTGGGGAGATTTTTACTTTTAAATACTTCATAATGGTTTGTATAGAAAATGTGAATTATCCTAATCATATCCCCTAGGAGTGTCAAAACAGGTGCGTAATAATGCCCATTTTCGTGTACTAGGTAACGCCAAGTCAGGCCTGATGCACCTTATTGAAGTTGTTACCCCTAGGTACATCTATACCAAAACCATTTCCACTTGTAGTATCCAAAAAAGGATGTATTATTAGGAATAAACACATAATATCTACCTTCCCAAAATTCTAGGATGTTCTTCTATGCTTACTCTCAAAGTCTATCTTAGGGTTATGTTTCCTAATCTATGTTTTCTAAATCTAGTTTCAAAGGTTTCTACTAAACTTGCTCGGATACCAACTCTAAATACCTTGAACCTAGTATCCTAGATCCTATTCCTCAATTTATTACATTGGAATAGATAAAAGACTCGAATCCCAAAGTATTTATTGGTTTAGTAGTTTTGGAATCTAGACTACATATATGAACTTTACATTATAAATTAAAACACAAAGTACAACATAAAGAATCCTTTGAGAAACACCATTATTCTTCTAGATTAACCCTGCATATTAGTCATAATATATATCTTGGCATCTTATAAAAAGTAAAACATAAGAAAGGTGTGAGATCGAATGATTAGTAAGGGTATGATTATAAGAGAAGAAATTATGAATAAATGAGCATAAACATTAAGTTCAGGTGTATAACTGAAACAAAAACCATTTAAACATAATATTAATCATAATATAAAAGAATAAATTAAAATCACATAATTAAAAATAAATAATCACATTAATATTCTACTAATTGAATAATCACATGGAATATCAATAAATAATTTCATAATGTGGGAATTCATAATGTTAGACATCATAAACATACCATCAAAGCTTCTTCCAATACACTATACATAAACGGGTATGACATCAGCCAATACCCAAACTAGTTTGTCACACGAGACCCACCAGTCATCGAGGGGATATAGAGGACCCCTCCATTCACTTACTAAGTCCAATGAATTCTTTATATGAAAAGGGTGAAACATAAACTATCATAAACATTATTATTGAAAAACTAGCATATAAAATGTGAATACTTTAACCATAAATGATGAATGGTATCAAAATAGCACATTGAAAATTAGAATGATCATAAAACCTTCAATAAAATATGGTAGATGGTATTATAATAGATTAACCTCAATAAATCATAATATCAAAAAATGGGTTTTTATTTAGATGAAAATATTCTAATAAAATCATTGAGAAATTCTTGAGAGAAATACCTTTTTACTTTTGGAAAGAAGAGTTATTTTAGAAAATCATTTGTATTTTTCATAAAATCAGATTATAAACATGTATATCCCAAAAAGGAAAAGGAAAGTACAATTAAATTATGTTTAAGACATAAATTATGTCCAACTGAAGTGAAAACATGTAATGAGAGTTTTTAAGAAACTTTAGAAATGTGCCACTTTAGTGCGGTTTAAGGGAAAATATAAAATAGTCTTTAAAGAAGACAAAAGATTATTATTTTTGTATAAAACCAGAAAATAAATAAGACAGTTTTTCATGATAAAAATTTTGATTTTAGAAAAATATTGGTTTCTAAAAATATATTATGGAGTGTACTTAAAAATGAGTAAAAATTGGGAAGTTCACCTTAACTAGGCTTGCTTATCGAGAGGAATTAAAAAGGAAACCTTATAAAAAATGTATTTCCCCAACAAAAAAAGAATAAATGTTATGAATATATTAGTTTAGAACATATAAACCGAATACAAAATCATTATATTCAAATAAATAATAATTACATTAGCGTAAATAGAGATAAACTGTAACCTAAATGAAAAATGGAGGTTTGGGGAGAATCCCTTACCTTATGTATGAAAGTGTTATGCATTTTTACTTAATGTCTTGGATAATGAAGTTAGATTCATTAATAATTTTAACTAGAACCTATTTAAAATATATTTTATTTATAATAATTATCTTAAGTTCATTTACATCCTTTTTGATGAGTTATAAGATTCAATTTCATCATTCAGAAGTGTTCATTTCCTTGGTTTTCGTGATTGGGTCACTTGTATACAAGTATGAAAGATTATGTAAAATGGGAATAGTTATCAAGAATTGAAATTATATGTTATTAATGAACTTAATAGATATTTATTGGTCTTTTATATCATTTTTTCTAGATATGACTATGATTCATTAGATAAAACGTTAATGGTAACCGTTTAGATTATTTTTGTGTTTTTTCGGTCACCACGAACAAGTATTGTCTTATGAATTAATATTATGTATATATAATAGTGAAAGAACATTAAATATTTTTATTACATATATAAATTTCTTTTTTAACCATATAAATGGTTTTATGACCATCCTTGAATGCATAATTGAAAAATGAAAACTCGCCATCCACGAAGACGACAAATCGAAACCTCATGGATGATGTTTTCATTTTTAGATTAAAAAGGGAAAGAGAATAGAATTTATGGTTGGTAAACCATTAACATAATAAAATTATAGTATAAAGAATATAATTTATTTATCATGTCACTTTGGACATTGGAGGTGAGGGAAGGATAAGAAATTAATGAAATTGAAAGAGAGAGAGAAGGTTTTACCTCTTGAGCGTTATCTCCTCGGGAACCTCCTTCAGGGGCAAGAAATGGTATTTTGGTGAGACCAGAAAGACCAAAATGTTTGGGATAGGTTTCAAAGGGGAAAATTTTAGAATATAATCAAGCTTAAAGGCTTTGTAGTTATGAGGATCATGGGTGATGAGGGGTGGTATTTATAGTAGAGTAGAGGGGTATTTTTGGATTATTTAATTCATTTGTTTATTATTTTGGCTCAAAAATATGAATAATGTTGACTGTTATGACTAAAAAATAATTATTTCATATGATTTTGAACTAATGGTTTCTTAAATCATTCATTTTGTTTGAATTTATGTATTTTAATTAAAATGTTAAATACCCTAAATTATTATGTTTCACTATTTATAAAAAATTCATCTATTTTAGAAAAATCCCAAAACATTCACCCTAATTTTTTTTGACATTTAGAGTTCAAAAATATAATCCATTTTATGAAAATAATTTTCTAAATATGAGAAATTTAATTTTTAAACAGAATATCTATTTACTCAAAAAATACCAATTTTAATATTATAACTGTATTTATGACACTTTGAAAAATTAATTATGGTCTAATAATACAAAAAATATTAATTTATTAATATATTTTATGAAAATAAATTTTATTTTAAATCAATATATTAATTATAAAATTATAAATAAAGATTTATATTTCCTAAAAAATAGCAACACTTAATTTATCATTTAAAAAAAATTTATTTACTTATTCTACGATGTAAATATACCATATATTCATTTATAAGATACCCAAAATTTATTTATACTTTCATTGGTGAATTTACTATTATATTGGTCATATTACTATTCCTAATGGTCACATTACTATTCCAATGGTCATATTTAATAGTATATTATGGCTTTAAACTCGGTGTTGCATGAGGCATAAATTATCGAAGATATTAAATTTTAAAAGAGTTATACCATAAAATATTGCAGTTTTATAGTATATTTTACTTTTATGTATGAAAATGATCTAAAACACTTATCTTGATTCAGTGTGAGAGAGGAACCTGGTCTTCTAAGTATTCTACTCTCTCATAGTTGAACATATTTAGCAAATCAATGCTCCCTCTTTTTTGCATCATGCCACAATCGCACACGAGGGATATCTTCTAAAATATATAACACTGTAGGTTCTAATAATCATTGAAGAATAATCATAAATATTTTATGAATCCTCATACTTAACCTATGAATTTTTATTAAATGTGTTTATGTAATGGTTAATAAATAATAATTAGATAAATCCAATGAATTAACTCCAGTAAATTGGCCATTGGAAGCATTAAATTCAAATGTAGTAGAACATAAATGGTAATATAGGATGATGGTAGAACGATCCAACAGTATTACAACGGGTGATAACATGTTTGACGATAGCATCGTTGGACTAGCGGTAGCACGACTATGGCGGTGGCATAAGCTTGGCGGTAGAAAAAAGCTGGTGGTAGCACATCTTTGATGATAGAAAAATTCTAATGTTAATTCATCTCTGATGGTGGGTCATTTATGATGGTAGCTAATTCATGATGGTAGCTAAAACTAGCTGTAGCTAATCCCTGATGGTATCTCATCCCTAGTAGTAGCTAATCCATGGTGATAGCTAATTCCCAGTGGTAGCAGAATTTGAACTAATGATGGAACTTTTCAATACTTAGCTAAATTTTCTTTAAACAATGATGCACTATCATAAAATAGTGATCTCTTTTGAAACATAATAAACATTATTTTTGAGCATTAAAATAAAGAGGTTCCAACAATATGTATATTTTTGTATGTATATGCACATGTATTTGTACATATGTATGTCTATGTGTATGCATGTGTGTATGTGTGTATGTGTTTGTTTTTGTATGTGTTTGTGCATGTGTATGTGGATGTGGATGTGGATGTGGATGTGTATGTGTATGTGTATGTGTATGTGTATGTGTATGTGTATGTGTATGTGTATGTGTATGTGTATGTGTATGTGTATGTGTATGTGTATGTGTATGTGTATGTGTATGTGTATGTGTATGTGTATGTGTATGTGTATGTGTATGTGTATGTGTATGTGTATGTGTATGTGTATGTGTATGTGTATGTGTATGTGTATGTGTATGTGTATGTGTATGTGTATGTGTATGTGTATGTGTATGTGTATGTGGATGTGTATTTGTATGTGTATGTGTATGAGTATGTGTATGTGCATGTGTATGTGTATGTGTATTTGTAAGTGTATGTCTATGCATATGTGTGTGTGTATGTGTTTGTGTATCTGTATGTCTGTTTATGTAGTATATGTATGCATGCATATGTATGTGTATGTATGTGAATGCACATGTATGTAATTGTATGTATGTGTATATGTATAGATACGTGTATGAGTATGCATATTCATATGTATGTGTTTGTGTATGTGTATGCGTATATATGTGTAGATGTATGTCTATGTATATGTATGTGTGCATGTGCATGTGTATGTATGTTTATGTAGCATGTGAATGTATGCATATGTATGTGTATGTATGTGCATGCATGTGTATGTAATTGTATGTAAATGTTGATAATTAATTATATTTTTTATATACAATCAATACAATACAAACATCAATAATTGGAAATAATATAATTATTTATTTATTAATTTTTATTCATTCTTTATGTACTTGTAATTCATGTAATTAATGTTATGAATTCATTTTATTAAAATGTTTTTGAAATTTATTCAAAAATTTTATTCATTTTTAATATTATTTCATTTAATACAATTTTTTCATTTTTAATATTTATTAATTTTCAATATTTTTTGGAATTTATCCATTTTTTAAATTTTGTACATATTTATTTACCGAGTTTTAGTATTTTCAATTTTTTTGTAATTTATATGATTAATATTTCTTCATTTTTATTTATTAAGTTTTAATATTTTTAATATGTTTGAAATTTATATAATTGATTTCTATAAATTCATTTGAATTTTAATATTTTTTTTATAATCAATATAATTCGTTATTAATATTTTTTCTACTTATATAATTAATATTATGTATTTATTTTCTTATTCATTTTTATGTGTTTTTAATTCATGTAATTAATGTTAAAAATCCACCTTTTTAAATATTTTTTCAATTTTTTCAATTTTATTTATTTATTTTTAATATCCTTTCATTTGATATTATTTAATCATTTTTAATATTTATTAATTTTTAATATTTTTGGAATTTATTCATTTTTAATATGTATTTATACATAATAATTTTCTAAGTTTTTATAATTTCAATATGTTTGTAATTTATATGATTAATATTTATCCAATTTTATTTATTAAGTTTTAATATTTTTAAAATGTTTCAAATTCATATAATCAATTTATTTAAATATATTTTCTAATATTTTTGTAATTTCAATAGTTAATATAATTCATTTTTAATTTTTTTATTTATATAAGTTATATTATTTATTTATTCATTTTTATTCAGATTTTTATTTATTTACAATTCATGTAATTAATCTTATGAATTCATTTTTTAAATAATTCTGTAATCGATTAAATTTTATTTATTAATTTTTAATATGATTTTATTCAAAATTATTTATTTATTTATTATATTTTTCATTTAATATATTTTTTGAAATTTAATCATTTTTAATGTCTATTTATACATATTTATTTACCATATATTAATATTTTCAATATGTTTGTAGTATATTTAAATAAAATTTATTCATTTTTGTGTATTAAGTTTTAATATTTTTAATATGTTTGAAATTTATAAAATTAATATATTTAAATGTATTTTTAATATTTTTATAATTTAAATAGTCAATATTATTCATTATTAATTATTTTATTATTTATAATTAGTATTATTTATTTTTTCATTTTCATTCATCTTTTATGTGTTTGTGATTTATGTAATTCGTGTTATGAATTCATTTTTTTAAAGATTTTTATAATTTATTAAAATTTATTTATTAATTTTTAATATTCACTCATTTAATATAATTTATTAATTTATTAATTTTTATTATTTTGTTATTATTTATTAATTTTTAATATTTTCAAAATTTATTCATTTTACAATATTTATTTATTGAGTTTTAATATCTTCAATATGTTTGTAATTTATATAATTAATTAATTTAATTTCATTTTTAAATATTTTTTTTTAATTTAAATAGTTATATAGCTCATTTTTGATAATTTTATTTTTCATATTATTAATATTATTCATTTTATTTTTATTTTTTTTATTTTTTCCAGTGCTAGGTTAACTGTTGATAAAAGTGATGATTTATGAGTGCTGAAAAATGTGGTATTTGTCAGTGCTTATGTTTTTAATGCTGATTAAATACACTTTTATCATCGATTTTCAGTAAGCATTGATAAAATCATTTGTCCTCTTTAAAAAAGAACCTTAGAAGATCACTTCTTCCTTGCGCCATATTCAAGCTTTCATATAATTGAAACGCTACTACATCTGAATTCGATTACTATGGATAAATAAAACCTCAAAACGAATGAATAAAATTTTGAACTTATTTTTAAGGAAACTTAGTCAATATTTCATGTGTTCTGAACTACTTTTTTGAGTTTATCTTCCATTGCTCATCTACATATAGCATTCAAACTCTCTTTTATGAAATTATCAAGTGAGACTAAAATAGAGATCTTCCCTTGCTTGTCTTCATATAGTAGCCGAACTCATTTATCTTCCCTTGATCATCTTCATGCATGATTTTTTTAAGTCCATGAACCAAGTAATTATTTTTAGACCATGTTGTGTATGAATTTACATCACAACAATTGTACAATAGATAGCCAGTTTTGGTTATTTTGTTCGATTTTTCATACTCTTCTATTTTTTGTGAATATTTTTTTTCCAAATTTCATTTTCCTAATTATTTTAATTGTAAATCATATATTTTATTGTGTTTTGATGTTGATTATGGAGATTAACTGAGAATATGATATCCATACAATTTTTAATATAAAAATTTGCTCATGGATATTTTACTTTTTATATCATGTATTTTTAATGAATGAATGTAAATATATGAAGTCACATTTAAGACAAGGGAAATAAGTTGTGTTGGATTAATTGATTGGAGAAGAAAAAGTTCATTTACATGTATAAATTTTAATGAATATTATTAGGAGATTCATTTATAAAAAAGTGAAAGGATGTTTGATGCTCCATAGTGATAGTAATTTATAAAATATAATGCTAAAACATTCCTAAAATAATTGGAATAAAAAAGAGTATAATAAACAATTATTAACTATTAATGAGGAGGAAATGACAATTAAACCTATAAGAAATGGAACATGTGTTGAAACCTATTAATGATGTTGAAATTGTTTTGATATAAAATAAAATAATGCATTAGTCCATTCTATTTTACATTATATTTTTTTCTAGAATCATGATTTGAAATAAAAGATAAGCTAATCAAGACACGGTGAATTTAATAATTTTATTTTAAACATATGCGTAGATATGTAAATTATTATGTTCTTTACCAGTCTATGATCTACGTGATGATTCACGGGGATCTTCATTGATTGAATCCAACCAAAATATTGAAAAACTGAACCCACCATTATTTTTGATATATAATATTAAAATATGATTATATATCCCCTACTTTTTTTACAGGTAAGGAGGAAGTCTGCCTTTTTATTGAAATAAAGACACCCATATTTTTATTCCAGGTAGAAGAATCCCAATACATGACCATTTGTTAGCCGAGTGGGAATTAAGACCCAATACATCATACCCATAGTCCCAAACTCATAGGTACAACCTAACTCAGAAGCCTAGGCATGTCCTACCTACATAATGCTCTATTGACTACCCCGCCTACCAGTGATCCATCATCGAAAATCCAGGCATGTACTGCCGACACCTTACTTCATCGATGACCCTTCCTTCAATTGTTCTGCCATCAGAGGTCACCCCACCTGATCGTACGTGCTTGCTGATGCACCCTTCAGTCCGTTGTTTCCGCACTCGTCTGCAACATTGGAGACCACCCACATAGAACATGCACTTGGAGACACCCTACCTACATGCATTCTATCATAAAATGTCATCCCACCTGGATCATGAACCTTCTGAAGATTCCCTTTGGTTTTCCGTCACCCTTGATGTTCTTCCTCCACCAGAACCCACACACTGCTTGCTCGGGAAAGAGGTATTCTCCTAAATATTTAAGGGTAAATGTGCTGCGAACATGGGTCAAACACATGAACCCTTTTCCATGAGATGTTGTGGTCGGGTGCAGTCCACTAACTACAGAAATATTGTGAAAACAATAAATATATAATGATATAGTAGTAATGCATTATAGGTCATAGAGATTTTAGGATGATTATAGAATGATATTGAACCTTAAATTTAAATATCTAGAAATTTAAATATTTATAAAGAAATAAATAATTAGAATATTTTACTTTAAATAAAATTAAAATTATAACATATATATTATTTGAGATAAAAAAATGGTTAAAATTAATTTTTTGATTAAATACATCCTCTTTATGGTTTTTAAATTTGAAAATTTGAGTTATTTTGGTCAAAATATTCATTTTTCCCAAACCACACCCAATCCCGACTATTTTCAAAATCTCATGATATTAATATTATTAATTTTATTATTACCAAATAAATAATTCAGATATGAAATATTTCATAAATTTAAAAATGTAATAACCATAATCGATGTGATTAATTTGTTACAAACACTGTGGGAACATTGTGAAAAATAAGTAATTTGTTTTGATATATGTTTTGATAGTGAAATAATATTATATATACAATAATACTTATCGAGTTGTAGAAATCCATAGGTTTCTTATGAACATTGATAGTGAAAGGTAGTGAATTATCTCTCTTGATGAATCCATTAAAAAAAGAATGATTTTTCTTTTCAATAAGTTGAGGGAAAGACCCCCTTTTATTAATTCTTGGTCTTTATATATTCTAACAAGCTGTTGAAATAATGAATATTTATATAAAATATGATGTCTATATGTGTGTATATATAAATAATAGAATTTTATGGTTCTAATATCATACCTTCTATGTATTTTTGGTTAAATATTAATATTATTGAATCAAACAATATGGATATGAATGGAAAATGGATGGATTGCAATTGTATGATAATAGAATATGAGGATAGGGTGGGAGAGTTTATCAAGTTTGAAAAATATCATGAATATAAACCTTCTCAAATAATTTTACCATGTTTATATTATTTTTATTGAAGACTAATTATTCTATAGGAGTTAGAAGAACACTTGATCGATCATGGAATAAATCATAGTTACAAATATTGGACTAAACATGAGGAAAACTGAATATAGCTAGTGAATGGGATAACACTATATTTTATGAATCATATGATGTGATTAAAAGTGTTAAAAATGTTTAAGACCATCTCTAGGATATTATTATAGGTGTGAATGATGTTGGAGATCATATTGAGGAAATGAAAATGACAGTTGAGATTAACATCATGATTGTGAAAAACTATTTCAAAAGTTAAAGAGTTATGCCAAGATTCCATTGTATGCTAGTTGTACTAAATATAAAACATTTTTAGCCATAATGAAGTTATATAATGTATAATATTTCAATATATGGAGTGACACTAGCTTTACTGAACTACTTTCTTTCTTGAATGATATGCTACCAAAAGACAATGAGATTACTTACCAAAAATATTGTTGGAGTTCACAACTTAGAACTAATTAATTTTGTACTTAATATTACATATATATTCAAATATGTGAATATTAATTTTAATATATTATCACATATTTGTTGTTCTTATGAATAACATTGATGTGATAATGTCCTAGATCAACTGCCGCATTGAAAATGGAATATCATTTCCCCACTATGATGAGAACTTTGAAATGTTATGATGATATTCTTAAAACTAGTTTTATGGATGGATAATATACAATGAAAAGACACATGGTATATAGAATATATGGTAATAGTACTCATAATTGGATGGGACTTCTTTTCATGAAGTTCATATTTGGTAATCTCTAAGATGGGATATTATGAGACATACCCGCTAGTAGGAATTCCACATGATTTGGTGTCATAAAATATTCCTATATATGAGCATATATAATGTCCCTTAGACTTTAATATTATCATTAATTCATGTAATAACTTGAACAATTAGATTTAATGATAAAAATCATCGTTTCATATGTTGGTGGGAGGTGGGGTACGTTTGGTGGGACCCGAATGAAATTTTATTAATGGATAAGTTGAGGAAGGATTTGTCCCTTAAATATTTATGGAATTTTATATATAAACCCTCTAATTGAAATATAACTATTTCATTAAATTCCATGGCTATGGTGTAATGATGTTTATTTTAGATAGTCAAAGAAATACATATCAAGAATATAAGTCGATGACATATATGTATAACCTACTTGTTGAGATATTGAGATAAAGGGATTATATTATACAGTGAGTGTTTATATGTGATTTTTGATGTTGATACATTAAGTTCTTTCTCTTGGGAGATTTAAATCATTGCTAGACAGTAATCTTGGACTTTAGGCATACCCACCTAATACCAATGAGAATGAATCCTAGAGGGTCACACACTATGTATTTCCATTGATATTGATTAAATTATATTTGAATTTAATTAATGGAATAAATATTATTCTCAAGGATGATGAATAATTTTATTTAATTTTTATTGATCACATAAATTAAATAAATATTAATTCACCAGATTGTGAATAAAATATATTTATTTATTTTATTGAGTATTTAATAAATATTTATTCACTGGTTTGTGGATAAAAAATTTATTTTTGATTATTTCGTTATTTAATAAATGATGAGGAATTCAAACAAACCAAGACTGTGTCTGGTGATAAATATTAAGTTACAAGTCAGTAATATAATATTTTTTATTGCACAAGTTATCGAGTTCCATAAAATAATAATAATAATAATATTATTATTATGTGGAATAAGGTTTAATAAATATTAGAATATTATTTATAGTCTGGTATGGGATTAAATAATATTTTAACATAAAATCTACCTTTATAAATAGATGGTTATGTCTATTGTATAGGGTTAATCGAAAATTGAGGATATAGAATCATTGCACACAACCAAATCCTCTCTCTCTCACTATTGAATTACTGCTCTCTTCCTCTCAAGAATGAGAATAACTCCTTCAAGCCTGAAGTATCTTAGAGTGATCAAGATGAACAACATAAGTCATTTGATTCTCTATGCTAGCAACAAAAAATAAATTAACGTTGCTTGGAGATCAAAGAAGCATGTGTGGATCACCGCTAGAGGGATCCTACACTTGAATCCTTACAACACAGAAGGCAATATTAAATAGGTTTTAGAATATGAACAATGTCATTGAATAAAGTATCCTAAGATGAGGTTGTCATTTCTTCCCAATAAAAATAGATTAATTATAAATTTAACATGAAATATACCCTCTCAGGTTTTCAAACAACTCTAAATTAAAAGAAATTTTAATTTAAATGCTCACCAAAAATAATTCCACTATGCGTGGAATCTACAAGTTGTATCAGAGAATTCCCATTAAAATTTATTACTATTTATTTGATTTTTGATCAATATTAATAATTGTGGTTGAATTTTTCATTTCATATTATTAATTATTTAATCTAACTTGAATTAACATGTTTTTAATATTTAATTTATTCATTCAAGATTCAAAATTTCTTATGTTCAAGAATAGATGAAGAATTATTGATGATGAAATTAGGAAGTGTCAAAGAATACAGTTAGATAGCATGGGATTACACAGTGTATAGCGGGAGAACACACTATGTAACCAAGTACACTACACTTGGTCGTGTCGTGGGATACGTGATGCACTGTGAAATAATTATACATGGTGAATTTATTACAAACCACGTGTAGACCAGACCAACTTAGCACATAATATGTATGATTATATGACGAGTAGTTGGTGTTCATGTTGTGTAGTCTACACAGGTCAGCGGTGAAATTCATGCAATATTTTCTATCATTATACATGGTCAAACTGCACAAGACTGACAATATAGAGCATTAATGATATACATGACATGTATATGGTGTACATATCACCATTTACCATGTCCAAAAAACACATTGAGCCATTCAGTGATTTATGCGGCAACATGATTTGAGTGATACAGTGTGTAGCTAGTCTGTACATGTCATGTAGTTTTGAATGAAAAACACATTGAGTTCTTTAGTGGGTTGTGAAAATACACAAAAAATGTGATACAAAATGTATAGCTAGTTTATACACATTATGTATTCAAGCTGAGATACATTATTGAAGCCCCATGTGTGTAACCCAGGTACACAACAACCGAGGTACACGACTTGTAGTTCATAAGTACATGTTGTGTAGTCTCCCAATAAAATAAAAAAATTAAATCACATTAAATTGAAAATTACAGCATTAAAACCTTATTTTATTGATTGGTATACTTGGTGTGTTTGAAAATTTAATAGTGGTTTTAAAAAATTTTAAATTCTCTATTAATTTATTATAATAAATTTGTGATTATTGGTTCTTCCATTTATTTTCCAAAAATTCCATTAATTATGGGTATCTCTAAATGAATTAAGATGGTTATTAAAATAAAAGGGAATTAATTAATCTATTAATTAATTAATTAATGAAAATGTTTTCATCTTAATAATAAATAATGGATAGAAATGAATGTTAATTAGTTTACTTTTTCATATATGTAGTATATTTGACCATTCATGATCTTTAACAAGACCTGTGTATGTGTTGGATGTTTTAATTTAATTTCTTACATGGATTTGCAATTATTTAATATTAAATTATATTTGAAAGCCTATGTATCATCCCTCCCTCTTTTATTATGTTGGACCTCCATGTCCAAGGATATTTATATAATCCTCTCTTATCCAATCCTTTGTTTCCCCTTACCCATGTGTAAGTTACAAATACTTGTAATTAATGGAGTATCCCAAGATGTGTGGAGGTAGTTCAAGATGAAACCACAATGATGCCAATTTAGGTGATACATAGGTGGAAAAGTGGATTACTGTAATTCATTCTAAGAATGGAAAAAAGAGTTACCCCTAGGTCATAGGTTTATTTATCATCCACCTAATAAATCAACCATTTAGATAAGCTCATCACATGTCATTTATTTATTTCTATCTAGGCATTATTTATTTTATGGATGCAAGACCACGATCACATAAATAAATGAATAAATGTGAAAAGATGGAATTTAGATAAATGTATCATACGTAAATGTTTTATACAAGATGGTTAATTAATTAAGTAAAATACAATTAGTATTGACAAGTCATGTAAAGTGTTAAGAACTAACGTAAGTCGACCCCGAACTGTCAACTGAGCCAATCTACAACATATCCTAAAGGGTGTTACCGATCCCCATGGGCTAAAAACCAGTGTCGGGCATCAACAAAGAGACAAAGGAATGATTTATCCCAAGGAAAATAAATAAATGAAATAGAAAAAAGATAAACAGAGCAGCCTGGACATATAAATAATCATCTGAACATCTTTTACAAAGTTGAAAAATACAACCAAACTATACAATAAAACCCAAACTGCAACCTGACAACCCAATGTGTCCATGTGACCCCGAGGGTCACTATCCGATACCAAGAATAACTATCACCCATAGCAATCAATACCAAGATGAGACTTTCACCACAATATAAAAATAAGATTAAAATATAGGCGTGAGTATTAAGACTTGGTATTCACGCCTGAACAATATATTACCAATGCAATTTTTTTAAAACAAGATAATCATCAACCTAAAGTTTGAAATACAATATAAAAAGTAATATTTTTCCACAAATTTTATGAATTAAAAAAATCATGTTCCATTTCCATTTTTTATTCCAAATCCAGATTATTTTCTATTAAAACACATTAATATTTTTAAGGGGAAAGTGATGATCTCATTTAAAATAGGTTTAAGTGAGTATAAAACATGTTCTAATTTAAAATATTTTTCATAAAACTTTTAAAACCAACACATCACTTTACAAAAGAATACTACACACATATGAACATCAAAATAATCACACAATAAGGGAAATGGAAATAAGCACCCCAGAGTAACTAAACAATAAGTATACAAATCATCACTACAAGAAACTATGTACCAATAGGCATGGGAGAACCTAGAAGCTCATGAATAATATATAACATACTAATACATGATGACTCATCCTAGAAATCATTCCTCAATTGATGTTATAAAATATGACCACATGCTCAGCCACACCCCACATGGTACAGACCAAGGGGCCCTATCCTATAGAAATAAAACTCAATATATCATCATGTTATGGGCCACTAACTAGTGCCTGATCTCACCAGTGCAGAAATCCTTCTAAAAAACTTCAATAGTTGTGTTAGGTTCACCATGTCAAGATTATAGAAGATGTATGATCCAACCAATGCCAACCAAGAATCCAATCACATTCACATATATCATATATAATAATGTGTACAACATGCATCACCCCAAATCACTCCAGGGATCAATATCTTTTCCTTACAATGCATAAATGAGTAAATGGGTCTCAAGGATTCCACAATGAGGAAATCCAACCCATTCACATAAACTAGGTAAGATAATTATCCAAGGAGGATTTTCATGATTAATATTCACAACTTTCATAAAGGTTCCAAGCGGGCCTCAAGTTCCTCTTACAAAACCCATCATTTATCAAATAACCTTTCTAAAGAGAAAAAACACACCTCTTTCCGTTTTAAAAACATTTTACAAATCTATTTTAAACATTCACATCACACTCTCAAGAAAATTCCATTTTTATAAAAGTTCCAAATGGGCCATAATCCATCGCCACATGACATACCACTTTCTAAAATCCAAATACATGCTTCTTATAAATTCTAAAACCACTTGGAATATTCTACATGAAAGACAAATCATAATTCCAAATGATATAATTTTATTTACAAAGACAAACCATTATTTAAATATCACAAAATTCATGTGAAAGCCAACAAGGAATTTTATCAAACACTTGGTGTGAACATTTATAACAAGAAAATTCCATTTATCTCAAAACGAGGTACAAAACACCACTTTTCACACCAAAAATGTTATCCAAAGATCCCACAATGATATTTAGTATATACATAAGGTGAGAAAAGCATGAAACCAATGAATCTAAAACTTTAAAGGCAAGTGAAAAGAGAAACATGTCTCAATCTTTCGACTCTTCAATAATGCACACCTGAAATAACCTTACGAAGGTTATAAGATCCAAGATCTACCAAGAGAATCCCTAAAAAAACAAATATCCCAACATAAATTTATGGGAAATAAGAACCTTAGATCCACATGACCATGGGAGAAAGAGATCTCAAGAGAAAATGGAAGAGGAATGAAGAGGAAGAAGATGATAAGAGATTACCTTGAGATATTTTCCCCAAAACATGAAGAAATCCTTAGATATACACCGAGGTAGGAAAGAGTAAGATTAGAGAATGAGAGAGGAACCTCATTAGGGCCACACGCACCAGGGGAAGAATAAATAGGGTGTTTTAGGTTAAAATACCGAAAGGGGTAGGGTTGTAATTTCGAAAAATTTTAGATCTAGGAAACTCATACAGTTTGGATGCACGGTTTTCCAAACCGTGTTCCAACCATGCAGTCTGTACTACTTAAGAGGGGATCAACTGAACAACTAGACTGCATGGTTTAAATTACTATGCACAAACCATGCAGTAGATTCTATTTAAATCAAACACCTACCGCACAGTTACCTAGGTTGGGAAGCATGGTTTTACAAACCATATACCAACCACAAAAAGGCTACTACCAAGCCCAAAAAACCAAATTTTCACCAAAAACTCTTGAAATAATTGAGGAGTGACTATGGGGTTAAAACGAAACAAGGATACTGCAACGACCCAAAAACCAACAATGAAAATTCCTCTTGGACTATTTAAATGTCTTCTTATGGTTATGTAAAATGTATGAACTTATTTGGTTTTATGTTTTGGATTTTAAATAATGTTAAGAATTGTGACCATTGCTAATATAGCCGTTGAATAGTGATCACATTATTAGTATAAATATAGGGTTTTAAGAAATCCAATTTACTTAGAAAAAGGAAGCGATGGCCTCATCCAACAGACTTGCCCCGTACGAAGCCCATTTGTCGGTGCTCAGAAAAGAGGTGGTTTCATTGTGTTTCACTCTTGACCAAGCCCAAGCCGAGCTTGAATATGTTAAGCTTGAGCAGAACCACATACAAAAGAAGTGGAAGTTGATAGAGATTACCACTCGAGCGATATTATCTGAGCCACCCCAAGAGTCTATCATCACTGTTCACCTTACCCTAAGGTCTTATGAATGTGTTTTAAGGGGTTATGTTACAAGAACATAGCATTAAGATTATGTATATTATTTTTGTATATAATAAAGAATATACTTTCATTTTATTATTATTACTTTGTAAATAGTTTTTAAAGCACAAATAATATTTTTTAGTTAATGTTAAACTAAGGAATATATTTTGATAAATTAACGTATTTTTTAATTAAATAATATTTTAATGAAATATTATTATTATTAAATTAATTTTTATTAAGTATAAATGATTGTATAATTTTTATGAATACAATTTTAATTTTTATTATTGTTTGAAAGCTATTTTTGTCAAAACCCATTAATTTTCGATAAATGTCGGTTTTTATTTTAAAAGTGAAAATTCACATATTTATAAACTTATTTGGATAAAATGAATATTATTTTTTGGGATCATAATGTTTAAATTATCCAACGATGAATTTTTCATAATTTTCCGAGACAGTTGAATTTTTGGGTAAAAATTAAATACTGTTTAAATATATAATGTGTTTTATGACATCATAATGACACAATAGTGATGTAATAAAATAATATAAACTTTATGTTCGGAAAATATATGTTTTACCATTATAATAATTGGATTTTAGGTTTTTTTTGATTTATTTTACAAAGCTTTAGTGGACCCTTAAAGACTTATAAAATATTTTATCTTTTTAAATTGATTTCCTTGAGAGTGTGACTCAACTCCACATAAGAAACCCTATTATTTTAATAATTTCATACATTTTCCTTATAAAATATTTTTTTACGCTCCCCTTTGGAAAAAACCATGGGAAACAATCATGGGTTGGTTTGTGTTTTTGATTAGTTTAATGTGTGGTGTCCCATACCTAAATAATAAAGAATCCACTCTCCTTTCCTATATAAACTCACCCAAGATCCCACTTCCTATTCACTAAAAGCCTTTTTAGTTCTTCCAACCTCTAACCTCATATCTCTAGAATCCTCCCAAGGCTCCCCAAGCTCTCAATAAGTCTCTCTCAAGCCTCTTCCAGGCCTTTGGGATCACACTTCCAAGTAAGGAATTACCACTTTCCTTATTTATGTCCAAGTTTCCTTATATTGTTATGACATTTTATTTTCAATTATAAATGTTGGGGTATGATTTAGAACCTCCCCATTACTGCCCTATTCATTTATTAATAATGAGAGATCCCCTTTCTCTCTCATTAATTCCTCTCATGTACACCTGTTACCATGCCAAAATTCCGTAAGGAATTTCTCTCTCCTCATTTACATTCAAGAAATTATTTTGTATTACATATCTAAATTCCATTAAATTTATTGGGACATGTATCTATATGAACTCATTAATTTAAATTTTATTTACATATAATGATACACCCATTTCTCAATCATTAACCATTTTTATGAATTTTTATGTCACGTCGTTATGCTGCCGAAATTGCACCGTGTTTTTTGAAGCCAAGATCATTGTGTAGTGAATACTATTCCCATGTCTCTATCATGGTAATTCAACTTTATGCACATATAAATATTGAATGGTAATTTCATGTATTTATTCCACATCCCTTAATTGTGGAATAACTTATGATGTTTAGTGATTCCATGTTATATGATCCATGTGGCACACTTATGCATGAAATAAAATGTTTAAGAAGGGTGCACCATAATAGCGCTCAAATGCATTAGATAAATATTATTATCATGATACGTCATGTTCAATGGGGGTTTACTCATGATAATTCAAGTTAAATAAGGGTTACTCATGCTCCAGGCACAATGATCCTTGGCTCATGCTAATACCATGTTAAGTGTTGTTGCCACATTTCCATGTTATGATAATCATGCTATATCATGCATTTATGTTTATGTTTATCTTGCACTCCATTGATATTAATATTGACTAAAATGTATTGTAATATTCAAGTTATTCTTTTTTTACTCCCTTAATAGGATTTATAGCTCACCATTTTCTTACGCATGTCCTTAAGTTATCCCATGCAATGCTAAGTACGAGGGAATGTAGTGGTTATGTAAAGGAATATTTCAATAAGATGTTGAGTTTTATGTTTTAAGTTGTTATGTAATGTTCCTAAGACCCAAAGACACTAGACATCTCAATCTTATATGTTTTATCAAGTGATGGTTTTTTGTAATAAATTATGTTTAGTGTGTAATAAAGAGCAGAGTTGTCATAGTTGGTATCAAAGGATATGTTTAGTTATTTTTGGTATTAGGATTAGAAAACCCTAGTAAAGCCTTAGAGACTAGAATAAGTATAATAAAAAACATCCCTAAGTTTTTTTGAGTATTGAGTAAGTGTTTTATCATGAAAATACATCCATGTCTGGATACAAGCAGGTAGATGCCACTCTGGCACATATATACCTAGGAGTGAAAAGTCAAACAAGGAGTTTCAGGCTTGACCTAAGGTATCCTGGTACACAACAATGAGCCTTGCTGCACTCCTGGTTTTGACACTCCCAGGGGATATACTTTGGTAAATTAACAAGGTTATTATGAACCATTATTAATAGAATTTAAAAAAATTCCCCTAAGAATACATGTTAGAAAGTAGATCATAGATAACATAGATTGAAGCTTATAGATTCATAAGATAAAAAAATAAAAGTAATTTTAAGTCATCAATTTTTTTATTTAGATTAAACTTTATGTGTTACCCCTAAATTTACTTTTATTCCATCCAATGGCCGGTAATAATAAGACTCGGGCTAACAACCGATGTGAAGATCAATGTGATGACTGTTCTAATGAGATCCCCAATCTGATGGGAGCGGGAATCACAAACTTTGTCATGATACTCTCTCAGTTAACTCAAGAATTTAATAGAAACATGGGTCAAGAGGAACATTCAACCCCCCTAAGAAATAAAAAGTTTCTATTGATACCTTCATGAGAAAAATGCCTCCTACTTTTAATGGATCATCTGATACCTAAATCACCGAACAATGGATCAACTCCATTGAAAAGATCTTCTCTATCCTTCAATGTTATGAAAAAAAGAAGGTTCTCTTGGATACTTATCGTATGGAGGGTGAAGCTGATCAATGGTGGAAATTGATAAAAAATATGAAGCCTTAGGAGGATATCGAGGCATTGGAATGAAATGATTTTCAAAAGATGTTTTTTGATAAATACTTTTCATGCACCCTCAAGCTTAAGATGGAAAGGGACTTCTTTGTCCTCAAGAAAAAAGACGATGAATCCATCAGAGCGTATGAGGAAAACTTCACAAGGCTTCCACGATACACCTCTGGCTTTGTCATTACCCCTAAATTCAAGGTTGAACACTTCTTTGGTGGGATGAAACCCAGCCTGCGGAAAGCCTTGGAGATCTGTGACTTCGAAAGGTAAGAAAAAATTGTCTGATGTGCCCTCAAGGTCGAAATGGAGATTAGTGAATCTCAGGGGTATCATGGTGACAAGAAGTGTATGGTGGATTTAAATTCTGGTAGTCCAATGGATAAATCCAATGGTTCTAAGAAGATAAAACACCCCACTTTCCAAAGGTGCGGAAAGAAGCACCCTGAAAATTGTTTCATGGGGATGAGGAAATGCTTTAGGTGTGAAAGGGAAGGGAACCTAGCCATTAACTACTGACAAGAAAAACCTGCGGCTGTGATAGAGGAGAGGGACACTCCCTTCAAAACTCAATATTTTTTCCATTGGTTCAACTTCAGAGAACCGGAGCACCTTGAAAATCAGTTCCCTAAGACAAGGGTTTTCAGAGGCAACCAACAACCTCCAAGGTAGAAAGGGAGAGCTTTTTCCATCACTACCACCAAAGTGAACCCCGAAAATGAAGTGGTGATAGATACGCTAGTTATTAATTCAAGAATAGTGAATGTAATTTTTTATTATGGTTCTACACATTCTTTTATATCCTGAAATTTTAGTAGAATAATCCCAACACCACCATAAATCAAGGAAGTAAAGATGTCGGTGAGTACGAAAAATGGTTCAATCATTGCATCCCATGAATATAACTCCTCCCCTATCATAATTTGTGGATTGAAATTCTCATAGAACCTCTTCATACTTCCTATGGTAGAATTTGATGCAATTATCAGCATGGATTGTATTTCCTTATATAGATCCAACATAAATTGCTAGGAGAGGGAAATCACTCTCCATGTGGAGAATTAACCCCCGATTCTATAAAAGTGAAAGGATAAGGATGAATCTTATTTAGTTCTATCATATCAAGCGCAGGTATTATTTCACTATGAGAATGCGTATCTGGATTAGATTATTGAGTCTAAGGAAGAAACCATCCTTTAAGATATTCCTATTGTGAGGGAATTCGCTGAAGTGTTTCCTGAGGAATTTCCTAGTCTCCCTCCTAGAAGAGATGTTGAATTATCAATTGAACTTATACCTGGGGAATTTCTAATATCCAAGACTCTATATATAATGGATATTGTGGAGATTGAGGAGCTAAATAAACAACTACATGATAATCTAGATAAATGGTTTATACGACCAAGTGCTTCACCATGGGGTTCACCAGTCCTCTTCATCAAGAAGAAGGATGGGTCAATGTGCCTTTGTATTGATTATTGCGAGCTCAAAAAAATCATGATAAAGAATAAGTATCCTCTTCCATTAATTGATGAATTGTTTGATCAGATGAATGGATCATAATACTTTTTCAAGGTGTATTTGTGGTCGGGATATTACCAAGTAAGGGTGAATAAAAAAGGATACCCCTAAGACTTATTTTTGTACAAGGTATAGACACTATGAATTCATAGTAATGACTTTCAGACTCACTAATTCACCAGAAATATTCATGGTCTTCATGAATAGAGTCTTTAGAGATTACCTAGAAATTTTTTTGGTAGTCTTTATAGATGATATTCTAATATACTCCAAAACCAAGAAGGATCACGAGGAGTATCTAAGAACTGTACTAGATACCTTGAAAAAGGAGAAGATCTATGAAAATTACAACAAGTGTGAGTTCTAGTTGAATGAGGTATCATTCTTGGGTCATATCATCACAATAAATGGGATATCAGTGGATCCCACCATAACCACTATAATTGAGATATGGACAAGGCCAAAAATCAGTAACGAATATCTGTAGCTTCTTGGAGTTAGCTGGATATTATCACTGTTTTGTGAGAAATTTATCATGATTGTCCAACCCTCTTACTAAGCTAACTCAGAAGGGAGTAAAATTTTCTTGGAGTGATGAATGTGAAGAGAGCTTTAAGGAGTTGAAAAGGAGGATTATCAAAGAACCCATGCTCACATTACCCACGGGTGGAGAACTTTTGTGGTATTTAGCGATGCTTTGAATAAGGTTCTGGGTTGTGTATTGATGCAGAATGATAAAGTGATAGCCTACGCCTCAAGGCTTCTGAAAATCCATGAGAAAAACCATCCCAAGCATGATCTATATTTGGTGGCTATGATCTTTGCATTAAAAATTTGGTGGCATTATCTCTATGGGGATAAGTGTGAGATATATACTAATCACAAGAGCCTAGAATTTATATTCACACAGAAAGAGATTAATATGAACCAACAAATATAGATATAACTCATCAAGGATTTTGAATTGTAAATCCATTACCACCCTGGTAAAGGGAACAAGGTGGAATATTCTCTAAGTAGAAAGGATCCAATGATTCCGTCATTGATGAGAATTGATAAGGATCCAATATTCTTATATTTTCAGAGGATGGACATAGGAATCATTAAGGGAGGAACATCACCAATCCTTTCTCAAATAATTTCTCAACCATCCCTCTTGGAGAAAATAAAGGATACCCAAAGAAAGGATGTGGAAATTATGAAAAAGGTGGAAGCTATCAGAAATGGGAAATCCTCATAGTTTATGGTTGAAAATGATAGAATTTTGAGATTTGGGTCATGATTATGTGTACTATCTGATCCAGAGATAAAGAAGGATCTTCTAAATGATGAAAAAATCTCAACCTTCTCTATTCACCTGGGGAGGACAAAGATGTATCGAGATCTCTGAGAAAACTTTTGGTGGGACAATATGAAAAGGGAGATTTCTGAATATACATCAAAGTTCCTGGTATGTTAATAAGGGAAGTCTGATAGGAAAAAGTCTAAGGGGATGATGAAACCACTACCCATACCAACATAGAAGTGGGAAAATATTACCATGGACTTTGTCACTGGACTTCCAAGGAAATTCAGAGGAAGCAATGCTATATGGGTCATTGTGTATCATCGTACGAAGACAACTCACTTTATCGTGATTCGAGAGGACTTCTTATTGGATCAACTTGCATGGATTTACATCAAATAAGTGGTAATACTGAATAGAGTAACACTTTCTATTGTATCTAATAGTGATCCGAGATTTACCTCGAATTTCTGGAAAAGTATCCAACATTCTCTAAGCACTGAACTGAACTTCAGTACGACCTATCATCCTCAAAATGATAGGAAATATAAACAAACTATTCAGACACTAGAAGATATGTTAAGATCATGTTCTATGGACTTCAAAGGAGTATGGGACCAACATATTCTATTGGTTTAATTCTCCTACAATAATAGTTTCCACTTGAGCATCCGAATGGAACCATAGGAAGCCCTTTATGGGAAAAGTTTCAGAACACCAGCGTGTTGGGATGAAGTTAGTGAGTGTAAGCTTATTTGACCTGAAATGTTCTAAGAAATGGTAGATAAGGTGAAAACCATTCATCAGCCTATCAATGAAGCCCAAAGTCCAAAGAAGAGTTATGTGGATAATCTTCAATGAGACCTTGAGTTCAAAGTTGGAGACATAGTGTTTCTACACATATCTCCATGGAATAAGGTCACGATATTTGGAAAGAATGGGAAGTTAAGTCCTAGGTACATTAGCCCCTTTTAGATTCTTGATCGTGTTGGGTATGTGACCTATCGACTAGCACATCCACCTACCATGGCCAAAGTACATGATGTTTTTCATGTATCCCTCTTAAGGAAGTACATTCCAGACCCTTCACATGTAATCTCTTTAGAGGTAGTACAACTAGAGGATGATATTTCTTATGAGGAGAAACTATTTAAGATCTTTGTTCATAGAGAAAAATTTCTATGAAATAAGACAATGCCCCTCATCAAGAAGTTATGGAAAACCACAAGTTTGAAGAAGCGATGTGGGAATCATAAGAAGTGATGAAGCAGAGTTACCCACATATGTTTTAGTGTGGGAACAGGAAATTTCGAGGGTGAAATTTTTTAAGGGGGAAAGATTGTAATGACCCAAAAATTCATCAATGAAAATTCTTCTTGGTCTATATCAATGTCTTTTTATGATTATGTAAAACGTATCAACTTATTTGGTTTTATGTTTTGGATTTTAAAATACCATTAAGAATTGTGACCATTACTAACGTAGCCATTGAATAGTGATCATATGATTAGTATAAATATAATGATTTAACAAATCCAATTTACTCAGACAAAGGAAGTGATGGCCTCATCCAATAGACTTTCCCCATACGAAGCCCATTTATTAGAGATCAGAAATGATGTGGCATTATTGGGCTTCACTCTTGACCAATCTCAAGCCGATCTTGAATACGTTAATCTTGATCGTAACCAACTATGAGAGAAGTGGAAGTTAATAGAGATTACCACTCGAGCAATGTTATCTGAGGCACCCCAAGAGTCTGTGACCATCGCACACCTTACCCTAAGGTCTTATGTAGGTGTTTTAAGGGGTTATTTAAAAAGACCCTAGCATTATGATTATGTATGTTATTTTTTTATATAATAAATAATATACTTTCATTTTATTGTTTTATCTTTGTAAATAGTTTTTAAACCACACATAGTATTTTTTTAGTTAATGTTCAACTAAGGAATATATTTTGATAAATTAATGGATTTTTTAATTAAATAATATTTTAATAAAATATTATTATTATTAAATTAATTTTTATTAAGAATAAATGATTGTATAATTTTTATGAATAAAATTGTAATTTTTATTATGGTTTGAAAGCTATTTTTGACAAAACCCATGAATTTTTGATAAATGTCAGTTTTTTTATTAAAAGTAAAAATTCAAATATTTATAAAATTATTTGGATAAAATGAATATTATTTTTGGAATCAGGATGTCGAAATTATCCAATGGTTATTTTTTCATAATTTTCCAAGACAGTCGAATTTTTGGGTAAAAATTAAATACTGTTTAAATATAAAATGTCTTTTATGACATCATAATGACCCAATAGTGATGTAATAAAATAATATAAACATTATTTTCGGCCAATATATGTTTTACCATTAAAATAATGTGATTTTAGGTTTGTTTGATTTATTTTACAAAGCTTTAGTGGACCCTTCAAGACTTATAAAACATTTTAGCTTTTTTAAATTGATTTCCTTGAGAGTGTAACTCCCTTCCACAAAAGAAACCCTATTATTTTAAGACGTTAGGACATTATCCTTATAAAATATTGTTTACCAATACCCTTTGACAAAAACCATGGGCAAAAACCATGGTATGGTTTGTGGTTTTGATTAGTTTAATGTGTGGTGTCCCAAACCTAAATAATATAGAATTCCCTCTCCTTTCCTATATAAACTCACCCAAGCTCCCACTTCCTCTTCACTCAAAGCATTTTAAGTTCATACAACCTCTGAAATCCTCTCTCTATAATCATCCCAATGTGCCCCAAACTCCCAAGAAGTATCTCTCAAGCCCCTCCCAATCATTTGAGATCACACTTCCAAGTAAGGGATTCTCACTTTCCTTATTTATGTCCAAGTTTCCTTATATTGTTATGCACTTTTATTTTCAATTATAAATGTTGAGGTATGATTTAGAACCTCCGAAATACTTCCCTATTCATGTTTGAATAATGATAGATCCATTTTGTCTCTCATTAATTCATCCCATGTACACCTGTTACCATGCCAAAATTCCGTAAGGAATTTCTCTCTCCTCATTTACATTAAAGAAATTATTTTGTATTATGTATCTAAATTAAATTACATTTTTTGGGACATGTATCTATATGACCCCCTTACTTTCAATTTCATGTACATATTATGAGACAACCATTTCTATCTCATCAACCATTTTTATGAATTCTTATGTCACGCCGTTATGCTGCCGAAATTGCACCGCATTTTTCCAAGTCAAGATCACTGTGTAGTAAAGATCATACCCATGTATCTATCAAGGGTATTTAACTTTATTCACATATAAATATTGAATGCTACTTTGATATATTTATTCCAAATTCCTTAATCGTGTAATAACTTATGATGTTGATTTATTCCATGTTATATGATCCATGTGGCACACTTATGCATGAAATGAAATGTTTAAGAAGGTTGCACCCTGATAGCACTCCAATGCATTGGATAAAGATTAGTATCATGATACGTCAAGTGAAATAAGGGTTTAATCATGATAATTCAATTTTAATTAGGTTTTACTCATTCTCCATGTGCAATGAGCCTTGGCTCATGCTAATACCATGTTAAGTGTTGTTACCACATTTCCATGTTATAATAATCATGCTATATCATGACTTTATGTTTATGTTTCTATTGCGCTCCATTGATATTCCTATTGAATAACATGTATTGTAATATTCATTTTATTCTTTGTTTACTCCCTTAATAGGCTTTACAGCTTACCCTTTTCTTATGCATGTCCTCAGGTTATCCCATGCAATGCTAAGTACGAGGGAATGTAGTGGGCATGTAAAGGAAGTTTTTAATAAGATATTGTGTTGTATGTTTTAATTTGTTATGTAATGTTCCTTATCCCCAAATACAATAGACCTATATATCTTCTATGTTGTATCAAGTGAAGGTTTTATGTAATAAATCATGTTAAGTTTGTAATAAAGAGTAGGGTTGTCATAGATACACATCAAAATTTAAACTCTGTCACACCTAGAACTCAAGAGAAGAATTAAGATTCACAAATTAACCAGAACAAAGAAAAAACTGAGTGTGACAATTTTCCCCACCATTAATGATTTCAACCCATGGAAAATCCACGACATTTCTAGTTGATCAATCAAGACTGAGAATTAAAAAACTTCAAGATACAACCTCCCAAAGAAAGAACATCTCAATAAAAGATAGATGAAACACACACACATAACCTGCAACGAAACAACAATCCCAAAGCACTTTTCTAAAAGAATAAGACGGTTGTGATACAACAGAATCGCAACATTCACACAAGAAGGAACTATAAGACAAAAAATCCAAATGAAATTATCCACATCAATCCAATATCATAAACTAAACCAAACTATCAACATGGGGAGGCCCGAACGGACTCCCCACTATTAGAAATGAACTAGCACTGCTAGAAATTAAAATAAACCACAATGAGACCCGCAGTGGGTCTCCCCACCATTAAGGAACCAATAAGCTTAAAAAAACCTGAAAATTCCTTCACTAAACTATAACTCCCACAAAAAACTGGAGAAAAAATTTAGACTAAGGTTTCCCCACACCTTGGGGATTTTAGACTATGTGCGAGCTTCACTCTAGGGCCTATGGCTAGAGCCCTGATGTTTGAAGCATCTCTTGCCTCGTGGTCAGAAGCAAATAAACCCCGATTAGAACTCTTCCTTTTTGTCACATGAACAACCACACAACATTCTAGATAGAATCAATAGAACATGAGGCACTATGATACTCACTTAACTTAAAATGGAATGATTCAAAATTTCTAAAATAAAGAACAAATTTTCATTAAAACAAGAGTTCTCATATGGCCCACATTATCCCCTTACATTATAAACAAAAGATAACAACACTAATTAGAAATGAAAAAAAAGGATACACAATAATAGAAAGAGACTTTAAATCCAGCCCAAAAACTCTCTACTCTTGAGAAATGGCTCCACATCGCTTCCTGGAAACACCCCTATAGAACAATTAAAAGTGGCATAGGCATCCAAAATCATGAAAGGTATTTGGTGCATTTAGAAAGGATGAATTATTGTGATCTATTTTGGTGCATTGATAACACACCATGATTCCACTCCCAGAGGAATATGAGGAAATATCTTGAGACTTTTCAATTCCATGACCAGTTCCAACAACTTCTGGTTGCTTTCCCACATCCTTACTGGAATTCCCCTTATAATTTCTAGAGACTAAAGTAGAGAAGACTATCTCAAGCACTCCTTATAAATCATCCTAGACACGAACATCTTGAATCACTACATTGGAAATAAAGGTTATGTTTAAATATAACACATTTGAATACATATCATGAAGATTCCCACACAAAAAACGTTGAGTCTTTATGGAATCATCTGCAACATACTCCGAAAGGTAAGGGACTAGGTCCACAAAATGACAGAAGTATTCAAATACCAACCCACTACCCTATTTGAGACAATATATTTCCATCCCCTTCCCCACCTTTACTTACTCAGTAAAATACTGACAGATGAATGAAGCCTTAAATAACACCCAAGTAAGATCTTCCTAAGGCTTGTTTTGAGACATTGACTTCCACCACTTCCACTTTGGTCCTTCTAGAATAAAGGTAGAAAAGTTCACCTTTGTAGACTCTAGAAACTAAACAAGGAAAAAGATCCTTTCAATTTTAATCATCCACTCTTCCACATTGAGAGGATATACTTTTCCATGATAGAGAGGTAGATTTAACTTACAGAAATCACTAAGGAAATCCTTAAGTTGATCAACTAGATGATCTGCCAACGGTGAACCACTTGTGGTCATAGTTTAAATATCCATTAAATCTCGACGGGAGTGAACACTAAGAAAAAAGAAAATCAAAAACTCAATCAAAACCAACTAATAAAAAGAGTCCTCAAATTCAAAATACCGCACAAACAAAACTTTCCAAAACAAAGGGAAAACAAGACACATGTCCATTGGCTATCAAACACACCACAATTTTCTCTTAAAACACTTTTGAAAAGAAAAACATACTTGGTGTATTTTCACACACACAAATGGCATTCTATAAATTCTCACTCACATGCACATTCTCATTCCAATCTAGGCACATATCAACTCATGCCATACCGAGCACTCATATGTCCACATAGTTATATATATCATGCATGTGAGTACCCATGAAAATACCAAAGGTCAAAAAAATAGTCCCATTTCAAAATTCACAAGATTTTTAAAAGATAAATAACCCCTAAGTCAAGAAACATTTTCAAATTCCATGTTTTAATCCATTTATTTATATTTATAAATAAAATATCATTAATTTACATAAAAAAATTCAATTCGTTTTATTCAGAACATTTTATAGTAGATTAAAAATATAATTTCATCAAAATAATTTGATTAAATACCCACTTCTATTCATTTAAAACAATTTCCAAAATAAATATCTGTTTTCAAACAATTGTTTTCCATAAACCCCAAGTTTTGATTATAGAAATCCTATCTCATTAAATCATTTTCATTTTACCCAAAGGGGTCATTTTATATAAATTAATTTTTATAAAGTCTTTCATAAGGTTAATTATGAAAATACTTCTTCACACTTTCCAAAAATCCAATCATTACCACTAAAACCCTATTTTCAAAATTCCAACACAATATTTTTGAAATAATTTTTAGAATCAACGAACACTCAAAGAAACTAACAAGGGAACTAGTTTCGATGAGTGACTTGGTCATATGGTTGGAGGCCATACAACAAACACACCACCATCACATAGAGCCTTATAAGACCATGTACCTAGGTCCACATGTCTTGTTAGGCCCTACAAGCACACGAAGACCACTAGAGAATCTCTCTTTTAATGTCCCAAACACCAAAAAATTCATGAGAACCAAAAGAAACCAACAAAGCAAGACTTATAATGGAAACCTGAGGATAAAAGTGAGCAAGGGGTCAGGAAGCCGTTATCTTTCCTACCTATTTAGTACTGACAGTCCTACTCCATCTAACTTGATATTCCCAAGTAACAAAGGGAACTCTAAAAAGAAAGGTCCTATAAAGAGATGAAATGCCCTGATACTATTTTGTTACAAACCAACCCAGGTCGACCGCAAACCAATCACCTAATCTGATCCACAACATAGCCTGAAGGGAATTCTTGATCCCCACAGGTTGGAAACTAGTTCCAAGGATAAACATAGAGAAAAGGGAGCATTTTGTTCCAAAGAAAATAAATAAACAAAATATTGGAATGATAAAAAGATCAACCCACATATATAAATAATCATTTGAATATATCTTAAAAAGCTAAAAAATACAACCATACTATATAATAAAACCCAAATTGAAACTTGAATAACCAACATCTCCATGTGACCCCGAGGGTCGCTCTCCGATACAAAGAACAACTATTTCCCATCACAATCAAGACTAAGAAAAGTCCTTAACCACAAGCTAAAAATAAGAGGAAATTATAGGTATGAGTATTAAAACTCAGAAGGAATGCCTGAAAAACCTATTCCCAATGCACTTCCTTTAAAATAAGAGAAACATAAACCTCAAGTATGAAATACAATATACAAATTAATATTTTTATAAAAATTTTCTACATTAAAACAAGTCATGTTGCATTTCCCATTTTTATTCCAAATCTAGAATCTTTTCTATCAAAACACATGAACAATTTTAAGGGGAAAGTGATCTATTATTTAAAATAAATACAAGTGAGTATAAAACATGTTCTACTTTTAAAAAAAATTTCATAAAAAATTGAAAACCAAAACATCACTTTCTAAAAGAATACTCCACACATATGAACATCACAATAATCACACAACAAGTACAATGGAAATAAGCACCCAAGAGTAACCAAAAAATAAGTACACAAATCATTAATACAAGAGAATAAGTACCAATAGACATGGGAGAACCTAGGAGCACATGAATAATATAGAACATACTAATACATGATGACTCATCCTGAAAATTATTCCTCACTCAATTTCATAAAATACTCCTATACGCTCAGCCATACCCCCACATGGTACAGACTGTGGGGCATGATCCCATAGTAATAAAACTCAATATATCCCCATGCTACGAGCCACTACCTAGGGCATAATATAACCAGTGTATCAATCATTCTTAGAATATTCAATAGCTGTGCCAGGTTCACCATTTCAAGATTATAGAAGAGGGGTGATCCAACTGATTCCAACCGAGCATCTAATCACATTCAAAGATATCATATATCATATATAATAATATACACAATATTAATCAACCCAAATAACTCTAGGGATCAATATCTTTTAATTATAATGAATAAATGAGCAAATGATTCTCAAGGATTCTAAAATGTGGACATCCCACCCATTCACATTAACTAGGCAAGAGAATTATCCAAGGAGGGTTTTCATGATAAACATTCACCACTTTCATAATGGTGCCAAACGAGCCTCAAATTCCTCTTACAAAACCAATAATTTATCAAAGAACCAAATCCACTTTCCAAAGAGATGAAAACAAACCACTTTCCATTTCACAAAAATTTTACAAATCTCTTTTAAACATTCAAATCACACTTTCAAGGAAATTCCTTTATAAAAGTGCCAAACGGTCCATAATCCATCACCACATGACGAACCACTTTCCAAAATCCAAATACGTGCTTATTTTAAATTCTAAAACCACTTGTAATATTCTCTATAGAAACCAAATCATCATTTAACATGATAAAATTTCATTCAAAAATCAAAACAATGATTTAAATATCATAAACTTAATGGGAAAGCCAACTAGGAATTTTTTCAAACACTTGGTGTGGACATTTATAACAAAAAAATTCCATTTATCTCAAAACAAGGTATAAAACAAAAATTTTTTACACTAAACATTACATCCAATGATCACACAATTATATTTATCATATAAAGAAGGTTGGAAAAGCATTAAACTAACAAATCTCAAAATTTAAAGGCAATTGAAAAGGTAAACCTACCTCAATATCACGATGATTCAACAACGCACACCCAAAAAAACCTTATTATGGTTATAATATCCATTATCTACCAATATAATACATAAAAAAATAAAACTCCCAACATAAATGAAGGTAAATAAGAACTCTATATCCACATGACCATGGGATGAAGAGATCTCAAGAGAAAATGGAAGAAGAATGAAGAGTAATGAGAGGAGAGAAGATTACCTTGTTATATTTTCCCCAAAACTTGAAGAAATCCTTAGATCAACAAAAATGGAGGAAGGAGGAAGCTTCTAAAAATAGGTATAAGACTCTTTAGGGACACACACACTAGGGGAAGGATAAATGGGGCGTTTCGGGTTAAAATACCAAAATGTGTAGGGTTGTAATTTCATAAAAATTTTAGATCTGGGCAACTCGCATGGTTTACCAAACTATGCACCAACCATGTGGTAGCTACTACCTAAGAGGTTATTGAATACATGGCTTTCCTACATAGTTTTATTTATAGTGAAAAAATCTTGTGTTAGTTTTGGTCTGAATCAAATACCCACTCACGATTACCTGGGTTGGGATGCACAGTTTTTCAAACCATACATAGGCTACTGCAAAGCCCCAAAACCCAAATTTTCTCTAAGAACTCTTGAAGTAACTAAGGAATAACTTTGTGGTTAAAACTAAACCAAGATACACCTAAAAATTTAAACTCCATCACAAATAGAACTCAAGAGAAGAACCAAGATTCACAGATGAACTGTAACAATGAAAAAAAAAGTGTGACATAAAGGATAAAAAAGATAAAATTTATACATTATAAATTAAAATCCCTCAAATAAAAATTAAGTCAAAATTATCCTTCCATTACTTGATTAGTAATGAAAGCAATAGAACTAAGTGTTTGACCAACCCTTTTTGAGACACTTACTTTCATATGGGGAGTTATTATGAAATTTTTGGATTGAATTAACCATTTTAAATCAAGAGGAGTATCCTTTTCTAGACTTGGTGTAATTTATAGGAAATTTTATAAGAAATCCAAGTGAGGATTTCTGGATTGGGGCATCCACTGAATGGATCAAGGAGCTACAATCCTATAGTTGAAAAATATGTGCCTACCTAAATACCTTAAAATAGTTTGACCAACCCTTGTTTGCATCCACTTCAGGTATATTCATCAAGTTTCTATTCACCTCTTTTGTATTAAATTCAATATTTTTACAAAATATTTGTATTTGAATATAAGAAATGAGCAAAAATAGAATTGTTATAGAGTGAACTCAAACCAAGTTGAGAAAGAGTGATCACCATATCACCCAAGGGTAAATCACTATTTCTCATTTCTAGATTAGATTGATTTATATTTGTAATAAGTGTTACCAAAACATTTATCTCAATTTCCAGCTAGACACAACAAGATATTATTTATTTTTTTGTAATAAATGCTTTTATGGAACTTTAGTACTAAACTAATAGTTCAATAACTCTTGAATCACATATATACATTGAAATGAATGAAGAATATAAAATATAAGAATCTTACCCAATCAGAAAAAGGTAATTATTTATAAAATAAAACTCAAATTATTTGATCTGTTTTTACCCATAAAAGTGTTTTAGTCTCAATTGTGCTAAGATACTAGATATAAAAAAAATACTTATCTTATTTTAGATAAATAATAATTTTTTAATAAAGGTACATCACAAATATTTTTAGAGTTGGTTAAACATGGATACATGAACCATTATAAAATAAAGGTAACTTTGTATACTTTATGAGATTACTTTAATAAATTTTAGAAATTATCAATGAAGTAAATGAGTGCAGTTGGTAAAGATTGAGGAATCTAGGAGCCATATTGTAGGAGAATATCTTATCCAAGTAATAATTGATCATATATGTGGAGAAAAGGTTATAGATAACTCACATTTCCTTCTATACATCAATTTCACAATGGTAATGAAAGGAATATCAATGATGGGTCTTATATATATTGAAAATCTTTTATTATTCCTTCCATGAATTTTTTTGTAAATAGAAGTTCAAAAACTAACCATATACCAAATATATTGTCTAATAGATATCTTATCAATTGCGATATGATATGAATATATTAGCAAACTATTTAAAGTTTTTGTTGAAAATAATTTGTTAAAATCCGGCCTTAGCTATAAAAGAACATAAAAACGCTAATGTGCATTTGATTTAATGATATTATAGCCACTAAGGATATTAACATATATTTAGGATTGACTATATTTCCATAAATGAATCCTATATCATTGAAGATAGAGGGAGTAGACTTAAATTATTTGAGTTAAGACTCTTGATACCCATGAGTTGGAATATGAATACTAGACTCCACACAGCTTGCTGGGAGGAGTAGTTCTAAATACACACTGCATAGAAATTTATAACAAAAATGTTGGTTTATGTTCACCATGGTGGGTGATACATAAATTATTCTTTTATAATAAGTATTCCTAAAATTCTAAAGTAAATGGTAATATGATGAGGTTGAAAAGTTTATATAGATTCAAGTAATGGAATCCATGAATCAAGATTCGAGGAATCCATATTTTGAATGTTTCTAAGACCTGATACTGCAGGTGAGTATTAAAGAAAAACTAGACATGGATGGTACAAGACAGTACCAATAAATCATGATTGGTTTTTAAAAGTTCTAGTCGATTAAAATACTTATACACTAATCATCATGAATAAAATCCTTTTTGAATTATACTTTTTTAAATCATATTTCTATGATAATTATATTGGGATATTGATTGTCGAGTCCACCTCACTTAGAGGAAACATTACGGTAGATGTATATATGACGCGACCAAAAGGATACCCTATGGTATATGTATAATAGGCATAAATTAAAAGGGTCAATGAAATCAATAAATTATAATAAGATATGTAGATTACATAAATTCATTAATAAATAAATCATGCATAGTGATCATAAAAACATTTATTTGGAAATTAATGAGTGACACATGTCTCTATATAGTTAGTGGGAGCACTATAAGTTTTAAATATAGATATATTCATAACATATCAAAAAAAATGTTAGGTATTACTAGTTTGTTAACAATATGGAATGAAATTTCTCCAAGCATGAATTAAATCAGCAACCATGTTCTATAGAACAAGATCAACAAGATAAATCCATGAGTTTGTTCAATTTAGTGATAGTAAATATATTAATTAAGTATTGAAAAATACAATTTATAAAATTTCAAGATTGAATTCTTGTTGGAATATAATCCTTACAACATAACATTCATAGACATAGGAAGTGATTATTGAGATTAATATAATTTCACAAGATTAAGTGCTAGGAATTTATATCATGGGCCATAATATATACCAATGTTTTATATTACTAATTAATGATACACAATATGTAAATATAAAATAGATCTAACATAATTGTATTGAATTTCAGGTAGAACTATGTGATAATACTTTGAAAAATATAACTGGATGAGTTCTTGGTGTCTGAAGAAGTGGGAATACTAGTGATCAAGTGAATCGAACACTTGTCTTCATTTAGTTAAATTTTATTAAGTATCATAAAAAAGGATAAGGTAATATGAAAGAAAAATTTATTGCATTCAATGGTAGCTATGTGTACAATATCTGAGTACGTTGTGACTTATGATGTGGATTAAGGAGTGTTTTAGCAATGTCCAGTTCAATTTTTTTATACCAAAATAAAGAGTTTTATCATTATCATGATAAGATTTGAATATAGATTTATTCAAGATGTCAATACTTTGACATGGGAACAATAGGTGGATATATAGTTATATCACTACCTAAGGGATTTTATCAAGATAGTAATGTTGTAGTAAATAGATTTTCCACAAAGAAATTTTTATTTTTCCAACCCTAGCCATAGAAACGTGATCAGCCTAGTAGCTACATCCAAACTTAGTAGAATTATGTTTCTATATATGAGAACTAACCGATTTTTAGCAGTTTTCTCTAGTGAAAGTGTGAGTTTGTTGGAGTCAGTGCCTTAGAACCAACTAATTTTATACTTAACATTACATTTATATTAAAAAATGTGAGTATTAATTTAGATATATTATCATATATTTATTTCACATATGAATAATATTTATGTGATAATTTACCAGAGTTTCTATCATATTGAAAAGGGCATATAAGTTCCCCAAAATGATGTTAACATTGAAATTATATGACTATATTCTTAAAAATAGTTCTATGGTTGGATAATGTACTATACAAGGGAATATAATATATGTATTGTTAGGTGTGAGTACTCATAAGCGGATGAAGCTTCTTATCATGAAGTTTGTACTTGGTAATCTACAGGATGAGAGATTATAAGAATAGTCTCGCCAATAGGAATTATCCATGTTTTTATGTCATTAGATATTCATATATATGATTTTGTGTATTGGTCCTTATACTTTAATATTATTAATAATGCATTTCATGACTCACACACTTAGATTTAATGACAAAAATCATCTTTCTATATATTGGTATAAAGTAGGGTATGTTGGGCGCATCATGAATAAAATGTTATTAATGGATAATTCGAGTAAGGATTTGTACCTTCCCACTTTATGGATGTTGATATCTCAACCCTTTTATTGAAATATAACTATCACATTAAATTCTATGGACATGGTGTAATGAAGTTTACTTCAGATAGTCAAAGAAATGCATACCAGGTATATGGGTTGATGGAATAGATGTGAAACCTACATGATGAAATATTGAGATAAAGGGATTATATTACACAGTAAGCGTTTGTATGTGGTTTTCAACACTGCAACATTAAGTTCTTTCTCTTGGGTTCTTTGACCCATTACTATACGATAATCTTGTACTTTAGGCATACCCACCTATTTCCAATAAGAAATAATTCAAGAGGGTCACACACTAAGTATTTCCATTAGTCTTGATTAAATTATATTTAAATTTAATTAATGGAATAATATTATTTTCATGGTTGAGGAATAATTTTATTCAGGTTTTATTGATTATAGAAATTAAATAAATATTTATTCATCAGATTGTGAATAAAATATATATATTTATTTTATTGAATATGTAATAAATATTTATTCACTGGTTTGTGAATACAAATATTTATTCATGAATAAAATGTTTATTTATATATTTAATAAATTTTGAGGAGTTAGAATAGACTAAGACTATGTCTGGTAATAAATATTAATTTACAATATGAAAAAATAATATTCGTTATTGTCAAAGTTAGTGTGCGCACCATAAAATAATGATCTTGGAAAACATTATTCGATAGGAATTCCAAAGAAGGTATAACACCGTCTCCACTGATAGGTGATCAACTATTTAAGAAAGTAAAGAATATAGCCACAATTATTTGTAAACTTTCTTTGAAAAACCTTATGAACACTGGTTTGAAAAAAATATTAGTTTTATTTTGAATTATCATACTATAATTTCTTGTACATAATACATTTTCTTGATGTCATGCATGTAGAAAAAATGTATGTGATATTGTCATTGGAACATTACTAAGTGAACCCTTAAAAATAAATTATTATGTTAAGGATAGTTTGAAATGATTGATATGGGGATATGGGAAGAGTTAGTGCCAGTGATCGGTGAATGATGTACTTTTATTTCTCCAGTTGCTTACACTCTTTCCAGGAATGAGATATATCCGTTTTAAAAATTTCTAAATGATGTAAATGTTTCAAAGGGTTATTAATCAAATATCAAGAATATCATGTCAATGATTTATTTAAAGTTAAAGGGCCTGAAATAAAATGAATGTCATGTTTTGAAGTAAGATCTAGTTCTTATAGATTTACATTTCATTTTTACTAAGAATTTACATCATATATTAACCAATATTTGTATATGCAGTAAAGTTATAGAGCTGGTAAATTTTACAAATACAAATAAAAGGAATTGCTATCATATTATGTGAATTAGAGATATTCTTCCGAACATAATTATTTAATAGGATAGTTCACTTGGTTAGAGAGATCCGAATATATGGTCTTGTACATTATAGATAGATATACCCCATTGGATTGTATATTAATATTTTGAAAGGGTATGTTAAAAATAAAATTAACCTAGATGATTGTATTGTGGAGTGATATATTATTGAGGAATACATTGAATTATGTATCACATACCTCTTTGATGTGGAAATCACTTGTCTACCAAAATATTTTCACATCAAGAAAATTATGGTTGAAATAATTTTTTGAATATATGTTGTCATAATTACTGATAATGAGAAATAATAGGTTTACCTTTATGTTTTACATAACAGTTTAGATATTTCACCATATGTTGAAACCCAAAAAGCATTTTTTAGGAACTTAAATCCATTAATGGATATAATATGGATATAAAATACACATACTTGATAGTTTATAAGATGAATCTGTGAACATATTTTGAAGGAGTCAATTAAAATTTTGAATTCAATTTTATAATGACTCTGATGGCTAGAAAAAGGACCAAGTCTACATTTATTATCTTATAATGGTTATGTAATTAATGGTTATACATTCTATATAAAATAATATGATGAACATAGTACCAAGAAAAATTGTGGAGTTAAACTTGTGCTTGAAATGATGCATGTATCTGGTACTAAGGACATCAATCTAATTTATTGAAATATGTCTTAATTTGGAATCATTGGAAAAATATGTGTGTTGTATTATTCAACATTCCTAGTTCATATTTTTTCAATTCAAGTGGGTTGATAACATGAGTGTATTTAAAATAGATGAATTGGGATTTGTGAAAGTGGATTTATATAAGGAATGTTACAAAAATGAACCATTTATAATGGAATAGTAAAAATATTTTATATCATGGATCCTACAAATAGAAAAAGATCAATTGTTTTGTTATCGACCAAAACCACTAAAGGGTTAGATGTTAATTCAAATTTGGATGACTCTTTCATTAGGATATGACAATAATTTAATGGAGGTTCCAACTTAGATAAGGTATTTTATATTAGAGGACCCCAAAAATAGGGGATTTAGATACTTAATAGAGGGGACAAATCTATTCAACCTTTAAAGAAAAAAATAGAGTTCAATAATTATGTTATATATTTTTTGTAATATACATTTAATTACCTCATATTATTATCAATTAAACAGTAAATTTACATAATATAAATTAAATATTCATCATCTTCTATAGATAATGGATTCTACACATGCCGGTGCTCCCAATCCATAGTAACAATATGTTTCTCAACATGATGATGCTCAAAATGCAGAGGAACAACAAGTTTCTCCACAAGCCAATAATCCCAATACCAAGGAATAATATATTGATGATTTTGAAGATAAAGAAATGGTAGAAGGTGAAAAACCAATGTACTAGAAAAATAGGTGCATCAGAGTGTGATGGTGTTAACAAAAATTATTAAGGTGAGAAGTAAAACTTCAAATTAGTGGTTGGATGGAATGCACATGCTATCTTTTTAACCACCAAAATTCCATTTTCATTAGTTAAATTTGGTTCAAAACTAAAATTCATGTGTCGATTGATTTATATATTAGTAATAATGCTGTTACTATGGTTAAAGCACTAATTTGGGAAGATATTAGGGTAGCATTATGATGCACTTTATTTATTTTAATAAAAAATAAAACAATAAAACATTGATTTATTCTTCATTATACCATATAGAGTGCATTTATAATAGATGTATTATGAATTAAATTTGTATTAATGGCCACTGTAAAGGCTCATAGAGGCTTTCATACAATTCTTATGAAGAATCATCTCAGGGATGTTGAAGGGAAAGTCAACCCACACCACCATAGATTTATAGGTACATGATAAACTAAGACATGTGGAAATAATTTATTGGTAATCCTAAAGAGGCATCTTTTTAGGTACATTGTGATTGGAATACATTACTTTAAAATACATGTATTAATCACTTTGATTAATATTTGTTAATTTTATGAAATAGAAACTAAGCTTTAAAAATAAGAAGACTGCATCAAAACCAATGTACCCTGACCATAAAGCAAGGATTGAGTACTCTTCACTTGAAAAAATGGTATGTATTTTAAATATATGGGAATAATTTTATGTGGTATGAAACAACAACATAATCATATTCCTTTATTTAAATTAATATTGATGAATCAAAATACAAATCGACTTCCATCCCATGTTATGTGCTATATAATGAGGCTCTTATAAATAAAGATAGAATACTAATCGATGAAAACACAAAAAAAAAGTGTGGGAAACATGTGTAAGTATGACATAATAAGAATTTATTTTTATTTAAATCAGTATTACATAACTATGATTACTTATTTTACTATATTTTTATTCTGATTTATAAATAAGAATTATCATTGGATATACTCAATGAAAAACTACTTTCAATGACCTTAAAGTGGCTAGAACAATATGGTTATGTCATAGGTGTGGGTTTTGGAGTGTCGTGCCAAATATATTTTAAGTTAATAAATGAACAAGGGGATAAAGATAAGAAAATAATGGAGATACATACATGATTAACTACTCTAGATGAAAATCTTAATCATCAGTATGAGATTTTAGAGAATTTTATGGGAAGGAATCAGAGAGAAGAAAAAACACAACAAACAATACATAGAGACCACCCAATTTGAGGAAATCCATTCCACTCAAAGGTCATCTTATTAGAGGTGATCAATTTTTTCATTACAATTTCAATGAAATGTGAACTAGTTAGACACTGATACCTTTCATGTACTCATATTCTATAGGGTAAAAATGATTGTGATTTAAATATATCAGCACATACCCATTTTGTAGTTGAAAGTGGTATAATGTACATTATATAACGAGAGATTATATAAAAAAATAAACTTCCAATAGGTCATGTGAGAGTGGGGGTTCTATGTAGCTCATGATTTGAGTGTTGAGATACCTATTCCCCTTGATGATCTGGATGTTCACATGGTCAAACTTGTTATTGAAAATTTTATATAATGGAAATTTATTCTAGTAAAAATGCATGTCAAAAATGAGGAATTAATTTCCAATTTATTTTTTTATGAAAAACAATAAAAATTAATGAAAAAGTAATGAACTAAGTAATATTTTTATAGTTAAATAAAAGGAAGGATTCATAGAAGGTTGATTCCAAATAATCTAAAGTATCAACCAATCGATCAAAAATACCTTCAGAAAGTCCTTTTACCCAGCCAATTCAACTTACACATTTACTAATATAACATGTTCATGTAGATACAATGTTAACAGATTGATATATGACCATAATTGATTTCAAATAAAAAATGCACAGAGTGGCCATTATAGGATTTCTTGGTCTTGATAATATATATGAAATCCAAAAGTAGGGATGGCTAGAAGTCTCTATTTTGTATGTATAAATGAGGCACGTTTTTATAATTTTTTTTCCAATAGTTGATATACTATGTTAATTATAGTTAAATTCTATTCATATTTTTTTAGGCATTCATATCAGTCTATTTGCAGGGAAAAACCTATGAAAAAAATTTAGACTCATTATTCCTCACATTACTTTGATATAAAAAATATCATTAAAAGAATAGGAATATATAGTAATAGTGAAAAAATTAGCCTCAATGTTTGTAAACAAACTTATAAATGATAAAATATTCTTAATAACCACAATGTAGGGGTAAATCTATATAATTCAATCATATAAAATATATTTTCATTACTTTCATTACTTATTCAATTTTGTTATTAATATAGTATTGGTTTCTCATTGTAATCAATTTGAATACTCTAAAGATTTATTTTTTGGATTTAATTCATGGATACCCAAATAAATGACCACACATGATGACAATTTTCATATTTGAATACACTACATGTAGTATTTTATAAATAAAATTCAAGTTATACATTTTATATTACATTGTAATGAAAAATTTATTATGACATGGAGGTGTTTAAATATCATCAAAATCATGGCATGAGGATAATCCATTAGCACAAGAATCCTATCAAATTATATAAGTGGATAAGTATTAGGGTATATATAATAATATTTCACGATAAAAATAATATATAAAAAAGAACTTAGTTTTCTCAATTTTTCTGTAGTATTTGAAATATACTAATGGAAAATATTTTGGTTATTATGTTTACAAATTTATGAAAGATATCATATTCCATCAATAAGCTAGCACCTATGAAGAGTTATTTCCTTGACAAATAAAATTTTATTTAGAATATTTATTAATCCAATTTTATTTACATTTTTCCCGTACTAACAGGACCACCAAAAGTACACATATTAAAAAGGGGAAATAGGTTTTTTTATAAATGAATGGGCATAATACTTTGTGTCATAATTTATGTTGACATCATGAAGCATTGACTTAATATAACTTTTTTTTAATTTTCTCATTATTTTATTTATTTTTTTAGTTAACTTCCTTATCATTTTTATCTAATACTTATTTAGTTTATTTTCATAGGGATCATGAAGAAATCAATTCATCAATAATTTTTTTTCTTAAAATTTTTTGTTCTCTATAGAGATCAAAAAATGGTCGGAGAAAAATTAATTCTCAACAAAGTCTTAAACAAGGATGATGTTCTCAAGTATTATGTTTTATTTTTATAGAGATACTTATTCTTTATTTTATTTTTTATGTTGATTAGTGTGTGTTTCCAGTTTATAAATTTCTCAAAGTGTGTGTTTTTAATTTAAATTGATATTTTGGTTAATAACTCATTTCACTCATTGAAAACAAAATAAACACACACAAATTTTCTTGATACTTTAATAAAATGATCCATAATTTTTTTTAATGTGTAGGAATCAGCTGTTTGTCAATCTGACACATAATGTGGTCGGTATGACTCGAAGTGGAATCTTTTATTTAAAATTGAAAATTTAGTTCAAAACACACATCACATACTCAAAACTAAGAAAATTATCTTAGATTTTATTTATACTTTATAAAAATAATTCTTAAATCATTTTGTCATGTGATATTCAACCACAAATCAATATGACACATGGTGTTGAAATTATGACTCCAAGTGTGTTTTTTAATTAAAAATTGAAATTTAGCTCAAAATATTTGTAAAACACTCAAAACCAAGAAAAAAAATCATATTATTTTGATATTTCAGTAAAATGATCCATAAGTCATTTGTGACATGTAAGAATCATCTCAACCTAAATTTAATACATGATGTGACCGGTTCGACTCAAAGTGTGTGTTTTTGGTTTAAAAATAATTTTTTTGGAAAAAACATGTCTCAAAAAATAAAAAATAATAAAATACACTCTTATTGTATTTTTAATTTATTAAAATGATCCATAAGTCATTTATGATGTGTTGGAATCAACCAAAATTTAATTTGACACATGGTGTGACTGATATGACTCATAGTGTATGTTTTTTATTTTAAAAATGACATTTTAGTTAAAAACAAAAGTCACTCACTAAAAACCAATAAATAAAACTCATATTGTCTTTATAATTTTGTAAAAAAAATCCATAAATCAATTTTTATGTGTAGGAATCAGCTAGATGTCAATTTGACACACTGTATGACCAGTATGCCTCAAAGTGCGTGTTTTGAGATTAAAAGAAATGAAATTTTAGTTAAAAAAATGCACCACTCACTGAAAATTAATAAATTTACTTTTACTATGTTTATAATTTTGTAAAATGACATATTAGTTATTTGTGACATGTAAAAATCACACACACATAAATCTGACATATGGTGTGACTGATATGACTCAAAGTTCCTGTTTTCAAATTAAAAATGACATTTTGGTTAAAATCATGCGTCACCCACTGAAAACCAATAAAAAAACTTGATTTATCTTGATACTTTAGTAAAAATATCCATAAGTCATTTTTGATATGTATGAATAAACTGCACCTTATTTCGACTCACGATGTTCTTTGTATAACCCAAAGTGCATGCTTTTATTTAAAATTGACATTTTAGTTAAAAAAATACATCACATAATCAAAACTAAGAAAATGATCTTGGATTGTCTTAATAATCTAGTAAAATCATCCATAAGTCATTTGTGATGTTTAGGAATCAATAAAAAATAAATACTCTACACAGTGTAACTGTTATGACTCAAAGTGTGTGTTTTTATTTAAAAATGACTTTTTTGTTCAAAAGATGCATGACATACTCAAAACTGAGAAAACACATTCATATTGTTTTGATAATTTAGGATAATTATATATAAGTCATTTGCAACATATAATAATTATATTCACCACAATCTAATACACATTGTGACTGATATGACTCGAAATATGTTTTTTTTCAGTTTAAAAATGAATTTTTAGTTAATTTATGTTTTATTTATTGAAAATAAATAAAAAAAATATTATGGGTTTGATACTTTTAAAAAAATAACCCATAAGTCATTTTTTATGTTTATAACTTATCTACACATAAACCAAACACATAGTATGACTGGTGTGACTCAAAGTGTTTGTTTTTAGTTTAAAAATGACATTTTAGTTAAAAACATGTATCACTCACTGAAAAATAAGAAAACACACTCATGTTTTCTTGATACTTTTCAAAAATGTTCCATAGGTCATTTGTGATGTGTAGTAATCAACCAAACATTAATTTGATACATGGTGTAAATGATATGAATCAAAGTACACGTTTTTAATTTATAAATGATATATTAGTTAAAAACATGTGTCACTCATTGAAAACAAAGAAAACACACTTGTATTTTATTAATACTTTGATCTATAAGTTATTTTTGATGTGTTGGAATAAACCTCGCATCAATTTGACACATGGTGTGACATGTTTTAATTTAATATTTACCTTTTAGTTCAAAACATGTATCACATACTCAAAACTGAGAAAATGAACTCTAATCATCTTCATAATTTAGGAAAATGATCTATAAGTTATTTGTGATTTGTAGGAATCAAAAACTTGTCAATATGACACATGGTGTGGCTGGTATGCCTTAAATTGTATGTTTTTATTTAAAATTGACATTTTAGTTCAAAATACATATGACATAATCAAAATCAAGAAAACACATTTAATTTTTTTTGAAACTTTATGAAAATAATCCAGAAGTTATTTTTGATATATAGGAATCGTCCACAACTCAATACGATACATAGTATTATCTATATGAATCTAAATGTGCCTTTTCATTTTAAAAATTATATTTTAGTTAAAAACATGTTCCACTCGATAAAAACAAAAAAAAAATCTCTTTTATTATCTTTATAATTTAGGAAAACAATCCATAATTCATTTTTTGATCTGTAGGAATCATCCACACATCAATCCAACACAAGGTGTGACCGATATGACTCAAAGTGCACATTTTTAGTTTAAAAATGACATTTTAGTTAATAAGTGTTTCACTCATTGAAAAACTAGTAAACACACTAGTATTGTATTGATATTTTATGAAAATGATCTATAAATATTTTTTGATGTGTAGGAATCAGGAACATGTTAATCTGACGCATAGTGTAGCTGGTATGACTCAAAATGCCTTTTTTTATTTAAAATTTTAATTTTAGTTCAAATCTCACACTGCATACTTAAAAGTGATATAATTCACTCTTATTATCAAGATACTTTATAAAAATTATTCATAAATTATTTTTGACATGTTGGAATCGACCACACATTAACTTGGCACACAATGTTATCAATATGACTTAAAGTGTATGTTTTTAGTTTAAAAGTGAAATTTTATTATTGTATTGTTTCATATTTATTTTTAATTAATTTATTTATATTATTACTGAAATAAGATTTTTTTTATATTGGTACACTCTTTTGATCTATATGGGTAGTTTTTTTTAAAACTGGTATCATGATCAAGATCTTTTGAGAGGGGGTCGGGGTCCAAAGACAATGAAACATTAATGTTTTTGAATTTTTTGTTGTTTATGATAAATTTTATGTACCAATGTAACTATATAAAACAATGTTTGAAATGTTTATGATATAGTTTTTTATTTTATTTGTGATGTAAATTTAATTGAAATTAAATTTTTTATTTTCTTCTACAGTGTGCTATAATTTTAGCAGCACACTGCTACAACATGGATTTTATCAGCACTAGGTATAACGCTGATAAATGATCACTTCATTAATGCTAAAAATACACTAATAGAGTATTCCCTTTATTAACACCATAAAAATAACTAATAAAGCCCCCCTATATTAGTACTAAACTAGAACTGATAAAGGACCCCCTTTATAAGCACATTTTTAGCACTAATAAAATTCATCATCTTTTAAAGGCTCTTAAAACATCATTGCTTTTTTAGCAATGATGAAGACTATTTATAGCACTTTTAAATCCCATATCTGAGTAGTTCTAGGATCATTATCAAATATAAAAGAGAATAAAGCATATCTAACTCTAAGAAGGTAAAATAATATGGATTCAATTCATAGAGAATCATAAATGAACATAATTTTAAGCATATAATCGGGAGAACAATCAAGGTAAAATTTTGGGCATCATATTCTTATAGATACTAATTTTATCATGGCTTTTTTCTATGATGGGAAAATTTATCTATACAACCACATTCTATAATTTCACTATATAATAAAATCATTTATCAATGAATTAGTGGGATATATAACATCAGACTCACCCATCAACATAAACAATGTCCATAAAACACAAATAATGTATGAATGGGAAGCATACAATCCTGAAAAATAAATTATAATTGTAAAAAATATGGAAACACACATTATCCACAAGGTATGAAAATAAATATTAATAATCAACTAATTCCTTATTAGAAATGAAATGTAACAAAAATTTAGAGCATCAATAAAGAGGGATCATGGATAATTCAAAAAATCATAGAGTTGTATCTTAAAAAGCATGAGTGATTCATTTTAAAGTATTATAAATAATAAAAATTAGGGAACCTCTTAAATTCCTTTTTAGACTCTTTCACAATATTGTTTCTGTATAAAAATATATTACATTATGATACAATTTTTTATAATTTATATATAAGTATATCAATAAGTAATATTCAATCTCATGAAATTATTTTAATTCACACAATAATATTTTAGAGTTTCAATTTTAAGTTTCATGTCCATGATATTTGATATTATTGAAGTTCTACAGTTATTATAGTGTATAATTTCATCTTTATTTAATTTTATATAATCATGATTTTATATTTATTAGGGAGTTCAATGTTACATATGTTATTGAGATTTCATTATCATGAAGTTAAATTTTTTTGAGTTCAAGGATTCATATTCATGATATTCATTTCCCTTGTAGTTAAAATTTCATTGTGAAAGAGTCATTTTTGTTAGAATTATATTTTTCATTTGATGAAATAAATCACCAAAAAACTATATAAATATTCATCTTAAATCATCAAGAATTTACATATTAAATGAAAAAGTATACTTGAATCCATTGATATCAAAAGGTTATCTAGACTTGTGTGGTTGGTCTTACAAGTCAATACATATCTTCAAATAATCCCTTAATTTTTCTTTGTGTTTTGTCTATATCTTATTATGTGATGTCAAAATAGAATAATTTTTTTATATATGATCCAAGAGAGATAAGCATCATATAAATAAATTTCCTATTATCTTTTCTATAATTTCTATTTTTTCCATAATAAAAAAAATAAATTAATACAAAATATTTTAGAAATTAAATATCCATATCCTATCAGATACATTGAAATCCAAATCACCAAAAATTTAATAAATTACTTTTAATTAGTCCTTTTTATGATTTATTTTGAATTTAATAATTTCACAAACATGGTGTAATTACCTTGGCATTAATTCCCAACTCTAATCTTTGACATTCTAACCTTTCAAATTCACACGTTTGATATTCCAACAATTGGATTTGATAAGTAAGATAGAAATTAATTTATACTATTGATTATATTATAATTTAGCCAATGTATAAGTGGTGATATGATAATGAAATTAAACTTTTGGATTCTATTAATTTCTCTTTGTGTTTTATTATCCTTATTTTTATTATTTTTTACATTGTGATTGAATTCTCACATTTATTAGATATCAGTTTTCCTTCTATTTAAATCATAATTCATCAATGACCAAGAACAATTTTCCTGTATCTAAATACTTATATGTATCTATTGGAGTTTGACATTGATTTTATAACACAAATTTAATATGGGATATTTCATGAACCAACCACCTCAGGTCATAAATCTGGTCATCTAACCCCATGGTTCTCCTTCAATATCCGTGGTTGTAAATGATCTTGAGTACTCGTGCGCTACTTTGTCTTAGTAAGAAAAATAATTAAACTTGGTTTATTTGTTTTTTCAAGTCAATCTCGAGCTAGATCTACTTGAGTAATAACTCAAGTCAAGTTTGAGTATTATATAAACATAATTTATTTTCTCATGATCCTAATTGAGAATATAATTTTTTAATAAATTGTTTTTATTTATTATATATGTATTTAATTTTAATCTTGAGATTTCAATCATGAGTAAAAATTTGAGTTGAAGCACAAATTTGATCTGTATTTTATAATTAAAATTTTGAAAAACAAACCTAATCAAACCAAGTCAATACTAATCAAGTAAATCAATAAATATTGAGTTTATCTCAAGCTTTATCTCGATCAAAGAAATTGATTCTCAATAGAGGATTGAGCAGAGATCGAGAAACAAGTTCAAGTATCGATATTGAGATTGATTACTGAGGTACTTAGCTCAAATTAGCTCAATTAAACCCATAGTAATACCTTGGTTTTAGTCCCAGTACACTATAGACTATTACCCAATGGGGTCACTTATCTGACTAATTATTTCCCCTACAGTCCAGTACATGTTCAATGTGCATTGTCCTCACTCACACACACCTTGAGAATCTTCCCAGGTTCTCACCCATCCTAACACCACTCAAGTGTAAGCATGTTAAACTATGGAGTTATAATCAGGTAGGCACTTAAAAATAAAGGTGAATCTTGTTGAAAAAGGAAATGATATTTATTCTTTTAACCCCACCCCTCAAACCTAGATAGTTCCACTGCACTTCTAGTGGGGTATTGGATCTAATACAATTATTTTTCATGACTTTAACTCTCTAGTCCACAAAACTGATCATATGACCTCATGGGTATCCTATAATACCTTGGTTTCCTTCTCATCACACTATAGACTATTACCCATCGGGTTCACTTATCATACTAACAACCATCCCCATAGGCCTACACATGTTCTTTCAGTATGAATTTTCTACACTCACACACACCTAGAGAAACTTCCTAATAGGTCACCCATACTTATACTACTATAGTACAGGAATGCTTAATTATGGAGTTTTAATCAGGTAGACTCCTTAAAATAAAGGTTTCCTTTTTTTACATGTGTAGTTACATTTAGTTTTTAAGTTTCACTTTTTTTGGGGTGTTATAATTTCTACCGAGACAAAAAGGATAGTATAATTGGGTAAGTAATACTTTCTATAATGTAAATTATTAAATTTGGTTTATCACATAAAACCATTAAAATTATATATTATTTCTTCTTTTTAATACATGAAAAAATATTTATCTACTATTAAATTCAGAATAGTAATAAAAAATATGATCATATAAATCAAATTTATTCCCTAATTTGAATGTGATTAAACTCAAAATCATGATAGAAATTTACATTTCCAAGGTCAATGTAAGTATTATGATCAACATTTTTATACAATGAATATAAATTGGTAAAGAAACCACCTAAAGTTGTTGAATGATGATGGTACACTAGGCATGTACCTTTTGAACACTGAATTATTTTTTTGATCATTATCAATAATAATTTATGGAATAGATATAAGCATTGAAGAAAAATTTAATAACCTGGACATGAATTACAATAATACCATAATTAATTTTGACATATCTAATTATTTTATATTCCATGAAGGTGCTAAGTATAATTAGAATCTATAATTTATCATGAAGGAGTTTGTCTTTTCTTTTGCAATGTATAAAAAAATATTATATATTTTATTTATTTTCTCATTTATTACACCTATACTATGTATATTCAATTTTATTTTATTAAACATAGATGAAAATATTGAATTAAATTTCAATATATGTTTCCTAAAGATTCCATAAATCATAATTAAATAATTTTATTTAATTTATTGAAGTGGATGTAAATATTTCATAAAGAATATTTATTTCATTCCTTGAAGTTAATGTAAATATTTTTATACTTAAGGTTTGGTAAATATGAAATATTGTGTCTCTAAATTATGATATTAAAATGATATCTTTTTACATCATTCTAAAGTTTATCGGTTTTGGTGGATCATCACATGATTATGGATGTAAAAAAACCCATTAAATTGATAGATCTATCATCACGAATCAATATGAAATATTTAGAATATAAAATAACTGGCATACTTAAAATATATAAATCTCTATTCCTGAGAAACTTGAAGGAGTTTTCCTGATCATAACCACCTAGTGACAACCAAAAAACTCTCTCCTCTATAGGGATGTCACCGGCCATTAGGATCATTGTTTGTAATGAGAGGATCCCGAACACCAAAGGTGTGCTGACACGTTATCCATGAAGATAAATGGTGGATAGAGAGGAAGAGAAATAGATATTAATACTAGGATATATAGTATCATATACTTGTGTTAAACCCAAGTTTCGGATCACATAATTTATATTGGTTACCTTTATTCAATGAATGGAGTTGAGCGTCAACTGCCAATTCTTGGTAGTTGAAATGCATTATGATAACACATGCTCGTTGGGGTATAGATAATCATTGAACATTTCAATGATTATTCATGAATGTATAGTAAAAAATGAATCAAATTTTTTATTCATAACCAAATATAAATCATACAAGAATATGTAGAGACATTCATTCATGTGATATTTTGTATCATATGTCCATCATACACTACAATAGATAGTTAATTGTATGCTATAATAGAAGCATCTTCAGACCCATATTAATATACATGAATTAGGGTATATCTTATAACAAAATATACCCATTTTAATTAATTTTTAACAATGTCCCACTTTAACTAAAATCCTATAAGAAATTTATGAAAACAACACAACTCATTGAGAATCCATCCATTCTATTTTGGATGTGGTTTATCAAACTCTATTCTTTTTGGAAAAAACACTTTAGAAAAAACATAATCCTTATCTTAAATCCTAAATGTGTGACCCTTTGGGAATTTTTAGCGTTAAAAAATTCATAATCTCAATTTAATAAAAATAATAAAAGAGGCACCTTTTGTAAATCATCAATGCCATTCAAGTTATAAAGGGGTTTGGTGTAATCATGATCAAACATACTCATATATCCATATGAACATGTCCATCATAAGATATATAATATGAATCATATTTATACCTATATAACCCATTATTCCATTACATCAAGTGACCACTAGACATAGAATGTGTCAATCTAGTATATTCCATCCCATATTTTCATAATTATCTGAAATAGACTGACCAAGTTGATGAACACATCTCATGTCATTCATCTAGTATATGATCAAATCATATGTCCTTAATCCAAATAGTTGAGCACATAACAAGTCACTCAACTAAGAATATTCATGAATTTACTCATTCTAATTAAATCAAGGTACCATATGTATTTAACTCGTCATACGAGTGGACAAATCCTATATTGGTTGAGCTCAAACCAATGACATGATAAATAGAAAACCCCACCACACCTAAATTAGCTAAGACTCAAGGATTGTGTAAGAAAGGTATCAAATTATAATTGTTATAATTCTAGGAATCTCTTTAAACTTAGGTAAGTACAATTCATAATAATAATACACCCCTAAGTAAATCAATTATCATATGACATTCCATATGATATACTTTGGAGAGTTTTTCAAGATAGTAAGTCTTTAATTATTACCTTATGATTTTGTTCCTTGAATAATGTGTACAAATATTTTCATAAATTATAATATTTTTATCATACTAATCTTAATATATCATTAAAACCAATAATAATATGTGATGATGGCCGATTAGGGATTATTCAAAGTCATAATTTAAGGGGACACTATCATTCCACTATTCATTTAGTATAAATTTCATCACACATGAATGAATGAAAATTGGAGATTACCTTTATTACAAAATCCTAATAAAATTTACAACTATTACATATAATCTATCATGTATCTTATACCAATAGATTCAATATCCTCTCTTGAATTTTCTACTCTAATGAATTTTTCAATGGATCCACTACATTCTGTTATATATCCATCCAACAAGATCTTTATATTTCCCCTCTAAATAATATTTTGGAAAAGATAGTACTTGATATGGGGTTTTTTGTCCTTTATTGAGACAAGGGTTCCTTGTATTGAGAAAAATATCCATTATTTTCATAGTAAAGCTCTATTACTCCCTTGATGTTAGGAACCACCCCAAGTTTAGTGATGAAATTCTTAATCTAAACATCTTCCCTCATAGTATCTGACACAATGATATAATCTATATTTATCATTGACCCTACTGTAATGGATTATTTATAACTCTTCCAAATTATAGCTACACTATTTAGGAAAATCATGAAACCAAATTGATATCTAATATCACATTTATCAGATTGTAAACTAGAATTAGTGTAACCCTTTACAATGAGATCATCCTTGCATCCAAAGACCAAGAAAGCATCTTTAATTCTTCTTAAGTAGTTAATAATGTTCTTTAAAATAATTAACTAACTATAACTATTATTGGTTTGGTATCTAAAAGTTACACTCAATGTATAAGAAAAATCAAGTTGATTACATTGAATTACCCAAATGGTTCTTGATGACTGTATTTATTTTCAAAGAGTAAGATATTTTTCAATATGTATTGGGTGATGATGAAGATCTCAGTGAATGAGATAATGATTAATATATTTCTTGGTTGGAAGCAACATATACATCAGATTATTGTAGTGTTGGTATTTTAATGGATTCATGGAAAGTATTGAAGGTTTGGTTATTGAAGTATAATCAAATAAAAATTCTAACTGAGTTTGAAAGAGAGTGAAGTAGTATACAATTATTAGAGAAATATATTGATAGAATAATGTGTGAGGGTTCAAAAATTATACATATAAATATTATAGATACTATCTTGTGATGAATCAATGTAAAGTGTGATGGTGTATTAATAAATCACTATCTACCAAAAATAATTATTGTGTTTAGGATATAACTATTGGAAATCTTGAGGATTTATGATTATAAAATTATAAAGGCTAGCTGTAAGGTTGATAATTAATACATGGATTATCAATAGTAAAGGTTTTTTAAATAAATAGAGAATATTTATTAGATGATGTCTAGGTAAATTTAAGTGTGAATATATAATTGTTGAGGAAATGAAGTTTTATTGACGTATACAAAGGTGATTATTTATATGCTACAAAGATTTAGAAATAAATCTGAAGATATTTGGACATATTCTGATAATTTACAAAGTCATTTAAGTTTAATTGAGATTAATTTGAGTTATTATAGATCTCTTGAAAATGATTGAAGTTGATCTAAGTCAATTTAAATAAGTCATTATATTTTCTGATTGAGGGAAAAAATTTTAAAAGTCATGATGTTCGTATGCTTTTATTAGAAGTAAAAAATTGGAAATGGAATGGAATGCAAAAGGTTTTATTAGAATCATATAATTGAAAAAGTAATAGATATCATTGTGATATATAAGATTCTCATGATGAAATGTAATAAGTTTGTTGAAGGTAGCACTATAATACAATAAAGGAAATAATATTACATGGCATGTAAGATATTTGAATGCATATATAAGAAATTTTCTAAAGAAAATGTTGTAATTTGGAAAATTAAAAAACCTTACATGATATATAATTAATGTGAAAGCATAAATAATATATTTTTCTAATCATGAAAAAATTTAGAAAATGAAAAAACCATATATGATATGTAATAGATATTAAAGAGGAATGCATAATATATTTGATGAGGCTCAAGTGGAAATGTGACTAAGGGAAAAATATTATGTGTATACATGAGAGTTTTGTAGAATATGGAAAATAATTTCTATATAAATATGTAAAATGTAAAAAACATTATTTAATGTATGAGAGTTAACAAATATTATGCAAGGGTCACTATTTTGAGAAAATGTGAAAAAGGAAAAAACCTTATGATGTACATAGGGGTTAATAGTTTGAGAATATTTGTGATTATGTGAAAAGTAAAAAAAATGAAATATGTAAGAGTTTCAATTTCTTATATAAAGTTTATCAAAATTAAAATCATAAGATATGATATCTCCATATCATATTAAATGATATGCCTATATCACTAGTTTGAGAAAATATAAGATTCATAGTAATATATATTGGTTGATTATGAAGATATTAATAAATGAATTAGACATAATAATGATTCAAAGGGATATTGTGATTCAATTTGAGTGTTGAGTAGATGATATTTTAACCATGAATAAAAATATCACACTGTGAAGTCGTCTAAGGATAAAAAACAGACTGAAGCTAGTTTTTTGAATTGATATGTAGCCATTCTATGAGGATAAGGAAACACTATAGTGCATTATAAAGAGAGTATTGTAGGAAGTCTTCACACCACAAATATACCACTACATGTTATCATGTATATTTTAAGATTAAGTGCTCAAAAAATTTATATAAAGAGAAATTTTCGATAATCCTTGATATCATGTGGAGATTATAAAACCAAATATTCAGGAGATATTATATGGGATCAATTTAAAAGTGTTTTGATTATTGATAATGATAGAGAATTAAAGTAGGTTTTTAATATTAAATGTATGAAAACAATATCCAGTTTAGATTCTAAGTATATAAGAATTGAAGGAGTACAAGTTATTATTGATAAAATAAGAGAGAGTCCTGACATTACAATAATTTTAAGATTTTTTTCTATAGAAGGTGAGAATTATTAAAAAGAATAAAATATTGAGATTGAGTTATAGATTGAAAATATTCCATATCTTTCCACATATCTTGGATTTTAAGATCTTTATGAACAAGAAGCTCGTATGCTGTTGAATATTCTGAAGGATTGAAGAAGATATTTTGTTTAAGTTAGAGAATCCTGGAGCTTTTTGGTGATATTATTAGTTCTATTCATATTATTTTTGTAAATTAGTGGGAGATAGTATAAATAAATAATCAATATGTTATAAAATATATAAGATATTGTTTAGTATTTTTTGGATATAGTCTTCTTGTATTCACTTGTGTCATATAATGAATATATACAAATCATACTCAATTTGAATATTGAAAGAAGTAGTCACTCACATTGGGGGAGAATATTATTTATTTTAGTTTTATATGAGTAAGAATGAGAATTTAAAGAGAGAGTGTATTAATTCATTAACTACTCATAGAGATTAATTTAAAAGAAGAAGTCATAAAAAATAGTATCATTGATTCATCCCCCCTTCACAGTGATACATCATCACATACATGGTTAGTTCATACAAATTATGAAATATATGATAAATACTATTATATACACATAATGGGTCATATACATACTTTCTAACTCTTTATAATGATCATGAATCTTCCTAAGATTCATGCCATGCAACACTAGTAAAGGCCTCTTCTTGGATTTTACTATGCTAAATCACTTTATCACTTTACAAATATATGTGTTCTAACTCATTACAAGTAACCTATTAAATATATCTTTATAGATATCTATACCCAATATATAGGCTATTTAACCCATGTATTTAATCGAGAAACATTTTATTTACATTATCTTTATAGAGTGTAAGGTCAAGAAATCATTTATAATAAGAGGTATGGAATCTACATAAAATATTATAATTACCACTACACTCCCCCTCCAATGGCCCGAAGGCCTTCATTTTTTATTGATTTTGATAATCCACTTTCAAGGGGTGAGGTGGAACCCTTACAAGGCCCATAAGCATAAGTATTACATGGCCTGTAGGCCTTAGAGGAATTTATTGCTCGTAGGCTTCGAACATTACATACAACCCAGACTAACTACTTGGAACTGCTCCTCCCCAGCATCTTCATCGTGAAATTAGCTCTCCACCTTCGCATGGATGTTCGTCTAGGCATTCTTGTGCATGAACAGGCTTGTCTCGATGGCAGGTGCCATACCCTCTCATTCTTGCAATCCATTTAGCTACTACTGTGGTGAAAGCTCCTTGCTCATCCTCCTTGTAGAGCTTATTCCTTGTAGGTTTTCTGGTTTGCATCAGCACTTAAGGTGGCCCGAAGGCCTTGAGGTGGCCTAAAGGCCTTACTGACCCGATGGCCTGGGTGGCCAGAAGGCCTTACAGGACTTAGGGACCAAATTGGTGGCTCGAAGGCCCAAACGGGGGCATATTCCCGACTGCTAAAGTGCCAAACAATGCCTACTACAGTTCCCACTATAGTATCTGCTACAGTACCCACTATAGTACTGCTACAGTACCTGAAAATTCTGCCTCCGCCTGGATTTTATCCCTAGTCGCTTGGATGCACTTACGGAGTCCTTACCAACCGGGTTATGGCTCATGTGGCACTACACTCCCCCTAATTTTCTTATATACATAAGAATCACATATTTTTTGATGAAACCAAACTCTTTTATTGTATTATAAAACTGAATTTTCCAACTCCAAGAAGCATTATTCAATCCATAAATGGACCATTGTAACCTATAAACCATAAAAGAATAATTTAGAACTTGAAAACCTTTAGGCTATATTATATATATTCCCATGACTAAATTCCCAATAAAGAAATTAGTTTTGATACCCATTTGATATATCTAATTATCACAATGCACTCTTATAGAAAAAAATATCTGAATGGACTTTATCATTGTATCTCAAGAAAAGGTTTCTCTATAGTCAATTCCACAAAATGTTTAATAACCCTTTGGAACTAGGAATGCTTTATAGGTTGACACTCTACCACCTATGTTGGTTTTATTTTAGAAAATAAGATTTCACCCTATGGTTCTCACACCTTTAGGTTCATCAACTAAGTTTAGAACTTGGTTATTGTACATAGAGTCCATTTTAAATTCCATGAATTTTAACCATTTCTTGAAATCATAAATTTCAATAGACTCTTAGAAGTTAGTAGATTAATCACCTATAAACATTACCTCATCATCATTTTCCATAAAAAATCCATATATCTGAAGATCTAATCAAATTCTAACTAACCTTAAATATTATTATATAACCTTATTCAATTCTTCTTTAATAAATCTTTATGAAATTGGCTCAAATTACATCTTAGGAACACTTCCTTTTTGTTGGTATTGAACTTATATAAGTTCATATTTCCTTCTATTGAATCCTCAATTTATATATTACTTTTAAATAAATATAGTAGATCAAGACATAAAAACTTTTTTTAGTAGGATTATAGAAATAATATACATTATTTTCCTTGGGATAACTAATAAATAAGAACATTTAAAACTTGAGGTTAAGTTTTTAAGAATACAAACTTCATACAAATGATTCACAACCTCATATCTTCATAAAATCTAAACTCAGATGTTTCTCATACCATATATCATATGGTGTCTTTATAACTACTTTAGATAGAACACAATTAAGTAGGAATGAATACATTTATAGACTATTTCTCCAAAGTAAAATAGTAAGTTCACACCAATTCATTATCAATCTAACCATGTACAACAGGGTATGATTACTCCTCTTAAACACACTATTCCACTATATCATTTGAGGAGTGAGTTTATAAATAATTATAAAATATCTCTGATGATCAGTGAATTCCTGGCTTAAGTATTCACCACCCTGATCAGATAAGAGAAAATTTATACCTTTTCTTAGTTTATTCTATACTTTATTTAGAAACACATTGAACTTTTCAAAAGTTTCATAATCATGTATCATAAAAAACACATAACCATATCAACTAAAGTCATAAATAATGGTTTTAAAATACCTAAAGCCACCAATTTTTTTGTGAACTTATTGTTCTATATACATCACTATGTATAAGATATAATATCCCACTAGACCTCTAATCTTTTCCACCAAATGGTGTTTTGTTCTTTTTCCCCAATAAACAAGATTCATAATTATCAAATGATTAATAATAAAATGATTAAAAAATTCAACTCAAAGGATCCTTATAATTAATTTATCATTTATATATCCAAGATAGAAATTCCAAAGGTAATTTGGATTGGAATCAACCTTGACCTTATTATTAAAAATGTTATATATAGGACTATCCATATCTAGAATGTATAAACCATTTACCATATTGAAAATTCAAAAATTTCATTCATATATATAGAAAAATTGTTGTTATTAATAATTAATGAAATTATTATCTTTTATGAACAAGATACACAAATAAAATTTCTATTTATGGAAGGAATATAATAAAAAATTTCCAATTACTGAATAAATCCAGTAGGTGGACTTTTGATAATATGTGTCGAGCTCCAATGTAGAAATTGTTTCTCCATTGCTAACATTTAGATCTAATTATCCTTTATTTAATTACATTTTATCTCTAATTTTGTATTTATTAGCACAAATGTGTGATGCACACCTAGTATCTAATACTCATGATTCAAATTTAGAGAAATTGGTCTCTATAACATTCACATTCATATGCTCAGAATTTTCTATTTGAGAAGAATTATCAACAATAGAAACTAATCTTGAATTTTTTTATAGGTCATACCTATTCGAAATCACAAAATGATAAACATGATTCATACCATAATATACAAAGTATAAATATCTGTGAGTGAGTATCAAGTTTTATATATTTTCATCAAGTACTTTTAATGAAATCACTCCTATTAAAATGATGATCCCATACATCATTACCTTTAGTGAGCCAATATCTATATTTCAATGCGCAATGTGTCTGCTATAGAGTTTCTCTCAATAATTAGTTATTTATTTAGGGAATCATATTAATAATTTTATTTATTACTCTTGGGTAGTTGAGTGGATAATGCTTTATGAAATCCATCATATGGATAAACTCAACTCTATTACTTTGTAAACCTAATCCTATTAGGGTCTCCCAGACACCGTAACCTATAGAAAATCCCAATAATAGCCACATAATCCTATTAGGATCACCCATTAATTTCTTTCCTTACATAATATAATATAGGGTAACCCATACATGGCATGAACTACCCGCTTGGATGATTGAGATCTTGACAAGTGATGATTTGGAAGGAATCTCACACTTGGTATTTGATGGGTTTTTTAGTATGGTGAATTTAATATATACCACATTCATATTAATTTCCTAAATATTGAATCTCAAGAAATATTTATTATCTATTTTTTATTCCTTTATGTGTTCATACTTTTAAAGATTTAGTTTTACAATCAGGGGATCAGTGGCCATTTCCTTCACACTTATATCAAACACCCATACCCTTCAAGAGAGTACCGTGGTGTTTTTTACCACAATTATCATAGGATGAAAAATTAATTATTCCTTTATTATAATTTTACTCATTTTATTCTCTAGAGTGTTCTGTAGACCTCTTATTCTCTTGAATTCCTTTAAAGTTGTAAGACTTAGAGAATTCGTTTTCTGTCTTGATAGCACATGAGACTATATCTTCGTATGATGAGAAACTTTGGGAGACTAGTTCCCTTTAGAGTAATGGTTTTAAACCATCAAATAATTGATCAATATTTCTCATTGGATTATGTATTTAGTCTGTGGAATGCCTTTCTAACCTTGTAAAGTTAGCTTCACTTTGCAATATTCTCATTCACGTTTTCCTCATATTTAGAAACTTCCTTTCTATATCTTCTCGCTGTTCACAACGTAAGTATTTTTATAAGAAAATTTCCTTAAAATACCTACATTAATTATTTTAAATATATTAATCCTCCTTTATGTTTTGAATTAATGACCTCCATTGATTAGCATACCCTGAAAGATGATAAACCGCTATGGCAACCTTCTCCCTTTTGTTACTTCCCAAAGTGAGAAATATCTTCTCTAAAGAACTTATCCACTGATATGCTACAAATGATTTTGTAGTATCATTAAATGATAGAGGTTGTTGTTACATAAATAATTATATAATTTCTCCTCAATTTTTTGGTTTAGGATGATCCATATGGGTAATGTTATTATTCATAACCCGAGTCAACTGTCCTAGTATATTTATAAGTTTTTCAGCACTATTCACAGCTCCAGAACCAATATCATTATATTTCATAAGAGTAAAATCCCTATATGGGATACATACATTCATTCAGTTTCCATTCCTTCTATTAGGTTCCTTTTCTAAATAACGACATACACTAGATTAGGTTATGAATCATTATGTATAATCTCAACTATCACAATACTCAACATGAATTGAAATCCTATGCATAACTAATCTCATAATCATAAACATGGTTTCCCTGAGGACATATTTACATCTAAATACTTCATAATTGTTTTTAAGGAAAACTTGAATTATCCTAATCATATCCCCTAAGAGTGTCAAACTGGGTGTGCAGTAAGGCATGTTGTCGTGTACCAGGTTACCCCAAGTCAGACCCGAAACACCTTGTTAGAGTTGTTACTCCTTGGTATATATGTTTCTAAACCACTTCTATTTATAGTATCCAAATAGGGATGTGTTTTCTAGAAATATGCACATAATATATACCTTACCAAAATTATAGGATATTATTGTAATCTTATCTTCAAAGTTTACCTTAGGATTTTCTTCTCTAATCTATCTTTTCTATATCTAGTTTCTAAGGATTCTACTAAACTTCCTCTAATACCAATTGTAAATACCCTGACCCAAGTTTCCCATAGCCAGTGCATTACTTTAATGAATTGTTTTGTTAATAAGGATGTCACATCCTGAAGGACTGGATTGTTTAGTAACTTTGGATAAAAATATACATACATAAGTTGAACATTATAACTTGAAAGGAAAAACAATATGTAAATCCCATTGTAGACATCCATAACTTCAAGATTATCCCTATAATCCATTAATAATATAATTCTTTGCATCTTGGGGAAATATAAAACATAAGGAAGGGGTGATATAAGATTATCAATAAGGGTAGATAATCAACATAAGTATTCATAAACATAAACAGTAGACCTGGTGAGAAACTAAAAACACATGCCTTTAAAATACACTTGAACATAATATGGTAGAGATGAAAGATGAATAAATAATTCCATAAAACATAACCATAAATGTTATACTAGTTGAATAATCATATTGAATATCAATTACAAGTTTCATAATGAGTGAATTAATAATGTCATACATCATAATCATACTGTCAAGACCTCACCCAAGACACTGTACATAATGGGTAAAAACCCAAGTTAGTTTGTCTCATGAGACCTATTGATGCATAGAGGGGCTATAGAGGGCCCCAAAAATCACTTAATAATTACAATTAATTCCTCATATGAAATGGGATAAACATAATAAACATATAACTTCATATTTAAACTAACATATGGAATGTAAATAACTCTCCCCATTTAGTAATCATAAAACACTAACCATTCAGAGTAAAATGTTTAATGGTATCAAGATAGAAAATCCATAATCTAAATAATCATAAACCATTAAATAAAATATGGTATATGATATCATAAAATATGAATCCCAATTACACATAATAATCAATAAGAGTGTTTAAATAGATGAAAAAACTCTTATAAAATGATCGCATAATTCTTGATAGAAATACTTGTTTACTTTGAAAAGAAGAGTTATTTTGGAAACATATTTGTATAAAACCAGAAGTGAACTAAGATAGTTAATTCATAAAAAAATGAGTGATTTTAGAAAAATAATAGTGTCTAAAAATAGATATTTGAGTATACTTTAAAATGGGTAAAAAATCAGGAAGTTTCCTTGAATTAGGCTTGTTTATCGTGAAGAATTTGAGAAAGATCCTTTTAAAACATATAACTCCCCATAAAAAAAGGATAGATTCTAATTGGTACATATATATATATATAGAAAATTAAAACATAATTTACGAGGATTAAATAATAATAATTAATAATTTCATTGGGGTAAAGATAGAAAAAGAGTAACACAAAAGAAATTGGAGGTTCAGGTAGAAAACCTTACCTTATTTCCGAACGTGTTATGCACTTAACCTTAACATCCCAGACAATAAAATTAAATACATTAATTAATTATTTAATAACTTTATATAACTTTATATGATATAATATTATCACTCATGATCATTCGTTTCCTTAGTTTTCATGATTGGTATACTTGTATATAAGTATGGAAGTTTATGTGGAATGTATATAATTTTCCAGAATTTAATTTATATGATACTAATGAACGTAAAAAAGACTAAATGGATATATATTTAGTTTTTTTATATGTTATGAGGATGATTTATTAGATAAAACATTAGTGATAATTGTTTAGATTATTAAGGCAATATTTCTATCATCACGAACTAGTTTTTTCGTATGCATTGGTATTATGTATATATACTAGTTCCAGAATCGTTACATAAGATATAATACATATTTTATAATTCATTTAAACCATAAAAATGGTTTCATGAATATCCTTGAAGAATAAATTGAAAAATTAAGGTTCTTCATCCATGAAGGTTGTATATTGGCACCTCCCAGAAGATGATTTGGTTTTTTTAAAATAAAAGAGAGAGATAGTGGAGAAGATGGGTGATTTTTAAATATCTTATTCTTTATTTTATTATTTTTCTAAAGCTAGGAAATAGTGTTTATTATTTTGAAAAAAAATTAATAATTTCATGTTATTTCAAATCAATTGTGCTTACATCATCCATACATCACTTATGACTCAATAAATCATGTATTTAGCATTTATCGTAAATTATCGTATTTTAATATTCCCAAAAAATTAAAGTATTTTAGAAAAATATAAAAAAATTCAGCCCAAACATTTTTATACAAGTAGAATTAAAAAAACTAACTCCATTTTATGAAAATAATTTTCTAAATATGTGAAATTTAATTTTTAAATAAAATCATTATTTACGTGAAAAATATAGATTTAAATTTAAAACTGATTTTATAACTCTTTCAAAAATTAACTAAGGTCTCATAAACTTATATTAAAATAACAGGAAAACAAAATATTTATTTAGGAATACATTTTATGAAAATTATTTTTATTTTTAATTAAACTATGAATTTTAAAATTGTAATTAAATATTTATTACTCACAAAAATACCAACACTTAATTATTAATTTTTAAAATATCCACTCTCATTTATAAGGTGCCTAAATTTTATTTATACTTACATGGGTGAGGTTAATATTCATAAGGGCCATATTACTATTCATAAGGGTCAAGTTACTATTCATATAAATGTAAGTTGATCCTATGAGACTCTAAATATCTTAGAGTTCGCAACCATGTATGTCTGTTTTTTGAAATTCAAAACATAGAAGTGACAAAATTATGTCAAACAGTTAGGTTATAACAAAGTTTTTTTAATGCAGAGACTCAATGTTTCTTGAATTATATATTAAATGTATTTTTAAATACATGGGTTGTTACAATAATGAATCAGATTAAATTTAAATTTAAGGAGTTAGAGTACATTCACATGTGTTTTTTAGTTTCCTATTACTGCAATTGAAGATACTTGCCTTGAAAAATGAATATTGTTATGATATGTGTGTTGTAGTTGATAGAAATTTTAAACCCTTTTCCTAATTTATTTCTTCAAATCACCACTTATTAAAGGTTAATCTCTTATATATGGATAAAATCTAGTTGTGTGTAAATATGTAAATTGTGTTAAAACCCCCATGCTAGAATTGATGAATTATTATATGAGCCCAGTTTAGTTCTGAAATTGAATAGTGATGTTTGAGTCAATTATAAATATTTTGTTTCACCCTTCAGTTGTGTTTTATGTTTTTTGGGGATTATGTGGATCTCGTAGGGTTTTTATGATGATGTTGGTGATTGGTTTGGATGTGAAACTTGATGGGCAGTTGGGTTGTGATTGGTTAGATCAAGATGAGTGGAAGTATGGTTGTGGTGGTTGCTTGATGTTCATTGTGATATGACGAGAGGGATGTTGTGATAGTTTATCATGAGATGTTATGTAGTTGTGGTGAGTCCTATGGGTGGTTTATTTTGAATATCAGTTATAGTGTCCTAAGAGCTATTAAATGAGGCTAAAAATAGTAAAACTAGAATGTGGAGTGGGTTGTTAATAAAATAATATTCTATAAATTGAATGGTAATGAATGGGAATAAATATGGGTGATAGAGAGAGTGGGTGTTCACTAAACATGGGGTGAACAAATTAATAAATGAATGTTGAGTGGTAAATTGGAAAGTATAGAAAATAGTTAACCTATAATTGTAAGAGAATAATATGGTTTGTGTGTATAGCTGTTTTACATGGTGTATTTCATTTAGTATTGGAAATAATTGGTGGAAAAGGTCATGGGATGTTGCGATAGTGTGTGGGAAAGGTTAGGGTTGTTGATATAAACCATTAGGTTGGGAATTATTTAAGACTATCTTCCCTAGTACTTTCATGTTATTTTTATACATTACCCATCCACATTGAGTACTACATACTGAAACCCAAATTTTTTGGGGGTGTTTTCCCAACATCTAGGCTTGTGTTAAAATAAATGTTTTCTTTACCCCTCTTCCCCACTCTCTATTCATAAGTAGTACACGACAATAGTACCCAATTAGTGGTGAGTACCGACTGATGATGGCATAACTTGTGGAAATTTTTGGGGATGAGAGGAGGTTATATGCAGTGGGGTCATACATAGTTAGGGGAGGAAATAAGGTTGATATCCTCCATGTTCATGATACCCTACTACATTGGTTATGAGGTTGGATTAGTATGTGTGATGATATAGATGATGAAGTGGAGATGGCATGTTATATATATATATTGAATGATTACATCACATGATGTTGTGCCTTGCAGGAGGATGGGGTAGGTGGGGTTATGAATGAACCCACATCAGATACAGACTTATACATGATGGTTTTTATATAGAAGTTATGAGAGCACATGATGTTTGGTGTTGGGGTGTGAGAGTGAAAACTAAGTGGGGAAGTGGATGTGGGGTGCCTCTATCAATGTTCTTTGATATTATTTTACTACCCTAGTTTTATTATTTTGTGAGTGAGTCTTGGTGAGGCAGGGATGGATAATTGTGCTATTTAAGTGCTTGCTGGTTCAATTATTTATTCATTGACTATTTAGTATGCTATTTTCATATTTTCATGAGATATTTTGGGTGTTATTCTACTAAGTGTATATGTCATACTCACCCAACATATATATAAACTTTTTTTAGGTTTCTAAGAGGGGTTCATAGACTGAGATGGACACTACTATCTTTATGGTTTGAGTTTATGTGAAATTTCTATAATAATCTAGGTACTTCTAAAATAAATTATTTTCATTTGGAAATTAAATATTTAAATCTATTACAAAATTATAATGAAATAAGTGGTATTTTAAGGTATCATTGATGATGGAACAGTAACTTGACCTTAGGAATAGTAATACAACCCTTATGAATAGTAAGTTTTCCAATAGAATAAAAACCACACCTATGAAATCATAAATAATTTTTTGGTATTTTATATGAAAAAATATAATATATTTATATCTTGGAATGCGTAAATAAATGTTTTTAAACAGATAGATTAAGTGTTGTTTTTTTCTAAAATATAAATATTTATTTACAATTTTATAATTAATATAATAATTTAAAAGAATATATATTTTCATAAAATATATTCATGAATTAATATTTTATTTTCTTATGATTATAACATAATTTTATGAGACCTTAATTAATTTTTCAAAGTTTTATAAAATCAGTTAGAGTTTTAAAAGTGGTAATTTTCAAATAAATTATGATTTTAATTGAAATTTAAATATCTAATATTTCAAAAATTATTTTCAAAAGATGAAGTTAATTTTTGAATTCTACACATCAAAAAATGGTTTGGGTGATTTTTTTGGTTTTTTTTCTGAAATACTTGAATTTTTAGTGAATAGTGAAATATGATAATTTATGAAATATGCTAAATACATGAATTATTGAGGTATGGATGATGTTATGCTAAGTTAAGAATCCTTGGTTCAAACTCACATGCACTAATTACTATATTTGGTAACAATAACCAACACTATTTCTTCTTTTGATAAAAATAATAAAATAATGATTAAAATAATGGAAAAATCCTCCTCTCCTCCACTATAAATATCATTCCTCACCCCCACTTCTCCTCACACCCCTCAAGATTTGAGCCTTGTCAAAATTCTACTTAATATTCTTCCTAATCCTTTTCACCATGTCCAAGACCTACTGGTCTCACAAAAAGGACAAAACCAAGGGCCTTAAGGAGGTTCTCAAGGAAGATAATTCAAGAGGAGGTTTGGACACATTTAAAGTAAGACAAACCCGAGGTAAGGGAATTCTTAACACAATTTTCATTATTTTATTTAAACTTATACTTTATTGATTTTTTCATGCTATGATTATTTTTAAAATTACTTTTGATTATATTATGTTTTATTAGGTGTATTTACAGTGAATATACATATTCCTTTCATTTGATTAATTCTTGCTTCAATGATATGGTATTTGTAAGGGACTCTTTAACTAAAGAACTATTTTAAATGTTTAAAGATTTAATCTTCTAAATATTTCTATTTTATGTCTATTTATTCAAAATGGATTTTATAAATGTATCTATATGGTTATTATTATTTTAATTTCTCTTATGTGTTTTGAAAAGGGATCTTTTTCAAGTGTTATGTAAGGGAATTTCTTTTGAAATCCTTTTTAAATATATCTTTTAAGAAATTCAAAATGACTTTTTTTATATGTGTTATGAGTGATTTCTCCTGATTTCATTATACATTATTAATTTATTGTTTTATTTATATTTTTTCAAATTTATTTTTGAATATTATTATTTTATTATTATGTGTGTGACTTTTATATTTTAAAAGTTATTTTTTACAAGGAGAGTATTTTGATATTCAAAAGTGTTTTTTCTCATGTGTTTAAATGAGTTATCAAGAGTTTTATTCATGATATATTCCTTGAACATTGTTTATTTTGGTTTTATCCCATTATAGCTCAGGATAATTTGGGTTGATGTCATTATAGCTCAAGATATGATGGGTTGAGCCCCATTATTGCTAAATATATGTTGGGTTGAGCCCATTAAAGATTAAGATATAATGGTTGAGCCCCATTATATCTCTCCAATGTATTGGGTACTCTAGAGATGGAAGTATACTGAAAGGTTATTCCATTTTTAAGTGTGAATGTAAGAGTGATATGGTAATGATGTCCCATAGAAAACTTCCTGATGTTTCTATGAATGCAAGTGAGTTTTTATGAAATGGGTTTTCATGGGTTTTATGTTGTCACTTGATTAAAAATTTCTTTATTTATATCCCTTACTGAGATTTTTCACCATAGAAAAATCTAAACAGATTGCAAGAATGAGAGGGTATGACACCTGCCATAGGGAAAATCCTGTCCATGCATGGGAAAGACTAGCCGAACAGTCATGCAAAGGTGGAGAGCTGATTTCAAGATAAAGATGCTGGGGAGGAGCAGTTCCAAGTAGTTAGTCTGGGTTGTATGTAATGTTTAAAGCCTATAGGCAATTAATTCCTCTAAGGCCTATGGGCCATTTAATACTTACTCTTACTGGCCTTATAAGGGTTCCACCTCACCCCTTGAAAGGTGGATTATCAAAATCAATAAAAAATGAAGGCCTTCGGGCCATTGGATGGATGGATATTTTGGAAGAAATGGATATTGTTTTAGTAGTATCCACTTTGCATAAATATGGGATGTTATGTATGTATTATGTTCTAATTATCTAAATATATAAACCTAAAAAGATCCTAAATGTGAATGAAATTAAGTTCTTGACTAAAATTCAAGATTATTAAATATTTTAAGGTCGAGTATTTATAGTTTCTGCATTAGGAATTCCCTTTGTGTTGTTTTACTTTTGAAACATTTTTTTATTTCCCAACATGTATTATGGGTTGTTGGTTTATTTTATATTACATGATGGGGTTATTTAGTGGGTTTTTTTTCATATCTATCAATCCTTTCCTTGTATTTAGGGTAATGTATCCCATTTGAGAATTTTATACCCTCTGTATTACCGGTGGTGGGACTTAGGGGGTCACTCCTCTCTTTATTACCAACCTAAGAGGGGTACTGGTTGAGTAGGGGTCATGAAAGAGTAGTATTAGAGATTTTTGTTGAGTGAAATGATGAAGATTGGGGTTTGTAACTTGGGAGTATTTCAATGGTTGGTAGGTAAATAGTGCTAGCTAATCTTATCTCATAACATATTCAAGGGAGACTGGCTAGCACATAAGATTTTAGAGCCGCTGTGATTTAACACAAGAACCTTAATCTTGATGCATGAAAACCCATATCCTTTATATACCATTTTTCATGATTTATTATATAAATATACACATAATAAAATAAACAAATATCTAAAAGCCTAGTGTATTTGGGAAATTATAAACATATCACATTAACTTGAAACAGGGATACAAAGTCATTATTTAAATCTCCATAACATGCATTTAAAATTCATCAATCTTTTAACATTGTATGAGATAACCTGGAGAAATACATAATAAAGGAGAAAGATATAAATAAAATATGTAATAATAAAAGAATATCTTGATGAATGTAATATATTTGATTCAATAGTAATATAAATGTGACATAAAAGGATGATAATCATAAACATGAACATTGAAACATGATATAAGATGAAAATAGCAAGGCAACACAGGAATGTGGAAACAACATAAAACATGACATTATAAGTATAAGTCAAGGGTAACCTCCAAGAAATCATAACATAACATGATTAAGATATACTCTAGTTCACTATTCATGGTATTTCATGAGATAAAAACATTACCCATTCCATTGGAGGGATATATAATTAATGGCCCACTCATGACATTGATATCATACACATGCTTTTGTGTGCCACATAGTTCACACAATATAAGAATTCCTTTCATCAATTTTAATCCCAATATTAAGGGTAATGGGTTAGATACATGGTATACCATAATCAATTAAGGATAGTTATATCTAGGTGAATAACCTTTAACGGAAATGGGTATGGGTATAGACAACACAAATGTTTGACATGGAAAAATTCTGAGATAATTTCAGCAGCATAATAATTGTACATACAGGTTCATGGAAGTGATTAATGAGAGATAAAGGTGGTATATCATTACTTGGTAATATTAAGTAAAGTAAGGGTATGTGCAAAAACATATGAAAACTTGGAAATTAAAATTCATAATATAAATAAAGTACTTGAATAAAGAAGAAGAGGAAGAGAATCCCTTGCTTCAGAATAATAATGACTTAGGTTGAGGTTATAACGAGATGGGATAAATGATATATTATTATTAAAACATAAAATGGATAGTAAAGTGATATTTATAAAGTCATTAAATCATAATAAATTGATATTCAAAAGGCTAAATACAAATAAGGTGCTTGATTGGAAATGAAGAGAGAGGGAGAGAGAGATATCCCTTGTAGAGAGAAGAAGCTTCTAAAAGATTGGGAGGATATTCTTAAGAGCTTGGGAGAACCATTGGATGGATTTATAGAGGTATAGGGATAATATAATAATATTAAATGGGGTTTGAGTAAATATTAGTTTTAGGTTGTTTGGGTATTTATAGAAAAAGGGAGGATAATTATTTATTAATTTCTAAATTTAGGTTTTGGACTCTATATAATAAAATAATCAAAACCACAAAACTTTCCCATGGTTTAAACCAAAGAGGATTAGTTTTAAATATTTATAAGGATAATAACTGAAAATATTAAAATAATACCATTTGTTTTGTGGAAGTGGGTCACGTTCATAAAGAATTAATTTTAAAACCTTAAAATATAATATAGGTTTTGGAGGACTCATTAAAGATTTTTAAAATTAATGAAATAACATCAAAAATATATTATTTTAATTGGAAAATATATTTTTGGTTATCTATGACATTTATAGTATTTATTACATCACTTTTTGGATATTAGGAACTCATAAGAGATTTTGTATATTTATACCATATTTAATTTTTACCCAAATATTTGACTGTCTCAAAAAATTATGAAAAATTAAAAATTGGATAATTTTGATGTTATAATTTTAAAAACAAAATTTATTTTATAAAAAAAATTCTATAAATATTATAATTTAAACTTTTAAATAAAAAATCTTATTTTTTGGAAAATAATTTTTACGATACTAACATCATTATGACCCTTATACAAATTATATTAGACTTAATTAAATTATATTGTCAATTATATATATATATATATATTATTTAATAATAATATTTTATGAAAATAATATATATTTTAAATATTATTGAATTTATCATAGAGTTTTTTAATTAAAACTATATATTTCACAAAAATATAATTTTGATTTCTTCATATCAAAATAAATTTTTATCAAACTTATTATATAATAATTTATAAATTAATAATTAATATAAATAAATATAATAATTATTTTATTTAAATTAAATATATAAATTCATACTACCAGGTTCTAGATACATAACCCCCTTTTATACCCGCATATTCCCTAAGGGTAAGGTGTGAGATAGTGGTTCTTTCTTGCGGTGGTTCAACAAACATGTTTTGAGTCATGATATCGATAATCTCGAACTTATACCATAAATGGTTTCAATAATGTTTTAGTTGTATAATCACATCATGGGATTGATTAAGGGAAAATCCATATGATTCTTTCACCCCTATAAGATCTGATAAATTAGATTCATTGGGTACGATCCTACTAGTTGAGACCATCACTTCTTACATTTGTGTCTGTTAAAATTTAACAAAACACTTAATATTTACTAATACTAATGGAAACATTACAATATCTATATTATCAACAGTTATGATTCTTAACATCCTTTTAAATCTGAAATTCCCTATTTTATAATGGCCCAAAATAACCATAGTAGTGCACATATTTTTCATAACTACATTACTTAATAAGGCATTTATTTATTTTTTAAAAAGGTAATTTTGTTTATAAAGGTGTGGATTATTGAATTATTCCCCCATTTAGAAATTTATTACTCAAAATTTAATTTCATAAACTAAAACAGATGAGGGTATTTTTATTTCATCATCTCTTCCAGTTCTCATATAGGCTCTACTAACTTATAATTCCAACACAACTTTTCGACTAGGCGAGTTGTCTTTTTTCATATAACTTTGAATCTATGATCAAATATCTTCACCAGATACTCCTTATATGAAAGATCATTATAAAATTAAACTTTATCATGATTTAATATATTTTAGGGGTTTGGTATGTACTTTCTTAAGAGGGAAAAATGAAACACATCATGTACTTGAGATAGGTTAGGTGAGAATGTTAGTCGATAGGACACAACCCTGATGAAATAAATAATATTAAAGGGGATGATGTATCTTGGACTAAGACTTACCTTATTCCAAAACCTAATGCATTTATTATATGAAAATATATTAAGGAACACCTTATCTCAAACTTCAAACTCTGTGTCTTATCAATGATTGTACACATGGATTTTCGTCTAATTTTTGTGGATTTCATATGCCATTGAATGGTTTGAACCTTATCTATCATATATTGGATAATATGAGGCCCTATAAGCTTATTATCTCTAATTTATTCCTATAATATTAGATTATGACACCTCCTCCCATACAGAGCCTCATAAGCTGCTATTTGAATGCAAGAATGAAAATTATTGTTATATGAGAACTCCATTAGGGGAAGTTGTTGATCTAAACATCCTTGTAAATCCATTGAAAATGATATCATCTTATACTATAGTGTTTGAATAATTCTCTTAGACTTAAGATCTATTTGAGGGTTATAAAAGTACTAAAATTAAACTTTGTATATAATGATTACTCAAGGACTTTATATAACCTCAAGGTAAACCTAAGATCTTGATCAGATAAAATGGAGAGTGGAATTCCCTGTAGTTTTACTGCTTATTTTATGTATATCTTAGTGAGTTAGTTAAGAGATAAAAATTCCTTGATAGTAATGAAATGCACTGAATTTTTAAGGCGATTGACTACCATCCAGATGGCTTTATAGTCTTTAGATGTCCTCGGGTGTCCTATGAAGAAACCCATGGTTATGTTTTCCCATTTCCATAATGGTATGGGAAATATTAGCGTCATATCCTTAAATGTTTACCATTCATCCTTGACTCGATGGAATACCAAGAGTTGAGATACAATTTCTACAATCTTCCCCTTTATGTTATCCCACCACAAGTTTTTATTTAGCACTTTATATATCTTAGTGATTCATGGATGAATTGAGGAGAATGAGATATGCACATTATCTAGAATTTCCCTCTTCAACTCTAGTTTTGATTGAACTTGTATCTAGGTTCCAAACCTTATAACTCCATATTTAGAAATTTTAAATCCATAATATGTTTTACCTGTCTTTATAGATCCTTATCAAATTTTTAGGCCTCCTTGATCCTCTCAAGAATGGATGGTTGAGAAATTATTTGATAAAGGTTGGATGAAGTTCCTTTTTTGATTCCTATGTCTATTCTTTTTATATAAAAGAAGAATAAATCCCTTTCAATATACATCATGGATTTGGTTATGGGATCCTTTCTACTTAGAGAATATTCCTCTTTGTTCTCCTTCCCAGGATAGTAGTGTATTAAGAAATCAGAATCCTTGATCAGATCTAACCACCTTCATTGGAACAAATTGATATCCTTTTATTTTAATATATACACAAGGATTTTATTATTTGTATATACATCACACTTCTCCCATTAGAGATAATTTCACCAAATCTTTAATGGAATGATCACTGTAACCAATTCCAGATCTTGTGTTGGGTAGTTTTTCTCATGGATCTTTAATTTTTGAGATGCATGGGCTATTAATTTTTCATTTTTCAAGAGTATACAACCCAATAAATTTTTGGATTCCTTTTTTATATCATAAATTCTTCTCCAATATTGGGTAATGTGAGCATATTTTAATGACTAGGATCTTCTTTAACTCTTTAAATTTTTCCTCACATTCATCTGTCTAGAAAAACTTCACTCCATTTTGAGTTATCTTGTTTAGTAGTCTTGAAAATCATGGTAAGTTTCTCATAAATCAATGATGATACCCAGCTAATCCAAGGAAACTATGGATCTCCAACATTGATGTTGGTCTCTTCCATCCTTCAATTTCCTCTTTCTTTGAAGGTTCCATAGATATCCCTTACTTTGTGATAAAATGATTTAAGAAATTTAATTTCTCCATTTAAAACTCACATATATTTCACTTCACATACAAAATTTCCTTTCACAAGGTATTCAACACAACATTAAAATGCTCCTTGTGCTCCTCATTTATTTTTCAGTAGATAAGTATATCAACTATAAAGACTACAAAAATTTGTCAAGGTAATCCATAAATACTGTATTCATTAATTCAATGAAGATATCTTGATCATTAATTAGTCTAAATGACATCAATATGAACTCATAGTGACTGTACCTTATACAAAAATATGTCTTGTGGATATCCTACTTCTTTACCTTTACTTGATAATATCATAATCGAACACCCACCTTAAAGAAGTATTGGGATCCATATAGGTGATTAAACAGATCAAAAATACAAGGTATAAGATACATTTTCTTTATCATGATCTTTTTTATCTCATGATAATCAATACAGAGGCACATGAAACTATCCTTATTCTTGAGAAAAAAGGAATGACACAAACCATGGTGAATCACTTGGGTTTATAAACCCTTTATCCAGATTCTTCTGTAGTTTCTTTTTTATCTCTTCAAGTTCAACAGTGTCTATTCTACATTGTGTCTTGGATATTAACAAATATCTTTCTATAATTTTGATCAATAACTCAACCTATCGACAAGGAGGAGGACCAGGAAATTCTTCAAGAAACACATCATCATATTCTATCACAATGGGAATGTTATCAATGGTGATATTCTCCTTAATATAAATCATTTTATCTATATACACTTTCTCATAAGGAAATAATATCCATGCTTTAGATGATGATTCCAAAAGATATTCATCACCCTCCTTACACTTTTATATAATCAATGGGTGAATTTCGATATAGAGGGTGATTTTACTTTATTATTTTTTTGTTTTCTCTATAAAAATAAATCCAATACATACCTAGAATATCATCGAATTAAGATAAAGGGATTATCACATTTCTTTGGAAATTTATCTCTCAAATATAGACATAGGAGAATTTATATGCTTAGGATGCAATAATTTCCCCATTTATAATTTTTTTCGATAGATCTACTTCCATGTTCTAAGGTGGTGTTTGAATAGTTCTAATAAACTTGAATGATATGAAATAATATGTTGAAACATAGTCATATATAAAATTTTAAGTTCATGAATAGATGATAAGCATGTGTTTCAACATTATATTCTTTTTCTAATCATTTACTTTAACCAAAATAGACTTAGGGATGTGAATTTTCAAACTACTAAGTATATAAAAATGGAAACTATAAACATTCATGGGACAACTGATTAATGAAATATATTACTTAATCTAGGAATTTATAGGTTCTACTCTATGTTATCCATATTCTATTTCCTAAAATTAAATTTGATCATCATTTTTGTTCCCTTCACAATAGTTCATAGAGAGATTGTGAATTTACCGATGCATATCCCATGGGAGTGTCAAAAATAGTATAAATCAAGGCCTTTTTCATAAATTAGGTGATGATCAAGTTAATACCCAATGCACCCATTTTGGGATTATTACCCATAGGTACAACTGTGTCAGATTCACATACACTAGAAGTATCCATACAAGGATTTTGTAGCTTAGAAACCACTTACTCTACACTTTACCAAAATTTAGGTATGTTTTCCAATTTTTAGTCTTATCCCTAATAATTTTGCTAAGGTTTTCTAATCCTAATCATAAAAAATAACTAGAACTTTCCTCTGATACCAAATATGATAACCCATATCCTTTATATAACTTATTCCATGATTTATTACATAAATATACACATAATACAATTCTATAAGATTTAGAGGCCTAATGCCTTTATGAAATTATATAAATAGAACATTTACTTGAAATAGGGATACAAAGACATTATTTAAAACTCTATAACATGCATTTAAAATCCTTTTATATTCTAATAATACATGAGATAACCTAGGTATGTACATAAGAAAGGGGTGATCTTTAAAACCTACTATTGGAATAATCAAAGAATAACATTATTTAAGTAATATATATGAGTAAAAATGGGTATGAGTAAACACAATAAAAAATTTTACCATGAAAAACTCACAGGATAATTTCAACCACATAATGGGCGTACATTAAGGTTAATGGAAGGGTTTAATGAGGGTAAAATATGGTCTATCATTACTTGGTAATCATAAGGAAAAAATGGATGTGTAAAAACATATTCTAGCATAAAAAATTGGAAATCAAAAGGAATATATAAAGAGAGTACTTGAATAAAGAGGAGGAGGAAGAGAATCCCTCACTTTTTCATAGTAACTGCATAGGTTAAGGTTGTAACAAGAGAGATTAAATGATATTTCTTCTTATAACATCAATTGGATATTAAATGGATATTTATAAAGGAATCACAACATAATCTATTGAGATTGAAAAGGATAAAAAAGGTTCTTGATAAGAAACAAAGAGAGAGTAATACCTTACCATGAGAGGGGTCTTCTAAAATATTTATAGAGTGATATGGATAGTATATTCATGATAAATAGGTTTTGGTTGAAGAGGAGTGGGAGGTTGGGTGGGTATTTATAGAAAAATATATGGGGATTCTTTTTTTAATTTCTAAACTTAGGTTTTGGACTCTCTATAATAAAATAATCATAACCACAAAACTTACCATGGTTTTTGTCCATGGTTTCTTCTAAAAAATATTGGTTTTCAATATTTTACAATTTCAAGAACTGAAAATTTTAGAATAATATGATTGGTGATGTAAAAGTGAGTCATGTTCATAAAGAATTGATTTTAAATTAATAAAATATAATATAGGTTTTGGAGGATTCATTAAAGGTCTAGAAAATTAATGAAATAACTTCAAAACCATACTATTTTATAGTGTAAATATATTTCTGGTTGTGGATATACTTTATAGTATTTATTACATCACTTTTGGGCTATTATGATGTCATAATAGAAATTGTGTATTTATACAATATTTAATTTTTACCTTGAAACTATACCTTTCAAAAAATTAGAAAAAATTACCATTGGGTAATTTTTATGTTATTATTTAATTTTTTTTTAATTTTATAAATATGATTATATTAATAGAATAATTTAATTTTTTTTAAAAATATTATTATTTACTGTAAAATACATTTTTTTACTATAAAAACATCTTTCCGGCCCTTATAAAAATTATTTTAGACTTCATTAAATGATATTATCAATTATATATAAATAAATATTATTTAATAAGAATATTTTTTGAAAATAATATATATTTCAAAAATTATTGAATTTAACAAAATGAGTGTTTTAATTGGAACTTTATATTTCCTAAAAAAAAAATTTTGATTTGTTCATATCAAAATCTAATTTTTTTTTCAAACTCATTATATAATAATTTATAAATTAGCAATGAAAAATGAAAAATATAATTATTATTTTATTTAAAAGAAAATACATAAAGCCATACCACTAGGGTCTAGATACATAACCCCTTTTTATACCAGTCCACAACCTAAGGGTAAACTGTGTACTGGTGGTGTTTTCTTAGGGTGGTTCGATGAACATGGTTTGAGTCATGATCTTAATAATATTGAATTTATTATTTAAAATATTTCTCTCATGTTTCAACTATTTAATCTCTAATTTGGAGTGTTCAAGTGAAAATCCCAGTGACACCATATCCCTCAGAAGCTCCGATAAATGGGATTTATATGGTATGATCCGACTAGTTGAGGCTATTTGTTATTTAATATATGTCAATTAGAATTTATCAAAACCCTTAACACATTTTAATCTTAATGGTCACTGTATAATGGCTATATTATCAGTGGTTGTGATTCTTAACAATATTTTAAATATGAATGGATATATTTTATAATGGTCTAAAATAACCAAATTAGTGCATGTGTTTTTTATAACTACATTACTTAATAAAGAATTTATTCATTTTAAAAAGTAAATTTCATTAATAAAATTCCAGGTAATTACTTGTCAAATATTATAATTTAAGTGACACTGCTTATGGAGTAGAGACCTAGGAGAGGTGCATGTATCATTCTTGTTTTAACTTGTGATTAAATAAGGTGGTGTTAGAAAATTTAAGTGAAATTAAATTAATGAATCTAAATAAATACCATGATACTAGGGTCAGGTATCCTATTGTGACCTCTTTTAAAAAATGGATCTTATTCATCACCTGCATGCAGTTTATGGAAGAGAGTTTCAATAGACTAATACAGTAGATCTTCGAAGGATTGATCCAACCAAAGAGGATAAATTATGGTAGAATACATTGTGTGATATCTTGCGTTACAGTCTGGTAATGTATGAGGGGTGAGTTTCCAATCTGGGGACAGAGCACTAGCTAAAGGAGCTTGAGATCATATTCACTCTAATTTCGTCCTGATCTAAGTACCAGTTTTAACCAGTGATCAACCATATGCGAGGGGCGATGAGTTAGTAGTGTTCATTGTATCTCAAAGAGTAGAAGGAGGTGGGTACTTCTATAAGGAGTTTCATTTAAAGTTCTTATCATTGACATTGATGGTAGTGAAGGTGAAGAATATGAAAGAGTTATCCTACCATTATCAAGGGACACTAAGTGTGTGGGAGCTCAGGATTAGGTTCGAGTACCTCTTGAGTTTCACTCCTGATATCATTCAAAATAATGAATCTAAATCATCTAATTTTGAGGAGATGGTACATCTAACACTCAGATATGTAGTCACTCCATTTTTGATTCCTCTTTACTTGTAAATATAGAAGAAAATAGTAGCAATTAAACCGATATATTTGCAGGGAGGAGTTACTGGAGAGGGATTTTGATATAGATTCATGAGGAGTAGAGATTCAAGAAATAGATCATGGATGTTAAGGCAGTTATGGTTCCTATCAGTAGGGAGTTGTTCAAAATTGTGTGCTTCATATTTTTCTAGGGCCAATATTTCTTGATCATTTACCAGGATCTATTTGATGGTGTGTTTTTCCTATGGATATATTGTAAATAATTAGTCTCAGTTCTCAACCTATAAAATATGTTAGTTTGGAATGGGTTTTTAGACCCCTTTATAGTAGAAACAGTAGATTCTTCTGAGGTATTATCGACAGCATGGACCACCAAATTTTGTTCAGTAGCTTGGTCAATAGGCGTATTCCCCACTGAGTGGAGATAGACCTGGTGTTGGTTAGTCACATCATGGTCCTTGTCCTCAGGAACCTAGATCGAAGCATGGTTTCAGATGTCATCATTAGAAAGGTAGAGTATTTGGGAACAAATAGATACATTCTATAGAGGTTTTATCACCATAGGAGACATAGGTTGTTCGATGAATGATCAGTTCATCATCAACCTTAGTTTCTCCCTTATTTGTTTCTAGAGCTTCACACTCCCTTTTTTCACCCTCTTCGGTCTGTGAATTAGGATTGGTGGTGGAGATATTTCCAATTAACACGGTGTTAACTACAATAGTTGGAGGTTAATATAGGTTTTTGATGTTTGTCAAGAGTATAGATTGATGATATGGAAATATCATTCAATGAGTGATAATTTTATATTATAGATATATCTATAAGATATTATCATTTTCATGAACTGTCTATATTATGTTTGTATAGTTATCACTTTAATCCAAATGAGAGTGACATTTTAAAATGAGGAAGGTTGGAGAGTGGTGTTCATTGGTGAGTTGGGTTACTAGATGTGCAACAAGTGTGTGAATCCGCTCTTATCACAACTTTAAGAGTAGTTAGTGGAGGCTTAGGTTTTGGAGACTTCTAGAGTCATTGATGATATCCTATATGTTTTCCTATATGAGGTTGTAACACTACCCCCTCTTTGTGAGATGATAATTCATATTGGTGACTTAAAATAGATGGGATTCATCCAACTCAGTGTATCTACTTGGGGTTCTCCAATGTTATTAACTTAAAAGGTGGATGGTATTTTGAGGTTTTTTGCAGACTATTGAGGTTTAAAATAAGTTATTATTAAGAACCATATACCTCTTCTATGGATAGATGATTTGTCTAGGTATTCAAAAGGGTTCAATTGATTTTTAAGGTTTCTATGGTCTAGATATCACCAAATAATGGTAAGGAGGAGAATATCATGCAGTCTGCCTTCTAGTGTAGGTATGGATACTTAGAGTTTTTATTCAGGTCGTTCAGTGTCATGAACATTCCATATTTGTTCATGGGGTTCATGAAATCCGTATTCCATAAATTCCTAGACCAATTAGTAGTTTGTTTCATTGATGACATCCTTATATACTCAAATATGGAGAATGAGATTACTAAGAAACTTAGAGGTATCCTATATGTTCTTTTACACCATAAAATCTATGGTATGCTATCAAAGTGTAGGTATCAGACATAAGAGGTGAACTTCCTTGGGAATGTGGTGTCTCATAGGGTGTGTCCATGGACCCATATAAGATTAAGGTAGTTGTTTCTGGTAAATAAAAAATAACATGGAATTGGTTCACAATATCCTTGGTATTATGGGATATTATTGGATTTTTTTTGAATTCTCTTAGATTGCATCCCCATTAATAGATCTGACCATGAAGGACCAGACCATCATCTAGAATAATTATTGTGAAGCATATTTTGACTACCTGAATGAGGGGATGATTAGTTCTTCAGTGCTTTAACTTTTGGAAGTAAGGGGTAATGTGTGTAGCCTTTTGTGACACATCCCATATGGGTTTGGTATGTGAATTGATGTAGTATAGGTTAGTTATCTCTTAGTATTCTAAGAATTTATGTCCCCGTGAGTGTAACTATGCCACCCATGTCCTGGTGTTAGTGGAAGTGGTGATTTCCTTGAATATATTCCCATATTACCTCATCAATAATCAATTTCTGGGTTTCACAGCGCATAAGAGTCTTAGGTATATTTTCTCTCAGTGGGAAATGAATCTAGGTTAGTGGATGTGGATGGAGTTTATTTTGGATTAAAATTTTTAGATCTCATATTCCCTAATATAGGATAATTTTATGGATGATGCACTAAGTAGGGAGTCTTAAAGAGATGTTGTTTGAGAGTTTAAGGATTCTTAAAGGGTGATATAGGAGTTAGAGGCTCTATATCTTGGATCATATGAGACTGATGGAAGAGGGTTCTTATACCATATGATAATGGAATCTTCCTTGTTGTGACAGGTGGAGTAGTCCTAGTGAGGAGACTCAGAGGTTGAGGTGATACGAGATTGTGTCAAGCATGGTGATGCCCCAGATGGGTGGTCAGAGGATGGTCAGAATCAGGAGTTATTCTAAGGAAGGATGTTTTTTTTCATGTTTTATGTAGTTCTCCATAAGTTTCACAAATCCAATTTAATGTTTTATATAGGTCTACATAAGATGTATCATGTCTTAAGGATGGATCTTTGGGGGTCGGGCATGAAGTGGTCGGTAGCATAGTTTGTGGAATAGTGTTTGGTTTGTTAGTAGGTGAAATTAGAGAACTATGTACCTGGGGGTTGTTGAAGCCTTTGGATGTCCCCGAGTTAAAGTGAGAGGACATATATATTGATTTTATCATTAGTTTTCTTTAGGTCCAAGGGGTATATGATTTGATTTGTGTGATTATGGATTGACTGATGAATTAAACCCATTTTCTAGAGATTTGAGAGTTGATTTCCATGAATATTATAGAGAAGTGGTATGTTTAAGAAGTGGTTAGGATCCATAGGTTACCTAGGACTATCATCTATAATCCAGAACCTTGGTTCACCTCACAAGTCTAGAGAGGGTTTTAGCATAGTTTTGTCCCCCATCCATGCCCTAAAAATGATTTCCATTCCTAGAAAGATAGGAAGATGGATCTAATCATCCAAACACTAGAATATATGTTTTGGGACTACATCTTGGACTTTTATGTATCATGGGTGAAGCACCTAACCTTGGTTGATTTTTTCTAAAATAATAGTTTTCACTCCTCCATAGACAAGGCTCTGTTAGAAGAATTATATGGATGGTTGTGTCATCCCTGTTGTGTTGGACCATGGTTGGGGAGTCAATATTCCTTGTTATGGATGTGGTAAAGAGTATGAAAGAGAAGATCCAAAATGGTTTGGGAGTGAATAAAGGTGGTGTAGGACCACCAGAAGGCTTATTATTGTCATAGATAAATATCCTTAGATTTTGAGGCTAAAAACATGTGTTATTGAGTGTTTCTTCTCACCTAGGTCCATAGAGGTTTGGCTTGGTAAGAAATATTTCTCCTCCGTTTTTTTAAATTTTAGGGTGTTGTTGTGTGTGGGTGAGGTGGCGTATCGTTTGGAACTTACACCATAGATGGATAGGATGCTCAATGTCTTCTTCATGTATCAAATTTTACAATATCTTTACTATTTACTCCATGTCCTTGACTAGGGATAGTTTTATATCAAGGATGATATGACATTTTTGGAGTGGCCATTTGAGATCTAGGATCATTAGGAGAAGGTGTCACATGGGTGAGTTATCACCTTGGTTCACGTGTTGTGGAGGCATGGTGGTCTAGAGGAGAGTACTCAGGATAAAAATTCATATATGTGATCTCAATTCCCAAATTTATTATTATAATTTTCCTCATCTTGTTTATAATTCATTGTAAGATCCTTTCTTGATTACGAGATGGTTTTTTTTGTTTCATGTTTTTTGTTTTTCCTTGTGATGTGTTGGTTTTTTCTATTCTAGTATGATTCTTGAGTGGTATCTTGTTGGGTGGTTTTTTAGACTCCTTTTACTTATTTCCAAGTGTTTTTTAAATTCCTTAGGATGATAATTGTTTAATAAGTATCTAATATAAGTGTCTAAATTTCTGGATCCATCTCCTTTTGTTTTCATTGGGCTTAGAGGTGTTGAGAGGGAGTTTAAAGGATTTTTAAAGGCCAAAGATGAGTTTTTATCCATTAAAAGGGTCAAAATGTTGTAGGGGAGGGTGTGGTGTGGGCCATTTTGAAGCTCTCTTGGAGGATTGAGAACTAGGTATTTCATTTTACCCATTCATTTTGGAAGGGTGATCATTTTGGAGTTTTCTGTGTGGTGCTTGGTGCACCACGATGAGTGAGATGTCCATGGTAGCCATTTTTGAAGCTGTGTTGATTTATATATAAATGTATAACATATATTGTGTGAGGGAAGGTATTGTGTAAGGGTTATCTCTTCAGTATTATGTAAACATGGTTCGTTTTGTTTTGGAGTGCACTTTGGTGAGTGAAATGGCCTAGCTAAACGTTTTAGAGGGAATTTCACATGGGGTATCCACTCAACTAAGAGAAAATATCCTAGGAATACCATTTCAAGGATCTTTTCTAGGAATAGAACTCAGTGAGTTAAACTATCAGAAACATGTAGTGTGGAGACTGCAGTGTTGTATGCCTTGGTGTGGTGGGTCAAAATAGATAAGGATTTATCCCTAGGTCATGGAAGGTAGGACATTTCATGAAAACATGTTAGATTCAAGTGGATAGAAAATCAAGGGGAAAAATGATTGTGGGACATCTACACACTATGAGATTCGGCACAATGGGTTTAAATGACTTAGGAAATCCCACTACATCATGGTGGATGTCAAAATAGTTTAACATAGTTTCTAAAATGCATAAAAATAATGGTTTTAACCATTTTAATTTCAGATCACCTTTTATCCAGTGAGAAACACATGCATAGTGTGCTTAATTATGCCATGGGGTGGATTTCGAACCTTTCTCTATAAATATAGGGTCAAACTCTCCTTGGTTAAAAATTTTCTTCTTCTTTTAAAACCTATATAACCCTTAAATTTCTCACCACTCTCCAGCCACATCTCTTGAGATTATAACCCTTTGGTTCATATGAATCAAATTTAGATTAAGTTACTCTCCTTATTTCCCTCTTCTCTCCATTATCCTTGTTCTTATTATTTATAAAAGTTATGTTTGTTATAGAACCTCTATTTTGGGCTAAGATACTTGAAAATATAAATAGTGATTGTTTTTGATAGGTTTTGGTTATTCTTCCTTCAGTTTTAGTGATATTTATTTTGGTAGAGGTTGATCCTCAATCATCTATTCTTACTCATATAATATTGAAATTTTAATCAAGGAATGGGATCCTTATTCTCTCTTTTCTTTATGAATATGTGGGACTAGCATGATTTTTATCCCATTGGATGCATAGAATGGATTGAATTAATAAATCAATAAACCAGATTCAATTGAAATTAAAGGTGATGTGGTGTATTCATGTGTGTTTAACAGTTTCTTATTATTTCAATTGAAGATCATTTCCTTAAAACTTGAATGTTGTAATGATATGCATGTTGTAGTTTCTGGAAAATGAGAACCCTTTTTGTAATTGATTTCTTGAACTCACCTATCATAAATTTTTAAGAAATTATTTATGGATTAAATCTAGTTGTGTGTAAATCTGGAAATTGTGTAAAACCCCCATGCTAGAATTGATCAAATATTATATAATCCCTATCGGGAGCTCAAATTGAATTGTGATATTTATGTGAGTTTGAAATTTGTTTTTATACCAAGTTAGTGTGTTTTATATTAGTCCTATATTTTTTGGATCTTGTAGAGTTTTTGATGGAATGGATAGAAAATTTTACCCTCTTATCCATTCTCCCTTCAATATAAGTATATGACAGTTGTAACCAATTAGTAGAAAGTACTGACCGATGATAACATGATTAGTTGAAATTCCAAGTAAAGAGGGGATACTATAGGTGGTGGGGTTCATTCATGGTAGGAGGAAACAATATATAAATCCTTCATCTTCATGATACCATATTTTATTGGTCACGAGGTTGTGTTTCGATTCATGATGGAACAAATGATGATGTGGTAGATGTAGGTGATATGTGGATATTAACTAATGCTAATATGGGATGTTGGGCCATACAGTAGGTTGGGGTAGGTAGGGTTATGATCTGAATAACATAAAATATGAATTTATATGTGATTAATAGTATATGAAAGGTATTAGAGCACATGATATTTTCTATTGGGGGATGAGAGTACAAACTCAGTGGGGAAGTGGATACAGAGAACCTATATCTATGTTCCTTGATATTATCTTACTACTTTAGTTCCATTATTTGGTGAGTGATCCATGGTGAGGATTAAATGGACTGTTGTCCCATTTAGGTGATTTTTGGTTATATTGTTTATTCATCAGGGCATTGATATGATCTTTTCACATTTTCATGAGAGACTTTGAGTATGATCCTACTAAGTGTACATGTTATAGTCACCATATATATATAAATTGTTTTTAGGTTTCTAGGAGGGTTTTAGATAATTAGTTAGAAACCAGTACCTTGGTGGTTATATTCTTTGTAGATTTTCTACTTTAGGTTTTCCCTTGGTAATGTTTTACTTTGGATACTTTTATTTGTATTTACTATCATGTATTACGGGTTTTCGATTTCATTTATATTACCTGATGGGGTTTTTTGGTTGTTTTTTTCTTATCCCTATATAATTTATATATATTGAGGGTAATTCCTCCAATTTTAGTGTTTTATATCCTTTGTTCTAGTCTCCAATCCATGGCTTACTAGAGCCGGGGCTTGGGATTCACTCATTCTATTCACTGCCGTCCTAAGAGGGTTACTAGTTAAGGCGGTCATGATAGGATCAATTGTATGTCTCATTCTATATTGACTACATGTATAATTCTAAATTGACTACATTTTAAACTCAAATAACTATGTAAGTCATAAAATATTTTTTTAGAGTAAAATAATGATTATTAGATCATTATAAATAAATTAAAACCCAAATATAAGGGTCTCCATTAAAGTTAAAATGAAACTACATATAAAGATTGAAATGAATAACCTTGTCTAAATTTTTTTCCATACACCTAAGTATCCATTATATTATTTTTATTCCATAGAGAGTATTTGAGGAAGATCATGAGGAGTAGTGAACATAATCCCCATGCCTCAAAAGGAGTACATCGGCTAATGGATCCATGAATGTTTTGTGAGGATACCCGATATACAAAGGGGTGTTAGCGCCTTCTTAAGAGAGATAAAAGTTGATCGAGAAGAATAGAGGTTTAACATTATTATAAGTATTTTACATCTCACCCACAATAGGAGAGGTTTTCATCTATTTAAATATATTAATCCCAAATATTCACAAACTCATAATGAATCCCATGTGTTACTTCCCATTGTGTATAATTCATTGACCGATTTCAATGAATTAATGAAAATTCATTAATCCCTACAACTGAAGTATAAACCATCAAGAGAAAATAAATAATATATATATATATATATATATATATTATTTCATTCATCGAATTCAGAAATAATACATGCATAAAATATATATATATATTAAATTCACACCATATATAATATACAATATATTATATATAAATATATCTCATGTATCATATACATGTTCACATGCATCTCATTCATGTACATTTTAGTGTACATACAAGAAATATCTCACTTTCACTTATATCACATAATGAATTTATAAAAAAATTCACAACACTTTGGGAATCTATTCATACACATTTAGATATAGTTTTTCATTAAACTCTCTTAAATTTGAATAAAAAATTTGTAAAAAACTTTATCATTATCCAAGGGCCTCATTGACTGACCCTATATGCCTTAACAACATTGAAAATAACTATCAAATTCAAATTTCATAGATGTAAGAAAAGAGAGACCTATAAAGACATCAGTGTTACTCAAGCTACTAAGGGGTCTGGTGATCTCCATAAAAATACTCATATCTCTATACAAAATTTTACACCAAAATATGTATCATATACATTTAATTTATCCAATATAATCACTTTTTCCATGACATAAAGAGACCAATATACATAGAACATCTCGATCTAGTATCGGAGTCTCATAATTTCTTCATTCTTCAAAAAAGACCAACCAAGTTGATGAATACATTACAATTCATTCATCTATATGATAAGTATATCACGTGTCACTTATCCAAGTAGTTGAACACATCATATGTGAAATAACTAAGCATGGACATGAATTTCCTTAGTCTAATTCAATCAAGGGCCAAATGTATTTTGATATCATACAAGTAGAAAAATCCCATCTTGGTTGTACACAAACCGATAAAATTATCAACAACATATCCAACCACCCACTGATTAGGTATGTTAATATATTGACTTTAATAAGTAGGGAATTAAAGTATAAAGGTTCTAATTCTAGGTATCTCTATAACCTTAGGTAGGAAGGATTGATAATAAGAATACACCACTAAGTATATCTATGACCATATGAAATTCCATGAGATATACTTTCATAGATCAATCCAAGTAATAAGTTTCTACTTATTACCTCATGAATATATTCTTTTTATCTCATATATAACCCTTTATAATAGATACAAGAATCTATTCAAGCTAACCTCTATATATTATCACAACCCATTTTCCTCTATGATGATCATCAGTTAGGTATAACTCAATGTTTATGCTTTGTAGGGATATTTATCATTTGACTATTCACATAAAGTTACAACACACATGAATGAATGATAAATGGATATGACCTTTATTATAAGTACATTATATGTTTACAACCATTACAATCAATATCTCATAGAGATATAACATGACCCTCATGCGGTTTCTATTGTAATGTATTTTATTTTTTGAACATTACATCCATATGTAATTCTTCTCACATCACTATATGACCATTTAATAAAATACTCCCACAAAACTCTTATTGAATAACATTTACAAAGTAAGAAATTTTAAATAATGGTGATACTTAGGATCCAAATTCCCTAAGTTCAAATCTATGAAATTATTCAAACTCTTTAACAACATAACATAAAATGTTATAATGTTATTTTCTATTGCCAACATAAAACTCTTTATAAGTAAATAATCATTATTCTTGGAACCTTTTCCATCAAAATTTTTACTTGAAATATTTTGAAAATAATTTAACTATTTACGTTATCACTTTGTTGGTTCATCCTAAAAACTTTTATGATAGAGTGATATCCACTTCATTATGGTAACTAATGTAACTCTTTACATTTCTCTTAAACACCATAACCTAAAATATTTTAATATACCAATTGATACACCTTTTTTATTATCTATTATAAATATATAGGGAATAGTGATGTTCACTTATTATGGTAACTAAATGTAACTCTTTATATTTTTCATTTCCATCACTTATCCTAAACTACTTTAGGATATTAAGTGAAGATTCACAATAATCTTAAACTGGTATAATGTTTTATCTATTAAACTTGAACCTCTCTAAGTTAAAATGTAACACCCCAAGATTTCATAGTGTGTTATTTCTTCAAAATAATTCAATAACTTGCACTACACGCAACACCGAGTTCAATCACACCATTAAAAGAGGTCATGAATAGTATTAACTACATTTTGAACTTTATATAATCCTTATAATTTTAGAATCCCTATTATGAGTTTCTTAGTCATAATGCAAGAACAGATTCATTTTCAGTATTTCACTTTTATCAACTTCTAATAGTGAAACCTTTTTAAATACAATATTTTAAACTTTTTGACTAAATGGGGACATCAAAAATTTAAAATGAAACACCCCAAGCTTCCACGGTACGTTTCCCTTTGAATAATGTGATAGCGTGTGTTGTACGCAACACCGAGTTCTAACACACCATAACCAATCAAACTAGCTGTTATAAATAGTAATACCTACTTTTTGAAAATATATATATTTTATATTTTAAAATGGACTTCATTTTTGGATTCGGAATATCGAATTTAGCCTAAGGTGAAATTTTGGTACATTTCGGATAACTTTCATATTTTGATGAATAGTGAAAATTACTAAATTTTAATTAAAAACAACTTTTTTAATCAAATAATTAATAGTGATAAATTATTAATTTGAGTGGTTTTAAAGTATATTTAGAATATATTTTTACTATTTAATATAATTTAGGTCATTGGACATAATTTTACAATTAAACCGAACATAAACAAGTGTCAATCTTTTGATAGTTATTATCTCTTAAAAACACGCTTTTTGTTTTGACAGCGGGAATTAATTTTAAATTAATTTCTGCCACTTCTGTGTTTTGAATTTAGGAAAAAGGATTCCATATTTGGAATCAGGATGTTCAAATTGTGTAAATAGGTAACTTTTATTTTTAGACATTTTGAATAATTACTGCGGTAAATATTTTATTTACCATGGTTAAGGGTAAATCCGGTAAATAAGGGTTAAAAAATAATATTATAATAATACTAAATTACCCTAAAACGTGTCTTAACCCTATTGGTTGATACATGGTCGACCATGGGCATCTTTGGGTCGATTTTGGGACCCCATGGATCCACTTGTAAGTGATAATGACACTTTATTTTAATTAAGTCAAAATGAATACAAAAATGACACAAGCATATATCTTTTAGTAAAACAATTGTTACATAGGGTTATATAAGTTGGATTTTAGATTATAAATATTAATTAGAAAGATAAAAAGATTTCCTACATAATGATATTTTATTTATAATTTTTAGACATTATATAATTTATTTTATTTATGACACAATGATGATGCAGTAATTACTATAATAGTGAAAAATTAAAATAATTGATATTATAAATACCAAAAAAAATATAATATGAAACTTTTAATGAATTAAACTAATTTTCTAGGATAATATGATATATTAGGATTTATTTAATTGACTTTTTTCGAAGTAATAAATCTGTTATGAGTTTCAAAAAAATCAACTATTGAATAGTGTCAAAATTGACATAAAAGAGTTTTTAAAACAAATATTATATTATTAATTGATATTAAATTCCTAAAAATCTAAGGTTCGGCCAAGAGACTTATATAAGGATAGTTTCATCATTAATGGACCACTTTGGGGTCGTTTGGATATATATAGTAAGTTTATTAACCATATTATATAAAAATACAAAGAGACATTGTAAAAGTGAAACTAATTAACTTAGAGTTAATACTTAAAGATAAGGTTAATATAAGTACCCAAACCTGTCTAAATTATATTGGTTGAGTGTTTTTCGACCTATCCCCACCTTAAACTTTGAATAATCAACTTTGGAGCCTTTAGAAACCGAATATGAATTTAATATAAATTAATATTTCTAGCTTTTCCAAAGGTGCCCCTCACCCCTCTTATAAAAGGGCACTCCTCCTTCTCATTTCTTCACACCTCTAAAGCCTTTTGGTTCGGCCAAACTCTGCCCAAATACTCTCCCAACATCCCTCACTACAACCTAGAGGCCTTATTTTGATCAGAAAGCCAACCTAAGGAGCCCTTTTGATCAAATCAAAAGGAAGAACCCGAAGAAGAGGTAATGATTTCACCACCCTTTTCTAAGTTCCTTTCTTCTTCCACTTCCTCTTTCTTTGTTCTTACCATTCTAAAATAATAACTCCAGTATCTTACATATACTGTGATGTTATTATAAATATGGTACAACAATATTCAGTATTCTATCCACCCTTTGAATAACATGTCACCATACGTGCGTACGTACGGCTTACCGTCTCCACGTCGTGGTGTAATTGTTATTCAATATATTATTATTTGGATGGGTATAATAATGATGTGTAACTCATGTAAATAATAAATATAACATGTTAATGATTCTGTATATATGATATACCATCCATTTATATATTATTTTAATATCAAAAGAATGATATTGTCGCTCGTGCGTACGTACGGACTACCGTCTCCACGAATGCGATGAGATTCATTATCCATCGTATCCATTCAAGTATAATTATCATTTGATGATTTAAAAATGATGTTTAAGGACTTGATATCATTCTGGATATGAATAATATACAACCTATCATTTACAAACATGTCTTACGTAACAAAACATATAAAAGAAAACAAGTAAGTTAACACCCGATATAATGATAATACTAAGATATTATTAACAAATCAATGTTAAAAGATCATATATGATATCATATTATTATATATGATTCTTGTATAATTTAATAACAACTATTTCACCATTATACAGGAGGTTAACCTACCCCAACCAAGGAAAAGTACAAGGTAAGGGGTTTTCATCTCACTCTTTATTCCCGTGGGATTCATGCCATATTGCCACCATCACCTTTTGTGTGGTGTATGTACTGCCCATAATTATATTCTTCATGTAATACACTCTAATATATGTGTATTTACATATTAATTGTATGATAACTCTTTCATGGGTTGTATGTTTCATAATTTACCAAATTGGTAAGGGTTATTTCACAATCTCTTCATTATCCGAGGTTGTTTATATGTAATAATCTACTGGGATCTCTTTATCATCCACATCCATGTTTCTTAAAAAATGTATTTCAAAACATTTTTACTATTTACAAGAATATGGGTTAAAGTCATTTATACCCTTTTTTGACTTTTTATAAGAGGTTTATAAAGGAATCTTTCCGTCGTTTTCAAAACAAGGTCCTTTTTAACCTTTTCGACAGAATTGAGGTAAGAATGTTTTTTTTAACTTATACGGCGGGTGCGGTTATTTTACGCCGTTATAAAATCTTCAAAGCTTTCCTTACAAGCTTATAATATTATTTTTAAAGAAAATGTTTTATTTTATATAGATCTTAAATGATTTCAAAATAAAAGGAGATATTTCTTTAAAAAGAATTTTGATTTCATCTATGTCAACATCCTTTGATGGATTTTAAGATTATTTGAAGTTGATTTATTATGATACAAAACTTCTATATTGTATTGAAGGTTTTGTGATATGTTTGACTGTGGATGTTCTATTTTTATACCATTCATAGTTTATGGTGAAAGTATTTACATTTTGTATGCTAGTTTTAATACGAATGTTTATGTTATATTTATACCTTTTCATATCGGAATGCATTGGACTTAATAAGTGACGGGTGGAGCCCGCTATAGCTCCTCGATGCATCGGTAGGTCTCATGAGACAAACTAGTGTCTTGGCACAAGGCCTTGACAAAATCTTATTTGTAGTCTTGGCACGAGGCCTTGGCTATGTGGTTATGATAGTCTGGCATTATGCATTCCAACATTATGAAAGTGGTTATTGATTTTTGCATGTGATTATTCGATTAGTAGAATATCCATGTGAATAAGTAAATGGCATTATTTCATTTTACATTTGCCATACTATGTCGAAGTTAAAGTTTAAAAGGCTTTTGTTTTAATAATTCAATGCCTTAAATGTTTATTCTTATTTATGAAAGTTTCCGCTATATTGTTATCCTTACTGGGCATTTGAGCTCACCCCTTTTCTATGTTTTATTTTTTCTAGGAAGTGAAGATGTAAGTTATGAATGACCTGCAGGGATATTATGAGGGGATTATAGTGTGGACTGTGGAAACATTATGTTGTTGAAGTAGTTTTTCATTTTATGATGTAATGTAAAACTTATGAATATATCTAGTGTTTCCAAGGCTACTAAACCAATCGGTCTTTCGAGATTTGATCTTTCTTGTGATCATGCCAATGTTATGTAATTAAGGCACCGACTCTGGGTAGCTGGGGTCGGGGCGTTACATAAAACATACTCCTAGTATCCTATTAGGTATTATATTCTCTTCAAAAAATCTTCCTAAGAAATAAATCAAACTAATTTGTGTTTTAAAAAATAACTTTTATTTTCTATTAGTAGGAATATATAATAAATAAACTATTACATCTATATCATATATGATATTCTAAGTTTTTAGAACCTTTCACTTTTGAAAAGAATATTTTATTAAAATATCTCACTGATGGGTGGTGGAAACACATTCCTGTATATTTTAAAAAATATTTGGATAAACATTTTTATCCTAGATAAAACTCTTTTATCCATATATTCTTCTCTAAACTAGTTATAAATTTTTTTTAATCATAAACCTTGTATATAAAATTAATCATCTCATGATTTTTCATAGAAACTCTTTATAATAAAAAAATTCTATTATCACATATGGGAAATTATATGAAGATAAACATATTATATTTAGATTTATTTGATCTTGATAAAAACCCTTACACACAAAATCTTGATGAAATAACTATTTACTATAGCTCATGAATATAAACTACAAGGTGAATCAATTATTCCTTTTATTTTTAAATCTTTTATACTTATAACACTTTTTAAAATATACATTCAATATTACATACCTTTAAAAAATTAAAGAATTAATTTCTATAACATCCATACATAAAATGGAAATTCCCTGGATTTTCACAAACTCCTTCAGGTATTTTAGATAATCCCATCATATGGGATTATTATTACTCCTTTTTGACAAACCTAGGTTTCAAATAACTTTAATCAGCTTCATGAAGAAATATTATTGGATAACATTTTTTATTCTGATTTTTAAGTTTAACATCCTTATACAGTCTATATAGTGCTAGAACTTAGACATGATATTCCTAATTCATCTATTATCAATACTTTGATAATATCAGGTAAACTTTTATTAAATTCATATATCTTTCTAGAACATTTCTATTGTTGAAAATAGGATTAATTCATTAATGATAATAATCCTTATAGGAATTATTCAGTCACTCCAAACATATTTAATCATATTGAGTATGTGAGACTATAATTCCCCATGTCAATTAGTATTTGGTTCCATTTAAACCTTAAATGAATCATTGCATGCTTCCATAAGCATATAAATTCACTTATCAAACAAATTTAACTATTGGTTACTTAGGAACAAATTTTCCTAGCACATAAAATATTTATTTTTTCCAAGAACGTTTCTTAGGATACCAGTATTAGGGTTGCTTACTTTAAGATTATCATTTCAAGGATTAATATAATGTTTACTTTAATGATGATGCATTTATCAATAATTTTTTTATTAAATGAATTTCATGTTTTATATACTTTCATAAGGAACTTTTAATGATAGTGATCCAAATAAAATTGATGACATTACACATCATATCAATTTAGTGAGCCAAGATCCATATTTTGATAGGCAATGATTTCTCTTTATTATTTTTCTCACCACTTAGTAATTTTGGTAGGGAATCATCCCAGTTACAATATTTGTGAATCTTGGATAATTGATTAGGTAACCCTTTTTCCAAATCCATCATATGGATTCACTCAACTCTATTCCTCCATTAAACTAATCTTATTAGGATCTCCAAGATAGTGTAACCTAAAGAAAATGCCAAAACAAGAAAATAATGGATGATCCATGGGAACCCATGTTTAACATGAACCACCCCAAGGAAAAATTCAGAGTTACTCATTAATTTCTTACCTTACAAAATATAATCTAAGGGAACCCAACTTTAGCATGACCAACCCAATTGGATGATCTAGGTCTTTACAAGTGTTTCTTTGGATAAAATCTCATACTTAGTATTTATGGGTTTTTATTTTTAAAAGTATAACCTTTTTAATATACATTATATTCATATTAAATTCACAACTATTACATCCTATATATTAATTATCTTCTCATGTTTTATTCCGTTTTTTTGCATGAATTCTTATAAATATTTAGTTTTTGAAATCCTAATTCTAACCACCCAATTAATGTGTTCACACCACATTAATGTATAACTCTATACACAACCCACAAGTCTATGTTAATCACCCAAAATAATAAGCCAAGTATATTCATACATATCCAAATGCATCATATGTATTAGGTAGAATAAAACATCATGTAGAGGCATAAATTTATATGAGATTGATAAAATCCACATGAGTAATCATGAAGAGATAGATAAATAACCCCATTCACTTTCATATCCAAGGTAAGCCTCTATGAATGTTGGTGGTTTGAACCCAATTCTCTCTAACTAGGGATAATCTACTCAAGAAAGAATTTAATTCATTAAAACTCTAATACCTAACATGAAATTTTATTTCCCAACAACTATTCTCAAGCTTAAAACCAAATTTAAAAACATAGGTCATGGCAGATGAAAACTAAATTTTATGATATCAAATCTAAAATGACATGAAGACTCTATCCTAGAAGTAATTTATCATATAAACGATCATAAAAATTATTCATATTTCATTTACAATTTACTAAACATGAATATCATGGAAATTTAACAAATAAATAAACAATTTATTTATTTTAAAAAACATGAGACATTTTATAAAATATTTATAAATAAATTCTAATTATAATCATTTTCTAATTTAAAAATAATATAAAAAATTTATAGTCATTTCAATATAAACTCTTTCATATTAATCATTATATAGAATTTACATGATATTATATGAAGTAGAAACAATTTAAAATAAACTTTCTATTATGTAAACATTTTACATAATCTAAATATAATATACTTATTTATTATTAAATAATTGATTATATAAATCATCAAAACACCGTTTTATGTGTTTTAAATAATATCCAAATAAGGCCCCTATTATATGAACTACTTCAAATTAGTTAATTATGAATAATTCATAATTCCAGTATAAAAATTTTAAATTATGGCCTTATTTCATAATTTATAACCCATTATAAATTATCACTTATGATTTCTAAATAAACAATTTGATTTCTATATCATAATTCATGCTTTAAAATTTGTTTAAAAGGTATTTAAATATTAAAAATTAATATTTTGGAATAAAATATTTCATAAACATTTAATTAATTATAAAAAAATTATAATTAATTAATTTATAAACATTTATTAAATTAAAATATCCCAAAATACCTTTTATATTTATATATATATATATATATTTTTTATAAATCATTAAAACCATTTAATATGTTAAAAAAATTCTAATAAAATTTATGTTTACCCTTACGTAGGAACCCATTCCTGCCTAAGGGTATCCTCCATTTATCCTTACACAACACATTTATAAATCTTTATGTAAAGGTAAGTAACTCCTTATCTTTATGAAACTTAAATTTAATGAACTTCATAAAGGAAATACAAAGATTACCTTTACGCAACTCATTTTTTGTAATGGTGGAGAGTATATTACCATTTTGTGAACGCTTCATTTAAGGGTAGGTCACATTAATATTTTTTTGAAACTGTTTTATAAGGTAACTACCTTTACACAAAACATTTTCATAAAGGTAATATAGAAGTTCCCCATATGTAGCTAACCTATGCAATGGTATCACATAAAGGTAAAGGATTATGTACCTTTATGGAGTCATCTCATGTAATGGTAAGTGACTATTTGCCTTTACATAACCTTAGGAAAAACCTGATTACCCTTACATTCTAGAGTTTCATGTAAGGGTAAACACTATCATACCCTTAAATAACTCTTTACACGTAAGGGAAAAATCAGGTGACCCTTATATAGACCGATGTATTTAAGGTTAAGGCTTTTTGACCCTTATGCAAACCCTACTATGTAAGGTTAAATCCCAAATTACCCTTACACATGTTATCTGTGTAAGGGTAAGGGATTGGTTACCTTTACATATCCTTACTACATAAGGGTAAACCATTTTGAAAACTCAAGTTTCTAGAAAATTAAATTACAACTTTATTTTTTTATTTTCTTTATTCATTTCAATAAAAGTGTCATAAGAATATACATGGATCACTAAAATACCATTAAAGTGGTTTTATGATGTTTAATAATGATTATTAGTTCAATAATAAGTGATTAAAACCCAAATATGAGGATCTCTATGTAAGATAAAATGAAACTTCATATAAAAACTGAAATGAATAACCTATTATAAATGTGTGTACCATACACCGAAGTAGCCATTGTATTATCTTATTTACAAAGAGAGTGTTTTAGGAATATCATGAGGAGTATTAAACATAATCACCCTACCTTTGAGGGGTTACACTGGCCAATGGATCCATGAATTCTTCGTGAGGATACCTAATATCCAAATGGGTGTTACCACCTTCTCAAAAGATATAAACAGTGCTCGATAAGAATAGAAGTTTGAAAGGCTTACAAGTATCATGCATATCACCAAAAATAGGAGAGAATCCCATCCATTTAAATATCCAAATCTTGAGGCTTCTCAAACACATAATTCAACACATTAATTTCTTCCCATTGGGTATAATTAATTGAATGGTTTTAATGAATTAATGAAAATCCATTAATCCGTGTAACTAATGAATAAACAATTAGTGGAAAATAAATAATATATATATATATATATATATTTAATTTCGTACATTTCATGCATGAATAATACATTCATAAAATTCATATATACTAAATGTACACCATATATGATATCCAATATATTATAGATAAATATATCACATGCATCATATTCATGTTTATATGCATATTATACATGCACATTTTATTGCACATCCAATGAGCTGACCATGTCAATGGATTAACCGTATGGATCGACCGTAGTCTAGAAATTAAATACTTCACTCATTTTGAACTAGAGAATCCTCAACCCATCTCAGGGACTTATTAACACTAAAAACTCATCCCACAAACATTCCAAAATATCATAGATATTAATTCAACACATCTTCACAACTTATTTACAGTAGCTTCATCTTGGTAATCATATAGATGGAACCTTCACCCCTCTACTATGTAATTCCATCTATTGTTACAATTAACATGTATTGAAAAAAATAAAAAACCTTCCTCAAGAAGGTTCAAAAATCAACCTCTTAGTATTTTTTGTTAATACCTCAAACTTTCCTCCTTCTTATTTAAAATAAAACCAAAATTAATTAAAGATATGGGTGACCACCAATGAAATCAAAGAAAATAGTCATAAATAAATCACCACTTTTCTAGATGAGTCATCTCTGTATATACATTAAGCGTAATTAATTCAATCATCAATTTTATCCTTTAAAATACCTATACCCATATTTTAAAAACTTCCTTCTCATTTGAGAAAATAAAATTGAAAAAATTTAAAGATATTTATTTCCTATACAACTCAATACAGACATTAAAAAAATTCATAAATAGGGAGATCCTCTTTATCCCCTACAAAAAAACCTCCTTAAAATTTTGAACAAGAAGGGATATAAGAGGAAAATCAAATAATAATATATCTCAATGATAGAAATTCTGATGTACTCCCATACGAAACCTTAGGTTCTTAAATTCTTTATTTGTGATATATTTTGTCAGTATGTCATCCAAATATTGCATACAAGGAATAAAATTTAGTTTCAATATACCTACAATAACCTTATATTTTAGAAAATTCTACTTGATATCAATGTGTTTGGACCTAAAATACTTCATATTATTTTTTTATAGCTTATTGTTACTTTGATTTCTACACCCTAAAACAAATGTATACATAACTTCAATACTCAAACCATATAGTTGTGTCTTCATCCATATCATTTGTGTAGATGAATGTGATGCAAACACATACTCAACATTGATTGAGATCAATGTAACAAATGTTATATTTTTTTAAAAAAAATTATAAAAAAATATTTCCCTAACAAAAAGATGTTGACTTCTTATCATCAACAACTTCTGCTGAGTCATCATCAGAAAATACTCTCAGGGTTAACTCATCTATCATCTTATACAATATCCAATAATTGAAATTATTCAAGATGTACCACAAGATCCTATTTTATTTCAATATATTTGATTCATTAGGATTGGATTGGTACCTGGTATAAAGAGTGATAACATATACAATTTCTAGTCTAGTGGTTATCAAATACATAATATTTCTAATCAATATTCTAAACTGCTTCTCATTTATTACTTTTCCTTCATCATCCTTACATAGTTTTGTACCAATTTAAATTTATATAGAAATTCCTTTAGATTCATGTATATCAAACTTCTTTAGTATTTATCTATAATAATTTTCTTGTTAAATTAATATGAATTTAGTAGCTTGGTTAATTTGAAATCCTAGAAAAAATTCATCCCTCCAATCATAAAATATAAAATCTTACTTTCATGTGTCTTGATAACTCCTTGTAAATATTTTATTCATTACTAGAAAATATTATATCATCAACATCCATAATCATAAAGAGTGTTGTGGTTTGGAATTTCCCATGTGCAAGTTATTTTTTGCCCAAACTTCCCTAAATTTAATGCTTTTAGATATTCATCTACCTTGAAATACCAAGCCCTTGGAGCTTGCTTTAATCCATAAAGTGAATTCTTTAACTTACACACTTACTTATATCTGAATCCAATATAGCTCCTTTAGGATATTATATATATAATTCCTCATCAATCTCACCATTTTAAAAATTTGGGTTAATATCCATTTAAAATAGTTTAAATATTATCTGAGATGTTATGGCTAAGAATATTTTGATGGAATCAAGTATAGACAATGGAGTAAATGTTTAATAAAATAAAACCCCTTCAATCTGTGAGCATCCCTTGCATACCATCATAGATTTGTTTCTAGATACTTCACCATTATCATAAAGTTTATTTATAAAGACCCATTTTTATCTAATTAAATTATTTTTACTGGGCTTGTGAACAAGTTTCCAAGTTTTATTCTTTTGATTTGGTTAATCACGTCATTCATATCCTAAACCCACTACTCATGTTCAAATATTTCCTTAACTATCTGAGGTTAAACTTTTGAAAATAATTTGGTATTAAATGTTTCCACAATATTCTCTCTTATATGCACACACTGTTTCTAATCCATAATAATATTCTCAATACTAACATGTTTTATCAGCCTTTAATTACCTCCTTTGAGCTTTTTTATTTATCTTTACCACTAGAGAGTGATGAATCTGTATCATTGGTCTAAATATATGTATTTTATTCATTTTATTTAGTATTTTTATAACTAAAAACATCTTTCTTATCACCTATACTTAGTATTATTGATTCCTTTTTCATTTTCAATAATTAATACATAATCACTTTCAACAACTAATTCAGTCATCTTGTTATAGCACCTTTAGGAACTTCCATTTGGTAAATACCCTAAGAAAATTCCATCTTCATAATTTTCATCAAACTTTCCGCTACTTTTATTATTCTTCTTGATCATACATAGACTTCCAAACACTTTGTAATGTTTAAAATTTGACTTATTCTTTATATACATCTCATAGGAAATTATATATGAAGTTTATCTTATGAGGCATCTATTCTATATTATTCCAGTTTTTGTGATGGACTGTAACTGGTAGTACCTTGAGGCATCATGATTTTTCAGCATGGTTCTATCCATATCAACTGGACTCTTATTCTTACACTTAGCCACTCTATTTTACTGATAAGTGTATTGAGCACTAAATTTATGTCTGATGACATTATTGTTTAAATATTCAATGAACTAGATGTTGTCATATTCGCTGCCATTGTTTGGACTCAGTCTCATTAATTTAATATCTATTTACTTCTCTTCATATCTTCAAGTGATTTTGAATCAATCTAAGGCTTGATATTTATGTTTCATAAACGTGATGTGTTCCATTCTTGTGAAATCATCTATGAAATTGATGAAATACCTTTTCCCTCTCATTGAATTCTTATTCATAGGTCCATGAACATCGAAGTGAATCAATTTAAGAGGGTTCTTTGTTTGGATGTCACCTACCATGTGTGTTTTATTCACTATTTTTACCTTTTTCATGTTTTAAAAATAACAGTGATGTCCTATTTAAATAAGGGTAAATTTCTTAGAGCTTATTCTTGAATCAAATTATTTATATTATTTTGGCCAAGGTGGAAAAGCCTTCTATAAAACAACTCATTTTTGTTCTTTTGGACTTAGGTAACAACTCATGTTTTATTCTTCAAAATGGATTTTTTTAGGGTTCTCAAACCCATAGTAACCTCAACCCCATATTTTATTCTTTTGACTACGCATCCATTTTTCTTGAAAATAACATCATTTATAATACCACAAAGTGATGATACACTCAAAAAATTATGGTTCAGTCCATTAACAAACAACACATTATCTTCAATAATTTCGTTTCTTCCAATCCTTTTTGTTTCAACTCCATTGCATTTTAGAGATCTTTCATTTCCAAAATAATAATCTCCTCCTTCATAATTCCCAACAATTATTAGATTTTTTAATTCACCTATCATGTGAGATATGAAACACTATATATTATCTAGTGTTTTTTATATTTGAAAGCTTTATATTCTACTTTAACAACATTTTCCTATTTCCTAATCCGAATTTGACATTGATCATTTCTAAACCTCTAAAATACATTCAACTAAGCAAGGATGAATTAAATGAACACATCTGAATTGTGTCCTTCTTGATCAAAACTTCCTAACACATCTTAAAAGGTTTCAAAACTATTTATCACTTCAACCTTCTTTTCAAACTGCTGACGTCAAAGCTGAGTTTTTACCAGTGTTTGTTGTCCCCACCATGATTTATGCTATTATCTTAGTGAAAAAAGAGAAATATTATACTTGAAGTTATAATCCTTATCCCTAAATAGGACAAAACACTAAAAATACTCCTAAAATATTCTATTTTGATAAAACTTATATTGCATAATGGGTCACTTAATTTCTCTATTTTTAGTCCCTGAATAATTATATCTTATAAATTCCTTTTTTGGATTTCTTCCTTGAATATTTGTGACTTACAATGGCCATTTTTCTGAATTTATTTCTCTCTAGATTTGATAATATTTGATTCTTTCTTAAAAACATTGAGTTACTCTAAAATAAAATCTCTTATATATATATTTAGTATAAGCAGTCTCCCTTTACATAATAACTTATATAGATTTTCCTTTTTCACATCTTCCATGTTTATTAGATTATAAACTTATTCTGGGTTTCTTAGAACATACCTATTTTTCTATAACATCCCTATTCTTATTGCATGTAATTTTCTCATCCTGCTTCTTGGTTTTATCATTATTTCTTTTAATTTCATTAATTTACTTATCCCTTAAGATAATTCTTGAAGTCAAACCTTTAATGATTTTTTCCTTTATATAAATATCAAGCTTCAACATCTCAATTTCTTTGAAAATATTTTCTTTTCATCTATAACTTTACCTTGCTTTTTAGATGCTATTTTTAGCCATGTGTTGTCTTCTATAAGCCTTACAATTTCTTTCAAATACATATTAATATACATTCTCATGGTGTATTCCTTATTAGTCTCTCTTTACTTTATTTTATACTCACACTTGTATTGAGATTCATATTTTGATTAATTTACCTCTTCTTCCTCTCATTCCATGAGAACTCATTGAGATAAATTTCTTGTATTTCCTCAACACAACATTATTCATTGTTAGACAAACCTCTTAAAATAACAAAAATTTCCTTCTAAATAAAATATGTCAAAACTTCTTCTTTACTTTTTATTGAGAAAATTAAAGATCTCTAGTAGTATTTTTCTTGGAAGATTCCTCATTATCATTTTATATTATAAAATTCATAAGATATTTAGTAGAGAAATGGAAAACATTTCTAAAATTAAAACATTTAAAAGTATGTTTACCTCTGTACTTATCTCTTCCACCTCTTTTGAAATTTCATGAAATGAGTGAAAAAATTTCTAAATAATATTGTATATAATATCCTTCATTTGAGTAGTGAATATTCCTATATATCTTCATATCTTTGAGGGATTTAAATTTAATTTTATTTTCCAACTTTTCTTTTCTATTAATTTTTGGTCCTCTTCAAATTTCATAGTTGATGAGAGTACTATGGATCCCATCAGTAGTGAAGTCATCATGATCTCTATCTTTGAGTAATAAAATATTTTTATCAAATTTATTAGGTAGGATCATCATCGGGTTTTTTCCATAATGGTTTGTTTTAGAGTTTATTCAAACCCTCTAATTGTGGTGAAAACCAAATTTAATCTAGTAAATAAATCATCAATAGTTTCATTCTCATTCATCTTGGTGTCTCAAAACTATTTTTATTGATTTATAGATTTGATTATTTTACCATTTTATTTCCTCAATAAATGTTGTGAAGCATCCTAAAAATCAAATTAATAGTTATGCACACCTTAACCTTTGTAAACTCCTTTTTAGATAAGTATGAAAACAGAGCATTCCTTATATTCCAATAATTTTCTATGTTTCTATTGGTGGTTAGGGAACATACCGAGGCTTCATCGAGAACAATGAATCCATATTTAATAGAGTCCAAAACATCGATCCCTAGAGAAAGTATATAAGGAACCACTTTATCTTCCCATGAGTAAAACCCTTTATATCAAACATTGGATTTTATTTTTTATTAATAGAATTGTATTGATCCAAACCAGATTCTTGATATAGACACTAGAGAGTAGATATTAATATGATACTAATTTTTAGATCACATGAAGTGTGATACACATTGGGGGGGTGAATTAGTGTGTATAGTTATTTTAAATTCCTTCATTAACATGATTTTTCATCACCTCTCCTACAAGTTACTCACTAAGGAGGAAATAGGATAAACACAACAATTTTTTAAATGATGTTCTCTTCCTTTAAGGATGAATATGTTTATGATGTGTCTTGGTTATTATATCACACACACAATCCCATTCTTATTATCAAAAGGAACCTAAGAAAGGTTATAACCTTAAACTCATACAACTGCTAGAACGAAACAGTTATAATATAATATCAACAAAAAAACCAATCCTTATAAAAATGGCCATAAATGAGTATATAATCCTCCACCCAGACTCTAGTTGATGAAATTATTCCTATTCCTTTCACAATAATATAATGTGACTGTTCTTAGTGATTCATTTTTTTCTTAGATGCTAAATCATATCAGTTCTTCTATCTCACAATTTTCAGAAAATTCAATTTTTTCAAATCTTGATATTTATATTTAAATATTATTATGTGAATATTATTTCCATATTAAATTGTGTTCGTAATTACATGATGCATAGTTAGTCAATGATTGCGTTTTTTTCAAATATAGTAGCTTGCCAAATTTGGTTATCGATCATCGATGGTGGGTAGGATAAGTAGTACACATCTTGTATTATATTTCACACATGGAATGTGGTGTCTATATTGACCATAAATCATAGAAGTGGTAGGTGAGGTGCATGGAATGTACATTTTTTTGACATGGTGTATAGTGTTTTCATCGGCCACCAATCATTGAAGTGTTAAACAAGGTACAAGATGTGTCCTATGCTGCCTATATGGTATGCAGTCGAAGGCTAGTTATTGATGTGTAGTCTCTTGAGGTCTAGTCATATACCCTCCATTATACATGATGTGTTACTATAAAAGTACACAACATGTATTTCATCAGTTTTTATATTTTCTTCCTTTTTATCTTTCTATCTATGGAGGATTTAAAATTTATGCTTTGTTATTTGAAAGCTATGAATTTGATTAGTTGTTGTGAATTTAACTAAAATATTCTCATAATAGCAAAATTAAGGGTAAAATTAATAGTATTTAAAAATAAAATTAAAGGTAAATGAAGTATAAATTTACAATGATAATTATTGTAGGATCATGAGTGAAAAATATTGATGAGATTAAATAGAGGATTGCTAATGCGTCTGAGATGAAAGATATTGGTAAAGCTAGAATGATCATTGGGATCAATATTAGTATATTAAATATGGTCAAAACCCTGGTATTTTCATACTATTACAACATTATAAGGGTTTAGAATGAGTTTAGTATATTGGAAGCAAAGTCAATTTATATTCCCTTGGTAGACTATTTTAAGATGTCTAAGGAGAAAGAACCAAAGATAGAGGAAGATGTTGAGTACATGGAAAAGGTTACATTTATATAATATGTTTTAAGTTTTATGTGTGTTATAGTTTTTACCCTACCCAATAATTCTCATGTCATGGGATTCATGAGAAGATACATGGATAACCCATGAAAATAACATTGGGATGTTTTAAAGTAAACACTATATTTTATAATGCAAAAATTATTTTTATGTTCTGGGAAAATAAATTCTCTGTGAGTGTAGAATGATACTAACTATAATGGTTATGTTAGTGAATAAAGGAGTACTAAATGTAATATTTTTACTTTTGGATTGATTATCATAAGTTATTTATCTCACTTTTAGAATTTATTAACTCTATCTACCATGGAGGTAGGGTATATTGTTGTAATATAATCTTAGAAGGAGATGGTTTGACTAAATAAAGTCTCGTATTGATTAGATTTAACATGAGAGGAAAATATAGGTCATGGTGATAATCATAATATGATACATCTTGATAAGAAACCAATGTTTCATGCTAGGATAAAGAATATTTAATTGAAGTACCACTTCATTGGATTTTGATACATGATGAACTATTGGAATTGTAGAATATTTGAGGAAGCAACAAGATGATAGATATATTAATGAATTTAATAGTCATTGATAATTTAAGGTATTATTTTTCCTCTACTAGACTTCAATGATGAAAAATCCTTGATAGGATGAATATAACATGTTCATTGTGGGATAATGGAAGGAGGTTAGTTGTTTGATTAGTCTCTAAATATAACATTATTGGAATTATGAATCCTGGTGGTGTTAAGAAAAATACTATAGGCACAAACTTAACAACACTATAATAGAGTTTACTAGGTGTAATGATATGGGGTACTATAGCATTATAGATCACTATATATATTTTAATACTATAGAAATATAGGGTGATTTAGTAACACAAGTTGTTTTAATGATATGGGGATACTATAGCACCATATTTTTCTTATGATATCATTTTGATGTAGAGTTTATATAATTATTTTTTACACTATAATTTTATGATCCTAAACATAATGAAATGTTTTTGACTCTGCATGGACATAGGGATTCCTCCCTAACCATGTAAATATCTATGTTATATTACTTACATTTTTTCTCTCATTGATTTTTATTTATGTAATCTTTCTTTATTATGGATTATTTTTTCATAACATTAAGGATCCAATTAGTCCAAAACACTTATAACACCCTGAATCAACCCATTGAACATATACCATGAGTTTATCTTAATTTTACTTAGCCCTTAGTATCATCCCTTGAACACCATAGGATAGATAAGTAACATAAAAAAATCAACACCATCCATGGGGAACTATTTTTAAAACCAAATTCACCCTTTTTAAAATAGTACATAGTGGAACCAATGAATGTAAATGCATTCCAAACAACCCAAAACAATAAAAATATATGCCACATCCCAAATAAAATATCATATAAATAAAACCAAATATAACTGATGAAAAAACCACCACTAGTCTCTATTATCCAACCTTCATTACTCTATAAAATCCAATGAAGAATTTATCTCCACTACCTACAATATAGGACAATTATATTCTACACATGCATTGAAATTTTATTACTGGGGGTGAGTATAACAACTCAGTAGGAATTTCTAGATGACTTTCTATGAACCTCATCAATGTGAAAACAAATCATCTCATATGTATGTTATGAAACCACGTTTGAAATGTGACATTTTATATAATCAAATAAAACCGAGAACTCACAATCAACATAGACAAATTTTCATAAAATAACCTTCCAAACATACCATAACATCATTATTTCCATACACTCAACTCACACACCCATTTACACCTCAAACCCAAGGTAACTCAAAGTCCATGAAATAACCATTTGGGTAAATCCTACCCAATTCCATCCTTATTTCCAACATACCTCATACACACTTAAACGAAATTCCCATATTTTCTCATTCAACACCATGAGAGTTCCCCTAACCCTATACTTAAGTTGTATCCCTAACCATTAAAAAATCATAATAACAACCCATGTAAAAAAATTAATGAAAATATATACATAAAAAATAACCTAACACTCCCCGTAATATTAATAAAATAAAAATACGAATCCACAACCAAAAAATCCCATTTTTTATTTTTCTTTAAATCACTCACTTACCCCAAAAAAGTATGTGTTTATTTCCCTTAAAATTATACCAAACCAAAAAAAAATCCCACCATACATTAACCTATCTATATAAATAATTTTAAATTAATTAGAAATATTTATTTTTACTCAAAAATTCATGATAATAATGTTTTTCATATAATAGAGAGAATGAGAATCCACTCACCCCAATAACAACATCAAAGTGAAATCAATCTTTCCCAGGAAATATATAACCCTCCTTTATACTTAGTTTACTATTGAACATAACGGTCATAATTTGTTTTATCCATAACCCTCAATTATATAAAACCTTCACCACTTAGGGTTTCCACCATGAATATAAAAAAGATGAGATATATGTTAATGTCATACCTTCAATTGGACACCCAAACATCCCAAGATCCAAGGGAGAAGTAATATTAAGGTAAAAATCCACCGGATTACTCCAAAATTATATAAAACTAGATATTATCATAAAGTAGAACAAATATGGAATATTCAATGATTTTTGGATGAAAATAACGACTTTTTGAACCACTTTATGTATCGACACAATCTATCTACAAGGTTTGTTGGAATTTTCATCAAATCATGCATCATACACTATCCCCATCTCCAGTGATACATGTTTGTATACATAGTTCACCCAGATAATTGTCTCAACCATGATTCCGACATTAAAAGTACCTTATCTTCCTTTACTACCATCATCTACTCACATCTCATTAAAATCAACTAATATATCTAAATACCTTTATATTAATTGAAATAGATCATTCTTAACCACAAACTTTATCTCATAGTAATTCATTCAAATTAAACCCTGATATTTCTCTTTAACCGAAAACTAATGTCTTGTAATAGTAAATTATTCAAAAAAAATTAATCCTTGAAAACTTTTTATAATATAGTCTTTATACTTACACTGAAAAGGTGGGTCTGAAAACTATCTATACAATAAATCCTTTTATCCCAAAAAAACTAGTACAAGGGTTGAGTTGATCGTCGCTATCGCTTAGGAATGGTGATCGTCCATGAACTCCTCACTATCCAGAATCCCCATCCACTAATATAAGGTATTTAATTGTGGGAAAAAATACATTTTCAAATTTCATATCTACAGAAACGTTCCCCCAATGCATATCAACATATAGTGATATGACACCATATTTACCTCCAACAAAATCATCTCATTCTTAAAACCAAAAAATCAATATACCATATCCCAAAGTCCTAATCATTGATTATATGAAACCATTACTTAGAAATTAAACTATAAAATGAATCCCTCGTGACCATCAATAAAAAATTTCCAAGAAATTTTCAAAAACTGTAATATCCCAAATTTGTAAACCCTTTGCACCCATTCCCTTAAGTCATCACAACTCAGTTGTAAGAATAAAATCTCAAACTAAACACAAAAACTATATTTATAAATCCTTTTAAATCAAAGGATTTTTATATCATTCATTCACTAAAACCCAAATCATTTGTTTAAACTGCCCACCAAAATCACACTATTTGATAGTCTATCTTAATAATTCTCACTTGAAATACCCTCATAATGTTTCTAACATACAAACCCACCTCATAAAAATGATTTATAACCTTTGAATCAATAAAAATTAAGCTTTTTTAATCATAATACAAGTATCTATGAAAAACATGAAAATTTATTATTTTATCTTTAAAATTTAGTGATTTTATCCCCAAAAATTTCTTAATAAAAAGGAAATTAGAACATATTTAGTTTATAGGAGTATTTTTGGAATTTATTGTGAATATAGACATAAATGTGGGTTTTAATGGTTTTATTATTATTTTGTTATTAATTTATTAGATGTACATAACTCTTGATTTTGTTTTTCATGATTTTATAGGTAAATATATTGACCTTACATATTCATACATGGATAATATGTAAGAAATTTTCTTTTGTACATAATGACTTTTCCTTGGTATGTGAATAATTTTCCTTTTCCACCAGGATGGAAGGAGATGATTTCCCGATAATATATGATATTTTTAGAACCTCCAAGGGCAACATCTTATGTATAGTAAAATTGGGATATGTAATATTTGAATGGTAGTTATTCATAAAATTTAAGATTAACTCATCACCTATAAGAGAAACATACGATTTTTTCCTTTTCTATAGAAGATAAATTACCTATATGTAAGATTTTACTCCTTGAATTCACTATTATGTAAGATATTCAGATGGATATATAAGATATAATGTTTTTTACACTAATAAGAAATTATATTCTACATGTTAACAAATTATAAATTATAAAGCATAACATTTTAATAAACATAAAATATTGATGCCCATGAAAAATAAAACCATAATTGTACAAGAAATTGGGGATTTGGTATAAATAAAATTCTAAATTCCACCTGAAGCATATGATATTTCATCCCATAATTTCTCAAAAAATTTCATAAGAAGATTCGAATTTGATCGATCTACTGAGTACAAAATATCTATTCAAATTTTTATGAAGCTTTATTCTACGACTGCAAAGCGAGAAAGAACTTCTCGATTTCATATATTGTTCGATAATGTGATATGTTTGCTACAAATTTATTCTATTAAAACCAAATTAAAGAGGCCAAGAATAGTCTACATGTAAGGAGATTGGAAGCTTGGAATTATTTTGGTTATAATCATTATCCTAATTTCATAAAGGGGTTGGGGATTATTGTAAAGACCTGAACCCAATTTGCTGAAGTCGATGCCTTTTTACATTACATTGGAATGATTACAAGAAAGTAGTATCCTGAAAGAATGAATAGTTTAGTAGATTTGGAAATCTAGATACATACATAAGTTAAACATTACAACTTTAAATGAAAAACAATATAAAATTTCCTTTGGGAACGTCCACCACTCTAAGATTATACCTGCAAGTCAATCATAATATACCTCTTCATGTCCTAGAAAAAATGAAACATAAGAAGGGGTGAACTCAGATGCTCAGTAAGGGGAAACAATAAAGTGGAAGATATCATAAACATAAACATTAGGTATAGTGAATAATTTAAAACACATGCCTTTAAAAATAATAACGTTGTACACATTATGGTCGGAATATGAGCTGAGTAAACATTGTCATAATAAAACACAATCTTGGGTATTATACTAGTAAAATAACCACATGAACTTTGAATTTATAGCTTCATAATGAGGGAAATTTATATGATGGAAATTATGAAACATACCATCAAGGCCTCAGCCAAGACATCTAAAAATTATTAAGTCCTCGGCCAAAACCATATCTAAAAATGGGAAAGGCCTCAGCCAAGTCCATATCTATTTGTCTCATGAGACCTACCGATGTATCAAAGGGCTATAGTAGGCCCCAAACATCGCATAATAAGTCCAATGCATTTATAATATGAATGAGGATAAACATAAACAACATATAAATTCATATTGAAACTAACATATGAAATGTAAATAACTTTCCCCGAACATTAAGCATAAACACTAACCATTCATAGTAAATTGGTGAATGGTTTTAAGATAGAACATCCACAGTAAAACTAATCCTAAAACATTAAATTAAATATTGTAGATGATATAATAAAATAATGATCCCAATAATACATAATAATCAGCAAGAGTATTAAAACAGATGAAGATACTCTCATAAAATCATTGAGTAATTACTGAGATAAATACTCTTTTACTTTGAAAAGAAGAGTTATTTTGGAAAAGTATTTGTATAAAAACAGAAATGAAGTAATATAGTATTTTCATAATAAAATTATTTATTTTATAAAGATAATGGTTTCTAGAAATAGATTATAGAGTGACATTGAAAATAGGTAAGGATTTTCAAAATTCCCTTCGGGCTTGTATTTAGGGAAGAATTTTTGAAAGATCCTTTTAAAACATATAAATCCCCATAAATTAATGTAGTATTATGTTTGGTTCACATATATATAACATTAAAAAAAATTATGAGTATTAAATATGAATGAATAAGAATTTAATTGAGGTAAGTAGATAATAAAAGTAACCCAAATGAAAATGGAGGTTCGGGTGGAAAACTCTTACCTTAAGTCTGAAGGTGTTCCTCACTTGATCTTAATGACATGAATAAAACAATTTAGGTTCATAAATTAATAATTACATAACCTCATATAAATTTAATTTATTTTTTATAACCTTATTAGGTTCTTTCATGGCCTTTTGACGGGTTAATATATTCAATTTTATTGTTTGGGAGTGTCTTCTTCCATGATTTTCATGGTTGGCTAACATATATTCATGTACGAACAAACATATAGAATGGGAATGGTTGTATAGAATTGATGATATGAATGATTAGTGAACATAAATATGATTACATAGTTATAAAATCCATTTGGTTATTTGGAGTGAAGATGAATCATTATATAAAACTTTAATGACAGTTGTTTGGGTTAATTGGCGGTTTTTGTTCACAATGAACTCAGTTTGATTTATAAATTAATATCATGTGAAAAAAAAGGATTAAATAACCTTAAATAAGTTATAATACATATATTATGGTCTGTTTAAACCATTAAAATGGTTAGATGATCATAATTGAAGACAAAAATAGAAATTGAAAACCCGTCGTCCTTGAATGTTATAAATTAACACATCTCAGAAGGTGGTTTCATTTCTAGTATAAAAGAAGGGTAAAGGAGAGATGATGATGAATTATTCAATTATCATAACAAAATTAAATTACATGTAATGTAATGGAGTTGTCATAAAATTTGGATGAAAGGAGGTGAGGAAATAAAAAGAAAAGAAAGGGACTTGAAATAAAATAAACGAGAAGAGGAATTTACCTCTTGAAGTTATCTTCCTTGAGTGCCTCTTTAGGGTAGAGATTGTGTAATTTTTATAAGAGCAAGGGCTGATGGATGTGGGGGGAATATTTGGAGCATATTTGGTCATAATTTATACAAGGAATAAGTCTTAATATTAATAAATAGAAGAAGATGTGTGTGTGTGTGGGGGGGGGGGTTACAGTGAAGGAGATGAGTGTTTTTTGAATATTTTATTCATTATTTTATAATTTTTATCAAGACAAGAAATAATGATGATTATAGTGAACAAAAATAGTAATAATTGCATGTGAGTTCGAACCAATGGCCATTTACATCAGCCATGACTCAAGCATGATGTAGAAATTCACTTAATTAGCATTTTTCGTAAATTATCAAATCTTACTATTCAGCAAAAATTCAAGTGTTTTAGAAAAATATCAAAAATTCACCATAAATTTTTTTTGAACTGTATAATTCAGAAATTTACTCCATTTTATTGAAATAATTTTTTAAATAAGATAAATTTAATTTTTAATAGAATCATTATTTACTTGAAAAATACAGATTTAAATTTATAACTGATTTTATAATACTTTAAAAAATTAAATATGGTGTTATTAAGTTATCCTTAAATTATAGGACAAAAAATATTTATTTAGAAATAAATTTTATTAAAATGATTTTTATTTTAAATCAATTTATTAATATAAAATTGTAATTAAATATTTATTACTCACAAAAATACCAACACTTAATTTTTAATTTCTAAAATACTCTATTTCATTTATAAGGTGTCTAAATTTTATTTACATTTTCATGGGTGTGGTTCTTATTTATAAGGGTCAAGTTACTATTCACCAAAAATGTAATTTGATCTTATAAGACTATAAATATATTACTGAATGCAACCATGTATGTAAGTTTTTCAAAATTAAAATCACAGAGGTGGTAAAATTATGTTTACTAGATAGGTTACAACAAAGTGGTGTTTTTTAGGGACTTTGTGTTTCATGAATTCAATATTAAATTTATTTTCAAAACCTTGGGGTGTTACATTCTCCCCTCCTTACAAAAATTTCATCCTAAAAATTCGTAGAATGTTACCTCATAAAAATATTTGGGTAGGTATTCATCATAAGATCCTCAGGTTCCCATGTTTCCTCATCAATTTTATGATTTTTTCAAAGTATCATTACTAGTTGAGTTGTTTGATTCCTCAACACTTGTTCTTTAGTGTCTAGAATCCAAATAGGCTCTTCACAGTATGATAGGTTAGGTTCCAATTATATTCTTTCATAAGTGAGGACATGAGTTGGGTCTAGCTTGTACTTTCTCAATAATGAGACATAGAATACATTGTGTACTTTAGATAGGCTAGGTGGCATATCCAAATTATATGCAATAGATCCAATTATTTCTAGGATTTCAAAATGTCCAATGTACCTAGGGCTCTATTTCCCTTTCTTCCCAAATCTTATAACACCCTTCTAGGGTGATACCTTCAGGAAAACATGATCTCTTACTTGAAATTCCAAATCCTTCCTTTGATTATTAGCATAGCTCTTTTTCCTAATTTGAGATACTTTGATATGGGTTTGAATAGTCTTTACCTTTTTTGTTGTTTCCTCCACAAGCTATGGGCCCACAATCTTCCTTTCACCAACTTCATCCTAAAATATTGGTGTACGACGTCTCTTATCATACAATGCTTTATATTTTTCCATTTAAATACTTTAATGGAAACTATTATTGTAGGAAAATCCACTAAGGGTAAAAATTGATCCCACATATCTTGAAAGTCAAGTGAACATGATCTCAACATGTATTATAAGGTTTGGATCATCCTCTCTAATTACCTGTCAGTTTCCGGGTGACAAGTAGTACTCAATCAAAGCTCATTATCCAAATATTTATGAAGACTTTTCTAGAATTTTGATGTAAATCATGGAACACGATCAGACACAATTTAGATAGGTTCTCTATGAAGTCTCACAATTTCATTTATATAAATTCATTCTAGGTGATCCAGTGGAAAATCCTCCCTTATAGTGAGGAAATGTGCAAATTTCATAAGTTGATCAATAGTTATCCATATCGCATCATTCTTCCTTGGAGTTTTGAGTAATCTAATGGAAATATCCATGTTGATGTCATCCCATTTCAATGTAGGAATAGGTATAGTTTGCATGAATCCTCTAGGATGTTATCTTTCGACCTTCACTTGTTAACAGACTAAACATCTTCATAAATAATCAACAATTTCCCACTTCATGTTGTCCCATCAGAAATGTTCCTTCAAATCTATATAAATTATAGTTCTACCATGGAGTATAGAGAAATTCGAGCTATGAGAATCATCTAATAAATCTCATTTTATCTTGGGTATAGAGGGAACACATAGTCTCTTCCCAAATTTCATAATTCCATCTTCACGCATGATGTCAGCAAACTTCCCATCATTCGCACCTTTAATTTTATTTTGAATATTCTCATCATTAGACTGAGAAGTTTTAGTCCTTTCCAATAGAGATGGTTGGGAAACAAAATGAAAACGTAGTGATGTTTCACCTTGTTTGATAATTCCCATATCCATATTTACTAGATTCATAAACATATGATCCCTTTCAATCCTCATTTTGTTTAGGACTCCATGATCCTTTCTGCTTAATGAATCAACTACCTTATTTTCCTTTTCTGGGGGGGTATTGTATGGAAAAATAAAATCCTTGAGTAGTTTAGGCCATCATCTTTGCCTCATGATGAGTTCTTTATATGAGAAGATATATTTCAAGCTCTTATAATCTGTATATATCTGAAATCTTTCTCTATAGAGATAATGTCTCTATATCTTCAGAGAAAATATTATAGCTGCTAACTCATGATAATGAGTAGGATAGTTTTGTTCATGAATTTATAACTACCTTGATTCATAGGCAATAACTCTATCATTCTGTATAAGGACACAACCAAGTTCTTTCTTTGATGCATCACTATAGATAACAAATCCACAATTCTATAATGGTAGAGTCAAGATTGGATAATTCACTAATATCCTATTCAATTATTTGAAACATTCCTCATGTTCTTTTTTCTATATGAATTAACTCCTTTACGTGTAAGATTGGTCATTGGGTTGGCTAAACGGGTAAATTTCTGAATGAAACACTGATAATAACCTGCTAAACCAATAAAAGTACACAAATCATTTATGTTTGTTGGAGTAGGACATTCTTGCACAACCTTTCTCTTCTTGAGATCAACAAATATTTCATCCTTAGAGACAATGTGGCCAAGAAAGGAAATAGATTGAAGCCAAAATTCACACTTTCTAAACTTCCCATATAATTCATTTCTTCTAAGAGTCTTATGAATTGTGTGCAAGTGATTTTCATGAACTTAGTATATTTTGGAGTATTCCATGATATCATCAATAAAAACCACCATAGAATCATCAAGATATTCCTTGAAAACACTATTCATTATATCCATGAAAACAGAGTGTGAATTAGTCAATCCAAAAAGAATTACTTTAAACTCATAATTACCACACCTGGTTTGAAATATTGTATTTGGAATATCTTCCTTCATCACTTTCAATTGATGATATCCAGATCGAAGGTCAATCATCAAAAAATATTGGTCTCCATGAAGTTGATCAAATAAATCTTCAATGCGAGGCAGGGATACTTGTTCTTTATTATTATAGCATTGATCTTCCTGTAGTCAATGCACAACCTCATAGATCCATCTTTCTTCTTAATGAAAAGAATAGGGGCTCCCCATGGGGAAACACTATGGTGAATAAATCCTTTATCACTAAATTATTCTAGTTGTTTCTTCAGTTCTACTAATTCCACAATGTACATTCTATAAGGAGTCTTTAATATAAGCCTTGAACTAGGAATTAAATCAATAGAGAATTCAACTTCCCGCTCTCGAGGATGTCTAGGTAAATCCTTCAAAAAAGAATCAATATATTATTTCACAATAGTTACATCCTCAATTTGAATATTTATTTCCTCACACATAGATATTTTATTCTCATCATCGCCAAGAATTACATTAAGAAGAGATATTGGGGGTTGGATCTAGATAAGAGCTACATGATGATGTTTTTTCTCTAAATATATGGGATTCTACATCATTATCAAAAATTGTGACTTCCTTCTTCTTGAAATAGATTTTTTCCCCATGATTCCAAATCCAATATATACTAAGGATTATATCAAATTCAATCTTGGGTATGATAATAAAATTATCAGAACAAATCCTATTTATATTCCATAATGGGGATTGCCTAACACATCTTTGTTGAAATGATACTTCCCTTAGGATTTTTTACTAACAACTTCCCTTATTACTTTCCACCATGTCATTAGGAACTTCAATATCAACATTTGTGATCGTATAAGATTTTCCCTTCTCCCTTGGTCTTTTCTGTGGCATGTTTCCTTAACGCTTTGGAAAATAATTATTATATTTTCCCATATCCCTACAATTATAGAATTAAACATTAATAGATTCTTTCTTCCCCTTGAAATACTAGTTTTATGGCCTTTATATCCACACTTCTACCACACCCCTTTTCCTTTTAAGATGGATTCAGGGTGTTTCCTTCCATAATTATCATAAGGTGAAAATTAAACTCTTCCCTTATTAACCATTTATTTATTTCCTTTTCTAGAGTTTTTATCATCTATATTTTTTTCTATATTTACTTTAAAGTCATAATACTTAGAGAACTCATTTTCCATCCTGATAGCACATGAGGCTATGTTTTCATATGATGAGAAAATTTGGCAGACCAGTTCCTGTCAGAGGAAATGATTTATTCCATCAAATAATTGATGGATATTGATCCTTGGATTATGTATATAGTCTGAAACATGCCTTGCTAACCTAGTTAATTTTTCTCCATAATTTGCAACATTCTCATCTTCCATTTTCCTCAAATTCAGAAACTTCTTTTCCATATCTTCTCACTATTAACAAGGAAAGTATTTCTCTAAGAAAAGTTCTTTAAATTCACTCCATTCCATTTTTTATATTTCTTCATCCACCTTTGTGTTTTGAATTAGTGACCACCATAGATCAACATATCTCGATAGATGATAAAATGTAATGATAACCTTCTCCCTTCCGTTAATTCACAAGGAGAGAAATAACTTCTCTAAGGAACTTATACACTGTTCCTCTACAAATGGGTTTGTAGTTCCATTAAATGATGGAATCTGTTATCGTATAAATCAATCTAACATATCTTTTCCACATTGTGGATCCAGATGCTCCATACGGGTTAGTTTATTGTTCATAACCTGAGTAGGATGTCCCAATATAGTTATACGTTTCTCACACCAATCATAGCTCTATAGTCAACATCATTATATTGAATATGAGAAAAATAACTACATGGGATATGTGCGTTCATGAAGTTTCCATTCCTTCCACTAGGTTCCATTTCTAAATAATGGAATACAATAGTTTTGGTTATAAATCATAATGTATTATCTCAACTTAGAAAAATACTTAACATAAATTGGTATCCTATGCATGGCTAATCCCATAATCATAAATATGGTTTCATTGAGGAAAAATTTACATCTAAATACTTCATAATGGATTATAAATAAAATGTGAATTATCCTAACCATATCCCCCGGGAGGGTCAAACCAGGTGCGTATTAAGGCCCGTTTTTGTGTACCAGGATACCTCAGGTCAAGCCTGAAACTCCTTGTTAGATTTATCACTCTTATGTACATCTGTTCTAGAACCACATCCACTTGTAGTATCCAGATAGGGATGTATTTTCTAAAGATATCCACATAATCTATTCCTTACCAAAATTCTAGGATATTCTTGTATACTTATCCTAAAATACTATCGTAGAGTTTTTTTCTCTAATATGCATTTTCTAAATCTAGTTTCTAAGTTTTCTACTAAACTTCCTATGATACCAACTATAAAGACCCAACCCCAGTTTCTTGGAGCTGATGCATTATTACATTAGAGTGGAATGATTACAATAAAGTAATATCCCTAAGGAATGAATAGTTTAGTAGATTTGAAAATCTAGATACATACATAAGTTCAACATTACATCTTGAAATGAAAAACAACATAAAATTTACATTGAGAACATCCACCACTCTAAGATTATCCCTACAAGTCAATCATAATATACCTCTTCATGTACTTGGAAAAATGAAACATAAGAAGGGGTGATCTCAGATGATCAGTAAGGATAAAAATACATCAGGATATATCATAAACAAAAACATTAGGCATGGTGAATAATTTAAAACACATTCCTTTAAAAATAATAAACTTAAACACAATATGGAAGGAATACGAGTTTAGTAAACACTGCCATAGTAAAAAATAATCATGGGTATTCTACTAGTCAAATAACCACATGAACAATGAATTTATAGTTTTATAATGATGGAAATACATATGTTATACATTCTAAAACATACTGTCAAGGCCTTTACCAATACATCTAAAAATGATTAAGGCCTCAGCCAAAACCATATCTAAAAATGGGAAAGGCCTTGGACAAGTCCATATCTATTTGTATCATGAGACCTAATGATTAATAAAGGGGATATAAATGGCCCCACCCATCACATAATAATTCCAATTCATTACCCATATGAATAGGGATAAACCTAAACAATATATACATTCATATTAAAACTAACATATTAAATGCAAATAAATTTCCTCAAACATTAAGCATAAACACTAACCATTCAGAGTAAATTGGTGAATGGTTTTAAGATAGCACATCCATAGTAAAAATAATAATAAAACATTAAATTAAATATGGTAGATGATATCATAAAATAATAATCCAAAAAATACATAATCTACATAGTGTTGAAATAGATGAAGATACTCTTATAAAATCACTAAGTAATTCTTGAGATAAATACTTTTTTACATTGAAAAGACGAGTTATTTTAGAAAATTATTTGTATAAAACTGGAAATTATGTAAAATAGTGTTTTTATAATAAAATTATTGATTTTAGAAATATAATAATTTCTAAAAATAGAGTATATAGTGCCCTTGAAAATTGGTAAGAATTTGAGAAATTCCCTTGAATCGAGCTTGTATTTCAAGAAGAATTTTTGAATGATCGTTTTAAAATATATAACTCCCCATAAATGAAGGTAATATTATGGTTGAAACACATATATAGAAAATTAACACATAATTTTATAATGAGTACATATGAATGATAAGAATTTAATTTAGGTAAGTAGATAATAAAAGTAACCTGAATGAAAATGGAGGTTCGGGTGGAAAACCCTTACCTTAAGTCTGAAGGTGTTCCTCACTTGATCTTAATGACCTGAATAAAAACAATTAGGTTTATAAATTAATGATTATAGAACCTCCAATAAATTTAATTTATTTATTATAACCTTATTAGGTTCATTCATGGTTTTTTGATGGGTTAAGAGATTCAATTTCATTGTTTGGGAGCGTTTTCTTCCTTGGTTTTCATGGTTGGCTACTTATATTCATGTATCGATATACATGTAGAATGAGAATGGTTGTATGTAATAGAAACTATATGTGATTAGTTAATATCCATAATATTAAATAGTTTTAAAATTCATTTGGTTATTTGGGGTGATGATTAATCATTATATAAAACTTAAATGAAATTGTTTGGGTTAATTGGCAGTTTTTTGTTCACAACAAACTCATTTTGATTTATAAATTAATATCATGAGTGAAAAAGGATTAAAAAACCTTAAATAAGTTATAATAAATATATTATGGTCTATTTCAACCATCAAAATGGTTTCATTACCATAATTAAATATGAAAATAGGAATTGAAAACCCGATGTCCTTGAATGTGATAAATTAACACATCTCAGATGGTGTTTTCATTTCCAGTATAAAAGAAGGGGAAAGGAGAGATGATGATGAATTATTACATTATGATAACAAAATTCAATTAAATTTAAGGTAATGTAGTAATCATAACATTAGGATTAAATGAGTTGAGGAAAGAAAAATAAAATAAATGGACTTGAAATAAAAGAAATGAGAAGAGGAATTTACCTCTTGAAGTTATCTTCCTTGAGAGCCTCTCTAGGTTAGAGGTTTTGGTAATTTTATAAGACCAAGGGATTTTGGATGTGGGGGAGTATCTTGGTAGGATATTTTGGCAGAATTTATATAATTCACAATGCTTTAGAGGAGTGAAGAGAAGAGGAAGTGAGGGGGTTTATGGTGGAGGAGAGGAGTGATTTTTGAATATTTTATTCAATATTTTATTATTTTGCTCAAGGCCAGAAATAGTGTTGATTATTATGACCAAAAACAGTAATAAGTGCATGTCAGTTCAAAAAAATATCATTTTACATCATCCATTACTCAATAATGATGCATAAATTCACTTAATTAACATTTTTTTTGTAAATTATCAAATCTCACTATTCACCAAAAATTTGAGTATTTCAAAAAAAACTCAAAAAATCACCCTAACTATTTTTCTACATGTATAATAAAAAAATTAACTCCATCTTATCATAATAATTTTATAAATAATAGAAATTTAATTTTTAATAAAAACATTATTTACTTGAAAAATACAGATTTAAATTTAAAACTGATTTTATAATACTTTCAAAAATTAACTTAGGTATTATTAAATTATCATAAAATCATAGGAAAAAAAATATTTATTTAAGAATAAATTTTATTAAAATGAATTTTCTTTTAAATCAATTTATTAATATAAAATTGTAATTCAATATTTATTACTCACAAAAATACCAACACTTAATTATTAATTTATAAAATACTCTATTTCATTTATAAGGTGTCAAAATTTTATTTATACTTTCATGGGTGTGGTTACTATTCATAAGGGTAAAGTTACTATTCATCTAGGTATGTTACTATTCATAAGGGTCAAGTTAATATTCACCAAAAATGCAAGTTGATCTTATCAGACTCTAAATATCATACTGAACACAACCGTATATGTCATTTTTTTTAAAATTCAAATCACAGATTTGGTAAAATTATATTTACTAGCTAGGTTATAAAAATGGTGTTTTTTAGGGAATTAGTGTTTCATTCATTCAATATTAAATTTATTTTCAAAACATTGGGGTGTTATAATTATTTTATATTTAATTGGAAAGGAAATGATAGAATTAATCATTTCCACTCCATGGGATTGATTGGGGAGCGATTTATTTAATATATTTATAATACTATTATATTTATAAAAATGATATGTTTTATTTTTGTTTGAGTGTGATTTTTTATTCTCCCATATATAATTGCTTCATGTTTCTCCCACTATGATATTCTGTAAATCTCATACTTCACAATGGTGAAGTGAAAACCTATTGTGGGTAGTGCAAAGGGGAATCAATGTGGTTTTATTAAATTTATGAATTTTATTAAAAAAATATGTTTTGCAAATTCATGTCTAGTTCCATGGCTAAGTGGTACTCAGCTGCTGGGATCCACATCCAGGAAGTCCTAGGTTCAAGCCTTGATGGGTGCAGGTACTATTACAATACTATTTAGATGGAGATGCAGAAAATGATATAAGTAGGTAGTGGTGTAGGCATGACACATGTAGGCGGTGACGTAGACATGATGAAAGCCTGATGATACATGGAGTATGATCTAGGCATGATGTTTCACTGGGCCTTTGGGCCAGTTAATGGTCCTTTGGGCCATGTATTGGGCTTCATTTCCACTTGATGGGTGGGTTATCCCCTGGGGGGACTATGTCCGACCTTTCTGGCATGTGTGTGAGGTGTGTGTGTGTGTGTGTTTGAATGAAATTATACCCCAAATAACCTTATATATATATATATATATATATATATTTAATTATAGTGATTGGGTGAAGATAATGGGTGGTGGTGATGTTTTTCACTTCAGTTTCCTTCTAAATTGTTTTACTCTTTCACTGTTGTGGACTTAAAATCCTCCCAATAATCGATTCACCCTTTATACTAATGGAGGTGGTTATATTGATAAATTGAATTATAATTGATGAATTTAGGTGGTTTATTGAGTTTACTCTTTCAATTTAGGAGTGTTATTTCTCAATCACCAATGAGGATAAATGAGGGACTTTTTTGTTTGAATATCCATCAGTAAACTTGGAATATTATATGTTGGAAATAGTGAGACATAAGTTAATGAATGATGTTGATTATTCTTACTGAATTAGGTAATTTAGAATAAGTTATGATAATAATGGAACTCGTTAGAATTCAGTTAAGGTCCATATACACTTCTTGTTAACTCTACGTGACTGTATCTATTATTTAATTTCATAAAAATTAAAAACCAAAAATTCCAAATCCCTTTTAATTGCTTTAAATTATAAAAAAAACATAAAAAAACATAAGTGATATAAATTAGTGGGTGATTGTATAAGTCTCCTTGAGAGATGAATTTGAGGTCAACACCCTTGTTGTATTCTAAGGAATTAGAAATTGTAATTGATTTGTGGCCCCCAACAGTCGCTTATCAATTTTGGAACCATTTATGGGGAACTTAGTCAATATCTCAATACTTCTTCACTATATAAATATTTTCTCCTTATTTTGATTTATTAATTTAATTATTTACATGGTAATTTTTTAACGAAAATTAATTATATGTATTGAATTCATATTTATAGTTGAAATAAATAGAGAATAATAGAATTAGAAACAAAATTTAGGTGGTTAGAAATGACATGTTATAAGTCGAGTAAAAAATGACTCAACACGCTATCATCCTTCAAGAATAACAAGAACCTAAAAATGGAAAATTCAAAAGGGAGAATCCATAACAACTAGTGCATTGTACTAGGTAAAAATATAACCCAAGTTATAACTATGATGATTAAATATTCCCATGTTAGTAAAAATTAGATAAAAGCACTAAATAATTATTGAAGGTGTGAATGACGAAATATATGACTCTCCTAAAAGGTTAATTGCAAGATATGAATGGGAAGTTCACCCAAATTTTTTCTATCTTTCAAGAAATAAATAGACGAGGATTATAGGAACCTCAAATTGAATAAGAACTTATGTTACAAACTTTGGTATTTAATATAGAGTAATTTGAAACCAAAATTGAAGATAATGTCCCACTATCCACCCTTCTAAGTATATTTCCTGGGTTTTTAATAGGAAAAAGAGCTCCAAGATTATTCAAATGAGGGGTATTTATCTAACTTTATTTTTATTCTTAATTGATTTTAATAAAACTAAGTTTTCTAAAAATATATATTACTTTCAAAATTTATATTTTGAATTATATTTTTAAACCCTAGACTTAAGGAGTAAGGAAGAAACCACTATAAAATAGGTGATAGATTTTGAAGAAGAAGTTTCACCTGTTATGGTACTAAAGAAAAAGTTATATGTGGTTGTGTAGATAAGATATAAATTCAAATTGAAAATATTAATGGGGTATAATTTCATTTTATAATTTATCATATTTCAAAATCATTTTAAATAAATTATTTACTAACTATCCATATACTATTAATGTATATTCAATGACTATGAATCCAACCTTAGAAACATGTGAAGAATAATCCATAGGTAAGGTGGAATTTGAAGAAGAGAAGATTGTGGTTCACACTAAGTCAGTAAAGGACGTTGGTATAGTGATGTACTCAATTTAAGGCTATCCTACTCAAGAAAAACTAGAATAGAAGATACCATTGGATAGAAACTACACAAATCAAGTGGGTTATATAGATCTTCAATTATAAAAAGAGAAGAACCTTCATATTTATACCTTATCTTCATCATTAATATGTTGTTAATATGGGGGTGGAGTCATAAAATGTTGCATAAAGGGACATTAAAAAATGAATATGTGTGTCCTGACCTGTCCTTGGGGCCCGTGCCGTGACTACCCCAAGCCCGCCTTCCATAGGCCAGGGGATGGAGACTTGCACCAAAGGCGTAAGTTTCGATAAAAATGGAATGCATTGCCTTTATAAAGTAAAAAAACACCACAGAGTACGCAAGCTGAGTAAACACTAAGTAAACTGAGTACAAAAGTAAGTGCTGAAAAGTAAATGGGCCAGAATACAAACCCAACGGAAAGTAAAGTACAACTGAAATGAAAGTACAGCAACTGAAAAGTAAAGCGACGAGTCCGAGCTATCCTCTGGAAATCCCACCTGAAGAGTGGGTACAGATAGTCTCCTCTGATCCTCGGCTCCGGCTGTCTGCTCCGTGTATGTCCCGTCAAGTGATCCACCTCCAGGTACCATCCAGCTCCATGATCTCCCACCTCGATCAGCGTTGTCCGTCATCTGCATCCAAAACAATGGAGTGTGGGCATAGCACGTGCAGGGGTGAGTATACGCTACTCAGTAGGGACCCCGAGACCCCCGAAGGTCTCCTATAATCCATGAAGGATAAACCACAAAGGAGATACAATCATGAAGTAACGACCAACTCTACTTAGGTATACGCCCATACATATACCTAAGTCATCAATTCCAGCTCGGCTCCAGCACACAAGCCCAAATACAACCCAGTCCACACAGGAAAACATAACCCATTCCACATAGGAATTCACAACCCAATCCACACAGGAATTCACAACCCAATCCACACAGGAAAGCACAACCCAATCCACACAGGAAAGCACAATAATCATATCGACGATAAAGATTGTAAGTTAAGAATCAGCTCACACAGGTATACACTTCATAAGATGATAGAGATGATCAGTTGTAGCCACCAATTCATCTAAGCTGTCAGACCCACATAGGATACAAGACTAGCTAATCTGTCAGACCCACAAATGATACAAGACCAGCTACTCTGCCGAACCCACATAGGATACAAGTACAGAGTCAAATACTGTCAGACCCACATAGGATACAAGAACAGTAGTCGAGTACTGCCAAACTCACATAGGATACAAGAACATTAGGCATCACCTTCGAACCCACAGAGGATTCCAGTACGGTCGTCGTTGCTGCCGAACCCACAGAGGATCCCAGTACAGTCGTCATTGTCGTCACAATCGCAGCCAGCTCTAGGGATCCCGCACACAACATGCTCGATTCTAGGAGGGTCCACTCCACGAGCCAAGGGGGGTCGATACATCAACTAACACGAAGTCTGGATTTGATGTATCCCAAAGTTCTGTCTCGTTAATAGGAACTCAACGCGACAGACGACGCGTCAATCAGATGCCTGGTCTGAGAGTTATTGGCTTTTTCGTCCCAGGGGCCTGGTTGGTTTTTAAGCTAAAACCAACCTGGACATAATCTAGCTGCGCCCAAACCTCGAGCAGAGTAATCCAAAAGAACCGTCTCACTAAGAAGAAACCAACAAAGTCGACGTCACGTCAATCGGACGTCCAGAGCTCAAGTTATAAGCATTTCCGCTCTGAGAGCCCGATTGGTTTCGTGTTCGAACCAACCCAGCCATACCAAAAGTTCTCCAAAACCTTGAGTGTAATATACCGAAATGACGGTCTTGATCTAAGTATCTCTACGCAACTGACGGCGCGTTGATCGGAGGTCCATATCCCATGTTATGGGATTTTGAACGGATATGTCCTTAAAAACAGGGGGTTCGAGCCCGGTCTGACCCAGCCTAATACCCTTGGGTCGGGTCGTTCAGCCTGGCGCGGGGGTCCGGCCCAGGGCGGGTAGCCCAGCCCAGTGCGGGCGGCCCGGCCCCCGTGGTAAGCGGCTCGGCCTTTGGCCGAGCGAAATGCGGGGGGGGGGGGGGGATACCCCTCTTGATTGAGAAACGTCCGGCCATTTATGGCTAGCCTTAATTGATCCTGCGGGACCCGAAGGGTCCTGCCTTCAGCTGGTACCAGCGGCTGGCTCAGCTGGTACCATTGGCCGGCTCAGCCGGCTGCTCCCCCGAACCACCGCGGTCATAGGCCGCGGCCCCTACCCATCTGGCGCGGCGCGACGGCGCCGCGCCCCTCCACCGCGGCCCGCCCCGACCGCGGCTTCCTTTGGCCTCACCGGTGTGGCGCGACAGCGCCATGCTCCTTCATCGCCGCCTGCTCCGTATGTGGTTCTCTCGTCCTTGTGGGGTGCAACAGCACCACGTCGCCTCGTTTCAAGCCACAATTAAGAACAACAAAAAAGGGTAGGAGGGACGGCCATGTTTGTGCGGTCCGACCTCCTCCCGTTATACCGATAACAAGTGGCCAAAGAACGAGTAATCACAACGACAATTAAAGCACAAATTTAATTGATTAAATTTGAACTTAACCCCTACCTCAAAGATGTTGACAAACGATGTGCGTTGTGGAAAACAGCGTCGCGGGGTGAGGCTTTGTATACGTCGGCGGTGAACATCCGATGAAGGAGCGGCGTCTCACTTTCTTCGATACGGGAAGAAGATGAAAAGGTGTGATGACATTCTTTGTCGAGTTAGAGATGTTCTTTGCCGGGAAGATGAAGTTCTACAAAAGTTGGAATTCAATTTCCCCCAAAATATCCACACAATGAAACAACCACCATAAAATAAGGCTTTTTCTGTATTTTATTTACTTATGACAACCTTTTTCAAAATTCAAAAACCTTAACTCGCTTAATTAATTAGTCTTGAATTGAAAAAATTAATGGTGAGATAGGTTGGCATGCATTCATGAGAAAGAGGGGTAGCCACAACATTTAATAAAAGGAAGGTTCAGAGGGGTTAGAGAATTTGATGGGGTGGGGCTCATGTGGGACCCCCCCTCCCTAATATCCTAACAAGAGTCGAGTGGGTCCCACCCCAACTCCCACACATGGGGTTTAACCACTTATAACTGAAATAAAATTGTAACACAATTTTATTTCTCTTAATACTTAAACCACATTTTTAAACAACTCTTCCTGAGTAAACGCAACTCTAGAAAAGGTCATATTAAGCAATTACTGGCACTGCAGTTTCATCCGTACCCTCGGATTTTGATTCTGAGCACTGGTTCAAAATTTAGAAAAACCCGCTCTTTCGTTCACTGAACGTAACCGAGCTAAACTTTGGAAATTGATTCCGGGCACACCGGGCCTCAGAATCAGGTGCCGTCAGAAATTGCGTACTCGTAAAATCCCAAAGGAATTAAGAAAAAAATTTCCTTGAAATTTATGGGTCTTTAAAATGTGAGGAGTCATGGAATATATAGTATGTGGTAGTTTTAACCACATAATTCAAATCCCCATTCATATTTGGGATAAAATCTATCATTTCCCGACTAGGGGTAATAAAAACCTAGTACCCATTTAGAGGTTCAAACAATGATTTCTTACCTTCTGTATTGCCTTGTTATTTTTTCTAATAAATTTATCATGTTCTTTTAAATTTTTTCCTTATAAGTTTTAAGAGAAAAAAATTTTCATTGCACTATAAAATATTTAAAACACATTTAAAAGCTATCCACTTTATAATAACCATCAATTTGTATCTCTCCTTTAAACTGTTTTTCTTGCTTGCTAAATAAAAATTTTATTAAAAAACTATTATGGTCAGGTTTGAACTGAGAAGTGGGTAGTAAATAAATAAGTTTGGGGTAAGTGATACCATCCTATGGTAAGTTTTCACATTTTGATTTTTTTTTTATTTTTAAAGTGTCTTTATAAAGCCTTTGATACTAAACTAAATACCTTGGGAAATTAAGATTATCATGTAATTTTTGGAAACACTAATTAATTTGATAATTTATGGATTTAAATAAATTTTTATGTATGATTTCTTCCCTAATTTCTAATTTTAATATTTGATTAACTTTTACCAAATGTGAAATCCGTGTGCACAGGTTTTGGCCAATGTCAAATTCACAACCCGAGAGGTTTCTAAACCTTTTTTAATAAATATTTCATTTATATTTTTATTGGGAGTCATTAGGCATATCATGTGATCTATAACTTGTTGTTGATTTATTTTTCAAATATATTTGAGATCACAAGTTTTATAAAAAATAATTGAGGAATATTTTTGAAAATATTTTTTGATATATCAACCTTTTTGGAGAGTTCCATTTCATCTGACCAATTTCTAAACCCCTATAAGAGATTGATATCCTGTTAGGGGTCCAAATTACAATATTAACATCCCTACAAACCCTAATATTGAGAAATTTTCATGTTTACATGAAAAACAAGTGTAAAGGAAAGGGATATTTTTGTGATTCATGCGGGGACTGTTTTTGTAATGAACCATCTTGAGTCAACCTGACATACTACCCAAACCTACTTTCCATAAGGCCCTAAGTGTGTTATTAATCTCTAAAATTTGGATACAAGATTTGAGTATAAAAAATAAAACCTTTGGGAAAAACTTTACCCTTGAAATTCCATAAACCACATAACAGACCCCATCGAGGAATTCAATATAATATATCCATATATTGGAATAAAATGTATATAAATATACATTATCAAAAATAATAATTAAACCATATAGGTAATAAGGTGATGAAAATAACCAACCAACCAAAAAACACTTAATAAACTAAAAGTAAAGTGTTACCGAAAGCATAATGTATACATGAATCCCAAAATAATTTGAAGATCAAAGAGGATGATACATAAAAAAACCCAAAATAAAATAATCACAATTCTATCACCAAAATACTCTACATGATCCAACTCTACATAATTTGTGGTCACCACTTATCACTACACCACTAAGGAAAACAAAGGAATCAAGATGAATCACCAAATAATGTGGCTAATTTCCCTTTACTTAAATCAGATAATGTTTATTATGCGTACACCTGATGCATGTATGTAGGGTGTGAGTAAAAATACCAGTAGGATACCACCATGAATCAATGTAATACCTTTCATATTGAAAATCATAAGTACTAGTATAAAAACACCACTTTTAGGAAATATTCCTTTTTGTTTTATAAAAAAAATAATTTAAAAATAAATTCATATCCCTTTGTATTTATAAATACAAAATAAATTTTTTAGGTGAGTAAGAATATAAAAAATGAAAAAATAATGAAGGGAATTATAGTATAAACATCACCAAGAAACCCAATTAAAGAAGATATGATGAAATGAGGATATGAAATGAAAACATTCATTAACATATAATAACATGGGCTCTATCCTTGGGTAATATAAACATAAGGAAGGGTCACCTAGGACCTAACTCATGAACTCCTACTTTCCCATGGTAAACATAATAAAAACCCAACCCCAACATACCCTCTTAGATTTGTTAGGTCACAACCCCCAAACACTCGTCCCAAAGACATACCCAATTACCCAACCATATACCCAAGGTTTCCCATGTTCAACTCATCTAAAACCAAACCTCATCACATAGATAAAATTGTTTTAAAATTTAATGAAACGCATCAAATTCACTAAGTCATATACTCTATAAAAAATACCACATTCAAAACAAATAATTATATAACTAAATAAGACATTATTTGAAAAAAGGGATTATAAATCATAGAATCATAGTTTATATAGAAACTATCTTAAAAAATCATTTGTAAATCAATTTGAAATCAAAATACTCCTTGAATTATTTTATCAAACACTTTATAGTTTCAAAAATAATTTTATAATGAATATCATATGAATCCAAGAAAAACTCTCACTTGTTTTGAATAAAAAAACAAGAAAAATAAAGTAAATTATAAATTAGTCCTCAATAATTTATTTTCATCATAATATTATATTAAATGATATTATAGAACACAATCACCAAAATTATTCCAAGGGAAATTTGATTATGTAGAGACACCTACCTCAAATCCATTGAAATCCTATTACCTTCTTCAAATTCCACGATATTTGGGAGAAAATGACCCAAATAAACACTAATAACCAAAATATTCATGTTTATAACAAACCATATCCATGATATTATCCACCATGTACATATATAGTAATAATATAATATTAAAATGGGAAGATAATAGATTAAAAGAAAATTCAAAAAGAAAAATAATGAAATATGAAGATCTTTCTTTAAGAGATTCATTTGATTTTATTAAGATATACTATGAGAGAACGAATGGATAGGGAGATGTAAATGAATTGGGGGGGGGTCTAAAAATTTATAGATAAATGAGTAAGTAGGAGATAAATTTAGTAATGGTGTAAGAGTAATTTTAAAATTTTATTTTTCTGGACAAGACACAAGGTTTGGCTGCACGGTTTGAGAAACTATGCACTAATTGTATGGTAACCACTAAAATTGAACGCAACCTATGTAAGAGTAAAATAAATGGTTACTCAAAACTATAAACTATCTAGGGGACCTATATTATATATCATCCATGGTCACATGGTTTAGGTAACCATTTGATAACCATGCATATACCACTAGAAAACTCCTCACCCTTTATAAATCTTAGGGGAACAGTTAACACTAACCGGGTGCTAACCATGTACCCAGTTTTGTTTTCCCTATTTTTCATACTTTCAATTCCCTAACTCTATCACACCCCAAAAAATTAGAAAATAAAATAATCAAAATAAATATGCACTAGCGACCTAGGGGCATCAAAATTCTCCCCACCATGCCACTTTCAACCCTAGGAAAGTATTCAATGTCCTTCATTAGAGAATAAGTGAGGTCATTTCCCTTTCATCAAAACCCCACACTTAAAAATATAATAGATATCATTAGCATGTTTTGATAATGTATAGAATAATGGATTAGATTTAACTCACAACACATTATTTTGATTATCCATAATATGAACAAGCTGCTCAATTTTGGAGATGTTGGGATCTAAATCAAAATCCTCCACATTCAACCACATGATGTGGGTTTGGATAATACTTATCCATCCATGATATGTTTAAAAAATCAGGGATAAATGTAAATTGATATGGTAAGTCCATAATTACACTTTTTTTAGATACTTTACAATTTAAAGTGTCCCGGTATATTATGATACTAGCATACTCTATTTACCCAATTGATAATGTTAAAATTGATGATATATTTTGAGAAACACTCGATCACAAATTTAAAACTATAATGGATGATGATGATGGTTAAAATTAGATTGTTGGTGAATTTTTACCATCGATCAACTTTTTTAGATCAGTTAAACCTTACTAGTCATCTCTTTAATAATGTTTAGTCCTCACAGGGAATGCTCATCCAATTTTATCTTATAAATAGGAGACCAAATTGGTCACCCATAAAGATATTTGAAGGTAGTAATCATTATTAATTCTTGATATCTATTATTATATTGAAATTAATCCAATAATAGTTTCTTCTCCCCTGATCCACCAAAGTTGAGAACACATGCTAAGAGAATATCCTTAATAACCTGAATGGACCATTAGATATCATAATCTATATGTGAGTGATATGCCATGATCAACTTCAACTAGTAGACCATATCTTCTTATAGTCACTTTTATAATTATGATTTAAAGTATGGATCTTTATCAAAAATAATATATTATGGTATTCTATGATTTTTCATGATATCTTGGACATAAAAGTGTCAAAGTTCTTCCACTTTGGTTGATTCCTTTATAGGAATAAAGTGAGTTGATTCCATAGATCCATCAATAATCATCTATATGGAATTATTTACACTTGAATATCAATTAAACTTAATAAAAAATCAATATAGACATCATCCCACTTCCATATGGAAATTTGAAGTAATTTTAATAATCCTGAAGGCTTCTGATTTTTGGATTTTATATTTTTATTGATAAGGTACCATGGAAAAAATTCAAAAACCACCTGATTTATACTAGGACACCAATAAAAATGTTTTAGATTATAAAACATCATGGTATCACTTGGGTGCACTACCCATCTCCAATGGTGTCCATTTTTTATAATCTTAAACCTCAAGGTAAAAGTGACTACAAACCTCTTCATAAAATAAATGACAATGTCAGGAGATTGAGACCAATAATATGAGATCCCAACCATTTACAATTCCAATTATACACTAACAATCAAGATTCAATACTTACTCTTTAAAAATCTATCATCTAAGTAAGGTTTGAATTGCATACTAACCAATAATACCTAATTATACTCATATTTAATATCCTAATTAATCTTTTCAAATAGGCTGATCAAATTCCATTCATCCTCAAATTTTTTCACTGCTTAATTCGATAACCCCCCCCCATCAAGGATTTAGCCACCACATTCCTTTTACCTTTGATGTAAGCCAGATAAAAATAAAATTTCCTGAGATTCTCCACCCAATGTGTCTATATAATATTCAGATATTTTTAGGATAAGATGTAATTCATAATTTAATGATCATTATACACAATGAGCTTCTCTCCAAAGAGATAGTAACGTCATTTTTTTAATGCATGGGTCACCACTACCAATTATATGTCTTGTGTGGGTTATTTATTCTCATGAGGGAATAATTAGAGATATTTATATACCATGATATGATCACTCTATATAAAAACACACTCCACCCCCATACCCAAGGCATCATAATACACTAAATATCCTTTACCAAGCTTAGTAAGAATTAGAATGGGTGTCTATGTCAACATTTATTTTTATTCTTCAAAATATCCCTAGAATTTCTCATCCTATTCAAATTTCAATCCCTTATAATTCATAGATATCAAGTTAGATTCTATCTTCGATAATTCCTAACCAAACTTCATTTAATATTAAGCCAAACCTAAAAATATATTGATATACAATACATTCCTTGTCTTTCCTATGTTATCACCCATTGGGTCTTCTTGAGATCCACATAAATTCCTTTCTATGATACCACTTGACCAAGAAATTTCACTTCCTAAATCCATAACTAACACTAAGAAATATTAACATATAGTATATACTCCTTTAATGTTTTTAAAACAATGCCCATATAGTTTTTATAATATTAATTTATCTTGGAGTAAACCAAGATATCATCCATGGAAATAAAAACAATGTGTTGAGATTATTAGGAGGTGAATCCTGTTTTAGTTCCATGGATTTAGATCATCATTTTTAGTTCATCTGAAGAAGGTCATAAATTGTTGAGTTGGTTGAATGAGCAAAACGTGGTAGTAGGATCATCTCTAAGAGGTAACAGTTCAATCATAAGTTATCATCTTCTAATGGAGTTACAATAAAGAAACAAATGTTTGAAAGTTCATTGAGTAATGGATCACTGGTTTGGTATTAATAGGTGATGTAGTCATGTTATTTTGACCATGGTTTTTGGAGAGGATCTTAAACTATTTTACTGGATAATACTCACAACATATGTGAGTGGGTTTTCAGGCTAATTAGAGTGTGAATAGAGTTCAAGTGGTGCATTAATTATGAGAGATTAAGATATTATAAATATTTTTATTCTTAGTAATCTTCTTTATAATTATTATACTTATGGTTATAATATAAAGGTAGTAGTATTGTTATTCTCATGCATGTAGGACTCATTGTATGAATTACAAAAATCTCTCGTTTCATTTACTTACTTAGATTATTCCATTGATTGTTTTTTTACTGCCTTTTAATGTATGATATTGAGTTTTATTTAAAGATTTTTAGGTTCTACTTTGTGTAGTGAGTAAAGTGAACAATCATACTACTTTTAATACACTCAATAATGAGATTCCTTTTTGATGAAATGGTTCTACTATACATCATTTTTTAGTCTATTTCAAGTGTGGTACTTCCACTAGCCAAAGTGGGGATCTTCTATTGGTTTTATCAGAATGTGAGATGAATTGATTTCCATTAAAGTGGTATCAGAGAGGGTTCTCATTCTAGTTTTTGAAATCAATATGTGGGTATCATAACATAGTTTCAGATACTCAGTATTTTCTCTCTCACTTTTTCCTTGATGAAATTTCTCTTTTCAATGGGATTTCATAGTTAATGGAATTTATGGCATCAGATAAAGGAAAGTTCCTGGTAGATAATTTTAATGGAATGTATTTAAGATTTTGTAAAATACATGTGTAGGTAATATTATTTAGAAAGAATCATATGTTTCAATTACTATCATTCATCTGAAGAAAATTGAGAAGGAGGAATGGGAATGTTTGGATAAGAAGGAACTGGAACCAGCGAGAATGTCATGGATCAAAACATGGTCTCCAATATCTCAGAAAATAAAACAACAATTTAAGTAATAAAGGTGTTGGAAGATATGTATGAGAATCCTATAACACTGAAAAAAGTTTTCATGATACGACATTTGTTCATATTAAGTTTATTTGAATGAATTTCAATAGCATATCATGTAAATTAATTTAACATGATCCATGGGAAGCTTAAATTAGTGAAGGTAAGATTCAAATATTATATTTGGTAACTACTTATATTATCATCACTTCTAATTATTCAAGATAAAAGGGTGATTTTTTCAATAATTCTAGTGGATAAATAGATTTGGTGTTTCAGTATATGTGAAATGTGATCTTGAATTACGATATTATATAGAGAGAAGTCCAACTATCATTCATAAGTGTTCTTAATGATTATATATGAGAATTTTCACCTCAACAGAATATTAATTAGAAGAAACAATATGAATTTAAGCTATGAGAGTAGATTTGAGGAAGGTTAGTTGGTCTTAGTCCTACAAATTAGAGATACAGGAAAAAATGACACATTGAGAAGAATTTTAGGATTCACAAGGTGAGATCTAGAAGAGAATTAACTCCCATAATCTCAGTTACAAAATTATGGTGGAATCATTGGTGGTTGATTTGAGGGCATATATCCATGTAATGGTAGAACATGAATGAATGGTGAATTATATATCTGGATGTTTTGGAAAAGCTTATCTTGAGGATGATGAATCCTTATATGTATTTATAAAGAGAAATGTGAATATATTAATGAATAACCAATGGGATATTGAGAATCAAATAAGTCTGGAACATCCCAAATCTATGAAAAATATTATTTTCATTAGGTATCTTGATGAAAAAGGTTCTAGAACTACATTTTCCAATAGATTCTGGGAAGTGACTTGAGGAACCATGGTGGATGTATAAGGAGTGTTGGATGGGATTCCATATTTAACTAAAGGCACATTTGGGATAGAAATGGTTGAAATTATATCATTAAAATATCTAGAGGTTTGGAATTATAAGCTCAGCCATCTCAAAGAAAAGAAATTATAGTTTTAATAGCTAAAGGTATATTGAATCTTAATCACATGGACATAAAAATATATAAAAGTCATGTAACGATAAAACAAAGAAGGGTTTACTTCTACTTATATATATAGAATCCCAGATCCTGGAAGTTAGAATTTTTCCAATCAAATATTTACATAGCTTCCCCTATTCAACCCTTCAATGGTTCTCTTTACTCTTTACCTTTTACTGATGATGTCACTAGGAAAGTTTGGGTTTACTTTCTAAAGAATAAATTTGATTTATTTCAAGATTTAATTCAATTTAGATACATATTATAAATGTAAAGAATTTGGAATTTTAAATTTATATGTGTTGAAAATGGTGGTGAATACATTATACATAACTTCTATATATTATGGTAGAAGAATGGGATAAGTAATTAGAATATGGTTCATGAAACACCATAAAAAATGATGTGGCTAAGAGTATAAATCATACATTTATATATTAGGATAAGATCATGTGTTTTCACTCTATATTGTCTCACGGAATTTGGATATAGGTTCTTAACATAGCTACATACCATGATAACAAAAGTGCAACATCGGAGGTTGGTTCAGAACTTACGAGGGAGCTATGGCACAGTCAATATTAGTAATCTATCCAACCTAAAGTCTTTATAAGTTTTTAGTATTTTTATATTGATTATAAGTATCAATAAAATGTCAAATAAAAATTTCAAAGAAAGTTTTTTCATTGGGTATAGTGATGACAACTACTGTTTCTAGTTGCTGGATAATGATAAGAGGAAAATCATTAGGAGTTGAGATGTTCACTTAAATGGAAGGGTTTTATGGAAGGAAAAAACATAATGGAGAAATAATTTGATGGAATTGAATCAAATATTTAAGTCTTATTTTATCTAAGTAAGAACAAACTAAGGCAAAAAAAATATGAAGAACTAAAATTAAAGTGTTGAAACTCCATAATTCAGACTAATGAATGATATAATAAAAATTTCAAGGATTGAAGAATCTTGAGTGGGAGAATAATATATCTGGGATATGGAAGATAAATTATATCAAAGTAGTATAAAATTGGTAAAATTAGTTGTGGATATCAATAAGAGTTGGAATACCAATTCAAAGGTTTGGGGTTGATATAAACTTTATACTTTTGAAAAATGATGGAGAACCCGAATGCCCAAATTAAACGATGATACTCAGTGACTCAAAATAGTGGAATTAAAAAATGGATAAAGAGAAGTATTCATTGAAATATTATATAACTTGGGATATTAATAACTTACCAAAAGTGAAATAATAACTTTAGAATAAGTGGATTTATTTTTTTAAGGAAGAGTTTGATGGTAAGAAGTGATTCAAAGCAAAATTGGTGGTAAAGATATTTTAACAAATTAAAGGAGTTTATATCTCATAAATGTTATAATTGTGAGGTAAAAATTCTACTATCTAGAAAATTTCTATCATGATGAATCAAAATATCTACACCTATAATAAATGGATGTAAAGGAAGATTTTCTTCATGGTGGGTAGATGAAGAAATTTCTATGAAGCATCTAATATATTTCATAGAATATTGGGGCCATAATTTTGTTTTTAAATTGAAGAAATGTATTTATAGGCATAATAAATAACCAAGATAGTTGAATATTAATTCTAGTGGTTTCATTTTGGAATAAGGATTCAATTGTTTAAATGTAGATCATTTTTGTTACCATAAGTAGTGGGATAATGGGACATTCATCATACTACTCTTATATATGGATGATATGTTGATTATAGTTCCATAGGTTTCATAGATTTAGGGGATTAAGTGTAAGATTTTTTGGAAGATTCGAAATGAAGGATCATGTGCATGCCAATAAAATCTTCAGGATGAGGATATAAAGTAATTGAAAATATATAAATTTAGTGTTATCCTAGAGAGACTACATCCAAAAGATGAGAAAAAAATTGGGATAACCATATGAAAAATATTCTCAATATCTCTTATTGAACACTTTATGTTGTTCAATTCATACACACCAAAAAAAGAAGAAGATAGATGGTATATAAATAAATTTTCATTTTTATAGTCTATGTAAAATTTGACGAAGATAATGATTTGTAATTTTCCAGACATTATATTTATAGTGGGAGTTGTAAGTCAATTCATGTCACATATGGGAAAGTAAAATAGAGATCCAATGAAATAGATTATCTGATACATGAATGGAATATAAAATACAACCTTTTATTTGGGATGGATGAACCTTGGTGCATTTATATTGATGCTAACTTTTTCGGTGATCCAAATAGTTGGAATAAAAGAATAGGTTTTTTATTTACCTATGGAGGAAAAATAGTTATTTAGATGTCAAAGCTATAACTAATTATTACTCGAAGTACAATTAAAGTAGAGTGTATAGTTTCAATGAAATAATGAAAGGATATGGTTTAGTTGATGTGATTGTTTAAGGAACACAAAAGAATTTGGGAAGGTGGAGTTTTATTATGTGACAGTCAAAATGAAATTCACTTAGCTAGAAATTTTGTTTTCTACGAAAGGAAAAATCATATTAACTTGAAGTATCACTTCATCCATAAATTATTGGAGGATAAGAATTTTGATAATTGAAAGATATCCAGAATCCAAAATTCAACGGACAAGTTCACTAAGGTGATAGTTTAATAAAGTCTGAGGTAGCATTAGGACTAAGTAGGACATGGGTGAATGAAAGGAGAAAATAGAGGAGGCTATTTGCATTAAAATAAGGAAATGAAGTTTTTTACTATTGTTTAAGAGTTTATAAGTTTCCCTAGAACATTATTGAAGTGGGATATTGTTGGGAGGTGAATATTGTTTTAGTTAAATAGATTCGGGTCACCATTTTTAGTTCATTAGAAGAAGTTTATTAGAAGTTAAATCAGCATAACGAGTATACAGTTATAGTAGGATCATCTATAGAAGATATTAGTTCCTTGTAAAGTTCACATATTATGATTAATCTATGATGAAGTAATGAAGATCCATAAGGTCAGTGAGAAGGGGGTCATCAGTTTTGTGTTACCATATATGGTGGTCTTGTTATGTTGGTTGTGATTTTAAGAGAGCAAGTTCGATTGCTTGAGTATATGATACTCACAATAAAAGTGAGTCATACCTCAATTCAAATTCGATTGTAAATAGAGTTCAAGTGGTACATTAATTATAAGAAGTTTGGATATTGTAAATATTACTTGTACTTAATAATATACTTTGTAATTCATGTACTTATAGTTATAATGGAAAGGAAGCAGTAGTGTTTCTCCCGTGCATATAGGTCTCATAGGCTAAAACATGTTAATAAATTATGTCAATTCCTTGATCTATGTTCTTATATTTATTATGTTTTTTATATGGACAAGGCCTTAAAACATTACATAATCTTTAATTAAATGAATAATTCACATTAAGGATCTTTTCAGGTTTAGAGTTTTAGAGAATTAGTTCATAACTATTACATTTCATCTCAAAAGTAAAAAATTAGACACTTATACTCAGTTACCATTTTTTCACAAAATAAAAACTCTTAAAAAAAGAGTCATGTCTAGTTCTATGTTTTAGATAGTATGCCTTTTCCTTGATCCCATCCTTTACCTTATTCATCTTTAAGTCCTCTGAAAAAAATTCAAAACTTGGGATGAGCATAAAAATATCAGTAAGGGTTATAAAACAAAGAAATAAAACATTAGTTAGTCATTACATACATAACATAAGCTCTTTAACATACCTCATGAAATAATAAGATTTATGAATCACACATAGAAAACATAAATCATAAAGGTAACTTGTGGCATCTATATCATACATACATTGTAGCTATCAGAACTACATAGGGAGTTACATTTAGAATACCCATCACAGTATATTCCATAAATATCTTAGGAGAAACATTCACGTTTACCTCTGTCATGTTACCCAATGTATTAGAGAGCTATCTCAGGCTCACCCGCCCTAGGTTTATCATAGAACTACCCATATACATAAACAATGCCCAAGAACCATAATATATTCATAACACATAAAACAAACATAAAGGAAAGATAACATTTCCACATTCCAATCACAATATATCATTTAAATATATTGAAATAACAAATCCATTATCAAAACCATTTTCAATAACAAAATACGTAAAAGATTATATGGAATTTATTTTTCTTTTAAAAATATTACATCATGTTAAGGAAGCCAAAGATCAAATAATACTCACAGTGGTGGAAAGGTCGTTGTCACCGTGTACGTTAAAAGAAACATTATTTTTTGTCATTTAGTAAAATTCTTGGTAGAGAAAATATTCCATTTGAATAAAATTAAAATTCAAAGGGGTTTATACAACGTATAAAAGAAATTATGGTATAAAACTAAATATTCCTCAATGAAAGGAGATTGAGACGAAGTCCCTTACCTCGTGTCCGACTTGACTTGTTCGTTCTTTAATCTCCTGAATAATAAACTAAAGTTAATTTCTTCTTTATTAAGAACCTTTTTAAAGTTTATTATTCCTTTTATATCACATATTACCATGTTATAAACATTAAGTAATCATTTAAGTTAATAACGGTCATTTTGTCGATATTTGGTTTTTGAGTCAAAAATGAACTTCTTATATTTACAAGTTGTCTATGTGGTCAAAAGTACATTATCTTTAGAATGATATTAAGGGTTTAGATATCATATATATCTTATATATACAGTATATATATGTATTTATAATAGTACATAACATTTGTAGGTAAGAAATGAAATGCATTGTTCATGGAGACGGTAAGTCGTACGTATGCATGAATGCTACTTTCATTTCTATTTATTATTTTAATGAAATTAAAAAATAATGATACATAGGTATATTATAATTCTAGTATAATTTCATATATAATATCATTAACTCTATCATTTATATGTCCCCCATATGTCATTAACGAGTCATATCACTTTGAGGGGGCGGTAGTCCACACTTCCTAAAATGAAATTATCGCATTTACCCATAATGGAAACCATAAAGGTATGCAATAAATGGAAAATACAGAAGCATAAAGAAAAATAAACATAATATATATCATATATAAATACAGTTCCATCATAATGTCCACCATGAGAGGCGGTAGTAGATAATTGAACAATCATCGTTTCGTGAGGCGTTAATTTGCCATCCACAGAAATAGTTTGTTCTTTACCCATTAGATGGAGGTGCTTGTAAGTGTAGTTTGAATACTTATCATAACAACACACTAGTATATTGAGTATAATTTTTTTCTTATAAAAGAAAATAATAAAAAGAGTTTAGGGGGTTGGAGAAGTAAAATAAAACAAAAGAACTTAAGAGAAGATGTTACCTTTAAATCGGGTAACTCCATTTGGTTTGAACCAAAAGGACATCTTGAAGTGTCTTCTACCTAAGTTAAGGCTTATAAGTGGAAGAAAGGGATATTGAGAGATTATTTAGGCAGGTTTTGTATGAGACAAGGGGCTTGAGAAGCGTGAGTAATGGGTTAGAGGTGAGGGCTTTTTTAAGGGGGGAAGGGCTCTTTAGGAAAGTGTGAAAATATTATTCTATTATATAATGATTTTCAGTTTATAATGGTCCAAAACTAATTAAAGTTAAATATAAGATGACTCATGGTAGAAATAAAATCATCCAATAAAAATTGGATATGTTTTGGATATTATTTTAATCTTTATAATCTTATTTATTTAAATCATTTATTAATAAGGTAAACACTGCATCATTACTATGTCATAGATAATTTTATTTATTTTATTTCTAAAAATTATAAAAAATACCATGATATATAAAATAATTTTATATTTCTAATAAATATTTATATTTGAAAAGATAATTTATATAAACCTATATAAAAATTAATTTACTAAAAGATATTTGTTTATCTCATTTTTTTCCTTCACTTTAAGTTAATTAAAATAAAGTGTCATTGTCACTCTTAAGTGGCTTCATGGGGTCCCAAAATAGAACCAAATATACCCATGGTTGTCCATGAATCATCCAATAAGGTTAGGATAGGTGTTATGGTAATTTTTTATTATTATGATATTCTTTTTACCTTGAATTACCCTATTTGCCTTTAACTGCGGTAAATAAAATTCCAATGTTACTATTCACCAAAAAATTATTTTCATCTTATTTAACCACATTTTACTTACTAATAAAAACCATGTATGTCGGATTTTATAAATTTAATTCACAGAAGCGGTAAAATTTTATTTAAATGAAAAATTCGGCTTTTTAAAAATACCCAATGTTTTCACTATTCATCAAAAATTGAAGTTTTTCAAAAAAATACCAAAAATTTAGCCTAAGATATATTTGTTATTATGAATTCAAAAATGATGTCTATTTTACCAAATTTAAAACATAGAAGTTTCATTAATTAATTTAAAATTAATTCCCATTGTCAAAACAAAAAGTTCGTTTTTAAGAAAATATTAACTATCAAAATATTGACACTTGTTTATGTCCAATTTCGAAGTGAAATTAATTCCAATGACCAAAATTGGATTAAATGGTAAAAATATAATCTAATTAAACTTTAAAACCAATTAAAAAGATAATATAACCATATAAATAAATTATATTAAAAGGCAGTTTTGAATTAAAATACCATATTTTTCACTATTCGTTAAAAAATGAATTTTACCAGAAAAATACAAAAAATTTACCCAAAGTAAATTTTGATATCCCGATTCTAAAGAAGAATTTTATTTTGTCAAATAGAACATATAAAAGTGACCAGAACTATATTTAAAGATGGTTCACCATCAAAAGCGGTAAATTGACCTTTTAATGAATATTAGAGTATTTATGCATAAAATTAGATTCATTCACATTTTAAGCTTCTAAATTTTATTGGATAAATGTAAAAACATTTAACAAACATGTATATTCATATTAAAGTTAGTTTTATTCATTCCCGCCAATACAACGGCTAGGTGTTAACTACCATTTAAAATAATATTATATTATTATTTTTCAGTATGACCCAACGTTGTGTGCAACATAAGATTTCAAAGAAACCTGTTGTTGTGTATCAGGTACGCCATCGAACATAGAAACCCCTTTAAAGTAAAAATAATATTTAATTCACAAATATTAATAATTATGAAAATGTATTGTTCTTTATTTACTTGGGATGTTACATCCTTCCCCCCTTTTGGAAATTGCGTCCTCTCAATTTTTATTCACCTATAAAATAAATGGGGGTATTTATCCCCCCATAGAATTTTCAGATTCCCACGTTTCCTCTTCAAACATATGGTTTTTCCACAAAACCATTACCTGGTGAATTACCTTATTCTGCAACACTTCCTCTCTTCAGTCAAAATTTGGACTGGTTGTTCGTCATAAGATAGATTTTTTTCCAACTGAACTATATCTTGGCTCAAAACATGATATAGATCTGGCATATACTTTCTCAATATTGAAACATGAACAACATTGTGTACCTGGGATAAACTTGGAGGTAACGACACTCTGTACGCAACTGATCCAACTTTGCCCAGGATTTCATATGGTCCAATAAACCTCGTACTCAACTTTTCCTTCTTACCAAAACGCATCACACTCTTCCATGGAGAAACTTTTATAAAGACATGATCACTTACCACAAAAGAAATATCCTTTCTCAGATTATATGCATAACTTTTCTGCTTACTCTGAGTTGTTCTCATGTGCTTCTGAATCAACTGAATTTTTTTTCCACTCACTGTCTTCCTTCTGCGCTTGCTTAATTCTATATGAGAGAGATGATTTCACTAACACCTGAAACAAAAAAGAATAATTCCTGCACCAAGAACTTCTATTCCAATCTTCATCAAATCAAAAACCAAAGTTTCTCATTCCAAACGTATCATGGTTAATGAAGCATTACTTTTTCAACTCAAAGCATCATCCACTTTATTTTCTTTTCCCAGATGGTAAGGGATTGTGCAATCATAATACTTGATTAATTCTAACCATCTCCTTTGTCTCATGTTCAATTCTTTCTGAGTGAATATATACTTAAAACTTTTGTGGTCAGTATATATTGCGTATTTTAATCCATACAAATGATGCCTCCAAATTTTTAAAGCAAAAACAACAATAGCTAATTCAAAATCATGTGTAGGATAATTTAACTCATGAGGTTTCAACTAACGTGAAGCATAAGAAATTACCTGATCATTCTGCATAAGGACACAACCAAGTCCTTTCAATGAAGCATCACTATAAATAACAAACACACTATTTCTAGAAGATAGGGCCAAAACTTGAGAATTCACTAATATTCTTTTCAATTCCTGAAAACAATCATCACATTATTTTTTCCAAATTAACTTAACACCTTTTTGAGTTAACTTATTCATTGGACTAGATATCTGTGTAAAATTCTCAACAAACCTCTGGTAATAACATTCTAAACCAAGAAAACTATGGATTTTAGTTATATTTGTGGGTCTTGGCCATTCTTCAACAACTTTTGTTTTAGCAAGATCAATAGTTATGCCAGTTTTTGAAACAATGTGATCAAGGAAATAAATTTTCTGTAACAAAAACTCACACTTGCTGAAGTTCCCAAATAGTTTCTTTTCTTTTAAGGTTTTCAAAAAAAACACTTAAATGAATTTAATGCTCCTCTTTACTTTTAGAATAAACCAAAATATCATCAATGAACAAAAACACAAACTTATCTAAGAACTCACATAAAATTATATTCATAAGATCCATGAATATAGCAGGTGCATTGGTTAAACGAAAAGACATAACTACAAATTCATATTGGCCATATCTAGTATGAAACGTGGTCTTTGGAGTGTCTACTATCTTTACTTTCAACTGATGGTACCCCGACCTCAAGTAAATCTTCAAAAAATACTGAGCTCCATGGAGGTGATCAAACAAATCATCGATATGAGGCAAAGGATACTTGTTCTTAATAGTGATGATATTCAATGCTCTATAATCAATGCAAAATCTCATTGAACCATCTTTATTTTTAACAAACAAGACAGGAGAAACCCATGGTGATGTGCTAGGTCAAATGAAACCTTTATCTAATAACTCCTATAATTTCTTATTTAACTCCAAAAGTTCAATTTGAGCCATTCGATAATGGGGTTTTGAAATTTTCTTAGCATCAAGAACTAAGTCAACAGTAAATTCAAATTCCCAATCAGGTATAATACCAGGAAACTCATCAGGAAAAACATCTAGGTAATCATTTACCATTGGCACATCATTAATCTGAACAGTTCCTTTGTTTTCAATAATATGTTCAAGGTAACATTCATTTACATATTTTACAAGTTTCTCACCTTCCTTATATGTTATCAAAAGTAAGGGTTCATTGTTGTACACAAACTGAAAATATTTCTGAAAATAAACCTCTTTAGCTCTACATTAAATCTTAGAATGATAAATAGAAAGCCAATCCATACCCAAAACAACATCAAATTCTACTAGAGGCAAAACAATAAGGTTTACAGGTAGATTCTTTCTGCACACAAGGACAAGAAGGTTATTATAATTTTTTTTTGTATCAACATTTCCTCCAGATGTTTTTACCATAAGTTCTGGATTAATATCTTGAGATGTAATTCCGAATTTATTATAAAACTTATCAGAAATGAAGGACTATGTAGACCTTGAATCAAACAACACATTGGCATAATCTGAACAAACAAACAAAGTACTTGATACTACTTTATTTGATGGACCAACATCTGCAGAAGTAGTTGAAAAAGATTTCACCACCCCTTTCTACTTGTAGTTTGGTTGCTTTGCCTTAGTTGAGTTCTTCATTGGACAATCATTTTCATAATGACCCATTTCATTTCACTTAAAACATTTTACAGACTATAAATCAGATTTTGTCTTACCATTGCCCTGATCTTTTTTAGTGCAATTACGAGCCTTATGTCCCATTTTACCACATCGGTAGCACTTAACAGAATTCAAAATATATTCCCCAACATACTTTTTACCATAATTTTCACAAAATGTAAACTTAAGTTTCTTACCATCAGACTTTTTTGAAGAGTGTTTCCCTTTCGTATGCCACCTCGACCTCTTATTCTATTGTTTTTCAAAGAACACATGATCATTGGTAAACTCTATTTCCACCTTCTCCACACATCGAACAAGTTTTTCATAACTTTTGAACTCATGATAATCTAAAGACCTTTGATACTTTGTCTTTAATCTGGAGTAAAAATGGTTGATTTTACTATCATGATCTCGTATGAAATTTGGAGCATACCATGACATTTGAGTGAATTTTTCTTCATAAGAAGCCACTGAGTCATCCTCCTGCCTAAATTCCAGGAATTTTTTTCCATACTTAGACAAACCACCTTAAGAAAATATTTCTCAAGAAACATACCTTTGAATTAATCCCAATAAAGAGCATCAATCTCCTCACTACCCCGGATATTTTTTACCATCGACCACCACTGATTATCTTCAACTTCAAAATGGAAAATAGCAAGACTAACCTTTTGATGTTCTGAACACCCCATGACATCAAAAATATTCTCCAGTGCTTTAATACACCCTTATTCTAGAATAGGGTCAGATGATCCTCTGAAAGATGGGGGATGTTGTCTCATGAAATGATCCACTACTGACATCTTCCTCTGTGGTCGATCTGGCTGATCTCATGCATGGAAACCACCATTTATAGCCTGAGTCAACTATTCCATCACTGCAATAAACTGTTCAGTTCCAATTCCAACCATCTTAGTTTGCTGAGTTGGAAGGTTTCTTCCTCATAATGTCGTCCCAACATAGCTTCCATGTTTCCTCTGCGAAAACCATTCTGAACACTGAGATATCATAGGTGAAGCAACATGGTAATCTATAAATTCTATCATTTCAATATTAACATAAATTAATTTATAGATATTAATTTAACAACACCCTAACTCCGAAAGTTATCTAAACCAACCTCTGATACCAACTATAAGGACCTGGCCTTAAAACCTTACATAATATTTAATTAAATGAATAATTCACATTGAGGATCTTTTCCGGTTTATATTTTTGGATAATTAGGTCATAACCATTATATTACATCTCAAAAGTTACAAAGTAGACACTTCTACTCATTTCCCATTTTTTCACAAAATAAAAACTCTTAAAAAAAGAGTCATTTCTCGTTCCATGTTTTAGATAGCATGAATTTTCCTTGATCACATCCTTGACCCTATTCATCTTTAATTCCTGTGAAAAGCATTTCAAAACTTGGGATGAGCATAAAAATCTCAGTAAGGGTTATAAAACAAAGAAATAAAACATTTGTTTTTCATTACATACATAACATAAGCTCTTTAACACACCTCGTGATATCATAAGATTTATGAATCACACATAAAAAACATAAATCATAAAGGTAACTTGTGGCATCCATATCATACTTACATTGTAGTTATCACAGCTATGTAGGGAGTAACATTTGGAATACCCATCACAGTATATTCCCTAAATCTCATAGAAGAAACATTCAAATTTACCTTTGTCACATTACCCAATGCATTAGAGATAAATCTTGGGCTCACCCACCCTAGGTTTATCATGGAACCATCCGTATACGTAAACAATGCCCAAGAACCATAACATATTCATAACACATAAAACAAACATAAAAAAAATCCAACATGTCCACAGTTCAATCACAATATATCATTTAAATATATTGAAATAACAAATCCATTATCAAAACCATTTTCAATACCAAAATACATAAAAAGTATATGGTATTTATTTTCCTTTTAAAAACATTATAACTTGTTAAGGAAACCAAAGATCAAATAATACTCGTGGTGGTGAAAAGGTCATTGTCACCGCATACGTTAAAAGAAACATTATTTTTTGTTGTTTAGTAAAACGCTTATTAGAGAAAATATTCCTTTTGAGTAAAAGTAAAATTCAAAATGTTTTATACAACGTATAAAAGGAATTCTTTTATAAAACTAAATATGCCTCAATGAAAGAAGATTGAGACGAATTCCCTTACCTTGTGTCTGACTTGACTCGTTCTTTATTTAATCTCCTAAATAATAAACTAAAGATAATTTCTACTTTATTAAGAACATTTTTCAAGTTTATTATTCCTTTTTTATCACATATTACCATGTTATAAACATTATGTAATCATTTAAGTTAATAAAGGTCGTGTTGTCGATATTTGGTACTTGAGTCCAAAATTAACTTCTTATATTTACAAGTTGTCTATGTGGTCAAAATTCCATTATCTCAAGAATTATATTAATGATATAGATATCATATATATCTTATATATCCAGTATATATATGTATTTATAACATTACATAACATTTGGAAGTAATAAATGAAATGCATCGTTCATGGAGATGGTAAGTTGTACGTATGCATGAACACTACTTTCATTTATATTTAATATTTTAATGGAATTAAAACATAATGATACATATGTATATTATAATTCCAGTATAATATCATATATAATATCATTAAATCCATCCTTTATATGTCCCACATATGGCATTAATGAGTCATATCACTTTGAGGGGGCGGTAGTCCATACTTCCTAAAATGAAATTATCGCATTTACCCATAATGGAAACCATAAAGATATTCTATAAATGGAAAATACAAAAGAATAAATAAAAAATAAACATAATATATATCATATATAAATACATTTCCATCATAATTTCCACCATGAGAGGCGGTGGGAGATAATTGAACAATCATTGTTTCGTGGGGTGTTAATTTTCCATCCACAGAAACAGTATGTTCTTTACCCATTAGATGGAGGTGTGTGTAAGTGTAGTTTGAACAATTCTTATAAAAACATACTATTATATTGATAATATTTGTTATTTTATAAAAGAAAATAATAAAAATAGTTTAGGGGGTTGGAGAAGTAAAATAAAATAAAATAACTTAAGAGACGATGTTACCTTTAAATCAAGTAATTCCATATAGTTTGAACCAAAATGACTTATTGAAGTGCCTTCTGCCTATGTTAAGGATTATAGGTGGAATATAGGGATATTGAGAGCTTATTTGGGCAGGGTTTGGATAATCCAAGGGGCTTGAGAAGTGTGAGGAATGGGTTAGAGGTGAGGGCTTTTTATAAGGGTGAGGAGAGGCTCTTTAGGAAAGTGTGAAAAATATTATTTTATTATATAGTTATTTTCGGTTTGTAAAGGTCTAAAACTAATTAAAGTCAAAGAAAAGATGAATCATGGTCGAAATAAAATCATCCAATAAGAATTGGACAGGTTTTGGATTTTATTTTAATCTTTATAATCTAATTTATTTAAATCATTTATTAATGAGGTAAACACTGCATCATTATTGTATCATAAATAATTTTATTTATTTGATGTCTAAAAATTATAAAATAAATACCACGATGTAGGAAATCTTTTTAGATTTCTAATTAATATTTATAGTTGAAATGAGATCTTATATAACCATATGTAAAAATTAATTTACTAAAAGATATTTGTTTGTCATTTTTTCCTTTACTTTAAGTTAATTAAAATAAAGTGTCATTATCACTCTTAAGTGGCTCCATGGGGTCCATAAATAGAACAAAGGATTCCCATGGTCTTCCATGACTCATCTAATATGGTTAGGAAAGGTTTTAAGGTAATTTTTATTATTATGGTATTCTTTTTACCATGAATTACCCTATTTAACTTTAACCACGGTAAATAAAAGTCAAAAGTTACTATTCACCAAAAAAATATTTTCATCTTATTGAACCACATTTTACTTACTAATAACAACCATGTATGTCGGATTTTTGAAATTCGATTCACAAAAGTGGTAAAATTTCATTTAAATGAAAAGTCAACTTTTTAACTACTACTCCATGTTTTCACTATTCATCAAAAATTGAAGTTTTTCCAAAAAAATATCAACAATTCAGCCTAATCTATATTTGATATTCTGAATTCAAAAATTATGTCTATTTTACCAAATTCAAAACATAGAATTTGCGTTAATTAATTTAAAATTAATTCCCGTTGTCAAAACAAAGTGTGTTTTTAAGAAATATTAACTATCAAAAGATTGACACTTTTTTATGTCCAATTTCAAAGTGAAATTAATTCCAATGAAAAAAATTGGATTAAATGGTAAAAATATAATCTAATTACAATTTAAAACCAATTAAAAATATAATCTAACCATATAAATAAATTATATTACAAGGCAGTTTTGAATTAAAATACCATATTTTTCACTATTCATTAAAAAATAAATTTTATCAAAAAAATACCAAAACTTTACCCAAAGTAAATTTGGATATGCCATCAAAAGGCAGTAAATTTACCTTTTAATGAATATTAAAGTATTTATGCTTAAAATTAGATTCATTCACATTTTAAGCTTCTAACTTTTATTGGATAAATGTAAAAACATTTAACAAACATGTATATTCATATTTTAGTTAGTTTTATTCATTCCCATCAATACAATGACTAGGTGTTAACTACCATTTAAAATAATATTATATTATTATTATTTAGTATGACCCAACGTTGTGTGCAGGGTAAGATTTCAAATAAACTCATTGTTGTGTATCGGGTAGGCCATCGAACATAGCAACCCAATTAAAGTAAAATTAATATTTAATTCAAAAATATTAATAATTATGAAAATGTATTATTCTTTATTTACTTGGGATGTTACATTTTTAATATCTTTTAATGTGTGATTATGAGTTTTCTTAAATGTTTTTGAGTTTTTAATTTTTATGGTGAGTAGGGTGCATGGTCTTCCTACTTCCGATACAATCATTCATGAGAGACCTTTTAGACAACCTGGTTTTTTGTACATCATCTAATGGTATTCTTTTGGTGTGATACTTCAATTGGTAAAAGTGTGAATATTTTTATAGTTCTATATAAAGTTTAGATTAAGGGATTCCCAAAAAATATACTGAATAAAAATCCAGTTCACCAATTCCTTGAAATCATTAGAAGCATTGGTATGGAAAAATGGAATTGCATAATAATCATAATACTCACACTCTATCCTGAAATCATTCTTAGTGATGTCCACCTTCTTCACTCTCAATTAGTGATATTCTAATATAAGGTTAAGTTTTAAAAAAACTTGTTAATTCCTTGAGTACTTATCTCGATGGTCGCATGGTTAATCTTATAGTAATTAATTTAAAGTCAGTGACTTCTATTTTCCATGGTGACACATTGGGATGTATAAATACCTTACTTTAAAGATCTTCTAATTTAACATTCAATTACTTTATCATGATAGGATATATTTGATAATATGAAAAATAAATTTGGCTCATCTATGGGAGTAGGTAAATAGAAAATTACACCTCCTGTTATGGTAGCAACCTAAAAAAATCATAGAAAAACCTCAAGATACTTATACATAATTATAGAAAGTTAACAATATATTATCCCTTAATATAATCTAATAATGTAATGGATATATGGAATTTAATTGATCCATTATCTCAAATGATAAGTCCTTACCCACATGATCTTAGATACCACTCACCTTAGAATATGTGAGTGTTTCCATTAGGATCAAGGAATAAAACCTGTCAATGATATCAATCAATTTGATCTTTAGAGATAATCATATGGTCCATACCAAAGATATGATCAAATATATCCATATAAATAACTAGAAATCCTATATGATCTCAATATCAATAACCATTATATGATATGCAGGTCACTTAAAGTTCTTCTTCATTTTCCTTCTTAGAAGAGTAGAGAGGTCCATTACATATGAAATTAAATCAAATCATGGTACCAATGCATCAATAAATTTAGATTAAATAAATGAATTAGAGGAAGTTTTTTCAAAAATAATCAATAAAATAAAAGAATCAATAAACATTATACCTATAATTATTTTGATCTTGGATATGGATTCTTTAAGTATATTCTATGTTGCATATAAGTGCCTAGATTCATCCCCACTTTGATATTTCTTGGTAGGATGATATTTCTCATTCATCTATCTATCTTATTCTTATATGAGTTTGAAACCATACTCACTTAGATATATCTAATTACACTTAAGATTATCTAGTATCATAAGACCCAACCTCACTACTCTAAGGAGATCACTATAAAAAGTGTTGTAGGTCACTTAGTTTCCCACATAGATGGAAAGTATTAAAAGATTCCAAAAAATACATTTTAGAGTGTCCTGATTTCACACATTGGAAGCACACCAAGGGATTATTCCCTGAAGGTATCATGGGAATATAATTTGGGATAATTTTACACTCCCACTACTACCTCGTCAAGATTCCTCACACTTCCACTACTATCCATATTGGGAACTTTTTATTCCTAATATAGAAGTTGAGACACCACTAAACTTATTATACTCTACCATATTCATCATATAAATAATTGTCTTATTTACCACCTCATCATATGTTAGTAGGTATAAAAGAAAAATTATCAATATAACCTATTAATTCAAACCCATCTAGAATTTTTGATAACTAACGTAATAATTCAATAGGATCTCTAGAGTAAATTGGACCAACTCAAAAATATAAGTAGCATGTTCCTTCATATAATGATTCCTTTACTCTATAGTTACAAACTTAATATTCTTATCCATATTTAGGGTTTTTGGTTAAAACTGTTGGTTGAACATATCTTCAAACATAGTCTAAGTGAGGTCCTTATGAGTCTCGGATTTCATGATGTATTAACACCATCTAAATAACTTCCCTTCTAGTATATAAGTGGTAAATTTTAATTTTGAAGTATTAGGGTTCTGAAGAAAACCAAATGTGTTTTCAATTTTCTCTATACATTCTTTGGGTTCCTAGGACCCTTATTCTCAATTTAATAAAGGTTGTTCCTAATTAGTAAGCTATATAGCATGGTTCACCACTCAAGATTGATCTTTTTAACCTTCTTAAACTAAATATTGAATAATTATAATAACCTACTTGATTATATTAGGGTCTACATAATGATTATCCCATTGCAAAATTTTCATTTCTCCCTCTCTATGATCAATTAGAGTATTTTTGGGAGACATCATCTATAAAACATGAAAACGTGAAATTAATTAAATATATAACTCAACATTAGGTATCATTGATAAAAACACAAAATTTCAATCAATTGATCATATAAAAAATAACAACAATAATAATATCAATATAGAATAACCATGGGTTGGAAACATCAAAATTTTCAACATTTTATCTTTGTACATGATTTAGATTCATGGTTTGGTAGGCCATGTTCCAACCATGTGGGTGACATTAGATTGTTTTCATATTATGGTGAACTATTTAAATATGGTATCAGAGCTAGGTTTCATTTGGTGTTCCAATGAGGTTTTTATCCCCTAAGGGAGTAGGAATTTTAAATCCCATGTCAGTGGGCATGGATAACAAAACACCCCCCCCCCCTATAAGGAGGTGTGGATACATATTCCTTCATGATGTGTTTTATATGGGAGGCATGAACCATATCCTGAGATATAAAACACCTAAGGAAAATGACCAAGGAGGAGATAATATCACAATGTTAAGTTTTCTATTATAGTTTCAATGTTTAAAATATGTTTGGTGGTGTCATAATTTATTGGGATGGTAAGTTTAGAACACTAAATGTGATACCTAATTTCCTTCTTTCTCTACCTAAAAAAATTAATATGAAAAAAAATATACATAAAAAATAGTTATACAAAAATAAATTAAAAAATAGAGATAATTGAAAGAATCATTCCCTGCAATTTCTTAATATATGATCCTACATTATAAATAGAAATGATGGGATGGTATAATCATTTGAAAGGGAATGATAAGGGAATATTATATTGAGTTTTAATCTTGTTAAAATCATACATTATTCTTAAAATAATTATACCTCCTCTTTCAAACTTAGTTTTTCACATTTTAATCACCCATCTTAACACACAGGAAAACCCATGTTAAATTCCTCATGATTGATACATATTTGTGACTCTATTAAGTGAAGAAAATAGATTGTCTATAAGCCTATAGAAATCATGCATGCACTTGATAATGAGAAAAGCCTTATGTATAATTCCCTAAGTAAATAGAGATATATTTACGGGAATTTAATTATAAAATATGAAAGATTATTAGAAATTTATTGAGTGGATATTTATGAATAATAAGGAATAAGGGAAATAAAATTTGTATAGGAATCATGATATTTCCAGATTTATGGAAATTGAAAGGTGCTGAAAAATCTTCCATGAGAAGTTTTATTTGACCTTGGTATAAGATATATTTCTTGGGAGAGTAATGTTTTAGTGTGTGGGTGTGATAAAAAATCATAATTCATTATTTTATCCTCATAATTAATCAATTTAATCCCTATAATTTTTTTAATAAAAACCCATTACATTATATTTATCTAAAAGTAGTATTTTAGAATTTATTGTAAATATAACCTTAAATGGGTTTTTAGTTGATTTATTATTATTCTATTATTAATTGATTATATGGTTATTCTAATTGATTGTGTATTTCATGATTTTCATGATGGTACATAATACTTTCAAAACCTTCTAATGCTAAAACAAATCTAGGATATGTAAGATTCAAAGGGGAATTATGTTTGAATATGTAATATTGACTCATCCCTTACAATTGATAAATAAGTTTCTTCCTATGACATAGAAGATAAATAGCCCACATATAAATTTTAACTCCATAAATGCACTGATATGTAAGATATTTATATGTATATGTAAGATAAAATTCATTTTCCATTAGGAATAAATTTCAAGTTTTGTATGAATAAATTATAAATTTTTAAGGGTCATGTCAGATTAAAACTGAAATTCTGATGTCCGTGATGAATAAAACAAGAATTATACATGAAATTCAGGCTCAAATATAAATAAAATAAAAAATTACACCTAAATCATCTCATATCCCTTACAATAATTTCTTAACATATCATGAAATAACACTCAAATAAACTTAATACAATGAGTGTAGTAGATCCAATCCCTTTTGCGCATTGATTTCCACTAAAACCATGAAGTATGTAAGCACTAATCAATGTAATATGAAGCACGGTCATGGGAGATATTTTTTGAAACTTTTTTATATTAAAACTAAATAAAAGAGGATAAGAACAATCCACATGGAAGAAGATTTAAAGATGATAATTATTTTGGGTATGAATATTCTCGTAATTTTTAAAAGGATTCAATGAGTATTTTCTATTTAATTAGATAAAGACTATCAGAATTAGTCATCCCCACTCTATTTTATTAATTAAGGAATACTTTATTGATTTTATTTCTATTTTTATTATGTTCATAAAATACTAATATTTTAGTTTGTTTAACTATTCTATTATCTTCTCCCATTTCTAAATTCTTTATGTTTATCCCATGGTGATGTTCTTGTGATCTCATAAATTATGGTAGTGAAGTAATAACCCATTGAGGGTGGTATAAAGGGGAATCACAGTGGTGTTATTTAATTTTTTATGTTTATTTATAAATCTATTTGCCTAATTATAGTGAGGTAGGGAAGATAGATGGTGGAGGTAGTGATCATCACTTTAAATTACATCTAAATTCATTCACTATTTTACTATTTTATATTTCAAATCCTTAAAAAAATTTATTCACTCACTATACTAGTGAATGTGAGTAGATTTATAATTTTAATGGTAAGTGATGGTTATTAGATGTTTGATTGAGTTCACTCAATCAATTGACGAGTTTTCTTACTCAATCACCAAAGAGGATAAATGAGATAATTTTGTTCTCAACGATCCTTGAGAAAACTTGTAATATCATATATTAAAAATAGTGATAGTTAAGAGAATGAATGATATTGATTCTAATTAGTGAATTAGTTTATTTATAATATGAGATAGCAATGATGGAAGTCATATAATTAACCTAAGTACCATTTATACTTCTTGTTAGTTATTTATGTGTGTGTTTTACTTTATCTTATTTTAATTTTATAAATATTAGCAACTAAACAATTCTCCATCACTTTTACTTGATTTAAATTATAAACCAAAATCATATAGAAAATAAATAAGTGACATAAAATAGAAATTTATTGGTCAAGGATCCTTAAAAGATGAATTTTAGGTCATCAACCTTGTTGAATTCTTTAGAATTAGAATTTTTAACTGAAATTCAGTCCATGATAGTCTATTTTCACTTTAATTACCAAGTAGTATACTAATAGAAAGCTATTAATAAATCAATAAAACAAAATAATGGTCATTTAACCAATCTAAAACCCATAAAATCATATTATAAATACCAAATAAAACTCAATTCATACTCTAAATAAATCTTGAGTACCCAAATATCACCATTTACATCTGAAAAGTTAAGTTATCAAATCCCAAAATAAAACTTAGGCTAAGGTTCATTGCATCCCAAAAAATTTTATACACCTAATAAATTCATAAATATATTATTTTAATAAAAAACCATCTATTTCCAGGGTGTGTTTTAAAAATCATCAAAACACCCATAAGTTTCTCAACCACCCATAAATACCCAATCATTCTATAACCATGTGAATTGTTATTTGTTCCACAAAACAAATAATATCCCATTAATAATGTCAATTTTATTCCCACATACTCATATTGATTAAATTATTTATACATTAAAAATAAATTTACACATTCTAGTATGCATCTATATACATACAACTAAATTCTAAGTTTCAAACTCTCATTTTACTTTGCATGTAAAATAACCCATTTCACTGATGCAATAAACTATAAAACTACCACAACATGACAAAAAAGGACAAGGAAATCAAATAATACCTAAAAACCATTCCACCTTAGATAAATATAAAAAAACAATAGTATAATCACCTTTGTTCCTCCCATGGATAATCAATACCCTAACTTTGTCATTGTCTAATCCTAGGGATGTAATTAAAGCCTAGTATCTCAATACTCGAGCTCAAACTCAGTAATTGAACTCAATGATTGATATTTACTTGGTTCTTGATTGAGTATCAATTTCATGACTTGATCTTGATCTTGATCTCAACTCAATCTTTATAAAACTACTCAATTAGGCTCAACCCAATTTGATTGGGACACTTTAACATAATTTTAATTATAAAATCTATGTAGAATTTTTTCTCAAGACTGAATTTTTTAATTGATATTGAAAGATTGAGACCAAAATTAAATACATGTATATTTAATGCCAAAACATATTTAAATATTATATTCTTTATTAATCTTGTGAGATACTCAATTTCATTATTCCAATACTCTAATTAGACTTTAGTTAGTATTTTTGTAGCTCGATCTTGATATTGACTTAAAAACTGAGCTGAATAAAAGTATTTTTCAAGTTGATCCTGAGTATATTATGATCATATTAAGATCATTTATATCCTTATCCAAGTTGTACCTAAATTCAAACATAAACAAATAACTTAATTATAAAACATATAAGATAAAAACATTCCCCAAACTACCCATGATACAAGACTAGGGTATACCCACCAATATATTCCAAATGAAACTTCAATATCCCATGGAATATCTAAAATTATTAAGTAGTTAGGTCATGTCCCCATCCCATCTATCTCCCATGTATTCACTACATTACCATAGTGGTTTGATCTATGATGATACATTGAACCTAAACCAAGTCAATCTCATAGGTCATGATCCCCAAGTGTCAACAACTATCCACCAAGTCATCAGCAGAGTGATAAATCTCTTATAACTCCCACATCTAGCAATAGAGTTACATTTTATAAAGGATAAAGTCAGGTACCCAAATACCATATCTATCTATGATTTTATATCTCCCAAAAGATAAAACTAGGTTTCCAAATCTTCTATCTATACATGGAGTTACATTAACCAATAGATAAAGTAACATGTTTCACATGCATGAATTAATAATTACCCAACCCATTATCATTATAATGAAACCAAAAAATAAATCCCACAATTAATCTAATACAAGGAGTAAACCCACTCAAACCCAAACTATCCTACCCACCACCAAAAAACATCATCATTCCAACCAAGGAATTACTACCCAAAAATAATTTTATAGAATTCATCAATCAATGAAAATGAAGCATGGAAACAACCATAAAAATAAAATTCGAATATTAATTTAATCAATGGAAAATTTATTTAGTTTTTTTCTAGGTGGATCACAGGTTCAAATTCACTACCAAAAAATAGGCTTTTATGAGTGCTAAAAAATTCCTTTATTAGTGCTAAAAAAGTGCTGATAATAGAGATTCTATTAAAGGAGGTCCCCTTTATCAATGCTAAAAAGTGTCGATAAAGGTTCTCCTTTATCGGTGCTATTTGAAGTGTTGATAAAGTCCCCATTTGTTAGTGCTTCAAATAGAAATGATAAATTCCCCATTTATTAGCACTTAAAATAATGCTAATAAAGTCCCCATTTATCAGTACTTTAACTAGCACTGATAAAGTGTTCATTTATCAGTGCTATTTGAAGCACTGATAAAGGCTTCCCTGCCTGGGTAAGTTGTTTATATAACAGAACACCAAACAAAACTACAAAAAAATAAATAACACTAAACTAGAAAAAATAACCTCCACAAAACAAAAAAACTGCTAAAAATAACCACCTATAGTATATACAAAAGAACCACATACATGACGCAAATGATGAAAAAACAAGGAGTGTACACAAAGGTTTGGAAAAAAAATGCTATATACATTTGATTGAAATCATGAATAAAAAAATATTCACTCATGGTATATACCAAAAAAACTTCTATATACATTTTAAGCAATGTTTTATAAAATTAAATTTACATTTATCCAACAAACAGTTAAAAATTAATGTTTTCTATTTTGACACTTGTGTTCCCATCTAAAAAAATGTCCTCAAATGGTAATAGTTTCTGAAAAAATAATCCCAACTTGAGAAAAATGTTCCACCTATATAAGAAAAAAAATATTAATTTAGTAATACTATAAATAAATAAATTAAACATTAATATGAAGAATAAATTAAAAAATGTAAATTTTTAATAAAAATGAAACATTTAGAGTCATACAGGTCACACCATGCGTCATATTGAGGTGGGGTTAGATTCCTACATGTAAGAAATGAATAAATAATAATTTTTTTAAATTATTAAAACAATATTAATGTGTTTTCTCAGTTCTCAGTATGTCAGTTGTGTTTTTTTACTAAAATATCATTTCAAACCAAAAACATGCAATTTGAGTCATACAGGTCATGTCGTGTGTCGGTTTGATGGGAGACTACTTCATACACGTCAAAATGACTTAAAATTTTTTCCCATAATTTTGAAGGCAATCAGAGTGTGTTTACTTGGTTTTCTATGAGTGACACTTCTTGAGCTAAAATGTCAGTTTTAAACTGATAGTGGATACTTTTAGTCATATTGGTCACACCGTTCATCGGATTGAGTTGGGTTTGATTCACACACATTAAAATTGGATCATGGATTATTTTCCTAAAGTATCAAAACAATATGAATGTATTTTCTCAGTTTTCAGTATGTCAGTTGTGTTTTTATACTTGAATTAATGTCAATTTTAAATAACAAGACACATTTGGTATCAAATCAGTGACATTGTACATCATATTGAGGTGTAGTTGATTCCTAAACATCACAAATGACTAATCGATCACTTTCCTAAAGTATTAAAATAATCAAAATGAATTTACTATGTTTTCAGTATGTCAATTGTGTTTTTTTACTAAAATGTCATTTCAAACCAAAAACATGCAATTTGAGTCATACCAGTCGCATCGTTCATCGGTTTGATCCACGTACGGTTGAAAAGGAATAACAACCTCCTTCTATATAATATCTTTAGTTAACCCAATGAATAACCAACCGTCATATATTCTAGGCCTCCTAATGAATATATGACAGCTGGTTCTTCACTGGGCCGACTAAAGAGGGGAATTTCCAATGTTGCAGATTGAATCGATGTTTTTTTTTGGAGAAAATACCTTCTATTTGTTTAAAATGAGAATAGTGGAGTAATCTCTTATTACTGTTATGTCTCAAGACATCACAACAAACTCAAGTTATGGTTAAACCCCTTCTGTATACTCGCTATCTTTTTTGGTCTATCAACAACACACATACTCTATAAATGAGGACCACAAATTTCTTTTAAAAATCCAATCAACATGAAATTTATTTTGTGCACAAATAAGGACCACCAAAGGACATGATTTTCAATGGGGAATTTATCCCGTAGAAATCACAACATTTTTCATCAAACAAAGATAGATATAATACATACAAGATTATTAATGTTGAAATTATTTGAGAAGTTTACCATCTTCATTCTATATTTGTACATTCTTCCATTAGGTATGTTGTCCATTCGTTTCTAAGAATATCTATATCTTTTTGTGAATATGAATGTTTTCAACAGTCATGGTAGTACTAAAAAAATATAAATACACAAATTATTAACAAGTATTTTAAATTAAATATAAATTATCTTCAAAAATAACTCTTCAGGGATGCGGGTTTGTTCATGGAATATGATCCCCTTCATAAATTTACAAACATAATAACCACAGTCTTTACCGTTTGTTTTTTTTGGGCACTGAAAAAATATTGAGAAAAATAAATAATTCTTTATGTGTTTAGATAGTGAAATATTCTTATATATACCCTGATACTTATCTATTCATATTACTTATCAGGTCTCTTGTCCTTTTCCCCTAGCCTCATTCCAGGAAGTAGATTATATTCCCATACCGCCCTATCATAATATAATACTCATTAAAAGATAATATAAATTATATAACTGGATGTTTAGTTCTAAAATGTTGGATGTAGTGTATTAAAAATTGACAAATGCCATCATGTGTGTTCGGTTTGTTGGATATCCATACATTGAATCTAGAAAATAAATCTTTGGAGTATCCAAATTGACCGCAATGAGCACCCAATGCTATCTTAGAACACAAAAAATAATAATTAATGAAAGAAATTAAAATATATTTGATATGATTAAATTGTATAGTTTTACCCCTATATCATTGGTATTAAGAATATCCTGTCATCTGTAATTTTTTTTTTAAACGATTTGAGCAGTCTTACCATTATTTCAACCTATTTCTTGGAAGTTTTGTATTCTTGTTTTTAAGAGGTGACGTGAAGACTAACGAGTCCAAAAAAATTTTCATGGGGAAATCCCTTTAATTTTTTTCATATATATTCCTGTGAAAAATATAAAATTTATTTAGTCATAATTATCATAGTACATCATCTTTTGGAAAATCAAATCATGAAAACATACCTCATGTAAAAATTTACAATTGAGACACCAAACTAATCACAGTCGAGGATTTTAGTTGCACTCTCAACACTAGTGAATTTTGGATATTCCCCTCCATACATATTTGCTTCAAAATAAATTATTTTATTACCACTATCTTTTAACTTCATATCCACATGATCCTTCAATGGTAATAATTATGAATATTGATTGTGTCGGTTAAGGTGCTTTGGGTAGATCGTTTTGATAGTTTGGTTGATCCTTGAGATGGTTCTGAACCGGTCTTTCATTTCACTCCCTTCCCTTTGTCCATATGTAATAACATGATTGGTTCAGACCTTTTTTCATTAAATTTTTACGGTTTATCTTGAAAATTAAATTATAAATGAATACCTCATTTTTGACATTTTTTTACAAGATGTGATATTCATACAATGAATGTTACAAGATCTTGTTTGACCGTATGAATATCTGCATCATCAATTGGAACAGGTATCTCAACACTCAACTCTAGGGCTACAGTAACTGACACTCTAACATGATCTATCAGAAGTGGAATGTTGTGTATCATGTTGTTCTTGATATTGAACATTGTAGCCCTCACTATAAGGTGATGGGTGTGTGTTTATATAAATAAATCATAGTCAGTTTCCCCCTGTATAATATCAATACAGGAAAGGTATTAGTGTTTAGTGTCTATCATATTCACATTTCATAGAAACAATTATTAGAAAATTGACTACCTCAATTAAGAATTGTTTTTTATGGTAATGAATCACCTCAAAACTGGTGGGGGTGGGGAGGGATCTATACGTGTAGGTTGTTATTGAGTTTTTTCTTCTCTTTCCCCACCTATCAAAATTTATATCATCTCTCTCTAATATTTCAATTATTCTTGAAACATAGCTAATGTTTCTCTTATATTTTTCATTTCCTCAGTTTAATCCTCCATTTGTTTTTTTCCTCAAAATATGTTCGGGGTGTCACCCCAAAACCTGTACCTCTGGCACGACCATACTTTTCTAGCTGCTTAAAGGCCAATGAAAGTATGTCTATATCCGATGTGGGTGTTATTGATTCTTATGACTATGTCAGATAGAAAATATAGGAAAATAAGTAATATTTTTTAAATAATATCGATTTAAATTAAAACAAATTTTTATTATGTCATACCTACACATGTTTCCCACACTTTTTGTGTGTTTTCATCTATTAGTTTTCCATCTTTAGTTACATGCGCATCCTTTCATAGAACATGGTGTGGGATGGAAGTGGTTGTGGATTTAGACTCTTCAGGCTGCATATAAACAAAATAAAATAGTTATTATGTTTTTTTATGTCACATAAAAGTATTGTGGTATATTTAAAATACGTACCAAATTTTTTTCAATTGATGTGTACCCCATCCTTGCTTTACGATAAGGTTACGCTGGTTTTGATGCCCTTTGTTTATTTTCAGCACTCAGTTGTTGTTTCATAAATAAAACACTATCAATCAAAGTGATGAATACACATACCATCAAACAACGTATTACCAGACATAATGTACCAGAAAACACTACTTCGCACAATGGCCAGTAAACACATTCCATGATGATTGGGTTATCTTGTGTGAATTAATAAGATGTGGGTGTGGTTTTATTTTTCCTTCAGTATCTTTAAGATGATATTTCATTAAAAGTGTGAAAAAACCCTTATGAATCCTTCTAGAAACCCTTATGACATAGTCTTTTTATGATTCATATACTATAAATGCACTCTGCAAGATATGATTAAGTGTATGTCAATGTTTCATTATTTAATTTTTAATAAATTAAAAAAATTATATTGTAATGTTACTGTAATATCTCCTCACATCAGTGTCATAATATCATCCACAACATGGTGCCATGAAGTTACATTAATCGCCACACATTTCTGAGTGACGATTCAAATGTAACTACTAAACATGGCCTTGTTGGGGTTAACATGTTGGCCCCACTTATTCCATCCAATCTCGTATTTGATTCCTTTCTCTTTAACCTTAATGATTTTTGGTAATAGCATCAAACTATAGCGCTACTATTTTTTCTGTGTCACTGTTATTTCATTTCCCCAGATCCACCATCATCAATATATTCCTCCAGCTCTGAAGGGCTAGCATTGGCATGTGTAGATGGTCGTTGTACCTCTACACTGGGAGCATCAACAGGTTGAGAAACCTATTGTTCTTCTACACTGTGAGCAGAATCAGGTTGACAAACCTATTGTGCATGGGGATTAGGAGAATAATCACTTACAAAAGTCATTATCTTCAAAATTTGTTTACAATTTAATTTAGATAATAAAAAAGTAGCAATGAACAAATATTAACATAAGTCAATAAGTTGAGAAACATGTTGTTTTTCTACACTTTGAGTAGCATGAGGTTAATAAACTTGTTGTGCCTATGGATTAGGAGCATCACCACATGAAGAAGTAATTATCTACAAAATTGGTTTAACATTTAATTTAGATAACATAAAAGCATAAGTGAATAGATGTTAACATAAAGTAATACGATGTATATTAGAAAAAAAATAACCTAATTATTGAACTCTTTTTTTAAAGGTTGAAGGGATTTGACCCCTCTATCGACTATCCAAATCCCTTCATTTTGGTATCCTATGACATAAAAAATATCATCTACGATGGGACCTCTACAAAATTATTGATACATCCCAATGAAAGGGTCATCCTCCATTGAATTTTCATCTGACTCTTCAGTGGTTTTGATCGATAACAGAACAATTGATCAGTTTTAGTTTGTGGGATTTGGAACATAAAATACTTGTACTACCTATGATGCCATTATAAATTGTTGGTCTTTGTACCCTTCCTTACTGAAATAAACTTTCACAAATCCGAACTCATATATTTTAATATAACTTTTGTTTTCAACCCACTTTCATTGAAAAATCGGAACTCGGAATGTCATATAATCCAACTCCCATATTTTTTTGATGATGAAAAAATATGACATATTTTCGTAAATTGGATTTCTCTCCTTAGCACCAGAAACATGCATCACTTTAGCCACAAGTGTAACACCACTATTATTTCTAGTACTATCATTATCTTGTTCATTAGTATAGAATGTATGACTATTAATTATATAAGCATTGTAAGATAATATGTACACACTTAGTCCTCCAGCTAGACATCAAAGTCATTCTGAAATTGATTTTGGATTTTCATTTGGCTAATCAAAAATATAGTCCTGAAACCATCATATAAACTATTTATTATGTTTATTTGATATCCATTTTTCATCCCTTGATCTATTCAAATTCCTAAGATTTTTTTTTGGGTTTCAACATATGGGTCAACTTCCAAACTGTTATACAAAATGTAAAGGTGGGCCTGCTCCTGATCTGTAATATTGATTGTGATAACCTTCTTTCCAGAAATTCATTCACCCGTAAGATTCCCAGTGTGACGAGATTTCGTTAGGCCAATGATTTTAACATCAGATAGGTATTCGGTACAGAATTAAATGGCTTCCTTCACAATATATCACTCCACAATACAACCCTCTGGCCAACTTCGATTTTTTACATACCCTTTCAAAATCTTTATATACCGTTCAATGGGGTACATCCATCTATAGTGAACAGGATCACATAGATGAATCTCTCTCACCAAGTGAACCTTAAAATGAACCATCATATCAAATAATGTTAGCAGGAAAAACATTTCCAATTCACATAATATGACGAAAATTTCTGTTTACATAGTTGGAAATTTCACCAAGTCTATAAATTTTCTACATATATCTTTGGAGAAGAAACAGAGCTTCATTAATATATGATGGAAATTCTTGATAAAAATTAAATGTAAATCTATAGAAATTAGATATTTCATTAAAATATGGAATTCATGTGATTTTAAACATTTTAACTTTAAATCGTACATTAACATGATGTTCTTGATATTCAAATACCCCTTTGGAACCTTTATGTCATTCAAGAAGTTTCAAAATTTATATCTCTCCTGTCCGGAGTGTAAATAGTAGGAGGAAGAAATGTTCATTTTTCACCCTACACTAGTGCCAACTCTTCTTGTATTCCGATGTCAACCATGTCCAACCTAGCCATAAATCAATAATTTTTTTTGGGTGCATTTCACAACATGCCTATGACAAAATCACATAAATTTTTTTCAACATGCATAACATCAAGAAAATGTCTAACATACAGACAATTCCAGTATGGTAATTCAAAAAAATGATTTATTTTTCCAATCGGTTTTCGTAAGGTTTTTTTAAAACGGTTTACCAAAAGCTGTTTCCATATCTTTAACTTTCTCAGACAGCTGATCATCTATTAATGTAGAGGGTGGTGTACGTTCTTCTGAACTTCCATAGAATGATTTTTTTCCAAGATCAATACTTATATCATCGTGTTAGAAATTAGTGATGTCTTAGAAACATAGTTTTCAATGATTTTTTCAACCTAATTGATTGTGTACCTTGTTCATGGATGGGACAACCAAGAGTTCCTTTAATTCTATATCCTGAAAAATTTCCATAAGTAGGTAAGTCATTTGTCATCCCATAAAACATGGATCCTAATGTGAAATCTTCATTTCTGTAAGCATCATACATTTTAACACCTAAATCCTATAATAATTTCAAATCCTCAATCAATGGATCAAAATAAACATCAATATCATTACCTGGTTGTTTTGGTTTTGATATAAATATAGATAACATGATGAGTTTTTGTTTCATGCATAACCATGGTGGAAAGTTATAATTTACCAATATAATCAGCCATGTACTGTGAGTTCTGCTTTGAAAACCAAAAGAATTCACTCTATCTGTAGGTAATGCAAGATGAAGGTTTCTCAACTCATTTCCAAAGTTAGGATACTCATGCTCAATTCTCTTCCACTGAGGAGAGTTTTCCAGATGTTGTATTTTTCTTTATTTATTTCTTCTATTTGTGTGCCACATCAATTTACATGTAGTATCCTCACTTCCATATAGGCGCTTAAACCTTAGAATGGTTGGAAAGTACCATGCAACTTTTGTATTATCATATTCATATTTCTTGTATCGAGAAGCACCAAACTTTGGGAATTATATAAGTAATTTTTTGTCCTTGAGAAAGATTATACAGTCATTCAGTCAAGTGTATATTCATTTAGATATCATACCCATCAGTCATAGCATTCATTTGGCATCATATGTTCGTCTCAGGAGCTCATTATCTTTTGGGATCATGTCATTCAAGAGAGAAAGTAGTTCCATAAAATTGGCGTCACTCCATTTGTTGCCTTCTTTTAAATTATACAACTTTAGTATGGATGAAAATTCTATATGTTTAGTACAACCATCATAAAATGGTGTCTTTTCACAACTCTTTAACTGCTCAAACAATTTTGGGCAATCACGAAGTTCATCATAAATTGTCCTTGTCATTTCCCTAATATGATCTTTATTATCATGCACATCTATAATCACATCCTTGATATGGTCTTATTAATTGTACACACTTGTAATCATATCAAATGATCCATAAAATTAAGTTTTATCCCATTCACTAGCTATATTCTCATTTTCCCCATGTTTATTCCAACATTTATAACTTCAATATATTCCATGACAGATCAAGTGTTCTTTCAACTCATCTAGACTAACATTTCTTGAAGGATCATATGCATGATCTTTTTCAAAATTTGTGAACTCTTTCACTCCATCTTCATAATATTTTTTCAGGCGATTAGAATCCATCCATTATTTATTCATATTCATCCTATTTTATTCGGTGATATTAATATTTAAAAAAATAAATACACAAAACTTTGATATAAAAATTAACCAAGGATAAAAAAGTTATAGGCTTTAAATATCCTATGAAAACTAATTATAAAATCAGAGCTTAAATAACATTAAAAAACAAAATATTTACAAAAATTCCTCTTTAAATTAACAACCCCTTTTTAAAATAAACCAATTAGTTCTAAACATCCTTTCTCAAAATCCCAATTTTTTAAAACCATTTTAATGCAATTTAAAACCAAAAAAGGGTATGTTGAACACATATAATTTTTTAAAAAACATTTCAAAACACTTGAATAATTTTAAAAGTGAACCCCTAACAAAATAACTAGATGGCATTGTAACATACCTCTATCTAGCCAATGCAAATCATGGGATATGCCCTAGGTACTAGTGTCTAACGATCTAAAACAGCACTATAACTGCATGGAACAACATCTGATATATGTTTCACACAAAAATAACATGATCCACCCAATTAAACCATACATAACTCATCATAATAGAACCTTCCCACTATACTTTTCTTAAACACAACTAGGGGGACCATAGAAGTGTGTGTACCAACTAGGGTAGTATGAATCATGACCTCCCACCTTGACACCCAAGTTATCAATAAACAAAAAACCATGGAGGTGAGAAATAAATAAAGATAATTACTAAAAAAATGTCCCGTACCTCACCTCCAACACCATCACATATAACATCCCCCTTTCACATCATACATCCATCATATAAATAATCAATAACCCATAACTGGTGAAACAAGTACAGGGGAAATCATTGAGGGTCACATGATAAATAAACCATTTACTTTTTAAAGTGAAAAATGGGTTTTCACATGAAAACCAACATAGTATATAGAGTATCACTCCCCTTCTTTAAAGTCTCATCATTTTAATGATTTTCAAAGCACTTGAAAAAAAATATTTTTTTCTTTCCAAAACATTATCCAACCACATGGATGATTCCTTTGAAAAAACAAAAAAGGAATAAGACATAAATTTAATATAAAAAACATTTAAATGACCCTATGAACATTTTCAAATATTATTTTCATAAAAATTAATCTAATTTAAAAATATTACATGAAATTATTATGAAAAAACCCTTATGCCAAGCCTATAATTTAAGAAAAAAATTTATAATTTCACCCAATAACCCTTATATTATGATAAATTAATTGAAAATAAATTTATAAAGTATACACATTACATGAATTATAAAATAAAGGAATAAAAAAGAAACAACTACTTTAAACTGATTGGTAACCAATACACAACATGTCACCTTACATGGAAAACACTCAAAAAACCTAAACCCTAAATCCTCATGAAAAATTAATTTCAGTTCCTAGGATAAGGATAAACCTATGGGAAATAGAGAAGAGAAGATGGATGTATGGAGATAAAGGATAAAGAGTTGCAAGAATTCTTGAAATGGAAAAATTAATTGTTTTCTTAAATAATTAAAAAAAATCACATAACACAAACTTAATAAATCATAGAATATTATAATTCTCATTTTCTAAAATAAATCATATCATAATAACATATAATGTGTGACTAAAATATCACTACATGGAAAAAAATACTAAGATGATAAATATAAGTGAAAATACAAACTTTTTCTTAATAAATTTTTAAAAAATTTAAGTGAAAATTATATTTAAATTTTTTTGAAGGGAAATAGATTACTACTGAAAAAATTATTATAAATATTTCTTAATAAAAAGTTATTAAATAGACACAAAGTTTTTAAAAATTTTAAGTAAAAATACTTTAATTTTTTTTACTTTTAATAGATTTTTTAATAATTCAAAATTGAAAAAGACATAATGTATTCATGGGGAAAGGCCTCTGTAATGTGGTAAATAAGAGACCCCTAAGTTGTAGTGTTGTAGGTGTGTGATACAATCAGTTCGTTTGGGGAACTATCTATGACCTATCAAGGGATGAGTAGTGTGGTGATGAAATCCAAGTTTGGAAATTCGTTTTGGGTGTTATCTCATCATGATAGTATGTAATTTGGGTAATTATTAGTTGTGGTTCGTGAAAATACTATAAATATTTTGGTCACTAACAAGCCCATGTGAGGATGTGGAGAGTCAAATTGTAAGAGTTGTGTCTGGGTAAGTGGATGGTTCCTTGAGTTATTCCATTGTATTCAGTGATGTGAGCATGTATGGTAGTTGTGGGCAACGATTGTGAGTGTCAATATTCAGCTGACAATGAGATATGTTCATTATTATGTTTTGGTAGTGATGGAATTTCTTAGTGCACATTGGGAGTGGTGTGTAGGTGAACCTAACTCGTAGGTAGAGGTGGTTGGTTTTGTGTGTGAACATAAGTGGTTTAGTTGGACTAGTAGATGATAGATACTCATGTACGGGTATTGATTAGAGGAGATAAAGAATAAATTAATGATGTCAACCTATAGAGTGGGGCTTAGGTTGTTAGGGGAACTTGGTGATGGGATCTATTATGGCTTTTCACTTAGTTCATGGGTTGAATCATGTGACAAATCATAATGAAGTTTTATTTAGGCATCTACACTTATGAAAGTAAGAAAACTTGGTATTATTGCTCGTGAGCTTGAGAGGGACCCGGTGTGTGAGTTGTTAGTATAAAACCCATTGAGTTAGTATTTATTATGTTGAGTTTAGTGTAGGAAACCTCAGAGTGGGTGCAATTAATCAAAGAGTGGTTGGTTACCATTTATATCAGACATCCTTCTTATATAGACCGATGATGAATACCTTTAGAGTTCTCTGTGGAGGATTAATATTTCTTGTAGGTATCACCTTGGTTGGGGAATCGATGATTATAGAGGTAGTGGAAGTTGGAACAATGTTTTTTGGGACCATTAGAGATAGTGGAATAGATCAGGATGGTGTATTTCCAATTGGATCCTCCTCCATGACATTGTGGTTTGCATGATGTGTTCCATGTATCTCAACTTAGAAAGTAAGAGTTGGATCCTTCATATGTGATTGATAATGAAGAATATAATTTAGAGGTAAATGAATTAGTTGAGAAAAATATACTATGAATTATTGATTGGATTGAAAAGGTATTGAGAAGGAATATGGTGCCTAACATTTGAGTTTTTTGAATCGTGGATGTACTCAAGAAGAATGCTAGAATTAGGACTCTAATGCGCAGGCTCAGTGGCCCAAGATGGTCGAGTAAGACCTATAGAGACACTTCTCAGGGATGATAAGTCATTATAGGGGTAGATTGTACTAGAATTAAACTTTCTAGTTGTGTTATTCCTTACTTTCATCCTTTCTTTTAAGTGATTTTAGTTATTATTTTTTTGGGTGAATTATCTGTTATTTGATAGGTGTTTTTAGAGGGTTTTAAAAGCCTTTAATGGGGATTATGTCTAAGATAAACCATGTGATTTTACAGAGGAAATTATGTAGCCTATTAGAGAGTAAATTTGGGTGGAACATTATTGAAATATAGTTAGATCTAACCATGTAACATTCCCCAGGTAACCATGTAACTCGAAATAGAAACAAAAGCATGATTGGCACGTGGTTAACCAAACTATGTAGCTAAACCATGAGTGTACCCTAAAGATACAATGATACTTGATTGGTTGGAACATAGTTTGATAAACCGTGAGACCAAACCATTCATGTGGGATTAATTAATCCAAAAAATTATATTTTTTAACTCAAAACCTCCCTAAAACCCCTCATTCTTCCTCATATAGCTATGGATATCAAACTTAGGGACTCTAGTGGTTATTCTTAGTGAATTCCTTACCTCCATAAATCATTTATATTAGATATATAGATGTCATTCCTAGGGATTTCAAGGTAAGAAATCGATTTTCCATCTATTCTTCTTGTTCATATAAGAACTTCTCTCTTCTCCTTAGGAAATACCCAATATCCTAACTGTCATGGTCAGATTAAGTAATTTCGACATGATCTAATGTGATTCCATCTATATTCAAAGAAAAGGAAGGTAGAAATAAATTTTTTGTAGATTTTTATTAGATTTATCTAGATATGATCATTATGTTGAATCTTTTGGGTTAGTATAAACCAATCTTAGCCTTAGACATGTTCTTCTTGTATCTTCACTCTTGAATCCTTATGTAGTGATTTGGGGTTGGTTATAGGGATCATTGGTGTCTGATCTTGTTTTAGTTAGAGAACCATGATATTAGGATTTGATACTCTTAAAGTAGGAAGTTCCTTTCCATGTTATATAAATTATATATAATTTTATTATAAAAAATTCTTGTGTGTTTGTGTGTGTTACCATAATACTTTTCTTGGTATGACATTCTTGTGTGTGTGTGTGACCCAAGAGACCTATATTAATAATACATGATTTTGTGTGTGAGAGAGATCCATGATACCTCTCTTAATTTGACATGTTTATTAATGTTTATAGCTCAATAATTTCCTTTTTATGGCTTTCATTTGTATATATGTGTATAGATGTAGACTTATGTTATCTGGTATCATGGTGACATATAGACCCTTCATGGCTTGGTTAATACCTTATAGGGGAGAATGTGCAATGTGATTAATGATGATTATATTCGGGGTATTGAATGAAAAGTAGTATGAGATGATAGCCTTGTGGCTTGACCTGATACTAGAAGTAAGGCATGATGGACTTGTGGCTTGACTTGAGATAGTTGGTGGGGGATTATGGCTTTATGGCTTGACTTGCAATAATTGGTGAGGCATGATGGAGTTATGGATTAACCTAAGTCATGATAAAATAATTACCTATTATGAGACTTAAATTATCCATATGGAATATTATGAGATTCATGGAAACCAGATATAGATTTTCTTCTGATATAGAGTCGAATCTAGTAGGGTTGGGGTTCGTGGCAGCCTGGTTAGTGCACGATGACCAAATATGATATTTTTGTACTTGTGAATTTACTTTATTATCATAATATACATTTATATATAACTACTTATCTTATGTTAATAACATATAAATGTATTCCTACTAGGTTTTATACTCACACCCTACATAGGCATCTCAGTGTGTGTGCAAACTTATTTAACCTGGATTTCAGATGGGGGTAGTGGCCCTAGTTATGGAAATTATACTGTAGTAGTAGGTTAATCAAGCTGATATCAGATAGAATCTAGGATCCTTATAGAGATACCTATTTATTTATTTATTTATTTTTCCTTGTTTATTTTTTATGGTTCTACCACATATTGGGACCTCTTGACATGTTGCGCTAGATATTGTATGTCAAATTTTTAAAGCATGGGTTGACATTTTTGTTATATGGTCTATTTTTCCTTTTAGGTTCTAATTTTTAGTTTGATTATTATTTCTATTATTTTTTACTCTAATTATTATTATTTACCAAGGGGATAGTATCCCCAATATGCCACTTATTCCCTCACCACTAGTTGGAAACATGTTTTGTATAAGTAAGCATACATGAGGTCATGCGACACTTCAACTCATTCCTAGTGATTTAGTTTGGGGTATTATAGTCAGGACATATCAAGTAGATGTTTACAAATGAGTAATGAGACCTAGTTGGTGGTTTAGGTTCACAAATAATCTTTGGAGTAGGATCATGAAGTTCAATTGCTAAAACTATTCATCAATAATGGAAACTTGAGAAATGTATAACATTTTTAGTAAATGAAGTTGAAATACTTTGAAGAATTTTACTTTTAAAAATAATTTTTATAATAGAAAGCTAAAAAATACATAATGTTTTCTATAAAAGTAGTGGAAATTTTTTGAAGGCATTTAGTTTTAAAATGAATATTTAATAATATAATTATGAAAAATACATAAGAGTAATAGAAAAAATAAGAGTGAATGATAAAAAATTTATTTTTGAATGTATGGAAAAAAAATTTGAATTTTTTGAAATAACCATAATGAAAAACCACATTGAATTGAAGATTTTTAAATCAACCCATTCAAAATATTGTATAGGAAAATTAATTTTACCAAATATAACTAGTGTGTAAACAAGGACCACCAATTACGACGATTTTCAGTGGATCATTTACCCATAGAATTCACAACATCACTATCAATATAAAAATATAATAAGTGAATCCAATAAGAAAGAGTAGAAAACTAACCATAGAGGTGTGGTTCAACACGCAGTGGAGGTGTGTTTATAGTGTTGAAGAGGTGCGGCGGAAGAGAGGTACGACGGAGGAGAGGCAATGATGGAGGAGATCTGCGGCGAAGGAGATGTGCGGTGGAGGAGAGCCACTAGTGGAGGAGAGGTGTGGTGGAGGAAAGTCGCATAGATAATCTCGCCTCATGGTGGCGGAGGAGTCAGTGTCTGAGGACGGGGAGGAGGTAGAAGAAGAGGGAGGAGAGGAGGCCGGAGAGGAGGTGGCGGCAGTGGCATCAGGGATCGGCTTCCATAAGATCTTGAGGGTGCAAGGAAGGAGGAGAAAATTTGGGTTTATTTATAAAACTTAGTGACACTTTTATCAGTGCTGATAAAAGTGTGTTTTATCAGCACTGCAATTGAAAGCACTGATAAAACATGCCTTTATCAGTTCTTGTTTAGTGCTGATAAAGGCCCAACTTTATCAGCACTAAAAAAGCACTGATAAAGGGATGTTTTATTAGCGCTATAATTGAAAGCACTGATAAAACATGACTTTATCAGTGCTTTTTTAGTGCTGATAAATGTATGTTTTATCAGCACTTCTTAATTAGCACTGATAAAACATACCATTTATTTATAATTATAAAATTTTAACCAATATATTTATTACAATTATAATCTTATAAATATGTATATTTAATATATTTATTATAATTTAATAATTTAAATTATAATTAAATATATAAATATAAATATATTTATATTTATGTTAGTGTTTGTGTATAAATTATAAATAAATAAATATTTAATTTTATAATTTAAATTATAATTATATATATATATATATATATATATTGATATATTAATTTTAATTTTAATTTCATAAGTATTTAAATATATATATATGTTTGTTTCTGTGTATACATCCATTAAAGACATATCTTTATAAATAAATATATTCAAAAGGTATTCATAAATATATATTTATCATTTAAAAAATATTTTTTTAATTTTATAATAATTTAAACATATTTATATTTAATTAATTATATATAATTATAATTATATATAATATATTTAAAAATTATATAATTATATATAACTAAATATTTATATTTTTAAATATAATAAATACATTTATTGTTTATTTAAATATATTTATCATGATTATAAGTATTTATGAGAAGATAAAGCTTCATATATATAGGAAATGAATGAATACACCAAGTATGTATAGTACTATAGTATATATGGCCAATATTATGGTAAACAATGAAAATATATTCATGATAATATGAACGTACGCATCAATTGACATATTCATTTGGAAACATTAATTTATTTAATTATATATATATATATATTTATTTATTTATTAAGTATTTGTGTATATATATATATATTAAAAAGTATTTATATATAATATTATAAACATATAGTATAATAAATATATAATAAAGATATAACTAAAACTAATAAAAATAATAAAAAAAAATAAAAAAAATATAATAAACATAATAAGCATGTGTTTTTTATTTAATGTATACATATAAACCTTATTTTTAAATATAATTAAAAAATGTTATATAAATTAATAATATTTTATATTAAAAACTTTTATCAGTGCTATTATTGGTGCTGATAACACCTTATTTTTATCAGTGCTTTTTGTTAGCACTGATAAAGGGGGGACTTTATCAGTGCCAATATTAGCATTGATAAAGGGTAGATTATCAGCGCTTTTTTCTAGCACTAATAAAATCCTCCCTTTTATCAGTGATTTTCTGATTAGCAATGATAAAATCCAAGCACTTCCCTTGCCCACATTTTTGGTATTGAAAGGATGACCCAGACCCTTATAGCAGGTTTGAACCTTGACCTACAACTTGTAAACCTACATTTGGTACACCAGATGGCTAGTGGGAGCCACCGACCAACTGGTGGGTTGGGAAGTGGATATAATAATCTTTCATATCCATCAGCAAGTTGGTGGGATGTATAGTGACTGTTACATTTATTATTAGCCTTCAGATAGCTGGTGGGACTCTGCTGGATAGTCGGTGGTGTCGTTGTACATGAGACTTGGTCAGTGTAGCATGGTAATTACACTCTAGAACCCCCATTTTACTTATCATCTCCTCTCTCTCAAACCTTTATCGACCCAAACAAACCTAGGGATCCTTCTTTGACATCTTTGGATCTCCCAACCTTATATATTGGTAAATGAAAGTGATGATCCTCTTCTGGTATGTATTTCTCTTTATTTAATTTGATCTCTCTTCTTATCTTTATTTATTCTTCTTAGAGGCTATATAATCCTTGGGATTTGTTGGACCTAGAATAGTTGATATGCAATTTTGATTCTAGGATCTCTTCTCAATTCCCTCAATACCTCTCTTCCTTGATTTGATGTTCTCCATCAGAGGAGACACACCTTATATTCATTACAGTTTGATACTAGATTTTCTAAGTATGTGTTTCGATGCTAAATATTCTTCTTGAGATTATTGTGTTTCTTAAATTTATGTTTGTTCCAGTTTAAATTTTTTTATAATGGTTTTATTATTTTGAAGTATAAAATGACTCTTTTTTTGAAAATAGTATTTATCATGGATGGTCTCATATTGTGAATTGATCCTTTTGTTAATAAATTGGCTTGTTTTCTAACCTTGGTGGATTTGTTTTTCAAAATTAAAAGCCTCATTTTAAAAAAATATAAGTTTATTCTTTAAAGTTAATTCCAAATGGTTTGGTGTGTGTGTGCCTTGAAAATGAATTTTGGAAAGATTAAAATAATAAATTACAATGGAATTTTTTGAGAAGGTTGATGCTATTGGTATTTAAAATCATTGAAGGTATTGATTGATTTTTTTTGTTCTTTGCTTAAAGGTCTGGTCGGTGTTTTAAAAATGGGTTTTAAATGAAGGGGGTGCATATAGACCTTTTAGAATGAATAATTCAAAGCGATTGTTTACTAAATTGATAAAATTTTAGTTTATCAATTCAGTTTACCTTAAAGTCCCATTATGAACTTTACGAAGTAAATTATCTTTTCATGAAAATTATTGATGAACCCCTTATGTATGTTCTTCCTTTGAAAATGGTGATTGACGCACATGATGATGGGTATTGAAATAAGGGTTTTACTCTATGGGGAATCTTGGGGGTGAGGGTGACATGGGAACCTTGTATGTTATGGAATGTTGATTGTTTATGATGATGTTATGATAGATCCCCCTTGTGATCCTTGTTTCTTGTTATCTCACTCACCCCATTAACTAGTCATGGGAATCTTGGGTAGCTCGATGAGAGATCCTAGATTTATGCTATTACTTTTAAAACTCACACCCCAACTAGTGTCTCCCTAGAGAATGTGGATTCACTATGAGGACATTCTATGAGGAGGCAGGTGTGCATTGAGATAATAATCTTGTGTATTTGAATGATTCAACAATTGCATATGATAGGTCGTGGTTTTTTTCTTATCTTTAGTGGACTCACTAAAGAATATTAGACTTTACCATGAAATATGATCTCGACACTTTACATTGATACATGATATATGATTATGATTTCTAGATTATTATTTTTCACTGGAGTTTCCTTGTTTGAATTCATTTATTATATACATTGATTATTATAAGGTACTTTTTTATCTATGTATCTTCCTTTGTCATACTGAAATGTTTGGTGATACATGGTACTAAATCATATCTTCATTATGCATGGTTATCCATGGATTTTGAAATTGTTCTCAAAACTTTATTAAAAGGGGTTTTATTTGAAGAAAAATAATTATTCTATTGAAAAGGTATTTGGAATGTTTTTTATTTATTTTCCTTTTTAAAATGGATAATGTTTTACTATATTTTTCTATAATGGAAACACCTATTTTTTATTCTTATTTTTAAAAGTAGAATATCTGAATTTCTTAATATAGAAATTGCATAGAATCTCTGGTGGTATCCTACTAGGCCCTATTAACTCACACCCTACATAAACTATTTGGTACTTCTACCCTTTATGTTTCTATAGTAGGTACTCTATATCTTCTCATGTTCCTTTATGGGGTCATTCTTGGTTAGTTGAGGGAATTTGACTTGGTACATGGTAGGTGGTTGAGGACCACCAGGTGGTGGGTGATCATAGTTGTATTTTCCTTTTTATGACCCCAGATTTTTTGTATATTTACTTTTGGTTATATCTTGATGACTTAGTTATTATAATTTGTTATATTTTTTCTCTTTATTATTTAATTTATAACAAATTTTTCTGGGTGAAATAATTCCCAAAGGTTGTTTCTTGATTCCTAGGTTCTTGTCTCCAAATTTTGGGGATCAAAAATTCCCTTTGGGCTAGCGGTTACCGGTTCTGATTCTGGTTCAGATGGTATTTTAGGTTAGTTCATTACAATTGGTATTAGAGGAATTTTATTCCTAAAATAGTCCCTCTTTTAAATACCTTATATTATTTTTTGGTAATTCTAGGTAAAAAATAGATTAGGAACATGCTAGGACTCATGAGGTAATTCATGAATGGGTGCCAGATCATCACCCTTCACGATGAGACTTGAGTTACCTAATAAAGTGTAAACTTAAGTCTTTCTTTTGAGTTATTTATTGACTAATTTTAATAATATTTAGATTTATAATGAGAATATATTTGATTTTTAGAATCTCTTATGAGTTTTGGGTTAGAAAAAATATATGACCAGATATCCATAGTGAATTTATGGTCTGGAAGACTGTGAGGAATAAGTGTGGTTGATTTGGAAGTCAATCCAGTAACTATTGTGAGGTCGGTGCATGGTTTACTAACCCATATGAACAAATGATGCATAGTTATTCTTTAACCCTAAAGGTGGTGGCTTGTCAATTTTCTTCCAAAATGACTTCATTTACATGAGGTTAGTTTAGAGGGTTCTTGTTTTTGAATGGATAATAATGGTTGTGGTTTTTTGTATTCTCTTGTCTAATTGTTTTAGTTTAATCACTTTGGTGATTATTTTAAATCCTTTAAAAAATAAAATTTTTAACTTAAAGAGGGTTTCATTTGAGTATTTTGAAAAAAAAAAATTAATTTCCAAAAGGTGTGTTTCAAGAAAGGTTTAGATTCAAAAAATAATTTTCAAATACTCTTATTTGATGTGTTAAAGTAATATTTTAAGAGGAATTTTTGGTTTTTTAATAGACTTAAAATGGAATAGGTTTTGAAATTATAAATTGAGATTAATTTCTTGAAACCATGGGAAAATTCCCATAATTTGGTAAAATATGTTAAAATTGTGATGAATATATATCAAGATTTCATATTTTTGGATGTATAGAGTAATGTTTTATAAATGGTTAAATCTTATATATTTTTGAAATAATGATGTTTTTATAAAAGTGTTTTAGGGATTTTTTTGAAATATTTTGGATTGTTTGTATTCTATATCTGGTATTTCCTTATAAATTAGTTGTTGATACTAGGTTTTTTTATGTTTATAAATGTCTCCAAAGATTTTTTCTAAGAAATATAATAAGTTTGTTCACTAGTCCAATCTTTGAGGTAGCCCTTCACATATTGTAGAAGTAGAATTTAAAGTTGATGAATCCACATAGACACTAAATTGAGTGGTGGAAATAGGGTATTTCCAAACTTTGGACCCAATATAGGGTTTCTTGGATCATTTTCTACCTTCTTATATAGGTGAGTGAGTTTATCCTAAAGTGTGAGGTGGATAGAATAAGTTTAAGGAATCTTTGATTCGCTCAAGACTCCTGATGTGTTGAAGTTAAAGTATATTTCTTCCTTATTTTAAGGACCTAGTTGAGAGTGGTGGTAAGTCATGGTTCCTCCACACCTTCATGAAAAATGTCTTTGGAATTCTTCAATTCAATCTTCATTCATTGGAAAGATATTTAGGAAGTGAAGGAGTAAAAATTTTATGATCTCATGAGTCTTATTCAAGGTGAGCATTCAATTGAGTAGTATGCCTATAATTTTTCATGTTTGGTGTGATTATCACTTGATCTTGTTATTTATTACTCCATTAAGGCTATCTATTTTAAAGTATGTCATCTTCCAAACATTGGAACTATCATATCAGTATCTTACCTCTTATCCAAAGGGACATGAAAGAAATTTTTCATATAAAGAAAAGATAGTTAAGCGATAAGAAGTAGATAATTGCATGTTTGTGGTTGGATTAAGTGAATATGTTATGTATGGTGTATTTTAAAGGGTGGTTGAGAAGGGAAAATATTATTGGGGAAAGAAGATTTATATCATTTATTTATATTATAGAGAACCCTAAAAATCAAATATTTCCTACGTGAAAGCTCTGAGAGTTTATGATTTTTCTTTCCATTTGGGTCACCCTAAGAGGTTTTGTAAGTTAGGTTACCAATAGGGGAGGTTTCAGTCATGGATCATCAGTTTCTAATTGTGGTGTAGTAGAGGCTTCAAGATAATAGAGCTCCAACCATAGGACTTGGAGTAAATAATTTTTACAAGGTGGAAGAGTTTTTTGTGGTAGTTTATGTTGGTCTATCTTGTTGATCCTGATGTCAGAGTAAATATTGTTTGAGTTTTTCTTTTTAAAATTCATCAGTTCTTGGTGTCCTTGTTCTAGGGATCTCTAGTGGATTATTTTGTGAACTTTATGTTTTTACTCTTGTAGATCATGGAACAGTTTCCTTAATATCACTGTTTTTTATCTTGTGGATGTACTCACTTGAATGGTTAGCTATTTTTTAAATGGTTTAAATTCCTTGAGGTTTTTTTCACTCTATTGGATGGAATGAAATATTTTTCTAGAAGCCTCTAGATGTATTGGGTTGCAATATTTTGAAATAGCTTTTGTTCCATTCGTGGGTGTCTTCCAATACTGAGTATTGGATACCATTTGGTTGGATTTAATTCCTTTGATATCATCTCATTAATATATTTTTAATTAGATCTCAATCTTTGTGTGTTGGTTGATATACCTTCTTGAGAGATCTTTGTGCTCTATTTGTGCATTGACCTTGTTATTTCAATATCTTTACGATTGGATTTGGATAAACATTAGGTATGTGCTCAAGTAACTAGGATTTTTTGGTCTTTTAATGGACCAAGAACCCATAGGTATCATTGTATATTTTGGTGATATCTTAAAGGTGTGAGGCTTTGTGTTGGAAATACTAGGTTACTATCGATCACTTTCCCAAGGTATAGATCCTTATAATTTTTCACCCTTACTGTAGATATTTGGGTCATTTTTGGATCTTGAGGTCATTGTATATTTCATAATCATTGGAATGTTTTTTCTTTACCTTTTACTTAGAGGTTTTAATTTCTTCTCTCATTGGTTCCTCATGGGTAGTGATTGAGGTCTCTTCTTTGGGTTGAAGGTATGTGTGTTGACGGATTTCCTTCTCAAATTCCACCATTTTGGTGAATATTTAAATGCTGGGGAGACCTTTGCAAGCTCTCTGTTAATTTTTTTAGCTTCTCTCTCTTCTTATAGATGTTGGTGTGCTGTCTGGGGGCGTGTAACGATCTCGGGGGATATTTTTTTGAACTTTTTGAAATGTTGGTTTTCTATCCATTTGGAGTTATGCCTAGTTTTTCTCTTCTTAGGTGAGTCTCGCTTTCTTTATTGAATCATCCACCTCACAAGTTGGGTGCAGAAGTTATTTATTTATTTTACTTTCTATGTTTCGAACTAGAAGATTTCTAGGGAGATATTGTGTTATAGTGTGGAGAATTGTAACATATTGGTATCTCTTTCATTAATGTAACATTATTTTTATTTTTTTTCAGGTGGCTTGAGGGTTAAAAGGATAACCCGAACCCCTATAGTAGGTGTAGACCTTGACCTGAAACTTTATAGGTTGTAGGTGGTCCATCGGCTCATTGGTGAGGGCCACCAGTCGGCCTTTGGGTTGGTAAGTGGCTACAATAATCTTCTATAGCCACTGGCCAGCCAATGGGATAGATAGTGGCTAATGAATTTCTATAGTAGCCACCAGCTAGTTGTTGGTGTAACTGGATGCAATACTCGATTGAGGTAGCATGGTAATTGTACCCCACAAACCCTATTTTATTTACCTTTTAATATACCTCAAAACATGGTCAACCCAAATGAACCCATACATGTTTGATATCTTTGTCTCTCCCAACATCATATCTTAGTGGATTGACGAACTAATCAAATTAGTGGTCCTATTCGGGTATGTCTTCCTATTCTTAGCCTTATACCTCTCTTGTTCTCTATATTCGTTCTTTATAGAGGCTATGTATGCCTTGGGATTTGTTAGACCTAGAATGTTTGATGTGGAATTATGATTATAGGATCTCTTATCACTTCTCTAGAGACCTCCCTTCCTTGATTTATTTTTCATCATTGGAGGAGACACACCTTAGATTCATTATGGTTTGATCCTGGATTTTTTAAGAAGGTGTTTAGTTGTTAATTTTCCTATTATGATTCATTTGTTGCTTGAATTAATTTTTATTCCATTTGAAATTGTATTAGTATGGTTTTATTATTTTGAATGATAAAATGGTCCTTTTTCATGAAAATAGTATTTAGAATGGATAGTCTCATATTGTGAATTAATAATTTGTTTTGAAATAAATTAGTTTGTTTTATAACCTTGGTAGATTTTATTTTTAAAATGTACAGCCTCATTTTAAATAAAGATAATTTGATTATTAAAATTTAATTACAAATGTTTTGGTGTGTGTGTGTTCCATGAAAATATGTTTTGGAATGATTTAAGGAATAAATTTCAATGGATTTTTTAAAAAAAATTAATGGTATTGGTATTTTTAAAACATTAAAGGGGATGATTATATTTTTATGTTCTTTGTTCAAAGGCCCAGTTGTCACTTTAAAAATAGTTTTTAAACGAAGCATATATGTACGGAACTTTTGGAATGAATGGTTAAAAAACATTTTTTAATAAATTGATAAAGGGTTGGTTTATCAATTTGGTTTACTATATAGGATCTTTTGGTTCTTTGTGATGTAAATTCTCTTTTCATGAAAATTATTGATGAAACCATTATGTATGTTCTTCCCTATTGAATGGTGTTTGAAGTACATGATGATGGGTGTTGAAATAGGGGTTTTACTCTTTGAGGGAGCATGTGGTTGAGGGTGACATGTGAACCTTTCATGCTATAGAATGTTGATTGTGCATGATGAATACATGACGGATCCCTGTTGTGATTTATATTTATTGTTATCTCACTCAATACTTTGAATAGTAATGGGAAACCTTGGTAACTATATAAGATACCATAGATATATGCTATGATTTTGTGGGATCACACCCCAACTATCATATCCTTAAAGAATGTGGATTCAGTATAGGGATGTGCTCTATGAAAGTGGGTGTGTGAAAAGTTTGTAAGATTGTGTATTTTATAGATTTTAAAATTTCATGTAGATGGTCATGGTTTTTTTCATGTATCTAGTAGAATCACTAACATATCTAGTACATTCCTATGGAATATGACCTTTACACTTGATATTTACACATGATATATGAAATTGATCACTCGATCATCATTTGGAGCTAGAGTTTGTTTAAATTCTTTTATAATACCCATCAATTTCTAGGAGGTACTTTATTTATCTATGTATATTCCATTTTTATATTGAAATTATCAACAATACATGGTACTAGATCATAAATTCCTTATGAATTTTTAGCCTTGGATTGTTAAAATTTTCTCAAAGATTTATTAAAAGGGGTTTTATTTTATAAAAATGGTTTATAAAATTAAAAATGGATTTGGAATGTTTTCTTATTTATTTTCATTTTTAAAATATAGCATATTTTACCATATTTATCTATAATAGAAAAACCCTATTTTCTTATTCTTGTTTTTTAAAATAGCATATCTAAATTTTTTGGTAGATAAATTACATAGACTCTTTGTTGGTATCCCCCTAGGATTTATTATTTCAAACTATTAATCTACCATTTGGTTTTTACAACCTTTATATTTATATAGAATTTACTGTAGTTATCATCCTTGGTGGTTTCATGTTTGGCTAGATGAGGGAAGTTGACTTGGGACATGGTGGGTGGTCAAGGAAAACCAAGTGATGGGTGGTCGTGCTTGTGTTTTCCTTTTTATGTCCCTGGATTGTTTATATCTTTTTTATTGGTTATATCTAGATAAATCAGTTATTATGATTTTTTATCTATTTATACTAAATTATTTTATTTATAACATCTTCTTTTTAGGATAAATCCTTCCCAAAGGTTGATTCTCGATGCCCATGTGATTATCTCTATCCCTTTGGGATCAAGAATTCCCTTCAAGCTAGTGGTTATTGGTTTATATGTTGGTATAGATGTTATTTTGGTTCTGTTCGTTACAATAACCAACCAGATTTTTATTCCTACAACAAAATTTTTCCAAAACAATTTTTAAATAATTTCTAAGAATTCTCATAATTAAGAAAAAAATAATATAAAAATTACCACAGTTATTGTAATCCACTATTTTATAACCCATATGATTGTAAACATGTTTTTAGTTGAAACCAAATTATGTATAAATTTTGATAAAACCACTATTAATGTTAACCCCACAATAGTTCAACATAAATACACTAATTTCTATACTATTATAAAAAGACCAACTCTTTAACTAAACTATATTTAAACTCAAGACTTATATTTTTCCCAATTTTTCTATAAATATTTCATCATAAAAATCCCATTTTAAAAGTTCTCACTCTCCCAAAATTTCTAAAATCATTACAAAACACTTTTAAATTCCGGAAAATATTTTTTCCTGTTAAAAAATATCTAAGATAAATGCATATTTTTAAAGAAAATCATGTTTCCGATACCATTTTACTATGCAAGAAAAATAAATCAGAAAAGAGGAAAATCACCCTTTTCCACTATATAAAAATGAGTCAAAAACCTTGTAAATCACATTTCTATTTTTAAAATACCAAGTATTATAAAAATTATTTAAAATTATATTTCAATTTTTAAAATTAAAAGTATAAAAAAATTCTTTAAAACTATCTGATAAAGAATCTTTGTTTAAATCTATTTATTTTCCTTTTTAAAATCTAGATAAATTGAAAAAAATTGTGAAAATAACCTTTTGACACCCAAAAGACTAACAAGAGCCCAAAACTCCTTTGTAAAAAACACATCCTTCTATTTTCTACCCAAGTCAATTATAAAACACTTGAAAATAAAAACTAAAATTTTATAATCAAAAGACGAAGAAAACATAAAAACATTATCTCCCCAAACACTTTTAACATAAAATACTTATTCAACATCTTTAAAACAATAGAATAATTTTTCAATATTCTAACAAATCTTACCATGTTTTCACAACACCAACTAAAAAAATGTTTTAACCCAATAAACCTTGATAGGGGAGGGGTGAATAGGGGCATCAACATTTTCTTTATATTTCTAGATATTTTCCCCATGATGTTAAGCACTCATTAAACCTATTTGATTAAAATTTATATTCACTAAAATAGAAAATACAAGAAATAAAAAAAAATTGTTCACTGTGAAGGGATAGTCTAAGGATCATACACTGAAGATATGCTAGTCATACTATAATCCAATATGATTCACTTTTATTGGTTGATTAAAATTATTTATGAATGGTCACTCTATTACAAGCTCGCTACCTTTACAATAGATTCAGGGATATAACATTTCCTCCCTTGGATAACCTCCTTCAAATAATCCTTTATCACTACTCCATCAATAATATTTCCCTAGTTTAGAGACTTGAGGAACACCAGAACATTATCAATAAATTTTTCTTTTATATTCATCATTATAGTATAAATATTATTCTCTAATTAATTCCATCATCTCATGGATATCGACTAGAAACTTTCATGTGAAAATGATTACTAAAAAACTACCTTGTGCATGAGTGCTACATGGAATAATATTCACAAAATATTATGATTATCCCTCTAAACACTATCTCATGCTATGTGGTATAGTACTTCGTGAGTTTCTTTGTGGTATTCCTCTTAATTAACAACTTGACGGAATAGATATTTCTATATGGTCTTTCCTTGAAATGTGAATTGGCCTTGTTATGCGAACTAGGCTTGCTACAATTTTTTTTTTGACAAATTTGGTTTTTCTATTAATCACCAAATATTATTTTAAGATTTTTATCAGTGCAAAATGATTTGAATAGTGAGTTATTTATAGGAAAACACCTTCACAAAACATTTTCAGCATCATATTAAAAGTATACCCCCAATATTAATCACTTTTTGTAGCATCTACCATGAACCTCCTTCATGAATGATCCTCCTTCAGGGGCCACTTGGAATATCCTCTTTCTGACCATAAATGAAACTCATTTATAGCCTTCACATACAACTCATTATGTATGGTTCACATAGTAGTACCACCTATTCACCACAAATGACATTGGCCTTCGTGACTTTTTTTTTGAACTTCCTGTTGGAGTTGGTGGCCTAGAACCAACTACTTTGTAATTTATTAATTAATAAAAGCCTTATCACATCTTGGTTGCTCTTCTCCGTGACAATGCATGTGATAATTTCCTAAGGACAATTGTTTCATTAAAGGGTCATAGCAGATCCCTACTATGATGAGAACCCGGAAGTGTCATAACACTGTTCTTGAAAATATGACCTATGGCCGGATGATGTTATTTGAGGGACACAAATAATACAGGCCATTAGGGGTGAGGACTCATAAAACTTTGAGGCACGTTCTCATGGTGTGCGCCCTTGGTAATATTCAAGAGGATATTATGAGAACGAGACCCGCCAGAAGGAAATCCACATTTCATAGTGTCATTGGATGTTCCTATCTGCGGATGTGTGTATTGGTCCTTAGACTTTAAGATTATTATTAATGGTTATTACAACTTGCGCACATAGATGTATTGATGAAAACTATGATGACACACTGTTCGTAGAGAGGTTGGATACGTTGGGTGCGTCACGAGTAATACTTCATTAATAGATAATGCGAGAAAGGATTTGTCCCTTCCGTTCCACAACGGAAGTAAATATATCATGCCCTTTGATGGAATTGATATAGCCTAAATAAATCCATGTCCATGGTAAGGTATGGGAGGGTTCAATTTTGGAAAGTCAAAGAAAGAATAATCGAGCACATGGGTTGATGGCACTAGCATGCAACCCGCTTGATTAGAGATATAGAGACAAAGGGATTATATTACATGGTAAACATTCATAGGAGGTGACACGTCATTGTGGCGTTAACTTCTTTCTCTATGAATGCCTTGGTGTGTTGCTAGACGCTAACCTTGGACTTTAGGTAGACTCCGCCTAATGACACTGAGAAAGGGGCCTAGAGGGTCACACACTAAGTGTGTCCATGTATCTCAGTTAAATATTAATTTAACAAGTTAAATAAAGATTATTCCCGACTGTGGTTTAATAATTATTTAAGGATGCCTGATTGCATTTATTTCGACACTAGTTATTCGAGAGAATATATTGTGGGTGAAATAATATATTTATTAGCAAGTAATGCAGTTACATTGATTTAAGAAATAAATATCCATTACTCAAGGTCTAATAAATGTGGTGGAGGAAATAAAGGAAAATGGAAAATAAAAGTACACACCAAGTATATAAAATATACACTCCGTGTAGTTTTGTGGAAAATGAGTACACGTTGTGTATTAATGATTACACACCGTGTAGTTTTTCGGTCAGGATTTTGAGGAAATAATATTGTTTTATTAAATAATATTAATTATAATCAGCGTGGGTGCATGTCAAGGAATTAATAATTCGACATGGGGGTTTCAATAAGAGTTAATGAAATAAATAAAATTCGTAATGTGTTTATTTATTGTCTTAAATCTGTAAACCTCAAACCTGATTATAAATATCCTCACGACCCCAACACTTTTACCAAATCGTTGTGCACAACAATTTTAGAGAATTATTTCAAGGTCGAAAGAACTACTTCCTCCAAGAATGCTCTCAAGACTGAGAGAGATCCTCCTTCATCGGATCAAAGCTATCGAAGGTAGACATCGCAAGTGAAGGTTCTTTCGTGCTAGCACCCGGAGATCCCTTCGGCGACATTCAGAGATATGTGGCACACGTGTGTATCACCACTAGAGGAATCCTACACTTGGATTATATGACGCAATGATGGATCACAAGATTATGACCGGAGACATCAATGAAGGAAGAATTCCACCATGGTAATTATTGTAAATTAATTAAATTAATTATAACCAATATATGATGATACTATCTATATGGTTTCAGGATTCCCTCTTTTGTTTTTTGTTCTTCGTTCTATTCTGAAGATCTGGCATTTTATATCGTGACGGATCTCAGTTTTAACGTTGTTTAACGCTAAAATTAAAGTTGGGAAAACCCACCAACGTGCTTCTTCTGTGCTCGGAACCTAAAAGTGGTATCAGTGCGGTCATATCACTGATTATAATTATTTAGTTTTTTCGTTGATGTTTTACGCATTTAATAATTTAGTTGTTTCAATTCAAGTTTAATCGTTCTGGAAATATGAATCTCGAGATCTATTCCACCTCCCTCATTTCTCGTTCACCTCACATAAACGAATTTTTTCTTTTAATTTTGATTAAAATAAAATAGAGGAACTCATCTAGAGGATTCAAACGTTTCTGGCCATACAGCACCAGAATACACAGTGTGTATTCGGAAGTACACGTCGTGTAGTCTAGGTTCAATGCATTGACTGATCCGCTAAATCCGGCCGTTTATTGGAGTATACCTATGTCATTTATGACATCGTGTGTTGACCAGGAACAAGTGGCACACGGTTTCCAGATGAAACGTTGTGTGGTCCAACTGAACGCGGCGTGTAGTCCCTTCAGGTTTGGGTTGGACCGTGTACCCCGCACACAACTTTCCTGGATGGAAACCGTATAATGCGGAAACTACACGACGTGTGTCCCACTATACATGTCGTGTACTCCGAAAATTTCTAAAGTACATTAACATGCCCTGTCCCTGGGCGTGTACTTCGGATGGATGGTGAAGAAAAGTACATGCCATGTAGTCAGAACTACACGTTGTGTACTCACCCAAATTACGCAGATTTATTAAAATTTATTATTATATTATACAAACCCTTGATACGTGTACTATAGTGCAGGCGTAAAGCTGAGACACAACGCGTAATAGGTGTTTTATATATATGTGTTTTATTTAACATCTGCGTAATAAATGGGAATTCACCGGGTTGCCTCCAAGGTACAAGTTACGTACAAGGATAATTTTAAATAAATTTATTTTTTTAAAATTATGATGGATGAGAATCTCAATGAAGTTCAGAAAAGGGTTTAAGATAATAGGATTGATTAATTAAAGATAATTAATTGATTCGAACGTGATTTATCTTAAACAAGAACGATTAAAGAATTGAATGCTAGTTTTATTTATGCGTAAATATTGTTGCATGTATGGATGATCATGAGCAAGACCGAGACCTTTGTATGTGAATGGTTTCTTTTAATTTATTTATTTAAATTAAATTTGTTGGCCTGCGAGCCATCTCCTCATTAATATGTAAGGCCTGCGCACCCAAGGATTATTTTATGTAAAAATCCCTTTTTACCCCTCACCTGCGTGTGAGATAAATTCATATGTAGTGGATGGAGCTCCCAAGCTAGTGGAGGTGGCTCAAGTCAGGAGCCAAGGTGAAACCAATCCAAGGAGATACAAAGGTGGACAGGTGGAAAGCTGTAAACACGAACCCGAAAGGTTCAAGGTGTTTCTTTCCTAGGTTTTGGGTTAGTTTATCAACCGCTAGATAAACTAACCAATAGAAAAAGATCATGATCATACCATTTATTTTAATTCTGTCGGTTTCATGGTTTATTTATTGTGGGTGTGTTGTCACGATCACACAATTAGTGAATTAAACAAGCATGCAAGATGGAACTGAAATAAAGCCGGCTTATATGTAAATATTTTATTGACAGGGTTAATCACTTAAGTATATCCCACTTAATATTAACAAGCATTTAATAAAAGATAAAAAATTGGAAATTTACGTATAAGGATAAAATCCCTCAAAATAAATATTAAGTCGGTATAGCCTTCCATAATCTTGGTTAGAATCGAACCATAGTTCAAAGTGCTTGACCAACCCTAGTTGGGGTGTTTTCAATTATCGGGGAATTCTAATTCAAGGTTTTGGGTTGACTTGACTTGGTTTGCATCAAGGGATGACTACCACAGTAGGACTTGGTGTGACCAAGAGGCAAAGGTTGAGGAAATCCAAAATAAAAGGATTTTAGGATTGGGGAGTCCACTCAGCGGATCAAGGAGATGAAAGTTAATGTAGTTGGTATTTAGAATTCCTACCTAAAACCCTTCAATTTTATTGACCAACCCTAGTTGGGGTAATGAGAAGGGAAATATGGATCCTTTCCACTAGAATATTCAGGCAATAGAATATTCTGAAGTCAATGGTGAGGGCTATTGGATTTCGATAAAATAGTGGGAGACTAATAAGTATTAATTTATTTATTTGTATCTGTTTTGTAATAAAGTATTAAACCTTTGCTCATCTTAATTTGTATAAATGGAAAGAAAATGACTTCAAACATATCATTGTGAACCATACTCGAGAAGGAAAACCTTCTCACCAGCACCAATTTTCAACAGTGGCAAAGGCATTTACGCGTCATCCTTCACCATGAAAGGAAATTGTATGTACTGGAAGATCCTATTCTAGTTGCACCTGGGAAAGAGGCTAGTGATGAGGAATTATCTTTCTATATTAAACACATGGATGATGCCATATATGTCCAGTGTTTCATGTTATCGGCCATGTCCAATGAGCTCTTGAAGCAACATGAAAACATGGACACGTGTAGCATGATGTCTCACCTTAAGGATCTCTACCAAGAGAAGGTGAGACAGGAGAGGCATGAGATCTCCAAAGATTTGTTTACAACTATGCTTGGAGAGTCTGCGCCAGCTGGGCCTCATGTAGTCAAGATTATTGGCTACATTGAACACCTGGACATCTTAGGGATTAAATTCCCGGATGAGTTGAGTACAGATCTCATCCTATCATCACTGCCCAAGACCTTCTCTAGCTTTATTGTCAATTATAACATGAGCAGAAATGAGAAGAGTCTATCGGAGCTTCTGACCTTGATTAGCCAGGTAGACTAGAACATGGGGTGTGACAAACCCGCAGTCCTTATCGTGAACAAGAAAAAGGAAGGACAAGGAAAAGGGGACAAAGACTTATAAACGGTCTGAAGCCCCTGAGCACCATCCCTCCAAGAAGGGGAATATCCAGAGGCAGGGCAAGGAATGGGAGGCGGTGTGTTTTGCATGTGGCAAGTAGGTCCACTGGAAGAGTAACTGCACCCATAAGCGGGGGGATGCTAAAGGTGTGTTCGTTATCGAGTGTTATCTTTCTATTTCTACACATTGGGTATTAGATACAGCTTGTGGGGATCACATCTGTATTCAAATGCAGGAACCAAGTAGATTTAGAAATATTTCTAGAGGAGAGGTGGATCTTCGAGCTGCCAATGGCGTAAGGTTGGCTGCATTGGCTATTGGCGATTACCACCTCTCACTGCCGACTGGGATGATTTTGGTTTTACATAACTGTTATTATGTGCCTAGTGTTACCAAGAACATAATTTTTGTATCTTGTTTGGATATGGATGGATTTGTTTTCAAATTTGGAAATAAGGGTTGTCTCTTTTATAAGAACAACGTATGTTATGGTATGGAACATTTAAATAAGGGTTTGTATGTATTAAATTATGAAAACCAAGTGTTGGAAATCGATAACAAAACAAACTCACATGACTCATACATCACCCTATTGTGGCATCACCGTCTCGGTCATGTGAACGAGAAGCACTTGACAAAGCTTTACCAAGATGGTTGTTTAGACTCTACTAAGCTAAAACCACTTGATAGATGTCACGCTTGTTTACAAGGAAAAATGACCAATCTTCCTTTTGGTGGACAGGGTGAAAGGGCCAAAAAGTTTCTAGGATTGGTACACATAGATGTGTGTGGACCATTTCCAGTAGAATCTAGAGGTGGATATTCTTACTTCATTACTTTTACTGATGATTTGAGTAGATATGGCTATGTCTAATTAATGAGGTATAAGTCAGAGACCTTAGAGAAATTTAAGGGATTCAATAATGAAGTATAGAATGATCTTGGTAAGAAGATAAAGAATATTTGATCAGATCGAGGTGGAGAATATCTGAAACAAGAGTTCATCGATCTTCTACGGGAGTCTGGGATTATATCTCAGCTCACTCCTCCTTATACACCACAGTGGAACAGTGTTAGTGAAAGGAGGAACCGCACATTGTTGGACATGGTGAGGTCGATGATGAGTCTTGCGGATATTCCATTATCCTTTTAGGTATATGCATTACAAACTGCAGCATACACATTAAACCGAGTACCAACTAAGGTGGAAAATGGAATTCCCTCCGAGCTATGGAATGGAAAGAAACCCATTTTTCCGCACACACATGTATGGGGATGCGAGGCATTTGTTAAGGCCTCCTCATGAAACAAACTAGAACCCTGGGGAACAAGGTGTATCTTTATAGGATATCCCAAGGAAACGAAAGTATATTACCTATATAACCCTTCAGACAAGAAATTGACTGTCGTCAGACAAGCCGTCTTTCTTGAGAGGGATCAAATCCTCAAGAAGGATAGTGGGAGAAATATTGACTTTGATGAAGTTGATGCTCAAGATACACAAGAGTTGGTACAGTAAAAAGTTCCATAGGTCCCCATAGAAGAGGTTCCAGAAACACAAGTACTACGTAGGAGCTCAAGAGAGGTAAGGGAACCAGAGATATTTGGTTTCCTAGTCACCGAGGATGGTGAATCATTATTGTTGGAAAATGATGAACCTATCTCCTATAAGGAAGTAGTAGAAAGCTCAGAAGCTACAAGATGGCTAGAATCTATGAATTTTGAGATGGATTCCATGTATCAGAACCAAGTTTGGGTTCTGGTCGATGAGCCAGTTGATGTAAAGCCTGTTGGATGCAAATGGGTATTCAAGAGAAAGCTGGAAATGGAAGGTCAAGTTAGTACCTATAAAGTAAGGCTAGTTTCTAAAGGATTCATACAGTGTCAAGGAATTTACTATGATGAAACCTTCTCGCTAGTTTCCATGTTTAAATCTATAAGAATCATACTTGCCATAACATCTTACCATGACTACGAGATTTGGCAAATGGATGTCAAAACAACATTCCTTAACATGAACCTTCAGGAAGATGTCTATATGACACAACCAGAAGGGTTTGTGACACCAAGTGAATCCAAACGGGTTTTCAAGTTGCATAAATCCATTTATGTATTAAATAAAGTATCTAGATCATGCAACATTCAATTTGATAAAGCCATAAAGGAATTTGGGTTCATTAAAAATGAATATGATCCATGTATTTATAAGCAGTTTAATGGGAATGCGGTCGTTATCCTAGTAGTATATGTTGACGACATATTGCTTATTGGAAATGACATACCAGCCTTATAGTCAATTAAGTATTGTTTGAACAAGTGTTTCTCCATGAAGGACTTAGGTGAAGCAACCTACATTCTAGGGATCAAGATAATTCGTGATAGATCCAAGAGGCTTCTTGGACTAAGTCAGGGTACATACATTAACCAGATACTAAATAGATTTAGTATGGAACAATCCAAGAGGGGATTGGTTCCAGTGTCACATGGCCTACATCTTTCTAATAAAATGTGTCCTCAGACACAATAGGAGAAATATAGAATGAGTAAGATCCCATACGCTTCAGCAATAGGATCCATCATGTATTCCATGTTATGTACCAGGCTTGATGTTTCCTATGCACTGAGAATGGTAGGTAGATATCAAGAAGATCCAGGAGAACATCATTGGACTGCTGTTAAGACTATCCTTAAGTATCTGAGAAGAACTAAGGATATGTTCCTGGTGTATGGAGGAGACGAGGAGCTTGTCATCATAGGGTATGCTAGCTGGTTTTCAAACAGATTAGAATGATCTGAAGTTACAATCTGGATATATTTTCTTTCTCAATAGAGGAGCTGTGAGCTGGAAGAGTTCAAAGCATCCAGTTGTCGCTGATTCTACAGCAGAGTCTGAATATATAGCAGATTCTGGTGTAGCCAAAAAAGCTGTCTGGATTCAGAACTTTGTCCAGGATCTTGATGTGGTGCCTAGGAGTAAAGATCCTATCACATTGTACTGTGATAATACTACAGTGGTGGATCTTGCAAAAGAACCATGGTTACATCAACGGATAAAGCACATACTCCGGAAGTATCACCTCTTGAGGTATTTCTATTAGAGGGGTGAAGTTGAAGTGAGCAGAGTGTTCACGGAAGAGAACGTGGCGGACCCCATGACTAAAGTCCTATCTCAGAAGAAGCATGAATATCATGTGAGAGCTATTGGGTTAAAAGTTGTTAGTAGTTGGCTCTAGTCCAAGTGGGAGTCTTTTGGAGTTGGTGGCCTAGAACCAACTACTTTGTACTTTATTCATTAATAAAAGTGTCACGACCCGTCCTTGGGACCCGTGTCGTGACTACCCCAAGCCCGCCTCCCATAGGCCAGGGGTTGGAGACTAGCACCAAGGCGTAAATCCAAACAAAAAGGGGAAGGCATTGCCTTTATAAGTAAACAAACACAACAGAGTAGGCCAGCAGAAGTAAACACTAACTAAACTGAGTACAAGTAAGTGCGGAAAGTAAATGGGTCAAAATACAAACCCAAGCTGAAAGTAAAGTACAGCTGGAAAGAAAGTACAACAACTGAAAGTAAATAAAGAACGTCGAGATGTCCACTGGAAGTCCCACCTGAAGGGTGGGTACAGATAGCCACCTCAGCTCCTCAGTTCCAGCCGTCCTCTCCATGTACGTCCCGCCCAGTGGTCCACCTCTAGGTACCGACTGCTCCACTAGCCTCTACCACGATTAGCGATGTCCGTCATCTGTATCCAACACAACGTAGTGCGGGAAAAGCCCGTGTAGGGGTGAGTATACACTAATCAGTAGGGACCGTGAGACCCTCAAAGGTCTCCCAGAATCCACAAAGCATAATCCACAAAAGAAAGATACAATCACGAAGTAACAACCAACACTACTTAGGTATATTCCCAAACATATACCTAAGTCATCAATTCCAGTTCAGCTCCAGCATCCGAGCCCAAGTTCGATCACGTCCACACAGGATAGCACAACACAATCCACATAGGAAAGCAAGTCAATCATATCAAAGATAAAGATTGAAAGTCAAGACTCAGCTCACACAGGTATACCCCTTCGGTGATAGAGATGATCAGATATAGCCACTGATTCATCTAAGTTGGGACCCACGTAGGATACTAAACTAGCTACTCTGCCAGACCCACATAGGATAGCAAGAACAGAGTCAGACACTGCCAGACCCATGTAGGATACAAGAACAGTAGTCATTGTCGTCGAACCCACATAGGATTTCAGTACGGTCTTCATCGCTGCTGAACCCACATAGGATTTTAGTGCAGTCTCCATCCCCATCGAACCCACATAAGATTTCAGTACGGTCTTCATCACTGCCGAACCCACATAGGATTTCAGTGCAGTCTTCATCGCCGTCGAACCCACATAGGATTTCAGTACGGTCTTCATCACTGCCGAACCCACATAAGATTTCAGTGCAGTCTTCATCGTCGTCGAATCCACATAGGATTTCAGTACGGTCTTCATCGCTACCAAACCCACATAGGATTTCAGTGCAGTCTTTATCGTCGTCGCAGTCGGAGCCAGCTCTAGGGTTCCCGCACACAGCAAGCTCGTTCGGGAAGGGTTCACTCCACAAGCCGAGGGGCTGATAAATCAACAGACACAAAGTCCGGAGTTGATGTATCCAAAAGTTCTGTATCGTCAACAGGAACTCAACATCACAGACGGTGCATCAATCGGACGCCCGGTCTGAGAGTTATTGGCTTTTTCGTCCCAGGGGCCCGGTTTGTTTTTAAGTCAAAACCAACCCGACCGTACTCCAACTATGTCCAAACCTCAATCAGAGTAATCCAAAAGGTCCTTCTCACTAAGAGGAATCCACCAAAGTCGACGGCACGTCAATCGGACGTCCGAAGCTCAAGTTATAAGTGTTTCTGCTCCGAGGGCCCGGTTGCTTTCATGTTCAAACCAACCTGGCCTTACACAAAGTAATTTGAAACCTTGAGTGTAATATACTGAAACGACCTTCTCGATCCAAGGATTGCATCACAACTGACGGTGCATCGATCGGAGGTCCGTATCACAAGATACGGGCAAAAGACCGGAAGTGGCCTGAAAATGGGGGGTCTGGCCCCGGTCCGACCTGGCCCAACCCCCCCCCCCCCCCCCCCCCCGGGTCGGCCCGAATCGGGTATGGGTCCAGCCCATTAGGGCATGGCCCGGCCTAGGCGGCCCGGTGCGGCCTGTCCGGCCCGGGGTGGCTCGTCGCTGGCTGAGCGCGGTCAGCTCGGCGCTGGCAGAGCGGTCGCGCAAAGGGGGTGGTTGCCCCCTTGATTGTCGTCGTGCCCCCCCCCCCACGTGGGGGTCGTTCCTTGCCAGCGGACGCGGCCCAGCGCCACGTCCCTTCCTCGGTACAGCGCGGCCATGGGACCGGACACCCGCCGCCTCCAGAAGGTCGGTCGGTGCCGGCCGCCGGCGCCGCCGCGCCGCCGGAGAATTCCACGGGCCACCGGAGTTGCTCCGGTGGTCCGTTTTTGATTTCGTCTGCGCCGGCATTCACCTCGGGTCTCGCACTTTACTGCGGAATCATCAAACTGCCTCTGCGGCCCGTTCTGTCAAAGCCCGTCGATCCGCCGTCAATTAAACAATCTGAAGATCCTTCGAATCGCCGCAACGGCGCGGCGCGACGGCGCCGCGCTTCTTCGCCCGTTCTTCGTTGTTTCCGCGTAGTATCGTTGCACCGCGCCGCCTTTTCTCATGCGGCAACAAGTATAACCAACAAAAGGGGAAGGATGGTCGGCCGTGTTTGTGCGGTCCGACCTCCTCCCGTTATTATGATAACAGGCGTCCCAAATTACTATCAAAAATTTAATCAAAGGTCAGGGATATAATCCACATAAATTAAATTAAACCAAACCCCCTACCTCAAGCATTTGTTGAATGAAGGTTCGTCGCGGGGAAGGGAAGTCGCGGAAGACGACATCGTGGAAGAAGGATCATCGGCGTCGCGGTACTCGGCGTCGCGTCGTCGATCTCCGAGGAACTTGTGTTCTTCGTCGCCCTTCATCGGAGGTCGGTGTTCTTCGTCGGCGACGGTGCGTTCTTCGCGTTCTTCAAGGAGGAAGATGAAGATTCCAATACTTAGTCTCTCCTCTTCAAATCCTCCTCGCACAACAAAACAACATAATAAAATAAGGATTTTCCTTATTTTATTTCTCAAGCCAACTTTTTTTGAAATTTGAAAATAGATCATGATTTAATTAATGAGTGTTGACCAATTAAAGAGGCGTTTAATAATTAATTAAATAGGAGAGTTGACTTGGAATTTAAGAGGGGGGTGCGGGTGATTTACTATATTAAATTCTCGTGGGAGGTAAAAGGAAATTAAAGGGGGTGGGGCTCGTGTGGGCCCCACCTCACTAATATCCTACCTAGGAGTTTGGATATCAGTGGGTCCCACTCCAAGCACCATGCCTAGGTTAACACTGCTTAGAATAAAAATAAAATCTGTTGCACATTATTTTATTTTATTCTTTAGTTAACCCCAAATAATTTATAACCTCACCTGAGAAAACGCAACTCCAGAAAAGGTGTTCTTAAGCAATTACCGGTGTTGCGGTTCCATTGGTGCCCTCAGATTTCGATTCCGAGTACCAGTTCAAAAGTTAGGAAAACTTGCTTGTTCTTTTACTGAACGTACCTGAGCTAAACTTCGGAAATTGATTCCGGGCACACCGGGCCTCGGAATCAGGTGCCTTCAGAAACTGAGTTCTTGTAAAATTCCAATAAAAATTAAGAAAAAAAATTCCCTTGAATTTTACAGGTCTTTACATTACTCACACCTCAAGACTTTACATCCCCATAAAGATACATCATAAACTAGGGGAACAAATGTGGGTACTGAGCACGCATCTGAGCCTCCTGCTCCCAAGTGCTCTCCTGGAGGTTCTCGTGCTGCCATCTGATGTGCATTAGAGGTATCGACCGTCCACGTAGGACCTGCTCCTGTCGATCCTCGATCTCCACCGGGACCTCCACAAAGGTCTCCCCATCGTCAAGGTCTAACTCCCCATGGTCGATGATATGCATCGGGTCGTGCACGTATCTCCTCAGCTGAGATACGTGGAAGACGTCGTGCACCTGGTGCAACTGAGGTGGTAGAGTCAGGCGGTAAGCCACCTCACCTACCCTGCTGAGGACCTAGAATGGTCCGATGAAGCGTGGAGATAACTTTCCACCTTGGCCAAATCTCTGTAATCCACGTCGAGGTGAGACCCACAAGAAGACGTGGTCGCCATCCTCAAACTACAGTGGCCTCCGCCTCCTGTCATCATAAGACTTCTGCCTACCCTGAGCTATCCTCATCCACTCCTGGATGACCTAGACCTTCTTTGTCATGGCCTGGACCATCTCTGGTCCCACAAGTGCTGACTCCCCAGGGTCTGTCCAGTACAGGGATGATCTACATGGTCGGTCGTACAATGCCTCGTATGGTGCTATCCTGATGGTGGAGTGGTAGTTGCTGTTGTACGCGAACTCCACCAAGGGTAGGTGGTCCTCCCAGCTACGACCAAAGTCGAGGACACATGCATGGAGCATGTCCTCGAGGGTCTGAATGGTCCTCTCCGTCTGACCATCCGTTTGAGGGTGAAAGGCGGTGCTCAGACGTAGCTGCGTCCCGAATGCCTCCTACAACCCCTTCCAAACCCGGGAAGTAAAGTGAGCATCTCGATCGGAGACAATAGATGATGGCACACCATGAACCCCTACAATCTCCTGAACGTAGAGACGTCCCATGATCTCTACTAAGCCCTGCTCTCTGATGGGTAAGAAGTGGGCCGACTTGGTGAGTCGGTTGACAATCAACCAAATGGATTCATGACCTCTGGAAGTACGTGGAAGTCCAGTCACAAAATCCATAGATATCCCATCACACTTCCACTCTGGGACCTCCAAGGGTTGTACCAAGCCTGTTGGTACCTGGTGCTCTGCCTTCACCTACTGGAAGGTAAGGCATCGACAAACGAACTCTGCCACATCCTTCTTCATACCCGGCCACCAGTGCTGTCGTCTGAGATCCCAGTATACCTTCGCCACTCCAGGATGTACCACTAAAGGGGAAGTGTGAAACTCTCTCAGCACCTCCTCTTGCAGAGCAGCTGGTACCATGGTAGGTCCTCTGAAAAGGACATCGTGCTCTCCTCCTACGGAAAATCCATCAGGTGCCTGTCCTAAGGATATTTGTGCACGTCGTGTCTCACAGTCAATGTCCCCACATTGTACCTCTCTGACCCGCTGCAGTAATGGAGGAGTGACTGTGAGTGACTGAATAAAGGATGCTCCATCTCCATCCACGAAGGATATCTGCAAAGCAGCTAGCTCCTCCGTCGCCTCCCCGAGTAGCTAGATGCCTGTCCTCCTGCTGAGGGAATCAGCTACCATGTTCCCCTTTACAGGAGTATAGACTATCTCAAAGTAATAATCCTGGAGGAACTCGAGCCATCGCCACTGTCTCAGATTCAGGTCCTTCTCCTAGAAGATGTACCTAAGACTCTAGTGGTCAGAGTAGACTGTAAAGTGCTCGCCCATCAGATAGTGTCGCCACATCTTCAGAGAAAAGACCATTGCTGCTAACTCCAGGTCATGGGTAGCATAGTTCTGCTCATGATTCCTCAACTGACGTGATCCATAGGCGATCACGGACTGCTCCTTCATCAGAAAACATCTGAGTCCGGTCCCTAATGCATCGTAGTAGACTACGTACCCTACTCCCTCCTCCGGTAGCCTCAAGATAGGTGCGCTGGTCAATCTCTGTCTCAGCTCCTGGAAGCTCTGCTGACATCTGTCTTACCACACGAAGGGTTTCCCCTTCTTCATCAAAGTTGAGAGTGGTTCTGCAACTCTGGAAAATTCTGGCACAAATCTCCGGTAGTACCCAGCTAGCCCCAAGAAACATCGCACCTCTGTCACGCTCCTAGGTGGATCCCAAGCTAGCACTACCTCAATCTTCATAGGATCCACCACAACTCTTGCCTCAGAGATGACGTGTCCCAAGAAGTGGACCTCACGTAACCAGAACTGACACTTCGAGATCTTACCATAAAGTCGGTGCTCTTGGAGTGTGTCCAGTACAACCCGCAAGTGGTAGGCATGCTCCTCCTCAGTGGTCGAGTATATCAAAACGTCGTCGATGAAGACCACGACAAATCGATCGAGGTATGGCTGAAAGATCCTGTTCATTAGACCAATAAACACTGCTGGAGCGTTGGTTACGCCGAAAGGCATAACCAAGAACTCATAGTGTCCATACCAAAATCTGAAGGTCGTCTTTTGCACGTCCTTGTCCCGAACTCTGAGCTGATGATGGCCTGATCTAAGGTCTATCTTTGAGAACCACAACGCTCCCTTGAGCTGATCGAAGATGTCTTCAATCCTCGGTAGCAGATACTTGTTCCTCATGGTCACCTGGTTTAGGCGACGATAGTCGACACACAGTCGCAAGCTCCCGTCCGCCTTCTTGGCAAACAATATCGAGGAAGCCCAGGGTGAAACACTGGGTCGGATGAATCCCTCGCCCTGCAAGTCCTCCAACTGTACCCGTAGTTCTTGAAGCTCAGTGGGGGCCATCCGATATACTGGAGTGGATATCGGGGCTATCCCGGGGTACAGGTCAATATAAAAGTCTACCTCTCTATGAGTAGGTAGTCATGGAATGTCGTTAGGGAAAACGTCCTCATACTGATCCACCACTACAGGAAAACTAGGACTCTGCACGTCAACTGCTCCTAGGATGAGGCTAGCCAATTGATGAGTGATGGGTTGTCCTCTCCTCTGCAAGAGTCCATCCTGTGCTGCAAAGTCTCCCTTCTCGCCGGTGAAGGTGAACCTGCTCCTGTCAGTGCGTACACACCTCACCTTGCGCCTAATACAGTCGATCTAAGCATGGACTGTGGATAACCAATCCATTCCCAAGATGACATCGTAAGGCCTCGACACTGCTACAAGAAGATCCCAGCCGAAGCTCTCGCCTCCTAGAGTAAGCTCACACTGCCGGCACTAGTGTGTAATCGTTGAGTCTGCTCCCGTAGGAGTCTCTAGCCGTAAGGATCGAGCCAACGGCTCTGTCGGAATCTCCGAGATCCGAACAAGGGCAGCGGTAATAAAGGAATGACTCGCTCCTGTGTCTATAAGAACTGAAGCATGGGTGGAGTAGACACAGATCGTACCTCGAATCATCTCTGGTGCACCGTGGTCTTAGGCCTCTGCTGCCTGAAGTTGAGCCTGTCTCTACCCGCCAGCTCCCTGTGGTCGGGGTGGACCCCCTGGTGGTGGTGGTGGTAAGGTCTCAAAGCATCTCCCACCACCTTCTGCTCGACCAGGTCCCATGCCTTGTCCACCTGCTCTCGTCGGACCGCCACGGTCGACCCTCTGCCTCTGCCTGGGTGGCCCTTCAACCGTTTGCTGCTCCTCTGCACGGAGGGTCGGGCACTCATGAGCCATGTGGCTCTGCCCGCCGCATGCATAGCACTGCCTAGTCCTCGGAAGGCTGGCTCTGCGCCCTATGACCCACACCTCTGAGCTAGTGTCCTAAGGTCGTCTGCCTGATGGTCCGGTCCGCCTGGACCCCTATGTCATCCGTCGACTGCGAGCTGCAGACGACTCTACTATGTGCCGCCCTACGGTAGGTCTCGCTGCTGGCGTAGGCTCGGCAAGAAAGATATCTATGAGAAGAGCTCTCTCCAGTACTCCTGCCTGAGTCGGAATGTTGAGGGAGATCATTGATGCCTTGATCTCATGCCTTAGTCCCTGCTCGAAGGTCTGGGCCCGGAAGAATGGGTCATGTACCATGTCCGTCGAATAGCGCGAGAGATCGGTAAATCTCACCGAGTACTGGGCGACCGTCATGCTGCACTGCCGCAACTATAGAAGCTCTTGGATACGCACCGCACAGAGGAGTGGTGCCTCGTCGTGCACCTAGAGCAGCAAGCTCCACCATCTGCCTGCTGCCGCGTGCAGTAGGCTCGCAGCGAGGATCACCATGATGTTAGCTGGTGTCCCCACTAACCGTAAAACTCACACAACCGCCTCTAGCCAATCCTTGGCTGACTGAGGGTCCGTCTCCCCACGGAACCTGGGCGGTCACTGACGCTGAAACTCGTGCAGTTCACTAAGGCAACGTACACTTTCTGCGGCTGGTATCATCGGTGGCTCGGCGGGTAGAGGTATCGCCGGTGCCTCCGCTATCAAAGGGCCCTGCACTGAGGCCTCGTCACTCGGTGGGCTGTCGTCTCACACAATGCTCGGAACCCTAGATGGCTGCCGTCGTGGGGCCATCCTAAAAAGAAACAGGTGCGCCACGGTCAAAAGTATACCTGGTGAGCTGACACAAAGTAATAACAAAGAAAACTTTTAAAACACACATGCAATCAAGGTTTTCGTGCATTGAGTCGGAAATCAGAAGTCAGGGTCCTGGTGTACGGATACGTCGGCCGCCGCACCAACACTGGACTCCCTGTAGTGATAACCACACTCAATACCCTTAACACTATTACTTCATATGGAAGAAAGATTAGAGTCTTGAGTCCTGCGGTAGAACCAAACTCCTTTGATACCAATTTGTCATGACCCGTCCTCGGGACCCGTGCCGTGACTACCCCAAGCCCGCCTCCCATAGGCCAGGGGCTGGCGACTAGCACCAAGGCGTAAATCCCAACAAAAAGGGGAAGGCATTGCCTTTATAAGTAGACAAAGACCACAGAGTAAGCCAGTAGAAGTAAACACAAAGTAAACTAAGTACAAGTAAGTGCGGAAAGTAAATGGGTCAAAATACAAACCCAAACTGAAAGTAAAGTACAGCTAGAAAGAAAGTACAACAAATGAAAGTAAAGCAGCAACGTCGAGCCGTCCACTGGAAGTCCCACCTGAATGGTGGGTACAGATAGCCACCTCAGCTCCTCGGTTCCAGCCGTCCGCTCCATGTATGTCCCGCCCAGTGGTCCACCTCTAGGTACCGACTTCTCCACTATCCTCTACCACGATCAACGTTGTCCACCATTTGCATCCAACACAACGTAGTCCGGGCATAGCCCGTGCAGGGGTGAGCATACGCTACTCAGTAGGGACCCCGAGACCCCCGAAAGTCTCTCAGAATCCACAAAGGATAATCCACAAAAGAAATATACAATCACGAAGTAACAACAAACATTACTTAGGTATATGCCCATACATATACCTAAGTCATCAATTCCAATTCAACTCCAGCATCCGAGCCCAAGTTCGATCACGTCCACACAGGATAGCACAACACAATCCACATAGGAAAACAAGTCAATCATATCAAAGATAAAGATTGAAATTAAATTCTCATCTCACATAGGTATACCCCTTCGGGGATAGAGATGAACAGATATAGCCACTGGTTCATCTAAGCTGGGACCCACGTAGGATACTAAACTAGCTACTCTGCCAGACCCACATAGGATAGCAAGAACAGAGTCAGACACTGCCAGACCCACGTAGGATACAAGAATAGTAGTCATTACCGTCGAACCCACATAGGATTTCAGTACGGTCTTCATCGCTGCCGAACCCACATAGGATTTCAGTGCAGTCTCCATCCCCGTCGAACCCACATAGGATTTCAGTACGGTCTTCATCGCTGCCGAACCCACATAGGATTTCAGTGCAGTCTTCATCGCCGTAAAATCCACATAGGATTTCAGTACGGTCTTCAACGCTGTCGAACCCACATAGGATTTCAATGCAGTCTTCATCGCCGTCGAACCCACATAGGATTTCAGTATGGTCTTCATCGCTGTCGAACCCACATAGGATTTCAGTGCAGTCTTCATCGTCGTCGCAGTCGCAGCCAGCTCTAGGGTTCCCGCACACAGCAAGCTCGTTCGGGAAGGGTCCGCTCCACGATCCGAGGGGCTGATACATCAACTGACACGATGTCTGAAGTTGATGTATCCAAAAGTTCTGTATCATCAACAGGAACTCAACGTCATAGACGGCGCGTCAATCGAACGCCCGGTCTGAGAGTTATTGGCCTTTTCATCCCAAGGGCCCGGTTGGTTTTTAAGTCAAAACCAACCCGACCATACTCCAACTGCATCCAAACCTTGATCTTAGTAATCCAAAAGTTCCTTCTCACTAAGAGGAATCCATCAAAGACAATGGAACGTCAATCGGACGTCCGGAGCTCAAGTTATAAGTGTTTCTGCTCCGACGGCCTGGTTGGTTTCGTGTTCAAACCAACCCGTCCATACCCAAAGTTCTCCTAAACCTTGAGTGTAATCTACCAAAACGACCATCTCGATCCAAGGATCGCATCACAACTGACGGTGCGTCGATCGGAGGTCTGTAGCCCAAGATACGGGCAAAAGACCGTAAGTGCTATGAAAATGGGGGGTCTGGGCCCGGTCCAACCCAGCCCAACCCCCCCCCCCCCCCCCCGGGCTCAGCCCGAACTAGGTCCGGGTCCGGCCCCGCCGGCGCGGCCCGACCCGGTGCGTCCGGTCCGGCCCGGGGCGGCTCGGCGCTGGCCAAGCGGGGTCGGCTTGGCACTGGACTAGCGGCCGCGCAAAGGGGGCGGCTGCCCCCTTGATTGCTGTCGCCCCCCCCCCCCCCCGCATGGGGGCCATTCCTTGCCAGCGGACGCGGCCCAGCACCGCATCCCTTCCTCGGTCTCGTGCGGCCACGGGATCGGACGACCGCCGCTTCCGTCTTCAGCCGCGGCGGTCCCTCCTGGCGGCGCGCCGGGCGCCGCCGCCTCTGGGCGGCCGGTCGGTGCCGGCCGTCGGCGCCGCCGAAGAATTCCGCGGGTCACCGGAGTTGCTCCGGTGGTCCGTTTTCGATTCCGTCTGCGCCGGCATTCACCTCGGGTCTCGCACTTTACTACGGAATCATCAAACCACCTCTGCGGCCCATTCCGTCAACGCCCGTTGATCCGCCGTCAATTAAACAATACACAAAGCCTTCGAATCGCTGCAACGGCGCAGTGCGACGGTGTCGCGCTTCTTCGCTCGTTATTCGTTGTTTCTGCGTGGTGTCGTTGTACCGTGCTGCCTTTGCTTGTGTCGCAACAAGTAAAACCAATAAAATGGGGATGAGGGTCGGCCGTGTTCGTGTGGTCCGACCTCCTCCCGTTATTACGATAACAGGCGGCCCAAAAAACTATTAACAATTTAATCAAAGGCCGAGGATATAATCCACATAAATTAAATTAAACCAAACCCCCTACCTCAAGCATTTGTTGAACGAAGGTTCGTCATGGGGAAGGGATGTCGCAGAAGACGGCGTCGCGGAAGAAGGATCGTCGGCGTCGCGGTACTCAACGCCGCGTCGTCGATCTCTGAGGAACTTGCGTTCTTCGTCACCTTTCGTCGGAGGTCAGCGTTCTTCATCAGCGATGGTGCGTTCTTTGTGTTCTTCAAGGAGGAAGATGAAGATTCCAATACTTGGGCTCTCCTCTTCAAATCCTCCTCGCACTACGAAACAACATAATAAAATAAGGCTTTGCCTTATTTTATTTCTCAAGCCAACTGTTTTTGAAATTCAAAAACAGATCGCGATTTAATTAATGAGCGTTGAACAATTAAAGAGGCGTTTAATAATTAATTAAACGCGAGAGTTGACTTGGAATTTAAGAGGGGGGTGCGGGTGAGTTACTATATTAAATGCTCGTGGGAGGTAAAAGGAAATTAAAGGGGACGGGGCTCGTGTGGACCCCACCTCACTAATATCCTACCTAGGAGTTAGGATATCAGTGGGTCCCACTCCAACCACCATGCCTAGGTCAACACTACTTAGAATAAAAATAAAATCTGTTGCACATTATTTTATTTTATTCTTTAGTTAACCCCAAAAAATTAGTAACCTCACCCGAGCAAACACAACTCCGAAAAAGGTGTTCTTAATCAATTATCGGCGTTGTGGTTTCATCGGTGCCCTCAGATTTCTATTCCGAGCACCGGTTCAAAAGTTAGGAAAACTTGCTCGTTCCTTTACTGAACGTACCCGAGCTGAACTTCAGAAATTGATTTCGGGCACACCGGGCCTCGGAATCAGGTGCCGTCGGAAACTACGTTCTTGTAAAATTCCAAAGAAAATTAAGAAAAAAAATTCCTTGAATTTTATGGGTCTTTACAAAAAACCTTATCACATCTTGATTTTTCTTCTGCATGAGAATGCATGTGATAATTTCTTAAGGACAATTGTTGCATTAAAGGGTCATAGCAGATCCCTACTATGATGAGAACCCAGAAGTGCCATAACACTGTTCTTGAAAATATGTTTTATGGCTGGATGATGTTATTTGAGGGACACAAATAATACAGGCCATTAGGGGTGAGGACTCATAAAACTTTGAGGCACCTTCTCATGGTGTGCGCCCTTGGTAATATCCAGAAGGATATTATGAGAACAAGACCCGCCAGTAGGAAATCCACATTTCATAGTGTCATTGGATGTTCCTATCTGCGGATGTGTGTATTGGTCCTTAGACTTTAAGATGGTTATTAATGGGTATTACAACTCACTCACTTAGATGTATTGACGAAAACTGTGACGATACAGTTTTCACAGTGAGGTAGGATACGTTGGGTGCGTCACAAGTAACACTTCATTGATAGATAATGTGAGAAAGGATTTTTCCCTTCCATTCCATAGAGGAAGTAGATATCTCAGGCCCTTTGATGTAATTGATATAGCCTAAATAAATCCATGTCCATGGTAAGGTATGGGCGGGTTCAATTCTGTAAATTCAAAGAAAGAATAATCGATCACATGGGTTGATGGCACTAGCATGCAACCCGCTTGATTAGAGATATCGAGACAAAGGGGTTATACTACACGGTAAACGTTTGTAGGAGGTGACACATAATTGCGGCGTTAACTTCTTTCTCTATGGGTGCCTTGGCATGTTGCTAGACACTAACCTTGGACTTTAGACAGACTCCGCCTAATTCCATTGAGAAAGGGGCCTAGAGGGTCACACACTAAGTGTGTCCATGTATCTCAGTTAAATATTAATTTAACAAGTTAAATAAAGATTATTCCCGACTGTGGTTTAATAATTATTTAAGGATGCCTGATTTCATTTATTTCGACACTAGTTATTCAAGAAAATATATTGCGGGCGACATAATATTCTTATTAGTGAGTAATAAAGTTACATTTATTTAAGAAATAAATAGCCATTACTCAAGGTATAATAAATGTGGTGGAGGAAATAAAGGAAAATGGAAAATAAAATTACACTCCATGTATATTAAATATACACGCCGTGTAGTTTTGTGGAAAACGAGTACACGCCATGTATTAATGACTACACGCCGTGTAGTTTTCCAGTCTGGATTTTAAAGATATAATATTGTTTTATTAAATAATATTAATTATAATCAGCATGGGCACATGTCAAGGAATTAATAATTCGACATGGGGTTTCAATAAGAGTTAATGAAATAAATAAAATGCGTAACATGCTTATTTATTGTCATAACTCTGTAAACCTAAAACCTGATTATAAATATCCTCAAAACCCCAACACTTTTCCCCAATCATTGTGCACAACAATATTGGAGAATTATTTCTAGGCCGAAAGAACTACTTCCTCCAAGAACGCTCTCAAGACCGAGAGAGATCCTCCTCCATCGGATCAAGGCAATCAAAGGCGGACATCACAAGCAAAGGTTCTTCTGCTCTAGCACCCGGAGATCCCTTCGGCGACGTCCATAGATACATGGCACACGTGTGGATCACCACTATAGGAATCCTACACTTGGATTCTACGACGCAATGACGGATCACAGGATCGTGACTAGAGACATCAACGAAGGAATAATTCCACCAAGGTAATTCTTGTGAATTAATTAAATTAATTATAACCAACATATGATGACCCTATCTCTATGGTTCCTGGATTCCCTATTTTGTTTTTCATTCTTCATTCTATTCCAAAGATCCGGCATTTTATATCGTTATGGATCTCGGTTTGAACGTTGTTTAACGCTAAAATTAAAGTTGGGCAAACCCACCAACGTTCTTCCACTGCGCCCGGAACCTACACTTCCTTTGTGAGATTCAAACATGGTTGTCTCCCACATACTTGTTATGAGTTCATGTACTTTATACGTTGTTTTTGTACTGGTTACATGAAAATCCTTCCTTTACCTAAAATATTTTTTAAAATTCCTCTTTCATCCTTCCACTTTCTATAAACCATATTCCTTAAAATTCAAACTCCTTGAATGATAAAGAAATGGACTAACAATAAACACAAAACACATACTCAATTTGAGTCCTAGATCACCTTGGTTATAACATAAATAAATAACACTAATCCTGTAAGTTGAATCAATAAAATTAAACTTAATAGGTTTCCACCAAACAAACCATTTAGTCATATCTATGTAGGGCTTTGAGGACTTTGAAATTATTCAATGTTTTCCCTATTTTTCATAATTCTAAAATTAATTACTAAGACTCAATACCAATGATCAAGATGACCTGAAGTAAAATCCAATATATGATCAAATATACTTTATAAAATAATTAATAAACACTTAGTATCTAATACCAAAAATACTAAGCACATTTTCATTGGGATCAAATCTATCTTCCAGTAAACCAATGGATGATATCTATTGGAACTTATGAGGTGGAAAATAAATAAAAACATATGATCTTGTGCTATAACATATAGATATTATATGACAAATAACCTAAATCACCACACCATAATTCAAAAACCACTTCAATTTCACATAAACAATAATTAATGGAATGAAATGATTGAAAGAGTATGAGACAAAATAATAAAAAATTACATGGTTCAGATGAGATTCTTAGTCAATAGGGGGACACTACTTAATTTTTATTAAGAAATCCAAAGATGTTTACAATTATGTGATACTCATAAAGAATGATTCATCCTACTAAATATTGTATAATCCAATAAAAAAACAGACTCCCTATATTTAATCAACATGAGGAGTGCAACCACATAGCTTATATCTTCATAGATATCTCTTCATTCGGCCAAAGGTTCCCACTACCTTAACTCCCTTTATTAGTAAATTTTGTGCATTCTAAAAGACTTGTGATTTGACCCTTATGTGTTTCTAGAGTAACCCTTATGAATTTAATTTTATACTTTCACATTTATCCCATAGTATGAGTCAAGGGGTAATGTATAATCTCTACATTTTTTTATACCTCCCAATATATATTAACCAAAAAACATAACTATTGTACATCAAGCCTGAAAATAGTTTTATCCTTTCTGTAACCATTTTATATTCTAGAGTACCTGGTACGGTATTCTCAAACCTTATTCCCTTATTATAGAATAATTTTTAGAACTATTTTTCTCACTAATCCCCATCATTATCAAACCTCAAACACTTTATCTTGCAACTAATACCCTTTTACACTATGGATATCTATTGGAATAAGGCTTTCAACACCTTGGAATTCTGATGGAGAAATAACACCCACACTTTCCAAGTCACATCATCAATGAAAGTTACATATAATAATGACCCTCTTGGAAAATTAAATAAAGGTGGCCCCCATAAGTTTATATGAAGAAACTCTGACTTCTGATTATCAGGTACCTTGCCTTTAGTTTGGAATGAAACCTTCCACTGCATTCTAAAGATATAATCTTCACATGTCCCATACTCCATGCTTCTAATTTTCTGTATTCCTCTAGTGGTTAGAATTTTCATCCTTTTCTCACTCAAGTGACTTATAGGGACATGTTATAATTTTTAGAAGTTTCTTATTCAGTATGAATCATACCTTATGATACTCATGTGAGGTAAATCATCCCATACTTCATTATTTTTTCCACAATAATGGAACAAAAAAAATTCCCATGCTCCATCCATAAATGTTGAATAGAAACTTAAATAGTCTAAATATCCAATAAAAATTAATATCTTCCTTATTTCTGGTACATATCACACACCCTTCAACTCCAACATACTCTCATTCATTTTATAGGAAGAAATTTCACCATTTATAATAATATAGATAGATTTATCATTCAAAATATGAAACTTATTATATTTTATAGAAATATAATTATTCACACTTCACCTCTCTGATGATGAGTGAAATGAAGATTTAGAGTCTATAATTCAAGATTAAAGAGGACTAGTGTCACTCAATAGTAAACTGCTCTTATCACCAGATATATTAATCAAAAATTCACTTCTAGAAGTGTATCTTATAGAATTAACTCTTCACTAATTTAAATCCTTATTCAAGTGGTCTTTCTTCCCATAATACCAACACAAGAGACCACCCTCCACTAATATACGTATGCTATTGATTCTTCTTCCTTTACCTTTCCACTAACCATTTTATGTTATAGGCCATCCTCCCCTCTCATGATATAGGCATTAATGGAATATTTCTGGATCTCCTTCTAATAAAGATCATCAGTTAATATTAAGTCCCTAATGTTCATAAACACAATATTGATCTTACTACTTGATTTTATTACCATGGTGACCATCACATCCCAAGACTCAAGGAGGGATGATAACAAAAACAACCCCCACTTTGGATCTCCAAATCTCACCTTCAATGAATCCAAATAACACCTTATCATGTTGAAGTCATTCTTATGATCTGTCAATGGTTTACCTTATAACATACTTATGTTGAACAAACTATACAAGAGGAATACCTTATTCATTGTTTTTGTACTCTCATACATGAAAGCTAGGGACTTCATAAGTTATGATGGGGTTTTTACTTCTTGAATATTATAATCCAAATTTTGGGATAATGGAATTTTTATCAACCCCAATTCTTTCTTATCTAGTATTTATCATCCCTATTTCTCCATCACTTTTGGATTGGTACCCAACAATGGTAGATCATGGTATATCTATAGTAGACTATTCTATATATTAATTCTCAAAAACCCAAAATATATACCACTGAACTTATCCACTTGGCCTTGTCCTCACCCAACACAATTGGCTCCAGTATATAGTTAACTCCCACTAAATTATAGAACATATAATACGGATCAAGAACCACTTATTGAAAAGTATCCTATAAGATAAAGGGCAGAATGATGTTGTTAAACGATATCTAAAACATCTTCACTGGGGTTTTCCATCCATAGATCTCCCAACTGAAGCACTCATACCACTTTTTTAACTCATGGGTATCTTTTAGTAAACCACCAGATAATATACATCAGAACATATGAGGAATAAAAAAAGTTTTAATAGATGATCCCATGTTGTATTTTTAGGAACTTATAAGACAAATCACCTAATTCACTAGACCATAAAATAGGAAATAATTCGAATGCATGCAAATAAGAATTAACATAATAAAATGATTGAAATAATACAAAATAAAAGAATAAAAAAATTACATGTTTTGAACATGAATCATACTCCATGGGGGTACACTACTTAACTTTTATTAAAGAATTATAATATGATTAAAATTGTGTGATACTCTTGATTAAATAATCCAACACACTAAATATATATGAATGCATCTAGTGAAACTAGTTACCATATATTTAGATCAACATGGTCAGTGTATTCACTTAGCTTTATCTTCACATTTATCTCTATATTCAATCAATGGATCCAAATACCTCAACTCCATCAGTCAGTATACTCTTCACCTTCGAAAATTATAATTATTTAACCTTGGAACATTTTTAAAATTATCCTTATGAAATTATTTTTCTCTTTACACAATTCTCCCAATAGCCAAGTCAAGGGATAATGTATAATATCCATATTTCTATTAAAATATATGATCATCATCAACAATCCAGTGTAACTACCAATCATCTAGCTTTAAAATTCCTGTTTTCCATAACCCAAAAACATATACCTTGTCACTACCACTCCACTATCTCCCTTTAATCTACAAAAAATTGTACCACTAGAATTTCTTCCTCCAATAGATCTAATAACTTGGTTGGAAATTTTTTTTCAGAGGCGAGCCTAACATTTCATAACTATATTCCAAAACCAGATTATCTTTTCTCTCTTTTTCTATAAAATCTATTGTCAGTATACCAAATAAAACCCTTTATTTTTAAAAATATCACTATAGGGAAATGAAACTTTCCTTAAACCATTTCCAAGTCAATTTATAGACAAATAACATCAATAATCATACACATCCAAACATATTTCATAAATACAAATTATGATACTATATGCTTCATAATAAATAAATTCTATCTTAATCATGTGTGACCAAACACATTTATAAGATTAAAAAATGTGAATGAATTATCCTGAGTCAACCGTAACATTATGCCCTTCCCGAACTTTACTAAAAACTCAGATCTCACTAAAAAAATATCGATCCATTTTTTTTATAGACAACCTCCCAAGTCTTGAAACATCCTATTTCCATAACCACTAGACCCTGACCAAACTAAATTGATGTCATTTGTAACATCTTAACCTAAATAATCCACACAAACCTAGTTCTTGAATCTGAATGTTACTCAACACATGGAATCGCCTCCCAACTACCAAAGGCTAGATAATAAACATACAACAAAAAATTACATCCATGAGGAATGATTTATAAAATTAATTCATACAAAAATCACATCCTTATAAAATAGTATAAAATGGAACCATTAAATATAAATTCATACCAAATATGACATAATAATTAAAATATGCACTACAACCTAAATAAAACATTTTCAAAATAAACCAATATATAACTGATGACATAACCACCAATATTCCCCACTAGTTGACCTTCACAAATCTATCAAATATAATAAAACAATGATCCTCACAACCTATAACTCAATCCAAAAATCATCAATATCATCTCAAATATGCACATATATGGGGTGAGTATAACAAATTAATAGGATTTCCACGATGAGTTCACATACACTCCATTAATGTGAAATCCAAGTAGCTCATATGTGTTTTATAAAGACATTTCCAAACCATACCATTTAATATAATAAAATAAAACATAGAAATCACAATCAACATAAATTAATTTTCATAAAAAAATTAACAAAACATGCGATAACATTACTATATCCATACACTAAACTCACACAATCATTTTTTCCTCAAACTTGGGGGAACACTTATTCCATGCCACAAACATTTGGGTAACTCCAACCCAAGTCCATCCTTATCTACTTAACAATAATCCCTTACACTTAAGTGGGATTCCCAACCTTTCTTGTTTAACACCATGTGACTTCCCTTACCCCCCCCCCCCCCAACACACTTAAGTGGTATCTCTAACCTTTAAAATAATCACACCCACAATCCATAAAATAATATTCAATTAGATCCATAAAAAAACAAAAACAAAACACTTCACATAATACTAATAAAAAAACAATACATATCCATAATCACAAATTACATAAAATTTTACATTTTTTCAAGAAAAACCCCACCCACTAGGAAAATCCTACATTTTTTCCTTGAAATTAACCCTCACCAAAACAATTTTTCATCATGAATTAAACCATATATATAGATAAATTAAAATTTATTAAAAATAATTATTTTAAATGTAACATGAAATTCCATAATATTTATCACATAATTGGGAGAATGAGAGGCCACCTACCTTGGTTATGACATCAAAGAAAAATTAATCTCCCCAGATCAAGATCTTGACTTTATTCATCCTTAATAAACTCCTAAAAATATAATGAAAATTTTATTTTACCCCTAAACCTCAATTCCATAAAACCACCACCACTAAAAGTTTCCTCCAAAAATAAAATAAAAAAATGACAAAGAGGATGGATTTGGCAATGAAATGTCTTTGATATGTTGCCTAAACATCCCGAGATTAAATGGGGAAATAATATGAAGGGTGAGATTCACCAAATATACCCCAAATCATAAAAAAACTAATATAACAATAAAAATTGTATAAATGGGGGAGGTACTATAATTTTTAGGTAAAAATACTAATTTTAAAAGGCACTTTAACTAATTGTGTGGTCTGTCTGCAGAGTTTGTTGAACTGAGCATCAGACTATGCATATCACATAATATATATATGTATTGATGTATGGTTGGAAATAATTTTGACTTGGACCATGTGCCTAATCATTCTTCCAACATTTGAATCCCCCTTTCTTCTATTATCACCATCATCTCATCATAACTTCATCAAATGCCTACTAAACACCCTTTATACCTTCCCTTGAACTAAAATAGAACATTCATAACCACTAAATTCATATAAAATTGATAAATCCAAATCTATATCTTTCTATTTAACCAAAAACTTAAGCCTTACATCAACCCCTGCCTCAAAGGACTGGTCAAACTGCCAATTGGGCTAGAACTTATCTAAATGTCTTACACCACACAACCTAAAATCCATCTCAATATATCAAAACCAAAGTTTTAGTTTTTTCCTACCTATCTTAAAAGAATTGACTTATAGTATAAAAATGGATTTCCTAAATCCCCATCCATGATTTTTCTTGTGTTTTTTATTCTACCACATATATACCAATCACCTAAAAAATCATCTATTATTTCCCTTGGACAGCATGTTATACATGACCCATGGTTTTAGTTATCACCCACTCCACCTCTGTGATAGCACACCCATTAATATAAATAGTATCTAACCCCCTTCCTCATCCCCCAAAAATTAGGTATGAATTCCACAGGGCCAAGTTTTGAATCCTTAACCCTTAAGATATTAACCCCATCTTAAACCATTGGGTAGATGTGTTACAAAAACCACCATTATCAACAATAATAAAAATAATAAAAAAAAATATATGAAATATTTATTTAATGGGGAAAACTAATTGATAAACAACATACTCACCTAATTTTATTCATTACTTCCACTTTAAATTCCTAAAATCTCAAAAAGGAATGTCATGAAGTATATTAATTCACCACTATGTTATTTTTTATAGTTCACACATGTATTATTAGACTAAATCTTGAATTCTTATGGTCATAAATTTATCTATAAAGTTTTATTTATCATAAAAATTCATAAAGGAGTACATCAAAGTTTCCTAAAATTTTTAAATCTTAATATTTTAAACACTCTTCTAGATATATACTTAACAATAACCATTATTTTTTACTTGGATAAGAATTATATCAAAAAAACTATGTATTATAGGATTATTATATTTTAGATTAATCATTGATTACTGATATTGGATACCTAAGAATTGTGTATTACTAAACTATTAATTATAAAGTTTCATGACAATATTTATTTCAAAACACATAATAATGTCTGATCATGTATAGAAATAGATAGTGAGATAAATTTTTTGGTAACACTCAATAAAAATAATAGTTTTATAAGAATAAATCCACTAGGAAATGTCATTCTGTGTTATTATCTTTCCTAACTTAGGAATCACCCTCCCTTGAATTCTCAAAGAATTAACCTTACTTCTTATAATGTATCAAAATTTCCTTGGTTACTATATTTGAATTCAAATATGTGGGTTACATATTTTATTTAAAATAAAATAAGTAAAATAGAAATATTACATGAAATGATGAATATAATTGAAGTAAAATACTTTGATTTTTTCTTCTTCAAGTCATTATAGTTCATATTCTAGTGACCATTATTTCCAAATGAAAAGTAGATAACCAACTGTTTATTTTATCTCTATAAATCTTTTGTATCTTTGAAATACATTGTAAAACATCCATTAATTTTGAAATTTTTATGGGATTTAAACCTTTTTTTTGAATTAATTCATTATAAAGGGTGAGAAACCATGTTCCCACCTATCCTTATCTTCTTGGAAAAGCATAGTCAAAAGATTTCTAAGTGGATTATACATAATTTCCATTCTATAATTCTTAATGAATAAGGATAATATCAGTGAAAAGGATGATAATATGATACTAATAGATAATTTATTATTCATATAGAAGCCCAGGTATTCTAACTGATCAATTTACTTTGGTATCTTAATGGAAAGATCACTAGCTTGGTAATCATATTCTAGGTTACACTTATACAGTGCAGTGAAAATTTCATTTATATTAAGCCTCTCTTTTTACTTATAAATTTCATTAAAATGAGTTATTATGGTGTATGAATCCATGTACCTATATTGTATCTTTAAATATCTAGATATAGCTGATAGATAACATGATATTATGGAAAATTGATGCATCCTCCATGTACTGCATATAGGAATATTTTTCACCATCTCTTTCTCATTGTGGTGGATGATTAGAAATATGGGATTTTATCACATAATAAAAAAATTCATATAGTAGTATAATTGATAAATGACTATTCCAACCTTAGAATAAAAATTTTTTGATCACATGTTCTTTGTATAAGAATGATCCAAGTATTCTCATGGTTTTTATTTAAATTTTCTATAATAAAATTAGATTTTATTACTCTATCTTGATTTGCAAGTCTGATGTAAAAAATTAATTTTATTTGTCTCCCTTCATTTTATCAAATTCGGAAATCCCTCTCCATTGGATTCAAAACATTATGTCTCCTAGATATTCTAGTGGCAAGGATCCGTATTCACTTTCAAATAATCTAAACATGGGTTTGACAAATTAATCAAAGGAATTTGGGTAGGTGGTCTTCCCAAAGACATTAAATCATAATTCCTTGATTTGTTGATTGGATTCCCCAATACTAAAATCTTAAACACAAATTTCCTCAATGTTTGCCTCCAAGTTACACCAAGTCATACTAAGTCAACCAACCCTTGATGATAACTTGGTTAAGCCGATCCAAGACTTTGTTGTTTGTGCACTAAAATTGCATGTGTGATATTCATGTACACATGCATATGATGCATTAAGTGTGTGTATATATATAATATGATATTATATATATAGTGTAAATTTTATACATGAATATGATGCATGAATAATATATATATATATATATATTAAATATATTTACATGATGAATATGATGTATATTCAAACGGTTTCATGTGATGAAATGGTTTTCACCTTATCCCAAATAATTTTACATTAGTTTTGAACCAAAGAGTTTTTTCATTTATGATTTTAATTTATTAATTGAAAAGAGTTCAATGAATTACAGTCAATTAGAAATAAAAAATATGATTTGTTACGAATGAGGATACTTGGTATTAACCTAAAAAATATAATGGGTTATATTTGTTTGGATTGGGGAATATGTATGGTGATAATATGATAATCAGTTTTCATTCAAAGCTGATAAAACTCTCTTTCATCCAGAAGTTCTATTTATCATTTCTCAACAAAGGACCTATAACCACTTCAGTACTTGGGTATCCTCTTGATACAATCAAGGATCCTTGAGGTGGTTTATTCTCTTAGTGGAAGGAGGCATATGTATTTTGCTTCAAGTGATCTTAATCAATCATTACCCTTTAAAGGATGAAGATTAAAGATGTTACAATGGTTGAATACCAAGACACTGTTTTTCATATAATTTTCATGCTTGAATTATTGAAGATATATCACCTATGTTTTGGGTTGTTTTCCACTACAAATTATCATTATATGATCAAATAAAACCCATAAATGGTATTAGAGTAATTTTTCTTCAAGATTTATTTGTGTTTGGTCAACTAGTTTTGGAAAAACATTGAGTTAAAATGTTTTATAAATCAATTTTATAAATTCTGACTTTTATGTGTCCTGTAAAATGGTAATACGAGATTTACATTTATGTGAAACATTTAGGTAAAGGTAACCTAATACATACCTTTACATGATGGGTTTACATAAAGGTAGCCTGATTTTTACTCTTATGTAAATGGTTTACTTAAAGGTAATCTGCAACTTACCTTTACATAAATAGGTTTACATAAAGGTAGATCGATTCTTAGCCTTACATTAAGGGATCTCATAAAGCTAAATTATAAAATGTTAATAAATAATGCTAAAAGGTATTTTAGTAATATTTAAATTTTTAAAAGTTATAAAAATTAATTAATTATAATTTTTTATAATTAGATAAATGTTTGTGAAACATTTTATTCCTGATTATTAAAGGTTAATATTAAAATACCTTCTACAAAATTTTATGGCACACTTTAGGATATTGAAATATAATGTTTATTTAAAAATAATAAAGGTGATTTATAAAGTGTTTATAAATTAAAAAATAAGGAAAAGGTATAAAATTTTATATATTTTTATTATGAATTTTTCATGATATTAAATTTTAAATTTTTTAAATTTAAAAAGAGCCTTATTTTTATATTATTTAAACTACATCAAAAAAATTTCATCAAAGTCTTAAATAATATAAAATATATTATATTTAGATTATATAAAATATTTATATAATATAAATTGAATTATAAAATATTTATGAATCATGAAATATGATATAAATTCCATATAATGCTAAATATTAAATAATTCGTATTGAAATGAATATAAAGTTTTTATATTCAAGATTATTAAATGTCAATAATTCTTAGCTAATTTATAAAAAATAATAGTAAGAATTTTTTTATAAAATTATCATAAATGTTTATATCATTTTAAATATTTGGATTTTTCATTTACTTAAATTTTATCCCATTTTATATTTATGTTTGGTAAATTTGTTATGAAATATGAATGTTGTGTATGCTTTAGTTTAAATCCTAAACTTCTTATAAGATATTAATACCTACATTTACATGCTAAGTTTATTAATGAATTTGGTTTTTATCTACCTTAACCACAATTTTTAATTGAAGTTATGAAAATAATAATAGTTTTTTAATATAGTTTGTGCATATTAAGTGTTAGAGTTATTGTGAATTTAATTCTCTCTTAATTAAAGTATCCCCGGCTAAAGGGACTTGGGGTCAAACCAAATACTTGATTGGAGGCTTATGACTTGTCTAGGGAAGTGAATGAGGTTGTAAATATATCTCTCTAAGATTACTCATAAGAAGATCATAGATATCATATAACTTTATGAATTTACATGAAGTATTTATATACCATATTCATATGATGTATTTGGATATGTATGAATATGTTTGGCTTATATTTTTAGGTGATTAACACAAACTTTTGTGTTGTGTAAAGAGTTTCTCATTAATGTAGTGTGAGCAAACTAATTTGGTGGTTAGCATAGTGATTCCAAAACTAAAATTTTAGAATCATTTGTGCACAAAAAGAATCAAATATGAGAAGATAAAGATTACATAATATGTAATAGTTTTGAACTTCTTATACATATGATGTATATTAAATTTATGAGACTAGAAAACCCCCTAAATACTAATTATAATATTCTTTATAAAGTATCACTTTTCAAGGCCTTGATCATTCAACCGAGTAGGTTTTTCCCTGGAAGGGTTCCCCATAATTGTTGTAAGGGAATAAAGAGATAAATTGTAACAACTAGGCCCCAGTGAAATCATAGACACCCCACCTTAACATGTTCGTTGGGCCCTGGCCCTCTAGGTACCACCAGTTTCCCTGCAGACACGTGGTCCCCACCCAGGATCCCACCCACATGCTCGAACATGACATCTAACTAATGATTGTCCCCATAGGCCAACAAATGTACTTTATAGTGTGATTTTTACTCACTCGCACACACCCTGGGAAACTTCCTAGAAGTTCACCCATCCTGATAACTACTCCAGGTCAGGCACGCTTAATTGTGGAGTTATAATTAGTTAGGCTCCCAAAAAGGAAGGTTCACCTTGTTGAAATGAGTCATATAATTTATTAATTTAACTCTATCATTATGGGGTGTTACATTCACCCCCCCCCCATCCCCCCTTAGAGAACATCATCCTCGTTATGGGCCCTACATCTCAACCCAAGCAGTGCACCGCGCTTAAGGATGGGTACGACCTTTGATACCAAATGTAACAATTGGGCCCTGGTGACAGCACAGAGACCTCGCCTTAAAATGGATGTTGGGTCCTGGCCTACCAGGTACCACCAGTTGCCCCATAGACACGTAGTCCCCACCCTAGGGACCACCCACGTGCCTGAATGGGTTATCTAACTAATGAATTTCCCCATAGGCCAACACATGTCCTTTATAGTGTTCTTTGTCCTCACTCACACACACCCTCAGAAACTTCCTAGAAGTTCACCATCCTGATAACAACTCCAGACCAAGCACACATAACTATGGAGTTCTAATTAGGTAGGCTCCCGAAAAGGAAGGTGCACCTTTTTGACATGAGTCATATCATTTAGTCATTTAATCCTTTATCATTATGGGGTGTTACATAAATAACACTAGATCATCCTTGGGTAGGTTCTTTCCTAGAAGGGTGCCCCTGGATTATCCTTAGTGATTTTGTTCCTGGTGTTTTAATTGGGCTACACATAGTTGGGAAAATCATGGAAAGAAAAAAAGAGGAATATAGTTGAGTGAATATATATGATGGATTTGGATAATGAGTTATCCACTCAACTATCTAAGAGTAATAAATATTTTGATAGAAAATTTTACCTACCTAAATAATAAAGTGGATATAGGAACCCCCTAGTGGACTCATTAATTAATGAAATATGGATATTGTCTCACTAAATGGATATGATGTTCGGGTTATTATTTTTAGTGGGATCACTTTTATTTAAAGTAATTAATTAAAATTTATATAAAATAATTCTTATATGATAAAATATTATATTGTAGATTAATTTCATCATCATCATAAAATTAAAATTTCGTATTAATCCTTTAAATATAAGCTTAAAGTAAGTTTCTCCTCAGACTGGTAACTTAATAAAATTTCTTAAAAGAAATATTCCATGTGTTAAAGAAAAATATTTTTAAATAACTAACTATAGAGGTTGTTCTGTGAGTGAATGTAGATGTTTATAAAGCACATAATGATACACATGAGTTTTTAAAGGAATTAGGTTCATGTTGAACTAAGGAACCTTAATCTCATATACTCAATATGATTGGGTATTTAAATTATATTCATTGTGATTGAATATATTAATGACATGGTGAGGTTAGAGGTTTCCTTGAATATTTTTCTAGTTAATAAATTTACTCTAAAATCATTTATGGATATATTATTACAAGATAAATAAATTCATGAAAATTTTAACTGATATTCTCAAAGTGTTGAGAGTAGAAAAACTGGGCATATGATATCTGAGTTTTAGTACAGTGTTGATAGTATAAATGGGTAAAAGTTCAAACTATAAGAATAAAAGTTAGTTAGAAATTCTAATAATGTTTCTTCAATTTAAGGTAATTGAAACTTGGAGGTAATATAAAGAATAATAAAGGAATATTAGTTCTATATGATGTAATTTTTCTAATTACCTAAATAACTATAAGAAGATTAGTAGAAATTTTATAGAATTAAATTCTATTATTCTAATAGATATATGATATAAAATATATGTTTTAAAAAAAAATTAAATATACATGAGGTTAGAAATTAGAGAAAAAATGAATCTTGAAGTTTTCTTTCAAGTAATGAAGCAAAGGATTTTTTTTCATTAATAACTTGGATACTTCAATCTTAGATGAACTTTCTGTAATATGTGTATTATTTATCTCATTTTTCTCTTGATAATAACATGAAAATAATTATTTTTTGAATAAAATTAGATGGTATTTTGATATACATAGTTTATGATTTATTCAATTATATAAAATTCTTGAAGGAAGACTTAAAATAGACCATTCTTGTTAGAGATTCATCCTATTATCATTTATGGAAATATTTTAATAATATGATTGATTTCAATAAAAATTTACCTTGTATTTTTAAATGTTGATAATTAATAAACTAGATATATGATTTCAAAATACTAGTGTTGTATAGATATTGATATTGGTTAAAAGTTCAAACTAGAAGAAGAAAAGTTGGTTGAAGAGTTCAATAATGTTTATTCAAGTAGAAAATATTGGTAATTGAAACCTAGGGTTCTTAGAAATAATAATTAATAATTGTATTACTCATAATACCTGAAGAAGTTTGAGACTACATGGAATTTCCACGTTTTTTATTTGTGTTATAGAACTAAATTATTCAAATTTGATAGTTATATGATATCAAATTTATATTTTAAAAGTTTTGTAAATATACTATACTTAAAAATAAAAAGAATATTTGAGTATGTATCAAGATAATATGGATTTAAGTAAAATATGTGTATCTTAATCACAATTATCATATGTGATAAGAGAGGTTATTAGCTAAAAAATAGTTGTTATGAAAAATATGAGATTATTGAATATATACACATGGTTTATGATTCATAAGAATTTTATAACATGTTTTTAGGAGAATATGTGGATAAAAATTTTATTCAAGTTAAAGTGTTTATCCATATATTTTTTAAAATATAAGTGAATGTGTTTCTGCCTCCCGTTAATGGTATTTTACAATAAAGTATTTTTTTCAAAATAAAATGTTACAAATACATAAAATATAGAATATAGAACAATAACTAATTTCTAAATTATTCCTATATAAAGTTAAAAAAATATTTACTAGAAAAATTAGTTTTTGTATCTTAGAGATATATTCTAAAAGGAACATAGTAACTAAGAGGATAGTGGGAGTATGTTTAAACTTATAAAAGTTCAAAGTTAACAAATAAAAGATAATACTGGTCAAATATTACTATGATTCTTCAATTAGTATCCTAAAATATTTTAGCATATGTGATGGTAAAGAAAAAATGTAATGATTTTTAGTTAGTTACTATGAGAAAGTGAATATAAATATTTCCAAAATGATTAATATTAAAGTTATTTTCAATTAATATATTAAAATATTTTATGATGTGTGATGGTGAAGATAAATGTAAAGAGTTATATTTAGTTACCATTACAAGTGAATATCACTATTTCTTGAAGGATTTTACAAGTCAAATTTACAAAGTGAATTACACTTGATATTCTAAAATAGTTTAGGATATGAAAGTAAAGAGAAATGTAAAGAATTACATTAGTTTCCATAATAAATTCCATGTCTCTTTACCCTAAAAAAGTTTATAATTTACTAGTAAACAATGATGTAAGTAGATAAATTAATTCAAATAAAAAAAATTATGTAAAGGATTCCAAGGATGATTATGATGAACATAGAAAGTGTTCTAAGTAGACAACAAAAGTTAGCATCATAACATTTTATATTGTGAAGTTAAAGAGTTTGAATATTTTTAAAGATTTTAATGTTAGGAATATGATTCCTAAATCTTTCCATTATTAACACTTTATTTCTACATGGTTTTTACTCAGAAAAGAGCTAGTGGGACGATTTTATCATATGGTCACATAGAGATGTTATAGAAATTATGTATGATGTAATGATTTTTCAAAACCCCTAAAAAGTGAATCATACATAAGGATAGTTTGATAGTTTATCATATATGATATGATATATACATGTATGTTTCATTTGTTAAAATTTTTAAAAAAATAAGGTACAAATTGTATCATGTTATTATAATAATGGTAATCATCAATTATCATTCATTTAAGTGTAGTTCAATTTATTTTACATGAATGGTTGAATGATAACATCCCCTCAAAGTATAACTTTTATTTGTCCATAATTGATGATAATTATTTATTATTGTGGGTTATAATTACATGTTAAGGTTATATTGAAAATATTCTTATAATCATTACAAAAAAGTTTAATATGATATATGAAAAATGGATTCATGAGGTAATAAGTAAAGACTTATTAGTTGGAATGACCCGCCAAAGTATATCTCATAGAATTTCATACAATCATTAATATACTTAGGAGTGTTTTCTTATTATTAATCCTTATTACCTAAGGTTTGTGAAATAACTATCATGATAACCTTTATAATTTGATACCCTACTTTTGAAAGTTTGAAAATAACTTAGAAAATATGGGGGCGGTTGGGTATGTTATTGATCATGTCATCAGTTGGAGCACAGCCAATATGGGATTTTTTCACTTATATGACAAGTAGAGACATATGGACCTTGATTGAATTAGTCTGAGGAAACTCATGGACATACTTAGTTGATTCACATGTGGTTTGTTCAGTTACTTGTGTGAGGGGAATGTGATGAACTCATTTGTGATATGAATTAAATGTGATGTATTCATTGACTTGGTCAGTTGTTTTTAGAGAATCAAGAAAAGATGAGTTGGATATGCTATATTGACATGTTACTTATCTATTGGTCACTCAATGTCTTGGAAAAAGGGATTATATAGGTATAAATATGATATATATGATACATCTTGTGATGCACATGTTTGTATAGAGATATGAGCATGTTTAAAGAAGATCACAACATACCACTTAGTAACTAATGTAGAACTGATGCTTTTATAGAGGATTATTTTTTCTTGCATCTATGAAATAAAAATTCTATAATTTTTTTCGGTGTCGTTAAGGCTCATAAGGTCACATGGTTAGGACCTTGGATAAGGATAAAGTTTTGGACAAATTTTTTATAAAAAATAAATAATGTTTGACAAAAAAATGTATCCAAAAGGGTTTTTATGGATTCACAAAGACTTGTGAAGTTTTTTATAAATTATGTATGGGATTTTAGTGAAATTTGGCGTTTTTATATGTTTACTAAAATGTACACACATGATATGCATGTACATATGCATATGATGCATGGAGTATATATATATATCACATATAATATTATATATATAGTTTATATTTAATACATGCATATGATGAATCTATATTATCATTCATATAATGAATATGATTCATGTATATATATATTAATTATATGTATATAATGTATATTCAAACTATTACATGTTATGTAATGGATTTCACCTCATCCCACATGATTTTACATCAGTTTCGAACCAAAGAGTTGGTTCATTTATTATTTTCATTTCCTCATTGAAACAAGTTCATTAAATTACATTAAATTGGAAGTAATTTATATGATGTGTTACTGATGAGTATCCTTATTCTTCACCTATAAAATATAATGGTTTCTATTCATTATGGGTGATGAATATATATGATGATGATATGATCATTAGTTTTCATGAAAAGCTAATAAAACTCTCTTCCTTCCTAAAGTGTTATTTGTCATTTCTAAATGAGAGAAATAGAAACCCTTCAACATTTGAGTATCCTCTTAATACAATCAAGGATACTTCAGGTAGTGTATTATCTTGGAGGCAGGAAATACATGTTCGCTGCTTTAGATGATCTTCCTAAAGCATTCTGTTTTTAAGGATGAAGATGGAAGATGATGCAATGGTTGAACACTAGGTACTTTATTTTTTGTATAATTTATATTATTTGAATTATATAATATAGATATTATATGTTTTGGGATATTTTTCACTATCAATGATCATTTGATGATCAAATTAAACTCATAATACATTTTTTATAACTCCTTGATAATTAAAAGAACCCTGACTTGGGTTATACAAGTACTTCAAACTATGGTTTCATTCTAACTCAAGTGATAGAAGGTGATATCTAACTTAATATTTTTTTTTTGATGGATTTTTCTTATATTATGCATCAATATTATTTATTTTATTCTTAACATGATTTTTAATGTAATGTGGATTTTATATAATAAATTAACCATGACTAATAAAATTATTTACACATAATAATTTTATTTTATTTTATATTTCATTATTGTTAATTTATTTATTTAATGTGATCATGTTTAATAATCATATAAACCATGCATCATATAAATAAATAAATAACCATGAATAAATAAAATAATTGATATGATCATGAGATTTTAACTACCGGTTGGTTTATCAAGTGGAAGATAAATCAACCTTGACTATAGGGGAGAAAACTCCTTAAGTTGATACCCAGATCAAGTTGTAACATTACTTTATTAACCTATGTATCTCCTTGATTAGTTTCACCTTAGTTAAGGTCCTGAACCATCTCCTATTATTGAGATCTACTTCCTTTATAATTTCTTACTCACTCATAGGTGATGGGAACCAGGGGGTTTAGGGTTATATAAAATAATCTGTGGAAACATAGGCCTATATTTAATAAATATAGAAGGGTTTTTATGAAGATAATTATATTTAATTTAAAAATAAATTTTTTTCAAAACCCATAAAATATATAATTAAATTAAATAGAATCAAATCTCATACATAGGTTGGTCAAGCTCATGATCATTAACAATATCCAATGATTTTGCATTATAATTGATAACATTCATTTTATTCCATTCTTTATTAATATAAATTTATTAAATTAATAAATTAATCATATTATTAATTAATTAATTATTTATATTAATAATCTTTCCAAATATTCTCTAAGATTCTCATCCTCTGTAATTTTAAATAAATTTAAAAAAGTAATTCAAAATTAAAATTATTAAGCACATGGTGATTACTGTTCGGGTACATGACATGAACCCACCTAGTTATATTAAATTTAGTTATGGAATTTAATATATATACATCATGTATTTTAGGTGTCATAGCTTGTTCCCTTACTTTTCTGATTAAACCCATTTCTCGGGTTTAATACTTACACAACATCTACTGTCACTCGACATGACATGTGACTTACATTGTGTATAGTCTTTATTGTTTATTGTGTACTTAAATGACATGTATACCTACATGGTGTATCGTGACATAAATTATGTGTTGTTTTTTGGGTTAATCCATATATTTTTTATAACATATATGACCACATGATATGCCATGAATATAAGAGGTGTGTATTTCTAGAGATTCTTATTAAGTATGCAGTGTGTATGATGACTATACATGTCTTTTATTTGTATAATTATGCATAAAATAATTATTAAAGCATTTAATTCGACACGACCCTTAAAAAATCAATCAGTGTATACTTCATGTTAAAAATATTGTCACACTATGATTACAGTCAGTAACATGACATGGAGTTTGGAATCAATTGAATTTGTACATGTTTTTGACTAACACAACATGACTATCTTGGCATGCACATTGCATGAGTTAGCCCGAGATATATGATTTTTATTGCCATAAACACACCATATAATCAATTATTGGACACCTCAATACATTCTTATGGGATCATAATGTATCTTATATAGGTTATCATTTATTACATGATGTTTAAAACTAGATAAATGTGTGTACTTAACATGATATCATGTTTCTTGGTTAACGGTCAATACATGGTGTGTAATGACATTGCGTACATTGACCACATGACTTGTGCGATTTACATGAATTCAAAATTGTGTGTGGTTACATGTTTTTCACACCAACTACAAGTCATGAACTCATTTTTAAATCATGTTCTAACTGTAGATGAATGTGTGGTGTGTAGTGACACCATATACCGACCCCCACACAGTATTTCATGATTATCACATCCCTCACTTGTGTGCTTGATCAAGGGTATATAACTTCTAATTTTGGTAACATGTCATGTAACTGTGACTTGTAACAAATTTCCTTGTTGCCTTCGAATGGGATCCTCATGCATTATTCATCCATTTTTATCCTATTCTTGTTTATATGAATTCAAATGAATGCATTATCTAGAAATTATGATTTAAATAATAAAAAACTAGAAATGAAATTTTACTAACAAAATTAGAAATCTATAGAATAAATAATAATTAATTATAAATTATAATGTGCTCTCTATAATACCACTTGAAGTTTATAGGGTGTAGTGTGTGATGACCCAGAATTTTACTAACGGGATTTCTCTTATAATTATATATTTTTGCCATATTTAGTAATGTTGTATTGTATAGATCACATGAACCACATGACAAAACTAAAAATAATAATTATATTAATTTTAAAATTAAATTTAAAGATTAAATATATCCATAATAATTGAAAACATTATAATGGGATAAAAATATAAAATAAGATAACTGTAATACAAAAATCCATATATGCTCGATTCCTAAGAATAACTGCACTCACTAACAACACTGTAAAAATGAAATAGAATAATAGAAATGAAATATTCATCGTGAAAATGAAAATATATATAACCTTGAGAGAAAATATAATTGAAAGGATAATTAATGATATATGAAGTATTTATATAAATTAGGTAACCCATATGACCGTTACAAATCTGACCATTGGAATTGTAATCTGATTGTTAGAATAGTAATTTGACTATTGGAATAGTAATATAACTATTAAGAATAGTAACATGACTCTTAGAATAGTATATTCACTTATGGAAGTGTAAAATAATATTAAGGTGTCATATAAATTTAAATTATGACATATTTAAATCATGATACAAGTAAATAAATGTTTTAATAATGATAAAAATATGTGATTATATTTTTTGTAAAACATAAATGTTTTATTTACATTTTTTTAACAAATATAATTATTTAAAATAAATTTTATTTTCATAAAATGGTTTAATAAATTAATAATACGTTTTATTATAATGATAATATAAATTTATGATACCATGAGTAATTTTTCAAAGGGTTAGAAAATCGATCATAATATTAAAATTTTTATTTTTCAAATAAATAATTATTTTAATTAAAAATTGAATTTATCACATTTATAAAATTGTTTTCAAAAAATAAATTTCATTTTTTGAATATAATAATATAATAAAATTTAGGTTGAATTATTTATATTTTTCTAAAATAGTTTAATTTTTTAAAATAGTGAAATATGACAAAATATGTTATTTAACATTATAAGTTAAATACATGATTAACTGCATAAGGGGTGATGTAAGAAACCATTAGTTAAAACTATCATGCAACATTTACTATATATAGTAATAGTATTCATCCCTATTAGTATTCTTGAGAAAAAATAATAAACTAATGAATACAATATTTAAAAAATCTCTTCCCCACACCTTATAAATACCACTTCCCACCACCCCTTCTCCTCACACATTTTAAGCCTTGTATATTATCCAAACTCTTCCCAACTCTATTATCATATCTACCCTATATACCTATAATTCTTGGTCTCGTATAAATACCAATACAAGGTTCCTTAAGTGGAATCCCAAGAGGAGACGTCCAAAGAAGAATGTAATTCCCTCAACTAAGGCTTTTAATTTTTCTTCATCCTCATCCTTGAAACAAAATTCCATAAAACATAAAATATTGCATATAATATCACATATATACTTAGTTTTATTTTGTAAATGGGATATCTTCTATCCATCCTATTCTCTTCTCCTATCATTCTAAAAATGAAAATGTTGTTCATATTATGGTGGATTCACCACCTCCATGAACAATGTACTTCATTTTTCTTCACCACCTTCAAGGATGGTTATAAAAATATTATTATAATTAAATATGATTAAAATAAGTATATTATAACTTATTCCATGTTCAATAATATATTAATAATAATCTAACTAGATAAAATGAATATAGTTCATGATGGTCAGTAAAACCACCTAAATGAACTAACTATATAACGATAATGTTTATACTAAATGAATCATAATTATATCAAAACTCATATAGAAATTTGGGAATATTTAAATTTCTTGAAGTACATGAATATCATTTCATTTAACTTCTAGATTTATATTCCCATTTTACAAAAAAAATTAATAATTATCCACAAGTGATCCTACTTTAGAACCATGAAACAAACTCCCTCAGAACAAAAAAAATTAAACTTTATATATCATTGAAAATGTTGTAGATGAATATAGTATAATTATATTAAATAAAATATATATGTAAAATGATATAAATTAATTAATTAATGAATTTATTGTTTTTATTAAGTATATTAAGTGCAAGTGAAGAATGAATCTGAACACAAGGTAAGGGAACATCCGAACCACCATCCTTTATTTTTGGGCCATTACTTTTCCCTCTAAAAATCACTCCATCATAATATTATTATCATGTATTACTTTAATATTTAGCATATATTTTCTTATAAAATATATATCTAGTTATCATGGCCTTTCTCTGTTGGGTATATACATGTTTTTAAGGTTTCCCTCTCAAATTCAATCATTAAGCAAACCCGATTAAAGGGAACTTCTATGTTTCTTAATCCTTTTCAAAGTACCACTCTATAAAGTTTTTTAAACCATAAATGGTTTATAAAATTTCCAATTTTATTATAGAAACCCATTTTTAGTTCATTTTTTGTTTTATGAAAATTATTATGCCATTACCCACTTTAATATTTCTTTACCCTTTTTCCCTAAAACCCCACTTAAAAGGAATATTTACAAAATTATTTCTCCACTCGTTTTTATGTATTAAATTCACTTGGAATTACTTTTAATATATTATGATTATTTATTTTCATAGAAATTTCCAATAATGATTTAATCCCCTCTTCTATGGAATTCATTATGATATTTCATTTGTCTATATTATGAGACATGATTATATAACTCGTTTCCTTTCCATAGGTTTTCCAATGCTTATGCCTTATGTATAATTACTTTATGTGGAACACATATTCATGTACATGTTATTATGGGTGTTCCCATATAGTGATCCAATGGATTGGGTAATGTTTATGTATCTTTAGATGATATGTATGGGATAAGGGAGTAATCCAAATGTATGATGGGACTATATCCACCATGTTATTCTTTTTGTATCATATGTCATGATTTTTCATCATATTTATCCCCTTACTAGGATTTATAGCTCACCCATTTAGTTTATGTATTCCTTAGGTTATCCTTCATAGTTTTAGAAGATCAAAAGAATCTAGGATCATATTATGAATATTTAAGTAAAGATGTTTTATTTTAGTTTCATTTCTATGTTTTATGTACATGGTATTGTAAAGACACTAGGACTCTTGATCCATTAATACATGTAAAAGTATTGGGTCATTATAGTTGGTTTCATAGGAAGGTCTGGTAATTTTTTGGGATAAGGACAATAATATAATGCTAAATCCCCTAGAGATAAGTCTAATTATGTGAAAATATCTTTAAATTTTAGTGAAGTATAGATCTAGTGGTTTCAAAGAAATTACATCCATGACTGGATAATACTAGTGGAAGTGTATCTAGAACATATTTGTTTAGGGACAATAAATTTTAAAGGAATCATTGGGTATTAATTTGAACTGTACCTGGTGAATTAAAAAGGTGTATTTTTTCACACTTTTTTGAAACTCCAAAGGTATATGATTTTGTAAATTCAAAAACTCTATATGAAGAATTATAAAGGACTTGAATAGATTTTTAGGTTAGAAAACCTAATGGGAAAATTTCCATGGATAACCTAGATTGAAACCTAGAGACTCATAAGTTAGAATATACATGTCATTTATTATTTATTGATTCCATATTTATAGCTTACCTATTATATTCTTATTAGTTTGAGTATTTTAATCCCTAATTTTCATTTATTTTAGTTAATGGTGTAAAATGGGAGTAATTGTGCCAATAACCAATGTGGTGGGAAATTTAATGATTTCCTTAATAAGATACCTAACATAATTAAAGTAGGAGTTGATAAATTCATGTAAGTATTGGTGTAACATCCCAACCCAAATCACCAGGTTCGAGCCTGAATTCCACATGACCTCAGGCACACCTCCCCATACTCTAGAGGCTACCAACTAGTAGCGAGGGTCTTGATTGGAACCATGGGGAGACTATACTATCCATCAGAGTGAAAAATAACAAATAAATAACCAAAAATATAACAATATATAGAGTACACAAATACCAAAAAAAATACCAATAGTATGAATGAAAGATAAAACAATAGTCTCAAATTCATAAAAATATAGAACAGTCAAATTCCCATTGGGCCAATCATGTATAAAAATAGTGAAATATAAAAAACGACATAGAGGCTCTGTAACACCAATCCTCACCTTATCTCAATCTCCAGACTCAAAGAAATCTATCTTATCAGATGATAAACTCAAGACTCAACCCAACCTGTACCTATAAAAAGTGAGGGTTTCCTGGGTACCGATGTGTCAAGGCTACCTAAGAAGGGCATGAGTACAACTCAGTAGGACACCAACAACATGATCCAATACCTAACCAGTAATATTTAGTGCATGTTCATGTGATAATATTAATATAAAGTAAACAGAAATTACATATCTGCAAAACATAGAATATAATCACTAAGCACACACAAGAAATAATAACTATGTTTTGAGTGATTGTGTGCTTACCAAGACACCATGAACCCAGAACATACCTTTTTGGCTCCATGCAAGAAGGATAATCATAAAATAATTCATAAGTAACCATGATATCCATAGGGATATTGAATCTATTACTCTAATTCCTCTTGGAAACATGTGTTCATGCTACTCATCATACTCTAGGAATCACGTAAAAAATGTTACTCAACATTCACTAGGAACTAAGAGCTACTCGGAATTCACTAGGCATCAAGTGCATCCTCTGCATGGCATCTATGGAACCATCGTATTACCACTTTGTGCTTAGGACCATATTCATCAATGTCACAAGTCATGTACACACCCTCTCTAAGGGACCATTAAGTAATTATAGTCCACATATTTTGATCATCAAGAATGAAGACTCTAAAGGCATGGTAACATATATAACAAGGGAAAGAATATGAGGAAATCATAGAATAACATTACATCATGAGTAATAGTAGTAATATAAAAAATACATGTGATCATCATCAAACATGGAGAAACAATATACTCAAGAATACTCTTGGAACAAAACAACATAAAGTGTCTCATGGGATATACATGAACCCACATGTGATCACTATCGAGCATGGTCAACAAGTTAAGACAATACATGTGTCATATCAAGGAAAATACTGTATATATAAACATAGTACAACATATCATCATTATTTATGTCAACTACACATGTGATCCAAATCAAACACGGTCTATTATGAAATCAAATAATACTCAAGTGATAATCAACATACATGGTCTCACAGTGGTACACACATCATGCACATGTGATCTATACATCAAACATGGTATCACAGGATCTAGGTATCATGTAACACATCAGAACACCTATAGGTGTCCATGTAGTCTAAGGCACTCATAAGTGATAAAACCATGTTCATTAGTAGCTGATATCAAGCTAGTACACAAGGGTCCATCAGAGCCCTTTTCACTTTGTCCAATTACATTAGGCATATTTCCTTTAATTAATTAAAATTTAAGATTAATTAATTAATTAAGGATTATTATTATTCATAAATCATTATAAAAATCTGGTTCATTCACCTAAAGTGGATAACCTCATACCACATTACAATAATCATGAAATAATACCAAAGTTTAGAGTACATGGGACCACCAACCTCAAATAGATTCGACTCCAATCCAAGAAAATCCCAATGAATTTATCTGATTCTCCTAAGTCCAATCGGTCTCCATCGATCTCCTTGGGTTCCTATATTGTGGTCAATCATTCAAAAAATAATTAATTATAACTACATTATATTTAATTAAATGAATACAATAAGAACCCACAACCAAGGTAAAAAGGCACACATTTAAAAATACTTAATGGATTTCACTACCTACCTAGAACCATAACCAACCACCCATAGAAGGTCTATCACGTTCTTCTAACACTAAAATAAGAAAAATACCTATTGAACGGTGACAAAAAAAACCAATTTAATATAATTTAATTGAAAAAACTAGAATATTTCAACTGTTGATATACCTTCTTTGAAAATCTCATCAATGACATGTGTTCATTACCAAGTGAAATCCTCTTTCTATGATGATCAAAGTCTTGTCATCCTTGGAAAAATATTTCAAGATCTAGTGGAATTTATATCTGATTTATTTAATTAGAATAAATCCAAAACAAAAAGGAAATCAAATAGAAATAGACATCAAGATATTTCAAGGTTAAGGAATTTACAAGAGGGATTCATCGCAATGAGAAACACTTCAATCGGTAAAGGAACAAGATTATAGGATCTCCTAGAGAGAAAAAGCTCTCATTCACATCTCATTATGCATATGAGGATTTATGGGATGAATTATGAGGGCTATATATAGATACCCTCACTTTAAATACTCTTTCAAACTTTCTATGATAATTTCACGATGTAAAACATGCTTTCACATCATGAGTTTTGGGGGGAAAGCACAAACTGGGCCTAGCCAACATGTGTCATAGTGTGACACAGAGTGTCGCATTTTTATTTTTTAAGTAGTGCTACACGACCCTATTTTTATGACTTAAACCCTATTAGAACACCCCATGAACCTTCTTCACATCATAAATACTATATTCAATATGTTAATGGGTTGTTGCAGCACCTAACAGTAGTCACGGTCCCAAAGCCACTCCTCTAGTGGCCTATCGGACCACCAAGTCATCACTTGAGTCTTGAAACCCGTCAAAAACACAATTTTGGAATTATTAAACACTTAGAAAATAGTAAATATTTCTAGTTCTCAAAAATAACCATTCATAAAATTAAATTTTCAAACTTCCCTAGAAAATTTCCAACATGTAACGGTGCAAGCCATTACTATGGAAACCCATAATTTTTAAAATCTTTTTTTCATGATTCATTACATAAGGTTACACATGATACCATCCCAAAAGATTATGAGGTATAGTGTATTTAAGTAATTAGATACATAAAATATTAAAATGAAACATGGGTGCAATGAAATTAATTAAAAACTTCAAATCATTCCCATTTATTCCACTGATCTTCTAATAGTATATGAGATAACTCGGGGACATATATAAGAAAGGGGTGAGATATAAATCCCAATAAGATAATAATAGAAGAAAAAATTATAAAAGTGATTCATTTTAGTCAATAGGAATATCAAGGTGACGTAAAATGGTTGATAATCATAAATATGAACATTGAAGTATGATATAAGGCGATAACATCAAGGCAATATAGGAATGTATCAAGAACATAAAACATGACATCATAATCATAAGTCAAGGATAACCATATATAAATCATAACTAGTGTGATTAGGATGACCTCCAAGGAACCATACATGGTATCTAATGAGAGAAGAAACATTACCCAATGTATTGAAGAGCAATATAATTCTGGTCCAACCCATCACATTCATATCATGTACATGCATAAGTGTGCCATATAGATCATACAATATAAGAAAGCATGTCATTAATTTTAATACCATGATTAAGGAGTATGGGTTATATAAATTTAATTCCCATATAAATTAAGGATGGGTACATATATTTTAAAACCCTTGATTGAAAAATGGGATGGGTATTAACTATAAAAATGTTTGTCCTGGAAAAATTGTAGGATAATTTTGAAAAGATAATAGGTGCACATAAAGGTTTAAGGGAGGGTTTAATGAGATTTAAAGGTGGTCAATTATTACTTGGTAAAATAATAATGGTAAAGGAATGTGTAAAAACACATTACAACATGTAAAATTTGAAATTAAAAGTCTTGAAACAAAGAAAGTACTTGAAATAAAAAGGAAGATAAGAGGATCACTTACCTTGAGAGGGCACTTCTAAAATATTGGGAGGATCTTCTTAAGAGAATTGTAATAAATTTGTAGGGATTTAGAGATGTAAATTGATAGTAAATACATGATCACCATGGTTTTAGTAAAGAATAGTGGGAATATGGGTGGGTATTTATAGCAAAAGAGAGGGAAAATCTTCTTTAATTTCTATACTTAGGTTTTGAACTCTATATGATAAAATAATCAAATCCACAAACCTTCAGATAATTTTTTCCCACGGTTTCTAAAAAATAGGATTGTATTTAAATATTTTTTTATTATATGATCCAAAATTCTTAAAATAGTACAATTGGTGAAGTGTAAGTGAGTCATACTCGTAAATAATTGATTTTAAAACATTAAAATATAATATAGGTCTTGGAGGATTCATTATGGGTTTATAAAATTAATAAAATAACTTAAAAAATACATTATTTTAAAGGATAAATATATATTTTTTCAAGGATTTATTTTATTTTATTTATTAAATCAATTTTTTTTCCATCATGATTTCATAATACATAATATATATTTATACCATATTTAATTTTTTCAAAAAAAATAAATTATCCCAAAAAATTATAAAAAAAAATAACCATTAGCTAATTTTTAAATTATTATTTCAAAAATAATATTTATTTTATCAAAATAATTTTATAAATATGATAATTTTCACTTTTAAATAAAAACCCTTATTTGATGAAAAATACTAGTTTTAGGATATTAACCACTTTCCAACCCTTCTAAAAATTACATTGGACTTCATTAAATTATGTTATAATTTATATTTAAGTAATTATTATCTAATAAAAATATTTAATTAAAATATTATTTGTTATACAAAATCTTTAATTTATGAAAAAAAAGTGTCATAATTGAAACTATATATTTCCCAAAAATAAAATTTTGATTTATTCGTGTAAAAATATAATTTTTATTAAACACATTATATAATTATTTATAAAGAAATAATAAAAAGTTATAAATATAATCATTATTTCATTAATAAGAAAATATAAAAAATCATACTATTAGGGTTTAGATACATGACCCATTATTACACCAACATACACTTTAAGGGTAATGTGTGTGATGATGGTGTTTTCTTTAGGTGGTTCAATGAACATGATTCAGTCCATTATCTCAATAAGATTGAACCTCCCCTATAAATGATTTATTTTGAGATTTTGTTATTGAATCTTGACTTGGGTTTGGTCAAGTGAAAAAACCCAATGATGTCATCTTCCTCAAAAGCTCTGATAAATGGGCTTCATAGGGTATGATCCTACTGATCGAGGTCATCACTTCTTCAATATGTGTCAATTAGACTTTATCATAATCCTTAATATATACTAATTTTAATGTTCAGTATAAAATTATTATATTATCAATGATTAAGATGATTAATGGTCTTTGAAATCCAACAGGATATATCAGTCCAAAATAACTAAAGCAGTGCATGTGTTTTCTATAACTATAAGTAATTTATTCAATCAAAAGGGAATTTAATTTATAAAATTCATGTTTTTAAATTATTCCCCCCTTCAAAAAATTATGCCCTAAATTTTCATTTTTTACAATAGAACATATATGGGTTCTTTTGTTTCATTACCTCTTTCAATTCTCATGTCACTTTCTTAAAATTGTGGTTCTGCCACAACACTTTGACCTGTTGAGTTATCTTATTTTTTAGAACTTTTTCTCTATGATATATAATATTTATAGGTTTCTAATCATATGAAATATCATTATATAATTTTACAACCTCTAGATTCAGTACATGTGAGTGGTATAGTATGTAATTCCTTAATAGGGATACGTGGAACACATCATGTACTTAGGAAAGGTTAGGTAGGACTGTTAGTCGATATACCACATATATGATGTGAAAAAGGATATCAAAGGGGTCAATGTATCTTGGACTAAGATTTACCTTCTTCTCAAACCTCATGAATTTATTATATTGAGATATATAAACTAACACATTATCTTCAACCTCAAACTCCATGTCTTTTCAATGAATTTTTTTTTTGAGAAAAGATAAGCTATATTACTGATCAAGAAAACCATGCCAACAAAGCCAAGAAGGAAACGAGTCCACCCAACAATGATCACCCCAAGATTTCCTAAAAGGATCCAAACAATGAGCCTTCATATTCCCTCCTTTCTTGATAAAAGAAAAATTGTATGCAGCGAATCATTCGTTTAAAGACCAAATCTTCCTCAAGATAAGGCCATACGATTGAGAGGCATCATCCTTCGATGATAGAGCGTTCACCACTTCGAGGTAGTCAGATTCTACCAAAACCTTGGGCCAATTTTTTGAACGGGCTAAAAGGATCCCATGAAGGATGGCAGAGGCCTCCGCAACCACAGGGCTCCACGAACAAGGCACTGCCCAGCACTGATCTTCCACAATCTAGCTACAACTATTATAAACAATGACTCCAATACCGACCCTAGAATTATCAGAGACCGCAGCATCAGTATTGATCTTGAGAAAACCCTCGGGTGGGGGAACCAGCAAGGGACCGTCTGTTGAGTGTTTCCCAAAGAAGGCATTGTATCATTATTCTTCCAACTGTTCATCCATTATCTAGCCCTGTCCACCCAAAGACGATCATGGGTCACCTTAATTTGGAAAATACAATCATTACGTCGAGTCCACACCAACCAAGAAATTGTTCAAATCAACCCCACCACTCTCGGTTCAAGAGAGGACACCCATTTTAACTGATTTTGGACCAGCCCCAATGAAAGATCAAAGAACAAACCAAAATCCAGTTTCCATTCCTTCCACACCCCTTCCACCTCATGACAGGAAAGAATTGCATGTAGAGGGGATTCCACCTCCTGGATAATCCCAGATAAGATCTGCCACCAAAAAAATTTCACCTTAGTGGGAGCATAGAGCGATCAAATTCTCTTCCATTGATTATCAGGAAAGGCCTGGACCATGCCTTGGACCCGCAATTTGTAACCCGAGCAGACAGAATATTTTCCATGAGATTCCCCAGTCTAGTAAAGCTAGTCAATGCCCATCCCTGGTGTGAGAGGAATACTCAGGATGAGTTGACGATCAACCTCATTAAACCAGCTGAGAATATTCCCCCAATCCCAGTCCTTGATTGAGTCATTAATCAGATCACGTAACCTTTCGTCTTCAAACCCAGGAACAACAAATGAGGAGACCTTATGGTTAACGCCATTGGACAGCTAAGAATCCTTCCAAACATGAACATTATTCCCATCAGCAATTCTCTAAATGCATCCAGTTTCAAGAAGAGATTTTGCGCCCCAGATGCTTCTCCACATAAAACTAGGTTGTGGCCTCAACTGGGCATGCAAGAAGTCATAATGAGGTAAATATTTTTCACGCAAAACCTTTGAGAACAGGGTATGTGGATGGGAGATGAGGTGCCATCCTTGCTTCACAAGAAGAGCCTCATTAAACCATTTGAGATTCCTAAAACCAAGCCCCCCATGAAATTTTAAAATGCACAGCTTCTCCCAAGACATCCAGTGTGAGTTATGTTTTCCTTCATGAGATCCCCACCAAAAATTCTCCAACCGGGAGTATATTTGATCGATGAAAGTTTCTAGGAATTTAAATAGTGACATAGCATAAGAAGGGATTTCTTGAGCCACTGACTTCACAAGAACTTCCTTTCCCACCTTGAAAATATTATTACTAGACCAAAGGCAAATAATACTATCCACCCTATCCACAATCGAGGTGAACACTTGTTGCTTTGACCTCCCAACAAGGTTCGGGAGTCCAAGGTACTTAGGATACTTATCCACCAGCGGAAATCCACACATTCACTGCAACTCCTCCCTCTTTGCTTGCAATACGTCTCTATTGAAAGAAAAATCTGATTTCGAAGGATTAAGACGTTACCCAGAATCCCTTTCATACAGATTGATGGTATGTAACACTGAACTGCATTCTTGCGAGGTAGAATGAGCAAAAAGAAGGCTATCATCTGCAAATAAGAGATAGGAGATTGGGAGGGCATTTCTACATAACTGAGCACCATGAATAGTTCCTTGATCTGTCGCCTTCAGAAGGAGGTGAGAAAAAACATCAGCCACCAAAATGAAGAGATAAGGCGACATGGGATCCCCTTGTCTCAAACCTCTTGATGGTTTAAAGCTCACTAAAGGGGAACCATTAATATTAATTCGGTAGGAGATAGACATAACACAATTCATGATATTAAAACTCAATTTCATCCCAAAGCCCAAATTAGAGAGAACAAGTTCTAGAAAAGGCCATTCAACTCTGTCATAAGCTTTCATCATATCTAATTTCATTGCCATGATTCCTCTCTTAGATGAGGAACAAGTTTTCATAGAGTGGAACACTTCAAAAGAAATGACATCATTATCATTAATTGATCTCTTTGGGACAAAATCACTTTGGTTATCTCAAACAATCAATGGGAGGAAGTCCCTAAGTCTGGCCACCAAGATTTTGGAGAAAATTTTGTAAACAACATTGCACATATTGATTGGCCGAAACTCTGAGACTGTCTAGGGGAACTAAGTTTTTGGGATAAGAGTAATAAGAGTTTCATTAATGGAGTCAAGAGATGCTCTACCTGCCCAAACCTCCTTCAGAAGGACCACAACATCAGGCCAAATGATATGCCAAAAGTGTTTAAAGAACATGGCGTGAAACCCATCAGGCCCCGAGGCCTTGGTAGAGTGAATAAGATGCAGATCCCTAAAAACTTCATCGTCGGAGATATCTCTTTCTAACTGATGATTCATATCATCTGTAACCAACTTTAGGATACAGTTAGTCAGACCTAGAGGAGTGCTGATACTTTTCACTTCATAGAGTTTGTTGAAAAGTTCAGGATGATGGAGTAAATATCATGGGAGTCATGAACAACTCTCCTGTTAGGATCCTCTAGATGCGCAATATGATTTTTCCTTCTCCTTTCATATGATATTTGGTGAAAAAAGTTGGTATTTTGATTTCCATCTTTGATGTGAGACTCTCTTTCCCGAAGAAACCAGAAACTCTCCTTCTCCCTCAATGTTACATTAAGATGTTTTTCTGCAACAGATATATTTTCAAGGACAGAGTCAGAATAAGGAGAATAGTGGAGTCTCTTTAAGCGAGTGTCAGCCTCACTAATACGTCTGTCAAAGTCTCCAAACCTCACAGTGCTCCACTTCTGTAAGAAATATGCAGTATTGCAGATATTATACATGAAGAAGTGATTAGGTCCTTCCCAAGACGCTTGGACCACCTTTTCACAGTTCTTGTCTTGGAGCCACATACTTTCAAATCGAAAGGTCCGCCCAGGCCCCCTCTGTTTCCCTTGAGAGAGCGTCGATAAGATGATGGGACAGTGGTCAGAAGAGACTGGGGGGGAGGTAAAAAATAGAGAAATCATGAAAAAGAGAAGTACACTCATCATCCCCAACAAATATTTCCAACCTTTCTGCAAGACGGTTCGCCATTGACTGACCCCATCTCCAGGTGAACGGAGATCCAGAAAACCCAAGGTCATGAAGAGATTTCAACAAAAGGGAATACCTAAACTCCTCCATAGCATCCCCACTCCTCACGCGTCCCCCTTCTTTTTCATGGTGATAGAGGACCTCATTGAAATCCCCCCAGATCAGGAGAGGTCCAGGTAAAGAGTGTCGTAGCTGATTCAAAAGGGTCCATGATTTGTGTTTATCATGCCCACCCGGCCACCCATAGAACCCAACAAATGACCAAGTAGGAGACCCGGGTCCAGCAACTGTCACAGCAATGTTATTACTTGAATAATTAGAAATCTGGACCCCAAGATTCGCCTTCCACAGGAGGCAGAGGCCACTAGAGTGTCCCTGTCGTCCAATGGGAAAGACGTTTGTGAAACCAAGCTTCGAACCCAGCAAGCCAGCATCCTTGCAATCCAACATAGTTTTGGATACAAAAACTATGTCAGGGAGATATTTGGAACTCTAGTGATGGAGAACACGAACCATTCGGGGGTTTCCAAGCCCCCTATAGTTACAGCATAAGATTTTCATTTCTCTAGGTGGGGCTGGGACACGCCTGCCGCCGCCTCTGAAGTTTTGACACACTGTTTGTCATCTGCCACTTTCCACCTCTTAGGCAGGCTTTCGCTCAGCTGACATGCCTCCAAGCACTGTTTATGATCACTAGGCTATGTCCTGATAGAATCCACACCCCTATTCCCACCAACCATCCTTTTCCACATCCAATTTTTGATAGAACCTGTCAACATTATCCCAGGCATATCGTCTTTGTCCGGAGAGGAAGTACCGGGTGCCACATCACCTGAAACAGAAGTCGGGTCTGGTGGTTCCTCACAACGTTGATGTATCCCTGAGCCTGGGTTTAGTGGTTTCTTGCAATTTGAAAGCGGCCCAACAGATGGGGAGGCAGTGTCCTTCACCACATTGGGAGCCCGACTGGGGTTGACAGTTGGATCCTACCCCTGCCACATTTGATGCTCCCCAAACACGGCCAAGGGAAATGGCCTACGCACATTCCTTCCTTATACCTGTTGATCCCCTCGATTATCAGCAGAAAGATTCGGCGGCCTGAGCCTGATGATATTAAGATGATTAGGTTCAGCCTGCTTACAAATCGCCTTTGCAAGTTTTTCGCGATCCTTTTGTTTTTCAAGTTCAGATATAATAGTCATTCCAGAGTTTTTTGCATGAAGCTAGGGACCGTATTGCAGAATAACATTGCCTTGTCCATCCTCCTTCTTCACTTTACAGTCCTTCTCTAAATGTCCAAGTCACCCACAAAATAAACAGAAAATAGGAAGCTTTTCGAACTCAAAAGAAATCCAGACACCAGAATCCTCCATTGACAAAAACATGCCCCTCATAAGAGGATGTGCGACATCAACCGAAACCCGGATCCGCACTCCAGTGAATTGGATCAGACCGATCCCATTCTAGGAATTTACCTATACGGTCTCCAATCTAATGCATCACACATTCATTTCTACCACAAAATGGGATTCTTGTAATCCGAATCCAGAAAGGTGAACAAGACAAATTAATTTTTTGAATATCTTTGAAGGTCCTCCATTAGGATGATCTGGTTGTCAAAGGACCATGGTCGACCGTTGAGGGCCTTTTTTTGTCTTTTTAATTAAATAATTCAAAGATTAGAAGGCCCTCCCCCACTTCTCTAATAGAAACACCATCAGAGTATTTTTCAGCGCACCCGGGTTGAAGGGTGTGCGTGTAAAAAATTTCCCAACGACCATAAGGGACATCCGCTGCAAAAGAAATGTGTCTTCACTCTTCCGTGTGACAATTGTTGATTCCTCTTTATCAGTTAAAGAAAGGTTCCTCCATCAAGTCAATAAGTCCGGCTCCATAGGGCTCGAGAGAGGGAAGAACTCGGCACTAACAAAACACCGTCACAACCAGGTCCATCCCCTCACCCCTTCACGAGCCCACTCTTCATGAGCAACCCCCTCACGCTTGCCTCCATAAGAAACACACGCAACCCAGATCGTGCACTTCATGAACTGAGTCCAACCCAGGTCAAATTTGTTATGATCCCCACCCTACATAGACCAAGTCCTTTGTGCCTTCCAAACTCTCCTTTGCGAACAAGCTCCACTATGCGAACCAACACCCAACACACACCATCCCCAACGCGGTCAAACTCCACTGCGCGGGCCTGACCCCAGCGCGAACCAGCCTCAACATAGTGGAAACAATTCTTGAACCAGCACCCTACACGCCTAAAAAACATCTGATCCATCACCCTACGTGGCTGAAAAAAGCACCAGAAGTCACATGAGCCAAAACCCTGCGCAGAAAGACCCTGCACGGAAGAAAACTCTCGCGATTTCCACCCTACACAAACAACACTTGCGGACCTCGATCTGCATGAGGAGAGACCAATGAGAGCCCCAAACCTACGCAGTCACTCCCTCCGAGCTCCCAGTCCATCGTGACCCATTGCAAATCCTTGAAAATCAAAACCATCATAGATCTGTCGCACATCCATCGATCCGTAGCAGGTCTCTCACAGATCCGTTGAAATCAAAACTGTTGCAAACTCGTCACAGATCTGTCGAAAATGAAGAACCGAAGGTCGCAATCAACAAATATCAGATCTGTGAAGAGTCAAAACAGCGCAATATAGATGAAGAACACCAGCACAGGGGTAAAGCCGCCTTCAGAAATTAGCAACCAGAGAGTAAGAAAAGAAATCACCATCACAAATTTGTAACCAGGGATAGACAAGGAAGTCATCATCGAAAGTCCACCACTAGAGAGGAATCAAGGAGGTCGTCGTCCACCGCTATAAGAACTCGAGAAAAAAAGACCTAGGATGCCCTAGGACGGGAATGCTCTCTAGATAGAGATACTGTCTTGTCGATGAATATCTTCATATATTTTGTGTCAAATTTTTGTGGATTTTATATGATGTTGAATGGTTTGAATTTTATTTATTATACCTTGGATAAGATCATATTCCCTAAGCTTCATATCCAAAACTTCATCCTATCATGTTGGAGCCTAAAACCTCTTCCCATATAGAGATTCATAAGGTTACATTATAATACTTATATAGAAATTGTTGTTATAATATAAATATACTAGGGGAAGGTATTGATATCAACATCCATGGAAATCCCTTAAACATGATCTCATCATATCATCAAGAGTTTGGATGGTTCTCTCAAACTAACCATCCATCTTAGGGTGATAGGAAATACTATAACTCAACTCTATATCCATTTCTTATTGAAGTATTCTCTAGAACCTCAAATAAAACCTCAGATATCGATCAGATATAATGGAGAGTGTCAATTCATGAAGTTTTACCACTCCCCTTATGTATATATTATCTAGTTGGTCAAGAGAGAAATATTCCATGATTGAAATTAAATGCACTGACTTTTTAAGGTGATCGACAACCACCTAGATGGAATTATTGCATTTAGATGTCCTGGGGAGTCCTATAAAAAAATTCATGGTTATGTTTTCCCATTTTCATACTGGTATGGTAAATGGTTGCATCATACCCTTAGATTTATATCATTCAGCCATGACTTATTTTCATACTAAGCATTAAGATACAAATTTTTTAATCTCCCTCTTCATGTTATACTACCAAAAGTTTTGATTTATATATCTATAAATCTTAGTAATTCCTAGATAAATAGAGAAGGATGAGATATGCACATAATCCAGAAGTTCCATCTTCAGTTATGGTTTTTATGGGACACGTATCTAGGTTCCAAACCATATAAATCTATATTTTAAAAGCTAAACTCTGGAATATTCACTACATTTTTTGTATCTCCACATCATTTTTTGGTCCTCCATGATCCTATCAAGAATAAATGATTGAGAAATTATTTGAGAAATGTATGATGAAGATCCTTTTATTATTCCAATGTCTATCTTTTTCATGTCTAAGAATATTGGATTCCTTTCAATCTTCATCATGGGTTGGGTAATAGGATCTTTTCTAATCAGAGCATCTTCCAATGTGTTAGACTTCTTAGTATGGTAATGGATTGAACAATCATAATCCTTGATCATATTTAACCACATCCATTATTTCATATTTATATCCTTTTGTGTGAATATGTACTTGAGGATTTTATGATCTGTATATATATCAAAATTCTCCCCATAGAGATAATTTCACAAAATATTCAATGTAAAGATCACTGCAACCAATTCTAGATCATTCATTGGGTATTTATAATCATGGATCTTTAATTGGTGGGATTCATAGGCTATCACTTTTTCATATTTCATGAGTACAAAATCCAATCCCTTTTTGGATGGATCACTATAGATCATAAATCCTTCCCAATTGGTGGTTAATGTGAGCATAGTTGTAGTGATTAGCCTCTTATTTAACACTTTAAATCTCTTTTTTCATTCATCATTCTAGAAAAAAAATCCCCCTTTTTATTTATCTTGGTTAGTGTTCTTGAAAATCTTGATAATTTTCTCACAAATCGACGATAGTACCCAGCTAATCCAAGAAAAATATAGATCTCTATCATAGATGTTGGTCTAGGTAATCCTTCAATTGCCTCTATTTTTTAAGGATCTATATATATACCTTTTTTGGTGATAAAATTCTCTAAGAATATAAATTTATTCATCCAAAACAATCATTTAATATACTTCACATATATGTTTTAATTTCAAAAGGTATTCCAGATAATGTTCAAATACTCCTTATGTTTCTCCTTTATTTTAGAGTAGATAAGAATATCATCTATAAAGACTACCACAAATTTATCAAGGTAATACCTAAATACTCTATACCTTACGTCGATAAAGATATATGAAGTATTAGTGAGTCTAAATGGCAGCATTATGAATTCATAATCCTCGCACCTTGTATGAAAATCATTATTGGGGATATCCTCATTATTTATGATTACTTGATAATATCTTGACTAAATATCCACCTTAGAGAAGTATTTTTCTCCACATATCTAATAGAATAATTTATAAATCTATGTAAGAGGATACTTGTTATTTATTTTAATCTTGTTGAGCTCATGATAATAAATATATAGGTTCATTGACCCATTATTCCTCTTGATGAAGATAGTAAGTGCACCCCATGTTGAAGCACTTAGGCATATAAACTCTTTATCTAGATTCTCCTATAGTTTATTCTTTGGTTATTCAAGTTCAACAATGACCATTATATATAGTCTTGGATATTTGAAAATCGTTGGGTATAAGATTAATTGTAAACTCAACCTCCCAGCTTTGAGGAAGACCAGCAAATTCTTCAGGAAACGCATTAGTGTATTCCCTTACAATGATCATGTATTCAAGGATTATATTTTCTTTAGTATCAATAATTTTACCTAGATACACTAGATCATAAGGTAATAATATCCATTATTGAGATGATGATTCCAAAGGATACTTATCCTACTCCTTGAACTTGTATAGAATTGGAGGAAAATTTAAGATATAATGGTTGATTTCATTATCTTGGTAATTTATGTTGGATCTATATAAGGAGATCTAATATATATCTATAATTACATTGGATTATGGTAAAGGGAGTATCATAATGTTTGATTTGAAGTTCAGTCCTAAAATATAGATAGGGGATATGTTATATACTTGGGATGAAATAATTTCCCCATTTTCCATTTTCATAGATAGTTTCACTTCCATGTTTTGAGGTTGTTTTTGAATAGTTCTACAAAACTTGAATTATACAAAATAATGCATAGAACCAAAATCAAATAGTATATTCTTTATTCTTGAATGAATAACTAGCATACCGATCAACACATAATTTTTAGGATCCACCTCAGAAGTTGTGATGGCATAAGCTCACCCTTGATATCTGGGATTTAAAGGTTCTTAGAATCAGTTATCATCAACAAAACTTTTATTAGTGTATTTATTCACGTAGTGTCCTTGTTCCTTGTAGTTGAAGAATTTGATATATGGCTGAGGTTTGATTGGAGTATTCCTTTCTTACATCACATTAGTGGGTTTTTCCCATTGGTATTCTCTTTATAGGTACCCTTCTTTCCCATGCCTAAATCATTTCCTTATAGCCTTCAATAAATTTATGGGATGATTTCTCCTACACTTTTGGAAAGTGGGAAGTTATACTTTCTTTCCCCCATGATATTTATCTATCACACCACGATAATTAAAATAAATTATCTGATTCCTATCTCCTAACCCATGAGACTCATAAGGTTTTCCAATCACTATTTCTCCATTGAGGGAACATCATAAAATTTACTTATTTATCCCACCAAATAAGCAGTCAAATTTACTTTTGGGGTCAATTAAAAAGGTGGAGTCATATCATGCAAGTATTTTTAAGTTCACCTCATACTCCATGATGGATTCATCAACCTTTTTCTTGATTCTAATAAAATACCTCTCTATTTTAAGTTAAAGAGTGATTGAAAAATATTTTTCAAAATTATTTCCAATCAATATAATTGATATATTCCTTAGGCTTCATATTTTTTATCAACATTAACCATTGATTAGATTCTCCATCCATATGATAAACAACTATAAAAACCTTCTCTTACTCAGATAATTGAAGGATATATAAGATATTTTCAATAGAATATATCCATTTTTCATGATTAAAGGATATGAATATTTACTAAAATTCACAGGAATTTATCATTTAAAGTTTTTAATTACAACATGCTCTTTATTAGGGGTATGTTGGATGTAGAGACCCGAAGCTTGATGTACATGGACAATACATTAATTTTTTGGAATACTTAATACATAACAAAAATAGACACATAAGGATCGTAATAGTTTAGTGTATTTGGAAACTCGGAATAAAATCTTCTAATCGTGGTGAACGATCTTCAAAATCTCCCAATAAAGATATTCCCCTTTTTTTTCTTACCTAAAACCTTTCTTTATATCCTAGGGAAAATAAAACATGAAAGGGGTGATCTCAAATGCCCAGTAAGGGTAAACATAGAGAACATAAAACAATCCATAAACATTTGAATGCAAAAACTTGAACATAAAATCTAAACATCAAAATCTTGAGCAAAGACATGAATTTTGGAAGTATGTAAGGCATATATCATAAGGGAACATCAATCATGATATAATATCATGGGAATAATACATGTAATTATGGAAAAACATTAATCACATGATATTATTTCCATATTAGCCAAGGCATTGCTGCCAAGACCATCTTAGTGGACAAAGTCCCTTTCTGAATCGAGTTCACTCCTCGTTCCAGTCCTGTAACACTGAACCGGATTAACTTACCGTTCTAGCCATGTCTATCTCCTGAGATATAAATCTTTACCCAATGCATTTGAGGGAGATATAGGTCCCAACCATCTCATATTGAAATCATTCTTTCTTGTGCCACAATATAAACATAAATCATTCATCATAACCCAAGAATAAAATGGGTTTCATAAACATCATTCCATCATAACATAATCCATACAAAAAAATTGGATATCATTTCATCATAAGAAAATTTAAACCATGTAAATCATAGATACATGATACTTGAAACATACACATATGAAATAATGCCATCTTATATGAAAAATGGTTTTGATAAAACACTTGAAATGAATTCTTGAGGAAAATATTCTTTTTTCTTCAAAATCATTTTCTTTTCACAAAATGTCGTGCAATTTTAATAGAAAATGATTTTGTTGAAAATAGTCATGAAATATTTTGGAGGAATCTTCATGAAATTAAGGCTTTATAAAACCGTAAAAATCCTTTCATTCCATATACGTTAAAAAAACATTCTTCTCGTACTTTTTTCGGAAAAGTCGTACCTTGTGGGGTAAATAAAAGAAAGATTCCTTCCATACCATGGGGTAAAAGTCAAAATGGGTAAAAATAACTTTAAACATACATGAATACACTTTTATAAAACATGTAAATGGATGATATCAATAACCCTAGTAAATACTTACGAATAAGCAATCTCGGATAAAAATGAGATTTTCAAAATTATCCCTTACCTTAGGTCCGATATGCTTCGTACGTATCCGAACCTCCTGTATAATTATTTAAATAGTGTAATTGACTTATTAAAGAATCATATTAATTGTTATGATATCATATATGTTTCACTTATGACTTTATATTACCCGTTCTTTTGTAAATTCTATGTTAAAGCAACGTTTTGGGTAAAATCATTTTATTTATCAAATGTGTTTCCACTTGTCGTTCTTGATATTATTACTTATATCCTGATTTACATAATTCCAGAATGTAAAACATGATTTATATATAATATATATTCATCATATACATATATATATTATATATCGATAAAAGGAATGAAACACACCGTTCATGGAGACGGTAGGTCGTACGTACGCATGAACGTTGTTTTCGTTTCCTTATTGAATTGAATGAAACTAAATAGATGACATACATATATATATGCATAAATCTAGTAGAATTATTATTTAATACATTTCATTATTATTCATTATATAAACTTTATGATCATTCATGTACGGTTAACATGGAGAATGAATCTCATCGCGTCGTGGAAACGGTAGTTCGTACGTACGCACGAGCAATGATATCATTCCCATAATTATTGAATAGAATTAGAGTGGATGGTATAATATATCAGAATCAGTATGATGTTATAATAACCATATATAGTTATTCTTTACACCATTATACCCATCCATGTAAGGTGTTGGTGGAAAAACAGATTTCACCACGGCGTGGAGACGGTATTCCGTACGTACGCACGCGTGGTGATTTCATTTTCCGTAGGATGGATAGATGGTGAAATAGGGTTGTTTAATACTTATAATAATATATCAGTATATGAGTTACACTGATGTTATTACTTCATAAGGAAACAACTAAAGAAGAAGAAGTGTAAGAAGAAATAAAGTTGAAAGAATCGGTAACAGACATTACCTCTTCTTTGAAGCGCCTCTTTGAGACCTCCTCTTAGGGCACTAAAATTGGTCTTTGAAGAAGATCAGAACCTCTAGGATGTTTCTAGGGAAGTGTAGAAGAGAAATTGGCAGGGTTTGGCCGAGCTTGAAGGCTCAAAGTGGTGTGATGAAGAGAGGGAGGAGGTGCCCTTTTATAAGGGAGGAGAGGGGCACCTTTAGAAATATAAGAAATATTAGTTTATATTAAATCCCAACCCCACTTAAAAACATCCAAAATGACTCATATATGAATATTAGATTATATAGGGTTGTAATATCATCAACCAATAAAATTTATACATGTTAGTAATTTATTTTAAACATTATCAACTTGATTTATCCTTATTTAATCAATTTAATTTTATTTGTGGTAATAACATTCTAAATTTTAAATTATAACAAATAATTACTTATTTGTTGTGAATTTTCCATAATTAGATACTTTATAACATTTTAGACCATATAAATTTAAATTTATAATTTTTAAATATTTTTGTGATTTTTAAACAATTTTATAATATGTTATTTTTATAAAATAGCAATAGTGTCAATTTTGACACTATTCATTTATTTGAATTTAAATAAACTATATACAGAAGATATGTTCGAAATAAAAGCTTTAATAGATTTATAAAAGGTCATATGTGTCTATAAAATTAGTTTATCACATTAAATAGTTCATATAATATTTATTTTATTATTTTTAAAACCATTTATTTGGTTTGTCTCTTAATAAAATAATTACTACAACATTTTTGTATAATTGGTTAATATAATTATTTGTTGCATAAAAATTAAAACTAAAATCCTATGATAAAGATAAATCTATTATCTTTCACAATAATACTTTTACTAGAATTTATCATCTTAAAATCACAATATTTAAATTTTTATATTTATTAAATTATGAAGGTGACAACTTTGGCATCATTTAAAATAAAATAATATAAGTGTCATAATCGCATTAATAAGGATCCAAATTGTCAAAAATTTGGCCAGTGGATGATTAGGGTGTATATATACACTAATAATAAGTTTTGTGCAGAATTTTTGGCTTTTTGATATGTATTACTATTTCAATAAAAACTATATTATTGATTTTTCACTAAATAAATAATTTCTGCATCGTTAATGTATAAGATAATAAGGTAATTAAATAACTTTTAAAAATTACAAATAAATTACCATGACAAAGAAAAACATTTTATATTTCAAATTAGTATTTATAACCGAATTTATATTCTGTATAAACTTATATTAAAAATACTTTAATTATTAAAGTTGAGTGAGACATATTTCACTTTCCTTTAAATAAAATAAACTAAAGGTCTTAATCACCTCCAAGTGGGTTCTAATGGATTCCCTTTCGACCCAATTATGACTTAGGATAAATTATAATCATCCAATTGTATTAAGACAGGTATTAGGATAATTTTATAATATTATATTTACCCTTAATTACCCAATTTACCTTTTACTATGGTAAATAAAATTTACCGTTGTTACTATTCATAAAGCCCAAAAATAAAAAGTAGTCTATTAATATAATTTGGACCCACTGATTCTAAAATATGGAATCCATTTTTCCAAATTCAATACATAGAAGTTTCAGAAATTAAATTAAAATTAATCCCGTTGTCGAAAGAAAACGGGTTTTTGTTTAAAACATTGCAAAAGATTGAATTTATTTAACCTACGAATTCAATGTAAAATCAAGGCTAATGAAATAAATTATATTAAATGGTAAAAATATATTCTATTTATACTTCAAAACCATTTAATATTATAATTTAACCACATAAGTTATTACGATGAAAAAAGTTGTTTTTAATTAAAATATAGCGTGTTTTTACTATTCATTAAAATATGAAAGTTATCAGAATAATATGAAAAATTTATCCAAGGTAAAATTTTATATCCTGATTCCAAATAATAATTTTATTTTGTAAAATTGAACTTATAAACATGTCAAAAACTAGATTTAAAGCGGGTGCGCCATTAAAAGGCGGCAAAACTGCATTTTTTGAAAAATACTTATTTTACCCGATAAATTTATTTTTTTCTTATACCATGTTCTAGAAAATATGTAAGATGAATAATAATGTTATAAAATTAAAATTTTAGTTAATACTATTCATAAAGGCTAGTTCATAATAATATTATAATAATATATGGTTGTTTAGTAAAACCCGGTATTGCGTACAACACACGCTATCGAGGAAGGTCGTGATTGTGTGTAATGCAAGACAAGTCAGGGTTGCGTGTTGTGCAAGAATCCTTTATTATTTCATATAACAGAATCCAACCATATTTTATTTATACATTGAATATATATATATATACACTCAATGTTGCGTAGAATGACTATTATAAAATGAACTTGAAATTGTGTGTAACACAATCTAAGAATAGTGTTGTGTATACTTCAAGCTAATACAGTGTGGCGTATAACACAAGATAATCTTTGTGTAGCATAAAACACATGACATCAAATAAATTAAAAATAATACTTATCATAAAATATTGGGTTGTTACATTCTACCCCCCTTAAAATGAATTTTGCCCTTGAAATTCGTCGGGGTTATACATGGTTTTCTACTTGAAAGTTTCTTTAATTGCAACGGACATCGTAAAATGAAATACCAAAACTAAACTTTAAAAACTAAAGTATGAAATGTAATGGTTACCCAAATTAACTAATCACTGGGTTTCCACATAGGATAACATAGGTGAAAATATGGATATGGAAGAAAAATCTAACCATCAAGTTCTGATGGAGAGTGGTAGAGGACATGGGTATGAAAAAGACAACAATCACAAAGCCATAAATTTGTGATGATCTAAGGTACCATCTGATTCATCGGATACAAGATCACTATGACAACATTTTTGGTTTTCAATATCATTTCCCTAATGTTGAAAATTTTGAATTAGAAGAAATACTTGCTTGATTTTTGTACAATCTCACTGTTGTTCTTGCTTTGAACAATTTTCCACTTCATCTCTTAAAGAAATGAAGTTGAATTTTTTATTCATGAAGTGTTAATAGATCATGTGATAGAATGATGGGTCATTCCATCTGTTTCAAACAAAAGGTTAGAAAAAGTTATCAAATATGCATAAGTCCATCTATGGTGAGGTTAATCATATACAATTCCAAAAATGAACTTATACTTCATATATCATACCGCTTAATAAAATAAAACTAGTTTCTACTAACCAGGGACTTCCTGTAGGCCAGTGGTAGGCGATAAAGGCCTTTCGCACTTCAGTTGTGGGTTCGATTCCCACAGCCTTGTCCGACGCGATGGGTTGTCACCCGTCCTGCAGGTTGTCCTTTTTCTAAAACTACATTCCTATAACATCTCATCAATAATATCGAAAAAAGTTCTATCCTTAAACAATACTAACTTATGTCCAACATAATCCATTCCAATCTTTAGGCTTATCCAAAATACATATGTCCAATCTCATAGTATAAAGAAAACGATTACTTGAAATGTCATCATCCAAGCATGTGAATACCATCATTTATCCCCCATATATCTTGTTGGTCACATTCCAATCATGTGAATACCTTAATCATGTATTCTCTTGAAAAATGAATACCCATTAAACCTTAGTGAAAACATGAATGCTGTCAAAAGTTAACTCTTTCCCCATACCAAAATCCAAAAATTCTATATACTCAAACCATGATATGACCTTCTCCTTATATTATTCATGAGCTCATTAATGCTATCAAACATTTAATTTTCTCCTTATCCCTTCATTATGCGCATATCATCTACTTTCCAAAAATATCTGAATAACCTTTCATGGTCACTGGTACCATTCATCATATACTTTCAAAACATAAGGAAAGACAACAGTGTAACAATCCTTAGATGTATCTTTATTCCATAGTACCATGATATTACTTATACAACATTACACTTGATAAACATGTAATCATTCCACTACCTTCTTAAATCATTGACCGAGCTTCAACAATTCTTTCATCTCACATATCATTTGTAGTCTCTTCATCATCATCAACATAAATACTACCCATACAACCATACTGATTCTCTTCATGAGACTTTACCTTAGGGAATTGGTTTGCATAATGCCCGTACATTCCACATTTAAAACATTTAACCATTGTTGATGTCATAGAAATACCATTATCCTCATCCATGGTGTTAACTGAACCTTTTCCTTTGCACTTACTGGCTTTGTGTCCTTCTTTTCCACACCCAAAGCATCTTCCAGTTCCTTTGAAACATTCTCCCTGATGCCTCTTCCCACATGATTTACATGAGGGAAATTGAACTTTCTTTCCTCTATGATCATCATGAAACTCCATCTTTCTCTTATTATCTGAGTCGGGAAACTTACCAAAGTTGAGATTATTGATCATATTATGAGATTTCTGATTAGGCATAATAACGATGTTTGGACTTCCAAATCCCGTTTCATTTGGTTTCTCATGAAGAATATCATTCCATTGTCCATCATATCCTCCATTATCGTGAATCTTCCTGTTTCCAGCCATTTTCTAAAACCCAAAAAGAATAGTGTGAGAGGAAAAAATCATGCTAGGGAAAAAAACATAGTAAAGGGGGAGTACCCTCAATATCTATCATCTTAGGTTAAATTCTAAGATTGTTACCATAGTTTTAGGACTATATCCTATACGTATACTTATCCTTAGGGACATCCCTAGACATACCTTAGAAATATCTCTAGGGATATCACTAACGTTTTCGCATCCTAGTTTCCAAAGGTTAAATAATCCTTTCCTCTGATACCAACTGTAGCGGTCTGGAATTACTTCTAGTGGACTATAATTGATACCTATCATAGCACTCCAAGGGCGGCTACACCCACTGGGCGGGACACACCACCATCCCCAGTGGCAGCCATTTCCTCATGAATCCCTTGGGCGGAGATCCATGCTTCGTCCAACGCTCACATATGAGAGTTCCCAAGGATTGGATACATTCCTACCTCATTTGCCTCTGATACCAACTGTAGAGACTCGAAGCTTGATGTACATGGACAATACATTACTTTTAGGAATACTTAATACATAATAAAAACAGACACACAAGGATTGTAATAGTTTAGTGTCTTTGGAAACTCAGAATAAAATCTTATAATCGTGGTGAAAGATCTTCAACATCTCTCAATAAAGATCTTTTCCTTTTTTTTATTACCTAAAACTTTTCTTTATATCTTGGGGAAAAGAAAACATGAAAGGGGTGAGCTCAAATGCCCATTAAGGGTAAACATAGAGAACATAAAACAATCCATAAACATTTGAATGCAAAAACTTGAACATAAAATCTAAACATCAAAATCTTGAGCAAAGACATGAATCTTGGAAGTACGTAAGGCATATATCATAAGGAAACATCAATCATGATATAATAGCATGGGAATAAAACATGTAATTGTGGCAAAACATTAATCACATGATATGATTTTCATAGTAGCCAAGGCATTGTTGACAAGACCATCTTAGTGGACAAATTCCCTTTCTTAATCGAGTTCACTCCTCATTCCAATCCTGTAACACTGAACCGGATTAACTTACGGTTTCAGCCATGTATATCTCATGAGATATAAATATTTATCCAATGCATTGGAGGGATATATAGGTCCCACCCATCTCATATTGAAATCATTCTTTCGTGTGCCACAATATAAACATAAATCATTCATCATAACCCAAGAATAAAATGGGTTTCATAAACATCATTCCATCATAACATAATCCATACAAAAAAATTGGATATCATTTCATCATAAGAAAATTAAAACCATGTAAATCATAGAGACATGATACTTGAAACATACACATATGAAATAATGTCATCTTAGATGAAAAATGGTTTTGATAAAACACTTGAAATGAATTCTTGAGGAAAATATCCTTTTTTTCTTCAAAATCATTTTATTTTCACAAAATGTCATGCAATTTTAAAAGAAAATTATTTTGTTTAAAATAGTCATGAAATATTTTGGAGGAAGCTTCATGAAATTAAGGCTTTATAAAACCATAAAAATCCTTTCATGCCGTATACGTTAAAAAACATTCTTCTCGTATTTTTGTCAGAAAAGTCAAAAAAGTACCTTGTAGGGTAAATAAAAGAAAGATTCCTTCCATACCATGGGGTAAAAGTCAAAATGGGTAAAAAGGAATTTAAACATACATGAATACACTTTTATAAAACATGGACATGGATGATAGCAATAACCCAAGTAAATACTTACGAATAAGCAATCTCGGAAAAAAATGAGATTTTCAAAAGTATCCCTTACCTTAGGTCTGATATACTTCGTACGTATCTGAACCTCCTGTATAATGATTTAAATAATGTAATTGACTTATTAAAGAATCATATTCATTGTTATGATATCATATATGTTTCACTTATGACTTTATATTACCCGTTCTTTTGTACATTCCATGTTAAAGCAGCGTTTTGGGTAAAATCATTTCATTTATCGTATGTGTTTCGACTTGTCGTTCTTGATATTATTACTTATATCCTGATTTACATAATTCCAGAATGTAAAACATGATTTATATATAATATATATTCACCATATACATATATATATTATATATCAATAAAAGGAATGAAATACACCGTTCATGGAGATGGTAGGCCGTACGTACGCATGAACGTTGTTTTCGTTTCCTTATTGAATTGAATGAAACTAAATAGATGACATACATATATATATACATAAATCCAGTAGCATTATTATTTCATATATTTCATTATTATTCATTATATAAACTTTATGATCATTCATGTACGGTTAACATGGAGAATGAATCTCATCACGTCGTGGAGACGGTAGTCCGTACGTACGCACGAGCGATGATATCATTCCCATAATTATTGATTAGAATTGGAGTGGACGGTATAATATATCAGAATCCGTATGATGTTATAATAACCATATATAGTTATTCTTTACACCATTATACCCATCCATGTAAGGTGTTGGTGGAAAAACAGATTTCACCACGGCATGGAGACGGTATTCCGTACGTACGCCCGTGTGGTGATTTCATTTTCCGTAGGATGGATAGATGGTGAAATAGGGTTGTTTCATACTTATAATAATATATAATTATATTATTTACACTGATTTTATTACTTAATAATGAAACAACTAAATAAGAAGAAGTGGAAGAAGAAATAAAGTTGAAAGAATCGGTAACGGACACTACCTCTTCTTTGAAGCGCATCTTTGAGACCTCCTCTTAGGGCACTAAAATTGGTCTTTGAAGAAGATAAGAACCTCTAGGATGTTTCTAGGGAAGTGGAGAAGATAAATTTTCAGGGGTTGGCCAAGCTTGAAGGCTCAAAGTGGTGTGAGGAAGAGAGGGAGGAGGTTCCCTTTTATAAGGGAGGAGAGGGTCACCTTTGGAAATATAAGAAATATTAGTTTATATTAAATCCCAACCCCACTTAAAAACTTCCAAAATGACTCATATCCTAATATTATATGATATAGGGTTGTAATCTCATCAACCAATAAAATTTAGACTAGTTATGAATTTAGTTTAAACATTATCAACTTGATGTATCCTTATTTAATCAATTTAATTTTATTTGTGGTAATAACATTCTAAGTTTTAAATTATAACAAATAATTACTTATTTGTTGTGAATTTTCCATAACTGGATACTTTATAACATTTTAGATCATATAAATTTAAATTTAAATTTTTTAAATATTTTTGTGGTTTTTAAACAATTTTATAATATGTTATTTTTATAAAATAACAATAGTGTCAATTTTGATACTATTCATTTATTTGAATTTAAATAAAATATATACAGAAGATATATTCGAACTAAAAGCTTTAATAGATTCATAAAAGGTCATATGTGTCTATAAAATTATTTTAGAACATTAAATAGTTCATATAATATTTATTTTATTATTTTTAAAACCATTTATTTGGTTTATATCTTAATAAAATAATTACTACAACATTTTTGTATAATTGTTTAATATACTTATTGTTTGCATAAAAATTAAAAATAAAATCCTATGATGAAGATAAATCTATTATATTTCACAATAATACTTTTAATCGAATTTATCATCTTAAAATCACAATATTTGAATTGTTATATTTATTAAATTATGAAGGTGACAACTTTGGCATCATTTGAAATAAAATAATATAAGTGTCATAATCGCCTTAATAAGGATCCATATGGTCAACAATTCGGCCAGTGGATGATTAGGGTTTATATATACACTAATAATAAGTTTTTTCAGATTTTTGGGCCTTTTGATATGTATTAATATTTCAATAAAAACTATATTATTGATTTTTCACTAAATAAATAATTTATGCATCATTAATGTATAAGATAATAAGGTAAATAAATTACTTTTAAAAATTACAAATAAATTACCATGACAAATAAAAACATTTTATATTTCAAATGAGTATTTATAACCGAATTTATATTCGGTATAAACTTATATTAAAAATACTTTAATTATTAGAGTTGAGTGAGACATATTTCACTTTCCTTTAAATAAAATAAACTAAAGGTCTTAATCACCTCAAAGTGGGTTCTAATGGATTCCATTTCGACCCAATTATGACTTAGGACAAATTATAATCATCCAATTGTATTAAGACAAGTATTAGGATAATTTTATAATATTATATTTACCCTTAATTACCCAATTTACCTTTTACTATGGTAAATAAAATTTACCGTTGTTACTATTCATAAAGCCTAAAAATAAAAGGTAGTCTATTAATATAATTTGGACCCACTAATTCCAAATATGGAATCCATTTTTCCAAATTCAATACACAGAAGTTGCAGAAATTAAATTAAAATTAATCCCGTTGTCGAAAGAAAACGGGTTTTTGTTTAAAACATTGCAAAAGATTGAATTTATTTAACCTACGAATTCAATGTAAAATCAAGGCTAATGACATAAATTATATTAAATGGTAAAAATATATTCTATTTATACTTTAAAACCATTAAATATTATAATTTAACCACATAAGTTATTACGATGAAAAAAGTTGTTTTTAATTAAAATATAGCATGTTTTTACTATTCATTAAAATATGAAAGTTATCAGAATAATATGAAAAATTTATCCAAGGTAAAATTTTATATCCTGATTCCAAATAATAATTTTTTTTGTAAAATTGAACTTATAAACATGTCAAAACTAGATTTAAAGCGGGTGCGCCATCAAAAGGCGGCAAAACTGCATTTTTTGAAAAATACTTATTTTACTCGAAAAATTTATTTTGTTCTTATACCGTGTTCTAAAAAATGTGTAAGATGAATAATAATGTTATAAAATTCAAATTTTATTTAATAATATTCATAAAGTATAGTTCATAATAATATTATAATAATATATGGTTGTTTAACCCGGTATTGCGTACAACGCACGCTATCGAGGAAGGTCGTGATTGCGTGTAATGCAAGACTAGTTAGGGTTGCGTGTTGTGAAAGAATCCTTTATTATTTCGTATAACAGAATCCAAACATATTTTATTGATACATTGAATATATATATATATATATATACACTCAATGTTGCGTAGAATGACTATTATAAAACGAACTTGAAATTGTGTGTAACACAATCTAAGAATAGTGTTGTGTATACTTCAAGCTAATACAGTGTGGCGTATAGCACAAGATAATCTTATTGTAGCATAAAACACATGACATAAAATAAATTAAAAAGAATACTTATCATAAAATATCGGGTTGTTACATTGGATTTATAATATCCTAAGAACCGCACTTCCGAATTCGGTTTTAGAAACCTTAACTTTATATTTTCGGTTTTAATACCAATAAATGTGACCCAATTATTCCCATACAAAACTTACGACATAAAAAGTAAATATTGGATCCCTTACATACCCAAGTACCTTTTAGGTTTAGAGTTTTAGATAATTAGGACAATCTCTTAACAACTTGGGTTCATAAATTACTGGTTCATAAAGATCAGCATCATCTCTTACTATACCTAGTTTTTAATAATCCATGTTAAGTATTCGACATCTCCCATAAAATTCAGCACATATGAAGCCTTTATATACACAAATCATTTATAATCATTATTCATAAACTAGTAAAAATAAATACAAGAAAGTGTGAGATCGGATGCTCAGTAAGTTTAAGTATGGTATATATCAATCGATAATCATATGAAAGAATATGATAATATTAGGGGTATAATATCATGACCATAACTTAAAAAGTTCATACCTAATCTAAAAAAGATCGTAAAAATGACTAATTGAATAAAACTTTATCATTTAAAAAGACATGAATCATAAGATTGATAAATCATCATAACTCAATAATGAACTATAGGTTATTTTCATAAATTTTTTATGGCACCAACATAAGTATAGAAACCATTTCATATATAAATGTTAACTTCCAAATCATCGGATCGAGAATAAATGACTTTTTCCCTAATGGATCAAGTACATTGACTTGTTCCCCATAATAGATCAAGTATATCTATTTTTTTCCCATAACGGATCAATCATATCGACTTGTTTACCACATTAGATTAAGAACATCAACTTGTTTCCCATAATGGATCAATAACTTAGAATTTTTTACCATAACTATCTCATGAGATATAATAGTTTACTCAATTATTTTTAGGTAGATATAGGTTCCACCTATCACATAATGAAAATAATACATATTTATTCCATAAAAACATCATATCATCATAACATAACCCATATAAATAAAAATAGATCTCATAAATATTTCATCAATTCATAATCCATGAAAAATAAATGGGTTTAAACATAAATATTAACCATAAAAATAATTAAGAATGGTTTTATTGTATCATATACCTATTAAATCATCAGCAACCTTAAAGGATGTTATCTTATATGGAAAATGATTTTTGAAAAAAATCACTTGGAACACTTCTTGTGGAAAATATCCTTTTAACTTTAAAATATATTATTTTAAAAAAAATCATGTAAAAAGGAAAAAAAATTATTTAAAAAGAACCACGTAAACTTTTAAATAAAAATTGAGTCATGATGGTGGGAAAATCCATTCATTTATATAAGTTAAAAAAACATTCCTTCTATATTTTTTTCAGAAAAGTCGGAATGTACCTCGTTTGGAAAATAACAAAAATATTCCTTTAAAACCATTTTGTAAAAATTAAAACATAAGTAAAATGAATTTATAAATATAAAAGAGAATATTAAAAACATTTTTTGAAATTTTTTTTAGAAAACATGGATATGGAAGAGAAATATTCCTCAGTGGGGACTTAAACATAAATAGTCTCAGATAATGATGAGATTATGAAATAAACCCTTACTGCTTTAGTGTCATTTGAATAATAAGCCCCATGAAATAAATAAATTTAATGTATATAAAAAAAATAATTATCATGATAATAATTATAAAATACATTCATATTCAATATATACATCACATAAAATAAATATGTAGTGTATAATCCATGTGTCCTATAAAAATAAAATTGAGACAAAAATCTCTTACCTTGAGTCTGACTCATCAGATATACTATTTATATTCCTAAATAATTAAATTAGGTTAATTATTTACCTTATTAATAACCTTTTTAAAGTTTATTATTCCTTTTATCTCACTTATTACCATGTTATAATAATTACTTGATCATTTATGTTCACGTCGGATGTCATGATGATATTTGGTATATAAGTCTAAAATAACTTTGTTAGGTTGACTATGGTCAAAGTGGATATTATTACATCATATAAAAAATAATAATAATGATATAATTGATATTTTTATACATAAATTATACTTTTAAATCCAACTATTTAATATTATTATGAAAAAATGAATTATGTTACAATCGTGAAGATAATAGGTCGTACGTACGCATGAGTAACATTTCCATTTTTCAACGATCATTATGGAATGAAGAAATGTGTTATTTTATATTTAAATAATTATTATCATATAATATATATCATATTACTTATTTAAATATAATTATATATATCATTCATTTGATGTGGTGATGAAAAATGAATCGCATCACTTCGTGAAGGTGGTAGTCCATATGTACGTATGAACGACGTTATCATTTTTTTAGTGCATGGAAGGGTAAAAAGGTAAATGATATATTTTATTTTTATATTGATAAATATTTCATTAATATATTATATTAACATTAATTCCATAATTATAACCAATATTGAGAGATGGTGATGGAAACTATATTATATCGGTTCGTGAGACAGTAGTCCACCGTACATATGAATGATAGTTTTGTTTCCCATTTGATGGAAGAGGAGATGGATATAGGTTTTTAAATTAACATAAAAAAATATTATATGCTAGATAATTTTTTTATTATATAATCATTATTAAATAATATTTTAATGAGGTGTAAGAAAAAATAAAACAGAAACGCTTGATTAAAAATGATACCTCTTCTTTGGACAACCTCCATTTCTTATCACCTTAATACCACTAAGTTTGGTGTTATGCCTAAACCAAGACCTCTATAATGAGGGTATAGATTATAGGAAGGTATTTGGGAAGGTATTGGCTGAAAAAATGGGGTTTAAATTTTGAATTAATGATAATAAGAGGTTCCCTTTTATAAGAGAGGGGAGGGGAACTCTTGGAATTTCTCAAAATATTAAACTAATATAAAATATTTTTTTTAAAAAGGCTTAAAACTTATTTATTTATAATATAGGATGATTATAGGTCAGAATAATCTTATAAAATATAATTATTTTCATGTTTAGGTAACATTTTTACCCTTATCATTCGGTTTTAACTCCTCATTAACCCTTATCAAACTTACCGTGACAACAAGGATTTTTACTTTTTGAAGGTAAATATAGTTAATAAAAGGGGATAAAAGACATATAAATTGACCATGTTTGATATTATAATTCATATCCTATTAAATTTGATGAATTTTTTTTTTTATAATTTTATATCATTTAATAGAATATTATTTATTATAAAATATTAATAATTCCATTTTTTAGAATGCTTCATTACTTTGAGTTTAATAATATCAAGATAACACTTAAAATTAGAAACAAATGTTATTATATCCCTAACATGTAATGGTTATCAAAAAAATAATTTATCAAATTATTTATCACAAATTATATTACTTTTAATATTTTTAATATCATTTATTTTTATTTCTCCATTCATTAAATGATTATTGCATTAGTGTTGTCCAAGAATTTAAAGTAATTATTTATTTACTAAAAATTAAAAATAAATTACCATGATTAAGATAGATATTTTATATTTAAAAATAATATTTATAGTAGAAAATATCCTTTGTATAACCCTATATTAAAATATTATAGTTATTAAAAAAGAGTGTGACATGTTTGACGTTTCTTGAAATAAAATACTATAAAGGTCATAATATCATCAAAATGTCCATAAAAATACATATAACCAAATATTGGATGACTATGGATGAAATTAAATTATAAAATAAAATTAATTTAAGTGTTGGGGACATTTTATGATCCTTATAATTTTATTTTTAACTTTAATTACCTGATTTACCCATTATCATGGTAACAAAAATTACGAAGGTTGTTATTCATATTAACCAAAAAAAATGGACCTATTTAATAAAGTTGAACCTCATGATTAAAAATATGGAATCCAATTTAAAAAATTAAAAACCCATATGTGATATAATTTAATTTAAAATTAAACTGCAAAAATGTTATGAGAAATAATTTTTCAGAAAAATTCTCTTTTAAATATAAAATGTTTTTAAGCTAAATTAAAATATAAAATCCCTTTAAAAAACCAAAATATAATTATTTTAAATAAAAATTAACTGATTAATGTTTAATACTAATCCAAAATATTATTTTACTATGTAAATAATTTAAAATAAGAATACAGTTTTCAATAAAAATTAGTATTTTTCGTTATTCATTGAAAAATAAATCTTTTTAAAAAATTATCAAAAATTAATCGTAATATAATTTTTATATAATTAATTCAAAAATGAGATTCATTTTTTCAATTAAATTTCATATAATATCTGGAAATAAATTATAATATTCACTCATAAAAAGAAAGAAAACTCATTTTTGAAGAAAACTTAGTTTTTTAAAGAATAAAATTACTTTACTAAAAATTATGTGATTATTTTCCAAGAAATTTTTAATACATTTATATTGATATAGAACTTTATATTTATTTAATAAACTATTTAATCCTATTCATACCCTCCAATTTAACGATTAGGTTATAATGGTCATATAATAATATTTTATTGTTCATTTAAGCTCGGTCTTGCATACCTTGTGTGCTATCAAACATAGTCATTTATTTTAAAATCTTGGGATATTAAATTCTCCCAAATTTGATAAATTACATCATAAAAATTTAAATTAGTCTCAGTAACTAGGGGTTTAAATTTTTAAAATACCTTTGTTGAAATATCACATTATAAAACGGGTTAATAAAACTTCCTCTTGAAAAGAAAGAAAGAGAAGCATAAATGTCATATGGAATAGAAAATACTAGGTTTAAATGTAAGAAAAAATTGGTGGAAAGTGAAAACATTTATATGGAAGAGAAAACTAATGCCAAAGAACTGATATAGAGTTATAGATAACATAGACATGATAATTTTAACCATCACAATGTCATAAATCTGTGATGGGTTAAAAGTCCATTGATTTGTCTATAAGAAAAGTAAACAGATAACATTTTTATTTCAAGATTATTTTTCTATAGTTGAGGAATTACTTTACTATCTATTCTAATAACATGTGGAAATATACTTACTTGACAATTATAGTTTCGTCTTTTAATCAATTTTCACCATAGTCTCATCTTTTTCTCAAAACGATGAGTATTTAATATGAATTATTCATGCCTAAATCACTAAAATCAGCTTCTAATGGATCTCATAATCCACAAAAAAAAATAAAAATTTACTCCTCCTATATTTAGGAATTAAAAAAACTAAAATGGATAGAACTTGATAAGATGGTTCCCAAAAATAATATACCTTCATATGAGTAAAACTACTTTAATATCCAAAATTTAATAGTAATACCCAAAGTTCAACTTAGATCATTTAATAAATAATTATCCTTAAAAAATCTAAAAAATATTATATATTAGTATTAAAACCAAAAAATATGAATTATTTGATCACATCATCTTCCAAGAAAAATTTATCATTTATCAACCAAAATATACATGCCCTAAGCATATAAAATCCAAGATACTCTAACCATTTCCATAAATAACCTAAATAACCATAAATACAAAATAAAATCATATGTGACTCTAAAATATAATTCAAAATTTATTCAAAAAATTAAATTACATAATATTCTGTTTACCTAAATCATATAAAGTTCTTAAAATAGTGAATATCTTCCAAAATAACATTAATCCCTTAATAGAAAATCAATTTCCAATCCCATGGTTATATATATGATAATACTTATATTCCAAAAATGAACTTAAATTTTATCTTTAAGTTAATTAGTTTACATAAATAAAAACAATTTCATACTAACCAAGATATCATGTAGGCCAGGGGTAGGTGATTCACCCTTTTCTACCTTCGGTTGTGGGTTCAAGCCATGAGACCTTTCTAGACACGGTGGGTTGTCACCCGTCCTACGGTTTGTCTTTTTTTTCTAAAACTATATTAATATAATCCTTATAGAATTATAATAAATTTGATAAATATCCTAAAAAATTACCATAATATATTCAACTTTAAAGAAATGTTTTAACCTCAAAGTTTATCTCATACTTTTAATTTTTTACCCGAAAAATGTAATAACCCATACTTACCGCAAAATCAAAGATCATATAAAATCTAAAGTTTATAAATAACTTTAAAAATTATGTAAATAAAATTTAAATTCATTCTTCCTCAAATAATAATTCATATTAAACCTAAGCGTTTCATATACTTATCCCAAATATCATTAGCCTCCCTAAAATTCTATCACTTAAAACCTTGAAAGGGGTGACTAAGACTTTGAACATATGGTAAACCTCAAACATATATACCTATGATGAAATCCATAACTCTTAATATTAATTCTCATTAAAAATAATAATTTATAAAGTTTTCTAAAACCCACTCTGATACCAATTGTAGTAGTCCAGGACCCTCAATTCCAGATCCAGTGTTAAAAAAATAAACTTTACATTTTTGATTTGATACTAATAAATGTGACCTAATTATTCCTATAAAAAACTTACAATATAAAAAAGAAAATATTGGATCACTTATATTCCCAATAAAATTTTAGGTTTAGGGTTTTAGAAAATTAGGACAAACTCTTAACAACTTGGGTTCATAAACAACTAGTACGTAAAGATCAACATCATCTAACACTATACCCAGCTTTTCATATTATATGTTAAGTCTGAAATATATAACATAAAATTACTTACATATAAAATATTTTTAAACAAAAATCATTTATCATCATTCTTCATAAATAGAGAAAAAAACATAAAAAGGGATAATCTCATATTCTCAGTAAGGGTAAGCATAGGATTTATCAATTTATAATCATATAAAAACATATTATAATCATAAGGGTGTAATATCAGGACAATAACTTAAAATTTTCATACCCAATATTAAAAATATCATAAACATGAGTAATTTTATAAAACTTTATCATTTCAAAAAATATGAATCATAAGAAGAAGAAATCATCATAACTCAATCATAAACCATAAGTTCATTTCATTAATGTGTGTGAAACCAACATAAGTATAGAAACCATTTCATATATCCAAGTTAACTACCAAGATCATATGATTTAGGCATCAACACCTATTTCACCTAGTGGGTCAAGAAAATCGACTTGTTTCCCATAAAAAATAAATCACATCAACTTTTTTCTCATAACAATTCAAGCACTTAAAATTGTTTCCCATAACTATATCGTGAGGTATAATACTTTAACTAATGCATTGGAGAGAGATATAGGTCCCAACTATCACGTAATTAAAATCATAAATATGTGTTCCATAATATAAATTTTTTTATCATATCATCAAAACATAACCCGTATAAAGAAGATGGGTCTCAAAAATATTTCATCAATTCATAACCTATGAAAAATAAATGGTTTAAAGATAAATATTAGCCATCCAAATAAACAGTTAGAATGGATCCATTGTATCATATCTGATTAAATTATCATTATCCTAAAGATATGTCATCTTAGATGGAAAACGATTTTTAAAAAACATTTGGAACGCTTAGGAAAATAGCCTATCAACTTTGAAATCAATTATTTTAAAAAAACTCTTCACGTATAAAGAAAAACATTTTTTTTAAAGAACCATGAAAATTTTTAAAGGAATATTCAAATAAAAATTTATTCATGACATTGGTAATATCCATTCTTTCCATATAATTTAAAAAAACATTCCTTTAATATTTTTTCTAGAAAAGTCACAAAGTACCTCATTTGAAAAACGATAAAAAGATTCCTTTCAAACCATTTTATAAAAAGTAAAAAATGGGTAAAAATGAATTTATATAGACATGATTGAACATTAAAAACATTTTTTGAAAACATTTTTTGAAAACATTTTTATAAAACATAAAGAGAAATATTCCATAGTGGAGACTTAAAGATAAAAAATCACAGATAATTATGAGATTGTGAAATAAATCCTTATCACTATGGTATCATTTGAATAATAATCCCCATGAAAGAAAAAAAAATATATGGATATGTATATCCCATAATTTTCATGATAATAATCATAAAATACATTCTTGGGTAGTATACACACCACACAAAAGAAACATGTAGTGTATAAGTATAACTATACATACATTACATACATTGATATTAACTCAAAGTTTAAGAATATTCATTTCAAAATATAAAAAATCGATGAAATAAATGTATATTTATAGTGACTTTAAAAACTGGGAAACATAAACAACTGGTGCATAAGACATCTTCATTGTCTCTCACTTATTTTGTCTTAACTAATACCCTTTTTGACATATCTTATTTAATACCCTTCTTCATGACCTAGGGAAAATAAAACATATGAAAGGGTGAGATCAGATTCTCATTTAAGTCAATAAGGGTAATATCAATCATATCATAATCATAAGACATAATAACATAACATTTGAAAATCTTATCCTGCATATGACAGATCGTGATATCATGCCATGGGATAAATCATAAAAGTTCATAAGAATAGATGAACATAATTCCAAAATTTATAACATAATACATTAAGTTTTGTGGAATACACATAAGAATATAAAATCATTTAATATTAGTCCAGGCTTATTTCCAAGACCATCATAGCAGACAAATTCCATTACTAAACCGAGTTCACTCCTCGTTCCAACCCTATATTACTGAACCGAGATCATTTCTCCTTCAATATATGTTTATCTCATGAGATATAAATATTTACCCAATTAATTGAAGGGAGATATAGGTCTCACCCATCTCATAATTAAATAATTCTTAGGTGTTCCACAAAAAGATAAATCATTCATCATAGCATAACCCCAAGGAATAAAATGGGTTTCTTAAACATCATTACATCATAACATAATCCATATAAAACAAATGGATTTTATAAATAGAAATTAATCATTAACAAAAATCAAAACATAGTAATAGTATGGATAGTATACTTGAAACATAACCCTATTAAAAAATTTCATCTTAGATGGAAAATAATTTTGATATAATATTTGAAATTAATTCATGAGAAAAATATCCTTTCTCCTTCAAAAACATCTTATTTTCTCAAAATGTTTTGAAATTTTAAAATAAAAGAATTTATTTGAAAATAAACATGAAATAATGTAGATGAATATTCATGTAAATAAGGCTTTATGAAATCATAAAAATTTGTTCATTCTGTATAAGTTAAAAAATGATTCTCCTTGTACTTTTACCGGAAAAGTTAAAAAGTACCTCATACCAAAAATGAAAAAAGATTACTTTCATACTATTTAATAAAAATTAAACAATAGGTAAAATTGAATTTAAAAAATTATATAAGAATAGAATTAATATTACATATTTAGGAAACATATATTTGGATGATAAATATACCCTAGTAAATACTTACGTATAAACAATCTCAGATAATAATGAGATTGCGAAATTATCCCTTACCTTAGGTCTGATTTCCTTTGTATGTATCTAAAACTCCTATATAATAATTTAAATAATTTCATTGAATTATTATAGAATCATAATAATTTTTATGATATCATATATGATCATATTATCATTGGTTTGGTAATAATATTTCATTATTACTCGTTATTCGGGTATAAACTGCTTCATTTTCTTATGCATTTTTGTCGAATAAGTTATGGTTCTCGTTATTAGGTCATGTTTATATCATTAAAAATTATATTAATATAATATATAAAATTTGTTTTCATTATTTACATTTATATAATCATGCTTTACTCGATATCATTTAGAATGAATCGCATCGCATCGTGGAGACGGTAGGTCGTACGTATGCACGAGCGACGATATCATTCCTATTTTTATTGAATGGAATAAAATTGGATAGTGTATAGTATTTAATAATTAATATCATGTTGTAATAATAATATTTAGTTATTATTTCCATAATTATATTCATCCACGTAAGGTGATGGTGAAAATTATATTACACCATTATGTGGAGACGGTAAGTCATACGTACACACGTGTGGTGATTTCATTTTTGTAGGATGGATAAAAGGTGTAATATGGTTATTTTATAATTATAATAACATCTCAGTATATAATTTATACTATAATTATTAATTTATAATGAAAAAAACCCATGAAGAGGAAGTATAAGAAGAAAAAATTTTGGAAGAATCGGTAGAGGAGATTACCTCTTCATCGACGTGCTTCCTCTAAAACACCTCTTAGAGCACTAGATTTGGTATTTTAAGAAGACCAGAACCTTTATAATGTAACTAGAAAATTTTATAATGGATAAGATCATGTGATGGCTGAGCTTGAAGGCTCAAAGTGAAGTGAAGAGGTGAGGGAGGAGGTTTCTTTTTCTAATTGAGGTGAGGGGAACTTTTGGAAACTCCATAAATAATAATTTATAATAAAATCAGGCCCTACCCAAAAACCTCAAAAATTCCCAAATTAGAATATGATATGATATTGGGTTGTAATATAATTATCCAATAAATTTTGGACAAGTTTTATATCAATTTAAACATTAATATTTTAATTAACATTTAGTTATTCTATTTAATTTTTAACTAGGGTAACAAATATTTAAATATTAAAATGGTGTAATATTTACTTATTTTATGTCAATGAAACCATAAATAAATAAATTGTAACATTTATGACCATATAATAATTATTACATATTTTTAAAAATGTTTTATTATTTTTAAACAATTTAATAAATCATTATTTTGATAAACAATCAATAGTGTCAATTTTGCCTTTATTCAATTCATTGATTTTTAAAAATATCAATATAATAACTTAAATTCTAAAAAAATATTTTATTATATTTATAAGAGGTAAATGTCATCTATAAAATTCATTATAAATATTAATTATCCAAAATTATATTTATTTTAAAATAAGATAATTACTACATCAATTTTGTGTAATTTTTAAATATAGTTATTTGTTAAATAAAAATTAAAAATAAGATACTATGATGAATATAAATATACTATATTTTATAATAATACTTTTAGTAAAATTTATCTTCTGAAAAATCTAGCATTTAGAAAGTTATACTAATTAAATTATGAAGGTGATAACTTTAACATCACTTTAAATAAAATAATATAAGTGTCATAATCTCTTCTATAAGGCTCCAAATGGTGAATAACTTTACCCTTGGATGATTACGGTCAATACATACATGAAAAATAATATTTTTTCAAGTGTTGAGTCTTTTAGTGGGTATTATTATTTTAATAAAAACTATATTATTGATTTTTCATCAATTAGATAATTTCTGCATCATTAATGTATAAGCTATTAAGGTGATTATTTATTTCCTAAATATTACAAATAAATTACCATGATAAATAAAAACATTTTAGATTTAAAATGAGTATTTATAATCTAATTTATCTTCTGTATAACCTTATATAAAAAATTATTTAGTTATTAAAATGTGAGTGAGACATATTTAAATTTTCATTAAATAAAATAAATTAAATGTCATAATCTCATCCAAGTGAATTCAAATAGATACCATTTTGACCCAAGGATGATTTAGGTCGAAAAAAACTCATCCAATGATATTAAGACAAGTGTTAGGGTAATTTTATAATATTATTCTTACCCTTAATTACCATGTTTACCCTTTTACAGTATTAGTAAAAATTACTGAAGTTACTATTTATAATGCCCAAAAATAAAATAAATATATTTACATAATTTTTACCTACTTATTACAAATATGGATTAGATTTATCAAAATTAAAGACACATAAGTTTCAGTAATTAATTTAAAATCAATCATGTTATTGGAATGAGAGAATGGGTTTTAAAAAGTTAAAACATTGTAAAAGATTGAAATGTTTTTACATATTAATTCAATATAAAATTAATACTAATGGAATAAATTATATTTAGTGATAAAAATATATTCTATTTATACTTTAAAACCACTCAATATTATAATTTAATCATAAAAATTATTTTGATGAAAAAATCTGTTTTCACTTAAGATTTAGTGTATCGTTACTATTCATCAAAACTTGAAAGTTATCAGAAAAATATCAGAAATTCATCCAATGTAAATTTTTATATCCATATTCAAACTAAAATATTTATGTTGTCATATAAAAATTATTAATGTGTAAAAATATTAATTTAAAAGGGTTTCACCATTAAAAGGTTGAAAATTACCCTTTTGAAAAATACAGGTTTTCATACATCAAATAGGTTTATTCATACCCTATGACAAAAATATCCATTGGATGAATATATAAAATATTTTATTAAGTATATAATAGATATATTTCATTAATCTAATTTACTAATAGTAAATCACATAATAAATATACAAATATATAATTGGTTTATATTTTTTATAAATTTTCATATGTTAGTTATATTTATTCCTATTAACCTAATGACTAGGTTATAGTGATCATTTTATATTAAGGGGATCTATTGGTTCATTTAAACTCATGATTTCATGAAATACAAGCTATTGAATAAAAATTATTTAGCGAAAATATTTCATTAAAACATATGTGTGTTACATTCTACCCCCCTTAAACTAAATTCTGCCCTCAAAATTCATCACTTGGATACAAATAGGTCAGGATAAATATGCCTCATCACATCCTCAAGTTCCCATGTATCTTTATCAAATTATTGGTTCCACCATAAAACTTTAACCAAGGGAGTGGTCTTGTATCGTAGAAATTTTTCACTACGATCCAAAATCTCTATCAGTTGTTCTCCGTAAGAAAGATATTGATCCAGTGGTATGACTTCTGAGTTTAGTACATGTTAAGGATCAGGTATATAATTTCTTAGGAGAGATACATGGAACACATCATGAACTTGAGAGATATTCGGTGGAAGTTTCAATCGGTAATCTACCTTACCAACATGATCTATAATTTCAAAAGGACCGATATACCTAGGGCTCAGCTTTCCCTTCTTTCCAAATATCATTACTATCTTCCAGAGAAATATTTATAGAAACAAATTATCACCCACTTCAAACTCTAGGTCATTTATTAGATTTTCAACATAAATTTTTTTCCAAATCTGAGATTCTCTTATGTGTTTTTGAATAGATCTGACCTTTTTTCATTTCTTTAAAAAGATCAGGTCCTAATAGCTTTATTTCATCAACTTCATCCCATCAAGTTGGAGTTATGCAATTCTTTCTACAGAGGGATTCATAAGGACCCATCTTAATAATAAAGTGAAATCTATTATTCTAATAAAATTCCACCAGAGGTAGGTGTTGATCCCAACAACATTTGAAATCCATAGAGAAAGATCTCAACATGTATTTTAGATTTTGAATTTTCCTCTTAGACTGACCGTCAGTCTGAGGATGATAAGAAGTGTTGAAACTTAACTTTGTATCCAGATCCTACAGAAAATTTTTCCAGAACTTTGTGTTAAACCTTAGATCCCAATAATATATAATAGAAAGTGGTACTTCATTCAATATTTACACTTCTTTTGCATATATCCTAGCAAACTAATCAAGAGGAAAATCCTCTCCAATAGTAATGAAGTGTACTGACTTTTTAAGGTGATCAACTATAACCCATATAGAATTTTGTCTTTTAGATGTTTTGGGAAGTTTGGTGAAAAAGTTTATAATGATTTTTTCTCATTTCCATTTTGGTATTGGTAATGGTTGTAACATATCCTTAGACTTCTTTCTCTCAGCCTTAACTTTCTGAAAAATCAAGCACTGAGATACATATTTGGAAACATATCCTTTCATGTCATCCCACCATAAATACTCTTTCAGTTCCATGTACGTCTTTGTGATTCCATGATGAATAGATAATGAAGAACTATGAGCCTCATATAATAGATCCTTATTTAATTTTGGTATGGTAGGAACACAAACTTGGTTCCTGAACCTTATTATTCCATCACAATCAAGGTTGAATTTTGGAACATTTCTCACCTTATTTTTTAGCTCTATATCTTCCTTCTACTCCTCCTTAATCTTCACTTGTATAGATGGTTGAAAATTTATTTGGTAAAGATGTGATTTCTCCACTTTCTTTAAAATTTCAAGATCCATCCTCTAAAAATCCATAAATATTGGATCTTTTGTAATTATCATCATGGATAGGGTAGCATGGTCCTTTTAACTCAAAGAATCCTCCACCTTTTTTTCTTTCCCAGGGTGGTAATGTATTAAGTAGTTGTAATCTTTAATCAACTCCAACAATATTCTTTGGTGAATATTCAACTCCTTTTGTGTGAAAATATACTTTAAAATTTTATGATCTGTATAAATATCACATTGTTCATTGTAAAGATAATGCCTATATATTTTTAGTACAAATATTATAACAGCTAACTCCAAATCATAAGTTGAGTAATTTTTCTCATGGATTTTTAATTTTCATGAGGCATACTATATCACTATATAATTTTTCATTTGAAAAAATCTCAGTCCCTTCTTATATGCATCACTATAGATCAAAAAAAATCTCCACCACAAGGCAGTGTGAGCATAGGTTCACTGGCTAAACTTCTTTTGAGGTATTTAAAATTCTTTTCACATTTCTCTATCCACATGAACTTAACTTCTTTCCAATTCAACTTGGTGAGTGGATTAGATAATCATGAAAAATATTTCACAAAACGTCGATAATATCTAGCCAAACCAAGAAAACTTCGGATCTCAGTTACCATTGTTGGTCTTGTATAACTTTAAATAACTTCTATATTTGTTGGATCTACATATATTACCTCTTTTGATATTATTTGACCCAAAAATGAAACTTTATAAAACCAAAATTAACACTTGGTAAATTTTTCATAAAGATTCTCCTTTATTAGGGTCTTCAGTACAATTCTCAAGTGATCTTCATGTTCTCCATTTATCTTTGAATAGATAATAATATCATCTATAAATACTACCAAAAACTGATCATGATAGTCTCTAAAGACTCTATTCATTATATCCATGAAGATAGTAGGGGAAATAGTGAGACCAAAATGCATCACTACAAATTTATAGTGCCTATACCTTGTACGGAATTTTGTATTTGGTATATCCTCCTTCTTGAACCTTAATTGATGATATCTTGAGTGAAGATCAATCTTGGAAAGCTAATGAGATTGGTTAGTTGGTTTAATAAGTCATCAATGTGGGGAAGAAGATATTTTTTCTTGATAATGATCTTGTTAAGTTTCTGATAATCAATGCAGAGTCTCATTGATCCATCTTTCTTCTTAACAAACAGAACAGGTGCTTCCCAAGGTGACGCACTAGGGAGTATGAATCCCTTTTCAATATTCTCTTGTATTTGGTTCTTCAATTCCTATAACTCAATTGGGGTTATTCTATAAGGTGTCTTTGAAATAGGAATAGCACCCTGTATGAGTTCTATTGAAAAATCAACTTCACAATTTGGTAGAAGACCTGGTAATTATTTTGTAAATACATCATCAAACTCCCATAAAATTTGTGTATTCTTAATTGTGAGTTTCTCCCAAACCATTAGAGATAGATAGACTTCATTTATAGGGATCAAGACCCATAATATGGAATAAAGTTTCACTGGAAGGTCATACTCATCCTTGCAACTATAGGTGATCATATATTGATCTGGAATATGAAATATGACTTCCCTTCCTTAGAAATTGATATGAAATCCATATAGATAAATTCAATCCATGCCAATAATCACATAAAATTACACTATATGAAGGATGTCAAGATTTTTAGGAATTACTTTCCCACAAACTTCAACCGGAGAAGAATTATAAACTTCTGATGCGACCATTATGGAATTTGGAGTTGTCATAGAAAACTCAATGTCTAATTATTGAGGTACTACAGTTATACCCTTAGAAAATTATTTAGAAATAAAAGAGTGGGTGGATCCATAATCAAATAAAACATTTTCTACTTTAGAGTGGATGATAAGTATACATTTCACCTCTTCATTATCATACTCCACATCACTAATAGTGGTCACATGTGACTTGGCTTTATCTTTATCCTTAAGAGTTTACTGATGTCGATCATCATAAAAAACCCTTGGATTATGGAATTGATTGGAATAATTCCCCATTTCCTTGAACTTGTAGCATTTTTGTGTAGGAGGTTCATTCTTTGTATTCTTTTCTCTATTCGTGTCATTAGACATATTTTTCCCATAACTTTAGCATTCAACTGCCCGATGATATTCTTTTCCACACTTAAAACATTTATTATTACCTTTAATAAAATTTCCTCTATTTTTCTTTCCATACTTTGAGCATAAGGGAAAACTCATCTTCTTTTTAGTGCGGCCTTTATATTTTCCCTTGAATTCCATTTTTCTCTTCTTATCAAATCCACAGGACTGATGGGTTACTTCAATCTCCATCTCAACCTTGAGAACACATCAAATGATTTCTTCATAGCTATTAAAGTCCCTTATGCATAATGCACTTCAAAGTCTTGGTTTTAAGCCACTAAAGAATCAATAAATTTTACTCTCAAATTGGATAATAATTCCAGAAGCATACCTTGAAAGCCTTGTAAAATTTTATTCATAGGTACAAATGGATTCATCGTCCTTTTTCTTAAGTTAAAGGAAATCCTTATCTATCTATGTTTGAAGAATATGAGGAAAGTACTTATTGAAAAATAAGTTCTTGAACTCATCCCACTCCATGGAATCAATTTCATCTCTTTGACTCATATTCTTGATAAGTTTCCACCATTGATCAACTTCACCTTCTAAATGATAGACTGCTAAGATGACTTTATCATGTTCTGAACATTAGAGAACTGAAAATATCTTTTCAGTGGTATTGATTCATTATTCAAACACCAATAGATTGAAGACCTCCTGAAAGAAGTTAGATGTTGCCTCATGAAGGACTCAGAAAAATGTCGTTCCCTCCTTTGCTCATTTGGAAGCCCTACATGATTTATAGCTTGAGAAAGTTGTTTGAATATAGATACAAGATTTTTCATTCCAAATGCCATAACATTTTGTTTATCAAGAGAACAATCATTTCATTGCCCATCATATTCAGTATTAATGTAGTTCCTTCGGGTCCCATCCATTGACTAAAACCAAGAAGAATAGTGTGATAAACACTAATAATATTGGGAAAACCACATAATTAATAATAAAATTTCAATTTAGGAAACTTTAGGTTTTATTCTAAGTTATTCATGATCATTTATAAAACACTAGTATTGTAATATATAATTTGACATATCCATTGGGTTCTTATTAAGGTTTTCACATCCTAATTTTCATATGTTAACTATATCTTTACAATAATACCAAATATAATGACCCATACTTTACATACATTAATATTACTTAAAAGTTGAATAATATTCATTTCAAAATATAAAAAATCCATGATAGGACCATATAGGTATACTGTCTTTAGAAACTAGGAAATATAAACAATCGGTTCAGAAAACATATTTATTATCTCCCACTTATTTCATCAAAACTAGACCCCTTTTGACATATCATATTTAATATCCTTATACATGGCCTAGGGAAAATAAAACATATGAAAGGATGATGTCAGATGCTCAGTAATGGTAAACAAGGTAAATATCAATAATATCATAATCATAATACATAATAACATAAATTTTGAAAATCTTATCCTACATATGAAAGATCGTGATATCATGCCATGGGATAAATCATAAAGTTTATAAAAAACAATGAACACAATACCAAAAGTAATAACATAAGAAATGAAGTTTTGTGGCATACACATAAGTATAGAAAATCATTTTATATTAGTCAAGGCTCATTTCTAAGACCTTCATAGCAGACAAAGTCAATTACTGAACTGATTTCACTCCTCATTCCATCCTTGTATTGCTAAACCCAGATCATTTCCCATTCCAAACATTTTTATCTCATGAGATATAAATATTTACCCAATGCATTGGAGCCAGATATATTTCCCACCCATCTCATAATGAAATCATTCTTACGTGTTCCAAAAAAACATAAATCATTCATCATATCATAATCTATGTAATAAAATGGGTTTCTTAAATATCATTCCAACATAACATAAACCATATAAAACAAATGGATTTCATAAATAATAGTTTATCATAAAAAATGAAACCATATTAATAATAATGATCGTATAATTTAAATATAACTCTATTAAATAATTCCATCTTAGATAGAAAATAATTTTTATATAACGATTAAAATTAATTCTTGAGGAAAATATCATTTCTTCTTCAAAAACATTTTTTTCTCGAAATGTCATGAAATTTTAAAAGAAAATAATTTATTTGTAAATAAACATGAAATTTTGTAGAGTAATATTCATGTAAATAAGGTTTTATGAAAACATAAAAATTTGTTCATGCCGTATAAGTTAAAAAAACATTCTCCTTATACTTTTACCAGAAAATTCAATAAGTACCTCGTACCGAAAACAAAAAAAATATTCCTTTCATACCATTTGATAAAAATTCACCACTGGGTAAAATTTAATTTAAACCATTTTATAAAAATATAAATAATATCATATAATTAATAAACATGGATGTGAATGATAAATATACCCCAGTAACTACTTACATATAAACAATCTCGGATAATAATGAGATTATGAAATTATCCCTTACCTTAGGTCTGATTTTCTTTATATGTATATGGACCTCCTGTATAATGATTTAAATAATTTCATTGAATTATTACAGAATAAAATTCATTTTTATAATATTATATATGATCATATTATCATCTGTTTGGTAATAATATTTCATTATTACTCGTTATTCGGGTATAAACTACTTTATTTTCTTATGCATGTTTTTTCAAATTAGTTTTGGTTCTCCTTATTAGGTAATAATTATATCATTAAAAATGATATTAACATAATATATAACATATTTATTCATTATTTACATTTATATAATCATACTTTATTGAAGATCATGTATAATGAATCGCATCGCATCGTGGAGACAGTAGGTCGTATGTACGCACGAGCGATGATATCATTCATATATTTGTTGATTGGTATAAAATTGTATGGTGTATAATATTTCATAATTAATATCATGTTGTAATAAAAATATATAGTTATTATTTCCATCATTATACTCATCCAAGTAGGGTGGTGGTGAAAAACAGATTACATGTAACGTCCTGGTTCCAGGTGCCACTCAACGGGTGCCCCGAACCCGGTTCGCCACGTGACCTCAAGCGCATTTCCCCAAATGCCAGAGGCTGCTGACTAGCAGCGAGGGCCCAGGTCTGATAGTGGGGAAACTATGCCCTCATTTTTCAAAGTGTAGCGTAGTGGAATATAAAATAAACATACAGCAACAACAGAAGCAGTAAACCATACACAACTGAAAGAAACAACTGCAGTAGATAAAACCAACCAGATACATAGATATGATGCAACATTTCATAATTCCAAGAAAACTGCCAGAATGTGTTACACGATCAATACAATACAACTGAAGTGCAAGTATAGAAAAAAAAAATAGAATATCTCGCGGAATCGTGAGCCTAAGCCCGGTCTCATGCTCTCCTACACCCCTGCAGCAATCAAGTACCTATATAGGGACCCTTTCCCTTATCTACACTTGTAGAAACGTAATCTGTTTGGGCCGAAAAGCGTGACCCAAACAGGGTGTGAGAAATAAATTCCCAGTAGGCACCCACCAAAGGCCCATGCCCAACTGTGTGAAAGCATGCAACAACAGTGTGCAGTAATAAAATGCAATAAAGTAAGAAGTACTGAAAGTAACTAACTAAACCAGTTATATTGCCATTTTAATATCCATTTAATCATTTAATTTAAAATACCACCACAGTGATTATTCTAAATAAACAGCCTATGTCCTCAGACACATACAACTCCTACCCTCAGGTAAAGAGAAATCCAAACACAGGAATTTTCCCATAGGCACACGAATATTGCCCACAGGCATAAGTAGTGTCGCCCACAGGCACATAATCAGCTGCCCACAGGCACATAAGAAGTTTCCCACAAGCTAAGTAGTACAACGCCCACAGGCTAATCACAACACCGCCCTCAGGCTAAACAGGTAACCGGGCCAAGCCCAACACGTAAACAAGCAGTAAAACAATCAATTCCTCTCAAGGAAATTCTTCAATAATTTCATTAAAGGCATAAAATAAACAAGGCATAAAATAAACAAGGCATACCCACGGGTATCCTGGCCAAACGGCTAAACAGAGGAACGCACCCCCGGGGTGGTCCTGGATCCAAGCAGCGATTCCAAACAGCATTTTAATATCACAATTAATTACCTATTCAATTATAGGTATTTAAAATAGCCACGTTCTCAGCCACATGACACCCCAACATGGGTTTTTGGCACTAAAATACACAAAACGCACATCAGTTGGAAAAACTAACACCAAGCCACCTACCTTTATCGCCAATGAATGTTTTATGCAAACTTCGATTCTAGAAACTCCCAACAACGGCGTAGATCTGAAGTACAAGAAACTCTGTTTAAACGTAAATAACTCCCGTTAGGGGAAGAATTGGCAATAACTACTTAAGGAGGAGGGTGGGCTTACCCGCGTGGTTCCAACGAGATCATCTGAGGCGGAAACGGATTCCAGGCGTGCGCTTGGAGGATCTTCAAACCTTCGGCCTCCTCTCCTGAGCTCCCTCTTCCCATTCTAAGCCTTCCCTGTGAATAGGGGAGGCTACTTCCCATTTTAAGCAAAAAAAACAAAGTACACGGCGTGTACTTCCAAGTACACGGCGTGTACTTTCATCATTTAACCGTTCCTCTAGCGGCACCGCCAAACTATTCATCCGTCGACATGAGTACACGACATGTACTCCTGAGTACACGGCGTGTACTGTCGCCCAGCTGGAAACTGCTTCACCGCCTTACTTTTTGTCTTTCCCACTGAATACACGGCGTGTAAAGTACCACTACACGGCATGTAGTTGGTTTCTACACCCTTCATCGCCGACAAGGCCACGCGCCCTGTGTACTTATCCCACACGGCCAAAAGGTCGCGGCATGTGGACAAAGTACACGGCATGTACTTTCCAAAATTTGGGATTTTTTCCCATTTTCCATATTTTCTCAAAAACACTTAAGGAAAAAAAAATAAACTCATACCTCAAAATTAAGAACGGGGTTCTTACAAACTTTCCCCCTTACAGAAATTTATCCCCAAATTTCCCTTCTAAGGGTGGTGAAGATAAAGCTGAGAATAACTCTGGCCACTGAGCATGTACTTCAGTCTCCCGATCCCAGGTTTCGTCCTGCACTCGGCCATACTGCCATAGCACCTGTACGAGAGGAACTGACCGGCCTCGGAGAACCTTCGTTCTCCTATCTACGATACAAACCGGGTGCTCCTCGAAGGATGAATCTACCTAAAGATAAACCTCCTCGGGATGAAGGATGTGAGAAGGGTCTGAATGATAGCGGCACAACTGAGATACATGGAAGACGTTGTGCATGGACCGGTACTTCTGAGCTAACTACAACCGATAAGAAACTGACCCGACTCTTTCTAGAATCTCAAATGGCCCCACATACCTCGGTGAAAGTTTACCCTATCTCTTGATCCGCTTGTGTCCCAGCCTCGGCGAAACATGAAAGAAAACTTGATCCTCGATCACGAACTCCAAAGTCTGTCTACGGCGATCAGCATAAGATTTTTAACGAGACTGTGTGGTATCCATTTGCTTCTGAATCAACTGGACCTGCTCAGAAGTCTCCTGTATGAGACATGGTCCCAGCAAAGCTGCCTCACCTGCCTCTAACCAGCACAAAGGTGATCGGCATGGCCTCCCATATAAAGCCTTGTATGGTTCCATTTCTATAGTTTTCTGAAAACTATTATTATAGGAAAACTCGACTAGGGGTATGTGCTTCTCCCAAGAGCCCCCAAAGTCTAGGACGCATGCACGCAGCATGTCCTCTAGCACCTGTATCGTATGCTCTGACTGACCATCAGTCTCAGGGTGGTAAGTTGTGCTCAGAAGCACCTGTGTACCCAGTGCCCTCTGAAAACTCTACTAGAAATGAGACGTAAAACGGGCGTCCCTATCTAAAACGATAGAATGAGGGACCCCATGAAGACGTACAATCTCTCGGATATACAACCTTCTGATCTCGTCAACACCAAATGTCTCATTGATCAGCAAAAAGTGAGATACCTTTGTGAGTCTATCCACAACAACCCAAAAGACACCATTGCCTCGAGGTGACCTCAGCAAACCAGTCACGAAATCCATCATGGCATCATCCCATTTCCACTCCGTAATGGGTAACTGCTATAACAGTCCGACTGGCCTTTGATGTTCTGTCTTCACCTTCTGAGAGGTGGAACATCTCGTAAAAAAACCAGCTACATCTCTTTTTATACCTGGCCACCAGTACTGACGTCTCATGTCTCAGTACATCTTGGTAACCTCGGGATGAACTGCCCAAGCTAAATCATGAAACTCTCGCATCATCTCCTCGCGTATATCCCCTGGAACCCATACTCGTCCATGGAAATGCAGTACCTCGTCATCGCTTATCGTCCATCCAGGAGGAGGTTCCTCACTTGCCACCGACTCCTGTAGAATTAGGCCTTTTGGATCAGATAGATATCTCATCCTCACTCTATCCAGGAGGGTAGAGGTCACAGCTAAAGATGAAAGATAGGTCTACCCCTGACTGTTGTTCACCTCTAAATGCATCTCAGAGAACAAAGCCATAAGCTGCCATTCACCACTGGCCTCCTGCATAGCCTGTATCTGAGTCTTCCTGCTCAGTGCATCAGCTACTGCATTACCTTTACTAGGTGTATAGGCAAGCTCGAAGTCGAAGGACTGAAGGTATTCGACCCACCTTCACTATCTCGGATTTAAGTCACGCTGAGTAAAGATATACTTGAGACTTTTTTGGTCGGTGAAGACCACAAAACGTTCTCCCAACAGATAATGTCTCCAACAGCGCAACGCATGCACAACTGCAGCCAACTCGAGATCATGCGTCGGGTAATTCCTCTCATGTGGCCTCAACTGCCGAGACCCGTACGCAAAAACTCGATCGCCCTGCATCAACACTGCTCCCAGCCCAATACCTGATGCATCACAGTAAACTGTATAGCTCTTCCCCTACTCTGGGAGTATTAGGATCGGTGTTGATGTAAACCTTCCTTTTAGGTCCTGAAAGGCTGTCTTGCAAGCTTTAGACCATACAAACTTTACACCCTTCTTAGTCAGACCTATCAACAGCACTGCTAAGCGGAAGAAGTCCTGTATGAAGCATCTATAGTAACTAGCCAGCCCTAAGAAACTTTGTATCTCAAATACGTTCTTAGGATGCTCCCAGGAAATTACTGCTCTCACCTTCTCTGGGTCTATTGCAACTCCTGCGTCTGATATAATGTGACCCAGGAAGTGAATCTGGTCCATCCAAAAGTGGAACTTTGAGAGCTTAGCATATATCTGATGCTCTCTCATTGTACTCAATACGATCTCAAGATGGGTGGAATGGTCGTGTCGAGTGTGAGAGTACACTAAGATGTCATCCTCAAATACAATCACAAAATAATCAAGATACGGATGCAACACACGATTCATCAGATCCATGAAAACTGCTAGCATGTTTGTGAGTCCGAACGGCATAACCGTATACTCGTATAGACCATATCTACTCTGAAAGGTTGTAAGTGGTATATCCGATGGTCTCACATGTAGCTGATGATATCCTGATCTCAAGTCAATCTTTTAGAACACTCATGATCCATGAAGTTGATCAAAAAGATCATTTATCCTCAGCAAGGGATATCGGTTCTTAACCGTCAACTGGTTCAGCTTCCGATAATCCACACAGAGTCTGAGAGTACCGTCCTCCTTCTTCACAAAAAGGACCGGAGAACCCCAAGGAGAAGTACTGGGTCGGATAAAATCCTTTGCCTGTAACTCCTCTAACTGCCTCTTGAGCTCCTGCAACTCAGGCGTAGCCATCCTATAAGGAGGAATGGACACCGGTGCTGCTCCTGGTACAAGCTAAATAGATAAATCCACCTCGCACTCCGGAGGAAGACCTGAAAAGTCATCTGGGAAGACATCCCTGAAACGATCAACCACTAGAGGGAAATCCTTCTGACAAGTCCCCTAGTCATCCAGATATAATCTCAAAATCTGGGCTGTGACTCCACCTCGCCCATGATTCTCTGGTCCAGCTCAACTCGCCTAAACATCCCATTCACCCTTGTATAGAAACTCTCCGCCCTCTGGTGACATGAAACGCACCCTACGACGATAGCAGTCTACAAAGGCTCGAAAGGGAACCAACCAGTACATCCCGAGAATGAAATCATAATATATCATCTCTAAGACATAGAGGCCCCAAAGGAAGTGACACCCACCAACCTCAAGGGGTAACTCCTTGCACTAATTCACACCAGTCGTTCTAGTCCCCAACGGAGTGTCTAGCGTCATGATATTAGAAGAAGTGGAAACACAGAGCCCAAGGATCTCCACAACGGGTACATATATGAAACTACGTGTAGCACCCGTATTAAAAAGTACTAAAGATAAGACAGAAGCTACAAGAATAGTACCTATGGATGTAGAAGGTCCGGGATCCTGCTCCTGTTGGGTCTGTTGTACAGCATATGCCTGCCCAGTGTCGCTGTCCTATAACATAGCCTGACTACCCTGAGTTGTCCCTCCCTACTGCCTCTGAGATCCTGGTGTCTGGCTACCACGGCCATGACCACCATCCCTGCCTACACGCCCTGACGTATTCCAATTCCCCGACTGGTAAGAAGCTACTGGTCCTGCTCATGCACGCGGAATCTGCACAGAACCCCTCTCACTAGCCATTGGTGGAAACGTCCTACAAAAGCACTGCAGATGACCCATCCTGCCGCAAGCTCGGCACTCCACTGGGTCTCGTGGACATTGTGGCCTCTTGTTCCCCTCTCTACCACACTGGTAGCACATGACTTGGCTACCTGAAGTATTTTTCTGACTGGTACTTCCACCCTGAGAGAAGTTCATCTGTCTCTTCCTCTTGTCATAAGAAATAGTACTGGTAACTGGTGTTGAACCGCCCTAGCCCACACCACTATATTCCCACAGGTTCCTCCCTGTAATCAGTGCCTGGTTCACAATATCATGTACAATAGGCAACCTGAAACCATTTACCAGTGCTCGGATGTCATAATGAATACCATCCTCGAAGCGTCTGGCTCTCAGCGTCTCATCTCCCACCAGAATGGGTGAAAAACATTGTAGCTTGATAAAACAATCAGAGTAGTCCATCACCAACATAGTGTCCTACTGCATATTCATGAACTCTCGAGCTCTATCTTCCCTCAGCGTCTCGGGAAAGAAGAAGTCATAGAAGACTGCCTGAAAATATTCCCACGCCATGTCTCTGTGATGCTCTAACTGGGTGGTAACATCCCACCACCTCTTGGAAGAATCATGCAGTATATACGTTGAGAGCTTGACCCTCTGCCCTGGAGGCATCTCAAGATGCTCAAAAATAGTCTGCATCGATCCTAGACAAGACTCTGCACCCTGTGGTCCGCCATCCCCTGAAAATGTCGGCGGATGCTGATGCTGGAAGATACGAGTAAGCTCAGCCATAGATGTGGCATCCTGCGGTGCTCCCTGAAAGGTCTGCATGAACAGTATAAAGCCTTCACGGAACTGAGCCTCCATGCCTATGTCTGGTATAACGGTTGGCGCCACATCTGGCTCTACTGGAGGATCCACTAGTATCCCATGGCCCACCATCTCCAGAGTATACTCGTTGCCGCTCTCCTGGAGAAAAATGCGTGGTCGTCTAGGCGCCATGCCACTAGAAGGTCAAAAACACACCTTAGATTCCAGATTTATCAAATACTGAAAGCAAAGGAACCATGAAAGGAACAAGAGGAACAAGGCATTTCAAGATTTGCAAAACAAGACTACACGGCGTGTACAACGACTACACGGCGTGTACTTGACTTCCCTTCCTCTTCCCAGGTACTTCGACATGGCTAAGCCACACAGCTCCTATTGAACAAAACTACACATAGTGTATAATAACTACACGGAGTGTATGGTGTAATTTTTCCAACTTCCCGTGTCGTTTTTGACATGGCCGACTACTCGGCTTGACTCTACACAACGTGTACACCACCCCGTTTCCCAGCCACTTGGCTAACTCCACATGGTCTATCCTCGGACAAGACTACACGGCGTGTTCCCACAGGTACACGGCGTGTTCTAGGAGAGGTGACACCGACCCGTGTTGTTAGTTACATGGCTGAGTCCCCAGGTTGCACTACACGGCGTGTCCATCATTGACACGGCGTGTTTGTCTCAAGGTCTCCTCTGTCCGTGTTTTTAGTTACACGGGCGGAATCTGGGTCAATACTACACGACGTGTACAGAAGATACATGGGGTGTTCTCCCTAAGATCTTATTTTCCCCGTGTCTCTTCCTACATGGTTTGTGACACGGGAAGAGACTACACGGCGTGTACTCAGGGTACACGGTGTGTACTCAAAAATTTCATTTTTCTTCCCGAACAGAAGGCCATACACGGTGTGTATAAGGTACTACACGGTGTGTATACTGGGTTTCCGGATAGTATGCCTTAGAAACTTCTCCAGAACCCAGAAAATACTGAAAACCACACCTAAGTGTCAAATTCCAACCTGTGAGGGCCCATACTCCCCACGAATCAAAGTTTGACATCTTATCTATGTTATAACCAATAAACAGTCAATGATCCACCAAATTTCAGTCAATGGGGGCCTATACTCCCCAAAGACCAAAGTTCGGCATTCATTATATAAATTGGATCAAATAAAATTACCCTATCACACAGCAGGTATTTTATCTAGCAACTATCACAATAGCATGCTTCTCTAGCACAACAACTATCACAACAACATGCAATTGCTAATGCACCTAAATGGCATGGAACTATGCATAGAATGTGATTTTTAGCATGTCCCTAAATGATGAATGAGATGGAATACCCTCATCTCATCGGGTTGCAACTAAATAGAACCCAAGGATAAAATATAAACAGCACAATCACAAGTGCGTCACCCAACGGTGAAATCAAATCAACTATAAAATTTGCAAAATGAGAAGAATTGAAAAATACAAGGTAGAATGGCTTTTCCCTGTACATGGGTTAGCTACGCCCGGGCATAGCTTATTACCAACTACCGTTCGTCCTATCCTAGACTATGACTCCAAATAGTAAGTCAAATAAAATAACCCCTCTGATACCACTTTGTAACATTCCGGTTCCGGGTGCCACTAAACGGGTGCCCCGAACCCGGTTTTCCACCTGACCTCAAGCGCATTTTCCCAAATGCCAGAGGCTGCCGACTAGCAGTGAGGAACCAGGTTTGATAGTGGGGAAACTATGCCCTCATTTTTCAAAGTGTAGTGCAACGGAATACGAAATAAACATACAGCAATAGCAGAAGCATTAAACCATACACAACTAAAAGAAACAACTGCAGTAGATAAAACCAACCAGATATATAGATATGATGCAACATGTCACAATTCCAAGAAAACAGCCAGAACATGTTACACGATCAATACAATACAACTGAAGTGCAAGTACAGAAAAGCAAAATAGAACAGCCCGCGACATCACGAGCCTAAGCCCGGTCCCATGCTCTCATACACCCCAGCAGCAATCAAGTACCTATATAGGGACCCTTTCCCTTATCTACACCGGTAGAAACGTAATCTCTTTGGGCCAAAAATCATGACCCAAACAGGGTGTGAGAAATAAATTCCCAATAGGCACCCACCAAAGGCCCGTGCCCAACTATGTGAAAGCATGCAACAACAGTGTGCAGTAATAAAATGCAATAAAGTAAGTAGTACTGAAAGTAACTAACTAAACCAGTTATATTTCCATTTTAATATCCATTTGATAATTTAATTTAAAATACCACCATAGTGATTATTCTAAATAAATAGTCTATGTCCTCAGACACGTACAACTCCTACCCTCAGGTAAAGAGAAATCCAAAGACAAAAATTTGACCACAGGCACACGGATATTTCCCACAGGCATAAGTAGTGTCGTCCACAGGCATAGAATTAGCTGCCCACATGCACAGAAGAAGTTGCCTACAGGCTAAGCAGTAAAACGCCCACAGGCTAATCACAACACCGCCCTCAGGCTAAACAGGTAACCGGGCCAAGCCCAACATGTAAACAAGCAGTAAAATAAGAAATTACTCTCAAGAAAATTATTCAATCATTTCATTAAAAGCATAAAATAAACAAGGCATACCCACGGGTATCCTGGCCAAACGGCTAAACAGAGGAACACACCCCCGGGGTGGTCCTGGATCCAAGCAGCAATCCCAAACAGCATTTTAATATCACAATTAATTACCTATTCAATTCTAAAGTTTCCCAAAATTTTGCTTGGACTGTAAGGCCATAGGCCATGATAATTCAAACTGCAGGAGACAATTGATATGCAAGAATTGTTCTCGTCGAGGGCATGATTCTAAATCATGCCATAAATCTGAAAAAGAAAAGCAGGAACATGGCCAGGTGACTATTCTAACAGAGAAGACTCTAAGGACACAAAGTGTCTCTACAGAAAGTAATGGCAGGGTGCCTAATGCTCAAGCTAAAAAATCCCGGTCTGATATAGTGAAGGAGGGACAAGAGTCCCCACCTAGCTCAAGTGCAGACCCTGATAAGCCTGACTCATGCCAGGGTCCCCTGGCTAATGCTAATGCTGCTCCGCAATCTGTTTCTGTTAAGGGAAATGGATCTCTGACTTCTTTTCATGCTGATTCTGAAATTAGACATACACTACAGCGACCTAATTCTATGATTAGTTCAGATCAGGATATGCATTTAAATGTTTATGCTCAACCTGCTTTGGTTCAAAGCAATGAATTTACGGCTGCAACTCAGGCTGATTCTGGAAATGTTTCTATTCAGACATCTTTCAATGCTATTGAATGTGACACTGATTTACAGGTACATGTACAATCTGAGCCTCAATTTGAGGATGAAATATTGAAGCATGATTATGTGCTGGGGCACTCACCTTCTGACTTGAGTGGGTGTTTTAAAACCTGTGAAGCTACTGCTTCACCTGGACTTTCTGAAAAGGCTGACTCTGCTTCTCTTTCTCTGGCACCATCAATATCTTAACCTTTTGTAGTGGTTGTTTAAGACTCAATCACTCCGACAAATGAAGTGGTGGAAAACACCTCGGTCACTCCAGCGGGGAAGGTGAGTAACACCTTGAAAGAACCATCTCTTATCTCTACACTGGATGTGCAGGAGACAGAACAGAAAACAGATAAACCAAGAAAAGGTCACCAAAAAGATGGAGATGATGAAGGTACTTGGCAACAAGTCAGAACCAGAAGTCAAAAAAGGGTAGGAAAGGAGGCCTTGAAGATGAAGGAGGAGGTGCATGCTGACAGCTCGGATGAAGATGTAGAATCGTTGTTACAGCAAGCCAACGAGCTTGAAAGCCACTTTACGAGAGGAAGAGGTCGAAGGCATATCAGTGCCAAAACATGGAACGAATGGAGAGAGAAAGAAAGATTAATTGCTGACAAGATAAGGAAAAATATTGGTTCACCGGGACAGGGAACATGATGTATTATCCTTCATGTTGAATTTGGTGTTCTCCTTTGATTTTCTTTTAATATAATATTTTGGGGCCTAGCCCCCCCCCCCCTTTTAAAAAAACCTATTCAATTCTAGGTATTTAAAATATCCACGGCCTCAACCACACAACACCCCAACATGGGTTTGTGGCACTAAAATACACAAAACACACAGCAGTTGGAAAAACTAACACCAAGCCACCTACCTTTATCGCCAACAAATGTTATACGCGAACGTCAATTCCAGAAACGCCCAAGAACGGCATAGATCTGAAGTAGAAGAAACTCTGTTTAAATGTAAATAACTCCCATTATGGGAAGAATTGGCAAGAACTGCTTAAGGAGGAGGGGGGGCTTACTCGCGTGGTTCCAACGAGATCGTCCGAGGTGGAAACGGATTCTAGGCATGCGCTTGGCGGATCTTCAAACCTTCATCCTCCTCTCCCGAGATCCCTCTTCTCGTTCTAAGCCTTCCCTATGAACAGGGGAGGCTACTGCCCATTTTAAGCGAGAAAAAAAATTACACGACATGTACTTCCAAGTACACGGCGTGTACTTTCATCATTTAACTGTTCCTCTGGAGGCACCGCCAAACTGTTCATCCATCGACATGAGTACACGGCATGTACTCCTGAGTACACATCGTGTACTGTTTCCCAGCTGGCGGCTGCTCCACCACCTTACTGTTTGGATTTCCGACTGAATACATAGCATGTAAAGTATCACTACACGGTGTGTAGTTGGTTTCTACACCCTTCATCACCGTAAAGGCCACACGCCCTGTGTACTTATCCCACACAGCCAAAAAGACACGATGTGTGGACAAAGTACACGACGTGTACTTTCCAAAATTTGGGATTTTTCCCCATTTTCCATATTTTCTCAAAAACACTTAAGGAAAAAAGAAAAAAAGATACTTGTACCTCAAAAGTAAGAACCGGGTTCTTACATTACACCACGGTGTCAAGATGGTAAGTCGTACGTACGCACGCATGGTGGTTTCATTTTTCGTAGGATGGATATAAGGTGGAATATGGTTATTTAATAATTATAATAACATCTAATTATATAATTTGTACTGTATTTATTACTTTATAATGAAATAACTCATGAAGAGGAAGTAGAAGAAGAAATAAGTTTAAAATAATCGGTAGAGGAGATTATCTCTTCTTCGACGTACTTCCTCTAAATCACCTCTTAGAGAACTAGAGTTGGTATTTAAAGAATAGAAAAACCTCTATAATGTAACTAGGGAAGTTGGGAAGGGAAATTTTCATGGTATTTAAATTATTTAAGGCTAAAAGTGAAGTTAATAGGTGAAGGAGGAGGTGCCCTTTTATAATTGAGGTAGGGGGAACTTTTGGAAACTCTATAAATAATAATTTATAATAAAATAAAACCCTACCTAAAAACCTAAAAAATGTATAAAATTAAAAGATGAGATGATATAAGGTTTTAATTTTGTCAAAAAATAAATTTTGGACAAGTTTTATGTCAATTTAAACCTTAATATTTTAATTAACATTTAGTTATTCTATTTAATTTTTAACTAGGGTAACAAATATTTAAATATTAAAATACTGTAATATTTACTTATTTGATGTAAATGAGGACATAAATAAATACCTTAGAATATTTTTTACCATATAATAATTATTATATATTTTTAAAATGTTTTGTGATTTTTAAATAATTTAATAAAACATTATTTTGATAAATAATCAATAGTGTCTGTTTCGGTGCGAATGTGCATCGGGTTACGTTGTTCCGCCAGGACGCGTTCGCGCGTGCACCCGTCAACCCGAGGGGATGGGCGCGCGGCTTGTGGTCCCGCAGTCCCGATTTCCAAAGGCGGGCGGCATCCGTCCCTTATTCAGGGGCGTCTGCTCCTTGATCGAAACCGGGATGATGGGATGTCGGCTCCTCCTTCCTTGGACGTCTCCTCGGAACTCGTCGCCTAATCCGGGTCTCCCTCATAGATTTAAGAATGTTCGTGAATCTCGTTCCCGGCGCCATATCTTCATGGACACCGGTTAATTACGCTGCTTCCGCCCGGACGCTCCAAGGAGTCTGGTCGGGGCAGCAACCTGCAGTGAGGAGACCGGGTGGCTCTGGGTGCTGGGGGCGTGTCGTAACACTGCGGCTCTGCATGTCTGCTTTCCGTCCCTAATAGGGCTTCTCGAAGGCATGATGGCCTGAGGCATCCCGCACTGGGTGCGAGGAACTGTGTCACCTGAGGTTTTCCTCGGCTTCCCATGTTTAACACGGGGTATGCCGCGAGTTTAACGTCCAGCGGGGACGGCATCGGACCGATCAACACGAAAAGTGGATCAGATGACAGAACCCCTTGCGGGGAACCTCCGACGCTGGGGCCAGCGCATGGGCGGCTTCCCAAGTGATGTGGAGTGGAGAGAAGTGGCATGACCCCACCGGGATGTGGCGGCCCGGGTAAGGATCAGGATGGATGATGGAGTGAAGATCTTGGACCCCGTAGAGGCTTCCTACGTACCGCGCGTTAGCACGGATCAAAGTCAACGTAGTTCGGGTATACAGTTTAACGTCATGCTGGACGTCGGCAAGCCGACTCACGAAGGGGTCGAGGCCGCCGGGCGGAGGATTGAACTGAACCACCTCGCACAGAGGGGGATGGAACGGCCGGGTGGATCACAGTTTCACGTCATGCTGGACGATAAAAGGAGAGATGGAAAAAGGGACAGTGGGGAGTCACAGTGGAGATACACACGTGCAGTCTCCCACAGGGGCGGATTCATAGGTGAATCGACGCAAGTGTGAACCCTGGAGGGGTCCACTGATGGACGAACCGACGTGAATACGACCGGGACGACCAGGTGGTGGGCTTGAACCTCAGGGAGGTTTCCTATGTACCCTGTTTAGAAGACAGGGATCAAAGTCCACGTAGTTCATTCTGTCAGGACTTACGCACTTGAGGCAGCCCGGATGCGGCAAAACTCAGTTGGAAGGGACTTGGACCGAAAGTAGGAGACACCTCGATCCCAGTCACACCCTCTACTGGCTTCGGCAGTGGGGGAGCGCAATGGAGATACACATGTGCAGCCCCCCACAAGAAACTAGGGGTTTGTAATACCCTACCCCCCGTAGGGAAAAGCCGCTCCCATTAAATCGTCCCTAAAGAGGGGCAATCCCGACATCCCTGCAGAGACGAGCGGGTGGGGGCCACATCCAAACCGGGGGGGGACCCTGCGTGCGAGGCACGGGATCGGGTGATGCGGACGGTTTAACGTCTTGCCGGACGAAGTACAGTTTAATGTCGTGTGTTGAGGACGAAGCGGACGGTTTAACGTCTTGCCGGACGAAGTACAGTTTAACGTCGTGTGTTGAGGATGAAGCGGACGGTTTAACGTCTTGCCGGACGAAGTACAGTTTAACGTCGTGTGCTGAGGACGAAGGTGCTTGGCAGTTTAACGTCTTGCAGCACGGACGATAGGGGCTAGGCAGTTTAGCGTCGTGCAGCTTGGACGTAGTACAGTTTAACGTCATGTTGGACGGATGCAGTTTAGCGTCATGCGGGACGAATGTGCAGTTTAACGTCATGCTGGACAAATGTGCAGTTTAACGTCATGCTGGACGTTGGTTGCCGCTGATGGGTCCGTGTCACTTCGCGCAAGCCTGGAGGGCCGCACGGAAAGACAACACACGGTGCGGGCACCCAGGACGAAGATCATCGGGCGCCACGCAGGCGGGTACCCTCAGGGGGTCAAAGGGGGCGACCCCGGCGGTTTGCGCGCAAAAGAGGAGCTTTGCGCGCAATACCGCGGGTCGGCGCGCAATTGTGCGGGCTGGCGCGCAATTGGGCCAGCGCTTTGCGCGCAGATGATTGAGATTGCGCGCACCGGGCTTCGGGCAGCTCGCGGGGGCAACGGCTCATTCTCTAACGAACGGCCACTTTGGAGAGGGGGGGTGCGCGCAATCGGGCTGGATTGCGCGCACTCGGGGGCAATTGCGCGCAAGAGGCTTCTTTTGCGCGCAAAGGCCTTCGGGTTAAGGATTATTCAAAGGAAAGGAGCCAAGGGGATTGCGCGCGAAGGCGAACCCCAAGGCTCTATTGCGCGAAAGAAAGGAGGTTACCTGAAGATCGGATTTACGCGCGGAAGGGGTTGGATTGCGCGAACGAGCGACGCTTCGGATTCTGGCAACCTTCAAAACGTCGGGGGTCGCCTTATATTTATAGGCAACCCCGGGCGCGGAATCCGGTCTCGGGCGTGGAATTCCCTTCGCGGGCGCGAAATCAGGACCCGGCGCGCAAGGGAGCCGCGCAGGCCACGGGCGCACAAAATAGAGCGCCGGCCCAGCGCATTGCGCGCATCCCGGGAGGATTGCGCGCCGAGACTCAACTTTGCGCGCGGGCCTCTGAAATTTCGCGCAAGTCCTCCACGCCCTCCGGAACGTGCCTCTGACTCCAAATATCACTTTGCTTTCCGCATCCGGAGCTTCGTTTGGGAACAACGGACTTTTCCGGCGTCTACAAAAGCCCCCCCTCGGAATCTGATCGGCGAGAGGTCGCAACGATCGGGTTCCGAGGGAGACGCCGGAATGCCGAAGTCCTGGGCTGCGTGGGACTTAGGCGCGCAAAAGGGGGGCGTCGGGCACGCAATTCGCCGCCGCAGTCGCGCAATCGAGCGTTCCGCGCGGCGCGGAATCCCGGCCTCGTCTATAAATAGGGGTCCAGGGTTCCGCGTTCCGTACACAGGCCTTCCGCGCGATAAGCTTCAACGCTCTCGTGCGCGAAATTGCCTTTTCCGGTCGCGAAATTCGCCCGATCGGCGCGCAAAACCATCCGGATTTTGCCCTGTCTTTACGCGAAAACCCGGAACTTTGCGCGACATTCTTCCCGATTGCGCGCCGTCCACTTGGATTGCGCGCCAACCTTCAAAATTCTCTACCAGCCTCGTCCGATCCCGCACGCTTCATCCCTTAACCCGCACGACTCCCGAAACTTCTGAGATGGCCGCAAACCGAGGAAATGAGGGGGATGCCGCCACTCGCAGAGCTGAGATGGCGACGAACGAGGAGGTCTACGGAGCCAAGGAGATTGTTTCCAACAATCAATCCTTGTTCGACTTGCTGACGCCGGCCCAGAAGACATATCCGCTGTCAGACAACCTGCCGCTCTGGAACTTCGGCATCCTAGATGAGGTTCCGGTGCCAGGGTTCGAGGTTGATGCGCCACGGACCTGGGTGACTCGGGAGGACGAGCTTCCCCGCTATAACATCACCAACAATGGGCATCCTTCCAGGGAGACCAGGCACTTAGATGTCTACGTCCTGAACCCGAGGATGCGGACCATTGACGGGGGTGAGCCTACTGCGGAGAATTCTCCGGCCCTCTACTCGAGCACATACCGCCAGAGTGTCACGGACGACACCAAGGGTTGGCTGAAGGACTGGGACTTGCGATTTGGGGGCAATTTCACCAGTGAGTGGGCCTGGGTGTTCTGGGTACGCCACACTTGCGATCACTTCGCAGAGGAGCTGCGGTACATCGGCCTGTTTGAGGCGGTGTGGACGTCGCAGTTCCACTTCTACCAGCAGTCCGAGCTCGGGCCGGAGCTGTTCACCCGCTGGTCCTCGGATACCAACACCTTCCATCTTCACCATGGGGAGGTCGGCATCGGTCTCTGGGACATCCACTGCATCGGAGGTGTCCCGCTGGAGGGCTACCAGTATGATGAGTTCCTGCCCCCGAAGAACATTTGGGGTGACAGGTCACGGACTCCCATTCTGACATGGCATCTACTTGAACTGGCTACGCAGCGGCTTGGGATCAAGGACTTCCAGAAGGACATATCCTACAAGGAGTGGTTCGGCCAGTTCTTGGAGCATGACCCAGCGGTCAAGATGCCAGGCAGGGGGAAGCGGTGCCCGACCGCAGCTCAGAGGAGCCGGAACGGGTCGTACTGGCGGGTCCTGGAGACGGGCGACTACCGCTCATGGGGGTACCGCGTCATCGAGGCCCGGGACCCAAATGTCCGGTACGCGGCGTTCCTGGCCGCCTTTCTGAGTGGGTGGCTCCTGCCAGTGCGGGACGCGAGAATGGGCGTTCGCCCGGCGACACTGGCGATGGCGGGCGCTATGGCCGCCAACAAAAGATACAACCTCGGGGTCCCAGTGCTGGCGAGGCTGTATGCCATCCTGGGACGCATCTCACGAGGGGGGTCGCCACGAAGGATCTGTGGGCCCTTTCAGTTCTTCCACGGCTAGGTGGCTGCTCACCTCGGTGGGTACACGTTTCCGAACGCCATCATTCCTCCGGGCAACGGCCTGCGACCCTCCCTGCTGAACATCGCGGGGGTCGCTCCGATGACCCTAAGTGAGGAGGGCGTGAGGATTCGGATTGCCAATCATGCCAATTTCAACTTCAGTCCGTTCCCCACTCCCGTCGGCCAGATGATCGACAATGGGCAGGGTCCGCTGGAGCAGCATGAATACTTCCTGAACATGCGGGGCGGAGTGCTCGTGGCTCGGATCGACGGGAAGGTGATCTGCGAGCCTTACGTGCCAACCCGGTTCGCCAGGCAGTTCGGGTGCCTTCAGCGGATGCCGAAGAGGGTATTCACTGATGTCCAGGAGGAGACGAACCCTTGCGTCCTTCGCCAGATGTGGCTGATGTTTGCCGCTTTCGGCTCTGGCGACGTCATCACTCTCCCTCCTACCGGGGTTGACGCAGGCTTGGCAACCGAGTACGCCGAACACTGGGCCATCGCGTACCCCGAGGGGCTTCTACGGAAGCCAGTTCGGCGGCTCGAGGTTACCCGTGCGGAGACCGGGCGTCAAGGAAGGAGGCGAGGCGCCGCCACACGGGGGAGAACGGAGGCGCGCCAAGCAGCGGAGCCGGCGCGAGCAGGGACTTCGGCGGCGGGCACATCGCAGGCTGCCGCTACGACCTCGGCGCCCAGAGAGGGGGCACGCGCGGTGGTCGAAGAGCGGCCCGGGAAGCAGGTGAGACGTTTGCTCGAACCCTCCCACGATGTAGTCTTCCCGGCGCTGTGGTCGGCCTGGATGACCCTGCGGTAGTCACTGGGGACCGACGCCATCTGGCGAAAGATTCTCAGAGAAGGAATCCATCTGCCAGAGGTCGGGCGCCTCCATATTGCCGACAGGGTGGACTTCAACCGGAAGTATGCGTATCTGACGGCCATGGACGATTACGCGCGCCAACGTGGTCAGCGTGCGGAGCCATCCCTTCTGGTGAAGGTGATGCTCGGTCTAGAGCCCGCTCCAGAACAGATGCCGCCGGAAGAAGACGACAGTAGCAACGACTCCGAGGAAGAGGAGGAGATGGGGGAGGATGAAGGCTCCGAGGGAAGATCCCATCAGGGGAGTCCGCGGGAGAGCGGTGAGGTGGCCGGCTCTGACAATGTTGATGTCACTGAGCTCCTCGAGGTCCGCTTCTATCCCTACTCAACCTGCTTCATCCATTCCCTTATGCAGCTTCTAACCCATTTCTCCATCTTTCTCAGGAGCGCACGGATGTTGGTCAGGCGTCCTCAGCGGGAGTAGGAGGGGCGCCAGCAGGACAAGGCGGGGGCCAGGCACCCATTATCGAATTGACAGGCGCGGAAGGGCCCCCTGCTGCAACTGTTCCTGCGGCGGCCGGGATAGCGGAAGATGACGCTCTGACCTCCCGTAAGTCTCCTTGCTTTACTGCTGGTGCCTGCCGTTGACAATCCGTGACTAACCATGGCATGCCCCGCGCAGTGATCTCAACACTGGAGGCTCGTCGGGTTGCCGAACCCGGGCCATCTACGAGTGGACTAGTGGTGGACATGCCGCCTGCTCCGGAACAGACTTCCCAAACCGAGCCGGCCCCACCAACTGCTGATCAGGGGGCTGCGGACGCCGGCGGTGCTGACATCGGAGAGAGGTCGGGGGCTGACGAGGGTGTCAGCGCCGCTGGGGAGAGAGAAGAAGGTCGCCCAGATGTTGGGGAACCTATCCCTCATGAGGACCTCCCAGGGGTGGACCCTGAAGCAGACCTGCTGGCTGCCTTCCCTGCCTACCGGCCTGCCGACCCCGAGGAGATGGACGACTCCGACGCGGAGGCGGTCGAGGAGAGCCGGATAACGCGCCGCAGGGGGTGGAAGTGCATCCAGCGCTTCCTCAAGCGAGACCCATCGGAGTGGCTGGGGCGCATGGGATCACTTCAAACCTGGCTGCGCTTCCTGTGTGCCGGGGGAGCTGATGCTCAATGCCTCCATCTGACGGTCCGTGATTTCATGGCCGAAAAGATGCGCGAGAGCTGCCGGCGTGCCGACTTCACACAAAGTCGGGACATGTCGGAGAGCACGCGGGCGCTCCTCGCGGCGGAGCAGGAAGTCCGGCGTCTCGAAGGGCAGGCGGCAGAGAAGGAGGCCTTCGTCGCAACGTGTACCGAGCTTGTGGAGCAACTAGCAGCCCAGCTGGTTGACGCCCAGGTACAGCTGACGGAGGCGGGCCAACAGATGGTCACAATTCAGGTCGAGCGGGAGCGTGCACAGGCCAGAATCGACGAACTGCGTGCTGCGACCGCCGACGAAGAGAGGGAACGCAGAGAGCGAGAAGCAGCTCTGGAGGCCACCAGCCAAAGGGTAGCGGCATTAGAAAGACTCATTCAGCACGCTAATCCCTAAGGTCTTTGTTTTGCCGTTCCCAAAACATTTGCTTCCGCTACTTTGATCCATTTGTATGAATCAATATATTTATCTGCATCTTTTGGCTTAACATGCTCAACCACAATTCACTGTCTTGCGGGAGCGTTAACCAAGCATCAGGCACCCATAGTTGGGCCTGGATTGCTGGAGAAAAGAGGGAGGTCATTCCTAGGAAAGGAGACCTCAGACCTAATCAATGTATCATCCCCCCAACTTGTTCCAACACACGAGCGGGACAACGCTAGGGGCGTTGAGATTTTATCCGAACATAGGGAAATGAGAAAGGGTGAATCGCGTGTCCCAAATCCAGACATCCACAACGGTCGGCCTTCCAAGAAATGCCCAAGACGGTAGGCGGACAGTGGATCGACCATAACAACTGCAATAGACGGACCGAAGGTCATCATTCATATTGCAGGAGGCGGACCACATGTCATCATGAATACCGCTTTGGGGGTTCCTTCAGACACAAGGGTGGAAATCCAGATCAACAGGGCATGCGAAGCGTGGGGCGAAGTGACGATTGTTCGGACAGAATCCAACGCTCTCAGAATTGCGCCACCGTGGGGAAAGCGTATTAGGCGGATGCACTAATCTGGCCGTGAATCACCCCAATTCTCAGACAGAACCTCTTTGACGAGGAAACCGTCGCTTCCCATCATTGCGATGGGGCATCCCGAACTGAATCGGGGAGAATATCACAACTGCACCACTCTACCCGAAGTCAGGCTAGACGGCCGGCGACGAGGAGGGGCGGGACTTAACGATCCCTGAGGCTGGACCCGAGTCGAGATGCCCGGGCGTTCCTACGTACTCCATCAAGCTGTAGATCAAGCCACACGTAGTTCTGAGAGTGCAGTTTAATGTCATGCAGGACGTAGAATCCCGTTTGGGGAGATCTTAGTTTAAGGTCTTAGAGCTCGGACCATAAGGGGAGATCTTAGTTTAAGGTCTTAGAGCTCGGACCATAATAAGAGATCTTAGTTTAAGGTCTTAGAGCTCGGACCATAAGGAGAGATCTTAGTTTAAGGTCTTAGAGCTCGGACCATAAGGAGAGATCTTAGTTTAAGGTCTTAGAGCTCGGACCATAAGGAGAGATCTTAGTTTAAGGTCTTTAGAGCTCGGACCATAAGGAGAGATCTTAGTTTAAGGTCTTTAGAGCTCGGACCATAAGGAGAGATCTTAGTTTAAGGTCTTTAGAGCTCGGACCATAAGGACCTCAAAGTACGCCACATCGTGGTCCTATCCCCTGGATATGCGAAGATGCACTGAGGGATAGTGTCAAGAGTGTCGAGGTTTCGCCTGGTCAGAATGGGAGGTGGAAAATGTGAATCATGCGGCCATTCACTCAAGGACTGGGGGCACCGGAGTAACGATATGGGAGTAATGCCGACCGTGGCGGAAAAGCAGCATCAATATCGCACTAACCGTTGGTGGAATGAGGCAGCAAACGAGCATCGACCGCTCAATCGCAGGATTCATATCGATTTGTTGCCCGAGGCCATTGGGGGTACCGGCCCGAGTCGGTGGGAGAGCACTGAGGCATTGTGTCCGAACCGTTCACGGGGGCTCCACCCAGGGCGTAGACGATGGGTCCGAATGAAAGGGAGCACGAAGCCTGAAAAGTGGAGGAAACCTGACCAAACGGATCCTGACCCTCCTGGCAATAAACCAGAGTACTCTTGACACCGGTGGACCACTACAAGGGGTCGGGGAACACGCCTTGAGGGTGACCCGAAGGCGGCGGATTCCCCAGAGAAGGGGGAATCTCTAAGAGGTGGGGGCTGGACCCTAAGTTTCAAACATCCGGGAGTTCCTACGTATCCCATAAGGATGGGAATCAAGCCACACGTAGTTCTTGAAGCGCGGCGCAACACAATCGGGCACCAGCGCGGGGAAGAGTGCGGGTCTGACCCTCGCACACAGAAGGAGCGGCATTTGATATTTCTTGTTTGTCCTTAACGATGAATGGTTTTTCTTTGTGCGGCGACATGCCTGTGATTGAGAAATCTCTGGCGTCGCCACAATAATCAAGACACGGAATGCATTGATGAATGGCGTGGTTATTAACCAGCGCCCAACATGAGTGTCCCCTGAGGAGGACATCACGATGCAGTGCCGTTTCTCGTCGGGCGGCCAAGACGATCACAGTTTACGGTCGTGTGGTAGGACCAGACAACATAGTTTAAGGTCGTGTGGTTCGGACCATGGAGGAACCCGCTTATTGCGGTACGGTGGACACGGAGGAGGTGGGAACATACCCAGCCCTACGGTCACGCACGATTCCAAGAGAAGAGTCTTGGGATCGGGGCCTGCGTATGTCCATCACCCGAGGGGCAGAGATGCTAGCCTCCAGATATACTGGGCCCAGAACGCGATTGTTCGGGCGACTCCTTCCTCCTTATGGGGACGAGGGTCCAGCTACGCATGGCCCTTAGGGAGGACATCCCCATATATCCTTGGTGCTCAGATCATGGGAGCCTTGAACGACACCATTACCCTGGTTGGTCTGCCTAACGTGTAGAGGTGTATTGGAGGTCAGTATGAAGAGAGTGTCGAGATTCCACTACAATGCACAAAGGCGGAGTGTGATGAGGACTGCGCAACCAATGTTCAGTGCCTGAAAGAGCCGACATGGCGATCAAGGACGTTGCTGACCATATTCGCAACACAACATCCGATCGCGTCAGCCTAAGACGGGGCAAGCAAACGAGCATCGACCGCTCAATCGCAGGATTCATATCGATTTGCGGCCCAAGACCCGCCGGTAAATCGACCCGGAGCGGTAGGAGAGCTCTGAGGCATCGTACCCAAACCGCTAACGAGGATCCCTTTGAGTGAAGGCTCGAACAAGAGGAAGCGCGAGGCCTGACAAGCAACACAGGACTTGTCGGGATTGAATCTGACACTACGAGTCATAGACCGAAGTACCCAAAACATGTTAACAGATCACCGGGAAGGGTCGGAGGACTCACCCTGAGAGCAACCAAAAGAGGGCAGATCCCCGTGATCAACCAAGAGACGGGGCTGGACCTGAAACACAAGCGTCCAGGCGGTCCTACGTATCCCATAAGGATGGGAATCAAGCCGCACGTAGTTCTTGAGAGGCAGTTTAACGTCATGCAGGACGATGAGGGGTGTGAGGTAGTCCTACACACGGGGGAGGCGTACGGCGCGGCCAGTATACCAACGCGAATGAGGACATAATCCCCCGCTCACGCGATACGCCTCGCACAAAAAGGAGGGGAACTTGGTCCAGAGGCCCGACGCGGGATAGAGATTCCCGGGAAATGGGGCTGGGCCTGAAACATGAATGTCCAGGCGGTCCTACGTATCCCATAAGGATGGGAATCAAGCCGCACGTAGTTCTTGAAGTGCAGTTTAGCGTCATGCAGGACGAAAAAAAAAGGGGGGGAGCAGAAGGCATCCCCAAACGTGGGGGGCGTACAGCGTGGCGAGCAAACCGTCGTGAATGAGGGCATAGCCCCGCGTTCACACCATACGCCGCACACCCGGAGGCAACTGGGCCAAGGGCCCGAGATGGGATGGAAATTCCCAAAGGATGGGGCTGGGCCTGAAACATGAATGTTCAGGCGGTCCTACGTATCCCATGAAGATGGGAATCAAGCCGTACGTAGTTCTCGAGGGGCAGTTTAACGTCATGCGGGACGGATGCTGAACAGTTTAACGTCTTGTAGCTCGGACGTAGTACAGTTTAACGTCATGTTGGACGAAACACTTGGCAGTTTAACGTCTTGCAGCGCGGACGATATGCTAGGCAGTTTAACGTCGTGCAGCTTGGACGTATGCAGTTTAACGTCGTGCAGGACGTTGTCACACTCAGACAAAGTACTGCTTGAGTAACCTAGCGTTGGTGGGAGGAGTGACACGCTCACCATCCATAGTCGCTAGGGAGTACGCGCCATTGGGATAGACCTTGTGGACAACAAAAGGTCCCTCCCACTTGGGCTCCAACTTGGGCGGCTTCCTGCCGGGGATCATCGGTGCTCTTAGGGCTAGCACTAGATCACCCTGTAGGAAGGAGCGGAGGCGAACCTTCTTATTGAAAGCTCGAGCCATTCTGCTTTGATGCCTCTCCAAGTTGTGCAAAGCGCGAAGTCTATTCTCATCCAGTGCTTCCAACTCGACTAGACGGGCTTCAGCAACTCTGTCCGGCGCTTGCTGGTCGTAGACCGCAGTGCGCAAGGACGGCAACTGGATCTCAATGGGCAGGATGGCCTCAGCTCCATACACTAGGGAATAAGGGGTCATCTGGGTGGAATTGCGAGTCGTCGTCCGATAAGCCCAGAGGGCGTTGGGGAGCTTGTCCGGCCAACTCTTCTTGTTCTGACCAACCATCTTTTGCAGAATGTTAGAGAGGGTTTTGTTAAACGCCTCGACCTGTCCATTCGCCTGCGCATTATAGCGAGATGTATGGTTCGAGCGAATGTTATACTTGGCGTACAACTTCTTCAACTCGGCTGCCCGGAAATTGGTTCCGTTATCCGTGAGGATAGCGTGAGGCACTCCAAATCGATGAATGATGTTGGAGGTCACGAAGTCAGCGATCGAACAGGATTTGACCTCTCTGAGCGGAATCGCCTCTGCCCATTTGGAGAAAAAGTCTGTGGCGGTCAGAATGAACCGGCACTGGCGAGCTGTCGCCGGCGGGTAGGGTCCCACAACGTCCATCCCCCAGACTGCAAAGGGCCAAGAATACCTGGTGGTATGGAGAGGCTCCGGCGGCCGATGCACAAAGTTCGCATGAACCTGGCACGCATGGCACCTCCTGGCATACTCGATGCAGTCATGGATCATGGAGGGCCAGAAGTATTCCAACCTCCGAATCTGGTGGGACAGCTTCGATCCAGTCTGGTGGGCGCCACATGAACCAGCATGAACCTCTTGCATGACTTGTGGGATCTCAACTCCCTGAAGGCAACGGAGGAGAACACCATCAAACCCGCGTTTGTAGAGGATCTGCTCCAGGCTGGGACTGCTCTGGAGGACAAACTGCGATGCGCGGCGTCGAACTCGCTCGCACTCGGCCCGATCCGATGAAAGAATGCCATGTTGGAGGTACTCAACCAAAGGCGTCCTCCAATCATGGGCTGATCCGACTGTCATATCTGGGGTACTCGGGGATCCGAGCATAGGGGCAACCGTGGTGAGACTACTTACCAACGGGCCGCGATCTTCTTCCGGGATAACGGGAGCGATGAGCCTGCGCCGCGTCACGCGGACGATCAGGTTGTCCTGTTCAGGCTCTGCAAGTGACGCAGCAAGGCTGGCCAAAGCATCTGCTCGACCGTTCTGCGACCGGGGAATATGGACAATTTCTGGCCGAGAAGGGAATCGAGCCATCAGAAGGAGGGTGCACTCCAACAATGGCACAAGTTCCGGCTTCCTGACAACATAGTCGCCGTTGATCTGCTTAACGACCAGCTCGGAGTCCCCTTTCACGCACAGATGGGGCACATCGATCTCGAGAGCTAACTCGAGGCCAGTGATGAGGGCATGGTATTCCGCCTCATTGTTGGTACAGCCCTCTGACAACAGGAAAGAGTATGGCAGCACGGCTCGCTCCGGGGTAATGAAGACGATGCCCAAGCCCACTCTGTTGAGCTTAGGATTATCGAGTCTTCTACCGGTGGGGCTCCGGGAGGCACCGTCAAAGTGCATCTGCCAGCATGGATCGGCATGATCGACCGAGAGAATGGTCTCATCAGGAAAGCCTAGATCCAGCGGCTGATCCGCGGAGGTCGGGTGAGCTGCTAGAAAGTCTGCCAATGCTTGCCCTTTGATGGCCTTCTGAGACACATACCTGATGTCGAACTGTTGGAGAATCACAGCCCACCGCGCTAGACGGCCAGTCAACATAGGTCGGCTCAGGATATATTTCAACGGGTCTACCCGAGAAACCAACTGTACCTCATGGTGCTGCAAGTAGTGTCGTAGTTTCTGTATGGCAAATACGAGCGCCAGGAAGCTCTTCTCGATGGGGGAATACCTAACTTCCGCATAGATGAGCATGCGACTGAGGTAATAGAGGCTATTCTCCGTTACCTCGTTGTTCTTCTGGGCGAGAAGGGCACCCAGGGATCGTTCCAGGGCGGTCACATAGAGGACCAGCGGTTTCCCGGATACAGGCGGCATCAGAACCGGAGGTTGAAGCAGGTACTGCTTGATTTCCTCGAAAGCGGTCTGACACTCTTTATCCCATACATAGGTGGCACCTTTCTTCATGAGCCGGGAAAATGGCTTACACTTGCCGGCCAGATTCGCGATGAATCGGCGTATATAGGCTAAGTGGCCTTGGAACCCTTGCAGTTCCCGGATGTTACCTGGGGGAGGCATCTGGCTAATCGCCCTGATTTTCTCTGGGTCGATCTCAATACCCCGGTATCTTACCACAAATCCAAGGAACTTTCCGGAGGTGACCCCAAAGGCACACTTCAACGGGTTCATCTTCAGGCAGCGAGACCGGAGGAAGCCGAACACTTTCTCAAGATCTTTGAGATGGTCCTGACGCTGGCGCGATTTGACCACCAAGTCGTCGACGTAGCATTCCACCAGTGTGCCGAGGATTGGCTTGAATATGCGGTGCATCGCCCGTTGATAGGTGTCACCTTCATTCTTCAGGCCGAAGGGCATGACCCGGTAGCAAAAGGTACCTTGGGGGGCCCTGAAGGCAGTGAACTCCTCATCCTCAGGGGCCATCCGAATTTGGTTGTATCCGGAGTATCCATCCATGAAGGAGAGGGCTTGGAACCCTGCCGTGGCATCAATCAACAGCTCTGTCACTGGAAGGGGAAAATCATCCTTCGGACAGTGGCGGTTGAGATCGCGGAAGTCGATGCAGACTCTGATCTGCCCGTTCTTCTTCCTGACCGGCACAATGTTGGCCAGCCATTTGGGGTACTGAACTTCCCTCACGAAGTTGGCTTTGATAAGCTTGTCAACCTCGGCCTCAACCATGGCACCGTGGGATGGGTGCATCTTCCTGGGAGGCTGCTTGAACCCGCGATGGTTCGCCGGGAGACCAAGGCGGTGGACGGCTACCTGAGGATCTAGCCCCGGCATCTCGTCATAGCCCCAAGCGAACACATCACGGTGCTGCCTGAGAAAGTCCACGTACTGCTGCCGCTCCTCAGAGGGCATGGCGGCACTGACCAATGTGGGTCTTGGATCGGCCTCGGTTCCAAGGTTCACCTGTATTAACTCATCGACCGTGGCGGGGACGCCCTCCTCAAAGGCTGGGGGTGCATCTTCCACGTCCTCTCCACTCGGGGAGGGATCGTCCACGGGAGAGACTGCGTTGGAAATTGCATTGGGGCTACCAGATCCTACTGGGCCACTGGTACTGGCACGGGCGGTCGCGGTCATCTCATCAGGAGACTCACAGGCCGTCGAGACCATGGCTACGTCCAACCGTTGAATCGGGAGGACGTAAGCGTCATCCAAGCTTGCCCAGGGATCACTTGCAACAGCGACAGGCTCAACCTCACCTGCCAGGATCTGCTTATCCTTTCTCTTGTAATAGTCCGCGTCCAGATAGCGGGCTTCACATGAGGCAAAAGGAGAGGCATCTCCTTGAAGCACGCCTACTCGACCATTAAGGGAGTATTTGAGGCATTGGTGGTATGACGAGGGAACCGCCGCGTGAAGGTGGAGCCATGGCCTGCCCATCAATGCGTTGTACGCAGTGTCCTGAGAGACTACCATGAATTCAGTGTTGGCAACCAAGTCACCGAACTGGGTCTTCAAACGTATCTTGCCGACCGGGGTTTGCTCGGTGCGGTCGTACCCCTGGATCCTGAGGTCGGAGGGAATCAAGTCATCCTCAGACAACCCCAACCTCCGGAGCGTCCGAGTTGGAATCAGGTTAATACCGGACCCCGTGTCGACAAGACAGCGCCGGACTTCAAGGCCATTGAACTGGCCAGTGACATACAGCGGACGAATATGTCCCTGTATAGGAGGGTCTTCATCCTTACCAGAGAACGAGATAACTGCCTGACATTCGGCGTCCTCGATCGTTTCGGCGTGAAAGGCCTCTGCAGCCACAACCTCTGTCTCAAACTGGAGGGGGCTTTTCAGGGCTTCAGCGAGTGCCTCGCGCATCTCAGATGACATGCGTAGAGCCTCAAGGATGGAGAGCCTTTCTGGGATGTCAGCCAAGTGCTTCAGGACATCATACTTTTTGGCCAAGCGTGAGCCCCTGGTTGCAGGAGGTTGCTCTGCGGTTGGAAGCATGACGGGCCTTGCCGGTTGGATCGGCGGCCGACTGGTACTTGGCGCATCTCGCTGTTCACTGGCTGCAGTCCGGGAAATGGTCACCGTACTGGGGTCAGGAGGCCGGGATGGACTCGTGGCAGGGCGGAGCTGGTCGCGACACGACTGAGGCGGTTCTGCCTGGTCCCACACCACAAACAGCGGCGGAGGTGAATCCGTCATCCCCGAATGGGGGAGCGGCGCACGTTGTGCTCGGTTTTGAGCCTGCTGCCTAGTCTCAGTGGCGTGCACGGCCTGGCTGGAGGTACCAACGGCTGTGCCCCGGTGACTCCTGCTGCTGCGGTTCTTCCGACGGTGGCGACGACCGGGGACACTAGGGAGGTCCACCTGGTGTTCTTCAACGTCGGGAACCGAAAAGGGATTTACCAGCTCGACGGTGTTAACCGAAGCGTACCCAACACCGTCATCGGACGAATCATCCATCACCGGGCGGATCCGAGGAGGGACCCCCATCTCCGGGGGCATGAAATCGCCGAGAGTGCGGGATAGTGGCGGAACCGGCGGGGCGCGCTCTTCCCTCTTGCGCTGCTACCGTTTGCTCCTCTTGGAAGAGGCAGGTTGGGACGACGATGCCGAAGCAGCACCCGCAGATTCTGGGGGCTCAGGCTGAGTCAAGCGTGCACGGATGATTCCATGGGCGCGAATGATCATCTTGCGGGCCATCCAGTTTTTATACTTCTGGGATCCGCGGTCGGAGACCAGCTGCCATTCGTCCTCGTTGACACTATCGTTATCTGATCCCACGAACACGCCCGCCACTTGTGCTGGAGCTGGGCCCAACCTGATTACATTGTTGTTAATCTGGTCTTGGAGCCAATCCTTGAACACATAGCACCGTTGGATGGTGTGCCCCAGGGCCCGATGGTAAGGGCAGTAGCGGGGGTTATCCGTGAGATGTGCCTCCTCTGGCCTCCAACACTCAGGCAGTCGCACAATCCTCTACTCCAGGGCGCTCCGGAAATAATCGGGGACCTGATCCTCGTGGAATGAGTAAGTCAGGTGTCGCGGGCCCCTGGGAGCGTGGTCTTGACGAGGGGCTGGAGGGGCCGGCCGAGGAGGTGGACCCTGATTATCTCGCCTGGGTTGTGGCGGTACATTACGCGGAGGGGCCGGCCAGTTCTGAGGCTGCCGCTGCTGGGCCGGGAACTGAGCCCGTGGAGGCGGGTTCCTGTGAGGCTGTGGAGCTGGCCTTGCCGGCAGTAGCTCCAACGGCCTGGGGGCCTCTATCTGGGCAACAGCAGCAGGCTCAGCCCTGCTGACTCTCCTTGCAGGAATCATAGGAGGCAGCGGGTGTGCCTGGATGGCCTATTGCAGGGCTTCCTCAAGACGTTGAGCTTTGTCTGAGAAGTCCCTGAACCCTCCGGGGTAATTATGAGTGATCAGGGAAGGGACCAGCTCGGTCTTGACGTTCCCGACGCACATTGTCAGCAACTGCTCCTGAGTCAATGGCATGTCAAGGGAATACGTGAGACCCTTCCACCGGGCGACGAAGTCCGCGACTCGCTCATCAGGCCTCTGCTTGCACTTGAAGAGGTCTGCGATACTCATCTTCCGGGTCGTGGAACTGAACTGGTAAAGGAACTGTCTACGGAGGTCCTCCTAGCTGGTTACCGACCCGACGGGGAGCTGGATGTACCAGACAAATGCTGGCCCTTCCAGTGTCTGGACAAAGCAGCGAAGCTTAGCGGCCTCTTGCTGCGCCGGAGTCCCCAACATAGGCCCACACCTTGAGTTGAAATGGTCCAAATGCTGTGGCGGATCTCCAGTCCCGTTGAAGGGGGCAAAAGTGGGATTCCCGAACCCCGGAGGCGCCGGCATGTCATCCACCCATGCTGGGTATGGCTTGCCGTCCGGTGGGATCGCCACCTGCCGAGTCTCCAAGGCTTCCAAGCGGGCAATGAGTGCCGCCATCGGATCGTCCGGACATGGGTTCCAGTCCTGGCGAGGATCTCTAACCACGAGCGCATTGCATGGCCCTTCAATCGGGTCGTCGACCGGGTCGTCGAACTCGGCAGCTCATGGGATGGCGGGCGGAGCGGCCCTTGGGGCAGCGGGAGGAATCCGAGAGGGGTCTCTCAGGTAGTCACGCCGCTTGGGAGGGTGTGGCGAAACATACCGCGCCCTCTTGCCATAGGCAATGGCCTCTCTCCTGTCGGCGAACACGGCGTAATCACGGTTGCCCGGGAGAGTCTCGTCGAGGAGCGGTTGTTCCAGTCCCTGCTGTCCTGGCCTAGGATCACCGTAGTCAGGCCGCCGTTCTGCAGCACGCTTGGCGAGGAGCTGGTCAACCAGCTTCTTCTGTTCGGCGAGCTGCTGACGTAGCGTAGCCTTCTCGGGATCCTCCTCTGCCCTCTGCACGGAGGCAGATGGGTCGGCGGGCTTTATAGTCTCGCTGTGCTCTTTACCTTTGCTGACGTTTTGGCTCAACGTCAGTGCTTCAGTGGGTGCGGGGAGCCCCAGGAGGTTCCTCTGATGACGAGTAACTCTCACCGATGGATCTAACGACGGCTTGTCTTCGGGGGGGAAGCCCCCGTCGAGAAGTTCCAAGTCGTTCCCCTCTCCCGACAGGTCAGCCATATTGACTGTTTCTGTCCCTGGGGATATACCCTCAGGGCCACCCAGTGAATCGGGCTGTCGGCGAATCACACTGAAGCGTAGGGCAGCGTACTGCCCCCATCCACGGATATACACGTGGGGAGTGGCTTCCTCGATAACTTTGCGGAGTACTTGAAAACACTCAACGCATCGTTGTTGGAGGGCCTCGTGGTGCTCAAATGACCCGGGGTGCCGAACCGCGGGGAGCATGGCCAGGTCAATTTGACGGCGCTGCTCACCAATATCCTCCAGGTGCGCTTGACTCCCGGGGTATGGCATTTGTAGGCGGTGAAGACAGGAGCGAGTCTCCCGGAGAGTTTGGCGGAAGCATTCGAACTCATCCGGGGTGAGCGATTCGGGTGCATCAAAGCCCGGTCCCGCGACTGGCCAAAACTTCTCAGGGAAGTGGCCCTCTGAAAGGACGGTCCAGAAGCTCCACGACTCAAACTCGGGACCCAGGTCTCCTTGGTCCTCTTCAATGACTGGGAACGGACGGGGAACCGGCAGTGGTGCCGAGGCGGGCCGCCGGGCCGACGGGCTGGCCGGCAGTGAATACGGCGAACAGGCCGATTGGCCTCCATATCCCGGGCCGCCCTCTGAGGGTGGCGGTGCCCTGGCTACCACATCACGATAGGACGGGCCGGCGAGCGAACATCCTGCCGTAGCATCGGTGCTCGCCGAGGGTGCACTAGATCGTGGTTCGACCGTTGGTCCCCAGAAAAAATCTCTGGCTTCTCCGATCGAGACGGAAGGCACTTCCGGAGGGGCCGGTACCAACCGCAAGCTTGATCCTTGGGGGTCTACCAGGCCCTCGTTACTCCGGATATACCTTCGGAGAGAAGCGGGGATCACATCGATCTCGCTCTCGGGGAGCACGAGGCTGACGTGCCGCATTCCTACCCCTGCCCTTGACTGGCGGGATTGGGGGGAGGGCTCTGTCGCCGAATCATACTCCGCCTCTGAATCAGAGAAGCGCACCGGTCGGATCTCTGTCCGGAATTCCGCAACATTCTTCCCTTGGCGTCGACGCCTTGCCTTCCTGCCCCTGGGTGGTTCTTCGGGGCAGGGCTGATCTCTGTCCTGGCGTCCTCCGGCCGCACTGGTGCTGGGGCCAAGAGGACTGGAAACCAAGGTGCGAGGGGCACCGGGACAGATATCAAAGGGGACGCGGGGAGAGATGATTCCGGGCAGGCCTTCGGGCCGGGATCGGAAGGTGGGATGACCCATGCCTCCTAGATCGGCCACACGGAGTAGACCCTGCTGGTGAATAGCGCTACCGCGAGGTGGTCCGCGGTGGCTACTGCCTGTACCAGCAACCGGGAGAGTCGACCCAACCTGCCTTTGGGGCGGTCGGGGCCTCGATCCAGGTCGGGCATAGAAGTTCCCCTGCTCAGGATGCGCAGGGGCCTGGCGACTGAAGCCAACAGTGGCTTGGGCCAATGCGGCCGCTGTTGCTAGGGCCCCAAGGTGGGCATCCTCCTCCGCTCGTGCCCGACGTTGGCGTCGGGACAAACGAGTCGGGATGAGCGGCGCGGGCAGGTGGAGAGCCCGCTCTTCGACTTGAGAGGCCTGGCGGCGGTGTCGCCATGGCCTGGCGGGAGCCCTTACCGTAGATCCCTGGAGAGAATCCCGGATAGGGTGATCCCAGACATCTTCCACCTCATCCTCATAGGGAAGGGAACTGTCAGAGCGCTCTGGGGATAATCTCCCGAAGTGGTTGGACGTTGAGGTGGGCAGCGGTGCCTCCCTGCGCGGCCCTCGGGGGCGGCGGTGGTGGCGAGGCGCAGCCTCCTCAAGGTCTAGGCGAGCCATGTCCCTAGTGGGGATGACTCCCTCTTCCTCATATCTCTGCACCAGGTTGTTGATCACCCTTCTCTGGATGACCTCCGAGGGGGAGAGAGGGCGTGGTCGTCCTGCAATTGCGGCTGCTGGGACGGCTGTGGAACGGGCGGGACCGCGCGGAGTAGCCGCGTCGGTGTTTCCCCTACCTCTGCGCCAGTGGGCGGGCGGTGATCGGGCACTGGATTGGGCGACCTGATTTCTGAAAGTAGGGAGAAGGACCCATTAACACTGACAGGAAAAGGAATCGACAACCAACCATTAGTGCCACGGCGCCTTCCGTGGGGGGAACCCAGGCCCTCGACGTTGCGAGACGGAGTGCCCGATTTCCCTTCCCCAGCCCCTGGCGGGTAAGACTGAATGCTTGGCCGGGCAACATGCCGGTCTTCCAACACCTCTGAAATCCATCGGTCTTCGTATCGAGGAGAAGAGATTCACGTCGGGTTCACCATTTTTCTGTTTCGGTGCGGATGTGAGTCGGGTTACGCTGTTCCGCCAGGACGCGTTCACGCGTGCACCCGTCAACCCGAGGGGATGGGCGCGCGGCTTGTGGTCCCGCAGTCCCGCTTTCCAAAGGCGGGCGGCATCCGTACCTTATTCAGGGGCGTCTGCTCCTTGATCGAAACCGGGATGATGGGATGTCGGCTCCTCCTTCCTTGGACGTCTCCTCGGAACTCGTCGCCTAATCCGGGTCTCCCTCATAGATTTAAGAATGTTCGTGAATCTCGTTCCCGGCGCCATATCTTCATGGACACCGGTTAATTACGCTGCTTCCGCCCGGACGCTCCAAGGAGTCTGGTCGGGGCAGCAACCTGCAGTGAGGAGACCGGGTGGCTCTGGGTGCTGGGGGCGTGTCGTAACACTGCGGCTCTGCATGTCTGCTTTCCGTCCCTAATAGGGCTTCTCGAAGGCATGATGGCCTGAGGCATCCCGCACTGGGTGCGGGGAACTGTGTCACCTGAGGTTTTCCTCGGCTTCCCATGTTTAACACGGGGTATGCCGCGAGTTTAACGTCCAGCGGGGACGGCATCGGACCGATCAACACGAAAAGTGGATCAGATGACAGAACCCCTTGCGGGGAACCTCCGACGCTGGGGCCAGCGCATGGGCGGCTTCCCAAGTGATGTGGAGTGGAGAGAAGTGGCATGACCCCACCGGGATGTGGCGGCCCGGGTAAGGATCAGGATGGATGATGGAGTGAAGAGCTTGGACCCCGTAGAGGCTTCCTACGTACCGCGCGTTAGCACGGATCAAAGTCAACGTAGTTCGGGTATACAGTTTAACGTCATGCTGGACGTCGGCAAGCCGACTCACGAAGGGGTCGAGGCCGCCGGGCGGAGGATTGAACCGAACCACCTCGCACAGAGGGGGATGGAACGGCCGGGTGGATCACAGTTTCACGTCATGCTGGACGATAAAAGGAGAGATGGAAAAAGGGACAGTGGGGAGGCACAGTGGAGATACACACGTGCAGTCTCCCACAGGGGCGGATTCATAGGTGAATCGACGCAAGTGTGAACCCTGGAGGGGTCCACTGATGGACGAACCGACGTGAATACGACCGGGACGACCAGGTGGTGGGCTTGAACCTCAGGGAGGTTTCCTACGTACCCTGTTTAGAAGACAGGGATCAAAGTCCACGTAGTTCATTCTGTCAGGACTTACGCACTTGAGGCAGCCCGGATGCGGCAAAACTCAGTTGGAAGGGACTTGGACCGAAAGTAGGAGACACCTCGATCCCAGTCACACCCTCTACTGGCTTCGGCAGTGGGGGAGCGCAATGGAGATACACATGTGCAGCCCCCCACAAGAAACTAGGGGTTTGTAATACCCTACCCCCCGTAGGGAAAAGCCGCTCCCATTAAATCGTCCCTAAAGAGGGGCAATCCCGACATCCCTGCAGAGACGAGCGGGTGGGGGCCACATCCAAACCGGGGGGGGACCCTGCGTGCGAGGCACGGGATCGGGTGAATCGGACGGTTTAACGTCTTGCCGGACGAAGTACAGTTTAATGTCGTGTGTTGAGGACGAAGCGGACGGTTTAACGTCTTGCCGGACGAAGTACAGTTTAACGTCGTGTGCTGAGGACGAAGCGGACGGTTTAACGTCTTGCCGGACGAAGTACAGTTTAACGTCGTGTGCTGAGGACGAAGGTGCTTGGTAGTTTAACGTCTTGCAGCACGGACGATAGGGGCTAGGCAGTTTAGCGTCGTGCAGCTTGGACGTAGTACAGTTTAACGTCATATTGGACGGATGCAGTTTAGCGTCATGCGGGACGAATGTGCAGTTTAACGTCATGCTGGACAAATGTGCAGTTTAACGTCATGCTGGACGTTGGTTGCCGCCGATGGGTCTGTGTCACTTCGCGCAAGCCTGGAGGGCCGCACGGAAAGACAACGCACGGTGCGGGCACCCAGGACGAAGATCATCGGGCGCCACGCAGGCGGGTACCCTCAGGGGGTCAAAGGGGGCGACCCCGACGGTTTGCGCGCAAAAGAGGAGCTTTGCGCGCAATACCGCGGGTCGGCGCGCAATTGTGCGGGCTGGCGCGCAATTGGGCCAGCGCTTTGCGCGCAGATGATTGAGATTGCGCGCACCGGGCTTCGGGCAGCTCGCGGGGGCAACGGCTCATTCTCTAACGAACAACCACTTTGAAGAGGGGGGGTGCGCGCAATCGGGCTGGATTGCGCGCACCCGGGGGCAATTGCGCGCAAGAGGCTTCTTTTGCGCGCAAAGGCCTTCGGGTTAAGGATTATTCAAAGGAAAGGAGCCAAGGGGATTGTGCGCGAAGGCGAACCCCAAGGCTCTATTGCGCGAAAGAAAGGAGGTTACCTGAAGATCGGCATTGCGCGCGGAAGGGGTTGGATTGCGCGAACGAGTGACGCTTCGGATTCTGGCAACCTTCAAAACGTCGGGGGTCGCCTTATATTTATAGGCAACCCCGGGCGCGGAATCCGGTCTCGGGCGCGGAATTCCCTTCGCGGGCGCGGAATCAGGACCCGGCGCGCAAGGGAGCCGCGCAGGCCACGGGCGCGCAAAATAGCGCGCCGGCCCAGCGCATTGCGCGCATCCCGGGAGGATTGCGCGCCGAGACTCAACTTTGCGCGCGGGCCTCTGAAATTTCGCGCAAGTCCTCCGGGCCCTCCGGAACGTGCCTCTGACTCCAAATATCACTTCGCTTTCCGCATCTGGAGCTTCGTTTGGGAACAACGGACTTTTCCGGCGTCTACAGTGTCAATTTTAACACTATTCAATTCATTCATTTTTAAAAACATTAAGATCAAAAATTAACTTTGAAAAAATATTCTATTATATTAATAATAGGTAAAGGTAATCTAGAAAATTAATTATAAATATTAATTATCCTAAATTATATTTATTTTAACATTTTTAATAACATTTATTTGTTATCTCTATTAATAAGATAATTACTACATCAATTTTGTGTAATTATTTAATATAATTATTTGTCAAATAAAAATAAAAAATAAGATACCATGATGAATATAAATCTACTATATTTAATAATAATACTTGTAATCAAATTTATATTTTGAAAAATCCAACATTTAAAAAGTTGTACTTATTAAATTATAAAGGTGACAACTTTAACATCACTTTAAATAAAATAATATATGTGTCGTAATCCCATATATAAGGCTCCAAATGGTCAATAACATGACTCTTGGATGATTATGTTTGAGATATACATGACCAAAAAGATTTGGTCAAGTTTTTGTTTATTTTAATGTGTATTATTATTTTAATAAAAACTATATTATTGATTTTTCATCAATTAAATAATTTTTGCATCATTAATGTATAAGTTATTAAAGTAATTATTTATTTTATAAAGATTAAAAATAAATTATCATGATAAATAAAAATATTTTATCTTTTAGATGGGTATTTATAATTGAATTTATATTCTGTATAACCTTATATAAAAATGATTTTTTTATTAAAAATTGAGTGAGACATATTTAACGTTTCTTTAAATAAAATAAATTGAATATATTAATATCATCCAAGTGGATTCTAATAGATACCATTTATACCCAAGGATGATTTATTTCAAAAAACAATCATCTAATGATATTAAGACAAGTGTTAGGGTAATATTATAATAGTATTCTTACCCTTAATTACTCGGTTTACCCTTTTACCGTATTAATAAAAATTATTGAAGTTACTATTCATAATTTCTAAAAATAAAATAATTATATTTAAATAATTTGGAAAAAATAATTCCAAATATGGAGTATATTTATCAAAATTTAAAACATGGAAGTTTTATTAATTAATTTAGAATCAATCCTGTTGTCGGAATAAGAGAATGAGTTTTTAAAAGTTAAAACATTACAAATGTTTGAAATGTTTTTACATTTGAATTCAATGTAAAATTAATAATTATTAAATAAATTATATTGAATTGTAAAATTATATTATATTTATACTTTAAAACCATTCAATATTATAATTTAACCATATAAATTATTTTGATGGAAAAAAAATCACTTAAGATTTAGTGTATTTTTACTATTCATCAAAATGTGAAAGTTATCAGAAAAATATAAGAAATTAATCCAAAGTAAATTTTTATATCCCAACTAAAAAAGAACATATTTATTTTTTCATATAAATATTATTAATGTGTCAATATCTTAATTTAAAATGGGTTCACCATTAAAAGGTGGAAAATTACCCATTTGAAAAATATAGGCTTCAATATATCAAATTGGGTTTATTTATACCTTATGACAAAAATATCCATTGGATGAATATAAAAAAATTATTAAGTATATAAAACATATATTTCATTAATTTAATTCACTAATAGTAATTCACATAACAAATGTGCAAATATATAATTGATTTATATGTTTTATACATTTTCATAAGTTAGTTATATTTATTCTCCTTAACCTAACGGCTAGGTTATAATGGTCATTTTATATTAAGGGGGTCTCATGGTTTGTTTAAACTAATTATTACATGCAATTAAAGCTATTGAATAGAAAATATTTATAGAAAATATTTCATTAAAACATTTGGGTGTTGCAATAAGGCATGTGTCCCGCAAAAATAAAAGTGAGACAAAAATCCCTTACCTTCTATCTGACTCATAATGTGAATTATTTATATTCCTGAATAATAAACATAGATTAATTATTTACTTTATTAAGAAAAAAAATCAAGTTTATTATTCCTTTTATCTCCCTATTACCATGTTATAAGAATTACTTATTCATTTATGTTCACATTGGGAGTTTTAGGGATATTTGGTACATAAATCCAAAATGACTTTGGTGGGTTGGATATGGTAAAATTAGTCATTATTACATCATATAAATAATAATAATAATTAAATATTTATTATTTTTGTACATAAATTATAATTTTAAATCCAACCATTAAATATAGTTATGAAAAATGAACTATATTACAATCTTGGTGATGGTAGGTCATACGTACGCATGAGTAATGCTTTAATTTTTCAATGATAATTATGGAAAGAAGATAAGTATTATTTAATATTTATAAAATTATTTTAATATTATATATATCATATTAATTCTTTAAATATATTATATATATCATTCATTTGATTTGGTGATGGGAAATGAACCACATTACTTCGTGGAGGTGGTAGTCCACGTGTACACAGGAACTTCGTTATCATTTGTTTAGTGTATAGAATGGTAATAAGGTAAATGATATATTATATTTTTAGAATTATAAATATTTCATTAATATAATATATAAACACTAATTCCATAATTATAACCAGTCTCGAGAGATGATTATGAAAATGAATTACATCGGTTCGTGAGCCGGTAATCCACCGGTTTCATTTCCCATTTCATGGAATAGTGGATGTATATAGGTTTTTACATTAATATAAAAACACTTTAGTATATTTTAAATACTTTTTATATTATATAATCATTTTTGAAAAAAAATTAATGAGGTGGAAGAAGAAATAAAACAGAAACGCTCAATTAAAAATGATACCTCTTCTTTGGAAAACCTCTATTACTTATCACGTTAAGACCAATAAGGTTGGTTTTATTCCTAAAACAATAAATATATAATTAGGGTATGGATTCTAAAAATTTATTTGGGTAGTTATTTTCTGAACCAAATGAGTTTTTTAGTGTGAATTAATTATAATAAGAGGTTCCCTTTTATAAGAGAGGGGAGGGGCACTCTTGGAATTTCTAAAAACATTAAATTAATATATATTAAATTTTAATTCCAAATGGTTAAAAATTTATTTATTTATAATATAGGATTATTATTGGCCTAAATACCCTCATACAATAATTTTTGGATAATTTTAGGTCACATTTTTATCCTTATCATTTGGTTATAACCCCTTATTAACCCTTTTTAAACTTACCATGATAATAAATATTTTTACTTTTTGAGGGTCAATATAGTTACTATAAAAGGAAAAAAGATCTATAAATGGATCATGGTTTATATAATAATCTATATACTAATAAATTGGCCGAGTTTAGTAGTTTTAGTAATTTTTTATCATTTAATAGAATATTATTTATTATAAAATATCAATAATGTCAATTTTTAGAACAATTAATTACTTTGAATTTAATCATATCAATACAACACTTATTATATCTCTAAAATTTCATGATAATATATAAAATTTTTGGATCATATTATTTATCATATATTATATTAATTTTAATATTTGTAATATCATTATTTGATATTTTTCATTAATTATATAATTATAGCATCATCATTGTCCAAGAATTTAAGGTAATTATTTATTCACTAAAAATTAAAAATAAATTATAATGATTAAGATAAATAATTTAACTTTCAAAATATTATTTATAGATTAAAATATTATTTGGATAACCTCATATTAAAAATATTATAGTTATTAAAAACAAGAGTGTTACATGTTTGACTTTATTGAAATAAAATAAAATAATTGTCATAATCTCATCCAAAATGGACATAAAATTTCATATAATCAAATATTGTATGTATATTTAAGAAATTTAATCATAAAATAAAATTAAGGTAAGTTTTGGGGTCATTTATAATCCTTATCATTTTATTTTTAACTTTAATTACTTGATTTAGTCAATACTGCAGTAAAAAAAATTACTAAGGATTCTATTCATATGGACCAAAAATAAAAGGGACCAATTTACTAAATTAGAACATCATAATTAAAAATATTGAATCCATTTGTAAAAATTCAAAATATATAAGTGATCAGATTTAATTTAAAATTAAACTGGAAAAATGCGATGAAAATTCTTTTTTCAGAAGAAAAAAATCCCTCTTAAAATATAAAATGCATTTTAAAAACTATAATTAAATTATTTTAAGTAAAAAGTAACTGATTTAATTTTAATAATAATCCAAAATATAATTTTTATTTATAAATACTTTAAAATAAAAATACAGTTTTCAATAAAAATCAATACCTTTCACTATTCATTGAAAAATCAATTTTTCAAAAAATTATAAAATAATAAACTTAAGATAATTTTTACATGATTAATTAAAATATTTAATTAATCTTTTAAAATTAATTTTCTATAACTTCTATAAATTAATTTTAATATTCACTCATAAAATAAAGATAACTCATTTTTGAAGAAAACATATTTTTTGAAGAATAAAATGACTTTACTAAAAATTATGGGATTATTTTTTAATAATTTTTCAATAAATTTATATTTCATTAGAAATTTATATTTATTTTATAAATCAGTTAATCCTATATATACCCACCAATTTAATTTCTATATTATAACAGTCACATAATAATATTTCATTATTCCTTTAAGCTCGATGTTGTGTATCTTGTATGTTATCGAACATAGTCTTTCCTTTTAAAATATAGAGATATTATGGGTTTACCCCTGATTTGTGTTTCTATTCAAAACTTAATTTAATTGAGAAATTATTTTCATGAAGTTCTTGTCTCCTTCTTTTATTAGTTTGGGTATCTCATTTGGGCAGCCATTGCATTACTCAACAGATTGTTTTTTGACGCACTTCCTCTTATTCCCACCCATTAACTAAAATAAAGGTAAATTAGGGATGATAATTTTCAAACTATTGATCATATAAAAGGGATACTATTAACATTTATGGGATAAAATATAAATTACATAAATTCCTTAACCTATGAATTTCTAGTTTTTAATCTAAGTTATCCATGGTCTATTTTCTAACATAAAATTTTTTGGGCATTTTTATTCCCTTTATAATGGTTCGTAAAGAGATTTTGAATTTACCAAATCATATATATTAGTATTTTCAAACAATTTTTTCATAAAATTTTCTTTTTCAAGCACCAATTGAAGATCGAGTCGATTCCTAATGTTTCCTTTTCAGGGTTATTACCCCTAGGTACAACTGTGTGAGAGACACAACCACTTATAGTTTTCATACATTTTTTTTAAACCACTTACTATATAGTTTAAAATACTTTAGGGATATTTTAATATATTTAGTCTTATCACTAAGTCTTTCGATAAATTTTTATAAACCTAATCCCTAAAATAACTAGACCCTTCTCTAATACCAACTACAAAAACCCATAACTTCTTTATTTCATGATTTATTACAAAAAGTCACACATGATAAAATCCCAAAAGGCTGTGAGGCATAATGTATTTTTTTAATTAGATAAAAAATATAATAAGTTGAAACATTGTTAGAATTATATTTTTTTTAAAACTTCAAAACATGCCCTCTAATTCCACCGATCTTTTGACACTGCACGGGATAACCAGGGGATGTACATACGAAGGGGGTAAGCTATAAAGACCAGTAAAGGAATAATAAAAGCATAACATGATGAAATTAACACATGTTAGTCAAGAGTAATATCAATGTAACATAAAATGTGTGATAATCATAAACATTAACATCTAATCATGGTATAAGATGATAACATCAAGGCAACATAGGAATGTGGTAGAAACATAAAACATGACATGATAAGAATAAGTCAAGGCTATCCACCAAGACATCATGACATAGTGTGATTATTATAACCTTTAATACACCATACATGTTATATCATAAGATAAAAATATTATCCAATACATTGGAGGGTTATATAATTCTCGACCCACCATTCACATTTATGTCATAGACATGCGTAAGTGTGCCACATATATCATACAACATAAGAACACATTTCATAAATTTTAATACCATGCTTAAAGAGTGTGGGTTATATATATATAATTAAAAAATAAATTAATTATAGGTACATCTAGGATAATACCCTTCAGTAGAAATGGGGATGGGTATTCAATACACAAATGTTTGGCATGGAGAAATCATAGGATAATTTCGGAAGCATAATGGGTGCACATAAAAGTTCAAGGAAGGGTTTAATGAGAATTAAAGGTGGAATATCAGTAATTTTTAATCATAAATATTTTAAAAGTATGCATAAATACATATTAAATCATGAAAAATTGGAAATCAAAAGGCTTGGTACAAAGAAAGTACTTGAAATAAAAAGGAAGATGAGATGATCCCTTACCTTAAAAGGGCACTTCTAAAAGCTTCAAATGAGCTTCTTAAGAGCTTGGGGAAACCTTGTGAGGGATTTAGAGATGTATTTGGAGATTAAATTCGTGATAAAAGGGTTTTTAATGAATAAGAGTGGGAGGGTAGGTGGGGTTTTATAGTAAAAGAGTGGGTAATTATTTATTAATTTCTAAACTTTGGTTTTGGACTCTGTATGATAAAATAATCAAAAAAACCATATCATAGTATTTGACCATGGTTTATACCAAATAGAAGTTTTTTTAAATATTTTATTAGTCTAAGAACCTAACTCCATAAAATAATACCCTTGGTGATGTGGAAGTGATTCATGTTTATAAAGAATTGATTTTAAGACCTTAAAATATAATATATATGTCTTGGAGGATCTCTTATGGGTTTATAAAATTAATAAAATGAATTAAAAATACATTATTTAAAATGATAAATATATATTTGGTCATGGTTTCCGTTTATAGAATTTATTACATCACTTTTGGACTATTATGATCTCATAATACAGACTATATATTTATATCGTATTTAATTTTTACCAAAAAATTGATTGTCTCATAAAATTATGAAACATTAAACATTGGGTAATTTTGAAATGCTGATTTCAAAAATAATATTTATTTTATCAAAATAATTTTATAATTGTGATAATTTTCATTTTTAAATAAAAACCCATATTTATTGAAAAATACTAGTTTTTACAATATGGCCCTTATAAAAATTAAATTGGAATTCATTAAATTATGTGATCATTTATATTTAAATAATTACTATCTACTAATAATATTTTATTAAAATATTATTTATTTAAAAAATTATTGAATTTATCAAAATAGTGTCTTAACTGAAACTATATATTTCCCAAAAATGGAATTTTGATTTCTTCATGTCAGAATCTAATTTTTATCGAACACATTATATAATCATTGATAAAGTAATAATAAAAGGGGATAAGTAAAATCATTATTTAATTAAGAAGGAAATACACAAATTCACATACTAGGGTTTGGTTATATAATCCCTTATTACACCAGTGTGCACTCTAAGGGTAAGGTGTGCGATGGTGATGCATTATTGGGGTGGTTTGGAAAATATCATTTGTTTTGTGGTCTTGATAAGATTTAAATTATCCTATAAATGATTTTAATTGAGATTTAATTATTGAATATCGGCTTGGGATTGGTCAAGTACAATTCCTAGTGATTCCACCTCCCTTGGAAGCTCCGATAGATGGGATTATTAGCGTACAATACTACTTATCGAGGAAACCTCTTATTCCAGATATTTCAATTAGAATTTATCATAACCCTTAATATATACTAATCTTAATGGTCACTATACCATGATTATGTTATGAATTGTTAATATTATTAATGTTATTTTAAATCTAATAGGATATATCGGTCCAAATAACCAAATTATTTCATATGTTTTCTATAACTATAAGTCATTTACTCAATCAAAAGATAATTTCTTTTATAAAAATTCTGGATGTTATGGTTACAATCTCCCCACCATAGAACTTCTCGTCCTTAAGAAGTTGTAGTAGCATGTGAAACATGCCTCCTAATATACCATAATCATCATCCCCAATGATATCTCTCACATTCCATATCTAAAATCTAAACACTACCTCAAGGATGAACTCACTCTTGATTACCCATCATGTCACTGATGCATGACTCAAATAATGAGAACCAGAAGCTGAGTTAAAATATCATTGTCCTAAAATATAGATATTTCTATTACTGATTCCATTAAACCTGACACACCACAGTTTCCTAAAAATATTCCCCTTATAGCATCAGGATACTTCCTCACCATAGGAATCACCATATGGTTCAAGATTTATGGAAGTCCAATGATAAACCAGATGTTTTTCAGTTCATTGCACTCAGTAAACTTAAGACACAGGTTGGAAGTTGATACCAACACCTCATTCCTAATTCCAAACCAAGCCAACAATTCTATGCTGGATAAAATATAGAAACAAGCTAATATTTTCTAAAAGGTCCCAACTAATTCCAAATACCTCAATCATACCCAACATGGTAAGATTGATGTGGTTCCAACCTACCACATTTAGGTTCACAATGATACACTTGTCATTACTTACCAAACATCTACCTAAAAATGTCATTGATCTAAGAAATTGATGCTCTACAAATCCATCTTTCATGATGTATTAAGTCTTTGAGGGATAGTTAAATCAGTCCAACATCCTTACTTAAGTTTGAAATGAATCCAAATGAATTTATTTGATTGGTTCAATAACTGCTTGCACAATCCAAATAGATCTCAAAAGTGAATCAATTTACCAAAGATCCAACTCCCTCTTTATATACACTAATTTTTACTGAGTTAAAATCCCACATATAGTATCCATATGAAACTACATATAAATAAATATTAAGAATTTAATATAGGGCCAAATACTCATAGGTCCACTACACATTGGTCTTCTGAAGTCTTCATGATCGTCCAATGGTTAGTCTTGCAAATACCATGACCCTTCTCATAAGATAGATCATTTCACATGTTATAAGTTAATGTTCCCCACCAAAAAAGATCCTTATTATCACCTAATATCACTTACATTGGTCTACCCATCCCTCAACTAAATCATCACTGAACACAATGTCTTAGTGTAACATTCCATTCAGTCAATGGCCATGAAATTCACCAAGCACTATACAAAACTGTATTGCTCAAAATATAGTCAGTTGTATTTAACGATATATTCAAGACATGCATAACATTCTCTAGTATCCTAGGTATGGGTTACGATATCCATCCAAATAGGTCTCATCCCCTCATGCAAGCTGCTAAATGAACCCATGAAATCTCCCCAACATCAAAATTAGTTTACCAAACAATGGAACCCTGATCCCTTATTGATGCCATCTTCCACCATAGAGACAACTCTGTAACCATCAACCGTTGGGCCACAAAATACTATGAGATTCATTCCAAATATGATAGTTTCCAACACCAAGGGTGATCCTATATCAAAGAAGAAATCATCAGTGGCATGTCATCACAAACTTGACCAGCTCATCCATAGAACCAAGAATTCACAATGGTTAGTACGCCACCACTTCTTTCACCGACGCACATGTAAAAACCGCATGAATTCTCACACATTAAGTCTCTCCTATGAAGGCATGACAAAATCACTCATTACTTCAACAGAGTGATTCATTTATGAGTCAAAAACCTCTAGTCCTAGACTCACTCACATTTAGTTTTCCACACCATAGGGGGCCATCTCTACCAAACTTGATCACTCCCAATGCTCCTTTTGTAAAATTAACACCTTGATAAAAAGATTCAAAATGAAATACCCGACACACATGTGTCTGTTCAGACTGCTAACAGTCTATCCACACTTTAACCCTCCTAGGTTTGACCACATATGATTTAACTTAGTAACCAGTTTGGGTTTCATTACAAACTAATAGTCTAGATAGTCCCTAGTCCTAACCTCGATGAAACAAGCATCCAAGAACTCTATAACCCAGCCTTGTATCATGATTACTAGTACTCAAGGTTCACTATACTCTCGGTTGGAAAGAAAACTTGAAGAACATTTCTTTATTCCTTTCAAAGGTTTCACACATGCACAAGGTATTTTATTCAATGAAAACCACCCCTAAAGAATTAACCTTAACTATTACTTCACAATGAATACACTCAATTAGGTTAATTCCAAGAAGTATGATACGCCAAATTTCTAATGACCAGAGTTTAATTTGTAAGGCCAAAGGATCTTCCATACCACTCATACAAGGTTTCACTATGGGGTTGCAACTCATGGAATGTCGTTAAGGTGCATCTCCAAATACACATCATGATGTCTTCTCTCTTAGGAAAACCATGTCAAGAGTCAAGGTTTACCAATACAGTTAATCATATTTAAACCAAATATTGCATTGAAAATATATATAGATTTAATTAGAACTTTAATTAACTAGACATGTCTCGTGGATACTCAAACAAGATTCATGTTAAAGAAATTAATTCCAGAAAATGACCAAAAATCGCATTGCACCATTTGTGAATAGAGGGACCACACCATAATCATTTTACTCATCTCCATCACTATCGTCACCCAGGTGCACCACACCATAGTCTCACATGACCTTCTATCATAAGTAGACACGCATAGGGGTCAATACAATCACACAAATGTAGTATATATATCATGAGGAACCTATATGTATAATATGATGCATGTGACCCCTCTTACTGGAATGGATAAGTGTCAAGTCCATATAAAATCATGACCTCAAAATTCATGTGCATCACATGAGGTGAAAACATATGATAACAACATAAACCAAGAACATTAATCCTATACTCTGGTAACTTGAAATTCCCTTGGAAATGGTGTTTGTGACACACCAATACAAGTTAATCATAAGCACTAACAAATTACTATGTTTCATGTCTACCAACTCCCCAAAACATGAAAAAAAAGATAGAATTTTCTATGGTACTATTTTGTAACATATTGGACTAAATCACCAAGTCTGAGCTAGAATACCACATGACCTCAGGCACACCTCCCTGTATTCCAGAGTCTATCGACTACTAGTGAAGGTATTAATCAGAGTGCACAATAACAAATAAGCAACCAAATGTATAACAATATACAATTAGAGTACATAGATACCAATAGTATACCAACAGTATGAATGAAATGGAGAACAACATACTCAAAAGTCACACAAAGATGCAACAGTTAATCTCACTCTAAGATGATCACATATATAAATAAATAAAGGTAAAAAATATCAAGGAGGATTTGAAACACCAAGCCTCGCCTTATCCCAATCTCCATAATCAAAGCGATCTATACCACTAGATGATCAACTGAATCCTTATACCAACATATATCTGCAACAAGTGAGGGATTCTTGGGTACCCAAGTGTCATTTCCACCTTATTAGGGTGTGATTACAACTCATTAGAACACCATAAATGGGGTCCAGTACCCAACCAGTAATATGCAATGTGTGTGCATATGATAATCTCAATAGAAAGTAAACAATAAATACAAATCTGCACAACATGGAATATAATCACCATGAAAACACAAGAAATAACAACCATGTTTCAATAGATCATGCTCTTACCAATCCAACATAAACCTCATACCTACTTTCTTAAGCTCCATACTGGAAGGATAATCATAAAAAAAATCAGGAGTGACCAATATAGCCATGGGGATAGTGAATTTGTCACTCGGTATCCTCGTGGCATTGTGTGTACATGCTACTCAACCTACTCTTGGAATCAAGTATGACATGTTACTCAGTATTTACTGGGAATTGAGTTCCACTTAGAATTTACTATGAATCGAGTGACACTGTACTTGGAATCTAATAGGCATCAAGTGCATCCTCTATATTCCATCCATGGAACCATTGTATCACTTCCCTATGAGCAGGTCCATCGTTACTACCGTCTAAAGTCATTTACACACACTTTCTAAGGAAAAATCATTTCATGGAGGTCCACCTATTCCAAGCACCAAGAATAATGCCTTCGAATGTATGGTAATATACATAATAAGGGAGATCATATGAGGAAAGAATAGTATAGCATAACATCAAGAGTATTAGTAAAAATATATAGATACATGTTATCATCATTGAATATGGAACAATAGGATACACATAAATACTCCTGGCATAAAACATTATAAAGGGCCTCACGGGCTATACGTTCACCCGCATGCGATCACTATCAAGCCTGATCAACAAGATTTTCTAATATAGGTATCGCATAAAAGAAAAGAGTGCACATATAAACAGATCATAAAATATCATTATGAGTTTTATAAACTAAACATGTGATCAAAATTAAACATATTCTATCAGGATATCAAATAATACTGATGGAATAATCAGCATAAATGGTCTCATAGGGAATGGTATCATGGGAACTAGGTCTCATGTAGCACCTCAAAACACATCCAGGTGTCCATGTAGTCTAAGGAACTCATATGTGATCAAACCTTGGCCATCGGTGGCTAGTATCATGCCAGTGCACAAGGGTCTACCAGGGACCTTTGAAATTTTCCCAATTACTTTAGGCATGCTTCCTTTAATTTATTATGATTCAAACCTCATTAATTAATTAAGAATTTTTATTATTCATACCTCGTTATAAAAATTTTAATCATTCACCCAAGGTGGTGAACCTCATACCACATACTAATAATCATTCAATAATACTAAAGGATAGAGTACATAGGACCACATACCTTAAATGAAGTCAATTCTAAACTAATAAAATCCCAATGACTTTTTTCGAGTCACCCAAGTCCATTCAGCCTCCATTGATTACCATAGGTTTCTATCTCAAGGTCAAGCATTACAAAATCATTAATTATAACAAAATTATAATTAATTAAATGAATAGAAGAAGAACTCACAACTAATAGCGAAATACACACATCCTGAAAGACTTACCAGATTTCACCTCCTATATGAAACCATGGCCAACCACCCATGGAATGTCCATCACATTCATCTAACACTAAACTCAGCAAAATCCCTATTGCGTAGTGACACAACAAGAACCAATTTAACATAATTAAATTAGAAATATTATAAGATTTCAATCAATGGTATTCCTTCATAGAAACACCTTTCAATGACATGTGTCCGTCACCACACAACATCCTCTTTCTATATCGATCATATTCTCATCATCCTCAGACAAATCCATCAAGATCTGGTGGAATTTTAATCTGATTTATTTAATCTGAGTCAAGCCATTATAATAAATGAAATGAAATATAAATATAAATTGAGATATTATAAGGGAAAGGACTTACCAAGGGGTATTCATTGCAACGAATGATGCTTTAATAAGTGAAGGAACAATTTCAAAGGATCTCTCTAGGAGAAAAAAAGTCCCATTCTCATCTCATTATGCATAAAGGGATTTGGGGGATAAATTATGAGGGCTAAAGATTAATCCCCTTACTTTAAATCCTCCATCAAATTGTATAGGATAATTTCACAACATGAAACATGGATTCAAATCATGATTTTTTGGGGGAAAATAACTTACTAGGTCTGGCTAACATGTTTCATTCCATAATTTTTTAAACAGTTCCTCTTGGCCCTATTTCACATCTCAGACCCTCTTGGGCCACTCTACAAACATTCTTCATGCCATGAATACTATATTCACGATGTGAACAGGTTATTGAAGCACCTTAAAGTAGTGTTGGGCCCCATTCCACTCCTCTGATGGCCTCTTGGACCCCTGAGTCATCACTTGATCCTTGAACCTCATCTCAAAACACCATTTTGGAATGATAAAATACTTGAAACCTCTTTTAGATTTACGGTTCTCAAAAAGAACCAATCATTATATGAAAGGTTCAAAATTCCCTGAGAAATTTCCACCATATAATGATGAAATCAATTACAACTATCTCAAGTGACTCAAATTATGAATAATAACCTGAATTATGTGGAACAACCTCCTTATCCTAATAAATAGAAAGTTGTGGTTGAGTCCTTTATGAGATAAAGGACTCCTACCTTTATTATATCTTTTAATCCCCACATCATGGAATAATAGATTAACACCATTTAGAATATATTATTTATCCTCCAATGATCAGAATAAGATAAAGTCATACTAGTTTTCTATCATCTTGAAGATCATTTCAATCAGTGGTGGACACTCTGATCAAGAACAAAAATCACAGGGAATAAATTGATTCCATGTAATGGTAAGGATTAAATAAAATGATTTTCACTAAATATTTTTCTCAAACTCCCAATATTAAAATGGAGAGGGATTACCTTTGAATGAAGTAAAAGGAGGATGTTTCTATCTGGATTTATGAGGAAAAATTTATAATTCTTGTACAACATGACTCCGAATCTTTCATCAACACTGAAATAAAATTAGATCACTTATTTATTGGATTAAAGAATAGTAAATGAAAATCATTGGTGATTTGAGACTTTTATGGATATAAATAGATTTTATGGTGTACCATTAATATAATGAACCTAGATTTTTACACAAATCATTACATGTTTTTAAGCATAATAAAACATCATATTATAATCCAAGGATCATAAAGTCTAGTGTCTTGGAAGACTAGGTACATAAAAATGAAAACATTTAACTAAATAAAACATTTCTTTATTTAATCTTAATAAAGAGATTATAAATTTAATTGTGCTCATACATATTTATAGGATAACCTGGGGATAACATGAACAAATTGATGATATAAAAATCCTAATAAGGGAATAAACATAAGAATAAATCTTTAGAACATTAGTTAGAAGGAATGACATAATGATATAAAAAGGAATGGAACATATTAAATCATTATATATAAACATGGGATCATATAAAAATGGATTCATAGTAATGTGGAAGAAACATAAAACAATACTTTAGCACAAATCAAGGCTCGTTGCACATAGAGGAGCACAAGTCAAGGTTAACCACAAAGACCATTTAACATTGTAGCATGAGTCAAGGCTAATTGTCAAGAGCGTTGCACATAACATATCATGAGACTCAACTTTACCCAATTAATTTTATAACTATATAGGAGTGCCCATCATAACATGTTTATGAATATTCTTTCCACATAAATAACCATACATAATCATTTATACATAAATATAAGGGTACCCGTAGAAAAAAAAAATGGGTATCATAATCATGCCATAAAGAATAATAAATAGGTGTATCATTAGAATATACATGGAAATTATTATGGGAAAATAGGCATATATAATGGTAAGTGATTTCAAGCAGAAGTGATAACATGCAAAAAGAGCATTTAAGAAACATTATAATTAAAACATTTTAGTGTTGTTTAAGGAAAATATCAAAGATCGCTTAAAACAGAAATGGGCATAATATTTTATATAAAACAATAAGTGAAAAAATAAGGTTTTAATAATAAAAATTTTGGTTTTATAAAAGAAATTGTGTCTTAAAATATATTATATATTGCACTTAAAATTGGAAAAGAATTTAGGAAATTCCATTAAATAGGTTTTCTTATCGGGAAGTATTGAGGAGGAAACCTCTTAAAAACATGTATATCCCCAAAATAGAATGATGAATGAAACTTGATACATGATTTTTGGAGAATGTAAATAGTATTTATAATATTTAAATAAAAATAAAAGATAAATTCATTTGGATAAAAATAAATATATAGAAAACTAAAGGAATGATAGAGGTTCAGTTAGAATCCCTTACCTTAATTCTAATGGTGTCCTTCACTTGATCTTAATATCATGGATAACCAAATTAATTTAATTAATTAATATGTAAAGAAACTTTTATTTATGTAATTGATTTATTTTAACCTTATTAAGTTCATTCATGACCTTTTTTATGGGTTAATAGGTTCAATTTTATTGTTTGGGAGCGTTTGTTTCCTTAGTTTTCATAATTGATTTACTTATATATATGTAAGGATAAACATGTAAGAAGAGAATGGTTGTATAGAATTGAATTTGTATGTTATTAGTAAACATACAGATTATTACAAGGTTATAAAATTTATTTGGTTATGTGGAGTGAAGATGAATCATTATATAAAACTTTAATGATAACGGTTTTGGTTAAATGGCGGTTTTTTATCACATTGAGCGCATTTTGCTTTATAAATTAATATCATGTGTAAAAAAGATTCAAGAAATGTAAATTAGAAATAATACATATATTATAGTTTGGTTAAACCATAAAAATGGTTTCATGACCAGAATTGAATACAATAATAGAAATTGAAAACTCGTTATCCAAGAATGTGATAAATTAACACATCTTGGATGGTGTTTTCATTTATAGTATAAAAGGAGGGTAAAGGAGAGATTATGATGAATTATTCAATTATCATAAAAAAAAATTATATTAAATGTAAGGTACTGGATTTATCATAACATTTGTATGAAAGTAGGTGAGGAGAGAAAAATAAATAAAGGAATTTGAAAGAAAATAAAAGATATGAAAAGAGGAGTTTACCTCTTGAATATAACTTCCTTGAGAACATATTTAGGGGAGATTATTTGGTATTTTGAAGAGAACAAGGGATACTGGAAGTGGTATAAGGGATTATGGATATATTTGAGTAGAATTTGGACTAGGAATCAGGCTTTAGAGGAGTGAATAGAAGAGGTAGAGAGAGGTGGTATTTATAGTGGAGGAGAGGAGGGGTTTCCCATTATTTTAATCATTAGTTTAATATTTTTTATAAAGACAATAAATGGTCTTTAATATTATGACCAAAAATAGTAAATAGTTCATATGATTTTTAACCAATGTCCATTTACATCATCCATGACTCAAGCATGATGCAGAAATTCATTTATTTAGCATTTATCATAAATTGTCGTATTTTATTATTCACCAAAAATTCAAGTATTATAGAAAAATCCAAAAAATTCACCCCAAATATTTTTTTATGTTTAGAATTATAAAATAAACTCCATTTTTAAAAAAATCTAAATATGATAAATTTAATTTTTAATTAAAATCATAATTTACTTGAAAAATACAAATTTTAAAATTAAAACTGCTTTTCTAACACTTTGAAAAATTAATTAAGGTCTCATAAAATTATATTGTGATCATAAGACATCAAAATAATAATTTATTAATTCATTTTATGAAAATAAATTTTCTTTTAATTTATTAAACTAATCATAAAATTGTAATTAAATATACAAGACTTACAAAAATACCAACACTTTGTTAATAATTTTTAAAAAATTTATTTAATTATACTATGATATAATAATATCATACTATCACTTATATGATGGATAAATTTTATTTATACTTTCATTAGTGAGGTTACTATTTAATTTTCTAGTTTACTATTCATAAGGGTCGCATTACTATTCCAAAGGTCAAGCTACTATTTCATTAGTATACGTTCCTTAGATTATAGAGATACCTTTTGTTCCACTCATTATTCATTTATAAGGTTTTTACTGTGTTATATATGTAATCTTATATAATTATACTATAATAAATAATTATAAGAATGGAATTTTATTGATAAAACATTGGGTCGTTACATTCTCCCCCCCCCAATGAAATTTCGCCCTCAAAATTTCGTTTTACATTCTAAGCTGTAAATAGGTGTGGGTACTTTTCCTTCATTGCTTCATCCATTTCCCATGTTGCCTCTTCATACTTATGGTTCCACCATAGTACTTTTACCACGTGAGTATTCTTGTAGAGTAGAACTTTATATCTATGATCCAATACCTTCACTGACTGCTCCTAGTAATAAAGATCATTATCTAACTATACCACCTCTAAAGAGAGTACATGTGAAGAATCTGGTATGTACTTCCTTAAGAGGGATATGTGGAATACATCATGTGCATTATACATGGTAGGTGGAAGTGCTAGTTGATAGGCCACAGCTCTAACACAATCAAGGATCTCAAAGGGGGTGATGTAACTGGGACGTAGCTTTTCTTTCTTCCCAAACCTCATGAACTTATTCTATGGATATATGTAGAGTAATACCATGTCTCTAACTTTGAACTCAAGGTCCCATATACGATTGTCTATATAAATCTTCTTTTGACTTTGGGATGACTTGATGTACTACTGAATGGTTTTCACCTTCTCCACTATTTCTTCGACCATTTCATATCCTAGAAACTTACACTCACCAACTTCATCCCAACAAGCTAGTGTTCAACACCTTTTCCCATAAATGGCTTCATATGGTTCCATTCAGATACTGGAGTGGGAACTATTGTTGTAAGAGAATTTGACCAGTGGAAGATGTTGGTCCCACCCTTCTTTGAATTCCATAGAACATGATCTCAACATATCTTTCAATGTCTGAATATTTTTCTTAGATTGGCTATCATTTTTTGGATTATAGGTCGTACTGAAGTTTAATTTAGTGCTTAGAACATGCTGGAGACTTTTCTAGAACTTCGAGGTGAATCTTGAATCTCTATCAGATATAATAGATAGTGGTACTCTATGAATTCTTACCATATCTTTGATATATATCCGTGCAAGTTGATCCAATTATAAGTCCTATAAAATTGTGATAAAGTGAGTTGTCTTTGTAAGACAATCCACAATGACCCATATAGAATTTTTTCCTCTGGATGTCCTTAGAAGTCCAATGACAAAGTCCATGGTGATGTTCTCCCACTACCATGTTAGTATGGATAGTATTTGTATCATCCCCTTAAAATTTTGTCTTTCATCCTTCACTTGTTGGAATACAAAGCACTTTGGTGTATATTAAGCAATCTCGTTCTTCATATTGTCCCACCAAAGCTTCTCTTTGAGATCTTGATGCATCTTTGTGCTCCCTAGGTGAATAGAGAAGGTCGAGATATGTGTGTCATTAAAAATCTCCTTATTTGTCTCTGGATTGGATGGTATACATAATCATAACCCAAATCTTACAACTTCTTCCTCATCAATCTTGAACTCAAAGGATTTCTCATTTCTGATAGCTTCCACCCTTTTCTTAATTTCCACATCATTTCTTTGAGCATCCTTTATTTTCTCTATAAGGTATTTTTGTGCAATAATTTGAGAAAGGATTGATGATTTTTCTCCCTTAATTATTCTCATATCCATTCTATTAAAATCTAATAAGATTATATCATTTTCAACTCTCATCATTGATAATGTTTCAAGATACTTTCTATTAGAGCATCTGTCACCTTATTTGCCTTATCAAGATGGTAGTATATTGAGCAGTCATAATACTTGATAATCTCTAACAATTTTCATTGGGGAATATTAATATTCTTATATGTGAATATATATTTGATACTCTTATGATCAATATATATCTCACACTTCTCCCCATGGAGATAATGTCGCCAGATTTTCAACGCAAAGATCACAACTACCAACTCCAGATCATGCATGGGATAATATTTCTCATGGATTTTTAGTTGCCTTGAGGTTTAGGCTATAACTTTATCATTTTGAATCAGCACACATCCTAATTCCTTATTTTAAGCATCATTTTACACCATAAAGAGTTCTCCACTTATTGGGAGTGTGAGTACTAGCGTAGTGATAATCCTCTTTTTGAGATCCTTAAATATTTCCTCACATTCTTGAGTCCAGAAAAATTTCAACCCCTTTCATGACATCTTTTTCATTGGGTTTTTCAATCATGATAAGTTCTTCACAAATCGTCGGTAATATCCAGCTTGACCAATGCAACTATGGATCTCTATTACAGATGTTTTCTTGGGCCACTCTTTAATTGCCTTTATCTTGGAAGGGTCTACAAATATCCATTTGTTATTGATAACATGTACCAATAATGATACTTCCTCCATCAAGAACTCACATTTAATTTACATTTCATAAAGTTTATCTGTTTACAAATTCATCAGCACAGTATTCAAATGCTCCTCATGTTCCTCCTTTCTCTTGGAGTAAATCAGAATATCATCAATAAAGACTACCAAAAATTTGTCAAGGTAATCTATAAATACTATATTAATTAAATCCATGAATATTTTTGGATAATTAGTGATTCCTAAGGGAATCACTATGAACTCATAGTTTCCATACCTCATTCAAAAGGCGGTTTTGGGAATATCTTCCTTCCTCACCTTTAATTGGTGATATCTCAACTGAAGTTTTACCTTAGAGTTATAACTGTCCCCACGAAGCTAATTGAACAAGCCATCTATCTGAGGCATGGGATACTTATTCTTTATAATGATTTTATTGAGCTTATGATAATCAATACATAAGTTCATTTATCCATCCTTATTTTTAATAAGAGTACTGGTGCACCCCATGGTGAAGCACTTGGCTGTATAAAACTCTTCTCTAGATTCTTCTGTAACTACTTCTTCAGCTCTTCCATATCTACAGTGGCCATTCTATAAGGTGTATATGATATATGTAGGGATCTAGGAACAATTTAAATTGAGAACTCAACCTCCGAACAATTCTTTGGTAAATACATCAGTATAATCCCTCGTGATGGGAATATCTTTAAGAATTATCATCTCCTTTATCTCAATCATTTGAGAAAGATATGCTTTCTCAAAAGGCAACATTACCCACACTTGAGAAAATTATTCTGAAGGAGATTCAACTTCCCCCTTACACTTGTACAGGATTGGAGGATACTCTGGGATGCGAAGAGTGATCTCTCTTTCCTGACAGGTAATGTTGGCTTTGTATAAAGATAGTAAATCCATTCCAAAAATAACATCGAAATATTCCATAGGAAGTATGAAAAGATTTTTTGGTAGGTTTAGTCCACAAACATTTATCAGGGAGGAGTTATAAACCTTGGACACAATAATTTCCCCATTCTCTTTTCTCCTAAATAACTTTACCCCCATATTTTGAGGTGGTGTTTGAATAGTTATACTAAACTTGAAAGATGTGAAAGAATGCGTAGAACTAGAATAAAATAGTTCATTCTCCATTATTGAATGAATAACTAGTATACTTGTCACCACATCATTTTCCAGCTCCACTGCAGTATTAGTGATAGAATAATACCTTCCTTATTTCCTTGGAGGTTATTGTTGATTTCCTCCAACAACCTTTAGCTTAGGGAAATTGTTTTTATAATTCTTATGTTCCTTGAAGTTGTAACACTGCACTACAAGCTGAGTGTTGATTTGAACCTTCCCTTCTTCATCAACATTAGTGGTATTCTTCATATCCCTTCGGCATTTTTTAGCCAGATGTCCCATTCTACCACATTTTAATCAATTCTCAGTTCTCTTTAGACAGTTATCAGGATACTTCTTCCCACAATTTTGATACATGGGGTGTTCAATCTTTTTTCCATCATGGGATTTATTTGCCGAATCACCCATATTAGACTCAATTTTCTATTTTTTTTTCAATGGACCCACAATACCATTGAGAGTCTCCAATCTCCATTTCAACCTTGAGTTCAGAACAAAAAAATATCCTCATAACTATCGAAGTCTCAAATATCCAACACTTTTCATAGACTTGGCTTTAATACACTAAATAAGCTATCCATCTTTCTTTCAGTGTTCGTGACAAAGTCAGAGGCATATCTTGAAAGACTTGTAAAGTTTTCTTCATATGCCCTGATGGAATCATCTTCCTTCTGCTTTAGTTTCAGGAACTCTCTTTCCATATTGAGATGGAGGATTCGGGAAAAATATTTATTGAAAAAAAATATTGAATTCCTCCAAATCCATGGAATCAATTTCCTCATAGTTCGTAGTATTTTTGATCATTTTCCGCCACTGATCAGCTTCCCCTTCAAAATGATAGACCGCCAATATGACTTTCTCTTTTTCAAAGCACTGGAGGATAGAGAATATCTTTTCAATGGAGTTAATCCACTATTCCACAAGGAGGGTATTAGAAGATCCACTAAACACGGGAGGCCTTTGTCGCATGAAGTATTTGATGGAAACTTTATTTTTCCTTGGATAAGGAGAGTGTTCCACATGATTCAAGTTATTATTCATAACCTGATCTAATTGATAAATTACTATCATAAAGTTTTGAGCGCTTGTTCCAATCATATCAGGCATATCATTAGGTCAATCATCACATTTTCCTATCACATTGATTGTTGGAACTTGTTCTTCTATTTCCCTCCATTAATTAAGAAAAATAACGTACAATTAGAGGGCTTTAATACTTATCTATTAATCCTAAAAAAGGAAAATTTAAACATAAAAGGATAAACTCTTAAAGGAAAATTATATACTAACTTTTGATTCCCTAGGTTTAAATATAAGTTATCCATGATATGTTTCCAAACATATATTCTTATGAGATTCTTATTTTTTTGTTCTGTTAATAATGGTTTATACTAAGCTTATGAATTTACAAAAGCATATCCCCTAGGAGTGTTAAACCAGGAGTGTAGTAAGGCCTGTTATCATGCACTAGTTCCCGTTATAGTCTAGATCAAAACGGTGTTTTTGGGTTTTACCCCTAGATACATTTGTGCCAAATCCACATCCACTTGTTCGTATCTAGATTGGGATGTATTTTCTTGATAAACCACTTACTTTATACTTATAAAAATTTAGGGATGTTTTATTATACTTAGTATCATCCTTAAGTTTATTAATAAAGTGATCTATTTCTAATCTCCAAAAATAACTAGACTATCACTCTAATACCAACTATAGAAACCCTATATTTTTACACAAATCATTACATGATTTTAATTATAATAAAACATCATATTACAATCCAAGGATCGTAAAGTCTAATGTCTTGGAAGACTAGGTATATAAAACTGAAAACATGGGACTAAATAAAACATTTCTTTATTTAATCTTCATAAAGATCTTCTAACTTCCATTTTACTCATACATATTTATAGGATAACTTAGGGATAACATGAACAAAGGTATGATCTAAAAATCCCAGTAAGGGAATAAACATAAGAACAAAGCTTTAGCACATTAGTTAGAAGGCATGACATAATGATATAAAAAGGCATGGAACATATGTAATCATTACATATAAACATGGGATCATATATACATGTATTCATAGTAATTTGAAAGAAATGTAAAACATGACTTTACCATGTTCCAAGTCTCATTGCACATAGAGGATCACAAGTCAAGGTTAACCACCAAGACCGTTGCACATGGTAGCACGAGTCAAGGATAACCACCAAGACCATTGCACATAACATCTCATGAGACTCAACTTTACCTAATTCATTGGATTTATATCTAGGTGAACCCATCATAACATGTTCATGAATATGATTTCTACATAAATAATGATACATAGTCAATCATACGTAAACATAAGGGTACCCATGGAAAAAAATGGGTATCATAATCATGACATAAAGAATAATTAATGGGTATATCATTAGAATATACATAGAAATTAATAATTGAAATTAGCCATATATAATGGTAAGTGATTTCAAAAAAAAGTGATAATGTTCAAAAATAGCATTTAAGAAACATTATAATTAAAACATTTTAGTGTGGTTTAAGGAAAATATCAAAGATCTCTTAAATAGAAAAGTACATAATATTTTATATAAAACTAGAAGTGAACAAATAATGTTTTAATAATAAAAATATTGGTTTTATAAAAGAAATGGTGTATTAAAATATATTCTATATTTCATTTAAAATTGGGTAAGAATTCAGAAAGTTCCCTTAAATGGGTTTTCTTATCAGTAAGAATTAAGGAGGGAACCTCTTAAAACATATATATAACCAAAAGAGAATGATGACTGAAAATTTATAAATGATTTTGTATTATTTACAAATAATTTATAATATTTATATAAAAATAATAGATAACTTCATTTGGGTAAAAATAAAGATAGAGCAACCTGAAGGAATAATAGAGGTTTGGGTAGAATCCCTTACCTTAAGTCTGATGGTTTCCTTCACTTGATCTTAATGTACTGGATAACAAAATTAAATTCATTAATTAATATTTAAAAAACATATTATTCATGAAATTTATTTATTTTAACCTTATTAAGTTCATTCATGGCATTTTTTATGGGTTAAGAGGTTCAATTTCATTGTTTGGGATCATTTGTTTCCTTGGTTTTCATGATTCGTTTACTTAAATATATGTAAGGATAAAAATGTAAGATGATAATGGTTGTATATAATTGAAGTTTCATGTTATTATTGAACATACCATAAGATTAAATGGTTATAAAATTCATTTGGTTATTTGGAGTGAAGATGAATCATTATATAAAACTTTAATGATAACTGTTTTGGTTAAATGGAGGGTTTTGATCACATCGAACACATTTTGATTTATAAATTAATATCATGTGCACAAAAGATTATAAAACCTTAAATTAGATATAATAAATATATTATAGTCTTTTTAAACCATAAAAATGGTTTCATGACCATAATTGAATATGGTAATAGAAATTGAAAACTCGTCGTCCTTGAATGTGATAAATTAACACGTCTCGGATGGTGTTTTCATTTCTAGTATAAAAGGAGGGGAAAGGAGGGATGATGATGAATTATTACATTATCATAAAAAAACTTATATTAAATTTAAGGTACTGGATTTATAATAATATTTGTATGAAAGGAGGTGAGGAAAGAAAATGAAAGAAAGGAACTTGAAAGAAAATAAAAGAAATGAAAAGAGGAGTTTACCCCTTGAATATAACTTCCTTGAGAACCTATTTAAGAGAGAGGATTTGGTCTTTTGAAGATTCCAAGGGCTAATTGAAATGGAATATGGGATTAGGGATATATTTGAGAATAATTTGTACTAGGAACAAGGTTTTATAGGAGTGAAGAGAAGAGGTAAAGAGGGGTGGTATTTATAGTGGAGGAGATGAGGAGTTTCCCATTATTTTAATCATTGGTTTAATATTTTTGCTCAAGAATATGAATAGTCTTGATTCTTGTGATCAAAAATAGTAAATATTGAATGTGAATTTGAAACAATGTCCATTTAAATCATCCATGACTCGATCATGATGCATAAATTCGTTTATTTAGCATTTATCGTAAATTATCATATTTTACTATTCACCAAAAATTCAAGTATTATAGAAAAATACCAAAAATTCACCCCATCCATTTTTCAATGTGTAGAATTCAAAAATTAACTCCATTTTATGAAAATAATTTTCTAAATATTAGAACTTTAATTTTTAATTAAAATCATAATTTACTTGAAAAATAAAAAATTTTAAATTAAAACTATTTTTCTAACACTTTGAAAAATTATTTAAGGTCTCATAAAATTATATTATGATCATAAGACACAAAAATAATAATTTATTAATTTATTTTATGAAAATATTTTTTTTAATTTATTAAATTAATCATAAAATTGTAATTAAATGTACAAGGCTTACAAAAATACCAACACTTTATTAATAATTTTAAAAAAAAATATTTACTTATAATATGATATAATTATATCATATTATCACTTATTTTATGGATAAATTTTATTTATACTTTCATTATTGAGGTTATTATTCAATTGGATGATTTACTATTCATAAGAGTCACATTACTATTGCAAAGGTCAAGCTACTAGTTCATTGGTATACATTCCTTAGCTTTTAGAGATAACTTTTGTTCCAATCATTATTCATTTATAAGGCTTGTATTGTGTTATATATGTCATATTATATGATTATACTATAATAAATAATTATAAGAAGTTAATTTCATTGATAAAACATTAGGTAGTTATAATTAAGGTTGAGATAGGGATTGGATGCTCTCATTAGTCTCATGGGGTTAGAGATAAAAAATTGAAAAATGAAGTTTTATTTGGGAGAATCAATGGATAAATCTCATTGATTAAAGAAAAAATAACTTCCCATGTGTCAAAAATGTGGTATGAAGTATCCCAAAAAATGTATCAAGGGAATTCAGAGATGCTTCAAGTTTGGAAAAGAGGGGAATCATGCTAATCAATGTCCAAGGGAGATGAAGAATCCCACAAATGCAATAGAATAAAAGAAGGTGTCAATCAACACTTAGCCTGTAGTCTAGTTTTTTATATTAAAGGAGCATGAGCATTATGAAATTCAATACCCTAATCCAAGGGTTCGCAGAGACCATTAATGAAAATGAACTCTATGTTCTAGAGATTAGAGATATGAATATGAATAACCACTACTGAGGTGGATCCATAAGACTATGTGTTAACAGGTACACTAGTTATTGATTCAATAATAGTGAATGTACTGTTTGATTCTAGTTCTATTCACCCTTTATTATCTTGTAAGTTTATAAGAACTATACACCACCTCAAAACATGGAGGTTGATATGTATATATGAATAGTAAATAGAAAAATTATTGTATCCCAAGTATATAACTACTCCCTAGTAAATGTTTATAGACACAACCTCCCATAAAATCTTATCATACTTCCTTTAGTGTAATTTTATTCTATATTGGGCATGGATTGGATGTCCTTATGTAAATCCAACATCAATTGTTTGGAGAGGGAAATCACTTTTTACATCCCAAGTCATCCTCTAACTCTATAAAAGTGTAAGGAGGGGAATGAATCTCCTTTGGAATATTCTCTTAGTTCATGGATATTATTGCCTTATGATCAAGAATATCTAGATAAAATGATTGAGACAAAGGATATAATCATACTTGAATACATGCCCATTGTGAGGGAATATACTAATGTATTCCTTAAAGAATTTTCTAGTCTTCATCCTGACTGGAGGCTAAGTTCTAAATTTAAATTTTACCTAGATCTCTTCTCATATCCAATATTTCCTACATAATATCCACTATTGAGTCGTAGGAACTGAAGAATAAATTACAAGATATTGTGTACAAGGGTTTTATATGCCTCAGTGCTTCACCATGGGGTGCATTGGTCATATTCATCAAAAATAAGTATGGATCAATTTACCTCTAAATTGATTATCATGAACTCAATAAAATTGTGATAAATAAAAAGTATCCCCTATCATGGATTGATGACTTGTTCAATCAACTACATGGGTCCCAGTATTTCCCTAAGGATAAATTTGATTGGGATATCATCAATTAAAGATGGAGGATATTCCCAATACTTCCTTTTGAAAAAGGTATGTACACTATGAGTTCATAGTGATTCCCTTCAGACTCACTAATTCTTCAGCAATATTCATGGAATTAATGAATATTATTTTGATATTATCTCAAAAAAACTATGGCAGTCTTTATAGATGATATTCTAATAGAATAAAAATTGAAGGAGGGGCATGAGGAGAATTTTAATACTATGTTAAATACTTTTTGAAAGGATAATCTATATGAAAATTACTATAAATGTGAGTTTTGTATATAGGAAGTATCATTCTTGGGGTATGTTATCACCAGTAATGGGGTATCTATGAACCCTTCTAAGACAAAGGTAATTAAGTAGTGTCCTAGACCAATATCTATAATGGAGTTCTATATTTTCCTTAGATTAGCTGGGTATTCAGAAGAGATTAAAGTTTTTTTACCAAATAATCTGAGGATAGATTCAAGGAATTAAAAAGAGGCTTATCACTGTACCGGTACTCACACTACCCTAAAGTGGGTAACTTTTTGTGGTATACAATTATTTTTCAAAGAAAGTTTTAGGTTGTGTACTAATGAAAAATGATAAAGTAATAGCATGCACCTTAAGGTGATTAAAATTTCATGAGAATAAATACCCAATGAATGATCTAGATTTAACTACAATGATGTTCGCATGAATATTTAGTGACATTATTTATATAGTGAGAAGAGTGAAATATATATAGATCATAAGAGTCTCAAAAATATATTCACATATAAGGAGATTAATATGCACCATTAAATATGGTCAGAGGTGATTAAGGACTATGAATTCTCAATACAATACCATCCTTGGAAGGTAAATAAATGGAAAGATACTCTAAGTGGAAAGGATCCTACAACTTTATCACTAATGATAATTTAAAAGGATCCAAGCTTCTTAGACATGAAAAGTATGGACATGGAATTAATAAATAAAAGAACATCATCATTCCTTTATCAAATGATTTCTCAAACATCCCTTTTGGAAAAGATAAAGGATTCTCAAAGGTATGATGTGAAAATACAAAATAAGGTGGAATCTATAAGAAAATGGAAATCCTTAGAGTTCAGAAATTTATGAAGAAGGAGTTGTAAGATTTGGGTCATGAATATGTGTACCATAAAATCTTGATATAAAGAATAATTTATTCAATTATGCATATAGCTCAACCCTCTCCATCCACCCAGGGAGTGTAAAGATGTTTTAAGATCTCCCAGATCACTATTGGTGGAAAAACATGAAGAATGATATCACAAAATATACATCAAAGTTCCTGGTATGTTAGAAAGTGAAGTCTGGAAGGAAAAAATCCAAGGGAATGATACAACCATTACCCATACCTATATAGAAATGGAAAAATCACCATGGAATTTTTCACTAGTCTTCATAAGACATCTATAGGAAATAAAGTTATATGGTTTTGGTGGATCATATTATAAATACTCCTCACTTAATTTTGATTTGAGAGTACTTACCACTCGATCAACTTGTAAGGATATATATAAGGGAAGTCGTGTAGATGCATAGAACACCACTATCATTTTTATTTGATCAAGATCTAAGGTTTACCTCCAAAATTCTGGAAAAGTGTCCAATATTCTCTAAACACTAAGTTGAACTTCAATACAGCTTATCACTACCAAACTTATAGACAATCTAAGAAGAGTATCTAGAAACTAGAATATATGTTAAGAGCATGATCAATAGACAAAAAAGGAGGATAAGATCAATATCTTCCTCTGGTTGAGTTCTCAAAAAAAATAGTTTCCACTCAAGCATCTGAATGAATCTATATGAATCCCTTTATGGTAAGAGATTCATAACGCCTATTTTTTGGGATGAAGTAGGTGAAATCAAGTTATTGGGACCTAAAATTGTTGAATAAATAGTATAAAATGTCAAAACCATTCAACAACATAATAGTGAATCTCAGAGTAGAAAAAAGAGCTATATTGATAACCATAGAAGAGACCTGTATTTTGAGTTTGGTGATAAATTGTTCCTCTACATATCTATATGAAATAGATTCATGAGATTTGGGAGAAAGGGGAAGTTATTTCCTAGTTACATAGTCCCCTTTTAGATTCATGATCACGTCATAGTTTTAGCTCATTGATTAGCACTCCCACAAATCATGTCATAAGTTCATGATGTGTTCCACGTATTCCTCTTGAGGAAGTGCACACCAGATTTCTCACATGTACTAAATTTAGAGATGGTGTATTTGTAAAATGTTCTCTTTTATGTGTAGAAACTGGTGAATATCTTAGACCATAGAGAAAAAGTTCTATGCAACATGAAAATTCACCTAGTCAAAGTATTATAGCAGAACTATAATTATGAGGAAGAAAAATGGGAACTATAGGAAGCAATAAAATAGAATTACCCTCACCAATTGTCACCTTAATATACAAATGAAATTTTGAGGGTGAAATTTATTAAGGGGGGGAATACAATGACCTAGAATTTTTTCAATGGAATTTCCCTTCTAATTATATAATTGTATCATATTTAGTAATTTAGTATTATATAAATCACATTCATAGAATGATAAAACCAACAAAATTTTATTATATTATTTTTAACATTTCATTTAGAGAATAAATATATCCATATAAATTGAAAATATTTAAATGGGATCAAAATAAAATATAATTTCACTATAATATGAAAATTTAGATATGATTGATCCACCAGAATATCCACACTTATGAAAAACACTCTAGAAATGAAACAGAATATTAGTAATGAAATATTCATTTTGAAAAAGAAAATATATTTTACCTTGAGATAAAATATAATTGAATGAAGAATGAATGAAATATGAGTTATTTATATAAAGTATGGAACTCATATGACCATAACAAATCTGACTGTTGGTATAGTAATCTAATTGTTAGAAATAGTAACCTAGATATTAGAATAGTATCATTACCTATAAAAGTGTAAAATAATATTTATGCATCATATAAAATGAAAATATAACATATTTACATTTTGATAAAAGTAAATAAATGTTTTAAAAATGATAAAATATGTGTATATTTTTATAAAACATAAATGTCTTATTCAGAATTTTATAAAAAATATAATTATTTAAAAAGAAAGTTTATTTTAATAAAATTGGTTTGAAAATTAATATTAAATTGTATTATAATGATAATATAATTTTATGAGACCATAAATAATTTTTCAAAGGGTCGAAAAATTAATTATAATATTAAAATTGGTATTTTTCAAATAAATAGGGATTTTAATTAAAAATTAAATTTCTTATATTTAGAAAATTATTTTCATTAAATGGATTTAATTTTTTTAATCTGAACATAAAAAATGGTTAGTCTTATTTTTTGGTGTTTTTCTATAAGAGTTGAATTTTTTGTGAATAATGAAATATGACAAAATATGATATTTAACATTATAAGTTAAATACATGATTAATTACATAAGAGGTTATATAAGAAACCATTAGTTTGAAATCACATCCACCATTTACTGTATATATTTAAAAAATTCATTACTATTGGGAGTCTTGAGTCAAAATAATAAACTAAATAATATAATATTCAAAAACTCTCTTCTCCTCCCCTTGTAAATATTACTTCTCACCACCCTTTCTTCTAAAACCTTTTAAGACTTATAGATTAGCCAAACTCAAACAAAATATCTCTTCATATCTCCCCTCATGTACCTAGAATCCTTCATATCATCAAAAGTCCAATCCAAGGAGCCTTAAGTGGAAGCTCAAGAGGAGACATCCAAAGGAGAAGGTAATTCCTTCAACTAAGCCTTTTAATTTTTCTTCCTCTTAATCATACAAAAAAATTGATACAACATGGTATAATGAATCTAGTATCATACATATATTGTAATTTTCTTATGTTAATATAATATCTACCATTCATCCTCTTCTCTTCTCCACTCATTCAAAAACTAAAAATTTTGTTCATATTATGGTGGATTATCCGCCTCTATAAACAATGTACTTCATTTTTATCCACCACTTTTGAGGATGGTTATAGAAATATTATTATAGTTAAATATGATGATGATAAGTACATTATAACTTATTTAATGTTCTATAATATATTAATAATCATTTAATTAAATAAAATGAATCTATTTCATGATGGTCGGTAAAACTTCCTAATGAACTAACCGTATAATGACAATGTTTATACTAAATGAACCATCCTTATATCAGAACACATATGGATATTTGGGACCATTTAAATTTATATAATTATATTAATATAATTTCATTTCATTTCTATATTTTTAGTTCCATTTTGACGAGAACTTCAATATTTATCCATAAGTGATCCTACTTTGGAACCATGAAATGAACGCCCTCAGAATCGTCAAATTAAACTTTATATTTCATTAAAATGGTTGTAAATGAACATAATATAATTATAGTAAATAAAATATATTTGGAAATTTTTTTGAATTAAGTAATTAATGGATCTAATTTTATTATATATAAAGTTAAGTGCAAGTGTAGAATGGATCCAAACACAAGGTAAGAGAACTTCCAAACCACCCATCTTTATTTTGGGTTATGCATTCTCCCTCTAAAAACCACTTCATAATATTATTATTATCTTGTATTGATTTTATATTTTTTATATATGTGCCTCTCACATATATATCTAGTTATAATTACCTTTCTTTGTTGGGGATATACATGTTTTTAAGATTTCCATCTCAATTTCATTCATTAAGTAGACCTGATTAAAGGGGAATTCTCTATTTCTTACCCCTTTTAAAGTAAAAATATATAAAGTTCTTTAAACCATCCATGGTTTATAAAATTCCCATTTTTTTATAGAAATCCATTTTTATTTCTTTTATGATTCTATAAAAATTATTATGCTCTTACCCTCTAAAATGTTCAGTTACCTTTCTTTTCCTAAAACCCCACTTAAAAGGAATATTTACAAAAATTATTTCTCCACTCCTTTTATGTATTCAATTCACTTGGAATTAATTTTTTACATAATATAATTATTTATTTATCTGTGAATTCCAAGAATGATTTAATCCCTTCCTTCATGGAATTCATTATGATATTTCTTTTGGCTATGTTATGAGACATGATTATGTAACCCACTTCCTTTCCACATGGTTTCTAATGATTATGTCTTATGTATGCTGTCCTTATATGGAATATATATGAATATACATGTTATTATGGGTGTTCCCAGATAGTTCTCCAATGCATTAGGTAATTTTTATGTCTCATGAGATGATATATATTAGATTAGGGAGTAAACATAATCGATGATGGGACTCTGTCCACCATGTGATGTTGTCATGGCAGCTAGCAATAACTTATACTTATGTCATGTTTTTTGTTGTTGCCACATTTATATGTTTCCATGGTCTTATGACTCCATATTCTTTATGTAATGCTCTTATATGATTATTCATGATCCTTTCCTTTTATGATATCATGTTATGACTTTTGACTCATATATTATACTTATTCATCATGTTTATTCTCTTACTGAGCTTTATAGCTCACCTATTTCTTTTATATATTCCCTAAGTTGTATTATTTAGTTTTAAAAGATCAAAGGAATATTGTATCAAATTATGGAGATTAAATTAAAGATGTTTTATTTTAGTTTTATATTGATGTCTTATTTACCTAGTCTCACAAATTCACTAGGCCTATCGATCCTTTGGTTGTATTTATTGGGTATTTATGTTAAAAATCATGTGATGATTTGTGTAAAATTTTTAGGTAGTTATACAATGAAAGTGGTTGGGGTGATACCCAACAATGTTTTTTATAGGTTTCAATAGATAAAATTCAAATAACTAGATGAAGCAACCCTGAATTATTCATAGAGAGGATCTTTTCACATATAATTTATAATTAATTTAAAATTAATAATTACCTCAACTTGATAATTTTTTTTTATCAATCTAGTTACCACTCTTGTCGTAACATCACTATGGTAAATAATTCAAACTATAATTCTTCTATCGATATTCACATGTGCTCCATGAATCTGAGAACGTTGTCATTGGTATTTCATATACTAGTGTGGAGGAACCAAGTTACTTGTGTCATTCATCATTAATTATAATGGTGATTATCTAATGTTATCATGTTCTTAAGAGGGGTGAGGAGGTTTTTTTTTCTCTACATTCTTGAGAGATTTATTGAGAGGTTATTTCAGTCTTGAGAGAGTTCTCTTGAGAGAATTCATTATGAAAAATAATTCTCACACACACTAAAAATGATATAAACTAGATTATACACTTAGGGTTTAAACAATTTTAAATTATGTAGAGGTAATTTATCTAATTGTTTATCCTAAGTAAACCCAACATCAAATAATAATAATATTAGTATTATATTCCATTAAATTCACTAAAATTTCATATATTTATATAGCACTTTTTGTTAAATTAATAAATTAACATTTATTTAAATGTTATTAAATAAAATATATCATTTCCATCGAACCCTCAACTCAACTCGTCAATCCTCCTCATCATTTATCAACACTTTAAAATATCATTATATTATTTTTTTAATAAATTAATAAATATCATATTAACTAAACTTGAAAATAAATATTTATTTTTAATATTCGCATTACTAAATAAATACTTATATTAATTTATTCACTAAAAAAATTAATAAATAAATTTTTATTTATTTATTACCTTGTGAATAATAAACAAGAGATAAATGAATATTATATTTACTAACTCGTAAATAAATATTTATTTAATATTCAACTCACATATATATATATATATTCTAAACTAGAATATATCTAGTTATTGAATTTCTATGATCAACTAAACTTGAAAAACTATTATTCTAGAATCTGAGAATAATACTTATTCTTAATATTAAATTCCTATAGAATTTAACAAAGATTATGGATACACAAAGTGTGTGACCCTCTAGGCCTTTTTCTTAGTGTCATTAAACAAATTTTCCTAAATTCTAAGATCAACATTTAACAACACATCAAGATACCCATAGAAAAATAAGTTAATGTTTTAATGAAAACAAACTACTATGAATGCTTATCTTGTAATATAATCTCTTTGTTTTGATATCTCATCAATCAAGTTTCATACTAGTTTCATCAACCTATATGTTTGATTTATCTTTCTTTGACTACCTAAAATGAGATCGTCGATAAACTACCATGGACATAGATTTAATCAGACAATTATATTTCAATCAAAGGGATAGAGATATCATATTCCATTAACATTAAAGGGAAAATCTTTTCTTGAATTTTTTAATTATTTTCATATCACTTACGACACACCCAACATATCCTGCATCGTAACGAGCATATGTTGTCACTGTTTTCATAAATACATTAAAGTTTGTAATTCATTATATACATGTATAGTAATATCAAGTATAAGGACCAATACTAACATTCACATATAAGAATATTCAATGACACATATAACATGTGTAATTTCTATTGGTGATTTTATCCTCATAATTCCTTCTCTTAGAGATTACCATGTGAAAACTTCATAAGAAGAAGTCTTAATGTCTTATGATCCCCCAACACCTAATTATAGTCAAACATCATTTGTGTCCTTTTAGATATATGTCATCTTTACCATATGACGTGTGTTTAAGAATATTATCAAAGCATTCACTACTACATATATACCCATTAATAGTGTTCAAAAAGGATTTTAATATCACTAAAAAGTATTGTTATCCTCAATGATATTAAAGGGGGGTCCCCTTTATTAGTGCTAAAAAAGCACTGATAAATGGGGGCCATTATCAGTTCTAAAAAATTGATGATAAAGAACAACCTTTATCAGCACTGATAAGGGGGGCCTTTATCAATGATAGAAATAAAGCCGATAAATTCCCATCTACTACAATGTGTTGTTTGTATAACAACACCCTCCAATAACTTGTACACAAAATATATAATTTAATTGAAATAAATTTTACATCATTAATACAAAAAAAACACTATTATATATATTTCAAACAATTTTTTGTATAATTACATTTATAATTACTATTCACAAACATTTAAACACATTATTGTTTCATCATTGGAACATGTGATCCCCTCTCAAAAAAAATCCTCTCATGGTATTAATTTCCAACAAATCACCTCAACCTGAGAAAAATAATCCACCTATATAAGAAAAAAAATCTTATGTTAGTAATATTACAAATAAATAAATTAATCATTAATATTAAAGAATAAAATAATAAAATGTCAACTTTAAATAAAAAGTCATACTTGGAGTTATATCGTTCACATTGTGCATCATATTGAGGTGGGGTTGATTCCAATGTGTTAAAAATGAGTTATGGATCATTGTCCTAAAGTATCGAAACAATCCAAATGTGTTTTCTCAACTTTGAGTATTTCAATTGTTCTTTTTAATGAAATTAATGTCAATTTTAAATAAAGACGCACTTGAAGTTATATCAATCACACCATGCATAAGATTGAGGAGTGACTGATTCCTACACATCAAAAATTACTTATAGATCATTTTTCTAAAGTATAAAAAATATGAATGTGTTTTCTCGGTTTGCAGTATGTCACTTGTGTTTTTTACTAAAATATTATTTCAAACTGGAAACATCACATTGAGTCATACTGGTCACATCATATGACAGTTTGACATGATACTGCTTCCTACATGTCACAAATGACTTGTGAATCACTATACTAAATTATCAAGACAATCAGACTTAATTTTCTTAGTTTTCAATAAGGGGCACACATTTTGAACTAAAATGTTAATTTTAAACAGATAACTGACACTTTGATCCATACCAGTCACACCATGAATCAGATTGAGGTGAGGGTGATTCCTACACATAAAAAATGACTCATGGATCATTTTCCTAAAGTATCAGAATAATCCGAATGTGTTTACTCAATTTTCAGTATGTCACTTTTTTTTTGCAAAAATTATTGTCAATTTAAAATAAAAAACAAACTTGGAGTCATATCGATCACACCATGCACCAGATTGAGGTTTATTTTATTTCTACACATAAAAAATAACTCATAGATAATTTTACTAAAGTATCAAAACAATCCAAATGTGTTTTCTTGGTTTTCAATATGTCACTTGATCTTTTTACTAAAATTAATGTCAATTTTAAATAAAAATACACATTTTGAGTCATACCAGTCATATCTTATGTTGGATTGAGGTGAGGATGATTATTACATGTTAAAAATGACTTATGGATCATTTTACTAAAGTATCAAAGCAATATGAATTTTTTTCTCAGTTTTGTGTACATCGCTTTTCTTTTTTACTAAAATTTAATTTCAAACTAGAAACACGCACTTTGAGTCATATCGGTCGTATATTGTGTTGGTTTGATGTGATATTGATTTATACACATTTAAAATGACTTATGAATAGTTTTTATAAATTATCAATACCTTATGAGCATGTTTTCTTGGTTTTTAGTCAGTGACACATGTTTTGAACTAAAATGTCAATTTTAAACTAATAGCAGACACTTTGAGTCTTACCGGTCACACCATGCATTATATTGAGGTTTGGTTGATTCCTACACATAAAAATAACTCATGTACCATTTTTATAAAGTATCAAAACAATATTAATGCATTTTTTTATTATGTTAGTTATTCTTTTTACTAAAATTAATGTCAATTTTAAATAAAAAGATGCACTTAGAGTCATATTGGTTATATCGTGCATCAGATTGAGGTGAGGTTTATTCCCACAAGTCACAAATTACTTATGAATCATTATACTAAATTATAAAAATAATTCAAATATTTTTTCTTGGTTTTCAATATGTCACTTCTTCTTTTTACTAAAATTAATGTCAATTTTAAATTAAAAAAACACATTAAGTTATATCAGTCATATCGTGCATCATATTGTGGTGAGGTTGATTCAAATACATCAAAACTGACTGATAAATCATTCTACTAAAGTATAAAAAACAATTTGAATGCATTTTCTTGGTTTTTAGTATGTCACTTTTTCTTTTTACTAAAATTAATGTCAAATTTAAATAAAAAAACACACTTGGAGTTATAATGGTCACACCGTGTGTCATATTGAGGTGGGGTTGATTTCTACATGTTATAAATGACCTATGAATTGTTTTTCTAAATTATAAAAATAATATAAATGTGTTTGATCGGTTTTCAGTATGTCACTTGTTCTTTTTACTAAAATTAATGTCAATTTAAAAAAAAAAAAAAGATGCACTTGGAGTCATACTGGTCACACTATGCATCAGATTGTGGTGATGTTGATTTATACACATCCCAAATGACTTTTGGATCACTTTCATAAAGTATCAAAATAATATAAATGTTTTTATTGGTTTTGAGTATATCACTTGTCTTTTTTACTAAAATGACATTTTAAATTGGAAACACGCTCTTTGAGTCATACCGATCACATCATGTATCGGTTTGAAGTGAGACTAATTCATACACATCACAAATGAATTATGAATAATTTTTAAAAATTATCAAAATAATTTGAGTGTGTTTTCTCAGTTTTTAGTGAGTTACACTTGTTAAATTAAAATGTCAATTTTAAACTGATAACAGACACTTTGAGTCATATCGGGAATATCATGTATCGGGTTTAGGTGAGGCTGATTCCTACACATCAAAAATGACTTATGGATCATTTTTAATAATTATGAAAACAATAAAAATGTGTTTTATCTATTTTGAGTATGTCATTTTTCTTTTTTTACTAAAATTAATGTCAATTTTAAATAAAAATAAGCAGTTAGAGTCATACCGATCACACCATGTGTCAGATTGAGGTGGAGATGATTTATACACGTACCAAAGTCCCAAAAAAATCCCAAATTACAATGTTATCTTGCTTTAAATTTGATTTATTTGTTGAACCGGTAACACTACAATTTCATCATTTATCAGTTTCCTTCAGGTTCTCTCCACTACCTTTGAAGGAAAGTGATAAATGCCAACACTACAAGGGTGATAAGTTTTTGAGTGAGAAGAAGCATGTGGAAGACATTGTTTGCATGAGTAGTTAAAAATTTAATTTATATTGTGTTAATGCAGTATAGAAAAGATAATATTATGAGGAAAACATAGTATATTAAAAAAATACCCTCTCATTGAATTCTAAGTTGCAGCCTCAAAGTCCAATCTCTCACGAGCATGATCAGCTCATAACAAACCATCCCAACTCGAACAAAAAAATCCACCTATATAAGAAAAAAATTATTATGTGAGTAATACTAAAAATAAATAAATTAAACATAAATATGAAATAATCCATTACTTCTATGGAAGTCAAATTTTCATATTATTTGTGTAAATTCTTCCATCGGGTATATTTCCCATTCATTTCTAAGAAAATATATATCATATCTTGATTACAATTTTTTTTTGCAGTCATAGTAGTACTAGAAAAATATAAACACCAAAATGATTAATAAATATTTTAAATTAAATAGTAATTATCTTTTAAAATAACTCTTTGGAGATGCTAGTTTTTCGATAAAGTATGATCTCTTTCATAAATTTACAAACATAATAACTACAATATTTTCAAAAAAAATTTTGAATACAACAAAACATTGATAAAAATAAGTAATTTATTTTTATTTGTGTTTGGATAGTTAAATATTATTATATATACCTTGATACATTTCTGATTATAGAAATTGTGAGGTTCCATATACTTAATTTTTATCCTCATGCCATGATTTTCACGATATTTATACACCACCCTAGCATAACAGAATTCTCATTAAAACATAATATAAAATATATAATTTTAATTTTAGTTCTAAAATGTTGGATATAGTGTATTAAAAATTGAAAATTTTCATCATGTGTGATCGTTTTGTTGGGTATCCATGCAGTGAATCTAGGAAATAAATCTTTAGAGTATCCAAATTAACTATAATGAGCATCCAATTTTTCCTAAAAATAAAAAAAAATAAAAATTAATTAAAGAAATGAAATTATATTTGATATGATTAAATTTTAAATTTTTACCCCTACATCGTAGGTATTAAGAATATTCTATCATCTGTAAGCTTACTTTCAAATGATTTGGTCAGTTTTGTCACTATTACATTCATTTTTTAATCTATTTCTATTTTTTCTGTAGAAGTTTCATGAGGACTGATGAGTCCAAATTTATATTCAAGGGGTAATCCCTTCAATTGGTATTGATATATACACCTAAAAAAACATAAAATGTATTTATTCATAATTAACGTAGTATATCAGCTTTTAGAAAAACCAATAATAAAACATACCTCATCTATATATTTACAACTGAGGTTCTTATCCATTCATAGTTGAGGATTTCATTTACATTCTCAAGAGAAATGTAGTATACACCTTCCTCTCCATACATTTTTTCTTCAAAATCCACTATGTGACTACTACCATTTTGTAACTTTGTATCCACATGAACCTTTAATGTTAGTAAATGTAGATATTAAATGGATAGGGTAAATGTGATTTCAGAATATATTTTTTATCATTTGGTTGATCCTTTATATGGTTTTGAATTGACCTTTCATTTCACACTCTTCTATTTTTCCATCTATAATAACATTAATTAGTCCAGATCTTTTTTTATTAATTTTTAAAGGTTTATCATGAAAAATAAATTGGAAATAAATAACTCCTTATCGGCATGTATTTTTACAAGATCTGACGGTCATGTGATAAATGTTCCAACAGCTTGGTTGACCACATGAATATCTTCATCATTAAGTGGAACAGGTATCTTGGTGCTCAGCTCATTAGTTATGCTAATCTCCACTCTCACATGACATATTGGAAGTGGTCTATTGTGTATATGGTCATATTAGATATTGAACACCATATCCATCACTATAATGCAATGGGTGGGTGTTGATAGATATAAATCACAATCATTTTCACCACGTATAATATTAGTACATGAAAGGTATCAGTGTTTGTATGATTCACATTTCATATAAAAAATTATTATAATATTGATTATCTCAACTAAGATAGCTCTTTGAGAGTAATGACTCACCTCAAAGCTGGTGGGGTGGGGTAAGATATTCATGCAATGGTTGTTCTTGAGTCTTTTCTTCTCTTTGCTTCCCCACCATAAAAATTTATAGTAACTCATTCTTCTATTGGAATTTTCTTTCAAGAGTAGGTAATCTTGCTTTCAACTCTTCTATTTCTTTGTCTTTATCCTCTTGTTTTTTTCTCAAAATATGTTTGGGGTGTCACCCTAAAACCCACACCTCTGACATGACCATACTATTCTGCCCACTTTAGGGCCACTAATAGTAGGTGTTCATAGAGTATAGGTGTTGATGATTCCTGTTACTAATTTGGATATAAAATATAGGAAAATAAGTAATAATTGTTATATAATAATGATTTTGAAGCAAAAAAAAATTATTATGTCATACTTACACATGTTTCTCACACTTTTTGTGTGTTTTCATCTACTAGTATCCCATATTTATTTACACGTGCCTCCTTCCATAGCACATGGCGTGGGATGGATGTGGATTTGATTTTGGATTCATCAACCTGCATATAAATAGAGGAATATAATTATGTTGTTGTTTCATGTCATATAAAAGTATTACGGAAAATTTAAAATACATGCCAATTTTTTTTCAAGTGAAGTGTGCCCCATCCTTGCTTTATGGTAAGGGTAAGTTGGTTTTTCTTCCCATTCTTTATTTTTAGCACTTGGTTATTGTTTCATAAATAAAAAAATTCAATCAAAATGATGAATACATGTACTATCAAACAATGTATTACTAGACACAATGTACCTGAAAAGACATCTCTATACGAAGGCCAGTAAATGCATCTCACACTTCTTGGGTTATCAGGTGTGCATACATAAGTGGTGGGTGTGGGGGTTTATTTTCCCTTCAGCATATTTAAGATGAAATCTCACTAGAATTGTGAAAAACCCTCTGTGAATCCTTCCAGCAAGCATTAATAAAATTTTATTTTGGGATCCATCTACTATAAATACACTCTGAAAGTGATTATGAAGAGTAATTAAATGTTTCATTATTTTATTTTTTAGTAAAATAAAGAAATTATATCATAATGTTACCGTAATCTCTTCCCAAATGAGTTTCTTGAGAATGGGCACAATAAGGTTCCATGAATCTATATCAATTGGAATGTGATGCTGAGTGATGAGTCCAATGTAACTATTGAACATTACCTTGTTGGGGTTAACAGCTTGTCCTCACATGTCACGTACGTAACCTATTTTAGGGTTATTTTAAATTTATTTTCCACTCATGATTTTTTTTGGTGGTTTCCAAAGGTTTTATTGAGAATAGGTGAGTTTTCATGAATTGGGCCAAACTGCGAGCCCAATTCCAGATTTAAAAATAAATTTTGTTTCATTTATAACTTTTTCAATTTTTAATATTTTTAACTCATTATAACTCCTAATTGTTCTCCCCTGATATATTAACCCCACATTTAAATTTGGGGCCTTTATAAATCCATAATCTTGGTGGATATGGGTTTTTAGTTAGGGAATTGGGCCTGCCCGAAAGCCCATTTTCTGCATTAAAAATAAATTTTAATTCTTTAATATCTCCTTCAATATTTGCGTTTTTTCGGTGATTTCAACTCTCACCCGAGCCCACTTACCTAAGGCCCGACCCCATGCCCTCCTCCCACAATTTGGAGCTCGATAGAATCGCGCAAATAGTCAAAACGTTTCTGGATTTCAGAAATTGTCCATATTTTGGAGGGGTAAATTGATCCTTTCATAACTCCTTCTATTCTTAATATTTTTCCCCAATTCTAATTCCTACATGACCTTATCATTCTTGGTAGAATATCCATTAAGTTTTTATCTATTTTAAAATTCATATTCTGGTCGATTATGGTTCGTTTTATTCATGATGTTTCAAGTAAGTGTTTCTTTCCTTGGTTTCCTCCCCTTCCTAAGGGTTTCTTTCACCCTTTCAATAAGTTCATCATGTCCAGAAATTGAGGTTCGAAACTAGGGTTTGATTTGGTATCTTTTGGGTCAATTTTTGGTGGTCTAGGTCTGGATTTATATTCTTTGATGTGCGGCGGTGGTGCGGTTGATGTTTCGCACCATGTTTTGAGGGTTTCGGCATAAAAGTTAGGTGATTCCATGTGTAATCATTTCTAGATGAGTTAGTTTGCTTGAATTACTTATTATGCATTTACTAATATGTTGTGTGTTGTACGGAAACTGTTTATTTTGTATTTGGTAAAGCATTTGTTTTTACAGTTTCATTTTAGTTTAAAAAATTGGATGTTTTACATGTGCAACCCTTTGGGTATTGTTTGGGTGTATTTTATAACATATGAAATTGGTTTAATAAATCTTGTTTGGGATGAAAATTATGATTTGGTAGGGTATTGGTGTGCCATTAGGTTTTAAAGAGGTTTATTTTAATGGTTTTAAGGTGTAAATCCTTATTGTACTTCTTGAAAGTGATTTTGAAAACGTGTGCTTTTCATGTGGATCTTTTGTGGTATTGTTTGAGGTGTTTTTATAACACATGGGGGTAGTTTAATAAATGTTTTTGGGGATGAAAATTCTGTTTTTAATTTGTATTGGTGTGATTTTGTCCTTGAAATATGGTTTTTAAATGAGTTTTTTTGTGAAAAGATTTGGTACACTCTTTAGAATTGTTTTATGAAAGTTTTGAATGGTTTAATGATTTATGTAAGATGTGAAAGCATATTGGAAAACTGTTTTGGATTGTTTATACTTTCAAATAGACCATTTTAAATGTTAATAGTTCTGTTATGTTATGTGTATCCTCTTGGAAATGTTTTATAAAAATTTTTAATGGATTTACTAAAATGTAAAAGAGGTGTGAACGTTATATGGGCTGTTTGTGTGAGTGCGATGTGAAAAGTGGATTTTGTTTATAAAAAGGGTTTTAGGAAACATGTGAGTGGGCTGTTATGTGATGTTTAGTATATTTTTAGGTATTTTATAAAATTGTTAAAGGATGTGTTGGATTGTGAAAGTTATGCAAAAAGTGTTGTGTGCTATTTTGGTGTGGGTCTGATTTCAAAATGCATTTGAATGAAAAGTGGAATTTTGTGACTTGTGTTGTATACATGTGGGATGTTTGGTGAATTTATGATATGGAAATGATATTTTCATGTTAAATGTATATTCATTGACTTGTTGAAATTGTTTGAGCACAAAGGGAAAACCCGAGTATCTAGGTGGGTGGACGTGTACTAGTATGCTAGTGATCTCGTGGGGTTTGGTCTCAGTTTCACTTAGCAATATTGACACTTACAACTCTAACTAAACTAATATTATGATGATTTGGGACCACTAGGTTATGGGTATGTTCCCTACTAGTGGCTCGTGCACGAGAACGGATATTTGTGATGGTTACTCTCACCGAGATACGAGGTACCTGGGACCCACAGCTAGCTAGTGCCTAGGGGTTATTTCCCATTGCTTGTGTTCACTAGATATTTTTTGATTACCGTCGGCATACGGTATATTTTTCTGGAAAATTCAGTAGCTTTGGTGTTTATTTTAAAAAGTGTTAATCCTTTAAAATAGCCCACTTGAAAACTGTTCTTATTCAAAGTTGCAGCTTTTAGAAATTGTAACTAGCTTTTCATGTTTTTGAAAACTTGCATGCTTTTTGTCTTTAAATGATTATTATATGGAATATCTTAGTGGTGGTATCCTATTGGGCTTTGGATCACACCCTACTTACACCCTTGGGTGTAAGTAGATTTGGTTATTTTGTTGTCGCAGGTTTGGGTATAACTTTTGTGAAAACAGTTCGGGTTTCCACCGGTCATTCATGATGCGGTGTTGTGGATATGGCTTGAGGATGATACCTCTTGCCATGTTGAGGTTCTTGGGATGTCTTTTCTTGGGTTTGTAACTTTGTAATGATCTTCAAACATTGTTTAAAATTGTGCAATTCAGTTTTGAATTTATTAAAAAGATGTTTCGGTTTGAAAAATCCAGACTTGGTTTCTTAGATTCATTTGATGTTTCAAGTACAAAAACTCAGGTAAATCATTCCCAATTTTCAGTTTTTGATACCCGGGCACTTGTGCCAGCCTGTGGGGATTGGGAACACCCTTCGGGACTTGCCACGGGTCGGGTCGGGTGCCGGTTTTTGCGGCGACCAGATTCGGTTCGTGACAAAATGGTATCAGAGGAGGTTCTGGTTAACTCTTTGGGTCATGTTATTTGGGGAACAGTCGGGATAGTATAAAGTTAGGATTGTTGGGACTTGTTAGTTCGGTTATGGGTAGTGTTCCTGATCACCACACCTCATGACAGGATTCGAGTCGCCATGGGAAGTCGGGATTTATCTAATTCCTTTGGTTTTCTTGGTTTGATGATGATTAGGGGAAATGAAAAGAGAGTTGGGTTAATGGTCTCAGTGAGCTCGCAGGGCCTGGAAAGCCATGTGAAGCCGGGGATATTCTCTAAAACTCTCTATGTGACAGTGAAGTGATTGGAATATGGCTGCCAACCATATTTCCAAGTCACCCATTGAAACTAGTTTCCTCTCGGATTGTTTTGTGCTTTAGTTTTGAAATCATGTCACTTTGGTTTTCTGGTGACTTGGTTTTAATAAGTGTAAAGTTTTTATGAAATGATTTTTAAATAAAGAGGGAATGGTTTGGTTTATGAAATTGAGGAATTGAATTTTCAGAATTGTTTTGAAATGTAAAATGGTGTGCTTACACCTCTTTTGAAAGAAGGAACTATATTAAAGTTGGTTTTGAAAAGTGTTTCCAATAGAGTTTTCTAAATAACAAAACGGTGTTTTAATGGGATGAGATGTTTTGATATTGATATGAATATCTTGAATGTGGGTTCTTTTCCAAATTGTTGTGTCTTTATGAAAAGTTTTGTAAGATGTGAATTGGGATTTTGATCTCATTGTTAGCAGTTTTGAGAAAAAGGTTGGGTTGGTTGACCATTTTGGTTTTGAAAAGTGGAAAGAATTTTTGTTTTAACCTTTGGTATTTTCATGAGAAACCACATGTATGGGGTTATATGTGAAGAGGGATGGTTGATGAAATGACTAGATGAGTTTCAGGATGGATATGAGGAGGGTGCCTGGTGTGGCATAGAAACATGTATGTGTAAGGCCCATAGGGTACCATTGGTGGATGCGCTAACCGTTGAACCATTTGTTTTCAAAGAAATGTTTTTAAATAAAAAAAAACATGATTTCTTGATGATTTTTTTGGGGGATGGTGTATATTATGTGTTTTCGGAAAATGTTGATGTTGTGGGATGTTTTGAGTCTAAGAACCCCTCTTGTTTGAACTGTGTTTTGGGTTTGGGTTTGGTCAGTAAGTTGTGTTGTAGGGATGGTTAGTGGTCTCTTTTGAAAAATGTTTCGGGAAGCCTTTACGATGGTTCCCTACATGTGTTTGGATCTGGTTTGTGGTATATCTTGACCAATGGACTATCTTGGTTGGGTCCTTGGGTTCAATCATTGGATAAGGTACACCCCCATTAAAGGTTAGTGCACAATTGAAGTGCAACCCGGATTGTTTCGCCGTTTGAAGACCCTCCAGTTGATCAATATAAGGAATCTTTTTCTTGAGATTTCTAGATTGAGTCTACACCCATTCCTTTCATTGATTTTTAGATCCTCTTATTACGGGAGAGTGCTCTTGGAAGGTTTAAAGAGACCTTAGTTTCTTAAGTTTCTTGATTCGTCGAAGGTGGATATGGTCTAGGGTTGTTAGTGTGGATGATTGTCTCGATGGTGTCTAAGAGGGATTTTGGGTTCTTCAAAGTTTCTTTGAATCATGAGTTCATGTTAAACCACTGGTGTGGGAAGTATGGTCATGATAGGATATTGTGGCCACTTTCTATAATTGTGTGCTGTTTGGGGATGTTGTATAAGGTCCCTCTCCATGAATTGTTTATATCAGTTGAAATGGTCATGTTTGGTGATGCCTTATGATTTCATGTACTCGATTGACTGTATAGGTGAAAGTAGTGAAATCCTCTGAGAGTCCCTGTTCTGTTGGGAAAATGTCTCCCATGGAAAAAACTTCAAAATCATCTATTTTAGAGGAATGTGAGTGTAGGTGTTCTTTACTTCTATTGTTTCTCACCTGAAGAAACAAGTTGTGATGTGTGTGTATCTTCTTAGCCCTTGTTTCAGTGAAATATCGGGATGAGGTAAAGTGTGTTTGGAATGTGTTATGTCTAGAAAACTTATTTGGGACTGCGGTGTAGTTTTCGGTGGCACTGAAAAGAAGAATTATCATTCAGTCGGTTTCCAAATATTAACTACGAGGCCGAAGATGCTTCAATCATTTGAGCTCCAGCCATAGGTCTCAGAGAGAAGCTGGCTTGTAGTCAGGGGAAATCCCAGGGCCATTTAAACCCTTGTACAAAGTCCTATCCTTAGTATGAAATATGGGAATAGTTCAAACCTCTGGTTTCGTCATGGTTGAGCACATAGTTTGTGCACGTTTAGTAGTGGTCGTGTGCTAGGAAGCCATGTAGAAAGAATTATATTCATAGTTAGTGCACAGTTTCCCAAACCATGCAGACTAATCCTGCGCCCTTCCTAAATCTTTAATTTCTTTTTGGGTCTTTCTGTGTCGGCCCATGCTGGTCGGTGAAGATGGTCAGTTCTTATGGTGGGGAGACCCACTATGATTCTCATGAATTTTCCTTCATAAACATTTAAAGGAAGTATATCCCTTGTACTAGAGAGTATGTTTGGGCCTCCCACTATTAGTGTCTTGATTCTGTCTCGGGAAAACAATTTAAGTTGTCTCTTATGGTGGGGAGCCCATTTGTGTCTCTTCATATGAGTAACTCATACTTATTTTCCTTGGACTTGTCTGGGAAGTAGGTATTATCATTCGAAGATATCTAACTACCTACATATTTATTGGGTAAACATTGATATTGGAGAGTTTCAAAAGGTTTAGTTATAGTAGGGAAGTGTAACCTTGTTCAATGTTGTTGTTGTTTTTTTGGGTAAATTGATTGAGTATTGTTCAGATTGTGTTTGAGGAGTTTTCATTTGGGATAAAGCCTGAATGTAATTGATTGTTTCAGGAAAGTTGTGTAAGTTTGGTTTGTGAGAGTATTCCTTCCATCATTGATCACTGGAGGTGTTTTGACCTTTGGGGGTGAAACCTGGCAAGGGTGTACCTATTGGTTTCTCAGTTGGGTTTGGTTGTTGCTTTGACCTTGCTGTGACTTTCCGGGGCGGAAAGTTTTCAAGGTGGGGAGAATTGTCACGTACGTAACCTATTTTAGGGTTATTTTAAATTTATTTTCCACTCATGATTTGTTTTGGTGGTTTCCAAAGGTTTTATTGAGAATAGGTGAGTTTTCATGAATTGGGCCAAACTGCGAGCCCAATTCCAGATTTAAAAATAAATTTTGTTTCATTTATAACTTTTTCAATTTTTAATATTTTTGACTCATTCCAACTCCTAATTGTTCTCCCCTGATATATTAACCCCAAATTTAAATTTGGGGCCTTTATAAATCCATAATCTTGGTGGATATGGGTTTTTAGTTAGGGAATTGGGCCTGTCCGAAAGCCCATTTTCGGCATTAAAAATAAATTTTAATTCTTTAATATATCCTTCAATATTTGCGTTTTTCGGTGATTCAAACTCTCACCCGAGCCCACTTACCTAAGGCCCGACCCCATGCCCTCCTCCCACAATTTGGAGCTCTATAGAATCGCGAAAATAGTCGAAACTTCTCTGGATTTCAGAAATTGTCCAGATTTTGGAGGGGTAAATTGATCCTTTCATAACTCCTTCTATTCTTAATCTTTTTCCCCAATTCTAATTCCTACATGACCTTATCATTCTTGGTCGAATATCCATTAATTTTTTATCTGTTTTAAAATTCAGATTCTGGTCGATTATGGTTCGTTTTATTCAGGATGTTTCAAGTAAGTGTTTCTTTCCTTGATTTCCTCCCCTTCCTAAGGGTTTCTTCCACCCTTTCAATAAGTTCATCATGTCCAGAAATTGAGGTTCGAAACTAGGGTTTGATTTGGTATCTTTTGGGTCAATTTTTGGTGGTCTAGGTCTGGATTTATATTCTTTGATGTGCGGCGGTGGTGCGGTTGATGTTTCGCACCATGTTTTGAGGGTTTCGGCATAAAAGGTAGGTGATTCCATGTGTAATCATTTCTAGATGAGTTAGTTTGCTTGAATTACTTATTATGAATTTACTAATATGTTGTGTGTTGTACGGAAACTGTTTATTTTGTATTTGGTAAAGCATTTGTTTTTACAGTTTCATTTTAGTTTAAAAAATTGGATGTTTTACATGTGCAACCCTTTGGGTATTGTTTGGGTGTATTTTATAACATATGAAATTGGTTTAATAAATCTTGTTTGGGCTGAAAATTCTGATTTGGTAGGGTATTGGTGTGCCATTAGGTTTTAAAGAGGTTTATTTTAATGGGTTTAAGGTGTAAATCCTTATTGTACTTCTTGAAAGTGATTTTGTTTTTCATGTGGATCTTTTGTGGTATTGTTTGAGGTGTTTTTATAACACATGGGGGTAGTTTAATAAATGTTTTTGGGGATGAAAATTCTGTTTTGAATTTTTATTGGTGTGATTTTGTCCTTGAAATATGGTTTTTAAATGATTTTTTTTGTGAAAATATTTGGTACACTCTTTAGAATTGTTTTATGAAAGTTTTGAATGGTTTAATGATTTATGTAAGATGTGAAACCATATTGGAAAACTGTTTTGGATTGTTTATACTTTCAAATAGACCATTTTAAATGTTAATAGTTCTGTTATGTTATGTGTATCCTCTTGGAAATGTTTTATAAAAATTTTTAATGGATTTACTAAAATGTAAAAGAGGTGTGAACGTTATATGGGTTGTTTGTGTGAGTGCGATGTGAAAAGTGGATTTTGTTTATAAAAAGGGTTTTAGGAAACATGTGAGTGGGATGTTATGTGATGTTTAGTATATTTTTAGGTATTTTATAAAATTGTTAAAGGATGTGTTGGATTGTGAAAGTTATGCAAAAAGTGTTGTGTGCTATTTTGGTGTGGGTTTGATTTCAAAATGCATTTGAATGAAAAGTGGACTTTTGTGACTTGTGTTGTATACATGTGGGCTGTTTGGTGAATTTATGATATGGAAAAGATATTTTCATGTGAAATGTATATTCATTGACTTGTTGAAATTGTTTGAGCACAAAGGGAAAACCCAAGTATCTAGGTGGGTGGGCGTGTACTAGTATGCTAGTGATCCCGTGGGGTTTGGACTCAGTTTCACTTAGCAAGATTGACACTTACAACTCTAACTAAACTAAGATGATGATGATTGGGGACCACTAGGTTATGGGTATGTTCCCTACTAGTGTCTCGTGCACGAGAACGGATATTTGTGATGGTTACTCTCACCGAGATACGAGGTACCTGGGACCCACAGCTAGCTAGTGCCTAGGGGTTATTTCCCATTGCTTGTGCTCACTGGATATTTTTTGATTACCGTCGGCATATGGTATATTTTGCTGGAAAATTCAGTAGCTTTGGTGTTTATTTTAAAAAGTGTTAATCCTTTAAAATAGCCCACTTGAAAACTGTTCTTATTCAAAGTTGTAGCTTTTAGAAATTGTAACTAGCTTTTCATGTTTTTGAAAACTTGCATGCTTTTTGTCTTTAAATGCTTATTATATGGAATCTCTTAGTGGTGGTATCCTATTGGGCTTTGTCTCACACCCTACTTACACCCTTGGGTGTAAGTAGATTTGGTTATTTTGTTGTCGCAGGTTTGGGTATAACTTTTGTGAAAACAGTTCGGGTTTCCACCGGTCATTCATGATGCGGTGTTGTGGATATGGCTTGAGGAAGATGCCTCTTGCCATGTTGAGGTTCTTGGGCTGTCTTTTCTTGGGTTTGTAACTTTGTAATGATCTTCAAACATTGTTTAAAATTGTGCAATTCAGTTTTGAATTTATTAAAAAGATGTTTCGGTTTGAAAAATCCATATTTGGTTTCTTAGATTCATTTGATGTTTCAAGTACAAAAACTCGGGTAAATCGTTCCCAATTTTCAGTTTTTGATACCCGGGCACTTGTGCCAGCCCGTGGGGATTGGGAACGCCCTTCGGGACTTGCCACGGGTCGGGTCAGGTGCCGGTTTTTGCGGCGACCAGATTCGGTTCGTGACATCACACATTCCATCATGCCTCTAATTTGATGCCTTTTCTTTTCATATTAATAATTTTTACTAACACTATCACACTACAGTGCTCCTATTTTTTCTACATCATTGATTTTTTATCGCCTACCATTTCCTCATATTCAACATCATCAATATTTTGTTCCTCTAGATTGGTTGAATTAGATTGTGCATAAGGTAATAGTACCTCTGCACTGGGAGCTGCATCAGGTTGAGAAACCTATTGTTCCTTGGGATTGGGAGCACCAGAACATGTAGAAGGTCATTGTTTCTTTACACTGGGAGCAGCAACATGTTGAAAAACCTTTTTTTCCTTGGGATTAGAAGAACCATCACGTGGAAAAGTCATTATATACATAATTAGTTTAACATTTAATTTAGATTATATAAATACAGTAGCAAACAAATAATAACATGAGGTAACGCAATGTAAATTCACACATGTAATCACATCCTCAATATGGTCTTCTTCATTGTCCATACTTGTAATAATATCATATGATTCATAAAACACGGTGTTATCTCATCTTCATACTCTTTTTTCATATGATTGGCATCCATCCATTCTCTATTCATATTCATCCTATTTGATTCAATAATATTAATATTTAACAAAATAAATACACAAAAAGGGGCCTTTCAAATAAGGGGAACCCAATATTTGAATGTTTCAAATAATTTCATCATGATTTGAAGGAAATGGGTAATAGAATTTAAGAAAATAATTACTCCACTGGTGGTAGGTGTTATTCTATGAATTCATCCAAAAGAGATGGGGGTGAGTCTTGGAAAAAAATACAATAATAACTATTTGGAAGATGAAACTAATGAGGATGATAATTATTATTTCATTTTTTTGCCTAAGACTCATCCCCTTAAAAGATAACACCAAACCAGAGAGAATATGTAGTTGTAGAGGTCTCCCCTAATTTAAAACTGTGTAGGTGATTTATATCAATAAGTGGATGAGGAACCTAAAGAGACTCTTCCAGCTTATCCCACATTCTAAGAATCTATTGAAGAGTTTGACACAATGCTAAAAAATCATTTTTCACCTCAACAAGAATATATACTTCTAATAGAAATCCATGGAGTATAATGATACTAACCAAAACATTAGAAGGACATGATTGAACTATTGGATTACATGTTTTTGAATTCTATGAAATTTAATTGAAAAAAAAAACTTGTTTTCTTTGATGAAAAAAATTTAGCAATTTGGGAGTATATCTTAAATGGAAAAGAAGAATAAGAAAAAAAATGAATTTAAAGAAATAATTAGGTACCTTCTTCCATCTCTTATATAAATATTTTAGGGGAAAATTAATAGAAAAAAGACCAAGATATTAATGTAAAACTACCCTAGGGAGTTAAAAAATCATTAGATTATATTTTACTTGATTTTTCATTACAGGGAACACAATATTACTCTACATATTCTGAAATTTAAAATATATATGGGTTGTACACAACCCTTGAACATGAATAAAATGTATATGTAGCCTCCTTTAAAGAATGAATGGTGTTGGAATTAAGTTAAGAGGAATTCATTGTGAATTTTTACAAGTTGTATTGATTAGGGGTAAAATTAGACATATGCTTTAATTCAATTCAACATGAAATGTTTAATACCTTCACCACTAATGAAACAATTTTCATAAAACCAAAAAAAAGTTTTAGAAGAGAAAGAGATCACATCAGTGGTGAAAATCAAAGTGGTGGGGGATCCTTACCCCTCCATAGAATCGCCATGCAAGTTTTATCTCATAGATATGGGGGAGGACTTACAACACATTGGAAAAAGGGGTTTTCACACTCAGTTCATATGGATGAACACTAGTGTTTTTATGTATAAGGTAAAGATAGTTCTAAGTGATGGCTAAAGTTTCTAGTGTTGGGTTATGATCGTTCGAGCTCGATCATTTCAATGAGGGATTTGCATGAGTTTGATGAATCATAGGGAATGAAAAAAGTCACCTAGTATTTTTATAAAATTGTATAAAAGTACATATATATTATAAAAGTATACATAAATTATAAAAGTATATAGTTTTACAAATTTATAAAGGTTAAAAATTATAATATATACATGTAAAATTTATGAAAGTATAAAAGTATAATAATTTATAAGGAATAAAACTATAATTGTATATTAATATATAAATATAGAAAACTATAAAACTATAAATAATTAATAAAATTTTATATTTAAACTATATATGTAAATATGATATACCATAAAATTTATAAAATTATATAATTTTATAAATGAATAAATCTATAAAATTATGAATATTTAATAAAAAAATATTATTAAATTATATTAGTATAATAAGATATACTTTAAAATTTATAAAAGTATATTAATTTAAAATCGTATAAAACTATAAAATTATAAACTTGAAACACTTTAAATATGTCAAAAGACATTTGCATATGATGCATTTTTAGTGCTTCCTATAATTTTTAAAAAAAAATCTGATAGAGAGTTCATAGACTAATTATTGATGTTTTTCCTTATTAAATGCATATAAAATAATTTAATAGAAAATTGGTTGTTGTGGAAAAATACTTCATTTAATATAAATTATTTTTCTATGAATTATGGATAATGAAAATATATTCATTATAATCGAACACTATATCATTAATAAAAATTATAAAATATTAGTATTATATATATTGAATTTTCATACTTCAAAATATCTATGAAATACTCTTCTATGGAGAGAATGATATTTGTAATGAACTGTATAAAATACATTGATGCATTATAAATTAAATTATAAATTATATTTTTAATGATTTTCATTATTGAAATTTCATATTTAGTTTTATTGGGACATCTCGATCCATTTAAACATTATTAACCAGTTATCTCATCACTACACGGGTATTTAAAAAAACACAAACCCTCTCATCTCATCATCCACATAACATGGCGTCACATCACCACACCATAGCACGACCATAGACTAACCATATCATTGCCTCCCCAAAGCACAAACTCATACCAACCACGTCATCACTTATCCATAGCACATCCACTAACCAACTACACAGCACCACCCCGCAACATGGACACATACCAACCATATGAGCCCCCATGTCACAAATACACATTGTCTCCCCATAGAATGACCTCAGATAACTCGTCAACCCATACCACACTCAAGTAGCATCAAAATGTAGACCAACTCAAAACACAAACAAAAAATGCACCACCATAGTGGATCATTTAGAGAATAATGGATGGAAACAACTAAGTAGAATAGAAGGCCTTACCACCGATTGCCAATAGGCATCCATCAGAACCAATGGATCGAAGTAGGGTGAAAATGGATGAAATCTCTCCCAAAAATGTCAAGGGTTCTACCAAAAATGGATGATGGAAGGTAATATGAATGAAGTAATAGCGACTAAACAAATTATTTCCACTAGATCTAAAGCTAGGGCACCGAGAAAGCGAAGAGAAGATAAGGAGGAGTAAGACGTGTGCAGATACAAAAAGGATGGGAGTTCGATTCATCGAGAAAAAATGAAACGTGAGCAAGAGATGTGTGATTGAAAAATATAAGCGCAAAAAAGATAGCATACTTTAGATTTGGAGGTTCAACGGCAGCAGCAAGGTTCGGCGGCAGCAGCAGGGTCTGGCGGCGATGGCGTCAGAGCTCTGGTTCCACGAAAGCTTGAGGCGCGAGTGGTGGCAGAATTCTGATAGACTTCCATTTATAAGAACAGTAAATGGTTTTATCAGAACTTTTTTGGAAAGCACTGATAAAGGTTTGTTTTATCAATCCTAAAATAGAAAGTGCTGATAAAACTAACATTTATCAACATTTTTTTATTGCTGATAAAGACACCTCCTTATCAGCACTAAAAAATATTGATAAAACATGTCTTTATCAGTGCTAAAAAACTCTAATAAAGATCTAATGTTAATAATTTATTTATATTATTATATATATATAATTATATATATAATAAATATAGCAGTTGGGGGATTACCTGAGTGATAAAGACTCCCCATAATCCTACATCAGACCTGGGTTCAAATCCGAGTGGGAGTGAATTTCCGTAGGCAGGCGGCGACGCATGCATGACGCAGGTAAGCGGTGACACAGGCATGATGCAGGCTTGATGACGCGGTCATGATGATTGTGAATATTATGAGTGAATCAATGCTTGATGGTCAATATAACTTTGAGAGGGTTGTGCAGGGAGAGGTGGATGAGGAAATGGTGCAAGAGCGCACCTTATCCAGCAAAGGAAAGGGTAAGATGGAGTCCCCACCAATGAAGACTGTCCCTAGGGGGCAACAATCTCATTTAGAGGGGGTTGATCCGAAAGGGGGTTGACAGTAACCTAAGACATGGTAATAGGGCCTTCATCCAAAAAACTATGGTCGTGTGCGTGGCAGAGATGGTGGTTGTGGTCGGTCTTCTTCTAGGGAGCTCACCCTCGAACAAATTAAACTCAAGGAAAAGTATTATGTTCTCTTTAATCAGATGAATTCACAGAAAGAATGGGAATATGCTAATGATGATCATGCTTATGGGGATGATCATGTCTCTCCTCATTTGTAGTTTCTATTCTGGATGAGGGCTTGCCCTTGTTTGAACCCGCCCTCTGTCTTTTTCATGTATTGTCTTTTATTTTTCAAAAAAAATTGGTATGAGCGGGTTTGCCTGGCTCCTTGACTGTCACACCCTGACTTCTTAATTTATTTTTATTTTATTATTTCATGGCTTCAGTCAACCTCAACGAGGTGCGGGTTGAACACGGGTCTAAATTTTTTTATGTTTAAATATTTTTAGCAGGTTTCGGACTCGTGCGTGGTCACCGCACGGTGGGTGGTAGTCGCGCGATCGGCCCAGGTGTTGTACAGATGTCTATCACTCGAAAGAAATAATGTTTTACGCAAATGAAATAAGTAAAATGTTTAAAACATAATAATAATAATAAATTATGGTGTAGATAATAATGTTATTATTAAGAATGGTTAATAATATTTTTTTATTTAAAATTTTCTATTAATATAATTATTAATAAATTATAATTTAATTGTAATTGTTATTATTTATATTCAAATTGTTATTTGATTATTATTATTATTATTATTATTATTATTATTATTATTATTATTATAAGATTATTATTATTGTTAATATAAGAAATTGAAAAAAAGAGACAAAGAGGGGGTCGAAACCCTAGGGGTGGTCGCAACCCCCCCCCCCACAGTGTTGCACAGCACACCAGGCCCCCGCCTCCTCCTTGCTCCGGCCTCACCCCTCCCTACTCTTATCCTCTCACGCAGCGCATCCGGCTCCCGCAACGCCTCTCCCCTCACCGACCCTCTTCCCTGGCCAACCAGCAGCGGCGCAGACCGTTGCCCTGTGCTTCGGCCTCTCGGCAGCCAAGTTGCCCCGTGCTCCGGCCTCCCTTTCTCTGACCAGGCCAACTCCGCCCTCGACCCCCACCACCAGCCTCCCCTCCTCCCTTTCCAACCGCACCTTCTGGCAACCCAAAACCCCTGTGCGCCTCTTCTCGCGAACCTGAACCCCGTTGTTCGGTGATCTTCCAGCGCGAATCGCAGTGCCTCCGCCTCCTCCCGGCACGTGGTTTCCTCCCCTTCAGGTGTGCATTTGGTCCGCGGGGCATTGTTATTCCTCCTGCTGAAGCATCGTTGCATCCGCTCTTTCTTTGAGGTAGGTGGTTTCTGAATTTTTCTTTTCCTACAGGATTCATGGCACTTGTATGTTTCAAAATTATTATTTTACATCATTCGCACGTTTATGGTTATTGTAGTTAATTCATTGTAGTGTTTTTTTATTAGTTAAAATTGTTAAAAATAGTTTTTGGATGAATTGTCTAATTTGTTTTAGGTAGTTTTGTGAAAATCATGACTTGATAAATTATTCTGGATATCTAATTAACTTAAAATGTTCTTTAATTAAATTGGTTGGGGGCGAACTTAGTTTTTAAGAAAATTTAACTGGTGTTCGTTTTATTTTTGATAGTATGTTTGTATGGCATGAAGTGTGTTTTGGAGAAAACTTGTTTTGAGTTGTATGTTAGTTTTCATAAAGTGTGCAAATAGTTCATTTGGATATGCATTGGATGTTTAAATGGAATTTGTGTGTGAAGTTGGTAGAATCATGATGTAAGCTTTTGTTGTGTCCATCTAAAAATGTTTTCTTAAATTAGTAAATGATTTATTAAATGATGTTTGAAATATGAATCATGGGTTCAATGTGTTTTAATGTGCACTTGGGTTTGGTTTTCAAATGTTTTCTTTGGATTTTAGTGTGTCATTGGATGTTGGCACATCCAGGAGTGCACTAGGTGCATGCGTGGAAGTGCCTTCAAATGCAGATGGTACTTGTAAAGTGGTATTTCTCTATAAACCTCAGTTTCCTAAATGGATTTTTTGTTTTCAAATAAATTTGGTCCCCTTGAGTGGTTTCTAAGAGGGTTTTAGATGAGTTTTATAAAGTGTTGCTTCATGCTTTTTGAAAGCTTGGTTTTTAAAGGTGTTCCTCAAGGTTGTTATGTTTGGATTGCAAATGTAAAAGTGGTGTTTGTTTAATAGTTTGATGGTGTTTTTTTGGACATGTCGACTCAAAGGCCCATTTGGCACTTTTAATTCAAAAGGGATGTTTGTATGAGCTTTTAGAAAAGATTGTACCTTGACAAGTGAGTGTGCCCGATTGGCAACCCGAAATGTTTTATGAAATATTTGAATGATTATACGGTATAGCGGCTCAATTGGCACCTTTGATGATATGATGTATATATATGGGGCACCTCTATAGGGGGGATATCCCTTTATGGGTTATCGTATAAAGTGTCAGTGTTTGGGGTAGGCAAGTGTGGTGAGATGAGTCACGCGTGCGAGACCCTCCTACTTACACGGTATTATTATAACCATCATGGGTTCCTGAACATCTTTTAGATGATCGAGTTACGGTTGTTGATCAACCCCGATTAGACGGGTTGGTACCCCTGGATTTTTTGTTAGGTCAGGCAGGTTTTGTCACTGGATTGGACAGTTTTAGGGTGGCCAGTTGGTTATAAACATAGGAGCTTCACCATACACCAGCAGGTGGTTCTGAAACCGAGTACGTCCAGGTGTCTTCTAAGGATATTTAGAATCACTCATGGTTACTCATTTATTTACATTGTTTGTTTACTCTGTCGTACTAGTTTATTTCCAACTTTCCTTGTTTACCTGTATTATTTTAGTTCAGTTTTGGTATCTTTTGTTTCAGGTTTTGTTTATAAAATGAAAAATGGTTTTACTGAAATAGCATGTAGCGTCTGCTGGATTTATGAATGGGAAAATCATGTTGCTTATTTTAAAATGTGAAAAACCCCTACTTTTGTATTTGTATTTCAAACTTGTGCTATTGGATTGTTTCAGGAAAGGAGATGTTGGATTCTGTGGTTTATCTTGGCAACCCTACAGGACATTTTTAATGCTTGCACCTATTTTATCATTTCAGTTGCAGGTTTTCTTTGCTCAGGTTCTCTTGGTTGAGTTGCTCATTATTGGAGCAAGGTTGACTTTTGGTTGGGAGGTGACCTGGAAGGTCACGTGGAGGTATGTTGAGCTGTTCTGTTTGTTTCTTTTCCACTGCTAGAGTTCAGTTTTATCATTTTTTTTTATTCTTGTTTATTTATTTATCTTTTATGGGCCAAATCGTTCCCATCGATTAAATTTTGATGCCCGACACTGGTTGTCGGCTCGTGGGGATCGGGAATGCCCCTCGGGATGGGTTGCGGACCGACTCAGGTGGTCGGTTCTGGGTCGACTCGGGTTGGTTTGTGACATGGATCTTTCTGGTAAATATATATATATTTAAATAATTATAAAATTATAATAAATATATTTATTATATTTATAATTTTATAAATATATATATATTTATTATATTTATAATTATATAATTATAAATAATAAATATGTTTATTATATATATTTATATAATTATAAATATAATAAATATATTTATAATAATTTTATAATTATTTAAATCTGTATATATTTATTTAAATTTATAACTACAAATAAACATTTATTTATTTATATTTATAAAATAATAATAAATATATTTATTATATTTATAATTTTATAATTGTATATGATAAATATATTTATTATAATTTTATAATTATTTATTTATAATTATAATTATAAATATTTTTATATATTTATAAATTTAGAAATATATTTTTATAATTATATATGTTTATAAAATTATAAATATAATAAATATAATTATTATAATTATACAATTATAATAAATATATTTAGCAATAATCATAAAATTATAATAAATAAAATTTATTATATTTATAATTATATAATTATATATAATAAATATTATATATATATATATATATATAATTATCAATGTAATAAATATATTAATTTTATTTATAATTTTATAATAGTATAAAATAAAAATATTTATTATAATTTTATAATTATTCCACCGCATCAGGAACTGCCCCCGTCGTTGGCCATAATACACCGCCACCCCTTACGCTACCACGACCGTTCCCACCATCAATCCACAACGCCGATAACTCATCGTCGCAAATCTGGAACTGCTCGCCGCCGTCGGCAATCACACGCCGCCACCCTTATGCTATCACGGTCGTTGCCGCCGTCAAGCCACATCGCCGAGAATTCATCGCTGCAAATCCACCCATCATCGCCCTATGCAACCGCGGCCTTTGCCGCCTTCAATCCACACCCCAAGCGGTGGGCCATCTGAACGCCACCTGCTACAGGCCACTGCAAACAAACTACCCCCAAGTCAGTGGGTTTACGTGGTCCATCAAGTAACACCCCCAATAAACCCCAATAACGAGACACCATCCCAGATTTGATCCCCAGACATCATATATATATATTTATTTATTTATATACTAATAATAAATAAATTTATTATAATTTTATAATTATTTAAGTATATATATATAGTGATAATTATAATTATAAATAAATATATTTAAAAAGTATTTATATATAATTAAAAAATTACAATTATAAACATAATAAATATATTTATTATTTAAATCTATTTATTGTGATTTTATAAGTATTTATGGGAACATAATAAGTTAATGGGTATAACATGAATGAATCATACCTAATAAGTTATAGATTATAAAAAACGAGTCATCACATATATATGATTAATAAGGGCGTCAATGTATAAATGAGCATTCATGAGTCATGAATACATAATTATAATTATAAATAAGGTCAATCATGTCCATGAATATCATCATTATCTCTTGATATATATATATATACCAAATTAATTGGAGACATATATTTATTTAAATATAAATATATATAATTATAATTATAAATAAATATATTTTAAAAGTATTTATATATAATTATAAATATAATAAATATATTTATTATTTTAAAAAAATTATTATAATTTTATAATTATTTAAAAATATATATATTTATTTATAAACTTAACACTTTTTAAAAACATTATTTATATATATATATATATATATATATTTGAATTATTAAAAAATATATATCAATTATAAACATATGCTTTTTTAATTAATGTTTATAAATAAACATTATTTTTTAATATAAATATAATAAATATATATATATATATTAATAATATTTTTAATTGAAAACTTTTATCAGCGCTAAAACAAGTGCTGATAATCAGCGCTTTTAACCAGTGCTAATAAAGATACGGCTTCTATCACCGCTTTCTGTTTAGCGCTGATAAAAGCCAACACATCCCTTGCTCTGATCTATGGTAGTGATTTCAAGGTTCTCATTATAGCGGGAAACTGTTATAACATTTTGATGTGATAAATACTCCAAGGACAACATCACATTAACGGTGCATAGGAGAACAATCATCATGTGGTGAGATATTCATTAATATTCAAGTTATTGAACATTTGGGTATTGGAAAGCATGAAGTCATTTGGTTTTAGGGGACCAACTCCAACAACATTTACCTACACAATCCACCTTACACCATGTGAACAATTGGCCACCCTCCCTTGCACGGTGCCCCCATCCCACCACCACACGATCCACCTGCTAGTCCTCCTCTATTTGAACCACAAAACTCGCATCCAACCGCCCAACAATGTCGACCACCCACCCCGGATCGTGCCCCTATGCACCACTAAGATATGTTTGTTGATCGGCGACTCTTGTCACCCATCTTGAAGGGTTTAGGATCAAATCGCGGCCATGGTTGAATTTCCCTCGATTAAATAGTTGAGGGTTTAGTTGGTGTAAGAACATCTAATAATTATATTAATAACAATAAGAACATAAAGTTACCGATACATTTATTTTTTAGATTTATTTATGGAAGGTCTAAAAGTTGTCTATTTTTAAACTATCACTTAGTTCTTCTAGTAATAAATCAAAAAATGGATTCATTGCTAAATCTTGGCGGTCACCTTTGGGGGTTTGCTTGAGTAGTACAATCACTATGTGATTCTTCATCCAATCGAGGTTCAAATCCTGACAACCTCTGAGAGGAGATTTATAGGCCATTTATGACTAGTATTTGGGAGTCATTGGGCAACAATGCAGTGCAACACAGACGGTGTGATGAGCGCGTAATGGGGGACTTTGGGCTATGATGAAGGGGCATCTGAGTCATCAAATGTGGGTTCATCGGGGTATAAAATTGTAATAGTAACAACTATGGAGTGAGTTAACCCTTGAAGGGGGTGTGAATTGTCCTTGGTGACTCATGGGTGTGTTATTTAACCTTCATGACCTGAATAAATGAATAATAATAAATAATTTCATAAAATAAAAATAATAAAATATAAAAACGAATTATTATTTAAAAAGGTTATACATTAACCGCGCATGGAAGGTTTGGATTACCAACCCCATCATCATTCCAATGTAAATGTTGCATCTTTTTTATGTTTGACTTTTGGCCGCTCGCTGGAAACCAGGAAGCTTTAATATTTACAGCTCTTTTACAGGATCCGAGACGTGATTGGGGAGGAGGAGGAGGGGCGACGCCACCCTCCTCTCCCTTCTTTCGGCCGCCCTCCCCTTATAAGGCAGCAATCACACAGGGGCGGTGGTGCGGCCGTCCATGACCTCCCCCAAAATTAAAATCACCATTGATACATGCTAAGCCGGTCACCCAACAGCCACACCCGATCTCCGATCCCCGTCACCCATAAGTTCCCCGGAGCCAACTCTGAAAAGGCAATGGCGTCGGGTGAGGGCGTTTCCGGCGAGGCCGTGGCGGCGCCCTGGAAGAAGAGGGCGGAGGTCTACGCGCGGAGGATCAGGGGAGCGCCGTCCGCGGCGTGGGAGACCCTGTGGAGGGTGGGGCGGGAGGACCCGCGCAGGGCGATCCACTCACTCAAGGTGGGGCTGTCGCTGACGATGGTGTCGCTGCTGTACCTGCTGGAGCCGTCGTTCAAGGGGATCGGGCAGAACTCGATGTGGGCCGTCATGACCGTGGTGCTCGTCCTTGAGTTCACCGCCGGTACGTTCACGGACCGGAGTCCTTCGTCGCCGTTCGTGTTTTGGTTTATATTTGAGTTTGTGAACCGGCAGGGGCAACCTTGTGCAAGGGACTGAACCGGATACTGGGGACGCTGCTGGCCGGATCACTCGCATTTTTCATCGAGTACATCGCAAGCATTTCCGGCCGTGTTCTTCGAGCCGTTCTGATCGCCGTTGCGGTTTTTCTGATAGGTACCAATATTTGTTTTTTTTTTAGGGTTTTGGGTTTATTCAGAGGTTTTATTTCTTCTGGTTGAGATATTTCACAGGAACTGCGGCCACGTATGTGAGATTCGTGCCATTCATAAAGAAGAACTACGACTACGGGGTTATGATATTTCTATTGACCTTTAACCTGATCACCGTCTCTAGCTATCGCAATGGAGATGTGCTGAAGATCGCGCATGAGCGCCTTTCCACCATCGCCATCGGCTGCGGCGTCTGCCTCTTCATGACTCTCCTCATATTTCCTAACTGGTCGGGGGAGCACCTCCACAATTCAACTGCCTTCAAGCTCGAAGGCCTCGCTAAATCAATTGAAGGTACTTGTATATTCGATTTGATCCATGGGATCAGTGGTTGGCAAATTTTTTAAACTGAGTTTTTAATTTTTAATATTTTTTACAAAACTAGATAGGATTGGGGGGTATTTTCAAAAAGAGCTCGCTTCTCCCCTCGTTAAAACGTGAAAATTTTCTGAAATAAGAGTGAACCTCGTTCAACCACTAATCTTTCTATTTGAATCTTCCATGTTATTGTGTACTCACCCATCTTCTTGTACTTGTTTTAATTTTATTAAAATAAATTTCAAGACAATGTCTCATCCATCTAAAAAAAACTTAAATAAAAAATAAATATTAATTAGAAATTCGTTAATACTTATAAAATATCAATTAAAATAAATTTAATATTTTAAATATTTAAAAATATTAATAAACATTAAATAAATATTGATAATACAAATAAATATTAATATATATTGATTAAATATTAAACAAATATTTCTAAATATTGATTAAATAGTAATAAATATTAATGAATATAAACAAATGTAAATAAATATTAATAAAGATAAATAAAGAGTAAAAAAATGTTAATAAACATTAATTAATTATTCAAAAATATTAATTAAATATTCATAAATATTCATAAATACTAAAAAAAAATATTAATAAATACCACACTACCATAGATTCGGGTTTTCGCAGAACCACCCCTTTAACAACGCTAAAAAAAATGCTGATAAATAGTACTATTAACAATGCTAAAAAAAGCGCTGTTAAAAGTAGCCATTTATCATCGCTTTTTTTTAGCGTTGTTAAAAAAGGGGTTTTATCATCTCTTTTTTAAGAGCATTGATAAAGACCCCCCGCTTTATTAGCGGTTTTTTACTAGCGCTGATAAAGGGTATATTTCAAAAAAATCATTAAAAGTAATATATTAATATATTAATATATTAATATATTGATATTAATATAAATATAATATATATTTTTTAAATGTGTTTTAAATAAGGATAAATAGAAATTTAAACTTAATATATAAGATATTTAGTAAAAAAAACTTATGAAATAATTTAAAAAATATTTTTAATTAATAATTTTGTTTTTTATCGAATAATAGTCATTTAATTACAATTTTAAAATAAATAAATAAATAAAAGATCTAAAATACGTTGAAAAAACAACTCAAACTTCAAACAGTCATAACTTTTGATCCGGGTGTCCGTTTCAGCTCTACCACATATTAAATCGAAGCTTGCAACGAGATCTACACCCCTGTGATCAAACTTTAGTCAAAGTTTTTTTAGGCCAAAAAAGGTCCAGAAAGTCTCCAAAACCGAGTTTTTAGTCGGCATACCTCGATTTTTTAACATTTGATGGATTTTCAGGCTCATTTATTGGGGTCTTTTTGCCCTTTTTTGGTGGAGACTAAATTTATTCGCAGGTCTTATATAAGGACCCGACCTTAAAACATTACATAATCTTGAATTAAATGAATAATTCACATTGATGATCTTTTCAGGTTTAGAGTTTTAGAGAATTAGGACATAACTATTACATCTCAAAAGATTATAAAGTAGACACTTCTACTCAGTTTCCATTTTTTTATAAAATAAAAACTCTTAAATAAGAAACATGACTAGTTCCATGTTTTAGACAACATGTCTTTCCTTGATCCCATCCTTGACCCTATTCATCTTTAAGTCATGTGGAAAACATTTCAAAAACTTGGGATGAGTATAAAAAGTTCACTAAGGGATACACAAAGAAAGAAAACATTAGATCATCAATATATACATAACATAAGCCTTTTAACATACCTCATGAAATCATAAGATTTGTGAAATACACATAAAAATCATAAAACATAAAGGTAACTTGAGACATTCATAACATTCTTACGTAGGGAGTAACCCTCATGGTTACGTTTGGAATACACATCACAGTATATTCCCTAAATTTCTTCGGAGAACCTTAGCGTTTAACTCATTTGCGTTACCCAATGCATTCGAGAGCTATCTCGGGCTCACCCAACCTTAGTTTATCACAGAACCACCCAACTTCATAAACAATGCCCAAGAACCATAACATAATTGTATCACATAAAACATGCATAAAGGAAACACAACATTTCCACATTTCAATCACAAGATATCAATACTACACATTGATATAATCAAAACATTATCAAAACCATTTTCAATACCAAAATAAAAGAAAAGTAAAACATGATATTTATTTTTCTTTTAAAAAAATTTATGGTTTGTAGAGGAAGCCGAAACTCAAATAATGGTCACGGCGTCAGAGAAGTTGTTGTCGCCGCATACGTAAGACAAAAAAGCATTCCTTTTGTCGTTTAGTAAAACACTTCGTGTAAAAATATTCCTTTTGAATGAAATGAAAAGTCAAAAGGGTTTTATACACCGTATAAAATAAGTCGTGTAGAATTCAAAAGATGCCTCAATGAAAGGAGATTGAGACGAAGTCCCGTACAAAGACGATATCCTTAGATTAAGGATAAATCAATTACATAATTATATGTGACAAATATAAATACACTCAATATAAGTGGATATTAAGTGTAGAACAATCAGAGGTCATCCACAGATATTCATAGCACGACATAATCATGAAGTTGAGGTTTAACCCAAAGAATTGAAATTGGGTTAAGAAGTTCCCTTATAGAAATTCGACAGCCTAACGACGTCAGTTTAAAATTCAGAAAATGAGTTGATGAGAGATAAAAAGGGTATCTCATCACTTGGACATAAAATTTACAGCAATAAGGATATATAATAACATATCCCAACATTAAGAAGATTTAAATTAAAAGACCTAACAAAAAGAAGTCTTTTTAAAAAGAGGGCGAAAAGTTCCCTTACCGATTTGGGTAACCTTCGAAACGTACACCCCATGAAAGAAGGACTATACAATGTTGGTGTAAATACCCATAAACGAAAGTATATTACACAAAGAGTATAATAATGGGCAGTACATACACCACTCAAAGGAGATAATGACAAATATAGCATGAATCTCACAGGAATAAATAGTGAGATAAAAACCCCTTACCTCGTTGTAATAAATCGAGTTGTATGACCAGAAGATAATAAGTACAAAATGAATCAAAGAATACCATTGAATATAAATATAATCTTGATAATATGTATCAAATGGCAGTACACAATACACCACATGCAATAAATAAGTGGCGAACAATGGAAATCTCACAGAATTAAAAGTGAGATAAGAAATCTCCTTACCTCATGTCTGACTTGTCTTGTTCGTTTCTTTATATTTCTAAATAATAAACTTTGGTCAACTTATAATTGCTTAAGGACTTCCTTTAAAGTTTATTATTCAATTAATATCACATATTATCATGTTATAATAATTAGTTAATTATGTGAGTTCATATCATATGTCTTGTTGATGTTCGGTACATGAGTCAACAATGAACTTGTTTGAAGAGAATTGTCCATGTAGTTATAAGTACATCATCTCCAGAATGGTGTTCATGATTTAAATAACATATATATCCAGTATATATGTATTCAATAATATTCCATAATGTTTGGAGATAAGAAATGAAATGTACCGTTCATTGAGACGGTAAGCCGTACGTACACATGAACGCTACTTTCATTTTTTTTGTCATATTAATGGACTTTAAAACTAAATTAGACATAGGTATATTATAATTACATTATAATATATATGTTATATAGGTAACATAAGTTAATTAACTACATTCATTATAAATTCCATGTTTGGCATGAACGAGTCACATCACTTGAGGGGGCGGTAGTCCACACTTCCTCATATGAAATTATCGCATTTGCACAACATGCAAAGCATAAAGGTATGTTTTAAATGTAAAATACAGAAGCATTGTCACGACCCGACCCTACCCGGGCTTGAGCCGCAACTACCCCAAGCCCGCCTCCATAGGCCAGGGGCTGGCGACCAGCGCCGAAGGCACAACAACTCGGGGAGGCCTTTGCCTAAGTACCTGTACACACACACGCAATACACTCAATGAAAAAGTGCAGAGTAAAAAGGAAAACAAAGGGAAACTGTTATAAATAAACCACAATGTGCATCGACCTCTAAAAGTACAAAGTACAAGCTGAAGGTAACTGAAAAAGAAAAGGGGAAAAACACGCGTCCAATCAGAAAAGTGCCACAAACCGGCAACAGGTAAGCAAAACAAACAGCTAGAAGGGTTATCCACCTGGAACCCGACTACGACCACCGCACGCGGTCCAAGCTCCCGAACTCGTATGCTCCACTGAAGTCACGACTAACCTGTCCGTCGTCTGCAAGGGCACACCAAGTGCGGGGAAAGCCCAAGCAGGGGTGAGTATAAAAATACTCAGTAGGATACCCCGAAGGCTCGAGAGAGCAACAAAGGAGGTACCGAAGGGTGAGCAGTAGAGCGAACATGAAAAGTAAAGGAGTACAACAGAGAGTGCAGTAAAGAGTCCAGCTCAACCCAACAAGAAGGAAGGATATAGACTCGTCCAGACACAAGGAGCTGGAAACGGTGAGAAGATGAACTTCTCGTCGAGTCTTTGCTACCTATAGCAGGAAAGTAGACTCGTCCAACCACGAGAAGCTAGACACGGAAAGCACGTGGCATACCCCGCGCGTCTTCGCCTCTCCTGGAAGGAGAGTAGCCAAAACCCAAGGAGTGGGTACTGGAACAAGGTATATACATATCTTTATGCTCAGCAAGAAGCCCGAACAACGTCGTAAGGGGATCTCCGTCACGTAGCTCAGCCCAAGAAAAGAGTAGCCAACAGTCCCAAAAGTAACACCATCGATACCCAGCATCCCGCACGTCTGCCCCGAACTACAAGTCAAGGGGCTCAAACCACCACACCTCGACACTATCCGCTTTGGGCGGCACTGACTCGCCCACACAGTTTTAGGTCACATCACAAGGACGTGTCTCGGTGGGGGGGAAAGTGCTCCTCGTACTTGAGAGTTCTGGGGGAATGTCAACCACAACTCGTCACTGCCCCGCAGTCGAGAGGTCTGCTCAAAGTCGATAGAAGACCCCCTGCCCAGCCCCGCTGAAGGGTCCCTGGAAGTCGATGGGTTCCCACTACAGGGAGACCCGGAAAGTCGACGGGTGCCACACTGCCCAGTCCTGTAATAGGGTAATCCACTGGAGGGCGACCCGGATAAATTTGACGACGGGACCACTGCCCAGCCCGGCTGGAGGTAACCCGACATCGGGGACCACTGCCCAGCACAGCTGGAGGTAAGCCCGACATCGGGGACCACTCCCCAGCCCCGCTGGAGGTAAGCCCGGCATCAGGGAACACTGCCCAGCCCCGCTGGAGGTAAGCCCGGCATCGGGGACCACTGCCCAGCCCAGTTGGAGGTAAGCCCAGCATCGGGGACCACTGCCCAGCCCCACTGGAGGTAAGCCCGACATCGGGGACCACTGCCCAGCCCCGCTGGAGGTAAGCCCAGCATCGAAGACCACTACCCAGCCCAGCTGGAGGTAAACCCAGAACTGCTCTGGCCATCCCTACTGGATGGCATTGCTCGGTGAACACCGCTGTACTGGCCAACCCTGCTGGATGGTAACCCACTGGCGAGCCCTGCTCGATAAAACCTCAGCTCTGCTGGTAACAACCTCAGCCCTACTGGTAACTACCTCAGCCCTGCTGGAAACAACCTCCTGGGTAAGGATCAGTGCCCGCGTAAAGTGTTGGTCACACCGAATCCACACAAACTCTACCAGGGAACATAAAGCAACGAGAGAAACTCCCCATGCCTCTTAAGGCGATCATGCTCCAATCCATTGAGTCACTGTTGAAGTGGACTGAGACAACTCATCCCAGAAGGTGGGAAAACACCCACGCTGTACGAACACCCGTAGTCGCAAACGGTGTCACAGTCCGGTGAAAGAGCACGGTACTGAAACCCCTCACAGCTGAAGATGCAGAGGAACCAAACCATCTCTGCCAGCCAAACCATCGAGAACAAGACCAGGGGGAGACCACTCAACCCTGCTGGTCAGACAAAAGAGCACCAGGCCAGGGGAAACTCCACCCTGCTGGTCAAACAAACGAGCGCAGAGGGACCCTCTACGTCGCAAGAGGTCAAAGTACGTAAAGCAGAACACGGCACGCACATGGGGCCCACACGACGTGTGGCCCCAAGTCAACCTCAACCAAGAACACAAACGTTCTCAAGTACAAACCACACGTACCTCCAAGCGCTCCTGTATACTCCCAGGGTATACCTCGTTCCAGCCCAAAGGCTATTGTGCACACGGCACCCAGCGTCAACGCGAAGGCGTGGCGTAACAAATTCACCTCAAAGGCCTAGGCACGACCAACCACATCTCATGAATCATTTATATCACTCTCCCAAGATTGCGCGATCACACACCAAGGGTCCGCTACAAACAAGGTAGGACGAACCACCATCAGAGCACCTTTCATGATCCACATTTAATAAGATCGTGCAAGAGGCTCCACATAGTCAAACGGATCATACCGTTGTAATACTCGCGAAAAAACACGCGATTTAGAATACTTACTCGCCTCAAAAGGATATCCGACAGAAAAGTTGCCAACACCACCTCACGCCGGAACGACGTTCCGTGATCCCGAGCCCCGGCCCCGAAAACAGTCAGGCGCATCACACCATTGCGATCCCCTTGGGAAAACACGTCAAAAGCAATACTCACTTGAGTGCAACGGATATCCGAAGAAAAAGGTGTATTCCGGCGCACCGCACACGAGCGGTGCTTCGTGGGACCCGTAACCCGGTCCTGAAACACAACGAACGGATCGTACCGTTGCGATCCTCTCGAAAAAACACACAAGATGGACTATTCACTTGTCCAAAACGGTCACCCAGTGATAAAGATGGAAAAACATCGTCGACGCCCAAATGGCCCTCGCGGGGCCCGCACCATCGTGCAGAATTACAACGGGCAGACTGCGCCAACGCGATGACCTTGGAAAAACACCCAACATCGACTGATCGTACGCCCCGAACGGACGTCCGAGGAAAAAGTCGCTAAAAGCTGCATGCAGCTCAAAAGACGGGTCGTGGGGCCCACACCTCAACTCCGGCTTCAATGCCCGGAACCATACTGTAAAACTCCGCCCTGACGCCAGGGTCGCAACGCCACTGACGGCGCTCAAAACGGACGTCGGACGCGTCCGTGCCGTCCAAAACAAAACCCCCCCCGAGAAAAACGCACATTCGCTTAAAGGCGTGTCGCGCTACCGAGGCCCCCGTTTCGGGGACTAAAAACCCCCGAAACCATCTCAAAATATTCGTCGTAATTTAAGGAGCGCGTAGTCGCAGACGACGCCCAAATTCGACGCCCGGTCTATGATTTATAAATAATAAATCATTTCCCCTAATAATAATAATAATATTATTATTATTATTATTATTTTAAACTTAAATTATATTTTTATTTATTTTTATTTATTTTTTTTTCTTTAACCACTGCCGCGGCCGCCACCCTGTTTTTTTTCCAATTCCTTTTTTTTACTCCCCCGTTTCGAGGTCCTCCCCTCGTGTTGACCGGCCAATTGGCCAGTCCGCTGCTCCCCGTCGCGCCTGCTGGAGACCCCCGGCCTCAGCCCCGTCGCACCCGCTGGAGACCCCCGACCTCAGCCTGCCGGAGCCACCTGCTCTGCTGAAGACCGCCGCCCAGCTCGCCGTGAGCTCGCCCGGCCTCCGCCGCCTTCGACCGGCAGACGCCGCCCGCTGCTGAGCCGCCGCTCCGAGACCCGGTTCTGCCGCCGTGAACCGGCCAGAAACCCCCTTCAACCCCCGAAACCGACAATCGATCGCGGTTCGCTCGAAACTCCGATTTCGAATCCGTAAAAAGCGACGGAAAGCTCGTAAATTCTACTACGCACCTTGAGGCTTTTCTTGAAGATCGACCAGCAATTCGATGGTGCGAATCAAGCTCAAAGTAGGGGTTTTGAAATTATAAACAAAACGATGAACACCCACCGAAAACCCGCAATTTTGGGCGGACGTTTGCGGTTAGCTCGGGACTTGGATTTCGAATCTGGAAATTGTAACGGGAAGTAAAAAATACGAACTAGGAAGATATGGAATTTTTAAGGGATTTTGTCTGGGTTTCAATGCCATAAAATGTAAACGAATGAGTGCGGGAATTGAAACTAAGAGGGCAAGATCCTACCTCGGAGGACTAAGCCCGTCGCTTCGCGACGATCCGCCGGCCGTGCACCACCTTGGAGAGGAGAGGAGATTGAGATGGAGAACTCTCCTTTGGTTGCTGCCTCCCGCCAGAGGGTGAACAAGGGGAGGAGGGTGAGGGGTTTACTTAAATAGAAAAATTAATTTTAATTAATTAATTTTAAAACACCCCAAATTAACCCGTAACCAAAACTCCCGACGGGGTCGAGGTTAAGCCTCTCCTAGGGTAAACACCACCTCCCGAGCACAACGGAGGTCTCAGAATTTTAATCTGAGACCCCGTTCAAAAGTTATAAAGCTCAACGCCTGAGGCCGCCAAATTACGAAAACGCCCCTGGGGCCATTTTTCACTGACGGCCCGCGCCCGCAAAACTTACACCCATTTTAGGGTAAACGACATGCTCCGAACTCAACGGCTCAATCGGTTTTCCAATCCGAGCCACCGTTTAAGAAATACTGAGTTTAACCATTAAACAGATTAATTAATTAATTAATTAATCTGTTTAACGTTCCGAAAGCGAGCGAGGGGTCCAAACATCCCGCGCCGACATACTTTATGTCGTTACTAGGGTAAAAACCCCATTATGGACCCATCTGTGCACTCGGATCTCTGATCCGGAACACCGTTTAGGAGTTATCGCATTTATTTGGCGTTTCCAGTGTGAACGCACTGAAAATTTAATTCCGGCCACTCCGGGGCTCGGAAACGCACGCCGTCTGAAGGCGCTACTCTGAAATAACATCAAGAATATTCCAAAGTCCTTTTTAGCCAAAAAAAGGTTCTTACAAGCATTGAGAGGACATAAATATAATATATATCATATATAAATATAGTTCCATCATAATGGCCACCATGAAAGGTGTTAAAAGAAGATCGAACAATCATCGTTTCGTGAGGCAATAATTCGCCACCCACAGAAACAGTATATTCTTTAACCATTAGACGGGGGTATGTGTAAGTGTAGGTATAATCCTTATCATAAAAACATCCTAGTATATTGAGGATATTGGTGTTATTATGGGATCAAATAATAAGAAGATAGTGGTGGGTGAAGAAGGAAAATAAAAGAAAGAAACTCGAGAGAAGACATTACCTCTAAATCGAGTAACTCTTTTTTGATTTGAGCCAAAGGCTTCCTTAAAAAGACTTTTGCCCCAAGTGAGGCTTCTAGGAGTAAGAGAGGGATGTGGAGAGATAATATGAGCAGAGGTTGGACGAGCCAAGGGCTTGAGAGGTGTGGGTAAGGGGGTAGAGGTGAGGACCTTTTATAAGAGGGAGGATGATCACTTTTGGAAAGTCTTGAAATGTTACTTTATTATAAAATGGTTTTCGGATTTTAAAGGTCCCACAATGATATATTTCGAGGATAAGGTGATAAGGGTTCGAAATACACTCATCCAATAGGTTTTCGACAAGTGTAATTCTTAGATTTTACCTTATCTTTTCATTTTATTTAAATCATTCATTAATGAGGTAATCACTGCATCATCATGGTGTCATAAATAAATTTATTTATTTAACGTCTAAAAATTATAAAAAAATACAATGATGTAGAAAATCTTTTTAGCTTTCCAATGACTATTTATAGTTTAAGAGATCATTTGTGCAAACAAAATTAAAATTATTTTACTTAGAATATATAAACTTTTGTTATATTTCTCTTCTTTTTAAAGATAATGTCATAAATGTTACTATTACACCCATGTGACTCCATGGGCCCTCAAGTTCGGTAAAAAGCTTCCCATGGTCGGCCATGACTCAAACAAGAGGATTTGGACACATGTTGAGGTCATTTTATATTATTATGATATTATTTTATTACCCTTAACTACCTGATTACTAATTAATCACGATAATTAAAGATAATTGTCATCACTACTATTCATAATGTCAAAAAATAAGAGTCTTAATTACATAATTTGGACATTCTGATTCCAAATATGGAATCCATTTTACCAAATTCCAAACACAGAAATTGCAGTAATTAATTTAAAAATAATTCTCGTTGTCACAACCAAAGACGGGTTTTTAAGAAGTAAAATTTATCAAAAGATTGACTTGTTTTTACATCCAATTGAAAAGTGAAATTACTTCCAATGAACAACATTGTATTAAGTGATAAAAATATAATTCAATTACACTTTAAAACCAATTAAAAGGACAATCTAACTATATAATTAAATTTGATGAAAAAACAGTTTTGAAGTAAAATGCTGTATTTTTCACTATTCATTAAAAATGAACATTTGTCAGAAAAATACCAAAAATTTATCCAAAGTAAATTTGATATTCCAAATTCAAAAATGATTTCCATTTTACCAAATTCAAAACATAGGAGTTGCATTAATTAATTTTATAATTAATTCCTGCTGTCAAAACAAATATCGTGTTTTTAAGAAACTGTATCTATCAAAAGATTGACACTTGTTTATGTCCAATTTCAAAGTGAAATTAATTCCAATGACTACCATTGGATTAAATGGTAAAAATATATTTCAACTACACTTTAAACCCAATTAAAAAGATAATCTAACCATATAAATAAATTAGATTAAAAGGAGGTTTTGAATTAAAATACAACATTTTCACTATTCATTAAAAAATGAACTTTATCGGAAAAATAACAAAAATTTACACAAAGTAAATTTTGATGTCCCGATTCTAAAGAATGATTTTATTTTGTCAAACATAAAATATAAAATTGACAAAAAGTAGTTTTAAAAAGGGTTCGCCATCAAAAGGCGGTTAATCGACCTTTTAAAGAATATTAGAATATTTATGCTTAAAATTGGATTCATTTGCATTTTAAGTCTCTATCATTTATTGGATAATTGTTAAAATATTTAACAAACATATATAATCATTTTGTAGTTAGTTCTGTTCATTTTCGTCATTACAACGGCTAGGCGTTAACTACCATTTAAAATAATATTATTATATTTTTAGTGTGCAATGTAAGATTTCAAAGAAACTCGTTGTTGCGTATTGGGTACGTCATCGAATATAGCATTATCTTAAAAGTAATATTAACATTTTATTCACAAATATTAATAAATATGAAAATGTCATATTCTCTATTTACCTGGGATGTTACATCTTACATTCATATTGATTTAATGGTTCTGAAATTTTATAATTTTTCACAATGTACTGTTATTTATAATCAAATATATAACAATATATACATATTTTTTATATATTCACACCTAAAAAATTTAATTTTATAAATAAATAATTAAACATATTTACATATAAAATATATTTATTAATATATAAGCCTTATCTAAATTAAAACTAATATCCATTTTATTTAAAATACAAAATATGAATATTTATATACCAATATAACGTGTGTGTGTGTGTTTGTCTATATATATATATATATATATATCAGTGTGTGTGTATGTTTTAGCAAATATATATAGATATTATCTATATATTCTAACATATAAATAGACATATTAGTATATAATAATGTAAATATATATAAATATGTATAATTATACTTACAGTTACACACAAATATATAATATATATACATGTGTATGTATGTTGTATGTATGTACTTATTTATTTATTTATAAACACACACAAAAACATATTTTATAAATATATTTATAACTAATCTTACAAATATATATTAATATATGAAAATATATATATATATATATAAATAGATATTAATTGATATTAATATACGAATATATATATATATATATATATATATTAATATAACTAAATATATATCAATATAAATATATATTAATATACGAATAAATATAACTATATATAGATATATATGGATATATATAGATATATCATTAAATGAAGAACAAAGTAACATGGAGGAGTGGTAAAGTGTTCAACGCGCAGGGAAGAGGTCTTGAGTTCGCTCAGATTAACAGCGCTAAAAAGCGCTAAAGCTATTTCTAGCGCTGATAAAAGCGCTATCTGTAGTAGTGCCAATAAATATTAACAAATCTTAATAAATATTAAATAAATATTCAAAAATATTAATTAAATATTAATCAAATATTAATTAAATATTCATGAAAAGTAATAAAATTTTATAAAATATTCTTAAATACTCATAAATACCAATAAAAAATCAATAAATATAAATAAAAATAAATAAATATTAGTACATATTAATTAAATAATAAAAAATATAAATAAAATACGAACAAATATTAATAAATAACAACAAAATATTTTTCAACATTGATAAATATTCTTGACTATTAATAAATATAATTAAATATTAATGAATATTAAATAAATATTCATAATTTTTTTAAAAAAATCAACAAGTTGAGTGTCAAGCCCTCTTCTATTATGAATATATAAATATTAATTAAATACTAATGAATATAAATAAATATTAATTAAATATTAATAAATGTTAAATAAATATTAATAAATGTTAATAATTATTAACAAATGTTAATAAATAATAGTTATCCACTAAATAATTATTCATAAACTTTATTAAATATAATTAAATATTAATATTTATGAATATTTATTAACATTTAGTACTATTTAGTAATATTTATGAATATTTAATTAATATTTAGTCATATTTAATGCTATTTATTTAATATTTATTTATATTTACTAATATTTATTAATATTTATTTAATACTTATCCATTATTTATTAATATTTTTTAAAATTTATTGATATTTAGTTAATATTTACTAATATTTAGTTAATATGTATCACTATTAATTTATAAGCATTAATATTTAATTAATATTTATTAATATATATTTTTAATATTTATAAATTTTTAATTAAAATTTAAAAGTATTTATAAATATTAAAAATTATTTCATTAATATTTATTTATATTTGTTAGTATTTTATTTATATTTAAGAATATTTAATTAAAATATATTAATAATTATTTATTTTTATTGACATTTATTGGAATTTATTGATATTTGATTAATATTGATTAATATTTATAAATTTTTAAATAAATTTTATTGGTTTTTTTGTGAATATTTGATTAATATTTTAATTAATATTTAGGGATATTTATTTAATATTTACCATGATTTGTTAATATTTATTGGAATTTATTAATATTTTTTTAGTATTTATGAATTTTTATGAATTTTTATTAATATTTAATTAATATTTGTGAATAATTAATTAATACTTTATTATTATTATTTTACGATTTATTTATAATTCATATTTATTTACATTTGTTTATATTCATTAATATTTAATCAATATTTAGGAATATTTAGGAATATTTAATCAATATTTATTAATATTTATTTGCATTATCAATATTTATGAATATTTATTTAATGTTTATTAATATTTTTTAATATTTATAAATATTTAATTAAATTTTATTGATATTTTATAAATATAAACAAAATTTTAATTAATATTTATTTTTTATTTTATTATTATGTATTACTTTTTAATTATTTTTTATCTCTTTTCAATAACATTTTATTTTAATTTTTTGTTAGATATCTATATATATATATATATAATAATATTTATAATTTAAAAAATTCTGGAGTTCACTCTTCAGAAAATTCGCACAAGAAGCGTGAACTCCGTTCACACTTCCTAGAACAGGGTTCATGATTCTCCATACCCCTTTTTGAAAATACCTCCAACCCTATCCTGTTTTGTAACAAAAATAATTAAAAACCCGGTGTAAAAAATTTGCCTAGTGGCTCCCCATCTGTAATTTATTTCCTCTGTACCCCACCCCATCTTTAATTCCTTTTGTTAAAACTATAGCTTGTGTGAAGGAGTACTTTAAAGAGGGTGAATTGGAGGTAATTGCAGAGGACAAATCATCTGAAGATCCCATTTACAAGGGGTATAAGGATGTATTGGATTCCAAATCCTCAGATGAAACCCTGGTAAGTTATATATAACAATCACTTTGAAACAATCTTATTCGAATTCCTGAGATAAAATCCTAATAGGCATTGCATGCGAGTTGGGAACCAAGGCACTCAAGACACTGCTACAGGTTTCCATGGCAGCAGTATGTCAATTTGGGAGATGTTCTCCGCCATTTTGGGTACACGGTGGTGGCGCTACATGGGACTTTGAGCACTGAGATTCGGGTATAATACTTGTTTTATATGTTTACATTTTTAGTAGTGTATGGTTGGTGATTTTTGAGCCCATTTTACAGACGCCGCCATCGGTTCGGTATGTTTTCAAGGATCCCTGCATTCGTGTTGCCGGTGAGGTGTCCAAAGCTCTGATGGAGCTGGCCAGCAGCATCCGAAAGCGCCGCCATTGCTCCCCGAAGCTCCTCACTGACCAGCTCCACGAAGCGTTGCAGGACCTCAACATCGCCATACGGTCGCAGCCCGGGCTGTTCCTCAGCTCCAACACCAGCGACGCCATGTGCAGCCAGGCCACCAGCATGCTCGCCCTTGCAGTGGCGACCCCCGACAACCAACAACTGAAGTCGTCGAACAACCCCAACGCCGGTTCCCCCCCGGTCACCCTGACGAGTGTGAAAACTGACAACTCCACACTGATGGAGTGGAAACGGAAGAGCGGCGGCGGCGGCGGCGGCGGCGCTGGAAACATCAAGGTGTTGCGGCCACAACTGAGCAAGATCGCGATCACCAGCATGGAGTTCTCTGAGGCGCTGCCCTTGGCGGCGTTTGTGTCGCTGCTGGTGGAGATCGTGGTGAGGCTGGACCGCGTGGTACAGGAAGTGGAGGAGCTGGGGCGAATCGCTGTATTCAAGGAGTTCGACCCGATCGACGACGACGACGACATGAGCGCGCACCGTGTCGGGGTGCGAAGGCCCACCCTCCACAATCAGACACCCTCCTCAATTGAATGATCATCATTTTCTCTCTTTACATCATGATACAAGTAAATGAATATTTTAAAAACGATAAACATATGTATATTTAATAAAACATAAATGTCTTATTAACATTTTTATAAAAAAAAATAGTGATTTAAAGGCAAGTTTATTTTCATAAAATGGGTTTACAAATTAATATTAAGTTTTATTATAATGCTAATATAATTTTATGAACCATAAATAATTTTTCCAAGGGTCAAAAAATTGATCATAATATTAAAATTGAAAATTTTCAAATAAATAAGGATTTTAATTATAAATTAAATTTCTCATATTTAAATAGATTTTATTTTTTGAATCTACACTTCAAAAAATGGTTAGGCTGCTTTTTTTTGTGTTTTTCTATAATAGTTGAATTTTTTGTGAATAATGAAATATGAAAAAAATATGATATGTAACATTATAAGTTAAATACATGATTAATTGCATAAGAGTTGATGTAAGAAACCATTAGTTTGAACTCACATTCACCATTTACTATATAGTTATAAAATTCATCGCTATTGGTAGACTTGAGGCAAAATAATAAAATAAAGAATATATATTCAAAAACTCTCATCTCCTCCCCTTATAAATACCACCCATCACCAACCTTTCTCCTCACACTAGTGCTTACCCAAACTCAACCAAACTCTCTTAATCACTCCCCTCATGTACCTAGAATCCTTTGTCTCATCAAAATGTCAATCCAAGATGCCTCGAGTGTAAGCCCAAGAGGAGACATCCAAAGAAGGTAATTTCCTCAACTGAGCCTTTTAAATTTTATTCCTCCTTATCCTACAAAAAAAATTGATCCAACATGCTAAAATGAATCTAGTATCATATATATACTATAATTTTCTTATGTTAATAGAATATCTACCATTCATCCTGTTCTCTTCTCCTCTCATTCTAAAACTGAAAATGTTGTTCATATTATGGTGGGTTCACCACCTCCATAAACAACGTACTTCATTTTTCTCCACCACTTTCAAGGATGGTTATAGAAATATTATTATGGTTAAATATGGTGATAATAAGTACATTATAACTTATTTCATGTTCTTTAATATATTAATAATCAATGAATTACATAAAACAAATCTAGTTCATGATGGTCGGTAAAACTGCCTAAATGAACTAACCGTATAATGACAATGTTTATACTAAATGAATCATCCTTATATCATAACACATATGGATATTTGGGACCATTTCATTTTTTAGAAGGATATGAATATCATTTCATTTCCCTTCTGAAGTCATAGTTCCATTTTGATAAGTACTTCAATATTTATCCATAAGTGATTCTACATTGGAACCATGAAACGAACTCCCTCAGAACAACAAAATTAAACTTTATATGCCATTAAAATGGTTGTAAATAAACATGATATAATTATAGTAAATAAAATATAGATGGAAAACGTTTTGAATTAAGTAATTAATGAATCTAATTTGATTATTCAGGAAATTAAGTGCAAGAGTAGAACAGATCCGAAAACAAGGTAAGAGAACTTCCAAACCACAAACCTTTATTTTCGGTCATGCCTTCTCCCTCTAAAACCCACTTCATCACACTATTATTCTCATGTATTACTTTAATATTTTGTATATATGTGCCTCTCACATATATATCTAGTTATACTGACCTTTCTTTGTTGGGGATATACATGTTTTTAAGATTTCATATCAATTTCATTTGTTAAGCAAACCCAATTAAAGGGGAATTCTCTATTTCTTACCCCTTTTCAAGTACCGCTCTATAAAGTGTTTTAAAACATCCATGGTTTCTAAAATTTCCCATTTTTTTATGGGAACCCCTTCTTAGTTCATTTCTGATTTTATAAAAATTATTATTCCCTTACTCTACAGTGTTCCCTTACCCTTTTTCCCTAAAACCCCACTTAAAAGGAATATTTACAAAATTATTTCTCCACTCCTTTTTATGTATTCAATTCACTTGGGCTTCCTTTTCACATCCTATACTTATTTATTTATCTCTTAATTTCCAAGAATGATTTAATCCCTTCTTTTGTGAAATTCATTATGTATTCCATCTGGCTATGTTATGATACACGATTATGCAACCCATTTCACTTCCATGGGATTTTTATGCTTATGCCTTATGTATGATTTCCTTATGTGGCACACATGAATGTACATGTTATTATGGGTGTGATTAGATAGTGCTCCAATGCATTGAGTAATTTTTATGTCTCATGAGATGATATATATGAGATTAGGCAGTAAACCTAATCTGTGATCGGACTATTTCCACCATGTGATGTTATCTTTATGATTAGCCTTAACTTATGATTATGTCATGATTTATGTTGTTGCGACCACTATTACAACCTGCGCCTTTATCAGCGCTAAAAACCATCATTAACAGCGCTAGAAAAGCGCTGTTAATTCCGGCGTAGATAAAGGGGTCCTTTATCAGCGTGCGGTGGAGCGCTGATAAAGGTCAACTATATCAGTGCTTCTCGGAGCGCTGATACAGGTTCCTTTATCAGCGCTCCTTTAGCGCTGTTAAAGGTTTCCTTTATCAACGCTAAAAAAGCGCTGATAAAGGGCCCAGCGCCTGCACCTAAAAAACAGTACCTGCACACCTAAAAAACAGTACCTGCACACTAGAATACCTGCACAAAATAGCACATGCACACCTGCACACCATAGCACCCACACCCAATATTTTGACTGACAACGGTATATACATTTACTTAACATCATGAATACAAAAAAAGCGCATTGCTATATACATTTCAAAAATTGTTTTACATGGTTACATTTACAATTATTCAACAACAGTTATAAAATTCATGTTTCATCCTTTGATATCCGTGATCCGCTCTCGATGGTATTTGTTGCCGAACAAAGCATCCGAACTCAAGGAAAAAAATCACCTATATAAGAAAACAAATATTATGTTAGTAATGCAATAATGAAAGAAATTAAAACAGAATATGAAAGAATATATTAATATGGAAATGTGAAACTAAAATATTAAATTTTAAACTCAAAAGTTTTCATTTTCATAACAATGAAAGGGAATAATGTAAAATCAATATGTTTTTGATTGATTTATCTAATTTAATAAATACTGATTCTTTATCTAATGAAAAGCTTTACCGGTCACACCGTGCGTCGGATTGAGGTGCGGTCGATTCGTACGCGTCACAAATGACTCGTGGATCGTTTTCCTAAAGTATCAAAACAATCTGAAGGCGTTTTCTCGGTTTGGCGTATGTCATTGGTGTTGTTTTCCAAAGTTTATCTCATTTTCAAACTGATATTAGACACTTTTAGCCATACCGGTCACACCGTGCGTCGGATTGAGGTGCGGTCGATTCGTACGCGTCACAAATGACTCGTGGATCGTTGTCCTAAAGTATCAAAACAATCCGAACGCGTTTGCTCAGTTTGGCGTATGTCATTGGTGTTGTTTTCCAAAGTTCATGTCATTTTCAAACTGATATCATACAATTTTAGCCATACCGGTCACATCGTGCGTCAGATTGAGGTGCAGTCGATTCTTACGCATCACAAATGACTCGTGGATCGTTTTCCTAAAGTATCAAAACAATCCGAAGGAGTTTGCTCGGTTTGGCGTATGTCATTGGTGTTGTTTTCCAAAGTTTCATGTCATTTTCAAACTGATATCAGACAATTTTATCCATACCGGTCACACCGTGCGTCGGATTGAGGTGCGGTCAATTCGTACGGGTCACAAATGACTCGTGGATCGTTGTCCTAAAGTATCAAAACAATCCGAATGCGTTTTCTCGATTTGGAATATGTCATTGGTGTTGTTTTCCAAAGTTTATCTCATTTTCAAACTGATATCAGACACTTTTAGCCATACCGGTCACACCGTGCGTCGGATTGAGGTGAGGTCGATTCGTACGCGTCACAAATGACTCTTGGATCGTTGTCCTAAAGTATCAAAACAATCCGAACGCGTTTTCTCAGTTTGGCATATGTTATTGGTGTTGTTTTCCAAAGTTCATGTCATTTTCAAACTGATATCAGACAATTTTAGCCATACCGGTCACACCGTGCGTCGGATTGAGGTGCAGTCGATTCGTACGGGTCAAAAATGACTCGTGGATAGTTTTCCTAAAGTATCAAAACAATCCGAACGCATTTTCTCGGTTTGGCGTATGTCATTGGTGTTGTTTTCCAAAGTTCATGTCATTTTCAAACTGATATCAGACAATTTTATCCATACCGGTCACACCGTGCGTCGGATTGAGGTGAGGTCGATTCGTACGCGTCACAAATGACTCGTGGATCGTTGTCCTAAAGTATCAAAACAATCCGAAGGCGTTTTCTCAGTTTGGCGTATGTCATTGGTGTTGTTTTCCAAAGTTGATCTCATTTTCAAACTGATATCAGACACTTTTAGCCATACCGGTCACACCGTGCGTCGGATTGAGGTGCGGTCGATTCGTACGCGTCACAAATGACTCATGGATCGTTTTCCTAAAGTATAAAAACAATCCGAACGCGTTTGCTCGGTTTGGCGTATGTCATTGGTGTTGTTTTCCAAAGTTCATGTCATTTTCAAACTGATATCAGACAATTTTAGCCATACCGGTCACACCGTGCGTCGGATTGAGGTGCGGTCGATTTGTACGCGTCACAAATGACTCGTGGATCATTTTCCTAAAGTATCAAAACAATCCGAAGGCGTTTGCTCGGTTTGGCGTATGTCATTGGTGTTGTTTTCCAAAGTTTATCTCAATTTGAAACTGATATCAGACACTTTTAGCCATACCGGTCACACCGTGCGTCAGATTGAGGTGCGGTCGATTCGTACGCATCACAAATGACTCGTGGATCGTTGTCCTAAAGTATCAAAACAATCCGAAGGCGTTTTCTCGGTTTGGCGTATGTCATTGGTGTTGTTTTCCAAAGTTCATCTCATTTTCAAACTGATATCAGACACTTTTAGCCATACCGGTCACACCGTGCGTCGGATTGAGGTGCGGTTGATTCGTACGCGTCACAAATGAATCGTGGATCATTTTCCTAAAGTATCAAAACAATCCGAATGCGTTTGCTCAGTTTGGCGTATGTCATTGGTGTTGTTTTCCAAAGTTCATGTCATTTTCAAACTGATATCAGACAATTTTAGCCATACCGGTCACACCGTGCGTCGGATTGAGGTGCGGTCGATTCGTACGCGTCACAAATGACTCGTGGATCGTTGTCCTAAAGTATCAAAACAATCCGAACGCGTTTGCTCGGTTTGGCGTATGTCATTGGTGTTGTTTTCCAAAGTTCATGTCATTTTCAAACTGATATCAGACAATTTTAGCCATACCGGTCACACCGTGCATCGGATTGAGGTGCGGTCGATTAGTACGCGTCAAAAATGACTCGTGGATCGTTTTCCTAAAGTATCAAAACAATCCGAAGGCGTTTGCTCGGTTTGGCGTATGTCATTGGTGTTGTTTTCGAAAGTTGATCTCATTTTCAAACTGATATCAGACACTTTTAGACATACCGGTCACACCATGCGTCGGATTGAGGTGCGGTCGATTCGTACGCGTCACAAATGACTCATGGATTGTTTTCTTAAAGTATCAAAACAATACGAACGCGTTTTCTCGGTTTGGCGTATGTCATTGGTGTTGTTTTCCAAAGTTTATCTCAATTTGAAACTGATATCAGACACTTTTAGCCATACCGGTCACACCGTGCGTCGGATTGAGGTGAGTTCGATTCGTACGTGTCACAAATGACTCGTGGATCGTTTTCCTAAAGTATCAAAACAATCCGAACGCGTTTGCTCGGTTTGGCGTATGTCATTGGTGTTGTTTTCCAATGTTCATGTCATTTTCAAACTGATATCAGACACTTTTAGCCATACCGGTCACACCGTGCGTCGGATTGAGGTGAGGTCAATTCGTACGTGTCACAAATGACTCGTGGATCGTTGTCCTAAAGTATCAAAACAATCCAAAGGCGTTTGCTCAGTTTGGCGTATGTCATTGGTGTTGTTTTCCAAAGTTTATCTCATTTTGAAACTGATATCAGACACTTTTAGCCATACCGGTCACACCGTGCATCGGATTGAGGTGCGGTCGATTTGTACGTGTCACAAATGACTCGTGGATCGTTGTCCTAAAGTATCAAAACAATCCGTACGCGTTTTCTCGGTTTGGCGTATGTCATTGGTGTTGTTTTCCAAAGTTCATGTCATTTTCAAACTGATATCAGACAATTTTAGCCATACCAGTCACACCGTGTGTCGGATTGAGGTGCGGTCGATTCGTACGCATCACAAATGACTCGTGGATCGTTGTCCTAAAGTATCAAAACAATCCGAACGCGTTTTCTCGGTTTGGCGTATGTCATTGGTGTTGTTTTCCAAAGTTTATCTCATTTTCAAACTAAGTAGTAGGAATTCACTAATCTAAGGATATGAAACATAAGAAAGGGAGATCATAGATGCTCAATAAGTTTAAAGGGAGATATCAATGACCATATAAAGATAACATAAGTATTAGGAATTCACCTTTATTGTCCTATTTGTTTACATTCTTCGATCAGGTACGCTGTCCATTCGTTTCTAAAGACATTTATATCATCTTCTGAATAGGAGTTTTTGCGACAGTCATAGTAGTACTGAAAAAATATAAATACACAAGGGATTAATAATTATTTTAAATAAAGTAGTAATTATTTTCAAAAATACCTCTTCAGGGATGCTAGTTTGTCCATGAAATACGATCTCTTTCATAAATTTACAAACATAATAACCGCAGTCCTTGTCATTTGTTTGTTTCGGACACTGCAGAAACATCGAGAAAAATAAGTAATTTGTTTTGATATGTATTTGGATAGTGAAATATAATTATATATACCCAGATACTTCTCCATTTGTAGATCTTGTGGGCATTGTCGTCCTTACGCCCTGGATTCATTCCAGCCTTTAGACGATATTCATACACCGCCCTATCATAACAAAATCCTCATTAAAAGATAATATAAATTATATAACTAGATATTTAGTTCTAAAATGTTGGATCTAGTGTATTACAAATTGTAAATCGCCATCATGTGTGGCCGGTTAGTTGGATATCCATGCAGTGAATCCAGAAAATAAATCTTTGGAGTATCCAAATTGACTGCAATGAGCATCCAATGTTCCCAAAAAACACAAAAAGAAATAAGTACTGATAGAAATGAAAATATAATTGATATGATTAAAATGTAGAGTTTTACCCTTTCATAGTTGGTATTAAAAAGAGCCTGCCAGTCGTAATTCTTCTTTGAAACGTTCTGAGCAGATTTGACATCAATTCAGCCTGAAAATTAGAATCTATTTCTGTTCGTTGTGTAGAAATGGTGTGAGGACTAACGAGTCCAAATTTGTATTCATGGGAAAATCCCTTCAACTGTTTTTCATATATACGCCTGTGAAAAATATGAGATGTATTTATCCATAATTATCAAAGTATATCATCTTCTGTAAAATCAAATCATGAAAACATACCTCATGTATACATTTATAACTGAGGCGCCTAGCCAGTCGTATGTGATGATCTTAGAAACAGCGTCTGCACTAAAGAAATCCATTGTTTCCTCTCCGTACATATCTTTTTCACAAACAATTGTATGATTCTTTCCGTCTTTCATTTTCGTATCCACATGAGCTTGCAATGATATTAAATGTGGATATAGAACGGGCGGAGTGAACGTGCTCTCAGTAGATCGTTTTGATCGGTTGGTTGATCCAATCTTGGAGCCGCTCTTTTGTTTTAGCTTCTCCATTTTATCCTTCTGTAATAACATTCATCGGTTCATCCATTTTCTAATTTAATGTTAAAGGTTCTTCTTGAAAAATGAACTGGAAATGAATACCTCCTGCTCGACGTGTTTTTTTACAAGATTCGACGGCCACGCAATGAATGTTCCAATAGATTTTTCCACCGTATAAATGTCGTCATCGTCATTTGGCACGGGTAGCTCGGTGCTCGGCTCATTAGCTACGTTAATCGACACTTTGACATGACCGGTTGGAAGTGGTCTGGAGTGTAGCGTGTCATTCTGCATATTGAACACCGTAGCCCTCGCTACAAGGCGATGGGTGGGAGTTGACAGATATAAATCCCAGTCATTTTCACCCTGCAGAATATCATTAAATGAAAGGTATCAGTGTCTATGTGATTCACATCTCACAAAAACGAATATTATAACATTGATTACCTCGGTTAAGTCAGGTCTTTGAGGGGAATGGCTCGCCTCAAAACTGGTGAGGGGTGGATCTTCTCGCGGGGGTTGTTCTTGAGTTGTTTGTTCTCTTCGCCTCTACTCCATCAAACTCTTTAGCATCTCTCCCTGAGTTTGGATTAGTTCTTCAAGGGTAGCTACTCTATCTCTCATTACATGCAATTCTTTAGTTTCTTCATCCTCTTGTTTTTTTTTTCTTAAAATATGTCTTGGGTGACACCCCAAAACCCACACCTCTGACGCGGCCATACTGTTCTGGCTGTTTCAAGGCCGTTGAAAGTACGTCTGCATCCGGTGCGGGTGTTGATGTTTCCTGTGACTATGTCAAATAGAAAATATGAAAAAATAAGTAAGCATCGTTATGTAATAGTGATTTAAAGCAAAACAAGTTTATATTATGTCATACTTACACATGTTTCCCACACTTTTTGTGTGTTTTCATCTATTAGTTTCCCCTCTTTATTAACACGAGCCTCCTTCCATAGCACATGGCGTGGAATGGAAGTGACTTGAGATTTTGCTTCATCAATCTTCTTATAAGCAGAGAAACATGGTTACAGTGTTGTTTTATGTCACATAAAATTATTACAGTACTTTTAAAATACATACCAATTGTTTTTCAATTGAAGCGTACCCCAACCTTGCTTTACGGTAGGGGTACGCTGGTTTTGCTGCCCGTTCTTTATTTCCAGCACTCAGTTGCTGTTTCATAAATAAAAACCTATCAATCAATGTGATGAATACAAGCAACGTTACACAACGTGTAACCAAACACAATGTACCTGAAAATTCTTTTCCGCACGACGGTTGCAAAACGCATCCCACGTTCCTTGGGATATCAAGTGTACATAAAGAGGAGGCGGGTGCGGCTTGATTTTCCCTTTGGCATCTTTCAGATGATTTTTCGTTAAAATGGTGTGAAAGCCTCTATGAATCCTTCCTGCCAGTCTGAAAACATATTCTTTGTGCGAAACATCTACTATAAATGCACTCTACAAGAGATGATGAAGGGTTAGTAAATATTTCAATATTTTATTTTATTTTAATAAATTAAATAGATGATATCGTAATGTTACCGTAATCTCTTCCCACATTAATGTTTTCAACCCGCTGACAACATGGTGCCATGACTCTACGTCAATCGGCACGCATTGTCGAGTGACGATTCCAATGTAGCTACTAAACATGGCTTTGTTGGGGTTTACATGCTGGCCTAGCTTATTCCATCCCACCTCAAATTTGATGCCTTTTGCTTTTGCCTTAAGGATTTTTGCTAAAACTGTCAAACTACAGCGCACCTGTTTTTTTTGTGTCGCTGGGGTTTCATCGCCTACCATTTCCTCAGTTTCTGCATCATCATTATGTTTCTCCGAAACACTAGCTTCGGCACTGACACCAGCTGCAACAGGTTGAGAGACCTGTTGTACATCAGCAGTGGGACCAACTGCAACAGGTTGAGAGACCTGTTGTCTCTCAGCAGTGGGACCAGCTGCAACAGGTTGAGAGACCTGTTGTACGTCAGCAGTGGGACCAGCTGCAACAGGTTGAGAGACCTGTTGTCTCTCAGCAATGGAACCAGCTGCAACAGGTTGAGAGACGTGTTGTGTCTCGGGATTGGGTGCATCAGCAGGTGAAGAAGTCATTATCTGCAGAACTGGTTTAAAATTTAAGTTAAATCACATAAAAGCAGCAGCGAACAGATAATAACATAATGTAATACAATCTATATTACAATAAAAATCAATAACCTGATTATTGAACTCCCTTTTTTTTAAAAGGCTGAAGGGATTTGACCCCTCTATCAACTATCCATATCCCTTCATTGTGGTCTCCTCTGACATACAAAACGTCGTCTACATTGAGACGACTGCGAAATGATTGCTAAATCCCAATGAAAGGATCATCTTCCGTTGAATTTTCATCTGACCCTTCAGCTATTTTGGTCGATAACAGAACAATTGACCAGTTTCGGTTTGCGGGATCGGGAACATAAAATACTTGCACTGCCTGTGATGCCATTATAAATGGTTCGTCTTTCTACCCTTCCTTACTGAAATCAACTTTCAAAAATCCCAAATCATCTATTTTAACAGCACTCCTGTTATCAACCCACTTTCATTGAAATATCGGAACTTGAAATTCCGTATAATCCAACTCCCATATTTGTTTGATGATGCCAAAGTATGACATATTCGCATAAATTGGATTTCTGTCCTTAGCACCGGAAACATGCATCGCTTCAGCCACAAGTGTAACCCCACTATTCTGCATGGTACTATCTTCATCATGTTCACTAGTATAAAATGTATAACCATTAACTACATAAGCATTGTAAGATAATGCATACACACTTGGTCCTCCGGCTAGCCATCGAAGTCGTTCCGAAATAGACTTTGGATTTTCATATGACTTCTTAAAAATATGATCTCGAAACCATCCTATAAACTGTCGATTATGTGTATTTTATATCCATTTTTCAGCCCTTGATGGATTCAATTGCCTAAGAATTTCTTTGTGGATTTCAACATATGGGTCAACGTCCAAACTGTTATGCAAAACATAAAGGTGGGCCTGCTCCCGATCTATAATATTGATTGTGACAACCTTTCTTCCAGAAATTCCTTCACCCTCTAACCACCCAGTGTGACAAGATTTCGGTAAGCCAATGCTCTCCACACTAGACAAGTATTCGGTATAGAATTCAACGGCTTCCTCAACAATATATCACTCTGCAATACAACCCTCTGGCCGACTTCGATTTTTGACATACCCTTTCAAAATCTTCATATACCGTTCAATGGGGTACATCCATCTGTAATGTACAGGACCACATAGTCAAATCTCTCTCACCAAGTGGACCATCAAATGAACCATCATATCAAAAAATGGAGGCGGGAAGAACATTTCTAATTCACATAATATGACGGAAATTTCTTTTTCCATAGCTGGCAATTTCGCCGGGTCTATAACTTTGCTGCATATAGCTTTGAAGAAGAAACACAGTTTCGTTAATGTATGGCGGACATTCTTGGGAAAAATGCAACGTAAAGCAATTGGAATGAGATTTTGCATCAAAACATGACAGTCATGTGATTTAAGACCTTTTAACTTCAAGTCGCTCATTGACACAAGGTTACTGATATTTGACGAATACCCCTCTGGAACTTTTACGTCATTCAAGAAGTTGCAAAACTGATATCTCTCCTGCCTGGAAAGAGTGTAAGCAGCAAGAGGAAGAAATGTTCATTTTTCACCCTTTACTAGTGCCAACTCTTCTCGTATTCCCATCTCAACCATGTCCAACCTAGCCTTAATTCCATCTTTTGTTTTGCCAGATGTATTTAGCAACGTGCCGATAAAACTGTCAAATACATTTTTTTCTACATGCATAACATCAATAAAATGTCTTACATACAGACAATTCCAGTATTGTAATTCAAAAAAAATTGATCTCTTTTTCCAACCGATTTTCGTAAGGTTTTTCGAAGCCGGTTTACCAAAAGTAGTGTCCAAATTTTTAACATTCTCAAACAATTGATCGCCTGTTAGTGGAGACGGTGTTGTACGTTCTTCTGAACTTCCATCGAATGATGTCTTCCAAGAACGGTACTTATGTCGTCGTGGTAGAAATCTGCGATGTCCTAGAAACACGGTTTTCAATGAATGTTTCAACCTAATTGATTGTGTACCTTCTTCGCAAACGGGACAACCTTGAGTTCCTTTAATGCTATATCCTGACAAATTTCCATACGCTGGGAAGTCATTTATCGTCCCATACAACATGACTCTCAAAGTGAAATTTTCCTTTCTGTAAGCATCATACAATGTAACACCTGAATCCCACAATAATTTCAAATCTTCGATCAATGGAGTTAAATAAACATCAATATCATTACCCGGTTGTTTTGGTCCTGATATAAGCATAGATAACATGATGTATTTTCGTTTCATGCATAACCACGGTGGTAAGTTATAATTTATCAACATAACCGGCCATGTACTGTGACTGATGCTTTGAAAACCAAAAGGATTCACTCCATCTGTAGATAACGCAAGACGAAGGTTTCTCGACTCGTTTCCAAATTCAGGATACTCATGATCGATTCTCTTCCACTGAGGAGAGTCTGCCGGGTGACGTAGTATCCCATCTTTAATTCTTGTATCTGCATGCCATGTTAATTGTTTTGCAGTCTCCTCACTTCCATATAGGCGTCTAAACCTTGGAATGATTGGAAAGTACCATAAAACTTTAGTAGGACTGGATTCATCTTTCTTCTATCTAGAAGCACCACACTTTGGGAATTCTTTAAGTGATTTGTGGTCCTTGAGAAACAGTATACAATCATTCGGGCAGGCATGTATTCTTTCAGAGATCATACCCATAGAGCGTAGCATTCGTTTGGCATCATATGTTCGGCTCGGGAGCTCATTGTCTTCTGGGAGCATGTCATTCAAGAGGGCAAGTAGTTTCGTAAAACTGTCGTCACTCCACCCGTTATCTGCTTTCAAATTATACAGCTTCAGTACGGCTGACAATGCTGTATATTTAGTGCAACCAGCATACAATGGCGTCTTTTCACAACTTTTTAACTTCTCAAACAATTTTGGGTAATCACGAAGTTCATCTTCGAAGGTCCTTTTCATTTTCTCAATACGATCTTCATCATCATTCACATCTGTAATCACATCCTCCATACGGTCATCTTCATTGTTCATGTTTGTAATCATATCAGATGATCCATAAAACGCAGTGTCACCCCAGTCACTACCTACATTCGTTGTTTCCCCGTGTTTATTCCAACATGTATAACTTTGATCTATTCCGTGACAGATCAAGTGTTCTTCCAACTCATCTGGACTAATTTGTTTTTAATAAAAACAGCGTAAACACGGACAAAGGATTTGAGAAGAGTCACATGCATGATCTATTGCAAACTTGATAAATTCTTTCACGCCTTCTTCATACTCTTTTGTCAACCGATTTGCATTCATCCATTCTTTATTTATATTCATCCTATTTAAAATCTATAGGATAAGTATATAGGTTAAAGGAGAAGGAATATGAGTATAATTTAGATAAAAAAAAAGATACTTCAAGGAAATAAAGGAATAAATAAATACCAAAATAAAAAATATATTGGGAACCACTACAATCCCCAAGCCTCACATCAATATGATACCACCGTGCGCCAGTGGAGGAGGAGGATGAGGCAGCGGACTAGGAGGAGGAGGAGGAAGCGCCAGTGGAGGAGGAGGAGGATGAGGCCGCGGTGGAGGAGAAGGAGGAGGAGGAGGAGGAGGAGGAGGAGCAGAGGAGGAGGAGGAGGCGGAGGCAACAGAGGAGGAGGAGGATGAGGCCGGTGGAGGGGAGGAGGCAGCGGAGGCAGCAAAGGAGGAGGAGGAAGGCCGCGGTGGAGGAGGAGGAGGCCGCGGTGGAGGAGGAAGGCACCGGCGTGACCGCGGCGTGACCGCGGCGTGACCGCGGCGTGACCGCGGCGTGACCGCGGCGTGACCGCGGCGTGACCGCGGCGTGACCGCGGCGTGACCGCGGCGTGACCGCGGTGTGACCGCAGCGCGTGGAGGAGGAGGAGATGTGGAGGCACTGGCGGCACCGGTGGAGGAGGAGGAGGCATCAGCGGAGGAGGAGGAGGCCGCGGTGGAGGAGGAAGCACCGGAGGCACCAGCGGCAGCGCGGAGGCAGGGCGGATGCAGCGAAGGCAGCGGAGGAGGAGGAGGATGAGGCCGGTGGAGGGGAGGAGGAGCAAAAGCAGAGGAGGAGGAGGAGGCCGCAGAGGCACCGGCGTGACCGCGGCGTGACCGCAGAGGAGGAGGCGGTCGCGGAGGCACCGGCGGCACCGGCGGAGGAGGAGGAGGCATCGGCGGAGGAGGAGGAGTCCGCGGTGGAGGAGGAGGCACCGGCTGCAGCGCAGAGGCAGGGCGGAGGCAGGGCGGAGGCAGTGGAGGCAGCGGAGGAGGAGGAGGATGAGGCCGGTGGAGGAGGAGGAGGAGGAGCAGGAGCAGAGGAGGAGGTGGCGGCTGCGGTGGAGGAGGAGGCAGCAGAGGCAGCGAAGGAGGAGGAGGAGGCCGCGGTGGAGGAGGAGGAGGCCGCGGTGGAGGAGGATGCCCCGGCGTGACCGCGGCGTGACCGCGACATGATCGCGGCGTGACCGCAGCGCGCGGAGGAGGAGGAGACGTGGAGGCACTGGCGGCACCGGCGGAGGAGGAGGAGGCATCGACGGAGGAGGAGGAGGCCGCGGTGGAGGAGGAAGCACCGGAGGCACCGGCTGCAGTGCGGAGGCAGGGCGGAGGCAGCGAAGGCAGCGGAGGAGGAGGAGGATGAGGCCGGTGGAGGGGAGGAGGAGCAGGAGCAGAGGAGGAGGAGGCGGCCGCAGAGGCACCGGCGTGACCGCGGCGTGACCGCAGAGGAGGAGGCGGCCGCGGAGGCACCGGCGGCACCGGCGGAGGAGGAGGAGGCATCGGCGGAGGAGGAGGAGGCCGCGGTGGAGGAGGAGGCACCGGCTGCAGCGCAGAGGCAGGGCGGAGGCAGGGCGGAGGCAGCGGAGGCAGCGGAGGAGGAGGAGGATGAGGCCGGTGGAGGAGGAGGAGGAGGAGCAGGAGCAGAGGAGGAGGCGGCGGCCGCGGCGGAGGAGGAGGCAGCGGAGGCAGCGAAGGAGGAGGAGGAGGCCGCGGTGGAGGAGGAGGAGGCCGCGGTGGAGGAGGAGGCACCGGCGTGACCGCGGCGTGACCACAGCGCGCGGAGGAGGAGGAGACATGGAGGCACTGGCGGCACCGGCGGAGGAGGAAGAGGCATCGGCGGAGGAGGAGGAGGCCGCGGTGGAGGAGGAAGCACCGGAGGCACCGACGGCAGCGCGGAGGCAGGGTGGAGGCAAGGCGGAGGCAGCGAAGGCAGCGGAGGAGGAGGAGGATGAGGCCGGTGGAGGGGAGGAGGAGCAGGAGCAGAGGAGGAGGCGGCGGCCGCAGAGGCACCGGCGTGACCGCGACGTGACCGTAGAGGAGGAGGTGGCCGCGGAGGCACCGGCGGCACCGATGGAGGAGGAGGAGGCATCGGCGGAGGAGGAGGAGGCCGCGGTGGAGGCACCGGCGGCAGCGCAGAGGCAGGGCGGAGGCAGGGCGGAGGCAGCGGAGGCAGCGGAGGAGGAGGAGGATGAGGCCGGTGGAGGAGGAGGAGGAGGAGCAGGAGCAGAGGAGGAGGAGGCGGCCGCGGCGTAATAGGAGGAGGCGGCGGCCGCGGAGGCACCGGCGTGACCGCGGCGTGATCGCGGCGTGACCGCAGCGCGCGGAGGAGGAGGAGACGTGGAGGCACTGGCGGCACCGGCGGAGGAGGAGGAGGCATCAGTGGAGGAGGAGTACACCGTTTCTGATGGATCCTATCTATGAATCCTTATACATATAGTTCACACACAGGACTCTAAACAGTGGGCCTCAACATATGAATTTAAACAATGAGTATCCTCATTAGACTCTAAAATTTTATATCTTTTACGTGATGATAATATAATAGAATATGTGATGAGAGTTAGATTCCCCACTATACCAATGGCTCAAAACCCATCCTTCCATAGGTGATGGGTATATTATGCTTTATATGGGGCACCTAATATAAGTTAGGTGATAAGAAGAGGATGCCTTTTTTGATTATAATAAGAAAATTTCATATCCTAAGATGAAGAAGGAGAATAAATTATTCTATGACGTCCAATTATAGATTCATCATTCTATTATGTGTTGAATATATGACAACATCATGGACTGGCATGAGAAATATAGAAGCATTTTCTTGATGCCCAATTCCTAACACAATTATCCTCTCTGAATGAATGGCTATCACACCCTAAAGAAGAATATATAGAAATTAAACAATTTCATAGGTATATGAAATTAGAAATAGGATCTATAGACATTTATTAATTCTATTATAGGTAACCAAAGAAGAAAATATATATATAGAGATACATTTCAACCTCATGTCCTCCCACTTTAATCATAGCATCTTCATCATCACGATGTTGGTGATAGGGTTCTTGCATTTGGAAAATAGGAATTTGGTACCTAGATCATGACCATCCTAGAAACATATTACACAATGATCTTAATATAAATACTTGTAAAATATATTGATAACCTGATGTGAAGGTGCAGCAGCCGGAATCCAGTGGGAGGGCAGCGACGGAGGCGGCGTCGCGCGATGGAGGGAACAAGCTGGGAGGGCGTCTGCTGGGCCGGGGAGCGACAGAGGGCACCGTGATCGCCGAGGGAGCCGCGCAGGGACCGACGGCGCGGTGAAGGGGATGCGGGAGCAGCGGGGTCCGGAGGAGGTCGCGCGAGGGAGTGGCGCCGCAGGGGGAGCGGCGCCGGAGGGGGAGCGCGCCGGAGGGGCAGTGCGCCGGAGGGGGAGCGCTTCGGCTGGGCTGCTACGCAGAGGAGGGGGGCCGCAGGGAGAGAGAAGAAGAGAAGGGGGAGGGGTTTCGGCGGCCGCGGCGGAGGAGAAGGAGGCGGCGGCAGTGGCGGCAGCGGCGCAGACGAGGGCTTCCGCGAGAGCTTGATTGTGTGCGGGGAGGAGGAAGAGGACCCACGGGTTTTTAATAAATCCGCAGGACCCTTTATCAGCGCTAGTAAAAAGCACTGATAAAGGGTGTATTTATCAGCACTAAAATGAAAAGCGCTGATAAATACAGCCTTTATCAGCGCTTTTCTAGCACTGATACAGTGGAAGGCCTTTATCAGCGCTTTTGTTAGCGCTGATAAAGGTCCGGCCCTTTATCAGCGCTTTTCCGTTAGCGCTGATAAAGGCAGGTGCATGCCTTGCCCAGTTTTGTGGTAGTGGACATTTCTATGTTTCCATGGTCTTATGACTCCATATTCTTTATGTCATTCTCTTATATGATTATTCACGATCATTTCCTTTTATGATATCATGCTATGTCTTTTGACTCATATGTTATACTTATTCATCATGTTTATTATCTTACTGGGCTTTATATCTCACCCCTTTATTTTATATATTCCCTAGGTTATCTTATTAAGTTTTAAAAGCGCAAAGGAATATTGGAGCACATTATAGAGATTAAAATAAATATGTTTTATTTTAGTTTTATATTGATGTTTTATGTACCTAGTCTCACAAATACACTAGGCCTCTCGATCCTTTGGTTGTATTTATTGTATATTTATGTTACAAATCGTGTAATGATATGTGTAAAAGGCTTAGGTCTCTATACAATGAAAGAGATTGGGGTGATACCCAATAATATTTTTCACTTTCAACAGATAAAATCCAAATAACTTGATGAAGCGACCCTGAATTCTTAATATAGAGGATCTTTTCACATATAATTTATAATTAATTTACACTACTATAGATATTACCTTTAACAGTGTGCAAAAAGGCTTTCAACAACACTAAAAAAGTACTGTTAATTTCAACATTGTTAAATGGGGTCCCCTTTATCAGCACTAAAAAAGGGCTGATAAATGACACCATTTATCAGTGTTATTTTTAGCATTGATAAAGGTACCACTTTATCAGTGTTAGAAATAGCACTAATAGAGGCCCCATTTTCTATAGTGTGTTATTTTTATAACAACACACTACAAAAACCTCCTGTAACCTATACACAAAATATATAATTTAATTAAAATAAATTTTACATCACAAATACAAAAAAGCACTACTATATAAATTTCAAACAATGTTTTGTATAATTACATTTACAATTACTATCCACAAACAATTTAAAATATTAATGTTTCATTGTCTTTGGAACCCATGATCCTCTCTAAAAAAGGTTCACCCATGGTATCCATTACTGAACAAATCCACTCAATCCAAGAAAAAGAATCTACCTATATAATAAAAAAAAATCTTATGTTAGAAATATTATAAATAAATAAATTAAAAATTAATATGAAAGAATACATTAAAAAAATGTCAACTTTAAATAAAAAGACACACTTGAAGTTGTATCAGTCACATCGTACATTGTATTGAGGTGTGGTTGATTCTAACACATCACAAATGAGATATGGATCATTTTCCTAAAGTATCAAAGCAATATGAACGTGTTTTCTCAGTTTTGATTATTTCAATTGTTCTTTTTAATGAAATTAATGTCAATTTTAAATAGACACATTTGGAGTTATACTAGTCACACCATGCATGGGATTGAAGTACAACTAATTCCTATACATCACAAATTATTTATGGATCATTATCCTAAAGTATCAAAACGATTCAAATGCATTTTCTTGTATTTTAGTATGTCACTTGTGTTTTTTACTAAAATGTCATTTCAAACTAGAAACACACACTTTGAGTCATACGAGTCACATCGTATGTCGGTTTGATGTGAGACTACTTCCTACATGTCACAAATGACTTATGAATTTCTATCCTAAATTATTAAGACAATTTGATCACATTTTCTTAGTTTTCAGTGAGTGACACATGTTTTAAACTAAAATGTCAATTTTAAACTGATAATGGGCACTTTGAGTCATACCGGTCACACCGTGTGTCTAATTGAGGTACGGGTGATTACTATATGTAAAAAATTAATCATGGAACATTTAACTAAAGTATAAAAAAAATTTGAATGTGTTTTCTCAGTTTTCAGTATGTCTCTTTTTCCTTTTGCTAAAATTAATGTCAATTGAAAATAAAAAGACACGCATAGAGTCACACTGATCACAACATGCATCAGATTGAGGTGAGGTTGATTCCTACATGTCAAAAATTACTTATGGATCATTTTCCTCAAGTATTAATACAAACCAAAATCATTTTATTGGTTTTGAGTAGTTCGGTTGTCATTTTTACTAAAATTGATGTTAATTTTAAATAAAAAGACACACTTTGAGTCATACTGGTCACACAGTGTGTTGGATTGAGGTGTGCCTGATTCCTACACATCTCAAATGACTAATGTATCATTTTTCTAAAGTATCAAAACAATATGAATGCATTGGATTATTTTTTTAGTAGGTTAGTTGTATTTTTTACTAAAATTGATGTCAATTTTAAATAAAAAGACGCACTTGGAGTCATACCGGTCACACCGTGCATCAAATTGAGGTACAAATGATTACTACAAGTACCAAATTACTAATGGATCATTTTAATAATTTATAAAAACAATACAAATGAGTTTTCTTAGTTTTTAGTATGACACTTGTTCCTTTGGTAAAATTAATGTCAATTGAAAATAAAAGGACACACTTAGAGTCAAACCAATCACACCATGCATCAGATTGAGGTGAGGTTAATTACTACACATAAAAAAACTTATGGATCATTTTTATAATTATGAAAATAATACGAATATAATTTCTTAGTTTTGAGTAGGTCATCTGTCCTTTTTGCAAAAATTAATGTCAATTTTAAATAAAAAGATGCAATTTGAGTCATATCGATCACACTGTATGTCAGATTGATGCGAGAATGATCCCTACATGTCTCAAATGACCGGTGGTTCATTTTTATGAAGTATCAAAATAATACAAATGTTTTTTCTTAGTTTTGAGTAGATCATTTGTCCTTTTTACTAAAATTGATGCCAATTTTAAATAAAAAGACGCACTTAGAGTCATTATGGTCACACCGTACAACAGTTTGAGGTGTGGTTAATTCCTATACATTCTAAATGACTCATATATTGTTTTTATAAAGTATAAAAATAATAAAAATGAATTTTCTCAGTTTTTAGTATGACACTTGTTCCTTTTAGTAAAATTAATGCCAATTTAAAATAAAAAGACGCACTTAGAGTGATACTGATCGCACTATTTATCATATTGAGGTGCGGTTGATTCATACACATCACCAATGACTTATGAATAATTTTACTAAATTATTAAAACAATATGAATTCATTTTCTCAGTTTTGAGTAAGTCAGTTGTTCTTTTTACTAAAAATTTTTGGGACCACTTTGTGTATGAAGATTGTATTTGTTGTCAACAGTTGTCAATATCGGTCAAAATGAAGAAGGACTCCAAAGTTCATGGATATCGGTTGAAGTGAGGATGCCTAGATAATTGTTATGAAATCATATCATTGAATGTCATACTTGGGAAATTCTCTATGAAGTAAATTCAGACGATTGATGCACTGATCCTTAGTTCAAAGAACTTGTGTCAAAGGTGACACATTGTTTACAATAATGAAGAATGGTGAGGTATCATTCATCTGAGGATGATTGAACAAGAAAGAGGATTTAAATAAGACCATGAAACTATTTATGATTTCATGAGAACCATACAAGAGCTTACTTGAAAAATAGAATCATATGATTTGCATGATGTGTAGAATGATGGTTGAAGAAGAAGATAGAATGTGGAAGGGATTGGAATTCTGAGGTAGCCATGCATTTCACATTGTATCCAAACCAAACGATGCTTTGCGGATTTTAATTTCACAAATATCATAAGTTAGGAGAACTTGTGATGAAAGACTTATGAAATAAAGGGGGATAAACAATGATGCCAGCCATATAAAGTTTTGATTGGTTGGGCTGATGCTGCTAGAAGAAAGGGAAGTTTCAATACTTTCCATTGAAAAACTGACGATGCTAAAGCTGTTCGATCATAGGACACATATCACGACAGTGGATTTCGTGATGAAAGATGAAGAATGGTTATGGGATGCAGTGAAGAGAACATGAAAAAGGAATAGAAAATCTGGAGGCAACATAAAAGAACGTTTTAAGGTGGTGCCGTTTTCCAGTGTTTTCCAAATTTTAGGGCCTGAAAATCAGGAGATGAAGAAACATGCTTTTCACGAAGGAAGTTGCGCGCAAGATCTATGGTGGTTTGGAAACTAGCGCGCAAGACATTTTTTGAGAGCATAACATTGAAAAACAGCAAAGGCATAAGGTTGCGTGAAAGATTTGGAGAATTGGCACAAGATGAAAGATTGGAGAATTGGCGCAAAAGAGGAGGTAGCGAGAAATATTGGAGAATTGGTGTGAAAGAGAAGGTTGTGCGAAAGATTGAAGAATTGGTGCGAAAGAATAGGTTGGCGTGAAAGAAACTTGCGCGCCAAAGGTGAAGTAAAACAGGGTTTTGCGCGCCATGCATAATTCACGGTCTGAACTTCAGAAAATGGAAAAGGAAGGAAGCGCATGGAAGATTTCAAAGGTGCGTGAAATACGAGGTTGGTGCGAAAGAAACGTCCTCACTAAAGGTGATGTCAATCGGGGTTTTGCGCAACACGTCAGGATCTTGCGTGATGGATCGGGATTTTGCGCGCATGGGTCAACAGGGTCTATAAATAAGAGGTGACCCCCTCACATTTGAGATGCTCAACACTTAAGATAAATTGGAGCTCTGAAGCGCATAAGAAAAATATGTAAAGGTAGTTGCATGAAAGAAAGGGTGTTTCATGCAAGGAGAAGTTGCGTGCAATAAGGGAGTTGCACGCAAGATAGAAGTTGCGCACAAGATAGAAATTGCGCGCAAGTGGTTTTTCGCGACAAAAGTTAAATGTTGCACGCAAGTCACCCAAAAGGGGGTGCTCGAAAAATTGGGGTCCTGCAGTCCTTCGACACGTGCATAGAACTCTTGAAGTAAATTTTCGAAGAAGGAAGTACCATGAACCATTCGGTATCATGAATAGAAGTAGAGCCGCACTCACACAACTGGTGTTTAACACTCTCGTTGTGCTTTGCGAAGTGAAGAAAAACTAGACGTGCAACTGAATTCATATCTGCATGAAGAAAGAAGGTAGTATACCGATACACTCCTGTGTTGGTATTGAGAATTAAAGAAAGATATTAAGACACTGCAGTACTATTCCTTATTATACTGTGTCAAAGAGAAAGAAGAGAAGAAGGAGAAGAACATAGTATGCCCAACTGAAGGCTGACAATTATTCAGGTTAGTTTGATTCAGATGATTCCAAGTGAACCGATCTTCATTTCCTGAATAATCACATTGGTGTATGTGATTCTTACCAAGAAGAGAGAAGAAGTTTCAGTGCAGTTGGTTGTTGTACTAAGAAGAAGAAATAAGAAGTCTAGTGTAGTTAGTGTTGCACTAGAGAAGAAAAGAAAGAAAGAAGGAATAATTGCTTGCCTACTGCTTTGAAAGTAATCAAGTGAAGAGCACTAAATAAGACTAAGAGAAGAATCTAACTTATCAAGAAGGAAGAAGATTTTCTCCATAGGCAGTATAAAGAACCAGCTAGAGGCTGTAAGTTGGACTAGGCCATCAGCAGTCCATGGAAGAGGATTGTTTCCCACCCCCCTCTAAATTGTAGGGACTCACACTGGCTAGAGGATTACTTTCCTAGCCAATCCACTATAATAGAATATCACATCATAGTGGAGAATCCATGAACTGGTCATATCCATGCATGGAAAGGATGTAGCTACTCTTATTGAGTGGCGAACCTTGTAAAAATATCGTGTGCATATTTTTACTGCTTTCTATTATTTCATGCGACAGGGAAAAGAGAATAATAGAATCAAGATCCTAATAGGTCAAGAGGTACAGGGATAAATGTTGTAATTGGTTTAAAAATTCTCCAACACTGATTCACCCCCCCTCTTAGTGTTAGGTATATCCCAAACTGGTCCTCTCAAAATTTATGTTAATTTTAAATAAAAAGACGCACTTTGAGTGATACCGGTCACACCGTGCATCATATTGAGATGATGATGATTCATACACATGTAAAATTATTGATGAATCATTTTACTAAATTATAAAAACAATTCAAATGTGTTTTATTTTTTTTAGTAAGTCAGTTTTCCTTTTTACTAGATGTCAATTTTAAATAAAAAGATGCACTTGACGTTATACTGGTCACACTGTGCATTGGATTGAGCCGCGACTAATTCCTACACATCCCAAATGAATCATAAATCATTTTAATAAAGTATAAAAATAATATTAATGAATTTTCTTAGTTTTTAGTATGACACTTGTTCCTTTTGGTAAAATTAATGTCAATTTAAAATAAAAAGATGCACTTCGAGTTATAGCGATCACACCATGCATCGGATTGAGGTTTAGTTGATTATTAAACATAAAAAAGACTTATGGATCATTTTAATAAAGTATGAAATTAATACAAATTCATTTTCTTAGTTTTGAGTAGGTCAATTGTCATTTTTACTAAAATTGATGTCAATTTTAAATAAAAAGTCGCATTTTGAGTCATACCGGTCACACCGTGCATCGGATTGAGGTACAGATGATTCCTACACATCCCAAATGACTCATGGGTCATTTTAATAAATTATAAAAACAATAAAAATTCATTTTATTGGGTTTGAGAAGGTTATTTTTTATTTCTACTAGATGTTGATTTTAAATAAAAAGACACACTTGAAGTCATACCGGTCACATCGTGTGTCAGATTGAGGCAAGAATGATTCCTACATATCAAAAATGAATCATGGATAGTTTTCCTAAAGTATAAAAACAATAAAAATATTTTTTATTTGTTTTTAGTATGACACTTGTTCTTTTTGGTAAAATTAATGTAAATTTAAAATAATAAGACGCAATTGGAGTCATATCGATCACACTGTGTGTCATATTGAGGTGCGGTTGATTCCTACATGTCAAAAAAGACTTATAGATCATTTATATAAAGTATGAAAATAATACAAATGTATTTTATCAGTTTTGATTAGGTTAGTTTTCCTTTTCACTAAAATTGATGTCAATTTTAAATAAAAAGGCACACTTTGAGTCATACAGGTCACACCATGCATCGAATTGAGGAGGAGATGATTTATACATGCACCAAATGACTCATGAATAATTTTACTAAAGTATAAAAACAATAAGAATGTGTTTTCTCAAATTTCAGTATGTCACTTGTCCCTTTTGCTCAAATTAATTTCAATTTAAAATAAAAAAACACACTTGGCGTCATATCAATCACACTATGCATCAGATTGTGGTGAGGTTGATTCCTACACATCAAAAAATGACTTATGGATAATTTTATTAAATTAAAAAAACAATCCAAATGTATTTTCTCAGTTTTTAGTAGGTTAGTTTTCCTTTTTACTAAAATTCATATCAATTTTAAATAAAAAGACGCACTTTGAGTCATACCGGCCACACCGTGCGTCAGATTGAGGTGCGGGTGATTCCTACACATCCCAAATGAATCATGGGTCATTATCCTAAAGTATAAAAACAATAAAAATATGTTTTATCAATTTTTAGTAGGCTAGTGTTCCTTTTTATTAAAATTTATGTCAATTTTAAATAAAACAGATGCACTTGGAGTCATATCGGTCACACCGTGCCTCAGATTGAGGCGAAGCTGATTCCTAAACACCCCAAATGAATCATGGGTTGTTTAAATAAAGTATTGAAACAATATGAATGTATTTTATTGGTTTAGAGTATGTCACTTTTCCCTTTTTCTAAAATTATTGTCAATTTAAAATAAAAAGACACACTTGGAGTCATAGCGGTCACACCGTACGTCAGATTGAGGTGCGAGTGATTCATACAATTCAAAAATGAATGATAGATCATTTTAATAAATTATAAAGACAATATGAATTATTTTTCTTAGATTTGAGTAGGTTAGTTGTCATTTTTACTAAAATTGATGTCAATTTTTAATAAAATAGACGCACTTGGAGTCATACCAGTCACACCATGACTCAGATCAAGGTGTGGCTGATTATACACATCCCAAAGGACTCATGAATCATTTACCTAAAGTATAAAAACAATTTGAATGTGTTTTATTGGTTTTCAATAGGCCAATTTCCCTTTTTACTAGAATTGATGTCAATTTTAAATAAAAAGATGCACTTGGAGTCATACCGGTCACACCATGCGTTGGGTTGATATGATTCTGATTCATAAATTTCCAAAACGACTTATAGATAAGTTTCCTAAAATATAAAAATAATTCAGATGTGTTTAATCGGTTTTGAGTAGCTCAGTTGTCCTTTTTACTAAAATTGATGTTAATTTTAAATAAAATAGATGTACTTGGAGTCATACTGGTCACACCGTGCGTCGTATTGAGGTGTGTTTAATTTACACATGTATTAAATAACTCATGGGTAATTTAAATAAAGTTTGAAAATAATAAGAATGTGTTTTATTGGTTTTGAATACATCACTTGTCTTTTTTACTAAAATGTCATTTTAAACTTGAAACACGCACTTTGAATCATAACAGTCACATCGTTTATAATTTTGATAGGAGACCAATTTATAAATGTCACAAATGATTTATGAATTTATTTCATAAATTATCAAGAAAATATGAGATTTTTTTCTCATTTTTCAGTGAGTGACACATTTTGAACTAAAGTGTCGATTTTAAACTGATAACAGACACTTTGAGTCATACTAGTCACATTGTGCATCGGATTGAGTTGAGACTAATTCCTACACATACTAAATGAATTATAGACCATTTTTAATAAAGTATGAAAACAATATTAATATATTTGTTTGTTTTGAGTATATCAGTTGTCTATTTTACTAAAATTAATGTCAATTTTAAATAAAAATATGCACCTAGAGATAAAATGATGAAAAATAATAATTAAATAAGTTGTATTAATTTACCTTTTCATGATGTTTGTATATATTCTTGGATCATTTACTTGTTTTCATTATCTCAGTTGTAGACTCTAAGTCCAATCTCTCACAAGCATGAGTAACTTTGAACAAACCACTCCATCCCGGACAAAGGAATCCACATGTATAAGAAAATGATTCTTATGTGATTAATAATAAAAAGAAATTAATTAAACATAAATATTAAACAATCTATTACTTCTATGGAAGTCACATATTTATGCTATTTTTTTACATTCTTCGACCAGGTATGTTGTCCATTCGTTTAAAATAAAATGTATATTGTCTTGTGAATATTATTTTTTCAACAATCATAATAGTATTAAAAAATATAAATACACAAAGGATTAATAAATATTTTAAATGAAATAGTAATTAACTTTGAAAATACCTCTTTGGGGATGTGTGTTTATTGATGGAATATGATCTCTCTCATACATTTTCAAACACAATTACCATAATATTTTCCATTTGTTTTTTTTGGACACTGTAGAAACATTGAGGAAAATAAGTAATTTGTTTTGATATGTGTTTGTATAGTAAAATATTATTATATGTACCCTGATACTTATCCAGTTATAGAAATTTTTAGGGTCCTTATGCACAATTCTTGTCCTCATTCCATGATTTTCATGATATTTATACACCACCCTATAATAAAATAATCCTCATTAAAACATAATATAAATCATATAACTTGAAGTTTAGTTATAAAATGTTAGATGTAGTGTATTATTATTTGAAAAATGCCATCATGTGCGGTCAGTTTGTTGGGAATCCATGTAGTGAATCTAGGAAATAAATCTTTGGAGTATACAAATTGACCACAATGAGTATCCAATGTTTCCTAAAATAAAAAAAAAGGAATAAGTAATGAAAGAAATGAAAATATATTTGATATTATTAAATTGTAGCGTTTTACTCCTGCATTGTTGGTATTAAGAAGAGTATTTCATCCTCAAGTTTTCTTTCAAATGATTTGTCCAGGTTTTCCACTATTTAATCCATTTGTTTGGATTATATTTTTGTTTGTTTTGTCGAGGTGGCATGAGGACTAATGAGTTTCATGGGTAAATTCCTTCAATTGGTATTGATATATACTCCTAAAAAATATGAAATGTATTTAGTCATAATTAACATAGTATATCAGCTTTCGGAAAATTAAATCGTGAAAACATACCTCAGGTATACATTTACAACTGAGGCTCCTAATCATTCATAATTTAGGATTTCATTTACATTCTCAAAAGAAATGTAGTCATTACCTTCCTCTTTTTACATTTTTTCTTCAAAATCAACTATGTGACTACTGCCACTTTGTAACTTTGTATCCACATAAACCTTCAATGTAAGTAAATGAAGATATTCAATAGCGAGGTAAAGGTGATTTCAGAAGATCTTTTCGATCGGTTGGTTGATCATTTAAATGGTTTTGAGTTGACCTTTCGTTTCACCCCTTACCTTTGTCTATATATAATAACATTCATCACATCAGACCCTTTTTCATTAATTGTTAAAGGTTTAGCATGGATTTTTTTTGGAAATGAATACCTCATTATCGACATGTTTTTTACAAGATCTGATGGCCATGCGATGAATTTTCGAACATCTTGGTCAACCATATGAATATCCTCATCATCAATTGGAACATGCAGCTTGATGCTCGACTCATGAGCTATGCTAATTGATACTCTCATATGACCTGTTGGAAGTGGTATGTTTTGTAGCATGTTGTCTTGGATATTGAACATAGTATCCCTCGCTAAAAGGTTATGGGTTATCAGTACAAGAATGGTATCAATGTATGTATGATTCACATTTCATAGAAAAAATTATTAGAATATTGATTAACTCGACTAAGAAAGATCTTTGAGGGGAATGGATCACCTCAAAGTTGGTGGGGGTGGGGGGATCTTCATGTAATTATTTTTCTTGAGTTTTTTATTATCTTTTCTTCCCCCCATAACACTTTCTAGGACTAACAATGAAATTTTTCTTCAAGGATAGCTAATCTTGATTTCATCTCTGTCACTTTTGTATATTTATCCTCCTATTTTTTTTCTCGAAATATGTTCGGGGAGTCACCCCAAAACCATCACCTTTCATGCGGTCATACTATTCTGGCCACTTCAAGTCCACTGATAGTATGTGTTCATAAAAAACATGTGTTGATGATTCCAGTGACTATGTCAGATAGAAAATATAAGAAAATAAGTAATCATTATTATGTAATAACAATTTTAAGTAAATTTTTTTTATTATGTCATACTTACACATGTTTCCCACACTTTTTTGTATGTTTTCATATTTCAGTATCTCATATTTATTTACACATGCCTCCTTCCATAGCACATGGCGTGAGATGGAAGTGTATTTGGATTTGGATTTATCAATTTTTATATAAATAGAGCAACATAATTATGTTGTTGTTTCATATCACATAAAAGTATTATGTTAGATTTAAAATATGTACCAATTTTTTTTTTCAAGTGAAACATACCCCATCTTTACTTTACGGTAGGGGTACATTGGTTTTGCTTCTTGTTCCTTATTTTCATCACCCATTTGCAGTTTCATATATAAAAAATTATCAATCAAAGTAATGAATACACATATGGTCAAACAATATATTACCAAGCAGAATGTTCCTAAAAAGACAGCTCTCCATGATGACCAGTAAACACATCCCATGCTTCTTGAGTTATTAGGCATTCATACATAAGTGGTGGGTGTGAGTTTATTTTCCATTTTTCATCTTTAAGATAATGTCTCATTATAATTGTGCTAAATCCTCTGTGAATCCTTCCATAAATCATTAATACATATTTCTTATGGGAGTCATCTACTATAAATTCACTTTTTAAAGGATGATTAAGTGTAAATAAATGTTTCATTATTTTATTTTTTAGTAAAATAATGAAATGATATCATAATGTTACTACAATATCTTCCCACATCGGTGTCTTAAGCATGGGCACAACATGGTGTCATGAATCTACATCAATTTGAATGAATTTACAAGTTATGAGTCCAATGTAACTGCTAAACATGGCCTTGTTGGGGTTAACATTTTGTCCCTACACATGCCATCCAACCTCAAATTTGATTCCTTTTCTTTTCTCCTTAATGATTTTTTCTAACTCCGTCAAACTACAGTGCTCTTATTTTTTCTGCATCACCAGTCCTTCACCGTCTACCATTTCTTCAGATTTAACATCATCATTATGTTGTTCCTATAGAGCGGTAGCATCAGTATGTGTAGAATCTCATTGTTCCTATGTACTAGGGGCATCAACAAGTTGAGAAACCCATTGTTTCTCTAGAGCGGTAGCATCGACATGTGTAGAAGGTTGTTGTTCCTATGCATTGGGAGCAATAACAACTTGAGAGACCTGTTGTTCCTCGGGATTGGGAGCACCAACATGTTCAAAATTCATTATCTCCATATGTGGTTTAATATTTAATTTAGATTAAACAAATATAGCAATGAACAGATAATCACATGTGGTAACATAATGTATATTACAAAAAAATATAACCAGGTTATTAAACTCTCTTTTTTTTTAAAATACTGAAGAGATTTGACCTCTCTATCGAGTATCCAAATCCCTTCATTATGGTCTCCTCTGACATACAATACCCCATCTATATTAGGACAACTACGAAATGATTGTGATGTCCCAATGAAAGGGTCATCCTCGGTTGAATTTTCATCTAACCCTTATGTGGTTTTGGTTGATAATAGAACAATTGACCATTTTCATTTTGTGGGATCTAGAACATAAAATACTTGTACTACCTGTGATGCCATTATAAATAGTTCTTCTTTGTACCCTTCATTATTAAAATCCACTTTCATGAATCCCAATTCATCGATTTTATCAATACTCATGTTATCAACCCACTTGCATTGAAAAATCAACACTTGGAATGTTGTATAATCCAACTCCCATATTTTTTTGATGATGCCAAAGTAAGACATATTCGTGTAAATTGGATTTTTATCCTTGTCACTAGAAACATGCATCACTTCAGCCATAAGTGTAACACCACTATTTTTCATGGTACTATCTTCATTGTGTTAATTTTTATAGAATATATAAATAGTAATTTCATAACCATTGTTAGATAATACATACACACTTATTCCTCTGGCTGCCCATCAAATTCATTTTGAAATTGAATCTTTATTTTCTTCTAACTCCTTAAAAATATGGCCCCAAAACCATCATATAAACTGTTGATTATGTGTATTTGATATCCATCTTTCAGTCCTTGATGGATTCAAATTCCTAATAAATTATTCATGGGTTTCAATATATGGGGAAACCTCCAAATTTTTGTGAAAAATTTAAAGGTGGGCCAACTCATGACTTATAATATTGACTATTAAATCATTTCTTCCAGAGATTCCTTCACCCATGAGCCACCCAGTGTGACAAGATTTCGGTAGAACAATGCTTTCCACACCGAATAGATATTTGGTAAAAAATTCAACGACTTCCTTAATAATATATCACTCTATAATAAAAACCTCTGACTAACTTTAATTTTTGACATACCCTTTAAAAATATTCATATACCCTTCATTGGGGTACATCTATCTATAGTGAACATGACCACATAGTCAAATCTCTCTCACCAAGTGAACCATAAAGTAAACCATCATATTAAAGAATGTTGGAAGGAAGAACATTTCCAATTCACATAATATAATGAAAATTTCTCTTTACATAGTCAGCAATTTCTTAGGGTTTATAACTTTGTTGTATATAACTTTGAAGAAGAAATAGAGCTTGGTTAATGGATAATAGAAATTCTTGGAAAAAATGAAATGTAAAGCTATAGGAATTATATCTTACATCAAAACATGGAAGTTGTGTGATTTCAAAACCTTTAAATTTAAATCGGTCATTGACACAATACTCTTGATATTTGATGAATAGTCCTCTAGAACCTTTGTATCATTAAAGAAGTTGCATAACTAATATATCTCATGCTTGGATTGAGTACAAGTGGTTGGAGGAAGAAAAGTTTGTTTTCACCCTTCACTGGCGCCAACTCTTCTCATATTCTCATGTCAACCATGTCTAACCTTGACTTAATTCCATCCTTAGTTTTGCTGGGTTCATTTAGTAACATGCCAATGACACTATCACATAAATTTTTTCAACATGCATAACATCAAGAAGATGTCTGATGTATAGACAATTCTAGTATAGTAATTAAAAAAACTGATCACTTTTTCTAACTGATTTTTGTAAGTTTTTTAAAAAATAGTTTACCAAAATCATTGTCCACATATTTTACTTTCTCAAATAGTTGATCACCTATTAGTAGAGAAAGTGTTGTATGTTATTATTAACTTACATCGAATGATGTCATCCAAGATCAGTACTTATGTCATCAAGTTATAAATCTATGATGTCCTAGAAACACAATCTTCAATGAATGTTTCAACCTAATTGACTGTGTACCTTGCTCGCAAACAGGACACCCTTGAGTTCCTTTAATTCTATATCATGACAAATTTCCATAAGCAGAAAATCCATTTATCATCTCGTACAACATGTCTCTTAATGTGAAATCTTCATTTTTGTAAGTATCATACAATTTAACACCTGAATCCCACAACAATTTCAAATCCTCAATCAATAGATCCAAATAAACATAAATATCATTACTAGGTTGTTTTGGTCCTAATATAAGCATAGATAACATGATGTATTTTCATTTCATGCATAACCATGGTGGCAAGATATAATTTACCAATATAATAGGCCATGTACTGTGAGTTCTTCTTTGAAAACCAAAAGGATTCACTCCATCTATAGATAATGCAAGACAAAGGTTTCTCGAATCATTTCCAAATTCAAGATACTCATGATCAATTCTATTCCACTAAGGAGAGTCTTTTGGGTGATGTAGTTTCCCATTTTTATTTCTTGTATCTGTGTGCCACATCAATTGACTTGAAGTCTCCTCACTTCTATATAGGTTCATAAACCTTAGAATGATTGGAAAGTACCATAAAAATTTTGTGAGACTAGATTCATTTTTCTTGTATCGAGAATCACCACACTTTGGGCATTCTGTAAGTGATTTTTGTTCATTGCAAAATATTATACAGTCATTCGGGAAGGCATGTATTTTTTCAAAGATCATACACATTGAGAAAAGAATTCATTTGGTGTCATGTGTTCGGATAGGGATCCCATTATCTTATAGGATCATATCATTCAAGAGATAAAGTGGTTATTTAAAACTAGCATCACTCCCTATGTTTCCTGGTTTCAAATTATACAGCTTTAGTATAGCTGATAATGATGTATATTTAGTGTGACCATCATACAATGATGTCTTTCCACAAATCTTTAACTTCTCAAACAATTTTAAGAAATCACGAAGTTCATATTCAATTGTCCTTATCATTTCCTCAATACGATCTTAATCATAATTCATATCTGTAATCAAATACTCGATACATTCTTCTTCATCATCCACACTTTTAATCATATTAGATGATCCATAAAACACAGTGTTATCCCAGCCACTAGCTACATTCATTTCCCCCCTGTTTTTATTCCAACATTTATAAATTCGATCTATTTTTTGACATATCAAGTGTTCTTTAAAATCCTCTGAACTAATTAGTCTTTAATAACAACAACGTAAACATGGACAATGAATTTAAGAAGGGTCATATACATAATCTTTTGCAAATTTTCTGAACTATTTCACTCCATCTTCATACTCTTTCGTCATATGATTGGAATCCATCCATTATTTATTCATATCCATCCTATTTGATTTGGTAATATTAATATTTAACAAAATAAATACACAAAAGATGTTCAACTAGGGTCACCATCCAACCATATATCCCTCTTGGAAGATCCAAATGAAGTGGAATAAGCCAAAAAAAACTTGAAATTATAAAATATAGGGTTGATCAAAAAGTATAGTAGGTTACCACAACCTACCAAATATAAGATATCACTTTCGCATTACATCCTAAAAAATCTAGTTTGAAATACTTTAGAAAAATAAACATTTTCTATAAAGTCTTACCAAATAAGTAGTAACACATAAAAGTGTGTTAAAACTCTTTTTATAAGATTTTCATTAAATGGAAACAATCACTTGGAAAAAATTTTTCCTCAGCCAATACCTCTTGGTCAAATAAAATTGTTAAAATATAACTTTAAACTATTTCATAAACACCCATTTTTGAAATACACATTTCAAAACTCAAATAGGTTTCCAACTATCATACAATTTTTTAAAACATGTTTGAAAACCATCCATTTCCATAAAACTAGGTATAGTGGCCTAAAACCACATTTTCAAAACTCACACATTCTTGGAGTTTCAAATACAATCCATTATAACTTTTCTAATTTGAGAAAACTTTTCAAACTCATTAATAAAATATTTTGAAAACACTTAAAAATAATGCTTTCCTTTTTTTCTTCTTTAAAAACCTTTCACAATCCCTTTTCAAAAAATATGAAAAGAAAACCATACAAATAAGGAAGAAATCACATGATCAAGAAACACTATGTAAAGTTGTACAACATGAAGAAAACAACAAGAAAATATGTTCCAAAAAATAATATAAATATTAGGGGATACAATTGAAGCAGATAGATAAAACCCCTAAATGATACTAAAAAGGATTCTAGTGTCATGTGCATCGTCATTATGTTGTATTAATAAAAGGACATGAAATAGATATAAGGAAACTTGGTTGTCACTAATAAACCTATCCATACCCCTAGAATTCCCATAAAACTAGGTCGTCAGTAATAAACATCCCTACATGAGATCAAAAGATACAATGGTCATACTAGAATCAAAGGGGCTTAATAGGGTATCACACCTTTTATGAAAACTCATTTTTTATAAAATTTCAAATGGGCCTTCTATTTTAAAAACATGATTGGAATACCAATCCATTTTATCATTTATAAAATCTATCCAAATCTACTCTTCTGACCAATTTTATCAAAACACCTTTGAAACTCAAATGGGAATTCAAACTACCCTTTAAGAAGCCATTGAAAAACATTCAAAGAAACAGTAAGTTTCAAGATCCAATCCACATGAGAAAACACACCATTTTGAAATAATCCATCTCATTTGGAAATATTAAAATCTTTAAACACCCCAAAATGTTGATATAAAAATTAACCAAGGCTAAAAAAGTGGTCTTAAATATAGATCACAAGGGTTAACTAACCAATTTAAAAATAAAACAATATTTTCCAAAAAAATTAACACTTTAAAATCACCCAAACTCTTGGTTTGAAATCCAATTAACACAAGAATAATTTTTAAAACATCAAATCGATGATTAAAACTAATTTTAAAACCAAAATCATTCTTTAAAAAAAATCAATTTATGCATTTTCCCAAATAATTTTCATCGAATATCATTCCATAATAAGGGATAAACCACTTGGAAAACACCATTTATCCCTCACCGGAACTCATATAGGCATAAGTATAATAAATAAACACTTTCAAAACAAAAATAATTTAAATCCATGTAATATTAAGTGACCATAAAGAAACACCACTAGCCCCGTACATAACCTATCACAAATCAATGACGAATGGTCTATAAATTCAAATATAGGATGAATGGATATCAGAATTATGGTCTATAAATTCAATTATATGTGGTTATTACTCCTAAAAAAAAGATTAAACCACAATAAATATTCTCTATAAATTCACACATGAACCAGGATATACCTCAGGGAGTCCCCGATCCACCCATGTGTGTGTGTTCATGGGATGCACCAAGGTGATTAACAAGGAAATTCATTATAATTAATTTATTGAAACAAGGGATTCAATACGAAAAACCCATCGAAAACCATATGAAATAGGAAACCATCACAAGAAACACTTCAGGACCATAACACAATCACATTGAAGTATTATAAATTTTAAACATTAATTGGATAATCAAAATCCACATGAAAAAAACTTCATGTCATTTTATCAAACATATGGCATACACCAATTCTATTTAAAAGTAAAGAATAAAATTACTCTGCTTGGTAATTATTTTGGTAACCAACTCTAAACCATTATGAAATTCATTATTTTAGAGGATAAACATTTAGGAATCTCATTCATATAAATTTTATGAATAAAAATTAAAGGCATGAAACCACCTACGTCAAACCATGTGAGGTTGGAATGAAACCTTTATAAATTGGTAAAACAAGACCTAAGACATGATCTGAAAACCTTAACCTCAATAACCAAAGAAAAAAATCATAAATCCACTATCTTTGGGTTCTTCTAATAGAGGAATAATCCAATGGAAATATAGATAACCAAAAATTATTTAAGGGAAGTGAAATAAAGGGGCTTACCTTTTAAGGAGTGACGTCGGTAGGGAGCGATGGCAGTAGGAAGCGATGCTGGAAAGAAGAGACAATGGCAGTGCAGGGAGTGATGAAAGTGGGATGCTATCGACGAATTCTAGTGCAGACTTTTGGTTGTGGGGAAATTTGGAAGATTGTGCACGGTACAAGCTGTATACCTACTGACGTCGTTTTGTAGGCGAGGTGGACCGGGTGTTGTTTTAACAGTCCTTATTTTGGGATGCTAAAATGGGGATTATTTGGTCATTTTTAATGTGTCTTCTATTTGAGAATGGTCTGTAGTGGGGCTTTCTGTTGAGCCCATTTTCCATTTTTGGATATCGTTTTGGGTGGTGTTAGGTTGTTGCTTTTGTGTTTGGTGTTGACTCTTATACCACATGACTTTTTGTTGTTTTTATGAACTTTTATTTTCGTTAATAAATTTTAGAACCGAGTATGCTCAAATCCTAGACTTTCCTGGTAAATATATTTATAAATATTTGTATATTCAAAATGGTGCAGACCATGGGTTGTAACCCATGGTCTCATAATTTATTAAAAATACAGAAAAGACAAGGTACAAAAGGAGATAAAAGGAGACATGCCACATCCATATAGGCAGAGAATCCATCAAATCATATTTGGGATCGACCACTGACTCTACCTCTCAAATGGATACCCCTCCTCCAGGTATTAGTTTGTTTCCATGTCCTATCATCCACACCAATTGTGTCATCTACTGAGATGGGATCCATAGGAGGCCGTGGAACTTGTACTTTAGCTTGAGATGGTTCTTTTGGACCAAGAGGGTTTCCAAATTCCTCCTGATACACCTCCCTGCTCTGAGACCTGTTAAGGATGTCAAGCAAGCTAAAGCGATTATTATCAGGTTTTGGTGGGGGCATCACCGTGTCATGGATGTCAGCCACAGATCACTGCAACTCATTCACAATAGGGGATCGCTCCACTCCTCTTCCCATGCTCTTCTCCGAGGAAGCACCAACCATAGGATCAGCACATATCTTGGCTTGATACATCAAGGCATCCTTAAATGAAGAGGGATCTCCAAGTTTCAGCTTCACTTTTCTACTACCCGCTAACAACCTATCCTCATACATTACCTGCTGATCAATTTCAGCCTAAATCTCTAATTCAAGTGCATTATGATCATCCTCAAAGCCCCGTGTGGAAGACTCCTCCAACGCTTTACTCGAGAAACCTATGTCCGACACACCATGTTGAACCAAGCTTTGATCCATCCTCCTATCTCCATCACCCATATTGGCATGAATTTCTGCACCTGGATGCCTCTGATCCGGATCAGGGTGACACCCAACGACATTCCCATTTCCTGTCCTAGACACCTTTGGCACCTCTTCATTACTCTCAAGAGCCATTTTATGCCCCCTGTTCCGGTAACAATTAGAAGATGCATGCCCTTTCTTTGAGAAAACTGAGTAGAACAAGTTCATTATGCACTTCTCTTTGGAGTGTCCAATAGACTGACAATTCAAGAAAAATAGAGGAATATTTTCATAGAAAAATTTTAGATTCAATACATCATCATCAATATATAACATCACCCTATCAATTAAAGTATAATTGAGATCCACTTCAACCAAAACACGGGAAAAAACCATACTAAGAATCCTTAGTAGCTTTATCCATCTTGATTGGAATACCAATCGTTGAGGTGATGTCAAACAAAATTTTTCAGTGCCACAAAATCCAATTGAGTCCAGAAATCCTTACCTAGACCTGCACACATGTGTTTTTAATGGAAAGAGGGGAGAATCGGGGATCCCATTTCTGAATGCACATTCAACCTGGCTTTAGATAAATTGATTCATGCCCCTAAGTATTAATTTTCAGATCTTTTGAGGGGAAGATAAAGTGGAAATACCCATGCCCCATCGGTACACACTTCCAATTGCTGAAACCCCATAACGAGGAGATGCGGTCGGAAAGGTCATCAACCTTCCACGGTGGGCACCCAGTGGGAAGAATAACCAGCACAGTAATGGAAAATTCACACATCTTATACCTCTCAGAAACAACTTTGCGATTAGCGGTGACATGGGTGGTCTTATCCCTCTTGACAATATGATCTGGAACACCCTCCTTCAGAGAAAAGAAAGCGCGACACGATCTGGAATCAACTGCGGTGTGAACCCTCACACCTTTATCATTTCCCGAAGAAACAAAATCATGGCTGTTGAAGTGATTCACGAAGAGGAAAGCTTCAGGAAGAGTCAAATATGACGATGCCATCAAAGAATCCATCAGAACCTAGCCGCCACAAAGACTCTCCGCTACGCCACTACAAAGACATGTCACGAAGCCTCTGTACCACTGCTCGACGCTACTGGGAAGTCCACTACAATGCCTCAAAAAGCTGATTATACTCACACATCAATATATTTATTGACCAAATTCATTAGAGACATTTATTTATTTAAATAAATATATATTTATTTAAATAAATATATATATTTAAAAAGTATTTATATATAATTATAAATATATAATTTTAAATATAATAAATATATTTATTATTTAATAAAATTTATTATAATTTTATAAATATTTGAATATATATTTATTTAATTGTAATCTTATAAATACTTTTTTTTGAAAACATTATATATATATTTGAATTATTAAAAAAAATATTAATTATAAACATGTGTTTTTTATTTAATGTATATAAATAAACATATTTTTGAATATAAATATAATAATTTTATTTAAATTAATAATATTTTTTATAAAAAACTTTTATCAGCGCTAAGAATAGCGTTGATAAATCAATCCTTTATCAGTGCTAAAAAAACACTGATAAAGGGTACACCTTTATCAGCATTTTTTTAACACTGATAAAAGCTGACAATTTCCTTGCACCGATATGTGGTAGTGTTAAAAGAAAGAATTACATCAACTTGATAATTTTTATTGTTTTTTTATCAATTTGGTTAACACTCATCATAACATCACTATGGTAAAGAATTCAAACTAGAATTCTTCTAGTGATATTCACACATGCTGATTATCCAATAAAAACATATATTTTAATTAGATTTTAATGGTATTAAATGTTCATTTTTGATCTTATGGTCCTGAGTTAGTGCATTTTCATTATGAACATCCATTCTCATCATTTGTGCACTTCATGCCTAATATACACCAATTTAGGCCCAATGAGTCATCTAATTCTAAGGAATGTAATTATCAATATTTTAATTTGATATTTTGGGAACTATATATAAAATTAAATGTGAACATTTTTTATTCAGGGATCAATGGATGATTCATAAACGATGATGGAGATATTTGGAGATGAATGAAAGCAATTCTAGAGAAGGCAGATTTGACACTATCCCACTTATGAGACTGTGGGGTCAAACATACAGGTCCAATGAATACCAAATTTTGTGGTATGATAGAGGAATTATTGAGGAACAAATCACTCTTCAGGAGATAATGATAATTCGACCTCTATGGTAGTCATTAAGGCGGTCCAAGTTAGAGATACAATTCTAGGCCATATTCTGCGGCCCAGAAAAACAGCCCACTAATTTGATCATATCTCGGAATCCACAACTCCAAATGGGTCCAAATTTTACAGGAGGTTAGAATACATCCGTAGATCCATTTTTTTCTTCTATAGACCACTCTTATTCGGCCATCTATAAGGTCTTATAAACGTGTATGTTCGGTGAAGGAAAGCTGGATGCCACCTTGGGTCAAGGGTGGAAAAATCAACTCTCCCTTACTTTCCACCCACCTATGGCCTACCACAATTAATTGAGGAGACTTAGAATATTGGAGGCTCGACCCAAGGGCTCAAAGATTACTATTTAAGGCAATGGTGTTGTATGATTTAAGTATCTTGGATGCTTTGTTCAATTGTAATTTTATGCTGCAATTTTGTTGTCTCAAATTTTTCTTTCACATGTAAGTTGTTCAATTCACTTTAATCTCTTAATAAAAGTTCTTATTCTACTCTTATTATGTTGTTCTTCATATCACTTTGATATCGTTGGATAAAGGTGTGAATTTATTCACACCAAACCTTGTGAAATTATTCACACAACGGTGTAGTGATAATTTTATTTTTGTTGTTTTCTTTACTTTTCCATTTCCTCCCTCATGAGTCTACTTTCCGCTTCCATTGAAACCATGGGATCAATGGAGGGATAACCCAATTATGGGTTGATCCAAGAGAGTAAAAAGGGGATGGATTGAATGTTATTTATCACATCATTAATGTATAATCACTTCTTAAATTGAGATTTTTATTTGATGATTTTTAAACTCCATCGTCCCTGTTGAATTTAAGGTCACACACTTCATGTGCTAATACGAACCTTTACCTTGAAGTGCTCAAAAATTTGATCCTTAAAGTGTATAGGTGATTAGTATTAAAGGGTGTAGGCATTGAACCAGTAAGTGATGATGTTGTTTTATCTTCTTAAATGAACCCATCTCAAATATAAGAAATTGAAATCTTTGAAAAGGAAATATGTCCAATCCACCCCGAGCGATAACCTAAGATCAACTCATTATTTTAAATTGAATTCATTTAAATCTATTAGATATCCTCTAAAATCATCTAAAATAAATTCAAGTTGGCCACTTTATAGCCTAAAATATTCCATAGAATGTTCATGTCTATAGGTTACTTCTTAGGTCTCTGTGGATTCGACAACCCAAGCTAGACTACAAGGACCATTCTACCTTCATATCTTGGGTAAATTTGAGCGAGAATCAAATTTTGGCGCCGTTTATGGGGACCCAAGTAAGTAATCTAAAAACCCATTCTATTCTCCCCCATTTCTTCTTTACTCATCCAAATTCTCTTATCTTGTCCCTTTCTCGTTTTTTTTTCTTTTGGCGCATGTCTGCCTACACCCGCGATCAATCAAACTGTCTAGTTAGGGTGGATAGTCCTGGGGTTGGGGAGTCAAGTACACCAAGGGAACTCATTCCATTAGATCATAATCTTCCTAATACTCTATAGTCCAAAGTTTATCCAATTTCAATGGAAGGTCTTCAAGGAAACCAACTCATAAACCCGGGTGGAAACCAAAATGGAAACCCAAATGAGGCAGCCCCAAACTTGGGGAATGTGATGGATCAAACCATGAATGAATACCTCACACCTTCCTGGACCAATGCCACATCATTCATTAGACATAATTCCCTAGGATATTCCAACTACATCTTTAAACCCCATGTCCTAAACCACCTTCCCACATTCCATGGAATGGAGTCCGAGATGCCATACCTACACATTAAGGAGTTCAATGACCTTGTAGAAACCATGTGTCCCCCACATCAACTAGAATAAGGTAAGATGAGGCTATTTCCTTTTTCTTTAAAGGATAGATCTAACAATTGGCTAAAAAATTTGAGACCATCATCCATCAACTCTTGGGACCAACTACAAAGAGAATTCTACAAAAAATACTTTCCCCACCACAAAACAATTGCACTTAAAAAGAGTATCCAAAACTTTTTTGAAAAAGAGGGAGAGTCATTCTATGAAACATGGGAGAGGTTCAAAGACACTTTAAACATGCTTCCACACCATGGTTTTTCTATACCTGAACAAGTGAGAATTTTCTATGAAGGGTTGGGTCCAGGGAATAAACAATTCATTGACATGATGTGTAATGGAACCTTTAAAAACAAAGCCCCAAATGATGCTTACGAGTATCTAGAAAGCCTTTCTGAACAAAACCAAACATGGGGAACTTCACCTTATTCTGAAAAGCCACAAAGAACTACTGGAATTCATACACTTAGAGAAGAGGAAAGACTTAGGGCTAAACTCACAACACTCTCTAGGAAGGTTGAAGAGATAGACCTTAGGAAAGTCCATGAAATCCAAACTGTTGACCCTGTTTGCACAATTTGTGACAAACATGACCATAAGACAGACAACTGCCCAACCATTCCATCCATCAAGGATGTTCTTTTAGGAGGATCCCCAAAAGAAGTAAATGCTTTGAACTTTCAAAAGACTCAATACCAAAACACCTTCAACCTAAGGTATAAAGACCACTCAGGCTTCTGCTGGAAGGATAACCAACAACCTAGCCAACCACAGGGACAAAATCCTTACCCACATCAGAACTAACAAACCCATAACCAGTTCCAAACCCAACCTATCCAATACCAACAGCCACCAGTCCATTTTCAACAAACCATCCCACCTCCAAAATATCCCACCGGGATAAACCAATCTTCTCAAGCACCAACCCAAACTGTTCCACAAAGCCTACTAGAAAAACTGTGAAAACAAATGGAGAGGATGAACTCAGAAGTCTCTTCCCTAAAACAAGAACTCTAAACCATCAAAACTGGAAAGGTACCCATGCCTACTCAGGCGGTGCCATCCTCAACTTCAAGGGGAGAGTCAAGTTGTACTCAAACAACTAATGAACAACTAAAGGCTATGAATGTTTTAAGAAGTGGGAAATCAATTGAGAAACCTGAACAAATAATTCAAAACCCACCTGAAGATTCAAAATTGGATGAAAATTCAAATGAACCAAATGATCAAATTGAAAAACATGATAACATTGTCAAAGAAACAACTCTTCAACAAACAACCCCACAACCTGCACCATTTCCTCAACGCATGAGGGGGAAAACCAAGCCTGAATTGAGTGAAACATTGAGGGAAATATTTTCACAAGTAAAGTTGAACATACCCATTCTCGATTCCATCCAAACTATACCTGCCTACTCAAAGTACCTTAAGGACTTGTGCACTTTTAAAAGAAAATTTTCACATAAAACCAAGTCCTTTTGGCTGCTAATGTGAGTACCACCATTCAAGGGACCATTCCTCCTAAGTTGAAAGACCCGATTTTCCCTTATATCAATGTTGAACTAGGAGAGATCAAAGTTTTCAAGGCCTTGTGTGATCTAGGTGCTAGTGTCAATCTCATCCCATATGCTGTGTACTGCCAGTTAGGCCTAGAAGAACTCCAACCCACATCTGTCACACTTCAACTTGCTGATCATAGCATTAGGGTTCCAAAGGGGATTTTAAAGGACGTTCTGTTAAAGGTTGAAAACTTCATATACCCTGCTGATTTCATTTTCCTTGACAACCATCCAAACTTATGAAATAAGGAACAAACCCCAATCATCCTTGGTCGTCCTTTCCTTGCAACAATCAACTCTGTCATCCGAGTCCGAAATGGGAACATGACCATCACCTTTGGGAACATGACTCTAGACTTGAACATTTATAATGCAAGCTCACAAATAGGGGATGATGAGGACATTCATGAAGTAAACATGATAGGAAGCATTGATAATGAATCCATAGAACATCAAGGAATATTTGATGAATGTTTAAGTCAGGATGAGATTGATTTCCTTTGTTCATATGAAGGAAGTTTATCTCCTTGGCTTGAATCATTTTTAAATTACTCTTATGATGAAGTCTTAGGTCCAACAATCAGTGAAACCTTTCAAGAAACCAATTTCATGAAGGCCACTCCAAATTCCTTCCCTAAATCTGATCAAGCCAATCTAGTAGCTGAAACTTCTACATGTGGGGAATCAATCCTATCTGAAACTCTAAAAAAGGAAATTGAACTTGATCCAATGTCCCAATCTTCTTTTAAAATTCCGAACCAACCTGATCTTGAATTGAAGGAACTTACCACTACACTCAAGTATGCTTTCCCAGGGGACAATCAAACACATCCTATTTTCATTTCTTCTTCTCTTGAAGCCAATCATGAAAGGATGCTTCTAGATGTCCTTAGGAAGCATAAGAAAGCCATTGGTTGGACCCTTTCTGATATTCCTGGGATTAGCCCACTTATCGGGACTCATAGGATTGTTCTGGAATCTGATTCAAAGCCATGTCATCAACCTCAACGACGACTCAATCCTAATCTCATAGAGGTAGTAAGAAAAGAACTCTTGAAATTTTTAAAAGTTGGTATCATATATCCCATAGCTGAGAGTGAATGGGTGAGCCCAATCCAAGAGGTTCCAAAAAAGGCTGTAATCACAGTGATAACCAATGAGGATGGAGAGATTCTTCCAACAAGGGTGAGTAGTGGATGGAGGGTCTGCATTGACTATAGGAAGCTAAACTCATTCACCAAGAAGGACCATTTCCCCTTACCATTCATTGAACAAGTCCTTGAGAGAGTGGCAGGTCATGCGTTCTACTGTTTCTTAGATGGGTACTCAGGGTATAATCAAATTGAGGTCTCCTTAGAGGATCAAGGGAAGACTACATTCACATGTCCATTTGGAACCTTTGCTTTCAAACGCATGCCCTTCGGGTTATGCAATTCCCCTAGAACCTTCCAACGGTGCATGATGGGAATCTTCTCAGACATGGTAGGAGATTTTCTAGAGGTCTTCATGGATGAATTCTCTGTGTTTGGGGATAAATTTGAGGGATGTCTGCAGAATGTGGAGAGAGTCTTGTCAAGATGTGAAGAAAAGAATCTGGTCCTAAACTGGGAAAAATGCAATTTCATGGTTAAAGAGGGACTTGTTCTAGTCCATCTGGTCTCGAGTAGGGGGATTTAAGTTGATAAAGAAAAGGTTGACATCATTCATCACCTTCCATCACCCAAAAATGTCAAGGAAGTGAGGTATTTATTAGGACATGCTGGTTTCTATAGAAGATTCATCAAGGAATTTAGTTCAATATCCCACCCCCTTTGCGCTCTCCTAGTAAAGGATGCTTCATTTGTTTGGACATAAATCTGTGAGGGTTCATTCTCAACCCTCAAATCCTCTCTCACCTCTCCTCCCATTATGAAATCTCCAAATTGGAACCTTCCTTTTGAACTTATGTGTGATTCCAGTGACTTTGTTGTAGGATCTGTGTTAGAAAAACATTGTGATAAAAATCCTTATGTCATTGCTTATGCAAGAAAATCCTTAAATGATGCCCAAATCAACTACACCGCCACTGAAAAGGAGTTACTTGCTATTGTGTTTTCCTTAGAGAAGTTTAGGTCCTACATCTTAGGATCCCCCATCACTATGTTCACTGACCATTCTGCACTAAAAAACCTCTTCCAAAAACAAGATTCTAAGGCTAGACTGATTAGGTGGGTCCTTCTCTTACAAGAATTTGACCTCACAATCAAGGATAAAAAGGAGTTGAAAATGTTGTAGCTGATCAACTCTCTAGGATGGAATTCAAAGACAACTCAAATCACCTTTCTGCGTCTGATTCATTTCCTGATGAACACTTATACTCTGTGAGTGACTTCCCTTGGTATGCCGACATAGCCAATTTCTTAGTTACAGGAGTCATTCCAAAATTCTCAGGGACTCAAGCTCGAAGGAAATTTCTATCTGATGTTAGACACTATGTGTTTTATGATCCATACCTCTATAAGTTCTGCCCTGAACAAGTCATTAGGAGGTGTGTTACAGAATCTGAACAAGAGTCCATCCTTAAATTCTGTCATAGTGAGGCATGTGGAGGTCACTTTTCCTCTAAGAAAACATCTGCTAAGATTCTTCAATGTGGTCTCTTCTGGCCCACCCTTTCAAGGGACTCCTACACATTTTGTCAAAGTTGTCCAAGGTGTCAACAAGTAGGGTCCATCACAAAAAGGAATCAAATGCCACTCACTCCCATATTAGTGGTTGAAATCTTTGACTGTTGGGGAATTGATTTCATGGGTCCTTTCCAAAACTCTAGGGGATACCTCTACATTCTCTTAGCTGTTGATTATGTCTCAAAATGGGTCGAGGCCATTCCCAAAAAATCCAATGATCATAAAACTGTGATTAGATTCCTAAAAGAAAACATCTTCTCTAGATTTGGAATTCCTAGGGCTATCATAAGTGATTTTGGAACTCATTTTTGCAATCGTCCATTCTCATCACTCATGGAAAAATATGGAATTTCTCACAAAGTGTCCACTGCTTACCACCCACAGACCAATGGTCAAGCTGAGTTAGCCAATCGTGAAATCAAACAAATTCTTGAGAAAACTGTCAATCCTTCTAGGAAAGATTGGTCTAAGAAACTCTTGGATTTTCTTTGGGCATATCGTACAACATTCAAAACCATCATAGGAATGTCACCATATAGGTTGGTTTATGGAAAATCATGCCATTTACCTGTTGAAATTGAGCATAAGGCCTTTTGGGAAATTAAGAAAATGGATTATGACCTCTCATTGGCCGGAACAAAAAGGAAATTAGATCTCAATGAACTGGAGGAATTAAGGATGGAGGCTTATGAAAATTCAAGGATCAATAAAGCTAGAGTTCAAGCCTAACAATCTAGGAATATCAAGGTCAAAAATTTTGAACCGGGAAAAGTTGTGCTCTTGTATAGTTCAAAACTTCATTTACACCTGGGAAAGTTAAGGTCTAGATGGTCAGGTCCTTTCATAGTGCATCATGTATACCCCCATGGGGCAGTAGAGATTCAAGATCCCACTAGTGGTCACATTTTCAAGGTCAATGGTCAAAGGTTAAAAACATTCATTGAATCATTCAATAAATAGGAAATAGATGTTGAGTTAATTGAGCCAATCTATGAACCAGGAAAAAATTGATAAATTTAGGATCTATGTCGGGCTAACGACGTTAAACAAAGCGCTGCACGAGAGGCAACCCGTGGTTTTTATGTTTCTAATATTTCTGAATCATCTTTATTTTTCAAATAAGATTAATTAATAATTTTTATATTTAAAAATAAAAAAATAGACTTTTGACCTGTTCTTCTATTATGAGTATGGATGGGTGCGAAAGGGGAGCACCATATTCATCTGTGTCACGTGGTATGATCCTTGAATAATACCTTACCCAGAAATTTAAAAAGAAGAAAATGTATCATCAGTTTATTTTGCTGTATTTTTATTATTTTATAGGTTAAGATAAAAATAAAAATAATAAAAATAAAAATATAATAATTAAAAAAGGGGACACGCCATAGGCCGTGGGGCAAACCCCGTCACAACCGGCGAAGCCGCGGGGACTCGAACCCGGGACCGAAGGGAGACAGGGGCGCGCGCTTACCACTGACCTACGACTTAATGTGCTTACTTATTCTATAATTTTTATATATATACTTATATTTTACTTATATATATATATATTGTTTTGTTTTTTTGTTTTGTTTTCCTTTTTCCACTAGGGAACTTTTCAAGCGACATGGATATCAAAGGACTAAATTCGAGTGACAAGAACTTCAAACTTCAACCACCAGGTGACTTCATTCCATGATCCTCATATTTCAATTTCCTTATTGAAACCCCCTTTTATTCCTCTACCCCATTCTAAATTTTATTTTTACGAAACTAGGGACATTTTCATTCTAAGTTGGGGGGTGTGGAAACAAAATGTTTGTTAAAAAAAACAATGATAAAAAAAAGAAGTAAAATTCCTTTATCATTCATATAATAACATCTTTTCTCACATTAAAACTACATATCAAATAACTTTTATTTCCTTGACTCTTAATTTAATTCATGATTAATTTTAAAAGCATTGATTTTGGAAGTTTGGTTGTCCAATGAAAATTTTCATCATTTTTATTTTCATCGATTAAATCAAAATGCCACAATTCACGTCCTCTAGACTGTGGGGTACTAATTTGAATTTTTGGGGTCCCATAATAAATAGCATAGGCTGGTTTGATTTTTATGAATAATATGAGTATTCAAAAAAAATTTGCGTGTAGAGCAATGGATTGACAAAATGCGAGGCTTTCGGCACTTGGGGATCGTGACTCCAGAGTTGTCTAGCCCTGAGTTTTTAAATCTATCTCTATTTATGGTAATATGACTTTTTTTTATTAAGTTAACTTGATACGATGCCCGAGTATGTGGGATTCACTTGGTGCCCTAAGGCCTTTGAGTCTGGGAGTCATCGACAAAGTCTTGCTACATGGGTTAATTTGATTAACTGCAATCTCAATTACTATAGAAATATTGCAAAAAAATACAAAAAAAAAAGATGAATGAAGAATACTCATATTAGGATTAAATGTTATTCCACCTAGCGCTTCCATGATTTCCCCCTCGAATGAAAATGAACCCCCATATCTATTGTGATTCACAACACATCATTACACCTAATTGAGTTGGATGAAGTATGATGATGGATTTGATCAAAGTAATGGTCTTGGGATTGGTATCTGCTTTTAAATTCATCTTGTTTTAAATTATCTTGATAGGTTATAAAAATATATTTGTGTGCAGTTTACATTGTGAGCACTGTTTGTTATAATGTGTTTGAAGAAAGGAATTCAAATAAAATCATTGAATTATTTTCTCGGGACTAGCAAATATCAAGTTGGGGGGGGGGTGTGATTATCCAATAAAAACATATATTTTAATTACATTTTAATGGTATTAAATTTTCATTTTTTATCTTATGGGCCTGAGTTAGTGCATTTTCATTATGAACATCAATTCTCATCATTTGTGCACTTCATGCCTAATATACACCAATTTAGGCCCAATGAGTCATCTGATTATAAGGAATGTAATTATCAATATTTTAATTTTATATTTTGGGAACTATATATAAACTTAAATGTGAACATTTTTCATTCAGGGATCAATGGATGATTCATAAATGATGATAGAGATATTTGGAGATGAATGGGAGCAATTCTAGAGAAGGCAGATTGGATACCAGCCCACTTATGAGACTGTGGGGCCCAACATACAGTCCCAATTAATCCCAACTTTTGTGGGATGGTAGAAGAAATGTTTAGGAACAAATAACTCTTCATGAGATAATGCTAATTCGGCCTCCATGGTGGTCATTAAGGCGTCCCAAGTTAGAGATACAATTCTGGGCCAGATTCTGCGTCCCAGAAAAACAGCCCACTAATTTGATCATATCTCGGAATCCGCAACTCCAAATGGGCCCAAATTTTACAGGAGGTTAGAATACATACGTAGATCCATTTTATTCTTATATATACCACTCTTATTAGGCCATATAGAAGGTCTTACAAACGCATCTGTTTGGTGAAGGAAAGCTGGCTGCCACCTCGGGTCAAGGGTGGAAAAATCAACTCTCCCTTACTTTCCACCCACCTATGGCCTACCACAATTAATTGAGGAGACTTGGACTATTGGAGGGTCGACCCAAAAGCTCAAATATGCATATTTAAGGTAGTGGTGTTGTAGTATTGAAGGATCTTGGATGATTTGTTCAATTGTAATGTTATGCTGCAATTTTGTTGTCTCAAATTTGTCTTTCACGTGTAAGTTGTTCAATTCACTTTAGTCTCTTAATAAAAGTTCTTCTTCTACTCTTATTCTATTGTTCTTAATATCACTTTGATATCGTTGGATCAAGGTGTGAATTTATTCACACCAAACCCTGTGAAATTATTCACACAACGGTGGAGTGATCATTTTATTTTTGTTGTTTTCTTTACTTCTCCATTTCCTCCCTCATGAGTCTACTTTCCGCTTCCATTGAAACCATGGGATCAATGGAGGGCTAACCAACTTATGGGTTGATCCAAGGGAGTAGAAAGGGGCTGGATTGGATGTTATTTATCACCTCATTAATGTATAATCACTTCTTAAATTGAGATTTTTATTTGATGATTTTTAAACTCCATTGTCCTTGTTGAATTTAAGGTCACACACTTCATGTGCTAATACGAACCTTTACCTTGAAGTGCTCAAAACTTTGATCCTTCAAGTGTATAGATGACTAGTATTAAAGGGTTTTGGCATTGAACCAGTAAGTGATGCTGTTGTTTTATCTTCTTAAATGAACCCATCTCAAATATAAGAAATTGAAATCTTTGAAAAGGATATATGTCCAATCCACCCCGAGTGATAACCTAGGATCAACTCATTCTTTTAAATTGAATTCACTTAAATCTATTAGATATCCTCTAAACTCATCTAAAATCAATCCAAGTTGTCCACTTCATAGCCGAAAACAGTCCATAGAATGTGCGTGTCTATAGGTTACTTCTTAGGTCTCTGTGGATTCGACAACCCAAGCTAGACTACAAGGACCATTATACCTTCATATCTTGGGTAAATTTGAGTGAGAATCACATGCTCCATGAATCTCAGAATATTGTCATTGGTATTCCAGGTGCTAGTGCATAGGAACCAAGCACCTCGTGTCATTCGTCGTTGATCGTAACAATGATTATCTCCTATTCTCACGTTCATAAGTGGGGTGAGGGGGATTTTTTCTCTCTACATTCTTGAGAGATTTTTTGAGAGGTTATTTCAATATTGAGAGATTTCTCTTGATATAATTCGTTGTGCAAAACAATTCTCACACACACACTAAAAATGACATATATAAACTGGATTATACACTTAGGGTTTAAATAATTGTAAATTACATAGTGGTCCTTTATTTAATTGTTTATCCTCAGTAAACCCCACATCAATTATTATTATTATTATTATTATTATTATATTCCATGACATGCACTATACATTAGGATATTTAAATAGCATTTTTTTGTTAAATAAATAAATTAATATTTATTTAAATGATATTAAATAAAATATATCATTTTCATCGAATCCTCAACTCAACTCACTGATCCTCCTCAGCATTTATCAAAACTTGAAAATATCATTATATTATCCATTCAATAAATTAATAAATATTATATTCACTAAACTTGAAAATAAAGATTTATTTTTAATATTCATATAACTAAATGAATATTTATATTAATTTATTCACTAAACAAATTAATAAATAAATACTTATTTATTACCTTGCGAAAATAAACAAGAGATAAATAAATATTATATTTACTAACTCGTAAATAAATAATTATTTAATATTCAACTCCCACACACATATATATATTCTAAACTCGAATATATCTAGTGATTGAATTTATGCGATCAACTTAACTTGAAAATTTATTATTCTAGAATCGGAGAATAATACTTATTCTTAATATTAAATTCAAATTGAATTCAACAGAGATTCTGGATACGCAAAGTTTGTGACCCTCTATGCCTCTTTCTTAGTGGAATTAGACAAATTTTTCTGAAGTCTAAGATCAATATTTAACAACACATCAAGACGCTCATAGGCAAAGAAGTTAATGTTCCAACAACAATAACCTCGTACACAACCACAAAACAAGGTTTTATCAGTGCTAAAAAAACCTTTATTAGTGCTAAAAAAATGTAGATAATCGAGGTGCTATTAAAAGAGGGTCTCTTTTATCACTACTAAAAAATGCGCTGATAAAAGGGTCCTTTATCACTGTTAAAAAACCCCTATTATCAGTGCTAAAAAAACACTGATAAAGGTCATTTTTTAAAAAAAAATCTATAGTTCGGAGGGTGCCCCTTTTATCAGCGCTCGACCCCCCTTTGAACAACACTAGCCTCCCCCACCCCCCTTTATTAGTGCTAGGCACTTGCTCACCCCTACACGCCCCTTGCCTTTGTTGGGTTTTGAACCTAAGACGTCCTCCTCATGCGCTCGCGACTTTGCCACTCACCTATATTGTTTTGCCTTTCATTTTATGATATATCTATATATTTATATATATATCATTATATTTTTTATCCACACACACACACACACACACACACATATATATATATTTTAAATACACATATAAATTTTTGTGTGTGTGTGTGTTTATAAATACATAAATATATATATTTATATATGTGTGTGTGCATCTATAAATATAATTATACATATTTATATTTATTTACATATATTTTATATTAATATTTATATACATATATTAGAATATGTAGATAAACATATATATGTTTGACAATACACACACAAATATATTTATATAAATATAAACATTATATATACATTAATTGTATATGTATATGTATATAAATATTCATACATTTGTATTTAAAATAAAATGGGTATTATTTTTATTTATATAAGGTTAATATATTGAGAAATATATTTTATATGTAAATATGTTTAATTATTTATTTATAAAATTAAATTTTTATGGGTGAATATATAAAAAATATGTATATATTGTTATGTATTTGATTATAAATAATAGTACATTATGAAAAACGATAAAATTTCAAAACCATAATATCAATATGAATGTAAGCCCTGAAAATCAATCTAGTCTCCATAAGAAAAAGGTAATAAGACCCCGTTAAACGAGGCTGAAATTTAATTGAATGTTAAAAAATTTGGGTATCCCGACTAAAAACTCAGTTTTGGAGGCTTTTTAGCCCTTTTTTAGCCTCAAAAAGTGTGAAAAAGGTTTACTTGTGTCATTAAAGGCGTAGAGCTCATCACAAACTTCGATTTGATATGTGGTAGAGTTCAAATGGATACCCAGATCAAAAGTTAAGGTCATTTGAAATTTGAGTTACGTTTTCAAGTTATTTTCGATTTTTTATTAATTTTTTATTTTTTTATATTCAAATTGTTATTAAATTACTATTACTCGATAATAATTAGCAAATTATTTATTAATTTTTTAAATTATTTTATAAGCCATTTTCACTAATTATCTTATATATAAGTGCAAATGACTATTTAGCTTTATCTAAAACATATTTAAAAATATATATATTATATTTATATCAATATAAATATATTTATATATTAATATATTATTTTTAATGAAATATTTTTTTGAAGTATACTTTTATCACCGCTTGTAAAAAATTGCTGATAAAGGGGGGGGTCTTTATCCGCGCTTCTAAAAAAACACTGATAAAGGTACCCCTTTATCAACATTTTTTTAGCGTTGTTAAAGGGTGGCGCTGCGGAAACTTATTTTTCTGGTAGTGCTAAAAACGCTTAGCATGTAATAGAATCTCTTTATTTCGATACCTCATCAGTCGAGTTTCATACTAGTGTCATCAACCTATATGTTTGATTTATCTTTCTTTGACTACCTAAAATGAGCTCGTTGATGAACTACCATGACCATAGATTTAATCACACAATTCTATTTCAATCAAAGGGCCAGAGATATCATTTTCCATTAACATGAAAGGGACAAATCCTTTCTTGACTTGTTTAATTATTTTCGTATCACTTATGACACACCCAACACACCCCACTTCGCCACGAGCATATGTCGTCATGGTTTTCGTCAATACATTAAATTACACAATTCATTATATACATTAATAATAATATCAAGTCTAAGGACCAATATTGACATTTGCAGATAAGAATATTCAATAACACATATAACATGTGGAATTTCTATTGGTGAGTTTGCCCTCATAACTCCCTCTCTTGAAGATTACCAGGTGAAAACTTCATTAGAAGAAGCGTCAATGTCTTATGAGCCCCCAACACCTAATTATAGTCAAACACCATATGTGTCATGTCATACATATGTCATCTTGACCATATGACATATGTTTAAAAATATAAGCATTTCAAGATTCTCATTACAGTGGGGAATTGTTATAACCTTTTGATGTAGGAAATACTCTAGGGACATTATCACATTAATGATACACATGAGAACAATCATCATGTGGCAAGATATTCATTAATATTCAGGTCATTGGACATTTTGGTATTCGAAAGCACAAAGACCGTTGCTTTTAGGGGACCAGCTCCAACAACATTTACTTATGCAATCCACCTTACTCCTTGTAAACAACTGCCTGCCCTCCCTTGTACGGTGCCCCCATCTCGCCACCACATGATCCACCTATCAATCCTCCCCTATTCCAACCACAAAACTTGCATTTGACTGCCCAACAATGACGACCGCCCACTCCAGATTGCACCCCTATGCATTGCTAAGATATTACTGTTGATCTGTGGCTCTTGCCATCCATCTTGAAGAATTTAGGACCAAATCACGACCATGGTTAAATTTCCCTCAATTAAAAGGTTGAGGGTTTAGTTGGTGCAATAACATCTAATAATAATATTAATAACAATAATAACATAAAATTATCAATAAATTCATTTTTTAGATTTATTTACGAAAGGTTTGAAAGTTGTGTACTTCTGAACTGTCACTTAGATCTTCTAGTAAATAAATCAAAAAATGGATTCATTACTAAGTCTTAACAACCTCCTTTGGGGGTCCACCGTAGTAGTACAGTCACCCCGTAATTCTACACCCAACTTGGGTTCAAATCCCGACAACCTCCTTTGGAGGGGATTTATAGGCCATTTATGACCAATATTTGAGAGTCGTGGCAGCTACAGGGCAATGATGCAACGTAACACATATGGTATGTTGAGCACACATCGAGGGAATTTGGAGTATGATGAAGGGACATTCGGGTCATCAAATGTGAGTTCATTGGGGTATAAAAATTGTAATGGGAGTCACCCTTGGAGGAGGGGGGGGGGGTGAACTGTCGTTGGTGACTCATGGACGTGTTGTTTACTTTGATTGCTACTTTTATGACCTTAATAAATAATTTCATAAAATAAAAAATAATAAAATATATAAATGAATTATTATTTAAAAAAGTTATACATTAACCGTGCATGGAAGCTTTAGATTACCAATCCTCATTAACATTTCTAGGTAAATGTTGCATCTTTTTTATGTCGACTTTTAGCCGCTCGCTGGAAACCAGGAACGCTTTAATATTTACAGCTCTTTTACAGGATCCCACACGTGATGGGGGAGGAGGAGGGTTGACGCCACCCTCCTCTCCTTTCTTTCGGCCTTCCTCCCCTTATAAAGCAGCGATCACAGAGGGGCGGTGGTGCAGCCGTCCACGACCTCCACCAAAATTAAAATAGCCATTGATACATGCTAAGCCGGTCACCCAACAGCCACACCCGATCTCCGATCCCCGTCACCCACAAGTTCCCTGAAGCCAACGCTGAGAAGGCAATGGCGTCGGGCGAGGGCGTTTCCGGCAAGGCGGTGGCGGCGCCCTGGATGAAGAGGGCGGAGGTCTACGCGCAGACGATCAGAGGAGCGCCGTCCGCGGCGTGGGAGACGCTGTGGAGGGTGGGGAAGGAGGACCCGCGGAGGGCGATCCACTCACTCAAGGTGGGGCTGTCGCTGACGATGGTGTCGCTGCTGTACCTGCTGGAGCCGTCGTTCAAGGGGATCGGGCAGAACTCGATGTGGGCCGTCATGACCGTGGTGGTCGTCCTTGAGTTCACCGCCGGTACGATCGCGGACCGGAGTCCTTCCTCGCGGTTCGTGTTTTGATTTATATATGAGTTTTGTGAACCGGCAGGGGCAACGTTGTGCAAGGGACTGAACCGGGGATTGGGGACGCTGCTGGCCGGATCGCTCGCATTTTTCATCGAGTACATCGCAAGCATTTCCGGCCGCGTTCTTCGAGCCGTTCTGATCGCCGGTGCGGTTTTTCTAATAGGTATACCAATATTTGTATTTTTTTTTTTTTTGGGGGTTTTGGGTTTATTCAGAGCTTTTATTTCTTTTGGTTGTGATATTTCACAGGAAGTGCGGCCACGTACGTGAGATTCGTGCCATCCATAAAGAAGAACTACGACTACGGGGTTATGATATTTCTATTGACCTTTAACCTGATCACCGTCTCTAGCTATCGCAATGGAGATGTGCTGAAGATCGCCCATGAGCGATTTTACACCATCGTCATCGGCTGCGGCGTCTGCCTCTTCATGACTCTCCTCATATTTCCTAACTGGTCCGGGGAGCACCTCCACAATTCAACTGTATTCAAGCTCGAAGGCCTCGCTAAATCAATTGAAGGTATCTATGTTTTCTAACCTCCGCTTCCTTTGTACCCCACCTCATCTCTAATTTCTATTGTTAAAACCACAGCTTGTGTGAAGGAGTACTTTAAAGAGGGTGAATTGGAGGTAATTGGGGAGGAAAAATCATCGGAAGATCCCATTTACAAGGGGTATAAGGCTGTATTGGATTCTAAGTCATCAGATGAAACCCTGGTATATAACAATCTCTTTGAAACAATCTTATTTCAAGTCCTCACATGAAACCATGATAGGCATTACATGCGAGTTGGGAACCGAGGCACTCAAGACACTGCTACAGGTTTCCATGGCAGCAGTACGTGAATTTGGGAGCTGTTCTCCGCCATTTTGGGTACACGGTGGTGGCGCTGCATGGGACTTTGAGCACTGAGATTCGGGTATGATACTTGTTTTATATGTTTATATTTTTAGCAATGTATGGTTGTGATTTTTGAGCCCATTTTACAGACGCCGCCATCGGTTCGGAATGTTTTCAAGGATCCCTGCATTCGTGTTGCCGGTGAGGTGTCCAAAGCTCTGATGGAGCTGGCCAGCAGCATCCGAAAGCGCCGCCATTGCTCCCCGGAGCTCCTCACTGACCAGCTCCACGAAGCGTTGCAGGACCTCAACAGCGCGATACGGTCGCAGCCAAGGCTGTTCCTCAGCTCCCACACCGGCAACGGCAAGTGCAGCCAGGCCACCAGCATGCTCGCCCTTGCGGCGGCGACCGCCGACAGCCAGCAGCCGAAGCCGGCAAACAGCCCCAAGGCCGGTTCCTCCCCGGTCGCCCTGACGAGCGTGAAAACCGACAGCTCCGCGCTGATGGATTGGAAACGGAAGAGCGGCGGCGGCGGCGGCGGAAACAACAAGGTGCTGCGGCCGCAGCTGAGCAAGATCGCGATCACCAGCCTGGAGTTCTCGGAGGCGCTGCCCTTCGCGGCGTTTGCGTCGCTGCTGGTGGAGATCGTGGCGAGGCTGGACCGCGTGGTGCATGAAGTGGAGGAGCTGGGGCGAATCGCTGTATTCAAGGAGTTCGACCCGAACGACGGGGACGACATGAGCGCGCACCAGGCCGGGGTGCGAAGGCCCACCCTCCACAATCATACGTCCGCCTCAGTTGAATGATCGTCACTCTCCTATCTATATATAGGCAATTCGTGGGGTTTCTTATTCGGGTTAAACCGAGATCCAGAGTGACTGGATGCCAAACACATTTGAAGTTCATCAATATTATGTATATGTTGTGCTTTAATAAGGGTATTAGCCTCATGGGCACAGAACTTTGCACCCAGACAAAGACCCCCGGCCCTCATGTTCCAGAGCAACCCCTGAGTATCTAGGCTACCAGTGAACCAACTGCAGAAGCCAAAAAAAAAAAAAAAAAAAAAAAAAACTACAATTACAAACAATTCAATACATTACAATTATATTAATATGTACATTATAATTTATTACAAACATTTACAATTTCCAACAAACTCAAAAACAATCTAACTCACAACAATCATGTTGATATGTATTTCACTACCTTTGGGACCCGATCACACTATCAATGGGTTTTTTTTTTATATACATTTTTTCAAATTTTTTTTTTGAAAATACATCTAGGTTAAAAAAAATTATTTTTTTACCCCCCAAAGGCGGCACCTGGTGTGCCGCCTTTGGGGAATTTTCCGCCCAGGGAAAGGCGGCACATGGTGTGCCGCCTTTGCCCAAAAAATAACCACAAAGTCGGCACACCAGGTGCCGCCTTTGCTTAAATTTTTTTAAATTTTTTATTTATTTATTTTTTGTTTTGTTTTATATATATATATATATATATAACAAAACTTTTCAGCAGAATTTTTCTGCTATTTATTATCCAGCGGTTCTGCCATTACAACAGTCTGGATTCTGACTGATACCCTCACCCAGGACTCCCTTTTATAAGGGGGTTTGCCCTGAAAACAATACTGCATTTCCGATGTGGGATTCTGGTTCTCCTTTTCCTGCACAGTACATTCTGCGTTTCCGATGTGTGATTCTGTTTCAAGTACGCGACTTCGAAAGACTATAAAAGATAAACTATAAGACCAATACAAATGAAACTTTAAACACTGATTAAACATATAAGAAATAGTTGAAAACAAAAATAATTTCATAAAAAATGTTGATACAGATTAATTTATAAGCTTTCAAAACCACCTACTTGAAACTTAAACATATTTCAAGTACGTGACTTTGAAAGCTTATAAAAGATAAATTATAAGACCAATACAAATGAAACTTTAAACATTGATTAAACATATAATAAATAGTTGAAAACAAAAATAATTTCATAAAAAATGTTCACCAAAAACAATTTATAAGCTTTCAAAACCATCAACATGAAACTTAAAAATGTTTCAAGTTTCCAACTTTGAAAAACTGTAAAACATAAACTATAAGACCAATAGAAATGAAACATTAAACATTGATTAAACATATAAGAAATAGTTGAAAACAACAAAAACTTCCTAAAAAATGTCCATAAAAATTAATTTATAATCTTTCAAAACATTCTACTTGAAACTTAAAAATGTTTCAAGTACACGAATTTGAAAGACTATAAAACATAAACTATAAGACCAATATAAATGAAACTGTAAACATTGATTAAATATATAAGAAATTAATAAATTTTTTAATTTTAACTTAGTCCTTCTAACTTTGTCGTAGCATTCAGATGCATTCCAACAATGAAAACCTCAACCAGCTTATGTGCTTTACACACAATAGAAACATCTTTGCAATTTTGTCATGCCCCTGAGTATAAATCAACCTCAAAAGCTCTAGATAATTTTTCTTGGTAAGGTGAGATGAGAAGGGAGGTATTATACCATCAGGAAGAGAGATTCTAGAAATGTGCAATGCTATGACAAACCTTTAGATGAAATGTGTCAGTTCCCCACTAGATGTGCATGTTCCTTCAAAATTTTCAGGCTGGAGATAATCCACCTTAAGTTTCACATAGCCTTATGTCTTCCATGTATTAATGTAAAACACTTCAACCAATTTTTTTACTTTATGGGGAAGTAAAACCTCATTCCTTTGAATATGCACATTACCATGAACATATAAAATCATCATTTTGCAAGAAAAACTACTAATCTCATGTTCACTGAAATACCCCTTAATGTAAGAATGATACAAATAGTGTAAGTACCCAATAGCAAGATTCCAATCCATTTTGACTGGGCTATGTGGAATCATTGGTGTTTTCATCTGATTAATAATTTAAAAGGTTTCAAAACCACCTTTCTGAAACTCAAAAATGTTTCAAGTAAGTGACTTTGAAAGCCCATAAAATATAAACCATAAGATCTATTGAAATGAAACTTAAAACATGGATTAAACATATAATAAGTAATTGAAAATAAAAACCATTTCTTAAAAATTGCTGATGAAATACAATTATAAGCTTTCAAAAATACTTCTTTCAACTCAAAAATATTTCAGATATGAGACTTTGAAAGCCTATAAAATATAAACTTAATGAATCATATAAATGAAACTTAGAACATAGATTAAACATATAAGAAGTAGTAGAAAAGTAATTAGTTAATTTTGGTGAGGGGGAAAACTGTTAGACCCTGGAATTGAAGGATAATGGGGATGACAAGGAAACATCAACCCCCACGCCCACCCCTTCCACCCATTCAACCAACTTCGGTAACTCCTATAGAAGTAGCTTTTCAAAAAATATGAAATGCCACCCCACCACAGCTTCCTACATCCATATTAACTCCCCAATTCAGTTTCATTAAATGTGGACAGCCCCCATTTTTACCAAAGTCAATGATGCACTATCAAACCATCACTTTTCAACCCCCGCCTCAATAATACAAAATGCTTTGAGGGATGAGAAATGATTCGGTGCATTTTAGAACATTGAAATGCGTCGAATCATTTCTCATCCCTCAAAGCATTTTGTATTTTTGAGGCGGGGGTTGAAAGTGGTGGTTTAATAGTGCAGCATTCACTTTGGTAAAAATGGGGGCTGTCCACATTTAATGAAACTAAATTGGGGGGTTAATATGGATGTAGGAAGCTGTGGTGGGGTGCATTTCATTTTTTTTGAAAAGCTACTTCTATAGGAGTTACTGAAGTTGGTTGAATGGGTGGAAGGGGTGGGCGTGGGGGTTGATGTTTTCTTGTCATCCCCATTATCCTTCAATTCCAGGGTCTAACAGTTTTCCCCCTCACCAGAATTAACTAATTACTTTTCTACTACTTCTTATATGTTTAATCTATGTTCTAAGTTTCATTTATATGAGTCATTAAGTTTATATTTTATAGGCTTTCAAAGTCTCATATCTGAAATATTTTTGAGTTGAAAGAAGTATTTTTGAAATCTTATAATTGTATTTCATCAGCAATTTTTAAGAAATGGTTTTTATTTTCAATTACTTATTATATGTTTAATCCATGTTTTAAGTTTCATTTCAATAGATCTTATGGTTTATATTTTATGGGATTTCAAAGTCACTTACTTGAAACATTTTTGAGTTTCAGAAAGGTGGTTTTGAAACCTTTTAAATTATTAATCAGATGAAAACACCAATGATTCCACATAGCCCAGACAAAATGGATTGGAATCTTGCTATTGGGTACTTACACTATTTGTATCATTCTTACGTTAAGGGGTATTTCAGTGAACATGAGATTAGTAGTTTTTCTTGAAAAATGATGATTTTATATGTTCATGGTAATGTGCATATTCAAAGGAATGAGGTTTTACTTCCCCATAAAGTAAACAAATTGGTTGAAGTGTTTGACATTAATACATGGAAGACATAAGGCTATGTGAAACTTAAGGTGGATTATCTCCAGCCTGAAAATTTTGAAGGAACATGCACATCTAGTGGGGAACTGACACATTTCATCTAAAGGTTTGTCATAGCATTGCACATTTCTAGAATCTCTCTTCCTGATGGTATAATACCTCCCTTCTCATCTCACCTTACATGAAGAAGTAATGTCAGTGTCTATGGTGAGGCTCTGTCCCACAAGGTGGTGTGCGAATGGTACGTCCATATCGAGAGCGACGTGTTCCATGCTGGGATGGAGTATGATGACCTGGAGAGGGATGATCTTCGGGCACTGGAACATCAATCACGGTATCCTCTGTCATAGTCTGCATGGAAGGAGGTGTCGGAGGGATGTCATCGTGTGCACGAGATCCTTCTCCCACTACGTAAGTAGAAGGGGTTGTCATCATACCCTCGGGAAACCATATAGGCTGTGAAGGATCTGGTATGAAAGATGGCGGCATGGGAGATGACCCCTGATAAATCCCTGGAAAATAAATATCTGGCGAATAATGTGGATATCCGGTCAAAAAAGATAGATCCCATGCTGCATCCTACTGCACAAACCCAGACGGGTCAGGCTGGACTGATAGAGCACCGACCTGTGCCTCTGGAACAGGTGAGGGCTCACGTGCAGCAGGACGCGGTCTCCGTCGCCGTTGTCGTCACTGGGGAACAACACCAGCTGCTGCTGCAGGTTCCTGAGTAGGACCCTCATCTCCTGGGATAGGAGCATCATGTTCCTGAGTAGGAACATCATGTCTCTGGGGTCTAGGATGGATGATACTTTCATGAATAGATCGACAAATCGGCATCGTCTCCTCCAAAGCAGCATGGATCACAGATAAACTAGCAACCTCCTCCTCCTCTGGATCAGTCATGCGACATAGTCTTCGTAGTCTGGTATGCTGTACAGAGATTCAAAATGAATTATAAAATAGCATAATAAATATATTATGTGAAATTTATTGACTTACCAGATCCTGAATCCCTCTCCCGTGCTGAGTCAGATACAATATAGACTTCATTCTATACCATGGCTCATACTCTACCTGATATGATAGGTAGAATCGCATCGTACGTACACCTGTGATACGATGCTCTGCTCGATTGTCCCAGATGGCGACATATTGGGCATGTCGTCGTCGCCAATCGACATGTTGTCTCCCCGTGAGCTTCAAGCCATGAAGCGCTGGTAACTGTCGTGGTGCAGGTGGAATCAGCTGAACACATCAAAACTGACGCATAACTCTATCAGGCTGGTGCCACTCAATAATATGAAAGTGAATAAGTGGCACTACAGCCATAACCTTATGAAGTCCAGCAGTACAATATGTAGGTAAGTCCTGAACCAGACTCCAGTATGGCATCCAATGAATCTGTAATGACATGTGACATTTCATCAGAGAAATTTGTTAACAAAAAACAAAAATGATGATATATACTTACGCTGTCAGGTAGTAAATTGTCCAACATGAGACGATATGCAGCCAAATTGTGGGTTGGAGCATCGATGAAACGATGTGCCTGACTCCACCTATCAAATACAACATTGAAAGTGATAAATAATCAGAAATTAAATATAATAAATCATAATACAATCAGAAACAAATAAATATGACAGATCATACCATCGTCCACGTGGAGCGTCCTGTAGCACATCTATAGGAAGCCTCTGACCAACAGTAACAGGGGCGAGGACAGGGATGTGCTCCCATGCCCACAACTGTATAAGGACGACACATCCTCCGAGATCTGTGTGATCTGAGCGGCATGTCGTACATAATGCTCTATAAGTGTAGGCCAAACATGCAGATCCCCAACTGTATCTCCCGATCCGATCAAAGTCCTCCAGTAAACTAAGATACATCATGTGCACATGCACACCCGAGTGATCTGAACACAATGTACCTCCAATAAGTCGTATGATATATGCCCGAGCATAACACATGATGGCCTGCTCATCAGCATCAGCAGGTAAATGTGAAAACTTCAAAGCAAGCCAAGGCATAGATATGAACCCACCATCTGTAGCAATATGATCAGCCAAAATATCGACACCTAATAATCTCTGTGCCAGCTCAGCCCAATCCCCGATGGTGGGTCCAATAACTGCATCTCCCTGAATAGGAAGACCGAGTAACACTGCCACATCCTCTAAGGTGATAGTCATCTCTCCCTCTGGCAAGTGGAATGTGTGAGTCTCTGGTCTCCATCTCTCGACCAAGGCAGCAAGAAGGGGATGATCAGTGTAAGTGAAATCAGAAACGGCAATGCCGTAGAATCCAGCACGACGTAAGTATGGTATAATAGCAGTTGGAGGCGCCATGTGTCGAAAATGGTGTGCTCGCCGCACCCTAATCCGTCGAACATCCCGACCCTCTATCACATCACGAGAAACATGCCTATGCTGCTCGGTGAGGAGTGGAGTATCATCCATCTGGAAGCCAGAAAAGGAAATTAGTATTCACTATAAAATATAAATATAATGTTAAACTTAATAGAATTTAATGATTGGTATAATGAACAATATGTGATGTTTTTTTTAGAAAACATTAAGGGAATGTCGTCATATTTTGGAGAACATTTATCTATCGTGTCCTTATATATGTTTTTACCATGAAAATTATGTTTTTTAAGATATGGTGTCATACATTTATATATATAAACATTTTATCCAGGTTATGTATGATTTATGAAGATCCTTTATGATAAATGTTTTAATAATTTTTTGTCTTCGATGAAAAATAACCTTTTTTTAATAATGTTTTTGTTCTCTAAGATTACGTTCAGATTAATGGATTTAAAAGTATTGAATACAGAGGTTCGTTATTGGAAGGAGAGAAGTTGCTTATTGGAAATGTGAAACAATTCTTAAAAAGTTCATCTCTGATATTAACAACATATAACTGACTACATGAAAAGATCATGTTGGATACAACACATCATTGTGGCTGAGTGTGTGAACTCGATCCAGCAATGTTAGGACATCGTTTCCGGTTATGCCCTTCTTGATGACATAGAAGACATCTCAACCTTTTACCTTGTTCTTGAGGCCAATCCATCTCATTTCGTATCCTGTTGGTCTTAGGTCTTCCCCGTGGTCGTAATCTACTGATGTCAGGAATCAGTATGGACTGGTCTTCAGGCATTGGGAAATATCGAAACTCCCCAACAGGCGTCCATGGCGCAGCATAACAGTTAGCAATGGCCTCCAATCGGTATACTGGATCAACATAAGCTTCCCATGATACGTTCACAAATGCACATGCTGCGATGGCATGTGCGCATGGAAACCTTAATGCTTGAAACTTTCCACACTGACATTGTTTTTCTTCTAGAAGTACCACTAATTTTTCACCGCTGTTACCTGTAATGGGGTTACAATACTCTTGAACTTCAAATGCCGAGTCTTCCCGACGGAATAGACACACTCGATAACTGGAAGCTTATTCAATGTTCTTGTCAATATCTCGTTGAAAGTTTTTTCCAAATCTTAACCCCTGTTGAATCCCATCTGAGGCCAGTTTTTGTCTATCAACGAAGTACTTGACACAACGATAAAATGTCTCCTGAACTAGGGCAGTAATTGGTAGATTGAGAATCCCTTTGAAGATGCCATTTATACACTCCACAATGTTTGTGGTCATGTGTCCATACCTCTTCCCCCCGTCATAGGCCAGTGTCCATTTCTCTTTTGGAATCTTCATCATATAATCATACACTTCTTGGTTAGCCTTGCGGATTTCTTCGTAACGCGCCTCAAACCTTCGTTGATCTGGCTCATATGCTACATAAATATGATCACAGGTCATAGAAAATGTATTTTTATTTACATTAAAATAGTAAACATCAATGACAACATTGCTTACCAAGCCTCGTGATTGCATTCTTCATAGCCTCATTATGGAAGGTTTTGCGCACGTTACTAGCAACGTGTCTGATGCAGTATCGATGATGTGAATTTGGGGGCCTCCATGAATCAGGATATGCATTGATTGCCTCATTGATTGCCCTATGTCGATCAGATATCAAACATACACCTCGAATGCGTGTGAAATGGTTGCTGATGCATGGCAAAAACCAGCTCCAAGATTCATAGTTTTCCTTCTCCACTATTGCAAATGCAAGCGGAAGTGGTGAACGGTTCCCATCTTGGGTTTCCGCAATCAACAATACGCCCTTATACTTTCCAGATAGAAATGTTCCATCAATTTGTATGAAATGTTTACTGAAACGAAATGCGGAAATACATGGGAGGAATGCCCAAAATAACCGATGAAATTGAACACGAGATTGATCCAATCGATTATCTTCAAACACATGTTCCTTCGTATTTATATGGTAGACAACTTGGTTGTTGTGGCTCAGCATGGCTAATAATTGCGGCAACACCCGATACGAGTCATCCCAATCACCGTAGACCTTCACAATTGCCTTCTGTTTCGCTATCCATGCCTTGTTATAAGAAATCTTATAACCAAAAGTTTGAAGAATCCTCTCTTGCACAAGGGCTATAGGAACATCGTGACAGGTCCTAATCATCTCAACGATAACAGTTGACACAAATTCGGCATCCAAAGAAGTGTGATCTTGTGTCAAGTTTGGCTGAACACAAGAATGAGCTGCCTCAATATTTGAAATTCTCCATCCACCAAATGCAATGTCTGGAATCGCCCTCAACTGGAATCTAAAGTCTTCATCAAATTTATCACACCGTATAACGTATTTTTTTCGACATGATGCCTCAACTACATATCTACAATGCCTCTCAATATGAAATCTTTTTAAGAAGCTCTTCAACGCATCCTTACTTGGAAAATCCCTTCCATTATATAATGTTTTGTCCAACTCACTAAACCTGTCCACTATAACTCCAGGAAACTTTGTTGCAGGTGTCAGAACATTGTTGTCAAATTCAGGTACACGTTCCATTGCTTCGGACTAAGATTCAAAGGGTGGTGGATGATTTAATGTTGGTCTAGAATGTTCTTGAACTACTCTACTTCGAGAAACTACTACCTTATCTTCTCCAGCTCCCTCCCCATCTCCAGCTCCCTCCCCATCATCATTGTCTTCTCCGTCTGTTCCATCATTATTAAATTCCTCATCTGAAGAATGATTTATATGTAAATCTGGCAGATCATCTAAGTTGTCCTCCTCCACAACAGGGCGAACATCCTCAATTTCTTGGGATGAAGCTTCTTCAACAACTATTTGTGCATGTCTACGACTTAGAACATTTTGATGTTGTTGTACATTAGAAACTTCAACATATAACTCCATCATTGCACCATCAGACCATTGGGAAAATAAAGTTCCCGCTTGGACCCAGTGCTCATCAGCAGCCAATGGACAAGCAAGATGCCATAACGTGGCAGGGAATTGCAAATGTCTATAACTAATAGACTTTATCTCTTGATGAGGACCGAGATTTAAGCAACCACGAATTCTATCTTGAAGATCAGTTATGGTAACACAATCAGATGTGTTAACCATAGATGTTGGCTATATACAATAAGAAGCTCCTTGATCGGTTTGAATAACCTTTCCATAGCAGTAAACACAAGCAAACATGTCTCTCTACATGAAAAATGTTTACTGATCACTGAATATGTCAATAATGTTTTGTTACGTGTTAAATAATTTTTTTTATCTTCTTAAAGGTATTTTAGTACTTCATGAAGTAAATATCAATCATCTAAAACATATCCCCCGGGAGTGTCAAACCAGGAGTGCAGCAAGGCCCGTTGTCGTGTACCAGGATACCCCGGGTCAGGCCCGAAACTCCTTGTCGGGGCTTTCACCCCTAGGTACAGCTGTTCCAGAGCCACATCCACTTGTAGTATCCAGACAGGGATTTAATTGCTTAGATAACGACATAAACTTTCATGACACCAAAATTTTAAAACCTTCATAAATTAAGCCACTAATGTTTTGTAGAACAATTTTTTAACTTTCCTAAAGATATGTTCAATGATCTCTAAAAAATAAGATTCATTACAGTGCTGTTTAATCACTACTTAAGTGTCGGTCACTACTTAAGTGCTGGTTAATCACTACTTAAGTGCTGGTTAATCACTACTTAAGTGCTGGTTAATCACTACTTAAGTGCTGGTTAATCAGTTAGGAGTTGGTCATTCACCACTTAATCATCCCTTAATCTTTAGTTAATGACCCCTTAATCATCCGTTAATCGTTAGTTAATGACCCCTTAATCATTAGTTAATGAGCCCTTAATCATCCCCTAATCATCCCTAGTTAATCACCCCTTATTCACCCATTAATCGTTAGTTAATCACCCCTTAAACATTCCTTAATTACCCCTTAATCATCCCCTAATCATTCCTTAATCGTTAGTTAATCACCCCTTAAACATTCCTTAATTACCCCTTAATCATCATGTAAACATTCCTTAATTACCTCTTAACCATCCCCTAATCATTCCTTAATCATTAGTTAATGACCCCTTAATCACCCCTTAATCGTTAGTTAATCACCCCTTAATCGTTACTTAATCACCCCTAAAACATTCCTTAATTACCCCTTAATCACCCCTTAATCACTCCTTAATCATTAGTTAATGACCCCTTAATGACCCCTTAATCACTCCTTAATTACCCCTTAATCATTAGTTAATCACCCCTTAAACATTCCTTTATTACCCCTTAATCACCCCTTAAACATTCCTTAATTAGCCCTTAATCATCACTTAATCATTCCTTAATTACCCCTTAATCATCCCCTTAACCCCTTAATCACTCCTTAATTACCCCTTCATTCCTTAATTACCCCTTCATTCCTTAATTACCCCTTAATTAGTTAATGACCCCTTAATCACCCCCTTAATCGTTAGTTAATCACCCCTTAAACATTCCTTAATTACCCCTTAACCATCCCCTAATCATTCCTTAATCATTAGTTAATGACAACTTAATCACCCCATAATCGTTAGTTAATCACCCCTTAATCGTTACTTAATCGCCCCTAAAACATTCCTTAATTACCCCTTAATCACCCCTTAATCACTCCTTAATTACCCCTTAATCATCACTTAATCATTCCTTAATTACCCCTTAATCATTAGTTAATCACCCCTTAATCACTCCTTAATTACCCCTTAATCATCAATTAATCATTCCTTAATTACCTTAATGACCCCTTAATCATCCCTTAATCATCACTTAATCACCCCTTAAACATTCCTTAATTAATCATCCATGGTTAATTACCCCTTTAATCATGACTTAATTATTCCTTAATCATCATCTAATTAGTCTATGATTATCTCTAAAATATTAATAAATTATTATTATCCCTAATTATCATTCATTAATAATATTATATTATACATACTTTAATCTAACATTAAATAATTTACCCCTCATCATCATTCATTAATAATATTAAATTACATATACCTTAATCTAACATTAAATATTAACTAATTAAAACATTAATAATATAACTATTTATTTCTTTTCTTTAAATAACTACTACTACATACTTAAATATTTAAAATTAACTAATTACAATTAAATAAATAAATAACTTTAAAATAAAAAAAAATACCTCTAAATGAATCTTGACAAAAAAATCTTGTACTCTTTGCGTCTCCGGAAGCACCACGAAGGAAAACTCAACTTAGAGAGAGGAGCTCTCAAAATTTTAGAGAGAAGAGGGATTTGTGAGTGAGGAAGGGTGGGTGGGGCGGCTCCCTTTTATAGGGATATTTTTGGCGAAGGCGGCAACTGGGAAGCCGCCTTCGGCCATTTAAAACACGAAAGGCGTCTCTTCCGAAGCCGCCTTTCGCAGAAACAATATCGAAAGGCGGACACTGGTGTGCCGCCTTTCGTTTCCCCAATGGTGCAAGGCGGTTCCTGGAGAACCGCCTTTGGCCCGGCGGAAACCGAACCGAAGGCGGCACACCATGTGCCGCCTTTAGGATGTAAAAAAATATATTTTAAACCTGGATGTATTTTTAAATTTTTTTTTTGAAAAAATGTAAAAAAAAAATAACTCCACTATCAATTGTTGAGCACACCAAGCATGTATACGAGTTTTTTAATGGGTTGTTAAAATTATTTTTTCTTAAAATGGGACAGGGTTTTGATTATTTTAAAAAGGGGGTTCAGAGAAGCCTCTTTAAATATATATGTGTGTTATTAATAATTTATTTATGTAATTAATAATATAATATTTATTATTAATATTAATTTTTATAAATATTTGTATTTTTTTTGTCGATATAAAATATTACGAATCTGTTAATAAATAATATATTTATTAATAATCAATTGCATTGTTTATTATTAATTAATTAATATTATTATGTTATTCATTAATTAATAGTATACAAACGAATATTTATTCGATTTTAATTATAAATCTTTGTTAATTTTTTTGTTGATATAATTATTAATAATATATTAATATGTAAAATATTTATTAATTATTAATTATATTATTTTTTATTAATTAATAATATATTATTATGTTATTAATATAATTAATATAATTAATAGAATTATAGCTAATATTTACTGTATAATAATGCAAATAAAATAATTTGTATTTAGAAAAATATTTACTAGCTAGTAATTATATTATTCTTATAAGATTTTAATTATAAGTTTTTGTTAAATTGTTTGATATAATTATTAGTAATTGCAGTTGGGGGCTTTCCCAAATAGTAAAGGCCTACAGTAATCCTACCTCAGACCCAGGTTCAAATCCGGGTAGGAGTGAATTTCCACAGGCACATGGTGACACATGCAGTATGATGTATGCATGATGCTGCACTGGGTCTTTAGGCCATTTTTTTGGGTCTATGAGCCATTTAATGAGCTTCATGCCCAATAGGTCTTCATGCCATGTATTGAATAAATAAGACTTGATTGGTGGGTTATCCCTTGGTGTGTGTGTGGGGGGGGGGGGGGGGCTATGGCCTGCCTTTCTGACCTGTGTGTGCCTGTTTAATGTAATTGTACTTCCAAACACCTAATATAATAATAATTATTAGTAATTTTTTAATACGTAAATTATTTATTAATTATCAATTGTATTATTTATTGTTAATTAATTATATATTAATATGGCATTAATATAATTAATAGCATTATAGGTAATATTTATTTTATAATAATGTAAATAAAATAATATGTATTTAGAAAAATATTTACTAATTAATAATTATATTATTCTTAATATATTATGTTGTATTATTAAATAATTACTTATATAAGAAATAAGATAATATTTCTTATTAATATTAATAATATTTATAGAATTGAAAATAATAATATTATTAATATTTAATAATTAATTTAAGATTATTATTTATTATATTAACACTAAGTATTATTATCCATATTATGTATAATAAATAATCATCTTAAATTAATTATTAAATATTAATAATATTTATTGAATTCAAACTAATAATATTATTAATATTTAATAATAAATTTAAGAATATTATTTATTATACATAATATAGATAATAATACTAAGAAATATTAATATAAATAACAAAGAGTAATTATTATTATAACCAATGTATTTATTAATATTAATGTTTCTTATTCGTTCAAAAATATCTGAATGAATTTCCAATTATATCAATTAAATGATTTATGCAATGTCGTGTAATATATTTGTAGGTTTTTACATAATGTATAAATAATGATTTAAAAAACATATAACATATATCAATCTAATATACATCGTTGGCCTGAATGCTCCTTTGTATCACAACCTTATGTATATATGATGCATCCACGCCGTGTTTATCTATGTCTATGCTCTGGCGTACGCTGCTTCTATGTATCATCCCAAACACCTACCTCAACATCATCCCATGTGATAAGCAGTGGATCTACAGTCTCTCCGTCTGTACCTTGTCATACCTTTATGGATAGTGAGTGCTGGCTAGAACTCTCCCCAACATATGAACAAGATGAGTGCTGTGCAGCGGATATCTGCAGATCGTAAACTAATAAAGAATGCAACGCAGACCAGTTATCATCTATCTCTATAATAAAATCTAACATGCTAATGAACCCTGTCTGCGCCTGTTCCTATGGGTGTAGTTGTGCCTCATATGCAATAGGAGCTAGTGGAGCATCTGACTGATTATGATGAACACCTTTCTCCCGTGCTTCATCTGCATCTATAACATGGTCGTCACCCCTTGGCACATCTATATCTAGCTCAATAGCCTCATCATCACCTGGCGCATCAAAGAAAATCCCATGAAAAATCTCATCCATTGTAACGACTCATGTTTCTTTTTAAATGATATTTGTTTCTCGAGCAAATGTGTGTTATATTATACATAACAAAACCTTATCTATTTAATAATGATCAATACTTTATTCACCAAAATGGGAAAATATGGATCGATCCAATCTGTTAGAATCATCATCCCCACGACCGACACTATAGAAATAAAAAATATATATTAGTAAACCGATCAACATCTTAGAAAATGATTGTAGTGAATACTGAATGAAATAATGAACAGATATTTATAGGGTATAAAGGGAAAAGTGACCGTTGGGTTTTGAACATTATATGATGGTTGGAAACTATACCATTGATTGATAGTTTTACCATTATAATTAGTGTTTATAAGTTGTAATGATAAAGTATAATTAATACAAAAAGGAGAATTGATGGCCTCAACTAGTAGAGTCGTACTGTTTGAAGCCCATTTGTCATAATTTGGGAGAAGTGTATCGTCATTGGGGTTTTTCCTTGACCAAGCCCAAGTCGAGCTTTAGCAAGTGAAGCTTGAACGAAATTTCCTACGAGATAAGTTCAAGTTAGTGGAGATTACCACTTGGTCAATGTTAGCTGAGCCACCCCACAAAAGTTCCACCATCGCACACCTTACCCTTAGGGCATATGTAGGTGTAATAAGGGGTTATGTGTCTAGGCCTCAGTTTCTTAAAGTGTATTTCCATTGTATAAATAGAATTTTTATTCCATCAATTCCATTTTAATAATAGTTTTTCTTAATAAAATATATGTTTAATTGAGTTGAATTTGATAAATTAATTTTTTGGACATAAATTGTAATTTTTAGAAAAGATATAATTTTTAAAATAAATGAAGGTATTCTAAATAATATCTATTTTAATGAAATAATATGTTAAAAAAACTTTTTTTTAAAATATAAATGATAAAATAATTTTATTATGTCCTAGGAAATTTGTAAGTGTCAGGACCATGCCTTACAACCTGCTATTTTTTTTAAATAGATAAGAGTTTTTATATTTAAAAGTTTAAATTATCATATTTAGAGAATTATTATGATAAAATAAACATCATTTTAGAAATCAGCTTGTCAAAATTAGGTTAGGATGATTCTATACAATTTTTTCTAAAATACTTTATTTTTTCATGAATAGTAAAAACATAGTTTGAGTTTTTTAGTATGTTTAATAACTTCATAATTATGTCATAATTATGTAATAATTAGTTAACCACAATTGTAACATCCCCGACCCAGATGCCACTAAACCAATGCCCCGAGCTGGGTCACCACATGACCTCAAGCGTGCCTCCCCATATGCCAAATGTTGCTGACTAATAGCGAGAGTATAATAGGTCACGTGGAGAGACTATACCCTCTTTACCAGAGTAAGCCACAACATATAACAAATGAAATAAAGAAAAAAATTAGAAATAAACCAGAAATATGCAATACTAATCATTTAACAAATAGGATACAAACCACAACCAAACAATGAATATGCCATGTCATGCTAACAATGTCAAAAATGAAGAAAACCCAAAATAAAGACCAATAAAAGCACCCCCAAAATAGTTCATGACTCTAAGTCCAGATCCTCATCCATGCACATCCCATGCCCAAATCAACTCCCTAGAATAGGGCATTTACCCTTGTACTGACCTGCAACCATGAAATCTACTCAGGTACCCAACAGTGGCTCAAGTAGGGTGCGAGTACAACTTAGTAGGCCACCACCAACAATGTCTACAAAATATCCATTCTAAATAGATAGTGCATGAAATTACTAAAATAAATGTCAAGGTAAACAAAAGACAAATAAGCTGCCATTAGTTAACCATATTCACTTTAACCATTTTCATCACCTCATCCATTTCCATCATTATTTCCATGGGTTAGGCATTTACATCATTTACACTATGACCTAAGTCAACCAATTACTATTCATATGGGGGTAAGTAAAGTTCCCTAATTCACTAGGGATAAACATTATATAAACAAATACATCACACTTACCTTGGAGCCTCGGTCCAGGTAGTTTCATAAAATGAAATCGTTAGGGGCATAGAGCCTCAGTCCCCTTCCCTAACCTGTGCATTATGGGGTGGGGTTTAGAGCCTCAGTATAACTGACCCGTGGGTGTAGATCCTCAAGTCCAATACCCCAAAAATACCAAACCATATTCACATTATTATTTATCCATTTACCACATATACCATATCACAACCATACACAATCAATACACATAACATTTATAATTCATATTCATTCACATATAAATCAATATCAAGACTTGACCCATTAACACATCCACTATTTACATTACATAGACTATTTAACCCATTTATATTTCTCAAGCCTTAACCCATTAGCATAATTAATAATTTCCTCTACTATGAACCATTTAACATATCGTAAATTCCCATACATTAACCCATTTAACACATTCATCAATTGAAAAGCATTTACCTATTTAACATGTTCATCATTTCCCATGTATTAACCCACTTATGCATTTTAAGTACCATTCATAAGTCATTTATCACGATCTCTTTATTTCATCCAACCCATTTCATGTGAATCCAAACAATCCCTTATGTCATTATCAAAGTCTAGACACAACAAACAATACTCCATTTCTAATTCAACTAACATATCAACATGTTCATCATGTGTTATACTTTATCACAATCCAAATACATGCTTAATATTATAATTTTCCATGTTTTTGAATGTTGGCACACCCCATCAGTGACCCTAAATCGGTCTACTCAACCTCAATGCATCCCATAGGGATCATGATGGGTTCAATTCTTCATTTATCTAACCGTTATACCATATATCACCAAAGGAATCAATTGTACAACAAGAGTGAAGAAAAAACACAACCAGACATGCACAAATCAACTTCAAGACTATGAGATACAACTTATAGACCACCTACCTCGAATTCGTAGATGAACACTCGCTTAACCTTATCCCTAAATCCAAATTCAAGAACCCTTCGAAGCCTCAACCTAAGATCCACCAGAAAAAGAGGGTTTTAGGGATTCAAAAGAAGAATAAAAACACCATAAGCCCTAATCTAAAAAATATAATAAATAGGAGTGTTAGAATTACCTAGAGCTTTGATTTTCACCCAACGACACTCCAAATGACCTAGAATCAAAGGAGATCGACCCTTGTGAATATTTGGGTGTTTAGGTTCATTACTCAGGCTATTGGGAGAAGAATAGGGAAGAAAATTGGTTTAAACACTTAAAATACCAAGGAAAAAATGGTAAAAACACACTTTTAATGAGGTGCACGATTTGACCACACAATTTTCTAATCCATGCACCAACCGTGCACCAGCCTCTGTCCAAGAGGGGTCAGAATCGCACAGTTACCTAAGAATCTCACACGGTTTGACAAACCGTGTGCCAACCATGAAAAATGCCTCTATCCAAGACTACATGATTTTTCTTTACCCTTTGCATGATTTACCTAACCATGCATCCCTACTCCTAGATAGCACGGTTTGGGGGCACAGTTTTCACTAACCATGCACCAACTATGCAACATGCACAAGATGACTCTACTCCCCCTTCTTTTGTGTCCTGGACCCCTGGAACACTCTAAGATTCCTTATACTCATGGTAAACATTTAATTGTCCAAATTCATGGGATTCAAGCCAAAATTTAAACAAGAACGTATCTCCATGAAGTTCAGAATCTTACAACCTCCCCACCTTATATCGGCTCATACTCGAGCCGCACTCCCAAGCATCACTGAGATTCAGAAGTAAAGAGATTGGGCCACTAAGCCCGCATATCTGTATCCCTATCTTAAGTTTCTTCCTAAACATTACCATACCGCCAAAAAACTCAAACCAAAGGCATAGTCTTTCCCTACAAGACTTTCTCACTATGATCCAAAATATGAACCAGATGATCCTAGAAGGACACATCTTCCTCAAGCTCAACTTTATCAAAATTAATCAAATGAGATGGGTCAGGGTGATACTACAAAAGTTGTGATACATAAAAGACATCATGGATACCATTATACCACTATGGAAGAGCCAATCAGTATGCCACTAGTCCGATTCTCTCCACAATCTCAAACAAACCAACGTACCTGGGTGCCAACTTACCATAATTTTGAATTTGACGGTGACCTAACCTTATCGACAGCCGAAGAAACACATGGTCACTCACCATAAAATCAAGAGGTCTAAAATGCCGATCCGTATATGAATTTTTCCTACTCTGAGCCATAGGAATCCACTTCCGAATTAACTAAACTTGCTATGATGTATTCTACATGAGACTCGGTCCCAATAACTCCAATTACCCATCTTCCATCCAACACAACATATATCTACACAGTCTACCATAGAGTGACTCATATGGTTCCATCTGGATCGTAGCCTAGTAAATATTGTTGTAGGTAAACTCAACAAGAAATAAGTGATTTTCCCATGATCTAAAAAAATCCAGGACATAAGCCCTCAATTGTACTCTAGTACTAGAATAATATACTCCAAGTTCCCATTCATCTGCAGGTGGGAATCCATACTCAAAAGCACTTGGGTACCAAGTGATTTCTATAACCCCTGTAATAAATGAGAAGTAAAATGTAGATCATGATATGAAACTATAGTTCATGACACCCCATGTAACTACACTATCTTTCAAACATATAACTCACCCAACTGGTCAATGATGAAAGTCTCTTGATTCAGTAAGAAATGAGCCACCTTCGTTAACCGATCAACAATCACCCAAATTGCATCATTCTTCTGAGACATCCTTGGGAGACCTAACATGAAATCCATCATTATGTCATCCCATTTCCATTCCAGAATGGGGAATGGATGTAACAAACCACCAGGACACTGATGCTCAGCCTTCCCCTGTTAACATATAAGGCATTAAGCCATGAAACCTTCAACCTATTTCTTCATCCCTAGCCACCAATACTACTTATGAAAATCACAATACATTTTGTTCAAACCAGAATGAACCACACACTTAGATGCATGAAACTCAAAAATAAACTCTTCCCACATACATGTAGGCACAAAAACATGACCATGAATATATAAAATCTCATCATCACCAACGATCTAATCAGAAGGTGAAACCCTTTAAGACTATACCTTAAAGACAAAAATTCTGAATCCTCATTCTACCTCTCCTTTATCTGACTCAGAAGTGCAGACTCAACTTCAAAGGATGCAAGGGTCATCTTCCCTTGACCATCCTACACCTCCAGATGCATCTCAGCAAAAAAATACATCATTCTTCAATCGGAACTATATTCTTGAACTTTATGGTTTTTATTCTTCTATATTAAATCATTTTCAACACTATTCACCTTTCCTAACATGTACATCAGTTTGAAATTGAAGGACTATATATACTAAACCCATCTTCATTGATGAAGATTTAAATCACATTGGGAGAAGATATACTCAAAGGATTTTTGATCAGTACACACCATAAACCGTTCTCCCAACAAGTAGTGTCACCAACACTTTAAGGTGTAAACCATCGTGTCCAACTCAAGATCATGCATAGGGTAATTTCATTCACTAGGCCTTAATTGTAATGACCCATACACCACAACCGAATCATCCTGCATCAACATTTTTCCAATCCCAAACTAGATGCATCACAAAACAAAGTATACTCCTTACCGAGCTTGGGAAAAATAAAAATTGGTGCTACAGTCATCCACTCCTTTAATTCCTAAAAGGAATTTTCACATTCCACAGACCACTTATACTTGATACCCTTCTTGGTCAAACACAAAAGTAGTGCTGTAAATTGGAAAAAGTGTTTGATAAACCTTCAATTATAGCCCACTAATCCTAGAAAACATAAGACATCAAAAAAATTATTGGGTTGTTCCCAAGACACAACTACCTACACTTTCTCTAGGTCTATTGACACACCTTACTCAGAGATGATGTGACCCAATAAATACACCCTATCAATCCAGAAATGGCATTTGAATATCTTAGCATACAACCTATGCTCTCTCAGTGTAATTAGGAAAATTTCAAGATGTTTGACATGATCTTCATGAGTCTTAGAGTACATTAAGATGTCATCAACAAAGACAACTACAAACTAATATAGGTAAGTTTGAAATATTCGGTTCATTAGGGCCATAAACTCTACCGATGCATTGGTAAACCCAATCGATATCAAAATAAACTCATACAACCCATACTTGCTCCTGAAGGTAGTCTGTGGTACATCAAAAGGACTCACCCTTAGCTGATGATACCTTGATCTCAGATTAATCTTAAATAACACTAAATCACCTCTTAGTTGGTAAAAAAGATAACTGATTTGTGGAAGAGGGTATCAATTATTAACCATTATCTGATTCAGCTTCCTATAATTGAAAAATAACCACAATGATTTGTTGGCCTTCTTGGTAAAAAACACTAGAGATCCCCAAGGCGACATAATAGGATGAATAAAACCTTTATTCTCCAATTCCTCCAATTGAGTTTTAAGTTCCTATTGTTCTTCCAGTTCCATTCTATATAGAAGAATGGAAACCAGTTCTTCTCCCAGTAGAAATTCTATTGTGAACTCAACATCTCTCTCAGGAGACATCCCCAAGAAGTCTGTAGAAAAAACTTCCTAAAACTAATCCACTAAAGTAAGAAAAATAGGATGCTCTACTCCCCCATTATCAAGTACAAGACAAGCCACTTGGGTTGTGAGTTTACCCAATTTCTGAAAAAATGGCCATGTGCAGTCTGCTCGAATATCCCATTCTCCACAATGGACATACATGTCTCCCTTAAGAGACGTGAATGTTACCCTATGATGGTAATAATTTCTATGGTTTTGGTACAACACTAGCCAATCCATGCCAAAGATAAGATCAAAACCTGACATCCCAAGCACAAAAAAGTCCCATGGGAAATGGTACCCACCAACTTCAAGAGAACACCACTTATACTGCCTGGAAATTTCTTCTCGTACCCTTAATAGTGTATCGATCAACATAACCCCACATAATGGTTCCACCGCTAGGCCCAACACACTCAAAATATAAGCATATATAAAAGAATGCAAGAAAACTATATCAAATAAAACACCAGTGAGCATGAAATCTATAGGAATCGTACCTCGTACTATCAATGGTTTGGCCTCGCCATCTCTAGGTTCTAGTTGAACTAGATGAAACTGACATTACCCTCTACCAAGAGCTTCATTATGAGTTCCTAGTACTGTAATGCCCTTGTCACGACCCGTCCTCGGGGCCCGTGCCGTGACTACCCCAAGCCCGCCTTCCATAGGCCAGGGGCTGGAGACTAGCACCAAAGGTGTAAATCCCGATAACTAAAAAGGAATTTCCTTTATAAAAGTAAAAAAACACGACAGAGTATAAGAAGAAGTAAACACTAAGTACAAAGAGAAGTGCTGAAAGGAAAAAATGGGACAAAATACAAACCCAAAAGAAAGTACAACTACAACTGAACAAAGTAAAACAGAAAAAGACAACAGCTGGTGGGACGGAAGCGGCTCCTGGGTCGTCCTCCTCAGATCCTACCTGAAGGGTAGGTACAATTGGTGCAGCTCCTGGATCGTCCACCACGGATCCTACCTGAAGGGTAGGTACAGATAGCCTCCACAACGCTCTCGCCCACCAACCACCTCTGAGTGTTGTCTCGCCGTGAAGTCTACCTCCGGATACTGACTCGTCGAGTAGTCCACCTCCGGGTACCGTCCAGTCCTCGAACACTCGGCCTCCGTCAGCACTTCCCGTCGTCTGCAACCAACACAACGAGGTGCGGGCATAGCCTGTGCAGGGGTGAGTACCCTCAAGGTATCACTAAAACCAACAAGGATAACCACAAAGAAGATCTCAACAGATAACCTCTACTTAGGTATATGCCCATACATATACCTAAGTTATCAAGTAACTCATCTCAATCATGAGGAAACACAAGGATTGTGAAATCAACGGATAACCACTACCCAGGTATATGCCCATACATATACCTAAGTTATCAAGTGACCCATCTCAAACATGAGGTAAACACAAAGGTCAAAAGTCACAGCTCAAACCAGGATTTTCATTAACGAAACCGTAACTGCTGAAGAGCTCCGTCTCTGGAGTGTACAGTGGTCCTTTCACGACTCCGAGGTACTGCTCACTAACCTAAGACTGCTGAAGTACTCCTCCTGTCGAGTACCGCGGGTCTGCGGCCAACTACCGGGCGCTCCGTCCGCTGAGGGTCTGTCGCCAAATACCGGGTGCTCTCCCTAATAGCCTACAGAGGTACTCCTCCGGTCGAGTACCGCGGGTCTGCTACCAACTACCAGGCGCTTCGTCCACCGTGGTTCTGCCGCCAAATACCGGGCGCTCCGTCCACTGGGCTAGTCGACTCACTCCAAGTCGAGTCGGTCAAGCAGTCGTCAGGTCTCAGTCATCTACACGGTCTCTGTACTCCGCTCGCTCGTCTCTGGGAGGATCCGCTCCACGAGCTATAGGTAGATACTCCAAGTATCTCAAAGTCCCACGAAGAAGTATCTCAAAGTCCCACGAAGAAGTATCTCAAAGGACCGCCTCGTCATAGGGGTCTCAACGCAACAGACGGCGCGTCAATCGGACGCCCGGTCTGTGAGTTACTAGCCTTTTCGTCCCAGGGGCCCGGTTGGTTTCGTGTGCGAACCAACCCGGCCGTAACTCAACTATACCTCGAACACTCATAGGGTATACTCATAGGGACCGTTTCTCAACGTGATCACCAACGCCGCTGACAGTTCGTCAAACAGACGTCTGGTCTGAAAGATATCATCTTTCTCCGTTCCAGGGGCCCGGTTGGATTTCGGGCACAATCCAACCCGGCTATAACCCAACTACATCCAAAACTCGGGCGGAGGATGCCAAAAGTTCCGTATCGTCAACAGAAACACAACGCAACAGACGGCGCGTCAATCGGACGCCCGGTCTGGAAGTTATTGGGTTTTTCGTCCCGGGGGCCCGGTTGGTTTTTAAGTTAAAACCAACCTGACCATACTCCAAATGCGTCCAAACCTTGAGCGGAGTAATCCAAAAGATCTGTCTCCCTTAGAGGAATTCAACGAAACAGACGGCGCGTCAATCGTACGCCCGGTCTGTTATTTATTGGCCTTTCCGTCTCACACCCACCCTGGGAAACTTCCCAGGAGGTCACCCATCCTGATCACTACTCTAGACGAAGCATGCTTAACTATGGAGTTTTAATCACGTAGGCTCCCGAAAAGGAAGGTGCACCTTGAGTATAGTATACCGAAACGACCATCTTGATCCAAGGATCGCGTTGCCGCTGACAACGAGTCGTTTGGAGGCCCGTAGCCCAAGATACGGGCATTTGACCAAAAGTGGTCCGAAACTGGGGGTATGGGCCCGGGCTGACCCGGCCCGACCCCCCCTGGGTCGGCCAAACCGGGTCGAACCGCCTCGGGCGGCGACCCGGCCCGACGACCCGGCCCGGCTCGGAAAACCCTGCCCGGCGCGGCGGCGCGGGCCGGTGCGGTGGCGCGGTCTAGCGCGGCGGTGCGGTCCGGTGCGGCGGCGCGGGCCGGCACGGCGGCGCGGCCTGGGCGCCGTTCGTGTGCCACGCGCGGGGGGCAAAGCCCCCGCCTTTCCTCAGCTGGCGGCGCGACAACCTGCCGCGCCTAAAGAAAAACGGCCCCCCTCACGTTGGGGCCTGCCTTCGAGAAAACGGGGGGCCGCCTGCCCCCCCTTTGTGAAACCGGCCCCCCTCATAATGGGGGGGGGACCATTAAGGCTGGCCGGGGGAAATTATTTCCCCCGGTTTTCTCCCTTCCGGCCGGCCCGACCTGGCCGGCCGGTTCTTCCTCAACGGGACCGGCAAGGCCGGTCCCCCTTCCGGCTTCTGACACCGGCGGCCCGGCTGGCCGCCGGTCTTATCGTTCCGCCGCGGCCCGGAACCGGCCGCGGCCCGGAACCGGCCGCGACCTTCGTTGTCCGGTGCGGTGCGACGGCACCGCGCCCCTCCACCGTGGCCCCGCTCCGGCCACGGCGCCTTCAACTTTCTTCGACGCGGCGCGACGGCGTCGCGTCCTTGCATTATTTAACGACGCGACGCGACGACGCCACACGTTTCTTGCCGCATGATCCTGCGCAGTGCGACGGCACCGCGCCACACCCGTTTCAATCCACAACAAAATCAACATGAAAGGAGGAGGGTCGGCCGTGTTCATGCGGTCCGACCCCCTCGCGTTATTTTCTAACAATCGGCCTTTAATGAATGATAAACTTTCACAATCTTTTAAATTAAATAAAAAGATTTGGAATCAAGGCCCGACAAATATAAACCTTCAAGTTCGAAGGAGAGATCCACATAACTTTAAAAAGTTAAAACCCCTACCTTGATTTAAGAGGTGACGGGATTCGGCGTCGCGAAAAGAGATGTCGCGGAAGAAGACGTCGTCGGTATTGCGGGTATGGCGTCGCGGAAGACGGTTCCCGAGAACGTGGCGTTCTTCGTCGATGTCCGATTGTTCTTCGCGTTCATTGTCAAGAGGATGAAGAAACTTCAAGACTTCTAAGCCTTCTTTCCAAAATCTCTCAAACAAAACAACCCAACCAAAAGAAATAAGTTCTCCACTTATTTAATTAACTTCACATGGCTTTTGAAATTCAAGTGTTTGAAATTCAAAAGACTCACACAACTCACCACATTAAAATCAACTCATTTAAGACATAAGTTATAACTAAGTTAAAATCATTTAAGTGGGAGTTGAGGGGTTTTAGAGGATATGAAGAGGTGGGGTTCGTGTGGGCCCCACCACCCTCATAACCTCCCAAGGGAGGTTGGGTGGTTACCCAACTTCCACCATGAGCTAACACTTAGAGTAAGTTAATAAAAATTGTAGTGTAGTTATAAAATAAACTTCCACAATTTTTATTATCAACACTCGTGTAAACGCAACTCCGGAACATGAGTTCCTAAGTAATTACCGACGCTGCGGTTCCATCGGTGCCCTCGGAATTTGATTCCGGGCACCGGTTCAAAAGATAGAAATTCCCGCTCGCTCGTTCACTGAACGTACCTGAGCCAAACTTTGGAAATTAATTCCGGGCAAACCGGGCCTCGGAATCAGGCGCCGTCAGAAACTGCGTTCTTGTAAAATTCCAAAGAAAATTAATAAAAAAATTTCCTTGAAATTTTCGGGTCTTTACATTACTCCCACCTCAGGGCTTTACGTCCCCGTAAAGCTTCAACACAAACTAGGGTCACAAAAGTGGTACAGAGCACGCATCTGAGCCTTCCGCTCCTATGTGCTCACCTGGAGGTTTCCGTACTGCCAAAGAAAGTGCACCCGAGGAATCGATCGTCCTCGTAGGATCTGCTCCTGTCGATCTTCGATCCCCACTGGAATCTCCGTGAAAGACACCCCATCGCCATCGTCCAGCTCCTCATGGTCGATGTTATGCGAAGGGTCGAGCACGTATCTCCTCAGTTGAGATTTGTGAAAGTCTTCGTGCACCTGGTGCAACTGCGGTGAATGGGTCAAGCGGTAAACCACCCCGCCTACCCAGTTGGGGACCTAAGAAGGTCCGCTGAACCCCGGAGATAACTTTCCGCCTTGGCCACATCTCCGTAAACCTCTTCGAGGTGAGACCCGTATAAGGACGTGATCGTCATCCTCGAACTCCAGAGGTCTCCATTTTTTGTTAGAACTGGAACTCGAAAGGCTGCTGCCACGAGGGTAAGGTTGACCGACTTAAGATTGATCGGTCGCACCCTCCTGTGCAAGAGTTACCCTGCGCTGCCTGGGGTTTCCTTTTCCACCGACCAAGGAAAACCCATCCCGATGTTTGCCTAAAACCGTCAATTTGAGTATGAATAGTTATTGACCATTCTATACTCAAACTAATGCCGTAAGGCCTCGACTCTGCCACCAAGAGATTCCAACCGAAACTCTCGCCTAGAGGGTCTGACCACACCATCGACGTAAGTGTGATTATCGAGTCTCCTCCCAAGGTATCTCCAAACGTGAGGGTTAAGTCCACGGCTTACCAGAAACTCTAGTTCTGGAACAAGATTTGTGAAAGCGAGGAATGATTCATATCGACGTCTGTTACTACAACAGCTAGTAGTGGACACAGACTGTCCCTTGAATCATTTCTAGATCCATTGGGTCACACTCCTTGACCGCATGCAGCCGAATTCTTCCACTGCCCTTCAGCTCCCTGAGTTTGGCGGGGATAACTAAGGTGGGTGGTTGTAGCATGTTAATATGTACAAAACCTCATGCTGCTCTCCTAGCTCTGTCTCCACGTCTGTCGCTTCGCAGACTCATCTCTATTTAAATCTTCCTCTTCTTGAAACATTTAACACGCCCGAGTCTCTAAGACTGACACCGGTTCCCTGTTTCTTACTGCACTGTACAGTCTTCATCCGCTCCTGGATGAACTGCACCTCCTTTAGTCTCACAAGAGCTGCTATGATTTCTTCTTTGCCGATAAGAGAAATCTGTTCTCATCCCCTGGATGAACCACATTCGTTGCCTAATACAGTCAATCCTGACATGAATGATGCATTCATGCCATGGATGACGTCGTAAGGCCTCGACGTAACTACTAAGTGATCCAACTGTCACTCTCGCCTCCAAGGGTCAAGTCACACTGTCAGCATCAGTGTGAGGTCACTGGGTCCCCTCCAGTAGAAATCTCGAAAGTGAGGGTCAAGTCAACAGTTTAACCGGGACCACTCAGTATCAACCAAACCAAAGGATAGGAAAGAAAACAAAGATAAGTGTCTTTTTATTATTTCAGCTCATAGTACAAAGACACGAATACAACAGAAACATGGAACTAGAAGTACAAGGGACGTATCCACTAGTTCCGCTCCTTTCCACCTGCTCCCGGAGCTCTACTGCCTTGGTGGCTCCTCCAAAGCCTGCGGATCTACTGTACGAGGAGTCGGACAGTCACGTGCTAGGTGACCCTTTCCGCCGTATGAGTAACACAACCTGCTTCTGGCACGCCTAGCTCTGTTCCCACCCCGGGTGCCCCACACCACCGATCCTAAAACCCGAGATCGTCCAACTGCTAGTCTGGTCCTCCTGGACCTCTGCATCATCTGTCTACTGCCCACAGATGACTCGGCTACTGATCGAAAAACACGCGGCAAAGGCAGAAGATCCTATACACGCTCGGGGTGTAGAGCTACTGGCACAAACTCCACCCTGAAGAAGGTCTCGAAGTCTTCCCATGTGAAGTTCATCCCGTCGCAAAACTGAAACAAGTGGATCCACCACCTGCCTGCTGCTGCCTGAAGGAGGCTGGTAGAAAAGATCACCATGAAGTCTGCCGGCATCCCCACTAGCCTGAAGACTCTCACCACAGCCTCCAGCCAAACCTCAGCCGCCTTCGGGTCCGTCTCTCCCCGGAACCTGGGTGGCCTCTGGTGCTGGAACTCGTGCAGCGCGCTCAAGCGTCGTGCATCCCCTACTGCTGGGGTTGGTGGCATCGGTGGCCCAACGGGTAGAAGTACCGCTGGTGCCTCCGCTAGTGCCTCAACTGCAAGAGGGCCCTGTACCGAAGCCTCGTCGCTTGACAGGCTGTCAGCACGCACATCCCTCTGGGCTCTAGCTGGTCGTCCGTGAAAAGGCATCCTGAAAGAAACATCTTGACACAGTCAAACGTTCATACCTGGTGAGCTGACCTAGTTTGAGCTGTTTTAAGGGAAAACCTTTGAAAACACACATGCAATCAGTGTTTTCGTGCACAAAGTCGGAAATCAGTTGTCAGGGTCCTGGTGTATGGATACGTCGGCCGCCCGCACCAACACTGGACTCCCTGAACTGAAAACCACACTCGGTACTCTTAACACTATTGCTTCACAGAATGAAAAAGTCAGAGTCATAAGTTCTGCGGTAGAACCGAACTCCTCTGATACCAATTTTTCACGACCCGTCCTCGGGGCCCGTGCCGTGACTACCCCAAGACCGCCTTCCATAGGCCAGGGGCTGGCGACTAGCACCAAAGGCGTAAATCCCGATAACTGGAAAGGCATTGCCTTTATAAAATTAAACAAACACGACAGAGTATAAGAAGAAGTAAACACTAAGTACAAAGAGAAGTACTGAAAGGAAAAAATGGGCCAGAATACAAACCCAAAAGAAAGTACAACTACAACTGAACAAAGTACAACAGAAAAAGACAACAGCTAGAGGGATGGAAGCGGCTCCTGGGTCGTCCTCCTCGGATCCTACCTGAAGGGTAGGTACAGTTGGCGCAGCTCCTGGATCGTCCACCACGGATCCTACCTGAAGGGTAGGTACAGATAGCCTCCACAACGCTCTCGCCCACCAACCACCTCTGAGTGTCATCTCGCCGTGAAGTCCACCTCCGGATACTGACTCGTCGAGTAGTCCACCTCCGGGTACCGTCCAGTCCTCGAACACTCGACCTCCGTCAGCACTGCCCGTCGTCTGCAACCAACACAACGAGGTGCGGTCATATCCCATGCAGGGTTGAGTATAATGATACTCAGTAGGGACCCCGAGACCCTCAAGGTCTCACTAAAACCAACAAGGATAACCACAAAGAAGATCTCAACAGATAACCTCTACTTAGGTATATGCCCATACATATACCTAAGTTATCAAGTAACTCATCTCAATCATGAGGAAACACAAGGATTGTGAAATCAACGGATAACCACTACCCAGGTATATGCCCATACATATACCTAAGTTATCAAGTGACCCATCTCAAACATGAGGTAAACACAAAGGTCAAAAGTCTCAGCTCAAACCAGGATTTTCATTAACGAAACCGTAACTGTTGAAGAGCTCCATCTCTGGAGTGTACAGTGGTCCTGTCACGACTCCGAGGTACTTCTCACTAACCTAAGACTGCTGAAGTACTCCTACTGTCGAGTACCGCGGGTCTGCGGCCAACTACCGGGCGCTCCGTCCGCTGAGGGTCTGTCGCCAAATACCGGGCGCTCTCCCTAATAGCCTACAGAGGTACTCCTCCGGTCGAGTACCGCGGGTCTGCTGCCAACTACCAGGCGCTCCGTCCGCTGTGGTTCTTCCGCCAAATACCGGGCGCTCCGTCCACTGGGCTAGTCGACTCAATCCAAGTCGAGTCGGTCAAGCAGTCGTCAGGTCTCAGTCGTCTACACGGTCTCCGTACTCCGCTCGCTCGTCTCTGGGAGGGTCCACTCCATGAGCTACAGGTCGATACTCCAAGTATCTCAAAGTCCCACAAAGAATTATCTCAAAGGACCGCCTCGTCATAGGGGTCTCAACGCAACAGACGGCGCGTCAATCGGACGCCCGGTCTGCGAGTTACTAGCCGTTTCGTCCCAGGGGCCCGGTTGGTTTCGTGTGCGAACCAACCCGACCGTAACTCAACTATACCCCGAACACTCATAAGGTATACTCATAGTGACCGTTTCTCAACGTGATCACCAACGCCGCTGACGGTTCGTCAAACGGACGTCTGGTCTGAAAGATATCATCTTTCTCCGTTCCAGGGGCCCGGTTGGATTTCGGGCACAATCCAACCCGGCTATAACCCAACTACATCCAAAACTCGGGCGGAGGATACCAAAAGTTCCGTATCGTCAACAGGAACACAATGCAACAGACGGCACGTCAATCGGACGCCCAGTCTGGAAGTTATTGGCTTTTTCGTCCCGGAGGCCCGGTTGGTTTTTAAGTTAAAACCAACCCGACCGTACTCCAACTGCGTCCAAACCTTGAGCGGAGTAAGACAAAAGATCTGTCTCCCTTAGAGGAATTCAACGAAATAGACGGCGTGTCAATCGGACGCCCGGTCTGTTATTTATTGGCCTTTCCGTCTCACACCCACCCTGGGAAACTTCCCAGGAGGTCACCCATCCCGATCACTACTCTAGGCCAAGCACGCTTAACTATGGAGTTTTAACCACGTAGGCTCCCGAAAAGGAAGGTGCACCTTGAGTATAGTATACCGAAACGACCGTCTCGATCGAAGGATCGCGTTGCCGCTGACGGCGAGTCGTTTGGAGGCCCGTAGCCCAAGATACGGGCATTTGTCCAAAAGTGGTCTGAAACTGGGGGTCTGGGCCCGGGCCGACCCGGACCAACCCCCCCTGGGTCGTCCGAACCAGTTCGACCTGTCTCGGGCGGCGACCCGGCCCGACGACCCGGCCCGGCTCGGAAAACCCGGCCCGGCGCGGCGGCGCGGTCCGGCACGGCGGCGCGGTCCGGCGCGGGCCGGCACAGCGGCGTGGCCTGGGCGCCGTTCGTGTGCCGCGCGCGGGGGGCAAAGCCCCCGCCTTTCCTCAGCTGGCGGCGCGGCAACCAGCCGCGCCTAAAGAAAAACGGCCCCCCTCACGTTGGGGCCTGCCTTCGAGAAAACGGGGGGCCGCCTGCCCCCCCTTTGTGAAACCGGCCCCCCTCATAATGGGGGGGGGGGACCATTAAGGCTGGCCGGGGGAAATTATTTCCCCCGGTTTTCTCCCTTCCGGCTGGCCCGATTTGGCCGACCGGTTCTTCCTCAACGGGACCGGCAAGGCCGGTCCCCCTTCCGGCTTCCGACACCGGCGGCCCGGCTGGCCGTCGGTCTTATCGTTCTGCCGCGGCCCGGAACCGGCCGCGACCTTCGTTGTCCGGCGCGGTGCGACGGCACCGCGCCCCTCCACCGCGGCCCCGCTCCGGCCGCAGTGCCTTCAACTTTCTTCGACGTGGCGCGACGACGTCGCGTCCTTGCATTATTTAACGACGGGGCGCAACGGCGCCGCGCATTTCTTGCCGCATGATCCTGCGCAGTGCGATGGCACCGCGCCACACCCGTTTCAATCCACAACAAAATCAACATAAAAGTAGGAGGGTCGGCCGTGTTCGTGCGGTCCGGCCCCCTCGCGTTATTTGCTAACAATCGGCCTTTAATGAATGATAAACTTTCACAATCTTTTAAATTAAATAAAAAGATTTGGAATCAAGGCCCGACAAATATAAACCTTCAAGTTCGAAGGAGAGATCCACATAACTTTAAAAAGTTAAAACCCCTACCTTGATTTAAGAGGTGACGAGATTCGGTGTCGCGAAAAGAGATGTCGCGGAAGAAGACGTCGTCGGTATTGCGGGTATGGCGTCGCGGAAGACGGTTCCCGAGAACGTGGCGTTCTTCGTCGATGTCCGATTGTTCTTCGCGTTCATTGTCAAGAGGATGAAGAAACTTCAAGACTTCTAAGCCTTCTTTCCAAAAGCTCTCAAACAACACAACCCAACCAAAAGAAATAAGTTCTCCACTTATTTAATTAACTTCACATGGCTTTTGAAATTCAAGTGTTTGAAATTCAAAAGACTCACACAACTCACCACATTAAAATCAACTCATTTAAGACATAAGTTATAACTAAGTTAAAATCATTTAAGTGGAAGTTGAGGGGTTTTAGAGGATATGAAGAGGTGGGGTTCGTGTGGGCCCCACCACCCTCATAACCTCCCAAGGGAGGTTGGGTGGTTACCCAACTTCCACCATGAGCTAACACTTAGAGTAAGTTAATAAAAATTGTAGTGTAGTTATAAAATAAACTTCCACAATTTTTATTATCAACACTCATCTAAACGCAACTCCGGAACAGGAGTTCCTAAGTAATTACCGGCGCTGCGGTTCTATCGGTGCCCTCGGAATTGGATTCCGGGCACCGGTTCAAAAGATAGAAATTCCCGCTTGCTCGTTCACTGAACGTACCCGAGCCAAACTTTGGAAATTAATTCCGGGCACACCGGGCCTCGGAATCAGGTGCTGTCAGAAACTGCGTTCTTGTAAAATTCCAAAGAAAATTAATAAAAAAATTTCCTTGAAATTTCTGGGTCTTTACAGCCCTGCTGATATGGGTGATCTTACCCCAAAGTACCACGCCCACCACCTCATCTGGTAAGACCAGTCAAGCTCCAACTTTCTACCTGATATGGGGTAACTAACCCCATACCTTTACTCTACATCAACCTTAATACTCCATCCATGCCCAGCTATTGAGGCTTCATACAAAATCTCTACACATACCCCATTATTCTATATGCTCAACACTCAACTGATGGTTAGGGGCACTGACCACACATATGTCTTGGCTAGCCACACTGATAGAAAAACACCTGGTAACCACTTTGAGAGGATGATCCTATCTTTTGACTACTCTGTACACTTCCAACCTAATGAATATTCCTGAAATGATGCTTAATTCCCTTGAAAGTTGCACCATTGGTCTGTCTAACTAGAAACAAAAACTCATCACCTGAATCATACTTTAAGTTTATTTCTGAAATAAGAGTATGATCCACCACTTCTTCAAATCAATTTAAATAGAAGATGTTCACATGAGTCTTAATATCATTCCTAATTCCATCCTAGAAATGTATTTCCGTAGTGGCCTCACCCCCTACCAATGCTGGAACAAAGCATTTCAAGTTTTTGAAACAACCAACATAATTCATCACTAACATAGTCCCCTAGGTCGACCTCATAAACTCCATAACCCACTCCTATCTCAAGGTATCTGGATAGAAATTCTCCAGAAACTTTTCCTAAAAGTATTTCCATAGCATACCATCAGCTTTCTGTGTCTGAACCAGAATATATCACCATCACTTCACCAATCCCCACAATATATAAGCTGTCAACTTGACTCTCTTTTCATGTGGAGTCTTCAAATGATCAAAAATTGTCTGGATTTACTTTATCCATAACTCCACTACCTTAGGTCCACCCTCTCTAGAAAATGTTATAGGGTGATAAAACTGAAACTCTCTGGTCAGATCAAACATACTCAGCACAACCTACCCTGAGTCTTGTTTCATCATTTTCATAAAACGAGAAAAGTTCACCTAGAAATGCTCTTCCACCCATTGCCTTGGACCACCAATTTTTCTTACTCCACTTCTAGGGGATCATTCTAGGTGATATCCTCTCATTTATCAATTGATACTCATCATCAATGTGACATTTATCTATAATTCCAAACATGATTCATAGAACACATAACATAAGGCTCTCACAATTTACATAAAAGAAGGTTCTTCACTAGCCACACACAACCCATCCTGCATACACTATTCCAACAAATATAACCACATCCCTATCACTATCCCTAGACATACTTATCACGGGTCATGGTCAAAATGGGGTAAACCAAATTACATAGTCACAATTCTCTCATTAGACACCTTTTTAGACCATTTCCATATTCACAACATAAATTTTTTCCTCTTTGGAAAAATTCCCATTCCAAAAATAATTAAAACTAACATTTTAACTTATTTAAAACCTTTATTTTAACATAATTATTTAACCATTGATTAAAATTATTCCACTCACCTATTTAACTCATCTTTATTAGACACCATTTTCTTCATTTTTTCAAGAAAGTAAAATGTATTATACCTTCATGTCCCACACACCCTTCCCATGTGTGCCTACCGTGATGCATGCCACCTATATCCCTAGGTGACTATAGTGATGCATGAATGCACAAAATCATCCATTTTATCCACAAGAAAAATATCATAAAATAGTCACATCCCATAATAAGTGCATCACCCAATGGTGAAATATCATTTAACAATAACAATACACATCAAGAACAACAATTCCTACCACAGGTTCTTGGGTTTCCCACCGTACATGGGTTAGATAATCCAATGAAAAATCTCTTTTACAAGGCCCAAAAATTACTAATCTCCTTTCTACCATACCCAAATAGTAATTTATAGAAAAGAACCACTCTGATACCACTTTGTAACATCCCCAACCCGGATACCACTAAACTAGTGCCTCGGGTCAGGTCACCACATGGCCTCAAGTGTGCCTCCCCATATGCTAGAGGTTTCCGACTAGCAATGAGGGTCTAATAGGTCATGTGGGGATACTATAACCTCTTTACTAGAGTAATACACAAAAGATAACAAATTAAATAAAGGAAATAATAATCAATAAACTAGAAACATGCAATACCAACCATTTCCCAAATAGGGTACAAACCACAACAAAATGATGAATATTTAATTTCATGCTAATAACGTCAAAAGTGAAGAAAATAAATAAATAAATACCAATGTAAGAACCCCCAAAATGGGTCGCAACACTGAGTTCATATCCTTATTAATGCACATCCTATACCCAAATCAACTTCGTAGCATCAGGACTTTACCCTTGTCCTGACCTGCAACCATGAAATCTACTCAGGTACCCAATGATAGCCTGATCAGGGTGTGATTACAACTTAGTAGTCCACCAACAATAATGTCTACAAAATATCCAGTCTAAACAAAGAGTTCATGCAAGTACTAAAATTAATGTCATGGTAAAAAAAAGAAAACTTGAGTGCCATTAGTTAACCATATTAAATTTAACCATTTCCATCACCTCATCCATTTACATCATTATTTCCAAGGGTTAGAAATTTACATCATTTACACTATTGCCTAATATGGTCAATTTCTATGAATAGGGTGACAATTCAAGTTCCCTAACCCACTAGAGGTAAACATTGCATAAAAAAAATACATCACACTTACCTTGGATACTCGGTTCAGGTAGTCTCATCAAATGAAACCCTTAGGGGCATTGAGCCTCAATCCCCTTACCTAACCCATGCATTATGGGGTGTGGTTTAGAGCCTTAGTCTAACCTTACCCATGGGTGTATATCCTCAAGTCCAATACCCCACAACTATCAAGCCATGTGAACATGATTCTTTATCCATTTACCACATATAATATATCACAACCATACACAATCAATACACATATCATTCACAATTAATATTTATTCACATATAAATCAATATCAATCCTTGACCAATTAGCACATTCACCATTTACATTACATAGCCTATTTAACCCATTTATCTTTATCAAGCCTTAACCCATTAGAATAATTAACAATTTCCCATACCATGGACCATTTAACATATCATCAATCCCCATAAGTTAACCCATTTAACACATTAATCAATTGAAAAACATTTACCCATTTAACATGTTCATCATTTCACATGTGTTAACCCACTTATGAATTTCAAGTAGCATTTATAAGTAATTTAGCACAATATTTTTATTTCATTCAACCCATTTAATGCGAATCCAAACAACCACTCATGCCATTATCAAAGTCTATACACAATAACCGATACTGCCTTTTTAATTAAACAAACATATCAACCTGTTCATCATGGGATATACTTTATCACAATCAAAATCTATGCTTAACATCACAATTTTCCATGTTTGGGAATGTTGGAACACCCCATTGATGGACCTAAATTGGTCTAGTCAACCTCAATGCATCCCAAAAGGATCATAAGGGGTTCAATTCATCATTTATCCAAACACTGTACCAAATATTACCAAATTAATCAATTTCACAACAAGAGAGAAGCAATAACACAACCACATATGCAAAAAAAAATTTAAGACTATGGGATATAACTTGTAGACCACCTACCTCAAATACATAGATGAACACTCACTTAACATTATCCTTAGATATGGATTCAATTACCCTTAAAATCATCAACCAAATATCTACCATAAAAAGAGGGTTTTAGGGATTCAGAAGAAGAAGAACGAAACCACAATACCTAATCTAGTAAAGAGAGCAAATAGGAGCGTTATAATTACCCTAAACCACAAATAAGAGCATTATAATAATATAGATTCAAGTACCCTTAAAATACTCAACCAAATATCTACCATAAAAAGAGTATTTTAGGGATTCAGAAGAAGAAGAATGAAACCACAATCCCTAATATGAAAAAGAGATAAAATAGGAGCATTATACTTACCCGAAGCTTTGATATGCACACAATGGAACTCAAAACGGCATAGAATCAATGGATATTAACCCTTGGTAATATTTGTGTGTTTAGGTTCGTCATTAGGGCTATTGGGAGTAGAATGAGGAAGAAAATAATGTGAAACACTTAAAATACCAAGGGGGAAATGGTAAAAAAACACTTTTAATAAGGCACACGGTTTGGCCACACAATTTTCCAAACCGTGTGACAACTGTGTTCCAAACTATATCCAAGAGGGGTCCAAGTCATATGGTTACCTGGGAATATCATACGGTTTGACAAACTGTGTGCCAACTGAGCATAATTCCTCTGTCCAAGTCCTCACGATTTGGCTTTACCCCTTGCACGATTTACCTAACCATGAACCCCTCCTCCTAGATAACACAATTTGGGTGAATGATTTTCACTAACCATGAACCAACAATGTGCCAACCATGAAACATGCATAGAATGACCTGATTTCACCTTGTTTCATGTCCTGAACCCCCATAACACCCTCGAGCTTCCTCATACACCCGATAAACATTTAATTATCCAAATTCAAAGGATTCAAACAAAAATTTAAACAAGAACATATCTCCAGGAAGTTCGGTATCTTATGAAAATTCACAACCAAAAATATATTATTTTATTAATATTAATTATTTTAATAGATTTTAATCAATTTCAAAATCTACAAATGAATTTCCAAAGTCTAAAATGGAAACTTTTATTTTAAAAACATTACCTCACGGGAACTTTAATTTTCCTTTCCAAAATAAGTAATATAAAATGATTCTTTGTTATTTTAGGCTAAAATAGCTTAAAATGTGACCAAAATGTCCAAAAACATGGGCAAAACCATGGGTAAGCCAATTGTTTTTCATTTTCCACAACCTAGATTTTCAAGGCCTATATTTGGAAATTAATTAACAATTCCTTCATTTTTGCTATAAATACCCACTCATCTATCCATTTCCATTTTATCCTAACACATACTCCATTAATTTATGGTATTTTTTTCTCCCAAAGAGTCTCCACAAGGAGTTCTAAATCCACCAAGGTTTCATTCCTCAAGATTTAGGAGTAACTTTAAAGGTAAGGGAATTATCTTTCCTCTCTCTTCAATTCAAGAATCTCTTTTGTATATGTCTTCTAAATGTTATAGTTACTTTATTTTATTACTCTTTCTGATAATAAACTTACTACCAAAGTATGTTTTATCAATCGTATACCATTTTCCCCTCTCATTTTACCTTTTTCTAAAACCAGGTTTTTATACTTGTTATGCTGCCGAATTTACTCCTCAAAATTCCCCTCTCTATATAAGAAATTGTCTTTTATTTTATTTTTGTGAATACCCAAACTGATTTATTTTCTAGGGGCATTCACCTAGATGTAAAAATTATTTATTTAATTCAATTATTTACACATAAAAACCCACATTCGCTTTTCATGGGCTGAAAATGAGGTAATGGTCATGTATTTAATCTTTTTTTGTATGCCGAGATTTTTGATAAGAAACCCATTCTTTATTTATATGCTAGTTACTAATGAAATGATTTATTATGATCTATATTGATAAAAACAAATTAATACATATGAAGGGTTCACCCTGATAGTGATCCAATGCATTAGGTAAAAAATTTATTCTCTAGAGATGACATGTTTTATGATACCTTGGCGAAAACCTTGGTAATTTTCATTTATGGAACCTTGGTGACAAACCTTGGTGATATTCTTATGAATGTCTCATTTAAATGGTTTAGACACATTTCCATTTATGATTCATTTTTTTATTATGATATTCCCCAGGTTACCTTGCTCATGCCAAAATGTTATTCCTCATATTAATATTGATATTCCTCATGATCACATGTAAACTGTTTCCCTTACTGGGAATTTTCTCACCCCTTTCGTTTGATGTATGTACCCAGGATATGAGATGCAGTAGATGTACTTAGTATATACCCATGAGGATATATTCAAGTGCATTTAGAAAAATACTTTAAGTTTTCTTGTATTATGTACCTTTTTATAAGAAAATTAACCTTTAAAACATCCTCTGTTAAAAAACTCTAAAAACCCATAATAATTTGAGAAGGGTAATATACACAATCTTTTGAAAACTTGATGAACTATTTCACTCCATCTTCATACTCTTTTTTCATATGATTGGAATCCATCCATTATTTATTCATATCCATCCTATTTGATTTGGTAATATTAATATTTAACAAAATAAATACACAAAAGATGTTCAACTAGGGTCACCATCCAACCATATATCCCTCTCGGAAGATCCAAAGGAAGTTGAATAAGCCAAAACAAACATGAACTTATAAAATATAGGTTTGATCAAAAAGTATAGTAGGTCACCACAACCTACCAAATCTAAGATATCAATTTTTTATTACATCCTAAAAAATATAGTTTGAAATAATTTAGAAAAATAAACATTTTCTATAAAGTCTTATGAAATAAGTAGTAACACATAAAAGTGTGTTAAAACTCTTTTTCTAGGATTTTCATTAAATGAAAAAAATCACTTGGAAAACATTTTTTATTGGCCAATACCTCTTGGTCAAGTAAAAATTTTAAAATATAACTTTAAACTATTTCATAAAAACCTATTTTTGAAATACGCATTTCAAAACTCAAATAGGTTTCCAATTATCATATAGTTTTTTAAAACATGTTTGAAAACCATCCATTTTCATAAAACTAGGTATGGTGGCCTAAAACCCCATTTTTAAAACTCACACATTCCTGGAGTTCCAAATAAAAACCATTCTAAATTTTCTCATTTAAGTATAATTTTTCAAACTCATTATTAAAATATTTTGAAAAAACTGAAAAATCATACTTTTCTTTTTTCCTTCTTTAAAAACCTTTCACAATCCCTTTTCAAAAAACCTGAAAAGAAAACCATAAAAAGAAGGAAGAAAGAACACGATCAAGCACCACTATGTCAAGTAGTACAACATGAGGAAAACGACAAGAAAATATGTTCCAAACAATAATATAAATATCATGGGATACAACTTAAGTAGAGAGATAAAACCCCTAAATGATACTCAATTGAATGATCGTCGATTTCCTTCTTCCTCTCTACCTATCTATACATAGGAAGTTCGTGGGGTTTCTTATTTGGGTTAAACCGAGATCCAGAGTGAATGGATGCCAAAAAAATTTGAAGTTCATCAATATTATGTACATGTTGTGATTTAATAAGGGTCTTAGGCTCTGTGGGTAGGGAACATAACTTTGCACCCAGACAAAGACCCCCGACCCTCATGTTCCAGAGAAACCCCTGAGTATCTCGGGTACTAGTGAACCAAATCCACAAGCCTAAAAAAATAAATAATAATAATAATAATAATACATAAATAAATTTACATTAAAATAAATTAAAATTACAAACAATTCAATACATTACAATTATATTAATATGTACATTATAATTTATTACAAACATTTAAAATTTCAAACAAACCCAAAAACAATCTAACTCACAAAAATCATGTTAATATGTATTTCGTTGCCATTGAATCCCAATAAAACTATCAATTTATGAGCACACCAATCATTTATACTATAGCGACTCGGGGTTTAGCCCCGTCAGACTTTGTAATATTCCTATGAATAATTCCAGAGCTAGGCGCGAAGACGGCGTGCGATTTCGAGCCCCGGTGTGCCCGGAATTAATTTTATAAAAATATTAAGTATTTTTATAATATGAACGTGGAAGAGGTGTTTTATCTCCTAAATGGTAGCTTAGAATAGGAATATGATAGCACAGTTGCGTCCGGAGCGTGCCGTTTACCCTAAGTGGGGTGTAAACTTTGCAGGTGCGGACCTACTGTGAGAAAATCCACCAGAGGAATTTTCATAAATAAATGGAAAAGTTTTTTTATGAGCGTGGGATTGAATAAATTTTGAACAGAGTCTTGGATAGAAATTCTGAGCTCACCGTTGCATTCAGAATGCCATGTTTACCCTAGGGGTTCCCTAAACTTTGTCTGCACGGGTGCGGGGTCGGAGGCGAGTCGGAAGCCGAATAGTTCGATGGAGAGAATTTAATTAAAAAAAAATCTCTCTCCCCTCACCTCTCAATTGAGCGTATGAAGGAGCGGAAGTCCCTCCCACCCCCTCTTTGGAGACGAACAAATCGGAGGCCGAATCATCGAAACGAGGTGTCGTTGAGCTCCAATTTTGACGACGGTCACTCCTAGATCGAGCAGCGGCAACAGCGGAGCGTGCAAAGCATCAGCGATCCGTCAAAAGGTAGGCGGGTTGAGTTTTAAAATCCCAGATCCCGTTTTTGTGTTTTTTTCTTTAAATTTTCATAAGGGTTGTGTAGTTCGATTCCTGAGCTTTCTGAAACATGTTTCAGATCTGAATTTGGAGCACCAGGGTGCTCCCAGTGGCTCCCTGAAGTTTTCCGATGGAAAACCCGGTTTTATGGTGGCGAGGGCGGCGACCATGGAGGATTCCGGAAAATCAGAGACAGTGCGGTGATTTTTGGCGGCAGCGTGGTGGAATCCGGCGGCGGCATGGCAGTTTTCGGTGGCGGCGCGATGGTTTCCGGCGAGGCAGGCGTTGGTCCGACAAGGTTTTTCCGAGGGTTCTTTAAACCACTATAACTTGCAAACCGGAAGTCCGATTTGAGAGCCATTTGAGGTGACACGAATATTGCATAGAGACATACCTCTTGAGATTCTTTAAGAAATTTTTTGAGTCAGGTTTTTGTCCTGGGGCCATGAAACGTTGAAAATAATAATAATATTTTATTATTTTCAACTTTGATCTTCCATAACTCATGCCCGGAGTGTCCAAATGAAATGTCGTCAGTGGCGTTGAAACCCTGATGATACGTCGGACTTTTCAAGATAGTTTTTGGTTGTTGGGACCAAGAACAGGGTGTGGGCCCCACGAGGCTGGGTTCCGACGTTTAAGGAGAAACGTGACTTTTCCGCCGGGTGTCCATTTTGGACGAACGAGTAGTCAATCCCGTGTGTTTTTATGAGGGGATCGCAGTGGAATGATCCACTTGATGAGTTTCAGGATCTTAGTGTGGGCCCCACACGGGCTAGCTATGATGAATAGTACCTTTTTCACCGGTTGTCCATTTCGGGTGAGTAAACAGCCTATCCTGCGTGGTTTTCCACGTGGATCACGATGGTGGCCTTGGTATCGGCCTTGGTGGTGCGCAGTGTGGCATTGTGGTGGGTCTCTCGGGTTAGCGACGTTTGGACTAGTAGTGGTTGGGGGTACTCCCTTGGTTCATTCCTATGAGGGTTCGCGCGGCCTCACAACATTAATATAGGTTTTTGATCCTATCGATGGGATATTTACTCTATTAGAGTTGTGGCATCCCTCCAATGGGCCCGGAGCGGGATCCTCTAGCATTGTTTTCCCTAGATCGGGTTGTTGGTATCGCTGTGACCGCTTATCCACGGGTGGGGATCCCCTATCTAGCAGGTTAACCCCGTAGGGTTTGTGGCATCATCAGGAATATGATCCCCTACGTAGTGGGCCGTGCTCAGTAGGGTTGTGGAATCGTCGGGTATACGATCCCCTACTCAGCATGAGTATTATAGTAGGGTTGCGATATCATTGGTTATACGATCCCCTACTCAGCGTGTTGTTTCTGTAGGGTTGTGGCATCATCAGTTCAATCCCCTACAACACGAGATGTACCAGATAGGGTTTCGGTATCGTCGTGACCATCGTGACATGGGTGACAATCCTCTATTTGAGTGATGTGTTTCTGTCGAGCACCATATTGGGTTGTGGTATCCCCCAACGGATCTTGGGAGTGATCCCCTATTTGTGAGATCTACGAATGCCAGATCGGGTTGTGGTATTCCCCAGCGGACCCTGGGAGTGATCCCCTATATGTGAGATCTTCGTATACTGGTGTGGATTATGGTATCCCCTAGCGGACTCTAGGAGCGATCCCCTATCCGAGGAGTTTGGTCTTTATGTTGTTTTAGTGATGTTTTCTCAGTGACGATATCCGAGGAGTGTGATCTCTCACGTGAGCATCTGAGATGTTTGTGTGGGACCTGATGGAGTGTATCTCTCAGATGAGTGTCATCTGGGATGACAGTGATCATGGAGTGTACTCTCCTGGTTGTGAACCATTGGTGGTGAAGAGGTCAGTACCTCATGTGGCTTGGTGCGCGAGCTGAGTATATCTGGATGTTTTTGGTATACATAAGAGTGTATACTTGAGTGGATGTTCAATGTGTATGTATGGGAATACACTTGGATGGAGCTGACTATTTGTGTTTAGCTGAGGATGGTCACGAGATGAAGTTTATCTCTCATCTGGGTTCCCTCTAGCTAGGATGGGCAGACTGTTTCCTTTATATTTCTCTCTTTTGTTTTGGGTTTTTGGGGTGCCTACTGAGTATTGTTATACTCACCCCTGAATGGGATTTGCCCGCACATGTTTGTGTCCTGTGCAGACCACAAGCCTTTCGATGGTGTACCAGGAGGACCCGGAGTAGGCAGAGCTGAGTGAGCGGGACTGACCGTGGAGTCTTACTAGAGCTGTGCCTAGGAGCTTTCTGTTGGTGCTTTTGGTAGCATACCCCTTCTTCTGAGCAGGTTGGATGCTTTTGTGTCTTTCCTTTGGTGGGCCCTATTTTTCCCTTTTGTACTTCGGTTGCACTATGGTTGTGGGTTAAATGTATGCATGCATTTCTTTTCAGTTTTTTTATATATCTATGCACTGTTGCATGGAGGTGTATGTGGGTGCATGTGTACAAGTACCTTAGGCTAATGCCTCCCATGTGTGTGATAGCCTACTCAACGCTAGTAGCTAGCCCCTGGCCTATTGAAGGCGGGCTTGGGGAGTCACGGCTCGAGCCCCGTTGGGTCGGGTCGTGACAGAGTGGTATCAGAGGAGGTTCCACCTTTGGGATCTCAGAGCATAGCTAGTCTAGCTATGAGTTTGGTTTGGGTTGCATAGTGGCAGTGTCAAGATGTTTCAAGTTCGGATTTCAGGCCAGGGACTCTAGTGTTGGTGCGGTGGCCGACGTATCCATTCACTAGGACTCTGATAACCTGCCTTTCGACTCGGGACATTTGGACACTAGTCGTAGGGACATAACGGTACATGCATCATATAGGGCTAGATTTTTGGGTTTCCCTTGTTCTTTTTGAGTCATCTCTCCAGATATACTCTTTGACTATGGTGCATCTTGATTGTCCTTCAGGATGCCTCCATGATGAAATCCCGCGAGAGTTCCGCAGTGGGATTTTGGTGACGATCTGCCTCGTGTATAGGCTATAGACCAGGCTGTAGGTTTTGAAGATTCTCCTCTAGGTGGTCCACCAGTTGAGCCACCACCTGTTGAGTAGCTGGTTGTGCCGGTAGTGCAGGATGAGGTTGTGCACAGGCTGAGTGTGCTGCACGTGTTCCAAAAGCAGCGACCTCTGAGGTTCTGGGGTGATCCAGACCCTCAGGCAGCTGATGACTGGCTCGAAGCAGTCACCCGTGTTTTTCGCCTAGTGAGGACACCTTCAGATCAGATGGTGGTACTAGCGGTGAGCCTTCTCCATGGTTCGGCCGGGTGATGGTGGAGTTTGGTAATGCAGTCCCACGATGAGGAGACACTCACGTGGGAAGAGTTTGAGCAGCTCTTCAGGGAAGAGTTCTATCTGGTGACGCTGAGGTCAGTGCATATTCAAGTGCTTCTATAGCTTCGGCAGGAGGGCATGACTGTGTCGGAGTACTCAATGAGGTTTATAGACCAATCGTGCTACTCCCTGGATATGGTTTGAGAACTGTTCTTTAGGGAAAAGACCTTCGAGCAGGGCCTACGTAGAGACATCTGTGCAGGTGTGGTTTCCTTGTGTCTGCCCACCTATGCTGGAGTGCTGGAGCGAGCCCTGGTGGTGGAGAGCTTTCTAGCTGAGTAGATTCAGCCCGTTAGTTCTAGGAATGTGGAATCTAGGACATCGACAGTTAGTAGTCGACGAGAGACTCAGGGGTCTAGATGTGGCCGAAGTTTCAGGAGGCGACCACAGGATGAAGGATCTGAGGATCAGGGATCACAGTGCTCGCATGCCAGTTTTGGTCAGCTGTAGGAGAGGTGGTGTTACGCTTGCGACGGTCAGGGACATCTTGATAGAGATTGTACGACCCGTCGTGCTGCTGAGAGGGAGCCGGTCGACAGACCACCTTGGCGGAGGCAACGTCTCGACTATGGAGGTCCGAAGGGCGGTGGACTAGGCAACAGAGCGGGTGCAACAACGAGAGGTGGTAGGCGGTATCAGATGCCACCACCACCACCCCCAAGAGGTCCATGCCGAGCTCAGGGAGATGGAGGGTGAGGGCGAGGACAACTGCATTCCCTAGAGGCTGTTGACCCAGAGGATCTGAAGATGGATAGAGGTACGCCTTGTGTCCTTTCTACTTTCTATAGTAGTTTTGATAGACACTGTTTAGCGGTACTCTTCCCTTTCCGTTTCTTTCTTGAGTATTGTTCAGGGCGTTGGTAAGACCCTATGAGGGTGTTGTTCGGCGTGCTTCAAATGCATGAGGAAGAGGGATCCTTCCCCCACTGAGACGCATTTTTGTGATGCAATCAAAACCGTGCGGGCGAGTCAGTGCCGCCCAAAGCGGATAGTGTTGAGGTGTGGTGGATGAGTCCCTCTGACTTATGTGTTCGGGCATGGGTGTTTGTTGGTGAACTCGTTGGCGTGGGAGACCCAGTTGAGAGTCCAGTTTCTTTCCTTGTGCTTATGGATTTTCGGGGACGAAAAGTTCTAAGGTGGGGAGGATGTAACGACTTGGGTTTTGGCCTAGTCAGACTTTGGAATATTCTTATTAATAATTCCAGAGCTAGTCGTGAAGATGGCGTGCAATTATGAGCCCCGGTGTGCCCGGAATTAATTTTATAAAAATATTAAGTATTTTTATACTATGCACATAGTGGGGGTGTGTTATCTCCTAAACGGTAGCTCAGAATGGAAATCTGAGGGCACGGTTGCATCCGGAGCATTTTGTTTACCCTAGACGGGGTGTAAACTTTGCGAGCGCGTGCCTGCTGTGAGAAAAGCCACCAGTGGCGTTTTCATAAATAAATGGAAAAGTTTTTTTATGAGCGTCATCTTGAATAAATTATGAATGGAGTCTCGGATCTAAATTCTAAGCTCTACATTGCATTCAGGATGCCGCGTTTACCCTAGGGGTGCCCTAAACTTTGTCTGCACCGGGTGCGGGGTCGGAGGCGAGTCGGAAGCCGAACAGTTAGATGGAGAGGATTTAATTGAAAAAAAATCTCTCTCCCCTCACCTCTCAATTTAGAGTACGAAGGATCAGAAGCCCCTCCCTCCCCCTCTTTGTCTACGAACAAATCGGAGGCTGAATCATTGAAATGAGGTGTCGTTGAGCTCCAATTTTGACTGCGGTCGCTCCTAGATCGAGCAGCGGCAACAGCGGAGCGCGCAAAGCATCAGCGATCTGCCAAAAGGTAGGAAGTTTGAGTTTTAAAATCCCAGATCCTATTTTTATGTTTTCTTTCTTCAAATTTTCGTAAGGGTTATGTAGTTTGATTCCTGAGCTTTCTGAAACATGTTTCAGATATGAATTTGGAGAACCAGGGTGCTCTCAGTGGTTCCCGGAAGTTTTCCGGCGGAAAACCCGGTTTTCCAGTGGTGAGGGCGGCAGCCAAGGAGGATTATGGAGAAGAAGCGCTAACGTGGTGGTGGCACGGTAATTTATGGTGGTGGCACGGCAGAATCCGGTGGCGGCGCGGCGGTTTCCGGTGGCGGTGCGGCGGTTTCCGGCGAGGCAGGCGGTGGTCCGGCAAGGTTTTTCCGGGTGTTTTTTAAACTCCTGTAACTCACAAACTGGAAGTCCAATTTGAGATCCATTTGCGGCAACACGAAGCTTGTGTCGAAACTGACCTCTTGAGATTCTTTAGAAAATTTTCTGAGTCGGTTTTTCAGCCCGGAGAAATGAATCAATGAAAAGAATAATAATATTTTATTATTTTCAACTTTGATCCGCCATAACTCCTGCCCGGAGTGTCCAAATGATGTGCCATCAGTGGAATTGAAACCCTGATAATACAACAGACTTTTCAAGATAATTTCTGGGTGTTGGTACCGAGAACAAGGTGTGGGCCCCACGAGGTCGGGTTCCTGCGTTTATGGAGAAACGTGACTTTTCCTCCTGGTGTCCGTTTTGGACGAACGAGTAGTCGATCCCGTGTGTTTTACGAGTGGATCACAATAGAGTGATCTTTTTGATGAGTTTCAGGATCATAGTGGGGCCCCACATGGGCTAGCTACGGTGAATAGTGATTTTTTTCACCGGTTGTCCGTTTTGGGCAAGTAAACAACCTATCCTGCGTGTTTTTCCATGTGGATCATGATGGTGGTCTCAGTATCGGCCTTGGAGGTGCACAATGTTTCATTGTGGCAGGTCGCTCAGGTTAGCAACATTTGGACCAGCAGTGGTTGAGGGTACTCCCTTGGTTCGTTCCTATGAGGGTTCACACGGCATCACAACCTTTGTATAGGTTTGTGATCCTCTCGATGGGATGTTTAATCTATTAGAGTTGTGGAATTCCTCTGGTGGGCCCAGAGTGGGATCCTCTAGCATCGTTTCCCTAGATCGGGTTCTTAGTATCGTTGTGACCACTTTTCCACGGGTGGCGATTCCCTATCTAGCAGGTTAACCATGTAGGGTTCATGGCATCATCGAGAATATGATCCCCTACGTAGTGGGCCTTGATCAGTAGGGTTGTGGCATCATCGGGTATATGATCCCCTACTCAAGATGAGGATTATAGTAGGGTTGCAGTATCATTGGTTATATGATCCCCTACTCAGTGCGTGATTTCTGTAGGGTTGCGGCATCGTTAGTTCGATCACCTATCTAGCAGGTTAACCCCGTAGGGTTTGTGGCATCATCGGGAATATGATCCCCTACGCAGTGGGCCATGCTCAGTAGGGTTGTGGCATCATCGGGTATACGATCCCCTAATTAGCATAAGGATTATAATAGGGTTGTGGTATTGTTGGTTATACAATCCCCTACTCAGCACGTGGTTTTTGTAGGGTTCCGACATCGTCGGTTCAACCCCCTACAACACGAGATGTACCAGATAGGGTTTCAGTATCGTTGTGACCGTCGTGACACGAGTGACAATCCTCTATCTGAGTGACGTGTTTTTGTCGAGCGCCAGATCGGGTTGTGGTATTCCCCAGGGGATCATAGGAGTGATCCCCTATCTTTGAGATCTACGAATGCCAGATCGGGTTGTGGTATTCCTCAGTGGAACCTAGGAGTGATCCCCTATATGTGAGATCTTCGTATACCGGTGTGCGTTCTGGTATTCCCTAGTTGACCCTAGGAGCGATCCCCTATCCGAGGAGTTTGGTGTTTATGTTGTTTCAGTGAGGTTTCCTTAGTGACAATATCTGAGGAGTGTGATCTCTCGGGTGAGCGTATGAGATGTTTGTGTGGGACTTGATGGAATGTATCTATCAGACGAGTGTCATCTAGGATGAAAGTTATCGCGGAGTGTTCTCTCCTGGTTGTGAACCATTGCTGGTGAAGAGGTCGGTACCTCATGTGGCTTGGTGCGTGAGCTGAGTATATCTGGATGTTTTTAGTATACATAAGAGCATATACCTGAGTGTATGTTCAAGGTGTATGTATGGGCATACACTTGGATTGAGTTGACTAGTTGTGTTTAGCCGAGGATGGTCACGAGATGGAGTTTCTCTCTCGTCTGGGTTCCCTCTGCCTAGGATGAGCGGACTGTTGCCTTTATGTTTCTCTCTTTTGTTTTGGGTTTTTGGGGTGCCTACTGAGTATTGTTATACTCACCCCTGCATGGTCTTTTCCCGCACATGTTTGTGTCTTGTGCAGACCACAAGCCTTTCGACGGTGTCCTAGGAGGACCTGGAGAAGGTGGAGCTGAGTGGGCGGGACTGACCGTGGAGTCTTACCGGAGCTGTGCCGAGGAGCTTTCTGGTGGTGCTTTTGGAAGCGTACCCCTTCTTTTGAAGAGGTTGGACGCTTTTGTGGTTTTCCTTTAGTGGGTCTTGTTTTTCCCTTTTGTACTTCTGTTGCACTCTGGTTGTGGGTTAGATGTATGCATGCATTTCTTTTCAGTTTTTATATTTATCTATGCACTGTTGCATGGAGGTGTATGTTGGTGCATGTGTACAAGTACCTTAGGCTAATGCCTCCCATGTGTGTGATAGCCTACTCGGCGCTAGTCTCCATCCCCTGGCCTATTGGAGGCGGGCTTGGGGAGTCACGACTCAAGCCACGTTGAGTCGGGTCGCGACATATACAAGTTTTTTTAATAGTTTTTTAAAATTATTTTTTTCTTAAAACGGGATAGGGTTTTGATTATTTTAAAAAGGGTACTCGGATAAGCGTGAACCCCATTCAAGCATCTTTAAATATACATGTGTGTGTTATTAATAATTTATTTATGTAATTAATATTATAATATTTATTATTAATATTAATTTTTATAAATATTTGTAAATTTTTTTGTCGATATAAAATATTACCAATTTGTTAATAAATAATATTTTTATTAATAATAAATTTTATTGTTTATTATTAATTAATTAATATTATTATGTTATTAATTAATTAATAGTATAAAAACTAATATTTATTCGATTTTAATTATAAATATTTGTTAATTTTTTTGTTGATATAATTATTAGTAATATATTAATATGTAAAATATTTATTAATGATCAATTATATTATTTGTTACTAATTAATAATATATTATTATTTTATTAATATAATCAATAGCATTATAGCTAATATTTATTGTATAATGATGTAAATAAAATAATTTATATTTAGAAAAATATTTACTAGCTACTAATTATATTATTCATAAGATTTTAACTATAATTTTTTTTAATTTTTTTTTGATATAACTATTAGAAATTGCAGTTTGGGGCTTTCCCAAATGGTAAATTCTTACCGCAATCCTACATCAAAACCGAGTTCAAATTCGGGTGGGAGAGAATTTCTGCAGGCGCATGCAGTATGATGTAGACATTACGCTGTACTGGGCCTTTGGGCCATGTAATGGGGTTCATGTCCATTGGGTATTCGGGTCATGAATAAATAAGTCTTGTCTTGATGGGTGGGATATCCCTTGGTGTGAGGGGGTGGGGGGTGGGGGGGGGGGGGCTATGACCTGTCTTTCCAGGCTGTGTGTGTGCGTTTAATGTAATTGTACCCCCAAGCACCTAATATAATAATAATTTTTAATTTTTTAATACGTAAATTATTTATTAATTATCAATTATATTATTTATTATTAATTAATAATATATTAATATGGTGTTAATATAATTAATAGCATTATAGGTAATATTTATTTTATAATAATGTAAATAAAATAATTTGTATTTAGAAAAATATTTACGAATTAATAATTATATTATTCTTAATATATTATGTTGCATTATTAATTAATTACTTATATAAGAAATAATATAATATTTCTTATTAATATTAATAATATTTATAGAATTTAAAATAATAATATTATTAATATTTAATAATTAATTTAAGATTATTATTTATTATATTAGCATTGAGTATTATTATCCATATTATGTATAATAAATAATCATCTTAAATTAATTATTAAATATTAATAATATTTATTAAATTCAAACTAATAATATTATTAATATTTAATAATAAATTAAAGAATATTATTTATTATACATATTATGCATAATAATACTAAGAAATATTAATATAAATAACAAATAGTAATTATTATTATAACCAATGTAGTTACTAATATTAATGTTTCTTATTCATTCAAAAATATTTGTATGAATTTCCAATTATATTAATTAAATGATTTATGCAACATCATGTAATATATCAGTATGTTTTTACATAATGTATAAATAATGATTTAAAAAACATATAACATATATCAATCTAATCTACATCGTTGGCCTAGACACTCCTCTGTATCACAGCCTCATGTATATATAATGCGTCCACATCGTGTCTATCTATATTTATGCTCCGACATACACTGCTCCTATGTATCATCCCAGATACCTACCTCCACATCATCCGGTGTGACAAGCGGTGGATCTACAATCTTGCCATCTGTACCCTATCCTACCTTTTAGGATAGTGGGTGCTGGCTAGAAGTCTCTCCAACATATGAACAAGATGGTTACTGTGCAGCAGATATCTGCAAATCATAGGCTAATAAAGAATGAAACGCAAACCAGTCATCATCTATCTCTGTAATAAAATCTATCATGTTAACGAATCATGTATGTGCTTGAGCCTATGGGTGTAGTTGTGCCTCATATGAAATAGGAGCTGGTGGAACATCTGGCTGATCATGATGAACACCCTCCTCTATTGCCACGTCTACATCTATAATAGGTTCTTCACCCCTTGGCATATCTATATCATGCTCATTAGCCTCAACATCTCCTGACGCATAAAAAAACCCCATGATAAATCTCATCCATTGTAACAACTCATGTTTCTTTTTAAATGATATTTGTTTCCTGAGAAAATGTGTGTTATATTATATATAACAAAACCTTATCTCTTTAATAATAATCAATACTTTAGTCACCAAAATGGAAAAATGTGGATCAATACAATCTATTAGAATCATCATCCCCACGACTGACACTAAAAAAATAAAACAAAATATTAGTAAATCAATCAACATCTTAGAAAACGATTGTAGTGAATATTGAATGAAATAAAGAACTGATATTTATAGGACATAAAGGGAAAAGTGATCGTTGGGTTTTGACCATTATATGACAGTTGGAAACTATACCATTGATTGATAGTTTTACCGTTATAATTATTGTTTATAAGTTGTAATGATAAAGTATAATTAATATAGAAAGGAGAATTGATGTACTCAACTAGTAGAGTCATGCCATTTGAAACCCATTTGTTTAAATATTGGAGGAAGGTATCATCATTGGGGTTTTCCCTTGACCAAGCCCAAGCCAAGATTCAGCAAGTAAAGCTTGAATGAAATCGAATATGGGAGAAGTTCAAGTTAGTGGAGATTACCACTCGGTCAATGTTAGCTGAGCTGCCCCACAAAACTACCACCATCGCACACCTTACCCTTAGGGCATATATAGGTGTAATAAGGGGTTACGTGTCTAGGATTTAATTGCTAAAAGTGTATTTCCATTTTATAAATAGAATATTTATTCCATCGATTCCATTTTAAAATAGTTTCTCTTTATAAAATAAATGTTTAAGTGAAATGAATTTGATAAATTGATTTTTTGGACATAAATTGTAAATTTTAGAAATGATATAAAATTTTAAATTAAACTAAGGTATTATGAATAATATCGATTTTAATGAAATAGTATGTTAAAGGAACTTTTAAAAAAATAAATGATAAAATAATTTTATTATGTCCAAGGAAATTTGTAAGTGTCAGGACCATGCCTTATAACCCACATTTTTTTTAAATAAATAAGGATTTTTATATTTAAAAGTTAAAATTATCATATTTAGAGAATTATTATGATAAAATAAGCATCATTTTAGAAATTAAAATGTCGAAATTAGGTAAGGATGAATCTATGAAAATTTTCTGAAATACTTTATTTTTTCATGAATAGTAAAAATATAGTTTCAGTTTTTTGTTATGTTTAATGAATTCATAATTACTTCATAATGATGTAATAATAAGTTAACCATAATTATAACTCCCCTGAACCAGATTCCACTAAACTAATGCCCCGGCTAGGTTACCACATGACCTCAAGCATGCCTCCCCATATGCCAAATGTTGCCGACTAGTAGCGAGGGTCTAATAGGTCACAAGGAGAGACTATACCCTCTTTACTAGAGTCAGCCACAACAGATAAAAAATGAAATAAAGGAAACAATAAGAATAAACCAGAAATAGGTAATATTAACTGTTTCCCAAATAGGATACAAACCACAACCAAACGATGAATATTCCATGCCATGCTAACAATGTCAAAAATGAAGATAACCCAAAATAAAGACCAATGGAAGCACCCCCAAAATGGATCCTGACTCCAAGTTTGGATCCTCATCCATGCACATCCCATGCCCAAATCAACCCCTTAACATAGGGCCTTTACCCTTGTACTGACATAAAACCATGAAATCTACTTAGGTACCCAATGGTGTTCTGATTAGGGTGTGAGTACAACTCAGTAGGCCACCACCAACAGTGTCTACAAAATATCTAGTTTAAAAAGATAGTGTATGCAAGTACTAAAATAAATGTAAAGGTAAACAAAAGACAACTCGAGTGACATTAGTTAACCATATTCACTTTAACCATTTTCATCACCTCATCCATTTCCATCATTATTTCCATGGGTTAGGCATTTAAATCATTTATATTATGACCTAAGTCGACCAATTACTATTCATATGGGGGTAAGTAAAGTTCCCTAATTCACTAGGGATAAACATTATATAAACAAATACATCACACTTACCTTGGAGCCTCGATCCAGGTAGTCTCATCAAATGAAATAATTAGGGTCATAGATCCTCAGTCCCCTTCCATAACCTGTGCATTATGTGGTGGGGTTTAGAGCCTCAGTCTAACTGACCTGTGGGTGTAGATCCTCAAGTATAATACCCCACAACTACCAAGCCATGTTTACATGATTCTTTATCCATTTAACACATATACCATATCACAACCATACACAATCAATACACGTAACATTCACAATTGAAATTCATTCACATATAAATCAATATCAAGACTTAACCCATTAACACATCCACCATTTACATTACATAGCCTATTCAACCCATTTCTCTTTATCAAGCCTTAACCCATTACAATAATTAACAATTCCCCCTACCGTTGTCCATTAAACATATCATAAATTCGCATACATTGACCCATTTAGCACATTCATCAATTCTCAAGCATTTACCTATTTAACATGTTCATTATTTCACATTTATTAACCCACTTATGCATTTGAAGTACCATTCATAAGTCATTTAACACAATCTCTTTATTTCCTCCAACCCATTTCATGTGAAGCCAAACAATCACTTTTGTCATCATCAAAGTCTATAAACAACAATCAATACTCCCTTTATAATTCAACTAACATATCAATATGTTCATCATGTCATCTACTTTATCACAATCCAAATATATGCTCAACATTACAATTTTCCATGTTCGAGAATGTTGGCACACCCCATCAGTGGCCCTAAATTGGTCTACTCAACCTCAATGCTTCCCACAAGGATCTTTAGGGGTTAAATTCATCATTTATCTAACCATTATACCAAATATCACCAAAGGAATCAATTTAAAAATAAGAGAGAAGCAATAACACAATCACACATGCACAAAACAACTTCAAGACTATGGGATATAACTTATAGACCACCTACCTCAAATCCGTAGATGAACACTCACTTAACCTTATCCATATATCCTAATTCAAGAACCCTTCTAAGAATAAACCTAAGATCCACCAGAAAAAGATGGTTTTAGGGATTTAGAAGAAGAAGAACAAAACCACAAGCCATAATATGGAAAATAGAACAAAGAGAAGTGTTAGACTTACCCGGATCTTTGATCCGCACCCAACGACACTCCAAATGACCTAGAATCAATGGAGAATGACTATTAGGAATATTTGAGTGTTTAGGTTCATCACTAGGGCTGTTGGAAGAAGAATTGGGTAGACAATCAGGTGAAACACTTAAAATCCTAAGGGGGGAAATCCTAAAAACACACTTTTAATGAGGTGCATGGTTTGACCGCACAATTTTCTAAACCATGCACCAACCATGCACTATCCTTTTTCCAAGAGGGGTCCAAGTCACACGGTTAACTGAGAAACTCACACGATTTGAAAAACCATATTCCAACTGTGCGGAATGCCTCTGTACAAGACTACATGGTTTGTCTTTACCTCTTGCACGGTTTACCTAGCTGTGAACCCTTCCTCCTAGCTAGCATGGTTTGGGGGCATCGTTTTCACTAATCGTGCGCCAACCATGAAACATGCACAAGATGACCCGATTCCCCCTTCTTTCATGTCCTAACCCACTGAAAACTCTGAGATTCCTCATACACCTGATAAACATTTAATTAGCCAACTTCAAGGGATTAAAAATAAAATTTAAACAAGAACATATCTCCATGAAGTTTAGGATCTTACAACCTACCCACCTAATATTGTCTCATCCTCAAGACACACTCCCAAGCATCACCGAGATTCTGAAGTAAAGCGATTGGGCCACTGAGCCCACATATCTGTATCCCTCTCTTAATTTTCTTCATGAACATTACCATGATTCCAAAAAACTCAAACAAAAGGCATAATATTTCCCCTCAAAAATTTATTACTATGATCTAAAATTCGAACCAAATGATCTTAGAAGGACACATCTTCCTCAAGATCAACTTCATCAACATTAATCACATGAGATGGTTTAGGGTGATACTGCCAAATCTATGACTCATGAAAGTCATCATGAATACCATTATACTTCTATGGAAGAGTCAATAAGTACACTACTGGTCTGATTCTCACCACATTCTCAAACTTACCAACATACCTAGGCTCTAACTTACCTTACTTTTGAATTCAATGGTGACCCAACCTTATCGACACCAAAAGAAACACATTATCACCCACCATAAAATCAAGAGGTCTATGATGCTGATCTGCATATGAATTTTTCTTACTATGATCCGTAGACATCTACTTCTGAATTAACTAAACATGCTCTGATGTCTTCTATATGAGACTCGGTCCCAACAACTTTGATTCCCCATCTTCCATCCAATACAATAGAGATCTACATTGTCTACCATAGAGCGCCTCAAATGTATCCATCTAGATCGTATCTTAGTAACAATTGTTGTAGGAAAACTCAACAAGAAATAAGTTCTTTTCCCCCGATCCATCAAAATATAGAAAACAAACCCTCAAATTTCTTCTTATACCTGAATAGTATGCTATGAATGCCCATTCATATGCAAGTGGAAATCCATACTAAAAAACACCGGGTACCAAGTGCTTTCTGTAACCCCTTCTATAAATGTTAAGTAAAATGCATATCATGATATGAAACTATAGTCCACAGTACCCCATGAAACTGCAATATCACCTAAACATATAACTCACCAAACTGGTCAATAATTAAAGTCTCTTGATTCGACAAGAAATGAGCCACCTTAGTTAACTAATCAATAATCACATAGATTTCATCATTATTTTGAGGCATCCTCGAGATACCTAACACGGAATCCATCATTATGTAATCCAATTTCCATTCTGTAATGGGAAATGGATGTAACAAACCACCAAGCCGCTGATGCTCGACCTTCCCCTATTGACATATAAGGCATCACACCACGAAACCTCCAACCTCTTTCTTTATCCCTGGACATCAATACTACATATAGAGATCATGATACATTTTGGTTAAATTAGGATGAACTGCCCACTTAGATTCATGAAACACACAAATCAACTCTTCCCACATACATGTAGGCACAAAAACATGACCATGAATGTAAAAAATCTCATCATCAACAATGATCCAATTGGAAGGTGACACCCCACCTTTAAGACTATACCTTAAAGACAAAAATTCTGAATCCTCATTCTACCTCTCCTCGATTTGACTCATAAGTGAAGACTCAACTTCCAAGGATGCAAGGGTCATCTTCCCTTGACCATCCTACACATCCAAATGAATCTCAGAAAAAATGCCATCATTCTTCACTCAGAACTAGATTCCTGAACTTTCTGGTTTTGAGTCTCCTAGCTCAAAGCATCAGCAACACTATTCCATTTTATCAGCATGTACATCAGTTTGAAATCAAAGGAATACATGTACTAAACCCATATTCATTGCTGAAGATTCAAATCATGCTGGGGGAAGATATAATTAAATGATTTTTGACCATTATACACCATCAACCATTCTCCCAACAAGTAGTGTCACCAACACTTTAAGGTGTAAACCAGCATGGAAAACTCAATATCATGCATTGGGTAATTTCATTCATGAGGACTTAATTATAATGACCCATACACTACAACCTGATCATCCTGCATCAAAATTTCCCCAATCCCAACACCAGATGCATAAAAAAAGTATACTCCTTAACTAGCTCGGGAAAAATCAAAATCAGTGCAACAATCATCCACTCCTTTAATTCCTGAAAGGAATTTTCACATTTCACAGACCACTTAAACTTGATACCCTTCTTGGTCAAACCTGAAAGTAGCACTTCCAAATGAGAAAAGTGTTTGATAAACCTTCAATAATATCCCACTAATCCTAGAAAACTTCAAACATCAGAAACATTATTGGGCTGTTCCCAAGACAAAACTGCATGCACTTTCTCTAGGTCCACTAACACACCTTCCTCAGAGATGACGTGACCCAATAAATACACCCTATCGATCCGAAAATTACATTTGGATATATTGGTGTATAACCTATGCTCTCTCAGTGTAATCAGGACAATGTTAAGATATTTGACATGATCTTCATGATTCTTAGAGTACACTAAGGCGTCATCAAAAAACACAACTAAAAAATAATCTAGGTAAGTGTAAAATATTCGGTTTATTAGGTCCATAAACTCTACTGATGCATTGGTAAACTCAAGAGGCATAAAAACAAACTCATACAACCCATACCCGCTCTTAAAGGAAGTCTATGGAATATTAGAAGGCTTCACCCTTAACTGATGATACCATGATCTTAGATCAATCTTAGAGAACACTAAAGCACCTCTTAGCTGGTCCAAAAGATCATTAATTCATGGAAGAGGGTATCAAATATTAACCATCATCTGATTCATCTTCCTATAATCGACATATAACCGTAATGATCTGTTTCCCTTTTTGGTAAAAAACACTAGAGATCCCTAAGGTGACATACTTGGATGAATAAACAATATATTCTCCAATTCCTCCAATTGAGTTTTAAGTTCCTAGAGTTCTACCAGTGCCATTATATATGGAAGAATGGAAATTGGTTATGCTCCTAGAAGAAATTATATTGTGAACTCAATATCTCTCTTGAGAAATAACCCTGAGAAGTATATAGGAAACACATCCTAAAACTGATCCACCAAAGGAAGAAAAATAGGCATCTCTACTCCCCCATCATCAAGCACAGGACAAGCCATATAGGCTATGAGTTTACCAAACTACTGAAAAAATGGCCCTATACAGTCTGTTCAAATATCCCATTCTCCATGATGGACATACATGTCTCCCTCAAGAGATGTGAACGTTACCCTATAATGGTAACAATCGATATGGGTTCGGTACAACACTATCCAATCTATGCCAAAAATAAGATCAAAACCCAACATCCCAAGAACAAAAAAGTCCCACAAGAAATGGTACCCACCAACTTCAAGATAAAAACACTTATACTAAATTTAACTTTATTCTCACACCCTTAATAGTGTATTGATTGACATAACCCCACATACATATTCCACCGCTAGGCCCCACACATTCACAAGTTGAACATATATAAAAGAATTCGATACACCTGTATTAAATAAAATAATAGAAAGCATGGAAGCTACAAGAATCATACCTCGTACTGTCTATGGTTTGGCCTCACCACCTCCAGGTGCTGGATGAACTATGTGAAGCTAAACTTCCCCTCTACGATGGGCTTCAGTCTGAGTTCCTAGTGCTGTACTACCCTGCTGATATGGGTGTTCTTGCCCTAGAGTACTAAGCCCACCACCTAATCTGGTGTGACCAGTCGAGCTCCAACTGTCTACCTGATATGGGGTAACAGACCCCATCCCTGCACTCTGCATTAGCCTTAATAATCCATCCATGCCCAATTATTGAGGGTTCCTACAAAACCTCTGCACATTCCCCATTCTGCCATATTCTCGGCACTCAACTGATGGTTGGGGGAATTGACCACGCATATGTCCTAGCCTACCACACTGATAGAAAAACACCTGGTAACTATGTTGAGAGGTTGATCCTATCTTCTAAAAACTCTACACACTTCCACCCTGATGAAGATTCCTGAAATGATGCTTCCTTCCCTTGAAAGTCTCACCACTGGCCCGTCTGTCTAGAACTACAAACCCACCACCTAAAGCCTCCTTTAAGTTCCTTTCTAAAATAAGGGTATGATCCACCACTTATTCAAACCACTTTAAATGGAACATGTTCACATGAGACTTAATCTCTTGCCTAAGTCCATTATAAAAATGTCTTGTAATAGCAGCATCATCCCCTACAAATGTTGGAACAAAGCTTTGAAAGTTTGTGAAATGGCTAGCATAATCCATCACTAACATAATCCCCTGGGTCAACCTCATAAACTCCATAGACCGCTCCTATCTCAAGGTCTCTGGATAGAAATTATCCAGAAAATTTTCCTAAAAGTACTTCCATAGCACACCATCAACCTAATATGTTTGAACAAGAATATCCTACCAACACTTCACCGGTCCCAACAACATATAAGCTACAAACTTGACTCTCTTTTTAGGAGGAGTCTCCAAATGAACAATTTTTTTGGATGGACTCTATCCATAACTCCACTACCACGGGTCAAACCTCTCCAGAAAACATTATAGAGTGCTGCAACTGCAACTCTTTGGTCAAATCAAACATACTCGACACAACCTGGCCTGGGTCCCATTCCATTTTTTTTTTCATAAAACGAGTAAAGTTCTCCCAAACATTCTCCTCTCCCCTATTACTTTAGACCACCGAGTTTTCTTGATTCACTTATGGGGGATCATTATCGGTGATATACTCTTGTTTACAAACCAACACTCATCATCAATGTGCAATTTATCTATAATTCCAAACATGAGTCTTATAACACATAACATAAGGCTTCCGCAGTTTACATAAAATAATGCTCTCCACTAGCCACACACAACCCATCCTTTATACACTATTCCAGTGAATATAAACACATCCATATTACTACCCCTAGACACACCTATCATGGTTCATGGTCAACATGGAGTAAACCAACTTACATAGTCACAAGTCTCTCATTAGACACCTTTTTAGACCATTTCCACATTCACAACATAAATATTTTCCTCTTTGGAACAATTCCCATTCCAAAACTCATTAAAACTAACATTTTAACTTATTTAAAACCTTTATTTTAAAATAATTAGTTAAAAATTTATTAACATCATTCCATTAACCTATTTACCTCATATTTATTAGACACAATTTTCTTCATTTTTCAAGAAAGTAAAATGAATTCTACCTTTATGTCCCACACACCCTTCACATGTATACCTACCATGATGTATGCCACCTATATCCCTAGGTGACTATAGTGATGCATGAATGCACAACCTCATCCATTATGGCCATGAAAAAAATATCATAAAATAGTCACATCACACAACAAGTGCATCACCCAATGGTGAAATATCATTCAAGTACAACAAAACACATCAAGAACAATAATTCCCACCCTAGGTTCTCAGATTTTCCCTCATACTTGGATTAGTTACTCCCATGAACAAGCTCATTAACAATGACAAAAAATTCCTAGCCTCCTTTCTACCATCCCAAAATAATAATTCATAGAAAATAACTGCTCTGATATGAATTTGTAACATCCCCGAATCGGATACCACCAAACCAGTGCCCCGGTCTGAGTCGCCACATGACCTCAAGCATGACTCCCCATATGTCAGAGGTTTATAACTAGTAGTTATAGTATAAAAGGTAATGTGTGGAGACTATACCCTCTTTACTAGAGTAATAAACAATAGATAAAAAATGAAATAAAGGAAACAATAAGCAATAAACTAGAAACATGCAATACTAACTATTTCCCAAACAGGGTACAAACCACAACCAAATTATAAATATTACATGTCATTATAGCAATGTCAAAAGTGAAGAAAACACAAAACAAAGACCAATGGAATCACCCCAAAAATGGGTCACAACACCAAATCTGGATCCTCATCCATGAACATCCTATGCCCAAATCAACTTCCTGGCATATGACCTTTACCCTTGTCCTAAACTACAACCATGAAATCTGCTTGGGTACCCAACGATAGCCCAAGAAGGGTGTGATTAAAACTTATTTTTCCACCACCAATGAGGTCTACAAAATATACAGTCTAAACAAATAGTTCATGTAAGTACTAAAATAAATGACAAGGTAAACAAACGACAAATCGAGTTCCATTAGTTAACCATATTAACTTTAACCATTTCCATCACCTCATCCATTTATATCATTATTTAAATGGGTTAGGCATTTACATCATTTACACTATAGCCTAAGATAGTCAATTGCTATGAATAGGGGGATAAGTCAAGTTCCCTAAATCACTAGAGATAAAAATTGCATAAAAAATACATCACACTTACCTTGGAGCCTCAGTCCAGGTAGTCTCATAAAATGAAACCATTAGGGGCATTGAGCCTTAGTCCCCTTCCCTAACCCATGCATTATGGGGTGGGGTTTAGAGCCTCAGTCTAACCTAAACCATGGGTGTATATCCTCAAGTCCGATACCCCACAACTACTAAGTCGTGTGCACATGCTTCTTTATCCATTTACCACATATAACATATCACAAACATACATAATCAATACAAATATCATTAAAAATTCATATTCATTCACATATAAATAAATATCAATCCTTGAACAATTAGCACATTCACCATTTAGATTACATATCCTATTTAATCCATTTATCTTTCTCAATCCTTAACCCATTAGAACGACTAACAATTTACCCTAACATGGCCCATTTAACATATCATCAATTCCCATAAGTTAACCCATTTAAAACATTCATCAATTCACAATCATTTACCCATTTAACATGTTCATCATTTTACATTTATTAACCCAATTATGCATTTCCTGTACCGTTCACAAGTCATTTAGCACAATCTATTCATTTCATCCAACCCATTTAATGTGAATCCAAACAACCCCTTATGTCATTATAAAATTCTATACACAAAAACCAAAACTCCATTTTTAATAAAAAAACATATCAATATGTTCATCATGGGATCTACTTTATCAAAATCCAAATCTATGATTAACATTACAATTTTCCATATTTGGGAATGTTCGAACACCCCATTGATGGACCTAAATCGGTCTAGTCAACCTCAATGCATCCCATAGGGATCATGAGGGGTTCAATTCATCATTTATCCGACCATTATACCAAATATTACCAAGGTAATCAATTTCACAACAAGAGAGAAGCAATAACACAACCACACATGCACAAATCAACTTCAAGACTATAGGATATAACTTTTAGACCACCTACATTGAATCCATAGATGAACGACCACTTAACCTAAACCTTAGATCAAAATTCAAGCACCCTTTGAAGCCTCAACATATGATATACCATAAAAAGAGTGTTTTAGGGATTCAGAAGAAGTAGAACGAAACCACAGGACCTAATCTAGAAAAGAGAACAAAGAGGAGCATTAGACTTACCTGGAGCTTCGATTCACACCTATCAGAACTCCAAATAGTCTAGAATCAATGAAGATCAAACCTTGGGAAGATTTGGGTGTTTAGATTCGTCATTATGGTTTTTGGGAGAATAATGGAGAAAAAAATCATGTGAAACACTTAAAATTCAGAGGGGAAAAAATGGTAAAAATAACTTTTAACGAGGCACACAATTTTCCAAACTATGCGCCAACTGTATGCCATCCTATATCCAAGAGGGTTCCAAGTCACATGGTTACTTGGGAATATCATACGGTTTGAAAAACTATATTCTAATAGTTCATAATGCCTTTATCCAAGTATGCACGGTTTGGATTTACCCCTTGTATGGTTTACCTAACCATGAACCCCTCCTCTTGGATAACATGGTTTGGGTGAACAATTTTCACTAAACATGCACCAAAAGTACACCAACCATGAAACATACACAGAATGGCCTGATTCCACCTTCTTTCATGTCCCAAACCCCCAAAACACCCCCAATATTCCTTATACATCCGATAAACATTTAATTATCCAACTTCAATGGATTCAAACCAAAATTTAAACAAGAAAATACCTCCATGAAGTATAGAATCTTACAAAAATCCACAACCAAAAATAAATTATTTTATTAATATTAAGTATTTTATTGTATTTTAAACAATTTCCAAACCTATAAATGACTTTCCATATTCTAAAATGGAATCTTTTATTTTAAAAACATTACCTTGGGGAAACTTTAATTTTATTTTCCAAAAGAAGTAATAAAAAATTATTCTTAGTTATTTTAGGTTAAAATAACTTAAAATTTGACCCAAATTTCCAAAACCATGGGAAGAAACCATGGGTAATCCAATGGTTTTTCATTTTCCACAACCTAGATTTTCAAGGCATATATTTAGAAATTAATTAATAATTCCTACACTTTTTCTATAAATACCCACTCATTTATCCATTTACTTTCACTCCCAATCCATCCTGCATATATTTATGGTATTGTTTCCTCCTAAGGAGTTCCCCCAATATTTTCTCAACCCCCTAAGGTTTCATTCCTCAATATTTAGGAGTAACATTCATGGTAAGGGAAATATATTTCCTTTCTCTTCAATTCAAGAACCTCTTTTGTATATGTCTTTTAAATGTTATGATTACTTTATTTTATTACACTTTATGATCATACACTTACTACTAAATTATGTTTTATCAATGGGATACCCTTTTCCCCTCTCATTTTACCCGTTTCTAAAACCACATTTTATACTCATCATGTTGCTGAATTTACTCCTCAAAATTCTCCTCTATACATAAGAAATTGTCTTTTATTTTATTTTTGTAAATACCTACACCGAATTATTTTATAGGTTTATTCAACTATATGTAAAAATTATTTATTTAATTCAAGTATTTACACATAATAAACCCATATTCCCTTTTCATGGGCTAAAAATGACGTAATGATCATGTCTTTAAGATTTTTTGTATGCCGAGATTTTTGATAAGAAACCCATTATTTATTTCTACACTAGTTATTAATGAAATGATTTATTATGATCTATGTGGATCAAAATAAATTAATACATATGAAGGGTTCACCCTAATATCACTCCAATTCATTGGGTAAAAAATGTAATCTCTAGAGATGATATGTTTTATGATACCTTGGTGACAAACTTGGTAATTTTTATTTATGACACCTTGGTGACAATCCTTGGTGATATGCTTATGAATGTCTCATTTAAATGTTGTGGTCACATTTAAATATTTTGATTCATGTTTTTATTATTATTATATTCCCCATGTTCTCTTTCTCCTACCAAAATGATATTCCTCATGATCACATGTAAACTGTTTACCTTACTGGGCCTCTTGCTCACCTCTTTCCTTTGATGTATGTCCCCAAGATATGAGATGCAGTAGATGTAATTGGGATGTACCCATGAGGATGTATTTAAGTAGATTTAGAATAATTATTTTTGTTTTATTATATTATGTACCTTATTTACAAGAAAATTAAACTTTAAAAGATCCTCTATTTGTACCATGTAATGAAAAGTTATGTAATAAAAAGGAGGGATGCCATAGTTGGTATAAAATTATGGTTTAGTTATTTATGGAAATGAGGAATAGAAATTCATAGTATAAACCCTATATAAAATTTTAAATATAGGAAAACATCATGTTATTTTGATGAAGTGGTTTCTGATAAAATCAATCCCTATCTGGATATGAACAGGTGGATGTGGCTCTGGGATAGATGCATCTAGGGATAAAACCCAAAAACATTGCATTGAGCTAGACTCGATCAGGAACTGGTGCGTGATAATGGGACTTGATGTACTCCTAGTTTGACAATCCCAGAGGATATTTTTGGTTAATCATAATATTTTTATGAATCATTATTAAGGATATAAATAAAATACAACAGTTGTTAAAGAATAACATATTTAATCATGGTGTTTTAAGACATAAAATTACTTTAGAATTATAATATTATTAAAAGAAACATATTTCTCACTAAGGTTTTATTCTTTTATAAAATGGTGGGAAATAGCAGGAACCACATAAACGGTGAGCTCAAAAGATGATGCACTGACAACCCTCTGATGGAAGATGGAATGGAAAAATTCATATGGATGATGAATAAACTATCTCGAGTTGTGAATAATAACTTGAATCAAGTTGAGCGGATAGATTCAAATTAAAGGTAACAACTTGTCGTTGAGTCCTTCATGAGTCAGTGAACGCCTTATTTTAGTGGATCTACCAACCCACTGATTGCTAGACAATGGATAATAGCTATAGAAAAGATCTTTTATGTACTCTATTGTTCAGAACAAGAGAAATTCACCCTGGCAGTATACCTCTTAGAAGGTGAATCCGATCAGGGGTGGACACTGATTAAAAACATGAATCCAAGAAGAGATATTGATGCTATGGAGTGGGAAGAGTTTAGTGGGATATTTTTCAATAAATATTTTCCCTAATCGATGCAAATTAAAATGGGGAAGGAATTATTAGAGTTGAAGTTGAAGGGAAATGAATCTATAGGAATCTATGAGATGAACTTTACAAGACTTTCTCATTACACCTCTAGCTTTGTTATGGATCCTAAGGGAAATTTTGATAGATTATTTGGTGTAATTATACCCCATCTATATAGGAATATATCAAATCATGACTATGAAAGCTACGAGGAGATAGTGTGCAATTCTATGAAGGTTTAATTAGAGTTTGAAGAAATGAAGTGGACACATAGGTCAAATGAAAAGAAGATATCTATGGATCCAAACTCAAGGAGGAACTTTGATTATGGAAGAGGAGGAAAGAAAGTGAAACTTCCCACATGCAACAATGTGGGAATAAGCATTCATGGAACTAATTTCTCAAAAGTGGAAAATGTTACAAGTGTAGAAAAGATGGTCATATATCTCAAAACTGTCATGGTGAGGTGAAGACTCAACTTCACAACACTAACAATAAAGGGAAGATGGTGCAAGAACAACTTGAAGTTCAATTCTTAAAGTGTGGACAACTTGGGAACTTTTCCAATCATTGTCCAAATCAGAAGATAATAAAGGTAAATCACATCTACTTCATAATAGGCTAAGGGAGAAATTCCATTAATTTTCTATCATGACAATTGAATTAGAGTCTCCAAATGATATGATGGAAGGTACTATCATTATTCTCTCAAATATAGCAAGTAATTTGTTTGATTTTGGTTATATGGATTCCTTTATTTAATCCAAGTTTTCAAAGAATATAGAATAAATCCATTATCTTATAGAATTAGAGTTATAATTCTATACTACTAGAGGGATTATCCAAGCATCAATAGTGTATAGAAACTCTAATATTGACTTTGGAAAGAACAATCTCATCGAAAATATAGTAGTAATTCCCATGGAGTAATTTAACACTATACTAGGGATAGACTATATCTCAAAGTATAATACTAAGATCAACTAAATAAGTAAGAAAATATCAGTAGTCTTGAATGGAAAACCTACATTTATTTTTAAAGGAGAGATATCCCAACCTGAGATTTGTCTTGAAGCATCTCCCATAGCCTTGTTTATAGAGATGATTGGTGAAGATTAAGAAGGAAATGAAAGTATAAGAATAGAAAATGTACCCATCGTTCAGAAATAAATTGACATATTTCTTGAGGAGTTACCTAGACCTCCCTCATAAAGAGAGGTAGATTTCTCCATTGAACTCATACCCAGATCCTAGATGATATCAAAGACCTCATATAGAATGGAAAATGTGGATCTAGATGAATTAAATAAACAACTTCAAGATCTTTTGGAGAAGGCGTTTATCCGACCAAGTGAATCTCCTTAGGGAGAACCTATTTTCTTTATGAAGAAGAAGGATAGATCAATGAGGTTATGCATTTATTATAGAGAACTTAATGGGATCACAATGAAGAACAAGTACCCTCTCTCAAGGATTTATGATTTATTTGACTAGCTTCATGGGGATAAATTCTTCTCCAAGATTTATCTTCAATATAGTTATCATTAATTGAGGGTGAATAAAGAAGATATTATAAAAACTACCTTTCAATCAAGATATGGGCATTATGAGTTTGTTTTTATGCCCTTCATCTTAACTAATCCCCCTGCTATATTTATAGATTTTATTAATAGAGTCTTTAAGGACTACCTTGATTTTTTTGAATTTTTTATTAATTATATTATGATATATTCCCAAAGTTTTGAGGAGAATGAGGATCCTCTAAGGGTTATATTGAAAACTCTGAGGAAGGAAATTATATTTGGAAAATTTATTAAATGTGAATTTTGATTACAAAAAATTTTATTTCTTGGGGGACATTATAACTAAAGAAGGAATCTTAGTTGACCCTTCCAAGTCAAAGGTTGTATAGGAGTGGAATAATACTACAAAAATATCTAAGATTTATAGTTTACTTGGTTTAGTAGGTTATTAAAGGAGGTTTGTGAAAAACTTTTTATGAATTTATAATCTACTAACCAAGTTAACTTGAAAAGGGGATAAGTTTTTTTTGGAAAAAGGAGTGTGAATAAAGTTTACAAAAACTAAATAATAGATTGGTTAATACACCTATGTTAAATCTACCATATATTAGATAAGGATTTGATATTTTTAGTGAATCATCTCTGAAAGGGATTGAGTGCGTTCTCATGAAAAATGAAAAGGTGATTGCTTTTGCATCTCAAAATTTAATGCCTCATGAGCAGAATTATCCTACACATGACCTAGAGCTTGATATAGTAATTTTTTCTCTAAAAATATGGATGCACTATATTTATGGGGAGAAATGTGATATATACATAGAAAAAAAAGTTTTATATATATATTCAAATAAAATTAATTATATATGAGAAAAATAAGATGTTAGGAACTTCTTAAAGACTATGATTGTTCAATTAATTATCACCCCATAAGAGAAAAAAAAGTTATTGATGCATTAAGTATGAAAGACCCTATTGTGATGGAAATGATGAGTATTCAAGGATATCTATTGATTAAGGACCTAGTAAGGTTGGAAATAGTAATCATGATTTAAGGGACATTATCAATCCTATCCCAAATGATTTATTAACCATCATTACTAGAGAATATCAAGAAATCTCCAAGAGAATATCATTTGTTACAAAATAAGATAGAGGATGTGAAGAATGGTAAGTTTCCTGAGTTCAATATTGATCAAAAAGATGTACTGAAATTTAGTACAAGTATATGTGTTCCATCTATTTCAAAGATAATGAAATAACTGATGGATGAATCTTATAGATCTACATTCTCTATACACCCTAAAATCACTAAAATGTATGGGAAATTCATGATCATTATTGATGTAATAATATGAAAAGGGAGATTTCTGACTGCACTACAAGGTGCTTGGTATGTAAACAAGTTAAGGTGTAGAGAAAAATTTCTAAATGGGTATTGAAACCACTACCCATGCCAAAATGTAAGTGGGATAATATCACTATGTACTTTGTCACTGGTCTCCCATGAACATCCAAAAGAAACAATGCGATATGGGTTATAGTGTATTGTCTCACCAACAATTCCTATTGTATCATTATTTAGGAATATTTATCTATTGAACTTACCAATACATACATAAAAGAAGTAGCATGGTTTCATGAGGTTCCACTTTATATTGTTTCTGATCATGATCCAAGGTTTACATCTAAATTTTGGAGAAGTCTTCAATAAGATATGAATATTGAATTTAATTTTAGTATGAACTATCACCCCCAAACTAATGGCCAATATAAAAGTAAAATTAAAAAACTTAAAAAAATTATGAGAACATGATCAATGGAATTTAATGGTGGATGTTATCAACACATCCCATTAGTTGAGTTCTCACACAATAGCTTCCACTCTAGTATTCAAATGAAACTATATGAACTCTATATGGAAAACGATGTATAACTCATACTTTTTGTGATGAAGTTGGATAGATAAAGATGATTGGTCTAGATCTTGTGAAAGATACGACATAAAAGGTTCATGAAATCCAACAATATATAAAAGAATATTAGAGTCATTAGAAAAGCTATGTTGACAACCGTCATAGGGACTTGGATTTTGATATTGGTGACAAATAATTCCTTCAAATATCACCACGAAAGAGAGTCATTGTAACGACCCAAAGTTTTTCAATGGAAATTACCTTCTTATATTTATGTCATAAAATTACATGAAAGCACAAAATAATGAACTAATAAGTGATAAGTGACCTTTAAACATAAGTTTGTCACTTCTGTGTTTGGAATTTCGAAAATCTGGAATACACGGGTGTGTTCAAGATGTTTTTTGGAGTCTAATAAAAAAAATAATTTTTGGTGAATAGTAACCTACCCTAATTAATATTAACATACCCTTATGAATAGTGATATAACCTAATGAATAGTAACCTCACCTATGGTTGTATAAAATTAATATTCAAGTTGAAAGTACGATATACCTATATTTTAGAATGAGTTAATGAATGTTTTAAAACTGTTTTTGATAATAAATTATGATTTTAATTAAATATTAAAATAATAATATTTAGAAAATTATTTTTGAAAAATGGAATTCATTTTTGGATTTTACATGTTGAAAAATGGTTAGGGTGAATTTTTGGTATTTTTCTGAAATACTTGAATTTTTGATGAATAGTAGAATTCGATAATTTACAATAAATGATAAATAATGGATTAATTGAGTCATTGATGATGCTATGATGATGTAAGACCAATTTTTTCGAATTAACATGACCCATTTACTATTCTTGGTCATGTAATACTTACTATTCCTTATCTTGGGAAGAAATAATAAATTAATGAATATAATATCATGAAATCCCTCCTCTCCTCCACTATAAAAACTCCTTTCACTCCCTCTTCTCTCCACTCCTCTCAAACTCCAAGACTTCTATAAATTCTTCCCAAATCTCTCCCCAAGGTCCCCCCCATGTCCAAAATCTCTCATCCTCCTCAAAATACCAAAACCTCTCCCCTTAAGAGGTTCTCAAAGGAGGAAGTCTCAAGAGGTAAATTTCTCTTCCCAAATTTCTTCTTTTCTTTTAAGTTCTTTTCTTTTTTATTTTCTTTCCTCACCTCCCTTAACCATAATGGTATGATAAATCCAGTAACATAAATGTACTGTAATGTATTCATTCTAGTGGTATATTTCATTATCTTCTCCCCTTTCCCCACCCTTTTATTTGAAAGAAATGAAAGCACCGTTTGAAATGTGCTAATTTAGCACATTCAAGGAAAATAGTTTATCAATTTCTATTATTATCTTTAATTATGGTCATGAAACCATTTTTGTTATGTTTTAAACAGATTATTATATATGTAATAAATCCTATTTTTGGTTCTGTAATATTTTGGTACAAATGGAATTAAGTTATAATGAAAAACACATTATTTGTAATCAAATCCACCGATTAAAAAAACGATTATCACTAAGGTTATATATAATAATTCGACGTCACTCTAAGTAACCTAATTAAAATTAAAACCATGTAATCTCCTGTATATGAAATAAATAATGTAACTTCAATTCTAGAAAACCACTTTCATCTTTCATGTAATCCAAACTTGAATATAAGTAAACCGATCTTTTAAAGCTAAGTAAACAAACGAGCCCGAACAATGAAATTGAACCTTATAACTAATCAAAAAGGATTTCAATGAACTAAAAAGGGTCATAATAAATAAATTACATATAGAAGAGTTTCTGGACTTATGAATAAATAATCCTAATTTTTTTATTCAGGTCATTAATAACAAGTGGAGAACACCACCAGATTTGAGGTCAGGGATCCTCCCCTTTCACTCTTAATCAAGATTGTTTTCTATGATATGACTTTTTTGTGTAATACCAAGTGATGGGGTATGTTTATGAACCTTACCCAGACTGCCTTAATGTTTTATAAGTTATGATAAACCCCTTAACTCTCTCATAAATCCCTCTTGGTCACACCCGACACCATGCCGATAAAATCGTAACGAATTCTACCCGAACCTTCTTTGTTCTTTCGGTTTGCCTTATCCTTAATTCAAAATGGTGTTATATTATCTATATATGTGAGTATTATGAATTATGGTTAGTTTTACAAGATTCTTATATCAATACCCTTTCATCACATTCTTTCAGGGATATACATGATTTTGAAAGATTCCCTCTTTAGAACTTTCTGAAAAGCCAACCTGTTTTAAGGGGACTTCCCAAATTTTTACCCAAATTTCAAGTGCACTCTATCCTATGTTTTAAAAAACCATTTTATTTATAAAATATGTATTTTTATTATGAAAACATTCTTGGTTAAATTCTGGTTTTATATAAAATAATGTCCTCTTTTCTATTTGAAAATCTCTAGAGTGTTTTCCTTAAAACTGCACAAAAATGTTTTAATGCTAATGTTTCTATAATACATTTTTTTATATGTGGTCACTTATATCTGACACCAATTACCATGTTATATGCCTATTTTACCCTATTAATTTACATGTATTTTCTAATCCCTTCCTTTCATGTAAACTTTCGTGATACGCCCATTGGATATGTTTTATGTCATGATTGTGGTACCCTATTCTTTCCATGGGTAACCTTATGTTTATGTATGGTTGATTATGTATGATTATTTATGTGGAGATATTATTTATGTGGAAAGAATATTCATGAATATTTTGAGATGGGTGCACCCAGATAGCGCTCCAATGCATTGGGTAAGGATAAGTCTCATGAGATGCGATGTGAAACGGGATTGGCGGTTAGCCTTGACCCGTACTGAAATGGGAAACGGGATTATCAGTTGGCCTTGAACCTTACTAAAGATATGATTTATGATTCTTCCAAATTTATATGATTCCATGTTTATATGATCCCATGATTATATTAATTGATTTCATAATTTTCATTATTTGGATATCATTATGTCATTCCTCTTAACTCAGGTGCTTGAGATGTATCCCTATGTTCATTTCCTTACAGGGCATTTTTAGCTCATACCTTTGTTCATGTGTTCCCCAGGGTACCTTATGTAGATGTAAGAGCTCAAAGTAAGTTAGAAGCTAATTATAGAGATTAAATAAAGAATTTTTTTTAGCCCCATGTTTTATGTTATATGTACCTAGTCTTCCAAGACACTAGACTTAACAATCCTTGTCTTGTAATCTGATGATTAATTATGCTTAAAATAATGAAATGTTATATGTAAAAGGATTGGGTCACTATAGTTGGCATCAGAGTATGGTCTAGTTATTTTTGGAGATTAGGAATAGATAACCTTAGTGAGAACCTTAAGGATGTGGCTAAGTATAAGAGAATAGTCATAAATTTTGGTGAGTATAGAGTAAGTGGTTTATCAAGAAAATACATCCATGTCTGGATACGAGAAGGTAGAGGAGACTCTGGAACATATATATCTAGGAGTAAAACCCGAAAACACCACTTTGAGCTAGACTCGAACGGGAAATGGTGCATGATAACGGGTCTTGCTACACTATTGGTTACGACACTCCCGTGGGATATGCTTCGGTAGATTCATGAGCTTAGTACAAACCATTATGAAGGGACAAAAAAAGACCATAAGAATATAAGTTGAGAAATAGATCGAGGATAACCTATATATAAACCTAAGGAATCACAAGTTAGGATGTACTTCTTCTTTATAAGTTTATCCTTTAATTTTTAAAGTTTCCTTTTTATGCTCAATAGATAAGTATTCAAGACCTCTAATTATACATTCTTTTTATTAGTTAATGTCGGGAAATAGAAGAACACATTCCAACAACCAATGTGATAGGAAATGTGATGATTTCCCTAATGACATGCCTGATGTGACAGAAGCGGGTGCTCAAAACTTCATGGCAGTAATTTCTCAGTTGGATCGAGTTATGAATAATAACTTGAATAAAGTGGAACATCCCCCTCCTCCAAGGAAAGATCAATTTGCCTTAGAATTCTTCATGCGGAAAAGGCCTCCCATGTTTAGTGGGTCTTCTGATCCCCTCCTCGTAGAACAATGGATTAACTCCATTGAAAATATTTTCTCTATCCTCCAGTTCTCGTAAGAAGAGAAAGTTGTACTAGAAGTCTATAATTTTGATGGGGAAGCTGATCAGTGGTGGACACTGATCAAGAATACTAAGTCCCAAGAGGAAATTGATTCCATAGATTGGGAGGAATTCAAGTGGATGTTTTTCAACAAATATTTTCCTCGAACTCTCCATATAAAGATGTAAAGAGAGTTCCTTGGACTCATGCAGAAGGAATATGAGTCCATCGAGGCATATGAAGAGAACTTTACAAGGCTTTAAAGGTATTCCTATGGCTTTATCATGAACACCGAAAGAAAGGTGGATCGCTTCTTTAGCAGACTAAAGCTGAGTCTACGAAAAGTGTTGGAAATTCGAGACTTCGAAAGCTATGAGGAGATTGTCCGTTGTGCCCTAAAGGTTGAAATAGAGATGGGAGACTCTCAGTGGTCTCATGGGCCTAGTGACAAGAAGCAAAAAATGGAGAACAACATGGGTGCTTCATCAAACAAATCCCATGATGGAAAGAAGCCTCACTTTCCCCTTTGCAAGAATTGTGGGAAGAAGCATCTTGGTGACTGTCTCAAGGGAACCAGGAATTGCTTCAAATGTATAAAGTTTGGTCATATGGCCAATAACTACCCAAGGGATATGAAAAATACCGCTAATGTTGAAGAATAATGGAAGGTTCAGATCAACACTCAGCCTGAAGTGCAGTATTTTAACTGCAAGAAGCTTGGGCATTATGCGAACAATTTCCCTAAGCTGAGGGTTGTCGGAGGAAATCAGCAACAACCTCCAAGGAAACAAGGAAGGGCTTATGCTATCACTACTGCTGAGGTGGATCCAGAAAACGATATGGTGACATGTACACTTGTTATTCATTCAATAATAGAGAACGTACTATTTGATTCTAGTTCTATGAATTCTTTCATATCTTGCAAGTTTAGTAGAACTATTCAAACACCATCTTGAAATTTGGAGGAAAAATTATCTTTGAGAACAACGAATGGGGAAATTATTGCATCCATGGTTTATAACTCCTCCCCGGTTAATGTTTGTGGACTGAACCTACTAGAAAATCTTATCATACTTCCTTTAGTATAGTTCTATGCTATCTTGGGCATGGATTGGATATCTTTGCATAAGGACAACATCAATTGTCGGTAAAGGGATATTACTATTCACATCCCGAAGCATCCTCCGATTCTTTACAAGTGCAAGGAGGAAGATGAGTCTCCTTTAGAATTTTCATCTCAAGTTTGGATATTGTTTCCTTGTTAGAATTATTACCTAGCTCAAATGATTGAGACAAAGGAGAGAAAAATACTTGAAGACATGCCCATCATGAGGGATTACACTGATGTATTCCCCAAAAAGTTGCATGGTCTTCCCCCTGACCGAGAGGTTGAGTTATCAATTGAATTTATCCCTGTATCTCTTCCAATATCAAAGACACCTTACAGAATGGCCACCGTAGAGCTAGAAGAGATGAATAAGAAGTTGCAGGAGAATATGGAGAAGGGTTTTATAAGCCTGAGTGCTTCACTGTGGGGTGCTCCAGTCCTCTTCGTCAAGAAGAAGGATGGATCAATGCGCCTCTGCATTGATTATCACAAGATCAATAAAATCACTATAAAGAACAAGTATCCCCTTCCACGGATAGATGAATTGTTCGATCAGCTTCGTGGGGCCAGTTATTTCTCTAAGGTGGACCTTCGGTCGGGATATCACCAACTAAAGATGGGGAAGGAAGATATTCCCAAGACTACCTTTCGAACGAGGTATGGACACTATGAGTTCATAGTGATGACCTTCGTACTCACTAATGCTCTATAAATTTTCATGGATTTAATGAATAGAGTCTTTAGATATTACCTCGACAAATTTGTGGTGGTCTTTATTGATGATATTTTGATATACTCCAAGAGCAAGGAGGAACATGAGGATCATTTGGAAATTGTGTTAAAGAATTTGTGAAGGGAGAAGTTGTATGCAAAGTATATTAAATGTGAGTTTTAGATAGAGGAAGTATCATTCTTTGGGAATGTTATCACCAGGAAAGGGATATCTGTGGACCCTTATAAGACGAAGGCAATTGAAGAGTGGTCGAGGCCAACTTATGTAACGGAGATCCACAACGTTTTAGGTCTAGATGGGTATTATCGACGATTCGTGAATAACTTTTCACGATTGTCAAACCCAATGACCAAGATGACACGGAAGGGAGTAAAGTTCATCTGGACATAGGAATGTGAATACTGTTTCAAGGAGTTGAAAAAGAGGCTTATCACTGCGCCGATACTCACACTCCCTTCAAGTGGAGAACTCTTTGTTGTGTACAGTGATGATTCTAAGAAAGTATTAGGCTTTGTGCTAATGAAAAATGATAAAGTGATAGCCTATGCCTCAAGGAAGCTGAAAATACATGAGAAAAACTATCCCACGCATGATCTGTAGTTGGAGGCTGTGATCTTTGCGTTGAAACTCTGTTGGAATTATTTCTATGGGGAAAAATGTGAGATATATACTGAGCACAAGAGTCTCAAATATATATTCACACAGAAAGAGCTTAATATGCACCAACGAAGATGGATAGATCTCATCAAGGATGGATTATGACTGATCAATCCAATACCATCTTAGTAAGGCAAACAAGGTGACAGATACCCTAAGTAGAAAGGATCCTGCATCTTTATCAATGATGATAATTGAAAAGGATCCAATCTTCTTAGATTTGAAAAGGATAGACATGGGAATCATTAAGGGAGGAACATAATCAATCCTTTCTCAAATGATTTGTCAACCATCCCTCTTGGAGAAAATAAAGGTTTCTCAAAGAAAGGATGTGGAAGTTCAGAAAATGGTGGAAGCTGTTAAAAATGGGAAATCCTCCGATTTCAAAATTGAAGAGGAAGGAGTTGTAAGATTTGGGACACGATTATGTGTACTATATGATCCAGATATAAAGAAGGAGCTATTGAATGATGCACATAGCTCGACCTTCTCTATCCATCCTAGAAGTACCAAAATATACCGTGATATCCGAGAACACTTCTGGTGGGATAAAATGAAGAAGTAGATTGTGGAATATATATCAAGGTGCTTGGTATGTCAGCAAGTTAAAGATGAGTAAAAAAAGTCCAAATGTATGATGCGGACTTTTCCTATACCCATGTAAAAATGGGAAAATGTTACTATGGAATTTGTCACAGGTCTCCTGAAGACGTCAAAGGGAAATAATGGGATATGGGTTGTGGTTTACCAACTCACCAAGACATCCAATTTCATCGTAATTCGGGAAGATCTATCACTTGAACAACTTGCAAAGTTATATGTGAAGGAATTGGTGAGACTACACGGTGTTCCACTCTCAATTTTATCTGATCGTGATCCAAGGTTCACATATAAATTCTGGAGGAGCCTTCAAAATTATTTGAGTACTAAATTAAATTTCAGCACGGTCTATCACCCCCAAACTGATGGCCAGTCTAAAATAATTATTCAGATGCTTGAAGATATGCTTAGAGACTGCTCTCTGGAATTCAAAGGTGGATGGGATCAGCATCTCCCATTGGTTGAGTTCTCATACAACAATAACTTCCACTCGAGTATTCAGATGGATCCATATGAAGCTCTGTATGGAAAGAGATGTAGAACTACAACCTATTGGGATGAAGTTGGAGAAAGAAAGATACTTGGACCCGATCTTGTTCAAGAGATGACAGAGATGGTTCAAGTCATCCAGAAACACATCAAAGATGCTCAAAGTCGGAAAAAGAGCTATGCTGACAACCGTCGAAGGGGATTGGAGTTCGACGTTGGAGATAAAGTCTTCCTTCGAATATCTCCATGGAAGAGAGTCATGCGATTCAGGAAGAAAGGGAAGCTAAGCCCAAGGAATATTGGACCCTTTGAGATCATTGACCGTATAGGAGCCGTGGCCTATCGGCTTGCACTTACAACGAATATGGCTCAAGTTCATGATGTTTTCCACATATCACTCTTGAGGAAGTACATACCTGATCCCTCATATGTACTAAACATAGAGGTGGTGCAGTTGGAAGATGATCTCTACTATGAGGAGTAGCCAGTAAAGATTCTGGATCGGAGAGATAAGGTTCTACGCAACAAGACAACCCATCTTGTCAAAGTGTTGTGGAGGAACCATAAGTTTGAGGAAGCAACATGGTAATTAGAGGAAGCAATAAAGGAAAAGTACTCTCACCTGTTTTTGTCTTAGTATGTAAAACGAAATTTTGAGGGTGAAATTTCTTAAGGGGGGAAGAATGTAATGACCCAAAGTTTTGCAATGGAAATTACATTCTTATATTTATGTCATAAAATCACATGAAAGCACAACATAATGAACTACTAAGTGATAAGTGACCTTTAAACATAAGTTTGTCACTTTCGTATTTGGAATTTCGAAAATCCGGCATACAAGGTTGTGTTCAAGATGTTTTTTGGAGCCTAAAAAAATAATTTTTGGTGAATAGTAACCTACCCTAATGAATAGTAACATACCCTTATGAATAGTGATATAACCTAATGAATAGTAACCTCACCTATGGTGGTATAAAAATAATATTCAAGTTGGAAGTAGGATATACCTATATTTTAGAATGAGTTAATGAATGTTTTAAAACTGTTTTTGATAACAAATTATGATTTTAATTAAATATTAAAATAATCATATTTAGAAAATTATTTTTGAAAAATGGACTTCATTTTTGGATTCTAAACATTGAAAAATGGTTAGGGTGAATTTTTGGTATTTTTCTGAAATACTTGAATTTTTGATGAATAGTAGAATCAGATAATTTACAATAAATGCTAAATAATGGATTAATTGAGTCATCGATGATGCTCTGTAGATGTAAGAGAACTTGGTTTGAATTCACATGACCCATTTTCTATTCTTGGTCATGGAATACTTACTATTCCTTGTCCTGGGAAGAAATAATAAATTAATGAATATAATATCATGAAATCCCTCCTCTCCTACACTATAAAAACCCCCTTCACTCCCTCTTCTCTCCACTCCTCTCAAGCTCCAAGCCTTCTCTAAATTCTGCCCAAATATCTCCCCAAGGCCCCCCCATGTCCAAAATCTCTCATCCTCCTCAAAATACCGAAACCTCTCCACTTAAGAGGTTCTCAAAGTAGGAAGTCTCAAGAGGTAAATTCCTCTTCCCAAATTTCTCATTTTCTTTTAAGTTCTTTTCTTTTTTATTTTCTTTCCTCACCTCCCTTAACCATAATGGTATGATAAATCCAGTAACATAAATTTACTGTAATGTCTTCATTCTAGTGGTATATTTCATTATCTTATCCCCTTTCCCCACCATTTTATTTGAAATAAATGAAAGCACCGTTTGAGATGTGCTAATTTAGCACATTCAAGGACAACGATTTATCAATTTCTATTGTTATCTTTAATTATGGTCATGAAACCATTTGTGTTATGGTTGAACCAAATTATTATATATTTAATACATCCTATATTTGTTTCTGTAATCTTTTGGTACAAATGGAAATAAGTTATAATGAAAAACACATTCTTTGTAATCAAATCCATCGATTAACAAAAACGGTTATCACTAAGGTTATATATAATAATTCGAAGTCACTTTAAGTAACCTAATTAAAATTAATACCATTTAATCTTCAATATATGAACTAAATAATGTAACTTAAATTCTGGAAAACCACTTTCATCTTGCATATAATACAAACTTGAATATAAGTGAATCGATCTTTTAAATCCAAGTAAACAAATGAGCCCGAACAATGAAATTAAACCTAATAAATAATCAAAAAGGATTTGAATGAACTAAAAAGGGTTATAATAAATCAATTAAATATAGAAGAGGTTCTGGAATTATGAATTAATAATCCTAATTTTTTTATTCATGTCATTAATAACAAGTGGAGAACACCACCAGATTTGAGGTAAGGGATCCTCCCCTTTCACTCTTAATCAAGATTGTTTTCTATGCTATGCCATTTTTGTGTAATACCAAGTGATGGGGTATGTTTATAAACCTTCCCCATACTAACTCAATGTTTTATAAATGATGATAAACCCATTATATCTCTCATCAATCCCTCTTGGTCACACCTGACACCATGCCGATAAAATCGTAACGAATTCTTCCCGAACCTTCTTTGTTCTTTCGAGTTGCCTTATCCTTCCTTCAAAATGGTGTTATATTATCTATATATGTGAGTATAATGAATTCTGGTTATTTTTACAATATTCTTATATCAATACTCTTTCATCACATTCTTTCTGGGATATACATGATTTTGAAAGATTCCCTCCTTAGAACTTTCCGATAAGCCAACCTGTTTTAAGGGGACTTCCCAAAATTTACCCAAATTTCAAGTGCACTATATCCTATTTTTTAAAACACCATTGTATTTATAAAATCATTATTTTTATTATGAAAACCTTCTTGGTTAAATTTTGGTTTTATATAAAATAATGTCCTCCTTTCTATTTGAAAATCTCTAGAGTGTTTTCCTTAAAACTGCACAAAAATGTTTTAATACTAATGTTTCTATAATACATTTTTTTATATGTGGTCACTTATATTTGACACCACTTACCATGTTATATTCCTATTTTACCCTATGAATTTCCATGTATGTTCTAATCCCTTCCTTTCATGTACACTTTCATGATACGCCCATTGTATATGTTTTATGTCATGATTGTGGTACCCAATTCTTTCCATGGGTAACCTTATGTTTATGTATGGTTGATTATGTATGATTATTTATGTGGCAAGATTATTTATGTGGAAAGAATATTCAGGAATATTTTGAGATGGGTGCACCCAGATAGTGCTCCAATGCATTGGGTAAGGATAAGTCTCATGAGATGTGATGTGAAACGGGATTGGCGGTTAGCTTTGACCCGTACTGAAATGGGAAACATGATTGTCGGTTAGCCTTGACCCATACTAAAGATATGATTTATGATTCTGCCACATTTATATGATTCCATGTTTATATGATCCCATGATTATATTAAATTATTTCATAAGTTTCATTCTTTGGATATCATTATGTCATGCCTCTTAAGTCATGTGCTTGAGATGTATCCTTATGTTCATTTCCTTGCTAGGAATTTTTAGCTCATCCCTTTGTTCATGTGTTCCCCAGGGTACCCTATGCGGATGTAAGAGCTCAAAGGAAGTTAGAAGCTCATTATGGAGATTAAATAAAGAAGTGTTTTTTAGCCCCATGTTTTATGTTATATGTACCTAGTCTTCAAAGACACTACACTTAACGATCCTTGGCTTATACTCTGATGATTAATTATGCTTAAAATAATGAAATGTTATATGTAAAAGGCTTGGGTCGCTATAGTCATGCGGTTTGGGAAGAAATGAAATCTTATCCCCAAGTATAATAGCCCCTATGAAATCCTTGATTTCATAGGATAAATGGCTTATGTATTATAACTTACACCAAATCTAGCTCAAGTTCATGATGTACTCTATGTATATCTCTTAAGGAAGTACATACCTGATCCCTCACTTGTACTAAATCCAGAGGTGGTACAACTGAACATGACTTATCTTATTAGGAGAATCCAATGGAGATATTGGACCATATAAACAAGTTTGTATGCAATAAGACTACCCACCTTGTAAAAGTATTGTGGGGGAACCATAAGTTTGAAGAGGCGTCATGGGAACTAGAGGAAACAATGAGACAAAAGTACCCTTACCTTTTATCAACAGATAAAATGAATTGAAATTTTGTGGAGGAAATTACTTAAGGGCGGAAAAACTTAACAACCCATGTTTCTTTTTAAATGATATTTGTTTCCTAAGAAAATGTGTGTTATATTATACACAAAAAATATTATCTCTTTAATAATGATCAATACTTTAGTCACCAAAATGGGAAAATATGGATCACTCCAATCCATTAGAATCATTATACCCATGACCAACACTATAGAAATAAAAAAATATTAGTAAACCAATCAACATATTATAAAATTATTTTATTTAATATTGAATGAAATAATGAAGTGGTATTTATAGGGTATAAAGGGAAAAATGACCATTGGGTTTCGACCGTTATATAACCGTTGGAAACTACACCCTTGGTTGATAATTTTATAGTTATAATTAGTTTTTATAAGTAGTAATGAAAAATTATAAATGATATAAAAAGGATAATCGATGGCCTCAACCAGTAGCATCATGTCATTTGAAGCCCATTTGTTAGAACTCGAAAGAGAGGTATCATCATTTGGGTTTGACCTTGACAAATCCCAATACAAGATTCATCAATTTAATATTGAATGAAATATCTTATGGGAGAAGTTAAAGTTAGTGGAGATTACCACTTGGTCAATGTTATCCAAGCCGCACCACGAAACTAGCACCATCACACAACTTACCCTTAGGGTATATGCAGGTGAAATAAGAGGTTAAGTGTCCAGAACTTAGTTTCTTAAAGTTTATTTCCACTATATAAATAAAATTTTTATTCTATAAATTCCATTTTAAGAATAGTTTTTCTTAATAAAATATATGTTTAATTGAGATGAATTTGATAAATTGATTTTTCAAACATAAATTGTAATTTTTAGAAAAGATATAAATTTTCAAAATAAACTAAAGTATTATGAAAAATATTTATTTTAATAAAATATTATGTTAAAACAATATTTTTTTAAATATAAATGATAAAATAATTTTATGATGTCCTAGGAATTTTTTAAGTGTCAGAATTTGATTATGCCTTATAACCAACATTTTTTTAATAAATAAAGATTTTTATATTTAAAAGTTAAAATTATAATATTTATAGAATTATTATGATAAAATAAACATCATTTTTAAAATCATCACCTAAAAATTATGTTTGGGTGAATTTATGAGAATTTTCTAAATTTCTTTATTTTTTCGTGAATGGTAAAAATACAGTTTGGATTTTTCAGTAAGTTTAATGAATTAATAATTATTTAATATTGATTTAATAATTATTTAACCACAATAAACGAACTAAAATATGTTATTTTATTAATATTAAGTATTTTAATGTATTTTAATCAATTTCCAAACCTATAAATGACTTTCCAAAGTCTAAAATGGAAGCTTTGATTTTAAAAACATTACCTTAAGGAAACTTTAATTTTCCTTGATAAAAGAAGTAATATAAAACGATGTTAGGCTCTTTTAGGTTAAAATAACTTAAAATTTGACCCAAATTTCCAAAACCATGGGCAAAAACTATGGTTAATCTAATGGTTTTTAATTTTCCACAACCTAGATTTTCAAGTCCAATATTTGGAAATTAATTAACAAATCCTCCACTTTTTCTATAAATACCCACCCATTTCTCCATTTCGATTAACTCCAAATCCATCCTACATGAATTTATTTTAGTTTTTCTTCCCAAGGAGTCCCCCTAATGTGTCCTCAATCACCTAAGGTTCCATTCTTCAATATTTAGTAGTAACTCTTCAAGGTAATTGAATTATCCTTCCTTTATCTTCAATTCAAGAACCTCTTTTTTATATGTATTCTAAATATTATGGTTACTTTATTTTATTAATCTTTTTTATCATACTATTATTGAAAAATTATTTTTTATCAATGGGAGACCCTTTTCCCCTCTAATTTTACTCTTTTCTAAAACCACATTTTATACTCATTATGTTGTAGAATTTACTCCTCAAAATTTCACTCTCTACTTAAAAAATTATCTTTTATTTTATTTTTGTGAATAATAAAACCTCTTTATTTTATAGGGATATTAACCTATATGTAAAAATTATTTATTTTATTTGGGAATTTACACACAATAAACCCATATTCCCTTTTTGTGGGATAAAAATGATGTAATGATCATGTCTTTAAGCTTTTTTGTATGCCAAGATTTTTGATAAGAAACCCGTTCTTTATTTTTCCACAAGTTATTAATGAAATAATTTATTATTATCTATATGGATCACATGAAATTAATCCATATGAAGGGTTATCCCTAATATCACTCCAATGCATTGGGTAAATAATTTAATCTCTAGATATGACATGTTTTATGATTCCTTAGTGAATAACCTTGGTAATTTTTATCTATGACACCTTGGTGACCAAACTTGGTGATATGCTTATGAATGTATCATTTAAATTTTATATCCACATTTACATTTTATGTTTCATTTTATTTTTATTATTATATTCCTCATGTTCCCTTTCTCATGACATAATAATATTCCTCATATTCTTATTGATATTCCTCATGATCACATGTAAACTATTTCCCTTACCAGACCTCTTGATCACCCATTTCCTTTGATGTATGTCCCCAGGATATGAGATGTAGTAAATTTACTTAGTACGAAACCGTGAGGATATATTAAAGTGTATTTATAAGAATTTTTTTAGTTTTCTTGTTTCATGCACCTTATTTCCAAGAAAACTGAACTTTAAAAGATTCTCTATTTATACCATGTAATGAAAAATTAAGTAATAAAAAGGCTAGATTCCAGATCCATGGGAAGAAGAAAATCTTTCAAAACTCTATGAAAATATTCCTGGTCTAATAAACCTCCCTCTATCAGACCATATATGTGAAAGAGTTGGGTGATATGTGCATCCTGTAAAAACAAATTATGTAGTTAAGTAATGTTAATAAAAAAGCTGTTCAATAGTGGAAGGAAGAATTATTACCAAGTCATGATATCATTGTATGTGTCATGTAAGAAATATCACTGGGGACATTAAGTACTAGGAAGCATAATCCAGATGAATGAATAAATACACACGTACTTTTTCGGCCCCTTGTAATCAGGACTCTTTTCATCTGTCCCACATCTCAATATATCATGCATGACGTCTCCTCCAGTTAAAGTCTCACTTCCCTAACATCTTTAGGGAATGAAGTGAAGGTAACTAACTGGGAAGTGCAGGAATGGGATGATAGAATCTAAAATTTCTCATAATCATACTAGTATGATGCCACTAAACAATATGAAAATGAATCATAGGAATGATGCATGAGTTGAATGTAAGCATCACCGTACAATATTTTGGGATACTCTGGATGATATCCTCAGTATATTGTATCCATGAAATCTGAAAAATAAATAAATAATAAATTAATAAATGAAGACATGTACTGTATAGAATAATGATTTAACTATATAATTAATATCCACTCACATCACCTGGTCAGATACTTTCCAACATAAGTTTATAAGCATGGAAATCATGTATGGCTGTATCTAAATGTTGATGTGTCTGAATATACTTGTATATAACATTTTTATACTTATATTTCATAATAGAAATTTGTACATTTGATTTTGAAATTAGAAATAAGAAATAGTATACCATCATCCACGCAGAGACTCTGCTACAATATTAGCAGGCAATAGTACGTGTGCATGTGATGCTAAGAAAGGGATGTGCTCTCATATCCACATCTGTATAAGAATAACACATTCTGTGATCTTTATATTTTCAATGAAACATGCGCTGCATAGTTCCCTATATCTATATGCGAGACACGTAGACCCCCATCTATACCTCCCTATCTGGTCCAAGTCCTCCATGAAAGGTAAATACATCAAATACACAAATATATTCTAATAATCAATGAATATCATGCCACCGACCAACTTTAAAATGTATTCACTTGAAAATCACAACACAATGATCTCGTTGAAATTATCAACTACATGAAAAAAGTACCCGTCTATCCATGGAATTCGTAATCTACTACCAACAATGAACCTTTAATCGTTATGGACCTCAATTCCTAATAATCTGTGAACCATATCAAACTAATCTATACTAACTCGACTCATCACAGCTACATCTTCGATGGGGAGGCCCAACATAATGGACATATCCTTGAGTGTAATAGTCACCCCCTCCGTAAAATGGAATGTATGTATCTCTGGAATCCATTTTTATACGAGCGAATTAATGAAATGATGATCGAAAAATGTGAAGTCGTGCATTGCTATTCCATATAACCATGTATAATGAAGATTAGGGATGATGAAGGGAGGTGGTGATACATGATGTAAATGATGAGATCTCTATACACTCAAAGAAGGCACTAGAATTCCCTCCAAAACTAGCCGTGAAACATACCTATCTTGGAATGTGAACAATGGAGGACCTTCTATATGTTCATTTGATATCATTATTACTTTTTTATAGTTAATTAAATAAAATTTATAAACTATTTTTAAAAAAACTACAACAAGAAAAATGAGGTTGAAAATTAGCATGTATAATTCAACATTATGATGAAAAATTAGGTAAACAAATATACGTGACTGATGTTTTTAGACTAGTTTATCAATTTATTGTTTTAATGATCTCTAATCATGTTTAATTTATTTATAAATATTTCTATGTATTTCATCCGTGATAAAAACCCCACATAGAACATGTGGCTTCATGATATATTCAACCGACCATGTAATTTTAAAGATAGATTTAAAGACAATTAATTTAGTGGCTGAACCTCTTTTTATTCATTTTCATTTTCTATTTATTTTTTTAATAGTTAAAGTATCACAAAATTATTTCTGATTGAATCTAGAAATGAAGAAAAACTGATTTGAAATAGGTCAAAAATGAAGAAATTCAGAAATAAAAGGACCCATTAATGAAACATAATCATATGGAAAAATGTACACATTTATGATAGAATACATAGACTCGATCAAAGATGATGGGAACTAGAGATTTGTCTTGCCACTTGGGAACATATATTATGAGTATGCCCTTCTGCATGAAAAATACTGCATCGTAGTCCACCTCCTCATTACTGAGGCTATTCTATCTCATTTCTAATAAGAGTAGACTTTGGTTGTCCCTCGGGGCCCAACCTGGTAATATCAATCAAATAATTGAAGAAAATACTAAATGAAAAAAAATCATAAATGAAAAATCCAAAACACGAAACCTGGAAATATCAGAGAGGAAAATTGGCTAATCAGTAGGCAAGGTAATAGAACAAAAGTAACCAACAGGCATCCAAGGTGAACTATAACTGTAAAACAGTGTGTTCATATGATACACCGGGTCAATATAGGGCTCCCATGATATATTCACTAATGAAAAAGCTATAAAATCATGTGCACATGGATATCTCAATGCCAGGAAGTTACCACAATCATAGTATATATTTTCCGACATGACCACAAGCACTCAACCACTGTTTCCTATAACTCGGTCATGGAACTCTATTACCTAAAATAAAATATTTACTCAATAAAATTTTATAACGTGCAATGCTATTGTGTTATGCAGTATCTGATCAATGGCACTTTGGAAATGCTAACTAAAATTCATTCCATTTTTCATCCTCTGATAGGCCTGTTGGGACCATTCAACAAAGTACATCACCCATCTATAAAATTCCACCTATACTAACCCTATAATCAGTGGTTTTCACACACCCTTGAAGCCCCATTTGTGAACTCCTCTATATTAGTGATCATATGTCCATATCTCCTACCACCATCACATGATAATGACTATTTTTCCTTTGAAATCTACATCACATAATCATACACATCTTGATTATCCCTTCAAATTTCTTGAAGAAAATGATCGAACCATTCTTGTTGAGTATTTTATGATGAAACCATAAGAGAATAATGTATTTATAAGGATATTAACTTTTCTTTCCAAAAAAAAAATTATATTCAGAAAAACAAACCCAATTTGATGATCACTTTCTTCATTGACTCATTTTTGAAATGCTTATTCGAATTACTTGTAATGTATCTAATTAAATATCTATAATAATCATTTAGTTCTCTCTATAAAACCCCATCACTATTAATGACCTCTATAATCACTTTATTGTGATCAGATATTAGAAATACTCTATAGTTTTTTGTTACATGAATGCGTATACATGCCAAAAACCAACTCCACGATTCAAAATTCACTTTTTCAACAACAACGAATACATGTGGTAGAGGAAAAAAATTACCATCCTATGTGGAATTAATAATAATAACACCCATATAATTTCTATAAATAAAAGTTTCATCGACTTGAATAAATTTTTTACAATACGGGAAAGTAGTGATACATGGCCTGAATGACCAAAACATCTTATGGAACTTCACCTTTGATTGATCAACTTAGTGATATGGGGATAAAAACTCAAAAGTTTCCAAATAATAAATAACCTTATTGTTGATAGTCAATAACATCATAAGATATGAAAACATTTCATATTATTTATCCTAATCAATATAAACTTTCAAAATTAACTTTTGTTTTTAATTCCATGATTTTCCATAGGATATATTATATTTGAACAGCTATTTTATTTATTCTTAAACAAGGGACACATGAATGTCCTAACACATTCATATCATATCTACAATAATAGTTGATATAAACTCTACATCAAGTGAAGAGTGATCTTGTGACATGATTGGATGTACATAAGTGTGTGGGTATTCTAATTTGGTTATCTTTCAATATGAAAAAAATTATCATATATTTCCTTCATTCAAAATTTTCATTATGGATTATATTTGTCACATAAAATAAGATATTTTTCCTTCTTCAACTCATCAAAAAAAATGAAAAATGTCTCTCTATGTGGTATTTTTTTGTCACCATTTTCAAGGAAACTTTACTTTAAAACTCCTATCTAGCATAGATGGTGTTATCAGTTGATGCATATCTATTCCCTATAATTCCAAGGAATTTAGTATCCAGTGTAATAAAATATCAATCAAAATGTTGTTCACATGACATTAATTTGACTAAGGAATTAAATAGTGTTGGATGATTACCACTAATTGGTGGATTCTTATATATCATAGGAACCTCAGAAGTTTCATTCCCCATATCACCCTCACCCACATCATCTCTTAATTCCCCACCAGATACTTTCTCATCAGATAAACTATCATTTAGTAAATCAAGAGTAATCATAGGTATGTAACCTAAATTTCCTTCCAAATGCTGATAATTTTCTTCATAATTTGTTTCTATTACAAGAGTAATATGAGTAAACAATGAATGAGAGTGTCTTGATGGAATTACTTCTATAGAGATCATAAAACATATTTTTATAGTAGTAGGTTTCACATAAACAATATAATAAATCACCACATATAATTCCATTAGACCATTACTAAAATGTTTCTTGAATAAAAATTATGCATCTATCAAATCCTCATCATCGACCAAAGGATACTGAGTGTGCCATAAATGTTTAGGATATTGAAGATATCGATATGTAATTAAAGTAATTCATTGATTATCCCCCATTTTAAATGATTATAAATCTTATTGTGAACTTCATCCAATGTCACACAATCATGAATATTTTTCACTCGTATAGGTGAAAAAATATAACTAAAACCCTGATAAGTATAAATTACCTCACCATTACAATATATTTTTGTAGACATGATTACATAGAAAAAATAATTAATAAAATATTATATACTACATCATGATTTTTTTAAAATTTTAAAATTGTTTATGATTAAATAATTGACTTGATCTTGAGTATTTTTATATGCATTGTTTTATTATTATTTTATAAACCAACCAAATCCTAGGGGGACTCCTAGTGCCACCATTATCTCAGATTTCAACAACCATCAGTCTCCTCTCTAGCATAGTGTAAAAATCCACCTTTAAACAAAAATAATTCTTTTTTAATTCCCTTTTATTACAATGTTACTCCCATGTAAATGAGGGGGTCTAGGGGTTTGAGATACATAACATTTTTAAGCGGAAATGCATTTCATTACATATTTAGAGATAAGGATGAAACAAAACTCATCAACGAGAAAAAGAAAAAGAAGTTATTACAAATTATATAACTGAAAAAGTAGGACATTAAATTTTAATCATATATTGGTTGGTCATCTAAAGATCATGAAATTATTATAAATTAAATAATCTAATACAAAAAAATTAAACATGCAATTTCAATCATATATTAGACAGTCATCTCAAGATCAGTCAACACTCTAGATTGCTAACATGTTTGTTTGAGATATTTATTATGTTCTAAATCTTGTAACTTTACTTATAACTACATTTAATAAATAATATATATATATATATATATGTGTGTGTATATATATATATAAATCTATTTATATTCCAACTTTCATGAATATTTTTCACTGTTACATGTGACAAACTACCACTAAAACCTCGATCAATATAAATAATCTCACCGTTGATGTATATTGAAAGTGATATGATTACAAAAGAAAATTTAATAAAATGTTATATTTTTTATAACACATCATCGAATGTTTCAAATATTTTAATTACTTATGAATAAATAACTATTAATTGATATTTTGACTTTTTATATGGATTAGTTTATCATTATTTGATAAACTAACCAAAACCTAGGGGTAAACTCTTGGAGTCTCTATTATCACATATTTTAGCAACCATCAGTCGCCTTTTAAGCAGCAATGCCTCTTTTAAAATGTCTCTTATCGACCACATTTTTATCACAAAGTTACTCACATGCAAGTGAGAGGGTGTAGGGTTTTGAAATACATAACATTTTTAGCGAACACTCAGGTCCTTACATACTTATAGAGGGATGACTTGAAGGTCACCAACAAGGAAAAGAAAATGAAATTATTACAAATTATATAACCATATTCAAAAAAAGATAATAAATTTTAATTATGAATTCATCGGTCTTCCCAAGATTATTCATTAAACAATACTCTTAACAAGTCTTTTAGTATAATTATTATGTTCTATATATTATATAACTTTACTTATGACTAGATCTAATATACACACCTACTTTATAAAATTTAAACTTTTCAATGTGTGTATGGATATATATATTTAGGTACATTCACTTTATTTAGCTATGTGGATCAAATATTATAAATTAAATTTATTTTAATTTAGATATAATATACAATAATATATACATATAAATATATTTAAATAATATAACATAAATATATTAAACTTTATTTATTTATATTTTAAAATATAATTACATATACTTTTATAAACTATAGTTTTTTAAATATAAATATTATTAAATTATACATAAATACTAAAAATATTAATAATAATAAATTTTATTAAATTTAATTAATAAAATTAATATAATTTACACTAACATAATAGCCATTAAAATACTATAAAATTATGTTATTTTCAATTTTATAAAATTAGGTATGTATATATATAATTTATATCATATTTCTAGTTTCTAAAATTTAAGTAATTATTATTTATACTTTATTAATTGAAATAATAATTATTTATGCTTAATATAATTTAAAATTATTATTTAAAATGATTATTTATAGTAATTTTTTTATACCATTAAAAAAAGTATTATATATATATATATAGATATATTTAAACACGATGCTTAATATAACCAATATTTTTTTAATAATAGATTTTTTATAAAATATTTAGAAAATTACCTATGTGTATGGAATATTATAATTTAAATTTATGTTACTTTAAATAAAAAATATAATATATAAATATAAATATATTAAAATACAATTGCCCACCATTTAAATTAAAAATATTTACATTTTTTAAAATAATAATATTTCCCAAAATATAAATTATATTTTATACATAACATTTCAATTATATAAAAAACATATTTAAATTTACTAAATCATTCAATTTAAAGTAAATCATACAAAAAAAATAACTCATTCATAAATTAAATCATATAAAAGATAATTATTTATACATCCATACATATTAAATAAATAAATCATACAAATAAAATAAATAAAATACAATTAGACAATTAAAATTTTAATTAAAAAATTTATCTTCTAAAAAGATGAAAATATATTTTGAGAAAGAAATCCAATAGACATCCGTAGTAAATTATACAACATAACAATTGAAAATTAATTGGGGGGGGACCCTATCTATAAATTTTCCTCGGTAGGAGGCGCGAACCCCATTCATGCATCCTTTGAAAAAAATTTGAAGGAAGCTTGAGCGAGGTTCACGCTTCCTTAGAGAGAGAAGAATGAACCCTCTTCAAGCTTATCTCTCTAAATGGAGAATCATGAATGGGGTTCACGCTTCTCCAAACCCATTTTTTAAAATTATCGAAAACCTATTTTGTTTTTTTCAAATAAATAAAATATAAATATGATATAAAAATGTATAAATAAAACATAAATAAAAAGGAAAACATGAATGATAAAACATAATACATAAATAAAAACTATATCATAATACATAAATTAATCATATTACAAAGTAATACGACACTTTAAGTGTGTTTTCTCTGTTTCACTATTATAAATTTCAGTATATCCAACGCTACCCTTCATCAATACTGAAAAAAATGAAAATAAAGGGGGAAATTTTATCAATGCTACCAAAATCACTGATTAATGATACTTTTTATTGGGTGTGTACTAAAATTGACCTGCATGAGATGCATGTGCACTTTTATTTGATGCATGTATACATGAATTTGATGCATGTGCACATGAATTTGTTGCATGATATATATATATATTATAGTGTACATTTATTATATGAATATGATGCATGTATTTTCATGCATGTGATGAATGAGTATTATATATATATATAATTTATTTCTCCCACTAGTTTATTAATTAGTAACATAGATTAATGGCTTTGTATTTAATTCTTTAAAAATGTTCAATGAATTATACCCAATAGACCAAAATGAATGTGATGCGTTATAAAGATAAATTACCCCTGCTTTGGATATATAATAGGAGGAGTTCCTCTCCTATTGGGGGTGGTTTATGTAATGTGTATGATCCATTTTTAAATCTATCTTCTTCCCGAGCATCATTTATCTCATTTTGAGAAGGTTCTGGAACCCCTTCGGATACCGAGTATCCTCATGAAGCACTTGTGGATCTAAGTTTGCAGTGTATCACCTTAGATTAAAGGTTCTTAAATTCACCACTCTTAATGATCTTCCAAAAAAAACTCTCCACCAAATGAATATGTAAGGTTCCACAACCTTTTAATACTAGATAATTTGTTTATAATATTATTTATGCATTATTACTTAAAGATATATCTGCTTATGTTTTGGGTTTTATTACACTGAAAATGATCATAAGATGATCATAAAAAACTCATCAGTGTTATAAGTGTAAACCCCTAAATTTTTCAATGAAATATTTCTCTTTAAATAATTTTATTTCTTCGACAGATTGTGTTATATGCAATAGTGAGGTTAGACGAACCATGTAATATTATTAAAATATTATGTGTCCGTTATCTCCTAGTCGTTGGATTGGTGGGAATGAATATTAATAAATAAATTATAAAAAATATATGGTCTACACATTTATAAAATTAATCCATTAGTTATCAAGTTATTAGAATAAAGAACAAAAATTATTTGAAAATAAAAATGATATTTTTTATAATTGTTTTATACACACAATGTATTTTTCATTAATAAATTAAATTAATCACTATTGTTGAATAATTTTAATGAAATTTATATATTATTTACTTGATCAAAATTTTTAAATATTCATAAAATATTTTTCTAGGCATGGGATAAGAATAAATCCAGTTTTATACTGGAAAATGTATTTGTTTTTCTAAAAAACATTTTTATCGCATTTTTCACACTTAGTTTAAAATTAATTTCTATAATTTATAGGTATTGAATTAGATAAATTGAAATAAATATTTAGAATAAGGAGGTTAATATTTTGTAAATATTCCACTTTTATTTTTGATTAATATGAATTGTAACCGTGGTAAAATTTATCACCTTGGTAAAGGGTAAATCAGGTTAATCTAGATTTAAAAAAAGTGACAAGGCCATAATTTTTCATAATAATTATTATTGGATGAATAAAATTAAATTATTATCACCTTAGTATCAAAACTTATTAGTTTAATGGAAATTTTTCCATGAAAATTATTTATATATTATTTAGATCAAAGAAAGTTACAAAATGTCACTCTCTTAGTTTTATAATATCCTTTACGTGTTCACATAGGTTCAAAAAATAGTTATGAAATAATATTAATAATAATTTGGTGAATGATGAAATTATATTCAGGATATTAATTTATTTTTAATTTTTAGGTATTATATAATTACCCTAAATGCTTACACAACACCAAAATAGTATTTATTCAATTAATGAAAACAATAAAATAAATGACTTTTAAATTATTAAAAGTTATATAATTTGATTAATTTATAGTGTTACAAGAATTTTATAGGTTAATATTACATATTAGTGTTGTTTTAAAAGATTATAATTTAATTTCAACTTTTTATTTATGTCTTTCATGTCAAATTAAATGAATAGTGTCAAAATTGACAATAATGATATTTTATCAAAATAATATTTTATTAAATTATTTAAAAATCATAAAAATATTTAAATTATACAATTTGGATATTATATGGTCTTAAATTTCATGACCTATTAATTTATGGTCCAATTGTTACCTTATAAGTAAAAATTTCAATCCATTAATATTGAAAAAGTTGTTATCGTGGTAAAAATTAAAATTGGTTAACTAAGGGTTAATTAAAGTGACAAGGTTTAAAATGACACCAAAATATTTATAAATTATATTTTTTTTGGTATTAAAACCCTATACCACCTTATCTTTAAATAACTTGTCTTTTAGAGGCATTTTTATTGGTAATGAATTTATTATAATTTAATCTTTTGAGAAATTCTAACAGTGCCCCTCAACTAAATTATAAAAGGGAACCTCACCTATCACTTGTTAATACCACTTTGAGACTTATATCTTGATAAAAATATTCCATTTTATCTTCTAAAATTCCCTATAAAAATTATATAGGTTCTGGTATTCCCAAAAGACCAACCCTTGAGCCATTTAGAGGAAATCAAAAGGAGTTGTTTCAAAAAAGAGGTAATCGCCTTACCCGATCACTTTATTTTATACTCTTATTTGACTTCTATTAATATATGGTATTTATAATAATATAATAAATTAATTATATTAAATATTATAAAATTTAATTATGATTATATACCCTCTTTCCCATCAAACGAGAAGTGAAAGTATCACTCGTGCATACGTATGACTTATCGTCTCCATGTAGTGATACAATTCATTTTTCACCACCATATTTTATGAATGGGTATTATGATGGGATTATTTTTTATATATGATATTTATTAAATAATTATACATCTAAAATTATAATATCACATATACCTACTTACCATCCAATCGTTTGGGAAACAATAACATCATTTGTGCGTGCGTATGGACTACAACCTCTGCAAAGCGATGTGATTTGTTTTCAATTATATTTTACTTGGATGGTAATGAATATGAATTTAAAGAATATATATGATATATAATATATAATAATTATCCTGTAAATGTGAATTAATATTTTTCTTTCTTTCAGTCCATCTGTCAAAAAATGAAAACATCGTTCATGCGTACATACGACACACCATCTCCATGAACAATGTAATTCTTTTTTATCTATAAATTTGATGAATGAATCTAAATATGTATATAATGAATATAAATTAAATATATATAATGGTTAATATTTTTGAGATAATGGAACCAAGATCAATATACAAGGACTAGAACTATAGAGCTTAAATACTCATGATAAACAGAGCAGTTAGAAATGACGATTTTAATAAGGAATGATTAATAAAAGGGTCCAAAACATTAGTATTTTATACTATAAATAGAATTATCCCTAAGGTTATTATTTAATGTTTCTCATCTTAGTTTCCAAAGGTTAACTAAAACTTTCTCTGATACCATCTATAGAAAACCATATTTTTTATACATAAGTATTACATCTTAATAGATGAATATTTACTACATAACATTTAAATCCACACTAGAATTATTTAAGGATAGTATCTTTGGAAAATTTGAAACAAAAACAACTAATTCATAAAATATCTACATTATATCCCACTTAAATTTTCATAAATAACACCCTTCTTATATATATCATACTTAGTACCTTTCTTCATATCATAGGGAAATGAAACATAAGAAAAGGGAAAGCTCAGATGTCCAGTAAAGATAAATAAGGGAGATATCAATGATCACATGGACATAACATGAGAAAAAGGGTATTAACTAAGGCATCATAGAAGAAGGTGTCACAATTTAGACATACTATAAATTATTTTTCAAGATTATGTGGTTTCCCACTATGATTATTATTCCTCACACTATGCTTTTTGGTTTTAGTCACTGACTGGAACCTGAAGGAATCATGTTAATGATGAATGTCATGGAAAATGCAATGATTTTCCTACTGATCAACTAAATTTTATAGAATATAGAATAAAAAATTATATTTCTATTCTCACACAACTTTATCAATCTATAAATCATTATAATCTTCCAAATGAGAAAAGGAGGGAACAATATTTTGTCAAGTCCTTAATGTGGAAACACCCACCTTCTTTAGTGCGTCCATTGATTTACTAGTCACTGAGAAATGGATCAATACCATTGAAAATATATTTTCCATTATTCAATGTTTGTAACATTATAAATTTATTCTATATGTTTATCATTTGAAAGCTGGATCATATCAGTGGTGGAATCTTATAAAAAACACAAGAGAACAAGAAGAAATTGAATTTTTGGAGTGGGATGATTTTAAAATCTTATCTTTTAATAATTAATTTCCTGTTATTATTCATATAAAAATGTAGAAATACTTTGTTGAGTTAAATTATAAGTATTATGAATCTTTTCGTACTCATGAGGCAAAATTCACAATATTTGTGATGTACGCTTGTTGTATTATCACCCAACTAGAAAGTAAGATGGATTGATTCTTTAGTGGCTTAAAACCAAGTCTTTGAATGGAGTTATCTATAAGGGACTTCAATAGACATGAATAAATTGTTATATGTACTCTCAAGGTGGATATGTATATTTGAGTTACCCATTAATCTCATGGTGTTGATAAGAAAAGAAAAAATCAATTCAAAGGAAATTTTAAAAACCATAGAGAGAAGAAGACGATCCTACATTTATGCCTAAAGTGTGGAAGTAAACATGGGGGAAATTTTCTTAATGGAATTGGTAAATATTTCAAGTTTAGAAATTAAGTTCATTGGTAAATAAAATGATTAAGTGATGGGAAGAAGTTAGATAATGTGGTGAATAGAGATAAAACACCACAGAATGCACCACCCACACTCCAGTGTTTGAAATGCAAGGAGTATGGTAATTATGATAACCAGCACCCAAGTATGAAGGTTAATTATGATGATCGACATCAATAATCTCTTAATCCCTATAGTCAAAGGGAAATCTCATGTGATCACTATTTATGATAAGGGGTATGATAACAATGTGGTCAAATGTACACTTATCATCCACTTTAGAACTATTAATGTATTATTTGATTCTATATCTACCCACTATTTTATATATAAATATTTTTCTAAGGTTATCACAATACCACCTTATAAATTAGATGTTGAGAAAGTAGTAAAAACCCCTAATGGTATAGTGATCACATCCCAAGTCTAGTATTCTTCTATAATTAAATTTTGTGGGAATATATTTCCTGAAAACATTATCATTATTACTCTAGTTGAATTAAATGTTATTTTGTGCATGGATTGGCTTTATTTACATAAATCCCACATCAATTGTTGAGGAAGGGAAGTTACATTTGATATTATGAACCAACCTTTGATCACCTATTAGTGTGATGAAAAAAATAAACTTTTGATGGAAATTACATCCATCATATGGGTCAAGATTCCTATTTAAATATAAGTTTATCTCATATGGTTGGGGTAAAACTAAACATAGAAGATATATCTATTGTTTAGGAGTTTATTGATGTATTTTTGGAATAGTTTCCCGGTATTCCATCAAATCGTGAAGTTGATTTTTCAATATAACTCATACTTGGTGCCACACCAATTTCCAAGAATCTATATAGAATGAACCCAAATGATTTGAAAGAATTGAAGAAGAAACTCTAGGAGAATATTGAAAAGGGATTCATTTATCCAAGTGTATCAAATTTGGTTTCACCTATTCTATTTGTTAATAATAAAGATGGATCAACGAGACTATGCATTGATTATAAAAAACTTAACAATATCACTATCATGAACAAGTATGCTCTACCCTATATTGTATAATTTTTTAATCAACTATGCAGAGATTAATGCTTTTCCAAGATTGATCATTATTCTATATATCATAAATTTAGAATTGCGCTTAAGACTCTAAGGAAGGATAATCTCTATGTGAAATTTACCAAGTTTAAATTTTGTCTTTAAAAAGTTTCATTATTAGGTAATATAATCTCAAGTGAGGTTATATTAGTAAACCCTTCAAAGATAGAAGTTATTGAGCATTGACCCAGGACAAACAATGTGACTAAGATCCATAGTTTTCTTGGTTTTGCTGGATATTATTGGGGATTTGTGGAGAATTTTTCATGGCTATATAATCCACTCACTAATTTAACTCAAAAGGGATCCAAGTTCCTTTGGATGGATGAATTTTAGGAATGTTTTAAGGAACTGAAGAGAAGCCTAGTCAATACACCTTTTCTTACACTACCCTACATTGGAGAAGGTTTTATAATCTATAGCAATGAATAAAATAAGGGACCATGATGCATCCTCATGAAAAATGATATGTTTATATCTTATGCCTCATGAAAATTGGAGGTCCATGATAAAAAATACCCAATTAAAGATTTAGATTTAGCTATAGTAATTTTTTTATTAAAGATATGGAGTCATTATCTATATGGAGAAATGTGGGACATATATACTGATCACAAACATTTGAAGTATATTTTCACTCAAAAATAGTTGAACATGTGCCAAATAAGATGGTTGGATCCGATTAAAGATTATGAATTATCAATATATTACCCCTGGAAAGGTGAACAAGGTAGAAAATACTCTGAGTTTAAAGGATCATGCTATCTTGTCTAAAATGAGGATCATAAAAGATCTAATATTTCTGGACTTTCAATGTATGGATCTTGAAATATTGAAGGAAGGGGAGAAATCTTATCTTTCTCAAATGAGTGTTCAACTATATATTCAAGTGAAGATGAAATAGGTGCTAAAGGAATATTTAGAGATATAAAGTAAGGTGAGATATGTTTTTGAGTTCAAACTTTATCATAATGGATGGATAAGATTTAGAAACTATGTATGTGTTCTATCTGTACTATATTTGAAGAAGGAGCTAATGGATGAATCTCATAGTTATTAATTCTCTATTAATCTTAAAAGTAAAAAGATGTATAGAGATTTGAAAGAGTATTTATGGTGGGATGGCATGAAGAGATATATTAAAATGCATGGTTATTGTTTATTAGTATTTAATCAAGTCAAGGATAAGAGAAAAAAAATCTAAGGTGATGTTACAACCATTACCCATACCATAATGAAAGTGGGAAAACATCACAATGAATTTTATCGTTGGTCTCCCCAAAAAAATCTAAAGGGAATAATGCTATTTGGGTTTTTCTCGACCACCTTACAAAGTCATCACAATTCATTACCATTAGATAAGATCTATATATTGATAAACTTACTCATTTATACATTAAGGAAGTGGTAATATTTCATAGTGTACTAATATCAATTGTATCTAATTGGGATATGAGGTTTACCTCAACGTTCTAGAGAATTATTCAATAAGATCTGGATATAGAGTTAAGTTTCATCCCTGATTATAATCATTATATATATGGTGAGTCTAATAAGACCATTAAAACTCTATAATATATATTGATAGATTTATCTGTGGATTTAAAAGTTGGTTGCGACCAACACCTTCATTTGGTGGAATTTTCTTACAACAATATCTTTTACTCCGTTATTCAGATGGATCCTTACGAAGACCTTAATGGTAGGAAGTGTATAAATACAACATACCAGAATAAAGTTAGATAAGGAAAGATATTGGGACTAGATCTATCTAAAGAAATGGTAGAGAAGGTTATATCTATTCAGTAATTCATAATAGCATCTTATATTCGATAAAAAAGTAATGCTGACAATCGTCAGAAGGATCTAGAGTTTTAATTTGGTGACAAGGTATTCCTATGAATATCTCCCTAAAAGAGAGTGATGAGATTTAAAAATAAGTTCAAGATAAACCCCAGGTATATTAGTCATTTTTAAATTCTTTATCATATCAATATGGTAGCTTATCGATTAACATTTCCACCAAACCTCTCTTAAGGTCATTATGTGTTCCATGTATCTCTCTAGAGGAAGTACATACCTAATCCTTCACATGTACTAAAATCAAAGGTCATAACATTGAATAAATATCTTTATTATGAATCACAACTAGTAGAGATTCTAGATCATATATAGAATGTTCAATGAAACAAGACCACTCACCCGGTTAAAGTTTGTAGCGAAACCACCAGCTTGAGGAAGCGACATAGGAACCAGATGATGTAATGAGGTAGAAATATCCTCAATTGTTTGTATCGAAGTGTATATTTTAAAGGGATAAATTAATTTTAATATGGGTATAATGTAACACCCTAATATTTTTTATGAAATATTTCTATTTAAATAATTTTATTTCTTTGATAACTTGCATTACATGCAATAATGAGTTTAGACGAACAATGTAACATTATTTAAATATTAATTGTATGTTATCACCTAGCCATTGGATTGGTGGATATGAATAGTAGTAACTAAATTATGAAAAATACATGGTTGATAAATTTATAAAATGAAATCATTAGTTATCAAAATTTTAAAATTTAAAACAAAAATTATTTGAAAATAAAAATTGATGTTTTTTTTTCTGAAAAATAATTTTTATGCAGAAAATTGATTTTTATATTAATAAATTAAATTAATCACTATTTGTGAATAATTTTAATTAAATTTATATATTATTTAATTGTTAAAATGTTTTAAAAATTCAAAAAATATTTTTCTAGGTATATGATAAGAATAAATCTAGTTTTATGCTTAATAATATATTTTTTCTAAAAAGAAACTTTTGTCTCATTTTATGCACTAAATTTAAAATTAATTTATAAAATTTATAGTTATTGAATTAGAAAAAATGAATTACATATTTATAATTATTAGGTTAAAATTTGGTAAATATGACTATTTTATTTTTGGTCAATATGAATAGTAATCGTAGTAAAACTTATCACCTCGATAATGGGTAAATCAGGTTAATCTAGATTTAAACAAAGTGATAAGGCCATAATTTTTCATTCTAATTATTATTGGATGAAGTAAATTCGATCCTTATATCTTAGTATTAAAATTTATTTTTTTAATGGGCACTTTTCCATGAAAATGATTTATATATTACTTAAATCAATGAAAGTTACAGAATATCACTCTCTCAGTTTTAAATATCCTTCATGCATTCTCATAGGGGAAAAATAGTTTCGAATGAATATTAATATTAATTTTATGAATAATGAAATTATATTCATGATGATAATTTATTTTTAATTTTTAGGTGTTATATAACTACCTTAAATTCTTACACAACACAAAAATAGTATTTATTCAGTTAATAGAAAAATAAAATAAATTATATTAAAAATATTAAATATCATATAATTTGAATAATCTATAGTTTTATAAAAATTTTATAGGATTATATGAAATATTAATGTTTTTTAAAAAGATTATATTTTAATTCCAACTTTTTCTTTATCAATTTTAATTCAAATTAAATGAATAGTGTCAAAATTGGAAATAATGATATTTTATCAAAATAATATCTTATGAAATTATTTAAAATAAATAAAAATATTTAAATAAGACAAGGTGGACATTATATGGTCTAAAATTTTATAAAGTTGACATTTATAGGCCAATTTTCACCTTATAATAAAAATTAAAACCCTTTAATATTGAAAAAGTTGTCACTGTAATTAAAATTAAAATTGGGTAACTAAGGGTTAATAAAAATGATAAGGCTTAAAATGAAACAAAACTTGTATAAATTATATTTTTGTTGTTATTAAAACCCTCTCCAACCTTATCTTCAAATAAATTGAAATTTTGAGTCATTTTAATTGATAATGAATTTATTATAATTTAATCTTTTAAGAAATTCCAAAATTTCCCTCACCTAAATTATAAATGGAAAATTACTCCCTCACTTATTAACACCACTTTAATCCTTATAAAGAGAAAAAAATATACCAATTTATCTTATTAACTTCCCTAGATTCATTACAGAGGTTCTATTTTTTTGAAAATTCCAACCCTTGTGCCCTTTATAAGAGATCTAAGGGAGTCGCTTCAAAGAAGAGGTAGTCGCCTTACCCGATCGCTTTATTTTATACTCTTATTTACCACCTATAAATATTTATTATTTATATTAAAATAATAAATTAAGTATTATAAATATTCCTAATTTTTTTTCAGATTATGAAATCACTATTATACACCCTCTCCCATCAAATTAGAAGTGAGAGTATCACTCGTGCATACGTACGACTTACTGTCTCCACATAGCGATACAATTCATTTTTCATCACCATATTTTATGAATGAGTATTATGATGGGTTTAATGTTTATATATTATATTTATGACATTATAATACTTCTAAAATTATAATATCACATCTACCTACTTACCATTAAATCCTTTGGGAAACGATAATGTCGTTCGGGCATATGTGTGAACTACCACCTCCACGAAGCGATGTGATTCACTTTTATTTTATATTTTAATTGTATGGTAATTAGGATGAATTTGTTGAATATATATGATATATATTATATAATAATGATCATATAAAGTTGAAATAATATTTATATTTCTTTCATTCCATCCGTCATAAAAGGAAAATAGTGTTCATGCGTACGTACGACCTACCATCACCACGAATGATGTAATTCATTTTTCTATATATTTTTTTGATGGATATAAATATGTATATAATGAATATATATGATATTTAAACCATTTTTAATATTTTTGAGATTATTTAACTAATATAAATGTACAAGGACCAAAACTACTGAGTAAAAATACTCATGATAAACGAAACAATTAACACCTAAAAATGACGATTTTAATAAGGAATGATCGATAAAAGGGGGTGTTAAAATATTATAAATGGGTATTATAAGATATTTAATTATAAAAATTAATCTTTTATAGAATTATAACAAATTTAAATTTATTATACAGGATGTTAGAGTTCTTTCGAAGCTAGGTAAACTCAAGGTAAAGGTTTTATGTTACAATCTCATTATTTATCAAGATTATTTATGATTAAGTTATGATGATGAAATTTTATAATATACCAATCAATAAAACTCCTGAATTTTCTTATCCATTGGTTATTATTTAAAATAAATATTTTTCTTTCATTTTCCTCATCTTTAGTACTCAAGATACCGGAAATATTTTTAAGGGAAATTGACTTTATTTATCCCTTCTGTAAAAAAAAATAAATTTATTCCACATCTATATTTTTCTATAAAAGTTTTAAATAAGGTTTTTACTATTATGATATTATTTTTAAAATTCATTTTTACCCATGTTTTAATTTAAAAAAAATGGCTTGAAAGGAATCTTTTGGCCATTTTCTAAATGAGGTACTTTGTGATTTTTTCAAAAAAATACAAAAATAATGTTTTTAACTTATACGACATGAAAAAATTTTCCCGCTATCATTAATAATATTTTATTTGAATATTACTTTACAAATTTACAAGTCTATTTTCAAAGAAAATGTTTTCCTTTACAACTGCATAGTTTTTTTAAAGAAGTTATTTCAAAATAGAAAGGATATTTTCCTCAAGAAAATTTAAAGATATTTTAATGGTATTTAAATTCATCAAAGAAAAAAACCCAATTATTTAACATATTATTTACTGGGGATATGATCTAGGGATACCATACTTATTATTTATTCGAATGGTTTATTTTTAATATAAAAATATTTGTATGAAATATGTTTCTTTTCCACAGGTTATGCAGTGATGAAATGATGAAATGTTTATGAAACTCATTTCTTTTCGTGGGTTCTGATATGATTAATGTTTTATGATCTTATGGAACACATATGTATGTTTTTTATCATGTGATGGGTGGGACCTATATCTCTCTCCAATTAATTAGGTAAATATTGATATCTTATGAGATAAATAGGAATGGAATGGGGAGTGAACCTAGTTTAGTAAGGAACTATGTCCACTATGACAGTCTTGGGAGTGAACCTTGACTACTATAATAGTTTGGGAAGTGAACCCATTCCAATTTTATAGCCTTGTAAATGAGTTGTGACTATTATGTAAATGATTTTCTATGCTTATGTATATTCAAAAAATGTCAATGAGCCTGTACTCGAGTGGTAGAGGCTCCTGCTTGACATCCAAAAGACCCAGGATCAAATTCGAGTGGAGGTGAATTTCAGGGTCACTATACTAGCATTGTAGAAGGTACAATAGAAGGTACTGTGTGATACTATAGAAAATAGAACTATTAATAAATTTTGAACCTTTGGGCTGCCGGTTTGGGCCTCCAGGTCTCAGGTCCTTCGTGCCACAAGGCCTTTGGGTCACCTTAGTTCTTTAGGCCATGGGATTTTGAGCCATGTAGAAAAAATCAGATCAGACGACACAAGAGCATGCCCCATAAGAGGATCAAAGCATTAGAAAAACCCAGAGTAGATCTAACTAGATTAGAATGATGAGAGGGTATTAAATCCTCCATCAATACTAAGAACCGTTCATCACTTCATGGGGAAATTCTAGCTGATCATCCATGAGAGGTGGGGATCTTGGAATCATCAAAGAAGATGTTGGGGGGGGGGGAGTTATAGTGTAGTCAAGTATTTAAACCTTCGAGCCATTTATTGGTCCTTGTTCCACTAGTACTACAGGTCATGTAAGGATTCCCTCTTAACCTAGTTAAAAAAGGGGATTATCCAAAATAAATAAATAAATCTTAAAGGCCTTCATGTTTGGTTGACATTTATGTATTCCAAAAATAAATGCCTATGTTAAGCTTTCATGATTCATGTTATTTAATTTCCTTATGATTCAAGTCATATGAACTTCTAAGATTTATTCCATGACTTAAGATTATGATCTTTGATATGAAGGGTTTGGTTTTTAGACATTAAGATCATGATTTTATACCCTTATGCTCATGTTATGTTCATGTGATCATTTATATCTCCCTTGTTTATCATTACTAAGCATCTGAGCTCATCATTTTCTTACATTTCCCTTCCATAAGATATGAAGAATGTTATTAAGTATGATATTTCTAAGAATGGTGATATTTATGAATATCTAAGTGATAGATAAGGAAGATATTTTATGAAACATTTGTTTATGTATCCATGTTTCCAAAGATACTAGATCAAAAAAATTCTAGCATGGATAGAAATGTAACACAATGAATATTAATCTACTAAAATTTAATATCTATGTATGAAAATTATGGTTCCCTATAATAATATCCCATTTCATTAAGTTTTTAATGTGTTTTATTTACTGTTTTTCAAAGAAAAATGGAAAAAGCAGTGTTTTCATAAAACATATACAGGTTACAGACCCTTACATGAGATATGTAAGGGTAAAATTTGATTTACCATTACGTAAGTTTGATATGTAAAGGTAGTACAATTAAAAATATGGTTTGTGTAAAGGTAACCTATGTATTACCTTTATGAAAAAAAGTTTTTTAAAGGTAATACCCTTACGCAACAGTGCAGTCGCATCGCACAAAGGTGGATTTCCTTTGCCCTTACATAATACCCTTATATATAAGGTTAGCATAAGGGTAGATTCATTGTTAACTTTATAAAAATGTATTGCATAAAAGTAATAACCTTATGTGCAATGGTTTATGTAAGGGTCATCGGCACTCTACCCTTACACATTAAGGTATAATAGGAACTGTGTAAAGGTCTCTAATGTTTACTTTTATATAGAGTATGAATTTTTCATAATAACCTTATGAAAAAAAGCTTCATAAGGGTAATACCTTTACATGAGGGAGCTAAGTTAAGTTAATATGCATATTACCTTTACACGGTGGCTAAAAAACATTAGCACCCTAATACAAGGAATCTGAATAAGGGTAATAATGTGATAAACTTACACAGAATATGGGTGTTTCACAAGGGTAAGTAAAAAATTGTTAAAAAATATTTTTTTACATATTTAATTATTACGACCCGACTCTTTGGAAAAGGTACGGATCATTAGTTTTTCTTTCAAATATTTCTTTTAAGATTTCTTAATGTGTGTAACATTCTAAGGAAGGTTCGGGGAGTGTCCAGGGCTTGTTCGGAGCCCGGGAGTTTGAGATTTGGAGTTTCAGACTGAGGCGCACAGTTTGCACACGACATGAATAGTAAAGTCGTACGGGTTGGGTAAACCATGAGGCCCTGCATTCTGGAGGCAGTGGGATGCGCACAGTTTGTCCACGGTTTGGTAAACCGTGCGCCTAAACCGTGCAACCCTGATCTGGGTAATTTTTTTCAATTTTTCCATTAATTCTATTTAAGCCTAAAACCCATTCCTTCTTCTACCCGCGGACAGAACCATAGGGGAGCCTCCTTTGAGCTCTAAAACCCTATCCTCACTCATTCTCTTGCCGTTTCTTCCCTCGGTGTCCGTTATTAAATCCGTCTAAGGTGTTGGATCACCCTTGGTAAGGATAACCTCACGCACCCCTTTCTCCTCGGAAAATCTTTCCTACCATTGTGTTATTTTGATGCAGGATCATATGCCCTATTTTCAGGGCATTGGAATGGAACTCAGATCTCTTCCAACCTACTTCGAATATGAGGTCGATATCGAGCGAGCCTACGTCTATAGCCTTAAGGTAGGTGGTCACGTGGTTTCCATTTTGGGTTTTCTTCATTCTTGAGTTTATTTTGTCATGCTGTGGTTTTCCTTTTTCCAAACCCCTTATTTATATTGACTGCTTACTTTCTAAATGAACCTTGTGTTAGGAGGGTATGGGAACTACCCTCGTTTGGGTATTTGGGTACCGTATGACCTCGGTATGGACACCCATAGGGGTTATAACTTGAGTTTTATCCCTTTTTCACCTTTGGACCATATGGGTATGTCTTGAAAGCCATTTGCCATGTTAGTCAAATGGGATGTTTTGGTTAGGGCTTGGCTAGAATGAGTTATCCTAAATACCTTTTATTATTTTAATTGCATGTTTTCTTGAAATGTGATTATGTGATGTTGTGAGATGGAAATTCCATGTTTTATTGATATGAATGTTATAAGAAGTTTATGCATTATAACCTATACTATTAAATGATTAAGCTTCAGGCTAGGGGAAGACCGTGAGAGCTCCCATAATTGAATGATAAAAGCTTTGGTCTAGGGGTAGACCATGAGAGCTCCCCTATGTTACGGCTTCGTGCTAAGGGAATACTGTGAGAGCTCCCTTGAATCATTCTTAAGCTTCAGGCTGGGGATAGACCGTGAGAGATTCCCCAAGGTTGGGCCAGAGGTAGGATCGAGAGCGCTGCCCCTGGGTTAAGGATGTCCGTGAGTTCCATCCCAGTCCTAGCCAACGTATTATATATATATATATATATATATATGTATGTATGTATATCTATACTGAGATGTTTGTTCAGACTACCAGCCATGAGCTAAAGCAGGTAGAACTGCCAGGTGTCCTTCTGGAACCCGAGCAGGAGAGTTGCTTGTTGCTTTTATTTACTTGCACTCTATTGCTTAATATTACTACGAACACCTATTTGGATTACACGTAGACCCTGTTGGTGGTGGCCTACTGAGACTTGTCTCACACCCTACCCGGCGGCCTCCTGGGCCCCCGTGTAGACTTTACTGCTTCAGGTACTAGTAGGGGAAAAGGCCCGACGTCAGGTTGTTGATACATGTATGATCTAGATAGAGTTCTAGAGCAGAGGATCGAGCTTGGATAGAGATGCTTGTGGACTGCTTTTGTTCTCTTTTTGTATTACTGCATAGCATGCTTGTCTTATATTTCCATTGTATCAACATGCCATGAATCCATTTTGTATCAGACACTGCCTATGAGGCTTTTGTATATTTATGAGTTTTTCCTTACTTCTGTTGTTTGGTTTGTATGTTTCCCTTTTTTTCCTGTTTATCCATTGGTTGTGCTTCTGCTATCTATTACTTTGCTGCTATTCCGATGTGTAATCTGACATGGGGGTACAGTCTCCCCACTGACTTACCATTACACCCCCGCTGCTAGTCGGCATCCCCTGGCCTATGGGGATACGAGCCAGGGGTCATGTGGCCAACCGGGCTCGGGGCTCCGTTTGAGGGGAAGCCGGGTCCGGGACGTCACAAAGTGCTATCATAGGATTTTATTTCTTTCTTTATTTACTATTTAAAGATGATAGACTTGGAGAATGGGAACACTTAGGGACTTGGTTATGAGCCATTCTTGGGCGTCACGAACCCATGTACGGGGAAAAGACTAATTTTCCTAAATTATGTTGTTATTGATTCTGCTATTTACTATTGATACCGTTACACCGTTGGGTGCTACCCATGTTTTGTGATGTTATTGAGATTTGTAATGTTGGGATTTGGATTTCATGGTTCTACCCGATGAAATGAGGGTTATGCATTAGAACATGAATCACGATAGGCACAATATGATCAGGTTATTCATCTTTCCATGCCATGTTTAAATTTTCAACGAGCATTTTCTGTTGTTTATTTCCATGCCTAGTTAATATGTGTGAAACTGTGCTAACCCTTATTACGGGTTGTGAATTTAGGGATGATGTGGCTTTAGTGGGTGTCAATCTTTGGTTCATAAGGTGTATGGGCCCTTATGGATCAGAAAATGGCATTCCAACTAAACTGATCGTTTACTTCAAATAAAATTTAAATACTTAATTAGCACAAGTAAATGAGAAATGATGAGTGATGTCATCTTTCAATTCATAAGGAGTATGGGCCCTTATGGATTGGGAAATTACAAACCAATGGAATTTAAGTGCTAAATTAATTTGAATTGTATGCGTATATATATGGGTATCAAACTTTGATTTATGAGGTGTTGTGGGCCCTCAGGGATCAGAAATTGGTGAACCATTTGTTAAATAATTTGAACAAATGTTAGTTAAATGAATTGAAATGTTAATAGAACCTGACCTAGACCCAGATTCTAAGTGGGAAAGAGGTAGTGACTATAGTGGTTTAGGTGACTATTCCTTATGCAGTTCTAGTTTTAGGAGGGTTTTGACCTGTCCTGCGTTTTCGAGCATGTAAAACTCTGAAATGAAATGTTTTGATTAATGGGATCCAAATGACATTGGTAAGGTGTATGGGCGCCTTGACGGTTGGTAGGTGTCCACCCATGTGATTGGGCCTTTGTATGACCATGTTATGTTGGGAATAATTTTAAAAGTTAAACTGTTGAGTTTTGACTTTAAATGGTTTGGTTAATTTTTCAAAAAGCTCAACTGGACCCAAGTAGGTCATTTGGAGCATGTTTAAATGAAATGATTGGTTATGGGTATGCTTGTTGAAGAACCCAGGTTGAATAAATGAGACCCTCGGAGGTCGCTTAATCGGTTAAAAGGAATTTAGATGCTAAATTTCCTGTTTATGATGAAATGTCTGTGAATGTAAAATGATTAAAGAGGAAGCTTGTTACAACTTGCCTATTATTTTTTTTCATGGAGCATTGTTTGGAAAACCAAGTGCCTTATTGTTAAATGGTACTTATGAATGGTCTTAATTGGAACCTGAAATGGTATCCTTTGTTTGAACCCTAGTTAAGGGTTAGTTTTAAATGTTTTATGTGATATGCCTTGGAATGGAGACGTGAGTGTTGTTCCATAGGTTGGTCCTGTTAGTTGTGGATTTAATAAAAAGGGGACTCTTGAGCCTAGTGAAATCTTCTGGCATGACCTAGGGATAGGTTCAGCACATATGCTTTGTGGGGGGGGGGGGAGGGGGGGGGGGGCTAGCCCGTGGTAGGTAGCACCCTTAGAGCTTTTGAGACTTGCTTGTATGGTGAGCTTTCTGACACTGGGTACCATTCGGGTACTGTTGTCCCTTGTAGGACTTTCAGTTTCCAATGACACCCTTATTCAGATGGGTGATCATGTTTTTCCTTGACCTTGTTGTGGGCTTGAGCCTCGGGTAATTCTCGGTATTACCTGGTTAGACATGTTGCGAGCATGGTCAGTTTCTTTTTTGGTTTCTCGACTCTTTTATATTTCTTAGTGATGACGACTTGGTATATTGTCATCCATGTTAGTGGTCGTATGGGGAAATACGAAGTTTTCCTTAAATCTCTTGTGCTACTGTGTACAGTCTTGGGTCATCTCTATAGTAGATTGACCTGAGCGTTTGAGGATCTAGTTGTCCCAATGATCGGGATGATTTTCGAGTGATTTGATTGTTTTGACATGCCGGTCTTACTGTTTCAACTTCTTTGAATGCTTTGACATTGTGATCGTGGCTTGGAGGAGCATCACATGTTTGTTTAGGTGGTTATGAACTAGTTTCTTGTGAACAACTGGTCTTTTCTTATTTTGGTGACACTGACACTTCTTTGGTGGGAAGCATCGTGCCGGTTAGTAAAGTGTGTCCTTCCGGGTATAAGGAACACGACAAGAGGGGCCATTTGGGAATGGTCGAGCCTGCTTGAATTCCTTTGAGGCTTGCATATGTTATTTCATGATGTTTCTTTCTTGAAATCATGACTTTTATCTAGTTTTCTGAAAAACCCTGTTAGTCAGGGATGACTTCGGTGGTAAATCGTGAATGATCATGGGATGCCATAGGTGGAAAAGGCATTGTGGTCGGTTTGAGATCTCGATGTGTCGGTAGGTGAAGTCGAGTTTCTTCTTTTGAGTTGACCAGTGGTGGTTCGACTGTTTTTTCCTAGTTTTTTGGTGTGAATAAATGGAATCTGTTTTAATCATCTTAGTGTATTCTTCTATGTGACGAACATGTCCCCTATCTTGTTCTCGTCCTAGATGCACTAAGAGGGCATCAGTCTTATGCCGCGCTAAAGATTTTAAGCTATTGAGCTTGTTTGGTTGGTTCTCTTTCGGCATTACAAGTAGGAGGCGTGGTCTGTTCATGGATTGGTCTTGGAAACGTCACCGGAAGTCAGGTATGAACTTCGGTGAATGTTCTCGTGGTGAATGTGAGATGCCTTGGGAGATAGCATCATGGTTAAGCTTATAAAGCATCGGCCGTCTAAGCCAATATTTTTCTTTAAAAGTAGGCCGAAGTGGCTTGAATCCTTTCTTCTCTGATTGTCAGTTGGGGATGTTCATGAACAACCAGCTTGACCTGAGCGTTGAGGTCATCAGAGAATCGACCGGTTGTTTGTTTCAAAATCACGCTAGAAGAGTTATTGGAACGCTTGAAGCGTGATTTTGAAAGGCAGTTAAAAATATGGAGATATGGGTTGGTTCGACAGTTTAATGTTAAATCATAAAGTGGTAAGTATCTTTGGATAGTTTCTGATGAGACGACGATGCAATTATCTCTCTAGTATGACGGGCTTGGGTAGTCGTCTTGGGGTTTTGGTTGGAAAACAAGCATTGGCTCGGGTGTTGATGGATTAAACGCCGTATGATTAAATGGACGTTCGTTGGTGCATTGGATGTTTTGAAATGTACCGTGACTTGCGACGACAGTATTGGTGGCCTAGAATGAAGCGGGAGATAGCCGGTTTTATCACGCGTTGTTCCACCTGTCAGCAGGTGAAGGCAGAACATCAGCGTCCGACAGGGCTATTGTAGTCGTTGTGCATTTCGGAGTGGAAATGGGATGACGTGTATATGGACTTTGTAACTGGTTTACCCAGGTCACATCATGGCCATGATGATGTATGGGTTATTGTCGACCATCTGACGAAGGTCGCACATTTCTTACCATTGCGGGAGACCTTCACGGTTGATGACTTGGGAAGAATGTATGTCTGGGAAATAGTGCACCTTCATGGAGAACCTCGTTCTGTTGTCTCGGACAGAGATCCTCATTTTACATCTCGATTATGTCAGGGTTTACAGAAGGCCTTGGGTATGTAGGTACTTTTGAGTACGACCTATAACCCACAGACTGACGGACAGACTGATCGGACTATACAGGTACTAGAGGATATGTTGTGTGCCTGTGTTCTCAATTTTGGAGGTTCATGGGAGAAACACATTCCTATTGTTGAGTTCAGTTATAACAATAGCTTCCAGGATACCGTTGAGATGGCTCCCTATGAAGCCTTATATGGTAGGCCTTGTCGCTCACCTTTGTGTTGGCTTGAAGCAGGGGATGCAGCTGTTCTAGGACCACGTCGTGTGCAGGAGACTACCGAGAAGATAGAGCTTATCAGGAAGCGTATGCAGACAGCTCAGTATAGAAAACAGTCTTATGCTAACAAGCACCGGCGACCTCTTGAGTTCGTGGTTGGGGACCAGGTTTTCTTGAAGATCTCACCCAGGTTAGGGCAGATATGTATATGGAAGCAGGGTAAGGTTTTTCCGAGGTTCGTAGGACCCTTTGAGGTGGTGAAGCGGATCAGAGCTTTCACTTCTGTAGAGATATCAGGCCATGCACAATGTTTTTCATGTATCTCAGCTTAGCTGGTACTTTTCATATCCGACTCATGTGTTTCAGCCTGATGATGTTGAACTGGATATGGATGCCTCCTTCAAGGAGTATCTGATGCGAATTGTCAACCGGAGTGTGAAGACACTTTGAGGCAGGTCCGTTCCTCTTGTACGGGTGCTATGGCAGCACGGCCAGGTACAGGACGAGACCTGGGAGCAGGAGGCTGATATACGATCTCTATGGCCGGATATTTTCACTAGTGACACCTCTTTACCCTCAGAAGGCCAACTTGGGGACGAGTTGCATTAAGGAGGGGAGGTTGTAATGACCTGACTCTTTGGAAAAGGTACAGATCATTAGTTGTGCTTTCAAATATTTCCTTTAAGATTGCTTAATGTGTGTATCATTCTAAAGAAGGTTCGGGGAGTGTACGGGGCTTGTTCAGAGCCCGGGAGTTTGAGATTTGGAGTTGCAGACTAAGGCGCACGATTTGCACACAACATGAATAGTAAAGTCACACGGGTTGGGTAAACCATGCGGCCCTGCATTCCGGAGGCAGTGGGATGTGCACGGTTTGCGCACAGTTTGGTAAACCATGCACCTAAACCGTGTGACCCTGATCTGGGTAAAGATTTAAAATTTTTCCATTAATTCTATTTAAGCCTAAAACCCATTCCTTCTTCTACCCGTGAACAGAACTAGAGGGGAGCCTCCTTTGAGCTCCAAAACCCTCTCCTCACTCATTCTCTTTCCTTTTCTTCCCCCGGTGTCCGTTCTTCGATCCATCGAAGGCGTTAGATCACCCTTGGTAAGGCTAACCTCACTCACCCCTTTCTCCTCGACAAATCTTTCCTACCGTTGTGTTATTTTGATGCAAGATCATATGCCCTATTTTCAGGGTATTGGACTGGAACTCAGATCCCTTCCAACCTACTTTGAATCTGAGGTTGATATCGAGCAAGCCTATGTCTACAGCCTTAAGGTAGGTGGTCACATGGTTTCCATTTTGGGTTTTCATCATTCTTGAGTTTATTTTGTCATGTCGTGGTTTTCCTTTTTCCAAATCCCTTATTTATATTGACTGCTTACTGTGTAAATGACCCTTGTGATAGGAGGGTATATGAACTACCCTCTTTTGGGTATTTGGGTACCGTATGACCCTGGTATGGACACCCATAGGGGTTATACCTTGAGTTTTATCCCTTTTTCACCTTTGGACCATATGGGTATGTCTTGAAATCCATTTTCCATGTGAGGCAAATGGGATGTTTTGGTTAGGGCTTGGCTAGGATGAGTTATCCTAAACCCCTTTTATTATTTTAATTGCATGTTTTCTTGAAATGTGATTTTGTGATGTTGTGAGATGGAAATGCCATGTTTTATTGATATGAATGTTATAAGAAGTGTATGCCTTATAACCTATACTATTAAATGATTAAGATTTGGGATAGGGGTAGATCGCGAGAGCTCCCCTAATTGAATGATAAAAGCTTCGGGCCAGGGGTAGACCATGAGAGCTCCCCTATGTTATGGATTCATGCTAAGGGTAGACTGTGAGAGCTCCCTTGAATCATTCTTAAGCTTATGGATGAGGATAGACCGTGAGAGCTTCCCCAAGGTTGGGCCAAGGGTAGGATCGAGAGCGCTGCCCCTGGGTTAAGGACGTCCGTGAGTTTCATCCCGGTCCTACCCAACATATTATATATATATATATATGTATATCTAAACTGAGATGTTTGTTCAGACTACCAGCCATGAGCTGATGTAGGTAGACCCGCCAGGTGTCCTTCCAAAACCTGAGCGGGAGAGTTTCTTATTGATTTTCTTTACTTACTTGCACTCTATTGCTCACTATTACTGCGAACACCTATTTGGATTACACGTAGACCCCTTTGGTGTTGGCCTACTGAGAATTTTCTCACACCCTACCCGAAGACCTCCTGGGCCCCCGTGTAGACTTTACTGCTACAGGTACTAGTAGGGGAAAAGGCCCGGCGTCAGGTTGTTGATACATGTATGATCTAGCTGGAGTTCCAGAGCAGAGGACCGAGCTTGGCTAGAGAAGCTCGTGGACTGATTTTGTTCTCTTTTTGTATTACTGCATAGTATGCTTGTCTTCTATTTCCATTGTATCAGCATGCCATGCATCCATTTTGTATCAGACACTGCCTATGAGGCTTTTTTATATTTATCAGGTCTTCCTTACTTCTATTGTTTGGTTTGTATGTTTCCATTTTTTTCCTTTTTATCCATTGGTTGTGATTCTGCTATCTATTACTTCACTTCTATTCCACTGTGTACTCTGACATGGGGGTACAGTCTCCCCACTGACTTACCATTACACCCCCGCTGCTAGTCGGCAGCCCCTGGCCTATGGGGAGACGAGCCAGGGGTCATGTGGCCAACTGGGCTCGGGGCTCTGGTTGAGGGGCAGCTAGGTCTGGGACGTCACATTAATGTTTTTAATGGTTTATAATTTTTTTATAAATAAGGTTAAAATGTATTTTGAGATTTTTAATTTATATGGATTTTATAAATAAATAAATAAATAAATAAATAATAAATTATTTATAATTAATTAAATAAATATTTATGAATAATTTTCCCCAAATATTAAAATACTTTTTTACAAATTAAATGGTATGCATTATGATCTATAAATCAAAGGTTTATTGAGAAACCATAAGTGGTGATTTATAACAAGTTTATAAATTACAAAATATATAATATTTAGATTATATAATTTTTTTATAATAGATATTGAATTATAAAATGTTTATAATCCATAAAATATCATATAAATTTTATTTAATATAAAATATAAAGGGGTTCATCTTTAAATTAATATAAAATGTTTATATTTAGTGTTTAAATGTATAATGTTTTAGAAAATAAATAAATTTTTTTATTGATTTTTTATATTTCCTTAATATTCTTGTTTAGTAAATTGTTTATGAAATAATAATAGTTTGTATGCCCATTTATATGATAAATTACTTCTAGTATTAATCTATTCATATCATGTTAGGTTTGGATTCATAAAATTTAGTTTTCATCTACCTTGACCTCAGTTTTTAATTTTAGTTATATACTTTAGAATAGTTGAATGTCATAGTTTGTACATATTAGGTTTTAGAGTATTTCTTGATTTGAATTATTTATTATGTAAAGTCTCCCTAGATAGAGGGACTTGGGGTCAGACCACCTACTTTCTCAGAGGGTTGTCTTGTCTATGAAAGTTAATAGGTTTGACTATCTGTCACTATGGGCTAACTCATATGGAGTTTTTTAATCTCATATAACTATATACCATTAATGAACTGTTCATGTACCTTATTAATATTATGCATTTGGATATTTATAAATATAATTGACTTCTGTTTTTGGGTGATTGACACAGACTTGTGGATTGTGTAAAGAGTTACACATTAATGTGGCATGAACACATTAATTTGGTGGTTGGAATAGAGATTTCAAAAAATAAATTGTTATAAGAATGCATAAAAAAAATAAATAAAACATGAGAAGATAGTGAGAACTTAAACCCCCCCAAAAATACTAAGTTTTAGATTCCTTATAAAGAAAAACTTGTCAAGACCTAAATCATTCAACCATGTAGGTTCTACCTTCATAAGATGCCCCTGAATTATCTTATTTAAGGAAAGAAAATAATGGGTGAAACTGGATCAGACTTAGGTAGGTTATTCATTTTTAGGGTTCCCTAGGATTGTAATTTTTTAATATATTTTTGAAATTTACTTTAGGTTACACTTAGCTGGGAAACTCTAGGGACGAATACCATTGGAATAGAGTTGAGTGAATCCATGTGATGGATTTGGATAAAGGGTTATCCACTCAATTATCCAATAGTCACAACTATTGTGATTGGGATGATTCCATACCAAAGTAACTAAGTGGTAATAGGAATTCCACTCATTGATAATAGAAATATGAATCTTGGATAACTAAATGGATATGATGTGTGGGGACTTCATTTTTAGTGGGAGTAATTTTATTTAAATCCCTTAATAAAAATATATAATACATGATACTTGCTTACTAATATGTATTTTTTGTATATTATGGAATAATTTACACTAATAATATTGAGATAATAAATAGGTATGACCTATAAAATAGTTACATATTGGTATATAAGATTGATAAGTGTTCGCAAGGGGAAATATTCCGAGTACCAAAATGTGAATTTTATAGAAATAAATTTATCTAACTATAACTCATGGGTATTAGAAATTGAGTGTGCCTCACACATTAAAAAAAACACAGAATCAAAGATAGGAGGGAATTGATAAAGGGTAATGTATATGTTCATGTCATTAATGGAGAAAAATTCACAACATTAGAGGTCATTACTTAGGATCTTATTTTACCAAGTAGGTTGATCCTATAATTGATTTTTTTATTATGTATCCACCATAAATAAGAATTTTATTTCTATGTCTTGTTTGAACAAGATTTTATTTTCATTTATTATTAATAAAAATATGTATTCTATATATAATAATGAAATGTTTTATGGAATTGGGAATATAATGAATAGTTTATATACTCTGGATATAGATAATCCTATTTATAACATTCAGAATAAGAAGTTCATGTTTGTTTCTAATCCCACATACCTTTGGCATTGTCACCTTGAACATATAAATGATAAATGTGTTCAAATAATCCATAGATATGGTTTAATGGAATCATTTTATTATAAATCATTTGATACATGTGAATCTAGTTTATTGGTAAAAATGAAAAAGTCTCATTTTGGGAGAAAAAGTGAGAGGGATAATAGACTATTGGATCTCATACATAGTGATGTATGTGGACTAACGAGTACTCAAGAAAATGGTAGTTTTAGGTACTTTGTTACTTTTACTGATGAATTTAGTTGGTATGGGAATGTGTTTCTAATGATACACAAGTATGAAACTTTTAAAAAATTCAAAGAGTTTAAAAATGAAGTACTAAATCAACCGGGTAAAAGTATTATAGTCCTTTGATCAGATCAAGGTGGTGAATACTTGATGCATGAATTCATAACTCATATGAGAGATCGTGGAATTTTTTCAAAACTCACTCCTAGAAAAACACAATGGAATGGTGTGTCAGAAAGGGTGAATCATTCTTTGTCAGACATGGTTTGATTGATGATGAGTTTATGTGACCAATCTATCTCATTTTGGGATTATGATCTAGAAATTGTTTCATACCTTCTAAACCGTGTTCCATATAAATTATTCATAAATAAACCATATGAGATATGTATTGGGAAATGTATTTATATTTATTTTATGAGGATTTAGGGTTATGAATCATTTATATGATGATTGGATTCAGAAAAAAATTGACCCAAAATATGAAAATACTTATTTGTTGGTTATCCCAAGTAAAAAAGGGAATATTATTTCTATAATCTTACTAAGCACAAAGTGTTTGTGTCTTTATTTTATGAACTAATTGAGAAAGAACTAATTAATCATGGTGTTAGTTCAAGGAATGTTTAACATGGATAATTTCAAGACTAACAAATACGAAGTGTTCTTGAGATGGAAGCTGACCTGATTCCACAATGGGTTGTGGAAGAAAAACTGACTCAGGTTACACAAGAACCTCAAAGGTATGGTAGGATTTTTTATGAACCCAAGAGATATGGATTTATCATTGATAATTATGATGAAGTAACATTCATAGAAGATAAACCTAATTTTTACTAAGAGTCCATTGAGAGTTATAATTCCAAGAAATGGTTAAAAGTTATGTAATCTGAGATGGACTCCATATACACTAACCAAGTTTGCAACTTTATATATGCTCCTAAAGGGGTGATACCCATATGGTGAAAATGAGTTTTCTATAAAAAAATGACATGGATAATAGAGTGTTTACCTATAAATCATGAATGGTATAAAAGGGTTACAAAAACTTTCATGGTATTGGCTATGAATTGAACTTTTCACCTGTTGCAATGATAAAGTCCATTCATATTTTGATAGCCATAACAACTCACTATGATTATGAGATATATCAAATGGATGTCAAATATTCATTCCTTAATTTGAATTTATCTAATGACATGTATATGATACAACCCAAAGGTTTTTATTTTCCGGATGAAAATGATATGGTTTTCAAGTTTCAATGGTCTATTTATAGACAAAAGAATGCTTCTTAGAGTTGTGATATCTAGTTTAATGATAAAATAAAAGAGTTTTTTTCATCAAGAACACAAATTATTTCTGTGTAAACAAGATAATTAGTGGGATCATAGTAGTATTTCTAATACTATTTGTTTATGACATACTACTTTTTAGAAATGATGTCCTGACACTTTATTCTATGAAGATGTGGCTGGGTAAATGTTTCTCAATGAAATACATGGGTGAAGTATATTACATACTCGGTATGAGTATCTATAGAGATATATCTAATAGGTTTCTTAGACTGAGTCTAAACACATATATTGGTAAATTGATAAAGCGGTTTAGCATGGAGAGCTCCAAGAAGGGCTATTTACCAGTGTTTCATGGCATGAATCTTAAAAAGAGTCATGATCATTCTAAAGAGTTAGATAGGATGAATATGATTAATTTTACGTCCATTATAGGATCTATCATGTATTCCACTATTTTTACTTAACCTGATGCTTCATATGATTTTATAATAACAAGTAGATATAAATCCAATCCAAGTGAGATTCAATGGATTGATGTAAAAAACATCATTAAGTACTTGAGAAGGACAAAGGATATGTTCTTGGTCTTTGGAAGAGACAATGAGATTTTTGTAAAGGGTTAAACAGATTCTAGTTTCAGATCTGAAAAATATTAAATGAAATATCAATTTGAATTTTACAAAATAGTGGAGTGATTAGTTGGAAGAGTTCCAAACAATCCACCACAACATAATCGACAATAGATGTAGAATACATCACTGCATTAGATGCTGTGATGGAATATGTCTGGATCAAGAAATTAATTTATGAACATGGAGTGGTTCTTAGCATCATAAGAGTATTCAATCTATATTGTGAAAACAATTGTATTGTTTATTAGGAAAAGTAACCCCAATATCATCAAATTACCAAAAAAAATCCTTTATAAATACTATATAATATGGGAGATCATTGAGAGGGGTGATGTAAAAAATAAGTTGGGTGGATACAAAAGATAATGTAGTAGATCTGTTTACAAAACCATTATCACAGTAATAACATGAAGGTCATATAGAATCTATAGGTGTTAAACACATGATATATTGGTTATAATGAATGTAAATTTATCATGTTATTATAATAAATTCAATATCAATTTAGAATTCATTCATGTGTGCCACAATTTAATTTACATGAATAGTAAAATGATAAATATCCCCTAAAAGTACTACTTTGAATTATCCCTAACCGATGATCATTACATAGTATAATGGGTTTTGATTATATATAAAGTTTAGCCTGAATAGATTATTATACTAATTAAAAATAGTTTTATATGATATATAAAGAAAGAATCATGAGTTAATAAGTAGGTACTTATTAATTTTATGGATCCACTAAAGTATATATCATGGAATATCATACGACCATAGATAAACTTAGGTATGTATACTTATTATCAATCCTTATTACCAAAGCTTGGTGAGATTCCTAGTATGTGAACCTTCATAATTTGATACCCCACTTACACAAGTCAACATATAGACTTATCTAATTAGGGGGTGGTTGGGTATGTTGTTGATCATGTCCTCAGTTGGAGCACAACCAATATGGAATTTTTCCACTTGTATGACAAGAAAATACATATTTCCCTTGCTTGAATTAGACTGAAGAAATACATGGATATTCTTAGTTATTTCACATATGATTTATTCAAATATGTAGATGAGTGAAATGTCATGTTTTTATCAGATAGATTGATGAAATGTTATGTACTCATCCACTTGGTCAGTCTTTTTTGAAGAATCATGAAATGATGAGAGTCCAATAATAAATTAACATGTTCCATGTTTAGTGTCCACTCGATGTCATCGTCAAAAGGATTATATAAGATAAATATGATGTATATGATAAATATTTTAGTGGATATGTTCATATAGAGATATGATTATGTTTTTTGGAGATCAAATCAGATCCCTTAGTAGCGTGAGTAGCACTAAGGTTTTGATAGAGGTTGATCTTTAATTAAATCTATGAAATTTAAATTTCATATTTATCTTCAAAACTGATAAGTCCCGTAGGCTCACACAGTTAGGCCTTCAGATAAGGATAAAATTTAAAACAAATTTTTTGTTCAAAATGAAGATTGTTTGATGAAAAATTGTATCTAAAAGAATTTGGAAGGATTTAAAATTAGTTTTAAAGTTTTTCACAAGTCCGTATGGGATTTTAGTGAAGTGAGATATTGTTGGATGTGTAGTTTAGAGTAAATGAATTTGATTCATGATATATATATGTATCCATATGATATTATATATATAGTGTACATTTATTATATGAGTATGATGCATGTATTTTCATATGTGTGATGCATGAGTATTATATGTGTGTGTAGCATGCCAAGTAACCCTTTATTTATGGTTTTAAGTATGTAAAGTGTTTGAGTGAAGTTTGGGTGCATTTGGAGGACTTTTGAAATGTTTTTAGAGATTTTCTTAAAGTGCACGGTTTGATCATGGTTAGTGGAAACCATGAAATAGCTATAGGAAACCATGCACAGTGAAATAGAGGCTAATGGAAAGGTGCATGGTTTGGCCAAACCGTGTAGCCACCCAGGAGAAATCGTGCAATGTGGGACATAGTAATTTTATAAGGTTGGTGTATGGTTTGTCTAACCGTGTGGTCCAACAGTGCGAGGTTCTCCTTGATGCAGAGGCTAGTGTATAGTCAGCGTAGAGTTTCCCTAATTATGTGACTAACCATGCATGTTTTAAAAGTGAGATCCTAAAAAAGATAATCTCACTCATTTTTACCTCTCATTCTCTCATTTGTCACTATTTTAACACTGACTCGATATTTCTTCCTCTCAAAGTCTGTGGAGGATTTCTCCATCAATCCTGGAGCGATACAAAGGTAAATATTGGTGCGTTGAAGCCTAATTCCCATGGTAAGTCTCTGTTTGTGGTAGTTTTCCTTAGATCTTCTTATCTTACCTCTCTCAGATTCTTAGATCTAGTCCCCTATGGATATATCTATGGTTATTATTTTTAAACATGATGAAATATGGTCATGTTGATGTTAGTAAAAGAGATCTAATTCTGGTTTTTGGAGATTCAACCCAGTTTTTTTGGAGAATTCACGTCGTTCTTCGTTTTGATCATAATTCCTAAGGTAAGTGGCTTCACTATCAACTCTTATTATTAGAACTTAAGGGATTGATTTAAAATTTATTGTTTTTATTGAACTTGATTGATAAATTGTTTTTCAATTTTTGATGGAAACCCTATTTAGCGAGGGTTTATGAAATTGTAAAAATTGGGTTTTTTGTGAAAAGTGAATTTGGTAACATGATTTGAAAATAATGGTTTTAAAATGGTTGTTTGGTTTTTTTGAATGGAAAAGTGTTTTCAATAAAAGGTTGTTTTTATTGAAATGGATTTTTTGAAAGGTTTTAAATAAAATAATGGTTTTATTGAAATGTTTGAAATGGTTGATTTGGAATAAATGGTTGGAATGCATTTATATTGCTTATGGGGACTGGTTGAAATATGAATTGGTGCATGGTGTTAAAGGTGTAATGGAATATGTGATATTTGTTACCTTGTGATGACTTGGTAGATCAATAAGAGACCTCTCATGAGTATGGAACTGTCACCTAGTCATGCATGTGTGGATATGTGGATATGTGGAATGGAATGGGTATGCCAAAATGAAATTCTGAGAAATGGTTTTAAATATTTGTTTGGATACTTTAATTTGAATTGGTTTTTTCTTGGAAACTATTTTAGTGTGGTAAACTATTTTTGTGCTATACTTCTAGGATTTTATTTAAACTATTTTCAATTGTTTTATACAAACTGTTTTATTTAAATGTGATAACATGTTCTATCCTAGTGGCGTGGGTAGGGAAGTCATTTGGGGAAAACCTACTGAGTTTCCTTACTCACCCCTGCTTTGGAATGATGGTGATTTTGTAGATGTTGTTTACCTAGAAATAGGTAAATATAAATAATCACACTTCTTTAGTGGTGCTTCATGATACTTGAGCATGGAGTTGGAGTTGTATCCTGGATTTATATCTTGGAGTCTTTGAGATTTTTTGGTTTTGTATTACATTGTGTAGTTTGATGTTAGTAGTCTTGTAAGAACCCGGGTTTTGAGCCTGTAAGACTTTGAAATTTTCTTGATGTTATTCCAGAGCAGGGAATTCAGACGGCATGTGATTCTGAGCCCTGATGTGGCCGAAATTAAATTTTAAGTGCGTTCACACTGGACACGCCCAATAAACAAAATAACTCCTAACCAGTTGCTTAGATGGGAAAAAAGAGGGCACCTTTGAGTCCGGAGTGTTCCATTTACCCTAGGAGGGGTGTAACTTTTGCGGGCGTGACCCTTCTGTGGAAAACGCCATCAGGGGAATTTTCGTAATTTGGCGGACCCCAGGCGTGAAATTTTTAACTTCTGAATAGAGGCTCTGATTAAAATTTTGAGACCACCGTTGTGCTCATAATGTTATTATTACCCTAGAGGTGGCTTAACCCCGACCCCGCTGAAAGTTCGGGTATGGGGCCTACTGGAGGGGGTTTAAGTGTTTCTCTACTTAAACACTTCTCTCCCCTCATCCTTCATCCCACTTTCCTCTCCCTAGAGAAATCCCTCTCAACAAGACTCAATACCCTCTCCCCACCTCTCCAAGCCGTGGTGGCTCTGACAGATCGTCGGTGAAGCTACGAGCTATGCCTAGTGAGGTATGAGTTGCGTTTTCTTTTTCTTTTTTTTTTTCAAATTCCGCATATACCTTTGAACTCAAATTCTTGCATCGAAATTCTGTCCAATTCTTTAGTGAAGTCTATATTTGCGTAGGGATCGATTTTATCTCCCCAATGATCCTTTAGGAATGCATTTTCGAGTCTCGGGGTGTTCGGGGTGACCCCAGGAAGTTTTCCGGTCAATTTTGGGTTTTTTCGGCGGTTCCAGGGTTTCCGGTGGCTCCCCGGCGGTGGCGGTGGTTCCAGGAGGTCACGCTCCCAGGTGGTGGTGGTGGGATCCAAGGCGGCTGTGGCAGGCTTCAGTTGGTTCGAGCTGGCAGTGTAGGAGGGGTGACGCGGGGGGCCAGGCTGGCCGGCTTCGCCGGTCAGTGGGAGGCACGAGACACCAGGGTCGTCGCGACCCCGACCAGCTGACAAAGACCCGCACTTTGCGGGTCTCATGGAGAAAGCACCGGACCAGCTGAGCTGGTCCGAGTGACGCGGGGCGGCCTGCGCGGTGAACCGTAGGTCGTGGTGGACCGGGTGGTCCGGGCGGCCCAGCCGTAGACCGCCGGTCTGAAGGGGTGGGCCGGCCCATGCCCACCCCGTCCCATCCGATGACGTTAAAAAATCCATAACTCGCAAACCGAGCGTCAGATTCGCGTGCCGTCTACGATGACATGATCCTTGGATCAAGATGAAAATTTTGATATGGTCTTTGGGATTTTTAATTCCAGATACGGGGGCTCGGTGGTGTGACACACTCGTTAAGTAGCTCGCCGAGATTCTTCTTTCAGATGGTGCAGACACATCCGGAGTCCGTTTAAGGCACCGTTAGCGGCGTTTTGACCATAGCGTCGAGACGATGTAGACTAGAGTGGTTTTAGGAATTGAAGTTGGAGTTGAGATGTGGTCCCCATGGGCAGTCTTTTATGCTGTGAGCAGCGTTTTGCGACCTTTTCATCAGACGTCTGTTCGGGGTGAATGAGTAATCATTTTGGCGTGTGTTTCCGAGAGCATCACGATGGCACAGTTCTCCCAACCTCTTTCAGGTCCTAGGTGTGAGCCCCATGAGACGCTGTATGGGAATAAATGAGGTGTTGAATAAATTTTTTGTCAGGAGTCCCTTTCCAGCGAGTAAGTAGTCTATCTCACATGTTTTTCCATGAGGATTACAGTTGTGTAATCTGTTTGGGAGTGTAGAGACTCTTTCAAGATCTCATTAAATGTGGAAAAATGAAAGGGTGTTTTTCATAGGTCCCTTTGACACACTCCGAACCAATGCATGATAGCGATGTTAGTGACACCCAGTGATGGAACGGGAATCACATAGTTTTTAGGCCAGTTCCGGGTTTACCCTCCAGTGGGGCTGGACAGTGGGTTACCCACCGGCATATCAGGGTATACCCTCCAGCGAGGCTGGGCAGTGGGTTACCCGTTGACCTTAGGGTTTACCCTCCGGCGGGGCTGGGTAGTGGGTTACCCATTGACTTTAGGGTTTACCCTCCAGCTGGGCTGGGCAGTGGGTCACCCGATGACCTTTTAGGGTTTACCCTCCAGCAGGGCTGGACAGTGGGTCACCCAATGACCTTTTAAGGTTTACCCTCCAGCAGGGCTGGGCAGTGGGTTACCTGATGACCTTTTAGGGTTTACCCTCCATTTGTGCTGGGCAGTGGGTTACCCGACGACATCTTTCAGACTCAGCCCTTTCGATATGGCTAGTCGGTGACTTTTCTCCGTGATTACTGGAGTGGGACTTTTGGTGGTACGGTTTAGTGATGAGGCATCTTTGACACGCATGAATTTTGGGCATCAGTAACGGATATCATTAGAACTATTGGAGACTTTTCCTTGGCTAAGCTTAGAGATTAAGATCCCCTTACACACTTTTTCGGGTTTCTTGTTGAGCATATATATTTATATATACCCTACTTTTGTTCCCACTCCTCGAGTTCAGTTACTCTCCTTCTAGGAGGGGCGAAGACATGTGGGGTATGCCACGTGATTTCCATGTCTAGGTCCTCTTGGTTGGGATGAGTCTACTTCTTTTATTTTTTTGGGTTGAGTTTCACTCTCTCTATAGTACCCTTACACTGTTCTTTGTTCTGACTACTGCTCGTCGTTTTAGTACCTCCTTTGTTGCTCCATCGAGCTTTCGGGGCATCCTAATGAGTATCTTTATACTCACCCCTGCTTGGGAGTTTTCCCGCACTTGGTGTTCCCTTAAAGATGACGTACAGGTCGATTGAGACTACAGAGGAGCGTATAGGACACATGATCTTGGGCTGTGATCAGTGGTCGTATTAGGACTTTCAGGTGTGAGACTCACCGGCTGTTTACTTTTGTTTACCTATTTCCGGGTTGTGGCACCTTTTGGGTTGGGCACATGTTTTTCTCTTTTTCTATTCAGTATCTTGTCAGTACTTTTCATCACTTTATTTTCTTCTATTTAGAGGTTGATACATAACTGTGGTTGGGTTATAGTTGTTTGTCCTTTGGTTTTCTTTTTTTACTCTGCACTTATGCATTGAGTGGGATGTGTGTGTGTGTACAGGTACTTAGGCAAAGGCCTCCCCGAGATTGTTACTCCTTCAGTGCTTGTCGCCATCCCCTGGCCTATGGAGGCGGGCTTGGGGTAGTTGCAGCTCGAGATCGGTAGGGTCGGGTCGTGACAAGTCTTTCACTGTGGTAATATAACTTTTTGTTGGGTTTGATATCGAGTTGTTTTGTGTCGAGTTGTATACTTTGTTATTATGAATCATGTAGTGGTTTTGGTTATTGATTATTTGGTTGGGTTGTTTATTTCTCAAAAGAAAAATTGTCCCCCATTTATATTGAAGCCCTTGGAATTTATTTCCAACCTTTGGCATCTTGGGGATATCACCTAAGGCCAACTAGCTATTCCACCTCAACTAAAGCCAATGAGGAGGGGTGAGATGTTACCAGTGGTATCAACTTGTTTGGTCCTTGACTTACAAACAACATCTATTTATTTGATAATTGGTTATTGGTTGTGTCTATCTCAGAGTTAAAATTCATTCTAGTCTATTCCTTATGTTGGGATGGTAGAGAGGAGTAGGATTGTCCAGACTTGAAATGTAGAGCATAAAAATATATATCTAACCTTTTTATGCTGAACTTTGAGTTACCAGGGATTTGGGTACATAAGTGTTTTGGAGACACTTATAGGAGTTGTAATCTCATTATCATGGGTTTAGCCAATGATAATATCATGAAATGAATTATAGAAATAACTTCCCACTAGGAGTGCATATTTCATTTTGAGTAATGATTTATGATTTGTGCAAATGAGTTAATTTTTGAAAAATATTGAAATTGTTTTCAAATGAGAGATTTAAAAAAGAGCATGGTTATGGTATTTTAAAATTGTTTGCTTTTAAAAATTATGGTGGAATTTTAAAAAATGACTGAAGATGGAAAATGTTTGTTTTTTTGGAAAGTAATTTTGTGGTAGATGATGTGGCAGAATTTGAAATTGTTAAGGCATTAATTTGTAGAGAGTGAGACTTATGGCATTTGTTTTGTTTATAGAAATGGAACCCAGTAGGAATCATAGAAACCAACCAAAAGAATATATTTAGAATATGGTTACACTTGAGCCATAGGTGAACCAACAGCTGGTTCAAAGTATAATCCATGCTTTTCAATCTATGTATAGAGGGAACAAAAGGGATAAACTAAGGTTAGTGGATCATTCTATTCAGTTCTATAAGTAGAATCCACACATCTTTCAGGGTGATTTAGAACCAGAGAAGGTAGAGGTGTGGATTAATAGGATGAATCAAATATTCGATTTCCTAGGCACACCAGCAGAGTTTAAATTCAAGTTGGTGATGTATATACTACATGATCTTGCATGATAGTGGTGGGAATTTTCAATTTAGGCTAAATTGGACCAAAACATCACATGGGAGGACTTTTAATAATTTTTCAATAAATAATTCTATCCTTATACGTTCATAATTGCAAGAATAATAGGCTTCTCTGTTTGAAGCAATAAAACCTCTCAGTGACAAAATATGTGACTAAATTCATGAATTTAGTCATCTTTTCACCCAGAACTTTTGCTAGTGCATTGTCAAAGGCACACATGTTTGAATTGGGGATACGGAATGAGATTCTCTTGAAGATTAAAACACTCTGTATAATGGATTTTACAGAGATGGTCAATAGAGCGATGATGGATGAAAGGGACATATCAGAATATATGGTTGGAAGAAGAATGTTGATACCTATGGGAAACATTGGGAACTATAATATTGGTAAAAACCAGAGGAGGGACGCCTATTTCCAAGGTAGTGGAATGAATCATAATTAAATGGATTGATTAGTGAATCTTTATCCAAAACCCAAGAGAAAGAAAGGATGTTTCTAATGTTTTTATTTGGAATACATGAAGTGGGATTGTATGAAACCACATAGAGAATTCCATAATTGCAATCAAATGGGGCATCTCCAACTGTATTTTTGCAGTGCTCCAAGGTTGGGTGTTCAAGACAATTCTCATGGTTTGCAGGTGTCGTATAATTTGATGGGACGAGTGTAGAAAAATAATTATCTCCAATAGAGCATAGATATCCCTGGTGATTCTAGGAATACCATAACTCCTCAACAATGTAAATATCAACACAAAAATAAGGAACAATGTTCAACGAGTAAGAAATTATATAGATTTAATAAAATGGTGGATGATCAATCTAAACCATCAACAATGCAGGACATGATTCTTTTGAATTATACCCTTATGTAATATTTGATTAATACTGGTGCATCCCATTCCTTTATTGCTTCCCATGCAATTGATTTGCTGGGTTTAAACATTGAGATGATGCCTTCTGTTTTGAAACTACAAAATCCTCTTGTTCAAAGAGAATATCGAGCCTTTATGTGTAAAGCATGTTCTATAACTGTTGATGGAGTTGAGTTGATATGGTATTTTTATATTCTTGAGATAAATGTATATGACATAATCCTAGGTATGGATTGGATGAATATGTTCAAAGCTCACATCGACTTTTATACATGAAAGGTTACTTTTACGAATGAGGATGGCGTTAATTAACTCGTTAGAGGAGACCAGAGTGTAAAGGAAGGTTCAATAGGATTGTTGGAATCAGAAGTCATAAATATCTCATACTAGTTATCATTTTTGACTTTGGAATCAATGTAAGAGATTGAGAATTATAGTTTTCTAGTGGTTGTTGATCAGTTTCTAGATGTTTTCCTAAAATTTTATTAGGGTTTCCACCCACAATAGTAGTGGAGTTTACGATTAATCTCCTTCCGGTGACCAATCCTATTACCCTTTAATCTTATAGTATAGAACCCAAAGAGTTAAGGGAATTGACAGTGCAATTATAAGAATTGGAAAACATAGGGTTCATTCAGATGAGCACATATCTGTAGGAATCATCGGTCTTGTTTGTCAAAAAGGCAGATAGAGCTCTTTGTTTGTGAATGGATTATCATAAGTTTAACCAAGTTACAATAAAGAACTGATATCCACTACCACATATTTATGATCATTTAGATAAATTGTGGGGAGCTCAGTTGTTCTCCAAAATTGAATTATGATCAAGATATCACCAATTGCGGGTTTGGAAGGAGGATATTATGAAGACATCTTTCAAAAGTATATATGACCATTATGAGTATGTGGTTATGCCTTTCGATTTTACAAATTCACAAAAAGTATTTATGGAATTTCTGAATTGGATATTTAAGATATATCTATATTCTTTTATGGTGGTGTTTGTAGATGACATATTGGTGTATTCAAGGACAAGGTCCGATCTTGAGAAAAACTTGGAAAAAATGTTAGAAATATTGAAAGATCATCATCTCTATTCAAAATTATCAAAGTTTTATTTTTGGATACAAGAGGTATGTTTCCTTAGCCATGTGACCTCTGAAAGAGGTGTTTTTGTGGATATAGTAAAGATAGAAGTTGTTATCTCCTAGAATCCACCAAAGAATGTCTTTAAGATACCCAATTTTTTTGGATTGGATGGTTATTACGTAAGATTCATTCATGATTTTTTATAACTAGCCTCACCTATGAAATGTTTAAGAAGGAATAATGTTCCATTCCAATGGAATAATTAATGTCAGAATTATTTTCAAGAGATTAAAATTTTCCTTACATTAGAACCAATCTTGATATTGTTGGAATCAAGAAAAAGGTATGTGGTGTACTGTGATCCTTTGAGATTTGGGTTGGGATGAATTCTCATGTAGGTAGATCATGTTGTTTCTTATGTATCAAGATATTTATAGTTTCAGGAAAAGAACTACCCAACACAAAATTTGGAGTTAGCTGATATAGTCCATTATTTTAAAACTTGGAATCATTACATCTTTGGTTAGAAATTTATAGTTTTTACATATTATAATAGATTGAAACATATTTTCTCACTCAGGGATTTGAATCTGAGACAAATAATATGGATGGTGTATCTACAAACGTTTGAATTTTACTTGATGTATACACCAGGTAAAGGTAATGTAGTGGAACCCACATTAAGCAAAAATTCATATGATCAATTGAAAAAAGAGGCTTCAGATTAGTGGAAGTTGATATTAATGGTAGAATACATGAACTTGGAATGTGAAGACTGAGGTGATTTTTCAGTTTTCTTTCCAATCTCTTTTTTTCCTAATTTGGTTGCGAAAGTTATAGATGCACAAATGTCTGATTCAGAATGTTCCGCGTTAAGGTAAAAAATCAATGGTGGGGAGACCATTAAGGGTTGGAAATTGGATGGGAGTTTAGTTTTTTGGTTTCTAGATTGAATGTTTTTACCTATGGCTTGTTAGGAATAACTTCTTCATGCTCACCACCATTCGATATGGATTGTTCATCCTGGAATACAGAATATGTATAAGGCTTTGAAAGAACAGTTTTGGTGGGTCAATATAAAAATGAAGGCGGATGAGGATGTTTCAAAATTCTTAACTTCCCATCAGGTTAAGAAAAAACATTAACAACTAAAATGTATATTGTTGTCTTTAACTATCCCTATTTAGAAATGGGGGCAGACAACCATGGATTTTGTGACTTGTCTCCCAAGAACAATTCAAAAACACGATTCCATATTTTTGATAGTGGATCAACTCACAAAGTCAAACCATTTCATCCCTACTCATGAATATCATATGGTGGAGGACTTTTAAAAAATCTACATCCAAGAAATGGTAAAGAGGAATGGTGTATCAGTTTTGATAGTGTTAAACAGAGATCCTATGTTTACATATTGTTTCTATAAATCCTTATAGAAATCCCTTCAGTCACAGTTGACTAAGAGTATGGCATATCATCCTTAGATAGATGGACAATCCAAAAATGATGATAAAAATGTTGGAAGACATGTTACGGGCCTGTGTAATGGATTTTGATGGCTCATGGAAAGAGAACATACTGTTAGTGGAGTTCTCATATAACAACATTTATTTGGACTCAATACATATGGATCCTTTTGAAGTATTGTATGGGCATCCTTTTCATTCTTCAATTTGTTGGTTGGAAACAGTTGATACTTTACTAGTTGGGCCGAGCCTTGTCTAAGAAAAAATAAATAAGATTCAGTTGATTAAGAAATGGATGGAGATGTTATAGATTCGTCATAAATCATATACAAATCATCATCTATATCCATTTTCATTAAAGGTGAGTGATCATTTGTTCTTGAGGATCTCTCTAAGGCTTAGACATCATCATTTTGAAAATTTGGGAAAGTTATCTCTTAGATATATAGACCCTTTTGAGACACTTGAATGGGTTGGCGAGGTGGAATATTGTTTGGAATTACAACTAAGGTTTAGTGTAGTGAATAATGTGTTTCATCTATCTTATTTGAAAAAGTATCTGCCAAATCCCGACCATGTGATTTGATGGGATCATGTTGAACTAGATCCAGATACTTTGTTGGTGCACATGCTAGTGCAGATTATGTATAGGAAAGAGAAATACTTGTGTGGGAAAGAATCGGTCTAGTGTGGGTTTTGTGGAAACTTAGTTGGATTTAGGAAGAGACTTTAGAATGGGGGAAGGAAATGATTGAGCAATGACCTAAACTATTTCAAGAAAATAATGTTTTTCTACTTTTTGGGGATGAAAAGGCCTATGGAGGGGAGAATCTAGCACCCTAAGTTTCAAGTGAGTAACCCTTATTTATGTTTTTTAAATATATTAAGTGTTTAGGTGAAGTTTGGGAGAGTTTGGAGGACTTTTAGAAATTTTTTTGGGCTTTTATAAAGCTTCATGATTTGAGCATGATTAATGGAAATGGTTCAACTCTAATTGGAAATTGTGCATAGTGAGACAAGGGCTAATGGGAAGGCACATTGTTAAGGTGAAAAGTTTGACCAAACCATGCGGCCACCCAGGAGAAACCATGAAATGTGAGACAAAAGGATTTTGTATTGTTGGCACATAGTTTCACTAACCGTGCGGGCCAACCGTGCGAGGTTCTCCTTGAGGTAGAGGAAAGTTCATGGTTAACGCACAGTTTGGGTAACTGTGCGACAAAACATGCATGGTTTAAAAGTGAGATCCTAAAAAAGTGGATCTCACTCATTTTTACCTCTAAAAATATTTTTTCCCACTATTTTCTGCCCGAACTATAAATTTCTTCCACCCAAAGGTTGTGTAGGCTTTCCATAATGATCCAGGAGTGATCCAAAGGAAAATCTTGGTGCCTTTAAGCCCGATTCCCATAGTAAGTATTCATTTGTTGTAGTTTTACTTAGATCTACTCATCCTCCCTCTAAGATTCTTAGACCCAGCCCAATGTGGATAGATCTATGGTTTTTTTGTCAATAATGATGAGATATGGTTGTGTTGATGTTAGGGAAATATATCTAAGGTGGGTTTTTTTTGGAGATTAAACCTATTTTTATTTAATAATTCATGTCGTTCTTCATTTTCATCATAATTCTTGAGGTAGGTGGCTTTACTCCTGACTCCTCTTATTAGAAATTGAAGGATTTATTTCAAATTGATTTTTTTTCTTGAAATTGATTGTGAAATTATTATGCAATGCTTTATGGAAACCCTCTTTAGTGACGGTTTACAAAATTGTTAAAATTGGGTGTTTTGGTGGAAAGTGAATTTGGTAACATGATTTTAAAATGACGGTTTTAAAATGGTTGTTTGGTTTTGATGCATGGAAAAGTGTTTTCAATAAAAGTTTGGTTTTATTGAAATGGTTTTTTATAATGGTTTTCAATAAAATAACTGTAGAGACCTAGTTTTTTACTTATAATACTTCGAAATATTTATAAATATTTTTACAGATCTAGTCACTAAGTCGGTGTGCGTTTTCAAGGCCCGATGTGTTCAGAATTAATTTTATAAAAACATTAAATATATTATATATTGAACACACATGATTAATTAAATAAAATGAGATAAACCTTATACAGTTGATCTGATTTAAAATCTGAGACCACATTTGGGTTCAGAATGCAGTGTTTTCCCTAGATACGACATAAAATGAGTCGGTACGGGACATCGATACCCCTATCTCGTTGGTGAGATGTTTAAGTGATTAAATGAATTAATTAGTTTAATTACATAAAATCTCATAAACCTAATTAAATGATAGAAATTCTTGATTATGAGTATTTGGCCTCATAATCCTATTTTTACAAAGATCACTCTTCCTCTAATCTCCTTCCCATTGGAAAGCGACGAATGAAGAATAACGACAAACCTCTAATTCTAGATGGATAAAGACAAAGAGACCGCAAAGGATCCACCTCATTAATTAGAGAATGCATTCTTCATCAACAGTGATTGATCCAATCTAGGTAGGACTCTTTTTTGGTGATTCTACACCTTTGATTAAATGTTTGAACAGATCGATAGTCATCCTTAGATCCACAACTTTGATTTCAAACCTTCCATGAGCCAAAGTAACAATTTTTGTTCATTAATTGGTTGTTTCTAAAATGAATTTCTCAATTACGATCGATTGGAAAAGAATGCTTGACCAATGATCCAAACATTGGTTTTTTTGTGCCTTTATCCCACTTTTCTTCGCGTTTTTCATCAAGGAATTACATTGTATCCTAGTTCAACAATTTTCGGGCGACCCGAGCCCGACCGGGTGATCAAATTCAGAGAAAAATTATGGAACGATGAAGGAATCGTGAATGAGGAATGGATCTAGAAATGGAACAATGAAAGTATCAACAATCCATAAGTTTTATACCCATATGATGCAGATCGAAGGCACATCGACGTGCAGAACAAAGAATGAAACCCTTGTTTGTTATGATGACTGATTCTTGGTGAATGAAGGATGATGAGCATGATTCATGGCTAGATCCAAACATTTCAAAATGAAACGCGGTGGGGTATGAATTTGTTTGACTAGATTTAGAGAATGGATGAAGATTTGGGAGAAACTATAGTTTTTGGAAAAATTGCGACTACATCCCATGTTTGGTGAAGAACACATGGTGTGTAGCCTCCCTCAAAAATGATTCTAGGGTTTGGGAAAAGACAAGGATGACACGACATGTACTACCCTTGAGATTCAATGTACTACCTTTCCATGTGAGGAAATCCATGAGAAGGAACACACAACTCGGCACACGCCATGTGCCGAGCACACAGACATGGGTTGGACACATGGGAAACATCATCTTTGAGACAACAGTCCATGTACCACAGTACACAGACATGGGGTCCGAGTACATGGACACAACCAAAAAACATGACCTCGGTCCCCAGATAAGTGTAACACACCATATAGTCCACCCAAACGGTATGCACTACTACATGGGATGAGACCCACGTCTGGCCAGAGACACCACCGGGTAGTGAATAGGGGCCAAATGTAGTGTGGTCCCCCTTACACGCCATGTACTACTTGAGCTCCCATGAGCTATATTCAATCCTCCATATCTCCTTCATTTGAACTCTAATTTCAGCCCATGATATGCCTATCCTAAGCATTTTCCCACTTAGAACACAATGGTTCCCTCAGAAGTGGATTTCGAGATATGATATGGATGTTCTAGGTTTGGTATGTGTAGAGAAGACACCTGATGATAGTAGTGATAAGACATTATTACCAAAACAACCTTCTAGGATAACCCTTTAGTAGTATTTGGGTAGTGTTGTCCTCGATGACTTTCCAGGATGACCCTCATGTTGGGCTGGGCAGTGTAGTCCCCGAAAAACTTCCGGGCTGATCCTCCAGCAGGGCTGGGTAGTGTAGTCCTCAATGACCTTCCCCGCTAACCCTCTACTTGGGAAGGGTAGTGTAGTCCCCAAAAACCTTTTGGAATGACCCTCCAGCTAGGCTGGATAGTTTATTCCCTAACAACCTTCTATATAAGACCCTCGACTGTGCGACATTGTAGCGAGACGTGATTTAACTTACTTAAGGACTCATAAGAAAGAGGGGCACTTTCACCATCAAGATGAATTCTTGTGACGCGACCTAAAACCGTAGAGGTGAGTCAGTTCCCCCTAAATCAGATAGTTTTGAGGTGTGGTGATTTGAGCCCCTTTGACTTTCGACTCCTAGGAAGATTCTTGAGGTGCTGGGCTTCACAGATGACTCTACCTTGGGATGGTTTGCTACTCATCTTCTTGGGCTGAGCTGGGAGATAGAGATCCCCTTACTTCCTCTTTTTTTCATCTTTGATTGAGAACATATATATATATATATATATATATATTGTTACAATACCCACTACTTGGGTCTTGGTTACCGTTCTTCCAAGAGAGTTAAAGATGCGTGGGGTATGCCATGTGATTTCTATATCTAGATTCTTATGGTTGGGAGAGTCTACTCTCTAGATATAGGTAGAGAAGACTTGATGGGGGGTTCACATCCTCACCGTTTTGAGCTCCTTATGTTTGGATGAGCCTACTTTCACACCCTTGTTAGGTTGAGATGCACTCCTTCCATTCTCTTTTACTATACCTTGTTCCATATACTTCTTCACTTTGGTAGTATATTTCACTTCCCCCTTCATATTTTTGGGGCGTTCTACTGGGTATGTATATAATCACCCATGCATGGGATTTTCCCAACATGCGTCATATATTTTGCATACAACATACATGTCAATCATGACCACAAAAGAGGATAAGTATACAGGTTGGGTGGACCGCGTATGGTGGTCATAGTTGGGATACAGAAGCTGGGCTCTATCAATAGATACTTTTTTCCAATTGTCTTCATGTAGAAACAAGTTTTTGGTTTGAGCATGTGATTTTTTCTTTACATTTTAGTATTCACTATCATACCTTTGTAATGTCTAGAGGTTCATTCATGTTTATAATACTTTATAGTAGTTTCACCTTTTTCTAATTTTCCTACACACTTTTTCATTGAGTTAGCTACATGCATGTGTACAGGTACTTAGGAAAATACCTTATCGAGTTTTTTGTACCTTCAAATCTCATCACCAACCTCTATCCTATAGAGGTGGGCTTGGGGTAGTTGGGGATCGAGCCCTTGCTTGGGTCGGGTTGTGACAATAATATTTTTATTGAAAATATTTAAATGGTTGATTTCGCATAAATGGTTGGCATGATTTCTTATTACATATGGGGCCTAGTTGAAATATGACTTAGTGATCGATTCCAAAGGTTTAATGGAACATGGTATATTGGTTACCTTGTGATAACTTGGTAGATCGATGAGAGAATTATTATGAGTATGAAACTATCACATATGCATGCATGTGTGGATATGTGGATATGTAGAATGTAATGGGTATGCAAAAATGTAAGTTTGAGAAATGGGTTTAAAGCATTGTTTGTATACTTTACTTTGAATTGGTTTTGGCTTGGAAGCTATTCTAGTATGGAAAACTGTTTTGGTGTTAAAATTCTTGTCTTTGATATAATTTTTTTCAGTTGTTTCATAAAAATTGTTTTATATAAATATGATAACATGTTATATCTTAGTGGTGTGGGTAGGGAATTCATTTGGGGAAAATCTACTGAGTTTCATTACTCACCCCTACTTTGGAACGTTGGTGCTTTTAAAAATGTTGTTTACCGGGACACAGGTAAAGGTAAATCATTGCACTTCTTTAGTTGTACTTCGTGATACTTGAGCATGGAGTTGGAGTTGGATCTTGGGGTTATATCTTGTAGACTTTGAGCTTTGTTGGTTTTGTCTTCCGCCATGTACTTTGATGTTAGTAGTCTTATGCTGTGGTACTCTAATTTTTGTTGGGTTTGATATTCAATTATTATGCCTTGAGTTGTATACTTTGTTATCATACATCATATAGTGGTTTTGGTTATGACATGTTTGGTTGGGTTATTTATTTCTCAAAGGGAAAATCATCCCCCAATTATATTAAAGCCCTTGGCATTTATTTCCATCCTTTGGCATCTTGAGGATGTCACTTAAGGTCAAGTATCTATTCTACCTCGACTCAAGCCAATGAGGAGGGGAGGTATGTTATAGTGTGTGAGTGATATATATTATTTATTTATGCCAATTATTTATTAACCAGTTACATGGATTAATGGATCTATATTTAATTCATTTAAAATGTTAATTGAATTATAACCAACAAAATGAAACACATATGATGTGTTATAAAGAGTGATTCCTCTGGCTTTGGATATACAAGTGGATGAGTTCCCCTTCTATTGGGGGTAGTGTATACATTGCGTATGAGCCCCTATTAAAACTCTCTTCCTCCAAAGTGCTATTTATCTCATTTTGAGAAGGTTTTAGAACCCCTTAAAATATCAATTATCCTCACGAAGTGTTTAAGGATCTAAGTTGTTGGTGTATCACCTTGAAGGCAAGGTGATTATGTTCACTTCACTTTGTGATCTTCCTCAAACACTCTCCACCAAAGATGGAAGCTGATGAAACCTTAGAATATGAGGTACTCTGTTTATAGTATTATTTACATGTTATTACTTGAAGATTGATATATATGTGTTTTGGGTTTTCTTACACTGAAAATGACCATAATATAATCATATGAAATCCATCAATTTTATATGTGCTAAAAAAGTACTCATAAAAGTTCCCCTTTGACAATGATTTTTTAGCATTGATAAAGGTGATTTTATCAGAACTTTTTTAGCACTGATAAAAGGTGGCCTTTATCAGTGTTTTTTAGCATTGATAAATGAAATATCATTAAAAAATATATATTAATATCTAAATATATTTATATTGATATAAATATATTATTTTTTATTAAACATGATTTATATAATACTAAATATGTATTTACACTTAATATATAATATATTTAGTGAAAAATGATTTATAAAATAATTTAAAATTAATATTAATTAATAATTTTCTAATTATAATTAAGTATTATTAATTTAATAACAATTTCATGATAGGAAAATTTAATAAATTAATGAATGATCGAAAATAAGTTGAAAACATGACTTGAACTTCAAATAACCATAACTTTTGATTTGGGTGTCTGTTAGGACTCTGCCACATATTAAATCGAATATTGAGAAAATATCTTTGACATGGTGACTCAAGGGAACCCTAATTAGTGTTATTTTGAGGTCAAAAATCCTAAAAGTCATCTAAAACTGAATTATTTATCAGGTACCCCAATTTTTTAACATTTTATGGAATTTCAACCTCGTTTGAGATGGAATTATTATTATTTTTTCGGTACAGAATGAATTCTAGGGATTACATTCATGTGGATAATATGGTGTTCAAATTTTATCATTTTTCACATTTTAGTGTTATTTATAATTGGATATATACATATATATACATATTTACATATAAAATTTTAATTGTATAAATAAATATTTAAAACAATTACACATAAAATATATTTATGAATATATAAATCATATGAAAATAATTATTATCCATTTTATTTAAAATACTATCTAACCATTTTTACATTATACATATGTATTAATAAATATATATATATACCTATACAAATGTATATATAATGTTTATATAAACATGTGTGTGTGTATTAATAAACACACACACATATATATATTTATATTTATAGTCTAATAAATGAAAATGGATATTAATATATAATATATTTAAATAAAAATAATCATATATATATATATATATCACACACACACACATATACATATGCATAAACACACACACACAAACAATTATTTTATAAATGTATTTAAAAAAAATTATATATATACATAAATATATGGATAAAAATGATGTATATATATATATATATATATATTATATAAATAAAATTAAATATCATAAAATATATAATAAAAAAAGACAGGGAAGAGGTAAAAGGGTTTGTTATGCACCTAGAGGTCCAAGTTTTGAGTCTAGGCACACTCAAGTGAGCAGATGGTGGGGCAGTGCTCTAGAATTGACAAATTGGGGTCGTGATTGCTAATAAAATATGAGTTCGGATAAAAGGATGGTTCTGGAATGAAAGTGAGGTATCTATCGCAGAGAGCTGACAAAAGGTGAGGTAATGTGCTAAAAAAGGGGTGGGGGATTATAACGACCCATAATTTTCATACATAGATATTACATATCAATAGATGAATATTCATTACATAACATAATGATCCTCACCAGAATTGTTTAGGTATAGTGACTTTGGAATCTTGGACACATAAAAAACTGGTTGATAGGTGATCTACATCTTCTCCCACTAAGTTCTTCATATCTATCACCCTTATTAGACTTATCATATATAAAACCTTTCTTTATAATTTGGGAAAGAAAACATAATAAAAGGTGAGCTCAGATGCTCAGTAAGGGTAAAAAAGGGAGATATTAATAAGCACATAAGAATAACATGAGTATAAGGTCCAAATATTAACATTTGAAAACAATACCCTACATATCATAAATTATAAATTTGAGTCATGGCATAAATCTTGGTAGTTCATAAGACATGAATCATAAAAAAATCAAAGAACATGAGCCACGAGATCATAAAATTGGCATAAGACTTATATTGTGGCGTACACATAAGTATAGAAAACCTTATGTCAAGGATACCCACCAAGACATTAATAACATGTTAGGATTGGGATAACCACCCATGTACCTACTTCAATCTTGGGATAACCTCCCGTGTACCCTCTTTGGTGCTTGGGATAACCTCCCATATACCCTTTAAGGTCATAGAAAATGAATTATTACCCAATTAATTAGAGGGAGATATAGGTCCCACACATCAAATAATAAAAATCATAAATATATGTTCCACTAGATCATAAAATATTCATCATATACCTGTGGAAAAGAAATGGGTTTTGTAAACAACTTTTCAACATAAACATAAACCATCCAGAGAAAGAATAATAATGGTATACTTGGATAATATTTCTAGTAAATATTAATTAATATCAAAGGATTTCATCTTAGAAGGAAAATTATTTTGAAAGATCACTTGAAACATTTCTTCTGTAAAATACCCTTTCTATTTTAAAATAACTTATTCAAAAAATGCACAATTATGAAGGAATTTTTTTTATTTGGATATAACCTTGTAAATTTGTAATGGAAGATTAAAAGAAAATATTTTTCATGATATAGGTAAAATCCATTCACACCATATAAGTTAAAAAACATTCCTTTCACACCATTGTAAAAAGGTTAAAAATTACCTAGTTTGAAAAATGAAAATAAGATTCCTTTTAATACATTTCGTATAAAGATAAACTTGGGTAAAAATTAATTTAAAAAATCATAGGAGAATGGTAATTTTTTTTAATTTTTTTAGAAAACATGGATATAAAAGAGAAATATTCCCCAGTAGAAACTTAAACATAAACAATCACAAATATTGACGAGATTGTAAAAAAAACCCTTACCTCGAGTTCACCTTGCTTAGAAAGCACTTTAACCTCTGGTATAATAAATTTAAATTTATTATATTTCTATAAAATTATTATTTTAATACTTATAATATTATATATTATACCTTTATAACATTTTAACACCCCCTTTTATCAAAAATTGCTTATTAAAATAGTTATTTTTCGAGTGTTAACTGTTTCAATTATCACGAGTATTTGAGTTCATTAGTTATGGTCCTTGTAAATTTATCTTGGTTCCATCACCTCAAGAATATTAATAATGATATAAATATCATACATATTAATTATATATATATATTTATATTCATATATATAATTTATATATAGAAAAATTAATTACACCGTTCATGGAGATGGTAGGTCTTACATATGCATGAACACTATTTTAATTTTTTAACCGATGGAATAAAAGAAATGTAAATATTAATTAAACTTTAAAGAATCATTATAATTTTTTATATATCATATATATTCATAAAATTAATCCTAATTACCATTCAAGTAAAATATAAACTAAAAATGAATAAAATCTCTTCATGGAGGTGGTAGTCCATACATACAAATGAACGATGGTATCATTTCCCAAAGGATTGGATGTTAAGAATGTAGACATGATATTATCATTAAATAGGTATAATTATATCATAAATATAATATATAAATATTAAACCCATCATAATACATATCCATAAAATATGGTGATGAAAAATGAATTGTTTCTCTATGTGGAGACGGTAAGCCATATGTACGCACAAGCCATACATTCACTTCTCATTTGATGGGAAGAGGGTGTATAATGATGTTTTCAGAATCATAATAAAATTTAAAAAAATTTAGAATAATGATATTATTATTTTATAATAAATAACATATATTTAGAGGAGTTAAATAATAGTATAAAATAAAGTGATTGGTTAAGGTGATTACCTAACATTAGAAAGAACTCCTTTAAATATCCTCTTAAGGACCCCGTAGTTAGTCTTTTGAGAATAAAATCACATTTAAAATGTGTATAGGGAAGTGTAGACGTAATGTTTTATGATTATGGTTAAGATATATGGCTGATAGTGATGTAAATAAGTGAGGGAGGAGCACCCTTTTATAATTGAGGTGAGTGACACTTTTGGAATTTTGTAAAAAATAAAATTATAATAAGACTATTATAGATAAAAATGATTAAAAAATAAAAATGATTCAAATTTAAGATTTTATTGGTTTTTAATACAATCAACCAATATAATATATATATTTTTTGGTGTCATTTTAAACCTTATAATTTTGATTAACCCTTACTTAACCGATTTTAATTCTAACTAGGGAAACATATTTTTTAAGATTAAAGGGTTGTAATTTTTACATATAATGTTACAATTGAACCATAAATAGACAATTTATGATATTTAAGACCATATCATATCCAAATTGTCTCATATAAATATTATTATGATTTATAAACAATTTAAGAAAATATTAATTTGATAAAATTTCATTATTGTAAATTTTGACACTATTGATTTAATTTAAGTTTAAATACATCTATAAAAATGGTAAATTAGAATATAAATCTTTAAAAACTTAAAAATATGTCATATGTATCTAGATAAATTATGTTTTACATTAATTAATTCAAATTATATCACTTTTAATATTTTTAGAATCATTTATTTTACCTTTTTATTAAATGGAGAAATATTGCATCGGTGTTTCATTAGTAATTAAGGCCATTATATAATTTCTAAAAATTAAAAATAAATTTATAACATGAAAATAATTTTATTAATATAAAAATAAACACTTATATTCATTCATAAATTACTTTTGTGTCTATGTGGACACATAAGATATATTAAAAACAAGGAGAGTGACATTTTTTAATTTTCTTTGATTTAAATAATATATAAGTAATTTTCATAAAAAACTGCCCATTAAACAACTAAATTTTGAACATTAGGTGTTAAGAGTAAAATTAAATTCATTAAATAATAATTAAGATGAAAAATTATCATCTTATTAATTATTCTTAATCCAGATTAACCTGATTTACCATTTACTGAGGTGATAAATTTTACCATAGTTGATATTAATATTGACCAAAATAAAAGGGTAATAATTAATTTTTTTTGAAACTAATAATAATAAATATTTAATTAATTATATATAATTAAATACCTATAAATTTAATAAATTAATTTTAAGGTAAGTGGGCAAAATTTAATAAAAATATCTTTTTAGAAAAATACATTTTCAAGCATAGAACTAGATTTTTTATCATATGATTAGAAAATATTTATTTAATTTTTAAAAAATTAAATAAAGAAAATATTATATATATAATTGAAATATTTTACCAATATTGATGAATTTAATTTATTAATAAAAATACATTTCACACATAAAAACAATTTTTAATAAAAACATCACTTTTATTTTTGAATATTTTTTTTGTTTTAAATTATAATCCTTTGATAACTAATGAATTAGTTTTATAAATGTATAGAAAATATATTTTTCATAATTTATTTATTTTTATTCATACCTATCAATCCAATAGTTAGGCGATAAAAGACCTATAATATTTTAATAATGTTATGCGGTTTGTCTAAATCCACTACTACATGTAACATAAGCTATCAAAGAAATAGAATTATTTAAAGAGAAATATTTAATAAAAATCTAAGAGTGTTACATTATAATCCTATTAAAATGAATTTATCCCTCAGAATTCATCAATATGATACAAAAAAATGAGGACATATTTGTTTCATTACATCCTTGGGTTCCCATATAGCTTCTTCAAATTTTTGATTTCTCTGGAGAGCCTTCACTAGGTGAGTGGTCTTGTTTTAAAGTAATTTATCCCTATAATATGATATTTATACTAGTTTTTATTCATAATAAATATCTTTACCTAGTGGTATGACCTCTGAGTTTAGTACATATGAAGGATCAGGTATGTACTTACTCAAGATAGATACATGGAACACATCACGAATTTGAGATAGAATCAATGGAAGTTTCAATCGATAGGCTACCATCATGTTATGATCAAGATTTTCAAAAGGAAAAATATACCTAGCGATTTGTTTTCCATTATTCTAGAATCTCATAACTTTCATCCATGGGGAAATTCATAAAAAAACCTTCTCACCAACTTCAAACTCTAAATCTCACTAATGATTGTCAGCATAACTCTTTTTTCAAATATGAGATGCTCTTATGTGTTATTGAGTAGATATAAACTTCAATACCATTTCCTAATCTATAATATACACTAATAGATTTATTCATACAACTTCATTTTTTCATGTTGGAGTTCTATACTTCTTACCATATTGGGCTTAAAAAAGAGCTATATGAATTCTAGAGTGAAAGCTATTATTGTAAGAAAATTCCACCAATGGAAGGTGTTGATCCCAACCACCTTTGAAATCCACAGAGAAAGCTCTGAAAATTTATTCTAGAGTTTTAATGGTCCAATAAGATTGACCAGCTATATTATGATGATAAGCAGTGATGAAACTTACCCTTATATCTAGAACCTGCTGAAGACTTCTCTATAACTTTGAGGTAAACCTCAGATCCCGATTGGATACAATATAATATGGTACTCCATGAAACCTTACCACTTCATTAATTTATATCCTACAAAGATGATTCAGATAGAAATATTATCTAATAGTAATAAAGTGTGATGACATTCTAAGGTGATCTACTACAAAACATATAACATTATTCTCTTTACAAGTTTTGGGGAGTTTGATGATAAAATATATGGTGATTATTTCCCATTTACATTTTGGTAAAGGTATTAGTTGTAACATCCCAATAGACTTCTATCTCACAGTCTTAACTTGTTGACATAGTAAGTACTGAGATACATAATCTACAATATATCTCTTTATTCCATCCCACCAGAAATAATATTTCAAATATCTATACATCTTCATACTTCTAGGATGAATAGTGAATGAAGAACTATGAGCTTCATCCATCCACTCCTTCAAATATGGTACTAAAGGGACATATACATGGTTCCTAAACATTATTATTCTATCAAAATAAAGGTTAAACTCAGGAAAATTAATCACTTTCTTTTTCAGCTCTACATATTCCTTCAATGGATATTTAATATCCACTTGAATAGATGGTTGAACACTCATTTGATCCAGATAATATTTCTACACTTCCTTTTATATTTCTATCTCCATCCTTTGAAAATCCATAAATATTGGATCTTTTGTGATACTCATCATAGATCAGTTAATAATATCCTTTTGACTTAGAGTATCCACCATCTTGTTGTCCTTCCTAGGGTGGTAATGTATTGAGAAGTCATAATATTTAACTAGATCCAATCATATTCTTTAGTGTATGTTCAACTCTTTTTAAGTTAAAATATTCTTTATACATTTGTGATCAATATATATGTCACACCTTTCTCCATATAGATAATTCTTCCATATATTTTATTCAAAAATTATCACAACTAACTCCAAATCATGAGTTGTCTAATTTTTCTCATAGTCCTTCAATTTTCATGAGGCATAAGTTATAACCACATAATTATACATGAGGGAACATCCTAGTATGTTATTTGATGCATAATTATATATTACAAACCCTTATCCACTATAGGATAGAGTAAGCACATGCGTTCTAACTATCCTTTTCTTCAATTCCTTAAAACATTCCTCACATTAATCCATCTAATGGAACTTGGATCCCTTATAAATTAACTTGGTGAGTGGATTCAATAGCTATGAAAAATTATCCCCAAAGTGTTGATAATATCTAGTAAAACCAAGAAAAATATGGATTTCAGCTACCATGTTTGGTCTAGGCCATTTAGAAATAACTTCATTCTTTGAAGGATCTATAGATTTACCCTCACTTGAGATTATATGACCCAAAAATAGAACTTTATGAATCCAAAATTCACACTTGGTAAATTTTACATGAAGATTATCCTTCCTTAGGGTCTTCATAAAAATTCTAAAATAATCTTCATGCTTTTCCTTACTCTTTGAATATAAAATAATATCACCTACAAATACTAAGAAAAAATGATCAAGGTGATCTCTAAATACTCTATTAATTAAATCTTTGATGATATTAGGTGTATTAGTATGACCAAAAGGCATCACTATAAATTAATAGAATATACACCTTGTACAGAATGTTGACCTGGGTATATCCTCCTTCTTGACCATCAATTGATGATATCCCAAAAAAATATAAATCTTGTAAAAGTATTGAGCTCTATATATTTGATCAAACAAGTCACCAATAAAGGGTAGATGATACTTATTCTGGATAATGATCTTGTTTAGTTCTTGATAATTAATGCAGAGCTATATTAATTTATCTTTTTTATGAATAAAAAAATAGGTACACCCCAAGGTGATTCACTTGGTTGAATGAATCCATTTTCAATATTCTCATAGAGTTTCTTTTATAATTATTTCAACTCAGTCATGGGAATTCTATATGGGGTCTTTGGAATATCTGTAACACCAAGTATGAGTTCTATTGAAAACTTAACTTCACGATTCAGTGGAATAACAAGAAACTCTTATAAAATTTATCAATAAACTCATGAACAATAGGAATATATTCAATGTTGAGTTAATACCTAACCATTTGAGATAAATTACCCTTTTTTATAGGAATATGGACCCATACAATGGATATAATTTCCATATGAAGTTCATTTTTTTCATCGCACTGATAGGGAATCATAGGCCAGTTTGAAATATAAAACATAACTTTCCTTCCTTGGAAATTTATGTGGTATTTATGTAAATAAATACAATCCATTCCCAAAATAACATTTAATTATTCTAGAAGAAGAATAACAAGGTTTTACAGAAACATATTCCCACAAACATCAAAAGGAGAATAATCATAGGCTTGGGATGCGATCAACATACCGTTAAGGGATTTTATTGATAATTCAATATCTAAATGTTTAGTTGATACTGTTATAACCTTAACAAGTTCCTTATAAATAAAAGATTGGGTATATCTATAATAAAATAAGACATTAGCAGTTCTAGAGTGAATGATTAGTGTACCTTTCAACACATCATTATCACACCCTTCATCAAAAATAGTGATTGCATGAGATTTTCCTATGTCTCTAGGATTAAGAGGTCACCGATGAAGATCATAATCATTAACATTTATATTTGTGGACTGGTTATCATAATTAACATACTCCTATAATTTGAAACACTGAATTATAGGTGGTGCATTCTATGGATATTTCTCTTTATTCACATCATTCGATAACTTATTCCAATTACTTTGGTATTCAGCCTCTCGATGGCCTTCATTTTCACACTTAATTTTTTTAGTCCCCTTAAGATAATTTTCCCCATGTTTCATTCCACAATTATACCAGGAAAGCTAAGCCAGGGACAAATTCCCTGACCATTTATTAAAGGAAAGGAAAAAGTACAGTAAAAACCGGTTTAGGAGAACCGGAAACCTTACAACCAAACAACTGATCCCCCAAGCACAAACGACATCAGAAATTCAAAAATCAAAAACCATGAACCCTGAGCCTTCCTCGAGCCACGCGAAACCTCGAGAAGCGTTTCACGCAACATCCATTACACAGCCAGCGAGAAATCCGGAACCACACACATCTCCACCACGTGCGTCCACAACTGCAGGTCGTCGACGAGACCATCAAGCATCATCGCCGGAAAAACCATCACAGAACACCACCAAAAGTCATCCGACCACCGTATTCACAACTTCCCGAAAATCACAGGAACCCGAAACAAGCGCTCCTCATAGATGCCAAATAACAGGGCCTCACGACGTCGACGCACCACCCAGAAGGACCCAGAGCGCTCCGGAGAGTATGCCGGTGGAAACCGGTCTTACACCCGTAGATCCGACCATCGGCGCCGTCAAACGCCACCACCGGAGCAAAACTAGCACCGCAAATTCATTCAAGAACAACGTCACGACCATCAAAAACTCATCAAAGCATAAGAACCATATTCACCCAACCCCATCATCAAGTTCGTCCAGCAGATCACGAACAGCACGAAACCAAGCAAACCGCAAGAAGATCCAAGAACAGAGAAAAACATTCACAAGGCATCAGAAGAAAACCCAATACCAGATCTCGTCGCCGCCGTCCTTCACGAGCTCGTAAACCACTGCAAAACCCCAACCGAACTCACGGGAAGCAAGGCGGAAACCTAACGCAGTTGGATCTGGAACATCGAACGCCGAACGGACCGCGCCGCAATGAGACCCTATCCAAATCGGGCGAGAAGGCAGGCACAGAGAAAGACCGAATCCGCGAAGTCTCCCGAGCTGAGGAAGCCGCCAGACCTCGACGAAAACGGAAGTGGCCGCCGTGGAAACCCTAGATGAAGGAGGCGGCGACGAGGGGAGCTCCCGAGCGCGGCGTGCCCCTTACGGGCCCATCTTCTTTAGGGGTTTTCATTCCACAATTAGAGCATAAGGGAAGTATCATCTTCTTCTTTCAATGGTTTTAAGAATTTCCTTTGAATTTAATATTTATTTTCCTATCAAAACCATTAGATTGGTTGATAAATCGATCTCCATTTCCAACTTGATAGAATATTTCATGATTTATTTATAGATATGGAAGTACCTTATGGATAAATACCTTTAGAGACTTGGTTTTAAGACACTAAATAATCAATCTATCTTACTTTCAGGTAGGATGATAATTCTATAAGAATATCTTTCATGTCCTGTAAAATTTTCCTTGTAGGTATCAATAAATTTATCATCCTTCTATTTAAACTCAAGAAATTCCTTCTCCATTTTCTTATGAAGAATAAGATGAAAATACTTATTGAGAAATAAGTTCTTAAATTCATCCCACTCCATAGAGTCAATTTTATCATGTTCCCTCATGTTCTTGATAAGAGTCCACCGCTAATCTTCTCCACCTTCTAAATGATAAATAGTTAGAATAACATTATCATTTTCCAAACACTAAATAATGGAAAATATATTTTCAATGGTATCGATCCATTTCTCAACAACTATTGGACCAAAAAACCCACTAAAAGAAGGTGTAAAGTTCCTCGTGAAGCACTCAATAGAATGTTATTCCCTCCTTTTCTCATTTGTAAGCATGACATGATTCATAGCTTGATACAAATTCATGAACATAATGACAAATTTTTTTATTCAAAATCCCATAAAAATAAATTTTTTTGGAGTAAAATCATTTCATTTTCCATCACATTTATCATTAACATGATTCATTCGGGTTCTAACCATTGAATAAAACCAAAAATCATAGTGTGATCTAAAATAATCATAGTGGAAAACCAAATAATCATGAAAATTATTTATAGGATGTCTAAATCATGAAAAATTATTCTATGAAAACTTTGGTTTATCCTAGTTCATTCATAATCATTAATAAAACTGTAGGGTTTTATCCTCTACTTATACATATCTCTAGGGTTCTTACTAAAGTTATCACATCATAGTTTTCTTTGATACCAACTATAGTGACCCATAATTTTCATACATATATATTACATATTAATAGATGAATGTTAATTATATAACATAAATAACCATTCCATAATCATTTAGGTATAGTGAATTTGGAAACATGGACACATAAACAACTCATTAATACTTGAACTACATATTCCACCACTAATTTCTCCATATCTAGAACCCTTTTTAGACTTATCATACATAAAAACTTTCTTCATAACATAGGGAAGAAAACATAATAAAAGGTGATCTCAGATGCTTAGAAATGATAAAAAAGGGAGATATAAATAACCATGTCAGAATAAATTGAGCATAAGGGTATGATCTTAGCATTTTAAAACCATGCCTTGTATAACATAGATCATATACTTGAGTCATGTTCTAAATATTTCTAGCTCATAATATATGAATCATAAATAAATTAAAGAACATGGGACATGAGATCATAATATTGGCATAATAAATATATCGTGGAATAAAAAAAATCATAGAAAACATTATTCTAAGGCTACCAACCAATAAATTAATAACATGTTAGGCTTGTTATAACCACTCGTGTACCTGATTTGTGCTTCGATAACCTCCTGTGTACCCTCTTTGGGTCTTGGGATAACCTCACGTGTACCCTTTGAAAACATAAAACATTTATAATTACCCAATGAGTTGTGTGGAGATATAGTTACCACTTATAACATAAGAAAAATAATACATATGTGTTCCAAAAGATCATAAAAAATTCATCATATTAGAAACCATGAAAACAAATGGGTTTCATAAACATTTCATTATATCATAACTCGTGGAAAATAAATAGGTTTCATAAACATCATTTCATCATAAACATAAACCATCCAGATAAAGAATAATAATGTTATCCCTAGAACATATCCATAGTAAATATTAAGTGACATAAAAGGATGTCATCTTGGATCGAAAATTATTTTTAAAGTTTACTTAGAATATTTCTACTGTAAAATATCCTTTCTATTTTAAAATAACTTATTTAAAAAAACTATGAAATTATGAAGGAAAACATTTTATTTGATAATAACCATGTAAAATTGTAATGGAATATTCCAAGAAAATATTTTTCATTATGGTGGGAAAATAATTTCATTCAGTATAAGTCAAAACAAATTCCTTTCACATCATTGTAAAAAATGTTAAAAAGTACCTTGTTTGGAAAATGAGAAGAATATTCCTTTCACACCATTTTTTTAAAATTAAAATATGGGTAAAAATGAATTTATAAAACTAAAATAGAATGGTAACAACATTTTTATAATTTTTTAGAAAACATGGATATGGAAGAGAAATATTTCCTAGTAGAGACTTAAATGTAAACAATCCCAAATATTGATGAGATTGTGAAAGAAAATCCTTACCTTGAGTTCACCCTACTTTAAAAGCACTTTAAACTTATGTATAAAAAATTTAAATTTATTATAATTATATACCAGGGTGATTTTTATACTTATAATATCATATATTATCCCTGTATAATATTTTAATACTAATTTTTTATCAATAATTCCTTATTAAAATCATCCTTTCTGGATGTTAATTGTATCGTTTATGATGAGTATTTCAGTTTAGTAGTTCTGGTACTTGTATGTTTATTTTGGTTAAATCACATAAATAATATTAATCATGATATAAATATCATATATATTCATTATATAAATATTCAAATTCATCCATAGAATTAGATATATAAAAGTTAATTACACCATTTATGGAGATGGCAGGCCATACATACTCATTAACGTGGTTTTCATTTTTCATATTATGGAATGAAAGAAAGGTATATAATAATTCACCTTTAAATAATCATTATTATGTCATATATATCATATATATTCATTAAATTACTCCTCATTACCATACAAGTATAATATAAATAAAAAATGTGTTCCATCGCTTCGTGGAGGTGGTAGTCCACACGTATGCACGAACGACATTATTGTTTACCAAAGGATTAAATGAAGAACATTTAGACATGATATTATCACTAAAAATGTATAATTATGTAATAAATATCATATATAAATATTAAATCCATCATATTACACATCCATAAAATACGGTGATGAAAAATGAATTGTATCTCTACGTGAAGACGGTAAGCCGTACGTACGCATACGTGATACTTTCACTTCTTGTTTGATGGGAAGATGGTTTATAGTGATGATTTTATGATCATAATAACATTTAATAATATTTAGTATACTTAATTTATTATTTTATGATAAATACCATATATTTATATGAGGTAAAGAAGATTAGAAAAGAAAGTGATCAGTTAAGGCGATTACCACTTCTTGAAAATAACTCTTTAGATATCCTCTTAAGGACCCTAGAGTTGGTCTTTTGAGAATAACATAACCTATATAATGTGACTAAGGAATTTTATAAGATAAAATTTTATAGGGTTTTAGAGCTATAAGTCTTAAATTTATGAAAATAAGTGAGGTAGGAGGTGCCCTTTTATAATTGAGGTGAGGGGCATTTTTTGAATTTCATAAAACATTAAATTATAATAAGACTATCCTAGATCCAAATGATTCCAAATGGAAATTTATTAGAATTTAATATTAGTTAGGTTTTTAATCCAAACAACCAATATAATTTATACAAGTTTCTGATTTCATTTTAAACCTTATCATTTTGATTAACCGTTAATTAACCAATTTTAATTTTAATTATGGTAACAACATGTTTAATATTAAAGGGTTGTAATTTTTTACTTATAAGGAGAAAAATGAAAAATAAATGGTCAATTTATGAAATATTAGACCATATAATATCTAATTTTTCTTATTTCAATATTTTTATGATTTTTAAAATATTTAATAAAATATTAATTTGATAAAATATCATTATTGTCAATTTTGACACAATTCATTTAATTTAAATTTAAATACATCAATACAAAGTGGAAATTATAATATAATGATTTAAAACGTTTATAATATGACATATATATCTATAAAATATATGGTTCATATTAATTAATTGAAATTATATCAATTTAAATATTTTTAAATCATTTATTGTATTTTTTTATTAAATAGAGAAATACCGCATCAGCGTTTCATAAGCAATTAAGGTCATTGTATAATTAATAAAAATTAAAAATATATTTATATAATGAAAATAATTTTATTAATCTGAAAATAAACAATTATATTCATTCATAACTTACTTTTCCTCTATGTTCACACATAAGATATATTAAAACAAAGAGGGTGACATTTTGTAACTTTCATTGATTTAAATAATATATAATTCATTTTATTGGAAAAGTGTCCATTAAACAACTAACTTTAGAACCTTAGGTGTTGATTCTTGAAATATATTCATCCAATAATAATTATGATGAAAAATAATGGCCTTATCACTTATTTTTAATCCAGATTAACTCGATTTACCCTTTACCAATGTGATAAATTTTACTAGGGTTACTATTCATATTAATAAAAAATAAAAGGGGAATAATTACCAAATTTGAAACACATAATTATAAATATTTTTTTAATTATATCTAATTCAATACCTATGAATAGTATAAATTAATTTTAAATTATGTTCATAAAATGCGATAAAAATTTATTTTTAGAAAAATAAAATTTTAAGCATAAAACTGGATTTATTTTTATCCTATGCTTAGAAAATATTTATTATATGTATAAAAAATTTCATTAATTAATTATTATAAACATTTAATTAAAATAATTCACCAATAATTGTTAATTTAATTTATTATTAAAAATAAATTACACGCGTAAGAACAATTTTTCAGAAAAACATCACTTTTATTTTCAATTATTATTTTTATTTTAAATTATAATCCTTTGATAACCAATGAATTAATTTTATAAATTTTCATACCATATTTTTTTTATAATTTAGTTATTACTATTCATACCTACTAATCCAATGGATAGGTAATAATGGACACATAATATTTTAATAATGTTACATAGTTCGTCTAAACTCGTTGTTGCATGTAACGCAAGCTATCGATGAAATAAAATTATTTAAAGAGAAATATTTCATAAAAATATCAAGGTGTTACAGGGTGTCATCTAGAGAAAAAAAATTCTAATTTTATCTATGAAAAAAATAAGTATTGATAAATGAGGTCTTTTTCAGCACTAAAAAAACCACTGATAATGGTCGCTGGATTTTAAGGGCACTTAGATTGTTAGTGTTTTTTAGTGCTAAAAAATTCATTTTGAGTGCTAGAAAAAGGGTATTTTGTAGTATAGTTTTGAGTATATGATGCATTTTAACCATAATTATCAAACCTCATGTTTTATTGACATGTGTTTAATTACTACATGTCACAAATGGATAACCAATCATTGTCCTAAAGTATCATGAGAATCCAAACACTTTTGATCTATTTTGACTATGTGAAGCATGTTTTGAACTAAAATTCCAGTTTTAAATTGAAAGAAAACTTTCAGTTATACCGATAACATAGCATTCCAAATTTACATACGGTTAATTCATACATGTCATAAATTAATAACCAATTATTTTTCGGAAGTATCATGACAATTCAAGAATATTTGCTCATTTTTGAGTATGTGAAATCATTCTGAACTAAATTATCACTTTTAAATGAAAACACACACTTTTAGATATAATGGTCATACTGTTTTTCAGATTAACCTAAGATAAATTACTACACATCAAATATGAATTATTGAACTTTTTCCTCAATTATCAAGATATTCCAATAAATGTTTATAATTTATTTATTATTTGATGCACATTTTGAACTAAAATGTCACTTCTAAATGAAAACACACACTTTTAGTCATACCGACTACACACTATATCAAATTGATGAGTGGTTAATTATCACACATCACAAATGAATTATTTTTCTTTTTCTTAAAGTTTTAACAAAATCTGAGTGTGTTTTTTTGGTTATGAGTATATGGTGTGTGTTTTGAACTAAGATGCCACTTTTAAACTGAAAACATTAACTTTAGTTATAATAGTCACACTGTGTTCTAGATTAATATTAGATTAATTCTTTCACATCACAAATTAATTATCAATATTTTTACTAAAGTATCATGAAAATATGATCATTTTTTCTCAGTTTTGAGTATGTGATACACGTTGTGAACTAAATTGTTATTTTTAAACTGAAAACATACACTTTGTGTCATTCTGACCACATAGTGTGTTGAATTTATGTAAAATTTATTTTATAATGTCACAAATGAATCCATATAATTTTTAAATAATATCAAGAATTTAAAGTGTGTTTTTTCAGTTTTGAGTATGTAATGCATGTTTTGAAGTAAAATGTCAGTTTTGATATACTTATACTTTATTTAATTAGTAATTTTTTCATTAATATTACCTTATTATAAGGTTCATACCTAGATAATATTCTAACATGTTTAAATAATATTATTCTAGTTTTTGACATCTTCTCATCAACTGGAGAAACTCTAATTACATATTGAACACATTCATTTCTAATCTCATATATCCTAATATAACCACATGTCCATCTTAAAATTTTCATTTCTACTAACCTTATTTTTTATTCAAGGTGTCCCATAAAAGGAGAATACACACTAATAATATCCTTATAAATCTTATCCTTAAATTTAAAAGGAATTTTATGATCAAAACTCACCCCATAAACATTTATCCATTTTTTACATTTAGTTTGAATCCGGTAAGAGAGATTTGCATTAATATATACATAAAATTACATATTTGAGCCTAAATATAAAAAATTATCAAATTTTGAAATAAAATTGAATACTAATCTGACATCCTGTTAGGTCCACTAGGCTGGATACCCTGAGAGGGGGGGGGGGTGAATCAGGGTATGACTAATTAAAAATTAATGCCCGTTATGATCTTGTTTTGCTGTTAAGAAAAACACTCTTCTCTCTTTTTCCTGCTGCATGATATAAACAGAATGTAAAGCAAGCACAGGACACAACAATTTTACTTGGTTCACCGCTAAGGGCTACGTCCAAGGAGCATATGCCGACAGGTTGCCGGTCGTACCAAATTCCACTAATCTTCACTAGCTGTGGATTACAAGGTTCGGGCTAGATCACTTCTATGCCCAGGCTCACTGCCTTTACAATGTTTAGGGTCAGCTCACCACTTTCCCAAGGGTCACTCCCTGTTTCTCTCTCTCTGGCTCACTGCCGGTGGAGAGGATCACCTTCTTCCTCTTCCTAAGCTCACTGCTCTTGGATGGAATCCACTCACAGTTTATAGACCTGTAGGTCTCTTCATTTTCATGAAAGAATGCATCTTCTCTTGTATGTAGATGCTCTGTTGAAGTTTAACTTTCACCCGTTGATGAATATCTCTTTGCACCGAAGGTATCGGGAAAACTTCCAGCTTCCACACAGCCCGAAAACACTGCTGGAACAAACCTTACTTGGCACGCAAGTCAACCTCGGCGCGCAAGTATCGGCGCGCAAGTCTTCCTCAAACACTTGCGCGACTCAACCTTCCTCAACTACAAACTTGCGAGACTCTCTTCCTTTTACGCCCAAACAAATATTGGCGCCCAACTGCCAACTGGCACGCAACTTCTAATGCAGGCGCACAACTTCAACCTCTAGCGCGCAAGTCCCACCTGCGCGACCACACACACCACTTGCGCGACCACCACACCTGCGCGACGGGAGCTCTCGTCTTGAACTCCGGTGAGAAATGAGGAGGGGTGGTCCGGTATTTATAGGCAATCTGACCACCCTGCGCGATGGCGCGCAAGTCACCTGCGCGACCCAATCTCGGCGCGCAAGTCTTATCTCCTTTTAGACACTTGCGCGACCAACTCCCAAACTTGCGCGAACCTATTTCCTTAGCCATATTTTGAACTTCTGATCTTGAAAAACATATGGCGCGCAAGTTTCCTATACTCCAAGTCCACGGCGCGCAAGTCCCTTTGCCAAAAACACTTTTCTTCATTTGCCGATTTTCAGGCCCAAATATTTGGCAAACACTGGAAAATGGCGCCACCTTGTATCTGTTCTTTTGTACCGCCTACAGATCATCCATTCCTTTTATCGACGTTCTTGAATCAAACATGGATCGTTGACCTCAGCTCTTGAACTCGACATTCAACCATGAAATCCTCTTTGTCAACAATCACAACTTAGATGTCCACTTTGTCAACAAACACAATCACCTCAAAAAGGCTTCAATGATACCTTGAGGGATTTTTGCCCAACAATCTCCCCCTTTGGGTTTGTTGACAACTCTTCCAAACAAAGATAAGTCATTGATTCTTCAACCTCCATTCGCCTCATTGCGATTCTGATAGCGACCAAGGATTTACTCAACACATACTCTAAGCCCACATGAGCAACGCTCGGCGTGAGAAACAAGAGTAAATGAAAAGTTCATCAATGAATCACTTTGTCTCTGACATCCACTGTTGACACCAAACACTGTCCAACACCACTCTTCCGCTTTTATCACGATCCTCAGCTGTCGTGATATCTATTCTTTGATCGATCACTTCTAGCATCGTTAGATTTAATACGCTCCCCCTTTATTCTCACAGCTTCAACACCTCTTTAGCCATATTTCCTGTGTTGTCCAAGCTAAGCTCTGGCTAAGCACGTTCAACTAGCTTCAACTCCCCCTATCTGGCTGCTCCACCTGTCAGCTTCTCCCCATATCATTCATGATTTATCAAATCTCCACATTGTCTCCCCCTTGAACAATCACTATTTTCTCCCCCTTTGTCAACGAACCCAAAGGCAGTCCTTTGCAGACTGTAACAGAGTAGATAACAAATCAGCACATTAGGGAAAAACACATCATACCTCGGGGAGAGGGGGGGGGGGGGGGGGGTCCCGCATCCACACTATTTCAAGTGCGGGGAATCGACTGAACTCCCAGAGCTAGTCGATGCCTCTCAAAAGCTTCCTTGGGTAAGGCCTTTGTCAGAATGTCTGCAACCTGTAGCTCTGTAGGCACATACTCCAACATCACGATGCCCTGCTCAACCTTCTCCTTGATGAAATGATACTTGATCTCAATGTGCTTTGTCCTGGAATGATGGACAAGATTTTTGCTAAGATTTATAGCACTTGAGTTGTCACATTGGATTCCGATCGGAGACTTCACTTCAACTCCCATATCTTCAAGCTGCTGCTTCATCCACAATAACTGTGTGCATGCTTGATTGTCCGCAATATACTCAGCTTCTGCGGTGCTTAATGAAATGCAATCTTGTTTCTTGCTTAGCCAAGAAATACACAATCCACCAAGATAGAATGCACCACCTGACGTTGATTTTCTACCATCTGCTGAACCGGACCAGTCTGCATCAGTATATCCCAATAACTCTGTCTGAGATTTGTCGTTGTATGTCAAGCCGAAGTCCACCGTGCCCTTGATATACCGAAGTATTCTTTTCACTGCAAGCATGTGACTTTCCTTGGGATTACTCTGATATCTCACTGCTTGGCATGTGGCGAAAAAAATATCAGGACTTGTTGCGGTTAAGTACAACAGACTTCCAATGATTTGCCTGTATTCTGTGATATTAACTGCCTTTCCATCCTCATCTTTTGATAATTTCATCCGGGTAGCAACCAGAGTCTTCATTTCCTTGGAATTATCCATTCCAAACCTTCTTAGAACCTCCTTGGCATATTTGGATTGAGAAATGAAAGTTCCATTCCTTCCTTGTGTCACCTGTAGACCAAGGAAAAACGTTAGCTCTCCAATCATTGACATTTCAAACTCATTTTTCATGAATTCGGAAAACTGTCTGCACTGAGCTTCATCTGATCCGCCAAAAATTATGTCATCGACATACACTAGCACCATCATCCTTTGATTACTTTCATTGCTGAAATAGAGGTTGTATTCAACTCCTCCATGTTGGAAACCAAGCTTCTTCAAGTACTGATCAAGCCTTGAGTACCATGCCCTTGGTGCTTGTTTCAGCCCATACAACGCCTTCTTCAGCCTGCAAACTTTGTTTTCATCCTCATGAATGAGAAAACCATCTGGCTGTTCAATATACACCTCTTCTTCCAGAACCCCATTCAGGAATGCGGATTTGACATCCATCTGGAACACTTTGAACTTTCTTTGCACTGCTATGGCCAAAAATAATCTGATTGTCTCCAGCCTTGCAACCGGTGCAAATGTCTCATCAACATCTATTCCCTCTATCTGGGAGTATCCCTTGCACACTAGTCATGCTTTGTTCCGAATCACTGTGCCATCTTCATTCATCTTGTTGCGATAGACCCATTTAGTCCCGATGAAATTCTTGTCTGCTGGCCTCGAAACAATCTCCCATGTCTGGTTCTTCTCAATCTGATCAAGCTCTTCGTTCATGGCCTGAACCCAGTTTTCATCTTCAGCTGCATCAGAAAAACATTTCAGCTCCACTTGAGACAAAAACGATGCTTGCTGTGATGATTTCATTCTTCGAGTCTGAACTGGAGCTGTTTGATCACCAATGATATTCTGCCTATCAATTTCAGCTCGACTCTTTGGCTTTCTCACAGACACCGACTTGACACTTTCCTCTTCATCATCAGTATCTTCTTCTGAGTCAGCTTCTGCCACTTCTGCTCCCCCTGGGTTGCTTACCTCATCATCACTTTCATCCAGGAACTGTTCACTGGATCGTTGAGTATTCTGCTCATTTTCAACTATAGTGACATCATTGCTTTCAATGATTTTTCCCAGCCTTTTATTGAAACATTTATATGCTTTGCTTTTCCCGGAATAGCCAAGGAATATCCCTTCATCTCCTCGTGCCTCAAACTTCCTATGATGTTCTTTGTTGAGAATGAAACACTTACTTCCAAAGATTCGAAAGTACTTCAACGTTGGCTTCTTTCCGTACCACAGTTCATACGGAGTCTTCCCTTGCTTCGGACATAACAGGGACCTGTTTGAAACATAGACCGATGTCAAAACTGCTTCCTTCCAAAATTTCTCTGGCAGGTCCTTATCAATAAGCATTGTTCTAGCCATATTGTTGATGATCCGATTTCTCCTTTCAACTACTCCATTATGTTGGGGAGTTCTTACTGATGAAACTTGATGCCTTATCCCATGTTTCTCGAGATAGTTTTCAACCTGACTGTTTGTAAATTCCGTACCGTTATCAGTACGAAACTTCAGAATTTTCTGCCCCAGCATCTTTTCTGATTCCCTCCTGTACTGCTTTATGCAACTGAACACCTCTGTCTTATGGGTTATGATGAATACCCAGGCCATTATACTATAGTCATCAATAAAAAGAACATAGTACCTTTTCCCATTTATAGCTCGTGGTGAGATAGGTCCACATACATCAGCATGCACCAATTCGAGCACTCTAGTTGATTTCTGTTCCTTTGGCCTGTATGTCTTTCTGATGATTTTCCCTTGTTGACAAGCATCACACGTATGAGTGCGATCACATGATAGTTTGGGAAGGTCTCTAGCAGCATCACATTTAACGAGATCCTCCATAGATGGTTGGAATAGATGACCAAGTCGCTTATGCCACAGCTGGTTTTCTTCCTCTCTGGATAAAAGACAAATATCTTCTTCCCCACTTACAAGATAGAGATTTACCTTTGACCTTTTTCCCTGCAGAACAGCTGCTCCATCTTTTCCTTTCACAACACACATCTTCTTGGTAAATTGGATAGAGTGCCCAGAGTCACATAGTTGACTGACACTGAGTAGGTTATGACTGAGACCCTCTACTACCAAGACATCAGCGCGTCTCATCTCTTTGCCCCCAAACTTGGCTTTCCCTGAGCCAACAATCTTCAGGCCTTCATCATTTCCAAATTTGACAACTCCTTCTTTGTCATATTTGATGCCTGTAACAAGATCCTTATTACCCGTCATGTGGGATGTGCAACCACTATCAAGGATCCAAACACCAGATCGATCTGATGCTTTAAGGGCAATCTGCGCTACCACAACCTTCTCATTTTTCTTCTTCTTGGTCCATACTTTTTATTTCACACTCGGCATGGATTGAGGCTTCTGTTCTTTCTCAGAGTATGATGGACCACCCTCATCTTGCAGAGCTACAAATCTGTTCTGAACTTTTAACTCCCTTGTTGGTTTATTGATCTGCTGCTTGCGAACATTTTGATTATTCTTTGACACATTTCTCTGAATGGTTGATGTGCAATACCTAGCCATGTGTCCAAATCCTCCGCACCAAAAACAGTGTCCTTCAAAATGTGTTCTGGAAAACCGTTCTCTGTTTGGCTGCCATCTCTGTTCATGTTCCCTTCTGTATCTCTTGGCTATGGAACACACATACTGTGAATGTCCCATTTTCCCACAGCAATAACACCTGATATAGGATGCATTCCCTCGTGATATTTCAGCACTATGATTTACCCTTTGGGATCTCTGAATATTCTGATTCTGTTTTGTTCCCAAATCAACCTTCACTTTCGGGATGAGTGCTTGCGGTCTGACTGCAATTGTTGCAGATTTTTGTTCTTGACTAATCCCAGAAACGACCTTAACATCTGAGCTCAATTACTGTTTCTTCCCTACTGAACTGCTAGGCTCCACTTTCATCTTCTCTGTCTTCTGAATAGCCTTCTTTTCGGATATCACATTGGGGGTCAAGAGTTTATCTTGATTATTAAGTTTTTGTCGCAGACTGACCACTTCTTCTTCAAGCTCTTTGATACATCTAACCTGCTCCTTTCCTGTGTTAGTCAAAAAATCAATTTCCTTCTTTTGTTCCTCAATTTTAAGCTTATACTCAACAATATTTTCTGAGCTCTCTGGTGTTGAGGATTTTAGTCTTTCAATTTCTTCTAACAGATCAGACTTTTCTTCATCCTGTTGTTGCATATAGAGTTTGGCATCACGAACCACTTTATTGGCTTTCTTCGTTTTGGCTCTCCAAACATCTATCTCCTCAAGAGCTGCTTCCAATTCGGCTTCCATATCAATTCTCCCTTCAATTTCTTCTTCTTCTTTAGCATCAGCTTCTTCTCCCTTTTGAGAACTACCAACAATTGCCACCAAGGCATTTACCCCACGATCTCTGCAATTTTCTATTTCCTCAACTTCTTCATCCTCAGACTCATCTGAACTTTCAAATTCTTGTGAAAGAAGATTCTTTTTCTTGAAGAAATTTCTCTTGAATTGTTTCTTCCCTTTCACAAAAGGTGAAGTATTCTTTTTGGGAATTTCAACATCATCATCATCATCATCATCTTGAAACTTCTTGGGGCATCTTGCTGCAAGATGACCAACCTTTCCACATCTAAAGCATGCTAGTGGATGTTTACCTTTAAAATTTCCTCTTCCTCTTTGTAGATTTGAAGAAAGGAATGACATCACCTCATCTGTCTCTTCTTCTTCATTAGAATCTTCAATGGTGAGCTTCTTCATGGCCTTAAATGCCACCTCTTTAGACTTCCCCTTTTCCACAGCCTCATTTTCATCGTTCCTCATTTCATATGCAACCAAGGTACTGTGCAAATTGTCCAATGTCAGCTCTTTTGGATCTTTATCTTCTAGTACTGAAACTTTCGGATTGAACCGAGGTGGAAGTTTCCTCAATATGCGCTTTACAATCTTTATGTCTTCAATGACTTCTCCAAGACCTCGCATATCTTCCACAACAATGTTTACCCTATCAAAGAATGCGTCAACAGACTCATTCGGGTTCATTTTTAGATCTTCATATTTGTTCCACAACACCTGCAGCTTTGCCTCTCTGACTTTTGTGTCCCCTTCATATATATTCAAAAGCTTTTCCCACATGGAATGTGACGTTTTGCATGACATCACCTTTGTGTAGATGGGATTGGAAAGGGCTCCCCCTAAGGCATTGATTGCCTTGGAATCAACATCCAACTCTCTATGCTCATCCTCTGATAAGGCACCACTATTAATATCAGCTGTGATACCATGCATAGCTGCTGAAAACACATCCATTCCCAAGGATCGGAAATAGTGTTGCATCCGATTCTTCCATATCTGAAAATTATATCCGTCGAAGATCGGAATCCCTTTATGATTGGTTACCTCCATTGATAGAAGAACAACTTTCAACCTTCCCTCTGATACCACTTGTTAGGTCCACTAGGCTGGATACCCTGAGAGGGGGGGGGTGAATCAGGGTATGACTAATTAAAAATTAATGCCCGTTCTGATCTTGTTTCGCTGTTAAGAAAAACACTCTTCTCTCTTTTTCCTGCTGCATGATATAAACAGAATGTAAAGCAAGCACAGGACACATAAATTTTACTTGGTTCACCGCTAAGGGCTACGTCCAAGGAGCATACGCCGACAGGTTGCCGGTCATACCAAATTCCACTAATCTTCACTAGCTGTGGATTACAAGGTTTGGGCTAGATCACTTATATGCCCAGGCTCACTGCCTTTACAATGTTTAGGGTCAGCTCACTGCTTTCCCAAGGGTCACTCCCTGTTTCTCTCTCTCTGGCTCACTGCCAGTGGAGAGGATCACCTTCTTCCTCTTCCTAAGCTCACTGCTCTTGGATGGAATCCACTCACAGTTTATAGACCTGTAGGTCTCTTCATTTTCATGAAAGAATGCATCTTCTCTTGTATGTAGATGCTCTGTTGAAGTTTAACTTTCACCCTTTGATGAATATCTCTTTGCACCGAAGGTATCAGGAAAACTTCCAGCTTCCACGCAGCCCGAAAAAAACTGCTGGAACAAACCTTACTTGGCGCGCAAGTCAACCTCGGCGCGCAAGTATCGGCGCGCAAGTCTTCCTCAAACACTTGCGCGACTCAACCTTCCTCAACTCCAAACTTGCGCGACTCTGTTCCTTTTACGCCCAAACAAATATTGGCTCCCAACTGCCAACTGGCGCGCAACTTCTAATGCAGGCGCACAACTTCAACCTCTGGCGCGCAAGTCCCACCTACGCGACGACACACACCACTTGCGCGACCACCACACCTGTGCGACGGGAGCTCTCGTCTTGAACTCCGATGAGAAATGAGGAGGGGTGGTCCGGTATTTATAGGCAATCTGACCACCCTGCGCGACGGCGCACAAGTCACCTGCGCGACCCAATCTCGGCGTGCAAGTCTTCTCTCCTTTTAGACACTTGCGCGACCAACTCCCAAACTTGTGCGAACCTATTTCCTTAGCCATATTTTGAACTTCTGATCTTGAAAAACATATGGCGCGCAAGTTTCCTATACTCCAAGTCCACGGCGCGCAAGTCCCTTTGCCAAAAACACTTTTCTTCATTTGCCGATTTTCAGTCCCAAATATTTGGCAAACACTGGAAAACGGTGCCACATTGTATCTGTTCTTTTGTACCGCCTCCAGATCATCCATTCCTTTTATCGACGTTCTTGAATCAAACATGGATCGTTGACCTCAGCTCTTGAACTCGACATTCAACCATGAAATCCTCTTTGTCAACAATCACAACTTAGATGTCCACTTTGTCAACAAACACAATCACCTCAAAAAGGCTTCAATGATACCTTGAGGGATTTTTTCCCAACACATCCATAACATTACTATACAATAATTTTCTAAAATGACACTCCATATATTCTTGGATATCCCCATTAATAAGGAAACCATTTGATTCTAAATCCTATCTCCATATTTCTAACTTAATATGAATAAAAAAATTAATTAAACAAGAATTATATAAACAAATTCTTCATGATATCTAAAAAAATTACAAACATGATAGGAAACCACATGTTCAAGGTGTCTACAAACATTTAGACTCTATGCAAGCTACTCACTCATTTAAAAAAAAATCCTCTTGGAAGTATGTGGATTGTCAAATGTCTCGGTAATATGGAAAAAATAAAGATAAATAAATAAATAATAAATATTTTAAATGAAATTATAATTACATTTATAAATACTTATTTAGGGATACTAGTATTTCATGGAATATAATATATTTCATAAATTTATAATTGTGATAGCCACAATCAATGGGATTTCTTTGTTTCAAATATTATAGGATCATTGATAAAAATAAATAATTTGTTTTGATATATATTTTGATAGTGAAATATTATTATATATACCTTAATAATTATCCATATTATAAATCCATAGTCTTCTTTTGTGCATTGGTTATCTTCATACCATAGTTTTGATGATAAATAAACACTACCATATCATAGAAAATGCATGTTAAATAATAATATAGAACATAAAATTTGAATTTTATTTGTATAATATTGAATGTTGTGTACTAAAAATTTATAAGAGATATCATGTTTAGTTGATTTATTGGATATCCATGCATTGGATCCAAAAAAATTATCTTTAGAGTATCCAAATTGATTGCAATGAGCATCCAATAGTTCTTAAAAAAAGGAATAATTAATAAAAAAATGAATATATATTTTATATGATTAGAGTGTGGAGTTTTACCCCTTTAATTTTGGTATTGAGAAGAGTCTATCATCTATTTTTTTCAAAAACTACATCTACACGGTGTTCACTTATTAAAATTTCATATTCATTGATATTTTTTGTGTAGAAGTGACATGAGGACTAACAAATCTTTTTTTTCTTAACAAAGTATTCCCTTTAAATTGGTGTGATATATATTAATATAAAAAATGAATAGTATTAAACTATAATAAACATATTTGATCAACTTTTTGGGGAAAAAATTATGAAAATGTACCTCTTGTATATATTCACAACCAAGGCTCCCAACCATTCATGATTAGGAATTTAATTTATATTCTCAAGACCAATCATACTAGTAATGGATACCCCATGTATTTTTTCCAATGCATGCCTTATTTTTATCTTGTAGTGTTGTATCATCATGAATTTGCTATGTTAATAAATTTGATAGTGTAATTGGTGGGGTAAAGGTACTCTAGAAAGTTCATTTCAATCAACTAGTTGATACTTTAGACTGTCTTGACTTGAACTTTTATTTCTTCTACTATTCCATCTTTTGTAATAACATACCTCATTTTAAACCTTTTTTAATTTATTGTAAAATATTTTTTATATAAAATAATTTTTAAATATAATACCACATTATCATTATATATCTTTATAATGTTAAATAACCATGTTATAAAAGTTCTAATAGAAAGTTTAACCGCATGAACATCAAGATCATCAAGGGGAACATACATCTTAGCACTCAACTCCTGGTCTACATGAATACCTACTCACACACTATATTTTAAAGGGTTTTTATTATATATAATATTTCCATGTAAATTGTACATTTTACATCTCATAACAAGGTAATGAGTGGGTGCTGATAGATACAAATCATAATCAATTTCACCCCGTATAATTTTAGCACAAGGAAGGTATTAGTGGTTTTTTATTCACAATTAGAAAAAATTATTATAAATAAATTTATTATTATAGGTAAGGTATGCCTTTGAGGGGAATGGATAACATCACAACTATAGAGGGTGTTCTCTTTTTTTTTGGTTACTACTGTATTGATTATTCTCATCGATCCCTTCAAAGAATCTAGTTTATCACATTAATATTCCAACTATTTTTTACTATATCATCTATATGGTCCTCCATCTTTTCAATATTATCATTTATATCGCATTGTGTCTTTTATTTATCAAAGTATTCTTCAGGTGACACTACAAAACATGCATCTATAATATGGACATATTGTTCTAGACACTTCAAATCCACTAAAAGTAGTCATTCATCAGGTACAATAGATAAAAATTCCTGTGTCTAAATTGGATAAATAATATAGGAAAATAAGTATTAATTTCTATGTAAAACTATTTTAAAATGGAAAAAATTTATTTTATGTCATACTTACACATAAATCCCATACTTTCTATGTTTTTTCATCTACTATTTTTCTTTTTTTACATGAGCCTCCTTCCATATCACATGATGTATGATGAACGTGTCTTGAGATTTTGATCCATAAATCTATATATAAATATTGGAATATTATTATGTTGTTGTTTTATATCACATAAAAGTTTTACTATAGATTTAAAATAAATACCATTTTCTTTTCAAGTAAAGTACACCGCATCATTTATTTATGATGGTTATATGGTGGTTTCAATACACTTTTTTTATTTTATACACTCCTTTTTTATTTTATATATAAATTAACAATTTTGAATAAAATTTTATTAATACATACATTGAAAAATAAAATAATACCAATTATGATATAACCTAAATGATTCCTCCTCTCGAAGACCAACGAAAGCTACCCAAATTGCATGGTCTATGATGTGTGTGTATATAGCTGGTGGGTGAGGTTTTACTTTCCCATGATCTCCCTTATGATGATGTTTCATAAAAAGTTTATGATATGATATATGAGACTTTATAGTGACCATTTTCACAAATTAAATCAAAAATTATTCTAATATAAATGTACTCTATAAGGTATATTGAAGAGTAAATCAAAATTTCATTATTTTATTTTTTGTAGAATAAAGAAAATATATCATAATGTTACACTAATATCTCCACAAATTGTTTCCATAAATGCTAGAAAAATATTATTCCACATATCTATATCAATTAGAACATGAATTATAGTATTGAATCCAATGTAACTAATGAAAATGGACTTATTGAGATCAATTGGGTGACTATATTCATTCTATCCAAACTCAATTTTTTTACCTTTGCTTCTTTCCTTAATAATTTTTAGAAGCACTATCACGCAACACTGCTCCTATAATTTTTCAACCAATCATGTTTTCCCACTCTATAACCTTTAGGTTATTGATCACCTCTAGAATATTGTTCAAATTTTGACATTTTATCGATTTCAACACCACCAATATGTTGTTCCTTGAGATTTTTAGCATTAATAAATGTTAAATCCATTATCCTCACAAGTAGTTGAACATTTAATTTCATTAGTGAAAAAATTGGCGATATCCATGGTCCATTAATGTGGATATATTCATTCTAACCATGACTATAGGTTATAGTCATTTCTAGGATGCTCGTAGAGGCTATTTTCATGGCTATAGCCTCTGTTAGGGTAACCTATATCCATAATTTGTAATTGTTTCTATATAGACTCAGCTACCATGGTCTGACTGTGTAAATGGGTATCGGCAACCATGGTTCATGACCATGGTCATAGCCTTTGGAAAAAATAAATAAAACAATAATATTTGATCTTATGATCTATTCTATAATTCATTTAACACTTTACCACTAACCTTTGATAGGCTACATATATGTAATTTTATATATTTATAATTATTATACATATAAAAAATTAAAATTTTGGCAGAACTTGGAACCTATGACCACTGTTCATGTGGACCATAGTCATAGGAGTCCCAAGAAAGGTCTAAAACCATGATATAAATGTATAGTGGCTATAAGAATTTCATAAACCCTTCAAATGAAAATAATTTTCTCAAGGGAGTGCATGAGATAGGCTATAGCCACAAGAACACTTTACCGTGGTTACATCTCCCCTATAACTACAATCATTTTTTTCACCATGGATATAGATTTTTAGGCCTAGCCATTTTTCCAGTAGTGTTTAGATTATGTAAATATAGTAGTGTACACATAATATTTTAAGGAAATGCATTATATATAAAACAAAAATCAGATAATTTGACCTGTTCATTGAAATATTTTTTTCTTTGAAGGTTGAAGAGATATGGCCACTCTATAAAGCATTCAAATCCCCTCCTTATAGTTCCCTTTAATATATTGGACATCATCTATAATGGGACCATCATGAAATGATCACCATTTCCCAATGAAAGGGTCATCCTTAATGGAATTTTTATTTGACCTTGCAGTTGTTTAAGTTGATAATAGAATAATTGACCAAATTTGGTTTATTGGATCTGAGGTATAAAATACTTATACTACATGTGATTCCATTATGAACAATTCATTTGTATACCCTTCCTTACTAAAATTCACTTACCCAATTACCAATTCATTTATTTTAATTTCACTCTTCTTATCAACCCATTTTAATTGAAAAAACAACACTTGGAATGCTGTATAATCTAAATCCCATATTTTTTTGATGATGAGAAAGTATGATATATTTTTATAAATTGGATTTCTATTATCGATACTAGATACATGCATCGCTTCCACTATAATATTAACTCCACTATTTTAAATCATATTATATTTATAATGTTTCTTTGTATAGAATGTATAACTATAAATTACATAATCATTGTAATATAATACATGTACACTTGGTCCTATGGAAATCCATGAAAGTCATTCTGAAATTAAATCCATATTTTTAGATAACAAATTTAAAATAATGTCTCAAAACCATCTCATAAACTATTGATTATGTGTATTTGGTATCCAATTTTCATCCCTTCATAGATTCAAATAGATAAGAATTACTTTGTGAGTTTCAACATATGGTGAAACCTCTAAACTATTATGTAAATAATAAAGGTGATCTTGATACCAATCTACAATGCTAATTATGTCAATATATTTTCTGGAAATTCATTCACCCACAAGGAACCCATTGTGATGAGATTTTAGGAGACTAATGTTATCCACATATGATAGGTGGTTAATACATAATTCAACAAATTCCTAAAAAATATCACTCTACAATACAACATTTTGGTTAACTTTGATTTTTTATATTCCCTTTCAAAATCTTCATAAATTATTTAGTAGGGTAAATCCATCATTAATGTACATAACCACATAGTTGAATATATTTAACTTAGTGAACCATTATAATAAAAGATGGTAGTGGAAAGAACATATCTAAGTCACATAACATGACAAAAAGTTCCATTTATATAACTAAAAACATCACCAGGTTTATAACTTTACTACATATGGATTTGAAAAATAAGAAAACTAAGGTGAATATGTACTAATTTTTTTTGGTAGAATGTAATGTCAATCCAAAAAGCATTAAATATTGTATCAAAACACGATTTTCACGTGATTTTAATCCCTTTAAATTAAAACCAATCATCAACATGATATTCTTGACATTTTATAAATACCTCTCTGAAACCATTACATCAATAATGTTGTTTCAAAACTAAAATTTCTCTTTTAAGGAAAGAGTGTTTGCTGGTGAAGGAAGAAAAGTTTATCTTTCACTCTTAAATGGCACAAATTCTTCCTTTATCCTAATATTAATAATGTACAAACTAGCCTTAGTTATATATTTTATTTTACTAAGTGTATTTAGTAATGTGCCAATGACACTATCATATACATTTTTTTTCTAAGTTCATAAAATGAAGATAATGTTTAACACACAAACAATTACAATATGATAATTAAAAAAATGATCTATTTTTTCTAATCAAATTTTATAAGGTTTTTCAAAATAAGTTTTCCAAAAATGGTAACAATATCATTTTAAATCTCAAAATGTTCATCTCTTATTAATGGAAAAGAAGTTGTACCATCTTTGAAAATCCTATCAAATGATATTGTCTAAGATCAGTGTTTATGTTACCAAGGTAAAAATTTATTATTTATTGGAAACACTCTCTTTGAAGAATGTTTCAACATAACAAAGTGTGTACCTTCTTCACAAATGGGAAACCCTAACATTCCTTTAATTCTATATCCTGATTTTTTTTTCATAATAATAAAAATAATTTATCATCCTTGATTATCCTAAATAGATTGTGATGTGGAGTGTAGTATTTGTCATCAATGAGAAGTAAAATCAATATATTCTAAGGGTGAATAAGAAGTGTGAATGTATAAAAATGGTGATTCCTAAGGGTGTTCTAGAAGTTAACATGTTTGAATTTAATACATTAGAAGATGGAATGAAAGAATATTTCAATTCAGCTACTAGAGACTGGATGGTTTACGCAAATTATAGAAGATATGGAGTCTAAAAGTAATTAAGTGGAGTAAATACATTAGATAATTGTAGATTTTTTCTTAATGTAAATCTATGACAAGTGATTATGGTTGATGAGATATTTTTCAACAATATATTCTTGTTTAAGATTGTTAAATTCTTCTTTGTGTTTAAAAAGTGTAGAAAAATGATATTGGAAGTTGAGTTACACTTGGATGAGGTTGAAGGATCTTAGTTTTTTGTAACACCTGAAGACACCATCCAAAAGTTACATGTTGAGGTTTGGAGGATGCTAAGATGGAGTCTATCTAGGAGATTCAATAATGGGAGATAAACTACCAAAATATATGATATCCAAAAGGAAAACTCTTGGAAGTTACACGATATAATATTAAATAAAGTTTCATGAATTAAAGTTTTTGTGCATCCAAAAGATACATGAATCATTGGAAATCATAATACCTGAAGCTAATAAATTTGTAAGATAAAATATTTTATTAGTTTACGATGTAATTAAAAAATTAAAGTATCTTATGTAATGCATAATATATATATTTTCATATGGAAGATATAGATCATGGAATACAAAAATGTGCAAAGTTTAAAACCATACATTATACATAAAATATTCTATATTTTGGGTATACTTAATGTTATATAGATTGGAAATATAGAAAAGGGGAGAGTCTTAGTGTAAGAGTCATGATAAAGTTCATAAGGATTAATAGGGAAATCCATAAGAGTTATTTTCAAAACCATAAGAGTCATTAAATCTTATAGAAAGTGGTATTGACTAAAACATTGTCTAACGGGAGAAGACTCAAAGTGGTCTGTATGAGTAACTTACTCTTAATAATATAGTAACACATAGTGTGTAAGAATCTACCATTTAGTTGAATATAAGGAGATGAATATTCCATTAGGTGTACTATTTGAATATGAGTTTTTAATGCCAAGTTTCAATATAATTATAAGATACGAAAGCTTGATAAGTATGAAAATAAAACTATAAAAAATGTTTAGAATATAATTCATATGATTTTATGTTATCATTCATTTAATTAACATTTTATTCATTCATGAGGTTATTTTGATTCAATTTGAGTTTATTTTGATTAAGGAAAATGCAATGTAAGTTATGAAGGTTGGAGATGAGTGTTAGAAGTTATCCTTTGAAATTAGATGAAGAAAATGCCTTTGTGGAACTAAAGATTTTTTAGATTTGACAATATATCATGAAGTATTAACCATATATCTAATTTGTTTTGTAATGTTAAACAGGTTCAATGATATGATAAGTTTTAGGTGTATGAGATTTGAAAAATTCAAGAGAATTAGAATACTCATCCTTGATATTTTTAGAAATTTAAATCAATGGCTGAAGTAATGGTAGTTAAGGATGCTCTAGGAGAATCATACACTTAAAGATATAATGCTGAAGAATAATTGGAAATTAAGAAGGTGGTTTTTTATTACTTAAAGTTAAAGTAGTTATTGATGTTGGGAACTTTGGTTGATGTAAATTAAAAACCATCAAAGTAATGAAATGGGTGATTAAATTTTATGGACGATTGAAAAGTTCAATAGAAAAAGTGAAGTATAATGGATTAACTAATATTAAGGAAGAACTATAGAAAATATAGATTCATAAAATATATAATTTCAGTTGATTCTAGGAGGCGTTTTAAGTTTTTAAATAATTTAAGTATATAATATCAGAAATTACGAATACAAAGATGAGGTAGTCAAGATGTGTGGAAGTGGATAACATCAAAAGTCAGAGGCAATAATAATTCATGAATATTAGTTTTTTTTATCAAAAGATAATAAAACCAAAATATTAAAAGGATATATTCCTTTATCCAAAGTTATAATAATGTATTGGAGAAAAGATGGAGAACACTAGAAGCTTAGGAACTATGTCAAAGTTTGTTTTAAGATATGAAGTTCATAGATGTTTGAGTTATGAAAATGAAAAGGATGATCCAGAATTTGAATAGGGTTGAAGTTTAACTTAAGTTATACAATTCTATGATTCTAGATATATTTTACATATCATTTATATGATGTAAAATTCAAGGCCATGATGATGATCTGGATTCTCAAATGTACAAAAAACATCAGTTGAAAACCGTGATTCTCACTAAGATTTGAGGAAGTGGTGAAGAAGTTTGAGCAATGAATTAAATTCAAATAATAATTGGTCAATATAGATATATCGTAAGGAATACCATGATATTGATTATGATTTGGAATTTATGGTGGTTTCATTACTTCATGATTGATATAAATTAAGGTGAGTTAATGTTAATAAAGAGATGGTGAATTAAGAAGAAAAGATGAGGGAGGAATCAATGGGCATGGATTTTTTGAAAATACTTAAGGTCAAAGTTTTGAAGAGTCATATTTTTTTTGTTTGAATGATCAGTAAAAGTTTTCTATAAATTGGAAAACCTAAAGATACAAATCAAGACCAATGTTAAGTAGAATCCATCATATGATCTAGGTGTTGAAGTTCTTAGTGAATTGAGATCTTCAAAAATTATGTTTCTAGAAGATAGAGTACATCAATGAATTATATATAGTTGGATAAGAATATTATATTATAGTTAAAGGATTATGGTGAGGAATAAGATATTATTGTTGATGTAGATACATCTAGGAGTGGAAGAAAGATCTCGTTTATTAATTTGTTTAGGAGGACTCATTATGAACTAATGGGAGTCTATTTAAAGAAAAAAATAAGATATAATAAAACCTATCCGGAGATATAAAATTATTTTTGGGAGATAACCTATGGTATTCATTTTTTTGTGTAGAGAATATCTATATGTCATGATAATAACCAAACACAACAAAGATTAAGAACCCACATTGGGACATAAGCTTGTAAATAACATGTTTTTCTCTCTGTTTACTCTCTCTATTTTCATGTGGTGAGAATTTTTGTCAATAATGATTAAATATATCCATAAAACTTAATAGAGATAGAGGATCAAGTTACTCAAAATCTGGTAAAAGTTTAATTTGGAATAAAATTGGTAAAATTGGTCTATATTGATCCACCCCTATTGTGACTACATGATCAAATAATCACTGTAATTGGTATAAGAGCACAATATTACATCTAATTGGATCTAATATTTTTTTCTAAATGTTATTAATTACTTTACATGAAGTGGGTATTTTAAAAAGATATAGAGATTACAAAGTTGAAGAAAATGGAAGATACTCTTGTTAGTGAAACTATATAGGTTCCATCTTGAACCCTATAAAACAATAATAATGTGTTGCCTATGAAGTTAAGTAATCTAACTTCTAAAAAACGGGTGGAGGAAGACACACCTCTATTAAAAGGTAATAAAAGTGGTAATGGTTTTATCTTTTAAATCTGTTTAGTTTGATCCTTTATAATAAGATAGTTTGATCTATAAAGATTATAATGAGAGTAATACTATAAAAATAATGATGATATCTACTATAAAGTGAATAATTATATGAGGAAAGTTTCTTTTGAAGTTATCATCTATATATTTTAGTTTATCCAAGACTTAAATGATGAAAAAATTTAACTTGAATAAGAAGTCAATGAAATGAAAAACAAATTGGCTAAAACGTTACACAAGTATAACACCCTAAATAAACTTGTTGAAGCTAAGGAAAAATTGGTATCACCTTTTTAATAAAAGTTTAACCTGTAAAAATATTTATTACAAAAATCAAGTGGTTAGAAAACCAAGATTAAGAAAATTTTAGGAAATAATGTCCATACATTAGAAGCCATAATAGTTTTCAAAAACTCTTAGTTGGATGTTAAATCCAAGATAATAAAATATAGTTATATTTTTCTACAAGAATAAAGGGAAATTCTTAATCAACATGTTTAGAAGATGAAGATTTATTTTGAAGATAAAGTAAAATATCTTAAAGATAAGAAAATACTTTAAATTTAAAGTGTCTTGAATTGTAAGTAAAATTGAAAAACATGGAATTTACTCAAGTTGAATATTCACATGAAGAAAAGAGAAGACCCACTAGCATGAATGTACCTAAGAATATTCTAGTTTATAGGAAGACTCATTATAGTGGTAGAAGGATATTGAAATAATAAGAAGATATATCTTTCATAATAATACTAAATAAGGTAACCCTAAGTTCTATAAAAACTGCATGCACTAACTCCAATTCTTTGAATAATAAATATTATAAGATAAGTTTATAACTGAAGTGGGTGAATAAAATTTTGGAGAAACCCACCATAATTGTAAATGTGTAAGAAAAAAATAATGGAAAATAAATTTACTTACATGGTGTTCAAAAGTAATAAGATGCTACTCAAAATCATCAAGGTGTGAAAGTTATTTAGTTTAAAACACAATGGAAGAAATAAATACTTATCAAATAATTTTAGTGATGTAAAAATTTTGTACATAGGGCCATTAAATTTTGGTATAATTGGTCAGATTTAAAAAATAAAATAAAACCAACATCAAGGGGGAGAAAAAAATGTTGGGATATATACTTTTAGGTTTAACCAATCCATATAAAAGTCGAAAAATCTTTTTACTTCCAATATATTCAAGGATCATTATATATTCTAAGAAAGATATAATAAAAGTGTTTATTTTAATAATTATTATTAGGTTACTCTTACTAATCATGATTCAGTTTCTACTAATATAAGATGGCCATAAATGTTAAAGAAAAACAAAATAAATATGGAAGGTAAATCTTCCTTGGTATATAAAAAAAATAAAAATAAAAAACATAACATACCTGAGAAGAAAGAAAAGATATAAAAACCAAGAAAAGATGCTTCTTTTGTGGATGTAAATGCCACATCATGGATAAGGAAAAGAAATAAATTAATATTAAATTTAATAGAATCAAGTTGGAATAATTAAGTAAATCAATCTGAGAAAGAAAAAAATGGATTGGTTTGGTGGAAGACATATCCAATTAATAAGTTGTATTTCATGAGAGGTTTTCAAAGTAAAGTAACATAAATGAATTTAAGAAATGATATAGATAATGAAAAGAATATGATCTTACTTCTGAAGGTCAAATGACAGTACTATCAGTACTGGAGAAGCTGGTGGATAAATAAAATATATAATCAAGGAATATATGTTTTGTAAAACTTTTTGTGAAGAAGAAACATTTATCGAAGGATAAATTTAAACATGTTTCTAAAGTTTTCATAACTTTTTACCCCAAAAAATTAGAATTAGCGAGGAAAATGGAGGGGCCAAAAAATAATTCATGTTCCTTAATTATAGAAGTGAAAAATAAAGTACCACACAAATTAAAAGTTAAAGGTAAGAGAAAAAAGCCCATACAACCCATAGAAGTTCAAGAATGGAAGATAAAAAAGGAATCAAACACAAATATTTCTTAGAGATATAGAGATAAATTTAAAGGAGTTTCTATGTTATGTTATTTTTCTTAGCCTTATTACCTTAAGTAAGGGGAAAAGATGACACCACCTTATTTCCATATATGTTCTATTTATTTTCATTATGTAGATAATTGGTAGTGATGCAATTTAGGGGAGATATTAAGGAGAACTAAAATATATGTAAACACTCTATATAGAGTAATTTATTTCAATTGTAATCATGGTGCCTCTTTAGAACACTTTAATTTATATCAACCATAATATCTTAGTTATAATCAACCATGATGAATAATATAGATTTAGTTCACCTATTTAGGGGGAATGGAGATAAACTTGGTGGTCATAGAGATTTATCAAAGTAGAGTGAAATAGATTAAATTATGGATGACTATAAAATTGAATAATCCATATATTGTAACTCCAAATATTGGGATTCCAAATGTAAAAGTTCTGGAGGATGATGATGACGGTATTTCCAGATAGGGAAACTTTAAAAATTGGAGATGTTTTCATTCTTTAGGTGCGTTGATATTTTATCCTATCCTTATAAAGATAAAATCACTATTTCAAGGGGTTAGTTTTATAATGTGATGATAAGTGAAGTGTATATTGAAAATGACCTATATTTATATTTGAATGTTTTCATTTATCAATTGAGATAGATTTAGGAAATAAGTTTAATGAAAAATATTTTGAAGAACCCCTAAAATCAGATTTTTGAATGGGTATCACTTAGTGAATATTTCATGGCATATTTTATTTCTAAGTTAGTAACTCTTGTTTTCTACACCAATCATGGATCATATAGACTTATATTTTATTAATTTTTAGCTCACTTCTTAAGAAAAGTGATTCCATACTTCTCTTAAGTAGTTCAAGGTTTACTTTAATAACAATGGAAGATGTGGAGAGAATAAAAAATATGAAGGAGTATGAGATGAGTGTTTCTTTCCCTCACAAGTAAAACTTTGAATTTATTATCAATAAGATAGAAAAGAATATTGACTTTATAATTGTAATGGGTATTGATAAAATTTAAAAAGGTGGAGATTGAAGATCCCAAATATATTATGATAAGTGATGTTGTATTTTTTACCAATGAGAGGTAAGGTCAATATGTGTTGGGGGTGAAGAAGAAGTTTGAATCTATGAAGTAGTGTTTCCTAAGTGTGTTCTAGAAATTAACACTCTTGAAGTTAATACATTAGAAGATAGAATAAAAGTAGATAATGGTTATCCAACTAGAGTTCATATAGTTTCCCCAGATGATATAAGACATGGTGTCCAGAAGTAATGAAGTAGAGAAAAGACAATAGATGATGAAGATATATTCTTAATAAAAATCCATGACAAGTGCTAAAGGTTGATAAGATAATTTTCGATTTTATATTATTGATGAAGATTGATGAATCCATCCTTGTGTTTACAAAATTTTTAAAACTGGTGTTGGATGTTGAGATACACTTTGATGATGATGAAGGAGATTAATTAATTATAACACTGGAAGACACTATCCAAAAGTTACATGTTCATCTTTGGAAGATGCTAAGATAAAGTGAATCTAGAAGATGTAATCATAAGATATACATCATAAGTAAACAAGATATATAGAAGAAACACTCATAGAATTTATTGAACAAACTATCAAAATAGGATTTATGAAAGCTAGTTATTGTGCATCTGAAAGATAAATGAAGCAGTGGAAATTATAATCCTTGAAATTAAGTAGTTTCAAATATAGACGAGTTGAGTAGTGTATGTTGTAATTAAAAAAGGAATGTATATTATGTTGTATTTAAGATATGTGTTTCCATATGAAATATATTAATTAGGGGATGTGTAATTGTAGAGAAGTTAAAAACCTTAGGTATTAAATAGGATATTCTATATTCAGAATCTACTTGATGATATGGATATTGGAAATACAAAAATTAAAAGAGGCATAATTTAAGAGTTATGAGAAATCTTGTGATGGTTGGTAGATAAATACATGAAATTTATTTTAAAATTGCAAGGTTCATTAACTCTTATGGAAAATGGTTCTGACTAAAAATTTATCCAAGGGGATAAGACTCACTATGGTTCATAAGAGTAACTTACTATTATAAATATAGTTACACATTGTGTGTAGGACTCTATAAGTTATTTTAATCCAAGTAGATAAAGAAATCAGAAAGTTTAATATCATAAGATAAGATATGGATGCTGATTTTTGATATAATCAGAAGTTGCTTATCTTAAGAAATATAAAGGCTATACTATTTGAACTGTTCATAAGATAATGCATACGATTCTATGATATTATTAAATAAATTAACATCACAATTATTTAGGAGGATATTTTGATTCACCCAAATTTGAATTTAATAAAGTAAAAGGAAATGAAAACTATGAATCTAAAAGTTGGGGATCAAAATTTTTCTAATGGAATTAGCTAAAGAAAAGTCCTTTGAGGTGATACTAAGGTTTGAGAGTTGAAAAAATTTATTGAAGGATTAAATTGTGATTTACTTTTTTTTAATGTTAAATAGGTTAAACAGAAATTGAATTTTGAGGTGTTTGAGATTTGAAAAAAATCAAGAAAATAAAAATATAAATCCTTGATATTTCATAAGATGAAGCTAGAGGATGAAGTAATGGTATTCAAGGATTATTTGGGAGCATCATACATTAGAAGTTATAATATTATATCATAATCCTAAATTAATAAGGTAGTTACTAAACACAATATGTTATAACAGTCATTGATGATAAAAATTTAATTTATGCAAATCCAAAAGTGTCAAATTTTGTTCAAAGTTTTATTGACTCATATGGATGATTAAAGAGATCAAGAGAATAAATTAAGTATGATGGATTAAATTATGTGAAGTAAGAACTATAGAAAATATAGATTCATGAAATATAGACTTTGAGTTGAGCCTGGGAGGTGTTTAAAGTCCTAAAATCACCTAAGTCCATAAGATCAGAAATTTTAAAGAAAAAGATAAGGAATTCTAGATGTGTAGAAGTGTAAAACATAAAAAGGTGAATGAAATAAAACATCATGAATATCAATTGACTAGATAAGAAGATGAGTAGATTATAAGATCCAAAGGATATAACCTATTATCTAGAGTTCAAAGAATTTATTAGAAAAATGGAGGGAGAATATCAGAATCTCTAGAACTATGTTATAGTTTGTTCAAATATATTAAGGGTACTAATGTTTAAGTTATACAAAGAAAAAGGTGGATCCAGAAGAAGAAGTGTAGTGAAGTCTAACAAAATTTAGGAAATTGGAATATACCAAAGACATTTCACATATCATTTATATGAAATCAAATTCAAGGTGATGATGTTGAGTTAGACATTCAAAAATAAAAAATCACGATTCACAAGCCATAATTTTCAATGAGATTTGGGGAATATATGTATACATTTGACTAGTGACTTAAATTCAAATAATTCTTAGTCAAGACAGATCTATCATAAGGAAGACCATGAGATTGAGTAAGCACTGGATTTCATGGGGGTTTCATTACTTCATAAAGGATATAAATTTAGGTTTACTGATGTTGGTGATGATTTTATAAAGTAAAAATAATATATAAGAGAGTGAGAAAACATCCTGCAAGCTCTAACTATCTTCAGGTTCAATTTTTGGAGGATCCAAAGTTATACGTTATGAATATTAGTAAGAGGTTTATGAAAATTCGGAAACTATAAGATACATAATAAGATAAAAAAAGTGGTGAGATGTATAATATATAGATTTTAAAGTTCTTGGTAAAGTGATAGATCCAAAAATTAATTTTCTAAAAGATAGAGTACAAAACTAACTTGAATATAGTTAGAAAAGAGTATTTGATGGCTGTTAAAAACCTATGCCTTGTAAGAAGATCATTCATTTTATGTAGAGAAATATAAAAGTAGATATAATATATTTTTCATTAGGTAGTTTCGGATGAATAATTATAAATTGGCGAGAGTTAGTATAAATAAGTAGTTTAGAGACTGTAAAACCTTTTGGGAGATAGAATATGTTTTTCAGGATATAGTCTATTGTATTCACTTGTGTCATATAGTGAATATTTTTGTCTCAAGATAATAACCAAACACATTAAGGATTAAGTACCTGCATTGAGAACAAACTGTGTAAATACTCTGTGTTGTGACCTATTTACTTATTTTAATTATATGTGGTGTGAATGTTTCTCTAGAAATATTAAACAAATCCATACATATTAATTAAGATAAATGTTTAAGAAACTTAATAGGGGGTAAAAATTTAAGATTAAATAAAACCAGTAAACATTTTCAACCCTGATTCACCTCCCCTTAGAATGACTACATGATTCAAATGGGAATATCATTCCTAAAAAACATGTTTCTCAATTTAAACTATTAATTTATATGATCATTTTACAATGTAACACTTGAATCCCACATCAATTTTTGATATTTTTTCAATTGATCAAAAATAAACGTCAATATCATTACCATATTGTTTTGTTCTTGACATTAGAAAAGGAAAAATAATGTACTTGTACATCATTCATAACCATGGTGGAAAGTTATAATTTAATATAATAATACATGTAATATGAGTTCTACTCTGTACCCCAAAAGGATTCATTCCATCTATAGATAGCAAAAGACAAAGGTTTCTCATTCTGTTTCCAAATTTAGGGTACTTGTGATCAATTTTATTTCACCGAGGAGATTTTTTTGGGTGATGAAGTTTTCTATATTGAATTCTGGTATTTTTTCACCACATAAATTATCTTGTAGTCTCCTCACTTCAATATAGTCATTTAAACCTTATTATTATTGAAAATTACCATTCAAATTTCAAATGACTTGATTAATCTTTCTTGTATTGAGTCTCACCACACTTGGGGAATATTTTAAGTGATTTATAGTCTATATGAAAAAATAAATAATCATTTGGATAGGCATGTATTATTTCAGAAATCATAACCATTTAACATAACAATTTTTAGCATCATATGTTCTAAAAATAAGATTATTATATCATGGGAGCATATCATTCAAGAGATAAATTAGTTCTTTAGAGTTATTTTCACTCCATCCTTTTCCTGTTTTAAAATTATATAGCTTTAGTGTGGTTGGGAATTATATATATTTAGTACAACCAATATACAATGGTATCTCTACAAAACTCTTTTACTTCTCAAATACATTTTGGATAATCATGAAGTCCATCTTAAAATGTCATTTTCATTTCCTAAATACTTTCTTCATCATCATTTACAATTGTACTCATATAAAATGACCCACAAACAGTAGTGTTATCCTAGTTAATGGATATATTTAGTTATTACCTATGTTTAATAAAAAATTTATAACTTTGATCTATTAAATAATAGACCATGTGTTCTTATAACTCATCTGTTAAAATTCATATTTAATAACAACAATGTAAACATGGAAAATGATTTGAGACAGGCCATTTCCATGATCTGTTGCAAACTTTGAAATCTTTTTAAACCCATCCTTATACTCTTTTATCATATTATAGGCATCTATCCATTTATGATGCATATTAAACTTATTTGGTTTAACAATATTCACATTTAACAATGAATAAATAAATACACGAAAGGTATTCATATAATGTATCACATTTTACATGTGTAAATTATATAGAGTATAAATTTTTAAAAATATAACTATAAATTATAATAAATGCATATGAGATATATTTAATATATCCCACATGATTTTAAAAAAATAATAATGGGATATAAATTATTTTTTAATAATATTTTTATATCTCAAGTAAAAGGTTTTAAATGGAATTTTACATGAACCTATATGATCGTTTTTAATTTATACTTTATTTCTTTAAAAAATTGATTTAACACCTTGTGAAAATTTATTTTTTAGAAATTATTTTATTTTTCAAGTTAATTTTTAATTTGAATAAGTAAATACTTGTATTTTATAATATTTTTTTTGTATTGGTTGGTTATTATGTTATTTCATGTTCTTATAGGGATTTTATCATTTTCAAAGTATTTTTTACATGAGTATCTTGTTTACATTATGTGTTTATTATTGGTTTCTTGTGTAAGTGATATTAATAATGTTTTATTATTTTAAAATTTTATATTCCCTCAACTCATAATATGGTATGGTGTTCTTAAATTACTTTCATGATTCTATTTATATATTTTCGTAGTTAGAAATGTATAAATCTCCTAGTGATTTTAAGATCAATAAATGAATGTTTTTTTATCACATTTGGGTTATGTCCCTTGATTATATTTTGGTCTAGTTAAAAAAAATTCATCTCTTAGGCCTTAGGTCAAGAGAGAAAATTAATATTTGATTCATATTTGTTTGGTGTTATCTTGAGTCCTTTTTATAATCCTAGAATTTATCTTTTAAAGATAGAATTTGAATGGTATGAATACACCTTAGATAAACATGTATTTTTGTACTTTATTATGCATTAAAAAGTAATTCATTTATTTCCACTAAATCCAGAATGAATTATAAGTTAATTAAAAATACTTATCCTTAGATAATAATTTTATCAGTGATGAAGTTCCCAAGTAATTATCACATTTTTTTTCAATATGTTAATATGTGTTTGGTGAACTAATATGATGATGATTCTTGGAGGATTGTTGTGGATTCGTGATTTGGAATTGGATGATAGTCTTGATAAGTCAATACCTTATTTACATGTGATGATTTATAAATTTTTCATGGTGATTAAATATATGTAATTATGATATTTGGAGAAGGAAAATTATTTAAAACACATGCATAAACATCCTATGATGATTTTGAAAAATTAATATCAATTGGATGATGACTTGATAGATTCAGATTTTTAAAATAAGTTTATGATGGTTGATCATAAGAAATATATACAATATTTTAGGGGGATTATTTAATATTAGACTTAGTATTTTACTAAATGTTTATTTAAAAATTAGACAAGCCAGAACTGACCACCCAAGCAGCCCAAGACAAGCCTGAGGTAAGCTTGAGGGTATCTTGTTTATAATCGGTTGAGGAGGAGTATATATGTAGAATAACCTGTGCATGTGAAGGCATGGGTGCACATGAGTAGGAATAGGGTACATGCGGGGTGACGCACAACATGGAGAGTGGTGTGTAATTGTTCCTAGAGACAAACAGGGTGCCATGGCCAAGAGTTAAATATTGAACCTTGGTTTATTAAGTAGAAAACACTCAAGTAGAAAAGAAATGCGGGATGAGTTTAGACAAAATAACTATTCACCCACTTAAGTAAATGCATATGAGGTCATGGATATTATGTTTAAGCCAAATGATATTATCAAGCATCGTCTCCTACCTTGAGCTAGGGTTATTGTTTACACAATCAACCATGAGCCTTTGACCTACCAAAAGAAGTCAATGATTAATAATGAGCCTCTGACCTACTCTAAGAAGGAAATTGTTGACCAAAATCCTCTGAGTTAATATGAGGTATAATCAACCACATGAAGAACTCTGAACCATCATGATAGATGAAACTACCATTAAAATTAAACTGACCACATTGCATATGGTTGAACATTAGAAACCTCCATGGTAAGATGATAGACCATAAGAAGGGTGGTTGACCTTGATAACTCATAAAATATTATAACATAGGAATTAAGATCATTCCAATAATTAACCAAACTATATTCTTAATTCATGATATGGAAACAATTGGGTATACATATATTCATGTTGTGCGACATTGTCATTTTGTTTCTAAAATTAAAGAAACATGTGTTATGTGAACAAAATTTTCATGTCATGTTATCAAAAGTTCATTTTGAGATTAAAGAAGCTATATTATCATTCATAAATGTTCTGGGTGCATGTTTATGTTGAGTGAATAAAATGAATAAGGCCTCATACTGATTTGATGTTGAGATTATGATTCTATATTAAATATGTGATCACACCCATCACCTTGAGATAAATACAATGAAAGAAACTATCATGCATGTATTTGATGAACATAGACCACATAAGTTCATGTTTCATGAATAAAATATTGAAATTGTGGTTATTTATTAACTATATAAAGAAGGTGTGAGATCATGAGTCTTCCAGGAATTTGAAATTATCTTTAAAAAGAGAATATCTACTAGTGATTTAAATTAGGATAAGATGAAGTTATGATTATTTCGATACTTCATTAAAATAAATGGATGAGACTTTAGGTGATTTAAAAATGGAATAGACTGTAGATTTGATGACTAAAGAAAGAAAATCCTACTGAGAGTTTTGGGATATTAAATATGAAATAATATCTTAGAATAAATGAAAATAATATTCACTATAATATTTTTTTAATATAAAAATATTTTTAGGTGATGAAGAAGATGTTGGATACTTGATAGAATATTGAGAACTCTCATACATTGTGAAAGAGAATTCTAAGACCCAATTCAACATCTATATTGAGGAGAGATAAAGAAGAGGAGAACCTAGATTGATCAAGATATAATGAAAAGTTTTGAGACTAATAGTTCTACTGATGTTATTGAATATTTTACACAATCAAACCTATTGATCCTGTCTACTTGTGAAAGAATATCAATTCAAATTTGGTGAAAAATATACTCGGAGCATATAGAGTACTTTCTATCATTGGATCAAAACTAAAAGAGTTTGTGAATATTGTGTATAACTGGTTTCTAAGGAATTATAGTTGGATTGTATAACCAACTAAAATAGTTATGGGATTGGGGTGTATAACTAGTTATTATTCTAACCACTTGGATATTTAGTAGAAATTCAATGTTAGAGAATCTAACCAACATAAAAAGGAGTAGGATTTTATATCGAACCTTGTAAATATTGTGTGTTGTGATCTCTCTCCTATTATTATTGCATATGAGGTTAGGCTATGAGATATTATAGATATTATTGAGAACTTTAACAAGTTCAAGAGGCTAAATTTTCTTATAGGAATAATTCATAAAAGTAAACCACTGATTCCACCCCCCACTCAATAGTAATCCATTATGGGGTACTACAAGTGGTATCATAGGAAGGTCCCATATAAAGATATATGAATAATTATGAGACATGGGGAATATTAACTCAGTAAAAAGTTGCGGTGTTCTCATATTTGATGGGAAGAATTATCATATCTAGAGGAATATGATTCTACCCTATCTCTTATCACATGGCCTAGAAGCGAGAGATTCTACAACAATGGGTTTTCCACCCATTACTAAATAAGTTATTATAACTCAATATGATAAGAGGAATTTAGAGTTTGATTGAAATTCTAAAAATATTATCTTAATGTATATATTAAAAAATGAATATACTGAGTTTGAAGGCCTTAAAATTTAAAATTTTTTTCATAAAAAATTAAAGAGAAGTTATGAAGGAAATATCAAAGTCAAAGAAGTCAATCTAAAAGTATGGAGAATCAAATTTTAATGCATAAATATGATTAATGATGAGATTATTGATTATTAATTTACAAGGGGTAATGAGATTGTGAGAAACATATGAGGTTTTAGTGAGATGTTATACAATTCCTTCATTATTAAGAAACGGATGTGTAATTTTCTATATATGTTTGATTAAAAAACAACAGGACTGAAAAAAGATAGGATTTGAAAATAGATGAGGGACACAACATACTTATATATTATGAGATGAGGAAAGATACAACCTTAAATAATAAATAAAAATATGATATGGATTTTGAAACTATGATAAATGGAAGAGTTAAAGAATAAGAAGTTAAATAATCAATTTATTTTGAGGATGAGTAAGATAAATAAGACTTAATGAATATTGTTATTATTATTTTAATGATATTTATAAAAGGAAAATGGAAGTGGAAAATAAAAAAATTTACCAAAGGGCTGTGATTGTGGTATCCTTGGAAATTTTTTCTTGGATTTTCAAAAGGACACTAAATATTAATAAGATAAATAAAATGTTAAACTTAAAAAAAATAAGAATAATAAGAAACATTCCAGTATAAGGAAGTAGAATTTGATTTGAAATCATGATAAATATAATTCATTATCAAGTAGATATTTAGATAATCAGGTAAGTTTCCTTGATAAGGTTAAAAAGGTATTTGATTCATCAAGTAGTGATGATGATGGCGATGAAATAACTGAGCTAGAATGAATACTAAAAGAGAATTTAGAAATATCTCTTCAGAATAACACATAACTGAATATAGAGAATAAAAATATGGAAAGAAGAAAAAAAGGGTGGCTATTTAGAAAGAAGAGTATTATAATGGAGAAGTGACATACATTTAGGATATAAAATAGTATAAATTGAAGATAGTGGAGTATGAGAAGATAATGGTTGATCTTGAGGAGAATATAAATGTAAAGTAATAAGAATTATTAATGATACAATTAATATGCATTATAGTTCAATACGAGTTAAACATGGATAGATAACAATTTACTAAGGCTAGAAAAGTAAATGATGAATCTTCTCAAATTGGTGAGAAGAATGTCCACATAAAGGAAGGTGAGTTTGTACCCAAAATGAATCAAAATAGATTTTTTTTTATTTCTAGAAATTCCAGTGTTAAAATAATATATAAGGAGGCATGAAACATGAAAAATGAGGGGAAATTCTTTGAATAAAATGGAGGAAATATTCCAAGGATACCACTATCCTATAGGGAAAATAATTATCTATTTGGAAGAATAAAAACCCAATGAAATTTTGGATATATTTATACTTATAATGGAATTTCATTGTTCATAGTATGTTTCTAGTGTATGGATGGTATGGAAATATAGTATATTCTATTTGATTTAACATTTCTTTTATAGGGGATTTGAAAGATACAAGGTGGGGTTTTGGTGAGAAAATAAGTATAAAAACTCATAGAAAACAATTTATGACTAATATCAAACAAAATATTACCTTCCAAAATATATTTGAATATTTAGAGGATGTTTGTGGAAAATTGGAACAATAAGGTCATAAATATGAGGATTCGAAAATTATATTACAAGGAGATATTACTTATGATGAAAATGAGAATAAAATTTAGAATAAGAATCATGGAAATCACTTATTTTTTAGTCCATCAATAAGTCAAGTGAGAATCCAAAAGAAGTTGAGTAATCAAATAAAGAGTTCATGATTGTTTAGCCTGAACAACTGGACAATTCTAAACAAATCGATAAAGAAAAAAGGATTAATAAGGCTAAATGAAAGAAAGTAGTTCCAGAAGACGAGGTCAAGACATATGAGGAGTCATCCACAAGTAATGACTTTAAAATCCAAAATAATAGTGAAATATGTGATAAATATATACATGGTTTAAAATATTTCATGAGAATATTACCAACTCAAGAATATTTTCTGAGTAATAAAGTTAAATTATTAGGAAAATAAGTTTCCGTGAAATGTTTGAGGAAATGTTTGAGGCTTCCACTACTAGGGTATCAAGAAAAATTAATTCTCATGGATTTTTCTAACTACCGTAAATATAAGTTGAGTTCATTCCTTTAGGGGGTGAAACATTATATAATAATACTATCAAATTCAAGTATTCTATGAAATATATATTTTTTGGATAGCTCTATGAAATCTAGAGAAAATAGTACATCAATCACACTCACATTCGTTATTCTTGATTATATCAAACATATTTTATTTTGGGATTATTAGTTGATAAAAACATGATAAAGGGGGAGTTACATAATTTCTAAATGAAAAGATTTTATATTTTGGTGAGATGTGTGTAGGTTACATGTTTCTTTTAAAAGAATATGTTTTATACATCCCTTGAAATTAAACTTGTTGAGTTTTCTGAGCATGGTATCACATATTGGTTAATTTATGGACTACATTGATCACCTTGGTTATACACTCTTGTTTTCTTTACCAAGTTATCCCATATTTAATTATAGTTATCTAACTAATGTATCTTTGTTTTGAAGATGTATGATACCATCTCTCACATTAAAATGGGAGGAGAAGATGTTTTAAGAGGAAAATTGAGGAAAGAAGCATCCCACAAGTCTTTTTCATTTATTGTCATTTAGGTGGAGAATAAATAATCCATTAAAGCATAAATATTAATATTAGGAATTTATGGCATTAAAAAAAATAAAAGGGGGTATTGAAGTTCCCAATTATGTATTTTATTTTTTTTGTTATTAAGTGAATATGTGTTTAGTGAAGGAATCTAATGATGATGCTTGAAAGATTGTTATGAATTCATAATCTGGTATTGTATTTCATTATGGATAATCTAATACTCCCTTTACATGTTTATATTTTTGATCTATTAATGATGCTTTAATTTATGTGCCTACGATATTTTGATAAGGAACATTGTTTGCAACACATGAAGAAGTCATCTAATGATGATTTTGAATAAATAATATCAATTGGATGATGTTTTGAGAGGTTGAAATTTTGAAAATAAGTTTGTGAGGATTATTTTTTGGGAATAATAAATATATAGAATATTTGAGGAGTCTTATTACATATTACACTTAGTATTTTACTATATTTTTATAAAAAAATTGGCTAAGCCAGAACCAACCACCCAAGCAGCCCAGGACAAGAACATGCTAAGATTGAGGGACTCCTGGTCCTTTCCAACTAAGGAGAAGCATATAGGTTGCATAAATTTCAAATGTGAAGGTATGGTTTCATGAATGGAACACATATTATGAGGAATAAGGTGAATGATGCGTGGTTCACAACATTTAGAGTGGTGTATGGGTGGTCCCAAAGTTGAGATGGGTGCATTGGTAGTGATTTAAATGTCTCGCTATGGTTTATTAAACAGAATATGATCCCATAAAAAAGTGATGTGGGATGCTTTAAGAAACTGAGAATATTCACATGCTTAAGTATATGGATAAGAGGCCATGGACCACATATTTAAACCAAATTACATCATTGATCATCATATCCTACGTCGATCTAGGGTTACTATGCATATGGTCAACCATAAGCCTATGACCAACTACAAGATGGACATAATCGACCACATGCCTCTAAACTATCAAAAGAAGTATATAATAAACCACAAGCCTCTGATTTATCATGAGGTATACCCAAAAACATGAATAAATCTGATCCATTATGGTAGATGGACCTACTGTGAAAGCTAGATCGACCGCACCATATATAGTTGACTATGAGAAACCTCCATGGTAAGATGAAATACTATAAGAAGGGTGGTTTACCATGAGAACTCATCAAATATTCTTCTATGAGAATTAATCTTTCACCAAAATCTAACCAAATTACATTCTCTATTCATGATTCCAAAACTTCTGGGGCTATATATATGCATATTGTTTGATATTGTGAGTTTTTTTCTAAAATTAAAGCAACATCTGTTATGCATACAAAATTTTCATGTTGTGTCATCATTAGTTTGTGTAAAACTTGAAATGGTAATATTATCCTTAATGAAATCTACATATACATGTTCATGCCACGTGAATAAAATGGAGAAGTTCATGTGCTAGTTTGATGTCGAGCTTATGATTCTCCTTGGAAGTTGTGAGCACAACTATCACTTTGATAGAAATATGATGCTTGAAGCTGTTATGAATGTATAACCATATAAGTTTATACTGCATCAAGAATATATACAAAATTAATCGCATGAATAAGGTGTGAGAGATCGAGTCTTTTGGGAATTTAAAATGATTTTTTAAAATAGAATATCTAATAGTGATTTAAATCAGGAGAAATGAGATTGTGGTTATTTGAATACCATGTGAAAATAAATGGTCATGTATTTAGGTGATTTAAAATTGGAACAACTTGCAGATTTAATGACTAGAGAAAAGATATCCTGTTTAGAATTATAGGATATTAAATATGAAATAATATCTTGGAATGAATGAAAATAATATTGGTGATAATATTTTTTAAATATGAAAATATTTTTTACGTAACAAAGAAGATGTTTTATGCTTGATATAATATTTATAAGTAATATAAATTGTGAAAGAGAATTATATGTGTTGATACAAAATATGTATCAAGGAGAGAGAAGGAAGAGGAGAAACCAACTTAATTGAGATCTGGTGAAGATTTTTGAGACCATCAGGGCTGCTGATGTTCTTTAAAATTGTACACAAGTAGACCTATTGATCTAGACTACTTGTGAATGAAGATAAATTTAAATTTATTGTATAAGAAACCTAAGGAATATTGGAGTCTTTCTATCATTGGATCAAAACTGAAGGCGGTTGTGACTGGGGTGCATAACCTATTACTGAAGAATTATAGTTGGGGTGTATAAACAACAACTATTATTATAGGATTTGGGTGTATAACCAATTTCTATTATGGCCACTTAATTATTTAGTAGATAATTCATGTTGGGAATCAAACCAACATGGACAAGAGTATGATTTTAAATTGAACCTTGTAAATATAATATGTTGTGATCTCACTTATTATTAATATATATGAGGTGAGAATGTTATATATTACAAAAAGGTTCGCAAAATTTAATAGGTTCAAGGTGTTGAATTTTACAAGAGGAAGAATTTGTAAAAGTATACCAGTGATTCACCCCCCTCCAATGGTAATCCATCCTAAGACACTACAAGTTATTATATAATGGTTGGGATTGACCAAATGAAAATGAATGATTTGGTTCTTAAATATATAGGGTTTTATTAAAGAGTTCATTTTCCTAAAATGAACTTAAAACTATATAAATCTAATGGTATTTATTTTCTCAAAGAGTTGAGTATGGTATTGATTTTAATTAATGACTTGAATTTTTTTTTATGTTCTTAGTGAATCCATAACTGTAGGTAATTTATTTCTTTTAAAATGTTTTATTTAAAATTCATTTTACACCTAAAACTAAATGGATTTAATTTATATAGTAGTGATATAAAGTGAAATTTTTTCCTCTCATTAAATATAGGAAACATGTTTATACCTTAACTTGATATAGAAACTTTTCATTAGTAATTTGTTTCCTTTATAATTTATGTTTCAAATGTAGAAAAAATATTTATATTAAGAACTATTAATTTTATACTTATATTACATAAATGGTGTTTATGCCATATATCTTATGCTTTATTTAGGTTTTTAAGAGTTTACATTGGCTATGATCATTGTCATTATAAATAGATTACTTGGTTCATTATTAGTATGAAAATATCATCAAAAAAATCTTAACATACTTATTTGGGAATCTTTCACATGGTTCAAACTTGAATTACATGTTTTTAATCCATATGAAACTTAAACAAACATAAAACCATAAGCCATTATAAAAATATTTTTAAATATACAATTCCATGAAAATGTACCAATAAAATACATTCTTAATAACCAAAAGAGTTCTAAATCAATTAAATCAAACGAAAATTCTTTCTAAATACATTATTACATAACTCAAGCAATCATTTGTAAAAATAAATAACTTTTTAATTATAATGAAAATCAAATGAATCCTTAAGTTCCCAAAATGGGCTTATTCTCATCAAAAATAATTAAACATCAATAACAATTCTAGTAAAAAACTATGCAATCCAAAAAAAAGATTCATTTTTGAAAATACACCAAAACCAAACATGGCCTTATTCTTTAAAAATCATTCTTCTTCAAATACTTACATACAAAAAAATTGAAACCAAATTACATTTTCAATCATTCCCAAATAAACCATGAGTTTTTGTTTAATGAGACCTTTTAAAACATTTTCATTCAAAAAAACTATACCAAAACACCAATCAACATGAAATATCAATTATAAATTTATATTTTTTTCACTTTGTGACTCATTTCATTAAAAACTTGAAAAAATATCATAAAAAATGTATAAATGATTCTCACAATGGGGTGTGGTAGAGTGTGGAATCATTTTACATTAAGAACAATCCAAAAAATCTCTAAAAAACACATCATGGTTTAAGGAGATTGTATACCTTCGATTTCAGAACTGGAATCATTCCGAAAATGATGTAAGGGGGTGTTGAAAAGTATGGATTCTATAATAAATTGAAAAATAGGAATGATTTATTATGAAGTTATGGTTCTTTTATAAATATGGTAAGGGCTATATCATCAATTACTAAAATGCACTGTTAAAAGAATCTTTTGTCAGTTCTAAAATCATAAGCACTAATAATTTAATAATTTTTAGCACTTCATTTAACACTGATAATTATGGATACGTGAGAGTGGTGAACTTGATACATTAGGGTCGCGACCTAACAAATAAGAGTTATCACATAATATGTAAAGGTTACAAACTATATCCACACTAATTTTAGCACTCATATTGGTAGATTTATCAATACTAAATTTATAAATGATAATTTTTTATACATAAGGGTATCCAGCTTGATATGTATGGGTCACCACCTAATACGCAAGAGTTATCACCTGATACATAAGTTTTACCACCTATATTAGCACTAAGGTTAGCACTGATAAATGTTTGGTTATTAATTATAATTAAAAATATAACTATTTATATAAAGGAATAAATATTTTAAAAATATATGTATCATTATTTATATAATTGTATAATTGTATTCATAAATAATTATATATATACATACAAAAAGATAAATCACAGAGATAAAAAAATACAATAATAATTAATATATATATATATATTTATAATTATATAAAAAACATTAATAGTTAATAAATATATTTCAATGTGACTAATTTTATTTAATAAATATTATTAATTATATAAATATATAAATATTTTTAGATATATAAATGTTTAAATAAGTAGTAAAATATTAAAAATTACATTTAAATACAAAATATTAACAATAAATTACTAATGATATAAATGTATATAATAGAAATTATATATATAATTTTAATAATAATTATATTTAAATATTTTTAATAATATTTAAAAACTTTTAGTAATTATATAAATGATTAAATAGTTAATATTATAAAAAAATGTATTTATATTTAAAATTATTATTAACAATATATTAATTTATCGAGGATTATTTTTAATATATTACAAATTAATATCAAATTTACTATCAATTATTTTTAAAATAATACGAATTTTTTTTTATTTTAAGAAACCATATATAAATTACATATGTAAAAATAATGTTCTTTTACTAACTACTTGAAATATATTTATAAATATATAAATGTTTTTCACAATATATTATTATTAATAAAACTATAAAATTAAATGTACAAATTTTTATAATTATATTTAAATATATTTACAGTAGCTAATACATAGTTATATTTTTATTACTAATTATAGATGTATATATTTTATTAATTTTATAAAAAAAATAAAAATAATTATTAATTATACTTAAAAATATTGTTATTTATATAAATGAAGAAATATTTTTTGAAATATATCATTAAATATATAAATGTATAATTATATTCATAAATAAATAAATAAATAAATATATATATATATATACACAAAAATATTTAAAATAAATATACATGACTAATTACTTAAATATAATTACTAATTAACAATTTTAGTATTAAAAAAATATACAAAAATATTAATTATAAAATTAGAAAAAATTTATGTATAAGTTCATTTTATTAATTAATTTAAATATTTTATGTTTTTCATTTTTTAATTAATGATTTACATATATGAATTTCGTTATTCACATATTAATATGTGTGTGCACACGTGTGCATGTTTGGACAACCCAAATACTTGTGTGTGTAAATGAACCCAATACATACATGTGTATATTCAACTATTACAATTCAAATAACATTAATTTTATTATAATATCAATATAAAATAAAGTAAAATTAATTAATATATATATATAGATATTTCATATATATATTGTAACACCCCAAGAATTAAAATTACTTATGTAGTTAAAAAACTAATGTGTTCAACAACTTGCTTCACACACAACACCGAACCAAAACAAACCACATAACATTATATAATTGATACAATGTAACCATTAAGTTATAAAATATAAATATAAGTAACAAATTTATGAAATATATATAGAAATAAAGATCATTTTTAGTAGAAAAAAGATAAGACCACCTTTTAGTTAAAAATGTATTTTTTCTAAAATTATCTTTTCATGAAATATATTTTAAGAAACTAAATATATTATAAATAAGGTTTATTATTGTTATAAACAATATATATTTCTATATGAATAATATATTGACACTAATTTTATTAGTAATTGATAGAAAAAAAAATATGAATGGTTAATATATTGAAAAGTTGTTTTCCTGTAAATATAAATTTTCATAATATTTTATAATTTTATTTAAATGTTATATTAAAAAACTCTAGAATTTTCATTTTATTTTTTTGTATTTTTCATATATATATTATCTTAAGATTTATTTTTGATATTTTTGAGAATTAGTATATTTTTAGGTGAATAATGAGAAATATTGATTTTGCTAAAATCATCACTTTTATAAAATTATTATAATACAAGAATGACTTATTTTTTTGAAACAATTTTTATATAAAATAAATATATTTATAATGTAAAATAAATCATTTAAAAAATTATTTTATAATTAAAAAACCCATGTTTTTATTTTTGGAAACTTAAGTAATATTCCATCTAAAAATGAATTTATTCACTTATGTTAAAGACTAGTTTTCATTATTTGTATAAATTAAATCTAAAAAATGGATTTTAAATTTTAGATCAAAATTTTCATATTATTTAATAAGGTTAATTTCATTTTTATTCCTAAAATATGATTACTACGATTAAAGTTAATGACCATGATAATGATGAAAGAGATATTTTCAAAGAATTGTTTTATTAATGTTGTGTAATATTTATCTAATAAATTTAATTTATATATTTTATATAATGACTTTGATATGATTTACACACACACACAAAGATATATATATTAACAATAAAGGGTAGGGCTAAAGGCCCAAACCCATTTTTTATAAATTGGAAAAATAGGTACAAGAGAAGGGGAGGGACATAAAAGATAGGGTTGTTCAAAACAAAAACAATGATGCAACTCGTGATTGAGTAAACATGATATGATTAGAGGTTCTTCCACCTTGTTCACAAGTATTTCAACCCCTACATGTATTGACCCTATACCATGGTCCACCTCCATCATTAGGGGGTTCATCAATAGATATGAGTCTTATCTAATCTACTTCCAAGGCAGGGACGCTTCGCTGCTCATCCTCCTCTCTAGTATCTGGGGAAAGTAACTTAAATGAGTTATGCATATTAAACCTCCTACTTCTCTATGAAGATGAAAATTTTATAACCTTATAAAAGTCAATATATGTAACCATGTACACTTACCTTGTAATTACAATGACATTGTTTTTAGTATCGATACCAACATCAGTCTTTCCAATAGAACCAGATACCTCCTTGTAGGAAGAAAAAGCAATAAACTCCTAATTTTAAACTTCCAAAACATCAAAGGGATATAAAATAAGACTATATAGAACCATAGAACTTTTATTTTCATCCCCTGTAATGATTTTTTATCAACATTTCATCATAATGAAACTGAACTTGGATCAGGAACATCTAAAGGCATGCACACAGCTTGGAATTTTTGGAAGTTAGTCCTAGAAGCTGTTTCAAAATGGGGGAGGAAAGAGTTCACTAGTCCACCAAACCTAGAATTCCTGAAATCACCCTGAGTTTCTTTTGATCCTAGATGTTAATAATAATAGTCAATGCATGGAAATCTTTTAGGGTGAGTAGTGGAAAAACTATTCATAATTTTCTCAGAAAAGCTGTAACCAATTTATATTTTTCTTTACCATTATAAGTGGACAATAGTTACTCTTTCCATAATAGAGAATAAACCCCATTTTGAAAAAATAGCTTTTCATAATATATTGTTTGAATAGATTCACCTACTTAACTTTCAACCTCTATAGAGAGAGAATCATTAAAAGATATCCTAACAAGAGGAAATTTCTCCTTGGCTACCTCTTCATCAATGATGTCAGCCCAATACATCAAATGATTTGAAAGAAGTTTTGGTAAAAGTGGAAAATACATAAAACCCTACACCTATAGATAGTGAACCCACATTTATTATTCAGGGACATCAACAGAATCATACCTCACATGTTGTTTATCAGCATGAGAAACAATAACATTTGTAATAGTAGGTTTATAGACAACTAGTGTTTTTCTAGAAGGAAAATACTGACATGCTACCTCTGCATTACTGGTATTATTTTCTACCTTTCCCTTCTTGTGGAAATACATCTCTACATGGCCATTTATAGAAAAAAATAGAATTGATCTTTTTACTATAGGAAGATTCTTTGTGATAGAAAAACTTACAGTGCAAATTGAAATCATGGACCATTTCATACATAATTATCAAAGAGAACTCGTCATTAATAGTTGATAGTATAACCCCATAAATTAATGTGTATAATATGTCAACTTCAACTAGTATATGATCATAGTGAACAAATATGATGTTTTTAGTTTCCATATCCATTTTTATCAAAATACCAATAGATAATGTAATATCATTGAGAATTTTTTGATGAAATAAAATCATGTTAATTCCATAAACTCTAACCCACACCTACATAAGAGATTTAATGTCCTCTATAGAATTGAATTTATAATCCCATTCTTAGATATATAGATATCCAGGCTTCAAGGAAACATACCCAAACCCCCAATCCTTTTTCTTATACTCTTTATAAGGGAAAACAAAATGAAAGTAACCGCACCCCATCGAGATACATCTCTGAGAATTAAAACAGAAAATATAGGATAATTGAATCACTAAATCATTAATTCTCCATAGATTATAACCCATTTGGAGAAATAAATGATCAATAATAGATCATTTTTCTAATTATATATTCTGTGTGGAAATATCCTTATTTGAGATCACATGGGAAATTGTTTTCTTCTTTTGAACCTTACAGTGTCCACATCCTTAAAATGGAAGAGGAGATGATTACCGATTTCATCGGATTCGTTGGTTTTACAAGATCCTCCCTGATCAAAAATTGAGCCCTGTAAGGGACTGAGATTTGAATATAAAGAAAACTCAGGTCAATCTGAGAGTCCTCCATGAAGTATCTTGAAGCATAGGCAGTGTGTAAGTGTCATGGAACTAGAAGAGAACTAAAAGTCACCACCATCACCATCACCATGGAGAGGCTCCCAAGCCCTAGTCCACATTTCCATCTAATTTTCCTTTGATTTATACAAATATATAAAAATAAATTATCACTCATTTAATTTTTTATTAATGTTATATAATATTAATAACACTTAATTCTCAAAAAAATCAGTTTTCTACAAATCATTTTTCCTTTATATTATATATTTTAATTCAAAAGTTACTTTTATAATTTTTATAAATTGAATTTGATTAAATTAAGATTAAATTTATGTTCATCAAACCCAAATTTGTTATGATAGGTTATTTTATATGTTTATTAAAAAATACATTACTTGGGTAAAAACTAGATACCCTAATAAAAACAAAAAAAGTAAAAGTAAAAAAATATAAGAAAAAATTAATTACAACATGTTTAAAACATGTTTTGAAATAAGTTTTTAAGGATTTATCAACCTAAGATCACCCTAAAATCTATTATTTTGAACTTTTGGAGTCATTAACACTTTAATAGTGTAATGATATCATTGAAACATGAAGGGTATTCAATGAGGTACCCTTTTCTTCACTGATAAAATGGTACACTTCCACCCCTTCACACCACACTGATTCATTTGAATTCATTATTACAACACTTAAATTTTTATACCCTTAAAAGTATCTCTTAAGTTATTAATCATATAATATCAATTATTTATCCTAATCTCTTAATTTAAAAGGATACTTTCAAGGTAAAGTTCAGGGCACCAAATAAGTTAGGTGCATGCACAATATGAATTAGTAATAAGGTAAGGGTTTCTATCTCAATCATCCTTTATTGAGGTATGATTTGATATTATGCACCAATATTCATCTATATGGTGTAAATTTTTTCCCTTTGGATTATAATATCATAAATTATTGTTAATCATAGAAACTTCACTTCCATTCATGCACTTCCTTATTGGGATATGATTGATATCATCCCTAAAATATAAGGGGTTTTTTTTAACACAATCCACTTTGTTGGGTTATAATGATTCTCCTTTATATTTGTCTTTAATTTCATATATTATACCCTATTTATATCTTAATATATCACTTATTATTCTAATATTACTTAATTAATAGTTATATTCCTTCTTAAAAATGTAACTATGTTAATAATAATTCACATCCTCTTAAATGATAGCCCCTGCCCATAATTTCCATTATCACTAATGTTTTCTTTTTTATTTAGAAGACTAATTATGTATTATCTCATTTTAATTTCATATTTAAATTCTTATATTTTCAACATAATGTTTGGTTATCCCTTTTAATTTGTTATATTTCAACAAATGTGTTTAAAACATAAAAGGGGATATTTTGAAACCACCCTCATTAATTTTGGGTTACACATTCTCTTTAATTTTTCTCCCATTTTATCTATCTTATTTTTTTTATTTCATATTTTTATATATATTTTACATATATATATACCTAACTTACTATACCTTTATTTTTTGTGGTTAAAACATGTTTTAGGTTCCCTTAGAAATTCACACTTGTATTTAAACTTGACTTAAGGGGACTTTCTGAATATTTATTTCATGACATGTGTCACCGCTATAAAATGTTTTTCACCATGAATAGATTCTATAAAACCTCACTATTTTATAGAAAAATATCTTTGTTAATTTTTTTCTAAAGGTAAATAATAAACTATTTCCTTCATTAAAATATCCAATTCTCATTTTGAAAAGCATCACTTATACAGTTATTTTTTATTCTTACTTATCCTTAATCCTTCTCATGATTTTTTCTACATTGGAACTAAATGTTCCAGAAAAATGTTTCTTTATTAAAATATAGAGATCCATAATGATTTAATTTCTTTTTTTATTGGTAATCCTTATGATATAGAATTCGGTTATGCTTTCAGACAAGATTATGAAACCCACTTCTTTATCATGGGTTTTATCATGATTTTTCTTTATGTATGGTTTATTTTCTTTAGGTAACACTTGAATTCATATAAATAATATGATTTTAATTATTTTATGGGTGAGACTAAAACTATATATTCCTCCAATGAATTGGGTAATGTTTTCATCTCATGATATACCATGTATGGTGCACAAATAGTTATCCTAAGAACACTATTTTAGGTGATGCGTGGGACTGAAATTATATAATATTTCAATGAATTTGGTAATTTTTTTATCTCATGAGATACCACTCACGGGTGGTTATCCTAATAAAATTTTGTTATGTGATGGGTGGCCTTGAAATTATATAACCCTATAATGCATTGGATAGGGAAACATATCTCATGATATGTTTTGTATGGGATTAGAGAGTGAACTAATCCACTATGAGACTTTGTTCTCTATGTTTATAGGAATGGGTAGTGAACTCTATCCACCATGGGACTCTTTCTACTATGATTTCTATAAAAATAATCCCTGATTTATGTTTATGATGTCATATTTTCTTTATTGTTTCCACATATTTATGATTTCATGATCTTTTGATATCATTTCCTTATGCCATGTTTTCATGATTATCTCACACTTTTATATCATGGTACATGTTTTTTATTTTGATATTACATGTATTTCATTCATGATATATGGGAAACTATTATTTTCTCATGTTTTATTTGATAAGAAATTTTTCCCTTGCTTAAGTTTTATCATATTTTTATAATATTACCATTGATTACATGTTGATAAGTTTTCTCTTACTGGGAAATTAAGATCACCCTTTTCATATGTTTTCCATCCCCAGGTTATGAAGATAAGTATAAATTATGAGAAATTATAGAATGTGGACTAGAAGATTTTAATTATAGAGAAAGGTTCACAAGTTTATAAAATAGGTTTCTTATGTAATTGTTCCTCAAATACACTAAAACAAAAATGTTCTATGAGCTATGTTAGATTTTTGTGAGATGTGATGTATAACTTTTAGTGATAATGTAAAATGATGATATGTTTATATTGGATTTTTACAGTTGGTATAATATTAGGATTTACTTATTTTTGAAAATTAGTCTAGTTATATTAGGGATTGGGATTATATAACTTTAGTGAAAACCCTAGGGATAAGTCTAATAGATAAAACTAAGTAAAGGATAAAATCTAGAAATATTATTAAGGTTGCGATTATGTGATTTTATAAAAAATAACATATATGTATGGATACTAAAATTGGATGTAGGTTCTATAATAGATGTACCTAGGTGTAGTAACCCTAAAAGGGGCATATTGGGTATTAACTCAATCATCATCTGGTGCAAGAAAAAGAGGTATAACTACACACTTAGTTTAACACTCCTAGGGGATATTATTTTTCCAATAACATTCTCTTTATAAGCCATTATGAAGGATTTATTATGTTAAAAAGTTAGGTCAAAGAGTATTAGAGAAACAAACCTAAAGAAACTGAGATTGAATTGAGAATTATTTAGGTTGAATTCAAAGATAATGTGATGGTTTTAAAAAGTAAGACATTTCAAGGATAAATTTCTTTATATGATAATTTATGATAATTATCTTATGATGTTGATTTCTCATCACCCATATTAACCCCTTTTGGTTTTAGTAATGGATAAACCCCTAAGGAACTAAGTTAACGACAGGTTATATGGACAAAGTGAAGATTATACTAATGAGAAACATAACAGGATAAGACCTAGAGTAATAAATCTAAGGATCATTTGAAATCATCTATGAAAATTATGATTAAAAACATAAACTTAGTTAAATTTCAAAAAACAGAAAATAAAAGAAGGATAATTTCTCATAGAAGTTTAGGTGGTGAATATGATGAAGAAAAGAAGATTCAATTTCCATTGTGTCAAAAATGTCAGAAGAGTAACATGGGGGGAATGTCTCAAAAGAACTGGAAGATATTTTATCTATGGTAAAGGAGGGAATCAAGAAAAAAATTCTCAAGGAAAAAAAGAAGTGTTTAGTCAATATTATGGGTAAAAATAATGTTCTCTATAAGGATCCACTAGCAATTCGATGTTTTATATGTCAGGAATTTTGGAACTATAAAAACCAATGCACTAATCCAAAGGATTAAGATGAAATTCAAAAACAACAACCTCATATAGAATTATAATAAGGAAAATTCTATAAAATGACTAATATTAAAGTAGATAGTGATAATTAAGTGGTGTTGGGTATTTTTTGCTCTTTATTAGGGAATGTATTATTTTAAGTATGTTTTCACAAACTATTAGATATTTAGTTATAAATAATAAATCTTGGTAATATAATCATTTTATATGAATCTACTTCATGGTTTATGGGATTATGATTCATGAAATTCTTATTATCCTTATTTTAGATAAATTTAATTCAATTTTCAAAATCAATTTGTCTCTTGACTCAATGGAAAACTTATTTGTTGGAATAAGGAAATAACATTTCATATAAAACTATGATACACTATCAATGCATAGATTATTATGAACACCATTTAAAGGTAAATTATATAATGTGGGTCTTGATATAGAAAAATTACAGACTCTTAGTTCAAATGGTTGAATAAAAACTCCACATTATAATTGAGCCTATTTTAAGGAAAAATATGTTCCTGAATTTGTATGGTTGATATCTCTATTTAAATTATATCCAAGGTCATTTATATTATTTATATACCCTTAGTTATTTCTATTAGTATGAGATAATTAAAATTGTGATGATTTAATTTATTTAGGGGGTGTAATACCCCAAGATTTTAAATTACATTTACCTTTAAGAACTAATGTGTTCAATGATTTCTTTTACATACAACACCATACAAAAAAAACTAAAAAAAATTATGTAGTTATTATAATTTATCTGTTATGTTGGAAGTTATAAATATAGGTAACCAATTTATAAAATATATATAGAAATAAAGATCATTTTTTAGTCTGTTGAGATAACTGATAAGATCACTTTATGGTTCAAAATATATCTTTTTCTAAAATTATATTTTTATATGATTTATTTTAAGAAGATAAATATTTTATAGATAAAGTGTATTTTTATATAAATAATATATATTTTTATATGAATAATATATTAACAATAATTTATTATTAATTAATAAAAAATAATAATAGGAATGGGTAATACTTTGAAATGTTATTTTCCTATAAAAACAGTTTTTTATTATATTTTATAATTTTATATAAAAGTTAAATTCTAAAATTTTTGAATTTTAATTTTAGAAAATGAACTTCATTTTTATATTTAAAACATCAATATTATATTAATATTATTTTTTGGGATTTTAAAAAAATAGTTAAATTTTAGGCGAATAGTGAAAAATACTGATTTTGTTAAAACTATCACTTTTATGATATTATTATAATACAAGAATGAATTAATTTTTTTTATTTTTTTATATAAAATATAGATATTTATAAATTAAAATAAATCATTTAAAAAATACTACGTTTTATTTATAAAAATCATGTTTACCATTTTGGAAACTTAAGTAATATTCCACTTTGAAAACTATTTTATTCACCTATGTTAAACATTATTTTTCATCACGTGTAGAAATTAAATATAAAAAAAATGATTTCATATTTGATATCAATATATTAAAACTATTTAATAAGTTTAATTTCATATTTAGTTATAAAATTATGATTACTAAGATTAAAGTTAATAACGATGATAATTGTGAAATAGTTATTTTCAACGAATTGTTTTATTAATGTTTTGTAATTTTTATCTAATAAATTAAATTTATATATTTTATATAATGACTTTGATATTATTTATATAGAAATATATAAATATATTATCACTTATTTAATTGGTAATTAATGTTATATAAGATTAAGAACACATAATGGTCAAAACATCATTTTTTTCTATCAAAATATTTTTTGTAACGGTCTGTGACTTCTCACCCCATTAATTTTTTGGTTTGATAGTTGGATGTGTTCAAAGGAATATTTAGGAGGGTTTGGTGGAGTTTTGGATACAAATTTTCTATATATGGTAGTTCAAAATTTGAATATTTATTCATGTTGCAAGAGGTTGATTCACTCCTAGTTGGTTGGCGATTAACGAATTGAAGTTCAAATGAGGGTTCTATTACTAATTAACTCACAGCGTTAGGAAAATTAATGTTGTGAATTAAATTAAGTTTAAGTAACCATGAAAATTAATATTTGTTTGTTGGATTTTCAGGTTTGATGAATTCAAAACCTGATCTAGATTTATGGCTTGAAATAGAGGGCCTCATGAAAAATCATGATGTGAATATGCGATTCACGATGTGAATGTAGAAAGTTCCATCTAGTTTATGAACATCATAAATTAACAAAATTATTTATTTCATCTCTATTTTTGGGAAAACTCTAGGTTATTTTGGGAGATTTTCCATCCCCTCTCCCCCTACTTTGATCCTTGGCTTATGGATGTTGATCGTTGGAAATCTGAGGTGGGTTATCCTCTTTATCCCATTGTTTTCTATCATTATTCGTTTGGGGATTCATAGTAGTGATGATGTTTTGATCATGTTGAGTTTGGGATGTGATTTTGATGATCTCTTAGTGTGGTTCAGGTTTATTTAAGTTTTCTGAGTACAATTTTGGTCTACCAATTGTTTCTCCTTCACCTCATTGTGCATAGTAAATCAGAAATAGTTTTTGAGGTAGGGGATCCTCATACTCTCGCTATTTATGAACATATGTGTGGATCACATACTTTTTCGATTCCATTAGTTGGATGGTAAGGGTTGAAATAATATATTTAATGAATTTTATTAATCTCAAATTGATAGGAAGAGGGATAAATCACCTGTTTTACTACTTTGATGATATTGTTGATGAGATTTTTCATGCTTGTTTCCATTGATGAAAATCACAGCTATTGAGAATCTTGATTATGTTATAGTTGACATGTATCTGAGAACCTAGATGTGTTGATTGTTTAATCGTACCCAAAATTAAGAAGGATAGGAATGTATATATGGCTAATGAATTGGTTGCCCATAGAAATATGGAATTTGTGCGATAATAATCATGATAAATAATGATGTAAATTAATTTAATACCTTGAGACTACGTCATGGATGTTGGGGTGTGATGTTTTATGTGGTTTTATTTATTTTGTTTCCTTGTGTGATGTGGGATATTGTGTGGTGATTCTGGAGATCATCTGGGTTGTGGAATGTGTGTTACAGTGATGCGATGGTTGGTTGGCATGGTATGCGATGTGGGCAGTTGTGCAATAGTGGTGATGTATAATGGTTTTATTGAATAGTGGTTGTGATGTGTGGTGGTTGATATGGGTGATTATTTTGGTGAGATCGATTGGATGATGTGGTGTTGTGACGATGGTTGTTGTGAGATGGGTGAGCTGTTCTGTGGTGTGGTTGTTCTAGTTACTCAGTTAGCCCTATATTAAATTGTAATACTGAAATTAAATGTCACGAGTTGGTAAATAAATAAAAAGGGACCAAATTGATGTGTGGTAATTGGATTAAATGATTTTAATGATAAATTAATGGGCTCTGAAAATTTTAATGAAATGGATTAGTAAAGAGGATTTGGTGGAACTCATTAAATATGAGAAATGGTGAACTATTAATTGAAATTGGAATTGTGTGGTTATGTGTGGCAATTGTATAGTGTGATGCATTTAGTGGTGTTGGTAGTTGTGATGATTTTCCTATGGTACAATGGAGGTGTTGTGGTGTATGCTAGTGCAGTTGATGTGAACTCATAGGTTGGGTATTGTGTGTTATCTATCTATCATGTATTTTATTTTATTTATATATGCATCCCACCCAAGTTGGATGACCTTTCTAATGCACAAATATTTTTTGTTCTAGTTTTTTCCCAAAACATCCATGATGATGGTGATATAGATGGATGACTGCCCCCTATTTCCCTCTTTTCCTTCATTAGTGATGATATGAGTTGGTGTTGAAAATTAACCAGTGATGATACAGTTTAGTGTGGGAGATTACCCAACAGTGATGAATATTTTATATACGATTGGGGCTTTAAATGGTGAGAGGAGGGCACAAGGTTGATGTCTTTCATGTTCATGATACCTTTTTTCCCTATGTATGTAATTAAGTTGTGATGTGATGAGGTTGTGATGTGATGAGACTGTGATACAATGAGGTTGTGATGTGATGAGGTTGAAATGTAATGAGGCAGTAATGTGATGATAATTGATGAAATAACCGGATGCTAGACCTTTTAGGGTTGGGGTAGGTAGGTATGTGTCCCAACCCACTGTAAATATTTCTAGATATGTGATATGATATTTATTGAATGTATGGGAGCATAGGATGTTTAAATTTGGGGTGTGAGAGTGGAAAATCAGTAGGTAAGAATTCTTGGGGAGCCTTTTTTTTATGTTATTGATACTATATTACAATATTGGATGCATGATTTGGTGGGTGGGTCATGGTGAGAATAGGATTGGTTATTTGATTTTCTTAGATGATTGTTGGTTCTGCTCTTTATATATTGGAGAATTAGTATTCTCTTTTCACATGTGCACTGAAGACATTGGGTTTGATCCTACCAAGTATACATGTTATGATCACCCTACGTATATATGAACAATTTTTCATGTTTCTAGGAGGACTTTGGGGATCTATTTGGACATTACCATCTTGGGTTTTAACGTTGTTTTTATGTTGCAGTCATAAGACTTGTCTTTTGGTATTTACTTGGAGTCTTTTATTTGTATTTTTTGACATTGTTCTTAAATTGTGGTATGGTTCTGGATTTACATTTATATTATATTCTGGAGTTACATGGTGGGTTTTTATCCTATCTCTTGATCCTATATTATTATAGAGGGTAATTTCTTCCATATGTGAGATTTTTATACCCTATGTGCATACCATCAACTCGAGGCCTACTAGAGGTGGGAACTGGGGATCATTCTCTATATTACTTCATTTTAGACTAGAAGGGATACCTTTTAAGGGATGTGGTCAAGATAGAGTGGTATCAAAGGTTTTTTTTTGATATATTGGATATATTTTGGAGATTGGAACTGTGAGGATTGTATGGGTTTGTAGAGAAATAGTGGTAGTTGATCTTGGCGTATGATAATGGTCAGGGAGATCAGCTAGGAAACATGATTTTAGAGTTCCTCCTTACTTTTTAGTAATGGATCATAGTCAATAACCATGAGTAGATCAAGATGTATAGGTTCAACAGGATGATCTGATTGACCATCATAGGATCAACCCAACAGAAGAGGATGAGGCATGGAATAAGTCCTTTCATTTCTTTAAATGGTAGATCTTGGGAAAATATGTGGGGAGCATATCTGATATGGAGACAGAGTACTAGTTAGAAAAGATCGAGATTTATTTTGGTCCAATTCAATATCTGTCTAAGTTTTGGGTTTCATTGGTATTTAGTCATATATGGAGAGTTTTGTGTTAGTTGTGGACATTGTATCTTAGTGTCCAAAATGAGGTAGAGGTATTGTAGCTAGACTACTAGAAAGAGTTCCATTTGGAATTCCTGTCATCAACGATGAAGGAGGAAATCAGGAAGAAGATACTCTCCATAAAACTTGGGATCCTGAGTGTGTGGGAGAATGGGATTAGATTTAAGGATCTATTACACTTTACACCTAATGTATTTCTAGGTGAGAAGTCTAGAGCTTGGCATCTGGGGTAGGAATTGTGCCCAATGATCAAGTATATGGTCACCTTATTTACACTTTCTATGTATTTAGAGGTAAGGAGAAGGTGGAGGTTACTGAGAATATTATCTTTCTAGGAGGTGATCCTTAATAGAGTGGCTATAAATATGTCCCGAGAAGTAGAGCTTCAGGAAATGGGTCAAATTCATTTAGATAATCGAGGATTTGAAATTTGGGGAACTGACCACAACAGATCCCTTCACATATTTCTATGGTATGTGGATTATGAGAACATTCTAGGGGATTCTAGTTTTTGTTCTATATTTGTAGGGGACATGGTCATATCCAGGCTCAGTATCTAACTTCTCATGGTGTCCAATTTCAGATAGACAGTCAAGCCCCTTTATGGTAGAATCAACAATTTCCTCTGATGCAGTTTTTGTAGTAGGGACCATTGGAACTTGTTAAACAACTGAGGGAAGATTGTGTTGGAAGGGAGAAGCATTTTTATGTTTATTATTCTTTGGGACCTTGGCCAGAGCATGGTTGTGGAGTCCAATAATAGATAGGTAGTGGGTTTTGTCATGGTTAGATGCATGTGATAGAGGTGATAGTTCCCATAGATCTATAGGTTTTATGAGGTACTATTATTTTTTCTCATACCCTTATTTATGCCTTTTTTATTAATTATATTTAAACCCCTTTGTTTCTACAACTTTGGTTTATACATTTAGAGTGGATTTGGAGAGGCTTCCAATGCCTCTTTTGTTATCTACACCAGTTAGAGGTCATGATTCTTTGTTTGATGTGTGTCAGGGATGTAGACTGGAGATGGGGCAATACCAGTCAATGTGTAATGCCCCGACCCCAGTTACCTAGCATCAGTGCATTATTACATAACATTTGCATGATCACAAAAGATCAAGTCTCGAAAGACCGATTAGTTTAGTAGCCTTGCAATCACTAGATACATTCATAAAGTTTACATTACATCATAAAGTAAAATCAAATAAAACAACATCTTGTCTTCATAACCCCTCATACATTTCCTGCAGGTCATTCATATAATACTTCTTCACATCCTAGAAAAAATTAAAACATTGAAAGGGGTGAGCTCAGATGCTCCATAAGGGTAACAATATAGTGGAAACTATCATAAATAAACATAAATATTTAAGGCAATGTATAAATAAAACAAAATCCTTTAAAACTTTAACTTCAGCATAATATGGAAAAGATAAAATGAAATAATTTCATTTACTTATTCACATGGATATTCTACTAGTCTAATAATCACATTCAATATTAATAACCACTTTCATAATGATGGAATGCATAATGCCAGACTATCATAACCACATAGCCAAGGCCTCGTGCCAAGACTACAAATAAGATTTTGTCAGGGACTCGTTCCAAGACACTAGTTTGTCTCATGAGACCTACTGATGCATCTAGGAGCTATAGCGGGATCCACCCGTCACTTATTAAGTCCAATGCATTTCTCATATGAATAGGTTTAAACATAACATAAACATTCGTATTAAAACTAGCATACTAAATTTCAATACTTTCTCCATAAACCGTGAATTGTATAAAAATGACACATCCACATTAAAAAATATCAAAAAACCTTAAATACAATATGTAAGTTTTGTATCATAATAAATCAACTTCAAATAAGCTTAAAATCCATCAGAGGATGTTGACATAGATGAAATCAAAACTATTTGAGATAAATATCTCTTTTTTGAAATCCTTTAAAAGTCACATAATTATAAAATAAAAAATTTACTTTCAAAATATTCTTATAATATTTTAAGGGAATATTCGATGATTTTATAATGATAGAAAATATCCGCACCCTCTATATAAGTTAAAAAGGACATTCTTACCTTAATTCTTTCTAAAAGGTTAAAAAGGACCTTGTTTGGAAAACGACGGAAAGATTCGTTTATAAACTCCTTATAAAAAGTCAACCAGGGTAAAAATGAATTTAACCCATAGTCTATAAAATAGTAATAATGTTTTAAAATACATTATTAAGAAATATGGATGTGGATGATAAAGAGGTCCTAGTAGATAATTACGTATAAACAACCACAGATAACAAAGAGATTGTGAAATAAACCCTTACCTTGTAATTTTCCTTGGTTGAGGGTAGGTTAACCTCCTGTATAATGGTGAAATAATTTTTATTTAATTATACAAGAATCATATACATTAATATGCTATCATATATGATCTTTTAACATTTCTTTGTTAATAATATCTTAGTATTATCGTCGTTTCAGGCGTTAACTTACTCATTTTCTTTTATATGTTTCGTTACATTAGCGGTGTTTGTTATGGATAGGTTGTATAATATTCATATCCAGAATGATATAAATTCCTTAAACATTATTTTTAATCATAAAATGAGAATTATACTTGAATTAATACGATGGGGAAATGAATCTCATCGTGTTCGTGGAGACGGTAATCCGTACGTACGCACGAACGCTACTTCCATTTCATTTTTCATTTTAAAAGGAATAAAAACCAAATGATACATAGGTATATTATTATTCCATTATAATATAATATCTTATATTTGTTACTTAAGTTCATTAACACCATCCTTTATACATTCCATGTATGGTATGAACGAGTCATATCACTTTGAGGGGGCGGTAGTCCGCACTTCCTCAAATGAAATTATTGTATATATATACAACATGAAACGAATAGTGGTATTCTATAAAATGGAATTACAGAAGATTATATATAAAATAAATATAATAAATATAATATTTAATTATATTTCCATCATAATGGCCACCATGATAGGTGGTAGGAGATAATTGAACAATCATCGTTTCGTGAGGCGTTTGGTTTCCATCCAAAGAAACATTATGTTCTTCACCCATTAGATGGAGGTGTGTGTACGTATAGTTTGAATAATTCTCATAGAAATATCCTAGTATATTTATTATACTGGTTTTTTTATAAAAAAAATAATAAGAAGAGTTTAGGGGTTGGAGAAGTAAAATAAAAGAAAAGAAGCTAAGAGAAATCGTTACCTTTAATTTGGGTAACTCCCTTTGGTTTGAAAAAAAAAGGACTCTTGAAGTGACTAATGCCTAGAGTAAGGCTTCTAAGAGGAGGATAGGGATGTAGGGAGCTTAATTGGGAAGAGTTTGGACGAGCCAAAAGGCTTGAGAGGTGTGAGTAATTGGTTAGAAGTGGTGTCCTTTTATAAGGGGGAGGAGGGTCTCTTTAGAAAAAACTTAAAGTATTAATTTATAATAAATTCATATTCAGTTTATAATGGATCCAAAGTGTATTATTAAATTTATAAGGTGGTTATGGGTCGAAAAAAAACCTAACCAATAGATTTTAGACTGGTTTGGGGCACTATAGTAACCTTATCTTTTAGATTTAACTCTTAGTTAAATAGTTTGACATTTACCATGTCTCTTTGTATTTTTATATTATATAGTTAATAAACTTTCTATATAATTCTACGCTACCCCAAAGTGGACCATTGATGATATACCTATCATTATATAAGTCCTTTGGCTGAACCTTAGATTTTTATGATTATAATATCAATTAATAATATAATATTTGTTTTAAAAACTTTTTTATGTCAATTTTGACACTATTGGGTATTTTGTTTTTTTATAAATTCATAAAAGCATTATTACTTCGAATAAAATTCATATAACCAATAATAATATGTCATATTAACCTAGAAAATTATTTTAATTTATACGAAGTCTCAAATTACATTTATTTGGATATTTATAATATCAATTATTTTAATATTTCATTAATTAGTTAATTACTGCATCACCATTGTGTCATAAATAATTTAAATTATTTAATGTCTAAAAATTATAAATAAAATACGATCATGTAGGAAATATTTTTATCTTTCTAATGAATATTTATAATCTAATTTATCTTATGTGTAATCCTATATTAAAAATGTTTTAGTTATTAAACTTTGATTTTAACTATTTTAACTCTTCTTTGAATTAAATAATAATAAATGTCCTAATCTAATCCAAGTGGACCAAAGAGGTTAATTTTTATTCCTAAGGTTTTTTTGGTCGAATTATACTTATACAATATAATTAGTACATGTGTTAGGTTAATAATAATTTTATTTTTACCCTTAATTACCCTATTTACTTTTTACCGAGGTAAATAAAAGTAAAAAGTTACTATTCACAAAAAATTATTTTTATCTTATTGAACCAAATTTTACTCCTTGATATTAACCGTGTCTATCATATTTTATAAATTCCACTCACATAAGTGGTAAAATTTAGTTTTATGTGAATTTGAAAATTCTCATCGGAGATGGGTAAAAGACGGTGAAAAGTTCAATAAAATTTTTATGTCTAAAATTATTATAAACTAACTCCAATGAATTAAATTGAAATTATATAGGTATTACGTATCTATTTTTACCTAAAATAAATTTAAATAAAATAAATAATTATTTAAATAAAAAGTCAGTTTTAACCAATAACTCAGTGTTTTTCACTATTCCTCAAAAATTGAATGTTTTTAGAAAAATACCAAAAATTCACCCTAAGATAATTTTGATATTCCGAATCCAAAAATGAAGTCCATTTTGAAAGATAAAATTTATAAAATTTCAAAAAGTGGGTATTACTATTCATAACGACTAGTTTTATTGGTCACAGTGTGTTAGAATCTCGAAATTGCATACAATGCAAGCTATTGCATTATTCAAAGGGAAACGTACCGTGGAAGCTTGGGGTGTTACACAATGAGATATTTCTTCTTGTTGTAGATAAAACCATACATTATTATCCATATCATGGACCAGTTGTATTCTATGCATGTATTCATTAACAATTTTTATATAAGAGTTTTGTTTTTTGATGTGGAGGGAAAATGAGTGGTGTTTATTAGTGAAAAGTGTTATAAGATGAGTGGAAGGAAATTTGAGCACATTGTCTCAGTTAACAGAGATATCAGTGGAAGCTCAGATAGAGTATGTTCCCAGGGTTGTGGATGATTTCATGGATGTTTTCTCATATTAAGACATGACACTACCCCCTTGACACAATGTCAAGTTTGGGATAAATTTGCAACTGGGTGTGACTCCAATTTCGATGGATCCTTATCAAATAGATCCTAGAGAGTTGTGTGATTTGTGGATGTTGGTTGATTATCTAATGTATAGGGGTTTCATCAGACCCAACATATCTCCTTATGGGGTTTCAGTATTTTTCTACAAGAAAGATAACAACAGTACGAGGTTGTGTGTGGACTACCAGAGGTTGAATTAAGTAATGGTCAAGAACTGTTACCCTCTTCTGAGGATCTATAATCTGTTTGACCAACTAAATAGAGCCTATTATTTTTAATAATTTATTTATAGTCTGGATATCACCAGATAAGGTTTAAAGATGATGATATCCAAAGCACTGCCTTCAGATGTAGGTGTGGGAACTTTGAGTTCATAGTCATGTCATTAGGTGTCACGAATACACCAGTTGTGTTAATGGGGCTCATGAACTCCATATCCCATGAGTTACTGGATTAGTTTATCATCATGTTCATTGATGATATATTTATCTAATAGGAGTCAAAATTGGATCATTTCAATCATATCAGAGCAATCATACAAATCATTTGACACAACCAAATCTGTGGAAAGTTTTCCAAGTGTATGTTCTGGATGAGAGGGAGGAATTTACTTGTACATGTGGTGTCTCAGAAAGGTATGGTAATGGGATCATTGAAGAACAAGGTAGTATTTTCTTATAAATAACCCAATAATATGGAATAGGTTTATAGTTTCGTTAGTCTTAAAAACTATTACTATAGGCTTGTGTATTATTTATCTCTGATTATGGCCCCACAAACAGAATTGACCTAGAAGGAATAAGCCTTTATGTGGACTGATAAGTTCTAGGAAATGTTTGACTATCTAAAGGAGAATTTAATCAGTACCCAAATGCTTTATTCTTTAGAGGAGGCTATGATGTTTGAGGTTTTCTGTGATGCATCCCATCTGGGATTGAGATTCACCTTGATATAGTAGAGGGTGTTAATATATTATAGTTATAGAAAGTTACTTCCCCATGATTGTAACTATGCCACCCATGACCTAGAGGTGATGTTAATTTTTTTGAGCTGAAGCTATGCTGACATTAGCTTATTGGGCAACACTTTGTGATTTTTATGAACCATAAGAGCCTGAAATATGACTTCTCTCAATGGTATTTGAATGTAAACCTGAGAAGTTGGATGAAGCTTCTCCAGGATTATTATTTGGATACCTCTTACACCTCGATAAAGGAATATTTTATTGCTAATGTGTTGATTCAAAAGTCCCAAGGAGATGCGGTTCAGGAATCTACATATGATTGGAAAGGGATAGAGGAGGTTACAACGATGCACCTTGAAATAAGGGAGAGTAGTGAATGAGGTTGTATTTATCAAATGACGCAAGATTCATCCATAATGAAGTTGGTAGATGAGTCTAAGTAGGGATACTCAGAGGAAAATTTTATTATTGGTCGGAATATACTTGAAGACACAAGAGGGGGGGGGGGGTCAATTGTGTCCTTTTAAAAATACTTTGATTAATTAAAATTATTCCCCATTTTGGGTTTTGAAGGCAATACTATATTATTTTCATTACATTGAGTTGTGGAAAACATAGAAGACAATAAATAAATAATTTTATAGTGGTTTAGGACACGAAGATCCCCTAGTCCAATCCAACATTGCTCTATTTATGAGCTTGGTTATTTTCACTAAAGAGACCCTTTTATAAGGGATCAATACAAGTGAGTGTAGATAGGTGAACCTTACAAAAAATAAGGTTATTTTATAGTTAATCTTGACCTCCACAACATAGTGTTAGAATATATCACTCTAATAGAAAAAGATTTTTTGAATGTTGAAAGGAGGTTTAGAACAAAATTATAGCAACAACTGATAGATTATGGATCCTATTCTTTAGAGAAAATAAAATATCTTCAAATAAAAATCCTTAGGAAGAATCTATTTTATTGATGTTGATAAAATATTCAGAAGCACACACAATAATAAGAACAACTATTATAACAACAATAGGAAAACACTCAGAGGATGAAAAATATGTATGTCTCCAAAGTGTATCCTGAAAAGAACTTCGATGAATTACTGAAAATAAGAGATCAATAGAGATATACATCCCCAGATAAAAAAAATCCATAACACTTAGAAAAAATTCAACCCTTAATAATTTCAAAATTTTAGATAAAATAAAATAAATATTTCAGTAAACATAATCTTGAAATTCACATAAAGTAACTTCATTAGTGAAACATATGAGGGTATTTATGAGCATCAATATCAATGAGGAAAAAATGGGTTTTTTGGATCAACATTCACATGTTTAACAATCTCCCCCGTTTTGATGATAAAAAAACCCTTAGAAATATAAACATAAAAACATAGATTTTAATTAATTGATCAAAAAAACTGAAATTTATCAAATCAAATAGAAGAATATTTAGGTTATACAATTAGATAGTAAATAAAATTTAATATCAACTAAAGAATATTAGTTAATATAGTTTCTTTGTTTATTCAAATTTATCACCCTTTTGTGATATCAAAAAGAAAGCATGAAATATATTAAAACGAATTCAATGTAGCACAAAACTGTATGTGAATATTATGTTAATCCAAAATGTACTCTGAAAATGATTATACTTTTGAAACATAAAACTATAATAAATAGTAAATATAAGAATAAGATACAAAATATAAAGCAAAGAATCTATTTTCATTAAACATTCTTGATTATAGGAAATTTTTAGATCACGTTTAAATAAATATATGATTAAGGGTTATGATGAAGAGTGGGTTAAATCTCTTTTAAGGATGAGGATTTAGTGGTCAAGGAATATCTAACAGTCTGATGCACTACTTTTATCTTCTCTATCAGCAACTTAAAATTTTTATTCATTAGTTATTCCCATTTATGCATCAACAACTTTGATTTTTGACACCTCTTGAGAGTTTCAACCAGGTTTAGCTTTATAAAACTCTGAACAAATTCAGATGACTAAACATAATTATTCATAGTACTACTCAGTTTATTAACCAATTTTCTAACTCTTGGATCAGCAGAAGTCAACCTTGAAAAAACTCTTGCTAATTGTCCAAAAGCATGTATAGTGGAATACCATTACACTGTAAACTTTGAATTCTATAATTCATGATATACACAACAATATTAAGAGACTCTAATATCCTTATAAAATCCATATTTGTTGATTAACATAAATTAGAATCTCTCCCTTAGATTGAACTACCTCTGACCGATTCAAATTGGCTTCCCCAAAACTTTTGAAGATCTCCTAAATTGGATTTTAAAATTGATTCATGATGCACCCAATTTGTGTATACATTTTTACATATATTATTCGAAATAAAAAAATGTTTTCAGAAAATATCTATTGTTTCATGAACATATTCTTTTATTGTGGTGATCTTGTTTACTTTTAGGAGATTTCTGGCTAAAACACACAAATTTGGATAAGTGTTTGAAAATTTTGTAACCATACAGCATGTACTTTTCTACACACCGTGTATATTCAGATGTGGACACAGATAAAAAGGAAGAGTACATGCCCAAGTCACTGGCCAGATGATACACGCCATGTGGATTACTTTTACATGCCATATACTGGATTCTAGATGTGGTTGGTGGCGCTTTCTAGAGACTACATACCGTGTGTGGCAGTGCTACACGCCGTGTACTATCCGCCAACTGGCCGCTGACGCCGTGTGCGTCAAACACGGAATGACTGGCCACCTACCGAAGAAAACAATGAAAAAAATTTCGTTGACAATACTACACGACGTGTACTTTGTCACACGCCGTGTACTTTCATTTTCTATAAATAGAGGCCTTGGCCTCCGGTTTGACAGATCCAGAATAATTGAAGAGAGGGAAAGTTCTGCTGCCATATTCCCGAGCCACCGTTGTGCCGCTGCTCCACCATTACACCTTCTGACACCTCTCCTCGAAGCTTATTCGATGATATCATCAAGTATTGAAGGTTTTGTTTTCATTATGTCCTATATGTGTAACTAAACACACCATGTATTGGGGCTGTGGAAGATGGAGGATTTTTGTATGATAGATTGATTGTTATGGTTGTGATTGTTCTTTTAAATTCCTTTTATTATTCTTTGACCATTGCTGATTACCACTAAGAATTTTGATCCGGACTAAGGGTAGAATTCTCAGGGATTTAAAAGAAGAATAACAGTGAATTATTTCATGATCATTGAATGGATTCATCGATTCATAAATGGACTAAACTAAAATTAAGAATTGTGAAACACTGACTACCGAACCAAGGAGTCAATTTCTTCAATTCCAAGCCAAATCAACCGGACCAAGGAATCTTTTCATAATTAAGAGCCAGAATGTTGAATTATTATGAGCAACACAACTATATAATAAATCTGCATAAAATATCCATAATCACCATAGCCCCAACATGATCTTTTTCCTCCTAAACACATTATAAATCGCTTGTTGTTTTCTCTTAAATTGTTAATCATAATTTCAAGTAAACAAAACAGTTTCAACAATCCAAAACAAGAAAATACACTCTAAATTCAGCAAAATTCACTAAATTAATTCTAAACTCAATTGAATTCACGCACTCACCAAGTTCCCTGTGAATCTACCCCACACTTGAACTATACTAGTTTAAGAGTGGGTAATATCAATTTGGGTCACCGATAACATACCTTCGGTGAAACGACTAACCAAATTTTGGCACCGTTTTCGGGGAACTTACGGTCCAAGTGTTGAAATTTTGTTTCATTAGTAATTAATTAGGGGAAAATAAAAACCAAAAATTCCAAAAAATTTCTTTCATAATCCCATTTCTATTTATCTTTTGTTTTCCCTTTTACTCCTGGGTTTTGTTTTGCGTTTGTTCCTGATCATAGGTGCATGAACCAATGCCTCACATGGTCCTGGAGCACCGAGTCATCAGATCTTTTTCCTCTTGACCTAGAAATTGAACGGACATTGTCTCATCGTCGACATGCACTAGTGGAAATTTACAACCACAATCCATTAACTATAGCGAACAAGGGGGAGGGAGAACCGACCATTGATGCTGCGGCTGAACACCCGTACGAGGACCAGCAACCTCCCGCTGCTAGTTTACTAGAGCAAGCACCTGAAGGCTTCATGTAATTCCTCCCAAGGAACTACCAAAGGCCACCACAACAACCTCCTCCGGAGTACGACCAACATAAACAACCGCATCAGATCTTTCAAAGGCCATATTTTCCCCCTCAGGAGCAGTAATACATGCAACCTCCACCCCCTTAGAAGCCACCTCCGCGAGGTACTCTTATAGATTAAGGCCCGCCATCGTTCCATGGAGCTGATACGGGCATCGTTCGTCCTCCGTTACAGGCCCAACACTTTGAGATCAAGCCTTCTATTATGTAGCTGATCTAAAACACCATTCAATTCGGTGGCCTTCCCAGTGAAGACCCGAACACCCATCTCTATAATTTTCTGGAGATCTGTGATACATTCCGTTACCATGGCCTGTGTTAGGATTCCATTTGTCTTCGCCTATTCCCCTTCTCTCTACGGGACAAGCAAAAGACTAGATCAAAGGGTTGCCGAAAATATCTATCCTCACCTGGGAGGAGCTAGCCCAGGAATTTCTGTCCAAATATTTTCCACCTTCGAAGACGGTAACCTTGAAAAATGAGATCCGCAACTTTCAGGAGCACGACTCAGAGTCGTTGTACGAATCATGGGAACGTTTCAATGAGATGTTACATAAATTCCAACACCACGGACTTCCACTCTGGATGCAAGTCCAAAACTTTTACGGAGGACTAACAACGAATACAAAGTCCATGGTGGATGCAACTGATGAAGGTACGGTAATGAGAAAGGCCCCCGAAGAACTTTTCTAACTGCTGGAAGATATGTCTGCCAACATCTTCCAGTGGCATTCTAAGCGGGGGACCCAAAAACGAGGTATGCATATTATTGATGCTACTACCATGCTTGCTGCCCAGTTGGATTCAATATCCAAAAAGATTGATGCACTGAATCTCAACGGTGCATTTCAAGTCCATGCAGCGAACCATCCAGCATGTAGTGACTGTGGTAATAACCACATCCTGGGAGAATGCCTGGGACCTTCAGTCGACCGTTCGACAATCGAGGTGTGCTATGTTTCTCAAAACAGAGGGTCAAACCAGTATCAACAATACCATAACCCAACATGATGTGAAAACCAGAACATAGGCTGGGGACAACAGCTGCAGAATCCTCCACCCCAGCGACCGCCCGCCTACAGTCAGCCACAATATCAGAACCCATACCCAAGGCAACAACAGAACCAGCAGGGATCCTACCATCTGCAAGGGTATCAAAACCCTCGCCCGCATTAGCCATAGCAGCAACCACCTCCACCAGCTGCACAACCACATCAAAAAGAGAATACATCAAGGTTAGAGGATCTTATGAAAAAATTCATATCTACTGCTGAGACCAGATTTCAGAACCAGGAGGCTTCTATTTGAAGCCTCGAGAACCAAATCATCCAGTTAGCAAACCAGCTCTCAGGGAGATAGCCTGGTACACTACCAAGAAACACTAAGAATAACCCAAGGGAGGAGGCCCATGCCATCACTTTACAAAGTGGAAAGAATATGCAGCAGAAGTATGGACTGTTACAGATTTGAAGGTTATCATCCCTACCATTTTCACCCACAAGGTGCTACTCGAAGAAGGAGAAAATCCATCTAGACAACCCCAACGGCGTATGAACCCTCCCATGAATGAAGTCGTAAAGAAATAGGTTATCAAGCTATTAGATGCAGACATCATTTACCTAATATCAGATAGCCCGTGGGTGAGTCCCTTGCAAGTGGTCCCTAAGAAGGGAGGTATAATTGTGGTATCTAATGACAAGAAAGAGCTCATTCCTACTCGCACAGTCACGGGCTATAGAGTATGTGTCGATTACAGGAAGCTAAATGATGGCACAAGGAAGGATCATTTTCCCCTACCCTTCATGGATCAGATTCTAGAAAGACTAACAGGGAATGAATATTACTGCTTCCTCAATGGATACTCAGGCTATAATCAGATCTCCATTTCCCCATAGGATCAGGAGAAGAGAACCTTCACTTGCCCATACGGTACGTTTTCTTACCATAGGATTCTTTCGGTATGTGCAATGCTCCTTCCACACTCTAGCGATGCATGCTGGATATTTTTCATGGCTTGGTGGAAAAAATCCTGGAGGTCTTCATGGATGATTTTTCCATTTATGGGAAGTCATTTACCACATGTTTGCGGCACCCGGATCTAGTACTGGAGCGATGTGAAAACACTAACCAGGTTTTAAACTGGGAAAAGTGTCATTTTATGGTGCAAATTGGAATAGTCCTTGGCCACAGAATTTCAGAAAAGGGGATAGAGGTGGATCCGGAGAAAATAGAATTCATTTCACAACTTCCCATTCCAAATTTTGTTAGAACCATCCACAGCTTCCTGGGACATGCAGGTTTTTTACAGGCGGTTTGTCTGCGATTTCTCAAAGATAGCCCAACCCCTAACCAACCTCTTGACTAAGGATGCTATTTTCAAATTCAATGAGGCATGTACCATAGCTTTTGAGCATCTAAAGTAGTGCCTGGTCAAAGCTCCAATGATGATTTCCCCCAACTGGGAGGCACAATTTGAAATAATGTGCGATGCCAGCGACTATGCGGTGGGAGCTGTCATGGGTTAGCTGTTGGACCGAATCTTCTGACCCATCTACTATGCCAGCAAGACACTCAATGAGGCCCAACTAAACTACACTACTACAGAGAAGGAGATACTGGCAGTGGTATTTTACTTTGATAGGTTTCATTCTTACCTTGTGCTGTCTAAAGTTATTGTTTATACTGACCATGCAGCACTTAAGTACCTATTAAACAAGAAGGATGCAAAGACCTGATTGATCTGATGGGTCCTCCTCTTACAAGAATTTGATTTAGATATCTGAGATAAAAGGGGGGGGGGGGTGAGAATATGGTTGCTGATCAACTATCCTGTTTGGATCTTCCACATTTGGAGAAGGAAGGGGATCGAGAGATAAGGAAGTATTTTCTTGATGAGCGTCTCTTTTCAATTATTGAGTCCCCTAGGCCCTGGTTTGTTAATATTGATAACTATTTAGTTACAAGTGTCATCCACCCCGACTTCTTCTTCCAGAAGAATAAAATATTCCTCTATGATGTTAAGCGATACTTCTGGGAAGACCCACTCCTATTCCGATTCTGTGGAGACGGGGTGATCCGAAGATGCATCCCAGAGACAGAGGTTCAAGGGGTCCTAGAATTTTTTCATGCCTCACCCGTTGGAGGACATCATGGGCCAGATCATACCATAGTGAAGATTATGCAATCTGGGTTTTTCTGGATGACCATTCATAAAGATGCCCGAGCCTTCGTTGCCCGTTGTGATCCATGCCAACATACAGGTAATATGGGACGTAGAGCCGAGATGCCCCACCACCCCATCCTGTAGGTCGAGATCTTTGACGTCTAGGGAATCGACTTCATGGGATCATTTCCCCTTTTTTTCGGGAATACCTACATCCTCGTCTATGTTGATTACATCTCCAAATGGGTTGAATCCATTGCTATGGCACACGACACAAATATGGTCATTGTGACCTTTCTAAAGAAGCACATTTTCATAAGGTTTGGCATTCCTCATGTGATGATCAGCGACAGGGGGACTCACTTTGACAATGCATTAATGAAAGGAGTGCTGTCTAAATATGGGGTAAAGCATCACATGGGTACACCATACCATCCCCAATATAGTGGACAGGTGGATCTCTCCAACCGTGAGCTTAAACAAATTTTGGATAAAATAGTGAATACCTCACGGAAAGACTGGTCCAAAAATATTGATGACGCATTGTGGGCCTATCGCACTGCCTTCAAGACACCACTTGGGTTGTCACCATTCCACCTTGTCTATGGAAAACCATTCCATCTACCAGTGTAACTAGACCACAAAGCATATTGGGCCATCAAGACCCTAAATTTTGATCTAAAGGCAGCTGTAGAGAGGTGAAAGTTACAACTATCGGAACTCGATGAAATCAGAAGGGAGGTGTATGAGAATGATAAATTGTACATGCAGAGGACAAAAGCCATCCACGACCGGATGATTTCTTGAAAAACATTTCAACCCGGTGATCAGGTACTCCTCTTTAACTCTCTTCTTCGCCTATTCCCAGGAAAATTCAAGTCTAGGTGGTTGGGACCGTTCCATGTCATACAAGTATTCCCCCATGGAGTGGTGGAAATTGCTAAGGAGGATGGTCAACTGTTCAAGGTTAATGGCCAACGACTGAAGATTTACCATCACATGGAAGATATAGTGGGAACAATCTCCACCACCCCTCTAAGGTAAGAAAAGTTAAGTCGGTCGAGCCAATGACCTAAAACAAACGTGGTTCCTAGGAGGAAACCCAGAGGTTACACTTCGTGTCCCACTTATATACATGGCATGCACATATCATTTTAGCTTTTAATCTTAATAGTATAAATATATAGAGTAGCTTACTTAATAAATTGGAATGATGACGGTGTCAATGGCTAAGTCACTGGAGTTTATCTGAGCCTTCATCGGTTCGAATCCCTCCATCTTTACCTTCGGCACCAGGTTCATTCCTTTTGAACTCGTGTTTTTCTTACACAGTGTGTGTAGTATTTTCAAAATACTATAATAATTTTATATATATAAGAAAACTCATGGTGTGAATGGGCTGGTTAGTAGGGTCACAACCCACGAACCAAAAGGTCCTGGGTTCAAATCCCGATAGCCGGCGCATTCCCTCCATCCTTTTTATAAATAAAACCACATGACGTGCATTTAGATATATTCTAGGTGCACCATGTTTTTCAAAAAATAAAATAATTTTTTTTTCAAAATTAGAAATAACATGCGGGTGAAGTTGGCCAATTGTCAAAGTCTCGGCCCTGGGTTCAAAATATCCAGGTTCGAATCGCGCTAATCTCCCAATTTCATCCCAATATTTTCATAAATAAAACCACACGCCATGTGTTTTTCATTTTACCTGTGTAGCACTATCCCTATATAAATAAATTTTAAGAGTTAATAAAACTGGAAAGTACTACAACCTTTTCTCCGGTGGCTAAGGGCGTGTGCTCAAACTAACCGATCCTGGGTTCGAATCACACCCCAGGCATCGGACCAAAGGCTGTAGTTATCTTTTTCCTATTTTAAACTACATAACGTGTATTTTTCCAATACATTACGTGTATAGATTTATTTTCAGTAAATTTTATATATGTATATATTGATTTTTATTTTTATTAATATTAATTATTATATAGTTTACTATAATAATTATAATATATATATATATATATATAACAAAAAAAATTGATACATGACATGTCTGATAGAGTACACACTGTGTAGTCCGGCTATAAAAGCCGGATGCCCTACGCTGCCTCTGTCCGTGTCACGCACCCCCCCTCACAGTTTTCTTCTCCCGGAAGCCGAACGGCCCACCTCCCCCAAATCCGCCATTTTACTTCATTTTAAGGCACAATTTCTTCCTCATTTCCTTCGTCGAAATAGGTTATGGCGAGCAAGGACCCCTCACGAGGGAAGCATCCCATCTCTGCTACTGAGGAAGAGGTACACCTCTTTCGTCGGATACGACTCCGGCACACGACTGCACCAGCTTCGGACCTCTCGATCAACTAGCCTCATGCTCTGGCCATATTGCCACCAACTTCCACCTCAGTAGTGACTGGTCCTAGTATGGTGCCTCCACCACCTATCACGGCACCTCTGAGGTCCACCGTTCCATCAACTGCCACACCTTCTAATCCCTCCACCGTTGCAGCTGAAATTTCAGCGGTCGCCTCATCCAGCAGCCCTTTGATTGGTGAGGCCGCTCCACCACCGGAGCCGACTCCTGATACTGACCCACATAGGTTGGCCCCTCTTGCTTCCCCCTTTCCATGCATGGTCTTCCCAGTCATGGAATTTTCCCACGATCGGCTCTGAAGTTTTTCTCGGCAGACTATTCAGTTGAGCGGTCGCTATCTTGACCCTGCTATGCCTCAACAGCTGGGTATCTGGGAGGGTTTGGAGGAGCTTCATGGCCACACATCACTACTAGAAATATTCTAGGTCATCACTCCTATTTATAGAGATTTATTTTTGGAGTTTTCTACATCTTTCGAGTTCGACAGACCTAATTACTGGGAGAAACCGAGAGATATAGTCTTGAAAGTTCGATTTCGGCTAGGCGGCCGCCCTTTTTCCCTTTCCCTACCTGACATCGGCCAAGGGTGTGGGTTCTATCCCCATACAGTCACCCCGCCCCGAGTTTCTACCCTGATCCACCCTGAGCGCCCGACCCTCATGGCCACGTGGCGGGATATTTCTGGGCCTGACCACCGCTACAATCCCACCTCCCAGAAGAGCACCATCATCCTTGACCCTCTCATCCGCTTCACACACCGGTGTATTAGCACCATACTCTTTCCCCACCATAAGGATATGGGGGTCATGACTGACCGTGACATAGAGTTCATTACTTGTGTTCTCACACAGGCCTACCCGGAGCTTCCTTACCTTACAGCCTTGTACTTCTATTCCATGTTCACTAGCCGTCAGGGAAACTTGAACGGTGGGTTCTACGCCACTCGCCTTGCCCACCACCTCAGCATTTTTGAGCCTTCCCTTCCACATGACTGACTAGTTCAACCCCAGCGGATTGACTTTCTCATGATTATTCACACAGGATTAGTCTGGAAGCAGGGGGCACCTACGTCATTGCTCATGCCCCACCACCACCCCCTGCAGACCCTCTTGACCCCGAGGATTCCCTTGCACTTCCTTCCTCACCCCCTCCTATTACCTCCACCGTCCCTCCTTCCTTTACCATTCCCCCACCTGACCCTTACTACGACCCTTCCCCCTCCACATCCTCGGCTGAACCTCCCCTAACCCTCCTCCTAGCTGAGATCACTCTCCTCCTGACTTTCCTAGAGCAGCAGCATGCTACTCTCCTTCAACTCCAGGTCTGTATTAGGCAGATGGTTGAGCTGCTCCTCCAGAATCATCAGATTCCCCTTCCTATTCCAACTACTTCTTCCTCCACGTCTACAACTTCTACCATCCCACCTGCTGACGCTGAGACTCAATCCTTATTTTTACTATAGGTGTTGGTCCGTCTCCTCTCGCTGAGCTGGACGTTTTAGAAGCTCCTGCAGTAGTGAGCCTCCTGTAGGCCAAGGGATCTTTTTTAATCCACTACTACGGCCGCTGCTGCCGACCCTCTGTATTGGACGTTCTGTCCCCTGAGGCGACACAATGATTGCGACATTTCTATTTATCTTATATATCTTTTTCTTCCTTTTCTGTGCTGTGATGTTGTACTTTCTTGAAGTATTCTTTTTCATCAACAGGTATAGGTACCATGGAGCGACTTGGGCATCACTTTTCATGAGGGGAATATTTTTCCATTTTCATTTTTCTATCCCTTTGACTTTACTTCTTTAACCGCTTTCCCTCATCTTTCCCCATTGTTTTTCCCTAGCCCGCCCTTTACCTTGATATTGCACTTGGTGGACCAAGTGCGGTATTAAGTGTGGGGCAGCCTCTCTCTCTTTCACCTTAGTCTATGCCCTTGAACTAATATAGGATACATCATTATTAGATTATATATTTTCAAATGTGAAGAACTTTTGGTTAATCAAATTTATAAATGATAAAGCTATCAGTAGGAAATTTTTTAGGGTTGCATTCTTATTTTGGTTCTTAAGTATTTTAAAATGATTGCTGATATAGTTTCAACTGAAACTTGTAATCCTTGGCTAAATACATTGATTAGGCTAATCATTTATATGCATATCACGACCTAATTGTCCCTTTATTTTTTTATTCCTACTCCCGAGAGGTATTCTAAACCCTTCATCATATTTCATTTTAATAACCTAATTCTTGAGAGATTCTTAGGATATACATAACTACCAGAATTTTCAAGTTTCTCTTTTTGAAACATGAAGAAATTTTGAATTAAATTAAAATGATTGAGGAATTAGATTGTTTCAACCTCTTTATCATGAGACCTACCCTACATTTCATCTTCATAAATCCCATAGAAGCCATGAACAACCTCGATAGGAAGCCACATTACAAGTCTATTTCCATTCCTACCCTATTTTTTTTAAACTTTGCATGATTATTCATTTGAGATTGAAAGAGGGATTTGGTAGTACATGACACATTTTTTTAAACAGTCATGAAATTAAGAGTGGGGGGGGGGGGGGTGCCTCTAAGATTATTTGGGGAATAAAGGGTTCCGAACATCTAATCATTGAATTCATAAGTGATTCCCTTGTTCTTTAAAAAAATTAAAAAAATGAAACAGACAAGGGGACCTTATGTTCTTTTTCTTTATGAACCCTACTTGACTAAGGGAGATGGTGGTGATAGCAAAAGAATTTTACTGAGCTTGTGGAGGATACATTTCTATTGAGCTTAATTTTTATTATCATGAAATGTTGTTTAAAGAAATTATCCTTTGTTTTTCAAGCCTCAATTTTTTTCCATCTTAACCTACCCACCCTTAGCCACAGAGACATCTGAACCTTTTTGAAAAAGTCCTCATGATTTTTGTAATTCAATTTTCATAAGTAGAGAACAGGATTTCATGGAAACCTATGTATAGAGTGTATATACCTTAGATTGAGAATAAATTTTAATATAAATATCTTGAGTGTTGAGTATGATTTTCACTGGCAAGGTAGATCATCAAGTGACATGTTTATTTTTTAAAGGTTGAAAAATGTGTTAGAAAAGGATGGAAGTAGTTAATTAATTATATAAGAGGCATGATTCAAATATCTTATGAATTGAATTTGTTTGTTCCTTTTAAAATTTTCCTTAGTGATTGAATCATTTACACTTATGATTAATTTAATGCCTTCCTTTTAAAAGCATGAACTCTTTTAATTAGATATTGATATTTTTCTTGAGGGCAAGCAAATGACTAAGTGTGGGGGAGTTTGATGCACCTGATTTGTGTATACATTTTTAAATATATTATTGGAAATAAAAACATGTTTTCAGAAAATATCTATTGTTTCATGAACATATTCTTTCATTGTGGTGATCTTGTTTACTTTCAGGAGATTTCTGGCTAAAACACACAAATCAGGAGAAGTGTTTGAAAATTTTACAACTACACGACGTGTAATTTTCTACATGCCCTGTACTTTCAGACGGGGGCATAGATCAAAAGGAAGAGTACACGCCCAAGTCACCAGCCAGACGATACACACCATGTGGATTAATTTTACACACAGTGTACTGGCTTCTTGATGCAGTTGGTGGCGCTTTCTAGGGACTAAACACCGTGTGTGACAGCGCTACACGCCGTGTACTGTCTGCCAACCTGCCGCCGACACTGTGTGCGTCAAAGATGGCGCGACTGGCCACCTACCGAAGAAAAACCATGAAAAAAGTCCATTTACAAGACTACATGACATTTACTTTGTCACACGCTGTGTACTTTAGTTTTCTATACATAGAGGTCTTAGCCTCTGGTTTGACAGATCCAAAATACTTGAAGGGAGGGGAAGTTCTGCTGCCATATTCTCGAGCCACCATTGTGCCGCTGCTCCGCCATTCCACCTTCCGACACCTCTCATAGAATCTTATTCGATGATCTCATCAGGTATCGAAGGTGTAGTTTTCATTATGTTCTATATGTGTAAATAAACACCCCTTCTATTGGGGTAGTGGAAGATGAATGATTTTTTATGACGGATTGATTATTATGGTTGTGATTGTTCTTTTAAATTTCTCTTATTATTCTTTTACCATTGCTGATTACCACTGAGAATTTTGATCCGGACCAAGGGTATAATTCTCAGGGACTTAAAAGAATAATAACGGTGAATTATTTCATGATCATAGAAAGGATTCATCGATTCATAAATGGACTAAACTAAAAGTAAGAATTGTGAAACCCTGAACACCGGACCAAGGAGTCAATTTCTTCAATTCCAAGACAAAATCAACAGAACAAGGGAATCTTTTCATAATTAAGATCCATAATGTTGAATTAATATGAAAAACATAACCATATAAGAAATCCACATAAAATCTACATAATCACCATAGCCCCAACCCGCTCTTTTTTCCTTCTAAACACATTAAAAATCTCTTGTTGTTTTCTCTTATATTGTTAATCATAATTTCAAGTAAACAAAATAGTTTCAACAATCCAAAACAAGAAAATCCACTCTAAATTCAACATAATTCACTAAATTGATTCTAAACTCAATTGAATTCATGCACTCATCAATTTCCCTGTGAATCGACCCCGCACATGCACTATACTTGTTTAAGAGTGGGTAATATCAATTTGGGACACCGATAACATACCTTTAGTGAAACGACTAACCAATTCACTTCTGATATTCCCAACTTTATAATCCATTTCTATATAAAAAACATCAAAATATCTTCTTGAAATTGAAAATTCATTTAAACTTTAAAGCTAACCCTGAAGAGATTAAATTTATGTTCTGGGAATATATCACCTTCTCAAATATTCAATAGTATTTTGAGAACATTAATATTCTCCCATTAATCTATCATTCTCATATTTTATATGATTAATAATATTAACAATTTTCATAGAAATAGAGTGAGTCCTCTCTTTAAAATAATTATAAAAATATGAATAAACTTCCTTAATTATTATAGAAGTATCACCAACTTCAAATCCACAATTTTCCTTCTTACTATAGTGATTGGAAAATTAGAAGTTCCAAAAGAAGAGACTTTAACACCTTTAAATCCTTTAATTATAGATTCTACAACTTCCTCAACACCTCTTTTTGTTAAACCAGTTGACTTGAAATTTTTTTTCTCCCCGTAATCACGATCTACTGATAGCTCTTATTCTTTGGATCTAATATTCATTAGCTTGTCTTTGGTTGTCCTCCAAAAGAATCCAAATTTTATGAGCATATCAGCTAAGATAATATTGTAGTGGTGACATATGATACTTGTATAAATGTCATGAAACATACATTTCTTATAGGGAAAAAAATTAAATAGTTTTCCATAAGGGTAGAAAGACATCTTTACACATCTCTGACATCAATTATTCATATTTATCAACATAAATCTACTAAAATTAAATTTGATATTTCTCAATATCAAGAACATTAAATACATACTAGGAAAAATAATTTTCTATAACTATGTTATTATTGGCACTATTTCTAATTAAAAATACTTTACTATGATATTTTGATCTACCTATAGATCCTTTACGAAGATCATTTTTGATTTGGGGGTCCAAAACAGAAAAATCATTATATCCTCTAACTTGTGTAGATTATCCATAATTAACCTAAAACATAAGTGAAACTAACCTTCATGGGGGTAGTGGAAAATATAAGACATATTAAATGATGAAATTGAAAATACTTGTCATTTACCTTGAACATAATGAAATCCTCTATATCTCCAAAATTGAACTTGACGTTTTCATAAAATTACTTCACTTACTTCTCGAAAATATATGTTTTATTTTCTCCATTAAAAAACACTCCAGTCCCTAAAATCCTAGGTATTTCTTCAGAAAGATTTTATTTTGGAACAACATTTCAAAATCTATTACTTTCCTTAAAAAACTCTCCTTTTTAAAATGGAAGGCCTCTACCTCTTAGATCTACTTAGTCTAACTTCATTGGTTCTCTTGGTTTTTTTCATTATGGGAATCTGAAAGATTGAGGTTCCAAATATTGGCTTCAAGAAAGATTCATATATTGAGAGGCTAAGAGATAAAAAGGGTGTGAGTTCTAAGGTAATAGAGAGAAGAATAATTATGATGTTTTTTAAATGACAGTTTAGCTTCTCAATCCAAAAACTCTAAGTAATAATTTGAGATTTTAAAATTGAAAATACAATTTAAAAAAATAAATGTTATTTTAATTGAAATAATTTTAAATAAATAAATAGAAATAAATAAACAAAAACTTAAATAAATAGATTAATATTCCCAAAAAATATTAAACAAGAGAATTCAAAATTTTATTTAAAATTAAATAAACCTAATTCATCTTTAATAAAATAAAAACTAATAGTATAAAGTGATTTAGTGAAAATATATATAATTTTATATTCAATATGGAAAAATTAAAAAGATATATCCCCCTTTTGGACATGATATCTTAGAAAATAATGACTTATATAAATATTATTAGTCATAGAGTAACTCACAAGATTATTTTAAATATTTATAGCACTAGTATTATCACATAAAATTAGAATATGATTGAATTTTAGTCCAAATTTCAGAAGAGTGTGTTTCATCTAAAACACTTGTACACAAAAAATACCACCAAATATATTTTTCCTTAACGGTTAATAATGAAATTGAATGTTACTTCTTACTAGACAATGAAGTTAGGGATTTTCCTAAAAAGTTATAAGTTCCTGAGGCACTTTTTCTATCTAACTTACATCATCCAAATCAGTATCTGAATATGAAATTAAATTTAAATCAGAGGTTTTTGGATAAAGAAAATATAGAAATATTTTTCTTTTTAAATATCTGAAAATTATTTTAATAATAGTAAGATGAGATTATTTAGGGTTTGATTAAAATCTTTCACAAAGATAAAAAAACACAATATATTATCTACTAGTAGTTAGATATATCAAACTACCAGTATTACCTTTGTATAAATTTTATGTTATTAATATTTTAATATCTTTTTATATACTCCCTTTAATTATTTTATATGAAATGTTCATAATTTGTGTGAAATATGAATGTTTAAATATTAAATATAATTTTTTAACATTATCTGAATTCAGCCAGATTAAAGTAAGTTTACTATTTTAAAAATAAATCTCACAATACTTATTCAAATTAAATGATTCTTGTTTTTAGAGTTTCTTAATAAAATTAAAACATTTAATTAGAAATAATCAGTGTCAAATTCTTTCATTTGATGGGTCATATGGTATTTACAAGAAGGCCCAAAGAATCTGTGAGGAAACTGGAACATCCATGAAGATAGAATTACTAGGCTCACTCCAGAATTTAAAATCCTCTAATTATACTCCAAAGTTCTGGGGACAATTCAATTCATCTTGGATAAAAATTTGATGGTCCAACTACAAGAAAAATGTTCCCAACTGATTTCTTTGAATTCCAGCCCACCATTCTGGACATAAATTAAAATCTGGACACTATTGATGACATTTCTCATGATCTAGTAATCAAATAAAGATGGTATTTTTCAGTGTGAAAAATAATATATGTGCGGATAACTTGATAGAAGAAACTATTTTTATTTGATGGAATATTCCTATACAAAAACCCATTCACATTTAGACCTTATGAAAAGTCTGGATTGAAATGGACAGATTATAATTGTTTACTACAACCGCCATAACTTTGGTTACATAAGTCCAAATGCCTCAAAATTTTGATATTATTTTTCCAAAATTATTATATAAAACTTTTAATTAGAAGATATCTCTATATTCATCTATCTTAATGGCCAAACCAGCAAGACAATTGGAGGGACATATTTTGAATGCAAACAGTCCAACTCCATGGGCAATAAATACATCCCCCTCTTTTCCATCAGAAAGGTTGGAGTTTTAGAAGATAGAACCATAAATTGGCATGAAAAATGCCTTGAAAAAGTCTTGGGAAGAACTTATATACTCATGTTTTCACTTGAGATACCCTTCCTCCTCTCTTTGATTTCATTTACTTTTTTGTTCTTCTTTATTTGCAATTTTTTAAGTGTTGTTTTTGTAATACTATTTTAATGAAAGTTTATTCTTTATATTATCTTTTAATAATCCAAACTCTATTTTTAAATATTAATTATATTAAAATAGATTAAATATAGTTGAAACACCTTCCTTATTTCGCTTTCTTATTCAATCTAATGTTTTTAATATCTCATCACCGTTCGTGTGTTTGTGTTTGACGCACAAATCTTTTCGTATCCCTTTATTTTCCTTATTTATAATTCATAATAATCAATGTAATAAACTATATTACTAATCATCTTAATTTCTGAGCAAATATATCATTGTGGTGTGTCATTATTTAGAGATTTTAAGCAATTGAGATCTTTTTCTCGATGAGTATTCTTTAATTTAACATTGTGTATGTTGGACTTAACATATCATGGATTAATGAAATATTTTGTTTAATATATGGATTAAATGTATTATTAGAATGATAAATACACTACCATAATTAATTAATGATTGAGATTATAATCCTAGTCAAGTTAAGTTTTGGATTAAATCCTTAAAACTTGGGAATTTTGATTAACGTCCTCTTGTGAAGTGGGTGTCAATTTAATTAAATATAAATAAAAGTTCAATGATATCACAAGATTAACTCACTAATAATGAACTCACCCAAATATTTATTAAATTGCTAAATAAATCAATCATTTTAATTAATATCTTCAAAAAAACCCCCCAATCAAAATACAATCAACTAAAAACAATCGACTATTAAAAAGTATCATCGCCGAGGATTCGACACGAGTGATGCTATACACATTAGAAGAGCATCAGAACCTTGAATGGTCGATAGGGGATAATTGTCCACGGTTTACAATGGTGCATTTTCGGGGTTTTTTCAATTAGATAGTTTTTAGTTTCTGGTTATTGTAAAAAAACACAAAAAAAAACACAAAATAAAAAAAAATTGAAAAAAAAAACAAAGAAAAACCCGCCTACTCATAAAAATCATAAATGAAAAAAAAGAAAAAAACATCTTCCACTTTCTTCCAAAACCTATCTGAATGCCCTATAGCCTCCCAAAAAATCCCTCAGATTTTTTTACCCTGAAATTGAGTGAACACATCATCAACTTAGGAGGAACATTAGGGATAATCATATAATTCATGAAAGATTCCTCATCCAACTAGTTGAATTAGAAATGGAAAATCCTAGGGAACAAACACTTAAAGAACTCACTACCCCTGATATAAATTACCAACCCATTGGTATTCAATATCCAAAAATAGAGGCTAACTTCGAACTCAAATTGAGGTTGATTCATCTTCTACCTCATTTCCATGGGATTTCCAGTGAGGATCCACATCTCCACCTTAAACATTTCCAAGTGGTGTGCTCTACCATGAAGCCTCAAGGGGTTTCTGAGGAACAAATCAATCTTCTATCATTCCCTTTAACCCTAGCTAACACTTCCAAGTCATGGATTTACTACCTCCCTCATGGTTCCATAACCACATGGAATGACATGAAGCAACTCTTCTTAGATAAATTCTTTCCATCTTCTCGTACTGCTTCTATCTGAAAGGAAATAAGTGGTATCCATAAATTCCCAAATGAATCACTCCATGAGTACTGGCAGAGGTTCAAAAATCTTGTTGAAACCTCCCTACACCACAAAATCCCTGACCAAATATTGATCCAATACTTCTATGAGGGGTTATTGGATATGAAGAGAACTATCATTTATACCGCAAGTGGTGGTGCTATTATTGATAAAACTTCTGAAACTACAAGAGATCTTATAAGTAACATGGTTGAAAACACACAAAAATTACATACTCAAGAACATGATCAATTAAAACAAGCTCAAGATAGTCAATCGATAGAGCCAAACAAGATGACTGATTGGATGAGTGAACTTACAGGTCTTGTGCGACAACTAGCTGTGGCATCCAAATCCCCAACCTCATCTTCTCCATAATCTATGTTCCCTGGACCAATCAAGAACTGTGAAATCTAAAGCTCTCCATCTCATCCAATAGACACATGTCCAAAAATTCAAGAGGATCCATCTGATTCATCCAGACCAATGGAGCTCAATGTAGCATATGCTTAGCAGAACCCCAACCATCAACTATTAGGTTAGTTTGTTAGAAACTTTAACCAACCTCACTCTGAGCCCTTATCTTCTTCCTATAGCCGAGGCCTAAGGTATGGTAATCCCATTTCTCATTCCCATCAGTTACCTCATCAAAATCCAAACCAATTCCAATATGATCAAGGTGTTGGTAACTTCCAAAAACATTACCATATTGTTCCTCAACCTCAAAGGATCAATCCTCCTATTCATACTTCTGGATTCCACAATCCTAGTGAGACTTCTCAATTCCCAAACCAATACAATCTCTTTCACAAGAACCAAAATCAAGGTAATCTCAATATGGGACAAGACTTTTCTTCCAAGAATCCATGGGAAAGTGCAGTAGAAGATCTTTCCTCCTTTACCTATTCTAGCCTCAAAATAATTGAAACCCAAATTGGTCAAATTGCATCCCACCTAAGCCATAAACAACAATAAAATTCTTCCCAACTCCCATATCAACCATTAACCATCCCCAAGGGTAATGTAAGTGCAATTTCACTAATATCAGAAAATCATATTTCTATGCCTCATGATAAGTCCTCCAATACACTTTGAATGTTGACATAGAAAATGAAAATAAAATGAAACTTTAAAATGAATCTGAATCCATTCGCTCACCTCCTTCCATTCTACTTAGGAACCCAATTCCTTTTCCTCAAGTCATTTCTAATCCAAAAAGTCCTTTGAACTGGATCCCAAAATTCTTGACATGTTTAGACGTGTTGAAGTCAACATAACCCTCTTAGATTCTATAAAACAAATCCCTAAGTACGTCACGTTTCATAAGGAATTGTGTACCCATAAGAGGAAACTTAGGACCTTTGAAAATGATTCCACTAAACAGTCTATTCCCATAAAGTGAAAAGATCAAAGGACCTTTACGGTTCCATGCCAAATTTGAAGTTCCAACTTTGATGATACACTCATTGACCTAAGAACCTAAATTAATGTCATGCCCCAATTCATATTCTGCAACCTTATTCTAGGTCCCTTACACCCAACGAGTGTTGCCATTAAATTGGCCAATCGAAGCACAACTAGTCATGAGGGAATAATTGAGAATGTCCTTGTCCAAGTCAATGATCTTATCTTACCAGCTGACTTCTATTCCCTTGACATAGAAGGTGAGAAAAATTATTTCCAATATCATATGATTCTAGGAATACATATACTTATGACATCTAAAACCAAAATTGATGTTCATTCCAACAACTTATCCATGGAATTTGGGGACCAACTGGCCAAGTTCAATATTTTTTAATCCATGTGATACCCATCAATGAATCAATCTATATTCTCTATCCATGCTTCTGAAAGTATATATGAGAGTGTGTTGAATAAAAATCCATCATGCTCTTCCTGTTCTATTGTTAGAGGAGTTTATGAATATTTCATCCTTATTAACCAAGTCATAAATGGAGAATTTGATGTTGAAATTACAAATGAAAACTCCATTGATCTAAATAATCTTAAAAACTCTTTGGAATCCCATCTCACCTCTAACATCCACTACTCCAACTTGGACGGTAGTGGGGAAAATGAACAAGGATGTTCATTTTTTGATTCAAATATGATTATCCAACATTTATCATTTCCTATACATGATTCAAAAAATTCTGTTATATGTGAGGTGAACCCGGAACCAATGTGTTTATATTTTCCAAATGGCAGTGATGTTTGTGATATTTGTTCCCTAATTAATAATGCGATCATTGGTGATGTTGAAATTGACCATTATTTGGCGAAAAAATTGATATAAAGGATATTGAAAATTTTATTCAATATTATGAATCTATTGACCCTCATTACTCTACATCAGTAAGTGATGAAATAAATTATTCAAAAACAATTGGGATCCCATATTCTAGTTTCTTGTTATATGAACCATACATAAATGAACCATTAGAATCCAGGAATCTTCCTGAATTTACAATCATAGAAAACCATCAATTTTTAGATAAAATCATTCATCACATTGAAGACCAAATAAAGGATAGTCATATTCTCTTTCCACCCCCATTTAATTTCAAGAAAACAATCAAGGAAGGGGGTAAATTATCCAATGAACAATCCGGAATCCAAAAGGAGAAGTTTTTATGGGAGTACACTGGAGTTGAGAAAATATAGTGGCCACCATAATACTATTGGTAGTATACTACAACTGTCCAGCTATAGACAAATAAATGCAACGCTTCTTGGGAGGAAAACCATGTTTTCTCTTACTTTTATCACGACTCGAACCTACCCGGGCTCGAGCCGCAACTACCTCAAGACCGCCTCCATAGGCCAGGGGCTGGTGACAAGCGTCGAAGGCTAAACAACTCAGGGAGGACTTTTCCTGAGTACCTGTATACACATACAAAACCCACTCAATGAAGAAGTGCAGAGTAAAAGGAAAAGTAAAGTACTAACTGCTACAAACAACCACAAAAGTGCATCGACCTCTAAATAGTACAAAGTAAAAGATGAAAGTATGCTGAAACGAAAAAGGGAAAAACATGCGACCAACAAGAAAAGTGCCACAACCTAGAAACAGGTAAAAAAAAGTAAACAGCTGGGAGAGTCCCACACCTGGAACCCAACTACGACCACTGCACGTGGTCCAAGCTCCCAAACTCCTAAGCTCCACTGAAGTCACAACCAACCTGTCTGTCGCCTGTAAGGGAACAACAAGTGCGGGAAAATCCCAAGCATGGGTGAGTATAAAAATACTCAGTAGGATTCCCCAAAGGCTCGAGCGAGCAAAAAAGGAGGAACTGAAGTGGTGAGTAGTAGATCGAACAGGGAAAAGTAAAAGAGTACAACTGAGAGTGCAGTAAAGATTACAACTCAACCTAGTAAGAGGAAGGAAGAAGACTCATCCTATCACAAGGATATAGAAACGGTGAAAAGATGAACTTCCCGTCGAGTCTTCACTATCTTTAACAAGAGAGTAGACTTATCCAACCACGAGAATCTAGACACGAAAAGCACGTGGCATACCCCGCACGTCTTCACCTCTCCTGGAAGGAGAGTAGGCAAAAAAAAGGAGTGGGTACTAGAACAAGGTATACATATACATATGCTCTGTCAAGACACCCGAACATGATCATAAGGGGATATCTGTCCCGTAGCTCAGCCAAAGAAAGTGAGTAGCCAATAGCCCCAAAAGTAAACACCGTCGATGCCCAGTATCCGCACGCCTACCCCGAACTACAAGTCAAGGGGATCAAATCACCACATCCTAACACTATCTGCTTTGGGAGGAACTGACTCACACGCACAATTTTAGGTCGCATCACAAGGACGCATATCGATGGGGAAAGTGACCCTCGTACTTGAGATTTCAGGGGGAGCGTCAAGCCACACCTCATCACCGTCACACAGTCAAGAGGTCTTCTCAATGTCAAAGTTATCACATCACTGAACCATACAATCCAAGGGTCCCGCTCTGGTAATCACGGAGAAAAGCCACAAACTAGCCTAGAAGAAAGGACTGAGTCTAAAAGAAGTCTCTAGGTAACCCACTGCCTAGTATCTACTGGAGGGTAAACCCTAAGAGATCGTCAGGTGACCCACTACCCAGTCTCTGCTGGAGGGTAATCCCTAAGAGGTCGTTGGGTGACCCACTACCCAGTCTCTGCTGGAGGGTAAACCCTAAGAGGTCATCGGGTGACCCAATACCAAGTCTCTACTAGAGGGTAAACCCTAATAGGTCGTCGAGTGACCCACTGCCCAGTCTCTGCTGGAGGGTAAACCCGAAAAAGACGGTGAGCAACCCACTGCCCAGTCTCTGCTAGAGGGTAAACCCGAAGAAGATGGTGAGCAACCCACTACCCAGTCTCTGCTGGAGGGTAAACTCGAAGAAGTCGGTGAGCAACCCACTGCCCAGTCTCTACTGGAGGGTAAACCCAAAGAAGTCGCCGAGCAACCCACTACCCAGCCTCTTCTAGAGGGTAAACCTGAAGAAGTCGGTGAGAAACCCATTGCCCGGTCTCTCCTGGAGGGTTAACCCGAAGAAGTCAGTGAGAAAACCACTACCCAGTCTCTGCTGGAGGGTAAACCCGAAGAAGTAGTTGAGAAACCCGCTGCCCAGTCTCTGCTGGAGGGTAAACCTGGAACTACTCTGGCCATCTCTACTGGATGGTAAAACACTGACCAATAGAACAAGAGGTGGGCATCATACAACCACTCAACTCTAGAACAAAACCAGGGGAAACCACTGAACCCTGCTGGTCTAAACCATCGTGAACAGAAACAGAGGGAAACCCCCTCAACCCTTCTGGTTGAAACCATAGAGAATAGGAGGACCCTCTACGTCGCGAGAGGTCAATGGTACATAAAGTAGAAAATGTCACACACATGGGTCCCACACGACGTGTGGACCCAAATCATCTCCAAAACAAGAGCCAAAACATTCTCAAGAAAAAATACAACATATAACTCCAAGCATTCTTGTATACTCCCAGTGTATACTACATTTCCAGCCCAGGGGCTATCATGCACACGACACCCCAATGTCAATGCAAAAAAAAGAATAAACACAGTTTCACCAACCTGCTTCCTCCACGGCCCTAGAATGGCCAACCACATCTCTTCAAACATCAACTTCACTCACATAGGAGTGAACTCGATCACACGCCAAGGGTTCTCTACATACACTGTAGGAAGAACCACCACCAGTACACCTTTCATGCTTCCACATTTAATGAGATCTCAAAAGAGACTCCACACATCCAAACGGATCGTACCATTGTAATCCTCGAGGAAAAACATGCGAGATAGACTATTTACTCGCCTCCAGTGGATATCTGACGGAAAAGTCACCAACACCGCTTTACGCCCAAACATTGTCCTGTGGTCTCGAGCCTCAGTCCTCAAAACAATCAGACGCATCGCACCACTGCGATCTCCTCAGAAAGAAACGTCAAATTGATTGCTCACTTGAGTGCAAAGGATATCCAGAGAAAAAGATGTATTTTTCCGTACCGTACAGGAGCGGTGCTTCGTGGGACCTGCATCTCGGTCCCGAAGCACAACGAACAGATCACACCATTTTGATCCTCTTGAAAAAAGTACGCAAGATTGACTAATCACTTTTCCAAAACGGACACCCAGTGATAAAGATGGAAATCACCGCCAACTCCCAAAATGGTTCTTGTGGGGCCCACACCATCGTTTAGAATTAAAGCGGGAAGATTGTGCCAATGCAATGCCCTTAGAAAAACACCCAAAATCGACTGCTCGCACGCCCTGAACGAACGTCCGATGAAAAAGTTTCTAAACGCTTCTCACAGCTTAAAAGACGGGCCATAGAGCCCACATCTCAACTCCAGTTTGAAAGCCTGAAAACCCCTTGGAAATCTTCATCTCGACGCTAGGGTATTAACGCCTCTGACGGAGCCCAAATCAGACATCAGATATGTTTGTACCATCCAAAACAAGAACCCCTCAGGAAAACATCAATTCACTTAAAGGCGTGTTTCACCACCAAGGCCCCTCGTTTATGGAATTTAAAATCCCCAAAACCATTTCAAGGGATTTGTCTCAACGTCTGGAGGAAAATTCCATAGACGACATGCAAAACAGACACCCGTAGCGAAAATTACGGGTGTCTGAAGTCGGAGGGGGCGAGCCCCTTGGACTGGACCGGCAGGTCTGCCCGTTCTGGGTTGGCCCGCGCCGGCCGAACCGACTCTCTACGCCGGCCCGGCCATGGACCCTGGGTCCACGTAGTGCCGACCAGCTATGCGGGCCAGTCGCTGTCTTCCGCGGAGACTCGCTAAGTGCGGGTCTCTGTTCCCGCGCGGGGGTCGCGCGCCGCGACCCCGCTGTCGTCGCGCCCTGGCGGGCTCGCCCGACCAGCGCCTCCTCGCCCGGCCAGCACCGCCTCGCCCTATAGACCGCCACCGCCTGGAGCTTGTGCCGACCGCCATTTCCACTTCAGACCGCCGCCCGCTGCCGCGCAGCTTGATCCGAGCCGCCGCCGAACCGGCCAGAACTGCCGGAAAACCACCCGAAAACTCCCGGAACTTCAGTGGATGACTACGATCGCCTTGGAACTTGGATTTTTATTTTCAAATATGAGTTAGAAATCTTAGAACATATTATATGCAATCATGGGCCTCACTCGTAAATTAAACAAAAATTCAATACCATAATTCAAGATCAAAGAGGGTGCAGAAACTTAATATGAAACAAAACAACGCCTACCTGTTGGGCGTAGCCCGAGGCTTCAAACCTTCGCCGCACCACCACCGTGGTTGCTTCCTCTTAGCTCGAGGGAGGAGGATAAGGGGTTGAAGTTGGGAGCTCCTTGATTGGGATATCTTTCCACCAGGGGATGAACCAAGGGGGGAGGGGTGGGTTTAGGCTTAAATAAAGAAAAAATTAATTTGAAAATTAATTAATTTAAAACTCCAAATTAACCCGCATCCGAAACTATCAACAGGGTCAAGGTTAAGACCCCTAGCTTAAAAACCACCTCCCAAGCACAATGGGGATTTCAGAATTTTAATCTGAGGCCCCGTTCAAAAGTTATAGAACTCAACGACTGAGGCTGCTAAATTACGAAAACGCCCCTGGTGGCATTTTTCATAAAAGACCCGCGCCCGTGAAAGTTACAGCCCTCCTAGGGTAAACAGAACACTCCAAACTCAACTATGCCCTCATTTGTACAATCCGAGCCACCGTTTAAGAGATTCTTGAGTTTAACCATTATACGAACAAACTAATTATTTTATTTATCCGTTTAACGTTCCGTTAATGGGAGAGGGTTCCCAACGTCCCACACCGACATGCTTTATGTCGTTCCTGCAGTAAACACCCAATTTCAGACCCATACATACTCTCATATTTAGGATCTGAATTACCGTGTAAGAGTTATCCCATTTATTTGGCGTGCCCTGTGTGAACGCACTGAAAATTTAATTCCGGCCACACCGGGGCTCGAAATCGCACGCCGTCTGATGGCGCTGCTCTGGAATAACATCAAGAATATTATAAAGTCTTTTATAGCAAAAACCGGGTTCTTACATCATTCCCACCTTCAAGATTTTGGTCCCCGAAAAGCAAAACCAGGGAAAAACCCAGGGTACTAAGCCCACACCTGGAACTCCCATACCCAGAAGAACTCTTGCACAGTCCCGCATCACTGCACACAGACTAAAGGATTTGATTTGTTCACACGAGGTCTGCCCTTGCCAATGACGTGCATAGGAGCACACACACTTCTTCTCGGGTGAGTCATGTGGGAGACACTTTTCACCCAAACTAGCCTTTGGGGTTAGGGAAAGGCGGTAGGGAACCTCACCATCCCTTTGCACAGTCTCAAATGGTCAGAAGGCTCTCGGGGGTAGCTCACATCCCCGACCGAACTCCTACATCGCACGCCGTGACTAGAATCACCATTGGACCTGGGACAAAGCCCGGTGATTCCCTCCTTCAGAATATTCATATGGTGAAACACCTAAGGATATCTGGTCATGCAAGGTTTCACAGTCGATGTCTCGCAACCAAGACTCTCTTACATGCTCAGAAAGCGATGGAGTCGACACCATCGACTAAAGAAAAAGGTCCCATACCTTTTTAACTTACCAACACAGGGTTACACCGATGCCCCACGCCACCCTGGTAACAACTCAAACAAGGAGAAGGGAGAAAAGAATTTCACACATAGAGCCTAACAATTCTACTGCAAAAAGTAGAAGACATGTAGAGCGTACCTCTTATCACCTCATGCTATGAAGAATCGTAGACATCCAAAGCTCGCTGCAGTCCATGGTCCCAACTGTCATCTCCCGTAGCCTGACGTGGACCGCCTAGTGGTGATGGTAAGACCTCATAAAGTCATCCCCCACTACCAGTTTCCCCCACTCCTCTGCTAGTAGCACCTCCCTGGGTGATACTCCGATCACGACGCTGCATCTGTCATGGTGGTGTACATGCTGCCTGTCCAATATTCTCAGTGTGCTCGGTCAGGAAGTCCCATGCCAAGTGACCTCGCCCATTGCAAGCATATCACCAGTGCTCTCCGAGCTGCCCTGGTGCCCTCCGACGCCACTGTGGTGTACGACCATGTCTCCGAAATCGGCGGGTGGAAGGATTCTTGCGTCGAGGTTCGGTCTGCCGATGCCCGCTAGCTGCGACAGACGTCTCGGCTCCATCATGCCTGCTGCCACCACCAAATGTAGAGCATCAAAGGAAGCTCTCTGTAACCAGTGTCTGCTCTAGTACCTCGACATAAGTGGAAATTCAAAAGGGTACTATGACAGCACAAATCTCTCTGCGGAGACCCTGCAAGAACTTCTACCCTCAGAAGCTACCGTCATTGACCAAGTCCAGGTAAAAATGTGCACGGTTTTCAAAACTAGTCGCATACTCGGTCACCATCATCCCGCCCTGCTGAAACTGCAGGAGCTCCTGGTTCTAAATGGAGCATAAGCAGGAGGGGTAAAAATCCTCACGAAACAGTAGCTGAAAGTCGCCCCACGAAAGAGACCACTCATTGAGTAACTGAGTCACCAGACCCCACCAACGCCCCACTGCTCCGTGGAAAAAGGCTGGATTCCAAAGAAACCATCAGATCTATCGGCGTCTACAAAAGCTTGAAAAGGCAAACCACTTTCCCAAGCCAAACCTCTGTTTCCTGAGGGTCTGGCTCACCATTGAACCTTTGCGTTCTCTGTCGCTGGAACTCACGGAGCATGCTCAACATGCACTCAAGCCCAGACTACTCTCCTGAAGCTATCTGATGCTCACCAGGTGGGGGTGCTGGTTCCAGCCCACCCGGAGAATGGGACTCTCATGGTGGGTCCTAGACCGAGGCCTCATAGATCACAAAGTCGTCGTCGAGAACCAAAGCTGGTATCCTGGCTGGCTGTCTTCATGGAAACATCCTGAATATTATCAAGGAGTTCTGTGGTCAGATGAGCAAATGTGTATATAAAAATAATGAAAATGGGGAGCTAACTCAAGAAGGATAGTCAAAGACTCAATCCTTTGTAATGTAAAAACCAATTTCCCCTACAACGAGTGTCTCAGCACGCCGAGTTGAAAAGCGGGTTATCAGGGTCCTGGTGAATGGATACATCAGCCACCGCACCATCACTGGACTCCCTGGATTGAGAGCCGCTCTCGAGGCATGTTAACACTGCTACCCTAAATACCAACCAATTCCTTTTTAGGGACATCCGAACAACGTCCCAAGGAATGAACCACATTTGATACCACTTTGTCATGACCCGACCCTACCCGGGCTCGAGCCGCAACTACCCCAAGCCCGCCTCCATAGGCCAGGGGCTGGTGAAAAGTGCCGAAGGCTAAAAACCTCAGGGAGGCCTTTTCTTGAGTACCTGTACACACATAAACAACCCACTCAATGCAGAAGTGCAGAGTAAAAGGAAAACTAAAGTACTAATTTCTATAAACAACCACAAAAGTGAATCGACCTCTAAAAAGTACAAAGTAAAAGCTGAAGGTAAGCTGAAAAGAAAAAGGGTAAAACATGCGCCCAACCAGAAACATGACACAAACCGGCAACAGTTAAACAAAACTAAACATATGGGAGAGTCCCACACCTAGAATCCGACTACGACCACCGCAGGCGGTCCAAGCTCCTGAAATCCTAAGCTCCACTGAAGTCACGACCAACCTGTCCATCGTCTGCAAGGGCACACCAAGTGCGGACAAATCCCAAACATGGGTGAGTATAAAAATACTCAGTAGGATGCCTCGAAGGCTTGAGGGAGAAACAAAGGAGGTACTGAAGAGTTGAGCAGTAGATCGACCAGGGAAAATTAAAAGAGTACAACTGAGAGTGTCGTAAAGGGTACAACTCAAACCAACAAGAGGAAAGAATAAGACTCATCCTATCACAAGGATCTAGAAAGGGTGAGAAGATGAACTTCTCTTCAAGTCTTCACTACCTTTATCCGGACAGTAGACTCGTCCAACCATGAGAAGATAGACACGGAAATCACATGGCAGACTTCGCACGTCTTCGCTTCTCCTGGAAGGAGAGTATCCAAAACCCAAGAAGTGGGTACTGGAACAAGGTATACATATACATATGCTCTGTCAAGAAACCCGAACAAGATCGTATGGGGATATCCATCCCGTAGATCAGCCCAAGAAAGTGAGTAGCCAACAGTCCCAGAAGTAAACACCGTCGATGCCCAGTATCTGCATGCCTGCCCTGAACTATAAGTCAAGGGGCTCAAATCACCGCACCTTGACACTATCCACTTTGGGAGGAACTAACTCGCCCACAAGGTTTTAGGTCATGTCATAAGGACGCGTATCGATGGGGAAATAACCCCTTGTACTTGAGAGTTCCGAGGGAGCGTCAAGCCACACCTCGTCACCGTCACACAGTTGAGAGGTCTTCTCAAAGTCAAAGCTGTCACATCACTGACCCGTACAATCCAAGGGTCCCGCTCCGGTAATCATGGAGAAAATCCACAGACTATCCAAGAAGCAAGGACTGAGTTTGAAAGAAGTCGTCGGGTAACCCACTGCCTAGTCTCTACTGGAGGGTAATCCCTAAGAGGTCGTCGGGTGATCCACTTCCCAGTCTCTACTGGAGGGTAAACCCTAAGAGGTCGTCGGGTGACCCACTGCCCAGTCTCTGCTGGAGGGTAAACCCTAAGAGGTCTTCGGGTGACCCACTACCCAGTCTCTGCTAGAGGGTAAACCCTAAGAGGTCTTTGGGTGACCCACTGCCCAGTCTCTACTGGAGGTTAAACCCGAAGAAGTCGGTGAGAAACCCACTACCCAGTCTCTGCTGGAGGGTAAACCTAAAGAAGTCGGTGAGCAACCCACTGCCCAATATCTACTGGAGGGTAAACTCGAAGAAGTCAGTGAGCAACCCACTGCCCAGTCTCTGTTGGAGGGTAAACTTGAAGAAGTCTGTGAGAAACCCACTGCCCAGTCTATTCTGGATGGTAAACCCAAAGAAGTTGCTGAGCAACCCACTTCCTAGTCTCTGATGGAGGGTAAAACCAAAGAATTCGGTGATCAACCAAATGCCCGGTCTCTACTGGAGGGTAAAACTGAAGAAGTCGGTGAGCAACCCAATACCCAGTATCTTCTGGAGGGTAAGCCCGGAACTGCTCTGGCCATCCCTACTAGATAGTAAAACACTGGCCAAGAGAACACAGAGTGGGTATTGAGCAACCACTCAACTCCAGAAAAAAACCAGGGAAAGCCACTCAACCCTGCTGGTCTGAACCATCGTGAATAAGACCAGGGGGAAACCCACTCAACCCTGCTGGTCGAAACCATCAAGAACAAGAGGACCCTCTACGTGGTGAGAGGTCAAAGGTACATAAAGTAGAACATGGAACACACATGGGGCCCACACGAGGTGTGTCCCAAACTCATCTCCAAAACAAGCGCACAGACGTTCTCAGGTATAAAATAAAACATGTACCTCTAAGAATTCCCGTATACTCCCAGAGTATACTACATTTCCATCCCAAGGGCTATCGTGCACACGACACCCAATTTCAACGCAAAAAAAGCATAAACAGAGTTTCACCAACCTACTTCCTCCATGGACCTAGCATGGGAAACCAAATCTCTTCAAACAATAACTTCACTCACACAGGAGTGAACGCGATCACACGCCAAGGGTTCTCTACAAACACCGTAGGAAGAACCACCACCGGTACACCTTTCATGCTTCCACATTTAATTAGATCTCAAAAGAGACTCCGCACATCCAAATGGTTCGTACCGTTGTAATCCTCATGAAAAAAATATGAGATAGACTATTTAATCGCCTCCAACGGATATCCGATGGAAAATTTTCCAAGACTGCTTTACACCCAAACAATGTCCCGTGGTCCTGATCCTCGGTCCCAAAAACAGTCTGGCGCATCACACCACTGCGATCTCCTCAGAAAGACACCTCAAATTGACTTCTCACTTGAGTGCAAAGGATATCCATAGAAAAAGATGTATTTCTCTGTACCGCACACGAGCGGTGCTTCGTGGGACCCACATCTCGGTCCTGAAGCGCAACAAACGGATCGAACCATTGTGATCCTCTCGAAAAAGTACACAGGATTGACTAATCACTTGTCCAAAATGGACACTCGGTGATAAAGATGGAAATCACCGCCAACTCCCAAAACGAGCCTCATGGGGCCTACACCATCATGCAGAATTAAAGCAGGAGAATTGCGCCAATGCAATTCCCTTGAAAAAACACCCAAAATCGACAGCTCGCATGCACTGAACGGATGTCCGATGAAAAAGTTGCTAAACGGTGCTCACAGCTTCAAATACGGGCCGTGGAGCCCATGTATCAACTTTGGTTTTAAATCCTGAAAACCCCTCAGAAATCTTCGTCTCGACGCTAGGGTCTCAACGCCTTTGATGACACCCAAATCGGACATCGGATATGTCCGTACCATCCAAAACAAGAACCCCTCGGGAAAATGTCAATTCACCTAAAGGCATGTAGCGCCCCTGAGGCCCCTCGTTTTGGGAATTTAATATCCCCAAAACCATCTCAAAGGCTTAGTATCGATGTCTGGAAGACACTTCCGTAGACGGTACGCAAAACGGACACTCGTAGAGAAAATTACGGGTGTCTGAAGTTGGAGGGGGTGAGCCCCTTTGACTAGACCAGCCTGGACCGGCTTGTCCGCCCGTTCTGGGCCGACCCGCACCGGCCGGCCCGGCTCACAGTACTGGCCTGCGGCTCAGCCGCGTAGCCCGACCGTGGAACTTGGGTCCACGCAGCACTGACCGGCCACGCGGGCCGATCGCTGCCTTCTGTGGAGACCCACTGAGTGCGGGTCTCTGTCCCCGAACGAGGGTCATGTGCCGCAACCCCGCTGTCGTCGCGCCCCGGCCGGCTCGCCCGGCCAGTGCCTCCTCGCCCGGCCAGCACCACCTCGCCCTAAAGACCGCCACCGACTGGAGCTCACGCCGACTGCCGCTGCCTCTTCGGACCGCCGCCCGCTGCCACGCTGCTAGATTTGAGCCGCCGCCGGACCAGCCAAAACCGCCAGAAAACCACCCGAAAACTCTCTGAAATTCGGCGGATGACTGCGATCGCCTTGGAACTCGGAATTTTAATCCGAAATATTCATTAGAAATCTTAGAACATATTCTACGCAATCATGGGACTCGATCAGAAATTAAATAGAAATTCAATTCCATAATTCAAGATCAAAGAGGGTGCATAAACTTAATACGAAACAAAACGACACCTACCTGTTGGGCGTAGCCCGAGGCTTGAAACCTTCGCCGCGCCACCACCGTGGTTGCTTCCACTTGGCTTGGGGGAGGCGTATAAGAGGTTGAATTTGGGATCTCCTTGATTGGGAGCTCCTTCTGCCAGAGGATGAACCACGGGGTGGGGGTGGGGGGTGGGGGGTGGGTTTAGGCTTAAATACGGAAAAAATTAATTAATTTAAAACTCTAAATTAACCTGCATCTAAAACTCTCGACATGGTCGAGGTTAAGCCCCCCTAGGGTAAACACTACCTCCCGAGCACAACGGAGGTCTCAGAATTTTAATCCGAGGTCTCGTTCAAAAGTTATAGAACTCAACGACTGAGGCCGCTAAATAACAAAAACGCCCCTGGTGGCATTTTTCAGAGAAGACCCACGCCCGCGAAAGTTACACACCTCCTAGGGTAAAAGGCACACTTCGGACTCAACTGTTCCCTCAGTTTTCCAATCCGAGCAACCATTTAATAGATACTTGAGTTTAACCATTAAACGAACAAATTAATTATTTTATTTATCCGTTTAACGTTCCGCTAACGGTCGAGGGTTCCCAACATCCCACGACGACTTGCTTTATGTCATTCCTGGGGTAAACACCCCATTTTAGACCCATCCGTACTCTCAAATTTAGGATCCGAATTACCGTTTAGGAGTTATCCCATTTATTTGGCATTCCCAGCGTGAGCGCACTGAAAATTTAATTCCGGCCACACCGGGGCTCGAAATCGCACGCTGTGTAAAGGCGCTGCTCTGGAATAACATGAAGAATATTCCAAAGTCTTTTATAGAAAAAACCAGGTTCTTACAACTTTTGTGAAATTTCAATTTATTTTTAGTTTTTCATTAGATAAATATTGATTTTTCTTTTTAAGGCAACATCCCACATGAGGAACATCAACTTCTACTGACCTACCACCATATGGAGACGAGGAAACACCAAATCCAAACCAGGGAAAACCCCTTTCCCTTTAACTCTCTATATTCCTCTCTCTCCCTATTTATTCTTCTTTCTATATCTTTAATTTTTTACCACTTTCATCATCAAACCATTTTTTTCTCTTTCTCTTTTGTCTGGGTGTTTATTTTAAAAACACTAAAAAACTAAAAAAAACTAAAAAAATATATGAAAAAAGAGTCATAATTACTAACCATACAGTTTTAAAATTTTGTCCAACCATTTTATGGAGTCAAAATACATGGTTTAATCTAAAAAATATTTTGTTTTCATCATATATTTGGAGAAAGAATATTGTGTCAAAACCAAAAAATTATGAATTCTCAATTTATTGATTTGGAAAATGATTTTCCCAACCCGTGAGGAACAATATTTTCTTTCATTCCAAGGCCACCTATGGCCATATTTTCAAAATGTGTGTTTTAACCCCCATTTCTGAGTCTTGAGTTTGTGGACCTTTGAGCTGAATTTCCTACTTTAGTTTGCATTAATATGATAGAGGAATTTTCTGAACCACATGAGAATTACAATATCCAAATAGCCTCCCATTAACCATATATTAATCCTCCTTTTGATAGCCCCATCGATCCTATGCAAACCTTTTCTTAGATATCCACATTACTAGCCTAATACCTTATCCCACCCAATATCAACATGGATTTTCATTGCATATTTTTTTTTTAAATTTCTGTGTTGGGGGAATGGATTTCATTTTGGGTGCCCTTTTATTGATTTTCAATGAGTTATCACATGATTGAGGGAAAGAATCCATTTTATTGTGGGGTAGAGGTTTTCATTCAGTGATTTTTGGGGAATATAATGTACTTTAATTTATGTATTTTTGTAAATTTTATTGAAAAGTGTTAATAAAAATCAAAAATAAAAAAAAATAATAAAAAATAAAAATAAAAAAAGAATGGGTTATGTCTTGGGCAGGTCAAAAATCACTCCTTTTCAACCTTTGATATTGTTATAACTGTTAAAATTAGTTGTATGAGGAGATCAATCATGGGTTGGGATATGAGTGTGATATTTTTTTCAATTTAAACTTTCAAAAAATTAAAAAAAAGAAGAAAAAAAGAAAAAAAAGAACACTTATGTCATTGGAAGAAGTTTTTTGTTTTGTAAATATTTAATCTTATAATCCCCTTAAAATTTTCTTCCTCTCTTGTGTCTTTATTCAGACAATAATTTCCTTGTAAATATGTGTTTCCATTTCCTTCCATGTTTCATTTAAAAAAAATTGTGCTTTGTTTTACCCATGCTGATGTTTTACCCCTTTTCTCCTATCTATTGGTCATTATATTCTAACCATCCCATAGCCACATAAAACCCCTTAAATGAACTCTTTATTATTTTTCACTTTATGATAGGGAATGGAAGCTATGAGCTTTTTCAAACTCTATTATTTTCACTTTTGGTTGGTGAAAGAGTGAACCTCCATAAATGAATTTTATCATCTTGAGAGGTGGGAGTTTTGAGTGTCCACATTTTCCATTCCTAAATTTGAGCATGAAAAAAGAGTTGTTTTAGGAACATTGTTTTTATAAAAATTTGAGGTGGAATTCAATATGGATGAGTGAAATTTCTTAAACCTCCCCTCATTGGTGAAAAGAAAATTTTAATATTTGTTGGTGAGTGAAAATGATTTTTTCACAGTTTTATATTTTTTGTACGTAAGGACATGAAAAAGTCTAAGTGTGGAGGAGTTGATGTTATTAATATTTTCATAACTTTTTATATACTCCCCTTACTAAATTTATATGAAATGTGCAGAATTTTTGTGAAATATGAATGTTTAAATATTAAATATAATTTTTGCGCACTATTTGAATTCAGCCATTCAGTTTACTATTTTAATAATAACTCTCACCCTACTTATCCAAATTGCATGATTATTTTTTTAGTGTTTATTAATCAAATTAAAACATTTCATTAGAAGTAATCAGAGTCCAATTCTTTCATTTGAATGGTCATATGGTCCTTACAAGATGGCCCAAAGAATTTGTGAAGAAACTGGACCCTCCATGAAGATAGAATTACTAGTCTCACTCCAGAAGTCAAAATAATTTAATTATCCTCCAAAGGTTGGGGAACAATTCAATTTATCTTGGAAAAAAATTTCAAGTTCCAACTACAAGACAAATGAGCTCAACCGATGCTTTGAAGTCCAGCCCACCATTCTATACGTGAATTAAAATTCGGACACTATTGATGAAATTTATCATGATCTAGTCATCCAATAAAGATGGTATTTTTTCAATGTGAAATCTAATAAATGTGAGTCCAACTTGATAGAAGAACCTATTTTTATTTGACGGAATCGTCCTATTCAAAAACCCATTCACATTTAGACCTTTTGAAAAGTCTAGATTGAAATGGACAGATTATAATTTCTTACTACAACCACCATAACCTTGGTTACATAAGTCCAAATTACTCCAAATTTTGATAGTTGTCATCCAAAATTATTATATATAACTTTTAAGAGGAATATATCTCGAGATTTAGCTGTCTGAATGGCCAAACCGGCGAGACAAGTTGAAGAACATATTTGGAATGCAAACAGTCCAACTCCTTGGGATATAAATACATCCCCCTCCTTTCCTTCCAAAGGGTTGGCATTTCAGAATAGAGGAGAATAAATTGGCACGAAAAAATAACTGAAAAAGTCATGGTATGACCTTCCATACTCAATTTTTCACTTGAGATACCCTTCCTTCTCTCTTTGATTTCATTTAATTTTGTGTTCTTCTTCATTTGTAATTTTGTAAGTGCTGTTTTGGTAATTCTCTTTTAATGAAATTTTCTTCTTAATATTGTCTTTTAATAATCCACCCTCTGTTATTAAATATTAATTATCTTAAAATAAATTAAATATAGTTGAAACCCATTCTCTTATTTCGCTTTCTCATTCAATCTAAAGTTGGTTTTTAAATCTCATCACCGTTTGTGTGTGTGTGTTTGACACAAAACTCTTTTCTTATCCCTTTATTTTCATTATTTTTATAATTAAACATCATATATATAATAAACCATATTACTAATAATATTAATTTATGAGTAAATATATCATTGGGTTGAGTCATTATTTAGAGATGTTAAGCGATTGAGAGCTTTTTCTCGATGAGTAGTCTTTAATTTAACATTATGTATGTTGGACTTAACATGTCATCTATTAATGACATATTTTGTTTAACATATAGATTCCATGGATTATTGGAACCATAAATACACTACCACAATCAAGTATTAATTTATATTAGAATCCTAGTTAAGTTAAGGATTGGATTAAAGCCTCAACACTTGGGAATCTTAATCAACGTACTCTTATGAAGTGGGTGTTAATTTAATGCAATATAAAGAAAAGTTCAAGGTTATCACAAGATTAAATCCCTAATAATAAACTCAACCCAATATTTATTAAATTGTTAAATCAATCAATCATTTCAATTAAGCTCTGAAAATAAACCCCCCAATAAAAATACAATCAACTAAAAACAATTGACTATTAAAAAGTATCATTGCCGAAGAATCGACCCGAGTGATGCTATACACATTAGAAGAGAATCAGAACCTTGAACGGTCAATAGGAGAAAATCATCCACACTTTCAAACTTTTTGTCCACTGGTTTTCTAAATTTATCTAGATCAAGTTTTACATTAATACACCTGAGAGTCACAGAAGCCATATTATTTTAAATTCCAATTTTTTTTAGTAAATCAATAATATATTTTATTTTATTTAAAACATTTATTAAATATTTTTAATAAATTTTAAAACAAATAAATAAATTCAATTATCCCCTCATACTCATTTCAAATTATTTTTCATGAGTTTTTGAGAAACCAATACAAAGTATTTTATTATATGAACCAAAAATAACATTTTTAACATAGATTTTATCTAATAAAATATTTGAAAAAGAAATTTTCTTAAAAAATATTGGTATTATTCAAAATTACTAAAAGCCCTTTTTTCAAAAGAAAATAAATTAATCTTTCATAACAATCACTTGGTTCTTGTTTAAGTCCATAAAAAAATTTAGTAAGTTTAAATAAAGAAATTGGTATATCAGGGTTTCAATACCTAGAGGTTTCTCAACATAATATTACTCTATAAAATAACCATTTAAAAATACATCTTTAACACCCATATAATATAATTTAAATTTAATACGGGATCCATACTGCAACATGATTATAATGTCTTCCAGTCTAGCAACCAGGGAAAAAGTTTCTTCATAGTATATTCCTTCCTCCTGGTTGTATCCTTTAGCAACTAGCCTAGTATTATTCCCAGTTGATTATTCCTTGATAATCTGGATTATTTCTAAAGACCTATTTGGTTCTTATTAGTGGATGGTTTGAGGGCCCATCAAATATTAAAAAAATTCATTTTTCTTAAACTGGTTTTGTTTTTCCTTCATATTTATCATCTAACCTTCTTCATATAAGGATTATTCTATATATTTAAGTTCAAAATGCTATAAAAGGTAGGGAACTCAGCTAGATTTCCTACAATCCTTCTAGTATTAAATCTTATATCTAGGTAGTCTTTAAAAGTATCTAAAGGATGACCCTTTAATGTTCTAGTTTATCAAGGTACGACACTTTCAAGTCCCTTTGTTTTATGTTTTTTTAACTAGCTAGATTTCAATCATATTCTAACTTATTTTCAAAAATATATTTAGAATATCCAAGTATCAAGTTATTCAAAGAATTAGTAACTTTATCTATTTTAATTTCGTAGTGATCAAAGGCATCAATTTCATCAAAATTCACATGATTCTTCAACTATCCTTTTATTTTTATTAAACACTTTAAAAATTTTAGAGGTGGCATAATATCCTAGAATTATTCATTCATCAGCCTTTGGATCAAAGCTACAAAGGTTTTCTTTAGTATTCAAAATATAAATCTTACATCTAAAAACATTAAAGTATCCAACTTTAGGTTTTTTATTGTTATACAACTCATATGGTGTATTTTTAAGAAAGGTCATTATTAAATATCTATTCATGATATGAAAAGATGTATTAATATCTTCTCTGTAGAAATATGAAGGATGAATATATTCATTCAACAAAATTCTTGTCATTTCTTGAATATTTCCATTTCTTTTGTCTTTAATTCCACTTTGTTGATATGTTCTTATAGTAAAGAAATTCTATTTAGTACCCAAGTCCGAGTAAAAATATTTGAATTTCTGATTCTAAACCTCTCCTACATGATCACTTTTCAGTGAAATTATTTTAGAAATATTTTTTATTTTGATTTTTTAAAAAACTTACAAAAACATAAAATAATTCACTTTTATATTTTAATAAATAAACATAGGTAAATATGGGAAAATTATCAAAAAAAAAAATACATATAATCTTCTAGCCAAACCTGCAACACTATATGATCCAAAAAAATCAATTTGGATAAGTTCTAATAGTATAGATGTAGTAACCTTTTTAGTAGATCAAAAGTATGACTTTTTTTATTACCTATTTGGAATGCATCAAAAAGTTTGTTCTGATTAAATTTAAGATAGAGCAGAACTAAAACTAATTGTTTCTTAACTGGATTTGATAGGGAAAATATATTACAATGTCCAAGCCTCCTATTCCATATATAGGATTAAGTAATTTTAATAGTTAAGAAATTTATATTTTTGTACACAAATAACTAAGGCCCAAAGAATAAACATTCCCAGTTATAGGTTCTCTAAACATGAACAATTTATCTTTAAAAACAAAGCATGAATTGTTAGAAAAACAAACTTAAAATCTATCACCATAGAGTTAAGAAATTATTATCAGGTTTTATTTCAATCCTTAAACATAGATAAAATTTTTCATCAATTTTTTTGGGATTTGAAAATGATCCAACTCCAATAATCTTTCCTTTAGTGTTGTATCCAAAGGTAACCAAGCCTCCATCCAATTTTGACAGTGTATGAAATTTTGAAAAGACTCCACTCATGTTTCTTGAGAAGCCACTATCCATATACCATATCTCACTTATCTCCCTATTAAATTTTATAATGAAAACATCAAACAAAAACTTGTTTGAGTGACCAAATTCTCTTTGGTCCGACTGTGTCAGCAATTAATGATATGGGAAACCAAAGATGTTTAATTTTTCTACAAATTTTGAAATTAATGTTAGATAATATTCTAGAGATATAGTCTTTATTTATACTACTGATCTGGGGATTCCTCATGTAATAATTATTTTAATAATGACCATTAATGCCATAATAAAAATAGGTAACATTAGACATGTTTTTATTCTTTGAACTAGGAACAAAATAATTTTTATAGGGATTTGGATTTTAACCATTTCTACCAATAAAATATTTTTTAATTTTTGAGAACATTATTTTCAAGGATCTAATTTAAATATTTTTCTCCCTTAGTAAATAAACTAGTCTCACTTTTAAATGATTTCACTTCATCCTTCAACTATTTAATTCTGGTTTCATGAACATTGCAATTTTTAGTAGATTTAATTAGATTTTATTTTTAATTATAATTGTTGTTTTAGCATAGAATATTTTTCACTTAAAATCATATTATAATTGTTCTTTAACAATTTATGTTTTTTTACCAGGGATTCATATTTCATCTCAAACATTGAGCAATATTCCACTAACTTTATTTTTGAAAAACCTTCATAATAAGAAGAAGATGAAGAATAGGATTCTACATATCATTACTTAGATATAAAGCACATGTTTACTATTAGATTTTATTTTTACTTATCTGAATCAAAACATGATGATCTAATGGAGTCTTCAAAAACACTCCACTTAATCTTCATAGCTTTCTTTCATTTTCACTCGTAATCAGATTTCATTTGGTACTTATTTTTTTATTTTACATTTTTCTTTTCTCCACTTTTAGCTATGGGTAGTCAAGTATAATGTGCCATATATGTTTTAATTCATTACACAAAAACTCTTTCAGTCCATGATAATGATTTATGGAATCATTGTAAGACTTCTTGAAGTCTTTCTTCATATACAACTTATTGAATATTTTGGATAGGTGATCTAGTTTTCTCCTTAATTTGAACAACTAGAATCACATGATGATATAACATATTCCTTAATTTTATTTTATCTTTTAGGACTAGTAACTTTTTGAGAAGTATTATCCCTTTTTATCATTTAGTGATCATCTACTTTAGATTTCATTTCAGATTCATACATCATTAGAGTACCAATAAATCCCTTCATTGAAATTTTTTTTATAGGATTGGATTATATGATTGTAGTAGAAATTTGATTCCATTTAGAGGATAAAACTCTAATAACTTTTAATTCATGATCTGTTTTAGGAATTAGAGCACCTAGGGAAGTAACACTATTGACTATTTTAATCAATATTCCAATCATTTGAGTGATGCTTTCACTATCATAGATCCCGAATTTATCAAAATTTAATTTTTCCATGTTGTACCTTAACTACCTGACATTTTCAATTACTTCATAGAAAACTTAAATTATATTCCACATTTCATTTCCAATAACACATTTTGATACACGATTGAATTTATCATGTCCATGTATGCATATAACTGTATTCATAGAATTTTATATTACATCATATTTAGCTTCCTTCACAGTATCTCACTTTTCTGTTTCTATAAAAATTTCCTATTGTTTAAATTCATTTATATATAATTTAAAATAAAGATTCACCAAAGATAAGATCATTATTTATTTCCAGCAATCATAATTTTCTCCATTAAAATATTGTGGTCTGATTATTGACATCCCTTCTTTGAGTTCAACCATAGACATCTTTTCTTCAAATAAAACTTTAAATCATGATTTCTAAAGCTTAACTAAATTATTCAAAAATAACTCCTTATATAGCTATTTTTAGTAAAAATATAATCTATGACACAGGGGGGTGCATTGGGTCCTTTTAAAAACACTTTGATAGATTAAAATTAATCACCCCTTGTGGTTCTAAAGAAAATTCCATATTGTTTTCATAAAATAGAATGAGCAGCTGAAAATAACTAAGATAAGAACACAATAATTTTTATATTGGTTTAGGGCCCAAATATCCCCTAGTCCACTCCACCAATTCTCTCTCCATGATCTTAATGATTTTCTATAAACATATCCTTTTATCAGGGATCTAAACAACTGTGTGTAGGTCGTTCACACCTTAAAAAAATGTGGTTCTTTTATAGGGAATATTGACAGACACAACTTAGTATGATAAGCTGACACTCCAACATAAAATATATGTTTGGAATTTTGAAATAAGGTTTAGAACATTGTTTCAACAACAACTAAAATATGATGGATCTTCTTCTTCAGATAAAATAAAAGATCTTTAAAGAACACTCCCTTAGAAGAATATTTTTTCTTATTGTTGAGAAAATATTATAAAACACAAAACAATATTAAGAACAACTATTGTAACACCAACAGAAATAACACTCACCAGATGATAAACATGCATGTCTCAAAAGTGTAGCCTGAAAAATAAATTCAACAAACAACTGAAGTTAAGAGATCAAAAAAAAAATATAGAAACAGATAAAAAAAACATTAATGGATAAAAACATGTATGTATCTTAAGTGTATCCACTCATATAATCATATAAATCTCTATATTTTTCATGATGAAACTATTGAGAATAAATAAGAACTATGATTTAATATTGGTTAAAAAGGTTCATAAATATCACTAGATAAATCATAATATGTAACACACTCAGTACATTTCAAATTTTAATTGAAACATCCACTAAAATTCTTAACTTCCCTTATAAATATGAATGATTTAATCCATTGATTAAGGGCCTTTGAATCAATCTTTAAACGAATTTTACTCATATATTTATTCTAGTAAATTCATTGATGAAAAATTAATAAATATATTAAATTCAAAATCTGAAGATGATTTCTTCAAAAGTAGGGATTTCTATGCATACTAAGACTTCAAAATTATGGTTCAAAATATACCATTGATTCTATATGTTGGGTTAACTAACCATACATTAGATATTAGAATGTAGGGTTCTTCACAAAAGTTTGGTTCCTAATGCGAACATTTATCTTAATAAAAATTAACAAAAGTAGTGTTCCTTACCAAAAGTTAGGTTCTCAAACCTAATGTTCTCTGAAAATATAGGGTTGACATTAGTGATTACAAACTTCCTTAAAAACATTCATAACACTTAGAAAAATTCAAACTGAATACTTCTAAAATTTTAGATAAAATAAAATAAATATTTTAATAAACATAATTTTGAAATTATCTTAAAGTAACATCATTAGTAAAACATATGAGGATATTTATGAGAATAAAAATAATTGGGGAAAAATGTAATTGTTAGATCAAAATTTGTATGCCCAATAGTGATGCATAACTGTATTGGTCATGGTGATGCTCCATAGGAATTGGAGAAGGATGGTTAAAACCAGATGTGGTTTTAGGGAAGGGTTTTTGTTCTATTGGAAATGCACATGAGAGTTCTTTGTGAGTTTCACAGCTGAAATTTAGTGGAACATCCCGACACAAACAAGATGTATCAAGGCTTGAGGAGATAGACTTGGTAGTTGGGGATAAAATCTTTAGTGAAATAGTTTATGGTGAAGTGTATATTTTTTCAGTAGGTGAAAGTGGAACAACATGATCCTGGAGGTTTGTTTCAACCATTGGATGTTATTGAGTTGAAATTATAGGACATATCTATGTATTTTATCACTGCTTTACCTTATAATTAGGGAGGATATGATGCATTTTGCGTGATTGTGGGATGAATAATGAAGTTGTATTATTTTTGGAAATTCATGAATCGAGTGTCGTGGATGTTGTGGAAAGAAAATATATGGATAGTATGGTTAGGATTCATGAGGTACCAAGGACCATCATCTCTGATTTAGATCTTCATTTTATCATGTGGGTATAGAGGAGATTATATCATGGATTTGGCTTCTAGTTGCGTCTTAGCACTGTTTTCTATTCTCAGACCGATGGGAAGATGGAGAAGGACATCCGGACACTAGTGGATATGTTGTGAGCCAGGGTCTTAGATTTTGGTGTATTTTTGGTAATGGACATGTCTTTGGTTGAGTTCTTATATAAAAATAGTTACCAATTTTCCATTTTCATGACTCCTTTTTTGGCATTGTATGGCCGATCCTATCGTTCTCTGATATGTTGGACGGAGGTTGGGGAGTCATTGGTTCTTGATCTTGATGTGATATATATTAGAGTTGGTGGCCTAGAACCAACTAATTTGTACTTTATTCATTAATAAATACCTTATAACATCTAGATTGTTGTTCTGTTTGAAAACGCATGTGATAATGTCTTAAGGACAGTTTTTTCATTAAAGGGTCATAGTGGATCCCTACTATGATGAGAAATAGGAAGTTCCATAACACTGTTCTTGAATATATGTTCTATAGCCGGGTGATGTTATTTGAGGGACACAAATAATACAGGCCATTAGGGGTGAGGACTCATAAAACTTTGAGGCACATTCTCTTGGTGTGCACCCTTGGTAATATCCAAGAGGATATTATGAGAATGAGACCCTCCAGTAGGAAATCCAAATTTCATAGTGTCATTGGATGTTCCTATCTGCGGACATGTGTATTGATACTTAGACTTTAAGATTATTATTAATGGGTATTACATCTCGCACACTTAGATGTATTGACGAAAACTGTGACGACACATTGTTCGCAGTGAGGTAGGATACATTGGGTACGCACGAGTGATACTGAATTAATAGATAATGTGAGAAAGGATTTGTCCCTTATGTTCCACAACATAAGTAGATATCACAAGCCCTTTTATGGAATTGATATAGCCTAAAAAAAACCATGGCCATGGTAAGGTATGGGCGAGTTCAATTCCATGAAGTCAAAGAAAGAATAATTGAGCACATGGGTTGATCGCACTAGCATGCAACCCGCTTGATTAGAGATATCGAGACAAAGGGATTAAATTACAGGATAAGTGTTCGTATGGGGTGACATGTTAATGTGGCATCAACTTCTTTCTCTTGGGTACCTTGACCCATTTATAGATAGTAATCTTGGACTTTAGGAAAGCCCGCCTAATGCCAACAAGAAAGAGGCCTAGAGGGTCACACACTAAGCGTATCCAAGTATCTCAAGTAGAATAAAGATTATTCCCGTATGTGGTTTAATAATTATTCAAGGAAGCCTAAATCGTTTTAATGTTGGAGGAAGAATAAAATGAAAAACAAGATATACACGCCCTGTATATTGAATGTACACGCCGTGTAGTTTTCATTTTGGAAAGGAAATGAAAAACGAGTACATGCCGTGTAGTATTTATAGTCAGGATTTTGAGGAAATAATATCGTTTTATTAAATTATATTTATTATAATCAGCGTGGGCACATGTCAAGGAATTAATGATTCGGCATTGGGGTTTTCAATAAGAGTTAATGAAATAAATAAAATGTGTAACGCGTTTATTTATTATCATAACTCTATAACCTCAAACACGATTATAAATATCCTCACAACCCCAAAACATTTACCTAATCGTTGTGCACAACAATTCTTGAAAATTCTCTCAAGGATGAGAGAACTCCTTCCTCCAAGAACGCTCTCAAGACCGAGAGAGATCCTTCTCCATCGAATCAAGGCGAACCAAGGAAGACAACTCAACCAAATGCTTCTCCACGACAACACCCGAAGATTCCTTTGGTGACGTCCAGAGATACGTGGTGCCCGTGTGGATCACCACTAAATAAATTCTACACTTTTCTTCTGCGATGCAATACCGAATCACATCGGAACATGACCGGAAAACATCAACAAAGAAAGAATTCCATCAAGGAAATTATTGTCAATTAATTAAATTAATTATAACCAACATATGATGATCCTCTCGATGGTTTCAGGACTCTTATCTTTCATTTTGTTCTTCGTTATATTCTGAAGATCCATATTATCATGACAGATCTCGGATTGAACGTTGTTTAATGCTAAAATTAAAGTTGGGAAAACCCACCAATGCGCTTTTGTTGCGCCCGAAAACAACAAGTGGTATCAGAGGGGTCATAGCGTTGGTTATAATTATTTAGTTTTTAGTTGGTGATTTATGCATTTAATAATTTAGTTATTTCAATTCCAGTTAATCATTCTTTAAATCCGAATCTCGAGATCTGTTCCTCATCTCTCATTTCTCGTTCACCTTACATAAACAAATTTTTCTTTTAACTTTGATTAAATTAAAATAGAGGATCTCATCCAGAGGTGCCAAACGTTCTTGTCTATACAACACAAGAATACACAGCGTGTATTCAGAAGTACACACCATGTAGTCTAGGTTCAAAGTATCAGAATGGTCCTCCAAATCGGGTTGTGTATTGTAGTATACCTAAGTCATAAATGACATAGTGTGTTGACCAGGAATAGGTGGCACATGGTTTCTGGATGAAATTCCGTGTGGTCCACTGAACACGGCGTGTAGTCCCTTTGAGTTAGGGTTGGACCGGGTACCCTGTACATGGCTTTCCCGGCTGGAAACCGTGTAATGCGGATACTACAAGGTGTGTTTCTGACTGAACACACCATGTAATCTGAAAATTTCCGAAGTACATCTACACGCCTTGTCCCCGAGCCTTTACTTCAGATTGAAGGTGAATAAAAGTACACGTTGTGTAGTTGGAACTACACACTGCGTACACATCCAAATTACACAGATTTATTAAAATTTATTATTATATTATACAAACCTTTGAGATGTGTACCATAGTGTAGGCGTAAATCTGAGGCACAACATTTGATAGGTGTTTTATATATGTGTGTTTAATTTATCAATCTGTGTAATGTTCATTTCTACTCATTGGGTAGTTATGAACGGGAATTCACCAGGTTTCCTCCAAGGTACAAGTTACGTATAAAGATAATTTTAAATGAATTTATCTGTTTAAAATTATGATGGATGAGAATCTCAAGGAGATTCAGAAAAGGGTTTAAGATAAAAGGATTGATTAATTAAAGATAATTAACTGATTCAAGCATGATTTGTCTTAAGCAAGAATGATTAAATAATTGAATGCTAGTTTTATTTATGCATAAATATCGTTGCATGTATGGATGATCTTGATATAGACCAAGACCTTTGTATATGATTTGTTTCTTTTAATTAATTTATTTAAATTAAATTTGTTGGCCTGCGAGCCTTGTCCTCATTAATATGTAGGGCCTGCATTCCCAAGGATTTATTTATGTAAACAACCCTTTTACCCCTAACTTGTGTGTGAGATAAATGCATATGTAATGGATGGAGCTCCCAAGCTAGTGGAGGCGGCTCAGGTCAGGAGCCAAGGTGAAACCAATCCACGAAGATACAAAGGTAGACATGTGGAAAGCTATAAACACGAACCTAAAAGGTTCAAGGTGTTTCTCCTCTAGTTATTGGGATAGTTTATCAACCGGTAGATAAACTAACCAATGGAACAAGATCATGATCAAACCATTTATTTTATTTCTATCAGTTTCATGGTTTATTTATTGTGGGTGTGTTGTCACGATCACACAATTAATGAATTAAATAGGCATGCAAGATGGAGCTAAAATAAGACCATCTTATGCGTAAATATTATCTTAGACATGGTTAATCACTTAATTATATCTCACTTAATATTTAAAAGCATGCAATCAAAGATAATAAAATATAAATTTATTTATAAGGATAAAATTCCTCAAATAAATATTAAGTCGGTATAACCTTCCACAATCTTGGTTAGAATCTAACCATAGTTCAAAGTGCTTGACCAACCCTAGTTGGGGTGCTTTAAATTATTGGGGAATTCTAATTCATGGTTTTGGGTTGAATTGACTTGGTTTGCATCAAGGGTTGACTACTACAACAAGAATTGGTGTGACCAAGAGTCAAAGGTTGAGGAAATCCAAAATAAAAGGATTTCAGGATTGGGGAGTCCACTTAGAAGATCAAGGAGCTACGATTTAATGAAGTTGGCATTTGGAATGCCTACCTAAAACCCTTCAAGTTTCTTGACCAACCCTATTTGGGGTAATTCAAAGGGAAATATGGATCCTTGCCACTAGAATATTTAGGAAAAAAAATATTCCTAAGTCAATGGTGAGGGTTATTGGATTTAGATAAATTAGTGGGAGACTAATAAGTATTAATTTATTTATTTTTCTCAGTTTTTATATAGTACTGAAACCTTTTCTCATCTTAATTTGTAGAAACAACAAGAAAAATAACTTCAAAAAAATCATTGCGAACCATACTCAAGAATGAAAACCTTCTCACCGACACCAATTTCCAAGAGTGGAAGAGGCATTTACGCATCATCCTTCACCACAAGATAAAATTGTATGTGCTAGAAGAGACTGTTCCCGTTGCACCCGGGAAAGAGGCCAGTGATGAGGAAATATCTCTCTATGCAAAATATATGGATGATTCCACAGATTTCCAGTGTTTCATGCTATCATCCATTTCTAATGAGCTCTTGAAGTAACATGAAAACATGGACACGTATAGCATGCTGTCTCACCTTAAGGATCTCTACCAAGAGAAGGTGAGACAAGAGAGATATGAGATCTCCAATTATTTGTTTAAAACTAAGCTTGGAGAGTCTGCGCCAAATGGGCCTCATGTAGTCAATCTTATTGGCTACATTGAACATCTGAACATCTTAGGGATTAAATTCCTGGATGAGTTGTGTACAGATATCATCCTATCATCACTTCCCAAGACCTTCTGTAGCTTCATTGTCAATTATAACCTGAGAAATAATTTCAAGAGTCTATCAGAACTTCTGAACTTAATTCTCGAGGTAGATAAGGACACGAGGCATGAAAAACCCATAGTCCTTATGGTGAATAAGAAAAGGAAGGACAAGGCAAAGGGTACAAAGACTTATAAATGATCTGAAGCCCCCGAGAACCTTCCCTCAAAGAAGGGGAAGATACAGATACAGGGCAAGGAATGAGAGGAAGTATGTTTTTCATGTGGTAATAAAGACCACTAGAAGAGGAACTGCACTTAAAAGCATGGGGATACTAAATGTGCATTCATTATCGAGTGTAATCTTTCCATTTCTACACATTGGGTATTAGATACAACTTGTGGGGCTGACATCCATATTCAAATGCATGAACCAAGTAGATTTAGAAATATTTCCAGAGGAGAGGTGGATCTTCGAGCTGCCAATGGCATAAGGCTGTCTACATTTGGCTATTGGCGATTAACTCCTCTCATTGCCAACTGGGATGATTTTGGTTTTACATAACTATTATTATGTGCCTAGTGTTACCAAGAACACAATTTTTGTATCTTGTTTGGATATGGATGGATTTATTTTCAAGTTTGGAAATAAGGGTTGTATCTTTTATAAGAACAACGTATGTTATGGTATGAAACATTTAAATAATGGGTTTTATGTATTAAATTACGAAAACCAAGTGTTGGTAATCGATAATGAAACAAACTCGCATGACTCATACATCACCCAGTTGTGACATCACCATCTCGGTCATGTAAATGAGAAGCGCTTGAAAAATCTCTTCCAAGATGGTTATTTGGACTCTACTGAGCTAAAACCCCTTGATATATTTCACGCTTATTTACAAGGAAAAATGACCAAGCCACCCTTCAGTGGAAAAGGTGAAAGGGCTACAGAGCTTCTATGATTGGTGTACACCGATGTGTGTGGACTATTTCTAGTAGAAGCTAGAGGTGGATATTCTTACTTCATTACTTAACTGATGATTTGAGTAGATATGGATGTGTCTACTTAATGAGGTATATGTTTGAAGCCTTATAGAAATTTAAGGAATTCAATAATGAAGTAGAGAATCAGCTTGGTAAGAAGATAAAGAAACTTTGATCGGATTGAGGTGGATAATATCTGAACCAAGAGTTCATCAATCTTCTACAGGAGTCTAGGATTCTATATCAGCTCACTCCTCCTTATACACCACAGTAGAATGGTGTTAGTGAAAGGATGAACCACACATTGTTAGACATGGTGAGGTCAATGATGAGTCATGCCGATCTTCCATTATCCTTTTGGGGATATGCATTACAAACTGCATCATACACATTAAACTGAGTACCAAATAAGGTAAAAAATGGAATTACCTATGAGTTATGGAATGAAAAGAAACCCATTTTGTCGCATACACATGTATGAGGATGCGAAGAATTTGTTAAGGCCTTCTCAGGCAACAAAATAGCACCCTGGGGTATGAGGTGTATCTTTATAGGATATCCCAAGGAAACAAGAGGATATTACCTATATAACCCTCAAGAAAAGAAGGTGACTGTCACCAGACAATCCATCTTTCTTGAGAGGGAGCACATCCTCAAAAGGGATAGTGGGAGAAAGATTGAATTCAAAGAAGTTGATGCTCAAGATACACATGAGTTGGTATAGGAACAAGTTCCACAGGTCCCATGTGGAAGAGGTTTCAAAAACACAAGTACTACGTAGGGGCTCAAGATAGGTAAGGGAACCAGAGAGATTTAGTTTCCTAGTCACTGAGGATGGTAAATCCTTATTTTTTGACAATGATGAATCTCTATACTAATAGGAAGCAGTAGAAAGCTCAGAAGCTACAAGATCCCTAGAAGCTATGAATTCTGAGATGGATTCCATGTATCATAACCAAGTCTAGGTTCTAGTCGATGAGCCAATTGATGTAAATCCTGTTGGATGAAAATGGGTATTCATGAGAAAACTGGACATGGAAGATCAAGTTAGCACCTATAAAGCAAGTCTAGTGGCTAAAGGATTCAGACAACGTCAAGGAATTAAATATGATGAAACCTTCTCACCAGTTTCCATGTTTAAATCAATAAGAATCATACATTCCTTAGAAGCATAACATGACTAAAAGATTTGGAAAATGGATGTCAAAACATCATTCCTTAATGGGAACCTTTAGGAAGATGTCTATATGACACAACCGTAAGGGTTTGTGACACCATGTGAAGCCAAATGGGTTTTCAAGTTACAGAAATCCATTTATGGATTAAAGCAAGAATCCAGGTCATGGAATATTTGATTTGATGAATCCATAAAGGAATTTGGTTTCATTAATAAAGAATGTGATCCATGTGTTTATAAGCAGTTTAATGGGAACGTGATCGTTACACTAATAGTATATGTTGATGACATATTACTTATTGGAAACGATGTACCAGTATTACAGTTAGTTAAGGACTGGTTGAAAAAGTGTTTCTCCATGAAGGACTTGGGTGAAGAAACCTACATTCTTGGGATGAATATCATTCATGATAGATCCAAGAGGCTACTTGGACTAAGTAAAGGTACATACATTGACCAAATACTAAAGGGATTTAGTATGGAAAAATCCAAGAGGGGATTGGTTCCAGTGTCACATGGCCTACATCATTCTAAGAAAATGTGTCATCAGACACAACAAGAGAAAGATATAATGAGTAAGATCCCATACACTTTATTAGTAGGATCCATCATGTATGCCATGTTATGTACCAGGATTGATGTTGCCTATGCACTGAGCATGGAAGGTAGATATCAAGAAGATCCAGGAGAACAACATTGGGCTGCTGTTACGACTATCCTTAAGTATCTAAGAAGAACTAAGGATATGTTCCTTGTGTATGGAGGAGATAAGGAACTTGTCATCAGAGGGTATGCTGATGTATGTTTTTAGACAGATCAGAACGATCTGAAGTCTCAATCTAGATATGTTTTCTGTCTTAATGGATGAGCTGTGAGCTGGAAGAGTTCAAAGCAGCCAGTTGTCGCTGATTCTAAAGTGGAGTCCGAATATATAGCAACTTATGATGCAGCCAAGGAAGCCATCTGGATTTGGAACTTTTTCCAGGAGCTTGATGTGGTGCCTAGCAGTAAAGATCCTATCACATTGTATTGTGATAACACAATAGCGGTGTCTCTTGCAAAAGAACTAAGGTCACATAAATGAACAAAGCACATACTCCGGAAGTATCACCTATTGAGGTATTTCTATCAGAGGGGTAAAGTTACAATGAGAAGGGTGTCCAAGGAAGAGAACATGGCAGACCCCATGGCTAAAGGCCTATCTCAACAGAAGCCTGAATTTCATGTGAGAGCTAGCAGGTTAAAGGTTGTTAGTAGTTGGATCTAGTCCAAGTGGGTGCCTATTGGAGTTGGTGTCCTAGAACCAACTGCTTTGTATTGTATTCATTAATATATAACATATCACATCTTGATTGTTCTTCTACATGACAATGCATGTGATAATTTCCTAAGGATAGTTTCTGCATTAAAGGGTCCTAGCGGATCCCTGCTAAGATGATAACCTGGAAGTTCCATAACAATGTTCTTGAATATATGTTCTATGGCCGGATGATGTTATTTTAGGGACACAAATAATACAAACCATTTGAGGAGAGGACTCATAAAACTTTGAGGTACCTTCCCTATAGAGACCCAAAGCTTGATGTACATGGAAATTACATTACTTTTGTGGAATACTTAATACATAATAAAAACAGACACCAAAGGACAGTAATAGTTTAGTGTCTTTGGAAACTCGGAATATAATATTCTAATCATGGTGAACGATCTTAAACATCTCCATTAATGATCTTTCCCTTTTGTTTTATTACCTAAAACCTTTCTTTAAATCCTAGGAAAAAACATATAAAGGGTGAGCTCAAATTCTCAGTAAGGGTAAGCATAGAGAACATAAAACAATCCTTAGACATTTGAATGTAAAAACATGAGCATAAAATCTAAACATCAAAATAATGAGAAATGACATAAAACGTGGAAGTACGTAAGGCATAGATCATAAAGAAACATTAATTATGATAAAATATAATGGGAATAAAACTGGTAATTGTGGAAAAAACATTAATCACACGTTATGATTTCCATAGTATCCAAGGCATTGCTGCCAAAACCATCTTAGTGGACAAAGTCCCTTACTGAACTGAGTTTACTTGCCGTTCCAGCCCTGTATTACTGAACCAGATTTACTTTCCGTTCCATCCATGTCTATCTCATGAGTTATAAATCTTTACCCAATGCATTGGAGGGAGATATAGGTCCCACCCATCTCATAATGAAATAATTCTTACGTGTGACACAACAGAAACATAAACCATTCATCATAACCCAAATAATAAAATGGGTTACATAAACATCAACCCATCATAACATAATCTATATAAAACAAATGGATATCATTTCATCATAAGAAAATTGAAATCATGTAAATCATAGAGACATTATACTTGAATAATACACATATGAAATATTGTCATCTTAGATGGAAAATGGTTTTGATAAAACACTTGAAATGAATTTTTGAGGAAAATATCCTTTGTTTTTAAAATCATTTTTCTTTTCACAAAATGCCATGCAATTTTAAAATAAAAAGATTTTGTTGAAGATGGACATGAAATCTTGTAGAGGAATCTTAATGAAAATTAGGTGTAACAATATCGTAAAAATCCATTCATGCCATATAAGTTAAAAAAAACATTCTCCTCGTACTTTTAACGGAAAAGTCAAAAAGTACCATGTATGGTAAACAAAAGAAAGATTCCATCCATAACACAACGTAAAAGTAAAATAGGGGTAAAAATGAATTTAAACATACATAGAGGAATATTAAACACTTTATGAAAAACATTTTTATTGACATTGATGAAAAATATAACCCCAGTAAATACTTATGTATAAGCAATCTCGGATACAAATGAGATTGCAAAATTATCCCTTACCTAAGGTCCGATATGATTCATATGTATCAAAACCTCCTGTATAATGATTTAAATAATGTCATTGACTTATTAAAGAATCATATTTATTGTTATGATATCATATATGGTTCACTTATGACTTTATATTACCCGTTCTTTAGTAAATTCCATGTTAATGCAGCATTTTGGGTAAAATCGTTTCATTTATCGTACGTGTTTCGACTTGTTGTTCTTGATATTATTACTTATATCATGATTTCATTAATTTAATAATGTAAAACATGATTTATATATAAATAAATATTCATCATATACATATATATGATAGATTGATAAATGGAATGAAATACACCGTTTATGGAGATGGTAGGCCGTATGTATGCATGAACGCTGTTTTCGTTTTCTTATTGAATTAAATGGAATTACATAGATGACATAAATATATATATATATACATAAATCCAGTAGCATTATTGTGTAATATATTTCATTATTATTCATTATATATACTTTATAATCATTCATGAATGGTTAACATGAAGAATGAATCTCATCGCGTTCGGGGAGACGATAGTCTGTACGTACGCACGAGCGATGATATCGTTCCCATGATCGTGGAATTGTATTGAAGTGTATGTATACTATTTAAGAATAAATATCACTTTACAATAATAACATATAGTTATTATTTACATCATTATACCCATCCAAGTAAGGAGGTGGTGGAAAAACAGATTACACCACGGCGTGGAGACGGTATTCCGTACGTACGCACGCGCGGTGATTTCATTTTCCGTAGGATGGAAAAAAGGTGAAATGGGGTCGTTTCATATTTATAATAACATATAAGTATATTAGGTATACTTATGTTATTACTTCATAATTAAACCACTAAAGAAGAGGAAGTAGAAGAAGAAATAAATTTTAAAGAATCGGTAAAAGGTATTACCTCTTCCTCGAAGTGCCTCCTTTGAACTTCCTCTTAGGGCACTAGAGTTGGTCTTTCGAGAAGACCAGTACCTCCATAAGGTTTCTAGGTAAGTGATGAAGTGAAATGGTCAGGGTTTTTCCAAGCTTCAAGGCTCAAAATGGTGTGAGGAGGAGAGGGAGGAGTTGCCCCTTTTATAATGGAGGAGAGGGGCACCTTTGGAATCCTCAAAAATATTAGTTTCATATAAATTCAAACCCCACATAAAACCTCATAAAATGACTCAATTCGAAGATTATATGAGATAGGGTTGTAATATCATAAACCAATCAAATTTATACATGTTTTGATCTTATTTTAAACCTTATCATTTTGATTTATCATTATTTAATCTATTTAATTTTATTTGTGGTAACAAAATTCTAAATTCTAAATGGTTATAAATAATCACTTATGTGTTGTTAATTTTCCATAATTGGATACTTTATGAAATTTTGGACTATATAAATTTCAATTTATAATTTTTAAATATTTTTGTGATTTTTAATCAATTTATTAATATGTTATTTTTATAAAATAACAATAGTGTCAATTTTGACACAATTCATTTATTAGAATTTAAATAAAATACACACATAGGATATATTCTAAATAAAATATTTAGTAGGTTAATAACATTTAATAGTAATATATAAATTTAGTGGGGCACATTAAATAGTTTATATAATATTTTTTTTACTATTTGTAAAACCATTTATTTGATATCTCTCTTAATAAAATAATTACTACAACATTTTTGTATAATTATTAAATATACTTATTTGTTGCATATAAATTAAAAATAAAATACTAGGATGAAGATAAATATTATATATTTCATAATAATACTTTTAGTCGGATTTATATTCTAAAACAACCAACTTTTAAAATGTTATATTTATTAAATTATGAAGGTGACAACTTTGACATTATTTAAAATAAAATAATTTAAGTGTCATAATCACTTTTATAAGATTCCAAACGGTCATATATTCGGTAATTGGATGATTATGGTGTATATATACACTACCAATAAGTTTTGGTCAGGTTTGTGAGCTTTTTAATGGGTATTATTATTTCAATAAAAACTATATTACTTATTTTTCACTAAATAAATAATTTCTGCATCATTAATGTATAAGCTATTAAGGTAATTAAATATCTCTTAAAAATTATAAATAAATTACCATGAGAAATAAAAACATTTTATCTTTAAAATGAGTATTTATAACCGAATTTATATTCTGTATAAACTTAAATTAAAAATACTTTAATTATTAAAGTTGAGTGAGACATATTTCACTTTCCTTTAAATAAAATAAACTAAAGGTATTAATCACCTCCAAGTGGGTTCCAATAGATTCCATTTCGACCAAAATATGCGTTAGGATAAAATATAAGGATAAAATTATATTAATACAAGTGTTAGGGTAATTTAATAATATTATATTTACCCTTAATTACCCGATTTACCTTTTACTATGGTAAATAAAATTTTCCATAGTTACTATTCATAATGCCCAAAAATAAAAAGTATCCTATTAACATAATTTGGAACCAATTATTCCAAATATGGAATCCATTTTTATAAATTCAATACACAAAAATTTTCTGAAATTTAATTTAAAATTAATCTCGTTGTTAAGAAAACGAGTTTTAAAAGTTAAAACATTGCAAAAGCTTGAAATTATTTTACCTATGAATTCAATGTAAAATAAAATCTAATGAAATAAATTATATTAAATGGTAAAAATATATTCTATTTATACTTTAAAACCATTCAATATTATAATTTGACCATATAAATTATTACGATGAAAAAAATTGTTTTTAATTAAAATATTGCGTGTTTTTACTATTCATTAAAATATGAAAGTTATCAGAAAAATATCAAAACTTTATCCAATGTAAATTTTTATATCCTGATTCAAAATAAGAAGTTTATTTTGTAAAATTTAAATTTTAAACTTTTCAAAAATTATATTTAAAATGGGTGCGCCATCAAAAGGCGGCAGAACTGCATTTTTAAAAAAATACTTATTTTACCCGAAAAATTTATTTTGTTCTCATACCATGTTCTATAAAATGTGTAAGATGAATTATAATGTCATAAACTTAAAAATGTATTTACTAATATTCATAACGGCTAGTTTATAATAAAATTATTACCATATATCGTTATTTAGTGAAACCCGATATTGCGTACAACACACGCTATCGAGGAAGGTTGTGAATGCGTGTAATGCAAGCCAAGTCAGGGCTGCGTGTAGTGAAAGACTCCTTTGTTGTTGTGTATAACAAAATCCTACCATATTTCATTTATACATTGAATATATATTCTTATATTTACACTCAATGTTGCGTAGAATAACTACTTTCAAACAAACTTAAAATTGTGTGTAACACGATCCAAGATTAGTGTTGCGTATACTAAAAGCTAATACGATGTTGTGTATAGAATAATCTATTTTGGTGTATCATATAACAAAAGAAATCAATGAAATTAAAAATAATAATTCTCATAAAATCTCGGGTTGTTAGATTCTACCCCCCTTAAAATGAATTTCTTCCTCGAAATTCGTCGGGGTTATAAATGGTTTATTACAGGAGAGTTTCTTTCATAGAAACCCACATCATAAAAAGGAATAATAAAACTTAATTTTAAAAAGTGAATTATGAAACATAACGGTTACCCAAATTAACTCATCACTGGGTTTCCACATAGGAGAACTTGGGTGAAAATATGGATGTGGAAGAGAAATATAACTTTCAAGTTCTGATGGAGAGTGGTATAGGACATGGCTATGAAAAATACAACAATCAGAAATCCATAAATTTGTGATGATCTAAGGTTCCATCTGATTTATCAGATATAAGGGCACTAGGACAACATTTTTGGTTTTCAAGATCATTTCCCTAAAGTTGAAGGATTTTAATTAGAAGAAATACTTACTTTATTTCGGTACAATCTCACCGTTGTTTGTGCCTTAAACAATTTCCACTTCCTCTCTTAAAGAAATGAAGTTGAATTTGTCTTCCATGAAGTGTTAGAAGATCATGTGATAGAATGATAGGTCATTCCATCTGTCTCAAACATAAGGTTAGAAATATATATATATATATATATATATATATATATATATATAATTCCATCTATTGTGAGATTAATCGTATATGGTTCCAAAAATGGACTTATACTTCATCTATCATACTGCGTAATATAATAAAACTAGTTTCTACTAACCAGGGACTTCCTGTAGGCTAGTGGTAGGTGATAAAGGCATGTCTCACTTTGGTTATGGGTTCGATTCCCACATCCTTGTCCGACGCAACGGGTTGTCGTCCGTCCTACGAGTTGTCTTTTTTTTTTTCTAAAACTATATTATTATAACTTTCCATCAATAATATCGAAAAAAGTTATAGCCTTAAAAAATACTATATTATGTCTAACTTAATTCATTCCAATATTTAGGCTTATCCAAAATACTTCGGTCCAAGCTCAAAGAATAAAGAAAAAGATTACTTGAAAGGTCACATAACAAGAACCTAAATACCATCATTTATCCCCCCATATATCATAAGATATATCTTTTTGATCACATTCCAATCATGTGAATACCTTAATAATGTATTCTTTAGAAACATGAATTACCATATAAGATTAGTGAAAACATGAATGCTGTCAAAAGTTAACTCTATCCACATACCAAAATCCCAAAATTTCTATATACTCAAACCATTATATAACTTTGTCCTTATTTCAGTCATGAGATGATGAATACTATGAAAAATTTCATTTTCTCCTTATACCTTCATTATTCGCATATCATCTGCTTTCCAAAATATTTGAATCACTTTTCATGGTTATCGGTACCATAAAATTATTGAAAACCACAATAGACTAATACAAAAATATTCCAATACACCATAAAAGTACCTCAACAACATTATTCTTGAATAAAAATTCATAAACACTTCTACCCATCCTCTTCAATGATTGTCATTGAATAAGTCCTTCCTTGATTTAGAAGTAACCTCTTAGGTCAGGGCATTGAGTTGGGTAATGCCCATGTTCTCCACAAATAAGACATTGAACTCCATAACAGTCTGTCACTCTATGACCCTTTTCTCCACATAGATAACATCTTTCCCTCCATTTGAGGTATTCCTCAAGGTTCTTCTTCCCTTCTTTAGAAATCTCAATCATCCTTTCTCTATGCTCCTTTCCATATGAACATGCATAAAATTTCATCTTCCTCTTATTTGATGACTTAGGAATACCACCAAAGTTCACCTTGTTAATCATATATCGTGATGACTGATTCGGCATAATCATAATATATTTATCTCTAGGCATTACAAAATTTTGTTGATCACAATCACCAATTTCTCAATCGGAATCAACGTTAACTGAATTCCTTCTCGTTCCCTCCATTGACTAAAACTAGAAACCATAGTGTAAGAAATAGTTAAAATAACGAGGAACCACATAATCATTAAAATTAACTTATGGGATGTCTACCTTATCACACTTTATTTAATCCATGACACCTTAGGTTCACACTAGGTTATTCATGATCGTCAACATAATTCTAGTACTATAACCTATAGTTATACTAAACCTTAGGGACATCCCTAGACATACCTTATAAATATATCTAGGGATCTCACTAAAGTTTTCGCATCCTAGTTTCCAAAGGTTGACTAAACCTTTCCTCTGATACCAACTGTAGAGACCCAAAGCATGGCGTACATAGAAATTACATTACTTTTGCGGAATACTTGATAGATAAAAAAAAAGACACCAAAGGACCATAATAGTTTAGTGTCTTTGGAAACTCGTAATATAATCTTCTAATCGTGGTGAAAGATCTTCAACATATCCATTAATGATATTCTCCTTTTTTCTTACCTAAAACCTTTATTTAAATCCTAGGGAAAAGAAAACATATATAGGGTGAGCTCAAATGCTTAGTAAGGGTAAGCATAGAGAATATAAAACAATCCTTAGACATTTGAATGTAAAAACATGAGCATAAAATCTAAACATCGAAATCTTGAGCAATGACATAAAATGTGGCAGTACATAAGGCATAGATCATAAAGAAACATTAATCATGATACAATAGCATGGGAATAAAACTTTTAATTGTGGAAAAACATTAAGCACATGTTATGATTTCCATAGTAGCCAAGGCATTACTGCCAAGACCATCTTAGTGGACAAAGTCCCTTACTGAATCGGGTTTACCTGCCGTTCCAACCCTGTATTACTGAACCAGATTTACTTGTCGTTCCAGCCATGTCTATCTCATGAGATATAAATCTTTACCCAATGTACTGGAGGGAGATATAGGTCCCACCCATCTCATAATGAAATCATTCTTACGTGTGCCACAACAGAAACATAAACCATTCATCATAACCCAAAGAATAAAATGGGTTACATAAACATCATCCCATCATAACATAATCCATATAAAACAAATGGATATCATTTCATCATAATAAAATTGAAACCATGAAAATCATAGAGATATTATACTTTAAACATAAACATATGAAATAATTTCATCTTAGATGGAAAATGGTTTTGATAAAACACTTGAAATGAATTCTTGACGAAAATATCCTTTCTTTTTCAAAATCATTTTCTTTTCACAAAATTCCATGAAATTTTAAAATAAAAGTATTTTGTTGAAAATTGACATGAAATCTTGGAGAGGAATATTCATGAAAATTAGGCATAATGAAATCGTAAAAATCCGTTTATGCCGTATAAGTTAAAAAAACATTCTCCTTGTACTTTTAACGGAAAAGTCAAAAAGTACCACGTATGGTAAAAAAAAGAAAGATTCCATCCATAACACAACGTAAAATTCAAAGATGGGTAAACATGACTTTAAAAATACATGAAATAATATTAAACACTTTATGAAAAACATTTTTATTGACATGGATGAAAAATATAACCCCAGTAAATACTTACGTATAAGCAATCTCAGATACAAATGAGATTGAAAAATTATCCCTTAACTTAGGTCCGATATGCTTTATACGTATCCAAAACTCCTGTATAATGATTTAAATAATGTCATTGACTTATTAAAAAATCATATTAATTGTTATTATATCATATATGGTTCACTTATGGCTTTATATTACCCGTTCTTTAGTAGATTCCATATTAAAGCAGCGTTTTGGGTAAAATCATTTCATTTATCGTACATGTTTCGACTTGTTGTTCTTGATATGATTACTTATATCCTGATTTACGTAATTTAATAATATAAAACATGATTGAAATATAATAAATATTCAGAATATACATATATATGATAGATTTATAAATGGAATGAAATGCACCGTTCATGGAGACGGTAGGCCGTACGTATGCATGGACGTTGTTTTCATTTTCTTATTGAATTGAATGGAATTAAATAGATGACATAAATATATATATTCATAAATAAATTAGAATTATTATGTCATATATTTCATTATTATTCATTATATATACTTTATAATCATTCATGAATGGTTAACATGAAGAATGAATCTCATCGCGTTCGTGGAGACGGTAGTCTGTACGTACGCACGAGCGATGATATCGTTCCCATGATCGTGGAATTATATTGAAGTGTATGTATAATATTTCAGAATAAATATCACTTTAAAATAATAACATATTGTTATTCTTCACACCATTATACCCATCCAAGTAAGGTGGTGGTGTAAAAACAGATTACACCACGACGTGGAGACGGTATTCCATATGTACGCATGCACGGTGATTTCATTTTCCATAGGATGGATAGAAGGTGAAATGGGGTTGTTTCATATTTATAATAACATATCATTATATTAGGGATAATTATGTTACTACTTCACAATAAAACCACTAAAGAAGAGGAAGTAGAAGAAGAAATAAACTTGAAAGAATCGCTAGAAGGTATTACCTCTTCCTCGAAGTGCCTCCTTTGAACTTCCTCTTAGGGCACTAGAGTTGGTCTTTTGAGAAGACCAGTAACTCTATAAGATTTCTAAGGAAATTTGGAAGTAAAATGGGCAGGGTTTGTCCGAGATTCAAGGCTCAAAATGGTGTGAGGAGGAGAGGGAGGAGGTGCCCCTTTTATAAGGGAGGAGAGGGGCACCTTCGGAATCCTCAAAAATATTATTTTAATATAAATTAAAACCACACATAAAACCTCCAAAAATGACTCAATTAGAATATTATATGATATAGGGTTGTAATATCATCAAAAAATCAAATTTATACATGTTTTTATCTTATTTTAAACCTTATCATTTCGATTTATCCTTATTTAATCTATTTAATTATATTTGTGGTAACAAAATTATAAATTATAAATGGTTATAAATAATCACTTATGTGTTGTTAATTTTCCATAATTGGATACATTATGAAATAATAGACTATATAAATTTCAATTTATAATTTTTAAATTTTTTTGTGATTTTTAAACAATTTAATAATATGTTATTTTTATAAAATAACAATAGTGTCAATTTTGACACTATTCATTTATTTGAATTTAAATAAAATCCAAACAGAGGATATATTCGAAATAAAATATTTATTAGGTTTATAACATGTCATAGTAGTCTAGAAAATTAGTGTATCACATTAAATAGTTAGTATAATATTTATTTTACTATTTGTAAAACCATTTATTTGATATTTCTCTTAATAAAATAATTACTACAACATTTTTTTTATAATTATTAAATATACTTATTTTTGAATAAAAATTAAAAATAAAATACTAGTATGAATATAAATCTTATATATTTCCTAAGAATACTTTTAGTTGGATTTATATGCTAAAAAACCAACTTTTAAAATGTTATATTTATTAAATTATGAAGGCGACAACTTTGACATCATTTAAAAAAAAATAATATAAGTGTCATAATCACTTTTATAAGACTCACAATGGTCATATATTCGGTCATTGGATGATTATGGTGTATATATACACTACCAATAAGTTTTGGTCAGGTTTGTGAGACTTTTAATGGGTATTATTATTTCAATAAAAACTATATTACTTATTTTTCACTAAATAAATAATTTCTGCATCATTAATGTATAAGCTATTAAGGTGATTAAATATATCTTAAAAATTATAAATAAATTACCATGATAAAGAAAAAAAAATTATCTTTCAACTGAGTATTTATAACCGAATTTATATTCTGTATAATCTTATATTAAAAATACTTTAATTATTAAAGTTGAGTGAGACATATTTCACTTTCCTTTAAATAAAATAAACTAAAGGACTTAATCACCTCCAAGTGGGTTCCAATAGATTCCATTTCGACCCAAATATTCTTTAGGATAAAATATAAGAATCCAATTATATTAATACAAGTGTTAGGGTAATTTTATAATATTATATTTACCATTAATTACCCGATTTACCTTTTACTATGGTAAATAAAATTTACCGTAGTTACTATTCATAATGCCAAATAATAAAAAGAATCCTATTAACATAATCTGGAACCACTGATTCCAAATATGGAATCCATTTTTCTAAATTCAATACACAAAATTTTCTGAAATTAATTTAAAATTAATCCCGTTGTTAAGAAAACGAGTTTTAAAAGTTAAAACATTGCAAAAGATTGAAATGATTTTACCTATGAATTCAATGTAAAATAAATGCTAATGACATAAATTATATTAAATGGTAAAAATATATTCTATTTATACTTTAAAACCATTAAATATTATAATTTACCCATATAAATTATTATGATGAAAAAAATTGTTTTTGATTAAAATATAGCATGTTTTTACTATTCATTAAAATATGAAAGTTATCAGAAAAATATCAAAAAATTATCCAATGTAAATTTTTATATCCTGATTCATAAGAAGAATTTTATTTAGTAAAATTTAAATTATAAACTTTTCAAATATTATATTTAAAATGGGTGCACCATCAAAAGGCGACTAAACTGCATTTTTTAAAAAATACTTATTTTACCTGAAAAATTTATTTTGTTCTCATACCATGTTCTATAATACGTGTAAGATGAATTATAATGTCATAAAATTCAAATTTTATTTACTACTATTCATAACGTCTAGTTTATAATAATATTATAACCATATATAGTTGTTTAGTGAAACCCGGTATTGCGTACAACACACGCTATCGAGGAAGGCTGCGATTGCATGTAATGCAAGCCAAGTCAGGGTTGCGTGTAGTGAAAAAATCCTTTGTTGTTACGTATAACAAAATAAAACCACATTTCATTTATAAATTGAATATATATACATATATATACACTCAATGTTGCGTAGAATAACTACTTTCAAACAAACTTGAAATTGTGTGTAATACAATCCAAGATTAGTGTTGCATATATTGCAAGCTAATACGGTGTTACATATAGAACAAGATAATTTTGGTGTAGCGTATAACAAAAGACATTAACGAAATTAAAAAGAATAATTCTCATAAAATATCAGGTTATTACGTTCCCATGATGTGCGCCCTTGGTAATATCTAGGAGGATATTATGAGAACGAGACCCACTAGTAAGAAATCCACATTTCATAGTGTCACTGGATGTTTCTATCTGCGGACGTGTGTATTGGTCCTTAGACTTTAATATTATTATTAATGAGTATTATAACTCACACACTTAGATATATTGATGAAAACTATGATGACACACTGTTCGTAGTGAGGTAGGATACGTTGGGTGTGTCACGAGTGATACTAAATTAATAGATAATGCGAGAAAGGATTTGTCCCTTATTTTCCATAACGAAAGTAGATATCTTAGGCCCTTTGATGGAATTGATATAGACTAAATAAATCCATGGCCATTGTAAGGTATGGATGAGTTCAATTCTAGGAAGTCAAAGAAAGAATAATCGATCACATGGGTTGATGACACTAGCATGCAACCCTCTTGATTAGAGATATCAAGACAAAGGGATTAAATTACATGGTAAGCATTCATATGAGGTGACACGTCAATGAAACATCAACTTCTTTCTCTTGGGTTCCTTGACCCATTGCTAGACAGTAATCTTGGTCTTTAGGCAAGCCCGCCTAATGCCAATGAAAAAGAGGCCTAGAGGGTCACACACTAAGTGTATCCAAGTATCTCAAGTAGAATAAAGATTATTCCCATATGTGGTTTAATTATTATTCAAGGAAGCCTAAATAATTTTGATTTTAGAGGAAGAATAAAATAAAAAACAAGATATACATGCCGTGTACATTGAATGTACACACCGTGTAGTTTTTGTTTTGGAAAGGAAATGAAAAACGAGTACACGCCGTGTATTAATGATTACACGCTGTGTAGTTTTTATAGTAGGGATTTTAAGGAAATAATATTATTTTATTAAATGATATTTATTATAATTAGCATGGGCGCATGTCAAGGAATTAATGATTCGACATGGGGGTTTTCAATAAGAGTTAATGAAATAAATAAAATGCATAACATGTTTATTTATTGTCATAACTCTATAAACTCAAAAACGATTATAAATATCCTCACACCCCCAACAATTTTCCCCAATCGTTGTGAACAACAATTCTAGAAAATTCTCTCAAGGCCGAGAGAACTCCTTCCTCCAAGAATGCTCTCAAGACCGAGAGAGATCCTCCTCCATCGGATCAAGGAAATATAAGGAAGACAACGCAAGCAAAGGATTCTCGATGATATCACTCGAATATTCCTTTGGCGAAGTCCGGAGATACATATTGAACTTTTGGATCATGGCTAGAGGAAGTATATGCTTGGCTTCTATGATGCAACAACAAATCACATTAGAATGTGACCAGAAAACATCAACGAAGAAATAATTCCATCAAGGTAATTCTTGTCAATTAATTAAATTAATTATAACAAACATATGATGATCCTATCGATGGTTCCGGGACCCTTCTCTTTATTTTCTTTCTTCATTATATTCCGAAGATCCGATGTTTTATAATCGCGACAGATCTCAGATTGAATGTTGTTTAATGCTAAAATTAAAGTGGGGGAAACCCACCAATGCGATTCCACTGCACCCAGAACCCACAATTTTTAAAAGGATAGAGAAGATATAGTTGGTCCAAAAGAGTATGAGAGTAGTTTATAAACATTATAATTCCTACGATGATCATTGGTGGAGGAACTTGGAGTTTGAGATTATGTACTGCATGTTCTTCAGGGTGTCCCTTCATTAGGGGAAGAAGAGGTTTGGAAATGGGAGTAAAATTTCTTTTTGGTTCATTGGGACTTTTAAGGTGTTGGGGCTTGTTGGTCAGGTGACATATCAGTTTTCACTTATACCATGGCTGGAGAATATCCATGATGTCTTTCACAGGTCTTAGATTCACTGATATCTTTATGATGAATCTCACACCATTGACTGGGGAGAGTTGGATATCCAGGATGATGCGATGTTTGTAGAGTGACCTATAGATATCCAATATCATTGAGAGAAGGTTTTTTTAGATAACCCACTTCCTTGTTTCTTGTGTTATGGAGTCTTGGAGACCTGGAGGAGCGTACTTTGGAGTGTGAGACACAAATGTTTGCCTAGTAGGTGAATTTTTTTGAGTTTTTTCTTGTCTTGTTGTACATTGATGATGTGATGTTTGAAAATTGAAGTTTTATGTGATGAGACCTTTTCCCTTTCTAGTGATGTGTGTTATGGTTTTGAGGATATCAAGATAGGAACACCTCTTCCTCATCAAGACTTGTTATGTTTATGACACATTTTAAAACCATGATAATGGGTCAATACTTCCCAAAGAGGAAAATATCATGATATGGAGGGTCGGTTTCCTTGATTCATGTGCTTGGGGAAGTGTTGTGTGATGTTTAAGTAGGTTTTTAGTTTGGGTTATGTAGACATTGAATGTTAGTGAGGATAGTTATGTAAAAAATAGATGAATTTTGGATGGTTCAAGATGGTGAATTGTTGTGCCCGGTGAGTTATTGATGTGGTTGTGTGGGATGTTTTGTGTACGTTGTGGTTTGGTGTGTTTGGGGTGTAACGAGATATTTGAGATTCATCCCAAAAGATGGTTTTCACGACCATCCTCTTTATTTCTTGAGTTTTGTTTTTATTCTCTAGGATGAGAATCAAGTGAGATGAATATATTATTATGTTCTATGACTTCTTGACCTATTACTTTTATGTTTTGGTAGTTTGAGGTATTAGAGGAGGCTCCAGGAGGGTTTAGTGGAGTTGGGGATACAAATTTTTAAAAATAGGTAGTTCAAACCTGAATATGTATTCATGTATTGAGAGGTTAATTCGTGACTACGAGGTTGCTGATTCAGGGTTTGAAGTTCAGATAAGGGTTCTGTGCCTAATTAACCCGTGACATGAAAGGAAAATTCACAATGTGAATTAAATTGAGGCCGAGGTGCCTTGAAAATCACTATATTTTCATCGAGTTTTGAGGTTTAAGGAATTTATGTCTTGAATTAGATTCATGACTTGAAATGGAGGGTCTCAAAAAAACTCATGTTGTGAATGAAATGAGTTATAACTAGTTTATAAACATTCGGGCTCAGATGAATTCTTTTTTTACTCTCAGTTTTTAGGAAAACCCTAGGAAATTTGGGAGATCATCCAACCCCTATCCTCTTACTTTCATCCTCATCTTCTAGGGGTTTATCATTGGAAATATAAATTGAGTTACCCTCTTTTTCCCATTGTTTCCTTTCATTCTTCTTTTAGGAATTCACTATAGTGGTGATTTTTTAATCGAGGCCAGTCTAGGTTATGATTTCAATGATCCATTAGTGTGGTTCAAGTCAATCTGAGGTTATCCTAAAAAACCATATTATGTGATTGGTGGACCTAGAATTATATAGCTCTCTAATTAATTGTTTAATTTTTTCATCTCATGAGATACCATGTATGGTGCATGAATGGTTGGCCTAAACACACTATGTTATGTGATGGGTGAACCCAGAATTATATAGTCCCTAAATGTATTATGTAAAGCTTTATATTTCATGAGATGTTATGTATGAGATTTGGTAGTCAAAAAAATCAATTATGGGACTTTGTCAACTATTTTTATTGAAATGAGGTGTAAAATCAATCCACTATAGGACTCTTTCCACTATGATAGTCTTGGTAATGATTTTTCACTTATTCTTATGATTTTATGTTTTATTTTACCACATATTTATGATTTCACAAACTTATGATATTATTTTCTTATGAAATGTTTTCATCCTTATCTCGCACTCTTATGTCATGGTACATGCTTCTTCTTTTGAGATAAAATTTATTTCCTTTATGGTCTATAGAAAACTCTTATCATATCATATTCAATTTGTTTAATTTGTATAGCCTGACCCATTTGGATGATGCTGGTTCAAATTCTAAAGGATCATATTTGTCACCAGATCACAACTCTCATAGTGAGTTCATTGGGGGTTGTAGGGGCAACACGCCCCTACTCCAGGGGTCCAGGGGCCGAAGGGTCTCGACCCAAATTTTGGGGAACTGTAATAACTCTGATAAACTGTAGCATATCTGACCAGATGACACCGATAGAGCATTATAGAAATGCAGTCTTTGACACAACTACTATAACAGCTTAGACTTTGGAGACAACATTATTGTATCTCCCCGAACTTCTTTCCACCAGCCACTATAACAACTTGGACTTTGGTAGCCATAACATTACAACAGTGCAGACTTCCAACTAGCTTTCACTATAGCATAATGAACTTTCTATGAAGTTGGTGGAACAATGTTTTATACTCTTTATTAGCTCATTTAGAGCTAGGTTTTTTTGATTGAAACTCTGATCTCTTTGAAATATCATTCTCCCGGATTATAATGATATTTCTTCCTCTCTGTGCACACATGGATCCTTCCCTAACCACATAAATTACTGTGTCTATGTTCATCATCTTCATCTTTTTCTTTTGTTTATATCTTTTCTTCATATGGAATCATATTTCATGTGACTCTCGACATTTTAGCAACACACTTTAATAATAAATTTCTCCTATTCTATTTTTTTTTCATATGCTTATGATCTAACTCTTGATGAAAAGTTGATAATTTTTACTTTATCGAGTATTTTATCTCACCCATTTCCTATATTTTTCTTCCCAGGGTTATGATGATAAATATAACTTATGAGAAAATCTAAAAAGGGAATTAGAAGAGTTTGATTATGGAGAAAGGTTAACTATTTTATAAAATAAGTTATCTATGTAACTTTTCCTAAAAGTCACTAAACCAAAATGGTTCTCTGATATATGTGAGATTTTATGAGTTGTAATGTTTAACTTTGGATAATGTTGTTAAATAAAGACATGTTTAGCTCAGGTCACTATATATATATATATATATATAACATTATTGATATATAAAAATTCTTATGTGAAATTTTTTAAAATTTTGAAAGTTCAATTAATTAATTTTTTCAAACATTAAAGCTAAAAATCATTCATTGTGATCAGAATATATAATATTTTTCCTTAAATAAATAGATAAATATTTAATTATCACTATTACTAACACCGATAAAAGTTACATTTATCAATAATAAATAACTCTAATAAATGTACAATTTTTTTGTAAAATGTATATATAAACACACATATACATGCATTGTAGTATATATATATATACACAAGTTTTAATATATAATTATTTCAAAATGTATACACATATTTAAATACACACATAGAGAGACATATATATATATATTTATATACAAAAACATGTACACAAACATAGATTTATATATTTATAAATACACACACTAATATATATTTATACAGACACATGCTTATACATATATAAATACAAATTCATATTTATAAACACACACATTTTTTTTTCAAAAAGTATATATATTTATAAATTATGAAAATAAAATTGACAGTAATTTTTTATTCTATTATTATTAATATTTTTAAATATACATTTTATTTTTAAAAATATTTAATAATTTTTTATTTATAAACTATATATTTAATGTATTTATACATTTATTTATATAGTTCCCATTGTTATATTTTATAATATATATATATATATATATATATATATATATGAAATTATAGTTCTTATTATGTTTCGTGATGGAAGATGTAATTGACATATTATAATTACAAATAATTATAAATGAATATATATATGGCATTTATATAAATATATATATATTTTTCTATATAAATCATGTTTAATAATATATAAATATTTATATATAAATTATATTACACATGGTAGTTTTTATTGGAGCTGAAAAAATGATTATTAAAGGCATCTTCCAATGTCATCATAACTGGTCACCATATTTAAAAATGATAAAATTGAATTTCAAACATTCATTATATACTCAAATTCTATAACATTAAATCAAAAAAAAATTATTCAAGGAATTTAAAATGTTTGTCACCCCAAAATGACAACACTTCCCTTTGATCATCGTAACACATCAACATTATAATTCATTACTAAATGATTCACAACCTAGCATGGTGGATCACTTGTTTCAATAACCTCTGAAGTTTGGAGGCCTTCCTATAATAAAAAAAATAATTTTAAGCATCCCTTTTTAGCCTCATTCATAACAGTTTATAAATATATATACATTTTCCCACAAAAATGTGTGTATTTATAAGTATATATTAAAAGAAAAGATTTAAAAAATAGCAGGAGATAATAATGATCAGTTTATCATGAACCTAAACCATGGTCTGATCAGCAGAATTCTTGGATAGATATTTTCAAATAGATCATATATGGGAGATGAAAAACGGGCATGTATAAGACTTATTTTCCCAAAACAAGCCTAAGAGTTTCTCTGGGGAGATCATATTTTTCTGAAAATGACTGATAATCAGTTAATAGATTCCATCATAAAATTTAGTACAAACATCAGAGAATAAGAGGAAATTATTATTACCAAGTTATATAGGATTAAAAATATATTAAGAAAATAGACCATGCCTTCAATTAAAACATACTAGAAACATGATGACATGATAATAGTACAATATAGTATTTTTATCTATCATAAAATCACATATAATAGTTTTTTTAACTCGTATATCTTCGAATATTTTTTCCAAAAAATAGATCCAACTGACTATACACGCCATCAATTTAATCACTATTAAAATAAACTATTAAATAATGCACACTATAATGTTTGAAAAATACCACCTTTGACTTGGGTTCAACCTCATATTTTTAAAAATCATGTAAGCAATAAAATTTATAACCTAAATGAAGAAACAATAAACACATTGAACCAATATAAATAAATCACAAAAATTGACCATACTTCTAAATTCACATAGGATGGACTAACACGTAATGTGCCTTTATATGTTAGGATCAGCTATCTGAACCATTTTCTAACCAATTAAGTAGACCTTCCCGAAGGATTGGGTTTCATGAGTGTAACTTCTTAAGTCTGGATGAAGATGGTAGAGCAACAAAGACAAGGTCTGGAAGTCTGGAAGTTATGTAGAGAACATGATGCAGATTGGATGATGAAATTTAAAGGATGGAAAACCAGTTGTTACCCCCTAACGAGTCTGATGGAAGTAGTGATGAGAAGTAGAGAACTTTCCTACAAGTAACTATTTGATACATAATAGTCATTCCAAATAGTTTTTGGAAACCTAAACTGGTGATGGAAGATGGAGTTAGGGTGGTGGGAGTTTTTGATCCGGCGAAGGGGGTACCCACATTGATCAAAGTAATTCTATCTCATTCAAACATAGATTGGAATGTGTTGGTGATAGGTTACACTGGCTGGATCATTCTATATTGACTATAGTGGTGAAATTATTTTAGAGAAGTCACTTGTGTAATTGTAGTCATCTTTCGATTTTATTAGAGAATTTCCCCCCATAGATTATTAATCACTTCTATAGAACATAAACCTCATGTTTTTTACCTTTATTTCATTCTAGACATGTATTTTTAAGTTATTGTATGGGTTATTTGTAGGCAAGCCTTTGACAGTGGTGGATTAGGTGGGTATTTTCTTCTGAAGTTCAAACTTATTGAGAACAAAGGTTCATTTTGGTACTTTGTTCTACCTTGTATGTTTCAGAAGTGTAACATTCTATGGTTTTGTCAAAAGTTACAATGGACCCAACAAGGGACATCAAATCTTTGGTTATGAATATTTAGATGACTTAATCTTGGAAAAGGTGACTCAAATCTTGGTTCAAAAACATCATTTTACCCTTTTTCTTGTAGTATAATTTTGGTAAGTAGTTCATGATCCCTCTTATGTGTTTGAGAATTTTGTAGGAGTTCACTATCTCTTAAAGTTAGGGCGTTGGATGTAGTTAAGGTCTGAGTGGAGAAGTTTGATAGAAAGGATTTTGGATTGTAGAATATGCAAATTGAAGACTATCTATTGTAGAAGGATCTTGTATTCTATTGATAAATACCATGATAAATGCAATTCAAAAGGAAGAATGGGAAATACTAGATAAGAAATCACTCACACTGATTAGGATGTCACTAACCCAAAATATTGAGGTTAGTTGGAATCATTCAATGTGAAATGAAACTAATATTTTACTAAACCATAATTTAGAGGCCATTTAGAATTTGTCAAAATTTACTTTGAATATTTTGAGTGGGCGTTGTTGTTACATTCATCATTCCCTGAATCGTGGGATAAGATAGTTACCATAGTGAGAAACTCATACGGTAGGTATGACCTTGTGTTTTCTAAAGTTCACACCTAATCTTAAATGAATAAATTTTTCTATATTAGATTTAGTAATCTTCTAAAAACTTATAAAATGTTGAAGGGGGCATTATACAACATAGAAATATCACAAGAAGGGTAAAAGAAATAGAAGTCGAAGTATAATTATCTCAATGGAAGGTGGTCCAATGTATTGACATTGTGGAAATAAAGGACACCTAAATAAAAATTTAAATGCAAAGAGTCAAATTTGGAAGATATGTTTTTAGGAGTAGATCTATGAATCATGTATCAAAATATTAGAGTGGCTTGCTATTGAGTATCACCACTTCACTTGAGTCTTGGATCATGGACTCCAAGGCTTCATTTCACTCAACATCCAAGAGAGGGAGTATGGTGAACTATACTTCTGAAATAATCAGAAATGTTCATCTTCTAGGTAATGAATCTCTCAAGATAATTGTAAGGGGTTATGTTTCCATGAATATAAGGAATGAAAATATAATAGAGTTTTAATGAGTTCAAAAAATTACAGGGTTAAGGAAGAACTTAATTTTTATTGGACAATTAGATGATGTAGGTTTTTGTACTACATTGGCGAATAGAGTGTGGAGAATCACACATGGTTCCATGGTAGTGTACAAATAAGTTAAGAATGTAACCTTGTACCTACCAAATTATTATAAGGTGAAATTCGTGCTGGATAGATAACTTCTGAAAATTTATAGCATGATGGACTGGGTCACTTGAGTGAGAAATAGATAAAAATCACAATTTCTAAGACAATGATGAAGATAAAAAGCATATATTAAAAAATATTTAAATATTTTATCATTTTAAATCGATATAATGTGTCGTTCAAAATTAAAGGTGATATATAAAAGAAACATAAGTTATATTTGGTTCATATAGATGTTTGGGGGATAACTTTGGTTCATTCTCAAGGTGGGTCACTGTACTGTATTACCTTCATTGACGATATGAAACAGAAGGTATAAGTGTTAATTCTCAAGAAATATTTTAAGGTATTTAGAACCATTATCCTTTGGAGATTCATGATGGAAAAGGATAATGATTGTAAACTAAAGTGTTTGAGGTTTGACAATGGTGGGGAGTATAGAAGCAGTGAGTTCCAGAGTTTCTACTGGAGGAAGGGTGTACAATTTCAGGAAACCGTACTAGGTACTCTATGACATAATAGAGTCATAGAGAGGATTAATAGGATATTAATTAAAAAGGTGAGGAGTATGAGAATTATTCAAGATTCCTTAAGAGTTTTAGGTAGAAGATATGAACTTTGTAGCCTACTTAATAAATGAGGGTCCTTCTCTGTTGGGGTAGGAACTTCCAAAATCCCATTGTTCTAGAATGATGATTGAAATCACTCATCTCAGAGTCTTTATATTTATCTCTTATGTCCATGTTGTTTCTAATGATGGGATAAGTTTGAGGATATGTTTAAATATGTTTACTTTGTGGTGTATGATGATGAAAGGTTTGGTTTTCAACTTTGGGATTACAACTCTCAGAAGGTTATCAGAAGTAAAAAATTTAATATTCAATGAATAAATCTTGTGGAAAGATCCAAACCTATCAAAGACTACTATTCAGATAAATTTATAATTGTAGGTTTATATTCAACTGAATGGATGTTTAGAAGTTACATACGTTTCAAAGAATTTAGGGTGTGTGGTAGTGTTAGAAATATTATAAAATCTAGAGGAAGTTCCAAAAGGATGTCAAGTTATGATGGTGTTGCCACAGAAGGAATCACTAGAGAGACCAGGAACTATAAAATCTCAGGGAAGAGATCAGGAAGTTGGAACCGTGGAATAAGTGGTTCTAGAAGATGTTGATAGACATAGGGAGTTGCAGAGATCTACCAGAGTTAGTGCTAAGTGAAAATACATGAGAGCATCTTTCACGACTTGCTTCTTATGGATGACAGAGTGCCTAAGATCTAGAAAAAGGATTCAAGTCTGAAAGACTAAAATTGGTGGGAGTTATCCATGAAGTATTATATTGAAACCTTACATGTGTCTAAAATAGGGGAGCTAACAGAAAGGTTTTTTGGTAATAGAATGTTTCAGAATAAGTAGGTTTATCATCCGAAGGAAAAATAAAACTATATATGAAGGTATAAGACAAGGATAGTCACTAAGGGGTTTAAAAAAGGTATGGATTTCTCCAATATATTTTCTCCAATTGTTAAAAATATGACTATTCAGATAATGATTAGCATGGTTACAATGGAAGGACTTCATCTAAAGAAGGTTTTTGTAAAGAATGTTTTTATCCATGGGGACTTAAGTGAATAAATTTACATGACATGATTGTATGGTTTCATAGAGAAATGGAATTTTAGTATTGTGTAAAAGATAAAGTGTAGACTTTATAATTTGAGGTAGGTACTAAGGAAGTAGAACAAGAAGTTCATTGCCTTTATGGATGAGCAGAAGTTATTCTGAAGAAATGAGAATCATTGTTGTTATTAGGTATACGATGATAGGATATTAATCATTCTACTTCTCTATGTTGATGACATGATTATTATTAGACAAACAAAGGAAAAGATAGATGTTTTGAAGGTTGAATTATACAAATGATTTTATATAAAGGATCTCAATATATCTAGAAAGATGTTAGGGATGTGAATTGTATGGGACTTAAATTATACAACTTTGTACCTAATTTGGCTGACTACATTCAAAAAGTGGTGGAGTGCTTTGACACGAGTGAGGAAAAACTAGTGAACACACCCCTAAACAAAAATTTCAAGTTGATAAAAGAGAAGTCACGATGAATGGAAGCTAAGGTAGAGTACATGGAAAAGGTTCTCTATGCATTGGTAGTTAAAATCATAATGCATATCATGGTTTCTACATAGGCATAAATTAAAAAAATTAGTGGGAGTATTTAGTAAATTCATATAAAATCCTAGAAAATATCACTAGTAAGAGGTAAAGTAGATCCTAAACTATTTCACGTGTTCCAGAAGTTGGTCTCTTTTCTTCAAAAGTGATTAACAGTTTCAAGGGTTTGTGAAATCAGAATTCGAAGGGGATGAGATAAGTGAAAGAGCACCATGATCTATATATTCAGTTTTAGAGGGACAATTATGAGTTGGATATCAAAGCTTTAATTGGAAATTTCACTTTCAAAAATGGAATATGACTCCATTTATCTAATGGAAACTAGTAAGGAGTTGATCTATCTGAAGGGGATATTAATGATATTGGAATAAGGTAATAAGTTAGGGTTTTATTAAGTGATTCACAAAGTACAATTTATATGTCCAACAATATGAAGTTTCATCCCAAGAGAAAGAATATTTAGTTGAAGTATCACTTCATCTATATGTTTTTGGAGGATTAAGTGTTGGATCTATGGAAGATAGATAGAGCTCAAAACCCAGTGGATATACTAACAAAGGTGTAGTCTATGATTTACTGAGGTGGCTTTGCTCCTTAATAAGGCTGGGATAACATAAAACATGGTGGGGGAGCTATGTATATGTAAAGTAAGTTTTAGGAACATAATTAGTTTTGTGGTTTCTAATTAAGGATTTCGTGGTGAACCCTAAAAATGATTCCCAGACTGGAGATTGTTAGGCTCAGAGATGAAAACCATTTTTCGGCCATGGAAGTAGACATTCTGTAAGTAGTAGTTTAGAAATTATAACTTCTAAAGACTGGATAAAGATAGAAGAGTAGAAACATTAAGATATATAAGTCTAGATGTTTTGAAGACTAGATGACAGTACCTGAATAATGGAAAATCGATTGTTACCTCCTGATGAGTCTGATTGAAGAAGTGCAGAGACATAGAAGACTTGTGTGAAAGTAACTCTTTGATACATAAGAGTAATTTCATGGAGTTTTTAAAAGTGGTCTTTATCTACTAAAAGATGTAATTTACATGGTGGAAGTATTTTATCAAGTTAAGGGAGTTTCCATATAGATCACAATAACATCGACCCATTCACATGAAGATCAGAAGGCAATAACGACTGATTTCATCGGCTGGATTCCAATATATTCATAATGGTGGAATCATTGTTTTTGGGGACTAAATTTTTCATTGAAATAATATTTTTATTATCTAATAAAATTATTATAGAATTACCCCCATGTATTATGACTCATGTTCGAACCACATAAACCTAGTGCTATTTTTTATGTCTTTATTTCGATCATCATCTTTTAGAGTTCTTGTCTAGGTTGTTTGGAGGTTATCATTTCAGTATGATGACTTTGGTATTGTTTTCTTAATTTTTTTGGTGCATTGAGAACGTGGGTTCATTAAAATAATTTATTATACCTTATAAGTTAAGAAGGTTCAACATCTGGTAGTTTTATCAAAAGTTATAGAAGACTAAACAGAGCTTTAGAACTATGTACCTAGAAAAAAGATGACAAGTTCAATATCTAAAGAATCAAAAGACATGAAAAAATATAAAAAGAATGCACAACCCATTTGATAAAGAAAAAAGTTTATTTCCCATTAACTTAATGGCATAACATACAAATAAAGTAATATTAATTACCCCATATGGATTTGAATGAAAAATAATTATAGAAAACATGTATAACCTCTAGAGTTTGGTTGGTGTATCCTCTCACACAAGTGAGTTTGATATTAATAAAAAAATTTATTAGTTTTGTGGTTAAAAAATTAATAAATTTTCACTATTAATTATATGAAATTTGCAGAAAATAAACATTCATGGTTTCACTAAATTATTTTTTAATTTTCACAATGTTTCAAAATATTTCGTCAATTGTAAAAAAATTCCTCTTATTATTGATATAAAGATATTTTTTATTACATAGATGTAAACCTTCTTTTAATCATCCAATGTTGATAATAAAACCAGTAGCATCAATTTATCAATTTTTGTGGCCTATTGTTGCAACTTATTATCCCATTCATATTACTCTGTTCCCATTTGAAGCTTAAAAAAATATCCCATTCAAATTTTTTGTAGAATAAAAAAAGGTAAACACATGAAAATACATTGTTTTGTTCTTTAAAAATATGTGAGAATAATATCTGACCTATAATAATGAATTTTTAAGATATAGAATATCTTATTTAAGATTCTTCAAATGAGTTCCCTGAAACACATTAAAAATAATCAATATGTATATATTTTTTAAGACTTGTTACAAAACTACTACATGGGAAAATTATAGCAATTATGATTTTCGAAAATAAAAAATTATAATTATAAAAACATTTCACTATAATTATCTAAAAATAGTTCATATAGGATGATAGTGAAAACCTATTAAAAAAAATAAAAACCTTTTATGAGTGTTATTGATCAAAATAATGGAAATATTATTATAGTTAATACTACACAAATCTTCTTTATCAATAGACTATCATAATTATCACATTCAAACTGAATGGGGATTAGTGCAGCTATGTCAGACCTATGATGAGAGATGAGAGTATTAAATCATTAATGTATACAAAAGGTTGAAAATGAGTTGAAAATAAAACAAAAATCAGTGTTGAAAAACTAAATGGGGATAAATGTAGTGATATTAGACCTATGATATGAGAAGTGTGCTCTGACCCACATGAGTATGAAATTTTTTATGTAACACGGAAATCATCAGATCATGTATCAGAATCAAACAAGCCCTAATAAAATTATGGTTCCAATCATGTTTGAATATAAATAAAAAAATTACACACCAAACATGTTATTTTACCATTTTAATAGACTAGGAAGGGTACACATAGCTTATAAGATACAAGATGACATGATTATTGAAGGAAACATGCTTCGATGCCTTTTAATCTAAAAAGTTGAAACCATAAGTTTTTTTATATAGAATATTAGTCTGAAATTCAGATGCAAGGAATTACATATATCTTCAAAACATAATAAACAAATATTTCTACAAAAGGAAACACTATAAAAGGAAACACTATGCTCAATATCATACAAGACACACCACATCAAGGTTACACAAACAACTAAATATTATTAATTAAATGTGACTATTATCACCAAGACATTGAAATGGAGGGAATTAATGTGATTATATAAATTATAAAAATATAAACATGTTTTTAAAATGAGTTCAATGGTTACCAATTAATTATAAATAAAAATAAAAAACTAATGAATATAAAGGGTCTGTTTTTATAAAAAACTATTTTTATGCACACAATGAAATTTTATCTTAATTAATTAAATTTGTAAATTTTAGTCAAATATATTAATGAAATTTATATTTTATATATTCAAGAAAAATGTTTTTAAATTCATCTAATAATTTTGATTGGATTAATATAATAATAAATCAAAATTTAAGCAAAAAAATGTATTTTTCTAAAAGACAATTTTACCGCCTTTTGATGGCGCACCAGTTTTAAATATAAATGCTGAAACTTTTATAAATTTATTTTTAAAAAATAAACCTAATTTTTAAAATTATAATATCTAAATTATCTTTGGGTTTTTTTATTTTTATTTTTAAAAATTTCATTTTGAGATGAATAGTAAAAAATGCAACATTTTATCTAAAAAATGTATTTTCATCTAATTTATTTATATAGTAAAGGTTTATTTAATATTAGTTTTAAAGTATAATTAGTTATATTATAAATCAATAAAACTAACTAATGTCATTAGAATAAATTTAACATTGAAAACAAATATAAGAATATTTCAATATTTTGAACTTTTCACTTTAAAAACCAAGTTTTCATTGTGTCTACGAGATTAAATTTAAATCTATATTTTCCAATTATTTGAAATTAATTAGTTAAAAAGGATTCCATATTTGAAATCATGATATAAAAATTAGTTTTTAAGGTTTATTTTATTTTTATGAATTTAAAAATTAACCATGGTAAAAAAATTATTTACCATTGTATAGGTAAAAAATGAATCATGTTAAAGTTAAAAAGGTAAAGAATTAAAATACTTAAAAACTAAAATATTTAATGATTATCTGAGGTGTGACTCAAAAATGAAAATACTTGAAAATATTAATTTTTAAACAAAGTCAGGTAATTTAATTCCACCTCAATATGGTCATCTTTAAATATAAAATATTTGTTATTTTAATCACTTAAACCCACCTCACCTTAAGTATAAATACCACACTCAACACCACATTTTGAATCAAAAGGCCTTTTAGATCCTCAAATATCTACCCAAAAATATCATACTTTCTTCAACCCATGTCAAAGTGATGCTGGTATTACTAAAAGTCCATTTCCAAGGTCCTAAAGGGTTTCTCAAGGAGGTGATCTTCAAGAGGTAATTTTCTCAAAGCACCTCTCTTAATTTAGTTTATTTTTATACTTTCTCCTTACCTCCTTCACACATAAATGAATGATAAATACAATGTACTATATATACTGTAGTGTTATGTTTCTAATGTAATATATCATATCCCTTTAATCTATCATCTTCTCTTATTAAAATAAATGAAACAATTGACCTAGTTATATCCTTTAATCACCTCTACGAATAATAATTTTGTTTGTTTTTTACATTACCACATTCATGGATGGTCATAAACCAAAAATTCTAGTTAAATGATATTTTAATTGAAATATTATAACATATTTAATGTCATGGAACTAATATATACACATAATATTAAATAAAAGGAAACTAATTCATGATGTTCAGAAAAAATGCCAAAATAAACTAAACAATTATCATTAACGTTTTATCTAATGAATCACCATCATGTAAGAAATAAAAATGATATATGGGACCATTAATACTTCTAGAATTTATTTAATTATATTCCATTCCACTTATGTATTTTTAATCATATTTTATAAGAACATCAATAATTATACACAAATGAACCGATCAAGAAACAATAAAAAAGATGCACCTAAAACCATGAAAATAATGAAATATTATTAATGAATGAGTAATAATATGTTATAAAATAATAATATAAGGTATTATAAATATTAAAATAGTTCTAGAATGATTTAATAACATTATTTAAATCCTTATAAATGAGTTTTGAACACTTTTTAAGGAAGTAGAACGTGAGGTAAGGGATTTCTTAACCCAATTTTCCTTCATTGGGTTAAACTTATACTTCTTGATTATGTCATGCTAAGATTATATGTGAAATTAATTTTGAATATATTGTATTTTATTTCAAATTTTTGTGTGACCATTTACAGTGAAAAAATATAATATATTTACTTTATTTATGCTCACTTTGATATAATGATTTGCATTAGAGACTTTATTTTAAAAAAATTATCTTTTAAAGCTTCCATAAAACTATATTTCTCTTCCATGTATTTGTTTTCAAAAATTAATTCCAATTTTTTTACTATTATATTATAATTGTTTTAAGTCCATTTCAATCATGTTTGAATTTTTACAAAAAGGTTTTAAATTATTCTTTTTTTTTTATTTTCTAAAAGTGGTTCTTTGTGACTTTTTAGACAAATATACAAAAGAATGTTTTTTTAACTTATACAACATGGGTGGATTTTCTCATCATCATGAAACCTTAATTTTTTGAATATTCATTTGCAATATTAAAAGTTTATTTTCAAATAAATATTTTCCTTTTTACATGCATTGTTTTTCCAAAAAATATGATATTTTAAAATTAAAGGGTTATTTTCTTTATGAATATTTATATAATGGAAGTATTCATGTTTTATGATTGTGATATGATTCTTGGTAATTATTTATAATTATAGGTGGTTATGTGATAAAACATTGATGGGTGGTTACATGATAAACCAATGATGGGTGGTTCTGTGATAAACCAAGGATTAGTAGTTATGTGATAACTACAATTCATTGGGTACTCTAGAGTTGGAGGTCGTCCATACTGGTTACTACATTTAAACAAACGGATGAGCCCTATTATAGCTCACAGGTGATCCCGATATAGATTATACGATGGTTTGATCCCCATTATTGCTCACGAGTGAGCCTGATATAGCTTATATGAATGGTTGCTCCCCATTATAGCTCACAAATGATCCCAATATGGCTTCTTCGAAGGGTTGATCTCCATTATAGCTCATGGGTGAGACAGATATAGATTATATGAATGGTTGAGCCTTATTAAAGTTCACGGGTGAGCCTGATATAACTTATAAGAATGTATATCGCCATTATATCTCTATATTACATTTTTTAGTGATTATATTAGAAGTCAACAATATTTTTATTCCATTTAAAAAAGGTTTTGAAAATTATTTATGAATGTGGTGATCTATGTTTTCAAAATGGTTTTATTTTTTATTTATATGGATTTTAATGATTTTATTTTAGATAAAAGTGTGCATTTTTTCTTGAGAATATGACTTATTTCAATATCCCATTGAACTTTGAGATAAATGGTATATATTACATGGGATTTCATGTTTTTCACTAGACTAACATTTTCTCTTACTTAATATCCCTTATTGAGCTTTTGTGCTAATCCCATGTTTTAAAATGTTTTTCATTGGATTTAAGGGATAATAGAGACAAGGATGAGAACAAGATGAAAGTTGTGAAGATTTTATATGAAGAGAAAACATGTTTTATTTTAAAAGGGTTTATTTTGGTGGAAAAATGGATACTTAATATAAGTGTCTACTTATAGTTTATGGGTTTATTATGTAAGGGTTTTTCCTAACTCTATAAAACTATAAACCATAAATATACATTGGAATTAAACAAATATAGTTCTAGTCTAAAATCACTAGAATCTATTATGAATAAGGATGGGTCCTTACATTTAGTATCAGATCAACGTTTAGACATCTTTAGAGATTAGAACGTTTCCTTGTAAGGATTTCTAAAGAGTAATATATATCATCACAACTTTACAAGTTTAAGGATAACAATAAAATCAAAGTCTTATATACACCATTAGTGGTTTAAAGTGATGAATTTCTAGGAGATTAATGATATTTTTGGAGATTATATTTATGAACATAGTCAATTTAGTTATAAAGGATTTGAAGGTTAATTTATTATGGATTTTAGAAGGGTATTATCTTTAATAGGAAAATTTTAAATTTTCATGTTTTGATGATGTTCCTTTATATAGGTTAAGGATAATTTATCATTTTGGATGGAAATAGATCTTTAAAAACCTTATTATCTCTTCTAGATGATGTTATTATCACAATTGTTGAAAAATCTTGTTCAAATGATTTTGATATCTTTTTAAGTATTCAAAACACCTATAAGAAATTGTTTGACATGTCTAAAACCTTTTATTTTTTCTATAAATTTTATAGTTCATGGTATCCTTTTCTTTTGATTTCAAAATTTCATGTTTACCAACTCTCTCGAAAAGAGAACATGCACAAAGGATATGACTATTTAGATTTTTTATTTTAAAGATAAAGGGGAGATGAAATAAATCATGATGTATGGATTTTAGGTATGAATTATTTTCTTATTTTCAAAGTATGAAACATTTTTTTGAGTTATTATTGATGAATTATATGGATATAATTCAAATATTTGAATATATAAATGAAGTATTATGGAATAAGATGAAAAATCATGGTTAATGTTTTAAGAAGAATGCTGAGTGAAGGATGTGTTTATGTAATATGTTTTCAAATTTATGATATATTAGTATTTCGAAAATATTACCAGAATTGTGGAATGCCTAAGGATTTTCTATATTAAGTTTTGTTTTCATAAATTTGGAAACATATGTTAGATGGAATCGATACATTTAAAAAGTGGTAAAAGGGTGGTAAATTTCAAGGTACATGAAACGAAAAAAGGTTATTTGAGGAAAAATGGATTTACTTTTTATGGACATAATTTTGAAGGAATTGGAAGTATTTTTGTTTTAAGTGATCTCTAAATTTGAGGTTATTATGGGTTCTTAATTTTTGGGATAAAAAATGAAAGGTATGAGAAAAACTTTGAGGTTAAATATATCAAGGTTATTTTTTAGGATGTTTTGGACATATCTATAATTTTAAAAGTTTTATATTAATATATATTTAGAAAAAGTACAACCCATAAGATAATTTACAACCCATCACATCTAGAAAGTCCACAGGGATCGAACCCACAATCGAAGGGCAAAAAGGGTGAATTACTTACCACTTTCCGAGGTGATGTCCTGGTTAGTATGATATTTTTCTTTTTTTAGGTGAATGATTTGGTCAATGAAAAATAAGATTATTTTGGGATCATATATTTTTTCATAATGATTAACAAGGGATTGGAAATTGATTTGGAGATTAAGTGATCAATTTTATTTTGGAAGATGTTCACTATTTTTGGAACCTTATATCATAAAGGTAAAAAAATACTATGGGATTTTATTTTAGAAATTAATGAGTGATTTATATTTTGGAAACATATTTGATTTATGGTGATTCAGTTTATTTATATAAATAATTAGTATATCCTGAAGATTATTAGGGAAATTAATTTTTGGTATAAGACTTCCAGAGTAATTGATGTTATTTTAATATGAATGTTAAATTTATCTTGGAAGATTATGTAATCAAATCCTTTTAATTTTTTTTGTTTCAATCTTAGTCTCAGATATTTTGAGTAATTTTAATGATATTTATTATTTGAATAATCTATATTGAACTTGGGGTATTACTATATAATTTTTTATATTAAAGTAGTTTTATATAGTGTAAAGGTTTATTATTTTTAGGAAATTACTTTATATTGTTCTAGCAATTTTTTTGTTTTGGTTAATTCCTAAATATAGGAAGAATTTATAGTTAGATTGTTTGGATTCTATGATCCGTATAAGTTGATTCTGATGCTTCGGGTATGAAAAATTCATCATTACTCATCATTTATAGAAAATATAAGGATGAAATTCTACTTGAAAAGTAAGTATACTTCCCTATGTTCTGTTTATATGATGTAAAGTAATTCATAAACTCAAAAAAATTATTTTAAAAAAACATTAACCTATTTCTTTTCATACCGAGAAATCAATAGCCTTTCAATATATCACAGATATAAGGTTATGTGATTGTTAAATTTCAGACAACCATGTTCTCTATCAGTATCTATCGTTACTTAAGCATTAGGTTTTCTCATCCATGTCCATGTTTTCCTACATAGAAACCTAGTATGTGTTATCTTAGGTGACCTTCATACTTTCCTTTCTCTCTTTTCAAATGGAAGTTTTATTTTCTGTTATTCTGATGTGGGATTTCAACAAAAGTATTTTGAAAAGTCAAAACCCTATTTTTTTATCCTGAATTAAAATTGTGAGGATGAAATATATTATGGGGGGTGGGGGTGGGGGGAGAATTTAATATCCCAAAATTTTAAAAGGAAATACTATTCTCAATATCATACAAGATACGCCACATCAAGCATACATAAATGACTAAATATTTTTATTTATATGTGATTATTTTCACATAGTTGTTGGAATGGCAGGAATGAATGAGATTAAATAAATTATGAAAATATAATTTTTTTTATAAAATTATTTCATTGTTTACCAATTAATTATAAATAAAAATAAATAAACTGATTGAATATAAAGGGTGTGTTTTTATAAAAAACAATTTTGCGGCCTTTTGATAGAGCACCTATTTTAAATATAAATTTTGAAAATCTTATAATTTTTTTACAAAATAAACTTATTTTTTTAAATAGAAATATAAAAATTATCTTAGGGTGATTTGTTTTAATTTTTTTAATAAATTTCATTTTTTGATGAATAGTAAAAAGAAAAGCATTTTATCTAAAAACGTTTTTTCATATAATTTATTTATATAGTTTTTTGTATTATTTTTTAATATAATTAGTTAAATTATAAATCAATAAAACAAATTTAGGTCATTTTAATCAATTTCACATTGAAATTGGATATAAAATCATTTCAATCCTTTTAAAATTTTCACTTTAAAACCCCATTTTTTTATTGTGTCTGTGGGATTAATTTTAAATATAGTTTTTAAAATTACATGAATTTAATTTGGTAAAATGGATTCAATATTTTAAAGCATAATTTCCCAATTAATTTTTAATTTCAACTTCATTTTTGGGCATTAAGATATTTACCATGGTAAATAAATTATGTACTCCGGTATATTTAAAAAAACGAATCACGTTAAAGTTAAAAAGGTAAAGGATTAAAATACATAAAGACTACAAAATTTAATGGTTGTTTGAGGTGTTTATAGACCCTACAAATCCTATAAAATATTAAATTTCATCCAAAGTTGTAGAATTTAATTTTTCCTCAATATGGTTGGATTTAAATATAAAATATTCATTATTTTAATCACTTAAACCCACCTCTCCTTGAGTATAAACACCACCCCTCACCACCCCCGTTCAACTCAAAAGACTTGTATATCACCAAATATATACCCAAACCTCTCATAATCACCCTTAAAATGTCCATGTTCTTATAGTCTCACCAAAATACTAGTTTCAATGTCCTCAAGGATTTTTCAAGGAGGTGAAATTCAAGAGGTAATTTTCTAAAAGCACCTCTCTTATTTTTTTTTCATTTTTCTACGTTGTCCTCACCCACTTCATCCATAAGTACATAATAACTACATAATCATGTATATACTGGAGTTTTTTTGTTTATAATGTAATATCTCATATCCATTTTATTTCTCATATTATCTTATTAAATTAAACTAAACTATTGACCAAGTTATATCGGTTAATCGCCTTCGTGAATAATGATTTTGTTTGTTTTTTCCATTACCACCTTCATGGATGGTCATAAAACTATAATTATCGTAAAATAATATTTTAATAGGTATATTATAACCTATTTCATGTTCTTTAACTAATATATCCACATAATATTAAATAAAACAAAACTTGTTTGTGATGTTCATAAAAACCACCAAAATAAACTAAACATTTATCATTAACATTTTATCTAATAAGTCATAATTGTGTAAGAAATGAAAATTATATATTGGACAATTAATTCTTATGGAATTTAATTAATACTATTCCATTACACTTCTAGAGTTTTAATCTCATTTTACATAAACATCCATAATTATAAACAAATGAACCTATCAAGAAATCATGAAACAAACACACCCAAAACCACGAAAATAATGAAATATTAATAATGAATGGGTAATAATATCTTATAAAGTCATCATATAAGGTATTTTAAATATTAATATAGTTTTTAATGACTTAATAACATTATTTAAACCATTATACAGGAGTTTTGAACACCTTTGAAGGAAGTTATAAGCGAGGTAAGGGATTTCTTAATCAAATTTCCATTATTTGGGTTAAACTTATAATTCTTGATTATTCCATGATAAGATTATGTCTGAAATGGATTTTTAATACATAATATTTTATTTCCACTTATTTTATGAGGAGTTATTTTGAAAAAATTTAATCAATTCATTTTATTGAAGCTCACTCTAATGTTATGATATTGATAAGAGACTTTCTTTTAGAAAAATTATATTTTAAAAGCTTCCTCGAAACTATATTTTTATTCCATGTAAGTTTTTTCAAAAAATGATAATAAAAATGTTTTTTCTATTATCTTATGTTTTTTAAAGTCATTTTCACTCATTTTAGACTTTTTATGAAAAGGTTTAGAATTATTATTTTTTTCATTTTATAAATGCGGTTCTTTGTAACTTTTCCAATAAAAATGTAAAAGGAATAATTTTTTAACATATATGAAATGAGAGAATTTTCTTTTTACCTTGACACATTAATTATATGAAGCTTAATTTTCAATATTACATGGTTATTATCAAATAAAATTTTTTCCTTTTTATGTGGGATTTTTTTTGTAAAAATATGAAATTTTAGTATAAAAGAGATATTTTCCTTATGATTATTTATATAATGAAACTGTTCATTTTTTATGACTATGATACGATTCCTGGGATTTTTTTATAATTATGGGTGGTCACATGATAAACCAATAATGAGTGGTTCCCTGATAAAAGAAGGATGGGTGGTTACGTGATAACATCCAATGAATTGGGTACTCCAAAGTTGGAGGTTGGCCATATTGGTTACTCTTTTTAAATGAAGGGTTGACCCCCATTATAGATCATGGGTGAGCCTAATGTAGATTATACAATGGTTTGAGTCCAATTATAGCTCATAGGGTGATCTTAATATAGCTTATACAAAGGGTTTATCCCCATTATAGCACAAAGGTGAGCCCAATATAGCTTATACGAATGGTGAGACACATTATAGATCTCTACTAAATCATGTAGTGATTATTTTAGAAGTTGGCCGTATTGTTATTATATTTAAAAATTGTTTTAATTTTTTTATGAATGTGATGATCTATGTTTCCAAAAAGGGTTTAATTTTGTTTTTTATGGGTTTTAATTATTTTATTTGAGCTAAAAGTGCATGACTTCTCCTGATAAAATGATTTATTTCAATAGCCCAATAAACTTTGGGATAAAAGGTAAATATTACATGGGTTTTCATGTTTTTCATTGGAATATTATTTTAACTTCATTTATGCCCCTTAGTGATATTTTGGGCTCATACCAAGTTTTAAAATGTTTTTAATAGGATTTAAGAGAAAAAAGAGACAAGGATGATAACAAGGGGAAAATTATGAAGTTACATGAAGAAAAAAAATGTTTTATTTTAAAAGGGTTTCTTTTGGATGAAAAATGTATGTTGATTATAAGTGTCCCCTTGTAATTTATGGGTTTACTATGTAAGGTTTTGTACTAACTCTATAAGACTCTAACCCTTAAAATATATGGGAATTAAATAAGTATAGTTCTTGTTTAAAATCAATAGAATATGTGATGTTTAAGGCTGGGTCATTATAGTTTGTATTAGAGCATCATTTAGGAAACTTTAGAGATTAATAGGTTTCCTAGTAAGGTTTTCTTAAGAGTTATAGATATCATCATGGATTTACAAGTTTAAGGATGAATATAATTTCAAATTATTATATACAACTCTAGTGGTTTAATGTGATTAATTTATTGGAGATTAATAACAATTTTGGAGATTAGATTTATAAAGGTAGTCGATTTTGGTATAAAGGATTTGAAGGTTAATGTATTATAGAGTTTCTAAGGGTATTATCTTTAAAAGTAACATTTTCATTTTTCATGTTTTAATGATGTTATTTTATATATATTAAGGATCATTTATCAAGATTGAAGTAAAGAGTTTTTTCACATCCTTCTTATCTCTTCTAAATTATTTGATTATCACGATTGTTGCAAAATATTGTTCGAATGTTTTTGATAGATTTATGATTATTCAAATCACCTATAAGAAATTTTTTGAAATGCCTAACACCTTTTCTTTTCTCAAAATGTTTACTGTTCATGGTATCCTTTTCATTTGATTTCAAAATTTCAACTTTACCAACTCTCTTGAAAAGAGAACATGCACAAAAAACATGAACATTTACATTATGGACGTTGAAGATAAAGGGGATATCAAAGAAATCCAAATGTATAGATTTAAGGTATGAATTATTTTCTTATTTTCAAAGTATTATTTTTTTGGGTTGTTATTGTTGAATCATAAGGATATAATTCAAATATTTGAATGTAGGAATAAAGTTTTAAGGAGTAAGATGACAAATGGTTAATGGTTTTATAATGATATTTAGTAAAGGTTGTGTTTATGTATTAAGTTTTCAAATTTAAGATATAGTGATATATTAAAAATATTATATGAATCATGGAATGCATATGGATTTTCTATATTAGGTTTTTTTCATAAATTTGGAAACATATATTAGATGGAATCGATACCTTTGAAAATTTGTAAAAGGGTGATAATTTTTATGGTACATGATTTGAAAAAGGTTATTTGAGGAATAATTCCTTTACTTATTTAGTGAATATGTTTGAAGGTATTGGAAGTCTTTTTGGTTTATATGATCTCAGAATTTGTGGTTATTGTGGGTCTTAATTTTCAGAATGAAAAATTAAATGTATGAGATAACCTTTGATATTAAATATATTAATGTTATTTATGAGTATGTTTTTGTCATTTATATAATTTTAAATTTTTTATATTAACATAGTTTTAGAAAAAGGACAACCCACAGGACGGGTGAAACCCCATCACATCCGACAAGACCATGGGGATTAAATCCACAACTGAACGACGACAAGGGTGCATTTCTTACCACTATCCTGTGTGATGTCCTAATTAATATGATACTTTTATTTTTATGTTAATGATTAGATCAATGAAGAATAAGTTTATTTTGGGATGATATATTTTATCATAATGATAACTGATGGATTGAAAATTGATTTGGAGATTAAGTGATCAATGTTATTTTAGAAGATATTCACTATTTTGGGAACCTTATATCATAAAGTTAAACAAAATAATCTGGGATTTTATTTGAGAAATTAAAGGATGAGTTATATTTTAGAAAAATATATGATTTATATTGATTTAGATTATTTATAGAAATAATTAGTATATCTTGAAGATTATTGGGGCAATTACTTTTTGGTGTGAGACTTCAAGAGTAATTGATGTTATTTTAATATAAATATTAAATTTATCTTGGAATATTATGTAACAAAATCCTTCAAATTTTTTTTGTTTCAATATTAGTCTTGTATATTTTGATGAATTTTAAGGATAGTTATTTTTTGAATAGTCTATATTTATGTTGGGGTATTACTTTATAATTTTGGAGATTAATATAGTTTTATATAGTATATAGGTTTATTATTTTTAGGAAATTACTTTATCTTGTACTAACCATTTCTGTTTTGGTTAATTCATAAATATAGGAGGAATATATATCTATAATTTTGTGGATTCTATGATCCGTAGAAGTTTATTATAATGCTTAGGGTATGAAAAATTCATCATTACTCATAATTTGTAGAAAATATGAGGATGAAAGTCTACTTCACACGCATGTATACTTCCTTATGTTCTTATTCTAGGATGTAAAATAATATATCAACTTAGAAAAAATTATTTAAAAAATAAATGTTATCTGATTACTTTTCATACTAAGAAATCAATGGCCCTTCAATCTATCACAAATATACGATTTTTTGATTGTTAACTTTCTCACAACCATGTTCTATATCACTCTATATCATTACTTGAGCATTATATTTTTTCATCCATGTCCATGTTTTCCTACATGGAAACCTAGTATGTGTTATCTCAGGTGACCTTTATACTTTCCTTTCTCTCTTTTTAAATGGATGTTTTTTACCCTTGTTCCGATGTGGTATTTCAACAAAGGTATTTTCAAAATTCAACTCCCTAATTTTTTATCCTGAGTTAAAATTGGGAGGGCACGATATTTTAAATGGGTTTAGAGTGTAACATACCAAAATTTTAAAAGGAAACACTTTGTTCAATATCATACAAGATGGGCTACATCAAGCTTACACAATAACTAAATATTTTTATTTAAATGTGATTATTATCACATAGATGCTGGAATGGAAGGAATTAATGAGATTAACTAAATTATGAATATATAAAAATGTTTATAAAATTAGTTCATTGGTTACCAATTAATTATAAATAAATAAAAAAATCAATTGAATATAAAGGGTGTGTTTTTATAAAAAAACTATCTTTATTCCCACAATGGAATTTTATCTTAATAACTTAAATTAACAACTATTATTAAAAGATATTAATGAAATTTAAATTTTTATATATTCAATAAAGTATTTTTAAATTCATCTAATAAGTTTTATAGTCTTAAGTTAAGAATAAATTAAATTTAAATCATAAAAGCTATATTTTTCTGAAAGAACCTTTTTCCGCCTTTTGATGGAACACCTATTTTAAATCTAAATTTTGAAATTTATATTTTTTTAAATAAAAATAATAATTTTTGAAATTGGAATATAAATATTACCTTAAGGTGATTTTGTTTTATTTTTTTAAAAAATTTCATTTTTTGATGAATTGTTAAAAATACTGTATTTTATCAAAAACTAATTTTTCATCTAATTTATTTATATAGTTAAATTATAAATTATATTTTTTTTAAATAATAATTAGTTAAATTATAAAAAATAAAAGCAATTTAGGTAATTTTAACCAATTTCACATTGAAATAGGATATAAAAACATTTCAATATTTTGAATTTTTCACTTTTAAAACCCTCTTTTTTCATTATCTGTGGGATTAATTTTTATTTTAACTTTTCCAATTATTTGAATTGAATTAGGTAAAATGGATTAAATATTTTGAATCATAATTTAAAAATCGATTTTTAATGTTAATTGAATTTTTATTCATTAAATAAGTTATCATGGTAAAAAATTATTCACCGCGGTATAGTTAAAAAAATTAATCACGTAAAAGTTAAAAGGTAAAGGATTGAATCACCTAAAAACTAAAACATTTAACGGTTTTTAAAGGTTTTTATCAACCATAACAGTCCTATAAAATATTAATTTCCATCCAAAGTTTTGGAATTTAATACATCCTTAATATGATTGGATTTAAATATAAAATATTATGTATGTTAATCACTTTAAACCACCTCTCCTCGAGTATAAATTCCACCTCTCACCAGCCCATTTTGAATCACAAACATTTTAGCTCCTAAAATATCTACCCAAACCTATACTCATCACTCTACCCATGTAAACTTTATTTTGGTATCACCAAAATACCATTTCAAATTTTCTCATGGGTTTTTTCAAGGAGGTGATATTCAAGAGGTTATTTTCTCAATGTGCCTTTCTCAATTTATTTTTGTTTTTTACTTTATACTCACCCCTTCATACATTAGTGAATTATAACTCCAAAATAATATATATACTAGAGTTCTATTTTTCAAATGGAATATCTCATATCCATTTGATTTCTCATATTATCCTATTAAATGAAATGAAACTATTGACTAAGTTATATCAGTCAATCGCCTTTGTGAATAATGATTATGTTCGTTTTTACATTACCACATTCATGGAAGGTCATAAAACTATAATAATGGTAAAATAATATTTTAATAGGTATATTATAACCTATTTAATTTTCGATAACTAATATATACACATAATATTAAATGAAACTAAACTAGTTCGTGGTAGTCAAAAAAACGCCAAAAAAAAACTAAAAATTTTTCATTAAAGTTTTATCTAATGAATCGTCCATGTGTAAGAAATAAAAATGATATATGATACCATTAATACTTATGGAATTTAATTAATACTATTATGTTAAAACTCTAGATTTGAATCTCATTTTACAAGAACATCCATAATTATACACAATTAAAACGATTAAGAAACCGTGAAACAAATGCACCTAAAACTTGAAAACAATGAAATATTAATAATTAATGGGTAATAATATGTTATAAAATAATCATATAAAGAATTATAAATATTAATATAGTTTTTAATGAGTTAATAACAATATTTTAACCATTATACAGGAAGTTTGAAAACTTTTGAAGGAATTTAACAATGAGGTAAGGGATTTCTTAACCCAATTTCCATTCTTTGGGTTAAACTTATACTTATTGATTATGTCATACTAAGATTATGTTTGAAATGAATTTTTAATATATAATATTGTATTTCATCTTGTTTTATGTGTATTTACAGTGAAAACATATAATCAATTCATTTTACTGACACTCACTCTGATGTAATGATATTTATAAGAGACTTTCTTTTGAAAATATTATCTTTTTAAAGATTACTTTAAAATCACCTTTTCTTCCATGTATGTGATTTCAAAAATTGATTCCATTTTTTTATTTTTTTTTATTATGATTTTTTAATTCATTCTCACTCATTTTTTTACTTTTTAAAAAATGGTTTGAAATTATTCTTTTTATCATTTTCTAAAAGTGGTTCTTTGTAACTTTTCCGAAAAAAATACAAAAGGAATTATTTTTAAATTATACGGAATGAGAAAATTTTCCCTCCATATTGAAACCTTAATTATTTTAATCTAACTTTACAAAATTACAAGGTTATTTTTAAATAAAATGTTTTCCTTTTTACATGCATAGTTTTTCTAGAAATATGAGATTTTAAAATGAAAGGGTTATTTTCTTTATGAATATTTATATAATGAAAGTATTCTTGTTTTATGATTGTGATATGATTATTGGGATTTGTTTATAATTACAAGTGGTTATGTGATAAACCAATAATGAGTAGTTCTATGATAAACCAAGGATGGGTGGTTACATGCTAACATACAATGCATTGGGTACTCCAGAGCTGAAGGTTGGCCTTATTGGTTACTCCATTCAAATAAAGGGTTCAAACCCTTTATGACTCATGGATGAGCTCAATATAGATTATATTAAGGTTTGAGCTCCATTATTGATCATAGGTGAGGCCGATATAGATTATATAAAGGGTTTATCCCCATTATAGCTCACCGGTGAGCCCGATATATCTTATATAAAGGGTGGTACCCGTTATATCTATCTGTTGAATTGTGTTGTGATTATATTAGAAGTAGACCGTATTATTATTCCATTTAAAAACGAGGTTGAAAGGGTTTTATGAATGTGATGCTCTATGTTTTCAAAAAAAAATTATTTTTATTTCTATGGGTTTTATTTATTTTATTTGAGTTGAAAGTTTTTGTGTTTTCCTGAGGAAAATATTTATTTGAATAGACAAATAAAATTTGATATAAAAGTAACTATTATATGGGTTTTCATGTTTTTCATTGGACTAATATTTTCCCTTCTTTTATGTCCCTCACTGATATTTTGTTATCATCCCAAGTCTTAAATTTTTTTTAATAAGATCTAAGGGAAAGACAAGGGTGAGAACAAGGGGAAAACTATGAAGTTATAAGAAGTGAAAACATTTTATATTTTAAATGTGTTTCTTTTGGTTGAAAAATGGATACTGATTATAAGTTTCCAGTTTTAATTTATGGGTTTACTATGTATGGGTTTCTCCTAACTCTCTAAAAATCTAAACCTAAAAGATCTTTCAGAATGAATGAAATATAATTCTAGTTTAAAATCACTTGAATATATAATGTTTAAGGTTGTGTCCTTACACTATCTTATTGTAAAATCTGGTTGTAGGAACATGAAATGCACATAACTTTATAAATGATCAACTTACACAGGATGGATGAATATACTTTGATAATAGTAGATATTTGATAAAATCCATAGTTATGCTTTCTCAAACTCAATTGTGAATAGGTATCTGATAAGGATCAATTGGAATGAAAAAGAAAAAAGAAATAACTCTATTGATTTCAGTGGAACAGGTTACAATAGACATGTTGAAGAACAATAAATTATAAGATGAAGATTGAAGAAGAATATAATCCTCTGAGATGCTGCTTCGAGGCCAAGGCTGCAACCCTATTTCTACACAACAGAACCTCATAACCAAAAGATACATACACCATCCTAATAGTAGGTCCTCACCATTTATTATCCCCACCCACCACCTAAAAATCCTAACATCTAACCCTTTTAAACACATTACTAAACTTCCCCTAGTAGTTAATGATTAATCCCAACCCACCCCTCATATAGAAGCACCTCATGACCCCCTTCCACAACATCTTTCCTGTCCACCTTCCTGTCATTCACTCCATCCAAAAAAGGAACCTTGTCTTCATAGTGATTATTAGGTTGACTATATGCATGAATCATGAACCAAGAATTTTAATAAGACTTTCCCATGGTGGTGGATTTTCTATTGGTCTTGGATACCAAACACATCCCCTCAATAAATGATGCCTTCCCCTAGATAGCTAGAAAAAATTCAGTGCAATTTTAGCATCATTATGAATATAGTTACTCCACTTGTATATATTATAACTAGGGTTAGAATTTTTTATTTCTATATGAATAATAAGAAAATCAAAGAATGAATTTTAAATCTATCCTCAATCAATATGGAAAGGTTTTAAGATTACTAAAACGTCCTCTATAACACCTCAACCTGGGAGCCACTAAAATGGTGCCATGAGCTGATGGGTGATGTGGCCTCAAGTGAATCTACCCATACACTAGAGGTTTACAACTAACAGTGAGGGTCTATAGGTGGTACAATGGAGAGAATTTACCCTATGTATAATTAATAAATATAAGTGTAATAATAAAGAAAATAAGGTAGCTGAATATAAATAATAAGAAATATAAGTAACTCATCCCAATAATAATAAATCACCTAAATCCACAACCAGTATCTGATACAATGATGACAAGAAGATGCTGTACAAAATTAGATGGTATACAATAAAATAAATGTTATACAAAGTAAAGAAATGACCAAAAACTATCTCCATGAGTATCCCTAGCACTTTACTCAGTCCTTTTCTCCCATCTAAGAGATCACACATCTGTAATAGAGAACTTGCCTCTAACATGTCATGCAACCAAGAGGTCTATTTGGGTATCAAACGACGACCCAAACAGGGTGTGAGATAAACTCAGTATGCCACCAACAATTATTTCTAATTCCTATCCATTTCATGAGTATAAAACTAAGCATTTTTCATGTATAATAAAAAAGAAGTAGTTAGTAAATGTAAACAAGTTGATCTCAAGTTCCTCAAAAGACTCCTAGCCAACCCTACCTGCTTTGGAAATATCCGAAATGTCTCAGAAAATTCCATTATATATATATATTTACGTGAAGATGTATATATATATTTATATGAACTAGTGAGGACATGAGGATTAAGACTCAAACGTGCACATTAGGATATTAAACAAGTCTCATAGTGTAAAAAATGGATGTCATGCCCAAAGATCCCAATAAATGATAAGGGATTTCGTGCCCAATAATATCAATTAATTATAAGAGACTAAATGTCCAATGAATTATAAATAAATAATATGTAGATTATTGTCTAATAAATTACACATAAAAAGAATGAGGAATGTCATGTCCATAATCTACAAATGAATGTTACCTAAAATCATTCACTATAAGATCCGAAACAAAGGGAAAGTGACATGGTCATACCATTCACACATCATTTTCTCAAATTAACATCACAATTTTAAAGGGGAAATCTTAACACACCTTTAAATGTATTTTAACCATAAGTGAGACATAATTTATAATTAATGGGATATAAGTGTAATAATAATTTCCACATTGCTATTCAATTAAATTTAATTCAAAGAACCAATTACTCTACCAAAGGAAAAAGTCCAAGTAATGGTTTTCAACCATTTATCAACTCATTCAACACTTCAATTAATATTAGAAAGTCAACATACCTCAATAGGTTTTTTAATTACACAATAATGACGTAGATTTCATTATTTTTTATACCAATACACCCCAAGGGGTGGTTACAATCGAGGCAGATGACCATTGACAATGCCAAGGTCCATGAGAATATACCTAATAAGGGATAACAAATTCAATTAAAGGATTCCACATTTTTGGAGTAACATACGGTAAATCCGGCATGCAACACAATGATGCATTTTATAGATGCAAATTCCTTAAGGGAAGATCCATAGACCAGCCACATTATACACATAAAACTAAACCCATCCATTCCTAGGATTTGAATCAAGATAAAACAAGAGAAATAAAAGAATTAGAAGAATTTTCTAAAAATATGGAATATGGGCTCACAGGGGGACAACATTCAATTCAAAAAGAGAAACTATAAAGATAGGAAAGATGAATCATAGACCTAACTCTAGGGTTCCAATGCATCCAACAATGGTCAAAATGGACTACACATGAGGAAGATCCACTTAGTGAAGAGGAGAAGGAGGGTGCGTGTGAAGGAGGACCTTCTAATTAAAATGAGGGAAAAGGGTTAAACCCCATTAAAGGTTGGAGGGAAAAATGATAATTTACCCCCGTTTTAGGAGGCACAAGGTTGGGCTGCCTGGTTAGACAAACCAGACACCAACCGTGCAGTTCCATTTTCTAAAGCACCCCATAGCCGCACAGTTTCCTTGAACGATTTACAAACTGTGCTCCAACCATGAAAAAATATTTCCCTAAATCACTACTAGAATGCATGGTAACATCACATGATTAAAAAAACCATGCACCAACTGTATGGGTCTCTTAGAACATATTCACCATTTTTCATGGCTTTATGGTCCACCTTACATGGTTAACCAAAGGTGTTCCCATATAAAATAGGTTGCACAGTTGTGCTCCATATTTAGTACTTACCATGTTCCAACCATGTGCCTATGTTGTCACCTCTGAAAATTACATTTCAGGTATCGATCCCTCAGGACGCTCCTGAAACCTACAATACTTCTTCTAGGAATAATTCCTCATCTAAGAACAATACTTTTAAGGATTCCATCTCTACATTCTGAAGCTCAGTTTTAATTTTGTTATGCCCAACAAATGAAAAACTCAAATTCCTTTAGAATTTTCAACATGTTCCAAAACATGGGATGTTGTATCCTTTATGTGCACTGTCTAAATCAGAAAAAAATATAGTACTACTGAGTAAGTGTTAGGATCTGACTTATCTTGTAACCCATGCTTCTACTGTTCTATAATCTCTATTGTAACCCACAGTTTCACCAAAACCATAAACATTGTCTCTTATAGTGGTTGTACTAGTTTGTAAATTTCCAGCTCCTTGGCACATGATAAAAATATGGTTTACACTTGAAAATCAGATAAATTAGCCTCAACTTGATTAATTATAGCTTCCATTTCCTCCAATTTCTTTGTTCCAACACTCCCTAACAATACTCCTTTGAATTGAATATAATAAATATCATTATTATTTGGTTCTAAAAAAAATTCCAAACTCAAGTAGTACATTGCATATATAATTCCACCATCTGTACCTCCATATCTTCTATAATTTTAAAGAGTTAAAAGTAACTCTTAGCTTCTCGGATCTTGGTCTCAGGATTTTTTCATGAGAAACCAGTATCTCTTTCCCCAAAATCTCCTCCCACCTCATCATCCCGGCTAGTGTTATTCGCATATCCATAATATTCTCTATCTTCATCTCCAAGATCATTTTTTCCTAGGATGATTGTCAATCATTGTCTCTTGTTGTGATTTTATTTCCAATGTTGTAATATGTCTTCTGCCACTACTAAAATGGTTTTTTATTTTATTTTTCAACTACTGTAAGATGTATTTTGGTTGTGCATTGATTTTAATATTTCAAACAAAGATCCTTCATCGTCAGGTTTCTCTCACCATTTACATTAAGGTGTTCCAAATTTTTTGCCCACATTTTATACTCCATGTTCATCTAAGAAGAATGAATAAAATTTCATAGAATTTCATTTAATCATGATAATTCATGGCGTCAAAATCTCCATCCAACTATGACCATATCCCTACATGTAACTTCTTCCCCTCTATGCTACAATTCCTATGTAGAAACTATTTCATCCTCTAAAGTTGATTCTTGTTGAGTGCCTCAATCAAGAATCCTCTTATCATTTATCTCTATCCCAGATATCATTCTAAAATAAATCATCAATTGATAGGGATCAATTGGCATGAGGGAGAAAATAGAGGGAACTCTATAGATTTTAGCGACGCAGGTTATGACAAACAGGTAGTAGAAGAATAATATGGAAGAATAAAAGACTTTTTGGAGGTTTATATGAGGCCAAGGCCGCAACCTTATTTCTGTTCCATATAGACTAACGATGAGTAAGATCTATTATTAATACATGATTAGGTTGTGTAAATCTATAGCATTAATTAAATAGTTCTATTAATACCCATTTAAAATAATTTTGAGTTTGTTTTGTAATAGAATTTTTAATTCTCTCAAGATTTAGACCTAAAAGACCATTGGGATGGTAGTGGCTCATTATTTGGTTTTTTGGTTGTAAATTTTTATATATTGATTTATTTGAGTTACTAATTCATATATAAAATCCATTTAAAATAAAAAATAAATAAAAAAAAGGTATGTTATTTTTAGCCTCAGACCTGGGAATGTAGGTTTTTTGCATTACATCACCTTATAAATCATGAAGGAAAAACCAATGACCTTTATATAGCTATCCTTTATAGTGTAGCATGATTTTCTATTGTATGGACACTCTAAATCAGGTAGAGAGACTTCTAGATCCAAAAAAAATCTATAGTATAGCTTGGTGTGTTGTTGCATTGTGCAGTTCAGATTTTTTTCTACCTTTAATAGACCTGATGAATTTAATAATCCATAACAATTTTCCAAGCATCTCTGCATCTCCACAATGTTATTTAATTTCAATACTCAGGTTTAATTTTCATCACACACAATAAATAAAAAATAATAAAGGTATTTTTTCAAATAATATCCCCCTTTATATTTTTTGAAAATTCCAAAGAAAACATTGTCCTAAACAACTTCCTAATTCTCACCAATTATCGATTCATTTTGTTTCTAGGAGTGCACTGATGATTCATCAAGCATAAAATATTAGCTCATGGGAGATCACCATGGTGTGAAAAAAAAAGATTTATATAAGAAACTCCTCACAATAATAAATCGTTGAAATCTATTCCATCAAACTACTCCCCCAAATATTTTATGAAAATAGTATCTCCCAATTTGTTGCTTCCTGTCACGACCCCAAGACATCCTCCTAAAGTCTAGGAGTTAGAGACTAGCATTGAAGGCGTCAAGCTGTATGTGGGAGAAATTTTCTTGAGTACTTGTACACACACACACAACCACATCCTAAAAAATGGAAAGGTAAAACATACATGCCACTAAACAACCACTGAGTAAAGAGTACAAGATGTAGGTTAAATGGGACGAAATACAAACAAAAAAAGAGACAAACCGGAAAATAGTAAAGTATAGAAGATCTCTGAAAAAGCCATCCGCTGAAAATCCCAGATGATGGGTAAGTATAGAATAACTACCAGAAGCTGTAGAAGTATGCCCCGCTTGCCTAATCTCACTGGGCACCACCGAGTCCTAGGCCACAAATTCCTCCATCAAGGCGGTAGTTGTCTACACTAGACAGAACATGCGCAGCTGAATCCCATGAAGGGGTGAGTAACACAATACTCAGTAGGGACCCCAAACCAAAAAGAATATAAAACAAAGCAATACACAAAGAAAACCAAGAATCATGATCATGAGGCAAGATAACTCACACTTGTATAATCTAAAGTATAGAAAGAAAAACTATCAGTCGTAACACTGAACACCTTGGATGCTGAGGTACTCATCCCTGATGAGTACTATGGGTCTTCTAGGTCACAAGGAGACACTTCCCACTTAGTCCATCATAGCTGATTCACACAAGGTCACTAGTAGCTGATCCACACAGGGTCATTGGTAGCTGATCCACACAGTGTTGCTTAGAGATGATCCATAGAGGGTCGCTAGTAGCTAATCCACATAGGGTTGCTGGTAGTTGGTCCACATAGGGTCACTTGGAGCTGATCCACCTAAGGTCTCTTGTCTTCTAGGCCTACAAGGTTACTTGGACCCACTCACCAGTAGTCTTCGGGTATCATCCAACCACAGTATTCCCGAACGTAGCACACTTGATTCTAAGAGAATCCACTCCTCAAGCCATTTATTTCATTTCAACATCCATGAAAACCCCATAGAGTATTCCAAAATAAACTCCTCATCACAAGGGTTCCAATTCTGTAAAAAACCCATCAATTGGATGCCCGGTCTAACCTGAGCTGGTCCAGGGTCCACCGACCTAACCTGGGCCCACTGACCCAATCCTGGTTTGATCTAGTCCAGATCTGACCCATCTCATTGGGTCGTAGGTCCAACCCACCTCCTGCCTGACCCGTTAGTGTGGGTCAGTTCCTTCCCCATCCCGGAAGTGTAAATGGTGTTTTGTTGGTGGTGTGCCATAGATGGCTAAGCTAGCTACCCCCTTTCCCTCAAGTGGGGCCGCTGAACTTTGTTCCAGCAGGCAATCTGGCCCGCGCTATGGGCTGCTCCTCTGATGCATCTGGGTGACCGCGTCCTCTTCCACCATTTCCAATCAACGATCCGAGTGCTGACATCTCCTACTGATTCACTATGGCCTGATCTAGCTGCAACCTCCTCTTAGTTCACCATCATGGCATGCAACCACCACCTGTGGTCACCTCCGCGGGCCACCGCCGGTGCCTGTGCGCCGACAATGCCTTCCACGAACCATTGGGTCTGCTCCGGTGGTCCGTTCTTCAAGTCGTCTATGCCTCCGGTATCCATGATGTTCCATATTTCCTGTTACGGTCTAGAAAGATCCTTACTATATACTTAGAGGTTCATCCACAAAGAATGCACAAGAATGCACAAAGGTGAAGGGGATAGGGCCTTGTTTGTGTCGGACTGCACCCTTCGCATTAGAGTTTAAAACAAGGGGAAGGTTCAAGATTATAACAACAAGGTAACCCGATGCAAACCCCAAGTATAATCACCCTACCACAAGAATAAGAGATATATAGATCAACCTATTTGTGGGTTGATCCACATTCATTATTTTAGAATTAAGAACAGGGAAACTAAAAACAAAAATAACCCCTACCTAGAGAAGGTTTGTCATTTTTTTCGATCCTTTAAAATCCATTGGCGTTCATCGACCTATGGTCCCAGATCCTTCCTCCAAGGTGTCGTTTTCTCTTTCTGATCCGTAAAAATTCTTTGTTAGAGAGAAAATACTTCACCATAGATTCTTCAGAGAAATTATCAGGCCTCCCACTGTTTTATCCAACCCGTTATCTGATTAAAAGAGAAAAGCGTCGTAGCATTTCTGTTACGCTGTGTTACATCATTATGTTGTTTCATTTATGAAAAAACATCTCTATTATGCTTTAGTTAAAGGGCCTCATTAATTAGGTTTTTCATCACCTCATCGCTGCACCATAGTACTGCATGGCCTGATCAATGGCGAGGAGAATAAAATAAAATAACTTTTTAATTTATTTTATTTCTCTTCTGGAAGGTCTAAAAATTTTCATTTTCAGTCAACCCTTTTCAGTTGAAGTTAGGTCCTTTCTAGGTGAATTCTAACATTCTGATTTCAACAGTTCCCTCTTATTTTTGATCCAAGCACTTTCTTAAAAGTTAGAAAAACCTGCTTGCACGTTTATTTAAATGAACTAAAAAAATTTCAAAATTATATTCTGGAATCACCTGGCCATGAAATCAAATGTCGTCTGACCATCTGGTCTCAAAATAATCCCATCTATTTTTTTAAAAAAAATTTACATGGAATTTATGGGATATTACATTACCCCCACCCTTATGGATTCATGTCCCCATAATCTAAAACAAGAAAAAACAAACAAATGGGGGTATTGAGAACGAATCTCAGTCTCCCTCTACCATGTGATCGCTTGGAGATTCCTATGTTACCACCAAACTTGCACTAGAGGAATCGAACATCCATGAAGGAACCACTCCTATCGATCCTCTATCTCCATCAGGAAGTCCACAAAAGTCACCCCATCATTAATGTCCATCTCTCCCTAATCAATGACATGTGATGGATCATGCACGTACCTCCTTAGATACGACACGTAGAAACAATAGTGCACCTAATGTATCTATGGGGGGAGATCTAGGTGGTACGCAACCTCACCAACCCTGCTCAGAATCTATAAAGGTCCGATAAACCTTGGAGATAACTTGTCTCCCCGAACAAATCTCCACAATCCCCATCCGGATGCGACCTTAAGAAACACGTGGTCTCCCTATTAGAACTTCAAAGGCCTTCATTACCTATCAACATAAGATTTATCCTTCTCTGTGTAGTCCTCATCCACTCCCAGATGATCTGCACCTTCTCAGTGGTATCTTGTACCAACTATGGACCCATGAGTGTTGACTCCCCTGGGTCTGTCCAGCAAAAAGGTGATCTGCAAGGCTTCCCATACAAATCCTCGATCTGTGCCATACCAATGGTGGAGTGATAGTTGTTATTATATAAAAACTTCACCAGTGGTAGGTAGTCCTCCCAAATATGACTGAAATCAAGGATTCAAGCATGTATCATATCCCCCAAGGTCTGTATGGTCTGCTCCATCTGACCATCAGTCTGTGGGTGAAAAGATATGCTCAAGCGCAGATGAGTCCCGAAAACCTCTTAAAATCCCTTCTATAGTCGGGATGTGAAGTGAGCATCACGATTTGAGACAATCATTGAGGAAACCCCATGAAACCTCACAATCGTCTGGATGTAGAGGCATCCCCATCCCTCTACCGATCCATTATCCTAGATGGGTAGGAAGTGAGCCAACTTGGGGAGTCAGTAAAAAATTACCCATATAGAATCATGGACCTTGAACGTGAGTGGTAATACCATCATGATGTCCATAGAGATACCATCCCAATTCCACTCTGGTACCTTAAGTGGTTGTGCAAAGCCTGCTGGAACCTGATTCTCAGACTTCACTTGTTGACAAGTGAGACACCATGAAATGAACTCTGCCACCACTTTCTTCATCCCTAGACACTAGTACTGATGTCAGAGATCCTGGTACATCTTCAACACTCTAGAGTGTACCAACAAGGGGGAGGTATGTAAGTCACTCAAAATTTACTCTCTCAACCCTTATGATACTACCGTGCATTCTCTGAAATGTATGATGTGCTTCCCACATATCAAAAATTCATCAGGAGCATGTACTGAGGATAACTAAGCATGTCGGGCCTCACAGTCAACATCCACAAATTGTTCCTCCCTAACGTGCTAAAAGAGTGGGGGAGTGATAGTCATCAACTGAAGGTAAGATGATCCATCATCATCCATGAAGGATATCTGCATCGTGACTTGCTGCTCTGCCGCCTTAATAAGTAGCTTCAAACCAGATCTTGTGCTGAGTGTGTCTTCCACCACGTTCACCTTCCCAGAAGTGTAGAATATCTTGAAGTCATAGTCCAATAAGAACTCCAGCCTTCACCACTATATTAGGTTCAATTCCTTATGGCAGAAGATATACTTGCGGCTCTTGGGGTTGGAGTAGATGGTAAACCGTTCACCCATCAAGTAACACCACCACGTCATCAGATAAAATACCACTACTAATAACTCTAGGTCATGGGTCACGTAGTTCTTCTCATGCTTCCTTAGTTTCTGTGAAACATAGGTGATCACTACTCACTCCAACATCAGGACAAAACCCAGCCTGGTCCCTGATGCATTACAGAAAACTATATACCCAATTCCATCCTTTGGCAGTCTCAATATGGGAGGGCTTGTCATTCTCCACCTCACCTCTTGGAAACTCTGCTGGCACTTCTCCATCCACAAAACGGGCTATCAATTCCATGTCAATGTTGATAAAGTTTATGTTACTCTAGAGAAGTCTAGCACAAACCTCTAATAGTATCTGGCCAACCCTAAGAAACTCTTCACCTCAGTCATGCTTCTTGGTGGATCCCAAGAAAGAACTACCTCTATCTTTGCTGGATCCACTAAAACTCTATCATCTGAGATGACATTTCCTAGAAATTGGACCTCCTGAATCAAGAACTGGATCTTTGAGAGCTTCCTATAAAGTTGGTTCTCTCAGAGTGTATCCAAGACTATCCACATGTGTATAGCATTCTCCTCTTTTTATGCTGAGTACACCAAGATTTCATCCATGAAGACCACCATGAAATGATTGATGTAAGGCTTGAAGATACTCTTCACGAGTCCCATAAAAACTTCTGGGGAATTGGTTATACTGAAGGGAATCATCGAGAACTTGTAGTGGCCATACCAGCATCTCAAGGCTGTCTTCGGTACATCCACATCCCGTACCTAAAGCCGGTGATTGCCTGATCTGAGATATATCTTTGAGAACCACCTCTCTCCCTTCAACTAGTCTAAGAGGTCATAAATTATCAAAAGTGGATATTTGTTCTTAACGGTAACCTAAAAGTACACACATGGCCTCAAGATTTCATCTACCTTCTTGGTGAACAATACTGGGGCTAACCATGGTGAAACACTGGGCCTTACGAACCCCTTCCTCTATAAATCCTCCAACTGTACCCTTATCTCTCAGATATCAACAATAGCCATTCGATATATAGGTGTTGATATCCTTAATGTTCTAGGGTATAGATCAATGCAGATGTATACCTCTTTACAAGAAGGTAGTTCTGGAGCATCCTATGGAAAGACATTCTCGTACTCATCCACCATTGCAGGGAACTGAAAACTCAACACATCTAATACTACACCCTTCCCCTATCCTCCATCTCCCTGAGCCTGGTGTGGACCACATTGGGGTGGTGGTTGAAACATGTCAAAATGTATACCACCTCCAACTACTCTACAAGCTCCAATACCACATCTGCCTCCCTACAGAAGGCTCATGGATAGAACAACCATATGGTCTGGTTGAATCCTTACAAAGCGGAAGACTCGCATCACCGCTTCCAGCCAATCCTTAGTGACCTGAGGATCTGTATCTCCCCTGAACATGGGAGGTCCCTCTCGCTGGAACTCATTTAATGCACTGAGCCTACGTGCATCCTCTACTGGTAGCACCGGTAGTAAATACTGACCGAAGAGTGGTGGTATCATTGGGACATCACCCGATGGTACCATCTCGGGCAAGGGTCCCTGTACCAAAGCCTCATCACTCTCTAGACCATCCTCATGGTCACTCACTAGAATCATGGCTAGTTGTGTGCATGGAGGCATCTAGCAAGAGATAAAGATGACTCATGATTAATATATTATACCTGCTGAGATGACTCTGACTCATAAAGATCATGGGAAAACACTCAAAGATACATGCAACTAGTGTTTTCATGTACCGGGTAGGAAAATAGAATTCAAGGTCCTGTTGTATGGATATGTCGGCTACCGCACCAACATTGGACTCCATGGCCTGAAAGCCGAACTTGAAACACTTAGCACCATTTCCCCATCAAAACAATAGACTCCCGGTCATTGAGGACGAACTAAACACCAATGATACCACTTTTTCATGACCTGTCCCCCGAGGCCCATGCCATGACTCCCTCAAGCCCGCCTCCAAAAGGCCAGGGTTTAGAGACTAGCGTTGAAGGTGTCAAACTGCAATTGGGAGGCATTTTCCTGATTACCTTTACACACACACATAAAAAACCATGTCCCAAAAACTGGAAAGGTAAAACATTAATTCCACTACACAACCACTGAGTAAAGAGTACAAGCTATAGGTCAAATGGGACGGATTACAAAACCAATAAGAGAAAAAAAATTAAAAATAGGAAAGTACAGAAGATCTTTGAAATTAAATCCAATGAAAACCCCACCTGATTGGTAAGTATAGAGTAGCTCTCAGAAGTCATAGAAGTATGACCCACCTGCCAGATCTCACTGGGAACCATGAGGTCCTAGGACACTAAGTCCTACATCAAGGCAATAGTCATCTGCATCAGACATAACACGTTTGAGAAAATCCCTTATAGGTATGAGTAACAAAATACTCATTAAGGACCCCAAACCAAAAAGGAAAGACCACAAGTCAATTTAGAAAGCAAACCATGGAGAATGATCACAAAGAAAGACAACTCACATATGTATAATCTAAACTAGAGAAACCAAGAATATCAGTCATAACAATGAACACCTTGGACTAATGAGGTACTCATCCTTGATGAGTACCATGGGTATTCTGGGTTACACATAGCAACTTCCCACTTAGGCCATCATATCTAATCCATACAGGGTCGCTGGGAGCTAATACACATAGGGTCGCTTGGAGATGATCCACACAGGGTCACCGGTAGCTGATCCACACATGGTCACTGGTAGCTGATCCACATAGGGTTTCTTGAAGCTGATCCACATAGGGTTTCTTGTATTCTAGGCCTATAGGGTCACCTGGACCCACTCATCAGCTGTCTTCAGGTCTAATCTAGCTACAAGATTACCACACAGAGCATTCTTGATTCTGGGAGAATCTAATCCTCATTTTATTTGTGACATTTTTCAATTCCATAAACCACTATATATTATTCCATAAGAACGACCTCACCACAAAGGGTTCCAACGATGCAAACGTCCCATCAATCGGACATCCGATCTGAAAGATATGGATGTTTTTGAAAAAAGGGACCTGTGGGGTCTGTGCCTAGTCCGACCCAACCCGACCTCATTCGGGGTCCACCGACCAGACTCGGGACTGCTGACCTAACCCAGGTTCGACCTAGTCCAGATATGACCTGACCCTTTGGGCCCCGGGTCTGGCCCGCCTCCTGGCTGACCCGCTAGTGCGGGCCAGTTCCTTCCCCAGACCAGACGCTCAGATGGCATCCGGTTGGTTGTGTTCCATGGAAGGCTAAGCTGACCACCCCAATTTCCCTCACGCTGTCCCACTGGACCGTGTGCCAACTCGAAATGTGGACCTCACTATGGTCCGCTCCTTCGACGTGGCCGGTGGCCACGTCAACCACTTCTAGCTGCCGGCCCGAGCCCCGATGGATCCTACTACCCCACCAGGACTTGAGATGGCCTCAACATCCTCTCGGTGCACTGCCCCCACTGCGGGAACCACCAATGCTCTCCAGAGCCGACACATTGGCAGCAACTAATGCAGACCACCAGGTCCTCTTTGGTGGTTTGTTCTTTGAGCCGTCTTCGCCTCCAACCTCCATGGGTTTCCATCTTTCCTACTACGGGCTCATAAACTCCTTTCTATCTAATTAGAGGTTAGACCACAATGAACTACCAAGAACATACAAAGGCGGAGGGGCTCAGCCCTTGTTCGTGTTAGCCTGCACCCTCTGTGTTAGAGTTTAAAATAAGGGGGAGGTTCAAGATTATAACAACAAGGTAACCCCGATGCAAACCCTGAGTATAAGAACCCTCCCACAAGAATAACTGATCCACAAATAAACCTATTCATAGGTTAATCCATGTTTGTTGTTCTATAATTAAGAACATGGAAACTCAAAACAAAAATAACCCCCTCCTGGAGAAGGTTCGTCATTGGTGTCGACCCGTTTGAAGCCATTGATGTTTGTCGACCTCTAGTCCTAGATCCTTTATCCAAGGCGTTGTCACCACTTTCCAATCTGTCATAGTTCTTCATTGGAGAGAAAATCCTTCACCGTAGATTCTTTAAAGAAATTCTTAGGCCTTCCACTGTTTTCTCCAACCCCTTATCTAATTAAAAGAGAAACATGTCACATCATTTATGTTACATTGCATTTTCCCGTTATTATGATATTTAATTTATGAAACAACGTATCTATTAAACTTTAGTTAAAGGTACTCATTAATGGTGTTGGTATCCACCTCATCACCGCACCGCAGTGCTTCTCGGCCTGCTCAACGGTGAGGAGAAGAAAATAAAATAACGTTTTAATTTATTTTATTTCTCTTTTGAAAGGACTGAAAATTATCTTTTCTGGTCGACTATTTCCAGTCAATGTTAGGTCCTTTCTAGGTGAATCCCGACGTTCTGGGTTAAACGGTGACCTCGTATTTTTGATCTAAGCACCTTTTTAAAAGTTATAAAAACCCACTCACACGTTTATTTAAATGAACTAAAAAATGTTCAAAATTCTATTCTGGGCTCATCGGGCCCCAGACTCAAATGCTGTCTGAGCGTCTGGTCTCGAAATAATACCATATAATTAAAAAAAATTACATTTAATTTATAAGACATTACACTTCCCCTTTTTCATTAAGAATGTACACCAATTCTCTCCACTAATTTCTCATCTTAAAGAACATGAGTACTTTCTCTTACTTTTTCAATTAACCCATAGATAAATTACTTGGGGGTTTATAATCGATATTTATAAACACAAGAAATTAATTGAGTAAATAAATCACACCTTTCTTAATTATAAATTTTCATAAGGAAGTGGGGATCTAGAATAATCTAGAGATAAGGGTTTAGTTGGACTCCTAGAGCCAACTAAAACCATTCAAAATCCAGCTTGGGTCAAGCCTTGGTCATAATGTCAGCCACTTGATTCTTATTATCCACATAATCTAATTTCATAACCAATTACTCTAATTTATTATTCAATAAATGATATTTAATCTTAGTCTTCTTTTTCCATGAGTGTTGAATTGGATTTTTTCAAATATTTATTTCACTTGAGTTTTCACACATAATTAGATTAGGAGATACCACATCAATAACAAAATATTCAAGCTATTTTCACATTCATATCAATAGAATAAAATATCAAGTCACTAAAATATACTCTTCCTCTATAGTATTTAATGATATACAATATTTTTTTTACATTTACAAGAAATGAACATGCTACCAAGACAAAAAACACCTCCATAAGTATATTTTCATCCATCATTGAATCCTATCCAATCTGCTTCCGTATATCCCATCAGTTTCTATAGTGAATTTCAATAATAATATAACCTAAAGTCCAATTTTTTGTTATGTTATTAAAAGTATCTGTATTATATCCTTAATGTAACTTTATTTTGGAAAACTCTAATGATGGTCGGTTTAACACGTGGAAATCAGAATGTTTGGTCAAGTGTATATCAAGTAAATTAAACTACCAATAATATGCTAGTATAGAGTCACATTAACCTCCTCACATTCACCATCTTTCAACAATTTCATTTGGGTCTCTACTAGAGTAGCCATTGGTTTAGATTCATCCAATTGAAACTGTTTTAGCATGTCCTTGGAATATTTATTTTGGAAAATAAATGTCTCATCCTTCATTTTTGTAATCTTCAGACCAAGGAAAAAGGATAGTCCACTAATTAGATAAATCTCAAACCACCTCATTGGTTCTCAGAAATTCTTGCATTGGGTGTAATACAAAGCTCCAAATTTGATGATGTAAATATATATAAGTACCACCATCCACCACCCTCATTCCTTCTTGATGTAGAGGTTATGATCAACCCATCATCTAAGATAATTGAGCTTCTTTATGTACTTATCCAACCATGATTAATAACTTATTGGTGCTTGTTTTAGCATGTATAAATTTTTCTTTAACCAACACGCTCTGCTTCCATCTTCATGAATGAGAAATCCATTAGGTTGTTTGATGTGGCTTTAATCGATACATGTTTTCCATGTCCTTTTGATATTATTTTTATATTTTGTATGTTTGAATGATAATTTATTGATAAATAATTGTTAATTTATGGATTTGTGTTGAAAATATAATTCCTTGATGTTTTTTATGAAAGTGATTATTTTTTATTTCAAAATTTATTATTATTATTATGGAATTTTCGAGTTTTAAAATTTCTTACAGATATTCCTTTCCAACATTTTAACTTTGTCCATGTAAGATATTTTTTACTTCTTCATAAGCTGTTTATATCTAGCACGATCATTTGATATTTTTGAGAGAAAACCCATAAGACATTTTGAAGTAGTATACTTGTAAGATAATTTTTTGGGGGGTGTCCATAAGGTTTTACTCCTATGTCTCTTAAGATAAAAGGGTGTACCACATAAAATTTTTAAACTCATAGGATAAATATCCTACGAGCTTCACTCATATGACTATTTACTTTTGATTTTTAGTTTTGCACAATAAATATGAAACCTATGGTTAAGATTGAATAAGGGGACCGAACTGAGCTTCATCATTGAAGAGAATAATTTGAACATGAATATGAGGTTTGAAGGTGATAATGGAAGGATGATTTTGGGAAAATTAAGTCTTTTGAAATTGTTCCAATCCGAAGCTGTGGATGAGAATTGAAACAAAGTAGAGATCTCTAGAGAAGAGAGGTGGGACTAGAGACAAGGACTAGCTATCGAAGCAGTGGCAGAGAGGACTAGAGCAATAAGAAAGATTCTATCTTGGCATAGAAGATTCTTTAATTATTTATATTTTTTAATATTTATACCACTATCAAGATGTATTTTTTAGAATATATTTTTTCTTCATCGAATATACATAGTTAATTCCTTTAAGGGAATCATATTGAAATTGTTAATATGTTCTGCTCAAGTTTTCACGATCATCGGTTATTCTCCTTAAAATGCCTCCACATGCATAAATTTACTTCACATTGATGATGAATTGATAGATTCAAGTTATAATTGGATTATATTCTTATATAGATAAAATTAATTCATGAATTTTAAATAAATAGAGAGATTAAGGTTGGTATTACTTGTAGAAATTTAGTCTGAACATTTTTTTATGTGTCCTTGTTTGTGTCCTTGATGAGCATCATTTCTAGAATACTTTACATAACGATGGGTGAAAATATTTTATTCCTTTAAATTAAGTCTCCAAAAAAAGTAATTCAATTGTAAAATGTTAAATTCTCTCTTCTCTATGAAATAATTATTAATTTTATGAGTTTTTATTGGAAATTCATTTCTTGGGAGAGCTCACTAAACTGTGTTCATCCCTAAGCTATAGTTTATTATCTTAACCTCTTTTATTCACAGATTTCACACAATTAAGATTATCCTAATAAAAGAATATTTTTTTGTTAAATTAAAATTAGTTTGGTTACCTAGTTTATCCATTTTTCAACTTCAATTATTTTCTATTATTCTCTTGTATACTTCTACACTTTTAAAAATTTCCACTTCCTTTTTGTCACAACTCCACATCCCTCCATCTCTTTAGTTGTTTTCTATTATGTTTTAGTTTTTTTTGTCTTGTTTAGTCACAAAAAATAGTATTTCTTTGGGTTAAATCCATACTTACTGCAATTATTGTATTTTTTATGTGTTATAAATAAAAAAAAATTCATGACTCAAAAATATAATTTTGAATTTTTAGCACTATTTTCTTAGAATTTATGTGCGGCCAATATAAAAAAAATATAATTAGAAATCTATTTAAAAAATCCAATTTAAAAAAATCTGTAAATCTATTAAATGAAATATACTTCTAAAAATCAACTTTATTTTTATTGTGTACTAAATTTGTTACTATTTTTACGTGTTTCAACATGAACAATAGGGAAACTTTTGAAACTAAACCTAGACATTTGATACCTGAAATAAACAGACATTGTAGTGCCCTGAAAAAGTAATAGAAAGCCATAATTGAAAATATGGAAGTTTAAAGTGAAGAAAATATAAATGAAAATCAATAATTTTTTCAACATCAACTTAGGAATGTGGATTATAAGAGGTCTAGGCTTAAGGATTTTCAACTCCCTACTATTTCAAATAATCCTTATTACATATGATTGTCCCCATGTTCTAGGAATTATGAAATAAAAAAATGTTATATTTTTATGTTACCCTCTTTTAATAGATAACCCAATGAGTATTCAATTTATTTTATTAGATACTTTTATTGTGTGGTTCAATAATTAACTCTATATGGGTTGAGAAAGGAAGATATTAGGTTGATGGTTTTTCCATTATGTATGAAATATAAGGTTAAAAGTTGGTTATAAAATTTATAGAAGGAATATTTTGACACTTGGTACCCCTTTTATATGTTTTTATTATGTTATTTTACCATATGAATACTACTACCATGGTGAGACATAAAATCACTAATTTTTTCTAAGATGAGGATGAGCTATTTCCTGTCACATAAGGGGTTTTACAGAACTTTTTAAGCAATTTCCAAATCACCAAGTATATCCTCATATATTGGTGGAAACTTTCTATAATAGTCTCACTTATTATCATCAAAATATTTTTGACTAGTCCTATGGTGTTGATTTTTTGAATAAGGAAACTAAGTAACTAAGGGAAATATTTAATAAACTGGATCAAAACTCCCAAATAAAAGTTATAGGTAAGGCACTTGTAGTGACCTACTTATTATCATTAGTTTTAGAATACAATAAATCATTACTAGGCCTTAAGAGACATCCCCAAGATGTCAAATGCTGTAAATAAATGACGAAGGGATTCAAATGCAAGTGGTGGATGATTTAACCTTGAAGAAAAAAACGATTAACTCAATAAACCATAACCAAACAACTCACTATACAATGTATGAACAAATGAAAGATAACTCTTCCATTACATTCATATCAAACCACTCTAAAGTGTGAAACTATGGAAGACCAATCTACTATCAAAGTAAACAACATAATAATAACTAAAGACTCTAATAAGACCACAATAATCCATTCTTCATAAGATCTAAGATCCAACATCCCTAAACTATCCAAGTATCATGAGGTGGTGCTAAATATGTGCGATACGTTACCTTTACCCATGTACTGGAAGATAGATTTTGAAAAATCACCAATGTTCCAAAGAAGGGGTGAGTATAAATCTCAGTAGGTTTTCCCCAAATGACTTCCCTACTAACTCCACTATGATATTGAATTTATCAACATTAATATAACATAGTTCATATAAAACAATTTCCCAAAATAGTTTATAACTAAATATTAACAAGTTCAAATACCATTTATAAACAAATTTAAATAAGTGATATGTTCACTCATATTCCATAAAGTTATAATTCTAGAAAAACAACCAAAAAAAATTTAAAACCATTTCTCATTCATGTTTTGGTGTAACCATTCAATTCCACTTATTCACACATTCAACATTGCTTGCTTCGTTATGATTGTTCTATATCATGAGTGGTCGCTCTTCGATCTACCATGTCGTCACATGATAATTATACCCAATGTTACATTTAAATTTGGCACTGAGAACATGGTCATATTCCAACCAAGCCTTATAAATGTGATCCACACACACACACCAATAATATGCCAAATAATTTCAAATAACCATTTCAAACCATTTTAATAAAACCATTCTTTTATTGAACACAATTTTAAAAATCCAATTCCAAACACCCATTTCATCTCAATAAAATAAGTCATTTAATTTAAAATTATTTTTATCAAAACCATTTACCATTATTCCAAAAAATACCATTTTAAAGTCATCATTTTAAAATCAAGAAACAATCACTTTAATCAAAGCACCAATTTTCTAGATTTTCCAAAACCATCACCAATGAGGGTTTCTTGAAAACATAAATCTTCCAATTAATAATAAAATACACACAATGTAATAAATTTAAAACCATTCCATTAATTTCTACTAAGTGGAGTCAAGAGTGAAGCCACCTTCCTCAAAGGTTTTGATGAAAACTAAAAATGGATGAAGAACGCTCATGAAAACCTGATGGATTCTCCAAAAAATCGCATTAGATCTCTCCTACTAAAAAATAACAAGACCAAATCTTATCATATTTGTCATTAACTATATTAGATATACCAATAAAGGATGTAGATATTATAAACCGAGAGGAAAGGGTAAGTAGATCTAAGTAGATATAAGAAACCGATCAAGAACAATGAAGAATGATCACCTACCTCAAGAATAAAGCTTTGAATCACCAAGGGAAGCCTTCATATTTCCTTTAGATCAATGAGAGAACCTTTTATGGCCTTAAGAGAAGAAAAATACTGAGTTAGAGATGGTTTGGGAAGAAATGAGTGGATTAAAGGCAAGGCCGACCAAGATCCACTTATTAAGGAGGTGGTTTTTAACCATTGCATGGTTTGTCCGCACGATTAGGAAAAATATGTGCTAACCATGCATTAACAACTACCTTATATATCACTCCACACGACCTCCTCACATGGTCTTCCTAACCATGTGCACACCATGCCAAAGCTACTGTCTAGAATCTGCAACTTCACATGGTTTCTACTAGGCTTTTTTCACAGTTTGGATGAACCGTGCGCATCCCATGCACCTTCCCTTTATCCATAAAAACTCTCAACAAGTTCTGAAAATTCTCCCAACTTTTACCATTATACATTATAAAAGTTAAATCACAACTTAAGAGTTACATACCAAAAATTGGGTGTAGTACATTCTCCCCATCACTGGTCTTTCCATCCTTAGAAAGTAGAAAACCATCACTATCCTGAAAGAGTTCCATCCATTACTCTTTCATTTACTTCTCATGTTCCCAATTCTATTCCTAAATCTGACCATGTTTCCTTAAAAATCACACTAGATTGATGATTTTTCCATGCAATACTATCTCTTTCCTATCCATAATCCACACTGAGATATGTAACAATGAAGCATCCAACTCCAGGTCAACGTTATCTTATCTGATCACATGGTTAGGATCATGTTGATACTTTTTCGACTAAGATATGTGAAACACATTATGCATAGAACTGAACCATGGTGGAAATTCCAACCAATATTCAACCTCTCCAACCAATTCTAGAATCTCAAAAGGGTTAATATATCAAGGGGATAACTTTACCTACTTCCCAAAAACAATGATGTCCAAGCCTTGAAGAGATCCTCAAGAATACATGATCATTCACTCTGAATGAAAATATTCTTCAATGATGATCCGCATAAAATTTCTAAAAACTATGAGCCATCTACACACACTTTCTAATCAACTGAATCTTCTCTGTCATTTCTTAGACAAGGCTCATCCCAAATAGTGAAGTCTCACCAGTTTCCACCCAACATAGTGGATAATGATAAGGACTCCCATTCAATGCATCAAAAGAGCCATATGTATCAAGGCCTAATAGCTGTTATTATATGAGAACTCCACTAAAGGTATATTTTCTTCTCATGGGACACCAAAATATATTAAAAAAGCCCACAACATATCTTCTAATGTCAATATCATCATCTTAGATTGACCATCCATCTGAGGGTGATACTCCATTCTCATAGTCAACTGAGTCCCAAGGTATTTCTATAAGGATTTATAGAAAAGAGACACGAACCTAATATCTCTATCTAAAACGATCTAAACTGGTATTCCATGTCTATGTACCACTTCTCAGATATATATTTTGGATAGAACCTCAACTGTATGAGGTTCACGATTAGGGACGAAATGAGCCAACTTTGTGAGGTGATCAACTATCACCTATATGGAATCATGTTTCCTAACTATTATCGGTAAACTTGTAACAAAATCAACCACTATATGCTCCCATTTTCTCACTAGGATAGGTAAATACTGTAACATACCTACTAGTTTTTGATGTTATCCCTTCAGTTGCAAAAAATATAAGCACTTTTAAATGAACATAACCAGTTTCCTTTTCATACCAATCCACCAAAACTACGATTTTAATTCCTTATACATATTTTTCATTCCAGGATATACAACCCATCTCAAATGGTGGTAAGCATGAAGAAGTTGCTCTTAAAAAGCCATAGGTACAACCATATGATCTCTGAACCACAAAAACGAACTCCCATGAAGTTTCCAACCCTTAATGGTCTCACCACCATTGAGTTTTAAACTCATAACCACGAATTCTATATCATATGTTTTTTCCCCTTTGACCATCTTTACCAAATCTGTAATCATGGAAATTGAAAAGAAAACCACAAAATCACCTCATTCTTCAGATTCCAAATTCATGTCGTCTAGGACCGACATTAACTACCACTCATCTGAAGCTCCCTTCTCCAGCTGTGCATATGACTTTCTGCTTAATGCACCAACCACCAAATTTCATTTTCTCGATGTATACATTAAGTAAAATTCAAAAAACTAGATATACTCCATCCATCTCCATTTCCTAAGATTCAAATCCATTTGTGAGAAAATGTGTTTCAATCTCTTATGATATGTAAAAATAGTAAATTTTCCATCAAAGAGATAATGACGCACAATAATTAAGGAATGAACAAATGAAGCTAACTCTAATTCATGTGTTTGTTAATTATTATCATGAACTCTCAACTACCTTGAACCACAATCAACCACATTGTCTCCTTGCATGAGAACACATCCCAACCTATATCCCAAAGCATCATAGTATACCAAGTAACACTTTCATTATTTTAGAAAAATCAATATAGGTGCTGATGTAAGACGAGATTTCAGCTCTCGAAAAAACTTTTGGCATTCCTTAGTCCATCGGAATGGTACATTATTATTTGTAAAAGCTGTTGTTGGTGAGGCTATCCATGATAATTCACACAAATATCATCAGTAATAATCATATAGACCAAGAAAAATTTATGTCTCAAAGAAATTCTTCGGGGGTTTCCAGGAGATAACATCTTCTATCTTCTCTGGATCCACAGAAACACCTCTTTTAGAAACCACATCGCCGAGAAAGCATCCCTACTATATCCAAAAATCACACTTTGACAATTTGGAATTCAAACGATGATCTCTCAAGATTTATAACACTATCACTAAGTATTACTCATGCTCAACCTTTATTCTTGAATACACCAATATGTCATCCACAAACTCCACAACAAAAGAATCCAAATATCTTTGAAATATCTGATTCATAAATTATATAAAGACAGTTGGTGCATTCGTTAGACAGAAAGGTATGAGTACATATTCATAGTGGCCATATCTTCTTTTGAAATCTTTCTTTAGAATATCTTATTTCCTAACTCATAATTATTGATATCCTGATTGAAATTCAATTTTAGAGAACCACTGAGCTCCCCTCAATTGATCAAACATTCCATCAATTTGTGGAAGTTGATATCTATTCTTTATCGTAAATTGGTTGAGATTACGATAATCAATGCAAATTCTCAGAGTTCAATATTCTTTATTCACAAACAAGAACAGTGCTTCCCATAAGGACGTACTTGGATGAATAAAACCTTTTCTTTCCCTCTCATCCAACTTCAATTTTATCTCCCTTAATTCTATTGGTGGCATACTATAAGACGAAATGGAAATAGTACTGGTCCCTGAAAGGAGATCAATCATAAACTCCACTTCCCTTATAGGTGGTAACCCTGAGACGTTATTGGGAAATAAATATATAAATTTATCCACAACTACTAAAAAACTGGTATCCTTGATCTATTCGATCAGTGCTAAATTAAAAATGAGAAACTTGTAAGAGATCGTTCCCCCGAGGGTTCCAACAAGCCTGTTATACCTTTCTTCACAATCCCTTTTCCTCTGAAGAGATGTTGGATGTGATCCTCAGTTTTGAAACTAACTGTTTTTCTATAATAGTCAATGTGAGCCTTGAACATTTTTAACAAATCCATACCCAGTATTACATCTTAGACATCCATATCCAACTCTGAGAAGTCCCATTTCAGCTCAGCTCCATCAATAGTTATAGAAAATGCTCTACACTGGAAGGATCTACATTCTATTTCCCCAAAAATAGTTTTAAGTTTTATTAGAGAGGCAATTATCTCAAGTTTTAAAATTATAAAATCATTAGAACAAGAAAAGATGAAGTAATAGAATGCACCAGTATCAAACAATACTTGAATAAGGGTATAATTCAATAGAATTATACCTCTCACCATAGATGTTCTATCATGATAATCTACAATCATCTACTTAGCTCCATATAATAGTTTTGTTTCTATACAATTCTCCTTGTTTCCTTTCTGAGATTGACCTTTCAAAGGAGTCTAGTGTTCCTAGAATCACCAGGGATAACTCTTCTCTCTTGTTGAGACTGATTCTGTTGTCCTTGTTCGGTCAAAGCATATGATTCCTCTGACACCAGTGAAGTGTCTTAAGGACTAGACCTCAATGAACTTTGATAATGGAACTTAAGATGTCCCATATTATTGAAATTATGGAATTCTCTTGGTTTTTCTATATAGTCACACTTCATGTGGTCAAATAAACCACATTAGAAACATCCTTCTTGGCTTTTTGGTCGTGGAGGAAGTTTCACTGATCCATCTGTCTGATTTTTTGTCCCACATCCACCTTCAAAATAGGTGTATCTATTCTTCTTTCTCCCAGTATTAGAGTTTCCACCATTTCATGTAGGTATCATCATACTTCCTCCACCCACAGATCTTGAGATATCACATTCAAAAACTATCTCTCTGTTCACTATATCTGTATAATCTGTAATACAGAGCACTTCAATCTTCAAGAGAATCTCCTTCCTTATCACCGATTCGAAGATGTGTGACTTCAAGGATGCACTAGAGGAAAACTCTGGTGAAAAGCATACTAAATTCATGAATTTGGCTGCATAATATGTGATAGAGAGATTTTCCTACTTTAGACTTAAGAAGTCCATCATTCACTAGATCCTGAACATGCAGGGATATAATTGTTTGTTAAACAATTCCTCAAAATCATCCCAACTAAGACCATGATCTTGTTTATCCTGCACCACCAAATCCCACCACTATCTTGTGAAATCCTCAAGTATAAAAGTCTCTATATCGACTTTCAGCTGCGATGGTGTGCCCCTAAAATTGAAGATACAATTCTTCCTATTCATCCACACCTCAACCTTTTTGGGTTCAGAATCACCCTGAAAGATGGGTGAATTTTACTTCATGAACTGGATAGAATGATCCACATTCCTTGGATCATCCCTCCGGTTCATAGTATCCACATCTTGTAATTCTTAAATGATACTCAGAACCAGATCTTGATTCAACTGGGGCTCAGGTGAAACCAAATTCTCCGTAGCTTCTTCCGGTTGGTTTTTATGACGCATACCGGGTGCCATTTTCTAAAAAAACAACAAAATCTATAAGGCTAACTCTCTAGCAACCAAAGTCTTAAAATTTCAAATTCTATCACATCGACTATCACAGAATTTATTTCCAATGCAACCTCTTCAAGGTTTAACTATTTTTGAAAAATTCTATCATTGATTTTAAAAATTAAACTTCTTTCAAAATGAATCAACCATGATCTTTTTAAAATATTTCATTTTAAAACAATTTATGTATTTTAAAAAAAATTTAAACCTGTTCACAAAATCATAAATAATTACTCAAAATTAAATATGCAAACCTTGTGGGAAGTCATTCCTCTACAATGTATGTCATGCTTGTCTCATTGGCTAAACCCCTAAGAATTAGATTCCATATCCTATAACTGTCTCCAACACCCTTATCTACCCAAATCCCTGGAAACTTGAAGTTTATCATGAAAAGGTTAGCTATATCTTTTTATGCTCTATATTTCAAGTTCCAATAATACTAATCCTTTATAAGATCATATCCCAATGAATTGACAAGAATGACCTTAAACTCCAAGATTAAGAAAAATTGAAGATTACTTGTTCCACAAGGGAAGGAACCATATAATACCATGCATATATAAGAAACTTTTGGATCGAATAAACTAATACCATTTGTAATGACCCACTTATTCTAATTGGCTTGAGAATACAATAAATTATTAATAGGACTTAATAGACAACCCCAAGATGACAAAGGATGAAAATAAATGATGAAGGGATTCAAATGTAAGTGGGGGATGATTTACCCTTTATGAAACAAACCATTAACTCAATAAACCATAACCAAAAAACTCATTATATGATGCCTGAAAAATGAAAGTTAACTCAACCATTCCATTCATATCAAACCACTCTAAATTGTGAAATAGTGGAAGACCGATAAACTATCAAATTAAATAGAAGAAAAACAACTAAATACTCTAAGAATACCACAAGACTCTATGATTCACAATCTCCAAGATCCAAAATCACCAAAAAATCCAAGTACTATGAGGTGGTTCAAAATACGTGTGATACCGTACCTTTTCCCATGTCTTGGAAGATAAAATCTAAAAAATCACCAAAGTGCCAAAGCATGGGTGAGTATAATACATAGTAGGTTTTCCCTAAATGTCTTCCCTACTCACGAAAATAATATATAAAAGTTAGAAACATTAATATAACATGGTTTATATAAAACAATTTCCCAAAATTGTTTATAACTAAATATAAAGAAGTTCCAAAACCATTTATAACCAAATGTAAACAAGTGATATGTTCACCCATTTTCTCAGCAAGTTATAATTCCATAAAAACAACCAAATAAATATTTAAAATCATTTATCCTTCAATTTTTTTCATAACCATTCAATTCCACTTATTCACACATTCAACCATGCATGCGTCATTATGGAAATTCCATACTCATGAGTAGTATCTCATATATCCACCATGTCATCACATGATAATTATACCCCATGTTCCATTACACTTCTGGAACTGAGCACAAGGTCATATTCCAACCAAGCCTCATAAATGTGATCCACACACACACCACTAATATACCAAACCATTTCAAACCATTTCAATAAAACCTTTCTTTTGTTAAAACCTATTTAAATAAGCTAATTAAAAACACCCATTTCATCTCAATAAAATCATCCCTTTTATTAAAAACTATTTTTATGAAAACCATTTAACATTATTCTAGAAAATAAAATTTTAAAATATTCATTTTAAATTCAAGAAACAAACACTTTAATAAAAAGCACCAATTTTCCATATTTTCCACAACAATCACCAATGAGGGCTTCTAGAAATAATAAAGCAGACAATTCACAATTAAATACAGATAGAGTGATAAATTTAGAACCATTACATTCAGTTTTACTAAGAGGAGTCGAGAGTGAATCCACTTACCTAAAATATTTTGATGATAACCGAAAATAGACAAAGAACGCTCAAGAAAACCGAGTTGATTCTACACAAAATCCCCTTAGATCTCTTCTCTTACCAAAAAAAGACCAAATATTATAATATTTGAAATTAAAATACTAGATCTACCCATATCTTATTTATATCTAATAAATCGAGATGAAAGGATAAGTATATCTATGTAGATCTAAGAAACTGATCAAGAACGATGAAGAACGATCATTTACCTCAAGAATCCGGCCTCAAATAACCAAGGGAAGCCTTTATATTTCCTCTCGATCAATGAAAGATCCTTATCTAGAATTCAGAGAAGAAAAATATTGAGTTAGATCTAGTTTGGAGAGAAATAAGTGGATTAAAGGCAAGGCCAACAAGGATCCCCTTTTTAAGGAGGTGGTTTTTAAACCGCACATGGTTAGTTCACATGGTTAAGAAAACCATGCGCTTACCATGAATTAGACACTGCCTTATAAATTAAACATTATTACATGCATCATATAAGAATGAGTTATAGTTTCTAAGTTCTTCTTGAGTTATATCTCTAAATATTATCTTTGATAATGATGCATCTTGATTTTTTCAAGATGATTCTTTGACAACAACTAGCTAGGATTCCACATCCGAATCTTGAGGAGGATCCACTTAGAGATAAGGCTTAAGTTTAAAAGAATGTGTAAGAGGTGGTACCTCTAGGCGGTCTACCGATCTGATGTGTGCCCAAATTTTTCTTTGGAATAACCCCCATTAATTAAATAAATATCAGGTAAATGGTGATTTTTACTGACTATCTGAAATTGGAAGATATTTGGAAATTGGATTTAATTATGGTGTTTATTGATATATTAACAATTTGAAATAAATTTTGAATCGAAAATTTTAAAGGGAATCAAATTTTATTGAATTATCAGAGAGAATTTTAATTTTAGAAAAATGTTGCACTAAGAAAAAATGTGAAACTTTTTGTTTTGTAGGTTGAAAAATTACAAAGGCGAGAAGTGAATATCCCATCCATGGATACTAAATTGGTTGTGGGAACTAACTGTGTGAAACCACAACATTGAAACCATAATATGAAACTATAGGTATGACTAACATCCTTTGCACTTCCACTACCTACTGTGAATAAGAACAAACTGTGACTTCACCATACCCTGAGCACTACTCATGGTCACTTCATCACCTTACTATGCAACCACTCTCATGATAGGCATACCAATTGCCAGCCCCATTTTCAACCACATATCATGGTTAGAAAACTAACCATTTTCTTTTTGGTAGGCATGCTTACCCTGATCATTTCCAAACTCTTCTTGTCATTTCCCTACCTCTTAAGATATCATGCGATCAACAACTGATTCCAAGCCTCCACACCCCTTAAAGAACCAAATCACTATCAATTGAATCTTGAATATGATTCAAAGGATGGGAGCCTCTCTAAATGTCTCCAATACCACTTATCTTCCATCACCATGAGAGAGAGAAGGATGATTCCAACTGATTTTTTCCACATTCTCATGCCACCCATGAATTTAGGCTGACGATAGAGTGAAGCCACCATTACAAGAGAGTCATGAATGTACACCAATAAAATCTGATATCTATATGAATGAGGCTCAGTCTAGCCTAATGTTCCACAAGTTAAGCTTCCCTTCCCATTCCACCTCTAAGGAAGTTTTTACATTCCACTCAGTTTCAAAGGAGATTGCTACCTGCCAACACCATAACTGCGTGACAAAGGACCAATATCAAATGAAACATGAAGAAAAAAGGGAGTGGTGTTAAAATGGAATTACAAACAATATGAAGATATTTATAAGATCTATGAACCATTAAATAAAACATCCCATGAGTTCAATATTCGATCATGAGGTAAGAAAGATGCATGAGAATCCATCCTGTTGAGAAATGCAGTGCCATTGACAAGAGATGGTAGGAATTCATTGACCGATGATGGAATATACAGGATGCAGAAACTAATACCGTATGATGTTTCATGGGTAAAAATGATATTTTTTAGGAACAAGTAAATAATGAGGTAGATCAACTAAATACCAATCAAATTTACCATAGTCTTATTACAAGAAAAACAATGACATCCATTGTTCTGTGAAGCACCAGATCACTCCACCAAAAAAGGACACAGAACATGATCATGAGAGGAGAACTAATGACTTAGAAAATTCATTGAAGAACTTGATGTTGGACATGTCCCAATCTTCCAACGTAAAACTAATCCATATTGAATATAGATGACATTATTGAATTTCATGAATAATTTCATGCCTCTTTTATAGAGGGATGCACACTTAGATGTCCAAGAATTATTCTGTAAAAGGAATTCACTATTCTAGAAAGAAGGGGGAGGAGGACTGGATGAGTCCTGAAGATTTCACTTACTCACTATTGGCCACAAATCTTGTTTTATTATTATCCCCAATTATTAAAACTCTGATGATAGCACACAAGGCCCTTTGTGGTCACGACAAGGAGAATAAAATCATTCCCCTTATTGATGAATTCTGATAATTTGATGTTTATACTAACTCCTCCATAGATATTGATGGTTTTTGTTAGTAGATGTTTCTTATAGTTTAAAATATTAATTTATTCTAAAAATTATTAGTATTACACACAAAATCCACTTGGATTTAATTCACTATATGTGATAGCTAGTAGTGGGAGAATTAAATGGTTAATGGAGTTATCTAATCACCGGGCTTGTAAAGGGTAGGGAATGAAGTGATCATTTTATTTCTTTATCCAAACCGAAATAGCCTAATAAAATTAATCAGTGATATTTCAATTTATAAGAGGAATAATAAAGGCCATTTGAATAATGATTCATAAAAATAACAAGGGAATGATCCAAGGTGAGACCATAAATTTTTAAATTGTTATTAAAACCAACTAATTTCACCCATTGATTTCAATAAATTTTGACCCACTAAAACAAGATTTCAACACACCCAAAACATTTTCTCTTCAAAGACAACTCAAGTCCCATTGTAATACATTTTTCTCATGTCCAAAAATAATTTTTCCAAGTGCCCCGTGATAGGTGTTCATCAAACCTACTTCTGTTTTTGGGAAAGCCAGTGTTTTGTTTTAATGTTTTTTTTTCAAATGACCATATCTAGTTTTTTTAACCTCAATGGTTTTGATCCTGAGGTTAAGAGAGGTGTGAAGGAGAGAATAAGAGTTATAAAGATCATATAATAAGAGGAAAGATAGTTCATAACCATTTTCTTGTTTGACTCTCCTTACTAAGATTATTATTCTACTAGAACTACAATAATATTTGAAAAAATAGAAGATAATCTTTCTCAAGTTAATAGGACTTTGAGAGAAATGTATGCACCCAATTTCAATATTAATAACTAATAATTATAATTTAATATAAAAAATATGAAATAAAAACTTGAATGATTGGGATACTACCAATGTATCATGGGTTATCTAGTGAAGACCCAAACATGAACATAATATCATTCAAAGAAGTTTTTAATGGATTCAGAAATAGAGGAGTCATTGAGGCTCAAATTAGATGGAATGATTTCCACTAATACCATGAAGGGGAACCCAAGGAGATGATCAATAATCTAGAACCTAGAGAAGTAACCTTATGGGATGATATATAGAATACATTCCTCTAGAAATTATTCCTTACTTCATGAAGTGCTTAACTTAAAAAGAAAATCTATGAAATCAAATAGTCAATCGGAGAAACTCTCTATGAATTCTGAGAGAGATTCAAGAAACTAACTACATCTTTCCCACACCATACATATGAAGAACATAACGTCTTGTTATTATTATACCAAGTATTGATACAAAAAATGACCAAAACCTAATTTATTAGTCTTTAGGAGTATCACTATTTGATAAGTCACCAGTTGAAGTAAGAGAATTGATTGAGTGGATCTCACAAAATTCCTAACAATTTTGTATAAGAACTAAAACTAGAGGCATACATGAGGTAAAAAAATCCAACTCACATTTATTAGAAAATAAAATCTAATAATTTACTTGTATTGTGAGATAGATAACTGTGAACAATGCACATGAATCATCAACCTCCACACCCCCAACGGTCTTCTAGCTCTACTATTCCCATGTGCATTTTACTAATGAATTTCATCAAGTTTAGGGGACTTAATATTGTGATGTAATATTCCATATGATATCATACAACTAACCAAGTGGAAATCCAAGATTTAGAGACCTCCCCACCAATCGGTTTGAAGCTAAGAGCCAACAGAGACCACCATTCTAGAAAGCATTCAAAAAAGATTCTCAACATCCCTTTCAAACCCATCCATTACAAAGAGAGAATTTACTACACTATACGAGATACCATCAAGGATAAGTATTGGACAATCCTATGAAGTACATGATGATATAGGTAATATAATCTCAAAATAGTCAATAGACCACTCTCATCACTCATGTATTACAATTTAAGGAATTTAAAGGAAAGTTCATCCAGCTTAATAAAACCTTCTATAATATGAAAAATCAAGGATCATATAATCTTTATACTCAACCAATTCCTAACCCTAATGGAAAATGTTAGTGATTTTACATTAAATAGTGGTTGGGATATAGAAACAATTTAAGGAACACCCTTGGAAATAGAATTTTTAAGTGGAAAACATCATGAATATGAAAAATATTTCCATGGAAAAGAACCTGGGGATAAGGTAGTGAAGGCACCATAAAATAAATATAAAAGGAAATCCAAAATAGATGACCCAAAAACCCCAACCACTCTTTTATAAAAAGGTACGAGAACCCAAGAAAACCATAGAAGAGTCACTACAATATGAGATATTGGAAGTCTTCAAGAAAGTTGAGATCAATATCCCCTTGTTGGAATCCATTCACTAAATTCAATGGTATGAAAAATTCATTAAAGACATGTGCATCAGTAGAAGTAAATTATGAGAAAATTAAGAGGTAAGGTTAGGAAAGAATGTTTTTGACCTTATTACCCCTCAAATACCCTAGAAATTATATGAACTAGGCACCTTTTATATTTCCTACATAATGGGAAAGATGACTTTTTCCAATATACCATGTGATTTAGGAGCTTCAATTAATGTGATTCCTTATTATATTCATTTTTATCTTTATATAAGAGAACTAAAATGAACCCATTTGGTTGTGAAACTATCTAATTATGCCATTTCCTACTTAGTAGGTTTCCTTTAAGATGTATTGGTAGGTGTACAATGTTTCACATTCCCTACTGACTTTTACATTCTCAAAATGAAGAAAGGAAAAGGAAAAGATCACTCTCCAATTATTCAAGGTATACCGTTTCTAAAGGATTATAAAAATATCATAAATGTCAATGAAGTCACAATTTCCATGTATTTTGGTGTGGAAATAGTGGATTTCAACATCGTTGATTCAATGAAAAACTCCCATGAAGAGCATTCTGTTTTTAAATAAAAACACTTTGAATTACCTTGTTCTTATAGGGTGAAAATTGAAATGTTAGATGATATAATAAGATTAAAATATGATTTGGAAACACCCAAACTACTTGATAAATATATTTTTGAAAATGAATTTAATCTGGATACACTTTTGAGTATTAAAAAAGTTGATGAAATTGATGAAAATTATTTTGACGAGTTACTAAAATCTGATTCTAATAATTATACCTTGCATGTGAAAGTTTACCACATGAAGAACACTGAGTTGGAAACATATATAGAAAACCCCATGAGTTAGAATTAAAACTACTACACATAAACATAAAATAAGCATTTTTAAAAGAAAATAAGAAATTTCTAGTCTTAATATCAAATTTTTTAGAGCCTAAAAAAGAAAACCAACTACTAAAAATTATGAAAAATAATGCTAGGACAATAAGATGGACATTAGGGGACATCCTAGGGATTATCCAAACCACTTAAATACATATTATTTTTCTAGAAGATGAATCCAAACCAATGAGACATCCCCAAAATAAGACTAACCTAACCCTCTATAAATAGTAAAAAAGTGGTATAAATAATTTTAGTAGATGGAATAATATACCCCATATGTAAATCGAAATGGATAAGTCCCATCCAAATTATCCCAAAGAAAACTGGTTACAATATTTTCAAATATGGGAAAAATGAGTTAGTGACCATAAGGATTCAAAAAATTTGGATATTTTTCATAGATTATAGGATATTGAAACACGTGACTAGAAAAGAACACTTACTCATACCCTTTGCAGACCAAATGTTATAGAGACTCACCGGTAAAGGACATTATTGTTTACTATACATATTTTATAAATACTTTCAGGTTAGAATAGATCTCTATGACCAAGACCTATCAAACTTTACATGTCTCTTAGATAAATTTTCCTACCAAAGGATTCCTTTTAGTATTTTTAATTCCTTCAGTGACTTTTAGAATTGTATGGTATGAATTTTCCCATAACTAATTATAAAAAACCTGATGGTATTCATTGATGACTTCACTATGCATGAGAATTGTTTTTAATGCTTTATAGAGAGTATGTGAATTTTTTTATACATATATGGAGAAAAAATTGGTTTTATTTTTTTTGAAAAGTTTCATTTTTTTAGAAGATAGAATGTTTTGGGATATTTAATTTCTAAATATGGGATTGAATTTGACAAAGCCAAAGTTGATATTATTTCCACTTTTCCTTACCTTAGCATTGTGAGACACATCAGATCATTTGTAGGAAACATTGGATTCTATATAAGGTTTAGTAATGATTTTATAAATTTTACTTTACCCCTAACTAACCTAATAAATAAATAAACTTATTTTTTTAATGATTCATGTATGGAAAATTTTGGCAGATTAAAAGAGTACTTGACCACTCCCCCATAATTTTCCACCAAACTAGAGTCATCCCTTTGAGATTCTATGTGATTCTTCTAATACAGATGTAGGGGTTGCGCTTTCCCAAAATATTGATAGACTAACACAAGTGATATCCTACACTACAAAGAAATTAGACACTTCAGAGATTAACTAAAAAAATACAGAAGGAGTTTTTTTCTATTGTCATTGCTTTAGAAAAAAAATTTCCTATCTTTTAGAAAGTAAGGAAATTGTTTAATATGATCATGAGACATTGATATATTTGATCATGAAAGCTGATAAAAAGTCTAGACTTGTGATATGGATGTTTCTACTCTTGGATTTTGACATGGATATTAAGGATAAGAAGGGTTGTGAAAATACTGTGATTGACCATATGAGTAGGTTTCCTCACATTGCTGAGATATAACCAATCCCCAAGACCAATATAGATGATTCATTTTATGGTGAGAGATTGTACAACCTTACCCATATTCCCTAGTATGCTAACATAATGACCTTTCTGGTCAAAAAAGGTATGCTTATTATTTTATAAACATCAAATTATTGAAATGAAACATGAATAAAAATATTTTGTCTGGAAGTATCCTTATTTACGAAAACTTTTCAATGAAAAAAATCATTATAAGGTGCATCCCCGAAGAGAAAATAAAATTTATACTTTCTTTTTCCCATAAACTTGTTGTGGAGGCTATTTTGGGCCTTAAATAACTTATATTGTTTTTTTGGAATTTGGATTATTTTGGTCTTCAATTTTTGAAAATTCACATGTTTTTTTGTAAAAAATGTCTAAAATTCCATTTTATTGGTGGAATTCCCAAATGGAATGAGATTCCCCCAAAAAATTTATTTTCTTTGTGATATTCGATGTTTGGGGAATTGAATTCATGGGATTATTACCTTCATCATTTGGATCTTCCTACATTCAATTGGTAGTAGACTATTCTTCTAAGAGGATTGAAGAAAAATCCATCCAAACTGATAATTCAGAAACTGTGATTGAATTTATAAAATTAAAAACATTTTTCATAGAGGCCCTCATTAATAAATATGGGGTGCACTATAAATCTTCACAACCTACCACCCATAGACAAATGGACTGGATGAGGTCTCCAACAGAGAAGTCAAAATAATTCTGGAGAAGATAGTGTAGCCCAACCGTGAGAGTTGGATTAAGAAATTAGAATATACACTTTGAGAATATATAATTTCCTACAAAAACCCATTAGGTGTGTCACCCTATAGGTTTGTTGATAATAAACGCTTCCACATGCTTGTTGAGATGCATCAAAAAGTTTAATTGGATTTAAAAAGAGTGAACTTGGAGTCTGTAAAATATAGATATTAGAGTAAGCTGTAGATGATGGAGTTTGATGATATAAGAAGGAAAGTATATGAAAACTCAATGTTTTACAAGATTAAAAATAAATATTTTCTTTTCAAATTGATCCATAAAATAGAATTCTATATTAGAGAAAATGTACTATTATTTTTCTCAAGGATGAAGCTCTTCCATGGTAAGCTTCATTCCAAATGGACTGAGTCATACACAGTAACTAATAAATTTCCTTTTGGTGTAGTTGAAATTGAATTAGAAGGTTCAAAATAACCATTTAATGTGAATGAACAACAATGGAAGAAGTAACATGAGGAATTTTTTAAATAACTTATAATATCCCATATCATGGAATGGTATGTTCTCATTTAATTTTTTATTCTAATAATTTATTTTGGTTTAAAGAATGTCTTCTGAAAGTTTAAGGATCCCCAGAGGTGTTTTGGAAGTTAGGGACACTAAAAAGAAGAGAAAAGGGGTTTTATTGGAAGGCCGCACAGTTTGCGCACAGTTAGTTATAACCGTGTAGATAGCCCATGAAACCATACATGAGGTGAGATTTTGGACAGTGGCATCCACACGGTTTGGAAAACCATGCGGGTAAACTGTGAAACATAGAAACTTTAAAAAAAATTACAATATTTCCACTCTGGGATTTTAATACCTAATTTAGGATTTCCTCCCCATTCTTCCCTCTTGACCATAGGAACGAACCAAATCTCCCAAGAGCTCCAAGAGATCGATCTACCTTGTTTCTAAAGCATTTTTGGTGCTGTTGGTTGCGGATCAATGCTCCAGATAAGGCTATTCCCATCCTTGATTCTCTTTTTAGTTTAGGGTTTATATCTTCTTCTCCTCTCTTTAGGAAGCTCTAAAACACTACTGTTTTGGTGAGATCTTGGTTAAAGCTTCTCGGGTTGGTTGAAGTGGAGTATAAGGGAACGATTAAGAGTGTGTTTACCCATGGAATCGAGGTAGGTTGTATACAAGTTATATCCCATGGTTTATTTTTGGATTTGTGCATTTGTGGTTTTGTTCTTGGGTGTCTCTGGGTATGTTTTGATCGCCCCTGGAATGTTTTGGTAAAATGGTAATTAAGAAGGTAAATGGAAACCCTCACAATCCACATGGCATGCGTCAAGGGTGATGAGAATAATCTAGGGCCACCCATGGGGTGTGATGAGTTACCGAAACCTAGGGATATGTGAAGAACAAGTGTGATTGTTGTGTATTTATATAGATCCCTTGATAAACATTTTGATGTGATTGATTGTGTTGGAGTAGAATCTAGGTGATGCCCCATGGATTAATAATAACCTAAGGGATATTGGGATAACATGGAAGTGGTTTGTATGGGTTGAACATGGCTATGTTAAATGAATTGTGAATAATGTTGGAATGTGTAATGGGTTGACACTTGAAAATGATGAATGGCTAAATGGGTTAATATATGGAAATGATTGAAGACCATAATGGAATGGATTATGATCCTAGTAATAAATCCTAGCGAGTTAGGCAAAATGAAAGAAGCCATGTGATATAGGCACAATTAATGAATGATTATTAAGATAAGCATAAGAAAAGGGAATGAGGCTAAATGTATAAATTATGTGAAATGTGGTAAATGTGTTAATGGGTTAAATCATGGTACTAACTGTCAGGTTATTGTTATGGTTTATGTTTTCCTTGGGAAATTGTTGTGATTTTGTGTGAATGGTTGATGTATATACATATATAGATAGCATGTGCACATGGCTTGGTAGAGTGGGGTATTGACTTGAGGTTCTACGCCCATGAGTTGAGTTGGATTGAGGCTATAAGCTCCACCCCTAGTGCATGGGTTAGGGAAGGGGTCTGAGGCTCTATTACCCTAACGGTTGAATCCACCTGAACTAAGTCTTTGATGTGAGGATATGGTTGACATGAGGAAGTTATTCTTAGTGAGATAGGATAACAATGTGTTTTCCTCATGCATGTGATTGTGCACTTTAATCATGTATAACTTATTGTGTTGATGAACCTGTGATAAATGTGTTGGAAATGGTAAGTAATTTGAAATGAGATGGAATGGAAAGATAAGGAAATGGTAATAAATGTTGGTAATGGACCTAAACTAGTTAAGAGAACTTAATCTTTTCTTTGTCATTTGTTATTAATTTACATTTTTCATGCAAAATTTTTTATACAAGATGTTTTGTAAACACCATTGGTGGTGGCCTACCAGGTTGTACTCACACCCTTCCTGGGGTTTCATTGGGTACCCAAGTAGACTTCATGTTTGCAGGTCAGGGGAAGGGAAAAGGCTCTTTCTAGGGAGTTAGGTCGGCATGGGTGTATGTGGAGGAGGACCTAGACTTGGTGTCAGGACCATTTTGGGGTTTTTTTAGTTTGTCTTCATTTTGGGTTTTGTTGAATTGTTCACTTATAGCATGAAATGATATATTTAATATTAGACATGGTTGTACCCTGTTTTGGGGAATGGTTTATCCAAGATCTTGTATTATTGGTTATTATTCTGCAATTTTTTTATCTTTTGTTGTGTATTACTCAGATAAAAGGGGGTATAGTCCCCACAATTGACCTTTTGGACCCCCACTACTAGTCGAAAACCATTGGCGTACGAGGAGGCGTGCATAAGGTCAAGTAACCACCTATCTTGGAGCACTAGTTTAGTGGATTTTGGGTCGGGGACATTACAAAGTGGTATCAGAGGATGTGTTTCTTTTCCTTCTCTAGAAACTTGTTATTTGGGATGGTAGATGAGAGTTAGGATGTTTAGGGCCTTGGTAATGAGATCATTCTTGGGAGTATTTATCCCATGTATGAGGGAAAACCCATGTCACCTTGGGCGGGAATTGTTGTTCTTGATTGTACAATGTTACAGTTGATAATATTTCACCATTGGGGGATGCACATGTTGTGTGATGTGATGGTATTATGATATTTGGCTCGTGACCTCAATGGTATGAGGTTGTGAATTCATGCATCATTATAGTTTTCTAGAGAGATAGGTGACATGCATCATGGTAGGAACACATGAGTTGGGTGTTTGAGGCATGAAAGATAGAAAGAACCTTGAATCTTGATAATTGAAAAGGGAAAATTCTGTAAATGAAACAATGTAAGTGGGTGAAGATAAAAGAATGATATATGATGATTAATGAAATATGTGTAATTAAGGGTTTTTAATGAATTTAATATGTTTTCTATAACATGTTGTGGGTGACTTTTTATGGTGTATATTTATTTACACCTTATGGACCATGGCCCATAGTAGGGATGGTTGGGGTGATGTTTTTGGAACGTTAAGGTTTGTTGCGATGGTGCATGTATGGTGGGTTGTTGTGGCTTTTGAAGAGACTTATTTCTATGAAGTTGTGAAAGTTTTATGGTATGTGTTCCAAAACTCATGTTTGGAAATGTATAGAAATTCCACCATGACGTCGAACGATGGATGGGAAACAAGAGGATGTTTATGAGAACACTCCTCCAATAGAGGAGAAATAGAATGTGGTGATCCAGGAAATTAGAGACGATTAGTTACAAGAGAACATGGCTCATTTTTTGTAGATTATGGATCATGTACCAGGGCGGGATTCACTGAGTATGTTTGAGCTAACCAGAGAGTTTTAGCTGCAACACCCTTCGACCTTTACTGGAGAGGGTGGGCTAGAAGAAGAGGAGTTCTGGATAGAGTCTATCCAGATGATACTTGATCATCTAGAGACTCCTGTTGGGAAGCAAGTCAAGTTGGTAGATTATATGTTGCTTGGCCAGGCGAAGCATTTGTGTGACATCATGGTTCATACTGAGCAGGCTGAGGGGATGTTATGGAAAGATTTCTAGGAAACATTTTTGGAGAATTTATACCCAGAGACTTTGAGGAAAGAGAAGGTTTCATAGTTCATGAGTCGGACTCAGGGATCAATTTTCGTGAAAGAGTATGTCAGCCACTTCATTGACCTATGACACTTTCTTACAGCGTTGGTAGGGGATGAGGTAGCAGTTATGAGGACTTTATATGATGAGTTGAGGCATGAGATCAGGTCTTAGGTGAATATCATTTTCTTGAATAGGTTTACATAGGTAGTAGATCGAGCGTTGATCTCAAAAGGTAACCTGAAGGGATCTTCCAGTAGTGGGATGGTCATGCCAGCTGGGTGGATAAGTGGTGTAGCTTCTAAGGGCCAGAAGAATCGTTTTGGAAGTTTTCAGTAGGGTGAAAGTGTGCAAGGTGGTCAGAAGAGAGGGTTAGCCTCTCAGGGTAGTGATCAGGTGTTCTGATATTAGTGTGGCAGGCTAGGGAACATGCGTTGCCAGTTTTATCGACCTCTTGTTGAGTTCCGATCATGCGAAATATTGGGACATGTGTAGAGGTTTTGAAGGAACCCTCAGTTGGTGAGCATGAATATTGGTGATAGGAAGATGCCAAGTGGAGGAAAGGGATCAGTTGCTCAATATGAGGTAGAAAATTGGAGATCCACAAGCCCTACTAGTAGGGGTGATGGACATGGAACTCTGGGTAAAGATCACCCACGTCAGTAGGGCTGTGCAGTGCAAGGCACGCAGGTTGGAGCCCATGGTAGAGGGGTTGTTCAGCTTTATGCAGTTCAGTCTTCACCCAGTGATGGTGAGGCTAGGACATCAATTGTTCAAGGTACAATCCTTGAATATTCTATGCTTTCTAGTGCATTGTTTGACACTGGTGCCACACACTCTTTTATTTCTACTCATCTTGTGGTGGAGTAGGGTTTTCCTATGGAGAGTGTGTGCAGGGTTATGTCGATTGACAATTAGTTGGGGGTGCGAAATGAAGATATCAAGCAGTGTAAGGGATGTGCTCTTGAAGTTGGTGGGTATCATTTCTTGTGGTACTTGTTCATTCTCGAGATGTTGAGATATGAAATAATTTAGGTTATGGACTTATTTCTATCATATCAAGCACACATAGACTGTTACCATCTCAGGGATTCATTCAGGTCACATGAGGGTGACAACTTGGTCCATCGTGGGGAGTGGGATGTTCAAGCAGGTTGTGTGAGACCGTTTATTCAGCATTCGGGTAGGCTCACAACTCAATTAGCTTGTCTTTTTCTTTATGATGAAAGAGGGGAACAATATGTCTTACCTCTATTAGTGGACCATTTTTATGATGTGTTTCCAAATAATTTCAAGTGGATACCACCCGAGAGGGATGTTGAGTTCAAGATTGAGCTACTGTCAGGGGTGGAGCCAATTCTTGTTCCGCTATACCGAATGGAACTGACAGAACTCTAGGAGTTAAAGGTTAAACATGAGGAGTTGGATCGTAAGGGGTTTACAATCCTAGTACGCCCCCTTGGGGATCTATTTTGATTTTTTAAAGAAGGCTGATGGGCCGTTAAGGTTGTGTGTTGATTATTGGAAGTTAAATCATTTTATGGTGAAAAATTGGTACCCTCTTCCTAGAATCGATTAACTGTTTGACCAGATGAGGGGGTGAATCAGTGGTTTCAAATATTGATCTCAGATCGGGTTATCACCAGTTGAGGGTGATCCCATAGGACGTACCACTGACAGCTTTCAGGAGTCGGTATAGTTTTTCTGAGTTTGTGGTGATAGATTTCGGCTTAAAAAATGCACTGACGGTGTTAATGGATTTGATGAACCAAATCGTTCATCCTTATCTGGATCAATTTGTGATTGTCTTTGTTGAATACATCTTGTTGTACACAAAAATTATGATGATCATGACCAACATCTTGACATTGTTTTGAGTACACTAAGAGAGCATCGACTATACACCAAGCTGTCAAAGTGTTAGTTCTGGATTGGATAAGTGCATTTTCTGGGTCAATTCATCTCTGAGGTAGGTGTGTCGATGGATCTAAGGAAAGTGTAGGATTTTGTGTCTTGGGAGTATCCCAAGAGTGTTTCAGATGTTCAAAGTTTTCTGGGTTTGGCTAGGTATTACCAAAGCTTCATCCATGATTTCTATTGCTTGGCAGCATCACTATCGGACTTGACCAAGAAGGGAATTGGGTTTGAGTGGTCTAAGTGTTGTGAGAATGCCTTTCAAGAGTTGAAAAAGTGATTGATGACCACACCGATCTTGATCTTACCTGATCTAGGTAGGAAGTATGTATTATTTTGTGATGCGTTCGATATCGAGCTTGGGGATGTGTTGATGAAAGATGAGCAAGTTGTGGGTTATGGGTCAAGGAAATTGAGACCCCGTGAGGGGAATTATACCACTCATGATATTGAGTTGGCTACAGTAGTGTAAGCCTTAATGTGATGGATGCACTACTTGTTGGGGAACAGTTCATGGTGTATACCGATCAAAAGAGTCTAAAGTATATCTTTTCACAGTGAGATTTGAATCTTTAGCAGTGAAGGTGGGTCGAGTATGTTGGATCAGATTATACCAAATATACACAAGAGGGGTGGGGGGGGGGGGGGGGGTGAATTGTGTCTTTTACAAATTCTTTGCAAGATCTTGTTCTACCCTTTAACTTTGATCAGATTAATTAATGCAGTGGAAATTTAAATAGCCGAGACACACGATGTATAGTGGTTTGGGGAACATAAGACCCCTAGTCCACTCCACCAATGCTATACTCCACGAGCATGGTGATTTTCACTATTTGGTCCTCTTGTCAATAGACCATTCCACAACTGACTATAGGTAGTGGACACAATTACAATCTAATGGAAAAAAAACTTCTAGTTCACTCACAGAACCTATACAGCTTAGTAAGAGAAGCTGATCACTCAATAATAGAAAAGAAATGTATTTTTACTTTGAAAATAATTTCCAATTATTCTTCACAATTGCAACAAAATGCAATTGATATTCGATGGAACATAACATTCAGAAATAATGATCTTCAAATAAGAGTCGTTCTGAGTCGATCCTGTTGTAGTAGATATAAAAAATATAATTCAAAACTTCAGAAGTAGCATATTCACAATAGATCTTTGATGTAGAATGAGTGAATCTTCTATCGTGATTCTTCAAATTCAATAAACAAAGATTTTTCTCTCTTTTGAATTAGCAGATTTGTGTTTTCGATAGTCTCTGTTTTCCTTCTTTTTAGGAATGTTCGATGTTGCTGTTCGGAAAAACTCGTATATATTCTCTGTGTAAATATCACATCTATATAATAATAATGAGCACTTATCCTGCAAATTTAGATCCAAAAAATTTCCTTCTGACTCGCGATAATCAAAAATTCAATATAACACAGCATTCGTAACTTCCCTGAAGATTCGGCATAAAAATATCTTTTTAAATTGGTCATTTAAATCATTGATAAGACGGCTTTGAATCAGTCAAAGATGCGCTTTAGAATCAGCTTTAAATCTGTCTTGAAATTAGCCTAACAATCCTTTTGCAGACCGTTTCATAATAATATCGTCTTTAATTCTCCGATGCCAAACGTAAGGTTGAACTGTATATCAAGCATCTTTCAAACGTAAGGTTGAACACAAATGTAGGGTTGATGTTGCATCCTTCAAACGTAAGGTTGATTAAAAACGTAGGGTTGATGAACCATACATTTCTTTTAAATAATAAAACGTATGATAAATGATCCATATTTTTATAATCTTCCAAATGTAAGGTACATGATCCATACTTTTAATGAAATGTAATATTGTTTTACAAAAGTAAGGTTGATGAACCATACTTTTTAGAAACAAACGTAACATTTAAAACTCATGTACTGTTCTTCTTCCATACTTTTTCAATAACCCAAACGTAGGGTTGCTTCCAAACATAGGGTTCCTCTTCCATAATTTTCTGATAACATATGGTTGATTAACCATACTTTTCTGATATCTCATAAAGTATACATCGCATTTCATCCTTACGCTACTTTTCTCCACGTAGGGTATGAACAATGTTTCTAGATCATGATTAAGAAAATACTTTAGCAATTAAATCTCATTGTTCAAGAACTTAAATATTTCTTCCAGAAATAAAAAAAATAAATTCCTGAAATATAATTAAAAAAAATAAAATCATTAGAAAATAATTAAGGGTATTTGTGAGCATAAAAATCATCATAGAGATAGAGTATTGTTCTCAACAATCTCCCCCTTTTTAATAAAAATATTATGTATTGTTGAAAAACAACACTTTCTCAACAGATTATCTCTAGTATTTGGACTTTGATTTGGTATATAAACTGGGTAAAGGGAACATTTTTACTAATTCTTTGAGCGGTAAGGATAAAAAATAGGTGGTTCAGGAATCCATCACTGAGTGGAAGGTGATGGATTTGTTTGCAGAGATGCACCTGGAGGTGCATGATGAAAATGGTCAGGTGACTCCTGCTTCTGTGGTGATTGATTCGATGATTTTCAGTTAAGTTAGGGAGAGTCATCTTGACTATCTAGAATGTTTGGACATGAAGTAAAGACTTAAAGGTGGGGAGCCACATTCTGGTTGGGCTGTCAGTATGGACGGGGTTGTTTTCATTCATGGTCGTGTGGTTGTACCAGTATTCATGTAAGAATATTTGATGCGGGAGATCCATGCATCAAAATGGGCAGTGCATCCTACTTTGACCAAGATTTATCATAACCTTCGTAGACAGTTTTGGTGGCATGGGATGAAAAAGGAACTTGCGGGCTTTGTGCCATGGTGCCTTACCTGTTAGAAGGTGAAGTCTGAGAATCAATGCCCAGGTGGTTTGATACATCTATTGCACATTACCAAATTTAAGTAGGATGATGTGACAATGGATTTTTTGGTAGTTATTTCAAGGATTCCTCGAGATATTGATGCAATCTGAGTGGTTGTGGATCAGATAATGAAAGATGCTCATTTCTTACCGATTTAGGAGACTTACACAGTTGATCAGTTGGGTAAGTTTTATGTTGGAGAAATATTACGGGTGCATGGTGTACCACTGACAATAGTTTTGGATAATGATATTCATTTCACATTGCGCTTTTGGTAGGGGTTGTAGAAGGTTCTTGGTACATAGGTGCTTTTTAGCACGGATTTCCACCCACAGATGGATGGGATATCAGAGCATACAATCCATGTGTTGGAATATTTCTTGAGGTCTTGTGTGTTGGATTTTTGTGGTTCCTGGGAGAAGCAACTTTCTCTTGTTGAATTTTCATAAAACAATAGTTTTCTGGTATAGTTGAGATGAAACCGTTTGAGGTCTTCTATGGGAGGCTATGTAGGTCTCTGTTGGGTTGGTTGGAGGCCGGTGAATCTGAGTTGTTGGGACTGAGTCTCATGTAGGAGACTTTAAATAAATTGGAGATGATTAGGAAATATATGTCAATGTATTAGATTAGGAAGAATTCATATACAGATCTGAGGAATAGACCTCTTGATTTTGATGTGGGTGATAGTCTGTTCCTTCGAGTGTCACCAAAGTTGGGTCACCGACAGATTCACAAGCAGGGAAAGCTGGTGCACAGGTATGTGGGACTGTTTGACATTGTGGAGAGGATTGGGACAGTGGTGTATCAATTGGATATTCCACAGTAGTATAGAGGGATGTACATTGTTTTTCATGTGTCGCAGCTTCAGCGGTATCACCCTGACCCAAATCATGTGATAGATGTTGAGGATGTTGATCTTGAGGATGATGCGTCCTTTAAGGAGAATCCAGTTTGTGTGGTGGATCATAGTGAGAAGGTATTGAGGGGAAAGGTTGTGGAATTAGTGTGATTACTATGAAATCATGTTAATGTTCATGAAGAAACTTGGGAGTGAGAATCAGATATGCGGGCTGAGTGACCCGATCTCTTTTCCTTGAAAGTGCAATGAAGCTTGGGAGACCAGATCGAGGACGATCCATTATAAGGTGGGGGAGGTTATAAGATACCAGATCTTGGAATTTCATATTCTCATTTAAGTTTTGATTTGAATCATTTTTTGGGTTAAAAGAATGTTTTCATGAATTTTATGGATCCCTAGAGGTGTTCCGGCAGTTCAGGACACAAAAAATAAGAGAAAAGGGGGTTTTCTGGGTAGGACGCACGGTTTCCACACCGTTAGTGCTAACCGTGTGGACAGTCTAGGAAACCATGAAGGAGGTGGGATTTTGAACGGTGGTTTCTGCATGGTTTTCACACAGTTTGGAAAACCATGTAGCCTAGAAAGTTTCAAAAAAATTACTATTTTACCACTATGTGATTTTAATACCCAACTATGGATTTCCTCCCAATTCATCCCTCATCACCCTAGTAATGAACCAAATCTCCCAAGATCTCCATGAGATCAACTTACCTCATTTATAAAGCGTTTTTGATGTCGTTGGTTGCAGATCGAATTTCCAGGTAAGCATAATCCCATCCTCACTTCTCTTTTGAGTTTAGGGTTTGTATCTTGTTCTCCTCTCTTTTTGAAGCTCTAAAACCCTACTCTTTGGGTGAGATCTAGGTTTAAGATTTAAGGGTTGGTTTAAGTGGAATATAAGGGCATTATTAAGAGTGTGTTAACCACTATAATTGAGGTAGGTTGTCTACATGTTATATCCCATGGTTTATTTGTGGATTTGTGCATGTGTAGTTTGGCTCTTGGTTGTCTCTTGGTATGTTTTGATCACACTTGTAATGTTTAGGTAAAATGGATATTAATAAGGTAAATTAAAACCCTCACGATCCCCATGGGATGTGTTGAGGGTTATGAGACTAATCTAGGGTCACCCATGGGGTGTGCCAACTTCCCCGGACATAGGGATTTGTGAAGAAAAAGTTATTTTTTTTGTATTTAAGTAGAGACCTTGATAAACATGTTGATGTGATTGATTGTGTTGGAGTATAAGTTAGGTGATTCACCTTGGATTAATAATAACCTAAGGTATATTAGTCTAACATGGAAGTGGTTTATATGGGTTGAACATGACTATGTTAAATGAATTGTGAATAGGGTTGGAATGTGTAATGGGTTGACACTTGAGAATGATGAATGGATAAATGGGTTAATATGTGGAAATGATTAAAGACCATATTGGAATGGATTATGAGACTGGTAATGATGCCAATTGAGTTAGGAATAATGAACGAACCCTAGTGAGATAGGTACAATTAATGAATGCTTAGTAAGATAAGTGTAAGAAAAGGGAATGGGGCTAAATGGATAAATGATGTGAAATGAGGTAAATGTGTTATTGGGTTAAAGAATGGTATTTACTCTCATGTTATTGTTATTGTTTATGTTTTCCTTGGGAAATGATTGTGATTTTGTGTGAATGGTTTATGGATATACATATATACATAGCATGTGCACATGGATTGGTAGAGTGGGGTATTGAATTGAGGTTCTACGCCCACAGGTCGAGTTGGACTGAGGATCTAAACACCACACCTAATGCACGAGTTAGGGAAGGGGACTTAGGCTCTATTCCCCTAATAGTTGCATCCAACCAAACTGAGGATTCAAGGTGAGGATATGGTTGACATGAGGAAGTTATTTATAGTGATATAGGATAACAGTATCTTTTTTTCATGCATGTGATTTTGTACTTTAAGACCGTATAACATGTTGTTTTCTTGAGCCCGTGATAAATGTGTTGGAAATGGTAAGTAATGGGAAATGAGATGGTACGATAAGATAAAGAAATGGTAATAAGTGTTGGCAATGGACCAAAACTGGTTAAGGGAACTTAATCTTTTCTTTGTCATTTGTTATTCATTTCCCTTTTATATGCACAATTTTTTATACCATATATTATGAAGACACCGTTAGTGGTGGCCTAACGAGTTTTACACGCACCCTACTCGGGCCGCTTTTGTGTACCCAAGAAGACTTAATGTTTTCAGGTCAGGGGATGGGAAAAGGATCTTACTATGGAGTTGGGTTGACATGGATATATGTGGAGGAGGACCCAGACTTGGTGTCGAGACCATTTTGGGAATTTTTTAGTTTGTCTTCATTTTGGGTTTTGTTCACTTTTTCACTTGTAGCATGATATGAAATATTTAATATTAGACATGGTTGTACCCCATTTTGGGGAATGATTATTTATGAAAGATCTTGTATTATTGGTTATTTTTCCGCTCTATTGTTTATCTTTTGTTGTGGCTCACTCTGATAAAAGGAGGGTATATTCACCCCAATATACATTTTGGACCCCCGCTGCTAGTCAACAACCTTTTGCGTATGGGGAAGTGTTCTTAGGGTCTTGTAACCACTTAGATCAAAGCACCAGTTTAGTGGCTTCTGAGTTGGGGAAGTTATATACCATGTAGATGAGTCTATACTCCTCTATGAATCTAATAACTAGATCACTTCCAGTTTGTCTCTTTCACTCATATAGGTTCATCAACTTATTTTATTTTAAACTTTTTTCTTGAACAAATGCATACTAGAATTTAACTAGAAGTTTGTTTAGACTAAGTGTGGGAGAGAGAAACCATGTGGTTCTTAGGATGTAAATACCCTATTATATTTCACACACACATATAATTTAATATATTAAAAAAACCATTCTCAAACTTCATGATGCCCTGCATAGTCATAAAATTCTATACTAGAGTTAGAGGAATTCAAGGGTTCTTAATTTTTGAGACTTAAAGGATTTTTGAGTGTATTGATCATTGTTTTGTTAAAAATATTTCTTATAACTAGGAAAAGTGAGTGTAAGTGAAAAGATTTATGTGGAATCAAATTTATAACTTAAATTCACTAGAATTTTTAACTTAATATGAGGTAACTTGACCTTTGTAAGAAAGAACACCTTTGGGAGAAAACTCAATTGAAAATGTTATAATTCCTTTGAACTAGGATTAAAATAGGCCATTGGGAACCCATAATGGGTCTCTAATACAATGCGATAGCGTGTGTGTGTGTATCCCTATTAAAATTTTAATAAGTGATTTTGTATAGTTCTATGAACCTACATTACTGAGAAAAAAAATATATATAAAAAATAAATAAACAAAGAATAAGTGTCTAAGTAAAAATTGAATCCATTTAGGTGATGTGAATATTGAATCCATAAAGGGTACAATTTAATTATAAAAAATTCATTTGAGTTTTATCAATAAAGTAAAAAATCAAACTAAGGATTCAGAAAGTTATGAAATAGGGATAAGTTGATGTTTTTTTGTTAAAAATTTGATTCCACTTAAATAAAATTCAATGCAATCATAAACTTAGACTTTGATCTTATTTAAGTGATATAATGATTATATTCACAAATTAAGAATAATATTTTGGATATTTGATGAACATGAAGTGTGTAGGTATATTTTTACTGGAGGAATTTATTTTTATTTTTTAATAAATTGAAATTAAATTATAATATTTCTTGAGTGTGTAATAATTCAAGTATGGGGGAGTGATGTGAGCCCAAATTTTGAATTTTCTTTGTTTGATTTTCTTTGGAATAACCCCCATTAATTAAACAAATACTAGGTAAATAGTGATTATTTTTGACTATATGAAATTGGAAATTAGTTGGAATGTGGATTTAAATATTGCATTTATTGATATATTCATATTTTGATATAAATTATAAATCTATACTTTGAAAGGTAATTGATCCTTTTGAATTATTAGAGTGAACATTAATTATAGAAAAATGTTTCACTAAGAAAAAATCTGAATCTTTTTTTTCTACAGGTTGAACAATTACAAAGGACGGAAGTTACTGTTCTATCCATGGTCACTACACTAACCATGGGAACAAACCGTGTGCCCTCCAAAAATTTAGAACCTACTGTGTCTTGGTAAGTATGGCTAACATCCACGAGAACTTCCACTATATACCATGAAGAAAAACCATATGTTCCTTCAGCTAACTGTGAGAACTGATCACAATTACATTATCACCATACTGTGAAACCACTCTCATGGTAAGAATACCTACCATGACCCCCTTTTCAACCACATCACATAGTTAGAAAACTGACCATTTACTTTACAGTAGGCATGCTTCCTATGATAATTTCACACCTCTGCTTACAGTACCCTAACCTCTGAAGCTACCATGCGATCATGAAATGATGCCAAGCCTCCAATTATCATAAAGAACCATATACCTGTCAATTAAAGCTTGAAGAATAATAGTGGATGGATGCTACTCTAAATGTATCCAACAACATTCATCTTGCACCACCATTAGAAAAATAAGGATGTCGATTACTTGAGTTGCACCACCTTCTGGTGCCACCCATGAATTTTGGATGATTTTGGAGCGAAGCCACCTTGCCAAGAGAGTCATAGATGTACACTAATTGAATTAGAGCTCCACATTGAATGTTTCTGAGATATAGCATAATGTTCCATAAGTGACGTTGTCTTTCCTATTCAACCTCTGAGTAATTTTTGACATTCCACTCTGTAAAGAAAGAGATCTCTACCTACCGACACCAGAGCCACGTGATAATGAACCAAGATCCCATGAGAAGATGAATAAATTAGAGGAGTGGAATCGAACTGGAAGTCCACACTATCCAAATATACTAAGAATATCCCTGTTATATTAAATAGAACCACCCACAGGTCCAAGTTTCAATCATGAGGTAAGAGGGATACATAAGAAACCATTCTGCTGAGAAATGTAGCACCAATGATGAGATACAGTTGGCATTATCTAGCCAATTATAGAAAATATAGGTTGCAGACACTGACAGGGTAGGATGTTTCATGGGTAAAAATGATAATGATTAGGTACAAGTAAATAATGAGACCCATCAACTACATACCAAGACTATTTTGACCATTGTTTTCCTAAAAAAAATAAAGACATCCACCATACTGTGAAGCACCAGATCGATCCAACATAAAAGGACACTGAACAAGATCACAAGAGGAGCACCGATGCCTTAAAAAATTCATCTAGACCCTTGATACTCGACACATGCTAACAATTTAGCATAATGTAAACTTAATCCATGTTTAATAGAGAGGAAATTTATGAATTTCATAAAGAAGTTTGTGCCGCTCACATGGAGGGAATCATGCCTGGATGGCCAAACATTCTACTATAAAATGAATTCACTATACTAGAAAGAAAGGGGATTAGGATGATTGGCTCAATCCTAAAGTCTTCACTTACTCACTAATGGCCACAAATCTCATTTTATCTTTATTCCCCATTATTAAAACTCTTATGATGACACACTAGTCCATTTGTGCTCCCACCAAGGGGAATCCACTCATTTCCACCTATTGATGAATTAAGATCATTCAATGTTTATAATAACAACTATGTGAATATTAATGGTTTTTATCACTATAGATTTGTTCTAGTTATAGATTTTAATTTCTTCTACTTATTATCAACATTGCACACAAAAGACACATGAATTTAATTCATTGCATGTGATAATAAGGAGTGGGATAATTCATGGGTGAATGAAGGTATCCAATCAAAAGCTAGGAAAGGGTTGAGAATATAATGATCATGGAATTTCTTTATCCAAACTGAAATATCCCTATAAAAGTAATAAATGACATTTTAATTTATAATAGGATTAATATAGAATAATTGAATAATGTCTTAGTAAATGAATGAGGGACTAATCCATGGTGAGACCATTGATTTTTAAATTAACATTAAAACCAACCGATTTTACCCACTTATTTTAACAAATTTGAACCTAAGAAACAATATTTCAACTCCCCCACAACATCTTCTTCTTCAAAGTCAACCCAAGTCCCATTGTACTTCATTTTTCTCATGTTCAAAAATCATTTTGCTGAGTGCCCCGTGATAGGTGTTCCTCAAAGTATTTCTAATACCCATTGAGAATATTGTTGTATAGGAAATATCAACAAATGATTTGTATAGGTTTAGTGCACTTTATGAGTTATAGTGGTAGTGAACACTCAGGTTTTAGGGAGAGATACATCCCCTAGAAATAAAGGATTGAGTTGAGGTAGATGGGAAATCTTTTTTACCTTTCTAGGACCCCACCCGATCAGTTGGTGGTCCTAGGGGAAAGCTTATCTCTAGGGTGATGGTGGTGCTTGGTGATGAAACACACGATGAGGTGAATATCACTTGGAAATAGTTTTATCATCTCTTCAAAGAGGATTTTTACCTAGTGACATTCTGGATGGTATATATCTAGGAGCTTCTAGAGATCCAATAGGGAAACATTTCATCCACATAGTATGCATCGAGGTTTACTAACCTCTTATGTTACTTCATGGACATGGTCCATGATGAATACTTTAATGTACGAACCTTCAAGCATGTCTTTTACCAAGATATTTGGTATATTGTGGTATGTAACTATATCCCTTTCTAAGATAGGGCGTTGGAGCATTACAATGTAGTGGAGAGATTTCTAACTGAGAAGTCACTAATTGTTTGTTCTGGAAGCGGTCACCCTAGATTTGAGACTTCAAAAGTTGGTAGTTGATGATAGACTTAGGGACCCAAGAATGTGGTATGTTTCTAGAGATAGTATTAGAAAAAAGGGTTTTCTATCCAGGGATCTTAGCATGGTTCAAGTTAGTCGAGGGAGAGGTGATTCTACTCCTATGATGGAAGAGTTCATACCATGTGCTATTTCCAGACCCACTTTGTAGAAGATAAGAATATGGTTAATGAACCAACTAGGAAGAGGAAACTAATTGATTAAGTAAATACATAGGGTGGTAGATGTGGAAGTGTAGTTTTGAGAGTATTGGTTTGTGGTATAAATTTTATCTATTTCCACCACCATGCCCATGTGGTCCATGCCAGGCTCAAGGAGCTGGTGGACAGGGGCATGGGTAGCTGCAGGAAGTGGAGGCTTATGAAATAGAGTCTCTAATAATGATTCGAGGTATGATCTATGTCTTATATACTTTAACTACAATACTTATATAAATAAGTAAAATCTACTCTTTTCTTACCACATCCATTTTTTGAGATCTATAGATTCCAGTGGAGCCTTTGGCTTGACCCTTTTGTTTCAAGACTCCTACTAGGGGAGATTCAATGATCACACACTTTTTTAAACAACATGACATGATTCTTGGAGGATAAATGTTATTGTTTGATCTTTTTTGTGGCCACACTGAGGACTTATGGTGTCATTATTGGTATGGAATATATATATATGTGTGTGTGAGTGTTTCTTGAATAAATTGACTATTTTTGGAGGAGGATGTAGTTCGTTCGGGTTGATGGGATGAGTATTTCCTTCTTCTATGAGAAGGGAACTTAGGAATAGCATGATAGGATCATAAATTAAAGGATGTATCCAATTAATCATTAGTTATCTAGAAATACCCTTGGATAAATAAATGATATTAGATTTTAGTTTCCCACAGTATCGGTAAAGTAAGTAGACATCTTCCCCGAGGACATGGTGAACTTACCACCCCACAAAGAAACCGATTTATGAATAGAGATATACTCACATAATTACTTGATATATAAATTAACATATTGGATTACCCCCATAGATATTCAAGGGATAAATTATTAGTTGGAATATTTACAGAGTAATGTCTTTGTCAGGCCCAATATGTCACCCTTTGAAGCCCCAGTGTTGTTCTCCAAGAAAGAGTATGGATAAATGAGTTTATGTGTGGATTACTGTCACCTAAATCAGGTGACCATCTAGAATAAGTATCCACTTTCACGAATTTATGAACTCAAAAACCATTTGATAGGGGCAAGGTGGTTCTTGAAGATTGACCTCATGTCGGGCTATTACAAACTCTTTGTTCAAGAAAAGAACATACTAAAGATGAAATTTTGATGCCTCTATGGACACTATGAGTATTTAGTGATTATATTTGGCTTGAATAACACCCTATAAGTGTTCATGAGACTCATGAAATGGATATTTAGACCATTATTAGTATATTTTGTTGAATTATTCATCAATGAAGTCCCTATGTAGTCAATGTCGAAGGAGGAACACATGAGACATTTGGGGATAGTTCTAGACATACTCCAAGAGAACTAGATTTATGGGAATCTCTCAAATTGTTAGTTTTGGACTCAATAGGTCCACTTCATAGGACATGTCTTCTTATAATAGGGATTAATAGTAGACCCCACCATGATTAAAGAAATTATATCTTAGGATCAAACCAAAATCATGATCGATGTGTGAAAATTCCTTGGGTTGGCAGAAAATTATCAAAGATTCATCCCCAATTTCTATTGGATCATGATGCCTCTAACTACTTTGACCTAATAGGGATAGAATTTCATGCAGTCAGAGAGATTTCAATAGGATTTTGAAGAGTTTCAGAAGAGGTTGATGTATTCCCCATCTTGATACATCCAAATGAGGGTGTTGAGTATGTGGTGGTCTATGATGCTTACTTGACATCATGATTATGAATAATATTACAGGAGACCTTTGAGACTCAGTTATGGTTAAGCATGATGTTTCAACCCTATAAAGATGTACATGAATATTGTACTATTTAGGTTATAGAGGAAATGATTTGGGCTTGAATGTTAGACTTTAACCATAGTTGTGAGGATCACCTACCCTTTATGGAGTTTGTGTATAACAACAACTAACACCCCACCATCAGTATAGAACAATTGGAGTCCTTATATAAGAGACCCTATAGGTCACTTATGTGCTATAGTAATCCAGGGGAGTTTTCACTCATGGGACCAATGTTGATGTGAGTGATAACAAAGAAGATACTGATCATCCAATAATAGATGAGGATTCCTAGATCTATCATAAGTCTTATGCGGATGGACAATGACGAACATTAGAGTTTTATGAGGGATACCATGTGTTCTTAATAGTATTACCTCATCAATGATTTTAAAGGTTCTCTCAGGGTGAAAAGATATCTCTTAGATTAATTTTCCATTTCCCGATACTGCATAGGGTTTTTGAGGTAGTGTATCTCTTAGTCTTAGAAAAATTGTTAGACTAGGTCCACGATGTTTTCAACATGTCACAACTGAGGGGGTATGTGTGAGAACCATCACATGTTATCAAATGGGGTGAGGTGTATAATGAAGATGAAGTTACCTTTATAGAATACCTAATAGACATCGATGATCAGAAGGTGAAGGTCCTCTATGGGTAGGTGATTCCCTTGGTGTGAGTTCAGAGGTAGCATGAGAACCTCTAGTAGAGATTTAGGGAGAAAGAAAACTATATGAGAGATCAGTATAATCACCTATTTTTTATAGTTTCTTTTTCTAATTTTTGGGATAAAAATACATGAGGTGAATATAATGCAACAAATCTATTTTTCCCTTATAGTACTTTGGAATATTTTAAAGAGTATTTTCAGATTGAGGTAGAACATTAATGTGGTATTGTAGGTCCCATGGAACCTCAGTGTTGATATAATAAAAATATCAAATATATTATTTCACCCACACATAGTTTTTACAAAATAATTGGAATATCTCTCGAATGGTGTTTCATATTATAAAATGCGACTGCCATTAGATCTAAAATACAGGTTTTACTCCAGGCATGGCATACCCTTTAAGCATGTCAGTTGTTATCTTAAAAGTTTTCATGGGAGGAATAATAGAAAAATTAATTAATTAAATAAAATATTGTTTATTAATTAGACATTATGAAATCCTATAATATTTTATCATGACTATGACTAAATTCTAGGGTTATCTATATAACCCTTGATATTATAGAAGATCTTAGAAGAGAACTTTGGTATTTGAGAAAGAGATTCTCGATCAATGATCAATTTACTAAGAAGTTTTTCACTGTCAACAAAGTTATTAGATCTCACCAATGACAATGAAATAATAATAATTATTCATTAGTGATCAATCCAATATTGAGGTATTACTTTTGTTTTATTGGATTAATCCCCAATTTTGATTCCTTCATATCAAACGTGAATTAATTATTTTATAAAATTAATTCACGGATCAATTATTGATTTACATTTAATGATTTTTGTTCATGGAACTATTAATTGATAATTGATTCTTTGATCCTAGATAATTCTTCTATGTTCATCATTTTCTCCATCAATAAATTAATGTTAACCCCAAAAAAGGGTTGATGTTCATTTACTCACTTCTTTTAGTTAATTATTTTCTAATATAATTATTTAGATGTTCATCATCAGTATTTCATTGATCGATGGTTCAATTTTACCAGATAACCGATCATTACACAATCAATATTTGGCGAAACATATCGTTATTTTGGGTTCAAATTTATGATCGAAGGAACTATCATAGTGTAATGACGATGATGAATGATAGAGGTTGTATTGCAGATTTTTTTATTATTTGTGCATGTGTTTTGGTGATTCTATGAAAAAATTTAGGTTTTTCAAGTTGATGGGTGCCCGGAATCTAGCCACTAGTAATAGCTCAGGCCTGGTCAACCTTAGGTTTGAGATTTGTGGGTGTGATTTGTAGTTGTAGAGGAGGATGAGATTATTTATGTGGATACACATGAATACCTTGGAATTATGGAAAATATCAATATACAGGACATGATGTTTAGAATAACACACACTTTGTGTACCCCCTTTTACGGTGGCTTGTGTTACGTGTAGAGATAAATATCACAAGCCATATAGTCTATCCAATTTCCACATGAAATGAAAATGATGACCCTTTTTCTATCCCTAGGTATACTGGTATAGTAACAACCATTGAACATGAGAACAAATAGATTTCATGGAAATGGATAGAGTACGCAGGCATGGGCTGGAGTACACATACACAAAAATATACATATCCTAGTTGAGTAGGATATGAAATGTACCACATCCAGGGAAATTTGGAGCCCCCATTATCCTCATTCTAGTTGTGTTTCTGTTGGGTATATTAATTTTTTATATCCCTATGTGGGTATATTTAGGTATCTAATCTTGAAAATCAGATGAGTGATCCCCTCTATGGGTTAGTTCTTGATAGAGTTAGGTATTCATCCAGGTGGCCTGAGGTGTGATTCTCTATCATTATTCCATAAGTTGGTTCAGGTATTCTGGTACTGACTTTTAGGGAACGTGATCCCAATTCTAGTGGGTTTTTTCAAGATAGGGTTAAGTATCCACCATAGTTCATGGGTGTAATTCCCTACCTATGTTTCAAAATCTTCTATGTTTTAGCATATACCTATTATGTGGTGATAACGATCGAGCATGAACTCTTAGACTAGCACATTCTGTTTTAGAAATACCCAATGAGTGAGTTCTTCTAGGATAAAATTACCTTGAAGGATCAAGTGAAATCATAGGATGGAAGAGTGGATGTGAGCTTATTTTGAGACTTGGTGTCTATCTTTCGTCATATATGAGTTTTTTATCTTCCTTTATTTTGAGCTGACCCTCTTTGATGCTTTATGTTTGGTGATTTCAGAGTTTTCTACTGGGTATGTTTATATTTTCCCCTATACAGAATCTAACCACACATTTCATGTATTATTCATTCAATATAACTTTCGATGGAGTCCTAGGAGGACCAGGAGTAGGTGGAGCTTTGTTATTCAAGATAGACCACTGTCGATTACAAGAATTGCATTAGGAAACCAATCCAATTTTTTTACTTGTTGTAAATACTATTTTCCTGTTTTGGTGGGACTTTATTTGGGCCTTTTTCCCTATAATCATGTAATACTCTAATGTGGGATTATTTTTATGCATGCATATATTGTATTAGTTATTTCTTTACTTTCTATATTATATTGGTGTTTGGATATGTGTGTGTGTAAAGGTACCTTAGGCTAAGGACTCTCATGTGTGTGATATACCTACTCGGTGCTAGTGTCTAGCTCGGGACCTATTGGATGTGTGATTTGGGTGTCACACCCAGTTTTCCATAGGCCAGATAGGCCCCAGTGGGTTAGGTTATGACTATTTAACTGAATCTAGAAAACACTAAATCAAGAAATATGGATAGTAAGGTCCAAACTAATTAAAATGGAAATTCTACAGCTAAAAAATAAAAAGGAAAAATATAAATGAAATGGTAAATGATAAAGGAAGGTAAGAAGAAGGTTGTTGTTGAGGAGAAGTAGAAAATTCAACCTTGGTTTAAGAATTATTCCCATCTTATTCCCGTCCATCAAAGAGTTTAACAAAAAAATGATGAACCCAACTATTAAAAATGCCTTGAAATGTTAAAAATTTTTAGTGTTAACATACCCTTTACTGAAGCCTTATAAAAAATCGCATCATATTTGTAATTTCTTAAAAGGTTTTTAGATAGAAAAAGGGATTGGGAAGTGATTACCACAATCAGTTTAATATTGAAGTGTATTTTTTTCTTGCTAAAGAAGTTACCTCCAAAATTTAAATACAATGGAATATTTTTCAAATATTATAGAATTAGATAAATTAATAAGTTTATTTTCATTTGTGAATTAGTTTCTGGTAACAACTTGATACCTTTATCTTTGTTTAAGATAATGGGTCTGAGGTTTTTGGAATCAACTACTATTTCACTTTAGTTTTCTGATAGGTCTATTAAATATCCCATTAGAAGGGTAGATGACATACTAGTAAAGATATGAAAGGTCATTTTACCCACTAATTTTCTTATTTTATAAATGGAGTTTGATAAGAAGGTTCCTCTCATTGTTGGAAGATCATTCCTAGTTATTAGAAATGTAGTCATTGATGTTCCAAAGGGTAAACTGGCACTTAAAGATAGTGTTGATGAAGAGGAGTTTCATGTTTTTAACAAGTCTTTACATAATATGATTTATAAATTGATTCATGTGGTTGAATAGTTATTTCAATCTGATTTTATGAAGGATACTCATGATCCTTATGAATAATTTATTCATGATTTAGCTAATGAACATTTTATAGTGATTTTTTTTGAACCTAAATCTTGAATAGATAGAGTATATTGAGTGTAAACCAAGATAAATCATTTATATTAATCATGAAGCAATCAAACTTTAACAAAACAATTATATATAGAGTATCACTAAGGTTGATGAACAACATTTTCAACAATATCCTTGTATTGAAACCCCTTCCCATGAACTGAATATAGAGGTATAGTTACAAGTTCTAAGTCTTGAGTTATGTGAGACTATTTTTGAGAGTTTTACATATGATTTTTGGAGCTTTATAGTCTCTAAATCTTGTGAAAGTTATGGGTCAATTCCTTCTAATAATCAACTGTGTTCAATATGAGTAGGTTTTCCATCTTGATAACTTTTTTCCTGTTATGAATGTCACTGTGTTTAATGATTTCCAACATATATTTTAAAATTTCACTTCATTTGAGTAATCCATGGACTTTGAAAAATACATTTTCAATTAATAAATTAATAAATTTAGGTGGAAGTTATCTATTCTATTAGATTCACAAGCTATGTTTGAAACTAGTAAGAAGGTTTCTGTAGTTCTTGCACTTATTTTGAGTCCTTGGGTATCCAAAGTATGGGGAAAATAATGAGAAGATTGTGGGTCATCTTGGATAATTTTCTAGGGCATTATATTCCATTTTTTGTTATGTTTTTGAAAATATGGACATAATGTTTTTTTAAAGTAACCTTAATTATTTGATTTCAATGGAGTTTAAAAAATATTTTATCGATGTTGGTGATTTTAATGTGTAGAATGAACACAATGAAGTCTACTTAAAAAATAATGAAGTTGCATTCATCAACACAACATTTCCTTTAAATAACAATGGTTACACATCTTAGGGAGAGATACCAACTTGGGACTTTAAATATATAACTACATGAGAGGAAACCCATTATCTTTATTTTTTTCATTTTTGTTCTCTTTAAATAAGTTTTACCTTACCTAACACTGGTTTTGTACAACACCTTAATTTTTCCAAGCTATCTTATTTATTTTGAGATTAAATGTAAATCCTGTCCCATTACTTGGTTTTATCTTTTTAATTGACAATGTTTATTTCTAATTATGATTTGTTTTAGCCTTGAAACCACCTCAATAAAAAGGCCAAGTAGAGCCCCACATGTCTTGAAGGAGGGTGAATTTTCAAATTTACACTTAGGATTTAAAACATTGACTATCATGATTGTGATCTGTCAAATTTTTTTTTCTAATATTTATGGTTTCTGTATTCCCCAATGTTAGTTGATCTTAAATGAGATTTTTTTAATACTATATCTTATTGAAGTTAAGTTGGGGGGATAATGGTGTTGATTATGAGATGATTTTATGTAAATATATTTTGTAACTATTAGGTTCCATGATTACTGAAATATAGGACTTTAGAAAATACGTTAAAATAATTGTTAAATCTTTCTTAGGGCCTTGAATTTTTCTGGTTTTGTTTTTATAGTGTTTGAATTTTTTGATGCTTCTTATTTTTTTTTCACTACTAAACATGATATTTTACTAAATCTGAATACCAAATCATTGAATTATGTAAATTAAAAGAATAATTTTCATTTTAAAAACTATTTTAAAAGTGTGGAAATTTATGTCAAATTTCTATTTGAACTTTTATTGTGACCCTTTATCATGTTTTAAACTACTATATTGGAATTTTTTTTAGCTTAAAAATTATTAAAATGGTTCTCCCACTATTAGATTCAATATTAGAGACAATGGTGGGTTTTCATTTTGGGGGAGGGGTCATTAAACTCACAGATCTATACTTCAATATTATACACATAAAAAACATCTAATTGTTTTTTTCAAAATTTTATGTTTTTCAGGATTATTTTTCTTATTCAATGGATGATTTTTTTTGAAATTATAAGACTATTTTTCCTCTTTAAGGAGGTTAATTTATATTACTCTATGGATTTTATTGAGTATATATTTTTTATTCTCTTTTGAAACAACTTATTGGTTAAATTTTGGGAGAATTTCTTATAATTAACATTGGATTTGAACTTTTTAATTCAAATTATACTCATAAGACATGTATCTAAATGTTATATGGAATGAAAATCCTAATTCATGTTGAACTTTTCATTATTTATTATTTTAACTGATCAATAGGTTAATTAGTAATTCTTTTAATTATTATTTTCACCCATATATTCAGTTTCATTTATTTTAATTTCTATTTATTTATGTGTATCAGTTCGCCTAAAGGTAAAGAGAAGTTTGGATGTTCTAGTTGTATGAAGATTGAAGTTTTTTTTAATTTGTTACAAAATTTTAAATCTCAATAATTTTAGAAAAATAGGGAACCAATTTTGAACAGAGAAAATTTAATTTTTTGGAGGAAAATGACATTTTCAAATTCATAGGGTCTATTGAAAAAATTATTTTTGAGTCAAATATTTATAGAACTTCATTTTTTCATGCTTGATATTTATTATTTTCTATTTAATTAGACTAATTGATTTCCTGAGGAAAAAAATATTTAAGTGCGGGATAATTTGATGTGGCTTTAGTTGATACATGTTTTCCACATCCTTTTGATATTATTTTGATGATTTTTTTTGTTTAAAAGATTATTTTATGATAAATAAATTTTAATTTAAGGATTTTTGTTGAAAATATAATTCCTTGATATTTGTTTTATGAAATTGATTATTTTTTATTTTTAATTTATGAAATTTTGTTTAGTTTAGTTTCCTTTTATTTTAATAACTTTATTTTTGAATTTCATTGGTTAATTTTAATTTGAAAAAAATATTTTAATTAGTTTATAAAATGGTTTTAGGTGTTGTATTTTTAACTTATATTTCAATGATTCTAATTAAATATATTTTATGTATTATGTTCTTATTATTTTTGATGAAATATTTAAATACCTGTTTTAATCTAATTTTGAGTTTTTATTGAAAAATAATTTATTTTTATTATGGAAATTTAAGGTTTTAATTTTCCTTTAAAACATTTTTTTTAAAATTTAAGTCAGAAAATGTAATATATTTTTTAATACTTTGAAATTATTTTTATTTTTTTATATCTAGTTTACATGTATGATATTTTTGAGAGAAAACTAGTAAGAAATTTTAAAGTTGTAGACTTTTAAGAGAATTTTATAAGAGTGGTCGTAAGATTTTTCTCATCTATATTATAAGATAAGGGTGTTACATATGACTTTTTCATGTAACTCGTAAGATAAATATATGATGATCCACTCTAGTATAACTATTCACTTTTAATTTTTCTATTCCGCATAATAAATTTTACACCCATTGCTTAGAGAGAACAATGAGACTGAACCAAGCTTCATCATTGAAGTGGAACATCTAGACCTGAATATAATGTTTTAATCAAACAATATAAGGATGATTTAGAGTAAACAATACTAATGGCATAGGTCCAATCTGAAGATTCTGGTGAAAAATAAAATAAATTAAAGATCTTTATAGATGATAGGTGGGATGAGAGATAAATAATAGATCTAGAAGTGGTGGCATAGAGGATTGGAGCTAGATGAAGGAGTCAATATCTATATAGAATATCTATTACTTCTATCTATTTTATTATATTTATTAAACTATCGAGATATATTTTCTAGAATATAATTTTTTTTTCATAGAATATGTGTAGTTAATTCTTTGAGGGGAGTTATAATTACATGAAATTAAATCATTAATTTTTTCTACTCATGTTTTCACTATCATCTATTATTCTATAATGACCCAACATTTCCTAACATGACTATAACACATAATTTAAGATAATCAACATAATAATGATGAAATATAGAACAAAAAAATATAATATCTTGGGAAAATTTGTCTCATACGTCAAATTTAAATAATAAAGCTTAAACATTATTTAAATTCTTCTTATTTATCCTTATAAATCTCTCATGATATCTTTAGTACATGTAATCACATGAGGATATACGTTGATGAAAGGGGTGAGCTAAAATACTAGTAAGAGGAGGGATAAGGGGAATGTATTAATAATACATGGGTGAGAATAATCAATATTATCATAACCTAAGATTAGGAACATCATCAAAATCAAGAGGAAATTATTCGATAAATGAATAGAATATAGTATCTGTATAATTATGAATCAACATAACATAGTTGACAAATACCAAATACAGTTATTAAAAAATATAGCATCATGTTCATGAATAATATAAATTATCTCATGAGATATATCACATTACCTAATTAATTATAAGGCTATATAATTCCAGGCCCACCCGTCACATCACAAGAGGTTTACAATCATGCATGCCACATAGAATGTATAATAATCGTAGTCATGAAATAATCCCCCAAAAGGGATGGGTTTCATAAGCATTTCATAATTAATATTTTAAGATAAAACCTTTTGGGGTTCCCAAATTAATAAGGTAAGTAATATTTTGGAATAAAGAATCATCATTATTGATTGTAGAATAAACAACTCAATAGGAGTTAAAAATATGTTTTAAAAATTGTTGTCTTTTTGAAAAAAATTTGTAAATAGATTAGAAAAACTTTCAAAATGGTAGAATAATATATATCCCCAAAAATAAAGGTGAAAGAATATAGGAATGAAATTTTAAGGATATTAAAGGAATATACATACTAAAAATTGTTTGAAATATAATATTACCCAAAAAAGGTATTGATTCGGAGAATCCCCTTACCTTAAATCATACTTTATTTAATCAATTTTCCACCTCAAAAATTATAAACATATATTTATTAAAACATGAAAATAGATGTGGATTATTTTAATTTTTATCACTATTTATTAATTATAATCATTTGATTTTATTTCTTAATTATTTTTGTTAATGGGGGAACATTTTGATAGCGTTGTTTCCTTGAAAATATCCCATTTTTCTTCGATTTTACTATTTTTGTTCAAGGTAATTTATACATTGCTAGAATTATTTTATAAGATTTAAATAAATATATTTATATATGACAAATAATTTATTATAACTATCCCTAAGATTGGTGATAATAAAATAATTGGAAACGTCCTTGTTGGCAGTCAACTAACCGTTAAGAGGACATTTTCCAAAGAGGAGGTGCGAGATTTATAACATGTGCTTATATTAAAAATAAATTTTTTATAGTATATTAAAATTATCAAGACCATGTTAAAATAATTTATAATTGGTTTAATAATTTTTTAATTATAAAATAAATATATGATATGAAAATTGAAAAGTAAAACAAAATAATAGGATGAATTGAAATCACCTCTTTCTTGAAGTGGTTCATTTTCTACAAACCTTAACTTCTCAAAAGATTAGAGTTTGATAACTCCAAAACTTCACTAAGGATTATAAGATGATTTAAAGATAGGATTATGGTAGATATTTGGATTTGGTAATTAAGGGAGGAGTGGTTTTTTAAGGGTAGGTAAATGAGTTATTTAAACTTGAGGAGAGAAGTAATTTAGAATAAAATATTTAATAAAATATTATATCAAAGGTAAACCTTGTAATATTGAATTTTTAAAACTATAAATCATATATAAATAAAATAAAATTAGTATAGGACTTTAAACTCTATTACAATTTGAAATAATTGTTTGTGAAAAGTGAATGTGGGGAAAAAATGAAAAATTGTTATTTTATGGGAGCACTTTTGAATTTAGACTTTGAAAAATAAATTTAATGTTTTGAAATTTATTTTTTTAATTTTTACTGAAAATTTTATATTATTTTTTTTGGGATTAAATAACCAATTTAGTATTTATTAATTCATTATTGCATCATCATTATGTCATAAAACATGATGTATTTGAAAAACTATAATTTTACTATTCACAGAAAAATTAAATTATTTTAGAAGATTAAAAAAAAACCACCCTTGGAAAATTTTGACATTATAATTTTAAAAATGAAATTAATTTTTTCAAAATAATTTATAAATTAGGTTATTTTAATTTTTAATATAAAAATACAATTTTTACAAAATACCTTAAAATACAATTTTTAAAAAAATGTGCTAATAATTTCATTGAGTTTTTAATCTTAATATTAATTTTATGGAATTATAGTATTTATATTTACTTAAATTAATCGTTATAAATATTATAAATATTATATTTTATTATTTTAAGGTCATATTACTATTACAACGGTCAGGTTACTATTCCCAATAGTTAGGTTAATATTTCAAATAGTCTGGTTAATATTTCAATGGTCACATTACTATTAAAGTAGTCATATATCCTCTTATAAATACAAATTAATTCCTTCATTAAACATTCACTATAATTCCTACCAAGGGTATAAATTTTCATATTCTAAAATATTTATTGGTTTACTAGTATTTTTTTTCTTTTCCAAATATTTGTTCATGGGGGCGATGATTCTAGAAGATTGGGATTGTCCATATTTTCCCATTGTAGTTATTCTATTTTATATTTTCCTTCCCTTTATAATGTTTGGAATTTTCGTGGGTTTAATTGTAGATTAATATAACAATCTCTATTAATGAAATAAATTATTTTCAGTTTATTTATGTGCTGCATTTGTATAATACTATATAATATAATATAACACACATTAATTTCAAGAAAAAATATAATTTATAAACTTTGGGTTATTACATTCTTCCTGATTTATAAATTTTTTCCTCAAAATTTACACTCTTATTCTCAATTGAGAATATCTATGGGAACATTAATTTCATTATTTAATCTAGTTCCCACATCGCTTCTTTATACTCATGGTTTCACCATATAACTTTAACAAGGTGAGTTTCATATTACATAAAACTTTAACTCTATGGTCTAAAATATTCATCGACTTCTCCCCATATGAGTGGTCATTCTCTAGTTTTACTACCTCTAGATACCGTACAGGTGAAATATCAGGTATCTACTTCATTATGAGAGATACATGGAACACATTATGAATGTGTTCCATATTTTATGGAACTAAAAGATGACAGACCACTAATAATATGTGATCATGGATCTTAAGGAAGAATATATACCTAGAATAATCTTCCTTTTATTTCCAAACCACATGAATCTCTTCTATGGTGATATTCAAAGAAAAAATTTACCTCCAAATTTAAACTCTAAGTACCTTTGATAGTTTTCTGCATTTATCTTCAACTAACTCTAGGAAGATTTAATATATTTCTATATATCTTGAACCTTATCTATCATATCATTCATAAGATCAGGTCTAATTAGAATTAATTCGCAAAATTTATCCCTACAAGTAGGAGTACTACATCACTTCCAATATAGAGCTATATATGGAATGATTTGAATACTTGAGGGGAAGATGTTGTATATGAGTTAAAATATTATGGGATGTTGATCCCATCCACCATAAAATTATATTTAGTATGATCTAAAACTATTTTTTGAGTGTCTGAATTATCCTTTCAGACTGACCATCAGTTATGGGGTGATAGGCCATTCTGAAATTCAGTTTAGTATTCAGAGCATGTTGATTACTTCTCCATACTTTATAAGTTAACCTTGGATCATAATCAAAGATTATTTAAAGTGGTTCCCCATGAAGCCTCACTACTTCATTTATGTATATCTTGGAAAGTTTTTCAAGTGAAAAATCACCTTGAATAGCGCTGAAGTGGGAAGTCTTAGTGAGTTGATACACCACAACCCATATCACATTACTTTCTTTAGATGTATTTGGGAGATCAGTGGAAAATTACATGGTGATGTTATCCCATTTCCACATGGGTATGGGTAGTGTTTTATCATCCCCTTTTACTTCTATTATTATTATTTAATTTAATAACATTATAATCACTTTGATGTGTACTTATTGATCTCCTTCTCTGTAACACCTGAGACTTTTATGTTATAAGAATCATTAAAGGAATATTTTTCTACACAACACTTGCTTGGCTTTCTTTACAAGCAATCACGACCTTCCTCGATAGCTTGCGTCGTACGCAATACCGAGTTTCACTAAACAACAATATGCTATTAAAAATAGCCGTTATGAATAGTAATAACCACTTTTTGAAATTTTATAAATTTTATTTTTCAAAATGGACTTCATTTTTGGACTCAGAATATCGAAATTAGCCTAGGGTGAAATTTTGGTATTTTTCTGAAAACTTTCAATTTTTGATGAATAGTGAAACCACTAAGTGGTAGGTTAAAAACTGAATTTTGCATAAAACTTAATTTTACCGCTTTTGTGAATGGAATTTCAAAAATCCGACAGACACGGTTGATATTAGTAAGTAAAATGTGGTTCAATGAGATAAAAATAATTTTTTGGTGAGTAGTAACTTTTTCCTTTTTTTACCGCGATTAATAGTAAATAGGGTAACTAAGGGTAAATATGATATTAATATTACCCTAACACATGTCCTAATTCTATTGGACAAGTGTAATTCGACCAAAAACAAACTTAGGAATAAAAATATGACCATTTAGGCCCACTTGGATTAGATTAGGACATTTATTATTAATTTATTTAAAGAAGGGTTAAAATAGTTAAAATCAAAGTTTAATAAGTAAATCATTTTTAATATGGGGTTATACATACGATAAATTCTACTATAAATATTAATTAGAAATCTAAAAAGATTTCCTACATAATGGTATTTTATTTTTAATTTTTAGAAATTAAATAATATAATTTATTTATGACACAACGATGATGCAGTAATTATCTTATTAATGAAATATTGACATAATTGATGTTATAAACACCAAAATAAATGTAATTTGAGACTTTTTATGAATTCCACTAATTTTATAGGTGACTATGATATATTAATGTTGATTTAATCAACTTGTTTAGAACATGTAATTCTGTTATGACTTTCACAAAAATAATATATCAAATAGTGTCAAAATTGACACAAAATAGTTTTTAAATCAAATATTATATTATTAATTGTTATTTTATTCTTAAAAATCTAAGGTTCGGCCAAATGACTTATATAAGGATATATATATTAATAATAAACAATTTGGGGTTCGTTTGGCATGTTATAGTAAGTGTATTAACCATATAGTTAAAGAAAACAAAAAGACACGGTAAAAGTTAAATTATTTAACTTATAGTTAAATCTAATTGATAAGGTTAAAATAATACTCTAAACTTGTCTAAATCCTATTGGTTGATAGGATTTCTACCCATCCCCACTTTAGCTTCGAAATAAGACCCTTTGGAACCATTATAAACCGATTTTGACTTTAATATAAAATAATATTTTGAGATATTCCTAAGGTGCCCCTCTCCTCCCTTATAAAAGGGCACCTCCTCCCCCTCCTCCTCACACCAATTTGAGCACTCAAGCTCGGAAAAACCCTGCAATTTTCTCCTCTCCACTTCCCTAGAATAATCCTAGAGGTCCTGGTATTATTCAAAGACCAATCTTAGTTCCCTAAGTGGAGGATTCAAAGAGGCGTTCCAAAGAAGAGGTAATATCCATTACCGATCTTTTCAATTTCTTTCTTCTTCAACTTCTTCTTCTTTAATTGTTTCATGATAAAATAATAACATCAGTATTACTTACATACTGATATGTTATTATAAATATGAAACAACCCTAATTCACCTTCTATCCATCCCACGGAAAAATGAAATCACCGCGCGTGTGTACGTACGGAATACCGTCTCCACGCCGTGGTGTAATCTATTTTTCCACCATCACTTTACAAGGATGGGTATAATGGTGTAATGAGTAACTATTTATGATTATTATAAATTAATATTGATACTTAAATAATATATATATACTCCAATACAGTTCCACGATCATAGGAACGATATCATCACTCGTGCGTACGTACGGAATACCGTCTCCACGATGTGATGCGACTCGTTCTACATGATCATCATTACATAGTAATTATATAAATGAATTGAATGAATAAATATGATATATGTTACACTAATACCATTCTGGATATAAGGTATCTATATCCTTAAAAGAAGAATAAGAATGTATTAGGCAAAACACGCATAAGAACAAAAGGCAATAAAGACCCGAGTAACAAGTAACAATGAAATATTACTAACAAGAATCTAAGAATATGACCATATATGATATAATATCAATATGTATGATTCTGGAATAAGTCAATAACATTATTTAAACCATTATACAGGAGCTTCGGACACGTACAAAGCAAATCGGACCTAAGGTAAGGGAAATATCACAATCTCATTTTTATCCGAGATTGTTTATTCGTAAGTATTTACTGGGGTGTATTTTATCATCCACATCCATGTTTCATCAATATGTAATATTATTTCCATCCACCTACAATTGTTTAAATCCCTTTTTACCCTTCGGTGAGTTTTTAGTAATATCTATGAAAGGAATCTTTTGTCGTACGAGGTACTTTTTGACTTTTCCGACAAAAGTACGAAGAATGTTTTTTTAACTTATAAGAAATGAATGGATTTTTAAAACATTATTTCCAAGAAGCTTCCTTTACAAGTTTTCAAGTTTATTTTTAATCAACTTCTTTTATTTTAAAGTCGTATGACATGTTATGAAAGGAAAAATGTTTTTAAAGTAGAAAGGATATTTTCCTCAAGAATGGAGTTCAAGTATTTTATCAAAATTATTTTCCATCAAAGATAATAAAAGGGTTCTGTTTTTATCCCTATTATTACATGGATTTGATTATGTTGTGATGGAAACATTTTTATGAATTCCTTTATCTTATATGAATTGTTTTATGATGTCATGTGTTTAAGAATCCCATTTTTATTACATGGGTTACGCTATGATGTATGGTTTATGATTATGTGGCACACATAAGAAAGGATTCATTATAAGATGGGTGGGACCTATATCTCCCTCCAATGCATTGGGTAAAGATTTTATATCTCATGAGATAGACATGGTTGGAACGGTAGGTTATACCGGTTCAGTGAAACAGGACTAGAACGAGGGTGACTCGGTTTAGAAAGGGACTTTGTCCACTAAGATAGTCTTGGCAATGAGTCATGACTAACAAGAAATGATTTTCCATGATTATGTGTGCATGCCACAAAGTTTCAAGTTTCATGTTATGATTATGGGGATCTCATTTTCACTTCTATGATTTATTCCATGTTAAGATATTATGATCTCTTTTGTAGGTTATGATTTTCAAAAAGATATGATATGATTTTTATTTCCTTTATTTTCCCTTTCTGAGCATTTGAGCTCACCCTTTTATGTTTTCTTTTCCCCAGGTCAGGAAGATGGATATTAAGTAGAATATGCTAAAAGGGACCCTAGATATGATGAAATAAATGGGAGACAATGTAGAAGATTTATGAACCAGTTGTTTATGTTTCCCAGTTTCTAAAGACACTATACCTATACGGTCCTTTGTGGTTTTGTCATATGTTGTAATAAGTGTGCTTCAATTTTGAAGTATTAACATTGTATGTAAAGTATGGGTCGTTATAGTTGGTATCAGAGGAAAGGTATAGTCAACCTTTGGAAACTAGGATGTGAAAGCCTTAGTAAGAACCCTAAGGATAAGTCTAAGCATAGAACACAATCTTAGTGTTTTAGAAATGGCCTTGAATAACCTAGGATAAGACCTTAAGCATGAAAATTTTATTCTTGAATTATGTGGTTTTCCTATTATAATTAGTGTTGCTCACACTATTCTTCTTGGTTTTAGTCAATGGCTGGAACCCGAAGGAACCGTGTTAATACGGAATGCGATTGGTAATGCAATGATTGTCCCCCTGAGCAACCAAACGATATGGGAGCTGGAATGCAAAATCTTTTAGCCATGGTCACACAACTTTCTCAAGCTATGAACCATGAAGGACTTCCAAATGAGCAAAGGAAGGAGCAACATTCTGTTGAATCCTTCATGAGGCAGCGTCCACCTTCTTTCAGCGGGTCTACTGATCCATTAGTTGCTGAACAATGGATTAGTACTACTGAAAAGATATTTTCAGTTCTTCAATGTTCTGAGCATGATAAAGTCATCCTAGCAGTGTATCATTTGGAAGGAGATGCTGATCAATGGTGGAATATTATTAAGAATACGAGGCAAAGGGATGAAATTGAGTCTATGGAATGGGACGAGTTCAAGAACTTATTTTTCAATAAGTACTTCCCTCGTATTCTCCGAACAAAGATGGAGAAAGAGTTCCTTGAACTATAGAAAAGGGATGATGAATATGTTTGTACCTATGAAGCAAATTTTACAAGACTTGCAAGGTACGCTTCTGGTATTATTATCCAACCTGAGAGTAAGATCGATCGATTATTTAGTGGCTTAAAACCAAGTCTTCGAAGGGCGTTAGCCATAAGGGACTTCAATAGCTATGATGAAATCGTTCGATGTGATCTCAAAGTCGAGATGGAGATTGGAGTAACCCATCAGTCACATGGGTTTGATAAGAAGAGGAAGATGGAATTCAAAGGAAAATCTAAAGATCACACTGAAAAGAAGATGAGCTTTCCCTTATGCTCAAAGTGTGGAAAGAAACATGGAGGGAGTTGTCTTAAAGGGACAAGTAAATGTTTTAAATGTGGAAAGGAAGGTCATCGGGCATTTGAATGCCGTGATAATGGGAAGAAGATGTCTAATGACGCAAACAAAGGAAGGGATACACAGAATGAACCTACTACACTTCAATGTTTCAAGTGCAAGGAGATGGGTCATTATGCCAATCAATGCCCAAAACCAAGGGTTGATGATGATGGTCGACGTCAACAAAATCTTAAGGCTAAAGACAAAGGAAAGTCACATGCAATTTTTATCAGCGATGTGGAGTACGATAACGAAGTGGTGAAAGGTACACTTACCATCCACTCTAAAGTAGCAAATGTTTTATTTGATTCTGGATCCACCCACTCTTTTATTTCTAAATAATTTTCTAAGGGTATCACCGTATTACCTCAACAATTAGATGTTGAGTTAACTGTGACAACACCTAATGGCACAACAGTCGCATCAAAAGTTTATAATTCTTCTCCGATAGAATTTTGTGGGAAAGTGCTTCATGCAAATCTTGTGATCCTTACTTTAGTGGAATTTGATGTGATTCTTGGCATGGATTGACTTTCTTTACATGGAGCTCATATCAATTTCCAAATAAGGGAAGTCACATTTCATATTCTAGATCAATCTACGATCGTTTATCAATGCAAGGATGAACATAAACTTCCAGTGGAAATTCCTTCCATCTTATGGGTCTTGATTCCACTAAATGAAGGTTATTTATCTCAAATGGTTGGTGAGAAACTCACGATTAAGAATATGACCATTGTACGGGAGTTTGATGATGTCTTTCCGGAGGAATTACTGGGTCTTCCACCAAATCGTGAAGTTGAGTTTTCAATAGAACTCGTACCGGGTGCTTTGCCTATTTCAAAGACACCTTATAGAATGGCCCCAATTGAGTTGCAGGAATTGAAGAAGAAACTCCAAGATAATCTTGATAAGGGATTCATACGCCCTAGTGCGTCACCTTGGGGAGCACCTGTTCTATTTGTTAAGAAGAAAGATGGATCAATGAGACTCTGCATTGATTATCGAGAACTTAACAAGATCACTATCAAGAACAAATATCCTCTCCCACGCATTGATGACTTATTTGACCAACTACGCGGAGCTCAATACTTTTCCAAGATTGATCTTCATTCAGGGTATCATCAATTAAGGGTCAAAAGGGAGGATATACCAAAGACGGCTTTCCGTACAAGGTATGGACACTATGAATTTATAGTGATGCCATTTGGTCTTACTAATGCCCCTGCTATCTTCATGGATCTAATGAATAGAGTCTTTAGAGACTATCTTGATCAATTTGTGGTAGTCTTTATAGACGATATTCTTGTCTATTCAAAGATCAAGGAAGAGCATGAAGATCACTTGAGAATTATATTGAAGACCCTGAGAAAGGAGAAGCTTTATGCCAAATTTACCAAGTGTGAATTTTGGATTCAAAAAGTTGCATTTTTGGGTCACATAATCTCAAAAGAGGGGATATCTGTAGATCTAGCAAAAATAGAGGTTATCGAAAGATGGTCAAGACCAACAACAGTAACTGAGATCCGAAGTTTTCTTGATTTGGCTGGATATTATCGATGTTTTGTAAAAGATTTTTCACGATTATCTAATCCACTCACCAAGTTGACTCGGAAAGGAGTTAAGTTTGTCTGGACAGAGGAATGTGAAGATAATTTCAAGGAGTTGAAAAGAAGGTTATCCAGTGCACCTGTGCTCACACTGCCTTGTAGTGGAGAAAGGTTTGTGATCTATAGTGATGAATCCAAGAAGGGATTGGGGTGTGTTCTTATGCAAAATGATATGGTGATAGATTATGCCTCACGACAGTTGAAAATCCATGAGCAAAATTACCCAACACATGATTTGGAGTTGGCTGCGGTAATCTTTGCATTAAAGATTTGGAGGCATTACCTTTATGGTGAAAGGTGTGATATTTATACTGATCATAAAAGTTTAAAGTATATTTTCACACAAAAGGAGCTGAATATGCGCCAAAGAAGATGGTTGGAGCTGATTAAGGATTATGACTGCTCAATCCATTACCACCCCGGGAAAGCAAACAAGGTGGCAGATGCATTAAGTCGACAAGACCATGCTAGTTTATCCATGATGAGGATCACAAAAGATCCAATATTTATGGATTTACAAAGGATGGGTCTTGGAATTATAATGGAAGGGGAAAAATCTTATCTTTCTCAAATGAATGTTCAACCAACTATACATGTGAAGATTAAAGAGGCACAGAAAGAAGATGTCGAGTTACAAAAGATGGTGAGAAATGTTCTTGAATTCAACCTTGATTGTGATGGGATAATAAAGTTCAGGAATTGGGTTTGTGTTCCTCCCATCCCCGAATTAAAGAAGGAGCTGCTGGATGAGGCTCATAGTTCATCATTCTCTATTCATCCTGGAAGCACGAAGATGTATAGGGACCTGAAAGAGTACTTCTGGTGGGATGGCATGAGAAGAGATGTTGATGAATATGTCTCTCGATGCTTGGTTTGTCAACAAGTTAAAGCTGAGAGACAAAAGTCTAAGGGGATGTTACAACCATTACGCATACCCAAATGGAAATGGGAAAACATCACTATGGACTTTGTCACAGGACTTCCTAAAACATCCAAAGGCAATAATGCTATCTGGGTCATAGTTGATCGTCTTACAAAGTCTGCACACTTCATTGCTATTAGAGAGGATTTCTCTCTAGATCAGCTTGCCAGGATATATGTAAAGGAAGTGGTAAGATTTCATGGAGTACCACTTTCTATTATATCTGATCGACATCCGAGATTTACCTCGAAGTTCTGGCGAAGTCTTCAGCATACTCTGGATACAGAGTTGAGTTTCAGCACTGCTTATCATCCCCAGACAGATGGTCAGTCTGAGAGAACAATTCAAACCCTAGAAGATATGTTGAGAGCTTGCTCTATGGATTTCAAAGTAGGTTGGGATCAACACCTACCTTTGGTGTAATTTTATTATAATAATAGCTTTCACTCCAGCATTCAGATGGCTCCTTATGAAGATCTCTATGGAAAGAAATTCAGGACTCCAACTTGCTGGGATGAAGTTGGGGAAAGAAAGCTATTAGGACCTGATCTCGTTGATGAAATGGCAGAAAAGGTCAGATCTATTCAACAACACATAAGAGCAGGTCAGAGTCGACGGAAAAGTTATGCCGACAACCGAAGAAAAGACCTAGAGTTTGAAGTGGGTGATAAAGTGTTCTTATGAATATCTCCCTGGAAGAGGGTTATGAGATTTGGAAAGAAGGGGAAGTTGAGCCCTAGATATATCGGTCCTTTTGAAATACTGGATCGTTTTGGGAAGGTAGCTTACCGATTGGCGCTTCCACCGAATCTCTCTCAAGTTCACGATGTGTTCCATGTATCTCTCCAGAGAAAGTACATACCAGATCCTTCACATGTACTCAGCTCAGAAGTTGTACCGCTGGAGCAAGATCTTTCTTATGAAGAACAGCCGATAGAGATTCTGGATCGTAGCGAAAAAGTCCTACGAAACAAGACCACTCGATTGGTGAAAGTTTTATGGAGGAACCACCAACTTGAAGAAGCTACATGGGAGCTTGAGGATATGATGAGGGAGAAGTATCCTCATCTATTTGTTACAAAGTGACGAATTTCGAGGGCGAAATTCTTTTTAAGGGGGGTAGAATGTAACACCCGAGACTTTTATGTTATATGAATCATCAAAGGAATCTTTTTCTACACAACACTTGCTTGGCTTTCTTTACACGCAATCGCGACCTTCCTCGATAGCTTGCGTCGTACGCAATACCGAGTTTCACTAAACAACAATATGCTATTAAAACTAGCCGTTATGAATAGTAATAACCACTTTTTGAAATTTTATAAATTTTATTTTTCAAAATGGACTTCATTTTTGGACTCAGAATATCGAAATTAGCCTAGGGTGAAATTTTGGTATTTTTCTGAAAACTTTCAATTTTTGATGAATAGTGAAACCACTAAGTGGTAGGTTAAAAACTGAATTTTGCATAAAACTTAATTTTACCGCTTTTGTGAATGGAATTTCAAAAATCCGACAGACACGGTTGATATCAGTAAGTAAAATGTGGTTCAATGAGATAAAAATAATTTTTTGGTGAATAATAACTTTTTACTTTTGTTTTACCGCGGTTAATAGTAAATATGGTAACTAAGGGTAAATATGATATTAATATTACCCTAACACATGTCCTAATTCTATTGGACAAGTGTAATTCGACCAAAATCAAACTTAGGAATAAAAATATGACCATTTAGGCCCACTTGGATTAGATTAGGACATTTATTATTAATTTATTTAAAGAAGGGTTAAAATAGTTAAAATCAAAGTTTAATAAGTAAATAATTTTTAATATTGGGTTATACATAAGATAAATTCGACTATAAATATTCATTATAAAGATAAAAAGCTTTCCTACATAATGGTATTTTATTTGTAATTTTTAGACATTAAATAATTTAATTTATTTATGACACAACAATGATGCAGTAATTATCTTATTAATGAAATATTGACATAATTGATGTTATAAACACCAAAATAAATGTAATTTGAGACTTTTTATAAATTACACTAATTTTCTAGGTGACTATGATATATTAATGTTGATTTAATCAACTTGGTTCGAACATATAATTCTGTTATGACTTTCACAAAAATCATATATCAAATAGTGTCACAATTGACACAAAATAGTTTTTAAATAAAATATTATATTATTAATTGTTATTTTATTCCTAAAAATCTAAGGTTCGGCCAAATGACTTAGATAAGGATATATATATTAATAATAAACAATTTGGGGTTCGTTTGGCATGTTATAGTAAGTGTATTAACCATATAGTGAAAGAAAACAAAAAGACACAGTTAAAGTTAAATTATTTAACTTAGAGTTAAATCTAATTGATAAGGTTAAAATAATACCCTAAACTTGTCTAAATCCTATTGGTTGATAGGATTTCGACCCATCCCCAATTTAGCTTCGAAATAAGACCATTTGGAACCATTATAAACCGATTTTGACTTTAATATAAAATAATATTTTGAGATATTCCTAAGGTGCCCCTCTCCTCCCTTATAAAAGGGCACCTCCTCCCCCTCCTCCTCACACCAATTTGAGCACTCAAGCTCGGCCAAACCCTGCCATTTTCTCCTCTCCACTTCCCTATAATAATCCTAGAGGTCCTGGTCTTCTTCAAAGACCAATCTTAGTTCCCTAAGTGGAGGATTCAAAGAGGCATTCCAAAGAAGAGGTAATATCCATTACCGATCTTTTCAATTTCTATCTTCTTCAACTTATTCTTATTTAATTGTTTCATGATAAAGTAATAACATCAGTATTACTTACATACTGATATGTTATTATAAATATGAAACAACCCTAATTAACCTTCTATCCATCCCACGGAAAAATGAAATCACCGCGCGTGCGTACGTACGGAATACCGTCTCCACGCCGTGGTGTAATCTATTTTTCCACCATCACTTTACAAGGATGGGTATAATGGTGTAATGAGTAACTATTTATGATTATTATAAAGTAATATTGATACTGAAATAATATATATATACTCCAATATAGTTCCACGATCATAGGAACGATATCATCACTCGTGCGTACGTACGGAATACCGTCTCCACGATGTGATGCGACTCGTTCTACATGATCATCATTACATAGTAATTATATAAATGAATTGAATGAATAAATATGATATATGTTACACTAATACCATTCTGGATATAATGTATCTATAACCTTAAAAGAAGAATAAGAATTTATTAGGCAAAACACACATAAGAACAAAAGGCAATAAAGACCCGAGTAACAAGTAACAATGAAATATTACTGACAAGAAGCTAAGAATATGACCATATAGGATATCATATCAATATGTATGATTCTGGAATAAGTCAATAACATTATTTAAACCATTATACAGGAGCTTCGGACACGTACAAAGCAAATCGGACCTAAGGTAAGGGAAATATCACAATCTCATTTTTATCCGAGATTGTTTATTCGTAAGTATTTACTGGGGTGTATTTTATCATCCACATCCATGTTTCATCAATATGTAATATTATTTCCATCCACCTACAATTTTTTAAATCCATTTTTACCCTTCGGTGAGTTTTTAGTAATATCTATGAAAGGAATCTTTTGTCGTACGAGGTACTTTTTGACTTTTCCGACAAAAGTACGAAAAATGTTTTTTTAACTTATACGGAATGAATGGATTTTTAAAACATTATTTCCAAGAAGCTTCCTTTACAAGTTTTCAAGTTTATTTTTAATCAACTTCTTTTATTTTAAAGTCGTATGACATGTTATGAAAGGAAAAATGTTTTTAAAGTAGAAAGGATATTTTCCTCAAGAATGGAGTTCAAGTATTTTATCAAAATTATTTTCCATCAAAGATAATAAAAGGGTTCTGTTTTTATCCCTATTATTACATGGATTTGATTATTTTGTGATGGAAACATTTTTATGAATTCCTTTATCTTATATGAATTGTTTTATGATGTCATGTGTTTAAGAATCCCATTTTTATTACATGGGTTACGCTATGATGTATGGTTTATGATTATGTGACACACATAAGAAAGGATTCATTATAAGATGGGTGGGACCTATATATCCCTCCAATGCATTGGGTAAATATTTTATATCTCATGAGATAGACATGGCTGGAATGGTAGGTTATACCGGTTCAGTGAAACAGGACTGGAACGAGGGTGACTCGGTTTAGAAAGGGACTTTGTCCACTAAGATAGTCTTGGCAATGAGTCATGACTAACAAGAAATGATTTTCCATGATTATGTGTGCATGCCACAAAGTTTCAAGTTTCATGTTATGATTATGGGGATCTCATTTTCACTTCTATGATTTATTCCATGTTAAGATATTATAATCTCTTTTGCAGGTTATGATTTTCAAAAAGATATGATATGATTTTTATTTCCTTTATTTGCCCTTACTAAGCATTTGAGCTCACCCTTTTATGTTTTCTTTTCCCCAGGTCAGGAAGATGGATATTAAGTAGAATATGCTAAAAGGGACCCTAGATATGATGAAATAAATGGGAGACACTATAGAAGATTTATTAACCAGTTGTTTATATTTCCCAGTTTCTAAAGACACTATACCTATACGGTCCTTTGTGGTTTTGTCATATGTTTTAATAAGTGTGCTTCAATTTTGAAGTATTAACAATGTATGTAAAGTACGGGTCGTTATATTCTCCATGTTGTCCGACCAAAAGTTCACTCGAAGATCTCGGTACATCTTGGTACTTCTAGGATGGATGAAGAAAGATGTGCTATGCACATTACCCAATATCTCCTTCTTTATATTAGATTATTTAGGAACAAAAATTATAGTTCCAAATCAAATGGAACCTTCTACATCAATATCGAATTCACGAAATTTCTCTTCCTTTACCGCTTCCACATTATTTTGAAGCTCCATATTATCCCTTTGTACCTCCTTGATCTTACCTTAGATAGATGGTTAGGAAATAATTTTTTCAAGGTAGTATATCTTCCCTACCATTGAGATTTATAGATCTATCCTTTTCATATCCATTAAAATAGGGTCTTTCACAATCAGCATAATAGATAAAGTAACATGCTATTTTCTGCTAAGTACATTAGATACCTTGTTCTCCCTTCCAAGATGTCCATTAATATAGTAAATACAGTCCTTCAACATCCAAAACCAGCTTCACTAATTCATATAGAGTTCCTTCTATGTGAATATATACTTTGGACTCTTTTAATTTTTATATATTTCAAATTTCTCAATATTGAGGTAGTACTACCAAATCTTTAGAGTAAAGATCAAAACTGATAAATCTAGATCATGCATCTGGTCGTTATTCTCATGGATCTTAATTTTTCATGAGGCATAGGCTATCACTTTTTCATTCTACATGAGTACACAACCCAAGTCTTACTTTGAAGCATCACTGTATATAAAAAAACCTTTTCTACTTTATGGTAGTGTAAGTACAGGTGTAATAATTAACCTCTCCTTAAGAACCTTAAATATTTACTGACATTATTCAATATAGATATAAACTATGCATTTTAATGTTAACATAGTTTCCAGGATATTAAATGTTGATAAGTTTTTCAAAACACATTGGCTGTACCCTACAAAGCCAAGAAAACTACGAATTTCCCTGAAACTAGTGGGTCTAAGAAATTCTTTAATTGACTTTTTATTTTGAGTATCCATATAAATTTCATTTATTTTTTATCATGATCCCCATGAATGTGTCTTGAAGCATCTAAAATCCATACTTTCTGAACTTAGCATATATTTTCTCCTTTATTAATGTCTCCAACAAAATCCTTAGATTCTATTTATGTTCCTCCTTTCTCTTGGAGTAAATGAGTCTATAATCAATAAAGGAGAGCACAAATTTTTTAAGTTAGTATATAAATAATCTATTCATTAAATAAATGAATACTATAGAGGAACTAGTAAGTTCAAAGGGAATCACTATGAAATCATAATGTCCATACCTTGTAGGGAAGGATGTATTTTGAATATCTTCCTTCTTTAAGTTCAATTGATGATAACCAGAATGAAGATCCAATTTTGAGAAGTATTAATATCCTTTAAGTTGATTGAACAAGTAATCAATCCTTGTTAGGGGATATGTTTTCTTTATTGTTTTCTTATAGATCTCCCGGTAATTGATACCCAACCTCATTTATCTATATTTTTTCTTGAAAAAGCGCACCAATTCACCCCCAGGCGATGCACTAGGGAATATAAAACCTTTGTCCAAATTATCATTGAGATTAATTTTTAAATAATCCAATTATATTGAGGGAACACAATAGGATCATTTGGATATAAGAGTGGATCTATGTATGAGCTCTATTGAAGACTCTACCTCGTGACCAGGTGGATATCGAGGAAACTATTCAGAAAATACATCAGTGTATTCAATAACAGTGGGAATTTCCTAAAGTTTAATGATTTCATTTAATCAACCATTTTAGAAAGGCATTTTTCATTATAGGTTATCCTCACCCAAACCATTTGATGGATTCTCTAAAGAAGATTCACTTTCTTCCATGCATTTGTGAAGGGGCATGGGATATTTTGAAATATAATTTTTTTTCTTTTTCTAACAGTCGATATGCGCTCTATATAATGAGATCCAATCAATTCCAAGTATACATAAAATTACACCAAGGTAAGTATTATTAGATTCACTAGAAGAATACTCCAATAGATGCTTACCTGAGAATAGTCTAACACTTTGGTTACATTGATCTCACCACTTGGTGTTTTATGGATATCTCCATTTCAAGGTAGTTATGTTCTGATTCAATAGTTCTTGAAAACTTATAGGATATAAAGGAATATGTAGAACTATAATAAAGTAAAACCCTATCAATTCTTTATTGAATATGAAGTGCAGATTATACAAATTCATTTTCATGTTCCACCTCTGCTATTGTGATGGAATAGGATTTCACTTTCTCCTTTAGATTTGGTGGTTGCAGAAGTGGATAACCCTCAATAACCCATGTTTTTGGAACTGGATTTTATAATTCCGTTACTCCCTATAAATGAATCATTGAACCATGGGTTGTGATATCCTTTCCTCCATAAAATTGTAAAGATTCTTCATGAAACTTTGATAATCGTGATATTAGTGGCCTTCCCTCCCACACATGAAGAATTTCCTTATCCGTTTGAGGTAGTTCCCAGTATTGTTCTTCCCAAATGTTTGACATGCGAGTGGCTAGATCTTTTTTCATCCTTTTTAATTTGATCTACCTGCATGAAACTACATATTTATTTTATTATATTCATAACCATGGTACCATTAACTATAATAATTATCTACTTTAAGATCACATAGAACAACTACTTTATAACTCCAAAAGTCTCAAATAGCTAGAGCCTTTTAAAGGTGTGGTTTTAACCCACTAAATAATTTATCTATTTTTATATCATTGCTGATAAAAAAACTAAGGAATATATTTAAATCCTTGTTAAGTTTTCCTTATAATCCATGATGGATTCACCCTTCTTTTGATAAATATCTAAGAATTGTCTCTCCATATTTGATCGAAGAGTTAAAGGGTAATAATAATTTTGAAATACTTTCTTAAAGTCTTCCAACTCCATATTTTCAATTTCATCCTCTGGATTGGTATTATTTATAAAAAAAACCATTGATCAAACTCTCTATCTAAAAAATAGATTTATAAATTCACCTTATCCATCTTAGAATAGTAGGGCATAGAAAATATCGTATCCCTTGAGTTCACCCACTATTCTATGAGTAGTAGATCTAAATAACCACTAAATGTATGTGATTATTACCACACAAAAGACTTTATATCTAGTTTCTTCTTCTTATATGAAGGAATAAATAATATACGGTTCTAGTTTTTCTTCATATCCTGATACAACTAGGTATGCATCACCATAAATTTATGAAATAAACCTCCCATTGTGTTGGGAATGTTATTAAAATAATCATTGCATTCTCCCTCATACAAGTTTTTTTAAATGCGGGATAAGAACAAAATGATCAGTAAGAAACATAAAATTAAAAAAATACCTTAGTCCAATGGAAACATTAAAAACCATGAAATGTTTACCTTTATATTAATTTTATTTGAGATAATGAAATAAATTATTTCCACATGATTTTTTTCAAATAAAATCATTAAAACCCATATCAAGAAAATAAACACCCTCTCATGAAAATTAGATCAATTATATATATATATATACATATTGTTTTAAAATAGTGTTAGAAATAAATAGATCCCAGTAAAATCTATAGGATAAACCGTAAAAGGTAACTCCATACTTATTTCCTTAGACGATAATGAACATATCCCAATGCATTGGAGATCTATAAGGGGGATCACCCATTTTCCATGAGCTATAATGGGGTTCAACCCGTTTTATGAGCTATATTAGGACCATCTTTTTTTCCTAAGATATAACGGGGCTCAAACCTTCATATAATCTATATTGGGATCACTTATTTACATATATAATTGTAAATTACTATATCATGAATAAAGTTTTTTATTATTGTAGAATTTTAACATAAAATATTTAGAAAACTATTTCGAACCAATATGTAAAACACTTTCATATATTGAAGTAGCCTTTCATTTTAAAAACCCATTTTCAAAACTAGAATACCGAAAACAATAAGAAAAATTATTATTGTTTTGAATAAATCATGAAAATTAAAAATTAATCCAGATATTAAATAATGGTTATGGCGGTGGGAAAATTCATTTTCACCATATATGTTAAAATAGAAAATTCATTATTGACTATTATAAAGAAAGGAAAAACATTTCATAAAAAAATACTTTTAAAAAACTTTTAAAGAATTTCAAAAGATATATAAAATGTACTTTATAATTTTTTTTATGTCTATATAAATGAATCCATAAAATAATTTTAAAAATATGGATTTAAAAGAAAAATGTAGTAAAGGTCGGGGGAGATCCCCTTTATTAAAAAAGCAAAAAAAGTGGAACCCATTTTGAACTAGGTTAAAGGAGAATCCATTACAAACCCTAAGGCCGAGAGGCATATAGGCTTATAAATCAGTGGCTCAAGAGCCCATTGGAACAAACCATATATAGAAAAATGGCACATAAGGTCAAAAATTCCCAAAGACCCGAAAACCTAAGGCCCAACAGATACCATAGACCAACCATCTCCATATACCACCCCATACTAAGACCGTAGCTCAATGTCGAAGCCTAAAAAAACCTTTATAAATGGATGAAGTCTATTTAGGATCACCGTGATGGGGATCCCACACCACTGTAACCCCCAAAAAGAGTCACAGGAAGCCCGCATCACTAATCCAAACCGACATTAGAAGCCCGTCGCACCAGATCTTGTTAACCCTAGCCCGAATGAAGGACTCTGCTCATCGCCCTTCACCAATGCCAGGGTAACCCAGAAACCACCGCTATTTCAGCTAGATCTGGCTGAGAAAAACAAATCTAAAATAGATCTGATCGTGGGTGCCAGAAAGGGAAGTTCGACTACTGAGCTAGGATCGCGGCATGCATGAGCAAGTGCCAAATGGAAGAAGTCACCGCCTCTGATGACTACAATTTAGACCGTCGTCATCATTAACTGCCACTAGCATCTCCACAGATACCAACACCACCATAAGTGTCCAATAGAAACTCTATCACAATGCTATCAAGAATAGATCTCTTGATATCTCTCCCTACATCATTATGAAGGAAAATAGTTTTAATAGAAACTTTTAAATAGGATTTTTAAAACAGTGTACCTTACATTATGTCCAACTTTTCATGTACTTTTCTTAGGTTCTTGAATAATAAAAATATTCTAATTATTTTGTTTCTTTTTGAACATTTTTCAAGTTTATTATTCCCTTTTATTTTTCTTATTACTATGTTATAATCAACTACTTAATCAATCATGTTTTTATCGGATGTTTGGAAGATATTTAACTCATACGTCCAAAATGACTTTGGTATCATAATTACATAACATATATAATTATAATCATGATATAATTTAAATTTTTATACATAAATTATACTTTTTAAACCAATCATTAAAGTTTGTTATGAAAAATGAAAATCATGGAGATGGTAGGCCATACATACACATGTGTAACACTGTATTTTTCAATGATAATTAGGAAAAGAAGGTAATAATTATTTTATCTTTAAATATTATAGTTATATCATAAATAACATAGTATTTCTTTAAATATACTTATATGTATATACAATCTATGTTATGTGGTGATGAAAAATGAATCACATCGCTTCGTAGAGGTGGTAGTCTACATGTACGCATGAACGACATTATCATTTTTTAGTGAATGAAAAGTTAGAAAAAAAGTTGTTATATTTTCTTTAAATAATGATAAATATGTAATGAATATAATATATATACATGGAATCCATCACTATAACTATCCATGAGAGTTGGTGATGGAAAATGAGTTACATCGGCCTGTGTGGAGGTAATCCACCATAAACACGAATGATGAATTTCTTTCCCATTTGATAGAGGTTGAAAATGGATATATTTTATGTAGCAATCATAATAAAATATTAATATTTGTTAGATACTTGTATCATTATATAATCATGGTTAAGGAATATTTGAAGGAGGTGGAAGAAGAAATAAAATAAAAATGATTGGTTAAGAACAATACCTTTCTTCGAAAAACCTTCTTTGCTTTACTCCTTGAGACTTATAAGTTTGGAATAAGCCTATAAGAAGTGAACAGGGATGTAAGAAATTACTTTATTAGGTATTTAATGAATAAAATATATTTTTAATTTTAAAGAAATGAGCATAAGAGGTGCCATTTTATAAGAGTGTGGATGAGTACTCTCAAATTTATTAAAATATTAAACTGATATAAAATAATTTTCACCTTCAAATAGATCAAAATTGATAAAATTTTAAGAAAATATTATTTTTAGTCTAAATACACTAATAAAATATTTTTTTTTATGTTTATCAGATGTTTTACCCGTATATTCTTCTAACCTTTTTAACCTTTTTTTGATGATTACCGTGATAATAAATTTATTACAATATAGAGGTTAATATAGTTAAAATAAAAGGAAAATTGTCCCTTAAATAGAAAAAGGTTGATATTTTAAAACTTATACCAATCACGTGGAATAAGATAATTTTTTTATGAATTTTAAATCATTAAATAAAATATTATTTATTTTAAAATATCATTAATGTTAAATTTAGAACTATTCATACACTTTGTCTTTTAAAACTACAAAAAAATTTAATTAGAAAAAATGAACTAAAAATTATATAATATTTCATTTTTATCTATAAAAATATTAGGTCACTTTTAGAATCATTTTATCAAATTTTTATCACTTTTACAAGCACCGTGTTAGTGTAGTATAATAATTTAAGGAAATTATTTCAAATCTAAAAAATAAATATAAATTACCATGATTAAAAAAATAATTTATCTTTAAATAAATATTTATAGTAGAAAATATACTTTTTTAATCCCAATATAAACAAATTAAATTTAATAAATAAAGAGAATGCTATTTTTGGATATTCTTTATATAAAATAATATAAAGATAAGAATCATGCCCAATTGGAAAAAGTCCATATATTTGACTTTTATATGATTATGGATGTGATATAATAATACATGATTTCAAGTTTTAGGGTAATTTTTTAGTTTTTATCATTTTGTTTTTAACCTTAATTATTCGTTTTTACACTTTACCGAGGCAACAAAAAGTACTAAGGTTACTGTTCATAATGTATAAAAGTTAAAGGGAAATATTTATCAAATTTGGACTCAATAATTCTAAATATGGTATCCATTTTGCAAAATTGAATTCAAATAAGTGGTATAATTCAATATAAAAGTAATCCTGAAAAACATGATGAATTTTTTTTTAGAAAAATGCCTTTTTAACTATAAAATGTTTTTTTAATAAGTTCAAGTATAAAATTAATTTCAACAACAATAATTATATTATTTTAAATTATAAGTATCTAATAAAATTTGAAGACTAATCCAAAATATAATTTTAATTTGTAATTACTTGAATAGAAAATATAATTTTCAATAAAAATAGTATTTTTCACTAATCACTGAAAAATAAATCATTCTAAAAAATTCTCAAAAATTCATCTTTGGATAATACTAACATTGTAAATTCAAAAATAAAATTAATTATTCTAAATAAAAATTTTATAATTTTGGAATCTTACTTTTAAATAAAACCTTATAATAATAGAGTTTAATAAAACTATTTCCTTTTTGATTTGAAAGTTACTTAATATTTTTTAATGAATATAAAAACCTAATTCATGAAAAATAATAAATATAAAAATGAATTATTTTATGATAAATTGGTTTTTAAATTATTCCCCCTTTTAGAAATCACATCCTAGAAATTGTATTCACTTATTAAAAAAGTGGAGATATCTTTCCCTCAAAGAATTTTCATATTCCCATGTTTCTTCTTGAACCACATAGGTTTTACACAAAACCTTAAGTTAGTAAATTACATTTTAAAAAAAAACTTGATCTCTACAGTTGATAATATGAATAGGATATTCTTTATAAAAAATATTATCTTCTAACTAAACCATACTATGAATCAAAACATGAGATGAATCAAGCACATAATTTCTTTACATCGAGACATGAAATACATTTTGTAACTTGGATACAATTAAAGGAAATGAGACCCCATAAGAAACTAATAAAATATTCTCTAGGGTTTTATTTGTTCCAATGAACCATGAACTTAGATTCAAATTTTTACCAAATTGCATCACATGTTTCTATGGATATACTTTAAGAAACACATGATCATCAACCTCAAAAGAATGATTATTTCTCCTATTATCTGCATAACTTTCCTTCATACTCTATGTTGTCCTCATGTATCAATGAGTCATGTTCACCTTATAAGTTATTTCCTCTACCAAATCTAGTCCCATAAGCTTTATTTCTATTACCTGATCCAAAAAATTAGGAGTCTAACACCGCTTTCCATATAATCCCTCAAAAGGTGTCGTCTATATTTTAGAATGTAAACTATTATTATAAGAAAAATCAACCAAGGAAATGTATTGATCCCAAATTCCTTGGTAATACATTGAAAAATAATTAATCATGTATTATATGGTATACATCATTTTATTATAATATCCACCATATTTAGGATGAGAATTTTTACTGAAATTTAGTCACTACACAATGACTTCTAAAGTCCTTTCAAAATATTAGATGTGAATCTGGGATCCTGATCATATAAAATAGATTGAGGAACTCCAAATAACCTAACTATATCGTTGATATATAGTCAAGAAAGATAATATAAATACATAGAATCTCTAATTTGAAGGAAATGTGAATATTTAGCCAATTGATCAATAATAACCCAAATCACATTATTACTTCAAGATGTATTTGTTAATCCCACTATGAAATCCATGGATATATTCACCCATTTCCACTATAGTATTTAAAAAGGATGAATCATCCCCTTATATAATTTTAATTTTGATTTAACCCATTTATAAGTCAAACATTTCATGGTAAATTCATAAATATCTATTTTCATTCGATCCCACCAGTATTACTCCTGAATGTCTCTGTGCATCTTACTACTTTGAGGATGAATAAAAAATGGGGATCAATGAGATTCACTAAAATAATTATCTCTTCAACTAGGTATCATAAGTCACACATAGTCTATTTCTAAATCATAGAACACCTACTTTTTCAATATTAAATTCGGGAAACATACCCTTCTCAACCAATTATACCTCTTCATTTAGCCTGTAGTCTTCATTCTAATCATGATTAATACTTTCTAAAAAAGATTATTGTAATTAAACCTGAAACAAATCAAATAATGTTCTTGAATTCGAAATTTCTATGAGAAAATTCATAAAATAATTAACCATAGGGTCATGTTACAAACTTAACATGGTTAATGCAACATTATTTTTCTGACTAAAAAAATTGACTACTTTGTTTCACTTTCCAAGATGACAATGAATCGTGCAACTATAATCCTTAATCTATTATAGAAATTTTATAAATATAATATTAAACTATATATGAGATAATACATACTTCAAAATATTTCCACCAATATATATTTCACATTTTACTCTATATAAATAATGCCTCTAAAATTATAGAGTAAAAAAAGTATCTAATTCAAGATCATGTGTATGATAATTTAACCCATGATGTTTTATTTGATGGGAGGTATAAGAAATTACATAATCATTCTACATTAGAACACAACCATGTCCCTTCAATAAATAATCACTGTAGATGAAAAATTCACCACTTATGAATGGAAAGTAAAAAACTAAAGAATTCACCTATATCCTTTTTAGTTTCTAGAAACAATTATCACACTCTTTTTTCTAAATTAATTTAACTCCTTTTCAAGTTAACATAGTTAGTGGGATATAAAAATAAGAAATATTTTCCACAAAACACAGGTAGTGACCTACTAAACTAAGAGAACTATGAATATCTATGAAATATTTTTGTCTTGGACATTCTCCCACAACCTTTATTTTTGAAGGTCCATCATTTATGCCTTATTTAAAAATAATATATCCTAGGAAAGAATTTTTTTGCAACCATAATTCAAACTTAATAAATTTGATTTTTTTTGCAACCACAGGTAGTGACCTACTAAACTAATAGAACTATGAATCTCTATGAAATATTCTTTTAAGCCTTGAAAAAAAATCCATAGGTGTATTTCATAATCATCATTAATTTTAGAATATTCCAATATCTCATCAATAAACACAATAATTTTTTTTTAAATATTCATAAAAACTCTATTTATAAGATCTATAAATTTAACTAGTTAATTAGACAACCCAAATGAAATAACTAAAAACACATAAAGCATATATCTAGTCCAAAACACCATACGCAAGAAAATATTCCTCTCCCACTTTCAACTAATGGTACCTCAACCTAATATTAATCTTAAAAAAATAACATTCTCCATGGAGTTGATCAAACAAATAATAGATATGTGGCAATGTGTATTTTTTCTTAATAGTAATGTTATTAAATGATGTATAATCAAATAAAATCCACTTGCAACCATCTTTCTTCTTAACAATCAAAACATGATCAACCCATGGTGAAGTGGTAGGATAAATGAAACCTTTATCTAGTAATTATCTTAATTTATCTTTCGATTATAAAAGTTATATATAGGATATTCGATAAGGGGTTTTTGAAATAGGCTTAGAAATTGATAAAAATTCAATAGTAAATCCAACCTCTTGATTAGTAATAATACCACAAAAATCATTAGTAAATACATCGAAAAATTTATTTACTACTGGAACATCACTAATTTGAATGGGTTTTCTCGTTTAAATAACATGATATAGGTAACTTTAATTTCTATATCTAATTAATTTCTCATTTTCTCAGTATGTTATCAAATGTATAAAATCGTTTAATAAAACCTTTTTAGCTTTAAAATATATATTTTAATGATAAAATGATAGCTAATCCATACCCAAAAATAATATCAAAATCTACTCTAGATATTTCAATATGATTTTCTGGAAAAACCATCCTACTAATAATAATAAGATGATTCCTATATATCCCGATTGCCTTAATATTTCAACCCAGACTTTTCACCAAAAGTTCTATCGTATTTTCATGAGGTGATATTACTTTTTTACTTGCAAATTTATCATAAATAAAGGAATGAAGATATCCATAGTGAAATATGGTATTGGAGTAATTCAAATAAACAAGTAACATACCTATCACCACTTCATTTGATGGCCCAAAAACAACTACAGTAGTAGAAAAGAATTTTCCACACATTTATATTTTTGATATTGTTGATTTCTATAATGTGTAACCAAATTCACATATACATTAGCATAATAACCCAAATCATTGAAACTAAAACATCTGAATGTTGGATGGATATCTATTATCCCATTATCAGAATGTTGAGGACTCTTTTCATTATAGTCATAACCCCTATGACAAAACATACCACACCGATAATACATTCCAAATCCTATCAAACATTCCTTTAAATGTATTTTACCTCACATGGAACATGTTGGTGGATTACCTATAAACTTATTAGTTGGTTGATTCTCCACTGCATGCCACCTTTAACATTTCTTACTCCTGTCATATTGAGGCACATAAGTGTCAGAAAAATCCATATAAATGTTATTATCACATTGAAAAAATGTATCATAACTTTTAAATTCTCATTTGGCTAAAGGTCATCGTAAACTTGGTTTCAATCCTGAGTAAAATATATTGATTTGACTATCAATTTCCCTAATAAAACTTTGTACATACCTGAACAATATTTTAAAAATCTCTTTATACGTAGATATATACTCTTCATATTTTGGCCTCAATTCCAAGATTTCTTTCTCCATCATAAGAATAAAAACCTTAGGGAAATATTTCTCAAAGAAAATATTCCTAGACTTGTTCCATTATGTGGAATAAATCTCATCTATTTCCTTGGTATTCATAACCAAATACCACCATCAACCAACTTCATCTTATAATTGATAAATGATAAGGGTTAAAATTTGTTGTTCTAAACACCCCATAACTTAAAATATGTTTCCTATATAGTAGATATAGATTATATCTAGAATGGATACCACCACCATTTATTACTTGTATCAATTTATACATCACTATAAAAAATTACTCCATTCTAATTCCAACCATTTCGTAATATTGATTTGGAATGATATTTTCCTCAAGGTTCCTTCCTACTAGGACTTCCCTATTTTTTATATGAAAAACCAATCTGAGCAGAGGTTGTTTAGATGAACCAACATGATAATATTCAAATGAAACATCATGATACCCAAAAATTATAATTTATTTAGGGTACTTATTGTCCTAAAATTTTAAATTAACTAAGTATTTACTTTGATATCAACTGTAAGGAACTGACCTTAAACATTACATAATATAGATTTTTAAGTTAAGAATTCATTCTATTATATTTGAGGATATTTTTATGTTTATATTTTTAGATAACTAGATTATAACTATTACATAAAAAACCTTTATATTTCAAAGTGGACACTTAAACTGAGTATCCATTTTCCCACAAAATAAATATTTTAAAATAAAACATGTTTTATTTTCATAAAATATTTTCATGAATTTCAACTCAACTTATTATTTTCCCTTTAAATACCCTTTAAACCCATTAAAATTATTCTAAAATGTGGTATGATCACAAAAATATCAGTAAGGTACATAAAAATAAGAAATAAATTAGTCTAGTAAAAACATGAAAACCCTTGAAATGATTAACTTTATATCAATGTTCTTTGAGAAAATGAAATAAGTCATTTCCAAATGTAAACACACACACATTTTTCTCAAATAAAACATTTAAAACCCTTATAAATCAAATAAAAATCTTTTTAGCCAATTTAGAGCAATTATATTCATAACCTATTTTGAACTCATGTCGGAAATAACTGGAGCCTAGTAAAATCCATAGAAGAAACCACACCAAGTAACTCTGTATTTATTTATTTTTGATAATAAGGAACACGACCAAATTTGATGGATATATATAAAGGGTATCACCATTTATGTAATATAAATTGAGATCACCCAATTGTCATGATGTATAATGGGGCTCAACCCATCGTATAAGCTGTATCAGGCTCAGGAATTTTCATAATATACAATGGGTCCCAACCCTTAGTATAAGCTATATTGGTCTCACTAGTTTCACATTTATAATTCCCAAGTACCGTATAATGAATAAAACACTTTATTCCTTCACCATTTTCACATAAAACCTTTGAAAAACTATTTTGAACACATATGTAAAAAACATTCGGATATTGAAATACCCTTTCCATTTAAATACCCGTTTAAAAGAAATACCTAGAATAAATGAAAACAAAGATATTATTTTAATAAATAAGGAAAAACTAGAAAGTAATCCAAATATAAAATAATTATTATGATATCTGGAAAAGTATTTGTCACTATATATGTTAAAATATGACATTCCTTTTGTCTTTTGTAAATAAAGTCAAATCATTCCACAAAAATATTCCTTCTTAATTTTTTTTAAAGAATGTAAAAAGGGTCCTAAAATTTACTTTCTAATTATTTTATGTATATATAAATAAAACCATAAAATAATTTAATAACATGGATGTGGAATATAAATAGTTTTAAGGGAAACTTTAAAGGATTATTTTTAAAAGAAAGTCCCTTACCTTGTGAATGTTTTTTCACATGCATTAATTATATTAATGAATATTAAAATTAAGATAATTATTTATTTTATTGAGAACATTTTCAGGTTTATTATTCTGTTTTATTTCAATTATTATAATATTATAAAAAATTATTTAATTAATTGATTTCACGTCAGATGTTTTGGTGATATTCAACTCATAAGTCAAAAAATGACTTTGGTATTTTGATTATAATAAAACATGTTATATTTACATAATATACATAATAATAACAATGAAATAATTATTATTTTATACATAATATATACTTTTAAAATTAATCATGAAAGGTGGTTATGACAAATGAACTATGTCACAATCAAGGATACGATACACTATACATATGCATGTACAACATTTTCATTTTTCAATGATAATTAGGGAAAGATTATAAATATTATTTTCACTTTAAATAATGATAATAATGTTATAAATACCATATTATTTCTTTAAATATACTTATATATATAATCTATGTGATGTGATGTTGATAAATGAATCACATCACTTCGTGGAGGTGGTAGTCCTCACGTATGCACAAACGACATTATCATTTTTTGATGAATTAAAAGGTAAGAAAATAGGGGTTATATTATGTTTAAACAATGATAAATATATCATTAATATCATATATATACATTAAATTCACCATTATAACCATACATGAGAGGTGGTGATAGAAACATAATTACATCGGTCCGTGAGGCGATAGTTCGTCTTACACACAAACAATGGATTCATTTACAATTTACTAGAGGTTGGATATGGGTATATATTATTTCATTAACATAATAAAATATTATTATATGTGATATAATTATGATATTATATAATCATGGTTAAAAAATATTTTAAGGAGGTGGAAGAAGAATATAAACAAAGACCCTCGGTTGAGAACTACACCTCTTCTTCGGACAATGTAATTTTATTTACACATTATGACCTATAAGGTTCACATTATTCATTAAATAAGGCCTATAGTATTTGAATAGGGACTTAATTAAAGTATTTTTTTGGGGTTTTCTTAATTTTTTTTCAAATGGGAATAAATGATAAGGAAAGGTTCCCTGTAGTAATATAGGGGTGGGGCACTCTTGGAATTTCATAAAACATTAAATTAAAATAAATTAATTTTCCTGTTTAAATGAATTTAAATTGATAATATTAGAATATAATATGATTATGAGTCTAAATAACTTCATATAATAAAATTTGGACAATTTTAGGTGATTTGTTCACACTTTTATTTTTGTTTTAACATTTTCAAACTTTTTTGACAATTATCACGATAAAAATGTTTTTACCTTTTAGGGATGAATATAGTTAATATAGATAGAAAATTATCCCGTAAATGGACTATTTTTTATATTTTAAACTCCATACTAATGTCAAAAATTTAATGGTAATAATCAAAGAGAATGATATTTTTGAATCTTATTTATATAAAAAAATATTAAGGTAACAATAATGGCCAAATAGAAAAAAGAACATATATTAAACTTTTGGAAGATTATAAATGATATATGTTGGAAAAAAGTTGGTTGTAAGTGGTTTTTTTATATTGAAAGAAGTTTATGTTGATTTTTTTAAATTTTTTTTAATTACGACAAAATCATTTCACTTTGTATGTTTTTAGTGATGGTTCGAAAATATTGAAAGGTGAATCATAATTAGAAGATTAGATGATCAAATGATAAGAAATTATCTTAGTTTCTATTTTTTATTCTAAAAAAGGTTTGTGTAAGAAGTTTTGTTTCACACTAACATTGTGTATAGAATTAATGTTTCGATCATAATTAACCGTTATAGCAGAGTCTAATTGTCTCCACACTGAATCTGATGATGCTTTACTATTTGGTTAGTTCTCAAATATCATTGGTTTTCTGAAACACTTTTGATGAAAGAGTTGTAAATTAAATGGGGATAAGATGTGTTTGTTACATTAATAAAGATGATTCTTTTTTTCAAACATAATATTCCCAAAGTCATGAAGACATCATGATACAAGCAGGTGTTTCTGGAAGAAAAGATTATATGAGGATTTAAGTTGTTGAAGTAATTCTAGAATGATCCATTAGATTTTCTGTATTATTGGACAATCCAATTCAATTAATTAATAAACTCATAAGGATAAATTGACAGTTCCAAAGAATATAGAAGAAATGAGTTGCTGCTGACACTGGTACTTTCAGATGCGGTATGCCACCATTTCATCGAAAAGGTTCTAACACCGATTTTTACATTCGAATTTTTGGGACCGATTAATGAGAATATTTTAGAGATTGATCAACATGATGAAGTTCCATAATGTAGTAAACCATTTCAACCAGGTTGTGTTTTTCAAAACATGGGTCAAGAGAAAAAGAATTCACAATTTGTTTTTCAATGGGAAAGTGCAGAAGAAGAGTCATTGTTTGTTTTCATAAAAGAAAAGTTCTATTTTTATTCAATTGGGTCAAGAGTCATCAAAAAATAAGTTTTGTTGATTCATAGGACAAAAAATTTCACTGATACATCCAAGGGAAACAAATACCGACCCATCAGACACATACTGAGACCGATGAATCATTTGATACAGAATCATTAGTCTACATGTTTCTTGAATAGTAGAAGAAAAGAATAATTATGTTGAAGATATTTTATTAAGTGTTTTAAAAGGTGGTTATGGAAAATTTAAAACCTTCAATGATGCTTATGAGAAGAAAAAAATGTTTAAAAAGTTACAAAACTTTTCATGGTATAATAATTTCAAAGTTTTTTGTTAGTATGTAACTCTGGAATGAAAAGTCATTCATTATTTAAATAGAATGAAGAATCAGATTTAAAATTCTGTAGTTATTATGTGTTTTAAGTTGGGTTAAGAAAATTGGAGTGACCATATGAATCTTGATATTGAGGAATTTCAGCAAAACATCAAAAGGTATCAGACTAGAGAAGTGTTAGTAAGTTCAAAGTCGGGTAGAGTTTTGAGGAGATTTGAGAAGTCTCAAAAAGAATTTAAAAGAGTTGGGAAGCACTGAAATAGTATAATTTGAATTCAAAATGAAGGTTGAATTTGAGTTTCTATAAATTTGGTTGAGTAGTAATGTGATATTGGTTTCTTTCCTATACCACTTTTGGATCTTCTATAAATTGATGAAAGTACATTATACTTTTGGATGATGGGACATTATTCACATGTGAAGAGAGAGAGATAGAGAGATAGGGAATTGAATGTTTTTTAATAAAGAAGATGTTTCTGGATGTAGTTTCATGAGAATTTTTTCTAGAATAAATAATAAATATAAATATTTACTAGATTAGATTGTACAATCAGACATAATTTTTTAGGGAAAAATTTAAGTGATTTAGAATTTTTTCCAGAGTATATTTTCTTATCTAATTTTTAGACTAAAGTATTAGATAAAGGAATTAGTCTAAGCCATTAGACTGAGTTTTTTACAATATCTAGAAATGTTTTTTCTACCTAAAACTGGGTAGGAAAGTTAATATTTGTTTTGAAGTTCAAAAAAAGTTGAACTTGTTGATGCCACACAATGACTAGTTTTTAACCAATTAGTGATGGTTTATTAACATGTTACACAAATATGTTTTAAATTATTCATTTTATAAGAATAACATTTACTACTATATTTATCATATTTCTACATTAGTGTATGGTTATTTCGTACTTGTTTTATCCAAACAATTTTTTTTTTCAAGGGGTTTGTTTGGTATTGGATTAGTTTAAAACAATTCTAAGGTCTATCTACTCTTATTGAGTAGTTAAACTTTTAAATATTTATGGTCCTATGGATGTGTGATTTTTTTCTTCCAACAAAGTAACAATTCATTAACATGAGGCGAAGGTTGTTACATAATAAAGTTAATATAAAATTAAAATATTTTACTGATTCACCCCTCCCCCTCTCAGTGATACATTAATCCAGGTTGTGCCTTTTTAATTGGTAATAGAGTGAGGGTTCCCTTCATTTAATTTGGATAATTTTTTTGAAGATAAGTTCTTATGGAGAATTTAAATTGTGTGAACATTAATGGGATTCCAATATTTAATGGGAATAAATATCATATCTAAAAAATAATATGTTTCCATATCTTAAGTCTCTTGTGTTTTTATGTTTTGAAGATTCTAGAGATGAATTTCCTCCTATTGTTGAAAATTATACTCTTACATCTATGGATAAGAAGAGTTTGGAGAATGATGGATTTGTTAAGATTGATTTACTCTCATCACTTCCAGAAAGCTATTTTCTAAAAGTGAAGTGACTTTCTACATCCAAAGGTATCTAGGAAAAGACGAAGAATAATTATGAAGGCAATACAAAAGTAAAGAAAGAAAAGTTACAAATCTAGAGGCTAAAGTAATAAGATCTCAAAATATATGTTTGTGAATATATTGCTAGCTTATTTAAAGGGGTGAATGATATTGTTAGCACTGTAAGATATATTGGGGATATGTTAGAAGACTCTACTGTTTAAAAGATCTTGAGAATTATTCCTAATAAGTTTGATGTTAAAGTTTCATATTTAGAAGATATAGATATTGGAACTATATATTTGTATGACTATCATTGTACTCTAATTACTTATGAAATGATAAGGGATAAGTTTATGAAAGGAAGAAAATAATTTGACCGAGATACTTATTTCTAGGATGCCAAACAAGGGATGTTTAAAGAAGATTCTTAGAGAAAAAGAAGGTGGAGATTCTGAATTTAAAAATTATGTAAGTAATAATATTTGCGAATTTTTATCCTTATTTTCTAAAAATGTGAAAATAGGTAGAAGAAATTATAAATAGAAACTTCCCTTGAATTATTTTGAATGTGGATCCATTGGGAACTTTGCTACGGATTTCCCTCAAAAGATAAATAAATAGGACAATGATGAATATGATAGAATAAGAACAATATCATGGAATAAACTTAGTGATAAATAGAAAACTTATTTCAAGGGGAAATAAAAAAGTTCCAAAAATCTAAAAGGAGAATCTGTTTTTATAATGATGATGAAGTAGAAGACCTTTAAGTTGAGGGAAAAATGTTTACTGAAGTTTCTAATGAATATAATTTCATTGGAATAGTTAATGATGAATAATTTGGAAGTAGTAAATCTAAGGATAGAGATACTAAATTAAAATTTCATCTTAAGAGAGAACTGAAGTAACGTCTGTGAAATATTTTAATACTTGAAAGAGATATCAATAAGTTGAAGAGGGAGAGTCCTACAACGAACAATAAAGAATGTATTCTTGAAGAGAAATCTAATTTACTTAAAGAGATTGATTGCATGAATAAGTCTACTGAGAATTAAAATAATTATAATGAACATATTGAAGTAATGTTGAATGAAAATTAGGAAGATTTGTAACTTATTCAACAAATGTTTTCTAAAATTGATCAGGGAGTTACATGTTTCAAGAACTCTATATCTGAATCTGTTGAAAGTTATAGAAAGGTAAAACATGAGAATGATCTATAAAAGTTACCTTAAAAGTTTGAAAATAAAGTTGATATTCATTCACATTAACCCCTAAAACTTATCCATTCTTAAATTTGTGTTCCAATGAGTAAGAAATAAAATTTAAGAGATAACTACTTAATTTCGTTTGTTGATGATTTTACTAACATTTCTTGTGTTATTTATTGAAAATAGAAGTCAAATTCTATGAAGATGTATAAAAGTTTCAGGAGAAGATATGAGAAGGAATTTGGGTATTCTTAGATGAATTTGAGAACTAATAATGGTGGTGAATACAAGAATGATGATTTCAAAATTTATATTGAAAAAATGGAATTTGGTATGAGTTTAGTACACCATACACACCACAAAAAATAGTGTTGATGAAAGGAAGAATAGTAGTTTGGTTGAAAAGGGGTATACTATATTTCTTCAACATGGTCTTTACATCTACTTATGAAGGAAAGGAATGAGAACAATGGATTATATTGAAAATTAATGTCTCTATAAGCCAAGTTTTGATATGAATATCTTTGATTGTTTTATAATAAAAATCCAAGTTTAAAACAATTAAGAGTTTTTGGGAGTCCCTGCATCATAAATAACAAGGGAGAAAACCTTGGAAAGTTTGATTAGAGAGGTGAAGATGAAATATTTCTTAGATATGATTCATATGGAAGAGGATATATTTGTTTCATCAAAGATACATAAAGATTAGTTGATTCTATTGATATAATATTTCTTGAAAAAGTTAAGGAATATGTGTCACAATCATATAAAGATGAGGAAAATGAAGAGTATGAAATAATTTTGTTAAGAAACACTAGAAGGATTAATACAATGGTAATGAAACAAAAGTAGAATAATCAATCTCAGATATTTATAGTGATGAGGAAGAATTTCATACATTTAATCCTAGGTTGAGGAAGAAAGTGGAATATCAATACACAATTGGTGATCAACATCAAAAGGTTCAAAAAATAATAACATTAAAATTTATTTCACATACATATTTGTATTCAAAAGTTGAGACAAAATATGTTTATGAATCCTTTGAGCTTCTGGAATGGATTAATGATATGAATAAAGAGTTAGATATGATTGAGAATAATGATACGTAGGAACTCGTACAAAAATCAAATGAAAAAAAGTTATTAGTATATAGTGGGTGTTTTAAAAAAAGTTTAATGAAGATGGTGAAGTGGTAAGAAACAAAACTAGATTACTGTGAAAATATTACTCACAAATTCAAGGTATTTATTTTAACGAGATTTTTTCTCTAGTGAAAAGGTCAGAAATAATTATAATCCCTATTTCCATTTCTACACAATGAAGTTATAAATTTTTTCAGATGGTTGTGAAGTCAACATTTTTGAATGGGGATATTGAAATCTCTGAGGGAATGATATTTAAAATTCAATACCTATATAATATAGTTGATTTTTAAGAAAGGAATAGTTGATAGTAATATGTACATCAAAGAAATTCACGAGTCTTTCCTCATTTTTATTGTATATGTTTATGTTACTATATTTGAGGGAAATTATGAAAGAACTTGTGAAAGGTTTTATAAAGAGATGAAGAAGGCATTTGAAATGTCTATGCTTAGTGAAATGAAATACTTTCTTGGGTTACAAATCTCACAAAAGAAGAAATACATTTCTCTTTATCAAGAAAAGTATGCTACAAACATTTCAAGAATTTTGTTATAGAAAATTAAAAACGAATTTCCACACGAATTTCAATGGGAACCAAGTTTACTAAAGATATATAAGTTGTGGAAGTTGACTCTAAAGAATTTCAATAGCTGATTGAGAGTTTTCTATGTCTGACTACCTCAAGACCAAACATTGTTTATTTTGTTCCCTTATGACCAAGATTCCAAATTTCCCCAAAATAATCACATCTATTGGTTAGAAAAACAATTATTAGATATATAAATGGCATAATAGATTTTGGAATCTGGTATGATAAATCACGAAGAATTTATTTTTTTAGCTACAAAAATAGTGATTGGATAATAATTGTTGAGGATAGAAGATATACATCAGGTGTAGTGTTTTTTCAGGGGAAAGTTATATAAGTTGGAATACTAAGAAACAAAACTTAATAAATCTTATCATGGTTGATTATGAGTATGTTTATATGAATAAAGATTCCGAAAAACTTATGTGGATGATGACTTAGTTGAAAAACTTACATGTTGAAGTAAATTTACCCCTCCTCTTGGTCTGTGATGTTCAAAGTGCAATAAACCTTAGAAGCAATATAGTACAAAATTATTATTCAAAAAATATTTATATAAAATATAATTTCATTAAATAGAATGTGGATAATAATTAACTCAATCTGGAGTTTGTTACTGCATTATAAAATGTTTCTGACATATTCACAAAACCTTTACTAAAGGATGCATTTTTCAAATTGAGGCTGAACATGGGCATCCAACTATTTTCTCTTTAAGTTTGTGGTATGTTTTTCTATCCATACTCTTATATAGTATTTTTATTGTGTTTTCAATGGGGATAAATGATTCATAAATCTATCCATTGGTATGTCATAAACATTTTAAATATGCATGTATTTAGGGGGAGTTGGGGGTAAGCAATATATTAAACATATAAGTATGTGAACTATTCTTACAGTTTGTTGAGATGTTTATAAGAAAATTGTTTTTGCAGGAAGAAAGAAAGAAATATGTTATGAAGTGGAAAAGTTGAAGATAATGTTTCTTAAGTCACTACTTGTTGACATCATTATTTTACTATCAATGATTATTATTTCCTATAATGCGTTTACTCACTGAGGCTTAATGTCACGACCCCCTCCCCAAAAAGTGTACCCCTCCTGGTCCGACAATGTGAAAAGGGAGATAATGACCCCTAAGTCTCGCCACCAGTAGGCCCCGGGTTGGCGACTTGCACCGAGGGTATAATAAACACACAGATGGGAGGCATTACCCTCTAAGAGAACACATGCGGAAGAGAGAGATAAGATAGATACCAGCCAACTCCAACTCATAACTAAAATATAAAATAAACCCATGTACATATATAAAATGTCATGAAAAAGTACTACAACTGAAAGGGAATACTACAAGTACCCAAAAGAAAAGTAAAATGGCAGCGACCGCAAGCCCGAACAACTCCTCCAACCACAAGCTAGTAGTAACCAGATTGATCTCCAACATACTCCAAGTGACCTGAAAAACAGTTTATATATACATAGGGTGATTATAACAGTATACTCAGTAGGATCCTCCCCAAAGCCTCTCATACAAAAGTAAAGAATGCATGCTAAAGCATAGTGAACAACAGTGAAACTAAATTTTCCCCTAAGCAGGTATACTATGTTCCCAACCTCACCATGGATACTCTCACTAAGTAACGCATAAAAGAATATATTATATAGAAAAGGATATCAAGGGTACCCCACTACTACTTCCCCACTGATTTTCCACTTTTCCCCAATGACATACGTCCTGTGCATCTCTCTCCAAAGGCTTGCCCGTATACACCTGGGATAAGCTCTACAATCTGCACCACGTGCACCACAAAGGCTTGCCCGCAGACACCTGGGCGAAGCTCCACACCATCCTCACAACCAAAAGTTAACAAGTAGTTTCTGGGAGCCACCACAGCTCGCATAACGTGTATCATACGTCGGGTATTATACCTCAAGCCATTACAGCCCATACACCGAGTAAGGATCCTCAAGCCATCATATCCTATACACATTACACCTATAGTAGTCCATGGGATACAATATCCAGAATATATGTGTGTGAATAACCACAAGCCATTACATCCCTCTACACACATATATGGGGGAAACTAACCATTTTGCCCAATGGAACTAGTATCTACCAATAGAAGAGATCGGGGTCAAAGGGGGTAGTCATCCATTCACCCTCCCATCAAAATGTTGGGGAAAACACCCCCAAGGTTCAGAATCACCAGGGTTCCAGTTTCCCTTACTGATAGGGTGGATTAGCATTTAGAAACACAAAAAGTATATAATATATAACTCACAACCACACTATGGGCATAACCTAGTCTTAGTCTCAACTGCAGCTAACGTCTCTCGGACTCCGAGCTGCTATTTCTAAGATTAGGTATCCTATAAGCACACGACCAATTAAATAACTTCATTAGGATACTTCATTACCTTTTTCATTATTTCCAATTTACATTAAGTAATTATTTTTTACATTAATTAACCATGAACACAACCACATTAAACTTCATTCACATCACATTCAAAAACAACTGTTCCTTTAAAGATTCAACATCACCTTTAAATTCCAACATCTCTATCCTCGTGGATCATCAACATTTAATCAATATTTCATTACAGAAATTACTTTCCCATATTACTAGGCATTATAGAAAAGCAACCTATGCTACTAAACACAAGGGGGATCAAAACGGTGAGTAGATGTACTACCCATTGAGTCTTTCCCGTCTATAGCAAGAGCGTAGACCCATCCTCCCTCGAGAAGCTTGACACGGAAAGCACGTGGAATACCCCACGCGTCTTCACCTACTTCGGAAGAAGGGTAATCAAGACCAGCTGCCTTGAGCAGTGGGGAAAAGTAAAGAAGATAAACATTCAGTCAAACTCACCACGCATCCAACAAACACATCCATTCCATTACATCATCACTTGTGTCCTCCCTGACACCCACATGCATAAATTGATGCATCTCTCCACTCTAGGCATCATCCGCTGCCAAAACCGCAAGGCCTCCCTACCTCCACATACCACAACACCCCTCCAGGGTAACATCACAGCACAAGCAGCATGAAATCAAACATCACATCAAATGGGATCTTGGCCCTTTAATAAGGCATACAACCTTCATACGTAATGAGAACTCATGGCTCTAAAGCACAAGGCACTCGGCCTTACGAACAAGAGGGTAACTAAGAACCCTACCCGACATTATCTATTATCAACCAACCAGTTCATTAATACCTCTTTAATTAATAGATTCAATTCATAGGTTCCAATTCCGGGAAACATAATCAGTAAGCTATCAAAAAAGATTTAACATGCTTACTATGGCAATTTGATTAACATCAAATTAGAACAACTACAACAACAGAAACAAATGGATTCATTTACATGCCTCATTATCTTTAGAAAATTGATTGTCAATTAATTCTGGCTTTACGTTCTTTATCAATTTCCATCAAGAACAAAAAACTGAACAAAGAAAGCATAAATATCACTCTATCTAGCAAAACATGAGGCAAAACATTATCACGGTACAAAGAAACAACAACAAGAGATCAACCAATTCTTCTAATCTGGTTCAAGTATTTAATTAGTTCAATTCCATTATGATCCAAAGGGATAAATCATGCTATCTCTATGATTGCACATAAACAATTAGAGAAGCCATGAATCCCCTACCTCAAAGGTTTTCGAGGAAACCACTACGGTCGAAGAATGCCCAAGAAGACCGGGCCAATTCACCAAGGATCCTCCCTAGATCCCTTCTCCTAACACAACCAAGACCAAATATCATCACAAATGTAATCCAGACAATTAGATCTACCCGTAATGGGCGTATATCTAAGATCCCTAGAGAAGAGGAGGAGTAGATATAAGTAGATCTATGAAACCAAACCAAAAGGATCACTTAACTCGAGAAACCGGCTTCGATTCGCAAAGGGAATCCTCCAGATCACCTCCAAAACGCTTGGGAGAGGTTCTCCTATCTCCCAGGATAGGTAATCCCGAGTTATGTCCTCTTAGGGGCCTAAACAAGGTGATTAAAGGAAAAATGAGTTAGATCCACAATTTTAGGATCTAACTTTAAGTGCCCGCACGGTTAGTCTGCACTGTTTAACAAACCACGCGCTAACCGTGCATTATCTTCTGCCTCGACAACCACTCCCCGCATGGTTAGTCCGCACTGTAAGACAAACCGTGCGCTAACCGTGCATTATCCACTGCCCCCAAGACCAGCCTTGCATGGTTTGACCGCACGGTTTAGGAAAACCATGGGCCTCCTGTACGAAATCCATAACCCTTTAGATTTCCTTAAATGTCCACCCAAACGCACCCTCAAGTTTTCATGACTTCCCGGAACACCTCTATCACCAGAATTTTACAACGGAATGGACCAGAGAGGTCTGGGCCATTACACTTAAGATTGTTGATTATTGATCCATAGCTTGAGATTACAAAGTTTAGTGATTTATTGACCATGGTTGACAATAAAATTTAAAGAGGTATATTTTCAAGACCAAGTTGGATGGAAGTTGTTTTTGGGTTATGAAATAAGTTTGTGTTGATTGTTTTATACTTTTTTAATTGTGAAAAAATAATTTCACTTTGTATGTTTTTGGTGACCAGATAGAATGAATGAAATGTGCATCGTAATCAAAAGATCAGATACTAAAATGGTAATTTATTTACTCAGTTTCGGTTTTAGGTTCTGATAAAGGTTTTTGGGAGAAGTTATGTTTTAGACTCACATTGTTTTCAGAATAAAATTTTCAATTTCTATGAGAAGTTTTATTAGAGTTTGATTGTCTCCACACTGAATCTGAAGAAACTTTTCCATTTGGTTAGTTCTCATATATCATATGTTTTATGAAACACTTCTGATTCAATATTTTTGAAATAAAGGGGGAGAAGATGTGTTTGATACTTTAAGAAGATGATTATTTTCCAATATTAATGTTCCCATGGTCATAAATACATCATGATACAATATGGTGTTTTTGAAAGAAAATAGGATACAAAGATTGAAGTTAATGAAGTAATTTATGAACGATCCATTATATTGTCCAATTCATCAGACCATCCAATTCACTAAATGAATCCAATCATAAGGATAAATCAACAGTTGTAGAGAATTTGGAACAGACACTACTTAAATTGTTCATTATATTTGGTATGTAACGGTTTTATTAAAGGAGTTATAAAATTGATTAGTAAATTGGAATTGTTGGGACCGATGAATGAGAAGATTTCAAAGATCAATCAAACAAATTATGTTAAACAATATAGAAAATCATATTCATTTGGTTGCATTGTTTTATATTTGGGTCAAGATAAAAAGAAGTCATGAATTTTTTTAAATGGGTCAAGTGAAAAATAAGAAATATTGTTTGTTTTTATAAGAAAAAAGCTCTATTTTTCATAAATTGGGTTTAGAGTCATAAAACAAGATGTAGTTTTGATTCATTGAAAAAAACATGACACTAATAAATCATAGGAAAACAAAGATCGATCTATTAGACTCAAGATGGCACTGATGAATCATCATATATATGATCATTGGTCTGAGTGTCTATTGAATAGTGGAAGAATAGAAGAATTGTATGGAATATATTTTCTAAAGTGTTTCCAAAGGGGGTGGTGTAATCTTATAAGTTTAAATGATGTTTATGTGAAGAATCATAAGTCTAAAAAAGTTTAAAAACTATTTATGGAAGAATAATTTCATGGTTTTTAGTTGGTACGAAGATATTGAATGAAAATTAATTTATATTTAAAATGGTACGAAGCTTCAGAATGAGAAATCTTATGTTCTTATGTGTTTTCATGTAGGGTCAAGAAAATCAGAGTGACCATATGTTTCATAAAAATGAGTAATTTAATCAGAACATCAAATGGTATTGTACCGAGGAAGAGTTAGTAAATTCAAATACGGTTGGAGTTTTGAGAATATTCAGCAAATTTCGAGAAGAATCGAGAATAGTTCAGAAGTGCTGAAATAGTCAAATATGAAGTTGAAATAAAGTTTAAATTTGATTTTTTGGAAATTTAGTTGAGTGGGAAAGTTAAATTTGTTTCCCTACCATACCAATATTTTCTCACATATAAATAGAAAGAATTAAATTTTACTTTATGATAACAGAACACTATTATTTTTTAAATAGAAAGAGTGAGAGAGTGCTGAAATTTTTTGAAGAGAGAAGAAGTTTCTGGACATATTGTTTGTGGAATTTATACAGTTATAAAAAGAATAAAGAGTTATCAGATCATACCGAGACATCATACATAGTTTTATAGGGAATGTTTGAAGTGGTTCATAATTTTTCCTAGAGTTTATTTTCTTATCTATTTTCCATTCTAATGTATCAGAAAGAGTAATTAGATTGATCCATATGAATGATTTTTGTATAATGTTTTGAATTGTTTTTTTACATACTGCTAGTTAGGAAAGTGAAGATTTGTGTTTCTAAGTTATAAAAATGTTGAAGTTGTTAAAGTTGCATAGTGACTTATTTTGATCCAACTGGTGAAGGTTTCATAACATGTTACACAAACTTGTTTTACTTTATTCTTTCTAGTAGAAACACATACACAGATGTATTGATCATAGTGCTACAAAAGTGTTAGGATATTTCCTACTTGTTTTACCCACACAAAAGGAATATTTTCTAATAGATTGCGTGATATTGGATTATTTACAAACCATACCAAGGACTAGATACAATTATTGTGTAGTGAAATATTTAAATAACTATGTTCTCTTGGATATGTGAATATTTTTTTTTCAACAACGTGATAATTCTTTAAGAGAACGTGAATGTTGTTACCAAATAAAGTTAAAATAGAAGAAAAATATTTCACTAGTTCACCCTATCCCCATCATAGTGATAAATTAATCATGTTTGGGACTTTTCAATATATACTAATCCAATATAATTAAATCAGGTGTTTGGTTCATTTTTTTAGTACTTATCATTACATTTTGACCATAATTATCTGATTTACCCATCACCAAGATAATAAAAATTATTATGGTTACTATTCATAATGTCCAAAAATAAAAGAGAAATATTTACCAATGTTAGACCCAATAATTAAAAATATTGAATACATTTTTCAAAATTCAATTTATAAACGTTGTATAATTTTATTTAAAATTAAACCTGAAAACTATGATGAAAACAATTTTTCAGAAAAATTCCTTTTTTATGTAAGAAATCTTTTTATTCTAAATTTTATTATAAAATCCAAATAAAAAAACATAATTATATTATTTTAAATAAAAATTAAAAAATAGAATTTTAAAAATAATCCAAAATATAATTTTTTTTTGAAAATATTCGAAAATAAAGTAAAATTTTCAATAAAAATGGTATTTCCACTATTCATTGAATAATAAAACTTTATAGAATATTATGAAAAAATAATTATAGGATAAATTTGATATTCTGATTTCAAAAATTAAATTCATTTTAAGAAATTAAAATTCTATAATTTGAAAATCAATTTTTTTTAAAACCTTATAAAAATAGAGTTTAATAAAACTATTTCATTTCTGATTTAAAAGTTATTTAATGTTTTTATAATGAATATAACTGCGTAACTAATGAATAATAATAATTGTAAAAATGATTTATCTTAACATTTTTATATTTTTTAACTATTTTTTTATTCCCACCATTTCCTATAATAGAAAAGGATTGAAAAAAACAAAATTCAATAAATCATGAACAAATAATTTATTCACATGTGAAAATTAATTCTAAAGTCATATTTTATGGGATCCCAAAGTTTAGAATTTTTATCAAATGGTTCTTCTAAGATTATGTTATTTAATCCTTCTCTAACTTTAAGTGAAATAATTACTTTAGTTATTTATCCTTCATAATGGTATGTATAATGTTAGTGATTAACCGATGCATATCCTCCAAGAGTGTCAAACCATGGACAATTTGTCATATACCAGGTGAAAATAAATTGAATCCTAATTCACTATCTTAAGGGTTATTACCTGTAGGTAAAATTGTGCTAGATCCATATTCACTTATAGTATCTAGACATGGATTTCATTACTCGTTAACCACACACTCTAATACTACCAAAACATAGGGTGTTTATCTTAGAACTTGGGATTATCCCTAAGGTTTTCATAATCATTTTCTAATACTAATTCCCAAATTTAAAAAAAATTATTTGATACCAACTATAGTGATTGAACATTTCCTTACATGACTATTACGTCACTTTTAAAGATAAAAAACATAATAACGACAAAATCCAGGATCCAAATGTTTAGTATCTTAAGAAAATTTTTCTTATAACTAAATTATACATAATAAAACATAAAAGTTATTTAATACTTCTTATATATACTCAAAAAATTCTCCTGATCTTATTAGTATATATAATCACCTAACTATATACATCAAAGAAATGGGTGATCTAAATTTTTTTAAGAGGGTGAATAAAGGACATGAATCAATAGTATATATGTGAGAAAAATAAATATCATCATATCATAAGCATTATATATTAATTATAATAATGAGGGAAATATAAAGGCATGGAATTTGGAATATGTATAATAATAAATGATTATAAAAGAGTGGTCAAATTCCACACATAGTTTTGAATAATGTTAACATCATGTTCACACATAATATATGTGAATAAATCGTAACATCATAAAAATAAAATAGATATAGAATCATGTTCATTCATAATAAAATTTTTATCTTGAGGTATATCACATTACCCAATGAATTTGAGTGCTATATAATTTTAGGCCTACCCTCTACATTATAAAATGATCGTAATAGTTTATGCCACATAAAATGTATAACAATCATAGTTATAAAATAAACCCATAAAAAGTGATGTGTTTCATAAGAATTTCGTAAAACATATTTTAATAAAAAACATTTTAGGTTTCCTAATTTACAAGGGGAGTCATATTTTGGAAAAACTCATCATCATTATTGAGTGGATAAGAAACTATTCAAGATTATTTAAATATATGTTTTAGAAATTATAGTTTTTTTTGAAAAAGAATTATAAATGGGTTAGAAATTTTTTTTAAAGGGTAAAATCATTTATATATCTGAAAAGAAAAGTAAAATAATATAGGAAGGTAATTTTAAAGATATTGGAGGAATATGAATAATAAAAATAGTGTGAAAGATAATATAACTCAAAAAATGGGTTGGGTTAGAGAATCCCCTTACATTAAATACCGATTTATTTCATCACTTATCCACATCCTGAATAACAAAATTAGGTTTATTAAAACATAGAACAAGAATTAAATTATGTTAAATTATGTTACTATTTTTAAATAACAATAATTTTATTATATTCCTTAATTTATTTTGTTAAAGGGGAAATATTTTGATTTTTAATTTTCCTTAAAAATTTCTTGTTTTTCTAATATTTAGAATCTTTTGTTGAAGGTTATTTATATATAAGTAGAATTAATTTATAGAAGATTAAAATAAATATATTTATAAATTTATATATCATAGGTAATTTATTATAACCATTCATATGGTTGGTTATATGAAAATAAATGGACATTTCCTCATTTGAGGTTAACCGGGAGTTAAGAGGACATTTTACAAAGAGGAGGCATGGGATGTATAATATGTAATTATATTAAAAGTAAAATTTTATATTATATTAAAATTATAAATATCATGATAACATATTTTATAATTGGTTTAATATGGTTTTAATTAGAAAATCAAAGGATGATGTGAAATTAGAAAAAGAAAAAAAAAATTAAAAGGAAAAAATGACATTAACTCATTCTTGAAGTGGTTATTTTTCCACAACCCTTAACTTATTGAAATATTGGTTCTTAATTACTCAAAAAATTACATAATTATAATAAGGGGACAAATATAGAAGAATTTGGAATAGGTTTGTCTTTGGTAAGCGATGGAGGAGTGGTTTTATAAGGGGATGGAGAGGGGTTATTTTTTCTTTAGGAGAGGGGTATTTTTAGAATAAAATATTGAATAAAATACTATATTAAATGTAAACCTTATAATAGCGAAGTTTTGAAACTATGAATAATATATCAATAAAACAAAATGGGTTGAATACATTAAACCCCTTTATAATTTGAATTCAATAGTTTATAATTTGAATTCAATATTTTATTATTAATTAATTCATTATTGAATTATCATTATGTCATAAAACATATAGTATTATAAAAACATTAATTTTTTCTTTTAACATAAAAATTATAATATTTCAGAAAATTACCAAAAAAATCACCCTTGTAAAAATTTTAAATGATGATTTCAAAAATGAAATTAATTTAATCAAATTAATTTTCATACATATGTTGTTTTAATTTTTAATATAAAAATTATGATTTTTATGAAATACCTTAAAATATAGTTTTAAAAAAATGTGCTTATATTTTGTTTGAGTTTTTAATATTGATATTTATTTTATAGAATTATTATATTTATATTTAAAAAAACTAATCAGGATAAATATTATAAATATTAAATTTTATTACATTATGTTCAGATTATTAATTTAATATTTGAGATTATATTCACAATGGTCATGCTAATACTCCCAAAATTCAGGACACTATTTAAATTGTCACATTACTATTCCATTATTCATATTTCCTCCTATAAATACCACTTACTTCCTTCATTAAAAATTCACTAAAATTTATACAAAGGTTATATATTTTCATATTTTAAAATTTCAATTGGTTTACTGATATTTTGTTTATTTCAATGTGTTTTTTGTGGGGGAAATGATTCTAGAAGATTGGAGTGACCCATATTTTCCCATTATAGTTATTTTTTTTTTGTCCCCATGTAATTTTTTGAATTTTCATGGATTTTTTCTAATTAATGTGACAATATCTTTTAATGAAATTAATTATTATTGGTTTCTTTATTATCTGTATATGTATAATAATATATTATATAATAGAATATACATTTATTTCAAGAAAAAATGTCATTTATAAACTCTAGGTTATTACATATTATCCTTAAAATTTTTCCACCAACATAATTTTTCATCACTCTTACTTCAAATTGAAAGATTCAAGTAATAACTAGATTATTTTCTTATAGTGAGAAAATAAATATACGACTTTCCAATAAATAAATTATTTGATGTAAGTATTAATTGGATAACATGAGTGTAATCATTTTTTCCATGATACCATTTTTTTATATGAGAATTATTTATATACTACTCTATGTACTGATAGGTGATAGTGGTGGATTTTTTCCCTTGACACTTCATATGAATTAATTCAACTAGAAAAGATTGACGCCTCTCTTCTCCATGAAAGAACTATTCATTTTTTTGAGTTTTTATTAAAAAGTCATTTATATAAAGATTTCAATAAACTATGTTCATTTGTGATTGATAGTCAAGTGTGTCAACCTATTTTATTCATAGCTTTGACATGATTATGATTATGTTGATTCAATAGTAGAAATATTTTTTATTAAATTAAAAGATGTATGGTTCCCGAGTTCATCCCTTGTTAAACTTTGGTTATTTTCTCATGTTCTATACACTTGTTCTATACATTCACACATTCCACTTCCTTTTTGTCACAACCCCAACATCACTCAATCCATTTTTTTGTTTTATCGTCTATTTTTTCCTTGTTTGGTCACATACCTTATCCTTCCTTCTATTTGATCCATACATACCATAATGATTGTTGTTTGTAGGTGTTATATATAAATAAATTTCTATGAGTCAATAACATCTTCTCATTATTCAATGTATAATTTCTCTTCAAGAAAACCATTCAAAAATGATTATTTGAGGTCCATTTGATACACTTTGATCCTCTTTTTAATAATCATAATAATGAATAACATAATAATATCCAAACAAGTTATACAAGAAAATGTATCATCTATATAAATTCCTTCAATATTAGAATACCCCATGAAAACTATTCATTCCACAATCCTTATCACTTGAAATTCTTTATTAAGAATGTTTTAAAAAAATCATTTAGTTCGGATCATATTATTATTTTTTTGTCCTTAATCCAATTTCACAAGTGTTCTTATCTTCAATTTGGCCATGATCTTCATGAATAAACTTGATCAAACATTCACCCTTGGTAGATTCATCCAATGATTTTGGTTTAAATTTATACAATAAGGTCATTTATTGCTATGATTTTATTCTTCTTATTTGAACCAGAGCTATCTAGTCACCAAAAATATTATTATAAGTGATTTATGGTATGATAGATCATATGATTGAATTTATTGTTCCAACTACTTTCCCATAGTCATCAGATAAATCATCAAATTTCATTACACCCTTTCAAATTCTAATTATGTTGAAAACATCTTCCTAACATTCCTCCTCTAAAATTTGGTTGTTTCTTTTTGAATTTTGCTTATTCGTAGCAGAAATTTGTTCCCATGTATTCAAATTATATTCACCTTTAGTTATGAAAATATGAAAACTTTAAATAATTTAACCTATTTTTTAGAGAATATATATTCCTTTATTTTGGATAAATATCCATGAATGATCCCATCATCTCCACATGATTTAAACTATTTATTATTTTCTTTATTGAGAATAAATCTCATGATTCCAAACAAGTAGACATATATAAGTGTTGACCTCTTTCTGTAAAATTGTTTTATAGATTCCTGTACTCATTTAAATATAACAATACTTAGTTAGATATGTAGAACACTCCCATAATGAATTCTCTCTAGTACTTATCTAATAGTTATTTTTCAATGAGCATAGTCCAAGAATTGTTCTTGATTTTTTAGTTTATCATTTCTTCAACTCCGTTATATAAGTTATTTCTCACTATTTTCACTTATTTTGACTCCAATGTTCTTCTAAATATATTTCCATATAAGTATTTTTAAATTATATTCCATTTTGATGATTTTTTTTGAATCTTTACGCTAATTGTTTTTCATCTTCTCTTTAGTATTGAGTGATACACTTGAATACCTCTGTTTTGTAAGTAATCACCATCAACCATTCTAACTTATTAAAAACATAAAAAAATTAAACATAATATCTCTTTACATCTAAAGATTTATGATTCATTGGTTTAGCCCAAAAACATTCATGTTAACAAGATCATGTATCCTTGATGATTTTCTTTAATTTGGATTATAAGTCTACTAAACCAGCTTCCACTTTTGACAAGAGTCACATTTAAGAGTATTGTCACATGTGAGTCTGGGGAAATATTTAGATAAATCATTCCTTATCATATTTTATTGGGATTTTTGTATCAGATAAGTTTCTTGTGCTATAATTTGTTTTCATCCTCTTTGGACAACATGCACAAATTTTATTCACCAATATGGTAAATATTTCTCATGGTACATCTTCCTTGGAGAATAACTAAACCATTTTTATCCTTGAAAATGAAATATTTCTTTTCAAAATACACTTTATTTATTGAGTCACACAATTATATTACACTTAGTGGATTGTGACTAATTCCTTCAACAGATAATATATATTATTTCTCAAATCCTTTACACCAACCTTGGATTTCTAAAAGACAACAATTTTTAGTCCTTCATTATTACCAAAAAAACAACTTAATTTTCATAGTAATTGATTATGCTAATAAGATCTTAATTTCGAGTCCTGTGAATGTTACATCCACTTTCTATAACCCATAATACATAATTTTATATTGCTATCAAAGAAATATCACTAGTGTTTGCCTTCCCATTTTTCTTTTTTTCACCCATGTTTGTTAGTTAACATATCTTAATAATGGACAATATTTTTTTCATATCTAGATATGTGTTTTATTCCTAATTTTCCAAATTTAAACATATATTAATATATTAAAACCTATTTGATTTTACTTAAGGATATTTTATACCACTTATTCATATATATTAAAGAACATTCTTTTTTATCATTGAAGAAAAAGTGATCTCCTTAATCCTGTAATCTTCACAAAAAGTACCCATAATAAATATAAGAAAATGATAAAAAATTACTTGTTTGTTATTGAAATTGTTGAATTTAAAAAATAATCTTTGTAATTGAGAATTTTTTTTGAACTTGACCAAATTTCCCATATCAATACTATATATGTTTTGGTTTCAACCTTCTTCATTTTGATGTTTGATCAGAGGTCATTTATTCCTCTTGATAGTAAACTTTCATCCGAGCTATTGATGTATGTGGCCTAACATCAATCATGGATCAATTATTTTTGTGACCATAATCTTTAAATTGTATGCCTTTATCTTCAATGCATTTCACTTAAAAAAAATATGAATTCATTCTTCAGAAGACACCCCATGGTTTCCTTTGTTCCCACTACACTTGAAATCCATGATGTCATACCAAGACTTATGAGTTTTTCTTGGTCTTCAAACTTCTCACACAACATCATGAATTATTTTCAAGATCTTCAATTATTTTTACTCTATCATTATTAGATTTAGATAATCCATATATTATCAAAATATTTATTTAATATTGTTATTAATCTCAACTTAATTTTATATATTTATTCAAATTCAATATTAGAGTATTTTAATTTCCTCTTTCAATCATGACTTCTCCTCTTCTTGTGGTTACTTTTAAGGATTTTATTCATAGAATATTAAATTTTCCTTCTTTGTTTTGGTCCTCCATACATCAATTTATTCATTGGATACATCATGTTCTACTTTAAGATCAAATATTCCCTCAAATTCATCATTTTCATTATCACTACCATCATCTTATGTCCTATCTTTGATAACTTCCAAATAATATTCACCATGATCTTTGAAGTATTAAAATTCTTCCACTCTGATTAATCATAACTATAAAATTCATTAGATAAAAGTTATTTCTCTTGAAAAACATTCACTATGATTTTCTTCAACTTTTTCCACCTTTAAAATATTTCTTCATAGACCCACTCTTTATTATCTGGGACATTATTAAAGAACTTAGCCACATGAATTCCTACTTCACCACATTCGATAAATGAAATTGGATATTTTCCTTTTAATTTTCCATTTTCCTTTTTAATGTTGTAGGATAGGAAATACATCACTTCATTAACCTCATATTAATCCAAATTAAATTTAATGAAATGTTTCTTGGTTACTTTGAAAGATAATTCATGTCAGTTCTCATTTGACCTATTTTCATTTTCATTATTTCTCATTTCATATGAAATGAGAGTGATATGTTGGTTATTTGGAGAAACTTATTTCATATAATTTTCTTCAATTACATAAACATTTTAATTAAAACATATAGGTAATATCCTTAAGATTATTTTTATAATTTTAACATTTTCAATATTTTCATCAAGGCCTCACATATCCTCAACAAGAGAATTTATATGATCAAAACCTACATAATCTATTTTGCTTGGGATAATCCTAAAATTATCATAATTATTCCAAAAAAATATCATATTTTATTCTTAATATTTATGATTACCTTAATATTTATTCAAAAACAATTCCCACTTAGAATGAGAGGTTTTTTCAGGACATTACATTGGCATAGATAGGATTAGCTAGAGCCCCCCTAGAGAATTTATTTCCTTATCATCCACATCTAATTACTTTTTGTAGTGTTATATTAAGGATATAATTTCCATGTTAGGTGAAATTCACTGAATGGATAATATTTAAACTTCTATCCACAAATACCCAAAGCAGTGATATATCATATTCATCTATAATTGCAATTTATTACCATTAGAAATATGTATGAAATTATAATTAAAAAATTCTACTTGTGTCATGATTCGATAGAGAGAGATTAAATTACCAAATTTTTTTTTGAGACCAATTGTTGGTCACTCATCAAGGTAAACACCTTGAAAGGATGAGGGTGAATCAGGGTAATACAAAATTAAACATTATCCATTAATTTCAATCATATTCCATCAATGTGAGGAACACTTCAATATCTCCCTTACCTATTCTTTATTAGAGATAAAAGTAGTAAAAAGTAAAAATTATTTTACATAGTTCACCATAACTAGGTTATTACAAAGATCATAAAAAGTTACTCTGCTTATATACTAATAACACTAGAGTGAACCACTTCTATTTTCTTTTACATAGTAGAGTGGTTATATTGACCCTATAACTAAATATCCTGATAAGAAAATAAAATATCATTACCTCCATACATAGCCTTATGGTATTATAGTGAGATGAAGCTCCTATAAATTCCAACTTTACACTTTCCATTTGTTATCAGGGCAAGAAATTCCATGTCCATTCTTCTCTATATAACCCCTATCTCCTATCACCGCTGAAATACACCACCACTATCTCTCTATTTTTTATGAATTTTTAGATAATTGAACCACTATAATTTTATCCAAGGGTTATGATAAAGTAATTTTACTTTTTATTCTTAGGATTATTCCATGTTTCACCCACACTTCAAATTTTGTGATTAAGGCACATTAAAGTAACTTAAAACCCCTTAATGTTTGATCAAAAAACTTATTTTATTTATTTTAAAGGCTACCAGAAACTACCCAGCTATAGTGTGATCACACATAAATGATGTAGACACATTCTTCCAAATATTCAGCATGATATAACTTTATTTACTATGATGAAAAAAGGGATTCAATCAAATTATACAATTGTGGTCTATTGCTCTGTGGTGTGACATCTTGTTCACCAGATCTGAAAAAATATAGTTCATAAATCTCCTCCAAAACCAACCCATGATCATGATATTAATTATTGACCCATTGAACAGGTTGTGTCATAAATATTTCACCATGGAATGAGATATTATATTATTAAAAATAACAATTCATCTAGTCTAACAAAATCACTTACTCCATGAAGTAAGAAGATTATGTGTTTTGGAAAAAATATCTTATACATCCATATGGTGCATGAAATTCTCCATAACATGCTTATCCTAGAAACACCACTTACATCAATGTTTGGTTGGTCATATCCTATGATGTGAATGGAAAATGAATTAAATACTTAAAACCATACTCTACAATGTAACATGATGTTATTTGGTATGGACACCATGAATCAGTTAGAGTGATTGATATATCTAATAAAAAGTCTATAGTACAACATGATAGGTTTTGGCGTGGTGAATTACCAATTTTTTATAGATTCAACAGACAAAATGGATTTAATGAATCCATAAAAATCCCTTAAGAATAACTTCCTCTCCATAACCTTATTCAAGTTTAATACATAGATACCATTTTCCATAAATAAAATCAATAGAAAAAACTAAAGAGATTTTTTACAATAGACACCATTACTGTAATGTCCTTGAACTGGTTCTCCCTCATGTGACCGATCTGGACTAGCTATTTGACCACAACTGTGCATCCCTATATAATAGAGGCTACCAAATAATATTTATGGTGTAAGGAATATAGGTGGGAGACTGTAACCTCTAGAATAGATTAGAAAGTACAGTAGATAAAAATATAACTATGTAGAAGAAATAGTGGAATCAAAATACCCAACAAATTGAATCCATAGCAGAATAAAGAACAACTCTAATATATCAATAATAAAAGAATCATAAAATTATAGACTGAAATTTATCTAAATTATGTGTTGAATATTGAAAAAATAAAGACCAAGAAGACTCAAATAAGACCCCAAGATCCCAGTCCCGAACCCCATTTCTATCCTGTCTCCAATATCAAACCCATCCAGTAAGAAATAATCAATAATATGGTCCGATGCCTTTTCCCAAACCCACATCCATGAAATCTATCAGGGTACCCAACAATGGCCTATCTAGGGTGTAAGTACAACTATGTACATCAACACAATTATGTATAAAAAATTATATTATGAGAGATACAAATATATATATATATATATCATGAAATAAAGTGATAATCAATGTATTAATTTAATCAATTAATACTGCACATGAATGAGACCTCTACCTCAAGCTCTGGGTTGACACTCGGGGTCAGCCCTAACCCACTTCAACACCAAGATGGATATTTATGAGCATGTTGTGGAACCATGCCAACCATTTACATACCCCTCATATGGTATATCACATAAATCATCATAGTATAACTAGGTCAATCCCTTTATATAATCATTTCAGCATAACCGGGCCAAGCCCTTTATATAACCATTTCTACATAACCAAGCTCAAGCCCTATATATAAAAACTTCATTATAATCAGGTAAATAAATTTATATAATTATTTCATTATAACTAGGTTAAATACATATTATGACCATTCCATTATAAATTCACATCAATTATAACAAACAGTTCATCATAATCCATAAAGTTCATTTCCTTTGATTTTCATCGATCTATCCATTTATAATATGCAAAGTCAGAGTATTAATTATCAACATTATTTTATTAACCAAGATTCATTTATAATTTCAATTATAAGGTCAATAGAATTACATAATTGTCACAAATCAAAAAGTAACCATACCATGCCAATTACACACCACTTAACTAATTTAGTCATAGTGATTTAATCTGAAGAAATCACTACAATTTATATGTTATGCCAATTCATATTATTAAGACAATAATCAAACCAATCTTACAAAACCTATAAGGGATATATTTTCATACTAAACAAGTCACAATAAGGTCAATGTTTGACACACTAGTTGTTTAATACCCCAATATTTTGTGTAATATATTTTTTCAAATTAATTTAATATTTTTGATATTTTTTCATTTATCGCTACACTAAAAATAGTTTTTTATATATTAAAGAACCAAGTTTGGATTGATTTGTACCCAATTAAAATTTATTCATACAATACATGAAACATAAAGGTTATTTTTCTCTACACAATACACCAAGGTGAGTTTTCACTACACACAACACCAACTTCGCCTGCGATACACACATTACTGATTTTTACCGAACAACAATATATTAATAAAATATTATTATTTAACATAATAAGATATAGACTAGAGGTTTGAATAGTGTTAACTAACTTATTAGAATATATGGTTTATAGAAAAATTAAAATGAATTCATTGGATAAAAATTTATTAGAAATGGATATAAGAACAAATTGAATATAAAGGAAATATTTCAATAGAAAACAATTTTTATACTCACAAAGCTATTCTATCCTAATAAATTTTAATAATTTTAATTATACAATTATATTAATGAAATATATATGTCATATTTTGAATAAAATAGTTTTTATTTTCATCCAATAAATTTTATAATCATAAGATACGAACAAACTCAATATCTCACATACAAATCAAATATTTTTATAAAGGCACTTTTACCTCATTTCAATGGAGAACCAAATTTAAATAATCATTTCGAAAATTTTATAAATATTATATGTAAAAATAAACTTCATCTTTGAAATAGAAGAATAAAAATTATATTAGGGTGAAATTTTGGTGTTTTTTGTGCGGTTTTATTTTTAATGAATATTGAAAAACAAAGAATTTTAATTCAAAACTGATTTTTTGCCTAATTTATTTATAATGTAAAATTATATTTTAAATTTTTTTAAAGTAAAATTATATAAATTATTTATCAATTAATCCAATTTAGGTCTTCAGAATCAATTTTACATCAAAATTGAATATTTAAAAATAACAATATTTTGAACGTTTTTACTTAAAAACCCCACATTACCGTCCCGTCTATAGGATTAATTTTAACTTAATTTATGCCAATTTTGTGATTTTAATTTGAAAATATGGATTTAAAATTTTTAATAAGAATAATTTAAAATTTATAATAACATAAACTTACATTTTTACCAAAAATACCAATGAATGAAATTTAAATTAATTACAACCTTTAAGTGAAATTAAGCTTAACAAGGAAATAAACCTTAAACTTAAGGGCCGAAATGACCTAGAAACTTTTAAAAAACCCATGTTTTTCAATATTTTGCCCATGAACCTTACATTATTTTTTTATTTCTTTTTTATTTAAAAACATGGGTACACCTAACTTGTTTTCAAAATACCAAGTGAGTCCTTTCCCTCCCCTATAAAAGGCCATCAAATCTCCAAATTCCTCACACCTTTCAAACCAATTAGGATAAGCCTATATATACCCAATAAAATTCAACAAATAAATAAATTATTCCTTGAAGCCTATATTTTTGAATAAATCAATCCAAGGAAGCCCTTTGGTGAAAACCAAAAGGAGTTACACAAAGAAGAGGTAACATTCTTTCTTGAGATCCTTTATGTTTTCTTCATTATCCACCCCCTAAACTCTCCTTATTACCTAAATATAGAAAAAAATTTGTATATTAAATATACTGATATGTTTTTATGCTAAGTTTTTCACCTACACGTACATACAATTTCATCTAATGGGTAACACATATACTGTTTATGGGTACGGTGAACTACCACCTCACGAAATGACAATTGTTCGTTTTTCCTTTACCATATTTCATGGTTGGGAATTATGATGGAAATGAAGATTATATATGATATATAAGATATATATTATCTCTTTAATCTTATATGATTATTTTATAATAAATATCTTTATAATTTTCATTTTGGGTATTTATGATAATTTTGTTTGAGGAAATATGGACGAGCACCCCCTCAAAGCGACGTGATTCATTCATACACTAAATAGAATTTTTAAGGATGTTTTTAGTAAATTTATATGATATATATGACATAATAACTATACTTTAAATATATTATATTCATATATTCATATATGTATTTTTTTCATTTCTTGTAATATGATAATAAAATGTAAACAACATTCATGCATACATACGACCTACTATCACCATAAACTTTGTATTCCATTTCAAACTTATATATTATATTGATAATTATAATAAACCTATAATGTATATAAATTATATTTATGTAATTTTTTACATACTTGGAATCATGATATATGTATAAAGACCAAATATATAAAAAAATAAGACACATGTGAAAAACAAAGTGAATATTACTCGAAGTGTAACATTAAAATGGAATTTTTAACAAGAGGGTAATATAAAGTCATAATAAAAACATATATGGTATTAGATATAAGAATATTATTCTGTGATATATTTATAATAAAAATATTTTTATTATACATTAATTTTGTAGGAGTATGATGAGATTCAAGACACAAGTTAAGAGAATTTCATCTCACATTTTATTTATATGAGATACATGATTTATTCACCACCCATTCATTTTGTGTGGTGTTTATACTTCCCATGGATGAATTATATGTTTACTATAATTAAATTTATGGTAATTTTCATATCCATTTTATCATATTTCTTTCATTGGTTTTATCTTTGAATATTTACCAAATTGGTAATTTAATTTTGTCTCAATTCGCCCTCTTTGAGACCCATGCCTTGTTATGAAACTATATTTTTTTTATAAAAGGTGTATATAGTTCCTTTGAAATGTTATATCATGAATAACCTTATTTTCATGATATTGTTTGTTTTATTTTGTTTCATTTTAATACATAGATATTATGTTTAAAATTTACCAAGTGGTAAGAGTTTTTTGAAACAATCTCATCACTTTTCAAGTTTGTTAGTGTTTACGCTTTTTTTGATGAAATGTTGTGATCCATATCCTAATAACTCTCAGGAATTTTTTTACAATATGGTTATCAATGATATATTCATGTATTGGAACCGTTTTTTAATAGTTGGTACATAATATAGCTAAGAAAGTGTTTTTAATAAATCCAAACATTACCTTCATCTTCGGTCAGAAATTAGTGTTCCTTTAAAACTGTGTTTTCAAAAATAGTTTTTAAAAAGTTTTATTTTTATAATTCATTTTAAATTATTTTAAAATCTTCTTTTATAAGTTTTAAAATGTTTTTTCTTCAAGGATGATTTTTTTTAATTTTTCATGATTTGTTTTATGAATTTTTATGGAAAATGGTTTTAAAAATGTTTTCAAGCTTATTTTTTATGTTTTCAAGAAAATTGTTTTAAATATTTTTAAAAGATTATTTTATAATTTTTCAAGGAGAGTGGTAATAAAATTTTTTCAAGATTATTTTATATGTTTCCAATGAAAATTATTTTCAAAATGTTTCCATGCTTATTTTATATGTTTTCAAGGAAAAGGGTCTTCAATTTTTTTCAAGATTATTTTATAAATTTTAAAGGAAAATGGTTTTAAAAATGTTTTTAATATTCATTTATAAGTTTCTATGGAAATGGTTTTTTTTATTTTTTTTCAATATTCTTTTATAATTTTTTAAGGAAAATGGTTTTCAAAATGTTTTGAAGCTTATTTTATTAGTTTTATAGGAAAATGGTTTTCATGATATTTTTCTAATTACATTATATATTCTTAATAAAAAATGTTTTTTGAAATTTATTTAATATTCCATTATGAGTTTTCAAGGTTATCTTAAAAAAAATTGTTTCACAAGGTTTTAAGTTTTAAAATTCATTTTTCAAAGAAGAAAGAATTTTTTTTACTCAAGACATGTTTTTAAAAGACATTTCAATATTATTTTCCATTTAAGATGACATCCGTTGGGGTTACTCATGAATTAATAGGATGTGATCCAAAGGATCCATTAATATTATTTCTCTAAATGGTTTATGTTTTTATGGAATGATGTTTATGGAAAACCATTTCTCTTTCACTAGTTATATATTTATAAAACATGTTCCTCTTCCATATGTTAGGTTCTTTTGAAAACCATTTATATTTGACAGGTTATACCATGATAAATGATTATGAAAATCATTTCTATTTAATAAGTTATACCATGAAGAATTATTAAGAAACCATCTTCCATTAATGGTTTATTATAGGATGAAATGATTATGAGAATGATATATTTTTCATAGGTTATTATATGATTAAATTTTTTTATTACTCATTTTATTTCATGGGTTATGATATGATGTTTATGAAACCCATCTCTTTTATAGGTAATGATATTATGCAAGTTTTGTTATCTTGTGGAACATGTATGTACAAATTTATTATGATATGGGTGGGACCTATATATCACTAAAATGAATTATTTAATGATAAATTTTTTATGAACTTAAAAGGTACATGGGAGGGCATCCCAAGCCCAAAACTAGAGGGTACACGTAAGGGAATCCAAAGCCCAAATAAGGTACACATGTAATTTTTCCAAGCCTAAAATGGTACAAATGTATTAGTTGGTAGCCTTGAGATAGTTTTTAATATAATTATGTGTCTCTCACAAATCCCATGTTTTATTCCTATGTTATGTTTTCATTGATTATGATCTTTAATTAATTATGATTCATGTCTTATGAAATACCAATCTTTATACCATGATTCATGTTTATGATATTTGATATGCATGGTATGATCCTCCAATTTTATAATCACATTATTATACCCCTATTCTCATGTTTATTCTTAAATGTCTCCCTTTTTTACCCTTACTGACCAACTGATCTCACCAATTATTATGTTTCCTTCCCTAGTTTATAAAGATATGTATTATGTATGATGTGTATAATAAGGGTTCTAGTCATGAGGAACCTTGTGGGTAATAATAGATCTCACTTATGCACCAGTGTTTATGTTTACATGTTTTTAAATGTGCTAAAATAATATGGTCTTTAAGCATCTATTTGTGTAATGTATTAAGTATTACACTAAAGTGATGTAATTTATATGTATGTTAATACGAGGTTGTTATAGTCTGTATAAGAGTAAAGGTTTATTCAAACTTTGGAAACTATGATGATACAAATTTAGTGATTTCCCTTGGTATATTTCTAAGGATTTGTCTAGGGATGTATCTAAGGGTAAATATAAGGATGAGTTAACATTTAAGAAATTATCTTGGGATTTTTATAAAGTATAGAGTGAGTGGTTTCCAAGAAATAAAACCCTTTCTAGATACTAAATGTGGACGTGGTTTAGGCAAAAATGTACCTAGGAGTATCTACTTTGAAAAGGTGTGTCTTTCTAGACTTGGAATAACCTCTTATATGAAAACGGTCCTTACAACGCACATAATTTAATACTCCTAGGGGATATGATTTGAAAATTCAAAAACACTATGTGAACCATCATGAAGGATGTAAGTGGAAGTTTTCTGTGTATAACCTAGGATAAATCGAAGGTGTCATAATTTATGAAAGGTGTCCTAAATTACACACCATATAAGTGATTTTCACTATTATGTGATTCCTCACTATGATAATCATTTATTACTCAATTATTACTGGTTTTAGTCAATGGAGGGAACCAAAATGGAGTATATTAATGTTTAATATAATAAAAAATATGTTGATGATAAGTAAAATGGGTTGATAACTGGACTGAAGGATGTTGTGATAATGCTTAATCAGTTTTCAAGAAACATTGTCAACAAAATGTACCTTAACCCACTCTCAGACTCACCATGGAAGATAAGGAAATAGTTCACTCAGAGTTAAGGTAATGGAGACCATAGAGGAAATAAAATTTGGTTTCCTTAGTGTCAATAATGTTTAAAGAATCACCTAATTGAATTTCTTAGAGGAATAAGAAGGTGTTTTGACTATGGAAAAAAATGACAAAAGAAAATAACTACAAAGGAAAAATGAATGGTTCAGTAAATGGAATTGAAGGAAATACTGGCCTCCCTAAGAAATAATTAATGGTAAAATGATTTATGTGTGTAATGAATGGTCATTATAAAAATCTGCATCTTAATGGGAAATCTCCTAAATAGAATCAACAAGGTGTTATGAGTAATTGTTATTTTTCTAATGATGATGAGAATATAGATAAAATGTGAAAGGAAAGAGGTATTAAATAAAATGGCGAGGTATAATTCATATGTATTATGAATGAAGTCAAATAATAGAAATTTTTTTGTATATGGATTCAAAAATTATGTTATATTAATGATGAAATATACAAGGATTATTCTGTTTATGTTTTTCCCTCAGAATTTACAAGTTTATGTTGAATGTTTTTGATGGAATAGTAAAGTGATTTAATGACAAGGTGATATTTTGACTAAGGGAAGATAACCCTTAATATGTTCTTTATGTTAAGATAATGTTTTTTGGATAAAGATATGTGATATATGAATAAGTTAATTGGATGATACTTATTACCTTGGAAATAAGAAAGGACATGTTGATATGTGGTTTATGCTATCATTGATGAAGTTTACAACATTTTTATATTTAATGAATATATCCAATATACTTTGGAATATGGAAACATACATGTTTTCAATAAGGATTTATGGTAATTAAAATTATTACCATGTTCTAAGAGAATATACGATGAGGATATTCATATGTTTGGAATTCAACAACCAAGAGCTACTTTGTGATATATGGGGGATCAATGTTCAGATGATTTTTTGACCATTCTAATATTTTGTATTTTCATATTTCAGAAGGATTATAAGGTCAGACTTTCATGAAATGTTTAAGTTAAAATTATGAGGAAGTATTTATGTATTTATTTTTTTTAAAACCTTGGTTAAAAATATATTTATTGATTAACCTTATTTTAAGGATGTCCATCATATTTATTTAGGAAATTATATTTGTTTGGTTTTTGAAAAGAAAATCATGTATGTAGTGTGATAACCATTCAATTATAGAAAGGAAATGAGTATTGAACTCATGATTGATGATGTTAAGTGTAAAATTCCTACTAGTAACCTATAATATTTCTCGGTAAAAGTGTAATTATTTTTTAGGAATAAATACTAATAATAAACCAGTGGAGTTTATTTTTATGTTTATAGATTAATGTATTAACTATATTTATTTTAAAGAATATTTAGAGACAAATAGTTATAAAGTTCATTCTTTTATGGGACTTATGTTCAGATAAAAGTGTATTTTAGTACATCAGACATCAAAGTTAATTTCTGGACATCCATTTCTTGTTGTACTGGATGAATTAGAAATTGATAAAAGAACGGCCAAAGAATGAGATTTTGTTTTTAGAAATATATCAAGTAAGTTTATTTTCTTATATTCTTGTTAAATTAATGAATTATTAAACATTAGTAAAATGATAAAAAATTTCTTCCTTATACCATAATTTTTGTTGAACCGATGACCTTTTAAATCTTCATAGATTTATGACTTTTAATACCTCAACTTTTCATTGATCATTCAATTTTTTGTGATTGATGACCTCAATCACTCTATAAAAATATTTATAATTTTCATCCAAGTACATGTTTAAACGTTCCACCTATGTTCTACTATATGGAAACCTATTTATATGTTACTTTGGGCAATCATAATATTTCTAACATTCCTTTTTTAAATGATGTTTTAGGATTTATTTTTACTATGTTGGTTTCAATGAAATAAAATTTCAAGTATTAACCCTTTAATATTGCATTTTAATTTTGATGGTGAAATTAATTTTAAGGGGGTAGAACATTACACCACAATATTTTTTGAAATATATTTTTTTCTAATTAATTTAATGTTTTTGATATTTTTCATTTAACGCAACACTAAAAATGGTTTTTTATATTTTAAAGAACTATGTTTGGATTGAATTATACGAAATACCAAGTTAATCCAAAAACAACATGAAAAATAAAGGTTATATTTCTCTAAAAACTACACCCATTTGAGCTTTTCTTATACGCAACACCAATTTGGCTTGCAATTTAGACATTACTAAGTTTTCCTAAACAATAATATATTATTAAAATATTATTATTTAACATAATAAGATATAAACTATATGTAATGAATATTACTAAACAACTTATAAAAATATTGTTATTTTATAAAATATAAAATTAATTCATTGGTTATAAATTGATTAGAAATGGATATAGGAACCAATTGAACATAAAAGAAATATTTTTTATATAAAAATACTTTTATACTAACAAAGCTATTTTATCCTAATAAATTAAATTAATTAAAATTATTGAATGATAATAATGAAATATATATGTTATATTTTCTAAAAAATATTTTTAATATTCATCCTATAGATTTAAAAATCATAATATAAGAACAAACTCAACATTTCTTATAAAAATGAAATATTTTTATAAAGGCACTTTTACTACCTTTTAAGGGAGAACCTATTTTAAAACCATTTTTTGCGAATTTTATAAATATTATATGTCAAAATAATCCTCATATTTGAAATAAATACTTAAAAATTATATTAGGGTGATTTTTTGGTATTTTTCAATGAAGTTTCATTTTTTTAATGAATAGTGAAAAATATGGAATTTGAATTCAAAACTGTTTTTTCATATAATTTATTTGTAGTGTTAAATTTTATTTTAATTTTGTTTTAAAGTCAAATTATATCCATTATTTTTAAATTAATCACATTTAGATATTTGGAATCAAATTTACATTTAAATTGTATATAAAAACATAGCAAACTTTTGAATGTTTTTACTTTAAAAACCCACATTGTCGTCCCTTCTGTGGGATTAATTTTAAATTAATTTCTTCCACTTTTGTGATTTTAATATCAAAAAATGGATTTTCAATTTGGAATAATCCTAATTTATAATTTATAATAAGGTAAAATTTGTTTTTTAACAACAATATTTATGAAATTAATTGAATTTAATTACAAGGATAAAAGTGAAATTAAGCTTATTAGGGGAATAAAACTTAAAATTAAGGTCCAAAATTACCTATCCAATTTTCCAAAACCCATCATATGACCATTATTAAGAAATTAAAATTAATTATTTGAGTTTTTTTAGTTTTTTTGACTTTTTTAGGTAAAAGCATGGGTACACCTAACTTGTTTTAAAAAATTTCAAGTGAGTCATTTCCCACCCCTATAAAAGGCCACCCCTCTCCAACTTCTTTAAAAATCTCAAAACCCTTATGTTCTCCAAATATATTCCCAATAAAATCCACAAAATTCATCCCTTCATTATTTAATCCTTAATTTTGGAAGAAATCAATCCAAGAAATCCCTTTGTGAAAACCAAAAGGAGTTAGCCAAAGAATAGGTAACATCCTTCCTCAAGCCGTTTTATATTATTTTCATTATACACCCATAAAATATCATTAATAAATTATTATAAAATAAAACAATTATCCTAATTATTATGATTTTTTATATTATGAGTTTTATACGTACACTTATAGACACTTCCATCTAATTGGTAATGAACATACTATTTATGTGTATAGAGAACTACCACCTCACAAAACGATGATTGTTCTTGGTTCCTTTACCACAATTCATGTTTGGGAAATATAATGTAAAAACTATTTATATATGATAGATATGATACATATTATGACTTTAAGCCTTTTTAATTATTTTAAAAAAATATATTTATACTTTCCATTTTGTGTAAATATGATAATTTCGTTTAAGGAAGTGTGGAATTCCACCCCCTCCAAGCGATGTGATTCATTCATAAACTACATAGAATGTATTACGGATGTTTTTAGTAAAATTATATGATATATATGACATAATAATAAATTTTTAATTATATTACATAAATATATACATATATGTAATTTTATTTATTTCTTTCAATACGATAATAAAACAGAGACATCATAGATGCGTACATACGACCAACCATCCCCATGAATGGTGTATTCCATTACATACTTATATATTTTATATATTATTATAAATGAATATTAATGATATTTATATCATTTTTTACATTCTGAAAATCAATATATATGTATAAGGACCAAAGATATAACAAATTAAGACATGTGAAAAACAAAGAGAATATTACCCAAACCGTAACCTTAAAATTAAATTACTAAAAACTGGGAAATATAAAGTCATAATAAAATTATATATGGTATTGGATATAATAATATAGTTCTTTTATATATTTATAACAAACTTATGTTTATTACATAAAAACATTGAATGAGTACGATGTGATTTAAGACACAAGGTAAGAGAATTTCATCTCACTTTTTATTTTCGTGAGATACATGCTTCATTCACCACCCATTAATTTTGTGTGGTGTTTATACTATACATAGATCAATTCTATTATTCATATACTTAAATTTATGGATATTTACATTTCCATTTTATGATATTTATTTCATAGGATTAATGTTTCAAAAGTTACCAATTTGGTAATGTAATTTTGTCTCAATTAGTATTCTTTGAGACCCATGCCATGTTATGAAACTATATATATTTTTTCTAAGAGGTGTATATAATAACTTTGACATGTTATTTAATTAATATAATTATATTTATTATATTTTATGATTCATTTAATTTCATTTTATTACATGGGGAGTGTGGTTCAATTTCACCAAGTGGTAATAATTTATTGAAAAAATCTTATTTCTTTTTCAATATTATTAATGATTATGCTTACTTTGATGAACTATTATGATAAATATATTAATAACTCTCATTAATTTAATTATTATATCATTATTCATGATATATTATTGTATTGGTATGATTTTTACACTCTTTGGTACATAAGAAAGTTAATAATGTGTTTTTAAGAAAGCTCGACTTTCCCACTCTATTCGGTTAGAAATACATGCTCCTTATGAAATGTGTTTCGTAAAAAGGTTTTAAATTTTTCTATGTTCATAAATTTTTTTAAATGATTTTAAAATCATACTTTATAATTTTTTCAAAAAAAAAATTTATCAAGGAAAATGATTGTAAATTTTTTTGAAGATTATTTTATATGTTTTCAAGGAAAATGGCTTCCAAAATATTTTCAGGATTAATTTATATGGTTTCATGTAAAATAGTTTCCAAAATGTTTTCAAGATTCTTTTATATGTTTTTAAGGAAAATGGTTTTCAAATTTTTTTAAATATTTTATATTTTTTCAAGGAAAATAGTTTTCAATCTTCTTTTATAGGTTAAAAAAAATTATTTTCAAAATGTTTTCAAGATTATTTTATACATTTTCAAGGAAAATGGTTTTCAAAATGTTTCCATTATTATTTCATAAGTTTTAAAAGAAAATGGTTTTCGAATGGTTTTCATGATTATTTTATATTTTTTCTAGGAAAATGTTTTTCATGATGTTTTCTTTCCTGTTTTATAAGTTCTCAAAGGATTTGTTTTAAATTTCATTAATATTCCATTATGAATTTTCTAGGTTATATTTTAAAAAAATTGATTTCAAAAGGTTTTAATATTTAAAAATCATTTTTCAAAGAAGAAAATATATTTTTCTCAAGACATATTTTTAAAATATATTTCAAAATTATTTTCCATCTAAGATTTCATCAATTTGCGTTACTTATTTTTTTATAGGAAGTGATCCAAAGGTTTCATTCATATGCATTCTCTAAATGGTTTATTTTTTGATGACATTATGTTTATGAAAATCCATTTCTCTTTCATGGGTTATATGTTAATGAAACCTTTTCCTCTTATATTGGTTATATTCTCATAAAACCAATTTCTATTGAACAGGTTATAGAATGAAAAATGATCACGAATCCTTCTTATCTTGAAAGGGTTATAACATGATTAATACATACAAAAAGTACTTCCTTTCATTGGTTATTATAGTATGAAATGATTATAAAAACTATATATTTTCCATATGTTATGATATTATTAAATGATTATGGTTTACATTTCATTTCATGGGTTATGATATGATTTTTATTAAACCCATCTAATCATTAGGTAATGATATAATGGAAGTTTTGTTATATTGTGGAACAAGTATTTATGGTTTTATTATGATATGGGTGGGACCTATATATCCCTCCAATGCATTGGGTAATGATAAATTTATTATGATATCAAAGGGTAAATGGGAGGGCATGCCAATCCCAAAACAAGTGGGTACACAAGAGGCCATCCCAGGGAAAAAACAAGAGGGCACAATTGAGGGAATCCAAAGCCCAATGTTTGTACACAAGTGATTTGACCAATCCTAACATGTTACAAAGGTATTGGTAGGTAGCATTGATATAATTTTTTATATGATTATGTGTCTTCAAAATATCCCATATCTTATTCCTATGTTATGTTTTTTAGGATTATGTTCTTTATTTCCATATGATTAATGTCTTTTGAACTTTCAAGATTTATGACATGATTCATGTTTATGGTATTTCATATTTAGGGTATGATATTCTAATGTTATTATCATGTTCACATACCCCTATGCTCATGTTTATGCATACATGTATTCCTTGTTTACCCTTAATGAGCATCTATTCTCACCCCTTTTTATGTTTCACTCCCAAGTAATGAAGATATGTATTACGTATTATGTCTTTAATAAGGTTTCTAGCCATGAGGAACATAGTGGGAGATAATGTAGCTCACTTATGTACCAATTTTTATGTTTCTAGGTTTCAAAAGGTGATAATATAATATAGTCTTCGGGTGTCTGTTTGTGTAATTTATTAAGTATTCCAAAAAAGTGATTTAATTTCTATCTATGTTAAAACCAGTTTGTTATTTTTCGAGTGGCCAAATGTCTCAGTCCCAATTCCAATATATCCAATGGGATCCAAAAGAAGGTATATACATTTAAAACACATCAATTTTGACTATCCAATTGTTTAGGTTGTGTGAAAGGTGTTCCATTGCAATCAAATATATTGAACATAATAAGATAATTGGAAACAATCAATTATGGATATTATTTAGACCACACACATCAAAAGAAAATAAGGTGCAAAAAGTCCTTAGTACATAGGGTATCGATTTAATTCCACTTCCTTCCCTTCAATGGAGACAAAAAAAAACTCCAATATCTAGGATTGGATCACTAAGACATGATTGGAACCATTATTCTAGATCAAAGAGAGATATTAGACATCACCATTTTATAGTCTAAAAAATATGAGAGATAAAGCGTGTTATCAAAATGCAGATCACTAGGTTAAAAACACTGGGCATGGAATATTTGTAGTATAAACATGGGGTCTACACCATAAATACTAGGATTTAAAAATATACCAACAAACACCTCACATTGAATTAAAATATGATGAAAAATAATCTTAAATTGTAAAACACAAGTTTAAGGTGTAAGTTTAGTATTAAAACTTTTTCTGATGATTCATGGCTTTTCTCAGTTTTATGGAGTGAACATGAATAATTTATGTCATAAATTGAAATTTTTCGATGTAAAGTCATTCTATTGCCTGAAAATTATGCACCAATCCAAAAATTACCCAGATCCTGCCAAAATCGCCTCAGAGTTTCCAACTTTGCTAAATGAAGCAAAACTAAACAACAAAAGGTTTACTAAAACTGGATGGATATACCTAGAAATGATAGGATCTTACACATACGCTCAAAAAGTTTAAAGATAACATATTATCTAATGAAATTAAATAGTAAGTCTTGGTAAAGGCAAATGTTTAAGGATTGGACATTAAGGTAAAAGGAAAACACATGGATAAATAGAGAGATAAAATTCAGTCCAGGATAAGTCATTCAAGGTGTAAGAATAAAGTGATTAAGCATTATAAGTGAAAACAACCTGGGCACCTTAAAATAAAATATAATAATAATAATAATATTTTTAAAGATGGTAATGAACATTATTTTTTAGTGGAGAATCATTTTTGAATTGTTAATATACTAAAAGTGTGTAATCATTGCATTTATAAAGACTGGATCATCGATTTAAGGTTCACTATTCATATATTTCCCAAAACTGAGTACTTCTCCAAATTAAAAGAAATTTAATGTGATGATATGTTTTTGAGGAATGATAAGAGTTGTTATGTCATGTGTATAAGTTTTGTTTCACTAGGACTTCATGATGGATTGGTTAAAAATCTAAATGAAATGAGGTGGGAACATGAGTAAAAATATAAAATCATATCTACAAGAGTGATTATGTAATGGACCATTCTTTTCTATATGAAATCTTCGTCATTTATATATGTTTTGTCACATTTAGGTATAAGGTACAAAATAAATTACATGCACTACATAAATAAGTAGATTTTATTTTATATCTTTAATATTTAACATTTTATAATAAGGATAAATACACTCTATAAAATTAAAAAAACACAAACTCTGTTAATAAAAATTAGTAAATAAAGAGTTATAATTTGAAATTTTGGCACACCAAAACATCCTAGAAATATCAAACCAAAAAATAGCAATATAAGAAAGATACAGAATATTAGAGACATAATTGGAATTTTATAAATGTAGAATATAAATCCATTAGTGTAATTATAGTGAATGATGGGTATAAGATATATTAGGTAATTATAGGAAGAATAATTATTATATAACTTTTAGAATAGTAACTAACTATTGGGACAAAAAATGACCATTGAAATAGTAACTAACCATTGATAATAGTAAAATACATGAAAATTAATGTTTAATAGGATTAAAATAAGAATATCATAAATAATTCTCAATTTATATAATTAAAAATATATATAAGTGTAAATTTTTAGTAATCATGTTAAGGCATTTGGTAAAAATATTAATATTTTATTTAAATTTAAATATTATAATTTTATAATTTAAAACTTTAATTTTGTAAATTGGACCTAATTTTTAGAATATCCATGTAAAACATAACTTTGGGTGAATTTTTGAAATTTTTCTGAAAAAATGATTATTTGGATAACAGTAAAAATACTATTTTATATAGACGGTAAGTTTTATGGCATCGTAATGATTTCAAAATAATTATATTATTTATAAAATTTTTTGTATGAATTAAAAGATATTTAATCAGTAAAAAAATTCTTTTAATAAAAACAAAATTAATTTCCAAACCTGTATATAAATTTCTAAATTCCAAATTATATTTTATTCTAATAAAAAATACATTTTATTTTTAATTTGAATTAAATATAAAAATTATAAAATTCGGTTTAGAAAGTGTTTAAAAATAAATAAAATCAATATTTTCTAAAATAAAATTATTATTAGTTATGAAAATCAAAAGTATTCACAGTCTTGAGAAATAATTATAAATTAATCAATATTTTATTTTAAACATTCCCTCTCCTTCACTTATAAACAAACCTATCTTCCACCCAATTTCTCTTCACATTAAAATATCTTATATAGCCAAATATTTTCCAAAATACAACCCTAAAAATTCATTAAAACAGTTTTTAAGTCCTAATCTAAATAAAATAACACCCTTATAATAATTAAGGTGAATACAAAAAGAGGTGTCATGAAGATAAAAGCAAGCCTTCAAAATTCCAATGATTTATTTTTTAGTTATTTTCTTATCATTTATCTGTATTGTGGTATCATTAAAAAAAATTAAAATTGTATTATAATCACACTCTAATGCATTTATTAAGGCTATATATTGATTATATTTTCCTTATTTTTTAAAAAAACTAAAAAACACCACCCACAACATGGTTGGTTTGTACCACCAGTGTGAGCGATGATGCTTTCAATACTAGTCTCCATTTCTAGTATTAAAAATTATTTTTCATGAATATGTATATTATTATTATCAAATTATGTTATAATTAAAATTATAAAATGACAAAATTGGTAACACATTGATGATATAAAAGATAAATTGTAATAATCGGTTTAATTACTTAAAAACTATCTTATTGAGAAACGTCTTTCAAATTGAAACCATTTTACAATATCTCGTAAATTATTTAATTACTCTACTAATGGAAGGAAATTACTATATGAAATCAAACTTCTAGAGATTATGGAACCATTTGGAAAAGACAACTGACAATGGCTATTATAGTATTGCGACTTTGGAACTATAGACTTAACAACCCCAAACCATAGACATGAACTAAATAATCCCAAAAACATGAATAATATATGATAATAAATATAATTAACTGACCTTAAATGTTACATAATATTGAATTAAATGAATAATTCACATTGAGGATCTTTTTAGGTGTACGGTTTTGGAGAATTAGGACATAACTATTACATCTCAAAAGTTTACAAGGAAGACACTTATAGACAGTTTCCATTTTTTTTCATAAAATAAAAACTCTTAAAAAATGTCGTGTCTAGTTCAATGTTTTTAGACAGCATGACTTTTCCTTGATCCCATCCTTGACCCTATTCATCTACAAGTCATGTGAATACATTTCAAAACATGGGATGAGCATAAAAAGCTCAGTAAGGGTTATAAAACAAATAATGAAAACATTTGTTCATAAAGACATAAAAAACATTAAATATTTTACTTACCACATGAAATCATCTGATTTTATGAAAGTCACATAGAAATCATAAAACATAAAGGTAACTTGTGGCATCAATATCATACTTACATTGTAGATATCATAGCTACATAGGGAGTTAATTTGGAATACCCATCACAATACATTACCTAAATCTATTAGGAGAAACATTCATGTTTACCTCCGTCACATTATCCAATGCATTGGAGAGCTATCTCGGGCTCACCCGCCCTAGGTTTATCACGGAACCACCCGTATATGTAAATAATTCCCAAGAACCATAACATGATCATAACACATAACATAAGCATAATGGAAAGGTAAAATTTCGACATTGTAATAACAAAATATCATTTCAAGGTATTGAAATAAAAAATCCATTCTCAAAATCGTTTTCAATACCAAAATACGTTAAAAGTGTATAAGGTATTTATTTTTTTATTTTAAAAAAAACATTCTGCATTGTTAAGGAAGCCAAAGATCAAATAATACTTACAGCAGCGGAAAGGTCATTGTCACTGCTTACGTTAAAAAACACTTATTTTTTTCCTTTAGTAAAACGCTTCATATAAAAAAATTCCCTTTTAATGAAAAAGTCAAAGGTTTTTATACAGCGTATAAAATAAAATCGTGTATTAAAAAAAATATTCCTCAATGAAAGGAGAATGAGACAAAGTCCCTTACCTTGTGTCTGACTTGATTCGATTGTTCATTAATATCCTAAATAATAAACTACAGTTAAGTTCAACTTGCTTAAGAACCTTTTCAAGTTTTTTATTCCTTTTATATCACTTATTACCATGTTATAAACATTTTTTAATCATTTAAGTTAATAATGTTTGTTTTGTCGATATTTGATACTTGAGTCAAAAATGGACTTCTTATAATTACATGTTGTCCATGTGGTCAATAGTCCATTATATCTAGAATTATATTTATTATTTGGATATCATATATATCATAAATATCCAGAATATACATTTATTTATAATAGTACATAACATTTAGAGGTAAGAAATGAAATGCACCATTCATGGAGTTGGTAAGTCGTACGTACGCATGAACACTACTTACATTTCTATTCCATATTTAATTGAATTAAAACATAATGATAAATAGTAGTATTATAATTCTAGTATGATATCATATATAATATCATTAAATCTATCCTTTATACATACCACATATGGTATGAACGCGTCTTATCACTTTGAGGGGGCGGTAGTCCGCACTTCCTCTAATGAGATTATCATGTCTACCCGTAATGGAAACCATAAAGGAAGTATATAAATGGAAATTACAGAAGAATAAAGAAAACATAAAAATAATATATATCATATATAAATATAGTTCCATCATAATGGGCACCATGAGAGGTGGTAGGAGATAATCGAACAATCATCGTTTCGTGAGGCGTTAGTTTGCCATCCACAAAAACATTAAGTTCTTCATCCATTAGATGGAGGTGTGTGTAAGTGTAGTTCGAATCCTTCTCATAAAAACATAATAGTATATTGAGGATACTAGTGTTTTTACAAAAAAAAATTAATAAAAAGAGTTTAGGGGTTGGAGAAGTAAAATAAAATAAAACAATTTAAGAGAAACCGTTACCTTTAATTTGGGTAACTCCCTTTGGTTTGAACCAAATGACTTCTTAAACTGCCTTCTGCCTAAGGTAAGACTTCTAGGAGGAGTACAGAGATGTAGGGAGATTAATTGGTCCGAGTTTGGATGATCCAAATGGCTTGAGAGGTGTGTGGAATTGGTTAGAAGTGGTCTCCTTTTATAAGGGGGAGGAGGGGCTCTTTAGGAATGTGTGAAATCATTTTTTTATTATAAACACATAGTCAGTTTCAAAAGGTCCAAAAATAATTAAGGTCAAAGATAAGATGACTCATATTGGAAATAAATTTATATAATCATAATTGGACATGTTTTGGATAATATTTTAATCATTATAATCTTATTTATTTAAATCATTTATTAATGTGGTAAATACTGAATCATTATTGTGTCATAAATAATTTAATTTATTTGATGTCTAAAAATTAAAAAAAAACTACCATGATTTAGGTAATAATTTTATATTTCCAATTAATATTTATAGTCGAAAATATAATTTATATAACACAATATAAAAATTAATTTACTAAAAGATATTTGTTTATGTCATTTTTGCCTTTACATTAAATTAATTAATCTTAAGTGTCATTATCTTTCATAAGTGGCTCAATGGGTTCCCAAAATCGACCCAAATATGCCCATGGTCGGACATGACTCATCCAATAAGGTTAGGACAAGTGTTAAGGTAATTTTGAATTATTATAATATTCTTTTTACCTTGAATTACCCTATTTACCTTTAATCGCGGTAAATAAAAGTCAAAAATTACTATTCAACAAAAAATATTTCATCTTATTGAACCAAATATTACTTCTTGATAACAAAAATGTATGTCAGATTTTTGAAATTCAATTCACAGAAGTTCTAAAATTTCATTTGAATGAAAAAGTCAGTTTTTTAACTACTACTAAGTGGTTTCACTATTCATCAAAAATTGAAGTTTTTTAGAAAAATTCCAAAAATTGAGCCTAAGAATTATTTGATATTGTGAATTCAAAAGTGATGTATATTTTTCCAAATTCAAAACATATAAGTGGAATTAATTAACTTTAAAATTAATTCCCGTTGTTAAAACAAATAGTGTGTTTTTAAGAAACAATAACTATCAAAAGATTGACACTTGTTTATGTCCAATTTCAGAGTGAAATTAATTCCAATGAAGAACATTGGATTAAATGGAAAAAATATATTCTAATTACACTTTAAAACCAATTAAAATTATAATCTAACCATATAAATATATTATATTAAAAGTTACTTTTGTATTAAAATACAATATTTTTCACTATTCATTAAAAATGAACTTTATCGGAAAAATTCCAAAAATTTACACAGAGTAAATTTTGATATCCCCATTCTAAAGAAGGATTTTATTTGGTCATATAGAATGTATTAAAGTAACCAAAACTAGATTTAAAAAGGGTTCTCCATTAAAAGGCGATAAATCGGCCTTTTAATGTAAATTATGCTTAAAATTAAATTCATTCAAATTTTAAGCCTCTAACTTTTATTGGATAAATGTAAATACATTTAACAAACATGTATAATAATATTGTTGTTATTTTTGTTCATTCCCGCCAATATAACAACTAGGAGTTAACTACCATTTAAAATAATAATATTATATTATTATTGTGCAACGTAAGATTCCAAAGAAACCCGTTGTTGCATATTGGGTACGCTATCAAACATAGCCAACCCTTTAAAGTAAAATTAATATTTAATTCATAAATTTTAATAAATATGAAATATGTCTTATTCTTTATTTACCTGGAATGTTACATCCTTCCCCCCATTTGGAAATTTCATCCTTGAAATTTTATTTTTATTATCAAATAAATGGTGGAATTTATCCCCCATAGCATTTTCAGATTCCCACGTTGCCTCTTCAACCATATGGTTTTTCCACAAAACCTTTACCTATTGAAATACCTTATTCTGCAACACTTTCTCTCTATGGTCAATAATTTGGACTGGTTGTTCTTCATAAGAGATATTCTCTTCCAACAGAACTACCTCTTGGCTCAAAACATGAGATGGATCTGGCATATACTTTCTCAACATCAAAACATGAAAAAAATTGTGTACCTGGGATAAAATTCGAGGTAAAGCCACTCTATACGCAACTGATCAAAATTTCTCCATAATTTCATAAGGTCCAATAAAACTCGTACTCAACTTTCCCTTATTACCAAAACGCTTCACACATTTCCATGGAGAAACTTTGAGAAAGACATGATCACATACCTCAGAAGAAATATCCTTCCTCTGGTTATCTACTTAACGTTTCTGTCTGCTCTAAGCTGTTCTCATGTTCTTTTGAATCAACTGAACTTTCTCTTCCATCTCTTCGACCAATTCTGGTCCCATCAGTTTCCTTTAACCTACTTCATCCCAAAAAGCTAGAGTTTGACAATTCTTTCCATATAATGCCTCAAATGGGGCCATCTATATACTGGAATGAGAACTATTATTATTTGAAATTTCAACCAAAGAAAGATGTTGGTCCCAACATCCTTGATAATCCATCGAACAAGAATGTAACATATCCTCCATGGTCTGAATTGTTTGTTCTAACAGCCCATCTGATTGAGGATGAAAAGCTCTACTAAAATTTAATTCAGTACCCAATGACTCATGAAGGCCTTTCCAAAAGTTATAAGTAAACCTAATATCACGATCAGATACAATAGAGAGGGAAACTCCATGCAACCTGACTATGTCTTTAACATACAATCGAGAAAGTTGATCTAGGGATAATGTATCCTGAATAGGAAGTAAATGAGAAGATTTAGTCAATCGATCAATAATAACCCATATTGCATTATTACCTCGACATTTCTTTGGTAATCCCACAACAAAGTCCATTGATATATTTTCCCATTTCCACTATGGAACCGGTAAAGGATGAACCATCCCTTTAGGTAACTACCGCTCTGCTTTAACCTGTTGACAAGTAAAACACTTCACAGTAAAATTAGCAATATATCTTTTCATTCCATCCCACCAGTAATACTCCCAAAGATCTCTCTATATCTTGGTACTACCAGGATGTACTGAAAACGGAGAACTATGATCTTTACATAACAACTCATTCTTCAACTATGAATCACAAGGCACACATAATATCTTTCCAAACCTGAAAACACAGTCATTATCAATGTTAAAATTAGGCAAATTACCCTTCTGAACCAACACAACCTTTTTCTGAAACTCACTATCTTCCTTCTGCGCTTGATTTATTTTTTCAGATAGAGAAGATTTCCCTGATGCCTGAAACAAAATAGAAGAATTTTCGGCACCAAAAACATCTATTCCAAATCTTATCAAATCAAAAACCAAAGGATCTTGTTCCAAATGTATCATGGTTAATGAAGCATTACTTTTTCAACTCGAAGCATCGGCCACTTTATTTGCTTTTCCTGGATGGTAATGGATCGTGAAATCATAATCCTTGATTAATTCCATCCATCTACTCTATCTCATGTTCAATTATTTTGGAGTGAATATATACTTCATACTTTTGTGATCAATATATATTTCACACTTGACTCCATACAAATTATTCCTCCAAATTTTTAAAGCAAAAACAACTGCAGCTAATTCCAAATCATGTGTAGGGAAATTCAACTCATGTGGTTTCAATTGACGTGAAACATAAGCAATTACCTGATCATTCTACATTAGGTCACAACCCAATCCTTTCAACGAAGCATAACTGTAGATAAAAAACTCACCATTTCTAAAAGGCAGTGCCAAAACTAGAGCATTCACCAATCTTCTTTTCAATTCTTGAAAACAATCATCAAATTATTTTGACCAAATGAACTTAACACCTTTTCGAGTTAAGTTAGTCATTGGACTAGATAACCGTGAAAAATTTTCAACAAAACTCTTGTAATAACCTGCCAAACCAAGAAAACTACGAATCTTGGTTATATTTATTAGTCTTGGCCATTCTTCAACAAATTTGGTTTTATTAGGATCAACAGTTATGCCATATCTTGAAATAATGCGACCAAGGAAAGAAATTTTTTGCCACCAAAACTCACACTTGCTGAATTTCCCAAATATTTTATTTTATTTTAAGGTTTTCAAGATAACCCTTAAATGAATTTCATGTTCCTCCTTACTTTTGAAATAAACCAAAATATCATCAATGAACACAACCCCAAACTTATCCGAGAACTCACAGAAAATTATATTCATAAGATCCATGAATACAACATGCACATTGGTTAACCCAAAATACATAACTAAAAATTTATAATGGCTATATCTAGTATGAAATGAGGTCTTCGAAACATCTGCTTCCATTAATTTCAACTGATGGTACCCCGACTTCAAGTCAATCTTCGAAAAATACTGAGCTCCCTGGAGCTGATCATACAAATCATCGATATGAGGAAAATGATACTTATTCTAAACAGTGATGTTATTCAATGCTCTATAATCAATGAAAAGTATCATTAAACCATATTTCTATTTAACAATCAAGACATGAGCACCCCTTGGTGATGTTCTAGGTCGAATGAAACCTTTATCTAATATCTCCTGTAATTGCTTCTTTAACTCTAAATGTTCAATTTGAGTAATTAGATAAGGGGGTTTTGAAATTGGCTTTACATCAGGAACTATGTCAATAGTAAAATTAACTTCCTGATCAGGTATAATACCAGGAAACTCATCAGGAAAAACATCAAGGTACTCATTTACCACTGGCACATCATTAATCTGAACAGTTCCTTTGTTTTCAACAATATGTTCAAGGTAACATTCATTTCCATCTTTTACTAGTTACTCAGCTTCCTGATATCTTATCAACAACAAGTTTTCATTTTTGTATACAAACGGAAAATCATTCTTGAAAGAAACCTCTTTAGCTCTACAGTCAATCTTAGCATGATAAACAGAAAGCCAATACATGCCCAAAATAACATCAAACTCTACTAGAGGAAAAACAATAAGGTCTGAAGGTAGATTCTTTCCGTACACAAGGACTAGAAGGTTCTTATAATTTCTTTTTGTCTCAAAATTTCTTCCAAGAGTTTTTACCATAAGTTCCATATTCATATCTTGAGATGGAATTCCCAATTTACTAGAAAACAAATCAGAAATGAGAGAATGTGTTAACCCTGAATCCAACAACAAATTGGAATAATCTGAAAAAACAAACAATGTACCTAATACTACTTCATTTGATGGAACGACATCTACTGAAGTAGTTGCAAAGGATTTTTCCACCCCTTTCTGCTTGTAGTCTGGCTGCTTTCCTTCGGTTGAGTTCTTTGCTGGACACTCATTTGCATAATGACCCATTTCATTGCACTTAAAACATTTTACTGACTGTAAATCATATTTTGTCCTACCATTACCCTGATGTTTTTCAATGCAATTATGAGCCTTATACCCCATTTTACCACATCAGTAGCACTTACTAGAATTCAGAAGACATTCCCCAGCATGCTTTTTACCATAATTTTCACAAACTGTAACCTTATGTTTCTTACCATCAGACTTTTTTAAAGAGTTCTTCCCTTTCTCCTGTCACCTCGACCTCTTATTCTGTTGTTTGTCAAAGAATACATGATCATAAAAAAACTCCATTTCCACCTTCTCCGCATAACGAACAAGTTTTTTATAACTTTTGAACTCACGAGAAGCTAAATCCCTTCGATAATTTCGCTTTAATCCTGAGTAAAAACGGTTGATTTTACTATCAAGATCTCGTACAAAATTTGGAGCATACCTTGCCAGTCAAGTAAATGTTTCCTCATAACCATCCACTGAGTCATCCTCCTGCCTTAATTCTAGGAATTGTTTTTCCATCCTAAGATGAAATACCTTAGGAAAATATTTCTCAAGAAACATACCTTTGAATTGATCCCAATCTAGAGCATCAATATCCTCACTATCCCTGATATTTTCACCATCGACAACCACTGATCAGCTTCACCTTCAAAACAGTAAACAATGAGAGTAACCTTTTGATGTTCGTAACAACCGATGACATCAATAATCTTCTCCAATGATTTAATCCACCCTTAAGCTAGCACAAGGTCAGATGATCCTCTGAATGATGGGGGATGTTGCCTCATGAAATGCTCTACTTCTGAAATTTTCTTCTACGGTTGATCTGGCTGATCTCATGAATGGATACCACCACCATTTATAGCCTGAGTCAACTAAGCCATCCCTGCAAAAAACTGTTCAGTTCCGATTCCGACCATCTCAGGTTGCTGATTTGGAAGGTTGTCTTCCTCCTGACGTCATCTCAATATAGCTGCCCTGTTTCCTCTACGGAAAATTATTCTGAACACAGAAATATATTAGGTGAAGCAACATGGTAATCTATAAATGCTATATGTTTTCCATATTAACATAAATTATTGTATGGATATTAATTTAACAATACCTAACTCCTAAAGTTATCTAAACCAACCTCTGATACCAACTATAAGGACCCGACCTTAAACATTACATAAAATTGAATTAAATGAACAATTCACATTGAGAATCTTTTCAGGTTTAGTGTTTTAGATAATTAGGAAATAATTATTACATCTCAACAGATTACAAGGTAGACACTTCTACACAGTTTCCAGTTTTTTTCAAAAAATAAAAACTCTTGAAAAAAAAGTCATGTCTAGTTCCATGTTTTTAGACAACATGACTTTTCCTTGATCCCATCCTTGACTCTTTTCATCTTTAAGTCCTGTGAAAATATTTCAAAACATGGGATGAGCATAAAAAGCTTAGTAAGGGTTATAAAACAAAGAATGAAAACATTTGTTCATAAATACATACAAAACATGAAATATTTTACTTATCTCGTGAAATCATAATATTTTATGAATGTCACATAGAAATCATAAAACATAAAGGTAACTTGTGGCATCCATATCATACTTACATTGTAGCTATCACAACTACATAAGGAGTTACTTTGGAATAACCAACACAGTATATTCCATAACTCTCTATGGATAAACATTCACATTTACCTCTATCATGTTAACCAATTCATTGGAGATCTATCTTGGGCTCACCCGACCTAGGTTTATCACAGAACCACCCGTATACGTAAATAATTCCCAAGAACCATAATACGATCATAACACATAACATAAGCATAAAAAAAGATAAAACTTCCACATTGAAATAACAAAATATCATTTCAATGTATTGAAATAATAAATTTATTCTCAAAATCATTTTCAATACCAAATTATGTAAAAAGTGTATATGGTATTTATTTTATTATTTTAAAAAAATATTCCGGCTTGTTAAGGAAGCCATATATCAAATAATACTTGCGGCGACAGAAAGGTCGTTGTCACTACTTACGTTAAAAAAACACTCCTTTTTGTCGTTTAGTAAAACGATTCGTATAAAAAGATTCCCTTTGAGTGAAAAAGTCAAAGGTGTTTATACAACGTATAAAATAAAAGCGTGTATTAAAACAAAATATATCTCAATGAAAGGAGATTGAGATGAAGTCCCTTACCTTGTGTCCGACTTGACTCGACCATTCTTTAATATCATGAATAAAAAAATATAGTTAATTTCTACTTGCTTAAGAACCTTTTTCAAGTTTATTATTCCTTTTATATCACTTATTACCATGTTTTAAACATTATGTAATCATTTAAGTTAATAATGTTCATTTTTTCGATATTTGATACTTGAGTCAATAATGGACTTCTTATAATTACATGTTGTCCATGTGGTCAATATTCCATTATATCTAAAATGATATTCATGATTTGGATATCATATATATCATACATATCCAGCATATACACGTATTTATAATAGTACATAACATTTAGAGGTAAGAAATGAAATGCACCATTCATGGAGACAGTAAGCCGTACGTACGAATGAACGCTACTTCCGTTTCTATTTCATATTTAATTGAATTAAAACATAATGATACATAGTAGTATTATAATTACAGTATGGTATCATATTTAATATCATTAAATCTATCCTTTATATGTACCACATATGGTATGAACGAGTAATATCACATTGAGGGGGTGGTAGTCCGCACTTCCTCTAATGAGATTATCATGTCTACCCATAATGGAAACCATAAAGGAATGCTATAAATGGAAATTAAAGAAGTATAAAGAAAACATAAACATAATATATATCATATATAAATACAGTGCCATCATAATGACCACCATGACAGGCGGTAGGAGATAATCCAACAATCATCGTTTCTTGAGGCGTTAGTTTTCCATCCACAGAAACATTATGTTCTTCATCCATTAGATGGAGGTGTGTGTAAGTGTAGTTAGAATCCATCAGAAAAAAACATCCTAGTATATTGAGGATACTGGTTTTGTTATAAAATAAAGGAATAAAAAGAGTTTAGGGGTTAGAGAAGTAAAATAAAAGAAAACAATTTAAGAGAAACCGTTACCTTTAATTTGGGTAACTCCATTTGGTTTGAACCAAAGGACTTCTTGAAGTGCCTTGTGCCTAAGGTAAGGCTTATATGAGGAGGATAGGGATGTAGGTATATTAATGGGGTAGAGTTTGGATGATCCCAATGGCTTGAGAGGTGTGTGGAGTTGGTTATAAGTGGTCTCCTTTTATAAGCGGGGGGGGGGGGGGAGGGGCTCTTTAGGGAAGTGTGAAAACATTATTTTATTATAAACACATATTCAGTTTAAAAAGGTCTAAAAATAATTAAGGTTGAAGATACGATGACTCATATTCGAAATAAATTCATCCAATCAGAATTGGAATTGTTTTGGATAATATTTTATTCATTTTAATCTTATTTATTTAAATCATTTATTAATGAGGTAAATACTGCGTCATTATTGTGTCATAAATAATTTAATTTATTTGATGTCTAGAAATTATAAATAAAAACTACCATGATGTAGTAAATATTTTCAGATTTACAATGAATATTTATAGTCAAAAATATAATTTATATAACACAATATACAAATTAATTTACTAAAAGATATTTGTTTATGTCATTTTTTCCTTTACATTAAATTAATTAATCTAAAGTTTCATTATCTTTCATAAGTAGCTCCATGTGGTCCCAAAATCGACCCAAAGATGAACATGGTTGGCCATGACTCATTCAATAAGGTTAGGGAAAGTGTTAAGGTAATCTTGAATTATTATAATATTCTTTTAACCTTTAATTACCCAATTTACCTTTAACTACAGTAAATAAAAGTCAAAAGTTACTATTCACCAAAAATTATTTTAATCTTATTAAACCAAATTTTACTTCTTGATAATAACCATGTATGTCGGATTTTTGAAATTCAATTCATAGAAGTGGTAAAATTTCATTTAAATGAAAAAGTGAGTTTTTAACCACTACTAAGTAGTGTCACTATTCATAAAAAATTGATGTTTTTCAGAAAAATACGAAAACTTCACCCTAAGAATTATTTGATATTATGAATTCAAAATTGATGTCTATTTTTCAAAATTAAAATAATATTAGTGGAATTAATTAATTTTAAAACCAATTCCCATTGTTAAAACAAATAGCGTGTTTTTAAGAAACAGTAACTATCAAAAGATTGACAGTTGTTTATGTCCAATTTCAAAGTGAAATTAATTCCAATGAACAACATTGGATTAAATGGTAAAACTATATTCTAATTACACTTTAAAATAAATTAAAAAGATAATCTAACCATATAAATAAATTATATTAAATGACACTTTTGAATTAAAATACAATATTTTTCACTATTCATTAAAAAATGAACTTTATCATAAAAATTCCAAAAATTTACACAATGAACATTTTGATGTCCCCATTCTAAAGAAGGATTTTATTTGGTCATATAGAATGTATTAAAGTGACCAAAGCTAGATTTAAAAAGGGTTCTTCATTAAAAGGTGATAAATCGACCTTTTAATGTAAATTATGCATAAATTTAGATTCATTCACATTTTAAGCCTCTAACTTTTATTGGATAAATGTAAATTAATTTAACAAACATGTATAATCATATTCTAATTATTTTTGTCCATTCCCTCCAATACAACATCTAGGAGTTAACCACCATTTAAAATAATAATATTCTATTATTAGTGTGCAATGTAAGATTCCAAAGAAACCCGTTGTTGCGTATCGGGTACGCTATCGAACATAGACACCCCTTTAAAGTAAAATTAATATTTAATTCAAAAATATTAATAAATATGAAATATGTCTTATTCTTTATTTACTTGGGATGTTACAATAAAAGAGTTATAATTATTTAAATAAACTTTTATAAAGTCATAGATTAAGAAATTAACACATTTAATTCAACTATTCTGGATTATAAAGAAGTTCCCAAGCGAGTCAGCAATCGAGGTAATGGAATACCCAAACCACCTATATTATTTTGAGAAATTCTCTCTCTCTTTCTCTCTCTATATATATATATGTAAGTTAATAAAATATTCTAATTTTATGTTTTACATATATGTTTCCTCTATATATAAAGGTAATTAACTGACCGATGATACTCCCTTAAACTAAAAACCAACTTGATCTTCCACATACCTGAAGGGAGTTTCAGATCCCTAGAGGCTAAAGACTCCCACCCGGGCATAAAAACCCCCACATGGGACAATTTTTCCCAACCTAAAAAATGATACATGGATTATATAAATAATATACAGAATCAAAAGAAGAAAAACTAGAATAAATATATGCTATAAAAAAGAAAACAATTGTAGAAATATAACTCAAAACCTGATGAAAACTAAAAGTAACATGTACAATAAAAACAAAGGATAACAAAAATAGAAGAAAATTACTCATTTGATATGTGTGAAAATCTCCTAGAATGTCACCACTATCTACCCAAACTCAAAAGATAGAAACCTCACTACCTATTTACGGTGCCTTGTATTTCCCAGTATCAAAAGACAATATTAGGTCAACACATAACCTAAGGGGTGTACAAGGAATGATCTAAATACGATCAGTAGGAATCCAACTGGATTTTCCATATCAATTTTCTATACAATAATCCTAGGATACTCACTTTTAAAGAAAACATGAAATGATAAATAGTAAAGAGGTTTTATATCAAAGATAGATAAATATTTCCTTTCCCCAATTTTCCACATTTCTAAAACAAACTAGGTAAAATATTTTCAAAGAATAAATATCAAAAACCATTTATCAAAATTTAAAACATTTATATTAATGAAAAAATTTAAAACCTTAGAAAAGTGTTAAATAAGACAAGGTTCACAACAGGTTAGGCTATCAGACTACCCATACCAAAATTAATGACTAGTGTACACGAAATTCCTTAGAACATGTGCCTAAGGCATAGAGGAACACCCCATGAGTGAACCCCATAATAATGTTAATATCAAGCCTGTATAAAAATAAACATAGGGATTAGAGTAAATACCCATGAGTGAAGCTCCAAAAAATAAAATGGATGATTTCATTAAGCTACAACTTCCACCTAAGTACTGATTGTTCTCCATGTACTGTAATCCATAAATCATTTCAAATGGTTACACATTTCAAAAAAAAATCCACAAAAATTATTAAACCAATAAATTATTTTAAAACCCATTTCAAAATGAATTTTTAATTCTTTTAAAGTCCCATTTTTTCCATTACACAAAACCAATGTAAAAACAACTTTTAGAATAAATTCATTTAGGCACACAAATCAATCATGTCAATTCATTTATAAAAAACTTTATATGAATAGATAAATACCGTTCATCCAATATAAGATAGATATGAAACCTATTACATTAAAATATGGCCGAACACTACCTATAATAGGATCAAATGACACTGAAATGAAAGCAGAATAACAAATAGAGGCCCTAGAATCGATTCCCATATCTTAGAATTAAATCCCATAAACAAAATGGCTAGCCGAGATGATAAATTAACACATACCTCTAGGAGGTCGCATTCCACACCACATCAAACATAAGGGTCTTTCCCTATAAGAAGATCACACAATGGATCTAGAATAATCACATAAGAACCAACACATGATCAACATACCCTATAAACACATCCCAACAACACCACTGTATCCAATACTAATGAAGAAGCAGAAAGGTTTCTCATGAAGAGAGACAACACCCAACCACCATAAAGATAGAGTATTTAATTAAATGATCCGGAAGAGGAGGATACAACCAAAATTTTTTGGAAGATCCTAGGGTTTGAGGTAGGGAAGAATAAGTTCAAATTAATTTGGACTCAGACTTCCAGAACATAAAATATATTGGGTTTGAAGGGTTTACATTTTAAACCATGGATTTACGATGTAAAATTCGATAATCCACATATTCTCAAAAATAAGAAACCTTTTTTTGATTTATCTAAGGATACATATTTATGATGTAAAAATTTGGTTTATGGAATAAATGGATTCATGTTGTAAACTATTTTCATGGCTTATTCCCGGTGGTATATTTATATTGTAAACTACACATTTATGTGGTAAATGCTCAATATAGGGTAAAAACTTCCCATATTCTTCTAAAAAACTCCCAAAATAACTATGATTCTACCAAACCTAAAAATACACTCTTAAATAAGAAAATATCTTACCTTAAAATATTGGATATTACAATATACCCATCATAGGAATTTACATCTTCAGGAAGTCATGTGAAAGAAGGGAACTCCAGAAAGCGGTGAGTCTATTTCTCCCCCTGATGATTTATTCTCCTTTGTCTCGTGAGAATATGATCAGTGTCACTATTACACTATGACTGATGGAATAAACTTCCCATGCATGACTTTAATCTAATAATTGATGATCTCTACTGGTTTCTCTAGAATATAAATAACTGGCTCTAAATTGATCTCTTTCAAAATTATATTATGATTGGGATAAAGGTGATACTAATCAAGATGATATATAAGGACAAAAATCACTGATTCCATTTAATTAAGCTAACAATTACAATGTATAAGAAAATTTCATGAGCATCTTAGTAACCTCAAATAGTATAACATATCTCAAATCCATATTCAACTGTTTTTCTCAGCTGATGGTGACCCCAAGGAGGAGAAACGTTGAAGAAAAATTAGTCACCATTGAGAAAATCCAAAGGATGACATCGATGACCAAAATATAATTTATGTCAACTCTGCGCTATAAACATATTTTGACATTTATCTTGAATCTCCGATGAAATCTCTTGAATGAGTCTCAGTCCCATAAGAGTGGCATCACCCACCTATTCCCAACAAAGAGGTGACCTTCATAGGTGACCATACAAATACTAGAAGGATTCCATTTTGATTAATGAATAATAAATATTATTATATAAACAATCAACCAGTCCTAGATGGATATCCCATGATCAACCAAAATCCAAGATGTGGGAACTTATCATATACTTAAGGATTTGAATAGCACGCTCCATATGACTATCCATTTGTTGATGATAAGATGTACTCAACTGAACCGAAGTCTCCATAACCTCCTCAATAATCCTAAAAAATATATAAGTAAACTAAAAATACCTATATATGATAATGGAATAGGAACCCCATGTAACCTCATCATATTCTATGTTTATAACTTACCTAGATCATCAATTTTAGCGGTGTCTCTGATCAGAATGAAATGAGTTGATTTCATCATCCTATCAAACACTTTTTAGATTGTGTTATTCCCTCAGGGAGTCAATAAAAATACAAAACAAATTAGATATATACCTCATACTATTTCAAAACTATCATTAGAAGTGGATGGATAATACATGAAGGCTTTTGGTGATATGCCTTTATCTACATCCTAGTGTTAAAGTGGGACACAAAATCTGTAGTATCACACATCATACCAGGCCAGCAAAAATGATGTCTCATGTCATAATACATCTTCATAGAACCTAGATTAATTGAACATGAATAACTATGATAGTTAGACAAAAATGAATTACTTATAAATACTAGGATGAAAAAATGACCCCTACATTAGAGAATACCATCAAAAGGGGGAGACCAACCAAAAAAAGTCTATCTATAATAAAGGGTTTCCTGGATTCCTCTAAACTCTATATCCTACAACTGGTTTTATAAAATAGAATCAAGGATAGATGATGAAAGTTGGACAGTATTCAGAAAAATACCTGAATCATCCTTTTGAGCGTCTATAGTTAACTGAGAAAAGAACCCCATCAGATTCTACTCTCCCAATGAATCTCTGAAAACCTAGAAAAGAACTTTCATTTTGAAGCGTCCGTGATGAAATTTTCATTCCATGGGGTTTAGGTGCAGTTGATATTGAATATATGATTTTTATACCCACCAAGTATGTATTAAGTTCAATTATTAATGAGAAAATATATATCTAAAACTCTTATGGTAAAAATTCTATGAACCTCTTCTGAAAAATATAATTCCTCCAACACTTAAAACCATGCATAACTATGTAAAGCTCAAAATAACAAGTGCAACAATTATTATCATGTGTATGAAGTTGAATATATCCATAAGACACAAAAAGATCATCTTGCATTATAAGATAGCTCAAACCGACACTAGAGGCATAATTATATACCACATAACTCTTAATGAGATCAAATAAGATCAAAATAGGGGTTGAAGTCGGAAGTATTTTAAACACATCAAATTATTTTGGAAAACATTCACCCCATATGAATTTCACCCCTTCCCAATCCGAGTAGTCAAAGGTGATGTAAAATTTTAGAAATCCTTGACGAACCACTGATAGTATCCAACAAGAATATAGAAGCACCAAATCTTAAAAACATTACATAGATCCACCAATGAAAATACAGTCTACACCTTATCAAGATAGAATGACATAACACATTCAAAAATAATTTGTCCCATGAAATTCACTTCTTGGATCGAGAAACTACATTTCAAAAGCTTTCCATAAATTAGTGGATCCTCGTAATTTCTAAAAATAGTTAAAAATGATGCTCTTTCTCATTTCTGGATCTCAAATAAACCATAATATCATCCATTAAAAATATAACAAAAGTGTCGAAATATTGATTGAATATTTGGTTCATCGATTCCATAAGAACTATAGGAGAATTAGTCAAACCAAAAGGAATAAAAAGATATTTGTAGTGTACATACCTTATTTTGAAACCTAAAATGATGATATCCCAACCAATGAACGATATTCAAAAACCACTTTTCCCACTTTATAAGACCAAAAAAATCATCCACATGATGCAAATGAAACTTATTCTTAAACTTCACCCAGTTTAACTTCTGATAGTCTATTCACAACTGAAGTGAACCATCCTCCATCATTGTAAATATCATTACGGATTCCCATGGATAAACACTTTAGAAAATGAAACGGGTCTTTATCAAATCATCCAACTGAGTCTTGATCTCTTTTATCACTGCTGGAGCCGTGTGATAAAAATGCATAAATATCGGCTGCCCACCTAACAATAGATCAATCCAAAACTCTACCTCACTTATTATATGAAGACCAGAAAATTCATCTAGGAATACCACTAGAAAGTCCCAAAAAACCACGAGAAGATTTAAAAAATAGGTACTATAATTGGTATCAATAATAATGGAAGACAACAAACTTCTGGTCTCTAGACGGGGAGGTCCAACACAACTAGAAATCATACCCCACTCTCCCAAATACACCTAAGAGCTCCCATCAATAATAAAAATCAAATAATTTTGATAATAAAAATCAATATCAGTACAGTGAGATACAATTAAATCCATCTCAATGATTATGTTGAATAAATCTAGATTGAGAATCAATAAATCCCAGACTAAATCCACACAAGTTATCGATAAAGACAAGACAGAAACCAAAACCCCTGCTCTCTCGTCTTCCAGAGGTGTCTCTAAATCCATGAAAAAGGACATGAACTCCATTTTATGCTTCAATATGTCAAAAAAAGAGAATATATAAAGGAGTATCTGGAACCTATATCAAATAAATTATTCTTGATAAAGGCTGAAACAAAGATGGTACCTCTTGCTGTAGTTGGGACCTCATCAACCTCCATCAGAAACTCATCCACTACATAAAGATACTTAACTCCAAAAGAATGTGGCTAGAGACTTATGAAATTTGAAGCTTATAAGAGTTCTTAAGTGGCCCTTGTATTTGGTTTTCCCTGAGTATAATAAGGAATAAACATAACCTAAAATAATTTTTGTAAATGGCCATAGTGATCACAAGAATTACACATCTTCGTGGGTGAAAAATAAAAATGTCAGGTTTTATAAACCTTTACACATTGATATAAATTTAGGGGAATACTATTGGATACAAATGATGGTATAGAGAAGGATCGATACTAAGTATAACCTCAAAAAACTTGGCGATCATTCTACTTCTTATTCTTTCCTTGTACACCGCTTAAGATACCACTAGGTGGAAGAGAATGGGAAGAATAGTCAATATTGAATTCCCTATTCATCTCTACCATTATATCCCTATTTGATGTCTCTGTATAGGTGTAAATATTGAGTTTAAACACATGTTATCATATATCTAGTTATAAAACCTATTCGTTCCTCTGATATTTCAACTAATTGTTTGTCACCACATTCAGAGCAAAACGAACCACCTCTAGAAACTGATTGGTGTACTACAACATCAAATGATATCCCTACTTCAAATAGAGTAACTCTAGATACTTTTCCATCATCATAGACTCTAGGTAGAACTAAAAAAAGAACTGGGTTGTAAAACCCTTCCAAACTAAGCCCATGTTCCAATATTCATATCACATAGAATCCCACCATTTCTTGTTGGGACCCTTGAGCTTGAACATTGAACATTTTAACCTGATAATATTAGGTGTCTCTAGGAATATGTAGATTTTATCAGTATTTTCAAACTAGTCCTCTACCTCTTGGAGTCCATTCATACACTTAAAATATGGTGGATTCTCAGGTAAAACTTTGGTGATCTATATATGTCTTCTATAGGAGATGGTTATGCCTCAAAAAACTGCTACTAAAATTATGAAACATTTTGGTCTATGACATGAACTAAATTCATTATAGAATCTATAAAATTATGATCATGAGGAGTATTAACTTGAGGAGAATCCACTGCACCCTCATATTCATCCCATAGAATACATCTCAAATGCATATAACTAAATGAAAAAAAAATAACCAGACAACATAATAAATCTCATTTTAAACGTGGAAACCCATAAGAATAAACTGAGAATAAGATTAAAACTCAACACATGATAGACACATCCGAACATCCTAGGGTAACTTGAGGTTCGTTACAGAAATATCTAGCTAGGAACTCATCATAATACACCTCTAATGTCCTAAAAATATTATCTTTTGTCTACCAGACATCCTAAGACAAGAAATTTTGGGAAAACAACTTTTTATACCAATTAATAATAAAACAACCCGTGGTACCTTATGAAACTAGAATCCGACCCAATCCATCACATAATATAAGGGTATTTCTGATCCCTACGAGCTAGAGACTAGAACTCGAGCATCAAACATGATCAATATGGAATAATTTATCACAAATGATGACATGATACATGACTTATATACATAGTAAAAAGAAATATAATAAGAAAAACCATAATAAATATATTACCTAAAAAAGAAAATAACAATAACAATAAAACTCCAAAGAAGATGAAAATTAAAAGGAATAGGTCCAAGAAAACCAAAATACAACCCATATGGGAGACACTTACTCTTGTGATATGTGGGAAACCACCCAGAATCCCACCACCAGCTACCCAAACATGGATAATAGAAACCCTTCCACCTCACAATAGTTCTTTATCATTCCTTACATAAAAAGAACATACCAGGTATAAAAATAACTAAAGGGGTGTATCGGGTGTGAGCTAAATACGATCAGTGGGATCCCATCTTGATGTTCAATATACAGTCTTTATAAAATAATCTTAGTATGATTGTTTTTAAATACAACTTGGCCTGATAAAAATTAAATCAGTTTTATATGGAAGCATGATAAATATTTTATTTCCCCTTTTTTTCATAGTTCTAAAACAATCTTGGTAAAATATTTTTAGAGGATAAATTTCCATAACCATTTATCAAAATCCAAAACATGTATATCAATGAAAAAATAGTACATGCTAAGCATAATAGTAAACATTCCAAGGATCAAAAAAGGCCATGATAGAGGACTACTAATATCATAATCAAGAACTAGTGAAACCTCAAGTCCTTATAACATGCTCTTATGGAGCATACGAACACTCCATGAGTGGATGCTCTAAAAATTTCAATACTAAGCTCCTAGAAAAATAGGCTTTGTGGCTAGTGGAGCACCCAATTATTAAACCTACCAACAATAAATTGGACGATGGACCTAAGATAAAACTTCCACCTAAGTACCCAAGGCTCCCCATTTGGATCATTTCTCTAATCATTTCAAAGGGTTTCACATTTCAAAATTAATTACATAACACTTTATTGCACCAAAACATTATTTGAAACCCAATTTTATAAACCATTTTCATTGATTTTAATGTACCATTTCCCTTACGCAAAACCAATGGTAAAACATATTTTACCAAAAATCCATTTATGCACACAAATAAATCTTACCAATTAATTTATAATTTTTTATAAAAATATAAAAATATAGTTCATCCAATGTAGTCCATAGATAGAACCACCCACCTCATACATTGGTCTAACACTACCTACAAAAAGATCAACCAAACCTGGAAATATGGGAGGAAAAAAAAATTACCTAGAATCAATTCCCAATTCATGGAATCAATTCCCATTGAGGAATATTAATACATACCTCATGGAACTCTTATGTCTCACCATAACAAACATAAGGGCTGGCCCCCAGAATAAAATTTCCCAATGGATCCATAAAAATTACATAAGAACCAATATGTGATTAATGGATCCTATAAACGATTCCTAGCACCAATTTCATGACTAACATCAATTAATTAGTAGAGCAGTTTCCCATTGACTGAGATGTTGTGAAACCATGATGGAGATTGAGCATCGAACGAAGCGATACAGAAGAGGTGGAGGCACCCAATATTTTCTAAAAGAGCCTAGGGTTTGTGTTAGGGAAGAACAAGATCTAATGAATTGAGATTTAGGCTTGCAGTTAATAAAAACTATTAGGCATGTAGTGTTTACATCATAAACCCAGGATTTACATCGTGAAATCCTTATAATCCTTATATGCAAAAAATACATCACCTTGGGTTTATTTATCTTAGGTGACATATTCATGACATAAAAAGTTTTTTTTATGGAATAAATGGATTTATGATTCAAAATATTTTCATGTATTGTACCTAGTGGTATATTTATTCCACAAACTATACATTTACTTCATAAATATTCCTAGTAGGATGCCACTAGCTCAGGTTCTGCAAGAAAACTCCCAAAATTATTTTATGCCCTATGAACCTGAAAAAACACTCTTAAACAAGAAAAAAAATCATACCTTAAAATCCATAATGTCACTTATACATAGTTTATATTTCCTTTAGTTTTTAGGGATATTCATGTTTTTCAAGTCCCCTTTCTAAACTTTTAGTTAATAGAAACTTGATAATGGTAACATTTATATATATCTTCCTTTTCATGTATCATATTTATAAAGGATATTTTTAATAAAAAATCTATATTTAAACATAAATTTTATCAATTAATTTATGGTGTTGAAGAAAACACTATTCTCTTATCTCTTTTAATGGTCCGTTACCAATTTTATAAAATATTTTTAAGACCAATTTCATAATTTAATTTTAAAGGAGCTCATTTACATTCCTACTACTTTAACCCAATCTTTAGGCTTTCGTTTACTTGATCTCATATCCATGTTCTGTGTTTCTTTATTTTATTACTAATATCAAAAATTCTTTAATCTATTCTTTCTTGGGGAATTATTATGATATATAAATTTGGTTATTACTTGATACATGATTATGTAACCCATTTCTTTATCATGGGTTTTTATCATACTTATGCTTTATGTTTGATTTATTTCCATGTGGAACATATATTCATGACATATTATGATTTGATGGGTGGATTTTGAATTATACAACCCCTAATTGATTTGGTAATGCTTACATGTCATGAGATAATATGTATGTAACATGGTTAATGAGCTTAATATATTATGTTATGTTGTCTTGGTAGTGAGCCTAAAATTATGTTTTTGATGAATTGTCTTATATTTGTTCCATATCATCATGATTCTCATTATTTTTTTATGTTTATATGATTTTAGTTCTCATACTCCATTTACCTATGTGAGAATTTATGATTCTCTACTTTTATATGCTCATGTTATGCTTATTGAATATTGTTTTATATCATTATCTTTCCTATATTTATTATTCAAATACTGTTATTTATGTACAACCCTTTTATTTTTTCTTTGTTAATATGAAATGTCATATATTTATAAAATTATGATGAGATATATGAGTCTATATGAAGATGTAGCTCATCACCTACATACACAAAGCCTCTAGATTTCTATGTTTTTAAGGATATTAAAAAAGATTTAATATAATATGTAATAGATATAAGCTATTATAGGTTATCTATAAGGGATTTACCCTTCATCATGAATCTAGTAGTATAAATATTTCGAAGGGTTCACTTATAATAATGAGACAATCACTGATTAATAGAATTTATGTTTTAGAAGGTATAACACATTAAATTCAGTTGAATTTCACCCATACCTCAGTAATTGATAACACTATGCTCTAGCATAGATGACTTGGAACTATAATTTCCAAAGGATTAGATGAACTGAGTTAATAAGGACTATTTAATGAAATAAACTTAAATAATCTACTTGTTTGCGAAGATTGTGTGTATAGAAAATCTAAACATGTGTGTTTTAAAAGGTTTGAATAAAAATATAAAACCCCATTGAATATATTCATTTGTATTTGTGGGGTCCCTCCCATCATTACCCCCATAGTGGAAAAAGAATATTATAGACTTTATTGTTTATTTTTCATCTAACATTTGGATTTATATATTTGAAAATAAGTTTGATGTGGTGGAAATGTTTAAAACTCAGAAAACCAGTTATGAGAACAAAATAAGATAGAAAATAAAGACTCTTAGAAAATACAATTGGATTGAGTGTATTTATAATAATCATATAGATTATTATAACTCTAAAGGGGTTCCCAGACATTGTACTATCAATCATACCCCATAATAAAATATATTTTATAAATGGATAAATAGGACTATTCTAGAGAGGGTGAGAAGTATTATCACACACTCTGGTTTTATATAGTATTTCTAGAAAAAAGGTACTACTACATAAGTATATATAATTAATCACTATACCTTCTGAACTATAGGTTTCAGAACTCCTATAGAGTTGCAGACATGAAGACCACCTTGTAATTAACACCATAGTGTCTTTAGTAGTACTACATATAAACAGAGAAAAATTGATAATCCAAAACCACAAGTAGTCAGGTTTGTTTTTATAAGATATCTTGAAGGTGTTAAAAATTATATTTTTTGGATAGATAAGAATAGTTTTTTAAAATTTATTATAACTAAAGATGATTTTTTTTCAAGAGTCTACCTAGCCCAAGAATAATTCTTCCATTCCAAAAAATCACTAGAACACCCTAAATCATGGGAATTGAAATCCCTATGATATCCTAGAATAAATTTCAACATAATACTATCTATACTAATACTCATTAATATATTTCTATTGATTCTGATTCTGACTCTGAGTTGGAGGAAAAGGGAGTTGATGACAATAGGGATTACCATTTAACTAAAGATAATTTCAAAAAAAAAAACTATCTGACCCCCTACTCGATCCAATCACACTGATGTGGATAAACAAAAATTTAATATTTCTCAAGATATTAATAGTGATAATATAAAAACATTCAATAAATAAATGAAGTTGAATAATTCTAATTCATGGTTTTCTACCATGAAAAACGAAATGAATTCCTTTATTAAAAATCAAGCCTAGATTATTGTAACGAAACATTAAAATGTTAAATTCATAGGCTAAAAATGGATTTTTAAAATAAAGGAAGATAATTATGTGTAATTAAAAATTAAATTAGAAATATTTTTTGGTTTCTAATGGATTCTTAAAATGTGAAGGGATCGATTATAATGAATTTTTTCCTTTATTGCATGGAATTAATATATTCGACTATTTCTTGCCTTCTCCTCCCATTATTATTTCCACATTGAGAAGTTAAATATAAAATGAATTTTCTTTATGGAATCTGGTTGAAAATATTTTTCATAAATCGTCCTAATATATTTTTAAAGGATTAAAAACATCATAAAAAATTTATTTTACAGAAAAAATTATTTGGATTAAAACAACATTCAAGAAAATGATATAAGTGGTTTAGTTCTTTTATTGTTGATTTGTTTTATTAGAATCAATAACGATTCATGTTTTTATTTCAATATTATTAAGCATGAAATTATATATTTTTCATATGTTGATATAATTATTCTTATGTACCAAAACATAAGGCCAATTAATTATAAAAATATCCAACTTAATATTACTTTTCAAATGAAGGATCTAGGTAATGGGAAACAAATATTATGTATAGAAATAATAAATAACATAAATATTAAAATATTCTATCTATCATAACATGCCTACATTAAAAAATTATCTAAGTGGAAGTTTTTTGAGCAGTATAAAACTGTTAACATACTTTAGGTCAACACTTTAACCTATATCTTACCTATTCCATTAATAATGATTTTCAAGTAGAATTTATTGGCAAGATACTGTATACAAATGTTGGTTGAATCCTATTTATGGTTTGATCTATTCTAGATTGGAATTAATTTTGTTTCTTTTACATTAATCAGATTCATGAGTAACCCTGAAAAACCAGACTAGCATGTATTGAAATGGTTTCTTAATTATGTATTTATGTCTTCTTAATTGTGTATTTTTTTGTTGGAAGAAATAGTTGTTTTGATAATTATGTATTTAGGTTTGTTGATTCTAACTATTCCACAAATGTGGATACATGAAATTTAATAACTGTATATGTGTTCTTAGACTATAGTGGGCCCGTGTTGTGGAAATTTATCATGAAGTCAGTCAATGCATTTCCCACCATGGTGGCTAAATACATAAACTTAACTTAATGTATAAAAGATTATATTTGTTTAAATTTTTTTAGAAATGAATTTTATTTATATATTGGTATAATTAATGTATATTGTGATAGAATGTATTCCATTCATTTATCTAAAAAAACATTTTCCATGGTAGATAAAAGTACATTGATATTATGGTATATGTTTGTTGGGATGTTATTGACATTGGGATAATGTGTCACAATAATAAGTGCATTGCCAATAATTCTGTAGATAATTTGACTAAGGAAATCCCATTTTCAAAGTTTAATAATTTCTTGGGTTTATTGAATATCTTCCTAATAAAATAATATACGTTTGTATGATCACCATTGTTCACAGTAAATTTTATTGAAAAGGTGGAGATTTGTGAAATATACTTCCTGTATAGTTACAATTAATTTGTTGGTGTTTAAATTGTATCTTTACCTTTTATTTTTTCCATGAAATATTTATTTCAATTTTTAATTATTATTATGGTAATTTTTTGGTGGGTATATTCTAATGGGCCTCCATGCCTCCTGTCTTGTGCTATTGTCTTCATGGCCTCTGATATTTTGGATCATTGATTTATGAAGGGTCCATTCTTGGCCATTGATCAAATTTACTAAATGATGCTCAAAGTGAAATTTTAGTTGAATACACATATATGCACTAATATCCAGTCATAGGAAGTCATATATCCACATAATTTGTTACATAGTTAGCATTTAGGAATAAACCATTCCATTTTTTCCGTACATTCATCCTAATATTTTCATGTGACTTTCCACCATAATTATTACCCATCCTTTTGGTTATCTATGATCATTATGCCACCTATTCAGTTCTCGAGGCCAGTAATAGGATTTTAGTTATTGTTTCTGATGCCATATTTAATAGAGAGTGAATATGATAAAGAGAGATATAGTTAAGAATAAGTTGGTTTTGAGGTACTGTTCTCATTTCCCAAATACTTTGTTGTTCAAATCCATGGTGTTCAAAACCCGAGTACTATTATGGTAGATATTAAAGGACTTATATATTAATATTAGAGGAGGATGATCCATTCCACAAAAATTTTGATTAAAGGTTTTAGATCCATCTTCTACTATCATAAACAATGTTATTTATATTTTGGAATGAATGTATAAGTGAGTTAGCCATATTATTTAGTCTTTTTTTTATAATTTTATAACCTATTTATTTTTAGGTGTGTGGTGTTGGTCCATACAAGAAGACAAAAGCATTAATTCCTTATGCCACAGTTGATTTGCATTACATGGTTTAATGAGGAATGTATCCTCAGATAGATTCTATTATCCTTTAATTTATTTTGAGTATATTATATTCGATTTGATTGAGTTATATAATAAAAGTTCCAAGATATAGTATTCTTATCAAAGATATTGGTTCAATATGGGATAAATAATGTATATACCCACATTATTATAATACTTAAATTATCAAATCTTTGAATCCTTTAGTATCCACAAATAATGTTAATTACAAATACCTTAGGGATATTTTTTTCTAATCCAAGTGATGATAATCAATCAAATGTAAAAGTATATAAATGAGGATAATAAAAAATTAGATGATTTATAGGGTGAGGAAAAATAGAAAACACTATGATAGAGGTTTTTAGTTGGCCTCAAACCTGAGGGATATATTGTTAGCCTATAATATCGGGAAGTCAGTTTAACCTCCTCTAAAGTGTTACCTAAATTTAGGGATAGTGAATCACACATAGAGAAACTAATTTATGATGTAAAATAATCTCTTTTCAACATACTTAGTTGAATTAAATGGATGGTGCATCCCACCTAATGATACTCATATATAATGGGAAGTGTGTTTCACATGGACATACTCATCAAATATGGAAGTATGTATCAATTTATTATCATCATCATAGATGGTATTTCATCTCGTCCATGGAATCCTCATTACAATGGGTAGTGCATTTATTTGAGAAACCCCATTACAGAGACCAGCACATCCTTCCATTAAAACCCATCATTGAGGGTAGTGTTTCTTGTGTATGTCACCATATCATAGGGAGATGGGTGTCATGTTTGTTCAAAAAGGGGAAAAAATACCACATGTATATCCTTAAATAGATCATAGGTTGGTATATCTCCTAATTTAGAAATCATATATCGCAATTCCAAGGATAATAATACATCTAACCTCATCAATCACATTAATAACCACTGATTGGAAAAGCATCAAATGCAGCTAATTTGGTACCACCATATACCTGGTGGGAAAATTAAATCATCTAGAATATATTATCTCAATAAGATAGGTGGGTGACATGTCCTATCATGAGTATCATCTCTCTTTATTTTATGTAATAATGTTCCATCCTGATAATTTTTTGGTTTTCTAGAGAGCCCATACATCTCCAATTTTATAGATAGAAGATAATAGTTAAAACACAAACAAAAAACCATATAATATTACTATAATAATAATTATAGAGTCCCTATCCATGGACTTATTCGCCAGTTATAACCCATATCTTATGAAAATTCTAGAGTAAAATGGTTCATTATTGTCACCCACTCATCCACCCTTAGTGGAATCCCATTTTTCTAATCCAATTAAACTCTATCATACCATATTTAATGACCCAAATCAATAACCTTGGTTATACCAACTCAATTATTATATTTTTTCATAATAAACCCTTTGTATGCATCACTTGCATCCCTTTACTCCCAATGACATATAATGTCACTTCATATTAGACCTCACTAGGTTGCTCGATCCCTTACCAAAGTTCACTCACACCTAAATGACTAAAAATATATATCACTTTATTATCACCCAATGGTGTCATAAAAAACCAAAAATCCTGAGAAACATGTATGATATCACCACTAAATCCCTACCAGGTCTATCCTTGCCCCCATACCCATTTTACCCCCAATCTAACTATTAGGTCAAACACACCTTCTTACCCGCACTTTTATTCCATTCAATTTATGAATTTGTAAATAAATAAGTTAATATTTGGAACCACCTACCTCAAGCCAGAGTTATCCTCTTATTTTAAGCCCATTATATCCTTGACTGAGACCACATTGAACATTCTCCATTTCCCATGCGCTTTAATCTCATCCAAGAGGCTTTGTAATTAATTAAAATAAATATATAATTAAGTTTCATAATTAATCCATACTTATATAATTATACATAATTTGTATATACATCACCATATTGGATAAAAACATAAAAACCTAAAGCGATGAGGGTGTGGTCTACTACACACACACATGATATTATAAATAGTAAAAAACCTAATTTATAATTTTTAATCACCCAAAAATTTCATCCTAATTTTATAAAAATAATTAATGATCAAGGAAGTGGCTTACCATAAATGGAATGATGTGAACACATGTGAATTCTTCCTTACCAATTCACTTATCACATATGCTAATAAAATCCACATAAAATAGGTTTTATTTCCCCATGAATTAATAGAATAAAAGATCAAATACCTAATACACTATAATAAATCTATAAATTAAGATACAAAAGAATTTGGAAAAGAAGAGATGATAATACCTCGATTCACTTTGAAATACATTCTTAAATCCTCCTAGATTGATAGGTAATCCATGGAGAGAAGAGATGAGTAAGGGGGTGTTCTACACCTTTGATTTGGAACTTGGTAGGAGATAATCCTAAAGGGTGATAAAAGGGGATGATCTAAAAATGACCATTATTCATCCAATAGAAAATGGACTAATAGTTTACTGGGTAATCGATGTACCCACACTAGTCACTTGGTTTCCAAACTAAGGGAAACCCATCTTAGTTTCTCCACTGGGTACCTGGTGGAATTATATGTATATCATTGTGGATACAATAACTATAGAGACCCAATTCTCTAATACATATAATTACATGATTTTTAACATACAAATCCATGGAGACAACCCTGAGGATATATAGATTTAGTGTTTTTGGGAGACTTGGTTCATATTATATCAACTTTAAAATAAAATAATTTTATTTTATTTTAATCGGTATAATAATATCCTAAATCCATTTTTTCTTCTATAATTGTGAAAGATATCTTAGGGAATAAATAAAGAAAATGGGTGAGCTACAAATCCAAATAAGGGAATAAGTATGATAACAAAACATAAAATATGAGTCGAAAGGAATAACATGATATCATAAAATAAAAGGCTCATGAAAAATCATATGGGATAAATAAATAAAGAATATGACATCATAAGATCATGGAAACATTTGAATGTGACAAAACATAAAACATGGAATAAACATAAGTAAAGACATTGCTGCCAAGATAAAGGAACATGGTGGATAAAGTCCCATCGTCGATTTGGTTTACTCCCTAATCCCATATATATCATCTCATGAGATATAAAAATTACCCATTGCATTGGAGTGATATATAGGTGAACCCATCAAGGAATGTACGTGAATATGTGTTCCACACAAGGTAATCACAAATAAGGAATAAACATAAGAAATATCCATGGAAGGAAATGTTTTACATAATCTTACATCAAATCATATTCAAATGATATTTCATAAAGATTCCAAATAAAGGAAGGACTTAAATTTTGTGAAAATTAATATTTAAATTAATATGAATATTTATCAAATATGGTGTTAATTTGAATAAATATTCATGAGAAATTCTGGAGAACTTGGTATAGAAACAAACCATTTAAAACAGTGTTGTTAAAGAATCTATAAAAGATTTTTAAAGAAGAAAATGATATGGAATTTTAATTGAAACTGGAGGTAAAAAAAGGTTATCCATAAAAAATTTCATATATCATGAAATAGTTAATGGATAAAATAATTTAAGATAGTGTTTCATGAATTAATTAAGGTATAAAAGAGTTTCCCTTAATCAGGTTTGATTTTAAAGAAGGTGTTGAGAAATGAACGAGAGGCATGTATAACCCCAAAAAATAAAGGTAGAATAAGATAGGTATATATATAAGAGAAATATATATATATAATTTAAAATAATTCCATAACATTAAATAGAGAGATAAATTTAGGTAAGATAAAAATTCACAACCCAAAGAAATGAGGGTGGTTCAAAGAGTTCCTTTACCCCGAGTCCTTGACTCACTCTGTAAAGTCACCTACCTTCCTAAATAATCAAATTAATTATATCAAATAATTTATTAAGAAAATTTTCATCCATATTTTATTTATTATTGTTATTTTATATTCATTTAAATTAATTTTGGTAAGACATCATGTTTATTCATCCTCTCCTATGGGAGTTCTTTTCACTGTTCCAATTTCACTTTAGTTTGTGGATAATTATTGAATATATTATCAAATGGGACTAAAAATATAGAAGTAAAATAAAATGATATTAAATTCCTTATATACTTTTAAATGGTCCTAAATATCTATATTTTTTCTGTTATATATATGATTAATTTATTATAAACATTACTGTTTTAGGGTCAGTTCATTTAATAGGTTTTATTGAACATCATAAAAATGGTTTATTATATTATATTTAATTGTTATTAAAAAATTATAAAACATTAAAAAAGATAAAATATACTTATTACTGTCATATTTAACCATAATATTATTCCTATAACCCTCTATGAAGGTGGGGTAGAAAAAACGAAGTACATTGTTCACAGAGGCAGTGAACCCACCATAATATGAATAATCATTTTCATTTTAGAATGAAATGAAAAGATGTTTTATAATTGATATTTAATTAAAAAAACTAAAATTCTTATATATTTATTATAATAGAGTCATTTTGTTATGTTTTATGGAATAATTGATGAGGTGGGAGAAGAAGATAGGATTAAATGATGGTTAAGTTAAGAACATTACCTCTTTGGATGTCCTCTCTTAGATGATACCTTAATAAATTTTGGGTTGCTATTTTGGTAAGAAAAAAACTACTCAAATTTGTTTAGTGGTATGAGGATATATTTAGTTAGAATATGGGGAAGCTGATAAGCTTAGAATGTGTGTCGAGAAGGGATGGTAAGGGGTGGTATTTATTAGTGGAGGAGAGATAGGTGTTTTTGAATAAAAAATTTATTAATTTATTGTTTTTTCTAGTGACTACCAGTAGTTTTGATTAATGTGACTATGTAAAGTAATTATTTCTTGTGATTTTGAGATAATGACTTATTATATCATCCCTAACTCAATAATTCATGTATTTTTCTTATAATGAAAAAGACTGCATTTTTTTTGTATTTCACTATTCACTATAACTTCAACAATTTTAGAAAAAATACAAAACATAATCCAAATCATTTTTAAATGTTTAGATTCAAAAACTGAAATCAATTTTATGAAAATAATTTTATATATATGAGAAATTCAATTTTTAAATTTAATCATTAATTATTTGAAAATACCAAATTTTATATTACGATAAATTTTGTGACCCATTGAAACATCACTTATGGTATTATAAAATTATGTTATCATTATAATGAAACAAAATTTATTTTATAACCCCATTTTATTAAAATAAAAAATCATTTAAAATTGTATATTTACCATTAAAATAAAAATAAATCATACGTGTTTTAAAAAAATACATACTGTTTTTATCAATTTTAAAACATTCATTTATTTGTATCATGACATAAATTTTCTATATTTTCATTTTATCATATACTGAAAAATTATTTTATAATTTCATCAGTGAAGTTACTATTCTAATGGTCAGGTTACTATTTTTAATGGTCATATCACTATTCCAATGGTTATATAATGGTCACATTGCAATAGTCAAGTAATGGTCAAGTTATAGTCTATTCCTAAACATCACACATAACTTTACATTCTATATATACTCCACCATTATCATACATCATCATTGATTACTTATATTACAAGGTAATATACTTCCCTTAATAATTTTTATCAAATTCCGTATGTTTCTCTTTCTTTTTATAGTCATCCTATTAGGAGTGATATTCTTAGGAGAATTTGGACCTTGGATTTTTCATTAGTGTGTGAATTATTCTTTTTTTCCTCCCTCACTGTACAATTATTATATATTATAGTAAACATTATTTCATTATGTGTAATTTTTCTATGAAATTTAAAATCCTTTTATGTGTATATATTGTAAAGTATAAAAAACAGTCATAGTAAAATATAAATTCTTTTACTAATGGAAGGATTTTTTGGGTAATTGCATTATTACTCCCTTAAGAAATTTCACCCATGAAATTTCATTTGACACACTAAAATGAAAAATTAAAAGTGTATGTGTATTTAATTTCTTCCTCAACTTCCTATTTTACCTCTTTGTACTTTTGGTTCCTCCATAATACTTTGAATATGTGAGTTTTGTTGTTGCACAAAAAATTATATTTATGGTCAAAGATATTCACCAGTTTCTCCTCATAATAGTGATCATTATCTAACTATAAAACCTATGAATTTAGTACATGTGAATGATCTGTTATGTACATTCTCAATAGGGATATATGAAACACATCATGTACCTGAGACAAGTTTTGTGGGAGTGCTTATCGATAAGCCACAACATTGATGTGATCAAGAATCTCAAAGGGGCCAATGTATCTTTGAATTAGCTTTCCCCTCTTCCCAAATACCATGACTCTCATCCATGGAGATATATGGGGGAACACTTTATCTCTAACATCAATCTCTCAGTATCTTATATGGTAATTGTTACAGATATTTTTCAACTTTTATAGGTTTTAATGTTCTATCAAATGGTCATGATATTTTCTACCTTTTCAACTATTTAAGGTCCTAAAATCATGTGTTCACCATATTCATCTTAAAAAATGGGTGTTATATATCTCTTCACATAAAGTGATACACATGGATCCATTTGGATTCTTGAGTGGAATTTATTATTATATGATAAATCAACTAGTGGAAGTTGTTTTTCCCATACTCCTTTTAAGTCTATATAGCATGATCTCAAAATGTTCTCAAGTGTATAGATAGTCTACTCAAATTTCTATCAGTTTGAGGGACATAATTCATAATGAAGTCCAACTGAGTGTTTATATCATTTTGATTTTTTTTCTAGAATTTTGAGGTTAATATTGAATCTCAATCAGATATAATTTATAATGATATTCCATGAAACAACAACACTTATCTAATGTATAACCTTATAATTTTTTTAAGTGAGAAGTCCTCACAAATTATAAGTGTGAAATATTTTTAAGAAGATCCACTATAACCCATATAAAATTATTTTTTCTATATTTCTTTTAAATCTCTATGAAAAAGTCCACAGTGATGTTTTTCCATTTCTATATAGGTATGGTTAATGGTTGCATCATTCCATTGTAATTTTTCGTATCTAACTGCACTTTTTAACATACTAGGAAGTTTGATGTATATTTAATGATATACTTCTTCATATCATCCCACAAATAGTGATCTCATAAATCTCGATACATCTTCATGACCCCCCGGTGTGGATGGCGAATGTTGAGATATATTCATCATTCAATATGTCCTAATTTATCTTAGGATTTGTTTATAATCATAGTCAAGACCCAAATATTACAAATCCTTCTTCAATAATTTTTAACTATGAGTATTTATCTTTTCATAGAGCCTACACCTTCTTATGTATTTTTACATCATCCATTTAAACATCCTTTATCATCTCTAGAATGGATAGTTGAGAAAACATTTGATCAAGGTAGGATTTTGTTCCATACTTTATGACATCCATGTTCATACTTTGAAAGTATAATAATATTGGATCTATATCAATTATATCAATTGATAAGGTTGGAAGATATTTTATAATCCGATCATTTTCTAAATTATTTTAATTCCTAGGATGGTATTGGATTGTGTAGTCATATCCGTTAATCCACTCTAACCATTTTCTCTAAAGTATATTTAGCTCTTTCGATGTGAATATACTTGAGGATATTATAATATGTATATATTTCACTCTTATCTCTATATAGATAATTATATCAAATATTTAATGTGAATATCAATATAGAAAACTATAAATCATGCATTAGATAATTATTATCATGAAATTTCTATAGCCTTGAGATGTAGGTTATCATTTTATCATTTTTCATCAGCACATAATTCAATACCTTATTTAAAGTATCACCATATACCATGAAAATCTAACCACTTGAGGGTAATTTGAGTATGATTGTAGTGATAGTTATATTTTTTCAATTCCTTGAATCCTTCTTCACATTCATTAATATAGAAACATTTCACTCCCTTCAGAGTTATCTTGTCCAATGGGTTTGACAGTCATGAAAAGTTCCACACGAATCACCAACATTACCCAACTAGACCAAGGAAAATATGGATCTTCTCTATATATTTTGTAATGGTACACTCTTCAATCAACATTTTTTCTTTTAATAATTAAAAGGGGATGTCATGGGTGCTCTCAAATGATGTGTTATTTTTATTTCTTTGGTGCCATGGAATGTCTTACCAAAAACATTCTCTAATGTGGATGTTCTTAATACAATATATTAAAGGTATTTTTTAAAAAATAAAAATAAAATGACTACTAAAAATGATCGGTTGGTTTTTTTCAGGTATTATAACATAATAATATTTATTTTTTATGAGGATTATATATTTTTTTAATTTTTTTTATTTTTGAAATTTGATTGATAAAACCCAAAAAGAAGATTTTACTTCTAGAAAGTATTTATTGAAGGAATAATTGATCTAACTATAACCTGTAAATTAATTATCAATCATTATCCTTCAAATTAAAATAAAATTAATCATGATGTCCTAATTTTTTAACCATTAACCCTATGATTATTTACCTTAACCACAAAGCTGAAATGAATTAAACCCTAGGCTAGATTCAGAACAAGAAATCACAAAACCCTACTTTGATTGTAATTCTAAGGATAGATTATAACCAGTGGCTAATTAAGGATCATATAAATACTATAAGTGTTGATTAATTGAGTTTATGGATTATATTTTTACCCTATACATTTTCCCCATATTATTTAGTTTTACAGTTTAAGATTGTATCCTAAAAATTCACATATTACTCAATCTCACATGATTTTTATTAATTGTTAAATTTGTATATTTATTTATTTTATGTCTAAAAATAAATTCATAGATCCTATTAAGGTAATTATATTATCTCAATTATTGAAAAAAAGTGAATAGGGTGAGAATGAGATCAATTAAAAAGAAAAAAATACTCTTCCATAGGTGGTGTAGTCATAATAGAAACGTTTTTCATGTGCAAAGGTATAAATATGGTATCACCTAAACTTTTTTATACTAATAATTTCCACACAAAACAATATAACACTATAATAATAGAAAATTAATAAAATATTTGAAAAATAATAGAAACTATGTTTTTATTATAAAAATAGAATCATTAGAGCGTGATGAATAAGAAGAAGGTTTGAATGAAGGGATCCTAGTTTCAAGAGATAAACGTCTTCAAATTATTGGAGAAATAGAGTTTAAAAACTTCCACTATGACATAAATCTCTTAATTCAGGTCTAAACCCCAGTAAAGGATAAAAAAATGCATTTATATAGGGAACGATAAGCAAGGATTATCGTAATTTACAAGTTTGAATTGGAAAATTCAGCCAAATATTTTAATCCAAATTGCGTTGACTTGTTAAACTCTAAAAAAAGAACAATCTATCCATACAAAAAATTTATATGTGAGTAATTGGGCCATATATCTACCTTAAAAATTTTATCTCAATAAAATCCTATATGTAGAAGATAAGAACCAAATGGTGAGGTGGTACCCAATTTGATGAGTCTAGTACATATTTGACATCATATCCCATTAACCCCAAAATAAATGAAACCAATGATTATGTGGTATAAATTAATGTTTTATCCCTTTATTAAAGAATTTTCTAACAAAATTGTATGTTCAAATAATCCAAAGAAAAATATTTATGGCCTAAAACCTATAGTTCACTTTAAAAGGGTCAAAATTGGATTTTTTATCAAATTTGAAATAGAATAATCTAATCCCAAATATTTCGTATAAAAAATATTTAACAAAATGTGTGGAAATTATGTTATTTATTTTCAATAAAATATTCAATATAAATTAATTTATCAACTTCCCCACACCTACACATTGTCACGCTTTTCCAAAGTCAAAAGTCATGTAATCCATAGAATTTTGATAATTCAGGAAGAGTAAGATTCTCATAAAGTAGTCAATCTAAATAAATTTGAATTTCATTGTTTCATAAAATATTTACAAATAAAATATAGTGATATTAATGACAATGATCATATTAATATAAGTTATGGGTCTACAATTCCAATAAATCCCAATTAGTGTGTGTTCTAACCATTTTAAGATCATATATCCATACATTATACAGTATATTCAGTTCAAGTAAAAAATTTATTATTAATTGGTTTAATTACATTGAACCTATTATTTTTTCCTTTACATTAAAATTTCAAGACACACTCACTTATTAATTCCTAAAATTAAAACTTTAAAGTCCTAATACATCCCTAAATATTGTAAATTTCATCACCCCTTTTAATTAAGACAATATATATACATATTTGTTTTATTAGTTTTTTGATTTTTTGATGGTGTACAATATTTGGATATCTGGTAATCATGCATAGATCAATTCAGTACAATAATTAAATTGATAGGATTATAAAAAATATATGGATCAACAATTTATTTAAGCTAAACAAATTACCTAACTTGACTATATCTTCAATTGAGAAAGATTAATTTCACAAGTCTTGATTGTGCATATAGTTATTTGGGGAAATCTTGGAAAACATTTACCTTGAAAAAATATGACAAAGAACAATGTAAAAATCTGAAATGTTTATAATGAAATAACTAATCATATCATCAACGACATCCAATTTTATAATAATCAACCATTGATGATGAAATCTAGATCATTATTATCATGCTACCAAAGAATTTGTAAAATTTTTACCTGAATTTTCTATAATTTACTCATGTAAATGAGAATGTTATATGATGTTCCTTTCTTTTTTCATTTTGTTTCATTATTTTTTTGAAAAATAACATAAAAAAACCAAAGAAAACCAAAAATTAAAATCATAAAGAAGCTACCCAAAATTTTATCCCCTCCCTTTACATAAAATATTAAAATTTCTTCAATTTTTACCTATGATATTATATATGCATATAGAATTTAGAATTTTAAATAGGAAAAGTGAAATGTTTATGGACTACCTGATCTGCTCAAGTGATTATGGGGTTATGTAGTGTGATTCAGTCAACTGCATGTGTGGTATGTCCCTTAATGTATTTCTTTAATCACTAAATACTGACTATAAATGTCCTTCCTATAGCTTCTTGTGTAATATCCACTACACCATAAGGAAAATAATTAGATACAACATAATTTTCTAACAATCTAAAAGAAAAATTCCTTTGATAATATCCTTCATGTTTTTCTATTTAACACTCTTATTAGATCCTTGATTTCTCATATGAGGATATTCAAATCTTCTCAAGTTCTTGACATTGAAACTTCCTTTGATCTCTTTCCTAGGCTAAATCCATGTTGCAATTATTTATCGCCCAAAATATCTGATTCTCAAATTACACCGGTAGATGAAAGGTTGTTTCAAAAATTTACATTGAATTAGGACATACCAATTATATTACTTTGTTATATCCTATAATTCTAAATAGCATCATCCATGTTCTTTATTCAACCCTTTCTATATTGATTCATGGTTTTCTCCAATATCTACATCAACTCCCAATTTGATTCTTTGAATTGCCCATGTGTTTTTGCGTATTAAAGAGTATATTTTTTTGAATTCCAAACCATACTTAGAAGTATGAAATCCAAATTACAATTAAAAATGTGTGACCCTTGGCCACTGATGATATAGTCTTTTATATTCCTAACTTGTAAAAAATCTAATCCCTAACAAAGTTGACTATAACATTAAAATAATCAGTCTTAGTGGAATTTTCGTCCACTTATTTTGCAACATAATCCACAAAAAATAAGATATAATAAACATAAATATATAGTAAATAGATCCATATAATCATGTCCCCATGCATGAGAAATTTCAATGAATAATATGGGCTCTTGAAGAATCTCGTGTCTCCTAGAAATGTTACCAATGTGTTGGAAATGTTAGCATGACTTAAAAAACACATGGTAATCATAGAATAAACTAGGAAAATATAAACATGAGTAAAATTCCTTAATATATGTACATTCGTGTATAATGTATTCTATATAAGAAAGTGTATGATAGAAAAGTAGAAGAGACTCAAAGTCATGATCGGGAACACACTTCCTACTAACCTGGTCACTATACATGCGTCAAAGATTGGGATCGTCCCATACATAATACCCAAACGCACTTTTCAATATTTGTACATGTTATTTCTATATATTTGTAGATATTTTAGGGGAAACAAGAATGTTGAATGTATAATCATACTAAGTATGTGTACTTAAGAGTTTATAAATATATTCATCAGCAAATGTGTCCCAATGTAGTAGTTGGTCCAAGGTGTCATCCTATAGTGTATGAGTGATACTGATCAAGAGGCCTATCAAAAAGTTCTCTAAACTATTCATTTCCTTTATCCCAATATTAAACTCTTTAATTAGGGTTATTCAATGGATAAGTATGGGATTTACATATATATTCTTCAAGAGGTACCTCAGTGATGCATGATTATAAAAACAACTACTTTAGATACCAATAAATAAGAATATAATCAATCTAAAGAAAATGTGATAGAGAGAAACTCTATTTTTATATTCATTTAGTTTTTTTGTTATGAAAAACATTTCCTTGAGTCATAATCTATCACATGCTAATGTCTCTCCACCCTCTATGATAGGACTCCTCCAACTGTGATGTTGGATGCATCACAACTAATCTCGAATGGAATCTACCACTGTAAGGTATGAATGATCGGTGGTGTAGTGATATATTTCTGTATATAATTAAAGGAATCCATACAAGAATCATCAAACACCAAATTAGAATAATTTTAATGAAATATGAATAATGGAAGAGAAATCTTAATAAAACATGTGATGAAACATCAATAGAAACGTACATATCCTATAAATGTTTTAACATCATGCAATCATATTGGACATGGAAACATGGGAATAATGTAAAACTAAGATCTATAATCCTTTTATACATGTTTTGAGACTACATGAAGAAGGATAATACCCTTATCTAACATGGAATGAAATTTATTAAAATTTGAAACTAGATTTTTCTCAATACAATGATGCAATCAATTACCAAAACTCAAGATAAAATCATCAAATAAGGATCTATACATAGTAAAATAATATCATAATTCTTCCATGAAAGAATCAAGTAAATCAAAAAAATACTCACCATACAGATATACAAGGTATCTATGTCATTAAAAATTCCAAATGGAATCTATCAGTAAGAAAATTTACTGAATAGGTAGGTGAATGTCATCTTCTCCTAGTCCTCTATTGCAAATAGAACTTGAAAAGAGCCACATAAACCATCCAATAAACCTTAGTTTGTCATACGTAAAATTATATGAAGAATATGATCAATTAATGAAAGTTTGAAATGTTTTTTCATGGATTGATATAGTATCCTATAATCTATGCAAACCCACAAATTGTTTTTCACTCTCACAAGAACTAAATCATTATTTAAATTTTCAGTAACGATGAATCTAGTTTTATTTAGCACAACTTGGAATTAGATAACCCACTGAGAGTAAATAAATAGGGTAAATGATACGCTCCTAAAGTTAATTTTCCACCACTTTCTTTACAACTTATCATAATGTGGGGTTAAGTCACCTTTCTGGTTGTCTAACTAGTTTATGCCCGTCCTCTAAAAGAATCATATGCATGAAAATGGAGGGGATAATACCTGGTATTTCTTCTAAGGTCAACCAAATTTCCTTAATATTCTACATTAAAGGATTTAAATTTTTTGTTTATTATTTAATAAGAATATTATTCACAATCATTATAGGAAATATTTCACCATTCAATATGTGTGAATATTTAAAATTTTGGGGAAATAGTTTGAGATCTTGTTTGGGTGGGTGATGTAATGATGGAAATGACATTGGAAGTGATATATGTGAATAATTTATGTTTAGGTATGAATTTATATTAGTAAAATTTGTAAATAATGCATAAAATCTATCTGAAAAATCAACAACCATGTTGTAACAAAAAATTACATTCCCAAAATAAGAATTCACATCAAAATTATTACCAAGAAAGGTGTTTTCATAAAAAATAGGTGTGGAAATGTTTATAGACATTAATAAATCCCTAATAATTAAAATATTATCAACAATGGAATGAACCCCATTTGAAAATTATAAAAAAAATCAACATTTAGATAATTATCACAAGATGGGTCAGAATGGAAGATGAAGAGCGAAAAATGGTATTGTGAAGGGAAATTCATAGAGTTTAGAAATTTAAATATTATTATCTCATATACGAACTCCATATAAAGCGTACCCTTATTGAAATTTATGATTTTGTTAGATGTTTTATGGAAGGGTCTTCCAAGATTGTTTGGATAATGAGGACTTACTTAATCATCCTCTATATTAAGCACATAGAAATCCAGAGGAAGAATCATATACCTTAATGAAAATATAAATCTTTAAGGAAACCCACTAAATATATAATAGATCTATTTTAAAATTATACAAATACTCTTACCAAATTTGTCTCCCAAATATGGAAAGAAGATAAAACGTAGAGATGAATTACATTTAATAATGATCCTAAATTATATAAAGCATCCGAAAAGTGAAACTCTCCTATAGTTTATAGAATAATGAATGTACTGAGGTTTTATCACTTTGGATACAATACCATGTTTGGTGTTATGAGTATTGATACTTTCCTCCCAAGGATGATCCACTTATTTCCTTTTATCCTTATTCTATTTATATATAGTTTCTTAAAAAACAAGGTATACTTTGGAATTTGATTGATTTCTTCATGTAGTGGGATGTTGATATCAACATACATGAATGGATCCAAATAATCTTTTTTCATTACCTCTTTAGGTATATTATTTTTTTGAAAACTATATTTGGAAATTTTAGGGGTTTAGGAGAAACATAATCCATATTTCTATTACTTTTATCTTTCTCCTTTAGCTTCTCATTTTTTGGTATTGAATGAGGATTATCTGAAGTTGAGGGGAATCCTATTAGATATATGGGATTAGATATTGAAACTGTTTTCTTACTACTTCTCATTTTTATGGAATCGACATTCCTATTTGGATTTATAATATGTTGGTAAGGAGTATTTGTTGTTTTCCTTTATAGTATTTTATGGAGGGTAGTTGAAATCTGACTCATTTGTATCTTCTGCTCCCCCAACTACATACCATGAATATTTAGCTCATTTTATTGATTAAAAACAATATTTTATAAGATCAATTATATTATATTCTACCTCTGGTTAGTACTACCCTTACTGTTATTTTCTTTTTGATGATTGGGAATAAATCCCTTATGGGGTTGCTGAAAACCCTACGGCATGGAGGAAGATGCTAGAGGTTTTTTTGAAAAGGAGTCATTTATTATTGTCCTCAGATACATCTCTTGTCCAAGTGATCTTTCCACCATTGGTTTTATGTTGGTTAAAATGAATCATACTTCTTTTTGGGATGTGGTTTTTGTTTCTGTTTATATGGTGTCATAGGGAATATGAATGCACAATACTTTATCTCTTGTAATTGGTGGAAATAATTTGTAGGGTGGTTTGGTTCATTCCTAGTCTTAAAAGGCCTCATAGAAGTGTATTGGGATGTATTTTGAGCCAAATAAATTTGTATTACCGTAGTGGTTAATCCATAAAACATATTATCAATTAAATAATCTTTAGGAGAAGAAATACACACTTGTTGTACTCCTCCAATAGGTTGTGTACCTCAATCACCAAATTGTTATGAGTTTTGTGCCATCTTTTCAATCAATTCCCATACAGTTTTGTTGTTTTTTAAAAAATTCTCCTCCTGATATGGAATCCAAAACCCTGCTCTCCATAGGTGTTAGACCTTTGTAGAAGCACTGTATAATTAGTTTCTCGCTAATTTTGTGAGTGGGAATCTTGGGAAAAAATTCATGAATTACTACTATTCATCACAAGTTTTCTCTCTATATAATCTATTGATCCATGAGATTTATTTTAAAATAGAATAATCTCCTGATGGTAACAAAATTATCTGTAAAAAGAGATGTATCAAATATTTCCAACATGTTACATATTCTATTTGTAAATAATACATCCAGTCCTTTGCAGTTCCATCAAGATAGATTTTGAATTCTCTTAGTTTGATTTTATATTTAGAGACATGTCTTGTTTCATTTTTGATAATACCAAATTAAATTAATTAAGGTGTTTGTATAGATCCTCACTGGGTATTCCATGATGTTTTTGAAGAAGGTTAATTAACCCAAATTTTAGTTTATTGTCCATTTTGAGACATGGATATTTAGTGCATGTAGATTTATAATTAATATAGATGTATAAAGCTCTTGATTAGTTATATCAAGTTCATTATTATTATTTTAAGACATTTCATTCATTATTATGTTTGTTTTATATGCTTTCCATATTTTAAAATTCCTAAAATGGTGGAATTTTTTATTTGGGTAAATGTTGACACTTACTATAGAATGAGGGTGTCTGATTTGATACCTATTGTTTGGTTCAATATATAGGTCAATATTAGAGATATCCTTTGGATGTAATCACATTAAAAATTAGATAAAAGAGTGAAATAAAAATAATAGGGTTATAATATCTGTAGAAATATTTCAAAATGATTGTCCAAAAAAATAAAACAAAAACAAATTGAGAAAGGGGGAAAATAAGAGAAGAATAAAATGAAATGAACACCGCCTTTAATTGGTTGATTAAAATAATTTCCTCTACAAAAATGATTCCCATTTGAAAGGATCTTTCACAGGAGGTCTCAAATTATGTATAATTTTAAGTTCTTAGGTGCATTAGAGTGGCTTACCAATGTGATTTTCAAAAGAGGATGTACTTAAAACAAAATATTAATTATATTTTAAAAATAAAATAAAATATACCGACTAATAAAAATTACGGGGTAGTTTTTTTTCAGGTTTTATAACATAAGAATATGTATGTTGGAAGAATATTTTTTTATTTTTTTGAAATTTGATTGATAAAATGAAACAAGAAGATGTTTTTTAGAAAATATTTTACAATGGACTAATCGAAATAACTCTACATATTCACTTATTGTCATTATATTTCAAAAAAAATTCCACTTAATTATATCCCCCTATTTTTTACCACTAAATCCTATGATAATTTACCTCAACCACAATGATGAAATAAATTAAACCCTAGAATAGTATCAAAATTTACAATCATAGAACCTTACTTTTATTATAATTACAAGGCTAGATATTGGGGACTGGTGAATTAGGGATCATATTAATACAATAATTGAGGATTAATTTTGTTTAGGGAAAACATTTTAACACTAAATTTTGACCCCATATTTTTCTTGTTTTATCAATTAATATTGTGCACTCACAATTCACACATTAATCGACTTCACATTCTTTGTGTTAATTGTCAAACTGCTTGATTGATTTGTTTTAAGTTAAGAAATAAATCCATATATCATACCTTGTGAATTAAAATAGCTTACTTATTCAAAAAAAATAAGTGAGTGAGGTAATAATTTGATTTTTTACTAAAACAAATTACACTTTAATGGGTGGTGTAGTCATTGTAGAAATATTTTCCATGTGTAAAGGTATAGAAATGGTATAAACTAATCCCATTTCTAATCATATTTTTCAGAAAAAATAAGATAATAATAGAATAATATAAATGAAATAAAATAGGTGAAATAGAAAAGAAATTATGATTTTTATTATAAAAAACAAACATTACAACATGAATAAGAATAAGGATTCAATGAATAGATCCTTGCTTCAAGAGATATCTCTACTAAAATGCTTAAAAAATTGAGTGAAAAAACTTTCACTCTACACTCAATATCATTATTCATGGAAAACCACATAAAAATGATAAAAATATGTATTTTATTAAGGTATGGGAAGATTGGGTTACATGAGATTATATATGTGAATGGGAAAATTCATAAAAATATTTTAATGAAAATTTAACCAATATTTTATCCTAAAAGATTAAGGAACCATCCATCCTTGTAGAATATTGTATTGTGAGTAATTGGTTCCTCTATATTCTATATAAATTTTATGCCAATAAAATCTTAGATATTGAATATATGTCCCAAATCATGAATTTTTGTCAAATTTGATGTGTTCAGTATAACATTGAATACATGGATGATTTACTCTAATCAACTATAAGATCTATCTCATATAGTAAAAATTAAATTTTTATCCCATTGAGTTAATAATCCCACTAAAAAATTTTATTTTCAAAAAATCCATGTAATAATATATATGGCCAAAATAATATAATGATCTTTAAAGGGTCAGCATTATAATTTTCATGAAATTTACAAATAAATGATCTAATCCAAAATATTCCATAAATAAACATATTTAATAAAATGTGAGGAATTTTTTTTATTATCAATAAAATATTGAATAAAAAAGTAATTTTCCAAGGATCCATAAATATATTTTTACTATTGATAACATACCTTGAGAATGATACTTCCTCTAATTATAATTCACATTTACAATTATTTTTAAATAAATATTCATTTTCTAAATTATGTAGCAGAGTATTAATATAATCTCCTTGTTTTTTCCTTATTCTTAGAGTATATCAGAGTATAGTCTATAAATAATACAAATTTTTTTTCATGGTAGTCTCTATTAAATATATTCATTGGTAACATGAAGATTATTGGTTCATTTTTGAGTTTCAATGGCACCCCTTAGAACTCATAGTGAACATACCTTTTACGGATGGTAGTCCAGAGAATATCCTCCCTCCCCACCATTATTGGATGATAACCTGATTGAAGGTCTAGTTTAGTGAAGTGATGGACCCCACATAAATGGTTGAACTAGTCATCAATACGTGGATGGGGATACTTGTTATTTATCATTATCTTGTGGAGTTTATGATAATTAATGATGATGTGCATCGACCCATCCTTCTTCTTGACAAAGAGGAAAAAAACCCTATGGTGAAGTAATATGGAATATGAAACCCTTGTATATATTATCTTGTAACCACTTCTTCATTTCATCCAACTCAATAGTGATCATTCTGTAGAGATTCTTATATTTGGGTAAAGATCCTGGTTTAAGTTCAATCAAGATCTCAACCACTAGGATAATAATAAGACAATGAAACTATTTAGGAAACACATCAATATAGTCCCTCATAATGGGAATGTATTCAACCATGGTCATTTACATTATCTTGATCATTTGTTCTATATATTCATTATCATAAGACTATAATATCCATTTTTTGAGAAGAAGATTCCAAAAATGATTCATCCTCCTCCTTACAATTGTACAAAATCAGAGGATGACTCAGGATATTGAGAGTACTTTACCTATGTTGACATTTGATGTTGGATATATATAAAGACAACCATTACATTTCCATTATAGAATTAAATTACACAAAATGAATTATTATAAGATTTAATTGGAGGTTCAACCCACAAAAATTGATTGGGGATGAGTTATCTACTTGGTATGCATTAATTAACTTATTTTTTGTTCTCATAGATAACTCAACCTATATGTTTTGAAGTGATTTTTAAATAGTTATATAAAAAATACATGATATAAAAGAATGTATTGATTCATAATCAAACAGTTTATTCACTATTCTAGATTGAATTACCAATATACTAGTCAGCAAATCATTACTAGGACCCACCTTAGTATAGGTGATAACATAATACAATCTATGATCTCTTGGACTTACTGGGTTTTTACATTTATTATCTCTATAAACCCTTGGATTTAGTCATTGGATTTCATAATTTCAATGTTTCTTGAAGTTTAAACAGTAGAAATTAGGATGAGGATTGATTAAAATATTTGTTACTTCAATCATATTAGTGGGATTTTTCATTTCCCTTCAACATTAATTGACCTGAATCCCATATATTACTTACTTGAATCAAATTCTTATTCCCTTGAGATTGTTTTTGGGATTATTCTTCCCACTTTTTTTTTTGATAACTGTTTAGTTGAATTTTCTTTCCCCAATGGGATTTTTTTCGATCCTATGAAATTAAACACCATTTTATTATTTTAATATGTAGCTTCTCGAGACCAATAAGAATCAACAATATCTACCTTAACCTTAAAATAAAATTTATTCCACTAAATATGTGGTTCATGTTAAATTAGTTGATAATGAAAAAGAGTTAGGCATACCATGAAATCCTTGTAAAGTTTACCATATAACCCATAATAGAATCATAATCCTATTTCTTCAGTCAAAGGATCTCCCACTCTAGTTTAAGATGTATATTTTTGGGAAAATATTTTTTAAAAAATAATTTCTTGAATTTTTCCCATTCCATGGATTTTATTTACTCCTTAGGATTCCTATTATTGATCAGTTCCTACTACTGATCGAATTCAACCTCTAGGCGATAAATGACCAGTATGAGTTTAACTTATTCAGATCATTAGAGAAAAAATAATGTCTTCTAAATAGAGTTAGTCCATTATACTATGATGAGGGGATTATATGATCTAATAAAATTTAGGGTCCTTTTTTGTATAAGGAATCAACCAAAACTTGATCATTGTTAAGAGAAGGAGGGTGTTCCACATGACTCAAGTAATTACTCACAACTTGAGTTAATTGAATGAGTACTTTAATAGAGTTCAAGGATCCTTCAGCCATCATGTTAGGAATATCATTAGTTAAATAATCACACTACATATAACATTAGTTGTTTAATTGATTCCTACCATTTTCCTCCATTATCTAAAATAAAGGAAAAGTTAAGGATGATAATACTCACACTAATAAACATATAAAGGGATAATATTAACTTAAAAGAAATAACTTATAAATAAAATTTATATCCTAACTTATGAGTATATAAGTCTTTATATAGAGTATCTAGGGTAATTTTCATATTAGGATCTATAACCTAACAATATATACAATTCCTTTATAATGGTTCATAAATAGCTTGTGAATTTACCAAAAAAATATACAATGAGAGTGTAAAACTAGGTGTGCAACAATGAATATTTACAGTACTCTATGTAAAGGACAATTTAATTCGCAATGATCCCTTTTCAGGTCCTTACCCCTAGGGACATCTATTCTAGAGCCACATCCACTTGTAGTATTCAGATAGGGATTTCATTTCTTGGAAACCACTCTCTATAGTTTACCAAAATTTCAGGTTTTTCCAATACATAGAATTATGCCTTGGGGTTAGAAATTTTTTTCCTATAATAATCCCTAAAAATAACTATACTTGATTTGATACCAATTATAAAAACCCATGACTATTACACATATCATTATATGATTTTTAATATAAAAATCCTCAAATACAACCTGAGGATCTATACGTCTAATTTCATTGGGAGACTATATTATTATCACAAAAACATTTTAATAAAATAAAGAAACATTATTTTAATCTCCATAATGAGCTCTTAAATCCTTATTATCTTCTAAAACAACATTGGATAACTCGTGGAATATATAATGAAAAAGGGTGATCTATAAATTCAAATAAGTCTATAATCAGGATAATAAGGAATTACATATGAGAAAAAAGGAATAATACAAAATTATGAAAGATAAGTCTCATTAATAATCATATGGCAACCAGAGATAAAGAATATGAAATGATCAGATAATGGGAACATAGGAATGCAGAAATAACATAAAACCTATCATAATCATAAATCAACCCATCATTACCAAGATAACATAACATGGTGGAAGGAGTCCCATCATAGATTGGGTTTACTACCCAAACCCATAAATATGATTTAATGAGATATAAACATTAACCAATGAATTTTAATGCTATCTGGGTACACCCATCATAATATGTACATGTATATGTTATCCACATTAGGGAATCAAACATAAGGTATAAGCATAAGAAATACCCAATGAAAGTAATGGGTTAAATACTATTTATTCAAAGAAAATTAAATGGATATTTCATAAATATTCCTAAGGTAAGAAGGAATTATATATTTTGGATGTTCATGTTTGAATCTGTAATAATTGGCCTTAAATATGGAGTCAGTTTGAAAAGAAAATCATGAGAAATGTTAGATAATTGTGTATAGAAATGATCTTTTAAAAATGGCGTGTTTAAGGAATTAGTTAATGAATTTTATAAAAGTAAAGAATATGGAATTTTATTTGAAACTATAGGTTATAAGTGGTTAATAATAAAATAGTTATTATTTTAATAAATCATGAATAAGTAAAATACTTTAAGATAGTGTTTCATGAATTTGTTAAGGGATAGAAAAGATTCCCTAAATCAGGTTTGATTTTAAAGAAGGTATTGGGAAATGAATTTAAGGAATGTATAACCCCAATAAAGAAAGGAATAATATATATATATATATATACATACGTATATATATGTTTAAGATGCATATATTCAAAATTTATAACCATTCCATGACATTAAATAGAGAGAGAAAGTGAGGTATAGAAAAAACACCCAATCCGAAGAAAAGAGGGTAGAATAGAGAGTTCCCTTACATAGGATCATTAAATCGCTCAGTATAATCATTTAAATTACTATATAATAAAACATTTTCATATATATTTTTTATATTACTATTATTTTATATTAATTTAAAATCATTTTGTTAATATATCATGTTTATTGTTACTCTTCTGAGGGAGTTTGTTTCGTAGTATCAAAGTCGTTTTTGTTTGTGGATAATTATTGTAGTTCTTATCAAACAGGACTAAAATGGTAGAATTGAAACAAAATTATATTAATTGACTCCCATAAATTAAAATTTTCTTAAATATCCACATATGTTCTGATATATGGATGATATAAATGTTATCACTATACGATCAATTCTTTTAGGATGTTTTATCAAGTATCATGAACTAGTTTTGTTTTATTTAATTTATAGATTATTAATAATTTAAAAAATAAATAAGATATAATATTATTATTATCATCATATTTAGATATAAAATTATTTCTATAACCATCCATGAATGATGTGGAGAAAAAATGTAGTATGTTATTCATGGAGGTGGTGAGCCCACCATAACATGAATAATCATTTTCATTTTAGAATGGAATGAAAAAAGGTTTGATAACTAATAATAAATTAAAAAAATAAAATAAAATAATATTTATTATACTACAGTCTTTATGTCATGTTGTATGTATGGAAGAAGTGAGGAGGATGTTGAAGAAGATAAGATTAATGGACAGTTCGGTTAAGAACATTACCTCTTTGGATGTCCTCATTTGGACAAAACATTAAGGCACATTGGTATGATATTTTGTTAATAAACAAACACCTTATATGTAGGGATATATTTGGAGATATATATTTTTTAGAATATTATCAAGCTAAGAAACTTGAAAAGCGAGGGGAGAGGGGTTGTATTTATAAGGGGAGGAGGGAGGTGTTTTTGAATATAATATTGATTAGTTTATTACTTTTTATCAAGAATACAAATAGTGTTGATTACTGTGACTATATACAATAATTAGTGCATGAGAGTTCAATATAATGGGTTCTAACATCATCCATGACTTATTAATTCATGTATTTTTCTTATAATGTAAATACCAATTTTTTTATTTTACTATTTACAAAAAATTAAATTATTTTAGAAAAATTTAAAAAATTCATCATAACCAGTTTTCAACATGTAGATTTATAAATTGAAATAAAATTTATGAAAATAGTTTTTTAAATCTGAGATATTTAATTTTAAAATAAAATATTTATTTTTTTGAAAAATAACAATTTTTATATTATTATCAATTTTATAACTCTTAAAAAAATTACCTATGGTATCATAAAATTATATTATCATCATAATGGAACATAATATTATTTCATAAAAAACATTTTATAAAAATGAAATTTATTTTAAATTTTTATATTTATCATAAAAATTAAAATAAATCATATGTGTTTTACAAAAACATAAACACATATTTTTATCATTTTGAAAACATGTATTTATTTTTACCATGATATAATTTTTATTTGTTTTTATTTTATCAAGTAAAAAAATATTTTTTATAAATTTCAAATTCCAGGTTGTTATTGAAACGGTCAAGTTACTATCCCAAAAAATCCGATTACAATTACAACGATCATATAATGGTCACATATCTACATTCAAGTAATAGTTTTGTAATTGTATGATCTTAATGGTTACATTTCCCTTCACTTCCTATATATACTCCACCAATATCATACCTCATTATTCACTACTTCTATTACTAAGTTCTATTCTTCCCTTAATAATATCTACCATATTCCTGATGATTCTTTTATTTTTTTTATAATATTTATGGAGAAAGTGATTTTGATGGGATAATTCAGGCATATAGAGTTTACATTAACGGGTGAATTATTCTATTTCATTTACCTACCTTTACCATTCCATGTTGTTATGGTCACTATTATTTCATGATGTGTAATTTTTCAAAGAAATATAAATGTATTTATATGTTCATTTATTATAAAACATAATAAAATATTCACAGTGAAACATGTTCTCTTTTAATCAAAGAATGAATTTTCAATCCTTTATAATAACCACCCTCTTCATACTTTTAATCCACCAAGCTCCTTGATATTTTCTTAAATTTTTTCCTGTAAAATTTACACCACTAAAACGTCTTTTTAATCACTTATGAAACTACCATAATATATTTTTTCCATTCTAAATATATAATTTAAAATTCAATATATTTCCATTATAATTAAAAAAAGTTCTTTTCTCTAATTACATAAGACATCAATGAAGGAATTTGTTATAAATTGGATTATTAAAAAATCATCATCATTTTAAAATGTCTTAAAAAAAGGGAAAACATCACATGGGATTATGTGGACTAAACAAATCATATACATGTATTCCTATGATCCCATTATATATTTTTATATTTAAATGTTATTTCAATTTAATGTTTATTTTTATATTAAACACACCAACACACACATATTAAGTATGTGATGAATATATATAAAAATTACTATTTATGTGATAAATATTACATGTTTAATATTTAATAATATTTAATATTAAGTATTTTTTTTATTGTTCAAAGATTATTTTTAATCTTAATTAAAATTGTTGGCTCGTCCATGGATCAATCTATTTATAATACGGACTGAACTAAACATAATTTTTTGTGAGCACATGAAATATCGTCTTAAACACACAAATCATAACCATGAATATAAACTCTGGTTATAGCCCCCAAAATCATGAAAATATGTTATAGAAATGGTTCACCCAACACCGGAAAATTCCTTTGTCAATATAGGCCCATAACCATAGTTCTAGAGAACCATTGTTATAAGCTACATATTACCATTTCTTTTACAAACATGACATTAGGTTGAGCCTTTAATTCTATTTTCATAGTTCTAAAACTTTGAAAATAGGTTAAATAAAAATGTTATAATTTATTCTTAAACCTACAACCTCCAGAATTTTGAGTAAATATTTAACCATTAGACCATGACACACTTTATATATATTAATTATATTATTATTTACTTATTACTTAGTATAATTTGTATAATATAAATTATTAATTACATATAATGATTGTTAATATTACTATACAGTTAAATAAATAAACAATGTATGAGATCGATTTCCAAGGTTCTATAAACCATAGAAAGAGGTCACCCTACTACCATGGATCTCTAAATCACGGAAAGAAACTCTAGAAGTAGCTCAATTTTCTCATAGTGCATACAGGCTTGGCCCACTCTATCCTATTATAACATATTAAACACCCATTATCTATGTATTACTATTTAATCTTCACAATTTATTGAACACTTCACTTCTCTTCAATTCTATTTGTGGAAATATGGATATTCAGTAACCTCTAAAAGAATCCAAACTTTTAAAACACCTAGAGAGGTCGATTACAAAGCTTCTAAATGTAATTTGTTACATTAAATATCCTATAAAATTGTCTAAGGTGCTAAGTTTCAATAGAAGGTGCATTAATGATCCTCTAAATGTGTTAATACTAGAAAAACTGGTGTTTAAATAAATTTATAAAGTTGAATTATATAATTCTATCACGGATTAAGCATTAGAATCCCATTACATCAAGCATAATACCAAATATCAATTATTATTTTTCATTACCACATCCGTATATATTAATAATATAAACAAATCATTATTTTTATTTAATAAAATAATAACTATTTAATTAAATATTTTAAATATTTTAAGGAAAATATCATTAATGTTTTTCATCAACATTAACATTTCAATACATGGACCAATCACACTGGACCAAATAATACCAATTAAAACTATCTTATATAAAAATATATGTCTCCTTTATAAAGATGGAAGTGATTTCCAATTTCATTCATAATCATATTATAAGAGTATTATTTAGAAATACATCATAGATACGCAAATTATTGAGGTGTTTTGTGTAACCGAGCCAACCATTTTTCGTTATCAATGATAATTTATCCCTAGAATTGAATTTTAAGCATGATAAATAAAAAATTTCATATCCATATAACTTATATCCTTTTCTCAATCCATTACAAGAATAAATGATATATATAATCATATCACATTGATTTATCTTGGCATTACCATGAACTTACTCTTTCAAAACTCAATTGAGAGTCGTGATGTCATAAAACCATCATATGGGTGGACACATCTCATCTGGGCTAATTATATCCATTTATTTTATAATAAAATATTCAATCATATAATTTTAAGAAATATTATAGGTTAAATTTTAGATAGGAATCAAAGTATAAAACCTCAAATGTAAGGAACCTTATGATAACCTCAATTTGAAGGATCTATGACTAATGTCCACTTGAGTATCACCACTAACACATATATAATGATACATTTGGTTCACTATAAGCTATATCATCTAAATAATAGTTCACTAACTTATATCCAATCGTGATTAGTTGTATTTATATATAAGTTATCTTACTCAAACTGACCATAACATGACATCATAACATAATATGAGGATATCCAATTAGGAATAACCTAGAAATACATATATTTTAGGGGGGTTATTATTATATTATCCCCGATATTCTATGTATAAAACATAAATTAATAATAAATAATTATCATCAATAAATGTTACATGATATATAATGTCTCTAATACAATAATAATTGACCAAATTTGTGTGGAAATCAATAATAATCTCCATCTTTTCCTAAAACAGTTGCTTGAGTATCTAATACTATGGGAGTAGATATGTTTTTATTCCTTTTGCTGTATATGAGGATTTATTAGGGGAGTCAAAAAATTATACACTATAGAAAATCAACACATATTGATACACCATAGTAAAAGTATATAAAATAAGATGAAATCAATGAAGAATATGTTTAAATATTTCGCGAGAACTTTGGTGGTGTGATAATGTGACTATAATTTCATTTAAAAAAATTTAACTCTCTTAAAATAAATATTTTCATTATTACATCCTAACCACATTGGGACTCATCCTGACCCAAAAACGAGTTAGAGTGTGAATCCTGAAGATCTCCTTTAACATGACACGTGTTTATGACTCTGCCCAAGGGTATAACATCATAAATTTATTGAAGTAGTTGCCCTTTATATTTAAAAACACTATATATATATGAATAACTGAATACAGATCAGAACCAAAATAAATTAAACATGTAAAACAATGTATGTTATTCTATACAGGTCAAGAAAAATATGCTACGAAACCCCAAGTCTATCATCTTCTTTAGTACTCAAGAATGGTATAATTCAATCTACCCTACCAATAAGGCTCTTATATCTTGAGTTAATCTCTCCAAACACCACTACTGAATTTTTCAAAATAATCTAAAAAATATCATATATAAATTAGATGTGAGTACATAAATATAATCACTAGGTTCATCCATGGAACTCTTATATTAAAATGTGAATAAATAATACTAAGGAATTGATGTATGAAATAAATAAAACAAAATAGTCAATAATCATTAGCCTCCAAAAAATCAACCATCCAACCACTTCCATTTTATGTCATATTGAAATATAACTCCCTATACTAATTTTAAGGGATTTTGTTAGGGGTTGTAATCAATATTTGACAAGGACTATATTCTTGGTGTGAATGATGATGCTATTATTTGTCGAATAAGAGAATGGATTGTAAGGAGGCTGGAGTTCACAAGAAGAATAACATATATGTATTAAGATGTTTTAAGTCGGCATACATATTAATGATGATTAGAGTAATGAAAAAAAAATAGATGTTGTGGTTGATGGATTATAGGTTACTTCTTACTATTGTGTTATTTTTCATGTTGTTATTTGGATAAGTAATATTGAAGAGTTAGCAAAAAAATGGCCATCTTTGGCTAGCTAAACAAGACAAGTATCCTGGCCACCATAGTGGTGGGGAGAAAAACTTAAGGTTTGGAGCTGGCCAAGAGTAGTATGAGAATAGTGTGTGAGACTTGATGGGTTTAAACAACCTAAGGAGATCACATATAACACTCAGGCGAATTGGGATTAGTGTCATCCATGCATGTCAACATGGAAGACCATTATAGAGCACCACATCTTGGAGAATTTCAATGATCCACTAATGAAGCTCAACATATTATAAAAAAGAAACCAAACGAGATATAAAATGATGCGTGAAATTGTGAATTTTTCATTTTTCAGCCATTTTAGAAAGTCACAAACATGTTTGGAACCATGAAAAATGATTTGTTGGGAATTTTCTTCAAATTTAAGTGCATGAATCTATGTGCAGCGATGCTTGTACCACATATTTTAGATGATTGAATCATGAAATCCTCAACATATTCAATAATGTGTATGATCTACCATTAGAAGTGATAATAACATTGCTCAATTATATAATAAATGTAACACCCTATCCCTCCTCATTAGCTTAAATAGAGGAAAAATTATACTAACCTTATGAGACACCCCCTAGACACCAAATTCTATCAACAAACACCATGTGATTAAGAGAATGTTTGGGGACGATTTTCTCTAAGAACACATAAAACCTATAAAGAAATATACAATATCCAAGACAAAATAAATGATTGATGGGAATAAACCAAAAAACTTGTTTAAATAATAGTATTAAAACAATTTTAGAGTTCAAAAAATGAAATAAATGTATAAGGATAGGAATCTAAATAAAAATAAATTAGCAAAAAAGTGTAACCATCCCAAAACAAGAAGTAGAAAATCCTCATCTCTAGCTTGAATAAAAAAACCATGATATTAAGGACCACCACAAGAGAAGTACAAAAATGAACATTCCCTTTATCTTGGTATTCAACAACTAAAAATGAATAAAATTTACCAAGTATGTGGTGAGTATATCACTCATTAAAATTTCCCCAAAGATAGCCCAGCACACGCCATTTGGACAATAATTATTTTGCACATTTTATTAAAATAGTAGAGAAAAAGATAAGTGGTTTATTTCAAATATATAAACAAGTTTCATAGAAAACATCAAATAAAAACTTCAAAACCATTTCTTTTTTCTCAGAATAATCATCCTAATTCCACACCAATGAGAACACAAGATACATGAAACTATATAGATTCCTATACTCATGAGTGGAGATTCATACTTTAACCAATCCATTGATTAGTTAACCCATTATAATGGGATACTTCCACCCACAATCCATCCATACAATCACTTAACAGTGGTACTTTCATCCAATATCCATTCCACAAGAACATGAACACACACCAATACTCATAAGAAAATTTCCAATAAAACATTTATTTAAAAAAATACCATCTTTTTAAACCTACCCTTTTAAAATCACATCAAATAGGGATTTTCCAATTAATTTTGACAAGATATTTCTAATAAAGTACTAGAACAATTTATCAATCATAAAGACAACTAGTTTTAGAACTACAAAGTGAGAGATAATACACCTACCTCAATTATCATTGTATAATGGATCTTAAAACTTTAAATGGATTAAACTATTCCATTCATTACTCTATCAAAACCCAAGAAGTTCTCATCACCATAAATAAAAATCTTTATATCTGGACAAACACACTGATCTAGGGTTCTATGTGAAACAACAGAAGGAGATCCAAGATAAGGAATAAGGAGTAGAACCTAACCTTTCATTTCACGAATGAATGCACAAAGATTTTCGTACATTGGATTTTAGATGTTGAAGATCACTACAAATTACTTAGGGTAGCCCTAGATATTGGGAAGGAGGAGAATGAACTATATGATAAATTTTACACCTATAGGTTGGGTAAATCTGTCTAGGTCCAATGTATTCATCATGTGAAATAGGAATTCGTGTCATGAATTCCTCAAGAGCTCACTTATGATATTTATTTCATCAGTTTAAATTATTTTTTGTGAGAAAAGTATTTCAAAATGTGAATGGTTGTCACATTCTAAATTGACCTTGTGAAACCATTCAAACATTGAAATGTTTCATGTCATCTATCCCAAACAATTGATGATGTGAAACCCTTTCACGACACGAATTTTTCATGCAGGATGTCCCAACATACAGACCCCATGATATCCTCCTGTTATAGTAATGAAACATTTTACATAAATTATCCCATATAATTTTGACATAAAATAAAAGGAATAAAAATAAAGAGTACCTAAAATTAGAGGTACTACATTATCCCCACCATTAGGATTTCCACACATTGGAATCTGGAATAAATCAGGGTATTTCTACCACATAAACATTTCCGGTTCCCTTGTTTCCACATAAACAAAAACATGCTTCCATAAAACTCTCACCAAGGAAATAGATCCCCCTCAAAGGTTTTTTCATTATTTTACAAAACCTGTACTAGTTCATGGATGAAATTCACATATAGATCATGAGTTACATTATCCCAACAAATCACACGTGATGGATCAAGATGATTCTTCTTCAGTTGAGAAACATGGAAGAAATTATGACCAGCTATGAATTTCAGTGGTAATGCTAACTGATACACAACAATGAAATTTTTTGTATAACATTAAACAGTCCCAAATATCATGGTGTTAACTTCACTTGTTTCCCCAGGTGTTGATGACCATGTTTTCATAACACTTTCAAGAAAACATGGTCAATGAAATAAAAAGATAATGGTTGGTGATGATTATCTACATAAGAATTTTTTCTTTGTGTCATATCCATAATTTTCTAGATCATTTAGATTTAATCTATTGTCACAAAGACACGACTTAGTCCAATCAAATATGTCTATCCTATCTCTACTCAACATAAAGGGGAACAAAAAGGATGTCCATACAAAGCCTCAAATAGTGGCATTTGTATTGTCGCCTGAAAACTATTGTTATTGGATAATCCGAGTAAAGGAATTTGATCCTCATATGAACCAAAAAATTATATGAAACGTGTTCTGAGACTATCTTCCAATGTATGGATAATGTGTTTTGACTATCCATCTATTTTTGGATGATATGCTTTTCTCATAGTCAATTTACTTCCAATATAATGTTGCAAAGTTAACCAAAATCAAGAAGTAAAACACAAAACTCTATCAAATACAATAAAACATGGAACTCCTTATAAACTGAAAACTTCTCAGATATATAATTTTATCATTTCCTCTACCATGGTTTGTTATCTAATCAGGATATAGTGCGCTGACTTGGTAGGTTGATCCACTACTACCTATATAACATCATGTTTCCATAAAGTTCTATGTAGTTCTATGAAAAAAACCCTCACAATTTCATCCAAATTTTATAACGGTATAACCATAGACTGTAGAATAATATTAAGTATGTTATATCAAACCATATCATATTGATATGTTAGACATTCCATCACATATTCTTTAATCTTGCATTTCATACCTTCCCACCATAAATTCACTTTCATTATCTTATTAATTTTCTATACACCTGGATGAATAACCCATTTTGAATGGTGATATACTGAAATAAACTATTCCTTAAAGTATTTAGGAACAAAAATTCAATTCTAAATGAATAAGAAAGACTTTGTATCTTCTATCCAGTCTTCAGAAGTCTCACCACCATTTTGGTTTGACCAAATGGTGATACAATCTGAATTTTGTATCTATATTTATTTTACCAACTTTATTAAGTCTAGAACAAGACTAATTGTAAATAAAACCAAATTATCACCCTATATATCATAATCTTAATTAATAACAAAAATCATGCTCATCAACTTACATTGGTCATATGATTCTCGAACCACTTCACTATACAATTTCTAACTTAATGGATGTCTAATAGAATTCCCATTACTAGGTGTTTATTCTAAGTCAAAATTATATATTTTTAGGTACTCCATCCATATTCATTGACTAAAATTCAAGTATCACAAAGAAAATATGTATTTAAAACTCTTATGGTCAGTTGAAAATGTGAACTTTTCACCATAGATTCAATATCAACAAGTTGTTAAGGCATGGAAAACAATAGCTAATTCCAGGTCATGCCTAGAAAAATTATTCCCATGAACTTTAAAATAAATCAAACCATAGGCCACAACATCTCCTACATACATGATAATGAAACTAAGAATAGATCTAGAAACATCATAATACAAAAAATAGTGGTTACCTATTTTCTAACAACATTAGGATGGATACTGAGGTGAGATGAATATTATGTTCCAAAAATAATTTTGGACATTCATCATTCTATATAAATGGAACAACTTTACTTATCAAAGTGGTCATGGAGAAGCGAGTCATGAGAAATCTTGAATGACTCATATATAATAGCCTACTAATCCTAGAAAACTGTATACCTCACAAAACTTCATTGGGGGTATTCCAAGAGACAACTTCTTCTATCATCACAGGTTCAACTAATATTCCTTCTTCAAAAATGAAATTCTCAAGGAAATATACTTCTTGGATCCAGAAGTCACACATTGAAATCTTATTATACAAATTATGATCTCAAAATGTACATAGTACAATTTCCAAATGATCTTTGTGGTCATTCTTATTTATAGAGTATACTAAAAAAATAAAAAATGAACAAAAAACAAGAGTTGAGGTACCTATGTAAGATATGGTTCATAAAATACATGAAAGATTCCAGTGTAATTGAAAAATCAAAAGGAATGAAATCATATTTACAATGGACCTAATGAATCAAAAATAATATCTTGAAAATATGATCTCTTATGACTCTAAGATTATGATATCTTGAGAACATATAAATTTTTAAGAACCACTTGGCTCACTTTAATAAATTAAATAGATCATCTATTCGAGGAAGAGGATTCCAATTTTTAATCATTACTTATTCAAATTTCTAGGAAGAGGATACCAATTTTTAATCGTCACTTGATTCAAGTTATGATAATCAACACATATGTGGAGAATACCATCTTCCTTTAAAAAAAAGTGCATACCAAGGTGATGTACTAGGTTTCATAAAATATTTACTTTCCAACTTTGAAATATTGACCTTCAATTCTCATATCTTAGTTAGATCCATTTTGTAAAATGGTACAAAAATAATTCTTGTTTCTAGGAGTAGGTTGATAGTAAATTCAATTTCCATTTATATAGGTAACCTATAGAAATTGTTCATAAATAAATCTGGGTATCAATCCACTATTTTAGGAATATTTCATTTCCTTATTTCATTTCCAACAAACAAGGTCATTGGTACTATCTGTCTAGAGATGTCTCTATCAACTATCACTAAAGTTATTTACTTTTTAATATTTATTTCTCAATCCACCTAGAAATGGTTAAGAAATCCATCCAAGGATGAATATGTTATCTACTGAGTATAATTATCAATATGAGATTTAAATGTCACTAGGAATTCCATACCAAATATTAAACCAAAAACAACTATCTTTTGGACCTTAAACACCTATAGAAATTGCATTTCATCAATGTTAATAGAACATGCTAGTAATTTAAACCCTCTTTACACCCACTATATATGGGGTGTATTGATGATCATGACATGACGAATCATTTCCATTTGAAATACCAATTATCTAATAATAGAAGAAGAAAGGAAATAATGTGATATATCTGTATAAGAAAATACAAGCATAAGTGTAGATTTTAGAAGAATAGTACCTCACACAATAGAGTGACCCATTTTATTTCTCTCTAAAGTATGTTCTACTACGTATAACTATCACTAAGATATAATTGGATAACTCTTGATTCTCTGCAGAGGTCTCAACTGAACAACTGAAGTGTTCCTGGAATGGTCCTAGTTTATATGGGTCGGTGGATGCAAATCAGTCTGATAGGGATATTCTATTCGAGCATATGAAAGATGAGACTGATTTGATCCCATTCCACAATCTGATCTTATAATTCTATGATAATATTACTTGGGGTTAATCCTTATGAATTTTCTTACTTCTACAATGCTCCTCATTCTGAGATATGTTAATATTGGATTTATTGGCTGGATAAGCATGTCACATGCCTGTGTGGTCAACCTCTTTTCATTAGTGAGACAGTATGGGATTTCTGATGGTTGTTGGAGATTTCTATCTCCTGTACTTGTGATGTAGCTACATGACTCTTCTCTCACCTTATTGAAGCATTTCTGGACCTGATTTGACAAGTTATGGATTTTTATTGATCTTTTTTATACATTATTTACTGTATTCTTTCCATCATACTGGCTGGAAATTGATTGATTGGATTTCTATTTGTACCGTAATGAATGCTGCTGTCCAGTCCTGAAGAATTCTGCATGGAAAAATATATGATGGATTATTCCCACCTCATGGCTAGCCATACTGTACACCACCTTTAATGTTATTTGAGGATGTATTTTAGGCCATAGGTGCATAGTGGCGATATCTGACTGAAGCATCATTTTCAGCAAGCTAATTCTAGAATGGAGGATCCTTGATTGAAGGTTCTGCACTCTGGGAATCTCATGTTTGCTGTTTGCATTGGTATCTTGGATACTCATGGGTCCATTTCTTTGTATCCTGGATACTTCCCTGCTGGTGCAAGTTCATTGCACCTCGTACTTGTATTGCAACTCTTTTGATTTTAATAAATTCCTCTTGGGGAATGAACTGGGAAACTAGTTCATGTCACCACTTTTCTAAAAAAAGTACAATTTGTTTCATATTTTCAAATGAAACACATTGGAAATATCTTAATTTTCATTCCGATCTTCTAGTAAAGTTTACTGATTTAGAGGGTTGAGTTTGAAGTGTGACTCCTCCTTGATAATATACATAATTATTCCTCTTATTTACAATAATAATGTTACCAATTATTCCTATGGAAATAAACATGGAACCCCCAATAGGATTCCTGACAAGATTTATTTATTCCATTGTAGCCCAATTGACCATCTCAATGTAATATACAATATAGAGGACTACTATATTAGATTTAATCTATGGTTTCAATACCAACTAAAACATACACATCATCATGAACACACTAAAATCTACTTTTGGAGTGAAAAAACCAAGTTGATAAACATAGTGGAATATTCAATCATAGAAAATTTCTATTCATTTAAGCTGAAAATGTTTGATGTTATTATTAATTAGAAAGAGTGGGGATAAATTTTTTTTTTTAAAAAATTACTCAAAATCCTACCATATAATACCTTGGTTGGCTTTAGCCTGGATAGCTAAATACCACTATTTTCATGTAATATCTTCGAGTACACAGGTCCCCAACTTAATCTTCAACTCTTCCAGTGTTCTAGGAAAATCAAATATTCTATTCATTCGGTTGAGCCAATGTTATACTTTTTAGGTTCATAATCCCCATGAAAAGATGGAGGATTGTATTTTTGAAACTATCCAAAATTATATACTTTCAATAGTTCATCATTTAAATATTCTCTCTCAGTGGATTGAAACACATGAATAATACTATGTGCAAGTTGTTGGTTCACCTATGGATTAGGTGAAACCACATTTTCATTAGTGTATTCCTATTAAATTCTATGGTGTCTTCATGGTTCCATTTTCTATAAGTTGTAAAATAAACTATTTAGACCATTTCCATCTAAAAAATTAAGTCTTTAATAAATTATAAACAAGATAAAAAAATTTTCATTACTATGAGTAGAAACCATTACAACTATAATTTCAAAAATAAATCATTTCAACCATTTCCAAAAATCATTTTAACAACAAACGAACAATGAAATCATAGTGGGAAGTCTCTATACAAATGAATGATAAACAACACTCATCAGCTAAACCCAAAACTATGAGATAAAAAAAATTCATAGAGGTGTCTTATAACACTTTTTCACTCAGATACCCTATTAACTTGAAGATCTGCATCAAAATGTTAGATATATATATTTTCATGCTATACATTTAAATATTTGACATTCCTATCTTATTGATACCAACCAAATCAACGAAAGATAAAAAAGATACCATTTATCCTAAAAATATTGATGGATCAACCAAGAATGATACCATTTTTATCATCTCACCCCTATTTATTGTCATGAAAAGTGGAAAAATGATACTATCATTAGGTTACACCCCCAAGATACCGAATGATAGAAATAAATGTAAAGTTATTAAGAGAACATCGGGGGATGCTTTTCTATTAGAACCTATACATAAGATCAAGAAATATACAATATCCAATAAAAACAAAATATTGCATGACAATAAACCATATAAATTGATGAAATACCAGTACCAGAATAATATTAGAGTACATGGGAAAACATATAAAGGTGAAAGGCTAAGACTCCAAATTGAAATACATGTGAACCAAAGTGGCTCCATCCCAGATCAAGATGTAGGCACTCCACAACTCTAGATTTAAAAACCATACCATGATTCTAAATACCACCTCTAGAAAAGTATGAAAGATGAAGCTTCTTTGTATCATGTTAGACAACATCTACATATTGAGCAAATTTACCAAGGAGGGGTGAGTATATCAATTTGTAGGAATTCCTTAAATACTTCCCATCACATGCCACTATGAAAAAAATGAGTTAGCTCATTTTATAAAAATAGGATATAAATAGATAAACTATTTATATCAAATCCATTAAACAGTTCTATAGAAAAAAAACAAATAAAATATTTAAAAAAATTTCTTGATTCTTATTATAATGATGCTAATTCCTCACACACACACATGATTCAAGAAACCATAGAAATCCCTATATTCATGATTGGTGAGTCATCCTTTAACCATGTACTCTCTTGGTGAACCCATTTGATGGTGGTAATTCTACCCAAAATTCATCCATAAAATCACTTAATTATTGTACATCCACCCATTATTTATTCAACATAAACATGATGACACAATCACACTCAAATGATTTTTTTTAAAAAATAATTTATTTAAACAAAAATCCCATCTTTCAAAACTCACACTTTTGAAATAACATCATACATGGGTTTTACAATTCAATTTCATAAGATATTTCTAACAAAACAAAACCACAGATCATAAAAGATCAAGTGAACCAATTTTAGAACAGTAGAGGGAGAGAGAATCAATCAACATTGATTACATTTTCATAAAGAATATTAAATGATTATATGGATAAACTACTTCCTTCAAATAATATATCAAGACCAAAAAAGATCTCATAAACAAAAATCCAAATCCATAGATCTGGCCATACACCCAAATCTAGGGTTCCAAGTGAAACAAATCAAGGATATCTAGGATGAGGAAGAAGTAGGAGTCCCTAACCATTGATTTCACGAAACAATACTCAAAGAGTCATTTCCAACAGTGTTTTGATGAAGAATATCACTAGAAATCACTTAGGATATCCATTGATGTTGATAGGGAGGATAATAAACTATATGAGGAATTTTACACTTATAGGCTAGGAAAATTTGGCTCAACTTGATTGAATTAGGATGTGAATTGGGAATTCACATTGTGAATTCCTTGAGAGACCAATTAAGAAAATATTTGTGTCACCTCAAATTATTTTTCTCTAGAAACAGATTTCATGGAGTGAATAGTTTTAACATCCTAAACATATCTGATGAAAATATTTACACTTTGAAATGTTTCATGGAATCTTCTTCAAATAATTCATGATGTGAAAACCTTCCATGATGTGAATGTTTCATGTAGAATTTCCAGGATCCAGAACCTATTTTATATTCCTTTCAATGTAACAAACACTTACTGTTTAATTATTCTAATGACTTCCAGCATAAAATAACAAGAATAATGATATAGTGTACCTCAAACTAGGGGTGATATATTCTCTCCACTATTGTCATTTATTTTCATAGAAATCTATAAAAAATTAGGCCGTTTCTCCAACACAAGCTTTTCAAGCTCCCATGTTTCCTCCTGAACTTGGCCATGCCACCATGGCACTCTCACTAAGGAAATAGATCTCCCTCAAAGGGTCGTTTCCTACATATCCGAAACCTGTACCAGTACATGGATAAAATTCACATATGGATCAAGAGTTAAATGATCCTAACTGATCACATATCATGTATCAGGATGATACCTCTTAAACTGAGACACATAAAAGTTGTCATGAAGAACACTAAATAATGATTGTAATTCTGATCGGTATGCAACAACACCAATCCATTATATAACTTCGAACGTCCTAACATATCATGGTTCTAACTTCCTTTGTTTCCCAAAGTATTGATTTCCATGTTTTGATGACACTTTCAAGAAAACATTTTTATAGACATAAAAAATAATGGTCGGTAATTATTATCTGTATAAAACTTTTGTTTTCTTTGTAAAATAGCATTCAAATTCTGGATCATTTATATTTTCTTTGTAGTCTCATAGAAATACATGGTCCAATAAAATATTTCTCTCCTATATCCACCTAATATAAAGGGGAACAAAAAGGAAGTACAAACAAATCCTAAAAAGTGGCATCTATATTATCAGATGATAATTATTATTAGGTGAGAATTTAACCAAAGGAATATAATCATCCCATGAACCACCAAATTCCTTGACACATGCTTTGAGCATATCTTCCAATGTATGAATAACACAATCCAATATCCCATCTATCTTTAGATTATATTTTGTGCTCATATTCAATTGAATTCCAAGATCTTGTTATATTGATTTCCAAAATTGTGACGTAAAACAAGGGTCTATGTTAGATACAATAAATGCTAGAACTCCATGTAACCTGAACAATTCGCAGATATATAAATTTTCCTAGTAATATACCCTATTCCATTCTGTGACAGAGATAATATGTGATTACTTAGAATGTTGATCTACTACTATCCATATAGAATCATGTTTTCGTAACATTCTTGGTAGGCCTATGAAAAAATACATCACAATTTGATCCCACATACTTATAAGTATAGGCATCAACAATAGTATACCATTCAATATATGATGTTCAGACTTAACTTACAGATATATTATAAATTTCATCACATACACTAAAATCTTGTGTTTTATACCTACCAACCAGAAATGTTCTTTCATCACCTTGTACATTTTTAGAACACGTGGATGAATATCCCATTTCAAATGATCATATTCTAAAAAAATATGTTCTTGAAAAGGATTAGGAACTACAATTAGATTTAGAAATCATATATTTTTTGTGTCATATATTTATTTTTCAAAAGTCTCCCCATAATTGTTCTTTGACCCAATGGTGATATAATCAAAATCTTCTATTTAATCTTTTTTTACCGACTTTATCAAGTCCAAAAAAGATTTATTGGAAATAAAAATGCATTATCACCCAATGAAACACAATGTAAATTCATATTGACAATCATGATAATCAACTTTCATTGGTCATGAGATTCTCAGACCACATCACTGTATGATTTTTGACTTAATATATATTCTATAATATTCCCTTTACTAGGTGTGTAAACCAAATTTAAATTGAATATACAGAGTTACTCCAACTATCTTCATTTTCTAATGTTCAAGTATCATTGATAAAATATGTATTTCAAACTCTTATAGTCAGTGAAAATTATGAAATTTTCACTAAGGAGGTAATTCCTCTATGTATTTAATGCCTGGGAATCAACAAAAAATTCCTTGTCATGTACAGGATAATTATTCCCATTCACTCTCAACTTCCTCAAACTATAGTCCACTAGATGGTCTCCACCACCATTATTTTCTTTTTATTATAAAAAACACTTTAAAAGAAAAAGTGATAAACTCTAGGAGAAGACATAGTTATTAAAAGACAACTTAATCCTATTGACCTGCTTATCCTTAAAAAGTTCCCAGGAGAGAGAAGTTACCGATGTTTCTGGATCATCTTTTATAAGGTCTTCAAATAGACGCGCTAGTCTGTCCCAAGCTTTCATGTACTCATCTTGGTTGATTTTCCCCACATTAAAACCTCTTACCAGGATAAGATTGTGATTTTAAATCCAATCACTCTGTTCTCTATTGTTGTCTACCCGAATGGACCTTTCCATTATTTTATCACCATCTTTAGATGAAGCATTAATCACAAGGGATTCCTCCTCCATTTCTTCTCCAGAATGCAGTAGTAGATCCAATGGTTGCACAACCTTCATGCCTATCTTCTACAGGACATTCCTTATGGGATCAGTGCTATAGTCCACAGCCTCTACTCGAACAACATTTCCATTAATTTCAAGAACACCTTCCATCACTTGGTCCTTTAACTTCATGGTAGATCGTGTCTCCATTGGTGAAGGAAGATATGAATAATATTTTTGGCCTTTCATACCGCCTCGACAGTCCTTCCTCCTCCTTGGACTACAGAAATCGCTACCATGCAAATCTTGAGCATTTTCTCCTGAAAACTGACTAGATGAATCATCACCAAACTACTCCCTCAGAGTTCCTTGCTACTCATTGAAGATTTCTTGCCGGTCTGCCTCCTGGGCAAGCCCTTCATTCTCCAATCTCTTGAAGAGGTTACCTAGTTTAATAGCTGGAAACTCTCTTCTCATTCTTGGGCTGATCATTGGATCATCCCCCTTACATCCAATGTTTTCAAGCCCTGAATGCACAGCCTTCACATAAGAAGAATCCTTGAGGGCCTTTGAACCTTCCTCCACAGCCATTCTAGTTTCCACAGCCCTATTAGTACAATTAGCAGGGGCCAGATCATCTACAGTTGCAATATTTGATGGACCAAATTCCACTTGTCCTAAAGGACCTTTAACTACAGGTGTGGGAGTACCCAAGTCGATCCTCAAGCGGTTGAAAACATTAGCAACCAAGGCATTACTCACCGGAGAATTTCATTGAACAACCATTGCCGAAGCTGAGTCAAAACCATCATCCAAATGGCTCTTCCCAGTCAAACATTCTACAGGCCCTTGTCCCTTGACTCTATCTTCATAAGCCACCACTGCCTAGCCATCACGTTGCCTGGCTCCACATCTACAGGACTCCGATGTATGACCGATTTTCTTACAAGGAGAGCAGAACTCGAACCAAGTCTCAAACTCCACGAACTGTTTCCAACAAAACACTTCCCCAACGCAAATACACACGTACTCGGTTGCTATTTTGAGAGATCAACTTCCACGAATATTCAAGGAGACACTGGATGACATACTGAACGCGTTCTACTATCTGAGCACAAGTACCTTTCCAATATATTCCCTAACATACGCAAGATAGCAGGGTTTTAAAACGGTAAGGGAAGTTCAGGGAAACTTACCCAGATCACTGCAGATGGGGAGTCCTATTTCATGTGAAAGTCAAAAGACCACCGGAAGAGATAGAAGCGAAGGCCATTACAGCTGCGGGGGGCACCCGACCACGGCCTAATCAGGTCATACTCAGAATAAAACCGAATCATCAGATTTATCTTATCAAGAAGACCGACCATTGCCCGGTCCTGTAAACCCGAAGTCCCGAAGATCCATCGATCGAAGGCCTCCACCGAATGGCGGATTAGGTTAAAGCGAGCAAGCAATGTAAAATGAAGAAGAGCCGAAGCCTCGGTGAACTCTGAAGAAGAAATCGGCAGCTGAGGAAAACCACTGAAGAGATCTGGGACCTTAGGGCATAGAGAAATTTGTGGGAAAGAGGGAAGAAAATTGGGATTTGAAAGAGGGGAAAAATATCGAGATGAGGCGTCTTCAAGGGGCGACGAAGGTCCCTCCCCCACCGGAGGGGGAGGGACCGGTGTGAAAGCCATCGCCATCACGCCGAAGTCGAGAACCTCCGCTCCCCTCGCGTCCTCGTATGATATGCAAGTCACACTAGATGGTCTCCCAATATGAGAACACAACCAAGACTGGATACCAATGAATTATAATATACTATATAAGTATTACCTGGTTCTAGAAATTTTAGGATGTGTTTCGAGTTGATACAAGTTTTAAGTTTCAAAAAGCATTTTTCTCATTCATCATTCTATATGAATGAAACACTTATCCTTATCATAAAATCCATGGGAGAAGAAAGAATGGAGAAATCATGAACTAAGTGGAGATAATTTCTTACTAATCCTAGAAAACTAATACCTAAATAATATTATTAAGTGTTTTCCAAGAGACTACTACTTCTATCTTCCTAGGTTCAATTGATATTCCTTCTATGAAAATGAAATGCTTGAGGAAATTGTATTCTTGGATCCAAAAGTCGCACTTATAAAACTTATTATAAAATTTATTTTTTCTCAAAATGCACTTAATACAATTTCCATGTAATCCTCATGGTTATTTCTATTTTGAGAGTATACTAGAATATCATCATTGCAAATAATAAAAAAAAGTTGAGATCCCTATGGATGATACAATTCATGAAATCTATGAAAACTACTTGTTAATTTTCTAAACCAATATGCATGAAAACATATTCACAATCTCTTTAGTGGATCAGAAATATTATCTTTGGAATATCCTCTATCCCAAATCTAAGATGAATGTATCTTGAGTGTAGATTAATTTTAGAGAACCACTTGGCTCCTTTATATTGATTGAGCATATGATCTATTCAAGGAAGTGGATATAAATTTTTAATAATTACTTGATTCAACTTATGATAATCAACACGTAAGAGGAGTGTAACATCTGACATATTTGTGAATAAAACCTATGTATCCTAAAGATATGTACTAGGTTTGATAAAAAATTTACTTTCCAACTCTTCTATCTGAATACTCAACTACAATATCTTAGTTCGATCTATTTTGTAAGATGGTACTTAATTAAGGATTCTTCATGGGAGTGGGTCGACTGTAAATGTGATTTACCTTTTTTGTGGTAACCATGAGAAATAATTTGGAAAGACATCTAGTATCGATCCACTACTTCTTGAATAGTCCCTAGTCTATTTCATCCAAAGTGAACGAGGTAGTTGATTCTAAATAACTAGAAATGGTTCCCTCAAATGTTAAAAAATGTAATTCTATTCCTGCATTTATATCCTAATCCCTCTCGAAAAGGTGAGTAACTCCATCTTGGGATGTAAACATTACCTACTGAGTGTAACAATCATTATGGGTTTTGAATCCCATCAGCCAGTCCATACTAAAGATTAAATAAAAAAATCCATCTTTAAGACCATAAAATCCAAAAGAAACTATAATAAGATAGTGGTAATGGATCCTATTTGGAATTTAAATCCTCTACACTCCCAATATCCAAGGTGGTTCTTGATGCTTGTAATGACCTAACATTTTTTAACGATAATAGTTTCCAGAAAATGCGTGTTATACTATTTTGTATTTAAATAAACAATATCCCTTTAATAATGATATAAGTATTAATTGAAATTTTACCATCAGGTTTCAAACATTATATGACTATTTTTCAGTATGACTATTTAAAAATCTCAATAATAATATTTACATAGTAATTAGTTTTAAAAATATAAATGATAATGGTTAATTAATACAGAAAGAAGAAATGATGACCTCAACTAGTAAAGTCATTCTATATGAGTCCCATTTTATAGATCATGGGAGGGAGGTAGTGTATTTGGGATTCTCTCTTGACCAATCTTGAGATGATCTTCAACATGTTAATCTTTAACAAAATCGCCTATGGGAGAACTTCAAGTTAGTGGAAATTACCACTTGGGTGATGTTATCTGAGTCGCCCCAAGAATTTATCATCATCCCAAACCTTACCCTTAGGTCATATGTTGGTTTTATAAAAGGTTATATGTCAAGTACATAGTTACTAATTACACAATCCCTTTGTATAAATAACAGTTTTGTTCCATCAATTCCGTTTTGAGTTTATTTTTTCTTAAAAATATTATGAATTTGATAAATTGTTTTTTTGGACAGAAATTTTACTTTTCAGAAAAGTTATATTTTTTATAACAAAATAAGATATAATTAATAATTTTTATTTTAATTAATTATTAATATTAAATCACTCTTATTAAAATTTAAATGATAAAATAATTTTTTTCCTAGTGTCATAATTTTTACAATGTATTTTACTATGCAATTTCTATCTGCTATTATTCTTAATAAATAAGGTTTTTTATATTTAAAAGTTAATTTTATCATGATTAGATAATTAGTATGATAAAATTAACATAATTTTTGAAATAATAATGTTTGCACTAGGTCATTTTGAAGTTATGATAATTTTGTAAAATACTTTAGTTCTTCGTGAATAATAAAAATACAGTTTGAGTTTTTTGATATGTTTAATGACATCATAATGATATAATAATTAATATAAAATTATGTTCAACTCTTATGGATTAAAATCTTATAATATGGTTCCCCAGTTTCCATTACCATGGGAAAATATCATGTGAAATCCCATGGTTATGCAAATACCAATACTGAGGTGTCCAAGGAAATTAATAAAAAACCGCCTCAATTTTTCTATAAATACCCAATAATTTCTCCATTATATTTAATTCCTAATTCATCCTAAAAGTATTTATGATATTTTTAACTCTCAATTAGTCCTATTATGGTGTACTCAGTCACCCAAGGTCACAACATTCTAGCTTTAGGAGTTACTCTTCAAGGTAAGAGAAATATCAACGTCTCTTTTCCATCAACATCACATTTTATGTAGTATGTATTTAAAAATTACATAATATTTCATTATTTAAATTTTATTATATCCCTTTACTATATTATGATTCTTTTATTAATGGTATACTCTTTTACTCTCTCTATTTATTGTTTTCTAAAACCATGTTTCATACCCGTTATGATGCTAGATTTTCTTTTAAAAATTTCTCTCTTTCTCCAGAAATTATCTTATTTTATTTTGTGAATAAAGAAAATTCTTTCTTTTCTAGGTGTATTTAGATATATTTTAAAATGATCTATTTTATTCAGGGATTAACATACATGATACCCACCTTCCTTTTTCTTGGGTTAATAATGACATAAAGATCTTGTCTTTAAGAACTTCTTTTTAAAACGCCATGATTTTTATATGAAACCTATTTATTTTATTCTCCAGGAATTATTTATGATTTTTTTTATGATATATGTGGATCACATTAGTTAATAAATATTAAGGGTGTTACCTTATATCTCTCCAATTCATTGGGTAAATAATTTAGTATCTAGAGATGACATTTTTTATGATACCTCGGTGAACAACCTTAGTAATTTTTATTAAACCTTAGTGATGAATCTTGGTGATATTATTATGAATTACTCATTAAAATTATAGCCACATTTCCATGTTATTATTCATTTTCACTTTACTATGATATGTCTCCTTTTCTTTTTCCCATTCCTTATATGATATTATTCCAGTTCTTGTCAATAGTTCTCATGATCACTTAAACTACTTCCATTTCTTTCCCTTACAGGGCCTTGTTCTGAACCATTCCTTTCATGTATGTACCTTGGTTATGAGATGCAGTAAAAGTATATAATATAAACCAATGAAGTATCATTTCATGTTTTTTAGAAAAATGTTTTATGTTTTCCTGTATTATGTACATTATTTCCAGGAAACTAGACATTAAAACTTTTTCTATTTGTTTTATGTAATGTAAAGTAATGTAATAAAAAGGTGGGATGCCATAGTTGGTATAAATGGATGGTTTAGTCATCATCATCATATAACTAAATATTTATTCAAAAGAAAAATTACATAATACAAGGGGTTGGAACATAAGAGGACCCGAGATTAGGGGGGTCTAAAATAGTGGAGACCGAGGGAGTCCCCGTGAATAAGATTAACACCCTCGAGATTGAGGGAGATGGAATAGGGAAGAAAAGTGATAGAGGAGCATGGGGATACGAAAGTAGCGAGGTAGTCCACAAATGTTTTCCCATATCTGCAGGTATGGGTGACCCGATGCTGATTGTTGAGGAGCTGTTTGCATTTCTTGATTATGTATAAAACTAACCAAAGAGTGACACCTCTTCCTAGAAGGGAACCATGTATAATATTTGAGTCTATTTACACTCTAGAGAGATAAATATTCTTCTATTTTTATATATTTAGCCCCATGAGGACTACATTAGACTCCGCATGAAGAACACTTCCATCACCATAGTGTGGCGTGAAATAAAGGAAAACACTCCCTCCTAGATTGTGAACCACTTCGCCACCTCGCATGTCACCAGCGATGCATGAGCCGCCAATATTTAATTTAAAACCAGATGTTGGTGGAACCGATTTAATCCAACATCCTTGCGCTCTATTCGTGGGAAGATTGGCCTAAGGGGACCAGATCTACATGATACATATTAAGGGATATTCATTCCAGTTTTCAACGAGGCTGGCCATATCAATCAACAAGCTTATGGCTCTCATAATGAAGAACCATCCTATGGAGGAATACCCATCAAATCTATACTTCTTACGAGCCTACCAGAGGCACTAGAAGCTGACACTGAGGATAATCGACCTTGGTGCCCTCTCAGGGCCTTTATATAAATTTGGATTTTAAATCTTTAGAATGAAACACTGTGCAAGTTAAAATATTGGAAAATATCCTGGTATTTTGGTGAAATATTACGTAAGTGGTTTCCGAGAAAAGAAATACCAATCTGAATAAGAAGAAGTGGATGTGGCTCTAGCCCAAATGTATCTATGTGTAATACCTAAAAACACCTCTTTGAGATAGACTCAAATGGGAACCAATTCATGGAAATGGTGAAGGTTCCGGGCGCATCGGAAGTGCGTCGGTGGATGCGACCACTTGGATTTTTGTCATTAACAATGATAAATCCAGGATCAATACGAGGATAAATTCCAGTCCCCATGGATCGAATCACAGAAATGGACAGAGAAAAGGAAAGTCCCGGAACCACAAAGTTGGATTGTTACAGGTTGATTATTATTAATTTAATCAATTGAAAAGAAATACCTTTTGGGTGTTCTTTCTTCGTTTATGTTCTTGATCACGTTCCGATGTGATTCATCGTTTCATTGTAGAAGCCAAGTGTAGACTTCCTCTAGTGGTGATCCACACATGTACCTCGTATCTCGGGACGTCGCCAAAGGAGTCTTCGGGTTCTAGTGTGGATAAACCTTTCCTTGAATTGTCCTCCTTAGATCGTATTGATCAAGTGGAAGAGGATATCTCTCGGTCTTGAGAGAGTTCTTGGAGGAAGAGGTTCTTTCGAGCTTGAAATAATTCTCCAGAATTGTTGTGCACAACGATTCTCTTATGTGTTGAAAAGATTTGGGGTTGTTAGGATATTTATAATTGGGTTTGAGGTTTTAGAGTTATGACAATAAATAAACACGTTATGAATTTTACTTATTTCATTAACTCCCTTTTGAAAACCTCATGTCGAGTCATTAATTTCTTGACATGCGCCCACACTAATTATAGTAAATTTCATTTAATAAAATGATATTTCCTCAAAATCCCGAATGTAAAAACTACACGGCCTGTATTAATAAATACACGACGTGTAATTGTTTTTCATTGACAACTACACGGCATGTACATTCAATGTACACAACGTGTATATCTTTTTTTCATTTATTCATTTCCTTTCCAAAATGAAAACTACACGGCCTGTACATTTAATAATACACTGCGTGTACTTGTTTTCAAAATAAAACTACACGGCGTGTAATTATTGATACACGGAGTGTACTTGTTTTATTTCATTCTTCCTCCAACATTAAAACGATTTTTGTCTTCCTTGAATAATTACTAAACCACGTACATGATTAATCTTTATTATACTTGAGATAATTGAATACACTTAGTGTGTAACCCTCTAGGGCCCTTTCTCGTTGGCATTAGGAGGGCTTGCCTAAAGTTCAAGATTACTATCTATAAACGGGCCAAGGCACCCAAGAGAAAGAAGTTGAGGCCTCCTTGACGTATCATCTCATACGAACGCTTACTGTGTAATTTAATCCCTTTTTCTCGATAACTCATCAAGTAGGTTTCATGGCAGTGTTATAAACCTATATGCTTGATCCGTTATTCTTTGACTACCTGAAATAAACACGCTGTTTACACCATGGTCATGGAATTTAATGGGGTAGTTCTATTTAAATCAAGGGGACAAGATATAAACTTCCATAAATGGAAGGGACAAATCGTTCCTCGACTTATCCATTAACAACATGTCATTCGTAATGCACCCAACGTACCCTACTTCCCCCCAACTGTCTACGTGATAGTTTCTTCAGTAAATCTAAGTGCATGAGTCATGACATGAGTTAATGTTAAATTTATAGTCTAAGGACCATTACACACTCTCGCAGATAACAATATCTGATGACACCAAGACATGCAGAATTACTACTTGCGGGTCTGTTCTCATAATCTCCCATCTTGGAGATTACCAAGTGCGAACTCCATCAGAGAGAGTCTTGTCTTATTACGAGTTTTCGCACATGACAGTCTGTATACTATGTTTCCTATCATAGTTTGTCAACAAACCTTAGAACTTTATTTAAGAATATTGTTATAGCATTTAAAGGTTCTCATCATAGGAGGGATCTGCCATGACCATATTTATGCAAAAAATATTCCAGGACATTATTATATTATAGTCATGCAGAACAATGAAAAATCTATAATAAGTGAACATTCATGTAATCAAAGTACAAAACAGTTGGTTCTCAGTACACCAACCCTTAAAAACTCCCACTTGGACTAGAGCCAACTGCCTACGACTTTTAGTTTGCTAGACCTCACATGATTATCATGTTTCTGCTGAGTCAAGGCTTTAGTCAAGGGGTCCGCCACATTGTATTCCATGGAAATATTGCTCACTGCAACTTCACCTCTCTGAGAATAATCCCTCAAGAGATGATACTTCCAAAGAATGTTCTTTGTCCGCTGATGTGACCTTGGCTCTTTTGCATGTTCCACCACTACAGTATTATCACAATAGAGTGTGATAGGATCTTTACTGCTTGGTACTACATCAAGCTCTTAGACGAAGCTTCGCATCCATACTGCTTCTTTAGCTGCCTCATAAGCTGCGATATACTTGGACTCTGCTGTAGAATCTGCCACCACACTTTTCATTGAGCTCTTCCATCTCACTACACCTCCATTCAAACTGAATATGTATCCAGTCTGTGACATCATGTCATCTTGATCAGTCTGGAAACTAGCATCTACATGTCCTCTGATGACTAGTTCCTTATCTCCTCCATAAAACTGGAACATATCCTTAGTATGCCTCAGTTACTTAAGGATAATCTTGACTACCATCCAATGGCAGTCTCCTGGATCAACTTGATATCTTCCTACCACACTTAATGCTTAAGCAACATCCAGCCTCGTACATAGCATATCATACATGACTGACCCAATCACGGATGCGTAAGGGATTCTTGCCATTTTATGTCTTTCCTCATGTGTCTGAGGACACATTTTCTTGGAAAGATGAATTCCATGTGACACTGCCAACAATCACCTCTTGGACTACTCCATACTAAATCTCTTCATTATCTTGTCAATGTATGTACTTTGACTCAGGCCCAACATTCTCTTGGATCTATCATGATGGATCTTGATCCCAAGAATATATGCTTCCTCTCCCAAGTCTTTCATGGAGAAGCATTTATATAACCATGCCTTAACTACTTGTAAGACAGGTACACCGTTTCCAATCAGTAATATGTCAACAACATATACAATTAAGAAAAGGATTGCAATTCCACTAAACATTTTGTAGACACAAGGCTCACATTCGTTCCTAACAAATCCAAATTCCGTTACAACTTCATCAAAATGAATGTTCTATGACCTTGATGCTTGCTTTAATCCATAAATGGATTTTTGCAACTTGTATACCTTGTTGGCATCCTTTGGAGTCACAAACCCTTCAGGTTGTGTCATGTAGACATCTTCCGGGATGTTACTGTTATGGAAAGCTATTTTGACATCCATTTGCCAAATTTCATAGTCATGGTAAGAGGTAATGGCCAATAGGATTCTGATGGATTTCAACATCACAATTGGTGAAAAGGTTTCATCATAGTCAATTCCTTGACGCTGTCTAAAAACTTTTGCAACAAGTCGTTCCTTGTAGGTGCTGACTTGCCCCTCAATGTCCAGTTTCTTCTTGAATACCCATTTATTACTAATAGGCTTTACATAAATTGGAGGATCTACAAATATCCAGACTTGGTTTTGGTACATGGAATCCATTTCAGAATTCATGGCTTCTTGCCACTTGGCAACATCTATGCCTTAAACTTCTTCCTTGTAGGTAAGAGGATCATCATTGTCAACCAATAATGAGTCACCATCCTCGGTGACAAGAAAACCATATCATTCTGGTTCTCTCACCTCTCTCATGATCCTACGCAGTTCTTGTGTCTCTGGAATAGATTGTTCTTCCACTGGATTTTGTGGAATCTGTTCTTGTACCAACTCCGGTGTATCTTGAGCCTTGACTTCATCGAAGTCTATCTCGCTCACTATATCTCTTTTGGAGATGTGCTCCCTCTCAAGGAATATGGCGTGTATTTCCACTATAACCATTTTTTCTGAGGGTTTGTATAGGTAATATCCCATTTTTTCCTTGGGATATCCTATAAAGATACACTTTGTACCTCGAGGTGAAATTTTGTTACCTGAAGAGGCCTTAATAAATGATTCTCTACCCCACACATGTAAATTCGATAGCATGGATTTGCGTCCACTCCATAACTCGTATAGAATACCATTTATCTATTTAGTTGGTACTTGGTTTAGTATGTGTGCTTCTATTTATAATGCATACCCCCAAAAGGATAATGAAAGACTCGCATGACTCATCATTGATCTCACCATGTTCAACAGGGTGTGGTTCCTCCATTCGCTTACACCATTCCACTCTGGCGTTTAAGGAGGAGTGAGTTGAGATAGAATCCCAAACTCCCATAAGAAATTATTGAAGTCCAGATTAAGATATTCTCCTCCTCTGTCTGAGAGGAGTTTCATAATATTCTTACCAAGCTGGTTCTCAACTTCATTATTGTTTTCTTTTAACCGATCAAAATAATCAGACTTATACCACATTATGTAGATATATCCATATCTACTAAAATCATCAATAAAAGTTATGAAGTACGAGAACCCACCCCTTTCCTCAATTGGAAATGGCCCACACACATATGTGTGAACTAATTCTAGAAGAACTTTATCTCTTTCACCTTTCAGACTAAATGGGACTTTGGTCATTTTTCCTTGTAGACACGCATGACATACACCATGTGTTTTTAGTTCGAAAGAATCTAAATACCCATCTTGATGTAATTTTGTCAAATGTTTCTCTTTGACATGACCTAAATGGTGATGCCAAAGTTGGGTGTGGTATGAGTCATGTGAATTAAATTTTTCATCGATTGCCATTACATGGTTTGTGTAGTCTAATACATAAAGGACACTATATAAATGTGCCCTACCAAAAAAAAATGATATCTTTATAAAAGTAGCAACATCCACTTCCAAACTTGATGATGAATCCATCGGTATCTAATATGGATACTGAAATGATGTTTTTGGTTACAGAGGGTACATAATAAAATCCTTTAAAAAACAAGACCATCCCTGTAGGAAATGTGAGATGGTAGTCTCCGACAGCTACAACAGTGAGTCTGGATCCATTGGATACTTGTAGATCTACCTCCCCTCGATCAATCTTCTTGAATATACTTGATTCCCGTATTTGGATACAAATGTGAGGACCACAAGTAGTATATAATACCCAATTTGTAGAAATAGATAGATTACATTCGATGAAAAATGCACCTGAAGCTTCCCCTTGCTTCCTAGACTGGTTGCAGTTTTTCTTCCAGTGGCCCTTCATGCCACATGCGAAACAAACATCCTCATGTTCTCTTGCCTCCCCTTTGATCTTGTTTTTCTTAGAAGGCCTTGAAGAAGCTTTGGGATTAAATCTCTTCACCTTCCCTTTCCTTTTATTCACCATGAGGATAGAAGTATTTTCATGCTTCATGTCATTGTCCACTTGGCGAATGAGGAAAAGAAGATCAGACAAAGACTTCTCAATGTTGTTCATGTCGAAGTTCACAACAAAGTTTGAGAAGCTCTGGGGAAGTGATGCAAGAATGAGATCGGTACCCAGTTCTTCGGGGAGTTTAAACCCTAAAACCTCCAAGTGCTCAATGTAGCTAATGAGCTTGACTACATGAGGCCCAGCTGGGGAACCCTCTCGAAGATTGCTCTGGAATAGAGCCTTGGAGATCTCAAACCTTTCCTATCTTACTCTCTCCTGGTATAGACCACAGAGGTTCTCGATCATTCTATAGGAATACAAGTCTTCATGAGACTTCATGAGCTCATTAGACATTGATTATAGCATAAAACATTGAACATCGAGTGCATCGTTCAAATGTTGATCACAGACTAGGAAATCTTCATCACTTTCCCCTTGGGAGGGTGAATCAGGAAGTGTGGAATCCGGCACGTAAAACACTCGTTCATGGCGTAGGATAACCCGAAGGCACCTAAACCATTCCTGGAAGTTACTATCGGTGATGATATTGTCTTTATCCAGAATTGATCGTAGAGAAAATGTGGTTGACGATCTTTTCATATTGATTCTACAATTTAAAAGAGCAGATTTATCAGTACTTTTTTGATAACATTTTATGAAAAATAATAAATGAATTTATTAATTCTCCCACTATTTTATCAAGTCCCAATGACACTCACCATTGAACTTGGAATGTCCAGTTTCATAGACATTCTTGTGGAAAGGATCCATATTCCCCTTCGCATAACCCCAACAAGGGTTGGTCAAGCTATTTGAAGGTATTTAGGTAGGCAGGTCTTTGCTAACTGTGAGCTTACAGTTCCTTGATCTGTTGAGTGGACTCCCCAATCTTGAAATCCTAATTTGGATTTCCTCAACTCCTGCCTCTAATATTACACCAAATCTAGCAAGGGATACTCCTCTTGATGTAATATGGTTATGTCAACCCGAAACCTTTCATAAGGGCTTCCTTTATAAAATTATGTGTCCCAAAAAGGGTTGGCCAAACACATAGTTTTATTGAGTCTTTCCCTTAATTAGGTAACAGAAGGCTTGGTCTGACTTAATATGGTATTTGAGGGATTTATTCTTTATGCATAGTTTTACATTATCACATGCTTGTTAATATAAATTGATGCTTGCTTAAGTGATTAACCATGTTCTGATAATGTTTACGCATAGTCTGATTTTTATTTTATTCTATCTTTTCATGCTATTTTATTTCATTAATTATGTGATCACGGAAACACATACATAATAAATAAACCATGAAATTTAGACAGAAATAAAATAATATGGCATGATCATGAGCTTCAATTGGTTAGCTTATATTGCAGTTTGATAAGCTAACCCTGACCTAGGAAAAACAACATGAACTGATGGTTCATGTTTTGCAGCTCCCACCTGTCCACCTTTGTATCTTCTTGGGTTGGTTTCGCCTCATATTTGGGTCATGAACCGTCTCCAATGACTTGGGAGATCCTCCATTACATGGGTTTACATTAATGAAGCCATGGGCACGTAAGCCCTACATTTTATTGGAAGAAGGCTCGCAGGAAACAAATTTAAATTAAACAAATTTAAAAGAAACCATACACACATACAAAGGGTCTTTGGTCTATATCATGATCATCCATAGCATGCAATGACATTTACACATATTTAGAATTCAATTTTTTTTAATCGTTCTTTAATTTAAGATATGTCGCACTCGAATTCAATTAATTATGATCTTATAATTAATCAATTATTTATCTTAAATTACTTTCTGAATTTCCTTGAGATTCTTCTCATCCATATTCCTTGTATAGGTCTTTGTACTTTTGAAGGAAACCTGGTGAAATTTCTAGAAAGTACACGACGTGTATATTTACACGGCGTGTATTTCTTTTCACCCTTTATCCAAAGTACACGCTGGGGGCTTTGGCGTGTTTTCTCTACTTTGGATATTTTGGATTACATGGCGTGTAGATGAATCATACATGGCGTGTAATTACTTGTTACACGGTAACGGTCTTGGAAATCCCATGTACGCAGTACACGACTTATCCTTGTACACGGTTTCACCTAGGTCGGAACGAACTACACTGTGTGTTGCTCCAACATACATGTCGTGTATTCTGGTTTCCATGCACTGTTCAATTCTGGTCAACACGGCATGATTAATACTTAGGCATAATCAATTCACACGACGTGGTTTGGCATATCAGTGCTAGTTTTTTGATCCTAAGTACATGGCGTGTAGTTTTAATTAACCGTTGTGCAATCCTGTGTTGTACAGACAGAAAGAGTGTCTCCTCCAGATGAGTTACTCATTTTTATTTTAATCAAAAATAAAAATTAAAAGGCCATTTCTATGATATAAATCTATAAATGAAGGAGGAAGAATAGATCTCGTCTATTCAGATTTATGGAACGTTTTATTTCGAATTGAATCAAATATAAATGCGTAAATTATCAACAAAAATTAAATAACTATAATCAACGTTGTAACCTCCCTCTGATACCATTTGAAGGTTCTAGGCACAACGGAAGTGCATGGGTGGATGTTCCCACTTGGATTTCTGTCATTAACAATGATCAATATAGGATCGATACGACGATAAACGCCATGTAGAGACCCGAAGCTAGACGTACATGGACATTACATTACTTTTGCGGAATACTTAGTACATAACAAAAACACACACACAAGGATCGTAATAGTTTTGTGTCTTTGGAAACTCGGAACGTAATCTTCTAATCGTGGTGAAAGATCTTCAATATCTCCCATAAAGATCTTCCCTTTTTTTACCTAAAACCTTTATTTATATCCTGGGGAAAAGAAAACATAAAAGGGTGAGCTCAAATGCTCAGTAAGGGTAAACAAAAGAAAAATCAATCACATCATATTCATAAGAACATAACTTTTTGAAATCTTAACCTGCAAAAGAGAGCATAATTTCATTACATGGGATAAATCATAGTAGTGAAATGAAATCCCAATAATCATAACATAAAACATGAAACATTGTGGAATACACACATAATCATATAGAATCATTTCTTGTAAGTCATTACTCATTGCCAAAACTATCTTAGTGGACAATGTCCCTTTCTGAATCGAGTCACCCTCGTTTCAGTCCTGTTTCACTGAACCGGTATAACCTACCATTCCAGCCATGTCTATCTCATGAGATATGAAATATTTACCCAATGAATTGGAGGGAGATATAGGTCCCACCCATATCATAATTATACCATTATTATGTGTGCCACAAAATCATAAACCATACATCATTGCATAACCCATGTAATAAAAATGGGAATCTTAAACATAATGACATCATAAAACAATTCATATACGATAAAGGAATTCATAAAAATAATTCCATCACAACATAATAAAATCAATGTAATAATAGGGATAAAAACAGAACCCTTTATTATCTTAGATGGAAAATAGTTTTGATAAAACACTTGAACTTCATTCTTGAGGAAAATATCCTTTCTACTTCAAAAACACTTTTCCTTTCTTAACATGTCATACAATTTTAAACTAAAATAAGTTGATTAAAAATAAACTTGAAAAATTTTAAAGGAAGATTCTTGGAAATATTGTTTTAAAAATCCATTCATGCCGTATAAGTTAAAAGAAAACATTCTTCTCGTACTTTTGTCAGAAAAGTCAAAAAAGTACCTCGTAGGAAAAACGACAAAAGATTCCTTTCATATCTTTTACTAAAAACTCACCAAAGGGTAAAATTGGATTTAAAAAATTGTAGGTGGATGGAAATAATATTACATATTGAGAAAACATGGATGTGGATGATGAAATACACCCCAGTAAATACCAAAGTATAAACAATCTCGGGTAAAAATGAGATTGTGATATTTCCCTTACCTTAGATCTGACTTGCTTTGTAAGTGTCCGAACCTCCTGTATAATGATTTAAATCATGTTATTGACTTATTCCAGAATCATATTCATTGTTATTATATCATATATGGTCCACTTATGACTTTATATTACCCGTTCTTTTGTAAATTCATGTTAAAGTAGCGTTTTGGGTAAAGTCGTCTCATTTGTCGTTCGTGTTTTTAACTTGTAATTATTCATATGATTACTTAGATCATGATTACATAATTCCAGAATATAAAACATGATTTATATATATATATTCAGAATATACATATATAATAAATCAGTAAATGGAAAGAAATACACCGTTCATGGAGATGGTAGTCCGTACGTACGCATGAACGCTGTTTTCGTTTCCTTATTGAATTGAATGGAATTAAGTAGATGACATACATATAAATATAAATAATTCCAGTATCATTATAAGGTCATATATTTCATTAGTACTTATTATATATACTTTATAATCATTCATGAATGGTTAATCATTGAGAATGAATCTCATCGCGTCGTGGAGACGGTATTCCGTACGTACGCACAAGCGATGATATCGTTCCCATGGTCGTGGAATTGTGTTGAAGTGTATGTATACTATTTCAGTATCAATATCACCTTATAATAATCATATATAGTAACTCATTACACCTTTATACCCATCCAATTAAGGTGGTGACGGAAAATAGATTACACCACGGCGTGGAGACGGTATTCCGTACGTACGCACGCGCGATGATTTCCTTTTTCCGTAGGATGGATAGAAGGTGAATTAGGGTTGTTTCATATTTTTAATAACATATCAGTATTTAAGTAATACTAATGTTATTACTTTATCATGAAACAACTAAATAATAAGAAGTTGAAGAAGAAAGAAATTGAAAAGATCGGTAATGGATATTACCTCTTCTTTGGAATGCCTCTTTGAATCCTCCACTTAGGGAACTAAAATTGGTCTTTGAAGAAGACCAGGACCTCTAGGATTTTTCTATGGAAGTGGAGAGGAGAAAATGGCAGGGGTTGGCCGAGCTTGAGTGCTCAAATTGGTGTGAGGAGGAGGGGGAGGAGGTGCCCTTTAATAAGGGAGGAGAGGGGCACCTTAGGAATATCTCAAAATATTATTTTATATTAAAGTCAAAATCGGATTATAATGGTTCCAAAGGGTCTTATTTCGAAGCTAAAGTGGGGATGGGTCGAAATCCTATCAACCAATAGTATTTAGACAAGTTTAGGTTATTATTTTAACTTTATCAATTAGATTTAACTTTATGTTAAATAATTAACCTTTTACCGTGTCTTTTTGTTTTCTTACACTATATGGTTAATATACTTACTATAACATGCCAAACGAACCCCAAATTGTTTATTATTAATATATATTTCCTTATCTAAGTAATTTGGCCGAACCTTTCATTTTTAGGAATAAAATAACAATTAATAATATAATATTTGATTCAAAAACTATTTTGTGTCAATTTTGACACTATTTGATATATGATTTTTGTGGAAGTCATAAAAGAATTATATGTTCGAACCAAGTTGATTAAATCCACACTAATATATCATAGTAACCTATAAAATTAGTTTAATTCATAAAAAGTCTTAAATTTAATTTATTTTGGTATTTATAATATCAATTATGTCAATATTTCATTAATAAGATAATTACCGCATCATCTTTGTGTCATAAATAAATTAACTTATTTGATGTCTAAAAATTACAAATAAAATACCATTATGTAGGAAACCTTTTTAGCTTTCTAATGAATATTTATAGTCGAATTTATCTTATGTATATCCCTATATTAAAAATGATTTACTTATTAATCTTTGATTTTAACTATTTTAACCCTTCTTTAAATAAATTAATAATAAATGTCCTAATCTAACCCAAGTGGGCCTAAATGGTCATATTTTATTCATAAGGTTGTTTTTGGTCTAGATAAACTTGTCCAATAGGATTAGGACATGTGTTAGGGTAATATTAATAACATATTTACCCTTAATTACCCTATTTACTTTTAACCGTGGTAAATAAAAGTAAAAAGTTACTATTCACCAAAAATTATTTTCATCTCATTGAACCACATTTTACTTACTGACATCAACCATGTCTCTCGGATTTTTGAAATTCCATTCACAGAAGCGGTAAAATTAAGTTTTATAAAAAATTCAGTTTTTTTTAACTACCACTTAGTAGTTTCACTATTCATCAAAAATTGATGTTTTTCAGAACAATGCCAAAATATTATCCTATGCTATATTTCATATTCTGAATTCAAAAATGAAGTCTATTTTACCAAATTCATAACATATAAGTTGCATTAATTAATTTTATAATTAAATCCCGCCGTTAAAACAAATAGCGTGTTTTTAAGAAACAATATCTATCAAAAGATTGACACTTGTTTATGTCTGGTTTAAATGTGAAACTACATCCAATGAACAACATTGTATTAAATTGTAAAAATATACTCTAAATATACTTTAAAACCACTCAAATTAATAATTTACCACTATTAATTATTTTGATTAAAAAAGTTGTTTTTAATTATAATTTAGTAATTTTCACTATTCATCAGAATATGGAAGTTATCCGAAAAGTACCAAAATTTCACCCTAAGCTAATTTCAATATTATGAATCCAAAAATGAATTCCATTTTGAAAAATAAAATTACAAAATTTCAAAAAGTGGTTATTACTATTCATGACGGCTAGTTTTAATAATATCTTAATAGCATATCGTTGTTTAGCGAAACTTGGTGTTGCGTACAACACACTCTATCGTGGAAGGTCACGATTGCGTGTAATTCAAGCCAGGTAAGAGATGTGTGTTGTGAAAGCTACTTTTGGTGTAGCGTATAACACAATACATTAATGAAATTAAAAAGAATATTTTTCATAAAATCTCGGGGTGTTACATTCTACCCCCCTTAAAATGAATTTCTCCCTCGAAATTCGTCGGGGTTATAAATGGTTTACCATTAGAAAGTTTCTTTAATCGAAACCCACATCGTAAAAAGGAATACCAAAACCAATCTTTAAAAACAAAAGTATGAAACGTAATGGTTACCCAAATAAACTAATCACTGGGTTTCCACATAGGTGAAAATATGGATATGGAAGAGAAATCTATCCATCATGTTCTGATGGAGAGTGTTAGAGAACATGGCTATGGAAAATCTAGAAATCATAAATCCATAAATTTGTGACGATCTAAGGTACCATCTGATTAATCAGATATAAGAGCACTATGACAACATTTTTGGTTTTCAAGATCATTTCCCTAAAGTTGAAAATTTGAATTAGAATAAATACTTACTTTATTTTGGTACAATCTCACTGTTGTTCGTGCCTTGAACAATTTCCACTTCATCTCTTGAAGTAGAATTTGTTATTCGTGAAGTGTTAGCAGATCATGTGATAGAATGACGGGTCATTCCATCTATCTCAAACAAAAGGTTAGAAAAAATTATATACATAAGTCGATCTATAGTGAGATTAATCATATATGGTTCCTAAAATGGACTTATACTTCATATATCATACTGCTTAATATAATAAAACTAGTTTCTACTAAACAGGGACTTCCTGTAGGCCAGTGGTAGGTGATAAAGTCCAGTCGCACTTCGGTTGTGGGTTTGATTCCCACAGCCTTGTCTGAAGCGATGGGCTGTCGCCCGTCCTATAAGTTGTCCTTTTTCTAAAAATACATTACTATAACATCCCATCAATAATATCGAAAAAAAACTTCTATCCTTAAACAATACTAACTTATGTCCAACATAATCCATTTCAATATTTAGGCTTATCCATAATACTGCATTCTACTCTCATAACATAGTGAAAACGATTACCAGAGATTTAATACCATCGTTGATCCCCATATATCATAAGATATGTTTTGTTGGTCACATTCCAAACATTCAAAGGCCTTAATCATGTATTCTCTTGAATACCCATTGAACCTTAGTGAAAACATTAATTCAGTTAAAAGTTAACACTTTCCACATACCAAAATCCTCAGAATTCTATATACTCATACCATGATATCACTTAGTCCTTATATCAATCATGAGCTCATGAATACTGTTAAACAATTCGTTTTCTCATTTTCCCTTCATTATGCGCATATCATCTTATTTCCATAAATATTCCAATACTCCATGATACAATATTATTTTGGAATCCCATTACATAAACACTTAATCATTCCACCACATCGTTGTCATATTCAACATCGCCAATAGTGATCGCATGTGACTTCCCTTTGTCCTTTGCCTTCAGTGGTTGCTCATGTTGATCATCACTAACCCTTGGATTAGGGCATTTATTAGCATAATGACCCATTTCCTTGCACTTGAAGCAATGAAGTGTTGGTGGTGCGTTCTCTGCAGTGTTTGCTTAATTCACATCATTAGAAACCCTTTTTCCATTACTTCAACACTCAGCTGCTCGATGACCTTCTTTTCCACACTTAAAACATTTTCTAGTCCCTTTAAGACAATCTCCACTATGCTTCTTTCCACACTTTGTGCATAAGGAAACATTCATCTTCTTTTCACCATTATTCTGAGATTTCTCCTTGAACTCCATCTTTCGTTTCTTGTCAAAACCATGAGATGGATATGTAACATCAACTTCCATTTCTACCTTGATAGCACAACGCACAATTTCTTCATAGCTACTGAAGTCTCTTATAGCTAATGCCCTTCAAAGACTTGGTTTTAAGCCACTGAAAAATCGATCAACTTTACTTTCAGGTTGGATGATAATGCCAGATGCATACCTTGCAAGTCTTGTAAAATTCGCTTCGTATATACCAACAGATTCATCATCCTTTTGCTTTAGTTCAAGAAACTCCTTCTCTATCTTTGTTCTAAGAATACGAGGGAAGTACTTACTGAAAAACAAGTTCTTGAACTCGTCCCATTCCATGGACTCAATTTCATCTCTTGGACTCGTATTCCTGATAAGATTCCACCATTTATCAGCTTCACCTTCCAAACAATATACTGCTAAGATGACTTTATCATGTTCAGAACATTGAAGAACTGAAAATATATTTTCAGTGGTACTGATCCATTGTTCAGCAACAAGTGGATCGGAAGTCCCACTGAAAGAAGGTGGATGTTGCCTCATGAAGGACTCAATAGAATACTGTTCCTTTCTATGCTCATTTGGAAGTCCAGAATGATTCATAGCTTGTGTAAGGATAACAATAAGATTTTTCACTCCATCTCCCATAACATTTGTTTGTTCAGGAGGACAATCATTGCATTGCCCATTGCATTGATCAACACGGTTCCTTCGGGTTCCAGCCATCGTCTAAAACCCAAAAAGAATAGTGTGAGAGGGAAAAATCATGCTAGGGAAAACAACATAATAAAGGGGGAGTACCTTCAATATCTAACATCTTAGGTTTAATTCTATGATCGTTAGCATAGTTCTAGTACTATAACCTATACGTATATTTAACCTTAGGGACATCCCTAGACATACCTTAGAAATAACTCTAGGGATCTCACTAATGTTTTCGCATCCTAGTTTCCAAAGGTTGACTAAACCTTTCCTCTGATACCAACTGTAGAGACCCGAAGCTAGACGTACATGTACATTACATTACTTTTATGGAATACTTAGTAAATAACAAAAACACACACACAAGGATCGTAACAGTTTAGTGTCTTTGTAAACTCAGAACGTAATCTTCTAATCGTGGTGAAAGATCTTCAATATATCCCATAAAGATCTTCCCTTTTTTTACCTAAAACCTTTATTTATATCCTGGGGAAAAGAAAACATAAAAGGGTGAGCTCAAATGCTCAGTAAGGGTAAACAAAAGAAAAATCAATCACATCATATTCATAAGAACATAACTTTTGGAAATCTTAACCTGCAAAAGAGAGCATAATTTCATAAAATGGGATAAATCATAGTAGTTAAATGAAATCCCAATAATCATAACAAAAAACATGAAACATTGTGGCATACACACATAATCATAAAGAATCATTTCTTGTAAGTCATGACTCATTGCCAAGACTATCTTAGTGGACAAAGTCCCTTTCTGAATCGAGTCACCCTCGTTTCAGTCCTGTTTCACTGAACCGGTATAACCTACCATTCCAGCCATGTCTATCTCATGAGATATGAAATCTTTACCCAATGCATTGTAGGAAGATATAGGTCCCACCCATCTCATAATGATACCATTCTTATGTGTGCCACAAAATCATAAACCATTCATCATTGCATAACCCATGTAATAAAAATGGGAATCTTAAACATCATGACATCATAAAACAATTCATATACGATAAAGGAATTCATAAAAATAATTCCATCACAACATAATCAAATCAATGTAATAATAGGGATCAAAACAGAACCCTTTATTATCTTAGATGGAAAATAGTTTTGATAAAACACTTGAACTTCATTCTTGAGGAAAATATCCTTTCTACTTCAAAAACACTTTTCCTTTCTTAACATGTCATACAATTTTAAACTAAAATAAGTTGATTAAAAATAAACTGGAAAACTTTTAAAGGAAGCTTCATGGAAATAATGTTTTAAAAATCCATTCATGCGGTATAAGTTAAAATAAAACATTCTTCTCGTACTTTTGTTAGAAAAGTCAAAAAAGTACCTCGTAGGAAAAACGACAAAAGATTCCATTCATATCTTTTACTAAAAACTCACCGAAGGGTAAAATTGGATTTAAAAAATTGTATGTGGATGGAAATAATATTACATATTGAGAAAACATGGATGTGGACGATGAAATACACCCCAGTAAATACCAAAGTATAAACAATCTCGGGTAAAAATGAGATTGTGATATTTCCCTTACCTTAGGTCCGACTTGCTTTGTAAGTGTCCGAACCTCCTGTATAATTATTTAAATCATGTTATTGACTTATTCCAGAATCATATTCATTGTTATTATATCATATATGGTCCACTTATGACTTTATATTACCCGTTCTTTTGTAAATTAATGTTAAAGTAGCGTTTTGGGTAAAATCGTCTCATTTGTTGTTCGTGTTTTTAACTTGTAATTATTCATATGATTACGTAGATCATGATTACTTAATTCCAGAATATAAAACATGATTTATATATATATATATATATTCAGAATATACATATATAATAAATCAGTAAATGGAAAGAAATTGACCGTTTATGGAGACGGTAGTCCGTTCGTACGCATGAACGCTGTTTTCGTTTCCTTATTGAATTGAATGGAATTAAGTAGATGACATACATATAAATATAAATAATTACAGTATCATTATCAGGTCATATTTTTCATTAGTACTTATTATATATACTTTATAATCATTCATGAATGGTTAATCATTGAGAATGAATCTCATCGCGTCGTGGAGACGGTATTCCGTACGTACGCACGAGCGATGATATCGTTCCCATGGTCGTGGAATTATGTTGAAGTGTATGTATACTATTTCAGTATCAATATCACTTTATAATAATCATATATATTTACTCATTACACCTTTATACCCATCCAATTAAGGTGGTGGCGGAAAATAGATTACACCACGGCGTGGAGACGGTATTCCGTACGTACGCAAGCGCATTGATTTCCTTTTTCCGTAGGATGGATAGAAGGTGAATTAGGGTTGTTTCATATTTATAATAACATATCAGTATGTAAGTAATACTAATGTTATTACTTTATCATGAAACAACTAAATAAGAAGAAGTTGAAGAAGAAAGAAATTGAAAAGATCGGTAATGGATATTACCTCTTCTTTGGAACGCCTCTTTGAATCCTCCACTTAGGGAACTAAGATTGGTCTTTGAAGAAGACCAGGACCTCTAGGATTATTCTAGGGAAGTTTATAGGAGAAAAGTACAGGGGTTGGCCGAGCTTGAGTTCTCAAATTGGTGTGAGGAGGAGGGGGAGGAGGTGCCCTTTTATAAGGGAGGAGAGGGGAACCTTAGGAATATCTCAAAATATTATTTTATATTAAAGTCAAAATCGGTTTAGAATGGTTCCAAAGGGTCTTATTTCGAAGCTAAAGTGGGGATGGGTCGAAATACTATCAACCAATAGGATTTAGACAAGTTTAGGTCATTATTGTAACCTTATCAATTAGATTTAACTTTAAGTTAAATAATTTAACTTTTACCGTGTCTTTTTGTTTTCTTACACTATATGGTTAATATACTTACTATAACTTGCCAAACGGACCCCAAATTGTTTATTATTAATATATATTTCATTATATAAGTCATTTGGCCGAACCTTTTATTTTTAGGAATAAAATAACAATTACTAATATAATATTTGATTTAAAACCTATTTTCTGTCAAATTTGACACTATTTGATATATGATTTTTGTGAAAGTCATAAAAGAATTATATGTTCGAACCAAGTTGATTATATCAACACTAATATAGCATAGTAACCTAGAAAATTATTGGAATTCATAAAAAGTCTTAAATTACATTTATTTTTGTATTTATAATATCAATTATGTCAATATTTCATTAATAAGATAATTACTGCATCATCTTTGTGTCGTCAATAAATTAAATTATTTGATGTCTAAAAATTACAAATAAAATACCATTATATAGTAAATCTTTTTAAATTTCTAATGAATATTTATAGTCGAATTTATATTATGTATAACCCAATATTAAAAATGATTTACTTATTAAACTTTGATTTTAACTATTTTAACCCTACTTTAAATAAATTAATAATAAATGTCCTAATCTTATCCAAGTGGGGCTAAATGGTCATATTTTATTCATAAGGTTGTTTTTGGTCGAGATAAACTTGTCCAATAGGATTAGGACATGTGTTAGGGTAATATTAATATCATTTTTACCCTTAATTACCCTATTTACTTTTAACCGTGGTAAATAAAAGTAAAAAGTTACTATTCACCAAAAATTATTTTCATCTCATTGAACCACATTTTACTTACTGACATCAACCGTGTCTCTCGTATTTTTGAAATTCCATTCACAGAAGCGGTAAAATTAAGTTTTATGAAAAATTCAGTTTTTTTAACTACCACTTAGTAGTTTCACTATTCATCAAAAATTGATGTTTTTCAGAACAATGCCAAAATTTCATCCTAAGCTATATTTCATATTCCGAATTCAAAAATGAAGTCTATTTTACCAAATTCATAACATAGAAGTTGCATTAATTAATTTTAAAATTAAATCCCGCTGTTAAAACAAATAGCGTGTTTTTAAGAAACAATAACTATCAAAAGATTGACACTTGTTTATGTCTGGTTTAAATGTGAAATTACATCCAATGAACAAAATTTTATTAAATTGTAAAAATATATTCTAAATTTACTTTAAAACCACTCATATTTATAATTTATCACTATTAATTATTTTGATTAAAAAAGTTTTTTTTAATTATAATTTAGTAATTTTCACTATTCATCAGAATATGAAAGTTATCCGAAAAGTACCAAAATTTCACCCTAAGCTAATTTCGATATTATGAATCCAAAAATGAATTCCATTTTGAAAAATAAAATTACAAAATTTCAAAAAGTGGTTATTACTATTCATAGCGGCTAGTTTTAATAATATCTTAATAGCATATCGTTGTTTAGCGAAACTTGGTGTTGCGTACAACACACACTATCGTGGAAGGTCCCGATTGCGTGTCATTCAAGAAAGGTCAGAGATGTGTGTTGTGAAAGCTCCTTTTGGTGTAGCGTATGACAAAAGACATTAATGAAATTAAAAAGAATATTTTTCATAAAATCTCAGGGTGTTACACGCTAGTCTCCACTGATCGAATCACAGAAATGGACAAATAAAAGGAAAGTCCCGGAACCACAAAGTAGGATCGTTACAGGTTTATTATAATTAATTTAATCAATTTAAAAGAAATATCATTTGGGTGTTCTTTCTTCATTGATGTTATTGACCATGTTCTGATGTGATTCGTCGTTGCGTTGCATAATCCAAGTGTAGACTTCCTCTAGCAGTGATCCACATGCGTACCTCATATCTCAGGAAGTCGCCAAAGGACACTTCGGGTGCTAGCATGGAGAAACCTTTGCTTGCGTTGTTTGCCTAAGATCATCTTGATCTGATGGAAGAGGATCTCTCTTGGTATTGAGAGCATTCTTGGAGTAATAGGTTCTTTCGGGCTTTAAAGAATTCTCCAGAATTGTTGTGCACAACGATTCTCTTATGTTTTGAAATGAGTTGGGGTTGTGAGGATATTTATAATCGGGTTTGAGGTTGTAGAGTTATGAAAATAAATAAACGCGTTACACATATAATTTAGTTCATTAACTCCCTTTTGAAAAGCCTATGTCGAGTCATTAAGTCCTTGACATGCGCCCACACTGATTATAATAAATATCATTTAATAAAATGATATTTCCTCAAAATCCCGACTGGAAAAACTACATAGCGTGTATTAATAAATACACGGTGTGTACTTGTTTTTTATTGAAAATTACATGGAGTGTACATTCAATGTACACAACGTGTATATCTTGTTTTCATTTATTCATTTCCTTTCCAAAATGAAAACTACATGGCGTGTACATTTAATAATACACGGCATGTACTTATTTTCAAAATAAAACTACACGGCATGTAATTATTGATACACGACATGTAATTGTTTTATTTTATTCTTCCTCCAACATTAAAATGATTTTAGGCTTCCTTAAATAATTATTAAACCACGTAAGGGAGTAATCCTTATTCAACTTGAGATACTTGAATACCCTTAGTTTGTGACCCTCTAGGCCTCTTTCTCGTTGTCATTTGGAGATCTTGCCTAAAGTCCAATATTATTGTCTAGAAACAGGTCAAGACACCCAAGAGAAAGAAGTTGACACCGTATTGATGTATCAACTCATACGAACACTTACTGTGTAATTTAACCACATTGTCTCGATATCTCATCAAGCAGGTTTCATGGCAGTGTCATAAACCTATATGCTTGATCCGTCGTTCTTTGACTACCTGAAATAAACTATTCGTTTACACTATGGCCATGGAATTTAATGCGACAGTTCTATTTCAATGAAAGGGCCGATATATCAACTTCCATAAATGGAAGGGACAAATCCTTCCTCGAATTATCCATTAAAAATACATCATTCGTGACGCACCCAACGTACCCTACTTCCCACCAACTTTCTACGTGATGGTTTTTGTTAGTAAATCTAAGTGTGTGAGTCATGACATGAGTTAATGATAATAATCTAGTCTAAGGAAAATTACACACGCTCGCAGATAAAAATATCCGATGACACCAAGACATGAAGAATTACTACTGGCGGGTCTGTTCTCATAATATCCCATCTTGGATATTACCAAGTGCGAACTCCATGAGAGAGAGTCTCATCTTCTTACGAGTACTCGTGCATGACGGTTGTATACTATGTGTCCTATCATAGTATGTCATCCAACCACAGAATTTTATTTAAGAATATTGTTATAGTATTTCAAGGATCTCATCATAGCAGGGATCTTCTATGACCTTATTAATGCAACAAATATTCCAGGACATTATTATATTATAGTCATGCAGAAAAATGAACAATATATAATAAGTGAACATTCATGTAATCAAAGTACAAAACATTTAGTTCTCAGGACACCAACCCTTAAAAACTCCCACTTGGACTAGAGCCAAGGCTACGACTATTAGTCCTCTAGACCTCACATGATGATCATGTTTCTTCTGAGTCAAGGCTTTAGTCAAGGGGTCCACCACATTGTCTTCCATGGAAATACTGCTCACTGCAACTTCCCCTATCTGAGAAAAATCCCTTAAGAGATAATACTTCTGAAGTATGTGCTTTGTCCGCTGAAGTGACCTTGGCTCTTTTTCAAGTGCCACTACTGCAGTATTATCACAATAGAGTGTGATATGATCTTTACTTATTGGTACTACATCCATCTCTTGGATGAAGCTTCGTATCCATACTGATTATTTAGCTTCCTCAGGGCCTTTACATAAATTTGGATTTTAAATCTTTATAAAGAAACATTGTGCATGTTAAAATATTGGAAAATATCCTGGTATTTTGGTGAAATATTACGTAAGAGGTTTTTGAGAAAAGAAATACCAATATGAATATGAATAAGTGTATGTGGATCTATCCCAATTATATCTATATGTAATGCCTAAAAACAACTCTTTGAGCTAGACTCAAATGGGAACCAGTTCATGGAAATGGTCCTTGTTGCTCACATGGTTTGACACTCCTGGTGGATATGTTTGGTTAATCACAACAATTTTATAAACGATTATGATATATTTATCGAAAATGTAATTGTTGTAAAAAAATTACATATTTAATCATGATGTTTTATTACATGAAATTATTATAGAATTATTATATTAAAAAATTAATAAATTTTATCACTATGTTTTTTTTCTTTTAGAAACTGGCATGAAATAGGAGAAACCGTGTAAATTGATATCACAATGGACCATGCAGTAAGGACCTTCTGAAAATAGATGAAATAGAAAACCTCATGATAATGATGAATTAACTAACTCGAGTTATGACAAATAACTTGAATCATGCTAAGAGACATACTTCGTCTCAAAGGGAACAAATTTACATTGAGTCCTTTATATGTCAAACACCACCTTCTTTCAGGGGATATACCACCCCGTTGATTGCTAAACTATAGATAATATCTATAGAAATTTTCTTTTCTATAATAAATTGTTTATAATAATATAAATTCACCCGAGTTGTGTACCCCTTATAGAGAGAAGCTGATCAATGGTGGATACTGGTTAAAAACACAAACCCAAGAGTGGATATTGAAGCTATAGAGTGGTAATATTTCTGGGTAATCTTATTCAATATGTATTTTCCCCCATTCGATGAGAAATAAATTAGATAAAAAATTCCTCAAGATGAAGAAGAAAGAAAATGAATATGTCAAAATCTATGAGATGAACTTGAAAAGACATTCCCATTACACCTCTATCTTTATCATGGATAATAATGGGAATGTTTATATATATTATTTGGTGGGATAAGACCTCATATATGGAAGAATATTTCCAACTGATTCTATGAAAACTATTTGGATATTATGAGGAGTGATATGAAAGTTGAACACGAGTTTGAAGAGATACAATGGTCCCATAGATATAATGAAAAGAAGAGATATTTAGAGCCAAATTTGTGGAGGATCATTGATCAAGGAAGAGGAGGAAAGTAAGTGCAACTTTTCACATGCAATTAATGTTCAAAGAATCATGAAAGGAATTTATTTATTGGGAGAAGTAATTGTTTCATGTGGGGGAAGAGATGTACATATTACTCAAAACAATCACAGTGAGGTGAAGCCTCAACTTCTATACAACGAGGAAAAAGGAAAGATTGTACTAGCCTAGCCTAAAGTCTAATGCTTCAAGTGTGGACAACTTGGGAAACTTTATAATCACAATCATAATCTAAAGTAAATGTATTAAAATCACCACCAACCTCATCATATGACAATGGAGAAAGGCCATGATTTTTCTATCATGATGGTTCAAGTTGAATCTTCAAATTATGTGGTGGTAGGTACTCTTCTTCTTATCTCAAAGCTCTCAAGTAATTCATTTGATTCTAGTTATACAAATTCCTTTATTTCCTCCATGTTTTCAAAGAATATAGAATAAATACATGAACTGCATGAAGTAAAACTATTAGTCAATTGTCTTAGAGGGATTATCCAAGCATCAGAATGTGTATAGAAACTCTGATATTTACTTTGGTGAGAAATATCTCATCACAAATCTAGTAGTAATTACCATTCTGTAATTCGAAATTATACTAGGGATGGACTGAATTCTAAAGTATAATACTAAGATAAACTTAAGAATCAAGTAAATATTATAATTTCTGAATAGAAATCCTACAATTTTTTTTCTAAGGATAGATTTCTCAAACCGAGCTTTTTTCTAGAAGCACCACCCATATCCTTCTTTATGCAAATGATTAGTGAAGAGAATAAGAGTATAAAAATAAAAAATGTTCCCTTAATTTAGGTATAAATTGAAGTATTTCTTAAGGATTTACCTAGAACTCCACTATAAAGAGAGGTGGAGTTATCCATTGAACTAATTCTGGGTCCATGTATATATCAAAGACCCCTACAGAATGGAAAATTTGGAGCTGGAGGATGTAAATAAAGAACTCCATGATCTTTGGGAGAAGGGGTTTATCCAACTTAGTGTGTATCCTTGGGGGGAACCTATTTTCAATGTAAATAAGAAGAATGGATCGATGAGGATATGAATTTATTATAGAAAGCCTAATGGGATCATAGTGAAGAACAAGTACCTTATTCAAAGAATTAATGATTTATTTGACCAGCTACGTGGGGATCAATTCTGCACCAAGATTGATCTTCAATCTGGTTATCATCAATTGAGGATGAGGAAATAAGAAATTCCAAAGACTTCCTTCCGATTGAGATATGGGTGTTATGAGTTTGTTTCTATTCCCTTCAGCTTGACTAACTCTCCTGCTATATTTATGAACTTGGTGAATAGAGTATTTAAGGAAGAACTTGATAATTTATAGTAGTTTTTATTGATGATATTATGATATATTAAAAAATTTACGAGGAGAATGAAGACCATCTAAGGGTTATATTGAAAAATATGAGGAAGGATAAGTTATTTGGAAAGCTCAGAAAATATAAATTTTGGTTATAACAAGTTTCTTACTTTGGGAACATTGTAACCAATGATGGAATCTCAGTTGAACCTACCAAGACAATGTTTTTGGAGGAGTGAAATCATCTTACAATAGTAATTAATATTCTTAGTTTCCTTGGATTAGTGGGATATTATAGTAGGTTCATTATTTATTTAATGAATTTATAATCCAATAACCATGTTAAATCAAAAAGGGTTCATGTTTATCTGGACATAGGAGTTTGATGGAGTTTTCAATAGATGTAGAAGAGAATGATTACTGAGCCTGTCCGAACATTCCCCTCTATTAGAGAAGTTTTTTTTTATTTTTTGTGATGCATCTCTGAAAGGTATTGGGTTTGTCTTAATGGAAAATAATAAGGTGATTGATTATAAATCTCAACTGTTGAATCCTCTTGAAAAGAACTATCCTAATCATGATCTGGAGATGGATAAAATTGTTTTTTCTATGAAGATATGAAGTCACTATCTTTTTGGAAAAAATGTGATATATACACATACCATCAATGTTTGATGCATATTTTTACATAAAAATAATTGAACATAAGATATAGTAGATGGTTGAAACTTTTCAAAGACCATGATTTTTCAATTCATTATCAACCCAGAAGAGAAAAAAAAGTCATTAATGCATTTAGTAGGAAAGTCTATATCATGCTGGAAATGATGAGGATTAAAAGATATGATTTGATTAAAGACCATGTAAAAATAGACATGGAAATCATTATAGAAGTTACATCATCAAAGTTATCCCAAATGATCAATCTACCATCATTACAAGAGAACATAAAGAAATCTCACAGGAAAGATCCTTTATTAAAAAAGAAGTTATAGGACATAAATAAAGGACAGTTTCCTAAGTTCAATATTGATCAAGAAGGTGTACTGAAATTTCATACAAGGTTATGTGTTCCATCGATTCCAGAAATAAAAAAGGAGCTGTTGGATGCAGGTTATAACTATACTTTCTCTATACATCCTGTAAGCAAAAAAATGTATAGGGACCTTCATGATCATTATTAGTGGGAAAACATGAAAAGGGAAATTTCTTACTACAATACAAAGTGTCTGGTGTGTAGACAAGTGAAGGTAGAGTGAAAAATACCAAAGGGGGAATTATAACCACTTCCCATACCAGTATGGAAGTTGGACAATATAACTATGGACATTGTAACTGGTCTCCCAAAAACATCCAAAAGAAATAATGCGATCTGGGTTATAGAGGATCATCTCCCCAAGACTACCCATTTTATCTCTATTCAAGAAGATTAATTTCTTGACCAACTCCCCAATATATACTTAAATAAAGTTTTAAGGATTCATGGAGTGAAAATTTCTATCATTTCTGATTGTGATCCAAGGTTTACATAAAAATTATAGAGAAGTATTCAAAATGATCTGAATACTAAATTGAATTTCAGTATGGCCTATCACCCTCAAATTGATGTCTAATATGAATCGACTTTTCAAAAACTCGAGGACATGTTGAGAACATGCTCAATAGTTTTTAATGGTGGATGGGATTGATATCTTTCACTAGTTGAGTTCTCATACAACAATAGCTTCCATTTGAGAATTCAAATGGAACTATTTGAAGATCTATATGGGAAGAGATGCAGAACTCCTACTTGTTGGGATGAAGTTGGTGAGAGAAAGCTTATTGGGCCTAATATTGTTTAAGATATTCTGAAAAAATCTCATTCTATCCAGCGACATGTAAAAGCTACTCAAATTCGACATAAGATCTATTCGAACAACCATATAAGGGACTTATAGGTTGATGTTGGAGGCAAAGTCTTCCTCCAAATTAAACATTGGAATAGATTCATGTGGTTTGAGAAGAAAGGGAATACCTGTCCCATATACATTAGACCCTATGAAATCCTTGATTCTATTAGAGTAGTGGCATATCTTCTTGAACTTCCTCCAAAGATAGATCAAGTTTATGATGTTTTCCACATATCTCTCATGAGGAATTAAATACCTAACCCTTCCCATGCACTGTATCCTGTAGTTCTATAACTGGAACATGACCTCACTTATGAGGAGTAACCGGTAGAGATATCGGTCAATAGAGATAAGGTTCTATGCAACAAGAGTACCCATCTCGTTAAAGTTCTCTAGAGGAACCAAAAATATGAAGATGCCATGTGGAAACCAGATGAAAAAATAAGGTAGAAGCACCCACACATCTTATCTTCTGAGAAAATAAGTTGAAATTTTGAGGAAGAAATTTCTTAAGGGGGGAAGAATGTAACATCCAGATATTTTTTATTGATAATTGTTTTCTAAAAATGTTTGTTATATTATTTTGTATTCAAAAAAACTAAATCTATTTAATAATGATGTGAGTATAAATTGAAATGTAACCTTTAGGTTTTGACTGTTATATAACCATTGGACAATATGACCATGGGAAATTCATAATTTTTTTATGTTGTAATTAGTTTTATAAATAGAAATGATAATGGTTAATTAATGAATAAAGGAGAAACGATGGCCTCCACCAGTAGAGGAATTCCGTATGAAGCCCTTTTTTCAGTTCTTTAGATGGAGGTAAAGTATTGGAGATTATCTTTTTTACAAGCCCGAGACAATATTCATCATGCTAATCTTGAACAAAATCTCCTATGGGAGAAGTTCAAGTCAGTGGAAATTACCACTCAGGAGATGTTATTTGAGCCACCCTAAGAATATATCACCATCGCACACCTTACCCTTAGGTCGTATGTTGGTGTTATAAGCGGATATGTGTTAAGTACTTAGTTACTTTTTGTATAATCTATTTTTATAAATAAAAATGTTGTTCTATAAATTCTGTTTTGAGATTAGTTTTTGTTAAAAAATATTATGAATTTGATAAATTGATTTTTTGGACAAAAAAATGTACTTTTCAAAAAAGATATATTTATTATAATAAACTAATATATTATTAATAATGTTTAATTTAATGAAATATTATGATAAAAACACTCTTATTTAAATTTAAAGACAAAATAATTTAATTTTTTTCAAGTGTCAAACCTTTTTCTATGCATTTTACTATTAATTTTCTATCTGCTTTTATTTTTTAAAAATAAGGATTTTAATAGTTAAATGTTAAATTTCTCAAAATTAGAGAATTATTGTGATAAAATTAAAATCATTTTTTAAATCAGCATGTCAAAATTTGGTTAGGTTGAATTTATGAGAATTTTCAAAAAAACATTAGTTTTTCATCAATAGTAAAAATACAGTTTGAGTTTTTTTGGTATGTTTAATGAATTTATAATGATGAAATAATTTATTTAAATTTTTTTTGACTCTCATGGATTAAAATATGATAATAGGTGTCCTATGTGGCCAATAACATGGGAATATACCTTGGGTAAGCCCATGCTTTTGCAAATACCACAAGTGAGGTGTCCAAGAAAATTAATATAAAACTCCCTCAATTTTGCTACAAATACCCACCCATTTCTCCATTAGATTTCATTCCCAATTAATCATCCACTAATATATAATATATTTTTCTCCAATAGTGTCCTCAAGGACACAAGGTCCCAATGTTCATGTTTTAGGAGTTACACTTTAAGGTAAGGGAAAGCTCAACTTATCTTTTCCTTCATGTTCCCTTTCTATGTGGTATGTCATTAAAATTTCCATACTATGTTCTTATGTCCATTTTATTATATACCTATACTATATTAAGCGTATTTTATCAATGGTATACCCTTTTCCTCTCTCTTTTCAATATTTTCTAAAACCATGTTTCATACCCATTATGCTGCCAGATTTTATTTTCAAAATTTCTCCCTTTTTCTCAAGAAATTCTCTTATTTTATTTTGTGAATACCCAAAACTATTTATATTATAGGGTTATTCAAATAGGTGTTAGAATTATCTATTTTATTCTGATAGTAACATAAATTAATACCACATTTCTTTTTCGTGGGTTAATAATGACTTAAAGATCCTATCTTTAAGCACATATTTTTAAAACGCCATGATTTTCATATGGAACTCGTTTCTTTTTTTTTTCCATGGGATATTTATGAAATTATTTATTATTATCTATGTGTATCAAATTAATTAATACATATTAAGGGTACTCCTTGATAGTGATTTAGTGTATTGATTAAATAATTTAATCTCAAGAGTTGAAATGTTTTACGATACCTTGGTGAATAACATTGGAAATAGTTGTGACACCTAGGAGATAAAACATGGTGATATGATTATGAATGAATCAATAAAGTTTTTTAGCCATATTTAAATGTTATAATTAATGTTATTTTTTTACAATGATGTTTCACTTTTTCCTTTTATCATGCCTTTATGATTTAATCATGTTCTTATCAATAATTCTCTTGATCGCTTCTAACCTATTTCCCTTTATTTCCCTTACTGCGTCTTATGCTAACCCTTTCCTTTGATGCATGTCCTAGGTTATGAGATTAAATAATGTTACTTAATATGAACCAATAAATATTCCTTTCAAGTTGTTTAGAATAATGTTTAATGTTTTCATATATTATGTACCTTATTTCAAGAAATAAAACACTAAAAGATCCATTGTTTATAAAATGTAATGAGAAGTTATGTAATAAAAAGTTAGGGTTCTATAATGATCATGACATGAGGCATCATTTCCATGTGATATCCAATTTTTTTAACCATAGAATAAGAAAGTAAAGAATGTGATTCACGAGTATAAAACAATACATGCATAAGAGTGGAGTTTAGAATAATGATACCTCACACCATAGAAGGACTATCTTTTTCACTCAATATAACCTATTTTTCTTCATATAACTATCGATCAGATATCATGGGATAATGATTTCTTCCTAGATGAGGTATCAACTGAATAACCAATGTGTTACCAGAAACATCCTAGTTCACTTGTGTCTATGGATTCAAACTATTCTGAAGGGAAAATTATATCCAAGCATATCAATTTTGAGGCTGATTTGAGCTAGTGTAACCTTCTGATCTTATAATTTTGTGAGAATACTTCTTGATATTACCTTTCTCATAGTAATTATGGAAATTCCATTGCAGCGAAGTGCGTTCTTTCTTTTTTCCCAAACAAAAAACATTGGAAAAATCCTTCTTTTCTTTCTTTTCTTCTAAGAAAGTTAACTAGTTCATTGGGGTGAGTATGAGGAGTGACACCTCCCTGAGAATATTAATCTATTTTACTATTATTTATATCCATAATTTTCCAATCTGTTCTCAAGGAAATAGACATGATACCTCTAGTAGGATTTTTGACAGGGCCTCTTTCTACCACTATATTCCTATTAACTATCTTTATAAAATACACATTACATAGGGATTCTTTCTTAGATCAATTACATATTCACAATCTCTACATAAATATAAACACCTTAAATGATTCACTATTAGAAATATCTATAGTAAAATAGACCATGTTCATAAAGTAATCTTTATATTTCATAAAGGATAATTTTTATTTCTTTAACCTGAAAAGTATGTTGTTATTGATATTTTAAATTTTTGGGGATTGAATTATTTTTTAAAAAATCATTAAAAATACTCCCACATAATCCGTTGGTCATATTTATCATGGAAAACTAAATCCAACCATTTTCATGCATGATCTTTGAACATATAGATCTCCAGCTTAATTTTCAGCTCTGTAGGCATGCTAAGAAAATCAAATATTCTATTCATTTGATTGAGCCACTCTTCTTCTTTTCCATGTTCTGAGTCCCCTATAAAAGAATATGGAATCTATTTCTAAAACTATACTAGATTAGCTACATTCTTTGGTTCATCATTTTTATTTCCTCTATTAATGGATTTAAATTCTTGCACAGTACTATGTTCAAGTTATTGGTTCACCTGTGGCTCATGTAAAACCACATTCTTAGTAGTATCTTCCTACTAATTTCTATGAATTATTCACGGTTCCATTTTATATAAGTATAAAAATAAAACATTTTGACCATTTATCTCTATGAAATGATGGTTTGGATAAATTCCAAAATATTATAAACAAATATCATTACACTGAACAAAAACTAGTGCAACCATAATTTTATAATGAAATCATTTTCAAAAATTTCAAAAATAATTTAAACAACATATGAGAAATGGTTTACGAATAGAATGTCTCTATACTAATGCATGATATGAAAAAATCATCAGCTGAACACACGATGATGAGATAATGACATTCCTAGAATTTTTTTATAACAACCTTTTACCAGGACACCCTAGTAACTTGAAGATCATCATATAAATTTTAGCTACATCTTTTCATGCTATACATATTATGTTTTGATAATATTATCTCATTACTACCAACCCAACTCAAGGAATGAATAAATCTGATACAATTTATCCTGAATAGATATATGGATCAACTAGGAATGATATAATTTGTAATAAACTTCCCCTCCTCATTGTCTTGAGAAGAGGAAAAATTAAAATAACTGTAGGTGAAATTCCCGAGACACCAAAGGCTGGTAATAAATTTCAAGGTATTAAGAGAATGTGGGAGGACTATTTTCCCTAATAACCTATAAAACATTCCCAGAAATATAAAATATAAATGGAAAAAATTATGCATGAGAATAAATCACATAAATTGACGAAATACCAGTATGAACATAATATTAGAGTAGAATAGAAAATGAAATAAAGGAGAATGGTTAAAAATCTAAATAGAAATACATTGGAACCATAATGAAACCACCCCAAACCAAAATGTAGACACTCCTCATATTTAGATTCAGTAACCAAACATTGATTCCAAGGACCACCACTAGAGAAGTTAGTAACATGACCCTTCCCTTTATCCCAGTGATGAAATCTAGAAACACAGAAGAGTTCCCAAAAAGGGGGTGATAATATCACATGATAGGATATCACCAAATAATTCCCATCAAATTCCATAAGGATAAAAATGAGTTAGCACATTTTTTAAAAATTGGAGAGAGAAAAAAAATAGTTTATATCAAATTCAAAAACTAGTTCAATAGAATAAGTCAAATAAAACCATTTAAACCATTTTTTATTTCTTGGAATGATCATCCCAATAACACACAAGTGTATACACATGATGCATAAAACCATGAACCACCCTATAATAATTAGTGGTGAGTCATCCTTTCACCAATTCATCACCTGTTGAACCCATTTGATAGTGATAATTTCACCCACAATATTTATATAAAATTACTTAACGATGGTTCCTCCTACCATTATCCATTATCTGCGAACATGAACATGCACCAACAATCATATGACAAATTTTCAATTTTCTTATTTAAATAGAAATACCATCTTTCAAAACCCACCCATTACAAATTACATCAACAAGGGTTTTTCAATTCATTTTTACAAGATATTTCCAACAAAGTATAAACATAATTTACCAAAGATCAAGCAAACCAGTTTTAGAACAATATAGTGAGAGAGAATCCACCAACCTAGATTAAATTTTCACAAGGTATATTAAAAAACTATGTGGATAAGACACTTCATTCCATTCCTCTATCAAAACCCAAGAATATATCATAACCATAAATCCAAATCCATAGATGTAGTCTTACACACCTATTTAGGGTTCTTGGTGAAATAACTGTAGGATATTCAAGATAAGGAAGAAAGAGGAGACACTGACCATTGATTTTATGAAAAAACACTCAAAGATTCATTTATAAAAGAGTTCAGATGTTGAAGATTAGTAAAAATCAACTAGGGTAGCCTGATTGTCAAGAGGGAGGAAAATAAATCATATGAGAAATTTTACACCCAAAGGATGGGTAAATATGGATGGGCCCAATGGATTGATGATGTGGATCAAAAATTCCATTCATGAATTCCTCGATAAATCACATATACCAATTTTTAGGTCACCTTAAATTATTTTCCCCAAAAAAATAATTTCATGATGTGAATTGTTTTCATATCCTGAATAGGCCCAGTGAAACCATTCATGATTTAAAATTATTGATGATATCTTCCTCAAACAATCCATGATGTGATAACCTTTCACAATGTGAAAGCTTCATGATGAATTTTCTAGCATCGATATTCCATGGTCTCCTCCTCTTACAAAAATGACAACTTCTTGTAAAATTATTCCAATAATAAATGACTAATATTAAAGAGATAGAGTACCTCAAAACTGGGATGTTACTGTAAATATCATTAATTGAACAAAGAACAGAGTCAAATAGATATTTTGTGTATGACTTGGTGGATCATAAGACTTGAGTGTGGTATAATATCATTTAATTTTTAATGATTATAAAAAGTCACTTTGTTAATAAATTATGATTATTTTTTATGATAAAAGCTATTATTTCAATAAAAATAAATTAAAAAATAATTTTGGGGCTTTATGTAAGGTTAGAAGCCTAGTTAATACCATGGAATATTCTCTGAAATATTTTTGGAGCCTGGGGATAATTTAACGTGGGTTTTTGGGGCCCATAAATAATTTTTATTAATATAATAAGAATATTATATCATGTTTGTACAATTATTTTTTGAAATAATGGAATATATCCTAAATGGTGTCTCAGATGGGAAATCTGAGACCGTTGTTAAATCTATAATAAAAGTTTTACCTTAGGCATGACATAAACATTATGCATGTTGGGTTGTTATAAAGGTCACAAATATGGTTAAATTTTTTTACTGTTTTTTTGGTTTAATAAATTTATTAAAATGATAGAATATCTTTTTGTGAATAATTTTATCATATTATTTCATTTGTTTGATCCGATAAAATTAATTGGCATTTTAATAATTATTGGGCTGTCAAAAATGATAACAATATATTATTATTATTATTATTATTTTTGTCGAATAAAAATAAAGGAAATTACATATCTAATTAATAATTGTGTTAAATAAATAGTTTTATGTAATTAATAAAAGTTATTTTTTGTTATCTATATTTAATGTTAGTTATTGTTGAAACATTTATAGTGATAATGATGATGAATATATAATAATAATAATAATATATAGTTGTTTTTATTATTATTAAATAGAGAAAATAATATTGGTGTTTATATATAAAATGTGTATATATATATGGAATAACAATATATGTATATAAATACATGTTCCAATGTATACATGTATATATAGATGTGTATATATGTATATATATAACATGTATATATATGGGTTAAATATTTATTTATATATATGTGTTTGGGTGTATATATTCATATATGGACATGAGTTTATATATAACGTGTATATATATGATATATATATATATATATATATATATATATATCTCTGTGTGTGTGTGTGTGTGGGCGTGTGTGGGTGTTTGTCCGCATGTGTGTGCGTGTTTCGCTGTATATATATATATATATAATTATGTATATATAAGGTGTGTGTATATATAATGATAAATTTTAATATATATTTAATGTTTTTAAAAGATAAATTTAGAAAAAACTTTTCAGAAGTGTGGTCACACATGGATTAATCAAAATAAAAACAAATAAATAAATTATTAAATTAAAGGGTGCGCATGGGGGCACTACATATGGAAGAGGGGATATAGCCCATGAATTAATTTATTAATACAACAAATAGAATAATGTGGAATTAAATAAAATTAGAAAAATAAAATATTATGAAATGGTTTTTGGGTCATGCACTGCATACATGATATTTCCTTCTAAACTCTCACACCACTCTCTTTTCCCCCTCTCATATTTCTTTTTATTATATTTTATTATGATTCTAAAATTCTCCCTTCGATATTTGTTCCGATACTGATCATATTAATGCACTGCCCATGTAGTTGGGTTTGTCTGAATGAACAAAAGCTAGATGCTATTTTTGTTTTTGAAGGCAATAAGGTAACATTTTGAGATTTAATTTAACCATATTTTTAATTATCAAAGATGTAGATAATTATAATAGAACTTTTATTCTCTAGGAAACATCTGTTTTTGGTGTGATTGGACTCAGTTAGTGACCCTTGTCATCATAACATTGTTTCACATAAGGTAGGAAGTCTTTAACTTTCATGCCTATTTTATATAGATTATTGACATGATTTTTGGTTTGGTGTGTAGCTATAAGAAGCCCATAACCCTATCACATATTTTATTATGGTTTATTGACATTATTTTATGGCATGGATGTGTATCCCATGATACCTAGTTTAGTTGCTTAACCATATGAGGTGCGTGTGTGTGGCCTTTGACCTGTGTTTGTGTTTCTTGTACATGGATTATGATGATTTTTTAATGCTTATCTTTTCATGATATTAATATTTCATTTTCATTATATATAATATAATCAAACATTAAAAGTAATAAAAATGATTTATCATCACTTGCAAAGTTCAGACAAATGAGACGCTGTTAAAGGCCAATATTTAGCAGTGCTCAAACAATGTAGTGATAAAGGGGTCCTTTATCACCACTGATAAAGGATTATTAAAATATTATTTTTCTTCCCACTTTCTTAGTGCCCTGCACACTTAATTTGAGATAAAATCCCTTTTTCCACACTAGACTCCACTTTTTCAACATTATTCCCCCTTTCTTAGCAAGAGTTAGTGGCCTATAAATTCATGCTCACTTGGATTTGATCCCTAAATCTTTTGTCGATAAAGGAAGCAATTTACCAATTCCCCAAGTTGATTTCGTCCTCATTTTAAGAGTTATTTATTTATTTATATATATTTACATACATTTTTGTTTCATATATATATATATATATATATATATATTTATAAATATATATATTTACTTAAATTTTTAATTTATGTATACTTAAATGTGTAATTATAAAATTTATTTATTATAAGTAAATAGAGGAATATAAAAAATATTTTATTATAAATAAAACTACATTTTGAAAATTGACAAAATTTGAAAACCATATGTTCTATTTGAATGTAATACCTGGGAGTAAATTCAGTCCCCACTGAAAATGGGAAAGAATACTCTCTTAAATGATGACAAAATATTATGAAATATTAACAAAATATGATATCCAAAATAAAAAGTTAGTTTTGGAGGCCTTTAAGGTATTCTTTAGACTATAAAATGTGGGTAGGGTTTTCCCTTATTACCAATACATAGATCTATTTGCAAGATTCAATTTGATATGTGGTAGAGCCTAAAAATATACCCAGATCAAAATATATTGATGTTTGAAGTTCAAGTAATGTTTTAAACTTATCTTTGACCATTCATTAATTCATTTAATTTTTCTATCATCCAATTGTTTTTAAATGACTATAAATCTATAATAATGATAAAATTATAAAATTATTTTTTTTAAATTATTTTATAATCCATTTTCACTAAATATCTAATATAATAAGTGAAAATGCATATTTAGAATTATCTAAATCATATTTTAAAAAGTATATTATATTTATATAAATATAGATATATTTATCTATTAATATTTTTTTAATGAAATGTATTTTATTTTATGACGTATTCCCTTTATCAGCGTTAGAAAAAAACCATCGATAAAGGTACGCCTTTATCAGTGCTAATAAAAAAACACTAATAAAGACTCCCCCCATAAAGAATTTTTTACTATATCTCATAAAGGGACACATTTATCAATACCTTTTTAGTAGCACTGATAAAGAACCATCCTTTATGAGTGATTTTTTAATAGCGCTGATAAAGGTCTCCGTTTATCAGTACATTTTTTTAGTAGCATTAATAATGGGACCCCATTATCAGCGTTAAAAATTCATTGATAAAGGCCCCATTAATGAGAAATTTTTCTTGCACTGATAAAGGGGTAATTTATCAATTCTTTTATTTAGTGTCGTATAAACCCATATTTATGATAGTGTTTGTTTAATTTTGGTATACTACAGTTGGGCAAGCAGGTTTGGCCTACTTGGTTGTCATGTGAGTTGTGACACATGTATAGTCAACATTGAATTACATGTGACATATGTATAATTATTGATGACATGTGAGATTTGGAAAATGTTTGATACTATCCTATAAGAGTGATGTCCTAGGTTTTGGTTTGCATATACTAGGAATATTCTAGTCGGTGGGATGTGTCATGTGCTTTTGGAGATCTATATTATAGGTATGTGATAAGAATTTGGCCAGTATGTGAGATTTGATCCATGCATTTTTTATCCACTTGATACATATGTGATAATTCCGTAGTGGTCAGCATATAATTATACTATCTCGACTAGTGGAATGTGTCACATGATTAGGAATATCCACTTTAGGATGATGTGTCTGACTGGTTATCGATTTTACATCCACTTTTGTCCTGAATAAATTATGATTCTCCTAATACGGCGTTAAAGCAGGTAGAGTCAGTCCCTGAGGACACAATATGTGTTTTTGGTACAAGTGTGATATATATTTTTTATATTTGTGTCCTTGTAATGTGTATGACATGCACTTGTATATTTTATGCGCTGATGTAAAGGGCAGGATGTGGGGTCCTACTAAGTCTTGTACTCGCACCCTACTTGTGAATTTTAGTCTACTCATAGATATCATGCATAGAGATCTAGTGAAGGGGAAGGTCCCATTGGTGGATGGTGGAACTGGAGGATGTAGAAGTTTCTGAATGGATTTTGAGTGGGACATTACTTCTGATTTTATTTACCTGTCTTACCAGTACTTCTTGATCTTTGTTTAGTTTGGTTATTATGACATGTATTTCATTTAATAGTTTCCATGTGTACTCTAATTATTTATTTACATTATTGTATTGGCTATTATTTCATCTTTACACTCTAGTGGAGTGTATAATCTACCCATAGTTCAACTTGGGACCGTCATTGCTAGTTGGAAACCTCTGGTGTATGGGGAGGCACACTTGGGGTCACATGGGATTTTTAATAATACTTGATGGTTCAAGTTAGGATGTTACAAAATAGTATCAGTGTATCAAAATTCACTTACTTTACTTTTATATTTTCCTTGATTTGTGACATGATAGACAAGACAGTACTACAAAAAACGGGCTTTATCAGCACTCAAAACGGGCTTTAACAGCGCTAAAAAAGTGTTGTAGCGCTGATAGGGGGTGAGGGGGTTACCTTTATCAACTCTAAAAACTCGTTAATAAAGGGAGACATTATCAGCGCCAAAAAGGCGAATATAAAGGGATCCTTTATCAGTGCTAAAAATGCACTGATAAATACCCGGCCCGCTGTAACATAAAATTATGCAGCAAAATACCCAAATAAGACCTGAAAAAAAAAACAGCATATCCAAAAGTATACCCATACAAAATTAACATATAATTTAAAAGGTAATTACAAAAATTATACACGTATTTCAAGTATACCCATACTACAAGTATACCCATACACCATTAACTCATAATTCAATAGTTAATTAAAAACATAAAGAATTCAATTCAGAATGAAGGGGGTTGGGGTGGGGGGGGGTGTTCAAGGGAATGGGGTGGCTGTCCCAAGAGGGTAGGGGGTGTATAGGGGGTGGGGGTGTCCTGGGTGGGTGGGGGGGGCTGTCCTGGGTGGTGGGTGGAGGGGGGGGGGGGGGGCTATCCATGGTGGTGTCTAGGGGGGGGGGGTAGGGTGGTGTCCAGGGGGTGGTGGGGGGGATTTCTAGGGGTAGGGGTGTTGGGGGGGGGGGGTGTTCAGGTGGTGGGGTGGGGGGTGGGTCTAGGAGGTTGGGTGGCGGTCCAAGGGGGATGGGGTGGTGTCTAGGGGGTGTGGGTGGCTGTCCATAGGGGTGGGGGTGTCCAGGGTGGTTGGGGGGGGTATAGTTGGTGGGATGGTGTCTAGGAGGGTTATAGGGGTCTTTCAGGGGGGGTTTCATCCATGGGGTTGGGGGGGGGGGGTTCCAAGGGGTGGGGGTGTCTAGGGGGGGTTGGTTTCCAGGGGTGGAGGGTGGGTGGGTGGGTGGGGGGGATTAATGGTTTTAATGGAACGAATTTCATGTATTTTAAGATCATTGATATTTTTAAAATGGGTTTCGACTAGTTTTTATATAAATAGTATGTGTTTCTTTAGGATAGATTAATTCTTTTTGTGTGTATGGTAGGAAGGGGGTTTTCCGTACGTCAGTTGTTTTTTTTTTGCTTAAAATTCTGTCCATTTTAAACAAAAGAGAGAAACTTTGAGTGATAATGAAGACACTATGCCTTAGATTGAGGCGGGGTTGACATTTACACATCAAAAATGACTCATGGATCGTTCTCCTAAAGTATAAATACAATCAGAATGTCTTTGGTTGCATTTCTGTATGTCAGTTGTTGTTTTCACTTAAAATTCTGTCCATTTTAAACAAAAGAGAGACACTTTGAGTGACACCGGCCACACCACACCTCAGATTGATGCAAGGTTGACTCGTACACATCACACATGACCCATTTATCATTATCCTAATGTATCAACACAATCCATATGCGTTTGGTCAGATTTCTATACGTTAGTTGTTGTTTTCCCTTAAAATTATGTCCATTCTAAACAAAAGAGAGACACTTTGAGTAATACCTGGAACATTGTGCCTCAGATTGAGGTAGGGTTTACTCTTTCATGTCAAAAATGACCCATGTATTTTTATTCTAATGTATCAACACAATCCATAAGTGTTTCGTCTGATTTACAAATGTCAGTTGTTGTTTTCACTTAAAATTTTGTCCTTTTTAAACAAAAGAGAGATACTTTGAGTGATACCGGCCACACCATGACTTATATTGAGGTAGAGTTGACCCGTAGATGTTAAAATGGCCCATGGATCATTATCTTAAAGTATCAACACAATTGGAATGCGTTTGGTAATATTTCCGTGTGTCAGTTGTTGTTTTTACTTAAAATTATGTCCATTTTAAACAAAAGAGAGATACTTTGAGTGATACCGGCCACACCGTGACTCGGAATGAGGTGGGGTTTACTCGTACACGTAAAAATTACCCATGGAACGTTCTTAGAAAGTATCAACAAAATCTGAATGTGTTTCGTCATATTTCCATACTGCAGTTGTTGTTTCCACTTAAAATGATGTCCATTTTAATAAAAATAGAGACACTTTTAGTAATACCGGAGACACCATGCCTCATATTGAGGTGGGGTTGACTTTTAAATGTCAAAAATGACCAATGGATCATTATAATAAATTATAAACACAATATGAATGCGTTTGGTCAGTTTTCCGTATGTCATTTGTTGTTTTCACTTAAAATGTTGTCCATTTTAAACAAAAGAGAGACACTTTGAGTGATAATGGCCACACCGTGCCTCAGATTGAGGAAAGGTTGACTCATACATGTTAAAAATGGCCCATGGATCATTCTCCTAAAGTATCAACATAACCGGAATGTGTTTTTTCAGATTTCCATACTTCAGTTGTTGTTTTCAGTTAAAATTATGTCCATTTTAAACAAAAGAGAGATACTTTGAGTGATACCAGCCACACCGTGCCTTGTATTGAGGTGGGGTTGACACGTACATGTCAAAAATGAATAATGGATCATTCTTTTAAAGAATCAACACAATTATAATTCCTTTGTTCAGATATGAAGTTATTTTGGAGATTTTACTAGTTTTTCTTATCCAAATCCCAATGAAATGTGGTTTATCATTCATGCATGTTGCCGATGCATTTCATCTTTTAAAATGGGAAAATGAATAATTGGATAATGGATGTTTTATTTAATAACAATTAAATGTTTCCTATGAACATTTACATACCATAATGTTTCATCTTTTTATCTCCTTAACCCCTCTAAAAAATGGCCATCAATTATATATCAGATTTCAGGCGCGTTCGTCTCGGGTGATGAACCTGATGTTGATATTTGACTCATTGGATTTCAGTTGTATTCATTCATTAGAACTAGGAACATAGGTTCACATGCAATGTATATATACCTATTATTTTGTTTCAGAATATTCCTTTAATTAAATGCCATGTATTGTGATGTATGTTTGGGATAACTTTTTTGATTGCGTGATATATTTTTATTGATATGATATTTTGATATATCTAGAGTCACATTAATCATTTGAACTAAGAATTATATTTTTTTAGTATATATATGATTAATGTGACTGGAGTTCACGGAGAGAGGCCATGTTTAGTGGTAGGAGGGGTATGCAGTGGGTTATTGGTAGTTTCCTAGGAGATCACTATGTGATCCCATAGATTGGATAACGTATTTTTTATGTTCCCAAACTTTGGTTGTTTTAGTGATTACACCTCAAAGATGTGAGATAGGTAGTCTGATATTTGAGCTTAGTGGCATGATTTGTTTGAATAAGAATGGTAGAGATACTTTTTAGGGATGATAAGTCTTTAATGTGGGAGTATTTTAATATCCTCAAATTTTAATAATAATAATAACCATAGGTTAAGAAATTATAAGTATTTTTATGTGAAAATAAGTTTTTTCATTAAAAATAACATAATATATAATTTAAAGGCTTTATGTAAGTGTAAAATCACAGTTAATACCTTGGTATATTCTATGATATATTTTCAGAATTAGTTGTTAATTTAACATGGTATCCCGAGTTCCATAGAGACTTAGTATTGATATAATAAGAATATTAAAATATTACATCACATGGTCATTTTTTTGAAATAATGGTATATCTACTGAACTGTGTTTTGGATGGGAGATATAAAACCACCATTCAATCCGAAATACTGTTTTAACCTAGAAATGAGATAACCATTATGTGTGTTGCGTGTTTGGTTAAATCACACTTAATGTTAATTAATTTTTTACTTTCTTTCTTTGGTTTATGAAATTTATTAATATTAAGGAATATGTGTTTGAGGATAATTTTTTTTAAAAATATTTTCATTTTTCTGACCTGATAAAGTTAATCAGTATTTTAGTAATTGTTGGTAAATTCAAAATAATAATAAAAATAATAGTATTATAATTATTATTATTTGTGTCAAAGAAAAATAATGATAATTATGTGTGTAATTAATAATTGTTATAAATAAATGGTTTTCCGTGTTTAATAAAATTAATTTATTATTATTGGTATTTAATATGAGTTATTGTTGAATTATTTATTGTGAAAACAACAATGAAATTCAAATAACAATAATGATATTTATTTATTTTTATTATTATTATAAAAATGTGAAAAGAATATAGGTTTGAATGTATTCATAATTTATATATATATATGGTATAAAAATATATGTATATATATAAATTTTTGGGTGTATATAAGTGTATACATGTAAAGTCCCGTAAAATTCAAGGGAAATTTTTTTCTTAATTTTCTTTAGAATTTTACAAGAGCGCGGTTTCAGACGGCACCTGATTCCGAGGCCCGGAGTGCCCGGAATTAATTTCCGAAGTTTGGCTCGGGTACGTTCAGTGAACGAATGAGCGGGAATTCCTAACTTTTGATCCGGTGCTCGGAATTGAAATCCGAGGGCACCGATGAACTCGCAGCGCCGATTTTCTCTTAAAGAGACCTTTTCGGGAGTTGCGTTTGTTGCGGGTTGAAAGTTAATTTTGGGGTTTTTAGTTGAGTTAAATAAAATTTGTGTAGAAAATTTTTTATTATAACTTCTTAAAACCTATCAAAGGAGGTTGGAAGTGGGACCCACACCCACTTAACCTCCCTTGGGAGGATTAAGTGTGGTGGGGCCCTCACAAACCCCTAATTCTTTTCATTTTCCCTAACCCCTCTTAATTATGTAACTCTCCCCTACTTTAATTCTTGCCAACCTATCTCTTCACTTAATTTTGTCAACTCTAGATTTAATTAATGTATTGAATTCAACTTTTGAATTTTGAAAGGTTGGCAAAGTGAAAATAAAATAAGGTGTAGCTTATTTTATTTTGGGGTTTTTGTTTGTCTTCTTGAGAGGTGGAGAGCTCTTCTTCTTCTTCAAACTCAACGAAGAACGCGAAGAACATCGTTCTTCAACGAAGAACTTCTCCGCCGAAGAACACGGTCCATCCGCGACGCCGTATCCGCGACGCGACGTACTTCTTCCGCGTCATCTCTTCCGCGATGGTTTTCCGCGACGAACGCCATCGACAACGACTCTTCCTCCGACGTCAAAGGAATCGACACCGATATTCCACGACTACGTCAACGTGCGACTATCGAGGTAGAGGTTCTTGAGTTCGTTGTTTTCATTTTTATTTGACTTTCCTCAAGACTTGACGAAGAACACTCAATTTCCGATGAAGAACGCCGCCCCGCTCTTCTTCGTCTCCCGTGTCAACGAGAGAGAACACCGCTTCTTCCTCGGACAATCTTCATCGGCGTACAAGTTTCGCCAACGACGTGTCTCTTCGAACGCATCCCTTCGTCATCGGATTTGACGAACGGCTTCCGCGACGCCCGACCTCCGCGACGTCGTCTTCCGCGGAACGTTGACAAATCCTCGAACCTTATACCCGAGGTAGGGGTTGTTGATTTAATATTTAATTATTTCATTCTTGCTCGTGGTTTGTATGACTAACGTGAGGATGTTGATTATTTAAAGTTGTGTTATTATTTAACGTGAGGGGGGCCGGACCGCATGAACACGGCCGAACCCCCTCCATCGTTCATGTTGTTTATCTGCGGGCGGAAGCAAGGTGGCGTGGTGCCGTAGCACCACGCGGATAATTGTACGTTAATCTTACATGACGCCGTCGCGCTACGCCGAGGAGAATCTTCAAGAACGCGACGCCGTCGCGCCGCGTTGAATGGAATCAAGACACGGAGAAGGGGCGCGGTGCCGTCGCACCGCGCCGGATGACAAACGCCGCGGCCGGTTCCGGGCCGCGGCGGAAGAGAAGACCGGCGGCCGGGCCGCCGGCGTCGGAAGCCGAAGAGGGGACCGGAATTTCTGGTCCCGTTGGAGAAAACCGGCCGGCCAGCTGGCCGGCCGGATGCCGTTAAAACCGGGGGAATTAATCCCCCGTCCAACCCTCAAAACCCCCCTCTTTATGAGGGGGGCGGTTTTCTTTGAAGGGAGGGGGGGCAGCCGGCCCCTCCCGGTTCGCTCAAGTCAGGCCCCCCACGTGGGGGGGGGGGGGGCGTTTTAAAAAAAAACGGCGCGGCACAAAGGCCGCGCCGCCCCTCAAAACCGCGGGGCTTGCCCCCCGCGTGCCGACCGTGTGCGGCCCCTCGCGGCACCCCGAGCCGCCGCGGCACCTCGCGGCGCCAGGCCGCCGCGCCGCCGCGCCGCCCCAGGGGGGGGGGGGGGGGGTCGGGCCGGGTCGGCCCGGACCCGGACCCCCCGTTTCGAACCAGATTTGGTTTTTGGCCCATAACTTGAGCCTCAGACCTCCGAATGACGAACCGTCTGCGGCAACGCGATCCTTGGATCGAGACGGTCGTTTCGATATATCGCACTCAAGGTTTAGGTTAACTTTGAGTTCGGCCGGGTTGGTTCGTTCACGAAACCAACCGGGCCTTCGGAGCGGAAACGCTCATATCTTGAGCTACGAACGTCCGATTGACGCGCCGTCAGTCGCGTTGTGTTCCTCTTAGTGAGACGGATCTTTTGGCATACTCCGCCCGAGGTTTGGACGCAGGTGGAGTACGGTCGGGTTGGTTTTGCCTTAAAAACCAACCGGGCCCCGGAGACGAAAATGCCAATAACTCTCAGACCGGGCGTCCGATCGACGCGCCGTCTGTTGCGTTGAGTTCCTGTTGACGATACGGAACTTTTGGATACATCAACTATGGTCTTTGTGACAGTTGATGTATCAGCCTCTCGGCTCGTGGAGCGGACCCTCCGAACGAGCTTGCTATGTGCGGGAACCCTAGTGCTGGTTGCGACTGTTCTACTACTACTACTGCTACTGTGACTGCGACGACGACAGTACAGAGATCCTGTGTGGATTCGACAACGACGACTACAGCACTCAGCGATCCTACGTGGAACAGTGCTACCGAACCTGTGTGAGCTGAATCTTCTGTTTACCTTGGGCGGTGGAGCGCTTGGGTGTAGCGGCGGACCCGTGGTACTTGACAGTGGTGGTGCGCTTGGATGCAGCAGCAGACCCTTGGCGGTGGAGCGCTTGGTTGTAGCGACGGACCCGCGATACTCTACGGAGTGAGTGCGCTTGGTTGTAGCGACAGACCCGCGACGGTAGAGACGTGCGTGCGGAGTACGGAGACCGTGTAGATGACTGAGACCTGACGACTTCTTGACCGACTCGACTTGGAGTGAGTCGACTAGCCCAGTGGACGGAGCGCCCAGTAGTTGGCAGCAGACCCACGGCGGACGGAGCGCCTGGTAGTTGGCGGCAAACCCGCGGTACTCGACAGGAGGAGTACCTCAGTAGGCTATCTGGGTGAGCGCCCGGTATTTGGCAGCAGACCCTCAGCGGACGGAGCGCCCGGTAGTTGGCAGCAGACCCGCGGTACTCGACAGGAGGAGTACTTCAGCAGTCTTAGGTTAGTGAGAAGTACCTCGGAGTCGTGACAGGACCACTGTACACTTCAGAGTTGGGGCTCTTCAACAGTTACGGTCTCGATAATGAAAATCCTGGTTTGAGCTGAGTCAATGATCTTTGTGATTCCTCATGATTGAGATGGGTCGCTTGATAACTTAGGTATATGTATGGGCATATACCTGGGTAATGGTTATCCGTTGATTTCATAATCTTGTTATAATCTGTGTGGATTTTACTGTTTACTCTTCTTTGTGGATTGGGTTGTTCTTGGGCTCGGTGTTGGAGCCGAACGGAAATTGATGACTTAGGTATATGTATGGGCATATACCTAAGCAGTGTCGGTTGTTACTTCGTGATTGTACTTTTCTTCGTGGTTTATCCTTTGTGGATTTGAGAGACTTTCAGGGGTCTCGGGGGTCCCTACTGAGTAGCTTATACTCACCCCTGCACGGGCTTCGCCCGCACTACGTTGTGTTGGTTGTAGACGACGGACAGCGTTGACCTTAGCTGAGGCTTGTAGAGCGGGACGGTACTCGGAGGTGGACCACTGGGCGGGACGTGCACGGAGCGGACGGCGGGACCCGTGGAGCAGAGGAGCTATCTGTACCCACCCTTCAGGTGGGATTTTCAGTGGACAGCTCGGAGTAGCGGCTTTTACTTTTCAGTTGTTGTTTTCCCTTTCGAGTTGTACTTACTTTCAGTTTGGGTTTGTATACTGGCCCATTTACTTTTCCACACTTTCAGTTGTTCTCTGCTTTGTTAAGTGTTTACTTTCCGCTTTCTTACTCTGTGGTGTTTGTTACTTTTCAAAGGCAACGCCTTCCCTTTTTACTGGGATTTACGCCTTGGTGCTAGTCGCCAGCCCCTGGTCTATGGAAGACGGGCTTGGGGTAGTCACGGCACGGACCCCGAGGGCGGGTCGTGACAATACAAATGTGTGTGTGTGTATATATAACATGTATATATATGGGTTAAATATTTATGTATATGTATACATGTGTAGGTGTATATATATATCATTTATATATATGTGATATATATATATAAGTGTAGGTGTATATATGTTTATATAGCTATGTATATATGTAGATAAGGTGTATATACATAACCATGACTTTTAAAATATATTTAATGTATTTTAAGGATGAATTTAGAATAAATGTTTAAGTAGTGAGGCGGTGCATGTATTAATAGGGAGAGACATAAATTAATAAAAATTTGATGTAAAGGGGGTGTACAAGGGCAATGCAAAGTGAAGAGGGGATGTAAATTTTGAATTAATATATGCATAAAATAAATAGAAAAATTTGAATTAAATAAAATGAGGAAAATAATAACACAGTAAAATGGATTTTGGGGAATTTGTTGTGTACACGAGTTTTCCTTATCAACTCTCACAACTCCCTCTCTCCCCCACTATTATATTATTTTATTTCATTTTTTATAAAATTTTCTAATATTTTCGTCAATACTGATTAGATTGATGCACCTTCGATGCCATTGGGTTCATCTTAACATGCAGAAGCTAGATCCTATTTTATCTTTTTTGAAGGGACCAAGATATTATTTTTTGAAATAATTTAATATTTTTAATATCTAAGAAGGTAATAATTCTAATAAAACTTTCATTTTCCAGACAATGTCTCTTAGTGGTGCAATTGGACTCAGTTAGCTACCCTAGTTGTTGAAACATCATTTCATATAAAGTAAGAAGTCCTTAAATTTTATGCATGGAATATTCTAGTTGTTGACATGATTGTTGGCGTGCATGTGTACCCATAGAAATTTGTTGACTTTAGCACATATTTTATTTCAGGTTATTGGAATTTTTTTTGGTATGCATGTGTAGCACATGAGACCTATGTTGGATGCTTGACCACATGAGGTGTGTGTGTGTGTATAGCCTTTTTCCTGTTCTTGTGTTTTTTGTATATGGATGGTGATGATTTTATTTACTTCTTAGGTTGATGTTATATTGATCTTTCATTTCAATTTTGTATCGTATATACTTTATTTTTGTCTATTACAGTTGAGAATATAGGCTTGTCTTATTTGGTCAGCACGTGAGATGTGACACATGTATTGGTTGACATTGGACAACATGTAATATATGAAAAATTTTTGAAGACATGCGAGATTTGATGCATGTTCAAGACTACCCTCCAAAAGAGAAGTGTTAGGTTTGGATTGACATGTACTTTGACTATTACAGTTAGTATTCTTTTTGCTATCCATACAAGAGGGGTGTGATAATAATTTGGCTGGCATGTGATATTTGACACATGTTTGTTCCTATCCACTTGAGACAAATGTGATAAGACCATAGTGATCATTATGTACCTAGACTATCCTGACTGAAATTATTTTCCACATACTTAGTGCTATCCACTTGAGTAGGATGTATCGGGCTGGTTACAAATATTCTTGTCAACATTGTGCTGAAGTAGATATGATTCATTTAACATGGTACTGAAACAGGTTGAAATAATCCCTAAGGAACCGACATGTGTTTTGGTACATGTGTGATATATTTTTTTTATATATGTATCCTATTTATAATTGTGGCATAAACTTATATATTTTATGCACTGATGTTAAGGGTCATTGGAGGTGTCCAACTGAGTATTTGACTAACACCATACTCAGGAATTTTGGTACACTTGTAAATAGAGTGCCTATAGATTCAGCGAACGAATAGGACCTGATGGTGGATGGTTAAGAACACGAAAATGAAGGATATGTACATTTTTTAATGGAGTTGAAGCAGGATACTGATGATAGTTTTATTTAAATGTTTTACCTATACTTATGAATCCCTGTTTAGTTTAGTTAATTTTCAAGTATTCCATTTTACAGTTTTTTCATGTACACTAATTTTTTTTATTATATTGGTTATTATTTATTCTGTTAACTTTTAAGGATGTTATATTCTCCCCATGTTTCCACTCGAGACCCTGACTTGTTGTTGTAAACCTATATCATATGGGTAGATGCACTCGAGGTCATGTAGTAATTTGGATCAGACCCAGTGGTTTGGGTCAGGATGTTATATGTGGGTTTTCAAGGAGAATATCTATATAAAATAGGGAGGTTCATTACACCTAATGTTCTAGGAATGGCCCCTATAAGCCTTTAGTGGATATGAGTGAAAACCACCATGCTACAAGAGTGACTGTTTCAATGGGTGTGGTGGAAGGATTTACTTTAAAGAGTTTCTTATGGGAAATAGTGATAGTGAAATGGTGAGGAGGTATTCATTGTACTATTTTATAGTGAGGAAACTGAGAAAGATCAAATCTATAATTGGTGATCTAGAAAACTGAAAGATACAAGCTAGCACATCATAGTGCTAGGTGTGGTGAGATGAAACGACTAGGGATATTTTCCCATCTATTGGAGGTGATCATGGTGGTAGTCCAACCTATACAAAATAGGTGAAATGACCACTGTATATTTTTTATTATAATTAATAGTGATTCTATAATATTAATTATGAATAATTAAATAAATAATTATAATGATGCTTATGTCCTGATTTCAAATGAAAAAAATATCATGATGTTTGTTGATCAAGATTCAATCCACTATATTGAAGATACATACAGAAGGATGACCTACAAATTATTTACACTGAAAATGAGTTCCAAGACATAGTGAGTTATTCATAATATAATTAAATGATAATATGATGATGTGGAATACTTTAAAAAATAATATTACAGTGAATTTAAATGTTGCATGAAAAATATAGAAAATGTGGTTGAAATTAAATGATGAATTTGCCCTTATGCATATAGGGAGTTTCTTTTAAGTGGTTCTTATAGGAGATATTTAAAATGGAAATTTTTCCATAATCACGAAGAATAAGAAAGAAACATTTATTCTACAGGGTTACCAAATTTAAGGATTCCATGTTTTTTTGTGGTGAGATAATAAGAACTTTGGATATCAAGTTTTCAAGGAGTTATGAATTTATGAGAATTATGGTGACTCAAAGAAACATTTTTATGAATCAATATGAATAAATATTTATATTATGTGGAAGTGAAACATGTATTTTTTAATTTTTTATTTCATTGAACTTATTCTAATTTAATAAACTACATAGAGTTCATGTATTTGACGATGTTGCATATTCTGTGAAGTCAAAAGTGAACGGAATAAGAAGCATAGACTTTAATAATTGAAGAATAAAAACAAGTGGAATCAGATACTAATATGTCTTAGTATAGAGGGAAGATTATTCTAACACTATATTTTTAAATCATTGTGCTGATAAAGAAGGAGAAGACAGTTCTATGACATCCTCATAATGTAGAAGGATTTTGAGTAGGGACCAATAATGAAAATGATTATTATCACATAACATCATGACTCTTGAATATTATGAACCACTATGATTAAATATCATGGTGAGTTTGAGTAGATAGAAAGCACAACCTTCATGTGTATGTACTGAACACTCATTGGTGGTTGAAGTCCTTTTAATTATTTCTTGGAGTACCCTTGAAGAATTTGTGGAACTATTATAAAAAAACTCTATCATCTAGTGGGAGGATGAATAACTATGTGGAGGTATTTTATTTTTCAAGACTTAAGAAACAACACTACCCCTGTATAGATAACAATTTTATAATTTAGTGTATGCATCCTTTTTGGATTTGAGGATATTTCTTTCCATCATTATATTGTAATCACTATCTCTTATTTTAGTGATTACTCAAGGTCTCATAACTCTAACCAAACCTAGAAAGGATTATGATCTCACATTAAGTCCAAACTGTGTAATATTTATTCTTTTTTTTATTTCTTATTAAGAATTTTATTTTAGGGTGAAGGTTGAGATGGAATCATTATATCCATTTCTATTTACCAGTACACAGGTTCATGTTTAATAGGTTATAATATAATGTAATGTAAAATTGAATAATAGTTGGAAATATTGATTCACCCTACCTCCCAATGTCCCCACATGACAACTAGGCACTACAAGTGGCATCAAATCATAAGTTTTCCTCTAATTGGAATAGTTTTTTATATCCTAGTTGTTTCTAGTACCTTATTTGATGTTCATGTTATAATAAAGTTTTAAGTTTCCTTAGATGAAGAAATATGAAAATTATTTAGTTTATAATAATATGGGTGTCTTAGAAAATATTCTAATGAGAAGAAAGAAAATACATGAAAATAAATTGTTAAAAATATTTAAGAAAATAAGGATATATCACTATATTAAGACAATCAAAGTGGGAATTACTCATTCAAAAAAAACTAATTAAGAGGATCCTTTTGATGATTTATGTTCTATATGTAAATAATCTGAAGAGTATTAGGATATTAATATAACTGAAGAGTTATACATTGAATTCATGTATTATTTGGAAAATGTTCTCATCGAATTAATCACTTATATACACAGTTACATCAAGGTACTAATTGACAAGGAGACATATTTTAAGGAAAAGACGAAATAAATATAAGATAATTTGGCCAAGAAATTATAAATAATCATATCTCTCAAACAAATATTGTAAGACAACGAATACAATATATCACTTTTCAATGCATATATATTTATATTTATATAAAAATTTCAAAGAAGTAAGTGAAAATTTTCTAAACAAATAAGTTTTTGATGAGGTAATACATGAATTATAAGATGCTCATCAATATACAATTAATTTCAATAATTCACTTTTAAAAATAATGTGAAATGTGTTGGAGGTACTTGATAAAGTCGCAATATAGTCATGGAATATGCATGGAGATTATATTCGTAATTTTAGTGGAGAATAGAAAGATAAGACGAGATCAATTGAGGATGAAAAATATTCCCTCTATATGAAGAGCCTTGATATTTGAAAAAAGTAAAAAAATCTTGAAACTACCCAAGAAGGGACTTCACAAAATTTTGAAATTATATAATTTTCCACATAAGTTTCAATTGGGAGTTATGACTCCAATATAAATCATTTTAGTTTTAGTAAGAGCTTGAAATCATCCCCTTATTATCACACATCAAGCTACGGAAAAAGGTACCATCCGAATAAAAATATACTGATCATGTTAAATCTATTTTTCTAGAGAGTTCATGTTTTACTGCAAGAAAAAACTACATATAAATTTATTATAAAAAATGAGTAGAAGCCTTACACCATGTTAAGGGTGGATATAAGAGTATGTACAAGAGATAGTTCCCCATGAGAAACCCAAAAAGGTGAGAAGAAGGCCCCAAAATAGAAAACATATAGTTTTTAAAGTTATTGACACTATAAACTCCAAATAAGAAATTAAAGGCTTGCATCCAATGCTGGTATTGATTTTTGGGTCCCACTAGAATGTGGATCATGCCCTAAGGTTCTCATGACATGAGACTAACTTCCCTATTTCATGGTAGTAGGGTGTCATTGTGTGACTATATGCATATTACACTGTGACACTTTCTCCCCTGTCCCACATTGTGATGTGTTGGGGTTTTGGAATGGTATATAAGTCCCATGTGACCCTCTCCCCTTAAATAATTCATTTTCAAAGAGGAATCCTTAAAAAAATCCATTAAAAACTACATATTTAGGTGAATAATATTGTTGATGGTAGGGACTACTACCTTGGTCCTCTTGAGTGGAATCACAGTTAGGGACAACCTTGGTCCTTATGGAAAGAGTTCATGGGGAAATCGTAGGTCCCACATAAATATAGCTCATTCTCTATGGTGCCTTTGACATGGGACTAACTTCCCTTCTCCTTAGAAGTAGGGGTCACAGTGTGACCATAAGGGTTTTACACTATGAAACTTCATCCCTAGTACCATGTCATGATGTGTATGGGTTTGAGAATTGTATATAAGGCCAATGTGATCCCATCCTCATCAACGAGTCATTTTCATAGAGTAAACTAGAAAGAAGATCCATGATCAGATACATCCTAAAGTGGATAGTACTTTTTTTATGGCAGGGAATTCTTCCTTGGTCCTCTCATTTTTATAGGATTAGGAATAGATCATTATATTTTTCAAATAATCTCACAATTGTTAAAGTTCAAATAAATCCATAATTGATTGGAGAAAGCGTGAAAAGATTCAACATCCCTAGTTTATGATAAAGATAACAACCCTGATTTTTATTACAAACATAAAAATGATTTATTACATGAAATATTAAATTTATACAACAGATAAGATCAATAGTTATAGTGTATTTGGGGCTTAGGAACATTACATAAGTACTTAAAACATGAAGCACAACATCTTTATTGAAAACTTATTTTACATGACCACTACATTCCCTCGTACTTAGCATTATATGAGATAACTTGAGGACATGAATAACAAAAGGGTGAATTATAAATCCTAGTAAGGGAGTAAAAAAGGAATAAAATTATGAATACAATACATGTTAGGAAATTGGAATATCAATATAGCATAAATTAAACATGAACATAAAGGCATGATATAACATGATTATCATAACATGGAAATGTGGAAACATCACTTAACATAGTATTAGCATGAGCCAAGGATCACTACATATGGAGCATGATTAAAACCCCATTTAACATTAATTATCATGAGTAAACACTTATTGCACTTGACGTATCATGATACTAATATTTACCCAATGCATTGGAGCGCTATCAGGGCACACCCTTCTTAATCATTTCATTTCATGCATAAGTTTTCCACATCGATCAGAAAACCTAGAATACTTCAACATCGTCATTTATTCCATGATAAAGGAATATGTAACAAATACATGAAACTCTATAATCAATAAGTAAATGTGCGTAATGGTGAATACAATTGATAGATAAATGGTCATGGTATTCACTACACAATGACTTTGGCTTGGAAAATCTCGGTGCAATTTCTGTAGCATAATGGCGTGACTTAAGAATTCATAAAAATGGATGATGAGAGATAAATTGGTTTCTAATTATATTTACCTGAAATTGATACTAATTGGGTCATATAGATACTTTTCCCAACAAATCTAATGGAATTTATATTCTTAATACAAAATAATTGCTTGAATGTAAATGAGAAGAGAGAAATTCCTTACGGAATTTTGGCACGGTAACAGGTGTACAATGGGGGAATTTATGAGCACTAAAGGGGTATATTATACTTAAAACATAAATAGGGAAGTATTTTGGAGGTGATAAATCATAACCAACATTTTTAATTGAAATTAAAAGGGTATAACAACTTAATGAAATTTGGAAAAAATGAGAAAGGATGAAATCCCTTACTTGGGAGTGTGATCTCAAAGGATTGGGAGAGGCTTGATAGAGGCTTATTGGGAGATTAGGGAACCTCTTGAGGATTATATAGATATTAGGGAAGAGTTTGGTCGAGATCCAAAGGCTTTGAGGGAAGATTAAGTAGGATCTTGTGTGGGTATATATATGAAAGGAGTGGGAATTCTTTATTATTTAGGTTTTTGACCCTACACATTAAACTGATCAAAAACAAAAACCATAACTTGATTTTTTCCCATTTTGTTTCCAAATGGGAGTGTAAAACATTATTTTATAAGTCCATTAGCATAAAATTTTAAAATATTAGGCTTCTGTATGCGGAGGGGAGTCACACTCTCAAGGAAATATTTTTAAAAAGATAAAATGTTTTATTTATCATGGAGGGTCCACTAAGGAACCATAAAATTAATCAAACAAGTATTAAATCACATTATTTTCAAGATAAAACATATACTATCCAAAAATTCAATTTATAATTTTTTATTACATCACTATTGTGTCATTATGATGTAATAAAACACATTATATAATAATACGGTAATTAATATTTATCCAATAATTCGACTGTCTCAGAAAATTTTGAAAAATTAACTATTGAATAATTTTGACATTATAATTAAAAAAATAATATTAATTTTATCTATATAATTTTCTAAATATGTGAATTTTTTTATTTTAAAATAAAAATCAACATTATCGACAATTCATGGGTTTTGACAAAAACAACTTTCAAACCATTATAAAACTTACAATTGTATTACTAAAGATTATATGATCATATATATTTAATAAAAATAATTTAGTATCAATATTTTATTTAATTATTATTTAATTAAAAAATCCATTAATTCATCAAAATATATTTCATAATTGAATATTAACTAAAAATACTGTCTGTGCTTTAGAACTATTTACAAATAAGAATAATAAAATGAATGTGTATTATTTGTTCAATAAAAAAATAATTCACATAATCACAAGGCTAGGTTCTTGTTACATACCCTTTTTATAACACTCACATAAGACCTTAAGGTAAGGTGCACGATGGTGACCGACTCATGGGGTGGCTCAGATAGCATTGCACTGTTGGTAATCTCTATTAACATCCACTTCTCCCGTAGGCGGTTCTAATCAAGATTAACGTGTTCATGCTCGGGTTGGTCTTGGTCAAGAGTGAATCCTATTGACACCACCTCCTTTCCGATCGCAAAAAACTAGGCCTCATATGGATAAATTCTACTGGATGAGTGCATCTCTTCCTTTGTCTAAGTAAATTGGATTTTTTAAAGCCCTATATTTATACTAATCATGTGATCACTATTAAAAGACTATATTATCAATGGTCACAATTTTTAATGGTATTTTGAAATCCAAAACCGTAAAACTAAGGTAGTTCATACGTTTTATATGATCATTATACATAATAAGACATTTAATTAGATTAAGAAGAATTTTCATTTATGAAAGTTTTGGTCATTACTATCTTCCCACCTTAGTAAATTTCACCCTCTAAATTTCCTTTTCCACACTAAAATTGATCTGGGTTACTCTGCCTCATTAGTTCCTCTGGTTCCCACATTGCTTCTTCAAAATTGTGGTTTCTCCACAACACTTTGATGAGGGGAATTGTATTATTCCATAGAATTTTTTCTCTATGATCTACGATCTTCACTGGCTTCTCTTTATAAGAGAGGTCATTCTCCAATGTCACCACCTCTATATTGAGTACATATGATTGGTCAAGTATGTATGTTTTCAATAGTGATACATAGAATACATCATGTACATGAGATAGGTTTGGTGGGAGTTCTAGTCGATACGCCACTACTCCAATGTGATCAAGGATCTCAAAAGGAATGATATACCTTGGAATAAGCTTTACCTTCTTCCCAAATCTCACAACTCTCTTCCAAGGTGATATGAAGAATAATACCATGTCTCTAACATGAAACTCTAGGTCTCATCAATGATTATCAGCATATCTCTTTTGTGGACTCACAATAGATTTAATGTGATGTTGGATGGTCTTAACCTTCTCCACCATTTCTTTTACCATTTCTGGACCTTGGAGTTTTTTCTCACCTATTTCATCCCAATATTCCGGTGTTCTACACCTCTTACCATACAAGGCATTATACGGAGCCATTTGGCTTCTTGAGTGGAAACTGTTGTTATAAGAGAACTCAACCAGAAGAATATGTTGATCCCATCCTCCTTTGAAGTCCATTGAGAATTCTCTCAAAATGTCCTCTAGTGTTTGGATAGTATTCTCAGATTTTCCCTCAGTTTGAGGATGATAATCTGCACTGAAGCTCAGCTCAGTATCCAGAGCATGTTGAATAATCTTCTAAAACATAGAGGTGAATCTTGGATCTTGATAGGATAAAATAGATAGTGTTACTCCATGTAGCCTTACCACATCTCTAATGTATATCCATTTGTGTTGATCCAATGAGAAATCCTCCCGAATTGCAATGAAGTGTGCCATATTTGTAAGAAGATCCACAATAACCAAGATAAAATTGTTTCCTTTGGATGTCTTCGGATGTCCAGTGACAAAGTCCATGGTGATGTGCTCCCATTTCTATGATGGTATGGGTAATGGTTGCATCATCACCTTATAATTCTACATCTCAACATTCACTTGCTGACATACCAGACACTTTGATGTATACTCAGTGATATCCTTCTTCATGTTATCCCACCAATAATTCTCTTGGATATCTCGATACATCATTATGTTTCCTAGGTGAATAGAGAAATTTAAACTATGTGAATCATCCAAAAGTCATTTATTCAGCTCCAAACACGATGAAACACACAGTCTTATCTCAAATATCACAATTCCCTTTTCATTGACTTTGAAATCTAAGGATTTACCATTTTTTATAGTTTTCACCTTCTTCTGAATTCCCACATCATCCCTTTGAGCATCCTTTAACCTTTTCAAAAGAGACGATTGAGAAATAATTTGTGAAAGGATTGATGATGTTCCCCTTTTTGTGTTTCCCTTGTCTATCTTCATCAAATATAATAAGATTAGATCCTTTTCAATTCTCACTAATGGAAGAATCACTGGGTCATTTCTACTTAGAGCATCCTCCACCTTGTTTGATTTCCCGGGGTGGTAATGGATTGAGATGTTATAGTATTTGATCAGCTCTAACTATCTTTGATGGATCTTGTTCAACTCTTTCTGTGTGAATATATACTTTAGGCTTTTGTGATCTATGTATATTTCACACTCCACCCCAAAGAGATAATGAAGCCATATTTTCAAAGATAAGATCACTACAGCAAACTCCAGATCATGTGTTGGATATTTTTTCTTATGAACTTTCATTTTCCTTGAAGCACAGGGAATGACTTTGTCATTTTCCATCAACACAGAACCCATGCCCTTCTTAAAAGCAGTAATAAATACCAAAAAAAATTCTCCACTTGTTGGTAATGTGAGCACAATATTACTGATAAGCCTAGTTTTAAACCCCTTGAATCTCTATTACCATTCATCACTCCAAGGAAGCTTAACTCCCTTCTGAGTTATCTTGGTAAGAGGGTTTAAAAATTGTGAGAAATTTCTCACAAATTGGTGATAATATCTAGATAACCCCAGGAAGCTACAGATATCCGTTAAAGATGTTGGAATCAACCATCCCTCTATTGAATCTATCTTGGAGAGAAACATAGATATCCCATTTCTTGGGATTATATAATCCAATAATGAGACTTCCTTCAACAAAAAGTCACACTTTCTGTACTTTTTATAGAGATTATCCTTTCACAAGGTCTCTAGTACACTACTTAGATATTTCTCATGATCCTCCTTAGTTTTATAGTATACTAGAATATTGTATATAAAGACATCCCATAATATTTCAAGTTAATCTCTAAAGACACTTTTCATAATGAACATGAAGATTTATGGAGCATTAGTGAGTCCGAAGAGAATTAAAATGAATTCATTGTGCTCAAACCTTGTATGAAAAATATTCTTGGGGATATTCTCCATTTCATCCTTAATTGGTAATATCCCGACCGAAAATCTACCTTGGAGAAGTTTTGTACTCCACATAGCTGATCGAAAAATTCATGCATTTGAGTTAGAGGATACTTTTCCTTAATTGTGATTTTTTTGAGCTCACGATAATCAATGAAAAGGTGCATTGACACATCATTGTTCTTGACGAAGAGGAATGGTGCACACCATGGTGAAGTACTTGGGTGTATAAACCCTTTATCCAGATTCTACTATATTTTTTTCCTCAGTTCCTCAAGCTTCAGAATAGCCATTCTATATAGAGTCTTAGATATTTGCAACTCCCTAGGTATAAGGTCAATTGATAATTCAACATCTCTTCTTGGAGAAAGACCAAGAAATTTCTCAGGAAACAGTTCAGCAAATTCCCTCACAATATGCTTGTCTTCAAAGATGGTTTCTTTAATAGACTTAATCATCTGAGATAGATATACATTCTCATAGATAATTTATATCCACTCTTGAGATGATGGTGATAAAGAAGATTCATCCCCCTCCTTGCACCTGTATAGAATCTGGGGTCGATTCTCTATATGGAGAGTGATTTCCCTCTCATGGAAATTTATGTTGGATATATATAAGGAATGCCAATACCTACTATGAATTGCATAAAATTACACCAGAAAGAGTATGAAAAGGTTCTTTAGGATTTTTAACACAAAATTTATTACAGGGGAGGAGTTATATTAATGGGATGTAATGATTTCCCCATTTTTCATTCTCACCGAAATCTTTACTTCCATTATTTTATGTGGTGTTGGGATTGTTCTACTAAAATTTTGTTATATAAAGAAATGTGTAGAACCATAATTAAAAAGTACGTTCCTTATTTTTTAATTAATAACTGGCATACCTATCACCACTTCATTTTAGGGGTTCACTTCAGCGGTAGTCATGGGAAAAGCTCACCCTTGCTGCCTTTGAGGTTGTTTATTGCCTCTGAAAACCCTTGTCTTAGGGAATTAATTTTCAAAGTGCCCTGGTTTTTTGCAGTTGAAGTAATGAACAATACGTTGAGGGTCGAATGAAGGGTTCTTCTCCTCTATTGTAGCCATGAGTTTCTCTTTTCGGTAATTAATATGCAATTTCCCTTATCTTCCACACCTAACGATTTTCTTCATCCCCTTCAAGAAATTTTTAGGGTACTTCTTTCCTCACCTTTGGAATGTGGGGTGATGGATTTTATTAGCACCGTTGGATTTATCCATCAGACCACCAGAATTAAATTCCACATTATTCTTCTTTTCCATATGATACCCCTGAGATTCTCCAATCTCTATTTCGACATTGAGGTCATATTGGACCATTTCCTCATAGCTTTCGAAGTCACGGATTGCTAGGAAATTCCGAATGCTAGGTTTTATCCCACCAAATAAGAAGTCAACCTTGCATTCAGGGGAAACGACAAAGCTGGAGGCATATCATGCAATCCTTGTGAAGTTTTCCTGGTACACTCTAATGGATTCATCATCCTTTTTCTTGAGGTCAAGGAATTCCCTTTCCATCTTAAGTCGGAGGGTGAGTGAAAAATATTTATCGATTTTTTTTTTCTAGAAATACTTCCATTCCAACACCTCGATCAATTTCTCAGGCTTCATATTTTTGATCAATGCCCATCATTGATTAACTTCTCCATATATATGATAATCAGCTAGAAGAACCTTCTCTTGTTCAGAACATTGATGGATGGAGAAGATATTTTCAATGAAGTTGATCCATTGTTCAGTGAGTGAGGGATCAGATGACCCATTAAAAGTAGGAGGCCTTTAATCATGAAGCTCTCGATTGCGACTTTCTATTTATTAGGGGGGGGGGGACGTTCCTCTTGGCCCATGTTTCTATTCAATTATTGAGTTAAATGAAAGAGTATCGTGACAATGTTCGTTATTCCCGCTCCTATTGGATTGCGAATCTCATTAGAATAGTTATCACATTGATATTCACATCGCTTGTTAGCCTGAGTCCTCCTATTAGTAACCATTGGATGGAATAAAATGAAAGTTAGGGGTAACACATAAAGGGTAATCCATGGAAAAAAATAGATGAATTGTAAATAAATTTTTATTTACTTAACTTATGAATCTATATGATTCAATCAATGTTATCAATGATCTACTTCCTAACATATATTCGTAGGTTATTTTTTAATTCCCTTAAAAATGGTTCATAATAAGCTTGTGAATTTACCAATGAATATCCCTCATGAGTTTCGTAAACAAGAGTGGAGAAAGTCCTGTTTTCGTGTACGAGGATACCTCTGGTCAATACCGAAAATCCTTGTCTTATTTTTCACTCCTAGATACAACTATGCCAGAGCTGCATCTACCTGCTCGTATCCTGACATGGATGTATTTTTTTTAGTAAACCACATACTCAATACTCATCAAAATTTAGGGATGTTTTTATCATAATTATTATTACCTACAAGGATTCACTAGGGTTTTCTAATCCTAATCCCAAAAATAACTAAACCTATCCTTTGATACCTACTATAACAACCCTGCTTTTTATTACACACTTAAAAATGATTTATTACAAAAAATCATTACTTGATACAACATAGAAGATTGAGAGGTATAATGTCTTTAGGGATAAGGAACATTACATAATGACATAAAACATGAAACAAAATATCTTTATTGAAAAAATCCATTACATGACCACTACATTCCCTCGTACAGAGCATTGCATGTGATAACCAGAAGAAATTCATAAGAAAAGGGTGAGATATAAATCCCAGCAAGGGATTAAAAAAGGTATTACATGAATAATACAATAAATGTTATACAATAGTCATATCAATGTATCAAAAAATAATCTTGATCATAAAGGCATGATATAACATCATTATCAAAACATACAAATGTGGAAACAACACTTAACATGGTATTAGCATGATACAAGGCTCATTGCATATGGAGAATGAGTAAACCCTCATTGAACTTGAATTATAATGAGAAAACCCTCATTTCACTTGACTTATCATTATACTAATCTTTACCCAATGCATTGGAGCACTATGAGGGAACACCCTTCTTAATCATTTCATTTCATGCATAAGTGTTCCACATGGATCATAAACACGTGGAATCATTCAACATCATCCTTTATTCATTGACAAATGAATTTTTAATACATACAATTAAAATGTATAATCAATAAGTAAATGTGAATAAAGGTGAATACCCTTGATAGAGAAATGATCATGGTATTCACTACACGATGACTTTGGCTTGGAAAATCACGGTGCAATCTTGGAAGCATAATGTCATGACATAAGAATTCATAAAAATGGATGATGATAAAGAAAGGGGTGTCTCATCATATCTACATTAAATGGACAGTAAGGGGTTCATATAGATACTTTTCCCAACAAATGAAATTGAATTTAGATTCCTAATATAAAAGAATTGCTTGAATGTAAATGAGAAGAGAGAAATTCCTTACGGAATTTGGACATGGTAACATGTGTAAATGGGAGGAATTAATGGAAGGGAAAGGGGTATCTCATCATTAAAACCTAAATAGGTAGATATTGGAGAGTCTTTAAATCATACCTCAACATTTTTAATTGAAAATAAAAGTGTATAACAACTTAATGAAATTTGAAAAAAATGAGAAATGATGAAATCCCTTACTTGGGAGAGTGATCCCAAAGGCTTGAGAGAGGCTTAAGAGTGGATTATTTAGAGATTAATGCACCTTGAGAGGATTATAGAGAGAGGATGGTAGAGTTTTGGTCGATCTACAAAGTATTTGAGTGAAGAGAAAGTGGGATCATGTGTGGGTTTATATAGGAAAGGAGAGGGTATTCTATACTAATTAGGTTTTGGTCCCTACACATTAAACTAATCAAAACCACATACCATACCAGGGTCTTTTACCATGGGTTTTTCCTAAGGGGATTGGAAGAAATTTTCTTATAAGTCCAATTGCCTAAATTCTTCAAATATTTGGCTTTCTTATGTGTAGGCGAGTCACACTCTCAATGAAATCATTTTAAAAATAAAAAATGTTTTATAAGACTTGGAGGGTCCACTAAGGCACCATAAAATTAATCAAACAAATCTAAAATAACATAATTTTAAGGATAAAAATATATTGGCTGAAAATATCATTTATAGTATTTTATTACATCACTATTTGGTAATTATGATGTTATAAAAAACATTATATAATAAAACAATATTTAATTTTTACCCAAAAATTCAACTGGCTTAGAAAATTCTGAACAATTCACTATTGGATAATTTCGATGTCATGATTAGAAAAAAAATATTAATTTTATCCTAATAATTTTATAAAAATGTGAATTTTTTACTTTTAAAATAAAAACCGACATTTATCGAAAATTCATGTGTTTTGACAAAAACTACTTTCAGACCTTTATAAAAATTACAATTCTATTCCAAAAATTTATATGATTATTTATATTGAATAAAAAGTAATTTAGTAATAATATTTTATTAAAATATTACTTATTTTAAAAATACATTAATTCATCAAAATATATTTCTTAATTGAATATTAATTAAAAATTCTATTTCTGCTTTAAAAACTATTTACAAAGTAACAATAATAAAATGAATGTATATTCTTTTTTATAGAAAAAAATAATGCACATATTCATAGTTCTAGGGTCTTGTTACATAACCCCTTATAACACCCTCATAAGACCTTTAGGTAAGGTGTGCGATGGTGACATACACTTGGGGTGTCTCAGATAGCATTTCACGGGTGGTAATGTCTATGAACTTCAACTTCTCCCATAGGTTGTTCCGATCAAGCCTAATGTGTCGAATCTCAACTTGGGATTGGTCAAGATAGAAGCACAATGATGCCACATCCTTTCCAAGATCCAACAAATGGGCCTCATATGGAGAAATTCTACTGGATGAGGCCATCACTTCCTTAGTTTGAGTAAATTGGACTTGTTAAAGCCGTATATTTATATTAATCATGTGATCACCGTTCTACAACTATATTAGTAACGGTTACAATTTTTAATGGTATTTTGAAATAAAAAACATAAAACTGAGGAAGTGTATATGTTTTATATGATCATTCTACAAAATAATATATTTAATTAGATCAAGAATAATTTTCATTAATGGAAGTATGGGTCATTAAAATAAATATTTCCTACTCAAATGGATTAGGAAAACATAGAGATATCTATTATCGTAGTAGTAGTTTTGGTCACAAGGATGGTGGATGGTTATATCAGAATGTATGACAAAGAAAATATGATATAAATTCCCTGAAAATTGGTTCCTGAAGAAGAGATAGACCTCGTAAGGAAGAAAAATAATGTTGATTTCTATATTAATCCAAAGAATCCCCAAAATAAGAATTATTTATCCTTGTACAATAATAAAAAAATATAAGATAATGTTAAAATACAATTCAATAACTATAAAAGGAATTATACATCAACAGTTAAGAGCCTCTTATATTGTTTAAATAAAGATGATACCATGGATGCATGAAATCAAGCCATGTATGTATGTAATTGAAGAAAGAAAAAATAATAAAAGAAATCATTATAAGAAAATCATAAATATAATTATTTTATACAAGACACTTAGAAAAAGAATCAATGTGGAAACTCCAAAAAAGATACATATACCTAAAGAATGTTTACTAATCAAGACATTTGATTTATAAAAAGGATGAAAGGGTAAAGAGAAAAAAGAAAAATCTAGTTCTAATGAAAAGGAGAATATTCCCTATGAAGATATCAAATTTCAAGAATGGTTGTCAATAATTTAAACCCCAAGTGTTAAAAATTGTTATGAAGGTGGTTAAAAATAGATGAACATAGTGATAAAAGGATCTTAATTATGTTTTCAATGTAATAAGAAGCTTTTATGAAAATGAGTATTATAACAAATGATGTATGTGGGAAATATCACACTATGAAATTGTAGCAGTGAAGAGTTCCACATTTTCCAAAGAAAAACATAATTAAAAACCAAATATGAAAGCATGCATGATTTAATGAATTGAGTAACTTGGTTTTGAGAGTATTCTTAAACATTCTATTCACACTGAGGAACCATGAGTTCTGATTTATTCTTTTACTTTTTTATTGTATTTGTGTTCTTTCAATACAGGGAATTAAAATGTGAAGTCTAGAGGTGAGTAAGATTTCATGGAATGGAAATGACATAGGAATATACAAGCTAAAATTACTATACCCAACTTAATAAAAGTTTAAAATATCATATTTTGATGAAATCTCAACATGTGAAATCTTGAATCCTATTTAATATAGAGATCCACCTTGATATAATGACTAGAAGTATCCATTTGGGGGATATGAATGAATATGGTGTTTAGAATATTCTACAATTCTTCATTGAAATAAAAATAATATTTCTATAAAATAATTGTGGCAATATCCTTAAATAGGAATGGGTATAAATTCTCTTATCCTTGGGTGAAAGAATAAAATCCTAGAATTAATGGGGAGAAACTTATTTTTAATTAATGATATAAAATTGAAAATGAAATAAATAATTTAAGGATGATTATCAAAATTAAATCCTATGTGATGAGCTATGTGCAGGAAGTTAGGTTTTAGAATTTTTATAATAATTTATCTCAATTATTTTTTCCAAGTTGTAAATGTTTGAACAAACTATGAAGTGCATTCAAGTGCATCCTTGTTGGGGGTCCAACATGACAAGTGGCCATGTAAGATAATTAATATAATATTAAATTTTGTAACAACACACTTAAAATAGAAGGATATTTATTATAATAACATTTCCATCCCTTCTTTAGTTTTATTATTATTTTTCAAATGGGAGATTATTTGTATATGAGTGAGTTTATAGAAATAGGGAGTCTTATTCCTTTCACTTTAATTGTTGTGATGGGTTTGTTGACATGAGTGTTGATATAAATACCATTGATAAATATGATTTTAGAAACCTCTAAAACAATAATTGGAGAATGGCATCACATGTATGATGATTAATGGAAAGTTTTTAATACCTTGGTCACTCACTATTATTATCTCTATCGGGTCAGCACATATATACTTAGAGTTTTCTAACTTGAAGATCATTTTTAAGAAAACATGTTGTTCCAATCCTTATTTAAACTGAATAAAGATGAATTGAAAATCATAAGTGGAAGGAGAATGTTATTTGAAGAGATGGTAAAGTTAAAAACACTATAAACACATTTTTATTTGTTATCTATAAGGATGAATAAAAAAGTCTAGCAGAAATACATATTGACTTAAAGGTATTTGAGGTTATTGAAAAAAACATTAAAGAGGGGGGGATAAAAGATCCCTCTTTAATGTTTTTTTTTTCAATAATTATTACTACATTAGTGTGAATGATGATGTAAATATTTGTGGAATAAGAGAATGAATTAGAAGGGGATTGGACTTCCTAAGAAGAATTTCTTTGTTTATTAAGATGAGTTATGTGTATAAGATAGATATTTAGTGATCCGAGTGAATAAAAAAAGAAAACAAATGTTGAGGTTTCTATATTTTAGTTTATTACTAACTAATTTTTTATTTTTCATGTTATATTTTGGATAAGGAATACTAAAGAGTTAGTAAAACAAATTGGACAACTATCAGCTTTCTCAAAAAACCAAGAAGTATGGAAACTATAGTGGTAGTTATCCAAGATTAATTATAGTAGATAATTGATATTATCCAGAGAGTAATGTGGGAGGTTACATAGGTTGGAATGACTTGGGGAGAGCATGAGTATCCCTCAGGTAAATGGTGTTTATCCTTCTCTATGCGAGTTGGCATGTTAGACCGATGGAGAGCACTGGCTCTAGGAGGATTTTTAAAAAACACTAATGGAGTGAGATATTTTATAATTTAGTAGATGTATTATATATAAAATGATTTGAGTCACTACAAAGTGGTCACTATTCATTAGTTTAAAAATATATAGGCATGCATATAATCGAGAAAAATGACAGCATGGGAATTATCTTAACCCTCAGGTGCTCAAATATACATGGAGGGGAGGTCACACCACATGATACTGATTAGTGAATCATGATATATTCAACACTTCATCAAAGTGTATGATCTTCCATTAAAATTGATAAAAACTTATGTTAATGCTACTATGAATATCATGCATGAAATAAAGAAGAAACTCAAATAGAGATTTTTTGTAAGACTTGGTGGATTCTAAGAATTTAGCATCGTATGTTGTGGTGAATTTATATGTAAAATAGGAAGGTTAGTTTCACATATAGTGTTGTACATGTAACCAATATTCTTTTAGTGGAGAGGAACGATGAACACCATTCCATAGAGATGGCCATTTAAGAGAGAAAGTTGGATATAGTTATTTTAGCGAGTTTCCAGGGGGAAATGATGAAAAAAAATAGTGGGTATGTGATCATAGTGTTTTTTAGCGTGTAAGTCAAGAGAGGGGGCGCTAGAATTGTTGAGCTAAAAAATGACATGATCTAGGATACTTCACCATAGTTCTAGGTTTGCTGAGATGGAATGGATAAGGATATTTTTGTATTCCATAGAGCTGCCTCTAGTGGGGATATATGTTATACTAAATAGGTTAAATGGATACCAAATTTATGTAAGGTTAATGGATAGTCCTTCTATTATATTAATTATAAAGAAGATGGTACTTTTCCAGTATTTTGAATAAAAAAATATTATGATTTCTGTTTATCGTGATTCAAGATACTATGTTAAAGATATATACAAGAGGAATATTTGAAAAGGATTCACACTGAAAATGAATTTTTTGATATAGTGAGTTTTTCATACTATAAATCATGATCATATATTGATTTTTAGTTATTAAAAAAATATTATAGTGAATTAAAATTATGTATAAAAAATGTAGAAGATGTTGATGGAATTAAAATATACATACAACCTTATGCATATATGGAGTTTTTATCAAGATATTTTTATAGGAGAAATTTAAAAAGGATATGTTCCCATAATCTCAAATAGTAAATAAAGAAAATCGAAGTCTATATAGAGAATTAAGAGTAAGTTTCTATGTTTTTAATGGTGATAAAACAAGAACATTGAATATTTTGTTTTTAGGGAGTGATGAATTTTGAAGATCTTTGGAGATTCAAAGAAATATTTTCATGAATCACTTTGAATATTTATATATGAGATGAGGATGGAAAAAAGCGTGTTTAACTCTATTATTATACTACAATTACTATGAGTTTATAAACCAGAGATATTTATCACCTTTTATGATAATGCATATTCTCTGAAGTCTAAAGTGTGTGGAATAAGATGATTATCCTTTAGCTATTGTAATTAAGAAGTGATACATTATTCACTGATGAAGAAAAACAATAGGTGGAAAATACTACTGATTTTATACATAGAGTCAGAGAGTTGTAGCACTAAATGAAAATGGTCCTATTAATACATTGAAGAATAAGGATAATAGAGTTCTATGAAATCATCATATTTTAAAAGATGATAGTAAGGACTGACATTGTACATTTTAATTATCACTTAAAAATAATACTCTTTAAGATTAAGAACCAATGTGATTAAATATCACCATGAGTTCAAGTAGAGAACATGGTTAACTTGCATGTGTAAGTGTCGGTCTATCTTTAGTGGTTGAATACATGTTCACTCATTCATGGAGGGCCATTGAAGAATAGGTTGTACTATTGTAAATAACATCATCATTCTGTGAGAGGCTGAAAATCTATAGAGTGGTAGTTAATACTATAAGACTCAAGGATGAATAATTCCATTATTTGTATAAAAAATGTTCTATACAGTGTGGGAATATTTTAAGGATCCAAGGAAGAACACATTCCCCATTCTACTGTATCCACTCTCCCATATTTTGGTAATTACTCCAGATCTTAGAACTTGATGAAAACCTAAAAAGGATTAGTCTCCCACATTAAGTCCAATACTTATAGTTATCTATGTTCTAATGTTATTGTTTATTTTGGAATATATACTAGAGTTAGGGTTGAGATCACATCAATAGATCCATTACTCTTAACTAGGATAAATATTTAAGTTTAAGAGGGAATAATATAACAGAAATTAAAACATAGTAAAAGTTGTATACATTGATTCAAACTCCCTCTCAACATCCCCAAATGACCTATGGGTACTACACAATTCAAATTTATCCTCGAACATAATCACACAATATGCGTAAGTGATGTACACCATCAATCTATATCACAAAAAATATTTTTTCACCCATGTAGACCAATTTATAATATACTTACTTAGATATTCACCCACATGAGACTCATTATAATATGACCAATGCTATATAGCTATCCACCCATTAACAAAACTACATCACCTCTAAGAAAAAATATCTATCCAACCACAGGAAACTAACTTAATATATCTCCACCACCAAGTAGTTATCCACCCATAGGGAACTCGCTTTAGAATCCACATGCATGAGTTGGGCCAGTATCCACCAATAAGTATTCTCATTTTCTTTAAAAGTTTCCACCCTTCGGTACTCTCTCCACTATAACACACATTAGAAATATGGATATTCACCCCTAGAGTCACTTGTTGTATTATTTTGTGTCTTATCTCAAGGACACTACCCCTGTTAACCTACATAATCACTTTATATATCTAATATGGATAGAAATATAATCTAAATTATCAAAACCATAATAATCACCACAAACACCACTGCCACTGTCAATATATGTCAAACACCATCACTACATCACTATCACATATCACAAATTTATTTAGGCCCCCACCATCTATTTATTGTCCCACCTAGGCCACCACAAATACAATAGTCTTAGAGAATGTTATCACTAAAAACATTCCTTATGCTCCCTCCTAGGTTTATCATAATTATATCCTAGGGAGTAGTTCATCACTAACATACATCATATCTGGGGTATAAATAATGCGCAAAACATCACATAACCAACACATATCAAAATATCGATTTCAATTACACCTCATCTCCCACTAAAAGTTTCCACATTCACACCTCTATATATTCACACTAGAGAGGTTAATTATAGTTCTATACTTTATTCAAGTGCCACCACCACTATGATTTCAATCAATTGGTAAAAATACCTTATGAACCATATTGAATGACACTACACAATATAGTTTAATGACACAAAAATCACTATAGTTCAGATAATTAAGAGGGAATTTATATATTCAAGAGCTGTGGTCTTGATGAGTTTGAGTTTTTGGAATTTTATGATATCCTAGTTTATTGGATGAGGATTATCTATTTTTTGGTGTGTTCATTGGTTAAAAAGGATTATTAGAAAAATTATTAGAATTTGGAGAATAGTCATGTCATATATTAAAGTAATAGACACCACCAGGCAGCCAGTGCTGGGGGACTGGGTACCCTATAGGGTATCCGATGGACATAACATTCTATCATCTCCCACCAATTACCTGAGGGGATATACCAGGTATTCTGTATAGAAAAATTACCTTTTAATTAAATATGGGTATGGTCTAAATATCATGTTTGGCCCCATTAGTTTTCGGGTGAAAAGATTATCATAGAGGGATATTTTGGTATGCTCTTCCTCTCCATCTTCTTCCTCTTTACACCCCTTGTGAGGGGTTGTTCATTAAGACAATTATATTATTTTTTGAGATACGATTCCCCATATTCCCCCTATTTTCGTTATATTAAGGGTTTACCACCAATTTTTGGTGGTTAGAGGTAATTTATAGGATGTAAATTCAATTAGAGAATGAAAAAATTGTATAATTGAGGTTATTATGGAATGATAAATTCTCATCATTATTTTTCATTTCTTTTGGGATATATCATTCAATGTTTTTAATTTGGTATTTTTTTGATTTTTTTTAATTGGTGGTTGATAGTGATATGAATTATGTGGAGTTTTTTTGTAATATGGGTGGGGGTATTCCATGAACATTCCTAGTTTTTTTAGCAATGATTTGGGGTGGCCACATCAGCTAAAGATATTATAGAGGTTATAAATATTTCAATTAAAAGTTTTAATTTAGTAATAAAAGTTTTATTTTATGTGATATGATATTATGTCTTATGTTGGATTTGACATAGGTTTTATATATATGGGAGAGATTTCCTTGATGAGCGTAACTCCATATTGAGGTAGGTGTTCCCTATGTTACTTAACCAAATGACTTTTATGTATGATTTTTCTTAACATCATGAGTGTTTAGGATTATGTAATTTTTACAGGGACTAGTATTTCCTCAAATTTAGAATTACATGTTATAGATCCTCTTAGATTTAAAAAAAATGCTCCACCACATACTATGTGATTTTGAATCCCTCAAAAAATTCATCGTAAAGGGGAAAAGATGCTAGTTGAGTACACAAGATTGGGGGAAATAAATTGAGTCATAGGAAGAGTTTTATATAGACTATATAGGACTGATCGAGGAATTTAAGATAGAAATGATATGATTTTTACCATAGGTAATGGGCAAGATGACTGTTCATCTCATAAATGGATGGGAGGACCCTGCTGAGGGTGAGCAAGAGTATTTCATCTTGTATATGTAATTATAAGTCCTATGTGAATAATTATAGTGTATTGATGATATATTTATTTTAAATAATTTTTTTTGATCTCTCATTCATATTAATTCCATCAGGACTAAGTGTAAGATGCATGAAATTTGTTATAAGGGACTAGAAATAAGTTGACAAGGGTCCTTGAGTGTGTTTGTCATGGAACGATCCTTAGGTAACATGATTAGGATAGTGATATGAGAAAAATATAGGGAAACTAGAATTAAAAATTGAGGATAGATTTGAGTAAGGAATATGAACCATGGGATCTCCAATGTGGTGTGGATACAAGTAGTAATTAGTGGGTAAGGACAAGGTTAGGTCTAACGAATTGAGTGGTTACCTTATTTATATCTGTTTAGGACACTGATTGGTTTATATTATCATTACTTATGTGATAAACCATGGAATATAGAGGTTAGAATTTGAGGATATCTTGATGTTGATTCATGATAAGGGTTATAGAGCTATTCCATGGCCATTATCTACCATGTTATGAGTTAAGGTGTGGTTCACATGGTGTGCAAGGGAGGCAAGCTAAGAATTAGAACCTGGGGAAATATTTCCAGTTCAAATTGGTTTAATCTAGATATTTTTATGTAGGTATTAAAAGTGATTGTTTCATGGGGACCTAAGAACTGGGGTGTAGAGCTACACTGCTCAAGTGGTTGTCTCCTCGAATATGATTGCTTATGGAACATGGTCAGATCAGCTGAGTGTTCGAGATGTTATCGGGAATTTACACCCACCGTCAGAACCAATGAGATCTAAGACTCCATATAGAATTTATCACCCAATTTTATTATAAATACCCATAATTTTCATTAATTTATATTACATATTAATAATGAATATTCATTATATGACAATATGATCCATTATACAATCTTTTAGGTCTAGTATCTTTGGAAACTTCTAAACCTAAAAAAATATTTATAAAATATATACATCATCCCCCACATATCTTTTTTCCTAACTAGAACCCTTTTTAGACATATAATACTTAATAACATTTTTCATATCCTAGTTAAAGGAAACATAAGAAAAGGGTGAGCTCAGATGCGCAGTAAGGGTAAATAAGGGAGGTATCAAAATTCATATAACCATAACATGATAATAAGGGTATAAGAACATGATCTTATCATTTGAGAATCATACCCTACATAACAAATATAATAATCTTATGTCATGGAATAAATCATTGTAGTCTATAAGACATGAATCACAAGGGAATCAAAGAACATGAATTATGAAAGTTTAATAAATGTAGAAGAAATTGATTTGTGGAATACACATAAGAGTATAAAATCTTTTCCTTTGTAGTCAAGGATCATTTACAAGGATATAATTGTGGAATGGGTTCACTCCCCAAACCATCATAATAGTTAAGGTTCACTCCCAGTACTATCATAGTGGAAGAATTCTCATACTGAACTGGTTTCATTACCCAATCCAGTCCTGTTTATCTTATAATATATCAATCATTACCCAATGTATTAGAGGGAGAAATATTTCCCACCCATTACATAATGAAAAATATACATATTTAGGCCATAAGATTTTACAACATTCATCTTATAATAAAATTAATGGTTTTCATAAATATGTAATCATTACCCATGGAAAATAAATGGGATTCATAAACATTTTATCATTTAATCCTAATATAACCCATGGAAAATGAGCAACATTCATAAAACTATTTTCATCATTGACATAAGAAAATAGAGAAATAAAAATTATGGTATCCTTGTATCATATCCCTAATAAATCATAAGTTAAATCAATGGTTGTTGACTTTAGTGAATATAAATACCATTAAAAGATCATTAAACATTATTGAAGAAAAATATCCTTTTCATTTGGATATTAGTTTTTTTAAAAAATCACTATTATAAATGAACAAATTTTTTTTGTAAATAAATTTATAAAACTATAAATAAGTTTTTAAATAAAATATTACTTAGGATTCTAGGAAAATCCTTTCATGCTGTATAAGCTATAAAAATATTCCGTCTATAGTTTTTTCCGAAAAGACACACAGTACCACTTTTTGGAAAGCGACAAAAATATTTTGTTCAAAATAGTTTATAAAAGGTTAGACATGGGTAAAAATTACTTTTAATAATCATAGATTTTTTTAAAACCATATTTAATACTTCTTTATAAAATATGGATATAAAATATTTTTTTTCTATCGAAGAGAGAAATAAAGATCGATTTCCCTTAAAAACCTTTTTCAGTCTCTTGAGTACTTGAGATGAGGAAGATAAAAGGAAAACATGAATTTTATAGAATTATAATTTGATAATAGAATTCATGAGTTTTATTCAGCGGTAGATCATAATATTTCATCATCACAACTTAATCATATACAATTCTTATAAACAAAGAGATTGAAACATAAAACCCCTTATTGCTATGGTAACATTTGAATCATAAGACAAGTGAATGAAATAATCTTTGGAAAATATGTAAATCACTCTAAATATCATAATAATAATAATCATAATATATATTCATGGGTAGTATATACAACACATAAAATAAACAAGTGGTAAATGTATCATGTATCTCACATAAGTAAAAGTGATATGAAAATCCATTACCTCGAGTTTACCTTTCTCAGAAAGCACTATGGCATCATATATAATAATTTAAAATTTATTACAACTATTTAAAATAGTCAATTTCATACTTATAATATCATATATAATTCATTCATAACATTTCAAAACCATCTTTTATTAGTAATTCATAATTAAAATCGCCATTTCCTGGTGTTAGCGATTTCATTTATCATGAGTATTTCTGTTCAGTTGTTCCGGTCCTTGTGCATTTATCTTCATTGAATCACATAAATAGTGTTAATAATGATATAAATATAATATATATTCATTATATATATACATATAGTCATCCATAAGTTTTAGATATAGAGAAATGATTTAGACTGTTCATATAGACGGTAAGCCGTACGTATGCATGGATGCTGTTTTTATTTTTAGATAGATGGAATGAAATAAAGTAAAAAATTAATTCTCCATTATATTAATATTATTATATTATATATATTCATAAAATTATTCCTCATTACCATCCATGTAATTATAATCGAAAAATCAATTACGCCACTTTAGGGAGGTGGTTGTCCACACTTACACATGAACAATGTTATCATTTCGAAAAGGATTGGATGGTAAGTAGGTATATGTGATATTATAATTCAATAAATATGATTATTACAAAAAAATAATATATAAACATTTATAACATCATAACACCCACCCATAAAATATGGGGATGAAAAATGAATTGTATTGCTACGTGGAGACAGTAAGCCATACATACACATGAGTGATACTTTCACTTAACCTTTGGTGTGAATGAGGTTGTATAATGGTGTTTTAATAATCATATTGAGTATACATAAGTTGTTATTTTATGATAAACACCATAAATTTAGAGGATTTATAGATGAGTAGAAAAGAAAGTGATCAGTCAAGGTGACTACCTCTTCATTGAATTAATTCCTTTAGATATCCTCTAAAGAGATCTAAGGTTGGTATTCTGGGAAGAGAAAAACCTATATAATTTGTCTAGGTAAGTGAAAAAGAAATCTTGGTAGACTTTGGTTAATAAAAAGGCTCAAATTAGTGTGAATAATTTAGGGAGGAGGTTCCCTTTTATAATTGATGTTTGGAACACAATTAAAATTTCTCAAAAGATTAAATTATATTAAATTAATTATTAATAGAAATGCCTCCAAATTATCAAGGAAACAAATAAAATGTAGAATATTTTGTTATTCCCATAAAATAATATAATTTAGATAAATTTTTGTTCCATTTTAAATATTTACATTTGGATTAACCCTTAGTTAATCAATTTAAATTTTATATACAGTAACAACTATTAAAATATTAAAGGGTTGTAATTATTAAAATATAATGTTACAATTGGATCATAAATGGAATATTTATGACAATTATAACTATATAATTTCCACCTCGTCTTATTTCAATATTTTTATTATTTTTAAATAATTTGAAAAAATATTATTTTGATAAAATATCATTCATGTTAATTTTGACACTATTCATTTAATTTGACTTAAAAACAAAAATAAAAAGTTTAAATATGAATATAATATTTTTAAACAACACTGATATGTCATATACATCTGGAAATTTTGTGTAACTTGTTAAATTACTCAAATTATATGAATTTTACTATTTTCAAAACCATTTTTTCAATTAATTAAATAAATACTATTTTAACATTGTGTAAGCATTTAAGGTAACTATATAACACCTAAAAATTTAAAATAAATTACCTCCATCAATAAAATTTTATTATACACAATATTAATTTTAATATTATTTAATGAATTATTATTTTATTTATGTAAAAACATAACAGGTATTTAAAACTAAGAGAGTGATATTCTGTAACTTTCTTTGATTTAAATAAAATATAAACCATTTTAATTGACTAGTATACATTTAAAAACACAATTTAGAGCATAAAGAGATAAAAGTCAAATTAAATTCATCAAATAATAACCAGGGAGATAAATTATGGTGTTATTACTTATTTTAAATCTAGATTAACTCGATTTACCCTTTATCGAGGTGATAATATTTACCATGATTACTATTCATATTGACCAAATATAAAAGGGGACTATTTATAAAATTTTATCCAACTGATTCTAAATATTTAATTAGTTTAATATATTTTAATACCTATATAAATTAAAAAATAATTTTAAAGTACCTGCACATAATGAGGATTTTTTTTAGAAAAATATATATTTTAAGCATAAAATGAGATTTATACTTAACCTATTCTTAAATGTTTTTTGAAACTTTAAAACATTTGAAAAAGTAAAAAATATATAAGTTTCTTTATAATCATTCACAATTAATTATTTATTTAATATATTTTCATATAAAAACATAGTGTAAGAAATGTTTCTTTTCTTGAAGAAACATGAATTTTATTTTCATAGATTTTTTGTTTCTAAATATAATCATTTGATAACTAATGAATAAATATTATAAATTTGTATAGGATATATAGTTCATAATTTAGTTATCATTATTCATATCTTTCATTCCAACTCATAGGTGATAATGGACACATAATATTTTAATAATCTTTCTCTGTTCATTTAAACTCAGTGTTGTGTGTAACACAAGATATCAAATAAATAAATCATTTTAAGAGAAATATTTCAGTAAAATATCAGGTTGTTACATTATAATCCCCTTAAAATTAAATTTTCTCTAAAAATTCACCAATCTGATGCAAATAGATGAAGATACATCTACCTCATAACATCCTAAGGTTCCCACATTGCTTTTTTAAATTAGTAGTACCCCCACAAAACTTTAACTAGATGACTGGTATAGTTTCATAACACTTTCTCTTTATAATCCAGAATATATAATGGTTATTCTTCATAAAAAATATCTTTCTCTAGCAGTATGACATCTGAGTTTAGTACATGTGAAGGATTAGGTATGTACATCTTCAAGTGATATACATAGAACACATCATGAACTTGAGAGTGATTCAATGAAATTTTCAATTGGTAATATACCATCCCAATATGATCAATAATTTCAAAAGTAACAATATACCTAGGTCTTAGATTATAATTATTTCCAAATACAATCACACTATTACAGATAGATATTTTCAGGAATACCTTATCATCAAATTCATACTATAGATCATTTTGATGATTGTTAACATAACTTTTTTGTAAACTCTAAGCTGATCTTATGTGATTTTGAATGGATCAGACCTTATATGCAATTTCCTTAACTAGATAAGGTCCCAATTTCTTTCTTTCTCCAACTTTAATCTAATATTTTTGAGTTCTACACTTCCTACCATAGATTTCTTCATAAGGTTCCATTTAAATGTTCGAGTGAAAGACACTATTGTAAGAAAATTTTACCAAAAGAAGGCGTTGATACCAAAAAACTTTTAAATCCATACATAAATCTCCCAAAATGCCTTCTAGAGTTTTAATGATCCTCCTAAACTGACCATATATCTCAGGTAGATAGGTATAGCTGAAACACAACTCAATATCTAGAGATTACTAAAGGCACCTCTAATACTTCGAGGTAAACCACAGATCCAGATCGGATACAATTGATAGTGTTACACCATTACATATTACAACTTATTTAATGTATAACTAACTATTCTGATCAAGAGATATGTATTATCTAATGTAAATTAATTGTGCTAAATTTTTAAGGATATTTACTACAACCGAAATAGCATTATACTCTTCGTATGTTTTTGGGAGTCCCATAAAAATATCCATAGTCATGTTTTACCATTTCCATTATGGTATGAGTAAAATTTTTAACATAACCTTATAAATTAGTCTCTTATACTTAACTTTATGACATACTAATCACCTAGAAACATACTCGGTAATATCTATCTTCATGCCATCTCACCTGAAACACTCTTTCAAATGTTTATATATCTTCAGACTTCCAGTATGAATAAAGAATAAAGAACTATGGTATTTATCCTTCAGATCCTTATTTCAATCTGATACCAAAGGGACACATACAAGGTTACTTAAACTTATCATATCTTCTTAATCAAGGTTGAACTCCGTAACATCCCACACATTCTTTTAAAGCTCTACATATTATTTATATGAGTCTTTAGTAATAACCTAGAAAGATGATTGAACAATAATTTGATCCAGAATAGATATATCCCATTCCATTAAAATTCTTTCTCCATCTTTTTCAAATCCATAAATATTGTATATTTGTGATCCCCATTATAGATAAGCTAGCATGATCCTTTTAACTCATAACATCCGCCACCTAGTTCACTTTCCCTGGATGGTAATATATTAATTAGTCATAATATTTAATCATCTCCAGCCATATTTTTGGGGGAATGTTCATATATATTTGAGTGAAAATATAATTTAAAATTTTGTGGTCAGTATATATTTCACACCTTTCAACATAGATATAATTCCTCCATACCTTTTATGAAAAAATCACCGAAACAAAATCTAAATCACAATTTTTGTAAATTTACCTATGGACCATAAATTTTCATGATCAATAATATGTAACCACATTGTTCTTCACGAGGATGCCACAAATTCCACTATTTTATTCATAACTATAGATTAAAACCCCTTCTCCATTGTAGGGTAGTGTATGTATAGGTTCGACTAGTCTTCTCATCAGTTCTTAAAAAAATTCATCACATTCATCCATCCAAATGAACATGGATTCCTTCTAAGTTAACTTAGTGAGTGGATTGGATAACTAAGAAAAATTATCCCTAACACATCAATAATATCCATAAAAAATAAGTTAAATATGGATCTCAATGACAATTATTGTTATATTCCAATGTTTAACAAATTTTGTAACTCAAGGATTTATTTATATAACCTCACAAAAGATTATATGACCCAAGAATGAATCTTTCTAAATCCAAAATACACACTTGGTGATTTTTAATAAATATTCTCCTTATTTAGGGTAATCAACAAAATTATAAAATGATATTAATAATATTGCTTTCCCTTTGAATAAATATGAATATCATCAATAAATACTACCACAAACTTACCATGGTAATCTCTAAAGACTCTATTTGTTAAATACATGAAGATACGATGGGAATTATTAAGACTGAATGGAATCAATATAAATTCATAGTGTCCATAACTTTTGTGGAATGATATCTTTGGTATATCCTCATTCTTGGCCATAAATTTATGATATCATGAAAAATATCATCCTTGTAATGTATTGAGCTCCATGAAGATGATCAAATAAGTCACCGATACAGGGTATATGATACTTGTTCTTGATACTGATCCTGTTAAATTTTTTATAATAAATGTGGAGTCTCATTGATCTATATATTTTCTTAAAAACCATTATAGGTTCCCCCAAGGTGACACACTTGTCTGAATAAATCCCTTGTAAAAGTTATCATGGAGTTTATTCTTCAATTCTTATAACTCAATCATGACCATTCTATATGGAAGCTTAGAAATAGGTGTATCTCCACATATGAGTTCTATTGAAAACTAAAATTTACTATCTAGTGGGAGACTAGAATAAACTTCTTGAAATACATCAATAAAATCCTTCACAATAAGTATATTGAAAATTTTTTATTTCTCTTCAATCATATGAAATTTAAACCCCTTTTATATAGGAATCATTACCCATATGATGGATGTAATTTCCATAGGAAGTTCATTTTTTTATAACACCAAAGGATATCAAAGGTTTTTTCAGAATATCAAACATAATATTCCTTACCCCAGTAATTAATTTGGGATTTATGTAACTAAATCCAATCCATGCCCAAAATAACATCGAACTAATCTAGATGATGAATTACTAGATTTTGTGGGAAACACATTACCACAAAGTTCAACCAAAGAATAATCGTCGACTTTAGATATAATCACCATACTATTATACCCCTAGAATAGAATTGAGATAAAAAAGAGTGGGTAGATCAAAAATAAAATAATATATTAGTAGTTATAGAGTGGATGGTAAGTGTAAATTTCACCATGACATTATCATATTCCTCATTATAAATATCAATCACATTAGATTTACCTTTTTATTTGGGATTAAGAGTTTTTTGACATCGACCGTCACCATTAACCTTCGAATTTAGGCATTGGTTAACATAATTACCATAATACGTGCATATAAAACACCAGAGTGTTGGTGGTGCATTCTATGGATATTTCATCTATATTTTAATATTTAGTTAACTTATTCCCATAACATTGGCATTCGACTATCCAATGATGTTTCTTTCTATACTTGAAACATTTACCAGTTCCCTTGAAAAAATTTCCCCTATATTTCCTTCTAAACATTGAGCATAAAATAAATATCATTTTCTTATATTTATTTTTTTATAATTTAATTTGAAGTCTATATTACCTTTATTATCAAAACCATGGGATTGATGGGAAAATACAGTAACACCCCAAATTTTTATGAACCATTTTTTTTCGAATAAATTGAATTTTCATTTATATCTTGCAATGAACTGAGTCAAAGATTCCTTTAACTTGGAATTGAATTGTTGTATGATACATGAAACAATGAATTGACATATCTTACATGAAACACTGATATGGAGTATGTTATATGAAACATTGAGTTTCTATAAAACATCATTTTTTCATAAAACAATTTAAATAGGACAATTATAATACATCCATTAAACATAGTTATATGAATAGTAATAACTAAATTTAAAATATTTTCTAGAATTGTTTTATATATATATAACATTTTGATAATGAATGGAATGATTTTTTTTAAATTCTGTTTATATTAAAAAACCTCACTTTCTTGAATAAACCATTTTTATTGTCATTATTAGAAAAAAATATATTTAATTTTAGACACTTTTATTAATTTAATTTGATAAAATAATCTTCATTTATGAATTTAAAACAGCGAAATTAGCTTATGGGGAATTTTTTGTTTTTTCAGATATATTTATTTTTTGATGAATATTGAAAATAATGCTTTTTAGTTAAAAACTGCATTTTTGATTATTTAATTATTAGTGTTAAATGACATTATAAATTTATATTGAGTTAAAATTAGGAAAAATATTAAATCTTTTAATAAAATTTAATTCATTATAATAATTTTCACTTTGAAATTTAATATAGAATCTTAAAAAACCTTTGAACATTTTTCTTCTTTAAAAACACACTGTTTCGCCCTGTCTGTAGGATTAGCATTAATCATAATTTTTTTCCTTATGTGTTGTGAATTTTTAAAATCCAAAATAAACAGTTTTATTCAGTATAATTTTTAGATTATATAATTTCAAGTTAATTTTTGACCAAAATGAGTAGTAAAAGTGATTGAAATTAACCATAGTGGTTAAGGCCAAAATAAGCTTAATTAGGCACTAAACCTTAAAATTAAAGGCCCAAATGACCTGTAAACTTTTTATACACCCATTTGATGTCCATATATAGGCCTTAAACCATCCATTATTATTTTGGGTTGGTTGTTTATGAATTTTTTATATGTCATAACATGTGCACACTGACCTTGTTTCCAAAATTTTCAAGCGAGTCCTTTTTCATCCTATAAAAGTACACCACCTCTTCCCATTCCTCACACCTATAAAACCTCTTAATTTAGGCCAATACATGAACAATAAACATTAAAAATGTGTTACATTCAAAATTTAATCCTCCATTTGAGAATAAATCCTTTCAAGGAAGCCTTTTGTCACAAACCAAAAGGAGTTACCCATTTAAGTGGTAAGATCTTCTCTCAAGCTCCTTTCCATTATTTTCCTTCTCCACCCCTACACTATATTTATTCATTTTTTGTGTGAAAAAACCATTATAATATATATAATAGGATTTTTTATGTAAATATTTATACCTACACTTACACACACCTCCATCTAATGGATATTGGACATACAAATTCTGTGTACTACGTACTACTTCCTCACAAAATGACGATTATTCTTTTTTCATTTACCACCTATCATGGTGGCCATTTGAATGAAAAATATATTTATATATTTTATATATTATATTTATTATGTATTTAAGATTTTTTATTCCATTTTCTATAGAAATATTTATTCCTTCCATTTCGTGTTAATACGATTATCTCATTTGAGGAATTATGGACTACCACCCGCTCAAAGCGATGTGATTCCTTCACAAACCACATGGAAGGTATTAAGGCTGGGTTTAAATAACTTAAATGATATATATGGTATAAAAATGATAATGTAATAATGATATATATATATATATTCACATAAATATATATACATATGTCATTTACATACTCTCTTTCAATACGACAATAAAAACAGAAACAATGTTCAGACGTACATGTAGCTTACCATCTCCATGGACGGTGTATTCCATTTCACAATCAATGAAGCTATAGATTATTGTTATATAAATATACTGGTTATAAATGATATTTATATAATTATTTACATTCTGGAATCATGATATATGTATAAGGACCAATGTTATAACAAATTAAGACACATGCGAAAACAAAGAGAATATTACTCATTGTGAAACCTCAACATAGGTTCATTAGAAAGAGCATAGTATTAGGTCATAATAATACAATATATGGTAATATATAATAATAATATGATTTTTTAAAATATGTATAATAAACTTCTATTTATTATACAGGAAGCTTGTATGAGTTCGAAGAGAGTCAAGACACAAGGTAAGGGGATTTCATCTCACTTTTAATTTCTATGAGATACATGTTATGTTTCCACTCTTTCATTTTGTGTGGTTTATGTACTTTCCATGATTTAATTCTATGTATCTTATAATTAAAATTTTGGGTATTATCATGTACATTTTATGATCCGTCCTTCATGGGGGTTATGTTTCAGAAGTTATCAAATCGGTAAAATGGTTTTGTCTGAATTTGCTGTCTTTGAGACTCATGTTTTTTTGTTATGAACCTAAACTATTATTTGAGGTGTATATACATAAATTTTACATGTTATATAATTAATAAAATTATTTTAATAATATTTTAAGCTTCATTTAATTTTATTTTCTTACCTGGAGTGTATGATCCCAAGTTACCAAGTTATAAGATTTTATTGAGACAATCTCATCGCTTTTCGATATTGTTTATGTTTATGCTTAATTTAATGAAAAGTTATGGTTAATATCTCAGGAATATTAAAGAGTTTACTATTACTATATTTATTAAAGACATCCTCATTTTTAGTACCATTTTCCACTCTTTGGTACTTAAGATAATGTTTTTATGTAAAATATGACCATATCTCTCTCTTTGTTTTGAAATCAATTGTATTCAAAAACCATGTTTTCAAAAATGTTTTAAAAAATGATTTGAAAATATCCATGAAGATAATTTTAAAGGAAAAATGAATTTTAAAAATGTTTTATTGTTTTAAAATAATTATTTATAAGTTTTTAAAGCTATTTTTAATGATTTTTTTCCAAAGGTTTTATGTTATGAAAATCATTTTCAGAGAAGAAAAGAAGTTTTCCCCAAGAATTATTTTTAAAAGATATTTCAAAATTATTTCCCATATAAAACAAAATAAATTGGTGTTACTCTTTATTTTATGGAGAGATTTTTCAATGTCTCCATTAATATTATTTCTATGAAAGTATTATGTTTTGATAGAATAATGTTTTTGTAGCCCATTTCACTTTCACGGGTTATATACATTTGAAAACTAATTCTTTTAACCTGTTATGGTTCAATGAAATGATTATGAAACCTATATATTTTGTGTTGGTTATGATGTGATGAAATTTTATTGATTCCAATTTATTTTTTTGGGTTATGATTTGATCATTATAGAACCCATATTTTTCACTTGTCATGATATGATAAATGTTTTGTGGAACATGCATGTATGATTTCATTATGTGATGGGTGTGAAATATATATCCCTACAATTAATGGGGTAACGATAAATGATTTATGATCTCAAGGGGAATAGTGGAGAAAATTCCAATCCCTAAACGAGATGGAACCGTAGAGAACATCACAATCCCAAAACAAGAGGGAACATATGAGAACATAATAATCCCGAAGCAAGAGGTTACATGGGAGGAAACACCAATCCATAAATAAGAGGGTACAAGGATATAAATCCCTATCCTAAAATGTTATAAAATCCTTGGTAGGCTGCCTTTATATAGGGTTTTATGTGATTATATGTTTTCCATAATTCCACGTTTTATTACTATGTTATTATTTCATGGACTATGCCCTATATTTCCTTGAGATTCATGTCTTATGAACATCCATGCCTTATTCCACGGCTCATGTTTATGATATTTTATATGAAGGTTATGATCTTCTAATGTTTTGATCATATTCTCATACTACTATGCTCGTATTTATGCTTTCATGTACCCCTTTTTTACCCTTACTAAGCATTTTATCTCACCACTTTTTATGTTTCTATCCCACGATTATGAATACATGTAGTAATTATATTGTGTCTAAGAAGGGTTATAGTTGTAAAGAGACTAATGGGAGATAATGTAGGTCACACATATACTAATGTAATTTTTCCAAGTTTTGAATGGACCTAGACCAATTTTGGTCTTTAGGCCTCAATTTTTATAATAATTTATTTATTAAAAAAATATAATGTAATGTAAATGTTTTAAAATTTAGGGTCACTATAAATCCAATATCCATCTCCGACTTAAAGAAACATTGAATGATATATTATTACCTACTGAAGTCCCTTATGGATAACAAACTTCAAGTACTTGGTTTTAAGACCTAAATGAATCGTCCTACCTTAATTTCTAGTTAGATGATAATATGTGAACCATAACTTAGAATTACTGTAATGGTTTGATTATAGTTCCCAAAATATTCATTATACTTATTATTATACTCAAGGAATTATTTATTTATTTTCACATGAATAATATAAGAAAATTATTTATTGAAAGAATAATCATTTAAAATTATCCCACTTCATAGATTAAATTTCTTCTTGTTATCTCATGTTTTGGATAAGAGTCCATTAATGATTTACCTCTCCTTCCAAAAGATAAATTACTTGAATAAATTTCTATAGTTATGAACACTAAATAATGAAAAATATCTTTTCAATGGTACTCATTCATTTCGCAGAGACTACTATATTAGTGGACCTAATAAAATAAGGTGGATGTTGCCTCATGAAGGAATCAAAATAAATTTTTTCAATAATTTTACCTTTTGTAAGATTAATGTAATCCATATATTTAGAGATTTATGTTACCATAACAATGATATTTTTGACTCTAGCTACAATAACATTCAGTTTCATAGGGGAAAAATAATTTCATTTTACATCGCATTCCACATTAACCTGATTACTTTAGGTAATAGACATTGAATAAAACTATAAATCATAGAGTGATCAATAATAATCATAGTGTGAAACTATATAATCATGAAAAATCATTTATAAGATTTATAAATCATGAAACCTTCTTCTATGTCACCATATGTTTAACATAGGACATTCGTGATCATTACCCAATTTTTAAGATTTTGTCTTATTCTCTAACTTATACATATGGTTCTTCATAAATTATTCTTATCCTAGTTAAAAATGGTTAACTAAACCATTATATGATTCCAATTATAATGTCTCATACTTTTCATATATAAGACTTACATATTAATGATCTAATATTCATTACATAACATTTTGATCCATGCCAAAAATCATTATGTCTAGTATTTTTGGAAACATAGAAACATACACAACTGGTTCATAAAATATCTACATTATCTCCCAATTATTTCATCATTACTAGAACACTTATTAGATATATCATAATTAATACCTTTATTCATAACTTGGGGAAAGAAATATAAGAAAAGGTTGAGACCATATGCTCAGTAAGGATTAATAAGGGAGGTATCAATGATCACATAAGCATAAAATGAGAATAAGTGTATAAGAACATGATCTTAACATTTAAAAACCAAACCCTGAATATCAATGATCATAATATAAAGTCATGAAATAAATCTTGGCAGTTCATAAGACTTGATTCATACTGAAATCAAAGAACATGAAACATCAAATTTTAACATAGGCATAAGACATTGATTTTAGGCATATATATAAGAATAGAAAATCATTTCCCTAGTAGTTAAGGCTCATTTACAAGGCCATCATAGTTGAATGGGTTCACTCTAAAAACTTTCATAGTAGCTGTGGTTCACTCCCAAGACTATCATTATGAAAAATTCCTTTACTTATTTGGGTTCACTCCCCATTCGAGTCCTATTTATCTCATGAGATATCAATACTTACCAAATTCAATGGAGGTAGATATATGTCCCACATTTCACATGATGAAAATAAAACACACATGTACCTCTAGATTATAAAACATTCATCATATCAGAACCCATGAAATAAAATGTGTTTTAAAAAAAGTTCATCATAACCCATGGAAAATAAATGGGTTTCATAAACATTTCATCATAACATAACCCATGGAAAAGGAATGAGTTTCGAAAACATATTTTCATGGTAATTATAAGCCATATAGAGAAGTAATAAGGGTGGTATCATTGGATCGTATCCTTGATAAATGAAAATTTAAATCAAGTGTTCTTGTCTTTTATGAATAGAAACTCCATTAAAACTCCATTAAACATTCTTTAGGAAAACACTATTTCTATTTTGAAATTACTTCTTAAAAACAGATGGTTTTAAATATTTTTTTTGAAAAGAACATTATAAACTTTTAAAGTAATCTTGAATGTTAATATTATTCATGATAGTGGGAAAATATGTTCATGAAATATAAGTTAAAAAATCATTCTTTCTATATTTTTGTTGAAAAATTCAAAAATTACCTCATTTGAAAAAAAATATATATTTCATTCAGAATATTTTGTAAAAATTAAAAGATGGATGAAAAATAATTTTAAATATCATATGAGAATAGTAAAAACTTTATTTAAATTATTTTTAGAAAATATGGATTGGGAAGAAAAAGGTTTTTCGGCCAAAGAGATAAATAATGTCAACTTTCCTGAGAAACATATTTTCGATCTCTTTAGTACTTAATATGGGAAAAAGGAAAGGAAACCATGTATTAAAAAACAGAGGATAATAAAATTTGTTAGTTTTATTGAGTGGTAAATCATTAGATTTCATCATCAAAACTCAATCCTAAATAATCTCAATAAACAATGGGATTTCAACATAAAACCCCTAACTGATTTATTAACATTTGAATCATAATCCCCTTGAATGAAATAACATTAGACAGTTTTTTAAATCCACCAAAATTTTATTAAAATAATAATAAAAAACATTCATGGGAAGTATATAAAACACATAAAATCAACATGTAGTAAATATATCATTTATCTCGAAGAAGTAATAGATGGGAATTCATTACCTATAGTTCATCTTTCATAAAAATAACTCTATCCACTTCTATAATAAATTTAAATTCATTATACATCTATATAAGATTAATTATCCTAATTTTAACATCATATATTATCTATTTATAAAATATACGTGCCCCCTTTAATTAATAAATCCTTATTAGAATCATAATTTTTGAAAATTTACACATTCGTTTATGATTTTTATTTTAGTTCAGTAGTTTTGGTCCTTATACATTTATCTTGGTTAAATAATATATAAAATATTAATCACGATATAAATATCATATATATTCAATATATACTTATTTACATTCATCCATAAAAGTTAGATACTGTAAAATAAATTACAACATTCCTGGAGATGGTAGACTATACATATGCATAGTTCAATTTTCAATTTTCAAAGGATAGAACAAAAGAAAGGAAAATATTAATTCACAAATAGGATAATTATAATATCATATATATCATATATATTCATTAAATTTTTCATCATTACCATCCATGTAAAATATTAATGAAAATTGAATCACATCTCTTCATGGAGATGGTATCACACACGTATGCATGGATGACATTATCATTTCCAAATGGATTGGATTGTAAGTAAGTAGATATGTAAATAATATTAAAAACACAAAGAGTTACATTTTTTAAATTTACTTTATTTAGATAATATATCATTCATTTTCATGGAAAAATTTACATTAAATGAGTAAATTTTAAGCCTAAGGTGATACGGTTATAATTACATTCATCCAATAAAAATTAAGGTGAAAATGTATTACCTAATTATATATTTTTAATCCAGATTTAGTTGATTTACCCTTTACCGATGCGATAAAATTTTACCACCATTACTACTCATATTCACCAAAAATAAAAGGGCCCTATTTATAAAATTTTAACATCCTCATTATAAATATTTAATAAATTTCATATAATGTAATACCTATAAGTGAATGAAATTATTTTTAATGGTAGTGTGAAAAATGTGATGAAAACCACTTTTTTAAAAAAATACATTTTTATGAAATATATTGGATTTATTCTTATCCTATGCTTAAAAAAATAATTTTTAATGTTTCAAAAATTTGTCGGAGTAAAAAATATTTATATTTAATTAAAATAATTCATTAATAGTGATTAAGTTAAATTATTTATATATATATATACATTGTGTGCTTAAAACCTATTTTTTAGAAAAAACATCACATTTATTTTGAAGTATTTGTTTTTCCAATTTTAATAATTTGATAACTAATAAATTAATTTTATAAAGGTGAATAATATATATTTTTTCTAATTTAGTTAAGACTTTTAATACCCACCAATATAATTACTAAGCGATAATAGACACCGAATATTTTAATAATGCAACATAGTTTTTTAAACTCAATTTTTTGTGCAACACAGGTTATCGAATAAGTAAAATTTTTTAAAGAATTTTTTTTCATAAAATCTTGTGGTGTTTCAATCATATTGGATGATATTAAAGACACTATATGGTAATTATAACCCACGATCAGACTGATTGAGATCTAAGACAACATTTAGAATTTATCACCCATGGTCAAACCATCTAAGAGACAGTATACCATATGGTATTTAACACCCATGGTAAGATTTATGGAGAGTTTAGATGCTATATAGTATTTAAGAACCATGGTATTGATAATTCATACCTTGATATTTCAGTTGGTATTTTGGACCTATGGTTATATGGGTCGATAACCCGACACACAATCTTGTATTTAACACCCATGTCAGACTAAATGAGATCCTAATATGCCATATGGAATTATTTATCATCTATTGTTAGATTGAAAGTTTCTTTAGTATTCCATATAAAAATATCAATGGTTTATAATGTGATGTTCATGTTTCACACAATATTATCAACCATGTAAGTTGGGGTGTTATGTTGGATTGTTTATCTCATGATGGTCTAACTTGTATTCTTGTATATAGTGTGTTTCATCAATTATTTATATTTTTCATCCCTAAAAAATTATCTCTTATAGTATATTAGGGTCCCCATTTATGGTTCAGTACATGGATTTATTTCTCATCATTCAACTTATTCACCCCAGATGGACCTTTAGTCCTTATATTTGATATGAAGGTCTTTTCATATGTTTAACTAGAAATTAGGCAGGAGTAACTTGAATTGTTTTGGAGGCTAGGTTAGTATTGATATTCTGGTTTATTGAAGAGAATCCATATTTATTTCTATTGTATTATTTATTCTTATTGAATAGAGCTACTAGGAAATCCCTTGATGCAGCATGTGACTTGTGACTTGCAAATTTATTTTTTTATATCCCGAAAGAAAAATTATTCTATTATCATTTGATTTAGATATACATTCATATGAAATATCTGATATTGGGTTTGATTATTTGATGTTTGGTAATTTTTTTTATTTATGGATGTGATATTTATAGTACATTCACCCTAGCATTAGTCATATAATCTCATGGCTAGTCAATAACCTCTAGAATATGGGGAGGCACACCTGAGGTCACGTGGTGACCTTGGTTTAGGATGAAATCTAGTTTTGATGGGTGGGGAATTACAAAATGGAATTATAAACATGTTTTGGTTATTTTACTATTTAGTAATTGGAAGATAGATATAGGTTATGTTAGAGTTTGGTATGGTAATTAGGCTTGTTCTTCATGAACACATGTCTGATAAAACTAAAAGTTTACCAGTTTATGGGAGTATGGATTTTAGTTTTTACCACTATATTTGAGATACTTATTCATGTGTGCTATGACAATTTAAGATCATTATATTTTTGTTTTTCTTGTAGATCTGGGTGGAAATAGGTATTCATATATGCATCGTACAAGGAAAATAGGGTATTTTGGATATGTTCATGGTTTTATTTTGATAGTAAAGTAGTTTTTGAATGATTTTTTTAGAAAAATTTCTTTAAAAAATAATAGGTAAAATTTGGAAATTGTTCTGGAATGATTTTAATTAATTAAAATGTAAACAATAAGTCAATAATTTTTTTCTTAAATATCATATTCATGTAATATTAATTAATTTAAACTAATAGAAATGATTTTTTTATTTTATCTAATTATGATTATAAAGTTCCTATACATAGGTGGTGTATAGAGATCCTTAATGGGTAGATATAGGCATTTAATTCCATTTGTTTTGGTTTAATAATGGTGAGGTATATCATAGATATGGTTCTAAATGGGTATATGTTTACTTGATGAGTTAGATACCATTTATGCTGGCAGTGGAACCAAAATAATTATCATAGAAACAATTTTAAGAACATCGTTTTGATGTTCTTCCTTCCAAAAGTATTCACAACCATTTGCCTACTTTTTCTAGAACTAGGAATATCTTTAAACTAATCCCCCTAAGAAGTCATCCACAAACAAACACACACACAATTGTTGGAAAAAGGAAACCTATAATCCTATACTGGAATTATTATATTCTAATTAAAGTCTTACATTCATGGGAGAACACTACAATCACAATGATAAATTAAATTATAAGAGATTAAAAAAAAATATTATCACATTCTCTTCCATACATATAAAAATGTAAACATGTATCCATTTTGTCACCATTAACTAATTGGACCAACATCATATTTATAGAGGTCTACAAATGATACAATGGTTCCAACACCCTCATACATTCTCTATTATTATTCCATTGATAGAGGAAACCTATAATACATTATTACACCATATTATTGACCACTACGAATTATTGAACATGCATGATACCCATGTATTGAAACTTTTATTTTGATACATTCAAAAAATCATCAAAAAACCATATATCAACTGGACTCTTTATATAAAATATGTGGTCCATATCCACTTCCATAAAACATATTTGAAAAAATATCCTTCTGAAAATTATCCTTTAGGAAGTCTCCTTTAGAAAAAATAAGGAGACTTCAATAAACCCAAAAATATAACACCTGGATATTTCTTCATGTATTTTGACCTCCTTCCACATTCTTCAGTGCTAATCTCCACCAAGTTCATATAATGTTCTCTATCTCCTTCCATTCAGATGATTCGAACTATGGCACATTGTTTCCTTATACTTTCATGGACTAACACAACTGTGAACTTGTAAACATGATTCTTCTTTATAACTAACATCAAAATTTATGAAATATTGAATTTTATATGATTCTATATCAAATATAATTTTATGTCGATGTGTTTTTTCATTACATGAAAAATGAGACTCTTAGCAAGGTGAATGATACTCTGAATTTCAAAGAATCACTTCCTCCCTGATTCAATATCAATCCACTTTATAAATGACATAAATAAGACAATATAATTTCCAACTTCTGTAAAAAAACAATATTATACTTTACTTTTTTTTCAAGGTAACCATAGGATGCATTTGAGATATTAGAATGATTTTTTTTCCTTCTGAAAGTGAACAAAAAACGAATTAAGGTTTCCATAGAATCCATATTTATAGTAAAATATATGTCTATAAAACCCTTCCATTGATCATTATTTATAAATATTAACATTGAATATTTTTTACCTTTTAGTTATTTGATATAAAATTTCATATCCACCCAATACCTCTTTCTTATATTTAATATGAATGAGGTCACAACTCTTATTACACAGGAAATGTTCAGCCACATATAGATCATTTTATACATAAAACTTCTAACCGCTCAAACATAAGACCCCTTTGGAATGTTTTCTAATTCCCATTACAAATATAGTTTCAATTATTTTTAAATTTTAAAGTGTTTTATAAGGCTATTTTAGATAGGTTTACATCCAGTCATTAAATTTTTTTAATGGCCATTTGAATGTATTCAATCTTGGGTAACACAATTGTGCGAACTTTTTTATCCCATTCAATTTTCATGACCATGATTTTATTAGCAAAGATGATATCCTTTATTTCAAACCATACAGATAATACTTTATATAATTTTTTAATACATTTAATTTATACCCCCTCAATCAATATATCATCCACATAAATAAGGAATATAATTAATGTTTCATCACCCCATTTCTTCTGATAGAAATATAGATCATAATTACATCAAGTAAAATATTATCTAATCATAAAAGAGTCATGAATATGATTATATTATCAGTAGGATTTATTCAAGATATATAAACTTTAATTTAAAATCTATTTTCTCCTTATGATAATATTCAAAACCCTTGTGCTAATCTTTGTAGATATCATCAACTAAATTACCATGGGGAATGGATATCTTGATATACATCTACTATAAGTAAAAAATATTGGAGGAAACAATACATAGTACCATCTGGATAATATTATACTTGAAGAACAGTGAGAAAATATCTAAAATATTGATACCTTCATTTAGTAAAAATAATTTCATCATCGACCTTGATTTGTGCCTCATATTTCCATCAGCTTCTTCTTTCTGATATAAACCAGTGTTTTCTACAAATACCACTTTCTTTATAAAAGTTAATCTTGATCCCACATTTTACAGAGCATCAAAGAATTTATTTCCTCCCTTATCACTAACTCTTACAACTCAGATTCACTGACGGTAGATATTTTTTATACAATTTTGGATTTACATGCATCCTTTAAAAGAATAAAGTTCATATCAGAAACAAACCTCTAAACTAGTTTCCTGATTTTAATTTATCACCTAAACTAAATTGGACATTCAACTAAAATAGGTTACAATATTTCTTTATAAACTATTTATTTTTGTCTCTCATTATTTTCAATACCTTCATATCTTACTGGAATTTCTTTTGATTTCATTATCATAAATTCATTTTAGTTTACTTGAACTACAATAGTTTATTTTACTCAACTTATTTCACTTCCATGTTTTAGTTTTTCAAAATAAGTTTCTCATTGTATAATTTTTTTTCTCTAGATGTCCTACTTCATAAAATCATCCATGGAACAATATATAATGTTCCCATCACTAAATATAGTATGAAAACAGATTTTTTTTTAGCCTCTAACTTTTCTCGAACCATGGAATCTACATGAACATATGCCACACTTCCAAAAATATTGAGGTGTTTCACATATTGTCTTTAGCAATAAAAAGTTAACCAAGAAGTCCTTTTCCCATAGATGAAGCTATAATTGTGTTGAAAAATTATATTTCCATGTTTATAGCTTCTACCCAAATTCCCTTAAGATTTTTAGAATGACGTATCATATATCTGGTTGTCTTTTGAACGTTACTATTCAATATTTTAGAAAGATTATTATTTTGTGGATTTATAAGAGCTATCTTATCATAACTAACTACATTATTATGAAAATTTTATTGTAATTTTTTTATATATACTCTCCATATTTTTTTACAAAGGTACACTACATATAATCTCCCTTTGTTTCAACCAAATATTTCCATTTAACGAATGCCTAACAAATCAGATTTATTCTTTAAAAGTAAACCTATAAATTTTTAGAGGAATTATTGATAAAATTAAAAAATTATAGAGAACCACTATTAGAATTCATAGGGTTAGATCCCCAAACATTATAATGAACAAGTTTTATCTTCTGATTCTTAGGTTTTAGTCTAGGAAAATTGAAGGAAACATTTTTATCCCCAATATTTAACTCTCATATCTTATGAAATTCATGTGATTGAGTTTAATTATGCCATCAATTACTATAAAATTAATATTCTTCTCACTGAGGTTAACATGTATATAGTTCCATAGTTATGGATCATCTAATGAAGTTCTTCTAACCATCACATATTAATCATTGCTTTTAATTATGTTCAAGGTTCTATTATTCATCCCACAAGCAATCAAAATGGAACATTTGGTAATTTTATAAACACCATTAAATAAATTGGTTCTATAAACCACTTTATCATGTTTTATAACTGACATGAGGTTCTTTAAAAGTATTAGAATGTTTCTAAAATTTTTCAGCTTCAAGAATGCTCTATTTTTATACAAATATTGGATTATTCTTTTCTAACTTTTTCCACAGCTTCATCATCTTCCAGATGAAATCTACCCCATCCTCTAGATATATAATCCACCATTCACACCATATCACTAGTTGGATGTAAAAATACACCTATGTCAATAACCCAAGATTCATCCAAAATGTTCACACTCAATAAAAAAATAGGAAATAGATTCTTCCACAATAATAGTATTTGTGGTTATAAAAGTTCTATCCTTTTTGGTAGAATATTTATGATTTATACAATAATTATTTATATATATATTATTTCCACAAAATATAGGTGTATTGAGAAATAGATAAAGGGTTGGTGTAGGATAATGTCACTACTTAAAGTGGCATACACTATTATATACCTGGTAGTGGTGGACTAAGTTCCTGGTAGGGTACCAAGTATAGATTCCATTCTATCATATTCGATCATGTACTTAGGGGGATGTACTAGGTATTTGGTAAAATCCAATATCCTTTAAAAAAATATATCCAAAAGGTTATAATTTCTTGGTCATCCCAGTTCACTTTTTGGGAGTAAATGTCATTAAGGATTGGTATTTTTTCTAGCTCTACACTCCAAGTTTCTCATTTACTCTATTTGATGGGGGTTAGTTTTTAAGGAAATGTTTTATTTTTTTTTGTTATTATTGAATTAATACTAATTTTTGGTGGTTTTACGTTTCATATTGTATTATGATTCCATTAAAACAAAGTGGTATCATCATAAACTAAATGGATTTTTTTATGCAATGGATAAAGGACTTTGGGGAATGATGGTCTCACACTGTTATTTAAAATTTCACTTGAGGTATGAAATTAATTTTTTGGGGAATTTTTATTGAATTGGATGAAATTGGATGTCGATCAAGTAAAGAACTAATAGATTTTTTTTTCTTTTAGTGGTGTGATAAAATATTTACTTTTGGATGTTATTTTTCATAATTTTGGGGTGGCCACATCATTAGTTGTGATTTTGTCGGTTTTGAATATCCGAAAAATATTTTTAAATAAATTATAGATATTTTTAATTAATTATGTGGTTATTATGGTATGAGATCATATTGTATGGATTGGATGAAATTTGGATAGGTTTTAAACAAGGATAGGTGATCTTTTCTTGAGGAGAGTTACTTTATATTAATGCATGTGGTCTTTATGATACTTAAATGTATTCCTTATATATATGGTTTTACATGAATTCATGGGAGTTTTGGTTTGGTTAATTTTGATAGAGCATGAGAGTTACCTATGTGTATAATTACGTGTCGTATGGCCTTCTAGACTTTGTGAAATAATCTACAGTGAACAAAATTCCTTAATATTTCAATGATCACCATTGATGATTCATCAAAACCCATTTAAAAATTACCTTTTATTTTTTATATTTTCATGAAACCCATCCTAGGAGTCCCCATTGGGAGAATAGAGAGAATAATCCAGAGAATATCTATAATGGTAAATGAATTAAATTTATTAATTTTATCTAAATCTCCCCATAATTCTATCTTTAATTTCTCATTAATTATTTTATTAATTTTCCATTTAATCCTCATATTCCATCGACTTCCCTTAATCCTATAACTTATCTTTCCATATAAATAAATTACCCGACACCATATATTCTAGGATTCTATGTTTTCACCAACAAATTAATGTGTTGCATTCCATATTATTTATTTTATAAAAATAGTCTATAAAAATATAAATTAATTTAATGATAAGATGAAAACTTCTCCATATAGATATGTCCCTTTTATTAAGTAAAACAATTACAGTAGTCTGAAGGAATAAATTTTACAACTATCCCTTTAAAAAAGGTACCTCAACACTTATGTAAGAACATTGTATTTGATAAGAATATCAGAACTCACCCCTTTGTTCGCAAGTCCATCAACCAAGATTTTTGATTCATGGTAGGAATGTTTGATAATATATATCTTTGATGAAAGGGGATATAATAATTTGATCCATCGAGCAGTAATCTTCTAGGAGAGATGAATATTACTAGATCTAACATCTCAAATGACAGTAGTAATGTTTCATTACAACCATAAATTTTTCCCACCTTTTCATCATTCCATATCAACCGAATTAATCAGTTTCATAATTTAAGACTCAATAGATGAAGAAATTGCATATGACTGATAAATAGATCCTGCTACATCACCATTGTGAAATTTTTAGACTACTATAAAACCCAAAATACATTGATTCCATGTGGATTCCCAATCATAGTTACAATTTATCAATCTAAGAAATTAAAAAATTCATTTTCTTAAGTCACAATAGTTGGGAAAAAGATACCAACAATGTCAGGACATTTATGAATTGAAAAATAATTCAAATATTTATAACAATGACCATTCTGAACGGAGATAAAATTCTTTATATCCACCATACTTTTTGAAATTTTATATTTAATATTGAAGGTTACCTATTCATGTATCCAATTATTTTGGATGTTCCAGTATACGTGAATTAATTCAACATTTTCCACATGAAACATGTTGAGTAACTATAGAGAAAGAGGAAGTTGAGAGTAGGATTTGAGAGGATACTGTATAAAAAAATACCAAGGAAGATAAATGTGAAATATGTTGAATATTGTTATAAATAAGGATAATTCAGTGAAAAAAAGAATAGATGACTGAAATCCTCCCTCTGTTGGTAGAATAAGGTACATCTAGAGCATAATGTAATAGCAATGTCTTTTATAAAATAGTAAATAGTGAGTATCAAATGAATCAGCCTCCATAAAAGTGTAAATATGGAAGGAGTAATCCACATTCTGTTCATTCTTTAAATACATATATTCCCATTCTAATGAATTAAATTATGATAATACAATATGAATGTTAGTATGGTATTTATAGATAGTTTCTAGATTATCAGGTCATTATAGTTAATGAAATAATAATTTATGACTACTAACCTAACTAAATTAGGTAGCACATCAGAAGAAATATTTATTTTCTATTAGATCATTAAATTGGGGTCCATCATTAGATTGTCAACATTTAATAGGTCTGCAAAGGGAATACCTGTCCAATTATTAAACCAAAATTTAAAACAGGAATTTAAATTTTCCCACTAATGTGACTACAAAGAGATATTGTGGAAGTATAATTTGAGGGAGGTCCATGCAGAAGAATCAACATAATTTTGAATATATAGTTTCTAATTTCTTAAAGAAATTTAATAATAAAGAAAATTGAATTTTAATTCTCATTGATAAGCCTCCACATAAAATGTTCCAATAGAGTTTTATTGAAATTAAAAATATTCGTAATTCCATGACCTCCAACAGAATAATCCTTAAAACATTATTTCTAAGGATTAATAATAATAATTATTTCAAGGATTCTACCTCACTAATTTTTTTATGGATGTAAATATTAGCAGGAGTAGTGTATTAGTTAACATGTATACTATAAAGGAATAAAATTTTAGGATAATAGGGGATTTCATGAGACACACTCTTATATCCATTGAAAGATACATTACATTATAAGATTCCATTTTACATCTAATCTAAAATGGGATATGATTATTGTGACATGATTGAGGTTTTCTGAAAAACATAAGAACCCCAATATAGGTGAAGTGGAAAACCCATTCTCTAATTCCAAACTCATTAATAATACCAATTTTCATAGTATCTGAGTTTCAATCCCAAAAATATATGAAATATTGGTTCGAGATAGTCTTTCGACCTGAGATTCTTTCGTAATGAAAGAGATAATTTTTTATATTTCTGATTTTTGTATTTTATTCTTGAGTAAAAAGAATAATGTCATCTACATAAAATAAATGATATGGAGAAAATATCTTTCAAGAAGCTTTGATGGGATTCCGTTTTCCATTTTCCTCCATATTAAGAAAAAGTATACTAAGGAAATCTTTTGTAATGGAAAAAAATGGTATAAAGAGGATCCTTTGGGGCTTGTGAAATATCATTTAGGAGATAAATTAATAAGAACTGAATTATGATTTGAGAAAAGAATAATTTTAAACTACCTAACAAAATTCCCATCAACGCAAAAATTGTTTAAGACCATGGAAATAAATCCCTAATCCGTGGCGTTAATGGCTATTTTGACATCAAGCTTCAATGAAATTTTACCATAATTTGAATAATTTATTAGAATATTAACACTATATGATGCATTAATGAGTTAACCTGGTATGATCCTCCATTTACCGAATCTAAACAAATTTAAAGAGACTATCTTATTAGTGATTATAGAAATTTTATTCGAAAGATTTTTCCAATAATTTCTATATTGAATTGATTATAGAAATTGGCCTGTAGAGATTTATTTCACATGAATTTTACACTTTTGGAATTTGGGAGTGAAATTCAGCATTGATAACAAGTGTGAGAGGGAAATTTTTAAATAAATGAATAACCAGCCTATAGACATCATTCCGAATAGTTTTCTATAAGGTTTTGAAAAATTAATCGGTGAAGCCATCAATACCAGATAAAAATAAAAAATTAAGGCCAAATATAGATTCCTTTATCTAAAAAAATGTAATTGAAGTTAGCATGATATTATTTCAGGATTCACTAACCTAGTAATAATATAATATAATAAATCTTATCTAGTGGTGAGAATATTAAAGAGATTCATATAGAATAAGTCCACATGATCAATAAGATCCAGTCTATCTTTAAGAAACTATTCATAATCCTTAGAAAGGGATAAATTCTTAATAAGCATTATTTACCTTAAAATATAATTAAAAACGTTTTTGTTTCTATCACCATCTTTGAGCTACCTAGCTCTAAAATATTCTCTTTGAATGCTCTCCATGGAATGTTTCACAAACATTTGATAATGTAACTCTCTAACTCATTCTAAAAATTTAAAAATAATAATAAATATAGGTGAGGACATGTTTTTTATTTGAAACATTAATTTCCCACACTAAAGACAAAATCAGAATAACACATGATCTCAAATCACAAACTCAAACAGTCTCCTCCTTTAGCCTACATAGGATTTCTATCTACCATGTGCAATCATCATGCAATTTTGAATAAAATGAACATTCTATGTCATGCCCTTCACCGTATATTTCTCAACCACAATGGACTTACCATCCTCAATATGATATATATATACAGATGATACAATCACCCAAATAGAGCCTCATAAGGCACTATACTAATGGAGAAATAATAAAAATTATTATAAACAAACTCCACCAAAGATAAATTATCTATATATGTTACTCTAAAATTTGAAATAAATTCTCTCAATATATATTATATTGTTTGAATGAACTACTTATTTTGACTCTATCTATAGGTGAAGTGTAGTGCTAAGGAAAAAATGGGTACCAAAGGCATGATACAATACATTTTCATTCATGATGTAAACAATACATCACTTTCATAAACCATTACTCCTGGAACTATATGAATCATCCTCACCTCTATCATGTAAAACTTTACTAAACTATTTAATGAACCTGATTCATTAATATTTAAGAAATGGATTTTTTTTATAATTGATCTATAATATCCTAAATAAAATAAAATCCCTTCATGATGTGAGGAAAACCTATAAGAAAATACATTAAAATATATTCCCACATATACTTGGGAATATCCAAAGGATACAATAACCCTATTGGAACTTAATGTTAAGATTTTATCTTCTGACACACATGGAATTGAGAAAAACAATTTATAACATCTTCATGATCCAAGACCACAAAAATATATGTCTATAATGTGAGAAATATGTGAAACACTTCTAATAACCACTAAAGAATAACTATGGATATTTTTCCAAACCACATAATATATAATCCAGGTAGAAAATAAATTCCCATGAAATAATAATACATATTCATCAGTCATAACCCAACCATTCAATGAATCACCATTCACAATCTAATCTCTTTACACCTCCACCTAAAAATCTCCCCCATGAGAAACTTCTACCTATCACATTATTGAATATGTAACCATCGTATAGTAAATAAATGATCCAGAATTATTCTATTTATAACTAATATGAAGAGTTCCCAATAACTCCATCACTTTCTATTTCTCACTCATTCAACAAGAATCCACACTATAAGATTTCTTATTGAAGATTTCAACTATAACACTACCCATTCTATTAGTATATGTAATATTTATGTTATATTATTAGCGAAATTAAACCCATATTATATGCTGAAAATATAAATCTTTCTAGTAAAAGATATATCTAAAACTATTTTGGTTGATATAAACTATAAATAATTGTACATGAAAAAATGTATCTAATTATTATTCATAAATACCACAACTACAAACTCCCAATCATTGTTATCACAATTATACTCCAAAAGTATGTAACTTCTTCGACTAATAAGTAATGAATTTTACCTATTTAATTTATACATATATGAATAAATTATGGTATGCATAAAAATAATACTTATATAGAACACTATATTCATGAAATCAACTGATTAGAGAACTCATAAACTCCTCCTTCAATATTTCAAAACCATCATAACCCTGCTTTATTAAACCAAAAACATTCCCATTCTTTGTCAAAGTGGAAAAAGTCATAATTTGAGAAATACTAAGTATTTGACACCAATTATTGTTAATAAATCACCTATAAATCCTTACATCAAAAAAAATTCTTCATTGGATTCCATGGAACAACCACGTAAATTTTCACTAGGTATACTACTACCCCATGTTTTGAAATGAAATAACCCAAAAATTAACCTCACTTGTCAAAAAATGACGCTTAGATATATTTACATAAAATTGATGCACCATTAAGAGTATAAAAACATATTGATACAAAATTTATAGTAATATTATATATTTGAATAAACCAAAATATCAATAATAATAAAACTAATCATGTCATAAATATTGGGTTTGGAAACCATATTTAAACACCCTATAAATACAGTTGTTTTATTTATAATTCCAAAATGCATTAAGTCGAACAAAAGTTTTCCACATCAACACTAAAAATATATATCGTAGAAAAATCTTAATCTACTACCATTATATCAGAATGATTACAAGGATGAAACTATTAAAGGACTGATGAGTTTAGTTGTCTCGGTAAACTAAAAATACACACGATTCTTATATTACATTTGAATACACTAATTAAAAAATAATTTTTTGTTGATACCTTTATTCCTACTTACTATATACTTTCATATATTTCTTAATACACTTTTTGGATTCATGGGGAATGAATAAAATAGCGGTGAACTCAAATATTTAGTAAGGGTCCTGTACAATGGAAAAAATAATGAATACATGAGAATAATGAATATGTCATGCTAAATAACAGAACACATGAAATGTAATAAAAAAACTGAGAAAGAAATATATAAATAATATAGAAAGGTAAATAAATAAAGAAACATTCCATTTAAATAACTAGAGAAAGCATAATCCCTAAGGAAAGGAATGAAAATGAAAAAAATGTCATTTACTCAATAAAGTTAGAATGAAATGCATACATAAAACTTTTCAGAGTGAAAATATCATAGATAGTAATTATAATTGAAATTAAGTCAATGATTATTTATCATGAATCATTTTTCCCAATAACATGAGACCTTTACCATCAATATATATTCTCAAGATAGTTTAAATATATGGGTAAAAACCCATGTATTCTTTTTGGAAACAAACTCTAAAAGGTTTTTGCCAAATAATTTCATCTAATGAGAATATTGATATAACAAGGGTGTTATTTTCAATCATCCACTATCCATTATGTTCATAGGAAAATCATTCTGCATATATCAAATAATCGATTTAGTTAAAAAATGTGCCTTATTAAATATCCATTTTGAGTAAAGAATAAAAATTTATCAATATTTCCCAGGATAATAAAATATCATTTAAAGTAATTATCATATAAAAAATGTTATATAGTTTTGTAAATGAACATATCCATGATAACTGATATTTATAATTAGGTGATATTGTATATCCAATGATCATATAAGAGTAAAATTTTCATAGGAACTACAAAAATGAATTATGGAAGTGAATGCCAATTCAATTTTTGAATAAATCAATAAAAAATCATCCTAAGGAAGAATTAGGATCGTATCAACACAACATATCCTTATATGTGTAAAAATAAACTGTTTTTATTTCTAGTGAATGAAAATACAATAAAAAATATTTTAAAAATATTATTGAGGAAAACAACTTTTTCATTTTAGTTGTTTTTGATATCCTCATCTTTGAATATCATTTTTTTATTTTTTCTTAAAATAAAATGTCCTTTTAAACTTGTAAAGGAATATGTAATAAAACAATAATGGGTAATTCTGTACAAACTGTACAGGGTAAAATGACCATTCCTTTTTCAAGGTAAAATGGTTAGAAAAGTTTACTATTCAGAAAGAGATAATAATATTACTTTGAAAAAATATGTAAAATAAACAGGGGTAAAAATATAGTTAATAAATTATTTTTAAATTGTTAAAATCATTTTTGAAATCATTTTTATAAAACATGGTTTTGATAGAAAAGAGTAATTTGAGCTAAGAGAGAAATGAATTCGACTTTTCATAAAAAACATTTCTAAAATATTTTGTGTACAAAAGAGTGGAAAAAATGGTACTATTACTTGAAAAATATCATTAATAATTAAAGGATAATAAAACTCAATTATTTATTAGACAATTATTATATTATTTCCTTTAATTTAAATTCAAAAAATGAACAATCTCGATTACAATTAATTGTGATATAAACCCTTAAAATGATCCTAACATCGAAATGATAATTAAATAATGAATATTTTATGTGTATCAGCTATAAATCCACATAAAATATGTTTTAATATATAAATATATATTTAATTAATTATATACATTATTATAAAATATTATTAACAATGAGGAAGTAATATATCCCAAAGAAAGGAATTCAGTTATGATTCTTTTTACCACTTGGTAACTTTATACTAAAATCCATTGAGATTAAATAATTAAAATTTTAACTTGAAATATAATGAAGAACGAATTATTCATGATATTACATGTCAATGGGGTAGTATATACACCATATAAATGAAACTAGGTGCATAACATTACAAAATTCCACAATGAAATGAAATCTAGATGAAATCCCTTAACTTGAATTTTTTGGGTGAACATGCTTTAAAATTTAGTATAATATTTTTAAGAATGTTAATAACTTATTCCAGAACCATAATAATTTTTATAATATCATATATTATCTTCGTATAATATCTTATTACCCATTTGTTAATAATATATCATTATTTTATCTATTTCGGGTGTTAAACGCCTAGTTTTTTTTGAGTATGTTTCGACTTGTTATTTTTGTTCATATTGAATATAAAATGGTTTAATCATAACAATAAATTAAAAAATGATGTAAATATAATATATATTTATAGTAATCCTTAAATATTGGAGATATGAAAAGAAATACACCGTTCATGGAGACGGTAGACCGTATGTATGCATGAACGTTACATCTATTTCTTTGTCGTATTTAAAAGAAAGAAATATAAATGATATAGATTTATATTATAATTATAGTCTAATATTTATTTCATATATTTAAAATATTTTCATTAAATTAATTCTTAATACATTCCATGTTAATGTAAATGAATCACATCTCTTTGAGGAGGCAGTAGCCCACACGTCCACAAACGATGTTATCGTATTACCACAAAATTAAAGGCATGAAGGTATGATTATATAAAAAGTTAAAAAAGAATAAATAAATTATAAATACCATATATATGATATAAAAAATATAAATATATCATTATTTCCAACCACTAAAGATAGTGAATGGAAGAATGAATGACATCCGTTCGCGATGTGGTAGTCCTCCATACACATGAACAATGATTGTGTATCTCGTTTAACAGATGTGTGTAATGGTATAGATATAAATATTACAATAAAAAAATCTCAGTATATTTAAGATAGTTAAGTTATTATATAATAATTATATAAAAATAACAAAAGTGATGGAGAAGTAAATTAAATAAAAGTGATTGTTGAAGAACATTACCTCTTATTTGGCTAACTGCATCTAGTTTATAACAAAATACTTCATTGGTTTTATTTATTCCAAAAGTTATGATTATAAGACTATTTTTGGATGTTGGGATCTTATTTTGGTAGGTTTTTTATGATCTAAATATTTTAAAAGTTTGAATAAGTGGTATGGGTGAGTGACTTTTTTTACTGGATGAGGAGTGACATTATTGTAAATTTAAAAGGGGCTAGAACTATTGAGAGGTATCCCTTACATAATAATATGCCAATGATGTAAAAAATTGGATAAAAGGGAGTTGATGGTCGAAATATATTCATTAAATAGATTTTGGACATGTTTATTGTTCATTTTGGCCCTAATGTATAAGGTTTAGTCCCTTGTTAAGATTAAATATTCCATAATCACTGTAATTAATTTTAATCACATTCACTAATATTTTGGGTAAAAAATGAAGTTGAAATTATTATAAATTACGAATATTTATGATTAAAAATTTGAATTACAAATTTTCAAGTTATATATATATAAGTGGTCAAAATTAATTTAATATTAACCCCACATACTAGACAAAAAAGCGCGTTTTAAAGTAAAAATGTTCAAAATTTTGAAATGTTTTTACATTCTATTTAAATTTGAAATTGATTGAAATAACCTAAATTTTTTTAATTGTTTTATAATTGATCTAATTATACTTTAATACCAATTTTTAATATATTTTATATTTATAAATTCTTGAGATGAAAAATCATTTTCCAATTAAAATTCTATATTTTTCACTAATCATCAAAAAATTAATATTCTCATAAAAATAAAAAAATTCACCCAAACATAATTTTTTAAATTTTATTTAAAAAATTATGTTTATTTTTTTTCATATTAAATTTATAAAATTTCACGAATTTATATTTAATATAAATTTCTTATGTAATGGTAGAAATATTTCCTTTATGAAAATATAGGGTTTTAGTGGTAATATTTGGTTTGTTTTTATCTTAAGATTATAAAATGTATTGGATGATTGTAAATTTTTTATTGGATATATAATATATATATTCTCCTAAATTATTTAATCCTATTCATAACCTACAATTTAATGTTTAGGTTATATCCTATTATAGGGAATAATAATATTTTAATAATATATTGTGGTTCGGTACAACTCAATATTGTGTGTAATGAATGAAATTGAAGAAATTAATTGTGGTGTGAGACACAAGATAAATCAATATTAAATTAATTGAGATATATAGAATATTTCAAAATTAATTAAAATAGAATGTATATCATAAAATCTCTTGTGGTTATATTCCTTTTTAATCCTGTTGCTGCATATCATACAAGATATTGAATAAAAGTTATCATTTTAAAATTTACATGGTGTTACATTCTCCCCCCATAAAAAATGCATCCTCAGAATTAAAACTCAATCTCATAAATCTAGGGTTTTATATTTGAAAATTTGTTTGGTGAAATCCCAATTCAAGAGAAGAGTTAATAAAATAACCTCTTAATAATAGAGAATGATAAGTGAAATGGTCACTTAGAATAACATATAACTTGGTATCTAAGTATTAGAAAATTAGTGTCAAGTGGAGATACATATGTGGAGAAGAATAGTAAATATCTATATAGGTTATTGAGGTCCTTTATCATAAATATTTAAATGATTAATGGTATTTTGAGGGCCTGGAAACCATAAATCTTTGATAATTTAAAGACCATTGATTAAAAAAATATTAAGGTGTTAGGATTTTTTGATGATTAGATTATTTTTTATTAATTATTTTTTTGACTAAGAATGTAAGGAAATATGCTTACTTGAAAATTTTCTATTTCGTAAGCACAATTTTCATACTTTGTTTGTGCTTTGATCAATTTACCATTCATCCATTACTTCAATAAATGGATATCCAAAAAATAACATTGATTCCTCAAGCACTAAAATAGACTATTAATTGATCGTAAGGACTATAAAATTGTGATAATTTCTCCAATTTTATTCTCACTATTCTACAAATCCAAAATGTTTAATACATTAATCTCTAAATCTTAAAATTAAAAACACTAGTTCATTATTAATATATATTCAACAATTTTTTAACAAAAAATAATTACACCATAACAAGGAAATCGCATAGGCTAGTGGTATGAACATAAATCATATCATCCTTAAGTCATTGTTTCAAGCCACACAACCTTATAAGGTGTATTGTTTCTAATACCAGATAATTTAAAAAGTAATTATGATGAAAATACTTAAAATTCACTCATCAAATGCTATTTTCTCTATGATTTCCAATATACATATTTTTTTCAAAGCCTAATAATATAATATGACTATTATTACAATTTTATTAATGATAATAATAACACTAAAGGTAATCAATACCTTTAAAACCATGTCTCTAAAATATAAATTCATTTATATTCAAAAAACTATTCCACTAAAACATGTGATGAAATAATGAGTTTTATTACCCTAAATTTATTTCGTAATATCATTATTCTTAGTAGGATTCCATTAAAAAAAACCTAAAATATATTTTTAAGAATTTGAACATATAATGAACCTTAATTTAATAATACTATGATGGTATCAATAAATCTTAATTTACTGAATATAAATTTCTTCAATTCTAATCCTAAAATTCTATCTTACGGTTATTTTCACTAATCTATTTTTTTTCTGAATCTAGTTATCGAGGTTGATACTAGACATCGTTTTATTCCAACTCTAGAAACATGACTCTAGAAATCCCAGATCCAGTATCTACTGCCATCACATTGACATTATTATATGGAATAAAATCCCAACGGATCAAAGACATTAAATATTTTGGTTCACGAGATACAAACATGATCCTTGTATAAAACATGTATATACTAATTACACTATATTTTTTTCTTCGGTAACATTATTCCCACTTATTATATTCTTCCATATATTTCATAGTACACTTCTTGGATTCATAAAGAAAGGAAATAAAATAGGGGAGTGCTCAAATTCTCATCAAGTGTTAAGTACAATGAAAATAATAATGAATCAATGAGAATAATCAATATAGAAAGAAAAAATTGAAATTAAATACCATTTAAATAACTGGATAAGGCATAATAATTATATAAAAGTAAGAAACTAAATACACATTCCATTTAAACAATAAAATGTGAATAAACTTCATCCGAATTTTTTTTAGTGAAAATATCAAAAATAATAATAGCAGAAATTAAGGAAATGATTAATTATTTGTTTTCATGTTTCCCAGGTATATGATACCTTTACTATAAAAATATATTCTCAAGATTGTTGAAATATATACATAGAAAACCATCAATTATACCTGGAATTAAACATTAAGGGTTTTTTCACCAGTCGACTTCATCTCATGAGACTACCGATGTATTAAGGGGCTTATTTCTAATGGTCCACAACCCATGTTGTGCACATTCAATGAACTCCATATATATTAATTAATCGATTTAATTACAGAACAATGTGCCTTATATAATATATGTATTGTCTTTATAATACATATTCATCAGTATTCCTTGAGATAAGAAAATAAATATCAAATAAATTTTCATATGTAAAAATTGTATATGGTTTTGGAAATTATCATTTCCATGATAAATGATGTGGATAATTAGGGTAAATATAATGTCCAATAATCACAAGAAAGTGAATAATTCAGGGGCACTAGAAAAATGAATCAAGGATTTTAATTTCAATAATATATTTGGAAATATAAATCAAAAAACAATCTTGATAAAGAATACGGATGATATTAATACCAAATATCATAATTGGAGTAAAAATAAAGGGTTTATTTCCTTGATAAATTTAAATACTATTAAAAGATATTTTTAAAACGTTTATGTGGAAAATATAATTTTCATTTTGAAATAATTTTCTTTTAAAATCACATTTAAAAAACATTTTAAAGGAATTTTTTTTAAAATTGCAATGTAATATTCAATGAATCAACTATAGGTAATTATGTTCATACTATACATGGTAAAAAGAACATTCATTTTCCAAGGGAAAAAGGTTAGAAAAGTGGCTTGTTAAGAATGAGAGTAGAAAATTCATTTGGAAAAATTTATAAAATAACAAGGGGTAAAAATTTCATTAATAAATTATTTTTAAATTGAAAAAAATACTGAAAAAATATTTATAAAACATTGTTTTTAGAGAAAACATACATTCGATTGAAGAGAGAAATGAAGCTATATTTTCCTAAAAACATTTTATAAATTATTTTGAGTACCATAGAGTGGGAAAATTTTACTATTACTAGAAAAATATCATTATTAACCATATTATAGTAATATAAATTATTTATTAAATTATTATTATATAATTTACTCTAATGGAAATTCAAGAATGAACAATCTTGATAAAAATGAGATTGTGAAATAAGCCATTAAAATGATCATAACATCGAAGAGTGAAATAATTTTTGATGATATTATGTGTATGAACAGTAAATCAACATAAAATAATTTGAAATAAAAAAAATATTCAAATTAATTATACATACTATCATATAATATTAATGACATTGAGGAATTAATATAACCAAATGAAAGGAATTTAGATATGGAATTTATTTAAGAATTGGTAACTTTATGTTTAAACAGCCTTATATGAAATAATTAAAATTGAGACTCAAAATACAATGAATAATAAATTATTCAGGATATTAAATCTCTATGGGTTAGTATATAGTCAATATAAAATAAACTTGGTGCCTAACATTACAATATTCCTCAATGAAATGAAATTGAGACAAAATCCTTTACTATGCATTTGTTTTTTGGTAAACGTCCTTTAACATATTATATAATGGTTTTAATCATATTATTAACTTATTAAATAACCATAATATTATTTATAATATCTTTTATTCTCTTATAATAATATATTATTATCCATTTGTTAGCAATCATTAATTATTTTCACTATTTCAAGTGTTAGTCGCTGAGTTTTTCGTGTATATTTGACTTGTTATTTTTTTCCTATCACTTATATCATGATTTAATAATATAAATAATATAAATAATTATTTAAATATAATATATATTAATTATAAATGTATTTATAGTAACCCATAATGTTTAGATATAGGAAATGAAATTCACTATTCATGGAGATGGTAGGTTGTACCTACACATAAACGCTACTTCAATATACTTTACATATTTAAAATAATTATTATTAAATGAAATATATGTATATAATAAGTATAGTATCATATTTATGTCATATATTTCAAATAATTTTTTTAATACCATTCTTAATACATTACATGAAAAGTGTGAAGGAATCACATCGCTTTGTGTAGGCGGTAGCCGACACGTCCACAAAGGATGTTATCATATTCCCAAAAAATAGATGGCATGAAGGTATGGTTAAATAAAAAGTTCCATAAGAATAAATAAATTATAAATAATATATATCATATATAAATTATAAACACATCATTATTTATAACCATTAAATGTGGTAAATGGATGAACTAACTACATTAGTTTACAAGGTGGTAGGCTGCTGTACACACAAATGAAGATTTTCTATCCCATTTGATAGATGTGAGAGAAATTATAGTTTGAGATATAAGCATAAAAGTATCAGTATATTTAAGAATCTTAATTTTTTTTATAATCATGGTATTAAAATAACTGAAGTGGTGGAGAAGTAAATGAATCAAAAGTGATCGTTGAAGAATGTTACCTCTTGTTTAGGAAACTCCTTTTGGTTTATACCAAAAAACTTCTTTGGTTTGGTTTCATCCCAAAATGAGTCATATAAGACAGGTGGAGGTATGTTTGGATATTTTTTGATAAGGATTTGGAAGATTTAAAGGGATTTAGAGTTGCGAGTAAGTGGGAGGGTTGAGTTTCTCTTTATAGTAAAAGAGAAGTGACATTCTTCTAAAATAAAAAGTTAAGCACTGTTTAAAGGTCTTTCTTACATCATGTTTATTCAATAATGAAACAAATTAGATAATATGGAGTATATGCTCGACTATGTTCATCCAATAGGTTTTGCACATGTTTTTAGGTCATTTTGACCCTTATGTTCAAGGTTTATTCCCTTGTTATGATTAATTTTTCCTTCATTGTAGTAATTTGTTTTAATCATGTTCACTAATATTTTTGAAAAAAAGATAAGGTGAAAATAATATAAATTAGAAATTATTATTATTCCCAATATGGAAACTATTATTCCATATTTTATTTAGATAATTTGTTGAAATTAATTTAAAAATAATCTCACAGACAAGACGACAAATAGAGTTTTTAATGTAAATATATTCAAAAGTTTGAAATGTTTTTATATCCAATTTAAATGGGAAATTGATTAAAATAAAAAAAAATTGGATTAATTTAGGTATAATTTAAATAATATTAATTTAATAAAATTTAAAATATTATTTAATCTTAGAAATTCTTGAGATGAAAAGTCAGTTATCAATTAAAATCCAATATTTTCTCACTATTCATAAAAAAATGAATGTTCGTAGAAAAATACCGAAAATTCACCATAACAAAACTATGAAAATTATATTTCAAAAATTAAGTTTATTTTTTCAGATTAATTTAATAAAAGTTTTAAAATTTATATTTAAAACAGGCTTTCAATTAAAAGGTGGAAAAATTTCCATAATAAATATATAGCTTTTTCTACGTAATAGTGGCTTTGTTCTTATACTATAACTATAAAATATATTGGATGAATTTCAAAAAAATTTATCGTATATAAATTATATATATTATCATAAGTTATTTAAGAGTATTCATAACCAAAAATTTACAGTGAAGTTATATCTTATTATATAAAATAATAGTATTTTAATAAAAAACTGATGTTTGGTAAAACTCGGTATTGCATGTAATGAATGCCATCGAAGAAAACATTTGTTGCATGAAACCTAAGATAACTCAGTATTGAGTGCATTGAAATCAATAGAATATATTAAATTTAGTTAAAATAGAAAATATATCATAATGTCTTTAGAGGTTGTATTCTTTTCTACACTTGGTGTTACATGTCATACACACTATTGGATTAACGATATTGTTTCAAAAAAGTTTGGGCGTTACCAGCCAAATTTAATCTTTTTATTTTCCAACACTTTTCAGGGAAAAGTGATAACCCTTTAATTTCAATGGATCTAAAATCAAAAAGGACTAATGACTTGTTAAACAATAGATTGTGACGATTGGAATAAAATTCCCTAGACACTTTGTAAGAAAAGAAATTTACCTGGCTGCTTGGATCATCTTTTAGTAATTTAAAGTCGATCAATGAAATATAGGGTCTTATATTTGAAAATTCCTTTTTTGAAATCCTACTTCATGGGAAGAGTTAATAAAATATCTTCTTAATAATAGAGAATGAGATGTAAAAAGGTCATATAGAATAAACTAGAACTAGGTCCTTATGTAGAATGAAATTAGTGGAAACTAGAGATATGTACATGGAAGAAATTCATAAATATTTATTGTGGGGATTGAGGTCATTGATAAAAAAAGTGAATGATTAATAGAATTTTGATGTCCTCAAAGCCATAAATCTGTGATTATTTAAAATACCATCGATTTAATAGAAATTAATTTATTGGGATGATTTTTTTTGATCGGTTTCTTAATGTATATTAGTTATTTTATTACCTAATATTGTAAGGAAATATATTTACATAAAATTTCTCTATTTCATAAAAAACAATTTTAATCCTTTTTTTCTTTGAAAAAGTTACAAATCACCCATTACTTCAATAAATAGATATCAAAAAAATAACTTTGATGACTAAATCACTAAAATACACTTTTAATAGATCCTAAGTCCCATAAAAGAGTGAAAATTACTTCCATTTGTTTCTAATTGATCTCCAAATCCAATATGGTTAATACAATAATCTCTAAACCTAAAAATTAATACTATTAGTTTATTAGTAATATTTATTCATTAAATTTTTTAACTAAAAATAATTACACCTTAATAAAGACATCACATAAGATTGTGGTATGCCACTTGAGTTCATATTGCAAAAGAGGTTGGTGATGTCATCTTTCTCTCTCAGCTCTCCCCTATCCTCGGCTCCTCCTAGGGTTTCCACCTGAAACCCTCAACACATGGGTCAGCAACCAAGCTGAGCATTGTTTCTATTCTTTCTTACTTTCATCCCCATATTTCTTCTTCGTGCTCCAACAGCTCGACTTCTCCCTGGGATATGCCTCCTATTTTTCTCTCGTGGCTGGTCCGCTCCTGTCTCCTGTTGTCTTCAGCGTCAACCTCATCTTGGCGGTGGATTTTCTATCTCAATTTGGCACTGGAATATCTCTTAGACCTGATGGCCCATGATGCTTCACCGGTCATTCTCCCGATTCCCCAATGCTCTGGTGACCCCCTCTAATTTTAGGGTTTCCTATTTGATTTCCCTACGGAGAAGGATCCTTCACATCATTTGGCTTCACCGTTTCTCCTCCATTATTATACCTGGCTTGGATTCCACTTCTTGGCCCCTATTCTATCTCACCTGTGCTCTTCCTACTGGTCCCAAATCATCGGACCCCAATATTGGTCTTGCGAGTTGGTGCTCACGGTAGTTTGGGATAGTGATGATGGTTTCGTTTGGGAGATTCATTCTTCTGATGGGTTCCGAATCTGGTCTTGCTCATCAACACTCTTCCTCTTCCCTTATTTCCTTACACATCATGAAAGACCCCATTTTTGGTCAAACATGGAGTTTTAAGGCTATTTGGGTTGTTGATGGTGGTATGGTTGAATGAGATTCCTCTATGGTGATGGAGGTGTTCTCACGATTAATGGATTCGATTCGACTCATCACAATGTTTGATGACTTCGTTCTTTCCAGGAGTTCTAGATCTGTGAGCTATTTTCTGCTTCGTTTTGTGGTGTTTTGTTTGGTGAATTTTTGGCTGTCATTGGAATCTGTTAGGTGGATCTCACTGGCTATTGGTGTGAATGGTTTGGGTGTTTTTTCATCTCTGGTGATGGTGCTTTTGCGACGATGACAATGGACTCTGGAGGTCTTCCTCACTGGAGATCTCGTGTAACGGACGATCTATCTTCAGTTTTTGTGAGGGTCTCAAGGTGGTTCAATGACCGAGGTAGTGTTGATGGTATGACTACCTATCTGTTTGGATTTAAAAATTTCAAATGGATGGACGACGTGGTTATGTAACTGGTGGATTTTTTTTTTCATTTTGTGGAATTTGAATTTCATTTTGACCTTTGAATGTGGTATGGAGGGGTTTGTTTTTTTATGCAGTATTGTTGTGGATCTTTATGTACGGTTCCCACTAACTCAAAAAGAGGTTTTTATAAAATAAAAAAATGGATTGAGCACATAAGATAGTGGTAGGTTATAAAACCTTATTGTCCTTCGGTCATGGGTTTAAGCCTCCCACCTAATAGGGTTTCCTTTTTCTAAAAACATATAACGTCCAAAATAAATATGATGTAAATCCTTGAAATTTATTCATTAAATACCCTTTTCTATATGATTTTAAATATAACATATTTTTTTTTTCAAATCCTTATAATATAATTTCACTACTATTACAAATCCATTAATGATATTAATAACTCTAAAGTCTATCAATACATTTAAACTCATGTCTTTAAAAAGTAAATTCATTATTAATAAAAATAATTTCCAACTAAAACATGTACTAAACTAATGGGTTTTATTGTCCTAAAATTGTTCCAAAATATCATTATTATTTGTAGTATTTCATCACCTGAAAACTAAAATGATATTTTTATGACTTAGAACTTATAATCAACCTTAATAGCATAATAATATGATTGTATCCCTAACTCTTAAGTTAATGAAGACATATGTTCTTCAATTAAAATCCACAATTTATATCTTAGGATTATGTTATGTAATCTATGATTTCAAAAATATAGTTCACAAGGTTGCAACTAAACTTCCTTTGATTCCAGCTATAGCGACCTAACCCAAATAAATCTAGAGCTGGTGTCTACTACCATTGAATAGACATGATTAGAAGGAATCAAATCCCTTAAATACTAAATAGTTTAGTACTGTTGGTAAACCGAACACATATATGAGTCTTTTATTAAAAATTAATACACTAATTAAAACACATTTTTTAGTATTACTTTCTTCCCAATTATAATATCCTTGCATTTTATTGTTATTAAAATTCATGGATACCTTGGGAAAGGAAAAAAAATAGGGGTGCGAAAAAAATTCTAGTAAAGGTTAAGTGAAATGGGAACAATAATAAATCAATTATAATAATCAATATAAAAAGGTAAATAATATAAGACACATCCATAAAAGAGATAAACTAGGAAAGAATCACATAAAAGATATGGAAAGTTTAATAATTAAAAATACCCTCCATTTAAATAACTAGATAAGGAATAATCACCATGAAATTGTAAAAAACTAACAACAAATTCCATTGAATTAATAAACTAGGAATGAAATTCAACCATAAATTTTTTCACAGTGAAAATATCATAGATAATAATAATAACTTAAATAACAGAAATACTTAATTATTATACATCATGTTTTATAAGAAAATGATTCCTTTACCGTCAATATATATTCTTAAGATAGTTTAAAATTTTGGTTAGAAACCCTTCTATTATACTTATAAACAAACTCGAAGTGTTTGTCACAAACTAATTTCATCTTGTGAGACTACCGACACATCGAGGGGATTATTTTCAACGGTACCCAACCTGTGTAGTGCATGTCTAAAGGAGTCCTTATATATATAATAATACATTTAATTAATAAAAAATTATCCATATCAAATATTTGTTTTGAGTAAATAATATATATATATATATCAATATTTCTATAGGTAATCAAATAACTATAAAAGTAACTACCTTAGTAAATAAAGGTATATTGTTTTGGAAATGAAAATATCAATGATAAATGATATGGATAATTATTGGAAATTCAATGTCCAATGATCGCATAAAAGTGGATACTTCCAGGGGTGTGAAAAAATAAATCAAGGATGTGAATATAAATACTATCCTTGGGAAAATCAATAAAAACCCATCTAGAGGAAGAATAATGATTGTGCAATAAAAAATATTTAAGGTGGAGTAAAAAATGGTTGTTTTCATTAATGAATGTAAATACTATAATAAGATCTATTATAAAATTATTGAGGAGAATATTATTTCCATTTTCAAAAAAAATTAAAATACTTTTCTTTGAAAAATATTTTAAAAAAATCATTACAAATTAATGTTTTAATCATGGAAATTTTTTTTCAAATAAATGATGATAGGTAATTTCGTATGTTCACTACAATATAAAAAGAACACTACTTTTTCAATGTAAAAAGGTTAGAAAAGTTTATTGTTCAGAATTATATAAGAATATTAATTTGAATAAATCTGTAAAAGAAAAAAAGGGTAGATATTCCTTTAATAAATTATTTTTTAAAGTTTAAAATAATTTTGAAAATATTTTAATAAAACATGGTTTTGAGAGAAAACAGATATCCGACCAAAGAGACAAATTTTGTCGGGTTTTCGTACAAATATTTTCTAAAATATTTTGAGTACCAATGAATGGAAAAATGGTACTATTACCAAAAAAATATCATTAATAACTACATGAAATGAAAATTAAAGTATATTTAAAAAATTATGATATAATTTTCATTAATGTAAATTTAAAATGAAAAATATCGTTTAGAATGAGATTGTGAAATAAACCTTTAAAATGATCATAACATCAAAGTGATAGTTAATTAATTATGATATTATATATTTTAATTTTAAATACACATAAAATAGTTTGAAATTAATCAATATATAGTGAATTAATTATACACTTTATCATGGAATATGAATAACAATGGGGAAGTAATATAACCCAATGAAAGGAATTGAGTTATGAAATTTATTTACCACTTGGTAACTTAATTTTCAAATCCAATTAGATGAAATAATTCAAATTGAAGCTCAAAATACAATAAATAATGAACTATTAATCACATTAACTTAAAATATGTCAGTATATACACCAAATTAATGAAACTAGGTGCATAACAATAAAATATGCCTAAATGAATTGAAATTGAGATGAAATCCCTTATCTCGCATTTATTTTTGGGTAAACATCATTTAAAATAAAATAAAATAGTTTTAATAATGTTATTAACTTATTCCATAACCATATTCATAATTATAATTTTATATATTATCTTTTTATAATATCATATTACATTTTTGTTAAAAATCATTCATTAGTTTCACTATCTTGGGTGTTAATCTCATAATTTTCCACATAAGTTTTGACTTATTATTTGTGTTCATATTACTTAGGCCGGGATTTAATAATCTAAAAAATTTAAACGATGATATTAATATAATACATATTAATTACATATCTATTTAGAGTAATCCATAATTTTTGGTGAGAGAAAATGAAATGCACCATTCATCAAGATGGTAAGCCTTACATACGTATGAACACTAGTTCCATTTCTTTGCCATATTTAAAAGAATGAAAATTCAATGATATATATATATATTATAATTCCATTATAATATTTATGTCATATGTTTCAAATATTTTTATTAAAAAAAATCTTAATACATTCCATGTAAAGTGTGAATGAATCACATCACTTTGAGGAGACGGTAGTCCACACATCCACAAATGATGTTATTGTATTCCCAAAAAAAAGAATGCATGAAGGTATGGTTATATATAAATTTTAAGAGGAATAAATACATTATAAATAATATATATCATATATAGACTATAAATCCATCATTATTTCCATCCTTGAAAGGTTGTAAATGTTAGGATGAACAACATTGGTTTGCGAGGAAGTAGTCCGCCATACACACGAACGATGATTGCATATCCCAGTTGATAGATGTTTGTGAAAGTTTGGGTAAAAATATTTTCAAAAAAAAATATATGTATATTTATGATATGGATATTTGTATATAATCATGACATAGAATTAACTGATGTGGTGGAAAGTAAATGAAACAAAAGCGATCATTGAGGATCATTATCTCTTATTCGGGTAGAACCTTTTGATTTTTACCAAAAACATCTTTGCTTTAATTTATGACCAATGTGAGGATTCTAAAATGAGGTTAAGAATTTTATAAAATTATTTGAGAAGGTTTTTGATTATCTAAATGTATTGAGAGGTGTGAAGAAGTTATAGAGGTGAGTGCCTTTTTGTAGTGGAGGAGTGGGTTTTTTTTAATTCGAAAAGGTAAACACTATTAAGCGGTCTCCCTTACATATTGTAAATAAAATAATGAGAAAAATAAGATAAAAGGAAATATAATATATATATACTTGAATACAAGTAGGTTTGGACATGTGTCTAGGTCATTGTGGCCCTTAAGTTAAAGGTTTATCCATTTACTCAGATTAATTTTCCCTTAATCGTTGTAATTAGTTTTAATTAGATTCAATAATATTTGTTGTCCAAAATTATTTTGAAAATATTTAAATTAATAAATTATTATGATTTAAAATATTGAATCTATTTTTCCATATTCTATCCAGTGAAGTGGTAGAAATTAATTTAAAATTAACCCCACATGCGGGATAACAAAACAACGTTTTAAAGTAAAAATGTTCAAAAATTTGAAATGTTTTTATATCAAATTTAAATGGTAAATTGACTAAAATATGCTAAATTGTATTAATTTATGTATAATTTATGTAATTTGGATCTAAAAATAATTTATAACATAATTTAAACATATAAATGTTTGAGACGTATAGTCAATTTTCAATTAAAATCTAGTTTCTTTCATAATTCATCAAAAAATGGAACTTATCAGAAAAATACCAAAAATTCACCGTGACCTAATTGTAAAATATTTATTTTAGAACTGAATTTTATTTTTTAATATTAGATTTTAAAAATCTCCAAAATTTATAATAAAAATAGGTATTCCATTAAAAGGTGAAAAAATTTCCTTTATAAAAACATTTCTTTTATATGTATATTGGGTTTATTCTTATCTTATGACTATAAAATATATTTTATTGATGTAAAAAAAAGAAATTATTGGATATAAAATATATATATTCTCATAAATTATTTAATCCTATACATAACCACCAATGTAGTGGTCTGAAATTACTTCCAGTGGACTATAGTTGATACCTATTAGGGCACTCCATGGGCGGATACACCCCCTGGGCGGCTACACCCCCTGGGCGGGACACACCACCATCCCCAATGGAAGCCATTTCATCATGAAGCCCTGGGGTTGAGAGCCATGCTTCATCCAACACTCACATGTGAGAGTTACCAAGGATTGGATTCATTCCTACCTCATTTGCCTCTGATATCCACTGTAGAGACCCAAATCTTGACATACATGGACAATACATTACTTTTGCGGAATACTTAATACATAACAAAAACCAAAACTCAATGATCGCAATAGTTTAGTGTCTTTGGAAACTTGGATCACAATCTTCTAATAATGGTGAAATATCTTCAACATCTCCCATAAAGATCTTACCCTTTTGTTTTCTTACTTAAAACCATTCTTTATATCCTGGGGAAAACAAAACATATAAAAGGGTGAGCTCAAATGCTCAGTAAGGGTAAGCATGGGGAAAATAAAACAAACCATAAACATTTGAACTTAAAAACATGAACATAATGTTTAAACATCAAAATCTTGAGAAATGACATAAAACATGGCAGTATGTAAGTCATAGATCATAATGGAACATCAATCATGATAAAATAGAATGGTAATAAAACATGTAATTGTGGAACAAAATTAAACACATGATATGATTTCCATAGTAGCCAAGGAATTGCTTCCAAGACCATCTTAGTGGAAAATGTCCCTTACTGAACCGGGTTTACTTTCTATTCTAGCCCTGTATTATTGAACCATATTTACTTGTCGTTCCATCCATGTATATCTCATGAGATATAAATCTTTACCCAATGCATTGGAGGGAGATATATGTCCCACCCATCTCATAATGAAATCATTCATACATGTGCCACAACAGAAACATAAATCATTCATCATAAGCCAATGAATAGAATGGGTTTCATAAACATCATCCCATCATAACATAATCCATATAAAACAAATGGACATCATTTCATCATAAGAAAAGTGAAACCATGTAAATAATAGAGGAATTATACTTGAAACATACACATATGAAATAATTTCAACTTATATGGAAAATGGTTTTGATAAAATACTTGAACTGAATTCTTGAGGAAAATATCCTTTCCTTTTCAAAATCATTTTCTTTTCACAAAATGCCAAGAAATTTTAAAAGAAATGCATTTTTTTGAAAATAGTCATGAAATCTTGTGGATAATGATTAATGAAAATAAGGCATTATGAAACCGTAAAAATCTATTCATGCCATGTAAGTTAAAAAAACATTCTTCTCGTACTTTTGCCAAAAAAGTTAAAAAAATACGTTTTATGGTAAACAAAAGAAAGATACCATGTAGTAAAAGTCAAAAATGGGTAAAAAGGACCTTAAACATACATGAATCCATTTTTAAAAAATAGAGACATAGATGATAAATATAACACCAGTATATAATTACTAATAAACAATCTCAGATAAAAATGAGATTGGAAAAGTTATCCCTTACCTTAGGTCTGATATGCTTCGTACGTATCCGAACCTCCTCTTCTTTGACACGCCTCTTCTTAACCTCCTATTATGGAACTAGAGTTGATCTTTTGAGGAGACCAGAACCTGTATAATGTTTCTAGGGAATCATAGAAGGGAAATGGGAAGGGGTTGGCCGAGCTTGAAGGCTCAAAATTGTGTAAAGAAAAGAGGTAGGAGGTGCCATTTTATAACTGAGGAGAGGGGTACCTTTGGAAAGTGTGAAAATATTATTTTATTATAAACATATATTCAGTTTCAAAACGTCCAAAAATCCTTAATGATGGAGATAAGAAGACTCATGGTCGAAATAAAATCATCCAATCAGAATTGGACATGTTTTGGATAATATTTTAACCATTATAATCTTATTTATTTAAATCATTTATTAACGAGGTAAATAATGCATCATTATTGTTTCATAAATAATTTAATTTATATGATGTCTAAAAATTAAAAAAAATGTGGGAAATTATTTTATATTTCTAATGAATATTTATAGTCGAAATGATAATTTATATAACTCCTTATAAAAATTAATTACTAAAAGAGTTTTGGTAATGTCAATTTTGCCTTTACTTTAAATTAATTAATCTAAATTTTCAGTATCACTACCATGTGGCTCAATGGGGTCCCAAAATTGACCCAAGGATGACCATGGTCGTCCAATACTCATCCAATAAAGATATTAAAAGTGTTAAGGTAATTTTAAATTATTATAATATTCTTTTAACCTTAAATTACCCTATTTACCTTTAACCGCAGTAAATAGAAGTCAAAAGTTACTTTTCACCAAAAATTAATTTCATCTTATTGAACCACATTTCAATTCTTGATAAATACCATATATGTCATATTTTTTAAATTAAATTCATACAAGTGATAAAATTTCATTTAAATGAAAGAGTCGATTTTTGTTTTAACAACCAATAAGTGGTTTCACTATTCATCAATAATTGATGTTTTTCAGAAAAATACCAAAAATTCAGCATACAATATATTTGATATTCCAAATGAAAAAATTATGTCTATTTTTCCAAATTAAAAACAAAAAAGTTTCAGTAATTAATTTTAAATGTAATTCCTGTTATCAAAACAAATAGCGTGTTTTTAAGAAACAATAACTATCAAAAGATCGACACTTGTTTATGTCCACTATAAAAGTGAAATTAATTACAATGACCAAAATTGGATTAAATGGTAAAAATATATTGTATTTAAAATTTAAAACCAATTAAAAAGATAATCTATCCATATAAATTATTGCGATGAAAAAAGTTGTTTTTAATTAAAATATAGCGTGTTTTTAGTATTCACTAAAATATGAAAGTTATCAAAATAATATGAAAAATATATCCAAATTAAATTTGTTTTATCCTAATTCCAAGGAAGAATATTATTTTTTCAAATTGAACTTATAAACATGACAAAAACTAGATTTACAATGGGTGTGCCATCAAAAGGCGGCAACCCTGCATTTTTTGAAAAATACTTATTTTACCCAAAAAATATATTTTTCTCTTATACCATGTTCTATAAAATATATAATGAACAATAATGTTATAAAATTAAAAATGTAGTTAATACTATTCATAACAGCTATTCCATAATAATATTATAACAATATATCGTTGTTTTAGTGAAACCCGGTATTCCGTACAACACACTCTATTGAGGAAGGTCGCGATTGTGTGTAATGCAAGCCAAGTTAGGTTTTCATGTAGTGAAAGACTCCTTTGTTGTTGCGTATAACAGAATACAACCATATTTCATTTATACAACGAATATATATATATATATACACTCAATGTTGCGTTGAATTACTACTATCAAACAAACTTGAAATTGTGTTTAACAAGATCCAAGATTAGTGTTGCGTATACTGCAAGCTAATACGATGTTGCATATAGTGCAAGATAATCTTGGTGTAGCATACAACAGATGATATGAAATAAATTAAAAAGAATATATCTTATAAAATCTCAGGGTGTTACATTCTACCCCCCTTAAAATGAATTTCGCCCTCGAAATTCGTCGGGGTTATAAATGGTTTACTACTTGAATGTTTTGTTTCATATAAACCCACATCGTAAAAAGGAATACTAAAAATTAATTTTAAAAAGTGAAGTATGAAACCTAACGGTTACCCAAATTAACGCATCAGTGGGTTTCCATATAGGAGAACATAGGTGAAAATATGGATATGGAAGAAAAATCTAACCGTCATGTTCTGATGAAGAGTGGTAGAGGACATGGATCGGAAAAATCCAAAAATTACAAAGCCATAAATTTGTGATGATCTAATGTACCATATGATTTATCAGATATGAGGGCAATAGGAAAACATTTTTGGTTTTCAAGATCATTTCCCTAAAGTTGCAAAAAAATGGAATTAGAAGAAATACTTTCTTGATTTTGGTACAATCTCACCATTGGTCATTCCATGAAAAATTTCCACACTATATATTAAAGAAATGAGGTTTAATTTGGCATTCGTGAAGTGTTAGAAAATCATGCGATAGAATGATAGGTCATTCCATCTGTCTCAAACAAAAGTTTAGCATAAGTCCATCTATAGTGACATTAATCGTAAATAGTTCCTAAAATGGACTTATACTTAATATATCATACCACTTAATAAATTAAAAATAATTTATACTAACCAGGGACTTCCTATAGGCTAGTTTTATGCGATAAAGGCCTGTCGCACTTCGGTTGTGGGTTCGATTCCCACAGCCTCGTCCGACGCGACGAGTTGTCTCTCGTTCTGCAGGTTGTCCCTTGTCTTAAACTACACTATTATAACATTCCATCAATAATATTGAAAAAAATTATATCCCTAAACAATACTAACTTATGTTCAACATAATCCATTCCAATCTTTAGGCTTATCCAAAATACATATGTCCAATCGCATAGTATAAAGAAAACAATTACTTGAAAATTCACATAACAAGCACGTGAATATGATCATTTGTCCCCCATATATCATAGGATATATCTTGTTGATCACATTCCAAACATGTGATTACCTTAATCATGTATTCTCTAGAAAAAATGAATACCCATTGAACCTTAGTGAAATCATGAATGCTTTCAGAAGTTAACTCTTTCCACATACCAAAATCCCAAAATTTCTATATACTCAAACCATGATATATCTTTGTCCTTATATCAGTCAGGATCTCATGAATAATATCATACATATTATTTTCTCCTTATCCATTCATTATGTGTATTTCAAATGCTTTCCAAAAATATTTCAATCACTTTTCATGGTTACCGGAACCATAAAATTATTAAAAACCCCATTGATCCAATACATTGATTTTCCAAAATTCCACAATACTTTAAATGAGATTCCACAACATTATCTTGGAATCCCATTACATAAACATATATTCATTCCACCATATCATTTTCATACTCAACATCACAAATAGTGATCTCATGTGACTTCCCTTTATCCTTTTCCTTAAGAGGATGCTCCCGTCGATTATCATTAAACCTTGGATTAGGGCATTGATTAACATAATGCCCCATTTCCTTACACTTGAAGCATTAAAGTGTTGGTGGAGCGTTCTCTATAGTCTTTTCTCTATTCACCCCACTACCTACCTTTTTCCCATTACTTTGACACTCAACAGCTCGATGACCTTGTTTTACACACTTAAAACATTTTCTAGTACCTTTTAGGAAATCTCCACCATGCTTATTTCCTCACTTTGAGCATAAAGAAACATTATTATTCTTTTCACCATTGATCTGAGAATTTTACTCAAACTCCATCTTTCGTTTTTTCTCAAAACCATGAGATGGATATGTAACACCAACATTCGGTTCTACCTTGATAGCACAACGCACAATTTCTTCATAGATACTGAAATCTCTTATAGCTAATTCCCTTTGAAGATTTGGTTTTAAGACACTGAAGAATCGATCAACTTTGAATTCAGGTTTAATGATAAATCCAGATGCATACCTTGCACGCCATTTAAAATTGTCCTCGTATATGCAATAGATTCATCATCCTTTTGATTTATCTTGAGGAACTCATTTTCTATCTTTGTTCGAAGAATACGAGGTAAGTCCATATTGAAAACCAAGTTATTTAACTCGTCCCATTCCATGGATTCAATTTCATATTGGGGATTTGTATTCTTAATTAGAGTCCACCACTGGTCTCCTTCATCTTCTAAATGGTAAATATCCAAAATGACTTTTTCATGATCTGAACAGCGAAGTATAGAAAATATCTTTTCAATGGTACGGATCCATTGTTCAGCAATAAGTGGATCAGAAGACCCACTGAAAGAAGGTGAATGTTTCCTCATGAAGGACTCAATAGAATATTGTTCCCTTCTCTTCTCATTTGGAAGTCCAGAGTGATTCATAGATTGTGTAAGTATATCAATAAGATTTTGCACTCCATCTCCCATAACATTGGTTTGTTCAGGAGGACAATAATTGCATTGTCCATTACATTGATCAACACGGTTCCTTCGGGTTCCAGTCATCGTCTAAAACCCAAAAAGAATAGTGTGAGAGGAAAAAATCATGCTTGGAAAACAACATAATAAAGGGGGAGTACCTTAAATATCTAACATCTTAGGTTTAATTCTATGATCATTACCATAATATTAGGTCTATAACCTATAGTTATACTTAACCTTAGGGACATCACCTGACACACCTTAGAAATATCTCTAGGGATCTCACTAAAGTTCTCACATCATAGTATCCAAAGGTTTACTAAACCTTTCCTCTGATACCAACTATAGCAGTCTCGAATTACTTCCAGTGGACTATAATTGATACCTATCAGGGAACTCCATGGGCGGCTACACCCCCTAGGCGGGACACACCACCATCCCCAGTGGAAGCAATTTCCTCATGAATCCCTTGGGCGGAGAGCCATGCTTCGTCCAATGCTCACATGTGAGAGTTCCCAAGGATCAGATTCATTCCTACCTAATTTTCATCTGATGCCAAATGTAGAGACCCAAAGCTTGATGTACATGGAAAATAAATTACTTTTACAGAATACTTAATACATAACAAAAACCAAAAATTAATGATTGTAATAGTTTAGTGTCTTTGGAAACTCAGAAGATAATCTTCTAATCATGGTGAAAGCTCTTCAATATCTCCCATAAAGATCTTCCCCTTTTGTTTTCTTACCTAAAACCTTTCTTTATATCCTGGGGAAAGGAAAACATATAAAAGGGTGAGCTCAAATTCTCAGTAAGGGTAATCATGGAGAAAATAAAACAAACCATAAACATTTGAACTCAAAAACATGAAAATCATGTTTAAACAACAAAATATTGAGAAATGACATAAAACATGGAATTACATAAGGCATAGATCCTAATGGAACATCAATTATGATAAAATATCATGAAAATAAAACTTGTAATTGTGGAAAAACATTAATCACATGATATGATTTCCATAGTAGCCAAGGCATTGCTTCCAAGACCATCTTAGTGGACAAAGTCCCTTACTGAACCGGTTTTACTTACCGTTCCAGCCATGTATTACTGAACCAGATTTACTTGTCGTTCCAGCCATGTCTATCTCATGAGATATAAATCTTTACCCAATGAATTAGAGGGAGATATAGGTCCCAACCATCTCATAATTAAGTAATTCTTAAGTGTGCCACAACATAAACATTAATCATTCATCATAACCCAAAGAATAGAATGGGTTTCATAAACATCATTCTATCATAACATAATCCATATAAAACAAATGGACATCATTTCATCATATGAAAAGTGAAACCATGTAAATAATAGAGACATTATACTTGATACATACACATATGAAATAATTTCTTCTTATATGGAAAATGGTTTTGATAAAATACTTGAAATGAATTCTTGAGGAAAATATCCTTTCTTTTTCAAAATCATATTCTTTTCAAGAAATGCCAAGAAATTTTAAAAGAAAAATATTTTGTTTATAGGGACATGGATGATAAATATAAACCCAGTAAATACTTACGAATAAACAATCTCGGATAAAAATGAGATTAGAAAAGTTATCCCTTACCTTATGTCTGATATGCTTCGTACGTATCCGAACCTCCTCTTCTTTGACATGCCTCTTCTTAACCTCCTCTTAAGGAACTAGATTTGATCTTTTGAGGAGACCAGAAACTCTATAATGTTTCTAGGGAAGTTGAGATGGGAAATGGGTAGGGGTTGGCCGAGCTTGAAGGATTAAAATTGTGTAAAGAAAAGAGGGAAGAGGTGCCATTTTATAAGGGAGGAGAGGGGCAACTTTTGGAAAGTGTGGAAATATTATTTTATTATAAACTTATCTTCGGTTTCAAAAGGTCCTAAAATCATTATAGATGATGATAATATTACTCATGGTCGAAATAAAATCATCCAATCCGAATTGGACATGTTTTGGATAATATTTTAATAATTATAATCCTATTTATTTAAATCATTTATTAATGAGGTAAATACTACATCATTATTGTGTCATAAATAATTTAATTTATTTGATGTCTAAAAATTATAAAAAAAATACCATGTAGGAAATTTTTTTCTCTTTCCAATGAATATTTATAGTCAAAAAGATAATTTATATAACTCCTTATAAAGATTAATTACTAAATGATTTTTGTTAATGTCAATTTTATCTTTACATTAAATTAATTAATCCAAATTGTCATTATCACTACCAAGTGGCTCAATGGGGTCCCAAAATCGACCCAAGGATTCCCATGGTCGGCCACTACTCATCCAATAAGGTTAGTAAAAGTGTTAATGTAATTTTTAATTCTTATAATATTCTTTTAACCTCAAATTACCCTATTTTCCATTAACTGCAGTAAATAAAAGTCAAAAGTTACTATGCACCAAAACTTATTTTTATCTTATTGGACCACATTTTAATCCTTGATAACAACCATTTATGTCATATTTTTGAAATTAAATTCATATAAGTGGTAAAATTTCATTTAAATGAAAGATTCTACTTTTGTTTTAACTACCACTAAGTGGTTTCACTATTCATCAAAAATTGATGTTTTTCAGAAAAAAAACCAACAATTCAGCCTAAACTATATTTTCTCTTTAGAATTCAAAAATGATATCTATTTTTCCAAAATCAAGACATATATGTGGAATTAATTAATTTTAAAAGTAATTCCCATTATCAAAACAAATAGCATGTTTTTAAGAAACAATAACTATCAAAAGATCAACACTTGTTCATGTCCAATTTCAAAGTGAAATTAATTCCAATGGAAAAAATTGGATTAAATGGTAAAAATATATTTTAATTAAACTTTAAAACCAAATAAAAAGATAATATAACCATAAAAATTATTGCAATGAAAAAAGATGTTTTTAATTAAAATATAGCGTGTTTTTACTATTAATTAAAATATGAAAGTTATCAGAATAATTTGAAAAATTTATCCAAATTAAATATTTATATCCTGATTCCACGAAGGAATTTTATTTTGTCAAATTTAACTTATAAAAATGTCAAAAACCAGATTTAAAATTGGTGCTCCAGCAAAAGGCGGCAAAACGACATTTTTTGAAATATACTTATTTTACCCGAAAAATTTATTTTGTTCTTATACCATGTTCTAAAAAATATGTATGATGAATAAAAATTCTATAAAATTAAAAATTTAGTTAATAATATTCATAACGGATTGTCCATAATAATATTATAACAATATATCGTTGTTTTAGTGAAGCCCTGTATTGCGTACAATACACGCTATTGAGGAAGGTCGCGATTACATGTAATGCAAGCCAAGTTAGGGTTACTGTAGTGAAAGACTCCTTTGTCATTGCGTATAAAAAAATACAACCATATTTCATTTATAAATTGAATATATATATATATATATAAACACTCAATGTTGTGTTGAATAACTCCTATCAGACAAACTTGAAATTGTGTTTATCATGATCCAAGATTAGTGTTGTGTATACTGAAAAGTAATATTGTGTTGCGTATAGAGACATATAATCTTGGTGTAGCGTACAACATAAAATATGAATAAAATTAAAAAGAATATATCTTATAAAATCTCGGGGTGTTACAACCAATCTAACGTCTAGGTTATATCTTATTATATTAAATAATAATCTGTCAATAATAAATAGTTGTTTAGTAAAACATGGTCTTGCGTGTAATGAAATCCATTGAAGAAATTAATTTTAGAATTTTATGGAAGATAACTCAGTGTTTCATGAATTTAAATATATATAATATATTAAATTAACATAAAAATTAAAATATATCATAATGTCTTGAGATTTTATATTCTTTTATACGCTTGGTGTTGCGCGTCATACGCTCTATTGAATTAAAGTTAATACTTCAGAATTTGTACGGTGTTATAGATATAAAATTTAATTTATTTTATCATGATGTGTTTTATATTAAAATGATCATATTTCTATTATTTAACATATGTTTCTTATAGAATACATGGTGGGATCCCACTTGGTATATTGTGCTCAGACGCAGTACATACCCTTAAGAGTATATGGACCTTGTTTTTTCTGATGCAAGAAAGGGAAATGAATCACAATAAGGGGGTAGGGTTAATGGTTATATGGGATTTGGTATGTGGAAATGAGATAATGGGATGTTTCCCACTTGATACATAGAGTTATCTATTATTGGTTTTATGTAGTATAGTTTTTTCCTTGTTTATGATTTCTTTAGTAGGATTGTTTTTCCTTTGATGTATCACTACCATTATCACACCTGACCCAAAGCTTCTATGTTATTTTATTTTTTTGTCTTACCATAAGTAAATGTATTTACTGGGTGTTTTGGGTAATGTGATGGTTTTTGGGAAGTAATACGAAGGCAGATGGTTAGCGTATAGTCAAGAGAAACACTAAACCGACATAGTGAAAACTGTGCGGCCTAGATAGTGACACTGTATAAGGCCCATAACTAGGAACATGGGTTTATGAAACTCATAGGTTAATCAAATATCCTAGAAACTTTCACTATCTATGGCACACAACTATGTACATGGGCCTCTTCCCCAAGGTAAAACCATGCAGCCAAACCGTGCATCCTACTGAGGGGTTTTTTAAATCATTATAATAATAATAATAATATTGTTATTTTTTAATATTATTTATAATTAATTATTTTTTTCTCTCCCTTTCCCCTTACCCATATGACCTTTCCCCCCAACTCATTTCCCCTATCTCACATGACCCAATTTACCAGGAGGGGATCCCTAAGGTGACCCCACTACCTCTCCCTCCCTTCAGTTGTCAGTTTCCTAACTCGATTCTAAGTATGATCAGGTCAGGTCAGTATTTCTCCCCCTTTATAACATTTTTATTCTTTCTTCTCATTTTTAATCATTACGATATAAGGTTGGTTGAATCGTACGATTTCCTCACAGTCTGATTTTTTTGTTTTCCTTGTGGCTAGGGTCTCCTTCTATTTTTCTGGGTTCCTCAGACATGGTTGAGAAAAGATTGCATCTCAAACATTTAAGGAAATGGATTATTCCTTATGATTAGGTAATGTTTCTTTCATTTTTAGTATTTTACTCAATTTTAATTATGGTAATTGTAATTTTTCAGTTCTTATTATTTTTTTCTTATTCCTTGGACCTCCATGGGGTAGCTTTAGACTACAATTGTCAAAGGAAACTTACACACGAGTACCCAGGTTTGCATATATATCCTCATTTCTCAAATTCCCTCATGTCCATGGGAATATTTACATGGGTTCAATGTATATATGTATATATATGTGAAGGTGTATATTCATGTATGTGTGAAGCGGATTTGGGTTTCCATCATTAGAGGATACTTTTTTGAGGTTTGTTCACTATGTCCAAGCCTTTAATTTGGGTTTCTCTATAGTATAAAATATTTATTATTTGTAAATGGATTGTGGTTTTGGGAAATTGGATCTTAACTAGCTCCCATGATTTCTCTAAGCTTTCAATGAGGACTTCCTTTGTTTAAGCATGTTTTAAAGACTAGTTATAAATGCATGGTACCGTACTTATTAAATTGGTCTTATCAATGGTTTTGGAACCCAAAATCATTGAGCATTAGTGCTTTATAAAGTGAAAGTATTCATTTTATAATGATGACACCCGATTGAAAGTTTAAATTTTTTTAGGTAAGTGGAAAACAACTCTTTAGGCATGACAATTGATTAAAAATATTATGTATATGTTAAATGTTTCATTTTTGATATGTTTCTAGTTAATAAGAATGTTATTTTTTTGTGTGAGCTGGGAAGGGCTGTGTTGGAGATGTTAGACAAAGGGTGAGAAGATAGACAAACTTTTGTGTAGAGAATCTGTTACATATCAATATGAGGGATTGATAAAAAAATTCCTCCATTTTAATTTTCATGGGAAGCCCTGGGTAGTTAGGCATGATCATTAAGTACACATGCTGCACTAGTTTTGATTATGCATTGGCTAGGGGCCCTAGGTATATAACCTAACTACTTTTGGGATGTTCCCCTAATCTAATCTAGTGAAGGCTTTATTGAGTGTTACGGATGTATTTGATGATATCCAGCAACATTAGAGATTTATTATGTGAAATTTATTATTTATTTGTTCTAGGATTTATCTACCAACACCCTTGATCCAATGACACCAGTTTACACATACATGAATTTAGTTTGTTTTCATGTATTTTTATAAAATGAAATTCTTTATTAACATTCCACATTATGATTACTATTACCAAACTATTTATCTTTTAAATAAATTTATTGAAATATATTTTCATGCTTTGAAAAGTATTTTGGAAATGTAATGGAATGTTTGGTTTCTTAAATATTAATGATTTTACATGTTTTTGAAAGAATTTGAAAACCCTACTTTATATATATTTTATTTTAAAACTAAATTCACTAGGATTTCACTTTAAAGTTAAGTTATAGGGTTTTATTTATCACTTAGAATACCCATTATGAATATTAATTCTCATTCCTATACTCTAAATCATTTGTTGTTATAGTTTCCACCAAACATTGATTCTATCACAGAGAAATTGTGGGTTTTTGGAGGGCAGTGACCAATAAAGTCATGTAGAGGTATGTTTTGTAGTTGTTTATTTCTTTTCTACTTCAAGGTTTTACTTTATATTTTAGTTTTTGTTTACCCATTTATTTATTTATCTATCATTTATGGGATAAATAATTCCCAAATGAGTTATTTACGTTGTCTGGAATTGGTTTCCAGCTCAGGAGGATCAATATTTCCCCTCATTCCTTCTTATGGTTTGACTCGGGGGACTGATGTGGGGTTGACCCATGTTAGTTCATGAAAAAATGGCATCAAAGTTAGATTGAACCTTATTATTTAAGGACATACAATAGTTAGATGTAGGATTTTCAGAATTCGAGTGGTTAGTCATGGATAGGTTCTTGATCACCACCAATTCAGTAGTACACATGAAATTCTAGGGCGTTCTGCGATGGTTATGCCTCAAAATATGTTCTTCAGATCTTGGATGTTTTTGAGGTTATTGGGTTTTGATGGCGTGTTTTTTTGGATTTGATAATTGGTGGGTAATTTGAGAAACTCCAAGGCTTGGAGTGTTTAATTATTAAGAATTAAAACAGATGTGTGGTTACTATGACCATTTTGAAGAAACACGTGTAGAGTGTGAAACTGCCTCTGATGGCCTTAGTGTGCTAAAAAAGTTGGAACACAGTCCACGAAACTGTGCTACCAATCCATGTATAAGGATTTGTTTCTATATTTTTTTAATTTTGATATATTGTGCACCAAGATTATTTTATTTATTCATTTAGTGGGTCTATGTTGGTTTGGAGTGGTTAATGTTTTGTTTAAAAATAATATTTGGTTTATCAATGTTCAATTTATAAAATGGAAAACATTGGTTCTTTATTAAAATGTTAGTGTATATATAAATATTTATCATTTTGAATGGTTTTGTAAAAGTTAATTGGATATGGTTTTGGAATTTTTTTTGGGTCTTTGTATTTCTTTGGAGAATATGAAATGAACATTTCTTTAGAATTTAAAAATGTTTTACTTTAATGATAAAATGAGGCTTTGAAATTTGGTTGCGAATTTGAAACCTAGGTCTCACGATTTAGTTTGGAAATAGAAATTTCTTGTTATTCCCCTTGATATTCCTAGTAATTATCATATATATATATATATATGGATGTATTCATGTGGTATGAAGATGGTTTTGGGTTTGTCTGAGGGGTACTTGTGTTAGAAGGGATATATATATGTGAGGCTTTATAGAATACAAATGGAAGGTTCCTAACCAATGGTTTTTTTTCTTTTGACAAGTGTTTTAAAAAAGGGGGATTTCAGTGTTTTGAAAGGTGACTGAATAGTTATTTGGTGGTTTATTTTCATGTTTAGAGTATTTATTCATGGATTTTTGTTTTTAAGATGTTGAAAATTCCGTTTTGATTATGTTTTGAGTTTGTGATCTTAATTTATAATTGAGACATTGTTTTTTGGTTTTTGAGATGTTTTTTTGGTTTAAATTTTCATGCTATTTAAGTATTACCTAGAATGGTCATCATAAGGAGTGGGTGGTCGGTCACTAGAATGAATCCCTGTTACTTCTAGTGTGTCCATTTGAGTCACCTGAAGACAATCTATATGTCGTATAATTGAAATAAGAAGTTTATGTTGGCGATTTACAAATCCTGACAGTAGCATAAAAATTTCTCAAGACATTAGGGCACTAGAAATCAGCCTTAAGAAGATTCTTTTGACAAAGTGTAGGACTATGCCAATGTGGGTGGATGTCTATCCAACATTTTTTCTTTGAAGTCTTAGTGGCAACTGTTTATGTAACCCCTTGTGGTGGATGTTTTTTTGAAACTAACTTTTGGGAGATCATGGTGGTCTCATTTTATTTGAAATATTTTGAGTGGTGACTTGTGGAAGGGAACTTTTTAAGGGTTATATTTATTTTGGAGGGGTTTTGGTTTTGGGTGGCACATGTTTGGAGATGCTCTATCTTGGGAAATTATGGATCGTGATATGGTTTGGTGCCTGGTTAGGGTTTCCTGGGTTGCGTCCTTTTTGTCATGGAAGATTGTCCATTGAGTGTTCCTCTTACTAAAACCACCTTTCTAGTCTGTTCCATAATAGTGGTGAGGCACACTATGGGTTTCATTGCAATCTCCTCCTAAAGTGGTTGGGCTTGACATTGAAATTTGATAAGTCAAATCGATGTTAATGGTTTTTCCGTAATTTATGTGTTTTTTTCATGAGAAATTAAGGCTTGTCCAATGTCTCAAAATAGTGGGGAGACCACCATGGAAAATATCCTTGTAAACCTATTATTCAAATTCTTCTGTTTCCTATTTGGGAATATTTAATTTTTTCACCATTTTATTCCTTTGTTTCTTCTCTTTCTAACACTAATCACAGTAGATGGTTAATTGAGAAGGTGGGTAATGTGATGGATTCTCATGGAGATCTATAATCTACCATAATGAGATCATTTTATGATTGATTAGTTAGGGTTTGGTGTTTTCTATGTTGAAAAGTATTTGTAAAGAATATTTTCTTGTCTTTGTCCTTTAATTCAGTGATTTGAGTCCTTTGGTCTCCTCATCAGCTTTTACGGTTGTCGAGCTTGTTTCTTGAGGATGGTCTTACTAGCTTCTTGGAGTTTTGGAGTTTTTTATTTTGAGTGGAAGGTGAGATTTTAGTTATTAGTATTTTAGTGGTTGGGGTTTTTCTTTAGGTGTTGAGTTAATTGCATCTCAATTAGTCAGGGTTTTTTGGACTTTTTGGGGGAAAAAGTGTCATAGTGGAGAGAACTGTCACACCTCATCCAAAAAATTCTCTGTTATATTATTTATTTTTGGTCTTAACTTAATTAAATGGTTTTCCCATGTCTTTTTCATATAAAGTTAGTTTTTTTGGGAGGGAAAAATAATGCACATGGTTTGTGGTTGTTTAAGAGAAACTATATAACAACCTAGTGCAAACCTTGTGGCCTAGATAATGGCAATGTCCAAGGTACACAACTAGGTGGATGGGTATTTAACCCTCCTAGGTCAACTGTGCACCCTAGAAAATGGAATTTTATAGGGATCACTATTAGTCGAGGATATTTCACACATCCTAGTAAAACTAGGAGACCCACTTTTCCTCTTCTATAGAGGTTCATCATGGTTGGTGCATGGTATAGATGTTCGTGTGGCCAAACCATGCATGCTACCCATGGTTTTAAAATAAAAAATAATTTTAATTATATTTTTCTTTCTATCCCTGTCCCCTTACCCATGAGACCATACTCCCTCCTATTTCCCCTATCTCATGCGACCCATCCACCTAGGAGTGGTTCCCACACACACCGTGTCTGCCTCTAACTCCCTTTGATGGTTGGTTTACTTCCCTAATTCCGTGTGCGATCATGTCAGGAACGACTTTCTCTGACTTTATCACATTCTTATTCTTATGTATTTTATTCCTCATTATGGTGTGAGGTTATCCGAACCCTAGGTTTTCCTCATGGTCGATTTTTTATGGTTTTCTTTACATGTAGGGTCTTTATATATTTTGCGGGGTTCCTAGGACCCTGTTGAGACATGATTGGGACTCAAGCATTGAATGTAGTGGATTCACCATTGGTTTTGGGTAAGGATTCATTCATTTTTAATATTTTTGCATAATTTTTACCATGTTTCTTGTAAATTTTGGGTTCGTAATATTTTTTTATTATACCTTGGACCCCCTTGGGGTGTCTGTAGGCCGAATGGCCTAAAGGCCTTTATTTTTATTGATTTTTGATAAAATCATTTCAAGGGATGAGGGGGGACCCTTACAAGGCCCGTAGGCTCAGAGATTACATGGCATATAGGCTTAGGAGAATTCATGACCTGAATGTCTAAGGGAATTCAACCAGACTATCTACAAGGAACTGCCCCCAATATCTACATCATGATAGTATCTCTCCACCTTGGCATGGCTGTCTAGCTAGGATTCCCATGCAAGAACAGGCTGGTCCCGATGGCATAGACCTACCCTATCATTCTGAAAAGTCCATTTGGCTCTGATCTGGTGAGTGTAAATTCTCTGAATCCTCTTCTGGGGCTGCTCTTTTTTTGTAGTCTGTCTGAGGGTATCTATATACTGTCTATATTTAAGGCTATTTGCTGATGTATACACAGGTAAGCATATATATATATACCCCCTTTCAGATATTCTATCATGGAGAGGGGATTGTGTACATTGGTTCATTGAATATATATATATATATATATATATATATATGTTAAGGTGCATTTGAGTGTAAGTGTTAAGTAGTTTCTGGTTTCCATCGTCATAGGCGACATGTTTTGAGGTGGGTTTCCTATGTTAAATCCTTTAATTTGAAATATATTTTTTCTTGATGTTTTCAAATTTTGTTCTCAGTATCATATGAAATGTATATTTAAACTAATTGAAGTGTGGTTTTTGGGAAATTGGATATTCACTAGCTCCCATGATTTCCGAAAGCTTTCAATGTGGACCTACTTTGTTTAAGATTGTTTTTAAGACTATTTCTCAATGTGTGGTGCGCTAATTGTTGAATTGGTTTTCTAAATGGATTTTTAAATACAATGATTTGGTAATTAGTGTTTTATGAACTGAAATTATTCATTTTAAAATGATGAGGTCTGATTATAAATTTTAAAATTTTATATGGATGTTGAAAACCCCTCTTGTGGAATTCCCCTTGATTTAGAAATTTTATGTATGTGTTAAATGAATGATTTCTGATATGTGCCTAGTGAAGAGGCTTGTAATTTGTTGTGTGAATTGGGAATGATATGTTCTTGAGATTGGAGACTAGGGGAGTGAATGCGGATGAAATTTTGTATGTAGAATGTGTTATGTATGTAAATCATATCTTGATAAAAACACACCACCATTTCAATTACCATGGGAAGCCATGGGTTTTTAGGTGAGAGTCTTAGGTACACATGTTGCATTATGAATTGGATAGTGGCTCTGTGTAGATAACATAATTCCTTTTGGTATGTGCCCCAAGATCAATCCAATAAGGGTGTCCCTAAGGTTTAGGGTAGTGTTTGACGATATCAAGTATCAGTAGAGATTTATTGTGTGAGATATACTATATCTTTATCCCATGATGTCTTAAACAACACCCTAGATCCCATGACACTGATTAATATGTATGATACATTCCTCTATTTTCTAGTATTTTTATTAAGTGACACTGTTTGTTTTCCTTCCATATTAAGATTCATGTTCCAGTAATGGTTATTTTTTAAGGTATTTATTGAAATTAATTTTCATGATTTAGAAACTATTTTGGAATTGAAATAAAATTTGGTATTTATTAAAAGTAGAAGTATGTTACTTTTTTTTAATTAAAAAGAAAACCCTGCTTATATATATATACATATATTATTTTCAAACTATCATTACTACGATTTCACTATAATGGAATGTCATATGGTGTTTTTTATCTTTTGGCATCGCTACTAGTGGATAATTGTTTTTCCATTATCATAGTAAAAAAATATTCATATTTTAGATTATGAATTCATTATTTTAGAGTGGATAAAATTAATTTAAAAGAATAACAATTAGAAAAAAATTGATAACTCTTCATTAATACTTATAACTCTACAATGTGAAACCACTTTTGGCTTACACCTTAAGCCATGAAAGGGATGGTATCATAGAAATACCAAATGATCTTGAAAGTGATAATAGAATCTAGTGAGATATTATGGTAGGTATTTCCTGATATAGAAGACTCAAAGTGGTGTAATGAATAGGAAATAGGGGTTCCATTTTATAATTGAGGGTAGGGGAAATCTTGTAATTTCATAAGATATTAAATATAATAAAGTCACTCTCAAGACAAATGATACTAAATTCTCAGAGAGTAAATGATATGGTAGGTTTTGGTATAAATATCATTAAAAATAAATTTTTGACATGATTAAGTGGTATTTTAAACATTATCATTTCGTCTAACCCCTTAGCTAAAAAATTTCAATGTTAACCGTAGTAATACCATTTTTACTCTTAAAGGGTTATAATTTTACTTATAAGGTTAAAATTGGATTATAAATAGAAAAGGGGTGATATTTTAGTCGAATTATTATTATAATTGTTCTATTTTAATATTTTTTAAGTTTTATAAATAATTTAATAAATTTATATCTTTTATAAAATATCATTAATTTCATTTTTGACACTATTAAAAAATTTTAAATTTAAAACAACATGAATGAAATGGATTTGGAGTCAAAATTACTCAAATATCTCTGAAATGTTATATTTATCTAAAAAATTCATAGAACACAATAATTAAACCAAACTATATCAATTTTAATATGTTTAAAATAAATAATTTTATTTTCATATTAATTAAATTAATAATGTGTCAGTTTTGTGTAAGAATTTAAGGTATAACCAAAATTATCTTATATTTATCCATATATAATTCTAATGATATTAAATCTAAGAGAGTGTCATTTTTTATTTATTCTCTTCTTTCAAAAATTAATATAAATGTAATAAAAAATGAAAAAAGAACCATGTGTCCATATATATGAAACTTGGATGTAAATTTAAAGACTCAACTCCTCTAATAGGATAAATTTAAGCATTGCATAAATTTTAAAGCCTTTTCCAAAAGTTTTAACCAAATTTTACTTATTTTACCCTTACGGGGGTGACAAATATTTACTGTTGTTACAATTAATATTGAACCAAAATAAAAGGGACCTATTTAAAAAATTTTACTCTATTTAATAAAAATATGGAAGCCAATTTTTAAGATAAAACTTATATAATTGGTAGAAATTCATTTTAAAATAAGTTTTCAAAACGCAATGTAACCTGTTTTTTTTTGAAAAAATACATTTTAAGCATAAAACTGTATATATATATATATTCTTATATAATTCCTAGAAAAGCAATATATGAATGTTAAAACATTTTATTAGATATATAATACATACTTTTAACTGAAATCAATCACCAATAGTGATTAATTTTATTGATTAATATAAAAACACATAGTTCACATAAAAACTAATTTTAAGAAAAACGTCTGATTTACTGTAATTTTTTTATTTAATTTATAATCTATTGATAACTAATGAATTTATTTTAAACCATAATATTTTTATATTTATATTATTCCCATTCATACCCACTAATTTCACAGTAAATCTGTAATGAGAAACTATTTTATAATTTTTTATACTTAAGGTTGAGTGTATTACAAGGAATCAAAGAAATTTATTTAATGAGAAATATATCATAAAATATCAGTGAGTTATATCCTACCCCATTAAAAATAATTTATCCCTCAAAATTTCGTCACTCAGATCCAATCAAATGAGGTTATCTTTTTCTTCATCACATCCTCCAACCCTCAAGTATCTTCTTCCAATTTCTGATTCCTCTAGAGAAATTTAACCCGGTGAGTTGTCCTATTCTATTGCACTTTATCTCTTTGAGCCATGATTTATACTGGTTGTTCCTCATAATAATAATAATTCTCCTATAGTACAACCTCTTAGTTTAGTATATTGAAGGATTATGTATGTACTTCATCAGGAGAGATACATGGAACACATCGGGAATTTGAGAGAGGTGAGGTGGAAGATCCAAATGATAATATACCATCCCTTATCGATCAAGAATATGTTAGGGCCCAATATACCCAGGGATAAATTTCAATTATTTATGAATCTCATAACCTTATTACATGGATAAATTCCTTGAAATACCTTCTCACTAACATTGAATTACTTATTTTCCCATGGATTATTAGCATAACTTTTTTTTCGACTCTACGGTGCCTTGTTTTGAAATTTAATGTTTCTAATATTCTATTCTATTTTATTAGCTATATCAAGTCCTAATAGAATTATTTCTATAACTTCATCCCAGAAAATTGGATTTATAAACTTATTTCCAAAGTGCGCTTCATAAATATTCAACTAAATGATTGAGTAAAAGAAATCATTGTAAAAAAACCTTCCTAGATAAAGGTTCTGAACCGTGACACATTTGAAATCAATAGAACAGGATATGATCATATCATCAATGGTTTTAATTATTCTCTCAGACTAAATATATATCTAAGGATTATAATATTTACTAAAATTCAACTCTTTATCTCGATCCCTCTGATGACTTCATCAGAACATCAAGGTAAATCTCAGATTCCAATCAGATACAATAGAATATGGAACTCCATCTAACTTATTCACTTTCTTAATGTATATCCTAGAAATACAATAAAGAGAGAAAAATTATTTGATATTAATTAATATTGTTGACTTCATAATGGGTTTAACTATAACCCAAATAACATTATGTCCTTTAGAAATTTTGGGGAGTCTAATGAAAAATCAAGGGTGATGTTTTCTCATTTTGATACTAGTATGGGTTGTGGATTTTCCAACCAATTAGACTTTAATCTCTTAGAAACAAATTACCTACATAGAAAGAACCTAGATATATACACTGAAATATATGTTTTCTTTATATACTACTAGAAATACCCATTTAGATCTATATACATATTCTTATATCTGGAATGAATAGATAATGACGAAGTATGATCCTCATCCAACAGATCCTTCTTAAAATATGGTATAAAAGAAAGAAATACTTAGTTCATAATCTTTATCATTACGTCCCAATTAGTGTTCAAATTAAGAACATCTATGACATTATTTTTCAATTCCTTATCTTCCTTCTATGTATCTTTAATACTCAAATGATTAGATGGATGACCACTCATTTGAGCAGGACATGATTTCTTTACTTCCTTCAATGTTTCTAGATTCATCCATTGAATATAAAAAAATTTAAGACTTTTGTGATCCTCATAATAGATAATCTAGCATGATCCTTTTATCTCATATCATTTCCCACCTTGTTCAGTTTCCCAAGGTGGTAATGTATTAGGAAGTCATAATAATTAATCAACTCCAACATTTTTCTTTATTTCATATTCATAAATTTCTAAGTGAATTTATAATTTTAAATTTTATGATCAATATATTTATCACATGTTTCTATACAAAGTTAATTCCTTGAAGTATTTAATTCAATAATTACCATAGTTAACTCCAAATCATGAGTTGGGTAATTTTTCTCACAAAACATCAATTTTCTTGAGACATAAGCTATCACCGTATTATTCTGTATGAGGATGCATCCTAGTACCTCCATTGATGTGTCAAAAAATACCACACACCCTCCTATACTATAAGGTATTGTAGTAATATGTGAATTGATTAATATTATCATATTTTTATTGAAATTTTCATCACAATAATATGTCTAAAAAAACATTGTTCCCTTCCGAGTTAACATAGTGAATTTATTAGAAAGTAGTGAGAAATTATCCAAAAATCATAAATAATATCCAGTCAAACAAAGAAGACTATGAATCTAAGTCATCATGGTTATTATGGGGAAATTTTTAATAACTTACATCTTTGATGGATCCACCGATACATCCTCTTTTGAGATTACAAGACCCAAAAAATGAAATATTTTATAGCCAAAATTTACTGTTGGTAAATTTGTCATATAGATTATTCTTCCTTCGAGAATTCAATACAATCCTCAACTGATCTTCATACTCTTCCTAAATATTTGAATATAAAATAATATTTTCTATAAATACTACCACAAACTGATCATGGTAATCTATAGAGATTATATTCATCAAATCGATGTAGATGACATGGTAATCAGTAATACCAATTAGATTTAGAATAAATTAAAGGTGTCCATACCTTATTCAAAACACTATATTGGTTTTATCCTCATTTTTGAACCCCAATTAATGATATCCAGAATAAAGATAAATCATTAATAATATTGATCTCCATGAAATTGATCAAACAAGTCATCAATATACGGTACATAATAATTGTTCATTATTTTTATCTTGGTCAATTACTTATAATCAATATAGAGTCACATGAATCCATATTTTTTTGAAAAAAAAATAGGTGCGCCCTAAGGTGAATCACATGATGAATGAATACCTTATCAAAATAGTCATAGAGTTTCTTCTTCAACTCTTACAACTCAATGGGGGGAATTATATATGAAGTATTTAAAGTAGTTATAGTACTAGGAATGAGTTATATTGGAAACTCAACATCATGATTTGGTGGAATATTAAAATAATATTCCAGAAAACACAAAATAATATCTCGTATAAAAGGAATATATCCTATATTGAGTTTCTCCCCAACTATCGTAGAAAAAGACACCTTTTGAATAGAAATTAATACCCATAAAATGGTTTCATTTTTCATCAAAAGTTTATATTTATCATTGCAATGATACACAATCATTTTTGGATTCAGAGTATCTAAAATGACTTCCCTCCCTTAAACATTTATATGATATTTATGTAAATAAATCTAATCCATGACAAATATGACATAAAATTCAACCAGAGGGAAAATAAAAAGATTTACAGGAATAAAATTCCCATAAAATTTAATCAGAGAAGAATCATTGTCTTGAGATGAGATCATCAAACCATTAAGGGGTATCATTTCAAATTCAACATGTAATTATTGAGATGGTACTTTGATACCCTTATAATATTAATTAGATATAAAAGATTGGGTTCATCCATAATCAAATAGTTCATTGTTATTCTAGATTGGAATATAATTATACCTTTCACAACTTATTTATCATACTCTACATCAGAAATACTGATCACAAGAGATTTCCATTTATATTTGGGATTTAGAGGTTACCAGTATTTATCATTTTCATTAACCTTCAAATTTGATCACTTGTGAGTATAATTACCAAACATCCTGCATTTGAAACACTAGAGTGTTCATAGTATATAATGTGGTTATTTTCCTACATCATTGGCTAAATGTTTCCTATCACTTCGATATTCGATTTCCTAATGGCCTTGCTTTATAAACAAAAATTATTTACTAGTCACTTTAAAATAATTTTGTCTATTCCTCCGTCTATAATTCAATCATAATGGTAGGTTCATATTCTTTTATGGATGGTTTTCTATTATTAGAACTCCCTTTGAATTCAACAGTTATTTTCTTATCAAAACCAAGATATCTATGGGTAACTCCAATCTCCATTTATACCTTAGTAGTATATAAAATTATTTATTTATAGCTACTAAATTATCTGATGGATAATTCCACTTAGAGACTTGGTTTTAAGACACATAATAATCAATAAATATTATTTTCTAGTTTAATGATAAAATTAGAGGCATACCTCACAAGTCTAGTAAATTTTGACTCATATACTGATCCATCATATTTCTACTTTCACTCAGGAATCTCCTTTATTTTTATATTAATAGTATGAGGAAATTAATTTTTGACAAATAAACTTCAAAACTCATCCCACTCCATGGAGTTAATTTTTCCCATAGCCTTATGTTCTTGATGAGAATCTACCATTGATCTGATTCCTATTCCAAACAATTAACCTAAAAACAGACATGAAATATTCAAGCTCTAAACACTAGTGAATCAGAAATATATTTTCAATAGTACCGACCAATTTCCCAGTAACTTGTATATCAACATATCCACTAAATGAATACGGATTTTTATTCATAAGAGACTCAGAATAACATTGTTATGTTCATTCCCCATTTGGTAGTTCATCATGATTTATAGCTTCTGATTGTTTTGTAAGCATGGAAATGGTATTCATCATTCTAGTGCCTATAACACGTGGTTTCTTAAAAGAACATGTATTGAATTATTCATCACATTTAGCATTAACACAATTATTTCAGGTTGCATATGTTGGCTAAAACCCTGACGAATAGTGTGACAAATAATTATCATAATGGGAAAAACATAATCATTAAATATCATTTGTAGGATGACTAAATCACGACACCTTCTTTTTAAACTATGAAACCTTAGGATTAACCTAGGTTATCCACGATTATCATATTTTTAAATCCATATTATTAATTTGAAAAGAAAATATGAATTAACACAGGAATATCCCCTGAGAGTGTCAAACTAGGTGCACAGTATGGGGACACCCACCATGAACCATAATAATGTAAGAGATCAACTTGGCCAAATCCTTTTGGGGTTATTACCAATAGATGCACCTTTTCAAAAACCAAACCTACTTACATTATCTAGACATTGAATATTTTCTAGGAAAGACACACTCCTTTGTTTACCATATCTTACGATATTATCCTACACATATAATTATCATAAGGGTTCATATTAAAATTTTCTCATCCAACTTCCCAAATTTAACTAAACCTTTCTCTGATACCATCTATAGAGACCCATACTTTTAATATATTAATATTACAAATTCTTATATGAATATTCATTAAATAAAATTATGACCCATTACATAAATGTATAAGTTTAGTATATTTGGAAAATTTTACACATAAATAACTGTTTTATAAGAGATCTAAATAATATCCCACTTATTTCTTAATAAATATCACCATTCCTAGACATATCATACTAAATGATTTTATTCATAACCTATTTTTTGGAAATATAAGAAAGGATGAAATTAAATCATCTGTAAGGGTAAACAAGGTAGATAATAATGATCACTCAAGAAAAACATGAGCATAAGTGTATGATAATATAATATTAACACTTGAAAATCATACCCAACATATCATAGATCATAATGTTGAATAATTTAATAATGATTATGAGTTCATAAGTCATGAATCAAAAAAGAATCAAAAAACATAATCCATAAAAATATAACATTAACATAGGATCATATCATCAAATAGTGAAATTAATTATGGAATAATCATAATCATAGAAATATTATGCCAAGGATATCTACCAAGAGATTAATTACATGTTTTCATTAGGATATCCTGCAATATACCGGCTTTATGATTGGGATAATCTCTCAAGTACCATCTTTTTTAGTGTTTGGATAATCTCCTATGTAACCTCTTTTTTTGTCATCGGATAACCTCCCATGTACCCTTTGATCCCACTAACCTCAATCTTTACCCAATATATTGTATGAATATATAATTATAGGCCCATTAGTCAAATAATTATAATTATATTTATATGTATTCCACAATATCATAAAAATATTCATCATATCTTAAACCTTGGAAAATAAAATGGTTTTCAGTGATATTTCTTCACCATCACCATAAAACATCTAAAGGAAGAGTAAATATGTTGTAGTTAGGTAATATACATAGTAAATCATAATTAACACAAATAATTTTATCATAGGTGAAAAATCACTTTAAAAGATCGCTGAAATATTTCATTTGGAAAAAACATTATTAAATTAAAATAAAATATCTAAAATCTGAAAATTTCAAAAATATTAAGGAAAAATTTTATTTAAAAATAAACATGGAAACATCTATTGGAAGATATAAATCAGTTAGAAAACATGATATAAATAAATTCTATTCATGACTTTCAAGTTAAAACGATGTTTTTTTATCATTTTCTTTAAAAATTCTAAAGCACCAAATTCACAAAATTACAAGAAGATTCCATTGATTTATTTTATTAAAAGAAAAACCTGGCTAAAAATTAATTATTAAAATTAATAGGATAATATTACAAAATTATTGAAAACCATTTCAATAATACTTTGATATATAAGAGTATGATTCATGATTGACACATAAAACATATGTGGTTTTCCCTAAAACTATTCTTCATATATCTAGATTTCATAAAGAGAGAAAACTGATAGAAAAACTGGTAATTTTATGAAATAACTAGATTATAATAAAATTAATGATATTTTTAAGAGTTAGATCCTTAAATTTCATCTTAAAAACATAATAAAAAACAATGCTCGTAAACAATGAGATTGTAACCTAAAACCATACCATGAGTTTAACTTATTTCAAATGTTCCCTAGAAACATACAAAATAAATTAAAATTTGTTATGATTATATCATAGATTAATTTTAATAATTATAATATCATATATTATCCACTTATAACATTTTTATGCTCATTTATTAAAAATTATTTATTAAATTGGTGATTTCTGTTGTTAATAGTTTCGTTTTTTAGGAGGATTTCAGTATTGTAGTTTCTGTCTCTATACATTGATCATGGTTACATAATCTACTAAATTTTGATACTGATATTAATATTATATATATTAATCATATATATAAATATCTTAATCCATAATGTATAGAGATAAAAAATTAATTACAAAGTTCATAAAGTCTGTAGGTCGTACAAACGCATGAACATTGTTTTCAATTTTCAGCAGATGGAATAAAAAATGTTAGAAAATAAATCACATGTAAAATGAAATTTTTATGTCATATATATCTTATATATTCAAAAAATCCATCCTTATTACCATCCGTGGAAATCATAATATAAAAACAAATCACTTCGCTTCATAGAGGTGGTAGTCCACACATTCGCAATAGCGACGTTATTGTTTTCCAACCGATGCGAAGATGTTAGAAATAGTTTTTACATTACCATAATAAAAATTAATCATATTTAATATTATTAAGTTGATATATTAGTTTATATACCTTGAATTTAAAGGAGGTATAAGAATAAATAAAATTGAAAATGGATGGTAAATAGTTACACCTCTTTATTGACAAATCTCATTTGGAATACACCATAAGCCTTGAAAGGGATAATATCTTCACAATTAGATAAGATATAGGTTATGGTGAAGGAATATAGTAATTTATTAGGCTAGTTATTGGTATATCTAGATGGATCAAAGTGATGAAAATAATTTAAAGTAATTATTCTCTTTTATAAGTGAGGGGATGATCACTCTTGATATTTCTTTAAAGATTAAAATATAATAAAGTAATTTTCAAGAAATATAATTCCAAATAGAAATAAATATTTTAAGATAAGGTAATATGTGGTTGAAATATAATAAACTAATAAAATTAGACATTTTTATGTGGTTTTTTATACCCTATCTTTTGGTTTAACCCCTTAGTTAACCAATATTAACGATAACTATGGTAATGAGCTTTTCACTCTTAAAGAGTCATAATATTAATTATAAGTTAAAAATTGGATCATAAATGGAAAGGGGAGTATATTTTATACAAGTTATAGTCCTAATTGTCCTCTTTATTTTTTTATGTTTTTTAAATAATTTAATAACTTACTCCCTTTCATAAAACATAAATAATTTCATTTTTGAAACTATTCACATAATTTAACATCTAAATAAAAATGAGAGAAATGGATTAAAAAAACTTTTAAAAAACAATAACTTTTTATATTTATAAAAAAATTATTGTAACATAATAATTCACCCAAATTATACTTCTTGTAATATTTTAATAATCATTTATTTTTTTTTCAATTAATTGAGTAAATTATGTGTCAGTATTGCGTAAGAATTTTAGATAGTTATTCAATAACTTAAAAATATAAATAAATTATAATGGAAAAATTTAATTCTTATTCCAAATAAAAATTTATAACTGATCTTATTCTCCTTTTATCCTTATGTAAAAATTCTAGAGATATTAAATTCAAGAGAGTAAGATTTTGTATTAATTATTTTTTTAAAATAATATAAATGTAATAAGTGTCCATATATTTTATTATTGGATGTAAATGTCTGAAATAAACTCATAATATAGTATAAATTAAAGTGTTATAGAAATTGTAATTAATTAACCAAATGTTTTTACCATATTTTACAAATTTTACACAAACTATAGTGACAAAAAATTAATATGGATACTATTTATATTGAACAAAATAAAAGTGAAAAATTTATAAAATCTATTCAAAATTATTACAAATATGGAATCTATTTTTAAATATTAAGTTACTATAAGTGAAGAAAATCATTTTAAAATATGTCCACAAAACGTGATGAAAACAGTTTTTTTTGGAAAACACACTTTAAGAAAAAAAGGATATATATTCTTATCCCATACCTAGAAAAAAAATTTAGGAATGTTAAATTTTCTTGGAACATATAATATATTAATTTCATTAAAATCATTCATAAATAGTGATTAATTTAATTTATTAAGATAAACACATTTTGTGCCAAAAAAATATTTCCAAAAAAAACATATCTTTTACTTTAAAATGTTTTAATTTCATTTCTAATCAATTGATAACTAATATATTTATTAGAAACCCTAACTTTTCAATAATTTGGTCAGTACTATTCATACCCACCAATATAACTGTTATTTTATAACGATATACTATATTTCGGTTCTTTTAGACTTGGGGTTGTGTGTATCAAAAGCTATTGAAAATTTTTTATTTAAGGAGAAATATATTATAAAATATTAGGGTGTTATAGGTAAATATGAGATTTTGATTTTGTTACCTAACAGGTATGTTATGATAGAGCTCTTGAACCATACATATTGTAACAATCCTTTTGTTCCCAAGGGATATTGGAATGTGTGTATCTCATCTTGAGTTTTAAATTTATCTATGGTCCTTAATTTTGTTATCTGGGTCCAAACTGAGAATTATTTCTTATTAGGAAGTAATATTTCTTCATTATTTGACATTGTACCATGATATCCATAATACATCATCTTATTCCCTAGGATTGTGTTGGGTAAGATTCTCTAGGACGGAACCCTCTAATTATTCAGAACCTTGTTAATGATATAGTGTAGGATGTTCATTCAGTAGAACAGATTGTACCTTTTACCCAAACTCAATATTGGGATGTGTAACTAGGAGCTGTAAGAGACAAATATTCTGCTCAATAATTCCTTCATCATAAGCCTCCATCCTTTTAAGGGATGAATAACCCTTAGAAATCAGATGAATAATTGTAAAATATTGATTAGATATTTGAAAACTTTGTGACACAAAAATATATAAAGGTAAAATGTGTTACCTTTTAGCATGAGGAACATAGAAATAGGTGGTTTTAAATGATCATATAAGAATAAAAACAAGAGGTATTGATGTGTATAGTTTTAAAACTACCCTATTTTAGTAGTTTTATTAGAATCCATGACTATAGTGAAGTGTACAGAGTTTCTCTCCATTTAGTATAGTGATAAATAAGTGATAGAATACACTAATCATTTTCTTTAATTGGATTTTTTATCTCGAGGTTGTGAAAAAATACAAGTATAAGGATCAACGACTCTATATGGGTCAGTGACTGAACATTCATTCTCTGGTCTCAATGTAGATTATTTTCACTTATATAGAGGTCATTAATATAGTGATGATGGTGGAAATGGATCTAGTAGGAATGTTTGGTTTGTTTGGACTTACTCCTCTACACAATGGAAAACTTATTAGAACACATAGAAATAAGAGGAAGAGGAATGAGACTCATAGTGGCGGTGGTGGTAGTTCTCAACCATGAGTTTCATCTACACCATCAATAACACATAACCGTGTTCCTTTTACATACCATTATTGTGAATAAACATGGAACACTTTGCGTTATTTCCCCATTTTTCATAATACATACAGTTATTGTGTTCAATGAGGTTATTTGTAAATGTTCTATGAGGCTCGGTCCACACCTCATTAGGGTCTGGATCATTATCTCTAATGTGAACTATGACATATTCATAAGATTCTATGTCTACAATACTCCAACCATAGAATTATGTAGTAAAGAATATTCATCTAGTGAGATTTTTTCTAATGGAAGTTGATGTAGCCCCAATGACAGTTAGAGGGATTATTTTTATTGCATCATCTATAACAATCACTTTGTTTGACACAAGAGCCTCTCATTCATTTTCATCAACCTAATTTTTTGATATTATGAAACACATAATGGAACTCGAGCCATTTTTATAGAGATGAAAATGATTCTCAACTAGAAAAACATGTAGGGTTTTTGATTCCCCACATGTTCTTTCTCAATCTATGATGTTTAGTTAGTTTGGGATTTTATGGTTCTTCACATGGATATCATTGATGTTATTGTTGGGATGGATTGGTTGGTTTTCCATCGAGATGGGGATTATGTTTATCATCGGTTGACATCCTTTACTACCCTTGAGGGGAGATCTTGGATGTTTTTGGGTGAATGTGTAACGCCCCGACCCCAGAAGCCCCTGAGTCGGTGCATTATTTCGTATCATTTGCATGATAAAAAAAGATCAAGTCTCGAAAGACCGATTAGTTTAGTAGACTTGGAATAACTGTATACATTTATAAAGTTTACTTTACATCATAAAGTGAAAAACTACAACAACATATTGTCTCTATAGACCACACTCATATCCTCAAACTATACCTACATGTCATTCATAAAATACTTCTTCATATCTTGGGATAAATAAAACATAGAAAGGGGTGAGCCCATATGCTCAGTAAGGATAACAATATAGCAGAATCTTTCATAAATAATAATAAACATTTAGGGAAATGTATAACTAAAACAAAAGCATTTTAAAATTGAACATAAACATAATATTGAAAAGATAAAATGAAATAATTCCATTTAATTATTCACAAGGATATTCTACTAGTCAAATAATGACATGAAATATCAATAACCACTTTCATAATAATGGAATGCATAATTCTAGACTATCATAACCACATAGTCCAGGCCTTGTGCCAAGACTACAAATAAGATTTTGTCAAGGCCTTGTGCCAAGACACTAGTTTGTCTCATGAGACCTACCGATGCATCGAGGAGCTATAGAGGGCTACACCTGTCACATACTAAGTCCAATTCATTCCTTATATGAAAAGGTTGAAACATAATCTGAACATTCGTATTAAAACTAGCATACGAAATGCCAATATTTTAACCACAAACCATGAATGGAATAAAAATACCACATAAACAGTCAAACATAACTCATTCAATTCAATATGGAATATTTTATTATAATATATAATCCTCAATTGAGAATAATTAATGATATTGACATAGATGAAAATAATCCTCAAAACTATTTGAGATAAATATCCCCCTTTTTCATGAAAACATTTAAAAGTCTCACTATTTATTAAGAATCCATTTAAAATAGATTTTGGAATCAAATTTTCCCATATCACTTTGAAACTTTTAAAAGTAATTTTAATTTTAAAACTTTAATGTCCATATGAATAAATCCATAAAACCATTTTAAAAAAATGGACATTGATGAGAACGATTTAGAATAATAAATCTTTAAAACATTTTAACATTGATATTTTAGTTAGAGTTCCTAACCAAAAGAGAGACACTTGAATACAAATAATTGAGGTAATAAAAACATTGTAATATCATGATAATAAAGGGATTCATGATATACTATGTCAATGTACATTATATACACTATATAAAATTGATTTGATGTATAACAACAAAAAAGTCTCAATGGAATGTAAATTGAGATGAAATCTTTCCTAAAGACCATATCCTTAGGTTAAGGATAAATCAACAACATAATTATGTGTGAAAAATATAAATACACTCAATATGATGGGATATTTATTCTAAAGCAATCAAAGGACATTTACAAATATTATTTTAAAAACAACACCAATGAATTAGATGTTTAACTCAATAAATGTTGATTGAGTTAAAATTACTCTTATCAAGTTCATATCGATGACTTGAGAACTTATCAATGGAGCGATTATGTTTATCAAAATTATATCCATATAAAGGGGAGTGGAAATTATGACATAAGAAAATAAATAGTGATTCCACCCATAATCTTGGAGTAAAATAATCAATGAAGTATGCGTAAAGCCGAATGAGTGGAAATTGAATTTTCAAATTCATTTATTGATTTGGTAACATATGAAACATACACCCATGAATGAAGAATCATAAAATTATGACGTAAATATACATAAATTAAAGTATATTACACAATTAATACAATCATGGGTAGTACACACACCACATGCAATAAATAAGTGGTGAACAATGGAAATCTCACGAAATTAAAAGTGAGATAAAAAACCCCTTACATTTTACATTTTATTTGGTATAGGGTAGGTTAAACTCCTGTATAATGTTTAAATAATAAATATTTAATTATACAAGAATCATATACATTAATATGATATCATATATGATCTTTTAACATTTATTTTTTAATAATATCTTATTATTATCGTTGTTTTCGGTGTTAAAGGATTCATTTTCCTATATATTCATTATTATGTGAGCCATATTTGTTATGGATGGGATGTATATTATTCATATCCTGAATTATATCATGTCTCTAACCATTATTTTTAATCATCAAATGATATTTAGTCTTGAATGGATACGATGGGGAATGAATCTCCTTGCGTTCGTGGAGACGGTAATCCGTAGTTACGCACGAGAGACAATATCATTTTTTTGATATTAAAATAATATATAATTGGATGGTATATCATATATAAAGAATCATTATCATGTTATATTTATTATTTAAATGAATTACACATCATTATTATACCAATCCAAATAATAATGTACTGAATAACAATTACACCACGACGTGGAGACGGTAATCCGTACATATGCACGTATGGTGACATGTCATTCAAAGGATGGATAGAATACTGAATATGGTTGTACCATATTTTTAATAACATCACAGTATATAGAAGATACTGGAGTAATTATTTTATAATGGAAATAAAAAATATAGAATAAGTGGAAGAAGAAAGGAACTTGAAAGAGGGTGGTGAAGTCATTACCTCTTCTTTAGGTTTTTCCTTTTGATTTGATGAAAATGTCTCCTTAATTTGGCTTACTGATCAAAATAAGGCCTCTAGGTTAAAGTGAGGGTAGTTTTAAGGATATTTGGGTAGGGGTTGGCCAAGAAAAATGGCTTTGAAGGAGTGAATTAGAGAGAAGGGGGAGTGCCGTTTTATAAGAGGGGTGAGGGGCACCTTAGGAAAAGATGGAAATATTATTTTATAATAAATTAATATTCGGTTTCTAATAGCTCCCAAATGATTTATTTCGAGGATTAGGTGGTTTTGGGTCAAAAAATACTCAAACAATCAGTTTTAGTCAGGTTTGGGTTACTTTATTAACCTTATCATTTAGTTTTAACTGATAGTTAATTAGTTTGACATTTACCATGTCTCTTTGTATTTTTATATTATATGGTTAATATACTTTCTATAAACTACAAGAGACCCCCAATTGGTTCATTAATGATACAAATATCATTATATAAGTCATATGGCCGAACCTTAGATTTTTAGGAATATTATATCAATTTATAATATAATATTTGTTTTAAAAACCCCTTTGTGTAAATTTCGACACTATTTAATAATTGATTTTTTGTTATAAAGTCATAAAAACTTTATTAATTCGAAAAAAATTAATTTAAGAAATCCTAAAATGTCATATTAACCAATTAAATTCGTTTATGTCATCAAAACTTTCAAATTATATTTATTTTAACATTTATAATACCAATTATTTATTTCTTTAATTAATAAGGAAAATACTACATCATTATTGTGTCATAAATAAATTTATTTATTCAATGTCTAAAAATTATAAATAAAATACCATTATGTATGAAATAATTTTATCATTATAATGAATATTTATAGTCGAATATATAACATATATAACCCTATGTAGAAATTGTTTTGCTAAAAGATATATGCTTATGTCATTTTTGTATTTACTTTAACATAATAAATATAAAATGTCATTATCACTTACAAGTGGCTCCATGGGGTCCAAAAATCTAGGAAAAGATTCTCATGGTCAGACATGTATCAACCAATAGGGTTAGGACACCGTTTAGAGGAATTTAATATTATTATAATATTATTTTTTACCCTTATTTAACTGATTTACCCTTTAACCATGATAAATAAAATATTTACCTAAGTTATTATTCAAAATGTCTAAAAATAAAAGTTACCTATTTACACAATTTGGACCTCCTGATTCTAAATATGGAATCCATTTTTCTAAATTTAAAACACAGAAGTGGCAGAAATTAATTTAAAATTTATTCCCGTTGTCAAAACAAAAAGCGTGTCTTTAAGAAATAATAACTATCAAAAGATTGGCACATGCTTATGTCCAGTTTAAATGTGAAATTATGTCCAATGACCAAAATTGGATTAAATGGTAAAAAGATAATCTAATTATACTTTAAAATCACTCAAATCCATTATTTATCACTATTAATTATTTTGATTAAAAAAGTTGTTTTCAATTACAATTTAGTAATTTTCACTATTCATCAAAATATTATAATTATCAGAAAAGTACCAAAAATGAACCCTAATCTAATTTCGATATACCAAATAAAAACATGAAGTCTAATTTGAAATATAAAATGTATAAAATTTCAAAAAGTGGGTATTACTATTCATACCAGCTAGTTTGATTGGTTGTGGTGTGTCAGAACTCGAAGTTGTGTACCACACACGCTACTGTATTACTCAAAGAGAAGAATACCGTAGAAGTTGGGATGTTACATTCTCCCCTCCTTCAATAAATTGCATCCTTGTAATTTTTAAAATTGGTCTTGAGAATATAATGGAATGTCCCATATCAGAAAAAGAGTCAATAAAACTATCACTTTAAAAGAAAGAAAGAGAAGTACAAAGGTCGCCCGAGATAACTTATACTAGGATTCCATGTAAAAAAACATGGATATTGATGATAAAATAAGTGTCAAGTTCTGAAGGAGAGGGATAGAAAACATGATCAGGAGAGAGTTAACAACAAGAAAACCATAAACTTGTGATGGGACAAACAGTCATTATTTTCCACGTATAAAAAGTAAACCGACAACATTTTATCAAGTTACATTACATAAAGATGATGAATTCATTTATGATATTGACTAAGAACATATGTAGATATACTTAATTTTTAATAAAAGTTTCATTCTTTAATAAATTTCTACTACTAGCTCATTTTTAAATGATGAGTATTCAAGAAGACTTGGTCACACAAGAAGAGCTAGAATATACTACTAGATAATCACATGATCCACAAAGGATAAACTGTATATTTACCTTTCATTTAGAGATTAATCAAAACCAAAATGGTTAGTACAGGAATAGATGATACCAAAAAGGATATTTCAATAGAGAAAGTAACACTAATCCTAATTTCTAAAATTAAACCAACAATAACCCACAGTTAAATAAATACCATTCAATAAACAATTTTCCTTAAAATACTTCAATATAATCTAAACTAATATTGAAACCCAAAACCTTGAAAAATTTGGTTATTTAGTCTTCCACATTAAATTGTATCTCCAAATGACATAAACTACTCTTAAAGTCGCATACTGAAAAGTAGTAAACCTAATCACATATTCTCTATTATAGGTTAATAATTTCCATAAATAACCCAAATCACTATAAATAAAAAACTAAAACATAGATAAAATCCACCATTACTCCTTAAATGAAATCCCCCGGTATTCTATTTTCCTTGGGTATATAGTGTTTCTAACAAAGCGAACATCTTCCAAAATAACATTTATCACTTAATCACCAAATCATTTTCTTATACTAAGGGTATTAATTTGATAAGACATAAGATCCCAAATCATCTTATTATTGATCAATAAAATCATTTAACTAAAAATAATTAGTCACACTAACCAGGGAATTCATGTAGTCCAGTGGTAGGCGATAAATCCCAATCGCACTCTGGTTGTGGGTTTGATTCCCACATCTTTGTCCAACGCGATGGGTTGTCACACGGTCTGCATGTTGTCCTTTTTCAGAAACTATATTTTATAACATTACCAATATGAGATAAATTCTCAAAATAACCATAACATGATTTAACAACAAATGTTATCTCATACCTTGCATTTTCATCCCAAAATATAATAACTTGTAATTGCCTAAAATTCAAGGATCATATAAAACCAAATGGTTATTTATAACTATATCCACAAGATAGAAGATAATTCTTCTCAAATATCATTTTCACATGATAAATTACAGGGTTTCAAATATAATAGAAAATTATTATAAAGTAATCCCATCAACAAGGTGGACTAATACTTTTAAAAATTTCTCCAACCATTTCTTTCTACATAGCTTCTTCATTGACCAATAAAATATCCAATAGAATAGGTAATTCTCTCGGGTAATAGCGATGTCCCCTACATTTACAGAAAATGACTGTAAATGGATTCTTGGGATCAATTTTATTTTTTCCATAGTACTCTTCATTTTTCCTAAGCAATTATTCAATTTATGTCCTTGTTTCACACATGTAATGCATTTCTTTGTTCTATTGAGACACTTTCCTAGGTTTCTCCTTCCACATTTCCTGCATGATTGAAATTGAGGATTCTTTTCTCCATGGTCTCCACTGCTCGATCTCTTATCATTCATCACCTTTTTCATATTTTTTGAGATTGGGAGTTGGTTAATATATATATTGTTGATCATATTTTTGGAAAAATGATTTGGCATGAACACGATACCTTTTACACCTATCAACATTTCATTTTTTTTCTCATTTCCACAACCGTTCCCACCTTTTCCATCATTCTCAAAGTTACTATGACTTCATTTGAATCCAGCCATTGACTAAAACCAGAAAGCATTGTGTGAGTAAAAATAGTCATTAAAACATTTAGAGAATATCAAGACACCATATTTTTAATTTGAAATAACTTAGGATTAGACAAGGTCATTTATTCTCATATTATATTAAAATTCTTTCAAATCAGTTTGTAATGAAAATGTAAATTATCCTAAGAATATCCCCCGAGAGTGTCGTAACTAAGAGTGCAGCAAGGCTCGTTGTCGTGCACCAGTTCCCATTCGAGTCTAGCTCAGAGCGGTGTTTTTGGGTTTTAACCCCCAGGTACTTCTGTTCTAGAGCCACTTCTACCTGTTCATATCCAGATAGGGATTTGTTTCTTGGAAAACTCACAAAATCACTACAATACCAAATTTCTAGGAAGTTATTCTATACTAATCCTCAAAGTCTATCTTTGGGATATGTTCTCTAATTAAAGTTTATCTAAATCTATCTTCTAAGGGTTGTACTAAAACTCCCTCTAATACCAACTATAACGCCCCGACCCCAGAATCCCCGAGTCAGTGAATTATTACATATCATTGGAAGGATCACAAAAGACCGAGTCTCAAAAGACCAGTTAGTTTTGTAGCCTTGGAATCACTAGATACATTCATAAAGTTTAATTTACATCATAAAGTGAAAAACTACAACAACATATTGTCTCCATAGGCCACACTCATATCCTCATACAATCTTTGCAGGTCATTCATAAAATACTTCTTCACATCTTGGGAAAAATAAAACATAGAAAGGGGTGAGATCAGATGGTCAGTAAGGATAACAATATAGCAGAAACGTTCATAAATAATCCTAAACATTTAAGGCAATGTATAACTAAAAAAAGCCTTTTAAACATGAACTTTAGAATAATATGGAAAAGATAAAATGAAATAATGCCATTTAATTATTCACATGGATATTCTACTAGTGGAATAATCACATGAAATATCAATAACAAAATTCATATTAATGGAATGCATAATGACAGACTATCATAACCACATAGTCTAGGCCTTATGCCAAGACTACAAATAATATTTTGTCAATGCATTATGCCAAGACACAAGTTTGTCTAATGAGACCTACAGATTCATCAAGGAGGTATAGCGGGCTCCACCTGTCACTTACTATGTCCAATTCATTCATCATATGAAAGGGTTGAAACATAATCTGAACATTCGTATAAAAACTAGCATACAAAATGTCAATATTTCAACCACAAACCATGAATTGTATAAAAATAGCACATCCATGGTAAAACATAACTCATTCAATAAAATATTGAAGATTTTATTATAATTGATCAACCTCAATTGAGAATAATGAATGATATTAGCATAGATGAAAATAATCATCAAAACTATTTGAGATAAATATTCCCATTTTTCCTTGAAAACATTTAAAAGTCTCACTATTTATCAAGAATCCATTTAAAATAGATTTTTGAATCAAAGTGTCCCATAACACTTTGAAACTTTTAAATGTAATTTTAATCTTAAAACTTTAATGACCATATGAATACATCCTTAAAACCATTTTTAAATCATGTACATTGACGAGAAAGATTTAGAATAATAAATCTTTAAAACATTTTAAAAGGATATTTTAGTTAGGGTTCCTAACCAAAAGAGAGACACTTGAATAAAAATTACTGAGGAAATAAAAACGTTGTAATATCATGAGAATAACAGGATTCATGATATACTATGTTAAAGTACATTATATACACCATATAAAAGTGATTTGGTGTATAACAACAAAGGAGTCTCAATGGAATGTAAATTGAGATGAAATCTCTCATAAAGACCATATCCTTAGGTTAAGGATAAATCAACGACATAATTTTGTGTGACAAACATAATTACACTCAATATGATTGGATATTCAGTGTAAAGAAATCCATGTACATTCACACATATTTTTGTAAAAACAACACCAATGAATTAGATGTTTAACTCAATAAATGGAGATTGAGTTAAAAGTACTCTTATCAAATTCATATCAATGACATGAGAATTTATCAATAGAGTGATTATGTGTAACAAAAGTATATCTAAATAAAGGGGAGTGGATATTATGACATAAGAAAATAAATAGTGATTTCACACATAATCTTGGAGTAAAATAATCAATGAAGTATGCGTAAAGCCGAATGAGTGGAAATTGAAATTTCAAATTCCCTTATTGATTTGGTAACTTAAGAAACATACAACCATGAAAGAGGGATCATACAATGATTATGTAAATATCCATAAATTAAAGTATATTACAAAATGAATACAATCATGGAGAGTACACAGACAACATGCAATAAATAAGTGGTGACCAATGGAAATCTCAAGGAATTAAATGTGAGATAATAAACCCCTTACTTTGTACTTTTAAAATGGTAGAGGGTAGTTTATCCTCTAGTATAATGGTTAAATAATTTTTATTGGATTATAAAATAATCATATACATTAATATTATATCATATATGATGTTTTAACATTGATTTGTTAATAATATCTTAGTATTATTGTCGTTTCGGGTGTTAACAAATTCGTTTTCCTTTATATTACTTGTTATGTGAGCCATATTTGTTATGGATGGGATGTATGTTATTCATATCCAGAATTATATCATGTCTATAAACATTATTTTTAATCCTAAATTGATATTTAGTCTTGAATGGATATGATGGGGAATGAATCTCATCGCGTTCGTGGAGACGATAATCCGTACATACGCACGAGCGACAATATCATTATTTTGATATTAAAATAATATTTAATTTGATGTTATATCACATATAATGAACCATTATCATGTTATATATATTATTTAAATGAATTAAACATCATTATTATACCCATCTAAATAATAATGTATTGAATAACAATTACACCATGACGTGGAGACGGATATCCGTACGTACGCACGTATGGTGACATGTCATTCAAAGGATGGATAGAATAATGAATATGGTTGTACAATATTTTTAATAACATCAATTTATATGGAATATAGTGGATTTATTATTTTATAGTATAAATAACAAAGAATGAAGAAGTGGAAGAAGAATGAAACTTGAAAGAGGCTGGTGAAATCATTACGTCTTCATCGGGTTCTTCCTTTTGATTTGATCAAAAGGGATCCTTAGGTTGGTTTCCTCATCAAAATAAGGCCTCTAGGTTAAATTGAGGGAAGTGGGGAGGATATCTAGGTAGGGGTTGGCTGAGCCAAATGGCTTCGATGGTGTGAATTATAGAGAAGTGGGAGTACCCTTTTATAAAAGGGGTAAGGGGCACCTTAGGAAAAGATAGAAATATTATTTTATAAAAAATTAATATTCTTTTTATAATGGATCCAAACTAATTAATTTTGAGGATAAGGTGGGGATGGGTCGAAAAAAACTCAAAAAATAGGTTTTATATAGGTTTTTGTCTCTTTATTAACCCTATCTTTTAGTTTTAACTCTTAGTTAATTAGTTTGACATTTACCATGACTCTTTGTATTTTCATATTATATGTTTAACAAAAATAATATAAACTTCCAAGATACCCCCAAGTGGTTCAATAATGATACAAATATAATTATATAAAACATTTGTCCAATACTTAAATTTTCAGGAATGTTATATTAATTTATAATATAATATTTGATTTAAAAACACTTTTATGTCAATTTTTACACTATTTAATAAAGGATTTTTGTTAAATTCATCAAAAATTTATTAATTAGAACCAAATACATTTTAGAAATCCTAAAATTTTATATTAACAAATAAAAGTCATGTATTTCATCCAAACCTTCAAATTACATTTATTTTATCATTTATAATACCAATTATTTGATTCTTTCATTAATAAAGAAAACACTGCATCATTATTGTTTCATAAATAAATTTTATTTTTCAATGTCTAAAAATTATAAATAAAATACCATTATGTAGATAATATTTTTATCTTTCTAATTAATAATTATATCCTAAAGTATAACATATATATCCTTATGTAAAAATTGTTTTCTTAAAAGATATATGCTTATGTCATTTTTGTATTTACTTTAACTTAATTAATATAAAGTGTCATTATCACTTACAAGTGGCTCCATGGGGACCCAAAATCGACCCAAAGATTCCCATGGTCGTAAATGTATCACAAAATAGGGTTAAGACACGTTTTAGGGTAATTTAATATTATTATAATATTATTTTTTACCCTTATTTACCAGATTTACCTTTTAACCATGGTAAATAAAATATTTACCGAAGTAATTATTCAAAGTGTGTAAAAATAAAAGTAACCTATTTACACAATTTGGACCTCCTGATTCTATATATGGAATCCATTTTTCAAAATTCAAACACAAAAGTGGAATAAATTAATTTAAAATTAATTTCCATTGTCAAAACAAAAAGCACGTTTTTATGAAATAAGAACTATCAAAAGATTAACAGTTTCTTATGTCCAGTATAAATGGGAAATTATGTCCAATGACCAACATTAAATTAAATGGTAAAAATATAATCTAATTATACTTTAAAATCACTCAAATTTATAATTTATAACTATTAATTATTTCGATTAAAAAAGTTGTTTTTAGTTACAATTTAGTAAATTTCACTATTCATCAAAATATGAAAGTTATCAGAAAAGTACCAAAAAATAACCATAAGCTAATATAAATATTATGAATCCAAAAATGAAGTCCATTTAGAAAGATAAAATGTATAAAATTTGAAAAAGTGGGTATTACAATTCATAACGGCTAGTTTGATTGGTTGTGGTGTGTTAGAATTTGAAGTTGCGTACAACACACGCTACTGTATTTTTTTAAAGAGAAGCGTACCGTGGAATATTGATGTGTTAAAAAATGTGATGAGAGATTTTGTTCAGAAGAACCTTCACATCTAAAATTAGGGAGTTTGATATCCACTTTTTTAGCAGTGTTTTAGGTAGGAGTTATCTAGTTGTGATCTTCCTTGGGTCATCACAGATTTTCAGAAGTATTCCAAATGACTTATCTAGACTTCCATTGGTGTGGAAGGTAGATTTTTATATCAATTTGGTGCTTGGAACTCAATTTATCCCTATTCATTCCTTTCATATGTCACCAAATGTGTTGAAAGAGTTAAAGGATTAACAAGAAAATTTACAGATGAAGGGTTTTATTCATCCTAGTGTGTTTACCTATGTATGATTTAGAGTTTTCTTTTGAGATATAGAAATTTTAAATTTTTTTTAACTTCTAGATTTTGGCCTAATGTTAGTGATTAATGAGATAATGAGAGTTTCATGGGTGTCTGGGGATTTTCTAGAGCCCGGAGACCTGGGTTTTTGAAAAGGAAACTGGGCTGCATGGTTAGTATAAACCATGCGGCCAAATCCGCTGGGTTTGGTTAGACCATGTGAGGTGGGACAAGATTTTTACCAGGGCTACACAATTTGAAGAAATAGTATAGTTAAGGATTGAATGGCCATGTGATGCACCTAAACTATTTATTAGATGTTTTCAACATAGTTTTCACATGGTTAGTCAAATTCTGTGTGTGAACCATGTGAGGTACCCCTTGAGGCAGTAAGGGGCGCATAGATGGTGCACAGTTTGGCCAACCATGCGGCCCAACAATGAAACATATTAATTAGAGCTGAAATTTCAATTTTCCATTAATAATTATTGTAACCTATTTATTTCCCCTCCTTCCTCCAGTGAACATAACCATGATGTTGAGAGCTCTATTTTGAATCCAATTCATACCATTTTCTCCCATTTCATTATCTAGAATCAGATTTGAACACTGTTTGTCTCATTAGATACACAATGAATAGTTGTTCATTCCCCTTGTATCATTACTAATTTCCTTGGCATCGTTTATGCTATTTTCTTGTAAGATAATAAGCCATATATCCAAGATTTTCACTCATTCTTCTTTTTTTCTTTCGATATGGACCGAATCAGAGGCCAATACTAGATTAGTCGTCTATTATGGACCAAAGATAGGTGGTCTATAATTTTTTCCACATGGTTTGGTTATTTTAAATATTTTTTCTATTTTTCTTCATGTCAGAAATTCTAGAGGTTCCCCTAAAATTAATTAAACACATGTATTTAATTATTTAGAACCATTATAGATTTATCACTAGTACCTTTGGGGTATTTGGAGGTTGTTATCCCTAACCTAGGACACCAATTGGATGTCACTTGTATATTTCAATGTTATACAACACATGGTATGAATTTTATCATACCTAGTTAAAGGGAGCCCTTTTTATACTGAATAAGAATTGAATGTGATTTTAAGAGAAGGTAATGCCTCATTTCCACGTGTTACATTGTGTTTAAATGGTTTATTTTTTAAGTGTATTTTATATGAATTTTGAAAATGGGTTGAATGAACTCATGGAATGTGATTATTTTGAAATGATGAATGAGTGGATTGATGAATTTATTTTGGTAGTGGATGCCTTGGAATTGTATACTCATTGGATCCTAATTCCATAGGACCCCATGGTCATTTCCACTCATTGGGTGTTGTTTATGGTTGTGGATACATTTAACCAGTTTACTACTTGGATACTGATTCCATACGATGATAAGGGTCCTTTTACCCCTTGGATTTGCTTTATTAGACTCATGTTGAACGTGGTTTGTTGACATATTCCATGGAATCCAACCAAGTCATTACTGAGTTTTCATTAAGATGCTCCTGGGTCTTGACATAGAAAAGCCTTGGTCTTCTATAACATAGATCTAGCCCCTCATGATCTATCACATTTGATTACACAAAATGGTTGTGTGGATGTGATACAATATATTATAGGGCACAAACATGATGTATGTTATTATTAAATTCTATATAATGACCATGTAAAATGGTATACATCTGAATACATGGTGTGGACATTGTGGTTATCATTGACATGTTTTACAGGTAGGCTTGGTGTGGGTATTTTGTTACAATGGTTTGAATTGATGGTTCTACACTTTTTTTATGATCTACAACTTTCATTCTTTATGGGAGCTAGATTACTGTTTCATAGGGATCCATGATTTTTTATACATGATTACTTCTAACTTGAAACTTTTATTTTATTTCTATTATACATTTTATATATTTCACACTACTATTGTTTATATTATATAGATTGGACTAGTTATAGACACCATTTTCAGTGGATAACTCAGTGTTATCTCACAACCTATTCGGACCAACATTGCGTACCTGGATAGACTTCATGGATGCCAATAGGGACTGGGGAAAGCGCCCATTGTATGGTGGTTTATTTTTTGTATACTTAGGATCTTAGGAGCATAGTAGAAAAATAGGCATGTGAGGCTATCTATATATAGTTCCTTTTTGGTATTTTGGTACCTTTTTGTACATGTATTGTATTAGATTCTTATATACCCATTTTCCTTCTTTGTAGAGATATGACATGATCATCATATTGTATATATGTACTTTTTTATTATTTATTATTACATTCATCAAGATGTTTATCTTATTACGTTTATTTATCTACTTCCATTATTGACTATTATGATTTATATCATTAAGTTTCACTCTGGAATGAGGGAATATTCTCCCCGCATATATATCCTAGGACCTCGCTGCTTGTTGGTAGCCTCTAGTGTATAAGGAGGAATTATTGAGCCTATGTGACCCACTATCTTGGGGAACTGAATAGTGGAACCGAGGTTGGGATGTTATAAAGTGGTATCAATGAATTTTTATGGATTTACTATTTTGAGATAATAGATAGGGTATTAGTAAGGTATTAGATTTTGGTAATGATTTGTTCTTGGGATTATCTAATCCATGTATTGGAAAAATCCAAAATTTCCTAGATAGAAAAATTATTTCCATGTGTTTTGACTATTAATGTTGATTTGATTCAACCATTGGGTGATGTAGTTGAAGTTTTATGTTAATATTGATATGATTTGTGATTTTTTTAACCATACCTAATCCAATGAGGGTATTCCATCTCATGAATAATTTTATGCACTTTACAGTATTGACATTCCATGCACTAGGATATGCCATTAGGATGTATTTCATAACAGTATGACAGTGATATGTGTTCCATGAGTGATACACTTGTTTCTTGAAAGACATTTTTACACTGGATTAAGAAGAAGAGTATGTAATTAAAGTTCATGTTGTATCGTAATAAGTGTTTCCCAGCTTAGGCTATGACTGACACCCTAAAAATCTAGCTATAGAACATTGATTCATAGACCACTGTTTGCGTGGACCTGAACGTGTTATGGTTTGGATTAAGTGTATTACATATTTCATTTCATGAGGTGTATGTTCCTTTATGAAAAAGATGGAAACAAATATTTCTCAGCCATTTTAAATAGAAATTTAAATAAATGTGAATTTAAAATCAAATTTAATTGGTGAAATAGATAACGTGACCTAGACATAGCTTTTGAGTAGAAATTAGGTAGTGTCTCTAGTGATGTTTGTGACTATTTTTTTTACCCAGTCCTGAACATAGAAGCAGGTAGAGGGGTGTGACCTGTTTATAAGACGGCGATGACATATGCTATATTTTTATTTAATATATTCTGGTTATGAATGTTTTTGAGGCATGTGTTTGACATTGTAAATACATTCCACCATGATGACCTATAGTCGTAAGCCATGTTAGTGGCGATAAACAAGCTCTAGAGGTGGTGGTCTATGGGATGCTAGTATATACTCTTGTAGTTTCAGCTAAAACACCTATAGTTATTCTAGATATGGGTGTTGAGGTAAATTTTTTTTGAGAGTTTTATGTGATTTTATGAAAACTATTCAGGGAACCCCACAAACAACCTCATCTTTGGAAGAGCTAAAACATGTTTTCCAGTAATAGAATCCAACAACATTTTTCAGCGTATGTTAGTCCACATGATGTTTTGTTTTATATATAGACTGTATTTTATACCTTTGAGCATATAGATACACCTCTTCATAGGATAGTGTAGCTTGTGACATATATGTATCGTGTAGTAGATAAGTGATGGTGGGATGTTTTATAATTGGATGATATTTTGTGAGATATGGTTTAGAGGGATTTAAAAACCATATTTAATGATTAAATTATTTCTAAGACATTCAGAGATAAAAGGACCAATGATTTCATTCATATGGAGTAGGGAACAATGTCTTTTTTTGGAGTATTAAACATTCTTTACAGAGCTTCATCATTTTGCGTTGATATATCTTGATGGCAAGGCATCGAGGGAGATATGGTTTGAGTAAGGTATAAAAATTCTATTTTATCCTAGTTAAATGTGTTTTTATTTTCTAAAATTAATGATACGATGAACTAATAACTTATTAAAGAGAAAAATATAAGGGATTTAGGGGGTGCAGAGTAGGGAAATTCAATCTATCGACCTAGTTGTTAAGCTTATAATGGTAGGAAGTGACAATTTGAGGCATCTTTGAGGGGAGTACCATCCAGGATCTTAGTCCTATTAGCTCTGTTTTCTTTCATCAGTGTATAATATAAGAAAATATGAGGAATTTGTGTGATAAATACCCATTCGATTGTAGAGATTATGACATGATGGGCCACGTACATCATTTTTTAGAACCTTTCCTATAACAGTTAGTTCAATTGCATCAACTCTGACTATAGGTTTAGGAGTGGGAATGATAACTCTACATTAGGACAGGATATGGGGCAGTTCCAGTCATTTAGGATGAGTGGTTTTCTTGTATGAGGCATTAAGGCACAAGTTACACCTAAACAATATAGTGGTCTTGTTTCAGGTAGTGAGTGTGTTTCATGGGGCCATAGCTCAAGCCATATATATTCTGTACAACCTAACCATGAAGAGTAGAGTGCTAGACCATGTATAGTAAGAGGTACTATCTTAGTATCATCTAATATAGTATCTTCCCTATTAAATACAAGTGCATCACATTCTTTCATATCTATACCAATTATGGAAATACTTAGGCATTTTGTTCAATTTTATGATGTCATTAGGAATTTAAATACTCCGTTCGTTAGACGAACATATGGTGTATGCCAGTTTAGGGAGGGACCGCTTGATATTGGCGAGTGTCTCTTTTTATGGGATTTTTTTTCTAGAGATGATATGTTTTGATGTTGTAGTCAAAATGAGATACATAGTTTCTTATTAATACAATGTTGATTACTATCGCTGAAGGGTGACCTTGAAATCACTAGAGGGAAGAGAATTTATTCACAAGCTTGAATGTGATGTATATGTACAAAGATCTGGACTAGATTATCTTGGTCTGGGAGGTATGATGACCCATATCTCTAGTTTATATCTAGATGACCACATATTATGTACAGAATATTTCCCTCCTATTTTTGATCATTTCTGGGTTGTTTTTCCCATATGGGTTTTCTGGTTTACCTCTAGAGACAGAGGTTATGATATCTATGAAGCTAGTTGTTGGAGTTTCACTTGTATACATTCCTCATTATAGGATGGCTACAATAGAGTTTCATGAGTTCAAGAGGTAGGTAGAGGACTTGGAGACAAAGTGGATTATATGACCCAATAATTCTCTAGAGGGTTTGCTCGTCCTTTTGGTGAAAAAGGATAACACTGCCCTTTGTCTATACATGGATTATCAAAACTTGAACTAACTGGTGGTTATGAACCCATATCCATTTCCTCCAATAAAAAAACTCTTTGACCAATTTTATGGAGCCCAGGTGTTCTCAAAAATTCATTTGAGTTCGGGATATCATTAGGTTCATGTTCGACCTACAGACATACCTTGTTCAACATTTTGTAGAAACTATAATTAATATGAGTACCTTGTTATTCCATTAAGTCTCCTGAATGTGTATGTAGCTTTCATGGAATTGATAAATTATTTATTATATCCTTATTTGGATTCTTATATGGTGGTATTAATGAAAAATATATTGATGTATTCTCAAAATCGACATGACCATGCCAAATATATTGAGATCATTTTTGAAAAACTAAGGGAGAACCAGTTACATGATAAGATCAAAATGTTAAACTTTTGGATGGATAAGACTCACTTCTTGGGTCATATTATATTATAGATAGGAGTATCAGTTTAACTGGATAAGGTAATTATGGAATCCCACCTTTTTTGTTACATAAATATTTCATTACATTGACTAAAATGAATGATCTTTTAAAGTTTATCTTCTTGGTAAATAAGAACATAATATGTGAAACAAAAGAATCATCGAATACACTTGAAAGGATTATTCATGGGGATCATCCTAACTAAATTTACCACATCTTATATATTAGGGAAATACCTTAATGTAAAGGGTTGATAATGAGGCACAATAAGGGAATAAGAAAGGGAAACCTTTTACATGTGATCAGGGGGAATATTAATAAGAAAATTAGGAATTTAAAAATATCATGGGAAAGAGAACATGAGGAATATCATAATTAAAAAAATGAATCATAAAATTAAAATGTAGATACCACATTTAAATGATACCTTATATCACATGTCACCAAAGTATATCACCAAGGGGTCCTAAAAAATGACCAATGATATTCACCAAGGTATCATAAAACATGTCACCTCTAGAGATTAAATTAATTAACTAATGCATTGGAGCACTATCCAGGATATTCCTTTATACGTATTAATTAATTATATCCACAAATATCATAATCAACCATTTTATTAGTAAAAAATACATTATAAAGAATAATAATTTATCAAAATCATGGGGAATAAAAGTTGTTAAAGACATGATCATTACATCATTTTTATGATATGGATAGAGAATGTGGGTTTATTATGTGCAAATCCATGAATAAAATAAACAATTTTTACATTTAGGTGAATAACCCTGAAAAATAAAAAGGTTTGGGTTTTCAAGAAATGTAATTAAAAGAGAATTATTTAAATAGAGGTATAAATTTGAGATGTAAATTCAGCAACATGATGGCTATAGAACATGTTTTTAGAAAAATGGGAGGGGAAAAGGGTCTACCATAGATTAAAAATAATTTTTATCTAAGGTTATGATCAAAAGGGTAATAATAGAACATAACCATGACATTTATAAGACATATACAAAAATAATATCTTAAATTGATGAGAAAGGAATGATAATTACCTTGCCTTAAAAAGATACTCCTAGATCTTGGTCTTGGGGGATTGAGGAAACCTTGGGTGTAACAACCCAATTCTTCTTTGGAGGTTCAAATATTTTAATTTTGGATTATATAAGAAGAAAACGAGTTAAAGGGGTTAAATGAAAAATTCAAGAATTACATGGCCAAACATGGTGGTTACACGACGTGTACTTATTAGTACACACTATGTAACTTACCCATGTGTGGTTGATCATGTCATGTAAGGGGAGCTGGTATAGGGGGAAAATTTTAGTACTAACATAGCGTGTTGCCTATTAGTACACATTGTATAGTTTTTTTTTTGGATAAAATGGGAAGTATCATTGGTTTTCTGTCATTTGGACAGAGGGCTGACCAGGTATTGCGAGCACCACTGTCACATCTCATTTTGTCTCCCGATTGTTCTTCAAAACTCCGTTATGATCGCTATTGGATGTGTTTGAACACAATTGGTAAGATATCAATTCATCTTGAGCCATTATTTGAGATTTTTCTCTTGAAGATTTTATTTAAGGTTGATTGTTTATCATCCTTTTGTAGATCTACATCGATCTAGATTGAGTTGGAGGTTATGGCTAGACAAGGAGAATCGTACTATGACAAGGTAGGTGGCCTTATGCCTTTAGATCTATATCAAGTTGTTTATATGTGTATTATTTATGTCCGACCCTATTTAGGGTGTAATATTAACTGGAATTTGACCCTTTTTGTTTCCTAATGATGTTTAGGTCGTGATTTTAATTAATTAAAGCATGCTTGAGCGTGTCGGTTTGATAAAGGGCCACCTCGTGGGTGCATTCGCTTGGAATGACCGTTTACAGCTGTTTGGTCGATATTACCTATGAGGAATGCCTTGTTTTCCATTATTGGGTTTTTAAGTATGAATTACATTATAATGGAATTGAAAATTATGGTAAATTGTAATTGGTTTGATTTATGAGTTTGGAATTAGTGATTTCCCCCTTTCCCCATGAGATCACAATTATCATTTAAGAGTTGTGATAGTTTAATTCACTTGTTTGTTGATATGTGTGATTCTCAAGTGAGTTGTTATATGTTAACGATGTAAAAGTGTAATTTACATGTGTAGTTTAATGTTCCGAAATGATTATATACCGTGCTTGACCTTGATTGATTTCTTATGCATGTGTGCAAGAATTTGTTATGCCTATGGGAAAGGAATGTTTACACCTGTGGGTGAGGAGTTATTATTCCATTGGGAAAGGATTCATTAGGCATTAGGGAAAGGATTTAGTTATGCCAATGTGTAGGATTTTTTATATTTATATCAGAAGGATGCTTAATATATTTTTAAAATGGAATTATATATGATGCGTTTTCAAATCCAAAGAACAAGATTGGATTCGATCTTCACATTATTTATTTAGATAGCCTTCTGAGTTATGTGTTGAGTATTATTTATATAGGGGATTGAAGGGCTTAGGATGGATCTCTAGACTTATGTAATTCAACGTAATTTATTAGTTGAACTGAACAATATAAATGTTTTTTCAAAAATAGGACATGTAGGATTGTTTACTTTTGAGTAGTTCCTAGTTTACTGCTTCTCCTTTTTTACCCTACTTGTTTCATATATTCACTAAAAGATAGTCACAAATATTTTGTGGTTTCTTACTGGGATGTATTTTTCACACCCTATTTGAGTCATCCTTTTGTACCCAATAGATTATATTTTTCCATGTGTCAATAAGGGAAAGTTCCCTTCTACAGGTACTTGATATGCTGCTTAGGAGTCAGAGAGCATGGGGCTGAGATGAGGCTTGCGATGTTTCCGTGAATATTTTGGTTTATTTTGTGCTTCTAAGACATATATTGTGTATTTTTTTAGTGTACTTGTTTTCCTAATTTCCTTGAACATGCGACATGCTTCATCATATTTTGTATGGAAGGATGCTTCATTATTTGTATTATTATTCTTCCACTATTTATTTCTATTGTATGCTGTTAACTGCTTCCTCTGTTGTTAATTATTATTCTAATATGTTAAACACTACCAATGAGGGCATATTTTCTCCACTATCACACCATAGGATCTCATTTCTATGTAGAAGCCTCTTTCGTTTGGGGAATGGGCTTGAGGCCATGTGGCCAATCATGTAAAGGGAACCAGTTGAGTGGCACACGAATCCACGAAAAAAAAGTGGTATCATAGGGTTTCTTTTTTGGTTTTCTTTATTGTTTGGTGATGGTAGTCATTGATGGGAATGAAAGGGATTTGGTACTATCCTGTGATTTGGAGTAGCTACCCTACATATAGGGTAAAGCCAAATTTTGTCGAATGAAATTGTAATTTTTGGATTTTTAACTATTACAGTTGATTCCATTTCACTATTGTGTGACACAATTGTTTTGTGCTGTTATTATCGATAATATTTTGGTTTGATTTTTTTTGCGACCCGATGAGATGAGTGTATTCCATCACATGAATCATATAGGCACTTATTATAATTCACACGCAATGCATTCTTACCATGCCATTTAGAGAGAATTACTGATTGCATGATGTTGGGATAGATGTCAGGCTAGATATGCATGATATTGTGATAGATACCATGATAGATATGCCTAATGTTGTGATATATGTATTTGTATGGGATAAGGTTCATTTGGATGGATGCAATACATTGATCCCTAAGGAGTATGGGCCTCATAGATCATAATTTGGTGGATCATGTTTCAGCCATGGGATATAAATTGTGTTGTATATGCTACATATGGATGCCAATATTTGATTCACAGGGAGTATGGGCCCCTACGAATCAGAATTTGGAACAACGTTACTTTGTTTTCCAATAACAGGGTTTATAGGGAAGTTTCTAAGGCTTAATATCAGGAAACCTAGACAACACGACATGTGGCTCTATGAACACATGCCTTATGTTCTTCTGTTTGGGATGAAAATGACTTTTCTTCAGCACATTCCATGTACTCATAGTACATGACACGTGGCATATGACCATGTCACCCGCCATGTGAGAGAAAACACTAGTTTCTGAGTTTTGATCAGAACACATTGTGTACCCTATGTACACCTATTGCAGTTTTGTATCGGGAGACCCATATAGCTCTGACCATGTAAAAGTAAATGGCCAGGAGGGAAGACATGGGTAAATGTCGCGTGTCGTCTTGAAACGTCGTGTACCTAGGGTGTTCACACGACCAAGGTAGGCATAATTACATGACCATGCGAGAGATTAAGTGTACAATTCATGTATTATATCTACATTCTATGTACTTGGTGTGTTTTCATTCCCAGACCAATAGGAGTACACAACCATGTAAGGACTTTAGTGAACACACCATGTATGGTTCCTGAACTCCATGTACTCATCTTTTGTGAACTTTTGAGTCTTTTATTATCTTTTTTATTTCATGAATTCTTGAACCAAATACCTTAATGAATAAGATTATGGTGAGATGCACGTGCTGAGCTTTACAGAGAAATGCCACCACAAATACCTCCACTTTTACGCCAGGAGAGTGGAAATGAGCATTCCTCAGAGGTGGTAGGACATGTGATACCAAGGGATCCTCCAGATGTGGAAGTATTGACACTTGCTTTTATACCAGACACTGGTAATGATGCATTGTTTTTTAAGGCTTCATTAGATTTATATATAACTTCAAGAGAGTGCCCCAACCTGCCACATATATGGTCAAACTAATTCAAGTAATCTAACAGCAACATCCACCTACGTTATTAGGCTATGGTGGACCACATGTTGTAGAGTCATCATTGTAGTCCATGCTTGTGATCTTCAGACATATGGAGACACCTCCGTAGAGGAGGGTCATCCACACAAATTTTATGCTATGTGATTCAGACAAGAGGTGATGGGATGTTATCACACATATAGAGCATCATTGGAATATGGCATGAGGGGTTTCTCCAACTATATTCTATGAATACTATTTCCTTGAGTGGATGAGGGCTAATAGAGCCTGGGAGTTTAGGTATCTAATGTAGGGATATAGGTCAGTGATGGACTAATCTACCCATTTCAATGAGCTTCTGATATTGACACCTATTTTTATGGGTGGAAAGATATCGATGGATAGAAGATTCGAGGATGGTCTCAGGTACGACATCCGATCATAGGTGAAATTTTTTATGTTTCGTTATACATATTCCATAGTGAATTAGGGGCTGATTACACAGCGTAATATACGGGAATCAGGGGGTACAAACTAGGGCAGTTCAACGCTGAGATCTAGTACTATCTCGATTGGGAGTAAGAACCATCATATAGTGCTTTATGGAAGTGATACGAGTAGTCAAAATGTCACATCTGGTAGCTGGGAGAGGTGATATCAGTGTGGTAGAATTGGGGAAATGAATATGTAGTATCTTATGGACCTAGTCGAGTGACAAGCTTGATTCATGATGGGACATCTATAGCGCTACTATAGCGCATTTCCACTAGCATATAGTGAGAGAGGTTCTGCTCCGACTCCACATTCAGGAGCATGTTTAAAAGATTCTAACCCCTTAGGGAATAAAATAATTTTGGCCACTCAAGTTGAGGTTGTGGTCATGGATGACGTAGACAATGTCTAGGTTTTTAGAGATAATAGAGTGGACCAGCTTAGGTTTTCCAAGCAGTGTCATAGGGCTGTAGTACATGCTAGAATTTTGCAGTGAAACTGATCCTACATGAGCAGTATCCCAAAACATCTACTATCAGAGGTACTATTCTAGTCACCTATATTTTATCTTCTATACTATTGTATATATGGGATTCACAAGGTTTTATATTTTTTCCTGTTGTAGATAGCATTGGGCTCTGTGTCTTCTCTTCTGATGATGTTATGACACTAGACACTCCCTTAAGGATAAGGAAAATAGGCGTACATCAGTGTAAGGAGTTCCCCCTTGAGGTTTGTGGGTGTCACTTCAATTGGGATCTCTACGTCTTAGAGATGACATGCATTGATGGAATACTTGCAATGGGCTGGTTAGTATCCTTTCAAGCCTTTGTTGATTGCAATTTCTGTTGGGTGACTTTTACATCACTAGGAGGTGGATTGTTTCTATACAAGGGAGAGTAGGATGTCTAGTCAAGCCGAGCTAGACCTGAGAAATTAGGGAGTGGGATGATGAAAAATATTTCCATTTTATATCTGGATGACTAGGGAACACGTCATATATATTTTCCTCTAGTGGTTGATTGTTTTAGGAATGTTTTCCCAGACGAATTTTCATGGAGAACACTAGAGGGAGAGAGAGAGAGTGAGTGGTGGGGTTTATCATAGATAAAGTGACACGAGCTGCACCGATATACATTCCAACTTATAGGATTTCTACAATGGAGCTACAAGAGCTCAAGAGGTAGCTGGAAGATTTAGAGGCAAAGGAGTTTATTCAACCCAGTATTTCTCCATGGGGTTCACTGAGCCTTTTATCAAAAAGGAAGATGGTACCCTCAGGCTTTGCGTGGAATATCATAAAATTAACATGATAATGGTTAAAAAATGACACCCTTTCCATGGATAGAGGAACTATTTGATCATCTTAGAGGAGATCGAGTGTTCTTGAAAATCGACTTTAGGCCAAGATATCACCACGTAATTTTTTGATATTCATACATACCGCATACTATATTTTGTTGCATTGTGGTCTGTACGAGTATGTGGTTATACCGTTTGGTCTCATGAATACACCAGTGTCTTCACTACACTAATGAACCGAGTGTTTGATCCTTACTTGGATATTTTTGTTCTAGTTTTCATGGATGATATTTTTGTATATTTTACCAATTGACACGACCATTCCGAATATCTTGGCATCAATTTGAAGACACTAAGATATCATTTTTCATATGCTATGCTCTAGAGAGTGCAACTTATGGATGGATCCAATTCACTTCCCGGGCCACATCATATTGGAGACATGAGTATCAGTAAATCCAGTAAAGGTGAGAGTACTAGTTACTTGGGAGAAGCCCAAGAATGTCTTTTAGGTGTGGAGTTTTCTAGGGAAGACTAGTTAGTAAAATCATTTCATACAAGACTTCTCATTCTTAGAAGTGCCCATAACGGGCTTAAAAAATAATGGAGTTAAGTACATATGGTCAGATTATTGCTAGATGACCTTTCAAGAGATAAAAGGTATACTAACATCATCACCAAAACTTATTTTTCTAGAGCTAGGAAGGAGTTGCACTGTGTAATACGATGCATCAGGTATCAGGCTGGGAGAAGTGTTTTTACATGGGGATATAGTTGTTGCATATGGGTCTCAGAAGTTGAGTCCACATGAGAGGGACTATCAAACACATGATCTTGGGTTAGCTATGGTTGTTCATGCTTTACGCTGTTGGAGACATTACTTATTATGGGAGTGTTTTTTTGTGTTCATGGAACACAAAAGTCTTAAGTATATCTTTACTCAATGTGATCTAAGTCAATGGAAAATAAGGTGGGTGGAATACCTTCAGTATTCCAACTTTGAGATTTCCGACATACCTATAAAAGGAAATGCAGTGGCTGATGCACCATGCTGGAGGACACAGATGCAGGTAGTGCAAGAGGCTAGTGGAGAATAACATATTTTGGGATTATTATCTGTGATGCATTTGTAGGTGCAGGACCATGAAAGAAAAACATTACTATCTTCTTTAGCCGTGACTTATATGCTCTTGGATAGAGTAAGGATGAGACAACTATCAGATTCTGAGGTTCTAGTACTGAGGGAGAGTGTGGATGGTGATGATCCACCTCTTATTTGGATGGTAGTTGATAATGAGATCTTACAGATCCATGGACGTGTCTGGGTTCTAGTGGGCATACATGAGAAGATGATATGGGAGTTTCATGCTTCAGCTTGGGTAGTAAATCCAAGAGTTTCCAAGATGTACCATGAGTTGTGCCATTAGTACTGGTGGTGGGGTATAATGAGATATTTGGTTGGTTTTGTTATGAGCACCTGTCAGCAGGTGAAGGTGGAACATCAGCGACCAGATGAGATTTTATAGAAGTTAACTATTCTAGAGTGGAAATGGGATGAGGTCACAATGGATTTCATGACTAGGTTACCATGTTCACTTAGAGGAAATGATGTTGTGTGGGTGATGTTTACAGACTTATGAAGGTCACTCACTTCTTACCAATGAAGGAGACCTTTGGTGTTGATGAGCTTGGGAAGTTGTAAATTTGTGAGGTGGTACGAATTCATGGGGTCCCTCATTCTATCATTTTAGATAGGGATGCCTGCTTCACCTCTTTTATCTGAAGAGTTTTCAATGGGAGATAGGTACACAAGTGATTCTGAGCACAAAATAACACCCTCAGACTGATGTACAGTCAGAGCGTATAATAATTGTGCTGGAGGACATGTTGTGAGCACGTGTCCTCAAATTTGGGGGCACTTTGGAGAAGCATATTCCCCTGATTGAAATTTCAAAAAATAAAAATTTCCAAGAAACTATAGAGATGGAACCATATGAGGAGTTGTACAATAGGCAATTCTGATCACCCATGTGATGGCTGGAGGTGGGTGGGGCAGCTTTACTAGGACCACATCTCGTGTAGTAGACTTCTGAGAAGGTCTAATTGATTCAGAAGAAGACTGATACTGGACAGTCTCATCAGAAATCTTATGTTTATTTCCACAAATGGCCTTTGGAGTTCGAGGTTGGGGATCGAGTTTTCTTTCATGTTGCAATGAGGTTGGGACACAAGAGAACTAGGAGATGGTGTAAAATTTCAACAAGGTACGTTGATCCGTTTGAGATTCCAGAGAGGGTCAGGATAGCTGACTATAAATTGTTTTTACCTTAGAGGTATGGGTTTATGTATGAAATTGTCAATGTTTCTCACTTGAGATGTCACTTTTCAGACCCATCTCACACCTTTCAGCCCAAGGAAGTGGAGTTGCAGGAAGATGCATCTCTTGAGGAGAATCACAATCATATTTTAGATCATCGAACAATGTTTCTACATGGCCGGTATATTCCTTTGGTATGGGATATATGGAAGCATAGATGAGTGTAGAATGAGACTTGGCAGAGGGAAGCTGACATACGATCACATTGGCCATAGTTGTTCCCAGATATTTATTCATCACCATTGGAAGGGAAATTCGAGGACGAATTGGTTTAAGGGGAGAAATTTTTAAGAACTCAGTTCTTCCTTTGAGGTACAAATCTATTATTTTTGGTACATATAAGAGGCAAAATATTTAAATGGGTTAAATGCTAGATTCATTCCTTACACAACCAAGCTTGGTCTTTACACATTGTGTACTTATTAGTACACACTGTGTAACATACCAATGTATGTTTGAACATGGAATGTTAGGGGAGTCGATAGAGGGTTAAAATTTTAGTAATTACATGATGTGTATCCTATTAGTACACACTGTATAGTTTTTTTACTGAAATGGGTAGTAGAATCATTTTTCTCTCATTTGGACAGAGGGCTCATCGGGTATCACAAACAGCACTGTCAGAGCTTATTTTGGCTCCCAATTGTCCATCTGAACTCCATTTTGATTGCCGCCAGATGCGTTTGAACCCAATCGGTATGCTATTCATTCCTCTTGAGCCGTTATTATTTATGTTTGATATTGAAAAAGATATTTAAGGTTTACAATTTATTGTCATTTTATAGATCTATGTCATTATAGCTTGAATTAGAGGTTAAGGATGGATGAGTAGAGTCGTACAACAACGTGCTAGGTGATCTTGGGAATTTCTCTCAATGTTGAGTTGTTTATATGTTCCATATTACCATTATCCAATTTTTAGGGTGTAACCATAAATGTAAATTGACCCGTGTGTTTTTTTAATGATGATTAGATCATGATTTTAATTAATTTAAGCAAGTTTTATCTTCTTGGTTTGATTAAGGGCCATCCTGTGGGTGTGTTCCACTGGGAGGACTGTTTATTTCCGTCTGGACAAGGGTGACTATGAGGCATGAATTTTTTCCCCTTATTGGATTTTTAAGTATGAATTAAATTATAATGGAATTGAAACTGTGGTAAAATGTGATTGGTTTGATTAATTAGTTTAGGATTTGTGATTGTCGTTTAATCCTTGTGATAGTTTAATTCACTTATTTCTTGATATGTGTGATGCCCACATGAGTTGTTATATGTTAACCATGTAAAAGTTTAATTTACATGTGTGGTTTAATGTGCTAAAATGCTAATATACTGGGATTGACCTTGATTGATTTGTTATGCCTGTGGGAAAGGATTTGTTATGTCTGTGGGAAATGATTTGTTATGCGTATGTGCAAGGATTTTTTAATCCTGTGGGTGAGGATGTTTTATACATTTGGGAGAGGATTCATTAGACCTAAGGGCAGGAATTTTGGTTATGCATGTGGGAATGGTTTTCTTATTCCTTCCGAAAAGATGATCAAAAAATTATTGATATGGAATGATATATGACACATCTGCCAAGGAAAAACACATTCTTGGATTCGATCTTCACTTTATTAGTATAGACAGAATTCTGAAGTATTTGTTGAGTATTCATTATATGGGGGATTGATGGGCTTAGGCCAGATCTCGTGACTTATGTAATTGAATGTAATTGATTGGTTTCACTAAACATAATAATTGTTTTTCAGAAATAGTACTTATATGATTTTTTACTTTTGAGTACTTCTTAGTTTACTTCTTTTTCTTTTTGTACACTACTTGTTGCGTATACTCACTAACAGACAGGAACAGATCATCAACAGTTTCTTATTGGGATTTATTTTTCACACCCTATTTGGGTCATGATTTTGGACACAGATAGATTATACTATTCCAGGTATAGATAAGGTAAAACATCCATCTACAGGTACTTGATGTGAAACATAAAATTCAGAGAGCATGGGACCGAGCCGAGGCTTGTGATGCTTTCTAGAATATTTTTTGTTTATTTTGTGCTTCTGATACATATACAGTGTATTACTATAGTTTACTAGTTTGGCTTATTTAATAGAACATTTGACATGATTTATTATCTTTTGTATGGAATGATAATTGGTTATTTATCTTATTAGTATTTCGGTCCTTATTTTAGTTTTATGTTGTTTTTGACTTCTGCTATTGTATATTATTATTCCACTGTGTTTAACTCTTCCAATGAGGGAATTGTTTCCCCACTACCACAACCTAGTCCCTCTCTACTAGTCGGTAGCCTCTAGTGTTTGGGAAAATGTGCTTAAGGCCTTGTGTCCAATCAGGTAAATGGAACCAACTAAGTGGCACCCGGATCCAGGACATTAAATATGGGTGAATCCTTTGGAAAAAAATCCACAAGAACTTCATGTATTATAGATTTTTAGTGAATGGAAATTGAGAAATTAGTGTGTATTTATAGAAAGATTGTAGGAATTGTTTCATAATATTTAATTATAGGCCTTGGAAATATAGGTTGTGGAAAACTAAAAATCAATGGCATACCCATGGATTTGGAAATTTGGGACAAATTTTATATTTTTTAATCCACCAAAACCAAACATCATTTTTATTACTTATTTTGGAATGAAAAAGTAATGTTTCCACAAAGATATTTTTTTAAAGTCAATGTTTACATTTAAGAATATGGAACAAACCATATATATTTGAAAATTGATTAAAATATATTAAAATTATAAATATTAATAAAATAAAATATTTTGGTTTATGTATTTTGGGTAATTAATTATTAAATCATTTTGTGATAATTGTGAAGTAATTAATCATACAAAAAACCCAAAACTATATTTTTTCTATTCATGGAAAAACTAAGTATTTTAGAAATTTCTCATTAATTCACACTAACTTAATTTCGATGTGATGATTTCAAATATGATGTTTATTTTATCAATAAAATTCTCTATATATGATAATTTCAACTTTTAAATATTTTAATACTCATTTAATAAAAAATAAAAGGTTGTAATGCATGATCAAATTTATGGACATAAAATTTTCCTTGGACATAATAAAATTAATTTTCTATTTATATGTAAATAATAGTTTTGAAAAATACTAATTAATTAAAATAAGTATTATTTAGAATACCTTATTTTATTATATAAATTTATATCTTTTATGGAAAGTAAAATTTATGTCTGAAAAATCTATTTATCAAATTTGTATCATTTAAAAAAATATTTTATTATGTAAAAATATTATTAAAACAGAATCGGTGGAATTAAAAGTTTATTTATAAAAAATAATTTTACTTTATGTAAATAATGAAAGAAAAAATAAACCATTATTACACTTGCATACTTCCTAAGGGTATGGTGTGTGATGGTGGTTGTTTCATGCGATGTCTCTGCTAACATCTACCGAGTGGCAATTGACCCTACCTTGATATTCCCTCTTTGGAAATTTTGTTCTAGATTAACTTAGTGAATCATGAATTGTGATTGGTCAAGGGTGAGCCCTAGTGATGCTACCTACATCCCAAGTTCTGAAAAATGGGAATCAAACAATGTGGCTCTACTGGTTTTGTCCATCACTTCTTCTTTCTCGATTAATTAGTCATTTTTCATCAGTACTTATAAACCATGAATATAAAATTAAAAATATTGTCAATGGGTATCATCCCCAGTGGTCAAGTTTTCTAATGGTTATATTAACTAGTGTTTATATTTGACTAAAGGGCCTATAACTGTCATAAACTTCTTGTCCACATGTCCCTTTTTAACTTTATAAATACCACTTCATGATTTTAATAAAAATTCACTTCATTCCTACCAAGGTTATATAGTTTCATTTTATAAGATGTCATTTTTTAGTTTTTTTAGTTTCTATAGTGTATTCCATGGGGGCTATGATTCTAATGTATTAGAGTAATTCATATTTTCCCATTTTGGAATTTCTATTTTCTATTTATTTTCTAGTTGTAATGTTTAAAAATTTTAATTGGTTATATAGTTGTCTAATTTAATGATTATTTTTAATGACATACATTTTTTTGGTTTGTTAATAAGATAATAAAAATTTACATACATTTTATCCTGGAAAAATATCATTTAAAATACTTATGTTGTGATATTATTCCCCCTTATGAAATTTCATTCCAGAAATTTAAACTCATATTATTGGTGGATAAAAGGTGAGGATACTTCTACTTCATTATTTCCTATGGTTCCCATGTGAACTCTTCATACATATGGTTCCTCCACAACATGTTGATATGGTGGGTAGTATTGTTGAAAAGAAATTTTCTCCATGGTCTAAGATCTCCACCTGCTGCTCCTCAGATATGAGGTTATGTTCCAGTTGTACCACCTCCAGATTTTTTACTTGTGAGGGTTCCGTTATATACTTCCCCAAGAGAGGATCATGAACTTTTTCTAGTTTATTTTTACGTTATAACAGATAGGCCACTACTCCTACGCAATCAATGATTTCATAAGGGCCAATGTACATAGGGTAAGATTCCCTTTCTTCCCAAACCACATAAATCTATTCCATAATTATATTCAAAAAAAATATTTATCACAAACATTAAAACTCAAAGTCCCTTCAATGATTTTTTGGAAAATTTTTATTCTGACACATAGAATCCTCTATATGTTATTGGATGGAATAGACCTTTTTTAACATCTCTTACAGAACATACGACCCAAGAAACATTCTCTGACCAACTTAATTTCAAAAGATATGAGTTATATATCGATTCCCATATATATATATTTATAGGGTGACTTTTGGATACTCGAGTGGAAGCTATTATTTTAAGTTAACTCACCTAATATGAGATTTTTATCTCATTCACATTTAAATTTCATTAAGACTGTTCTTAGTAATTCCATTATTTTTTAATAGTCTTTTTAGATTGGCCATCATTTTGGGGTTTATAGGTCATACTAAAATTTAATTCAGTAATTAGATCATGTAAAAGTGTTCTGAAAAAATTTGATGTGAACCATGGACTGTGATAAAAAAAAATTAACATAGTTTCCCAAAATCATTAACACATCCTTTACGTATATTCTGGAATGTTGGATAAGAGTGAAATATTCTCGAATAATGAAAAAATGGTCAGTCTTGGTGAGTAGATCTTCTACAATCTATATCTCATTGTTTTATTTTTATGTTATTGTGGGACTAGTGAAATATTCTATAGTGATATTTACCCACATCAATGTTCATATGTTGAGTGGTTTCGAAAACCCTTTAGGAAGTTGTCTCTTCACCTATAGCTGTTGACAGATGAAGCACCTTGTAGTGTAGTCAACAATATCCCTTTTCATATTATCCCACAGATAATGATCATGAAGGCCCCTATCCATTTTATTTCTTACATGATTTTTAGATAATGTAGAGCTATGATCTTCATCCATCAGATCCTTATTTATCTCTAGGATAGATGGAACACATAACCTTGTATGAAATTTCAGTACACCTTCTGAATCAATATTGAACTCAAGAAATATCCCATTCATCAAATCTTATGTCTTTTTTGTAATAAATGATCTTATATATTAGATTTCCTTATCTTCTATTATAATTATGGTTGAGAAATAATTTGGGATATGATTGATGATATCCCTTACTTAATTATCCCCTTGTCCAATATTACTAGGTCCCTAATCAATGGATATCATTAAATCACCATCATTACCAACAGAATAGGGTATTTTCTAATTAATTCACCAGTGAACTTGTTTTCTCTTCTTGGGTGATAATGAACTGAATATTCATAGTATTCACAATGTTCTGAACATATCCTTTTTCTCATGTTCAATTCCTTTTGTGCAAATATATACTTAAAAATTTGGAGGTATGTGTATATTTCACATTTCTCTCCATAAAGATAGTGTATCTATATTATTAGAGAAAAAATATATGTGACTAGATATAGGTCATGCATAAGATAATTTTGTTCATTCATAAGAAATCACCTTGTCATTTATCATGAGTACACACCCAATTACTTTCATAGACGCATCACTAGAAATAAAAAAAATACTTTTTTGATAGAGGGTGGAGTTAACAGAGGTGCTATAACCAATCTATTATTTAGTTTTCAGAATCATTCTTCACACTATATTTTATAGATGAAGTTAACCCCATTTAGAGTTAACTTGGTTAGTGGATTATAATTCCAAGAATTATTTTTCAAAAACCTCAATTAATATCTTTTAAACAAAGAAAACTATGAATGTTAGTTACTTTTGGAGGGTGAGGGAACTCCTCCATAAACCTTATCTACGTAAGTTCCATTGACATTCCTTAATTAGATATAATATTCCCCATGAATGTGACTTGTTCTAACCAAAATTATCATTTTCTGAATTTTCCATATAACCTATCCTTCCTTAATGTTTTAAATATAGCCTTTAGATAATCCTCAGGCTTCTCATGAATTTTTGAATATATCAAAATATCATCAATAAAAATGACCAAAAATTTATCAATGTATTACATAAAGACTCTATTAAAAAAATATATAAATATAAAATGATAATTAGTCAAGTTGAAGGGAATACCAATAACCTAATAATGCCTATATCTTGATCAAAATGATGTTTTTAGAATATCTTCTTTATTCAAATTCAATTGAGGACACCCAGATCGAAGATCAATCTTGAAAAAGAATTGATCCCCACAAAGTTGGTCAAATAAATCATCAATCATTGGGAGGGGGTATTTGTTTTTCAATGTGATTCCATTAAGTTATCTATAAGAAATTCGTAGCTTCATTTATCCGTCCTTATTCATCCCCAAGAGATCATGTGAGCCCTAAGGAGACACACTTGGTCAAACAAATACTATATCTAAAATATCTTAAATTTGTTTCTTTAATTCATATAGCTCCTCATTTTCAATACCATATGGTGTTCTCAATATCGGCTTTGATCCAAGTATGATTTTAATAGAGAACTCTACCTCAATTTCTCTGGGTGGTCCGGGTACCTCCTTAGGAAATACATCAATGTATTCCTGAATGATGGGATCATTTTCTATCCTTATAATTTCATTTCCTTTTCCATATTTACAGATCATCTCCATAAAAGGCTATGTGAGGTGTTTTAAGAAAACGATCTGGTTGGAATATATATCCTTTGAAAATAACTGTAGGTTTCCCATTCAAGACTACCACGATTTGCGATGAGATTGTTCTTGACAAAATAAATTCTTGAGTTTCTATAAACTGTGGATTCTTGGATAATCCATCAATGTGTCTTTATTGATATCTCTAATTCTATAATCTTTGGTATTGATTCTATATTTTTTTGAAAATTGGGATGAATAAAGGAATGAATTAAACCACAATAAAACAGAGTACGTTCTAGATATGAGAGCCCAAAGAGTGTACCTTCCACTACAAAATTTAGATACTATACTTCATCCGTTGTGATATAAAATTCCCGAACATTCACTCTTGGACTATACTAAGGTTTATGATGATTTACCTATATTATATTATTATTTGGATAGTGAATAGAAATTTTCTCAACCAGTCCATGCATGAATCATTGTACTTTAGGCTGGTCCATCACTATCTTCCCTTTATCGTTAGTGTTGAGAGGTTGATACTTCACCTCACCATGATATTTCTGAGATATATGGACATCTCATCCACAATTGTTTCACTTTAAACTCCCAAGAGTTAAGTTACCAAAATGATTCTTCCCACATTTGTTTCACATGGGAAGTTGAACTTACTTTCTTCCTATTTCATAATCAATGTTCCTCCCTTTTTTTGGATATATACCTTTACTCTTTTTATTCGACCGCTATGGCCAGTGTGTTTCCCCAAAATCTAATTCAACATTTATGGAACTTCTCAGTATTAACTCATATCTTTCATAGTCTCAATCCTCAAAAATACTCCATATATGGGGCCACAATCCACCAAAGAACCTATCAAACATTTCCTTAGGATTCATAACGAATATAGAGGTTTATTCTAAAAGCCCCGTGAAGTTCATCTCATAGCTTCACTACAATTCATTTGACATCTTATTCATCTCAATTAATTCCTAATCCATCTTTTATCGCATCAAATTTGGGAATATATATATGGAAAAATATTTCTTTAAACTCTTAACACTCCATAGAATCAATCTACATTATTATGTTCATGTTTTTAACTAGCATCCACCACTAATCAGTGTCTCCTTGTATGTGGTATACCATCAAGTAAAATTTCTCATGCTCTAAAAAATGGAATAAATCAAGGATATTTTCTATAGAGATTCTCAATTTTCAGTAATCAGTAGGTGGGAAAATCAAATGAAAAAATGTGGTAGTTAATGCAAAAAGGATAAAAAATAAAGTTATTAACATAGTGGTGAATCTGGTCTCTTGACATGATTCAAGTTATTATTCATAACTCGAGTTAGTTGATTTATCATCCTTGTGAAGTTTTCCATTATGGATTTTATCAGATATCCATCAGTGCACTTTCTATTGCACTCATCATTTATGCAGTTCCTTCTATTTCCTTCCATTTTTCTAAAAGAAGAAAACCTTAGTGAGAAACATGTTATTTTTAAGAATATTATAATTATAAAGTAATTTTACATTTTAAAACATCATAAATAAATATGTTATTAATTAATAACAATTTATTTTTTTATAACATTCACAATGGTTCAAAAAAATTTCTTGATTAACTAAACATATCACCCAGGATGGCCAATCTCGGAGTGTAGCATGGACCGTTGTCAAACAATGATTCCAGACCAAGTCTAGATCAACAGAGTGGTTTCTAGTGTTACCCAGAGATACATCTATTCCAGATCCATATCCACATGTTCTTATCTAGAAATACATTTATTTTATCAAAATCCACTTACTTAATACATAAAAAAATACCAGGATGTGTTTATATATTTAAAATTCTTTATAGGGTTAATACTAAGGATTTATGGTATTAATTATCAGAAATTACTAAAAATTACCTTTCTACTAACTATGGAATCCTTATTCTTTTATTACATAATAATTTCATTACATTTAACAAATATAAAAAACCATTTAATGTTTTGTTTCATGGAAAATAACAACAAAATACATGAAAAAATAAAAAATTCATATAATACACTTGAAAGGATTCTTTATGGGGTCATACTATGTATATTTTCTACATCTCATATCCTTGGGAAATACATCATTGTAAATTGTTGAGCATGAGGAATAGTAAGGGAATGAGAAAGGGAAACATTCTACATGTGATTATGAGATATATATCAATATGAACATGAGTAATACCATTATGGGATGAGCAAGAGAACATGAGACTAATCATAAAAAAATAATATGAATCCTAATATGGAAATGTGTCTACAACATTTAAATGAAACATTATTACGAAAACCCCAAGGTTTATCACCAAGGTGTCCTAAAAGAAAATTACCATGGTTAATCACCAAGGTATTGTAAAACATATCATCTATTGAGATTAAATTCTTTACCCAGTACATTGGAGTGACATCGTAGTGAAACATTCATATTAATTAATTAATTTTTTCTACATAGATCATAATAATGAATGTCATTAATAACCTATTGATAATAAATAATGATTATCTTATCAAAACCATGGCATACAAAGATGCCTATAGACATGATCATTACACCATTTTCATCCAACGAAAATGGAATTTGGGTTTCTTATGTTTAAATTACAAAAACAATATTTTATATATAGGTGAATAACTCGAGAAAATAAATTATATTGTGTATTCACAAAATTAAAATAAAAGATAATTCCTTAAGCAGACTGAGAAATCTGAAAAGTAAATTCTGGCAGCATGATGGGTTTAAAACATGGTTTAGAAAAAGGGTAAAATTAGAGGGGAAAAGGGTATAACATTGATAAAAAAATAATTTTGAGTATGGCTATGATCAAAAGAGTAATAAAATAGAGTAACCATAACATTTAGATGACATATACATAATGAGGTTCTTGAATTGAAGGGAAATGAAGGATAATTCCCAAATCTTGAAGAGTTACTCATACATCTTGAAAAATGGAAGCTTGGAGTATTGAGGAATCTTTTTGGGGAATCCATGGGAAGCAAAAAACACTAAAAATACTAGGGGGATGGATTTTAGGTGAAATTAAATGAAAAAATGGATGGGTATTTATATTAGAAGTGGATAATTTGAATAAAAATTTAAAAATAAATATCATGGAAGTCTAGGTGGTGTAAAATAAAAAACCATTGACTTACCCATATGTTTTGGAAATTAAAAAAAACATTAATGTCATTTTAATCCACCATAATTGAACTTCATTTTTTATTAATTTTTTGGGAATGGAAAATTAATTTTTCCAGAAAGTATAGTTTTTAAAGTCAAATTCTCCATTTTAGACATTAAAAGTTCACTTATAGGTTTGGAAATTGATTAAAATCTAGTAAAATACTTAAAACTAATAAAATAACAAATTTTAGGTCATGGATTTTTAAATGGATTATTTAATTATTTTTACATAATTATGAACTCATTTAACATACAGAAAACCCCAAACTATATTTTTACTATTCATGGAAAAATAAATTATTTTGAAAAATAATCCTAGATTAACCCTATCATAATTATAATATGATTATTTCAAATATTTTGTTTATTGTATCAGAATATTTCTATAGATATTATAATTTTGACATTTAAATATAAAAATATTTATTTATGAAAAATGGTGGGTTGTAAGGCACAATCAAATTTTTGACACTTAAAAATTTCATAGGACATAATAAAATTATTTTATCATTTATATTTCAATAAGAGTGTTTTAACATAATATTTAATTAAATTAAATATTATTTAAAGTACCATATTTTATTATAAAAATTTATATCTTTTCTAAAACCTACAATCTATGTCCAAAAAATAAATTTATCAAATTCATCTCAATTTGAAATATATTTTATTAATAATTTTTTTCTCAAAATAGAATCAATGGAATAAAAAATAATATACAAAGGAATTTCACTTTATATAACTAAGTATTAGATACCAAACCCCGTATTACACCGACATATTCCCTAAGTGTATGGTGTGTGATGGTGTTAGTTTCAGGGGGTGTCTTAGTTATCATCGAATCATGGGTAATTTTCACTAACTTGAAATTCTCTCATAAGTGATTTAATTCTAGTTTCACTTTTGGAAGCTCAACATGGGCTTAGTCAAGGGTGAATGATAGTGACACTACCTCCATCCCATGTTATTTGTAATGGGATTCAAATGATATAGATCTACTGGTTGAAGCCATCACTTATCCTTTCTTAATTAATCATCATTTGTCATTACTACTTATAAACATTGATTATAACATTAAAATTATTATCAATGGGTATAGTTCCCAATGGTCAAACTATCCAATGGTTATATTGACCAATGGTAAATAACGTTCACAAAACTGATGTTCACATTTCCATTTATACTATACAGATACCAATACCTTATTTCACTCAAATTTTACTAAAATTTCTAGAAAGCCAATATTTTTTCATTATATAAGTTTATTGTTGGTTTACTAATATTTTTTTTTTATTTCAATAGTGTTGGACATGGGGGTTATAATTATAATAGATTGGATCAATCCATATTTTCCCATTTTGTTTTTTTATTTTATATTTTATTGTGTGGTTATAATTTTTAGCATTTTAATTTGTCTCATAGATGAATAATGTTATGGTCATTATTAATGTTATACGGTTTTGTTTGTTCGTGCATAAAATAATACAATATAACACTTAGTTTCTATTGAAACAAATATCATTAAAAAAAGGGTCACTACATTGAGACCTATAGTTTCCTTGGAGCAGCCTATGATTGTCTTTGATATACAAAGTTTATTTGGGTAGCTGGATATTCCCATCATTTCATACATGACTTGTCAAACATAGAGGAACTTGTCATCGGCTTGGCTAATATTTGTGTGAAGTTTCTATGTTCAGATGATTGTGGTATATCCATTAAATATGGTAAAGGTCTATTGGCTTCAGTGTCGATACAAATTCTTCCAAATATGGCAAGGATCTACACTGTGTATTAAAATTTATCGAGCATTAGGATAAGAGTAGTTATGATTCATAAGAATAGATTCATGGCATACATGTCTCATCAGTTGAGACAAAATGATAGGAAGTTCCCAAAAATTATTCATGAGTTAGATTTTGTTGGGAATGCCTAGCACTATTGGAGGAATTATTTGGGAGATAATTTTTGGTGTTCATTGACTAAAAAATACTCAATTAGATATTTACAAAAAATGATATTAATCTGAGGTAGTGAAGGTGGTTTGAGTATCTATAGTATGTTGACATCTAGATTTTATATATTCCTAGAAAGAGAAATATTGTTACTAAAGAATTGAGTAGGAGGACATAGATACAGGAAGTGCAAGAGGTCAGTAGAGAGTGGAAACTTATGGCCTTGTTCTTAGAGTTTTAGTTAGAGGTACTAGAAAGCTTTGACCAAACATTTCTCTCTTCCTTGGAAGTGAATTACTATATTATGGATAAAGTGTGTATGAGAAAGTTATCTGATGATAAGGGCCTAGTCCTATGGGAGACTGATAAACATGAGGAACTTATTACTATCTAGACTATAGGTGAGGATGAAATTATATATATTCCTGGTCGCATTTGGGTTCTATCATACATATTCAAGGATATTATTTTGGAGTCTCATGCCTTAGTATAGGTAGAAGATTCTATCATTACCTAGGTGTATCATGATTTATGTCACCTGTATTAGTGGTCATGTAGAAAACATGAGATATCTGGATTTTCCATGACGTATTCCACCGATCAGTAGGTGAAGATAATATCGACAAACAACTAGGATTTTACAATAGTTACAATTTCTTGAAAAAAAATTGGATGATTTTGTGATGTATTTTGTAACTAGGTTGCTTAGGTTTCATTGAGTTAGTGATAATTATTGGGTTATTTTGGACATTATCGTAAAGCTTGGTCATTTACTATCAATCAGGTATACCTCCTTAGTAGATGAGATTGATAGGCTTTTTATCCATGAGTTCGTTTGACATCACGGGGTTCATCAAACCATGGGATCAAATAGGGACACTCAGTTTATGTCTTGATTCTAGAAGAATTATTAGAGGGAACTAGGTAAATATGTGATATTGGATATGACATACTATCCTAAGAATGATTTCTAATCAGATTGCACAATTCATGTGCTTGAGTACATGTTGGGAGCATGCATCATTGACATTTGGGGGTTCATGGGAGAGGAATGTACCCCTAATTTAGTTCTCTTACAACAACAACTATCAGTCAACAATAAAGATGAAACATTAAGAGGCTTTGTATGGTAGGAAATTCTGATCACCTCTGTGTTTGTTAACGGTAGGAGAGTTAGCATTACTCGGGCCTCATCTTGTTTAACGGACTTGAGTGTAGGTCAAGTTGGTTTAGAAGTAGATGGATACTGCATATTCGAGGATGAAATCATACGCAATTCATCGTCGATGACCTATTGAGTTTTAGGGTTGGGATTAGGTCTTTTTACACATCTCGCTAAGTATGGGACATGGATATATAGGCGATAGGGTAATATTTTACCAAGATATGTTAGGTCATTTGAGATTCTGGGGAGAGTTGGGCTGGTAGCTTTTCGGTTGTATTTACCTAAGAGGCACCAATCCATACACAACGTCATCCATATTTCTATATTAAACCATTATGATTTAGAACTATGTCACCCTCTGTAGCTGGATGAGTTTGAACGACTGGTTGATACGTCCTTCAAGTAACATAATATTCATATCGTTGATAAGAGCATAAGGGTTATCTGAGGCTGGTCCTTTCCTATAGTTTGGGTGTTGTGTAAGCATGACCATTTTTAGGATGAGACTTAGGAGTAGGAGTCCAACATAAACTCTCCATTGAAAAAGTTATTCTAAGTTGATTCTTGACCACCAATGGCAGGGAAATTCATTGAATGATTTACTGAAGTGGAGATGATTTTGAGATCTTAGGTTTTCTTATGAGGTAAAAATATTTTTTATTTTGGTCAAACTCCTTTATTTTGGCCTGGTGTGAGTTCTTAATGAGATCACGAAGTTTTTGGGTGGGGGGTGTCTAGGGATTGTTCGAATCCCAGAGGCCCATTTTTTGGAAAAGGTAGATAGGCAACATATTTAGTAGAAGTCATACATCCTAATCTATATAGTTTGGTGAATCCATTTGAGTTGGTCTAAACCTCTAAATAAGGCCAAACAGTTTGAGGAAACTGTGCCTTCGGGGTAACATGCCCATTTGAGCCACCTAAATATTACAGGAAAGGTGCGTAACATGGTTTTCAGACAGTTAGTCAAAACATGTGCATGAACCATATAAGGCCCCCCTTGACGCTGTTAGGGGCACACAATTGGTATACAGTTTGGCCAACCGTGTGGCCAAACCGCGTGACCTAGATAATTAGAGGGGAAATTACTATTTATCTCTTTTTTATTCTTAAAAAATGTTTCTTTCTCCACATACTTCTAGTGGACAACACCTTGATGTTGGGAGCTCCCTCTTGATTCTCATTCATAGGATTTACTCATGTTTCTTCTTATGAACTTAGATTCGAACACAATTTGAATTTTTGGATCTCTGATGGTAAGTTATTCATTTCTCTTGCATCGTTATTCATTTTCCTTGGTATCAACTGTTCTATTTTGGTATGATTTAATATTACATATTTCATGTTTTTTTATTCATCATTTATATTAAAATCTAGATTGAATCATAATTCAATAGTAGATGAGTTATCTACTACGAATGTTTGGTAGGTGGTCTATAAGTTTTCTCATTTGGTTTGTTTGTTTTATAGCTTATCACTATTTTGACTAATGCTGGACATTCTAGCAGTTCCCTTAAAATTAATTGAATACCTTGACTAAATTATATGGAACCTCATTATGTTTTCCACTAGTACCATTGGGATTGTTGGAGGTGGTTATCCCCAACCTAGGCCACCCATGGGGTGTGTCTTTGTATCTGCCCTTATTATACCACCCTTGGGGTGCATGTGAGATAACCTAGTTTAAACCGAATGAGAATTGAATGTGATTTTAGGAGAAGGTTATGCCTCCTTTACATGAGTAACATGATTTTTAAATGGATTTTATAGAAATTTTGAAAATGGGATGGTAGAACTTATTGAATGTGAATAATTATGATGCGATAAATAAATGGATTAATGAATTGATTATGGTAGTGGATCCCATGGAATTGTATACTCCTTGGATTCTTATTCTATAGTATTCTATGTACATTTATACTCCATGGTTCTGGTTTATGATAGTGGATTCTTTGTATGTATTTACTCTATGGATCCTAAATCTATAGGATGCCTAGTGCCTTGCCACCCCTTGGGTCTAGATTTCTTGGACTCATGTTGGATACGATCTGTTGACATGCTCCATGGAATCCAACCAAGGTGTTACTAAATTTACATAGAAATGATCATGGGACTCAATGTAGATTACTTTTTATTCTATACCTTAGATTCAACCCTTTACAGTCTGACACTTTTGATTACAAGGCACCACCATTGTGGATGTGATACACTAAATTATATGGTGTGGATGTGATGGGTGTTATTAATATATTATAATACTTGGATGTGGTAGATTTTATATGCAGGATGAAACTGTGTTTCCATTGTGATTATCAATACCACGATTTACATATATCCCTCATATGGAAATCATGTTATAGTGGTTAGACTACAATATTCTACACTAGTTTACTTATTTTCTATAGCTTCCCTTATTTATGGGAGCTCGATTATTGTTTCCTAGGGTGTAATGTCTCGCTAGTCAGGATTACTTATGACTTGTAACTTTACATTTATTTCTGTCATTCCTATGATAAATTGCATACTAATTTTGTTTATATTAAATAGACTGGACTTCTTATAGACACCATTGGTGGTGGCTTACTATGTGTTATCTTAGACCCTTTTCAGACCACCGTTGGGTACCCAAATAGACGTCATGGATATAGGTTGGGACTAGAGAAAACACTCACTCTACGATTCGTGATTTGTTCTGTGCATAAGATCTGGGGATTATAAGACCATTCTAGGCTTGTGATGCTATCTAGAGATAGTTCCTTTTTGGACTTTTTATACCTTTTGATACACGTAGTGTACTCGATGTCTGTATACCTATTTTACTTATTTATAGATACAAGACATGATAATTATATTTTATATGAATTCTTTTGGATTATTTATTATTATAGTCCTTTGGATGATTATATTATTTCAGTTATTTATCTTCTATATCTATTTACTGTTATGATTTCTACCATTATGATTCACTCTAACATGAGGGAATAATATCCCAATAGACAAAACCTAGGCCCTCACAACTATTCAAAAGCCTATGACATATGGGGAGGCCTACTTGAGGACACATGACTCTCTAGCTCAAGGCACCGGATAATCGAACTTAGGTTATGACCTTATAAATTAGGTTGATCTTATGATTTTTCACAATAGGATTGATATAACAATTCATATTTCTATCAATTGTTCAAAAATTAATCAGGTCCTGATTTAGAATAAATACAATGTGCCTCATATTGATGTACTATATGATTAGTTGAAGGGTGAAAATTAGATATTACTAATTGGACTCTTATCTAGTTTTGATTATATTATAGAAAAGGATTCAAATATCTTAAAGACTGATTTTAGGTGAAGATATGGAAATTATGAATATCCTATGATGCTATTTGTCTTAATGTTCACTCTTGTGGTTTTTATGGATTTGATGAATAAGATATTTCACTAGTGTCTCAATAATTTATGGTACTTGTTTATGATATCTTGAATTATTCAATTTTTAAAGAGGATCGTGAACATCATTTGGAATTGGTTTTGAGAAACATTATGAATCGACATCTTTATGCTAATTTTTTAAAATATGACTTCTATATATGGGAAGTGTCGTTATTAGGACATGTGGTTTAGGAAGAAGACATCTTAGTTAATTCGGAGAAGGTGAAGGATACCATGTCATGAGAGGATCCATGTAATGTATTTCAGATATGAATTTTCCTGGGTTTAGTTGGTTTTTATCAATAGTTTGTAAATGGATTCTCAAAACATCAAGGAATATGGATAGCTCTTAATAAGAAATGGGTGTAATTTTTGTGAGATGAAAATTTCATTCTTCCGTTGATGAATTAAAATTTTGTATAAATTCATATCCAATATTTATTTTACCAAAAGATGGTTAGTGATATGTGGTGTTTTTTGATGATTCATGTGGAATTCTGAAATGTGAACTTATATATTGAGATCATGTACTGGAATACAAATCTCATTAGATATAGTTACATTAAATGAACTATTATCCTCTTAATATCAAAATTTTCACAACTATGAATGATATTATGGGTTGATGAAACAACCTATTTGGGGAGAGGTTGATTTTCAATTCTGATCATAAGAGTTTAGACTATATATTTTCAATAAAATACTTGAACCTTAAGAATTGGTGATGGGTGGAGTACCTTCAAAAGTTTAAAATTAACATTTTATACACCTCTGGAAAAAGAAATACTATTTATGATGCCCTTAGTATGAAATTTTCTTCTCAGTCCATCTCAGATTCTAAGGAGGAATAGAATCTCATAGGACTCTTTTCTCGTATGCACATAGAGGAAATTGAAGATGATACATGTATTATTATATCCAGTGATCTGTTTCTTTCATCTCATCTTGAGTTAATAATTTAGGAGATATACTAGGATAATGAGTGTAGGGAAAAAAGAGGATCCTTATATGTTGGATAGATCATTTCCAGCTGGTCAATCCATTCAAAAGGAATTCATTAATTTAGTAGTCAATTAATCATCCCAATGTATATTAAAAAGGATGTGATATATAATTTTTATAATTCCTTATGGGAGATTCACCTTGGCACTATGAAGATGTATTATGAATTGAATCATAAGTTCTAGTGGCTAGGAATGATGTGTGACATAGCTAACTTTGTGTCCCATTATTAATCCTACCAATAAATTAAGGATGAGAACAAAAATACTTCTGGTTTGATTCAACCTATTCCTATTCCAATTTTTGAATTTGATGAGGTATCTATGGATTTATTCATCAGATTACCAAAAACATCCCAAGGCATGAATTTTATCTAGGTATAGATTAATCAATTAACTAAGTCTTAAAACATTATTTCAATACAATACACCACTGAAGTTACATATTTGGGAAGGATATACATGTTATATAATGTGAGATTACATGGGTTGCGGTCTATTGTTGAATTATATCCGGATCCAAGGTTTACCACATGGGTCTAGAAAGGTCTCTTGGAGGGAGTGATGACTTAGGTCAGAGAACGTATAACTTACCATCCTTAGAAAGATGGCCAGAAAAAAATGCTATTTAGATCATTGAATATATTATCATTAATTATGTTTTATATTTTAGAGGATCATGGGAGATTCATACCATACTAGTGGGGTTTTATTATAAAAATAGTTTCCAGTCTAAAACCAGAATAACTCCATTTGTGGCTTTGTATAGACTCCCTTGTAAATATCCTCATTATTGGTCGGTGGTGGGTGAATCTTATCATGTGGGACCCAGTATTTTCTAGGAGACATTAGAAAATATTTGGTTTATATGTTCTGATTTGTGATGAGCCATAGTTAAAAAAATATTACATAGATTATTTTTCTATCCTTTATAAATCTCAATTGGTTATAAGTTTTTCATGAAAGTATCGCCAAGGATGGGTCACTGCTATCTTGGGATGCAGAGTATGTTTTCTCTGAGATATGTCGGACCATTTGAGATTATTATGTTGACTTGGAATGTGGAATATTGGATGAATTTAACATCTTAGTTGACAACTATTCATGATGTATTACACATATCTTAGATTAAGAAATATTATCCCGATCCTTATTATGACCTAAATTTGGGAAGATATTTATCTAGAACTGCCTGTGTATGTAGTTGAGGAATGTGTTCAGATTGATAATTATTAGGAGAAATTCCCATATAAGAATTCCATGCTTTTGGTCCACGTGTAATGGTACCATAGAATGGATTCTCTTGAAACAAGGTAGTGGGAATCATTGATAAGGGTGCAATAAACTCATCTATTTTTATATTAATCATTTTTGAATCGAAAATTTTAGGGTAGAAAGTGATATGGAAGTGATTATTGTAATATTATAACATCAATTCTATGTACACATTTATTTTTGTTGACCATATCCTGATTTTATATTTTATTGGGTTGTTTAGGGTGAAAATTTAGAGTTTTGGAGTTTTCTAGGATTGTGCATGGTTCGTATACTATTAGGAAGAACTATGTTGGTCATCCTAGGAGATAATGAAAATTGTTTTGGAGTTATAGGGGATTAAACATTGTTATTTCACAGTTTGTATAAATCATATGATCTTCACATCAAACCATGCCACATAAGACAAAGACATTTTTCATGGTTGGTGGACGATTTGTCAGATCATGCATCCAAATCATGTAGCTTCTTCAGTAGGCCAGAAAGGGAACATGGATGGTGTATGTTTTTCCAAACCATGTAGAGAAACATTGACACATGAATTTAGAAGTTTCAATTTTTATTTTAATATCTAAAACACCACTGATTGGCCTCATTCTTCTTTTGGTGATTGATTTGGATGGTTCTTGGGTGATGGATATAAATTTATCAAAGATGTATATTCATTATTCATTTTTATTGATATTCTATTTTATCCATGAAAATAACCTTATATTGGGGTTTTTGAGGATAGATGTAAGGGATCTGAGATGATCTAATTCGTTTTCTGATGGATTTTTCTGGGAATTATGAATTATCTTTAGGGTATTTATTTATTGTTTCACGTTATTCATGTATCTTTTTGGTAGGTGATTTATATCATTTCATTTTTCTATAAATTGATTAATTAAGGATTATTAATTAGTTATTCATGGTTCTGGGATATTTAATTTATTACTAGATACATATCCTTCCTTTAGTGTGTAGATCATAGATAATTTTTAGAATTCTAACTTTTTAAGGTATGTAGTTTCATCAAGAGTATTTTTTAAAGAACAATGTTTGATTTCTCATTTATAAACTTGACATTTAAACTGTTTATGAAATGATATATTATTTTTTGGAATGTATGTATATATTTTTTGATATAAAATGGTTTCCCCCATTGTATTTGATAATGAAAGGTTAATTTCAAAGAATTGTTTTCTTGTTTAAGAAATTTGGATTTAAAAGATAGCTTTTTGTGTGGAAAATGGTTTTTGGATTTAGTTTTTGAAATAAAATAAGAACCTTTTAAGTGATTTGAAATTTTCAACACATTGTAGATTGGGGTACTTTAGAGGGGGTCATGATATGAAATTTTTCTATGATTCTAAGGGGAATCACACATCAGGTTATTCCTCTCCTTCTTTGGTCATTGTGTTCAGGACTGGTTTACCTGACATTATAGGGGGAAAATACATTTAGGTATTCCTGTTAGGATGAAAATATTTATAAATAAAATTCAATTATTAAATGGGTAATTTACATATTGAGAAATGAAATTATAGAAAACACATTCAGTACATTGGTTATGTTGGACCATTATAAGTTATATCCAATCAGATTTAAAATATTGGTAATCATTATAACCATTGATAGTATAGTTTTTATACTATGATCATACGATAAATATATATAGGTTTATGATAAATACAATTGAAATAGAAAATGGAAGCAGTGTCCTTGACCTTTAGGATCATAACCTATAAATCCCATTTATCTGAGATTCTAAGGGAGATAGAATCACTTGGATTTACACTTTACCAAGACCAAGTTGATATTGAACAACTAAAGCACAAGTGAAACTATATTTAGGAAAATTTCAAGCTCATCATTATAATGAACCAAAACCTGTTTTCTGAACAATCTAAGAAAATTTCTCCATCACACCCCCTATCAAACTTATAATTTAATCATTACAATTAGTGTATAGAATACCCTTTCCCATTTACACTATAGGGTAATCACCTAGTTATACATATCGTTGTTTAATTTTGGAACTGTATGTATATTAAAAACACTCCTTAATATTGTGATTAAACGTGATGAATTACTTCCTTAGAACACTAATGCATGTACATGATAGGAATGTGATGGGTGGGATCAGAATTATATAGCTATCCAATGAATTTATTAATTTTGTTATCTCATTATATTTCATGTATAGTGGATGGTAGGTTATTCTAGGAACACTATTTTATGAATCGTTTGTTGTTATATTGTTTCCATGTATATGATGTTATGTTATATATTGTTTCCAAATGCCCATGAAACCTTTATGATATAATATTATATCATGATTTGATGTTAATTTTCAGGATTCTCACCCATATTATGTTACCTTGATATTCCAATAAACTTCGATGTATTACTTTCATCATGTTACGCTTTGATTATTCCCTTTTGGGGATTTAAAGATCACCCCTTTCTTATGTATTTACCTAGGTTATTCGGTGAAATTTTATAAGATCAAGTTAATTTAAGGGCATGTTTTAGAGTTTTTGTTTATGTATTTTTATTTTTTTAATGTTTTTATATGACATTCCCAATTACTCAAATACACTAGGCCTCACATTCTTATGGGGTTTTATTAAGCGTATTTTTAATGATACATCATGAATTAATGTGTATTAAAATATAGATTGTCACAGTTGGTATTAGTGAAAATCATAGATATTTTTGTGGATTAGGATTAGAAATGTGTAGTGAAATATTTAAGGATAAGACTAATCACAGAAAAAACCCGAAATTTAGTTAAATCATTGATTAAGTAGTTTATATGAAAACAAACCCCTGTCTAGATACTACATGAGAGATATAGATTTGGGACAGTTGTGCCAAGGTGTAATAACCCCCAAAATGGTACATTTATATTTACTCAATCATCACCGGGTGCAAAAAAAGAGGCCTTTCTGCACACATGGTCTGACACTCATTGGGTATATACAATGGTAAATTTAAATGCTTATTAAAAAAATTATTAGGTTGAAAAACAATAATAAGACTTTATATTATAAAATATGTGAAAACACAAGATTAACACACATGGACATTACATTACTTTTTTTGAATAATTAATACATTATACAAAAAGATTCCCAAAGACCATATTAGTTTAGTGTCATTGGAAACTATAAAACATAAACAATTGTTTAATAAAACATCTAAATCGCCTCCTTTTTTCAATAAAAACTAGAACCCCTTTTTACACATATTACTTAATATTATTCATTATATCATGGATAAAAGAACCATAAAATGGAGTGAGATTATGTTCTTAGTAAGGGTAAACATAGAAAATATCAAAAAAAAACATGAACATAAGAATTTAAAAACATGAAAATATATTTTTAAAATTATACCATGTATAACATATATCAAAATATTGAGTCATGAAATAACTATTGAATGTTTATAAGACATAAATCATAAAAAAACCTAAGCCATGAGAAATTAAAATTGTCATAAAATAAAGAATTGTGGTAATCACATAAGCATGAAAAATAATTTCCCTATTAGCCAAGGCTCATTTCCAAAAACATCATTGTGGAAAAGTCCTATAATGAACCAAGTTCACTATTTGTTCCTTCCCTATATTACCAAACCATATTTACTTTTCATTCCAGCCCTGTATTATTGAAGCATATTTACTTTTCATTACAACCCTGTATTACTAAACCAATTTTACTTGTCATCCTAGTCATGTCTATATCATGAGATATAAATCTTTTATAAATTCATTATAGGGATATAGAGGCCCACCCATCCGATAATGAAAACCATAAATATGTGTTCCATAAAAAAATAAATCATTCAACATGAAAAAACCTAAGGAATAAAATGGGTTTCTTAAACAACATTTCATCATAACATAATCCAGGAAAACAAATGAATTTCATAAATATCATAGTTCTAATATATAGTAAGAATTGGTATAATATATTTAAATCAAATCCCTATTAAATAATTTCACCATAGATGCAAAATATGTTTGATAAAAAACATGAAATTAATTCTTAAATAAAATATCCTTTCTTCTTCAAAATCATTTTCTTTTTTAAAAATTCCATAAAATTTTAAAAGAAAATAATTAAATTGAAAATAAAATTGAAATATTATTAAATAATATTTATATAAATAAGGCGTTATGGAAGCATAAAAATCCATTCATGCTGTATAAGTAAAAAAACATTTTTCTTGCACTTTTTGTGAAAAGTAAAAAAGTACCTCAAATAGAAAATGAAAGAAATATTCCTCATAAAACATGTAGTAAAAGTAAAAAATGGGTAAAAATGACTTTAAAAATACATATGATAATAGTAAAACATTTTATGAAATAAATTTAGAAATCATGGACATGGATGATAAATATACTTCAGTAAATACATATATATAAACTATCTTGAATAATAATGAGATTGAACAATTATCACTCACCAATTTATAATCAGTGGAATTGTATAGCTAATAATATTAAGAAAATTATATTCATATGTAAAAATTGTAACCATAATTATAATAATCATAAATACATTCATGGGTTACATTATCACCACAAAAAAAATAAGTGGTGTATAAGGAATATGTCCCGCATAAATAAAAGTGAGAAACAATAATCACATTAACTTAGGTATGGGTTCCTTCATACGAATTTTAACCTCCTATATAAGGGTTTAAATAATTTCATTAACTCATTCCAAAATAATATTAATTTTTTATAATATCATAAGTGATTATATTATTAACCACTTGTTAGTAACTTTATTACCTATAAGTTGGGTATTAACTGCATGTTTTTTTGGATAAGTTCTTGTTCCTATTCTTCAGTTATTGTTTCATAATTTCTAAAATGAAATTAATAATAATATATATATATATATATATTATTTTTTCATTATATAAATTTATGTAATCATGCTTTAATGAATATCATGTAGAATGAATCACATCGCATTGTAGAGACGACATGTCGTACGTACGCATAAGAGACAATGTCATTCCATTAATTGTGAAATGGTATGGAAGTGGATGTTATATATTTTATTGTAGACTCCATGTAATGTTTTAATAATCATACATAGTTATTATTTATAATATTAAACCCGTTAATGTATGATGGTGGTTAAAAAAATATTACACCCAGATGTGGAAACATTAAGCCGTTCGTAAGCAGGCGTGGTGATTTCATTTTTTGTAGGATGAATAGAAGCTAGAATATGGTTGTTTCATAATCAAAATAATATCTTAGTATATAATTGATACTATAGTTAATACTTATTAATGTAAATAACTCATTAATATGATATTGATGAAGAAAGAAGTTTGAATGAATAGGTAGAGGAGATTATCTCTTCTTCGATGAGCTTTCTCTAGATCACCTCATAAAGCATTATAGTACGTCTTTTGAGAAGACCAACACCTCAAGAATTTGACCATGGATGTTGATAAAGTAAATGTGTAAGTTTTGGTTGAGTGTGAGGGATCAATTTAATTTGAAGTGGTTAAGGAGGATGTGACCTTTTATAATTTAGGTGAGGGTACTTTGGGAAACTCAAAAAATATAAATTTATAATAAACTCAAACCACATCCAAAAACCTAAAAAAATATTTATTTTGAATATAAGATAACTAAAATTTATAATATAATAATACAATATTTTTTACATATGTTTTTATTTCATTTTAAACATTATCATTTTGTTTTACCCTTAATTATTCTTGTTTAATTTTAAATATGGTAAAAAATTATAAAACATTAAAATAGTCTAATTTTAAAATATTTGATGTTAATCAGACAATAAATGAAACACTTAGAACATTTTAGATTAAAATATAGTTATTTTATATTTTTTAAAATTTTTTATGGTTTTTAAACACGTTATTAAAACATCATATGGACAAAATATCAATAGGGTCAAATTTGACACTATTCATTTAATGGATTTTAAAAAATATCAAGACATAATGTTAAAATAAAAACAAATATTTTATTATATCTATATGGTTCCAGGTATTAAAAATATTTGTTGGATATATTAATTATCTCAAATTGTATTTATTTTATTATTTTTATGAAAATTAATTTGATATTTCCATTAATTAAATATTTATACATCATTATTGTGAAATTATTTAATATACTTATTTTTATTTGTGAAAATTAAAAATAAAATTAGATGATATATATAAATCCTCCATATTTCATAACAATTCATATTTTAAAATATATGTTTTGTAAAAGTAAACATTAAGATTGTTATATTTATCTAAACATGAATGTATCAACTTTAACTTCACTTTAAATAAAATATTTTAAGTGTCATATTCATTTCCATAAGGCTCTAAATGGTCAATAAAGGGAACCCTAGATTATTATGGTTATTATATACTCTACCAATAATATTTGTTCATGTTTGTTTTTGGTATTTTAAGGTTTATTATCATTTTAATTAAAATTATTTTCTAGATTTTTCATCAATAATTTATGCATCAACATTTTATAAGCCTTTAATGTAATTATTTAATATATAAAAACTATAAATAAATTACCCAAATTTAAGTAATTTCATTATATTTATATATAAATCTTATTCTTTAGGTTTTATCATTTTATTTCTATATTAAAATTATTATACGTATAAGAAATAAGAGGGCAACATTTCATCACTTACCAGTCACTTTCTTTTATTTTAATAATATTTATATCACTTTCATTTTCAAAAGTCCATTAAATGATTAAATTATAATAATTATCTTTTAATGGTCGATGGATACTCATATAATATAATTTTTTTACGTATTTGGGTAATTTTATTGTCCTTATCATATTAATTTATTACCTAATTTACCTAATTTACTTTTAATCGTGTTAAATAATAATTACTGTTGTCACTATTCATAATATCCAAAACAAATAAAGGTAACATATTAAAATAATTTTGGCCCACTGATTCCAAATATGGAATCCATTTTTAAAACTTTTAAGCACATAATTTCAAATAGTTAAATTAAAACTAATCTCGTTGAGGGAATAACAAAACTCGTTTTTCAAAAACAAAAACCATCAAAAGATTGACAAGTGTTTATATCAAATTTCAATGTGAAATTACTTAAAAAAATGGATTAAATAATAAAATAATAATCTAACTATGATTTATAACAACCAAAAAGGATGATCTAACAATATAAATAAATTGGATGAAAAGCAGTTTTGAATTAAAATGCTATATTTTCACTATTCATTTAAATATGAATGTTATTAGAAAAATACCAAACATTTATCCAAAAAAATTTTTTATATTCCACATAAAAAAATAAATTTATGTTTTCAAATATATATACAAAAAATATTTTAAAAATAGATTTAAATTGGGTTTACCATCAAAAGGTGAAAAAACTGCATTTTTTAAAATATACATCTTTTTTTTCGAAAAATTTATTTTGTTCTTATATCCAGTCTAGAAAACATATAAGATGAAATTAGATAATTATATTGAATATATAAGATATTTATTTCAATAATAAAATCCTACAAGAGTGCTATTTTTATTTTATAAATTCTATTAAACTCAGTCTTGTGTGAAATGGGTTCTATCAAAATAATTAGAAATTTTTGGTAACACAAGACAAGCATAATGTTGTGTATATCACAATATAAGATAGTGTTTTGTATAAAACAATATTACCTTGTTTTATCATAAAATGAAATACGACAAATAAATTAAAACTATCTCATTAAAATCTTAGTGTGTCACATCCCACGCTCTTAAAATTAATTTCATACTTGAAAATAATTGGGGTTATAAAAGGATAGAAACCAAAAAAACAAAGAATTAAAATTAATTTTTAAAATGTATCACGACCTGTCATCGGGGCCCGTGCCGTGACTACCCCAGGCCCGCCTTCCATAGGCCAGGGGCTGACGACTAGCACCAAAGGCGTAAATCCCGACAAAAAGGGGAAGGTATTGCCTTTATGAAATATGAACACACACAACCAGAGTACAAGAGGAAGAAATAACTAAGTAAATTAGTAACAAGGGTGTTGAAAGTAAAAAGGTTCTGGAAATAAAAGCCCAACGGAAAGGTACAACTACAACTGAAATAAAAAGTACAACAAAAAAGGCAAACAGGTGAGTAGGGAAGTAGCTCCTGGATCGTCCTCCGGGTTCCTACATGAAGGGTAGGTACATATGTCCTCCTCAGAACTCTGTGTATATCGGTCCGCTCTATGTGTCATCACGTCGTGTGTCCACCTCCAGGTACGGTCCAATCCTCATACACTCTGCCTCGGTCAGCGCTGTCTGTCTTCTGCATCCAACACAACGAGGTGCGGGCATAGCCCGTGCAGGGGTGGGTATAACGATACTCAGTAGGGACCCCGAGAACCTCAAGTTCTCACTAAATCCAACAAGGATAAACCAAAAATAAATATCTCAACAGATAACCTTTACTTATGTATATGTCCATTCATATACCTAAGTTATCATGTAACTCATCTCAATCATGAGGAAAAACACAAAGGTCATTGACTCAGCTCAAACCAGGATTTTTATTCATGATGTCGAAAACATGGCTACTGGAGAACTCCTCCTCTATTGAGCACTATAGTCCTATCACGACTCTAAGGTGTTACTCACTAGCATTAGACTGCTGAGGTACTCCTCCTCTGTCGAGTACCGCAGGTCTGTTTCCCCAAAACAGTAGTGATTCCCCGCCATGGGTTTGCCACCCCAACATAGTAGCACTCCCGCTAATATCCTACAGAGGTACTCCTTCTGTCGAGTACTGCGGGTCTGCCACCCTAACATAGTATCACCCCTCCGCCATGGATCTTCCACCCCAACACAGTAGTGCTCCCCACTGGGCTAGTCAAGTCACTCCGAATCAAATCGGACAAGCAGTCATCAGGTCTCAGCCAGCTACAAGGTCTCTGTACTCCATATGCTCGTCTCCAAGAGTATCTTCTCCAAGAGCTACATGTGGACACTACAAGTGTCATTAAATCCCATGATAAAGTATCACTTAGGACCGCCTCATCATAAGGGTCTCAACACAACAGACGGTGCGTCAATCGGATGCCCAGTCTGTGAGTTATTCGCATTTCCGTTCCAGGGGCCCAGTTTGTTTCGTGTATGATCCACCCTCACTGTATGTCAACTATATCTGAACCTCGAGAGGAGTCTACCAAAAGAACCATCTCCCCAAAAGGAAACCAGTGTAATTGATGACATTTTTATCAGACATCCGGTCCTTAAGTTATAAGCATTTCTACTCCGAGGGCCCAGTTGGTTTTGGGTTTGAACCAACCCGGCCATAGACAAAATTCACTGAAACCTTGAGTGTAATATAATGAAACATCCCTCCTAATATAAGGAATCCTACGCAACTGACGGTGCATCGATCGGAGGTATGTAGCTCAGGATATGGTGGTTAAACGAAAACGGTCCGAAAAAGGGGGTTCTGGGCCCGGTCCGAGCCGACCCAACCCACCCAGGGTCAGCCCAAACTGGATCGACCCGACTCGGGTCTGGGTCCGATCAAGCCAGTGTGGCCGGCCGCGGCCCGGATGGCCCAGCTGAGCGGTTATGCAGAGAAGGGGGGGGGGGGCGCTAATTAGAACCAGCGATGCCAGCTGGCGCCACACCCAGTCGTCCCAAATCCCGCACGGCCGCGGGGTCCGTCGCACCACTGCCACAACTGTAGCCGAGACGTGTTTCCTCCAGTAGCACGCTGGGGAACTACCACCTCCGATCGCCAGCGGTGGTGCGCTGGGGACCCGCGCCGCCGCGATGTTCCGCGGGCCACCGGAGTCACTCTAGTGGTCCGTTTTAGCTATCTTCTCCACCTACGGTCTTCTCAGGGTGCGCTCTTCACTAAAACAGCTTCAAATCACTGTTTCCCTTCCATTCACCCATCGCCACACAATCTGTGCATCAAGAAAAAGTTGGATGTGGGTCCGGACATGTTTGTTAGTCCGTACCCACCATGTTTGTAGTTAGAATAATCACCCAATAGAACAATATCCCATGCTCGAGGGTATAAATCACGTAAACGTAAATATACAAAAAAAAACACCTACCTCGAATATGGTTCATGGTTGGCAAGAGTCGTGGATGACAGTGTCAATTCCATCGTCAACGGAGTGCACCTGAAGAATAATTGGCGCCTCCTCTCTTGTCGTAGAGAAGAGAAAAGAAGGTGCGTCTTCATCCTTCATGGATTTGGCATTCTTCGTCGAAGAGGCGCCATTCTGCATCGGAAGTTTGATGATCTTCAACAAAGGAGAAACTCTCTTCTTCCTTCACAAGAGTTCTCTATCAAATATATCCCCCAACAAAACATGTTCCAAACTAAATTAAATTAAGGATTCCCTTTATTTTAATTAAACTTGCAAAGCATTCATAATTCAAAACACCTAATTAATTAATTGATGAGGTTTAATTTATTAACTATGATTGTTGGCAACAGTTAAGAGGGAGAGAGAGGAAGGGGAAGGGTTAACACAATTTATGAGGAGTTTATATATTAAAGAAGGGGTGTTTAAGGAGTTTAGGGGAAGGTAAAAGGTTGGGGCTCGTGTGGGCCCTACCTTTCAAATATTCACACATGGGTAGTTAGGTGGTTGTGGGTCCCACCATTAACTCCCCTTTGTAGGATATAACCACCTTATATATAAATAAAATTGTTCTTCACCAATTTTATTTATTTCAATCTAATTCCCCAAAAATTAAATCTCAACCCGCTAGAAACATAATTGCGATAAAGGTCTCCTTAAGTAATTTCTGGCATTGCGAGTTCATCGGTGCCCTCAGATTTCAATTCCAAGCACTGGTTCAAAATATAGAAAAACCCGCTCGTTCAATTCACTAAACGTACCCAAGATAAACTTTGAAAATTGATTCTGGGAACACCGGGCCTCAGAATCAAGTGCCGTCAGAAGCCACAGACTCGTAAAATTACAAATAAACTAAGGAAAAATTTTCCTTGAAATTTCCGAGTCCTCAAATTACTCCCACCTCAGGACTTTACGTCCCCGTAAAGATAAAACACACGCTAGGGAAAGAAAAGGGGTACCAGACAAGCATCTAAGCCTCCTGCTCCCTTGTACTCACCTGGAGGTTCCTGTGCTCTAGAAAAAGTGAACCAGAGGAATCGACCGTCCTCATAGGACCTTCTCTTGTAGATCCTAAATCCTTACTGGAACCTCTGTGAAAAACGCCCCATCATCGATATCTATCTTCCTGTGGTCAATTATGGGGAACGACTTGTGCACGTATCTCCTCAGCTGAGATACATGGAAGAATTCATGCAACTGATGCATTTGAGGTGGAAAGTCGAGGCGGTAAGTCACCTCACCTACTTTTCTGATGACCTAGAATGGTCTGAAGAATCATGGAGATAACTTGCCTCCCTTGCCAAATCTCCGTAGACCTCGTCTAGGTGAGACCCGTAGGAAAACATTGTCATCATCCTAGAACTCCAGTGGTCCATATCTCTTATCAACATAGGACTTCTATTTACTACGTGCAGTCTTTGTCCGCTCTTGTATAATCTGCACCTTCTCCATCATAACCTGAACCATCTCTAGTTCTATATGTGCTGACACCATCACTATCCACAAAGGATATCGGAAATGCGTCCAGCTGCTGTCTCGCCACTCCTAATATCTGAATTCCCGATCTCTTACTAAGAGAATCTTCTACGATGTTCCCCTCCCCAGGAATATAAACTATATCGAAGTCATAGTCTTGGAGGAATTAAAGACATCACCGCTATCTCAGGTTCATTTACTTCTTATAGAAGATACACCTGAAACTATTGAGATTAGAGTAAACCATAAACTGTTCTCTCAATGAACAATGGGTGAGACTAGCCAATTGTGAGAACTCGTCTCCACCATTCTTTGTATACGTTCTACAAGAGCTACTAAGATTTCTCCTCTACCAAAAAGAGAAATATGGTCTCATCCCCTGGATGAACCGTGTTCTTTGCCTAATAAATTATATTCTGACATGAATGGTACAATTTATGTCTTGAATGATGTTGTAAGGCCTTGATGCTACTACTAAGAGATCCAACCGTTACTCTCGCCTCCAAGGGTTGAGTCACACTGTCGGCATCAGTGCGTGGTTACTGGGTCTCCTCCAGTAGGAATATCACAAGCGAGGGCTAAGTCAATAGTTTTAATCAGAACATCTTAGTATCAACCATACAAAAAGGTCAGGAAAGTAAACGTCACAATGATAAGTGTCATTTATTACTGTAGCTCAAAGTACAAAGACACATAACAACCACGAACAACAACAACAAAGAAGCTAGAAGAACCAAGACCAAAGGCCTCCATGCCTACAACTAGTCTCTCTCATGTACACCTACTTTCGAAGCTCCACTGTTGCATGATTCAGCTGCCTGAAGTTGTGCTCTCCAATATAAAACCATTCCCTGAGGTCAGGGTGGACCTCAGGGTGGTGGTGGTGGCGACACCGTGAAGCGTCGTACACCACCGGCTGTACGGCCAGCTCCTCTTCCCCGGTCTGGTAGGTTCCTCTACTTCATTTTTCTCATCTACTGGACAGACCAGGTAGTCTCAAGCCAAGTGACCATGCTTGCCACATGCATAGCACATCCTACTCCTCATATGGCTGGCTCTGTTTCGTGTCCCTCGCACAACCGGCCCTGTATCCCGAGGTCGCCCACCTGTTGGCCTAGTCCACTTGGACTTCTGTCTCATCTATCTACTGCCAGCTGCAGAATACTCTGCTACGGTCGGAAGGCCATGTGGCATGGGAAACATCTCCTTATCTTTCTCAGAGTGTAGATTCACTGGTATAAACTCCACCCTAAAAAAACTCTCGAAGTTTCCCCATGTGAGGGTCATCTCGTCGCAAAACTGGAGCATCTGGCTCCACCACCAAGGGATATTACCTATAACATTTAAAGACATAAAACCTTGTGTATAATCATAGTTTATTCATTTTTTTAGAAAAATTATAGTATTGTAACCTATAGAAAGAATTATCATTAGGGACTTCCCTAGGTATATCCTTAGAAATATCTCTAGGGATCTCACTAAAGATTTTGCATCCTGGTTTCCAATGGTAACTAAAATTTTGATCTGATACCAACTGTAAAGTCCCAAGATTGACACACATGGAAATTACATTACTTTCTCAGAATACATATTACATTATAAAAATAGTCGCCCATAGATCTTATTAGTATAGTGTCTTTGGAAGCAGTGAAACATAACAAAGTGGTTTCTAAAACATCTACATCATCTCCTTCTTTTTTTCTATCAAAACTAAAACCCCTCTTTGAAACATCTTACTTAATAATATTGATTATATACTTGGGAAAGGAAACATAAAAATGGGTGAGATGAAATGATCAGTAACGGTAAACATGGAAAATATCAAACAAAAATGAACATAAGGGGGGAAAAACATGAACATAACATTAAAAAATCATACCATGAATAACATATATTAAAATTATGAGTCATTACAAAAAATATTGGTAGTTTATAAGAAATAAATCATAAATGAACATGAGCCATGAGAAATTAACATTGGAAAAAAAATTGAATTGTGGAAAACACATATGAATAGAAAATCATTTCCCTTTTAACTAAGGCTCATTGCAAAGACCGTAATAATGGAAAAAGTCCAATACACAACATAGTTAACTCTTCGTTCTAACCCAATATTACGGAACTCGATTTACATTCCATTCCGAACTTGTATTACTGAATCAGATTTATTTTCCATTCCAATCATGTCTATTTCATGAGATATAAATCTTTTACCAATGAATTGGAGGGATATATAGGTTCCACCATTATCAAAATGAAAACCATACATATATTCTCCATAAGAACTTAAATCATTTAACGTAGCATAACCCAGGATATAAAATGGGTTTCTTAAACATCATTTCATCATAGCAGAATTTAATAAATACAAATGGATTTAATAAATAGAATAAACACAATAAAACCATACTAATAATAGGTATATTATACTTGAAACATATCTTTATTAAATAATTTCATCTTATGTTAAAAATAATTTTTATAAAACAGTTGAAATTAATTATTGAGGAAAATAAACTTTCTTCATCAATTTTTTTTAATTTTCTCAAAATGCCACATAAATTTAAAAGAAAATAATTTATTTGAAAACAATCAAGAAATACTATAAAGGAATATTCATAAAAATAAGGAATTATGAAAAAAAAATTGTTTATGCCTTATATGTTAAAAGAAAAAATTCTTCTCATACTTTTTGTGAAATGTCAAAAAGTCCACATATGGAAAACCAAATAATCATTCAATCCAAAACATTTATTAAAAGTAAAAATTGTTTAAGTGAAATTATAAATACATATGATAATATTGAAACATTTTATGAAATAACTTTTAGAAAAAATGGACATGAATTATAAATTTACCCTTGTAAATACTTACATAAAAAAATCTTGAATAATAATTTGATTGCGTAATTATACCTTATCAATTTATAATTAGTCAAATAATATGGCATAGAAAATAAATAAAATTATAATCATATTGTAGTATCATAAACTTTATAGTAATAATCATAAAAACATTCATGGGAATCATAAAAACCACACAAAACAAATAAGTGGTGTATAAGGCATATGTCTCACAGAAAAAAATTCAGACAAAATAATCCCTTAACTTAGTTATGGGTTCTTTCATACATGTTCAAACATCTTGTATAAGGGTTTAAATAATTTCATTAACTTATAAAATAATCATATTCTCTTTATATAATATCATAATTGATTATATGGTTACCCGTTTGTTAATAAAATTATTACTCATCCTTTGAGTATTAACTGCATGTTTTGTCGGATAAGTTATCATTAGTATTTTTAATTAATTGTCATATCAATTGTTGAATTACATTAAAATAATATTTATCATATTATTTCATTCTATAAATTTTTATATTCATGCTTTAATTAACACTATGTTGAATTTTTCACATCTCATTGTGGATAAGGTTTGCCAAACGTACGCATGAGCGAAAATATCGTTCCATTAATTGTGAAATAGGATGGAAGTAGATGATATATATTTGATTCAGAATCCATATCATTTTATTATAATAATATATAGTTATTATTTCCATCATGATACCCATACAAGTAATATGGTGGTGAAAAACCAATTACACCATGGCATCAGGACGGTAAGTCGTACGTATGTACACATGGTGATTTTGTTTTTCATAAGATGGTTATAAGGTGGAATATTTTTGTTCAATAATCATAATAACATATCGGAATATATGTTATACTAGAGTTATAAATTTATAATACAAAAAACTCATGAAGAGTATATAGAAGAAGAAAGATATTTGAAAGAATCGGCAGAGGAGATTTCCTATTATTCGACGAGCTCCCTCTAGATCAAATTATGAAGCACAATAGTCGATATTTTGATAATAAAAACACCATTATAACGTAACTAGGGATGTTTATAAGGGAAACTGGTAGGTTATGACTGATATTTCTGTCTCAAATTGTTGTGACTATGTGAGGGAGGAGGTTCGCTTGTAAAATTTAGGTTAGGGTCACATTTGGAATCTCAAAAAATATTAATTTATAATAAAATAAAACCACATCCAAAAACCTAAAATATTTCATCATATATAATATGAGGTGAGATAATATTTTAATATCATAATAAAACAAGTTTTATACATGTTTTTATTTCACTTTAAACATTATCATTTTGTTTTACCCTTAATTATTCTTTTTTAATTTTAATAAAGGTAACAAAATTTTAAATATTAAAATAGTGTAATTTTTTTAATTATTTGAAATAAATCAAAACAAAAATTAAAAAAATAATTTTTTTAAATTAAATAATAATAATTATTGTTTTAATATTTTATGGTTTTTAATTAATTCAAAAAATTATTATTTTGAAAAAAATTCAATAGTGTCAATTTTGACACTATTCATTTAATGGATTTATAAAAATTATCAAGATAAGATTTTATGCTCAAAATATTGTTATATTATATATATAAGGGTTCGAGGTCATTTATATCTTTTTTGGATATATTAATTATCCCAAATTATATTTATTTTATTATATTTAATAACCTTTATTTGATATTTCCATTAATAAAATAACTAGGACATCAATTTTGTGTAATTATTTAATATAAAAATTTATTGGGAAAAAATTAAATATAAAATAATATGATGAAAATAAATCATATATATTTCATAAGAAAACTTATAGTATAATATAAATTTTGTAAAAATAAAAATAAAAAATGTTATATTTATTAAAACATGAATATGACAACTTTAACATCACTTTGCATAAAATATTATAGTTGTCATAATAATTCCAATATGGCTTCAAATGGTCAATAAATCGACCCTTGGATTATTTTGGTCGACATATACTATAAAAATAATATTTTATAATGTTTTTTGTCTTTTAATGGTCATTATCATTTTAATTAAAATTATTTTATTGATTTTTATACATAATATATACATCATCATTGTATAATATTTTAAGGTAACTATATAATCTCCAAAAATTATAAATAAATTACCATGATATAGATAATTTCATTATATTTCTGGAGGCTATTTATTTCAAAAGTCTTATCATGTTTATCACAATATTAAAATTATTATACTTAAAAAAATTGGGTACAACTGCGAAAGCGGCACAAAACGCAAGGAATAAAATTGCATTAAATTGCAAGCCCAGGGACTTGACCCCGTGACCTTCCCATCAACCCCAAACCCTTACCACCCCACCACCAATGGTGGGTTAATTAAAATTATTATACTTATAAAAATTAAGAGTGATACATTTTGTTACATTCATGTCACTTTCTTTTATTTTAATAATATTTATAACATTTTAATTTATAAAAGTCAATTAAATGATTCAATTAAGATCCATAGATGTTAGGGGTTGAGTTTTACTCATCGAATAAGATTTTGGTATGTGTTAGGGTAATTGTATTATCCTTATCATATTAAATTTTGACATAAATTACCTGATTTTCCTTTAACCGCGTTATGTAAAAATTAATGTAGTTACTATTAATAATATACAAAAAATAAAATTAACATAATAACATAACTTGGACCCACTTATTCCAAATATTGAATTAATTTTTCAAAACATTGAACATATACTTTTCATTAATTAAATTAAAATTCATCAATTGAGGGAAAACTAAAAGAGGGTTTTAAAAAGTAAAAAACATCAAAAGATTGACATGTGTTTATTTTAAATTTTAATGTGAAATTAGTTCCAAAGACCGAAATTGAATTAAATGAAAAAAACATAATATAATTATACTTTAAAAATAATTAAGAGTATAATATATCTATATAAATAAATTAGATGAAAAAGTAGTTTTGAATTAAAATAAAGTAATTTTCACTATTCATTAAAATATGAATGTTTTCAGAAAAATATAAAATATTTATGAAATATAAATTTTTATGTCCTGCTTCCAAATAAGAATTATATTTTTTTTCAAATTAAATTTAAAAAAATGTGTCAAAAATTACTCTTGGAATGGTTACGCCATTCAAAGGCGGCAAAAATGCATTTTTGAAAAAATTCATCTTTTATCTAAAAAATTAATTTTGTTCTTATATCATGAATATAAAACATATAATATGAATTAAAAAAATATATTGAATGTATTATATATATATTTAATTAACAAAATCCATCAATAATGGTTTTATTGTTTTATAAACTCGATTAAACTCATTCTTAAGTGAAATGAGTTCAATCAAAATATCTAGAAATTCAGTTTAACACAAGCCAAGATTAGTGTTGTGTATACTGAAAGGTAAGTCAATTTTTTGTATAGTATAATATTACCTTGGTATAGCATACAACACAATAAATAATGGAAAAACATTATCTCATAAAAATATCAGTGTGTTACAAAATGGATCATGGATAATTTATATTGAAAACAAGAAATTCAAAGGTTAAAGAACATATGTAATTTATTAGTTATCCCTTAAATGTTCATGGTATCCCTTTTATGTGTTTACTTTTTTGATAATTTTCATAAATATGTATATTTTTAATAAAGAAAAAATTAGAAGAAGAATCAAATAGTGAAAGGTATGCTTATCATCAATGGTTCTACTAGTTATTTTTTTGTCAAAAAAGTTAATTAGAACTATTCAAACACCACCAAAAAAGCATGGAAGTCATGTTAATAGTGAAGATATAAAATATGGAAATTATTTCATCCCAAGTATGTAAATCCCCCTATCCATATTTTCCGTCTGAACTTCCCAGAAAACCTTTTGAATCTCTTTTTAGTGGAATCTGATTCCATTTAGGATATGTAATGATGTTACTTATATAGATTAAACAAAAAGTTTTAAGAGAAGGAAATAAAAATCTATATAAAAATTTATATATAACTATATAAATGTTCAAGGAGCATGAATCTTATTTTCTATCAACATCCCAACAATGGATATTATTTTCTTAAGATGTCACATTTCTATCTAAAATGATTAAGATTAAGGAAAATATCATTATTGATGAGATTACAATTATAAGGGAATATGCAGATGTAATTTCTGAAGAACTACAAAATCTTCCACCAAGTATTTAGGTAGTGTTCTCAATCAATATTACACCTAGATATTTTCCAATATCTAAAACTCCTTATAGAATGGCCATTTTTTATCTTGAGGAGTTGAAGAAGAAACTATAGAAGAATTTTTATAGAGGGTTTATATTCCCAAGAGCTTCAATATAGGGTTCCATAGTACACTTAGTTAATTATATGGACAGTTAAACATACATTTTCATTGATTAACATGATCTCAAAAAGATCATGATAAAGAACAAGTATCATCTTCTATGGTTTATGATTTGTTTGATCAACTACAGAGAGCCTTTTATATCTCATAGGTGGATCTTCGATCAAGATATTACCATGTAAATGTAATGAAGGAGGATATCCCCAAGATTTATTTTCAAAAACCGTATGGGAAATACAATTTCATAGTGATTCCATTTGGACTTACTAATGCTTCATTATTATTTACGGACATAGGTAAGAGTGTCTTTATTTATAAACCTGAAAATACGTGGTAATATTTGTAACGTCCTAGATCCGGGTGCCACGCAATGGGTGCCCCGAAACTGGTGGGCCACGTGACCTCAAGCACATTTCCCCAAATGCTAGAGGCTGCCGACTAGCAGTGAGGGCCCAGGTCTGAAAGTGGGGAAACTATGCCCTCATTTGTCAAAGTGTAGCGCAGCAGAATACAAAATAAGACATACAAAAAATAGCGGAAGCAATAAACCATACACAACTGAAACAAACAACAACAGTGGATATAACCAACAGTATATAAATAATGATGCAACATGTCTCAAGTTCTATAAAAACAGTCAGAACATGTTATACATCAATATAGTACAACAAGAGCAGGGTACAACAAACAAAGAAAAATAGCTAGAAGCGGCATCACGAGCCTAGGCTCGGTCCCATGCCCTCCCACTCCTCAGCAACAATCAAGTGCCTGTATAGGGACTCTTTCCGCTATCTACACCTACAGAAATGTAATTTGTTTGGGCTGAAAAGCATGACCCAAACAGGGTGTGAGAAATATATCTCAGTAGGCACCCACCAAAGTCCCATGCCCAACTGTGTGTAAGCATGCAACAAAGTGTGTAGTGGTAAAATTCAATAAAGTAAGTAGTTCTACAAAGTAACTAACGTAACAGTTAAATTTCCATTTAATTATTTATTTAATCCATTTTATATAAGAAATCAGCACATTGCATTTCTAAGTATACAACTAGTGTCCTCAGACACGTAAAATCCTACCCTCAGGTAATGAGTATTCATCACAAGAATCTTCCCTCAGGCATAACCGAGTTTTCCCTCAGGCGTAGGTAGTGTCACCCACAGGCACAGTGTCAGCTGCCCATAGGCACAAAAGAAGTTTCCCTTAGGCCGAAATAACTACAACCCTTGGGCTAAACAGTGCAGTACCCACAGGCTAATTGAAACAACTCCCTGAGGCTAAACAGGTAACTGATCCCTGCCCAACATATAAAAATGTAGTAAACAATCAATTCCTCTCAGGGAAATTCTACAATTACAACTTTAAAAGAATACCCTTGGGTATCTTGGCCAAACGACTATATAGTGAAACACACCCCAGGGGTGGTTCTGGATCCAAGAAACGATCCCAACTAGAATTTAATTATCACAATTTAATCACCTATGCAATTATAGGCATTAAATATAGCAACGACCTTAGCCACACGACACCCCAACATGGGTTCGTGGCCCGAAACGCACAAAAACACAAAAGAGTTGGAAAATAAACACAAAGCCTCCTAAATTATACGCCAACGATCGTTATACCCGAACATCGACTCCAGAAACGCCCAAGAATGGCGTAGATCTAAAAAAGAACAAAACCCATTCAAACATAAATAACTTCCCCTTGGGAAAGAATTCATAAGAACGGTACCAGGAGAGGAGAGGGCGTACCCGTGTGGTTCCAACGAGATCGTCCGAAGCCAAATCGGATTCCAGACGAAAACCTGGAGGATCTTCAAAGGGTCGGCCATCCTCCTTGGCTCCAAAACCACTCAAATGCCTCCTCTGCCAAATGAGGAGGCTACTGCCTTTTTAAGCCGAAAAAACAAAGTACACGGTGTGTACTTCTGAGTACACGACGTGTACTTCTGAGTACACGGCGTGTACTTCTGAGTACACGGCGTGTACTTCTGAGTACACGACGTGTACTTCTTTCATTTAACTATTCATTTTGCGGAACCGCCACAATGATCACCTGCCGACAAGAGTACACGACATGTACACCTGAGCACACGGCGTGTACTGCTACCCCACTGGCGGCTGCTCCACCACCTTACTTTTTGACCTGTCGACTGACTACATGGCGTGTAAAAGACCACTTCACAGTGTGTATTCAGTTCCTACACCCTTTGTTCCTGGAAAGGCTACACGCCCTGTGTACTCATCCCAACACGGCCAGATGTACATGGTGTGTGGAAAAAGTACATGGCATGTAGTTCCAAAATTTGGGATTTTTCCTAATTTTCCATATTTTCTCAAAAATAGTTAAGGAAAAGGAAAAGAAGAAGCCCGTACCTAAAAACTAAGAACCAGGTTCCTACAAGAATCCCCCCTTATAGAAATTCGTCCCCGAATTTCCCTTCCAAGGGTGTCGAAGATAAATCTCAGAACAGATCTGGCCACTAAGCCTGTACGGCTACCTCCTGCTCCCAGGTCTCGTCCTACACTCGGCCATGCTGCCGTAGCACCCATATGAGGGGAACTGACCGGCCTCAGAGAACCTCCGTGCTCTTGTCAATGATACGGATCAGATGCTCCTCAAAGGATGCATCATCTTGAAGCTCAACCTCCTCTGGATGAAAGGTGTGATACGAGTCTAAATGGTAGCGACACAACTGAGACACGTGGAAGACGTCGTGCATGGCTCGGTACCATTGCGGTAACTGCAACCGATAGGCAACCAGCCCGACTCTCTCCAGAATCTCGAATGGCCCCACATACCTCAATGAAAGCTTACCCTATCTCCTGATCCGTTTGTGTCCCAGCCTCAGCAAAACACATAGAAAAACTTAATCCCCAACCACGAACTCCAAGGGTCGTCTACGGCGATCAACATAAGATTTCTAACAAGACTGCGCGGTAGCCATATGCTTCTGAATCAACTGGACCTACTTAGATGTCTCCTGCACGAGTTGTGGCCCCAGTAAAGATGCCTCACCTGCCTCTAACTATCACAATGGTGATCGGAATGACCTGCCGTATAAAGCCTTATATGGTGAAATTTCAATAGTCTCCTAAAAACTATTGTTATAGGAAAACTCGACTAAGAGTATATGCTTCTCCCAAGAGCCCCCAAAGTATAGGACGCATTCACACAACATGTCCTCAAGCACCTATATCATATGCTCTGACTGGCCATCTGTCTGAGGGTTGTATGTTGTGATCAGAAGCACCTGTGTACCCAGCGCCCTCTGAAAACTCTGACAAAAACGAGACGTAAAGTGGGTGTCCCTATCTGAAACGATAGAACGAGGGAACCCATGAAGACGCATGATCTCTCTGATATACAGTCATTCAATCTCGTCAACACCGAAGGTCCCCTTGATAGGCAACAAGTGAGCTACCTTCATGAGTCTGTCCACAACAACCCACACAGTGTCATTTCCATGAGGTGACCTCGACAACCCCGTCCTGAAATACATCGCGACATAATCCCATTTCCACTCTGGAATGGGCAACTACTGTAACAAGCCAGCTGGCCTCTGGTGCTCTGCCTTCACCTGCTGACAGGTGGAACACCTCATAACAAAACCAGGTATCTCTCTCTTCATACCCGGCCACCAGTACTGAAGCCTCAAGTAATGGTACATCTTGGTAACCCTGGGATGAACTTCCCAAGTTGAAGCATGAAACTCTTGCATCAGCTCCCCACGTATATCCACTGAAACCCATAATCGTCCATGGAAATGAAAAAACTCATCATCGCCTATCGTCCAACCGGGAGGAGGGTCCTCACTCGCCACCGACTCCTGTAGAACTAGGCCTTCTGAATCCTATAGCTATCTCATCCTCACTATGTCCAGGAGGGTAGAATTCACAGCTAAAGATGAAAGATAAGCCTACCCCTGACTGTCGTGCACCTCCAGATGCATCTCAGAGAACAAAGCCATGAGATGCCACTCAATAATGGCCTCCTGCATTTCCTGTATCTAAGTCTTCCTGCTCAGTGCATCAGTTACTGCATTACCTTTACTAGGTGTATAGGCAAGCTCAAAATCGAAGGACTGAAGGTATTCGACCCACCTTCGCTGCCTCAGATTCTTGTCACGCTGAGTAAAGATATACTTGAGGATTTTGTGGTTGGTGAAAACCACAAAATGCTCCCCCAATAGATAATGTCTCCAACAATGCAACGCATGTACAACTTCAGCCAACTCGAGGTCATGCGTCAGGTAATTCCGCTCATGTGGCCTCAACTGTCGAGACCCGCAGGAAACAACTCAGTTTCCCTGCATCAAAACTGCTCCCAGACCAATCCTTGATGCATCACATTAAACTGTATAGCTCTTCCCCTTCTCTGGGAGTATCAGGATTGGTGCTGATGTCAACCTTCCCTTCAGGTCCTGAAAAGCTTCCTCGCAAGCTTCCGACCAAACGAACTTCACACCCTTCTTAGTCAAGCCTGTAAACAGAGCTGCTAAGCGGGAGAAGTCCTATATGAAACTTCTGTAGTAACCAATCAACCCTAAGAAACTCCGTATCTCAAAAACATTCTTATGCTGCTCCCAGGAAACTACTGCTCTCACCTTCTCTGGGTCTACTGAAACTCATGCCTCTAAGATGACATGACCCAGGAAGTGAATCTGGTCTATAAAAAAGTGGCACTTTGAGAGCTTAACATACAGCTGATGCTCTCTCAGTGTACTCAATACGATCTCCAGATGGGTGGCATGGTCGTGTCAAGTGTGAGAGTACACCAAGATGTCATCCACGAATACTACCACAAAATAATCAAGATACGGATGGAACACACGATTCATCAGGGCCAGGAAAACCGCTCGCACGTTCGTGAGTCCGAATAGCATAACCGTATACTTATATACACCATACCTACTCCTAAAAGCTGTGAGAGGTATATCAGATGGTCTAACGCATAGCTGAGGATATCGTGATCTCAAGTCAATCTTCGAGAACACTCGTGCTCCACAAATCTGATCAAAAATATCATCAATCCTCAGTAAGGGATATCAGTTCTTAACCGTCAACTGGTTCAGCTTCGGATAATCCACGCAAAGTCTATGGGTACCGTCCTCCATCTTCGCAAAAAGAACCGGCAAAACCCATGGAGAAGTATTGGGTCCGATAAAGCCTTTTGACTGTAACTCCTCCAACTACCTCTTGAGCTCCTTCAACTCAGGTGTAGCCATCCTATAAGGAGGAATGGACACCGGTGCTGATCCTGGCACAAGCTCAATTGAGAAATCCACCTCACGCACCGGAGGTAGACCTGAAAAGTTGTTCGAGAAGACATCCCTAAAACGATCAAAAACTAGAGGGAAATCCATCTGACAAGTCCCCTGATCATCCAGATATAAGCTTGAAATCTGGGATGTCACTCCACCTCTTCCATGATGCTCTGGTCCAGCTCGACTCACCTGAACATCCCATTCTCTCTTTTATAGTAACTCTCCGCCCTCTGTTGACGTGAAGCCCACCCTTCGACGATAGTAGTCTATAAAGGCTCGAAAGGGAACCAACCAGTCCATCCCGAGAATGACGTCATAGCTCGTTATCTCTAGGATATAGAGTTACCAAATAAAGTGACACCCACCAACCTCAAGGGGGAACTCCCTGCACTGACGCACACCTTCCATCCTAGTCCCCAACAGAGTGTCAAGTGTCAAGATATCGGAAGAAGTAGAAACACAGAGCCCAAGGCTCTCCACAACGGGTAAAGATATGAAACTATGTGTAGCACCCGTATCGAAAAGTACGGTATATAAGATATAAGCTACTATTATAGTACCTCTGACTGTCGAAGGTACATGATCCTGCTCCTGCTGGGTCTATTGCACTGCATATGCCTACCCAGTGTCATGGCCCTGTGACACAGCCTGGCTACCCTGAGCTATCCCGCCCTGTTGCCTCTGAGATCCTGGCGTCTGGCTACCACGGCCACAACCACCATCACTGCCTGCACACCCTGACGTGTTCCAGTTCCCTAACTGGTAATAAGCCACTGGTCCTGCTCCCGCATGCGGAGTCTGCACGGAACCCCTCTCACTAGCCACTGGTGGAAACTCCCTACAAAAGCACTGCAGATGACCCATCTTGCCGCAAGATCGGCACTCCACTGGGTCTCGGGGGCACTGCGGCCTCTTGTGCCCCTCTCTACCACACTGGTATCACATAACCTGGCAACCTGAAGAATTCTTCTGACTGGTAATGCCACCCTGAGAGAAGTCCATTTGTCTCTTCCTCTTGCGAGCAAAAATAGTACCAGTAACTAGTGCTGAACCGCCCTAGCCCACACCACTAGATTATCCAAGATTCCTCTCTGTAATCAGCTCCTGGTTCACGATGGCGTGTAAAGTAGGAAAACTGAAGACATTCACCAGCGCTCAGATGTCATACCGAAGACCATTCTCAAAACGTCTGGCTCTCAGTGTCTCATCACCCACCAGCACTGGTGAAAAGCGCTGAAGCTCTGTAAAATGAGCAGAATAGTCCATCACCGACATAGCGCCCTGCTGCAGATTCATGAACTCTCGAGCTCTATCTTCCGTCATCATCTCGGGAAAGAAGAAGTCATAGAAGACTGCCTGAAAATCTTCCCACGCCATGTCTCTGTGATGTTATGACTGGGTGGTAACATCCCACCACCTCTTGGCCGAATCACGCAGCATGTAAGTCGCGAGCTTGACCCTCCGCGCTGGAGGCGTCTCAAGATTCTCGAAAATAGTCTGCATCGACCCCAACCAAGACACTACAGCCTATGGTCCACCATCCCCTGAAAACGTAGGTGTATTATTCTTCTTAAAGATACGAGTCCACTCAGCCATAGATGTCGCAGCCTGCGGTGCTCCCTGAAAGGTCTGCATGAACCGCATAAAGCCCCCATGGAACAACGCCTTTGTGCCTGTGTATAGTATAGCAGCTGTTGCCGCAACTGGATCTATTGTAGGATCAACTGGTATCCCATGGCCCACCATCTCCGGAGTATAATTGTTGCCGCTCTCTTGGCAAACAACTCACGGTCGTCTAAGCGGCATGACACTACAAGGTCAAAATCACGCCTCAGAGTCAAGATTATTAAGACCGAAAAGCGAAGGAACCACAAGAGAATAAGAGAAAGAAGGCATTAAAATTTTTCAAAACAAGACTACACGGCGTGTACACTGACTACACGACACGTACTTGACTTCCCTTCCCCTACCCAAGTCCTTCTGCACGGCTAAGCCACACGGCTCCCGTTTGAACAAACAACACAGCGTGTATATTATCTACAGGGCGTGTATGGTGTTATTTTCCAACTTCCAGTGTCTTCTGTGACACGGACGACTACTCGGCTTGAACCTACACAGTGTGTTACACCCGCACATGACATGTACATCACCCTGTTTCCCCAGACACCCAGATAACCCCACACGGTCTGTCCTCGGACAAGACTACATGGCGTGTCCTCATAAGTAAACGGCGTGTTCAAGGAGCAGTGACATCGACCCGTGTTGTTAGTTACACAGCCGAGTCCCAAGGTCACACTACACGACGTGTTCATTATTGACACGACATGTTTTGTCAAGGAGTTCACCGACCCGTCTTGTTAGTTGCACGGCCGGACTCCGGGTCAACACTACACGGCGTGTATAAAAGAGACATGACTTGTTTTACCCAATACCTTCTCTACCCCATGTCACCACCCACACTGTTTGTGACAGAGGAAGAGACTACACGTAGTGTACTTAGGGTACACGACGTGTACTCAAAAAGTTCATTTTTCTTCCCGAACAGAAGGCCATACACAGCATGTGTAAAAATACTACATGGCATGTATTCTGGGTTTCCGGACAGTATGCCTCCGAAACTTCTCTGGAACCCAGAAAATACTGAAAAACAACACCTAAGTGTCAAATTCCGACCCGTGGGGGCCCATACTCCCCAAGAATCAATGTTTGACATATCATATGTGTTATTACCAATAAATAGTCAATGATCTACCAAATTTCGGTCAATGGGGGCCCATACTCCCTAAAAACTAATGTTTGGAATCCATTCTATAAACAATCTCAAACAAAAATACCATATCACAAGGCAGGTATTCATCAAGAAGCTATCCCAACAACATGCTTTATTAGCACAACAACTATCACAACAACATGCAAATTTCTTAATGCTCCTACATGGCATGGAAACTATGCATGGCATGTGATATCTAGCATGTTCCTATATGACGCATGAGACGACATACCCTCATCTCATCAGTTTGAAACTAAATAGAACCCATAGATAAATTATAAACATCACAATCTCAATGTGTGTCACCCAACGGTGAAAACATATCAACCATAAATTTGAAAAATCAACAGAATGCAAAATACGAGGTTGACTGGATTTTCCCTATACACAGGTTAGCTACGCCCGGGCACAGCTTATTACCAACTACTGTTCCGTCCTATCCCTGAATACGGCTCCAAAGAGTAAGTCAAAGAAAAGGAACACCCTCATATATCACTTTGTAACATCCCATATCTGGGTGCCACGCAACGGGTGCCCCAAACCCAGTTTTCCAAGTGACCTCAAGCGCATTTCCCCAAAAGCCAGTGGCTGCCGACTAGCAGCGATGGACTTGGATTGATAGTAGGGAAACTATGACCTCACATGTCAAAGTGTAGCGTGGCGGAATACAAAATAAGACATAGAACAAATAGTGGAAGCAGTAAACCATACACAACTGAAACAAACAATAGCAGTGGATATAACCAACAGTATATAAATAATGATGTTACATGTCTAAAGTTCTAAGAAAATAGTCAAAACATGTTATACATCAATACAGCACAACAAGAGAAGGGTACAACAAACAATGAAAAACAGCTGGCAGCGGCATCGCGAGCCTAGGATCGGTCCCACGCCCTCCCACTCCTTAGAAATAGTCAAGTACATGTACAAGGACTCTTTCCCCAATCTACACCTGTAGAAACGTAATCTGTTTGGGCTGAAAAGCATGACCCAAACAGTGTGTGAGAAATATATCTCAGTAGGCACCCACCAAAGGCCTGTTCCCAACTGTGTGTAAGCATGCAACAATAGTGTGCAATGGTAAAATGCAATAAAGTAAATAGTTCTACAAAGTAACTAACTTAACAGTTAAATTTCCATTTAATTATTCATTTAATCCATTTTATATAAGAAATCACCACAGCGCATTTCTAAGTAAACAACTAGTGTCCTCAGACACGTAAACTCCTACCCTCGGGTAACGAGTATCCAACACAAGCATCTACCCTCAGGAATAACTGAGTTTTCCCTCAGGCATAGGTAGTGTTTCCCATAGGCACAGAGTCAACTGCCCATAGGCATAGAAGATGTTTCCCTCAGGCTGAAATAACTACAGCCCTCAGGCTAAACAGTGCAGTGACCACATGCTAATCACAACAACTCACTCAGGCTAAAAAGTTAACTGGGCCATTCCCAACATATCAAAATCCAGTAAACAAGAAATTCCTCTAAAGGCAATTCTTCAATTACTACTTTAAAGGCATACCCTCGGGTATCCTGGCCAAATGTCTATACGGTGAAACACACCCTAGGGGTGGTTCCGGATCTAAGCAATGATCCCAACCAGCATTTTATTATCACAATTTAGTCACCTATGAAATTCTAGGAATTAAATATAGCAACGGCCTCAGCCACACGACACCCCAACATGGGTTCGTGGCCAGAAACGAACAAAAACACACGATAGTTGGAAAATAAATACAAAGCCACCTACCTTATACGCCAACAAACTTTATACCCGAACGCCGACTCCAGAAATGCCCAAGAACGGCGTAGATCTGATGAATAATAAATCCCATTCAAACGTAAATAACTTCCCCTTGGGAAAGAATTGGTAAGAACGGTTCCAGGAGAGGAGAGGGCTTACCCGTGTAGTTCCAACGAGATCGTCAGAAGCCGAATCAGATTCTAGACGAACACCCAGAGGATCTTCAAAGGGTCGGTCGTCCTCCTTGGCTCCAAAACGGATCAAATGCCTCCTCTTCCAAATGAGGAGGCTACTACCTGTTTTAAGCCAAAAAAACAAAGTACACAGCGTGTACTTTTGAGTACATGACGTGTAATTCTTTCATTTAACTGTTCATTTGGTGGCACCGCCACACTGTTCACCTGCCAACAAGAGTACAAGACATGTACTCCTGAGTACACGGTGTGTACTGCTGCCCGGCTGGTGGCTGCTCCACCGCCTTACTTTTTGACCTGCCGAATGACTACACGGCGTGTAAAGGACCACTACACGGCATGTAGTCATTTCCTACTCCCTTTGTCACCGGCAAGTCTACATGCCCTGTGTACTAATCCCAATAGGGCTATAAGTACATGATTGGTGGAAAAAATACACGGCGTGTAGTTCCAATATTTGGGATTTTTCCCCATTTTCCATATTTTCTCAAAAACACCTAAGGAAAAGGAAAAGCAGAAGCCCGTACCTCAAAACTAAGAACCAGGTTCATACAATATTTGTAGAATATATTCTTATTTACAATATAATCAAGGTGAAACATGAGAATCTTTTTACGGCTATAATAAAGACCTTACATAATGAAAATTTATATGAATAGTATAATAAATCTATGTTTTGGATGGAGAATGTAAAATTAATAGGGAATGTCATCAATAGAAAAGGAATATATATAGATCATTCAAAAATAGAGGCAATTGAAGGATTGACTGAATAACATATGTGATAGAAATTCTAAATTCATTGGATTACCTAGGTATTAATATTTACTTTTGGGAAACTTCTCATGATTTTCAATCACACTAACCATGATAACTCAAAATAGATTCATGTTTTTCTATAATGATGATTATGAAGATTGATTTAATGAGATAGAGAAGTGGCTAATCACTGCACAGTTACTCACATTACCCATTTGTGGGGAAGGATTTGTGATCTAAAATGACTAACTCAATAGGTATTTCGGTTTTTACTCATGTAAGATGAAAAATTGATAGAATATGTCACTCTCTAAATAAAAATTCCTGATCCAAACTACCCAAAATTTGATCTATAATTGGTTGTAGTGACCTTCATGTAAAATATTTAGAGATATTACATATATGAGGAGATGTGTGACATATATTCAGATCATAAATGCTTTAATTATATATTCACACAAAATGTTATCAATATATCCCAATGAAGGTGGTTAGTAATGATCAAGGAATATTATTTTTTAATCTTATACCATTTTAATAAGGTGAAAAACTATGAAGATGTTTTAAGTAGAAAGGATCCTGTAACCCTATCCATGATATGGATTGCAAGGGATCCCATATTCTTGGACATGTAGAGGATGGTAATAGGAATAATAAAATGATCCCCATCCATCCTTTCTCAAATAACCACTCACCCATAAATTCTTGAGAGGATAAAGGAGACCCTTAACGATGATGAGGTGATACAGAAAAGGAAAAAAATAGTCCCAAGTTCACATTTTCTAAAGATGGAGTTATACATTTTTGAACCTAGATATGTGTACCTTAAATACCAGAACTAATGAAAGAAATTTTGGATAATGTGCATAGCTCATCCTTCTCTGTTCATATAGGAAGCACTAATTTGTATTGAGATTTGAAGCAAAACTTCTGGTGGGATAACATGAAGATGGATATTATAGATTTGTTATGACAATTCTTTGTATGACAACAAGTAAAGTATGAATTTAATAATTATATGGGTATGTTGAAACCAATGCATATTCGAGTGTATAAATGGGAAAACATAAGCATGAATTTCATCATAGGCCCCCTAGGTCCTATAAAGGCAATAATGCTATCTGGGTGATATTCGATCACATAATGAAGTTAGCACATTTCATTACTATCAAGGATGATTTATCTTTTGACAAACTCACCATGATATATATAATGGATGTTGAAAGATTACATGGAGTTCCACTATCTATTATAAATAATCAAGATCCAAGGATTACCTTGAGGTATCAGTGAATCCTTGAGTAAACATTGTATACAAAACTAAGATTCGATAATGCTTATCACCCTTAAGTGGATGGTTATTCTAAATTAACTATTTAATCAATATAGGATATGATAAGATCTTAATCGATGGATTTACAATGGTGGTGGGATAAACACTTCCCCTATAGAATATCACTCCCACCTAAGAGCGGTGGAATATTGAATATCACTCCCACCTAACCTATCAATAGTACATGATGTGTTCCACATATACCTAATAAAGACTCTCATACCATACCCATCACATTTACTAAATCCAGAGGTGGTACCAATGAAGAATGATGTTTCAAATGTGGATAGGCCAATGAATAAATTAGAATGTATATACAAATTTAAATGAAACATGAAAAACCACATAGTCGAAGTGATGTGGTGGAACCACAAGTTTGAGGAAGTGACTCAAGTACCAAAAGAGGAGATGAAACACAAGTACCCTCATCTATTTTAGTGTATGTTTGAAATTTCAATGGTGAAATTTCTGAATGGGGGAATAATGTAATGGACCAAACTTGTATAAATGAAATTCCATTTTTAAATGGGTAAATCCCTTATTATGAAATGAAATTATAGAAAACACCCACACAAATGTTTTATTATTTTGGACTATTAAGTTATACTCCATAAAATTTAAAATTCCATAAAAAATCATAGTCATTGATAATATAAATTTTATAAAGTTATTTTATTATTAAATTATATAGGTTTATTCTAAATCCAATTGGCACTGAAAAAGGAAGTGATGTTGTAACGCCCCGCCCCCAGTTACCCAAATTTGGGGAATTATTACATAACATTGGCATGATATAAGGAAATATGGTCCCGAAAGGCTGATTAGTTTAGTAGCATTGGAAATACTAGATACATTCATAAGTTTTACATTAAATTATAAAATGAAAAACAACAACAACATTTTTTCAATAGAGCACACTCATGTCCCCTCAGACTATCCCAATAGGTCAGTCATAAAACACTTATTCACATCCTGGAAAAAATAAAACATAGAAAGGGGTGAGCTCAGATTCTTTGTAAGGATAACAATATAGCGAAAACTTTCATAAATAAGCATAAAAATTTAAGGTAATGTAGAAGACTAAAACAAAATCCTTTTAAACTTGAACATCAGCATAACATGGAAAAGATAAAATCAAATAATCCCATTTACTTATTCACATGGATATTCTACTAGTTTAATAATAACCTTAAATATCAATATCCACTTTCATAATGATGGAATGCATAATACCAGACTTCATGACCACATAGTCAAGGCCTTGTGCCAAGACTAAAAATAAGATTTTGTCAAGGTCATATTCCAAGACACTAGTTTGTACCATGAGACCAGCCGATGCGTCGAGGAGCTATAGTGATCTCTACACATTACTTACTATGTCCAATGCATTCCTCATATGAAAAGGTTTAACTATAACATAAACATTCGTATTAAAACAAGAATACGAAATGTCAATACATTATCCATAAACCATGAATGGTATAACAATAACACATCCACATTCAAACATATCACAAAACCATCAATAAAATATAGAAGTTTTTTATCATAATTAATCAACTTTAAAGAAGCTTAAAATCTATCAAAGGATGTTGACATAGATGAAATCAATTTTTTTAGAGAAATATCTATTTCTATTTTGAAATAATTTAAAATTCATATTATTATACATGAAAACATTTATTTTTAAAATATTCATATAATCGTTTAATGGAAGCTTCAATGATGTTATAACGGCAGTAAATAGCCTCACTCGCTGTATAAGTTAAAAACATTCTTACCTTAATTTTGTCGAAAAAATCATAAGGTACCATTTTTTGGAAAATGACAAAAATATTCCATTAAAAACATTTTATAAAAATTCAAAAAAGGGTATAAATGAATTTTACACATATTCTAGTAAATATTAAGAATGTTTTGGAATAAAATTTTAAGATACATTGATGTGGATGATAAAGAGGACCCAATTGATACTTACGTAAAAAAACCTCGGAGAATAAAGAGATTGTGAAATTAACCCTTACCTTCTACTTTTACTTTGATGGGGTTAGGTTAACCTACTATATAATGGTTAAATTGTTGTTATTAAATTATACATGAACCATATACATTAATATGATATCATATATGAACTTCTAATGTTTCTTTGTTAATGATATTTCAATAATATCATCATTTCAGTTGTTAACTGACTTGTTTTCCTTTAAATGATATGATACTTAAGTAATGTTTGTTGTGGATATGATGTGTACTATTAATATTAAGAATGATATTATGTCTTTAAAAATTATTTTTAATCATCAAATGATAATTATTCTTGAATAGATACGATGGGGAATGAATCTCATCGCGCTCGTGGAGATGGTAATCCGTACGTACGCACGAGCGAAAATATCATACTCTTGATATTAAAATAATTCATAATTGGATGTTATATCATATATAAAGAATAATTATCTTGTTATATTTATTATTTAAATCAATTATACAACATTATTATAACCATCCAAATAATAATGTATTGAATAACAACTACACCACGACGTAGAGATGGTAAGTCGTACGTACGCACGTATGGTGACATGTCATTAAAATGATGGATAGAATAATGAATACGGTTGTACCATATTTATAATAACATCATAGTATATATAATATACTGGAGTTATTATTTTATAATCAAAACAATAATGAAAGTGAAAGTGGAAGAAGAAAAGAACATGAAAGAGGTGATGAAATATTTACCTCTTCTTCGAGTTCTACCTTTTGATTTGATAAAAAGGGCTCCGTAGGTTGGATTTATGACTAAATTAAAGACTCTAGGATTAAGTGAGGATATTTTATAGGATATTTGGGTAGATTTTGGCCGAGAAAATGGCTTTGAAGGATTTAATTTGAGATAAGGGGAAGTTCCCTCTTATATGGGGTGTGAGGGGCACCATACGAAAAGATTGAAATATTATTTTATAATAAAATAATTTACTGTTTCTAACGGCACAAAAATGATTTATTTCGAGTATATGGTGTGAATGGGTCACAAAACACACAACCAATTGTTTTTAGATAGGTTTGGTTCACTATATTAATCTTATCTTCTAGATTTAACTCTTAGTAAATTAGTTTGACATTACCATGTCTCTTTTTATTTTTGTATTATATGGTTAATAAACATACTATAAACTTCTAGAGAACCACAAGTGGTTAATTAATGACAAATATATAATATTATTTAAGACCTTTGCCTGTAAATTATATTTTTTGTAATAGAATATCAATTAACAATATAATATTTGTTTTAAAAACTTTTTTATGTAAATGTTGACACTATTTGCTATTTTTTTTTGTTAAATTCATTGTATCTTTATTACTTCGAAAAAAATTCATTTAATCAATAATAACATGTCAAATTAACCTAGAAAATTCGTGTATTGCATAAAAACTTTAAAATTATATTTATTTTAACATTTATAATACAATTTATTTGATTCTTTCATTAATAAAGAAAACAGTGCATCATCATTGTGTCATAAATAAATTTAATTATTCAATGTCTAAAAATTATAAATAAAATACCATAATTTATTAAATTATTTTATATTTCTAATCAATATTTATAGTTGAATAGATAACATATATAAACCTATGTAAAAATTAGTTTACTAAAAGATATATGCTTATGTCATATTTGTATTTACTTAAACATAATTAATATAGTGTCATTATCCCTTAAAAGTGGCTCCATGGGGTCATAAAATCAACCCAAGGATAACCGTGGTCAGAAATGTATCATCCAATAGAGTTATAATACGTGTTAGGGTAATTTATTATTATTATAATATTATTTTCTAACCTTATTTTTCAGATTTACCCTTTAACCATGGTAAATAAAATATTTACCGAAGTAATTATTCAAAATGTCTAAAAATAAAAGTCAACTATTTACAAAATTTGGACATCCTGATTTTAAATATGGAATCCATTTTTCCAAATTTAAAAAACAGAAGTGATAGAAATTATAATAAAATTTATTCCCGTTGTGAAAACAAAAAGCATGTTTTTAAGAAATAATAACTATCAAAAGATTGACACTTTCTTATGTCCATTTTAAATGTGAAATTATGTCCAATGGACAAAAATGGATTAAATGAAACAAAATTATCTAATTAATCTTAAAAACAACTAAATAGTATAATTTAGCACTATACATTATTTTGAATATAAAAGTTGTTTTTAATTACAATTTAGTATTTTTCACTATTTATCAAAAATTAAATGTTTTCAGAAAAATACCAAAAATTCACCCTAAGACAATTTTGATATTCGAAAAATAGAAATGAAGTCCATTTTGAATGATGAAATTGATAAAATTTCAAAAAGTAGGTATTACTTTTCATAACAGCTAGTTTGATTGGTCGCAATGAGTTAAAATCTCGAAGTTGCATACAACACAAGCTATTGCATTATTCAAGGGGAAACATACCATGGAATCTTGGGGTGATACATTATCCACTCATTAAAATAATTTCATCCTATAAATTTATAGAATATTCTTTTATAAGAATATTCGGGTGGTTCTTCATCATAAGTTCCTCGGGTTCCCACGTTGCCTCTTCCATCTTATGGTTTCTCCATAGAACTTTTACCAGACGAGTCGTCCAGTTTCTCAGCAATTGTTCTCTTGTATCAAGAACCATGAAGGGCTCTTTGCAATAAGAAAGATTGGGTTCCAGTTCTAATTCTTCATAGGTAAGTACAAGCGTTGGTTATGGCATGTATTTTCTCAACAGTGATACATTGAACACATCATGAACTTTGGAGAGACTTGGAGGCATTACCAAACGGTAAGCTACAACCCAAATTCATTCTAGGATTTCAAAAAGTCTGATGTACCTGTGACTCAATTTACCCTTCTTACCGAAATGTATTACACCCTTTTATGGAGATACCTTAGGGAAACATGATCTCCCACCTCAAATTCCAAATCCATCCTTCAGTTATCGGCATAGCTCTTCTACCCACTTTGAGCTGCTTTGATGTGTGTTTGGATTACCTTCACCTTTTCCATAATTCCCTCAACATGTTCTAGGCCAATGAGTTTTCTTTCACCAACATCATTCGAAAAAGTTGGTGTGTGACATCCCATTCTATATAACACTTCATATGGTGCCATCTTAATACTTGAATAGAAGCTATTGTTATAGGAAAATTATATTAGAGGTAAATATTGATCCCACATACATTAAAAGTCAAGTGTGAAAGATCTCAACATGTCTTATATGGTATGAATAGTCCATTCTGATTGTTCATCAGTTTGGGGGTGGTAGGGAGTACTCAAACGAAGTTCAGTATCCAGGTCTTTCTGAATAATTACCAAGAATCTTGATAAAAAACAAAGATCACAATCAGAAAAAATCGATAGGGGTACTCCATGAAGTCATACAACTTCATTCATATATAGTCATGCTAAACTTTCAAGTGGTAAATGTTCTCTTATAGAAAGAAAATGTGTTGACATTGTAAGATGATAAACAATGACCCATATTGCATCATTTATTCTTGGAGTCTTTGGTAGTCCCATGACAATGTCCATCATAATATTATCCCATTTCCACTCAGGTATGGGGAGAGGTTGCAGGACTCCTCCAGGTTTTTTCCTTCCATCTTTAGCTTTTTTAAAAACCATACATCTTGAATAAAAATGAAAAGTCTCCCTCTGCATGATGTCCCAACAAAAATGTTCCTTCAAATCTCTATACATGTTGGTTCTCCCAGGGGGTATAGAGAAAATGGAGCTATGAGCATCATCCAACAATTCTCTTTTTGGATCAGGTATATTGGGAACACAATGTCTCTTCCTAAATTTCAAAATTCCATCTTTATATACAAAGTCACTCATTCCCCCATTATTCACAGCTTTAATCTTTTTTTGAAACTCTTCATCATCAGCCTGATAATTTTTTATCCTTTCTAGTAGAGATGGTTTCACAACCATTTTAAAAAGATTTTATGTTTCACCTTCCATGGTTATTCTCATATCTATGTTTTCTAGATCCTTGTATATAGGATCCTTTAAAAATCTCATCTTGTTTGAAACTCCATGATACTTTCTACTCAAAGCATCTGCCACCTTATTTTCTTTCCCTGAGTGGTTGTGTATAGTGATATAATAATACTTAAGTAGTTCAAGCCATCACCTTTTCCTCACGTTGAGTTCTTTTGGTGAGAAAATATACTTCAAACTCTTGTGATCAGTATAAATCTCACATTTTTCACCGTAGAGATAGTGTCTCCATATCTTCAAAGTAAAGATCAGAGCTGCTAACTCAAGATCATGTGTAGAATAGTTTATTTCATGAATTTTTAGCTGCCACAATGCATATGCAATAACCCTATCATTCTGTATATGGACACAACCAAGTCCTTTCTTTGAAGAATCATTATAAATAAGAAACCCATCATTCCCCAATGGTAGAGTCAATATAGAATCATTGAATAACATTTTATTCAGTTCTTCAAAACATTCTTCACACTATTTTGTCCAAACAAATTTAAGCCCTTTACATGTGAGATGGTTAATGGGTTTTCCAATCGGGAAAAATTCTGGACAAAATGGAAATAATAACCTGCTAAACCAATAAAAGAGCGTACCTCAGTTTTACTCATCGATGCTGGCCATTATTGGATTGCTCTTATCTTATAAGGATCAACAGAGACTCCATCCTTAGAGACAATATGGACAAGAAAAGAAATCTCATGATGCCATAATTCACACTTTCTAAATGGCCCATATAATTAATTTCTTCTAAGAGTCTACAGGATAATGTGCATGTGATTTTGATGATCTTCGTAGATTTCGGATTATACCAAGATATCATCCATAAATACCACTACAATGTCATCAAGATATTCCTTGAAAACCCTATTCATTATATCCATGAAGTCATAGGGTGCATTATCCAATCCAAAAGGCATTACTATAAACTCATAATGCCCATACCTGGTTCGAAATGCTGTCGTCGGAATGCCTTCCTTCTTCACACACAACTTATGGGATCGAGATCTAAGGTCAATCATTGAAAAATATTGAGCTTCCTGAAGTTTTTCAAATAAATCATTAATGAGAGGTATGAGATACTTGTTCTTTATAGTTATAGAAATGATCTCCCTGTAGTAAATGCACAACCACATAGATCCATCTTTCTTCTCAACAAAAAGGACATGGGTTCCCCATGGAGCACACTAGGGTGAATAAATCCCATGTTACTCCATTCCTATAATTTTTTATTTAGTTATACTAATTCCACAGTGGATATTCTATAAGGCGTCTTCGATATGGGCCTTGAACCAGGAATTAAATCAATAGAATACTCAATTTCTCATTCTAGAGGATGTCCCAGTAAATCTTCTGGAAACACATCAAATTATTCTTGCACAATAAGTACATATTCTATTCAGACATTTTTTTTCCTCACCCATAGATTTTTCATTATCTTCCTCTACAATAATTGAATTAGTTGAGCTACTAGGGGTGCATCTAGATAATAATTAGTTGGTGATGATTATGCTCTAAAGATAAGGTGTTCTTTATCATCATCATCAAAAATAATAACCTCCATCTTCTTATAATAAATTTGTGCATCATGGTCCGAATGCCAATCCATACCGAGGATTATATAAAATTCAATCATGGGTATGGCAATGAGATCAGTAGATAAATAACATTTACATGCCCTAATGGGGACTACATCACAAAACATTGTAGTGATGATACCTCCCTTAGGAGTTATGACTGACAACTCCACTGTTAATTCAGATTGGAAATATCTAATATACTTAGAAAATTGGGAAGATATGAAACAGTGCGATGATCCAGAATCAAATCAAGATTTTTCTAAACTTGAGGAAACTGTTAAATTACCTGGAACAACGTCTTTCATAGATTCAAATTCAGCAGTATTGATATAATAATCTTGGCCTTAATCCCTTGGACTTTTCTGAGGTATTTCCCCTTGGCGCTTAAGACAATAATTTGCATAATTCTCCCTTTTTCTTCCATTCTAAAATTCAACATTGACAACCTCTTTCTTCCCCATGAAATCACGTGCTTGGGGTCCTTTTTCACCACACTTATAACAAACTCCCATTCCCTTCAAACAAGTACCAGGGTGTTTCTTTCCACATTTACTACAGGATAGATATTTAACTTTTCCGTTCTTCCCCTTATTTCCATTTCCAGAGTGTTCTGTTGATCTCTTCATCTCTTTCTTTTATTTAAAGTCGCAAGACTTAGATAATTCCTTTTCTGTCTTGATTTCATATGAGACAACGTCTTCATATGAAGATATGGATTTTGAGACTTATGCTCGATGGAGAAATAGTTTTAACCCATCAATGAAATGATAAATCTTACTTATGGGGTTCCGTATATAATCTTCTATATTCATTTATAACCTTGTAAAGTTAGCTTCATACTTAGTGACATTCTCATCCTATTTTTTTCCTCAGACTCAAAAATTACCTTTCCATATCTGCTAGATGGTGACGAGGAAAGTATTTTTCTATGAAAAGGTCTTTTATCTCCCTCCATTCCATATTTGATACTTAATCATCTTCTTTTGTGTTTTGAATCAAGGACCACCATTGATCGTCATCTCGAGTGAGGCGGCAAACTGCCATTACAACTTTTTCCCTTTCACTACTCCCCAAGGCATGGAATATTTTCCCTAAGGAATTTATCCATTGCTTATCTACTAATGGATTTGTACTCCCGTTGGATGTTGGTGGTTGATTCCCCATGAAGAGATCTAACATTGATCATCCTTGTTGTGGATTAGGGTGCTCCATACGAGTAAGGTTATTATTCATTACTTGAGTGAGTTACCCCAGTATGGTGATAACCTGATCAACACCAGTTGCTTCACCTGCTCCACTATAATTATCTTGAGTAGAATGGAAATACCTACATGTATTACATGCGTTGATACAGTTTCCATTCCTTCCACTAGGCGCCATTTATATTCAATGGCATAAACAAGATTTTTTTATGAATCGAAATACATAATTTCAAACTTGTAAAATAGTAAACATAAACTGAACACTTTATGGATATAATTTATAATCATAAAAATGTTTTCTTTGAGGAAGTATATACTCATAAACCCTTCAAAATGGTTTATAATGAAAATGATAATTATCCTAAGAATATCCCCCAAGAGTTTCGTAACCAAGAGTGACGCAATGCTTGTTTTCGTGCACCAGTTCCCGTTCGAGTCTAGGTCAAAGCAGTGTTTTTGGTTTTTACCCCTAGGTACATCTATTCCAGAGCTGCCTCTACTTTCTTGCTTCCGGACGAGGATTTATTTATTATAAAACTCATAAAATCTCTACAATACCAAATTTTTAGGAAGTTCTTCTATACTAATCCCCAAATTTTATCATAGGGTAATGTGATCTAATCAGAGTTTAACTTAATCTAGATTCCATGGTTTTTACTAAACTTATTCTGATACCAACTATAATGCCCCATCACAAGTTACCTAGAGTCGGTTCATTATTACATAACATTGCCATGATACAAGGAAATAATATCCCAAAAGACCGATCGGTTTAGTAGCCTTGGAAATAATAGATATATTCATAAGTCTTACATTACATTATAAAATTAAAAACTACAAAAACATTGTTTCCATGGACCAAACTCATATCCCCTCAGAATATCTCTACAGGTTAGTCATAAAGTACTTATTCGAATCCTATAAAAATAAATCATAGAGAGGGGTGAGCACAGATGCTCAGTAAAGATAACAATATAGTAGAAACTTTCATAAATAAGCAGAAAAATTTAAGGCAACGTATAAGAGTAAAACAAAAATCCTTTTAAACTTGAACTTCAGCATAATATGTCAAATATAAAATCAAATAATTCCATTTACTTATTCACATGGATATTCTACTAGTCGAATAATCACATGCAATATCAATATCCACTTTCATAACGATGGAATTCAAAATACAAGACTTCATGACCACATATTCAAGACCTTGTGCAAAGAATAAAAATAATATTTTTCAAGGCCTTGTTCCAAGATATTAGTTTTTCTCATGAGACCTATTGATGCATCGAGGAAATATAGCGGGCTCCACCCATCACTTACTAAGTCTAATGCATTCCTCATATGAAAATTCCTAAACATAACATAAACATTCGTATTAAAAATATCTTAAGAAATGTCAATACATTATCCACAAACCATGCATGGTATAAAAATAAAACTTCCACAGTAAAACATATCACAAAAACTTCAATATAATATGGATGGTTTGTATCATAATAAATAAACTTCAAACAAGCTTAAAATCCATCAAATGATGTTGACATAGATGAAATCCAAAATTTTTTAGAGAAATATATCTTTATATTTTGAAATCATTTAAAAGTCATATAATTATAAAAGAAAACATTTATTTTGAAAATATTCTTATAATATTGTAAGGGAATCTTCGATGATGTTATAAAGGTAGAAAATAGCCACACCCGTTTTATATGTTAAAAACATTCGTACCTTAATTTTTTCGAAAAGGTCATAAGGTACCTTGTTTGGAAAACAAAGGAATGATTCCTTTAAAACCATTTTAGAAAAAATTCAAACAAGGGTATAAATGAATTTAACCAATATCCTAGTAAATTGTAAAAATGTTTTGGAAAACATTTTTAAGAATCATGGATGTGGATGATAAAGATGTCCCAGTAGATACTTACGTAAAAAAAACCTCAGATAATAAAGAGATTGTGAAATTAATCCTTACCTTGTACTTTTACTTGGTCGAGGGTAGTTTAACCTCCTATATAATGGTGAAATCATTGTTACTAAATTATAAAATAACCATATACATTAATATGATATCATATATGATCTTCTAATATTTCTTTGTTAATGATATTTTTGTGGTATAATCATTTTGGGTGTTAACTAATTTGTTTTCCTTTATATGATTTGTTATTTAAGTAATGTTTGTTGTGGATATGATGTATCTTATTAATATTCATAATGATATTATGTCTTTATAAATTATTTTTGATAATAAAATGAAAATTAATCTTGAATGGATACGATGGGGAATGAATTTCATCGCGTTCACGGAGACGGTAATCCGTATGTACACACGAGCGGCAATATAATTATTTTGATATTAAAATAATATATAATTGGATGGTATATCATATATAAAGAATAATTATCGTGTTATATTTATTATTTACATCAATTAGACATCATTATTATACCAATCCAAATAATAACGTATTGAATAACAACTACACCACGACGTGGAGATGGTAATCCGTACATACGCTGGTATGGTGACATGTCATTCTAAGGATGGATAAAATAATGAATATTATTGTAACATATTTATAATAACATCATATTATATAGAATATAATGGAGTTATTATTTTATAATGGAAACAACCAAGAAAGAGGAAGTGGAACTAGAAAAGAACTTGAAAGAGGTGGTGAAATATTTACCTCTACTTCGGGTTCTTCATTTTGATTTGATAAAAAGGGATCCTTAGGTTGGATTTATTACTAAATAAGGACTCTAGGATTAAGGTAGTATAGTTTAAGGGATATTTGGGTAGGGTTTGGCCAATCCAAATGTCTTTCAAGGTGTGAATTTGAGAGAAGGGGAAGTGCCCTTTTATAAGAGGGGTGAGGGGCACCTTAAGAAAAGATTGAAATCTTATTTTATAATAAAATATTTTCCTGTTTATAATGGCGGAAAAATGATTTATTTCGAGGATATGGTGGGTATGGAACTCAAACCACACAACCAATAGGTTTTATACAGGTTTGGGTCACTATATTAACCTTATCTTCTTGATTTAACTCTTTGTTAATTAGTTTGACATTTAGAATGTCTCTTTGTATTTTTATATTATATGTTTAATAAACTTACTATAAACTTCCAAGAGAACATAAAGTGTATCATTAATGACATATATTATATTATTTAATACATTTGTCCGAAACTTATATTTTTAGGAATATAATATCAATTAATAATAAAATATTTGTTTTAAAAACACTTTCATGTAAATTTGGACACTATTTTTTATTTGGTTTTTGTTAAATTCCTAAAAAGATTATAACTTAAAAATAAATTCATTTAATCAATCCTAGAATGTCACATTAACCTATAAATTTTTTTTATGTAATAAAAACTTTCAAATTATATTTATTTTAACATCTATAATACCATTTATTTGATTCTTTCATTAATAAGTAAAATACTACATCATCATTGTGTCATAAATAAATTTAATTATGCAATTTATAAAATTTATAAATAAAATACCATTATTTAGTAAATTGTCTTATATTTCTAATGAATATTTATAGATTAATATATAACATATATAACCCTATGTCAAAATTGTTTTACTAAAATATATATGCTTATGTCATTTTTGTGTTTACTTTAACTTAATTAATATGAAGTGTCATTATCACATACAAGTGGCTCCATGGGTTCCCAAAATAGACCCAAAGATGACCATGGATAGACAGGTATCATAAAATAGGGTTAGTACATTTTTTAGGGTAAATTAATATTATTATAATAATATTTTTTTACCCTTATTTACCAGATTTACCTGTTCACCATGGTAAATAAAATATTTACCGAAATAATTATTAAAAATGTATAAAAATAAAAGTTACCTATTTACACAATTTGGGCTTCTTCATTATAAATATGGAATATATATTTCTAATTTCAAAACATAGAAGTGGCAGAAATTAATTTAAAATTAGTTCTCATTGTCAAAACAAAAAGCGTGTTTTTAAGAAATAATAAATATCAAAAGATTGACGTTTGATTACGTCCAATTCAAATGTGAAGTTACGTCAAATGACCACCATTGGATTAAATGGTTAATATAAAATCTAATTATACTTAAAAACTAATCAATAGTATAATTTATCACTATAAATTATTTTGATTAAAAAAGTTGTCTTAATTTAAATTTAGTATTTTTCACTATTCATCAAAAACTAAATGTTTCAGAAAAATACCAAAAATTCATCCTAAGATAATTTCTATATTAGAAACACAAAAATGAAGTCCATTTTGAATGATAAAATTGATAGAATTTCAAAAAGTGGGTATTACTATTCATAACGGCTAGTTTGATTGGTCGTGATGTGTTAGAATCTCAAATTTGCGTACAACACAAGCAATTTGATTATTTAAAGGGAAACATACTATGGACGCCTGAGGTGTTACAGATGTCCTAAACAAGTAGGATCATAAAATATGAATCCCATTTATAAGAGGTTCCAAGGGAGATAACATAACTTCTATTTTTCCTCGATGAACCCCAAGTTTAGATTCACCAACTATATCATGAGAGAAACCTTTTACAGGAGATGTTTAAGCTCATTAATATCAAGAGTCAAACCATGTTAGCTGAACCACCCCAAGAAAATATCACCATCTCACACCTTACCCTTAGGGAATTCACTAGTGTAATAAAGTGATCAATTTATGGACCCTCAGAGTAAGAAATTTTAGATTTTTATTTTGAAAAAATAATGATAATATTTATATTTAATTAGTTTATAATGATGAAATAATAAGTTTTATTAAAATTTTATTTCCATACAATGGAAAAAAATTATTTTTGGGAAATATATAGTTTTAATCATGTCAAAATTGTTTATGAATTCAATAATTCATTTAAATAAAAAATATATTTATAAAATGTTATTATAATTTTTTTATTAAATATTAATTATTATGTAATTTTATGAAGTAAAATGAATTTTTCATGAGGGTCAAAAAAATATTATTGTAAAAAACTAGTATTTTTCAATAGATGTTTAATTTTATTTAAAAGTGTAAATTTTAATATTTTAATAAGAAATATATTATTATTTTAATCAGAACATCAAAATTATCCAATGTTTTCTTTTTCATAAATATTTATGATAGTAGAATTTTTGAGTAGAAATTTAATATGGTGTAATTATAGTGTATTTACTATGACAACATAAAAGACCCAAAGTAATTTAATAAAAACTATAAAACGTATCTATAAACAAAATTAATTTTTCCATTTATAAAAGAATGTGATTTTCATGTTATTTTCATAATTTTAAAAACCCTTAATGAATCCTCCAAAACCTATATTATATTTTTAGTATTTAAAATCAATTCTTTATAATAATGTATCACTTCCCATCAATAAGGGTATTATTTTAATTATTTCTATTCTTATAAGTATACAATAATGAAATTCACTCCTATTTTGAATAATCGATGGGTAAAAAACATGGTATTGTTTGTAGTTTTTGGTAATTTATAATATATAGTCCCAAACCTCTGTTTTGAAAATAATAAAGAATAATACTCTCTTTTTCTATAAAAACCCACCCAGACTGCCATTAATCATCACTCAAAACACTTGGAGTATGAATTTACTCTACAATTCCCACTTTATTTTTTCCCAAGGTGTTCTCCGACACTTAAGAAACTCTTCCCAATATTTTAGAAGATCCCTCTCAAGGTAAGGTTCTCTCTCATCTTCCTTTTAATTTTATGTACTTTACTTATAGTAACCCCTTTTTATTTCCAATTTTCCATATTGAAATGTGTTTTTACACATACATTTTGTATTATTACTATGTCAATTAATGATACACATAATTTAACTCTATTTTAACCCTTCCAATAACATTTATATATAGATTTTATGCTGATAAATTTATGTAGATATTTTTCCTAAAGAACTTTTATATAGTGAACACCCATCTTCATTTACACTCAAGGGTATTAAACTAGTTATAAAATTACATTATTGATTGGGGGGATTCCACTTAGGTAATCGAAACTCTTTATTCAAGGGATTAAGGTGACTAAACATATACTTATATTTCATGATATATCTGGAACACTTATGCATGTACATGATATAAATGTGATGTGTGGGTTTAGAATATATATTCCTCTAATGTATTGTGTAATGTTTTTATATCAAGAGATTACAAGTATAGTTCTTGAGAGGTTCTCCTAATAACACTAGGTTATGATGGCTTTGTGCTTATTATTGACTTATGTTTACGATTTCATGTTATATCTTTCTTCCACATTCCCATGCTTATATTATGATATAATCTTGTATCATTCTTTGATGTTCAACTTTACGATACTCAAACCTCATATGTTACCTTTACATTCCTATTTAATCACATGTATTTCATTCATCATGTAATTTTTTGATTATTCCCATACTGGAATTTATATCTCACCCATTTCTTTAGAATATATCTAGGTAAATCGGTGAAATTTTAGAAGATAAAGGAAATATAATGGCTCATTAGAGAGTTTTTGATTACATAATTGTATTTATATTTAAATTTATTATTCTATGTACCTAATTACCCAAATAAATTAATCCTCATGATATTCTAGGGTTGTATTAAGTGTATATTTTTACAATAAATCATGAATTGAGGTGTATTTAAATATAGGTTGTCATAGTTCCTATGATTATTTTTTCATCATATATGGGAAATGTATAATGTTATATAGTCATGATTAATAATTGTAATAGATTCCTAGATAGACAAAACATATATTATCCAGGGGTTAATTTCCATTTTTTATTATTTTATATGGGTTTATGATTCATTGTTTACAAATATAAATTTTTTTATGTTAATTTATTTTGAAAACTGGTTTATATGAATTTTTTTAGACCATTGAAGAGTCATAATTTAGATGTTTTGATTTAAATTTTTGAAGTTATGTATACTGATTTTTTTCATTTAAAATGGGAAAATTTTGTTTATTTAACATATAATTCTTATAGAATACTTGGTGGGATCCCACTGGGAATATTTTTCTCACACACTACACATACCCTTGGGTATTAGGGAACATTATTTTATTGGATGTAGGAAAGGGAAAGGTTCCACTTTGACGTTATAGTTTTCCAGGTTAAATAGGTTTGGGTATTTGGTGGTGATATAGATGGATTATTCTGACATTACCCATGGTGTTATTCATTGTTTCTTTTCAATACATTGGGTTTTTTTTTCATAGTCTATGTTTTATGTGATCGACTCATTTGGCCTTTAATGTATCACTACCATTTTTTGACTCTATTTATGGAATATTATTTTTATCGTTATTTATTTCTATATTCTGTGTTATATTATTCTTTGTTTGGGAAAAATTGTTCCCAAAATGTTTTTTATGCCCGAGTGAATGTCTCTAGCCTCTGGGGTTCGGGAATGCCATCTGAGACTTATTAGATATCAGTTTGGAACTGATATTGATGATTCAATTTAGGAAATTATGTTTATGTCCCTTTATAACTCAATAATATTTTTTAATATATTTCTCTTTAAATAAATTTGGTTTCATTGATATATTTCTTTACTCACAATGAAGAGTTTAAAAAAAACATGATATAAATATTATTTAAACCTGATAGTTATAACCAAGAAATTAAAATTAAATGTAGGAATAAGAATAAATACATTTTAAAAAAATTGGTATACATTTTTTATATAATGAATTTATTTATGAATTTTTAGTAAAAAAGAATTAAACTTTTAGTAAATTCATTTTATTCTTCAAAAATATATTTTCTATCAATAGATTATATATCATTATGTGAAAAAATATAATAACTAGTTTTTATAACTTTTTTATAATGTATTATATTAAATTTATATAAATTTTAAAATCAAAATTTCATTATTATTTTAATGTATTTTATGTGGATTTCTCTCAAAATATTGGTTTTTCAGTGAATAACCGAAAATACTTATTTGTATTGTAAAATTCCATTTTATTTCAATCATTTTAAAGGTACATTTTTTTATAATGGATTAAAAGTATAATTAGTTTATTGGAAACATGAATAATCTAATTAAGGAAATTTTCAACAATATTATGTGTTATTTTTTTTCAAAAACTTTTTAGAATTAAGAAGTAATTTTTTCTTGGGAAATCACTTTTAATCACATTTAGTGGGTTTCATTATAAATTAAACTATTCCACATCATTGAATTGAATTTTATAAAAAGGATTTTAAATTTTTTATAATCATAATAAATATAATTTAGTTTTTTTAACATAATATTTGTTCATTATTAATATTTACCATAGAAAATATTTGTAACCTCAATAAAGGAGGTAAAATTAGGTTAAAACCAGGGGATAAATCCCTAGAATCTCTCTAACCCTTTTATTTATCCTATTATATTAGTGGTGTTTAGAAATATTAGTTTTTAAGAAGTAAAGTAAAATATTTTAAAATAATTTTTTTTGGATTTAGGATCCCAATATTGGCTTTTGTGAAGATAAGGTAAATATTATTAAAATTAATAACTATTTTTGGGTCTTAGAATTTAATGGAAATGTTGGAAGATGAAATTGTTTATTTTATTGACCAAAAAATATCAAAACATTATTTTTTTATTATTTAAAAAAAATTCATGGAAACCAATTTATTACTTGATTTCAAGGTTAAATATTAATTATTCTTAAATCTGGATTTTCCCTAAAATCTGGTTTTCATGAATTTTGTGTTCTTATATTAAAAGTAATTTCTTAAATCTATATTAATTTATCATATTAAAAAGGATTAAAATTTGGTATTTTTTTAAAAATTCCCCTTCTACACTTGGTCATATAATTAACTTATCAAGGTAAAAAGATATTTTTTCATAGTCATTGTTAAAATGAGTTTAATGTAGTTCTTACTTGGAGATAAGGATTAAAATTTAAAAAAATATTTAAATGTGTATGTTTGAGTTTATTTAGACCCTTCACATATTAAATTTTAATCTTGAGTTCATTAGTTCCAGTTTTCCAGATTATATATATATATATTATTTAATCATTAACGTAATTATTAATGTTTCCTTTCCCTCCCTTATAAAACGATACCGCCTATCATATCTTATCTAAAATTAATGATCCTAATAGTTCATAAAATCCTTACTATAGTACTTTATTATATTATATCCCCATGTACTAGAGATTATAGTCTTTTCAAAATACCATCCATTCAAGCATTAGGGTGTGAGAAACAATACTATTCTCAATAGAGGTACAACTCTTAACTGACTGTTTTCAATTTTATTTCTTTTTATAACTTTTATAAATCTATGGTATCCATTATAAAATAATTAATTAATTATATTAAATATAAATATTTTTTATTTTTATTATGTAATAATTATTATCCACTTACATTCAATCTTATGATAAAATAAATCATCTCTCAACTGTACATGTGGACTACCGTTACCAGAAAGAAAGACATTTCATTTTTCATTGCCTATTCACATTATAGTTATGATTGTGGATTTAATAAACAAAAATGATATTTATGTTATTATTATAGTTTTTAAGGGTGAATAATTGACCTTTATTTTTTCCACGAATCAGAAAGTAAAACATCAGCTGTGTGTACGTACAGACTATCGTCTCCATGAAGTGATGCAATTCCTTTTTCATCACAAATTTATATGAATAGTTATAAATGTGTATATAATTATTAAATATTATATTTATGAAATGATTAAAATTCTATAGATTATGGAACCATGATTAAAGTATAAGGATTGTGACTGTAAAACAAAAACATGGATGAAAAAAGAAGAAGATACCACCTTGAACAATGATTTTAAACAACAATTATTAATTAATGAGTGATAATATGTTATAAGTAAATATAATATGGTATGATATATATGAGTATAATTCTAGAATATATGTATAAAAACTCTATATTTATTATACATGAGTTTTGAATATATATGATGCATGACAAGGCTTGTGTTAGGGGTTTCCCGTGCGATTTTTATTTGTGTGAGATATATTTCATATATACCACTTATTTATTTTTTGTGGTCTATATTATACCCCTGAATGTATTACATGAATTTTCTCACTAAAATTATGGGGATTTAAAATCCATATAATATTATCTCTTTAATGGAGTTTTTATATGATGATTACAAAAGGTGTAAGAGATTTATGTTTCAATCCCATATTTATTGGGATTTTTTTACATGAATTTAAATTAATGAAATTATATGTTCCTTATTTTATAGACCCATTTAATTTTTCTTATCCTATAGTTATTTTTGGTATTTTTATGTTTATTTTTCTGTTTATTTTTTTGTCCTCTAGTTATTTATGGTATTTTTCTTATCCTTCTTTTATTTTTCTCTTAGATTATTTTTTTTTTGATGTTTAATTACCATTTTATTCTCTTTAGAAAAAATGGATTATAAAATTATATTAAGAAAATAAAACCTTATTTCTCATCCTTCAATCAAAAAAACATTTTTTTTCTCCATTCATGTTTTCTAAAACATTTTCAATAATTATATTAACTATTATTTAGTGATTTTTAATGAAAATTTAAACAAAAATTTATTTTTTACAAAAAGGATTCCATATAATCTTCATTTCATTTTTGGAACTATTTAGTTTTTACTAGGGGTGAGAACAAAATCATTGTTCTGATAATTATGACATGAAAAAAATATCCTCAATGATGACCACTCAATTATTTGGACATTTCATTAATTTTTTTTAGGATTCTATTAAAAGAAAATGTCTTCCTTAATATTTTAAGAAATACTTAGATTTTAAGTAAATTATTTAAAATAAATTATTTCCTAATTAAAATTAACTTTTCCTCAATAAACACAATAGTGATGTTTTAAATGAATTATTTATTTTTTATATCATCTTTGATGTTACTTATACATGACTGGATTTATGATCTAATGATACCATCCTTATTCTATCGTTTACTGTTTTATGAACATGATGATGATATTTTTAGGAAACTAATTTCTTTTACATGGGTTATGATTTGATGAAATAAATAATGTTTTATGATCTTGTGGAGAACATGTGAATGGATTCAGATTATTTGATGGGAGGTCCTATAATTATACATCTATCCAATGCATTAGGTAAATATGGATATATCAAGAGATAATTATGTTGTTCCTGAACCTGATTTAATTTTCACAACAAGTTCTGTTGACCTGGTTATATATAAGTTTATGAGTGGACCTAGTTTCATGTTCATAAGTATATTAATGGTCTTTTTTTCATTTCCATGAGATTATGTGTGCAACTAGTTTCATATATATAAGTTTATTTGATGCCCTTATTTCATTTCCATAACATAATAAGTGAACCTGTTTAAATTTATAAATGTTCAAAATGTTATAATCCTATTTTTTATAACATTCAAATTTTTATGTTATGATCTCATTGCTCATGAATTATTATTGATGATTCCACACTCTGATTAATATTGACTTTTTTATGATTTTTTTATTCCATGACTCATGTTTATGATATATGATAGACTGGGTATACACTTTGTAAGTTAAAATCCTAATATCGTAGCCATATGATTATCTTATAATTTCATATGATCATCATTTGATAACTCCGTGTTTCTCCTTATCAAGAATCTGAGCTCACCCTTTCTTATGTTTCATTTCCACATGTTATGAAAAATGGTTTTAAGAAAGGAATTTTCATGACGGTTATAATTTGAGAATAAATTTATGCTATATATTGAAATCCTTTATGATATAATATGTTTTATGTTTTTTTAGTATCCAAAGACATTACACTTTTATGGTTATGAGATTGATCATAATGTTTGTAATTAATATTAATATATTAATATGTATTATTTATGTATGAAATCTTTGGGGCATTAAAATTTGTATCAGATGAATGTTTATTTAATCCTTGAATATTAGTATTAGAATACATGGGTGATAAACATGGGGATATTCCAATTATTAGGATAACATCTTAGAGTATTGCTAAGGTATAGAGTATGTGGTTTTCCCAGAATTACACCTTAGTATAGATACTATGAATGGATGTGGTTTTAGAATTCATTCATTGAGGGGTAATAAACCCTAATATAGTTGGTCGAGTTTATCCTTACCATCTTTCTGGTGCATGTTTAATGCACCAAAGTTTACACTAGAGGGGGATATTATTGGGTTAATTCACATTTTATATTATACCATTATGAAGGATTTTAATAAATGATTACCATGGATTAATTGTGTTAAACCTAATGTGTCATGGATTGATTTGAAAGTTTTATAATTTATGAAATCTCAATAATTATTTCGAAGAATATATTATTGTTCACTTTGATTATTATAGTAGGATTCTTACATAATGTTTTTGGGTTTGATTCAATAGATGGATCCCTAATGAACCAGGTAAAAAAATTATGTGAAAACCAACTCAATGATCAACCTCATGAGAAACCAATTAGATTAGAAGCTGAGATGCACTCACATAACACACTCATGATATTATAGGTGGCATATAACATGTTAAACATCTTAATTAATCAATGAGTCATAAATATGATATAGAATATTTTATACGAAAATATCCAACAACCTTTTATAGGCCTTCTGATCCACTAGTTTCCCATAAATTGATTAATGTGATGGAAAATATATTTTCTATTATTAAGTGGTCTAACCAAGATAAACTGTTCTTTAAAATATATTTCATAAAATTTTAAGCTGATCAATGATATAATCTAACCAAGATTACAATTTAATAATATTAAATGAACTCCCTGAAAATGGAGTTCAAAATAGTATTCCTTAATAAGTATTTTCACCAAACTCTTCATACTAAAATAGATAATGACATTCCATAGTTGAAGAATATGGATGATGAATCCATTTGTAATTATAAATAATTTTTTAGAAGACTTGTGATGTTTTATTATATATTTATAATTAAACTATAAATAAATATTGATAAACTATTTGTTTTTTGAAACCAATCCTTCGAAATGAAGTATCCATTTGGGTCATTGGAAGCTACTAATACACCATTATATGTGTACTCGATGCGGTAATATAAGGAAAAAACCCTCAGGTTTCTAGAGACAAGAAATAAAATATAGAGTTTCAAAGAAACTCTAGTGAAATGGTAGCTAAAAATAAGTTTTAACCTCATATATGGAAAAATATGGGAAGGTGAACTAAGGTGATTGTGAGAAAGGAATAAAAAGATATTTAATGTGTATGTGGAATATCAATTAAACAAAATAATGTCTAAGTAATTTGTAAAGTCCATTAAATGAAATGAATAGAGAGAAATATCAACCCAAAAAATCACCTACACGCCATTATTTTTAATCTAATGAGTTTGGGAATTATGTGAATCCATTTCTCACACCAATGGTTAAATATTTGACCATGTTAAAGAATATGATATTATAATAATTTAGGTTTAATTATTTACATGTTTATCTATTTCAATTCAGGAATTATTTTTTTAATGTGTTTATCAATGATATTATGCTTACAAGAATCATGAAAACATATATGGATTTTATGGAAATTGTTTTTCTTAAGGATTTGAAAGAATATTTTGAATGATATAGATAAACTAGAAAATTGATTTATTGGTAAGGGGAATGTATGATAAAGGTATTCAAATGTTTGGTATGTGAAATTATAATAAACATTATGCAATTTTTGGATTAAAGATAAGTATATTTTTGAAATTTAGTGACCATTTTGATAAATATTTGGGTTTTGAATTTGGTTCGACATATTTTGGAGGATTATTATGGTTAAATATTTATGGAATGGTTTAGGTTGACCTTTGGGTATTATTTTTATGATTTTTAGGATAATGTAATATTTTATCATATGAAGACTTATTCATGTTGGAAACTTGTGAAATCTATTTTTATTTTTGCAAAATAAATTGAGATATATGAAATGAATTATAGATATTATGATCTGTTAAAAAATAGTTTTTTCCAATAAGAAAAAAATTTAGCTTGAATATTCCATTCCTGGATTTAGAGATGATATACAAGTGGAAATTTGTCAAAGAAAAACAAAATAATGGAACTATGCTTATGTAATGAAAACAATCAGTTAATTATAATTTATCATTTAATCTATATTAATAGTAAACTTATCCTTCAACCTTAAGGAAATGATTATAAAATAAAAATGATTTTCTTTTAACTTCATTTATGATGAATTGAGAGTATTTTAACCCCACAATGATTTATGTTTTTGTGGTCATTAACTTTATCATGGCCATGTTCTCTATCACTCTCTATTAGTCCATAGACATTTTTTATCCTCTATGTATATATTTTAACTTCCCCTACAATGATATTATTATATAGGAACTTAATTTAGTGTTATTTCAAGTAGGATTTATGTTTCACACTTCTATTTTTTAAAAATATATTTCAATATAACTTTATACAATGTGAGTTTTTAACAAAGTTATTTAAAAAAAATGAACCATTTATTACCAAGATAAAAAATTTGCAGGTAAATTTATTTTATGAGTTTAAAATTTATCACCCAGAGATTTTATAATATATTATTCTCTAAATAAATTTTATTTTGATGATAATTTTATTTAAATGCAACACTAATGTTAAACGATTTACGATATAAATATAACTTAAATGTGACCATTATAAACTAACCGTTAAAATCGTTGGTATGAATAGAAATAAAAACATTATGAAAAATATTTATTATAGTTTTATATAGAAAATACTTACAGATAAATTTCTAGAAAATTATCATTAAATTTTTAGTGAAGTACCTTTATGTTTCAAAAAAATATATTTCCACAAAAATAGTTTTTATTTAATTTTCTGAAAAAATATTATAAATAGTTATTGAAAAATGTAGAAAATTTATTTAATAAATTGAAATTAAATTTTTAAATCATCATTTAAAAATTATATTAGAGTGAAATTTGGAAATTTTACTAAAATTTTTGTTTTTCAATGAATAGTGAAAAATACTGATTTTTATTATAAATTGTCATTTCATTTCATGAATTTAAAAAGTATCATTGTATTTTAAAAGGGTTTAAAAGTAAAATTAGATCATATTTACTATAAAAAATTCAATTATGTTTGTACAAATACGTTTTATACTTGAAAACCTTTTACATCGTGTTTTGTATTTTTAATTTTCAATTAAATTTAGCCAGTTATGTTAGTTAAAATTTAAAAAATATATTATATATTTTGAATCATACTAATTAATATTATATACTTTGATCAAATTAATTTTTCATTATAAATTATAAAAATAGTAAATATGTTTCACATCGGAAGAAGAGATAAAATTTACTTAAAACCTCGGGATAAAGCTTTAAAATATATGAAATAGTTGAATTTATCTAATTTTATGAGTTTTATTAGAAAAAATATATTTTTAGGGAGTTAAATAATATATTATGAACATTTTTAGGAATTTGGGAAGCCATTATTTATTTTTTTAGATAATAAGTTATATTTTATTCAAATGAAAAACTAATTTTGGGTATTTGAATTTTATAGAATTTTTGGAAGATTAAATTTAGTTTTTCATTGATAAAAATTATAATAAAATTAATTTACTTATTGTTTAACTAAAAAATTCAATGAATCCAATTTATTTTTTGATTTAAAGGTAAAATAATTTTTACGCTAAAATCAAAAATAAATTAACATCAGGTTTTCTTGAGTTGTGTGATTATATATTAAAGTTAATTTCTTCTACCTATATAAATTCCAAATAATATAATGAAATAATTTTTTTTATGATAATTTATAATTTTTTTTAATTATTCCAATATTATTATTGTTTATATAATTTAGTTATCATGGTGAAAAGTTAAACTATCAGAGATATGGTTAAAATGAGTTTAATGTAGTTAAACTAGGATATAAGGCTTAAATTCAAATAAAGACATCTCCAAATATTATTTTTTTAAAATTATTTAGACCCTATAACATATTATATTAAAAAGTGGTACTCCATAGTTCCCATTCACATGAATATTATATATATTATTTAATTACAAGTGAATCATTTCCCTCCCTTATAAACAGATATCACATGTCCTCTATTATATACATTTCATAAGCCTTAAAAATCAGAAAATACATACCATTATACCTTCATATGATCCTTCCTATTCCCTAGATATTATTTTATTTCCAAAAAACCATCCTTTCAATGCTTAAGGTGTAATCCAAAATCCCTTTCTCATCATAGAGGTATATCTCTTAACCAAGTACTTTAATTTTTATTTCTTATATAACCTAATATAAATATATGGTATCCATTATAAAATGATTAATTCATTATATTAAATATAAATGCTTTTTATTATGATTATGGAACAACCAATATCCATATCAATTCCATCCTATGAGAAATGAAATCATCAGTCTTGTGTATATGTGGACAGTCACTTCCACAAAGCGATGCGTTTCATTTTTCATCCCCATTTCACATTTATGGTTATAATTATGGATATATATATATATATTATTTATGAAATTATTATATTTCTTTAATGGTGAATTGTAATTTACCATTATTTCATTCCATCCATAAAAATGTGAAAACCTGACCCGTGTGTACGTATGCACTACCGTCTCCATGAATCTATGTAATTAATTATTCAACACCACTTTATATGAACAGATATTACAGTTTATATAATAACTACATATTATACTCATGAATTTATTAAAATTTTTTATATGATGGAACCATTATCAAATTATAAGGGTTGGGACCACTGAATTGAAACAAGCATGAAGAACGATGTAATTATCTCCCGAAAAAGTGATTTTAGTAAATAATTGTTGATAAATGGGTGCAAATATATTGTAACGAAATAATATATGGCTTGATATATATTATTATTATTATATAATATATTTATAATAAATATATATTTATCTTACATGATTTTTTAACATGTTTGAAGCATGTCGAGACTTTTGGTAAGAGATTCTCATCTAACTTCAATTTCTACGAGGCATATTTCATATTCAACAGTAATTTGTTTTGTGTGGTGTATATAATTCCCATTAATTTGATTTAGGATTATTCTAATTAAAATTCTAGAGATTGAAAAATCTATCTATGGTTATCTCTTTAATGAAGTTTTGATTTTATGATTACCAAATTATTATGAGATTTATGTTTCAATAAAAAAAAATATTTATATTTTTTATGTGTGAATTTCCATTTAGAAACTCATATGATCATTATATGATAAAAAAAATTATTTTTATTCTACTATGGTTATTTCTTTTATTTTTAGGTTTTAGTACAATTTTTTATAATTTTGGTTCTCAAAATGGATCCCAAAAATATTTTAATAAATGTTGATCATCTTTCTCCACTTTCAATATGAATTTTTTTCATCCATATCCACGTTTTCTAAAATAATTATAAGAATTATTTCGATATCTATTTAATTATTTATATTGATTATTTAACCCCTATTTTACATTTAAAAAAAATTAAAAATATGTTTTGGTCATTTTATGAAAAGGTACTTTTAATATATGGTGTGAACAAAATATTTGCTTTAACGATTAGCATTGGAATGGGATTCTCTACCTTCATGACCACTCAAAAATTTTAATATACTTTTTTAATTTTCCATGGATCACTTCATAGAATAGTTTTTCCTTAATATTTCATAAATATTTTGATTTAAAATTAGTGATATAAAAATAAAAAATACAGTTTCATCCAGAAATATTTTAGTGATATTTTAAAGTTAATTTTCATATATGATAGTATACTTTATTGTTGATTATGATTTACTAGGTATGTCATCTAATTACACCATTAGTATGATTTCTATAGATGGATTATGATTATGATAATGTGATATTTATGAAATCCATTTTGTTCCATGGGTTATGATTTGATGATATAAGGAATTATTTTTGATCTTCTGGCAAAAATGTGAATAGATTATGATTATGTAATGGGTGGGAATAAAATTATACAACCCTATAATGTATAGAGTAATTTTTTGTAACTCATGATATAATTTTAGTATACATGATGCTAATTTCTTGTGCACTATCAGATGAATGGACCTAGTTCTAGGTCCATAAGTTGATTCGTGGACCTGGTTTCATGTACATATGCTTTGGAGTGGTCCTAGTTTCATGTTCTCAAGATTATGTGTGGACTTGTTTTAATTCCCATGAACGTATGCAAGGATATTATTTCACATCCTTAACTTAGTGAGTGAACCTATTTTTATTTATACATGGTATCAATGTTATATTTTTATGTTTTTTAAAATTATAATGTTTATGTTATGTTCTCATGACTCATGACTAGTTATTGATGATTTGACACAATTTTTATTATTTACTTTTTTTATGATTATGTTTCATTCCATGACTCAAGTTTATGATATAGGAAATATTGGGTATGACCTTTGTAAGTAATGATAATGATCTCATACCCATATTCTTATCTTATTTATGAATATGGTCATCAATTAATTTCCCCCATTTTTAGCATTATCAAGAATCTGAGCACAGACTTTATCATGCTTGCTTTACCCTAGTTACAAACAATTTTTATGTTATTTCATATCAAAGAAGGGTATTATGTGAGATGAAATTTATTAGAGATATTAAATGTTATTTACGATATAATATATTTCATGAATTTAGAATAAAAATAAATTAAATATTTATAGATATGGAATGGACCACAATGTTATGTAGTGAATATTCATATAATAAGATTTGATATTTATGTATATAAAATATGAGTCGGTATACAATTGATAGTGTATTGACCAAATTTTTTTGAAAGCACGAAATGATTTTTTTTCTGTTTCATGTATCAGATCCTACTAAATTTACCACAATGATTGACTGCTAATTTTTAATCGTTCAATTGAACATAGAAAGTGGGGGTATTTCTATTGGGTTGAATTTTTGTGAAATTAAAATCTAGTTTGAATTCATTGTGTTTTTAATATTTATTAAATAAGTAAATATTAGTCCCACAAGTCGAAAAATATTATAACTATTAAACAATGTCCCTAATCTAAATTGTATCATCATGATTGTGGTTAAAATGGTAATTTTGTTCTTAAGAGAGGTATAATTTTCATGGTAAATCTTCAAATGTGGGGAAATAGATGTTTCATTATTTAAATTAAATTACAAAAAATTTATTTGTCCTATGCAGTGACGCGATGATGAAATATCTTGGTGATAATAAAACTACAAGACATAGTGGTGATGAAATGATATATAGAATTATAGAACCCAATATCATTGGGATGTAGAGGATTTTACATGGGTATTTTGTCTTTATGGGTATTTTTAATGGGGGGATTTATTATGGTATTTATGTGGAGAGAACTTATGGAGGGGACATATTTAATTTTCCTAAAATAAATTTCTTTGCACTTTGGTAATATCTATATTCCCATACCATTTTTTACTGGTGGATCATCTTAGATAATTAATATCCCTCTCTCTCTATACCTCTCCTCACACAATGGAGGGTATGATTTGATGTTTGTTGAACTCTTTGATGGATGTGCAGTAAAATGTACATTCATATGATTCATGTAATAAACAGAAACACAAAAAAAAACACACACACACACACACACATATATTTAATGTATGATAGACTATATATATATGAAGATAACATATATATTTCATGGATTTGATTCATGAAATGAAATCTGTAATATTGTTATATACATTATGTGTTCTCCCCTAATGGATTCCACATAGTAATTCATTTTTAATGGATTAAAGGTTTTTCATTTAAATACATTAAGGCTTTTATAAACGAGGTGTATATCATGGATATTATATGAAAATATGTATAGGACCTCATGCACTAGATATTTCATATAAAAGAAGAATGTTTCTCCTCATTTTTATGTGCCACAAGTGAATTTTTTCAATGGTGATGTTGACCATTAGATTCATGAAAAGTTAATATTTTATTTTTTGTCCCTGTATCTTGTTCATAAAATTCAGTTAAGAGATAATAAACACTTCAGGGGTATATGTTTATTTTGATAGAGATAGGGATCTAGTGGCTGATGGTCGCTCCTCAAAAGTGGTAAACTCATTTCACCTTCTCTTCATGATATTCCTCAAACATTTTCCATGAATAATGAAGATATAATATATTCTTTGGGAGTTCTTGGTATGCTATTTTTTAGGGTTTATTTTCTGATTTTATTTCTTAAAGATAGATAATGTAATTTTTGGGTTTGATTCCACTTCAATTAATCATAATATGATTAAACAAAAACCATTAGTTGTATCAGACCCTAATTAATTAATGATTTACCATGTTTTAATCACTAATTTTATTTTTTCAAAAATATTACATAATAAATACAGAGAAGAAATAGTTACCTTTACATAAATATCCCAAATAGCATAAAGGTATCTGGATTGTGTTAAATAATAATGTTACACACATAATGTTAAACAAGGTTCCATGTAAAGAAATTTAATATTTACCTTTACATAGTGTATGGAAATTTAAGGTTACTATTATATAGAAGAGTTCTATGTAAGGGTCACTCAATCAATCCATATGTAAATAAATCTATGTAAATGTTAGTTTATACTACCTTTTAAAAGTTAATATACATAAATATCCTGTACTATTACTCTTATGTAGAATCATATTTTTACTGGATACCTTTATATAGAAGGTTTTTGTAAAGGTAACCACTATTTACCTTTATGTAGAAGGTCTATTTAAAAGATAAACATTAATTACCATCATGTAACAAGGGTTTCTTGCATAAGGGTCAATAATAAGTGGTAATTGTTTTTGATAATTAATTATTTATATAGTTTGGACAATGTTTACAAATCATAATAAAAAGAACATTAGAATATTTTTATTTATTAATAATTTATAAATTAAATAGTTATCTATTATTTATAATTAAATAACTAAATGTGTATGAATCATTTATATTCCAAAATATTATTTTTTAATAGTTGGTACCTTTTCGTTATTATATGACATAATTTATGATTAAGATAAAAAAAATATTTAAAAATTCTAAGAATTAATTTATAATGTGAATAAAATAATTGAATATGTCCAAAATATATATTTTTTGCATTTATTATTAAGAATATTGGATAATTATTTTAAAATATTAAAATTAAAGGGATCCTTATTTTGAGAAATTTTTTAAAACACATCAAAAATGAATTTGATGATTAAAATGATTATATGTTAGAATAATGAGATAGAATTCCATATAATAAATAATACAAATGTGTTCATATTGGATTGAGTATAAAACAGTTTATATTATCAGGAAAGTTCAGGACCCGAGCAAGCTCGGTCATAAAAATTTATTTAGAAAAAAAGAAGTACAACTGAAGACAACAATCATGCAGTACAAACGCACTGCCAAAACAAAACATGGAAAAAAATTCCAATCAAAAACGTCAAAAAAACCACAAAACAAACCTGTAAGAAAGCCATAATAAAGATCACATGGTCCAAAAAATGGACATGAACCTGCTTGTGTCGTGGAAGTTGTCCCAACCCCCATAACATCTCGAGGTCCACCCTGCAAATCACAAAAACACTTTCATCCAAGCCTGCATACACCTGTCTCGATAAAGACCCCCATAGCATCTCGAGCTCCACCCCCCCCCCCCCCCCGCATCCCTAGGTCTTACTACCGCAATCCTAGGGAATCATGAATGCATCCATTGACATTGTTGTAGAACTCCCGATGCGCCACCTATTCCACCGCCAACCTGCTTTATGCGTCCCCACGCAAGCAGTATCCACGGAACTAATCCCCCCCACAAAACAATGGTGACCGCTCTAGAGGACACCTGCCCTGCTCGAGATCACCGAATCCTACACCTAAAGATTACTGGCATGTGAAGCCCGCATCCCAAGGACCCACCCATCATCAGTATTCCTCCTGTTCATGTAGGACCTCCCATTGTTGCGGTCGCCGATGTTCTCCCACGTCTTATCGCCAATGCTCATAACCGTCTATCGAGATCACCAGCCTTCATTTCACTACCTTCACACTAGCAACTCTGACCGTTAACGTATTGCATAGTAGTCATCTCCTGACGCACGACCTGATTCACATGGCATGCATCCCATCTGCGCTCATCCCGCACCACCATCCACCAATTCCAGCTCGGTGCCTCCCAAAGACTCCTCACCGGAGCTGCACCCGAGCCCAAGGTCATGACCGCCATGTCGACAACATCTTCCACTTCGGGCCCACAACTTCTCCAAACAATTAATTTGAAACCCGCGACATCCCAAGATCGACGGAGCGAACCCTCCCCCGACCCTGTTCAGCCCGAATCTCACCGAGCGTTTCCCCAAGAGGCATCATATCCAAGAACATTCCTGCAGGATCCCACATCCATCATCGACCTTCTCCCCGCATTACCCTCAACGTGATCTTGGAAGATGAAGCCTCCTGCTGCGGCATCTTAAAAAAAACTTAACAAAAAAATGATGAACATACTTGAGATCCTGTAATCCACATGCCTCAGCACCTTGACAGACTTCTTCTTCCTATTGTCTACAGTCTTGATGACCCACTTCTTGGCTCGAGGTTTCCTCTTATCGATCCAACCCTCTTCATCAGTAGACTTATACTCCATCTTCGATGAAAGATCCAACTCATTTGCAACTGGAGGGACCTCCCAATCACTAAGTAAATCCCCATCATTATCATTGTAATGAATCACCCTGTCATATTTTACAGAATGGTGTTTAGCATAGCAAGCTGCGAACAAATAAAAAATATTTAAACTATTTATTTTTTTAGGATTATTCCATGAATTATTCATAGATATAAAATTGATTAATTTATGAACATGTATTCTTTAGTTTAATTGGTAAACTACTTCTATAAGATAGGCCTCACACATCATTATAGATACAAATCTATAAAATGTTGTTTTTCATCGACCTTGATCATGATTTTTAATGATGTTATAATCTTGAATTTAGTTGTTAGTTATAGTTTGGGCATATTAGGTGATATATGTATTATGAATGGGATTATTTCTTGAGTAAATTATCCCTGGGGAGAGGGAATTGGGGTTGGACCACCATCCAATATGGAGGCCCAAGCCTTGTTCTAGAAAGATGAATGGGGTTGGCTAGCTATCACTCCATGATTAGATATGTGGTTTTTATCTATCTCTTATAAATCTACACCATTACACGTAGATTTTATGTTCCCTATGCATACGATGAATTTAGATATGTATGAATATGTTTTCAATTTTCTGATGAGTAACACATATTGAGGGTTGTGTAAAGAGTTAGAAACTAGTGTTGTGTAAACACATTAATTTGGTCGTTTTAATATGGATTTTTAAAAATAAATTATTTAAATAATTTATACTCAAAAGAAAATAAAACATATAAAGATAAGGATTACATGAGGGCTAATAATTATGAATTGAAAATTACTATGATTTATATTAAGTTGTTGAGACATTAAAAAGAAACCTCTTTAAATAATAAGTGTTTTATTCCTTCATAATTAGCACTTGTTAAGGTATCAATCATCTAACAAGATAGTTTCGTGCCTGATGAAGGTGAATCTAGATTATCTTATATAAGGAAATAAAGTAATGAGTGACATTATATTATAAAATAAGATAGTTTCATGTCATAGAGGGGTTCCCTAGGATGATCATTTTCTAGATTTTATTAATTAGTTTCATCTGGTTATACTTATCTTGGAAAAATAAGGCTTGGAATGCTAGTGGAATAGAGTTTATTATTTACATATGATAGATATCGATAAAGGGTTATCCACTCAATATTACATAATTCAAAACTAAGATGATTAGTACGAATCCATAGCTAAATAACTATAGTTGTGAGTATCATGCCATAATAGGGTCATTTCTAAGTTAAATATATACCTTCTCCCACTAAAATAATACGATGAATGAGAAAATAATGTTTAGTGTGAGAATTATCATTAAAAGTCCTCATTGAAAATATAAAAAACATAGTAATAAAATAAAAATTTGATTTTTTTTATTATAGAATACATCTCACTAATCATTTTGATATAATTAATTGGGATGAGATATAAAATATCTAATGATTGGTATCTTGCATTGAGAAGTTTTTTCAAGGAGAAGCATTTAGAGACACTCAATGTGAATGTTATATAAATTAATTTATCTAAATATGTATAATGGGTATTAGATATTGGGTTTGCATCAAACATATTTTTTTGAAAAACATAGACTCATAGATATAGGGTATTTTATTAAGGGTGAAGTAGATCTTAATATTGGTAATGGAGGAGGATTTTCAACATTATTAGTCAACACACAAGTTTTTTCCAATTATAATTAAACCTATAATTGGAATACTGTTATTATTTCACTACTATAAATGGGAATTTTATTTTTATATACTGTTTGGACATGAATGGATTTTTATTCATTATTAAGAACAAGATTTTTCTATATATAAACAATTTAATTTTTTTGTGGCGCTTGAAATATAATTACAGATTTATACATTATTGAAAAGGATAATTCTATTTATAGAATTCAAAATAAGAAGTATAATGTTTATTCTAATCCTTCCAACCTTTTGAATTATAAAAACATACATATAACGATAAAAAAATTCAAATACTCCATAGGGATGAACTGTTTAAATAATTTCATTATCAATAATTTGAGAATTTTGAATACTATTTATTTGGTAAAATGAAAAAGTCACCTTTTGGTAGAATAGGTTAAAGGTCTAGTGGATTGTTTGATCTCATACGTAATGATGTATATGGACTAAAGGGTACCCAATAAATTGGTGGTTTTTGTTAGTTTGAAACTTTTAATGATGAATTTAGTCATTATGGATCTGTGTTTCTGATGAAGTTCAGGAACTAAAATATTATAAAGTTATAAGAGTTTTATGAAAAAATATAAAATCAACTAGGAAAGAGTATTTAGATAATTTTATTAGACCAATGAGGTGATTAAAAAATCCAATAATTCACGGACCATCTGAGAGATTTTAGAAGTGTTTTTCAAAACTAACTCCTCCCAAAACATCATCGTGGGATGGTGTTTTGAAAACGGAGAATCATAACTTATTAGACATGGTTTGATCGATGAAGAGTCTATGTGACCTTACAACTATGTTTTGGGGTTGTGCTATGTATATTTCTACATTATTACAGAACTATGATCTATCTAAAGAAGACATAAAGACCCCATATGATATATGGTATGGGAAATATCCCAGATTGTCTATTACAAATATTTATGGCTGTGACGAACTCATATAAATGTTATATTCTGTCAAGATAGGCCATAACACATATAAATGATTATTTATTTGTTATCCTGAGGAAACAAAGGGATATTATTTATATAATACCATTGAAAAAATACTGTATGTGGGTTGAGATGTTGTTTTACTTTATAAAAAATACATGGATCAAGTAGTTAGTGGGAAAAAAGATAGTAATATTCAAATTATTAGGAAGTGATCATAAAATAGAGGGTGGGTTGGTTCCACAAAGAGTTATGAAAGGGTAACCCACTCAAGTTATATAAGAAACTCAATGGATTGGTAGGATTCATTAGGAAACCAAGAGTTATGGATTTATCATGTGAATTGATAATGATGTAACATTCATAATAAATAAAATGAATACCTATTAAGAGGATATTGAGAGTGATGATTAAGATAATTTGTTAAAATCCATGGAATCTAAGATGGACTCTATGTACACTAACCAAGTTTGGAAATTAGTGTATGTACCTGAAAGAGAAAGAACCATTGCAAGGAAGTGGGGTTTCAATAAGAAAACTAACATGGATTGTAGAATGTTTACCTATAAACAATGATTAGTATCAAAGTGTTACTATAAAATTCATGGTATTGAATATTAAGATTTTTTAACCCTAGTTGTGATGATAAAGTAAATTCATATTCTATTTTCCATTTCAAATAATTTTGAGTATGAGGTTTATCTGATAGATGTTAAAACTAATTTCATTAATGTGAATTTAGTCTAATATGTGTATATGATACAATCTCAAGGTTTTAAAATAAAAAATGAATCTACTATGGTTTTAAGCTACAACGGTCTATTAATGGATTAAACAAGGATTCTCAAAGAGGAAATATCTTGTTTGAGGATGTAAGTTTTTGGTTTAATAACAAACATAGATGATTCTTGTGTATACAATCATATTTGTGTGAGAATAATAGTATTTCTAATATTTTATGCCTATTACATACTACTTATTAGAAAAAATATCCCAACACATCAATTTGTGATAAAATTGTTAGGTAAATGTTTCTTGATGAATTGTATGGGTAAAGATTTCTGTATATAAGGTATGAAGATCTAGAGAGATAGATCTAAAAGGATGTTTGGACTAAGTCAAGACACACATATTGGTAATGTGATAAAGTGGTTTAGTCTAAATAACTTCAATAAAAGTCTTTTATCTCTATTACCTGGAATTAATATTAGGGAGAGTCAATGCCGTTTTAAATAGTAAGATAATATGGATAATATTTCTTATGTTTCTATCAAAGGATCTATCATGTATTCCATATTTTTTACTTGACCAGATTTTTCCTATAATCTATGTAAAACTAGAAGATTCCAATCAAATATAGGTGGGATTCCCAGGATTTCTATGAATACCAAATTTATTTAATTTATAAGATCTATGGATATGTTCTTGGTCTTTAGAGGATTATATAAGCTATGGGTAAATGGTTACTAACATTCTTGATTCTAATCCGAAAAAGTTGATTTAAAATCTTAATATGGATTTTTATTTTTCTTTATCATTAAAGATATCATTTGAAAAGTTCCAAAAAATCCATAAAATAGGATTCAAAAACAAAGTAAGAGTACATTGATATATCAGATACTTTGAAGGATGCAATTTGGATCAAGATATTCACATCTAAATAAATGGTGGACCCTATTATTTAAGGATAAATCAAGATTTACTATGAGAATAATGAATCTATTTCTCAGGTTATAGAACCTTTTTCTCACTAATGGACCAAACACATCCATCATAAATACTATTTCATTGGGGAGATTATTTAGAGGGGATATATAAATATGCGTTGGTTGGATAATGAAGGAATTTTGGCATATCCATTGATTAACCCATTACTGTAACAACAACACAAAGCTCATGTTATGTTTCTAGGGATTCAATACTAGATAGATTGATGTAATGGTTGTATAATCTATAGTTGTTTTATAATAATGAAAATATTGATTTATCACACATTCATATTCCATAAAATTTTCATTAAATAAATAGTCGAATGATAATATCTCCTCAAAGTACAAAATTTGAGTTGTTCCTAGTTGATGATAATATTATAGAAATATGGGTTGTGATGATATGCTAATATTTTATTGAATATACTATTTTACTGATTAAAAATATTTGAATACAAAATATAAAGAATAAATTCAAGAGGTATTATGTAGAGACTTATTATCTAGATTGACTCACAAAATTATATCTGATGCAATTTAAAACTATCATCGATATAATTAGGAGTGTATACTTATTATCAATACTTATTATCATATAATTGTGAATACCTACCACATGAACCTATATAACTTGATACCCAACTTACCGAATTCAAAATATATTCTTATATGATCAGGGGTGATTGGGTATGTTTTATAATATTTCATCAGTTGGGGTGAAACCAAGATGGTATTTTTACACTAATATGAAAAGAAAATACATCTAGTACTTGATTGAATAATAATGATAGAATTAATGTTTATATGTAATATGGATATATATATTATGATCAACTGTATTTAGGAGATTCATTTATCTCTTAGATGTATGAAATATGATGTATTCATCGACTTGGTCTATCTTTTTCCGAGAATCAAGAAAATATGGGTTTCCCTATGCTAGATTGACAAGTTCCATGTATTGCAGTCTCTCAATGTCATAAGAAAATTGGATTTTATGGGCCTGCATATTTTATATATAATAAAACTTGTGGTGAAATGTAACATATGTGGATATGGTTATGTTTGTAGGAGATCACACCAAACCACTTTGCTAACATGTATGAAATAAGGGCTTCATATTTTTTGTGGTCTGTTTTGATAAATCCCTCTGGGTCACACAATTAGTTTGTTGGATAAGGATAATATTTTGGTTTTAGTTTTTGTTTGAAATAAAGATATCTTTATGAAACCACATTCAAAAGAGTTTGGATGGATTTACCAGTGGTTGTAAATTCTCCCTACATTTTTCCACATTCTAATCCATTATGAATGGATTATTTTTTTCCTTTGGATAATTTAGTTCCCTAATAAATGAGGATATATCAAGGATATTATATGATAATATTAAAGTTATTACATACCTATTTTCAAGAATTAGATATACCCTATAAAAATAGAAGATATTATCCTCATCTATGTGTGCATTGAGTTTGTTCCTTTAATGGAGATAGAGACCATTAGTTTCCTGAAAAGTTAATAGAAGATATCTTCCTACCATTTCTTATTCATTACCCTTAGTAAAGATTATATCAACTCTTCATGTGTATGAGTATCCTCTGATAGAGGTTGGGATCTAGTGGTAAGTATCCCCCCTCTATAAAAATAGGATTAGTTCAACTACTCCTCATGATCTTATATAACAATTCTCCATGAATAAGGAAGATTTAAGTTGTTCATTGGTTGTTTCAGGTATGAAAACATTTATGGTTTTTTATACATTTTATTTCTTGAAGATACATCATGATGTGTTTGGGTTTTCTTCCACAACCAGTAATCATAATATGATTAAGAAAAACCCATCACTCTTCTGGTGGTGGTGAGAATGAATAATGAAGAACCTAAAAAAATCATCAAGCGATAGATAAACACCATTGAAGTTGTACTTTTTTTTGTTTCACCTCATTTATGTTTTTTGATTTAATTCCCTTCATCTTTTAACTGAATCACTAATTTTTTTAGGAAAATAAAACAATAAAAATCATGATGGATTTTATATTGATATATAACCAAAATATATGGTAGAAAACTGTAAGGATTATTTTCAAGGGAAAACTCATAAGAATTTTCAATTGGTGAAAATTTTGTTTATTGGATTTCCTTTCACAATGGAGTTTATTTGGTGACGATCAATGTAAAAAATTATTTATTTTCAAAATCATTATTCATACAATGGACATATTCAATAGTGAATAATATATAAAAAACATGTTATAGTAAAAGGAATATTATTTAAAAATAATATTATTTTTCTCCTACGGTACACCCAACAGAAATAAAATTTCTTATTGAATTTCTTTCATTATGGGAACTCGATTATTAGAGAATTTATATAAAATCAAAAGGTTATGGATTAAATGACTTTTTTATTATATAATTGGATTGTTATATTTTCTTAAGACATGATGAAAATAATATAATACTTTTGTTACATTTTATTCTCCCATAAATCTAATATAATTATTTAATTATTTGTTTAAAATAATGGGATAAACCTAGGGAGGGATCCTCTTTGATATCCAAGATTTTTTTTCATGTGTTTTTATGGTTGATTAACATAATGTTGATTGTAACATCCCAGATAAATAAGGAATGAGACACTTTTCATGTTTATTAATATTTATGAATTAAATATTAATTTTACATTAAATAAGACTCTATGTTCGATGGCGTACCTGATACGCAACCACAGGTTTCATTGAAATCTTACATTGCACACTAATAATATAATATAATTATTTTAAATGGTAGTTAACACATATTTTTTGTATTGTTAGGAATTAATATAACTAACTATAATATTATTATACATGTTTTTTAAATGTTTTTACATTTATGCAATAATAGTTAGAGGCTTAAAATGTGAATGAATCTAATTTTAAGCATAATTTACTTTAAAAGGTTGATTTTCCGCCTTTTAATGGAGAAACCTATAAAAATCTATTTTTGGTCATTATTATATGTTATATTTGAAAAAATAAAATTCTTCTTTAGAATTGGGACATTAAAATTTACTATGGGTAAAATTTTGGTATTTTTCTGATAAAATTCATTTTTTGATGAATAGTAAAAAATACAGAATTTTAATTCAAAACATCCTTTTAATATAATATATTTATATGGTTATATTGTATTTTTAATAGTTTTATAGTGTAATTGGAATATATATTTACCATTTAATCCAATGGTGGTCATTGGATAGAATTTCACTTTGAAATTGGACATAAACAAGTGTCAATCTTTTGATAAATATTGTTTCTTAAAAACACACTATTTTTTGACAATGGGAATTAATTATGAAAATAATTAATGAAACTTTTATGTTTTGAATTTGATAAAATAGACAAAATTTTTAAATTTTGAATATAAAATTTATCTTAGGGTGAATGTTTGGTTTTTTTTCTCAAAAACATCAACTTTTGATGAATAGTGAAACCAATAAGTAGTAGTTTAAAAAACAGACTTTTTCATTTAAATGAAATTTTACCGATCCTATGAATTTAATTTCAAAAATAGGAAATTCATGGTTGTTATTATTAAGTAAAATGTGGTTCATTGAGATGAAAATAATTTTTGGTGAATAGTAACTTTTGACTTTTATTTACCGCAGTTAAAGGTAAATAGGGTAATTCAAGGTAAAATGAATATTATAGTAATAAAAAATTACCTTAACACTTGTCCTAACCTTATTGGATTATTCATGGACTACCATGGGAATTTTGGGGTCGATTTTGGGACCCCATGGAGCCACTTGTGTGTGATAATGACACTTTAGATTAATTAACTTAAAGGAAAAAACGATAGAAACTAATATCTTTTAGTAAACTAATTTTTACATAGGGTTATATATGTTTTCTTTTCAACTATAAATATTAATTGGAGAGATAAAATGATTTCCTAAATCATGGTATTTTGTTTATAATTTTTAGACATCAAATAAATTAAATTATTTATGACACAATAATGATGCAGTTTTTACCTCATTAATAAATGATTTAAATAGATAAGATTATAAAGACTAAAATAATATCAAAAACCTATCCAATTTGTATTGGATGATTTTATTTCGAATATGAGTCATCTTATCTTAGACTTCAATGTGTTTGGGACCTTTTGAAATCAAAGATATGTTTATAATAAAATTAAGTTTTCACACTTTACTAAAGAGCCCCTCCTCTCCCTTATAAAAGGAGACCACTTCTATCCAATTCCTCACACCTATCAAGCCTTTGGATCATATAAACTCTACCCAATTAAGAGCCCTACATCCCTCTCCTACTTCTAGAAGCCTTACCTTAGGCAGAAGGCACTTCAAGAAGTCCTTTTGGTTCCAACAAAAGGAAGTTACCCAAATTAAAGGTATCAGTTTATCTTAACTTTTATTATCTTATTTTACTTCTCCAATCACTAAACAATTTTTATTACATTATTTTATAAAAACACCAGTATCCTGAATATACTATAATGTTTTTTTGAGAAGGGTTCAAACTACACTTACACACACATCCATCTAATGGGTGAAGAAAATATTGTTTCTGTGGATGACATTATGATGGAACTGCATTTATATATGATATATATTATGTTTATGTTTTCATTATGCTTTTGTATTTTACATTTATATAATTCCATTAAGGATTCCATTATGGGTAAACGCAATAAATTCGTTTGAGGAAGTGCAGTCTACCGCCCCCTCAAAGTGATATGACTCATTCATACCATACGCGGGACATATAAAGGATGAAGTTATTGAAATTATATATGACATTATACTGTAATTAAAATATAACTATGCATAGTTATGTTTTCATTAAATTAAAATACTAAATATAAATGAAAGTGGCGTTCATGCGTACATACGACTTACCGTCTCCATTAACGATGCATTTCATTTGTTATCTCCATATGTTATGTATTGTTATAAATAAATATATATACTAGATATATATGATATATATGGTATCTAAATCATTAATATAATTATTGAGATAATGGACTCTTGACCACATGGATAACTTGTAATTACAAGGTGTTCATTTTTTACTCAAGTACCAAATATCGACAAAATGACCATTATTAACTTAAATTATTACATAATGTTTATAACATGGTAATAAGTGATATAAAATGAATAATAAACTTGAAAAGGGTTCTTAATCTAGTATAAATTAACATAATTTTATTATTCAGGAAGAACAAGGAACAAACAAGTCAAGTTGGACACGTGGTAAGGGATTTTCTTATCTAAATTTTAATTCCTTAGAGATTTCCATTATTCGCCACTTATTATTTTCTTGTGGTGTATTTTTTACTTCCATTTGATATATATTATCATTATATTCATGGTATTATGTGATTAATTTTGCGGTTGTTAACTTTTGGTCATACGACTCAGTTGATTACAACGCGGTAAAGGGTTTCATCTCACTTTTTATTCCTGTGAGATTCATGTTATATTTTCCACTATTCCCTTTTGTGTGGTGCATGTACTGCCCATGGTTGTACTCTTTTTGTAATATAATTTCATTTATGAGTATTTAAATCTTCATTTTATGATCCTTCTTTCATGTGGCATATGTTTTGTAAGTTACCAAATCTGTAAGGGAACCTTTCACTGTCATCTTTTAAAAGACTTCTTTTTTTTATGTCTATTAATTTACATATTATTATATTGGGATATGTTCACATATATCCCTATTGATGTAAAATTTATCTCCAAGTGATGAGATACCTTTTTTATCTCATCAATTCATTTTCTTAATTTTAAGGTGACGTCGTTAGGCTGTCGAATTTTTACAAGGGAACTTTTTAACCCAATTTCAATTCTTTGGGTTCAACTTGTACTTCTTGAATATGTCATCATATGAATATGTGTGAATGACCTCTGATTGTTTTACACTTAATATCCAATTATATTGGGTGTATTTATATTTTTCACACATAATTATGTGATTGATTTATCCTTGATATAAGGATACCATCTTTATAAGGGATTTTATCTCAATTTACATTTCCACTGAGACTTCATTGTTGTTATGCACCAATTAACTCTTATATGGTGTATATAATGTCATTTGGAATATTATATCATGAATCCATTTATTCTTATGATATTATAATGTTTTGATTCAATGTTATTCCTCAATTATTTGTATTCAAGAGTCTCATTTTGTTAAAAAGTCTTTAACTAAAATACCGTTTTATATATTTTAATGATTTATTCTTTTAAATATTTTTAATAATTGTAAATTTTTTAAAAATGGGTTTAAGGATTCATTTATATGGACATTAATGTTTTCAAATGATAAATTTATTTAAATATTTCATAGTGGTATGAGACACTTTGATTCAAAAATATCTTTATTAAATGTTTTAAATGGTTTTCAAAATGGTTTGATAAATCATTGATTATTTCAATATCTTGATTTGATATATTGTAATGTTGAAATGTTATATTTAATTTATACTTGTGTTATTTTTTATGTTTATGTTATGTTTATTGGGCATTGTTTACGTATATGGGTGGTTCTTTGATAAACCTAGGGCGGGTGAGCCCGAGATAGCTCTCCAATGCATTGGGTAATGTGACGGAGGTAAACGTAATGTTTCTCCTAAGATATTTAGGGAATACACTCTGATGGATATTCCAAGTGTAACTCCCTACTTAAATATGATAGCTACAATGTATGTTTGATATGGATTCCATAACTAACCATTATGATTTAAGATTTGTGTGTGTTATTCATAAATCTTATGGTTTCGTAAGGTTTGTTATGATTGAAAAGTATGGTTTCATTGATTTGTATTTATTGATGGGCTAATGTTTTCCTTCATTATTTTAAAACCCTTACAGATCTTTTTGTTATAATCCCATGTTTTTGAAATGTTTTTCACAGGACATAAAGATGAATAGGGTGATGTATTGGATCGAGGAAAAATCTTGCTGACTAATACATAGAACATGACATGTGTCTTTTTAAGAGTTTTATTTTATGAAAAATGGATACCGAGTAGCATTATATGCATATAATATTCATGTTTTTATGTAATAGTTATGGCATAATTATCTAAGATTATAAACATGAAAAGATCAACTATGTGAATTAACCATTTAATTCAAGATTATGTAATGTTTATGGTTATGTCCTTATAGTTGGTATTAGAGTTCGGTTTAGACAACTTTAGGGATTATGAGTTTTCGATAGACACATGGTTAGTCCTTATGACTATTATTTCCGTTAAATCCTTGTTTTATAACTTTTTTAGATCAAGGAATGTTAGTTACAAATGGAAGGAGGAGGATCTCAAAAGACATTCCTATCTCTTCCTGATGACATGCTTGCAATAATTATTGGAAATTCATGTTCAGATGATTGTGAAACTTTTTCTCGCATAAAAATAACTTGTAAGAAGTTGTTTGAGATAGAAAAAACCTCCACTATACCGTGTTATCATCGTGGATCATGGGTTTCTTTTTGATAAAACCTATTTTCAAAATACTCTCATATTTTCATGAAAGGAAAATATTATCAAGTCATTTTCAAATATTTGACCTTATCACAGGATTTTGAAGCATATTCTGATTTTAAAAAAGGTGCTAAAGAAGGAGACCCTTTCACAACCTATTTATATTTTCTTTTACAATATAGTCTCTCAACACATACCTATGGTATTTTAAAAGGACAACTAATTGAAAGTTTCAACTCAAATTCGGTCCGACTATTTTATAGAAATCATGTTTTATCAGATGTTTTGAAATTATATGTCATACATGATTATTTTCCAAAATTGTTTTTCTGTGAACACCCATATGACCCATGTTGTATAAGGTGTACTTTTATGGAGAAAGCAAATGATTTTGTAGGACCTCTAAATAATTTTGTGATGCATGGACCTTCTACCTATGTGAACAAGATGATGATGAAACCAAATGGACACCATAATCAAGGTATGATGTTATTCATTTTGGGGATAATTTTATTTTATCATATGGTGGGGAATTAAGACTGAAATTATTAATATGTTGAGATCACAATTAATTTCGATGAAAATTAGAGGTATAATTAAAATATTGAGGTTAAAAAATGTTAGGGTTTTTTCTAGTTTTATAAAAAGGACAACCCGTAGGATGAGTGACAACCCGTCGCATCAGGTAAGGCTGCAGGAATCAAACCCACAACCAAAGGGTGACAATTGCTGATCGACTACCATAAGCCTACTTGAAGTCCCTGGTTATTATGACTTATTATTTTAGTAAAATGGTTTTATGGAATAAGAATAAGTTGATTTTTGGAAGTTATGTTTTATAAAAATGATATACTTAGTATAGAAAAATGATTTAGTGATTAATTGATAAAGGTTGTTGTGGAAGACGTTATCTCTTTTGAGGAAACACTATATGACTAAGGAAGATAGAATACCATGGATTTCAATTGTGGAATAAAGGTTGAAATTTTAGTTTAGAAGAATCTATGTTTTTATTGTGGACCTATGATGATTTTGTTTATTTATGAAACTGATTAACCTATCATGGAGATTATGTGATTAGGTTAATTACTTTTAAATATGATATTTTATGATTAACTGATGTTATTTTGTGATAAATGATAAGATTTATCCTAGAAGACTATGTAATTAAATCCTTATGAGATTTGGGTTTCAATGTTTGTTTGGATTACTTTTGAATAATTTTATGGATAGTTATTTATTGAATGGTCTTGGTTGAACATTGGGTATTGTTTTACAAATTTTAGAGATTAAAAGTAGTTTTTCATATTGTAAAAGATTATCCTTTTTGGGTATTATCTGATCTTGCACTAATAATTTAGGTTTTAGTTGATGTCTAAAGACAAGGGAAATATATAGATCTTCTTTTGTGGATTATGTGATTCTCAAGAAGATGATTCTTGTGCTTTTTATGTGACCAAGTCTTTTTGAATGATCTTTGTTTGGAGAAAATATTAGTTTTTGGTAGAAACTTATTAAAGGATGAAACTCTACCTGAAGGTATGTATATTTTCTTATGTTCTTATTCTATGTAGTAAATTAATTCCTCCAAATGATGAAAAGGAATGTAAAAAAAATGTTGTTGGTTTACATTTCCTACTGGGTAATCAAAGACCATTTAACATGTCATATGCATTTGATTTTCTGGTGGTTAACATTCTGTTAATCATGTTTTCTATCACTATCCATCATAACATGACCATTTATTCTCTCTTCCATGTCTATGTTTTCTAACATGGAATCCTCGTACGGGTTATCTCGGGTGACCATTGTATTTTTATTTATTTCTTTGAAAGTGATAGTTTTACTGACTCTTTTCCAGTGTGGGAATTTTAATTAAGTTCCAAGCCCAGTTTTAAAATTGCGAGGATGCAGTTCCCCAAAGGAAAAAAGGATGTAACATCCTAGATAAATAAAGAATAAGACACTTTTCATGTTTATTAATATTTGGGAATTAAATATTAATTTTGTAACACCCCGAGATTTTATAAGATATATTACTTTTAATTTCATTCATATATCTTATTGTACGCTACACCAAGATTATCTTGCACTATACGCAACACCGTATTAGCTTGTAGTATACACATCACTATTCTTGGTTCATGTAACACACAATTTCAAGTTCGTTTAATAGTAGTTATTCTACGAAACATTGAGTGTATATATATATATATATTCAGTGTATAAATGAAATATGGTAGTATTTTGTTATACGCAACAAAAAATTAGTTTTTCACTATACGAAACCCAGAATTGGCTTTCAATACACGCAATCACGACCTTCCTTGATAGTGTGTGTTGTACTCAATACCAGGTTTCACTAAACAATGATATATGGTAATTATATTATTATGAACTAGCTGTTATGAATAGTATTAAATACATTTTGAATTTTATAAGATTATTATTCATCTTACACATTTTCTAGAACATGGTATGGGAACAAAATAAATTTTTCGGGTAGAATAAATATTTTTCAAAAAAATGCAGTTTTCTGCCTTTTGTTGGTGCACCCATTTTAAATACAATTTTTGACAAGTTTATAAGTTAAATTTTACAAAATAAACTTATTATTTTGAATAAATATATAAAAATTTACATTGGATAATGTTTTGATATATTTATGACAATGTTCTTATTTTGATGAATAGTAAAAACATGCTAAATTTTACTTAAAAAAAACTATTTTCATCGAGATAATTGATATGGTTAAATTATAATAGTAAATTGTTTTAAAGTATAAATACAATATATTTTTACCATTTAATATAATTTATGTCATTATCCTTGATTTTACATTGAATTTGTTGGTTAAATCAATTCAGTCTTTTGCAATGTTTTAAACAAAAACCCGTTTTTTCGACAATGAGAATAATTTTAAATTAATTACTGAAACTTATGTGTTTTTAATTTGGAAAAATGGATTCCATATTTGGAATCATTAGGTTCAAATTATGTTAATAGGCTACTTTTTATTTTTGGGCATTATGAATTGTAACTGCGGTAAATTTTATTTACCACAGTTAAAGGTAAATTAGGTAATTAAGTGTAAAAATAATATTATAAATTTTCCCTAACACTTGGATTAATATAATTAGATGATTATATTTATTCCTAAGGCATATTTGAGTTGAAATTAAATCCATTGGAACCCACTTGGATGTGATTAATACCTTTAATTGTTTTAAAGAAAGTGAAATATGTCTCACTCAAACTTTAATAATTAAGTTATTTTTTATATAATGTTATACAGAATATAATTTCGATTATAAATAATCATATAAAATCTAAAAGTTTTTCTTTATCATGTAAATTTATTTATAACTTATAATAAATATTTAATTACCTTAATAGCTTATACATTAATGATGTAGAAATTATTTATTTAGTAAAAACTCAATAATATAGTTTTTATTAAAATAATAATACCTATAAAAAGGACCCTAAACCTGAAGAAACCTAATTTGTAGAGTATATATATACCCTATTCATTCAAGGGTATTCTATTGGACCATTTGGAGCCTTATAAAACAAATTAGGACATTTGTATTATTTTATTTTAAATGATGTCAAAGATGTCACCATCATAATTTAATAAATATAACAATTTAAATGTTGTGATTTTAAGATGATAAATTTGAGTAAAAATATTATTATGAAATTTATTATATTTATATTATTCATAAATTTTTATTTTTAATTTTTATTCAAATAATATGTATATTAAATGATTATACAAAAATGATGTAGTAATTGTTTTATTAAGAGAAATATCAAAAAAATGGTTTTATAAATATTAAAATAAACATTATGTAAACTAATTAAATGTTCTAGACAAATTTTTTATATGACTATTACATGTTTGGAATCTATTAAACATTTTGGTTAGAATAAATTCTCGGTTTGGATTTTATTTAAATTCAAATAAATGAATATTATCAAAATTAACACTATTATTATTTTATAAAAATAACATATTATTAAATTTTTTAAAAATCACATAAATATTTAAAAATTAAAAATTGAAATTTATATGGTCTAAAATTTTATAAATTACCCAATTACAGATAATTCAAAACACATAAGTAATTATTTATAACAATTTAAAATTTATAATATTATTATCACAAATAAGATTAAATAAATTAAATAAGGATAAATCAAATTGATAAGGTTTAAAATAATTTTACAACATGTATAAATTTGATTGTTTGATGATATTAAAAGCCTATCTTACCTCATATCCATATTTGAGTTCATTTGGATGTTTTTATGTGCGTTTGAGATTATTATAATTTAATATTTTTGAGGATTCAAAAAGTGCCCCTCTCTTCCCTTATAAAAGGGAACATCCTCCCTCTCCTCTCCACACCACTTTGATCCTTCAAGATAGAAAACACTCTGCAAATTTCACTTCTCAACATCCATATTAATATTCTGTAGTTTCTGGTTTTCTCAAAAAACCAACTCTTGTCCCTTAAGAGGAAGTCTAAAGGAGGAACATCGAATAAGAGGTAATCCCTTCTACAGATTCTTTCAAGTTTCTTTCTTCTTAAACTTCATTTTAATTAGTTGTTTCAGTGTAAATAAATACAATAAGTATCAACAATATACTGATATGATATTATAAATAAGAAAAAACCCCATTTCACCTTCTATCCATCCTACGGAAAACGAAATCACAGCGCGTGCGTACGTACGAAATACCGTCTCCACGCCGTGGTGTAATCTATTTTTCCACCACCACCTTACTTGGATGGGTATAATGGTTCAAATAATAACTATATATGGTTATTATAACATAATACTGATTCTGAGATATTATATCATCCACTCCAATTCCATTCAATAATTATGGGAACGATATCATCGCTCGAGCGTACGTACGGATTACCGTTTCCAAGACGCGATGTGATTCATTCTCCATGTTAACCATTAAAGAATGATTATAAAGTATATATAATAAATAATAATGATATATATGACATATTAATTCTACAGGATTTATGTACATATATTTTTCATTTACATAATTCCATTCAGTTCAATAAGAAAACGAAAACAGCGTTCATGCGTACGTACGACCTACCGTCTCCATGAACGGTGTATTTCATTCCATTTATCGATCTATCATATATATTTATATGATGAATATATATTATATATAAATCATGTTTTACATTCTAGAACTATGTTAATTAGGATATAAGTACTAATATCAGGAACAACAAGTCGAAACACGTAAGAAAAATGAAATGATTTTACCCAAAACGCTGCTTCAACATGGAATTTACAAAAGAATGGATAATATAAATTCATAAGTGAACCATATATGATATCATAACAATGAATATAATATTTTAATAAGTCAATGACATTATTTAAACCATTATACAGGAGGTTCGGATACATAAGAATCATATCGGACGTAAGGTAAGGGATAACTTTTTCAATCTCGTTTTTATCCGAGATTGTTTATTCGTAAGTATTTACTAGGGTTATATTTATCATCCATTTCCTTATTTTATAAAAATGGTTTCATGTATGTTTAAAGTTTTTTTACCCATTTTTTACTTATACTACATGGTATGTATGGAATCTTTCTTTTGTTTACCATACGAGGTACTTTTTGACTTTTCTGACAAAAGTACGTGAAGAATGTTTTTTAACTTATACGACATGAATAAATTTTTACAGTTTCATAACACCTTATTATTATGAATATTACTCCACAATATTTAATAACTATTTTCAACAAAATCAATTTCTTTTAAAATTTCATGGCATTATGTGAAAAGAAAATGATTTTGATGAAGAAATGATATTTTCCACAAGAATTATTTTCAAGTGTTTTATCAAAACCATTTTCCATCTAAGATGAAATAATTTCATATGTGAATGTTTCAAGTATAATGTATTTTAATTTACATGGTTTCACTTTTTTTATGATGAAATTATATCCATTTGTTTTATATGGCTTATGTTATGATGGGATGATGTTTATGAAACCCATTTTATGCTCTGGGTTATAATGAATAATTTAAGTTTATGTTGTGGAATATGTAAGAATGATTTCATTATGAGATGGGTGGGAACTATATCTCCCTCCAATGCATTGGGTAAAGATTTATATCTCATGAGATAGACATAGCTGGAACGACAAGTTAATCTGGTTCAGTGATACAGGACTAGAACGAGGAGTGAACTCGATTTAGAAAGGGGCTTTGTCCACTATGATGGTCTTGGAAGCGATGCCTTGGCTACTATGGAAATCATATCATGTGCTTAATGGTTTCTAAATTACATGTTTTATTCCCATTCTATTTTATCCTGATTAATGTTCTATTATGATCAATGCTTTATATACTTCCATGCTTTATGTCATTTCACAAGATTTTTTGTTTAAGCATTATGTTCATGTTTTCGAGTTCAAATGTATATGGTTTGTTTTATTTTCTCCCTGATTACCCTTACTGATCATTTTAGCTCACCATTTATAAGTTTTCTTTTCCCCAGGATATAAAGAAAGGTTTTAGGTAAGAAAAAAAGTGGAAGACCTTTATGGGAGATGTTGAAGATCTTTCACCATGATTATAAGATTATGTTCTGAGTTTACAAAGACACTAAACTATTACGATCCTTGAGTGTTGGTTTTTTATGTATAAAGTATTCCACAAAATTAATGTAATCTCTATGAACATCATGTTTTTGGACTCTATAGTTGGTATCAGAGAATAGGTTTAGTTAACCTTTGGAAACTAGGATGCGAAAAACTTTGTGAGATCCCAAGATATGTTTCTAAGGTATGTCTAGGGATGTCCCTAAGGATAAGTATAATTATATGTTATAGTCCTAGAATTAAGGTAACGATATTAGAATTAAACTTAAGATGTTAGATATTGAAGGTACTCCCCCTTTATTATGTTGTTTTCCCAAGCATGATTTTTCCATCTCACACAATTCTTTTTGGGTTTTAGACGATAGATAAAACCTCAAGGAACTGTGTTGATCAATGTAATGGACAATGCAATGATTTTACTCCTGAAAAAAACTTATGTTAAGGATTATGGAGTGAAAAATCTTATTACTATACTTACACAAGCTATGAGTTATTCTGGATTTCCAAATGAGCAGAGAAGGGAACAATATTCTATTGAGTCCTTCATGAGGAAACGTCCACCTTCTATTAGTGGGTCTTCGGATACACTTGTTGCTGAACAATGGATCAGTACCATTGAAAAGATATTTTCCATACATAGTTGTTTGGAACATGAAAAATTCATTCTGTCTATTTATCTTTTAGAAGGATAAGCAGACCAATGGTGGACTCTAATTAAGAATAAGAGGCCCCAAGATGAAATTGAATCCATGGAATGGGATGAGATCAAGAACTTGTTTTTCAATAAGTACTTCCCTTGTATTCTTCGATCAAATATGTAAAAGGATTTCCTTGATCTTAAGATAAACGATTATAAATATGTTGGTATATACGAAGAGAATTTTACAAGTCTTTCAAGGTATTCATCTGGCTTTATCATCCAACCTAAAAGCAAAGTTGTTCGATTCTTCAGTGGCTTAAAACCAAGCCTTCGAAGGGATATAGCTATAAGAGACTTCAGTAGCTATGAAAAAATTGTGCATTGTGTTATCAAGGTAGAAATGGAAGTTGGTGTTACATATCCATCTCATGGTTTTGAAAAGAATCAAATGCGGGATTTCAAGGAAAAATATCAAAACAATTGTGAAAAGAATATGAATGTTTCTTTATGCTCAAAGTGTGGAATGAAGCATGGTGGAGATTGTCTAAAAGGTAATATAAAATGTTTTAAGTGTGGAAAAGAAGGTCATCGAGCAGTTGAGTGTCGAAGAAATGGGAAAAAGGTATCAAATGATGTGGATAGAGAAAATACTATAGAGAACGCTCCACCAAGACATTAAAGCTTCAAGTGCAAGGAAATGGGGAATTATGATTATCAATGCCCTAATCCAAGGGTTAATGATGATCAACATGAGAAACCTATTAAGGAAAATGACAAAGGGAAGTCACATGTAACCACTCTTTGTGATGTTGAGTATGACAATGATGGTTTCGAATGATTAATTATTTAGGTAATGGGATTTTAAAATAGTATCCCGGAATCTCATTTATGGTATCATGGATTTTTGGAATATGTATGTATTGGTTTTCAATAATTATATGGTACCAGTAACCATGAAAAGTGATTGAAATATTTTTGGAAAAAAGATGATATGTGCATAATGAAGGGATAAGGATAAAATGAAATGAGCTCATAACTGATATAAGGACAAAGTTATATCATGGTTTTAGTATATAGAAATTTTGGGACTTTGGTATGTGGAAGGAGTTAACTTTTAACAGCATTCATGTTTTCACTAATGTTCAATGGGTATTAATTTTTCAAGAGAATACATAATTAAGGTATTCACATTTCTAGAATGTGTCCAACAAGATATATTTTATGATATATGGCGGATAAATGACGGTGTTCACATGCTTGGTTGATGGCATTTCTAGTAATTTTTTTCTTTATACTATAAGATTGGACAAAAGTATTTTCAAGAAGCCTATAGTTTGAAATGGATTAAGTTAAACATCATATAGAATTATTTTAGGATATAACTTTTCTTCAATGCTATTTCTGGAATGTTATAATAGTGTATTTTTAGATAAAGGACAACCCATAGGACGGGCGACAACCCATCGCGCTGGACAAGGTTGCGGGAATCGAACCCAAAACAAAAGTGCGACAAGCCTTTATCGCCTACCACTGGCCTACAGGAAGTCCCTGGTTAGTAGAAATTAGTTTTAAATTATTAAGCGGTATGGTAGATGATGTATAAGTTCATTTTTGGAACCATATACAATTAATATCACCATAGATTGACTTATGTATATAATTATTGCTAACTTTATGTTTGAGACAGATGGAATGACCTATCATTCTATCGCATGATCCGCTAACAGTTTATGGAAGACGAATTCAAAATCATTTCATTAAGAGATTAAGTGGAAATTGTTCAAGGCACGAACAACAATGAGATTTTACCAACATCATGTATGTATTTCTTTTAATTCATTAAAATTCTTCAACATTAGGGAAATGATCTTGAAAAACCAAAAATGTTGTCCTAGTGCTCTCGTATCTGATGAATTAGATGGTACCTTATATCATCACAACTTTATGGCTTTGTGATTGTTGTCTTTTTCATAGCCATGCCCTATACCCCTCTCCATCTGAACCTGATGGTTAGATTTCTCTTCCATATCCATATTTTCACCTATGTTCTCCTATGTGGAAACCCAGTGATTAGTTAATTTGGGTAACCATTACGTTTCATACTTTAGTTTTTAATGAAATGTTTTGGTATTCCTTTATACGATGTCGATTTCAATGAAAGAAACTCTCATGTAATAAACCATTTACAACCCCGACGAATTTCGGGGGAAAAATTCATTTTAAGGGGGGGTAGAATGTAACACCCCAGGATTTTATAAGATATATTATTTTTAATTTATTAAATATCTTATATTTTACTCTATACCAAGATTATCTTGCGCTATATGCAACACCGTATTATCTTGCAGTATACACAACACTATTCTTGGATCCTGCTACACACAATTTCAAGTTCGTTTGATAGTAGTTATTCTACGCAACATTGAGTATATATATATATATATTCAATGTATAAATGAAATATGGATGGATTTTGTTATACACAACAACAAAGGAGTCTTTAACTACACGCAACCCTGACATGACTTGCATTACACGCAATCGTGACCTTTCTCGATAGCGTGTGTTGTATGCAATACCAGGTTTCACTAAACAATGATATATGGTTATAATATTTTTATGAAATAGGCGTTATGAATATTATTACCTACATTTTGAATTTTATAAAATTATTATTCATCTTACACATTTTCTAGAACATGGTACGGGAACAAAATAAATGTTTCGGGTAAAATAAGTATTTTTAAAAAAATGCAGATTTGCCGCCTTTTGATGGCGCACCCATTTTAAATATAATTTTTTACAAGTTTATAAGTTCAATTTTAAAATATAAACTTATTATTTTGAATAAGGATATACAAATTTACATTGGATAGTGTTTTGATATTTTTCTAACAACGTTCTTATTTTGATGAATAGTAAAAACATGCTAAATTTTACTTAAAAATAACTTTTTTCATCGAGATAATTTATACGGTTAAATTATAAAAGTAAATTTTTTTAAAGTATAAATAGAATATATTTTTACCATTTAATATAATTCATTTAATTATCATTAATTTTACAATGGATTTGTAGGTTAAACAAATTCAATATTTTACAATGTTTTAAACAAAAACACATTTTTTTTCCGACAACTGGATTAAATTTAAATTAATTGCTACAAGTATTGTATATTAAATTTGAAAAAATGGATTCCATATTTATAATAATTAGGTATAAATTATGTTAATAGACTACTTTTTATTTTTGGGCATTATGAATAGTAAATACGGTAAATTTTATTTACCATAGTTAAAGGTAAATTAGGTAATTAAGGGTAAAAATAATATAATACAATTACCATAACACTTTTTTATAATATAATTAGATGATTATATTTCGTCATAAGGTATATTTGGGTTGAAATGGAATCAATTGGAACCCACTTGGATGTGATTAATACCTTTAATTTATTTTATTTTAAGGAAAGTGAAATATGTCTCACTCAAACATTAATAATTATGTTATTTTTTATATAAGGTTATAAAAATATAATTTCGATTATAAATTCTCATTTGAAAGCTAAAATTTTTTCTTTATCATGGTAATATATTTTTAATTTTTAAGAAATATTTAATTACCTTAATAGCTTATACATTAATGATGTAGAAATTATTTATTTAGTGAAAAATCAATAATATAGTTTTCATTAAAATACTAATACCTATCAAAAGGCCCAAAAACTTTCCAAAACATTATTGGTAGAGTATATATATAACCTAATAATCCAATGGTCTATTTTAGGACCATTTGGAGCCTCATAAAACAGATTTGGACATTTATATTATATTATTTTAAATGATGTCAAAGATGTCACCTTCATAATTTAATAAATATAAAAATTTAAATGTTGTTCTTTTAAGATGATAAATTCTAGTAAAAATATTATTATGAAAGGTATTATATTTATATTAATAATATGCGTTTTTTTTAATTTTTATGAAACAAATAAGTATATTTTATGATTATACAAAAATGATGTAGTAATTGTTTTATTAAGAGAAATATAAGATAAATGGTTTTATAAATTTTAAAATAAAAATTATGTGAACTAATTAATATTCTACACAACTTTTATAGATGAATATGACATTTTAGGAATATAATTAACATTTTGGTAAGAATATATCATTTGTGTGGATTTTATTTAAATTCAAATAAATGAATAGTATCAAAATTAACACTATTGTTATTTAATAAAAATAACATATTATTAAATTGTTTAAAAATAAAATAAATATTTAGAAATTATAAATTGAAATTTATATAGTCTAAAATATCATAAATTACCCAATTAAGGATAATTCACAACACATAAGTAATTATTTATAACAATTTAAAATTTAGAATATTATTATCACAAATAAGATTAAATAAATTAAATAAGGATAAATAAAATTGATAAGGTTTCAAATAATTTTCCAACATGTATAAATTTGATTGTTTGATGATATTAAAACCCTATCTTACCTCATATCCAAATTTGAGTCACTTTGGATGTTTTTATGTGCGTTTGAGTTTATTATAAATTAATATTTTTGAGGTTTCTAAAAGTGCCCTTCTCTTCCCTTTAAAAGGGAACCTACCCCTATCCTCTTAACACCTCATTGAGCTTTCAAGCTCGGCCAAACCCTGACCATTTATCTTCTCAGAATCCATAGTAATATTCTGGAGTTTCTAGTTCTCTCAATAAACCAACTCTAGTCCCTTAAGAGGATGTTTAAAGGAGGCACGTCGAAGAAGAGGTAATCTCTTCTACCGATTCTTTCAAGTTTCTTTCTTCTCGAACATAATTTTATTTAGTTGTTTCAGTGTAAATTAATACAATAAGTATCACTAATATACTTATATGATATTATAAATATGAAAAAACCCCATTCACCTTCTATCCATCCTACGGAAAACGAAATCAACGCGCATGCGTACATACAGAATACCATCTCCACGCCACGGTGTAATCTGTTTTTCCTCCACCACCTTACTTGGATGGGTATAATGGTGCAATGAATAACTATATATGGTAATTATAACATCATAATGATTCTGAGTTATTATATCGTCCCTCCAATTCCATTCAATATTTATGGGAACGATATCATCGCTCGAGCGTACGTACGGATTACCGTCTCCAAGACGCGATGTGATTCATTATCCATGTTAACCATTAAAGAATGATTATAAAGTATATATAATGAATAATAATTATATATATGAAATAATAATGATACTGGATTTATGTACATATATTTTTCATTTACTTAATTTTATTCAATTCATTAAGAAAACGAAAACAACGTTCATGCGTACGTACGGCCTACCGTCTCCATGAACGGTGTATTTCATTCCATTTATCGATCTATCATTTATATTTATATGATGAATATAAATTATATATAAATAATTTTTTAAATTCTAGAACTAAGTAAATTAGTATAAAATTAATAATATCAAGAACAACAAGTCGAAACACGTATGATAAATGAAACGATTTTACCCAAAACACTGCTTTAACATGGAATTTACATAAGAACGGGTAATATAAAGTCATAAGTAAACCATATATGATATCATAACAATAAATATGATTTTTTAATAAGTCAATGACGTTATTTAAACCACTATATAGGAGGTTCAGATACATAAGAAGCATATCAGACATAAGGTAAGGGATAACTTTTTCAATATCGTTTTTATCCGAGATTGTTTATTCTTAAGTATTTACTGGGGTAATATTTATCATCCATGTACTTGTTTTTTAAAAATGGTTTCATGTATGTTTAAATTACTTTTTACCCATTTTTGAATTTTACTACATGGTATGTATGAAATATTTCTTTTGTTAACCATACGAGGTACTTTTTGGCTTTTCCGGCAAAAGTATGAGAAGAATTTTTTTTAACTTATACGGCATGAATGGATTTTTACTGTTTCATAACGCCTTATTTTCATGAAGTTTACTCTAAATTATTTCATTATTATTTTCAACAAAATCCTTTTCTTTTAAAATTTCATGGCATTTTGTGAAAAGAAAATGATTTTGAGGAAGAAAGGATATTTTCCTCAGGAATTCATTTCAAGTGTTTTATCAAAACCATTTTCCATCTAAGATGAAAATATTTCATATGTGTATGTTTCAAGTATAATGTGTCTATGATTTACATTGTTTCACATTTTTTTATGATGAAATGATATCCATTTGTTTTATATGGATTATGATATGATGGGATGATGTTTATGAAACCAATTTTATTCTTTGTGTTGTGATGAATGATTTATGCTTATGTTGTGGCACACATAAGAATGATTTCATTATGAGATGGGTGGTACCTATATAAACCTCCAATTCATTGGGTAAAGATTTACATCTCATGAGATAGACATGGCTGGAATGGCACGTTAAACTGGTTCAGTGATACCGGACTGGAACGAGGAGTTAACTCGATTCAGAAAGGGACTTTGTCCACTATGATGGTCTTGGTAGCAATGCCTTGGATACTATGGAAATCATATCATTTTATTAATGGTTTCCACAATTACATGTTATATTCCCATGATATTTTATCATGATTTATGTTCCATTATGATCTATGCCTTTTGTACTGCCATACATTATGTCATTCCTCAAGATTTTTCTGTTTAAACATTATGTTCATGTTTTTAAGTTCAAATGTATATGGTTTGTTTTATTTTCTCCATTGTTACCCTTACTGAGAATTTGAGCTCACCATTTTTATGTTTTCTTTTCCCCAGGATATAAATAAAGGTTTTTGTTAAGAATACAAAAGGGGAAGACTTTTATGAGAGATGTTGAAGATCTTTTACCATGATTAGAAGATTATGTTCCGAGTTTCCAAAGACACTAAACTATTACGATCCTTGAGTGTTGGTTTTTTATGTATTAATTATTACGCAAAAGTAATTTAATGTCCATGTACGTCAAAAATGGGGTCTCTACAAATTTTACATTAAAGGATACTCTATGTTCGATGGCATACTCGATACGCAACCATGAGTTTCTTTGAAATCTTACGTTGCACATTAATAATATAATATTATTATTTTAAATGGTAGTTAATGTCTAGCCGTTCTATTGGTAGAAATGAATATAACTAACTAAAATAAGAATATATTTGTTTGTTAAATGTTTTTACATTCATTCAATAAATTTTAGAGGCTTAGAATGTGAATGAATCTAATTTTAAACATAATTCACTTTAAAAGGTTGATTTACCTCCTTTTAATAGAGAACCCTCTATAAATCTAGTTTTTTTCATTATTATATGTTCTACATGACAAAATAAAATTCTTCGTTATAATCGGGACGTTAAAATTTACTTTGGGTTAGATTTTGGTATTTTTTGATAAAATTTATTTTATGATGAATAGTGAAAAATAAAACATTTTAATTCAAAACTTCCTTTTAATCATATTTATTTATATAGTTATATTAATTTTTTAATTATTTTTAAAGTTTAATTGGAAAATATTTTTACCATTGAATCAAATTATGGTCATTGGATTGAATTTCACTTTGAAATTGGATATAAACAATTGTTAATCTTTCAATAAATATTGTTTCTTAAAAACACGCTATATGTTTTGACAGTGGGAATTAATTATAAAAATCTTTAATGAAACATCTATGTTTTGAACGTTTTAAAATAGAAATAATTTAATAATTCAGAATATCAAATTTATCTTAGGGTGATTTTTTGGTTTTTTTCTGGTAAACATCAACTTTTGATGAATAGTGAAACCACTAAGTAGTAGTTAAAAAAACTGAATTTTTCATTTAATTGAAATTTTACCCCTCCTGTGAATTTAATTTAAAAAATATAAAATAAATGTTTATTATTATTAAGTAAAATGTGGTTAATTTAGATGAAAATAATTTTTGATGAATAACAACTTTTGACATTTATTTACTGCGGTTAAAGGTAAATATCAGAATTCAAGGTAAAAAAATATTATAATAATACAAAATTACCTTCACACTTGTCCTAAACTTATTGGATGAGTCATGGATGACCATGGCCATCCTTGGGTCTATTTTGGGTCCCCATGGAGACACTTGGGTGTGATAATGACACTTTAGATTAATTAACTTAATGTAAAGGAAAAAATGACAAAAACTAATATCTTTTTGTAAACTAATTTTTACATAGGGTAAGATAAGTTATCTTTTTGACTATAAACATTCATTAAGAATCTAATATGATTTCCGAAATCGTGGTATTTTTTTATAATTTTTAGACATCAAATAAATTATATTATTTTTGACACAATAATTATGAACTTTTTACCTCATCAATAAATAATTTAAATAAATAAGATTATAAAGACGAAAATAATATCCAAAATCTGTCCAATTATTAATTGACGATTTTAATTAGAATAAGAGTAATCTTATATTTGACATTAATGTGTTTTGGACCTTTTGAAACCGATGATATGTTTATAATAAAATAATATTTTCACACATTTCCTAAAGAGCCCCTCCTCTCCCTTATAAAAGGAGACCACTTCTAACCAATTACTCACACCTCCCAAGCCTTATTAATCATCCAACCTCTTCCCAATTAATCTCACTACATCCCTATCCTCCTTCTTGAAGCCTTAACTTAGTTAGACGACACTTCAAGATGTCCTTTTGGTTCAAACCAAAGGTAGTTACCCAAATCAAAGGTAACAATTTCTCTTAACTTCTTTTATTTTATTTTACTTATCCAACCACTAAAATATTTTTATTACTTTATTTTATAACAGAACCAGTATCCAAAATATACTAGTATTTTGTTATGGCAAGGTTTATAACTAAAATTACACACACATCCATATAATGAGTGAATAACGTACTGTTTCTGTGGATGGAAAACTAAAGCCTCACGCAATGATGATTGTTCAATTACCACATACCGCCTTACATAGTGGCCATTATGATGGAAATATATTTTTATATGATATATATTATGTTTTTGATTTTTTATTCTTATCTATTTTACATTTATATCATTCCTTTAAGGTTTCCATTATGGGTAAACGCGATAAATTCGTTTGAGGAAGTGCGGACTACCGCCCCCTCAAAGTGGTATGACTTTTTCAAACCATACATGGGACATATAAAGGATGAATTTATTGAAATTATATATGATATTATACTGTAATTATAAAATAACTATGTATAGTTAATTTTTCATTCAATTGAAATACGTAATAGAAATGAAAGTAGCGTCCATGCGTACGTACAACTTACTATCTCCATGAACTGTGCATTTCATTTGTTATATCCAAATGTTATGTACTGTTATAAATTCAAATATATAATGGATATATATTATATATATGATATCTAAATAATTAATATAATTCTGGAGATAATGGACTCTTGAACACATGGAAAACTTTTTATTATAAGGTGTTCATTTTTGACCCAAGTACCAAATATCGAAAAAATGACCATTATTAACTTAAATGATTACACAATGTTTGTAACATGGTAATAAGTGATATAATAAGAATAATAAACATTAAAAATGCATCTTAATCATGTATAACTTTACTTATGTTTATTATTCAGGAATAACAAGGAACAAACAAGTCAAGTTGGAAATGAGGTAATGGATTTTCTTATCTCACTTTTAATTTTGTGATATTTCCATTGTTCGCCACTTATTCATTACATGTGGTGTATTGTGTAATGCCATTTAATATATATTATCATTATATTCATGGTATTCTGTGATTAATTTGGTGGTTATTAAATTTTGGACATATGACTCAGTTGATTACAACGCGGTATAGGGTTTCATCTCACTTTTTATTCCCATGAGATTCATGCTATATTTGACACTATTTCATTTTGTGTTGTGAATTTACTGCCAATGATTGTAATATTTGTGTAATATAATTTCACTTATGATTATTTAAATATTTAACGTATTATCCTTCTTTCATCTGGCTTATGTTTTGTATGTTACCAAATCGGTAAGGGAACCTTTCACAGTCCTCTTTTAAAAGACTTCTTTTTCTTATATCTTTTAATTTACATCTTATTATGTTGGGATATTTTATTATATATTCTTATTGATGTAAAATTTATGTCCAAGTGATGAGATACCATTTTTATCTCATTAACTCATTTTCTGAATTTTAAAGTTACCCCGTTAGGCTGTCGAATTTTTACAAGGGAACTTTTTAACCCAATTTCTATTCTTTGGGTTCAACTTGTACTTCTTGTATATGTCATCCTATGAATATGTGTGAATGACCTATGAATATTTTACACTTAATATCCATTTATATTGGGTGTATTTATATTTTTCACACAAAATTATGTGATTTATTTATCATATATTTAAGGATACCATCATTATAAGGGATTTCATCTCAATTTACATTTCCACTGAGACTTCATTGTTGTTATGCACAAATTCACTATATATGGTGTATATACTATACTTTGTCATATTATATCATTAATCCATTTATTCTCATGATATTATGAAGTTATTATTTAATTTTATTCGTCGATTATTTGTATTCAAGAGTCTCTCATTTTGTTATAAAGTCTTTACCTAAAATATAGTTTTAAATGTTTTAAAGATTTATTCTTCTAAATATTTATCATTAATGTCCGTGTTTTCAAAATGGTTTTAAGAAATCATCTATATGGAAATTAATTTTTTCAAATGATATGTTTATTTAAATTATTCAAAGTTTTATGGGACACATTCATTCAAAAATCTCTTTATTAAATCTTTTAAATGATTTTGAAAATGGATTGATAATGAATTGCTTATTTCAATATATTGATTTGATATATTGGAATGTTGAAATGTTATATTTTTTTATACTTGTGTTATGTGTTATGGTTATGTTATGGTTATTGGGCACTGTTTACATATACGGGTGGTTCCGTGATAAACCTAGGGCGGTTGAGTCTGAGATAGCTCTCCAATGCATTGGGTAATGTGACAGAGGTAAACTGGATGTTTCTCCTATGAGATTTATAGAATAGACTGTGATGGGTATTCCAAGGGTAACTCCCTACATATTTGTGATAGATATAATGTATGTTTGATATGGATTCCATAATTAACCATTATGATTTATGATTTGTGTGTGTAATTAATAAATCTTATGTTTTCTTAAGGTATGATATGATTGAAAATTTTGGTTTCATTGATTTTTATTTATTGATGGGATAATGTTTTCCTTCCTAATTTTATAACCCTTACGGAGATTTTTATTCTCATCCCATGTTTTTCTAATGTTTTTCACCGGACATAAAGACAAATAGGGTCAAGGATTGGATCAAGGAAAAGTTATGATGACTAAAACAAGGAACTTGACATGTTTATTTTTAAGATTTTTTTTATGAAAAAGGGATACTGAGTAGTATTTTCTACATGTAATATTCAAGTTGTTATGTAATAATTATGGCCTAATTTTCTAAAACACTAAACCTGAAATGATCCTCTACGTGAATTATCCATTTAATTCAAGATATTGTAATGTTTAAGGTTTGTTACTTATATTTATTGTTCATGCTATTGGAATTATATAATTATGTTTATCATATATTATATAAATTCATTAACAAATTATTTCTTTGTGAACCAAATCTTTGATCAAATATCCTTTTTTCATTGAGAGATTTTCTATTATCGTCTATCATTAAATTATCATATTATAATCATGTTCTTCAAAAAACATAAATGTGAGCCCATCCTGGGTGATCAAGTTTTCATCTAACCACCACAATTTTGAATATTCGTATCCTAATATTAATACATGAGTTTGATATGTGATTTCATGTTACTTTAATGTAGGAAAACCAAAGAATCACAGGTTTAGGTTTATGGAAATGATGACATGAAAAGATTCATCCATGATTAAATGCACTTATGGATAAATATAGAATACATGATTATAGAAAACAGAAAATAGTCTTCATAAGTTTTGATCGATTATATGAGTGTGACAGTTAAGATAAATGGTCGGGACGTGAATAATAATATATTTTAAAACAACATTCATGGTATGACAATATTTTTGGAGATTTTGAATAATTCTTTACTACATGATATGTTATCCTACTATACTTTTCCCATACCTTTCACTATGAAAAAATGCCATTCAGTAGTGATTTTCCAAAACTATCATGAAATGCGGTGTCATGAAATGATTCACAACATTTATAAAAAACTGATGTGATATAATTTCATAGTGGTTTTAAGAACCAATTCCAAACAATTAGAAAGAGTTTTTTTCTTTTTAAAATTATCATTTATCATTTATCATTTATTATTTATACTATTTCCTATCTTACCCAGTCCTACCTTGTAAAATAATTCATATATATATATATATATATATCTGTGTGTATGTGTGTGAATGGTGAGATTTAAACCCCTTACCACTTGGTCATTTTGTAAAGCCTTTTCTAGTCTAATAACCCTTTCAAGTGGTTGATGAACGAACTTTGATATACTTATATTCATAAATATAAATATATGTATGTAAATAAATAAATATATATATATATGTATGTATATATATGCATGTGAACGTGAAAATGTGTGTACTTATATTTAATCATTATTTTTAACTACATACATATAAAAAATATGATTAAACATAAATATTTATCAGTATATATAAATGTTCATAATATATATAAATGTACATACATACAAATAAATTGATATCAGTATCTAAAAATAACTATAAACACACACACACACACATATAATTAAATATAATTGTATGTATATGGACACAATATATATAAATAAAATAAATAAAAAAATTAAAAATATATAAAAATAAATATATACATAGACCAATGAAAAATCATCCATTGATTTGGATACCAACTACATGACCCAAAATTTATTAATGGTAATTAAAAACAAAGAGACCAGATCAGACATATCATAACATACACCATCTAAAAAACATTCAAGAAAAAGGTTTAATCTGTATAAGACCCTTTAGTGTCCATATTTTTGGGAAATCTTCCTCCCCCCGTCAGGTGTCGGCCTCTTCTCTATGCCTTGACCCCATGAAGGTAATAGAAGTCCTCATCCCATGATTATTCAAATACATCATCTGACATGGAGAAGATCCAGAATTTACAAGATAGATCCGAAAAGACCATCTTTATGATTGATCCGAAACCATCTTCAATATTAATTTCCAACAGCTTTTGAGCTGATAAATAATCATTAAATCCAAATATATAAGGATCCCCTGAGGAATATATGACATTATATAGTAATAAAAATCATTTTTCTCTTCTTTTATAAGGCCCTTAGTGGGCCTATCCCTGTACTGATCCATTGCAGGTAATATATTAGAGTTCCTTTCTTTTTTGATCATACAGTCCTCAAATGAGGCCTTAATAAAATAAGTATATGAATTTTTCATTTAGTCGTTAAAGTGAGGTGGATAGTCCCACTCCAACTTCTCATCAACATGTGGGTGTTCAACCTGCACAGGTGGATCCTAAATAATATAGCTTCTGTGATTTTCCTACCTATATATCTAACCCTATGTTTGGATTCTATCATTATAATTCATTTACTACACCTCATCTAGATGGGATGATTTTTCTTCATTGGAAGTGTGCTCGTAAGGAGAGAAATGATCGTGTTGCAATGGAAGATCCGACAGAGAACAAATTGGATTATTATCTTATAAATGGGTCAAATATAATGCTTTCATTCCTTCATCAAGCCTCATTTAGTGCACCTTATACATCTTGGATGATTGTATAACATTGATAACCTTCTTGTAATCAGGCCGCATATGAGGAACTATGGAAAAGGGGCTTGTTTTACTAAGAGGAGTCTAATCACGGGCAGAAGGTGGTCTGAAATTATTATTTGAAACCAATTGAAACTGTCATCATCCACTAACTTGGATGAAGATGGTTTCCTATATTCCTTAATTAAATTACCATGCACTACATGATAAGTGTTGTAAGGACTAACATCACCTATTGTTGTATTCTTTTATGGCTGTGAAGAAACCAACATCATCCTAAATTTCCCTTTCCTATAGGAGGTCATAACTTGTTCTCTTAAAATCTCACTATCAACTTACTATTGAATGGAATTTTAAAAAATTGATTCATTGACATCAAAGTTGGAAACATCAGAAATGTGTGGTGTGGATCCATTCTCTAGCTCATCTACAGTAATGTATTCATAGGTTCTTTTGGACATATTTTAGGAGGAAACATGACCAAATTGTTAACCCCATCATGCATACATACATCTAGAATAATTATAGTATCCAAGGTAGGGGACTTCATTTAATTATTAGAGGGACCTTTAATTTCTAACACCCCCTACAAGTAAGGTGGCACCAAACTGGGTAGCCCATCCATATCCATTTCCAATGAAAAAACATAACCTTTCAAATTTTTTGGAATCTTATTTTTTCATTCACTCAGAGCATGTGTGAAATTAATTTTCCTAGATCTCTTCATACTGGTTTGTGCCTCATGTCCGCAATATGTGAATTAGGTATAAACCATAGCACTCTTGTGACTTGAATATTTATGGGTGATCATCATGAATTCCAAACAAAATTTTGGCATCTTTGCATATTCAATTTTATATCAAACTCATCACTATAAGTATAAAATGAATATTGTATCAACCAAACTAGATCACAACTCCACCTTTATAAAAAACCAGTAATAGTGCTGAAATCTGACAACTTCAGTCTACTTTTCCAGCTTAATGGGAACTATATCTGCTAATGAAATGTTGTAAAGGATACTAGGATACTAGAATATCCAGTTTAGACAAAAAAACATTTACCCACACTTGTAAAAAATAGATTAATACCTCGTTGGGATTGAAATTTTGATCCCACGAACGATTGTGTATGAATCCCAGCTTGAGGGAGACCAACCCAAGTCCCCACACCTTCATGTTAAGATCATCCAAGGGAAAGATGATGTAAAAAAAACTTCTCCCATCAAAAATCATTTACAATCGCTGAAACCCCACACATCTAAGACCCTATCTATAAGATCTGATATTTTCCATGGCTTAATGAATTTCAGCAAGATAATACAATCTATAATATAATGCAACCGAGTCGAAACCGCTTTGATATTTCATTAGCATCACCCTTGATATGTGCGAATCTACCCTATCAAAAAATCATACCATCAATGTAATCCTTTTTAGAGAGAAGAAACCACTAGTGTGACCATCTAAAGGCAAAACAACCATGTCAGATTTACCGCAAATTTGTTTCAGGCGTCCTGATTGATGAGGAACATGCCCGTGACAATAATATAACCCAAAAACAAGTCAATTTTCATCCATTGAAGACCCAGATGAAATTGAATAATGGAAGAAGCCATATATTCCTTTTATTACTAGGGATAGAAGCTCCCAAGAAAATCCCATCATAATTTAATAAATACATATAAATATCTATAAATTTAAATAAATTTAAACAAATATATATAAATACATGTAAATACATATAAATATATTTAATTAAATTTAATTTAATATATATATATATAAATAATATATATAAATGAAAATAAATATAAATAAATAACAATAAAAATAAAAATATATAAAAATATATAAATAAAAATAAATACATATAAATATCTGTAAATATATATAAATGTAAATAAATTTACATAAATATAAATAAATTTATATATATGTAATTAAATATATATATATATATATATATATAGATATAGAAAAGTAAATATATATATATATATATAAACATATAAATATACTAAAAACATATAACTATAAATATTTATATATAATTATAAATAAATTAATAAAAATATTATGTAGAGGGGATTAAAAACCACATATATCAATACACCTAAAAACATATATAATGATCGATAAATACATCCCTCACACACAGATATACACACACAAAATATTTATTCATATATTTAAATATTTACTAATACAATTAAATTTATTAATGTAAATATATGCAAGTATGTATATATATTTATTTTTTAGTTTATAAATAACAATAATATATGAACAACATTAATATTTTAACACCATAATATATATATGAATGTAATATTAGAGAAAAACTTCTCTCTGTACCAAAAAAATAAAAACATTCTTTTAAATCTAAAATTTCATAGAATATAAAAAAAAAGTAGTCATCAAAACTAAGAAATCATTTTTATAGTCTTCTAGGGCCCTTTTTGACTATAAAGGAAATTAATATCAAAGTAACCACATTCAAAAAATTGTATATATCTCCATAAGATTCTATTGGATTTCTCCTATAGCTCAAACAGATTCTCTATATTATGTTGAAGTCTTATTTTCAAATTATGTTAAGATATTAGTTAATTTATAAAAATTTTCTATCACCAAATTATTATCAAAATTCTATTACTCAATACTAATTGATAAATTATTAATTGTGATTTATCTTTAATTATATTATAAACTATTTTTCACTAAATTTAATATTGTTTAAGTGTAAATAAATATTTTGTATTATATAAATCATATTTAATAAAATATTTGTTATTAATATTAACATCAATATAATTATATAACAATATATTATATTTATTAGTATATAAAATGTTTTCATGAAGTATACCTTTTATCAGTTGTCAATATATATAAATATAAATATATTTACAGAAATAGATATAATAATTATTAACAAACAAAAAAAATAATTATTAATTGTTAATTAACAACAAGTAATAAAAATTTTAATTTACTTATTACAATAATTACTATATCTTGCTAATTTCATTACGGGTTTTTAAAAACCATTACTAAAATAAAATAAAAACTCAAATTTAGAAAAAGTTTAAAACATCAATATTTCGTAATTATTTTCAATGAAATTCTAAGAATTAGTAACAATAATAGAAAATCACCGTTTAAAAAATAAAATGGATCATTTAGTTCTAGTTTTAAAAAAGGCGATTAAAAACAACCACAAAATTCCAAATTTCGTATACCATTTCCATCAATATTTTATGTGTGGTGTTTAAAGAAACATGTCTTATATCTCCAAACCTCACACCATGTGACAAACAATGTGGATTTTACTTGGAATACATGACGTTGAAATGTTAAATGTTGTGTGGCCTTGGTCCCAGACTATGTTTTGTGAGATCACATACATAAACATATAACCAAGTACCAGAATATACGGTGAGCTAGACACACATGATGTGTACTTACACATTAGGTATCATGTACATAAAATTAGGTTACTTTTCATGTATAAGACCCTCATTCTAGGATCAATATGGATATACACACTGAGTATTCTTGAGATTACTTGCACATATAACTAATTTCCTTGTAATTCCCATATCACACAATATATAGTCTATGCAAGGAAAAATGTAATTCCTTAAACATACATTTTATTAAGTAACGTACCTCTTGGAAATACATTTTTTTCACCCTACTAGACACTCCATGTATAAGGGGTTCACTTGAGTTGGGATGTGGCATTACACAACCATCCATTTTCAAGATCCTTACATGTCATTTACCCCATTGGACATGCAATATACTGGTCTATTTACAGAATTCATTTGGATATCCTACCTATATATTATATTAGTACATATGTGTAGTGTATTTTTAGTATCCTATTATATAAAACACAAAAATATGATCCCCCAAGTTGTTGGTGACTGTTCACATAGAAATTTGGAAAGATAGAGGATATTATCTCCTATGAAAGATGAAAGGCGAACAGTGATATTTCTAAAGGATAGATGGTGTTATAAATTCCACCATGAATCAGGATTTGGTCCTCAATTTATAGGGTTCAGGAAATCCCTTGGGGGAACATATATTAAAGATCGCAATGAACAATATGGAAGTAGAGATTAGGTAATCCTCAGTATGTCATGTCAAGGTCCTCTATCAGTGGAGTTAGAACTCCCTAATATGTCATGGTGTGTTCTTCCATTAGTGGATTCAATACATAAAATATTTTTGGTTGTGGTCTTCTATAATTCCCAGGATCTCCCTATATATAATATAAATAGTTCTTGATGAGGCGAGACCTCCCATTACAATTCCATAGTTATAGCATAAAATTTATGGAATACATGTAGGTCCAGAGTCACAGAACATAAAATGTTTTGACATGTAGATGACTATAGGATACTGGAAGTCTTTAGAGACTTTGTGGATTCATTTTGATTATATATTATAATTGAAATTTCAACTTTGGGTACTGAGGGACTTAAGATTCCCCATGAATCACTAGTTAGTTGTGTGATACGACCCTTTATAGATTTAATATTTGAAAAGTCATTTTGTCTCTTCCTCATTATTGTCTTGACAATAGAGAATATTAGGTGATTTTAGGATACCTTTTGTAGATAAGGATTACTTATTTTTCATTACATTATGTTTTTAGGGAAACCTAATGTTTAAATTTTTACTCACCCATACATTTGATTAATGACCATACATGTTATGTTTGTGTAGAAATTTCAAAATTTAGAGATGAACTTGGTGGAGGTGAATCTAGTATTGTTAGAGGAGCTATTATAAAATATTTAATGTTGGCTAATGGTGGTTACAATTTTAGATAATGTATATTTCTAATGACCATATATATAGGAATTAACATCCCATAAAAATAATTTTAGTTATACCTCGTCATCATTGATTTTTGTATATGTTTTTTCCTTTCTACTTTTTTCTAATGTTGAATTTTACTAGGAATCGATATCTCATACTCAAATTATTTATGGTTTAGTTGTGATATATATATCTACGAGTGTTTTTTTGTATATGGGTTATGTATTCATATTTTAGGTTGTTATAATCTATGTACTCCCATGTATGAATATAGCATATTGGACCTTGTCTCTATCCACTATCCTATTATAGGATGTAATGGGGTGCCACACATGACTTATCACTGACCAAGGTGGTGTTTTGGTCAGTCAAGTTGTACTGTAATTGAATCAAACTAGTTTAAGTCTTAGGAGTAGTTCTTAGAGTGAGTTATCTATGGTATTTTTTGGAAATAGGGCAGTGATTCTTTGGGGGTATTGAATCCATTTATTAGAACGAGGGGACCATCATAGGTAAAATAGATGACACACTATTTCTCTAAGACTTTGACAACTTATTAGTTAACTATAAACATTATAGAATATTTTTTGGGGTGCATGTAATTTTTTATATGTATCATTCAATGGAAAAATCATGTTTTTCCGGTACATTCTATGTCAGCTCATGTAGAAATTTTCTATCTAACCCATGGGTTATTTCAATATATTTGAAGTTACTACCCATAAATATCATACGATTTTTTAAGAAAAAGTCTCATTATCTACCCATATTTGTTCTTGTAAATCTCACAGTTGATATATAAAAAATCTATTTAGAGGTCTATTATAATTTTTCTTTTTCCCATGAGAATAGGATAAATCCACCACTAATGATGGTTGTTATAGATATTCTATATATAATGGTTGATAGTTCATATTAATATGAACATGAGTATATGTAATGTAATAGTACTATGTGCACTCTAGTGATTGATTCCTCATTTTTTTCAAGAAAATCAAAATACTTTGATGGTAGTAGATTTATTAGAGTCTGAGATTTATGTTACCTAGATTTTTTGGACATTGATCGATCAGATAATGATTCCTACCTTTGATATACAATTCAGAGTGTATAAAATAATTAGTTTATGTTTATATGATATCACAGAGGAACTATCCAACCATGATTTGGGATCAATCATCATCTTAGGTTTATGGATAGTGAAATAACTAATCCTGATTCAAATTTGATTCCAATGATATCAATAGTTTGATAAGGTTCTTATATATGAGATTTGAGATTGGGGTTGTTCTGTGACTACATCACTTATCTATACCACTAAATAGAGGTGATATTTTTGTGGTGCTTGTTTTCTTAGTGTAATTAACCATAGATTTTAGAATAGAATTGTTCTTTCCCATGTACAAACATATCAATTCTATGGATATATATCTATTTTGATAGAAACATTGATATTAGGTACTTACATATAGATGGATTTAAATATTTAAAAGCGGTAGATCCTATAGGGAGTTGGTATGGTGGAACCGACTTTTGATAGATGAAACTTTTCTCCATATTCATCTACCGCCTTTATGTAATCCATGACAGACCAACAGTACTAGCAGTCATCTTCAAGATGGACGTGTACAGATGATGACTTATATAAGGTGGTAACCAACATGATTATATGTAATATTCATTTCATCTTCACCAAAATTAATTATCATTAATTTTCAATTGATCCATTTTCACATTAGGGTGTTATTGTTTGATGGGGTTATACTTATATTATAGTTTATAGTCAAACCCTCATGGTTTGAGAATCCTAATAATGGTGGCCACCCTTTTTTCATGATTTCTAAATGTTAGAATTTTCCATATAGAATGGAATATCATTTATATTATAAATAGTAATAATCTATTTTATGGTGATCATAACAAATCAATATATGTGATCTATTATGGAGTGTTTACCCACAATTGTTGTTGAACTGAAAAATGTTATCTTTGGTGATATTATAAGGTTATTGTAATTGATTATTCTCTTCCTCTATTATTATGATTAGATAATCCTACTAATGGTGGCCATCCTTTTTTCAGGATTGCTAAATGTGAGAATTTTCCATATAGAATGGAATATAATTTATATTATAACTAGTAAAAATCCATTTACTGGTGATCACAAAAAATCAATATATGTGATCTATTATGGAGTGTTTACCCACAATAGCTGTTGAAATGACAAATGTAATCTTTGGTGATAAGATAAGGTTATTATAATTAATTATTCTCTTCCTCTATTTTTCTGTTCCCAAGGTTGTAATAATATGTCTTACTAGTAATTAGATACACTAGATTATCTCATTGATATTATGTATAATTGGTTGCACATGAGCTTCAGCACAATTGGTGAGGTCTCTCTAAATGTATCCACATGAACCACGTTCAAAACCAGGTGGGGGAATAATTTTGGATAACTGTAGTAGTACTATATCAGACATTATAGCAGTACTATGCATGTGCTATTGTAGGTACTATAGTAGGTACTATTTTGTACTGTAGCAGCTGAGACTATTCACCTTGGGCCATAGGTTTGGACTTGGAGTCCTTAAGGGCTTCAAGACACCCTAGCCTTCGGGTCTGTAAGGATTTTATGCCACCATTATGGCCATCTGTCCACCTCAAGGCCTTCGGGTCACCTCAAGGCCTTCAAGGCCACCTGATATGCAGAAGCCTAGAAATATTCAACAATGAACCTGTTAAAGAGGAATATTGAAGAGGAGGAAGCATTCATAGGATCAGGACTAACGAATTTAGAAGAATGAGAGGGTATGGAATTGCCATCATTACCTGTCATGTGCATCTCTACATATGACAACTAGCTGATCATCCATGAAATGCTAGAGAGATGATCACGATGCAGATTTTGGGGAGGGGCAGTTTCATGTAGGCATAGTCTATATGATTTCTTTAAGACCTACGGGTCCTGGAATGTCTCCATGCCTATGCGAAATGTAATTTCTAAATCCTATGGGCCTTTTTAGTGTCCCCCCTCATCCCTTGAAAGTGGGGTCATCAATATTCAATAAACAATATGGCATTCAGGCCATTCAAAAAGGATGTAAAATTGGTGGACCTATTGGAGGAATGTTTTCATCGGCCTCTAGGTGACCCTCAAATCAACTTGTTTTTTTAGATTTCACTTTTTTATTTTTGTTAACATTTGTAGATTTATGGGAGTAATGCAACTTCATTATAATTCAAGGAATCATTGGGACATTTAGAGAGTCATAATTAGGTTTTTAGAGTATTGAATGTTTATTTGTGACTATGATATCCAAGGATTAATTTTGGTTGTATTAATTGATTCCTCGAGGTTTCATCTAAAATATATTGATGGGGCCTCACGTATTCAGAAAATGTTTCTAAGATGCTTCGAGAACACCAACCAAGTGAAAACAAATTATGGTGTATGTTTTTCGGTTTGATAAATATATCATTCCTACTATGATATTCAATATGATGATACATAAATTCATCTAATTCATGTTTGAGGTTATATCAGCTTAGTTGGTCAGAGTGTACCAACCATATGGTTGTAGCTAATTCCTATAGAATGAGTTTTTATGCACAGTGGATGTTGGAGAGATCTGAGTAGCTATCCTTGGTGTGGTTGTATTATGTGAAAATGGTGATATGTTATTCATTGGTTATAATGGTCCTCATATATCTATGAATATGAATGTCCCTAAATAAAAAAATTGAGTTTGGTGTCACGTGGAATATAGTATTCACATATAGTTCTCCAGTCACATTCCATTAAATAAGGGAAGTACAATTTATTAAGGATTTAATGGTGATATGTTGAAAAGATTCATTTTGGGTGAGGTGATCAGTAGTTTTGAACTGAAGTTACCCTATGAGTGTAGAACCTAGGTGTTGTAATAATAATAGATAATTGGAGGTTATTGGGTGTAAATTTTCATTATGTAATGAAGGATTTTTCTCAATATATTACGGTTATAGTCTGTCAGTTATGAGAGGTATGATCCTGGGGTCTAGTGCTGACAGAATGTGTTTTCTAATTAGTCAAAAAATTCTACGTTATATTATAGGATAATAAAAACCAATTATCTTTGGGATTTTTTATGTCAGTTTGAGGAAGTTATTTAATTTTTGGGTGTTCTTGTTAATCTCTTCCAAACTCAGTGATCATAATGAAACCAAGAGATCTTCACTAGTGTATGTGATCTTGTGTTTTTTCATTTCTTATTATAGGTTTTAAGCATGAGTGTCTCCCTATTGGTGACCTTATTTATGATCCTTAATAAGGACGATATTTATAGATTGTGGTTTCTTTAATTCAATGTGGATATATTACCATTTCTTAGAAAGGTCATCAATGTGGAATGTAGGTGGAAGATGTGTGATGTGTGGTTACATTCTTTTCTAAGGCCTTAATATGGTTGGATTAATTTAGGTGCATCCTATGTAGAGGATAATTTTATTCTACTACTTAGTTATGTATCAATTCTTCTTATGACCTATACCTATGAGTTAGAATTATGTATGTGTGATGATAGGTTATATATATTGCCAGTTTGTATAATGGGATTTTTATTAATATGTAGGGATGTTTCCTTTTCAAGGAAAAAGGTTTAATTGTGGGGATTATTTATCTACCAATTGTTTTTATAAGAGGAATTTAATTTACTTATGAGATTCATTGTCCATGTCCTATCAAATTTACCAGAATGGTTACAACAAGAAAAATTTATTATTTATTTTATTCAACATAGAATGCTACATTTTTACTTGGTCTAAATTTTGGTGGAATTATAATCTAGTATGACATATTGAGGATAAATAATATTATATATATATATATATATATTAATCCCAATATCTTGAAAATTTCATAACTCTTAAATAGTATTGGAAATAAAAAATTTAAAGTTGTAGTTTTTCTAGAATGTTGGTTTTTTCATAGGAGATTAATAATTTTCATGGAAGGTATTCGAACCCGAAGAATGATATTTTTCAAGGATAAAATAAATTAAAAATAAATTATTTTTATTTTTTGTTCATAGTGACATGGTAATGAAATGTCTTGGTGATGTGAAACTACATGCCATTTTATAAATGAAATGGAATATTGAATTATAGAAGCCAACATTTTTGGAATGTCAAGGATTTTATTAGGGGATTTTAACTTCATGGGGAGTTTTTGATGGATGGAATTTATTCTGTGATTTATTTAGAAATAATTTTTTGAAGGGGAATATTCAGTTTCCCGAAATAAATTTTATCACCACATTAGTATTTACATTCTCCCTCTCCCATTTTTTATCAATGGGATATCTTATAGAATTAATCACTCAGTCTCTCTCTGTATCATCCCAATCTCTTCAGAGAACAAAAACTATTTTTCATTTTTATTTACAATGGTGGAGAAAATGATGAATGAATAATGTGATAATATCATCAAGTGATGACGTGGAATTATCGATATAACACTTTTTATTGTTTATAGTCTCATTTAATGGTTGGTTGGATGTAGTGAAACTATAGTTTTTGTAAGTGATAGTTAATTTATTTTTGAGTTTCATGGGCCAGGTCCAAATAAATTTAGCCTAGTAGTTAATTTCAAAAAAATATTATTGATATTTTTGTAAAAATCAGAATGTAGTTTTTACCATTGGAAATAATTTTTGGGAAACTAAAAAACAGTTTGAATTACTAGGGATATTAACTATTTATTAAATAAAAAAAATAATCACATGATTTTTATCATTTATTAATTCTTAAATTAATCCTTGAATCAATATTTTGTCATAAAAGGTGTGTCTTGAATATAAGGGTTTCCGTATGAGAGGAATTGTTTTCTTTATGGCGTATTATTAATGGAGGGAATTTACTATGGGATTTATGTAGAGAAAATTTAGGAAATTGGAATATTTAATTTTATAAATTATAATTTCTTTACTAATTTTTAATTTCTACCTCCATCTATTTATTTTTAGTGAACCATCTTAAAGATTTCAAATATATATCTGTCTCTCACAGTCTTCACATAATGAATGGTTTTCTTCAACATTATTTATAATCGTGGAAACCATGATGAATAAAGAACATGATGATATCATAAAGTAATTAATAAATTACATTAAGGTAGTTATTTATTGTTTTTTCTCCATATTTAAAATGTGTGATTTGATCCTCTTTGTCTCATGATTGAATTACATAAAGCATCTAAAATGATAAAATTAATAAAAATCATGATGAGTTTTAAATATGATTAATTTCCAAATATTTTATAATAATTTAATATATTATTTTTTAAAGGAAAATATCATTTTGATTTTAAATAGGTGAAAATTTTAACTATTGATTTTCCTTCAGAAATGGATTTTCTTTGGTGGCAGTCAAAATTAAAATATTTTTCTTTTAAAATTCAATATCTCTAAAATGTTCTTTTCCTAAAACAGATGTGTATTAAATGGATTATTTTATGAAAAATAATTATGTATTCTAAAAAAAATATTCCACATATCTCATGGAATACAAAATATAAATATAATTCATTATTCGAAAATATTTTCATCATGAAATCTCTATTATTGAAGAATATATACATTATTTAAAGGATCTGGATTCAAGGGATTTTGTATTGGGTAATTGAATTGGTTTATTTTCTTAATGATTTAATGAAATAATGCAATACATTAATTATATTCTCCCTCCATTCATGCTTGAAACTTTTTTGAATTATTTGCTTCATATCATGGGATGAATGTAGGGTTGAATCATCAAAAATATTCAATAATTTTATTTGAAGAACTTTTTTGGCTGATTACCCTAACTATTCTTGTTCATGGAGTTGAAATTAAATTATTCTATTTTTCATTGATAAAATAATTTTTTTTGATAAATTATTTATTTTTGAATTAAAAATTTATTGAATATTAGTATTCAATTTAGGAATTATCTATTGTGTACAATAATTTTATTCTTCTCTCAAACTCACATTCTTTTATCAACCAGAATGATGACCCATCCTTGGGTGGCCGAGTGATCCTCCAATAACCAGCACCTCTAATATTGTTCTCTCATTATTCATAATTGAGTTTGATTTTTGATTTAATGATTCTATAATAGAGGAAAATAATAGAATAATTGGTATAGGCACATGAAAAAGATTACATAACAATGTTTTGGACATAGTTCAATGAAAATATGGATAGTGATGGATTGGATGATGATGTCTGGTAGGAAATTATCCGATTAAGGTAAATTGATGGATTTGAGGACATAAATTAATGTTTTCAATGGCAGTGTTTCTATTAGAGGAGGAGAAAATAGTGTTTACTATGTGAAGACATAGTTTTTTAGGATTCTATACCTTTCTCAACTACAATACATGTAGTCTTAGGTCTCACACTATGGACACTGCCATCTGTATTTTTCATGTGTTCATTAATTCCAACAGACATGTATATTCGAAACTCATGTCAGGAGTCTCTCCTTGTGATATAGACTTAGCATATGTGGAATTAAAAATGTTACCCCCCACGTGACCATAGGTCACACACCATGTGTTGTGAGATCATATACCTGAGTGTATAACTAAGTACATGATGATATGGAACCAAATTATTTTTACATCCATTATATATGTTTCTATTATCGAGTTAGATAACTCAATGTTTATAGGTTGTGCATGCCAATAACTATCTGGACATACATGTTGAGAATTCAAGGGATGTCGTGCAGGAATCTACATGTCATCTCCATTCCAAATCACACACCATGTGGTTTATATAAAAAATAAATTTATTTTTAGGGTGTATACTTTGTTATGGTCTGATCCTCTTGGACATAAATTCCATCCACCATACTAGATTTGCTGTGTATAAGGACTCTATATGAGTTGAGGTGTATCTATACATGAGAATCATTTCTTGAGGGCCGCATACACTATTTTTCCCATAGTAAACATTGTGAACATTACAATTATTAGTAATATATATAATTTCTCACCCAAATTATAGACATCGTGTAGGAGTTTTCCATTTTGTGTATCTTCTCACCTATAACACAATGGTGCGATTCCCTTAGTCATTGGAGACTTCTCACATTATTTTTTGGTCAATTCAATGAACATAGCTCAATTATAGAGACGATATGTGGTGGGTGAGATATTTTTAATATGAGTCAAAGGGAGGAACACTCACATGTTTTAGGGTAAAATTCTCCAAATATGGGATTTATGTACTAACATAATGACATAGGAAAGACAGATAATGATGGAGTTTAGGAACTCCTCCATATGTTGGGGCAAAGTCTTCCATCAGTGGAGTCAATACTACCTAATATGTTAAGAAATGATCCTTTATAAGTTGATTTGGTACCCCCCATATTTCATGGAGAACCTAACAGACGTTTTTATTTTTTAAGATATAATTTATTTGATTTCATGAATTAATTAATTATAATGAATGTTTTTAAGTTAAAGTGAGAAATAGTTTTCTGAAAGTTACATATTTAAAAGGCAAACTACTAATAATGAGTAGATGAATGAATTGAAGTTCTAGAAGTCAAAATCCAGATGAAGAAGTGGAAAGATTCAGAAATAATTCTTAAATACATAGAAGATGTTTTGATTTTTTATGAAAAAAATTATCAATATTTATAAATTGAAATATATGAACATAGAGGTTGATGAATAATTAGTTGATGTGTTGAAAGTCTAAAAGTTTAGAAGTTGATATATGAAAGATGTTTGATCTGTTTCCAGTCAGTGATTAAGTGAAATTAAATATTAACTAAGATCATTATTAGGTACTAAGTAAAAAATTAAAGGAATTTCATTATTTGAAATTGAAAATATTTTATAATTATAGAGTAATTTGGTTATAAATTAAAATATAAAAAATATTAACTCATATATTTTGAAGGCTAAGTAATTATGAATTAATACATACATAAAGTCTGTTTTTTTGAGAATTTATAGATGTTATGGATGATGAATATTGAATTAAATTTAGACAATACAATAGAGATCATTCAAAGTAAAAAACATTATGATTGTTTGAGACAAGCTCATGATTTTTACTAAGTCTTGAAGATGGAGTTTTTTAATGAAGTTGATGTATTTGGAAGTTGTAATATTTTCAAGTATAGATGATGCATGTGATGATACATGAAGATGATCTGTAAATTTACATTTCAAACCAATTTAGTAATTGATGGTTGAAGGAAAGGAGACCAAAATATGAGAATTTATGTCTAAGCTAATGAAAAGGATTTTTTGGATGTATATCAAAGAGATAATAGACTTGTAATTAAAAATAGTCTTGTTCTGGTATGAGTGTTTGAAATTAGTATACATTTTTTGAGTTTCATAATTTAGATGATTGAGTAGTAAAAAGGAATGGGTAGTGTCCAATGTAGAAGTGGTAGTAGAAGTAACATGATTCAATCCATTGATAATTACAAAAGTAAAAAATAGGGATGTGGGAAGTTCAAAGTTTAATTGGACTAAAGAAAGGATTCTCAGGAAAGATAGTAAGAATCATGAAAAATCCAAGAAGTTATGAAACTTATGTTATGAAATCCCAGTGATGTTTTTGAATGTCAAATAATGTGTTATTTGAAATCATGAAGCGTTGTGTGAAATATCTGCTCACTATTGTAGTTTTAAGCCTCTGTGGTGAGACATTAGAAATAAATTTCCATCACTAATGGAATTTTGTAATAGTAACCCATTACCAATGTCCTTTTTTAGAAAACACATTCAGATTTTTTTTTATTTCCCATCACAAATAATAATTAGTTACGACTGGTGCAACATCCATCAGAAATAATATAATTAAGATTCTAAAAATAACTAATTATGATGAACTATCACAAATAATTATTTTTTTTGAGGGGATCTAGATCAATAAAAAATATTCATGATAATTTTTTAGAAAATCATACCAGGAAAGATATATTAATCAATCACAAATTTTAATTTTTTAAAAAATATTAACAACTAAATTAAGAAAAATTAAATAAATATAATAAAACGAGGATAACATTGTTAATTAATTTCCCATATAAATTTTTTTTCATTAAAAAATACATGATATTTATATAAATAATTGGGCATCAACTTGTATCAGGTGGAGGAGGGTCACTCAAAGGTCAAGGTGGAGGAAACACTATGCCAAGACCATGTGTAAGTCATCACATACACCCCCTATCTATACATATTCTATATCATCTCGTCCCAAGATATTGATGACCTGTTAAAATGTTCAATGAATGATGATGACAACTTTTCAGAAGTTAACATAGAGCTATCTTTTGATATAACATATGATCCATAATAACTGGTAGGTTTCAGTCAGGAAACAATACCTATCACCTTCCCTTTCTCGACACTATGTATAGTGTCTAGTATATAATCCCCTTCATCAAAACATGAATCAAAATTATTCTATATCATTTTGAATCACTATTGAATGAGATTTAATAGCATCATATGGTTCCATAAAAAATGATTATAAATTAGAATAAAAATAAAAATAAAAATAGTAATTTTTATTAAAAAATATACTAACCATAATCCAACACTATTGGTTTCCAATAAGTTTTCTAGTTTAGGGATCTCTGTAAAACTACTTGAAAATTTAAAACTCCATAATATAGGGGTCATTAAAATCCTAAACAATATAACAAACACTTTATATTAAATGGGTATATACATTAATAATTAATACTATTTTTCATATTTCAACGATGTATACTAAATGTATGACTGCCAACTATATGTATGACCTCTTACCTCCCCCGGTTCTAATGACCTAGATGATGACCTCCTCATAAAAGTATATCATATCTAATATGAGAACAATCCATCCCATATATGAGCTGATATATAGTCCGATCACAGGGATAAGCAAAGAGTAGCTGAAAATAGTAAAATATTTATCGATGGATCACTTTATATAGTTATTTAAAAACTAAAGAAAAAATTCCTGTATAGAAATCTCTCATGCCTCTCAGATAGGTTCTCTCAAGATATCATTAATTAGAGACCAAACATTTATCAAGACAACTAAAAAAACAAGTTACTAATTTAATAAAAATAAAATAAAATATATTATCAATAACATACAATTCAGTGTAAAATTATCATATGTAACTATATCAAATATATTTACTCTCTTGTTCCACAATGAAATTAACTCATCAATTAGTGGCTTAAAATAAACATTGATATTATTCTTTGAATTTACTTGAATTAATATCCCCCCAATATTTATATAGTTCATTAATCAATATTTAAGGAGGTCTATTACATAGAGTTATGAAAACATGAAAACAAGAATATTGAAATCCATAAGAACCAAATGGATAGAAAATATCAGTAAAAAGTCATAACTATATGTTATGAGGTTCTGAGGAAAAAGAAGGATTCATGTGATCAATGAGTATCCATGGATCACCATGAAATAGATTATTTTATCTTTTACTAAAGGAAATATTTGATTTATGCCTGGTCGTCAATACAACTGTGTTGAGAAATATAAATAAACACTATAAATAGCTTGCAGTTGGAGAATACAAAAAGTATTTCATAAGAAATATGGACTTTCCTTATAGGCCAACCTCTTAAATTCAGAGAATCTTTCTGGTAATTTATTTTCCTCAGGGAACAACAATTTAACCAAATAAAATATTTGACCGAAAAAACTATTTGAATTTTTGAAATCTAATTTGATAGCCATAAATTTATAAAAACATCAGTTTTTATTATCTCAATTACCGAAGACAAGGACTCCACAATTGATTTCTCAGAATTATAAAGTTGAAAATGTTTTGATTCATCACTTGGAATACCATTATGAGTTGTTATTCTTAAATAGACTGGCCAACAACCTCATGTAATATGTTCTCAAATGGTGGACAAGGAACCATTTTGTATTTTCTACTGAATTTTATTTGCCATAATGATACCAAAAAATATAATGCTTCCAAAAAACCAAATGTAGTAGTTGATGCCCATCACTGACAAAAATTTCGAATCTCTTAAGATAATATTTATTACTTGGATATTTAATTGTTCCTCGAGATAAAATATTTGAATTTGATGATGCTAATGATATAAAGGATTCAACACCCTCAATGTAGATGATATTTATATGAGATCTTTTGAGATTTCATATAAGATTTATCCAATCATGATCACGTAATAGAAACTAGTGTCTACTTTTTGAATCTCTAATTATCTATAAAAACTATATAAATAAGAATAATTATTAGCAATTGTTTAAATTATTAAGACATTTTTACTAATTACTAATTATTATACATTTTTAATAAATACTTGTAAATTTTATATTTTTTACCAGGAATTATTTTTTTACTAACTAATAATTATTTTTTTAATAATTATAACTTATTTTTAATTTATATTTATTTTTTCCTTAAAAAATTTTATTTTAAAATTTTTCTTTTAAAATTTTTTTGTTAAAAGGTCTTCTTAAAAATAATTATCTTATAATTTTTATAAAACACTCATTTATTATTTATTTTAACTCATTATATATATATTGGATATTTATATAAGTTTGAAAATATATTTTATGTATATATATTTGATTAATAAATCATAATATATATATATATAACTTTACACATTGTTTTAGACATTTATATAAATATATATATATATTCACATGTTAATATATATATATATATATATATATATTATTCAATTTCTAAACAAATATATAAATCTATATGTATATATCAAATATATTTTTACACGTTTAAAAAAGTACACATATCAAATTTATATATCCACACACACACAAAGAGAGATATATATATATATATATCAAAAAACATACAGTTTTTTTTATAATGTTTATATATGTATATTAACCTGGTTATATATATATATATATTAAATGATTTCTTATTCATATGTATACAACAAATGTATTCATACATGTTTTTTTGAACAAATATACCTATCAAATATATACATAAAAATATACATATATACAAACACACACACACACACACATATATATATATATATAAAACCTTACATGTTTCTTTAAAATGTTTATATATCTATATTCATTTACTAATATATATATATATATATATTACATAATTTCTTAATCATATACATATAAATCAAAAATATTTTTACATGTTCCCTCAAACAAATATACATATCAAATATTTACATACAAACCCACATACACACATATGTGCATCTCCACAACCTTACATGTTTTTTTGAAATGTTTATATATATATATATTACATGATTTCTTAATCAAATATATATACCTCAAATATATTTGTTCATGTTTTTAAAAAAACAGCATATGATATATATGTATATATATATATATATATGTTTTTTTAATTTTGAATTTGTATATTCACATGTTAATATATATATAACCTTACATGTTTCTAAAAATGTTTATATATGTATATTGACATGTTTATATATATATATATCGAGATTTATTAATCAAATATATGCACCTCAAATATATTTTTACTTGTTTTTTAAACAAATATACATATTAAATATATACATATATACATACATGCATATATATATATATATATAAAAATTCTTACATGTTTTTAAGACATTTATATATGTATATTCACATGTTAATATATATATATATATATATTGCATGATTTCATAATCATATATATATATATACATAAACTATATTTTAATAATATATTTTCTTAAAAATACTTATCAAGTCTGTATATATATACATATATAGGTAACCATACATACATACATAAATACACACACACACATATATAATCGTACATGTTTTTTAAATAGTTTTTATACGTATGTTCACATGATAATATATATATATATATATATATTACAATTTTTCTTAATCATATATATATATATATATATATAAATACAAATACAAATATATATAATATTTTTACCTATTTTTTAAACAAATATACATTTCAAATCTATACATATGTAAATATTTAAACATTTACAAACCTATATTAACTTGATTTAAATTAATGAAAACCATACAAAATATAAAAATTAAACATATTTAAACATCACAACCACAACACAAAAATTATCATAATTCATCAAAATTTATGTCACCACAAGCATGCAATACAATTGAACATTTTAATACATTTACATAATGTCTATAAATATTTATATAAATATCATATATCACTCTAAATATTTTCCGTAATAATATTATTTAAAATATTACATAAAATAATAAAATTATAGTAACCCTAAATACCAAGTAGATATATATCTTAAATCTAAAGGTTAAACATTGAGGAAAAAATATCAAATCAATTGGAATATAATGTTACCAAGTTGGTGGACAAAGAAACAGTGAATAATTGACTGTAGTTACCCTATAAACCAAAGAAACCATAAAAATTGGGTAAATTTTCTTATATAGGTTTTTACCAAACTAATTTCTACAATATGGAATGACAAATCACAATAAAAAAAGGAGAGAAGTATAGTCTGTACCCAGGAGATTCATACAATAATTTTTATGAAATAAGGTTGGATAATTGATTTACTGGTTGGGTCATTCAAGGGTTGCACGTCAGGAATAAATGTGTGAAGGAAATTAGAGAGGAGTGGGGTAGAAATGGGATCACATGATTGTTTTTATTTTTGTTTTATAACGAGTTAATAATGATTGATATTTTCCATCACAGAAGGAATTTTTCATGAATCTTATGTGATGTATAATTAAATACATCCTAATAGTTCTTTCCACGATTAATATTAATTACTGATATTAGAGTCCATCTCTATTATCTGTCAAAAATAATTCCTCTATCGAAATGGCATGAATTTGTGCTAAAAATATTTGACACAAGTTATATTCCCATTAAATAGTAATAATAAATAAATACTTATTTCTGATGGGAGATCATTTAAGGCAAAAAAAATTATTCATATGAGACTTCTTTCCATGTGTTTCTCCCTATCACAAATAATCCATTGCAACCATCCATTTTATAGTAGTGGTTATTCCAATAATTGAGACAAATATCATCATTATATGTGTTTAAGAAGATTTTAAGAGAGATAATTTCTCTATTTTAAAATAATGATTAGATGAAAAAATTAATTGAGTGAATATATTTACATGATATTTAATTGTGATAAAGTGTGAAAAATAATTGTATGAAGGCATTTATGAAAAAAAGTGTTTTTTAAAAAGTAGTGTTCAGTTTAATAACTATACATTGATGTTATTGACATTGATATTTTGAATAGAGAATTTTCATTTATAGAGATTCATTTTATAGAAGTTAAAAAAGATCAAAATATAGAGATATAATATGTATATGTTCATAAAATCATTATTTTAAATAGTTATATTATATAAATTTGGATGGTGAGAAGTTACTACTTCAGATTAGTCTATAGGGTGAGAGGAAGGTTAAAATTTATTTCAAAATAATCCTAAAGAAAGAGGATATTTTTTTGATTCATTTTAGTGGTAACATTGAAAACATATAGGAACTTGTATGTATAATTATTAAGAGACATAAGTGTTGGAAATTTCTATTGGGTAAAGGAAGTCACCTTTGAAGAACAGACTCTGTGTATGAGTTGTATTTCTTTTCAACGGTTGATATTAGATTTCAATGGTGGTTAATGAACTAGAATTGTTTTTATGTCAATATGCTGATGATGTTTTAAGGACAAAAGTTTCGAAAGTATCCAAGACATTAATTCTTGATGAAAAATTGAATGTTTCTTGGAAAAATGAATGAAGAAGAAATTAGTCAAGTCCGATTATCTGAAGGATGTTATTTTGAAGACTTTGAGTTTATAACATTAATGATTGTTTAATTGTTCTCAATGAAAAATACATGAGTCCATTTCACTAGGAGAGTTAACACTATATACAACATGTTATAGAAGATACATTGAATAAGGCCATGAAAAATTTCATTATTGATTCAAGACTATGGACGATATTGAAGACCATGAAAATAGTGATTTCCATGATGACAAGTTGATGAACATATAAGGTCTGTGAAAAAATAAATGAATTTCATGTTTATTTATTGATACAGAGAATTTATGAGTAATTTGTTTTGGTATTTAATGGTGAGATTTGTCCGGATATTATATTCCATGATTTATATATAGTTTAAGTATTATTTTAACTGGAATTTACTAGAAAATTAGCCAAACCCTATCCAACTAAAGGGAACCTATGACCAATACATAGGTTGGAAATGGAGAGATGTAGGATGCATAATAGGATCATTTATCAGAAAGACCAAGTGGGTATGACGTGCTCATGGAACATAAAGAGTTTCCATAGACTATGTAATAGAGTGGTGTAGCCAATGTGGACTGTGTGTGTGAAGTGTATAAGAGTTCCAACCCCAATGTTGTGGATCGATTTTATTGTAGAACAAAGTCTATAATATAAAAACACTTGTCTTAAGTGGTTATCTATGTGGGATAAAGCAATTAATGACATTTTAGCTCAATCATTAATGATACAAAAATAACATTGGCTTCTCGATCAAATCAATAATAGCCATTAGATCTATTGATCTCATCACTATTAACCTCTTGATGAGTTCTTTGTAATTCCATTTTACTCTAATATCCAGTGAAAACTACTATAATTTATTTCATACATCTTCCATGACCATGTTAAAGGATAAATACATGATCGATTGATCAAAGTACATGAATATAATCAATGTTATGCATACATGTAATAAATAAATTATTGTTATCTGGAAAATTAAAAATTGAGATATAGTGGGATGTTCAATAATTTTATATAGATGAAAGAGTTTGAATTTAAAAATAGAACACGATCTTCATCATGTGAATATGATATAATAACTGTTAAGATAATCCAACCATGAAAGAAGTAACACCATGATTTTCGATGTCATAGAATAAGGAAAACCTCCAGGAAATATTTCCAAATGTCGAGATCTTGTTGGTTTTAATAATAAAAATGAAAAAACATAACTTTTATAGATTTGATATAGTGGTTGAATTATTAGATCTGATTAAACCAATCTATAAAAACCATTAGACTGAGGGGAAAACACGAAATATATTCACACTATTCTTTACGATCTTGTTTCCAAAAAATTGGCGCTTTTGAGGCTATATTCTTAAGAAGGAATCCAATTGAATGATAAAACTATTAGATATTTGATAGAACTATGAATTCCATTAATATCATGATGTGAGATCTTAAAAGCCTTGACATAGCTCTCCTAGAAGAAGAATAACTATATGACTTCTCTTAGGTCATAAACTTTTGAATAAATTTTCCAATAACTTGTTCTACAAAAACATACTAGTCTCTGAAAATCTCCTTCGATATGTGTAGGAAATTCTATCTTGTGGTATATATTTCATAACTAGATGAAAGAGAAGAATTAATTCTCGCTAAATATCATCATTTCTGTGAAGAAGTTTTTTCACACTACTATTTTCTCGATGAAGAGATACTAAATACATGTTCTGGTGTTCAGAGAGAAGAAGAATAGTGATCTACACACATTCAGGTTTGCAAGAGAGAGATAGTTCATACATGCATATGTTAATTATTATGTACATGAAAATGTAACCAATGATTAATTGAGAGTATATCCAAAACAGAGGAGATAATTTTTTTAAAAAAATGTTAAGAAAAATATTTCTATTATGTTACATGGTTTTTTTAATATTACCATTCAATTTATCCAAAATACATGCAATAAATATTTTAAAATTTCTCGTGCATTGGAATTATTGTTTGATAAATATTCAATTTCACTAAGAAAGAACTGATACTACATTCACAGCTGATATTTTATCAAATAATAATAAGTACTTATGACTATATTGGGATGAAATTTCGTTGTCTTGATAATCATAGAGGATGATTGTGATTCTATTAGTAGGGAAAAAAGATTTGGTGACCTAAGTTATATATGTTAATTATAATTTATCGTGAATAAGAATTGTGAGTTATTTATTCCATAACATAATCATGTTATCATGGATGAAGTTAGAAGAATAAGAAGTGGTAGCTTTCTATTTTCTACTGGGAAGAAGATGAAGAGTCACTTTCTTATTACCGTGAAAGTAACAAAGAGAATAACATGTTAGTGGAAGAACAAATCAGCACTATGACATCCAATATAAGTCTCATGTGGTAGAATAATTTATTAGTGTTGCAACGTACCTTAAAAATAAGGTGAGGAATATCTTCAGTGGTAGTATAAAGGACCAACCATGATCGATAAAAAACCATCTCCAATTGCCTATAGTGAACCACAAGTGAAAGGATATTCCCAACATGATGTAACCACATTTAATGCTTTATTTATAGTGTTTTTGTGGTATTTCATTATTTTAAAACCATTCTATGTTTTAAATACTCTTATTGAGGAGTGAACCTTGTAAAAATATATTATTCCATCTTTACCGACTTTACAATCACTGATTCACCCCTATTTTTGTTAATTATATCCTAATGTTTTTTCTAAATTAGACTAAGATCAAAGTCTCACCTATATAAGATTATTTATGTTGCAGTAATTATCTTTTGATGACTCGAGTTTCCTTCCAATGTCAAAAATAATGTGCAGTTTTGGTGATGATTCAGTTTCATCTAAGAATAATTCTATTTATACCAATTCCACATTGAACAAGTGAATGAAATAGAAAATAATGCTGAATTAGAGATCCCACTTATATAAAGTATATAATGTATTAGTATTTCCATCCACTTATAAAAATGAAAACCTATTATTCAGTGACGGTAAAGATAGGTTGGATCTAGTTTCCCTTAAGTAAAGGGTAAAAATTCTTACCTCATGTAAATAAATCATGTTAACGAAACACGAGGTTTGTGAAAATTCTTGTAAAAACTGTCTTCAAGAAGAAGATCCCAACACAAGTGAATATAATGATCAATCTACAACTTCTCAAGATTTATCAATTAATATATTAAGAGATATTATAAATTATATTTCTATTAAAATGATATATCTTGTTTGTGGAATCTTTTAATGTATGAAAAAATAAATAAATCAAATTTAAGAATAATAAGAAAATATGGAGATGTCTTTACAAGATAAAATTGTTGAATATTTCAAGCTCTCCAAGTAGGTTGGATCCTTTAAAGAATCAAATAAGATTATTGAAATAAATTCCTCAAATTATATTAATGATTTCAATGAGTAAGATGGAGTAAATAAGGATATGGAAGAAAACAACACTTCACTTAAAGAAAAATTGAAAACAAAAATTGATGTTAACCATTTAAAATTGGAAGTAAAATCTAAAATGATCAAGGAACATGAATCTTTGTTAAAAAATGACAATATTCATCGTGAAGGGGAATCTAAAAGACTGAAGAACCTTTATTAAGACCATTTTATTATTATTGAATATCCTAAAAACAAACATAATATGAAATTTATTGAATTCAATGTTCAGTTAACCAATATTGAGAAGACACCTAGTGAGACATTAAAAAAGATGGTGATAATTACAACTGCTAATCACTACTAAATGGATGATTCTAAGGTTAACAGAAATGCTACATGTGATAAGATGATCAGGAATTTATTAAATGTTATGTCTTATAAAGCTATGAATAAAAAGGTAACATTCATACCATCTTATAATAATATTTAATAATATATTTTAACATAATGTATAGTTTAGAAAGAGAAATATGAATAATTATGCATGAATAATGGAAAGAAGAACCCCAGTTCCATGTTTATGGTGGATATGAAAATGATTTTCAAAGATGGTCCCCCATGAAGATCCCAACAAGGTGTAAAGAAGACCCAAAAAAATCATAAAAAATAAAAAAGAAGATTAATGTTTGTGGTTTAATATTAGTGTTTCAAAAACTAGAGCATTAGATATTGTATTTTTAGTACAATCCTTTAAATAAAAAAAATAAAAAAGGACTCCCATATAAAGGGGGAGAAATATCGAGATAGATAAGAAACATCTATAGTTGAAGAAAAATATGTATGATGCAAATAGATTTTAAAAACATAAAAATATCTATGATACATGTAATGGTAACATGCATAAGAATGTTTCATGATCATCTCAAAATGTTTCCAAATATGATTATAAAATAAGGCAAAAAAGATTATTATGAAAGAAGAAGTATCCTTGATAATAAAGAAGAATTATGTTTCAAACAAAAATAAAGGTTATAAGACCTTGGATTCAAAATACAAGGAGCTAATGAAATGTACATCCTCCAGACGAACTAACAAAAATGATGGTGCTCAGAAATACCCACAAGGTATGTCCAAACTTATTGCCAATATTTCTAATGATATATTAGTTATTTGAGAAAAATATTTATAGAAAAGGAGGAAAATGGAATAAAAAAATCCAAGGTTAGAAAAATAAACGTAATCTACATGAAGATAAAGAAGACTTGTGTGTAATGTGAAACATGGATAACCATACTATGAAAAATTATTCAGTAATTATTGTAACAGTAGAATAATTCTTGGAGAAGATGGAAGTTTTACCATGTGATAAAATTGCATTAAAATATACTAAATAAATAAAGATAACAATATTGAAATTTAATATATAATAAGATCCCCAGAGCCTCAAAAATACTTGAAGATCAAACATTGATGAGTAAAGAGTGAGTGAAATGGAGAAATATGGTTTAGAAAACCATCTCAACCATACTATTCATGTTAAGGAAGCTGGGAGGATCCACATCAACCCGGAAATTTTTTTATTTATTTTTTAATTATAATATTGGGAATCAATGTAGAAGTAATTTCTCAGGGGGAGATCATGAGAAGCAGTAATCATAGATATAGTGATATCAAAGATGAAGTAGTCATTATCATGCAATGATTCTTTAATTGGTACTCAAGTAAAGTTATGATAGATGATCATATTTGATGAAATTTAATAATTTCTAATAATCATCTAGAAAATAATATTAAATAATATATCATCTTAGATTTATTATATATTTGGTATTATGAAGAATAATTATTTATGTAGATCAACATTGGGGATGTTGTGAATATTCATGAAATCTTTGGAGTCACATGTTGAAGTTTTCTTTATGTGTATTATCCAAATATGAATATCATAAAATCCATTATTCAAGATATTAATCATTATGAGGATTATTATGAGTGTTCCACTTTATTGGGGAGATAAATTAATAATAATGAAGTTTCTTCCAGAATCATTATTTTAATTGGTATCAAATCTGATTATTTTTGAAATTTCTTTAAGACTGTGTGACTATAAAAGGTATGTTTTCCATAATCTGTCATCCTTAGTTACAAAAAGTAATAAAATTATTACAAAAGGGGAGTAATTTAATTAAAAACTTACATATGAAATGTTTATGCATGGAAGTTCTCTAATGATTATTATCTTTCTTGTTTCCATTGATTTTTTTGATCTGTTTATTGAAGTCACTATAGGAGATTCAAGTTATTCTATCTAAAATATATATATCATAATAAGTATTTTTTCTTGGAATAAATGTGGATAAAACATGAATACAATTTTATAAGTTTTCACTTTATAAGGTATCATGATTAGTTGATAAAGGACATTTTGTTGTCTAAATCAATTAACCCTATCTTCTGCACTGAGAAAGGCTCACATAGATTAATAGTGAAATGATGGAAACAAATTTCTTAAGTATGTAATAATACAATCTTCCCATGAAAATTTTATTTATTGTAAATAATTAGAATATAAATTGAAATTAATGATTGGAAAAATAAAGGGGGTTGGTTTTAAGAGGTAATAAATAATTAATTTTATTAAGTATACTAGATATCCATGCATGATGACAAAGTGAATTTTTCTTGGAGGAATGGATGAAGAAGAGAGTAGTAAAGTCTTTTTATCTAAAAGATTTTCTTTTTAAGACTTAGAGTTTATAACTCATATTATTTTTGAACTATTATTAATGGAAAATACATTTTTCCATTGCACTAGGATAATGATTATAAGGACCCAACCTTGTAACAATACATAATATTTAATTAAATGGATAATTCACATTGAGGATTTTTTCAAGTTTAGAGTTTTAGAGAATTAGGCCATAAAATAACACTTGAATATTACAAGTAGACACTAATACTTAGTATCCATTTTTTCATAAAATAAAAACTATGAAAAATACAAATGTCTAGTTCCATGTTTTAGATAGCATGACTTTTCCTTGATCCCGTCCTTGTACCTATTAATCTTTAAGTCCTGTGGAAAACATTTTAAAAACTTTTTATGAGCATAAAAAAGCTTAATAAGGGATACAGAAATAAGAAAAACTGTTAGTTTTTTAAAACAACAAGTAAACCATGAATACTTTAACATAAGTATTACTTTTAACCTTTATGAAGAAGTAAATAATTTTCACAGAATAAAAGATCATTACTTAGCCTTTTGTAACCAAAAGATGACCATAAAACCCATATAAAGAACAAATAACATATAATGGTAACTTGGGACACAAACATACATAAATGGAATAACCATATGGTCAACTTACACACATATCACTAAATGGAATAGCCATACAATCTACTTCCATACCCAATTCATTAGAGGTTATAATGTAACCACCTGTCCTAGTATTCATGACACCACCTGTCATATGGTTTATCACGTAACCACCTGTCAAATTTCCAAGTACCATCATAACACACAAAATTTTGAAAATATAAACATTTCACTAATAACATTTCATTTTCAATCACAAGAAATAATTTCAACATATAAAAATAATCAATACATTTTCAAAAACCATTTAAAAAAAGATTTTTGAATCAAAGTGTCCCATACCCCATTGAAGTTTTTAATGGAATTATAATTTTAAAAAATTAATTTCCACAGAAATAAATACTCAAAACCATTTTTAAAACATAGACATTAAAGATAATAATTTAGAATAATAAATCTTCAAACATTTAAAAATTATATTTTTCTAAAGAGTTTTTAACAAAATTAGATACTCTTGATTACAAATAACTGTGGAATATCATTTAATCAAAACATTATAATATCACGACAATAAATTGATTCATGATATAATATGTCAAATTAAAGTATATACACCATATAATAGTGAATTGGTGCATAACAACAATGAAGTCTCAATGGAAATGTAAATTGAGATGAAATCCATTATAATGATGGTATCCTTAAATTATGGATAAATCAATCTCATAATTATGTGTGAAAAATATAAATACACCCAATATAAGTGGAAATTAAGTGAAAAACAATCAGATGTAATTTAAACATATTCATAGGATGACATATTCAACAACTAGAAGTTGAACCCAAAGAAATCAAAATTGGGTTAAGAAGTTCCCTTGTAAAAATTCCACAGTCTAACTGTGTCACTTAAAAATTCATAAAATGAGTTGATGAGATAAAAAGCGTATCTAATCAATTGGAAATAAATTTGAAATCAATAAGGATATAGAAGAATATATCCCAGCATAATAAGATGTAAATTAAAAGACATAACAAAAAGAAGTCTTTTAAAAAGAGGAGGGTGAATGGTTCCCTTAACGATTTGGTAATTTACAAAAAATACGCCACATGAAAGAAGGATCATACAAAGAAGACTTAAATACTCATAAATCAAATTATATTTCATAAAGAGTACAATATTGGGCAGTATATACACCACACAAAAGGAAATAGTGGCAAATATAGCATGAATCTCATGGGAATAAAAAGTGAGACGAAAACCCTTTAACACGTTGTAATCAACTGAGTCGTATGACCAAAAGTTAATAACCAACAAATGAATCACATAATACCATGAATATAATGAAAATAATGATAATATATATAAAATTGAAGTAAAAAATACCCCACATGCAATGAATAAGTGGCGAACAATGGAAATATCACATAATTAAAAGTGAGATAAGAAAATACCTTACAAAAATTCGGCAGCCTATCGACGGCACTTTTAAATTCTTAAAATGAATTGATGAGAGTAATAGGGGGTCTCTAATCATATGTAAATACAAATTAAATTATGGTTAATATAAAATAACATCCTTTAACATAAGAATATGGAGCATAAATGAAATTATATAAAAGAGAGTACTTGAAATGAAAGAGAGGTCAGTTCCCTTACCTCGTGTCCGACTTGACTCGATCGTTCTGTAATCTCTTGAATAATAAACTAAAAATTAATTTATAATTTCTTAAGAACATTTTTTAAGTTTATTATTCTTCTTTTATTTCACTTATTACCATGTTATAAACATTATGTAATCATTTAAGTTAATAATGTTTGTTTTTTCGATATTTGGTACTTGAGTAAAAAATGGACTTCTTATAATTACATGTTGTTCATGTGGTAAAAGTTTCATTATATCCAGAATTATTTTGATGATTTTTATATCATATATATAATATATATCCATCATATACATGTATTTATAACAGAACATAACATTTAGAGGTAAGAAATGAAATGCACCATTAATGGAGACAGTAAGCCATACGTACGAATGAATGCTACTTTCATTTATATTTCTTATTTTAATGGAAATAAAACATAATTATACATAGTTATATTATAATTACATTATTATATCATATATAATATCATTAAATCCATTATTTATACATCCCACATAAGGAATTAACGAATCAAATGACTTTGAGGGGGCGATAGTCCGCACTTCCTCAAATGAGATTATCGTATTTACCCACTGTGGAAACCATAATGGCGTGATATAAATGGAAATTATAGAAGAATAATGAAAAAATAATCATATAATATATCATATAAAAATATAGTTCCATCATAATGGCCACAATGAGAGGCGGTAGGAGATAATCGAAAAATTATTGTTTCGTGAGGCGTTAGTTTTCCCTCCACAGAAACATTATGTTCTTCATCCATTAGATGGAGTTGTGTGTAAGTGTAATTAGAATATTTCTCATAACAACATCCTCATATATTATGTATACTGGTGTTGTTACAAAATAATGGCAATAAAAAGAGTATAGGGGTTGGAGAAATAAAATAAAAGAAAACAATTTAAGAGAAACCGTTACCTTTAATTTAGGTAACTTCCTATGGTTTGAACCAAAAGACTTCTTAAGTGCCTTCTTCCTAAGGTAAGGCTTTTATGAGGAGGAAATGGATATAGTGAGTTTAATTTGACATACTTTGGATGATATAAATTGCTTGAGAAGTGTGATTAATTAGTTAGAAGTGGTCTCTTTTTATAAGGGAGAGGAGGGGCTCTTTAGGAAAACGTGAAAATATTATTTTATAATATAATGATATCCAGTTTCTAATGGTCCAAAAATAATTAGGGTCGAATATAAGATGACTCATATTCGAAATAAAATCATCCAATCCAAATTGTACATGTTTTGGATAATAAGGTAATCATTATAATCTTATTTATTTAAGTCATTTATTAATGAGGTAAATACTGCATCATTATTGTGTCATAAATAATTTAATTTATTTTATGTCTAAAAATTATAAAAAAAATACCATGTTTTTTTAAATATATTTATATTTCTAATTAATATTTATAGTGGAATATATATCTTATAAAACACCATATAAAAATTAATTACTAAAAGATTTTTGTTTTTGTCAATTTTGTCTTTACATTATATTAATTAATCTAAATTGTCATTATCACTCCCAAGTTGCCCAATGAGGTCCCAAAATCGGCCCCAAGATGCCCATGGTCGTTAATGATTCATTCAATAAGGTTTAGACAAATTTTAAGGTAATTGTGAATTATTATAATATTCTTTTTATCTTGAATTACCCTATTTAACTTTAACTGCGCTAAATAAAAGTCAAAAGTTACTATCCACCAAAAATTATTTTTATCTTAATGAACCAAATTTTACTTCTTGATAAAAACCATGTATGTAGGATTTTTGAAATTCAATTCACATAAGTTTTAAAATTTCATTTAAATGAAAAAGTCAGTTTTTTTAACTACCACTAAGTGGTTTCACTATTCAACAAAAATTGATGTTTTTCAGAAAAATACCAAAAATTCAGCCTAAGTTATATTTGATATTCCGAATTAAAAAATGATATATATTTTTCCAAATTCAATACTTATAATTGGCATTAATTAATTTTAAAATTAATTCCTGTAATCAAAACAAATAGCGTGTTTTTAAGAATCAATAACTATAAAAAGATTAATACTTGTTTATGTTCAATTTTAAAGTGAAATTAATTACAATGACCAGCATTGGATTAAATGGTAAAAATATATTTTAATTTCACTGTAAAAAAATTCAAAGGATAATCTAACCATATAAATAAATTAGATTAAAAGGCACATTTGTATTATCATACAATATTATTCACTATTCATTAAAAAATGATCTTTATCGGAAAAATTTAAAAAATTCACACAAAGTAAATTTTGATATCCCCATTCTAAAGAAGGATTTTATTTGGTCATATATAATGTATTAATGTGACCAAAACTATACTTAAAAAGGGTTCTCCATTAAAAGGCGGTAAATCGACCTTTAAATGTAAATTGTGCTTAAAATTAGATTCATTCATATTTTAAGCCTCTAAATTTTTATTGGATAAATGTAAATACTTTTAACAATCATGTATAATCATATTTTAGTTAGTTTTTTTCATTTCCTCCAATACAATGGCTAGGAGTTAATTACCATTTAAAATGATAATATTATATTATTAGTGTGCAACGTAAGATTTCAAAGAAACTCATTGTTGCGTATCGGGTACACTATCGAACAAAGCACCCCCTTTAAATTAAAATTAATATTTAATTACGAAATTAATAAATATGAAAAATTCATATTCTTTATTTATCTGGTATGTTACATCCTTTCCCCCTTTTGGGAATTACGTCCTCACAATTTTAAAATTGGGCTCAGGAACTTCATTAAAATCCCCACATTGAAAAAAAGAGTCAATAAAACTATCACTTTAAAATAAATAGAAGTACCAAGGTTACCAGAGACAACAGATACTAGGGTTCCATGAAAACATGGATATGGAGGAGAAAAAAAACCATCAAGTTCTAATGGAGAGTGATAGGAAACATGATTAGGAGAAAGTTAACCATAAGAAAATCACAAACTTATGATGTCTGTAAACTGTCTTTGATTACCTAGTAGGAAACGTAATCCAACAACATTTTTGTTTTACGTTACTTTTCATAATTTTGATGAATTCATCTTCTACATAGAATAAAAACATAAGGAAATATACTTACATTCAAATATAGTTTCATCTTTTAAAAGGTTTTGTTCCAGAACTACTCATTTCTCTAAATGATGAGCATTCAAAAAGACATGGTCACATCAAAAGCACAAGAATCATATTCTAAAAAATCACATAAACCAAAAAAATAGAACTATCTATTTCTCTTTTATTTAGATACAAACTAAAACCAAAAATTTCAGTACAATATTAGATAATCACCAAAAGGATAATCCTTTATAAAAAATAAATAATACTCTTAATCTACAAAAATCAGGAAAAGAACCCAAGGTTCAAGAAAGACCATTCAATAAATAATTGTCCCAAAAATTCTTCAAAAGTAATCCAAACATTGATTATAACCCAAATCTCACAAGTATTTAATTACATAGTCTTCCAAGATACATCTTAACATTTATCTCCAAGTAACACAAGTTATTCATAAAGACTCATGTTGAAAAGTAATTAACCTAATCTCATATTCTCCATGATAGGTTAATCATTTTCATAAATAAATCAAATCATCATGTGTCCATAATAAAAACATAAATTTTTACAAATTATGATTTCAACCATTATTCCACAATTTAAATCCGATGGTATTCTAACTTCCTTAGGCTTATAGGGTTTCCTCAAAAGAGAGAACATCTTCCACAACTACCTTTATCACTTAATCACTAAATCATTTTTCAATACTAAGTATATCTATTTGATAAAACATAAGTTCCAAAAATAAAATTATTATTATTATATAAAATCATTTTACTAAAATAATAAGTCATACTAACCAGGGACTTCAAGTAGGCTAGTGGTAGGCGATGCGCCCTTGTCGCCCTTCGGTTGTGGGTTCGATTCCTGCCGCCTTACCGAATGCGATGGGTTGTCACCCCTCCTATGAGTTATTCTTTTTTTAGAACTCAAATACAACCCTAACATGTTTTAACCTCAAAGGTTTCCTTATTCCTCTCATTTTCATCCAAATTCATTTTGATCTCAACATCTCAATTCTTGAAGTCTTATTTCACCACCATATGATAAAATAAAACAATCCCCAAAATGAAGAACTTTATACCTTGATCATGGTGTCCATTTTCTTTCATCTTCATCTTGTTCACGTAGGTAGAAGGTCCATGCATTGCAACAATGATTTAGAGATCCTTCAAAATCATTAGCTTCCTCCATGCGAATACACCTTGTACAACATGGGTCATATGGGTGTTCACAGAAAAATAGTTTGGGAAAATAATCATAAATGACATATAATTTCAAAACATCTGATAAAACATGATTTCTATAAAACAATCGAACCGAATTTGAGTTGAAACATTCAATTAACGGTCCTTGAAAAATACCATAAGTATGTATTGAGAGACTATATTTTAAAATAAAATATAAATAGGTTATGCAAGGGTCTTCTTCTTCAGTACATTTTTCAAAATCATAATATGCTTCAAAATCTTGTGACAAGGTAAAATATTTTAAAATGTATTGATAATATTTACCTTTCTTGAAAATATTAGAATATTGTGAAAATATTATTTTTTTAAATACAATCGATGATCCAAGATGATAATGAGGTATAGTGGAGGTGTGAGATATTTCAAATGACTACTTTCAAGTGAGTTGTATGCTAGAAAAAGTTTCACAATCCTCCACACATGACTTTGTAATAATTATTGCAAGCATGTCATCAGGAAGAGATAGGAATATCGTTTGAGATCCTCCTCCATCCATTTGTAACTGACTTTCCTTGATCAAAAAAACTTATAAAAAAAGGATTTAAATGAAATAATAGATATGGACTAACCATATGTCTAACGAAAATTCCTAATCCCTAATGTTGTCTAAACCGACCTATGATACCAACTATAAGGACCCAACCTTATAACATTACATAATATTGAATTAAATGGATAATTCAAATTGAGGAACTTTTCAGGTTTAGAGTATTAGAGAATCAGGCCATAACATAACACTTGAATATTACAAGTAGAAACTACTACTCAGTATCCATTTCATCATAAAATAAAAACTCTGAAAAAGACACATGTCTAGTTAAATGTCATAGACAACATGACTTTTCCTTGATCCCATCCTTGAACCTATTCATCATTATGTCCGGTGGAAAAAATTTCAAAAACATGGGATGAGCATAAAAAGCCCAGTAAGGGATACACAAAGAAAGAAAAATGTCAGTTTTTCAAAACAACAAGTAAACTATTAATATATTAACATAAGTAATAAATTTCACCTTTATGAAGTAGTAAATACTTTTCACTGAATAAAAGATCATTACTTACCCTTTTGTAACCTAAAGATTACAATAAAACTCATATAAAGAACACATAACATATAAAGGTAACTTGGGACATAAACATACATAAATTGAATAACCATACGGTCGACATCCACACATATCACTAAATGGAATATCAATATGACCGACTTCCATACCCAATGAATTGGAGATTATAACGTAACCACCCGTCCTGGTATTCACTACACCACCTCGTGACCACCCGTCAAATGTCTAAGTACCATCATAACACATAAAATATTTAAATATAAACATTTCACTAATAACATTTCATTTGTAATCACAAGAAGTAATTTCAAGATTTAGAAATAATCAATCCATTTTCAAAAACCATTTAAAAAAAGATTTTTGAATCAAAGTGTCCCATAACACATTGAAGCTTTTAATTGAATAATAATTTTAAAACATTAATTTCCATATAAAAAAATACTCAAAATTATTTTGAAAACATGGAAATTAAAGATAATAATTTATAATAATAAATTTTTAAAAATTTCAAAATGATATTTTTTTAAATAGTTTTTAACAAATTGTGAGACTCTTGAATACAAATAATTGCGGAATATAATTTAATAAAAATATTATAATATAATTAAAATAATGGGATTCATGATATAGTATGTCAAAGGACAGTATGTACAACATATAAGAGTGAATTGGTGCATAACAAAAATGAAGTCTCAATGGAAATGTAAATTGAGATAAAATCCTTTATAGAGATGGTATCCCTAAATTAAAGATAAATCAATCTCATAATTATGTGTGACAAATATAAATTCACCCAATATAAGTGGAAATTAAGTGTAAAACAATCAGAGGTCATTCATACATATTCATAGGATGGCATATTCAATAACTACAAGTTGAACCCAAAGAAATCGAAATTGGGTTAAGAAGTTCCCTTGTAAAAATTCGACAGATTAACAGTGTCACTTTAAAATTCAGAAAATGATTTGATGAGATAAAAAGGGTATCTTATCACTTGGAAATAAATTTGACATCGATAAGTATATATAATAATATATCCCAACATGATAATATGTAAATTAAAAGACATAACAAAAAGAAGTCTTTTAAAAAGAGGAGGGTGAATGGTTACCTTACCGATTTGGTAATTTACAAAAACATACGCCACATGAAAGAAGGATCATACAATGAAGATGTAAATACTCATAAATGAAATTATATTACATAAACAGTACAATTATGGGCAGTAAATACGCTACACAAAAGGAAATAGTGTCAAATATATCATGAATCTCACGGGAATAAAAAGTGAGATGAAAACCCTTTACCACGTTGTAATCAACTGAGTAGTATGACCAAAATTTAATAACCACCAAATGAATCACATAATAGCATGAATATGATTATAATAATGATAATATATATCAAATGTCAGTACACAATACAACACATGCAATGAATAAGTGGCGAACAATGGAAATCTCATGGAATTAAAAGTGAGATAAGAAAATCCCTTACAAAAATTCGACAGCCTAACGACGCCACAAAAAAATTATTAAAATGAATTTTTGAGAGTAATAGGGGGTCTCTATTAATAATAATATACAAATTAAAGTATGGTTAATATAAAATAACATCTTACATCATTTGAACATGGAGCATAAAAGAAATTACATAAAAGAGAGTACTTGAAAAGAAAGAGGTCAGATCTCATACCTCGTGTCTGACTTGACTCAATCGTTCATTAATATCCTGAATAATAAACTCATGTTAATTTAAGAACCTTTTTCAAGTTTATTATTCCTTTTTATATCACTTATTACCATGTTATAAACATTATTTAATCATTTAAGTTAATAATGTTCGTTTTGTCGATATTTGGTACTTGAGTCTAAAATGGACTTCTAATAATTACATGTTGTTCATGTGGTCAAAGGTTAATTATATGCAGAATTATATTTATCATTTTTATATCTTATATATCATATATATCAAGCATATACATGTATTTATAATAGTACTTAACATTTAGAGGTAAGAAATGAAATGCACCGTTCCTGGAGGCGGTAAGCCGTACGTATGCAAGAACGCTACTTTTATTTCAATTTCTTATTTTAATGGAAATAAAACATAATTATAGATAGGTATATTATAATTATAGTTTAATATCACCTATAATATAATTAACTACATCTTTTATACATACCACATAAGGCATTAACAAATCAAATCACTTTGAGGCGGCGATAGTCCGCACTTCCTCAAATGAGATTATCGTATTACCCACTATGGAAACAACAAAGGCATGATATAAATGGAAATTATAAAAGAATAAAGAAAACATGAAAATAATATATATCATATGTAAATACAGTTCTATCATAACGGCCCCCATTAGAGGCGTTAGGAGATAATCGAACAATCATCATTTCGTGAGGCGTTAGTTTTCCATCCACAGAAACATTATGTTCTTCATCCATTAGATGGAGTTATGTGTAAGTGTAGTTTGAAACTTTCTCATAGAAACATCCTAATATATTTAGGATACTGATGTTTTTACAAAATAAATGAAATAAAATGATTATAGGGGTTGGAGAAGTAAAATCAAAGAAAACAATTTAAGATAAACCGTTAACTTTAATTTGGGTAACTCGCTTGGGTTTGAACCAAAGGACTTCTTAAGTGCCTTCTGCCTAAGGTAAGGCTTATTGGAGGAGGAGAGATATGTAGCGAGGGTAAATGGGTAGATTTTGGAAGAGCCAAATGGCTTGATAGGTGTGAGGAATTAGTCAGAAGTGGTCTCCTTTTATAAGGGAGAGGAGGGGATCTTTAGGAAAGTGTGAAAATATTATTTTATAATATAATGATATTCGGTTTCTAATGGTCCAAAATACATTAATTTTGAAGTTAAGATGACTCATATTCTAAATAAAATCATAAAATCAGAATTGGACATGTCTTGGATAATAATATAATCATTATAATCTTTTTATTTAAATCATTTATTAATGAGGTAAATACTGCATCATTATTGTGTCATAAATAATTTAATTTAATTTATGTCTAGAAATTATAAAAAAATACAATGTTGTAGTAAATCCATTTAGCTTTACAATTAATATTTATAGTAAAAAATATGACATCCAAAACACCATATAAAAATTAATTACTAAGAGATTTATGTTTTTCTCAATTTTGTCTTTACATTATATTAATTATTCTAAAATGTCATTATCACTCCTAAGTGGCCCAATGGGGTCCCAAAATCGATCCAAAGATACCCCTGGTCGTTAATGACTCTTCCAATAAGTTTTGGACAAGTGTTAAGGTAATTTTGAATTATTATAATATTCTTTTTACCTTGAATTAAACTATTTATCTTTAACCGCGGTAAATAAAAGTCAAAAGTTACTATTAACCAAAAATTATTTTCATCTTAATGAACCACATTTTACTTCTTGATAACTGCCATGTATGTCAGATTTTTGAAATTCAATTCACAGAAGTGGTAAATTTTCATTTAAATGAAAAAGTCAGTTTTTAACTACCACGAAGTGGTTTCACTATTCAAAAAAAATTGAAGTTTTTCAGAAAAATACCAAAAATTCTGCCTAAGCTATTTCTGATATCCCAAATTCAAAAATGATGTCCATTTTTCCAAATTAAAAACATAAAAGTGGAATTAATTAATTTTAAAATTATTTCCCGTTATCAAAACAAATAGCGTGTTTTTATGAAACAACAACTATCAAAATGTTGATACTTGTTTATGTCCAATTTTAACATGAAATTAATTCCAATGACCAACATTGGATTAAATGGTAAAAATAAATTTTAATTTTACTTTACAACTAATTAAATGTATAACCTAACCATATAAATAAATTATATTAAACAATATTTTTCAATATTCATTAAAAAATGAACTTTATCAGAAAAATTTAAAAAATTTACAGAAAGTAAATTTTGATGTCCCCATTCAAAAGAAGGACTTTATTTGGCCATATAGAATTTATTAAAGTGACCAAAACTATATTTAAAAAGGTTTCTCCAATAAAATGCGGTAAATCGACCTTTAAATTTAAATTATGCTTAAAATTAGATTCATTCATATTTTAAGCCTCTATCTTTTTATTGGATAAATGTAAATACATTTAAAAATCTTGTATAATCATATTGTAGTTAGTTTGGTTCATTACCTCCAATAAAATGGATAGGAGTTAACTACCATTTAAATTAATAATATTATATTATTAGTGTGCAACATAAGATTTCAAAGAAACTCGTTGGTGCGTATCAGGTACGCAATCGAACTTAGAAACCCCTTTAAAGTAAAATTAATATTTAAATCAAAAATTAATAAATATGAAAAAGTCATATTATTCATTTATCTGGGATGTAACAATGATGACCATTTACACCATGATGAAGAAGAGACAATGAAGAAGGCCATGTAATATTTCATTATTTCATGAGGACCATCCATGATACTTAAGAATAAGAAAATATTGATTTTCTAGAAGAGAAATTGAAGAACATATGATCAAAACTAAAAAATAAATGAATATTAATATTATTTATGGATAAAGAGGATTGATGATTAATTTTGTTTGGTATTTGAGACAAGACTTGATCATATATTCTACACTTAGTATATAATTGAAATATTTATTTACATGGCCTTTATTAAAAAATTGAAAAAGGGAGCCCACAACCACTAATTAGGTGCGTAGGGTTAGCGAATTATTAGGTGGGAAAAGTATATCAAGAGGGCGCATAGTGGTAACATTCTAAAGTAGGATCAAGAACACATGTTGTGCACAAGGTGTGCCAATAGTGTCTATGGACCAAGCAATGGGGTGGCATGACCCATGTGGGAAGTGTGTGTCAAGTGTATCTAATCACTGAACCTAGAGTCATGTATTGAGATGAATGAGTAGTAATATATATTATATAGTAGTTCTCCATATAAGTGGAGATTGATCTGGGATGATGTGACATCAGGTAAGGTAGTTTCATCGGTAACTACACGTAATGAATATCAGCCACCCAATCAAATTAATAGTGGATGATGGATCTTCCAAGATCATCATCTTCAAACTATAAACGATTTTTCTTTTATTCCATTTTACAACTATGAACATTATTCATTATTACCCTTGATTCGGACCATCTTCCATGATCTTGCAGAAGGATTTATGTAAGGTTGATCAAATTGAGTCCATTCATGTAGTCAAATTCTTGCATGCATGTGATTAGTCAAAGACCACACTATTTAAGAATTAAAAGAAAATTTGGAGCAGGATATTCAAAAATCCAATATATAGTAATCCAATACGTTTTCACATATCAGTAACTTATTTTTAAAATAAATATCCAATAAGTACATCTTAAAAAATTTGAGGCTTAGTGTCTCTGGAAGACTGGGTTCATATTATATCAAAATGAAACTAAAATATGAAATCCTAATTTTATTCTCTATAATGAGCTCCTAAAAAATAAAAGGATGACCAAGGGTCTATATAAAATGATGTGGTGATCTAAAAAGCCCAGTATGTGTATAATACATGATATGAAGACATAACATGTGATTAAAAGGGATACCGTGATATTATAAAAGATAAGGCTCACGAGTAATCACCTGAGAGAATAAAACAAGGAACACAATATCATAAAATCATGGTAACATTAAAAATTTGGATGAAAAATTGAACATGACATAAATGTGAGTCAAGGAAAATTTCTTAGATAATTTCACATAGTGGAAAAAAGTCTTGTAATGAGTTTGGTTTACTCCCTAATCCCATAAATGGCATCTCATGGGACTAAAACATTACCCAATGAATTAGAGTGATATATGTGTGAAACCATCATAAAAGAATCATTATATACCTATTTCACATAATGAGAATCATTCATAACTCATAACATAATAATTATCTTTAAAACCAAAATTGGTTTCTTCATCTTGGCTTAGATCACAATCAATGGAAATTTCATATTGAAGTTATTTGAGAAATGAACATAAGGAATGCATTAACCTATAAAATGAAGGGATAATAAGATAGTTATATATTTTTTATAAGTATATACAAATTTTACAATCATTACACAACTTTATAGAGAGATATACAGTTAGATAGAGAAAGAATGTCCATAGCCTAATGAAAAGGGATGTTTGGAGAGACCCCTTACTCAAGCCTGATTTGTCATGTTCATTGATTATGTACCTAAATAATAAAATTATATTAATTATTTAAATTATTAAGAACCTCATTCGTGTTTATTATTCCTTTTATTTTATTTATTATCATTTTATATTCAATTACTTAATCATTTAGGTTAAAGTCGGATATTTGGACGACGTTCAACTTATATGTCCAAAATCACTTTAGAAAGATGAATAAAGTCACATAGATTATTGTTTAATAATATCTATAAAAATAACCAAGGGAAAAAATTATTTTCAAATATAAATTATATACATTAAAAAATAATGAGTTTTTTATATGAAAATGAAAATATGTTACAACAATGGAGATGATAACCAACACGAACACATGTGAAACATTTCTATTTTTCAATGATCATGTTGTAAATAAGATTAGTGTTTAATTTTATTTAAATAATTATAATTATATAAAATATATCATAATATTTATCTATATAAACATACATATACCATCCATGTGATGTAGTAATAAAAAATTAATCATATCGCTTCGCGAGGCGGTGATTCACCATAAACATGAACGACATTATAATTATTCAATTGATTCTAAGGAAATAATTTATATTATATATTAAATTTTTAGTAATTATTAATATTTAATTAATATCATATATAAACATTTAATCCATAATCATGAATATCTGTGATATGGGAAGATGGAAAATGAATTGCATCGGCTAGCGAGGTGGTAGTTTGTCGTACACATGTATAACAGTTTCATTCACCATTTGATGGATGTAGAGATGGATTTAAGTTCTTACATTAAATTATTAACGTATTATTATATTGAATATTATTATGTTATTATATCATCATTATTGAGTAAGATTTTATATAGGTGGAAAAATAAATAAAACAAAGATGACCAGTTAAGAACGATACCTCATATTCAGAACACCTTTTTGATATTTGACTTAAACCTCCATAGATTGGACTTATCATAAAACCAAAGAATATAAGAAATGGAGAGAAAATTAGTGATGGAATTTGGGAAGATATTTTCTGAACTAAAGATTGGGGAGAAAATAGGGGTGGCCTTCTCTTAGTGAGAGAGATGATACACTTTAAAATTTTTAACGGAATAGAATATACCCATGTTTTTCACAATCTAAAAGGCTGAAAAATAGATCATTATAGAAACATAAATGATATAAGATTTAAATATTTATATAATATATGAATGAATTTTTTTTATGTTATCTTAACCATTTACTTTTCAATTTAACCCTAGATAAACTATGTTAACCTTAACTGCAGTAATTAGTATATATAGTATTTAAAATTCATTATAACCAAAAATTAATTTGAAATTATTAGATAATATTAATTATATTGATTAAATATATTTAATTAATTTTTCTATCTTCAATTCATAAGATCAAAAAAAGTTAATTTAAAATTAGACCTCCAAACATGATGAAAAAATAGTTTTCTGAACAAAATGTTTTCTTAAGAATAAAAAGTTTTTATATAAAAATTCAACATAATTTTTTTTTCAAATTAACAATATTGGAATAATCATAGGATTATTTAAATTTTATTAATTTTAAACATTCTTAAATAAAATATAACTTCGTAAATGATATAAAATGAAAAGGTAGTTTTCAATAAAAACCTGTATTTTTAACGATTCATTAATAAAATTAAAATTTTTAGAATGATGCCATAAAATTATACGAATAAAATTTTGATATATTGATTTAAAAAAATTATGTTAATTTATTCAAATTAGTTTTCTAAAAGTGGAACAAAATAATTTTATTATTTGTTGAAAATAAGTAATGAAAATAGTTTTTTTGAGATAAATGTATTTTTGAATCCTATAAAGACATTACAAAAATATTTAATACTTATTTGTCAATATATTTTATTTATCCTTCACTCTGAATTATAAAAACTAATTTTTTCCAATTCATACAAACAAATTTAAAAGTTAGGTTATAATTGTCATGTTTAAATAATAATATTAATAGTATATTGAGGTTCGTTAAAACATGATGTTTCATGTCTAAAATGATATAAAAGACATATTTATCTCTATTTTTTTTTAATAAAATCAAGGTTTTACATTATTTCATCCTTAAATAAATTTAATATCCGAGTTCATTCTATAAAACAAGGTGAAAACATGTGAGGGTACATAAGATTCATTGATCACTCTAATTCCCTGGTTCCCTCTTCATATATTGGCTTTGACCACATCACTTTGACCATGTGAGTAATCTATTTGCATAATTGTTTTTTCTCTAAGGTACATTTTCTTTAATGGATGCTACTCCTGATAGATATTATTTTGAAACTATAAAATATCTGAATTTAGTACATCTAAGGGATCTGGTATGTACATTATCTAGAGGGGTACATGGAATACCATGTGTACATCATAATGGGTTGGTGGGACTACTATTCTATAATCCACTGCTCTGATACGATTCATAATCTGAAAGGGGCTGATGTACCTGGGTATTAGACTTCATTTCTTCCTATATTTCATAGATTTCATACCTTGAAATATTTTGAGAAACTATTTATCTATAAACACAAACTCTTTGTCTCATCAATTATTTTCATCATAGTTGTTTTTTTACTATGATCAATCCTGATTTTTACTGGTCTTGAAATTTTCATCCATTTAATCAACAATATTAGGTTGCAAAAATAGTCATTTAATAATTTCATCCCAACATGAAGGGATTTTATATAGCATCCTATGAAGTTTTGAACATAATATTAGATTATTTTAAGAATAATTATCAATGAAATTCAATCCAAGGTCATAATTGTTAACATGTTGAACATGTGTTGACACAAAAATAACACTAATTTTTTTAATGGTCACTGATTCCCACATGAGTGTTACTAATGAAATTTATTTTAATTGAATTTCATAAGATAAATATTCGTACAAATATTTATTCTAGAAATATATATAATTCCTTGATCTATGGGGAATATTTTTTGAAGAGTCATAGTTATGTTTAAGTGTGTTATAGAATTATTGTTCATACCCTATTTGTATAAGAGTATTGTAAGGAATAAACTATACATTAGGGTCATCACGTATGGATCATTTACCCTAAACTAACGAGAATGTGTGGTTATGAAACCCTATGTTTGTAATGAATCATACATGTGATGAAACAATAAAATGGTACATAAAAACTACTTTCAAAATCACATATTCATTATGAACCCTACTTTCGAAGTTTTTTTCATTTAATGAAGGAACCCTAAATTTGAATGTTTAATAATGGCTGTTTAAATCGATAATATTAGCTAAGAATTATGAAATAGTCTTGATGAAAGTAAATATATTTTCAAAGATAATTTTGGAATTATTAAAAGGGTCATTATGATTGATTTCAAGGAATGTATTTAATAGTGTAAATTGTTTGTGCTATTTATGGAAGTTATGATTCTTTTGAATGTTTTTTTTATTTCAAATATTAATGACTTATTGTGGGATATTTCTGAAGATGGTTTGACCAAGAGTTGTTCATACTCAAGATGTTTGACGTGAGGTATAAAAATTGAGATGATATTCAATAAAATAATATATATATAAATATGCATACAAAAGTAGTGATATAAAATAGATACAAGAAGCATGTAATTTTCTTGAGAGATACAATTTGGAGAGAAACATATTTTGATTTATCGACTCATTTATATTACTATTACTATTATTTCTACTACATATTATCATTACATCACCATATGAAACAATGAAGAAACATTTGGTGAAGGCTCACTTTGGAGACATGTATGTTTTAAGATCCGTCTCTTGTTTTCTTTTATTCAATTTGAAGAAAGAATAAGAAATATTGAAGACCAATTTTATCTAATGATATATTGATTATATGAATACACCCATTAGTTTCAGTAGAAAACTTTAATGATTAAGATGTACAATCAATCAAATAAAAATATTATCATTTATTTGAGTTTCGACTGCTCATACTCTGTAATGGAGAAGTGTCAACTTCTTCTACTAATATATGGATATTCGGTTTTTGTAAAAGAAATATACTTCCCTATAAAATCCTTTTAAGGTGTTAAATGTCCGCACTCAGTTGTTGTTTAATGGTCTTAGTATAAGATGATCTGATAGTGAAAATAAAAAATCTCATGGATTTTAGAGTTGGTGGAGTGGACTACGTAACATGTGTTCCCTCAAACCCTACATATGACTATGTTTATTTCCAATATTTATTCCTATTTTTCACTAATATTTGATAATAGGAAAGGGTAACTGTATAAAAAAAGAGTGTTATAAATATGTCAATGTTTTTGAAGAACATAGTTCACCCCCTCTTTTGATTTTTTCATCATTACAATAATTTCGTACAAAAATTTTTGTCAATGGCTAGACTCTATAGGAGATATTTCTCCTTTAGAAAATCTGTTACTACATGATACCAACAAGTTATATCAGAGGAATTTCAATAGGTTATTTGAAAATATTGAATATTTATGATGGATATAATAAGACCATTTTAATATATTCAGATGAAGACATTTGGAAATGGTTGATTCTTGAGAAAGTATGTCGATAATTCATGATCCATACTTCAATTGTGATAATTATGGATACTGGAAATCTTGTATGGGTATTTATTTAAAAAATTATGGAAAAAAGGTTTATTTAATGATTGTTAAGTGTTATTAAATTTATAAAGATTATTTTGGAAGATTATATTATTGATAATTAAAAATAATATGATCTGATGTCAAAAGATATGAAAGTTATTACATGTGGTTTAGGAACTGGTGAATTGAATAGTTTATCTCAATTTTTTACTATAAATGATATGTGGTAGATTGATGATGTGTCATGTGAGGGATATGAAAATATCATAAAATTAAGATACACTACTCAAAAACAGAAGTTTGATACTTCTAGAATGTATGAGAATGGAACAATCAATCAAATGAATGGAATATTGAAAGAGATTTTAAATAATGTTGCAGCTTTGGGAGATTCAATTTCACAATCATATGAAGCATAAAAAGTATTCAAAGTTATACCTTCTATGTGTAATGGGATATCTAAAGAATTATTCTTGTCTATATCAGTAAAGAATATGACAATGAAAGAGTTGTTTAGGTATTTAAGGATGTTTGAAGAAGAGATAAAAGTTAATGATGAAAATCATATCAAACATGAAGAATATTAAATCAAGACAACAATATATGAATCAAATTATCAAATTAATCTATATTTAGATAAATATTTATTAGATAAATATTTATTAGATCTTTCTGAAAAATTTGAAATTTTGTATAGAATGAATAAAGGTACTAAAGAAAATAGATGTTTTGAATATAAAGAAAGAAGTCATACAAAGGTAAATGTACATTAAATAAATATAAATTTAATGAAAATTAAAATAAAAAGTAGATAAATATGTAAATTTTATGTTAAGTAATTATTTTGGTTCATATGATGAGTCTTTTCTGTATTCATTGATTGAGTATAAAATTTTATGTCTCATGTATGATATTAATGAGGTACAATCATCTTCTGTTCTAAAAAATTTTCATAATGAGTAAAATAAATATTTTTTTATGATACAAGAAAAGAATGAATGCTTAGTAAAGGACCACTGGACAATTAGAAAGTAATATTTTACAGTTTTACTATGTAAAGAAAATTTATCAAAGTAGATTATAGATTCAAAATCAAATACTTCTAAAATTTCATATGTTTACATGAAACTAAGATTAAAGAATTATATAATTAAGTTAATGATTTAAGAAAATATTCTATTAAGTTAATAAAATGAGTAAATATTTAAATCAAATCCTAGTAAAAAATAAAACAGCAAAAGAGAAATTTGGAATAGGAAGTAATGGGGAAAGACCAAAACTAAATAAGAATTAATTTTTTCTTGGATTAAATAGAAAAAACTTGTCTAATATTAAATTTTATATTTTGATATTAATGGAAATTATGGAAATGATTTATTTTTTAGAAAATTGAAAATTTCACTTGTTAAAATTTTTTATTGCTCAAAATAATTATCTACCTATAATAGAGAAATTATTTATTAAGAAAACAATTTTGGTTACCCAAAAATTTTGTATCTAACACTATAAGACCCAAAAGCATATAGATACAAAAAGGAACATGTATTTTATGATTTTTAGTATGATAAAAATACGACTTATTGATAAAATAATTAAGTGGTAGGTCGTTTGATAAATGAAAGTATCCACTGAAGGAGTGAAGAACCATGAAGTGATTTATTATAAAAAATGAAAACCCTCAGTACTAAATCCCATGATCAATGAAGTATTTTATTATAATAATTATATGCTTCAGATTCATTAACATTTTTATACATGAAACTAATGATATTTATTATTATTTTTTGATAAATATTCTTCTTTACTCTTTAAATCAATCTCATTCTATTTTTATTACATAATTTATTTATAAAAAATGACAAATTTTTTTAATAATTATTTTACTCTTTAAATAATAATAGTCCTTGTTTAGATAATGGAAAAGTAATATTTTCCATCTTTAAAAACCAATTCAACTATTTTTATTTCCTTTTTTCAAAATTTACATTTTTTATGTAATCAGAAAAATTCTTCTTACAAAATGTGTATTTTCAAAAGTGAAAATATATAATGATTGTGCTATATTTTTTATCTAATGAAAATGAAACTTCATCTGAATTTTTTCCGAAAGAAACGTTTCATATTCTTCTCCAAACTTTTTATTTTACCCATTTACTTCTTCTTATTAGAAATAGTCTGTTCCAAAAAGTATTTAAAACTAGTTACATAAAGATAAAGTGATATAGTAATTAGAGTTCAGAAGAAATTGTTTCTTAAAAAAGGAAAAAAGGTAATTATTATGACGTGTTTAAAGAATATTAAATTTTGTAATTTGAAAATTCATTTGAAAAAATATCTAAAATAAATAAGGACGTCCATAGCCTTGAAGAACTAGAAATCTCTTATTCTAAAATTTTTCCTGAAAAGATGTTATTTAAAGTCATTTCTTTGAATGATTACAAAATGAAGCTCCATTTTTAGTTGAATACATTTATTTAAATGTATGATGATATATAGAAATAATATGTTTCAAAATTTGTTTTTTATTCACTAAAAAACTAATATCAGAATATGATAAATTTTTCAATCTCAAAAACAGACATAGTAGCTTTGAATTTATAAATTCTATGTCAAATAATGTTTCTAAGAAAAAAAATCTATTATAAAGATTTATATTGATATATTAAATCTGTTTCTAGTTTAATAGTGTTCTTATTTTATCTTATCAAGGATTATAAGATATTAAAAGTATACTAGAAGAATATTCAATATTTTTAGCTGATTTTAGTTAAAAAATTCGATGTATGGAATGTTTAGATGAATAGTCAAATACTTTTTAAATGTACAATTTTCAATGTTGTATGTACAATTTTTAAAATATTTTTTAGTAAAAATAGTGCAATTATGTTTTTCATAATTTATTTCTAAAATTATTAGACTTATCTTAAAAAATCATGTACTCAAGGACTATTCTCTTTGTTTAAATGATCATATATTTATAAATAAATAATAAATTTAGGGTGAGTTAATTTTATTAATCTTATCATTTCATTGTCAAAAAAAGGAGATGTTTATATATGCTAAATAATATTTATAAACAGGTAGAAAATTATTCTTATTTATAACTTCATTGACAAAGGGGATATGTTTTGTACAAAAAAACTTATATAAAGGGATAATTATGGGAAACGTTTATAGTTTATACTCATAGTTTGTAGTTTGAATTTATATCTTTATGGGGGAGAAGTTTTCTATGAACATTTAATATTGTGTAGCATTTTTATTCTTTATAATAAGAGAGACATTCATTCTGGATTTTTTTCTATTTTTTTTTTAAATTTTAAATATTTTAGCTTATCAGCTTTGTGATCATCAAAAATCGGTATGTTGTTAAGAATGTGTTTATTCAATGTTTTTCGTAATTTCTTTTGGGGTTTTCTGATCACAAACACCCACATGTGTGTTACTTTAATTAATTTTAAGTGAAATTTCAGAAATTATTATTTGTGGAAATCTTTATTCTAGAAATATATTCATGTCATCAATCTATAGGGAATATTTGTTGGTATATTTTGGATATATTTAATCATGTTATGTAAACAATGTTCGTACCCTACATGTGAATAATTAGTTTATGGAATAAATCCTATGATTAGATCATGATTTATTGATCATATACCCTACACTATCAAGAAATTATTGTTAAGTAACCCCATGTTTTTAAATAACCCATTTTTTAATAAAAAAAATGTGGTACATAAGCCCTACTTTTGAAACAAACTATATGTTATCGACCCTATTTTTGTTGTTTTTACTTTTATTGATGAACCATACATTCGATGATTCAATGATGGTGTTATGAATCTGTGACATTATTTGAGAATAATGTAACAGTCTTGGCCGATGTACAGATTTTCTCAAATAAAATTTTCAATTGATCGTAATTCTGTTTATGATTGATTTAATGAATTGTATTTAATGGAGTAAAGTTTTTCTATTCTTTGAGAACCTATGAATCCCTTGATATTATTTGAATTCAAGTATTCAGGATTTATTGTGCGATATTTCTGGAGTTAGTTTGATCTAGAGATATTCGGCCTGTTGTATTAATATCAATTCACTCTTCATCGAATATATATATATATAGTATACATACCTGAGAAATTATATAAAAAAGATAGAATAAGTGTGATGTTGACTTAAAAGCTACACTTTGGAGACAAACTTGTTTTGATCTATCAAATCACTATGTTGTTATTATTATTTCCACTACAACATCATATCATTACATCCTCTTAAGTAGGAATCAAGAAGAATTTAGCGATGATACACTCTGGGGAAATACTTGGATAAACATCTGTATAGTGTTTTATTTTCTATTTTCGAAGAAATAATATACAACATTGAAGTCCTACTTTTTGTTGATCTATATTGATGATCTGAATACATTTTCTAGTTGGTACAATAAATTGTGATGTTTAACCTATATCATCAAACAAATGAAACACTTTTGATTTATTTGTGTTTTGACTGCTTGTACTCAGTTGTAGTGAAGTCTCAACTTCTTCTACTAAGATGTGGATATTCTATTCCTTGTACAAGAATCAGATGGCCTGATAAAATCCTTTTATAGTGCCAACTACCTGCACTCATTTTTTAATTAATGGTCTCCGGATAATAGGACCTGATAGTGAAAATTTACAATCTTGTGGAGTTGAGTGTTGTTGGAGTGGACTAAGAGATATTTGGTCCTAAACCACTATACATCACTGTGTTCATTTCCATTGTTAATTTCTAAAACTCACTTGTCTTGGAGAGAATGAAAGGTTCACTACATAACTAAAAGAGAGTTCTGAATTTGTCAATGTTTTTGAAGAACACAATTCACCCCACTCGTGTATTTATCTTTTTTATAATCATTCTTACCAATATAGTGTCATTGAATGATTAGGTACATAATTAGAAAAAATAAAACTAAAATAAAACACATTTTTATTTGTATCCATAATGAGATCCAACACCCCTTGAGCTCATAAATCTGCACAAGATAACCTAGGAAAAACATAATCAAAAGGAATGAGCTAAAAATAATACTAAGGTAACTAAACCTGAGAATAAAGCCTTGCACATGTTTTAGAGGGTATAACATGATGACATAAAAGGCATGGATCATGAATATAGGGATGGAAATAATAAAATATAGATCATGGAATCATATGATAATGTAAATATTGGAAATTGATAAGAATATATAACATGACATAAACAGTAGTCAAGGCTAAATTAAAAGACTATATTACATGCTGAACAAAGCCCTATAATGGGTTAGGTTTAGTCTCTAATGCCATACATGAAATCATTTCACACTAAACATTACCCAATGTAGTGGAGAACTATTTGGGTGTTCCCATAATAACATGATCATGCATACATGTGTCACTAGAATAATCAAACATAAAGAATAGACATAAGGGTTACTCACGGAAAGAAATGGGTATCGTAAACATATCATATGGAATAAACAAAGGGTGTTTCAAAATGGTATCCATGAAATAAGGTATTTAATTCATTCATGGTAATTCGTAAAGGGAAAAAAATAATAGATCATGAATAATTATGTCCCATTGAATTGGAAATAATAAATATATTTGTTAGGAAACATTAAAAATATCCCACTGATGTATGGTTTTAGGGAAAAAAGTGTCTTTATAGGGGATAAAGGAATAAATATTTTCCTATACATAGAAATAAAACATGTTAGTTTTCATTATATAATTTTTTATGTTAGAAAAATACTAATATATTATAATATTTTATGTAGTGTACATGAAAATGGGTATGAAATGGAGATGTTCCCTTTAAACGAGCTTTCTTAGTGGAAGGAATTAATAAGGGAACCTTATAAAAATGTAATTTCCCATAAAATAAAAATGAATCGGGATATATAAATATGTTTGGTAATTATAAAAAATAATATACGATAATTATATAAGAATTATAAATAAATAAATTTGATAAAAGAAAGTGGAACTATAATCCATAGGTAATTTGATGATTCAGAGAGACCTCTTGCCTTATGTGTGAAGGCGTTCCACACTTGTACATAATGTATTGAATAATAAAATTATATTCCTTTATCAGATTATTTAGAGCCTCTTATACATGTATTTGATTTATTATAATTTTATTAAGTTCTCTTATGTCCATTTTTTTAGTTATAAATTTTAATTTTGTTGTTCTGGGAGCGTTTGTTAGATGGTTTCATGGTCGATTTACTTTTATATAATTATAGAAGTTTTTGTAAAACGGGATAATTATTTACAAGTGAAATTATATGGTATTAATGAAATTAAATAATTTTAAATGGTCTCATATGTCATTTTTTATTATGAGGATGATTCATTTTATAAAATCATAATGATAAATTTTTAGTTTAGTTTGGTGGTTTTTTGGATCATCATGAGAAAGTTTCATTTTATTTAATATTATGCCTATATATTACATCTAGAAAATTAAACCAATTATAGTATATATATTACTATATTTTTTAACCATAATAATGGTTTAATGATAATCCTTTAATGCTATAATAGAAAATTAATACTTGTCATTCACAAAGGTGATTAATCGACATATCATAGAAACTGTTTTCATTTTTAGAATAAAGGGAGAAGCCAATTGATTTTTTGATAGATATTCCATTAAAAAAATTATAGTATATATATAATTTTTTAGTTATAATTCCACTTTGTTTGGAGGATGTGAGGATAGGATAAGAAAAGAAAATAAATTAAATGAGAAGGACTGAGGATTCAACCTCTTGAATGTTATATCTATGAGAACCTCCTTCATGCACATGATTTTGGTATTTTTTGATACCATTATCTCTCAGACATGTGGAAGTTGATTATGAAGGGAATTGAGTAGAATACTGACAACATTCATGGCTCAGAATGTGTGAGGGGAAGGGGTGTTGAGGGGTCGCATTTATATGTGGATGAGAGGGGTATTTTTTTATTATTATATTCATTTGTTTATTATTTTGGATCAAGAGTATCAATAGTTTTGATTATTGGCACTAAATATTGTAAATGGTTTCAAAGGCTTTCAGCCAATGGGATTTTACATTATCCATTACTCAAAAATTCATGTATTTATCTTATAATGTAAAATAACGTAAATTATCATATTTCACTATTCACTATAAATTCCACTATTTTAGAAAAATACCAATACATAATCCCAAACATTTTTAGACATGTTGATTTAAAAAACTGAAATCCATTTTATGAAAATATATTTATAAATATGAGAAATATAATTTTTAAACCAAATAATCATTTATTTAAAAAAATAATATTTTAATATTTTAATTGATTTTAAAGCCCTCTATAAAAGTAATTAAAGTTGCCTAAATTTATATTATAATTACTAAAAAACATAACATTATTTTTTGAATCTATTTTATGAAAACTGATTTTCTTTTATACTATTATATTAATTATTTAATTTTAAATATACACTTTTGTTTTACAACAATACCAAAACCAAATTTACCATTTAGGAAACATTTATTTACTTATACCATGTTATAAATATATCATATTTTTATTTTTTATATGACTAAATTTTATTTATACTTTCATTGGTGAGCTTACTATTCTAATGACCAAATAACAATTCCTAACGATTTGATTACTATTCTAACGGTCAAGTTACTATTCCAATGGTATAAGTTCCTTATATTTTCTAAATTCAAATTATTAATTTCAATTTTTATTCACCTATATTTTATATCAAGGTTATATATATTATCATGAATGGATCAACTCAAATCTAGGAGTACTGAATGAATGAGAAAAAAGATGAGGATCTCTCACTTGGTCATTATCATCCCATGATCTAGGCATGATGGACACTACACCGACCCCTCCTCCCTCGTCGAGGGAGGGTCCTCCTCCACCACTCAAAAGAACCTCATCCACTTCCCTTCTCTCATTCCTTTAACCCTGACTTCATCCCCTCATTTTTTCAGATCTCTCTCATCCCGAAGGTTCTTTAGTTGTTCGACGGATCCCCACTGCTATCGATTTCGAATATAGAATTCAATGATTCTTATTATTTAGTACTTGTGAAATTGATTGCATGATTGAAACAACTTCAGACATTAGTGGATTCTTTCGATGACCAAATATTTTGATCTTGGGGTTTATAGAAGTGTGTTACTGTTGGGATCCTTGATTCCAAGCATACAATCCTAATGTCTTCTTCAAAGGAGGATATGGTCCTAGCATGTTTGAGCACACCCCGTATCTGTAATGTTGGAGATATGGGTATGATTTCCAAAACTACTGAATCCTTTTCAAAATATATCAATTCTTTTCATGTTAGGGAATCCCATAAGGAAATATATTTATTCGGATATTCAGATTATGGCCATTTGTCACCCACTTACACGATGAATTTGGGTTGAATTTGATGGGTCCCATGCGCATTTTGAGTACTTCTGGGTGGTTTTTGGATAAGAGTTATTCAATAAAAATTTAGTTATCTTTGAATCTCGGTGCGATTTGTTCCATATGTGAAAGTGATTGGGGTATGTATTTGAGGTCTACATGAATGTTAAGTCTATGAAGAAGGAATTTGGATTGAGTGTGAATCAGTTGAATTAGGTTCCAGTTGGGATGCCTCTTCATAGTAGCATGTCATTGAATGATGATTACAATGGAACACTTATGGGTTGATATTTTTTAGGTCCTGATCGAATGGTCATTCAAGATACTGGTTTTGGGGCCTAGTTTGCAGAAACCTATGAGATGAAAAAAGAAAATAGAGCCTCTTCCTCTTAATATTAAAGTAAAGGATATATTTTGTAGACCAAAAAGTGATTTGAAAGGGATGAGTCCTCTAGGGTGATTGGAACCTTATAGAAATTCAAATTTCATGGATGGTAATTTTAAAGGCGTTCTTGGTCCTCTTGAAAGTACCACACATTATGAGGTGGAAAGGGATGATTATGTTAGTGTAATTGGAATTAGGGCATCCCAAGTTGAATGTGTTAGTGGTGGAGTGGGGGAGGTCTGTTGGATACTAATTTGGACATGCAGTGGGGTGGTTTTCTTCAATTTAGGGGTGTTCAGATGAATGAAGAACCTCCTACTGATCAAAATGATGATGAAGTTACTTAGTTTGAGGTTTTGGAAGACTGAAATATAATACATTGGATTATGGGGAAATGATTTATTCATCCTAGAGACTCTTATACATTAAGATGAGAGTAATAGGATGCCATGCTAATTTTGGGTGCACATAAAAATATCCTTTCGTAGGAGATTTAGAAAATGAACACCTCCTCGAAAATATTTGATAAGTGGGGAAATGTTTTTGATGATTAAAGGGTGTTGAAAAATTTCCATTTGAGGAATTGGGGAGTTGTAAATCATTATTGAAGGAAATTTTTACACATGGGAAGAAGAAGTTGATTGACAGTGAGGGATTCATATCTACCCCAAAAAGAAGTCTAAGGAATGACTAATCAAATATTTTAAAGACTACATCTATCAGAACACCCTTCATGTTTTTAACAAGGGTTAATGTTGATATTCTCAAGATCTTCAACCAAGGTAACTCTCAATCAAAATGGGAAACTGATGATGAGTATGGTTTGGGAATGATTTTCCATATTATGATATGTAATTTTTCTTATGCTGTGTAACATATAGGATTTACCTATGTATTATGTTTATAAATTATATGGATTGATTTCAAGAATAAGTGCTAATAGAACGTGTGATTCTAAGTCCCATTTTACCTGAAACAATTGTATGAAAAGTATTAATGTTTTAATAAAAATCACGCAGAGTTTTCCTAAAAATGTGGAATAACTAAAAATAAAATTCCTATATCAGAAATATCAGGGAACCACTAACCTCAGAGTAGAGGTTTTATCCTAGGCATGACATAACTTTTATCTTAACAGGTCGACTATTAAAATGTTTTCATGGGATGTAATAAGGATAAAATAATTTAACAGAAAATATTTTATTCGAGGCATCAAATTTTTTTTAATGATCTTTTTAAAAAAATTTGGGATATCACCATAACACTAGAATTCCTTTGAGGCCTTGAGAATGAGATCTCTCCAATAAATGGTAATATGTTGTGGATCAATGATCAACACAAATCCAATTTGTAGGAACCTCATCTCCACCGATGACACATTGATTATCCACCATCATCAACTGATCTGAATCAAGGTAGGGTGGTTTTTAATTTGTTATTTTCCACCATTATTGGTTTTAATGACGAATGAAAATCAATAATTGAATATATTGATTCAAATTTCAATCATCTTGTGGGATGGTACAATTTTTGTGGGTTATGAGTACTTATATAACCCAAATTTCTCATCCTTGATCATTGGACATGAACACTTGTCCAATAATGATAAAGCTTATTTGTTATGAATTTTCACCCACTGTTCTTCCTGTCCTTCACAATGGGAACCCCGTGGTCATGGCTCAATTTTATTGGAGGATCAAGACATGATCAGACCCCTCTATTAGTGGAAAATTGAAAACAGATGCCAAATCCGTGTAGAACATAACTCAAGGAACCCAGATTTATGACCATTTCATTGTTCAGGCATCAGAGGAAGAAAAGAGGATCGTAGAAGTGGAGGTGGTGGAGACAGGCAACGATAGTGGTGGACCACTATTAAACCGTGGTGGGGTGTGGTGGTATCCGTGGGCGAAAACATGAAGCAGATCGGCCGAGATGGGGAAAGTGGGCCGAGTTAGACTTAGGTCATATCCGAGTGGGACCTGGTGTTACAGGAGCGGGACTGGGCCATGTTCGACCGTGCTGATCGACCACGAGCCATGAAAACTCCAACAGATGTGTGACCGCGAATGTTTGGTGTATGACCAACTTCCGCGGTAGCTCATGCTTTTATGTCGACCGTGACGGCTGGATTAGGTGGTCTACCGTGGTGGTCCACATCCCTATGACCTCACTCTAAAATTTCAAACAACCATAATAATCAAACAATTTATCCATTTGATGAGCTATTTATGAAATTGGGAAACTGACAATGAGACATTCCTTTTAGATAATGTGGTGAGATTTTAGCTTAGAGTAGTATTGGTTGAGATCATTCCCATTGTCCTTTCCTCGAGGGTTGAGTACGACATTACATCAGCATTACTTTATTGTAGTCAGCTTTAGAGACTGAGTCCCAGATTGAGTTATGGTATCCCTACTTGGAATTGGAGAGATCCTCTATCACCCATAGTGGAGTTTTTTCTAATCAACATAACCTACAAGAGTTGGGTATTGGTCCTCTATCTAGCAGGCTACATCAGTAGAGTTAGTGGTATTCCCCAATGTCATTGGTAAGGATCTCCTAAACTACAAGTCGCATTAGTAGGTTTAGTTGTATTCTATGGACATGATACCCTACGTTACGGGATGATCTAGATTGGGTTTGTGGTTTTATCAAGGAAACATCCCCTTATATGTATCATAATATTCCTTGAATAATGTATTCACTTTGGGTAGGGCCCAAATGAGTTAAAACTCTTAGTGAGTGTCTCTGATTATATAATGGCTTGAGGTGGGAGATCTCACCAAATTATCATGCTTTGAGAAGAAATCTTGTAGAAGTAGATTGGTTATATCTTACCTCTAGTCCTTGTGTCTTGGACTAAGTATATTTAGATGTTCTTGAAATATGTTCTATAGACATATACTTGTGTGGAGATGACTGTACCTTCCTTTGTGGAATTTCCTTCATGGTATTTCCTTTGTGTTATTTATTTTGTCGCATCTTATTTGTGGTTTTGGGGTGTCCTACTGGGTATTTTTGTCCTCACCCCTATACAGGATTTTTTTTGCATGTGCCATGTCTTTTGTAGACGGCTAACCCTTTAACAGATTCCTAGATGGAACAGAACTAGGTGGTTCTTAGTGAGTTCGGATAAAAGAGGCTGGTTCCCATGGTTGAAAAAGTAGTCCTAGTACCTTTTTTCTTCTATGCTGGACTTGTGGTTACAAAATATTTTTTGGGGGGCTTGTTTTGACCCTATTTACATACCATTACATTCGCTGTAGTACTTTGGTTGTGGTATTTAGTGGTTCTCATTCATTGTTTATATAGTGTTTCTACATTTCATCAATTGTTGCATTGAGATGTGTGTGTGTGTATAAGTACTTAGGCTAATGTATCTTGGTTGTGAGATATGACTTCTCGGTGCTCGTCAGAAACCCTTGGCCTCTTGGAGGAAGTCTTGGGTTTGTCATGATATGGTCCCCTCTAGGATGGGTTTTGATAGATTGGTATCAAAGGGATTTGTTCTACTTTAGAACCGAGAGACTATGAGATTGGTTTGGTGAAATAGTGTTATGTTTTTCGAGTTCGTATTTCATTATAGGGAGTCTATTATTGGTGCGGCGACTAACTTATCTATACAATATGACTCTAGGCACCTGATATTGAACTCGATACATGAAAAAACTGGTTTTAGGAAAAAATGGTACATCCATATTATATGAATGGTTGTGTATTCCATTTATTTCTTGAGTAATATCTTCAATTATTCTATATTGACCACATTATATATTGTTTCATTTCAGGATTCATCCACACAGAAAGACATCTATGGTATATTTAATGATTATGATGATGATCTACATAGTAATGGGGAATCAGTAATGGGTGTTGTACATGAGATAGCACCTTCCGGTGGTTTACCAGTTATAGCACCACCCATCTAGTAGTAGCTATTACTAGCACTACTAGATGAGGATGCACACAGACTGAGTGTATTTCAAGAGTTCCAGAGGTAGTGAACTACCACGTATTGAGTGTGACAGACCCCCATGTAACACACCAAGCTTCAACAGTACGCTTCCCTTTGAATAGTATAGTAGCGTGTGTTGTACGAAACTCTGAGATTCTAACACGCCGTAACCAATCAAAGTAGCCATTATGAATAGTAATACCCAAATTTTGATATTCTATACATTTTATCATTTAAAATGGACTTCACTTTTGGATTTTGAATATCAAAATTATCCTAGGATGAAATTTTGGTACTTTTCAGCTAACTTTTATATTTTGATGAATAGTGAAAATTACTAAATTTTAATTAAAAACAACTTTTTTAATAAAAATAATTAATAGTGATAAATTATGAATTTGAGTGGTTTTAAAGTATATTTAAAATATATTTTAACCATTTAATACAATTTTGGTCATTGGACATAATTTTACAATTAAAACGGACATAAACATGTATCAACATTTTGATAGTTATTATATCTAAAAAACATGCTTTTTCTTTTGAGAGCGGGAAATAATTTTAAATTAATTTCTGTGAGTTCTATGTTTTGAATTTGGAAAAATGGATTCCATATTTGGAATAAGGATATCAAAATTGTGTAAATAGGTTACTTTTATTTTTAGACATTTTGAATAATTACTTAGGTAAATATTTTATTTACCATGGTTAAAGGGTAAATCCGGTAAATAAGGGTAACAAAATAATATAATAAAAATAATAAATTACTCTAAAACATGTCCTATCCTTATTGGTGGATACATGTTGGACCATGGGAATCTTTGGGTCGACTTTGGGACCCATGGAGCCACTTGTTGGTGATAAGGACACTTTATATTAATTAAGTTAAAATAAATACAAAAATGACAAAAGTATATATCTTTTAGAAAATAAAATTTTACATAGGGTTATATATGTTGGATTTTAGATTATAAATATTCATTATAAATCTAATTTTTTTTATACATAATGGTATTTTATTTAAAATTTTTAAACATTGAAAAAGTTAAAATATATATGACACAATAATGATGCAGTATTTTCCTTATTAATGAGAGAATCAAATAATGGTTATTATAAATGTTGAAATAAATATACTTTGAAGGTTTTGATGACATAAAATAATTTTATTGGTTAATATGACATGTTATTATTTCTTAAATGAATTTGTTTCTAATTAATAAAGCTTTTAAGACTTTTAAAAAAATCAATTATTGAGTAGTGTTAAAATTGACATAAATGAGTTTTGAAAACAAATATTATATTATTAATTTATATTTTATTCCTAAAAATCTATGGTTCAGCCAAATCAATCATATCAGTATTGGTATATCATTAATAGACCACTTTGGTGTCACTTGGATGTATATAGTATGTTTATTAACTATATAATATAAAAATACAAAGTGACATGGTAAGTGTCAAACTAATTAACTAAGAGTTAAAACTAAAATATACGGTAAATATAATGACCCAAACCTATCTAAATTCTATTGGTTGAGTGGTTTTCGACCCATACCCACCTTAAAATTTAAATAATCTACTTTGGATCCATTTGAAATGGAATATGAATTTATTATAAAATAATATTTCTAGATTTTCCTAAGGTGCCCCTCCTCCCCCTTATAAAAGGACGCCACTTCTAACCAATTCTTTACACCTTCAAAGCCTTTTGGTTGGACAAAACCTGCCCAAATACTCTCTCAACATCTCTCACTTAAACATAGAGGCCTTAGTTTGATCATAAATCCAACCTAAGGAGCCCTTTTGATCAAATCTAAAGGAAGAACCCGAAGAAGAGGTAACGTCTTCACCACCCTCTTTAAAGTTCCTTTCTTCTTCAACTTCTTCTTTCCTTGTTATTTCCATTCTATAATTATAACCCTAGTACCTTCTATATACTGTGATGTTATTATAATTATGAAGCAAACAAATTCATTATTCTATCCATCCATTGAATGACATGTCACTATACGTGCGTACATACGGCCTACCGTCTCTATGTTGTGGTGTAATTGTTATTCAAGATACTATTATTTAAATGGGTATAATAATGATGCATAATTAATGCAAATAATAAATATAACATGAGAATGATTCTGTCTATATGATATAACATCCAATTATATATTATTATAATATCAAAAGTGTTGGGAAAAAATCCCTCATGTTATCATTGAAACATTTTTTAGGTGATTGTGTTTGTTGACAAAGTGGAAATCTGAGTGGTGATTGTTGACAAAGAAAAACAATGACATACAAATTTGTTGACAAAGAGGATTTAATGATGGAATATTGAGTTCAAGAGCAGATTTCAACAATCCATATTTGATTCAAGAACGTCGACAAGAGGAATGGATGATCTGGAGGCGGTAAAAAAGAACAGATATAAGGTGGCGCCGTTTTTGGCAAAGGGACTTGCGCGCCGTGTACTTGAAGGCGTGGAAACTTGCACACCATATTTTTTTCAAGACCAGGTCATCAAAATGTGGAAAAGGGACAAGTGTCACGTAAGTATTGGTGGTGTCGCCCATGTGACTTGCGCACCGTGAAAGAGACTTGTGTGCTGATTCCTTGGAAGCTTGAGAACTTCCAAGCCTATGGTTTTTCAAGATCAGAAGATCAAAATATGGAGAAGTAAAGAGGTTCGCGCAAGTTTGTAAAGGGGTCGTGCAAGTGACTTGCAGGAGAAGAGACCTGCGCACCGAGACTTGCGCACCGAGGAGAGACTTGCGCACCGTCGCGCAGGGGTGACCGAATGCCTATAAATACTGGACCACCCCTCTTCATTCATCACTAAAGTTCCCCACTTTGAGAAATCAGAGCTCCCGTCATGGTGGTGTAGTGGTCGAGAAATTGGTGTGTGATCACGCAGGTGGAGTTGCATGCCAGTGAGAGGATTTGCACGCCAGTGTGAGAAGTTGCGCGCTGGTTGGTAGTTGCACGCCATTATTGGTTTGGGCGTAAAAGGAAGAGAGTCGTGCAAGTTAGGAGTTGAGGAATATGGTGTTGCGAAAGTGATTATGGTGGACTTTTTCACCCATTTTGAATTGTGCACTGATACTTTCACACTGAGATAGACATGCTCACCAAGTTTTGTTTATTTCCGACAGTGATTTTGGGGCTGTGTGGAAGCTGGAAGATTGCCCGATAGGTTCGGTGGAAAGAGAGATTCATCTATGGGTGAAAGATTGAACTTCAATATAGCATATACATATATGGGAAGATGCATTCTTTCATGAAAATGAAGAGACCTATAGGTCTATAAACTGTGAGTGGATCCTTTCTAGAGCAGTGAGCGAAGGAAGAGGAAGAAGGTGATCCTCTTCACCGACAGTGAGACAGAGAGAGAGAAACAGGGAGTGACCCTTGGAAAAGCAGTGATCTGACCCTAAACCTTGTAAAGGCGGTGAGCCTAGGACAAATTGACTATTTCTGAACATTGTAATCCACATCTAGTTATGAATAGTGGAATTTGGTGAGACCGAAAACTTGTCGGCGTATGCTCCTTGGACGTATCCCTTAGCGGTGAACCAAGTAAAAATTGTTGTGTCATGTCCATGTTGTACCTTATGTTTATATTGTGCATCAAGAAAGAGAGAGAAGAGTGTTTTTCTTAATAGAAAAACAAGATCATAACGAGCTTTCATTTTGAATTAGTCATACCCTGATTCACCCCCCCTCTTAGGGTACTTAGCCTAGTGGACCAAACAAAAAGAATGATATTGTCGTTCGGGCGTATGTATAGATTACCGTCACCATGAACGCGATGAGATTCATTCCCCATCGTATCCATTAAAGACTAAATTTTATTGGATGATTAAAAATAATATTTAAGGACTTAATATCATTCTAGATATGAGTATGATACAACCTATCCAGAAAAAACACGGCTTATATAAAAAAAACAAGTAAGTTAACACCCAAAACGATGATAATACTAAGATGTTATTAACAAAGCAATGTTAAAAGATCATATATGATATCATAATAATAAATATGATTCAATAATAATTATTTCACCATTATATAAGAGGTTTACCTACCATCAACCAAGGAAAAGTACAAGGTAAGGGTTATTTCAGAATTTCTTCATTATCTGAGGTTGTTTATACCTAATTATCTACTGGGACCTATTTATCATACACATCCATGTTTCTTAAAAATTTATTTCAAATCATTCATACTATTTTACAGAATACGGGTTAAAGTCATTTATACCCTTTTTTGAATTTTTATAAGAAGCTTATAAGGGAATCTTTTCTTTGTTTTTCAAACAAGGTCATTTTTAACCTTTTCGACAGAATTAAGGTAAGAATGTCTTTTTTTAACTTATACGGCAGGTGTGGCTATTTTTCACCGTTATAAAATCTTCTAAGATTCCCTTACAATATTATAAGAATATTTTCAAAGTAAATGTTTTATTTTATAATTATGTGACTTTTAAATGATTTAAAAAAAGAGATACTTCCCTCAAATAGTTTTGATTTCATCTATGTCAACATCCTTTGATGGATTTTAAGCTTATTTGAAGTTAATTTATTATGATACAAAACTTCCATATTGTATTGAAGGTTTTGTGATATGTTTTACTATTGATGTGGTATTTTTATAACATTCATGGTTTATGGAGAAAGTATTGACATTTCATATTCTAGTTTTAATACGAATTTTTAAGTTATGCTTAAACCTGTTCATATGAGGAATGCATTGGACTTAATAAGTGACGGGTGGAGCCCACTATAGCTCCTTGATGCATCGGTAGGTCTCATTATACAAACTATTTTCTTGGAACAAGGCCTCGACAAAATCTTATTTATAGTCTTGGCACGAGGCCTTGGCTACGTTGTGATGATAGTCTGGCATTATGTATTCTGTCATTATGAAAGTTGTTATTGATATTTCATGTGATTGTTCGACTAGTAGAATATCCATGTGAATAATTAAATGGTAGTATTTAATTTTATATATTCCATATTATGCTGAAGTTTAAGCTTAAAGAGCTTTTGTTTTAGTAATACATTTCCTTAAATGTTTGTGTTTATTTATGAATGTTTCCGCTATATTGTTATCCTTACTGAGCATCTGAGCTCACCCCTTTCAATGTTTTATTTTCCCTAGGATGTGAAGAAGTAATTTATGAATGACCTATAGGGATAATATGAGGGGATATAGAGACAATATGTTGTTGCAGTAGTTTTCATTTTTATGATGTAATGTAAGACTTATGAATATAACTAGTGTTTACAAGGCTACTAAACCAATCGGCCTTTCAGGATTTGATATTTCTTGTGATCATACCAATGTTATGTAATAATGCACCGTCTCTGGGTAACTTGGGTCGGTGTGTTACAGTTGGTATCAGAGGAATTTTAGTACAATCCTTGGAAACTAGATTTACATAAACTCTGTTTAGAGCCCATAGCCCTACGATATGCATTGAGGATTAGTATATAAGAACTCCCTAGAATTTTGGTATTGTAGGGATTTTGCGAGTTTTCTGAGAAATACATCCCTATATAGATACGAGTAGGTAGAGGCGGCTCTGGCACAGATGTACCTAGGGGTAAAACCTGAAAACACCGCTTTGAGCTACAATCGAACGAGAACTGGTGCACGACAACAGGCCTTCCTGCACTCTTGGTTACGACACTCCCGGGGGATATGCTTAGGATAATTATCATTTTCTTTACAAACCATTATAAAGGTTTTATGAGTATATACTTCCTCAGAGAAAGTTTTTTTATGATTATGGATTATATCCATAGACTGTTCTATTTATCTTAAGTGTTTTACAAGTATGGAATTATGTATTTTGATTCATAAACTGATCATTTAATGCCATTGTTTAGAAATGGCTCCTAGTAGAAGAAATGGAAACTGTATCAATGAATGTACTCCATATAGTGAATTCCCTCCTTCTCAAGATAATTATTGTGGAGCTGGTGATGTAACTGGTGGTGATCAAATTGTCACCATACTGGGACAACTCACTTGGGTTATGAATAATAACCTTACCTGTATGGAGCACCGTGATCCGTAGCATGGAGGATCAATGTTATATCTCTTCATGAGGAAAAAAACACTAACATTAAATGGGAGTAAAAATCCCTTGGTAGCGTAGAAATGGATAAATTCTTTAGAGAAAATATTACATGCCTTGGGGAGTAGTGAAAGGAAAAAAGTTATCATGGCAGTTTACCGCCTCACTGGAGATGCTGATCAATGGTGGTCTTTGATACAAAACACAAAAGAAGATGGTGAAGTATCATATATGGAATAGAGGGAGTTCAAAGATATGTTATTAGAAAAATACATTCCTCAATACCATCGAGTAGATATGGAAAGGCAATTTCTGAGTATGAGGCAGAAAGAGGATGAGAGTGTCACAAATCTTGAGGCTAACATTACAAGGTTAGAGAGGTGTGCTACAGATTATATATGTAACCCATGAAGTGAGATTGATCATTTCTTTGATGGGTAAAAACCATTTCCCCATCGATCATTATTCTCACAAACCTTCTCGTCGTACGAAGATATTGTCTCATGTGCTATCAAGACAGAAAAGGAATTCTCTAAGTCTTATGACTTTAAAGCAAAGCAAAAGAAGAAGAGATCTGCTGATCAATCTGGAAATGGAAATAAGGGGAAGAAGGGAAAAGTTGAAAATCCATCCTACAGTAAATGTAGGAAGAAACACCCCGGTACTTTCTTAAAAGGAATGAGAGTCTGTTACAAGTGCAGTGAAAAAGGCCACTAAGCTCATGATTGCAAGGGAAAGAGGGTTGCTGTCAACGTGGAATGCTATAATTGTATAGAGATGGGACATTATGAAAATGAATGTCCTAAGAGTCATGGGAACTTACCTCAGAAAATGCCAAGGGATCAAGGCCAAGCTTATGCTATCACTACTATAGTGGTAGAAGCTCCGAAAGACATGGTGACAGGTAATTTAATGGTTTCCTCAAGTTTAGAAAATTCTTTATTTGATTCAGGATCATCGCATTGTTCCATATCTTCCCAGTTTTCTATGAAAATTATATATTTCCAATTAGATTTAACAAGAGAGTTTTCAGTAAAAACCCCTAAGGGAAGTATCATTGCTACAAAGTTCTGTGGATGCGTTCCCATTAGGTCATATAAATGTTATTTATCTGCTGATCTTATCGTCATACCCATGACTGAATTTTATATAATCCTCGGTATGGATTGGATTTTAGACCATGATGCGACGATTTATTGTAAGAAGAAGGAGGTTACGATTTTTGATGATGATTATAAGGAACACCTTATCTTTATAGCAGAATCATCACCACTTAATTCTTTTCTAGATCCACCCCCAGTAGCTCAACTAAATTAAATTATTGGGGAGGAAGAGAACGAAACAACCGTGGGAGAGGAATGGAATGTTTAGATAGAGTATGTACCTATTGTGAAAGAATATGTAGATGTGTTTCCTAAAGATTTACCTGGAAATTCTCCAGAACAAGAAGATGAATTTTCCATTGATTTAATTTCTAGATCAAGGCCTATATCGAAGACCCCTTATAGAATGGCCACTGTGGAATTAGTTTAACTAAAGTAACAACTATATGAATTGAGTAATAAGGGATTTATTCTCCCTAGTGTTTCTCCATGGGGATCCCCATTTCTTTTTGATAAAAAGAAAGATGGATCTATGAGGTTATGTAGCGACTACAAAGAGATCAACACTATAACAATAAAGAACAAGTATCCCTACCTCACATTGATGATTTATTTGACCAACTACATGGATCTCAATACTTTTCAAAGACTGACCTTCGATCCGGATACCATCAGTTTTGTGTGAAGAAGGAATTCATTCCGAAGATAGCATTTTGAACAAGGTTCGGGCATTACAAGTTTACAGTAATTCCTTTTGGGATGACTAATTCACCCTCTGTATTCGTGGATCTAATGAATAGAGTTTTGAAGGAATATCTGGATGATTTTGTGGGGGTATTTATTAATGATACCTTGGTATACTCCAAAATCTACGAAGATCATGAAAATCACTTGCGCATTATCTTGAAGACTCTGAGAAGACATGAATTATATGGGAAGTTTAGAAAATGTGAATTCTGGCTTCAAGAAATTTATTATCTTGTCCATATTGTCTCTAAGGATGGAATTTCCATTGATCCTTCTAAGACCAAGGCAATCTAAGAATGGCTAGCACCGACGAGTATAATTGAGGTACGTAGTTTTATAGGTTTGGCAGGTTATTATCGACGTTTCATCCAGAATTTTTCCCGATTATCTAAACCATTAACGAAGCTCACACGTAAAGGGGTTAAATTTGTCTGTATGAAAGAGTGTGTAGACTGTTTTGAAGAACTGAAGAGAAGATTACTCAATGCTCTTATATTGAATCTACCATCGAGGAATTATGGGTTTGTTATTTATAGTGATGCATCAACGAAAGGAAAAGGTTGTGTCCTTATGAAAAAATGATAGGGTTATTGCCTATGCATCATGACAGCTAAATATTCATGAGCAGAACTATACTACTCATGATCTTGAGTTAGCTTCTATAATATTTTCATTGAAGATATAGAGGCATTATCTCTATGCTGAGAAATGTGAGATTTATACTGATCAAAATATTTTGAAGTATATTTTCTCACAGAAAGAACTCAACATGAGGCAAATGAGATGGCTTGAATTACTCAAGGATTATTATTTAATGATACACTACCACCCGGGGAAGGAAAATAAGGTGGCAGATGCTTTGAGCAGAAAAGATCATGGAGTTTGGAACAATATGATAATTGAAAGGGATCCAATTTTCAAGGATCTACTGATGATGGACATGGGAATAACCATGGAAGGTGAAACATCAGTGCTTTTTCAAATTGTTGCCAAACCATCATTACTAGAAAAGATTAAGAGTTCTCAGACCGATGATGAAAAATTTCAAAAGAAGATTGAAGATGTGAATGATGGGAGATTGAGAGACTTTGTGTATGAAGAAGGAATTTTGAATCTCAGGAAGAGACTTTGTGTTCCCGATATACCTGATTTAAAAAGGAAATTGTTAGATGATGCTCATAGTTCCAATTTCTCTATACACCGTAGGAGAACCAAAATTTATAGAGATTTAATGGAAGATTTTTGGTGGGACAACATGGAGAGGGATATTTCTGATTTTTTTTCAAGATGTATGGTTTTTCTACAATTGAAAGCTGGAAGGAAACTCCCTAGAAGATTATTGAAACCTCCTCCCATACCTGAGTGGAAATGGGATAATATCACGATGGACATTATCATGGGACTACTAAAGACTCCCAGAAGGAATGATGCAATATGGGTCATTGTTGACCATCTTACCAAGTCAACACATTTCCTTGCTATAAGGGAGGATTTACCACTTGAATGTCTAGCGAGAATATATATTAATGAAGTTGTGAGACTTCATGGAGTACCCCTATCGATTGTCTTGGATCATGATCCCCATTTTACATCAAGATTACGGAAAAGTCTTCAGAAGTCCTAGGATACTGAACTTCATTTGAGCACGACTTACCACCCTCAAACAGATGGACAATCAGAATGAACTATTCAATTCTTAGAAGATATTTTGAGATCATGCTCACTTGACTTTCAGTGTATGTGGGATCAATATTTACCTCTGGTAAAATTTTCCAATAACAATAGCTTCTATTCAAGCATTCAGATGGATCCATATGAAGCGTTATATGGAAAGAGATATCACACAACAACCTTTTTGGATGATGTTGGTGAAAGAAAACTTGTTGGCCTGAAACTAGTGGAGGAAACAATGGAAAAGGTAAAGGTAATCCAACACCACATCAAAGCAGCTCAAAGTAGGTAGAAGAGCTATGCAGATAATCGAAGAAAGGATTTGGAATTTCAGGTGGGAGATCATGTTTTCTTGAAGGTATCTCCATGGAAGGGAGTTATACATTATGGTAAGAAATGTAAATTGAGTCCCAGGTACATCCGAGCTTTTGAAATTCTAGAACGAATTGGGGTTGTAGCTTACTGTTTGGCAATGCCTCCAAATATATCAAAAGTTCACGATGTGTTCCACGTATCACTGTTTTGAAAATACATGCCTGACCCAATGCATGTACTCACCTATGAGGAATTAGAACTGGAACCCGATCTCTCTTATTGCAAAGAGCCCATCAGGATTCTTGATACGAGAGAACAAGTGCTGAGAATCCGGGCGACTCATCTGGTAAAAGTTCTCTGGAGAAACCATAAGATGGAAGAGGCAATGTGGGAACCCGAGGAAATTATGATGAAGAACCACCCGAGTCTTTTTATGCAGTAATATTCTAGAAATTTTGAAGAAAAAATTATTTGCAGGATGGGAGAATGTAACACCCCATGCTTCCATGTTATGCTTCTCTTTGAATAGTATAGTAGCATGTGTTGTACGCAACTCCGAGATTCTAACACGCCACAACCAATCAAGGTAGCTATTATAAATAATAATACCCACTTTTTGAGATTTTATACATTTTATCTTTAAAAATAGAGTTCATTTTTGGATTCGTAATATCGAAATTATCCTAGGATGAAATTTTGGTACTTTTCGGATAACTTTTATATTTTGATGAATAGTGAAAATTACTAAATTTTAATTATAAAAAACTTTTTTAATCAAAATAAATAATAGGGATAAATTATGAATTTGAGTGTTTTTAAAGTATATTTAAAATATATTTTTACCCTTTAATACAATGTTGGTCATTGGACATAATTTCACAATTAAACCGGACACAAACAAGTATCAATCTTTTGATAGTTATTATATCTTAAAAACACGCTTTTTTGACAGCGGGAATTAATTTTAAATTAATTTCTACAACTTCTATGTTTTGAATTTGGAAAAATGTATTCAATATTTGGAATCAGGATGAAAAAATATTTTAAATAGGTAAATTTTATTTTTAGACATTTTGAATAATTACTTCGGTAAATATTTTATTTACCATGGTTAAAGGACAAATCCAGTAAATAAGGGTAAAAAATAATATTATAATAATACTAAATTACCCTAAAACGTGCCCTAACCTTATTGGTGGATACATGTCCGGCCATGGGCATCTTTGGGTTGATTTTGGGACCCCATGGAGCCACTTGTTGGTGATAAGGACACATTATATTAAATATGTTAAAATAAATAAAAAAATTACATAAGTATATATATTTTAGAAAAACAATTTTTACATAGGGTTAGATATGTTAGATTTTAGATTATAAATATTCATGAGAAATATAAAACGATTTCCTACATAATGGTTTTTTATTTATAATTTTTAAACGTTGAAAAAGTAAAAATATATATGACACAATAATGATGCATTATTTTCCTTATTAATGAAAGAATCCAATAATTGATATTATAAATGTTAAAATAATTATAATTTTACGGTTTTAATGACATAAACTAATTTTATTGGTTAATATGACATGTTTTTATTTATTAAATGAATTTTTTTTGAATTAATAAATCTGTTAAAACTTTAACAAAAATCAATTATTGAGTAGTGTTAAAATTTACATAAATAGGTTTTTAAAACAAATATTATATTATTAATTTATATTCTATTCCTAAAAATCTAAGGTTCTTCCAAATGACTCATATAATAATTGGTATATCATTAATGGACCACTTTGGGGTCTCTTGGATGTATATAGTATGTTTATTAACTATATAATATAAAAATTCAAAGTGATATGGTAAGTGTCAAACTAATTAACTATGAGTTTAAACTAAAAGATAAGGTTAATATAATGGCCCAAACCTGTCTAAATTATATTGTTTGAGGGGTTTTTGACCCATCCTCACCTTAAACTTTAAATAATCCACTTTGGATCCATTAGAAACCGAATATTAATTTATTATAAAATAATATTTCTAGATTTTCCTAAGTTTCCCCTCCTTCCCCTTATAAAAGGACACCACTTATAACCAATTATTCACACCATAAAATCCATTTGAATCGGCCAAACCCTACCCAAATACTCTCTAAACTTCTCTCTCTTCAATAGAGATGCCTTTTTTGATCATAAAACCAACCTATGGATCCCTTTTGATCAAATCCAAAGGAAGAACCCGAAAAAGAGGTAACCTCTTAACCACCCTCTTTAAAGTTCCTTTCATCTTCAACTTCTTCTTTCCTTGTTATTTCCATTATAAAATAATAACTCGAGTACTTTCTATATACTGTGATTTTATTATAATTATGGAACAAACAAATTCATTATTCTATCCATCCCTTGAATGAAATGTCACCATACGTGTGTACGTACGACCTACCGTCTCCATATTGTGGTGTAATTGTTATTCAATATACTATTATATAAATGGGTATAATAATGATGCATAATTCATGTAAATAATAAATATAACATGACAATGATTATTTCTATATGATATACCATCCAATTATATATTATTTTAATATCAAAAGAATGATATTGTCGCTCGTGCGTACGTACAGATTACCATCTCCATGAACGAGATGAGATTCATTCCCCATCATATCCATTCAAGACTAAAGTTTAATGGATGATTAACAATAATATTTAAGGACATAATATCATTCTCGATATGAGTATGATAAAACCTATCCATAAAAAACACAGCTTATATAAAATAAAACGAGTAAGTTCACACCCAAAATGACGATAATACTATGATTTTATTAATAAAGTGATGTTAAAAGATAATATATGATATCATATTAATATATATGATTCAATAAAAATTATTTCACCATTATATAGGAGGTTAAACTACCATCAACCAAGTAAAAGTACAAGTTAAAGGGTTATTTCACAATCTCTTCATTATCTGATGTTTTTTATACGTAATTATCTACTGGGACCTATTTATCATCCACATCCATGTTTCATAAAAATGTATTTCAAATAATTCTTACTATTTTACAGAATATGGGTTAAAGTCATTTAAACCCTTGTTTGACTTTTTATAAGAAGTTTATAAAGGAATCTTTCCATCGTTTTTCAAACAAGGTCCTTTTTAACCTTTTCAACCGAATTAAGGTAAGAATGTCTTTTTTTAACTTATACGGTGGGTGTGGATATTTTCCGCCGTTATAAAATCGTCGAAGCTTCCCTTACAAGATTATAAGAATATTTTCAAAGTAAATTTATTATTTTATAATTATGTGACTTTTAAATAATTTAAAAAAAAGAGATGTTTCTCTCAAATAGTTGGGATTTCAATTATGTCAACATCCTTTGATAGATTTTAAGCTTATTTGATTTTGATTTATTAGGATACAAAACTTCCATATTATATTGAAGTTTTTGTGATATTTTGAATATGGATGTGTTATTTTTATACCATTCATGGTTTATGGGGAAAGTATTGACATTTCATATGCTAGTTTTAAGACGAATGTTTATGTTATGTTTAAACCTGTTCATATGAGGAATGCATTAGACTTAATAAGTGACGGGTGGAGCCCGCTATAGCTCCTCGATGCATGGGTAGGTCTCATGAGACAAACTAGTGTGTTGGCATGAGGCCTTGACAAAATCTTATTTGTAATCTTGGCACGAGGCCTTTGCTACGTGGTGATGATAGTATGGCATTATGAATTCCGTCATTATGAAAGTGGTTATTGATATTGCATGTGATTATTCGACTAGTAGAATATCCATGTGAATAAGTAAATGGAATTATTTCATTTTATCTATTCCATATTATGTTGAAGTTGAAGTTTAAAAGGATTTTCTTTTAGTTATACATTGCCTTAAATGTTTATTTTTATTTATGAAAGTTTCTGTTATATTGTTATCCTTACTGAGCATCTGATCTCACCCCTTTCAATGTTTTATTTTTCCCAGGATGTGAAGAAGTAATTTATGAATGACCTGCATGGATAATATGAGGGGATATGAAGACAAGATGTTGTTGTAGTAGTTTTAATTTTGATGATGTAATGTAAGACTTATGAATATATCTAGGGTTTCCAGGGCTACAAAACCAATTGGTCTTTCAAGATTTGATCATTCTTGTGATCATACCAATGTTATGTAATAATGCACCGACTCTGGGTAACTGGGGTTGGAGCGTTACACCCCATGTGGATGAGGATTATCTAGAGGCAGTCACTAGTGTTTTTCTCCTTGTGACGACACATGCCAACCAGATGATGGTCCTTATCATGAGTCTTTTTTAGGGATCTGTGAAGAGATGGTGGAGTTTAGGGACTCAGACACACGATTACACAACTCTCTCCTAGATAGACTTCTGTCATCTCTTCATATAAGAGTTCTTTTAGGCATCATTTAATTCTATATGCATATTGGAGATTTTACATCTACAACAGGGCAGTATGACCATGGTAGAGTATTCAATGGAGTTTATAGATCTTTAGCGAAACTCCATGGATATGGCTAGACACCAGTTCATTAAGGGAAAGACCTTCGAGAAGGGCTTACATCGAGACACCAAGGAATAGATGACATCCATTAGAGTTCATACTTATGTTAGGGGTACTTGAGCGATAAATTCTAGTATGGATGTGTCTAGCAGAGTAGATACCAACATTAGGAGCTACAAGTGGGCACTGGGTAGATGAGACCATAGCAGCAGGCGGCTGACGGTAGTCACAGGGACCCCATCAGGTCATGGAGTTCACAAGACGACCCCATGACTCATGATCAGTGGTTAAATGCTCCTAGGGTTTCTCAAATCATCCTAGGGATAAACGGTGTTACATATGCGACAGTCATGGACATCTGGAGGGATATTTCCTAACCCATCATGCAGCTGATAGTGGAAAAGTCGAGGGACCATCGAGGAAGAGGCAGAGACAGGTGTAGGATGGTTCGTAGGGAAGTAGGCATGATAGAGGAGAAGGCATGGTAAGAAGACGTGGATGGAGGATCGACCTATTACCATCACCACCCCTAGTGGTCCATGCTTGGAACTGGGAGCTAGTGGCCAAGGTAAAGCCCAACAACAGTTGATAGAGACTTATGGCCCCGTGGATATAGGGATGATATGAGGTATGACCTATATCTTTTACACCTTATATATAGTTTTAATAGACATATGATATATTCATTCCTTTCTTTCCATGAACCTTATTCAGGACTCAGAGATTCTGGATGAACTATTGACTCGACCCTTATTCATAGAGACTTCTATGGGAGGATATTTGATGAACAAACACATGTTCCAATAGTGTGCCCTTACTCATGGAGGTGAGAATTTCAATTGGGATCTCTTGTTAGCAGCATCGAGGCCTTACAAATTCATTCTTGGTAGGGAATGGTTATCCATAGTTCATGATCAAATTGATTTTTATAGGTGCACAGAGCAGTGTGTCTGTACTGATGGAATGCTGTTTTCCATTTTTGGAGAAAATAAAATGCATAAAACATTTATGGAATCACACATTGGAGGGTACATTCGATTATACATTAGTTGGATAGCCACACCCTCAGTGTAGTGAATGATATGATTCCTTGGATTCCTATAGTGGTGGAAGAGTATAAAGAAATATTCCCTGAGGATGTTCAAGGTTTACCTCTCCAAAGAGAGGTAGAATTCTAAATTGATCAATAGCCCTGGATTACCCCAAAATCTAAACCTATAGACCTGATGGCTCCAACAGAGCCTCTTGAACTGAGGGTACAATTTATGGACTTGTAGAGGATGGTATTCAAGTGACCTAGTGTTTCACCCTAGGAAGCCTAGTTTTTTTATATGAATTCATATGGAAGATTGAGTTTATGTGTGGAATTAATGTTCTTAAACTAGGTTATAGTGAAGAATATTTACCCACTATCGAGGATCAATGACCTCTTCGATTATTTGAAGGGGGTGTGGTAGTTCTCCAAGATTGAACTCAGATCTAGCTATCACCAACTATGATTATGTGATTATGATATACCAAATATGAACTATAGATGCCATTATGACCACTATGAGTACTTGGTGATGCTGTTAGGCATGAAAAATTACCCTGCAGTGTTCATGGGACAAATGGAAATGATCTTTTAGCCTAACCTAGACCAGTTTTTGTTGGGTCTTCATTGATGAAAACCTAGTTTACTCAGCGTTTTTGGAAGAGTACGTGAGACACTTGGTGATGGTATTGGACACACGTTGAGAGAACTAGTATTTTGGGACACTCATAATGTACATGTTCTGGATTTTGGATGTCCATTTTCTAAGACAAATCTATTTAGAGGCTGGAGTTGCAGTTGATCTGGTGATGATTGAGGTTGTGCTTGCTTGGGATCCAACCAAGAGTGTTTCCAAAGTACATAGTTTCCTTGGTTTGGCTGGGTACTACTGAAGGTTTTTACCTAACTTCTCTATAGTGGAAGTATCCTTGAAAACATTGACACAAAAGGGGAATCCTTTTATGTGGACATAAGAGTGATATATTTCTTTTTAGAGTTCGGGACAGAGATTGAAGAGTGCTCTCATCTTGAGATTTCCCTAGGAGGGTTCCTAGTACATATTGTTCTACGATGAATCAGGAACTAGGCTTGGTTGTGTACTAATGAAGAGGTAGGCAGTGATTTCTTATGGTTAATTCTAGTTGAAACCACATGATCTGAACTACATGACCGATTATCTTGAGTATGGAGTGGTAGTATTCATATTGAAGATATTGAAACACTACATGATTGTTGAGCGGTTTATCATCTACTATGACAAAAAGTGTCTCAAGAATTTTTTTTATCAAAATGGTCTAAACATGAGACAATTGAAATGGCTTGATTTTTTACAGGACTGCGAATTTTATATCATCTATACTCTGGGGAAGGAGAATGTGGTGGATGATGCTCTCAGCAGGATATCTAGTTCACAGTTGCTGAACAATGCATCAGAGCAGTTGGACTCATTGTTGTTATCCTTTATTGATGGAGATGAAGTAGCTCACCTCTAGTTTATGGGTTTTACCCCTCCACTCTTACAGTGAGTCAAGAAAGAAAAACTTTGGGATACCGACTACAAGAATTTGCATGCTCTTAATTCCATAGGAAATACCCCTAAGGGAGATTCGAAATGGTGATAACATTTTTATTTTTAGAGGATGCACACTAGTACAAGTGGAATTGTGTGAAAGGGTTTTGAGGGAGTTTCATACAACAACATTGAAGGTACATATAGGTGTGGTGAATAATTTCTAGGACCTCCGACATTAGTTTGGTGGCCTTGAATGAAGAAGGGAGTTGTAGAGTTCATTTCTCGATGCCTTACTTGTTAACGAGTAGAGGCTGAGAAACAGATTCCAGTGGGTATCAAACAACCCATTGAGGTTACATAATGGAAACGGTATCAGATATCAATGGAATTAGTGATGGGTTTACCATGTACATCCAGGGGTCATGATACCATCTATGTGATCATTGATCAAATCACCAAGTCGGCCCACATCTTACCAATTCAAGAGTAGTGTTTAGTAGAGACATTATGATTATTTTATGTGTAGGAGGTAGTTAAACTCTATCGGGTTACATATATGATAGTTTTAGATTGTGATTCTCAATTTACATCTTGATTGTGGAAGGTATTTCCATAGGTGGTTGGGACTTAGTTACACTAGAGCAAAAAATTCACCAACAAATGGATGGATAGATTGATTGGACCATTCATGTTCTGGAGGACATGCTAGAAGCTTGCAAGTTATATTTTCTCCGTTGTTGGAAGGATTTACCACCTCTGGTGGAGTTTTCATTCAGGAAAACTACCATTAAACGATCAGTATGACACCATTTGAGGCCTTTTATGGGTGAACATGGAGGTCATCACTTTGATAGACTGACCTTAGAGAGTCATCACCCATGGGACCGAAGTTGGTCCAGACTACTTTCGAGAAGGTACAGATCATACATGTGGGGATGGAGATAGAACATATCCATAAGAAGTATTTTGATGATATGAGACAAAGCACTTTGGAGTTTGAGGAAGGAGACCACATATTCCTTCAAGTCTCACCTCGATTTGAATTTTATTTATTTTTACAGGGTGACACGCTATCTCTGATGTTCATCAGAAAATTCCTGATACTACATAGAATTGGTGAGGTGGTGTACCACCTCGATATACCATTGATAATAGAGTGTGTGCACAACGTCTTCCACATGTCACAACTTAGTAGAAACATGCATTACCTATCACATGTTATTAACTGGGGTGAGCTGGACATCAGGGATGTGGAGACTTTTGAAGATAACTTGGTGGATATCAAGGATGAACTAGAGATGATCATTCGTGGGTAGTCGATTACTCTAGTGTACATTTAGTTACCACACATGAATATCTAGGAGAGAACATGGGATTAGGTGGCTCTAATTCATGATCAATCCCCTCATTTGTTTGAGTATCCCTTATTTTGGATCTTGGGGATTTAAATCCCCAAGGTGGGGAGAATTCAACATCAATGATTTCATAATGCATTAATTTTTGAAATTATATGTATTGATTTCGAGACTAGGTGATGAGATGACGTGTGATTCTATGCCCTGATTTTACCGAAACAATTTTTTGAAAAATATTAAACTTTTAGCAACACACATACATGGTTTTCATGGAAAAGGAAAATAATTATTAAATGGGTGCCCAAATCAGAAATATAAAGACACCATTGAACTCAGAAGAGTAGTTTTACCCTAGGCACAACAAAACCTTTGATGACTTGGGTTGACTGGGAATATGTAGTCATGGGACATAATAGGGATAAAATAATGTAATAAAAATTATTTTATTCGATGCAATGGAATTTTCTTTTTTATGCTCTTACCAAGAATTCAAGGTTATCACCAAAACCCTAGAATTATGTTGAGATATGGAGATAGATCTCTCTCTAGAAAATGGTGACAGATCATGGATAAATGATCAACGCGCATCCAATTCGATGGAACCTCCCAGACGATGAAGACACATCGATCATCCTTCATCATCGACTAATCCAAATTGAGGTAGGTTACTTGATTCATTGGGATTTTTTTACTTTATTGATTTTATTTGATAAAAATGAATCATTCAACAAACAAATTGATCCCCGGGTTTATCTTCTTATAGTATGAGAATATTTTTATAGGTTATTGGGATTTATCTAACCCTAATTCCCCATCCTTGATCGTTGACCTAGAATTCTTGTCAATAGATGATAAAACATGGTTGTTGTGAATTTTATCCTTCCGTTCTTCACATATGTTTATGTGGGACCCTTAATGCGACATTAGTTTTTTGGAGGCTCAGGATGTGATTGGACCCCTGGATTGGATTCCAAGTGACAACATAGGTAAGATCTCTGTAGATACAGATCTGAGAAATCTAGATCCACGTCCGTTTTGAAAATTTGGAACTATAGGAAGATTAAAGGATCAAAAAAGAAGAAGTGGTCGAGACTGACACCGATCGGCCACAGGGGAACATAGGTGGGGCTGCATGATCCAGGGAGGAGACCATGTAACATGGCAGGACAACTGCGTGAAACGAAGGGGAGACTGCATGACGTGATGGGCTAGCCTCATTAAGCAGTGGTGGTCACCATGATATACCCTTTGATGTAGACGTGCCAGGCTAGGACATGTTGGATGGGTCAAACCAAGCAACTCGGGTCGGACCGGGACATGTTTGGTTTAGTGTCTGGGAGATAGGAGATGGCATGCATCCACAATCAATCCAGCTGCCATGTAGCCATAGTAGTGTGGGAATGGTCGATCATCGCGGTAGCTCGAGCTTCGACAGTGCAGTCACACGATTGACCACGACAGTCGACCACCGTAACTGCGGGGTAGTCAGTCCAGAGTCCTGGAGAGCCCCTCTAAAATTTCAAAAGAACATAACTTTCAAACAGTATGACCGTTTAATGATCCGTATACGGTGTTAGTACCTCGAAGATGAGATGATCCTTTTGAGATAATGTGTTGAGTTTTTATCTTCGACCAATATAGTTTGTGAGTGTTCATTTAGTACTTTCCTTAAGTGTTTAATATGACATTACAACCACATTACTGGTTTATAGTCACCTCTAGTGGCCAAATCCCAGATATAGTTGTGGTATCCCTCATTGGGAGTAGAGAAATCATCTTTCACCCCTAGTGGATTTTTGTCGAATCAAAATAAAATATAAGACTAGGTAATTGGTCCTCCATCTATAGGGATGCATCAGTAGGGTTAGTGGTATTCCCTAGTGTCACTGGACATGATCTCATACATAATGAGACACATTAGTAGGGTTAGTGGTATTCTCTAGGAAGGATCCCCTACGTTGTGGGTTTGTCCATATTGGGTTAGTGGTGTTATCTATGAAGGATCCCTTTTCATTGTATCATATTATTCATTGAATAATGAGTTCTCTTTGGGAAGGGTCCAAATGAGCTAGACCTCTCAATGAATGTCTCTAATTATATCATGTCTTGAGGAGTGATATATCCCAAAACGATCATGCTTCGAGAAGAATTACTATGGATTTGAATTCATTGTGTTTTACCTTTATACCTCGTTTTCTGGACTGAGTATATCTATATTTTCATTTTATATATGTTATACACCTATAAGAGTGTGGAGCTAAATGTAATTTACTTTGTGGTATTCCATATGTTTTATTTCCTTTCATGGTATTTTCATTATGGTATTTATTTTGTGGTATTTCCTTTGTGATTTTGGGGTGTCCAACTGAGTATTTTTGTACTCTCCCCTGCATGATATTTACCCACATGTGTTGTGTCTTGTACAGACGATCAACCATTTGACAGAGACCTAGGTGGACTATCACCAGACTCTGTTTAGAAAGGCTAGATAGAAAACATGTGTTCCTGTGGTTGAGACAACTATCTTAGTAACTTTTTTTCTTACAGGTTAGGCTTGTGGTTACTGAATCCTTTTTGGTGGGCTTGTTTTGGACATTTTTACTTGAAATTACTTTCACTACAGTACAATGGTTGTGGGATATAGTGTTTCGTATGAATATTTTAGTTAGTGTTTTTATAATTTAGTATTTGTGCCTTAGAGATGTTTTCATGCGTACAAGTTCTTAGGATAATATCTCCCATTTTTGGAATATGCCTATTAAATGATAGTCACCATCCCCTATCCTGTTGGAGTAGATGTTAGGGTAATTATGGATCATTCCCCTCTAAGATGGTCCATGACACGCTGGATGAAGAAAATTTTTGTCTGTCCCGTCTGGTTTCCTTTTTAACTATTTTTATTCTTCAAATAAATTTCAAGAAGCATTTATTATAAGTGGAAATCCCTGAAATTTTATAATATTTAAAATTAATATTATATTATTTAAATGATGTTTCATTTCTATAGATTTTTTCATGAGTTCATCCATTCTAGTGGAATGATCGTATCCAAATATTACCATTATTATTATTATTATTATTTTATATTAATTGTCTAGGTTTAATATTTATCTTTATAATTGGTTAATTTTCTAAATAATCTATCATACTTCATTTACGCGAATATTTTTTTATTGGGTTCTCTTTGTGATATAAGTGTTTTAAGAAATAATTACAAGGAGGGAAATTCCATTAATAAAATTATGGGTGGTTAAATACTTCCCCCATTATGATATTTCACACTTGAAATTTCATTTTACATAGTACGGATAAAACAAGTGGGGGTATTTATCCTTATTTGGCTCCCCCATTTACAATATAACCTCTTCATACTTATGGTTTCCTACAGTTCCTTGACTAGGTGAGTGGTATTGTTTTGTAGAACCATGTCTATATTGTCCAAAATCTTATTAGTATTATCCTTACAAGAGAGATATTTTTCTAGTTTTATCACCATTGAGTTCAGTACATGTTATTTATTTGGTATTTACATCCTCAATTGGGATAGGTTGAATACATCATCTACTTGAGACATGGTTAGTGGAAGTTCTAGTTGGTAGGCCATAGTTTAGACCTGATCAAGAATCTCAAAGGGGCCTATGTACCTGGGAAATAGAATTCATTTACTTATAAATATCATGACTTTATTCTATGGATATATGAAGAGGAATAACTTATCACCAAACTCAATCTTTAAGTCCCATAGATGATTATCTGCATAGACCTTTTGTGGAATTTGTGCGTCTTGTATATGTTTCTCTATGGTATTTACCTTTTCTAACATTTCCTCAACCATTTCAGGTCCCACGAGCTTACATTCACCATCTTCATCCCATCATGTAGGTTTTTTACAACTCTTCCCATAAAAGGATTCATTTGGATACATTTGGATACTTGAGGGTAAATTATTATTGTAAGATAAATCAACTAGTGTAATATAATGATCCCATCCTCCTTTGAAGTTTATTGATCATGATATCAACATGTCTTAGATTTCCTAAGTAGTCCTTTCTGATTGGTCATCAATTTGGGGGTTATAGGACATACTGAAGTTCAGCTCAATGTTAATATAATGTTGAATATTTTCCCAAAACATGGAGGTAAATCAAGGATCATGATCATATTAAATAGGCAATTGTAATCCATAAAACCTCACTAATTCTATTATGTATTTCCATTAATGTTGGTCAACTGTGAAATTATCACAAATTTAAATAATGTGGGAATTATTTGTAAGATGATAAAAAACAACCCATATATCATTACTTCCTATGTATATTTTCTGAAGTATAGTGAAAAAGTATATGGGTTTGTTTTCCAATTTCCACGTAGGTATGGGTAATGGATGCGACATCCATCTTAAATTTTTCTTTCCAACCATAATGTTTTAACATACATAGTCCATTAATGTATATTTAGTGATATACTTCTTCATTTTGTCTCACCAATAGTTTTCTAATAGATCTCGATAAATATTTGTTCTCCCTTCCTGGATAGAGAAGGTTAAACTATGTGCATCATTCAAAATCTACCACTTTGTCTCAGGATTTTAGGTTACACAATGTGGTGACCTAAATCTTATGAATCATTCTTCATTAATTTTGAACATTGAAAATTTCCCCTTTCTTATATCATTTATATTTTTATGAATTTTCACATCATCTCTTTGAGCACACTTTATCTTTTCCAAAAGGTATTTTTGAAAAATTATTTGTGAATGGAATGATGATGTGCCTTCCTTTATGATTACCATGTTCATCCTTTTCAAGTCAAATCGTATTAGATACTTATTAGTTCTCATCATTTATAATGTTATAGGATCCTCCATACATATTGTGTCTTCCACTATAATTGGTTTAGCAGGATGATAGTGGATTGAGTACTCATAATCATTGATGAGTTTTAAACATCTTCAATGGTATATATTTTGAGTCTTCTATATGAATTTATATTTGCAACTCTTATAATCAGTATATATCTCACTCTTCTCTCGTAAGTGACAATTCCAAAAAAAATAAACATGAAGTTCACATCTTCTTTCTCCAGATCATGTGGGGGATAATTTATATCACAAACTTTTAGCTGTCTTGTGGTGTAAGTTATCACTCTATCCTTTTTTTATAATTATACAGTCTAATCCATTGTTTCAAGAATCATTTCATGCAAACAAAGAGTTCTGCAATTGTTGATAGTGAAAGTATTGGAACAATGATAAGAATTTTTTCAACTCTGTGAATCAGTATTTACATTCAATGGTCAAGAAATGTTTTACTCCCCTACAAGTCATCTTTTTTAATGGGTTTGATAATTGTGAGAAGTTATTCACAAATAGTCAGTAATACCTAGATAGACCAATGAAACTAGAGATCTCCATTACAAATGTTGGTATGGGCTTCTCTTAAATAGATTTTGTTTTTTAAGGACCAACATATATCTATTTTTGGTGATAACATTCCACATGAATGATACTTCCTCCATCCAAAAATGACATTTACTATATTTTTTATATAGTTTCTCCCTTAAAAAAGTATTTATTCCAATATACAAATTCTCCTCATGTTACACCTTGATCTTGGACTATATCAAAAAATCATATATAAAGACTACAAATTTTTTTTCAAGGTAATCTCTAAATGCTCAATTCATTAAGTCCATGAATATTTATAGAGCATTAGTGAGTTCTAAGAGAATCACTATGAACTTATAATGTACATACCTCTTTTGAAAGTTAGTCTTGGGAATATCATCCTTATTTACCTTTAATTAGGATATCCCAACCGAAGTTAAACCATACACAAATAATTAGTCCCACATATTTTATCGAAAAAGAAATCAATTCATGGTAGGGGATACTTTTTTTATCGTGATTTTTTTGAGCTCATGATAATCAATGTAGAGGCGCATTGATCTATCCTTCTTCATGCTGAAGAGAAAATTTTCACCCTAGAGTGATGAAATCAAGAATATAATACCCTTTTATAGAATATCCTGTGACAAAATATTCAGTTATTAAAACTTCTTGGTGGATATTCTATATAATGTATTTTCTATAGGCAGTGATCCATGTATAAGTTAAATTGAGAACTCAAACTCCCGATCACGAGGAAGAGGAGAAAATTATATCGGGAATACATCAGTGTAGTCCATCACAATTGGATTGTCTTAAATAAGGATCATTTCCATTGTATAAAAAATTTGAGATAGATATTATTTACAATAGGACAATAAATTCCACAATTTATATGATGATTCTGAAGGATATTAGACCTACTACATACACTTGTACAATATTTGGAGATGCCTCAACATGTGAAAAGTGATATCCCTTTCCCTAAATTTGATGTTGTATTTGTATAAATATATCCAACCCATGCCCAAAATGGAATAAAAAACCACAAAACAAGGATATACAACATTTTCTTAAAGGTTCCATCATCAAACATTAACTGAGGAGGAGTTATACAATTTAGAAGAAAAAATTTCCCCATTTTCTATTATCATAGACAATTCAACCATCACATTTTGAGGCGATGTTGGAATAGTTATACTAAACATTAACATTAATAAAGAATGCGTAGAAGAAAAAACAAATAGTATTTTAGGAACTCGGGATAGAATAAACAATGTACCTATCTCCACACCAATGTCAGGCTCCACCTCTATAGTAGTGATAACATATTCCCTTACTGCCTTGGATGTTGTGGTCGTGGATTGTCTGCAAAAAACGCATGGATTAAGGAATTGTCTTGTATAATAAAATTAGATTCATTACTAACATAATTCATAACCTCTTATAAAATAAATTGATTTATTATAATTTTATTATGTTAATTTATGGCCATTCATAAGAGTTATAATTTTTAATTTTGTCGTTTTGGAAGCATTTTTTTCATGGTTTCATGGTCGATTTACTATTGTATAATTTTGGATGTTCTTATCAAATGGGAATAATTTTCTACAAGACAAAATATATGTTATTAATGATCATATAAAATTTATTATTGTCCCATTTATATTTTTTTCTTGTATGAGTAGGATTTATTTTATTAATCTTTAATGATGAATTTTTTGTTTAATTTTGTAGTTTTTGATCATCATGAACTAGTTTTATTTTATTCAATATTATGTCTATATAATAGTTATATAATAAGAAAAAAAGTTATAATATAAATATTTAAATCATTTTTAACGATAATAATGGTTTTATGACCAAACATGATGTAGGTGATGGAAAATGAAAAAAATTTGTATATGAAGGTGGTAAATCAACATATCATGGACACAGATTTCATTGTTATAATAAAAGGATAAGAGAAGATATTGGATAATGGATATTCCCTTTACAGAATATATTTCTAGTATATAAATAGGACTATATTTATCATTCCACTTTGTATTAGTTATGTGAGGAGAGGATAAGAAATGAAAATAAATTAAAAGATAGAGATTGAGGATTTTACCTCTTGAATGTTTTCTTCTTAAGAACCTCTTTAAGGAACATGGATTTGTTCTTTTTTTAGACCAATACCACATGGATGTGATTAAGAGTATTGGGAATGTAATTTGGAAGAATATTGACATGGTAAAAGGCTTAAAATGTGTGAGGAGAAAATGCGGTGATGGGTAATATTTAGAAGTGGAGAAGAGGGGAATTTTGTATGCATATATACATTAGATTATTATTTTGGCCAAAAAATATCAATTTTGTTGATTATTATCACTACATAAAGAAAATAGTTCAATACAGTTTGAACAAATGGGTTCTTAAATATTCCATGACAAAACAAGTTATGTATTTAGTTTATAATGTTAAATACCTTAAATTATCAAATTTCACTATTCATAAAAAATTATACTATTTTAAGAAATTCCCTAAAATTCACCCTATTTTTTGATGTGTATATTTGAAAAAAGAAATGAATTTTATAAAAAAAATTTCTATATATGAGAAATTTATTTTTTAAATTATATTATCATTTCTTCACAAAATACCGATTATAATATTATAATTGATTTTATAACTCATTGAAAAATTAATTAAGTTCTCATAAAATTATATTAAAATTATAATAAAACATAATATTAATTTATAAATCTATTTTATTAAAATTAATTTTCTTTTAAATCATTATACTAATTATAAAATTATAAATATACATTTACATTTTACAAAAATACCAAAACTTAATTTTTCATTTTTGAAAAATTTATTTACTAGTACCCTGAAATAAATATATCATTTTAAATTTATAAGATTGATAAATTTTATTTATACATTCATTAGTTAATTTACTATTTTAATGACCAAATTACTATTCCTAATTTCCAGATTACTATTTCAATGGTCATGTTACCGTTCTAATGGTATAGGTTCATTAGTTTCTATAAATACAATTTATTTAATAAATTCTCTATTAACATCTATTTTATATCAATGTTTTATACATTTTCATCTTTAAAATTAATATAGTATTATTAACATTATGTTTTATTTCTCCATAATTTTTCATGAGTGCTGTTATTCTAGTGGATTGGACATATCCAAAATTTTCTATCATTATTATTATTATATTATTTTCTATTTATTGTCTAGCGTTAATATTTATCATTATTATTTATCCTTTTATTGACTAATGTATAATTATTCATTTATGAGTATAATGTTTTTTAGGTTCTATATGTGATATTTTTTATGAAAAAAATATAATAATTGAACTTCTATTAATAAAATAAAGGTTCATTACATTTTACATCTCTAACCATAAAGGGATTCATAAGGAGACATTTAGATGCTGGTGCGGAAGTTATTATTATATGAGAGATTGACCATATGAAGATGTTAATCCCATATTATGTTAATGTCCATAGATAATTCTCTCAACATGTCTTCCAATGAATAAAAATTCTACTAATTTTGGTAACTAGTTTGGGAATGAAAACCCACACTGATGTTTAACATAGTATTTATAGAATATTGTAGAGTCATCAATAACACGGAGCAAAATCTACAATCTTAGTCAGATACAATCTGTAGTGGAATTCTATGTAGCCTCACCTCCTCTTTGACATATATCATTGTAAAATTATTAAGCAGTAAGTCTTCTAAAATTTCAATGAAGTGAGATGTATTTGTAATATGATACACCACAACCCAAAATACATTATTTCTTATATATATCTTGGGATGAATAGTGACAATGTCCATGGTTATTTTTTCCCACTTCAATTTTGTATGGGTAATGGTTACATTATCCCATTATAATTTTCTCTCTTGGCCTTAACTTTTTAAAATACTACACACATTGATATACATCCATATATCTTTTTCTTCATATTGTCCCACCAATAGATCCCTTAGGGATCTTAGTACAACTTTATGCTCTAGGGATGGATGGAGAAGTTCGATCTATGTTAATCATTCATCAAATCCTTCTTTAACCAACTATTTTATGGTACACATAGTCTTGACCCAAATATTACATATCCTTGTTCATTAATTTTGAACTCCAAGGATTTCCTTTTTATAATAGCTTACAACTTCTTATGAATTCACCCATCATCTCTTTGATCATCCAATATGTTCTCTAGAAGTGATGGTTAAATAGTCATTTGACAAAGGAATAATTGTGTTCCTTCCTTTCTGATTCCCATATCTATCGTTTTCAATTATAATTATATTGAATCTTTCTCAATTCTCATAATAGTAAAAATGAATGAACCCCTTCTACTTAGAGAATCTAACAATTTGATTTATTTCCCATGATGGTAATGGATTGAGAAATCATTTTACTTGATTATCTATAACCATATTTTATGTAACTAATTATGCTCCATCTATTTGAATATATATTTTATTCCCTTATAGACTATGTATATTTCACACTTATCCCCATAGGGAAAATTTCGGTAAATTTTTATTGTGAAGATCAAAATATCTAACTCTATATCAGGTGTGGGATAGTTCAACTCATGAAATTTCAACTACCTTGAAGAAAAAGATATCACTTTATCATTTTTAGTAGTATACCACCTAATCCCTTTTTTTAAACCTCCCTTCATAATATGAAATCGTATCCACTTGAGGGATGTGTGAGGACTGGTGTAGTGATAAACCTTGTTTTCAACTTCTTAAATATCTATTCACATTAACTATTACAAAAATCATTAATCCCTTCCATGTTAGCATGGTTAGTGGGTTTGAAAATCATGATAATTTCCTCCCAAATTATTGGTATTACCCAGTTATTATATGGAAACTTTGGATATCCATTCTAGATATTGGTCTAGGCTAGTCTTCAATTGCCTTTGTCAAATAAGGGTCCACATATATCCCTTTTATGATGATAATATAACCCAATAATAATAATTCCTTAATATAGGAATCATATTTACTATACATTTCATATAGGTTCTCTATCCTTAATGATTTTATCATAGTATTCAAATACCCCTCCGGATCCTCGTTACTTTTAAAGTAAATAAGAATATCCTCTATAATTTCGACCAAATTTTTTTAAGGTAACCTCAAAATACTATATTCATCACTTCCAAAAATATTATTTTGGTCATTACTGATTCCTTAATGGATCACTCAGAACTCATAGTGACCATACCGTGTTCCGATGATAGTTTTGGTAGTATCTTCCATCTTCACCTTTAATTGGTGATATCTCGACCGAAGATCCAACTTAAAGAAATACTAGGATTTTCATAGTTTATTAAACTTGTATTGTATTTTTTATAGGGATAACTTTCCATTATCATGAACTTATCAAATATTTGATAATAAATGTAGAGGAACATTATCCCATCGTTCTTTATGATGAAGAGGAATGATGCACCCCATAGTAAAACACTCAGACATATTAAAATATTTTCCAAATCCTCATATAATTTCTTATTTATCTCTTACAACCCAATGATGGACATTATCTAAAGAGTATATGATATGAGAAGAGAACTTAGTATAATTTCATTTGTGAACTATACCTATTTGTATGGAGGAATACTCGAAAACTCATTAGGGAATACATCAGTATAATACCTCAAAATGGGAATGCCTTCAAGCATAATTCCATCATTTCTCTCAATAATTTGGGATAGAAAGAAATATTTATAAGAAAAAAATATCAATTCTTGAAAATTTGATTCATGGGGAGATTTATCCTCATACATACAGTTATATAGAATCATAATATCACTTGAGGTGCAGATAGGGATATCCCTCTCACAACAATTAATGTTGGATTTATTTAAGGATAACCAATACATGACCAATATGTAATCAAACCCCACTAAAGGATGTATGATTTGATTTTACAGAACAATGAACCCAAAAAAATTAACTAGGGGTAGTTATATAATTGGGAGTTAACAATTTATACATTTATTGTTTTCAAATATAGCTCAACCGCAATGTTTTGATGTATCTCTTGAATTTTTATAACATACTTTCATGATATGCAAAACCTCATAGAATTGGAATCGAATTGTATGTTTTCTATTCTTGAATTAATATCTAGCATACCATTCACCACATCATTGTGGGTTCCACATTAGTAATTCTGATTGAATATGATCATCCTTTCCCTGAAGTCCTTGGAGTTTGTTGTCAATGATTGTATCCAATAACAATTTTATTGGTGAGTTTCATTGCATAACGATCAAATCCTTATTGTTGAAACACTACTCCACTTGACGAGTATTGATATGAACATTCTTTTCATCTTCCACATCAGTGATTTTATTTAATTCCTTTTTGAACTGGTTATCTTGATGCGTCTCATTTCCACATTGAAACCATCTCATAGTTCCCAATAGATAGTTTCTAGTATTCTTCTTCTAAAAATATTTACAAGCGGGGTGTTGGGTTTTCTTTCCTCCAAGAAATTTTTCTATTAATACCCCTGAGTACAAATATACTATATATATATTTTTATTATCCCATAATATCATATAGAGTCTCCAATATTAATCTCAACTTCAAGGGTACAATAGAAAATATATTCAATACTATCAAATTCTGAAGACACAAAATCTTTTTATAGACTTGGATTTAATCTAGAAAAGAAGTGTTCCACATTACATTTGACATTGGTGATATAGAATAATGTATAAAATGAAATACTTTTGATGATTTCCTCATATTCCATGATAAATTCATCTTATTTTTTTTTTCAAACTGAGTTTATCTATCAAAATTTTAGTATGAAGACTTTTGGGAAAATATTTATTGAAAAATATTTTCTTTAAGCATTTAAATTATTTAGAATCAATGTCCTCATAATACATGTGTTCTGGATTAGTTTCCACCACTGATCGTATTCTCTATAAATTTGATAAATGTCCAGAAAAAAATTCTATTTTTATAAGAATCAGAGGACATAGAATATATTATCAATAGAGTGAATCCGTTGTTCCATAAAATGGGTAACTAAAGATCCACTAATGGAAGGGGGAATTTTTCATATAAAACACTGAACAAAAACTTGAAATTTTTTATGGGGATTAGTAAATTACACATGATTTATGTTGTTATTAATAACTTGAGCTAAAAGGACCTTTAATTCTATGAATATATTATCTCCTTCTCTATTGTGATTAATAATATCATTGGGGAAATCAACATATTTCCTATCATGTTGGTAGTTGGCATGGTTTCTCCAATTTTCATTATTAACTATATAAATAAAAACAAGATAATAATACATTAACTAATAAATTTACAAAAGTAAAAATTAAAATGTTGTGAAAAAAACATATAAATTATATATATATATATATAATGTGGAGTCGTTAGTTTTCGATCACAGTTATCCTTAGTAATTTCCTTATTATGTTTTACTACCTAATAACATGTTCAGTTCCTTCATAATGGTTTATAAAGTGTTTGTGAATTTCCAAAACATTTACCCTGGGTGTGTTAAACATTGTATACAGTAAGGCTCGTTGTCATGCACTAAGTGATGATTGAGTCCAACTCAACACACCCTTTTAATATTCATTACTCCTCAGTACAATTGTACCAGTGCCAAATCCGATTGTATTATCCAAATAGGGGTGTAATTACATGGAACTAACTCAATCTATAAATCACTAAAATTATAGGATGTTTTTCTATTCATATAATTACAATTATACTTATCCCTTTTAATGACCCAAACATTTATGAAAAAAAATCCCTTTTATTTAATATTTTTTTGAATACAAAAATAACATGTACATTTTAAATTATATCCAATTGGTTTTAAATAACCGTTTGGTGTCATTATTATTGATAGTCTTTGAAAGGTGATCACATGACTACTATAAATTTAGGGGTTTAGAAAATACTTTTGACAAAAAGGAAGTGATGGCCTCAACCAGTTTTATTGTACCCTATGAAGCCCATTTTAATGTGCTTAAGAGGGAGAAAACATTTCTAGGCATTGCCCTAGACCAATCCCAATCCTAGATCCAACTACTTAAGCACAGGAAAAACCATTTAGAGGAGAAGTTCAAGATCATCAAGATTGTGACCAAAACCATGTTCACTGAACAACCCAATGAAATCCACAACATCGAACACCTTACTCTTAGGGCATATGATGGTGTAATAAAGGGATATATAAAAATACCCTAGCATTATGGTTATGTGAATTATTTTTTATTAAATAATTAATATACTCTCATTTAATTATTATTACTTTGTAAATGATTTGTAAATCCCCAAAAGTATTTTTTTTATTAATATTTAAATTCATTAAAGAATTATATTATGATGAATTAAATGATTTTTTTATTAAATAATATTTTAATCAAATATTATTATTGAATTAATTTTATTAAATATTTATGATCGTATAATATTTATAAAGAAAATTGAAAATTTTATTAATGTTTCTAAACTGTTTTGTGAAAACTAGTCAATTTACAATAAATATCAGTTTATATTTAAAAAAAATTAAAATTCAGATATTTAGAAATTGGTTTATATAAAATTTTTGTTTTTGAAATCCGGACGTCGAAATTATCTAATGGCGAATTTTTCATAATTTTATGGGAGTCAAATTTTGGGTTAAAAATTAAATACCATATAAATATATAATGTATTTTATGATGTCTTAATGACCATGTAGTGATGTAATAAAATTATATAAAGCATATATTCATCAAAATATTTGTTTTATTTTAAAATAATGTAATTTTTGGATTATTTTATTTATTTTATAAATCCTTAGTGAATCCTCAAATACATATAAAATATTTTATGATTTTAAAATCATTTCCTTGAAAGTGTGACTCAACTCCACATATTAAAGGAAAATATTTTAATATCTTTTCCCATTTACATTATAAAATAATGTTTTCCACTATCGTTTTCCTGAAACCGTGGGCATAAACCCTTGGTTGAGCATTATGCATATTTTATAAGCTATTCCTTTTTTTTCATTGGATACCCCTTTATGTTTTTATTAGTTTAAAAGCACTCATCCTTAAGTATATGTTGGATCATTTTGAACTGGAATAATAAAGTGAAAGGTATGGTTATTTTCCATAGTTCTACACATTTTTTTATATCTCTAATGTTTAGTAGAACAATCCAAACATCACTACAATGAATGGATGTAGAGATTTCAGTGAAAACAGAAAATGGGAAAATTATTGCATCCTAGGAATATAACTCGTCCCATATAAAAATTTGTGAATTTAAATTATCAGTGAACCTCATCATACATACCTTGGTGGAATTGGATGCAGTTCATGACGTGGATTTTTTTTCTCTATATAGAGCCAACATAAATTTTCATGAGAGGTAAATCACTCTCTATATTGTGAATCTACCCCTGATTATATACAAGTTAGTGATAAAGGATGTTTATTATTTTGAACGATAATCTCAAGCATGGATATTTCTTACCTATAAGCAAGCTTATCTTTCTCACTTGATTGAGTACATGGAAGGAACCATCCTTGAAGACATGACTATTGTAAGGGAATTCACAGATGTGTTTTCCAAGGAATTGCATGGTCTTCCCCCTAGAAGAGACGTTGAATTATCTATTGATCATATACAAGGGCCATTTCCAATATCCAAGACTCCAAATAGAATGGAATTTGGGGGGAATTATGTGATAAAGAAACAACTACAGGAGAATCTGGATAAATGATTTATATGCCCATGTGCTTCACCATGGGGTGCGCCTGTCCTCTTTTTCAAGAAAAAGGATGGGTCAATGCACCTTTGAATTTATTATCATGATCTTAAAAAAATAATTATAAATAACTAGTATCATTTACCACGAATTGATGACTTGTTTAATCAGCTACGTGGAGCACAATACTTCTATACAGTGGATATGTTGTCGGGAAATTTCTAGGTAAGGGTGAAGAAAGAGTATATCCCCCATTATAATTTTCATAAATGGTACATGCATAATGAATTCATAGTAATTCCGTTTAGACTCACTAATTCTCAATAAATCTTCATGGACATGATGAATAGAGTCTTCAGATATTACCTCGACAAATGTTTTGTAGTATTTAGAGATGATATTCTAATATACTTCAAAGCCACAGAGGAGAATGAGGAGCATATAACCAATAAACTAGAGACCTTGTGAAAGGAGGAACTCTAAGAAATATATTACAAGTGTGAGTTATTTCTAAAATGAATATCATTCTTGGGGAATATCATCACAAGTAGTGGGATATTCATGGATCCTTCCAAAACAAAAGTAGTTGAGGGATGGTCAAGGACGATATCTGTTACAAATATCTGTATATTCCTGGTGTTAGATGGATATTATATCCTATTTTTGAGAAATGTATCATTATTTTCCAACCCTCTTACCAAGATAACTCCTGAATAGAGTCATGTTTGACTGGAATGATGAATGTGAAGAAAGCTTCATGGATTTGAAGTAGAGGTTTATCACATCCCCTATTCTCCCACCACCCAAAAGTTGGGAGATTTTTGCAATCTTTAATGATGCTTTGATGAAGGTCATAGGCTATGTGTTGATGTCTACATACAAAGTCCTCACCTATGCTTTAATGAAGTTGAAAATTCATGAGAAAAACTATCTCATGCATGATCTAGATTTGGAAGCTCTGATCTGTGCATTGAAAATATTGCAGAATCATCTCTTTGGGGAGAAGCGTGAAATATATACTAATCACAAGAGTCTAAAATATATATTCCCACAGAAAGAGATGAATATTTTCCAACTAATATGGTTATAGATCATCAAGTATTAAGACTACTCAATCCATTTCCACTTTGGGAAAGTGAAAAAGGTGGAAGATGATATAAGTATAAAGGACCCAACATTTCTATCATTGATGAGAATTGAAATGAATCCCATCGTCATTTATTTGATGAATATTGACATGGAAATCATAAGTAAGGGAAAATTATCAATCCTTTCAAAAATGATTTCTCAACCATCTGTTTTGGAATGGTTAAAGTTTTCTCAAAATGATGATGAGAGAATTTAGAATAAAGTAGAAACTATAAAAATAGGTAAATCCTCATAGTTCAATGTTAGTGATGAAGTAATTATGAGAATTGGGTCAAGAATATGTGTTCCATCAAATCTAGAGATAAAGAAAGAACTTTTTTATTTTTCACATAGATCAAATTTCTCCATTCACTGAGGAAGCCCAATGATGTATTGAGATCTCTGAGAGAACTGTTGGAGGGAAAACATGAAGAATTATATCGTTAAATATTCATCAAAGTTCTTGTATGTCAGAAAGTTAAATATGAGAGGAAAAAGTATAAGAGGATGATGCAACCATTACCCCTACCAATATAGAAATGTGAAAACATCACCATGGACTATTTCAAAATACTTATAAAGAAATCCAAAGGAAACAATGCTATATGATTTGTTGTGGATCATCTTACAAAGACTGCACACTTCACTATAATTTGAGATGATTTATCATTGGATCACTGGCATGGATAATTATCATAGATGTGGTAAGGGTGTATGATGTACCACTCTTAATTGTTTTAGATTGAGATCCAAAATTCAAATATATGTTCTGGATGAGTCTCTGATACACTCTGAGTATTGAGTTGAACTTCATCATGACCTATCACCCTCAAACTGATGGGCAATCTGAGTAGAATACTCAGACACATGAAGAAATATTAGGAGAATGCTCAATAGACTTTAATGGTGGATGAGACCAACATCTTATATTGGTGGAGTTCTCTAACAACAGAAGTTTCCACTCATGAATCCAAATGGCTCCTCATTAATCCCTTTATTAGAAGAGGAACGAAACACTAACATGTTGGGATGAAGTTGGGGAACAAAAACTTATAGGTTCAGAAATGGTCAAGCAAATGGAGGAGAAGGTTAAAACCATCCATTGACACATCAAAGCTGATCAGTGTCGACAAAAGAGTTATGCTAATAATCATATATGTGACCTGGATTTTGATTTTGGAGATAGGTATTCCTCTACATATCTCCATGCAATAAAGATATGAGATTTTGGAGGAAGGGAAAGATTAGTACAGTGTACATCGGCCCTTTTGGGATCCTTGATTGCATCGGGGTAGTGGCCTATCGACTAGCACATCAACTGAAACCATCCCAATTACATTATATATCCTATGCATCACTCGTAAGGATGTACATACCATACCCATAAAATTTAATCAACAAAAATGTGGTACCATTAAAGAATTAACGGTACTATGAATATTATCTGTTGAAAATATTAGATTGTAGAAAAAACATTCTATGAAATTAGACAATTCCTCTTGTCAAAGTGTTTTGTAGAAACCAAATGTTTCATGAAGTGACATGGGGATCAGATGAAGTGACGTGACAGAGTTACCCTCATTTATTTTAGGTGTGGAAAATGAAATTTTTAGGGAAACAATTCTTAGGGGGAGAGGGGAGGTTGTAACGACCTGAACGTTTATGAATAAAATTAATTTTATTTTAATTAAATGTATTATGGATATAGAAAATATATTTAATCCTTTTGTTTTATTACATGCAATTGGATTTAAATGAATATTGCGTATCCTTACCATTTATAGCTATTGAACATTTATCACATGTGTATTATAAATATATGGTTTTAACAAATCCTTTCAAAAGCGACAAAGGATGTGATCACCTTAACTAGTAGGATCATACCCTATGAATCCCATTTGTTAGATCTTCTAAGGGAGATATAATTTCTAGGATTTTCCCTAGACCAACCCCAATCTGGGATCCAAAAACATAGTCATGAGAAAAATAGTTTTTGGGAGAAGTTCATGATCCTCAAGATTGTGGTCAAAACCATGTTCACTGAATGACCTCATGAAAGCCCCACCATCAAAAGCCTTACTCTTCGGGAATATGCTGGTGTAAGAAAGGGATATGTAACAATACCCTATTGTTTAGATTATTTTAATTATCTTTTAATTGAATAATGAATATACTTCAATTAAATTATTGTTACTTTTAAATTTAAATTTAAAGCAAAAATAATATTTTTGGTTAGTATTAATATTCAATTAAGAAATACATTTTGATGAATTAATGGATTTTTGGACTAAATAATATTTTAATAATATATTATTATTAAATTACTTGTATTAAATATAAAAGGTTGTAATTTTTTTAAGTCAATTGTAATTTTTATTAAGGTTTGAAAACTATTTTTGTCAAAACCTATCAATGTTAAATTAATGTCGGTTCTTATTTTAAGAATGAAAATTCAAATATTAAGATAACGTTTTAGATAAAATGTATATTATTTTTTGAATTAGGATTTTGAAATTATCCAATGGTTATGCTTTCATAATTTTCAGAGATAGTCGAATTTTTGGGTAAATATTAAATACCATATAAATATATAATGTGTTTTATGAAATAATAATGACCAAATAGTGATTTAATAAAATACTATATAGGGTTGTTTATCCAAATATATGTTTTCTTTTAAAATAATTCAATTTTAGGATTATTTGATTTATTTTGTAAATACTTAGTGAATCCTTCAAGACATATAAAATTTTTCACGATTTTAAAATCATTTCCTTGAATGTGTGACTCACCTACAGATAAGAAAGAGAAATATTTTAATATATGAGGCCACTAGACTTATAAAATTATATTTTTTACTCGCCTTTTCCCGAAACCATGGGTAAAAACCATGGAATGGTTTGTGGTTTTGCATATTTTAGTGTGTAGTGCCCAAAACCTAAATAATAAAGAATTCCCCCACCATTACTATATAATCCCACACAAGAAGGATTTCCCATTCAATCGAACTGATTTAAGCTCATCCTCACTCTTCTCTCCACTCTTTAGTGTCCTCCAAGTGTTCCCCAAAGCTCCCCAGAAGCCTCTACCAAGCCTTTGGGATCACACATCCAAGTAAGGGATCCTCACTCTTCTTCATTTCTCATTTTTATCCAAGTTTATTTATTTTGGTACACCCTTTAGTATTAAATTAAAAAGGATGGGGTATATTTTAAACCCCCCCATACTTTTATTATTATGTTTTAATGATTATATAACCATTTCTCTCTCATTAATCCCTCCAATGTACACCTGTTACTATGCCGAAATTCTGTAAGGGGTTTCTCTCTCCTTATTCCCATTCAATCATTTATCTTATACTATGCATATCAAATTCCATTGAATATGATCTGATATTATGATCAATGATCTCCATAAATCCCATTTCATTTCTAAATTATGTGAGACCCCTTTGTATCTCTTCATCCAATTTTATGAATCCCCGTGTGATGCCCTTACACTGCCGAAATTGCACAGCAATTTTCCATGCCAAAATAACAATATAGTGAATACCATGCCCATTTCTTTATCAATATAATTAAACTTTAAAAACATATAATTATTTATTATATACTTTCATATATTCATTCCACAATCCTTTATCGTGTAATAATTGATGATCCTGAAGGAAAACATGTAATATGATTCATGTGGGTCACTTAAGTATGAGATAGAAATGTTCACGAAGGGTGAACCTAGACAACACATCAATTAATTGGGTACTTTTTAGTATCATGATACAATATATTGGGACATGGGTTTACCGAATTCCTTTTAAGACATTGATACACCATGTTGGGATAGGGGTTTAACTGATTCCATTATGTTTATGATGGATTATTTTAAGTTGTTTCCACATTTCCATGTTATTATAATCATGATATATCATGACTTTATGTTCAAGTTTATCTTATTCTCAATTTATATGCCTTTTTTCAAAAATTTATTTTATTCTCCATATTACGACTTGTTTACTCCCTTTCTGGGCTTTATTTATCTCATTTTTATTATGAATGTCCTTATGTTATCCGATGTAATGCTATGTACGAAAGATTGTTGTGGTCATGTAAAAGAATTTTTCAATAAAGATGTTTTTTTCATAATTTTTGAGGTAATTATACTAACCCAAAATACATTATACCTCTCAATATTATTGGTTGTATTAAGTCCTTGTTTATATAATAAATCTTGTCTGAAAAAGAAATAAAGAGAAGGGTTTTTATATCCCTAGGGCCCTTAATAAAGTTTTATCATCCTTGTTTCCAAATGTTAATTAACCCTATATTTGATACCAACTATTGAGACTAAAACATTTTACACATATCAGTACATTTTTTTAAAAAACACATGTCCAATAAGTACATCGTAGAGATCAAGATTCCTAATTTATTTTTAAGACTAGGATAATATTACATCAAACAGAAACTAAAACATGAGATCCCCATTTTATTCTTCATATTGAACTCCTAAAACTGCATAGGATAACATGGGGAATACATAAAAAACGGGTGAAAAAATATCCTTAGAATGGAAATAAACATGACAAGGAAACATATTATATGATTCAAAGGTATAACGTGATATCATAAAATCAAAGGTTAATGATTAATAACATGGGAGAATAGTATAAGTAACCTAGTAACATATGATCATGGTAATAAAGAAAATGTAGCCACAACATATAACATGACATAATCTTGTGTCATGTTTAACTATATTGATAATATCACATGGTGGAAAAAGTCTAGTAATGGATTTGTTTTACTCATAATCTTGTATATGGAATATCATGAGACTAAAATAGTACCCAATTCATTAGAGATATATGTGAGCACACCCATAATAATATGTTCATGATTTATATTTTCATATAAAATAAATTCAATAATTAGTCATACCGTAATAATCACCCCTGGAATGAAAACGTGTCGCATAATCTTGCCTCATATCATAATCAAAAGAAATTTTAAAATGAATGAATTTGAGATAAGAACATAAGGAATGTATTACCCCAACAAAGGAAGGGTGAATAAGATATGAATATATGTGAAATACATATACACATAATTTAGAATCATTCCAAAATATTAGATAGAGATAGATAAAATGATTTTGAGAATGAATGGGCATAAATTGAAGAAAATGGAGGTTTCGAGAGATCCCTTACGTCGAGTATTAATTTTCACATGAATTATATATCTTCCTAAATAATAAAACTAAATAAATTATTTACTTACTTAATAACCCTTTTCAAGATTATCAGTTATATTATTGTATTTATTATGAAGTTATATTCAATTACATATTCATTTTTGTTCATGTTGGGCATTTTGATGATGTTCAGCTCATATGTACGAAATCTTCATGGTTGTTTACTACAATAAAATATATTATAATTATATCATCTATAGAATAATAATAATGGAACAATTATAATATATATATATATTACAATATTTTAAAAATAAACATGTTTTATGGTTATGAAAAATTTCTTACGTAACACTCATAGTGGTTATAGGTTGTGCATATGCATGCGTAACCTTTTTAATTTTTCAATGATTCTGATGGAAAGAAAGAAAGTTCCATTGTTTATTTCTAGAGTGATAATTATATTATTAATAACATATTATTTCAATAAACACACTTTCATATACCATCCAAGTGATTTGCTAATAAAAAATGAATCCCATCACTTCGTTAGGTGGTAGTGCATCGTACACAAGAAAAAAATTATCATTATTCAATGGATGGTCAGGCAATAAGGTATATGATAATTTAAAATTCCATAATGATTAATTTTTAATTAATATAACATTTAAACATTAAATAAATTGTATTGCACATAAGTGAGAGGTGATGATGAAAAATGAATTACATCAGATCGCAAGGTCGTAGTGCGCCTTACACAAGAATGATGATTTTGTTTCTCATTTGATAGAAGTGGTGATGGATTTATGTTATTGAATTATTGTAATAAAATATTATTATAGGGGAGATACTAAATTTTTTATATCATAATGACTGAATAATATATTATAGAGGTGGAAGAAGAAATAAATCAATGATGCTCGATTAAGAATGATACTTCTTATTCGAATAACCTCTTTTGGATTATAAGTAAATCCTCCATAGAATATTTTTAAGATTAAATGAATATATGACATGGGTAGGTAAATAATAAATTTATTTGGTTAGATATTATATGAACCACGAGGCTTTATATGTATAAATAGGAGAGGAGAGGGGGTTCCTTTTTATAAGTGGGGGAGAGGACATAATTGGAATTTTTGAAAATAATAGATTATAAAAACATTAAATCATTAAAAATGGATCCCAAATGATTTATTATAAAACATTATGTGATATAATATCAAAATATTTCCATAATGTATGTTTTGGACATGTTTTTAGATCATTTCAACCCTTATCATTTTTTTAACGCTCGATAAACCTGTTGTAATATTAACAATTGTAATTAATGTTTACTATTTTTACTATCCATTATGAATAAATCAAGTTAAAATTTATAGAATATTAATTTTTATGATTTTAAACAAGGGATAATTTTTTTACAAATTAAATTCACATTAGTGGAAAATGTTAATTCATAATTAAACCTGTAGATGTGATAGAAAATTTTTTTTCTAAAGAATATGTTTTCATAAGTATAAAAACATTAAAATTGAAATTCAATAGGAATTTTTTTCAAGTTAACTAAATTGGATTAATTATAAAATAATTTATCTAATTTTAATTTCAAAACATTTTAAAAAATATAAAATCTTAAATTATTTAAATGAAAATGTTGTTTTCAATAAAAATTAGTACTTTTTCCCATTAATGAAAAAAATAATCTTTTACGAAAAATGAAAAAAATTCATCCTAAGATAATTTTTACATGTTGATTAAAAAAATTTAAATTAAAAATTACAAATAAATTTTCTAAAATTGGAAAAATGAATTTTATTATTTATTCATGTCTCATTCATGATTTTATTTTGAGTTATTTATCTATTATTTTTGGTCCTATATTTATCCATTGGATTTCCCAACAGTTTTTGAGAGAAATGTTGGCTTTTAGATTCAACAGTAGGCAGTGTATGGCTGGATCATAGTTAGTAGAAACCGTGTACAAATTTAGTGGAAACCATGTTCCCTAGATAGTTTCACTATCCTAGTCACACGACCTAGCATGCAACCTTTCTGGGAAAACCGTGTGGCATTTTTTCCCAGTGGACATAGGTGTTACCCAGTTGGAACATGGTTTGGGAGACCTTGTAGTCAAACCCTACAACCCGCGAGATCTATGTAATGTTTGAAATTGTTATTCTATCCCTCCCAAAATTTAAACCAGAATCCCTGCAACATTCCACATTCTACCTCCTCATCCCTTGGTGCATCTCTCAATTCCTTATTTCTCTCTTATGATCCAACATTTGGGTAGTTTTGGGGGGGGGGAATCATTGATAAATAATCACATAAGCCTCTCCTATAATTCTTTCCCCCCTCTTCTAGGCCTCTTCTTAATTATTTCTAGATTTATTTCTTCTCTAGTAGATTGGTTGACCCAAAGTGTGTTCAACCTTGATTTTTGGGGTTATACCTTGATAGTTATTGTGATTTATTTATATATAGTTTCTCTCCTTGGTTTAGTTGTGTTTTTAACCAATTTCCAATGATTTCCATGAAAAAGGTAGGTTGTTACAAGCTTTGACATTGTTTGATGTTTTAATATGCTTGATTTGGTTTTCAAATATTTAATCAATCATGTGGGTGGTTAAGATCTTGATTTCAAAAAAATTTGTGTGTTACGATTCCATAATGATTTTCTATTGAAAATGGTTGTTTTGGGTACATGTTTCTATTTTTGGTAGTGCGAAACTGTTATCGGTGGTTTATGTTACATGAATAATGACATTGAGCACACGGGAATCCTAGGTACCTAGGCGGGACGACTCGAACTAGTACATTAGGTGAGCCGTAAGTGTCAAGGCTTGGTCTCCTTAACTGGATTACATAACAACATTGACTAAACAAACATGTGATGGGGATTGGTGGCTTGAGTATGACTGTTGCGTTTGGGAGATGGTTCTTCCACTGAGAGTATGGGATCTTTAGACCGCACTAGCCCTAGTAACATTGAGATTTCCAATGGTTCTCATGATATGCTTACACTTCATCTTGTTTTCATCGATAGTTTAATTTTTAAATATAACAGAATGTTTTATTTAAAATTATACCTTCCTTTAAGTTAAAACTAGAATGTATATTTTTTGTTTAATAAAAACGCATGGAATCTATTTTAGTGATATCCTACTAGGAGTTTTGGCTCAAACCCTTCATATTCCCATTGGTGTATGTATACTATGTTATGTGTGACTTAGGTAAAGGAAATGTTCCTCATAGTAGTGATGTTTGTTCTATGTATTAGTGGATCCTCATTTTGAAGGTTTTGTTGGATGTGTAATGTGGGTATTGAACCTCCTATTTCATGGATATTTTGTTGTATAGTTAGTCCTCCTCTGCTTTTTGTTTATACGGGTTTTAGTTATAAATGTTAAATATATAGCTCTTGTGTCAGTGTTATCTTTTTCTCTTTTTTTATTGATTATTATATGGTATATTATTCTTGTGTATTGTTTTTGGTTGATTATATTTTGATAAATAATTCCCAAAGGTGTTTATTGATGGCTATGAACTAGTTTCAAGCACATGAGGATTTGGAATACCTTTCGGGACATGCCACGGGCTGGGTCGGGTGTTGGGGTGGATGGTCGCCCAACCTGGGTCATGAAAATGTAGTATCAGATCGTGGTTTCCTCTTTATTTAAGTCATGTTATTTGGTCGAGTTTGGATATATGTGGGGTGTATTTCCAACACACATTCTGACATTCCTTAGGTCACCATGGGATGTTTGGGATATGTTATAACATCTCCACTTGGTGTGATGTATAGGCTATAGACTGTGCATGAAAATTAAGCATGGGTGGATCAATTTTTTTTGTGACCGTGTTTGTTGTAGTTTCATATTTATTTATGAAGACATTATGGATTTATTGTTTCTAAATGTTTTATGGATGTGAATTGATGATTCTATTTTGTTTGTTGATTGCTGTAGAATCATTCCTCCTTAAATAAATCCTATGAAACAACATGAAGAGTCTAGAGAGTGTTCACCCCCACTAATTGATCAGACATTAGTGGAATTATCGGTTTGGTCTATCCATGAATTTGATCAGGAGTGGGATATCCTCCTGATCATGCTATGGAAGCTAAACCACATCTAGAAAACTATAAAGTTTAGGAGTTACTGGAGAAAAAAAATATACCCATTTAGGGGATCAAGGAACAATATGAAGATGAGGATTATATTGAAAACATTGAGACGATTCATGGGTTTCTTGATACTCCTACTATTGTAAAAGTGTACTGTTCTTTGTTAATGTTGGAAGGGCCTGGTTGTAAGTGTTGGTAATAAGGGGACCATGCTAGAAATTATGTGAATATTGTAACACCATGAGATTTTATAAGATATATTTTCTTTAATTTATTTGATGTATTGTGTTGTAAGATACACCAGGATTAGATTGCACTATATTCAACATCGTATTGGCTTACAGTATACACAACACTATATATGGATTGTGTTACACATAGTTTCAAGTTCTTCTTATATAATACGATTCACACAATACTGAGTATATAATTTTCTCAATGTTTAAAAGAACTATGTTGTTATTATGTTTTCTGAAAAACTAAAGGAATCTTGCAAAAGATACAACACTATCTTCGCTTTCATTACATGTAAGAGTGACCTTCCTCGATAGATTTCATTGGACAAAATACTGAGTTTCACTAAACATAAATGTACTATTAAAATATTATTATTTAATGGGATATAAACTAGATATTATTAATAGTATTAACCAATTTTGAATTTTATATAATATTAAAATTCATATTATATATTTTCTAGAACATGATATTTGAACAAATTCAATTTTTCGGATAAAAGTAGTGTTATTCATAAAAATGCAGTTTTTCCACCTTTTGAGGGAACATAAATTTTAAATCTGTTTTTGACACTTTTATATATTTTATTTTAAAAAATAAACATCTTCTTTGGAATAAGGACATAAAAATTTACTTTTGTGGAATTTTTTGTAATTTTTTGATAAAAATAATTTTATAATGAATTGTGAAAAATGCTGCATTTTAATTCAATAATACCTCTTTATCTATTTTATTTATATAGTTAAATTATATTTTTAATTTATTTTAATGTGTTATCTTTTTATATTTCTATAATTTAATCCAATGTTTATAATTAGAAGTAATCTCTCATTTAAATTGTACATAAACACATGTCAATCTTTTGATAGGTTTTACTTCTAAAAAACTCACTTTTAATTTTAACAATTGAAATTAAATTAAATTTACTCAATATAACTTTTGTGTTTTGAATTTTGAAAAATATATTCCATATTTGGAATGAGTCGGTAAATTATTTTTAACAGGTTACTTTTAATTTTTTCGATATTATGAATAGAAACTACAATTATTATTTTTACCAATGTTAAAGGTAAATCAGGTAAATTAGGATAACAAATAATATGATAAAGATAATAAAATTAACCTAAGACATTACAAAAACCTATTGAATGAATTAAATTCAACCAATATGACCAAAGGGTCAGAATGGAATCATTTAATTGGCTTTTTTCCCTGATGGTTATTTAATTATACGTAAATAAAAAGAAATTGGCAATATGTCACTCTAATATATCTTATAAGTATAACAATTTTAATGTATTGATAGATTTGATAAAACGTCAAACATAAATAATATCCATAAATATTTTGAAATTATCTACAAAATTTAAATTAATTTTTTATTTTTAGATATTATAAAATTACCATTAATGGAGATAGAATAATAATGTAGAAATTATTTTATTAATAGAAATATCAAATTAATGGTTTTAGAATATTAAAATAAATATCATATGAACAAATTAATGTCCTCCACGAATTTTTTAGATGCCTATCAGATGTTCGAAGAGTATTAAATATTTTTTTGGAATTCATCTTCTTTGTGCATTTTATTTAAAGTCAAATAAATAAATATTGTCAAATTTGACACTATTAATATTTTATAAAAATAACATATTATTATATTATTTAAAATTTACAAAAATATTTAAAAAATTTGAAAGTGAAAATTTTAAGGTCAGAAATTTCATAAAGTATCCAATTATAGACCATTCACAATACATAAGTAAATATTTATAAACATTTAATATTTAGAATATTATTACTACAATTTAAATTAAATAGACTATTTATTGTTAAATCAAATTGATAAGGACTAAAATAATACAAAAACATGTCTAAATTTTATTGTTTGAGATTATTTTTAACTATAATAATCTATTCATAGAAATAATCCTCCTTAGAGGAATTTGAATTTAAAAATTAATTTATATTAATTTAATAGTTTTGTTATTTCCAAAGGTTCCCCACCCTTCTCTTATAAAAGGACACATATCCTTATCTATTAATCACACCTATAAAGCCCGTTGTATCAACCAAACCCCACACATTTCCTGTCCCAACTTCCCTCACTTCATCCTAGAGGCCACACTTTGGGCAGAAGTCCATCACAAGGAGACCTTTTGTGAAAATCAAAAGGTTATACTCGAGAAAGAGGTAATTGTATTATCACAAATTTCAAAATTCTTTTCTTCATCAAATTAATCTTCTTATGTTGTTTACATAATAAATTAATAAATTAATTCTATTATTAATGATGATATTTTATTGAAATTATGGTAACACCTTATACATACTTTTATCCATCCAACAAATAATAGTATAACCATGTGTGTGTACGTATGGCATACTGTCTCCACACCATGGTGTAATTTGTTATTTAGAAATATTTAATTTGGATGGGTATAATGATGAGTATAATGGATGTAAATAATAAATATAACTTTATAATTATTATTTATAGTTAATATAACATCTAATTCAAAACTATTTTTCCATCAAGTGATTGATATCGTCACTCGTGTATACACATGTCTTACCGTCTCCACGACACGATGAGATTAATTCTCCACATCAGTCATTCAAGAATGATTATAAAGTATATATAATAAATATATAATGAAATATATCAGAAAATAATGATAATATATTTATGTATATATATATTACATTTATTTTCTTATGTTCAATAAATAAGGAAACAGAAACAACGTTCATGTGTAAGTACAACCTACCGTCTCCATGAATAATGTATTCTATTTTATATATCTTTCTATTATATATATTTATATACTAAATATTTATGATATATAAATAATACTTTACATTTTTAAAGTATTTAAATGAAAATATTTGTAATATGATCATTAATAACTAGTCAAAACACATATGATAAATAAAACAATTATTACCCAAAATATTTGCTTGAACATTGAATTGATAAATAAATGTGTAATATAAATTCATACATGAATCATATATGATATCATAGATTTTATTATGGTAATTTTACATGTTAACAATATGTTCAAACCCACTATACATGAGTTTCAGACAGATAAAGAAGAAATCATACATAAGGTATGTGATAACTTTGGACATTTCATTTTATCCAAGGTTATTTATTTAGAGGTATTTACTAGGGTATATTTATCTTTCAGTTCCATGTTTCCTAAATAAGTATTTTAAAATATTATTTATATATTTTTATATTTTAAATTTAATATTACCCATTGGTGAATTTTTACTAAATGTTATGAATGTAATATTTTTTCATTTTCGGTATTAGGTACTGTTTGAATTTTTTGAGAAAAGTACAAGAAGAATGTTTTTTAACTTATACGACATGATCTGTTTTTTACGCCTTCATAATGCCTCATTTCTAGTTAGATTCCCCTATCATATTTCAAGTTTATTTGTAACTAAATTATTTTCTTTTTAAATTTCTCATCATTTTCAGAAAATAAAACATTTTTGGAGAAGAAATGATGTTTTCCTCACGAATTAACCCCAAGTGTTTTATCAAAATTATTTTCCATATAACATGACATCAGGTTATGTTTATATACCTATTATTACTTTTATTTTATTGTTTTTATGTTGTAATTTTGTTTTATGAAATAAATTTATTTTATGTGGATTATTTTTTTATGGAATGATGTTTACGAAACCCATTTTATTTCATTTGTAATGCGATGATGAATTATTTATGTTTTTGTGGAACATGTTAGAATGATTTCACTAAGAGATTGCATGGACCTATATCTACCTCCAATGAATTGTGTAAATATTTATATCTCATGGGATATACATGACGGGAATGAAAATTAAATATAGTTTAGAAAAACAGGTTTGGAACGACAAGTAAATCCAGTTCAGTAATACATGGCTAGAATGAAAAGTAAACCAAGATCAGTAATGGACTATGTTCAATATGATGGTCTTGGCAGAAATTCATTTGATACTATGGAAGTAATATTATGTGCTTATTTGTTTTCCACAATTATATGTTTTATTCCATTGCTATTTTCTCATGGTTATGATTCCATTATGATTTATGACTTATGAACTACCAAGATTTATTTCATGACTCATGATTTTGTTATATGTTAAATGTGGAAAAAAATTTAAAGTTTTTTTCATTTTTTTCATTATTATGTTTACGTTTTGTAAGATATTTTCCATGCTTACCGTTAATGAGCATTTCTCTCACCCCTTTTCATGTTACTTTTTCCCCTGTATTTGAAGAAGAGAATTATGTAAGATGTGTCAAAAGGGGGTTCTAGTTATGATGATTATAGTAGGAGATGATGTAAATGTTTTATGAACAAGTAGATTATGTTTTATAGTTTCCGAAGGCACTAATATAATATGGTATTTGTTATATATTTGTGTAATGTAATAATTATTCCGCAAAAGTAATGTAATTTCCATGCATGTTAAGCTTGGGTCTTTAGAGTTGGTATCAGAGTGAAGGTTTAGTAAACCTTTGGAAAATAGGGTGTGAAAACATTAGTGAGATCCCTAGGGATATTTCTATGAATATTTCTAGTTTTTACTAATGATAAGTTACATATAGTTCACAATCATAGGGTTTTTGTGATAATCATGACAAACCTAGGGTTAAACTGAATATAACACAAATTGAAATATTTTAAGTAATTTGCCTTAATTTTGTGTTTCTAATCCTTGATATATATTTCTCATAATTTCTTTTCTGATCTTATTCAATAACCAAAACTACATAGAACATAGTTAACCATTAACTATTTCTGATTTGAAAATTATGGTATTCCTGATGTTCGACTTTCCTATGTGTAAATATAATGAAGAGAATCATGACAATGGTATGAGTATTAGTTCTACTATTGAGGATATATAGATTGTAACTGATATTTGTAAGGTATGTGACATTATTACAATATTTTTTACATTAAACATAAGAATATTAGGTTTATAAACCTTATCACATGATTCATATTTTTGGAAAGATGAATATGATGGATCCTCATTTGTTTATTTAGAATAATGTTTAATGATTGAGGTGTATATGTTTTAGAATTCAATGATTTTGTAATATTAATAATTAAATATATATGTGTTTTCATTAAGGATTAGAAAGGATATGTTTAATAGTTCAAAAGAGAAAAAAATTATTTAATGTTAAGGTGATAGACTTGTAGAGAAGATGATTAAGGTAAAGATGACCCTTAATATTTCCCTTATGTTAAGATAATTTTGTCTGGATAAATTTATGTTGGATTTTGAATAAATAAATTGAATGATTAGAGATTCTTGGGAACTAATTATGGAGTTGTTTACAAGAGGGTTATGCTATCATGGATGATGTATACAACTTCATTGGACTTAAAAAATATATCCAATACATTTTTGAATAATAAAACATGCATGTTTTTGAAAAAGATATATGATAATTTAGGTTATTACAATGATAAAAGAGAATTAATGATGAAGTAATTCAAATTTTCGGAATGTGACCACCAAGATATATCTTATGATATTTGGGGGATAAATTAATGTTTCAACATGGTATCTATATAATGTTTATTATAATTGTTTTTTGGGTACTTTGATTTTGGATAGAAGTATTTTGGATAAGCGTAAAGGTTAGAATGAATTATGATGGACATCAGATATTATTATTTAATGCTAAAACATTTTTTTAATATTATTTATAGTATTTTTTAATAATATAGATTTATAAAAAGTACAATATGTAGGTCGGGCGACAACGCATTGCCTCAGACAAGGCTTTGGGAATCGAACCCACAACCAAAGTGCGAAATCCCATTATCACCAACCACTTTCGTATCATATGTATTTAGTTTATATAAAGTAGTTTTATTTTATATAATCATTACGATAGATGAAGTATAAGTCTATTTTTGGAACCATATAAGATTAATCTCACCATAGATGGACTTATGTATATTAGATAACCTGTGATGAAATTTATATTAATAAGACAGATGGAATAAAATATAATTCTATTTATGTACCACATTATCTAAAAATGATCTAGGAATGAAATATTAATCTTTAATTCTTTGAATAAGATATTAAGTGGAAAATTTTCAAGGCACGACCAATAGTGAGATTCAACTAAATTTAAGTAAGTGTTTCTTCTCATGTACTTTTACTTTATAGAAAGTATCTTGAAAACAAAAAATGTTATCCTGGTAACTTTTTATCCGATTAATGATATGGTCCCTATAGTCATCACATATTTATGGCTTTCTAATTGTTAACATTATCCTAACCTTGTTCTCTATCACTCTCAATAAGAATTTGGTAGTTAATTTTTTTCTACCATTTCCATGTTTTCACTTCACACTTATGTTATCATATGTGGAAACACAGTTATGAGATTTATTGGGTGGCCACTAGGTTTCTAAATTTTATTTTTAAAATTATGTTTTAGTATTACTTCTTACTATGTGGGTTTCTATGAAAGAAACATTCTTATAGTAAAACTTTTATAACCCTGATGAATTTTGGGGGAGAAATTCATTTCAAGGGGGTATTATGTAACAACCAATGATTTTATGAGATATATTGTTTTTAATTTCGTTGATTTATTGTGTTGTATGATACAATAAGATTATCTTGCACAATACACTACATCGTATTATATTACAGTATACAAAACACTATACATAGCTTTTGTTATACATAATTTCATGTTTTTTGATAGAATTCATTTCATGCAACAGGGAGTATAGATTTCATTCGATGTATAAAATGACATTTTTTGGATTATGTTATAAATAAAAGAAATTATGTTTATAAAAAATTAAACACTAACCTGGATTTCATTACACGCAATAGTGACCTTCCTCAATAGCTTGCGTTGTACGCAATTCCGAGATTTACTAAACAATAATATATTTATAAAATATTATTATTTAATGGGACATAAACTAGATTTTATGAATAATATTAATTGTGTTTTTGAATTTTGTATACAATTAACTTTCATATTATGTATTTTCTAAAACATGATATAAGAAAATATTCAATTTTTCTTATAAAAGAAGTATTATTCAAAAAAATGCAGTTTTGCCACCTTTTGATACAGTATAAATTTTATACATAGTTTCTAACACTTTTAAATATTATAATTAACAAAATAAACATCTTCTAGGAAATAGGGACAACAAAATTACGTTGGGGTAATTTTTTATATTTTTCTATAAAAATCATATTTTAATGAATAGTGAAAAATACTGCATTTTAATTCATTACTGCCATTTCATATAATTTATTAATATAGTTATATTTTATTTTAAAAAAAATTTAATGTGTAATTGGATTATATTTTTATAATTTAATCCAGTTTTTCTAATTTGAAGTAATTTCACATTTAAGTTAGACATAAACACATGTAAATATTTTAATAGTTTTTACTTCTGAAAAACCTGTTTGCTTGTTTTGACAACATGAATTAATTTTAAAATAATTAATATAAAATCAATATTTTTAATTTAGAAAAATAGTTACCTTATTTGTAATCAATGGGGTCAAATTATGTTTATATGTTACATAACTATTTTGGATTTGAATCGTAACAACATTAATTTTTATTTACCACGATTAATGTTAAATTAGGTAAATTAGGGTAACAAAAATTATGAAAAAGATAATAAAATTACCCTAAGACCTTCCAAAATAATATTGGATGGATTAAATTCGACTAATATGACCAAAGGATAAGAATTTATTAATTTAATTGGATTTTTTCCATGAAGGTGATGTAATTATAATTAAAAGAAAACAAAGTGACAACATGTCACTCTCATATATCTTATAAGTATTATAATTTTAATGTAGTGATAAATTTGATAAAACATCAAAAATAAATTTTCTCTAGAAATCTAATTAAATTATCTAAATCAAGTGAATGTATTTTGGATTGTGAGATATTAAATAGTTATTATTAATGACGACACAATCATGATGTAAAAATTATTTTTTTATTAGAAATATTAAGTAAATAGTTTTAAAATTATTAAAATAAATATAATATGAAGTAATTAATGTCATACATTAATTTTTTAGGTGAATATGACATGTTTTGATTGTATAAAATATTTTGGATCGAATTTATCTTCTTTTTCGATTTTATTTGAAGTTAAATAAATAAATAGTGTTGAAATTGACACTATTGATATTTTATAAAAATAACATACTATTAAATTATTTAAAAATCACAAAAAAAATTAAATAATTAAAAATTGAAAATTATATGGTATAAAATATTATAATGTATCCAATTATTGATAATTTAAAATATATAGGTAAATATTTACAACAATTTAATATTTAGAAGATTATCAATAGAGTTTAAATTAAATATATTAAATAAGGATAAATCAAAACATGTATAAATTTTATTTGTTGAGAGGATTTAGATCCATCATCTTATAATATTATATATAATCTACCTTGGTGGAATTTCAGTTTAGAAATTAATTTATATTAATTTAATAGTTTTGGTATTTCCAAAGGTTCCCTTCCCCTCTATTATGAAAGTTAACATATCCTTCTCTATTAATCACACCTCTAAAGAACTTTGGCTCAGCCAAAACCTGCCCATTTCCTCTGTCAACTTCCCTCCCTTCATCCTAGAGGCCACATGTTGGGATGAAATCCCTCCTAGGGAGACCTTTTGTGCAAATCAAAAGGTGATACTTAAAAAAGAGGTAATTGTTTTTTCACCTATTTCAAAATTCTTTTCTTCTTCTACTTCCAATTATTATTATTTTTTCGTAAAAGGTAATAAATAAAGTATCTCATACATAATGATATGTTATTATATTTATGGGACAAACTTATTCCTTATTTATCTAGCCTACAAATAACAATATCACCATGCGTGCGTACGTAGGACATACCATTTCCACGCCATGGCGTAATTTTTTATTCAACAATATTTAATTTGGATGTGTATACTAATGAGAATAATAGACTTTCAAAATAAATAAAAATTGATAATTATTATGTATTGTTAATATACCATCAAATTCCATAGCATTTAACCATCATGTGAATAATATCCTCACTAGTGCGTACATACGACTTACCATCTCCACGATGCGATAGGATTCATTATCCACGTTAGCCATTCAAGAATGACTATAAAATATATATATAATAAATAAGATGGAAATATATAACATAATAATGTTAATGGATTTATTTATATATATATGTCATTTAATTTCTTTCATTCAATTCAATAAGGAAACGTTCTTGCGAATGTATGGCCAACCATCGCCATGAACGGTGTATTTCATTTAATTTATCTATCTATTTTATATATTTATATACGGAATATTTATTATATATAAATTATGTTTTACATTCTGGAAGTAATTAAATTACGATCTAAGTAATAAGATCAAAAATAATAATCCAAAACACGTAAGATAAATAAAATGATTATTACCCCAACCATTTCTTTAGCATGGAATTGATAAATAAATGAGTAATAGAAAGTCATAAGTGAATCATATATGATATAATAGATATTATTATGGTTATATTTAAAGTTAATAATATGTACAAACCAACTATACAAGAGTTTCAAACACATATAGAAGAAATTAGACATATGGTAAAGGATAACTTTGCAAATATCATTTTATCTTAGATAGTTTAATCAGATGTATTTAATGGGGTATATTTATCATCCACTTCCATGTGTCCAAAATATTTATTTCGAAATAATCTCTATATCCTTATATTTTTTAAATTCAATTTCACCCATTGGTGAATTATTACTAAACAGTAGGAATGGAATTTTTTATCTTTTTTGGTATGAGTTACTTTTTGAATTTTCTAGAAAAATCAAGAGAAGAATGTTTTTTTTAAACGTATATGGCATGAATTTTTTTTATCTTCATAATAAATTATTTCTAGGAATATTCCTCTAAACGATATAAAAAATATTTTAAAATAAATTATTTTCTTTTAAAATTTCATGATATTTTGACAAAAAAGAATTTTTAAGAAGAATCGATTTTTTTCTTCAAGAATTATGCTCAAGTGTTTTATTAAAATTATTTTTTTATAATATGAAATAGGGTTATGTGTCTATACAAATTATTAATTTGATTTTATTGGGTTTATGAGGAAATTATTTTTATGAAATTAATTTGTTTATATAGATTATGTTCTGATGGAATGTTGTTTAAGAAACCCATTTTAATTCATGGGTTATGCGATGATGAATGATTTATGTTTTTGTGTCACATGTAAGAATTATTTCACTATGATATGGGTGGGACCTATATCTCCCTCCAATTTATTGGGTAAAGATTTATCTCATGGGAAAGACAAGACTGGAATGAAATGTAAATTTGGTTTAGTAATATAGGGCTAGAATGACATGTAAATTTGGTTCAGTAATACATAGATGAAATGACAAGTAAAACCCGACCAGTAATGGAATTTGTCTAATATGATGGTCTTTGATGAAATTCCTTGGATACTATTGAAGTCATATTATGTATTTATTTGTTTTCCACAATTATATTTTTTATGGCAATTTTATTTTCTCATGGTTCATGATTCCATTATGATTTATGCCTTATGAACAACCAAGATTTATTTCATGACCAAATATTTTTTATATGTCAAGTGTGGATTGTTTCAAAAAGTTATGTTCGTGTTTTTACATTATTATTTTTACAATTTGTAATATATTTTCCATTCTTACCTTTACTGAGCATTTGATCTCACCCTTTTTCATGTTTATCTTCACATAGGAATTAAAGAAGGGTATTATGTAAGATGTGTCAAAACGGGGTTCTGGTTATGAAGGATAAAGTAAGAGATCATGTAGATATTTTATGAACCATTTTTTTATGTTTTCCAGTTTCAAATGGTACTAAAATAATTTGGTATTTTTGGCATTTATTTTGGTAACATATTAAGTATTCTGCAAATGTAATGTAATGTTCATGTATGTCAAGTTTGGGTCTTTATAGTTGGTATCAGAATGAAGGTTTATTCAACCTTCGGAAACTGTGATTCAAACACATTCGTTAGACCCCTAAATATATTTATATGAATATGTATATGGTTTTATTAAGGATAATTCATGTATAAGTCACAATTCTAGGGTTCTTGTGATAACCATGATTAACCTAGTGTTAAACCAATGATATCACAAATTCAAATATTATTAGTAATTTTCCATACTTATGTGTTTCTAATATATGATATGTATTTCTCACACTTTTCTTTCTGGTCTTGGTGAATAACCCGAACCACATTGAACATAGTTGACCATTGAATGTCTTAGAAGTGGACATTATGGGAATTTGGAAGATCGAATTTCTTCTATGGAAATATCATGAAGAGAATCATGATGATGGTATTAGTATTGGACATACTATAGAGGGTAAATAGATTGTAAATGATATATGAATGGTATGTTAAGTTATTCCAGTTTTTCTACAGTAAACCTAATAATCACGAGGTTGATAAACTTATGACATGATTCATATTTTTGGAAAGACGTTGATGATGGATCCTGAGAAATTTTTTTAGAATAATTATGGATGATTGTGGTTTATATGTTTTGGAATTAAATTATTATGTTATATGATTCATGAAATATATAAGTTCTTTTATTATAAGTTTTTCATTATGGATATGGAAGGATTTGTTTAATATTTCAAAGGATCCCAAAAGTGATTTAAGGGTACAATGATATTCATGGAGAACACATGATTAAGGGAAAGATAACCCTTATTATGTCCCTTATGTAAAGATAATTATGCTTTGATAAAGATATTATGGATTTGATTAAGTAAATTGGATGATGAAAGATTCTTGGGAACTAATTATGGAGATGTTTAAAAGAGGTTCATGTTATCCTGGATGAATTATACTACCTTTTGGGATATAAGGAAAATATCCAATAAGTTTTGGAATAAAGAAACATACTTGTTTTCAAAAAGTAGATATGGTAATTTAGGTTATTACCATGAATCAATAGAATTCATGATAAAATTATTAAAATTTTCGAAATGTGACCAACAAGATATATCTAATGATATATGGGGGATAAATGAATGTTTTCACATGCATGTTATATGACCATTCTTTTAATTGTTTATTTTTATACTGTAATTTTGGAAAAATGTATTTTGGATAAGCTGAAAGGTTATAATGGATTATGTTGAGCATTAGATAAAATTATTTATGTCTAAAATATTTTTTTAAATATAATTTCTGGAATGTTATAATAATATAGTTTTAGAAGAAGGATAAACCATAGGTCGGGTGACAACCACCACATTAGACAAGGCTATGGGAATCTAACCCACTACCGAAGGGCAACATTCCTTTATCACCTAACACTGGACTATGGGAAGTCCCTGGTTTGTATAAGTTAGTTTTATTTTATTTAGGTAATATGATATATGAAGTATAAGTCTATTTTCGGAACCATTTATGATTAATCTCACAATATATGGACTTATGTATTTCGATAGTCTGTGCTGACCTTTTTGTGATAAAGATAGATTAAATTATCTATAATTGTATTTATAGACTACATTATATAATAATGTTTTAGGAGAATGAAATTAAACTTCATTTCTTTTAATGAGATATAAATTGAAAATTGTTCAAGTCACGACCAACAATGAGATTCTACTAAATTAATGTATGTATTTACTCTCACGTTCTTTAACTTTATGGAAAGTATCCTGAAAACAAACAATGTTATCTTCATAAATTTTTATCCAGTGAATCAGATGTCCCCTTAAATCATCACAGATTTGTGGCTATCTTATTGTTAACTTTCTCTTAACCATGTTCTTTATGACTCTCCTTCAGTACATGATGGTTATATTTTTTTCTTCCATATCCATGTTTTCACTTCACACTTATGTTATCCTATGTGTAAACTCATTGATGTGTTACTTTGGGTAATCGTTATGTCTATAACATTAATTTTCAAAATTTAGTTATAGTATTCCTTTTTATGATGTCAGTTTCTATGAAAGAAACATTCAAGTAGTAAACCTTTTATAACCCTCATGATTTTTGAGGATAAAATTAATTTTAAGTTTTGTATAATGTAACACATGAGATTTGATGAGATAGATTAATTTTAATTTTTTTTATGTCTTGTCTTTTACAATACACCAATTTTAACTTGTGCTGTACGCAACACCGTATTAGCTTTTAGTATAATCAAAATAATACATGGCTTTTGTTACAGACAATTTTATGTTCTTTTGAAAAAATTAATTTCAAGCAACACTGAGTATAGATTTTATTCAATGTATAAATGAATAATGTTTGTATTATGTTATATGCAAAAACAATGGAATCATTCAATAAATGCAACACTTACGTGGCTTTCATTACACAGAAGAGAAACCTTCCTCAATAACTTGCATCGTACACAATACCGAGTTTCCCGAAACTACGATATTTTTTTAAAATGTTATTATTTAATGGGATATAAACTAGCTATAATAAATATAATTAAAAAAATTTTGAATTTTATATAAAATTAAAAGTCATTTTATGTATTTTTTAGAACATGATATATGAAAATTTTCAATTTTTTGTATAAATTATGTATTATTCAGAAAATACAGTTTTTCAGCCTTTTGATAGTGAATCAATTTTAAATCTAGTTTTTGACACTTTTATATATTATATTTGACAAAATAATCATATTTATTTGGAATCGGGACATAAAAATTTACTTATGTTAATGTTTTTTGTATTTTTTTGATTAAATTCACATTTTAATGAATAGTAAAAAATTCTGCATTTGAATTCAAAACTACAATTTCATATAATTTATTTATATAGTTTGATAATATTTATAACTAGATTTCATGTGTAATTGAATTATATTTTTATAATTTAATCCAATATTGGTAATTTTTAAGAATTTCAAATTTAAATTGGACATAACCACATGTCAATGTTTTGATAGTTTTTATTTCTTAAAAACCTGCTTTCTCATTTTAACAATGGGAATTAACTTTTAATTAGTTAATGAAACATCAGTGTTTTGAATTTTGAAAATTAGATTCCAAATTTGGAATTAGTGGGTCCAAATTAGGTTAATAGTTTACTTCTATTTTTTTGGATATTATAAATAGTAACTACAATAATTTTTATTTTCCACAATTGAAGGTAAATCAAGGAAATTTGGGTAACAAACAATATGATAAAAATAATAAAATTACCTTAAAACCTGCCAAAATTCTATGGGATGAACTAACTTCTACCAATATAACCTAAGGGTGACAATGTATTCATTTTTTTTTGACTTTTTTCATTAAGGTGATGTAATTATAATTAAAACAAAAGAAAGTGACCACAATTCAATCTAATATATTTGATAAGTATACTAATTTTAATGTTGTGATAAATCTGATAATACATTGAACATAAATAGTTTCTAGAAATCTAATGATATTATCTACGTCATGTGAATTTATTTATTATTTTGAGTGATTTTATAATTACTATTAATGGTGACACAATCGTGATGTAGAAATTATTTTATTAATAAAAATAGAAAATAAATGTTTTTAAAATTATTAAAATAAATATCATATGAACTAATTAATTTCCTCCAAAAATTATATAGGTGACTATGACTTGTATGGATTTTATTAAATATTTTGGTTTGAATTTATCTTCAGTGTGGAATTTATTTAAAATTAAATAATTGAATAGTGTCAAAATTTTCACTATTTACATTTTATAAAAATACCATATTATTAAATTATTTAAAAATCACAAAAATAATTAAAAAATACAAAGTGAAAATTACAAGGTATAAAATTTTATAAAATATCCAATTATAGAAAATTGACGATATATATGTAAATATTGATGACCATTTATTATTTAGAATATTATTACCACAATTAAAAATAAATTGATTAAATAAGGATAAATCAAAATGATAGGGATTAAAATAATATAAAAACATGTATAAATTTTATTTGTTGACAGGATTTAGACCCATACGCATATAATCTTCTAAATAATCCACATTGGAATCATTTTAATTTAAAAATTAATTTATTTTAATTTAATAGTTTTTTATTTTCAAAGGTGCCCCTCCCCTCTCTAATAAAAGGGTGCATATCCTTCTCAATTAATCACACATCTAAGGCCATTGGGCGGGGAAAAAATCTACCCATTTCCCCTCCCATCTTCCCTGAAATCATCCTAGTGGCCACACAGAGGTTGTTATCCATCCCAGGGAGACCTTTTGTTAAAATCAAAAGGTGATACTCGAAAAAGAGTTAATTGTTTTATCACCTCTTTCAAAATTATTTCTTTATTATACTTCCTCTTATTGTATTGCTTCCATACTAAAGTAATAAATATAGTGTCTTATACATGATTATTTGTTATTATTATTATGGTACAACATTTTCCCTCTTTTTATCCATCGTACGAATAAAAATATCACCAAGTGTGCATACGTACTGCTTACCATATAAATGTCTTGGTGTAATTTGTTATTCAACAATATTTAATTTGGATGGGTATAGTGATGTGTATAATGGATGTAAATAATGAATATAAAATGATTATTATTATTTATAATTTACATACAAATCAATTCCATACCATTAAACCATTATGTTAATGATATCCTCACCCGTGCATATGTACGGCTTACCATCTCCATGACATGCTAAGATACATTTTCCACGTTATCCATTCAAGAAGGATTATAAAGTATATATAATAAATAATCATTAAAAATATTACATAATAATTATAATGGATTTATTTTTACATATATATATTTCATTTACTTTCTTCCATTCAATTTAATAAGGAAACCAAAACAACGTTCATGCGTACGTACGACCTACCATCTTCAGGAATGATGTATTTTATTTAATTTATCTATCTATTTTATATATTTTCATACTGAATATTTATGATATATAAATCCTTTTTTAAATTATGGATGTAAATAAATAACAATATAAGTAATAATATCAATAATAACAATTCAAAACACGTATGATAAAAAATAATTATTACCCAAAACGTTGATTTAACATGGATTCATAAAGAACCCGGTTATATAAATGAATATTTGAATCATATACGATAACATAGATATTATTATGGTTATTTTACATGTTAATAATATATTTAAAGCCACTATACTATTGTTTTGGACACATATGAATGAAATCAAACCTTAGGTAGGGGATAACTTTGTAAATCTTATTTTAGAAGATATTATTTATTCAGAAGTATTTACATGGGTATATTTGTCATCCACATCAATGTTTCCGAAATATTTAATTCAAAATACCTTTTATATCCTTATGTTTATTAAATTTAATTTTACTAATAAGTGAATTTTTACTAAATTGTATGAATGGAATGTTTTGTCATTTTCGGTATGAGGTATTTTTGAATTTTCCAGAAAAAGTGTGAGAAAAATGTTTTTTAACTTATAAGACATGAATGGATTTTTACATCACCATAACACTGAATTTCCATGAATGTTCCTCTAAAAGATTTCAATATTATTTTTAACTATATTTTTTTCTTTTAAAATTAAAACACATTCTGAAAAAAGTAATCCTTTTTGAAGAAGAGAGGATATTTTTCTCAAGAAATAAGCTCAAGGTTTTTATCAAAATTATTTTAAATATAATATGAAATAAGGTTATGTGTCTATACCTATTATTAATTTTATTTAATTGTTTTATGTTGGAATTATTTTTATGAAATCTTCTTATTTTATATGGAATACATTATGATGGAATGTTGTTTATGAAAACCAACTTATTTCATGGGTTATTCTATGATAAATGATTTATCTTTTTGGCACATGTAATAAGGATTTGACTATAAGATGGGTGGGACCTATATGTACCTTCAATGAATTATGTAAAGATATATATCTCATGAGAAATACATTACTAGAGAAACAAGTAAATATGGTTCAATAATATAAGACTAAAACGATATGTAAATTTGGTTCATTAATACATTGCTGGAACGACAAGTACTCTTGGTTTCATAATGGAATTTGACTAATATGATGGTCTTGGTAGAAATTATATGGATACTATAAAAATAAAATTATGTTATACTTTGTTTAACACAATTCTATTTTTTATTCCAATGCTATTTTGTCATGGTTCATGTTTCGATTATGAATTATTACATATTAACTAACAAGATCTATTTCATGACTCAAGATTTTTTTATATGTTAAATGTGGTATTTTTTTTAAAGTTATGTTCATCTTTTTACATTATTATGTTTATTTTTTGTACGATATTTTCCATTACTACCCTTACTGAGCATTGGAGATCACCCCTTTTCATGTTTCATTTCCCCCAGGATTTAAAGAAGGGTATTATTTATGATGTTTCAAAAGAGGTTCTAGTTATAAAGGATAATGTGGGAGATGATGTAGATGTTTTATGAACCAGTTGTTTATGTTTTCTAGTTTCCAAAAGAAGTAAACTAATACAGTCATTGGGCATATATTTCTATAATGTATTAAGTACTCTTCATAAGTAATGTAATGTCCATATACATCATGTTTGGGTTTTTATAGTTGGTATTTTAGAAATCATTTATTCAACCTTTTTAAACTAGGATGAAAAACATTTTTGAGATCCCTACAAATATTCAAAGAATATGTGCAGGGATTTTCTAAGGATAAGTCATGTATAGGTAAAAATACTATGTTTTTGTGATAATCATGACTAACCTATGGTTAATCTATAGATATAACAGATTGATAAATTATATATAATTTTACTTACCAATGTGTTTAAAATCTCTGATATGTATTTCTCACAATTTTCATTCTAGTCCTAGTCCATAACCATAACTACATATAACAAGGTTAACCATTTAATTTTTCAGATGTGGAAATTATGGGAATCATGATGATCAAATATATTAAGTAGAAATAACAAGAATAGAATCATGATGATGGTATGAGTATTGAATTTACTATTGAGTATAAATAGATTTTAAATGATATGTGATTGTAATGTGACATTATTCTATTTTTGTTTACATTTAACCTAAAAAATATTGAGGTTGATAATGTTTATGACATGATTCATATTTTAGGATAGAAGAAGTTGATGGATCCTGAGCAATGGTTTTAGAATAAATTTTGACGATTGAGGTGTATATGTTTTGGAATTCAAATATTATGTGAAATGAATCATGAAATATTTAACTTTTTTTAGTATAATATTTACATTATGGATTGGAATGGATATGTTTAATAGTTCTAAAGAGCCAAAAAGTGATTTAAGGGTAAATTGATATACTTGGAGAACATGATTAAGGGAATGATAACCCTTAATATATCCCTTATTTTAATATAGTGATTTTTGGATAAGGATATACTGGATTTGAATATGTAAATTGAATGATGATAGTTTCTTTGGAAGTAATTATGGAGTTTTTGACAAGAGGGTTATGCTATAATGGGGTAATATACAATTTTTTGGGACGTAAGGAATATATCCAATGTGTTTTAGAATAAGGAAACACGCATGTTTTCAAAAAGGTTATATGATAATTTAGGTTATTACCATGAATCAAGAGAATTCATGCTGAAGTCATTCAAATTTTTGGAATGTGACCAACAATATATATCTTATGATATATGGGGGATACATGAAGGTTTTCCCAAGCTGGTTATATGAACATCCTTGTAATTTTGTTTTTATACTATGAGTTTGGATATATGTATTTTTGATAAGCATAAAAGTTCGAATGGATTAATTTGGATATCAGATAGTATTTTTTAATTATATTTTTTTAAATATTATTTTGTGAATGTTATAATAATATAATTTTAGAAAAAAAACAACCCACAGGTTTGGCGACAACCTTTCGTGTCAGACATGGTTGTGGGAATCGAAACCACAACCGAATTGTGACAAGACCTTATAAACTAACAATTTCCTATTGGAAGTCCCTTGTTTGTATAAATTATTTTTATTTTATTTATGTTGTATGATAAATTAATTATGAGTCCATTTTTTGAACCATATATGATTAATCTCACCATAAATAGACTTATGCATATTTAAAAACATGGGATAATATTTTTGTGATATTTTCAGATGGAATGACCTATCATTATATTTATGGACTGCATGATCTACTAATTATTTAGGAATGAAAAATTAAACATCATTTCTTTTAATGAGATATGAAGTGGAATTTTTTCAAGGCACGACCAACAATGAGATTCTACTGAATGCAAGTATGTATTCCTTATCATGTACTTTAACATTATGGAAATTATCTAGAAAACAAAAAATGTTATCCTAGTACCTTCTTATCTGACGCATTAGATGGTCCCTTAAATAATCACATATTTGAGGCTTTCGGATTATCGCCTTTCTTCTAACATTGTTCTATATCACTCTCTATTATAACATGATGGTTATATTTTTTTTCCATCCATATCCATGTTTTCAATTCACAACTATGTTATCCTATGTGGAAACACAGTGATATGTTACATTGGGTAACCATTATGTTTCTAAAATTCATTTTATAATTATGTTTTAATATTCCTTTTTACGATGTGGGTTTCTATGAAAAAATCATTCAAGTAGTAAACCTTTTATAACCCCGACGAATTTCGAGGGCGATATTCATTTTAAGGGAAAATCATGTTAGACCCAAAGATTTTATGAGAAAGTTTATTTTAAATTTCTTTTATTTATTGTGTTATATGATACAAATATATTAGCTTACACTATACGTGAAACTATATTAGCTTGTAGCATACACAATAATATATTTGGCTTGTGTTACACACAATCTCATGTTCTTTTGATATAATTCATTTCATAAAACACTGAATATTGATTTTATTAAATGTCTAAAAGATATATTTTAGTACTATGTTATATTCAAATCCAATGTAATATTTAAATAAAGGCAACACCAACTTGGCATGAATTACACGAAAGAGCTTCCTTCCTCGACAGCTTGCATTGTACGAAATACCGAGTTTCACTAAACAATTATATATTAATAAAATATTATTATTTAATGGGATATAAGCTAGCCGTTATGAATTTTATTAACTAAATTTTGAAATTTATATGACTTTAAAATTAATCTTATGCATTTTTTAGAACATGATATAAGAACAAATTCAATTTTTTGGATAAAAGATATATTTTAAAAAAAATGATGTTTTTCTATCTTTTGATGGAACATGAATTATAAATATATTTTAACACTTTTAAATATTATATGAAAGATAATAAAAATATTCTTTGGAATCAGAACATAAAAATTTACTTTTGTTGATTTTTTTTATTTTTCTGATAAAAATCATATTTTAATGAATAGTGAAAACTTATACATTTTAATTCCAAACTGCCTTTTCATCTAATTTATTTATATAGTTATATTATAATTTTAATTGGTTTTAAACTTAATTAGATTTTATTTTTATCATTTACTCCAATTTTGGTAATTACAAGTAATCTCACATTTAAATTGGACATAAACACTAGTCAATATTTTGATTGTTTTTACTTCTTAAAAACCAACTTTTTCTTTTTGACAATGGGAAATAATTTTAAATTAATTAATGAAAATTATGAATTTTAAATTTTGAAAAATATATTTTTTATTTGGAATAAGTTGGTCCAAATTATGTTAATGGATTACTTTAATTTTTTTGGATATTATGAATAGTAACTATAGTAATTTTTAATTATCACACTTAAAGGTAAATGATGTAAAATAGGGTAAAAATAATATGATAAAGATGATAAAATTAACCTAACACATTCCAAATTCATATTAGATGAATTTAATTAGACCAATATGACCTACGGGTCATAATTGATTCATTTAGTTGAAATGTTTTCCATGAAGGTGATGTAATTATTATTAAAACATAATAAAGTGAGAACATGTCACTCTCATATATCTTATAAGTAAAATAATTTTCAAGTAGTGATAAATTTGATAAAACATCAAGCATAAATAGTATATATAAATCTAATGAAATTATCTATATAATTCTAATTTATTTATTACTTTTAGATATTAAATAATTACCATTAATGGGGACACAATAGTGATGTAGAAATTATTGTATTAAAAGAAATATCAAATAAATGGTTTTAAAAATATTAAAATAAATATTATATTAACTAATTAATGTCCTCCAATAATTTCATTTGTGAATATTAAATATTTGGAGTGTGTTAAATATTTTTGATTGAATTTATCTTATGTGTGAATTTTATTTAATGTAAAATAAATTAATAGTGTCAAAATTGACACCGTTGATATTTTATAAACATTACATATTATTAAATATTTTAAAAAGCACAAAAATATTTAAAAAATTACTAAATAAAAATTATAAGGTCTAAAATTTCTTAACGTATTCAATTATGGGAAATTGACAATACCCGTGTAAATATTTATTACCATGTAATATTTAGAATATTTTTACCACAATTAAAATTAAATAGATTAATTAGGGTTAAATCAAAATGACAAGGATTAAAATAATATAACAATATGTCTAAATTTTATTGGTTGAGAGGAATTAAACCCATACATATCTAATCTTAGTAATTATCCACTTTGGAGGTTTTTTAATTTAAAAAGTATTTTATAATAATTCAATAGGTTTGGTATTTACAAAGGATCCCCTCCCCTCTCTTATAAAAGGGATTCTCTACTTCTCTATTAATCACACCTATAAATCCCTTTGGAATCACCCAAACCTGACCAATTCAAATCCCAAATTCCCTCACTTTATCCTATAGCCACACATTTTTCTTAAAGCCATCATAGGGAGACCTTTTGTGCAAATAAAAAGGTGATACTCGAAAAAGAGGTAATGATTTTATCACTTCATTCAATACTCTTTTCTTCTTCTACTGCCAATTCATATGTTGTTTACATAATAAAGTATTAAATACAGTATATAATAAATTATTAGATGTTATTATATTTTTTGAACAATCTTATACATCCTTTTATCTGTCCTATAAATAGTAATATCAACATGTGTGCATACGTACATCTTACCGTGTCCATACCATAGTGTAATTTGTTATTCAATAGTATATAATTTGGATGAGTATAATGGTGATTATAATGGATATAAATAGTTAATATAATATGATAATTATTATGTATAATTAATATAAAATCCAATTCTATGCCATTTAACCATCATGTGAATGATATCATTGCTCGTGCGTACGTACGGCTTACCGTCTCCATGATGCGATGATATTCATTCTCCACATTAGCCATTCAAGAATGATTATAATGTATATATAATAAATAATCATTAAATATATCACATAATTATTCTAATGGATATATATATATATATGATTTACTTGCATCCATTCAATTCATTAAGGAAACGGAAACAACATTCATGTGTACGTACCGCCTACAATCTCCTTGAATGGTGCATTCCATTTCATTTATATATCTATTATATAAATTTAAATACAGAATATTTATGATATATAAATAATTTTTTTAATTCTGTATGTATGTAAATCACGATCTAAGTAATAAGATCAAGAATAACAAGTCAAAACACCAACGATAAATAAAACGATTATTACCCAAAACCTTGCTTTAACATGGAATTGATAATTAAACAAGTAATATAAAGTCATAAGTGAATCATATATGATATCATATATATTATTATGGTTATGTTACTTTTAAATAATACTTTTAAAACCACTATAAAATAGTTTCAGACACATACAGAATAAATTGGACATAAGGTAAGGGATAACTTTGCAAATCTCATTTTTTTTGAGATTGTCAATTCAGAAGTATTTACTAGAGAATATTTATCATCCACATCCATGTTTCCTATATATTTATTTCAAAATTTTCATTATATATTTTATTTTTTGAAGTCAATATTACCCATGGGTTATTTTGTACTAAATTCTATGAATGGAATCTTTTGCCATTTTCGGTGCGAGGTACTTTTTGAATTTTCTGGTAAAAGTAAGATAACAATATTTCTTCACATAAATGCCTGAATAGATTTTTATGACATCAAAATACCATACTTTTATGAAGCTTACTATACACTATTTCATGATTATTTTTATCTAAATTCGTTTCTTTTAAAATTTCACCACATTTTGAGAAAAGAAACAATGTTTTTGCAGAAGAAAGGATATCTTCTTCAAGAATTAAGATCAAGTGTTTTATAAACATTATTCTCCCTAAAATATGACCCAGGGTTATGTTTATATTTCTCTTCATACATTAATTTGATTGTGTGTTTGATTGAATTATTTTTATGAAATCCATTTCTTTTATATGGATTATGTTATGATGAAATGATGTTATAGAAACCCATTTTTTGTCATATGTTATGCTATGATGAATGATTTATTTTTTTGTGGCACATGTAACAATGCTTTCACTATAAAATGTATGGGACATATATCTCCCTCCAATTAAATGGGTATAGATTTATATCTCATGAGATATACATGATTGGAATGACAAGAAAATATGGTTTAGTAATAAAGGGTTGGAACGACAAGAAATCATGGTTTAGTAATACATGGGTGGAACGAAAATTAATCTTGGTTTAGTAGTGGACTTTCTACAATATCACGGCCTTGGAAAAAATTTCTCGGCTGTTATGGAAATCATATTATCTTCATATTTATTTTCTTCAATTCTATATTTTATACCATTCTTATTTTCTCATGGTACATGATTTAATTGTTATTTATGCCTTTTGAACTACCATGATTTAATTCATGACTCAATATTTTGTTATATGTTAAATGTGATATGTTTTTAAAAGTTATTTTCTTGTTATTACATTCTAATGTTTATGTTTTGTATTTTATTTTCCACTCTTACCCATACGGAGCATTTGATCTCACCCCTTTTCATGTTTCTTTTTGCCCAGGATTTGAAGAAGGGTATTATATAAGAAGTGTCAAAAGGGTTCTAGTTATGAAGGATAAAGTAAGAGATTATGTAGGTGTTTTATGAACCAGTTTTTTATGTATGATAGTTTCTAAAGGCAGTAAACTAATAATATTTATAGGTGTATATTTTTGTAATGTATTATGTATTATGTAAAATAAATGTAATTTCCATGTACGTCAAGCTTGGGTATTTACGAAGATATACCTGAAGTATTTAGAAGTTCCCTTTAATTTGAATTATTTCCCTAAGTATTTGATCCTTTACAATACTATAGTGATTTTGGATCTCTATTAGGTAGATGGGACCGTGATGACGTATACCAACCATTTCAAGGAGTCGGTCTATTTCTCACCCAAGGTTGTTTATAATGAGAAGTTAAGGGCTCATTATCTTGAAATAGGGTTTCGACTGGATATGTGATCCTAGATATTATTAATCTAAAAAACTATATATGTTGAGATAGTGGATAGACCCCTGATGGTGGATATTTATTATACTTGTAAATCATTTTATTGGGGTATTTTCAGTTATGGGCTTGGGAAACAGAGGTTCATTTCGAAGGAAAATGAAACATTATGAGCATGAGAAGCTGGGAGGTGGTAGTTATGTCCATTAGTCCTGACCCCATTCATCTGCAACCACTAGTTGTGGGTTAGTTATTCTAACCATCTAGAAGGTCGGGAAACATACGATAATTGTTTCAAACTTCACCCAAAACCTTCTACTCATGTGAGATATTAGTTTAGTTTTATATGTTCTATAATATTTGGGTTCATGACTCAAAGTGGTGTAGGTTCCTCATCCCATATAAAATTACCATATCAGTCTAGTTCATTGAGGTATAATGAATATTGATCTATTAATTGTTGTGGCATATTGGGATCCTCATATGGATATGGTCAACTCAAGCCAGAGCCATTAATTAGGATCAACCACAAGCTTCAGTGTATATGAATAACCTCTATGACATGGTTAAAGTTACGATAGAATAATATATTGGACCTACAATGGATTGAGGTACGATTCTTATTGAATCATCTCTATCTTTTATTCAATTTGACATGGGTGCTAATAATTGATTAATTTATATCCATCTTATGGAATTGTTGAAATTGTCAAATAGATATCATGCCTTATGAAATCATGTTTGTTATGCTACTTGGAAAGAAGATAGAACATGGTTTTATATGTCCATAACACATGATTAGCCTCCCACGAGTCAATCTAGAATGAGTTTTTCTAGTTTGGGAAATTGTTCTCTTTAATGGGAATATGGGAAAGGATTGGATGGTGAGTTTCAAGGTCCACATTGATTATTATTTCTAGAGATTGATATTTTTATCACCCGATGGGAAGAATCAATTTTTTCGAGGAAAATGGGATTCTCGATCAGGGGGTGCTGGACCTACACTTCCAGTGTTGGATAATATTGTTTTTTATACCTCACCTCTCCAGTTAGAGGATAACGGTAGAGGTTTTGAAGATGGATTAACTACTATGGTAGATGAGTTCCCAATAGTGTTTCCAGATTATTTTTCATGGTTTCCTCTAGAGAGGGATGTGGAGTTTACCATTGATTTATCATTGGGAACACAACCAATATCACTTCCCCCATATTGTATATCACCCACTGAGTAGAGGTAATTGAAGATACAAATCAATGATTTGGAATCTAAATTATTCATTCACTTGAGTGTCTCATCATGGGTACCCCTAGAGTTTTTTCTAAAATGTATGATGAGTATTTATAGTTATTCATTGATTTAAAAAAGTTTAATATTATAATAATTAATAATAAATTCCCCTTCCCCACACTGATGAACTTTTTTATTAGATCAAGGTAGAAAGGCGGTTCTCCATGGTCGATCAGCATTTGGTGTATTAGCAGGTTTGGGTCAGAGTTATGAAAATTCCTTAGATATCCTTCCAAAGAATTTATGTTTACTTTGAGTAGTTTTTCATTCCATTCAGATTAATAAATACTCCAGTGGTTTTTATAAATCTTATTAATTATTTGTTCCATCAGTACCTTGACTCTTTTTTCATCATGTTTGTGGATTAAATCTTGGTTTACTCTAGGACTGAGGAAGGGCATGAGAATTACATGATACTTTTACTAGGTAATCTTTGAGATAACCATATCTATGTTAAGTTATCAAAGTGTACCATCTAGATCTGAGAAGTTATGTTTCTTTTCGACATGATCTCAAAACATAGGTTTTTGGTTGACCGTGATAAGATGAAAGTAGTGATGCCATGGGATAACCCTAATATTATCTTTATGATTAGGTGATTTTTGGTACTTTTGAGGTATTACATGCGGTATGTTTGAGACTTCTCTTGGATTTCTTCACCCATGACCACACTTACATGAAAATGGGTAATGTTTCAATAGAGCTCAGAGTGTCATGAATCCTTTAAGGATTTATTGATGTCGTTGAGACTAACCCTATATTGATCATACTAGTATATGTAAAGGGTTATGTTTTCTATTGTGATGCAATAGGTATGGTTATTTTCTGTCTGTTGATGTAATATGTCCGTGTAGAAGTGTATGGTTCTCTCCATCTCCGACCAGAATAAATGAATTACCAACCTATGTCATTGAATTTACAATGGTTATGTATTCCTTGAAGTCATGTAGTCTCTATTTATTAGAAGATAAATTTACATTTTTCTTGGATCATAACAGTTTGGGCAACATTTTTCCATAAAAAGATCTAAATATGAGGTATCATCATTGGTTCGGGTACCTTCAGGGGTTTTATTTTGATAACTTCAATACACTTGGTAATGGAAATGTGGTGGAATATTCTGTGAGAAGATAAATTCTGGTACAAGGCATGAAATTTTTCAGTGATGATGAAACCTTGATATAATTATTTTCATAAATGCACCTGGAAGATAAGGATCCCATTGATGGTTAATTATTGGATAATATTTAGTTTATTTCCTCTCTTCTGGTGTTGATTCAGGATGATAAGTCTAATGATGAGCTATGTGAGAACTCTAAAAAATTATTCATGGTGGGGAAGTTCCTAGTGAGTGGTTATTGTCTTCCGAGGGAGTTATTTTTTTCTATGATTGATTTGTGGTGTTGTTATCAAAAGGTGGTGATGAAGGATATCCACAATTCATAGTGGTGGATTCATCCAGCGAATGCCAAGATGTTTAAGGATTTTTGATATGGATTTTGGTGTCCAGGTATGAGAAAATATATAGATAACATTTTATCCAAGTGTTATAGGTGTGAGTAGGTTAAATATGAATTCTATATTCCCTCAGGTATACATTACCCTCTCCCCATTCCTATCTAAAAGTGGGACATGGTTTCCTTGGATTTCATCATTGGGTTACGTTTTACACCCTACTAGGGTAATTTCATATGGTTGGCGATTTATTGTCTAAAAAATCATCCAATTTCATCCCAATCATGTACTCGACCAAATTAGATGACTTGGGTTGGTTGTATGTTCAAGTGTTAGTGGGAATCCATGTTGATATTTTTTCCATTGTTTCAAATAGGGACCCCCACATTACCTCTCGTTTTTGGTATGTTCTTTTTTAGTCAATGGTGTCATAGGTAAAACTAAGTATGACATTCCATCCTCAAATGTATGGTCAAATAGAGCTAGAAAATAAGATCCTAGAAGAAATATTTTGGGCATGAATCTTAGAGTTTTTTAGTCTAATGGGACAACCATTTGGGATTTTCTTAATTTTCATATAATAATAGATACCATTCATAAATTATAATGGATCACTTTGAGTCTCTTTATGGCCAGTCGTTGTAAGATCCCGATTTTTCGTATGAGGTAAAGATCCTTTTCTTTTCGGTATAACTGTCCCGTGGGGGCCTAATGTGGATCCATAACTTGACCGAGGTAGTTACGAAGGTTTCCAGGGCTAGTTCGGAGCCCGGAACCAAGTTCTAGGCTTGAAATGGCCTGGCACACGGTTTGCGCACGGCCTGCCCACAACTTGGGTAAACCGTGCACCTTGGTGCTTGCTTCGTAGAGGGAGGAGCACGACTTGCGCACTGTTTGGGAAAACCGTGCGGGGTGGCTGTGCGGTTTCCCCATGCCTTTCTGGAAGGTCCACACAGTCTCCGCACGGTTTGTTAGGCCGTGCAGGTAAACCGTGCGACCTGCTGTGTTTTGATTTTTAATTAATTTTTAATTAAATTAATTAAAAGTTATAAAATCTAAACTAATTCTCTTCTTGTTCAACCATATAGTAGGGGGATCCTCTTAAGGAATCTTTGGAGGATTTGATCATGTTTCTCCATCCGATCTCCGTTTCAAACACCGTTCGTCTCGTTAGATCCGCAACAATAAGACCTCAATTATTTTTTAATCCTTCTCGATTCTTATGGTTATAACAAACAGAGATTGGATTAAGGATCATATGACCTAATTTATCGTTCTTCGTCTGTTCTACAGATTTCTTCTAAATCAAGATGAATCAGATCCTGATACTGGATGAGCTATCTAGTACGAGCCTAAGGTAGGTGGTCTCTTGCTTTTCACTGATTGTCAAGCTGTTTATATATACCGGAGTGTCACGCACCCACTTTTGGGGTGTCGCTTGAACATGAAATTTAACCCTGTTATTACCTAACATGTTGTAGGTAATATGAATAGGATGGTATGTGCCTTAGTTAGGTTCTACACCTTGGGTAGGAACCACCCCTTGGGTGCATTGTCTTTAATGACTCTTTTAAGGATTTTTGACCCAGGATGCCTTTGAGGAATGTTTTTCCTTTCCCTTGTGGGTTGTTAAGAATGGAAATTTATTATGAATGTAATTGCAATAAAATGAAATTCTAATTGAAATGGTTTTGGGTTTGAGATGGAGTTTTACCCCTCGACCCTTGTATGAAAATTCTTGAATTGCTATCCCACATGAGTTAAATGTTTTGAACTTCTTTAAACGTGAAACCAAGTCATGGGTGAACTATGGAACCAATGTGAGTTTCCATTGATGGACCCATACGAGACTTGTTACTGAAGTGCCGAACGAATCATGGATCCCATGTGAGATTCCATGGATGGACTCAATAGGGCATGATATGTCATGGAAAACACCCAGATCCTATTTATATGATCTCAGGGCCAGGCTCAGATGATAGACTATACCACACCTAGAGCGAGGCTAGGTACCTAGGAGGTTCCCTGGAACGGGCTTGTAGGGTGTTGGTGGATTTTTCTCCCTGAACGATTCCTGGTTTCTGAATTTATTATTCCAGGAATGGTTTCATGGAATGGTTGAACTCTTGAATGAAACGATTAATGAATGGAATGGATACCTCAAGCGACACCAAGCCAAAACAAAATCTTGGTTCAGTCTTACTAGTTTTCCTTATTTACTTCTTTCCATATTACAATGTTTTTTATATATTCACTGACTAATTAGCATGGATCTTTGGTGGTTGCCCACTGGGATTCAATCTCACACCCTGTTTCGGTTATGTTTTTGGACCCAAGCAGATTATATGATTGCAGGTAATGAGAAGGGAAAAAGCCCTTGTACAAGTACTTGACTGGCTGCTCGGAGTAGGAGCGCACGAGACCAAGCTGAGGCCTGTGATGCGATAGGGGATACATTTTGGTTTCTTTTTGGAATTTTGTAAACTTGTACTCTATTGTATTGGCTTGAACCATCCCTCATATATATATATTAGATCCTTTTGTTTGTTATCTATTTTTTCTGTCTATGTGTTGTCTACTAGTTACATTCTTCCTCTGTTGTATGTTTGTAATTCCGCTATAATGCTTTGGTAATGAGGGCATAGTCTCCCCCACAAACTCACATAGGCCCTCACTACCAGTCTTGAGCCTCTGGCGTTTGGGGAGATGCAATTGAGGCCATGTGGTGACCATTCCGGCTACCAAATTGAATGGTAAGTCATGTCGGGACATTACAGTCTTGATACTCAACATCATCGTGGATCGAAGTGGATAAGGCATCCCTTCTCTGACAGAACATTGTGAAAGAAACTTTTGAAAAGGTTCATTTGAGCAGGTAATATTTTTTGACAATGTATAACCTCCCTACATCTCATTCCCTTTCATAGCGTTGAGGCATATAATTCTTAGTGGGTGACCTGGTGTTTCTAAAAGTTTCACCCTTCTTATTGATGGGCTATATGTGTTCAAACAAAACAAGATTACTAGAATACATGGAGCGAGTATGGGATCCCACCATTTCAACTTCTTTGGTGTTCCACTATTCTCAGTAAAAGTAAATAGTTATTTAATTTTAGGAATAAGACCTTGATTTATCAATAAATTGGATAGATTGAAAGGGAAATACATGTATCATGTTTGGAGGGTGTTCCTTGTTAACTCAGTTATCACTTCTAAATTTATTTATTTATTTTGTTTCTACAAGTGGATATGTATTCTCATTATTGAATTTTAATGTATTACAATGAATTTTTGCTAGACTGCATTCATGAAAGAACATATATTAAAAACATACTCCTAGAAATATTGTATCAATCCCTTGTAAATGGGGTGAATTTGCACAGAGGATACTAAAATATTCATTGATGGTCTTATTGGTAAGTTCACATGGAATATTGTTACAAATAAAGGCCCCTCATGTGAAATTTAATTAATAATATTCAAGAGAAGACTGCTTAATGGGTTCCTATACTACATTGGATCATCATCTTGTCCCTCAATCATGCACTCATTCAATGAAATCATATAGAACACCAATTGGATGGTTAACAAGATATATGATATCAACTTTTAGAGAACCTACTGGCACAATAGACCACTCAATGATAGCCTAATCATTCAACCTGATAGAATTTAGATAACCATAGATGACTATATATCACAACATAATATCCTTGAATTTAATCCATTGAAGGTTGCGAAGGAAATTCAAAACCATGAATTAATGGAAATCAACACACTGATTTAGAAGCTGAGTAATAATGGAAAATTCAATGTTAAGGATTAACAAAAGATGGAATGAGTGAGATCCATCATGAAACCTTCATGGAAGTCTAAATTCATGTTCACATCATCCATCCTTAAAGAAGTATTCTTCAATATGGAATCTAGAAAAACTTGGTTTCCAACACATGATCAAATAAAGAACTCTGGTCATGACAGAGTTTCATACTTCCACAATTATTTAAGAGTAGAATAATATGTGAAACATCTATTTATCAATTATAATTATTCAAGGGAGATATGGGGTTATACTAGACAAATGTTCATCCTAGAGATGAGAACAGGTAGGCAACTAGAATAACATATAGATTTCATCCCCAACATTGTATAAAGCGATGATATTCGACACCTCCTTCTAACAGATATGGCCTCTATTATTACCTCAATGTAGAGGGAACATAATATAAAAATGTTTTATGATCACGTTCTATATATTCATCCTAGAATAGTGTTCATGAACAAGAAGGCACATGCTACTACAATGGTGTATGTGGGTAGAATCCACAAAAACAAGAGTGACCTGAATATTTTAAGGATTCTGGGTGTTTCAAGAAGATAATGGAAGATCCTCTTTCTAAAATATATGGTGTGGATTCTTCCGATTGACTCTTGGATAAAGGAAATGTTTATGGCGAGACCTATGACATTCTACGACCATTATGTTATGGAGGTATTTTTTCATTGCATCATGGATTTGTCAATAGTTTTTTATTATTATGTTGGAATTAGAACTGCAGATGATGTTTTGTTATGGGAAATGATGTATTCTATATAACTTGTTGTCCAACACAGGTTCAATAACCCATGGATTGAATTTTATTATGAAACTGATTTCATGGATCTTAATATGATAATCCCGAATGTCCAATGGAACCATCCCCCTCATTAGGTTGAGTGTATAAAACATGCAAATAAATGTAATATGATGGTATCACATTCCTATTAATAAGCCTACCAGGTGGAGGATGTGTTTTCCAAGAAAAGTTCATGAAAAAAAGTATAATGTGTGCCTTTAGAGTTGTTGATTATTGTGCATCACTGTTTGGTGATGATATGTGATGGGTGGTTCACTATCATGCTCATAAGATCCCTTGTAATTACTAGACATTTTTTGTTTACTTTTCTATTAATAAATATTATCATGGGGTTTTCTTGGATCCTGGATATTCATTGTATTCAAACATATATGATGTATTCAATTGGGATTAATTGGAGATAGAATGTGATTGGTCAATGTTTGTGTGACCAATATAGATTTTAGATTCCCAAGAAAAAGATCTTTGGGGAAAATCCAGACTATTGGTTTGTGTTTTTTTTCAATATGAGAATGTTGATAAAGAGACATGGGAGTGATGTTTTTTAGAGGAAGAGAAGTATCCGCGTTTTTTCTCTGTAGACTTCAAGTTGAATTTCTGAGAAAGAAATGTTTTCATTATGTATAGAATTTTCACATATATGATTTTATATTGAGGTATTTATTTTTATTTTTAGAAAAAATTAGGTTCCTATTTTGGGGGAGGGATGAATCAATGGTTCCATTTTTTAATAAATTTCTATCCTTTTAAATTCAACCACTTCAACTTGTTATAGTTCTCGATACATTAAATAGATTCTCTCAAACTAACCTCTTGTGTAATAGTCAAATAATTGAAGGTGGGACACAGTATTTACATGGTATGTAAATTAAAGGAATACATATTGCCATGTTTGTTAGACACCCTATCGTTTAATCTCTTATCTATCTCCACAGATGAAGGAAAATTGTTATAAAATCCAATTATACAATTGGTTAGACACCCCAATTCCACTATCCACAATTGGTTAGACACCCCATCTTTTCTTCTTCTCTGATTGGTTAGAAAACCCAATAACAAGTATCCTATTGTTCATTGAACACCCCATCTTTATGTTTCCTCTTCATTGTTGATCCAGGAATAGAAACATCTTCTTAATGAATAGTTTTCTTACACATGAAAGTTAGATGTCCCTTATTTCTGTACAAGTATTCAAGGTCTTCAATATATGACTTGATCAATGTTTTTGTTATGTGAAAGTCCTTTTAGATCATGATTGATCTGAATTATACTTCTTCATATTCTTTGGAACATGGAAAAAAATTCTTCATGAATTAACCAACTTTGGATAACCATTAAAATAATTCTTGCACAATGGATTCAAGGAGTCTCAAAATGATCTTGAAAATTTGATACATCTTCCATCAAATGTGTGCTCAAATTTATACACAAAAAAAATATGGTGCATGGGACTCAATTAAATTCCACAATTTAAATTCTCACTTGAAATATCAATTAAATGTGTTATGAATTAAATCAATTTAATTCCAAATTCATCATCAAATAATAATACCCAAATTTGGGTTATTATTTCTCATATTTGAATACCCAAAAAATCTGGGTACTATTTTCGTCACATAAAAACCCCATGACATTTTGGTTATTTAAATCATTATATTAGTTTGGAATACACAATAGATATAATTTTCTTTCTACATACATTGGAAATGAACACATGAAGTGTTCTGATGTTTTCATATTCATCTTACATAGCTCACATCCACAAATCACCCAATATCCGTACATGCATGCAAGATAGTAAATATTGTTTAAAAATGTATCTCAAAATAGATAATTGAAGTCTTAGGTATCATCTTCTTGACATGACAATGTCACTAGGGAATCACTATAAATTTCCAAAGGTCCTAGGTTTCGGGTTTTTTAGGAACATAACATCATTATCAACAATGAATCACCTCATTATAACACCTGAAGATTTCAGGTTTTCTATTCATTATATGGAGTATTCATTTTTGAATACCCATGGCTCCACATCACCTAGCCAATTGTTATATTCACACAATTTTCATGCATGTAGTGAGGAGATTCATCAAAGCCCAATTTAGATCATACCTTTGGAACGAAATCAACATTAACTTCTCCCAAGTAGCTCTACATCATCAGATCATCATCATGCTTCAGGTACCTTCTATTCAAGCATTTCCATTCATGAAACACACCAACAACAAGTTTATAGATATCATATAGATCACTAGAGTTCAACATGGCCTCATAAATGATATCATATTTCTTTTTGTTTGAGGAAATTTGATCTTAATTTTTCTGGATCATCATTGGATGAATTGACACATGATAAGAATTCTTTGAATGGGGTTGAGAGAAGATAAACCCCAGCATGATCAAACTATTTAGACCCGCTCATCTAATGTCATAATTTTTATCCATATTTTAAATTATGGATGAACATTAGTTCAAGATTTGTTCTATTATACATCGATACATTCACATATTGGTGTGTGTTATATCAATTGACCATGATCATTAGTGGCCAAAAATCATGAAACCCTCTGATACCACCTTGTACTAGCCCTACCACCATGTTTCCCCACATGGTAGCACCACCCATTATCCCCTATGTAGTCACTCTTGTCCTTATACACAATCCTATGAAGGTGCAATTCTGTGCCCACCCATGCTTCCTATAGGTTATCCCATTGGCTACTCCCATGGTCATGGATGAACCTAGGCTCCCACATTTTTCCTCAGTTGAGTGGTGAAGGACTACTTTTGGGTTGGAAACTGTTTTTTAGTAACAACATAAATAAAAATAACTTCGAGTAAATCTAGGTATAAATAAAATTCCATCCTTACTAAAAATGAAAATACAACATCAATTCCCTTCTTCTTCCTCATTTATTCTTCATGAAACATAAATATGAACTTCTATTTTTCTTGGAAACTATCAATTCAATGTCCTCATGACTTTATATTTAATATATTTTTCTATAAAAACATAAAAACATCAACTTCATGAAAATACTTTTTCATTGACTTCACTTGATGTAAGTAATGTGAAAACTCTTTAACACATTTGTTAATCTTTAAATATTATTAAAATAATTTCAGATTTACAACATGGATATTTTCTATAGTGTGACCTCCAATGATATCAAAAGAATCCCTAAAAATTCTCTAGGAATCACCAGTTCAAATTTACACACATATTGACTCCTTAACAACAAATGAAACACATGGACACAAAAATATACCCCTTTTAAATATTTTCAATGTCTTCTCACATAATAAAAGTCAATATGTCAAAAAAACAATTTTTTCCTCTTATTAATAGTCAAATGTAATGAAACATTGGGGTGTATTCTCATTTTATATTTCACCTTAAAAAATATCTTATCATATTTTAAAATAAATTAAGGATATAAAAAGATACATAACAAATATACTTTAGCTAATCTACTCTATGTCTATGTGGGTAAACCCAATGTAGAAAACAAGAGTGAAATAACCATGGTTTTCTAAGCTTTCGACAACACATACTCACATTTGATTTCATTCTCAGATTTACTCAATTATAAATTAAGAGTTTCCAAATTCTAAAATTTTAATTGAAATTAAAAATCATACATACTTTAACAGACACATTATAATGTTTAGGTACAAAATAATAACCCACATTTGTCTCATTTACTCATCTACTATGCACCCCTCTTAAATAATACAATTAAGAAATAGTTATAGGTGTGTGATTGTAATACCTCATGTCTTTTAAAATAACACCTTCATGGGATGAACTCATTTTTATCATCATGGATATTAATGAACTCCATGATGAATGATACTTCTCTTTAATGTTTTTTAATGTTATCTCATAACACACAAAAAGGGAATAAAGATGAACCTCTCATTTTCTATAGTGAAATCATTCTTGGGGAGAGTTTTCTTCTGACCATTGATTTCTTATACTATCCAAAATCATCATGGTATATTCCTTCTTCTTGTTTACATGTTTCATAAATTGTGAACACATTTTCTTCCCATGAATATCTTATTTGTGTAGAATAAATTTATTCCAAAATTATTATAGCTGAAAAAATTTCTTCCCATTTTGTTTTGTTTTCCTTCAAGATGTTTGATGCGAGTGCTCGTATTTTGGTGCTTAATACACCAATTTTTGTGGCTAATATTATTTATATATTACATTAATCCTAAATCTAGTTTAATAGGATTTTTAAAGGATAATATATCTCTCTATACCTTACAGGAGTGGAGTGTTTCCAAATGGATTTCTTTCCCTTCCATGAATTCCTCAAAGTGAAATTATTTTCTATATGATCGAGGTTTGAAAAATTGAAACATTTACCCAAAAATTCATACCTAATTTGGTCTCTTCTTGATTGAGGTGATGGAACTGATGGAATTAATCCAAATTATTTGGGATTATATATTTCAAAACATTTACTCATGATGTGAAAAAAATTTCCACAATAAAACACTTTGGGTATTTTATCTTATGTGGAATCACATTTGTAGATTTTCCATGGGTCAGATCATTACATCTAAATTTCAGATTTGGGTTTCTCTTTGTTTCCACACATGTTGAGATAGGTTATGTAGGAATATTAATGTTCTATTTGGAGTTTTCCTCTTCTCATAAATATCTCTTATTTTCATATCTTTTTTCTTCAGCTCCTTTTCCAGGGATAATTATTTTATAATATGTTGGGAAATATCTTCTATCATGTAAATATAATCATTCATCTTAGTTATAATTTTATTGGAGTTGAGATTCTAATACATTTCTTATATCCTATTTATTTTATTTTCCAAGGTCAAATCATTATCCATTGAACAATAAATATGATTCATGAATCTATATTTATCTTCCTTGTCATTTCATGATACTTCCTTAGAATAACAATTCAATGATGTTCTTTCTTTATCACCAAAAACAACATTTAGTTTTCAGATTTATGTGACAGTCTGAAAGATTATATTATTTATTTTTAAGAGGGTTAAAATTAGAAATGACACTTGGTTCATATTTTACCTCAATTGTAGAGAACTACATCTGGGGTGGATTATTTTTCTCATGAAAGGCAATAAAATTTATTTCATATCCACTAATTTAATTCTTATTAAGAAATTTTTTCCCTTCCATCTTCATTTCACCGCTTTTGTAATTTCAAGATATATGGGAAATAATCTCATTGTAATATTCATCAAATTCCATTATAAATACTTATTGGATATTTTGAGGAAACATATCCTCTGATAAAACTTTTAGAGTCCCAGACTAGATTAGATTCTAGTAGGGAGGGTGAGTCATTGGTACCCTTATTTTATAAATTTTTATCCATTTAAATTATAAATCCTGAACATTTCGAGGTTCTTGATCCATTAAATAGTTTTTCTCAAACTCACATTGTGTGAAATTGTAAAATGATAGAGGGAAACACACAATATTTACAAGGTTCAGAAATAAAAGGCCTACTAAATGTCACGTTGGTTAGACACCCCAACATAAATTATCTTCACTATCTCCACTAGTGGTTACAAATTCTTTGAATACCCAATTCTATAATTTGTTAGAAACGGGAATTTATTTCTCCAAATTTGGTTAGACACCCCAACTACTATTATTAACTTATTTTTTAGAAACCCCAATGACCAGCCTCCATTAGTTGGTTAGAAGACCAAACTACAATATTCCTATTTAGTGTTGATCTAGGAATAAAATGTTCTTTTTGATATATTTTCTTCTTCCACAATAAATCTCAACATCTATTCCTTGTGTAACAATATTTAAGATCTTGAACAAATGACTTGATCAATCATGTTTTTCCTCAACACTACTTTCATATCTTGAGTGATCTGAATTACCAATCCTCACATTCTTGAGTACATGGAATCATCTTATTTAATGATTACACATATTTGGATCACCCAATAAAATTATTTCTCAATTGATGCATGGAGTCTCAAGATCATCGTTCAAATTTGATACATCTTCCATCACCTGGATTCACAAAGTTATAAAAAAAATATGGTTTATGGGTATCAATTAAATTCCATGATTTAAATTCTAATCGAAACCTCAATTAAATATGTCAATAATTAAATGAATTTAATTTCCATTAATCTTCAAATTTTAATACCTTAACGTTAGATATTATTTATCATTTTTGAATACCCATAAACTTGGTGTATTTTTTTATTTAATATTCCAAGAAATTGTGGGTGTTTAATTATTAATATTCATTTGAAATACCCAATGGATATTATTCCCTTTTTCTGGAATTCAAAATAAACAAAAGAGTAGTTCAGTTGTTTCCTTCTTCATCTAACATGGCACACATAATTATCTCACCCATCATTAATTCATAAATGAAATTAAATAATATTTAAAAACATGTTTCCAAATAAATACCCCAAGACTCATGTTTCATATACCTATTATAGAAAAGTCTCATGTGATTGACTATAAATGATTCAATGGTCTTGGGATTCTTGATTTATCATGTGAAAAACATTATTACCCCCCAAGTCTCACCTTATTAAAATATGAACTGTTCTTCAGTTCTCTGATCTTCAAACAATGTATTCATTCTGAATACCAATAGACACCCATCAAATGTCCTCATGATATCTTCACTAAATTTTCATGTATGCAATGTAAATCTTTATGAATTCCTTATTTTTATCATACATGTAAAAAAACATACCACTAACATCTTTCAAGAGGCTCTACAATCACCATATGATCATCACCCTTTGGATAGATTCTTTTTAAGCATGTCTATGAATTAAGAACGTTCAAAACAAATACATGGATCTCTACTAGATCTATGTTTTTCAAAATGAAATTATAAATGAGATCATGGTATTCTATTTTTTATGATTAAATCTTAGCCATAATTTTTGTGCCTCATCAATGGAAGAATTACTATGCGTAGAGAAGATTTTGAATGAGCCTAGAGGAATATGACTTCTATCTCGATTAGATGGTTAAAATCGGCTAATCTGATGGAAAATATTTTATCTATATTTAAACTAGGAGATGATTATTACATGATTTTTTCATCCCAAATTAATACATCTATATATAATGGCACGGTAAATCGATTAAAAGTGAAAATAAGTTTCTATAAATCATGAAACCCTCTGGTACCGCCCCATACCAGTCCTTTTGCCATGACACCCGGTACAGTGGTGCCACCGATGCTCCCCAATGCAATCTTTCCCAACATTATACACAATCATATGTGGGCGCACTTCTATGCGCACCCATGATTATTAAAGGTAGGCCCTTTGGCTACTACCGTGGGAATTTTTGAGCCTTGGGTTCTAAAATTTACCTTGGATGAGGGGTGAAGGCCTTGTTGTGGGTTATAACCAATTTTTCTGTAGTTCCATCAATAAAAATAACTTATAATAAATATAAGTACAAATGAAAATCTATCCTCAATAAAAATACAAATCCAACTTCACTTCTCTTATTATTACTTATTTATTATTCATGTAACATAAATATGAACTTCTATTTTTTCATTCCCATTATCAATTGAACATCCTCAAGAATTTACATTTTTTTTCTCATAGGAAATTCAAAACCAATTCTTCACGAAAAATACTTTTTCAGGAACATCACTTGATGTAACCAATGTAAAATCAAATTATCACATGTTTTTACTCTTTTTAGATCTGTTAAAAAACTTAATATTTACAATATGGATAATTACTCAAGGATAATAGACTCTGCTGCTAAAAGAATCCATGGAAATTCTCAGTGCATCACCACTTCATATTTAATCAAATATTGGTCCATGAAAAAAAAACACTCGGGAATAAAAATTTCTCTTTTATTTTTGGTCCAATATTTATTCATTTAATTTAATTTGCATTTTTAAGAAAAAAGGTAGTTTTCAGACCTAGATTAAGGTGGAACATATTTGAAACATGGTTAGTAGAATCCTCGATCCATCCCAATAGAAATTGTGTACTATTGAAAAAGAAACATTCAAGGTCAGACACCTCATATAATAGGTGTGAAGGATAACTATGAACCTAATATAGTGGCTCTATCTGATGAACTCAACTAGTCTAATGGGCATACATATCCTCTAGTAAAACCATATAGCCTATCATATCTTTAAAAATATTGAAATTCCAATTCTCCCCATCCCTATATTTGACCTCCATCCCCCTAACTATCCCCATTTGGCCTCCCCAACCAAAGGCACAGATCATCGTTCCTCATTTCTCCCTTATGCTCCATTATTTTGGTGGTTTTGGTGGTTAATAATCAATAAATCATCAATAAATCCACTTATTTTCCCTTTTCCTCCACTTTCTTGGTATCTTCTTCCTTCCTTCTTGAGTTATTTCTTCTCCAATTCATTTGTTGACCTAAAGTGTGATCAAAATTTATTATTTGGGTTAACAAACGGTGTTTATGGTTCTATATTGACATTATAGGGTCTCCCTTTAGTGCGTTTGTGGTTTTCAATAGAATTTTTTGATTTCCTATAAAGGATAGATGGTTTCATGCTTTATCATTTTTTGATGAATTTAATATGAATGATTCAGTTTTAAAATATTTTAATCAATTGTGTGGTTGGTAAGAATCATGTTTTATATTTTTTTATGATGCGTAAGGATAAAAGAATATTTTATTTTGAAAACGGTTGTCTGGCGTTTGATCTCTATTGTTATAACTGTGTATGTGTAAGGGGTGGTTCATGTGACAAGGGAAATGACATTGAGCATAAGGGAATGCTAGATATATATATGATAATACATAAACTAGTTTATTTTTTTCATTGTTAGGGAAGAGGCCCAGTTACCTAATAGGATTGCATAACAACCCTAACTAAACAAAAATGTGATGGGGATTTGAGGCCTTAGTGGGACCATTACATCTGGGAGATGGTTTTTCACCAAGAGTAAGAGTATCCTAAGACCCTACTAAGACTAGTACCTTATGGAATACCCATAGTTCTCATGATATGTTGACCATTCAAGTTTTTTCATTTTGATATTATTTTTATGTTTCATATCATGATTTATTTAAAATTGTACTGTTATTTTACATAAAAATAGAATGTTTATTTTTAATTTTATGTTAATACATAGAATATATTTTGGTGATATCCTACTAGGAATGTTTGATCACACCCTTAATACAACATCGAGCATATGTAGACCATGTTATGTATATCCTTGGTAAAATAAAGGTTCCTCATATTGGTGATGGAGGTTATGTGTTCTAGTGAATCCTCTTTTAGTAGGTGTTAGTGGAGGCGGTATGAGGGTTTTGACCAAATTTTTGCATGGAGACTTGGATGAATAGTTTGTTCCCCTCTAATTTTATTGTTATTTTTGTTTTTTAAATGATAAATGATTATCCCTTCTGAAATTGTTATTTTGTGATATTTTTCATTTTTGTTGTTGATTAGGATTTGGTGTATTATTCTTGTGGATTTATTATGGTTGATTCTCTTGGGATAAATGCTTCGCATATGGTTTTTGTGATGCCTAGAAACTAATTTTCTACCTATGGGGATTGGTAATGACCTTTTGTCCAAGCCACAAGTTTATTTGAGAGTTAGGTTGGATGGAAGTGTATCCTAGTTTGTAACTATTCTCAAAAATTAATAAATTTTTTTATAAAAAGCATTTTCAAAGTTTATAATAAGTTTAAAAAAAACTAACCACTAATTTATCAATATATTTTCTTTAACCTTTATTCATAACTTTTGAAAATTTGTTAATTCTTATTCATACCACTAAATTTAATGGATATGTTATAATGTTCATGTTCGAATAATAATATTAATAGTATATTGAGGTTTGTTAAAACCCAAAGTTTCATATGGGATTCAATATTAAAAATAAGTTTTTATTTTAAAAAACATGATGTGTTACATGATATAAATGAAGGATTTTTAATTTTAAAGGAATACACAATCATCATTGTTTGTACACGATATACTCTATGTGAGGAGAATATGATCAGGAAGGAAGTGACAACATGATGTTTAGGATCACATAATAATGAAACCCACATGGAAATATTCCAAAACACTGATATTATCAAGGTTTTAATAATAGAAAAGACACAAAATATTTTGGGGGGATTTGAGTCGGTGATTTAGAAATGATAGTTGGTGAAACAAATCTACAAATACTAATAGATGGAGTTGAGAAACACTACATATATTCATGAAATTATTTGAGATATAATTATTTTCCGAAAAATATAGTATCATCGAGACCCCATTTACTATTAGTAAGTAGAGAAGAATGGTGAGCCTCTTTCTTACATTTCAAAACCATGAAGATCATTACTATTGTGTAATGAGTTCCCATGAGCATTACATGGATATCTTATAAGAAGAAGAAACACATGCCTTTTCTTGTATAACACATATTCAGACATTTTTGTGAATGGATGGTCCACCAAACCATACTAGTTGACATGATTCTCCTTAGATACACACTGGACATTCTATCATCTCACATATATTATCTATATACATAATGTGTAAGAACCAATGAACACTTAAGGTCTTCCCTTGTGTGAATAAGTTTCTTCACACAATTGTTTTCCTGAGGATGTGATACCACATATATATTCTGGTGTGTAGAAGGAAGAAGAATAGTAATCTACAACAGTTTGGTATTATATGAAGGATACAATTTATACATGCGTAAATGAATTCATATGCACATGACATTATAACTAAGGATTACTCGAGAATAGAAATGAAATGGAAGAGACATAATTAATTAAAATTAAAATAAATATTAAGAATAATATTATATATATGTTATAAGGTTTTTTCTTGAGAAGATCGTGGATTGTATCCTAAATACATTCCCAACATAACGTGACTTGTTTAGTGGAGTGGAATTAGTGTATTAAAAATATTCAATTTTGGTAAGAAGAGATGGAAACTACATTCACTATTGATATTGTGTTAAAGAAGAATAAGTACATGTGATGATGTTGAACTAAACATTCATTGATTTGATAATCATAAAGGATGGTTGTGATTATTGAAATAAACAAAAGAAAAAGAGTCGGTGACCTAATTTGTAACATCCCTCTTATTATCATTGTCTTGATATGGAAGTGGAATATTACATGGCCTTAAGGGACATCCCCAAGATTCCAAAGGCTCTGAATAAATTCTAAAAGGCTTCAATACATGTGGGGGGCAATTTTTCCTTTAAGAATAAAAAAACTAACCAAACAATCAATAACCAAACAAACCACTATATTATGTATGGAAAAAATGAATGGAAACTAAAAAATTCATTTATAAAAGTGAAACTGAAACCATATACCATAGAGGAAGACTAAAATATAATATGAAACAATAGAAGACAATAAAACCAAAAAAACTCAAGGATAACCAACAATAAATCCATGCTCCAAACCAGATCCAAGCTTGATCTTCCAAAGATACCTATGTATCATGGAGTACTGCATAATATGTGTGATACCTTAACTTTAACCATATCTGGATAAAAATAATTTTTAAAATCCCTAAAGTGAGAAATCATGGCTGAGTAATGAAATTGAATATATTTTCTCTAATGAGTTCCCTACTCATTCCACTAGGTTAGAACATGTTAGAAAATTTTATATAAAAACAGTTTATATAAATAAAACTAATAAAATAGTTCATATCAAAATATAAATGAGTTTCAAAGAAGAAATATTCTCAAAATAATAACAACATCCTGCGAATACAACCAAACACTACTTTAAATAATTTCACAAGTTCCATTTGGGCATAAAAAATCTTTTCCACATATTCACACATCTGACCCTACATGCATCATTATGATAGTTTTGTACCTATGTGGGGTTTCTAATCGATCTACCATGTTTTCAAAAGGTACCTACATCTCATGTTCCATTAATCCTTTGGAACCGAGCACCATGTAATATTTCATCCAGGCCTTGTAAATGCAATATCAACTCATACTAACCCATTTTTTCAAACTATTCCGCAAACATCATTCCAACCCTTTATAAAAACAACACTTTTTTGAAAACCTTTTAAATATACATTTAAATAAAACAAAACTGTTATTTAAAACACTTTCCAAGCATAAAAAACACAATTTCAAAATAATCATTTTAAAATCATGTTATCGAAATAATTTTCCCACAAAACACTGAGATTCCATAATTTCAAAAAACCGTCATTCAGGAGGGTTTTGAAAATTAATTTAACAATGAATATACCATCCATTTCTATCAAAATAAACAATTTTAAAATAATCCTCCTAGTTAAATGTAGATGAGTTGAGTATGAAGACACATACCACGTTATTCATGATGAAAACAAAGAATGACATTAAGAACGCCTGCAAAACTGGGTTAAATATCCATGAAACAACAATAAATATATTCCCATATAATAAACCATAAAAAATATAATCATATTTGGCATAAAAAAACATAGATATAACCACAAAAAGGATAAACTTAATAATACAAGAGAGAGAGAGTGTGTGTGTCGATAAAACAGAACTACCATGAAAAACCAATAATGATTACTTACCACAAAAATTGAGCTTCAACGCACCAAGGAACTACTCTAGATTACTTCCAATTCAATGGGTAGATGTTATACAACATTTGAGATGAAAAACTCTTGAGTTGGGGATATTCTAGGAAACAATGATGTAATTTGTGATGAAAATGCATCATATCTGCAATTTAAGAATCTATATTTTCACCCATGCATGGTTTAGTTACACAGTTTGGAAAACAATGCATTAACCATTATCCTACCTCTACCTTAAAGGGGACCTCAAATGGTTGTCTCACATGGTTTCCTAACCATGCACCAACCATGCCTAATCAACTATCTCAAAGAACTAAAACCATAATTTCAAAGAACAATGTTTCTCTTATGTGGACACACGGTTTGGGAAAACAATGTGCCACCCATGTTCCTTCCCTTTTTCCCATCCTAACTATACATATTTTCCTATAGGTGTTTTATGGTTTTCCCAGGATGATCACCAACCGTGAAACTATATAAAACCCCTAAAACACTAAAACATTTATCTAAACACTCACATATATCAACCATTTAATATGAATACATAAAAATCCTAAATAAATGGTCAGATACTTGAAACCGTTGGTGTTACATCTTCCCCACCATTAGAATTTCTACCCCTGAAAATTTGAGAAACATCATTGCTTTGAAAGAATTCAGAACATTTATCATTAATTTCCTTTTTGTGTTCCCAAGTCTCTCTATGAATCTGTCACGACCCGTCCTTGGGGCCCGTGTCGTGACTACCCCAAGCCCGCCTTCCATAGGCCAGGGGCTGGCGACTAGAACCAAGGAGTAAATCCCGAAAAACAGGGAAGGCATTGGCTTTGTAAAGTAAACAAGCACCACAGAGTAAGAAAGTGGAAAGAGTAAACACTAAGTAAAAACTGTAACAAGCTGTGCTGAAAATAAAGGGGCCGGAAATACAAGCCCAATTGTAAAGTACAACTGAAAGTGGAAAACAGCAACTGAAAAGAAAAGCCGCAGTGTCGAGCCGTCCTTTGGAAGTCCCACCTGAAGGGTGAGTACAGATAGCCTCCACAGCTCGTCGGTCCAGCCGTCAGCTCCGAGTACACCCCGCCCAGTGGTCCACCCCCAGGTACCGTCCTGCTCCACAAGCCTCCACCACGATCAGCGCTGTCCGTCATCTGCAACCAACACAATGTAGTGCGGCCATAGCCCATGCAGGGGTGAGTATAAGCTACTCAGTAGGGACCCCGAGACCCCCGAAGGTCTCCTAGAATCCAAAAAGGATAAACCACAAAAGAAAGATACAATCACGAAGTAACATCCTACACTGCTTAGGTATATTTCCATACATATACTTAAGTCATAAATTCCCGTCTGTCTCCATCATCCGAGCCCAAGCACAACCCAGTCCACACAGGAAAGAAAAACGTAAATCCACAGAGGATAGCACAACACAGTCCACAAAGGAAAGAAAAACGTGTATCCACACAGGATAGCACAACACAATCCACAAAGGAGAGTAAACAGGATTCAACTCACACAGGATATACTTCTTTGTAAGATGATAGAGATGATCAGATGTAGCCACTGATTCATATAAGCCTTCGGACCCACAAGGACCGGTAGGTACTAACCCCCAAAATGACCCACATAGTATTGATCAAGAAGTTGAAACCATAGCTATTGGGAAACTCCTTCTCCATCAAGTACAGTGGTTATGCCGCTACAACCAAGCACTTCCCTTTTACCTTGGACTGCTGTTGTACTCCACATATCGGGTACTGTGGGCCTGCTGCTATAACCAAGCGCTTCCCCGTGCCGCTACAACCAAGCGCTCCTCCTTTGTGGGTCTTCCTCTACAACCAAGAGCTCCCCTGTTCCGCTACAACCAAGCGCACCTCTGTCGTGGGTCTGCCGCTACAACCAAGCGCTCCCCCTCATAGCCTCCAGAGGAACTCTTTCTGTTGAGTACCGCGGGTCTGCCACTACAACCAAGTGCTCCTCCACCGTGGGTCTACCGCTACAACCAAGCACTCCCCACTAGGCTATCCGTAACACACTGAGTCGTTCGATCAGCAGTGGTCAAGTCTCAACCGGCTCTAGGGTTTACGCACACTGCATGCTCGTTCCGGGAGGGTACACTCCATGAGCTAAGAGGTCGATGCATCAACTGACATGTAGTCCGGAGTTGATGTATCCGAAGATGTACCATAGTGGTCACTGCCAAAAACACGGATTTCCGTACTGTTTTCATCATCGTCGCAGTCGAATCCACCGAGGATCTCTGTATAGTCATCGTCATCGAAGTCACAGCCATCACTAGGGTCCCCGCACACAACAAGATCGTTCGGGAGGGTCCGCTCAACGAGCTGAGAGGATGATACATCAACTAACACAAAGTCCAGAGTTGATGTATCCAAAATTTATGTATCGTCAACAGGAACTCAAGGCCGCAGACGGTGCGTCAATCGGATGCCCGGTCTGAGAGTTATTGGCTTTTTCGTCCCAGGGGCCCGGTTGGTGTTTAAGGAAAAACCAACCCGACCATACTCCACCTTCGTCCAAACCTCGGGCGTAGTATGCCAAAAGATCTGTCTCACTTAGAGGAATTTAATAAAGTTGTCAGCACGTCAATCGGACGTCTGAAACTCAAAATATTAGCATTTCCGTTCCGAGGGCCTGGTTGGTTTTGTGGGCGAACCAACCCGGCCGAACCCAAAGTATTCCGAAACCTTGAGTGCAGTATACCGAAACGACCGTCTCGATCCAAGGATCATGTTTACGCTGACAACGCATCAATAGGAGGCCCGTAGCTCATGTTATGGGAAAAATACCGAAAAGGTCTGGGAACGGGGGGTCTGGGCCCGGACCGATCCGGTCCCACCCCCCCTGGGTCGGCCGAACTGGGTCAACCCGAACCGGGTCGACCCGACCCGGTCCGACCTGGCTGGACCCAGTCCGGCCAGGCCAGGGGGCGGCCCGGCTCGGCCGGCCGGTCCGGCTCGGCTCGGCCGAGCGGCCGAGCAACGCGGGGGGCGCGCATGCCCCCACGTGACAACGCCGCGGCCCCCGCGGGGGGCCGCCCTGGATCACCCGGACGAGGCCAGGCCACCGAATCCCTGAACCGCGGTTCCGTGCGGCCGCAGAACCGCCTTGGTGCTGCGGCTTCAGCCGCGGCGAGGTTTTCCCGGCGGTGCGCTGTGCGCCGCCGCCGCCTGGCGGCGGGCTGCTGCCGGCCGCCGCCTACGGCCGTCGGCGCCGCCGTGCCTGCGTGGCACGTCGACGAAAGCTTCCGCGGGCCACCGGAGTTTCTCCGGTGGTCCGATTTCCTTCCCATCTTGGCCTTTGTTCCTCCCGGGTTCCGTTCTTCACTGTGGGATCATTAAATCACCTCTGCGGCACGTTTTTTCATCGCCCGCCAAATCCGCACAACAAGGAAGAACTGCGGAGGGTTGTCGGGCCGTGTTTGTTTGGCCCGAACACTCCACATTAGATTATAACAGTCGGGAGAATTATTCAACACATGAATAAAAGAAAGGAACAATTTTAATAGAATTAAAATTGAACTTGATCCGGGTTCTTTGTTTTAAAGTAACAATCACGGGAATATAAAGTTATTTCACAAACAGACCGCTACCTAGGTTTCAAGAACGGTGCACGTCAACGATCCACGGAAGACGAACCTCGCAGAGGTTGGGCGTCGCAGAAAAAGAACGTCGACATCGCGAAGCGAGGATTCGAAGTCGTTGACGGAGATTTCGTCGCGGAAAACCGTCGTGGAAGAGACAACGCGGAAGAAGAATGTCGCGTCGTGGATACGGTGTCGCAGAAGACGAACTTCGATTCTGTTGTCGTCAAGGCGCGTCCGAAGAGGAAACTTCGTTGGAAGAAGTCATCGCGTTCTTCGGCGGAGATGTTCTTCGTTAAAAAACAGTTTTCTTCGCGTTCTTCGTCGAGGTTGAAGAAGAAGAAGACTTCACGCTTCCCAATCCTCCCAAGGTTGCAAAACTCTAACAATAATAAAATAAGACCAAGTCTTATTTTATTAACACAACCTAACCATTTGAATTTCAAGAGTTTGAAATTAAGTAACTCAATTTATTAATTATAACATGTTGTCAAAAAAATTAATGAAAGTGATTTAATGGGGAGTTAGGAAAGTGAGGGGTTAAGAGGGGTTAGGGAGTTTAAGGAATTTGAAAAAGGTTGGGGGTTCATGTGGGCCCCACCCTTTCAATTATCCACACATGGGATGTTGGGTGAATGTGGGCCCCACCACCAACTTCCCATGGGAGAAATAAACCACCTTGAAAAGAAATAAAATTGATTCAACAATTTTATTTACTTTTTTAATTAAACCCCATTAATTAACTTCTTCACCCACACAAACGCAACTACGGTAAAGGTTCCCTTAAGCGATTACCGGCGTTGCGAGTTCATCGGTGCCCTTGGAATTCGATTCCGAGCACCGGTTCAAAAGTTAAAAATTCTCGATCGTTCGTTCACTGAACGTATTCGAGCCAAACATCGAAAATTGATTCCGGGCACACCGGTCCTCGGAATCAGGTGCCGTCAGAAACCGCATTCTTGTAAAATTCCAAAGAAAATTAATAAAAAATTTACCTTCAATTTTACGGGTCTTTACATTACTCCCACCTCAGGGCTTTACGTCCCCGTAAAGATTCATCATAACTAGGAAAACAAAAGTTGGTACTGAGCACGCATCTGAACCTCCCACTCCCAAGTGCTCTCTTGGAGGTTCCCGTGCTACTATCTGATGCGCACTAGAGGAATCAACCATCCACGTAGGACCCGCTCCTGTCGATCCTTGATCACCACTGGGACCTCCGTAAAGGTCACCCCTTCATCAAGGAAGAGCTCCTCATGGTCAATGATTTGTGTCGGGTCATGCACGTATCTCCTTAGCTGAGATACGTGGAAAATGTCGTGCACCCGATGCAACTTAGGTGGTAGAGCCAGGCGATAAGCCACCTCACCAAATTCTGTAAACACCGCCGAGGTGAGACCCGCAAGAAGACATGGTTTCCATCCTCGAACTCTAGTGGCCTCCGCCTCCTACCGGTAAAAGACTTCTGTCAGTTTTGAGCTGTCCTCATCTTCTCCTGGATGACCTGGACCTTCTCTGTCGTGGCCTGGACCATCTCTGGTCCCACAAGAGCTGCTAAGATTTCTTCTTTTCCGATAAGAGAAATCTGGTCACATCCCATAGATGAACCACTTTCTTTGCCTAATACAGTAAATCTCGACATGGATGATACTAACCCATATGAAGGATGATGTCGTAAGGCCTCGACGCTACTACCAAGAGATCCAACCGTTACTCTCGCCTCCAAGGGTTGAGTCACACTCTCGGCATTAGTGTGTGGTAACTGGGACCCCTCCAGTAGGTACCTCTCAAGTGAAGTTCAAGTCAACAGTCTAAACCAGAACCTCTTAGTAACAACACAAGAGAGGACAGGAAAGTAGATGCCACAAGAAAACGTGTCTTTATTACTGCAGCTCAAGTACAAAGACACAATGCATCTACAAACATATATAAACAAAACTAGAAGCAACATGAACAAAAGTCTCCAGGTTTGGAGCTAGTCCCGCTCCTGTCCATCTGCTCCCGGAGCTCCATGATCGTAGGCCTCAGCTGCCTGAAGCTGAGCTCTCCCATGTCCTCCTGTCCCCTGCGGTTAGGGTGGACCTCCTGGTGGTGGTGGTGGCAACACCCCGAAGAGTCGTCCACCACCAGCTGCACGGACAGCTCCCCTGTCATGGCTGCCTGCTCCCTGCGGCCCGCCCTGATCGAACCTCTGCCTCTGCCTGGGGGGTCCTTCGTTCATCTGTTGGTCATCCGTATGGCAGGTCGGACAGTCACGAGCCATGTGACCAACCCCGCCACAGGAGTAACACTGTCCGCTCATAGTAAGTCGTTGTCCACCCCGAGTGCCTCACACAAACGATCTTGTGTCACGCGGTCGACCGCCTGTAGGTATAGTCCTCTTGGACCCCTGCGTCATCTGTCTACTGCCCGCTGCAGAAGACTCTGCCGCATGCCGGCTAGTGGTGGGTCCTGCTGGTGGAGACTGCTCAGTAAGGAAACTCTCCACTAAGAGTGCTCGCTCCAACACCCCTGCCTGTTTCGGAGTGCTATGAGAAAAAACTGAAGCTCTGATCTCTCGCCTGAGCCCCTGCTAAAAGGTTCGGGCCCTGAAGAATGGGTCTCGTACCATGTCTGTGGAATAGCGCAAGAGATAGGTAACCCTTGCCGCGTACTGGGCTCTTGTCATGCAGCCCTGCCGCCATTGTAGTAGCTCCTGAATGCGCACTGCTCGGAGGGTAGCTGGGACAAACTCTGAGGGAAAAAGGCTCTCAAAGTCCATCCAAAGGTGTGATGCCTTGTCGTGCACCTGGAGCATCAAGCTCCACCATCTGCCTGCGGCCGCATGCAGGAGGCTCGAGCAAGGACCACCATAAGGTCTGCTGGTGTCCTCACTAGCCTGAAAACTTGAACAACTGTCTCCAGCCAGTCCTCACTGCCTGGGGGTCCGTCTCCCCACGGAACCTGGACGGTCGCTGGCATTGGAATTCATGCAGTGCACTAAGGAGAATTGCATCGTCAGCGGCTGGGGCTGGAAGCATCGGTGGCTCGGCAGGTAGAGGTACCATCGGTGCCTCTGCTGTCAAGGGGCCCTATACCGAAGCCCTGTCGCTTGGCGGGCTGTCACCACGCACAATGCTCGGAACCCTAACTGGCTGCCGTCGTGGGGCCATCCTTAAAAGAAACAGGTGTGCCATGGTCAAAACAGTGTACCTGGTGAGCTAACACAAATTAATCACACAAAAAACCTGAAACACACATGCAATCAATGTTTTTGTGCATTAAGTCGGAAATCAGAAGTCAGGGTCCTGGTGTACGGATATGTCGGCCGCCGCACCAACACTGGGTTCCCTGGACTGATAACCACACTCAATATACTTAACACTATTGCTTCAGATAGAAGAAAGATCAGAGCATGTGGTAGAACAAACCTCCTTTGATAACAATTTGTCACGACCCGTCCTTGGGGTCCGTGTCGTGACTACTCCAAGCCCGCCTTCCATAGGCCAGGGGCTGGCGACTAGCACCAAGGCGTAAATCCCGATAAACAGGGAAGGCATTTCCTTTGTAAAGTAAACAACCACCACAGAGTAAGCAAGCGGAAAGAGTAAACACTAAGTAAAAACTGTAAAAAGCTGTGATGAAAGTAAAAGGGGCAGAAAATACAGGCACAACTATAAAGTACAACTGAAAGGGGAGAACAGCAACTGAAAAGAAAAGCCGCAGCGTCGAGCCGTCCTCTGGAAGTCTCACCTGAAGGGTGAGTACAGATAGCCTCCACAGCTCCTCGGTCCAGCCGTCTGCTCCGAGTACACCCCGCCCAGTGGTCCACCTCCAGGTACCGTCCTGCTCCGCAAGCCTCCACCACGATCAGTGCTGTCCGTCGTCTACAACCAACACAACGTAGTGAGGGCATAGCCTGTGCAGGGGTGAGTATAAGCTACTCAGTAGGGACCCCGAGACCCCCGAAGGTATCCTAGAATCCACAAAGGATAAACCAAAAAGGAAAGATACAATCACGAAGTAACATCTGACACTGCTTAGGTATATGCCCATACATATACCTAAGTCATCAATTCCCGTCTGGCTCCAACATCCGAGCCCAAGCACAACCCAGTCCACACAGGAAAGCAAAACATAAATCCACACAGGATAGAACAACACAATCCACAAAGGAAATAAAAACGTAAATCCACATAGGATAACACAACACAATCCACAAAGGAGAGTAAACAGGATTCATCTCACACAGGATATACTTCTTCGTAAGACGATAGAGATGATCAGATGTAGCCACTAATTCATCTAAGTAGTCGGAACCACATGGATCGGTAGGTACTAACCCCCGCAATGACCCACATAGGATCGATCAAGAAGTTGAAACCATAACTATTGGGAAACTCCTTCACCATCAAGTACAATGGTTATAACACTACAACCAAGTGCTTCCCTCTTACCTTGGACTACTGTAGTACTCCACCTATCGGGTACTGTGGGCCTGCTGCTACAACCAAGCACTTCCCCATGCCGCTACAACCAAGCGCTCCTCCGTCGTGGGTCTACCGCTACAACCAAGCACTCCCCTATGCCGCTATAACCAAGCACACCTCTGTCGTGGGTCTGCCGCTACAACCAAGCGCTCCCCTATGCCGCTACAACCAAGCGCACCTCTGTTGTGGGTCTGCCGCTACAACCATGCGCTCCCCCTCATAGCCTCCAGAGGTACTCCTTCTGTTGAGTACCACGGGTCTGCTGCTACAACCAAGAGCTCCTCCGCCGTGGGACTGCCGCTACAACCAAGCGCTCCCCACTGGGCTATCCGTAACACACTGAGTCGTTCGATCAGCAGTCGTCAAGTCTCAACCGGCTCTAGGGTGTCCTCACACAGCATGCTCGTTCCAGGAGGGTCCACTCCATGGGCTAAGAGGTCGATGCATCAACTGACATGTAGTCCGGAGTTGATGTATCCCAAGATGTACCGTAGTGGTCACTGCCGAAAACACGGAGGATTTCCGTACTGTTTTCATCATCATCGCAGTCAAATCCACCGAGGATCTCTGTATAGTTGTCGCCATCGAAGTCGCAGCCAGCACTAGGGTCCCCGCACACAGCAAGCTCGTTTGGGAGGGTCCGCTCCACGAACCGAGAGGCAGATACATCAACTGACACAAAGTACAGAGTTGATGTATCCAAATGTTCCGTATCGTCAACAGGAACTCAACGCCGTAGATGGCACGTCAATCGGGCGCCCGGTCTGAGAGTTATTGGCTTTTTCGTCCTAGGGGCCCGATTGGTTTTTAAGGCAAAACCAACCCGACCGTACTCCACCTGCGTCCAAACCTCGGGAGGAGTATTCCAAAAGATCCGTCTCACTTAGAGGAATCCAATAAAGTCGTCGGCATGTCAATCGGACGTCCGAAGCTCAAGATATGAGTGTTTCCGTTCCGAGGGCCCGGTTGGTTTTGTGGACGAACCATCCCGGACGAACCCAAAGTATTCCGAAACCTTTAGTGAAATATACCAAAATGACCGTCTCGATCCAAGGATCGTGTTTCCACTGACGGCGCGTCAATCGGAGGCACGAAACTCAAGGTACAGGAAAAAGACCGAAAAGGTCCGGGAACGGAGGGTCTGGGCCCAGACCGACCCGGCCCGACCCCCCCTGGGTTAGCTGAACCAGGTCGACCCGACCCGGTCCGACCCGGCTGGACCCAGTCCGGCCAGGCCAGGGCGCGGCCCGGCTCTGCCGGCCGGTCCAGCTCGGCTCGGCCGAGCGGCCGAGAAACGCGGGGGGCGCGCATGCCCCCGCGTGACAATGCTGTGACCCCTACGAGGGGCCGCCCTGGATCACCCAGACACTGAAGGGCCGCTACGTCCCTGAACCGCAGTTCCCCACGGCCGCGGAACCGCCTCGCCGTCGTGGCTTCAGCCGCGACGAGGTTTTCCCGGCGGCGCGCTGGGCGCCGGCGGCGCTTTGCGGCCGGCCGCTGACGGCCGCCATGCCAGCGTGGCGTGCCGGCGGAAGCTTCCGCGGGCCACCGGAGTTGCTCCGGTGGTCCGATTTCCTTCCCGTCTGCGCTGTTGTTCCTCCCGGGTTCCATTCTTCACTGCGGGATCATTAAATCACTTCTGCGGCACGTTTTGTTGTCGCCCGCCTAATTCGCACAACAAGGAAGAACTGCGGAGGGTTGTCGGGCCGTGTTTGTTTGGCCTGCACCCTCCGCGTTAGATTATAACAGTCGGGAGAATTATTCAACACATGAATAAAAGAAACACACAATTTTAATAGAATTAAAATTGAACTTGATTCGGGTTCTTTGTTTTAAAGAAAAAATGACGGGAATATAAAGTTGTTTCACAAACAAAGCCCTACCTCGGTTTCAAGAACGATGCACATCAACGAGCCGCGGAAGACGAACATCGCAGAGGTCGGGCGTCGCGGAAAAGGAACATCGACGTCGCAAAGTGAGGATTCGAAGTCGTTGACGGAGATTTCATCGCGGAAAACCGTCGTGGAAAAGACGACGCGGAAGAAGAACGTCGCGTCGTGGATACGGCGTCGCGGAAGACGAATGTTGATTCTGTTGTCGTCGAGGCGCGTCCGAAGAGGAAATGTCATTGGAAGAAGACGTCACGTTCTTCGGCGGAGATGTTCTTCGTTGAATAATGGTGTTATTCGCGTTCTTCATCGAGGTTGAAGATGAAGAAGACTTCACGCTTCCCAATCCTCCCAAGGTTGCAAAACTCTAACAATAATAAAATAAGACAAAGTCTTATTTTATTAACACAACCTAACCATTTGAATTTCAAGAGTTTGAAATTAAGTAAATCACTTTATTAATTATAACAAGTTGTCAAAAAAATTAATGAAAGTGAGTAAATGGGGAGTTAGGAAAGTGAGGGGTTATGAAAGGTGAGGGAGTTTAAGGAATTTGAAAAAGGTGGGGGTTCGTGTGGGCCCCACCCTTTCAATTATCCACACATGGGATGTTGGGTGAATGTGGACCCCACCACCAACTTCCCATGGGAGAAATAAACCACCTTGAAAAGAAATAAAATTGATTCAACAATTTTATTTACTTTTTTAATTAAACCCCATTAATTAACTTCTTCACCCGCACAAACAAAACTACGATAAAGGTTTCCTTAAGCGATTAGCAGCGTTGTGAGTTCATCGGTGCCCTCGGAATTCAATTCCGAGCACCGGTTCAAAAGATAGAAATTCCCGCTCGTTCGTTCACTGAACGTATCCGAGCCAAACTTCGAAAATTTAATCCGTGCACACCGGGCCTCGGAATCAGGTGCCGTTAGAAACCACATTCTTGTAATATTCCAAAGAAATTAAGAAAAAAATTCCCTTGAATTTTACGGGTCTTTACAGAATCTGACCATGTTACCAAAAAACCCACACTAGAGCGACGAATTTTCCATGCCAGAGTTTCTATTTCCTATCCAAAATCTGCATCAGGATATGTATGAATGAAGAATCTGAATATAGTCTGAAATGATCCAATAGAATCCAATGGCCATGATTAGGTTGATACCTTTTCAACTAAGATACATGAAACACATAGTTCACTGTACCAAACCATAGTGAAAATTCCAACTGATATGAAAACTCACAGACCCATTTTAGTATCTCAAAAGGGACTATGTATAAAGGATGTATGTTTCCCTGCTTCCCAAAATGATGATGTATTATCCTTGGAGAAACCCTTCAAATTATATGATCACTCACTGCAAATGACAAGGGTCGTTGATGATGATTCACATAATATTTATGACCAAACTAGGCCATATACATTTGTTTTCTGATCAATTAAATCTTATCCACTATTTCATTGAAAAAAAATACCCAACTAGTGAAACATTTCTATTTTCCACCCAATTAACAAGAGAATAAAAAGAATTCCATTAAAATGCATCAAAAAAATCTATTTTTATTAATTCATGATAACTATTTTTATATGAGAACTCCACTAATGGTATGTTCTCTTCCCATGACCCACAAAAATCCATTACAAAATCCTAAAACATGTATTCTAATGTATGTATCATCCTTTTATAGTGGCTTTCCATCTGATAATGATAAACCATAATCATTTTCAATTGACTCCCATTGTATTTATGTAATTATCTATAGAAAAAAGATGTAAAGCTTGATCTATATCTGATACGATCAAAACTGGTGTTCTACACCTCTTTCCCACATCTCAGATATAAATGTTAAACACATCCTTCACCGTACGAGATTCATGAGTAGTAATGAAATGGGATGACATTGTGAGCCGATCAGTAATTAACCATATGGAATCGTGATTCCAAACCATTATTGGGAGACATGTAAAAAAATCCATAGCTAGCTACTCTAATTTCCACAATATAATAGGTAAAAACTACAAACTAACCACCGGTCCATGATGTTCTTCCTTGACTTGCTGACATGTCAAGAATCTCAAAACAAACTCATCCAAATTCCCTTTCATACTAGCTAAAAATTATTTTTCATAAAATGACTTATAAATTTTCTAAATTCTTGGATAAACCACTCATCTCGAATGGTGGTAGTAATGAATAAGTTGTTCCTGAAATGTGATAGGTACCACCATTTGATTTCTGAACCACCTCACCAAACACTCATTAAATATCCATCCCTCAATAGTCTCCCCATCATTGAGATTTGAACTCATCGCAACACATCATGAATTGAATATATGTCACACTTTAACCATTTTTTTCAAATCACTAATAATTGGAACTGGAAAGAAAACCAATAAATAACCTTGGTCTTCAACTTCCAAGTGCATATAATCTAGGACCAACGTCAACATACACTCATCTGAACCCTCATTTTCAAAATGAGTATATGAATTTCTTCATAGTGTATATGCCACCAAATTGCCTTTTACCAGTGTATAAATCAAGTAAATGCAAGACATTTGGGGATATTCTTTCCATATTCTTTTTCATAGATTCAAATAATTATGTGAGAAATCATGTTTCAAGTTATTATGATCTGTGAAAATAGTAAATTTGTCCCCAAATATATATTGAAATGAAGTATTAAATTCATAGACTACAACAACTAACTCAAAATTGTGTGTTAGGTATCTATTATCTTGAACTGTTAATTATCTCAATCCATAAGCAAGAACATTATATCCTTACAGGATAATACACACCATGTCTGATCCTGATGCAACAAAATACACCACGTACCCTTGTCCTGATTCAAGAAATATCAAGATTAGTGCTGAAGTAATATGAAGATTAATCTCATGGAATGATTTATAGAATTATTCATCTTACAAGATTGGAATATAATTTTTTTCCAAAGCTATTATAGGTGATTATATTAATTAAAAATAAGAATCAATGAATCCAAAATTACCACATATAAAATGAAAACTACATATCTCAAAGTAATTCTGTAGAGGTTTCTAAGAGATACGAGCTTATATTTTCTTTAGATCCATTAAATCACCAATTTCTCAAATTACATGGCCAAGAAAGCATACATATTGTATCCAAAAATCACACATTGATAATTTGGTAAAAAATGATGGTCCCTAAAGATTCCCAACATTGTTTCTAAGTGTTTCACATCCTCAATTTTTATCCATGAATACACCAATATGTCATCCCCAGAAACCACCAGAAAAGTATACATATTTATCTAATATATACGATTCATCAGTTTCATAGAGACTGTTGGTTGATTTTTTAGACCAAAGGGCATAACCACATACTCATAATAGGAATATATACACAAAATATTTTTTTGGTATATCCTTCTTATACTCCCACAACTGATGATAACCTGAACGCATGTCAATTTTGGAGAACCACTAGTCTCCCTTAAACTGATCGAAAAGTTCATCAATGTGTGGGTGTGGATATCTATTATTTATTGTAATTTATTTAATTTACCCACACACAGAGAAAGATTTCTTTTTTCTTTCTTCACAAACAAAACCATTATGTCCCATGGAGATGTGCTAGTTCGAATAAAACCATTTCTTTCCAGCTATTCCAACGTCACTTTCAACTCCATAAATTCTGTGGTACAATTTTATAATATGGAAAGGGAAAAGGTATGGTCCTTGGAATGTTATCAACTGTAAACTACAATTCTCTTATTGGTGGTAAACCTCAGAAAATTTGGGAAAGTCATCTAGAAATTGATCGAACAATACTAGAAAAATGTTCCTATCAATATAATCCGTTGATTCCAAGGTCAAATATTCCAACTGTTATGAGATCGCTCTATCCAATAGTTCCAACACGCTCGTTGCACCCACTTTTACACTCTGTTCTCCTTGAATGAGATTCATGACACCATCTTCAGTCGTGAAACTAACTATTTTGGAATATTATTCAATGTGGGCCTCGAAAATTATCAACCAATACATACAGTGGAATATATCAAAGATATAAATATGATGAATTGAGAAATCCCATTTTAGATCAACTCCATCAATAGTTTTTAAATATTATCTACACACAAAATGTCAATATTCCTTCGAACCAAGAAGAGTTTGATGTGTTATCATAGAATACATCATCTCAACTATTAAACATAGTGAATAAACAACATGATAAGAAAAAAATAAATTATATTCATCCATATCAAAAAAATCATTCATAAGGGTAATATTCAAAATAATTATACCTCTTACCATAGATGGTCATGCCTGATCATCCATAATAAGCTACATAACCCCATACAATTTCTTAATCACAACAATTTGATCATTGTTTTCATGTTTATATTGTACTTTTTTAGGATTATATGTATTCCTAGAATCACCAAGGATGACTCTGTTCCACTTATGAGATTTATTCCCCTTCCCTAACCCTGTTGAAGCATATGACTCTTGTGATACCAAGAACGTGTGGCGAGCACCTGACTTCAGAGCACTTTTACAATAGCACTAATGATTCCCCATATTGTTCAATTTGTGTAATTCTCTAGGTTTTTCCACACATTATCTCTTCATGTGGTCAAATGAACCTCACTGGAAACATCCATCTTGGATTTTGGGTTATGCAGGAAGGGTTACTGATCTAGCCATTTGATTTTGATTCACAATCCCACCTTTGAAATATGTGTCCCTCTTTTACATCCCCCCAGCATTATAGTTCCCATAGTGTCCCATTGGTATCAAATTTCTTCCCCCTCTCATAGCTCCTGATATTTACCTTTCAACCACCATATATCTAGTGACCATCTCTTTATAGAATGTAATATAGAGAACAATAATTTTCGAGCGAATCGCCTCTCTTAGCCCAGATTCAATGATTATTTCATTCAAGGAGACACTAGCTATATTTTTGGGTGAAAATCATACTAAATTCAAGAATTTAGCCACATACTATATAACCGAGAGAGTTTACTAATTTAGGTTTAAGAAGACCTTCATTATTTGAATCATGAACATGTGAGGATCTCATTCCTTATTGAACAATTCCTCACAATCCTTATAAAAAAGGAATTTATCCAATTTTTCCTAGAAATCTAGGTCACAACACTAGAATGAAATATCCTCTATCATATATGTCACCTAATTGATTTTCAAATCCATTGTTGTTCCAATTAAATTAATGATATGATTCATCCTATTCAGACACACCTCTTACTTTTTTGGTGCAAAATCACCCTGAAATATGGGTGGATTATTCTTATGGTACTGGATGGAATAATATAGTTCCTTAGTTCATCCCTATGGTTCCCTATTTCCATATCTTTAAATTATTGTGTAATACTTTAAACCAGCCTTCGGTTCACTTATAGCTCTGGTGCAACCACACTATTCACAACTTCTTTATGTTGTTTACTATGATGCCTACGAGTTTCCATTTTCAATACAGAGAACAAACACCATACATCTCAGTCTCTATCAGTTGAAGGATTAACATATCAAATTCTACCACATCATGTAATCACAATTTTATTTCTAAAATCTCTATTTTTAAAGATCAATCATTTTTGAAAAATTGTAACTTATTTTTTGAAAATGAAACCATTTTTGAAATTCAACAATTATTTTATTCCAATTCTTTCATTTGAAAAAAATGTCATAACATTTTAAAAAATTCATTCACATTTCACAAAATCATATATCATTACCAAAAATGAAATATGAACTCATAGAGGGAAGTCATTCCTCTAATTCATGTCATGCCTATATCATTTGATAAACCCATGATAATGAGATTCCAAATCCTATAAGTGTCTCCAAAACAGTTATGTACCAAACCCCCTAGTAACTTTAAGCTCAATATAAAAAGGTTAAATATTTATTTTTATGATCTAAATTTCATGTTCAAGCAGTCCTACTTTATTATATGATCCCAGTTCAAAGTGTAGACCAGTATGAATTCGACTCCAAGACCGACAACCACTACAATGTAAAAAAACAACAAATACATAGGCCACTAGTTCTACAATGTAAGGAACAAGATGATACCACTTTTAACATCCAACTTAGTATCATCATATTGAGAAGGTGAAAGAACATTACATGGCCTTAAGAGATATTCCCGAGATGCCAAAGGCTGGTAATAGATGACGAAGGGCTTCAACACATGTGGGGGGTGCTTTTCCATTTAAGAATAAAATAAAAAACCAAAAAATACATGACAAAAAAACAACTATATTATGCATGAAAATAATGAAATACAACTAAACATTTGATTTATCTAAATAAATATAAAACCAAGTACCATAGTGGAATCCTACAATATCAATGTAAATAATGGAATACTACAAAACTAACAAAACTGAAACATGACCAACAACAACTCCATGCTCCAAATATGCACCATGATCGTTCTCCACAATAAACCCCATGTACCATGAAGTACTACCAAAAATGTTTGATACCTTACCTTTACTCATGTCTCGATAAACAAAATATGCAAAAGCACCAAAGTTCCAAAGTAGGGATGAGTAATCAAACATAGTAGATTTTTCCAAATGACTTCTACACTCACACCACAAGGATAGAACATGTTAGAAACATTTGTATAAAAATATTTTATATAAATTAATTTCTAAAAAAATTTATTTCAAAATGTAAATGATTTGAAAAGAGACCATTTTCTCATAACAAACTCAAGTTACACTGAAATCAATAGAATAATACTTTATACCAAATCCAAATTTCTATTTTGGAATAACCATTACATTACACATATCCCCACATCCAACCACAGATGCATCGTTATGGAAGTTACATAATCATGAGTGGTTTCAATTATAATTACCAAGTCATCTTATATTAATTATATCCCATGTTTCACTATACATTTGGCACAGATCACCAAGTCATATTTCAACTGAGACTTGCAAATGCAATATGATCTCATACCAACCTATTATGCCAAACCATTCCAATTCCATCATTTCAAACATTTTAATAAAATCATCCTTTAATTAAAAATCATTTAAATAATTCTTCCATAAATCCAATCTATTATTGAATTTTTTTTCCATGAATCATAACTAAATGAATATTTTAAAATCAAGTATCCAAAATCACTTTCCCACAAAACACCCAATTTCCATAACTTCACAAATGATCACTCAAGGGGGTTTTCAAAAATATTTTTAGAGAAGACACAAAAAAGAATTCAATAAAAACAATACTATTGAATGTAATCCATAATGTTCTTAATAGAGGATTTGAGAGTGAAGCTTCCTACCTTGAGTTTTAATATGAAAATAAAGAAAGACATGAAGAAACTAAATTAAACAGGGCTAAATCTCTATGAACATGACTTAGATCTCTTCCCCTATCAAAAACCACAACAAATATAATAAAATATTGGATCTACAAATTTTTATCTACCCCCAGTGGGTGCTGTAATATGAATCTGAGAAATAGGGATAATTAGATCTAACAAAACCACCAAGGACAACCAAGAATGAAAATTACCGCAATAATCAAGCTTCAACGCACCAAGGAACGAATCCAGATCACATCCAATTCAATGGGGAGAGGTTATCCAACCTTTGAGAGGAAAAAATGTAGATTTAGGGATATTTTGGGGTAAAACTAAGTAATTAGATGAGAAAATGAATTAGATCCACTGTTTAAGGATCAAACTTTTGTCCTACACATGGTTTAGTCACACGAATAGTAAAATCATGCATTAACTATGATCCTACCTCTCCCTTAAGGGAGACCTCATATGGTTGCCTCACATAGTTTCCAAACCATGTTACAACAATTACAAATCCACTGTCTTATAGATCCATATACATCATTTCAAAGAACACAGTTTCTCTCAAGTGGATGCATTGTTTTTGAAAACCGTGCAACGCTCGTGTTCCTTCCCTTCAGTCCTTCCTCAGTATAAAGGTTTTACTGTTGGTGTTTCATAGTTTCTCGAAACCATTCACCAACCATTAAAATTTATAAAATATCAAAAACCTATCCAAATGTTCTCCAAACTCTCATGAGCTTCACCCATACACATTACATAATTAACAATCATAAAGAAGAGTTTATTTACTTGAAATTGGTGGTTCTACATAATTGATATATATTAATTTTAATTTGAGAAAAAAGAATAATTATAAGTTACTTAGTTCACAAAACATTCATATTATCATGTTTGAAGTTAGAAGAAGAAGTAGAAGATGGTGAATCACTCAGTTTTCTTTTGGTAAGAATAAGAAGAGTTACTTTCATGATGCAATGAATGAAAAAAGAGAAGAAGAAGTTAATGGATGAACCAAGATGCACTGCGACATATAACATAAGTCTCATCTTATAGAATAATATATTGGTTTTACAAAGAACCTTATAAAGAAGGTGAGGAATTTATTTAAAGGTAGTATAAATAACCATATAGGTGATTTAAAACATGTACTATCAATTGATAATAGTGAAACAAAAATTAAAGGTTATTAATTTCATGATGTAACCACATTTAAAAAACTATTTTTATTGTTTTTTATATATTTTTTTACATTGAAAAAAACAAAGGAATAGATATTATTTTTAAAGGTTGGGGCCAAAGTGTCATTTATTATTTAAATCTAGGAAATTACTGCTTTTAAGTGGGTAGTGGGAGACCCGTTACAGAGCCCTAAGGCCTAGTGGGTATTTAGCCCATTACATGAGCCAAATGCCCCAAGGACTAGATAATATTATTTAGTAGTAAAATATTGAAAACTATTTTATAACATCTTTACTTGATTTTATAAACATTATTGTGATCTGGAAAAGAGAATCACAAAATCCAAATTTGGACAGGTATAAAAGTTAGAAGTGATAAATGTTATAATAGGTGAAAATGTCCCATCCATGATTGAACCAAATATTAGTGTAGAGTATATCTTAAATTTTTACTCTCAACTATCCTATACCATTTAAAATCATTGTTGATATTAGTGTAAAATTGATGCCTCCAAATCAACTCAAATAGATCAAGGATGTAGTCACATACATTGGGGGAGAACTTTGTAAAAATCATATGTGTTTTTTATTCATATTTTTTTTCTTCATATGGATAATAATGGGGTATAATTTTTCTAAGGACTAAGAATCTTACAAGTCACAGGTTTTATTTTAGAAAACTATATTGTAATAGAGTACCAATGATTCAACCCCCTCTCTATTGTAAGTCATATTTTCATGAAATTCAATTTGTATTAGAGTAACCTAGGTTACTTATAAAATATTATAACTCTTTTTTAAAAGGATAATATGAACTATTTTAATAAAAAACATATTCTTTAATTAAATGTAAAAAACTATCCTGGATGGAAGAATAAAGTAACTCATTATTTTTATTCACTTTTCCCATAAATTGTTATTAATGATAATTTGGGATTTATATCGATTGAGAAAGTTTATCCCATGAATTTTTCTATTAATTGAGTATTAGAATAAGATGGAAATGTGATAAATTTGATTCTTATATTCTTATTAGTATAATTTTATAAAAAATTGAGGATATTTTAAATTCCAATGAGAGTTTGGAAAATATTGTAATCATTTTTGAAGGGAATGTGAATATAAATGAAGAAATTCAATTGATATAGAGAATTAATTTTGAAGATGTGTGAATTGATGATGAAAACAATATTAATTATTTCCTCAAAAGAGTGAATGAAATTATTAGCAACATAAGTTGTTTTTGGGATTTATTTTAAACTCTTTTATTGTCAAAATAATGATGAGAAAGTTCCATTAACAAATTTATACTAATGTTACCGCATTGGGAAATAATGATGATTTATATATTAATGAATTTGATAATATAATTATTTATAATGAGATGGGGATTGTATAAATTTTTAAGAATAAAATCAAGGAGGAAATGAAATTATAATCCATTAGAATGATTAAAAATATGGATGAAAAATCTGAGTTCTCCATTAAATATGGAGATGCAGAATAAAAGGATGAATTGTGTAAGATAATATTTTCTCCAAATTAGAATTACTTCCAAAAAGGCATTGGTATGTAAAAAAGGTATAATGGAATTGAAATTTTTTTAATGTGGTCGAATTGGGAATTTTACCATTGAATGTATAAATAAGAAATTTTTTGAGAATGATAAAGCTTTAATTGAAGGAAAACATATTATGAAAGGAAAGAGTCAAAAATATAAGAAATAGAATGAACCCATCAGGTGAAAGGTAATTTTCACCAAAAGTAAAAGGAATAATAGTTAGGAAAAATACAATCTAGGTGTCTTCTAACAAAAAATTATATGAAACTATCTGTGAATATTTCAATATAGTTTTGAAACTAGAACTTGAATATTCTATATATAATGAGAATATTATCCCAAGAGTTCAGGTTAAATCTATTCCAATTAATCTCAAAAGTAAATATTTTTTTTCTAGAAAAGAAGACTATAAAACAAAAACTGTGTGAGTTTAGTTTCATAAAAATCATTATAAATCTAATTCTATATTAAAATACTTTTTGGATTAGTTATAAATGCAACACCCCAAAATTTTAATGTACAAATTTGTTTTCAATGGCATTTATGACAAGAAACACCTAGTGTAAAAAGGGAATATAAGTCTCTGATAATTTACAGAATATTTAATATATTGAATAAATGTAATAAATTTTATATATTGTAATGCATGAAACACTAGGTTATCTTGGGTTACACACAAGGTATACCATCCTCTATAGCTTGTGTTACACACAAGAATGATTTTCATCAAATAAGAAGATATTATTAAAATATTGTTATTCAATTTAATATGATATAATCTAGCCATTAAATTAGTAATTATAAATATTAATAACTAAATATTAAAAATTATAGAATACAAAAATATAATTTTAATTCATTGGTTAATAATTAATGAGAAATGATAATAAGAACAATTTGGATATAAAAAGAAATGTTATTAATATTTTTCTTCCAAAAGAGTTTTACATTAATATACACAACTGATTAAAATTATTGAATGGATTTAATGAAAAATATTTTTTACATATTCAATCAAATATTTATTATATTTATCCATTAGGTTTGATATGTATAAGATAATAATAAACCCTATTTCACACATAAAAAACAATATTTTTATAAAGGTTATTTTACCTCCTTTTTAATGGAGAACCTATTATAATTATTAATTTTCACACTATTATAAATTATATTTTATATAATGAATTTAAATATTTAACTAATAATTTCAACATTATTTTATGGTTATTTTTTAGTATTTTTCTAAGAAACATCATTTTTTGAGAATAGTGAAAATACTGAATTTTAGTTAAAAACATCATTTTTGTTTAAATAAATTTTAATGATACATAAAATTTTAAATTTTTTATAAAGATAAATTAAAAAAATAATTCATCCATTATTATAATTTATTTTACTAAAATGTACATCACATTGAAAACCAATATAAAAACTGAACAATAAGTTGGGAATTTTTCTACTAAAACTACTTAAACTGTCTGTCTCCAAGATTATGATTAATCTTAATTTTTATACTTTTTTAATTTAAATTTTATAAAATTTATATAAACAATTTTAATTTTGATGATATTTTTATTCTAATAATATAATCATAATTTTTGACCAAAATTATTTGAGATTGTGATCAAAATTAATTATAGTGATTAAGTATTAATTAGACTTAAAATAGACTAAACCTTATATTTAAAGGCCCAAATGACCTAGAAACTTGTCCAAAAAAACTATTATGTACAAAATTAGGCCATTAAAATTCAAGTATTGAGTTTGGTTGTCTTGGTATGAATTCTGTTTCTGGAAGAACATTTGTACAACTAACTTGTTTTCAAATATTCCAAGTGAGTAATTTTACTTCCATATAAAAGGCCACCACCTCGCCCTCATCCTCACACCTCTGAAGCCATATTTTCTTTTCAAAAATCTTCCCAAATAGTCATAAACCATCCCTAACATAATCCTAGAAGCCTCCATATTTGGAAGAAATCAATCCAAGGAAGTGTTTTTTAAAACAAAGAGAAGATACCCGATTACAAGGTAATATATTCTCTTAGGCTTTTTAGTTTCATTTCCATTATTCAACCCATACGATGTTATTATTTTATGATTACATAAAAACAACCATTTTATCAATATACTAGGATGTTTTTATGTTAATATTTATACCTAAACTTACACACACCTTCATCTATTTGGTAACATCTACACTTTTTATGTTTATGATGAACTACTGCCTCACAAAACGATGGTAGATCATTTTTCCATTTCCAACATTCACGGATGGCCATTATGATGGAAAAAATGTTTATATATATTATATATGATATTTATCATGTCTTTAATATTATTTAATTCCTTTATAACACATTCTTTTAATAGTTTTTATTTTATTTTAATAAAAAATCATCGTTTGGGGAAGTGTGGACTACCGCCCTCAATGCAATGTGATTCGTTGACACAGTACATGGAATGTATAAATGATGGTTATAATTAAATATATGAGAAAAAAACATATATATGATATTAATTAAATATTTACATTTTTTGAAATATATATATATTATTTGTTACCTTTTGAAAAACATAAAAATTGATTACATCGGTCATGGGCGTGTGGACGACCACCTCCTTGACCTGATGTGATTCCCATTAAGTCAATAAAATAATATATATAAGTATATATGATCAAATAACATGGTATTTAATATTTCATTATCATTATGTAAGGATATGGTGTTACATACATTCTTTCCGTGTTGATCATTAAGAAATGGGAATGCCACTCATGTGTACGTATGACTTACTATCTCAATGATTGTATTGTTGATTCATTGTTCATATCTATAAGTAATAATTTTTTTTAAAAGTATAATTGAGGTATAAATATGATAATTATTTCATGATTATTATTCTGGAGATTTTATATGTTGTCCCCCGTGGTCATAGATGAAATTCCAATGTTGTTTTTGACACACAAACCGAATTTCTTCAAAACACTCTATGTTATCATAATTATTTTAGTAGTTGTATAAAACTTTGTATTACGTGAAATAAATGTAATGATAAACATGATATTTTTTCTCAAGAATGTATAAAATTAACAAAAGTTTATTAGAGAAGATATTAAAGGACATTCACCCAAAAAAGAAATACTAAGGTAAGGGATTCTTCTCTAACTATTTATGTCTGCAAGATAAATGTCATGATAACTACATATATTTTTTTGTGGAGTAACTAAAACCCATTTTTTATTATATAATTAATACTTGTCCCATTATGGTATTTTAAACAGTCATTTAATATTTTTCCTTCAAGAGGTTTATGATTTAATGTGTTTCAAAGTGGCATGGGACACTTTGGATTGTTATATATTATTTCCCTCAACAAAAACATTAATGATCACTCAATGGTACATCCATTTGAGTAAATTTTATGAAAATATTCCATAAATCCTTTCATTTTATCTCATCTGGCAATTCATGCCCATTTTCAAGTATTTGTACCATTTTTACACTCTTTGGTACTCTATGTGTTTTAAATATGATTTTATGATAACCCAACATCATTTATCTCTTTAGTCGAAGAACATGTTTTGTTCTAAAAACCATGTTTTATTAAAATGTTTTAAAAAACGTTTTAAAATATTTTGTTAATGGAATTTTACAACTTTTTTTTCTTTTATCAATGTTTTCAATGGAATCTTATTTTCTCTTTCTGAACAAATCAGTTTTATTACCTTTTTAATGTGCAATAGGAATGTTCTTTTTTACCTTATGTGACATGTATGGATTTACCCACCATCATTCCCTTGATGATTATTTCTCATTTTGAAGGGATAATTTTTTTATAATTTTTTCGAAATGTACTTTCAATTAAATTTTTTTAAAAGTTTTTAAAAACAAAAGTATATTATTTTCAATTTTTTAAATATTATTTTATAAAATTTCCATTAAAAAATGAAAAAAGGCCATTTATTTTACACTACAAGGGTTATGTTGTATTGATAGAATCCATAATCACCCAAATGAAGGGTTATGTAATGACCCAGTCTTTTATTAATAAAAACCCTCTTGATTTAATTAAATTTATTATAATATAAAATGGTTATATAAAATATACACATCCTTGGTTATATGTTTTTGGATTATAAAATACTCTTTTGAATTGTTACAATTTTTAATAGAGAATTTGAAAAGTAGCCACACAACAAGTGTAAATATAGGGCTTTAACAAATCCAATTTAGACATACAACGGAGGTGCTGGCCTCATATAGTAGAATTTCTCCATACGAAGACCATTTATCAGATCTCAGAAAGGAGGTGGCATCACTATGCTTCTCTCTTTAGAAAGACCAAGCTGAGCTTCAACACATTAAGTTTGAAAGGAACTTCCTATGAGAGAAGTGGATGTTAATAAAGATTAACACCTGAGCGATGTTATATGAGCATCCCCAAGAGTCTATCACCGTCGAAAATCTTACCCTTATATCTTATGAAGGTGATAAAATGGTTTATATAACAATAACCTATAACTATGATTATGTGCATTATTTTTTATAGAATAACGAATATTCATTCAATTTATTATTATTACTTTGTAAATAGTTTTTAAAGCACAAATAATATTTTTAGTCAATATTCAATTAAAAAATCTAATTTGATAAAATTATGGATTTTTTAATTAAATAATATTTTAAAAAAATATTATTAATTTTTTTATCAAATATAAATGATAATATAATTTTTATGAATAGAAGTGTAATTTTTATTAAGGTTTAAAAGCAGTTTTTTTCAAAACCCTTAAATTTTCAATAAATATGGGTTTTATTTTAAAAGTAAAAATACACATATTTAGAAAAATATTTATATAAAATGAATATTATTTTTTGAATCAGGAAGTAAAAATTATCCAATGGTAAATTTTTCATAATTTTCTGAGACATTCAAATTTTTGGGTAAAAATTAAATACCGTTTAAATACATAATGTGTTTTATGACATCAGAATGACTCAATAGAGTGGAAATAAAATACTATTAATGGGAAGTTTCTCCAATATATGTTTTGAATTTAAAATAATGAGATTTTATGTTTTTTTGATTTAATTACAAATCCTTAGTAGACCCTCCAACACTTATAAAACATTTTAACTTTTAAAATGATTTCCTTATGAGTGTGACTCACCTACACTTAAGAAAGCCTACTATTTTAAGAAATTATGAGATTGGAATTATAAAATAGTGTTTTCTAATCCCCATTGGCAAGAACCATGGGAAAAAACCAAGGTATGGTTTGTGATTTTGATAAGTTTAATGTGTAGTGTCCTTAACCTAAATGATTTTAATTCCCTCTATTTTTCTATATAAACCCACTTAAGATCCCATTTACTATTCACTAAAAAACTTTGGAACCTGACCAAGATATTACATAATTTATATAGAATCCTCAAAATGTGACCCATGATCTAAAGAAGCCTATCTTAATACTCCCCCAATCCTTTGGGATCACACTTCCATGTAAAGGATTTCTTCCTCTCTCCTTTTTTCCATGTTTCTTTATGTTTCTATACCCTATTATTTTCAATTAAAAATGTTGGGGTATGATTTTTCACATCTCAAATACTTACCTACTTTGGTATTAATGATATGGTACCCATTTCTCTCTCATTAATACCTCCCATGTACACCCATTACCATGCTGTTGTTCTGTAAGGGATTTCTCTCTCCTCATTTACATTCAAGAAATTATTTTATATTATAATTATAAATTACATTACATATGTTAGGACATGTATATATATGACCCCATTATTTTACATTTCATGTACCTATAATGATATACCCATATATCTATCATCAAATTTTTTTTTATGAATTCTTATGTCATGCTGTTATACCGCCGAAATTACGCCGTGATTTTCCAAGCCAATGTAATTGTGTAGTGAATACCATGCCTATTTATCTATCAAGGGTATTCACCTTCATGAACATGTACTTATTGATTATAGATTTTAATATATGAATTCGACATTCCTTTATCATGGAATAAATTATTATGTCATATAAATCCATGTTGTATCATCAATGAGGCACACTATTGTATTAGATGAAATGATTAAGAAGGGTGCACCCTAATAGTGCTCCAATGCTTTGGGTAAAGATTTTTATCAGGATATATCAAGTGCAATGAGGGTTTCCTCATTCTAATTCTAGTGAAACTAGGGTTTACTCATACTCCTTCTGCAATGATCCTTGGCTCGTGCTAATATCATGTTAAATGTTGTTTCTAAATTTCCATGTTATGATAATCATGCTATATAATGCTTATATGTTCAAGTTTGTCTTGTTCTTCATTGATATGGCTTTTTTCTAAGATGTACAATATTATTCATGTAATGCCTTTTTTACTACCTTAATTTTATTTATAGATCACCCTTTTCGCATGTATGTCCTCTGGTTATCCCATTAAATGCTAAGTACGATGGATTGTGTTGGTCATGTAAAGGATTTTTTCAATAAAGATATTGTATTTTTATGTATTATGTTTTCATATAATCCCCCAAATTTCCCAAGACACTAGACCTATTGATCATCATTGTTGTATTAAATTCAATTTTATGTAATAAACCAGGTTTATGTTTGTAATAAAGAGAAAGGTTGTTATAGTTGTTATCATAGCATAAGTTTAATAATTTGTTGGAATAGGATTAGAAAACCATAGTTAATGCATTACGGATAAGACTAAGTATAATAAAAACATCGCTAAATTTTGGCGAGTATTGAGTTTTTTGTTTATCAGGAAAATACATCCATGTATAGATACGTGTAGGTAGAGGTGGATCTGGAATAGATGTATCTAGGGGTAGTACCCGTAAACACCAATTTGAGATAGACTCAAATGAGAACTGGTACAAGACAACATGCCTTACTGTACTATTGGTTATGAAACTCCTGGGGGATATAAATTTGTAAATTAATAAGATTCGTATGAACCATTATAATGTGAATTAAAAAATTCTCCTAAGAATATATGTATGGTAGTAGATCATGGATAATATAAATAATATATGGAAATAAATGAAATTTATAAGTTATCTCATTCTGTCATTGGATTCCCCTTTATGTGTTACCCTGAACAACACATTTATTCTAGAAAATGGATGGTAATAAGATGACTTAGGATAACAACTCATGCAGAAATCAATATGATGAATTTTCTAATGAGATGCCCAATCATATGGGAGATAAAATCACAAACATTGTAACGATAGTCTCAAAGTTAACTCGTGTTTTGAATAGAAACATGGGACAAGAGGAACATTCAATATGCAATAAGAAATAACATTTCACAATTGAGAGAATCATGAGACAAAGGCCACCAACTTTTAATGGATCTTATGATCCCTCAATTGACTAACAATGGATCAAATCCATTGAAAATATCTTATCTATCCTTCAATGTTCCAAACAGAAGAATGATCATTTGGATTCTTATCATATAGAGGGTGAAGCCAAAAAATGGTGGACATTGAAAAAAGAAGAAAGCCTGAGGAAGAGATTGAGACATTGGAATGGAAGGATTTCTAGAAAATGTATTTCGATAAATATTTTCTGTGTACCCTCTGACTTAAGATGGAATGGGGATTCCTTTCCCTAAAGCAAAAAAGTTGACCAATCAATCAGGGCATACAAGGAAAACTTCACAAGGATTTCAAAATACACCTTTGGATTTTTTCTTACCCTAGAATGCATGTTTTACTGCATCTTTGGTGGGGTAAATCCTAGCCAACAGAAATCCCTAGCGGTCCGTGACTTCGATAGCTATGAGGAAAATGTCTGATTTTCCCTCAAAGTCGAAATGGAGATCAGTGAATCTCAGTGTTATCATAGGGATAAGAAGTGAAAGGTGGACCTTAATTCTGACAGTCTAATGGATAATTCCAATGGTGTTAAGAAAATCTAGCACCCCACTTGCAAAAGGTGAGGATGGAAGCACCCTTGGAATTTCCTGAAGGTGATGAAGAAATTCATTAGGTGTTTAAGATAAGGGAACATGGACATTAATTTCCAATAAGAAAAACCCACTCCTGCAATAGAGGAAGGGAATAATCTCTTATAACCTCAAAACATTGTTCATTTCTTCTACTAAAAATAAAAAGGGAACACTGCAGACCAGTACCCTAATCCAATGGCATTCAGAGGCAACCAACAAATCCAAGGCAGCAAGGACATGATTTTTTTATCACTACCATTGAAGCAAACCCAGGAAATGAATTTTTTCTAGGTATGCTAGTTTTCCATTAATGAATAGAAAACATACTTTTTTATTATGGTTCTATGAATTCATTTATATCCTGAAGGTTTATTAGAACAATCCCAATACCACAAAAAATAATAGAAGTAAATATTTCATTGAGAACGAAAAATGGGGTAATCATTACATCCCTTGAATATAAATCCTCTCCTATCAGAATATGTGGATTGAACATCCTGGAGAACTTTGTTATAATCTCTATGGAGGAAATTGATGTAAATCTTGGCATGGATTTGATTTCCTTATATATATCCAACAAAAATTTCCATGAGAGGGAAATCACTATCCATATGGAGAATCAAACCCCAATTCTATACAAGTGAAAAGAGGAGGATGAATCTTATTTAACACAATCTTCTCAAGAATGGATATTAATGACTTATGATCACACATATCTTTCTCCAAATTATTGAGTATAAGGAAGCTACCAACATTGAAGACATTCCTATTGTGAGGGAATTCTCTGAAGTGTTTCCCAATGAATTTCTTAGTCTTCCTCCTAGAAGAGATCTTGATTTATCAATTGATCTTATACCTTGGGCGTTTCCATTATCCAAGACTCTATATATAATGGATGTTGTGGAGCATGAGGAGATGAACAAACAACTACAAGGGAATCCAGATAAAGGGTTTATACACCCTAGTGCTTCACCATGGGGTGAACCAGTCCTCTTTATCAAAAAGAAGGATGTGTTAATGTTCCTTTTCATTGATTATCATGAGCTCAATAAAATGATGATAAATAACAAGTATCCTCTACCACAAACTGAAGAATTATTTTATTAGCTACATGGAGAAGAATAATTCTACAAGGTGGATATGCAGTTGGGATATTACCATGTAATGTTAAATAAAAAGGATATTCCCAAGAACACTTTTTGTATAAGATATGGGAAAAATGAATTCATAGTAATGCCTTTAAGACTCACTAATGCCCCATAAATCTTCATGGACATGATGAATAGAGTCTTCAGAAATTACTTCAACAAATTTTTGGTAGACTTTTTAGAATATATTCTAATATACTCCAAAACCAAAGAGAAACATGAGGTGCTTCTAGGAACTATACTAACGACCTTGAAAAAGGATAATATATATGAATTGTACAACAAGAGTGAGTTTTGGTGGAAGGAAGTATCATTCTTGGCTCATGTCATCCCAAGAAATGGGATATCTATGGATCCCTCCAAGATAGCTATAATTGAGGGATGAACGAGGACAACATCAGTGATGGATATCCATAGCTTCATGGGGTTAGATGGATATTATCACCAATTTTTGAGAAATGTTTCACAATTTTAAAAACCTCTTACCAATATAACATAGAAGGGAGTCATGTTTTCTTAGAGTGATGAATGAGAAGAGAGCTTCAGGGAGTTCCAAAAGAGGCTTATCACTATTCCTAGGATCACATTACCCACAAGTGGAGAACTTTTTGTGGTATTAAGTGATGCTTCGAAGAAGGTCATGGGCTTTGTGTTGAGGAAAAATGAAAAATTCATTTCCTATTCTTCAAGGATATTGAAAGTTCATGAGAAAAACTATCCAAAATATTATTTGGAGTTGGATGCAGTAATCTTTGCTTTGAAAATTTGGCAACGTTACATCTTTGGGGATATGTGTGAAATATATATAGATCAAAAAAGCCTCAATTATATATTCGCACAGAAAGTGTTGAATATGCACCCAAAAATATGGTTAGATTTGATCAAAGAGTATGACTGATCAATCCAATACCACCTTGGGAAAGTGAACAAGGATGGGGATTCTCTATGTAAAAAAGTCTCGGAAACTCTTTCCTTGATGTGAATTTAAAAGGATCCAATCTTCAAAGATTTGATAAAGATGGACATGAGAATCATAAATATGGTAACGTCATCAATCCTTTCCCAAATTATTTCTCAACCATCTCTTTTAGAAATTTTAAAGGATTCTCAAATAGATAATGTGGGAATTCAAAAGAAAGTGGGAACTATCATAAAAGGGAAATCCTCATAGTTTAATTTTAATGAAAAAGGAATTTCGAAATCTGGGATAAGACTATGTGTTTCATCAAATCCAGAGATAAATAAAGAACTTTTTGACGATAGAAATAGTTCAAATAACTTTATTCACCTAGTAAAAACAAAGATATACTGAGATCTTTGAGAGAATTATTTGTGGGATAACATAAAGAAGGATATTTCTGAGTATATGTCAAAGTGCCTGGTATTTCCACAAGTGAAGGATGAGAGGTAGAAGTCTTAGGGGATGATGCATCCACTACCCATAACAATGTCGAAATGGGTGAAAATCACCATGGACTTTGTCACAGGACTTACGAAGAAATCCAAAGGAAACAATTATATCTGGGTTATAGTGGATTGTCTTACATAGATTGCACAATTTATTGAAATGCAAGATTATTTCTCATTGGATCAACTGGAACATATATAAACCTAAGAAGTGGTAAGGCTACATGGAGTTCCATTATCTATTTTATCTGATCAAGATCCAAGATTCCCCTCTATGTTCTGCAAGGGTATCCAAAAAGCTATGAATACTGATCTAAAATTTGGTATGGCATATCATCCCTATAATGATGGATAATCTAAGAATACTATCCAAACACTTGAGTACATGTTGAGATCATGCACGATGTACTGAAAAGGAGGATGGAATCAAAATCTTATGTTGGTTTAGTTCTCTTATAACAACAGTTTCCACTCATGCATCCAAATGGCTACTTATGACGCCCTGTATAGGAAGAAGTTCATAAAACCGGCATGCTGGGATGATGTTGGGGAGTGAAAACTCCTGGTTCCAGAAATGGTTGAAGAAATGGTGGATAATGATAAGACTATCCATAAGCACATAAAAGTTAAAAAGAGTCGAAAAAAGGGCGATGCTTATAATCATCGACGAGACATCTAGTTTGACGTTGGAGACAAGGTATGCCAATGCATATCACTATAAAATAGAGTTATGAGATTTGGGATGAAGGGAAAGCCTAGTCCAAGGTACATCGACCCTTTTGAGATCCTTGATCGAATTGGAGTAGTGTCATATCGACTAGAACTCCCACAAAACCTATCTCAAGTACATGATGTATTCCATGTATCACTATTAATGATATACATAATTGACCCATCACATGTAATCAATCTAGAGGTCGTACTATTGGAGAATTACCTCTCCTATGAAGATAAGCTAGTGAACATATTAGAACATAGGGAAAAAGTTCTTCTAAATAATACAATGACCATCATCAATTTACTGTGGTGAAACCACATGTTTGAAACAGCAATGTGGGAACTAGAAGAAGTGATGATGTTGAGTTACCCACATATTTTTTAGTGTGGGAAAATGAAATTATGAGGGTAAAATTTCTCTAGGGGGGGGGAGATTGTAACGACCCAAACATTTATTAATGAAAATTCCTCTTGATCTAATTAAATTTCTTATTATGTTAAATGGTTATATAAAATATGAACTTCCTTGGTTTAATGTTTTTTGATTTTAAAATACCGTCATGAATTGTTAGCATTTCTAATATATCCTTTGAATAGTTACCACATGATTAGTATAAATATAGGTCTTTAACAAATCCAATTTACTTTGAAAAATGAAAGTGATGGCCTCATCTAGTAGAATTGCTCCATTTGAAGCCCACTTTCTGGAGCTCTGAAAGGATGTGGCATCACTAGGCCTCACTCTTGACCATGACCACGTCGAGATTCCACACATTACGTTTGAATGGAACCACCTGCATGATAAGTGGATGTTAATAGAGATTATTGCTTAAGAAATGTTATCAGAGCCTCCACAAGAATCTATCACCATCACACACCTTACCCTTAGGTATTATGTAGGTGTTATAAAGGGTTATGTAACAAGAACCTATAACATTGATTATGTAATTATTATATTATAGAATAAGGAATATACATTCATTTTATTATAGTTACATTGTAAATAGTTTTTAAATCACAAATTGTATCTTTAGTTAATATTCAATTAAGAAATATATTTTGATGAATTAATGGATTTTTGAATTAAATAATATTTGAATAAAATATTATTACTAAATTACTTTTTATTAAATATAAATGATCATATAATTTTAGAAATACAATTGAAATTTTTTTTGAGGATTGAAGATTGTTTTTGTCAAAACCCTTGAATATTCTATAAATGTCCATTTTTATTTTATAAGAAAAAATTATAATATTTTTAAACATTTTTAGAACATTATTTATATAAAATGAATATTATTTTTGGATTTAGGATATTGAAGTTATCCAATAACTAATTTTTCAAAATTTCCCGACGCTATTGAATTTTTGGGTAAAAATTAAATAACATTTTTATATATAATGTGTTTTATGACATATTAATGACCCAATAGTGATGTAATATAATACTATAAGTGGGATGTTCAACCAATATATGTTTTAAATTTAAAATAATGTGATTTTAGTATTTTTTTTATTTATTTTACAAAGCCATAGTGGACCCACCAAGACTTATAAAACATTTTAACTTCTAAAATGAGTTTCTTAAGAGTCTAACTCACCTCAAATAATAAATCCTAATATTTTAATAATTTCTTCCATTTTCCTTATAAAATAATGTTTTCTATTGTCCTATGTCAAGAACCATGTGAGAAAACCATGAGATGGTTCTAGGTTTTGATTAGTTTAATGTCTTGTGTCCAAAACCTAAATAATAAAGAATTCCCTCTCTCTTCCTACATAAACCCACCTGTGATCCCAAATCCTCTGCATTAAAAACCTTTGGAACGTGAAAAAACTTTTCCATACTCTCTATATAATCTTCCCAAGGTCATGAAGCTCCCAATAAGCCTCTCTCAATCCTTTGGAATCACACTCCCAAGTAAGGATTTCTTCCTCTCTCATTTTTGTCCAAGTTTCATTATAATGTTATTCCCTTTTATTTTCAGTTAATAATGTTGGGGTATGATTTCTCACCTCCCCTATAATTTCCTACATATTTTTGAATGAAGATATACCCATTTATCTCTGATTAATTCCACCCATTACAGTCGTTACCATGCTGAAATTCTGTAAGTGATTTCTCTCTCCTCATTTACATTCAAGCAATTCATTTATATTATGAATATAAATGGAATTACATATGTTGGGACTTGTATCTATATGATCCCCTTAATTGAAATTTCATGTACATATAATGAGATACCCCTCTCTCTTCATTATCCATTTTTTATGAATTCTTATGTCATGTCGTTATGCTGCCGAAATTGCACTGCGATTTTCCAAGCCGATGTCATTTTGAAGTCAATACCATGCCGATTTCCCTATCAAGGGTATTCAATATAATGATAATTTATTTATTGATTATATAGTTTCATTTATGAATTAAACATTATATTATCTTGGAATAAATGATGATGTTTAATGAATTCAGGTTATATGATCTATGCGACACACTTATGCATGAAATGAAATGATTAAGAAGGGTGCACCCCGATAGCACTTCAATGCATTGGGTAAATATTAGTATCATTATACATCAAGTGAAATGAGTTTTTACTCATTATAATTAAATTTAAATTAGTGTTTACTCATGCTCATAGTGAAACGATCCTTGGATCATGCTAATATCATTTTTAATGTTATTTCCACATTTCCATGTTAAGATAATCATGCTATATCATGAGTTTATGTTCATGTTTCTCTTTTTCTCCATAGATATGCCTATATTCTGGAATGTACTATATATTTTATGTTTTACTTGTTAAATCATTTACTGGGCTTTTTAGATCACCTTTTCACATGTATGTCCTCAGGTTATCCCATGCAATTCTAAATACCATGGAATGTTCTGGTCATGCAAATGATGTTTTCAATAAACTTGATTTTATTTTTATATCTTAGGTTGTCATTTAATGTCCCAAATTTACCAATAAACAAGACATGATGATCCTACTAGTTGTTTTAAGGGTTTTTTTATGTAATAAATCATGTTAGAGTGTGTAATAAAGCACAGGGTTGTTATAGTTTTGGATTGATTTGGCCAAAGATTGTATTCTAATTTACATCCTTGATTTATTCTTCCCCTGGAAATATTCAATCTCCTATGATCGTTGATCATTGAAATTCCCCTAACTATCCATTTCATTTACCATGAAAATATCCATTTCCTAAACAATATACAATTTTATATATGGTGGATACTTTGACAATAATTTTATTATTTGGGTAAATATTGATAATCCAAATCTCTTACTTCATGTAGATAATTGATAAGGGATATTGTTAAATCAATTATTCAATATATGAGGACTATTTTGGACTACTATGAAATGGGTGGGGCCCAGTTCTAGATGGCCCCTAGATGCATCTATAGTCTCATGGGATGAGCCATTGGCTAGCCACCTTATATGGGTTTCTACCTAGAATTTTGTAAACCGTCTTATAAAAGGACTTGAAGGTAAAGTTACCATGTACGTGGGAAACATGGAGTCTAATAATAAATAATTTCCCTTAAATACAGTCAGTTATTATCCATTCATTAGATTTTTTATCGACATATCAATGGATTCGTTTAACTTTTAGGCTTTAGTTATTATTCATCCATGAAATTCTTTATCGATATATCTATATAAACATTTCATTCTCAATTTATTAATTTATTTGGCATTAGTTTCAGTTTCTTTCCATTCCATATTGATATGGCCTTATCAATTTATTTTAATTTAATGTGTTATCAGTTATTTACCATTACATGTTAATTTATTCTCATTGATTCATTCTTTCTTCCTCTTTACATAATGTTTCTGCGCATTTGAGCTCACCCTTCTTATTTTTCTTTCCCCAGGTATCCAAGAAATGTACTGTGAAAGATATGCATGGTTTTACTAAATTGATTAGAGTTACCCTAAAATTTATATATGTATATTTTAGAATGAATAAATAATTATGTTTTAATTAGTGTTGTCATTTGTAATAAAAGACTCATTTATGTATCTGGTTTGCCAATACTACAAAAAACATCGTACGTTTAGGGATTTATTACTTGTAATCATGCCGATATAATTGATAGCAGTCACTAAATACTTGATTCTGGGGTCGGGTTGATACATTTGGTATCAAAGGAAGTTTAGTAACAACAGTGGGAACAAGATTTATGAACACTTTGGTTAGAGAACACAAACCTAAGGTAGAATATGAGGATAAATATAGAAAGACACTATATATGTTTTTTAAATTATATATTATGTGGGTCTTACTAGAAATACATCCAAATCTGGTAACTATAAGAGGATTTGGATCTGGTCCAGATGTACCTAGGAGTAACAACTCTAATATGGTGTTCTAGGACTAAATCAAGGTAAATTGGAACGTGAGAATATGCCTCACATTATAACTGGTCTGACACTCAGGGGTTATTTTCTTAGGATAATCCATCTTTTTTACAATAAATTATGAAGAATTTTAATAGATAAAGAAAATGAATATTCTATGTTAAACATAAGTTTTTTTAGATTTAAAAAAATTACATAATGACTTAAAAGTTATATAAATGATATTATGGGTACACCCAAGACCAAAGAAGGACCTATGTGGAAAATAAATGGATGAAGTATTTATTTATTGAGGTTGTATTAGAAAAATTAGATAAAAGGTTATTTAGTGATTCAGATTATATCAAGGATTTCCATCATTTTTATATTTGATATTATATTAATTTGGTTTTAGATAAAGAAAACTAGTATTCAGAGTGGGAACCAATCAAATTTGGAAAATCCACGGGTCTTGAACTCATAACCAATGGATGATAAGGGTCTCCCGCCAACCATTGACCTACACAATGGTCTGGTTAATTTTTCATTGCTTTTAGTAAAACCATTTGTTGAATTAATGTATATGATGATCCATTAATATCAATTATGAGCATCAGAGATTAATCTATTAGTATTACTGGTTTAGGATTATAATTAAATTAAAATAGTTTGAATTTTCACTCTTTGATTGGCCTTTCCATCCTTTAAAAGTTTCTTTTAGTTCTTAAGGAATAAAAAATTCATTATTGGTAATTAATTTCTATGATTAATAAAATAAATTATATTTTGATTGAAGCACTATGAAATGATAATATTTTTCATATAAAATTTAAACCAATCAAGTAAGAATATTTTATAATGTTCTTGGTTATAAAAACAATTATCCAACATTAGGAAAATTACTTTTTAATAAAAAAATTATAATACCTAAATTTATATTGAGTGGATGGTCTTATAAATTGTGAAAGATTTATGGATTTGATGCCCTTAACTATCTATTGATAATTAATTTTTTATGTGATTGATATCATCATTCTATCCCTATAAATAGTTACTCTTTTCCTCCATGTATCTATCATCACATACTGGTAATGTTCTCTTAATTAGATACCATGTTACAAGGTTGTCTTTGTAACCTTTATACTTTCCATTCACTCTTTTATAGAGGATGAATTATGAACCCTTCTCATGATGTGGGATTTAAAAAATAATTAGTATCAAAAAATACATTACAATGATCAATAATAAATTGCGAGGACATAATTTAATTAAGGTGGGGAGACTGTAACACCCCAAAATTATAAAGTAAAACTTTGAATTCCATAGCGTGTATGACATGAAACACCAAGTGTAAAAATGGGATATAATAACCTAATATATCACAATATATTTAGTATATTAAATAAATATAATATATTCTAATTTTTATAATTCACACAACACTGAGTTATCTTGTGTTACACGCGAGAGAGACCTTCCTCAATAGCTTGTGTTACATGCAACAATGACTTTCACCAAATAATAATGCATTATTAACATAGTATTATTTATTATAATATGATAAGAACTACTCATTAAATTAGTTTTAATTAAAAATAATAAATAAAATATAAAAATTATGGTTTACAACAATATAAAATGAATTCATTGGTTAAAAATTAATGAGAAATAAAAATAAGCACTGATTGTATATAAAAAATTATTATTTTTATGCATACAAAGGATTTTTACTTTTATAAACATAAATAATACAATTAATGAATGATTTTAATAAAACATATATTTTATATATTCAATCTAATATTATTTATATTTATAAATTAGTTTTGATATGCATATGATAAGAACCAACCCTTTTTTACACACAAAACATATATTTTTATAAAGGATATTTTATCGCCTTTTAGTGGGGAACCTATTTTAAATCATAATTTTAAAATACTTATAAATTGGACTTGATAAAAAACCTCATTATTGAATTCATAATTTCAAAATTATATTAGGATGAATTTTTTTAATTTTTATGAGAAACTTTATTTTTTGATGAATAGTGAAAAATAATACATTTTTGTTAAATACTGCCTTTTCATTTAAATAATAACTTCTGTTAAATTATATTTGAAATTTTTTTATAAATTAAAATTATATCCATAATAAAAATATTAATATAATTTAGTTTAATAAAATAATTTTCACATTAAAATGGAGTATAAAAACTCAACAATATTTTGATGATTTTATCTACCAAAACATGTTAAACTGTCTTCTTGGATGATTTTCCTTAATCCTAATTTTTCAACTTATAGGATTTAAATTTCAAATAATGTTCATAAAAATTTATAATAAGGATAATATTTTTAGTTTTATAATATATACTTAATTTTTGACCAAAATGATTAGAGAAAGTGATTAAAATTAATTATAGTGATTATGATGTAATTATAATAAAAAATGGACTAAACCATATACTTAAGGGAACAAATATTCAAGAGTCACGTTAAAAACCCATTTTATGTCCATAATTTGTACATTAATCATAATGTTTTTTATTTTTGTGTTTGTTATGACAATTTTAGGTAATAACTTGTGTACACCTTACCTGTTTCTAAGATTTCCATGTGAGTCATTTTCCTTCCCTATAAAAGGCCACCACATCTCCCCCATCCTTAAACCGGTGAAGCCAAATTGACCTATCCAAACTCTGACCAATTATTATTAAAATATCCACCTTAATCCTAGTACCATACCCTTAATTATAATACAATCCAAGTAATCTTTCGGTTCAAACCAGAAGATGTTACCAGATTACGAGGCAATGTCTTCTCCCAATCTTTTTAGTTTCATTTCAATTATTCAACCCTAAAATTCTTCTTATTTTAGTCAAAAAAACTTAAACCAGTATTATAAATATACTAGGATTGTTTTATGTTAATATTTATGCCAAAAAATACACATACCTCCATCTAGTGGGTAAGGACCCACTGTTTATGTGTATGGTGAACTACTATCTAAGGAAATGATAATTATTCATTTTTCTATTTCCAACTATCATGGTTGGAAAATTTGATGGTCACAATATTTATATACATTATATATTATATTTTTTATATATTTTTTCCACTATAATTATTTTATAAAACATACATTTAATAATTTTCATTTTTAATTAATATGATGACATAGTTTGAGGAAGTGTGAACTACCACCCCCTCAAAGCGATGAGCTTCGTTCACACGATACATTGAATGTATAAATGATGGTTATAATTAAACATATGATACATAAAAAAATATGATATTAATGAAATAATTACCATTATGAATATATATATATATCATTTTCTTTGTTACCTTTTCACACACTTAAAAAGTGATAATGTCGGTCGTGGATGTGTGGACTACCACCTCTACGACATGATGTGATTAGTTTTACATCACCATAATTCTATATATAAGATTATATTATTACATAAGATGGTATTAAATATATAATTATCATTATTTAAGGATAGTGTGTTACATACCTTCTTTCTATAATGATTATTGAAAAATGGGAACATTACTCATGTGTGCGTACGACCTACTGACTCCATGATTGTAACATTGATTCATTTTTCATAACTATATGTAATTACTTATTTTAAAATAATAATTAATGTATAAATATGAAAACTATATCATGATTATTATTATGGTGATTTTATATTTTGACACCATTTACCATAGTGGACCTACCAAGGTTATTTTTAACACATAAACCAAATTTGGTCAAAACACCCAAAGTAATCATAATTGTTTAAGTAGTTTTATAAAACAAGGTAATAAGTGAAATAAAAATAAGGATAAACATGGAAAACATTATAAATCATGATAAAAATTAAAAATCATTATTATAAAGGATTATAAAGTGCTTTTACTCAAAAGGAAACAAAAGGTATTTGATTCTCATCTCACCCTTTACGTCCATGAGATAAATGTAATGTCCACCACATACATATTTTTGTGTGGTGTATCTATTACCCTTTTTTTTATAATATATCATTAATCAATTTTTCATCATAGTATTTTATACATTCATTTAGTATTATTCCTTCATGAGGTTTATGATTTAAATTGATTCAAAGTGGTGTGGGACATATTGAAATGTATAATGATTATTTCCTCAACAATAACTTAAATATTCTTTAAATGATACATCTATTTGAGTATATTTTATGAGAAGTTTTTAATAAAACCTCCCATTTTCACTCCTTTGATTATTCATGAAAATTTTCAATTATTAGAACAATTTTCTGACTCTTTATTACACAAACTGTTTTAATTTTTTTAGGAACACCCAGCTTCATTTCTATCTTTATTCAGAGAACCTGTTTTCTTCAAAAAACCATGTTTTATTAAAATGTTTTAAATTTTTTTTAAAATTAATTGTTAAAGGAAATTTTACCCCTTTTTTATTTTATCAATATTTTCAAAGGAATCTTCTTATCACTTTCTGAACAAGGCATTTGTTACCTTTTTACTATGCAAATAGAATGTTCTTTTTTACCTTGAATGACATGTAGAAATTTACCCACCATTATTCCTTCAATGATTATTTTTCATTTTTGAAATGTTATTTTTTATAGAAAATTTTGTTAAATTTTATTTTCAAAGAAAAATATTTTCAAAAGTTTCTTCAAAACAAAAGGATATTTTCCTTAAAAATGTTTTTAAAATAACCTTTTATAATATTTTCATTCATCAATGAAAAAAAACCCTTTATTTTAATCCAATTAGGTTATGTTGTGTTGATAGCATCGTTAATCAACCTAAGATTGGTTTATGATTTATTTTTCCAAGGATTTGATTCACATTCACCTACTTTATTTCTTTTTCCCCTTGAAATATTCAATCTCCTAAGATCATTGAATATTAAATTTCCACCTAATTATCCATTTCATTTATCAGGGATATTACTACTTCCTAGACCATATAAAATTTTACAAATGGTGTATAATTTTACAATTATTTAATTATATGGGTAAATATTTATAAATCTGTACCTCTTACCCCATACAGATATTTAGTAAGTCACATTGTTAAGTAAATTTGTCTATATATGAGGAATGTTTTGGGATGGTACATCATGGGTGGGGCCCATTTATATATAGCCCCTTGTTTCATCAATTGTCTCGTTGGACGAGTCATTTTGCGGGCCTCCTTCGATGGGGTCTTACCAAGAATTTTTTAAACTGTCTTGTGAAAACACTTTTTGGTTAAGGTACCATGTACCTAGGAAATAAGGAATCCAATAATAAATAATTTACCTCATTTATATTCAGTTATTATTTATCTATGATATTCTAAATGGACATATCTATTGATGCATTTAATTTTTATGATTCAGTTATTATTCATCAATGATATTTTTAATCGACATATCTATAAATATTTTTAAATCTTCGTTTCTGGATTTAGATGACATGAGTTTCATTTTATTACCTTCATATATTGATATTGTCTTATATATTTATTTGAATGGAATGTGTTATAATTTTTTTACCTTCCCATATTAATTTATTCTCATTTATTCGTTATTCAATCTGCTTTACTTACCCTTTCTGAGCCTTTGAACTCAGCCTTATTTTATTCCTTTCCCCAATTATCCAATATGCATACATTGAAATATATGAATTGATTTAATAAATGGAATATTGTTACCCTCTAATTAATTTAATTGGATTTTAGAAATAAGAGAAAAAAAATATTTTTTAACTAGTGTAGTCATTTCTAATACGAGAATCATTTCTCTATCTAGATTACCATGACTACTAAATTTATCAGTCAATCGAGGTTGATACCACCTAATCATGACAATGTAATTGATATAATAAAACAACTTCAAGATTCTAAGGTCATGTCACTAGAATAAATAAATATTTAACAAATATTAATGAAAAAAGAAGTAAAAATTATAGCTATATAGAAAATGTTTATTCCAAATAAAACTTATATCGAAATGGAAGATTGAAATTGAGTGATTTATATTAATTCTGTGGATTCTATGAAAATAAAAAATATTCATTTTATTATAATGTTCCGTATCCACAATGAAAAATAAGACATGAAATGAGATGATGAAACTCTAAGAATATGTGGATCAATTATGAGAAGAAGAAATCTACGACTAAAAGGTCATCATTTATATCCACTCCAAATTTATTTGATAGTTTGGAAAATATTTATGGAATACATAACCAAATAAGAATATATTTTTTGAGGAATGTATGATTTCTCTTCTAGGATATTTTTCTCATATTGAAAAAATAATTGAATAATTGTTAAAGAATAAGGAATTTAATTTTATAATTATTGAAATCGATTTAAAATATTGTAGTAAAAAATACATATTTACTTATTAGAAATTATTCCTCAGAAATTATTAGTGAATAAAATATTGAATAAAATTAATGATAATTATGAAGGGGTATTTACTTTTTCAAATGATAACTGATTAAGAAATAAATACACTATTATAGTTGTGATTCGTGCTCAAATAATAAAAACCAAAGACATTATATTTTTTATGGGATTTAAAAACATAATACTTGTAAGAAGTTTATTTGATGATGGGAATAATGTTATTTTTAGGCAGAAAAAATTTATCATCAGCTACTCAAATGATGGATTAATTATCACTAATGGAGAAAGGACAACTATTAAAATTTTATAAATTGAATACCACACAAACTATTGTTACCAAGTTACCAATGATGAAAAATGTTGTGGCATAAATTACTTTTCCAATTTGGGAAAAAAGTTTGAGAAAAAAATAAATGGAACATATATTTATTGGCCCAAAAAATAGAAGATAGAAAGAGATATAATTTTATGAAATATTTTAAAAGGGAAATAGTTTACTTGGTATTATCAAAGGTGCAAAAATTTAGTCCACATTCCAATATAAACTAGTTCATTATAATTTATGTGGGACTATGAGACATGAATCCACTAGAGAAAGTTTTTATTTTATTAAATTAATGGATGGATTCCCTAGGATGACTAATATGATATTTAGTAAGAACAGTTTTGATGTAATTGTGATATTCAAAAATAAATAGAAGACAAGTTGAGAATGATCTAGGAGTCTATATCCATATGTTACTAATGACAAATGGAAGGTAGATCACTAGTAATTATTTGGATTTCTATATTTCTAAGTATGAAATTAATCATCAACATAGATATTTTTATATACCCCAATATAGTAGAGTCTTATAAAATAAAAATATAATTACATTATAAAATTAGATGAATAATTCTTTCTAAAAAAACATATCAAAATTCTTATAGAGGGAAGCAATTTGTAAAACTATGCAAATTGAAAATAGATTATTGTTGAGACATGAATCAACAAATATATCTCCTAAAATTTGGTACAAAAATAAACATTCATTAAACTAATTTATATATATTTATTTTCATATTAAATGAATATAATAAATTTATATTTTAGAAAATTTGATGAAAAATTTGAGGAGGGTTTGGTCATGTGATACATAATCAATGGAAGAGGTGATATGTGATAGAATCAAATGCTATAAAAGCTGGTTGATTTATATGATGTTAAAATAATTGAAAATATGATTAGTTTAACAAATATAGGTGAATGATATTTTGAAGAATTATGGGATGAATACTTATATAGTTCTGGAAAAATCAAGTAAAATAAAGATAGTCATGAACGAAACCTATTGGATAATCACATTCATCAATTCAATATTGATGAGAATATTGTTAAAAGTGTAAGTATAAATATTTAGAAGAACAAAGTACGCTAAAACATATGAAATCTTTGTAAATCAAGTAGTAAAAGTACATACTAAAATAAATTTATGTAATTAAAATCAGAATTTTTTTTCCATATGTTGAAAAATAATCAGTTACTAAGGCTATTTAGTATAAAGATATGATAAATTCAATTAATTAAGAGTTTGATAAAATTGATAAGTGTTCAACTTGAGATTTTTTTCTAAAATAGAATGGGAAAATTTTATAATATATAAGAGGGGGTTTATAAATAAACTCAATGAAATGTTGAGGATTCAGGAAAAAAGTATGGATTGTTTTGAAAAGTTTATTCTTAGGTGAAAGATATAGACATTGAAGAATCCTTTTATCTGGTTTCAAGACATGAAGTGATTTTATAGTTCATGGTTATTATATCTCACAAACAGTAAAACTTTTATTAAATTGACATGAAGTGATTTTATAGTTCATGGTTATTATATCTCACAAACAGTAAAACTTTTATTAAATTGACATGAAGTCTGCTATCTTTAATGGTTATTTTGATGATGATTTTTCTTATTAAAAAACCTAAATGATTAGTACTTGAAACTAATAGAACCATTGTGTGAAAATAAAAATAGGATTTATATGGGTAAAAAAATTCACCTATAGCTTGGTACTCTAAACAAAAACAATTTTCTAAAACAACAAAACCTTTATAAAGTGAATATTAAAAATAATTTACATGTGATGAATATTATTCAAGGTATTATAATTTTCATTATTTATATTGATGACACTATTTATATATGTTTTATGGAGTATTATTTTGATGATTTTTTTAAACAAAATGAATTTGAATTTTTATATTTCAATGATTGGAGAGATAAGTTTTTTCTTCGGATTACAAGTTACATAGAAATAAAAATTCCTGTTTTTTCCAACAACAAAAAACCGAGGAAGTGGTTAATAAATTTTGCATGGAAGATTGACAGGAAGTGACAACAACAGTGATATTTGGTGTGAATTTGAGAAAAGATAAGGATGTAAATAATTGAAATTAGAATAACTTCAAGAATATAGTTAGAATATTGATTTATCTAAAAATATTCATATTAGACATTGTTTATTTAGTAAAATTTCTTGATATATATCAAGGTGATTTAAAGGAATCGCACATTTTTGAAACAAATAATTTTCTCAGATATATCAATGGAACATTGAGATATAGTCAGATGTATAAATTATGTGATAAATTTAAATTTCGAAATTTATTTATACTGATTGGACGAATGATTTTAATGAATAAAAATTTACATAAGGATTTACATTCATTTGGGGTGAAATTTTTGAGTGTTGACATAGTAAGAAACAAATTTCAGTAACGTTGTGTACAACTAAATATGATTATTTTTTCCACTGAGGCATGTAGAATAATATTGAGGATGTAAGTGATGTTGGAAGACATAAAGGTAGAAGTTGATAAACTATTAAGATTTACTTATAATAATAATGCTATAAATAATCTTTCTGGGAATCCTATGAAACACACTATACCCAATCATATTTATATCAATTATAATTTCATGAATGAAAAAATTTCAATTAGATATGTGAGGTTTGATTATATTTCAATAAAATATCATATTGCTAATATATTCACTGAATCAATGCTAAGGGAGATATTTGAAGATATAAGGACGAAACACCATATTTAGCCTTTCAAATTAGTCCATGAAGATATATTATACCATATGATTCTTTATATTCTATTATCAAAGGGGGATAAAAGTACACAAATATTGTGGGAAAAATATACTTTATCTTTTAGGAATAATATTATGATATTATTATAAAAACGAGGAGAAATGATAATTGAGTTGATTATCGGGGAGAAAATAAAAAATCATCGGAAACAAATTTCTTATCACTAAGGGATCAAATTCCCTAAAAAATTACGTTATCAAATAATGTAGTGTTTCAACACATAACACTGAGAAAAATTTTGATTTGATGAAATGTTGAGACTCATTAGTGATGATTACAAATCTGAAGGGGTATATTGATGAACACAATGGAATTATTTTTGTTTTTAAGATATGATGCATATTTTTCAATAATTAATTATGTGAAAAAACTATTTTTGATGTAATGTGAGAATAAATTCTTTAGAGGTTACATATCATGAAGAGGAACCATGTACACTAAGTAGATAAATTTCAAGAAGTTCCAAAAGTCTGAATGTAGATAAAAGACTTGATGTATCCATAAATAATTTTAAGATTTCGATAAAATGTATTATGTATATATCTGAATGTTACCCATGTTTTAGTACTGGATGCTATGACCATGGAGTTTGATGCATCTTTTTTTGATGAGTTCATAGAAGAAATATTTGGAATCTCATATTTTTAATAAGTCTGTTGTGATTTCTAGCAGTTTTCAGATTATATAGAATATAAAATATCAGCATGTTTGAGTAGTAAAAGAAGAAATAAACTGCTTATGTGAGATTGAATTCAGAATTATTTAAATGTTATCATATATTGGTTTTAGAAACATTTATTAGTTTCATATTGAATAATATATTTTTATGGATATGAAAGTGCGATGTAACATCTATATAAATTTTAATTTTTAAAAAAATTATATATCTTCCAAATGGGATAACCTAGAAGTAAAGTTAGTCAGTTCTGTACTAATAATACAATGTATCAAAACATCAATTTTTTTCATAAAATTGCATGATTAATTAAGATTCTAAAAGTTATATTTTTTGTTAAAATGACGGTGATGTATCTGAATATTGGAAGATTATGAAGTGCTATGGCATGTGATGATCCATGAAGTGGTTTTGGAAATTTTCATGACTAACTATTTGAGGATCAAGAGGTTGAAAAAAAAATATTGGAATCTAAAAAATAGAATTTCAGTGAATCAAAAGTATTTTATGGAAGAATATTTGAGTTATAAGTTTATTTTATAGAAAAACAACATCTTCTAGTATTGGTGTTTGGAAGTGGTAGAAGAAATGGAAGCTAAACAATTCCAATGATTGAGAAATATGAATTTAAGGAAAATAATAGAAATATATGTAGTTTTAAAATCTTTATAATATTATATTTAGTGAATTTTATAATTCTATAACTATGATAAAGTATGTATAGATTTAAATTTTGAGATAATAAAGGATTCTTGTATATGGTATGTATAATTATGTGGATATAAGAATGTTGTACAACTTATATTACATGAACTAGATGAAATTAATGAATGAGAGGTGATCTCTTTTGTGAAATCATGAATTGATCAATTATGAATAGATTATGCATATAAATAATTCCTAATATAATATATACATGTGTCTTGATTTCATTGAAGAGTAACTTATGAACCATTTTTTCTTAAGGATTATGAGAACATATTCCTTATATGAATATATTTACCTTAAAATTAAATTATAAGAATAATGATTTTCCGAAGAAATTTATGTGAATAAATTGTTTCAAACAGAGTTGCGGTGAGTTTAATTATAGGAAACTTGAGTTCATGAAATTCATATCATGAATAGAATATTTCTATACATTTAGAATTTAGATAAATAAGTTTTGGAAGATCATAATTTTGAGATAATATAATTAGAACTTTTGGAAATTGATGTTATAGAGAGTAATGTTCTAAAAGATTAGTTAGAGGGAAGATTACAATTTCGATTAGTCTATAAGCCCAGAGGTAGGCCACCATTTTTCTGAAGCAACCTATTAAAAAGGAAGATCATTCTCATTATATTTGTTGGTATCAAGGAAAACTAGGGGAGTCTGTATAAATAATTGTCCAAATAGAGATGTATTTAAAATATCTATTGGTTAAAGGATGATACATTCCTATACAACATATAATCAGTATTAATATTTGTGGAATATAAATGTCTTAGAATCAACTAAATATAACAAGTATGTATTCACTAACATTAGTGAGGGAGCATGTTAAAATATTTTGTTATTTGTGTTGTTTTATATTTCTATTAAATATATATAAGGGTGAGATATAATGTCTGAGAGGATCAAGATTCTTATAGGACACACATGTTTAATTAAGAAATGAAATTATAAAATAGTACCACTTAGTCATCCCCCTTATTAGTGGTGCATGATATTCATGGGCACTGCAACATGGAGAGATGTCCTCTACAGGGGTTAGGTACTCCCTTTTTTGTTACACACTTACCTTGATGAGGTGCGGTCCCCCTAATAATGTTCTAGATATGTATAAGGAATATCAAGAAAATCATTAGATCTGAATTCATTGAACATATATTGTATCAACATATAGATTTCATGGGGATACTAGTCGTATTTCGAGACTTTTGTTTACCATCTAGTTATATCTTTCCTCTAGGATTTTTACTTCAGTTAGTGTGATACTTAAACTAAAATATGTATGATTGATTACGAGTTTTATATAATCCTTTGAGGATATGATATATGAATATTGGTTTATTCTCTTTACCATGGTTTTCTTAACATTAATGTATATATGGTTGATTTTGGATAACTTATGTCATTATCTAGTCCTAGGAATGAAATTAATTATTATATAATCTTTAATTTATGATTTTATGGGGGTCCTAATGTGTATGTTTATAATTGTACTTACATGTGATTTATACCTACACATGTTGTGTTTGTTTCTACAATTAATTGATTAAATATATCATTGGTGGAAATTTAGATAGAGGAGTTAGAGTAGTTATTATATACTAGTAGATGATTGTTCATGCTTGACACTGTTGAAGATTGAGTCTATTTTAGGATTCCATGTAGATAGGTGGTGTCGTCCCATAGTCATGGTTAGTTATACTAGGCAGTGATTTTCATCTATATCTGTTTTTCATATCTGGATATGTCCCCTATGGAATCATAATTAGAATTGATGTATCATGATCACATTTTATATAATTTAATTATTATATATCTATCAATTAGGGTGGTGGATTTTTATTGTACATTTATGATGTATTCTTGTTGTAGTGTTTTTTAGGTTACGTCCTCACATGTTTGGTTATGAATTTTGGTGTTATTGACCTACCTCCTGCTTATTAGAGGAAGGCTTGTGGAAGAAAACATTTCATATCACAGATCTGGGTGGCCTCTATGTTGGTTGGGTTATGTTAAATAATCAAATTTTTCTCACACATCCTCTAACTACCCTGAAAGAATAAACACATATCCTGATCACAATGTATACCATCATACGAAAAACATTGAAAGCCCTAGGTTCCACCATAGATATTTACTACCCACTACAGATAAACGTTAGAAGTTTAGAAATTGGTTTCACAACCTGTCCCAGTGGGGTCCGTTCTGTGACTCCCTAATTAGACATCCATTAGGACAAGTGTTGGAAACTAGTTCTGAAAATGATTGTCACTAACATGAGAGTCATTAGCCTAAGTATCTGCACACATGAACACATATCCATGACTATAAAATGGTTTAAATGAGAAAACCATTAAACAACCATGCATGATTACATATAATCATGTTACCACAATAAGAAATGAATTAAAAAAATGTAAACAGTGAAAAATACATGCCCACCACAAAGCTTCAGTAATACATGTTCAACCAAAATGTAAAGGCACTATTATCTGTAATCCATAAGAACCCAACTTGATCAATCCAGCCTCATTAAGTATCATCTGTTCTTGGTCGGCCTAGGGATGTATCTTAAGATAGATCATCTTCAGAAGATATGGCACATGGGGGGAATCCTATGTTGGAGTGAGTTTAAAAAATACCATGTTGGACACCATAAAACAATAAGTAATTAAACAAAGGAACTACAGTCATATATAAATTAGTTTATGTCTACAACACATATACAAGAATATCCAGATATAATGCAAAAATAAACATGATCTAGAGGAAAAACACAAACATAGTTTTCCATACCAAGGATTTTATCTCTATGATTCCATGAAGAACTCAACTAGAGAAAGAAACACCTGAGTCTGATACCACTAATGAAATTCATCCCAGAGTCGCTACTCATCAGGTCTCATCATTCGAAAGAACATAATGATATTCTGAAGAGAATTATGATAAACTATTTAAGATTAATGCCAAGGACATGCGGTGATACCAACAACTCAATCTAAATTAACATTCTAAGTAGAGGATTAATAACCTCTTAGTGTTGGCCATGCTGATATTTATAACTCCACCTAGGATAAGAATGAATTGAGGATCTCCCTCTAGACCTTTTTGAGGTATTCCTATGACTCTACCAAGAAATTTATGCTGAAGGGATTGTTTTCCAATGAGTAGGAAATTATTCCACATTAACACTCAGGAAAAGTATATAGAGGAAGACCCTGAATGAAACATGTCCAATATATATAGTACAAGAGATCTAATCCATGTAGAAAGTAGGTAATGGCATGTAGTAGGGTTCACACGTTATTCCCATTGACCCCGGGTCCTACCCATATAAATTTCCCTTGTCCTCCAACCATGTCCATGTATTAGTACACATTGTATAGGCATCCCATGTATTCCACCAATGTGATAGTTCACAGCTTCAGCCCGTGAAATCATGTTCGTGTTCTAGTACATGGATCATCCCATCCAAATAGTTCCTCACATGTCTGTGTGGGGGAGTACATGCCATTTTACCAACTCATGTACTCCACCCAATGTTCGTGTGCTTTCAAAGGTACACATAGAGTCATACAAATGGCACTACTTGCCATGTATCCAACTATTACATGCAGTGTGTATCATGTTTTTCTAGAAACTACTCTTCTTCTTCTCGCTCATACCCGCATCATCGTCACCTTGGAGTCAATACTCAATATTTCAAGGATTCATGGACCTAACTATTCTGAGCATCACCTTCATATTCCATCATATTCCAGAAATCCTAGTTACATGGAAAATATATCAAATCACCATTCATTGTCATTCATTGAAGAGTGAAAAATAAATAGAAATTGGGAATCCACTACCAACCATATCAATTTGTCTCAATCATCACACCTATGTTACATATTTTTAATATTGAATGTACAATATCAGATCATTGTTCTAGGAAACTAGGGCACAATGATAGATTTATTAGCATTTTCCGAGTCACTATCCAAAAAAAGAACGCCCGTGGAGAACGATGAATTATGGGAGAATATCATAAATCAATAAAGTGGAATGAAACCCAGTCAATGTTTAGGTAGATCTTGGTTTGTTTCTATTAGATTGAAACCCTAATCAGTAAAAAATATTATAAAAAGAAATTACCCCACCAAATACATGTACAATAAACTCATCTTGAAAGATGATCAAACTTCTGATCAATATATCTTTTGATTGGTCTTTGAACATAATAAAAATTATGAACTTGGAATAAAAACATAAAATGACACATCCTACCTTTATTCGGTTTGATCTTTGATAGATAATAATTCACTTCCTTTTTATGTCGGAATGATCCATCAAATCCGAGGTGCGATGATCGTCGATCCACGATCCATCATTGTTCTCTAGATAGATAATCCTTGAAGCTCACTATATTGGCTCCTCAATGTTTCTAGGGTTAGGTGGATACCCTGGAAATTATTCACAATCACCTCTTTAAATAGTGTCTATCTCTATTTCAAAAAACAAAAACATATGTTTTATTTAATTATTTTAATCATTTCTGAGAGAATGATAAATTTTACACAATCAAACCACGTCAACTAATGTTACATTTCATCTATGGTAAAACTCATTTTTAGAACACAATGGAACACTTATAGTTCTAATATGAGAACCTGTTTAAATGTTATTCCACATTTTTTGGAAATATACACATGCATTCTATTAAATATATTTAATATATTTCAAACATTAATTCTGGGCACACTGCGCCTGTGAATCACACATCTTCTTAGTGACTGGTCTAAAAAACAATCCATATAAAATTCAAAAATAATACACATAAAATTTGAGAAATTAAAATCTCCTCTCCCCAAGGCTTTACATCATTGAAAAGACAAAATAAGGGCTAATAAAAAAGATGTTGGTACTGAGCATGAAGCCGATCCTCCCTCTCCTAGGATTTTTCTTAAATATTCCCGTGCTACCACCAGACATTCACTAAAGGAATTTACCACCTATGATGTATCCTTTCCCTTGGATCCTTGATCTTTTATATGTACCTGTCAAAGGCCAATCCATCTTCAATGTCCATCTCACTCCAGTTGATAACACGTGATGGGTCATGAATGTACCTACTCAGCTGTGAAACATGGAAGTTGTCTTATACCCGGTCTAACTGTTGAGGCAGAGATAAGATGTATTCCACCTCTCTAACTGTATGAAATATCTGGAAGGGAAAAATAACCTCTACTATATCATTCCACCCCATCCAAATATCCATAATCAACGTTGAGGTGAATCCAATAGGAACAAAAGGTCTCCTTCCTATAACTCCAAGGGCCTTCATCGATGGTCAACATAGGACTTATATAAGGCTTTGTGTAGTCTTCATCCAATCTTGGATGATCTGAACCTTCTCTATTATGGTTATTACATTCACTGGGACCATGAGTTTTGAATATCCTTGGTCAGTCATGAAAATTGGTGACTTTCAAGTTCACCCATAAAATCCTAAAACAGTTCCATACTGAAGATGGAATGGTAGATGATGTTGTATGGAAACTTTATCAGTGTTAGGTTCTCCTTCTAACTATGTAAAAATGTCAACTATGAAAAAATTCCAACATGAAAGCTCATTGCATGTCCTCCAGAACCTTAATGGTTTGATATGTCATGTCATTTGTTTGTGGTTGAAATGCTGTACTCAAGCATAACTGGTTCCAAACCAATTCTTGTAATCCATTCCATAGTCACGATAAAAAGAGAGAAAATTGATTGGAAACAATATTTGACGTATCTCCATGGAGTCATATTATATCATGATCGTAGAGGTGTCCAATAATATCTACTTAACCATTCTATTGTATAGAAAGGAAGTGGGATGACTTGGTGAGTCGATCTTAGATCAACCAAATGGAAATGTCTTCTCCGGGAAATACATGGTAATCCTTTCATGATGTTCATAGATATCCCCTACTACTTCCATTCTAGTACCTCATGGTGTTGATCTAAACCCCATGAACATGGTGCTAATCCTTCACTTGATGAAAGGAAAGGCATCAATAGTGAAACTCTGAAACTCCTTTCATCATCTATGGCCAACAAAACTCATATTTTAGATAATAGTACATCTTTTCCACACCTATATATACCTCAAAAGGAGTCATATGAAGCACTTTTATAACCTCTTCATGAAACATAATTAGAACCATCGTGCATCCTTCAAAAATAACAACCTTTCCCCACCATTATAAAAACCATTAGAATCATTCCCTATGGATATATGATCATATAGGGTCTCATATTTTATATCCTCAATTTGTACCTCCCTCACATGTTTTATGGGCGGAGGGGTGACAACCATCGACTTGAGGTATGAAAATACATCTCTATACATAAGAAATAACTGAAATGGGGCCAACTTCACAGATTACTCATTCAAGAAATACAAAAAAAAAAGATCTCATAATGAGAGTATGTTCTATCATGTTCCCTTTCGTAGGAGTATATATAATTTCAAAGTCATAATACTAGAGGGACTCTAGCCAGTACCACTATCTTATGTTGAGATTCATCTGAGGGAAGATATTTTTGATACTCTTGTGATTGAAGTTGATGAAAAACCATTCACCCATTTGGTTCAGAGAAAGAGAACAAAAGAGATGAAATTTATGGAGTAAGATAATAAGAGTGGTTAGATTAATGAATCAAACCCAAAATAGGAAGAAACCCCAATAATCCACTATAGGAAGAGGTGGAAAATAAGAACGAGAGGCTAGGGGTGCAGAAAAACCATATAAAGAAATAGAGTTAAAATTAGGCTAAAAATGAGTATGGGTAAAAATGTAAAAATCCATTTTTAATGAACAGGGGAAATTCAGATGGTTTGAACACATTGTTGGAAAAATAATAAGTGAACCATATGTCTAATAATGAAGGGTCAATAAATCTACATGAGAATTATTTAGGGTTAGAAAAACCATGCACCAATTGTGTGGTTCGGATATGTTAAAAAATACATGCCTCTCACACTTTTGTATTATATTTATATGATACAATTCACCATAACCATGTGATGTGCACCATACATCTGAAAAAATAGGGATATCAAATAAAATCCAAATTGGAAGAGATAAAAACAAAGGAGACAAAAAAATAACCAAAATAAAAGAGAAATATTTTGTTTTCATTTGAAAATTATCCCCATTATAACACTCCATTCACCCAGAAAGCACTATAAGGATTGGTTGATTAAGACAAGGACTTGATGTTCAGCTCTCATAATGAAGGAATGTCTTAAGATACAAAAACCAGAATACTAGAGAAAAAATCTTTGAATAATAAGATTTAATCACCAAAATAAAATTTAGTATCTCTAGAATACACAATCCTAACATTAAGGTCACTTGATATGACAAAATACTAAGACATCGAAGTTCCAACACTAATGAAGCAACCACTCTCAAAAAGAAAAGGTAAAAAATTTCATAACATATTCTATAATAAAAGATCACCCAAACCTGAGTGTAATCAAGATAAAAAACCTGCATTTGATTAATCCCAATCTAAATGAGTGTCCAGAACCTAACTTATAATATAGATAATTGAAATAGAATAAAATAGTTTCAAGTGAGGTGTAATCAATTTGAAAACCCAAAACTAGAAACAAAATTCAAGAGAAGAGAAAGAAAAATGTTGAAAGTATTTAAAAATAGATTCTTCTTTGTTGGTCTCTACACCATGTTATGAATTATCATTACATCATAACATTTAAAACAAGAATAATAGACTGATTCCTGATGAAATCTATGAGGTAAGACACATGATAAACTACACATCTCACCTCTAATGAAGAAATTCATATATGAAATATCCAAAACAATTCCCCAAAGACACTCAAAATTAATCATCCAATAAATTTCACTACCATAATAAAGTAGTTTTTAACATATAACTAGGAATATCAAACATGAAATGATAGATGAAAACACCGAGAAGCCTCAAATTGATGCTTATTTAGAACCATGTGTAGTGGGTTGATCCCGACTTATTCTTCTAAGAGGAGAATATAGATCCACAACCCTTAATAAAAAATACTAGAATTTTTTTTGTGTGTATGACCTTGATGGAAAAAATTTTGATAGGAAATTGGTGTGTCCAAATAAGAAGGACTCTCGTGGCCTTCCTGTCCACACGGGTGACCCACACAAGGTTTATTTTCTGAAGAGTCTAGTGTGAAAATACTAGATGCCCATTCATTTCTATTACTAGGAATCCTTAACATAAATTTATTATCCATAACTTTATTAGAAATTCCCCCAAAACTCTTAGGGATGGGTGAAACATTTACTAATTTTGGAACCTTATTCTAGCCAGTTTAGAGCCTTGTGAATTATTTTAGTTCATCTTCATAATTATTAGATCGAGAAGAAGATACTACTAAAAAAATATTTGGTCAAAACCCACTTTTAATATATCAAGACTTAAAGAATTCATCTATGGATAGGATTTAATGGTATAACATAATCTCAGTGAATCGATTAAAATATTCTAACAATGATTTGTGAACTTATTATACACTATAAAATTCTATCTATCTCAATGTTTTACCGGCTTCAAGGAAATACCATTGAAAAAATGCCTTAAAAGTTTCCCAGGAAGGTTCTCTAAGTGGATTTTTCAGAATATTGGACATACACCACTACAAACTTTGACCAACAAGTATGAAGGTAATGAACATTAACTTAAGAGACATAGGATACCCAAGCAAGATAAATATCACCTTGATATTATAAAATCATTCCTTTTACTCTTCAGAATCTTGTTGCCCAATTAAGTAATAAGGTTTACAATTTGAAAACTCCTAAATATAGTCTTGAGGATTGTTTAGGATTAGAAGAATACTATGCTCCATATATTTTGTATATTAAGGAAATGACTTTGATGAATATGGATCATCCAGAGGATTTTATCATGGTGAACCACCCACAAATCCCTCTTGGGAATGCATATGAGCTTTATGGGGGTGTCTTCTAAGATGATGAATACAAAACATGATGAAAATATACCATATTTTATATTTCTATAAAGGGTATATAAATTTTTGAATCATAATCAAAATATTATTTCCACACTCCAAAATCCCATAATATCTCATAACCAAACTCAACAAGAGAGACATATTCAATGTCTAATGATGCGTGAAACCAATAACCTCTCATTGAAACATAATGGTATAACAAGATACATTTTATTTCAATGAAATTAAATTAAAAAAATTAATTTATTATTTAAATCCACTAAAAAATTATATGTTTAAAAACATTTCCCATATTAAAACATTTTCAATTCATATAATTTATCAATAACATGTGAATAATTTAATTATGAAAATTCATAAAATATTCATAAACGTTTTACCTAATTAAAAAACCTTAATTTGAAAAATTTAAACATTATTAGCCCCTATTTTATTTAAATGTTTAAAAAATTTAACAAAATTTTGATATGTTATGTAAATTCAAATTCATTTTCAAAATAACCCACTTGTTTATATTCTTGAAATCAAAAATAAATGAACCGAGACATCAATTACAATAAAAAAAGAAACATAAAAAATCACCATATATCAATATAAATAGTAAGGAATTGTAATCCAAACAATAAATAATCCAAATCACAAAATTAAAATAAAGTAACTGCTTGTCATGGTTTTGCCACATGGGTTGGAAGACTATGAAAAAATAATGTGAAGATCACTAGAATCAAACTATAGTTGTCCACAAGGTTTACAGACAATTTTCCAAACATTTAACTATAACCGTTCACCCCCAAATTGCTTTAAAATGTCACTCATTTTCATGGATCATCTTATAATAAGTAATAAGTTCAAAATACGATAACGAAACACTTAAATAGATACAAAAAATATAAAAAAATTGAAGAGATGATCTTGGATTTTAGACATACATACCACAAAGAAACATGTAACTAAAGATTCTTCATGAATTGTTGGTGAGAAGTATATACTTATCACTGACCACATTAATTTTGATGATCCAACATCAGATATACTGAAATCCCTAAATAACATGGGATGTTGTAGAACATAGTTATTCATAACAATGAAGTATCTATTACCTTTTTTCATGAAAAAACATAGCCACCACTATACTAGGAACATAAGCTAGCCGATGATGCACCTGAGAGGAATTCCTGATCATCATTGGTTAATGGAAAGATCCACATCATCACATGAGTGGAAATGGAAATGATTTTTTGTAGAAAATAACATATTTTCATGGAATTACACTTATAATTACAGCATGGACCCACCATAAATTGTTGTGGCATGTCTGAAATGTAACACGGACACTCCAGGGTTAGCGACAAAGAGAGGAAAGGATAATAAAATTAATTAAGAAGATACTAAGAGTGATTTACAGGAATAATCCGTCATAAAACATGATTAAACCCTATTATTACACAATGTGAAGGGGATTAAAAGGAGTGGTGTAGGCCTTGGGGTGTGAAAAAGACAAATAAGGGGATATGAGTGTGACTAGGGTAAAAGATATGTATGGGTAAACCGGTAAAAAAAATTTAATGAATATTGGAACTATACATAGTTTGGATTCAGAATTGGAAAATCTGTAAACCAACCATGAACCATATTCTAGATATTCTTAGAATCCACATTAGTATACTACATGGTTAGAAAAACAATGAGAAATCCATGAGGTTTATTATGTACCAAAACTTCAATTCCAATTTCCCAGTTCATGCATGATCACTACTAATCACATTCCATGACCATGCGATATGCACTACCCTTCCAGAAAACACAAAATATAAAAAAGCAACCAAAAATCATGAAAAAGGAAGGAGACTAAAAAAAAGGGAATGTTAGGTTACAGTGTGGTGATAATTTTCATAAATTATTTTAATTGATCATGAATAATTAAATTACTCATACCTATAGGATTAGGTTTCACAGGAAATGAAAATGAGATCCCTCGAAAAAATCACGAGTATGAGGGTATAATCCTGAACCCTTACAGATTAGAAACATGATCTATACTCAAAACATGGGAAATATAATCACTATGGTAGACTGGTGATGACTGTGATGGATATGGTTCTCTAGATACATTATTTTTTAGTGAAAATTAAATAAAATATAATAAAATATATTCACATTTTAAAGTGAATTATTATTCAGAATTTTAACAATACCGTTTTCAGTGGGATTATGACCAGAATTTTCATCATATTTTATATAAACAAAGATCAATAACTTGGTTCCATTAAACTCATGACCAACTACATTATACTATAACACCAAAGGTTAAAATTAAACATAGTATAAATTTAGGTACCTAAAATAAGAAAAATTATATATAATAATAGATAACAGATTAACTATTAAAATATTATAATAAAAAATAACGGTTTAATGTGATGTATATTTGATGGTATGTGTATCCTTAGTTGAGAATGTTTTGATAGAAAATTCCAAAATAAAAAGTTAATTTTATTTAAAATTGTATTATATATATTGAATTAATATCAATATACTTTGTGAGTTTCAAATAATTTTCATTAATAAGAATAATTAATATAAAAAATAGGCTTCCAATAATCCCATTCTATCCATTTGGTTCACTTTTTATACATTTTATTAAGATCCATGGAGGTGTCATTGAACTCACACCATATATTGTACATAATGTCCATACAATGTTTCCCAAAACATTTCAATTTCTACTGATACACAGCTGCATCATGAATATCTAAATGGAAAATCATTTATATATTAGATATAAAAAATAATTAATCTTACATTTTATAAGAATTATAGATAAAATAAACTATAAATATTTCTCTTGACTTCCTTTCATTTATTTATCTAAAATATTATTCTTCCAATAAATGGTAATATGCCTCCATTCATGATATAGAATGGGAAGGGACATTATCTAACAAGATAACTACCCCACAATCTACGTGTTTGATCCTATGAAATATTTATTAGTCATCCAATACATGTACAATAGAAAATCTACATTACATTATTTCATCCTCCAAAGAACTAATGTATTCGTTTTCATTTCTATCTTATTATTATCTGAATCTGTTCAATAAAAATATTCATAAATCTTTGTATAGATGTGATAAATTATTTTATCAAAATAATAATCACATACAAATAGTGGTCACCCTCTAATAACCTCAGGATAGTAATCATGAGAACATATTATTAGCCGATGAATACTCCTCAATTTTTTTATCTGATCCCCTAACATCCTTGATGAGTAAGTTAATGTGCTTAATGCAGGGAGAAAACCAGATGAATACCGAAGCCTATTAGAAAGAATAAAATGGAGAAAATGGTGGAATACTTAAATTAGGGAGTATTAAATATGAATGTAGAAGAATATTAGATGGGTAATATAACAATAAGGTACTTGTGGAAGACTGAATTATATATTTAAATGGGTTTTTTGGAATTCCAATATCCAATGAGAATATAAAACATGTTGGAACATGGAATGTGACATAAAACAAGAAATTTTTTTGATAACATAGAGCAAAGATTAATTAAATTCATTTATTATAAATAAAAAATCATAGATAAGTTAAAGTGTAATAAATAGATAATTAAGTAGTTCATAGTTGACCATTTGATTATCATCCTGCATTTTTAACATGATTTAATCATCTCCACCCAAAATTTTAAGACCAACTATTTCAATATCTAAATAGACTAATATATAAATCTCTCATTATTAAGAGGGTATGCTATAAAAAACATTAACTTCATCACCCAAATCATACCTATCTTTTGAAATGACATGGACTATAATTATCCACCTTTCGCCAACACTATCATCCATATAATATAGCATTTTATCTTGTCAATACAAAATGTATGGACATGGTTCTTTATTCTCATCAGTATCGATTAATCGATATATGTTAATAAAAGTAAATTAGAGAAAATCATTCCTTGGTCCCTTATAAATATTTAACCAATTTCTTGTGAATATGAAAATTAAAAAATTTCCTTGATAATATAATTTGGTAATATCAATCAACCATCCATAATAACTCAAGTCAATGAATTTTATGATTATGAAAATATTTTTTGGTTTCATTCCTTATGAAAATTTTTATGAAAATAAAATACCTTAATATTATAATAATCAATCCTCTAAAACCAATTAAATGTCCCTGGAGACAAATAATTAAAATCATCTATCACTCATCTCGATTATCAAAATTAATGTTATTCATGTATAAATATAACATATAATTAGTTATATAAGATGACTATTTTAATATATTATGAATATGAAATTGATTATGATCTTGTAAGATGTGAAAACTAATCATTAATGTCTTTATTAACATATTTTATCATATATTTCTCATTTCACAATCAACACTATAATAGATTTTTTTCAAATTAATCTTAAATTAAGGGTTCAAAAATACCACTATTGAGGATTATATATCTATGTTCGTGAATGAATAATATTTTTGAAAATTAAATTGATGATATTCTCCCAACATGATGACCTAAAATTGGATAATTTGTTAATTTACTAGTGTACAATAATTTATTTCTGTAATCATTAACACATCCAACTCAAATGAATCATATCTCATTATTAACCAAATTCCTCGAAAAATGTGTGAGACAATCCTAATCCAAAAAAATTCAGCAATATATCCTTATGGTTGATATTTATTTCAATAAAAATTATTCAAATAGACTAGATACCTAATGAAAATGATGAATATTCTAGAATAAACCATGTATTAAATTAGATTGAATATTTTATTATAGTAAAAAAACATTAATAGGAAAATAAATATCTATGGGATTCAACATTGATAACATATAGTCCCTTAGAAATTAACTTATTTGTTATGATTCATTGTAAGATAAGCCATCATAAAAAATAGATTGGGGAAATATCATCACCAAATATCAATTTTTAAGTAAAATTATTTCATGATGTTTTCCTAGATCAATGGATTGTAATGTTTTTTCAAAAATCTGTTAGAAGAATTTACAAAAAAAGTTTCAAATGATATTAATTTATTATCTAATAATTTATAAAATGATAATGGTGGAGATTTCTCCATCAAAATATGTGAGTCATGTACTATAGTACCACGTATCTTATAATGCTTTAATTCAACATATACTGAAATGTTATTTGACAAATCCATCGGGTACATTGAAATTATATTCCATTTAATGGGAAAATTGTTTTCATGAATTTTTATAGAAAGTAATACTATTGGATACTTTCCATTATCATTTTAATATAGTTCAGAGTTAAAAAAACTATATGAACATACTTTCTTTAATATGATCTATTAATTTTTCCTTCTCACTCCATATTATACAAAACTAAATGACACCTATATTATTTTTAATGTGAATAATGTAAATATTATATTTTAATAACAGAAACATAAAACATGTTAGATGGGAAAATAACACATTGCATACATTTTTTACTAACTATTTCAGTTGAACTCTGAACTATTTTCATAGAGACATTAAATTAATAGTAGATTCTAAATTTTGAAAAATTATTTGATTATTATGAAATTATTTAAAAAGTTGATAACAATTTTAAGAGTGTCCTCAAATCAGTTCCTCCAACCAATAATTACTTGATAAAAAATTTCTGTGATATTTATCAAAGAATTTATGATGACACATGAAACGATACATTTTTTATATGGATATATTATGTACTCGGAGACAAAGTTAAAAATTTTACAAGTTCATTGAGTGTGAGTATTCTAACCATTAAGGTTTTCTAATATGGGGAAATATCTAATTATACCTTTTATAGTATGACAAATTTTGAACTGTTTAACTATAAATACATCATATGTATTTGGAAAATTTATCGATAAATGTTTCAATTTTTTCAAAAGAGGCTAAAGGTATGCATCAATTTTATTTCCAAATATTTTATTTCATTGAATTATAATTGAATTAATAAAATATTTTTACGGAATTTATATCCGAAATGGTTGATTTTAAGTGGGAAAGAATAATTAGCCATATACTGTACGTTTTTCTTAGACATTAGAATAGATAAAATCTATCCCAAACCAATTCCAAATTTAAATTACAAAGATATAAAGTGAAATTTAGATATAAATAATTTTATTATTTCCCAAAATTTTAATCCTAGGGATGTCATATAAGCTCATCATTATTGTTTTACATAGTACGTGACATTATTTTCTTTATTGTTTTAGAAGACATGGCCAGTATTTTCCATCCTGGTTTGAATAGATAGTAACATAAAATCTTCATTGTAGTCTTATTTTTCTTCTTCTTCTTCTTTATAGGTTGTCCATTTATAATTCATTAATAAATTATTTTCATCTATATTTATGGAATATTTTACACTCCAATTTATCTGAATTTTATCCCCAATATAAAATTAAATCATTATAACTTGCCTATATCTTCATATAACTGAGATTGATCTTGTTTATAACTTAATTCATCTCATAAAATGATTTAGGGACATTATATTTATGAAATTCATCTTAAAACAACTCCAATATCATCAAAAGCTCTTTATCTACAATTCCATATAATAACATGATATGGTATAACATTAGAAGAAAGGAATTTTTTATGTTTTCTATATACATTATACAAGTTACGGTTTCCATCATCCACTAATTTATACACCCATTTTTTTATCAATAAAATTGTGAATGGTATTATTATTATAAAAATTAATATCGACACCAACAATATGTTAAAATATTTACTATTTTGTTATGTAATTCCAAAAAGAATTTCATCTGGTACTGAATCTCATTCTCCACTGTCCGAGTAGTTGGTAGGTAATTTTGATGATGGTCACATGGAGAACATTATAAAATGATTAATTCCCAATGAAAAATTAATCTCACATGTCTAGTAAGAAATTATTTCAATATCAAGTTAACATAAACATTATTTATTTTCAAATATCGTATGAAATTACACATGAGACACATTAATTTTATCCTTCCATATATAGATTTATTTTCAATATAAAAATAAAAAAATTCCTCTACCCCCTTAACTTATTGAGGTGTATTCCTTGGTAAGTCATTCTAAATTTTTTTCATTTTATTATATCAATAGATAAATATATAAAAAACATAAATAAATTAATTTGATAAATTCATGATAAAGATAGAATATAATATGTATGTAATAAAGAAACATTAAAATCTAAAAAATATTCGAATTTATAAAATTTGATTGAGAAAAAATAATCAAATTCTATACAGTTATAATCAATTGATATTATCATTTCATATTTTATGATATAAATATATCATTTAACATATAAAATATAAAACTAAATATAAAATAAAACCACATATTTTTTTTGAAATCATATCATTTTTGTTTAAGTTAATTAAAAATGCATTTATATTCGGGTTTTGTTTTCTTCAAAATATAATTTAATTGTATGACGGGAAACTATTTAATTTTAAATATAAGATATATACATGAATATTGAATAATAAAAATAATATATAGTCATATAATGTGTGATAACTATATATATTAAATATAATAAATTTTAATATTAAATTAATAAAAATAATAGAAAAAATTCATATGTTCTTTTCCTTAATATCATAATCAATACAAAACTTCCAAATACCAAAAACATATATGAAGTTTTATCTATATTTATTCCAACTACCAACCATTACTATGAATACTATTAAAATAAAAATACATATGAAATATTAAAAGAATGATTTCTCTATAAGTTATCAAAAAAATAAAATATATAAACAGAAATGACAACAAAATTCATTAATGCTTAAAAAAATGAACAACTAAAATATGAAATTTTACATTAAGACTCAGCTAAAAATTAGCTATATATTATATAATTAATACAATTAATAATACTTTATAAATGTAAACACATTACGGGATCACTATATTTACACTAAAAGTATTAGTAGAATCTAACTACAGGGGTAATATGGTATAAATTGAACCGTTAGTCCCTAAAAAATTTCCAATAAGCTTGTATTACTAAATGAACCAAGAAAATTATAGAAGAGAACTTATATCGACTAAAAACATCTATAAATTCCAAATTCCAAATACCTATTTAATTATGATGGATGACAATGATGTTATAGAATAATAAGGATAAGAGATGAAGAGTGATTTTTGGTTCTTAGCTTACCCCCCAAAACAACAGAATTGATAATTTGATGAAAAAAATATAGAGAATGAGATCAATCAGGATAAATGTAAGTGTTTTTCATTTGAGAATGTAGAATACAACGGTGGACAATGGATAAAGGGGTAATCATGATTTTTAAAATAGGTTTTAACTATTAGTTTTTTTAAATAAAAACTTATAATTTTCACATTAACAATGGTTTTTTTGAAAAATTTAATGTACCAATTTTTTTAATAGTTTAATGGTGAAGCTCATTTATTGAATTTAGAAAAGAGAACCCAATTTATTAACGTGCAAGATAGGGAACCCATTAAAAGGATAAAGGTCTAGAATGTGAAAATTCTTGAATGAAACTTGGACTGAAGGCCCCTAACATGATCTAGAGGAAACAAAAACCTAAACAAGCACTACACCATCATAAAACCCATCATAAGATCTGAATTCACAAAATAAATAAAACAATATGACTATATCAAGCCAATGATTACATATCCCTAACCATATCATTCTTCTATGATTTTAGTCAAGGAATATTCATCCCTAGCTACAATGATTCTTCACCATACTGGTCCCACAAATAAGGTAGATCATATATCCACCCCACATAGACATTTGGGATGACTAGATGATGGGTTCCAGTAAAAACATCTATATTTCTATCATTCCACTCGATGATGCATGAGAGGATCTCATTGCACCATCTATATGATGATCCTAAAAATCTTACTGAAATCATTGTGTAGTGTTATCTAGGGCTGGGGGCCCATCCGTCCACAAAAAATGTGGGTAGATAACTAAATGATGGATGCCTACACACCTATACCTCTTTCTTGTATGGAAACCTTATGAAAACTACAAGGAAACCTTGTTGTTCTACTTTCCAAAAGAGACAAAACAAAATACATGTATTGAAATTGAGCTAACAACCCATCCAACAAATAATCCCAATATCCAAATCAAAATCAAAATATTTTTTTCGTGAACCAGTTTTGAGACCACTGATTCTTGATGGCCTCCTAGATTCCATCACTGATGACTGTGAACCTTGATTCACAACCCATAACCTACCAAACCTCCTAATATCAAATGACATGATACTAAATCCACACATTGAACTAGGGCCAACACCACAACACATATCCAATGTGATCCCATGTCATCTCCAGCCATCCACTCCCCCCTCCCTAATGCTCACAATAACGGAAGGATGACAGTGGTTCTTAAATATGGGACAAGACCAGATATAGACAATGGTGAGACACACACAATACCTTTGTGGACCATTGGCCATATGTACACATCTAATAAGTTTTCATCACCATCATCACTAAAAGAACGAAGAACAGAGCTGTCAGGATGATCATGAAACAAGGGTGGAAGGGTGGGATCAATGATGACGATGGTCAACCTTGAGTAGAATGGAGGATATAGATTATTTAAATGAAAAAAAGGTAAAAGTATACTTAAATTCTACAGTTTATAAACCCAAAGTGAACTTTCTAAATCGATGAGAGGGAGGACATGAGGAAACAAGCCACTATAAGGGTTTTAGAGGGAAACCCTGGGAGAGGTGATCATGTATCTAAGAGAGTGAATTTCCATCAATAAAATAAAATTTATTTATATAAAAATTATATTTAATTACAAATTATAAATTGGGATAAATTTTTATAAAACTCCAATTTTATAACTAGTTGTTGTTTTTAAAAATAACTATTTGTAAACAACCATAACATTTATTTATTTTTCTTATAGTGTATCTATAATATCACCATAACTATGTTTCTAATTAGTAGTGGGGAATTATCCATCACCTATAATAATATGTAGATATCCACCCAAACAGAATTTGATAAAAAATTATCCATTAAAAAGAAGATATCCACCCTTAAAGAACTCACTATATCATCTACACATATTATTTTGGATGAAATCCACCCACAATGACTCCTAGTGGATACCTATAAATCTTTCTATAGGTACCCTCCCTAATATAACCCATATTGGTTGGGTAACTTTCCATCCTCATTGATTCATTGTGTATTACCAGTGTCTACCCAGATGTCATCATCCCTTTGTAACAGATTTTATCACCAACACACATCATACATCCAATATGGTTACACATATAATTCAAACTATCAACAATATCAGCATTATCAACATCATCATTTTCATGACCGCCACCACTAAAGTTTTAAGGAATATTTGAAAATCCCCAGATATCTCTAGATAATTTCATTATATTGGATCATAATAGTTTATGTTAGTAACCCAAACATAACTAGAAAGATCAATTTTCTGTCCATTGTTTTTCTATAAAAAAAATTTGACCTAAATTAGAGCCATTATGTTGAATGGAATCTTCTCTTACTCATTACATCAATGTAAATACATTGATTTTTAGTCCTTGTAATTGTATGAACTTCAGCATCTAACCTCATTTTCCCAAGGACCCTTCAAACAATAAGGACATCATCCACTTCTCTAAAAATAATTGAAATCACTATTTATCATCAACCTCATGAATCTAATACAAGTTGTATGAAATTCACTTTGTATTTTCTTTTCTCAAATTCGTAGGAACACTGAGCACTCAATGAAATCAACCATTATATAAGTGGCCATACTCTAAAAGAATCATTACCTATGTTCCCTAACTTCTTCCATCATAAAATCTTAGTTAGACAAATTTGAATGAATAAAAATATATCAGAGTCAATATTTATCAACTAAATAAATTATTTTATTTAAAATAATATTTATAACTCCTATAAATCTTGGATAGAATCACAAAAAAATCTGCATGAAATTGTAACTTTGACATCAAGCTCAATATTTTCAAATTGATATTTTTTTGCTATTTTATCACTAATGATTTTCTTTCACCTCAAACTCCTAGAATAAATATTTTCCCTAATATTAGTTAGTAAATGATTATTTTTTAATTTAAAACCAAAAAATAAAAATTTGAGCATTCAATGTTTTCTTCCATTACTATAGAAAAATGTTTGATAAGTTTTCATCCAAAAACACCATAACTCACCTTATCTATTGGAAAACATAGTATTATGATTCACATAACACCCATAATACTGAGATCTATATTTTATACCCATATTTTATAAGAATAATTTAACAACTCTAAGAAATTCTAATTTTATCTCAAGTTCCATATTTAATAACATAGAAATACAAGTGTTATACTTCCATTTGAGAATTCACCAGTCTTAAATTCAACTCCCTCAATTTTTAAGAATATAAGAACATAAATTCTGATGGGAAACACTTGATAAATAATCTTCTCCAAAACAATATGGTAAATAAATATTCATGGAATCTTCTAAATTTTTTTCATAGCCCCATTAGATTTGATAAAAAATCAGATTGAATTTTAGTTTTCTTATGAACCATTGTGATGGTAATTTCCAAAAATAGCTACATATAAATGTCCAATTTTAGTGATTATTTTTTAAAGCCTTCTCTTAATTATTTCCACCAATTCATAAATTTTTAATAACATATTCATCTCATTGGTGACAACCTATATTCTAGTATTTTATCTTCCAAAAAACTCTCTATTAATAATTTTATAAATCAGATAGAATATAACAATTTTTTTAAGTGAAAAAACATACATAAGATGTTCTTATTTTTATATATCACATATGTCAAAAAAACATTATCTCATATATTATGTAAGATGATTACATTTTCCCAAAATCTCATGAAATTACTACTTTTAATATCAAGAATCCATAACATTGAATCATGAAAACTCATTATCTCATTGTCACCCAAATTATTATTTTTATAGAAAAAAATCATAGAGATATTTCTTTTATATAGAATCTTCTTTAATTATTTTCATAAATATATTTTGTAATCTTGCAAGAATATAACATATGAAATAATGAACAATTATAATCTCTGATTATATAAATTATCGCCTAAAATATTATCATCCAAACCAAGATCACCAAAACATAATGTATTATTTTCAATTAAAGATAAAAACTTCTAATAGATAATTTTGAAAAATATATATAAATACATTAACAAATCCAAATAATAGGTTATTAACTCTCTCCCTTTTGATTTGATGACTAAATCAATAGCGCTCAACCTAGTTTCTTTTAAATTTTCATCAAATAAAACCCCATATCACAGATGAATGTCTGAACAGTAAGTCACTAGAAAATGATTTTTTGCTAAGAGAAATTCATCATTCATTAAGAGATTTTTTATTTCCATGGTTTTTAGGTACTCTTACCCAAATGAAAACTTTCATAGTTAACTTTCATAACATTGGAAATTCTTCTTTAGATTTTCAATTCCATAATATACACATTCAACCCATTATTATTATAATAATATATATAGGATCAAAAGATATAAATTATTAAATTTGGTACTAATCTCCTAAGAATGAATAATCCAAGTATTAGTGGGACAACTACAAAAACATTCTTAAGGGTGGGAGAAATGATGAACATAATGTTTCATCCTTAATTCCTCAATCCTTTACCTTGTGATATCTTTGGTGATAATATCATAAATTTTATCTTTTGTTGAGATATACTCAATCAACACATCCCCACTGAAAATTTAATTCTTAATAAAATGATATTTAATATTAATCAATTTTGATTAGGGGTGTTGAATCCAATTCATGGAAATGTAAATCACACATTGATTATCCCAAGTAATTCATATTGGTTTCTCAACATTACCCATCAAGTAATCAAGTTGACTTTTTTTCCATATCATATGAGAATGTGAATGTGTGGCAGCACAATTCTATACATTCACATACGTAAATTAAATGACTCTGTTTCATTCTACGTGTACTTAAACACTATTCTCTTAAATATGGTTCAACTAGATGTTTATTTTTATCCATTTTAATCTCCATATTAATCACCTTTTATGAATCAATGAAAATTTTATTAATTACATTTTTTAAACATAAAACCAAAATATTATATTTATTTAACATAATTGAGGATTATTTTGATAAGAAATAAGTTTTATTCATTCACATCACATTCATATCTCACACAAAACTTTAATGAAAACATAAAATCATGCAATGATTACATCAGTTTAAGAAATTATGTTATGAATTTTTGAATTCCTTTTGATCCCCACTTCTCTCGAATTTAACTTTTCTCAAATTTACACTAATAGTAATGGGTGTGGATACTTCCTCTAAATCATCCTTGATAAAATTATTCAATATTTTTTATCATAAATGTTTTACTTACGGATGATTTATCTTCAATTTTTATTAAATTGGAAATCCAAATGTAAAAACTAACTCTCCAATCATTGATATTTTAAAGCATCTTTTCATTTCCTTAGTAAATTACTCACAAGACATTTCCCTTTCACCAATTTTTTTATAATCAACATAAATGATGAAAATTATGTTAGCTATGATCATTTATCATTAATATAAGTTTTTATTAAATTTTCCTTCAGTCAAGTTCAATTTCTTCAAGAAACTATCTTGTTTATAGTACCATAAATAATTATCCTACTTCAACCCATTCAATTTTTTTTTTATGTTTTAATAACAAGTATAAGGACTCGAACTTAAAATGTTACTTAATCTGGAATTTTACACAAGAATATAAATTAATACACATTGAAGATCTTTTGGGGTATAATGTTTTATATAATTATGGTATCCTACATACATGTCATACAACTTTCATACCATAGGATACTAATAAAAAGGTATCCCTTCTTTTGGAAAATGTAAAACATTTAATCTTAAAATATAATTTCTTTAACAATACTCCATATGAAACATCAAGACTCCATTATATCACTTTCCAATTGTTATATCTCGTGGAAAACATTTTAAAAACTACTGATTAGTATAAAACTCTGTAATGGATATAAAGAAAGAAATTGTTAGTCAAGTGATAACATAAAAATAAATAAAACCCATAATCATAAAAACTCAAATTCGTAGAAATATCATATAGTTTTCCTGGGACATATTTACAATATCACTCTTTCATTCACCCTTACACATGGAATAATCCTTTCATAAAATTACATCTCCATAGTACCCAATTAATTGGAGAGCTATAATTGGGATCACATGTCATATCTTGAGCTATAATGGGCTCAACCCAACATATATTTAGCTATAATGGGATCAAACCAACATATCATGAGCTATAATGGGTTCAAACCAACATATATAATGTCCAAAAAATATATATCATGGAAATAAAGTATCCTAAAAATCAGAATAAACCTCTCATGACATATATATATAGAAACTATCCTTTTGAAATTTATTAAAGATAGTTTTAAATGGATTTTAAAAATAAAGTACCTTAAAATATAATTAGAGAGAGAATTAATAGAATGGAATAGATTTGTGAATACACTATAAATAAACATAGGGAAATATAATAAAAACAAAAATTCATCATTCCAATAATATTAATACCACTTAATGAATAAAAAATAAGGTTAACTCAAAGAATGGAAATTTTGTTAAGAATTCCCTTACCTCGGGTTCTTTTTACTTAAAATGTGTTTAAACCTCTAGTATAATTGTTATAGGAGTGTTATTAATATCTTAAATAAATGTATTCATGTTTTCAACACCTTATATGATCATGTAATATCATCATTTTACCCTTTAATTATTAGTATTTTGTTCTTTCCATTGTTTTGGGTTATTTTTTTACATGTTTTACATGATCGGTTCATGATGGATTCTCTTGTCGATTAGATGTGAAGATCCATAATTATAATTGAATGGTAGTTACATATATACAGAACCCCAAATTATTCCATTTAGAAATTTGAAATCTAAAATGTGAATGATTCATAAGTTAAAACATTAATGATGTTTGTTTAGATCATTTTAGTGGTTCTTTGATAATAATGACCTCATTTTTTTATAAATTAAAACCACGTTTAAAAAAGAATTATAGTGCCATGGATATGAGAAAATACATATCTTATATCCTAGTTAAACCACTAAAATGCTTTAATTACAATAATTTGATGAATTAAAGAAAATTTAAATCACATCATCCATGAGATCAGAAATTCGACACATCATTGAAAATGGTATCATTCCTTGAATAAGTGGGATAGGATAAGACGAATGATGATGAATTTTCCATGAACATGATAAAATATACAATATACATGATTATTGGAGGTTTAATGACTCTTGGATAATATTATGGGAAGATAATATAAAAAAAATAAAAGGAAATGAATGGAAAACACATGAAAAAGGAAGAGGATTTCTTTCCCCTTGATCTCTTCTCCTTGAGATCCTCTTTAAGGCCTTTGATTTTGTCCTCTAGGTGAGACCAGAAGGTCTTGGATGTAGGGAAGGATACTTCAGAGGAAATTTGGAAGAAATTAGACAACCTCAATTCTTGAGAGGTGTGGGAAGAAGAAGGGGAATGGGTGGTATTTATAGTGGTGGAGGGGAGGTATTTTACATTATTTAAATCCTTATTATAATATTTTTCGTCAAGACTATGAATAATCTCAAAAAATGTGAACCAAAATATTAATAATGGAATATGGGTTTGAACTAAGTGGAATTACATCACATATTATGTCATAAATAGTCTATTTAACTGATAATTTGAATATAGGTTATTTTACCGTATTTCAGTATTCATAAAAAACTCACGAATTTCAGAAAAATCCCAAAAATTCACTATAACCATTTTTTGACGGGTAGAATTAAAAAATGAACTCTATTTTTGAAAAAAATTTCTACATATTTTTATTTTATATTTTAAATTAAATCATACTTATTTTTAAAAACAATGGGGTGTTACACCAAGGATCTATCTTAATCAAGTATTACACCTTTTGGTTCATCAAGATAAAAATATTTATCAACTTCACCATTAAAATATTGCTACTTTACATCCATATATTAAAATTTATAATTTTGTTTTGCAGCATCCTCCAAAAACCATTTGATGGTTTCATTTATTGTTACACGGGAATGGGTTTCCACAAAATTAAAATTTTCAATATAAATATGTACTTATTATAGAAAACTAACTTTATTCCTATAAATATCAATTTTTTTGAGTGTATTTTTAAAAACCCTCATAGTTTATATAAAAAATTTTTTTGGGTACAGAAATAGGACCCACCTATAATTTTTCACATTCTGATCCAACTTTTATTTATTGAAATTTGAACTATATTCAAGTAAAATGAGTTCGAAAGATATTTTGGATACTAATATGAGAAAAGTTTCCTTTAATTTTCTGTACTCATTTTTTTGGACTGAACTGTGGTTTTCATACATACAATGATATTTTATGTTTTAACCTATGTTTTTAACTAATAGTGTTTTTGAAAATTTTCTTCCCCAATTTATGTGCTCATCAAGATAATTCTTAGAATCACCATAGATATGGTTGTGATGATAGAAATATTATTTTTCACTGGATCTTCCATAGGTTAGAACTGTATCATCCATTAATCCAAATAAATCTTATTCAATAGATTTTTTAAGGTTGAATAATTTCATTTTCAATTTTAACATATAAATAAACCAAATTATATATATATATATATATATATTCAAATGATTGTAGATTCTTTTGTTGTAGAAATATTTCATGAATAAATATTTCTTATCATTTCATTAAACATCCCTAAATATGGGTTTTTTATCTTTATTTATTATGGAATCATAAAAACCATAAATTATTTCACTATAGATTTAGTTTTATATAGTATCTTATAGGGAGTTATTTTTGATCCCAGATTCACTAAACATATATTCTGAATATGAATAGTAGTACTTATATCTTCTCTTCATATGAACAATGAAGGTTCATATTCAGTGAATAGATTTAATTCCTTTCCAAGTAAACATATATTTCTTCCATTACAACTCTATTTTGATGAGGGTTGTAGGGAGAATTGTACATGTGTTTAATTCAATATTTATTTTAGATAGATTGAAAGGAAATACATATAGACTCATTTCCATTATGCATTCTAATTATTGACATATAAACACAAAATTCCTTAAAAAATCCCCTTCAAATGAATTTTAAATCTTCTATAGCTCGGGGTTTATATTTCATGAAGATAAATTTTTTCATTTGGGTGAATTCAAGTGTAATTTTGAAAAAGATAAACATTTATGGAGTTTTGTCCCATAAATCCATAGCAATTACAGTTTATAAGATAAATTGGTCTGATGGATTGAATTTATGTCCCCTAGTAACTTTAATTAACCATTCTTCCCTTATGGAATGTCTCAAAAATAACTTCAAATTTATTCTTAAATTACTGTAAATATCTCACAACATATTCCATTGTAATTATTGTTATATTTTTCATGGTAATATGACCAATTTCCTATTTCCACACCTTTTTTTGAACCTCATTACTAAAATCAATAGAGTTTCTAGGGTCACTGATTCAGAATAAGTTTCTAGTAGTTTTATCACCATTAGTAATAATTCTTCTCTATTTAAATCATTAAATGGTATATTAATATTCTTAGATGATAAATCCATTAAAATTTTAATAAAAATTTTCTAACACACAATAATTTTTTTTATTTACTTTTAAAAACAAAACATCCATAAAAGTTTACTTTATAGTTTCAATATTCAATACATCAATTCCTTTTATTTTAATGTAGAATTAATTTAAAAAGGTAACTGATCATCCTTAATGTTATTTAAAATTCTCAAAAAAATTAAATCATTTTCCATATTTCAAGAACATAAAATTTCAAGTATCTATAGATTGCATTTTTATATGAATTTTCATGAATAATTAATAATAATATGTATTTATTCTATATTATATTTCCTATCTTCCATTTGTTTTCCAACATTATATAATTTTACCAATAGTTTAGTCATTAAATAATTGGTATAAGGACCTCGTTGGTCATATAATTTAAAATTATCCTCCAAAAAATCAAATTTATTATTCATTAAAGTGTTTATAAAATTTTATTTCTTCATTCTAAAAAAAGGTATAAACCTTTTAATGTTTCTTCCTTTTATTCCATTGTTTATCCCCATAAATTAATTATAATATCTAAGAATGGAATGTTGATTTAGTAGTTATACAATTTATATATGAATTTCCCACAATACAAATAATTTGCAATGAAACATGATATTCCAGGGTATTATGGTTTTTTTAATAAAACTTTTGAGATCAATTAAATGTTACAACTTTGACATTCAATTTTCATGAAAAGATGTTCATTCAGATGATATTACTATAATAATTTTAGATTAGAATATGATTGTTGTTTCTCCCCGAATTTCCTATATAGCATCATGTAGTTGGATAAGTTTTCTCAAAACCGATCTTTTTCTGCATAAGTCCTTAATTTTTTTTAGAAATTTTATAATTAGTAAAACTAGATATATATTCAAGTATAGTAGAAGTATATTTCACTAATATTTTTTATTTAGTTTTTTAAATATATTTTAGTGACATAATATTAAATTTTAAAGGTATATTGAAATCATTGGTCATATTATTCATATTTAATTGGCCTTAATCCTACTTGATTGTGTCTTACAAAAATCTTATTCCTAGGCAATGCATTTTTCATCATGGGATTTCACTATTTTATGTAATTCTATAGCTTTAATCTTGTGGATTTTGATTTGAAAAATATAAGTATAATCATTTTTATGAAGTATTATTCTACTCAACTCATAATTAAACAATAATTTTTCAACAAACCGACTCATTTCTTAAGTTTAGTGTTTTTATAAAAGAAAGACTCATGTTCTAATCTCAACATATATCTCAGCTCAGTCTCTACACCTAAATATTTTTCATAGAATGAATTATATTAAAATTTTTCAACATGATCCGTGATTGATTTTAACATTTCTAAAAATTTATCCTCCAATTTTTTGTATTCAGTGGAGTTGACTTATTATTGTTTAATCAATATGCATATTTTTGTCCTTTCAGAGATCTATTTCTTAAATAATGTGATTTTTTAATATTGATTTGATTTTTTATTAAACTTTTTCATCAGAGTTTTCTCTTCCAAAACATTATTATAATTATCTAGAATTTTTTCATTAGATATAAAATTAAATTGTGTTCTATTCCCCTAAAATTATTTAATTTCAATGGGAGATTATATTTTTACCCACCTATTCCCTTTTGGAAGTTCATTGATATAATATATATAATCATATCAAAATCATATTTTTTAGCTTTCTTATCTCCCAATTTATCAAATTTTACATCTTACAGTTATTGTAATTTAATATTCCACATAGATTCAATATCCATCACCTCCTTCATTTACTTTTTAAATACGAGATATTTCCAAATTTCATACAAAACATTATGGTGTTCAGTTTATTAAGAGATAAATCATCAACCTACTAAAGAATATAATTTTTTATTATATATGTTCATGTAGTTCCTCATAATGTTTTTAGGAATAGTTTAATATTCCAATTCATCATTAAATCCTCTAATATTGTTGAATATCTCAATCACTCAAGTGAAGTAATCTTCAATGGTTTCTTTGTCATCCATTATGATATCTTTAAATATGCATAACCTAATATGATGTTTTTCATTATTTTATTTTATATTTCCATTGAATATTTCCTCATGTTGGTCCCATGGATCATTAGAATAATGAATAATCATTACCTTTGTATACACTATATTAGAAAATGACATGAGAATAACCTTTCGATCCTTTCTATTTTTCCTGAGACTATTTTTTTCTTTTATAAAATTTCATGAGTCCATTTGTCTTTCTTAATTTAGATCCCATAATATTTGTATCAATAACCTATATTATAAGGGAAATATGGTTGAGTATCATCCCATTTTTCATCATTTGATAGTTTTTTCTCTTAGAGGTAGAAATACCTTTTTTGATAACTATGTTGAGATTTTTCATCACCCGAAAATAAGGACCTCATAGAGTGAATAATCTTTCTTTGATACCAATTAAAATTATTAGGAATATATAAACTATTGAGAGGGGGATTATTGGTGCTCTATAATAATATAATTTAATAAGAAAATATCCTCTATATGATGTTATAGTTTTTCCATATCAAATTTTACTTCATTATAACCCATATGATGTAATAAAAATAGAAACTACCAGACATATATGTTTTTAGAAGGATTGATGCTCATATGATAATAAAATGATTACTTTATTCATTTTTTATCATAGTATTTATACCTATATATTCACTATATAATGAATGTGATTACACATAGTGTAACACTTAAAAATCCTTAGACATATCCAAATAGGTTTATTATAAAATATCATTATAGATAAAAATTGTTGCACAATCATAACAAGAAAGATCAATTTTCACCCTATGATTCTTTTTCAATATAATATTATTTTTATTTGAGACGTTAGTTTATTGGAATTTGAATATACTCACTATGTCAACTTATAGTCATTAAAATCAAACTCTATAATTGTTGTGACTTCTATGTTGGGTCTCCACAGCTAACCAAACTCTCAGATGACAAAAAACTAATCCACTATTATAATAAATATATTAAATAACTACTTCGAAATATCCTCGTGAATATAAAATCACATTTAAGTCCGGTTATCTATATTTCCTTATCTCATATTTTCAGTTCAATAAGCATTGAATGAACTTGACCTTTAAATAGCAATCCCTTGTATAATGAACTTAATCTCCAAGCTCTCTAACTGGTGCATTATTTAAATATTAGCATACCACCGTGGAATAACCAAAACGATATCTAAATCAATATTCATCTAGCCTCCAAAAAATATCATTCCCAATTATATTCAAGGATATTTTAAATCTTTTATAGAATATTGATGTTTCAAATATAACATTATATATTTGAAATCTATCTGAATATCATTAATTAGATAATTTCAGGTTCTTTCTATTTCACAAGTTTCATTCTACCATAACTTTGTGACTCAAAATGTCCCCCAAAATCCCTCAAGAAACAAGAACTTTTGGGAATTTAAACAGAGTCTTATGATCATTTGATCATCTATTTTTTCCTTTTATTACTCTAATCAATTAATCAAATTTATAGATTCAAAAAACTCAATAAATCACCTTTAGATAAAGTTATATTTTGATAATCTATATAATACAATTTATATAATTCCTATGATTCAAAGATTTATATTTTCAACCTTTTTGAATAAAGATATTTTAACACCTCTATAAACATTCCGTGTTTAGCACATGATCCATTTTTCATAAATCAAAACTATGATGGTAATTATTCCATAATAGAATCCACCTAACATAACTTTAAACAATAATCTTCATCAGAACCAAAAAACATTACTTTTGATGTCTAGGGCCATCAGATTCATCTTCCTCTACACCAAATATTATCCAAATAATCCACAAATATTTTGGTATAGTCTTCAAAATCCCCATTTAAATTGGTTAAATATGCATATATTGAATCAAAATATTACACTAAATCATTGCGATGTTAAATTATTGAATGAATAATATAGCATTGTCATTCTTTAATGAACAAACTATTTTGATATTCTGACCTTTATTCTTTTTACAACTACCTAATTTTATCAGATCATTTGTTCTCAACACTCATAAATTTTCTTCGTGTAAAATTACTTTCAGAAACATAATATCCTCACATTTGAAAACAAAATAGACTCTTAGTTATTTAAATGTTAATAACTTATATTTTAAATCCAACTTCTTATTTATCAACTATATGATAAATAATCATCTTATGTGTGGTGTTTGATATTTCCTTTTTCCAAAAAGCTCATCACACCAACTCTTATAATATCCAATTTCAATAACTTATGATCATTGTCACCCATCCACTCATCATCACCTAGATGTATTCATTAATAGAAACCATCATATAGATTAACCCCTACAAATAAGATATTTTTCACACATTTGGATCATGATAATTTCTAATCCCGAGTCTTCATCACCAACTAAATAATAAATGGAATTTTATCATATTTGAATATATATTCCAGAAGAAAGAAAAATTGAAATCGATGTTCATATAAAATTATCACATTGGGTTGCATCTTTTATATGATGATCACTATAACATAATACCCCAACTTTAACACCAAATAAAAAACATTAAAAAATGTTGATAATTTTTTATAAAAAAATCAACAATTCCAAATCATGGTTTATTTAAAAACAGACCCCAAAAAAAATATGTAACAATTTTATAAAATAAATGGATCTAGAACCCCACAAATATTTTATTCTCCCACTCATTCCACAACAAATATTAATTTTTTTTGGAATATTATCACAAAAGGCATACAATGCGCTCCCACATAGGTCACCAACAATAAAATATCATGATATAATTCACCATTAAAATTCCTTATATCGTAGGCATTCACAATTCACAACTTTATTACATAACCATGAAATTTCAAAATAGTATATTTTGTGAAGACACATCATCCACCAATGTTTTTCCCATAGAATCACCATCCAGGTCCTCCTTGGGGGAAAATGAGGACATGAAGTGGGAGTTCTCTACCTCAACGTGAAAATGACTGATAGGGTTTCTGATTTCTCATTGAGGCCCACACTTCCCCAGATTCAAGCATCTGCCTCCTCCTGGTGGCCCTCTATCGGCAGTTCCATCCACATCAATCCTATTATCGATGGCTCACATTCCATGCAGACCTGCTGATGTTTGACACATTGTGGTGGAGAATTTTAAAGCTTCAACCAACTTTCAATCAATCCTAGATCCATGACTTTTTCCTAGATCTAAAAACTATTTTTGGGATGATTTCCTTAGATAAACTGAGAAAAATCAATCAGCTATAAGGATTCAAGATTGATGAATCCTTTTACCTCGGATGCAATGTTGCGGGAAGCTGGGGAAATGAGTGTTCTTTCTCATGGGGATATTTCATAGTGTTCCTATACTAATGCAGCTATAAGGCTAAAATATGGATGGAGCCAAATCATTGGACTTATTAAATGATTCATGTGGGGGTAGAATCCATGGGCTCATCTGCCCATGTTGAATCCCACCCGAATGCGTTTGGGAGGGAATGGAAATTTGATACATCTCTCTGATTGAGGGAATCTTTTTACCTAGAGGATAACAATCTTAGAATATTGAACATTTGACCCATAGAATATCAATTTTTTGGGTTTCTCCAACTGGAAATGTGTCTCTCACGGTCTAGGATATTTTCACTGCTTCTTTATTTCAGATAACCTGAGTAATTGAGCTTGGGGCATTGGCTCCATGTTGTTAAAACATGGTTGGAAGAATTTATAAGATTTTTCTTTGGAATCTAATGTATCACATTCTAAAAATAACTTTTTTTATTTTCAGGTGTGGGCGTGTCTTCATGGAATCAATCGGTTTCTATGGAATCTAAATATCTTGCATGAAATTGGCATCCCCAATTGGGACTCATATCTATATTAACAACGAGACATATGATTTTTGGTTTGGAAATTATACAATGATGCAGATGGAGATTGATCAAAGATCCACTACAATTGAAAATGTAACACTTTTGGAACCTGCTGATAACAACCTAATTGATGTAGAGTATTAAAGAAGACCCTTTCCTGTAATGAATGTCTGTTTATTGGACACTCTTTGGAGCTATGTTAGAAGAAGGATTATTTTTTAGGGTTGTGGGATGAGAGTCCACTCATCCTATCTTTATCAAAAGAATCCAAAGAAAAATAATGAGAAATTGTTGAAATATATTTTCCATGATGGAGATTTCCTCAAAGGGACAATTTCAAATGTGGAGGATGTGTTGATTACTTACTCTCAAGAGACAAATAAGGGGCTTCTTGTGGGGTCTCTAATGAGGAATAAATATTGGGCTCTCATCTTTTCTGGAGAGTTTAAAGCCAATGATGATGATAATTCTATGAATAGAAAACGTATTGACTTTCAGAAAACACAAATTCAGGCTACTCCCCATATTACACAAAGTGATAATGATTGGAATGAACAATTCAATGAAGATGAAATAAAAAATGTTGTTGGTCATCACCAGTCATTGGAGGGGATGACTACATCAGGTAATCAAAATGGTAATAAAATATTAGAAGGTAATTATCCAGTATCATATAAAAATTTTACTACCTCTTCAGAATCCATAATGGTTAATAAGTGTTTTCGACTTGTTTCATATCTGAAGAAAAGGTCTTTAGTGGATCAAAAAGTTGTTATAAAAAAACTAGATAATATTTATCCCTTTTCCGATAAAAAAAATTCATTTTACAATTGAGATAAAAGATATATAAGAATCAATATACCAAGAAATTTTTTGTCTGGCTCGATCAAAGGATGTAGAAGGATAAATGACTTCATTGTCAAGTGACACCTCCACTGATAAAGTTAAATAGATGAAGGTAGACAACTCTTAATCTGAAAGAACTGATGCCATGACCTTATATGAAAGGAATAAATCTATTCCCACATGTTTGAGAAGGTATATGGGTCAGGAGTGCGGATGTGTATGAGTTGACTGGTATGAAATTTGAGTAGAGGAAATAAAAATAAGTAAAAATTAATGAAAAATATCGGTTTCTCGCTTTTATGTTTTGTGCATATTTCTTTGCCCATGTATGCTCTTTGGTCCCTTTATTTGATTTTTTATTTATAATATAAGTTGAAATGACTCTATACTTAAAAAACACCATCCACCATACTATTCCGTATTCCCACCCACATTTATTTAGACTAGAGATGTAAATCCGGGATCTATACTAGATTCTAGTACCACTACCACTATTAATTCATTATAAAATCAACTATTACCTTAAGAAACAAATTTTATAACAAAAATACATATATATTGGTCTTATAAAATGGTATGTTGACCCATATAGAATTCTCAACACCCTATATAACTCACTTATAAATTTCATCAAACTCAAAAATCTGGAATGACCCTATGGCCAAATGGAACATCCTCCTTGTTCCTCACCACTACATTATCCCCAACCCCCACTAACACTTTTATACTATTTTATAGTATTTGGAACAGAACCCATGTTTAATTAGAATAAAATAATATAGTATTAATAAATTTACCCATCTCCCCTCTTAAAATATGTTCAATAGATGTTCATTATTTTGAGATCAAATTCAACATAGGGACCTAGAAATATATTCCAAAATAGTAATTATCAACAAAAAATAAATATATTTTATTGTTAAAAACTTAACAAATAATTATTATAAGAATTAAAATATATAACAAACACAATTTTCAATATTTAAAAATTAAATCTACTATTTATTATTTTCCACCAGTAATCTATTTCCATAAGGGTGTGTAAATAGGACGGTTGGTTTTGTTTAAAAATAAATTTTACCCAAATTATATTAGCAGGTTCGAAAAAATTTCAACCCACATTTTACATCCCAAAATACAGGTTTCTTTAAAAATAAACATTACAACATGAGTCAGTTTAAAGGGTGGATTAATTTTGTTATAAAAGGTAATAACAACTTATAAATTGTTTTTCTTCATATTTATAATGTGTGAAATATATTTTTGTGATATTAAAAAATATTAATTACTCTATATTAATCTATAATATATCAATTAAATAATATTTATATTTTAAAAATTAGTAATGCCAATTATATTTTATAAAGAAAATTTAAAACCATTAGTATAAAATACTTTTAAACATAGGATGAGTGGGTCATGTAAACCAAAGTTAAAAATATTTTTACCCCACCACCTGAACCAACTTGACTACAAGAAAATATAGTGACCACCTTGTCCAATTTGGTTTTATGATTTTATGATTTTGGTGGTGTGTTAGATTTATTTGGTTTGGTTTTGTGGTTTTATTGTTTTCTAAACACCCCTAGACATTTCCCTTTATCAATTCAAGTTCTATTCTTATATAATAATATGACCATTAATATCTTTGTTTAATTTCCACCAATAATCAATTTGAAATAAATATTTTTCAACTATAAACTCATGTAAATTAATTTATTCATCATTAATAATTATTCAATATATCATATTTTTGGGATTCATCACTTTATATATTAATATCAATGTAAATTCTTCAAGAATATATATATTTCCAATTTAATCCCAAAACATTATTCCAGATTATTATAAATTATCTACCCATCATGGAATGAAAAAATAATCATAGATTCATTAAAATTAAATTAGAGATCATAATTTATAGTCTCCTAAATTTATTCAATAATGAAGGAAGTTCTTGAATTATCCAATAATCCCCAATTTCATTTTATAAAAACTATGTCTCTATTTTCACTTTTTTTTAGTTGACAACATCATAAATATTCCAAGCCCCATTGTGATAAAAGATATAATAATCCAAGAAAAATACATGGTGAAAATTTAATTACCTAAATTCAATTCTTCTTACTCTCACATAAATTACATGCATAATCTATCACAATGTTATTTGATAACTTTTTCATTTAATAAACCCCTTTGATTGACCCCCCTAAATTCATTAAGTAGAATTGAAATACAAACAAATTATTTATATCCACTTTCTCTAACAGTAAATTTCAATACCTCTACATAAAATGTATCACATTTGATATTATATCTTTCATAGAAATAATATATAAAAATACTAATAACTTAAAAAAATAAAAAATAAATCATCACTTGATAATTTTTTGAAAACCATCACCACATAAATTTACCCAAAAAACTAACAAAGGGTAAATTAAAAACCACAAACCAAATAAAAAACTCAATATTTTATTCAAGAAATATAAAATTTTTAGCTTACACTTCTTAATCTAAAACCCATAAAAATTAAAAATTGTGGAAAACTCAAACATATTGGTATATACACCAAAATATATATTCATCTCCAACGGTTAAAATAAACCTCTAAAGGTTCTAAACTATAAAATAAATAATCAGAGAATATTAATAACCCACTGTGATGTATTATAATGTTACAATTACTAATATATCTATCGTTTGAGTTATATTTACCTTTCCCGAATAAATTTTCTCCCTTATACAATTTCCCCTCTTTTCTCATGTTATAATCATTATTTCATGGTGAAATTTCATATTGTCATTCATTGGAGTTGATCCAGAAAACATTATCCATATTATTATTCATATTTTAGGTCATCAATAAAAAAAATTGGGAACATGGGTTTATATATGTAACCATTTAAAATAACATGTTTTTCTTTTTATTATAAATTACTTTCATACCACCAAAGATAAAATATTAAAAAACTCTCAATGCATTGAGGAGAGGAGATAAGATAACTCATAATTATTTTTATCTAAATTCTTATATCATATATTTTTATAATTTTTATTTGAGCTATATAACCTCTTTAAATTCTATTCTATTTAATTTATAAATTTAATTTTTTATGGTTGATTCATCCAAACCATTGAAATCGTATTAGATAAAAAAATGGTCTTAGATCCATCCTTTGTATCGAAGACTTAATTGGTTTCATGAAATGATCATAAAGGATGCCCACTATTTCTATAACCCATGGTGATCCTATAAGATATTCAATTGAATTTTATCCATTATATAATGAAACATACCATAGTTAATAAAAAACATGCATGTCCACATTTCATAGAATTATTAGATATCATTTTTAGAAAAAATTTATTCATGGTTATATACCAAATTAGTAATTAATGTATAAATGGATTCCTAATGATATTATAGGTATTGATCATTGTTTAAAAATCCATGTATGCAATTAATTTTGGATTATATTATAAAGAATTTAATCATATTTCTATATGAAAAATTTGTAATGAATTCTAGAATCTTTTTAGGATAAAATAATTAATAAATAATGAAAATGGTATAATATTTTATATGCATAAGAAATATTTAAAATGTTTTATCATAAAAAATTATAAATAAATTAATAATATTTTCACTCATTTTAATGATATTTTAAAAATAAAATACATATTGGTGTTGTAAATTTTAAAAAGAATCATTTAAAGTATTTGACTTGGGTTTTTACATGTTATTTGTCACTCCTGGTAATATAAATTCTGGAAGAGAAGGATACAAAAAACATTCCCATGGAGGAACTTATTAGGACCCACATAACCTATGATATTAGTATGACGGGAAAATATAAAAATGAGGAAAATTAAATCAATAAAAAAAAATTTACTTTAAAAAAAGTTATCAATGATCGTTTGAGTGTGAAAAAAAAATTACAAAGTTAGAATAGAAGATAAACAAATTTATGGGAAAAATGAAATCTAATTTTCAATCCAAAATGTAAAAAACTATAGAAACGTAGGATACATGATATGAATTAAAGAAGGGGGGAAACATAAAATATATGTGTCATATTTTAATGAAAAATAAGAAAAAAATAAAAAATATTAGAAAAATTTCAATGTTCTAACTTGGAGTTCTTGTAACAATTCACTCAACCCAGTGATGTTAGGTAAAAAAAGAGCTTAATATATACTGTTAAAAATAATATAAATGATGCGGTGAGTTCAAATAATTTTTCTTATTATAAAAACTATTTTAATTATAAATATAATAAAAATAATAATGGTCCACCTGAGAAAACAAAATTTGAACTTACTATAACATTTAAAGATCTTAAAAACGAAATATATTTAATTTATTGATAATAAGAATAACATATCCTCATAAAAGGTGTAATTGATAATTAAATTAAAAGATTAACCAAATATTAACCAATATAATTTCATTGTAAAATATCTTAGTGTTTATTTTTATAAATTATCTAAAGCTAAATAACATCTATATTAATTTTTTGGTTCTCAATTTCATCATAAGTAATTTATTATCCATTGATGAAAAAAATCAAGAAATATCATAAAAATATTCAAATTGTTTAAGAGTAATTCTTTAATAAAAATGTTGAAATAATTTTCCATACAACTATGTGAATTATTTATGTGTGAAACTATAAATGTTTTTGTTAAAAAGAACAAAAAATATGTCATTTCTCTTATATTTTCCATGAGATAACCTTTAACAATGAAAATATAGATTCCAAAATATTTTGGATAACATTAAAATACCCAAATTAATTTTGGTATTTAAATATTTTGTATCATTATTATTTTACAAGGCAAAACTGTCAAGATAAAATAATAATGAGTAAGTTTTATATGGATAATATGTAGACATGACATATTTGTGGGGACTACTTTAGTTAATCTATTTATAGTAGATTGATGGAGGATATATAACATTAATTATAAATAAAAGATTAAAAATATAAATTATGTACCATTTTATTTATAGCTATTATTGAGGATACATTATATATTTATGCCTTGAAAAATAACTTGATTAGTTTTTGTAAATTTTATGGTTGTGATTGGAAATTTTATTTTGGGAATATTGTTTTCAAATTATCTTATTCCATATCAAAACTCTTATTTTCTACATGTAATTTTCAAACTGTTTTGTTTTTTAAAAAATTATATTTCTTGATAATATATAAAATTATTGAGCATTTTTAAAATATGATTTGGTCATTTTATCAAAAACACCAACAATAACCAACGATTAGGATCTTTCATAAAGTTAAATTCAAAAATAACATTTTTGTATGGATTTCAAACTTCGTAAGAGACATAAGTTTTCCATCAATACTAAAAAGGAGGTGACCAATTAAAAAGCCACAAATCTATTACAAACTGATTTATTCAATCCAAATAAAATTGAATTTATAGTTTCCAAATCATACACAATTCCAATTGTTAACAATTATATATGATTTAATATGATATATTTCATAGTAAAATAATGCTTATTAACAATATTTTATTAAATTTGAAAATAAATAGAACAATATAAAATGTTATAAGATTATTTCCATTTATTGTGATCATATATTAGATTTTATAAAAACGACATTGATGTACTTTTATATTAAAAAGGACATAATCTTGTTTTTATGTTAATGTAAATCATAGAAAAATTATTTCTGATCTCTTTAAGAGATTAACAAATATCTTGACTTAATTAAACTTCCTTAATACTTTTTTGTTGAGTTAGTCATTAATATTTATTATTAATTAACCACATTCTCAAAAGATCATTTATTGTGAAGACACAATATGCTAATTTTAATGTAAAGAGTCCTATGATTAGTTATTTTGCGCTCTCACGTTACAAATGATATATTCTAAATACTAAATACCACTTCGGTAAAACTTATCCTAAAATACTTGTAGTTATTTTTCATGGATACTCCATATCAATTAAATAATAGTGAATTTTTAATAAAGGGAACAATACCATAGAATGATCTTTCTTATGTCAAATATGATGATAATTTACCAAAATATAAACACCAAATTGATGATGATAAAGAAGACCTAAAAAAGGATATCCATTATTATTTCACCTCATTTTAATGAAGATAATGTTGAGGAATAATTCCCTTCAACTCTATTACCAAATAAATTCATTAAATATGAAGGACACCCCTTATAATATTTTAATAGGGAATTTAAAATAGGTTCTCATACTAGAAATATTGTTTTAAATGAGGTAGAATATGAATATTTTTTGTCACATATTGAACCCTAAAATATTTATTATGCTATTTATGTTTAAAATTGGGTAATTTATAAGTAAGAAAAACTAAACCAATTCATAAGGAATACTATGTTTACATTTGTTAAAAGTATCAATGATCATCTCATTATTTGTACAAAATTATTTTTCACAAATAAACGTGATGATTAAATGAACATAGTTAAGAATAATTCATGAATTATACCAAAAGTCTATAATAAAAATACATTTATAATATTGACCCATTTCAACACTTCACATGAATTGAATATATTATAATCTTATTATCATTAACCATTGATTTAAATTTATTAATTTTTTAAATAGATATTATAAGTGATTTCATATATAGTTTGGTTTTTAAAATGATAATTGTTGAGCATCCAAAATGTTTTAAAAAATCAGGGATTATAAATCATGTACTTATGTTAATTAATTCACTTTATTGGTCAAAAAGTTCCTTTATTCACTATATGAGAGATTAACGAAATATATTTTGTATAATTATTAAAAATGGGAAAATTGAATTATACCTTATTTGTAATATTTTTGTCTTCAAATGGTTAACTATTTTTTAAATATATTCCAATGATATAATTTTTGTTTTTATGAAATTATCTTTTTAAAATGACTTTTTTATTTAATGTTAAATTAATTTAGTAAGAGATTTATGGGTGAATTAATATTTCCCCATGATTTTAAAATTAACCAAAATAAAGTTGATATTTTTATTATAATATAAGTAAAAAAACCATTGAATCATTTTGGTATGGATCCAGTTAATGAAATTAGTATAAATTTGAGTTCTTATTGTTATCTAACATTGGAAAAATCTAGTAAAATTATTTCTAACAATCTATAAAGGGGAATTATTAGTATAAATATTTACCTTACCATTACATGGAAGAAACTTATATTTATTGTACATCTTTGTCCTAATTTTATATACAATCATATAGAATGATATTTGAAAAATATAATTTTTTAATATTTCAAATTTCTAAAAATTCTATATTTTTCTACCAAAAATATAAATATTTTGAACTTACTAGACATTTTAATTTTTATATATTTGGATTCAAATTATTCAAGAAATGTATAAGTGTGACTTTTTGAAACATGAAATATTTTATAAGGTAAGTATTTGTTTAAAAAAATTTCAAAACCATAGATTTTATGGTTGTTATGATCTATCAGTATAATTATTTGTTTTATTTTTTTAGAATAAATAGTACATGGAATTATTATAGTTGTCATTGTTTCCTAATGAGTAGGACTTAACAAAAATGGTAGGGGATCATGTTATAATGTTCTATGTTAGAAATGGTTCTTAGTAATGGGGGACGTGTCATGCCATTACATGAGGGGGTTAAACTATGAAGTTATTTCTTACATAAAAATATGTGGGAAATGGTAATTCATTGTCTCTTATGAATGAATAATTGCAGTGTGAAGTTCATGATCATACATTGTAGGGTTTCTATTCTAATTTTTGTTTCTCTGGGTCGTGGTGTTGCACCATGATGTATACGGTTACCCTTTAACACCTTTGTTTAGTTTTTATGATATCATTTGGAGAGTCACGACACAATGAAACATTTAATGAAAAATTAATCATTTTTTATTTTTTAAATGTTTTAAATATGAAAATTCCATTATATTTTTGAGTTTATCCAGCTGAAAGGGAATAGAGGTAGTTTTGGATTATATTTTCCCCATCCTTCCATACCTTTTCTCTATGGAGGGTTTCGGCTCCTGGATTTAGTAGTATAAGTGACATATTTTCTATCTATCTTATATTTCAGCTTTATGTTCCTATATTTAGATTTAAATGACTATTTTTTTGGGATTTGATGCTGATTTCATTGATGTAAGAATGAATTGCTTCAAAATTGAATGGATATTGATCGGTATGGATGAATGAGAACAATAAAAAATGAATAGACATAGTTGTATACTATTATATTATAGGTCGGATTATGTGTTGAATTAATATATATTTTATAAAATTGGGATGAAATTACATGATGAATTAATTTACATTGGTGGGTGATTTGTCAGACACTGGCCCAGGTGTGTGTTTGGAGCAGGACACACCCCATATTTCATGGTTTTGACAAGGATACATCACCATTTGAGATTTAACTCAATTATGTCTTAATGGAAAATTAGTAATTAATCATTTAATTTATTTATATGTTATTTTAATTTATTATGAGACGTTTTAGATTTATTACAGTTTCATGTATGATGAAGGTTCAATGATTTATATGTTGTGGATGGAAAAAGGATTCTTAAGGGGAAAATTGAGGGTTGAGGTAAGTGGTCCCTAACATTACCTATTAATAAATTCAAAAATATTCTGTAAGGATTATAACCACAAGCAGGTGGGTGTAAGTTATTTTAGAAAGAACCATGATCAATTTCCACATTCTTAGGTGGGGTTAGGGAGGCTCGTTGGACTCTTATGGAGTCATGTGTAATATATTAATGTCTCAAAAATGGATACCTTTACTACATATATAGTGTTATTAAAGTGTAAATGTAACTCAACAGGTGTCCAACAATGAGTGGTGTTTTAATCAAATGGTGTAGTGTTAAATATATGATTCTCACCTAGATATAGACACAGGGGACTGATTATGGGATTTAAATAAATTAGATTCAATACATATGAGCATGAGAAAGATGATGGGGATGAATTGGAATGGGTATGAGTATGGTTTACTCATTTTTTTGATGAGTACTAGATATCAATTTCTTGATAGGTCCCCCCTAACCTTTCATTTAAAAAACACGGTCACTAATGACCATGTCATCCTGGGAATTCAATATAATATATAGGGAATGGAACTGTGAGGGGTGTCATTATCTCCAATTTCTTTTGTGAGTCCTGCATGGAATTATTGAGTATTCCCTGATGTTATGAAATCATCTTTTTAATGATATATAGTCTTTATTATTGTACTTTAGTGTTCCATTACATCCTAACCCTTGTGAGATGGGAATTATCCGACATCCTGTGCTTTTTTGTGGGTAACCTAGCTTAATTTATGCGTTCTTGTTAAAGAACATCAATGGTGTGATTTATCTAGTGATAAATTTATTTTTTGGGGACTATTACTAGAGTATTATATCATTAATCATGATTTTGATATGTAATAATTTTTCAAGTTATATTGATTATTCATTCACTAATGTTGTTTAAGTTATGTTGACAATCCATCCACATTGGGAATAGGTTTTGATGATATGTGCTAACCATGGGAAATGTTTTATTGATAAATCATTCACCTTGGGGATTATGTTTTGGTGACTTATTATTCACCTTCATTTTCCATAGGTAATTTATAAAAACCCTAATTTTTATTACATACTAAAACCTGATTTATTACATAAAATATTCACATGATACAATATATAATATCGAGTGGTTTTATTTCTTTGTGGCGTAGGAAAATTACATAACAGATTAGAACATAAAACAGACAACATCATTATTGAAAACATCCTCTACATGACCACCACATTCCCACGTACTTAGAATTTCATGGGATGACCTGAGGATATCCATAAAAAAAGGGTGAGATATAATGAACAATAAGGTAATAAACATTGAATAACATGTGGAATAAAATACATGTTATAAAATAGGATTATCAATGGAGCACAAGAAAAACATGAATGTAAATGCATGATAAAGCATGATAATCATAATCTAGTAATGTGGCAACAACACTTAACATGGAATTAGCATGAGACAAGGCTCATTGCACGTGAAGAATGAGTAAACCTTCATTGCACATGAATAATGAGTAAAAATACGTTAAACATGAATTATCATGAGTCAAGACCCATTGCACATGACATATCACTGTACTAATCTTTACCCAATTCATTGGAGCACTATCAAGGCGCACCCTTCTTAAAGATTTCATTTCATGCATAAGTGTGCCACATGGATCATATAACATGGAATAAATCAATATCACAAGTTATTCCATGATTATGTAATGTGGAATAAATAAATGAAAGTACCATTAAATATTTATATGTTAATAAAGGTGAATACCTTAGATAGAGACATGGGTATGATATTCACTAGACAAGGATCTCGGCTTGGAAAATGTGGTGCAATTTTGACAGCATAACGATGTGACATAATGATTAATGAAAATTTTCTAAGAGAGGGAAATGGGTGTCTAATCATATGTACATGAAATGTAAAATAAAGGGGTCAGATAGATACATGTCCCAAAAAAATGTAATGGAATTTAGATGCATAATACAAAAGAATTACATGGATGAAAAATTGGAGAGTGAAATCCCTCACGTAATTTCAGCATGGTAACAGGTGTACAAGGGAGGAATTAGTGAGAGATAAAGGTGTATACAATCATCCAAACAAAAATAGGGCAGTATGGGGGAGGTGATAAATCATATCCTAACATTTTTAATTAAAAACAAAAGGGCATAATAAATTAAAAATAATTGGACAGAAATGAGAAAGGATAAATCACTTACATGGAAGTGTGATCCAAAAGGCTTGGGAGAAGCATGAGAGAGGCTTCTTGGGATCTTGGGTCACCTTGGGAGGATTATAGAGAGAGGATGATAAATGTTTGTCTAAATACAAAGTCTTTTAGTGAAGAGTAAGTGAGAGGTTGGGTGGGTTTATATAAGAAAAGAGAGGGAATTATTTATAATTTAGGTTTGGGACACCTCGCATTAAACTAATCAAAACAAAAAAGAAACCAATGTTTTATACCCCTATATTTTTCCAAAGGGTATTGGAAAAAAATATTTTATAAGTCCAATGGCCGAACATCTTAAAATAATCGGGTTTCTTATGTAGAGGTGGGTCACACTCACAAGGAAAACAATTTAAAAAGAAAAAATGATTTATTAGTCTTGGAGGGTCCACTAAATCTTTGTAAAATAAATAAAACAAATCTTAAATCACATTATTTTAATGATAAAACATATATTGGACAAACATAATGTTCATTGTATTTTATTACATCACTATTGAGTCATTATGATTTCATAAAACACATTATATATTTAAATGGTATTTAATTTTTACCCAATCATTCAACTGTCTCAGAAAATTATGAATAATTTACCATTGGATAATTACGACGTCCTCATTCCAAAAATAATATTCATTTTATCTAAATAATTTTATAAATATGTGAATTTTCACATTTAAAATAAAAACCAACATTTACCGAAAATTCATGGGTTTTGACAAAAACAATTTTCAAACCTTAATAAAAATTAAAATTGCATTCATAAAATAATAGATCAATTATATTTAATAAAAAGTAATTTAATAATAATACTTTATTGAAATATTATTTAATTCAAAAATCCATTAATTCATCAAAATAGATTTCTTAGTAGAATATTAACTGCAATACTATTTGTGCTTTAAAATATATTTACAAAGTAATAATAATAAAATAAATGTCCATTATTTATAAAAATATAATGTACATAGTCATAGTGCAAGGTTCTTGTTACATAACCTCTTATAACTCCCGCATAATACTGAAGGGTATGGTGTGCGTTGGTGACAGACTCTTGGGATGGCTCGAATAACATCGCTCGAGTGGTAATCTCTATTAACTTCCACATATCCTGTAGTCGGTTCCGCTCAAGCTTCACGTGTTCAAGCTCAGCTTGGGCTCAGTCAAGAGTCAATCCCAATGATGCCTCCTCCCATTTGAGCTCCGACAAATGGGCTTGGTATGGGTAGAGTCTACTTTATTCAGACATTTCTTCCTTTGTCTGAGTAAATTGGATTTTTTAAAGCCCTATATTTATACAAATCATGTGATTTCTGTTCAACGACAATATTTACAATTGTCACAATTCAAAACGGTATTTTAAAATCCAGAAACACAAAACCAATGATGTTCACATTTTATATATCCATAATAAGTCATTTTATTTGATCAAGAAAATTTTTCATTAATGAATGTTTGGGTCGTTACAATATTCCCCCCTAATGAAATTTCACCCTCGAAACATCATTTTCCCACTCTAAATCAAATGTGGGTAACTTTTCTTCATCACTTCCTCTGATTCGCACATCCCTTCTTCAAACATTTGGTTTCTCCACAACACAATGATGACGGGAATTTTCTTATTTCATAGAACTTTTTCTCTACAATATAATATCTTCACTGGTTTCTCCTCATAAGAAAGATCATCATCTAGCTGTACTACATATGAAGGGATTACATGTGAAGGGTCGAGAATGTATTTCCTTAAGAGGGATACATGAAAGACATTATGTACTTTGGCCATAATAGGTGGAAGTGCTAGTCAACAAGCCACAACCCTCACACGATCAAGAATCTCAAAAGGGCCAATGTACCTAAGACTTAAATTCCATTTATTTCCAAACCTCATGACCTTTCTCCATGGAGATATGCATAGAAATACCATGTCTACAACTTCAAACACAAGGTCTTATCGTCAGTTATCTACATAACTCTTCTGTCAACAATGGGATGCCTTGATATGCTGGTGAATTATTTTCACCTTCTCTACCATTTATTTTACCATTTCTGGTCCAAGAAGCTCATGTTCACCGACTTCATCCCAACATGTCAGTGTTATAAACTTCTTCCCATAGATAACTTCATATGGTTCCATTCCAATTCTCAAGTGGAAACTGTTATTGTAGGAGAATTCAACTAGTGGAAGATGTTTGTCCCACCCTCCTTTGAAGTACATAGATCATGCTCTATACATTTCCTCAATTGTGTTCATAATCCCCTCGGACTGGACATATGTTCGAGGATGATAATCCATACTGAAGTTCATCTCAGTATCTACATCATGTTGAAGACTCTTCCAAAACATAGAGGTTAATATTAGATCTCGATAAGATATAATAGATCGTGGTACTCCATGAAATCTTACCACTTTCCGGATATATATCCGTGCCAGCTGATCCAATGAGAAATAATCCCAAATTTCAATAAAGTGTGCAGAGTTTGTAAAATGATCCACAACAATCCTGATTGGATTTTTTCCTTTGGATGTCTTCGGGAGTTCAGTGACAAAGTCCACGGTGATGTTGTCCCATTTCCAGGCTGGTATGGGCAATGGTTGCATCATCTCCTTAGACTTAGGCCTCTCAGCCCTCACTTGCTGACACACCAGGCACATTGATGTATACTCATTGATATACTCATTCATATTATCCCACAAATAATTCTATCAGATAACTCAATACATCTTTGTGTTTCCTGGATGGATAGTGAAATTTGAACTATTCGCATCATCAAAAAGTTCCTTCTTCGGCTCCGGACATGTTGGAACACATAGTCATTTCCAAAATCTCCCAATTCCTTCTTTATTAACATTGAACTCCAAGGATTTCCCTTTCCAAATAGCTTTCACTCTCTTTTTAATTCCCACATCATCCTTTTGACCATCCTTTAACCTTTTCAAAAGAGATGGTTGAGAAATCATTTTTGAATGGATTGATGATATTCCCTTCTTTGTGATTTCCTTGTCCATTTTTAACAAATCTACGAATAATGGATCCTTCTCAATTATCATTAATGATAGAATTTATGGGTCCATTATACATATATCTTCCTCCATCTTGTTCGATTTTCTACGGTGGAAATGGATTTATAATTCATAGTCTTTGATCAACTATAACCAACTTCATTGGTGCTTGTTCAACTGTTTCTGTGTAAATATATACTTGAGGCTTTTGTGGTACGTATATATTTCACACTTCTCCCTAGAAAGATAATTTTTCCAAATTTTTAAATTTTGGATCAATGTAGCCAACTCCAAATCATGTGTTGGGTGATTCAACTCATGAACATTCAATTGCTGTGAAGCATAGGTAATGAATTTTCCATTTTTCATCAACACACATCCCAAGCCCTTCTTTAAAGCATCATTGAATACTACAAAAAGTCTTCCACTTGTTTGTAAATTGATCACATGAGCAGTGATAAGCCTCTTTTTTAACTCCTTGATTCTTCCTTTTCATTCATCACTCCAATCAAACTGTACTCCCTTCCGAGTTAGTTTGGTAAGATGGTTGGAAAATCGTGAGAAATTTCACACAAATCATCGATAATATCCAGCTAACCCCAAGAAGCTACGAATATCCATTACAGATGTTGGCCTCAGCCATCCCTAAATTGAATCTGTTATGTAGGGATCCATATATATCCCTTTTCTTGGGATGATATGTCCCAATAATGAGACAATAAAAAAGAACTCACACTTGCAATAATTTGCATAGATCTTCCCCTTATGAAAGGTCTCTAGTACAATTCATAAATGCTCCTCATGACCTTACTTGGTTTTGGAGTATATCTGAATATCATCTATAAAGACTACCACAAATTGGTTTAGGTAATCCCTAAATACTCTATTAATCAAGTCCATGAAGATTTCTGGAGCATTACTGAGCCCGAAAGGCATTTCTATGATTTCATAGTGCCTGTATCTGGTATGAAAAGTAGTCTTAGGGATATCATCCTTCTTCACCTATACTTGAAAATATCCAAACCACAAATCCACCTTGGAGAAGTATTGTGCTCAACGCAGTTGATCAAACAAGTAATAAATTCATGGGAGAGGATAGTTGTTCTTTATCTTAATTTTGTTAAGCTCACGACAATCAATCCAAATATTCATTGACACATCATTCTTCTTGACGAAGACGACTGGTTCACCCCATGGTGAAGCCCGTGGGCATAGAAACCCTTTATCCAAATTCTCATGTAGTTGTTTTTTCTACTCATAAATCTCCACAAAAACCATTCTATATGGATTCTTGGAGATTGGAAATTCCCCATGTATAAGATATATTGAGAATTCAACATATATTCTAGGAGGAAGACCAATAAATTCCTCCAGAAACACTTTAGTGAATTCCCTCACAATAGGAATGTCTTCAAGGATGGTTGCCTCCATAGACTCAATCATCTGAGCCAGATACGCGTGCTCATAGGGCCATAAAATCCTCACTTGAGATGATGGAGCTAAGGAAGATTCATCTTCCTCCTTGAACTTGTATCGAATTGGGGGTATATTCTCCACATGGAGAGTGATTTCCCTCTCTTCACAATTTATGTTGGCTCTATATATGGAATGTCAATCCATGCCAATAATTGCATCAAATTATACCTGAGGGAGTATGATGAGGTTCTCTAGGAATCTCAATCCACATATTATAATAGGGGAGGATTAATATTCATGGGCTGTAATGATATCTCCATTTTCCGTACTCACCAACATATTTACTTCCATGATTTGTGGTGGTGTTGGGATTCTTCTACTAAACATTCGGGAAATAAAAGAATTCACATAACCTAAATAATAAATTATGTTCACTATTCATGAATGAATAACTAGAATACCTATCACCACTTCATTATCGGGGTTCACTTCGGTAGTTGTGATGGAAAAATCTCACCCTTGCAGCCTTGTAGGTTGTTTGTTGCCTATGAAAACCCTTAGTTTATGTCATTGATTTTCATGATGCCCTGGTTCTTTATAGTTGTAGTAATGAAAAACGCGTTGAGGTTTGAAAAGAGTGTTCCTATCCTCTTTTGTAGCCACAGGTTATTATTTTTGGAAATTAATAGCTAGGTTCCCTGTTCTTCCACACCTAATGCATTTTCTCATCCCCTTCAGGCAATTTATGGGGTGCTTTATTCCACAACTTTTCTAATTGGGGTGATGGATCTTCTTATCACCGTTTGATTTATCTATCGGACCACCAGCATTGAAGTCCACCTTACACTTCTTATCCCCATGATACCCCTGAGATTCAATGATCTCCATTTCAACCTTGAGGGAACATCAAAAAAATTTCTCATAGCTGTCGAAGTCACGGATCACCAGCACTTTCCGTAGGCTAGGTTTCAGCCCACCAAAGAAGCGGCCAACCTTAAATTTGAGGGTAATGAAAAATCTGGAGGCATATTGTGCAAGACTTGTGTAGTTTTTATCATACACTCCAATAGATTCATCATCATTTTGCTTTAGGGCAAGGAAGTACCTTTGAATCTGGAGTCGGAGGGTGCACGGAAAATAATTATCGAAAAAAATCTTCTGGAAATCCTTTCATTCCAATGCCTCAATCTGCTCCTCGGGATTTGTATTTTTGATTAACGTCCACCATTGATCTGCTTCACCTTCCATATGATAAGCATCCATAAAATCCTTTTATTGTTCAGATCATTGAAGGATGGATAAGATCTTTTCAATGTATTTGATCCATTGCTTGGCGATTGAGGGATCTGACGATCCATTAAAAGTATAAGGAATTTCTCTCATGAAGCTCTTGATATCGAATTGTTATTTCATGGGGGGGGGGGGTTGTGAACGTTCCACTTGACCCATGTTTATATTCAAATATTGAGTTAACGAAGAGGGAATTGCATCAATTTTTTTAATTCCTGCTCCCATCAGATTGGGCATCTCATTAGCACTGTCATCACATTGATCTTCACATCAGTTGTTAGCTCGAGTCCTCCTATTACAGGACATTAGTTGGATTAAAGGGAATGTTAGGGGTAACACATAAAGGGTAATCCAGAGAAAAATTTTATGACTTATAAATAACTTTTATTTCCTTAACTTATGAATCCATAAGAATTAATCTATGTTATTCATGATCTAATTTCTAACATATATTATTAGGGTCATTTTTTTAATTCCATTAATAAGGGTTCATAATAAGCTTGTGAATTTACCAATGAATATCCCCCGATAGTGTCGAATCCAAGAGTGCAGTAAACCATGTTGTGGTGCACCAATTCTCGTTCGAGTCTTGCTCAAAGCGGTGTTTTCGGGTTTTACCATAAAGATACATCTGTGCCAGAGCCACCTCTACCTACTCGTATCCAGATAAGTATGTTTTTTCTTGATAAACCACATAATCAATACTCTCTAATACTTAGGGATGTTTTTATTATACTTATTATGGTCTCTAAGTCTTCACTAGAGTTTCTAATCTTGATCCAAGAAATAACTAAACCTATCCTCTGATACCAACTACAACAACCCTGTTATTTATTACACACTAAAACCAGATTTATTACATAAAATCATCACTTCATACAACATATAAGATAATGAGGTCTAGTGTCTTTAGGGATTTAGAACATTAGGAACACTGCATAATAACTTAGAAGATAAAAAACACAACATATTTATTAAAAACTTCCTGTACATTACCACAACATTCCATCGTACTTAGCATTGTATGTGATAACCTGAGGAAATGCCTAAGAAAAGGGCGAGATATGAATCCTAGTAAGGGGAAAAACATGGAAAAATTGATGAATAAAATACATGTTAGACAATAGGCATATGAATAGAGCACAAGAAAAAAATGAACACAAATGCATGATAAAGGATGATAATCATATCATGGAAATGTGGCAACAACACATAACATGGAATTAGCACGAGCCAAGGCTCATTGCACATGAAGCATGAGTAAACCTATATTTCACATGAACCACGAGAAAAACCTCATTTTTCATGAATTATCATTTGTAAACACCCGTTTCACATGAGGTATCATGATTCTATACTTTACCCAATGCATTGGAGCACTATGAGGGCCCACCCTTCCTAAACATTTCATTTCATGCATAAGTGTGCCACATGAATCATATAACATGGATTAAATCAACATAATAAGTTATTAAAAAAATTATGTAATGTCAAATAAATATATGAATGTACCATTCAATATGTATATGTTTATAAAGGATAATACCATTGATATAGATATGGGTATGGTAATCACTACACAATGATATTGGCGTGACATAAGGATTCATGAAAATGGTTGATGAGAGAGAAATGGGTTTCCCATCATATTTAAATGAACTAGAAAGTTATGGGGTCATATAGATACATTTTTTAAAAAATTTAATGGAATTTAGATGCATACTAAAAAATAATTACTTGGATGTAAAAGAGGAGAGAGAAATCCCTCACGGAATTTCAGCATGGTAACGAGGGTACATGGGCGGAATTAGTGAGAAATAAAGTGGTATCCCATCACCCAAACATAAACAGGGAAGTATGGAGGAGGTGAAAAAGAATACCCCAACATTTTTAATTGAAAACAAAAGGGAATAACAAGTTAATTAAAATTGGACAAAAATGAGAAAGCAACAAATCCCTTACTTGGATGTGTGATCCCAAATTCTTGGGAGAGGATTTATAAAGGCTTAATGGGAGCTTGGGACACCTTTGGAGGATTATAGAGAGACGATATAAGGGGTGGGTCGAACTCTATAGTCTTTGAGTGAAGTGGAAGTGGGAGCTTGAGTGGTTTTATATACGAAAGGATAGGGAATTCATTATTATTTAGGTTTGGGACACCTCACATTAAACTAATCCAAACCACAAAACATTCCATGGTTTTTCCCAGGTATTTTTTCAAACGAAAGTGGAAAATAATATTTTATATGGTAAATTGCCCAAATTCTTAAAATAATAGGATTTCTTTTGTGGAGGTGAGTCACACTCTCAAGGAAAACAATTTAAAAAGAGAAAAACATTTTATAAGTCTTGAAGGGTCCACTAAAGCTATGTAAAATAAATCAAATAAATAAAAATTCACATTTATTTAATTATAAGGAGTATATTGTCCGAAAAAAATGTTTATAGTATTTTATTAAATCCCTATTGGGTCATTATGATGTCATAAAACACATTATATATTTAAACTATATATAATTTTTTCCCAAAAATATCATTGTCTCAAAAAATTATAAAAAATTCACCATTGGATAATTTCGACATCGTAATTCCAAAAATAATATTTATTTTATCTAAATAATTTTAAAATATCTGAAATTTTACTTTTATAATAAAACCTGACATTTACTGAAAATTCATGGGTTTTGACAAAAACGGTTTTAAATCCTCAAAAAATATTACAATTGCATTCATAAAATTGTATGATCATTTATATTTAATAAAAATTAATTTAATAATAACATTTTATTAAAATATTATGTAATTAAAAAATACTTTAAATCATTAAAATATATTTCTTAGTTGAATATTAACTAAAATACTATTGGTCCTTTAAAAACTATTTACAAAGTAACAATAATAAAATGAATACACATTCCTTATACCAAAATAATGTACATATTCATAGTGATAGGGTCTTGTTACATAAACCCTTATAACACCCGCATAAGACTGAAGGGTAAGGTGTGTGATAGAGACATACTCTTTTGGTCGCTCAGATAACATCGCTCGGGTGGTAATCTCTATTAACTTCCACTTCTCCCTTACTCAGTTCCACTCAAGCTTAACATGTTGAAGCCTGGTTTTTACTTGGTCAAGAGCAAAGCCCAATTATGTAACCTAATTTCCAAGCATTGAAAAATGGGATTCATATAGGGAAAGTCTACTGGATGAGGCCATCACATCCTTTGTCTAAGTAAATTTGATTTGTTAAAGCCCTATATTTATAATAATCATTTGATTACTGTTCATCGGCTATATTAGCAAAAGTCACAATTCATAATGTTACTTAAAAATCCAGAAACATAAATCCAATGAAGTTTTACATTTTATATAACCAAAATAAGACATTTAATTAGATGAAGTGTAATTTTCATTAATGATAGTTTGGGTTGTTACATAATTGTGATTCAATGATAACCCATTCCTATCATGATATAACATTTTCCCTTGGGAATATTGATTCAAGGATAAACAATTCACCTATGGATTTTCTTTTAGTTATATATGATTCAATTGGGGTTTAGATTAGTGATGTACCATTCACCCAAATATACTTTATTCACCATGGGGAATTTTTATTCAGTAATTTATCATTAAACATTGTATTATGTTATTATGATATATACTGAAGATGGGGTTGTGATTTTTATATTTAATTCAACTAGTTATATATCTTTCTCCCTTGGGATTTGGATTCAATAATGTACCATTCACATGGGTATTTTGATTTAGTGATATATAGTACACTTCAATGTTATGTCTTAGTGATGCATTATTCACCTAGAAATACATCATTTTCCATACCATTGGGAGGATTTCATGAAACCACATTCACATGGAGAAAAATATTTTACATGGAGATCTATTTAATGATACAAAATTTCACATGGGGTTATATAGTGATTTATTTTTATCCCAGGATTTATCTTTTGGTGAATCATCACTGAATTTTAGGTAATTATTTGACGATATATCATTCACCGGGTGATAAATTGTTCACCCATCTGGTGATTCTGGTTATACATAATTATCTAGGACATATATCATTTAGTATATGGGTTTTGGGGGTTTATTATACACCTTTATTAATGATTACATTGTTGGATTTCTCACCATGATAGATAAAATTAATGGTGATTGTTTGTTTACAATAATATTTTGTTCAATTTATTGGATAATGATCTAATTTTGATGATAGATTAGGAATATATTATCCAATCATCATGGTACCTTCTTGAGTTCCCTATATTGAGAAATTTTTTTTAATATGATGTTCAATAATTACCTTCCATTTAGTAAAAGCAAAAACATATACACTAGTTTCTATTAAAGAGACTCTTATTGGTTCCCTATTGATTTTTTTCTCTTATACATTACACATGAACTTCTATGCATGTGTGTACTTTTTTGTTTGGAACATCTGTTTGGATGGTGGCCGAAGTAAATTTTGATATGATGGGATATCTCTATAGTGTAATGGATAGGGGTTTAGTATATAATATTATAGCATTAGGTGATCCAGTATCTGTTGTATGTCTGCATGACATGCATGTATAATTTTTATATCATGCCCATGTTTTTTTGTTTTTTTATTTATGAGGTAATGACCTATGTTAGACTCTGATGTAATTTTTATTATGGATGTTTTAGTAATAATTTATTATATTTTGAGAAGATACTATAGTTTATAATCTCCTCACATGGTTTATTAGAGCCACATTACTAGTCAAAAACCTCTATCGTATGAAGAGGCACACTAGAGGTCACATGGTGACCTAGCTCAGGCTAGTGGGTGATGTCCATCTCAATGATATTACACGTGTAACTTGTAAAACATTTAGTCACTTGGAGTAATAATAAGTAAAATATGGTTTGTCCTTCCACCATCAATTCTGAATACATACTTATAGGAACATGTTGTGCCAAAATTATTTAAATAAAAAACACTCTCTTAGATTATGGCCAAACCTATGATCACATTCCTATTAAGTGTATCAATACTAGTTCCATTATTATATCTTGGAATCGTATTCAATGTTCTTGAACTAATCATAGTGGGGTTCAGAATACATTTTTAAGAGATTATTATGGAAATGGTGATATTATGCATGAATTCATAAGAAAGGGTCATCAATTGAATGATATCATTAAAAATACCCTTTTATAATTATTTTTTGGTTTCTTTTAATACTTTTTGGTATAAATCATGGGAAATTATCACTTATTCGGACATTACACTTACTTTTATGGTCATAATATTTATTCTAAACAAATTTACGTTATAATAAAATTTTATTAAATCAAATCATGTATAATTAAAAAAAATTATACTAAAAAATTTGATATTTATCTCAGAACATGAATTAAAATTTATTAAATATTCATATTATATTTATATTTAATTCATTATTGAATCATATATGTGTCATTAAATTATTTTTAGATTACATTTTTCATAATTTTTATACCTTTATAGTGAATCTCGCAAATAATCAGTATTATATTATATTCATTATCTCCCTAAATTAATCCTTAATTTATTGTGTTTTGTGACAATTTTAAAACAATGTAACATATTTTTTTAGTATCACCAATTAAATTATGTTCTACATTTCATATTTATTATATAAAAATTCCACTGGACTCGTGGTGGATAACCATTAATGTTAAAATAGAGTAAGAAATAACCACTGCCTCGGCCACTAGATTTTTTTCATCTACCACAATGTTTTAGTGATTGGACCAACGACCCATGAAATCATATTCCATGTTATTTTATTTTTATTCCCCATCAACCTTATTAATATTCCAAAAAACCTTATACACTCTCCTTTTTTCTCCTATGTTTTACATCCCTTTATCATCCTTTAGCCACATGTAATAAAAAATAATATTTTTTAATTTTATTACATATTTTATTCTATAAATATTTTTGTTTCACTTGAGTTTTCATTTCAATTTTCTATAAAAAAGTAATTCACGCCATTTTATTGAATATATTATCTTCACCCCTCTCCTTAATTTTCACCCATTTGAAGAGTCCCTATGAAGTGTGTTGAATGAATTTGCGTTTTACCAAACCCTAAATTATGAAATGATGAATATAGTATTCACATTTACATTTATGGTTGTATAACTCTAAAAGAAATCATCTAAAATAGAAAGTGGGTTTTTAAAAAATATTACATAGTGATCCTACAAGTACTAGTTTCTTGAGAATACATTTCATGAATTTTTCATGTGCATTCATGTTGTATTTATTTCTGAAATTGTCATGGATGAGTAAGTGTTTTATATATTACTTATAGGTGGTAAAGGAAATAACATTTCATGAGTATTTTATATCAAAATTAGGTGTTTATTATGGAACAATGTATCCTTTAATGAATAATTTTTCTCATACATGAAAATAACAGTGCAATGAATATTGGCTGTGTTGTTGGAATCTTACAATAGACTGCAATTTCACTCTTGTGAAGATATGAAAACTCAATATGAAGCTATGATTTTAGTAGATCGTATGATCTATGATGGGTGAATAGTTATTCATTCTCAAGAAGAATTTACGGCATTATTTCACCCAATAAACCATTAGAAATTATTCTAGTCAAAAAATAGTGAATATAAAGTATTTTGGTGGTGTTACTAGGTTTAGTTGAGGATGAATCATTCCCTAATATTTTTTAACAAAATAATTATTTGTAGGATATTATAATAGAATCTATTGTTAAAATTTATTATACCATAATGAAGTAAATTATTATATAATGTATGATATATATATATATATATATTGATTTTGTACATTTATTAGATGTTTTTAAGAGTATGAAAATGGATTTGATCAATGATTTTTATATTTTGAATTGACCAACAACTACATTGTAAAAGAAAATATTAAAAACTGATTTGATAAGATATATTATTTTTTTCTTAGAGATTTATGAAAATACCTACAGATAAAGGAAAATTAATTCTTGTGAGTATTTTTGGAGGGTCTTGGACATTGTTTTGGAGAATAAATATGATTCAGACTTGTTATATTATCAAAATTTTTTGAAAAGGATAGAATATAATTGATCATTGTTTTTTTGACTTATTTTTTAAATTTCTTGTTTTTCATTGGTATTATGGTAATATCTTTAGTATTGTATTTTTCTATAAATTCTCTACAATTTATTGATAATAAAACGAGAATGTATAAAGTATGATCATAATTAGTAAGAACCAAAGACATAACCTGCTAACAATAGGAGTTGGCGAACCATGTAAATCTATTATTTTGTGCATATTCATTCTTCTTTATTTTTCTATAACTCTATCATATTGTTCTATTAATCATTTTGAGATTATACACTTGATGAACATGATAATATAAATTATATTTCAATTGGAATGTTTTTATCCATAATAATTCATAACCCCCTTTGTTTTTTTTTGATTTTTATTTTCTCAAAATAAAATTCACTGATACACACAAATATATTAAGGGAAATTTGAATGTTGGAGAACCATCCTAAATACTACATTTTAAACCCATTTTTTCTATTTGAAATAATATTTATATGTATAACTATAGATTTTTTTGGATTAAGAATTCCTTTATTATTTTGAAACATGTAATACACTATAAAGGATGAAAATACATATTCTTCAAATTATAAAATATTTTCATAAAATTTTCTTTTGTATATGAGGATAATGATTCCCTTTACTCTTCTATCAAAGGTGTTGAGTTTGAGATCACATCATCCAAAATTAAAAATACGATTAATATTCCTAAATTTAGACATTTTTTATTCCCATCCAATGAGTTTCCAAATTACCACAAGTTTAATTTATCAAATACTCCCCATTTTACTTACACCCAATCCAAATACGGAAAATTAAAATTAATTTATATTTCATTGAATCTTTATTTGGTTGAGATGGAAATTAAGACACTCATTGCTCCCTGGCGTGGACACTTTGATTCTAATAAATAAATTGAAATATATATTTTTATTTTATATCACATGATATAAAATACAATATCATAAGGTTTATGTATTGAGTTATGAACTACATCACATAACATTCATGGAGTTAATAAATTCTCCCTTTAAATTTTTCCTCACATGTGTATATGAGTGTGTTTATTTAGACCTATCCTCGTTTAACTTTGAGAAACCTCATCTATAAGATCACATTGATAGATTTGATATCAAATATATGTTAATTTATTTTAATCTTCTATTATATGAGTGGATTTATGTCTGACAATGTATTTTGAGTGTCTCCTCTCATCACAAACACTAAGAGATATTAAAAGATGAAATCTCGTTAGTCATTGAAAAGTACTTTATTATTGAGGATGATGAAGATGAATATGAAATTAAGGATTAATAACCCATGAATATATACCATAAGGATTTTGAGGATGAGGAGGTATACTAGAAGGAATAATCTGAAAATCTACTGGACGTAGATGGAGAAACAAATCACTTGGAGCAACCACTTGAGTGGAAAAAATTCATTTAATACATGAAAAATTTCATAGTGGATGCGGATCATTTTACTTTATTATAAAAAGTGTAAAACAATGTATATTGTGATCACATAAATTGCATAGAAGAGAAAACCCATGTGGTAATACAACCCATACGCGAGATGCCTCTATCCCATTTAAGAATTCCCATTCATCCAATTTATATTAGTCTTCTGTTATACTATTAATGTTTAGGTTTAAAATGAGTATTACTTATTTTATATATATATATTTTTTATAAGGGACTATTGAACGATCTTAATATAATTTATTCATCATTGTTCTCTTATTATTTCATATTTCCTTAATGTTTGTCTGTTTTCGTACCGCTATAATATCTCTCAATCATCTTTTTTTTGCCTTTTATGTAAAATAAAATTAATGTGATAACCTGGAACCCTATTATAAAAGATGGAAATAATAATTATGTGTAATAAAAAATTTAAAAAGATAAAAAAAATGTCCTTAGGTCATTATTTTGGAGAGGTAAATTGATGCTTCCAAAAAATTCCTTAATATCACTTTCTGGGTTGAGATGAAGGTTATCATCAAAATAAGTGATAATGTAATCCTTAAGATATATTTTCATTAAAAAAAACCATGTTATATAGAATAAAAATAGTTTTATTATTGTGAATTGAACAATTCCATTACTTCGTATGTATGAAGGTCCATTTCTCCCCAAGACCACTACATTGTGATTTTTATATTTAAGGTGTAAAGGGGATGTATGAAGAAGAAAGCATGATTTTTCTCTTCGTAAAGGATAATATGATCATTTTAGTGAAGTCCAATTCCATGGTGGTAGCCATGTTTAAGATCCTAACCTAAGATCCCCTTAACCCATGCCCCGAGCCGGTGGCCACATTGCCTCAAGCACACATCCCCGTATACATGATGACGCCGACTAGAAGATAGGTTCTATGGTGGTATAGTAAGGATAATACACCCTCATATCATTGTGAAACATCATATATAGTATCTAAAATGACATCAATAGAATCATATTATATGTAGACACTATGACAACTAGACCAACCACTCATCATAGTTGAAAACAAGTTACAACATAGAAGATAAATAATTGCAAAAGCATGAATAACCAATATATAGAATAAAATAACAAAGCCAACAATATGAGTCATAAACATCATGTCATGGCATGTTGATATAAAAAGAGGGAAAATATCAGACGAACATATACATCATGTTATAAAAAAACAAAAAAAAAGACTACTCAACTAGTATCCCAAGAATATTATTTGTCTTATGCTCCAAAGATCCTAGAAATAAGTAAATCACATCAAATACCTATAGTAGGGATGTTTCCTTTATCCATACATGAAGATAAGTAATATACTCTTGTACCAAAGGTGTCTTGAGGAGGGTGTGAGATAAAATACAAGCTGGAAACCACCGACAGTGTCTTGAAGTAATCCATGCCGTGTACATAATAACGAATTTTTTCATAGATAGTCAAACTAATAATGAATTATAAATGGATAAAAACCAACCAATTCCTGTTCCTATAGGATACCTGGCAGATCAACCTTCTTCGTCTTATGCCAAAATGATATCCTGGTCAGTAGCATATATATATTAATGTATATATATATATATATATCGAATAGTTATAAAATGGATCCACCTATATGCTCTATGTCTGTGCAGACTTAAGTAGGAATATACTTGAATACAATGTGTTGGATGGACCAGGGAATAACATAGTCATTCATAGCAAGCCTAAATGAGCCTATAATCTCATGAAGATGGTACCTAACCTTAATATCATAATGAATATGAGTCATCATTCTCAACACATGTGATAGGTGGGTGGGACATCATTCCCAATACCTTAAATAGAGGACCATTGGACGTCTTTCCCATCGACCAAATAACAGTCTAATGGTGAGAGATTTCATGATCCACAACTTATGTATGGGATATTGAAAGGTCAAACTCAATGGGTCCCATAACTATCATCCAAAACAAATATCAATGGCCTAATTATTATAACAATAAAATAATAATGGATTAGAACATAATTATTTTGAACATCAAGACCAATATATATAAATGGGTTTTACAATTATATAATCAATACATTAAGCATGGATCTATTTCCATGTTCATTCAACCCATTATCATTTATTCAATTGTCCCATTTAATTCGTTTAAACACGGAAAACCATCATGAAGAAATCCATTCAATTTTTAAAAGATATTTAATTAAGAAAATAAATGAAACATAATTTCATGGATCAAATAAGCCCTTAGAGGGTTCCATTATATTAAAAATTTACCTATAGGGGAAAATTCCTTTTATAGATTAATCCATGACCTTATGAGGTTCTTTGGATCAATAAATATTTATATTGTAAACATAAATTCTATTTACAACCCGATATGTAAAATTAAAACACATTTTAGCCATTAAATCAATATAATACAATGGGCCATTTCAAGATGGCACACCTAATGGGTGGATACGATTATGGTTGAAAAAATCTAATTACATAAAAAAATTTCCTCAGGAGTATAACGAAATGTTTATATCAATTTAGTAAATAATAATTCATTTTATTTGAAAGTCATGACAAAGACCAGTGTGCAGCATAATGGAGGAACTATGAAATCACTATAGCATTATGGGAAAAAAACTAAACCACCTATTGTAGGGATATAGATGAATCCTCACCCATTATAGGATTCAAATCTGAATTAGATCATAAGAATATTGAAGGAAGATAAAATTCTTTAAAAAAGGAAAGTGAGCTCTCACTTACGTAATATGAAGGAGATGAAGAGAAACTATTAATGGAAGTAAGAGGATTTGAGTGCTTACTGATGCAGATCCAACATGACTGGCGATGTTCGAATCACATAATGGATCAAGGAGATATCAAAATACCAAAGATAGATGGAGGGAGAGCACAATGGTATAAGATGAGATCCTACATGATGGAAATGAAGGATTTAAGGGAGGATTTAGTTTATATATTTCATTAAAGTAAATTTCATAAATTCACCAACAAATATAGTGGTGTATGGTTTGTCAAAACCGTGTGAAACTGTGATGCCTGCACTGTCTAAATTGGGACCACATAAATTTAAGGCACATGTTTATCCTAACTGTGTGAAGAATGTGCATAATAAAAAATAAATATTTTCTAAAATATCACACAACTGTGTGCTTACTATGACATAGTTACAAAAAATTAATGTGGACTCCTGCTTCTCAAAATGTGCCTCACATGGTTACCCTATATAGGTTATACTAAGTAGGTAGTAACTCTTCATCCCACCCTATTTTTTTCAAATTCCAGAGCTCTAGGCTTCGAACAATCCCCACACAATATTATACCTCCAAGACTCCATTAAATAACATTATATGTTCTTTATTAAGGAACAAAAAACAAATGATTTGGACCTTCGAGAAAAGATGGGCTGACACAACCTTTAATAAATAAAATAAATCATCCCATAGATGGCCTTCTGAGGGTAAAGAGGTATTTTTAGAATAGATTTCCATCCCCTAAGACTGTATATCATCTTCTCATTCATAGGTCCCATCTTGTACTAGGTTGTGCTTCCATAGCACCCATACCAAATAAACTGACCTACCATGGAGTGTCTTCATGCTCCGATGCATGATACATATGTGATACTCCTCAATGGAAGCATCCATCTCTAACTCAACATCATCATATTAGAATACATGTGATGGGTTTGTAATATACCAGTGATGCTCATATACAAGAAATACATAATAAATAGACTAGTATATCTATGAATGTTCAATATGGTAATCCATGGGTCTAATATATTTCAAAACCCCATGGGGTCTAGTGAATCGAGGCTTACACTGCATCCAAAAACATCAATGGCCAAACCGGGGTGAAACTTGCAATGAGACCCTATATCCAAATAGAAACTAAAGAGGTCACCAGTGCCGATTTGCATATGTATGCTATCTAGATTGAGCAGTCATCAAGTACTTTGTGATTAGCTTGACCTACACTCTAGTCTCCTAAATGAAACACAGTCCATGAAAAGCTACCTCCACTACCTCTATCCAGTGTATGGATGAACGATAAGGCATACCATAAAAGGATTCATAAGAATCCATATGAATAGTATCTTTAAATTTTTTATTATAAGAAAATTCAATAATGAGTACATTCTCCCAAGAGAATCCCTAAAATAATGGACACATTCATAGATCATTTCATCTAACAATTGAATTTTATAATATGTCTATCCATTGATTGGTGGGTGATAGGCCATTTACAAAAGCAACTATATAGAAAAGGTCTTAAGCAACCCCAGAAAGAACCATGGAATAATGTGAGGATATCTACTAAAGAATATAGAACTTGGAAATCCATGAATACATATGACCACCATAACATAGAGTCTCCATAGATCATCTACAATTAAAGTCTCTCACACTGTTGAAAAATGTGAAACCTTCATCAAATGATCAATAAAAACACACATTGTATTTTTTCCATGTGGTGGTCATGGAAGACCCATCATGAAATCCATATAAACATCTTGTCATTTCTACTTAGTAATTGAAAATAGTTATAAAAGTCTTTATGGTTATTGGTTTTTCACCTTCACATGCTGACAAGTGGAACACCAAGTGATAAAACTAGAAATTTCATATTTCATAGTAGGTCACCAAAAATGGAGACATAAATCTCGATACATCTGGGTGACATCAAGATGTACTACCCATAATGAGGCATGAATTTCCTGAATTATCTCTTCTATTAAGTCATCTGGGACCCAAATAAGCCCATTAATGGATAATGTATTATCCCCATCCATAGTCTAAACAATAGATTCATCCTCATCTAAAACAATCTCCCTTAGAAATAAGCCCTTGAAATCTGATAATTGCCTAATTCTTAACCATTACAACATGGTTGAGGTCACTACTAATACTGAGAGGATTGTGTGACCATGATCCCACAAACCTCAATATGTATCTCATAGAATATGCCCATATGCTTCCACCCACCACTAGCCACATGAATTACTTGTGTCTGAGTATTTCAGTTTATAGAATCAGTTAATGCATTTCCTTTATAAGGCATGTAATAAAGATCAAAATCAATGTATTGTAGGTGCTCAACCCCTATGATCTAAATAAGATTATATAACACTGTGTAAAGATGTACTTGAGGATTTTATGATCTGTGAATATCACAAAACTCTCTACGAGTAATTAGTGTATCAAACAACATAAAGAAAAAAATAGTAGCTATCTTGAGGTCATGTGTGGGATAATTCCACAACAGGGGCCTCAAAAGACGAGACTCAAAAATAACGACTCCCTCATCCTATAAAAGAACAACTTGATGCATGATACATAATGTGTCATAGTAGATAGTATATATTATTCCTAGATCTATAAGAGTCATTATTAGTTTTGAAATCAATATTTCCATCAACTCTGGAAAGGCTATTTCAAAAGCATCAGACCATAAGAATATCACACCATTTTTAATCAATCCCATAATAATAACTATAAGGAGTGTAAAATCCTAGATGAAGAATTTGTAATATCCTATTAGAACCAATAAACTCTGGATGTCAAAGAAATTCAATACTATAAAAAAGGGCATGGGATGTGCTACCGTTTATCAGCGCTAGAAAAAGCGCAGATAAAGCGGGGCCTTTATCAGTGCTTTTTCCTAGCACTGATAAATTTTATATTTCAAAAAAATATCAATAAAAATAAATTACTGTTATATAAGTATATTTATATTTATATAAATATAATATATAATTTTTATATATGTTTTAGATAAGTATAAATGTAATATTACATTTAATATATAAAACATTTAGTGAAAATTTCTTTAAAATATTTTAAAAAATATTATTAGTTAATAATTTTCTAATTACTATAGATTAATAATCAACTAATAGAAATTTGAAGACACAAGAAATAAAAAATAATAAAAAAAGATGTAAAATTAGTTGAAAATGTAACACAAATTTTAGACGGCCATAACTTTTGATCTGGGTGTCCGTTTGAGCACTACAGCATATCAAATTGTATGTTGTGACGAGATCTACATGAAAGTGACCTAATAAAAGCTTCTATAACATTTTTCAAGGCCACAATGTATCTAGAAGGCCTCCAAAACTTATTTTTTAGTCAGGATACCCTTATTTGTTAACATTAAATCAAGTATAACTTCTGATCCAGATGTATGTGAGGCCTATACCACATAACATATCTATGATTATTTCATTTTCTTCGATTTGACTGGATGTGGAGTTGAAACGGGCTTCTAGATTATAAGTTACTATTGTTTTAACATTTTATGGCTTTTCAAATACATATATATATATATATATATATTCATAAATATGTGTGTGTGTGTGTGTTGTATATATGTCTGTATGTATGTTTTTATTTATTTAAAAACACACACAAAAACATATTTTATAAATGTATTTAAAACTAATCTTATAAATATATATTAATATACAAATAAATATATATATACTAATATATGAATAAATATATATGTATTAATATAACAAAATATATTTATATTAATATGAATCTATATTAATATACGAATAAATATAATTATATACACACATATATATATAATATATTAATATACGAATATATATATATATATATATTAATATATGAATTAATATAACTAAATATATATATGAATTAATATAACTAAATATATTTATATTAATATGAATCTATATATTTATATGAATAAATATAACTGTATAAATATATAAATAAATAGATTTATCATTAAATAGAGAAAAACACATAATGGATTAGTGGTAAAGTTGTAGCCTCGAAAGGGGGGAGGATGCAGGTTTGAGTTCAGGTGGAAGCTAGGAGGTGCGCACTTGTGGGGATGCGCGGGAAGGGCAGTGCGCCAGAGTGTGTGAAGGGGGTCTTCCTAGCGCTGATGGGGGGGGTCAAGCTCTATTAAAATATCCCCACGCATTTTTATATAATTATTTTTCATTTTTTTTTAAATTTTTTGAATTTTAACAGTGCTTTTTAAAAGTGCCGAAGAAAGAACAATTTTATCAGCAATAAAAAAAAAGCATTGATAAAGTGGTCTTTTATCAGTGCATTTTAGCACCGATAAAAAGTTACTTTATCAGCGCTTTTCTGAGCGATGATAAAAGGGATGCCCATTTATCCTCACCTCGATTAAATGTGGCTTTTTTAGCACTGTTAATGCACTTTTCTAGTGCTGATAAAGGCCATATTTGTAGTAGTGATTCTTAGGCTGATCCTAAAAAACCCCAACTCTCACTTTCTCTAGGTCTACTGAAACTCTTGACTCCATGGTAATTTGAACCAAAAAGTGGTATTGGTTGTTCCAAAAGAGGAATTCACATTAATTTGCATAAAGATGATGTCATCTTGGTATATTCAGAATGATCTAAAGATTATTGGAATTGTCATTTATAGATATATAATACACTAATATTTCATCCACGAAGACTACCATGAATGAATCTAGATAGGGGTGTAAAAATTATGAATTAGTTCCATGAGAAAATAAGGTGCGTTTGTGAGACTTAAAATCATTACCAGGTACATGTAAAGACCATACCTACTTTGGAATTCTGTTTGAGGTATGACTGATGACCTAACACACACCTAATGATATCATGACCTGAAATAAAATGTGGAAAACACTCTTTCTCCTCTGAGTTGGTCAAAGATTTCATATATTCAAGGAAGTGGATATCGATTCTTAAGCATAATTTTTTTTCAACCTTTGGTAATCCACACAGAGCCCGAGGGTACCATGCATCTTCTTGTAAAAAATAATTGATGAACACCATGGAGAAGTGTTGGTATTTATAATGCCTTTCTAATAGAGATCCAAAAATTGTTTCTTGAGATCAAGAATCTTTGATTGTTACATCTTGTAATGATTAATTGACAATAGTTCTATTCATGACTGTATCTCAATACTGAATTCTATGTATTCCCTTGGATGTAGACAAGTGAATTCATTAGGGAAGACAACAATGAAATACTATACTATATGAGGGAAAACACCGGGTTATACCCCCGATTATCCAAGAAGATATTGTTATTTTATGTTTTCATACTACCTATAATTTTTTTCTTGGGTCCATATCGAGTCAAAATAACATTCAACTCTCCCATATAAACATACCTACCTCCCTATAGTGATGTAAACATCACCCACCAATGATAGATATCAATATGATCTTGATAGGGAAATAACCAGTCCCTTCTGAAAGTTTCATTAAATCATATAATGTCAAGGATGAAAATATCTCATACAAGGAGATATCATCCTATCTATAGGGGAAATTTTATACAATAGTGAACACTTTTTGATCGGATACCTAATGGTGTATCAAGCATCATCATTTCACAAAAGTGTTCTATGTTGAGTCCTAAACACTATATGACTTCCTTCAATATAAATTAGTGAGATGTGACTATTTGAAATAAATAATACACTAATGTAGAGGTTATTAAACTAGTAACTAGAATAGTGGAGGGTTCAGTTCTCTACTCCTATGGAACAAGCTACACTGCATGTAACTAGCTTATAATGTGACATTGAGTCATTAACAGACTACCCTAAGAAAACCCGATCTGATGGAACTAAGAATCATGACTACGACTACCTTTAACTTGACCACTACCTCAGCCTGAGTTGATGGTGTTGCTCGAGATTCTTTCTTGATAGGATACATTTGGCCCCACAATGTGGAGTCTATGTAGATCCCCAGTCACTTTAAATTTATGGAAATATATTGAAGAAGAATTGAATTTGTAACATGATTCTAATTTTTTTTTTCATTCCACTAATTCATGTAGACCGGGGTTTTGTATGTTCTGAATTCCAATACTGATGAAAAAATAATATGCTGCTAGTACGACCTGGTAAATTGCTGTTACCCCCATGGGAAACCTCAAAACTATATTTTATTATGATATAAGGAACAAAATCTAATATTTTTACCGAACTTACCTAACTTGCACCAACATCTTCCCTCATATTGCTATTAGTTATAAGGGAATGGTTCATTATCTAAGAAAGAGTTTCCAGCCTAAAAACATTGAACTCTGATCAAATGGTGTACATCATCCCATCCTCGAATCCCCTCACAACCATAAGATCATCTCCAGATAAAGTTTTACAGAAACATTTTAGCTTAGTAAAATGTGTAGAATATTCCCTTACATACATAGATCCACAACTAAAGGTTCATAAACTCCCAAGCCTAGTCACTGCCATAGTCTATGGAAATTAATAATTATTGAGGATTGTCTAGAAATTTTTTCAGATCATATCATGATGCCGATTTTCTGAGTAAATAACATTCCACCATCAATAAAATAATAGAATATCATATAAGAATCAAGATTCACCCACCACACTAAATGAAAATCTAGATTATTGAATATAGAGAGTATAGCTTTGAGCCATTACATAGAAACATAAGGTCTGATATCTCTCAAAAAAGTGGGATGTTTCTACTATAGTAATTACCTTGTTTACTGTTCCATATCTAGGGAAGGTCGAGAAACACCTTATAAAGACTATAACATATGAAGAAACCCCTCTAATAACTAGGGTTTGGTGCCCATATAAATAATTATATGAGTTTCCATTGATGGTATTATAGGAGGATTAACCAGTAGCTCAATGCCCTCGACCTCAGGTGCATGGTTGTCACTACCTTCAGGGTGTATGACTGGAGGAAATTACATAGTCAGGATCTACAACACTTAAAACTTACCTCATAAGAGAACTTATTAATTGAACGATTATATATAGGATACTAGTATATGTACATAGCCTTCCTATAAAAGATATCAGACCTCTCTCCCAGCTACAAATCCTAGGTCTATGCTGTAGGAAATACAATATGAGGTCATAAAAATAAAAAATACTCCCAACTACCCACTACAAAGGCCGAGTTTAGGTCTAGGTCTCATATCAAATGATATGGGTTCCATCTTATGGAGTTTCAATTACAATGTATAGTGAAAAACACAACTTACATTATAACTGGAATTCCATTTAATGGTAACAATTCTACTCTTAAAAGTTTAATTTTAGTTTACTTCATATTCTTTTACATACATATATTTATATGTCATGATCCAGAACAATAGGACTAGAACATAGAATATGGAATAATTGATTAATTAAGGGTTCATCATCAACCAATATGGGTAAACAATATATATATTGATGTTGTGACTCTAATAATTTAAATTATCCTTTCCCTTCTAGAAATATATGCACATTTATTTATAAAAAAACACATGTACTAACAATATGTAATAATCATGGCATGATAAAAGTATATATGACCTGGAAAGATGCATGGAATATCAGTCCTTGTGTTCCAATAGTGATTCATTTAATGAACTCCCTCATTTCATCAATCTATGTAAATAAAAATCACCATTACAATATTATTGGTGACTATAGAATCATAGAGAAAGTGTTCACCCAAATAGTGAAGTCATATCATCCATGAAATATGAAAACTAGAACTCATCCTTGGAAATATTGGTTTCCCTTGAACGTGGGATAGCTACTACCAAGAATAAGCTCATTTCCCAATGCCATTAAATCATAGTCTCTTATATAAGACCCAATTAGAATGTCATAAAGAAAATAACCTTTGATACAAAATTGTAATGTCTAGACCTATGATCTACTTAATCAATACTCTAAGTCGGTGGTCACATGGCCTCATGTGCGCCTCCCTACATGCTAGTGTCTTCCAACCAACAACAACGGTATATAGTGGTCTGTTTGTAAGACTAAAAATATTATCTGAGCATTAAAGATGATATAATAAATAAAAATAGAAAAATATAAGCATAATATATGTTGAAACTGTATCCAATAGACTGTTAACCCTCCATATAAGAAATCATGGTATAAATGATATGATAAATAACTATAAAATAATAAATTACCAACATATATAAAAAAATCAAAATCCAAATGTCTATGTCATATACATGATTTCATGGCTTGATGATATAAAAAATAGGGGAAATAGGGACACATATATAAGATGATAAATTAAAATGAAAAAGGACCAAATAAAGATTCATTAGAATCCCAAGCATATTCACCTTCCTCTTCTACCAAGATCTAAGCAATATGTAATGAATATCAAATATATATAGAAAGGAAAATTTCCTTCCTTGTAACTAAAGAAAAGTAATGCACTTAGGTATCAAATGCATATTGAGTAGGGTGTGATATAAATCTGAGTGGACCATCACTAATGAGGTAGAGAAGTAATCCAAGTAGTGTACACACCAACAATATTGTGAAGGTAGTCAATATAATTAAAAATGCTTAATGGATAAACTATAGTCATTACAGGTTCCAACAGGACACATGGCTTCTCTACGTGCTTCAACTCAAGCCATATTGATTTTCTAATCAATACCATATGTTTATAGAAATAATATATATTATAGTTATATACTTCATCCACCTATATTCTCTAAGTAAATGTAGTCATTTGTTGTAATATACCTAGATACTAGGTGATGGCTGGACCATGGCGTAACTGAGTCATGCATAACCAGTCTCTTCAAGCCTATAATATCATGATGACGGTACATTCCCTATATATCACAATGAATTTTAGACGCCTTTCTCAACACTCAAGGTTGGTGGGGTGATACATAATTCCCAACACCCTAAATAGAGTAATGTGGAACATCATGTCCATCGTCCAAACAACAATATAATGGTGAGATATGTCATTCTAAACACCAAATGTAAGTGGGAGTGAAACATCATTCTCAATAGGTACCATAACTATCATCCACAATTAATCTCAATTGAGTAATCATGAAAACAATAATACATTAAAGCATTAACTCAACGTTTTTTAAAATCTATTCCATTATATATAAGTAGGTGTAATAATTAATATAGTAATAAAATTAATCATGAACATATTGGGAAGAAATTCCTCCCATTAGAATCTATTTAATGATCCCATTAAATTAATTTAAGAATAGAAAACCATCATGAAGAAATACATTCAATTAATTCAATCCATTCATGGTAATACCTTGAATTACCATAAAACCTTTATAAGTACTTTAATGTTTTCTTATACCATACGTATATCATAAAATTATAGATATACTCATTGAATCTAAAAATGATGTAAACTCCAACAGTGATGGAATAAATAGACCATTAATCAGCTACAAGGTTGTCAATAATATCAAATATACCCTGTACAAATCAATAATCTATTTATTAAAACATCATTGTATAAGACATAATAAGGTTTATCATTCCCTAAACCATATATTTTCCATAAATGTTTAACTTGAAATTGTGTCACATTACTTGGTACTATACAATCTCAAATCCTTTATGAAATAGTAGTTCCGTAAAATACTTATTTATTTTCATAATTCATATAAATAGTATATCATTATTACAATACTCAAATAAAATAAACCCAACATATTCACAATAATCATTCCTCTTCATATATGTAGATGAAAACTCTTGATTCGGAATTAGTAGTGGATTTTGGTGGACATTACATTAATTCTTGCGGCATTATCTTACATAGTGGACCATATTTTTACAATTAAAGCACAGAACATTGGAAATTTATTTTATTCACTTTCAATAATAAGAATGGTGTCATTTTTATTTAGACTTATAAGAAACCCCCATTCCCTTCTAGAATTTACCAGTGTGATTTTTTTCCCACAGTTATCATACATTGGAAATTCCTTCTTCACAATCTTCTCTTCATCCATATTTTTATCTTCCATCCTCTTTTTCTTTTACTCCCATTTAAAGCCACAAGAATTAGAGAATTCATTACTTATCTTATTACCAAATTGTACTATTTATTCATATTATTATAATATATGGAAGAATATTTTCATTCTAAATATTTTCTTAATACCATGTATCTTATGAACCTCATTACCCTTTGGATCATGTGTATTGGTGGATTTCTCATTCCATATAATGGTAGCCATCTCTGAATGAATACATGCACCAGGTTATATAATATCATAATGTATAAAAAAATAGGAAAATGACATGTATTAATTAAATATTTTCACATATCTAGTCTCAAAATCATATAAATGGTTACTTTGGATACATATTTCTCACAAATCATTTTTATTAGTTTGTAAAAAATGTGAATTATCCTAATAATATCAACTAGGAGAGTAAAACTAGGTGCATAGTAAGGCTCATTATCGCATACCAAGTTACCCCATGTTATGCTAAGAACACATTGTCCTTGTTATTACTCCTAGGTATAACTCTTCCAGAACCACGTCCACTTGTTATATCCAGGAAAAGATTTATTTTCTAGGAATACGACATAATATATATATTACCAAAATTCTAGGTTGTTCTTCTATATTTATCTTCAATGTCTCACTTAGGGTAATTTCCCCTAATCTAGGTTTTTATAAATATATTTTACAATGTTTTTTCTATGATTCTTAAAATACTAACAATAATGCCCTGACCCCAGATGCCCTGAGCCAATACATTATTTTAATACATTGGAATTATAAAAGGAATCAAATCATGAAGGACCAAACAGTTTATCAATCTTGGAAAATATATAACATACATGAACATTAAATTAAAATTCAAGAGATAAAATAAAACATTGAAAATCGTTTGATAACACCATCATTCTCTTAGCTTGACCATGTATATAAATAATAATACACTTCTTAGAATCTTTTGAAAATAATACATTATAAAGTCATGAGCTCAGATTATCTGTATAGTTAAACAATAGAACATAATCTTTCATAAATAAGTATACAAATTTATGTAAAGGTATAACATTAAAACACAGTACTTTTAAACAATATCTTTTATATAATATGGAAATATTAAATCAAATAACACCATTTAAACATTGAAATTAATATTATACTAATAAGATAATCACATATAATATTAATAACTAATCTCATAATATTAGAATTCATAGTGTTGGACTTTCTGTCAAGGCCTCATTCCATGACCATATGGGTAATAAGTTAGTGAAAACCCAAAAATAGTTTGTCTCATGAGAAAAATAAATGTATCGAGGGGATTTCATTAACCAGTCCCCAACCCATTTCATTATTTTTCCAATTGATTTCTCATATGAAATGGTCTAAACAAAACATAAAAATTTGTATTAAAATTATCCTTAAAAATATTAATACTTTAACCATAAACTATGAATGGTGTCACAATAGAACATCCAAAATCAAACATATCATAAAAACTTCTATACATAACTAAATATTGTGTCATAGTAAGTCATCCTCAATCAAGAATAAAACATAATAAAGGATTTTTACATAGAAAATAATAATTTAGCAAAAATATTTAAACTATTTGAAAAAAATATCAATGTTTAATTAAAAATCATTTAAAATCCCGCATAATTATAAAATAAAAAATTTCATTTTAAAAATAACCTTGAAATCTTGTAAGGAATATTTAAAACATTAATGCGTTATGACTATTGAAATATCTTCTCACGCTGTATAAGTTAAAAAATTAGTCTTTCCTTAATTTTTCGAAAAGGTCACAAAGTACCTCATTTAAAAAATGATGGAAATATTCATTTGAAAACATTTTATAAAAATTCAAACATGGGTAAAAATTACTTGAATCAATTTTTGGGTATTATTAATAGTATTTTTAAATACATTTTTAAGATACATGGACATGGGTGATAAATATGTTCATGTAGATACTTATGTATAAACAACCCTAGATAATAATGACTTGGTGAAATTAACCCTTTCGTAAAAACATTGAAATAATTATTTATTAGAAATTTTTAATAAAATTAAAAATAGACCTAAAATGTTCTTTATAACATTTTATATACATATAAATAAATATATATTCCAATATAAAAAATATTTAAATGGAGAAAGGATTATTTCATTAAACATTCAAAGCGTCCCATACTACACTGAACATTTAAATAATAAGCCTAGTATATTCAAATGAATCATTCAATACCATGAAGATAAATGTATTCATGATATCAAACATAATAGGGGATGTACATACACCCGAATCAAGAAATAGGTGGTGAAAATGGATTATATCTCATGAAAATTAAATGTGAGATGGAGTTCCCTCTCAATGGGTCTGATAATCTATGTATGTGTCTGAAACTCATGTGTAGTGGTTTGAAACATATTATTAACTTATAATATATTTATAATAATATTTATGATATCATATTTGATTCATTTATTATTTTATATTACATATTTATTAAAAAATTCAATGTTAAAGAAACATTTAGGGTATTAATTGCATTCTTTATAGTATGTGTTTTGACCTGTTATTTTTGATCATATTACATAGATCATGATTTACTTACTTAGATAATGTATAAAATTATTTATATATAATATTTAATCAGAATATAAATATTTATAATATATTGATATATAAAATGTAATACACAGTTCTGGGAGACACTAGGTCGTACGTACGCATGAACAATGTTTCCATTTTCTTATCGAATTGAATGTAAGTAAGTGAATGATAAATAAACATTAATGAAAGTAGGGCTATGAATTCATAACACAAAATTATGGCATAGAAAATAGTGGAATTGTTTTGGATGCATAAAAAAATTAATGGAATGAAACTAATGAGAGTTAAAGAAAGTATATAATCAATAAGGAAACATTTTTAAAGTAAATTATTGATTATGATATCATTATGAAATAATAAATTGAAAATAAAAAAAAATCTTATTATAAAGAAATTACAAAAATTAGAGAAGAAGATAATCTTTTACCTTCAGTATAGTTTCTTAAACTTAGAGGGGTTATGCCCTAAGAGTTTGAGAGATTAAATAATATTTACAGTGGAAGAATAATATAACGTTAGAAAATATAATTATATTTTTATTAAATAAAATTATGGGATGATATGATTATTTATAGATAAGTTAGGGTAATTGTTTATTATTTTTAAATTATAACCTTTAGAATTATATGTTATGGAAAAGAAATTTTTCCTTGGCCACCCATGATTTTTGACCATAGATTATGAGAGAAAGAAGTTAATTTTTGGTATATTTTAGTTTGATAACTCAAAATCCCTTATATATTACTCTTGTAAAAAGAAATGAATTTTTCCAAAAAATAATTTTTCTTAAATACAAAATTTCAACTATAAATTTTAGAATGTTTGTTATTGGTTTTGAAAGTTAAATTAACTAAATAAAGTACATTATATTAAGTAAATAACTTGTTTTTTTTTATTACTTCCCTTATTATATTTATTAAATTATTTATACATATTTATGATGTCTTAAAACATACAAAAAAAATTGTATTTTTACTATTCATGAAAAAAATTATTTTTGATAATTCTTAATATTTTACATGAATATAATTTCTATTCGATAATTTAAAATATAAATTTAATTTTATTAAAATAATTTCTTATGTATGAGAATTAATTATTTTAAATAAATATAATATTTTTTTCTATAAACTACTATTTTAAATGGAAACACATTTTATATTCACTTTTAAGATTTCTAAATTTTATCATATCATATGTTTTTCATTAGAAAGTGTATTTGTACATGTAATAATGAAATAAAAATATAATTATAATACATTTTAAATTGACTTTTAAAATTTTATTTTACTATTTTATGGGATATTATTACAATTCCAATGGTCATATGAGGGTCACATTGCAATAGTAAAGTATTGGTTAGGTAATATAAAGATCATACTAGTCACATTTCTCCTCACTCAATATATACACTAAAATTATCACATACCTCATCTTTTACTACATTCTTTGATTATTTCCAACATATTCTTAATAATTCTCTTTCTTTTTAGAGTTATTAAGAAAGGGGTGATCTTCATGGGAGAATTTGGGCTTATGGTGTTTTTTTGTGTTTGAACAATTTTTTTATTGAATAACAATTCACTTCTTAGTTATTATCATCAATATTGTTACATGATATTCAATGTTTTTTTAAATTAATTGTATTTTTATTTGATCATTATAAAAAAATCACTATGAAGCCTGTGTTGTTTAACTAATAATGGAATTAATTTTTTCCCATTACATTCTCCCCATTATGTAATTTAATCTTGCAAATTTATATAATACCTTAAAAGGGGAAATTTATCTTTCATTGCATATTCAGGATCCCATGTGTCTTCTTTAATGACATATTTTATCGACAAGTATTTCACGAGTCATAATCACCTTCCATAGTTATTTTATAAGCATTACATTTCTCGCTAAATTAACATTTAATTCCTTCCAATGAGTATAATTAAATTTTTTTGTTAACTCTATAGGTCCTTGATATGTTTACAGATCACATGTATCTTCTATGTAGTGTCTTTCAAATTTTTTGGTCTGAATAGTTTTCCTTCTCCAACTTCATTGCATAATTTTGGAGTTCAACACATTTTCTAAGACTTCTTAATAAGGATCCATTTTAATAATTGTGTGAAAACAAATTTATAGGATAATTCTACAAGTCAGATCTATTGGTCCTAACTCGCTTGAAAAAAATTCTAGATATCCCATAGATATCATAGAAAGGATATTTGATATTGTAAATATAATTTAATAGCCAATATGTTCTTAGTATTTTTTCAAATGATACAATTATAAATACCACCAATTTTGTTGAATGATTATACACAGAATTGTTAATTGTGTAATATCTATATATCCATGATTCTTGAATAGTTCTTCTTTAAATTTTAACTGATAACACAACAACTGGCAGTTGAGGGTTTAATTTAATGTTCTTTTAAAAAATAAATTAAACAAAATATTTCAATTAATCTGAACCATAGAATGAGATTTCTATATTTTACTTTTCAATGAGTATATTTTACACTTTATTATTTTGTGCCTCAACATCAACCACTATGAGAAAAATATAATAACTCTTCTCTTTTGTCCACTTCTAAGATTGAAGACTATTTCCCTACATTATATTTTTATTATACATTGGTTTGTTAAATTTCCATTATATCTAGACTTGAATCAGTATATTATATGTTTTTGGAACACAATATTTCCTTTTTCATTTTTATTCAAATGGTTTAGATTTACATCTCCAAGAGATTGTTGAGTTATATAGAAATATCATCATAAATTTAATAAATTTTCACTTCCATGAATACATGTATCCTAATTCTTATTAACACACTTATTGAAAAAATGAAATTGATATTCCTTCCCTTATATATCATGATCAAAATTCATTCCAAAATATTTCTCCATATACTCTCCCAATCATTTGGTAAATGAGACCACAATAAATCTCAAAAATGAAATGATACATTGGGAAAACAGCACCCAATAACATAATAAATCTTGAAGTATTTTATTCCTAGATATTTCCAGATATGAGGTCTTAGTCCACCAAATAAAAAGATATCGAACATTCCAAAAAAAGTGTATCCCAAAAGTATTTTAATGGTCACCTGGGAACTCCCCATTGATTTATTTTCCTTTTATTTTAATTCATATAACTCTCTATCTATATTGGTTTAATGTGTATGGGGAAAATAATTGTTTTAAAAATACATATTTTAAATTGTTTCCACTATATATATTCCACCACATCCATTGTCTTTGTGTTCATGATTAGCGACCTCTGTTGATTAAATTCACTATCTAAGATCTATACATCCAATGTAATTTTATATAGATCAGAATAATGGAGTATAGAAAATGTATTTTCAATAGTATTAATACCCTTTTTCAATATTCTGATATTAAGTTCTAATAAAAATAGGTGGTTCTTGATTCCTAGTGGATTCAACTACATGTTATTCTTTCATTTTTAAATACAAACACTATTTTAGATTGTTATTACCGGACCAATTTAATTTAGTAGAAATCATCTAGAATTTTTCAACTCTGTATTTCATATTTTATTAGGAATTATATTCACATTATCCCTAACATATATTATTTTCATGAGTACTTCTTTTTCATAAAAATTTTTAGAGGACGAAAATAGGTGTGAGAAATTTTTTACTATTTTATGTCTAATAATAATAATTCTAAAGGAAAGTTTAATCCTAAAATTTTCAAATACAATGATTCATTGAGGTAATACTTCATGAAATAAAAACTAATCCCATTATTTATATGTATATCATTTATAATAATTTATAAAAATCATGATATAAAAAAATCATATTTTTTGGTATTTTTTAGTTAGGTGTGAAGTATTAGGCCCACTCACCATTCCCCGAGTGATGATTAATTTTATACTCAAACGCAAAAATTTGAAAATGATTTCAACTAGGTGAATCTATTAAAAAAAATCATCAAAATTATTTTTTTATAGGTAGAGATATAATTGGAATGGATCCTAACCCTCTATACATTACAAAATTTTATGAGGTCATCCCATATTTAGACTAATACCCATGGTTTTTACCAATGAATTATTATCTTAATTTTCTCATATCACTAATCCTTTCTCTAACTCCTTTTATTTTGATTTTTTTGTACATAAATATTAAAGCTATTTTTTTAACAAAATGTTACATTTATACTTCGATGGATATTTTTTAGTTTTTGTGTCTTGAAAAGTAAGTATAAATTATTTACTAACGAAATCATAAACAGTTGATTTATTTAATCATATCGAAATAAAATTTTATTATTCCCTCCTAGTTCACATCAATACAAGTGATTTCCATGGGACATACATCAATATAAAGGGGTGAGAATAAAACATGATAAGGAATAAACAAAGGAAATGAGATGCAAGTGATCATCATGGGTATAACATGAGGCAGGTTTATAGATAATGATCATAGATACTAGATGAATTTTATTAGATAATGCTTTGAAGTACATGAGGAATAGCATTGAAATATTACTATGATATAAATATGAGACATTCATAAGAATTTTACCATGGTTCACGAACAAGGTTTCAGAAAAAATATTTCCATGGTTGTCCACCCAGGTATCAAAAAAATTGACCATGTAATGATTAAATTTATCATAAAAATGAAATCCCAAGTAATTAATTCTTTACCCAATTATCTAAAGAGATATCAGTGCACACCATTCATATGTATAACATTATGAGTTCCACATCAATTATATATAATAAAAATATTTTTCAATATTTTAACCAAAGAGTAAGGAATGTTGTTTTTATACATACAACCACCTGATCAATTACATGTTGGGATATTTCTACGAATAACCTTAAATGAATGTAGGGTTGGGTATTCAAAAAGTAATAGTGTAGAATAGAAAATCAAGGAAATTTTTCAATAGCTTAATGTGTTTACATAATTGTTTATAGAATAGGAATAATGAGATAGAAATGTATTATTTCATTAATAAAGGATAATTTTGATAATAAAAGATATATTATGAACATAGGTATAATTAATTAATTAAATATCAACATGATTATTAAAAAGTAAGTAAAAAAATAGAGGAACATAATCCATTTCCTTAGGTATCTATTCTTAATCATAAATGAGTGATTCATTTAAATATTAATTTATTCACAACAAGGATTAATTGTTGAATAATTGATGGGGGGTGATCCTATGACCTTTTGAGGGAAGGAAATAGGGTGGATAGGTATAGATTTAAGAAGGAACCGATGATAATTTTTTACTATTTTTCAAATATAGAAATTTAAATTCTCAGTTTTAGAAAATAATTTTCCATGGTTCACCCATTTTTTTAGATAATGGTTTATATAATAATGAATTAGGTTTTTGAGATATTTGAGTTTGAGAACATAAAATATTTATTTATTATTTTTGGCATGGGATTTTTTCCACAAAATAACGTTTTTAAAATTTTAGTTTCCATTTTATAATTTGAAATTTTTATAGTTTTTCAAGTGAATATTAATTAATTAAAAAATTATATTAAAAAAATATATTATTCTTTTCATTGGTTCACTTATTGTAATTAATATATATTTATGAAGTCTTAATGCATAATGTAATTCTCGGACCCCAGAGGCCAAATCCGATGCATTACTTGGTACATTGACCTGATTACAAGGAATGAAATCCTAAAAGATTGATTAGTTTAGTAGTCTTGAAGAAACTAGATACATACGTGAAACTCAAATTAATTTTTTAAGGGTAAGAATGTACAATACATAAAAAACTAATAAACTGTATCCATGAGAACCCAATAAATGGTATTCACTCCATAACCTGTTAAATTTAAAAACAAATTAAAGGGGTGATCTCATATGATCAGTAAGGGTTACAAATATATGAATCATGAATCAACAATAATTTATTCATAATAAAATTTTAATAGTCAATATGGCATGGTGAATAAATGAAAAAAAACATGCCATTAATAAACTAAGAATGAAACTGCATCCATAGAATTTATCACAGTGAAAACATCATGGGTTTTTATAACTAAAATTGAATAAATAAAATGTGTATTATCTTCATGATATGTATTTGGAACATGATACAACTATAATATTGAAATAGTTTAAGTATGTGGGTAGATACCCATCTGATTCTATTTTGGAAACAAACCTAAAGGGTTTTTTGCCAACCGATTTATCTGAGGAGACCTATTGATGCATTTAGGGGCTATAGAAGTCCCCAATTATCACATAAAATCCAATTAAATCTTTATAAATATATTTAATACATGTATAATATACCTTATAAATATCCTTATAGAGTAGTGGATACAAATTAATCAATATTTCCAAATATAAAACAACATTCAAAATAAACATCGTATGTGAAAGGGTATAAGGATTAAGTAAAATAATCTTATTCATGAAACCATAGGATGGATATATAATATATTTACAATTTTCAACAAAAAAATATTTCATAGGGTAATTAGTTAGACCACATAATAATGATTAGGTTCACAATACCTAATAAATCACAATAAAATGGAAACATTTACAATGTCACTTAAATCATTGCAATCAATCAAGTTAATAATCATCAAGTGAATCAATGAATAAAATGATTATAAATAAAATGATTATATTATATATAAAATGTATGTATACATACACCACATACAAGAAATAAGTGGGGAATAATGGAAGTCTTGTAGAAATAATAATGAGATGAGAAACCCCTACCTTAAGCTCGAATGTGTTCTAGATTGATATTAATGATCCAAATAAAAAAATTTAGCTTCATTAAATAATAGTTCCAAAATCAAATTTACATTTAATTTATTTATTATAACCTTTTTATGTTTATTCATTGAATCTTTGATGGTTTTCAGAGGATCAATTTTATTGTTATGGATGCATTTTATTTTTTTTTTCACGATCGGTTTACTTGTATACATGAATGGAAGTTCATTTTAAATGTTGTTAAAAATACATAATTGTTAACACATATTATTAATGAAATTATATTGATATAAATTGTATTATAATGATTATTGTTATAAACTAGTTGGATGACTCATTAAATAGATGTTATTGGTAAAGGCATGAATTAACATTCTTATTTTGTGCACACTGAACTTGTTTTGTATTATTATTTTATATTAAGAGTGTGTAATAATTCAATAACATTGAATAAGATAAAATAAATATATTATCATCCATTTCAAAAATTAAAAAGTTTTTTTGACCATTCTTGAATATTTTAATAGAAATGGAAAACATGTCATCCTAGAACGTGATAAATTAAAACATCTCATATGGTTGTTTTAATTTTTAGTATAAGAGGAAGGAAAAAAAGATAGATGATGATGAAGTATTATATTAGAATAATAAAATTATAGTTCATTTGAGATAAATGGAATTATCATATCATTTGAAATAGGGGAGGATAGGAGATAACAACAAATGAATGGAAGTTGTAAAAGAAGTAGAATAAAAAAGGAAGAGAGGCCCACGTCTTGAGTAATTCACCTTGAGAATCTCATTAAGCCATTTGTTTTTGTCTTTTCGGTGAGACCAAAAGATCTTAGAAGTGGGGTGCATTCTTGGGAAGTGTATATTGAAGAACAAAGTTAAGTATCAAATATCTAGATGTGAGGGAGGAATATGGGGTGAGAGGTGGTTTATGTAATGGAGGGGAGGAGGGTTTTCGAAATATTTTAATCATTAGTTTATTATTTTTTCCTACGACAAGAAATAATGATGATTCTATGATAAAAAATAGTATTAATTTCATGTGAGTTAGAACCAAGTGTGGTTACCTCAACAGGACATCATCTATTACTCAATAAATCATGTATTTATCACTTATCATAATTTATCATATTTTAATATTCAAAAAAAAATTCATGTATTTCAGAAAATAACCCAAAATTCCCCCTAACCATTTCTCGATGATTAGAATCAAAATATTATATCTATTTTTCAAAAATTATTTTATAAATATGAGTACATTATTTTTTTATCAAAAACATCATTTAATCAAAAAATACCGACACCTAAAATATTCATCTTCATTTTTAAGGTGCCTAAATTTTATTTACACATTCATGGTTAAGGTTTCCGTTCATAAGGGTCATATTACTATTATTAAGGGATCATAATATTCATAAAGGTATTTTATTATTCAAAAGGGTATGATACAATTCACTGAAAATTAACTTGATTCTATGAGACTCAAAATATCACCCTAATCGTAACCGTGTATGTCCATTTTTCGAAATTCAAAACTCAAAAGTTGTAAATTTTAGTTTAATGGATAGGTTATGGATCTATCCCCTAAATAACCAAGTGTTCCTTCATAGAGACTTAGTTCTTCATTAAATATATTCTACCTAATGAATAAATATTATTTTTGAAAAACATACCATTAAATGTTTGGGTGTTATATTTATTCATCCTTTAGAAATTTCATTATTGAAATTTATCATGTATATTTCTCCATAAAAATATGTCTGTTTTTATTCTCCATATCATCCTCAGGTTCCCATGTTTCATCCTCTATTTTATGGTTTCCCTAAAGAACCATTAAAATTTGCATTATATGATTACTCAATACTTACTCCCTTGAGCCAAGAATCTCAATAGGATCATCATAGTATGACAAATCATGTTCCAACAGAATTTATTTATATGTGAGTACAAGCATTGGTTCTAGCATGTATTTATTTAACAATGACACATGGAACATGTTATGAACTATTGAGAGACTTTTTGGCATTGATAAACCATGAGGAACTACTCTGATTATTTGTAGAATTTCAAATGGTCTGATGTTTATGGGGCTTAGTTTCTCTTTCTTACCAAACCATAAGACACCCTTCCACGGAGACACTTTTAAAAATACATGAACTCCAACATGAGATTCCAAATCCATTCTTTGGTTGTAATCATAACTATTTTCCCAACATTTGGATTCTTTTATATGGTATTGAACATTCATTACTTTTGCCATTTTCACTTCAATATGTTCTAGAACTATAAGTTTCCTCCCACCTACTTCATCCCAACAATTTGGAGATCGAGACCTTTTACCATATAATGTTTCATATAGTGCCATTTGAATGAAAACATTGAATCTATTATTGTAGGGAAATTATACCCAATTTTAGTATTGATCCCACACAACTTTAAAGTCAAGAGATAATGTGCTCAACATGTCTTTTAGTGTTTGAATAGTTCTTTCATATTGTTTTTTGATTTGGGGGTGATATGTAGTAATCACTTGAAGCCCACTACCCAAATAATTTACAAAAATTTTACAAAAGTTCGAAGTAATTCGGGGATCTCAATCAGACACAATCAATAGAGGTTCACCAAGAATTCTTACAACTTCATTAATATAATGTATTTCTATATAATCAAGTTTTAAATCTTTTCTTATTGAAAATAAATGTTTCAGTTTAGTGAGATAGAAAAAAATTAAGCATATTTCATCATTACTTGTTTGTGTCCTTGGTAGTAATGGGAGAAATTCAATCATAATTTCATCTCAATTTCACATAGGAATAGGTAGTGGTTAAATGAACCCTCTTGGATGTTGTCTCTCAGACTTCACTTGTGGACAAACTAGAAACCTTGTCACATAGTCAGAAATTTCTCACTTAATGTAATCCCACCAAAAGTGTTTCTTTGGATCTCTATAAATCATAGTGCTAACAGTGTGTGTATATAGGTTTGAGCTATGTGAATTGTCTAATTGTTCCCATTTTAGCTCAGGTACTGATGGAACACGTAACCTCTTCACAAATTTCAAAACTCTATCCTCATACACGAAGTCATCAAATCATCCCTCCTTAAAAACTATAATTTTTTTTGTAGATCCTCATCATCAGATTGAGAGATTTTTGTCTTCTCTAGTAAAAATGGTGACGATTCGTTTCATCGAAGGTCTGTTATTGGAATCTCAAATTATATTTACCCTAACAAGTATAGCAGCAGTACGGGTCAATCCACAGGGAACTTTAAGAAGTTACATTTATCCTGTTTCACCATTGTTTGTATATTTATTCTAGTTAAGGCTGGTAAATTTAGAGTCAATTTTTGTTGATTTGATTGGAAATAATAAGAACAATTGGTTTTAAACTTCTCTTAATAAATTGAAAAAATGAAGTGAAAGTGAATACAAGAAAGTTGGTTTTTTGTGAAAATAGATATAGAAATGCATTCGGGTTATATATTTTTGATAAGTTCATTATTAAATCCAATTGCTTATGAGGTTGTGTTTTTCATGATAAGCCAACTATTTGGGTTTAATTTGTAATAAAGTTTCCTTTGTCCAGAAAACATTATATTTAAAGATGAAGATACTAACTCCTTGGTCCGGTAGTTAGTATTTAACAGATCTTTATTTGGATTAGTCTATTTTGAGTCGACGAATACTTTCAATGGTTATGAAATTATTCGTCATTATTCTTCATTTGAATCCCTGGAGATTCTTCCCTAGGTCTGGTATATAATGTCTAGTGATAATATGAAGTGATTAAAGAAGAGTAAAAAGATATTAATAAAACAAACACATTCAGAGCAACTTAATTCATATTACAACTCATCAGTTTCCATAACCCCAATACACTAGGTGTTTAGTTATACATATTTAAAATGAAAAACACTAAACTATTAATACCTGATGAAATCATGCTTGGAATTTTGAGTTAAAAATGATTCTTTAGTAGACGAAAGGATGGTCGTAGTACGACGTTAGAGCGTCTCTCCTTCAGAACTTCGATCCTTTTTCTCCCCACCACACCTCAATCTCCACTTCCCAACCCGTTGGTCTAAAGGCCAAGGCCTCTTTTTATAGGAAAAATTAGTACACTGCGTGTAGAGAAAGTACACAGAGTGTACTTTTGTCAACGCGGTTTTTGCTTCCTTTTCTCCACTGGTAGCTGGCCTAACAAACCATCTTTGACTTTGAACATAGTGCTTCCTGGTTGGTGAGTGTACACGGTGTGTAGAGCCACCATACACGGAATGTTGTATAAAAATTAAGCCACCAACGGATTCTAGAAATGCATACACGGCGTGTAGAAAATAGAACACAACTTGTCATCTTCAGCCGGCCACATGGGCCTGTAGACTCTTCTTGGCCACCAACCTCTTGTATAATGGTACACACTGTGTGTATAGAATGAACACGGCAAGTACTGGATTTTTGTTACTTGGGAATGTACTTGTCCAGGGCTTCCCGTGTCTGAGTCTGGAATGTACACAACATGTAGATAAGTACACGCCGTGTAGTTGTAAATTTTTGCTCAGTTACTCTCTATTTTGTTTATTTGGATATAAAACTCTTGAAAATGGACAAGTTCACCAAAATCAAAGTATTTTTCCTCTATGAAGTATGTATTTGGTGAAAACTTGTTTTTATTTTCAATAATGTTTATGAAAATGTATACACAAATCGGGTGAATCAAACTCCCCCATACATAGTCCTTGGCTTGCCCTCACGAAAATATCATCATCAAATTATTAGAGTCTATACTTTAAAAGGAAGGACTTTAGTTAATCATAATGGTAGATAATGAATTATAGGAGAAAATTCCAAAAAGAATACACAACAGTTTCAATTTTGATGATATTCTAATCATGCCTCATATAAAATTCAATTGACTATTGTCATCCATTTTTTAACAAACGTTTCAACCATTCAAAAAACAAGCAATCCACATGATGATCTACCTCACCAAAAATGAACTCAGCACTTGAGAAATTTTAAATAAATTTTTTTCTCAATCAAAGAAGTGTACACTCTATCCATAGGTTTTCTTGAAATCTAAGTCACCACTTTTGAAAATTGATTTACAACGATCATGAGGAAATTTAAATAAGTATCAGATGTTTCTGTGGCTAATGGTTTGTAGGTAAAGATGTGAAAATAATTATGAGGCTTCAAAGAGGAGGCTAAATTATTTAAATAATAATGCATGATATTCAAAATAAGGCTCAAGGTACAAGTGTCTTCAAAAAGCGTTATAAAATAATCTCATCACCACATTATCCTTTAGTTGGGTAGGTAGGTTTCACAAACAAACAAGTGAGTAAAAGGTCCCTTTGTACCATTTTTTCAATGGGAACCTATCAGAATTCCCACAAATAGAGGTTTGGAACCCTTTTCACCCCAAATGATCAAGAGGTTCTCCCCCATACATAATTTCTTGAAAAATCACGAAATTATGCCATGTGTCACCAATCCCTTATTTTAAGCTCAAATGAATAATCATGAAAAATCATAAAATAATCAGGGTAGGAAGGGAAATAATCTTGTAATATGGATTCCTATTAAGGATATTCATGGTCTCTAGGGGATTCACGATGATAAGATGTAGGGTAGGTCTCAAGATAAAGGGGTTGAAACAATCTAATGCCTCAATCATTTTAATGTAATTCAAAAATTCTTCATGTTTTGAAAAAAACTTGAAAATTATGGTAGTTATGTATATTATATGAATCTCTCATGAAAAAGGGTATTATAAAGAAGATGAAAAATGGTTTAGAACACCTCTCAAGAGTGCGAATAAATTAAGAGACAATCAGGTCATGACTTGCAAATAGATGATTAGTCTAATCGACGTAATTATCTAAGGAGTACAAGTTGGAATTTAAGTTATATCCGCAATCATTTTAAAACACATAAGAATTAAAATAAGCATGCAACTTTGTTAAAAATTTCCTACTTTCAGTTTTATTATTTAAAAATATAATGAACTAAAACATCTCCACCTTTTAAAATATATCATCTAACAATGATATCGCATAGATTGATGATAAGGTCAAAGACTAAAGTGGTCAAGAGATGCTCCCCCATACTTAAGAGTGCACGTGGTCCACCAGGTTCCCAACAAGAGGAACAAGGGAAGGTGGGGAAACAATAGTGGACTAGACCGAGGTGAAGTAACGAATGTAGGAATATCAAGAAAGAAAAGAAAAATAATTGTAAAAGAAGACTCCCCTCATGTCTATGTGAATAGAAACGGTAAGTGGTGGAAAAGTGCAGCCCAAAATGTGTCAGGGTACCTGTGATAATGGGAGGAAGAAAACAAGGAAAGAATAAAAAGCATTCACAAGTATGAGAGAGCACTAAAATATATATACAATGAAAACTAGGTTCCCCAAAACCAGTCATAGGGTCGCCTCAGAAGAGGCATCATCCAGTACAGATCCAGCCGGGAGAGACGGCTCAGGAGCCGTGGAAGCGGGAGGCTCAGATGTTGCATCGGGAAGGGAAGATGGAGAAGTAGGATCCGCAGGTGCGAGACTCGGTAGAGGAAGCTCAGAAACACTCCCTGGACTGGTATTAGTGGTGGAGGTAGGAGTAGTAGTAGCAGGGCCCACAGTAGATAGCAGAATGGAATCTGTGGGCAGCGCAGTGAAGGGCGGTGGATCGGCAACAGAAGGGCCAGGAACAGAGGTAGAGGCAGGTGGTAGAGTATTCGGAATACCCAGATGCTGAACAATAAGGCCTAACAACTACTTCATGCGGTTCCGGAGGCTGTCTATATGAACCAAATGTTGCCCAATGATGTCCTGGAGGCCGGTGAGAAGAAGCAACGGCCGCTCCATCGCGGCTAGGCGGAGGTAAAGGGCGATATCAACCAAGGGATAGGGGGTTGGTGGGGATGGGGGTGGTAGAGAATAATAAAGGATAGAATAAGTGGGGTCAGTATGAAGGGGGTGGGGTGGGGAAAAATTATGGGGTGGGGAATGAGGGGCAGGAGCATCAGCTGCGGGTGCAGGCGGGTCAGTAGGTGGATGGGGTGGAGCCTGGGCAAGGACGTAGGCATCCCCCTACTTCCTGTCCATCCCCATGAGAATGATCATGAGAAAGTCCATCCACTGAGGTGAACCTAGCCTATCATGGGGTAGAGAAGGCTCAAGGACCCTGAGGTGGTGGGCAAGACAGGTGGCGTAAAACCCGCCGTTCAGGTTGCCTGGACGGCCTGTAAACATGGCATGGAAGTACGAGGCTGCAAGGTAGGGGAGGTCTGGGTTGTCCTACCAGATTACACAGGTAAGGAGCTCCATGTAACGATCGGTCATGACCCCCATATCCTTATGGAAGAGGAAAAGAATGGTGCTGAAGTACCGGTGGGTAAAGTGGATTATGGGGTCAATGAAAAGCGTGCTCTTCTCTGAGGTAGGGGAATAGCGGTAGGACTACCCAGCAATCTCCTGCCACATATCCACGAGCTCATAGATCTTGGTCTTCTTCAGGGTTGAAATAGGCAGTGGGGTGATAGGATTGGGGTAGAAAATGCACCCTCAGCCAAACTTGGTCATTGTGGGGGGAGAATCCTCGGTAGCCCAGCCAGAACCGAACCACATGCACCGCATCACCATGTGTCTCCCGGTACTCAGCTCTGTCGAACTCGAAAGAGGCTATGAAATCCAAAAATAAATTGCGTAATATAAGAGTGCTGATGTGAAAACTGTTGAGTAGTGGAGTTTGGCCAAGGATATCATCTAACTCTCCCCAGATGTCAAGCTGCTGAAGAACGATGCTGTCAAGGTAGCGGCCGCTCATCAGAATCGGTCGGCGAGAAAAGCGTTGAACTCTGTAATGTGCCAAATAAGGGACCAGTAACACCACACAGGGATAGGGAACACCTGCAGGTCCCATCCCAGGTGGAGGTGCAGCAGCAGAAGCCGGTTCTGGCGGTGGATCGACTGCAGCAGGTGGAGGGTTGCCAGATGGGGCAGTCGAGGAAGGGCCAGGTGTGGAGGATGAGATCTCTGGGGGAGTGGTAGCTGGGACAGATGGATGTATAGTGCTCAGACTAGCCTCAGTGGAGGGAGTGAGGGGTGGAAGGGTGGCCAATGGAAGGAGCTCGTAGACCATGGCGTCTGGGCCTGGCTGCGTCGGAGGTCGGAGATGAATCCACCGAAAAATGGGCCTCTCGCCCTTAGTGGCGGAGGTCGTCCACTTATCGCGGGAAGGATCATGATCTACCATATCGTGAAATAGAAAGAAAAATCAAAAAAAAGAAAAATAAAACAAAATAAAATAAAGAAAATGTGAGAAATCTGAAAAATACAAGTAAACAACATGTAAATCCGGAGTACACGGCGTGTAGTACAAGCTGAGTAGATTCCCGTGTTCTCTGGATAAACATGCCGAGGGTGAAGAATATTGACCATGGAAAGGTACACGTCGTGTACCAAAGATACACGTCATGTGTATACAATGTGGACATGGCCATGTATCAGAAATGACACGGCCATGATTTGTGACAGGCTTAAATATAATGGAGATGCCTTGTATGGATAGGACAAGGTGTGTTCTTTAACAGAGGAACATGGTCGTGTAGAGGGCGAGACAGGGGCTGGACGAATGAAATAAGGGACACGACGTGTACAGAACACACACATCATGTATAGGAACATGGGGTAAGAGGCCATATCATCTGCTACACACATAGGGGCCAAATGAAATGCTATACACGGTGTGTACCAAACACACACGCCGTGTATGTGAAAAATAGTGTGTAAGGCTGTGTGCAAAGGGGTACTCAGGCATGACTGGGAAAAGAACACGGTGTGTACCGAGCATACACACCATGTATGTTTAAATTTCGAATAATTTTATGTGTGGTCGTGTACCAAAGTACACGTCATGTGTTTTTCAGGTCGTGGCTGTGTACCACAAAAGCCGAATGGCCGGATGATCTGAAAATTACTTTTAGTGAGTCTAAAAAAAATGAAATAGTGGGTGTAGAAGGGCGTACCTAGATCGAGGATCACAATGCAAGAAGAATATCAACTCGAAATGACCTTAATAAATGGATCTGAAAATATGGTGCTCAGGTGGAATTAGGGAGATGAAACGGGAAGAAGGGGAAGAAATAGAAAACCACATGACATAGGTTGATGTCCAGTGGGCTTTGACTTATATAGATGAGGTACACGGCGTGTACATCAGGACTACACGCCGTGTATCCCAAAAATTTTTAGATATTATATTATATATATTTATTTATTATATTAAACTATATAATAATTAATACTAATAACTAAAATAAACGATAGATATAAATAGATATATAAAAATTTTATTACAAATAAAACTATACACGACGTATATTAGGAAATACACGCTGTGTGTTTTAAAATTGGAAGAAGGGATGTACAACCTTTGGTCCGATGCTTGGGGCGAGGTTCGAACCAGCGATCGACCATTCTGAACGGAAGCCCTCATCCACTGGTGAAAAGGTTGTATTGTTGTCCATATTTATTATTTATAGATATTTATCTTATACAGCCTATACACTCGAGAAGAAATAAATGCACAGCATGTGGTTTTTAATTATAAATGAAGGGGATGAAGCAGGGAGATTAGCCGAGTTCGAACCCGGGTCTTTTTGATCTAGGGCCTAGACTTTTCCAATCTGCTAACTTCATCAGCATGAATTTATTTTATATTAAGAAGTTTTTAAAATATTATGGAAAAATATGGCACACATGAAATATATCGAAATACACATTCTGTGGTTTTATGAAAATGGTAAATGATGGAAATGGGGCGGTTGCAGTGATTCGAACTCGGGTCTTTTGGAACCGGGTTACGAGCATGGCCAACCGATCCATCCCCACCCTGGGTTTTCTTATAAGAATATATATATATATATATATATATATATATATATATATTACTACACACGATGTGTATGAAAAGGAGGAACCTCGTGCCAAAGGTAGGTCGGAAGGATTCGAACCGGGGACGGCTCGGATAAACTCCAGTGACTTTACCATCAGCACATGTATCATCCATGGTTAATTATTAGTTATTCTATAGATTTATACTATTAATATTATAAATTAGAAATATAAGTACACGCCGTGTATATAAGTTATTATAAATAAAGGTACATACCAGATCATCCACCAAGCGATCGTCCACAGTTTCTATCGTAGAACAGTCCTCATGATTGGGAAACAATGCTTGTTTGACGGCGTTTAGAACATTGCAGGAAACTCTTTCATCCCCTACTCGGAAAATCAGCTCCCCCTCGTGCACGTCAATGAGTGCTTCCCCAGTGGCTAGGAAAGGTCTTCCAAGTAAAAGAGTTTCCTCCTAATCCTCCTCTATATCTAGGATAATAAAATCTGCTGGGAGGATCAATCTTCCCACCTTCATGACCACATCATCCAGTAGCCCTTTTAGAGTTGATTTTATTTTGGTTTGATTGGAAATAATAAGAAAAATTGGTTTTAAACTTCTCTTAATAAATTTCTAAAATGAAATTCATGTGAATACAATAAAGTTGGTTTTTGTGAAAATAGAGATAGAAATGCGTTGGGGTTATGGATTTGTGATAAGTTGATTATTAAATCAAATTTCTTATGAGGTTGTGTTGTTCATGATAACCCAACTCCCTAAGTTTAATTTCTAATAATGTTTCCTTGGTCCGGTAAAATTTATATTTAGAGATGAAGATACTAACTCCTTGGTCCGGTAGTTAGTATATAATAGATCTTTTTTTGCCTTATTCCATTTTGAGCCGACAAATTCTTTCAATTGTCATGAAATTAATCATCTTTATTCTTGTTTTGAATCCCTGGATATTCTGCCCTTGGTCTGGTACAGAATGTCCAGTGATAATATGAAGTGATTGAAGAAGACTAAGAAGAGATTAATAAAAAAACACATTGAGAGCAACATAATTAAGATTACAACTCATCGGTTTCCACAACTCCAACACACTGGGTGTTTAGTTATACATATTGAATATGAAAAACACAAAACAATTAATACCTGATGAAATCATGCTTGAAATTTTGAGTTAAAAATGTTCTTCGGTAGATGTAAGAATGGCAGTAGTACGATGGTAGAGTGTCTCTCCTTTGGAACTTCGATCCTTTTTATCCACACAAAACCTCAATCTCCACTCCTAATCTCTTTGGTCTAGAGTCCAAGGCCCCTTTTTATAGGAAAAATCAGTACACGACGTGTAGAGAAAGTACACGGCGTGTACTTTCATCAACGCGCTTTTGGCTTCCTTTTCTCTGCTGGTAGGTGGCCTAACATGCCATCTTTGACTTTGAACATGGTTCTTCCTAGTTGGTGAGTGTACATGGCATGTAGCACTACCGTACACAACATGTAGTATAAAAATTCGGCCACCATCCTCTTCTAGAAATGCATACACGACATCTTCAAAATGGAACATGCCGTGTCATCTTCGGTCGACCACATGGTCGTGAAGACTCTTCTGGGCCACCAACCACTTATAGAATGGTACACAAGGCATGTATAGTATGAACACGACATGTACTGACTTCTTGTTACTTGGGATGTACTTATCCTGGGTTTCCCGTGTCTGAGTCTGGAATGTACACAACTTGTAGAGAAGTACACACCGTGTAGTTGTAAATTTTCACTCAGTTCCCCTCTATTTTGTGTATTTGGATATAAAACTCCTTAAAATGGACAAGGTCACTAAAATCAAAGTATTTTTCCTCTCTGATGTAGGTATCTAGTGAAACCTTGTTTTTATTATCAATAAAGTGTATGAAAATAAATACACAAATCGGGTGCATCAAACTCCCCCATTCTTAGCCATTTTCTTTCCCTCATGAAAATCTAAACATTAAATTATCAGAGTCTATACTTTAAAAGGAAGTAAATTAGTTAATTAGATCTGTAAATAATAAATTACCAGAGAAAATTCCAAAAATAATACACAACAGTTTCAATTCAGAAGATATTCTAATCATGCCTCATATATAATTTAATTAACTATTGTCATCCCTTTTTTAACAAATGTTTTATAATTTCAAAAACAAGAAAGCCACTTGATGTTCTACTTCACCAATAATGAACTCAACACTTGAGAAATTTTAAATAAATTTTTTTTATCAATCGATGAAATTTACACTCTATCCATAGGTTTGCATGAAATCTAAGTCTCTACATTAGAAAATTGATTTACAAAAATCAAGAGAACTTTTAAAAAAGGATCAGATGTTTCTGTAGCTAAAGTTTGGTAGGTAATTATGTGAAAATAATTGTGATGATTGAAATAAAGGTATATACTAGATCATCCACCTAGTGATCGTCCACGGTTGCTATCACAGAATAGTCCTCATGATCAGGCAACGATGCTTGTTTGACGGCCTTTAGAACATTGTAGGAGACTAATTCATCCCCTACCCAAAAAATTATGTCCCCCTCGTGCGAATCAATGAATTCTTTCCCAGTGTCTAGGAAAGGTCTTCCTTGTATAAGAGGTTCCTTCTGATCCTCCTCTATATCTAGGATAATGAAATTTTCTGGGAGGATCAATCATCTCACCTTCACGTGCACATCCTCTAGTAGCCCTTTTGGATATTTAATGGATATGTCATCATGTTGAAGGGTGACTCAGGTAGGCTTCAGATCATGGAGTCCGAGCTTTTCGAAATCTCTAAAAGGCGTGAGGTTGACCCTGAATCATAAGTCACATAGAGAATTTCCAAATTCAGAGGGTCCAATTGTACAAGGGATTGTAAATCTACCTGGATCCTGGAGTTTCAGAGGAATGGGATGTGGTACGACTACAGAGCACTCATTTGTTAGTGTTATGGTGCCCAAAACATCCATCTTCCTATTATTTGAGAGGATTTCCATCATGAATTTTGCATATGTGGGAATTTGTGTCAGAGCCTCTACAAATGCAAGGTTGATGTGTAGATTTTTGAATTCCTCCATGAATTTTCCAAATAGGTGATCTAGCTTCCCTTACTTAATCCTTTCCAGAAAAGGTAATGCAGGCTCGAATGGTTTGACGACCTCCTTTCCTTTTCCTGGTTGGGCCTTCGGTGATGGATTTTCGGATGAAGAGGGGTCTAAAACTATACCATTGTTGTCAACAGTGAGTATAAGTGTCGTTGACTGTGATGGTTTCTTCTGGTGTAGGTTCTTTCCAATTCGTAAAGTGATGGACTGTGTCTTCTCCCTTGGGTTCTTCTCGGTATTTCCTGGTAGTGTACCAGGCCGCCTCCATGAGATTTGGTTTGTTAATTGGCTGATTTGGTTCTTGAGTCCTCGAATAGAAGCCTCTTTATTCTGCAATCTGTTCTTAGCAGTTGATATGAATTTCATTAGAAGACCCTCTAACCATAAGGTATTCTCTTGCTGAGGTGGTTGTGCAGCTGGTGGAGGTGGTAGCTACCTTGGCTGTTGCGAGTGAGGGTTTTGATACCCTTACTGCTGGTAGAAACCCTGCTGATTCTGTTGTTGCCTTTAGTATGGGTTCTGATATTGTGGCTGACTGTAGTCAGGCTATCGCTGAGGCGGAGGATTCTGCAGCTGTTGGACCCAGCCTGTGTTCTGATTATCTCCCCATGCCAGGTTCTGGTTATGCTGATACTAGTTCGACCCTCTGTTTTGAGAAACATAGATCACCTCGCTTGTCAAAGGGTCGATTGAATGTCTTGGGAATTCTACAAGGATGTGGTTGTCACCACAGTCTCCACATGCTGGATGGTTCACCGCATGGACATGAGATGCGCCCTTGAGATTTAATGCATCGATATATTTGGATACTATATCCAACTGGGCAGCAAGCATGGTAGTATCATCAATACTATGCATACCTCATTTTTGGGTACCCTTCTCAGAATATCACTGGAAGCTGTTGGCAGACATATCTTCCAGCAGTTCGAAAAGTTCTTCGGGGGACTTTCACATTACCGTTCCTCCAGCATCAACGCCCACCACAGACTTGGTATTTTTTTTCAAACCGCCATAGAGGGTTTTGACTTGCATCCGATGTGGAAGTTTGTGGTGTGGGAATTTACGTAAAATTTCCTTGAAGCGCACCCATGATTCGTACAATAATTCTGAGTCGTGCGGCTAAAAGTTGTGGATCTCATTCTGTAGGGTCACCATCTTTGAAGGTGGGAAGTATTTGGACAGGAACGTCTGGGCTAGCTCCTACCAGGTGACGATAGATCTTTGTGGCAACCCTTTGATCCATTATTTTGCCTTGTCCCATAGAGAGAAAGGGAATAGGAGAAGACGAGTGGCATCCTCAGACACGGAATGGTACCAAAATGTATCGCAGATCTCCAAAAAATTGGAGAGATGGGCATTCCGGTCTTTACTAGGAAGTCCGCCAAAATGAATAGTGCTCTAGATCTGCTACATTATAGCAGGATTGATCTCGATGTGCTGGGCCTGAACCGGAGGACGAAGGATGCCCGTATGAGCTCTGTGGATTAATGGCTGGCCTTACTCTATAAGAGTACGTCGCGGAGGTGGCTGCTGAGGAGGGGGAATTGGTAGGTACAGTTGGTCTTAAGGGCCGTATTATGGCCCCAGACCTTGGTTGAAATATGGAATCCACTCTGGTTGCAATTGTTGGAGTTGCAGTGGGCTATATGGTGGAGCAAGAGGAGCTTGCTGGTTCTGGTGGTCTTCCGGACCGAACTGATGTCCAGCTCCTCGGACAGCAGTTGGATTTCCATGCTCATTCTGTGTCATGGGGTTGTTTTGATTTTGGTCAGCCATGACTGGTCATTGGTGCCTCATGAATTTTCGTTTGATTTCCGAGTCAATTGGGAAAAACCTTGATGACTTACTGTTCTGGGGACGTGTGAGGTGGCTGCTCATACACTTAATGACCTGCACGAAAAAAACACAACACCAAACGTAAATGAGGAAAAAGAAGGATAAAAAGAAATATGATTAGAAAACATATTTTTGTGAATTTTTTATTTTTATTTTCACTAAAATGTAATAAAAATTGAATTAAAAATAATAATAAAATTTACTTTAATTTTTCACCAGCAACAGCGCCAAAATTTGACGATTCATTTCACCGAAGGACTGTTATCGGGGTCTCAAATTATATATACCCTAACAAGTATAGCACCAGTAGGGGTAGATCCATAGGGAACATTAAGAGGTTACATTTATCTTGTTTCAGCATTGTTTGTATATTTAGTCTAGTGAAGGCTGCTGAATTTAGATTTGATTTTTGTTGGTTTGGTTGGAAATAATAAGAACAATTGGTTTTAAACTTCTCTTAATAAATTGAAAAAATTAAATGAACGTGAATTCAAGAAAGTTGGTTTTCTGGTGGAAATAGAGATATAAATGTGTTGGGGTTATGGATTTGTGATAATTTGATTATTAAATCAAATTTCATATGAGGTTGTGTTGTTTATGATAACCCAACTCTCTAGGTTTAATTTTTAAAAATGTTTCCTTGGTCCAGTTAACATTATATTTTGAGCTGAAGATATTAACTCCTTGGTCTGGTAGTTAGTATAAAACAGATCTTTATATGGTTAGTCCATTTTGAGAAGTGGAATCCTTTCAATGGTCATGAAATTGTTCATCATTATTCTTCTTTTGAACACCTGAAGATTATACCCTTGGTCTGGTACAGAATGTCCAGTGATAATATGATATGATTGAAGAAGAGTAAGAAGAGATTATAAAAACAAACACATTCAGAAAAACTTAATTCAGATTACAACTCATCGGATTCCACAACCCCAACACACTGGGTGTTTAGTAATACAAATTGAAAATGACAAACACAAAACTATTAATACCTAATGAAATCATTCTTAGAATTATGAGGAAAAAATGATTCTTCGGTAGACGAAAAAATGGCGGTAGTATGACGGTAGAGCATATCTCCTTCAGAACTTCGATCCTTATTCTCCCCACCACACCTCACTATCCACTCCCCACCTCTTTTTTCTGGAGGCCAAGGCCTCTTATTATAGGAAAAATTAGTACAGGGTGTGTAGACAAAGTACAGGGCGTGTACTATCGTCAACGTGCCTTTGGCTTCCTTTTCTCCACTGGTAAAGTGACCTAACATGCCGTCTTTGACTTTAAACACATCGCCTCCTGGTTGGTGAGTGTACACGGTGTGTAGCACCGCCATACAAAACGTTTTGTATAAAAATCCGGCCACCAACCACTTCTATAAGTGCATACACAACGTATATAAAATGAAACACGACGAGTCATCTTCGGCCGACAACATGGGCGTGTATACTCTTCTTGGCCACCAACCGCTTCTCGAATGGTACACATGGCGTGTATAGTATGAACCCGACATGTACTGGCATCTTGTTAAATGGGCATGTACTTATCCTGGGCAGCCCGTGTCTGAGTCTGGAATGTACACGACATGTATAGAAGTACACACCCTATAGCTGTAAATTTTCTCTTAGTTACCCTCCGTTTTGTATATTTGGATATAAAATCTTGAAAATGGATAAGTTCACCAAAATCAAATCATTTGTCCTCTAATAAGTTGGTATTTGGTGGAAACTTTTTTTTATTGTCAATAAAGTGTATGAAAATGTATGCACAAATCAGGTGTATCAGATGGTTTAGAAATAATTTTAAGGAGGAAAGATGTTTCCCCTTCCTTAAGAATTTACATATTCATCCTTAGTATATCCCTGAATATAATATCTCTCTCCATCCTCATTTGGGCTAGAAGTCCATGATATTTCTGGCATAATGCATCTTCCCCCTTATTTTCCTTTCCTGGGTGGTAGTGTATTGAACAATTATAATAATTGAGTAACTCGGCCTATCTCTTTTTCTTCATGATTTTTTTATTCTGTGTAAAAATTTATTTAAAACTCTTGTGATTCGTACATATCTCATATCGTTCTTTGTAGATATAATGTCTCTATAATTTTAGAGTAAATATTACAGCTGCTAAGTCAGGATCATGAGTTGGGTAATTTTTCTCTTGATTCTTCGACTACCTTGATGTATAATAAATACCTTTATCATTTTGCATAAGGATGTAACCCATCCCATTCATTGATGTATCACTGTATATCACACATCCATCCTTTATAGATGGATGATTCAAAATCAGGTGATTGACCAATATTCTTTTCAATTCTTCAATGAATTGTATACGTTTTTTCCTCCATACAAACTTAACCCCTTTATGTATGAGCTTGGGTAGGGGTTAGTCAGTTGGGGGAAATTTTTCACGAAGCAGTGATAGTAACCTTCTATGCCAATAAAACTATGTACCGTAGTTATGTTCATTGGTAGGGGACATTCTTGGATTTCAATTTTCATTACAGGATAGACTGAGATTCTATCTTAAGAGACAATGTGACCAAGAAATGATATTGATTTAAGGAAATATTCACTCTTGAAAAACATCCCATATAATTCATTTATTTCAATAGTTCTCAGAATAATTCACAATTGATTCTCATTATTTTATTAGCTTTTCAAGTATACCAGGATTTCATCGATAAGCTCTACAACAAAGTCATCAAAATATTCCTTGAAAAATATATTCATTAGATCCATGGAAATAGAAGGTTCGTTAGCCAGTCCAAAAGGCATTACAGTAAACACATAATGCCCAAACATGGTTCGAAATACTTTCATTGGAATATCTTCCTTCTTCACGCACAACTAGTGATATCTAGATTGAAGGTCAATCTTCGAAAAATATTGGGCACCATGAATTTAATCAAATAAATCATCAATTCGTGGAAGAGGATACTTTTTCCTTATTGTAATAGCATTTATTTTACAATAATCAATGTGTAGCCTCATGGATCCATCATTCTTCATGGAAAAGTGGACAGGGGTTCCCCATGAAAAACAGTTGGTTGAATAAATATTTTTTCACTAAATTACTATAGTTGTTTATTTATCTCCAATAATTACACTTTTGTCATTCTATAGGGAGTCTTTGATATGGGTCTTGTACCAGGAATAAAATCAATTGAGTACTCAACTCCCCTCTATAGAGGATGTCTATTTAGATCCATTAGAAATATATCAATGTATTATTGAACAATAGGTACGTCTTCAATATGAATATTTATTACTCCACACATACATATTTTGTTCTCTTCCTCTCCAAGAATTTCATTCAGTAGAGTAAATGGGGGTAGATCTTGATAAGAATACGATGGAGAGGTTTCTATTCTAAAGTTAAGGGATTCTACACCATTCCCGAAGATTGTAACTCCCTTAATAATTATAATAAATCTTCACATCACAATTTGACATAAAATTATTGGTATGATGATATCGTTAAAAACCAAATCATGTGTATTTATCATAAGGGGGACTGATCAAAAAATCTATGTTGCAATGATACATAACCGATGAGTTTTGATTAACTACTGCATTATTAAATGAAATTGGACACGTATCATTTTCATGGAAAATTGGGAAGGTATAAATGAATGAGGTGATATAGAATCAAGAAAATCATTGGCTATGTTTGAGGACACAATTAAATTACCTTCCACCACATCAATACGAACTTCTTCTTTCATGGTTGTAATTTCTTAACCTTTCCCCTACTGTCATATCCTTTTTTGAGTAATGTTTCCTTGGATCATAGGATACTCATTTTCTATGTGTCAAATCTTCTACAATTATAGCATTGAAAATCAGTGAATTGTTTCTTTCCCTAACATTCACTAGATCAAGGACCCTTTTCACCACACTTATTGGACAATACCATGCCTTTAATGCATTTCCTATGATTTTTCATTCCACAGTTATTTCGTAATGGAAATTGCTTCATTCCCTTACTATTCATTGGCACTTTATATTCTCTATGGTTATTAGAATTCCTATTCTTATATTTATTTCCCTTGAAAAAAATTTATCTATAAATTTGTTTCACTGTTTTGATGGAACTTGATACAATTTCATCATATGATGAAATTTTTTGAGAAACCAGTGCCCTTCAAAGACATGGATTATGAAATTAAAAGAAATGAAAAATCATGTCTTCTAAATCATGTACAAAACATATATCATGCATGACTAATCATGTGAAAGTATCCTCATAATCTAAAACATTATCTTCTTCCCTTAACTATAGGCAGAGGATTTTCCTCTTCATTTCAGTTTTCTATTCATGAGGGAAACATTTTCAAAAATATTTACTTAAAATTTATCCATTCGATATCTTTTACTTCATCTTCTTCCATGGTATATTGGATCAACGACCATGTCATGACCCCCTCCCACCAAAGATTCCCCTCTTAATATGGCAATGGGAAAGGGAGATGATGACCCCCCCCCCCTTATTCCCACCTCGAGTAGGCCCTGGGGTGGCGACTAGCACCAAGGGTATAAGTTTTCACAAATATGGGAGGCATTACCGTTTTTTTATTTAAGACCGGGAAATAGAAAAAGTCAACAACCAAAAAGGGAAAAGAACAAGTGTATAAATAAACCCAAACCAAGCCCACATGCATCTTTAAAAAATTTTATAACAAGGTACAAGAACATGAAAGCTAAAAAGTACAATACCAAAAGAAAACATGAGTACAACAAATGCAACAACTCCAACTGTCCGACTAGTAGGGTCCCGCACGGCCCTGGTAGTCCTCATGGGAACCTAAAAGTAAACGTAGGGTGAGCATACACGTATACTCAGTAGGGAAACCTAATGCTCTCGTGCACATGTGGGGAGACATCCTAATGTCCCGTCAGAACAAGAGAAGAAACCTAGCAAGGAATTCTATCCACCCGACCTCACCAGCCACACTCACTAAAAACACAATCACAATAGGTAGTAGTATATAAGAACAAGAGTATTGGGTACCACGCACCATTCCCCATAAGTTAGCTGCTCTTCCTAATGGAGAACGTCCTAACACTACCACACTCTCCCCACCTGCACACACCTGGGCATCACAAACCACATTTCCCGCCCGCACACACCTAGGCCTCACAACCACGTATCCCACCCGCACACACCTGGGCCTCATAACCACGTATCCCACTCGCACACACCTGGGCCTCACAAACCACGTATCCCACCCACACACACCTGGGTATCATTCTGAAGAGTCTTGGGAAACATTAGAACCTGCCCGAAGAGTCTTGGGCTAAAACCACCCCAATAGAAACCTACCTGAAGAGTCATAGGTGTAATGTCACCTCAAGCCATCACAGCCTAGGGAAGAAAGAGCATGAAGGAGCTAGTAACTAATGGGATAACACCCTCTCCCAAGAAATGGGAGTGTTCGGAACTAAGTCCTCAACATGGGTGGGGTGCGTCAAAACACAATGATACAGATATATATATATATATATATATATATATATATAGAAACCACTCAGCCCAACCTATGGCTTCTAAACAGAGAAACTAAGCACGTGCCTCGGCACTGCAACCACGAAGCATTCATACAACAAGAAATTCCAAAACATCCTTTAATTTTTTCATGTTTCAACAACATTAGTTATCAGTTTCTTAACTATTGGGAAACTATCCACAACCAACCAAATCGATCATTCGTAAAACATATCCCAACCATCTACAAATCATGTTAGGAAAACACAAGCAACACAACCAAGTCCTTCTTAGTACCCAACCAACCCCATTGACTATTATTACCATTCCACTATCATTCCCCACCATTTAATTCTTCCACTTTTATTTATTAAACACAACCCATAGTTCGTTCACATTCAAACTCATCCCTGCATCCCAACTGCCAACTTCCATAACCACAACTACACCATAGATTATTATCCCTTTAATACTATTTAATATAGCCTCGCTTCCCATCACCATCATAACAGTCACACCAACCCACAACCACGTCAACCGCAGCCCAGCTGCTCACCCAAACCACAACAACCCACAAAACACCCCCATCACATGCCACGTATCAAATCCAACACCCACATGTTCATTATTCCATTTTTGTTTAACCGGGGTGATCGCACAAGGGTTCCATATTTTCATTTAATTAGCCAACTTTACGTGATTAACCAAAATTACACATTCAAAAAGGATCCATTCACAAAAACGTTCTAGAATATAGGTCAACATTTAACTGTACAAGAAAAGGGCCCCAAAGACCGTTATTTTCAGTAGGCATAATCCTATTCAATTCACAACATAATATCATAGGATATAAAAAGTAAAGTAACAGTAATCACAAACATCCCATCCCCGGTATATAAGAAAGTTATTATCTTCATTAAACAGGTTCGACTGTGTCTCATAAAACAAGAGGAATCCCACCCCTCATGATGAACAAATTAGAGAGACGAAGGTAAGATCCCTACCTCAACAGGTTCTAATCACAATGCTCCCCCAGATCAACTGTAGAAGATGTTCGTCGGAGTTCGTCACATCTGTGGAATCCCAAAAAAACCTCCTCTGGTGGAAGTTGGAAAGGAAAGTAGGAAATAAAGACATTGGATCCAAGCTTAGAAGTTCCTCCTCGTCGTTATGATTCCATTCCCACTGACGGATCATAAATCAGAGCTCGGACGAAGAAGTTATGGAAGAAAGAGCCTTCGAGTCTCTTGGGAGAACTCTGCTCAGAGGAAAGGGGGGAGAGGGGTGAGTTGAAAAGGAGTAGGGGACCCCTCCTTTTATAGGCGATAAAAACAAAATTACACGAAAAGTACTTTACGGTACATGGAGTGTACTCGGTTACTTCACACGGTCTCCACGCGGCTTCTAACACAGTTCCGCGGCCATTGACTGGTCAACACACGGTTTGGAGGTAACACATACGCGGGGAAGGACTACACGGCATGTAGTTTGGACACACAGCGTTTACCCATTTACTTCACATGACAAGGACAAGGCCTACCACACGGGGTATACCCGGCGAGGGGGTACACGACGTGTACTCACACTACACAGCGTGTAGTTTCGAAATTCGGAAAAGTGTGGGAAAAGCCCATTTTACCCTCCAGAACACTTCATAGCCTTCTTTTAGACAAAGTAATGGGCCGGAGAGGTCCAGGACATTACATCAGATACCTCTTAAAACATTATCATCCCCGAGAATTCAAAAACTAACCTAGAGGAACCCAAAAAGATACCTCTTATGGTTCTTGTTATAACAGGAACCCAACCAACAACCCTAATCATATGTGTTAGGAATTCCTTCTCCTGTGTCGAGATATTATCTTCTTTAGGTGGCACTGACTCACTTTCATAGGTTTAATCACATCCTCATTAATGCATCTCGATTAAGAATTGGGTCTTCCCACTTTCATACATTAGGATTTTCCATCTTACACTGCCCCCAACACCGCACAACCCACAAACTGCACGAACACGTGGTTTGGGGAAAAATTTTTCCAATGTCGAGATATTATCCGCTTTAGGCGGCACTGACTATCCCACATGGGTTCGATCGCATCTGCATTAGTGCGTCTCGATTAAGGTTCAGGTTTTTCACTTTCCCCACACATCCGGACATGTTACACATTACCAGGGAACAAGAAAACAAAAGGTCTCACAACCGATAAGCCACACATTCCATATATCAATGGTACATAGTATAACATCAAACCAAATATCAGAAGAACAAAGAAAACACAAGTCAATACAACTTCGGGCACTGAGCTTTCATCTGGGTCTCCCGCTCCCATGTGCTCTCCTCGAGGCCTCCATGCCTCCACAACACACGAACCAACAGAATGGTTCATCCACGGAGCACCTTCTCTTTATGATCCTCGATTCAGAATATTCATTCCTCAAAGTTCTCGTCATCTCCCATATTAACTCTCCACAATCGATAACATGGGAGTCTTCATTTAAGTACCGACGAAGCTGTGAGACGTGGAAGACGTCATGAACCATCTCCAACTAAGGTGGCAGGGCCAGCTGATATCCCAGCTCGCCGACTGGCCTCAGCACCTCAAAAGGTCAGATGAACCCAGGGGAGAGCTTACTCCCCTTCCCGAACCTCTTTTTCCCCCTTCGAGGGTAAACCTTCAAGAACACATGATCTCCCACCTCGAACTCCAAGGGCCTCCTCCGACGATCATCATAAGACTTCTGTCGGTCCTGATCCACTTTCATCCTCTCACGTACAAGCCGGACTTTCTCTGTGGTGCTCTGTACTACCTCTGGCCCAAGAGTTCCTGTCTCACCAACCTCTTCCCAGCAAATGGGTGAACGACATGGTCTCCCATACAAAGCCTCAAACAATGCCATGCCAATAGTAGAGTGGAAGCTGTTGTTGTAGGAAAACTCTACTAAAGGCAAGTGTTGTACCCATGATCCTCTGAAATCCAGAACACATGCTCGCAACATGTCCTCCAGTGTTTGGATAGTCCACTCTGTTTTCCCATCGGTCTGGTGGTGGAAAGCAGTGCTAAGGCATAGTTGGGTGCCGAAAGCATGTTGTAACCCCCTCTAGACTCGTGAGGTAAACCGAGTATCCCGGACAGAGACGATATTCTTCGGGAATCCATGTAACTGCACAACCTCGTCTACGTACCTCTGTGCTAAGGTACTCACCAGGCCTGACTCCTTAATTGCTATGAAGTGAGATGACTTCATCAGACAATCCACCACTACCCAGATAGCATCGTAACCAACCTGCGATCTGGGTAGTCCTGTGATGAAGTCCATTTAGATTTCATCCCACTTCCCCTCGGGGAAATCTAAAGGATGAAACAAACCACTGGTAACACGGTGTTCAGCTTTCACTTGCTGACACACTAGGCATTTAGCCACAAACTCCGCCACTTCCTGTTTCACCCTGGGCCACCAAAACTGTTCCCTCAAGACTTAGTACATTTTTGAAACTCATGGATGTACCACCAATGATGAGCTATAGAACTCATAGAGAACTCCCTCACGCATCACCTCCGGAATAAACAACCTTCCATCGAAAAGAATTCGATGTCGGCTGTCCTCTGACCATCCCTCTAGATCGTTTCCCTGATCGACACGATCCCACATCACATCCACCTCGGAGTCCCCCCACTGAGAATCTTCCACCTGCTGCAATAAGGAGGACTGCATCGTCATCTAAAACAAACAGCCTCTAACACCTTCTTCCCTTACATCCAAGTGCAAGGCAACCAACTCTCCCATTGCTTTCCAAGCATCAGCGGATTCCTGCACCACTTCCTTATGCGAATTCCTGCTCAGGGCATCAGCCACAATGTTTCCCTTACCATCAGTGTAAGAGATCTCAAAGTCATAGACTTGTAGAAACTCGACACATATCCGCTGCCGTAAGATCAGGTCATGCTGGGAGAAGATATAACGCAGGCTCTTGTGATCTGAGAAGACCCCAAAGCACTCCCCAAAGAGGTAATGTCGCCACAACTTCAATGTCAACACTACTGCTACAAGATATAGGTCATGGGTGGAATAGTTACGCTCATGAGGGCGTAACTTCCTAGACCCATAATAGATAACTCCCTTCTTCTGCATCAGCACGCATCCCAGACCTAGGCCAGAAGCATCAAAAAACACCTCATACAACAACCCTTCCTCTGGAAATATGAGTACGGGAGCACTGACCAACTTCTCCTTCAGTTATTTGAAAGCCTTCTGGCACTTATCGCTCCATAATAAGACTTGTTTCTTCCTAGTCAAAGCCGTAAATGGAGCAGAAACTTGAGAGAAGTCTGAAACGAACCTCCGATAGTAACCTTCTAACCTCAGGAAAGTACGAACTTCTACCACGCTCTTGGGTGATGCCCAAGAAACAACTACCTCCACCTTTGACGGGTCTACTGACACTCCATGCTGAGACACCACGTTCCCAAGGAAGTGTACTTCTTGTTTCTAGAACATACACTTTGATAATTTCCCGTAAAGCTGGTGGTGTCGAAGGACTTCCAAGACTGCCCTGAGATGCTCAATGTGCTCCTCCTCTGATCTTGAGTAGATCAGGATGTCATCGATAAACACAATGAAGAACCGGTCCAGAAACTCTCGGAAGAGAAAGTTCATAAGTCCCATGAACATAGATGGTGCATTCTTAACTCCAAACGACATTACTACAAACTCGAAGTGCCCTTACCTACACCTGAAATCCATCTTCAAGATGTCACTTTCCTTCACCATCAGCTAATGATATCCCAATCACAGATCAATCATATAAAACAAACCTGATCCCCTTAGATTGTCGAAGAAATCATCTATCCTTGGAAGGGGTAACGGTTCTTGACTGTTACCTGGTTCAACATTCGGTAGTCTATGAATAACCTCAAACCACCAGCTTCCTTCTTCACGAAAAAAACTAGAGCACCCCATGGCGATATGCTGGGTTGAACAAAACCCTTCTCCATCAGATCATCAATCTGAATTCGCAACTCCCGCAACTCTGAAGGTTCCATCCGATAAGGGCCCATCGAAATCAGACGGGCACCAGGCTGTAAGTATATCCCGAACTCAACATCATGACATGGGGGTAGAGTGACAACCTCCTCGGGAAAAACATTGAGGAACTCCCCAACAACCTCTGGGACATCCATCATTTCTGTATCAGTTGGAACCCCTGATAACCAGCCTAACAAGGAAAGGAGAGTCTCTACATGTCAGCTTCTTACCTGATAGATCCTCTGACCAACAATAGATACGCACGGACCATCCACGTTGGAGAACACGACTCTTCTTCGGAATCAGTCGACAATGGAACTAACAGAAAACAACCAGTCGATGCCTAGGATGACATCGTATGGCTGCATCTGTAACAGAAGAATATCCCCACTAGATCCATGTGGTCCCAACGTCATCCCACATCCCTGGAAAACACAAGATATGCTGGTCTGGCCTCCAACTGGTGTACTTTGAACCAGTAGTACAGAAAGTCTCTCTATGTCTAGTCCTAATGCATGTGCTAGAACAGGTGCAAAAAAGGAGTGCGATGCTCCTGAATCGAACAATGCAGAAATGAGAGTGCTAAACAAACAAATCGTACCTCGCACCAGCTCTGGTCCTGCTGGGGCTTCCAGCTCTGCTGCGTGCAACTGTCCACGCCTATATCCTCTACCTCTTTGATGTCATCCACCTCCCCGACCATGACCTGGTTGAGGTCCCTAAGGAGAACCTTGAGGTCGGCCTCCTCTCGCAAAGTCTTTCCTCAGAGGAGCATGGTCCTGCAGCTGCTGGAAGGGCCTCGCCGGCAACTGGTGCTTCTGAGGTGGGTGCTGAACCAGCCCACCTCCACCGTACTGAGCTCGGGGTGGGCACCGACTTTGAACGTGCCTGAAACCTCCACAAGAAAAAAAATTTGGTCCTGGACTCGTGAAAAAGGGACGATGACCCGAAGATCCGAACGGGAACTGCTGGGGCATGCTCCCCACTAGCCTGAATCTGGATGGTCCTGTCGCAGGAGACCTGCTGCTGACTGCCTTCCCCTTCGACGAGCCTAGCTGAATCCCCTCACGTGGTGCACCTCCCAGTGAGTGCATCCTCTCTACACCCTATGCCTTCTTTTTTACCACCATGTACACCAGAAGGGTGAAGGGGGTGACAGCATACTGGAGTGAAGGACGAAGCACCTCCTCCAAACGTCTCGCTCGAGACTCCTCATCCGGAAAGAGATCCAGAGCAATGTGTAGGAGATCCTTGAACTTGATCCCCAACTCTCGTACATACATAATCCCCTGATGAAGGGAGAGTAACTCCTGCCACTTCTCCACCTTGATCGTGGAAGAAAGGAATTCCTCTCGGAATTCCTTCTCAAAGTTAGCACATGGAACCTTTTCCTCTATCCTCTCTATGAGGTAGAGTGTCCACCACTGTCACGCCATGCCTCTCAGCTGACTGACTGCTAGGGGAACCCAATACTCCCTCGGAGCATAGATCAAGGTAAAATTAATCCCTAGCTCCCCAAGCCACCCCTCTGTCTCTGTATCCGATGTATTACCCTCGTACTTCTTGACGGTCGGTCATTGGAAAGAATAGAGAGTCTTATACCACTTGCTATCTTCCTACTCTCGGTCAACCCTCAACTGATCGACCTCTTGAATCTGCTGGGCCTCGGCCGTCTAAGCCACCTGGGGACGACGTCTAGGTGCCATAGTTGTATGGTAAACAAGGATCTCCTAAGCCCAAGTAGTAAGGAAAAACTCATGGTTTTATTTTATCATTTTATTAAAATTCCGTTCCCAGAACACCCAAATCAAGTAAAAGACAATCATGATGATGCATTTACCTTCCCTAGGGTCTCTATCCGGAAATCAATGTAGTCTTAATTGGTCATTCGGTAGGCTTAGATTCCTTGCATCGGATCATGGGGGGGCCTAAAATCCCATGTCCTAGCCGGTCTTCCATGACCTATTTCACACACCAAGATTAACTAGCACGGTTTCCCTACCATCCCATCCAATCCTCATTGTGCCTAACTCTAGACTCCATCCTATCTCTCAACCTGCCTCTGATACCATTTTGTCATGACCCCCTCCCTCTAATGATGCCCCTCCTGAGATGGCAATGGTGAAAAGGAGATAATGACCCCCGAGTCCCACCTCTAGTAAGCCTCGGGGTGGCGACTAGCACCAAGGGTATATGTTTTCACAAATATGGTAGGAATTAGCCTTTTTGTTATTTAAGATTGGGAAATAGGTCAAGTCAACCACCAAAAAGGGAAAATAACAAGTGTGCAGAAATATACCCAAACCAAGCCCACATGCATGTTTAAACAATTTTATAACAAGGTACAAGTACAAGAAAGCTCAAAAGTACAATACCAAAAGAAAAAAAGAGTACAACAACTACAAAAACTCCAACTACCGACTAGTAGGGTCCCGCATGGCCCTGGTAGTCCTCCTGGAAACCTGAAAGTAAACATAGAGTGAGAATACATGTATACTCTGTAGGGAACCCTAAAGCTCTCATGCACATGTGGGGAGACATCCTAATGTCCCGTGAGAACAACAGAAAAAACCTAGCAAGGAATTCTATCCACCCGACCTCACCAGCCACACTCACCAAAAACACAGTCACAACAGGTAGTAGTATATAAAAACAAGAGTATTGGGTACCCTGCGCCATTCCCTATAAGTTAGATTCTCTTCCTAATGGCGAACGTCCTGACGCTGCCACACTCTCCCCGCCCACACACACCTGGGCCTCACAAACCACATATCTCGCCCGCACACACTTGGGCCTCACAACCACATATCCCACCCGCACACACCTGGTCCTCACAGCCACGTATCCCGCCTACACACAGGGCCTCACAACCACTTATCCCGCCCGCACACACCTGGGACTCATCCCGAAGAGTCTTAGGAAATAGTAGAACCTTCCTAAAGATTCTTGGGCGAAAACCACCCCAATCAAAACCTACCCGAAGAGTCTTAAGAGTAAGGTTTCCTCAAGCCATCACAACCTAGGGAAGAAGGAGCAGGAAGGATCTGGTAACTAAGGGGAAAACACCCTATCCCATGAAATGGGAGTGTTCGGCACTAAGTGCTCAACATGGATGGGGTGCGTCAAAACACAAAGATACAGATATATATATATATATATATATATATATCAACCACTCATCCCAACCTATGGCTTCTAAACAGAGAAACTGAGCACGTGCCTCGGCACTACTACCACAAAGCATGCATAACACAAGAAATCCCAAAACCCCATTTAATGTTTTCATGTTTCAACAGCTTTAGTTATCAGTTTCTTAACTACCGGGAAACTATCCACAACCAACCATATCGATCGTTCGTAAAAAATATCCCTGCCATCCACAAATAAAGTTTGGAAAACAAAAGAAACAAAACCAAGTCTTTCTTATTAACCAACCTACCCCATTAACTATTATTACCATTCCACTATTAATCCCCACCATTTAATTTTTTCACTTTTATTTATTAAACACAACCCATTGTTCGTTCACATTCAAACCCATCCCTACAGCCCCACTCCCAACTTCCATATCCACAACTGCACCGTACATCATTATCCCTTTAATACTATTTAATACAGCCTCGCTGCCCATCACCATCATAGAATTCACACCAACCCACAACTAATTCAACTGCAGCCCCGCTACTCACCCAAACCACAAAAACCCACAAAACACCCCCATCACATGCCACATATCAAATCCAACACCCACATGTTCATTATTCCATTTTTGTTTAATCGGGGTGATCACACAAGGGATACATATTTTCATTTAATCAGCCAACATTTTGTGATTAATCAAAATTCCACATTCAACAAGGTTCCATTCACAAAAAACGGTTTAGAAGATAGGGAAACATTTAATTGCGCAAGAAAATGCCCCCAACGACCGTGATTTTCAGTAGGCATAAGCCTATTCAATTCACAACATAATATCATAGGATATAAAAAGTAAAGTAACAGTAATCACAAACTTCCCATCCATGTTATATAAGCCAGTTATTATCTTCATTAAACCGGTTTGACTATGTTTCATCAAACTAGAGGAAACCCACCCTTCATGATGCACAAATTATAGAGATGAAGGTAAGATCCCTACCTCAATAGGTTCTGATCACAAAGCTACCCCGGATAAACTTTAGAAGACGTTCGTCGGTGTCCATCACTTCTGTGGAATCCCGAAAAAACCTCCTCTGGTGGAAGTTGGAAAGGAAATGCCGAAGGAAAGACAACGGATTAAAGTTCAGAAGTTCTGTCTCGTTGTTACGATCCCATGGCCACTGACGGATCGTAAATCGGAGCTCGGACGAAGAAGTTATGGAAGAAATAGACTTCGAGTATCTTGGGAGAACTCTGCTCAGAGGAAAGGGGAGGATAGGGGTGAGTTAAAAATGAGTAGGGGACACTCCTTTTATAGGTGAGAAATGAAAAAGTACATGGTGTGTACTTTATGGTACACGGTGTGTACTCGGTTACTTCACACGGTCTCCACGCGGCTTCCAATACGGTTCCGCAGCCGTTGACTGGTCAACACACAGTTTGAAGGTAATCCATATGCGGGGAAGGACTACACGACGTGTAGTTTGGACACACGGCGTGTACCCATTTACTTCACACAGAAAAAATGGCCTTCCACATGGGGTATACTCGGAACGGGGGTACACGGAGTGTACTCACACTACACGACATGTAGTTTCAAACTTCTGAAAAGTGTGGGAAAAGTCCATTTTACCCTCCAGACCACTTCGTGGCCTTTTTTTGACAAAGGAATGGGTCAGAGAGGTCCAGGACATTACATACCACCATGGATCATCATCAACCATGAGGAGATATACATCCAGTACTAATATTTTATTTTAATTACATTTTAATTCCAGAAATATATATTCAAGGGACTTGATCCACTGCTTAGCTACCATCAGATTATTTGTCACACTAAACTATGGGGGCTTTTTACATATGAAATGATCCCATAAATGTGTATCATGGTTATTCGTCACTACTTGAGTAAGTTGTCCCAACATGGTAATGATCTGATCCTCTCCAACATTGGATATGTTTAATTTCTCACTAAGGAAACCCTATATTATCTATGGGTATTGAATCCCAGTATTCTATTAGGCACCATCACTAAACAATAACATACTCTAAATTAGGTCATAATTCATAATTTCTAACTATGAAGTACTTAAAAAAATATGAATATTTATGCATGACTAATCTCATAATCATAATCATTGTTTCAATTTACATTTAAAACCTTAATTATGGTTTCTATAGAAAATGGGAATTATTCGAAGCATATCCGCCAAGAGTGTCAAACTGGGTGTGCAGTAAGGCCTATTGTTGTGTACCAGGATACTCCAGGTCAAGCTCAATACACATTGTCAGATTTCTTACTCATTGTTATATCTGTTCTAGAACTACATCGACTTGTAAAATCTGGACATGAATGTATTTTCTCGGAAAACCACTATATTCCCTACATTAATAAAATTCCATAATGTTCTTCTATGATTATATTCAATGTCTAACATAGGGTTCTATCATTTAAACTATGTTTCTTAAATCTAGTTTCTCTTATTGATACATAACTTCCACTGATACCAACTATAATACCTCAACCCCAGAAGCCCATAGCCAGTGCATTACTTAGTACATTGGAATGATTACAAGGAATAAAATCTCAAAGGAATGATCAGTTTATTAGTCTTGAAGAAACTATATTTATACATTCAATTAATATTACACTGGGAAAGGTAAAAAATACTATACATAACAAAAACTAATATACTACATCAAAGATAACATAATAAATGGTATCCTTTTCAAATCTTTTTGATGGTAAACACATGTAATGGGTGAGATATAATTCGTAGTAATGGATACAAATAACAGAATCATGAATCAACAATAATCAAACCATAATAAAATTAGTGTAGTCCATATTCCATGGTGAATAAATGTAAAACATGCACAATTAATAAATTGAGAATGAAACTGCATCCAATGATTTTATCATAGTGGAAACATCATGGATAGTAACAACTAAAAGTGAATAAATAGAATGATTATTATTTGGAAATTATCTATCAAGAACATGATACCACTATACTATTGAAATTATTTAATAATGTGGGTAGATGTCGGTCTAATTCTATTTTGGAAACAAACTCGAAGGTTTTGTCACCAACTGATCTATGTCATGAGACCCATTGATGCATCGTGGGGTTATAGCAGGCCCCTAATATCACTTGAAGTCCAAACAATTATTTACAAATATTTTTAATACATGTAGAATATTCCTTCTCAATATCTGTATAGAGTAGAGGATACAGATTCATTAATATTTCCATAGTTAAAACTACATTCCCAATAAACATCGTTTGTGAAATAGTATATGACTTAAGAAAATAACAATATACATGAAACCATAGTATGGATATATGATATATTTACAATATAAAACAAAAAATGATCTAAAATTTGTTGAAGTTACCTCATATATGAATGATTAGGTGCACAATACCAAGTAAATCATAATGAAATAGAAATCAATAAAACTCCCTAACATCATTGTAATCAATCAAGATAAAAATCATCAAGTAAATAATTGAATACCAGGAATATAAATAGATTCATGTGTTATATATCAAATGTATGTAGAAATAAACTACATACAACAAATAAGTGGCGAACAATGGAAATATCACCGAAATAAAAGTGAGATGAGGAACCCCTTAACATATGCCCAAAAGTGTTCTAGAATGATCTTAATTACCTGAATAATCAAATTTAAATTCATTAATTAATAATTACAGAAACTTATATACATGTAATTTATTTATTATAACCTTATTAGGTTCATTCATTTTTATTGGATGGGTTTAAGCGGTTCAATTTTATTGTTTTGGAAGAATTTTCTTCCATGGTTTTCATGATCAGTTTACCGGTATTCATTAATGGAAGATGATTTGTAATGTGGATGAACATCTAGAATAGATAACATATATTATTAGTGACATTACAGAGATATAAATTATCTTATAATTATTTTGTTTATATACCACAAGGATGAATCATTGTATAATTGTTAATGGTATATTCTTGGATCAACAATCCGGTTTTGTACACAACGAACTTGTTTTGTATTACTATTTTATATTATGATTGTGTCAGTATTAAGGAACATTAAATAAAATAAAATAAATATATTATGATCTGGTTCATCCATTAAATGGTTTCATGACTAGTCTTGGATATACTTATAGAAATTGAAATCCTATCGTTCTTGAATGTGATAAATTAACACATCTCATAGAGTGTTTTCATTTTTAGTATAAGAGTAGGGGAAAAAAGAGATGATGTTGAAATATTAAATTAGTATAATATAATACCATTTCATGTAAGGTACTTGTATTATCATATAATATTTTTGTGTGGATGTGAGTCGAGAAATAATAAATGAAAGTAACTTGTAGAAGAAGTTGAAATAAAAAGTAAGAGAGGTACCCCTCTTGAGTACTCTTCCTTAGGAATCTCATTAAGGCCTTATTTTTTGGCCTTTTAGTGATTCCACAAGAATATGGATGAGGGGTGAGGCATTAGGAAGTTTATTTATATGAACATAGGTAAGGCTCAAATATTTTGTGTTGTGGGAGGTAGAGGGGGTGAGGGTTGATTATATAGTGGAGGGGAGGAGGCTTTTCTTAATATTTTTATCATTAGTTTATTATTTTTCCCTCTAACTAGAAATATTGATGTTTAAAAGACTAAAAAAAATAATATTTGAATGTGAGATCTAACAAATAATTCTTACCTCAGTAGGAAAACATCAATGACTCAATAAATCATGTGTTTTTCATTTATCATAATATAACAAATTTTACTATTCACCAAAATTCATGTATTTCAAAAAAATCGCAAAAAGGTACGCTATCAATTTTTCAACATTTAGAATAAAAATATAAACTCTAGTTTTCAAAAATTAATTTCTAAATATGATAAATTTAATTTTTAATTAAATACACCATTTAATCGAAAAATACCAACACTTCAAATATTCATCTCCATTTTTCAGATGCCTAAATTTTATTTACACATTCATGGGTAAAGCAACCATTCATAAGGGTCATATTAATAGTCAAAAGGGTATTTTAATATTAGAAATGGTATGTTAATATTCATAAGGGTATGCTACTATTCATTGAAAATTAACTTGATTCTATCATACTCCAAATATCACCCTAATCGTAATCGCATATGTCCGTTTTTATAAATTCAAAACACAGAGGTGGAAAATTCAAGTATGACGGCTAGGATATGACGTTCTCCTATAAATAACCATGTTTTGTTTCAAAAGGACATGGTTCTGCATGAAATACATTCTATCTAATTAATTTAATGTATTTGAGATAAATATACAATAAAATGTTTAGGGTGTTATACATTCCAAAAACAGAAAACTGTATTTTTATAATTCTCTAAAAAATATAGTATTTTTAAAAATTATTAAAATTCCACCCCAACATAATTTGAATGATTTTATTTTAAATAAAAATAATTTCTATGAAAATAAATTCATGTATAAGATAAATATATATTATAGATAAAATTTACATATTTTCATTAAAGTACTATTTTTAATGGGAAACACATTATTTAGTGACTTTCTGTATTTTTTTAATTTTATAGTATCATACATATTCTTCTATAAATATCATATGGACTTATAATAACATAAAATTAATATAATTAATGTAATTTTAAATTTTATTTGAAACTGGTATTTTACTATTATATTGGATATTATAACTATTCTAACAAGCAGGTGGGTACTATAGTAGTACTATTCATAGAATGGGCCTTGGCCCATAAATTTGGTCCTATGGGACATGTAATGGGATAAGATCCCACTAGGCCTTAGGGCTATGTAATGGGTCTCCCTGTACCTAGTTAAAGATGTCATTTTGTTTGTTTAATAATAAATGAGGCTTCGACCCCAAAATTTATAAAAAAAATATGAAAGTAATGTTGCAATGATTATGTAACAATTAGGTGATAATGGTCACATTTACTTTTACACTAAATTTATACTTCACCATTGTTATATAGACCCAATCCTCTCATAGATTTTGTTATAAGATTTATAACATAAAAATATACCAACATAGCCCTAATGAGCCATTGGTCTAGTATATTTGGAAGACTTGGTTCATATTATGTCATCATTGAACTAAAACAGAAAAAATTTATATTAAATTCTATAATGAGATCATAATTCCCATTTAGATTCCAAAACTACATAAGTTAACATAGGAAACAGATAAATAAAATATTGTATTTGTAAATACTAGCAAAGAATAATCATGATAAAAATGCATAACATTTATTTCAGAAAGAATAACATGATATCCAAAAATATAAGGATCATGAATAATAAAATTGAAGGATGAAATTAAGAAGATAGAATTATAAGATGATGTAAACATAGGAAAGTTAAAATAACCTAAAACATGACATAAGTATAATTCATGGATCACTACCAATACTATCGAATCATATGGACAGAGCCACATCATGGATATGATTTACATACCAATCCCACACAAATCATCTCATGGGGTAAAAATATTACCCAATTCAATAGTTCACTATCTGGGAGCACCTATCACAGCATCCACAAGAATATGTGTTCCACATAATGGAACTAAACATAAGGTATTTAAATAAGAAATACATATGGAATATAGTTGGTTACATAATCATACCTCAAATAATATTAAAAGGATATTTAATAATGAATACAATGTGGGGAAGGAATTAAATATTTTGGATGTTCATATTTGATAAATAATCAGTGGTCTCAAATATGGATTTCATTTCAAGGAAAATTTATGATAAATTTTATAGAATTTTATATATATATATAAACCTTTTAGAATAGTGTATATACGGAATTAAAAAACAATTTTATGATGGAAAATAATATGAAAATTTCTATGAAATAAAAGGTAAAAAATGTTTAAAAATAAAATAGTTATTATTTTATAAAATTATGACTTGGTAAAATAATTTAAAAGTGTGTTTTATGAAAAAAAAATAATGGATAGAATATTTCCCATCTACTAGGATTGATTCTAATGAAGGTGTTAATAAATGAATGTAAGTATTGTGTTACCCCATGAATGAAAGGGAGAATAAGATAGATATATATGAATTATACATATATATGTAATTTTAAATCATTTAAAAACATTACATAGAAACATAATGTTAGGTATTTAGAAAAAAGAATATCTAGAAGAAAAAGGTTAGTTTAGAGAGACCCCATACATTAGGTCCACGGATCAAATGGTACAATAGCCAAATTTACAAAATAATAAAAGTAAATATATTAAATACCTACTTAAAATATTTTCTAAATACATGTAAATTAATAAGATTTCTTATGTTCATTTAAATTAATTTTTTTAATATATCATATTTTTTCTCACTAGCTCGAGGGTGTTCATTTCATGGTATCAAATCTGCTTTAGTGTGTGGATAATTCAAGATGTTCCTATAAAATTGGAGTAGAACTACAAAAGTTAAATAAAATTATACTAATATACATAATAAAATTTAAATGTTCCCAAATATTCATATGCATTCGAACATAAGGAAGAATTATTTCATAAAAATGTTATTGTAATACAGTTAGTTAATTTCAACAGTTTCACTGACGATCATGAAATATATTAATTTTATTTAATTATAGGATTATAAATAGATACAGAACATGAAATAATTTATTATATAATTATTTTCATCATATTTAAGAATAATATTATATTCATTTCTATACATGGAGGTATTAGAGAAAAATGATGGCCATTGTTAATGGAGGCGGAGAACACACCATAAACTGAACAATCATTTTCTTTTGTAATGAAATGAAAATATGTTTGATAATTGATATTATACATAAAAAAATAATATTCTAGTATATTTAGGTTATTTGAGTCATTATTTTTTATTTTGTAGAATAAGTGAGGATGAGGTAGAAGAAGATAGTATTAAAGGATAAATTAGTTAAGAAGAATTCCAATTCGGATGTCCTCTTTTGGATGACACCGTGGCATGGTCTTCAGATAAGAAAGAAACTCATTGTAAATTGGGAGTGTTCTAGAGGGATATTTGGGTCGAATAGGGAAAAGATACGATAATAGTTTTTTTGAGGAGAAAGGTGGTATTTATATGTGGAGGAGATAAGGTTTTTTAAAATAATATTGATTATTTATTTATTTTAGATAAAAACAACCAAAAATGTTGTATCCTGTGACTAAATAAAGTAATTAGATCAAATATTTATATATAATGGCTTCTTACAACATCCATGACTTATTAATTCATTTATTCACCTTATAAAATCTTGTTCTATATTTTTACATATTTCATTATTCACCAAAAATTAATCTATTTTAGAAAAATACCAAAAAATAGTCCTAAATTTTTTTAGACATGTATATTAAAAAAAAATCCAAAATATGAAAAATAATATTATAAATATGATAAATTAATTGTATAATTAAAATATTTATTTATTTAAAAAACACAATTTTTAATATTATAATCAATTTTTTACCCATTGAAATATTACCTATGATATTATAAAATTATGTTAGCATTAAAATTAAACATAATATTATTTTATAAATCCATTTTATGAAAAAAAAATTGTTTTAAAAGTTTATATTTATCATAAAAATACCAATGAAACACATTTTTTATAAAAATACAAAAACATATTTTATAAATTTGAAAACGTTAATTAATTTCTACCGTGATGTAAATTTTCTATATTTTAATTATATTAGATACTAAAATATTAGTTTATAATTTCATTAGTCAAGTTACCATTCAAATGATCAGGTTAATATTTTTAATGATCATATTACCATTCCAACTTCATATAAATGTCACATTACAATGGTCAGGTAAAAGTCTGATAATAGTTAGATCTTAATAGTAAAATTCCACTTCACAAAATATATATACTCTATCATTCTTATAGACCATCATTCAGTACTTCTCTTACATGGATTTATACATTCCTACGTATGGTTTATCTTATTCATGACATTTATATTTCTTGTTAATGACTTTATATTAGGAATGATCTTCATGGGAGAATTCAGGCATGTGGAGTTTACATTAGTGTGTTCATTGATATTTTAAATTTACCATCACGTACTATTTCTAGATTCAATTGTTAAAATTATTTCATGATGTGTAATGTTCCTACATTATAAAATAGTCTTTCAATGTACATATATTATAAAAGAAAATATAATTATTATAGGGAATCATGAGTTCTTTTACTAATATAATGACTTTTTAGGCTATTGAATTCATTCCATTTAGAAACAATCTCCCATGAAATTTATTTTCACCTACTAAGATTAAAAAATTGAGGTATTTCAATTTCATTTCTTCATCATGTTTACATGTTTCCCCCTTATACTTATGGTTCCACCACATTACTTTTACTAGGTGAGTAGTCTTTTTGTATAAAAATTTTCCTCTTTAATCTAATAATTTCCCCAATTTCTTATTATATGAGGTATCATGCCACAACAATACGACTCATAGATTAAGTACACGATAGGGATAAGGTATTTTCTTCCTCATTAGGGATAAATGTAATATGTAATGTACATTAGACATAGATAGTGGGACTTATTTTCGATATGCCACAACTATGATTTGATATAGAATTATAAAGGGGATAATATATCAAGGACATAGATATCCCTTATTCCCAAACCTTATGACTCTCTTTTAAGGAGATATACAAAGTAAAAATTAATCACCGACCTCAAACTTTTTGTCTCATCAATGATAATCATCATGATTCTTTTTCTAGCATTATGATGCTTCGATGTGTTGCAGAATATCCTTGTTCTTTTCAACAATTTCATAAAACATTTTAGCTCCTCAACATTTTTTTACACCGTATTAATCCCAACATAAGGTTGTTATAAATATAAAACCATAAAAGGATTCATATGGAACCATTTGGATTCTTGAGTGGAACAAATTATTATATGAGAACTCATCCAAAGATAGATAATGATCCCATCCTCCATTTAAGTCCATCGAAGATGATATCATTACGTTCTCATGTGTCTAGACAATATAATCATATTAGACACCATTTTTGGGGTGATAATATCTATTCATGTTGAAATTAGTTTTTATAGTATATTAATGATTTTTATAGAACTTGGATGTAATATATGGATATCAATTGAATATAATTGATTTTTGGGTTCCCGGAATCCTCATAACATCATTGATATATATCTTTGCAAGATGATTTAGTGATAAGTGATCTAAAATTGAAATGATGTTATAATTATTTATATGATGATCAACGACAACCCATATTACATTATTCCATTTGGTTGCCTTTATAAGATCCTTGAAAAAAACATTTCTATGTTCTCCCATTTCCATGAATGTATGAGTTGTTTTTGTGCCATCGCGTTGGGACTTTTTCTCTTCTATCGACACATGATGATATATTAGGACCATTGATATATATTCCAAATATCCTTTCCAATATTATCCAACTGAAAGTTCTATTTAATATCAAGAAATTTTTCATTGCCCCTTGGTGGAATGAGAATTTTGAGTAATGTGCCTCATTTAATAACTTATTCTTTATCTAAATATCTGATGGTATACCTTTTCATGCCAAAAACTTTCCAATTCTTTATTCATCAATTTTTAATTATATGGATTCTCCATTTCTTCTATTTTCCGCCATCTTCTTATTTTTTTCGTTATTATTTTGATCATCTTTTCCTTCTCTAGAATCGATGTTTGAACAATGATTTGAGCTAGATATGATGTTTTTATGTCGTTTATGATTTCTATTTTCATATTTAAAATGAATAATAACATCAAATCCTTATAAATTATTATCATTGATAATGTCGTAGTATCCTATAAATAGAGATCAAAGTCTACATTATTCTCTTTACCTGAATGGTAATGGATTGAGTTGTTATAGTCTTTGACTAATAATAACCATCTTAATTTGGTAATTTTAAGATCCTAATATTTGAAAACATATTTTATAGTCTTAAATATCTCATTTCATTCATTATTCTATGAAATATTCAATCCATTTTGAGTTGGCCTAGTTATTGCATTTGAAAATCATGAGATGACAGCCAAAAATCATCAATTGTATCTATATCTACTATGGAAACTATAGATCACTATTAAAGATATTGGTTTGGGAAACTTCTGAATATCATTTTACTTTAAAGGATATATATATATATATCCCATTTTTTTAGTATAAAAAACCCCCTTGTTAATTTATCATTCCATAACCACATTTATTTTATTTTTCATACATCTCATCCATTTAAAATGTCTTTTTAATAGTCCTCAAATACTCTGCATACTTATTATAATATATTTTTTTATATTTGAATATCATCTAGACGGAATACCGATTTGTTTTAGGTAATATATAAAGACATTACTAATTAAGCCCAGAAATATTTCTAGATAATTTTTGAGTTAGAAAGGAAGAAAAATTAACTCATACTTCACATACCTTGTTTGAATGGAATTATTGGGAATATTCTTTTTCTAAACCTTTAATTGAGGTTATTTCGATCGAATATCCACCTTAGAAAAGTACTATTCCCTATATAGTTGAACAAACAGGCCCTCAATATATAGAAGGGTAATAACATTTTTTATTGGGATCTTTTTATGTTCATGAAAATCAATGAATAGGTTCATTGAACCATCATTTTACTTGATGAAGAGGACCATCACAAGCCTTGGTGAAGCACTCGAACATATAAAATCCCTTGAATACATTATATTGTAATTTCTTAATCTATTTTTTCACTTCAATGGTTTCAATTATATAGGGATTATAGGATATAGGAAAAGATCAAGATATATGTTAAAATTGATAACTCAACCCCTCGTCCAAAAAGAATTCCAAAAAATACATTAGGTAACACATCAGTATAGTCTATCATAATGGGAATGTCTTCATGAAAGATACCTTAATTTTAATCAATAACTTTCAATATATATTCATTATTATAAAGGAATAATATTAATTATTTATAAGAATATTACAAATTATTTTCATCTTCCTACTAAAACACTTAAAAATCAGAGGATGATTCGTGATATGAAGAGTAATTTTCCTCTTTGAATTTTATGTTATATTTATATAAGGGAAACCAATCCATTCAAAGTATATATAAAATTTTTCTAATGTAATATTTAAAAGATATCTTGGGATGTTCAACCCAAAATAATTTATTAGAGAGGAGTTTTATGGAGTATGAGGTAGTTTCTAGGATACTTATTTCCCCATTTTGGACATGTGGTTAGTTGATTTTTCTTTCCTACATGAGATTTATAAATTTTTCCTCCTAAATAAAACACCATTTTATTATTTTTTATTTACCTCCCCTCATGACCACTATGAGTCACCAATATATTTCTTGTCTTTAAGAAAAAAATTATAAATCTCTTTATAGCTTTCTATGTCTCTAATCACCAATTTTTTTCATTAACCCAGCTTTAATCCACTAAATTTGTGTTCCACCATACATTTTGTGTCAATGAAAATAATGGAAGAATATGATTAAATCCTTTTATTGTTTCCCTCTTAAGATGATATAGAATCATCTTCTTTTTTATTTAGTTAAATTTTCTCCCTATCCATTTTATGATTGAGAGATTGAAGAAGGTATTTATTAATTTATATTTTCCTAATTCGTTCCCATTTACAAGATATGATTTCCTCCTTGGGATTTTTGTTCATTACTAGTGTCAACCACTGATCGACTTATACCACCAAGTGATAAAGGTTCATTAAAAAATTATCTTATTTAGATCAATGGAGGATAAATACTATAATGTCAATAAGGTTAATCAATTTCTCCATAATGGGGGTACAGGGGGCTAGATTCTCCACTAAAAGTCGGAATAATTTATCACATAAGTTACTCAAGAAAAACATGATATTTACTAGTAGAAGGAGTGAGTTATACATGATTCATGTTTTTATTCATAACTTGATTTAATTTATCAAAAAAATATGAACTTATTGGAACTCATTCACATCGGGATAGGATTATCATTAAGTAAATCTTGATATTTCCCCTAACATTTTTTGTTAGCACGATTCCCCATTTTTTCTACCATTAACTAATAGTGGAGTATTAAGAATGAGTATAATAACTATAATAATCATATAAAAATGTAAACTATGATATTAGAAGTAATACTATATAAATTACATGATTATTTTAACTTACATGTATCTAGGATTAAATGTTGGTTTCATATAGTAATTTTAATATTAGGGTTTTGATCCTACATATCAATTTATGTCATTAATTATAGTTTGTAATGTTCTTATGTATTTACCAAATCATATCATCAATGAGTATGAAACCAAGTGTCCAAAAATGATTCATTTTTATAAACTAGGGACATATAAAGTTAATTACCAATGACCCATTTTGGTGATACTACACCAATTTATATCAATTCTAGATATATATCTACCCATAGCATCCAAATAAGGGTTTATTTTATTTGAATGCACTCGCTCAAAATTTACCAAATTTTCAGGTTGTTTTTATACCTATAGTTATACTTATGGTTTTTAATAATTTATTATTATCATAATCTAAACAAATAACATGTCATTTCTCTGATTACAACTATAGTGACCCAAAAATAATACACATATCATTATAGGATTTTGATATAAAAATCCACAGTCAAAACCACTTGGATCTAAGTGTCTAGTATCATTTGGATACTAGGTTCATATTAAATAATAAATAATACATTTTTTTAACCTCATTAATAATATCCAAAATCCATTTGTTCTTAGATATATGGATAGGATAAGCCAAATAATTTATAATGGAGAAGCCCTAACAATTAATATTATTATAGGAATAGACATGATAATGAAACATAACATATAATTCAAAAGGCATAACCTAATATCATCAAATACATGGATCATGAATGATATAGGAGCCTGAAATAAAGAATATGGAATCATAATACCAAGGAAATATAGAAATGAAAAAAATATAAAACATGACATAATCGCAAGTCAATGCTCACTACCAAGTCTACATAACATGGTGGAAAAAGTCCCTTTATGGACTAGGATTACTGCCTAATCTCACACAAATAATCTCTTGAGATATAAACATTACCAAATTTATTTGAAAGCTATTTTATAACACCCATCATAAAATTTACATGAATATGTGTGCCACATAAGGGAATCAAACATAATTTCTAGGCATATGAAATACCAAAGGAATGTGATGGGTTACATAGTATTACCTAAAAAATTATTCAAATTATATTTCATAAAGTTTAAAAATAGAGGAAGAAATTAAATATTTTTGTTGTTTACATTTGAATCAATTGGTAAAAATATCAAATATGGAGTTCATTTGGATATAAATTCGAGATAAATAGCCAATAATTTGGTATATAAATAGAAAATTTATAAAATTGTTGTGAGAAATTAGAAATATAAAATTAAATAAGAAATTAATATGTCATTTATTTTGACACCATATATAAAAAAAAATTAAAAATAAAATATTTAATATTTTATAAATCATGAATTAGTTTGAAAAACATTATGAGAGTAATTCATGAGTGAATTAAATGATATAAATGTTCTCCTTAATCTGGTTTGAATTTAAAGAATATATTAAGAGATGAACATAAGACATGGTTAACCTCAATAAAAAATGGATACTACAATAGGTATGTATGAAAATTTTAAATATAATTTATATGAATTCCAAAACATTAAATATATGTACCAATATATGTAGGGAGAAAATTACATAACTCAAAGAAAAAGTCCGGTTTGAAGAGTTCCCCTACCACATTTCCTTGAATCGCTTGGTATGATCAACTATAATTGTGAATAATAAGATTAAATTTATTAAATTATTAAATAATTTATTAATAAAATCTTACATATATATTTTATTTATTTATTATTATTTCATGTTAATTTAAAATTATTTTTTAGACATCATGGTTATTGCTACTCTGGAGAAGGTCTTTGTTTCAAGGGTCCAATGTCCGTTTATTTTTTGGGTAATTATTGAAGATTCTGTAAAATAGGTCAAAACCACCAAATTTGAGATAAAATATTATTATATACCCTCTATAAGATATCATATTCCCAAATATCTATTTGAGTTTTGAAATAGGGATTATCCCTTTAGTGTAAACGTCATCAATATATAGTATGTTCATTTAGGCGATATTAAAAACCATCATGGACTAAATTCATTATATTTAATTTAATGATTATTAATACATTACATTATATGAAGTAACTTATAATATTAATATTATCATCATATTTAACCATAATATTATTTCAATATCAATCCCTGACGGAGGTGAGGAAAAATGAATCATGTTATTCATTGAGGCAGTGAACCCACCAAAAAATAAATAATATTTATTATTTTAGAATGTAATGAAAAGAGGTTTGATAATTGGTATTCCATAAACAATTAACGATTATAGTATATTTATTATAATATATTCATTATTTCATGTTGGATGTAATAAGTTATGATGAGGTAGAATAAGATACGATTACGGGATACTTTAGTTAAGAACATTACATCTTTGGTTGTCCCTAGTTGAATGACACATTTAGTAACCATGTAATAGTCTTTTAATAGTACCACAACTCTTTGGATCATGATATATGGATTGGTAGATATTTTGGACGAATATTTTTATCCAGAAGTATTTTGAGAATATTTATCTTGATTTAATTTATTCTTTTCAATATTTATTCATTTCATGCAAAAAATAATATATCTTGTGTTATAAAAAATAACAATGTTTAGATAAATTACATGAAAAAAATTATTCATTCATTATAGAAGACAATTATTTTATATTTTCATACAAGAAACAATACGTTTGGATTGTGTTAAACACAATACAAAGTTCCTTCGACAACATGTGTTATACACAAGACCGAGTTTTACATAACTACAATATGAAATTATTTTTATTGTTAAAATATTAATATAGTCATTATATATCAATTGAAATAAAATATATGAATAATATTAAATAAATTATAAAAATAGTGTTTAAAAAAGTATTAAAAATTAATCCTTAGGTTATCATTATTTATAACGGAATATATGAACTATTTTAAAATAAATAAATTCATTTTATAGGAAAACCCATTTTCTCTGTACAAATATGTTTTATCTCAATAAATTTAAAAAAAAATTATGAGTGATTTTAAAATATTTTTACATTATATATTCAATAATTATTTTTACACTAATAAAATAGATATTCAAGGCATATTATAAGAATAAAATCAATTTTGAAAATAAAAATTCAAATTTTACTAGAAGGTAGATTTAAATCCTTTTAATGAAAAAATATATAAATAAATTTTTTGGCACTTTTATAATTTTTATTGGAAAAAATAAAATACATTTTATTGAGGATAAAATAAATATTTACTTTGGGTGATTTTTTTTTGTTTTTCATATAATATAAAGTTTTTGATAATTAGTGAGAACGTTAAATTTTAATTCAAAACTGCATTTTATTCTAGTTTATTTGTACAGTAAAATTAAAATTATAATTGTATTTAATTATTAATTAGTTAAACTAAACATAAACAAATATAATTTAGATCACTGAAATAAAATTCACCTTGAAATTGGATATAAAAATATTTCAAACATTTAAACATTTTCCCTAAAAAACATGATTTCGGGATATTTTTATGTGGTTAAAGTTAATTTAATTTCTACCAAATATGTGATTAGAATTTTGAAAAATATATTCCATATTTGGAATCATCATAATATAAAATATGTAATAATTTCAACATAGTTTTTGGAAAAAAAATATTAGTGAAAGTTATTAAAATTAATGGCATTGATTAAGGAAAAACATGTTTAAAAAGTTGTTAAAATTTAACATAAGGGGCTAAATAACATAAAACATGTTCAAAATACATTGGCCAAAAATATTTTGACCATATCCACCTTATATATATTTTGGGCAATTATTTTAACCAATGATTTAATGAATACCTCTTAATAGTGTTTATATTTTTGTATTTATAAGAATTCTACTCCTTCTCCAGTATAAAAGGTATCTCCCACTCATTTCATGACATCGCTAAAGCCGAATGGATCTTTAAAACCCCAAAAAAATAATCTCAAAAAATCAATCCTCCCATAAAAAAAGCCTCAATTTGGGAATAAATCAATCAATAAAAGTCCTTTAGTGCAAACAATAGTTCACCAAATAATAGGAGGATTGAATGTGTATGAAGAAATTCACTACATAATGTATGGCTTTTCTCATATCAATTATTATAACCATGAGATAAATTCCATATTAATTGATCATTTTATTTGCGTCGTGTGTATAATTTCATATGAAATAATATATCATGATATTAAAAGATTCAATTTATTACATTCCCTTATATATCTTAGGTTTCAAAAGTTACAAGAGTATAAAAAATATTTCTAGTCTAACAATTATTTCGATGAGACTTATTCTATAATCACCACTTGTTTTTTTGGGTGTTGTATATAATAACCATGAATTTATTTTATGATCCTTATCCACAAATATATTTCCATAAACATATCAATTTAAGGATCTCTCTTTGATGGGGTTCATAGTAAAAAAGTTACTAAACAAGTAAGGTAATTTTGTCTTGATTTATCTTCTTTAATACACATATTTTATTATGAAACTATATTATATTATAAGGTGTATATATTTTTCTTTTGACATGATTTAACAATAATATAATTCTTTTCATGATTTTTTAAACATCATATCAATTTATACTCCTATGGGGATTGGGATTAAATTTTACCAAAGTGGTAACAATTTATGTCTACAATCTCATCATTTATTGGGATATTTTATGATGAAATTTCATGATCCATATCTCAAAACCTTGCATGAATTTTATTCTCATCTACTGATTCATTATATATTCATGTAATTATAAAATTCCCCTACTTTTTGGTACTATATATAATTAATAGAATGTTTTCATGAGAATTTGACTTTATTTCTATCTTCAGTCGGAAATATGTTTTACTTCAAAGCCATGTTATCTAAAAATGTTTTAAAAAATTTCATAATATTATACTATTATTTTTAAAATAACTTTTTATTGATGTTTTATATTTTTAACAATTGGGTTTAAAAAGAATATTATTGTCATTTTATGATCAAGGAACATTTCTTAACATTTTATGGTGCAAAAGGAATGTTCAAAATATACAGATTTATCTGTTGTCATGAATGTAAATTCCTTAAAGCATCCTTTTCTAGTTTACAATGTTATTTTTAAATAATTGTTTTTCTAATATTTTGAAAATTCATTATTTTTAATGTTATTTTTAAAGAAGAATTTTTTTAAAATTTTTTCCGGTATTCATTATATTTTTTCAAATATTTTCAAATAAAAAATTTTGCAAAACATTTCAAGATTTATTTTTAAGTATTTAAAGTTTATTCAAAGAAAACGATTTTCCAAATGTTTTCATATTTATTTACATGTTTTCAAAGTATTATCAAAGAAATATGATTTCAAAAGAATTTCAAGCTTCCATTATATGTTTTCAAACTTATTTTAAATGAATAAGGTTTTCTAAATGATTTATGTTTAAAGAAATAATTTTTCAAAGTGGAAAATATATTTCTCTTTATAAATTTTTCGATGAAATTTCAATTTTAATTTTTATGAGGAATGGGTTCTTTGAAAAATATTTTTGAATGGGATTTTCAACGAAATGATATTTTATTTATGAAATGTTCCAAGTCATCATTGAAAATCATTTTCTATCTAAGATCAAATACCTCAAAATATTTTATTCCTTTAGGGATTCGATCCATGGAAACCATGATTATTCATTCCTAAAATGGGTTATGATGAATATGAAATGTTTTTTATGAAGGTTGTTTCTCTTCCAGGGGAAATAACATTTTAAAACACTTATGAAAACCTCTTATTTTCATTGGCTATGATATTGTTATGAAACATATCCATTTTTAATTGGTTAGGATATGATGAAATGTCTATATAGATATTTTATTTCATGGGATATTATTTGACTCTTATGAAACCCGTCTCTTTTTATGGGTCATGATCTGATAAATTTTTTATTCTTTTATGGGATTTCTAATTATGATTTCATTTTGTGATGGGAGTGACATATATCTCCCTCCTATGAAATAGGTAAAGATTTATACCTCATGATATAATGATAGGAACAAGTTGGGGATCCTGATCCACTATAGTAATAATGTGTAACTAGATCGACTATGAATAATGTTTTTCCAATGGGAATGGTGGTGTGTCCCTCCCTGGAGGTACAACTGCATATACAATAACCTTATTACATGTTCCCAATGTTACGAGTGAACCTTATTATGTGTTCAAAATGTTATCCATGAACCTGATTAAAAGTTCATAATTAATGAATAGACGTAGTTTGATCTCCATATATTTATCTATGGACCTGATTTCATGTTCACAATGTGTTGAGTGAACCTTATAACATGTTCAAAATGTTATCCATGAACTTGATGACAGGTTCATAAAGTTTTTCATGGACATGGTCTCATATCCATAAGTCTATAAGTGGACACGATTTCATGTTCATAAACTTATGTGTTAAAAATATTACATGTTCACAATGTTATGTGTGGAACCAGTTTCATTTACAAACATTTATGTGTTGGCCTAATTACATGTCTATAACATAACGAGTGAACAAGTTTCCATTAACTTATGTTTACATTCTTATAATATGATGTGTATTCTACATGTCTATGTTCTATGACTGCATTATACACGCAAGGATTATGCTCTTTTATTTCCTTATGATTCATGTCTTATGAATTGCAAATCCATATTCTATGACTTATGATTATGATATTTTATATACAGGGTATGATCATAAAATGTTATTCTCATGTTCTCATACCTTTATACCCAAGTAATGTGTATGTATCTCCTTTATTTTTAACCTTAATGAGTATATGATCTCACCCTTTTGTATGATTCCTTTCCCTATTTTATGGTGAATGGGTTTAAGTAGGAGTACTAAAGGAGAAGATATTTAAGGGTGATGTTTATGATATTTCACCAAATTAGATGAATTATATCCGGGTTTCCAAATACACTAACCTATTATAGTCCTCAAGCATGTTGTTTTGTATTTTGATGAATATTCATCTGAAATGATATATTATCCAAGTTTTTTATGTCATGTTCTATATAGTTGGTATCAAATGAAAGGTTTAGTCAAAATTTGGGAACAAGATCTAGATTACTTTAGTGAGATTCCGAGGGATATTTCTAAAGATAGTTCTCTGGATGTCTCTAAGGATATTTCCATGGATTAGGTAAACTATCAGAACATGTCATTGAATTTTAATGGATAAAGCATGTGATTTCATAAATATACACTCCTATCTGGATAATATATTTTTATGTGGCTTTGAAATAGATTTATATTTAGGTAACAACCATGAAATACCTGTGTTTAGTTAGAATAGATCATGAAATGGTGCATGACAATGGGCCTTGCCGCACACCTGGTTTGTCACTCCAAGGGGATTCAATTTTGGCATTTATAAACTCTTTAAGAAACATCATGACAGATATAAATAATATATGAATATTAATATCGAAGGATAATCCTATGGTTTCATAGATAAAATAGTTTGGTGTAAATATTTAGACATTCTATAAGTTATTTCTTATTAATTATATGGATTTACCCTATAATAATTATTTCTAACAATATTATTTTTTCATTTAGTCAACGATAAGAACCAGAAGGAACTGAGTTAACATTAAATGATTTATATGTGCAGTGTTTGTTAATTATACAGAATTATTCCCTAATTGGAAATCATATAAAGAGAATCATGAATGTGGAACGAGAATTGGATATTTTGTTGATGATAAAAATATAGTAAATTGCATATGAAAGGTATGGGATGTTAAATAGTATTTTTTACACTAAATTTAAAAATAATGGATAAATTGAGGCAAGGGAACATTAAAACATGTTTTATATCACATATTATTTAAAGGGGATATTATGGAATAATTTAATGATGCCTGATTATTGATTAAGGAATAAAGTTGAATGATTACTGTTTATATATATTGGAATTAAAAAATTATTTTACATGATTGAAGAAGTATATATTATTCTTTAGATTTTTTAAAATAATATATTGAATGGTACTGATGGACGCGAAAATTGATTTAATGACAAGTTTATATTCATGGGAAACAAAATTTTAAGAGGAATACACCCATTAATATGTTTATATTGTTTAGATAATGATGTTTGGATAAGTAAATTTTTGATATGAATAAGTAAATTAGACAATGAAAATTACCTTGTAACTGATTAATGGTTTATAAAAAAATTGATTTATTCTATAATGGTTGGGGTTTATGAAATTCTGGGATATAATGAATATATCCATTAGTCATTAAAATAAGGAATAATGCATGTTTTCAACATGTATTTATGGTAAGTTAGGTTATTACCATGTTTCATGAGAATACATGATAAATTTAGTCACATGTTTGTAATGTGACAACCCAGAGATACCTTTTGATATATAGGGGATCAATGTGAAGCTAATTTTGGGAAATTTAATGACCTAGTTTCGAATGTTCTGGATTTTATTAATTTAAAAGGTTTATAAGTTTAACCATTTATGGAATAGTTTAATTTTCATTTTGTATGAGATTTTATATATTAAAGTTCTATCTTGGAATATGAGGATTTTTGAATGTTGAATAACCTATGCTAAACATTTTTTGGTGATGATCACTATGGGTATATGGAATTACTTATCATTATACTTATGAAACATATGACCCGTTTGTATAATAGGAATAAAAAATCATCCACATTTTTTGTAGTAAGAGATAATGTGGAAATTGGTTAAGAAAAAACCAAAGGGTGAGATTTTTCATATGAAAATGAATGAAATAAATAATGTGTATTAAATTATATTTGTAGATAGTAAATTAATTCCCCAAATCTAGGAAAATGATATTGGAAAATATTTATCATAATTAATTATTTACTCTTGAACAAATGGTCTTATTAATCAACAAAATTTATGGGTTCGATTCCCTTAAATTTCCATATATCATTCAATTGATTTTGATTAATGACATCAATCATTCTCAATAAATATTTAATATTTATTATCATTTCAAAAATTACCTTCCAAAATATGTTATAATATGTAGAAACCCAGCTATGAGTTACATTGGGTAACAATTATGGTCCAAACATTGTTTTTAAAGGATGTTTTAGTATTCAATTTTATGATATGGGTTTCTATAGAAGGAACTTCCTAGAATTAATCCTTCGATGACCTATGCAAACATTTAGGGCAAAAATCCTTTTAATTAGGGTATAATGTAACACCTTGAGATTTTTTTAATTTTCTTTTGAATTAATTTAATATTTTCAATATTTTTTATATCACACAACACTGAATAATGCTTTTGTCATATGAAATCACAAAGATTAAATTTCATTAGACACAACACCATGTTAATATTTCACTACACGAAACACTTTTATTGGCTTTTGATACATGTAAAAATATGTTTGTATTGTGTTACACATAATTTCATGTTCCTTTGATAACTTTCATTAAATTCAAGCCCATGTTTTACAGAAAAAAAAAATTTTAATGTTAGTATTAATTTATTACTATAGTTATCACATATCTGTTGAAATTGAATTTAAAAATATGAATAAATAGATTTTAAAATTAATGTTTACACATGTATTTAATATTAATCATTTTGTTATATATTATTTATAAATTAAGCTTATAACTAATTTAAAATATAAAAAAATTATTGGAAAACTATTTTTCTATTTACAAACACGTTTTATCACAAAAATTAAACAAACCATTTTTGAGGATTTTATTTAATAAAATTTATATATATTATATTATAAATAATTTTTTTTGGTAATCAAATAGATTTTATAGACATAATGTAAGAATAAATCCAATTTTACGAATAGAAATATTTATTTTTTTAAAATGCAATTTTCCCTCTTTTAAATAGAGAAGCTATTAAAATTATATATTTTGGACACTTATAATTTTTAATTGAAATATTAAAATTCATTTTTGAAATCAAAATATCATAATTTACTTTGGGTGATTTTTTTTATTTTTGGGAGAAGATTCATTTTTTGATAAATAGTGAACAACACAAAATATTAATTCAAAATTTAAATTTCTTTGTGTTTATATAAATAGTTTAATTATATTTTAAATTGGTTCTAATGTATAATTAGTTCAATGATATATTATTATATATAACTTAGTACATTTAAATCAAATTCACAATGAAAATGGATATAATAACACATTAATCATTTAAACATTTTATCTTTAAAAACCCATTTTCCCAACACCTTTGTGAGATTAAATTTAAATTAATATCATCAACTTATGTGAATCGAATTTAGAAAAACTAATTCTATATTTTTAATCATAGTAATTTATAATTTCTAATATGTTCAAAATTGTTTTTGAGAATAAAATTTTTGGGAATGTAATTAAAATTATTTACAGTGATTAAGGCATAACAATGTTTACCTAGTGGTTAAAATTTATCATAAGTGGATAAATATCCTAGTCAAGGGTCAAAAAAATAATGTACCCATATTTTATCCATTTCCTCCCCTATATTTAGTTTGGTTCACTATTGGAAGCACATGATGCAAGGGATACCTCTCAATAGTGTTTACCTTTTATTATTTACAAGAATACCGCTCATCCTTTACCGTAAATGGGCTCTCACCCCCTCACCTCATGAAACCTATCAATACCTTTGGGTCATCCAAACCATACCTAAATAAGAACCAAACATTTCCTTATCTCATCATAGAATCCTTAATGTGGCAAGAAAAACAATCCAAGTAAGTCATTTCATGAAATACTAACAGGGTGAAATAAATAAAAAGTGTTTTGAATGTGTATGAATAAATTTAAGACTTATGTTAAGTGTTTTATCATATAATGTTTTATATCCATGAGATAAATTCCATTTTAACTAATCATTTATTGTGGTGTTTATGCTGACCCATGATATTTTATATCTATAGTTTCATTTATTTCAGGATATTAAATTCTTTAATTGATTGAAATCATCGATTGATACAATGATTCAATGTTTACTCAAGTTGTAAGGGGATTTGTAGTCTCACATTTATTTCTTTGAGACTTATACCATAAACAAAATTTATTTATTTTTTATGGTATACATACTTCACATTAATGTAATATATTATAATTATCCTCAAATTTATAGTTATTTACATATAAATTTTATGATATACCTTTCACGGGGTTTACTGTTAAAATGTTACCAAATCGGTAAGGTAATTTTGTCTCTGTTTTTCTTTCCTTGAGACACATGTCATGTTATTAACCTATATTATTTAATAAGGTTTACCTATTTAGATTGGTCATATTTATCTTGAATCTCAATATTATACAGATATTTTAAGCTTTACATAATTTTATTTTCCTATGAGTACGAGGACTTAAAGTTACCAAAGTGGAAACATTTTATTATTATAATCTCATAGTTTTTCCAGATTGTTTACGATTATTCATCCATTAATGAAATATTATGATCCATATGTCAAGATATATATTTAATTTTATTCTCCTCTATTTATTCATGATATCATTATGCAATGGTACCATTTTTCACTATTTCGTACTTAAGATAAATAAAACATGTATATAAGAAAATCGTATTTTTTTTCTCTTTTGCTAGAAATATATTCTCCAATTAAACATTGTTTTCTAAAAATGTTTTAAAAAATCTTATACTAATATAATATTAGTTTTAAAATAAATCTTTATATATTGTTTACATTTTTACTAATGGTTTTAAAAGTAATCTTATTTTCATGTCCTAATTAAAGAGCTTTTTAATCATTTCATGCTAAAAATGGAATGTTCATAATATAAAGATTTACCCGATGTCATGACCTTAATTTCATTGATTATTCATTATAATGTTTTTAAGGTTAATTTCAAATAATATTTTTTCTAATATTCTGAAAAATAATATATTTATATTAGTTTTAAAATAAAAATAGTTTGAAAATATTTCTAAGTATTATTTATAAGTTTTCAAATTATTTTCAATGAAAATGGTTATTCAAAATGTTTTTTATCATTCTTTAATTTTTTTTGTGGTTTTTTCATATTAATATTTTTAAAAAATAATTTTAATATTTATTTATATGTTTTAAGACTGTTTTGAAATGAAAATATTTCAAAAATGTTTCCAATATTACATTCTATGTTTTTATAGTTATTTTCGAAGAAAAAGGTTTTCAAAAATAATTTATGTATAAGAAATGTTTATCAATGTTTAAAAGTTATTTTCATTTATAAATGATTTAAATTTATTTTTAAATATTTAGTTATAATAAAATTATTTTTTGAAATGTTTTTTTGGATGGAATTTTCAAATAATGATTTTTTTTTGTTTAAGAAATGTCCCATGTGATGTTTCAAAATCCTTCTCCATATAAGTTGAAATAACTTAAAATAGTTTATTCATTATTTGAGATATGATCCTTAGAAACAATTCTTATTATTTATTTGATGTTATTATTTTAAAAATGAAATATTTTTTATGAAACCCCTCTCTCTTCCACAGTTTATACATTGATAAAATTACTATGAAACCTGATTTTTTCACAGGGTTTTCTTTTATTATAAAACCTGTCTATTTTTCACAAGTCATGACATGATTAAATCTATATGTTACACATTTAATTTCATGGTTTATGATATGATTATTATGAAACCCATCTCTTTTTGGATCACATTATGATAAATGTTTTATTATCTGGTAGAAAACTTCCACATTAGTTTATTATGTAATGGGTGGGACCTATATCTCCCTCTAATTTAATGGGTAAAGATTTATATATCATTAGATAATGATGGGAAAAAGTTAGAGGGATTGATATACTATGGGGAGGTGTTTTAACCTCATCCACAATGGATAAACGGTTGCCACTAAGGATGGTAGAGTATCCATCCCCGAAGGTATAGTTTCTTATGTGTGAACCTGATTACATATTCAAAATGTTATGAGTGAACCATATTATGTGTTCACAATTTTTTTATGAACATTATTACATGTTAATAATATTATTCATTTAGATTGTTTCATTTCCATATGTTTATATGTGGAACTCAATTGATGTTCAAGATATTACGAATGAACCTTATTACATGTTCACAATGTTATGTGTGAACCTAATTACATGTTCATAATTTTATGCATAGAAATGGTTGTATATTCATATATTTATATGTGGACCTAATTTTAGGTTCACAATTTTATGAGAGAATCTTATTATGTGTTCACAATGTTATACATGGTCAAGATTTCATGTGCATATGTTTATGTGAGGGATTAATTTTTGACATTAACTTATTGTGTAAACCAGTTTCGATTTATATAGGTTCACATTGTTATAATATGATGTGTATTCCAAAAGTCAATGTCTCATGCCTATTTTATAATCTCATGGATAGTTATATTTTATTTTCTTCTGATTGTAATATTATGAAATTACAATCCTTATTTTGTGACATAATATTATGATCTTCAATATGTAGGGTATGATCTTCAAATGTTATGTTCATGTTCTCATACCCTTGTGTACATGTAATTATTACATAACTCCATTATTTTTACCATTATTGAGAATCTCATATAACCCATTATTAATTTTCTATTCCCCATGTTATGAAAAAAGGTTTTAAGTAGGAGAATTAAAGGGGAAGATCATTAGAGGAGATGTTAAAGATCTTTCACCAAATTTGAAGAATGTACTCCCTGTTTCCAAAGGAATTAAACTATTACAGTATTCACAATTGTAATGTGACAAATATTAAAATTAAATTACTAAATATCCATGTATTTTAATATTGGGTATCTATAATATCTAAATAAAATTCTCAGAATGTGTGGGGATATAGGGTGATGAGTGGTGGTAATTATAAGGGGGGTTGGGTGTTTTTGATTATAATATTAATTAGATTATTATTTTTTCTCAAGAATAGGGATAATATTGATTCTTGTGACTATATAGAGTATTTATTAATTGTGAAATTAAGCTAATTATTTCTTACTTCACCCATAACCCAATAATTAATGTATTTAAAAAATAATATTAAATTCAATATTTTTCTGTATTTCACAATTAAAAAACATATAACTAATTTATAAATATAAAAATAAAATCCAAATTTTTTTTTGTGGGAATATACCAAAATTTAATATCTTTTATGAAAATAAAATTCTATATATGATAAATTATTTATTAAATAGATTCCAAACTAATTTGAAACATATACAAAATTTATTTCTATGAAAACTTTTCCGACCCTTGAAAAATTACTTATTATTTCATAAAATAATGTTATAATTATTTTAAAAAAATATGTACTATTGGTAACATATATATTTTATTTGTTTTTAATTTTCTTGGATTTTATTTTATATGGTTATATTAATTATAAGAATATTAAATTATTTCCCAAAAAAAACAGTTTATTCACATTAAATTTTGTTACATTTATTAAATAGAATTATTTAAAAGTTTACTAAATTAAATTAGTAAAGTAATTTTTAATAATAAACTTCATTTTCAAAATAATAAATCTAAAATTATATTAGAGTAAATTGTTTGGGAATTTTTTGATAATGTTTATTTTTGGGTGAATAGTTCGAAATACTAATTTTTATGAAAATAATATTTTATTTTCATGTATCTAAAATGAAAAATTAGATTTTTGATAGGTTATAAAATTAAACTAGTCTATTTTGTTTAAAAATATTTAATTACAATCATTGAGATCAAAATTAATCTTTATTTTTCTATATAAAAACTTTTATTCTTAAAAATCAATTTTCTAGAAAATCATTTATCATCATATTGTGCATATTTATTTTTAAATTCATTTCTCCCAATTATTGAAGTAGAATTTGATAGAATAGAATCTATATTTTGAATTTTATTTTCTTATTTTATTTAATTACTTGACTTTAATATTTTTTTATTACGAATTATATCATTGGTAAATAAACCAGTAACCATAATAATTGTTAAAACGAGTCAAAAAGGATAAAAATAAAACGAAAACTGTAGAAATTACCTGAAAACATTTCTAAACCCCATTTTAAAGTAATATTGCAACAATATATTATCTCTTCATCAATTTTATTATTATTTTGCAGCAATTTTTCATAGTTAAGATATTAATATATTTTAATCTTTTAAAAATTTCCATGCATGTCCTCTTTATCCTCTATAAATAGAGACCCCATATCGTCTCTTTTAAAAATGTGATGAGCCACATATCAAAGATAACACCAAAAAAATTAATATCATAAAATCTATATAGTGACCCCAGATTAACATACACATATAATACATAATTTTAGATGAATATAATGTAAATTAAAATATACACACCTAATGACTGTAATTGTTTAGTGCCTTTGGAATCATGAAAAAAAATATTATATCATGGTAAAAGATCTTAAACATGTCCCATATTGATCTCAACATATAGATATACTATATAAAACATTTATTCATAACATGGGGAAATGAAACATAATAAAGAGGTTATCTCAATTTTTCAGTATAGGTAAATAAAGGATATGTGTAAGCATATATATGAGCATAAGGGTATGAGAACATGATCATGAAAATATAAGATTATTTAATGCATATCAAAGATCATATAAAGGCATCATTGCATAAAGAATGGTGGTTAATAACACATGAATAATAATGAAATATAGAACATAATCCATGAAAGCATAACATAGAAATAATAAAAGTGATACTGGAAGACACATTAGCATAAAAAATAATTTCCATATTATCCATGGAATTGCTTACAGGAGCATCTTTGTATTATGGGTTCACTCCCCAAACAATCTTGTAGTCATGTTTCACTCACATGGATATCTTAGTAGCATAATTGAACTCCTTATACCATCATGGTAGTCATGGTTCACTTCCATGGCCATATTAGCAGCATGAGTTCACACCTCATACAATCTTGGAAATCATGGCTCACTCTCATTTCCATATTAGTGGTCAATGTTAACTCCCAAGACCATCATAGTCTATCTCATGAGATATAAATATTTAATCAATGAATTGGAGGTAGATATAAGTCTCATTCATCTCAGAGTGAAATCATACATTCATGCTCCACAAAATCATAAAAAATAATATCTTAACCCATGAAATTAAATAGGTGTAATAAACATGGAAACATATCATAACTAATAGAAAAGATAGAGGTTTCATAATCATTTCACAAATACCATAACTCGTGAAAGAGTAATGAATTTAATAAACATGAAACCCATGTAAGAGAAATGGATTCTATAAACATATAACCAATGAATGGGATACTAGTTTCATAAATACCTTGACATTAAGCATAAATAATTCATAGAAAGTATATGAATGGATCCATTATATCATTTCCCAGAATGGAATGAATGACATCAATAGATTTCATCTTATATAGAAAATAGCCTTCAAATATGTTTAAAAAACATTTCATTAGGAAAACAAACTTTCATCATAGAAGAATGATTTTGAATACATCAAACCATATTCTAATAATATCTATAGAAAATAATATTAAAACTTATAAATAAGAATTTAACTCCATTGAAAACCTTGTTCGTTTAAATTTTATAAAATAAGAATTAAAACATTTAAAAACCCATTTTCTTCGAAAAAACAATGAAGATAAATATTGAAATCTTTGAAAACATTTTTGAAATAATTTCATAGAAAATACATTGAAAAAAATAATTAGTTCTTGAAAAAAAATTAAAATTGTTTTCATTGGAAATAATAGTACAACTTATAAATAAAATTTGAAAACATTTTTAAAACAAATTTTCATGAAAATAATTCCAAAACATATAAATAAAACATGAAAATATTTTGAAAACTATATTCCTTGAACATTAATTAAAATATTATAAATAAATATTGAAATTTTTTTGAAAACTATTTTATTTAAAAATATTTTAATATATAAAAACTAAATAAGAAAATAAATCATCAATCGATTGACAATGGATATATCTGAAAATGTCGTATGGGGTAAAAATAACATTTTGTTTGCATGGTAAAAAGCATAGAAAATTGCAGCATTCAGAAAGTGATGATAATATTCCATTAAAAACATTTGTAAAAGCCCAAATTGGTAACAATTTTTTCTATTAATCAAATAAAATTAGAAGAATATTTTTTGGAAATAGTTTTTATAAGCCATGGTTTTGAAGGAACACAGATTTCTGTCCGTAGAGAGGGTAAAGGCATGCTTTCATAAAAACATCTTAACTATAATGTTTTTTGAAGAGTAAAAAATGGTACCACTACATAAATATAAATTAATTAGCTATATTATAAGAAAATTCATGAATTTATGGAGATATGGAAAATAAACATTCAATAAAGGAAGCATAAGCATAAATAATCTCAAAAAGTGATGAGATAGTATCAATAAACTCTTAGAACATAATAACATTAGATTATATTCTCCATTTAAGAAAATGAAATTAAATAATGCTTAAAATATCTTTAAAAATATTAGATTCATGATATATCTTTTAAAATGGATGTATATACACCTCGAAAATGAGTTTAGGTGCATAAAAAATATTCATCCTCAAAGAAGGAAAATTGAGAATATTTTTTATCGATTTGTTAAATTTTTTAACATAAAACCCATGAAATAATGTTCATAAAATGGATATGATAATACCAAAAAAATTATAATATACATAGCATAATATCATGGGAATCACATACACCACAAAAAGTGAACGAGTGGTGAACATAGAACATATCTCATGGAAATAAAATGTGAGATGAAATTTACTTACCTTGTGTCTGGACTCTAGTCATGCTCATTCAAACCACCTATATATTAAATATAATTTTATTATACATATATTACAGAACCACATTCTTATATTACATAACCTAACTGTATTGATTATGACCTTATATTACCATCTCGTTAACCATCCCATGATATGTTTTTGATTTGGGTAATATTCTATTTGTTTTTTCATATGTGTCTCTATTTGTTATATTGTGGGTCCTTATACTTATATAATGATTCAAAAATATAATCCATGATATAAATATGAGTTATATACATTATATTTTTATCATAATAATCTATATAATATATATGTATGAAATGGAATAAAATGTTCATGGAGACGATAGGCCGTATGTACGCATGAACGATATTTTCATTTGCTTGTCATGTAGAGAGAAAGAAAGTGAAAGACAAATAAAGACACAGACACAGACACAGACACACACAAAAACATATATCATTATTATAGTAGCTATATAATATAATATATATCATATATATTAACTAAAAAAAATTATTCATTCAATCTATGTAGTGTATGAACGAATCGTTTCTCTTTGAGGGGTGGTAGTGCACATCTCTTCAAACAAAATTATCGTATCAACACAAAATTGAAAGAAAAAAAATAAATATTTTATAAAAAGTAATATTTAGGCTTAAATGCATAACAATTTCCAGATATGATATATATAAATACATCATCTATCATAATTTCCAAAATGGTAGGTGGTATTGAAAAAATGAACAGTCATCGTTTCGTGAGGCAGTAGTTTACCATACATAGAAAAAATTTGTTTTTTACACATTAGATATAGGTGTATGTAAGTATTGATTGAACCATTTCCACAATATCATTCTAGTATATTAGGAATACTATTTTTTATATAATCATATAATAAATATATTTGGAGGGGGTGTAGGGGGGAAATAAAATAATGGACTATGGCATTTCCTCTTAATCGGGTAACTCATTTTGGGTTGTGCCAAAAGGCTTACTTTGATTACCTTCATCCCAAGGGAAGGATTATATATTTAAGAGAGAAATTATGGTAAGCTTATTATTTAGTTATTGGGAGATCTTAATAGGTTTAACAAGTTTAAGGAAGTTGGAGATGTGGTGACTTTTTATATTGAAGGAAAACGACTCACATGAATATTTTTGAAACAAATTTGGAGTATACAAGTTCTTACCAAAATTAGACATAATAAACCATAAACCTAAATAATGGATGGGTTTGGGACGATCTATGGACTTAAAATGGGTATTGGAAAAGTGGATATATCATTTGAGACCCTGATATTAAGGGTTAGTCCCTAGTTATGATTAATTTGGCCTTAATCACTGTGATTAATTTTAATGACTTTTACTACTAATTTTGGTAAAAAAAATTAAGTTAGTATTATTAGAATATAAATATAATACTAAATAAAAAATTTATGTTAGTTTTTAGAAATTGAAATGTTATAAAATAAATATAATGGTTAATGAAAATCTCGCAGATGAGACTAAATAATGGTTTTTTAAAGCAGAACAATTTTCTACAGATTGTTATGTTTTTGTATTCAATTTAAAAGTTATATTGATTATAATAAATTAAATTATTTTAACTGATGTAACATTTATATAATGTGACCTTAAAAAAGTTTATTATATAATTTAACATTATTATTTAATTAAACAAAAGGTAGTTTTTAACAAAAAACAATATTTTTAACTATTCCTAAAAAAATAAATTTTCTCTCAAAAAATAAAAACATCACCCTAGGATAATTTGAAGGATCCGAATTCAAATATGATGTTTTTATTTTCAAAATAAATTGAAAAATGTGCCTAAAATTAATTTTAATAATAAAAGCGGTTTATTCAAGAAAACATTACTTTTAATATAAAAGGACATTAGCAAAAATTATATCTTTCAATATCAATATGTTTTATTTATATAACAAAATTCTAAAAAATATTGGGAAATTAGCTATTATTATTCCTATTAATAAGTTTAACATCTAGGTAATAATTATAAAATTTAAATAATTACATAGAATTTTTTTTTGTAGAAACTCAATATTGCGTGCATCGTATGCTATTTCGGTGTTGTGTATAGCATTAACCATGTCAGTTCCATGTGAAAGGAATTCTTGAAACAATGTATTTATAGACATAAAATAAAAACTAATTTATTTTGGAATATTAGATTTGTTACAATAATAATATTTTTTTATATTCAATCAGTTTTTATATACATTTATAATTAATTGGTAACCCGTGATTTCATATTATATTGAGTAAACCATATATTTTCATAGATTAGTTATTTCAGAACCTCTAATTTAACATCATGGTTTATATTATTATAAAAAATAATCATGTTTTAATCAGAAATTATTGATCAATAAACAATAGTCTTGCATGTTATGCAAGTAATCGAGTAATTTCATTGCATATAACGCATTCTTACCCCGGTGTTCCGTGTAGGACATGCCAAAGGTTATATTGGGTTTTGTGAAATATTAAATTAGTATTGCATATAATGCAAGAAAAAAAATAGTTCTTTAATATAAAATGAATTTTCTTCAGTGATATTTTTCAATGAAAAATATCAAAAAGGTTATATTAATTCAAATATGAATTCAAAAAATCCCTGGGTGTTACATTCTACCACCTCAAAATGAATTTCACCCTCGAAATTCATCTATGTTTTCAATGGTATAATAATTGAATGTTTAATTAATACCAACAAAAATCATAAAAATGAATACTAAATCCCTTTTAAAAATGTAATGTTTATCCACAATGGTTACCCAAAGTAACATATAACTAGGTTTTCACATTGTAAAACATAGATTGGGTGTGAAGGTAGTATAAGGGGGAAACATAAAAATTTATATGAAGTGATTGAGGAAATCAATAAAAAAATATAATTATCAGATAAAATATTATGACCTAAAATTCATAAATATGTGATGATTTAAAAGGCCACAAGTTAAAAAAAAGGTATTTGGATAACAAATTTTACATTTTGATCATTATCCTATCGTGATGAAATTATTTTTTAGGAAAAAAATACAACAAAATTTTCATTGATTGGTTGTGATTTTATCTATTTCCAATTCACCCATTACATCATGAATTTGATTTCTAGAAATTATCCATGATTCCCGAATCACTAAAATAAAATTTTATCAGATATCAAGGCCCATAAGATAATGAAATTCAAAACTATTTATCTATATCTATTCATAAAAATCAAAATTGTTAATATGCTAATCACTAAACAGAAAAATTTACTTTTCCATTTCATAATAAATAATTATTCTTTAGAAATAATTATACGTAAACCAAGACATTGTTAAGGAAAGTGTTATATAAGGACATGGCCTTAAACATTTCATAATATTGAATTAAATGAATAATTCACATTGAAGATATTTTCAGGTTTAGAGTTTTAGAGAATTAGGACATAACTATTACATCTCAAAAGATTACAAGGTAGACACTTCTACACAGTTCCAAATTTTTTCATAAAATTAAAAACTCTTGAAAATAATTCCATGTCTAGTTCAATGTTTCTATACAACATGACTTTTCCTTGATCCCTTTATTGACCCTATTCATCTTTATGTCCTGTGAAAACATTTCAAAACATGGGATGAGCATAAAAATATTAGTAAGGGTTATAAAACAAATAATGAAAAAATGTGTTCATAAATACATACATAACATGAAATATTTCACTTACCTCATGAAATCATAAGATTTATGAAAGAGAGAAAGAAATCATAAATCATAAAGGAAACTTGTGGCATCAATATCATACTTACATTGTATCTATCATAGCTACATAGGGAGTTACATTGGAATATCCATCACAGTATATTCCATAAATCTCTTAGGATAAATATTCACATTTACCTCCATCACGTTACCAAATGAATTAGAAAACTATCTCGGGCTCACCCACCCTGGGTTTATCACAGAGCCACCTGTATATGTAAATAATTCCCAAGAACCATAACATGATCAGAACAAATAACATAAGAATAAAGGAAAGACAACGTTTCCACATTGGAATAAAAAATATCTTTTCAAGATATTGAAATAATAAATCCGTTCTCAAAATCATTTTCAATACCAAAATACGTAAAAATTGTATATGGTATTTATTTTTTTTATTTAAAAAAACATTACGGCTTGTTAAGGAATCCAAAGATCAAATAATACTTACGGCGGCGGAAAGGTCATTGTCACCGCTTATGTAAATAAAACATTCATTTTTTAATTCTTTAGTAAAACGCTTCGTATAAAAATTTTCCCTTTTAATGAAAAATTCAAAGGTTTTTATACAGCGTATAAAACAAAATCGTGTAATAAAACAAAATTTGCCTCAATGAAAGAAGATTGAGACGAAGTCCCTTTACTCGTGTCTGACTTGACTCGATCGTTTTTAATCTTCTGAATAATAAACTAAATATAATTTCTACTTACTTAAGAACTTTTTTCAAGTTTATTATTCCTTTTATATCAATTATTACCATGTTATACATTTTATGTAATCATTTAAGTTTATAATGTTCATTTTGTCGAAATTTGATACTTCAGTCAAAAATGGACTTCTTATAATTGCATGTTGTCCATGTGGTCAATAGTCCATTATATACAAAATTATTTTCATGATTTGGATATCATATATATAATACATATCCAGAATATACATGTATTCATAATAGTACAAAACATTTAGAGGTAAGAAAAGAAATGCACCCTTCATGGAGACGGTAAGCCATACGTACGCATGAACGCAACTACCATTTCTATATCATATTTAATTGAATTAAAACATAGTGATTCATAGTATTATTATAATTCCAGTATGTTATCATATATAATAATGTTAAATCAATCCTTTATATGTACCACATATGTTATGAATGAATCATATCACATTGAGTGGGCGGTAGTCCGCACTTCCTCTAATGAGATTATCGCGTCTACCCATAATGGAAATCATAAAGGCATTCTATAAATGGAAATTACATAAGCATAAAGAAATCATAAACATAATATATATCATATATAAATACAGTGCCATCATAATGGCCACCATGAGAGGCATTAGGAGATAATCGAACAATCATCGTTTTGTGAGGCGTTAGTTTGTCATCCATAGAAACATTATGTTCTTCATCCATTAAATAGAGGTGTGTGTATGTGTAGTTAGAATCCTTATCATAAAAACACACTAGTATTTTTATGATACTGGTTTTGTTACAAAAGAAAGGAATAAAAAGTCATTAGGGGTTGGAGAAGTAAAATAAACGAAAACAATTTAAGAGAAATTGTTACCTTGAATTTGGGTAACTCCCTATGGTTTGAACCAAAAGACTTCTTGAAGTTCCTTATTCCTAAGATAAGGCTTCTAGGGGGTGAATAGGGATGTAGGGAGCTTAATTGGGTAGAGTTTCGACGAGCCTAATGGCTTGAGATGTGTGTGGAATTGGTTTGAATTTGTCTCTTTTTATAAGGGGGAGGAGGGGCTCTTTAAGAATGTGTGAAATAATTATTTTATTATAGACACATATTCAGTTTCAAAAGGTCCAAAAATCATTAAGGCTAAGATAAGATGACTCATATTCGAAATACATTCATCCATTCATAATTGTAAATGTGTTGGATAATATTTTAATCATTATAATCTTATTTATTTAAATCATTTTTTAATGAGGTAAATACTGCATCATTATTGTGTCATAAATAATTTAATTTATTTGATGTCTAAAATTATAAAAAAACTACTATGATGTAGTAAATAGTTTTATCTTTCAAATGAATATTTATAGTCGAAAATATAATTTATATAACAACATATAAAAATTAATTTACTAAAAGTTATTGGTTTATGTCATTTTTGCCTTTACATTAAATTAATTAATCTAAAGTGTCATTATCATTCATAAGTGGCTACATGGGGTCCCAACACCGACCCAATGATGCTCGTGGTCGACCATGACTAATCCAATAAGGTTAGGACAAGTTTTAAGGTAATTTTGAATTATTATAATATCCTTTTAACCTTGAATTACCCTATTTACCTCAAACTGCGGTAAATAAAAGTCAAAAGTTGCTATTCACCAAAAATTATATTAATCTTATTCAACCACATTTTAATTCTTGATAAAAAACATGTATGTCAGATTTTTGAAATTCAATTCACAGAAGTGGTAAAATTTCATTTAAATGTAAAAGTCAGTTTTTTAACTACTACTAAGTGGTTTCACTATTCATCAAAAATTGATGTTTTTTAGAAAAATACAAAAAATTCAACTGAAGAATTACCTGATATTCCAAATTCAAAATTGATGTCTATTTTTCCAAATTCAAAACATAGAACTGGCATTAATTAATTTTAAAATTAATTCCCGTTGTTAAAACAAAACGTGTCGTCTTGAGAAACAACAACTATCAAAAGATTGACACTTGTTTATGTCCAATTTCAAAGTGAAATTAATTCCAATGACCAACATTGGATTAAATGGTAAAAATATATTCTAATTACAATTTAAAAAAAATTAAAAAGATAATCTAACCATATAAATAAATTATATTAAAATTCACTTTTGAATTAAGACACAATATTTTTCACTATTCATTATAAAATGAACATTATCGGAAAATTTTGAAAAATTTACACAAAGTAATTTCTAATGTCCCCGTTCTAATGAAGGGTTTTATTTGGTCATATATAATGTAATAAAGTGACCAAAACTTGATTTAAAAAGTGTTCTCCATTAAATGATGATAAATCGGCCTATTAATCTAAATTATATTTAAAATTAGATTCATTGAAATTTTAAGTATCTAAATTTTATTGGATAAATGTAAATAAATTCAACAATCATGTATAATCATATTGTGGTTATTTTTTATCATTCTCACTAATACAATATCTATGAGTTAACTAACATTTAAAATAACAATATTATATTATTAGTGTGCAACGTATGATTCCAAAGAAACTCGTTGTTGCGTATTGGGTACGCAATCGAACATAGACACCCCTTTAAAGTAAAATTAATATTTAATTCACAAATATTAATAAATATGAAATATGTCTTATTCTTTATTTACCTTGGATGTTACATCCTTCCCCCCTTTTGTAAATTGCATCCTCGCAATTTTATTCACTTATCAAATAAATGGGGGAATTTATCCCTCATAGCTTTTTCAGATTCCCACGTTGCCACTTCAACCATATGGTTTTTTCACAAAACCATTAGCTGGTGAATTACCTTATTCCGCATCACTGGCTCACTACAGTGAAGAATTTGGACTGGTTGTTCTTCATAAGAGATATTCTCTTCCAATTAAACAACCTCTTGGCTCATAACAAGAGATGGATCTGGAATATACTTTCTCAACATCGAAACATGAAAAACATTCTTTACCTGGGATAAACTTGGAAGTAAAGCCACTCTATACACAACTGATCTATATTCTCCACAATCTCATAAGGTCCAATGAACCTTAGACCCAACTTTCCCTTCTTATCAAAACGCATCACACTGTTCTATGGAGAAACATTGAGAAAGGCATAATCACCTACCTCAAAAGAAAGATCATTTCTCCAGTTATCTGCATAACTTTTCTGTCTTCTCTTAGCTGTTCTCATGTTCTTCTGAATCAACTGAAATTTCTCTACCATCTCTTCTACCAATTCTGGTTCCATTAGCTTGCTTTCTCCTACTTCACCCCAAAAATTTTTTACTTCGACAATGCTTTCCATATAATGCCTCAAATGGAGCCATCTATATACTGGAATGAAAAGTGTTATTATATGAAAATTAAACTAAAGAAAGATGTTGGTCCCAACATCCTTGATCATCTATCAAAAAGCACGTAACGTATCTTCCAATGCCTAAATTGTTTGTTCTGACCGCTAAGATGATTAAGGACTAAAAGCTATACAAAAATGTAATTCAGTACCCAATGACATTTAAAGGCCTTTCCAAAAGTTAGAAGTAAACCTTTGATCACGATCAGATACAATAGAGAGGGGAAATCCATGTAACCTGACTATCTCTTTAACATACAATCGAGAAATTTGATCTAGAGAAAATGTATCTAGAATAAGAAGGAAATGAGAAGATTTAGTCAATTGATCAACAATAACCCAGATTTCATTATTACCTCGAGGTGTCTTTGTTAATCCCACAACAAGGACCATTGATATATTTTCTCATTTCCAATCTGGCGCTTGTAAAGGATGAAGCATCCCTTTAGGTAACTGCCACTCTTCTTGAATCTGCTGACAAGTCAAACACTTCACAGTAAAAACAACAATATCTCTTTTCATTCCATCACACCATTAATACTCCCGAATATATCTGTACATCTTAGTACTACCAGGATGAACTGAAAATGGAGAACTATGAGCTTCGCATAACAACTCATTCTTTAACTGTGAATCACAAGGCACACATAATATCTTTCCAAACCTCAATACATAATCATTATCAACGTTAAAATCAGGAAATATACCGTTATGAACCAACACAACCTTTCTCTGCAACTCAATGTATTCCTTTTGTGCTTGCTTTATTCAGTCTGATAGAGATGATTTCACTAATGCCTGAAACAAACAGAAGAATTTCCTACACCAACAACTTCTATGCCAAATTTGGTCAAATCAAAAACTAGAGGATTCTGTTCCAAATGTAACATGGTTAATGAAGCATTACTTTTTCGACTCAAAGTGTCAGACACTTTATTTGCTTTTTTCGGATGATAATGGATCATGTAATCATAATCCTTTATTAATTCTATCTATCTCCCCTGTCTCATGTTCAATTCTATTTGATTGAATATATTTACTTCAAATTTTTTTGATCAGAATATATTTCACACTTCACTCCATACAAATGATGCCTCCAAATTTTTAAAGCAAAAACAACAACAGTTAATTACAAATCATGTATAAGGTAATTTAACTCATGTGGTTTAAACTGACATGAAGCATAAGCAATTACCTGATTATTCTGCATTAGTACACAACCCAGTCCATTCAATGAAGCATCACTGTAGATAACAAACTCACCATTTCTGAAAGGTATTTCCAAAACTAGAGCATTCACCAATCTTCTGTTCAATTCCTGAAAACAATCATCAAATTCTTCTGTCCAAATGAACATAACACCTTTTCCAGTTAACATATTCATTTTACTAGATAACCATGAAAAATTTTCAACAAACCTCCGGTAATAATCTGCCAAACCAAGAAAACTACGAATCTCGGTTATATTTGTGGGTCTTGTCCATTCTTCAACAACTTTGGTTTTATAAGGATCAAAAGTTATGCCATTTTTTGAAATATTGTGACCATGTAAAGAACTTTTATGCAACCAAAACTCACAATTGAAGAATTTCCCAAATATTTTAGTTTCTCTTAAGATTTTCAAGACAGCCCTTAAATGAATTTCATGTTCCTCCTTACTTCTGGAATAAACCAAAATATCATCAATGAACATGACCAAAAACTTATCCAAGAGCTCATAGCATATTCTATTCATAAGATAAATGAATACAACAAGTGCATTGGTTAAACAAAAAGCCATAACAACAAATTCATTATGTCCATATCTAGTACGAAACACGGTCTTCAGAATGTTTGCTTCCGTTACTTTCAACTGATGGTACCCCGACTTCAAGTAAATCTTCGAAAAATACTGAGCGCTCGGGAGTTGATCAAACAAATCATCGATATGAGGCAAATGATACTTATTCTTAACAGTGATGTTATTCAATTCTCTTAATAAATGAAAAGTTTCATTGAACCATATTTTTTTTAACAAACAATACAGATGCACCCCAAGGTGATGCTCTAGGTTGAATTAAACCATCATCTAATAACTTCTGCAATTGCGTCATTAACTCCAAAAGTTAAATTTGAGCCATTCGATAAGGGGATTTTGAAATTGGCTTAGCATCAAGAACTATGTCAATAGTAAATTCAACTTCCCGATCAAGTATAATACCAGGATACTCATCAAAAAAACATCATGGTACTCATTTACCATTGTCACATCATTAATCTGAACAGTTCCTTTGTTTTCAACAATATGTGCAAGGTAACATTCATTTCCATCTTTTACTAGTTTCTGAGCTTCCTGATACGTTATCAACAGCAAGGGTTCATTTATTTATACAAATGGAAACTCATTATGGAAAGAAACCACTTTATCTCTACAGTCAATCTTAGCATGATAAACAGAAAGCCAATCCATGCCCAAAATAACATTAAACTCTACTAGAGGAAAACAATAAGGTCTGCATATAGATTCTTTCTATACACAAGGACAGGAAGGTTCTTATAATTTATTTTTGTCTCAACATTTCCTCTAGGAGTTTTTTCCATAAGATCCATATTCATATCTTGATATGTAATTCCCAATTTACTATAATACTTCTTCAGAAATGAAAGAATGTGTAGACCCTGAATCAAACTACACATTGGCATAATCTGAACAAACAAACAATGTACCTGATACTACTTCATTTGATGGAACAACATCTGCTGAAGTAGTTGAAAAGTATTTCTCCACCCCTATCTACTAGTAGTCTGGCTACATTCCTTCAGTTGAGTTCTTTGTTAAACACTCATTTTCATAGTGACCCATTTCATTGCACATAAAACATTTTACTGACTGTAAATCATATTGTGTCCTACCATTACCGTGATATTAATCAGTGAAATTATGAGCCTTATGCCCCATTTCACCACATCAATAGCACTTAACAGGGTTCAAAAGACATTCCCCAACATGCTTTTTACCACAATTTTCACAAACTGTAAATTTATGTTTCTTACCAGCAGAATTTATTGAAGAGTTCATCCCTTTCGCCTACCACCTCTACCTCTTATTCTGTTGTTTGTCAAAGAATACATAATCATCAACAAAATCCATTTCCACCTTCTCTGCACAACAAACAAGTTTTTCATAACTTTTGAACTCACGAGAAGCTAAATACCTTCAATACTATGGATTTAATCCTAGTTTAAAACGGTTGATTTTACTATCAACATCTCGTATGGAATATGGAGCATACCTTGCCAGTCGAGTGAACTTTTCCTCATAAGCAGCCACTGAGTCATCCTCCTGCCCTAATTCCAGGAATTATTTTTCCATCCTAAGACGAACCACCTTAGGAAAATATTTCTCAAGAAACATACCTTTATATTCATCCCAATCGAGAGAATCAATATCCTCACTATCCCTAATATGTTTCACCATCGACCACCACTGATCAGCTTCACCTTCAAAATGGTAAACAACGAGACTAAACTTTTGATGTTATGAACAACCCATGACATCAAAAATAATCTCTCGTGCTTTTATCATCCATTTAGCTAGCACAGGTTCAGATGATCCTCTGAATGATGTGGGATGGTGCCTCATGAAATGCTCCACTACTGAAAAGTTATTATGTGGTTGATCTGGCTGATCACATGCATGGATACCACCACCATTTATAGCCTGAGTCAACTGATCCATGACAGCAACAAACTGTTCAGTTCCAATTCCGACCATTTTAGGTTACTGATTTGGAAGGTTGTCTTCTTCCTGATGTCATCCCAACATAGCTTCCATGTTTCCTCTGCAGAAAACCATTCTGAACACAGAAATATCTTAGGCGAAGAAACATGGTAATCTGTAAATGCTATATGATTTCAATATTAACATAAATTACATTATGGATATTAATTTAACAGGACCATAACTCCTAAATTTATCTAAACCGAACTCAGATACTAAATATAAGGACCTGACCTTAAATATTACATAATATTGAATTAAATGAATAATTCACATTGAAGATCTTTTTAGGTTTAGATTTTTAGAGAATTAGGACATAAATATTACATCTCAAATTATTACAAGGTAGACACTTCTACACAATTTCCATTTTTTTCATAAAATAAAAAAAAATCTTGAAAATAAAGTCATGTATAGTTCCAGGTTTTTAGACAACATTACTTTTCCTTGATCCCATCCTTGACCCAATTCATCTTTATGTCCTGTGAAAACATTTCAAAACATGGGATTAGCATTAAAATATCAGTAGCGGTTATAAAACAAGAATGAAAACATTTGTTCATAAATACTTACAAAACATGAAATCTTTTACTTACCTCGTGAAATCATAAGACTTATAAAAGACACAAAAAAATCATAAATCATAATGGTAACTTGTGGCATCCATATCATACTTACATTGTAGCTATCGCAACTACATAGGGAGTTACATTGGAATACCCATCACAGTATATTCCATAAATATCTTAGGAGAAACATTCACATTTACATCTATCACATTACTTAATGCATTGAAGAGATATCTCGGGCTCACCCGCCCTAGGTTTATCACGGAACCAAACGTATATGTAAATAATGCCCAAGAACCATAACATGATCATAACACATAACAAAAGCATAAAGTAAAGATAATATTTGCACTTTAAAATAAAAAAATAACATTTCAAGATATTGAAATAATAACTCTATTCTAAAAATAATTTTCAATACCAAAATATGTAAAAAGTTTATAAGGTATTTATTTTTTTTATTTTTAAAAAAATATTCTGGCTTGTTATTGAATCCAAAGATCAAATAATACTTGTGGCGGTGGAAAGGTCATTGTCACCACTTACGTAAAAAAACATTCCTTTTTTTCATTTAGTATAATGCTTCGTATACAAATATTTCCTTTAAATGAAAAAGTCAAAGGAGTTTATACAACGTATAAAAGAAAATCATGTATTAAAACAAAATATGACTCAATGAAAGGAGATTGAGACCATGTCCCTTAACTCGTGTCCGACATGACTTGATCGTTCTTTAATCTTTTTAATAATAAACTAAAGTTAATTTCTACTTTCTTAAGAACCTTTTTCAAGTTTATTATTCCTTTTATATCACTTATTACCATGTTATAAACATTATTTAATCATTTAAGTTAACGATGTTCATTTTGTCGATATTTGATACTTGAGTCAAAAATGTACATCTTATAATTACATGTTGTCCATGTGGTCAATAGTATATTATATCCAGAATGGTATTCATGATTTAGATATCATATATATCATACATATCCATCATATAAATGTATTTATAATAGTACATAATATTTAGAGGAAAGAAATTAAATGCACCATTCATGGAGATGGTAAGACGTACGTACGAATGAACGCTACTTTCATTTCTATTTCATATTTAATTGAATTAAAACAAAATTATATATGGTAGTATTATAATTACTTTATGTTATCATATATAATATCATTAAATCTATCCTTTTTACTTACCACATATGGTATGAACGAGTCATATCACTTTGAGGGGGCGGTAGTCCACACTTCCTCTAATGAGATTATCGCGTCTACCCATAATGGAAACCATAAAGGCATGATTTAAATGGAAATTAAAGAAGCATAAAGAAAACATAAACATAATATATATCATATATAAATACATTCCAATCGTAATGGACACGATGAGAGGCGGTACAAGATAATCGAACAATAATCGTTTCGTGAGGCGTTAGTTTGTCATCCACAGAAACATTATGTCCTTCATCCATTAGATGGAGGTGTGTGTAAGTGTAGTCATAATACTTATCATTGAAACATCATAGTATATTGAAGATACTTGGGTTGTTACAAAATAAGGGAATAAAAAGATTTTGGGGTTTGGAGAAGTAAAATAAAAGAAAACAATTTAAGAAAAACCGTTACCTTTAATTTGGGTAACTTCCTTTGGTTTGAAAAAAAGGTCTTCTTGAAGTGCCTTATGCCTAAGGTAAGGCTTCTAGGAGGAGGAGAGGGATGTAGGGAGCTTAATTGGGCAGATTTTGGACCAGTGAAATGGCTTGTTAGGTGTGTGTAATTTGATAGAAGTGGTCTCATTTTATAAGGGGGGAGGGACTCTTTAGGAAAGTGTGAAAACATTATTTTATTACAAACACATATTCGGTTTCAAAAGGTCCAAAAATCATTAAGGTTGAAGATACGATGACTCATATTCTAAATAAATTCATCTAATCAGAATTGGACATGTTTTTGATAATATTTTAATTGTTATAATCTTATTTATTTAAATCATTTATTAATGAGGTAAACACTGTATCATTATTGTGTCATAAATAATTTAACTTATTTGATGTCTAAAAATAATAAAAAAATGACAATGATTTAGGAAATCTTTTTAGCTTTCAAATTAATATTTATACTCGAAAATATAATTTATATATACCCATATAAAATTTAATTTACTAAAAGATATTTGTTTATGTAATTTTTGCTTTTACATTAAATTAATTAATCTGAAGTGTCATTATCTTTCATAAGTGGCTCTATGGGGTCCCAAAATCACCCTAAAGATGACCACGGTCAGAAATTACTCATCGAATAAGGTTATGACAAGTGTTAAGGGAATTTGGAATTATTATAATATTCTTTTATCCTTGAATTACCCTATTTACCTTTGACCACAGTAAATAAAAGTCAAAATTTACTATTCTACAAAAATTATTTTCATCTTATTGAACCAAATTTTACTTCTCGATACCAACCATGTATGTAGGATTTATGAAATTCAATTCAAAGAAGTGGTGAAATTTCATTTAAATGAAAAAGTCGGTTTTTTAACTACTACTAAGTGGTTTCAGTATTCATGAAAAATTGATGTTTTTCAGAAAAATACCAAAAATTCAGCCTAAGAATTATTTGATATTCGAAATTCCAAATTGACTTCTATTTTTCCAAATTCAAAACATATAACTTGAATTAATTAATTCTAAAATTAATTCCCTTTGTTGAAACAAATAGCGTGTTTTTAAGAAACAATAACTATCAAATGATTGACACTTGTTTATATCAAATTTCAAAGAGAAATTAATTCCAATGACAAAAATTGGATTAAATGGTAAAATTATATTCTAATTAAACTTTTAAACCAATTAAAAAGATAATATATCCATATAAATAAATTAGATTAAAAGGCACTTTTGAATTAAAATACAATATATTTCACTATTCATTGAAAAATGTACTTTATCGGAAAAATTCCAAAAGGTTACACAAAGTAAATTTTGATGTCTCCATTCTAAAGAAAGATTTTATTTGGTCATATAGAATTTATTAATGGGTAACTAACCTTACCCGGCCACCCACCCGAATAGTGCCGAACGGGTCGTGTGTCACTACCTTAGGCACACCTCCCCTGAATGCCAAAGGCTGCCGACTAGCACCAAGGGTCTGAATAGGTATAGTGGGGAGGCTATACCCTCTCGGAAGATTATATTAAGGGTACTGGTCCGAGTATAACAAAAAATATGCATCATAAAGAAAGACTCAGCAGAATCGAACTAGACCCGCAGAGCGGAAGCATAAACAATATAGACAAACATTAGAAGCAATATAGAAAACAAGTGCAGTGGAAAGTAAATAGAACAACATTCCAGAAATCAACTGTAACAACTACTGTAAACAACCAAGCATGCATCCAAAGCAGGTCATACACAACTAAATATAAAAAGGGTGTCAATGGCTAACCAACAGTAGATACAAAAAGTAAGCATACTGATATAGAAAAGTAAACACAACAAGTAAACTCCATCTAGGTATTACCCACTACTGTAAATAAGGATATTAGCGACCGCCATTGGCGGTCGCTAAAGGTCTTTAGCGGCCGCGCAGCGACCGCCATTGGTGGTCGCTGTTGCCTCGTCGCTAGAGGCCTTTAGCGACCGCCAATGGCGGTCGCTGAAGGCCCTCTGTCGGGCACCCTATAGCGACCGCCTATGGCGGTCGCTATTCTAAAAAAAAAATTTTAATAATTTTTTATTGAATTGAATATAAATATAAATATATATATATATATAAATATTCATATATATACTATTAAATACAATATTTTAAATATATATATATATATATAATATATTTTAAATGTTTTAATATATATTTAATATATATATAATATCAAATCATTGTGCTATAATAATTTAAAAACTTCGATTCAAGAAATAATCTCATTTCAGGTCGTTCGGAGCACGTTTGCTCTGAATGGGACCGCCGCACGCCGTTTTGGTGTTTTATGGCGCCGGAAACGCGTTTCCAGCCGCCGCGGTCACACGGCACCTCCGAATGAGGTTCCGTCTGGCCGACCATTTCACAATTCACGCCCCGGATGTTGTCGTACGGTTTCGTGGTATTCGGAGGTCGTTCGGGTGGTTTTGACCCCCCAACGCGCCATTTTAGCGCGCGCCGCGCTGCTGAAAACAACACAATCGGATGTGCCGCGCGCACCGCATGTCCGATGGACGTGCGGCCTCCTCCTGCATCTCAGGAATAATATTTCTATCGTTCTCGTGCGGTTTCAGGTCGTTCGGAGCACGTTTGCTCCGAATTGGACCGCCGCACGCCGTTTTGGTGTTTAATGGCGCCGGAAACGCGTTTCCGGCCGCCGCGGTCACATGGCACCTCCGAATGAAGTGCCTTCTGGCCGACCATTTCACAATTCACGCCCCGGATGTTGTCGTACGGTTTCGTGGCATTCGGAGGTCGTTCGGGTGGTTTTGACCCCCTAACGCGCCATTTTAGCGCGCGCCGCGCTGCTGAAAACGACACAATCGGACGTGCCGCGCGCACCGCACATCCGATGGACGTGCGGCCTCCTCCTGCATCTCAGGAATAATATTTCTATTGTTCCCGTGCGATTTCAGGTCGTTCGGAGCACGTTTGCTCCGAATTGGACCGACGCACACCGTTTCGTGGCATTCGGAGGTCGTTCGGGTAGTTTTGACCCCCCAACGCGCCATTTCAGTGCGCGCCGCGCTGCTGAAAACGACACAATCGGACGTGCCGCGCGCACCGCACGTCCGATGGACGTGCGGCCTCCTCCTGCATCTCAGGAATAATATTTCTATCGTTCCCGGGCGGTTTCAGGTCGTTCGGAGCACGTTTGCTCCGAATTGGACCGCCGCAGGCCGTTTTGGTGTTTAATGGCGCCGGAAACACGTTTCCAGCCGCCGCGGTCACACGGCACCACTGAATGATGTGCCGTCTGGCCGACCATTTCACAATTCACGCCCTGGATGTTGTCGTACGGTTTCGTGGCATTCGGACGTCGTTCGGGTGGTTTTGACCCCCCAACGCGTCATTTCAGCGCGCGCCGCGCTGCTGAAAACGACACAATCGGACGTACCGCGCGCACCACACGTCCGATGGATGTACGGCCTCCTCCTGCATCTCAGGAATAATATTTCTATCGTTCCCGTGCAGTTTCAGGTCGTTCGGAGCACGTTTTCTCCGAATTGGACCGCCGCACACCGTTTTGGTGTTTAATGGCGCCGGAAACGCGTTTCCGGCCTCCGCGGTCACACGGCACCTTCGAATGAGGTGCCGTCTGGCCGACCATTTCAAAATTCACGCCCCGGATGTTGTCGTACGGTTTCGTGGCATTCGGAGGTCGTTCGGGTGGTTTTGACCCCCCAACGCGCCATTTCAGCGCGCGCCGCGCTGCTGAAAACGACACAATCGGACGTGCCGCGCGCACAGCACGTCCGATGGACGTGCGGCCTCCTCCTGCATCTCAGAAATAGTATTTTTATCGTTCCCGTGCGGTTTCAGGTCGTTCGGAGCACGTTTGCTCAGAATGGGACCGTCGCACGCCGTTTTGGTGTTTAATGGCGCCGGAAACGCGTTTCCGGCCGCCGCGGTCACACGGCACCTCCGAATGAGGTGCCGTCTGGCCGACCATTTCACAATTCACGCCCCGGATGTTTTCGTACAGTTTCGTGGCATTAGGAGGTCGTTCGGGTGGTTTTGACCCCCCAACGCGCCATTTCAGCGCGCGCCGCGCTGCTGAAAATGACACAATCGGACGTGCCGTGCGCACCGCACGTTCGATGGATGTGCGGCCTCCTCCTGCATCTCAGGAATAATATTTATATTGTTCCCGTGCGGTTTCAGGTCGTTCGGAGCACGTTTGCTCCGAATTGGACCGTCGCACGCCGTTTTGGTGTTTAATGGCGCCGGAAACGCGTTTCCGGCCGCCGCGGTCACACGGCACCTCCGAATAAGGTGTCGTCTAGCCGACCATTTCACAATTCACGCCCCGGATGTTGTCGTACGGTTTCGTGGCATTCGGAGGTCGTTCGGGTGGTTTTGACCCCCAACGCGCCATTTCAGCGCGCGCCGCGCTGCTGAAAACGACACAATCGGACGTGCCGCGCGCACCGCACGTCCGATGGACGTGCGGCCTCCTCCTGCATCTCAGGAATAATATTTCTATCATTCCCGTGCGGTTTCAGGTCGTTCGGAGCACGTTTTCTCCGAATTGGAACGCCGCACGCCGTTTTGGTGTTTAATGGCGCCGGAAACGCGTTTCCGGCCGCCGCGGTCACACGGAACCTCCGAATGAGGTTCCGTCTGGCCGACCATTTCACAATTCACGCCCCGGATGTTGTCGTACGGTTTCGTGGCATTCGGAGGTCGTTCGGGTGGTTTTGACCCCCCAACGCGCCATTTCAGCGCGCCCCACGCTGCTGAAAACGACACAATCGGACGTGCCGCGCGCACCGCACGTCCGATGGACCTGCGGCCTCCTTCTGCATCTCAGGAATAATATTTCTATCGTTCCCGTGCGGTTTCAGGTCGTTCGGAGCACGTTTTCTCCGAATTGGACCGCCGCACGCCGTTTTGGTGTTTAACGGCGCCGGAAACGCGTTTCCGGCCGCCGTGGTCACACGGCACCTCCGAATGAGATGTCGTCTAGCCAACCATTTCACAATTCACGCCCCGGATGTTGTCGTACGGTTTCGTGGCATTCGGACGTTGTTCGGGTGGTTTTGACCCTCCAACGCGCCATTTCAGCGCGCGCCGCACTGCTGAAAACGACACAATCGGACGTGCCGCGCGCACCGCACGTCCGATGGACGTGCGGCCTCCTCCTGCATCTCAAGATTAATATTTCTATCATTCCCGTGCGGTTTCAGGTCGTTCGGAGCACGTTTGCTCCGAATTGAACCGCCGCACGCCGTTTTGGTGTTTAATGGCGCCGGAAACGCGTTTCCGGCCGCCGCGGTCACACGGAACCTTTGAATGAGGTGCCGTCTTGCCGACCATTTCACAATTCACGCCCCGGATATTTTCGTATGGTTTCGTGGCATTCGAAGGTCGTTCGGGTGGTTTTGACCCCCCAACGCGCCATTTCAGCGCGCGCCACGCTGCTGAAAACGACACAATCGGACCTGCCGCGCGCACCGCACGTCCGATGGACGTGCGGCCTCCTCCTGCATCTCAGGAATAATATTTCTATCGTTCCCGTGCGGTTTCAGGTCGTTCGGAGCACGTTTGCTCCGAATTGGACCGCCGCACGCCGTTTTGGTGTTTAATGGCGCCGGAAACGCGTTTCCGGCCGCCGCGGTCACACGGCACCTCCGAATGAGGTGCTGTCCGGCCGACCATTTCACAATTCACGCCCCGGATGTTTTCGTACGGTTTCGTGGCATTCGGACGTCGTTCGGGTGGTTTTGACCCCCCAACGCGCCATTTCAGCGCGCGCCGCGCTGCTGAAAACAACACAATCGGACGTGCCGCGCGCACCGCACGTCCGATGGACGTGCGGCCTCCTCCTGCATCTCAGGAATAATATTTCTATCGTTCCCATGCGGTTTCAGGTCGTTCGGAGCACGTTTGCTCCGAATTGGACCGCCGCACGCCGTTTTGGTGTTTAATGGCGCCGGAAACGCGTTTCCGGCCACCGCGGTCACACGGCACCTCCGAATGAGGTGACGTCTGGCCGAACATTTCACAATTCACGCCCCGGATGTTGTCGTACGGTTTCGTGGCATTCGGAGGTCGTTCGGGTGGTTTTGACCCCCCAACGCGCCATTTCAGCGCCCGCCGCGCTTCTGAAAACGACACAATCGGACGTGTCGCGCGCACCGCACGTCCGATGGACGTGCGGCCTCCTCCTGCATCTCAGGAATAATATTTCTATCGTTCCCGTGTGTTTTCAGGTCGTTCGGAGCACGTTTGCTCCGAATTGGACCGCCGCACGCCGTTTTGGTGTTTAATGGCGCCGGAAACGCGTTTCCGGCCGCCGCGGTCACACGGCACCTCCAAATGAGGTGTCGTCTGGCCGACCATTTCACAATTCACGCCCCGGATGTTGTCGTACGGTTTCGTGGCATTCGGATGTCGTTCGGGTGATTTTGACCCCCCAACGCGCCATTTCAGCGCGTGCCGCGCTGCTGAAAATGACACAATCGGACGTTCCGCGCGCACCGCACGTCGGATGGACGTGCGGCCTTCTCCTGCATCTCAGGAATAATATTTCTATCGTTCCCGTGCGGTTTCAGGTCGTTCGGAGCACGTTTGCTCCGAATTGGACCGCCGCACGCCGTTTTGGTGTTTAATGGCGCCGGAAACGCGTTTCCGGCCGCCGCGGTCACACGGCACCTCTGAATGAGGTGCCGTCTGGCCGACCATTTCACAATTCACGCCCCGGATGTTGTCGTACGGTTTTGTGGCATTCGGACGTCGTTCGGGTGGTTTTGACCCCCCAACGCGCCATTTCAGCGCGCGCCGCGCTGCTGAAAACGACACAATCGGACGTGCCGCGCGCACTGCACGTCCGATGGACGTGCAGTCTCCTTCTACATCTCAGGAATAATATTTCTATCGTTCCCGTGCGGTTTCAGGTCGTTTGGAGCACGTTTGCTCCGAATTGGACCGTCGCACGCCGTTTTGGTGTTTAATGGCGCCGGAAACGCGTTTCCGGCCGCCGCAGTCACACGGAACCTCCGAATGAGGTGCCGTCTGGCCGACCATTTCACAATTCACGCCCCGGATGTTTTCGTACGGTTTCGTGGCATTCGGACGTCGTTCGGGTGGTTTTGACCCCCCAACGCGCCATTTCAGCGCGCGCCGCGCTGCTGAAAACGACACAATCGGACGTGCCGCGCGCACCACACGTCCGATGGACGTGTGGCCTCCTCCTGCATCTCAAGAATAATATTTCTATCGTTCCCGTGCGGTTTCAGGTCTTTCGGAGCACGTTTGCTCCGAATTGGACCGCCGCACGCCATTTTGGTGTTTAATGGCGCCGGAAACGCGTTTCCGGCCGTCGCGGTCACACGGCACCACCGAATGAGGTGCCGTCTGGCCGACCATTTCACAATTCACGCCCCGGATGTTGTCGTACGGTTTCGTGGCATTCGGAGGTCGTTCGGGTGGTTTTGACCCCCCAACGCGCCATTTCAGCGTGCGGCGCGCTGCTGAAAACGACACAATCGGACCTGCCGCGCGCACCGCACGTCCGATGGATGTGCGGCCTCCTCCTGCATCTCAGGAATAATATTTCTATCGTTCCCATGCGGTTTCAGGTCGTTCGGAGCACGTTTTCTCCGAATTGGACCGCCGCACGCCGTTTTGGTGTTTAATGGCGCCGGAAACGCGTTTCCGGCCGCCGCAGTCACACGGAACCTCCGAATGAGGTGCCGTCTGGCCGACCATTTCAAAATTCACGCCCCGGATGTTGTCGTACGGTTTCGTGGCATTCGGAGGTCGTTCGTGTGGTTTTGACCCCCCAACGCGCCATTTCAGCGCGCGCCGCGCTGCTGAAAACGACACAATCGGACGTGCCGCGCGCACAGCACGTCCGATGGACGTGCGGCCTCCTCCTGCATCTCAGAAATAGTATTTCTATCGTTCCCGTGCGGTTTCAGGTCGTTCGGAGCACGTTTGCTCAGAATGGGACCGTCGCACGCCGTTTTGGTGTTTAATGGCGCCGGAAACGCGTTTCCGGCCGCCGCGGTCACACGGAACCTTCGAATGAGGTGCCGTCTGGCCGACCATTTCACAATTCACGCCCCGGATGTTTTCGTACAGTTTCGTGGCATTAGGAGGTCGTTCGGGTGGTTTTGACCCCCCAACGCGCCATTTCAGCGCACGCCGCGCTGCTGAAAACGACACAATCGGACGTGCCGTGCGCACCGCACGTTCGATGGATGTGCGGCCTCCTCCTGCATCTCAGGAATAATATTTCTATTGTTCCCGTGCGGTTTCAGGTCGTTCGGAGCACGTTTGCTCCGAATTGGACCGTCGCACGCCGTTTTGGTGTTTAATGGCGCCGGAAACGCGTTTCCGGCCGCCGCGGTCACACGACACCTCCGAATAAGGTGTCGTCTAGCCGACCATTTCACAATTCACGCCCCGGATGTTGTCGTACGGTTTCGTGGCATTCGGAGGTCGTTCGGGTGGTTTTGACCCCCCAACGCGCCATTTCAGCGCGCGCCGCGCTGCTGAAAACGACACAATCGGACGTGCCGCGCGCACAGCACGTCCGATGGACGTGCGGCCTCCTCCTGCATCTCAGAAATAGTATTTCTATCGTTCCCGTGCGGTTTCAGGTCGTTCGGAGCACGTTTGCCCAGAATGGGACCGTCGCACGCCGTTTTGGTGTTTAATGGCGCCGGAAACGCGTTTCCGGCCGCCGCGGTCACACGGAACCTTCGAATGAGGTGCCGTCTGGCCGACCATTTCACAATTCACGTCCCGGATGTTTTCGTACAGTTTCGTGGCATTAGGAGGTCGTTCGGGTGGTTTTGACCCCCCAACGCGCCATTTCAGCGCACGCCGCGCTGCTGAAAACGACACAATCGGACGTGCCGTGCGCACCGCACGTTCGATGGATGTGCGGCCTCCTCCTGCATCTCAGGAATAATATTTCTATTGTTCCCGTGCGGTTTCAGGTCGTTCGGAGCACGTTTTCTCCGAATTGGACCGCCGCACGCCGTTTTGGTGTTTAATGGCGCCGGAAACGCGTTTCCGGCCGCCGCAGTCACACGGAACCTCCGAATGAGGTGCCGTCTGGCCGACCATTTCAAAATTCACGCCCCGGATGTTGTCGTACGGTTTCGTGGCATTCGGAGGTCGTTCGTGTGGTTTTGACCCCCCAACGCGCCATTTCAGCGCGCGCCGCGCTGCTGAAAACGACACAATCGGACGTGCCGCGCGCACAGCACGTCCGATGGACGTGCGGCCTCCTCCTGCATCTCAGAAATAGTATTTCTATCGTTCCCGTGCGGTTTCAGGTCGTTCGGAGCACGTTTTCTCAGAATGGGACCGTCGCACGCCGTTTTGGTGTTTAATGGCGCCGGAAACGCGTTTCCGGCCGCCGCGGTCACACGACACCTCCGAATAAGGTGTCGTCTAGCCGACCATTTCACAATTCACGCCCCGGATGTTTTCGTACGGTTTCGTGGCATTCGGAGGTCGTTCGGGTGGTTTTGACCCCCCAACGCGCCATTTCAGCGCGCGCCGCGCTGCTGAAAACGACACAATCGGACGTGCCGCGCGCACAGCACGTCCGATGGACGTGCGGCCTCCTCCTGCATCTCAGAAATAGTATTTCTATCGTTCCCGTGCGGTTTCAGGTCGTTCGGAGCACGTTTGCTCAGAATGGGACCGTCGCACGCCGTTTTGGTGTTTAATGGCGCCGGAAACGCGTTTCCGGCCGCCGCGGTCACACGGAACCTTCGAATGAGGTGCCGTCTGGCCGACCATTTCACAATTCACGCCCCGGATGTTTTCGTACAGTTTCGTGGCATTCGGAGGTCGTTCGGGTGGTTTTGACCCCCCAACGCGCCATTTCAGCGTGCGGCGCGCTGCTGAAAACGACACAATCGGACGTGCCGCGCGCACAGCACGTCCGATGGACGTGCGGCCTCCTCCTGCATCTCAGGAATAATATTTTTATTGTTCCCGTGCGGTTTCAGGTCGTTCGGAGCACGTTTGCTCCGAATTGGACCGTCGCACGCCGTTTTGGTGTTTAATGGCGCCGGAAACGCGTTTCCGGCCGCCGCAGTCACACGGAACCTCCGAATGAGGTGCCGTCTGGCCGACCATTTCAAAATTCACGCCCCGGATGTTGTCGTACGGTTTCGTGGCATTCGGAGGTCGTTCGTGTGGTTTTGACCCCCCAACGCGCCATTTCAGCGCGCGCCGCGCTGCTGAAAACGACACAATCGGACGTGCCGCGCGCACAGCACGTCCGATGGACGTGCGGCCTCCTCCTGCATCTCAGGAATAATATTTCTATTGCTCCCGTGCGGTTTCAGGTCGTTCGGAGCACGTTTGCTCCGAATTGGACCGTCGCACGCCGTTTTGGTGTTTAATGGCGCCGGAAACGCGTTTCCGGCCGCCGCGGTCACACGACACCTCCGAATAAGGTGTCGTCTAGCCGACCATTTCACAATTCACGCCCCGGATGTTGTCGTACGGTTTCGTGGCATTCGGAGGTCGTTCGGGTGGTTTTGACCCCCCAACGCGCCATTTCAGCGCGCGCCGCGCTGCTGAAAACGACACAAACGGACGTGCCGCGCGCACAGCACGTCCGATGGACGTGCGGCCTCCTCCTGCATCTCAGAAATAGTATTTCTATCGTTCCCGTGCGGTTTCAGGTCGTTCGGAGCACGTTTGCTCAGAATGGGACCGTCGCACGCCGTTTTGGTGTTTAATGGCGCCGGAAACGCGTTTCCGGCCGCCGCGGTCACACGGAACCTTCGAATGAGGTGCCGTCTGGCCGACCATTTCACAATTCACGCCCCGGATGTTTTCGTACAGTTTCGTGGCATTCGGAGGTCGTTCGGGTGGTTTTGACCCCCCAACGCGCCATTTCAGCGTGCGGCGCGCTGCTGAAAACGACACAATCGGACCTGCCGCGCGCACCGCACGTCCGATGGACGTGCGGCCTCCTCCTGCATCTCAGGAATAATATTTCTATCGTTCCCATGCGGTTTCAGGTCGTTCGGAGCACGTTTTCTCCGAATTGGACCGCCGCACGCCGTTTTGGTGTTTAATGGCGCCAGAAACGCGTTTCCGGCCGCCGCAGTCACACGGAACCTCCGAATGAGGTGCCGTCTGGCCGACCATTTCAAAATTCACGCCCCGGATGTTGTCGTACGGTTTCGTGGCATTCGGAGGTCGTTCGTGTGGTTTTGACCCCCCAACGCGCCATTTCAGCGCGCGCCGCGCTGCTGAAAACGACACAATCGGACGTGCCGCGCGCACAGCACGTCCGATGGACGTGCGGCCTCCTCCTGCATCTCAGAAATAGTATTTCTATCGTTCCCGTGCGGTTTCAGGTCGTTCGGAGCACGTTTGCTCAGAATGGGACCGTCGCACGCCGTTTTGGTGTTTAATGGCGTCGGAAACGCGTTTCCGGCCGCCGCGGTCACACGGAACCTTCGAATGAGGTGCCGTCTGGCCGACCATTTCACAATTCACGCCCCGGATGTTTTCGTACAGTTTCGTGGCATTAGGAGGTCGTTCGGGTGGTTTTGACCCCCCAACGCCCCATTTCAGCGCACGCCGCGCTGCTGAAAACGACACAATCGGACGTGCCGTGCGCACCGCACGTTCGATGGATGTGCGGCCTCCTCCTGCATCTCAGGAATAATATTTCTATTGTTCCCGTGCGGTTTCAGGTCGTTCGGAGCACGTTTGCTCCGAATTGGACCGTCGCACGCCGTTTTGGTGTTTAATGGCGCCGGAAACGCGTTTCCGGCCGCCGCGGTCACACGACACCTCCGAATAAGGTGTCGTCTAGCCGACCATTTCACAATTCACGCCCCGGATGTTGTCGTACGGTTTCGTGGCATTCGGAGGTCGTTCGGGTGGTTTTGACCCCCCAACGCGCCATTTCAGCGCGCGCCGCGCTGCTGAAAACGACACAATCGGACGTGCCGCGCGCACAGCACGTCCGATGGACGTGCGGCCTCCTCCTGCATCTCAGAAATAGTATTTCTATCGTTCCCGTGCGGTTTCAGGTCGTTCGGAGCACATTTGCTCAGAATGGGACCGTCGCACGCCGTTTTGGTGTTTAATGGCGCCGGAAACGCGTTTCCGGCCGCCGCGGTCACACGGAACCTTCGAATGAGGTGCCGTCTGGCCGACCATTTCACAATTCACGCCCCGGATGTTTTCGTACAGTTTCGTGGCATTAGGAGTTCGTTCGGGTGGTTTTGACCCCCCAACGCGCCATTTCAGCGCACGCCGCGCTGCTGAAAACGACACAATCGGACGTGCCGTGCGCACCGCACGTTCGATGGATGTGCGGCCTCCTCCTGCATCTCAGGAATAATATTTCTATTGTTCCCGTGCGGTTTCAGGTCGTTCGGAGCACGTTTGCTCCGAATTGGACCGTCGCACGCCGTTTTGGTGTTTAATGGCGCCGGAAACGCGTTTCCGGCCGCCGCGGTCACACGACACCTCCGAATAAGGTGTCGTCTAGCCGACCATTTCACAATTCACGCCCCGGATGTTGTCGTACGGTTTCGTGGCATTCGGAGGTCGTTCGGGTGGTTTTGACCCCCCAACGCGCCATTTCAGCGTGCGGCGCGCTGCTGAAAACGACACAATCAGACCTGCCGCGCGCACCGCACGTCCGATGGATGTGCGGCCTCCTCCTGCATCTCAGGAATAATATTTCTATCGTTCCCATGCGGTTTCAGGTCGTTCGGAGCACGTTTTCTCCGAATTGGACCGCCGCACGCCGTTTTGGTGTTTAATGGCGCCGGAAACGCGTTTCCGGCCGCCGCAGTCACACGGAACCTCCGAATGAGGTGCCGTCTGGCCGACCATTTCAAAATTCACGCCCCGGATGTTGTCGTACGGTTTCGTGGCATTCGAAGGTCGTTCGTGTGGTTTTGACCCCCCAACGCGCCATTTCAGCGCGCGCCGCGCTGCTGAAAACGACACAATCGGACGTGCCGCGCGCACAGCACGTCCGATGGACGTGCGGCCTCCTCCTGCATCTCAGAAATAGTATTTCTATCGTTCCCGTGCGGTTTCAGGTCGTTCGGAGCACGTTTGCTCAGAATGGGACCGTCGCACGCCGTTTTGGTGTTTAATGGCGCCGGAAACGCGTTTCCGGCCGCCGCAGTCACACGGAACCTCCGAATGAGGTTCCGTCTGGCCGACCATTTCACAATTCACGCCCCGGATGTTTTCGTACGGTTTCGTGGCATTCGGACGTCGTTCGGGTGGTTTTGACCCCCCAACGCGCCATTTCAGCGCGCGCCGCGCTGCTGAAAACGACACAATCGGACGTGCCGCGCGCAAGACACGTCCGATGGACGTGTGGCCTCCTCCTGCATCTCAAGAATAATATTTCTATCATTCCCGTGCGGTTTCAGGTCTTTCGGAGCACGTTTGCTCCGAATTGGACGGCCGCACGCCATTTTGGTGTTTAATGGCGCCGGAAACGCGTTTCCGGCCGTCGCGGTCACACGGCACCACCGAATGAGGTACCGTCTGGCCGACCATTTCACAATTCACGCCCCGGATGTTTTCGTACGGTTTCGTGGCATTCGGAGGTCGTTCGGGTGGTTTTGACCCCCCAACGCGTCATTTCAGCGCGCGCCGCGCTGCTGAAAACGACACAATCGGACGTGCCGCGCGCACCGCACGTCCGATGGACGTGCGGCCTCCTCCTGCATCTCAGGAATAATATTTCTATCATTCCCGTGCGGTTTCAGGTCGTTCGGAGCACGTTTTCTCCTAATTGGAACGCCGCACGCCGTTTTGGTGTTTAATGGCGCCGGAAACGCGTTTCCGGCCGCCGCGGTCACACGGCACCTCCAAATGAGGTTCCGTCTGGCCGACCATTTCACAATTCACGCCCCGGATTTTGTCGTACGGTTTCGTGGCATTCGGAGGTCGTTCGGGTGGTTTTGACCCCCCAACGCGCCATTTCAGCGCGCCCCACGCTGCTGAAAACGACACAATCGGACGTGCCGCGCGCACCGCACGTCCGATGGACCTGCGGCCTCCTTCTGCATCTCAGGAATAATATTTCTATCGTTCCCGTGCGGTTTCAGGTCGTTCGGAGCACGTTTGCTCCGAATTGGACCGCCGCACGCCGTTTTGGTGTTTAATGGCGCCGGAAACGCGTTTCCGGCCGCCGTGGTCACACGACACCTCCGAATGAGATGCCGTCTGGCCGACCATTTCACAATTCACGCCCCGGATGTTGTCGTATGGTTTCGTGGCATTCGGACGTCGTTCGGGTGGTTTTGACCCTCCAACGCGCCATTTCAGCGCGCGCCGCACTGTTGAAAACGACACATTCGGACGTGCCGCGCGCACCGCACGTCCGATGGACGTGCGGCCTCCTCCTGCATCTCAAGATTAATATTTCTATCGTTCCCGTGCGGTTTCAGGTCGTTCGGAGCACGTTTGCTCCGAATTGAACCGCCGCACGCCGTTTTGGTGTTTAATGGCGCCGGAAACGCGTTTCCGGCCGCCGCGGTCACACGGAACCTTCGAATGAGGTGCCGTCTGGCCGACCATTTCAAAATTCACGCCCCGGATATTTTCGTATGGTTTCGTGGCATTCGGAGGTCGTTCGGGTGGTTTTGACCCCCCAACGCGCCATTTCAGCGCGCGCCACGCTGCTGAAAACGACACAATCGGACCTGCCGCGCGCACCGCACATCCGATGGACGTGCGGCCTCCTCCTGCATCTCAGGAATAATATTTCTATCGTTCCCGTGCGGTTTCAGGTCGTTCGGAGCACGTTTGCTCCGAATTGGACCGCCGCACGCCGTTTTGGTGTTTAATGGCGCCGGAAACGCGTTTCCGGCCGCCGCGGTCACACGGCACCTCCGAATGAGGTGCTGTCCGGCCGACCATTTCACAATTCACGCCCCGGATGTTTTCGTACGGTTTCGTGGCATTCGGACGTCGTTCGGGTGGTTTTGACCCCCCAACGCGCCATTTCAGCGCGCGGCGCGCTGCTGAAAACGACACAATCGGACCTGCCGCGCGCACCGCACGTCCGATGGACGTGCGGCCTCCTCCTGCATCTCAGGAATAATATTTCTATCGTTCCCATGCGGTTTCAGGTCGTTCGGAGCACGTTTGCTCCGAATTGGACCGCCGCACGCCGTTTTGGTGTTTAATGGCGCCGGAAACGCGTTTCCGGCCGCCGCAGTCACACGGAACCTCCGAATGAGGTGCCGTCTGGCCGACCATTTCAAAATTCACGCCCCGGATGTTTTCGTACGGTTTCGTGGCATTCGGAGGTCGTTCGGGTGGTTTTGACCCCCCAACGCGCCATTTCAGCGCGCGCCGCGCTGCTGAAAACGACACAATCGGACGTGTCGCGCGCACCGCACGTCCGATGGATGTGCGGCCTCCTCCTGCATCTTAGAAATAGTATTTCTATCGTTCCCGTGTGTTTTCAGGTCGTTCGGAGCACGTTTGCTCCGAATTGGACCGCCGCACGCCGTTTTGGTGTTTAATGGCGTGGGAAACGCGTTTCCGGCCGCCGCGGTCACATGGCACCTCCAAATGAGGTGCCGTCTGGCCGACCATTTCACAATTCACGCCCCGGATGTTGTCGTACGGTTTCGTGGCATTCGGATGTCGTTCGGGTGGTTTTGACCCCCCAACGCGCCATTTCAGCGCGTGCCGCGCTGCTGAAAATGACACAATCGGACGTTCCGCGCGCACCGCACGTCCGATGGACGTGCGGCCTCCTCCTGCATCTCAGGAATAATATTTCTATCGTTTCCGTGCGGTTTCAGGTCGTTCGGAGCACGTTTGCTCCGAATTGGACCGCCGCACGCCGTTTTGGTGTTTAATGGCGCCGGAAACGCGTTTCCGGCCGCCGCGGTCACACGGCACCTCTGAATGAGGTTCCGTCTGGCCGACCATTTCACAATTCACGCCCCGGATGTTGTCTTACGGTTTCGTGGCATTCGGACGTCGTTCGGGTGGTTTTGACCCCCCAACGCGCCATTTCAGCGCGCGCCGCGCTGCTGAAAACGACACAATCGGACGTGCCGCGCGCACCGCACGTCCGATGGACGTGCCGTCTCCTTCTACATCTCAGGAATAATCTTTCTATCGTTCCCGTGCGGTTTCAGGTCGTTCGGAGCACGTTTTCTCCGAATTGGACCGCCGCACGCCGTTTTGGTGTTTAATGGCGCCGGAAACGCGTTTCCGGCCGCCGCAGTCACACGGAACCTTCGAATGAGGTGCCGTCTGGCCGACCATTTCACAATTCACGCCCCGGATGTTTTCGTACGGTTTCGTGTCATTCGGACGTCGTTCGGGTGGTTTTGACCCCCCAACGCGCCATTTCAGCGCGCGTCGCGCTGCTGAAAACGACACAATCGGACGTGTCGCGCGCACCGCACGTCCGATGGACGTGTGGCCTCCTCCTGCATCTCAAGAATAATATTTCTATCGTTCCCGTGCGGTTTCAGGTCTTTCGGAGCACGTTTGCTCCGAATTGGACCGCCGCACGCCATTTTGGTGTTTAATGGCGCCGGAAACGCGTTTCCGGCCGTCGCGGTCACACGGCACCTCCGAATGAGGTACCGTCTGGCCGTCCATTTCACAATTCACGCCCCGGATGTTGTCGTACGGTTTCGTGGCATTCGGAGGTCGTTCGGGTGGTTTTGACCCCCCAACGCGCCATTTCAGCGCGCGGCGCGCTGCTGAAAACGACACAATCGGACCTGCCGCGCGCACCGCACGTCCGATGGACGTGCGGCCTCCTCCTGCATCTCAGGAATAATATTTCTATCGTTCCCATGCGGTTTCAGGTCGTTCGGAGCACGTTTTCTCTGAATTGGACCGCCGCACGCCGTTTTGGTGTTTAATGGCGCCAGAAACGCGTTTTCGGCCGCCGCGGTCACACGGAACCTCCGAATGAGGTGCTGTCTGGCCGACCATTTCACAATTCATGCCCCGGATGTTGTCGTACGATTTCGTGGCATTCGGACGTCGTTCGAGTGGTTTTGACCCCCCAACGCGTCATTTCAGCGCGCGTCGCGCTGCTGAAAACAACACAATCGGACGTGCCGCGCGCACCGCACGTCCGATGGACGTGCGGCCTCCTCTTGCATCTCAGGAATAATATTTCTATAGTTCCCGTGCGGTTTCAGGTCGTTCGGAGCACGTTTTTTCCGAATTGGACCGCCGCACGCCGTTTTGGTGTTTAATAGCGCCGGAAACGCGTTTCCGGCCGCCGCGGTCACACGGCACCTCCGAATGAGGTTCCGTCTGGCCGACCATTTCACAATTCACGCCCCGGATGTTGTCGTACGGTTTCGTGGCATTCGGAAGTCGTTCGGGTGGTTTTGACCCCCCAACGCGCCATTTCAGCGCGCGTCGCGCTGCTGAAAACAACACAATCGGACGTGCCGCGCGCACCGCATGTCCGATGGACGTGCGGCCTCCTCCTGCATCTCAGGAATAATATTTCTATCGTTCCCGTGCGGTTTCAGGTCGTTCGGAGCACGTTTTCTCCGAATTGGACCGCTGCACGCCGTTTTGGTGTTTAATGGCGCCGGAAACGCGTTTCCGGCCGCCGCGGTCACACGGCACCTCCGAATGAGGTGCCGTCTGGCCGACCATTTCACAATTCACGACCCGGATGTTTTCGTACGGTTTCGTGGCATTCAGACATCGTTCGGGTGGTTTTGACCCCCCAACGCGCCATTTCAGCGCGTGCCGCGCTGCTGAAAACGACACAATCGGACGTGCCGCGCGCACCGCACGTCCGATGGACGTGCGACCTCCTCCTACATCTCAGGAATAATATTTCTATTGTTCCCGTGCGGTTTCAGGTCGTTCGGAGCACGTTTGCTCTGAATTGGACCGCCGCACGCCATTTTGGTGTTTAATGGCGCCGGAAACACGTTTCCGGCCGCCGCGGTCACACGGAACCTCCGAATGAGGTGCCGTCTGGCAGACCATTTCACAATTCACGCCCTGGATGTTGTCGTACGGTTTCGTGGCATTCGGACATCGTTCGGGTGGTTTTGACCCCCCAACGCGCCATTTCAGCGCGCGCCGCGCTGCTGAAAACGACACAATCGGACGTGCCGCGCGCACCGCACGTCTGATGGACGTGCGGCCTCCTCCTACATCTCAGGAATAATATTTCTATCGTTCCCGTGCGGTTTCAGGTCGTTCGGAGCACGTTTGCTCCGAATTGGACCGCTGCACGCCGTTTTGGTGTTTAATGGCGCCGGAAACGCGTTTTCGGCCGCCGCGGTCACACGGCACCTCCGAATGAGGTGCCGTCTGGCCGACCATTTTGCAATTAACGCCCCGGATGTTGTCGTACGGTTTCGTGGCATTCGGAGGTCGTTCGGGTGGTTTAGACCCCCCAACGCGCCATTTCAGCGCGCGCCGCGCTGCTGAAAATGACACAATCGGACGTGCCGCGCGTACCGCACGTCCGATGGACGTGCGGCCTCCTTCTGCATCTCAGGAATAATATTTCTATCGTTCCCGTGTGGTTTCAGGTCGTTCGGAGCACGTTTGCTCTGAATTGGACCGCCACACGCCGTTTTGGTGTTTAATGGCGCCGGAAACGCGTTTCCAGCCGCCGCGGTCACACGGCACCTCCGAATGAGGTGCCGTCTGGCCGACCATTTCACAATTCACGCCCCGGATGTTGTCATACGGTTTCGTGGTATTCAGACGTCGTTCGGGTGGTTTTGACCCCCCAACGCGCCATTTCAGCGCGCGCCGCGCTGTTGAAAACGACACAATCGGACGTGCCGCGCGCACCGCACGTCCGATGGACGTGCGACCTCCTCCTGCATCTCAGGAATAATATTTCTATCGTCCCCGTGCGGTTTCAGGTCGTTCGGAGCACGTTTGCTCCGAATTGGACCGCCGCACGCCGTTTTGGTGTTTAACGGCGCCGGAAACGCGTTTCCGGCCGCCACGGTCACACGGCACCTCCGAATGAGGTGCCGTCTGTCCGACCATTTCACAATTCACGCCCCGGATGTTTTCGTACGGTTTCGTGGCATTCGGAGGTCGTTCGGGTGGTTTTGACCCCCCAACGCGCCATTTCAGCGCGCGCAGCGCTGCTGAAAACGACACAATCGGACGTGCCGCGCGCACCGCACGTCCGATGGACGTGCGGCCTCCTCCTGCATCACAGGAATAATATTTCTATCGTTCCCGTGCGGTTTCAGGTCGTTCGGAGCACGTTTGCTCCGAATTGGACCGCCGCACGCCGTTTTGGTGTTTAATGGCGCCGGAAACGCGTTTCCGGCCGCCGCGGTCACACGGCACCTCTGAATGAGGTTCCGTCTGGCCGACCATTTCACAATACACGCCCCAGATGTTGTCGTACGGTTTCTTGGCATTCGGACGTCGTTCGGGTGGTTTTGACCCCCCAACGCGCCATTTCAGCGCGCGCCGCGCTGCTGAAAACGACACAATCGGACGTGCCGCGCGCACCGCACGTACGATGGACGTGCGACCTGCTCCTGCATCTCAGGAATAATATTTCTATTGTTCCCGTGCGGTTTCAGGTCGTTCGAAGTACGTTTGCTCCGAATTGGACCGCCGCAAGCCGTTTTGGTGTTTAATGGCGCCGGAAACGCGTTTCCGGCCGCCGCGGTCACACGGCACCTCCGAATGAGGTGCCGTCTGGCCGAACATTTCACAATTCACGCTCCGGATGTTGTCGTACGGTTTTGTGGCATTCGGAGGTCGTTCGGGTGGTTTTGACCCCCCAACGCGCCATTTCAGCGCGCGCCGCGCTGCTGAAAACGACACAATCGGACGTGCCGCGCGCACCGCACGTCCGATGGACATGCGGCATCCTCCTGCATCTCAGGAATAATATTTCTATTGTTCCCATGCGGTTTCAGGTCGTTCGGAGCACGTTTGCTCCGAATTGGACCGCCGCACACCGTTTTGGTGTTTAATGGCGCCAGAAATGCGTTTCCGGCCGCCGCGGTCACACGGCACCTCCGAATGAGGTGCCGTCTGGCCGACCATTTCACAATTCACGCCCCGGATGTTGTCGTACGGTTTCGTGGCATTCGGACGTCGTTAGGGTGGTTTTGACCCCCCAACGCGCCATTTCAGCGCGCGCCGCGCTGCTGAAAACGACACAATCGGACGTGCCGCGCGCACCGCACGTCTGATGGACGTGCGGCCTCCTTCTGCATCTCAGGAATAATATTTCTATCGTTCCCGTGCGGTTTCAGGTCGTTCGGAGCACGTTTGCTCCGAATTGGACCGCCGCACACCGTTTTGGTGTTTAATGGCGCCGGAAACGCGTTTCCGGCCGCCACGGTCACACGGCACCTCCGAATGAGGTGCCGTCTAGCCGACCATTTCACAATTCACGCCCCGGATGTTGTCGTACGGTTTCGTGGCATTCGAACGTTGTTCGGGTGGTTTTGACCCCCCAACCCGCCATTTCAACGCGCGCCGCGCTGCTGAAACGGACACAATCGGGGGGCTGTACGGGGGTGCGGGGGGCTGTGCGGGGGTGGCGGGGGGCTGTACGGGGGTGCGGGGGGTTTTACGGGGGTGTCGGGGGGGGGGGGGCTGTACGGGGGTGTCGGGGGGCTGTACGGGGGTGGCAGGGGGCTGTACGGGGGTGGCGGGGGGCTGTACGGGGGTGGCGGGGGGCTGTACGGGGGTGGCGGGGGGCAGTACGGGGGTGCGGGGGGGTGTACGGGGGTGCGGGGGGGCTGTACGGGGGTGCGGGGGGCTGTACGGAGGTGCGGGGGGCTGTACGGGGGTGGCGGGGGCCTGTACGGGGGTGGCGGGGGGCAGTACGGGGGTGCGGGGGGTGTACGGGGGTGCGGGGGGGGGGGGGGGGGGGGGGTGTACGGGGGTGCGGGGGGGGGGGGGGGGGCTGTACGGGGGTGCGGGGTGGGGGGGGGGGGCTGTACGGGGGTGCGGGGGGCTGTACGAGGGTGCGGGGGGCTGAACGGGGGTGCGGGGGGGGGGGGGGGGGTTGTACGGGGGTGCGGGGGGCTGTACGGGGTGGCGGAGGGCTGTACGGGGGTGGCGGGGGCTGTACGGGGGTTCGGGGGGCTGTACGGGGGTGCGAGGGGCTGTACGGGGGAGGCGGGGGCCGGTACGGGGGTGGCGGGGGGCAGTACGGGGGTGCGGGGGGTTGTACGGGGGTGCGGGGGGCTGTACGGGGGTGCGGGGGGGGGGGGGGGGGGGCTGTACGGGGTGGTGGAAGGCTGTACGGGGGTGGCGGGGGGCTGTACGGGGGTGCGGGGGGCTGTACGGGGGTGCGGGGGGGGGGGGGGGGGGTGCTGTACGGGGGTGCGGGGGGCTGTACGGGGGTGCGGGGGGCTGTACGGGGGTGCGGGGGGGGGGGGGGGGTGCTGTACGGGGGTGGCGGGGGGCAGTACGGGGGTGCGGGGGGATGTACGGGGGTGCGGGGGGCTGTACGGGGGTGCGGGGGGGCTGTACGGGGGTGCGGGGGGCTATACGGGGGTGCGGGGGGGGGGGGGGGGGCTGTACGGGGGTGGCGGGGGGCAGTACGGGGGTGCGGGGGGGGGGGGGGGGTGTACGGTGGTGCGGGGGGCTGTACGGGGGTGCGGGGGGGCTGTACGGGGGTGGGGGGGGGGGGCTGTACGGGGGTGCGAGGGGCTGTACGGGGGTGCGGGGGGGGGGGGGGGGCTCTACGGGGGTGCGGGGGGCTGTACGGGGGTGCGGGGGGCTCTCCGGGGGTGCAAAGGCCATCCCATTGATTACAAAAGTGAAAAATAAAAGTGATAACATCTAATTAATACATATTTCTTTTATCGATACCATACAGAAATTTATAAAAAATATATTGGATGATACATAATCTATAATATCAGATTTATTGATCTGTTGGAATTAGTTCGACTTTTTCAAATATAGAATCATTCAAGATTATCTGATCAAAAACTCAATATGTGTATAAAATATTTAAAAGACCACCATGGATGGTAATAATGCATTACTTAAATGAATAAATACAGTACATCAATGTCAACCCTACCAGTAAAAACAAAAAACATATCTCGTGAATATATGGTGCGTCCCGCGTTGCCATCACTGCTACCTCCTTCTGGTGGGCCAGGTGCCTACAACAAATAAACATTATAAATATTTTAATAACAAAAATAATTTAAATTAAATAATTAAATACTGTATATACCTGCGTCGTATGATCCCCTGTACCATCAGCTCGACGCACATATTCCCGCAGTGCTCTAACCTCAGCTGTCAATTGCGCATTTGTCTCCTCGGAAGCGCGCAGCCGTGCCTCAAAATCTGACATCTGCTGTGTCATATGAGCAACAGCAGGACCGACAACCGCAGCGCATGACACTACAGAACGAGGAATCCCTGCTTCATAGGTCAAACTATAGCCATGCCCGTCCCGACCAATAATGCGATGAAAGATCTCATCCCGTCGCATGGGAAGCTGTCGCTGGTCCTCTGACATATGTTCTAACTCAGCTTCAAATTGATCCAGTGAAATATTTAAATATATATAAATATATATATGTTAATATAAAGATTTATGTAATTATTGGTAAGTACAGACACTTACTATCAATGCTGCAACCTCTGGATCATTGCGATCACGAGTCCTTATCCACACCGACATTTTATCAGTTGTTGCACCTTGCCCTCGCAACTGTATATTAAAAGAATATAAACACAAAACCATATTAATTAATAAATTAAAAAATGAATAATATATACCTCATGTCAGATCTGAGACACGTGACGAGTCCCGAGCCTGTGAGCTGGTCCCTGCAACGCTCGATTCTCCGAATGGCGTGTTGACACCTCCTACATTCAATTCATTCAAATTTCAAACAAATCACATATTCTTGAAAATATATATACAGCAAAATAATTAATATACAAACCAAAACACCCTCAGTAGACCAATATGCAACCAAGTCACGCCACTGAGCCGGGAGGACACCTCTCGGGACTTTTTCCAAAATGTCAGGGGCACCCACATTTGGTACCCAGTGGTCCCTCTTCACTTTGCCTTTATAATCTTTCCACAGCTTACGGCATTTGCTCATACACACGGGCCGAAACTCTTCAGGGCATACTTTCAAATTTTGCTATAATGAAAATAATCAAACATATTAGTATTATATATAAATAGAAAATAAAGTAAAATTATTTTCTTACCTGAACCTCCCTCCATAGACGATCTAATGTGTCCTGAGGGATAGAAGCCCAATCACGCGTGGTCAATGAAAATCGATGTGGGTCACGTATGATATGACCCAGCTAACGAATAAATGCCGGGGCATTCGGTCCCACGGGATGAAATACCTCATCAAATGAAACATCTATCGTCGTGTCAGAATTCCATGCTAATATGCCACGACCAGGGCCTCTCCTGCGAGAGGAAGAAGCAGCCGAGTCTGATCCTGTTGAAAACAATTTTATATATAAATTTACAAATGTTATATATATATATATATATATATGTTAATTACATAAATAATATAGATAATGACTGTCAAACATACCTCGACCCTGAGACGTAGATGCCTCAGATGGATGATGTGGATTTTCTGCCTCTTCCCCTGACATGTCTGCAATCATACAAAATATCAGTAATGAGTCCAAAGTGTTTAAAAGATAAATTGGATTGTTCTTAATAAATCAAACTTGTACAACTGTTAATCAAACAAAAAATGGATTGAATAATTAGTAGTGAATGAATTTTAAAAAATCAGAAAGTTAATCAACCTAAATATTTATGACTGAATTAACTTACAAAAGTGAGGATTAAAACTTATAAGGATTTATAAAATGATTAGATAATTTATGATATCCTAGGACATTCTACTGAATAGCGGGAAAACAATTATACCTTTCATTAAGCATGCAAATCGACCGTTTCTCCTTCAACAGCCGCTCTGACCCAATAAATATCTTCTTCACGTTGAACTACGGTATGTTGATCAAGTTGTTGGTAAACAAACGGAACAGTCTCGGGTTCATCTTCTTCAAATAAAAACACTCATCGCCGAGACATTTTGACAACAACTTGCCAACTTGGATCCGAAGGCAAAGTAACGAAGAATACTTGTTCCGCTTGTGATGTCAAGATGAAAGGTTCATTCTCAACTCGTTCATTATTTCTGTATAACATATAGTTAAAATTCACCAATGAAAACTGATATTGATCGACTTTACATCCACGCACTGGATCAACCCAATTACACTTTAACAATATGTACTTCAAACCGTGTGTGTATACAACTTCAATGATGTCTATCAATTGACCATAGTAATAACCAGAATCGACAAAGGGACAACCGATTCCACTGTTTTGTGTTGCTCGTTTGTCGTCAACATCTTTAATGCGAAATCGAAAACCATTAGCATCAATAGCTTTATAGCGACGAGCCGTTATAGATGGACCCTCAGCCAGTTGGATAAATACTTCAGGTAGTGTGGGGTCCCCTAACTCCCTCAGCATACGAACCTACATAATTTATAAAAATCAATACTGATATATGCAGAAATAATTAGTTTAATACTTCACTCATAATGAAAATCAATTTATACATACATAATCCTTGAACCAATCATGAAATGCCGCATAATGAGATTGTTGAATTTGCAACTCAGTCGCACGATGCATCTCTTCTTTTATCTCATTAATGTGTTTCCTGCAAATGATTACGCGATGTTTAAAAGATCAACTTATGCAAAGAAAACATGTAAAAGTTATACAAGCACATTGATAAGATACTTACTGCATTAATGGTGCAACTGATGGAGTATTGAACAAGATATATCGATGTGCTTGTATCCACTCGATGTTGTCCATATCAAATGTGGTTCCTTCTCCAACTGTACCATCATGAATCCGAGAGGGCTTATCTAATTTTGTTTCAACATCCGTAAGATATTCTGCACAAAAGGTAGTACACTCGTCCATCAACGAACCATTTGCTATTGATGCCTCTGGACGAGCTCTGTTGCGTACAAATCTTTTCAATGTACTCAAATGCCGTTCAATAGGATACATCCACCTGAATTGTACTGGACCAGCAGCCATTAATTCATCAGTTAGGTGCACTGTTAAGTAGACCAATAACATCGAAAAATGAGGGGGGGGAAAAGTTTCTGACAAAGCGTAAGTACAATTCGGTCCTTCAAACTTTTTAAATCACTCATTCGTTGATTTCTTAAACAAAGCTGTCTAAAAAAATTACTCATCTCAATCAAGGGCTGAACAACATTGGGGGATAAACAATCACAAATTGCGATTGGAATCAACTGCTGAAGTAATATGTGATTATCATGACTTTTCAACCCTTGCAATGTCTTGCTCGTCAGATTCACACACTTTGAAATATTAGAAGAGTAACCATCAGGCACCTTGACCATCTTCAAAATGGAAAGAAATGTCTCTTTCTCCTCTGTAGTCATCGAATACTGTGCAACAGGCATATATTCCTTGTTTCCCTCAGCTAACTGTAAATGCAACTGTTTCCTTAAACCCATTTCTTCCAAATCACTGCGTGCATTAACATGGTCCTTTGACTTTCCACTGACACCTAAAATGGTCCACAATATGTTATCACAAACATTTTTTTCAATGTGCATGACATCCAAATTATGCCTCAACATGTTAGTTTTCCAATACGGAAGACTATAAAAAATACTTTTCTTTTTCCAATTGTGACTGCGCTGCCTACCCGCAGCACGAATATTACGTACTGGAGGAGCCACCAAATCCTGAATTTCATATACCGTGCGGATGTTTTCTTCCTCAATCTGCGATAACATTTCGACTCCTGTCATGATCTTTGGTGCTGGGCTGAACTCTCTAGAACCATCAAATGCCACTCTGTCCTTTCTGAACCTGTGCTGGGGAGGGAGTAAACGCCTGTGACCCATGTATGCCCATTTTTTGGAATGTTTAAGCCATACAGATTTTTTACTTTTATTGCAACAAGGGAAAGCAAATTCCCCTTTCGTACTCCAGCCCGATAAATTTGCATATGCTGGGAAGTCATTGATTGTCCACAATAAAGCAGCATGCAGTTTGAACATTTCATTCGTTTCGCAGTCATAAGTCATCACACCATCGCCCCAAAATTCATTCAACTCATCAATCAATGGCTGAAGGTAAACATCAATCTTATCCCCCGGACTTTTAGGTCCATCAATAAGAGTGGAAAGAAATATAAATTGTTGCTTCATACAAAGCCATGGAGGAAGATTATATGGAACCAACACCACGGGCCATGTTCTATGAGTTGCACCAACCATAGACTTGAATGGATTGAAACCATCTGCTGCCAATCCCAATCGGACATTATGAACATCTTTAGCAAAGTCGGGATGTATCTTATCAAAATCCTTCCATGCATGAGAGTCTGCCGGGTGGGTTAACATGTCACTTTCATGAACTCTTTCGGCATGCCATCTCATTAAATTAGAAACTTTAGATGACATAAAAAATCTTTTCAACCTCGGTTTAAGGGGAAAGTAACACATTTGCTTTACGGAAATCGGTTTCCCCTGTACCGCAATCTGACTTTGATGAGTCTTATTTCCCCTGTTCTCTTTCCACCTGGAAGCGCCACAAACCGTACAGATATCCAAATGAGCAGTTTCATTTCTAAACAACATACAATTGTTTTCACATGCATCTATAGTCTCATATGTAAAACCTAAGTTCTCTGTCAACTTACGAACATAGTAATACGACTCAGGAATCTTAGCGTCGACAGGAAGAACTTTTTTCAATAAAACCAAAAGCATGTCGAATGATGTGTCTGACCAATTATTCAAAGTCTTCAAATGCAACAAATCCACGATAAACGACAGTTTATTGTAAGAAGTACATCCAGGATATAATTCTGTTTTCGCATCATCAAGTACTTCCTAAAACCTCCTCGAATCACGATCTGAACCAGAGCGAAGATTTATCTCACCGGTATCAAGATTCTGGATGTCAATGCCTTCAGGATCAAAACCACGTACCATTTCAGTAAGCATTTCATGCATTGGATCAGTCATACTTGCATCAACATCCCTCTGAGCTGCATCTGTATTTTGACAACGAACATATTCTTCTCCATGACGAGTCCAACTCTTATAATTTTTCAGAAATCCATTAAAGAAAAGGTTCTCCCTCACAGTATCTCATGTGAATTGATATCTGTTAGCACATTTTCTACATGGACAACTAATATAGTCACTTTCAAATCCTCTTGTGAAGTCAATAAACTGCATAATGCCATTGAAATATTCTCTAGACGTTCGATTTGGAAGATCAATCCAACTCTTATCCATAATAATATCTGTATAACAAACATTTACACAATACTTATTACATTTACATTTTCAAATCAACTATATTCAAAATAAATATTAACCATTTGTTTATGAACCATTGATAAAATAATAATGTAAACTGAAAGCTCATGTTACCTGATTGAGCTACAAACCTGAAAGGGAGGGGAGCCGAAGGCGGTGCTGCGAGGGAGAGGAGGCAGCGAAGGGGAGCTGGAGCCAAAGGCGGTGCGGCAAGGGAGGGGACGGGCGGCGGCGGCGGGGAGCTGGAGGAGAGGAGGTGGTGAGGGGACGGGGGAAGGGCAGCGAGGGGGGGGGGGAAGGGGGGTGTTCGGGGTCAGGGGGGGATTTCCGAGGTGCGGGGAGGGGTGTCCGGGGTGTCGGGGTCCTGTCAGGGGTGCGGGCAGGGGTGTTCGGGGTGCGGGGGTGTCCGGGGTGCGGGGGGGCTATTCCGGTTCGGAGGGGGGGTGTCCGAGTGCGGGGGGGGGGGGGGGGGGGGGGGGCTGTCCGGGGTGCGGGGGGGGGGGGGGGGGGCTGTCCGGGTTCGGAGGGGGGTGTCCGAGTGCAGGGGGGCTGTCTGGGGTGCGGGGGGTGGTCCAGGGTGCACGGGGGGGGGGGGGGGGCTGTCTGGGGTGCGGCGAGGCGTCCGGGGTGCGGGGGCGGTCCGGAGTGCGCGGGGGGGGGGGGGGGGGGGTGATGTCCGGGGTGCGGAGAGGCGTCCGGGGTGCGGGGGGCGGTCCGGAGTGCGCGCCGGGGGCTATCCGGGGTGCGGTTGCCGTCCGGGGTGGGGGGGGGGGGCCGAGAGGCCGGAGGGCGGCGGCCGGAGGCCCGAGGGCGGAGGGCGGCGGCCGGAGGCCGGATGCCAGGAGGTGGGGGAGGGCAGGCGGCGGGGGAGGCCGGGAGGCGGGGGAGGGCGGGCGGCGGGGGAGGGAGGGCGGCGGGGGAGGCCGGGCGGCGGGGGAGGCCGGGCGGCGGGGGAGGCCGGGCGGCGGGGGAGGGGAGGGCGGCAAGGGAGAGCGGCGAGGGAGGGAGGGGGTTAGGGCAGAGCGAGATCGAGGGCGCGGGGGGGGGGGGGGGGGGGCGCAGAAACCCCCCGAATTTTTTTATGCAGGTTAGCGACCGCCATTGGCGGTCGCTAATGGTAAGCTATAGCGACAGCCAATGGCGGTCGCCCGAGTCTGGGGGGCTCCACTGCCCCCTTTTCTAGTAGTGACCTCAAGGTCCATACAATCTACATGCATTAACTAACGCAACCCAGCTCCTGAAGTTGGCCTCTTTCCTGCACATAAATCCATAAAGTCTGCACACGTCCCAAAGGTCCCATTCAGAGTGTGAATCAAATCTCAATAGGACACCACACAATGGTGCGTACCAAATATATTTGTTTAAGCAGTCATGCATTTACAAGGAAAGTAGTAATCAGTACAATGCACTAATAAACACAAACTCCACTAGTTATCAACAGCGACAATGGAGTGTCACCTGCTTCGGCCAACGCCGGAATCTCTGTCGTGTAACCCGACACCATGTGCCACCTGACACCTCCTGTCTCAAGTACCAACATCCTGAAGGCACGCCCAAAATACTAACCTGACACCATGTGCCTCCTGAAACCTCGTGCCTCAAGTACCGACGTCCCGAAGGCACGGCCAAGAATAGTAACCCGGCACCATGTGCATCCTGACACCTCAGGTCTCAAGTACCGACGTCCCGAAGGCATGCCCATCCTCTGAAGGCTCCTCAGCTCCCACATGGCTTTATACGGCAAGCAACCCCAACCAAAATACCTAACTGCAACTACAGGGGCCTCTACCCACACAAGTGGTCAAACCCACCTCATCGCGGAGTATATCTGTGTCCACACTACTCAAAGTCCCGGTGAGAGGTAATCACTGAAATAGTCCTAAGCCACCAACACGTCTGACACCTCGTGTCCCTGCGACCATGTCGCTCAAGTGCGATGGCATCGCCACCCTAGTATCCCGGGCCATGCCCAACCTGACAGTCGTACTGCCTCAAGCTAACGTCCATGACACCCAATCCCGTAGTCAAAACCACCCAAAGTAACATGAGAAAAGCCCCAACTTGTGATCATAATCACTCTAGCATAATCGGGACAAGCCCAATCCAACCCAAAAAGGGTCCAGTAGATGCATTTCAACAATTGAATATATAACATATTTAACCAGAAAACATAAACAGGAAAAACCAACCAAACAGTCGAATTGCACTATACCAGGTGATGTCCATTACTAGTACTGAGGTCTTAAATGCCTCTAAAAATTTAACATGATTTAACAAATTTAACTAAACAGTTTAGAACAATAACATTTCAATTAAAAACATTTTGGTGTTCCTCGGCCAAAATGCCCCGATGAGCAACGACCCCTCACCCAGCCCTACTCATGAAAACTGGTAAACAAGAATACCCAAAAGCATCCTAGAGGTCCCATATGCAAAACAGTATGAGAAAGCAGATAAAACGGATCCCGCTCAAAATACCTAAAAATGAGCTGAAGGTCGTGTCACCCAATCAACTAAGAAAACACAAAAAGAAGTATGCACCACATACCTGAGACTCGCACGATGCTACTCCTCCGGTAACACCCGCCAATTCGGTATAAAATGCAGTAAATCTACAAATTATTCAATACCATTCAAATGCTTATAACTCATTCTAGAACAAAAATAAAAAAAAACGGCCAGAGAGGAATCGATGCCTTACCGAGGGGGTTCCAACGCACTAATCAAAGCTTGAATCCGATCTCAGACAAAGAACCAGGAAGCCATTAAAGGTTCGGTCATCTTGGTTCAGGTATCTTGGTGGAGGGTATGAGGTTCTACCTCAATACGAGGCTACTGCCCATTTTAAGGGGAAAAAATAAATTACACGACGTGTACTTTAGGACTACACACCGTGTATAGTTAATTTAACTGTTCAAAAGATGGATGATTCTACTGACTTACTTTCCAAACCTACTGATATGTGTACACGGCGTGTACTTGGTTCCTCTTCCTTTCCTCTCCGACTTACTCACACACCATGTGTTTCCCTTATACACAGCTAGACTACACGGTGTTTCCAAAGGGAACATGATGTTCCCCTTGTTCTACCCGGCCAACATACCTACATGCCATGTATGGCCTCACACGGTCAGGGGTATACACGGCGTGTTCAAAACTACACGCCCTGTAGTAGGAAACTACTACACGGTCATCACACAACATATACTCAGCGACCACACAGCCGGTCACTCACCTACACATACACGGTGTGTACTTAATGTACATGGTGTGTAGTCTGCAAATTTCCAGAAACTTTTCATTTTCTCCAGTTTCCTCAGAAACCAGTCAAAAATTCAAACAGGGTCAGGATTTTGACCCGTTATGAAAACCCATGTTCTTACAAAAGTGACCAAAACTAGATTTAAAAAGGGTTCTCCATTAAAAGGCGATAAATCTGCGTTTTAATGTAAATTATGATTAAAATTAGATTCATTCACATTTTAAGACTCTAACTTTTATTGGATAAATGTAAATACATTTAACAAACATCTATAATCATATTGTAGTTATTTTTGTCCATTCCTGCCAATAAAACAGCTAGGAGTTATCTACCATTTAAAATAATAATATTATATTATTAGTGTGCAATGTAAGATTCCAAAGAAACCCGTTGTTGCGTATCAGGTACTCTATCGAACATAGACACCCCTTTAAAGTAAAATTAATATTTAATTCAAAAATATTAATAAATATGAAATATGTGTTATTATTCATTTACTTAGGATGTTACATGGTAGGCATGTAACATATCATCCTTCAGTATTGGGTTCACAACCCATGGCCTTGCTAGATTTGATTGGTTGTCAACTAACATACATGATGTCCTTTTCTAAAACCATAATAATAAAATTTCAGAAATAAATATGATTGAAATCTTTCAAATAAGGTTATTCACTAAATGACTTTTTATCCATGGGGTTTAATACTAAATATATACACAAATACCTCTTCCAATGTTTAACTTATAATTTTCATTAATGATTTACCTTATAACCCTTCCAAAAGATGGAAATCGAAATTTTTAGAGATAAACTGATTAAAATAGCTTAACATTGATCCCCCAAATGTCACAAAGTACCACTTGTTTTCCACATTCCAAACATGTGAGTAACCTTATCATATATTTCATTAAAACCTGGTAACAAAATTAATTAACTTAAATCCTATCAAAAAACATAAACTATTACTTATAACAAATTATACTGGATATATATTCTTTAAATCCAAAATCCATTAAACTTCAACAATGATAGAATAACCCACCTATTAAATGATCCTTACATAGTTCCAGTGTAATAATTACTATCAAATTTACTTATACATAACAAAATTATCTTAACATAGTTACCATATTAACAGTTACCTTCCACTAGTCAAAATATAACCTTTTAATTAAATCACCCCATAAGTCCATCTGGAACATTCAACATAAACTTGAAAAAGTGAGTGAAAAAAATAAGTAGAACAACCCATATATATTTCATCATTCATATAACTTAATTTCATATTTCAAATAGTTATAATCTTTGTTTATTCCTCTTCATCCTTATGAAGTTAATAATGCTACCTCATACTATTACAAAATACCTCTTTCCTTTTTCAATTAATCTATAGTCTCATCATCATCAACAATGTAACCATTAATCACACCCCCTTTCTAATCATATTTAGGATCATTCCTCTTGGAAAAATTAGTTATATAATGACCACTTATTTCACATTTAAGACAATTATCCATCAATGATGTCTTAGGGCAACCAATATTCTCATCCACTATATTAACCGAACACTTCATTTTTTCCTTGTAGTAATATAATTTGTGTCCTTTTACAATGTAAAAACAAATTTATGTTCCACTAAGACATTCACTTAAGTGATTCACTACACCTTCTTGACATAGAATAAGCCACATATTCTTTACTCCATGGTCTCAATTACCCAAACTCTCAATTAATTCCTTCTCTCTCATCTTTGGTGAGTTTGAGAGTTGGTTAAGGTACAAATAATTAATCATGGTCCTTGAAAACAGATTAGGCATGATTACAAGATCATTCACTATAGTGGTCTTCCAACTTCACTGCTCATTATAAAATCATCTATCACGTTCAACCATAATCATGTTCCTTCCTGTTCACGCCATTCACTAAAACCAGAATCATAGTGTGAGAATTACTTATCATTGCAGAAAACCCCATAATCATGAATATATGTCATTATGGGATTTCTAAATCATGAAAAATTCATTAATATATATAGCCAAGGTTAGTCCGTTCTTTTTCATAGACAACTTATATCTAAATCCTTAATAATGGGTTGTGAATAGTTTTTTATTTTCCTAAGAACATCCTTTAGGAGTGTCAAACAAGTTGTGCACAAAGGTTTGTTGTTGTGTCCCCGATTATCCCATGTTAGGCCCAAAATATCATATCAAAGTTGTTACCCATATGTATAGTTGTTCTAGAGTGACATCCACTTTTATTGTCCATACAAGGATGTATTTATAGAAAATAAATCAATCTACCCTTTACTAAAATTCAAAGACATTTCCCTAAAAATTGACTCATGCTTTGATATATCCTTAGACATATCCTTATAAATATTCATTGGGATATAACTAAATTTTTATAATAAATGTTTCCAAAGTATGACTAACCCTTTCCTGTAATTCCAACTACTGTGACCCAAGATTAAAATACATGGATATTACATTATTTTACATGAAAATTATATACATTACAAAAAAATACATGCCTAAGGACCCTAATATTTTTTTGTCCTTGTAAAAATGAAATAAAATATTTATCTTGGTGAATATCATCAATAAGTCCCATAATTATATCTACCTTTATTAATCCTATATAAAACAACTCTTCATATCCTTGGAAAAGGAAACATAAGAAACAGGTGAGATCAAATGCATAGTAATGGGAAATAAGGGAGATATGTAAGCATAATTATGAGCATAAAGGTATGAAAACATGATCATGAAAATATAATATCACACCCTACATATCAAATATCTTATACATGAATCATATCATAAATCATTGAAGTTCATACGAAATGAATCACAATGAAATAAATAACATGATCTATGAAATCATAACACAAGAATAAAAAATGTGATTGTTATAGACACAAAAACATATAATATGATTTACATAGTATCCCGATCATGAAATCAATGACCATCATAGTAGTATGGGTACATTCCCTATACCATCATGGTAGTCAAGGTTCACTCCCACATTTATCTTATTATCACGAGTTCACTCTTCATACCATCTTGGTAGGCATGGTTTACACCCATGGACATCATAGTAGCATGAGATCACTCCTTATAACATCTGGGTAGTCAAGGTTCACTCCCATGTCCATATTAACAGTCACAGTTTATTCCCAAGACCATATTAAGGTATTCTATATAATAAAAATCATTACCCAATGAAATAGATGGAGATATAGGATCCACCCGTCTCATAGTGAAATCATACATATATGTGCCACCAAATCATAAACAATCATATCATAACCCATGAAATTAAATGGGTATAAAAAATGTAAACAAATCACAGCCTATGGAAAAGATACATATTTCATAATAATTTCATCAAAACCATTACTTGTGAAATAGAAAGGTATTTCATAAACATATAATAAGTAAAATAGAAATAGATTTCATAAACATAATACCCATGAAAGGGATAAAATTTTTATAAAGGACATGACGTTAAGAATAACCCATTCATAGAAAGGATATGAATAAAACCTTTAGATCAATCCCTATAAGGTTATTAATAACATCAGAATATAAAATATTAGATGATAAATAATCTTGAAATATCTTACAAAAATATTTCATGAGAAAAATATCATTTCTTGTTTGAAAAAATTAATTTTTAATATATGAACCCAATTTATAAAAATATTTATAGAAAATACCTTCGAAATAATTAAATAATATTTGAAATATTTTGAACACTTATTTCCATTAAAAAAATTAAAATATTCTTCAAAATAGTTTAAAAACCCATTTCTTCAAAAACACATTGATATCTTATAATGAATGCTTAAAAACATTTTGAAAGTAATTTACGTCAAAATACTTTGAAAAAATATAAATAAATCTAGAAAACGTTTTATAAACCACTTTCCTTGAAAATACATTGAAATATTATAAAAAAAGAATGAAAGCATTTTGAAAACTATTTTCCATGAAAATATGTTGAAAACATATAAATAAATCTTGAACAAAATTTGAAATCCATTTTACATGAAAAAATCATTGAGAAATTTTTTCAAATAAATAAAAATTAATCATGGAATGAATGATTTGAATGATTGATGGAGGATAAATCTGTACATGTTGTATGAGGTAAAAGGAACAATCCTTTTTCGTGGTTGAAAGAATAGAATATTTCATCATTAAGAAAGTAAAATGAAGAATCCTTTAAAAAAAATTGGTAAAATTAAAAAAGTTTAAATATTTATTTTATTGATCATTGCTGATTAGTATAATTTTAATGGAAACCCATTTTATAAAAAATGGTTTTGAAGGATCACAGATTTCTGAGTGAAGAGAGGGTTATGTTCTGATTTTGTAAAAACAATTTCATAACTATATTATATAAAAAAGAGTTAAAAATCATATAATTACATTAATATAGAATAAATAAAAATAGGATAAGAAAATTTATAAATTTTTTGAGATATGGAACATAATAATTCATCAAAGAAATCAAAGACATAAATAATCTCTAAAAGCAATGAGATTGACTCAATAAAATAATATAAAAAGGAAAATTGGGATCATACTTTGCATTTAAAAAATGGAAATAAAATGAATATTAAAATAACCTGAATAGATTTAGATTCTGATATAAAATATAAAATGTAAGTATATAGACCTTAAAAAATAATATTAGCTGCATAAAAAATTAAGAGTCTCAACGAAGGAATATTTATACAATACATTTTTACTGATTTGGTATCTTATGAAACACTAAACCTATGAAACAATGTTCTTAAAATTGATATATTAATACACAAAAATTTATGTATATGATAAATAGAATTAAATCATGGGAATCACATACACCATACAAAAGTAATGAGTGATTAACATAGAATCTACCAAATGGAAATAAAAAGTGAGATTAAATCTCATTAACTTGTGTCTTGACTCTCATTAAACCAATTCAAACCACATGTATAATAAATATAATTTTTATAATCATTTTAAAGAACCTCATTCTTATATATAATACCATATATTGTTTTATTATGACAATATATTAAATCTCGTTAACTATCCTATTTTTAGGTTTTACTTTAGGTAATATTACCTTTATTTTTCATATCTTTCATAATTGTGTATATTGTGGGTCCTTATACTTATATAATTATTCCAGAATGTAAAACAAGATTTAAATATAACTATTTTATAGTATATTTTTATTATAATAATATGTATAATTTATAATTATGAATGATAATACATCTTTTATGGAGATGGTTGGCCATACGTACGCAAGAACGCTATTTCTGTCTACTTATTGTATTGAAAGAAAAAAAGTAAAAGAAATATATATATATATATATCATTATTATAGTATATTTAAGATATCATATATTTAATATATATATTCACTAAAACCATCTTTAATACAATCCATGTAGTGTATTAATGAATTGTAACGCTTTTTGGGGGTGGTAGTCAACACTTCCTCAAACGAAATTATCATATTAACACAAAATGGAAAGTAAACAAGTTAAGTGTTTTAAAAAATAATAATGATGATTGAAGACCTAATATATTTAATTTGTGAAAAATATAACCATATTTTCCATCATAATTTCCACCATTGTATGTGGTAACGGAAAAATGAACAACCATCTTTTCATGAGAAAATAGTTCGTTGTACATAGAAACAGTATGTTTGTTACCGATTAGATAGATTTGTGTGTAGGTTTAGGTCAAACCATTTACAAAATAAACATCATATAATATTGGCGATACTAATTTTGTTATATAACAATAGAAAAAAGGGATTTTTAGGGATTGGAAAATTAAAATAATATAAAGGACTTAAGAGAAAACATTACTTGTTAATTAGGTAACTCATTTTGGTTTATGCCAAAAGGCTTCCTTGGATTGTCTTCTAACAAAGGGAATTATTATTAAAGAAAGGGAGTATTATTTGTAATATTATTAAACATGGATTGGGATTGAATAAGTAATTTGATATGTGTGAGGACGTGAGATAGGTGGTGGATTTTTGTAGGGGAGGAAAAATACTATGTTGGAATTTTTAAACAAAGTTAGGTGTACACATGTTATTACATAAAAAAGTCAGAATAAACAAACCAAGTCAAGAATTGTTGATTTATTGAAAAAAATGGACATAAAAAGGGTTTTAAACATGTTGTGAGATAATTTGGGCCCTTGATTTTAATATTAATCCATTATTAAGCTTAATTTGGCCTTAATTGCTGTGATTAATTTTAATCACTTTTACTAAAAACTTTGGTAAAAAAATAACACGGTATTATTGGAAACAAAATAATATACTGAATAAAAGTTTTTATACCCATTTTTCTAAATTAAAATCACATAAGTGGACGAATTAATAATAATTTTAATCCCATAGATGAGACGAAATAATGGGGGTTTCAAGTAGAAAAATTGTTAAATTTTCTGTTAAGATCTTGTATTCAATTTAAATGGAAAATTTATAATAATGAATTAAGTTGTATTAATAGATATAATATTTATTTAATATGTCCTAAAAAAAGATTATAATATCATTTAATATTAATATATAAGTAAACATAAGGCATTTTGTAACTTCAAAGTATTATTTTTCAGTATTCCTTAAAAAATATTATTTCTTAGAAAAATACCAAGAATTCACCAGAGGATAATTTTGACATTATAAATTAAAAAATGAATTTTGTTTTATTGAATTAAATTTCTAAATGTGAATAAAATTAATTTTAATATTAAAAATTAGTTCATTCAAGAAAACAATATTATTAACATAGAAGACTTTACCAAAAAAACATATCCTTCATCAACAAAATGTTTTATTTATTTAAAACAATTATAAAAGATATATTAAAATTCGTTATTAATATTTTTATAACATCTTTGATGGATATGTAATAATTATCTCATTTAAATAATTATATAAAAATTTTATTTTATAGAAACTCAGTGTTGCGTGCATATTATTTAATAATTAATATGGTAAAATATATTTTTGACCATAATAATATTATATTTTATATTAAATGGGTTTTCATATTTATTTATAATTAATTGGTAACCCATGAATTCATATTATATAATTTAATCCGAAAATTTTACATATTAGTAAATAATATTCACAACTTTTAATTTAATGTCATGGTTTTATCTTATTATAGTAAATAATCATATTTAAATTATCGAATATTTTCCAGTAAGCCTCATTTTTTGGGGTTTAGTAAGTTATTGAGGAACTTCATTGTTGCATATTATACAATCCGACCTCGATGATACTTGTAGAGAAATATAAATATTATGTTTTATGTAATTCATGATTAACTTGGTTTTCCATGTAATGATATCCAAACATAGTGCTATAATATAAAATAAACTATCTTCAGTTTTTCCTGAAATGAAAATTTTCAGAATCATAAAATTAATTAAAAACAAATCACCAAATTTCAGCTTGTTAAAATACCATATCACATCTCTGAGGTTTTGGTTTTATTATAATAAAATCCCATAAAGGATCTAGGTAAAAACCTGAAGAGATTGTCTGGAGAAGAGGTATAGTTCTTAATCAAGTGTTTTATTTTTATTTATTCTTTTCACTTCATCAAAAATAAGTTAAACATTATCAGATATGAAAATAAATATCTTATATATACATAAATGTTAGTATGTTTATGGTATAAACCCTTTTATTATAAATATCTATATAAGGGAAAATAAAAAATATCCATTGTGTGTATGTGCGGACTATCGCCTTACGAGATAATGTTTTCTATTTTTAATCACTGAATCTTATGGTTTGTCATAATGATGGATCCATGTGAAATATTATAATATATATGATATATATTTTATGATATATTATTATATAAATATTCTACATCATTACTTACTATCAAATGAAAAATAAAAATATTACTCGTGTGTATGTGCAAACTATCACTTGAAGAACCGATGTATTTTTTTATCACTACCTATAAATTATTTCATATATATGTTGATTTAAAAAAACGATATAATAAATTTTATTAAATTATCATTTTTAAAGATAAAATAATTCATACCAGTTCCCTCACATTTATTGAATAATGGAAATATTACTCTGGGGTATTTGTAGGCTTTGTTCTCCATCATCGTAACATAATTCATTTTTCATAACAATCATATATGTTTTCATATGAAAGTATAAATTTAAAACAAAACAACACTATTAGCCTATATTTTGCAGTTAATTTATTACATTGGAACTAGAAATAAGGAACAACATCCTAAATGACCATAAAGTTTACTAGTCTTGGAAAAATAGATACATTCTTTAATTTCAGATTACATATGAAAAAAAAACAAAACAAAATATTTTCATTGAAAACACCACTTTAACTATATATATATATCAATAAATTTCAATTATAATACACATTCTAGAATCTTGGGGAATGGAAACCTAAAAAAGGAGTGATCTTAGATTCTCATAAGGGTATGTATATAGCCAAATCTAATAATGCATAAATAAAATAGAATTAATACACAATGGTAAAATAATTCCATATAAATAATACCATGAAATAAAAAATTATACATTGATATCATAACTATTAAATTAATCACGTTTAAATCAATAAATGTTTTTATAATGATAGAATTCAATGTTTCATATACATAAAACATACTATTATGGCCTCATGCCAAGAAATCTTATATAAATGAGGAAGACCTTGGCCAGAAAACCAACATATGTTTTCTCATGATACCTATGAATTCATAGAGTGGATATGTAATTATAGGCCTCACATATCACTTAATAATTTAAATTTATTCATCATATGAGTAAATCATAGAACTTAATAAACATTCCTTAAAAAATATTAACTCTCTATATTGGATGAACCAACATATGGAATATCAATAATTTACACATTAAATATGATAATAAACCATATAATGAAATAAGTTGTATGTTATCATTAGAATATATTCCCGTCATAATATTCATCAAATTATTTTAACAATGATGAAAATAAATTAAAAATATCACTGGGAATTTTTAATGAAAATACACTTCTTCAATTTGAAATCAATTATCTAAAAAAATGCTAATATTAAGGAAATTGTTTTTTTAAATAACATTTAAAAATTTTAAATTATGAATAAATTTAATGAATTCTCTTGTGGTTTATAAATTACATAGTACCTATATAATTTAAAGAACATTCAATCCACAATTTTTTGAAAAAGAAAAATGTACATCGTTCTAAAAATAAAAAGGCTATTCATTTTTAAAAAAATTAAAAAGAAAAATTGTGAAAAATTTTTATTTAATAATTTATCATATAATTTTAAAATTAAAATTTAACATATTTTAAAAAAAATAATGAAATGGAAGATAAAGTTTCTTAACCAAGTAGAAAAATAATGATAGTCTTCCTTGAAAATACTATTTTGGAATCTTGAGTATTAAAATATAATAAATTGAATGGAATGAATATAATTTATATTCATAACCATTATAGAATAAAATATACAATGTTTAATATATAATGATATAAAAATTTCTCTATTGGATACATAGTCATATAAAATCTCGAAGAATGATGATATTATAATATTATCCCTAACCTCAGGTGTGACGTCCTTCATACTTGTTCAAAACAAAATATATATATATATATATATACATTTATTATTAATATATTAAAAAATATACTTTTATATATAATAAAATATAATATTTAATCACAATCCCTTATCACCCATTTATTAATTTTTCATTGCTAAAATCATTATTTGGAATAATAACTGCTTCTTTTTTATGTATGTTTTTATTCTATAGTTCTGGTCCATTTACATTGATCATGGTTACATAATATAAAACATTTTAATGGTTATATAAATATTATATATATATATTCATGATTTATTTATTTATAGTAATCAATAAATGTTGGATATAGAAAAAATGAATTCCACCGTTAATTGATATGGTAGGTCATGCCTATACTTGAACAATGTATTAATTTTTTGAAGGATGGAACTAAAAAAATATAAATTATAATTCACATTTATAGATTCATTATAATATCCTAAAAATAAAATATATTCATAAAATGTTCCTTTATTACAATCCATGTAAAATTAAAATGTAAAATGGATCGTATCACTTCGTAGAGGTGGTAATGTACATGTTTTCACGAGCAACATTATCATTTTCCGAAAGATTATAATGTACATATGTAGATGTTTTATTATAATTTAAAAATTATATTTGTTTCATAAATATCAGATATATATATAAATATTAGGTATATAATTATATATATCATTGATAGGAAGTTCTGAAAAATAAATCACATCAGTTCATGAGGCAGTAGTCCGCCATACAAACGATTGATAGTTTCATTTTCGAATTGATAGTAGAGGTGGGGGAAATATGTTATAAAATTAGCACTATAAAATATTAATATTTGTAATATATGTTTTTATTATTTCTGAATTATTTAATAATATTTTAAGGATGTATAAGAATAAATAATAAGAAAATTCTTGGTTAATGACTATACTTCTTCTTCGGATAACCTCTGTAGGTTTATACCTAAATCCTCTATTCGATGTTTTTTGATTAAATAGGGGATATAGGTAATAAGTATTGATATTAATAAGGTATTTGGGTATTTACTGGAAAAAAATGTCTTATTTATCTGTGTATAATAGATAAGAAGGTGGTTCTTTCTATAAGTGAGAAGGTGTGACAATTTCGCAAATATCCAAACTTATTTTTTAAATGGAACTCACTTTCAATAAATGTTCCTAATAATTGATAAATATTGGGTGGAAGAGAAAATAAATTCAATAAACACATTCTAAAGGAAAATACTAAACATTTCATAAGCATTTCATTCCATTAACCACAAAGGTTACTCACCATTTCCATTTTAGTTTTCAGCACAGTAACTTGTTTTTTTCTTAAGTAATTTATAATTCAAGACTAAAAAGAAATTGATAATTAAAAGATAATTTGAAACCATTAATTATGAATAATAAATAAAATTTATATAATAAAAGTCATAGGTTTTTATAAAATAAATTTTAATATAAGCGCATGTAACATACAAAACCATATTTTAATCTTAAACATAGTGATTAATTTTTAATATCATTAATATTCAATACGACCATAAATAATGTTTACCATATTAACTAATATTAATTATTCCAATTAAAAACATGGAATATATTTTATCATGTTAAATACATAATGGTGAATAAATTCAATTTAAAATTCAACCCACAAACACGATTATAAATAGTTTTTCAACAAAAAGTTTTTCTAAATTGTAAATATTTATATATAATCATTAAACAGAAAATTGTTAAAATTTCCTAAATTGAATTAATAATAATCTAATTAAACTAATGTAACTTATAGAACAATATTTAAACAAAATTTAACTTTATAAATTCTTTAAATGAAATGGAAATTATTAATAAAAACTTAATTTTTAACTATTCATCGAAAAAATAATCTTTTCATAATATTATAAAAAATAAACTCTACTAAAACTCTAAAATTTTTATTTTAAAAATTAAGTGACTTTTTTAAAATAATTTTTCAGAAAACGGTAAAAATAATTTTAAAATAACTACATTAATCACAACAAATCCATATTTAAGAATAAATATAGTTTTTCTGAATCATTACTTTTACAATCAAATGTTTTTTATTTTCTCATTTAATAAATTATAACAACTGAATTTATTTTATAAACGTGTATAGAATATAATTTTCATAACGTTTTTAGTATTATACATACATTTTAATTTAATAGTGAGGTTATAACAATATATTATATTATAGTTAATGTAGACTCAGGGTATCGTTTATCACAATATATCAAAGAGATTATCTTTAAAAAATATATACCATAAAATATTATGGTGTTATATTCTAAAATACTGAAATTAATTTCTACATAAAAATTATATTACATCAATTAAAAAATGAGGATAAATCTTATTTATAACATCTTAAGGTTCCCATTTAGAATATTTGAATTTCAGATTCATCTAGAGAAATTTAACCAGTGTAGTAGTATTTTTAAATTTTACTTTATCTATTTGATCCATGATTTCATCAGTTTTTCTTCATATCAATGATCATTATATAGTGGTATGATATTATTACAAGTTAAATATTAAGTATGAACTTCATCAATATAGATACACGGAATACATAATGAATTTGAGAGAGGTTCGATGGAAGTTCCAAGTGATAATATACCAACACTACTCGATAAGAAATTTCTAATTGGAAAATATACATAGGGATCAACTTTCCATTATTTAAAAATAAAATAATTATCATTCAAGGAGAAATTCCTAAAAAATGATCTCACCAAATTCAAATTCCGAATCTCATCAATTATTATTAGCATAATCTTTTGGTTGACATTTAGAGGTCTTGATGTACTGCTGAATGGTTTTTAATTCATAAACATTTTCTAAGGTATTTCAGAAACCAATTGATTTCGTTCTCTACCATTATGCAGTAACGTTGGAGTTATACCCTTCTTTCTATATAAGGATTCATAAGGATCCATCTGAATTCTCGAGAGAAAGATATTATCGTATGAAACCATTACCTGAGGAAGGTTTCGATCCAAAAAATATTTTCAATATATTGAAAAATATCTCATCATATCTTTTGGGGTATGTTTGGTCCTCTAAAACTGATCATCTATATAATGATCCAAGCTATATGTACATGGATATTACATTTATTTTATGAAATACCAAATACTTGACACAAACCGACACCCAAAACCGTATTATTTTAGTGCCTTTGGGAACATAGAACATAATATTCTAACATGGTGAAAGGTCATCCACATATCCCATAATTATCTTCCCTTGTTTCCTCCTTAAATCCATTCTTTATATCCCAGGGAAAAGGAATCATAAAAAGGGTGAGGTAAAATTCTCAGTTAGGGTAAACATGGAAACATAAATAAAACTATAAACATAAGAATGTAAAAACATGAGCAAAATGTTTAAATATTCACATCAAGAGTCAAGAAATAAATCATGGAAATTCATAAGGAATATATCATAAAGGAACATTAACCATGATAAAATAATGTTGGCATAAAACATGGAATTATGGAAAAAAATTAATCACACCATATGATTTCTATAGTATCCAAGCCATTGTTTCCAATACCCTTACAGTGGGCAAATTCCATTACTAAACCTGGGTTACATGCCGTTCCAGCCATGTATTAATGATCTGGCCTTAATTTCTATTCTTTTCATGTCTATCTATTGAGATATAAATCTTTACATAATGTATTTTAGAGAGATATAGGTCCCACCCATCGTATAATGAAATCACTCTTACATGTGCCACAAAAACATAAAATATTCATCATTGCATAACCCATGAAATAAAATGAGTTACTTAAACATCATTCTATCATAGAATATTCTATAAAAAATATCATTCCATTATTAAAAAAATAAAATCATTGTAATAATAGGGATACAAACATTTCCATATTTAAGAGTGTCATATTATATGGAAAATAATTTTCATAAAACACTTCAACATATTTTTTGAGGAAAATATTTGTTCTTCTCCAAAAAAAATATTCGTTTTTCATAATGCCTTGAAATTTTAAAACAAAATAATTTATTTGAAAATAAAGATCAAATAGTGATGAGTATGCTTCATGGAAATAAGACGTATTGAAACTATTAAAATCCATTCATGCCGTATAAGAATATAAAACATTCTCCTCATACTTTTAATTGAAAAGACAGAAGGTACCTTATATGGTAAACAAAAAAAATTCATTGACACTGAGTAGTAAAAGTAAAAGATGGTAAAAATTAATTTAAACATAAAATGAAAAATATTAAACATTTTATGAAAATAGTTTTAGGATACATGGTCATGGATGATAAATATATCCCTTGTAAATACTTATGTATGAACAATCTCAGCTAAAAACGAGATCGCAAAATTATCCCTTACCTTGTACTTTTTGTTAGTAGAGGGTGTGGTAACCTCCTATATAATGTTTAAATCATGTTATTAAATTATACCAGTACCATATATTTTTATATAATATAATATATGATCCTATTACAACAATTTAATTAATAGTATTTCAATATGACCCTTATTTTGGATTTTAACTACTTCATTTACCCATTACTGTTTTTCCTTTTAAGTCATGTTCATTATGAATATAATTTATTTTTTTCATTAAATTAAATTCATAATAATTATTTTAACTCATCATATAAATTTTATAATCATTCTTGAATTGTAATTATAGATAATGAATCTCACCGCATCGTGGAGACGGTATGTCGTATGTACTCACGAGTGACAATATCATTTTCTTGATGGTTAAATGGTATGTAATTGGATGGTATATTAATAATAAAAAATAATTACCAAGTAATAGTCATTATTTAAATCCATTATACTCATTATTATTCTCATCCTAAATAAAAAATAACACCATAGCGTGGGGAGGGTCAGCTGTACATACGCACGCATGGTGATAATGTTATTCGCAGGATGGATAAAATAAGATATAAGGTTTTCCGATTATTATAATAACATATAAAAATTTAATATTTAATAGTTATTACTTTATTATGGAATAAAAATTTAAAGAGGAATTAGAAGAAGATAAGAAATTGAATTGAGTGGTAAAGTAATTACATCTTATTCGTTCGACTTCCATCGGATCACTTCTTAAGGATAGTAGGGATGGGCTTTTTAAAAAAACCACTACCTCAAAAAGTAAACTATTAATTTTATAGGATTATTGGATAGGGGTAGTTTGATCTAGAAGGTTCAATGAAGGGTGAGGAAATGTGGGAGGATATGACATTTTATAAGAGAGGAGAAGGGAACTTTAAGAAACTCCCAAAATTTTGAAATATAATAAGATTATTCCAGATCTAAATAGTTTAAAATAGACCATAAATGAAATTTATAATACATGTTCGAGGATATCATTTCCCCTTTTTATTATTTAATATTGTTTCAATTTTTAAATAATTTCATTATTAATTAATTCAATAAAATAATAATATTCCCAAATTTAATACTATTTATATAATTTGACTAAAAATACAATAAAGAAAAGTGGGAATTTTAATATAATTCTTTTAAAAATATATAATATATATTATAGATCTTGTACATTTTTTTAGACATTAACTATTCTAAAATAGAACCAAATTAATACTATTAAAATCATATATTCTATTTTTGTGATAATTGAGTAAACACTGTTTTAGAATTGAAGGGACATTTAAGGTAAATATATATATTATAAAATTCAAAATAAATCCATATAATGAAAATGGATTCATTTATATCAAAATAGGCATTTAGATTCATTAAAATATTGATTTTGTCTCTATGTGGACATATAAAAGATATTAAAATACAAGATATTGATATTTTTCCACTATCTTAGATTTCAATAATATATAATTTTCCTTCATGTACATGTGTGAATTAAAAAACTCCATATAGATAATAATTTTATTAGTATTTAGTATCATTTATCCAAATAAAATTGGTCTTTTTTGGGTTTTATTTTATATATTAAAATTTTTATTTATCCTTAATTAATTCCTTTAACTCTTATCATGGAAACATGTTTTTTTATTCACTAATAGTTAATATAGTACTATAAAATACCAAAGGATCCATAAATGGTCCATTGGAGACATATTCAATTTCATTACAATTATTTGTCCAGTTTTTATATTTTTATGAATTTTATTTAATTTAATAAATTATTATTTATTTGAAATACCAATAGTGTCAATTTTGACACTATTATATAGTTGAAGTTTTTGAAATATAATAAGATAGATATGTGTTCGAAAAAACATCTTTAAACCATGAAAATAATGAAAATTCCATCCATAAAATTAATGGATTACAATAATTCACTCAAATTATATATATTTTAATATCATTTTTTGATATTTCTATTAATAAAATAACTTTTGAAGCACTATTGAGTCATCATTAATGATAATTTTTTAATCTCTAAAAATTATAAATAAATTTTTAGGATATATGTAATTATATAACTATTCTAGAGACTACCTATAGTCTATTTTATTCCCTTGTAATATTTAATGTAAAATTAACATACTTATTTAAAATGAGAGTGTGACATTTGGTCACATTCATTATAGTTTTTTATTCATTCCATATTCATGGTAATGTGTCCATTAGGTGATTCCATGTAGAAAAATAGATTATTAGAGTATAATTTATTCATCTAATTATATTTTTAAAGGTTTTATGGTTATTTTATAATATTATTTTTACCTTTATTTACCTGATTTATCTTTAACCATGTTAATAAAAATAATTACACAAGTTACTTTTCAGAATGCCAAAAAATATTGGTATCCTCTTAATATAATTTGAAACAAATGATAGAAAACATGGAATACATTTTTAATATTTCAATCAACAAAATTGGATGAAATTAATTTAAAATTAATTCCCATTGTTAAAACCAAAATGCTGGTTTTATGAAGTAAAAACATTTCAAAAAGATTTTCATGTTTTTATGACCAATCTAAATGTTAAATTATATCCTATGACCATAATTGGATTAAATGATAAAAACATAATCCAATTACAATTTAAAACCAATAAAAAATATAATCTAACTATATAAATAAATTAGATGAAAATGTAGTTTTGAAGTAAAATGTAGTAATTTTCAAAGTTCATTAAAATATGATTTTTTTTAGAAAAATACCCAAAATTCACAAAAAGTAAATTTATATGTTCCGATTCCAAATAAGAAGTTTATTTTTTCCAATTGAACATATAATAGAGTTAAAATATAAATTTAAAATGGGTGTGCCATCAAAAGGAAACAAAACTGCATTTTTTTTTTGAAAAATACTTCTATTATCTAGAAAACTTAATTTGTTCTTATATCAGGTCTAGAAAATACATAATATGAATGTTAATGGTATATAAAATTCAAAATTTAGTCAATACTATTCATAACGTATAGTTTATATCCATTAAATAATAATATTTTAATAATATATTGTTTCTTCATGAAACTCGATATTGTGAACAACGCAAGCTATCAAAGAAGGTCTCCCTTGTGTGTAAAACAAGTTAAGGATAGTGGTGCATATACGTCAATCAAATATGGTGTTGCATATAATTCAATATAATATTATTTTAATGTAAAAAAAATACATAAATTAAATTAAAAAGAATTTGTCTCATAAAATCATGGGGGTGTCACATTATACCCCCATTAAAATGAATTTCGACCTTCAAATTCATCAGGGTGATAAATGGTTTACTACATGAAAGTTTCTTTCATGAAAACCGACATTTTAAAAATGAATACTAAATATTAATTTCAAAATGAAATGTTAGAAACATAATGGTTACCCAAATTAACTAATCACTGGGTTTCAAAAGAGAAGAACATGGGTGAGTAGTAAAAACATGGATGTGGAATTGAAATATAAGCATCATGTTCTAATGGATAGTGATAGAGAATAAGGATTTGTGAATTTTAGGTACCATAAATCCATAAATCTGTGATGATTTAAGGGACCGTCTGATTCGTCGGATAAGAAGCTAATAGGATAACATTTCTGTTTTCAAGAGCATTTTAATAAATAAGATGAAATTCCCATGACAAGAAATACTATCTTGATATTATTATAATCTCACCATTGATCATTCCCTAAAAAATTTATACTTTATATTATTTTAATGAATTGAATTTGAATTTTCCACTCTTGAAGTGTTACAATATCATGCGATAAAATGATAGGTCTTTCCATATAACTCAACAAAAAGGATAGAACATGTTATCAAATATATATAAGTCCACCTATAGTGAGATAATACAGTATTCTAACAAATATAAACTAGATTATAAATTATACTATCCATCAATATATAAAATTACAATCCTTCCAAAAAAAGAAAATATAATACCTTAAAATAGGTGATCTAAATCGACAAAACATTTGTCTCACATATCTCTTTTGGCAGTTCATGGTTGTCACATTCCAAACATATCAATACCTTATTCATGTATTCTCTTGAAACATGGTAATGACATGAATTACCATATAACCTTAGTAATAATATGATGTCTATCAAAATTAACTCTTTCCAGCCACCAAAAATAATAAAAATTCTATATACTCAAACCATGACATCCCTATCAAATATCTCACGGCCTTTTTATCCTATCATTATATACATATCTTGTGCTTTCCAAAAATATTTCAAACACTTTTCATGGTTACCAGTAGTATATAATTATGTAGAACCACAATGGACCAATACATTGATAATCCAATATTCCATAATACTATAAAAGAGTTCCTACAATACTATTTTGTAATCCTATTACATAAACACATAATCATTCTACCACTTCATTTTCAAACTCTAAGTCACCAATACTGATCATATGTAATTTTTCATTTTTATGGGATTAATCGGCTAATGATGTCGATTATTATTAACCCTTGGATTAGGTAATTGGTTAGCATAATTTTTTATTTCCTTACAATTGTAGCATTGAAGTGTGGGTGGTGCATTCCCGGTAGTCCTTTTCTATATTAACATCATTAGAATCTTTTTTCCCATTACTGGGGCTCTCAACAACTTAATGAACATATTTTCTATATACTGAAAACATTTTATTGTCCTTTTAAGACAATCTCCACCATGTTTTTTACACACTTTGAGAATAGGGAATCATTCACCTTCATTGCAGTATTATTTTGAGATTTTCCTTTTAACTCCATCGTTCATTTATTTTCAAAACAATGTGATTGATATGTAACGCCATCATATATTTCTACCATGATAGCATAGAACACAATCTCATAATAGCTTCTAAATTTTCTTACATATAATCCCCTTTGAAGACATTGTTTTATGCCACTGAAGAATCGATTAACATTACTTTTAGTTTGGATGATAAATCCATAACATACCATACAAGTCTTGTAAAATTATCCTTTTATGTACAAATGGATTCATCATACTTTTTCTTATGCTCAAGGAACTCGTTTTACATCATTTTTAAATGAATACAATTGATGTACTTATTGCACAAAAATCTTGAACTCGTCCCATTCCATGGATTCAATTTCATATTGCTCCCTTGTATTCTTAATTAGAGTCCACCACTAGTATGCTTCCCATTCTAAATGATAAACATTCAAATTTTATTTTCATGTTCCAAACAAAGAATTATGGAAATTATCTTTTCAATTGTACTTATCCATTGTTCAGCAATAATTGGATCATAAGACCCACTAAAAGAAGGTTGACGTTGCCTCATGAAGGACTGAACATAATGTTTTTCCCTCTTATACTCATTTCTAAGTACAGAATGATTCATAGTTTCTGTAAGTATAGAAATAACATTTTTAATTCCATCTCCCACAACATTTTGGTTTTTATGAGTAAAATCAATTCCTTACCCATTGCATTGATCATTAACATAGTTTTTTCGAGTTCCATCCACTGTCTAAAACCCAAAAATAATATTTTGATAGTAAATAATCACATTTGGAAAACAATATAATCAAGGAGGAGTACATTAAATCTCTAAAATTTTAGGATTAATCATAAGTTATTTATGATTTTTAATATAAATATAAGACTGTAACCTATAGTTATACTTACCATTAGGGACGTCCCTAGACATACCCTAGAAATATCTTCCGGGATCTCACTAAATTTTTCCTGTCCTAGTTTCCAAAGAACAATTAAACCTTATCTGTAATACCCAAAATAATGACCCATGCTATACGTACATGGATATAACATTTCTTTTAAGTAATACTTAATACATGATACAAACCAATTCCCAATACCGTATTAGTTTAGTGCCTTTGGAATCAGGGAACATAATCTTATAACATGGTGAAAGATCTTCAAAATCTCCCATAAAGACCTTCCCTTTTTTCATATATAAAATATTTCTTTATACCTGTGGGAAAAAAAATGTGAGATCAAAATGCCAGTAAGGGTAAACATGAAGAACATAAAAACACCATAAATATAAAAATGTAAAAACATGAACACAAAGTTTAAATATCAAAATCATGAGTCATGAAATAAGTCTTGGTAGTTCATAAGGAATAGATCATAATAGAACATTAACCGTGATAAAATAAATTTGGAATTAAAACATGGAATTGTGGAAAACAATAATGAACATAATATGATTTTTATAGTATCCAAGGCATTGATTCCTAGACCTTCATAGTGGATAAAGTCCATTAGTGAAACGGGTTCACATACAGTTCCATCCAAGTATTACTTTACCATATTTACTTGTTTTTCTATTCATTTCTATCTAATGAGATATAAAACATTACTACATTATTTAGTGGTAGGTATAGGTCCCACCCATCTCAATTGAAATCATTCATACATGTGAAAAAAAACAAAAAAAATTCATTATAACATAAACCATGATATATAATGGGTTTTTTAAACATCATTACATCATAAAATAATCCATATATATGATCATTCGATCATTAACCCAATAAAATAAATGTAATAATAGGGATAGAAAAATATCCATTTTTAGGGTGTTATCTTATATGTAAAATAATCTTGATAACAAGATAGAAATTAATTCTTGAGGAAAATATCCATTCATCTTCAAAAAAAATTTCTTTTCTCAAAATCTCGAGCAATTTTAAAAGAAAAGAAATTATTTGAAAATAAGCCTGAAATAATTTAAGGGAATCTTTATGAAAATAAGGATTCTTGAAATAATAAAATTCCTTCCATTCCGTATATGTTAAAAAAAACATTCTCCTCATCCTTTTTCGGGAAAAGGAAAAAGTACTTTTAATGGTAAAAAAAGAATGATCCCTTTAATACAATGTAGTAAACATGAAAATGGGTAAAAATACCTTTAAAAATACTTATAATAAAAAAATTAGAAACATTTTTAGAAAACATGTACATGTATGATATATATACCCCTAGAAAATACTTACTTATAAACAATCTTAGATAAAAACGAGATTGAAAAATTTACTTTACCTTGTACTTTTCATTAGTTGAGGGTGTGGTCACCACTAGTATAATGGTTAAATCATGTTATTAAATTATAACATGAAAATATTCATATTTATGATATCATATATGATCCTATTATATAATTTTGTTAATTGTATTTCAATATTAATATTATTTCATGTGTTAACTGCTTTGTTTTCCCATTCCGGTTTTTCCATGTAAGTAATGTTTTCTATAAATATGATGTATTTAATTCCTTAAATTAAATTTATAATTATTATTTTCACTAAAAATGTATATTTTATAATAATTTTTGAATTATTAACTTGGAGAATGAATCTCACTGTGTCATGGAGATGGTAGGCCATACGTACGGACGAGAAGAAGTATCATTCTCCTGATGGTTAAATAGTATTTAATTGGATGTTATATTAATTATACAGAATCATTATCTTGTTATATTCAATATTAAAATCCATTATACTCATCATTATACTCATCCTATCAAAGTATTTTTTAATAAATAATAACCCCAATGTGTGGAGATTGTAAGCTATACGTACGCACACATGGTGATATTATTATTCAAAGGATGAATATAAAGAGGTATAAGGTTTTCCCATAATTATAATATCATATAAAAATGTATAATATACTATATTTTTTACAATAGTATGGAATCAACATAGAAAAAGGATGTAGAAGAAGAAAATAAATTTAATTGATTTTGTAAAGAAATTACCTCTTCTTTCATGGACTCCCTTTGGATCTCTTCTTATGGACACCAGGGATGAACTTTTTGGAAAACCAAGACATCCAGAATTTAACTAAGAATGCTGATATAATAACTGTGTGGGGTTTTTTTACCTAGAAGTCTCATGGAGTTGTGATGAAAAATTCAGGGAGATTCCATTTTATAATATATGAGTGGGGCTCTTTATGATGCTCTCAAAATATTAAAATATAATAAGCCTATTCTAGATCTAACTAATTAAAAATGGTTCATAATTGAAATTTATAATATATGTTCGACCATATCATATCCACTTGTGATTCTTTATCATTTTAGTGATTTTTATATAATTTAATAATAATTTAATTCAATAATATATTATTATTGTTAAATGTAATACTATACATTTAATTTGACATAAAATACAATAAGACAAAGTGGTAATTGGAATATAATGAGTTCAGATATCTATAATATATATTTTATATCTTGAAGTATCTACAGACAAATTAACTAATCCAAAATATAAAAAAACTAATATTATTAAAATTATTTATTCTATTTTATGGATAATTGAATAAATATTATTTTATAATTGAAGAGACTACTACCGTTATTATATAAATTATAAAAAATAAAAATAAATTCATATAATTAAAATGGTATCATTTATATCAAAATAGTCATTTATATTCATACATATTTTGAATTTGGATTTATATGGACATATAAAAGATACTAAAATACACGATAGTGATATTTTGAAACTATCTAAGATTTAAAGAATAAATAATTTATTTTCATGTACAAGTGTCCATTAAACAACTCAAAAGAGATCACATTTTGATAATTATTAAATATTACTCATTCAATAGTTTTTTTAGACATTTTTTGGTTTTATTTTAATCCTTATAATTTTGATTTACCCTTAATTAATTCATTCGACTCTTACCATGGCAACATGTCTTTTTATTCCCTAAGGGTTAATATAGTCACTCTGAAATACCAAAGGATCCATAAATGGACCATTGTTGACATATATAACTTCATCCCAATTAGATGGATGATGTATATATTTTTATGAATTTTATATAATTTTATAAACTATTATTTATTTAATATACTAATAGTTTCACTTATGACTTATTCATTAGTTGAATTTTTAGAAATATCATAACAAAGATATATGTTCAAACAAACTATTTTAAACCATAAATAAACATGTTAAATTCATCGATATAATTCAAGGGTGACATTAGTTCAATAAAATAAAAATTATTTTAATATTTTTTCATATAATTTATTTGATATTTCTATTAATAAAAGAATTTATCCATCACAATTGAGTCATCATTAATGATAAATATTTAATATCTTAAAATTGAAAATAAATTTCTATGATTTAGGTAATTATATTATCTTTCTATAGACAACCTATAGTCGATTGTTTCCCTGGTAATCCATAAATTAAAATTAATAAACTTATATAAAACTTGAGTGTGGCATTTCGTCACATTAACTAATTTTTTTATTCATGCAATATTCATGGGAAAGATTCCATGAAGTGATTCCATTTTGAACCATAAATTATAAGGGTTGAATTTATTCATCCAATAGTATTTTTATAGGTGTTGAAAAAAATTTATAACATTATTTTTACCTTTATTTACCCGATTGACATTAACTGTAAAGACCCGTAAAATTCAAGGGAAATTTTTTCTTAATTTTCTTTTCAATTTTACAAGAACGCGGTTTCAGACGGCACTTTATTCCGAGGCCCGTAGTGCCTGGAATTTCTATCCGAAGTTTAGCTCGGGTACGTTCAGTGAACGAACAAGTGGAAATTTCTAACTTTTGAACCGGTTCCCGGAATCGAATTCTGAGGGCACCGATGGAACTGCAACATCGGTAATTGCTTAGGAACTCCTGTTCCGGAGTTGCATTATCACGGGTGTGGAAGATAAAAATTGTGGAAGTTAATTTATTATTATTCTACAATTTTTATTCTAAGTGTTTAGTTCTTGATGGAAGTTAGGTAACCACCCAACCTCCCTTGGGAGGTTATGCGGGTGGTGGGGCCCACACGAACCCCACCTCTTCATATCCTCTAACACCTCTCAACTCCCATTAAATTTTGCTAACTTAAGTTATAACTTATGACATTAATGTAATATGTATAATGAGGTGAGTTATGTGTGGTTAATTGAATTTCATAGTCTTGAAATTCAAAAGGGTTGTTGTGTTAATAAAATATGAAAGGAGCTTATTTTATTTTGTTGTTAGAGTTTTGTCGTTGAGAGGTTTTGGGAAGAACACCTTCTTCTTCAACGAAGAACGTGAAAAACACCTCAGACTCCGATGAAGAACACCTCTCTTCAATGAAGAACATCTCCGCCGAAGAACGTGGAGAACTTCTTCCACGACGTCTTCTTCCGCGACGAACTCCTTTCGCGACGGTTTTCCGTGACGAAATCTCCGTCAACGTCTTCGAATCCTCGCTTCGCGATGTTGACGTTCTTTTTCCGCGACGCCCGACCTCTGCGGCGCTCGTCTTCCACGGCTCGTTGACATGCACCGTTCTTGAAACCGAGGTAGGGGTTTTATTTATTTAGTTTGTTCGTGAATACCAACTTGACGATCTTCATGGAATAAAACCAATAGTTATCGAATAATGCGAGGGGGCTGGACCGCACAAACACGGCCGACCCTCCTCCTTTTTCATGTTGGTTACTTTGTGATTTGGTACGGGAGGGCATGGTTCCGTCGCACCACGTGGAATCATGCGAAAGGAAATGCGCAGCGCCATCACGCCTCGCCGTAGAAAGAAGATCAAAAATGCGGCGCCATCGCGCCGCATCGAAGGAAAACCTGAAAACACCGCGGCCGGTACCGGGGCCATGGCGGAGGGGCGCAGCGCCATCGCGTCGCGCCAGACGACAAGGGCCGCGGCCGGTTCTAGGCCGCGGCGATGCAAGGTGACTGGCGGCCGGACCGGGCCGCCGGCGTCGGAGCTGGAAGGGTACCGGCCATCGCCGGTCCCGTTGAGCAGGAACCGGCCGGCCAGGTCGGGCCGGTCGGACAGGGAGGAGCCAGGGGAATTAATTCCCCCGGCCGGACTTCAATGCGGCCCCAATTAAGGGGCCGCGATTACTTGAAAATGGAGGGGCAGTGCCCCCCCCCCCCCCCCGTGCGAGACGGCAAAACGGCGCGGCCGTTTTGGCCGAGCACCGGCCAGCGCGCCCAGCGCGCGGGTCGCCGGACCAGGCCGCTGGGCCGGGCCGTGCCCAGCCACGCCGGGCCGCGTCGGGCCGGGCTGACCCAAACCCGGGGCGGTTCGACCCTGTTTGGGCCGACCTAGGGGGTCGCGGGGCGGGTCGGTCCTGGCCCAAAACCCCCATTTTCGGACCGTTTGGGTTCAATTGCCCATAACTCGGGCTACGGACCTCTGATCAATGCTCCGTCAATAGTGACACGATCCTTGGAATGAGTCGGTCGTTTCGGTATATCGCACTCAAAGTTTCGTATTACTTTGAGTTCGGCCGGGTTGGTACGTACGCGAAATCAACCGGGCCCTCGGAGCGGAAACGCTCATATCTTGAGCTTCGGACGTCCGATTGATGTTCCATCGACTTTGTTGAGTTCCTCTTAGTGAGATCGATCTTTTGGCACACTCCGCCCGAGATTTGGACACAGTTGGAGTATGGTCGTGTAAGTATTTCCTTAAAAACCAACCGGGCCCTGGGACGAAAAAGCCAATAACTCTCAGACCGGGCGTCCGATTGACGCGCCGTCTATGACGTTGAGTTCCTATTGACGATACGGAACTTTTGGATACATCAACTCTAGACTATGTTTTAGTTGATGTATCAGCCACTCGGGTCGTGGAGCAGACCCTCCCGAACGAGCTTGCTGTGTGCGGGAACCCTAGAGCTAGCTGCGACTGCTGCTGTGACTGCGACGACGACTGTGCAGAGATCCTCAGTGGATTCGACGACGACGACTACAACACTCAGTGATATTGTGAGGATCAATGCTACCGATCCCGTGTGGGTCCGATCCTGTGTGGGTCAGCACTCAGCGGTTCTGTGTGAGCCAGCGCCTACAAATCCTCTGTGGGTCTGATCCTGTGTGGGTCATTGCAGGGGTTAGTACCTATCGATCCTTTGTGGTTCCGACAACTTAGATGGATTAGTGATCATATATATCATTTTCGAAGAAGTATACATGTGTGAGCTGAATCCTGTTTACTTTCCTATGTGGATTGTGTTGTGCTATCCTGTGTGGATTACGTTTTGCTTTCCTGTGTGGAATACGTATACTTTCCTGTGTGGACTATGTTGTACTCGTGCTCGAAGGTTGGAGCATATTGGAATTGATGACTTAGGTATATGTATGGGCATATACCTAAGAAGTGTTTGTTGTTACTTCATGATTGTATCTTTCCTTTGTGATTTATCCTTTGTGGATTTCGGGAGACCTTCGGGGGTCTCGGGGTCCCTACTGAGTAGCTTATACTCACCCCTGCACGGGCTATGCCCGCACTACGTTGTGTTGGTTGCAGACGACGGACAACGTTGATCGTGGTTGAGGCTTGCAGAGCATGACGGTACCTGGAGGTGGACCACTGGGCGGGACATACTCGGAGCGGACGGCGGGACCCAAGGAGCAGTGGAGATATCTGTACCCACCCTTCAGGTGGGATTTCCAGTGGGCAGCTCGGCATTGTGACTTTACTTTTCTGTTGCTTTTTTCCCTTTCAAGTTGTAATTTACTTTCAGTTTGGGTTTGTATACTGGCCCACTTACATTTCCGCACTTCACTCTTGTACCAGCTTTTACTTAGTGTTTACTTTTTCCACTTGATTACTCTGTGGTACTTGTTTACTTTACAAAGGTAATGTCTTCCCTTTTACCGGGTTTTATGCCTTGGTGCTAGTCGCCAGCCCCTGGCCTATAGAAGGCGGGCTTGGGTTAGTCACGGCACGGGCCCCGAGGACGGGTCGTGACAAATTGGTATCAGAGGAGTTCGGTTCTACCGCAGAACATGGAACTCTAATCTTGCTATGTGAAGCAATAGTGTTTAGCGTATTGGGTGTGGTTATTAGTCCAGGGAGTCCAGTGTTGGTGTGGCGGCCAACGTATCTGTACAGCAGGACCCTGACTCTTGATTTCCGACATAATGTATGAAAACATTGATTGCATGTGTGTTTCAAGTTTTCTTTGTGAATACTTTGTATCAGCTCACCAGGTATACTGTTCTGACCGTGGCACACCTATTTCCTTTTTAGGATGGTCCCACGATGGCATCCAGCTAGGGTTCCGAGAGTCGAGCGTGACGACAGCCCACTGAGCGACGAGGCCTCAGTGCAGGGCCCTTTGTCAGTAGTGGCACCGGCGGTAGCCCTACCCGCCGAGCCACCGATGCTTCCAGCCCGAGCCGCTGACGATGAACGTCGCCTCAGTGTACTACATGAGTTCCAGTGCTAGCGACCACCCAGGTTCCGTGGGGAGATGGACCCCTAGGCAGCTGAGGACTGGCTGGAGGAAGTGGTACGAGTTTTTCGGTTAGTGAGGACACCAGCAGACCTCATGGTGATCCTCGCAGCGAGCCTACTGCACGCAGCAGTGGGCCGATGGTGGAGATTGATGCTTCAGGTGCACGATGAGGCATCTCTACTCTGGATATACTTTGATAGCCTCTTCCTCTTAGAGTTTGTCCCAGCCACCCTCCATGCGATGCGCATTCAGGAGCTTCTTCAGCTGCGACAGGGCAGTATGATGGTCGCCTAGTACTCGGCGAGATTTACCGATCTCTCGCGCTACTCTACAGACACGGTATGGGACCCATTCTTCTGGGCCCGGACCTTTGAGAAGGGATTGAGACACGAGATCAGGGAATCGCTGATCTCCCTCAGCATTCTGACTCAGACAGGAGTACTGGAGAAGGCCCTTTTGATCGAGAGTTTTCTTGCTGAGTCTACACTAGCACCGAGACCCACCACAGGGCGGCACGTAGCAGAGTCTTCTGTAGTAGGCAGTCGATGGATGAATCTTGGGTCCAGGCAGACCAGATCCTCAGGCAGACAACCTCAGGACACTGGCTCAGTAGTGCGGGGCATACAGTACGAAGTCAGTCTTTCGAGAGGCAGACAGTGCTACTCGTGCGGCGGGCAGGGCCACATGGCTCTTGACTGCCCGACCCACCATGCCGAGGAGTAGCAGACGGTTGAGGGACCACCGAGGCAGAGGCAGAGGGTCGACCGTGGCTGTACGCAGGGAGCAGGAAGAAGAGGCAGATGAGCTGGCTGAGCAGCAGGTGGTGGGAGATGCTTTGAGGCTTTACCACCACAACCACCAGGAGGTCCACCCTGACCACAGGGAGATGGCGGGCAGAGACAGGCACAGCTCCAGGCAGCAAAGTCCTACGACCACGGTGCGCCCGAGATGATTTGAGGTACTATCTGTGTATATTACACAATTGCTGCAGTACTTATAGACACAGGAGTGAGACACTCTTTCATAGTCGTTGCCCATGTTCGGAGCTCAGAGATTCTGACAGAGTCGTTAGCTCGATCCTTACGGCTAGAGACCCCTACGGGAGCAGACTGGATGATTACGCATAGGTTCTAGTAGTGTGAGCTTACTCTAGGAGGCGAGAGCTTCGGCTGGGATCTTCTTGTAGCAGCATCGAGGCCTTACGACGCCATCTTGGGCGTGGATTTGTTGTCTACATTCCATGCACAGATTGACTGTATTAGGCGCAAGGTGCAATGTGTACGCACCGATGGGAGCAGGTTCACCTTCACCGGTGAGAATGGAGCCTTTGCAGCACAGGATGGACTCTCGCAGAGGAGAGGAAAGCCCATCACTCACCAGTTGGCTATCCTCATCCTAGGAGCAGTTGACGTGCGAAGTCCTAGTTTTCCTACACTAGTGGAACAGTTTGCGGACATTTTCCCCGATGACGTTCCAGGGATACCTCCTCGCAGATAGGTAGACTTTTATATTTATCTGTACCCCGGGACAACCCCGATATCGACTCCAGTATATCGGATGTCCCCCGCCGAGCTTCGAGAGATACTGGTACAGTTGGAGGACTTGCAGGGCAAGGAGTTCATCCGACCCAGTGTTTCACCATGGGCTTCCCCGATTTTGTTCGCGAAGAAGGTGGACGGGAGCTTGCGACATTGTGTCGACTATCATCACCTGAACCAGGTGACAGTGAGGAACAAGTTTCCGCTACCGAGGATTGATGACCTCTTTGATCATCTCAAGGGAGCACGGTGATTGTCGAAGATAGACCTTAGGTCAGGCTATCACCAGCTCAGAGTTCGAGATGAGGACGTGCATAAGACGACTTTCAGGTGTCAGTATGGCCACTATGAGTTCTTGGTTATGCCATTCGGCATAACCAATGCTCCAGAAGTGTTCATGTCCCTCATGAACAAGATATTTCATCCATACCTCGATCGATTTTCCGTGGTCTTCATCGACGACATTTTGATTTACTCGACGAATGAAGAGGAGCATGCCTACCACTTACGGGTTGTACTAGACACACTCCGAGAGCACCAGATTTAAGTTAAGCTCTCGAAGTGTTAGTTCTGGATACGTGAGGTCCACTTCTTGGGACACGTCATTTCTGAGGTGGTAGTTTCAGTGGATCTTGCGAAGATCGAGGCAGTGCTAGCTTGGGAGCCACCCAGGAGCGTGACGGAGGTGCGGAGTTTCTTGGGACTAGATGGATACTACCAGAGATTTTTTCCAGACTTCTCCAGAGTTGCGGCACCACTCTCAGCTTTGACGAAGAAGGGAAAACCCTTCGTGTGGATAGACAGATGTCAGTAGAGCTTCCAGGAGCTGAGACAGAGATTGACCAGCGCACCTTTCTTGAGGTTGCCTGAGGAGGGAGTAGGGTACGTAGTCTACTACGATGCATCAGGGACTGGACTCTGTTGTGTCCTGATGCAGGAGCGGGCAGTGATCTTTTATAGATCACGTCAGTTGAGGCCGCATGAGCAGAACTATGCTACCCATGACCTGGAGTTAGCAGCAGTGGTCTTCGCTCTGAAGAAATGGCGACACTATATGATGGGAGAGCGCTTTACAGTCTTTTCTGACCATCAGAGTCTCATGATACATCTTCTCACAGAAGGATCTGAATATGAGACAACGGCGATGGATCGAGATCCTCCAGGACTATGAATTTGAGATAGTCTATACTCCTGGGAAGGGAAACGTAGTAGCCGATGCTCTCAGCAGGAGGACGGGCATTCAGCTACTTGAGGAGGCAACAGAGCAGATAGCCTCTTTGCAGATATCCTTCATAGATAGAGATGGAGCTGCCATCCTTCAGTCTCTCACAGTCACTCCTCCACTACTACAGCAGGTCAGAGAGGCACAGCGTGGGGACACTGACTGTGAGACGCGGCGTGCACAGATATCCTCAGGATAGGCACCTGATGGTTTCTCCTTTTTAGCAGAGCACGACATCCTTTTTAGAGGACGTACCTTGGTACCAGTTGCTTTACGGGAGGAAGTGCTGAGAGAGTTTCACACTTCTCCCTTAGCGGTATATCCCGGAGTGGCGAAGATGTACCAGGAACTCAGACGACAGCACTGGTGGCTAGGCATGAAGAAGGCTGTGGCAAAGTTCGTTTCACGATGCCTCACCTGCCAGCAGGTGAAGGCAGAGCATCAGGTACAAGTAGGATTGGTACAGCCCTGGGAGGTTCTGGAGTGGAAGTAGGACGACATATCTATGGACTTCGTGACTGGACTTCCACGCACTTCCAGAGGTCACGAATCCATCTGGGTGATTGTCGACCGACTCACCAAGTCGGCGCACTTTCTACCCATCAGAGAGCAGGGATCAGTGGAGATCTTGGGACGACTTTATGTTCAGGAAATTGTACGACTTAATGGAGTGCCATAATCTATCATCTCCAATCGAGATGCTCGATTTACTTCCCGGCTATGGAAGGGATTACAGGAGGCGTTCGGGACACAGCTACGTCTGAGCACAACCTTTCACCCTCAGACGGATTGTCAGACAGAGAGGACCATTCAGACTCTCGATGACATTCTCCGCGCATGTGTCCTCGACTTTGGTCGTAGCTGGGAGGACCATCTACCCTTGGTGGAGTTCGCGTACAACAACAGCTACCACTCCACCCTCGGGATGACACCATACGAGGCATTGTACGGCAGACCTTGCATATCTCCTTTGTGCTGGACAGACCCTGGGGAGTCAACACTTGTGGGACCGAAGACGGTCCAGGCCACGATAGAGAAGGTCCAGGTCATCCAGGAGCGGATGAGGATAGCTCAGAGCCGGCAGAAGTCTTATGCTGACAGGAGGCGGAGGCCACTAGAGTTCGAGGATGGCGACCACGTCTTTTTGCGTGTCTCACCTCAACGTGGAACACTGAGATTTGGCTGAGGCGGCAAGTTGTCTCCACGCTTCATCGGACCGTTCCAGGTCCTCAGTAGGATTGGCGAGGTGGCTTATCGCCTGGCTCTACAACCTCAGTTGCACCGGGTGCAAGATGTCTTCTACGTATCTCAGCTGAGGAGATATGTGCACGACCCGACGTGCATCATTGACCACGGGGATCAAGACATTGATGATGGGGCGACTTTTGCGGAGGTCCCGGTGGAGATCGAGGGTCGACAGGAGCGGGTCCTACGTGGACGGTCGATTCCTCTAGTGCGCATCATATGGCAGCATGGGAACCTCCAGGAGAGCACTTGGGAGCGGGAGGCTCAGATGCGTGCTTAGTACCCTCATTTGTTTCCCTATTTTTTGATGTATCTTTACGGGGACGTAAAGCCCTGAGGTGGGAGTAATGTAAAGACCCGTAAAATTCAAGGGAAATTTTTTCTTAATATTCTTTGGAATTTTACAAGAACGCGGTTTCAGACGGAACTTCATTCCAAGGCCCGGAGTGCCTGGAATTTCTATCTAATGTTTTGCTCGGGTACGTTCAGTGAACGAACGAGCGGGAATTTCTAACTTTTGAACCGGTTCCCGGAATCGAATTCCGAGGGTACCGATGGAACTGCAGCGCCGGTAATTTCTTAGGAACTCCTGTTCCGGAGTTGCGTTATCACGGGTGTGGATGATAAAAATTGTGGAAGTTAATTTATTATTATTCTACAATTTTTATTATAACTGTTTAGTTCTTGATGGAAGTTGGGTAACCACCCAACCTCTCTTAGGAGGTTATGAGGGTGGTGGGGCCCACACGAACCCCACCCCTTCATATCCTCTAACCCCTCTCAACTCCCATTAAATTTTGTTAACTTAAGTTATAACTTAGGACTTTAATGTAATAAGTTTAATGAGGTGAGTTATGTGTGGTTAATTGAATTTCAAACTCTTGAAATTCAAAAGGGTTGTTGTGTTAATAAAATAAGAAAGGGGCTTATTTTATTTTGTTGTTAGAGTTTTGTGGTTGAGAGTTTTTGGGAAGAACACCTTCTTCTTCGACGAAGAACGTGAAGAACACCTCGGACTTCGACGAAGAACACCGTTCTTCAACGAAGAACATCACTGCCGAAGAACGCGGAGAACTTCTTCCACAACATCTTCTTCCATGAGGAACTTCTTCCGCGAAGGTTTTTCGCGATGAAATCTCCGTCAACGTCTTCGAATCCTCGCTTCGCGACGTCGATGTTCTTTTTCCGTGATGCCCGACCTCCGCGACGATCATCTTCCACGGCTCGTTGACATGCAGCGTTCTTGAAACCAAGATAGGGGTTTTATTTATTTATTTTGTTCGTGAATACCAATTGATGATCTTTGTGGATTAAAACCAATAGTTATCGAATAACGCGAGGGGGCCGGACCGCACAAACACGGCCGACCCTCCTCCTTATTTCATGTTGGTTCCTTTGTGATTTGGTACGGGAGGGCATGGTGTCGTCGCACCACGCAGAATCATGCGAAAGGAAATGCGCGACGCCGTCACGCCACGCCGTGGAAAGAAGATCAAGAACGCGACGTCGTCGCGCCACGTCGAAGGAAAACCTGAAAACACCACGGCCGGTACCGGGGCCATGGCGGAGGGGCACGGTGCCGTCGCACCACGCCGGACGACAAGGGCCGCAGCTGGTTCCGGGTCGTGGCGAAGCAAGGTGACCGGCGGCCGGACCGGGCCACCGGCGTCAGAGCAGGAAGGGGACCGGCCATCGCCGGTCCCGTTGTGCAGGAACCGGCCGGCCAGGTCGGGCCGGCCGAATAGGGAGGAGCAGGTGGAATTAATTCCCCCGGCCGGACTTCAAAGAGGCCCCAATTAAGGGGTCGCAGTTACAAGAAAAGTGAGGGGCAGCGCCCCCCCCCCCCCCCCTGTGCGAGCCGGCAAAACGGCTCGGTCATTTTGGCCGAGCACCGACCAGCGCGCGGATCGCCGAACCGGGCCGCCGGGCTGGGCCGGGATGGGCCGACCCGGACCTGGTGTGGGTCGACCTGGTTCGGCCCGACCCAGGGGGTCTCGGGCCGGGTCGGTCCGGGCCCGAAACCCCCGTGTTCGGACCATTTGGGTTCAATTTACCATAACTCAGGCTATGGAACTCCGATCAATGTGCCGTCAGCGGCGACAGGATCCTTGGAACGAGACGGTCATTTCGGGATATCACACACAAAGTTTTGAATTACTTTGAGTTCATCCAGGTTGGTTCGTGCACAAAACCAACTGGGCCCTCGGAGAGGAAACACCCATATCTTGAGCTTCGGACGTCCAATTGATGTTTCGTTGACTTTGTTGAGTTCCTCTTAGTGAGACAGATCTTTTGGCATACTCCACCCGAGGTTTGGACGCAGGTGGAGTACGGTCGGGTTGGTTTTTCCTTAAAAACCAACCAGGCCCCTGGGACGAAAAAGCCAATAACTCTCAGACCGGGCGTCCGATTGACGCGCCGTCTGCGACGTTGAGTTCCTGTTGATGATACGGAACTTTTGGATACATCAACTCTGGACTATTTGACAGTTGATTTATCAGCCTCTCGGATCGTGGAGAGGACCCTCCCGAACGAGCTTGCTGTGTGCGGGAACCCTAGAGCTGGCTGCGACTGCTACTGTGACTGTGACGATGATTGTGCATAGATCCTCAGTGGATTCGATGATGACGACTACAACACTCAATGATCATATGTGGATTAGTGCTACTGATCCTTTGTGGGTCCAATCCTGTGTGGGTCAGAGCTCAGCGGTTCTGTGTGAGCCAGCGCCTACAGATCTTGTGTGGGTCCGATCTTATGTGGGTCATTGCGAGGGTTAGTACCTATCGATCCTTTGTGGGTCCGACAACTTATATGGATCAGTGATCATCTCTATCATCTTTGAAGAAGTATACCTGTGTGAGGTGAATCCAGTTTACATTCCTATGTGGATTGTGTTGTGTTATCATGTGTGGATTACGTTTTGCTTTCCTGTGTGGAATACGTATACTTTCCTGTGTGGACTGGGTTGTACTTGTGCTCGGAGGTTGGAGCGTATTGAAATTGATGACTTAGGTATATGTATGGGAATATATCTAATCAGTGTCGGTTGTTACTTTGAGATTGTATCTTTCCTTTGTGGTTTATCCTTTGTGGATTTTGGGAGACCTTTGGGGGTCTCGGGGTCCCTACTGAGTAACTTATACTCACCCCTGCACGGGCTATGCCCGCACTATGTTGTGTTGGTTGCAGACGACGGACATCGTTGATCTTGGTTGAGGCTTACAGAGCAGGACGGTACCTGGAGGTGGACCACTGGGCGGGACATACACTGAGCGGACGACGGGACCCAAGGAGCAGTGGAGCTATCTGTACCCACCCTTCATGTGGGATTTCCATTGGGCAGCTCGGCGTTGCGACTTTACTTTTCTGTTGATGTTTTCCCTTTCAAGATGTATTTTACTTTCAGTTTGGATTTGTATACTGGCCTACTTACTTTTCCGCACTTCACTCTTGTACCAGCTTTTACATAGTGTTTACTTTTTTCAGCTTTCTTACTTTGTGGTACTTGTTTATTTTACAAAGGCAATGCCTTCCCTTTTACCGGGTTTTACGCCTTGGTGCTAGTTGCCAGCCCCTGGCCTATGGAAGGCAGGCTTGGGGTAGTCACGACATGGGCCACGAGGACGGGTCGTGACATTAACCATGTTAATAAAAATAATCACTAAATTAATTTATTATTAATTCCCATTGTTGGTACCAAAAAGAGGGGTTTTAAGAAGTAAAAACTTATAAAAAGATTGTCATGTGTTTATATCCAATTTAAATGTGAAATTACATCCAATGACTGACATTGAATTAAATGATAAAAACATAATCCAATTACAATTTAGAAAAAATTTAAAAGATAATCTAACTATATAAATAAATTATATGAAAAGTTAATATTCAATTAAAATGCAGTATTTTGTAATATTATTTAAAATATGAATTTTATTAAAAAATACCAAAAATTCAATAAAAGTAAAATTTTAGCTTCCTCTTCCAAATAAAAAGTTTATTTTTTCAAATAGAATATATAAAAATGTTAAAAACTATGTTTAAAATGGGTGCGCTATCAAAAGGTGGTAAAACTGTTTTTTAAATACTTCTTTTATCCAAAAAATTGAATTCTTTCATTTATAATGTCTATAAAATAAATAATTTGAATGATAATATTATATAAAATAAAAAATGTGGTTAATAATATTCATAAAATATAGTCTATATCCCATTAAATAATAATAATTTCAAAATATATTGTTCTTTAGTGAAACTCAGTATTGCGTACAACGCAATCTATCAGGGAAGGTCTTTCTTCCATGTAACACAAGCCAAGAATATTGTTGTGTATACTGGAAGCTAATATAGTGTTGTGTATAGCGCATTATTATTTTTCTATATCATATAACACAAGACAATAGAGAAATTAAAAAGAATATACCTCATAAAATCATGGGGTGTCCCAATCTATACGAGGATGATAATTAATGTTAAACCTCAAAATCTGTATCCTAAGACTACTGATGAATTCCCCAGAACATCAGGGTAATCCTCATATCCCAATCAGATATAATAGAATGTGTTACTCTATGTAACCTAACCAATTCAATGATTTATATACTAGAAATTAAATCGAGAGATAAATATTATTTTATGGAGATAATGTGTGCTGAATTTGTAAGGTGATCGATGATAACTCATATATCATTATGCCCTATGGATGTTTTGGGAAGTCTGATGATAAAATCCATTGTGATGTTTTAAAATATTTATATTATTATAGGTAATAGTTATTAAATCCCCTACGATTTCTTTCTATATTCCTTAGCTTGATAACATACAAATAATTAAGATACAAACTCAACAATAACATTCTTCATGTTTTCCCACTAAAAAACTCTTTTAGATCTATAAACATATTCATAATATTCTAGGATGAATAGATAATTATGAACTATGATCCACACCCAATATATCCTTATTGAAATGATTTATGGATAAAACACCTAAATGTTTCCTAATCCTTAACAATCCATCAAAATATAGGTTAATCACCGGAACATTTAACACCATATTTTGTATCTCTATATCATTCTTATGTACAACTTTAATCCTCACATGGTTAGATTATAGAACACTCAATTGATAAAGATAATATTTCTCTCATTATTTCCTAATTTAAAGATTCATCCTTTGAAAATATATAAATATGAGGTTTTTTTTATCCTCATCCCAAATAGGCTAGTATGATCCTTTCAACTTATAGAACATGCCTCCTTTTTAGCCTTCCCTATGTTGCAATATATTGAGTAGTTATAATCCTTTATCAACTCAAACCATCTTATTTGATAGATATTGAACTCCTTATATTTAAATATATAGTTATGGGTTTTATTACCTGTATATATACCATTCCTTTTCCTCTATAGATAATCACTTCATATCTTGAATGAAAACAATTACCGCTGCTTACTCTAAATCCTCAGTCGGGTATTATTCTCAATAATTCTAATTTTAAGTGATGAATATACTATCACTAGGTAATTTTCCAGGCGTACACATCAATGTAACTTATTTTATGTATCACTATATATCAAGAACCTTTCTCCACTATGGGGTAGTGTAATCATAGATGAGATGTCTACTTTCGCTTTACTTCATTGAAACCATCTTCATATTCAATTATCCACAAGAAATTAACCCCCCCTATGAGTCAACATGGTTAGTGGATTAGATAATAATAAGGAGTCTCAAAAACAAAAATGGTAGTATACAGACATCAGAATAAAATTATTATTTTTGGTTGTATTGGTTGGTCTCAACCATTTCTCAATAACTTCCATCTTTGAAGGATCCACTTATATACCATCACATTAGATTATATAACCCATGAATGAAACTATGTGAAGCTAAAATTCAAAATTTTTAATTCTGGATTAAAAATTATTCTTATATAGGGATATTTACCCAATTCTCAAATGTTTTTAATTATGTTCTATTCTCTTTTAATATATAATAATATCGTCTGTAAAGACAAAAAATAATTTATCCAGGTCATATATGAAGACTCTATTCATTAAATACATGATAGTTAATAGAGAATTGATAACTCCAAATAGAATTACTATAAATTCAAAATAATCATTCCATATAATTAATTATATATTTGGTATACACTCCATCATGTCCTTTGATGATGATACCTAGATCAAAGATCAATCTTAGAGAAATATACATCTTCTCATAGTTGATCAAAGAGATCATTAGTATAGGTTATATTATTCTTCTTCTTAATTGTGATCAAATTATTTTCACAATAATAAATAAAAAGACACAATGACACATATTTTTTCTTAAAAAAATAATAGGGGCACCCCATTGAGAAAAGCTGGCCCAAATGAATCATTTATCTATATTCTCCGAGAGTCGCTGAGTTGATTACTGAAGCAATATCAGGGACATTATACGGATTACATAAAATAGTCATAGTGCTATGTATGAGTTCTATTAAAAACTGAACCTCCCGATTTAGGGGATGAATAAGAAATTAATCATGAAACATATCACCATATTCCCAAACAATATGAATTTTTTCAATTGCTAGTTTATATTTAACCTTATAAGATTAATATCTCTCATAACAAGGTATTGAAACCTATATGATGGAAGTAACTTCCATCAGGTGATAATGTCCCTCCTTATAATAATTTCATGATTCATATGAAGAACATTTCTGAAAACTTCTATCAAAGAGGAGGTATAGACTTAGGATGCAATAATCCACCCATTAGTATTTTTCATTGAATAATCAATAATTAATCTTTGAGGTTGTTATATGGTACCCGTAGTAAATTCATCAGATATAAAAGAGTGGATAGAACCTAAATGAAATGAAGCATTTGAAATCCTATCAAATATGATAATTCATCCTTTTTCCATGTCTCAAGGAACATCCATACTTACTACTAAAATTGTATTCTCATGGCCATCTCCCCTTATATTCTTTTGTGGTAATCCCCATAAAAATTCGGATAATTGGTTGGAATAGTGTGTAATCACTTCATAGGTAAAGAACTATAAACTAATAGATTCATTGTTAACAATTAATTACTAAGAATGATGATCTTTCTCTCCACACTAGAGGTCGACTCAATTAAGTTATTAGAATGTACCAAGGTGTTTCTTTCCAAAAGTATCACATTTCGGAAAATTAAAATATTTTCCTTTCCTTTATCCAATTATTCTATACTATAATCATGTTCTCTTACATTCCTTTGAATTCATAAGTCATGGATAATTATTTATCTGTCTTAATAGCAGATTATAATACATCCTTACATGATGAGACTATTTGGGAGACTTGTGCCCTGTAAAGGATTGGATTATGCCCATCTAAGAGACAATAAATATTTCTCTTTGAATTATATACAGGTTGAAAAACATTTATTTATAACTTTGAAAATATAGTTTGTATCATAAGAAAAATTTCTTATTTATATTTCCTCATACTTATGAATTGACTCTCCATATACTCCTTCTGTTCCGGACCAAATTATTTTTCTAAGAAATGTTCATTAAAATAATTTCAGTGCGTACTCACTATTTAATCCTCATCATAATAGTTCTAAATCAATTTCCACCATTGATCTAAATCTATTAAGATATGATAAACATCCATAACATGGTTCTCCCTTCATTACTTCATAATGTGAGAAAAATCTTATACAAGTAAATTATCAATTTCCAAAATAAAATTGGATTTATTTCCATTTAATGATTATAACATCCCGAATTTTTTTTAAAGATTTATCATGCTTGTTTTTAGATATTATATTTCCTATATTCAGTTATTCAATTCTTAGGATTTACTTTGGGGAGTCTCAACGATAATTTGGAGATTTATAGAGGGGTTTTTGGTAGATCATGGTTGCTATATGTTTTTCAAAAATCACGTTCCATTTCATAGAAAACTATATAATCCCTAACAGAGGAAAATAAAGGTATTGGTTGAAGGTTTTTCAAACTATAATCCCTCTTATTAGTAACTATAAAACCCCTATGGGAGGTACATGGTTTGGGAATCCATGTTCCCCAACCCTAGAAACCATGCATGAAAAACTATTTTATCCATGAAATTTATTTCAAAATATAAAAACCCCTAGAATTAATGCCAAATCACCATGGATTATGAATAACTGAAATATTTTTTTGGTATCTTCTAAACTGATTCATATACATTATGAACTTCATTATTTTGGAATCAAATATCTGATGGAAAGATATTTACCTCTTCTGTAATGTAATCTCTTCCCATTAAGGTTCCTCCCTCTTCCCTATACCTTTTTGGTTGAGGAAGAATATTTTATTTATCTTTGTTTTTGGGAATATATATAAGTTTGGATAGATCTCAATCCATTTGATTAGGGTCTCGGTTTTGGGTCTCGATTGCATTCTTCTTAGTGTATTTTAACTTTATATCTCAATTCCATGATTTCCGGTTGAGCCAACTCCAATAAATGATCCTAAGGATGGTGGTAAAAATTGTAAATCTCATAGTATTGATTATTATTGTGTGTATGGTATTGTGAAGTAATTGATTCCATGTTTAAAAATCACATTGGGAATTAGGTAAATTAATATTTTAATTTAATTAATAGAATGATTGGAATATAAAATTGATGGGATGTTGGGATTATTGAATTGGTCAATTAAAGGAATTGTGTAACCATTTAATTTTTGAGATATGGAACTGAGTGATAATGGGAATAAGGGGATGGTTGAACTGACCTTTAAGGGTTAATGGTTTACATAAATAAATGTTTAAAGATGGCCTATTTTCAAATTTTCCATATTATTACTTACGGTTGAAGTGAAGAATTGTGATTGTGTGGATATGTTGTATTGGTATACCAAGATATGAAGTGTATATAATATAGTTAATGATGATGTACCTTGTTAAATGTGATATATGTGTTAATAATATATGTGAGTGTGGGATGCAGACATATTTTACAAATAGCCATTTGTGATAATGAGTGTGAGACACATAGTGATGCTCCAAATACCCTTATGTGATTTTAATGAGGTTTGGGGCATGGACTAATTCTCCAAATACCCATGGGGTAATAGAAACTATGTTCTACACCCATGAGATTGAAATAAGACTATATTTACAAATGGATGCAGAAAGAAATAGAATGAAATGGAGAATGAATATCCATGTTACAATTAAATATGATTCCCCATTATGACATGGTCTAGACTCTGGAACAAGGCAAAGCAGGTATTAATGGTTCAGGACTCATTGTGAACAAGGAGAAATGAATGTGGTAAAAATGATTAATTGAATATGTAAATTGTATAATTTATTAACAGTACTCTATTTTATATACATCTAAATGTATTTTTATTGACTGTATATTGTTTTAGATTCCATTCTATGTGGCCTATTGAGTTATAATCACATCCTAATCGGGCTTCCTTCTCAATACCCGATTAGATTTTATATTTGTGAGATAGGTTAAGGGAAAGAAACATATGTTAGATTTTTGAGTTACAATGGAGAATGGATTTGGGAAACAAATATAGTTTTTAGACCCACATGGTAGTTTTCAGTGCTTTTTTGTGATTCATTTAACACATGACTCATTCATGGGATGATATATCTACTAATTTAAATCTGGATATTGTTTCCTCTATTGGTTTATCATGAGATATTGTTTGTCCTTGTTATAGATTTAATTTGGTTGTTATTTATTATCATTTGGTTATTTAATATTTATGTTACACTATTAAAAAAATACGATAAAGAGGAAATAGTTTCCCTATGGAATATATATTATACCATCTCTTCTAGTCATCAACCAATGGAATATGGGGAGGTTTTCTTTATGTCATGTGACTGATAGGCTTGGGAAACCAGTGTTTGTCACTCTATTCAGAATGTTAAAACTGGTATCATAAGTTGTTTTATTTTCTTTTCTCTTCTCTTTATTTATGGTTAAGGTAGACAAGAAATTATTCTACATCAATACATGGTCAATATATCTTGCATTAGAGTAGCTAACCCATGTACGTTGGTAAAATCAAGTACCCTACATGGGGAGTTGATGTTCTTGATATGTGTTGATACAATTGGTAAATATTTTTGGTTGATTGATTTTTTTGTGATATGTTAATAATTATGAGATTATTCTATGATTTTTCATCATGGTATAGTATATCATGCGAAGTGGGTTAATGTGCATTATTTTTGGCACTCAGATTCATTGTGGTATACATAATATTAGGTAGTCGCTGAAAATGGGATGGGTTTTTTAATATAAAAATTCTTTTCTTTCTTGGGCTATTTTAATGAAAATGTTACCTATAAAAAAAATTAAAAATTGTAATTGATGATAATAATAGTAAATTGAAATGGATAAATGGGTTTCTAAATTAGAATCTTGTATTGTGAATATGGTTTACCCAAAATGAACCATGACCTAGATTAGAGATGGATGAGGGGTGTGATATTGCCTTGGTTTTGATTGTGTGGAGGGATTAAGGGAAGGAGTTATTATATCATTATCTGAATCCATATAAATGTGATAATAATGTTGTGAAATGTATCAACTGACAAGTTTTTTTAATTTTAATGATATTCCTCCATGATGATTTTGGTTGATATGATTCCAAAATGACATGTATAGAAATGTGCCTCAAGAGTTTGATATTAAGGCTCTAATAGTACCATGTGATGGATCTAGAGAGTAGTTTTATGAGAACATTCCTCATTTCATGTATTTAATTGAAATATTCCTTTGAATGGTTTTCAAGAGTATGTATGAATTAACACTAGAGTTCCAGTTGCATCTTCCTATAATTTTCACATGAGAGGGTGGAACTAATAATGTTGAGTTCTGGATTGAGTCTATCCATAGGACATTTTATTAGCTTGAGAAACCATGTGAAAAGAGAGTTTGGATGGATACATATATATTTAATAAATTATTAAGAAATAGTATGATATTTTAGATCAAGGATAGTATAAGGAAAACATAGTATTGAAGGACATGCAAGAGAGTTTCATGCAGCTCTTTTACCCAGAGACCCATATACATGAGAGGGAAACATATTTTATGAGGGTAACCCATGTGAGTATATCCACGATGGATTATTCTAGTTTCTTTACTAACCAGTAGTAATTTTATCTAGTGATGGAAGGGATTAACATAGTTAGGAATTGAATTTTTCAAGATGGGATTAAATTTGATATTAAGTCTCAATTAAATATCATTCAGTTAAGGACATTTGTTGAGGTAGTAGACCAGGATCTCATATCCATGTGGAACTTGATGGAGGATTCCAGTGGAAAACATGTGGTTTCTACTTGAAAACTAGTAGTTATAAATTCAAAGAGTAGAAATCATCCCTGAATGTTGGCCAAAGAAGTGAAAAGATGAGTTGTCTAGGGGAAGGATCTGTTATACAAGATCTTACCTGAGTGATCTACTAAACGTGTAGTAGGATGAGTCACATTCATACACATTATACTTACCTATCAGTATATTTATGAGCTTATGGTAGGATGTGAAATATATAGTGGTACAATAGGAACCCAAAATATATCACAAGTGATGGAATGGCTGGGAAGAACAAGAGTACAAGAAGGGGGCTTCGACACCATATCATTCAAGATGATAGATTTCTAATGGCTTTGGAGGTTGAGAAAGTGGATGAGTTTCTTTAGGTAATGTTAAACCATATCTATAGAGTGGTTCATCTCAGGGGAATCAAAATACAATAAAATGGATAGGATTATGACAATTTCATGTAATTCATCTTGTACTTGAGGATAGTGATGTTGAACCATTTAAAGATAGAGGGAAAATTCATGGAACTTCTATAAATTTTACAAAATTATTTGATATCGGTGCCTCTCATTCCATTCTATCATAACAAATTGTGAATGGTTTGAGTCTCAATGTCGAGTTTATGAGTGGGGTTATGATTATCGATACAAATTTGGGTGTATGGTAGATAGACATATATTTATGATCGGGTTATTCCATCATGGTTGGAGAGTATCATTTCCTAGGTGATCTCTACCTTCTTGATATGTGATGATCGAACTATATTTTGGGTATCGATTGGTTGGTAGCGTACCAATACCATATTTATTGTTCCTATAAGAGAGTGACATTTACATATATTGAGCATAAAAATTGAATACATTGTGAAGAGTGGGAAATACATGATGTTTGTACAAGGTCAGTTCGTTATCATCATAGGGAGCATACCATCCAGGATGAATGTATTTTGTGAGATGATGGGGGTGTGAACCCTTTTTCTTTTTGACCCGTATTAGATCATTTCTATGAAATTTATCTTAATCACATAACAGGGTTGTCACCAAAGAGATATGTTGAATTTAATATTCAGATCATTCTTGGAGATGAGAAAATTTCAATTCCACCTTACAGAATAGAACCAATAGAGCCTCAAGAGCTAAATACAAAACTGATTGATTTGATGAATATTGGATTTATATTTTTGAGTAAACATCCATGGGATTCCCTGGTCCAGTTTTTTTAAAAGGATGAAATAACCTTGTTCTAATTTGTTTATTACAAGATGTTGAAATAAATGAGATTAAAGAACATCTATCCTCATCGTTGTTTTAATGATATGTCTGACCAGATGATGGGAGAATATGTTTTCAAAATGTTTGAATTGATATCAAGGTGTTATTAGTTTAGATTTCACCATTACAATACAAATCAGACTACTTATAGAAGTAGGTATAAACATTATGAATTCATCATGATTCTTTTTGGGTTGAAAAATTCTCTAGTGTGTTTATAGCCTGTATAAAAAGAATATTCCAACTATCCCTAGATCGGTTTGTGGAAGTTTTGTGGAAGTTTTGGGTATGCTAAGACTCTTGAAAATATTTCTCTGTATCATGACATCATCATGAGTACTCGATGAATGAATCAACTATATGAAAAGCTACTTAATTGGGTATTATGGATTGATAGGGTACATTTTTAGGCCACATAAACTCAGAGGAAGGTGGGAAATTGGATCCCATGTATGTGTTGGTATTTCATTATTAGGATCAGACCATGAATGGTTTTTTACTTCTGTACCTTTCTAGGATTTTCTGGATTTTATTGGAGGTTCATCCACGTCATTTCCCATTTTGGAGCACATGTTTCAACCTCATCCAAGAAGTGAAATATGTTTTAATGGTTTGTAGTATGAGATAATTCTTTCTAGGTGTCGAATAAGATGTTGACTAATGCACCGATTTTGATCCTAACCATGCCATGGGAGGTGTATATAGTGTTTGGTGACACATATGGGATCAGGCTTAGAGTAGTGTTGATGCAGGGAGACCGATTTGTGGAATTTTTTGTCATGGAATTTGAGGGAAGATGAATAAAACTACCCTATGAAAAACCTTGAATTAGATTCAGTTTTTTATTCCTTGTAGTGATATAGGTATTATCAGCTGGTAGAATTTTTTATGATATATTATTATCCTTATTGATCAAATTATATCTTTTCACAGTAAGAAATGACTCTCTATATGTTGATATAGGTTATGTATATGAATTATTTTTATTTCAAACTAGAAAATATACTCATGAATGGAAATAGTGTTGTTGATTCATTGAGTAATATAAGAAAGACTCATGCAGTCCAGGGACAAGTTTAGAGTGGAAAATATTGACCTTGTTGGATAAGATGCAATTAATATATTTGGAGGGTTATAAGTAGATGAATATGATATCTATGTTAGTGGAGTCTACTATTTTATGCCAAATTAGTGAAATACAATGTGAGTATATAGAGTCTTTGGCCTTTATGGAAATCCTTTTAGTCGGGGAGACAACTTCTGATTGGACCGTAGTTGAGGATGAGATAATCTATTTCAACAAAACGTGTTATTATGCCTACGATTATCCAGGAGGTCCTTAATCATCAATTTTATTCCTTGGTGTGGGTAGTGCATCCTATTCTTACTAAAATGTACCTTGATCATCACAGATAGTTTTGGTGGTTGATTATGAAAAAAGAGATTGTGGGGTTTATGAAACGATGCAACACCCGTCAATAGGCTAAGGCCATTTAGAAATGACCTGGTAATTTACTATATATGTTTCCAATTCGTGATGATAAATGGGATGGTTTTACTATATACTTTTCTATAGGTTTCCCATAGATTACAAATAAGAATAATTCTATTTCGGTAGTTGTATGATGGTTGAAAAAAGTAACCCACTTATCCCCTATACGATAATCATTCTGAAGGGATCAGTTGGGGGATATGTATGTTCATGAGATAGTCTATCTACATGGACTAAAATAAAGAATATTTTCCGATCATAACCCATATTTTACATCATGTTTCTAGAAATTATTGATGGAAGAAATTATTACAGAGGTTTTTCTATGTATTAATTTCACCCCCAGAAAGATGGGTACTCAGAATGTACTGTAAATTATTTGGAGGATATGCTACGTGTGAGTGTTCTAGACATTAATCGTTATTGGGAGAGAAGATTAATGATACTTGGGTATTACTATAACAAAATTCATCAGGAGATGTTTCTAATTGAACTATATGAGTATCTTTATGGTAGACCATGATGATCACCTCTATTTGGGATACAATTAGGTGAGTCAGAGTGGTTGAGACCGAGTCCTGTGTGGGATTCATCAGATCAGGTTCATTTTTATTGAAAACATAAGGATATGGCTCAAATTATGTAGAAGTCATAAACTGATTCAAATCAGAGACCCCTTTATTTTGAAGTGGGTAATCATGTTTTCCTTTAGGGTTCACATAGATTGGGTGATCATAGTATTCGAAGGAAGGGAAATTTGGTTCCAATGTTTCTTGGACCTTTTGTAGTTATGCGTAGAATTGGGTAGTTGATATACATATTTGTTCTTACATAAAAGAAAATTGAAATGAATGAATTTTTTTTATTCATATATTCAATAGTATCACCCTATCTATTATTATGTGATCAATGTGGATGATGATAAGGTTGTGATTGATGTGTCAATTAAGGAGATTCTGATAAGTGTTGTAGATCATAATGAGAAAGTGTTGAGGGGAAAGACCATGACAACCATTAATGTTTTGTGGAAACAAGGATTGGATCCGATGGAATCATGGAAGACAAAAGAAGATAACACAGTCCCATTTTACAAATCTTTTTACCTTAGAATCATATAGATTCTTGGGTGTAAAACTGGAGGATGGGTTTTAATAAGGAAGAGATATTGAATGATCTTGAAATTTTTAGGAGATTTATCAGTCTCATTTCAAGGAACTCTAATACCTTTCATTTGATATTTGTTTTTTGGTTTTTACTTTGGGTAGATTTCAAGAAGAATTGGTGATTTTTGGATGGGTTTTGGGAAGTGCATCATTGGTGCATGATTTTCTCAAACAGTTTTCTGTACCCCAGAAAAATGTGAAATACCAAATAGAGAGGAATGATATGTTTGTCACATGGTTTGAAAAAACATGTTTTTTCTTAGTATAAACCGTTTGAACCTATGTGAGTTGAATAGATAGGGATCACATTTTGGTAAATCGTGTGCTCCTTCTCAAGAAACCGTGCATGTGGAATTATTTTATCTGAAAAATTTATTTTCAAAAAACAAAACCCACAGTATTGACCCCTATGAACCCTCGCTTAGTCCTATCCTAAATCAAATATTTTTAAGAGATCCCAATTATATTTGTAGTCCTTTTGATATTTATTCTTGATGAATCAATGATCTGATGGACGTACTTTCACCACTCCTGAAATATACTATCCTCATGTTTGGATTTCACCTTCCTTCATTTATCTTTCTTTTATTTTATGAATAATGTTTTATTCCTTGTTTGTGGCAGGTTTAGATCTCGGATAATATTCATCTTAATAAAATTTATCACGATCATGCTTTTTGTTCCAGATCTCATTGATCATTGTTTAATTAAATTTTCAATTTGAATTTTGGGATTTTTTTTGAAAAATGCTCATCAACGATCCTGAGCTATGTGGTATATGTTGAAAAAACTATAGATTTTTATTAAACTTTATTTTATGGAATTGTGAAATATCAATTTTCATGTTTGTAAATTTTATCATGAATTAGATTAATTAATGGGTTAATTAATTAGTGGAATGACGTGATTAGGAAATTGATGGGATGTTTATATTATGGAATTGGTCAATTAATGGGATTGTAAAATTGGTTAATTGTTGAAATATGGAATTATTTTATAGTGTGAATAAAGGGATGTTAGACATATCATTGAAATTTTAGTGGTTTTTATGAATAAATTTTTATAGATTGATTAATAGTGAATTTTTCATATTATTCCATGTGATTAAAGTAAATAATTATGATTTTATTGATAAATTTAATTTAAACGCAATGATGTGAAGTGTTGACAAGATTGTTAATGGTGATTAAACATGTTAAATATGATATATGAGATTTATGTGATTATTTGACATATGAGTGTGGGACACATAGTGATTCTCAAAACAACCATATGTGATTATAAAGAGGCATGAGATATGGATTGATTATCTAAATACCCATGGGATGATAGAAAGGATATTATATACCCATGAGATTGAAATTGGGAAATGGTTACAAATGGATATGGAATGAAATAAAATTATATGTATAATGAAATCCCATATGTTAATGAAGTATGAATTCCCTTTATGATATGGTTTCGACTCAACCATGGGATGAAGTAGGTAATGATGGTTCAGGTGTCATCGTGAACCCAAGGAAAATAATGTTGTTAAATAAGAAATAATTTAATATATAAAATAATTACTTTATATATTTTAATATATTCATTATACCATTTCATATTGTTTTATTTGATATCATTTTGACAATATTGGTGGTGGACTATTGATTTGTACTCACACCATACCAGGGCTTCCTGATTGGAACCTGAATAGATTTTTGTTTTTTAGTATAGAATAAGGGAAGGAGACCTTTCCTAGGAGGATGAGTTGGGATGGATTATGGATGATGGAACTAGAAATGGTGTTGAGACCCACTTGTGAGTTGTCAATATCTTCATTTTTTGTTTTTGATTTTACTCTTGACACACATATGGCATGAATTATCTATAGCTTTAGTTTATGATATTGTTTATTGTTTTGGTTCATCATACAATACAAGTTGTCCTAGTTATATTATTATTCATGTTCTTCTTTATTATCAGTACGTTATTGATTATTTATTTCTATTGATGTTATTATATAAAGAGGGTACAGTATCCCCATGGTATCTAAATTATAACATCAATGCTAGTCAATAACCTCTACCATAATGGGAGGCATGCTAGAAGTCATTTGACTGACCAGCTTAGGGAATCGGTGTGTGGAACCTAAGTCGAGATGTCACAATGATGGCGGTTATGTAACATCCATACTTATTACTGGCTTGATAATGTTGGAGGATTCTACATCTCCTTCAGAGACATCCCAAGATGCCAAAGGCTGGAAATAAATACCCAACGGCTCCAATAACTATGGGGCTGATTTTCCTTTTATGAATATAACGACTAACCAAAAAAAAGTATCAGAACAACCACTACACGATGGATGATAAAAATGAAATAAAACTCAAAATTTCATTCATAAATACTATACTAAAATAAAATACCACAATGGAAGACTACCATAGTAATGAAAACAATTGTTGAAAAGCTAACAAAACTCTATGACAAATAGAAGACCCCACGTTCCACAATCTCCATGATAAAACTTTATCAAACATCCCAAGAATCATGGAGTGGTGATAATGACATGTGATAATTTACCTTTTCCCATGTCATTGTAGATGACATGTTCAAAATCACCAATTTTCCAATGTTGTGGTGAGTACTAAAACTTAGTAGTTTTCCCCCAATGACTTCCCTACTCATTCCACTATGATAAAAATTTTAGAAATATTTATATTAAAATTTTTTATAAATCAATTCCTAAAATAGTTTATATCATTTCTTATAAGATCATAGTCAAATAGGTTTCAAAGGAATGCACATAAATAGTTCTTTAAATGATTTAACATTCTATACTAGTGTAACCATTCCCTTCAACATAGCCACACAACCAACAATGTAGGATACCTAGAAGATGGGGAATCCCAAACCCTTATCTGACCCATAAATGATGGGAGGACTTATTACCATTATCCAAACTCAATGCACTTGAAGGTTAGACGTGGGATAGCCCTAACCGTTATCCACACCAGTAACGATGGGGGAGACTCCTGAACCATAGTCGTCTTGAATGCACATGAATGATTGATGGGGGATATCCTTGACACATATCCATCCAAATAATGATGGGGGGAATCCAGGCCCTTATCCTTCCAAAAGTCACATTAACACATGTAATATTTTCTCCCAATCACAATGTGAAACCAATCATTTCATCCTTTTCAACAAAACAATACTTTTATTAAAAAACTATAAAAATAATTTTGAAATTATTTAAATAATACCATCCTTTTATTGAAAACATTTCCATGAAACCATTTATAATAATTCCATATAATAGACTATTTAAAAGAATCATTTTAAAAACATGAAAGCATTTTAACATTCCAACAAATTTTTAATTTTCCACAATTCTTTAAACCATAACTAAAGTGGGTTTTCAAATATTAATTCAATTGAATTTCAAAACAAATTTCAATAAAAAAATAAATTTGAAACAAATCCTTTGTGTTATAAATATAGGAGTTAATTTTGAAGCCACATACCTTGGTATTTTTGGAAAAAATGATAAACAACCTGAAAACATCACATACCTTACTTGAATCTCCATGAGACAACTTTAGATATCTTCCCTTATAAAAAAAACCAAATATAAACTTATATGGAATCGCAAACCACGTATATACCAATAACATATATATATATATATATATATCTAAGTAAACTAATGGAACGATGAACTATATCTATGAAAACACATTACGAACGATTAAGAACGAAGACATTCTGCAAGAATAGGGATTCAACACACCAAAAAATGGCTCTGAATAACTTCTGATCCACTTGGTAGAGGTTATATATCCTTTTAGGGACAAAAATATTTATATAGGACAGTATAGGTGGAAAAGAGTTGGTCAATGTGTAAAATGAGTGTGATCCACTTTTAAAGGATCTAACTTTTACCTCACACATGGTTTAATCACACAATTAGGGAACCTATATGCTAACCAAGATCATACATATATATAATGAATTAAATCACACAGCTGGTGCACATGGCATCCAAACCATGCGCTGATTATTCCAAAGCTCTTTATCCAACATTTTTGATACACTACAGGGTTTCTCCTAGGATGCCACATAGGTTGGACAAACCATGCGCAACCCTTTCACCTCACCTTTTTCCCATCTCTCACTATGCAAGGTTTTATAAAAGTGTTTCTTGGTTTGCATAAAATATGCACCCCCATGTACCTATATAAAATTCTCAAAAACTCTATAACGGTTCCCCAAAATCTCCTACACTTCACCCTTATACGTTATGTACTTAAAAATCATAAATAAAGGGATACATAAAAAAACTGGGGGTACAAAATTCTCCCCATAATTTTCCATTCTATCCCCAATAAGTATAAAAAAAGTTTCTTTTAATGTGTTTCAGCCATTGTACTATTGTTTCCTTCTCACATTTACATGTCTCTCCCTGAATCGGACCATGTTATTGCAAAACCTACACCAGGCCAAGGTTTTTCCAAACATGACTTCTTCGTGACTATACATAATATTAACCAATAAATGTACCAATGAAGCATCTGAATCATGGTTAACATGATCCCATCTGATCAGATTTTCAAGATCAGGTTGATACTTTTTCAACTGAGATATGTGGGACACATTGTTTACCGCACTAAAGTGTGGTTGGGATACCAAATGTTATTCCACCTCACCAACCCATTTTATTATCTAAAATGGGGCTATATATCAAGGAGATAACATACCATTATTCCCAAAAAATCGATACACAAACCATTTAGAGATCCCCATGAACACATGATAACTCAATGTGAATGACAATGACCATCGATGATGATTAACATTTGATTTCTGAAAACATTGAGCCATCTCCACCTGATTGAATTCAAAAGATTCTTCTATATTGTTTCATGGACTAGTGTCATCCCAAAAAGTGATGTCTCACCTATTTCCACATAAAAATCTATAGAAACGTAAGGAAACCAATAAAATTCTTCAAAAAAATCCATATGTATTGAGGCATGATAGTTGTTATTATATGAGAACTCCACTAATGGTGTGTACTTTTACTATGATCCACCAAAATTCAGTACACTATCCTTAACCTTGTCTTCCAATGATTGTATCGTCCTTTCTTATTGGTCGTCTATCTATGGATGATACGTCATACTCCTAATCAACTATGTCTCCAGGACCTTCTGTAAGGATATCTAGAAATGATACGTGAACCTCATATCGCTGTCTGATATGATTGAGACTCATATTCCATGTATCTTCACCACTTCTTGAATATTCATTTATGATAGATCATTAATCATATGAGTCTCACAAGTAGGGATTAAATGGGTCGACTTGGTTAGATGATCTACTATCACCCATATGGAATCATGCTTCTAAACCATTCTAGGGAGACCTTTAACATAATCGATAACTATCTTCTCCAATTTCCATGTTGGAATAGGTAAAGACTACAACATACCTGCTGGTCACAGATTTTTTTTCTTAACTTGCTAACAAGTTAATAATCGTGTAACAAACTCATCTTCCTTCCTTTTCATGTTGACCCACCAAAGCGGCACATTCAATTTCTTACAAATCCTCTCTATTCCCAGATTAACATCAGATGTCAGATGGTCTTAATGATGAAAAATTTATTCATGATAAGTTATATGTACAATAATCTGTCTCAAACCCACAAATCAAAACTCTCAACCAGCCTCTAGCACTCAATGGTCTCCCCACCATTGATTTTTGACCTCATAGAAACACATTCAACATCAGATGTATGTTCCTCTATTACCATCTTCAAAAAGATAAAAATAATTGAAACTAGAAATAAAATCACAACATCACCTAGGTCTTCACATTCCACAAGAATATAGGCTAAGAATGATATCAACTTCAACTCATCTAATGATTCTTTGTCCAACTATTCATATGACTTTCTTCTTAATGAATATTCAACATTATTATCATTTCCTAGTGTATACATCAAGTCAAACTCGAACATATGAAGATACTCCATCCATGTTATTAGTCTTATATTAATTTGGCATCAGGAAAAAAATATTTTTGAAGATATTGTGATTTGTTAATATCATAATTTTTTCACCATAGAGATAATGTATCCTATACCTCAATGCATGGAAAACATTAGATAACTCCAAATTGTGTGTCATGTAATTATTCTCATGCACTCTTAACATCATTAATCCATAAAAATCATCACGTTCTACATGCTTAGAACACACCCCAATCATAATACCTAGTTATCACAATACAATACATACCCTTATCTTGATTAAAAAATGGATTGGTGTGAATGTAAGGTCAACATTTAGTTCATGAAAAGACTTTAGATATTCCTCTGTCAATTTGAATGAAAATTTATTCTTTTTCGATGAATTTGATGGGGACAATAGCTATGAAACTTTGTCCACAAAGCGACGATAATATCTATCTAGGCCAAGTAAACATCTTAATTCAAAGACGTTCCATGGTAGTTTCCAAGATATAATAATATATATCTTTTTGGGATCCACTAAAACAAAGTTTTTAGAAATTACATGGTGGTTATGTCTGAAAGAGCACTGTCAAGGGAGCCCTCAAATGATTAGTGATTTTGGGGTACTTAGGTGAAGCATAGTGGCTGACCAAGGTCGTCTCTCAAAGGAGGAAGTGAATTAAAACCATTTTTAGAGGTATTCTAGAAATAAAATAAAAGAGAATAAAAAAACTACTTGAAAGGATGGGGGTGGTTGTTTATAGTTTTTGAATCTAGAAGAAGTTTTCTGGAAGAAGATTGTATTTTTTTAGTTATGAAATAAAGTTTGATTAAAATGACACAACAAAAAGATGTTTGTTTAGACAATATTTAAAAGACGTAATCGATATAACTCTACCTATTAAATAATTTATTAATCATTATAATTTAAATTAATATTCAATTAATTATGATCCCCTAATTTGTTAAATCCCGAACCCTATGAGAATTAACTTTACCACGAAGATGAAGTGAATTTAACCTTAGGCTAACTTCAGAACATGCAATCGCAACACCCTGCTTTGATTGATGTTCTAAGATTAGATTATGGTCAGTGGTAAATTGAGACGCATAACCACACTGGAAATGAGGATTAGTTGAGTTTAGGGATAGTATTTGAACTCTAAAAATTGATCCCGTGTGGTCTTGTATTACCGATTAAGATCACGCTCTCAAAATTCACACAAATCCCAACCTCGCGCGTTTTGTGTTAATTGTTCAATATCTCACTTAGTTTATTCTAATTTGAAAACTCAATTAATGGATCATTTTTAGTGAATTAAAGTAGATCATTTATTGAAAATAAATAAATGAATAATGTGAGAGGTCGACCGATTACTAAAAAGAACTACTCTTCTATGGGCGGTGTAGTCATCGTGGAGACGTATTGCATAAGAAAAGGATTGAAAGGGTATAACCCAATCTTGTCTCCACTATTGATTCCAACCCAATTAAGAAGATTACGAGAAGAAGAAAAGGGAAGAACACATAATATTATTTGAAAAAAATTCAAGAAACAAACATGAAATAAAAGAAATACAAAGAAGAGGTTGGAGAGGAGAGCCTTTTTGGAAGAGAGGTTTGCACAAAGGCTTACTTCTTCTAAGAGTTGTGAGGGGATCCCAAGAGACAAACATTCGGCCACACCTTCCCAAAGCCTTGACCAGACCTCACAAAGAGTTAAAACCCCCTTTAAATAGAGTTTGTGAGGGCTAGGGTTACATAACGTTTTATGTGTGAAATGAAAAACTCCGCCAAATATTTTATTCCACGTTTCACCGCCTATTTGATCTCTAAAACGAGTGAATTCACCATCCTTCCAAAAGGATTCTTTATTCCAAATCGGGTCCCTGAGCATTCCTCAAAATTGGGTCTCAATCCAAGCCCGTATGAAGAAGATATGTCCCAAATACAGAACCCATGTGCATTCTGCCAAGTCCAGCCCACCATTGGATTAATGGCCCATTTAATCCTTCCAAATGCACTAATCATCTCTATAGTCATGAATAAAAGTTGTAGAAAATTACGTTAGTAACCCTGTTAAAAAATTTAAAATTAAAATAAAAAATATATAAAAATTTAGCATCCAAATACTACAGTGCACTATAAAGGGTAAAACAGGAATTTTCAACAAATTTTCAAATGAATGATTGAATCCCAAATATTTTATAAATAAACATATTTAACACAATGTGAGGAAAATATATTATTTATTATCAATAAAATATTAAACAAAATAGTGTTTTATCAACTCCCCCACACTTACCCTTTTGTACTCCTAGGAAAAACCCCTTGTCAAGTAAATATCAATATCAAATCAAAACCAATTTTAGAACACATATCATTGGGATCCATTAATTCTACACCAAGAATAAAATGATATCATGCCTCATAAAAAACATTATTTCAAGTTCTCTATTAGTATCATTTAATATATTTCCACTTCATTTATCCTCCCATGCACAAAACACTTACCTCGCTTGAATTTTCTCTCATCACTCAAATATCAATTTTTTGCAATGTCTTTCTCATGAAAACTCATAAAAGGGTCACCATAGGCTTGATAGATTCCTACATCGCCACCTGATGTGAGTTAAGGACATATTTTTATCATGAGGACTTTTCAGGGTTGTTCTGTGGCTTTCTGTTGGTAGGATTTAGATGTGAAAATTTATGAGGCTGAATGAGGAGGGTTTGGCCCTTTGTGAAGCAAAATTACATTAATTTAATTTTCACTTAAATATGGTCTTCTCCTCAATCCCCATAGTATCAATTCAGCTCCATCATCATAAAAATTCATTAAATTTTTACACCATTCATCATTTCAGCATCAAAAAATGTCAATCTTCTCAAACATGATTTTCTTGAAAGCTCCAGAAAGGAACAACCTTCCACCTTAATTAGAAGCTCCAGAAAAGGCACCGCTTCACTTGTAATGAAATCTAACGAAAAGGCACATATTTCAATATAATTACATTCTTCAGCAGCAAAAAAATCGCTTAATAATTTTATTTTCCACCCAATGTATCACAGAATGTGGTAGCACAACACAACATAGCTTCCCCCACACTTAATCTCAACTAGATTATGCAATTTCACTTGAAGAGTTGGTAGGATATGGGAAAGTTGGCTTGTAATGTGGCTAACCTAACAGGATGTGCATGGATTCTAAGGGATTCAAGGATTAAATGTTCAAGGTAGGCCATTATAAAAGAGGATTCATTGAAAAGGGGGCTTTAATACTAAACAAATTCCTCAATCATTTAAACATAAGTACCTCAAACCCTCATGTTTTGACAGAAATAAATCAAATTCTGGTTAAATCAAGCATGGTTTGGTTCTCTCAAGAAGTGAGGTGAATGTAAAGAATATGAAAATAATGGTTCAGAAGCCTCACAAGAAAGTGTTTTCAAATATAAAGACAGTGAGATGTGGCATGGGATTCAAAATTTGGTGTACTTTTCATGAAATTACTAAGTATTTCTTCTTGAAACAAATTCATTTTCAGCATTCATTTAATCTTAGTTTCAAGGGATAAATTGTTTCCCTAATTGATATGCATTAAAATATTGTGATGAGAATCATTTCAGCTCAAAAATTTCAAAAACACAACGAAAATTGAAAAATAAACACACAAAATTTGAAAAAAACACACAATTTTTTGTTTGTTTTTTATAAATCAGGGAAATTTTTTTGAATTTACTAAACTAAAAGGTTCCCTCCTCCAAACTTAAAATATTTCATTTTCCACAATGTGATCCCATGAGATGCTATATGCACATTAAATGCAGAATTTTTTAATAGGACAAATAATATAAAAGTGAAAGGGTTAGGAACAGCCTGATTAGATCAAGTGATGATGGGGTCATGTAGTGTGATAAAATCCACTGCATCAGTAGGATCTCCCTCAATGTATCTATTCAAACGTTTCCCATTGACTGTAAAGCTCCATCCAGTGTCCTCTTGTGTGATCTCCACTGCACCATAAGGAAAAACATTAGATACAATATAAGTACATAACCATCTGGAATGCAACTTATTAGACATCAGCTTCAGTCGTGAACTGTAGAGAATGACTTTTTCTCCAACATGAAACTCCCTTTGTTGGATCATTCTCTCATGAGCTGCTTTCGATCTTTCCTTGTAGGGACTTGAGTTCACATATGAAGACAATCTAATCTCCTCAAGCTCTTGAATTTTCATCTTCCTTTGGATTCCAGCTTGGGACAAATCCACGGTGCATTTCATTATAGCCCAATAAGCCTGATGCTCAACTTCCACGGGGAGATGACACACTTTCCCAAAAACAATCCGAAATGGGGACATACTAATTGGTGTCTTGTATGCTGTCCTATAATCCCACAATGCATCATCCAAGCGCTTTCTCCGATCCTTCCTATTTGGCTGCACAGTTTTCTCCAATATTTGTTTCAACTCACGATTTGAAACCTAAGCCTGACCATTTGTTTGGGTATGGTATGGTGTTGATGTTTTGTGTGTCACCCCATACATTCGAAGGAGGGAAGAAAAATTCCAATTGCAAAATTATGTCCCTTGGCCACTGATGAAGGCCTTTGTTACTCCAAACCTGTAGAAAATTTGAGTCTTGACATAATCTACTACAACATTTGAATCGTCAGTCTTGGTGTCCTTGGCCTCCTCCCATTTACTCACATAATCAACAACAACCAAAATAGTAAAAAATCCAAATGAACTAGGAAAAGGACCCATAAAGTCAATGCCCCATACATCAAAAATCTCACAGAATAGTATGGGTTGTCGGGGTATCTCATGTCTCATAGTAATATTGAAAGTGTGTTGGCAATGAGAGCATGAATTACAAAACACATGGGAATCATGGAAAAAGCTAGGCCAATATAATCCAGAGTCCAAAACCATCCTAGTTGTCCGTTGGGGTCCAAAGTGTCCACCATAAGCAAGTGTATGACATAAATGAAAAATAGACTCAAACTCATGATCGGGAACACACCTCCTAATGAATTGGTCACTACACATGCGCCAGAGGTAAGGATCATCCCACACATAATACCTAGACTCACTTTTTAATTTTTGGACTTGATGATTTTTAAATTTTATGGGATTTCAGAGGAAACAATGTAATTAACTAAATCAGCATACTAAGGATGCGTACCTAAGATGGTATAGAGATGCTCATCGGGGAAAGTGTCCTGAAGTGGTACCTAGTCCAAGGTGTCATCCTCTAGTGTGTGTGTAAGCCTACTCATGTGGTCTGCCACCAAATTCTCTGATCCCTTCTTGTCCTTTATCTCAATATCAAATTCCTGAATAAGGATCATCCAACGGATGAGTCGTGGCTTTGCGTCTGGCTTCTTTAGGAGGTACCTCAAAGCGGCATGGTCAGAAAAAAACTACATTAGAGCCCAATAAATATGAATAGAGTTCATCTAAAGAAAATATTACAGCAAGAAACTCCTTTTCGGTGGTTGTGTAATTTTATTGGGCAGAATCGAGTGTTCTCGATGCATAGGCGATCACATGTGAACGTCCCTCCACCCTTTGAGATAATACAGCTCCAACTAAAAAGTTGGAGGCATCACACATAAGCTCAAAAGGAAGGTCCCACCGCGGGGGCTGTATGATCGGTGGAGTGGTCAGACACTCCATTAGCCCATCAAATGATACCCTGCATGAATCATCAAAATTGAATTCAATATCTTTTTAAAGCAATAGAGATAAGGGTAGAGCGATCTTACAAAAATCTCTGATTAAGCATCGATAAAATACATCATGTCCAAGGAATGGTTGAACATCACGCACACATGTAGGATATGGAAGGGATGAAATAATGTATACCATAGATTTATCAACTTCAATGCCATGTTGTGAGACTATATAACCTAAGACAATTTACTTTTCGACCATGAAATGACATTTTTCAAAATTTAAGACCAGATTCTTCTAAATACAACGATTCAACACCTTTCCCAATATAATTAGACATTTATCAAATGAATACCCATACACTATAAAATCATCCATAAATACCTCCATGCAGGTCTCAATAAAATTAGAAAAAATACTCACCATGCATCTCTGGAAGGTACCTAGAGTGTTGAAAAGTCCAAATGGCATCCTTCAGTTGGAAAATGTGCCAAAGGGACAGGTGGATGTAGTATTCTCATGATCCTCCTGAGCTATAGGAACCTGAAAATATCTAGAAAATCCATCCAAGAAACAATAGCATATCTTCCCCGCTATTCTCTCAAGCATCTGATCAATAAATGGGAGGGGGAAATGGTCTTTACAAGTGGAATTATTTTGTTTCCTATAATCAATACACACATGCCAACTATTTTGTACCCTCATTGGAACTAACTCATCTTTCTCATTTTTAACAACAGTAACACCACTCTTCTTAGGCACAACCTGAATTGAACTTACCCACTGAGAATCTGAAATGCGAAAGATTACACCTTCCTCGAGAAATTTCTCAACTTCTTTTTTAACACCATATAGGAGGGCGGGATTGAGTCTCCTTTGTGGTTGTCTCACCAGTTTAGCCCCATCCTCCAAGATAATCCTATGCATGTAAATGGAGGGGCTAATACCTGATATGTCAGCCAAGGTCCACCTGATTGCCCTGATGCTCTCCCTCAAAATATTAAAAAGTTTTTCTTCATGTTCAAAAGGGAGATTGTTATCAATGATAACAGGTAATCTCTCAGCACTCAACAAGTATGATTATTTCAGATTTGGTGGCAATGGATTGAGTTCTAATGAGGGAGGGTGTAGTATGGATGGAGACATAGAAGGAACTGAAATATGTGCACAAAGAGCATCAGTATCAGAATATACATCATCAAAATCAGAGAATAACACATCAAATCCGTCAGCATACTCTATATCCATGTCATAATTAGAGTTCACATGATCAAAATCGGAATATGATTCCATTTCAAAATCAAATCTTAGAGAGTCGTGTTCCTTAGAAACGGGGGTGTAAGTACTCTTAGACATCAAAACAGAACCAGTACTCATAATCTCCCTAAGAACAGGACAATCCAATTCCATTGTGTTTTTACTTGGTGGTTCAAAATGGGAGATAACAAATGTAGGATGATCCTCTGAGGGGTACTTCATGGAATCCATAACAATAAATATCACAACTTCATCCCCAAATTCCATGGAAAGTGTACCCTCATTATCATTTATGATAGTTTTTGCAGTTTTGAGGAAGGGTCTACCTATGATAATGGGAGCATGAGAACTTACTTGATCTTCCTCCATGTTAAGCACGTATAAATCAGCTGGTAAGATCATGTATCTTACCCGGAAAAGTACATCCTCAAGAACTCCTGCTGGATATACAGTAGCTCTATTTTCCAACTACACCACTACCCTTATTGGCATAAACTCACCAACCTGCAAGGAAGAGAATACGGAGTGAGGAATCACATTTATTGAAGCACCTAAATCACAAAGAGCATCTGAGAAGTGCAACTCCCCTATGGTACAGGGGACGGTGAATGTCCCTGGATACTTACACTTTGGTGGCATTGCTAGAGTTGGGGTAATGAGTACTGAGACATTCCTTCCAAGGTTGATCCTCTCATTTCCCTTGAGCCCTCTCCGATTGGTGAAGAGTTTATTTAAGAATTTGGCATACCTTGGGATTTTCTTAATGGATTCAAGTAGAGGAATGTTGATCTCCACACACTTGAATGTGTCAAAAACCTCCGTTTTCATTGCTTCTTCAGCCATCTTCTTGGTTTGAACAACCCTATTTGGAAAAGGAAGGGGTTTAGGAGGAACATCATCAATATTTTTCTTACCTTTATCTTTCTCCATAGTTTTCTAATCAGTTGGTATGGAATGCAGCTTCTCTGGAGTATAGGTGAATCCTGGTGGAATGGTAGGTACAGATGTATCATTCATTTTCTTCCCACTTCTCAATGTGATGACACTAACATTCCCCATTGGATTTGGAGTGTGTTGGGAAGGTATATTTCTAGAATTATTACTTACATGTTCATGGAGGGTAGTGGCAATCTGGATCATTTGAGTGTTCAACTCCCTCAACTATGAAATTTTACTCTTCAACTCATTCTGTTGATTAAGAACAATTTATTTCAAAAGATCATCAGTATTAGAATCTACCTTTGGTGGTTGATTCCCATGTTGTTGGATTTTTTATGTTTGGGATTCAAATCTTCGTTGGGGTTGTTGGAAACCCTGCTAGTAAGGCGGAGGCTGCTAGAAGTTTTGTTGAAAGGGTGTCCTTTGTTGTTGTCCAGAGCCATACCTCATGTCCGGTTGATCTTTCCACCCTTGGTTGTATGTTGGAGAAAATGAATCAAACTTATTTTGGGGATATGGTTGTTTTTTCTGCTGAAATGGTCTCCCTGGGAATACTGCTGCACAATCTTCTGTTTCCTATAGTTGGGGGCAACAGTCAGTTGGATGTCATGTATCAGTGAAAATTACACAAGGCCTTAAAAGAGTCGGTTGGGATGTCTTTTGAGCCAAAGAAGTTTGCCTCACTAGAGTGGTCAATTCTTTCAACATTTTATCAATCAAATGACTTTCAAGAGAAGGACTTACCTGGTGTACTCCCCTGACATGTGGTGTACCTCGATCGCAAAATTTTTTGAGAGTTTTGGGCCATCGTTTTGATCAATGCACGTGCGGCTGCTGGTGTCTTTTCCACCAATGCTCCTCCAGCTGCAGCATCTACCATGCTTCTCTCCATAGGTTTTAGTCCTTCATAGAAGTACTGGATGAGTAATTTCTCACTGATTTGGTGATGTGGGCAGCTTGCACACAACTTCTTGAATCGCTCTCAGTACTCATACATTGACCCCCCTTGGGATTGCTTGATCCCCGATATCTCCTTTCGAATGGATGTGGTCCTTGATGCTGGAAAAATCGTTGCAAGAAAATATGTTTCAAATCATTCCAACATTTTACATCTTCAGGTTGCAAATAATACATCCAAACTTTGAAGCTCCATCAAGTGAGAATATGAATGCTCTTAATTTAATTTGATCTTCAGAAAAATTTCTTGGTTTCAATTTTGATCAAACCACATTAAATTCTTTCAAATTTTTAATGGTATCCTCACCAGATAGGCCATGAAAATTTGGAAGTAAGTGAATTAACCCAGATTTCTGTTCAAAGTCCGATTCGAGATTTGGGTATGCAATACAATTTTGTTGATAGTTAATATAAGGTGCAGCCAATTCTCAAATGGTTATATTTAGCTCATTGTTATTATTTCCAGCCATTGGTTCTTATTTTATGTTTGAATTTGAATAGCTTCTAATTTCAATGTTTCCATAAGTGAGGAATTCACCAACTGGTTGAATATTGAAACTTCCCGTAGACTGAGAATGTCTGATTCAAGCCCTAAGGCTACGTTGAATCTCAGGTCAAGATATAAGAGAACTTTAGGATTAGTTCGTGTCATAAATCAAATAAAAATTAATATAAAGTGATTGGACCATAGTAAAATAAAAATGAGAAGTTGAGTTGATGGTCCAAAAAGAAAAGACGAGGATGAAAAAAAATGAAAACATGAGAAAGGGTAAAGATGTGAGAGAGAGGTGAAGAAAATAATAAAATGAAAAATAAAATAAATACCTCTAAATGGTTGAATAAATTACTTTCCTCCCCAGAAATGGTGCCAATTTGAAAGAGCACTGTCGTGGGTGCCCTCAAATGATTAGTGATTTTGGGGTACTTAGGTGCAATAGAGTGGCTGACCAAGGTCGTCTCTCAAAGGAGAAAGTAAATTAAAACTATATTTAGAGGTATTATAGAAATAAAATAAAAGAGAATAAAAACACTAATTGAATGTATGGGGGTGGTTTTTTATAGTTTATGAATCTAGAAGAAGTTTTCTGGAAGAAGATTGTATTTTTTTGTTTTTATTTTTGAAATGAAGTTTGATTAAAATGACACAACAAAAAGATGTTTGTTTAAGAAATATTTAAAATACGTAATCGATCTAACTCTACCACTTCAATAATTTATTAATAATTATCATTTAAATTAATATTCACATAATTATGATACCTTAATTTTTTAAATCCCAAACCCTACAAGAATTACATTTACCACGAAGACGAATTGAATCTAACCTTAGGCTAACTTCGGAACATTAAATCGCAACACCCTTCTTTGATTGATGTTATAAGATTAGTTTATGGTCAGTGGTAAATTAAGGCACATAACCACTCTGGAAATGAGGATTAATTGAGTTTAGGGATTTTATTTGATCTCTACAAATTGATCCTGTGTGGTCTTGTATTACCGATTAAGATTGAGCTCTCACAATTCACACAAATCTCGACATCGCGCGTTTTGTGTTAATTGTTCAATTGCTCACTTAGTTTATTGGAATGTGAAAACTCGAGTAATGGATCATGTTTATTAAATTATAGTAGATCATTTATTCAAAATAAATGAATGAATAAGGTGAGAGGTCGACCGATTACTAAAAAGAACTACTCTTCCATGGGCGGTGTAGTCATCATGGAGACGTTTTGCATAAGAAAAGGTTTGAAAGGATATAACCCAATCTTGTCTCCAGTCTTGATTCCAACCCAATTAAGAATATTAATAGAAGAAGAAAAGGGAAGAATACATAAGATTATTTGAAGAAAAATTAAAGAAACAAACATGAAATAAATGAAATACAAAGAAGAGGTGGGAGAGGAGATCCTTTTTGGAAGAGAGGTTTCCACAAAGTCATACTTTATCTAAGAGTTGTTAGGGGCTCCCAAGAGACACCCATTCGGCCATACCTTCCCAATTCCTCGACCAGCCCTCCCAAGTGGTTAAAACCCCATTTAAATAGAGTTTGTGAGGGCTAGAGTTACATAACTTTTTAAGTGTGAAATGAAAAACTCGGTCAAATATTTTATTCCATGTTTAACCACCTAGTTGACCTCCAAAACACGTGAATTGACCGGCCTTCCAGAAGGAGGATTTGTTCCAAATCATGTCCCCGAGCTTTCAACAAAATTTGGGGTCAATACAAGCAAGGATGAAGATTATAATTCCCAAATACAGAACCCATGTCCATTCTGCCGAGTCCAGCACACCATTGGATTAAGGGACAATTTAATCCAATCCAAATGTACTCTTTAGCTCTAGTGTCATGAATAAAAGTTTTAGAAACTTAAGTTAGGAACATGTTTACAAAATTGTAAATTCAAATAATAAATATAAATATATTTAGCTTCGAAATACAACAGTGCACTATAAACGGTAAAACTGGAATTTTCACCAAATTTTCAAATGAATGATCAAATCAAAAATATTTTATAAATAAATATATTTAACACAATGTGAGGAAAATATATTATTTATTATCAATATAATATTCAAATAAATAGTGTTTTCTCAATTTACTACCTCTAATATTCAATAGTCACACATTGATAATTTGGAATACAAATTATGATCTCTCAAGATTCCATGCACTATCTGCAAGTGTTTATCTTGCTTATCCCTAGTCCTTGAATACACCAATCTGTCATCCAAAAAAACCACAAAAATGAATCCCGATATCTGTATAAAGATTGATCCATCAATTCCACTAATTATTTGGGTGAACTCATTAGATCAAAAGGATTTACAACATATTCATAATGTCCATATATGCTTCTGAAAGATGTATTTAGAATATACTCCTTATGTACTCGTAATTGATGATAGTCGAACCATAATTCAATTTTAGAGAATAAATTAGTTCCTATAAATTTGAAGAATAGATAATCATTGCATTGAAGTGGATACCTATTATTTATCATTACTTGGATAAGAATATGATAATCTACACATAGCCTTGGACTTCTATTTTTTCACAAATAGGATTGGGGATGCCTATTGAGATGTGCTTGGTCAAATTAAATCGTTGATTTATTTCTCTTCCAACCACACATTTTGTTATCCTAATTATTTTGGTTTAATTCTATAAGACAAAAGTGATATTGGACTGGTCCCTAGGAGGGGACCAGTCATAGAATCCACTTCCCTTACCAGTGGTAACCCAGGGAAGTTCTTGGGAAAACCATATAAAAATTGATCTGTGACTACTAGAAAAATGTTATCCTCGATCTCTTCGATTGATGTAAAGGTCAATGCCCCCAATTGGTATGATATCATTCATACTACTGGTTCTAACAAATCTGTTGCACATTTCTTCAGATTCTTTATCCTTTATAGAGATCCTCGACACCACCCTCGGTCACAAAACAAACTATTCTATTATATTAGTCTATGCTGGCCTTGAATTTTGACAACCAATCCATACACATGATTAAATCATAAATATCCATGTCCATTATAGGGAAATCCCATTTTAACAAAGCTCCATGAATATTTATTGCACAATATCTACACAAAAATTCTCGATATTTTCTTTCCCCAAGAGGAGTTTTAAGATTTATCAAAAATAGAATCATATCAAGTTTTAGACATTTCAAATTGATATCATGAGAAGAAATGAAGGAATATGATGCACCAGTATCAAAAATCACTTTCATTAGGTTATAATCCTAAATAAAATTACCTATCAATGTAGATGGTCTATCCAAATCATCCATAATCACATGCTTATCTATATATAATTGCTTCATTTATACACAATATTCTTTGGTTCCCTGATGATATTTCCCTTTCTATGGAATCATGGGATTATTGGAATCACTATGGATATATCTTCTCTACTGACAAGTTTTATTCTCCTACTCTCTCCCTGTTGAAACATATGACACCTGTGACACCTGAGATGTGCCTCGAGCACCAGACCCAAGAGTACTGCAATAATAGAGATTAAGATGTCCCATTTTATTGTAATTGTGGAATGATATTGATTATTCCATAAATTTGAACTTCATGCGAGTCATTGGACCACACTAAAAGCATAAAAGCCTTCTCTTGGGTCTTGGAGGAAGGTTAATTTCTCTTTTGGTTCGATTATAATGCGTTCCACCTCCTTGATAATATGTGTCCCTCTTCCTCTTACTCTCACTATTAGAGTTCTCACATTTTTCCATGAAGACAACCTTACATCCTCCCCTTGGGTTTTCAATAGTGAAAAATATCATAAAAAATAGCGTCTTTTCAGTCCTGACTCAATGGTTTGAAATGCATATGCAATTATTCAAACCAGCTATTAGATCACAAATGGCTCGGGTGCGACCACATTTCTTACAACCTCTTCTGACTGGTTTCTATGCCACATTCTAGGTCACATTTTCCAGAAACAAAACAACATCATAAGTATAACTCTCTATTAACTGAAGGCTTAACAATTTAAAATTATATCACTCAACTATCACCACATTTCATTCAAAATAAACATTTTCTATCTGTAACCATTTCTGAAAAATCTTCACCTATTTTTGAAAATCAAACCATTTTAAAAATAACACAATCATGCCCTTTTTCAAAATGATTCATTTGAAAATACATTCATTTTTTTTCAAAAATCATAAATCATATATAATTAATCAATAGAAGAGATTTCCTCATAATGGTAAATCATTTCTCTAATTCACGCCATGCTCTTATCACTGGCTAAACCTGTGAGCATGATATTTTAAAATCTTATAAGTGTCTCTAAAACAGGTATTTACCCAAATATATGGTATCTTGAAGTTCAACATAAAATGGATAGATATGTCTTTTTATGTTCTACACATAATTCATTGACAACCCTAATACTTTATATGATCACCACATATGGAATAGACATGAATGAATTCAACTCGAATACCCAGAAAACTAATGACTACTTGTTCCACAAGGAATGGAACAAGCTGATACCATTTATTTTCAACTTGCATTTGGGCCAAACAAAATAGCTACAATGTGTCCGGAACATGATTATGGACAAAACAAATCTAATACCATTTGTAACATCACTACTTTTCCTCACTGGATTGAGAAGGTTGGAGGATTCTTCTTTTCCTTAAGGAACATCCCCAAGATGCCAAATGAAGGAAATAAATACTGAATGGCTTCAATACCTATGGGGGATAATTTTCACTTTATAATAAAACCACTAACCAAACAAACCATAAATAAATAAACACTACATGATGCATGATAATAATGAAAGACAACTCTACATTTAATTTTTCAAAGCTGTACTAAAATTAAATACCATAGTAGAAGAATACAATACAATAGTAAACAATGGAAGACAAGGTAATAAGAATCCATTACAAACATAAGACACCATGTTTCACATGATAATTTCTCCAAATTTATCAAACATACCAAGTGTTACAAAGTGGTGAAAAAGACCTATGATACTATACCATTTCATATGTACTGATACATAAAATATACAAAAGAACCATAGTGACAATGTAGGGGAGAGAACTAAATTTCATCATGTTTTCCAAAATTACTTTCCAAAACATGCCACTAGGATAGAACATGTTATCTGTAACACACCCAAGATTTAATAGTACGTTATCTCATTAATGTAATGAAATAGATTGCACTGCATGCAACACCGATTTCAAGCACACCACAACTTACCAAACTAGCCGTTCAAAACGTTGTTATGAATAGTAATAACTGCATTTTGAATCTTATATACTCTATATAATTTTAACATCCATATTATGTGTTTCATAGACATAATATAAGAACAAATTCATTTTTCCAGAAAAAAGAAGTATTTTTCGAAAAATGCTATATTACCGCCTTTTAATGTGATCCTTTTTGAAATCGTATATTTGACACTTTTATATATTCAAGTTAAAGAAAATTAAATTCTTCTTTAGAAGTGCATCATAAAAATATTTTCAGGATAATTTTTTGGTACTTTTCTGATAACTTTCATATTTTGATGAATAGTGAAAAATACTTTGTTTTAATTGAAAGCAACATTTTTAATCGAAATTATTTATAGTGATAAATTATACATTTTAATGGTTTTGAAATATAATTAGATTATGATTTAATCATTTAATAAAATTTAGGTCATTATACATAATTTAAATTTTAAATTTGACATAAACAAATGTCAATATTATGATAGTTTTTACTTTCTAAAAACCCGCTTTTTGATTTGATAACATGAATTAATTATAAATTAATAAATGAAACTTCTATGTTTTGAATTTGGTAAATTAGACTTCATTTTTTAATTCAGAATATAAAAAATATCTTAGGGTAAATGTTTGGAATTTTTCTGAAAACATTCAATTTTTTATGAATAGTGAAAAACACTTCGTTATTATTTAAAACCGACCTTTTATTTAAATAATTAGTTAATTTATTTTTGGTAAAAATTTATACATAATACCTATATATGTTCAACTTAATTCATTGGATTCATTTTATAATAAGTTTTCATATAAACAAATTTAGCGAATATTTTACCTTCTTTAACCCTCCTTTAAGGAGCATTTACAAATGTGTATAAAAAATAATTTTACAGCCTCGGTGAGTTGAATTTAAAAAATATGAGAGACAAGGTTTATATAATTAATTAGAATGTGGTTCAATAAGATGAAAATTATTTCCCATGAATAGTATCTTTTGACTTTTATCTACCACAGTTAAAAGTAAATAGGGTAATTAAGGATAAAAATGATATTATAATTATCTTAACACATATCATAATTCTAATGGATATGTATAATTATAACACAAACTACCTTAGGAATAAAATAGGACCCCCTTTGGTCCACTTTAATAAAATAAGGAAAATTTTTATTATTTTATTTAAGAAGAGTTAAAAGAGTTAAATTCAATGTTTAATAACTAAACCATTTTTTAATATAGGGTTATACATAAGATAAATTCGACTATAAGTATTAATTAGAAATCTAATAAATTTTCCTACATAATGGTATTTTTTTTTAATTTTTAAGCATTAAATAATTTAAATTATTTATGACACAATGATGATAGGGTTTTTACCATATTATTGAAATATTAAAATAATTTATATTATAAATATCCAAATAAATGTAATTTGAGACTTCTGATGAATTAAACTAATTTCAAAGGTTAATATTACATGTTAGTGTTAGTAAATACATTTTATTAAAATTTATAATGTTTTTATGGCTTTCAAAAAAATAAAATACTAAATAGTGTATAAATTGACATAATTGAGTTTTTTAAAAAAATATTATATTATTAATTGATAAAATATTCCCAAAAATATATGGATCTCCCAAAAGACTTATATAAAGTTATATATATTAATTATGACACACATGGGGTTTTATTGGAATGTTATAGTAAGATTACTAACCATATAATATAAAAATACAAAGATACATGGCAAATGTCAAACTATTTAACTAAAAGTTAAATCTAAACGATAAGGTTAATATGACAACATAAACCATTATAAAACCTATTGGTTGAGAGATTTTTGAACCATACCCACTTTATCCTTTTAATAATTTTTTTGGGTCCATTAGATACTGAAAATTATTTTATTATAAAATAATATTTCATGCTTTTCCTAAAGTGAACCTCATCTCTCTTATAAAATGGAACTTCCCCTTCTCTTAAATTCACACCTCCAAAGCCTTTTTGCATGGACAAAATCTGCCCAAATATCCTCTCAATATTATTCTATTCATCATAGAGGCCTTTATTTCTTCAGAAAGACAACCCAAGGATCCCTTTTGATCAAATCGAAAGGTTGAACCCGAAGAAGAGGTAAATATTTCATCACATCTTTCATGGCCTTTTCTTCTTCCACTTCCTATTTATTTTCCTTTTCCATTCTAAAATAATGAATATAGTGTCTTCTATATATTGTGATGTTATTATAAAAATGGTAAAACCATTTTCATTACTCTATCCACATTATAAATGACAAAGTCATCATACATGCGTACGTTCAGATTACCGTCTCCACGTCCTGGTGTAGTTTGTTATTAAAAGACATCATTATTTGGATGGGTATAATAATGATTATAAATGATTTTATAATAAATATAACATGTTAATGATTCTTTATAAATGATATACCATCCAATTACATATGATTTTTCCATCAATATATTGGTATTGCTGCTCGTGCGTATGTACAAATTACCCTCTCTATGAATGCGATTGGATTCATTCCCCATCGTAATCATTCAAGAATATTTTTCATTTTATGATTAAAAAAGATGTTTATGAACATACTCTCATTCTGTATATGAATCAAATACATCCTATCCATAACAAACATGGCTTATATAACAAAAAATATAAATTAAAATGAATCAGTTAACACCGGGAATGACGATACTACTAAAATATTGTTAACAATGAAATATTATAAGATCGTATATGATATCATATTTATGTATATAGTTCGTTTATAATTTAATAACAATTTTTTAACTATTATACAGGGTTTTAACATACCATCGACAAATGGAAATTACAAGGTAAGGGTTAATTTCACAAGCTCTTTATTATCCGAGGTTGTTTTTATGTAAGTATGTACCGGGACATATTTATTATACAAGTCCTTGTTTCATAAAAGGGGTTTAAAAGGGATTATTTATAAGGGACTTTTTTAACAAAAAAATCATTTTAAATGTTTTAAAGATTTATTCTTCTATTCCTTTCTTATTAATGTCGATGTTTTAAAAAATGTTTTAAGGATTTATTTATGTGGACATGAATGTTTTAAAATATTAATTCATTTCAAATGTTTCAAAGTGGTATGGGACACTTTGATTCAAAACAATCTTTTAAATGACTTCCTTTATAAATTATGTGACTTTTAAATGATTTCATGAAAAATAGATTTTTCTCTCAAAGATTTTTACTGATTATTTTCAACTATGTCTGCATCATTTATGGGATATTATTTTTGATCGAGGTTGATTTATTATGATACAAATGTTCCATATTTTATTGAAGGTTATGGGATATGTTTGATTATGGATGTGTTATTTTTATACCATTCATGGTTTATGTATAATATATTGACATTTCATTTTCTAGTTTCAATTGGAATGTTTATGTTATTGTAACAACCCAAAATTCCATGGCACATTTCTCCTTGAATAATGCAATAGCTTGCATTGTATGCAACTTCGAGATTCTAACACATCGTGACCAATCAAACTAGCCGTGATGAATAGTAATACCAATTGTTTGAAATTTTATCAATTTTATCTTTTGAAATGGACTTCATTTCTGGGTTTTTAATATCAGAATTAACTTATGGTGAATTGTTGGTATTTTTCTGAAAACATTCAGTTTTTTATGAATAGTGAAAAACACTAAATTTTAATTAAAAAAACATTTTTAATGAAAATAATTTATAGTGAAAAATTATACTATTGAGTTGTTTTTATTTATAATTAGATTATATTTTTACCATTTAATCCAATGTTGGTCATCAAATTCAATTTCACATTTAAAATGGACATTAGAAAGTGTCAATATTTTGATAGTTATTATTTCTTAAAAACATGCCTTTTGTTTTGACAATGAGAATTAATTTTAAATTAATTTCTCCCACTTCGGTGTTTTGAATTTAGAAAAATAAATTTCATATTCATAATCAGGATCTCCAAATTGTATAAATAGGTAGATTTTATTTTTAGAAATTTTGAATAATTACTTCGGTAAATATTATATTTACCATGGATAAAGGGTAAATCCAGTAAATATGGTTAAAAAAATAATATTATAATAATTTTAAATTACTCTAACATGTGTTCTAACCCTATTGGATGATACATATCCGGCCATGGGCTACCTTGGGAAGATTTTGGGACCCCATGGAGCCACTTGTAAGGGATAATGACACTTTATATTAATTAAGTTATAGTAAATACAAAAATGACAAAAGAATATATCTTTTAGTAAAACAATTATTACATAGAGTAATATATGTTATCTCTTAAAATATAAATATCCATTATAAATATAAAGAAATTTAATACATAATGGTATTTTATTTATTGTTTTTATACATTGAATAATTAAATTTATTTATGACACATTGATGATGCATTATTTTCCTTATTAATGAAAGAATCAGATAAATGGTATTATTGATGTTAAAATAAATATAATTTGAACGTTTTTATGCCGTAAAAGAATTTTATAGGTCACTGTGACATGTTAGGAATGATTAAAAGAATTTTTTTCAAATTAATAATTCTGTTAAGAATTAAAAAAAACAAAATAGATAATAGTGTCAAAATTGACATAAAAGCGTTTTTAAAAAAATATATTATATTATTAATTGATATTTAATTCATAAAAATCAATGGTTCAGCCAAAGGTATTAAATAACTTTAAATATTTTAATTAATGAACCACTTGAGGTTCTCTTGTAAGTTTATTGTATGTCTAGTAACCATATAATATAAAAATGAAAAGAGACATCGTAAATGTCAAAATAAATAACTAAGAGTTAAATCTAGATAACAAGGTTAATATAGTGACCCAAACCTGTTTAAAACCTATTGGTTGAGTGGTGTTCGATCCATACCTATAGTATCCATGAATTAAATTATTTTTGAGCCATTATAAATAAAAAATGTATGTTATTATAAATTTATATTTCAATATTTTCCTAAGGTGCCCCTCACCACTATAATAAAAGGGAAATCACACTTATATCAAATACACACCTTCAAAGCCATTTGGATTGGCCAAAACCAAACCAAATATTATCTTAACTATCTACCCTTCGCCTTAGAGTCCTTACTTTATTCAGAAAGCCAACCTATGGAGTCCTTATGATCAAATCAAAAGGAAGAACCCGAAGAAGAGTTAATAATTCATCACCTCTTTCAAGTTCTTTTCTTCTTCAACTTCCTATTTCGTTGTTTTTTCAATTTTAAAATAATAACTCCGGTATCTTATATACTTATTTATGTTATTATAAATATGGTACAACCATATTCATTGTTGTACCCATCCTTTAAATGACATGTCACCATACGTGTGTACGCACGGCTTACCGTCTCCACGTTGTGGTGTAGTTGTTATTCAATACATTATTATTTGGATGGATGTAATAATAATTCATAATTGATGTAAATAATAAATATAACATGACACTGATTCTGTATATACTATATACCATAAAATTATATATTATTTTAATATCAGAATTATGATATTGTCGCTTGTGCATACGTACGGATTACAGTCTCCATGAATGCGATGAGATTCATTCCCCATCGATTCAATTTAAGAAGATTTTTTATTTTATGATTAAAAATAATGTTTAGAGACTTAATATCATTTTGAATATAAATAATATACATCATATCCACAATAAACATTACTTACATAACAATGTATATAAATTAAAATGAATCAGTTTACACCCAAAACAATGATACTACTGAAATATCATAAACAAAGCAATATTAGAAGATCATATATGATATAATATTAATGCATATGGTTCTTGTATAATTTGAAAAAAATAATTTCACCATTATACAAGAGGTTAACCTACCATCGACCAAGGAAATGTACATGGTAACGGTTAATTTCACAACCTCTTTACTATCCAATGATGTTTTTACATATGTATCTACTGGGCCCTCTTTATCATCCACATTGATGTTTTTCAAAATGTATTACCAAAATATATACTACCTAATATAATATGGTTTAAATTCATTTATACCTTTGTTTTTATTTTTATAAAATGTTTTGAAAGGAATCCTTCCATCATTTTCCAAACAAGGTACCTTATGTCCTTTTCGAAAAAATTAAGGTAGGAATTTTTTTAACTTATACGGCGGGTGCAGATATTTTCTGCCATTATAAAATCATTGAAGCTGACCTTAAAATCTTATAAAAATATTTTCTAAATAAATTCTTCCTTTTATAATTATAATACTTTTAAATTATTTCAAAATATAAAGAGATATTTCCATAAAAAAGTTTATATTTCATCTATGTTAACATCCTTTGAATAATTTTAAGCCTGTTTGAAGTTGATATATTATGATACTAAACATCTGTATTTTATTGAAGTTTTTGTGATATGTTTGACTCTGGATGTGTTATTTTTATACCATTTATGGTTTATGGATAATGTATTGAAAATTCATATGATAGTTTTAATACTAATATTTATGTTATGTTTAAACATTTTCGTATGAGGAATGCATTAGATATAGTATGTGACAGGTGGAGCCCGCTATAGCTCCTCGATGCATCGGTAGGTCTCCTGAGACAAACTAGTGTCTTGGAATAAGGCCTTGAAAAATCTTATTTGTAGTCTTGTAACAAGACCTTGACTATATGGTTATGAAGTCTGGCATTATGCATTACATCATTATGAAAGTGGCTATTGACATTTCATGTTATTATTAAACTAGAAGAATATCCATGTGAATAATTAAATATCATTATTTGATTTTATCTTTGCCATATTATGCTAAATTTCAAGTATAAATGGATTTTTTAGTCTTATACATTGCCTTAAATGTTTATGCATATTTATGAATGTTTCCTCTATATTGTTGTCCTTACTGAGCATCTGAGCTCACACATTTCTATGTTTTATTTTTCCCATGATGTGAAGTTGTATTTTATGATCGACTGGTAGGGATATTCTAAGGGGATATGAGTCTGGGATATGGAAAAAATGTTTTTGTAATTTTTCATTTTATAATGTAATGTAAAACTTTTGAATGTATCTAGTATTTCCAAGCCTCTTAAACTGATCAATCTTCCGGGACATGATTTCCTTGTATCATGCCAATGTTATATAACAATGCACCGACTCTGGGTAACTGGGGTGGGGGCATTATAGTTGGTATCAATGGAATATTAGTAAAAACCTTAGAATCTATATTTAGATATACTCTGATTAGAGCACATTACCCTATGATAGAATTTGAGGATTATTATAGAATAACTACCTAGAATTTTGGTATATTATAGATTTTGTGAGTTTTCCAAGAAATACATCCTTGTATGGATACCGAAAGGTAGTGGTGGCTCTGGAACTGATGTACCTAGGGGTAAATCCCTAAAACAATAATTTCAGCTTGACTCGAACGAGAACTGGTGCACGACAACGTGCCTTGTGGCACACTTCGTTACGACACTCTAGGGGGATATGCTTAGGATAATTATCATTTTATTTACAAACCATTATGAATGGTTTATGAGTGTATACTTCATCAATGAAATTTATTTATGATTATGAAATATATCTATAAACTGTTCAGTTTATGTTATGTGTTTTACAAGTTTGGAATTATGTATTTCGATTCCTAAACTAATCTAGTTAATTCCATTGTTTAGAAATGGCGCCCAATGGAAGGAATGAAAACCATATCAATGCACGTAATCTATGTAGGGATTTCCCTCCTACTAAATATAACTATATTGCAGCTGGTGAAACAGCATGTGTTGATTAGCTTATCACTATACATGACAACTCACACAGGTTATGAATAATAACCTTACCCGTATGGAGCACCCTGATCCACAGCATGGAAAATAAATGTTAGATAGCTTCATGAAGAAAAAACCACAAAAATTCAATGGGAGCACAAATCCATTAGTAGCTGAGAAATGGATAAATTCCTTAGATAAAATATTCCATGCCCTGGGGAGTAGTGAAAGGGAAAAAGTTTTCATTGAAGTTTACCTCCTCACTGGAGATGTTGATCAATGGTGGTCATTGATTCAAAACACAAAGGAAGATGATGAAGTATAAGATATATAATGGAGGGAGTTTAAAGAGATTTTCATAGAAAAATTCTTTCTTCATGACTATCAAGCAGATATGGAAAGGCAATATCTATGTCTAAGGGAAAAAAGGATATGAATGTCACAAAGTATGAATCTAAAATTACAAGGTTAGAATGACATGCAGTAGATTATATACTTAACCCAAGAATTAATATTTATCTTTTCTTTGATGGGTTAAAATTTTTTATCCATCGATAATTAGTCTCACAATCCTTCTCATCATACAAATAAGTTGTCTCGTGTGCTATCAAGACAGAAAAGGAATTCTCTAAGTCATTCAACTTTAAAACAATGCAAGGGAAGAAGTGATCTCCAGAACACCCTGGAAATGGAAATAAGGGGAATAAGGGAAATGTTGAATATCCATCCTGTAGTAAATGTGGGAAGAAACACCATGATACTTTCCTGAATGGAATGACAGGCTGTTTCATGTGTGGTGAAAAAGGCCACCAAACTCGTGATTTCAAGGGGAAGAAAGAGGCTATCAGTTTTGAATGCTACAATTGTAATAAAAGGGGGAAATTTAAAAATGAATTCTCTATGAACTAAAGAGACATACCTCAGAAAAGGTAAAGGGATCAAGTCCAAGCTTATGTTATCACTACTACTAAGGTTGAAGCTCTGAAAGATGTGGTGGTAGGTAATTTAATGGTCTCCTCAATTTTAGACAATTCTTTATTTGATTCTGGATCATCGCACTGTTTCTTATCATCCTACATTGCTATGAAAATTAGATATTTTCAATTTGATTTAACAATGGAGTTGTCCATCAGAACTCTTAACGGATGTATCATTACAACAATGTTTTGTGAAATCAGTTTCCATTAAGGCACATAAATTTTATTTATCTGATAATCTCCTCGTCATACCAATGATTGAATTTCATATAATTATTGGTATTGATTTTCTTTCGGACCATGGGGAAAAATTTTATTGTAAGAAGAAGGAGGCTACGATTTTTGATGACGATGATAAATAACACCTTATATTTAGAGTAGAAACGTCACCACCTGATTCTTATTTAGATCTACTCCCAGTAGCAAAACTAAATTCAATTATTGGGGAGGAAGAGAATGAAATAACTTGTGGTGAGGAAAAGAATGTTCAAATAGAGGATGAACCTTTTATGCAAGAGTATGTTGATGTATTTCCAAGGGATTTACCTGGACATCCTCAAGAACGAGAAATTGATATTTACATTGATTTAATTCCTGGTTCAAGGCCCATATCGAAGACCTCTTATAGAATGGCCTCTGTGGAATTAGTGGAATTAAAGAAACAACTAGAGGAATTGAGTAATTAGGGATTTATTTTCCCTACTGTTTCTCCATCGGGATCCCCTTTCAATTTTGTTAGAAAGAAAGACGGATATATGAGGTTGTACATTTACTGCAAAGTGGTCAATGCTATAACAATAAAGAACACATTTTCCCATCCTCGTATTGAGGATTTATTTGACCAATGTCATGGAGCTCAATATTTCTGAAATATTGACCTTTGATATGGATACCACCAGTTGTGCGTGAAGAAGGAATACATTATGAAGGCAGCATTTCGAACCACGTACAAGCATTACGAGTTTACAGTAATGACTTTTGGATTGACTAATGCTCCCTCTATCATCATGGATATAATAAATAGGCTTTTTAAGTAATATGTTGATGAATTTTTAGTGAAATTTATTGATGATATCTTGGTATAATCCAAAAGATACGAAGATCATGAAAATCAGTTGTGCATTATCTTGAAGACTCTTAGAAGAGATGAATTATATGGGATGTTTAGAAAGTGTGAATTCTAGCTTTAAGAGATTTTTTATCCTGGACATATTGTCTCTAAAGTTGCAATATATGTTGACCCTCAAAGACCAAGGCAGTCCATGAGTGGCTAGCACCGGCGAGTATAATTGAGGTAATAAATTTTATTGGTTTTTAAGGTTATTATCGGAGTTTCGTCTAGAATTTTTCCGATTGGCTAACGCATTAACCAAGATCACACGTAAAGGGGTTATATTTTATAGGAAAAAAGTGTTTAAAAAATGTTTTGAAGAACTGAAGTGAATATTAGTCAATTCGCATATATTGACTCTACCATCGGGGAATGATGGGTTTGTTATTTATAGTGATGCTTCAACGAAAGGACTTGTTTGTATCCTTATGCAGAATGATATGGTTATTTCCTAGGAATCATGACAGATAAAAATTCATGAAAACAACTATCCTACTCCTGATCATGAGTTATCAGCTGTAATTATTGCTTTAAAGATATGGAGACACTACCTATATGGTAAAAATGTAATATTTATACAAATCAAAAGTGTTTGAAGTATATTTTCTAAAAAAAATAACTCAACATGAGGAAAAGGTGATGGATTGAACTACTCATTGATTATGACTGCACTATAAACTACCCTCCAGGAATGGAAAATACGGTGGTAGATGCTTTGAGTATAAAGGATCGTGGAGTTTTGAAATAGATGAGACTAGAAAAGGACCCTATATATTTGGATATACTAAAGATGTATATGGGAAGAACTATGGAAGTTGAAAAATCATTGTTTTTTCAAATGGTTTCCAAACCATATTTACTAGAAAGGATAAAAAGTTCTCAGGCTGATGATGAGGAGTTTCAGAAGAAGAATTATAATATAAATAGTAGGAGATTTAGTGACTTCGTATATGAAGATGGAATTTTGAAATTTGGGAAGATACTTCATGTTCCCGATATACCTGATCTAAAAATAGAATTTTTGGATGATGCTCATAGCTCCAATTTCTCTATACACCCATGGAGAACCAATATGTATAGATATTTGATGGATCATTTTTGGTGGGCAACATGAAAAGGGAGATTGCTAATTTTTTTCAAGATGTATGGTTTGTCAGAAAGCAAAATCTGGAAGGCAATAGCCTAGAGGTGTCATGCAACCTCTTCCCATAAATGAGTGGAAATGGAAAAATATTACAATGGTCTTTTCATGGGACAACCAAAGATTCCAAGAAGGAACAATGCAATAAGGGTCATTGTTGATCGCCTTACCATGTAAGCACATTTTATTGCTATATGAGAAGATTTACCCCTTGAACGATTAGAAAGACTATATATTAATGAATTTTAAGACTTCATGGAGTACCCATATCGATTGTTTATGATCGTGATTCCTATTTTACATCATGATTCTGGAAAAAATTTCAAGAATCCCAGGATACTGAACTTCGTTTGAGCACTGCCTACCACCCTCAAACTAATGGACAATCAGAATAGACTATTCAAACCTTATAAGTAATGTTGAGATCTTTCGCACCTGACTTTCAAGGTATATGGGACTAATATTTACCTATAGTATAATTTTCATATAACAATAGCTTCTATTCAAGTATTCAAATGGCACCGTATAAAGCATTATACAGAAAGAGATGTCGCACACCAACTTGTTGGGATGATGTTGGTGAATGAAAACACGTAGGCCTAGAACTTGTTGAGGAAATGATGGAAAAGGTGAAGGTAATACAAACCCACATCAAAGCTGCTCAAAGTAGGCAGATGAGCTATGCCGATAACCGAAGGATGGATTTTGAATTTTAGGTAGGAGATCATGTTTTCTTGAAGGAATCTCCATGGAAGTGTGTTATACATTTGTGTAAGAAGGGTAAATTGAGTCCCAGGTACATTAGACCTTTTGAAATCCTTGAACTAATTGTGGATGCATCTTTCCTTTTAACAATGTGGGCAAGTCTCTCCAATGTTCATGATATGTTCCACGTATCATTGTTGAGAAAATGCATGCCTAACCCAATGCATGTACTTACCTATGAGGAATTATAACTGGAACCCGATCTATCTAATTTTGAAGAGCATGTGATGGTTCTTTATACAACAGAACAAGTGTTGAGAAATTGGACAACTCATCTGGTAAAAGTTCTATAGAAAGACCATAAGCTGGAAGAGGCAACATGGGAACCCAAGGAACATATGATGAAGAACCAACTGAATCTTTTTATGCAGTAATATTCTAGAAATTTTGAAGACAAAATTATTTGAAGGATGAGAGAATGTAACACCCCTAGCTTCCACGGTATGTTTCCCTTTGAATAGTGATGTAGCTGGCATTGTATGCAACTGTGAGATTCTAACTAATCGAGACCAATCAAACGAGCCATTATGAATAGTAATACCAAATTTTTTAAATTTTATCATTTTTTCCATTCAAAATGGACTTCATTTTTAGGTTTATAATATCAAAATTATCTTAATATTAAATTTTGGTATTTTTCTGAAAACATTCTGTTTTGGATGAATACTGAGAAATACTAAATTTAAATTAAAAACTAATTTTTTAATAAAAATAATTTATAGTGCCAAATTATACTATAGATTATTTTTTAGGTATAATTATATTATATTTTTACCATTAAATAAAATTTTGGTAATTGGATGTAATTTCACATTTAAGCTAGACAAAAGCAAGTGTCAATCTTTTGATAGTTATTATTTCTTAAAAACACACTTTTTGTTATTACAACAGGAAATTATTTTAATTTTTTTTCCACTTCTGTGTTTTGAATTTAAAAAAATGGGTTCCATATTTATAATCAGGAGGTCCAAATTCTGTAAATTGGAAATATTTATTTTTAGACATTGTGAATAATTACTTTGGTAAATATTTTATTTACAATGGTTAAAGGGTAAATCCGATAAATAAGGGTAAAAAATAAAATTATAATAATATTAAATTAACCTAACATATGTTATAACCCTATTTCCTGATATATTTCCAACCATGGGTATCCTTAGGTCGATTTTGGGACCCCATGAAGCCATTTGTTAGTGATAATGACACTTTATATTAATTAAGTTAAAGTACATACAAAAACGACATAAGCATATATCTTTTAGTAAAATAATTGTTACATAGGGTTTTATATGTTATCTCTTCAAATATAAATATTAATTAGAAAGATAAAAAATTTCCTACATAATTTTATTTTATTTATAAATTTTGGACATTGAATAATTAAATTTACTTATGACATAATGATGATGCAAGATTTTCCTTATTAATGAAAGAATCAAATAAATGGTATTATAGATCTTAAAATAAATATAATTTGAATGTTTTGATGCCATCCACGAATTTTCAAGGTTAATTTGACATCTTAGTATTTATTAAATGAAATTTTTTCTAAGTAATAATACTGTTATGAATTTAACAAAAACAAAATACAAATAGTGTCAAAATTGACATAAAAGGGTTTTTAAAATATATATTACATTATTAATTGCTATTATATTCCAAAAAACTTAAGGTTCTACCAAAGGTCTTAAATAATATTATATATTTCATTAATGAACCACTTGAGGTTCTCTTGATTGTTTATTGTATTTTTATTAAACATATAATATAACAATACAAAAAGACATGGTAAATGTCAAACTAACTAACTAAGAGTTAAATCTAGAAGACAATGTTAATATAGTGACCCAAAGCTGCATAAACCTAATTGTTTGAGTGGTTTTAGACCCATCACCACCTTATCCTTGAAATAAATCCTTTTTGTGCCATTATTAATCGAAAATTATTTTATTATAAAATATTAATTTAATCTTTTCCTAAGGTGCCCTTAACCCCTCTTATAAAAGGGCACTTCACCTTATCTCAAATTAACAACTTCAAAGCACTTGGATCTGACAAATCTGGCCCAAATACTCTCTCAACTATCCTCCCTAAATCATAGAGTCCTTAGTTTAGTCAGAAAGCCAACTTACAGACCCATTTTTATCAAATCAAAATGACGAACCCGAAGAAGTGGTAAATATTTCATCACCTCTTCCAAGTTATTTTCTTCTTCCACTTACTCTTCCTTTGTTGTTTCAATTATATAATAATAACTCTAGTATCCTCTATATACTGTGATGTTATTATAAATATGGTACAACCATATTCATTATTCTATCCATCCTTTGAATGACATGTCACCATATGTGTGTAACTATGGCTTACCATCTCCACATCGTGGTGTAGTTGTTAATCAATACATTATTATTTGGATGGTTATAATAATAATTTATAATTTATTTAAATAATAAATATAACATGATAATTATTCTCTATATATGATATACCATCTAATTATATATTGTTTGAATATCAAAAGAATGATATTTTCACTCATGGGTACATACGGATTACCTTCTCCACGAACGCGATGAGATTCATTACCAATTGTATCCATTCAAGACTAATCATCATTTGATGATTAAAAATAATTTTTAAAGACTTAATATCATTTTGAATATGAAAAAGATACATCCAAAATAAACATTACTTACGTGACAAAGCATATAACGGAAAACGAATCAGTTAACACCTGAAATGATGATACTACTCAAACATAATTAACAATGCAATATTTGAAGATCATATATGATATCATATTAATGTATATGGTTCTTTTTTAATTTAATTACAATTATTTCACCATTATACAGGAGGTTAACCTACCCTTTACCATGGAAAAGTACAAGGTAAGGGTAAATTTAACAATCTCTTTATTATCCCATGTTTTTTTACATAAGTATCTACTGAGACCTCTTTATCATCCACATCCATGTTTCTTAAAAATGTATTCCAAATCATTTTTACTATTTACTAGACTATGGTTAAATGTCATTTATTCCTTTTTTTACTTTTTATAAAATGGTTTGAAAGTAATCTTTCCATCATTTTCCAAACAAGGTACCTTGGGACCTTTTTGACAAAATTAAGGTAATATTTTTTTTAACTTATACAGCAGGTGCATCTATTTTCTGCCATTATAACATCATCAAAGCCTACCTTACTAGATTATAATAATATTTTCAAAATAAATGTTATCTTTTATAATTAGATGACTATTAAATTATTTCAAAATAGAAATAGATATTTCTCTAAATAAGTTTTTATTTCATCTATGCCAAAATCCTTTGATGGATTTTAAGCATGTTTGAAGTTGATTTATTACGATACAAAACTTCCATTTTGTATTGAAGGTTTTGTGATATGTTTGACAGTGGATGTGTTATTTTTATACCATTCATGGTTTATGGATATTGTATTGACATTTCATATGCCAGTTTTAATACGAATGTTTATGTTTTGTTTAAACCTTCTCATATGAGGAATGCATTAGACTTAGTATGTGATGGGTGGGGCCCGCTATAACTCCTCGATGCTTCGGTAGGTCTCATGAGACAAACTAGTGTCTTGGAATAAGTACTTGACAAAATATTTTTTGTTGTCTTGGCACAATGCCTTGACTATGTGGTTATGAAGTCTGGCATTATGCATTCTATCATTATAAAAGTGGATATTGATATTTCATGTGATTAATCAAGTAGTAGAATATCCATGTGAATAAGTAAATTTCAGTATTTGATTTTATCTTTTACAGATTATGATGAATTTCAATTTTAAAATGATTTTGTTTTAGTATTATACATTTAATTCAATGTTTCTTCCTATTTATTCAAGTTTCCACTATATTGTTATCCTTAATGAGCATCGGCTCTCACCCCTTTCTATGTTTTATTATTCACAGGATGCATAGAATTATTTTATGACTGCCCTACAGGGTTAATCTGAGGGGATATGAGTGTGGTCTATGGAAAAAATGTTGTTGTAGTTTTTCATTTTATAATTTAATGTAAAACTTATGAATTTATCTAGTATTTACAAGGCTACTAAACTAATTGGTCTTTTGGTACATGATTTCCTTGTATCATTCCAATGTTATGTAATAGTGAACAGACTCTGGGTAACTGGGGTTGGGAGTTACAGTTATGTTCATAACATTCCATATGAGGAAGGCATTGGACTTACTAAGTGATGGGTGGATCCTGTAATAGCACCTCGATGCATCAGTTGGTATCATGAGACAAACTAGTTTCTTGGAACAAGGCATTGAAAAAATATTATTTGTAGTAATAGAACAAGGCCATGACTATGTGGGTATGATGTCTAGAATTATGAACACGATCATTATGAATGTATCTATTTCTATTGTATGTGGTTATTCTACTAGTAGAATATCCATGTGAATAAGTAAATGGATTTATTTGATTTATCTTTTCGATATTATGATGATGTTAAAGATTAAAAAGATTTTGTTTCAGTCATATACATTGCCTTAAATGTTTATGATTATTTATGAATGTTTCCGCTATATTTTTATCCTTTCTGAGAATTTGAGCTCACCCCTTTCTATGTTTTATTTTTCCCAGGATATGATGAAGTATTTTATGATTGACCTGAAGAAATAGGATAATGGATATGAATGTGTTCAAAAGGGGAAAATGTCATTGTTGTTTGTCATTTTATAGTGTAATGTAATGTTCATGTATGTAATCTATTTTCCAATACAGCTAAACTGATCGGTCCTTCGGGATTGGATTCCTTGTAATAATTACAATGTATTAAAATAATGCACCGAATCTGGGATTCTATGGTCGAGGTGTTATAGTTGGTATCAGAGGAAGTTTAGCAACAACCTTGGAAATAGATTTAGACAAAATCTGATTAAAGAACATTACACTAAGATAGACTTTGCATATAAGTATAGAAGAACATCCTAGAATTTAGGTATTGTCGGGATTTTGTATGTTTTTCAAGCAATACATCCCTCTCTAGATACGAAGAGGTAAAGGAGGCTCTAGCATAATTGTACCTAGGTTAAAAACATGAAAACACCACTTTGAGCTACACTCAAATTGTAACTGGTGTTGGACAACGGGCCTTGATGCACTCCTGGTTACAACACACCCGAGGGATATGATTAGGATAATTCTTATTTTAATTACAATCTGTTATGATATATTTAGGTGTAAATACTTTCTCAAAGAAGAGATAATATGATTATAAATTATATAGATAATCATTCCAATTTACATCGGGTATTTTACAAGTTTGGAATTATCTATTTCGATTCATAAACTATCATAGTGTTTGCCACTATTTAGAAATGGCATCTAGTAGAAGGGTTGAGAATCCCAGTAATATGCATGATCAAATGATTAATAATAATAGTATCCTTCATGGTATTAAGACAACATTTAAAAGGGAAATAGTCTCCCACGTATTCACATCATATTATGAAATAGTATCATATGTTAATAAGATAAGTAATGAATTTTCTATGTCCTATGGCTTTGAAGGGATGATAGAGAAGAAAAGGATGGTAGAGAGAAATATGGACAAAGGGAATAAGAGAATAAAGGATTTTACCATATGTGATAATTGTGGAAAGAATCACATGGGTAAATGCATGAAGAGAATCAGAGTTTGTTATAAGTCTAGAGAAAAATAACACCAAGTACGCGATTGCATGGGTAAGAAAAGGGTTTAAAAGGTACAATGGTTCATCATCAAGGAGTTGGGACACTACGTGAATTAATGTCAAAATCATCATAGTATGCCCCAAATGATGCTATTAGATAATAATCATGTTATGATACTACCACAGATGAAGAAGAATGATTAAGAGTTCATATTTTATCATTAATGTTTTGTGTCATTTGAGTATTATATTAATGATGTACATTTTATAAAAATTATAGAGTATATAAGGATTATATTGCAGTACTATTTCATTAAAGACTTGAGATTGTGTGGAACCAAGAAAAAAACTCAATGGCAGGATAATGTTTTTTGGAAAATATGTGGTTGAGAGAAAGATAAACCTTAATATGATTCTGACACTGGGGTATTGATTTTAGAATAATATATGATTTATTTGGATAAATTATATTGGATATTCTTGACTACCTTTAAACTGATTAATGATTTTTATATTCCATCATTGTTGGAGTTTACAACATTTTGGATATAAGAAGTATATCAAGTATTCTATACGGAATAAGGGAGCATGAATGTAATCAATACAGTTATAAGATAATTCATAGTGTTATTGTGTTTAAAAAACACATGATGATGGTATTCCCATGTTATTACGTGGAAAACAAGATCTTCATTGTGTTTAACTTCCTTATAAATTTTAGAAAGTGAGTTTGGACAGAAGAATTTTGGATAATTTTAATGGTTATAATCGATTAAGTTTTACATTGGATACTATTGTTAAGGTTAAATAATTTGTTGAGAATATTTTTGATTATCCCAAAAAGGACAACCCAGAGGATGAGCGATAACCCATCGCGTTCGGCAAGGCTATGAGACTTGAACTCGCAACTGAAGAGTGACAAGGGTGCATCACCTACCACTAGCCTATGTTATTTCCAAGCTTGTATAATGTATTTTTTTTAAAATAGTCTAACAAATGAAATATTAATTAATTATATATGGAACCCTATACGATTAAGATAAATTGAATAATTTTGAATTATATTATCATTTGGAGTTAAAGATGAGTTTGTGGTAGGAATTAGTGGAAGGATGAAACCCTACCTGTGAATTATATTTTTTCCCTCTTATTATATGAATAAATTAATTCTTAAACTTTATGGAAGGGATCTTAAAACCATAAATGTGTTATCCTGACACCATATGTTTCGTTGAACCGATAATATTATTCATCATCTTAGATCAATGGCTTTGAGACCCTCAATATTACACATGTTTGTTTTTGATGACCTCAATTTCTCCTTAAAAATATTTACATTTTTTTTCAATTATGTGTCTCTAATTTCCAATAATGTTCTCATAATCAAGATAATAATTTGGTGGTGAATTTGTTTCCCTTTCCCTCTTATTAAGAGTAAATTTTATTAAACCAATTTCTAATGACTGTTTTTGGCAAAGGTATTTTTCTATTTTTAACCATTTAGATGAACTATTTTAAATTGTGAGGACACAATTAATTGAATGTGTGGTGAATTTAATACCACAATATTTCATTGTACTTTATCTCATTAATTTAATTCCATAGCTTGCGCTACATGCAACACCGAGTTCGAGCGCACCACAACTTACCAAACTAGCCGTAAAAAAAGCGGTTATGAAAAGTATTAACTACATTTTAAATATTATAATGTCTATCTAATTTTAACATCCATATTATGTGTTTCTTAGATATAATATAAGAAAAAATTCATTTTTTTAGATAAAAGATGTATTTTTCAAAAAATGTAATTTTACGGCCTTTTAGTGCGAACATTTTTTCAAAACTATTATTTGAAACTTTTATATATTAAATTTAATGAAATGAAATTATTCTTTAAAATAAATACATATAAATTTGGTCTAGATAAATTTTTTGTACTTTTCTGATAACTTTTATATTTTGATGAATAATGCAAAATACTATGATTTAATTGATAACACGTTTTTTAATAGAAATAATTTATAGTTATAAATTATGAATATGAATGGTTTGGAAGTATAATTAGATTATATTTTTATCATTTAATACAATGTAGGTCATTATAATTTATTTCAAATTTAAATTTGACATAAACACATGTCAATCTCTTGAAAATTTTTATTTTTTAAAAACCTCATTTTTGGTTTTGAGAACGGGAATTTATTTTAAATTAATAAATGAAACGTTTATATTTTGAATTTGGTAAAAATATATTTAATTTTTGAATTTGGAATATCTAAATTATCTTAGGGTGAATTTTTGGGATTTTTCTAAAAAATTCAATTTTTGATGAATAGTGAAAAACACTATGTTATTATTTAAAACTGAACTTTTATTTAAATAATTAGTTATTTTATTTTCATTTATTTTAGGCCAAAATATATAGATAATACATATATATGTTCAACATAATTCATTGGATTCATTTTATAATAAAATTATATATATATATATAATTTATCGAACATTTTACCATCTTTTACCCACCTTCTAAGAGCATTTACAAATTTGCATAAAACATAATATTACCGCTAATGTGAGTTAAACTTAAAAAACTCGAGAGACAAAGTTGACATTTGTATATAAATATTTTTTCAATAAGATGAAAATAATTTATGATGAATAGTAACTGTTGACTTTTATTTACCATGGTTAAAAGTAAATAGGGTAATTAAGGGTAAAAATGATATTACAATTTCCCTTACACATGTTATAATTCTATTGGATAAGTATAATTTGACCAAAAAACCTTAGGAACAAAATATGACCCCCTTTTGTCCACTAGGATAAGATTAGAACATTTATTATTATTTTATTTAAAGAAGAGTTAAAAGAGTTAAATTCAATCATTAATAACAAACCTTTTTTAATATATTGTTATTCATAAGATAAATTATTCTATAAAAATTCATTAGAAAGATTAAATATGTCAATAAATAATGGTATTTTATTTATAAATTTTAGACATATATTTTATTTTATTTATGACTCAATGATGCTGCAGTAATTATCTTATTAATAAATGCTTAAAATAATAGATACTATAAATATCAAAATAAATCTAATTGAAGACTTATGATGAATTCCAATAATTTTATAGGTTAATATGGAATGTTATAGTTGGTTAAATAAAATTTTATTTTAAGTGATAACGTTTGTATGGCTTTCAATAAAATCAAATAATAAAGTGTCCAAATTGACATAATTGAGTTTTTAAAAAAAATAATATATTATTAATTGATATATTATTCCTAAAAATCTAATGTTCATCCAAAGTAAATACATAAGGTTATATATAAAAATAATAAACCAAATGGGGTTCGCTTTTCTTGTTATATTAATATTATTTACTATATAATATAAAAATATAAAGAGACATGGTAAATGTCAAACTATTTAACTAAGAGTTAAATCAAAAAACGATAAGGTTAATATGATGATCTGGACCCGTCTAAAACATATTGTCTGATAGGTTTTAGACCCATACCCAACTTATCTTTTAAATAATTCATTTTTGAGCCATAATAAACTGAAAATGATTTTATTATAAAATAATATTTCAATCTTTTCCTAAAGTGGCCCTCACCTCTCTTATAAAAGGGCACTTCCCCTTCTCTTAATTTCACACATCCAATGCCTTTTGGCTTGGCGAAACCCTTACCAAATATCCTCCCAACTTATCTCCCTTCATCCTAGAGGCCATACATTGGTCATAAATCCCACCTAAGGAGCCCTTTTGATCAAATCAAAAGGAAGAACCCGGAGAAGAGGTAAATATTGCATCACCTCTTTCATGTTCTTTTCTTCTCCCACTTTCTATTTAATTGTTGTCTACATTCTAAAATACTAAGTCCAGTATATTCTATATAATGTGATGTTATTATAAAAATGGAACAACCTTTTTCATTACTCTATCCATCTTATAAATTTCAATGTCACCATACGTGTGTACATGCGGATTGTCGTCTCCACGTCGTGGTGTAGTTAGTTATTCAAACAATTCATTATTTGGATGGGTATAATAATTTGTATAACTGATGTAAATAATAAATATGACATGTTAATTAATCTGTATATTTGATATACCAGCCAATTACACATGATTTATTTATCAATATAATGATATTTTCGATCATACATACGTACGGATTACCGTCTCCATGAACGCGATGATATTTATTCCCCATCGTAATAATTCCATAATAATTTTCATTTTATGATTAAAAATAATTTTTATGAACATAATATCATTATTTATATGAATGAAATACATCCAATCCATAACAAACATGGCTTACGTAACCAGTCATATAAAGGAAAACAAATCTGTTAACACCCGAACCGATGATACTGCTAAAATATTATTAACAAAGCAATATTATATGATCATATATGATATCATATTTATGTATATAGTTCATGTATAATTCAATAACAATTTTTAACTATTATACAAGAGGTTAACATACCATCATCTAATGAAAAGTACATGGTAATGGTTAATTTCACAATCTCTTTATTATCCTAGATTGTTTTTAAGTATCTACGGGGACATATTTATTATCCATGTCCATGTTTCAAAAATGATTTTTCAAAGGGATTATTTTTATGGGGCTTTTTTTACTAAAAAATAATGTTAAAGTTTTTAATTATTTATTCTTATAAACCATTCTCATTAATGTCCATGTTTTCAAAATGGTTTTAAGGATTTATTTATATGGACATGAATGTTCTAAAATGTAAATTCCATTCCAATGTTTCAAAGTGGTATGGAAAACATTGATTCAAAACTATATTTTAAATTACTTCCTATATAAATTATGTGACTTTTAAATGATTTCATGAAAAAGGGATATTTCTCTCAAATATTTTTACTGATCATTTTCTACTATGTCAACATCCTTTATGGGATATTATTTTTGATCGGGGTTGATTTAATATGATACAAATCATCCAAATTATATTGAAGATTTTGTGATATGTTTGACTATGGATGTGTTATTTTTACACCATTAATGTTTTATGTATAAAGTATTGACATTTCACATTCTAGTTTTAATACTAATGTTTATGTTATGTTTAAACATTTTCATATGAGGAATGAATTGGAGTTAATAGGGGATGGGTGGATCCTACTATAGCTCCTCGATGCATTGGTTAGACTAATAAGACGAACTAGTTTCTTGTCACAAGGCCTTGAGAAAATCTTATTTGTAGTCTTGGAACAAGGCCTTGACTATGTGGTTATGAAGTCTGGCATTATTCATTCCGTATTTTATGAAATTTTCTATTGATATTGCATATGATTATTCTAATATTATAATATCAATGACAATATGTAAATGGAATTATTTAATTTTATCTTTTCCATATTATGTGTATGTTTATGTTTAAAATGATTTTGTTTTAGTCTTATACATTGACTAAAGTGTTTATGCTTATTTATGATAGTTTTTCCTATATTGTTATCCTTACTGAGCTTCTGAGATCACCCATTTCTATGTTTTATTTTTTCCAGGATGTGAAGAAGTATTTTATGAATGTCCTACAAGGATAGTAAAAGGAATATGAATGTGTTCAAAAGAAGACAATGTTCTTGTTGTTTGTCATTTTATAATGTAAGGTAACATTCATTTATGTAATTTATTTTCCAAGACCTCTAAACCGATCGGTCCTTCGGGACTTGATTCCATGAAATCATGACAATGCATTAAAATAATTATGTGAAGCTGGGCTTCTGGGGTTGGGGTGTTACATTAGCAACATTTATATATAAAATTTATATTAAAAATATCCTAATTAGTTTATATAAATTCTAATTAGTTTTCATTATAATAGTTTTCCATGTAAATAACCTCATCAATTATTTATCTGATTGGACATTCTATTCTGGTGTAACCATTCCATTTCACTTATTCACTCACCAGACCATGAATGAAAACTCGAATATGGGGAAAACCCCTTACCCATATTCATCATAGAAATGATGGGGGATCTTCTTACCCATATTCAAAACAATTGAAAATTAATGTTTTACTAGGGATAACCCTGACCCTTATCCACGATAGTAAATATGGGATTAACTCCTTACCCTTATCCATCCCGAATTCCCATGAATGATGGAAGGGGGATATCCTAAGCCCTTATCCATAATAGTATCGATATGGGAGACCCCCATCCCTTATCCATACCAAATGAACATGAACACACAAAACCTTTTATGCCCAATCACAAAGTAAAACCAATCATTTCAACAATTTCAATAAAACTCTAATTTTATTAAAGACTGCTAAAACAACCATTTCAAGATTATTTCACCAAAACAATTCATTTATTTTAAAAATACAAGAAACCATTTACCATAATTATAGAAAACATACATTTTAAAATCAATAGTTTAAAATCCAAAAAAAATTATATTTCTAAAAAAATTCCCAATTACACAAAATTCTCCAAAGAATCAATAAAAAGTGTTTTCAATATTAAATTCACTTAAACAGCAAAAAACAATTCAATAAAAATAGCATATTGGAAACTGATCCATCATGTTCTAAATGGAGGAGTCCGGGGTGAAGAAACTACATCAAGAGTTTAGTCAAAAATGATATATGGGACGAAAAACATCACAAAACCGGGTTAAATCTTCGAGAACCCTCATTTGATATATTTCCCTATCATAAAAACCCCACATATAAACACATTTTTCGTCCAAAACCTTACATATAAGCAAAATTGGAGTATATGTAAGAAAACTATAGGAAGGGAAACATATATCTTTGAAAACGAATAAAAAACGATGAAGAACAAAGCCTTACTGCAAGATTCAATCTTCCATACACCAATGGATGGCTCCAGAACACCTCCAATTCACATAGGAGAGTTTCTCCAAACATTTAGAGACCAAAATATTGAGATTGGGACAAATAGTAGGGGAAAGGTGCTTTAAATGGTACAATTAGTGAGATCCAATTTTATGGATCTAACTTTGACCAAGCGCCTTGTTTAGTCACACGGTTAGGAAAACTGTTCTCTAACCATGATCATGTTTTTGTATTATAAAATACCTCGAATTGTTTGTGCGAATATAATCCATCCCAGGCATCAACCTTCTAAAAGCACTCTATCCAACATTTACACTAGACTAAATGGTTTCTCATAGGCTACCACACAGTTTGGAAAATCCTGGAACAACCAGTGTGCCTCATCTTTATCCCCTGTCTCATTGTTCACAGTTTCCTAAAAAATATTTCATGGAATACACAAATGATCCACCACCTATGCACCTATATATAAGTCTCAAAAACTCTTTAAGGGTTCCCCAAACTCCCTCCCACTTCACGCTTATACTTTCTTTTCCTAAAAAGCATAAATAATGGGTTACATACCCACAACTGGGGGTGCTACTTGTTATTAACATATTATGTGGTCTATCATTTTCAAATGATATTGTAGATCAGAAGACTACACCATACGAGAATGTTTAATAGCCATAATCTGATTTAATTGTGAATATATAGTCATAGGATTATTAGCAATAACTTCATTACCTTGAACAAGAGAAAAATCCCAACATGGAATACCCAAATTGATAGTGTTTCAACTCCTTACACTAGTTACCAATTCTATATAATAGAATACAATAGATTATATCATAATATTATGAATCTTAATGTATAATTTCAAAAAAAAACTGAATCACTAAACATAAATTGAGAAATGTATGCCTAGATTATCTCATAATCATAAACATGGTTCCATTTAGAATACTCTCACATCATAAAAATATTTTCAAATTATTCATAATGATTTGTAAATAAAATGGGAATTAACCCATGAAAATCTGCCAAATTTTTCTAACTAGGTAAATGTTAGGGGTATAGTCACCGTGCACTGGAATGATTACTGAGAAATAATCAAAGAAATTCTTAGGAGGGTAATTAACACTAGATAATTTTTTTTCTAAAAATATATCCTCTTTCTTTATATATACATTATATACTTATTGGAAAAATACATAATCTCAACCTTAATAAAAAAATTAGGATATTATTTTATACTTAGACTTATCCTCAAAGTCCTTTATAAGGATATATTTCCCAATATTTGTTTTATTTAATATATTTCCCACGGTTTCTAAAAATAATTCTATGATACCAACTATAAATAATCTGACCATTATATCCTCGAGATAGTGGTAACATTATTGCATTGGTACTAGATACAAAGAACAACATTCTGAATGACTGGATTGTTTAGTATTCGTATAAAACATGATACATTCTTCAATTTCACATTAAAATTTATAACTTAAAATATAAAATAGTATTTTACTTGGGAACAACATTATTCTATTTAGAATATCCCAATATATCAATCAGTATAAAGTTATTGACATAATAGGGAAAAGAATTATAAGAAAGGGGTGAGCTCAGATTCTTAGTAAGGGTTTGAATATAAGGAAAGATAATAAGGCATGAATATAATTGAATGAATAAATGATGATAAAATATTTGCATATAAATAATACAATGAACTAGAAACTTATCCATGGATATCATAAATATTCAAAAAATCATATTTACATCAATAAATTATTCTACAATTTTGGAATTTATAATTCTAGATATCTAAAACATTCCATCAAGGCCTTGTACCAATACATCTTACATAATTGGGTTTCACCCCATTCAAATACCCAACATGTTTAAATCATGAGACCTACCCATGATCTGAATGTATATGTAATTGAATGCCTCACCTATCAGTGAATCTTCCAAATAAAACCATCATATAAATATAAAACACAACTTAATCAAATTTCCTTAAATACAAATAACTTCCTATATTTGAAGAATGATAAAAACAATTATCAAAACTCTCCCTATACAATACATTAATTAAAAATAAAAACAAATAAGTATTATGGTATCATTAGAGTATATCCTCTATAGATTATTAATGAAAGTATATAAACATAGAAGAAAATACTTTAAAAATTCAACATGAAAATATCTTGAGGAAAATATGATTCCTCACTTTGAAATCAAAATTCTAAAACGTTCTAAATAAGAAGGAAAGTTTTTTCATTGAAAATAACCATGTAAAATTATAACAAATTTTCAAATAAATAATTGGTGAGTATGGTTGCAAATTTTTTTAATCCCATATAAAATAAAAAGACATTATTTTTACACTTTTGTAAAAAATTCCAAATGTAATCAATTCATAAAATGATAAGAATACAACATTTAATTTTTTTAAAAAAAATTAAAATATGGTTTAAAATGACCTTAATAAATAATTAGAGAATTTTTTTAAAAAAAAAAATAATTTTAGATATCTTATGTTAAATAAGGACATGGATGAGAATGATTCTTGATAGAGTATAAAAACATGGTCTGTTTTAATTAAAATTATTATTTTGTTATCTTGGGTAAATAAATATATGATTCGGGATTAAAAAAGATAAATTTATAGAAATAAAAATATGATGATAAAATATATTTTGTTTAAATTGGAATATAAAATAAATTCTCAAGTGGATACATAAACATAGAAAATCACAAATAATGATGAGATTATGAAATAAACCCTTAACACAGGTCCAACATCCATACACAATTAGAACCTTATTTATAATAAATATGGATTTTTTATAAATCCAATATAAAACCATAATAATATATATCAAACCATATTAATTTATATATAATCATTTATCACGTCTTTGTTAACAATTCTTTGTTAAAATCAATATTTCAGTTAATAATTACTTTATTTGTTATCAATATTTTGGTTTAATAGTTTCATTAATTTAACATTAATCATGTTTATTTTATAAATAAAATGTTAATAATGATTTTACTATCGCATATATTCATTATATATCAATTTATAGTAATACATAATATATATAGAGATAAATGTTAATTAAATTGTTCATGGAGATGGTAGGTCATACGTACACATGAATACTATTTTTTTAGAAATTGAATGAAAAAGGTAAAAATGATTCAAATTTATATAATTATTAATATATCCCATTATTTAAATATATTTAACAAATCCATCCTTATAAACATCTAAGTAAAAAATAAAAAAATCACAAGGCTTCATGAAGGAAGTAATTCACATGTATGAACAAGCTACGTCATCATTTTCTAATAGAATGGAAAGAAAGAGGAATGATGTGATATTATAATTAAAAAAATTAATTATGTCACAAATATGATATATATAAATTTAATTTATCGTTATTCATGAATTGAGAAGCGGTGATTGTAAACAAATTTCATCGGTTCACGAAACAGTTGTCCACTTACACAAAATAGATGGTTTCATTTCCCATTTTATGGAATATGAGATAGGTATAGGTTAATTAATTAACATAATAAACTCTAAATATATGGAATATATTGTTTTCATTATTTAATAATATTTTAAGAAAATATGAAGGGGGTATATGAAGAAATAAAACAAAAATGTACGGTTAAAAACAATACATCTTCTTCAGATTGCCTCTTTATGTTTATACATAAATCCTTCACAGGATTGTTTTATGATCAAATAAATAAATCTACGTCATAATTAGAAATTTAAGGAATGAATTTTTGTAGGGATATGTTGAATAAAAATACTCTTTAATTATGTTTAAGATAGAATATTGGCATTCCCTTTTATAAGTGATAAGGGTTTTAATATTAATAAATACCAAAATCTATCCAATAATTGGAATTAACGCTCAATAAAAGTGCATTAAAAATTGGAAAATAATGTATCTTATAGAATAAAAGTTCTATCGGCACATAAAAAACCACAAAATAAATAATTTTTAAAAATTTTATTCCATTAACAACTAAGTTTACCCACTTTTACCTTTTTAGTTTTCAATATGATGACTAGTTTTATTTAATATGTAATTTATCAAAAAATTCTAAAAATAAAATTAGACTTATTAGATAATTTAGAACAAATTATTGAAAATATTAAATGAAATTTATCAAAAATAAATTATATGTGTGTGGAAAATTAATTTTAACAAAAGATCATGTATTGTATTAAAAACCTTTTAAATATTAATTGTGGAAATTATTTTTTTGTTTATTTAGTAATCATTATGGATTATTTTGTTAAAAATATTAACTAATATTAATTATCTGGACTAAAAATATGATTTTTAAAGATATTAAATTCAATGAAGTGTAATATTTAAATTTTAATGTAAACATATAAACACAATGAATAGCATGTTTCAAATGAAAAAGTTTTCTTAAGCATAAACATGTTTTATATCAAAATTCACAAAAAAATATTCTAATAACCCAAATTTGATTAATAATATTATTATTGATCTATTTTTTCTTTTAAATCCATTTATGTTGTTTAAATTTATAAATTATTTTAAATAAAAGATCATTTTTATAACAATGACTTTTTTAAAGTATTCTTTATAAAGTTAATCATTTTTAAAATTCGCAAAAAATATCTCTAAGATAACTTTGAAATTTTGACTTATAAATTATAGTTAATTTTTTGAAATAAAATTTAAAAAACTGGAAAATGTTAATTTTAGTGTGAGTGTAATAAATGATGAAACCATTTTTTTAATTACCAATTTTAAAAAAAAACATTACTTTTATATTCAATGTAACTTTTTATCTTCTAAATAATTTATATATAGTTTATTTACTTTATAAATATTGAAACATTATAATTTTATTAATGTATTCATTCATATTTTCACCCACCAATTTAATGAATGGTTTATATTGGTAAACTATATTATGGTTGTAGCACCCCAAGCTTTCAGGATACACTTTTCTTTCAATAATGCAATAGCTTGCATTGTACGCAAGTTCGAGATTCTAACACACCGCGACCAATCAAAGTAGCTGTTATGAATAGTAATACCCACTTTTTAAAATTATAGAAATTTTTTATTTCAAAACAGACTTCATTTTAGTAATCATTATATCGAAATTATCCTAAGTTCAATTTTTTGTAATTTTCTGAGAACTTTCAATTTTTTATGAATAGTGAAAAATACTTAAAAACATATTTTTTAATAAAAATAATTAATAGTGATAAATTATATGATTGAGTGGTTTTAAAGTATATTTATAATATAATTTTACCATTTTATCCAATGGTGGTCATTAGAATTAATTTCACTTTGAAATTGGACATAAACAATTGTCAATCTTTTGATTGATATTGTTTCTTAAAAACACACTATTTGTTTTGACAATCGGAATTAATTATAAAATTAATTAATTCAACTTATATTTTTTTAATTTTTTAAAATAGACATCATTTTGGAATTAGGAATATCAAATATATATTAGGGTTAATTTTTGGTATTTTTCTGAAAAACATCAATTTTTGATGAATAGTGAAACCACTAAGTGGTTGTTAAAAAACTATTTTTTCGTTTAAATGAAACTTTACCACTTCTATGAATTGAATTTCATAAATACAACATACTTGGTTGTCATTAGGATGTAAAATGTGATTCAATGGGATGAAAATAATTTTTGGTGAATAGTAACTTTTAAGTTCTATTAATCACGATTAAAGGTAATTAGTGTTACTTAAGGTAAATATAATGTTATAATAATATGAAATTACATTTAAACTTGTACTACACTTATTGGGTGAGTCATGGGAGACCAAGACAATCCGTGGGTCAACATGGGGACCCCATGGAGCTACTTGGGTAAGAAAATGATATTAATAAATTTTTATTTAAAGTGAAAATAAAATTGTCACAAACATGGGTTGCTTTACTAAAACAATTATTAATTTGGGTTATATAAGTCAAGTTTTTACTATAAATATTCATTAGAACTATAATAATATTTCATACATCATGGTAATTTTTTATAATTTTTTAGACATTAAATAAATTAAATTTTTATGACACTATGATAATGCAACGACTACCTCATTAATTAACTACTTAAATAAAATTAAAAGATAATGTAAAATTTAAGCCTTACACTTGTCCAAAACCTATTTTATGAGTATATTTAGAACCCTTATCACCTTATCCTATAAATATGTCATTTTTGGGACCTTTAAAATCCGAAAATAATTTCATAATAATGTAACAGTTCCTGACTTTCCAAGAGTGCCCCTCCTCTCCTCTTATAAAAGTCCCCCACCTCTACCACATTATTCACACCTTCAAGACATTTGGATCAGCCAAAATCTGCCAAAATACTCTCTAAACTTCCCTCTATTACTCCTAGAAGCCTCACGTTGGTCAGAAGTCTTCCCAAGGAAGCCTTTGGCACAAATCAAAAGGAGTTACCCTATTTTAAGGTAATGTCTTCTCTTATGTTTTTTAATTTTATTTTTCTTCTCCAACCCCATAAAATATTTTTATTCATTTATTTTGTAACAAAACAAGTATCCTAAATATATTTGTATGTTTTTTTGAGAAGGATTCTAACTACACTTACACCCACCTCCATCTAATGGTTAAAGAACATACTGTTTCTCTAGGTGGCGAATTACTGCCTCATGAAACGATGATTGTTCAATATTATTTTAACACCATTCATGGTAGCCATTACGATGTCACTATATTTATATATGATATATATTATTTTTATGTTTTCCTTTTTCTTCTGTATTTTCCATTTATGGCATACCTTTATGATTTCCATTATGGGTAAACGCGATAATTTCATTTTAGGAAGTGCGGACTACCACCCCCTCAATGTGACTTGAATCATTAATGCCATATGTGGGATGTATAAAGGATGGAGTTAATGACATTATATATGATATTATAATAGAATTATAATATACTTTTATATCATTATGATATCATTTCATTAAATACGAAATAGAAATTAAAGTAGCGTTCATGCGTACGTACGACTTACCGTCTCCATGAACAGTGAATTTCATTTCTTACCTCTAAATGTAATGTAATATTATAAATGAATGTATATAATGGATATATATGATATATATGATATCTAAATAATGAATATAATTCTGGATATAATGGATATTTTACAACATGAACAACTTGTAATTATAAGACGTTTATTTTTGACTCAAGTACCAAAGATCGACAAAATCACAGTTATTAACTTGAATAATTACATAATGTTCATAACATGGTAATATGTGATATAAAAGGAATAATGAACTTGAAAAACGTTCTTAATCAAGTAGAAATTAACTCTAGTTTATTATTCAGGAGGTTAAAGAATGATCGAGTCAAGTCAGACACGAGGTAAGGGAAGTTCTTAACCCAATTTCCATTCTTTGGGTTAATATCCTACTTTCAAATTATGTCATGATATTATTATGTCCTATCTACTATTTATACTTTCATTATGTGTACATATAGTGAATACACATAATAAATCTATTTTATTTAAAAAATGATATTTGTAAGGGACTTCGTCTCAATCTCCTTTCATTGAGACATATTTTGTTTTATACACAACTTTCTTTTATATGGTGTATAAACCCCTTTTAATTTTATGTTTTTTCAAAAGGAATCTTTTTATATGAAGCATTTCACTAAACAACAAAAAGTAATGTTTTTCTTGTCATACGTATGTGGCGACTACTACTTCTCCACCGCCGTGACCATTATTTGAGTTTCGGCTTCCTCTAAAAGCAATAACTTTTTTTAAATGAAAAATAAATACAATGTTTTAATTTTCTTTTATTTTGGCATTGAAAATGGTTTTGATAATTTTTTTATTATATCAATGTGTTGTATTGATATCTTGTGATTAAAATGTGGAAATTTTATTTTTTTTATGCATGTTTTATGTGATACGATTATGTTATGGGTTATGACATGTTTAAACCTATTCATATGATGAATGCATTGGACATAATAAGTGACAGTTCAAGCCTGCAATAGCTCCTCGATACATCGGTAGGTCTCATGAGACAAACTAGTTTCTTGGCATGAGGCCTTGACAAAATTTTATTTGTATTCTGGGAACGAGGCCTTGGATACGTGGTTATGATAGTCTAGAATTATGAATTCCATCATTATAAAAGTGGTTATTGATATTTCCTGTGATTATTATACTAGTAGAATATCCATGTGAATAAGTAAATGGCATTATTTTATTTTATTTTTGCCATATTATGTTGAAGTTCAAGTTTAAAAGTCTTTTTTTTGTTATACAATGCCTTAAATGATAATGTTTATTTATGAAAGATTCCCCTGTATTTTTATCCTTACTGAGCATCTAAGATCATCCCATACAATGTTTTAATTTTCCCATGATGTGAAGAAGTATCTTATGAATGAACTGTAGGGATAATATGAAGGGATATGAAGACAAGATGTTGTTGTAGTTTGTTTTTAATTTATGATGTAATGTAAGACTTGGGAATGTATCTAGTGTTTCCAAGGCTACTAAACTAATCAGTCTTTCGAGACTTGATCTTTTGTGGTCATGCCAATGTTACGCAATAATGCACCGACTCTGGGTAACTAGGGTCAGGGTGTTACAGTTGGTATCAGAGGCAGTTTAGTACTAACCTTGGAAGCTAGATTTAGATAAACTCTGATTAGAGCACATAGCCCTAAGATATACTTTTAGGATTAGTATAGAAGAACATCCTAGAATTTTGGTATTATAGATATTTTGTGATTTTTCTGAGAAATACATCCCTTTCTGGATACGAGCAGGTTGGGGCGGCTCTGGCACAGATGTACCTAGGGGTAAACCCGAAAACACTGCTTTGAGCTAGACGCGAACGGGAACTGGTGCACGACAACGGGCCTTGCTGCACTCTTGGTTACGACACTCCCAGGGGATATGCTTAGGATAATTCTCATTTTCTTTACAAACCATTATGAAGGGTTTATGAGTATATAGTTCCTCAAAGAATTTTTTTTATGATTATAGTTCAATTTATGTTTAGTGGTTTACACATATGGAATTATGTATTTTGATTCATAAACTAATCTAGTTTATGACATTGTTTAGAAATGGAGCCTAGGGGAAGGAATGGAAATTGTATCAATGCACACACTCCATGTAGGATTTTCCCTCCTGCTCAATATAATTATAATGGAGTTGGTCATAAAACTGGTGTTGATCAGCTTATCACCATACTAGGAAAACTCACTCAGGTTATGAATAATAACCTTACTCGTATGGAGCACCCTGATCCAAAACATAGAGGATCAATGTTAGATCGTTTCATGAGGCAGCAACCACCAATATTTAATGGAAGTAAAAATCCCTTAGTAGTTGAGAAATGGTTAAATTCCTTAGAGAAAATATTCCATGCCTTGGGGGGTAGTGAAAGAGAAAAGTTTATCATGGAAGTTTACCACCTCACTGGAGATGCTGATCAATGGTGGCCATTGATTCAAAACACAAAGGAAGATGATGAAGTATCTAATATGGAATGGAGGGAGTTCAAAGAGATTTTCTTAGAAAAATACTTCCCTCGTGACCATCGAGCAGATATGGAATGGAAATTTATGAGTGTGAGAAAAAAGGAGGATGAGAATGTCGCAATGTATGAGGCTAACTTTACAAGGTTAGCGAGGCATGCTGCAGATTATATACGTAACCCAAGAAGTAAGATTGACCGTTTATTTGATGGGATAAAACCATTTCTCCAGCGAGATTTAGTATCACAATCATTCTCAACGTATGAAGATATTGTCTCATGAGCTATCAGGACAGAAAAGGAATTCTCTATTTCTTACGACAACAAAGTAAAGTAAGAGAAGAAGAGAATGGTGGAACAAGATATAGATAATGGTAAAAAGGGAATGAAGGATTTTCCATTATGCGATAATTGTGGGAAGAATCACCCCGGTACTAGCCTAAAAGGAATGAGATTTTGTTATAAATGTGTATAAAAAGGTCACCAGGTTCGGGAAGGGAAAAAATAGGCTATCAATGATGAATGCTACAATTGTAGAGAAATGGGGCATTATGAAAACGAATGTTCTAAGCATCAGGGAAAGTTACCTCAGAAAAGGACAAGGGGTCAAGGAAAATCGTATGTTGTTACTACATTTGAAGTGGAATAATTAATGTATTGGTGCTTTTGGACTCAAGGATTATATTCTGGTTATAAGAATAATGTGATATATATAAGGATTGTACTACAGTACTTGTTTTTTTCATTAAGGTTTTAATATGATGGGGGTATTCATATTTTTAGTATGTGACAATAAGAGAAACTTTACTTTTTTTGGGGAATCTGATGTTACAATAGATATTAGAATCTAGAGACCTTTTAGAGAATGTCTGGACATAGGTATTTAGGATAACTATAAATGTTGGAATGGATTACGTTGAACTTTGGATAGTATTGTTTAAGGATAAAACATTTCTGAAGATTAGTCTTAGAATATTATAATACTATAGTTTTAGGAAAAGGACAACCTGAAGGTCAGGGGATAACCAGTCGCGTCGGACAAAGCTGTAGGAATCGAACCAACAACCATAGTGCGATAGGCCTTTATTACCTTCCACTAGCCTACAGGAAGTCCCTAGTTATTAAAAAATAGGTTTCCTAATCTAAATGGTATGTGTTAATATTTGGATTCTTCTACGATTAATATAAATATAATATTTTTGAGTTCTATTATCTTTTTTAGTGAAAGATGGGTTTGTTGTAAAAATTTATTAAAAAATGTAAGTCTACATGACAAGTATGTATATTTCCTTACATTCTTAGTAAATCTCCTAAATAAATTCCTCATCTTTATGAAAGGTAACTTAAAAAAACGTTGTCGGTTAACTTTTACTACTGGGGAATCAATGATCGTTTAACAAATCAAAAGTTTGTGATTTTCTTATAGTTAAATTTCTCCTAACCCTGTTTTCTACAACTCTCCATCAGACCTTGATGGTTTTTTATTCCTCTATATCCATATTTTCGTAGAATCCTAGTATGGGCTATCTCGGGTGACCTTTGTACTTCTCTTTCTTTCTTTTAATGTTATATTTTATTAACCCTATTTTTGATATGGGTTTTCCACAAAGGTATTTTCTATTTTCAACCTTTTATTTTATAAGATCAATTCCAAATTGTGAGGACGTAATTAATTGGAGGAGAGGAAAATGTAACACCCCAAGCTTTCACGATACTCTTATCTTTCAATAATGCAATAGCTTGCATTGTACGCAAGTTCGAGATTCTAACACACCGCGACCAATCAAAGTAGCCATTGTGAATAGTAATACCCACTTTTTAAAATTATAGAAATTTTATATTTCAAAATGGACTTCATTTTTGTATTCAGAATATCTAAATTATCCTAAGTTGAATTTTTTGTAATTTTCTGAGAACATTCAATTTTTTATGAGTAGTGAAAAATACTTAAAAACAAACATTTTAATAAAAATAATTAATAATGATAAATTATAATATTGAGTTGTTTTAAAGTACAATTAGAATATAATTTTACCATTTTATCCAATGGTGGTCATTAGAAATAACTTCACTTTGAAATTGGACATAAACAATTGTCAATCTTTTGATTGATATTGTTTCTTAAAAACACGCTTTTTGTTTTGACAACGGGAATTAATTATAAAATTAATTAATTCAACTTATTTGTTTTGAATTTTCTAAAATAGACATCATTTTTGAATTAGGAATATCAAATATAGCTTAGGTTTAATTTTTGGTATTTTTTTGAAAAACATCAATTTTTGATGAATAGTGAAACCACTAAGTGGTATTTAAAAAACTAATTTTTCATTTAAATGAAACATTACCACTTCTATGAATTGAATTTCATAAATTTGACATACATTTTTGTCATTAGGATGTAAAATGTGGTTCAATGGGATGATTTTTTTTGGTGAATAGTAACTTTTTAGTTCTATTAATCGCGATTAAAGGTAATTAGTGTAACTTAAGGTAAATATAATATTATAATAATATGAAATTACCTTTCCACTTGTCCTACATTTATTGGGAGAGTCATGTCCAACCACAAAAATCCATGGGTCAACTTGGGGACCCCATGAGGCCACTTGGGTAAGAAAATGACATTAATAACTTTTTATTTAATGTAAAAATAAAATTGTCACAAACATGTGTTGTTTTACTAAAAAAATTATTAAATGGGGTTTTATAAGTCATCTTTTCGACTATAAATATTCATTAGAAATATAAACATATTTCATACATCATGGTAATTTTTTTATAATTTTTTAGACATTAAAAAAGTTAAATTTTTATGACACCATGATGATGCAGCGATTACCTCATTAATTAACGATTTAAATAAAATGAAACGATAATGTAAAATATAAGACTTACACTTGTCAAAATCCTATTGTATGAGTATATTTAGAACCCTTATCACCTTATTCTAGAAATACTTCATTGTGGGGCATTTAAAATCCGAAAATCATTTCATAATAATGTAACATTTCATGACTTTCCGAGAGTGCCTCTCCTCTCCTCTTGTAAAAGGCCCCCACCTCTACCACCTCCTTCACACCACCAAGACATTTGGCTCGGCAAACCACTGCCAAAATACTCTCTAGACTTCCCTATATTACTCCTAGAAGCCTCAATTTGGGCAGAAGTCTTCCCATGGAAGCCTTTCGCACAAATCAAATAGAGTTACCCGATTTTAAGGTAATGTCTTCTCTTATGTTATTTTGTTTTATATTGCTTCTCCAACCCCTTAAACACTATTTATTCTTTTATTTTCTAACAAAACCAGTATCCTAAATATATTTGGATGTTTCTATGATAAGTATTCGAACTACACTTACACCCAACTCCATTTAATGGTTAAATAACATACTGTTTCTGTGGGTGGAAAATTACTGCCTCACGAAACGATGATTTTTCAATCTTCTTTTAACACATTCCTTGGTGTCCATTAAGATGTAACTATATTTATTTATGATATATATTATGTTTATTATTTCCTTATGCTTCTGTATTTTTCATTTAATGCATACCTTTAGGATTTCCATTATGGGTAAACGCGATAATTTCATTTTAGGAAGTGCAGACTACCATCCCCACAAAGTTATTTGAATTGTTAATGAAATATGTGGGATGTATAAAGGATGGAGTTAATGTCATTATATATGATATTATACTGGAATTATAATATACCTTTATATAATTATGATATTATTCCATTAAATATGAAATAGAAATGAAAGTAGCGTTCATGCGTACGTACGGCTTACCGTCTCCATGAACGGTGCATTTAAGTTCATACCTCTAAATGTTATGTAATATTATAAATGAATGTATATACTGGATATATATGATATATATTATATCTACATCATGAATATAATTCTGGATATAATGGATATTTTACCACATTAACATCTTGTAATTATAAGAAGTTTATTTTTTACACACGTAACAAAGATCCACAAAACGACCGTTATTAACGTAAATAATTATATATTGTTCATAACATGGTAATAAGTGATATAAAAGGAATAATGAACTTTAAAATGGTTCTTAAGAAAGTAGAAATTAACTATAGTTTATTATTCAGCAGGTTAAAGAACGATCGAGTCAAGTCGGACACGAGGTAAGGGAACTTCTTAACCCAATTTCCATTATTTGGGTTAATCTCCTAATTTCAAATTATGTCATGATATTATTATTTCCTGTCAGGTATTTATACTTTCTTTATGTATAAATATAGTGAATACACATAATAGATCTATTTTATATAAAAAATGATCTTTGTAAGGGACTTCGTCTCAATCTCCTTTCATTGAGGCATATTTTGTTTTATACACAACTTTTTTTTATATGGTGTATAAACCCCTTTTACTTTTACGTTTATTCAAAAGGAAGATTTTTATAAGAAGAGTTTCACTAAATTACAAAAAGGAATTTTTTTCTTGTCATACGTATGCAGTGACTACTACTTCTCTGCCTCCGTGACTATTATTTGAGTTTCGACTTTCTCTACAAGCCATAACTTTTTTTTAAATGAAAAATAAATACCATGTTTTAATTTTATTTTATTTTGTTATTGAAAATGGTTTTGATAATGTTTTTATTATATCAATGTGTTGTATTGATATATGTTGATTGAAATGTGGATATTTTATGTTTCCTTAATGCATGTTTTATGTGATATAATTTTGTTATGGTTTATGACATGTTTAAACCTGTTCATATGAGGAATGCATTGGACTTAATATGTGAGGGGTGGAGCCTGCTATAGCTCCTTGATACATCGGTAGGTCTCATGAGACAAACTAGTGTCTTAGCACAAGGCCTTAACAAAATGTTATTTGTAGTCTTGGCATGAGGACTTGGATACGTGGTTATAATAGTATGGCATTATGCATTCCATCATTATGAATGTGGTTATTGATATTGCATGTGATTATTCTACTAGTAGAATATCCATGTGAATAAGTAAATGGAATTATTTCATTTTATTTTTCCCATATTATGATGAAGTTCAAGTTTAAAATTATTTTGTTTTATTTATACAATGCCTTAAATGTTAATGTTTATTTATGAAAGCTTCCGCTATATTGTTATCCTTACTGAGCGTCTGAGCTCAACCTTCCAATGTTTTAATTTTTCTAGGATGTGAAGAAGTATATTATTAATGACCTTTACGGATAGTATGATGGGATATGAAGACAAGATGTTGTTATAGTTTTTTTTAATTTATGATGTAATGTAAGACTTATAAATGTATCTAGTGTTGCCAAGACTACTAGAATAATAGGTCTTTCGAGACTTGATCTTTTGTGATCATGCCAATGTTACGCAATAATGCACCGACTCTGGGTAACTGGGGTCGGGGAATTACAATGGTTCATTTAGACATGATGTTTTGTGTATCAAGGGAAATCTAAGAGATTTTTTTATATTAAAATATGTTGTAAAATATTGTGTGGTTATGTTAATAATTTATAAAACAATAATTATATGACTATTACAAATATTTAAATGATATTATCATGATAATTTTAATCATATTCAATCTGATAAATATATATTTGATTTATAATCCCAATGATCTTAAAAATATCTATGTTGTACATGATTTATTATGTAAATATTTATAACATGGATATCGGTTATATTAAAAGAATAATAAAAATGATAAATGTTAATAATAAACTAAATATTAAAAAAGAAATTGAACTTGCGTGGAATGTCAAACTAAATTTTAGATACACTTTACATTAAAAAATCTATTTAAATATTTTAAATATTGATGTTTTAATTTTTTTCACCATCTCCATATTCTGAAAAATTGTTTATGGATGTATTTATATTGACATAAATAAATTATAAAGGAAACTTTCTATCCATGTTTACATCATTTAACATTTTCTAAAAAGGAATATTTTTATGTATTTTATATGGAGCATTTTGAATTTCATTACAAAAATAAAAATTGAATTTTTTATTTTGACATATAACACGTCGAAATTTTTTTCCACCCCAACTATTATTTGATACTTGGATTCCTTCAAAATTAGAAACTATTTATCAAGAGAAACTCCCCCTATTTTTTGGGTATTTTATTTTTGAAGATGGTGTTTTAAAGGAAAGTGATATATTAATATCTAAAAGCATTATACTTATGGGATCAGAAATATAATTTTATAAGTTCTATGTTCGAATTTATTTGGTGTATTTTATATATTTTATTTTCCTTGTACATTTTTTATAATGATGGGTGAGCCCATTATCGCTCTCCAATGCATTGGTTAATGATTATGTTCTTGAAAGAATTATATTAGAATCTGCCAAGTATGTTTTTCCAATTTTAACGGTTCTTATAAGGGTTATGTAAAAATGATGTCCCAAGGAAAACATTTCTATTCACAAAAATTAGTTTTTATAGAAATAGTTTGATTTTCTATGGTATGAAAATGGAATTTTTAATGGAATTATTACACCCATTAGGTGTTAAAAATTATGATTTTAGAAATTTTTTCCTGGCTTATCATGTTTTCTAGGAAATAATCATTATTATGAAATTTACTTTATAATTTAGTATTAATTATTAATGAAAAAAGATGGGTGGTAATGGTGATTTAATGTGTATGTAAACCATTATTTAAGCTCAAAAATTAATATGTTAATGTCAAACTAGACTATAAGAATCAATGGTTCTGAAATGGACTAAGGAGTTTCATTTATTTTTTATTTATATAACATAATGAGTTTTTTGTTCTCATATTAGGTTTTCAAAAGATTAATCATATTTTAATCAATAAATATTTACAATTATTAAGTCATGACGAATAATGTGAGTATTTATAATGAAAATAAAACATGTTTAATTTTAAAAGTATTGTATTGTGAAAAATGGATACTAAGTGAATGTTTCCTCTTCGAAATATATGGGTTTATAATATGATAGTTATAACATAATTATATAAAACATAGAACCTGAAAAGGTCCTTGAAAATGAGATAAAATGTATTCTTGATTTAAAAATCAATATTGAGTAATATAGTAAGAATGGGTCCTTATAGTTGGTATAAGAGTAAGGTTTTCATTACATTGGAGGTTAGTATAAGTTGAGTAAGTATTATTAAGAGATTATATTTTATGGTTTGAATGATATACCATAAGAATATTACCATGATTCTTCAACAAAAATATATTTATTCAAAATGTTTGTCTAATAATGAATCATGAAATCTCTTGTTGGAAGGAATTAAGATGAAAATATCCTTCTAAATTGGTATCCTCAAATGGTTGGAATTATAATAGAGTTTTAAATTAATATGATAGATTATATTAAATATGATATAGATAGTGGTGGTATCTATTTAAGACAGTAACGACATTCACTATAGTGGCACTTGCCATTGTTGATCATTTCATTAACCAGAACCCTCCATAATTCAATGGATAATCTATCACTACAATAGTTGAAGGATGGTCAATTGTTAAGAATATTAGAGAAAGAGAAGATATTGATGCCTTAGAATGGAATGAATTTAAAAATATTTTCCTTGATAAGTATTTTTCTATTTTTTAGACATATAATGGAAAATATATTCATTTAATTAAAGTGGAATAAAGAATATTCAATAGATATTTGGGAAGAAAATTCCAATAGATTGGAATGGTACACAACAAATTAAATTTGAGATATTAATAGTAAAATACTTTTTTTACATAAGATTGAGGTCAATATATCGACGTTCATTAGCTTCTCACGAATTAAAAATTTATAAGAAACTTGATTGATGTACTGAGAAGGGTAAATGGATTTTTCGAATGATCATGTATTACATGAAAATGATTATAAAAAGTGGTCTAGATTACAGGTAATAGGTAATGATCTATAAAAAGAGCCAAAAAAATTAATAAAATGAAGATTCTGGCTTATGATATGTGTGGTAAAAATAACATTTGACAATTTATTCTGATGAATAAAGACATCTCTTGATGTAGTATGTTTAAAAATGTGTTTCATGAATAATAAAAATTTTAATGATAATAAAAATAATGAAAATATAATAATAATATGTTTTTATTTTAATGAGATGTTTTGTCATGTGATTCCTTTTCTAAAGATAAGATTTAAGTATGGAATTCATAATATTCACAAACAGAATAGTGTGCCTAAATCCTTTATAACTACATTGGATGATGATATATCATCAGGTGATATGTTGTTAGCTACATTGCTAATTTATTTAGATTATTCCAATGTATTACATTATTATTGGTCTACACATTCATTAATTTATATGAAATGTCTGAATAAACTGAATATTTCACCTAAATAATCATAGCCAAAAAAGTTTAGTAAAATCTCCTGGTCTGTTATGAAATGAACTATTATAAATAAAAATACATTTTAAATTAATAAAATTCATTATTAAATAACATATTCATAGAAATAATATTCATTACATTAGCTAATTTTTGAGTGTTATAAAATATAACTTTTTATACTTAAAAGAAATTTAAGCATCTTAACCATTCAAAACATAGATATTGTATAGTAAAATTATGATTATTATATATTAAGGGTTATGATAAAATAAAATTGATATATATGAAGTAATAGATTCCATTTACCATTTTGATCATACCATATGATTCCCATTTATCAGATCCTTCAAGGGAGATGTAATCCTTGATATTTTAACTTAGAAAATCCCAATATTAGGTCAAAGAACTAAATCTTGGAAGAAACTATTTATGGGATATGTTTAAGGTTATCAAGATCTTGAGCCAATCAATTATAACAAAAGAACCCCCGGAAAGCAACGCCTTAATAATGATTATATTTATCGTGTATAATAATCTGAAATGGGGTCATGTACCTAGAGGATAATAATATAAATATTTATATTTTCCTTTTTAATTAAATAATGAATATATTTTAAATTATATTATTAATTTATAAATAAATAAATATTTATTTTGATAAAAATAGTATTATGAAAAAGTGAACTCAAAATTTTATGTTTAGAAAATTTAACCTAAATATTAAGACATAATTTCTAAAATATCGAAATTTTAAAATAAATTTTATTTTAATAACATATTATTATTAAATAATATTTATGTAAATATAAATGATTATTTAATTTAATGATGTCCAATGTAATTTTTATAAGGGATAAAAAGTTATTTGTATTATAAAAAGTAGAATTTATCTATAAATAAATATTTTTATTAATCATTGAAAATTCTCATCTTTATGAAAATATTTTGATAGAATAAATATAATTTTGAAAATTTTCATGTTGAAATAAGGGAATGGTGATTTTTTTATAATTTCCCGTGACAATACAATATATAGTTAAAAATTAAATATGCTAAAAATATAAGGTTTTCATTATGACATCATAATACCCGAAATGTGACATAATAAATTCTATAATGAGTATAAAAAAAGAAAATTATATTTCTTTATTAAAATAATGTGATTTTTATGTTATTTAGTTAATTTTACGATCATTTAATGATTCTTCCAAAACGAATATAATATTTTATGTTTATGAAACAAATTCTTTTTTTATTATAACTCTTTTAAATATCACTACAAGTATAATTTTAAGGATTTTAGTTATTAGGATTATAAAATATTGAAAACCAGTCTTTTTTTATATAAAAAATGGGGAAAACCATTTTACGGTTTGCGGTTTTGATTATTTTATCATATATATTATAAAACCAATGTATATAAATTAATAAAGAATCTCCTCCGTTATTTTTCAATAAATACCCACCTAAAATCCCTCTAATATTCACTAAAACCCCATTTATTATTAATGTATTATCCATAACCCACATTGAATTAACTAAGTGGTTCCCAATCTCTTTAGAATCGTCTCTACTATTTTTAGAAGAACCCACTCTATCGAACAGATCCTCTGCACATTCTTATTATTTAGAGTAATTTACATGTACAAATCCTTTTGATTAAAAATTTATCAAGTTTTAATGTGGTTTTACACATCCATTTTACTTTTGTAATGATTAAAATGTAATTATATAACACTGTTATCTCTAAATAATAACTTCCATGATTCATTTTGTACACTTGTTCTGTTGCCAAAATTATCTCAGATTTTTTGATAGAAACATTTTTTTTATGAATACCAATCCCAATTTCCAATTAAGTATATTAACATAAATGGAACTATCCCCCATTTATTTGGGACTTACATGCATGTAATCCACACTCCATAATAATGGTATTAAATGTTTTTAAATACATTCTTATGTTGTCTAACCTATGTGGAACACAATTTCATATGCATGATTTAAAAATGACAGGTGGACATGGAATTATATAGCCCTCCAATGAATTGGGTAATGTTTTTTCTCATGATATACCATGCATAAAGAATGATCAATTTTCCTAAGAATACTATTATATGATGTCTCATCTTTTATTCTTGACTTACTCTAATGATGTCGTGTTTCATGTTGTTTCCACATTCCAATATTTCTTTGATGTTATCATCTTATATAATGCTTCAAAGTACAAAATTATGATTCTCACCAATTTTATGTCACCTTTATATTCATGTTGACTAACATAAATTAATATCATCTTGTTATTATTATATTATTTCTTTACTAGGGTTTATCTCTCCCCCTTTTGTATGTACACCCATGGGTTATCCAATGAAATATTAGATGACCAATGGATTTTAAAGGATTATTTTGTTGTTTTGAAAAAAGTTAATTATATTCTAATTTCAAATTATTGTTTTATTTATCTGGTTACAAAAATACCTTATTATTATCAATCATTAATGATTTTATTATGTCCATAATTATGAAATAAATCATGAAATAGGGTTTCCTAATGATATGGGTTATCATAGATTGTATTATAGTAATGCATAGTTATTTTTTTGAATTAGTATTATAAAAATTTAGTGAAAGCCTTAGTGTATGACTACACATAGAAAAACATCCCTAAATGGTGTTAGTAATGGGTAACCAGTATCAAAATGAAAATACTACTCTCTATATACAATAAGTGGTAATTTTTATGATATAGTTGTACCAAGGGGTAATTATCTCGTAAGGGTGCACTGGGAATTTACATGATCATCACCTTTTTCCAAAAAAAATCCCTACAAAACTCTTAGTTTCACACTACTTGGGGTTATTAATCGGAAAATTCAAACGTTCATTGTGAACTACTGTTAAGGGGATGTGAAATTCCCATAAAATTTTATATTAGGAAATATTAGATGGATAACATAGATTGAAACCTATAAATTTATATGTGAGGGAATTAATTTCATTTATAAATTTTCCCTTATTTATATATAGTTTCCTATTTAAATTATTGATATTTTGAATATTATTGTCCCTAATTTTCCCTTTATTCTAGTAAATGACTAAAAATAAGAGGAATCGAGTCTTCAACCAATGTGAGGGGAAATGTGATGAATTCCCAAATGAGATACCCAAACCAATGTGGGAAAAAATTGAGATCTTCATGAAAATAATTTCACTGTTATGCCATGTATTCAATATAAAAAATAATTTTTGAGATCCAACAACACCCCCCTAAGAACGTGTATGTTTCAATTGATACCTTAATTAGAGAAAGGGCACTATCCTCTATCGGATATTACGAATCCATAGTCACATCAAAATGGATAACTCTATTTAAATTATCTTCTCCATTAATCAGTGCTCAATGTTATAGTAGGATATATTAGCTATTTATCATATGGAAGGATAATCTAATCAATGGTGGATAATGATAAAAAATATGATTCTTGAGGTAGAGATTATAACGACATATGGGAATGAATTTTAACAAAATATTAATTATACATTTTCCCCACACTCACCAACGAAAATTAGAGAGTATGTTCCATGTAAAAATGTAGAATAATGAATAATCCCTTGGGATGTATCAGAAAGAATTCACAATACATTGACAACACACCTTCATGTTTGTCATTAACCACAAAAGTGATGTTGTGAACTTCTTTAGCAGGGGTAAATACAAATCTACAAAATGATTTGGTAAATTGATATTTTCATATCTGTGAGGAATGTTTTCTATATTCCCCCAAATATGAAAAAGTGATTGGTAAATTTTATTGGTCTCATGGGTTAAGAGATTAGAAGAAGAGATTGGATTTTAATTCTAGAAAAGGAATGGAGAAATATCACAGGGGAATGAAAATCCAACACCATACTTTTAAATTATGTTCGAAGAATCATCACAAGAATTTATTTAAGGGGGAAAGGAAATAATTTAGTTGGGGGTAGTCTTAACATCCCATCCCAAATTTCCACTAGAATGGTTACTAGACTACTGTGTCACATAGCCTCATGTGTTCCTCCCCATACCCCAGAGTCTTTCGAAAAATATCATGGCTATAAGGTGGTGATATTAGAGAGAATATTCCCTCATGTCAGGGATGTACAATATTAAAAAAAAGTAAACAATACAAAATAATGGAATAAGTAATAAATTAATGATGAATCATATGAAAAATGATAAAAAAAACTAAATCAAAAGATAGAAAATTCCAATATAAAACAGATTCATGCCTTTACCGATGATGATACATAAAATAGAATAGAATATTAAGCCCATGTGACATTGTACAGTACAATTCATGAATAAAGAGAAGAAATAAATCCCCATGGGTGAACTCCATGAGCATATTGAGCTCCAACTCAATCATGTGATCCTAACATTCACATATAAGCAAAACAACACAAGCAATCATTCATAGTCTTCTGAATATAATGTACTACTTGGGTACGCCAGTGAAATGGAATCCGGAGTAGTGTATGAAATATATATCCTAGTTTTTTGTCACCCATGGAATCTATAGATAATAAAAAATATTTGTATCCTCAGGTTTTAATCATGTTTTAATGACCACAAATCCTGTTAATCATGTTTAATCAATATCAAATCATTTTTAGAGCTGTTTTGTTTCTTTATGATTTCAATAAACATACCCAAGATCTTATTTCATTTAAATCATGTTTGATTATTGTAAACAATATTTAATTTGTTCAATAATGATTATCTTTTACGAATGATCAACTCTAATTCATTCTTTGAATATTACTGCTTAAGTATGTATGCAGATATTTGACTAAGTATAAGAAACCATGAGTTTTCCACCGGTTTTGGTTTTCGGGCAAAGGACATAGAAACCGTGACCCAGACACTGTGACCCAGACACTGTGACCCAAACTCCGTAACCTAGACACTGTAACCAGACACTATAACCAGTTTCAGATCTCATTAAGCATATGAAACCAGTTACTTGCTACCATCACTAAGACACAATATGAAGTCTATCAAAGGACCAGACACCATGATCCTTACACCGCATCTGTTCTATCGGTTCTTAATCTCAATACAACTATGCCATCATGAATATATCACCGCTCAAAGGAAACGAAGAATACACTTTTTCCTAGGGACACCATTTCCAAGTGATTCCATTTCACGAAAGAATGTGACACCGTTCATTAATATTTTTTTTCATTTTCAATTTAAATTCTAACATTAATATTTGTGTCACTTAAATTCACAGTTATAATTAATATTTCTTTTTAGACATGTCACTTAATAGTATGAGATACAAGGTGTAGAATACATGCATACTATTGGCTCCAACATGTGAACTCCGAAATTAAAAAAAATGTGGCACTGGAACAAAGAGACAGGAAGAAATGAAACCTTTTTAAAAATTAAACCAATACATGCAACAAAAAAACATCTGAAGAAGACACGAAGAAATATCCAATCCAAAGGCCGGACTTCCATAGATAATAACAAATGAAAACTTCACAATACCAAATCCATGAAGATCATGATATAGTATATAACAGGAAGACAGATCACCAGACTTACGATACTCTATTTTTCTCAAGAGGACTCAGTAATTGAATATTCTTTATCCTAAAAATCTAGAGTTTCATAGAATAAACACTTTGAGAACTTATAAAATTTTCTCATCATCCAAACAATGTTGTGTAATATTTCATCTTTTGAGAAATGTCTGTGTGTTTTTATTAAAACACACATTGTCTCATGAACTAAACTAAAGGATACCAAATATCCATCCTATCAAACTTTTTTACATTTTTTTACACCCACAGATAAGTGTGGAAGAGATCCTTGGGTGAATTAGTAGTTTATACCAACGATGAACAAAAGAAGAGGTTGTGTGTCCTAGACATTCCTGTGCAATATTGTTTACCACGAACCATGTTTTGGATCATGTTTATTAATATAAACTTCATGGTGGAAGGTGTTCACCAAGTGGAGTGTATTAGGCCTCAGCATGAAAATAAACTAATTGTTTTATCCACTGTGTTGTTTAATTTAGTTTTCTATATATTACTATATTTTTCAGAAATCACTAGATTTTCCATTGATTGTTAATCTGGGATAAATTTCATAATTTTAATTCATTATTAGAATAGTTTAAAAAGTAATATCAATAACACATATTGATATTAATGATAATTATCAATCTTCGGAGAGGTTATTTAAACAGTCAATATTTTATAATTGTATTACCTTGATTGACTAGGGTGTATTTATTTTTATTTGGGAACATTTTTAAGAAAAAATTTATATAGATATTTTTTATAGATACTCAATTAACCCACCCCCCTCTTGAGTACTCTAATGCGACCAACATTTGGTATTAGAGGAGTTTTTATTCTTGTTAAGTTTCTGATTTTAAAACTATAAGACTTTGATTTTAGTTGTACTTTAATGATATGAAAATTTTCGTTAATTGTAAATTTCATTCTATTTAAAATTATATATTTATTGTCGATAATAGACTGGAAGGGGCCGCAAAAAATAGGCCACCATTCTATAATGTAACTAATTATTCCCAATAAAAAAATTAAAATGAAAATGCATTAAAAAGTATGGGGTCTGAAATGTGGTCTTCAATTATAGATGAGTATAAATTTTCTGCTTTTAAAATTTTTACATCATATTACCCAAACAAGACTAATTAAAATATGAATTTCAAATCCACAAATTCTTTATATTACCCTTTAAAAGATGACGAATTTTATAGAATATATTCAAGTAAAACTACCCATTAAATTTGGGAAACCTTGTCTATTTCAAATGAAGGAACTTATAGTTTGAAATAAATGAGACTCAATACTTATACTGTTACATATGATATGTTTAAAATGAACCTTGATGAGAATATTTCTGAAATGTATCTTAGGATTAACAAAATTTTCAACACAATGATTTACCTTAGAAGAGAATACACTTTCAAAGAAAAAATTTCAAGGATTCTTAGATTCCTACCTGATAGATTGAGAAGAAACTCTGTCTCTATTAAAGATTAATGTGACATCAGAAAATTTCTGGTAAAAGAACTCAATGGGAAACTAATGATGTATTAAGAGGAGATAAAAGATCACAAGTAAGAGGAGGATGAACCTAAAATAAAATCAGTTTCATTCATGACAACCACGTCTAAACACAAAGAAAAATAGAAACAGCAAGCCTCGGAAGAATGTTACAGCAGTGAACAAACATCACCTAGATGTAATGAGGAGATATATCAATTATCCAAAACGTTTAATAAATTTTTCAAAGGAATGAAATTCATTAGAAATCCTAACTTAAAAATAAGATTTGATCAAAAGGGAAGCTCGAAGAAATATTGTAAAACAAAGGAAAAGTCTGATGAGATAGTATGTTATGAATGTAAGAAATAGGGACATGTAATTTCTGACTATCCCAAGTTCAATTTTAAAAAGAAATATGAGGACAGAGTTAGAAAGTATAAAAATGAAATGAATGCAACATGGAGTGCTTCTGAGGATAGTTCAAGTGACTTAGATTATTTACATGATGAACAAGATACCAAATACTATTTGTGTTTTATGAAAAATTAACATTTGAGTTAACACTGGAATATCTTGTACAAAGTTCATATTATTATAGAGATGAATGTGATTCTAAAAATATGTCTAAAAGAAAAATGTTTGAGTACTGCAATATGGATGAAGAGACATTCAATGAACTAATAGATAAATAAAATTATATAATGAAACAACCCTCTCATAACTCAACAATTAAATATGAACACACTATGGAAATAGAAAAATATTTTCAATTACTAAATGAAAATAATAAACTATGGCTATATAATGAGAAATTGAAAAAGGACTTTTTAAGGATTATTAATGGTAAATATACTTAGGTAAAAATTCTAGGAAAAAATATTTCCCCTAAATACACTTTTGGTATTGGATATGAACCTAATAAAAGAACATTAGGAAAAACCATTTTTTTTCAAAATCTAGAACATACAACTTTAGTCCTAGATTAGGAAAACACTTTGAAAGTTCAAAATATGATTCGTTGTATACTATTTCAATCCTTTCAAGACCAAATAGAGTTTATTTTTCAAATACGTTACATAATTATTATAGAAACCTATGAATTAAATTTGGGTTCCTAAAGCCCTAATTACTAATATTAATGTACCCAAACAAATATGGTTACCAAAGTCAATTTTTATTTTACTATTTTGTTGGAAAATTGTTCAAAGAGATCATGTAAAATCCTATGGTACATGGATAGTGGGTATTCAAGACACATGACAAGGGACTATTTATGCTTTAAGAACATAATAAAAATTGATGGTGGACATGTTACCTTTTCACCTTTGGTGACAATCCCAATGAAAAAAATCATTAGACTTGGCCAAATCAGTAACTCTTAACTCATTATTAATTTCCAATGTACTTTTTGTTGATGGATTGAAATATAACCTGCTTAGTATTTCAAAAGTATGTGATGATGAATTTCATCATAAATTGGAAAATAATGCTGAAAATGTTTTTAAATCTAAAAAGGAATTATTATTTTCTGAATTTTGAAATGAAAATCTATACTCTGTTAACATATATTCTTTAGTTTCTCAAAATGATTCATGTTTAAGTGTATTCCACATAGAGTCTTCAATTTGGAATAAAAGACTATGACACTGCAATATTCACTCCCTTATAAATATAAGTAGAAAAAATTTAGTCAATGAACTACAAAAACATGAGATTACAAATGAAAAGTATGCAATCCTTGTCAAAAGAGAAAACATCACAAAATTTTCTTCAAACCAAAGAAAGAAGTTTCAACTTATGTACCTCTTGAATTGGTTTACATGGATATTTATTGGATCATCTAGAGTTTCTAGTATTAATGGGAAGCACTATGTTTATGTTCTTGTAGATGACTTCACTGGATATACATTGAATTTCTTTTTGACTCAAAAAAGTGAAACCTACTCTCATTTCACAAAAAATGTTAAAACTTTATAAAATCTTAGTGGACATATAATTGAATCCTTAAAAATTGTTCATGGTCGTGCATTTTAAAATCAAGCGTTTGAATCCTTTTTCTCTCAAAATAGCTATAGTCATAATTTATCTGCCCTTAGAAGACCTCAACAAAATGGATTTTTAGAACGAAGAAATCAGACTTGCAGGAGATTGCTAGAACAATTTTTAGTGAATTTGAATTACCTATTTATTTTTGGGCTGAACCTATAAAAACAACATGATGTATAATTAATAGATTATTTATTAGACATATTCTTAAAAGATGTCCATATGAGTAATATAACAATAGAAAACCCAAATTAAGCTACATCAATGATTTTTATTACAATGTTTATATCCTTAATGCTAAGGTTAATATTGACATGTTTTCATCCAAGAGTGATAAAGGGATTTTTATAGGATATTAAATCTCTTGTAAATCCTATAGTGTGTTGAAAAAAACAACGTAATGTGTGGGGGAATCAATCCATGTCATGTTTGATTAGACAGATCCACAGAAGCCAACGTCCTCCCTAGAGAACCTGGAGGATGATATGTCAAATGTAGACATTAATGCTAAATCCTTTAACCATCCAGTAAAAGAACATATGAAAATTTCTTATTCTAGTAATTCTCCAGATTCAAGTCATAATGAACATGAACTGATTGAAGATCCAAAAATCACTAGACCTTCTATTTCTAGAGATATTAGAGATCCTAAGAACCATCTTTTAGATGATGTTGTAGGAGATATAGATAAAGGAACTAAAACTAGAGCTTCTCATAAAAGTCAGGTTGAACATAATGTTGTCCTGTCACAACATGAACCTAAAAGCATCAATGATGCTACAAATGAAGAATTTTGGGTCATCGCTATGAAAGAAGAACTTAATCGGTTTGAATATAACAATGTTTGGAAACTGGTTGATAGACCTAAAGACACATTTACCCTAGGCACTAAGTGGGTGTTTATAAATAAGGTAGATGAATCTGGAAATATATTTAGAAACAAGGCTGGATTGGTTACACAAGGCTGTAGTCAAGATGAAGGAATTGACTATGAAGGGACCTTTTCACTAGTATCTATACTTGAAGCCATAAGACTCCTGATTTCATATGATGCACATTAGAATTTCAAACTATATCAAATGGACGTCAAGAGTGAATTCCTAAATGGGTATATAGCTGATGATGTATTTTTTGAGCAACCCCATGATTTAACAAACCCCAACTCTACAAATTCTTTTTTCAAAATATCAAAAACATTATATGATTGAAAATAAGCTCCATGATCATGGTAAGATATACTATGTACTTTTCTTATTTCAAAAGTTTTTACAAATTTTATAGGTGATCCTACCATTTTTATAAAACGAATTTACAATGATGTTTTTGTAGTTCAAATTTATGTAGATTATATTATTTTTGGATCTTCAAAAAATTCTATTTGTATTTAATTTTATAAAATGATGAACAATGAATTTGAAATGAGTTTAATGGGTGAATGAAAATTCTTTTTGAATTTGAAATTTTTCAAATTAAATAACGTATTATTTTAAATCAAATAAAACATACTAAATATATTATAAAACGTTTTGGCTTAGATATCACTAAACGTACTGATACTCCAATGAGTACTACTAGTATATTTGAACGGGATGAAGATGGAAAATCTATTGATCAAACCACATACAGAGGAATCATTTGATTCTTACTCTACATAACTGCTAGATGACAGGACATTATGTTAAGTGTATGTATGAGTGCTCATTTTCAAGAAAACTATATGGAATATCATTTAAATTCTATTAAAAGAATGTTCAAATACCTCAAACATACACTCAATATACGACCGGTCTATACCATAAGAAAATCATTCGAGTTAGTCAGTTATTATAATAATGATTTCGGTGGTTTCATGTTAGATATTAAAAGAACCTATGGAACAAGTCACCCTTTAGGAAAGTCTCTAGTATCATGGTGTAGTAATAAACAATAATCTGTTGCATTATCTATTGCCGAAGCAGAATACATAGATGCTTGTAGTTGTTGTGCACTCATTTTGTGGATGAAACACACATTACTATATTATGGATATCAATTCAGTCATGTACTTAAATTTTGTGATAATACAAGTGCTATTAACATCGCAAAAAATCCTGTTTTACACTATGAAAAAAAATATTGATGTAAGACAACACTTTTTGAGTGACCATTGTTAGAAAGGTGATGTCACATTGTAATTCATTGGAACCAAATATCATCTTATTGATATATTCACAAAACCATTAAATTATGAAAGGATAGATTACATCATACATGAATTGGGAATGATAAATCCCATATATAAAGTATATTGTTTCAATATTTACTATCACAAAACTTACTGTTTTAAAGTATATGGTTCAACGAGTCACTGTCTTAGAAGTACCGTCTCACTCTCAAAGTCCTACATGTCATTATGTTGAAGTTGTTGTTTCATGTTTATGGTCTCATAGTTACTGTCTCTCAATTACAATTTTCACATATTATTTTAAATTATATGGTCATACTATTTAGAGTCACATGGAAAAGGTGACTCCATGACAACCTGTTCCGTTCACGTCGTGAAAACTTGTTCTGGTCTCTCCGTGATAACCTGTTCTGGTCTTACCATGAAAGTATGTTTCGGTCTCACTGTAATAACTATGTTCAGTTTATTTATATATTATTACATGTATCACTGTGTAGATTATTTTATTATATTCATCCCATGGTTTTTAATTTTTATGCTCCAAATCACTAAATGTTAAAAACGAAATATCATTCACAATTTTCTTCACCCAAGCATTATTTTCTCCTTCTTGAAACCTTTCTCTCTCAAACCGCAAGTCGTCTTTCAATCCATCATCTCTCTCTTTCTATCAAACCTCTCGTTGAATACAAAGGATGAATCACCGATCTTCATCAAATCCTGAGAATCACAGATCATAAAAGAAAATAAAAAGGGAACTAAAGGTAGTGGCCGAAGGACCATTGAACCCAATCCTTGTTGATAGAATAGTTGTACCAAAAATGGAAATCTTCCCTAAGTGGTTGTTGTTGAGTATCTTATTAGTTTTGAAAGTACAAAATGAATAGGGATGGTTGGACTGGTTCACAAAAGATAAAATGTCGTTTGTCCAAAACATGTTGCAGAATTTTATCTGTTTTCTATGTTTTCTTTCAATACTGATGTAGGTTTTTTTGAGGATCTTGATTAATGTCCAAAGATTCACATTTTCCTCTAGGTTATAGGATGGTTTCCGAGGGATACCTCATGAAGGGGTTTTTGTGGACTACCAGAGAGGTCTTCCTCCTCATAGTGATATTTTGTTGTTTTAGAAGAGGCCTTGGGAAGCATGACTCACAATAGAAAGAAGACAATAGCTATTTCTACTGAGTTAGATGGTGAATCAATATTAAAATTTATGTTTATTCAGAATTTGGTTATTCTGAAGAAAAGATATTTTTCTACCCTCATTTATACAGGAATATTTTTAATACATCATTGGAATACTATAGACAAGAATAACAAATTTAAGTTTGTTATACTTCATATGTGTGAGTTGATAAAGAAAACCTCAATGTCAACCTCATTTTTCTATTCAAGGTTAATCTCTTCAATTATTTATTTCAAAGGGTTGGTTAGACCAAATGAATAAGTCATCGAGGAATGTTAATTATGTATCTAAAAGGTAACAGTTAAAATGACGAAATTAGTTGGAATATATTGAAAAAGTATTGTGTGGAAGTTAAAGAAAGGATTTATGAAATGTTTAATCTAACTGAGCATCATTAATGACCTAAGAACATATCTGACCCTGGTTTGGAACTAGATGAAATTGTTGACTATTCTATTGAAGAGGAATAAGAGGCAGTTATTGCACCTACAAGTTAAAATGTCTTGTATAAGGAAAACATTGGACCTATTCCACAATTTAACGATGGGAAGGAAGAACATATTTATGAAAGAATTATTGAGTTGGAAGAATAACATGCTTCTAGAAGAGAATCCATCATTAATGTTATAGAATATTTTTTTCTTGAAGAACCATTAAAAGAATAATTTTCTCTTTACACTACTTGAATCTAGGGGTTTCCCAATGGTAATATAGAAACAGTTTAATGAAATGGTTGCTATAGTGTAAAAGAAGAAACATTTTCCAAAGGTTTGTTCAAAATTTTGGCAGTGTGTATATATTCCTATGATTTCCCAACGGTTTGAAAAAACCATTTGGAAATAACTATTTTCCATATGGTATACCAACATTTTATCAAAACCGTTGGTAAACAGATGATTTCCAAATGGGTTTTAAAAACGTTTGGAATGTTTTCCCCCAAAATACCAAGCACCCTATTTCCTAGTTTTCCCGATTATAGACCTAATCTAGACCTACATCTAAGGTATTCTCGGCTGTGGAACTCTTTCCAGCCGAATATTCTTCTTCCATCAAATAAATTTTTATTTTTACAGTTCAAATTAGTAAGTTTTACATTAGTTTTACAGCTCTTCCTCATTTTTTATATTTCATGTTTTGATTTTGGAAAAATTAGAGTTATTGATGTTGGAGTACAAAACCCATAGGTTTTTTATGTTTTTTTTCAAACATCATACATGGTAAAGGATCTGTTTAGTGGGGTTGGTTTAGTGGAGGGGGTAAATGTTTTGTTAATTTTTTTTTGTTTAGTGGGGTAAAGGGTTTGTTTTATGTTTGTTTTATGTTTTTTGTTTTGTGGGGTTTTATGTTTTATGTTTAGTGAGTTTTTATGTATTTTGATTAGTTAAATGGATAATGCATGATAGTTTAGATTTCATAATGAATAAAATGATTTTAAATAAAAATACCCTATGTGGGGCTACAGGAGGGGTAGTGGGTTGTCCATGTGTGGGGGCTATCCAGGTGGGGGAGGGATGTCTAGGGGGTAGGGGATCTATGGGTTAGGGGGGCTATAGGTGTGTGGGGGAGGGGGTATGGCCTACCCCAAAAAGGGGTGTGGACTATCCAAGGGGGTCAAGGTGGGGTACCCTGGTGGGGGAGGGGGTGTGGGTTTTACAGGGAGGGGGTGGGTATTCCAAGTGGGGGGGGGGCTGTCCACATGGGGGTGGGGGAGGGGGGATGTCCACCTGGGGGGGGGTTGTCCATCTCGGGGGGATGTCCAGGTATGGGGTGGGGGTGGGATATCCGGGTGTGGGTGGGGTACGCTTGTGAAGGTGGGGGGGTGCCTAGGTTGGGGATTGGGTAGGCTGTCCACGAAGGGGGTGGGGTGTCCTGGGGGGTATCATGGAGGGGGAGGGGGTATGAGCTGTCAAGGGGGGGGGGGGCTATCGATTGGGGGTGGGGGCGTGGGCTGTCTAGGTGGGGGGGGGGGGCTACGGGGGAGGGGGTGTGGGCTGTCCAGGGAGTGGGTGGGTTGTCTAGGGGTGGTGGTGGGTGGGCAATCCTGGTGTGGGTGAGAGTGTGGGCTGTCATGGGGGTGGGTTATCCAAGGGGGTGGTTGTGGGCTGTCCAGGTGGGGGAGGGGGGAGTGTTGGTTGTCTAGGGAGGATGGGGGTGTTAAGGTGTTGTGGGGGGTGTCTTGGTGGGGTGGGGGGGGGGGGGGGGGGGCTATCCGGGTGGGGTGAAGGGGGGTAGGGGGCTTTAAGGGTGTGGCGCGTGTGGGATGTCCAAGGTGGGGGGTGGGTTGTCCACTCCAATGCTCTATAAAAAATAGGAATCCAATATAACCAATGTATAGTTTCTTTTACTCGTTTAGACATTTCTTAATGTTCCATACCAACACTCACTCTTACCATTCCTAGAAGAAGAGATCTTTACAACGAAATCTCACTGAGGTTCTCATCCACAATCCATATTGATCTTATAAAAATTTAACATTCGCACAACTCCATATCACCTAAGGATATAAAAAGGATCAAACTCTTATGAGTAAAATCCCATCGAAACATGGCTCATAAAATCCGATCCACATATAATATTTGGTTGTGTGTTTACAATTGGGTGTGTTGTGATTTATATATATGATACTCATGGTTTACACCAACAGTCTCCTCGGTCATCTATAATAGGCTTGAAATCATTCTACAATTGGATAAAGATTAGATTTTACAACCATAGTTTGGGGGTGGACACCCCCACTCCTTGGACAACCCCCACCCCCATGGATAGCCCCCCACCCCACCCCCTAGATAGCCCTACCACCCCCGTGGACCGCCCCACCACCCTCGTGGACAGCCCACCCACCCCATGTGGACATCCCGCCCACCCCATAGACACCCTGAACCACCTGGATAGTCCTGCCACCCTTGTGGATATGCCACCCACCCACCTCTTACCCCCTGGACGAGCCCCGCCACTGCCGGGACAGCCCACCCACCCACTGGACACTCGTACCCCCTGGACAGCCCCCACCCCTAGAAATCCCCCCGACCCCCTGGACACCCCGACCCCCTGGATAGCCCCACCACCCTCTTGGAAAGCCCTCCCACCCCCTGAACACCCTATACCCCCTGGATTCCCCGCTCACCCACCCAGGGAACCCTTCCCACCCCATTGAAACCCAGCTCACCCACTGGACAGCCCGTCCACCCCCAGGACAGCACTACCCCCTGGACAGCCCAACCACCCCTATGGATAACCTGCCCACCTAGAAACTCTGACCCCCTAGGGATCCCCCACCCCCTAGACAGCCCTACCCCCTGGACAGCCCGATCACCCCCATGGAAATCCCTCCCACCTGGGGCCCCCGACTCCTCTAGATAGCCCCCACCCCCAAGACACTTACGACCCCCTGGACAACCCTGCCACCCCTTGGACACTGCACACCCCCCTGGACACCCCCAACCCCTAGGGAAATGTATGTGATCACTCAATATATCTACTGAAATATAAAATTTCTTCGATCTAAAATTTAGTCCACTTATGAATAATTATCCTCTACATGTGTACATGATCCTGTACAATCATTTATAGTTCTTCAACGATATTTTTTTATAAATATAGTATTTTGATGTCTTTAATATTATGATTATAATATAGATTAGAGTGTCAATTATGGTTTCATATAAAGTGAACAATTATCATTTATATAAATAAATTTTCGATGAAATATCAACCTTATTGAATTTCTTTTGACTAAATAACTTATATCAATTTTTTACCGAATGTGTAGAAGTTGGATGTATGAAACAGATCGGATCTCAAGATATTTTCAAAAACAATTTAGAGATATTTTTAGATTTTTCATTTCACAATGTTTCTGAAATTGGTCACATACACTGCCCCTCTTACATGTGTGTTCGAAGACCATGGTGAGCTGTGAAGAATTCAACTACCACATAACCAAATATGGTTTTCAAGAAAACTACTCTGATCAATGGTTGTCCAGTTTTGGGTGTTGATTTGAACATTGATAAAACATCAGTGGTTCCATAATAGTTTTCTCAATAAATGAAGCCTAAAATTTAATTATTGATAGGAAATTAGATTCTAAATGATTTAAATTACTATTTATATATTATGAATTAATTATTTTAAAAAAGAATGGATGTTGTGAAATCCCCCTATTTTAATGAAATTGTATTTTTTTTGGAATTTATAAAATTTGTTGTATGATTAGAAGTTGATATAATGAAATTATTATTTTAGCCTTGTTAGAATTTTCATACACAATATGTAAATACCATCCCATGAACACAAGATAGCCTTCGGATAGCCCCCCCCCCACCCTTCTCCCTGGACCCCAAATAGCCCCTCGGACAGCCCCTCGGACAGCCCCCCAGATAGCCCCCCCTGACAGCCCCCAGACAACCTCCTAGACAGCCCCTCGAATAGGCCCCACCCTCCTCCCTGGACCCCAGATAGCTCCTCGGACAGCCCCCAACCACCTCTCTGGACCCCGAACAGCCCCCCCTCCATCCTGGACCCTGGACAGACCCCCACCCTCCTCAATGGACCACAGAAATCCCCCACCCACCTCCCTAGACATCGGATATCCCCCTCCCCCTCTCTAAACATATGTATTTTTATGCTATTGAAGGTTTTTTTGTGGTGTTTGAAGTAGGTTTTTATATGTATTTTTGTGCTATTTTTAAGCTGGTGTATGAAGTGAGGTGTAAGAAGTGTATCATGTACTGTGTTATATAGTGTATTATGTAGTGTGTCTATTTTTTGTGATCTATTTATGTGTTATTTTTATGCAGGTGTATGCAGTGTATTATGCATGCTATGCTTTTTTTATGTGTCTATTTTTTATGCAGGTGTATCTTGAGGATGTTTGCAGAGTTTTGTGTGTTTGGGAACTCCATAAATATCCCCCTTCCTTCCTGGACCCTGTACAACCCCTCTCCACCCTGGACCATAGGCAACCCCCACCCTCCTTCCTAGACCCCAGAATGCCCCCCAACCTGAAACCCCAACATTGGTCGAGCGACGATTCCACATATATAAAACATCACGACAATTCACGAAAGGCTATAGACCACATACCATGATTCTAGAGACAATCACACTCTTAATTCTGCATCTCAGACCCCAATCTAAGCTCTCTTCACGATTCACCCTAAATTCCTATGGAAAAAAGAGTTTTAGAGCTTCGGAAGGAGATGAGAGAAGAGTGAAAACTCTAATCGAAAAGTGGAAGCTAGTATGGGATTATACTCACCCGGATCTTCAATCCGCACTTGGCGACAGTCAAAATACCCATGGTTCAAAGAATATTTCCCTTAAGACCTCTTGTAAGCATTAGATTCTATTGGTAATTTAGAACAAGGATCCATGGGTCATTTTTGACGTGTACGAGTCAACCCCGCCTCAATACGAGGCACAGTGTGGCCGACACCAGTCAAAGTGTCTCACTTTTATTTGAAATGGACAACATTTTAAGTGAAAATAGAAACAGGCATACATAAAACTGATGAAACGCATTTGGAATCAGTTGATATATTAGGAAAATGATCCATGGGTCATTTTTGGAAGGTATGAGTCAACTCCACCTCAATCCGAGGCACAGTGTGGCAGGTACCACTCAACTTGTCCCACTTTTATTTGAAATGGACAAAATGTTAAGTGAAAACAACAACATGCATATGGAAAACTGACCAAACACTTTCTTATTTTATTGATACATCAATAAAACTATCTATGGGTCATTTGTGACATGTACGAGTCAACCCATCCCCAATATGAGGCACAGTATGGTCAGTATCACAGAAAGTGTCAATCTTTTGTTTAAAAAGGAAATTGTTTTATGTAAAAGAACAGACATATAGAAATCTGACCTAACATATTCTGAATGTGTTGATACTTTAGCACAATGATCTGTGGGTCATTTTTGACAAGTACATGTCAATGTTGCCTCAATCTGAGGCACTGTGTGTCCAGTACCACTCAAAGTGTCTCACCTTTATTTGAAATGGAAACCATTTTTAATTGAAAACAACAAATGGTGTATGGAAAACCAACCAAACGCATTAGGATTGTGTTGATACTTTTGGGAAACTATCCATGGGTCATAGGTGACATGTACGAGTCAACCCTGCCTCAACTTGAGTCACGGTGTGGACAGTATCGCTCAAAGTGTCTTTTTTTAATTAATATGGACACCCATTTAAGTAATAACAGTTGGCTTATGGAAAACCAAACAAAAGTATTCAGATAGTGTTGATACATTTTCACATGTATCTGTGGTTCATTTATGATGTGTAGGATTCAACCTCGCCTCAATCAGAGGCACGGGGTGGCCGGTACCTCTCAAAGTGCCTCACTTTTATTTGAAATGGACTACATTTTTAGTGAAAACAAACACTGGCATACATAAAACTGACAAAACTATTAAGATTCTATTGATACATTAGGACAATGATACATGGGTCATTTTTCACGTGTAAGAGTCAACCCCGGGTCAATATGAGGCACGGTGTGGCTGCTATCACTCAAAGTGTCTTTCTTTTGTTTAAAGTGGACACTGTTTTATGTAAAGAAACTGGCATACGGAAAACCGACCAAACATATTCGGATCTTGTTGATACATTAAAACAAGGATCCATGGGTCATTTTTTACATGTCTGAGTCAACCTCGCCTCAACATTGGCCATTGTGTGGAAGGTAACATTCGAAGTGTTTGTCTTTATTTAAAATGGACATCATTTTAAGTAAAAACAACTAAAATATGGAAAAATAACCAAACATATTCAGATTGTGTTGATTCATTAGAACAAGGATCCATTGGTCATTTTTGACATGTAAGAGTCAACTCCACCTCAATCATAGGCATGGTGTGGCTGGTACCACTCAAAGTGTCTAACTTTTATTTGAAATGGACAACATTTTAAGTGAAAACAAGAACTGGCATATGGAAAATTGACCAAACACATTCAGATAGTGTTTATACTTTTGAGAAAAGATTCATGGTTCATATGTGACATGTACCAGTCAATGCTGCCTCAATCCAAGGCACCGTCTGGATTGTATCACACGAAGTGTCTTTCTTTTGTTTAAAATGGACACCCTTTTAAGTAATAACATCTAACATATGGAAAACAAAACAAACCTATTCGGATTGTATGGATACTTTAGCACAAAGATCCATGGATCATTTTTGACATGTATGAGTCAACCCCACATCAATCTTAGGCACAGTGTTTCCAGTACCACTCAAAATTTCTCACTTTTATTGGAAATGGACAAAATTTTAATTGAAAACTATAACTGCATACAGAAAACCGACAAACACATTCACAGTCTATTGATACATTAAGAGAAAGATCCATGGGTCCTTTGTAACGGGTATGAGGAAACTCCGTCTCAATCCGAGGAATGATGTGGCTGGTTCCACTCAAGTTGTCTCACATTTATTTTAAATAGACAAGATTTTTAGTGAAAACAAAAACCTGATTACGGAAAACTGATCAAAATATCTCAGATTGTATTCATACTTTAGGACAACGATCCATGAGTAATTTTTGACATGTACGAGTCACCCCAGCTCAATCCGAGACATGGTATGGCCAATATCACTCAATGTTTATATATTTTATTTAAAATGGACATCCTTTTATGTAAAAACAATTGGCATATGGAAAACTGACCAACTTTTTTTGGATAGTGTTGATACTTTAGCATAATGATCCATGGGTCATTTGTGACATGTACGAGTCAACCCCGCCTCAATCTGAGGCATAGTCTGGCTAGTACCACACAAAGTGTCTCACTTTTATTTTAAATTCACAACATTTTAAGTGAAAACAACAACTGGCATACAGAAAACTGACCAAATTCATTCATATTGTGTTAATACTTTTGGACAATGATCCATGGGTCATATGTGATGTTTACAAGTCAACCCCCCTCAATCCCAGTAATGGTGTTGCAGATATCACTCGAAGTGTCTATATTTTGTTTAAAATGAACATCATTTTAAGTAAAAAGATCTGGCATATGGAAAACCGACCAAACGTATTTAGATTGTGTTGATACTTTTGCACAAGGATCCACGGTTCAACCTCACCCAATCCACTTCTCATGTGAGGAACATATACCCTTATTCTAAAACACATGACATTTAATACGCCAAGGACAACTACATTCCCTAAGTCAAACAAGCTCATTGATACACAACCATTATCATTCTCAATAAGTTCAAAGACACCCACCAAAAACCATGGGGAATTATATTTTTGTTTGGTTGAAGTCATTTATTAATTTCCTTATTTTCGGGTTATTAGCTTCTAATTTCTGAATTCAGTCGTGTATGTGTTATACAAACTGCAATTTTGAGTTTATAAAAAATTCTGTATAACACATATAATTACATATTCAGTTTTTATGTATTTTATTTATAACTGATTATTAAATTATGTATGTATTCAATTCAGTATTCCATTATCAATTAACTTGTAGATTGCGCATGTAATTCTCATCTGAATTCTGAATTGAATTCTAAATCAATTATGTATGTTAATAATTACCTTATGAATTATGTTATAATTCTATATGTGTATAGTTTTAGGGTGCATTATTTATTAAATATATATAAATTAATTGTTTATATGTATGTGTTATAGTTGGTTATTGTTGGTAATTGGTGTTGGGGATGCTCGAAATGTAGAAAGGAATCTCGTTAATGGAAATCAAAGAGAATCATAGAGCAACATGCTTCTACATGAATTGCACAATAAAACCTATTCCAACTATATACAACCATTGGTATAAGGGTGTGAATGTGTTTTATTCCAATTGTTCTAAGGGAATAGTTTGTCAAAAATCATTCCCAATGGTTTACCAACTATTGGGATATAGGTGAAATGTTTAGATATACTAATGGTTTGTGTAAACTGTTTGTAAAAATCTTTTCAAAACAATATTCCAATGGTTTTAAACCATTGGAATAGTATGTTTACCTACAATTTCAAACCGTTGGTGAAAGGTTATTCCAACGGTTTGACATAACCATTGGTATAATATATATTTCCTAACATATACCAATGGTTTTCCAAAAACCATTGGAATATGTTTTTCCCTAAGTCTTACTTCCCTACGGTTTGGATAAATATTGGTATATATTATACGAACAATTATGCAGCCTTTACCCACAGTTTAGAACCGTTGGTAAAGGGTTCATTACCAGTAGTGTTAGAATGATGTTGCAGTTGAAGTACCATTGGAAGCGTAATCTAATTCTGATGTTATCCTATATTATGTGGAATGAATGGAACATGACTTCTGGCTATATTGAAAACAAATGTATGAGAGTATTGGAGATGATGTTTTTGAACCGGATCAAGGAACTGAATATCTTAGTCCTTTGAGAGATTCACTTGTAAGGGGGGGCAGCACCCTAGTCTAGAAAGTTTTGATGTTCTTAATCATGTTGATCAGAGCATTGTGGATAAATTTTATAATAAACCAAATACATTGATGGTGATGATGCCCTAGAATACTCGGTTAAATGTAAACCTATCTACTATGTTTCAATTGAAACCAGCCTTGGCTCATGATGTAATATTTTCCAAATAACCAGAGCCTGTCTCATCCCCTATTCCTGAACCTTCATAAGAACCACTTACCATTGTGAGTTAGTGTGACATGAAAGCCTTTTTAGCTAGATTATTTTCTATAGTTGAAAATATAATGAAAACACAACCTCCTCCTATAACAAACCTATGTGAAAGAGATGACTCCTTACAGTTAGAGAAGATCACATGAAAGATTCATCCCAAAATGAATCATGAAATTATAGAGGTTAGAATTAAGAAAAAATAGTAGAGTGATGAAGTGATGTCTCTAAGAGATATGGTTGAATATTTTCAAAGAGTATTTCAATCCTGAAAAGTTTATTTTTATCATACTATTGAAGATGTTAGTTTCAGATTCCAATAGAAGTTTCCTCTCTAATTCAACCAAACTTGACTTTACTAGCTGTAAAGGTAGATGATAGAAACAACAAGATAGTTCTTAAGATGTGTGAACTTGTTACTGGTCTCAACAAACTGACTGATGAGTCAAGGGAGGCATAAAAATGTTCTAAATTTTCTCAATTCCCACAATTTAGCTGTTACAAACTCTAATGCCTCTGGACAGTCATCTCAATCCTTTGACAGTGATCTGCTCAGAAGTATTGTTAAAGAGAGACTTCAATTAGTGTTAAGTGGATTTGAAAAAGAGGCTCTATCTATGGTTGTCAAGAATATTAAAATGGTAATTGATTTGTTATGGATTCACTCAAATATTCCAAATTATAATCCAAAATAAATTACTATGAGATTTAATTTATACTTTAATTGGAGTTTCTCTAAGAATGATATGTCCAATCATTTCATATATCTTGTAGATAATCTGAAAATACCTCATGTCCCTCAAACCATCAGGACTCAAGTTCAAAAGTTGAAATATTTCACTTTTTATTGGATAATTCATGGAGAACCAAGATGATTTTCAAAAAACAATGCAGTATGGTGGTGATATTATTAATGACATCATTAAATTCATAAAGCCTTATCATTTTATACAGATCACTGCTAATGTGGCTCCAATAGCTGCACCCTTATTGTTTGGATTACCTCCTTCCTCATTTTCCCCCTTTGCATCTGCCATATTGTATGTATATTAGTCTCTAAGAAAGATCATACATGTTATCCATGATAAAAACATTCCTCGGTCTTCAACCAAACCTACTTTGGAACATTCTATTTTTTAAGGACTCCCTCTTCCTTCTATAATAGTTGGCTCAGTCCCTTTGTCTACATCTAATTCTGCTATTGTGGCTCTTTATGATCCTACCTCCATGAGAAAAGAGAATATTTATGGTTGTAACACCCCATGATTCTACGGTACGATTCTCTTTGAATAATACGATAACATGTGTTGTACGCAACATCGAGTTCTAACACACCACAACCAATCAAACTAGCCGTTATGAATAGTAATACCTACTTTTTTAAATTATATATATTTTATATTTCAAAATGGACATCATTTTTGGTTTCGGAATATCAAAATTATCCTAAGATGATTTTTTGGTATTTTTCTGAGAACTTCAAATTTATATGAATAGTAAAAAATACTTAAAAACAACTTTTTTAATCAAAATTATTTATAGTGATAAATTATATTATTGAGTTGTCCCAAAGTATAATTATAATATATTTTTACCATTTTATCCAATGGTGTTCATTAAAATTAATTTCACTTTGAAATTGGACCTAAACAATTGTCAATCTTTTGATGTATATTGTATCTTAAAAACACGCTATTTTTTGTGACAGCGGGAATTAATTATAAAATTAATTAATGCAACTTATAAGTTTGTAATTTTGTAAAATAGACATCATTTTTGAATTCAGAATATTAATTATAGCTTAGGGTGAAATTTTGGCATTGTTCTGAAAAACATCAACTTTTGATGAATAGTGAAACTACTAAGTGGTAGTTAAAAAACTAAATTCTTCATAAAACATAATTTTACCGCTTATGTGAATGGAATTTCGAAACACTGAGAGACACGGTTAATATCAAGAAGTAAAATGTGGTTCAATGAGATGAAAATAATTTTTGGTGAATAGTAACTTTTTACTTTTATTTACCACGGTTAAAAGTAAATAGGGTAATTAAGGGTAAAAACTATATTAATATTACAGTAACACATGTCCTAATTCTATTGGACAAGTTTATATCGACCAAAAACAACCTTAGTAAAAAATATTATCATCTAGGTCCACTTGGATTAGATTAGGACATTTATTATTATTTAATTCAAAGAAGAGTTAAAAGAGATAAAATCAATATTTATTTACTAAAACATTTTTAATATAGGGTTATACATAAGATAAATTAGATTTTAAATATTCATTAGAAATATAATAATATTTCCTACATAATGATATTTTATTTATAATTTTTAGACATTAAATAATTTAATTTATTTATGACACAATGATGATGCAACAATTACCATAATAGTGAAAAATTAGAATAATTGATATTATAAATACACAAATATATATATTTTGAGACTTTTTATAAATTACAATAATTTTATTGGATAATATGACATATTAAGATTGATTTAATTGAATTTTTTGGAAGTAATAATTCTGTTATGAGTTTCACAAAAATCAACTATTGAATAGTGTCAAAAATGACATAAAAGAATTTTTAAAACAAATATTATATTATTAATTGATATTAAATTCTTAAAAATATAATGGTCGGCCAAGAGACTTATATAATTATAGGTGTATCCTTAATGGACCACTTGGGGGTCTCTTGGATGTATATAGTAAGTTTATTAACTATATAATATAAAAATACAAAGTGATATGGTAAATGTCAAACTAATTAACTAAGAGTTAAAACTAAATGACAAGGTTAATATAGTAACCCAAACCTGTCTAAATTTTATAGGTTGAATGTTTTTAGACCTATATACACCTTAACCTTTAAAAATAAACTTTCGAGCCATTAGAAACCGAATATAAATTTATTATAAATTAATATTTCTAGTTTTTCCAAAGGTTCCCCTCACCCCTCTTATAAAAGGGCACTCCTCCTTCTCATTTATTCACACCTTAAAAGCCTTTTGGTTCAGCAAAACCCTGACTCAATACTCTCTCAAATTCCCTCACTAAAACCTAGAGGCCTTAGTTTGATCAGAAATCCAACCTAAGGAGCCCTTTTGATCAAATCAAAAGGAAGAACCCGAAGAAGAGGTAATGTTTTCACCACCCCTTTTCAAGTTCCTTTCTTATTCCACTTATTATATCTTTGTTATTACCATTATAAAATAATAAATACAGTATCTTATATATATTATTATGTGATTATAAATATTTTACAACCATATTCAGTATTCTATCCACCCTTTGAATATCTTGTCACCATACGTGCGTACGTACGACTTACCGTCTCCACGTCGTGGTGTAATTGTTATTCAATAAATTATTATTTGGATGGGTATAATAATGATGTATAATTCATGTAAACGATAAATATAACATGATAATAATTCTATATATATAATATACCATCCAATTATATATTATTTTAATATCAAAAGAATGATATTGTCGCTCGTGCGTACGTACGGACTACCGTCTCCATGAACGCGATGAGATTCATTCTCCATCATATACATTCAAGTATAATTATCATTTGATGATATAAAAATAATATTTAAGAACTTTATATCATTCTGGATATGAATAATATACAACCTATCCATGAAAAACATGTCTTACGTAACAAAACATATAAAAGAAAACGATTAAGTTAACACCCAAAACAACGATAATTCTAAGATATTATTAACAAAGCAATGTTAAAAGATCATATATGATATCATGTTAATGTATATGATTCATGAATAATTTAATAACAATTATTTAAACATTATACAAGAGGTTAACCTACCCCCAACCAAGGAAAAGTATAAGGTAAGGGTTTCTTATCTCACTTTTAATTCCGTGAGAATTCCATTGTTCACCACTTATGTGGTGTGTGTACTGCCCGTGTTTGTATTAATTGTGTAATATACTTTAATTCATGTATATTTACATCATCATTGTATTATCCTTCTTTCATGGGTGTATGTTTTGTATGTTACCAAATCAATAAGGGAATTTAAAATATCAATTTCCACTCATTCGGCTTTACACATACTTCATTGATTATTTTACTCCAAGATTATGCATCGAATCACTAATCATTTGATTATGTCATTATTTCCACTCCCATTTCTGTGGATATAATTTTTATACACATAATCACTCCATTGATAAATTCTCAAGTCATCGGTATGAACTTTATAAGAGTAATTTTTACTCAATCTCGATTTGTTGAGATAAACATCCAATTCATTGGTATCGTTTTTACTAGAATATGTGTGAATGTCCCTTGATTGTTTTACAGTGAATATCTAATAATATTTAGTGTATTTATATTTTTCACACATAATTATGTCGTTGATTTATCCTTAACCTAAGGATATGGCCTTTATTAGAGATTTCATCTCAATTTACATTCCATTGAGACTTCTTTGTTTTTATACACCAAATCACTTTTATTTGGTGTATATAATGTACTCTGACATAGTATATCATGAATCCATTTATTCTCATGATATTACAATGTTTTTGATTACCTCAAGTATTTTTATTCAGGTTTCTCTCTTTTGGTTAGAAACTCTAACTAAAATACCATTTTTAATTGTTTTAAAGACTTATTCTTCTAAATCTTTCTCATTAATGTCCATGTTTTAAAAAATGGTTTTAAGGATTTATTTATATGGAAATTAAAGATTTAAAATTAAAACTCATTTTAAAAGTTTCAAAGTGGTATGGGACACTTTGATTCAAAAATCTATTTTTAAATGGATTCTTAAAAAATAGTGTGACTTTTAAATGAATTCAAGAAAAAGGGGGATATTTCTCTCAAATAGTTTTGATGACTATTTTCATCTATGTCAAAATCCTTCATTATTCTTGATTGAGGTTAATGTGATGCAATAAAATCTTCCTTATTGTATCGAATGAGTTATTTTTGACTGCGGATGTGCTATTTTTATACCATTCATGGTTTGTGGTTAAAGTATTGACATTTCATATGCTAGTTTTAATACGAATGTTTTTGTTATGTTTAAACCTGTTCATATGAGGAATGCATTAGACTTAATAAGTGACGGGTGGAGCCTGCTATAGCTCCTCGATGTATCGGTAGGTCTCATGAGACAAACTAGTGTCTTGGCACAAGGCCTTGGAAAAATCTAATGTGTAGTCTTGGAACAAGGCCTTGGCTATGTGGTTATGATAGTCTCACATTATGCATTCCATCATTATGAAAGTGGTTATTGATATTTCATGTGATCATTCGACTAGTAGAATATACATGTGAGTAAGTAAATGGCATTATTTTAGTTTATCATTTCCATTTTATCCTGAAGTTCATGTTTAAAAGGATTTTGTTTTAGTTATAAACTGCCTTAAGTGTTTATGCTTATCTATGAAAGCTTCTGCTATAATGTTTTCCTTACTAAGAATCTGAGCTCACCCCTTTCAATGTATTATTTTTCTCAGGATTATGAAGAAGTAATTTATGAATGAACTGCAGGGATAGTATGAGGGGATATGAAGACAAGAAGTTGTTGTAGTTTTTTTACCTTATGATGTAATGTAAGACTTATGAATATATCTAGTGTTTCCAAGACTACTAAACTAATCAGTCGTTCGAGACTTGATCCTTTGTGATCATGCCAATGTTATGTAATAATGCACCGACTCTAGATATCTGGGGTCGGGGAGTTACAATGGTGCTGATAATATGTGAATATTGTTTCATGATAGGGATTATTGGTACTTATTCCCACTGTTTTTAATGACACAACTTTTTTCAATCTAATTCAATTTGGACTATTATTGGCTATTCTATTCTTTACCTACATTATTTATTTTTCTTGTACACTTTTTCTAATCCCAAAAGGGGGATAAAATTTCCCTAAGGGAGAGAAAACACACTAAGAACATATATCTAATTCATACGATTTATGATCATAAAAGGGTGATATTTTTGGTCTCCTCATGTTTTTATCATGTTTTAATGATCAAAAATCTTGTTACTCCTCAATAGTATATCTCGAATCGTGTATCAAGATGATTGGTTTCTTTATTCTTTAAATAAACTTACCCAAGATCTTAATTCCTATAAATCATGTTTAATTATTGGAAACTACATTTAATTTTTTATATAATGAATTTATTTTATGAATGATTAAGTCTAATTAATTTTTTGAATAATACTTCTCAAGTCTGTATATAGATTTTTGGTTATGTCTGAGAAACCATGAGTCTGCCACTAGTTTTGGTTTTCTGGAAAAGGACCTAGACACCATGACCCAAACACCATGACTCAGACACCGTGACCTAGACACATTGACCCAGACCTCATGACCCATACACCAAGACCCACACACCAAGACCCAGACACCATAACATAGACGCCATAAATAGACACCATAACAAGTTTTAGATATAATGATGTCTATGACACTGGTTCCGTGCTACCATCACTAAGTCATCGTTCAAATTTTAGAAAAGGACCAGACACCATGATCCTAACTCCACAAATATGGTACTGGTTATTGATCTCAATACAAATATGCAATAATGACTGTCTCACCACTCAAAGGAAAATAAGAAGACATCATTTCCTAGTGACACTATTTCCATGTGATACAGTTTCCAAATAGACTATGACAGCATTCTATATTCTGTTTTGTCATTTTCTATATAATTTTTAATGGTCATATTTGAGTCATTTAAATGCACTGACATAATTAATAATTCTTTTTAGACATGTCACCTGATAATATAATATATGAGGTGCAGAATACATGCATCCTATCAGATCCAACACATGAACTCAAAAATAAAAAGAAAAACATGGAACTGGAACTAAGAGACGAGCATAAGAGTGAGATTTTAAAAAAGATAACTGATACATGCAACAAAAAACATCTGGAGATCATAAGAAGCAATATGGAATCCAAAGGCGTGATCACCGTATATGAGAGACAAAAAAACATCTTGAAAAAACCAACTTCTCTATAAAAATGAGCTAGTATCTAACGTGTTTCCAGAGCACAAAACCTATGATTGTATTTTTTTTCACAAGAGGGCTTGATACTGGCATCTGATCCATCCTATAATTCCATAGTTTCATAGAATAAAAACTCATAGACCTAACCTTTTCACATCATCCTTTATCTATTGTGTATTGTTTTAGCTTTCCAGCAGTGTGTGTGTGTTTGTATATATTAAAATTTACACTGTCTCTGACACTAAATTGAAGGATATAGGATATCCTTCCTCTCATAACTTTTTACATTTTTTTAATCCAATGGATATGTGTGGAAGAGGTCCTTGTGTGACTTGGTAGTTTATACACACAATGAATAGTGGAAGTGGTTGTGTGACCTGGACAATGTTGTGCACTATTGTTTACCCCATTCTAGGGTGTGGATCAAGTTTATTAATATAAACTAATTTGTGGTAGGTGATCAAAAAGTGGAGTGTATTAAGTCTCGACTTGAGACAGAACCACATGTTTTATCTGTTATGTTGTATAATTTAGTTTGTCACTGTTTTACTGAATATTTCTGAAATATGAAGATTTTAAAATGATAGTTAATCATGGATAGAATTGATAATTATCTTGATTTATTAGAATAGCTTCAAAAGTAGTATCAATAACTTATATTAGTATTATTGAGAATTAATCAATCTTCTGAGAGGTTATTTTAACAGTCAAATTTTATTACTGTATTAGCTTGATTGATTGGGCTATATTTATTTTTATTGGGGAACCTTTTTATGAAAACATTTCAATAGAAATTTTTTTATAAATACTGTAACTACCAAATATTTTTTTAATGAAAATTATTCTTGACCTAATTAAATGTTTTATTAGGGTTTTAAAAAATGTGAACTTCACTGGTTTTATGTTTCTGGATTTTTTAATACCATTAGGAATTGTGACCGTTTCTACTATAGTTGTTGAACAATGATCACATGATTAGTATAAATATAGGGCTTTAACATATCAATTTACTCAGAAAATGGAAGTGATGTCCTCATCCAGATGATTGGACCCATACGAAGCACATTTTTCGGAGCTCAGAAAAGAGGTGGCGTCACTGTGCTTCGCTCTTGACTAATCCCAAGATGATCTTGAACACGTTAAGCTTGACCAAAACCGACTACGGGAGAAGTAGAAGTTAGTAATGATTACCACCCGAGCGATGTTATCTGAGCCACCCCAAGAGTCGGTTACCATCGCACACCATACCCATCAGGCTTATGCGGGAGTTATAAGGGGATATGTATCAATACCATAGAACTATGACTATGTACATTATTTTTGTATAAATATTGTGCATTCATTTTATGATTGTTTCTTTTTAAATAGTTTTTAAAGCACAAATAATTTTTTTAATTAATATTTGACTGAGAAAATTATTTTAATGAATCAATGGATTTTTGGATTAAATTATATTTTAATAAAATATTATTATTAAATTATTTTATATTAAATATAAATGATCATATAATTTTATGAATGAAATTGTAATTTTTATTAAGGTTTGAAAACTATTTTTGTCAAAACCCATGAATTTTATATAAATTTCAGTTGTATTTTAAAAGAAAAAATTCACATATTTATAAAATTATTTAGATAAAATATATATTATATTTGATATTAGGACGTCAAAATTATCCCATAGTGAATTTTTCATAATTTTCGGAGATAATCAAATTTTTGGGTAAAAGTTAAATACCGTTTAAATATATAATGTATTTTATAACATCATAATGACCCATTAGTGATATAATAAAATGTTAAAAATAGTATGTTAGGCCAATATATGTTTTATCATTAAAATAATTTTATTTTATATTTATTTGATTTATTTTACAAATCATTAGTGAACCCTCCAAGACTTATAAAACATTTTTTATTTTTAAATTGTTTTCCTTGAGAGTGTGACTCACCTCTACATAAGAAACCGAATTATTTTAAGATGTCTAGCCATTGGAATTTTAATATAAAATTTTTCAGTCCCATTTGGAAAAAATCATGGGAGAAAACCATGTTCTGGTTTGTGATTTTGATTAGTTTAATGCGAGGTGTCTGAAACCTAAATAATAAATAATTCCATCTCCTTTCCTATATAAACCCTCCCATGCTCTCAATTCCTCATCACTCAAAGCCTTTGGAGTTCCAAAAACTCCTGAACTCCTCTCTCTAGTATCCTCTCAAGGTTCCCCAAGCGCCCAAGAATCCTCTCTTAGGCCTCTCCCAAGCCTCTGGGATCACATTTCCAAGTAAGGGATTTCTTCCTTTCTCATTTTTGTCCAATTTTCATTAAGTAGTTATGCCCTTTTGTTTTCAATTAAAAATTTTGGGGAATAATTTCCCACCTCCACCATACTTACCTCTTTATGTATGGATGATGGGAAACCCCTTTCTCTCTCACTAATTCCGCCCATGTACACCTGTTACGATGCTGAAATTCCATGAGGGATTTCTCTCTCGTCTTTTACATCCATGTAATTCTTTTGTATTATGAATCTCAATTCCATTTAATTTCTAGGGGAATGTATCTATATGACCCCCCTTTATTTCCATTTCATGTACATATGATGAAACACTAATTTCTCTCTCAACAACCATTTTCGTGAATCCTTATGTCACGCCATTATGCTATCGATGTTGCAAAACGTTTTTCCAAGCCAAGATCATTGTGTAGTGAATACCATACACATGTATATATCAAGGGTTTTCACATTTATGCACATCTACAAATTGAATGGTAATTTCATGTATTTAGTACACAATAAATAACAATGGAATAACTTATTATGTTGATTTATTCCATGTTATATGATCCTTGTGGCACATTTATGCATGAAATGAAATGTTTAAGAAGGGTGCGCCCTGATTGCGCTCCAATGCATTGCGTAAAGTATAGTATCATGATACGTCATGGGAAATGGGTGATGATTCATGCTAATTCAATTGCAATGAAGTTTTACTCATTCTTCATGTGCAAATGAGGATTTACTCATGCTTCTTGTTCAATGAGCCTTGGCTCATGCTAATTCCATGTTAAGTGTTGTTACCACATTTCCATGTTATGATTATCATGATTTAGCATGCCTTTATGATCATGTTTTTATTGTGCTCCATTGATATTCCTATTTTCTAACATGTATTGTATTCATCTTGTTATTCCATGTTTATTCTATTACTGGGCTTTATATATTACCATTTTCTTATGCATGACCTTAGGTTATCTCATGAAATTCTACGTACGAGGGAATGTAGTGGTCATGTAAAGGAATTTTTCAATAAAGATGTTGTGTGTTTTATGTTATAATATGTTATTTCATCTTTCTAATCCACAAAGTCACTAGACCAATTGATCATATATTTTGTATCAAGTGAATATTTTATGTAATAAATCAGTTTTAGGTGTGTAATAAAAAGCAGGGTCATTATAGTTGGTATCAAAGGATTGATTTAGTTATTTTTGGGATTAGAATTAATAAACCATAGTGAATAATTAGAGACAAGAATAAGTATATTAAAAACATCCCTACGTATTTGTGAGTATTGATTAAGTGTATTATCAAGAAAATACATCCCTGTATAGATACAAGAAGGTAGAGGCAGCTCTGGCACAGATGTATCTTAGGCGTAAAACCTAAAAACAATACCTTGATCTAGAATTTAACGTGAACTGGTGCATGACAATGGGACTTGATGCACTCTTGGTTACGGCACAACATGGGAATATGAATTGGTAAATTCACAAGCTTAGTATGAACCCTTATTAATGGACTTGATGAATAGAGTCTTTAAGGATTACCTCGACAAATTTGTGGTAGTATTTATAAATGATATTCTGATATACTCCAAAACCAAGGAGGATTATGAGGTGCATCTATGAACTGAACTAGAGACCTTGCAGAATGAGAAGACTAATGCAAAGTATAGAAAGTGTGAGTTCTGGTTGAAGGAGGTCACATTCTTGGGCCATATCATCACAAGCAATGGGACATCTATGGATCCCTCCAAAACAGATGAAATTGAGGGATGACTGAGGCCAACATCGGTAATGGATATTCATAGATTCTTCGGGTTAATTGAAAATTATCAACGATTTTAGAGAAATTTATCATGATGTTCCAGCATTCATACCAAGATAACTCGAAAGGTAGTAATGTTTTCTTGGAGTGATGAATTTGAAGAAAGTTTCAAGAAGTAAAAAAGGAGTCTTATCACTAAGCTCATGCTCAGATTACCCACATGAAAAATAATTTTTTTTGGTTTTCAGTGATGCTTTGAAGAAGGTAATGGGCTGTGTGTTGATGCAAAATGACATTGTCATTGCCTATGCTTCAAGACAATTTAATGTTCATGAGAATAATTATCCAACACATGATTTGGTGTTGGTTGCGGTGATCATCTCTTTAAATATTTGGCAGCATGATATTTTTAGGGAGAAGTGTGAAATATATACGGACCACAAAAGCCTCAAGTGTATATTCACATAGAAAGAGCTGAATAAGTGCCAACGACGATAGTTATAGCTGATCAAAGACTATGACTGCTCAATCCATTACCACCCTGGGAAAGCGAAAAAGCTGTCAGATGCTCTATGTAGAAAGGACCCAACAATTTTATCATTGATGAGAATTTAGAAGGATCCATTCTTCTTAGATTTGATGAAGATTAACATGGGAATCAAAAAAAAGAGAACATCATCAATCGTTTCACAAATGATTACTCAATCGTCTCTTTTGGAATGGTTAATGTATGCTCAAAAAGATTATTTGGGAATTAAGAAGTTAGTGGAAGCTATAAGGAACGTGAAATCCTCATATTTCAATGTTAATAAAGAAGGAATTGTGATATTTGGGAAAAGAATATGTTTTCCATCAAGTCTGGAGATGAAGAAGGAACTTTTGGATGATACCCATAGTTCAAATTTCTCTATTCACCTAGGAGAGACAAAGATGCATCGAGATCTCTAAGAGAATTATTGGAGGGATAATATGAGGAAAGTGATTGATTTGTATACGTCATAGGGCCTGGTGTGTCAGCAAGTGAAGTCAGAGAGGCAGAAGTCTAAGGGGATGATGCAACAATTTCTTTACCCGCATGAAAATGGGATAACATCACCATGGACTTTTTCCCTGAACACCCGAAGAAATCCAAAGGAAACAATTCAATATGGATTGTTGTGGATCATCTTACCAAATATACACACATCATTACAATTCAGAAGGATTTCTCATCGGATCAACTGACACGGGTATATATCAGGGAAGTGGTAATGCTGCATGGAGTACCACAATCTATTGTATCCGATCGAGATGTAAGATCCATCTTTAGGTTTTGGAAGAGTCTTCAACATGATATAGATACTGAGGTGAACTTCAATACGGCTTATCATCCTCAAATTGATCGAAAATCCAAGTGTACAATACATACACTTGAGGACATGATGAGAGCGTGTTCTATGGACATCAAATGAGGGTGGGACCAACATCATCCACTGGTTGAATTCTCCTACAATAACAGTTTCCACTCAAGTATCAGAATGGAACCATATGAAGCCCTGAATGGGAAGTGGTGCAAAACACCAGCATGTAGGGATGAAGTCGGTGAACATAAGCTGCTAGGACCATAAATGGTAAATGAAATGGTGGAGAAGGTGAAAACCATTCAACATCATATCATGGAATCCCAGAGTTGACAGAAGAGTTATAGAAGATAACCATCGATGAGACCATCAGTTTGAAGTTAAAGAAATGGTATTTATATACATATCTCCATGGAAAATGGTCATAAGGATTGGAAATAAAGGGAAGTTAATTCCCAGGTACATTGGCCCTTTTGATATTCTTGATCATTTTGGGGCTCTAGCCTATCGAATATCACTTCCACCTACTATGGCCAAAGTACACGACGTCTTTCATGTATCCCTCTTATGAATGTACATACCAGATCCTTAACATGTTCACTCTTCAGAGGTATTACAACTAGAGGATGATCTTTCCTATGAGGAGCAACCAATAAAGATCATAGATCATAGAGATAAAGTTCAATGAAATAAGACAATGCCCCTCTTAAAGATTTGTGGTGAAACCACAAGTTTGAAGAAGCGGTGTGGGAATCGAAGGAATTGATGAACAAATGTTACCCACATTTGTTTTAGTGTGGGAAAATGAAATTTCGAGGGTGAAATTTCTTAATGGTAGAAGATTGTAATGACCCAAACTTTCATTAATGAAAAAAATCATGATCTGATTAAATGTCTTATTATGGTTATATAAAATGTGAACTTCATGGGTATTATGGACCTGTATTTTAATATACCATAAATACTTGTGAACATTTCGAATATAGCCGTTGAACATCGATCATAAGAATAGTATAAATATAGGGCTTTAACAAATCCAATTTACCCAAACCAAGGAAGCGATGGCCTCATCCAGTAGACTTTCCCCGTACAAAGCCCATTTTTCAGAGCTCGAAAAGGTGGTGGAATCATTGGTCTTCACTCTTGACCAATACCATGCAGAGTTTGAACACGTTAAGCTTGAGCAGAACCGACTATGAGAGAAGTATAAGTTAATAGATATTACCACCCGGGCGATGTTATCTGAGCCACCCTAAGAGTATATCACCATCACACAACTTAACCTCCAGTCTTATGTGGGTGTTATATGGGGTTATGTGACAATACCCTAGAACTATGACTATATACATTATTTTTTTTATAAATAATGTGAATTTATTTTATTATTGTTACTGTTTAAAACGTTTTTAAAGAACAAATAGTATTTTTAGTTAATATTCAACTAAGAAATATATTTTGATGAATTAATGGATTTTTAAATTAAATAATATTTTATTAAAATATTTTTTTTTAAAATTACATTTTATTTAATATAAATGATCATATAATTATATGAATTCAATTGTAATTTTTATTAAAGTTTGAAAACCATTTTTGTCAAAACCCATGAATTTTCGATAAATATTGGTTTTTATTTTAAAAGTAAAAATTTACATATTTATAAAATTATCTAGATAAAATGAATAATATTTTTTTAATACAGACATCAAAATTATCCAATGGTGAATTTTACATAATTTTCTGAGAGAGTCGAATTTTTGGGTAAAAATTAAATATCATTTAAATATATAATGTGTTTTATGACATAATAATGATCAAATAGTGATGTTATAAAATAATATAAACATTTTGTTCTGAAAATATAGGTTTTGGCATTAAATAATGTGATTTTATATTTGTTTGATTTATTTTACAAATCGTTAGTGGACCCTCCAATTCTTAGAAAACATTTTTTTCTTTCTAAATTTTTTTCCTTGAGAGTGTGAATCGCCGTCACATAAGAACACATATTATTTTAATAATTTAGTCCATTGGCCTTATAAAATATTTTTTTCCACTCCACTTTGGCTAAAAACATGGGAAAAACCAAAGGATAGTTTGTGGTTTTGATTAGTTTAATGTGAGGTGTCCCAAACCTATATAATAAAGAATTCCCTCTCTTTTCCTATATAATCCCACCAAAGATCCCACTTCCACTTCACTAAAAGCCTTTGAATTTCAACCAACCCCTTCCATTATCTCTAGATAATCCTCTTAAGGTGTCTCAATCTTCAAATAATCCTCTCTCAATCCTTTCCCAAGACTTTGGGATCACACATCCATGTTAGGGATTTCTTCCTTTCTCATTTTTGTCCAATTTTATGTATGTTGTTATGCCCTTTTATTTTCAATTAAAAATGTTGGGGTATGATTTCAAAACACCCCAATATTTCCCTCTTTATGTTTGGATGATGGGATACCCCTTTATCTCTCACGAATTCCACCCATGTACACTCGTTACCATGCCGATATTCTGTGAGGGATTTCTCTCTCCTCTTTTTAAATCTAGGTAATTATTTTGTATTATGAATATAAACTCCATTAAATTTTTTGGGAAAGGTATCTATATGACCCATGATACTGTAAATTTTATGTAAATATTATGAGACACTAATTTCTCTCTCATAAACCATTTTCAAGAATCATTATGTCAATCCGTTATGCTATCGAAATTGCACCGTGTTTTTCCGAGCCAAGATCATTGTGTAGTGAATACCATAACCATGTCTCTATCAAGGATATTCACATTTATGAACATATACATAGTTAATGGTACATTAATGTATTTATTCCACACTAATTAATCATTTAATTACTTATGATGTTGATTGATTCCATGTTATATGATCCATGATGCACACTTATGCATGAAATGAAATGTTTAAGAAGGGTGCTCCCTGATAGCGCTCCAATGCATTGGGTAAAGTATACTATCATGATACGTCATGTGAAATGGGTGTTGACTCATGATAATTCTTATGAAATGATGTTTTACTCGTGATTCATGTGCAATGAGGGTTTAATCATGCTCTATGTGAAATATACCTTGGATCATGCTAATTCCATGTTAAGTGTTGTTGCCACATTTCCATATTATGATTATCATTCTTTATCGTGCCTTTATGTTCATATTTTTCTTGGGATCCATCGATATTACTATTGTCTAACATGTATTGTATTACTCATGTTATTCCATGTTTATCCCCTTATAGGTCTCTATAGCTCACTCTTTTCTTATGCATGTCCTCAAGTTATCCCATGAACTGCTATGCATGGGGTAATGAAGTGGACATGTAAAGGATGTTTTCAATAAATTTGTTGCATGTTTTATGTTCTAAGATATTATGTAACATTACTAAGCCACAAAGACACTAGACCTCTCGATCTTCTATGTTGTATCATGTGACTATTTTATATAATAAATCAAGTGTTTGTGTGTAATAAAAAGAAGGGTTGTTAAAGATACTCAGGTCACCCCCTCTTGAGTACTCTACTCTGACAAAAAAAACACTAATAAAAAAACGTAGTGTGTAGGTATAAATATAAAGATTAAAAGACTATGTAAATAATAAAAAAACATAGGATTATGAGATTCATTGAGAGAAAATACCTGATTCAGATCATACATAGAATGAAGATCCAATCAATTAATATATAAAAATAGTAATAATATATTAATAGAATAATTATATATATTGGATCAAACAATATGAACCAAGTGCATGTCGAAGCCTATTGGCCATGTACTTGGAATAATAGCTACTAGCTAGACTGGGCATAACACAAACATTCATGAACAGTTTATATGATCCTATAAGCTTAATATATAGGGTACATTACCTAAATCCCAATAGAGTGTGATTAGTCTTGCATGAAAATTGGGATGGTGAGGGAGACATCACGACATCACTCTGAATAGGGAGTGTGGTGCCTCCACCCAATGTCCTACTAATATAAATGGTTCTAAATTTCATGAATTCTACAACTGATTTAAGGGAGCATGATTTTATGATATTCTCTATTACACACCCGGATTTCATAGTACATTATCTCATTAAAGTAATTCATTAGCATGCGCTACACACAACATCGTGATCAAGCGCAACACAACATACCAAACTAGATGTTAAAAAATGTTTTATCAATAGTATTAACTGAATTTTGAATCTTATATAATATATATAATTTTAACATCCATATTATGTGTCTATTAAACATAATATAAGAGAAAAAACATTTTTTCAGAAGAAGTAATTTTCATAAAAAGAAATTTTACATCCTTTTAATGGAAACCCCTTTTTAAAAACAATATTTTACACTATAATATATTCAATTTAATGGAATTGAAATCTTCTTTAAAAGTGGGACATAAATATTTAGTTTTGATAAATTTTTGGTACTTTTATAATAACGTTCATATTTTGACAGATAGTGAAAAATACAATGATTTAATTGAAAGAATCTTTTTAAATCGAAATAAATTACAGTGTTAAATTATGAATTCGAAAGGTTTTGAAGTATAACTATATTTTATTTTTACCATTTAATAAAATATTGGTCATTATAAGTAATTTGAAAATAAAATTTGACAAAAACAAATGTCAATCTGTTGATAGTTTTTACTTTTTTAAAAACCGAGTTTTGGCTTTGACAATGATAATTAATTTTAAATTAATAAATGAAACATTTATGTTTTGAAGTTGTTAAAATAGGATTCATTTTTAAATTCTTAATATCAAAATTATCTTAGGGTTATTTTTTGGTATTTTACCGAAAACATTCAATTTTTCATAAATAGTGAGAAACACTCAATTATTATTTAAAACTGAATTTTTATTTAAATAATTATTTATTTTATTTATATTTTATTAAGTAAAAATAGATATATAATACCTAAATATGTTCAATGTAATTCATTCGAGTTATTTTATAATAAAATTAAATGGATGAAATTTTATTGAAATTTTTAACCTCTTTTACCCACATTCTAGACGCGTAAGCAAATTTGCATAAAACATAATTTTACCTCTTTGGTGAGTTGAATTTAAAAAATCTGAAAAACATTGGTTGATATCAATAAGTAAAATGTTGTTCAATATGATTAAAATAATTTTTGGGGAATAGTAACTTTTCGACTTTTATTTATCACGTTGAAAATTAAATACGTTATTAGGGGTCAAAATTATATTATAATTATCCAAAAACTTGTTCAAATTTTGTTGGATAAGTGTACTTCATCCGAAAACAATATTTGTAATAAAATATGACCCCCTTTGGTTTATTGGATTAGATTAGGACATTTATTATTATTTTGTTTAAAGAAGAGTTAAAAGTATTAAATTTTAAGTTTAATAACTAAACCATTTTTAATATATGGTTATACATAAGATAAATTAGACTATAAATATTTATTAGAAGGATAAAATGATTTCCTATATAATGGTATTTTATTTATAATTTTTAGACAAAAATAGCGTAATTTATTTTTGACACAATGATGATGCGGTAATTACCTTATTAAGTAAATATTAAAATAATTGATATTATAAATATCTAAATAAAGGTATTTTTTAGAATTTTGATGAATTCCAATAATTTTATAGGTTAATATGTCATTTTAGGGTCGATTAAATAATTTTTTTTCGAACTAATCATGTTGTTATGATTTTCACAAAAACTACATACTAAATTGTGTCAAAATTGACATAATTGAGTCTTTAAAACAAATACAATTTTAATAATTGATATAATAGTCCTAAAAATATAGGGATCAGCCAATAGACATAGATAAGGTTAAATATATTAATAATTAACCAGTTGGGGTTCTCTTGTCTTATTATAGTATGTTTATTAACCATATAATATAAAAATACAAAGAGACATGGTAAATGACAAAATATTTATCTAAGAGTTAAATCTAAAGGATAAGGTTAATATGATGACCTAAACTAGTCAAAAACGTATTGGTTGAAATTATTTCGACCCATCCCAACATTATCCTTGAAAAATTTTATTTTTTATCCATTAGAATCTGAAAATTATTTTCTTATAATATAATATTTCAATCTTCTCATAATGTGACCATCACCTCTCTTATAAAAGGGAACTTCCCCTATTCACAATTTCACACATCCAAAGACATTTGGCGCATCAAAAACATTCCCAAATATCCTTCCAAAATTACTCCCTTCATCCTAGAGGCCTTACCTTGGTCAAAAAGCCAACTTATGGAGCCTTTTTGATCAAATCAAATGGAAGGCCCTGAAGAAGAGGTAAATATTTCATCTAGTCTTTCAAGTTCTTTTCTTTTTCCACTCCCTATTGATTTTTTGTTTCCATTATAAAATTACAAATAAGTTATCTTCTATATACTGTGATGTTATTATAAAAATTTTATAATCATATTTATAATTATATCCATCCTAAAAATGACAATGTCACCATACATGTGTACGTACAGATTACCGTTTCCACGTCGTGGAGTAGTTTGTTATTCAAACTCATCATTATTTGGATGGTTATAATAATGAGTATAAATGATGTATATAATAAATATAAAATTTTAATTATTATGTATTTATAATAAACTAGCCAATTACATACTATTTCTCTATCAATATAATGATATTGTCGCTCGTGCATACGTACGGATTACCGTCTCCCAGAACTCGATGAGATTCATTCCCCATCATAATAATTCAAGAATAATTTTCATTTTATGATTAAAAATAATTTTCAATAACATAATATCTATAAGGATATGAATTAAATACATCATATCTATTCCAAAAATGGATTAAGTAACCGATCATATAATGGAAAACAGATTTGTTAACACCCGAAACGATGATACTATTGAAATATTAATAATAATAAAATATTAGAGGGTCATATAAGATATCATATTAATATATATAGTTCTTGTATAATTTAATGATAATGATTTAACTATTATACAGGTGGTTATTGTACCCTCGACCAAATAAAGTACAATTTAAGGGTTAATTTAACAATCACATTATTATCCGAGGTTTTTTTATGTAAGTATCTACTAGGACATATTTATTATCCATGTCCATGTTTTATAAAGGAGTTTTCAAAGGGTTTATTTTTAAGGTTATTTTTACTAAACCAACATTTTAAATTTTTTAATGATTTATTATTCTAAACATTTCCCATTAATGTCCAGGTTTTCAAAATAGTTTTAAGGATTTATTTATATGGACATGAATACATTAAAATGTTAATTCATTTAAAAATTTAAAATTTGGTATGGTACACTTTTATTAAAAACTATCCTTTAAATGAATTTATTTTTATATTTTGTGTCTTTTAAATGATTTCATAAAAACCAGATACTTCTCTCAATGATTTTTACTGATCATTTTCAACTATGTCAACATCCATTACTGGATGTTATTCTTGATCGAAGTTGATTTATTATTATTCAAATATTCCATATTGCATTTAAGGTTTTGTGATATGTTTGACTGTGGATGTATTATTTTTATATCATTCATGGTTTATGGATAATATATTGAAATTTCATATGCTAGTTTTTAAACGAATGTTTATGGTATATTTAAATATTTTCATATGAGGAATGCATTGGACTTAGTAAGGGATAAGTGGAGATGCTATATCTCCTCAATGCATTGTTAGGTCTCATGAGACAAAATAGTGTCTTGGTACAAGGACTTGAGAAAATATTATTTGTATTCTTGTCACAAGGCCTTGACTATGTGGTTATGAAGTCTGGCATTATGCATTCCATTATTATGAATGTGGTGATTGATATTGCATGTGATTATTGGACTTGTAGAATATCCATGGGAATAAGTAAATGAAATTATTTGATTTTATCATTTACAAATTTTGATGAAGTTTTAGTTTAAAAGGATTTTTTTTAGTCTCATGCATTGCCTTAAATGTTTTTTCTTATTTATGAAGGTTTTCGATATATTGTTATCCTTACTGAGCATCTGCGCTCATCCCTTTCTATGTTTTATTTTCCCAAGATTTGAATAAGTATTTTATGGTTGACATGCAGGGATAGGATAAGGATATTAGTGTGTTCAAAAGGGGAAAAAAGTTTTGTTGATGTTTTTATTTCATGATGTAATGTAAAACTTATGGAAGTATCTAGTACTTCCAAGGCTACTAAACTGATTAATCTTTTAGGGAATGATTTCTTGTATCATGCCAATGTTATGTAATAATGCACCGACTCTCGGTAATTGGGGTCAGGGTGTTAAAGATGGTATCAGAGGAAGTTTAGTACAAACCTTGAAAACTAGATTTAGAAAAACTCTAATTAGATAAAACTACCCTAAGATATACATTGAGGATTAGTATAGAAGAACATCCTATAATTTTGGTACTGTTGATATTTAGTGAGTTTTCTATGAAATACATCCCAGTTTGGGTACGAGAATGTAGGGACGTCTCTAGAACAGATATAGCTAGGGGTAAAACCTGAAAACACCACTTTGAGATAGACTCAAATGGGAACTGGTGCACGAAAATGGGTTTTCCTGCACTCTTGGTTACGACACTCTTGGGGGATATGCATAGGATAATTCTTATTTTCTATACAATCCATTATGAAGGGTTGATGAGTATATACTTCCTCAAAGAAGTTTTTTTATTATTATGGATTATATCCATAAAATTTTCATTTTATGTTAACTGTTTTACAATTTTGGAATTATGTATTGTAATTCCTAAACTAATCTAGTGTTTTCAATTGTTTATAAATGGCGCCTAGTATAAGGCATGAGAATTCCAACAATACACTTGAATGACAGATTAAGAAGGATCATATCTTTCATGGTATTAACCCAAAATTTAAAAGAGAAATAGTCTCCCACGTATTCTTATCATAAGATGAAATAATATAATGTTCTAATAAGATACGTAAATAAATCTCTATGTCCTATGGATTTGAATGGAAGGAAGAGAAGAAAAGGATGGAAGAGAGATAGATGGATAAAGGGAAGATGGTAATGAAGGATATTCTCACATGTGATAAATGTGGAAAGAATCACCTTTGTAAATTCATGAAAGGGAATGGGAGTTTGTTATAAGTGTGGAGAAAAAGGAAAGTAATTACATGATTATAAATGTAAGAAAAAGGTTTCAAATGTACAATGCTTCATCTCCAAGGAGTTGGGACACTATGCGAAGCAATGTCCAAATCATCAGAGTATACCCCAAATGCTGTTATTAGATAATAATCTAGTTTTGATACTACCAAAGATGAAGATGAATGATTATACTTCTAAAGTTGTTATTAATGTACTATGTCATTTGGGTATTGTATTAATGATGTAAATTTTATAATAATTATAGAGTAAAAAATGATTGTACGACATTACTATTTCATTAAAGACTTAAGATTATGTGCAAATAAGAAAAGCGATTCAATAACAGGTTAAATTTTTTGGAAAATATATGGTTGAAATAAATATAAAACATATTATGGTTCTGATACTGAGTTACTGATTTTGGAATAATAAATGATTGATATGGATAAATTATATTAGATATCCTTAAATACCATGAAACTGATTAATGATTTTTATATTCCATCATTATTGGAGTTTACAACATTTTGGGATTGAAGGAGTATAACCAGTATTGTATAAATAATAAAGAAGCATGAATATAATAAATAAGGTTTTATCGAAATTTAGGATGTTATAGTGTTTTAAACGAATACATGATGAAGGTATTCACATGTTATTACATGAAAAAAGGATCTTCATTGTGTTTACCTTCATTATAATTTTTCGACTCTGAGTTTGGATAGAAGTATTTTGAAGAAGTATAAAGGTTGGAATCGAATAAGTTTGACATTGGATACTATTTTTATAGTTAAATAATATTTGAGATTTTTTTTTTTTCGATTTTCATAAAAGGATAACCCAGATGTCAGGCGGTAACCTATCGTGTCCGGCAGGGCTGCAAAAATTGAACCCACAACCGAAGGGTGATAAGGTTGAATCACCTACCACTGGCCTACGTGATTTCCCAGTTTGTATAATGTAGTTTTTTTAAAATATTATAAAAAATTAATTATAAATTCATTATGTTTGGAACCCTATAAGATTAGGATAAATAATATTTTTTTTGAATTCTATTATCTTTTTCAATGAATGATGATTTTGTGGTAAGAATTAGTTGAAAGATGAAACTCTACTTGTGAAGTATATTTTTTCCACTTATTTTATGAATAAATTAATTCTTAAACTTTAGGGAAGTGATCTTAAAACAAAAAATGTGGTATCCTAATACCTTATGAATTGCTAAACTAATGATATTCTAAATGAACATAGATTGATGTCTTTGAGGCCCTCAATCTTACACTTGTTTGTGATTGATGACTTCAATCACTTTTTATAAATATTTATGGTTCCCTCCAACTATGCGTCCTTAATTTCCACAAATGTTTTCCTAATCAAGATCATAATATGATGGTGAATATATCATTCCCTTTCCTTCTTATTAACAGTAAATTTTATAAAACCAATTTCCCATGTGGGTTTTCCCCAAAGATATTTTTCTATTTTTAACTTTTTTGTTGAAATAAATTTTCATATTGTGAGGGCACAATTTATTGAAGGAGTGGAGAATGTAAGACCGCATGATTTCATAATATGTTATCTTATTAATGTAATTAAATATCTTGCGCTACACACAACACCGAATTCGAGTGCACCACAACTTACCAACTAGCCATTCAAAAAGAAATTATGAATATTATTAACTGAATTTTGAATCTTATATACTCTATATAATTTTCACATCTATATTATTTGTATCTTAGATATAATATAGGAAAAAATTCAATTTTTCTGATAAAAGATCTATTTTTCAAAAAATGAAATTTTACAGCCTTTTAATGGGGAACCCTATTTAAAAAAAATTACACTATTATATATTCAATTTAATGGAATTAAATTCTTTTCTATATGAGGGATGTAAAAATTTAGTTTGGATAAATTTTGGGCACTTTTCTCATAACTTTCATATTTTCACGAATAATGAAAAATACTTTGCTTTAATTGAAAAAAACATTTTTAATCGAAATAATTTATAGTGTGAAATTATGAATATGAAAGGTTATGAAGTATATTTGCCTTGTATTTTTATCATTGAATACCATTTAGGTAATTATAAGTAATTTTACATTTAAATTTGACATAAAGACATGTCAATCTTTTGATAGTTTTTACTTTTTAAAACCCCTCTTTTAAATTTTTAATAACATGAATTAATTTGAAATTATCAAATGGAACTTCTATGATTTTAATTTAGTAAAATATACTTTATTTTTAAATTCTAAATAAAAAATTTTATTAGGGTTAATTTTTGTTATTTTTTTTGAAGACATTCAATTATTGAGGAATAGTGAAAAACACAGCGTTTTTATTTAAAACGGACTTTTTATTTATGAATTTATTTATTTTATTTATGGTTTTTAATTCAAAATAGATATATAATTCCTATATATGTTCAATGTAATTCACTGGAGTCTTTTTCTAAAAAAATTACATTAATAAAATTTTATTGAACTTTTTAACCTTTTTAACCCACCTTATATGCACGTTAGCAAATTTGCATAAAACATAATTTTACTGCTTTTGTGAGATGAATTTCAAAAATCTGAGAGACACGGTTTATATCAGTAAGTAAAATGTAGTTCAATAAGTTGAAAATAATGTTTGGTGAATAGTAACTTTTGACTTGTATTTACCATGGTTAAATGTAAATAGGGTAATTAAGGTTTAAAATTATATTATAATTACCCTAACACATGTCCTAATTCTATTGGATAAGTTTAATTCAACCAAAAACAACATTAGAAATAATATATGATCCCTTTTGGTGAATTTTTATTATATTAAGGAATTTATTATTATTTTATTTAAAAAGGAGTTAAAAGAGTTAAATTCAAAGACTAATAACTAAACCATTTTTAATATGGGGTTATACATAAGATAAATTTAATATAAATATTCATTAGAAAGATAAAAACATTTCCTCCATAATGGTATTTTATTTATAATTTTTAGATATTTTATAATTTAATTTATTTATGACACATTGATGATGAAATAATTACCTTATTAAGGAAAGATTATTATAATTGATATTATAAATATCCAAATAAATGTAATTTTAGAATTTTGATGAATTACACTAATTTAATAAGTAGATATGACATGTTAGGGTTGATTAAATATATTTTTTTGTCGATGTAATCATGAGATTATGATTTTCACAAAAACCAAAAACTAAATAGTGTCAAAATTTACATAATTGAGTTTTTAAAACGAATACTATATTATTAATTTATATAATAGTACTAAAAATCTAGGGTTCTGCCAAAGGACTTAGACAATGTTATATATATTAATTAAAAACCATTTTTGGTTCTCTTGGTTTGTTATAGTATGTTTATTTACTATATAATAAAAAAATACAAAGAGACATGGTATATGTCACACTATTTATCTAAGAGATCAATCTCAATGATAAGGTTAATATGATGACCTAAACCGTTCTAATACCTAATTGTTGAAATTTTTTCGACCCATACCCACAATAGACTATAAATAATTCCTTTTTGAGCCATTATAACCAGAAAATGTTTTTATTATAAAATAATATTTGAAGATTTTCCTAATGTGAACCTCACCTATCTTATAAAACGGAATATTCGCTTCTCTTAATTTGACACATCCAAGCCCATTTGGCTCAGCCAAAATTGGTCCAAATATCCTCCCTAATTTCTTCCCTTCATTTTAGTGGACTTATTTTGGTCAGAAATCTAACATAATGATCCCTTTTGATCAAATCCAATTGAAGAACTCGAAGAATAGGTAATTATTTCATCACCTCTTTCAAGTTCATTTCTTTTTCCACTTCCGCTTTATTTGTTGTTTCCATTCTAAAAAAAACTCAAGTATCTTCTTTATACTGTAATTTTATTATAAAAATGGTACAACCAAATTCATTATTATATCCATCCTATAAATGAAATAGTCCCTATAGGTGCGTATGTGCAGATTACCGTCTCCACGTCGTGGTGTAGTTTGTTATTCAAACACTTAATTATTTGGATGGATATAATAATGAGTATAAATGATTTAAATAATAAATATGACATGTTAATGATTCTTTATATATGATATACCATCCAATTACATACGATTTCGACATCAATATAATTATATTGTCACTCGTACGTACGTACAGATTACCGTCTCCACGAACGTGATAAGATTCATTCCCCATCAAAATCATTCAAGAATAATTATCATTTTATGATTACAAATAATGTTTCAGAAAATAATATCATTCAGGATATGAATAAAATATATCCTATGTATAACAAAAATTGCTTATGTAACTGATCATATAAAGGAAAATAGATCAGTTAACACACAAAATGATGATACTAATGAAATATTATTAACAAAGCAATATTAGAGGGTCATATATGATATAATATTTATGTATATAGTTGTTTTATAATTTAATAACAATAATTTATCTATTATACAAGAGGATAACGTACCCTCGACCCAGAAAAAGTACATAATAAAGGTTAATTTCAGAATCTCTTTATTATCTGAGTTTGTTTTTACGTAAGTATCTATTGGGACATATTTGTTATCCATGTCCATGTTTCATAGAAGATTTTTCAAAGGGATTATTTTTAAGTTAATTTTTTTACTAAAACATCATTTTAAATGTATTAAAGATTCATTCTTCTAAACCTATCTCATTAATGTCCATTTTTTCAAAATGGTTATAAAGATTTATTTTTATGGACATGAATGTTTTAAAATGTTAATTCCTTTCCAAAGATTAAAAGTGGTATTGGAAACTATGATTCAAAAATATATTTTAAAAGACCTCCTTTATAAGTTATATTAATTTTAAATGATTTCATGAAAAATGGATTTTTATCTCATCGAATTTAACTAATTATTTTCAGCTATGTCAACATACTTTATAGGATATTATTCTTGATCGAGGATAATTTATTAGGATACTAATATTCCATATTGTATTGAAGGTTTTGTGATATTTTTGAATATGGATGTATTATGTTTATACTATTAATGGTTTATGGATAATGTATTGACATTTTTTATGATAGTATTAATTTAAATGAATATGTTATGTTAAAACCTTTTCACATAAAGAATGCATGGAACATAGTAAGTGATGTGTAGAGCCCTGTATAGCTCTTCAATGCATCGGTAGGTCTCATTAGAGAAACTAGTGTATTGGCACAAGTATTTGAAAAAATATTATTTGTTGTCCTCGCATAAGGCCTTGAATACATGCATATGAAGTCATGAATTATGCATTACATCATTATTAAAGTGGCTATTGATATTGCATGTTATTATTCGACTAGCATAATATCCATGTGAATAAGTAAATGGAATTATTTGATTTTATCTTTTCCATGTTATGCTGATGTTTATGTTTAAAAGGATTTTGTCTTAGTCTAATAAATTTCTTTAAATGTTTATGCCTATTTATGAATGTTTCCACTATATTGTTTTCCTTACTGTTTATTTGACCTCACCTCTTTCTATGTTTTATTTTTCATAGGATTTGAAGAAGTATTTTATGGTTAACTGACAGGGATAGGCTAAAGATATAAGTGAATATAAAAGGGTATAAAATTTTGTTGATGTTATTACTTCATGATGTAATGTAAAACATATGAATGTATCTAGTAATTCCAAGGCTACTAAACTGTTTAGTCTTTCGGGACATGATTACTTGTATTATGCCAATTTAATGTAATAATGCACTGACTCTGGGTAACTGTGGTCGGGGCATTACATTCTAAACAGATATGTTACCATTATTCCATATCCTATATGAAGGCTTAATCATCTAATAATAGTAATTTCAAGATCAATGTGGCATTTCCTCTCATTATCAACAATTAGTAAGACCATTTAACTTTACAGAATCTCATTCTTGTTATAGAATATAAAAAGAATTAAATGAATGGGATGGCCTTACCACCCTTTATAATTCAATTTATTTATAAAATTTAAATCATTCAAGGATGGTATCCATCATGAACACGCCATTTCATTTAACAAAAACATATCAATTAATAAAAACAACCACAAAGATATAAACTTTTAAAATCAAACATTCCATTTAAATTAATCAAAACAAGGAATTTCATTTTAAAAGGCTTCAGGGGAACATTTGAGGTGACTTCATAAATTTAGAAATTTACTACATGGGAAATGTCATTTATAAGTCAGGATAACCCCCTTGTGAGGATCTTGTTACAATGGTCCTTCAAATAGGATCATGACAGACCATTTAATTTATATTATGGGTAAATAAACATTCTTTGGTTAAATAAACATTTAGATCAAAGGAGTGAAACCCTATTTAATAACATCATTTAGGATCATTTCCTATCATGACTTAAATCAAACCCTAATAGAGAGCATTTGAAAACATCAATTTCCATACAGATAAACAAGGGGTAAACTATTAATTTCCATTTTTTAATTTCGAATATATCACACCTCAAACAAGGTGTTTTATTATAAAAACAATACATACATATTCAAAAATTATTTTTTCAGAATTTAGAAATCACATTCAAATATAAATATTCTTTTTACATTTAAATGAATGTTAAAAGTTACCGATAATGGAAAGAAAGAATGAGGTTTAAATGTGGAATTTAGGATGATTCATTGTCAATTTATAAAGTCATAAAAGTGGTAATTCATATAAAAATATAATAATAATTCGTATAAGGTATTTCAATAATTGAAAATTTTAATTATAATGGGTAAATTCAGGCTAAAACACCCATGGGATGTCCACGGTTGAGTTTGAAATCCTAAAACTATTAAACAATGATCATAGGGAGTATAGTCTGGTGGGATGGTCAATTTTATATGAATGAATGTATAATAAACAAATTACCAAAAAATATTTTAACATGGTGAAATAAAACTATTTACAAAAGGACGATAATTTTATAAAAAAGACATACACCACCTAACTAATTCATAGGAAGATAATGTCATCAAATATCAAGGGCCAATTTGGACATGTTTGGAAGAAATTTAAGGAACATAGATCCAACCTAAAAATATGGAAAATAATATTTGACCTTGATAAATGAATGGAGAGGATATTAAATAAATAATTATTCAAAAGGAATTGAGGGCTTAACAATTTGGATCCATAAAGACTGCCATCAATTGATTTAGAGAATAGGTGAAGGATACATGTAGAATCATATATTAGGTGTTGGAGGAAGACACGACAACTAAGAAGGGATCTCTCAATTATATGAAGAAGAAATAAAAAATAGAGTAGGAATAAAATTTCATTAATGGTAAAAGAATCATTTTATCCCTATAATCCAAGGCGCACTTTTTGTGTACTTGGCTTGGACAAACCATCCACAAAAATTGGGAGACCCCATTCTAAAAAACCACCGCATATAGTTTGTCCTATAAGGTTACCTAAACCATTCACGAAACTTGTTATGAATTGTGTCATCATACTATCCATTTGGTTAAAACTATACTATCTAGGTGAAAAAAAATTTTATTCCGTGAACAACCCATGTAGGGGAATTTCTATATGTTTTCTACAGCAGCATATTTTTCTACTGGCAGTCGCATGGTTTTAGACAAACTGTGCACCTTGTAAAGACCCTCCAATTAATAGTTTTCGGGACCTCAATGCACTCAAAACTCAATGAGACACCCACGGGACCCTTTAGGTCTGTACCCAAGTTGAGAAAACAACATATTTAATAGTTACAACTCTTCGAATTATTTTCTGATGATCAGTTTATAAAATAGACCATCTAGTAAATGAAAAAAATTCCAAATTCCTTTGGATTATCATCCTATTTAAAAAATATGTCATTAAAACCTTCCCAACATATAAATTCTGAACCACAATAACCCGTTGGTAAATATTGGAAACATCAACCAACCTATATGTTTTGTGAATTCACATTTAAAAGGTCACGTTGTAATCCCAAACACCTAACAGACCACTAAACACTTCTTAACAATACAACACTAAATCTATCAAAATCCAAGCCAACAGTTCATTTCCTACTGAATCATTATTACGATGATTTTTCGATACTGATCATCTAGATACATGATCTCTTCATCATATATTTTGACACCTAATTGATGGTTATCCCCAACATTTGTCAAATCATTATAAACCAAATTCTAAACCATGGTTCCTCCACTATTAAAAATTAATACCATTAAAACCTTTAAGAATCTAAAAATCCAACCAGGTATTATTTTGACATAGCTAAAGGGTTAATTTGCCATTAAACTCAAGGAAAGGTCAAGACGTATTACCATAAATCCCCAATCAACCCATATAGTACTCACCTTTTCTTGATGACATCACAAAAAAATTTCCTTCGTCGACCATACACATTAAACAATATTGATAAAAAGTCAATCCACATTCACTTACTATTTACAAAACTGATTGTAAAATATTTCTAGAGTATTAAAAAATAAATAAAGAAATTTTTTCCAAGTAAATTTTCATTTAAAACCAAAACATCCACCAAAACTCATACATGTCTTCTGGTGACATTGCTCAATCAAAACATAACATGAACTTTTAAATTGTCATGCCCCCAAATGAATAAATATGAAACCTAGATCCAGCCTAATGGAGACCTTATCCATTTAAGTATCACCTTTGATCTTGATTGAATGTCAAGGGTAACCACATATTCATTAAAATGGAGTCTAAAGAGGAAACTCAAGGTATTGAATAATCAATGTTTACATGTGAGATTTTGGTACTAGGATAAGAAAAATAAAACATACATTTACTGAAACAAGGGAAGCATCCACCTCATAGTCAAGTTAGATGAAAATAAATGGTTTCCAAGGTTCCTCTGAAATAATTCCTTTGTGGGAAACATTGAATTACCTTGTACCAACGTCACCTAAATTAGAACCACGCGTTAGTGTGAAACACTGATAAAACCTCAATAACAAGACCTACATGTTTTTAAATCTACCATGGAGTAAGAGCAATAATTTCTTAGTGAATCAAGGATGAGGCAAAGATATAAACAATTATTATCTCTAAGGGAATAATATAATATTTGGATTTTTAAGATCACGATGCAGATCAGCCGAACCACTACTGGTCAACTTTTCTAAATAATATCGAATGAACTTGGTGATGAATTATAAAAAACTAACCATGATTCCATTACCAACAGAGGAATATCCATGACCGTTCAACATAGCCACTAATGTCCATCCATGACATACTATGTCATAAAGGGATCCATAAAGAGACAACCTCAACATCTTCATGCCATCGAGTAAGCATAGACATAAAACATTACATGAAATCCGGAATGGAATTAAAGGAAAATAAACAATTCTAAATGTAAATTTAGGTTGTGTTCCTTCCATGTAGAATGTCACCTTCATCAAAACTGAATTGATCTCCCTACCATTGGAGTTTCCTAGACCCCAAAATTAAATTTAACGTAGCCACTGATGAGTGAACTATATCAAAACCACCTGAAACACATGTTTACAAACATGGAAGAAAAATAAAAACCAAACTAACCAACATTTCAAAATAACTATCTCTCCATAATGTCCTTCAGAGCATTATGATGAACCCGATTCCTTTAATTCCTAGTCACTCTACCCATGAGATGACATGAGAACATACTCTACATCACAATACACAATGATTCCACCGAACTCACACACCTCGCTATATCATTTTTCACACGATTGAAAAAATGTAAATAAACCAATAATACCCCAATGTTAATAAAATATGGCACATCCTGAATATTATCCCTTTCATGTATGGACTAATAACTCATATATAAAATGGTTCATGTAGAAAACTGGATCAATGGGGATTTAATCTAAACAACCGTAAAAATGACTAATGAACTATAAAGGTACCAAGGAAGGAGAAACAATGTCATGAAACCTAAAAAGTGGCCTACCATGTCCTTGGTAGGTATAAACTTCTGAAATTGAGTATTATTCGATTCTCACATCCGTAATGATGGTCAAATATACATTGACCACTAATCCGAACAAAGGATTTACTTTGAATCTAAGAGTCCTATAAGGGGAAATGACACGTGAATGACACTATAGACTAGAAATATCACAAGCTACCTACCACGGAATGTCCCCTTACCAAAGAAAAAGGTTGACAAAATCACTATGTAACATCAAATAGATAAACATGTGACTCAAAAGGCCAATATTTAAGAACATTTCAAAGGATAAATCATCTAAAAAAATTCTCACAATTCCCTTCCCAAAAAACTAAACAAGAGATTTTATCCCACCTTACACGAGGGTTTAAATAATGGACACCACCATAGGTTCCATTTTGGAAGTTATTTCATTGATTCTCAAAAGAAAATTAAATATTTAAAACATTTAAAATAAAACATTAATTACCCATTTTAAAAAAAAGGCAATAGGATCTTGATTTAACTAATATCTCAAAACATAAAAAGTAACCTCTTATCAAACACAATTTTTAAATATTTAACCATTTTTTGAAATCTCATCATAATTATGCAATTTAGAATAAAAATTCATTTTAAGAGACAAGGGACATATGAGGATCCCGTTAATCAATCCTGGGTTCATCAGAATTGTGACCAACAATAGTTTTTTATTTATTAATATTTAAAAAACAAATGAAATGGGTTATCCCATTATGAACATTCCCCAAATAACCTACATCGTCATAGTTTTTAATTTATAATGTTAATCACATGAACGCCATGCCCATGTGATAGATTCAAAACCCGTGGCAATTGAATCCATTCTAGTTCTATTTATAATTATTAAAAAACATCAACATTTCTATGGATTTTAGGATATATAACAATAGTATATAGTAACTCAGTGATATGGATAGCTATATACCAATACATATGTCACAAATACACTATATATATTTTCATTTGGATCCCATTATTTATGACAATCTCCCATTAAAATTTTAACATTATCATCGTTTACATTTTAACAAATGTATATATATATATATATTGAAGGATTGTTTGAGTATACGGGATATCATTTCCCAATTATAAGGATCCCACATAGATTATAATTTTGAATTGGATCAATTTAAAATCACACAAAATAAATTATATAAAATGAAACTGTTTATGTATTTAAAATCAAAACATAGGATGTTATCACAGTCCATAATCACAGAGAGAATTATAATTATCACAAAAGCATGATACATAGAATAAACATTCAATGTAAATTAGAATCATTTAATATAATCATCTAAAATTTTATTTAAATAGTTATGATAAAGAAATGAGAAGTATGGAATAACACTCAAGGAACACAATAAAAATGAGTAACCATGTCTATAAATCCAAGTACATGTTATGAAATATGAAAGAGATGTGAATTTACTATGTGTCTATAATGACACATTTAAGGAATTATCCTTACCATAAAAGGACAAGTGTAAAATACCATAAATTCATTAGTAAATATGTTGCAGAAAGAAAACAATTCCTCCAAAGTAAAATAATAATCAACTGTATCAAAAAACAACATGAACAATGATCACACCCTTCACCACTTGATCATTTCCATATAGTTTGGTTGATCACTCCTATGAATGGAAATTTACCAAACCCAAAACCATACTAATATCTCATATAACAACCCAAAACATAAATAAAAAGTGAAACAGAAAGGCCATGATACCACTTTGTTACGTCTTGGCTCGGCTAGCCACTTGAAGGGTCACCAAACGGAGGGTCATGTCTCGTCTAGTGTGCCTCCCCATATGCTAGAGGCTACTAACTCACAGTGAGTATGTAGGGAGGGGAAAATAGGGAAACTATATCTTCATGTCAAAGTAATGAAATGTAGAAAGGAAACCATTGAAAACAGTGGTATATGTAATTAATAAAAGATGATGTAGCAGAAGAATAATAAAAACAATATAGTCAAAAGATGGAAAATACTAATATACCATATATTGAAGAATGTAAAAGTGATGATAAATAAAATAGAACATTATAAAAGAAGAATGAGATAATAAACAGTCTAGTACATAAATAAAAAAAATAAAAAAATCCCAATGGGTGAACACAATGAGCATCATGAACTCCATCTCAGTCTTGTAATGCTAACTTGCAGGCACATGAAAAAAATAACAATCAATCATTTATAGTCCTGTGAACATAATGGTCTACATAGGCACCCCACTTAAATGGCGGCCCAAGAAGGGTGTGAGATATAAATACCATTTGGTTACCAACCACCATGTATATAGCTCATCAAATACATGAATATAGATAAAGCAATGATAAGGTATAAAATGTAAGATAAGAGATATACGTAAATAAACAATAACCCACCAAGGATTCTAAGGGAAACATGGAGGAAATATGTTCTTCATATCATAGCCGGAATAAATATCCAATCAGTAACCATATGCATAGAATAATAATATACATATAGTATAATTATATATATTTCATCAACCTATAGTAACAATGTTCATACCAACACCTAATAGCCATATACCTAGAATACTAACTGTTGGATGGACAAGTCATTACTCAAATATCAATGACCAGTGGAAACAAGATTATAATATCATGTAGTAGGGTATATACCATAAATCCTAATATAGTGTGATATGTTATGCACAACACTTGGGATGGTTAGTAAGAAATCAATCCATAACTCTAAACAGTGAGTGTGGTGCCTTATCCCAATGTCTTACTGTTATGTATGGTACAAGACATCATGGACTCAGCACCTTATGTAAGGAAGAGTAATTTTATACATGCTCAACAGATCCCTTACCATCATTCCAGAAACTATATCAAGGTGTAATCATATAAAAATATTAATTACTACATCCATGAGGCATTACCTCAAATTCTCTCCATTTAGTAATCCAAATTAAAATTATTCAATCATATTCTAACAATAACATGTTGAAAGAATTCATTGAATAGTGTGGATTTTAAAATAATTTTTATTGGACATGTTTATAAAATTTAGTTCATTTATGGAAGGAATCCACAATAATAATACCATTTCATTTAATTAAAACATATCATTTAAAGAAGAACCACCCTGAAATAAGATATTTAATTTAAACCTTCACATTAAATGTATCAAAACAATTCATTTCATTTTACATGCATTAAGGGGCATTTTGTATTTCCCATTTTCAATGGATAAATTTACTATATAAAATATGTCATTTAGGTGTTAGGTAAAAACCTTACAAATCACCCATTATAATTGTCCATTATATTGAATAATGTTAACACATTTAATTTATAAGGAGGTACTAGAACATATAAGGATCAATGTTTCATAAAGAAATTATATAAAAAGAGGTAAACTCAACCTATTAACATAGTTTAAGGTCATTTACTAACATGCCATAAATACCACCCAAATAGAAGAATAAGAAAATACCCAATTTCAAAATTCCAAACATGGGAAAAACCATTAATTCCCATTTTTACATTTCATAGATAGTGCACCTCAATCGATAGGTTTTATAATAAAAACAAGTGTCTAGTTATAAAAAATTCATTTTGTGAAATCTAAACATCACATTCAAATTTCATAACTCAATCCACATTTATGAAATAATTTTAATATTAACAATCATGAAAATAAAGCATGAGTTTTTCACAACACACTTAGTTGGCTCCATTGTCAATTTTAAAAAATCCAACAAGGTGAAATTATTCTAATAATCTATGTTAAATTCTTAGAATAAATTATAATCATTTAAACATTAAATTATATAGGGAATATTCATGTCAGCACACCCATGTGGTGTCCATAGATGAGGATGGAATCCTAAAACAATTAAACAATTATCAAAGAGAGTGAATCCTGGTGAAATGATGAATTTTATAAAAATGAACCAATTATCATAAAATGTATTGTAAATACGGGCATGCGGAGCAATGATGCTACTAATAAAATAACTAACAGTTGAGGAAATAGTTGAATACCCCCAACCACATGGATAGGAAGATACAATCTTCCAATATCAATGAATTATTTGACTTGTATTGGATTAAATATAAGAAATAGAGATCTTACCTAAACATAGGTAAAAATTGTTTACACATTGATAAATAAATCTAGAGGATATTAAAGGATGAATGATTTAATAGAAATATAATAATTAAAGATGAAAATACATTGAGACTGAGGGTGAGTTATTCAGACGGTGGATGAAGAAGATGTCATGAATCCTATATTATGCATTGGATGAAGCCACATTGCCTAAGGAGGGAGATCAACCATTGGAAGAAGAAAAAATAAAAAAAGATAGAATGAAGGTTTTAACCTTCATTATTGGTAGAAGACTCATTTTAGCCTAAAAAATGTGGCCCCTGGTTTGTCCACATGACATGGCCAACACATTCACTAATCGTGTCATACCACTTCTTAGAAAACCACCTCACTCGGTTTTACCCACACGTTTACCCTAACTATGCTATACCCATGAGATGAATAGTGAAAACACACAATCCATTTAGAACTAACAGTGTGGTCCAGATGCATGGTTTGGTTAAACCTTGTGCATCCCATGTAGGGAATTTACGGTCTTTCATAGTAGATTAACTGTTTGAGACTAGGGGTCACACTGTTTTAAACAAACCATGCGCCATATTTTGACCCTACAAAAACATGTTTTCGAGACCCCAATTCTCTCGAAACACAAAGACACATTTACGGAATTTTTAAGGGTTATAACCAAGTCCAAACAAGTTGTTGGAGTGTTACAACTATCTAAATTATGTTATGATACTTTATTTGTAAAATATAATGTCTCGTAAATGAAAAAAATGATTTTCTTTAGATATACATCTAGTTCAAAAAATGGGACTCATTACAGAAGGATGGGAACTTAGCTATAGAGTTCTGATATGATAAACCCACCAATGTGATGGAAGAAAGGAATTCCCTATTCATTCCTCATCCAATCATTTAATGATTCTTCTATAAAAAATATATACACATTGGGAATCAATTCACTAAGCCAAGGGTTGTCAATAGAAACTGACGACAATAGCTTCTGTGTCTAAGAGAGAAGGGGGGGATCATATACCATCACAACTGCTGAGGTGGATCCAATAAGTAAAGTGATGATAACTATTTTTGTTATTAATTTCAATAATTTGAATCTATATTTTGTTATAGTTATACACATTTTATCTGCAAATTTTTTTATTAGAAATATTGAGACACCACATTAAAAAAATGAAGTAGATTTATGTGTAAAAATGGAAAATGGGTCAATTACTCAATCCCAAGAATATAACTGCTCCCCATTCTATATTTATAGGATGCTCATCCAAGTAAACCTTCTGATACTGCACTTAGTGTAATTCAATGAAATTTTGGGTCTGAATTGACTTTCCTATTATTGATCATATATACATTTTAATGATCAGTAAATTTCATTTGTTATCACGAATCACCCTTCGATTATATAAAAATTCAAGGGGAGGATTAACCTCCTTTGGTATCATCATATCTACCACGGATATTATTTCATTATGATAAAATATATCTTTCCCAAATTATTGAAATTATGTAAAAGATCATTATTGATGACATGCACGTGGTAAGGGAATATGATAATGTTTTTCCAATAGAATTTCAATGGTTTACTATAGGCTATGAGGGGTAGTTATCAACATATATTATTCCTTGATCTTTTCCAATTTCTATGTCTCAATATATACGGGCCATTGTTGAACCTGAATATCTTAAAATGAAAATACCGGAGAATCTATATAAAGGGTTTATAGACCCATGTGCTTCAACATGGGTTGTGCTGGTCCGCTTCATTCAGGAGAAGGATATTTCAATGCACCTCTACATTGATTGTCTTGAGCATAATAAGACCATGATAAAAACATGTTTCATATTTTGTTGATTGATGAATATTTTAATTATATATGTTAAGACAAATACTTCTTTGAGGTGGATCTTAGGATAGGATATTAGAATTTAATTGTGAAGAAGCATGATATCCCCAAGACTTCTTTTAGTAAAAATGTATGTCCACTAAGAGTTTATAGTGATTGTATTTAAAACCACTAATGCTCTGTTTATATTCAGGGAATGAATGACTAGAGTATTGAGGTTTTACATTGAATAAATTATGGTACTATATTTTTAATATTTTATTTTCTAATATAAATAAAATAAGAAACATGATGAGTATTAGAAATAAGTACAAAAGTCCTTGGGAAAGAAAATATTAAATTCAATAAATACTAAATGTGAATTTTGGATAGATAACGTAACATTCATTTGTGATTTTATCATCCATAAAATAATATATGTTGACTCTTTGAGAAAATAGTTAAATAAAGAATGTACTAAAAAAAATATGATATAGACCAATAGTTTTTAAAGATTATTAGGGTGATATCATCGATTTCTGGGAAACTTATCACAATTTTCATGTATTTGAACCATGAAAACATGGAAGGTGGTGATTTTTTATGGACTAATGAATATAATAAGAGATTTAATTTGATAAAACGAGGTCAATCACTACACTTGTGATCACATTACCCACCATTGTGGAAGGATTTGTGATCTAGTGAGATGTATCTTGAAATTGATTTGGTTTAGTTCACAAGCTATATAATAATGTGATTTCTTATTCCTCCCAGTAATGAATGTTATATGATAAGAACTACTGAACACATAATCAAGAATTAGCTACAGTGATCTTCACATTGATGATTTGGTGAAATTTGATTTTTTTGGGAAAAGTGATATATATATATGAATCAAAAAATTATCAAATATATATTCAGATAAACGGATATCAATATTCTCCAAATGATTCTAGTTAAGTATGATCAGAGATTATGATTGTTCATTCCATTACCATCATGGGAATATAAAAAATGTATAAGATACTTTATGTATAAAGGATCCAGTAACCCTATCCATTATGGGATTGAAAAATATCCAATCTTATTGGACATGATATGGATGGAAGTGGGAATAATAAAATGATCATCATCATACCTTTCTCAAATAACTACTTAAAAATTTATTATTAAGATGATCATGGAGTCTTATAAGGATAACGAGGTGCTACAAAAAAAAGAAGTGAATTTCCGAGAGGATAAATTTTTTAAATGTGGATTTATAAGTTTTAGAACATGGATATGTGTCCTGTAGAAAGAAAGATTGAATAAAGAACTTTTGGATTATATGAATAACTCGTCCTTTATATTTGTTTTAGAAGAACTGGAACATATAGATATCTAAAGAAAAATATATGGTGGAATAAAATGAAGAGGGAGATTGTAGAATATAAATTTTAATTCTTGGTGTGCCAAGATTTTAGGAATGAATGGAATAGGTATAAGGGTATTACAGAACCATTTATCATTCTTGTACAAAAATTGAAAAAACCCCGAGATTTTGTCTTCAGACTCCCTATTATATCAAAACACAATAATTCCATGGGGTTGTAGTTGATGACCATATAATGTTTTCACATTTAATTACAATGAATGAATATTTATATCTTTAATAATGAGATATGATATTCATAATGGAAGTGGTAAGGCTTCATGGAGTACAACTCTATATTGTATTAGATAATGATATAATGTTTACCAATAGGTTGTGAAAAACCTTCAACAAGCATCAGATACATAGAAAAGATTCATTAATTCTTATCACACACAGACGAATAATCAGTATAGGATAAATATTAAAAATTAAGTGGATATGTTAATATAATGTTCATTGGATTTTTATGTATTTTTTTGATGTTTACCTATCTCTGGTGGAGTTACCATATAATGTCAATTTTCATTATAGCATTGAAACAGAACCTAATGAAGCACTATATGGGAACATGTGTTAGACTCCAACATGTCAGGATAATATTGGAGAGAGGAAACATAAGTGACATTATCTTATACAGGATATGTTAAAAAAAATTCAGTCCATTCGACGTCATATAAAATATATAAATTGTTTATAGAAAAGTTATGAAGAAAGTCCTTTATTGGACCAAAAATTTGAGGTTTGAGATAAGGTGTTCCTTAATAAATGTCCATGGATGAACTTCATAACATTTGAGAATACTTTAAATCATAGTCAATGATACATCAGACCAATTATTATACTTTATTAAAATAGAGCATTGACCGATCAATAAGACATCCCACATAACCTATCTAAAGAACATGATTTTTTTCCTTGTATCCCTTTTCAAGAAGTACATACCAAAATCCCCATAGGTACTAAATTAAGAGGTAGTGCACCTGGAGAATGATCTTTTATATGAAGAGAAGCTAGTAAATATTTTAAATCATATAAAAAAATTGGTATGAAACAAGACAACTCATTTAGTATATTTACTACGGTGAATCCAAAATATTGAGGAAAAAAACAAGGGAACCAAATGATTTGATGAAATATATTTAACATCATATATTATATTGTATGAGAAAACATTAAAGGGAAAAATTTCTTATGGGGTAAAATAATAACAACTCAAATTTTTATAAATGAAATTACCTTGAAAATAAATATATTTTTAAGAAATGTATTTTACAAAAATACATACAATAATTTTTTTATTTTGGACCACTAAAAAATATATTATCAGATATAAAAGGTTGTTAATAATATTAACAATTGATAACATATTTACTATACTATGATCATTATGATTAGTATTTATTAAGGGTTATAAAAAAATACAATTGAGATAGATGAATAAAAGTGATGTCCCCATCCACTTCGATCATATCTTACGAAGATGATTTATTAGTTCTTTAAAGAAAGATGACATCACTGTGATTTTCCTTTGGCCAAGCCTAATAAGAAATTAAATAAATAAAGATATAATGAACCATTTATGGGATATGTGAACACTTATCAAGATCATGACCGAAATATATTTCACCAAACCCCTCAAAGAGTGCAACTCCATCGCACAACGTATTGTAATGTCATTTGAAGGTGTACTACGGGGTTATGTATCTAGACCAGAGTAATTCAGATTTTTATTTTTTCCTTTTCGATGAAATAATTACTATATTATTAACTTTTCATATTACTATATAAATTATTATATAATGAGTTTTATAAAAATAAAATGTTGATATGAATAAATAACAATTATAATTTTATGAAATATATAACCTAAATAAAGACACTCTTTTGAAACTTTCAATATTTTTTAAATGATGTTTTATTTTAATAAGAGATTTTTATTAGATAATATCTATTTAAATCTAAATTAAAATATAATTTAATTAATTATAATTTTATTTTTATAAGTGTTGAAAAGTTGTTAGTAGTTTTTAAAAATATTTCTAAAATAAAAAATTTTCCTTTAAAGGGAAAAATATTATATATATATATATGAAATTATTGTTAAAAAGAAAATATTGTTTTAAATCCGAACATTATAATTATACAATAGTGAATTTTTTCTTAATTTTATGAGATAATCAATTTTTTTTTGGTAAAAATTAAATACGATATAAATATACAGTCTGTTTTATGACATCATAATATCCCAAATGTGATGTAATGAATAATATGATGAGTATTCATGATGTAAATTATGTTCCACCATAAAAATTATGTGTTTTGAAGTTATTTGATTAATTTTATAATCATTTAATGATTCTTATGGATCGTTTATTATATCTGATGGATTCAAAATAAATTCATTTTGAACATGATTCATTTACAGATCAATAATGTAATTACTTTTAGTAGTTTGATTAAGTGAATTATAATATATTGAAAACACTATTATTTGGTATAAAAAATGGATAAAAACCATGTCAAGTTTTTTAGTTTTGATTATTTTATCATAGTGTGTCCACAACATATGTCTAGAATTATAATAAATAATTCCTTATACTTTATATATAAATCGAAAAATAAACTAACTTGTGTATTCTATAAAAAACATTAAATATGATGTTTCTCTCCCCATCCATCTTAAATTACCTCTTAAGGTTTTTCGAATCACTTAAGAAGCTCATCTCACAATTTTGGAAGATCCCTCTCACGGTAAGGAATCCTCTCATATTTATTTTTATTTTGAGTACTTTATTTGAACTAATCCATCGGATTGAAAATTGTTCATGTAGTAATGTGTTATTATATGTCCCTTTTAATATCCTTATTTTTCACATGAAATGATAGGACAAAATTGACACTTAGAAATCCTTGAAATGAAACTTCATGTGCACCCCTTGTTCTGTGAAAATTATCTCGTGATTTTCCATTATAATTTTTTTATTTAGAATACACATCCAAATTTACTCTCAAGGGTATTCAACTAGATGATTCTATCCTTAATTTATTGGGGGAATTGTATTTATTCAACCCAAACATGTTAATCATTGGGGTAAATTTCATGAAATAAATTCTTATGTGGTATGATCTATGTGGAACAAAAATACATGTACATTAAGTAATGTGATGGTAATTCTTCTAATTTTTTACCCCTCCAATGCATTGGGTAATGTTATTATCCATGAGATACCATATATGGTTATTGCGAGGTTATCCAAAGCATAATATGTTATGATATCTCTATATTATCCTAGACTTATGATTACAATGTCATGTTTTATTCTAATATCGCATTCCTATATTTCCCAAAAGTTATCATATAATATCATTCTTCAATGTTAATGTCTATGATTATAAACCCTTTTATGTCACCTTTATATTCCTCATAACAAAAATTTATTACTTTTAAATTATTATACCTTTATTTTTTCCTTTACTGGTCTTTATAGCTCACCCTTTTCTTATGTATGACCCCAACTTATCCCATGTAGTATTAGAAGAAAAATGAATTTTAAAGGCCTGTAGTGAAGTTTTAAATATAATAATTGTATCCCCATTTCATGTTGTCATTTTATGTATGTAATTACCAAAATAGAGTAGTCCTATTGATCTTTAGATGTTGTATTTTACATATCATTGTGATAAAAATCATTAATTAAGGTGTATTGAGGATATGAGTTATCATATGGGGGTTGTATTAAGGGAAAAATAAATTATAAGAATAATACTATCATAATCCATGAAATGGTATTAACTAGAAACCTTATTCTCATTCCCATTTTAGAGTTTGATGTTTTTTCTGGGTATGGATATGATTTCTATTTATCATTTTAAGATATATTTTAGAGGTTGATTAGTTTTTTATAGACTGAATTACAGTTTGTATACCAGAATGAATTTATACCTTTGATATAATATCATGAATACGGGAAATTGACTAATGATACAAATTGAATAACTCTTACACATATTACTGAGAAGAGGAAAATTATTCTAATTGCTGACATTCCTATTGTAATGGAATATTTGGACGTATTCTCAGATAAATTTTATGGTATTATTCCTTATAGAGAGATTGAATTTACTATTTACATTGGTCATGATGCTATGATAATTTTAAAAAAAAACTTATAAAATGGAACAAATAAAAAATTTCATGGATTGAAAAATCATTAATAATAGTTTCTTGATAATGGTTTTATTCATCTTAGATCTACCGCTTAAGGTGATTCTATTTTTTTTAAATAAGGATGGTTCTATTAAGATTTCCATTGGTTTTAGATCTCTGAGTAACATAACTATTAAGAGTAATTATCCCTTACAATGTATCAAGGAATTCATTGATCAAATCATAGTATCTAAATATTTTTTGTAGGTTGATCTCAGGTTTGAGTACCATCTATTTAAGGTGATGGAGGGAGACATTTCAATGATGGTGTTTAAAACTAGATTTGGGAATTACGAGTTTGTTTTTATTCTATTTGTGTTGAATAATCTTGTAAATTTATTTATGGATCTTATAGATATATTTTTATATGATTTCATGGATAATGTTGTTGTTATGTTCATTAATGTAATTAGTGTATATTCAACACTTTTTGAGGATCATGAAAAATACATACAGATTGGTCTATACAACACAAAATAAAATATGTTGTATTGAGAATTTAGTAAATATGATTTTATGATGTGGTGTATATATTTCCAGGGAAATTTTGTAAATAAATATGGAATAAATATTGATCTCACAGATACCCACATTGTTTATGATTGGGTAATAACTACAAAATTCGTTGACATTTGTAGTTTTCATGGATTTGTGGGTTACTATCAAATGTTTGTTGAAAAATTTTCAAACTATATTTACCACTAACTCTAAAAATTCAATAAGGAGTTAAATTCATATATATAAAATAATATGATTAATGTTTCTACAAATTGTAAAGAAGACTAGTGAAATCTCTAGTTTTGGCCATACCATCCATAAATAGCAAGTTTACTATTTACGATGATGTTTCGTTCAATTGAAATGGTTTTGTTATGACACATAATGATTAAGAAATTTATTATGAATCAAAATAATTGAAAAACATGAGCTAAATTAAACACATAATTATCTTCATCTAGCTATTGGTTTTTTATTTAAAAATATATAAACTTCATTTCTATAGAGTAAAACATGACTTATGTATGGATCAAAAAAGTTTGAAGTATATTTCACTTAGAAAGAGTTGAAACCAATGAACAACAGATGGTTGGAATAGATTTAAGGTTATTACAACACAATTCATTATAGTCCGGGAAACAAAAATATGGTAGCTGATGCTTCAAGTAAAAAATATAAAGCATAATCAACTATGAAACATTTATAACATTATCCTCTGGTAAGTGATTTAATGAATACTAGTTTATAAATTTGGAATGTAAGAACTTCCTCTGTTTTGTTTCATTATCCAGTGTAGTAATCATTACTATATATAATTAAGAATGATTATACAAGGATATAGTTTTAAATGAACATGTAGAATTTTTCTTCAAATGTATGTTTCAATAATTCCACATTAGAAAATTATTATTTGTAGATTAAGAAAATTATTTTATATGGATTTTGATTCCTAATATGAGAATGAATTGTTGAGTGATACTCATAGTTCTATGTTTTTTTCATTTTTCTAGTAATATGTTGTGTAGATACCTTTAAGAACATTTTATTGTTTCATGTCATGAAAAGTGATATTATTTAATACAACACAAATTTTTATACCTATAACAAGTTAATGTGGAACAAAAGATACAAATGGGTATGATTTACCCTTTTAATGTATTATATTTAAATAGGATTAAATGGATCAAAAATTAATAAATTGGATGATTTAGCCTTTTTGAGTATTATGATGTAAATCTGATTAGATATTAATCGATTTTGTGGTGTGATTAAAGAAGAAATCTTATGATAGATATGTAAAATGGGTAATTGTTGATCAGTTTACTAAATAAATTTTATTTTCTTCTTATATAGAATAATATTCCTTTTGGATAATATTTCTAGAGTTTGTATTAAATAGGGAATTTGATTGTATGGGAACCTTATTTTTTTTGTTTATTATTGTGATCCCAAGATTAATTTTTTTGAAAATCCATCAGAAGTTCTTATGTACTGAATTAATAATTATTACATGATTCCATATTCAATAGTGTGGAATGTCAAAGATAACAATTGAAAAAATAATATACATGTTTCATGACTATTATATGTATTAACATGTATTTTTTTATCAATATATTTCATTAGTTTAATTTTCATACAATAATAATATTCAATCCCTAATCAGAATAATATGATTTGAGGAATTATTTGGAAATTGTGGTCGAACTCTATATTATTGGAATGAATCTAGGGAAAAAATGTTTTTGGGACCTGTATTGCTGTGACAAATGGTTGAGAAGTTTATGATGATTCAGGGACATATAATGATGACATAGAATATGTATAAATGTTTAGAAAATTAATGGATGTAGGATATGTAATTTAAGGTTTTTTATCATGTTTATATGAAAATACCTTAGTGGAAACTTTTTATGAATAATATTATAAATGTAAATTTATGTTTTTTTATAACATATTATATCATTGATAAGGTTAGATTGGTTTCTTTCTAATACACTTTTTCTTTCAAATTTAGCACAAGTACATGATGTATTTCATGTTTCATTGTTATGAATACATTACCAAATATATCTCATGTTTTGATCCCTAAGGTAGTATATTAAGATGAAAATATTTAATAAGTGGAATAACATACTAAGATAATGAGACCTAGATAGAATCTGTTTTGTAATTAATAGATTCAACAGATTATGATTTTTTTCAAAACTATATGATTAATGAAGCAATAAGAGAATCAGAAAATGCTATAATGGAATAATACCCCCATAGTTTAAGTAACATATAAATATTTGAGGATGTAAATTCCAAAAGGGTAATTAATTTAATATACCAGATAGTTTTGATAGATTATTCATTTAATTTCTTATTCATATTAATTAATTATATATTATATATTCATATTTACTATAATAAAATTATAAATGTTTCCAATCAAGAAGAAAAATATTTTATTTGTATAAAAATATTTTATATCCATTGAATAATTATATTTAAAACATTAATTCATAAATTTTAAAAGTTTAATTTTGAAAAATAAAAATTATTTTTGAAATCATAAAGACAAAATTATCTTAGAGTGATTTTTTTGAAAATTTTGGAAAAGAGGATTTTCAGTTGAATAGTAAAAAATATCGATTTTTAAGGAAATGATATTTCATTTTTATGTTTATTAAAAATAAATTATATTTTTAATTGATTTTAAATTTTACTTTACTTTTTTTATTGAAATGAACATATTCCATCTCATTGATATCAACATTACACTTTTTTTGTAGAAAAATACTTTTATACATATTAGAAATTATTTTTTTAAAACCATTTTTCTTTGTGCATTATGAGTTTTTTTTAAATTGACTTATGATAGTAATTGAAATTAAATTCTTAATAGGTAATCAATATTTTTAATCCATATTTTCAAATTTTTCAATGATAATAATTTTATTTTTGGTTAGTAGAAATATTAACTAAGGAAAAAAAGTCACTTACCATGGTAAGAGTTCAGATATATTAAAAGAATTAAAACTAAAATCGTTAGGGTTAAAATGATGTAAATAATGTATAAATAATATATATTGGTGATATATAGACCCTATATTATATATATTTAAATAAATTTTCCTTTTGGATCTATTTTTCTTGAGTAAGACATTAATATCTTTTAATATTTTAAAAAGCTTCTTGTGTTTCCACTCCCTGGCTTATAAATGAACACCCCAATTCTCTATTATATATACTTATAGACTATTATCACAAACAATGCCTACCCAAGTTCTTTATATAATAAATTCACCCTTCTTATAAGTGATATTTTTATGATAATTAAATTATTTGAGGTATTTAGGTATAATCCTAAAGAGGTTGTCTAATGAAAAGGTATAGTTGTTAATTAATCATTTTATTTTTTCGTTACTCTTTTAACTCCATCAAAAATATCATAACCATTTTCATAGAATAACATCAGGATATCCAAAATAAATAAACATTATCACACTTATTTTATAACCCCTTTTCATCTACTAATCCATCTCATAGAAAATAAAAATAATTTTCAGGGAGACAAGTGGTATACAGCCTTGTAAGATGATAAATGACATTTTTCAACATGAAATACTATGGTTGGTAATAATTATTGAGAAAAATGATATAAAATGATATATATGATATAAAAATTATTTTAAAATGGAAAATAAATTTTCTACTTATTTCTTTTATATCCAAAAAATAAAAGCATTTCTTGAGTGTTTGTGAAACATACCACATCACCAACTGGCGTATTCTATTTTTATTCATAGCCATAAATGGATTGTATAAAAGTATATTTAATGAAAAATAATATATTTAACATGTAGTTTTTATTTTTTATCGAATAAATAATACCTAATTTTTTTCCCTAATGTTTTTTTGAAAAAAGTAAATGTTACTCATGCGTATGTACATACTTTCATCTCCCTGACAATAACATATTTCTTTATTCTCAACTACCATACATGGTTTATTATAAAATAATAAATACAATTTTTTTGATTATGGAAATGATATAATCATGACCCATTTGATTGTACTAATCCTACCAAAACCATTTTCGACCTATATGCCAAATGTTCTCAAAAACATTTGCTGTGAAGATAATCGATTAAATAATACGTATAAAAAAATTTAAGTGACATAAGAGGAATAACAAACATAAAAAATGTTATTGTAAATGTAAATTATTAACATAATTTTATTATTTAATGGAGAAATGTGGCAACTGATACATGATGTAAGGTACAATTTAACTTAAAACCTCATTTTAAATGTTTCATATATTCATTTTATAAATATTTCACCTTGATTTCCATATTACAGATTTATTTATGGATATATTAATATTAACATGAATAAATTATAAAAATAATTTATGTCTCTATTGAATTTATTATAAATTTAGATTTTTTATGTAATTTATGTGGAATTTTTTTTATTTATTAAGAAAAAGGAAAAAAATGTTCTATTTTAACATATACAACAACAATGAATTTTACATCTACTATAACCATTATTTTATATTTAGAATCCTTTATAATATTCTTTTTTTTACTGGAAAAGAATTATTCCATTTTTTCTAGGTATTTTAGTCCTTAAAATGTGGTTTTAAAGTAAAGGTTTACCTTAATATATGGACATGTTCTACTTATAAGTTCATAATTATAATTTTATGTGTCTGATTATGTAATGTACGTTATCTATTTAATGTACTTCATAGTCGTTAGACATTTTTTAATAAATGGTGGTCCCTATATATCTCTCCATTGCATTGGGTAATGATTATGTTTTCCATAAAATTATGTTGGGGTTAACTGATTAGGTTTTTCTATTTTTAATGGTTCTTTCAATGATTCTATAAATATGCATTCTAAAGAAAAATACATGAAATCTCTATTCTAGATAATTACTTTTCATTGAAATATTTTTATTTATTAAGGTAATCTAATTCTATTTTTGTTAAAGTAATTATTATGGAATTCAAGGTTTAAAAGGTATTGTGAAGGGAATTTTTTAATGGATTCAGATGTTTTCTATGATAAAATATTGATTTTGATATTTCCTATACAATTTAGAATAATAAGTTTTATGAAAAACAATGTGTATTAAAGCTAATTTCATGTGTAAGTTAATAATCATCTGAGCTTAAATTTATTTATGTTAGGGTAAAACACTCCAATATTATTTCCTAGTTATAAAATATACTAACATGTTTCTATTCTTCTTTTTTATGTCCATAATTTTTATTATTGTGAAAATAACATGTTTTTGAATATTTTTAAATTTTTTAAGGATTAATATGAACAATTAATTAATGTTGAAAATCATGAATATTTTTTTTGTGAAAAGAAAACATGTTACATTTTAAATGTATTTTTTTAAAAAAAGTGTATGATGGGTTTTAGTTTCCACATCATAGTTTATGGGATTAAAATATAAAATTTATGAACTAATTTTCTAGAACCCCTATCCAGATAAATTTCATATGAATGAATAAAAATGAATAATTTATTTAAAAATAATAATTATATAATATTTTGAGGTTGAGTCGTTATAATTATATTGAATGTTGATATTATTTTATTAACCCATTTAATGAGAGAAAACATTATTTTAATGTTTTATATTTGTCATAATATATTAATTAAAACCTATTTGGTTTAAAAAACATCCAAAACTTATTTTACGATATTTATTAAATTTCATAAATTGTATCATGATGAAGATTTTCAATATTTTCAAAATCTCTAATACCAAAATAATATTTTATATTTTCATTTATTAAGTTACTATTCTAAAAGAAATGTTAATATTCCTAACAATTAGATAACTATTCCAATGGTCACAAACTGAGCACATTCTAATAGTTATGTAACAATTAGTTCTTGATGGTTACATTTACATTTACACCCTGTATATACTTCACCATTCTGATACATTATATTTCACTAAATTTCATACTAATATTCTATAAATACCTTGATAATGAATATCTAATTCCCAATGATTATCTTTTAGTTTATAATTTTTATGAATAGAGTGATCTTTATGGGAGAATTTAGGCTCATGGAGTTTACATTAATGTGTCTATTTTTATTTTTCTAATTCTCCTTTTTCTATTTGTAGCGATTATAGTGAAAATTATTTGATGATACATAATGTTACATTTAAATGTAATTGTTTTTCAATGTGAATCTATTGTAAAAAATGATAACAAATCATAATGAAACATGAGTTATTTTTCTAATAAAGGATTTTTTTGGTTGTTATAATTTTCACACCTTAACATTCATTACATTTCATAAAATGTTCCTACACTTCCCCTGATAATTTATATCATATTAATAAAACTTATCATTATTTTTATATTGATAATGGAAGGGGTGGTCTTAATAGTATAATTCAAGCCTATGTAGTTCCACTAAGTGTATTCTATATTGTTTGGAATTTATCTTCATATACACTTATTTGGTATTATCTTCAATATTATTACAGGATGTCCAATGTTTTAATGAAATATAATAGTATATATATATTCCCACAATAAAATATTCATTGTGGAACACGAGTTGTTAATGTAACAGAGAATATAAATTTTTGGATGTTAAAATTACAAATCCTTGTTAAAAAAATTATATTACCAAATAAGAAATATAAGAAAACTATACACATGAAATATTTATATCCTTTGATCTTGATATATTTCATTATATTAAAATCAATGATTCAATATCCATTTACTTTATCTTTATTATAAAAACTATAATATTTTTGAATCATTATATTTATTTTGAACTTCTTTATATTTTTTACTGTTTTAATCATAATTGGGGCATAAAATACCAATCAAAATTGATTAAATGATTCATATAATATTGATACGTAACATAGACACTCTAAGGAGTTTCTCAAGTCCATTCTTGTTTCTTATAAAATTTCATTCTAGGGAAACATTGTACTTATTAATAAATTCTCCTTTAGGTATCCTCAATCATAAATATTGTTACATGTTGTTCAATTATATTATGAAATGTAATAGTCTTAATACATGATAATAATAAACTGTTAGTTAGAAAACATATGTTCTTTTACTAATAAAAAAATTATATTTTGGGCTTTTAAAATATGAACTCCTTATTAAATAAAATTATCTGTCCATATAATAAAAATAAAAAAACATAAAAATCTTATATTTAGATTTAATTGATCTTGATATATTTCATTACATTAATAAAAACATTATTTAACTACCATTTTCTTCATATTTTGATTGAAAATTCTAATATTTTTGAATCCCTATATTTATTTTGAACTTATACATAATTATAAAATTTATAAACATAGAAATGTTTTCAAATACCCATTAAAATTGAATAATTTATTCTAAAACAATTATACCCAGAATGGAATATCTCTAGTTTTCCCCAACCCCTTCATGTTTTTATAGAAAATTTCACCGTATGAAAATTTCATCCTTCTTAATAAAGTATAATATAGGTTACAATGAAAAATATTTTCTATTAGATAGATCCAATATTCTTTCATGGATAAACATATACTCACCTGCATTGTTAATACTACACTAAAACCTGGTCATCTCATGACTAGCTCATCTGTCCTCATTACATATTGTAAACATTTATTTAAATCATTCAAATTTTTAGAAGTTTTTCAATATTGATTAAAAATGAATTATACATCCATATTAAGACATACAATACATAATTTCTCATAAATTCATTAATATACTCAATTGTATATAATATATGATAAGATACTCACATTTCTTTAGTCATTTATCATTTAATTATGTTAATGCTTCAAGTTAATTATTCTAGTATTCTCATAAGAATCTAGATACTCTAGTTTTACAATATCAACAATTAATAACATAGATATGTTTATTTTTAACAAATAGTAATATTCCTTACTTAAGTAAAATTAATTAGTTTTATTTTACTTTTTTAGGAAGTTCTTTATATTATTATTCTACTTTTCATGGATTGATTTAAAATAAATTGTCAATGATTATGCTGAAATATATATACAATAAAAACATATATCATATACGTATAAATTTTTTATATGATTTTAATAGTGTATGGTCCTGAAAAAAAATCCACAAAGTAGAATGAAAATCCACTTAATTCAAGATGGGATTCTACCCAATTTCCCACACAGAATTGGGAAAAAATATGAGGAGCAGCCAAGAAATCAGAAAAGTACCGACCGGTCCGCATACCGGTCCAACAGTGATTGTACGTGGTCGATTCAGGTGTCCGCCTCCTTTGTGGACTGCTGTCGATCACAGAATAGAGGCGATAGCCCTCCACGGGCGCGAATAAGGATGGGCTCCAACCTGGTTCACCATCACGAACCACCCCATCCATGAACCGTATTAACCAACCCGAACCGCGTACACCGTCATTCGCAGAATGGAGGCAGAACCCTGTGCGGCCACAAAGCACTCCCCAAGCTAGTTTTCTTCATAGGGGAGGTGCGTTCAATGACCTCATGAGTTTCGGTTTGACCAAGTCATCTGTAAATCAGGTTTCTTGTCATAGACCTCCGCAGAAGGTGCCGAACGACCCTAGAGACATAAATTTCTCCACTCTATAAAAGAAGATGTAGAGGGGAGAGTAGGGAGATCGATCATATTCGGGTTGAAGGATTTCGAACGAAGGAGCATAGGATTTCGAAAATGGGGAAGTTCCAGTTCACAGACCAGAATAGGTATGAAGCCCGAAATGAATTTGTAAGGAACCGAAAACGCATAACAACTTGGTGAATTGCGAACATAAAATAACATAGAAAAGAAGACCGTGAACCATGGCCCCTTCGTAGATGCACTCCTCATGGACCAGGGCGTTTATGCCCCTTTTCCGATCCATCTCACCGCATAACACCCTCCTACACAGGCGAATCCCCGACCGACAAACCTCCGACCGCGCAGCCCTTGGCCGCTGCTGATCGCGTTGACCCCTCCGCGTACCAACATGGTACGCGGGTCGAACCCGAAGCCGCGAACCAATCTGGTTTGCAGGGTTCCATTCAGTCTGCGGACCACCCTGGATTTCATACGGCCTCTCCAGCCATGTAGAACCACCCTACATGAAGGGAACCACTCCTCATACACCCATGTGGCCCACCAACTCCTTCGGTGTTCCCATTCCCCGATAAAATCCTTCCAATCTGGCCTAATCCTTCACAACCCCCTCATTGGCCCATTCATTGGCCCTGAGCCGAGGCCTCCACCAGAGCCACCATACCCATGTGATCCATCCTTCAGGTGCATCAGTGTGCCATTTTGAGTTCACATACCGACGGTAAGCGAGGGTGAAGGGGTTGCTCCGGCCCTTCAGTGGATTCCTGAAGCATTCCTGTGTTCAAATTCCCACGGTAATGTAGAGTCTGAGCCTGGGAGTCCCCTTTCTGCTCCTCCACTTGTTAGTACTGGTGCACTTCTCCCCTCCTCGGGGAGTGGAAGACTACCCATCATAATGAAGCACCAAAGCACCTCCGTACTTCCATGGTGCTATGAACCAAGAGGGGAGACATACATGAGGATACCCTTTCCCTCTTCCTCTGGGCTTCGTCATCAATGGGACGCTCCCACGTCTAAACCCCATCACACTTCCCAAGGATGCACCTTTCACGACGTGGTCATCTGGTCTCTGCTGCCTCTTGTTTCTCACTCTGATAATGGCTCACGTGGGCTTAGAGTAAGAATCTACCATGACATCGTCTCCAGGGCAGCCTCAGAGTGTGAGCCCTAGTCGCCCTCCGAACTACGTGGACATTGATTCCCCACCAAAGGAATATGTAGGAAGCCTCCAATAGGTTCAAGACCAATCACCATCGGACCCCCAGGTCCACATTCATGTCGGTTCTCCGACATCGCGATCCGAACTACATGGACTTTGATTCCCCACCACAGTGATATGTTGGAAGCCTCCAAGAGGTTCAAGCCTGATCACCATCAGAATCCCAAGTCCACATTCACGTCGGTTCTCCGACATCGCGATCCGAACTACGTGGCCTTTGATTCCCCACCACAGGGATACGTAGGAGGCCTCCAAGAGGTTCAATCCTAATCACCATCGGACCCCCGAGTCCACATTCACCTCGGTTCTCCGACATCACCATTCGAACCACAAGGAATTTGATCTCTGTCTCATAAGAAGGGTACGTAGGAAGCCTCCCCGAGGTTCAAGCCCAACACCTGATCGATCCGACCATCCTCATGTTGGTTCACCACACCAACCCCGGGCATCCTAGAGCATAAGCCCCGTACCAAACCGAACTACGTGAATTCTGATTCCTCTCGCAGGGATACGTGGGAGGCCTGTACCACGGGTTTGATCAAATGATCATGTCTTTATTGGTCCACCTTGGATGATAATAAACTCTAGAGTTCCTGGTTACAAGGCTTTAAATCAGTACCGTCTCAATGAGTTCAGAATACTCGGGGTCATTAATCCAAAGAGGTATGGAAAAACGCGGGCATAAATGATTCCAAACCCCTGCTTCTAGCTGACCACCACCAACAAGGAGTAATCCATGGATACTATGCTTGGGTATAGACAAAATATTCATGAACATATGAATACTTCTAAAATCTATAAGAGAGTCCTGGGACAGGCAATAGTTCCCCCCAAAATGGTGCGATGAGCCCGACATCCCATCCTCGCGACCAATGTGAGTTCATAAGCATCGCTGGTCAAACCACCCAGCGAACGCCTGCCTTTGGAAATACGGTCCACGTATTGCTGGATATGGAACCGTTGGGAGTTTCGAGGAAAAACTGGTGCACCCTATATGATTGATTAGGTAGAATACAATCTTCTCTAATCAACCATCGGGTAGCGCACGTTTCTCCCCCCATGACAACGTCGTGCGCCACGAGAAAAAAATGGTGAACCCGACGTGAATCATTGACCAATCATGACAGATTTAACCTAATCCCACCATGTTCCCCCTTTATACTCATAAGGAGAGCGAAGAAAGGTCATTATTTATGCATGGGGTCATGAGATGCTGCGTTGATGGGTTTGTTGTTTGCATTTGTTAAAATATTTTACAGGTACCACTAAGAACTCCCTTCGATCCAATGGTATCATAGAAGAAATCACATGTGCGTTCTTCAAGGTAAGAAATTAAGGGACTTCCTCACCAATGTAGGACCCCGTAACCAACTCAACATCTTCAACACTGGGTCTCAGATGCCTTGATCCGTGAGTACCACTTGAAAAGTACTCTCCCAACCGTGGAGGAGGCCATGCATGCCCTCCAATCTGCCAGGACCCACCAGTCGCCTGCCCAGCAGCGGCCACAAAAGAAGTTCCAGACGGCCCCTGTTGTTGTATCAAACTATTTCAGGAGTCTATCCCCAGAACGAGAAAACACGTACATCCCTTATCTTAGGGAGGCGAATGTGGTCGATGTTGAGGACATCATCCCCGCTGAACGGGGGTTCCGCTCCAAGGCCCCCTCTGGAAGACGTCATTGTGGTCACTCCATGACTCAACATCCTCACGATAAGGAGGATGTCTCCCAGAGGATCCAGGACCATGATCCCCGAGCTCCGGCCCCTCAGACCACCCAATGAGGGCGGAAAATGTACAACCAGGGACCGGTCGTCACCCTTGTCCCTGAGGAGAAGATCCACTGCCCAGTCATGGAGACGTACCACAAACTGGCACATACACCTGTTTGGTCCTCCAATGCCCATCATCCAGACATGGTGGCATCATACGAGTAGGCGAGAATCCACGCTGAGCTCCATCAAGCCCGACGCTCATACAAGATGACACCTACCCGGCAGGCACCTCTCCCTGCCCAGGGTCGTGAAGCCCACCAACCCGATGTGGTGGTGACCCAGTGCCTGCAGGACCAGCTCCTAGCAGATGCTATTGACGCCTACCATCCTGGCATGGTGGTGATCAACAAATCTCACCATCCAGAAGTGGTGTCAATTAATAGGCAGGCACGTCTCCCTGTTAACAAAGGCCACCCACTCAATATTGTTGAAAACCAACATATGCTGGGCCAACTCGTTGCGGATGCAAGTAAAGTCCTCCATCCCGATGTGGCGGCAAACATAGAGATAAACTGGCATATCCTAGCCAAGGGGAATATTTGTTCACCTACCCCGACAAAAGATAATTTTCAGTACCCACTGACCACTGGAAGACCGGAACTATATATTCCTACTCGGATACCGGAATGGGACTTCATACCCATCATAGCCAAAGATGTCTCTTGGCATATCTTGGCAATGATGGAGGAGAATTTATCGATCCCAGATCATATCTTGCAGACTTGAAAGAATGTAATTGCATCAACAGAAACAACATGGACTCGGGCATGTGGGCTCGTCTCCCCAATTTAAACGACTCATCTAAGAGACGAGATAGCCACCTCGTAGCAGATCTTCATCCCTGCTTCTACACAGGAGGGTCGTCGGCTACATTCCACGATAAAAGGGAAACAAGATCAACTAGCTTCACTCGATACTACTGGGGGTCACCAGTCCATCACAATGGATGATCCATAGTAGTCATATATTCCTTATAAAAGTCAATATGTTCTTCGACATATCCCGGCAACATCACGGGACCCAAATAGATAGGGACCCAAAGGTGAAGGTCGGTTTCAACAGCAGACGGTCCCCGCTGCCCATAAGAAAGCACTCTGAACGCGCCGAAGGCAGCCAGAAAATAATGAGTGGGTTCATGACTCTACTTTCCTGGAAGCTGGGGTTCCCGATGCTGCTAAGAACACACTGAAGGCTCAGAACCTTTCCCACCCATTACCATATTATGGGAGTGCCAGTAGAGGTTGCGATGTTCCTCCCCACAATGTCGCTACCTGCAGCTCTGAAGGTGCTCCCCAGAGCACCTATGGGGGCCTCCCCAATATGCATATAACGATCAATCAAAATATCTTCCCTTTTGATGCGAGTCACGGCATCCCTCCCCTTGACCAGAAGATCAAGCAGCAAGAAGTTCATCCACTTCCTGTGGTCCACCCTAAAGGTCCTCCCCATGGTATACACTGCAAGCACTCTCCATGCACTGGGACCACAAATTACGATAGTAGTCCTCGCAATCATAGTGCAAGTGCAGAGGCCCTCACCAAAAGGATGTATCATCACAACAATAAGGCTAATCCCCTTATCATGGCCTACCCAGAAGGTCCTCCCCAATGGTTACGTTGCAACAAAACTCTGCGCAGCCAGGAATCAGATCACGGTGGTAGTCCTCACCACCCTGATAAAGTAGGTCCTCCCCGTAGAGATGTCAAGAAATGAGAAGGACCTCCCCTCATTGCACTACATTCTGAAGGCCCTCCCCAGGGTGTACACCATAGATATTCTATTTGCGGCAGCTGTAATTGTAGTCCTCTCCATTACAGCAGCTATGATTGTAGTCCTCACCACCATGGCCGCCATTACGATGGTCCTCCCCACAGTGGCTCCAAGCAACAAGAAGGTCCTCCCATTGCCACATTGTGTCTTGAAGGTACTCCCCAGGATGCACATAGAATGTCAAACCATGATGGTCATCCTCACCATGATTGAAGTTGTTGCGAAGGCCCTCCCTAGAACAATGCTATACATCCAGAAGGTCCTCCCCATGCTGCGACACGCCTTGGAGGACCTCCCCATGGTAATCACTGCAAAAGTCCTCTATGTAGTGATTCATCAAGAAGTAATGGTAGTCCTCTCCATTTCGGTTTCCATTGCGAAGGTCCTCCCTGCAGTTTCGTATCATATCGACAGGACGGTCCTCCCCCTGCCGAATAAAGTAGAAAAAATCACCCATATGCCGAGGCACTCAAAAGGACGGGATCAAGCACGTCAGATTATCAGCTAGTCACCAACGACACCCTTCTTCAATCAGGAGACATTTTGGGGCCACATTCATCTTTTGAACCACCTCGGGATCGCCCACAAGATAATTCTATACCTACTGGTACCACTGCCTCCAACCACACTATCAGTGAGCATCTCAGGTGGGTTGACAAGGTCGAGGAATCACTAGAGGAGGAGTATGCCGACATGTTGTACTTGAGGAAACGACTGACCATGGATGATATATGAGTTATGTTTTCACCCACAACCACCTCTCAATTTGACATACCTAGAAAATTGTTAAAAGAATGTGTGCACGAAATCCTCTAAAAAATATGGACAACCCTCTACCGGCTGAAATCAAGATTCCAGCCCTACGATGGGTATGTAGACAATGTCAAGACAATAGAAGACCTCCTGCGTCACATCGACCTAGAAGCTCCTCCTTCGGTGTGGCAACAGTGAACTGAGAGGCGTAAAGGAAACATGGAGATAGCCTGCCTCCGTGCGCTGCAGCAGTTATGTCGCCTCATCGGTAATGCTCTAATGGGAGTCCATATCGGGGGTTGGGGGGAACATGGAGCTCTACATTTCACTCCACTCCCTTCCCAGAAGGACCCGTTCGGCATGGTGTCTTGCAACATCATCACGTCAAGATAACAATCGAGTGGGGTCCCTATTTAGGAGGGACAACACACCCAATAGAGATAGGCCTTGAGTAAGTCCCAGAAGCATCAGGCCCAATGGGAACAAGACATCCAAAAACTCATGAATCAGGACACCGAGAGCATACAACATGCCTCTCGCCCATGAGAGGCCAATCAGCAGTCATTGCCTCCCTCCCCAGAAGGAATTAATTCACAGAAGAACTCGGCACTAAACACAGTTCACCCCCTGAATGGGGGCACACAAAATCATGTAGGTAGCAATAGCAGCAACCATTTCAACAATCTAGGGTCAACCCCAGCACGTAGGGCTGCGTGAATTTTTAACAAGAAATTCCCCCATAAGAACAATAAAAATTTGAAGAGACTCAACGTCCAAGGAACGGAGCCAACCCTAGCCCTCGGGGCTGGGGGAATTTTTCCCTCATCAACAACAACCTCCCCCATGAGAATGAGTACTCTCTCATCTAGGGAGGACAGTCAGAAGAAGAGGTTCCTTCCTTATCCCGTCCTTTGAATCATCATCCCCTCTAAGAGGGAGGCATAACTTAAGTTCGTATCAATGAACTCTCTGCGTCACCCTTCATCAAGGTGTTCAAAGTAAATCTCGGGACATGAAATGGAAGGCCAGAAAACGATGCGGGAGATCCTCTTACTATTTTGAAGTTCCCATATTCTCTGCCCCGCGGTACTCATCCATGAACACCATAGAGGTTAACACCACTGGATACACCGAAGATGGTGCAAATCCAAATGGATCGGGAGATGATGGTTCTGTTCAGGTTGTGACTCACAATGAACCACTAGGTGTGCACACCCGGAACCAGAGGGCCGCTCTAAATATGGTCTCCCCATCGACTATCCTTCTTCCTCTTACCCTTTGAGCTTCAAATAAGGATATGAAAAAAGGACCAGTTACCCTTAACCCACCTCCTTCCCTCGATAAATATGATCCACTTATGCTCGAAGATAGGTTCGCTCGACAGGAAGAGAAAATGAAGGAACTGAGGTGGATCAACACCGAGCTACTCCATAGGAACTGTCTTATTGAAAGCACGTCCCAAGAAGAGACACACCTTGATCTCCCGGTAAGTGCTTCTCAAAGACCAATTTTTTCCCTGGCAAACGAAGAACGGTCAGGGCTCCCACCCAATGAGGTGTTCGGCCCATCCAACTACCTAAATGTGGATCCGGATGAATAACCAGACTTCCCTCCACTGAGGAAGCAACCAGAGAAAGTACTTCTGAACCCTCCGAAGGTGTCACAAATGGCACATGATCCCCTCATGCTAAACAAGCTGAATCCTCAAGCAATGCCTCGGGCTACACCTTCCCAGGACCGGGCCCAACAGACTGTAAACCAGGGTTTCACCAGCACCATCGAGTCACTGACACCTCGATTGGAAGAAATGGAAGGTCAACGAACTCTGATACAGCCATAGAGGAAACCTTATCTGGATTGGGTGAGCAACACACCACCTCCACCCAATTTTGGGAGCCCTATATTCCCAATTTTCAATGGATCAGATGATCCTGAATAACATTCGATGCATTACGCGTCTTATTGTGACCTGCTGATGGGAAATCTGGAACAACAAGAAGCAGTAAAACTCATATTATTCATACATACCTTGCAAGGATATGCCTTCATCTAGTATATAAATCTACTAGCCTAGTCAATAAAAAGCTGGGAAGACCTTCGGTAGCAGTTCCAATTCTACTTCAGCTCAATGTTGCCTAAAACAAAGTTCAAAGACCTCATGAACTACAAGAAAAGGGAGAATGAGAGGGTATCATATTTCATATCTAGATGGAAAGGTCTGACCTACTCACTTAATAGGCCAATTCCTCAAGATGAGATGATTTCCATATGAATAGATAATCATCTAGATGAGCTACAAACACCGCTCATACTAGTGGAGTGCACCACTGGCATCTGCCATCTCTCAGCCATTGCCCCGAGAATTGAGGATTCCCTACAGCGGACCAATTTGAAGTCCAGAATAGCCTCGTAGTCTCCCACAAAAAGAGCATCCAGTGCTGAAGCGTCCTCTTTCATGCTCATGCCAGCCCTTATGCATGCTCCACTGCTCAGGACTCCACCCAATCGTCAAGGGCCCCCTATATATCAGTGGACTTCTCCACCTTAGCGGGACGATCAGAGAGGATCGAAGAAGAACTAGTTTGAGGAACGAAGACACAATGTATAATCATTCTGAGAGGACCAAGTCCGTGGCTACTTCATCGCCGACATGAATTGCAAATTTCTCCACTTCCCAGAGACAAGGAAACCCAAAGAAGTTGGCCGCGATGACATTCCATATTACTGTCCCTACCATCGAATGTTGGGGAACAATATTCAAGAATGCTTCATCTTCAAAGACCTCCTGCAAAGGATGGTAGACACCAGGCAGGTCGAACTGGGACCACCCCTAGCACATGTGACATATATTTCTACCACCGACTCTGATAAGGGGTAGGGGTGGCAGGAAGTCACTAGAAAAAAGAGGCAGATGTTTGATGACTGGATGACTCGGAAGACTGTCAACCGAGCCAAGGGCATACTCCGATATCAACTACAGTAGCTAGTGTTTCCGCCAACAACCCATGATGTTGCGCAGCCGACAATATCGGCCTCACAACCCTCCATGAGCCGGTCATCCAGGCATAATAAAAAAATGGAGGAAAGTAGCGCAAGAGGAGTAGTCCGAAACGAGGCCGAAGTTAACCCCGACACTGGAGGATTTTATGACCTCAAACATAGTGCCACAGGCACCGACCCACCAAACGGAACCATCAAGGACAATCGACCGGGCTGACCAGTCAGAGGATGATGATCCAATCTTTGGTTCCATCAAAGTAATCCATCTTATGGAATCATTAACTGATGAAGGGTATGTTTATGAACTCGATTTCTTGATAGAAGGAGCCGGGACGAGGAATCACAGAGGTAGGGGATACCAGGGGAGGCACAGTCACGGCCAAAATCAACCCTACGGTTGGACCTTGGCCCAAACCATCAATATCGCAGAAACATGTGGGAGAACCCTTCAAAGGACTCAACAGGAGAAATAATTCCCCTCTACCTTCACAATTAGCCACTCTGCCCCATTATTTTATGGTACCCATCAAGGGAAGAACAAGCACCTAGCCGCCTAGTGCGCACAAACAGACTAGCTGGGTCGAATCCCCTAAGTGTGGGAACACCGTTGACATCCGACCCCCTGGTTGGTCCCTCCTCGTCACATATTCCAACTCCCATGCTTCCCGCTAAGACCCCCTCCACCAACGGAGAAGCGTTAGCTGCTAGAGCAGAAATACGTCATCCTTAATGAGATGGCGTCGGTACCAGCCAAACTGTCGATTCTGGATGCCATGGGTTTGTCAGCCGACCTCAGGGAGGCATTAATAAAATACTTTCTCAGCCCCCAGGAGTTTCAAGCTGAGGTATCTTCCACCGAGATTTACCAGATGGAGACGGGCTCAGCTAAATGCAATACGGTGATTTCTTTCACTGATCAGGAGGAAGATTCCATCATGCAAGGACATATCAAACCACTATATGTGTCCAACACACTAAATGATGTTGAGATCCGTATAGTATTTATTGAAAACGGCTCTGGAGTTAACCTCCTTACACTATGAACACTCCGTAAGCTGGGTTACAATGATAATGACCTAGTACCCTCAGCCACAACTCTTTTAAGTTACGACAAGAGTGAACTGAAGCCAATGGGAAAAATTAAGCTAAAAATCCATTTTGGTGAACTTCTGGCCTACTCGGAATTCCTGGTGGCCTGACAGAACTCTGCATTCAATGCCCTGCTGGGAAGGTCGTGGCTCCATATGCACATGGTCGTTCCTTAATCCTACCACAAGTTTATTATGTTCTGCGTCAATGGGAAAAGTGGGAAATTACACACTGACAAGGCCTATTTTGAGCTCTCTGAGTCACACTACATCGATGCCAGGTTCTATGAGAAAAAAGAAGAAGAAGCCTTTGCTCAATCGTATTTACTAGATACCCACTCCAAATGGTCTGGAAATGGTTTCTGATGACCCCCTCAGACAGCTTGGTAGAGACTACGTACTTCCCATCAACCAGGTTGAGAGAAGGGGTTCAAGTCCGGACACACACTCAGCTATCCTCAGAACTTCAACCATAACAGCCGAGTGTGACAATGCGGAAATGACCACAAACCCAAAATTCGGGGATTATTACCTGAGCGAGGACGTCCACAATGCCTCGCCTCCGGACCCCCAGGAGCCCGAGTCAAGCGATCTCCCCTCACAGGATCAAGAAGATGAGGATTTGGGAGAAGAGGAGGAGGAAGATCTCCGGGATGCACCTCCCGCATTTGAGGAAGGTATCTCCACCAGAGTGGAAGAGCTCAGGGAAATAAACCTGGGTACCATGGAAGACCCAAGGCCCACTCTTGTTAGTGCAGCCATGTCCTCCAAGGTGTACGAGGTATATACCTCCTTTCAGAAGCAACAACGGGATATTTTTTCCTGGAATTACACAGAAATGCCAGGACTCGATCCTAAAGTTGCGACGCATCACCTAGGCCAGAAAAAAGACCACCAGGGCTATATACAGGCCGCTAGAAGGACACACCCCTCAAATGATGCCAAAATAGAGGCTGAAGTCGATAAAATAATTAAAATCGAATTAATTCGGGAGGTAATGTACCCCATCTGGTTGGCCAACATCATCCCTGTCAAGAAAAAGAACAGAAAAATCTGTGTTTGTATTGACTTCAAAGATCACAATCATCTTTTTCCGAAAGCTGATTTCATGGTACCGGTCATCGAGTTATTAATCGATGTAATGGCCGGGTATGAGGCTCTATCCTTCATGAACGGTTATTATGGGTATAATCAAATCAGGATGGCCTGAGAAGATGAAGAAGCCACTGCCTTTAGATCCATTTAAGGAATATTTTGTTACAGGGTTATGCCCTTTGGCCTCAAGAACCCTAGCGCCACATATCAGCGTGCCATGCATCGTATTTTTAAACCATTCCTCAGGAAATTCGTCGAATGTTATGTTGATGACATGGTGGTTAAGTCCAGATGGTACTCAGATCACCTATCAGACCTTGAGACCATCTTCAACAAACATTTGCAACATAGTATGAAGATGAACCCCTTGAAATGCGCCTTCGGGGTTACCTCAGAAAATTCCATGGCTTCGTCGTACGCCATCATGGCATCAAAGTGGACCCTAAAAAGACAAAGGCTATCCCTGGGCTACCAACTCCCCACAATCTCACCGAGTTGAGAGCATTCATAGGGCACATTGCCTACATCAGGCGGTTCATTGCCAACATGGAAGGAAAATATTATCCCTTTACCAGGTTAATGAAGAAGTCAGTCACGTACCAATCGACAGATGAGTGCCAAGAGGCGTTTGGCAGCCTAAATAAGTATCTCATAAGCCCACCGGACTCATGCCCCCGGTTTAAGGAAGACCCCTCATCCTATACGTGACGGCCATGGAGCGTCCACTGGGAGCCTTCCTCGCACAGAATAATGATGCCGGTAGAGAAAACAGTTTCTATTACCTCATCCGAACTGTGATCGATGGTGAGACTCAATACTCAAACATCGAGAAGAGTTGTTTGGCCATGTTCTTTGCAGTTCAAAAATTGAGATATTATCTGCAGCACCATTAAGTTCATCTGGTCTCGCGTAGTAACCCGCTGAAGTATATATTTAGCCGCCCAATGCTGACCATGTGCCTATCCCGATGGGAAGTCATCCTGCAACAATTTGACATCCGGTTTGTACCTCAGAAGGCCATAAAAGTCCAGACATTAGCAGATTTTATGGCGGATCACCCTTCAATAGGGATGGCCGCAACGAATGTTAATCTACCTGAATAAGACATCTTCTCAGTTCAAGAGTAGTTCCCAGCATGGGAAATGTACTTCTATGAAGCATCCTGAAGCCCAACTGGGAAGAGGATGGAAGATCCCAAATTTGACAAGGTGGGCTTGGGGATAATACTCATGTCCCCAGAAAAGGATGTCTTTCCATATTCCTTCCTCATATCTGAAGTATGTACGAAAAATGAAGTGGAGTATCAATCCCTCATTGCAGGCCTGGACCTCGCACTCCAGGAACAAGTATAGAACCTTAAGGTGAAAGGTGGATCTGAACTACTCATGAAGAAAGTCAATGGTGACTATGCTATTAAAAATGAGGAGATGATTCCCCTGTTTTACCATGTCCAAAGATTAATGGAGGAATTATCCAGCAAACCAACATTGACCTATATTACCCAGTCTTATAATTCCCAAGACGACGCATTTGCTAATGCGGCCAAAACCCAAGCCAACCTAGTCCAGGATGAAACAGTTATCAGTATTGCTCACCATCGAATGGTTTTTCCATTTGCTCAATCTAAGATGGAAGAAATCCACGATGTCTGTCCTGTCCCTGAACCATATGCTCCCGCCACCTGCTAGATGACGCCAATTGAAAGCTACCTTCAACGGGGAGAACTTCAATCCGACAGGGCTAAAGGAGAGCAAATACGGAGAAGGGCAATCAACGTTGTCCTATATGGCAGCGTTGGTCAGTAAGAGGTCCTCTAAAAATGAGGCCTTGACAGAATCCTCCTCAGATTCATCTATGGAGAAGAAACCATTGTTTTCATGAATGAAGTACATTCCAGAGTATGTGGGGAACATCAGTCGGGGTCCATGCTTTCCCATTAGGATCGAAGACTTGGGTACTATGGGCCCACAGTGGCATGAGATTGCGAGCGCTTTATCGAAAAATGCCAATCATGCCAAATTCATGCCAAATTCATACACCAAACTACAGAGTTACATCATCAGGCCATGTACTCTTGCCATTTTCCATCTGGGGAATGAACTTTGTGGGACCATATCCTCCCACCACAGCCAAACAACAAAAGTATATCCCCACGAAAACCGACTTCTTTTCCAAATGGGCAGAAGTTGTACCTGTTAAGGAAGGCAGGGAAAGAAACATTTTCAGCTTTGTGAAAACCAATATCATCACCAGATTTGGTGTCACTCATACCAAAATAATGGATAACAACACCAACTTCTATTCAAACAAATTGGAGAAACTATACCAAGATCATGGTATCAAGGATAACCACTCATCCCACTTCTATTCAGTGGCCAGCAGACAGATAGAGGCTTTCAAAAAGACACTATCCAATATTCTCCATAAAATGGTGGAAAAAGACAAGAATTCATGGCTGGATGCATTGTGGGCATATCGAAACACAATCTGCACCACTACTCGGGCTACTCCATACTCATTAGTATATAGAATAGAAGCGGTCCAGCCCATTGATCTCCAATTACCCTTGCCCCACCTTGACGTTTGTGATTAATTATACAACAATGAGCAATCAGAAAAGAGTCTAGGTGAGTTGGAATATCTAGATGAGAATCAGTTTCACACTTTTCACCATCTTGAAGTATACCAGAACCGAATTCCATGAGCCTTCAATAAAAAAGTCCGTCTTCGGTCTTTCTAGGAAGGAGAAGTGGTATTGGTCCTCCGGACATCAATGATACCCGGAATGAAACCCCCAAAGCTGGAGCCCAAGTGGGTGGTACCGTATGTTATACACAAGGTCTACTCTAACAGAGAATATACCCTTATCTCCATGGACGGGTAGTTCACTACCTCTCCTACAATTGAAAGATTCATGAAGAAGTATTTCGCATAGAAATCAAAAGCAGTTATCATCCGAGTTGCAGGACGATACACTGCCATGCACCCAACGGTCCAAACTCTATGACCATAAACTATGAGTATTTCATCACCACCGACATAACTAAAAGAAGTTATCGTCCAAGCTGCAAGACGTAAAATTGCCAAGAACCCAATGGTCCAAACACATTGACCATAAAATAAGAGTATTTTGTCCTCACCAGCATACCTAAAAGAAGTTTTCGTCCGAGCTGTAGGACGTTAAACTACAAAGCACCCAACAGTCCAAACTCTATGTCCATAAACAAAGAGCATTTCAAGTTTAAAACTTTATGACCCTAAACTAAGTGTATTTCATGGTCCAAACTCTATGACCCTAAACTAAGAGTATTTCAAGGTCCAAAATCTATGTCCCAAAACTAAGAGTATTTCACTGTCCAAATTATATGTCCCTAAACTAAGAGTATTTCACCGTCCAAACTCTACGACCATAAACTAAGATTATTTTGTCCACACCGGCATAACTATAAGAAATTATCGTCTGATCTGCAAAACGTTAAACAACCAACCACCCAACAGTGCAAACTCTATAACCCTAAACTAAGAGTATTTCACGGTCCAAACTCTATGACCTTAAACTAAGAGTATTTCACGGTCCAAACACTATGACCCTAAACTAAGAGTATTTCACGGTCCAATATATATAACCCTAAAATAAGAGTATTTCATGGTCCAAACTCTATGACCATAAACTAAGAGTATTTCGTCCTCACCGGCATAACTAAAAGCAGTTATCGTTCGAGCTGCAGGACGTTAAACTGCCAAGCACCCAACGGTCCAAACTCTATGACCCTAAACTATGAGTATTTCACGGTCTAAACTCTATGACCCTAAACTAAGATTATTTATTGGTCCAAACTCTATGACCCTAAACTAAGAGTATTTCACCATCCAAACTCTATGATCCTAAACATAGAGTATTTCACAGTCCAAAACTCTATTACCCTAAACTAAAAGCATTTTTTCCTACCACATGACGTTAAACTACAAGGATTTCAGAGAACTATGTACAACTTGATTCCTACCTCGCAGGATACGTCGTGACGCTGGGATCACCAATCCTAGCCCATCCACTATCAAATTAAATAAAATTAAAAAAATGTCCCCTTCCCCCTTGTACGGACCAGCCGTGTACGGGGGTACTTCTTTTAGGGAAATACATATGGCTTGATTCCTACCTTCAAAGGATACGTATCGATGCCAGGGTTCCCCATACTGGCCTAGCCACCCCCGAATAAAAGTTAAAAATACCTTCTCCCCCCCCCCCCCCCGTGGACGGACCAGCCCTGCACGGGGTGTATTCCTTACCCCCACCGCACGACATTAAACTTCACGGATTTCAGAGAACTACATACGACATGATTCCTACCCTCGCAGGATACATAGAGACACCAGGATCCCCTATCCTGGCCCAACCACACCCATATGAAATAAAATTAAAAACAAAATAATCACCCATTCCCCCTTGTACGGACCAACCTTTCACAGGATGCACTTCTCTCAAAGAACTACGTAGGGATTGATTACTTATATCGTAGGATACGTAATGACGCCAGGGTTCCCCATCCAAGCCCAGCCTCCCCTGAATAAATGTTAAAAATTCCCTCACCCCCGTTTACGGACCAACCTTACACGGGGTGTATTCCTCATCCTTACCACATGACGTTAAATGACATGAATAAGGATAAAAGAAAAAAAAATGCTCCTTCTCCCCCGTGTATGCACTAAACCTGCATGGTGTGTATTGTCTTACAGAGATCTACGCGTGGCTTGAAACCTACCTTCACAGGATATGTAGTGACGCTAGGATTCTGTATCCTGGCCCAGCCACCCCCCAAATAAGGTTTAAATTAAAAAAAGTTTCCCTTTTCCCCCCGTGTATGGACCAGACTAGTGTGCGGTGTATTGTATTTCAGAGAACTATGTGTGCCTTGATCCCTACCCATGCAGGATGTGTAGTGATGTCAGGGTTTCCCACCCTGGCCCAACCACCTCAAATGAAGCCAAAAATACCCCCTTCCCCCGTACGGACCAGACCCGCACGAGGTGTATTCCCCAAAAGAACTTCGTGAGGCTTGATTCCGTCCCTCTCAGGATACGTAGTAATGCCAGGGTTCCCTATCTGGGATCATCCATTCAAAAAAATTCTCTCCCCCCCCGTGTATGGACCAGACCTGCACGGGGTGTATTCTTCATCATCACCGCATGACGCTAAAACTACACGAACTTCAAATAACTACATGGGTCTTGATTCCTGCCCACGTAGGATACGTAGCGACTCCAGGGTTCCCCATCCTAGATCATGCATCCCAAAATGAATGACAAAAATTCCATTTTCCCCCATGTACGGATTAACCCGGCATGGGGTGTAACTCTTTCAGGGAACTACGTATGGCTTGATCCCTTCCCTCGCATGATGCATAGTGATGTCAGGGTTTCCCATCCTGGCCCAGCCATTCCCAAATGAGAATTTAAAAAAATGCCATCTTCCCCTGTGTACGGACCAGACCTACACGGGGTATTCCTCATCCTCACCACACAATGTTAAAACTGCACGGACTTCATCCTCACCACACGGCGTTAAAACTGCACAGAGTTCGTCCTCACATCACGAGGTTAAAACTGCAAGGACTTCGTCATCACCGCACGATGTTAAAACTGCAAGGACTTTGTCCTCACAGAACGACGTTAAAACTGCACAGAATTCATCCTCACCGCATGACTTTAACACTGCACAGATTTCATCAGGACCCACCCAAGGTATATAGAGAGATGAGATGGAAATACTCCTTGGGCATTTGGATGCATCGTCTCTATACATCAGACTCCACAACCTGGATAATTATGGATCTTTATATCTATTCACGGCCATTGGAAGTGGAATGTTATCGACCCAGGGACACCTTTTCATGACTATGCATACCATGCCCTCAGTGTCTATGCATATTGATAGCACTTGACCCATCTACTAAAGGCAAGATTTACTCAGGTAGTACTCTTCCTAGCTCCGTATGCTTACCAGCCTCAGAGCCCCCATATCATATCTCCTGATCCAGAAATATTTTGTGTAGCAGTTTACAAGTTCGTCGCCATTTTCACATCCAAACCTTTCCAGTGTCTCCCTACCCTGTTTTCCTATGTATCTGCATGTGGTTCACATGACGACCTGCATCTACGAACATCAAGACAATGCTAGGATACTTTGTCTCAATAGACAATTGCAGTGATGATGTTTCTTGTATTCCTAGACACCATTATCCCCGCATGCTGAACATTGTACTGTGAGAAATATCGGATTTTCATAATCATTCATGGGCATCGGAAGTGGAGAGTCATCGACCCGGGGACACCTTTGCATAACTATGCATACCATGCCCTCAGCGGCTCTGCATATTGATAGCCCCTGGCCCATCTACCAAAGGCATGATTTCCTCAGGCGGTACTCTTCCTAGCTTTGTACGATTTCCAGTCTCAGATCCCCCACACCACATCACATAATCCAGGAAACCCCAGAGTTACAGTTTACAACCCCCATCCCCCACCCTGTTTAGAGTATATCAGAGTATGTTAACTCAGATATCTTTCGAGTGACTGCTGCAAAAGTCACCCAATGGTCCGAGCACTATGACCGCTAAAATAAGAGCACTTCATCTTTTCTGCACAACAATTAACTGCATAGGGTGAAGGTACACCCCCGCACACAAGATAAATAAGTGTAGGGAGATCTCTAAGCATTAACAAAAAATAGGGAAGAATCTGCCCGACATGTCCAGATACTTTCTTACCAAATGACAGAATATGTGGCCCAACAATCACGGATCCTCATAACCATTCACGTCCATCAGAAGTGGAAAGTTATCGACCCGTGGACACCTTATCATTACTATGCATACCATACCCTCAGTGGATCTGTATATTGATAGCCCCTGGCCTGTCTACCAAAGGAAATATTTCCTCGGGCGGTACTCTTCCTAGATCTTTACGCTTACCGGCCTTAGAGCCCCCATATCATTTCTCATAATCTAAGAAGCCACAGAACCACGATTTATACCAATCAACCCCACTCCATGTCTTGGGAATCCCGAGATATTGAATCCCAGTTATATTCTCATCAAAGGTGTCCATTTCAACTACGTCCTTACCGCTTGAAGTTAATCTGCATGGAACATCTTGGTCGCTTGGCATAAAGCTTCAAAGACCAAGTATTAAAAATCCAGTGAAATGCCTCCCACTACAACCATTTTCACTGGTTTAAAAATTCCCCCATATTTGTTGCATGACCTTAAAACTGCACATCATCGGTAAAAATGCCTCTGTCCTCGCTGCATGACGTTAAACCTGTACAACATTGGCCAAAATTCCCCCTTCCTTGTTGCATGATGTTAAAACTACACAACATTAGCAGAAATGCCACTATTCCTCGCTGTATGACATTAAACTTCACAACATCCTTTAATAATGCTCCTCATCTTTACCGCATGACGTTAAACTGTACAAAAGCCTTCCTAGCAGCAAGATGCTAAACTACACAGTCAAACCTGTCTTGGGTTCAGTAAGGAATGGAGGCTTTTCTCTGTCCCTCAGTGCATGAGTCAGACCTCCACAAACCACAGTCTCACACCAGCATGAGAGGGAACATCTTCACCCATTCTCTCGAAATTTAGCCTTGATGTTTCTCCCATATCCAGGCACCCTCTCCTCATAAAGCATACTCTGTACTTAGAAAAAAGACAAACTCTCATAAGCCACCCCAGGTGGTCCCTAATCTAATCTTCCCTGAAGTTGCTCGGCTATCGGGATAATTCAATCATCTACCAAAGGACACCTTTTAATGACTATTCATACCACGCCCTTAGCAGCTCTGCATATTGATCACCCCTAGCCTATCTACCAAAGGCAATATTTCCTTAGGTAATGCTTCTCTCTGTATGCCTCTTGGCCCCTGACCCCCCATGTCCATCCCGGGATTCAAAAACCCTCTGAGCTATAGATTACCAGCCTCTTTCACGAACCAGCCTAAATATGGTGGAACTTCTCTGATGAGATTATCGATAACCAGGGGAAGTCGTTCCATTCTAGATAAAGTCCCAGCTTAATGACTTTAAACTTCGTCACACTCCGACCATCCTTTACGCTAGATAAATGTGTAGGACATGGACCTTGCTTCCACACTCTTGATTGATACAGATGTTCTCAAACCCTTTCAGACGTCACATACCCTTTCTGAGCCACCCCGGAAGGTTTTCATAATTCTCCAATCCACCCAAAGAGGTTTCTATAATCCGGGCTTCCATCAAGTCCTTAGGCCATCAGAAATGGAGATATATTGACTTAAGGACACCATTGCATGACTATGCATACCATGACCTCAGTGGCTCTGTATATTGATCGCCCATGGCCCATCTACCAAAGGAAATATTTCCTTAGGCAATGATATTCCTACCTCTGCACACCAATATGGCTCCCATGCATTGAGACATGCCCTTCATGTCATTCAAGTCTAAAAATTTCTCCCCACGTGCGTCTGAAGGATGTTGAGACATCTTATAATCAACTGAACCTCATTTAGTCCCTCGCACGACCATATCTAGTCAAAGCTGTTCGACCTAAAACATCAGTAATGATAGTCTTGTCGGTGGGACATTAAGCCACTCACAAAAAGAGGCACAAAGCCTGTTATGCCGAAAACCGAAAAAGGGCGACCTAAGAAAAAGCTAGGCCATACCCGCTGTGTCCACACCAAATGGGCCAAAGAATAATTAGGGTATTAACAGAAAAGGAAACATGTTTGTGGTGTTTTTCTACAAAACCCTAGAAATAGTCAAACTATTCTCGCTGGACCCCATTGTCTAGGAAAAAGTTAGAGTTTGTTTCTATTTTCTGGAATTATGATTAATTCTGATTCAGTTAGTTGTTATTTATGAAACAATTGTTCCTATAACAATCAAATTTTATAGCAACAAAATACTGACATAGATTGTATTCATTTTGAACAAAAATGGAGGAAATCCACAAGATGGGGCCTCTCCCTCATAGCAATGAAAGGGGGGGAAGAGTGTACATGAATGGATCTGAATGTCACAAAGGATCCTGGCTTGCTCTCTCCATCCGATCAGCAATCGTGCGGTGGAGGTTGCTGCGAGTCTGCTCCAGCACGACCTTCTCCCTGGCCTCAACCAATGCCTCTGAACTAGTATGCCCAACTATTTCCTGGAGATCATTGATCCCTTTCCGGGTGGCTTCAAGGTTACCATTCAGTGTTGAAAACTGATCCATCTACATCGCTGCTCATACTTCACATTCATGCAATTTGATAGATAGGACGGCCTACTAATCTCGAGAGCTCGCCTCCTGCGCTATTAGCTGCTGGAGATTTATCATGGCTACCTCCAAGGCTGGGGTCCTGCAATGAGAGGAGGTGAGGTGAGAAAGTTTGAGTTTATTAGTGGAAACTTCCTCACGGGCCGTGACAACCTGGACATCAAGAAAATGAAATTGAAGATAGTCAAAGCCACCTGACCCCAAACCCAGGAAGAGTTGTTGGAGAGATTCAGTTTTAGTTTCCATCTCATCCAGAGGAGTTTCGACAACAATTTTGCAAATCCAGGGCTAGGCCCACCTATACACTAGTTGGTGGTCCACCATGACACGAGTATCTTTTGTATCCTCGCCAGATTTCACGGGAATGAAGTCTAGCATTACGATCATTGCAGACATGTGCACACTTGAAGATGGTTCCGAAGCTGGAAGGTCTGAAGCTTCTAACCCCATTTTGAGATTTGGAATGAAGTTTCTATATCTGGTATCATCTGGAAAAACTTCCGGAATTGTCTCGCTGGGACCCGAATCCAAATGGCCATCCTCATCCACGTCAAAGAGGGTGGGGTCTGTCTGAACCTCGGCCATAGAGGGGCTGGGAGAGGAAAATCCCCTGAGTCACTTTGATGGATGATCCCTCAGTCGGTCCTCCCTTAGAGCCGATGAGGAAGGTGCGGTAGGCCCATCAACCACAATGAATCTTGATTTGGGAACCTTCCATACAACCATCCCCAGGATCCCATCGAGATAATTTTTTACCCACATTCATGCATACTCCAAGGATAGGCTGGTAGCCACTCATATTCCAGGAAAGGGAATACTTGTGTCAGATTCCTCCCGCATCAGCATCAAACACCATTGATGAAGAGTGGTCGGGTGTAGTCCTCGAGCCTGAGGATGGGGATGGTAAACTTGGAGTTGCATACACCCATACTGGTGGGAAAAATGATGGGGGGCATACAACTCGCACAGAGAAACCCCGTCAATCTGTGCTGACTAAACCCAATCTCGTAGTGAAATCACGTAAGAACACTCCTCCAGGATCCCCATGCAGTTGTCAACCACGACGCTGAAAGTAGTGGGGTAGGCAGAGTAAGAGAACTAGGAGAAGTCACTCAGAAGCTTGATGACTTAATCAGAACTGAGGGACATCAAGCGAACCCCAGCTATATCGAGCAGGGTAGGCCAAAAGGTAGGAATAGATATGACTGTGTTATGAAAATACTCATAACAACGACAATGATTCACTATCCAACCATATAAGAATGGAAACGGCCCACACAGACAATAGAGAGACCCTCCGTCTTGCATGTGGCTCAGTAGTTCGTAAATACGAGCCAAAGTGGGAATGACCAAATTCACTAGGCGGCCCTCTGCCAGCTCAAATTCCACCATCAAGGTTCAAGAACTAACACCTGGGTTGATATCCTAAGAAAGAAATAGACACCCACTGAAAAACATAGCAAACAGACCTGCCAGCCTGATCATAGGCGGCACACCGGGGCGCATCTCGTAACCCCATGAAAGGTGGTCGCCCACCTCCAGAACTGCCCAGTAGGAACCTTCGATGGTTCGTGACTGTTGAGAAGGATGAGTCCTGGGGTGCTTGATCTTTAGCACATGACCAGTTGGGTTCAAAAATAACCCTACTCAGATGCTATAGGTAATAAGAGAGCGGGCACGCAAGGCCTGACCCAGTGACCACTCTTTCATAACCAGAAGATCCCTCGCCAACGAAGGCACATGTTTGACATCGTCCCATGCATCAGGACCAATGATCAAAATTTCTCCCAATTGGTATATGTCCCATAAACTAAGTCAAAATCTACCATGGTCAAGGTGGAAATTATTTGTTCTTGCACACCAGTGACTAAGTAGGTCAGGTAGGATCAAAGATGGTGGGTAAACAGTGAACTGGGAGGCCAACACTATAGAGTATAGATTGACTGCTTCAATTGAATTGGGAGATTCTCGGAAATGATGATGGACCCAGAAGGCCCAGGCCTAGTCATTCGAGAAAAGCCCACCAGACCAAAGATCCCAACACGGAATCCACCCCATGTCAGGATCCAATCGAGCAAGGTTGATTATGAAGGGGTAAATTTGGAGGACAAATTATTGAGAGAATTATTTTGTGTACTGATCGCTTTGGGTCTATATAGATCCTCTCAAAATGAAAGTGTCTTTCGGATCAGGATCAGATATTATCTCCCCCGATTGGGCAATGTTTTCTTGAATGCACTTCGGTGATGCTTCCAAGCAAGGTGACGGAAGACCTGAGAAGGTAGGGGGATAGGGACGTCGTCTTGAATACCGAAGCCATAAAGCGGAAGCCGATTTGATTGGGGATAACCTAGGAACCTAGGAGAGAGAAATTACTTCAATACCCCATCGTCGGGAATGATGGATGGACTAGGGTCCTCTTTGATTCTCTCAGCTCTACGAATCATAGCTAGACGTCTCCTTGGACCAATTGAGAGACTTGGAAGCAGGCCTAGGAGCAGGGTGAGGGGGAACCATATTTTCTCCTTGCATTATGAAATCCAGCAAATGGTTAGTCTGGAATAATACAATCTGGACAAAAATACCAAGTATATAGAAAAGGAGTCCAAGAGCCTTCATGAAAAGGTCTGCAATCCGGCTTCAAAATGTGGCTCGTGGTGACTGCATCCCACGAACCAACCCTTCGTGGAAGTGGTCTTTGGTACTCTGGAGCACAGAGAGTTGGCCAAAAACCCTCAAACCATGTTTCTCCGTGGAATCTTAATCTCGAACTTAAATATTTAGGTTCGGAAGACATAAGAAATTTTCAACGTCTGAAAGATTTCAGTCCGCTGACCATCAAAACCGCGAAGTGAGTACCTACACGGCCCATCATGACATACTTTTAAATTAATTAAATGTGTTAGTTCGTGGATGGGAGATTGGACCATAGGTGAAGGCAGGCGGGAACAAGGAATGGTTTGCAGAAGTGGCAACTAGTTCATGGACGAGGACTTTCATGAAGGAATGATCACATGGAGACAAAATCCAATAGATCTCTGGTTTCACGAAGAATCCGGTAAAAGACAAAGGAAGGGGACCCCGTATTTATAGGCATTGTCCCCTACTGGGTTCACCAGCCTACCGTAAACTATCCATGTTTCAGGACAACTCAACATCAGAATGGCCTCCTCTTCATTTCGATCGTACCCCATTCCAATGCGGGCATTTGTAGGGTCCTGAAAAAAATCCTCCAAGTATAATGATAATCCACTTGATTCAAGAAGAGATTATTTCCAATTTCCCTCAAGGAATTTGGAAAAAATATGAAGAGAACCAATGAAATCAAAAAAGGACCGACCGGTTCGCGTACCAGTCCAACAGTGATGGCATGCGGTCGGTTCAGAGGTTTACCTCCTCCCCGGACCTCCCAAGCCGTGAACCGTATCATCCAGCCCAGACCGCGTACTCCATCGTTCTCAGAATGTAGGCGGAACCCTACATGGCCGCGAAGAAATCCCCATGCTAGTTTGGTTCATAGGGGAGGTGTGTTCAATGCACCCATGAGTTGCGGATTGACCAAGTCATCTGTAAACCTGGTTTCTGGTCATAAGCCTCTGCAAATGGTGTTGCATGACCCCATATACATCTCTTTCCCCTCTCTATTAAAGGAAATAGAGAGGGTATAATAGGGAGATCGATTAGATTTGGGTGGAAGGACTTCAAAGGAAGGAGCATAGTATTTCGCAAACGGCGATGTTCCAGTTGGTGAACAAGAATAGGTATGGAGCTGCAAATTAATTAGTAAGGAACCGAAAACGCATAACAACTTTGTGAACTGAGAACATAAAGCAAAAAAGAAAATAAGACCACGAAGCATGGCCCCTCCGCAGATGCAGTCCCTATGGACCATGGAGTTTATGCCCCTTTTCCAATTTTTCGCACCACGTAGCATCTTCCTACGAGGGCGAAGCCCCGAACGACAAACCTCCGACCTGCGTAGCCCTTGGCCACCGCTGCTCGCATGGACCCCTCCACATACCAACCTGGTACGCGGGTCGAACCCGATGCCGCGAACCACCTTGGTTCGCGGGATTCCCATCAGTCTACGAACCACCCTGGTTTGCGGATTGCCTTTTAAGCCATGTAGAACCTCCCTACGCGGAGAGCACCACTATTCATACATCCCTCTGGCCCACCAACTCTTTCGGTGTACCCATTCCCTTGTAAAATCCTTCCAATCCGGCCTGATCCTTTACAGCCCACTCATTGGCCCATTCATCAGCCCTGAGCCGAGGCCTCCACTAGAGCCACCAGAACCATGTGATGGAGCATTCATGCGCATCAACACGCAGTTTTGAGTTCACATACCCACGTTAAGCGAGGGAGAAGGTGTTTCCCTAGACCTTGAGAGGATTCCCAAAGCATTCCTGGGTTCACATTCCCACGGTAATGAGGAGTCTGAGCCCGGGAGTCCCCTTTCATCCCCTCCACTTGTTAGTACTGGGGCACTTCTCCCCTCCCCGGGGAGTGGTGGACTACCCATCAGAAGGAGGCACCCAAGAACCTCTGTACTTCCCCGGTGCCCAGAACCAATAGGGGAGATGAAAATTGGGATATCCTTTCCCTCTTCCTCTGGGATTCGTCATCAATGGGTCACTCCTGCGCATAAGCCCCATCACACTTCCCACATACGCACCTTTCATGACGTGATCGTCTAGTCCCTGCTGCCTCTTGTTTCTGACACAGAGCATTACTCATGTAGGCTTAGAGTAAGAATCGAACATGACATCCTCTCCTGGGCAGCCTCAGACATTGATCCCCAGTCGCCATCTGAACTACGTGGACATTGATTCCCCACCACATGGAGACGTAAGAGGCCTCTAAGAGGTTCAAGCCCGACCACCATCGGACCCCCGTGTCCACATTCACATCGGTTCTCCAAAATCATGATCCGAACTACGTGGACATTTATTCCCCACCACATGTATATGTATGAAGCCTCTAAGTGGTTCAACCCCGATCACCATTGCACTCCCGAGTCCACATTCACGTCGGTTCTCCGACATTATGATCTGAACTATGTGGACTTTGATTCCCCACCACAGGGATATGTAGGAATACTCCAAGAGGTTCAAGCCTGATCACCATCAGACCCCCGAGTCCACATTCACGTCTGTTCTCCGACATTTACATTCGAACTACGTGGACTTTGATCGCCGTCTCCTTGGGAGGGTACGTAGGAAGCCTCCCCGAGGTTCACGCCCAACACCAGATCGATCCAACCATCCTCATGTCGGTTCACCACACCAACCCCGGGCATCCTAGATCGTAAGCCTCGTACCAAACTAAACTATGTGAATTCTGATTCCTCTCGTAGGTTTACATTGGAGGCCCATACCACAGGTTTGATCAAATTCTCAGGTCATTATCTATCCCCCTTGGATGACAATAAACTCCAGGCTTCCTAGTTACGGGGATATAAATTAGTGTCATCTCATTGAGTCCAGACTCCTCATGGTCATTAATCTTATGAGGGATGGAAAACCTCGGTGATAAATGATTCCAAACCCCTGCGTCCAGCTGACCATCGCCAACCAGGAGTAATCCGTGGATACTATGCTTGGGTATAAACCAAAGTTTCACAAACATATGAATACATCTTAAATCTATAATAGAGTCCTAGAATAGGCAATAGTTCCCCCCAAAAGGGTGAGATAAGCCTGACTTCCCATCCTCTAAACCAAGGTGAGTTCTTAAGCATCACTAGTCAAACCACCCAGCGAATGCCTGCCTTTGGAAAGAAGGTCCACATATTGCTGGATATAGAACCATTGGGAATTTCATGGAGAAAATGGTGCACCGAATAGGAGTGATTAGGCAGAACCCAATCTTCTCTAACCAATCTTCGGGTAGCACATGTTTCTCCCCTATGACCCCGTTGTGCGCCGCGAGACAAATATAGAATATTATTAAGTGTTCTCCAAATAAAATTTTGACCTTTTTTAAATCCTGTAGATCCCTTAGTCAAAAAATATCCATATTTTACTGAGTAATGATTATGACATAGAATAATCCTCATCCATTTATCTATTTAGAGAGGAAATTAATTTAGTCATATCATATTTTAATCATATATGGTTCAGTAAGTAACTCATTTCTGAATCCAATATATGGAAAATCACATCTTTATTCCTCTAGCATCATTTCGATGTGTTTCCCAGATATGTATAACCCAAACACTGGCCAAAAATAATGAAAATAACCCATATGGTCACCTTATTAAATTATTTTTCTAACATTATAAAATATAAGAGCAACTCTATTTGGCATGAACGAAATCATTGTGATGAATTTGTTTTTGAAAATTTATTACTTTAGATGGAATATAAGATTTAATATTTTAAAGGGGATTTGATCTTATAATCATATATCATGTCATTACCTTTATATATATAAATTATAATAATGATTTTCTTTTAAAGGATAATTCATTTAACTAGATCAATTTTTCAAATCCATGTCGATATGTAATTATTTACATGACTTATGAACAAGCTATATTCCTCATATATGAAAACTAAATTATTTATCATTTATATCATCTGACACTTTCTAAGCATAAATGATAATTTGGTGATGTAGTTTCGCACCATGAGAAAAATAATGCATCAATTCCTGACATAAAAAATATATTTACAAATAAAGTATATATTAAACGAAATAAGTTAATATTTCACATATTTAAAAATGAGATAAATATTTATGAATAATTCATAAAAAATAAAATTATAAACATTTGGTAATTTATCCATCCATTGTGAACATTATATAAATAAATAAATATTATACTTTATAATTATTCCCAATATGAACCCCTCCGTATTTTCATTTATATGATATTTAAATTAATTATATTATATTTAAAATATTGATATTATATATGTTGGTTTTTTCATACAATATAATATTTAAAGTAAAATATATTTAATAATATGTAAACATTTATCATATTCAATGTCAACACTCCTCTTCATCTAGTTTAAATATATTTATTCAAATAAGAATTTTTAATTTAGATCATAAAAAATTATTATTAATGGATAATTGATAATTTAAAATTAAAATCACATTTATTTATCCTTAATTATTTATTTATAATAAATTGAAATATCAACTTACAGTTTCTATATAAAATTTTTTATATTCAATCTATAATTCATTCTGTATAAATAAAAAATGTCTTTTATATTAATAATTAATTTTATTTAATAATTACTTTTCAATTATTTTAAAAAATAACTATAATAATTTTATAATCAATAAATTTATAACCATTTATTAAGAAAATAAATATCCAAAACCCATTTTTAAATTATGTATAAACTTATTATAAATTATATTATCAAATTCAATATTAAAATTTATGGGAACTTTTTTTTCATGTATATCATAATCTAAGATATTAATATATAGTAAGCTACAATATCATGTATTTTCAGTTGTATTTTATAATAAATAATCATTATTAAATTTTATAACATTTATTGACTAGGGAATTAAATTAAATTATATATATTATATAAAAAGAATGATGATAGACTCTATTTTAAAAAGAACATATCATTTCTATCGGCATATAAATTTCTTCATATTTAACACTAAGATATAAAGAAAAATTGATGGATTATATTATACCGCATCTTACAGTTTCTTATACTGTAACATGTAATCATATTAGAAAATATAAAATCCATTTTCCCATATTACCTTTATTTGTATATTATGAACAACCTTTTTCATGGGTGGTTTTGTTGGAACCTGCAGAATGAAAATTGCGGAAAAAATTCGACCAAAAAATTGAATACATGATTCAAACTAATTAAAATGTAATATTTTAAATTAACCAACCGAGGCAGCATTGATGGGATGCATCAATATATAACTCATAATTCATAAAATAATAAATAAGTATATTCAATCCAATATTTTATTCATGACTACCATCCTTCTACATTCCATCACTATTGAATCTTTTTAGAATAAATGTATATTATACCAATAGAGCAAGAATCACTAACAAAAACCCAATATATATTTATTGTTAACCTAACTTAGTCTTTAACCATATAAAATAAAAAAAATTAAAGATGAACACCCCCAACCAGTGAGCATGTGAACCCTAAAAACATATATATAAACAATATAATCTCCAAAATTACTTGAAAATAACTAACCATAGCCAATAAATCATCAATGGAAGGAAGTGATCCTATAGAGAACATACATGGAATGTCTTAGACAATTCAAACCCCAAGAACCATAACATTCTTGAAGAACATCACACTATATTGGCTGGGACAAGGGATATTGAACATGAGTCCATTATATAGATTTTTTAGCCCAAGTTCTCACAAAAACCACATCCTTTTTAAGGATCACAAACACACCGACAAGTGTAAAACCACATCAATAAAAGAAAAAACTCAAAATACGTAACTGACTACAGATTTTCTAATGATTCATTCCATCACAGAAACCATGTACTCATAACTAAAAAAAATATTCCAATGAATCAGGAATATTAGTGAAAGAGAATATGATTCATTACCACCCAAGGATGGGAGACTCAACTAAAAATTTCAAAAGACGTCAACAGTGAAGGAAATATGAATGATCTAGACAAAATATTTTAGTTTAAGATATTATCAGAAAACATTGGAGTTTGGGAAGTCTAACATCTGGTGTAGAAAATAGAGAGATAACTTCTAGAGATAATAAGGTCATGGGAAGAAAGAAAGAGTTATTAGAATTGAAAAGGACATGGAAAGGACAGGTAAAGAAAAAAATAAGATGTATGGATTGGATTGATAACATTTCCACTTATATAATCCTCTATAATGGAACCATAAAATCATGGCCATCATCATCATCATGCTTAGATATGGATAGTTTGATGTAAGATGAAAGGGGTATCAACCACTATAGGAATCATCCATCCACACTTATCCATAATATAAAATTTACCTTCCACACTTTGATATCATATATTGTATTATAATCAATTGTTAAAAATTTTATCACGTTTCAGAAATGAAATTTGATATATAAAATAATATACATTTATTTCATTTGAAACATCATTTTGGGAATTAGGAAGCATTATAGATCTATAATACCACATAAAGGTTTATAAGGATCAAATTACAACTATTTAATATAGTGATACATATTTGAATCCATAAATCAATTTAATTAAACAAAGTAAAACTAAAAAAATATATTATTTAAATGAAGAACATGTAACTTTAACTACTAGTAAATAATACCCATATAATTAGGTCATTGTGGTTGATGAAGATCACTGATGAATATCCAAAGTAATCTCCCATCTCATATGTATCCATAAATTTTAGAATATCCCAATGATTATGTGGGATCCCTCTTAAAACCATGATATGAAACTATCATTCCAAATCTAAGGAAGGAATAGGAATTAAGTTATGATTGAAAGTGATAGTGGGAGTTTGGTCATGAATTACAAAAATCTATCATGGATAATTATTCTTATATATTGTTTTTAAGATTTTAACCCGACTTTATATACATTCATAGATATGTCATATATTTTAGGTGTTAGTCTTTTCCCATTCATGAATTTATTATATAAGTACACCATTAATTATCTCAATAATTTAAACCATTATTGGTAGCCCTTTGTGGAAGATTATTGAAAGTTGAAACATAAAATTAAAATTAAATATTTAATAATTGGGTGTTATAAGAATGGTATAAAATTATTCTTCATGCCTTATGAATTTTATATGTAATACACTACATCTAAAAAATGGACATGCAATACAATATCACTATATAAAGCCTTAAGATATAAATTTTAATAGAATAATATATAATTTTGTAATATGAATATCATATCATATGATATCCCAATATCATATTATTTTCCATATGATAAAATTTATGATATAAACATTTGTCTTTGTGGGATATATTTATCATGAACTTCATTGGTAGTCAATGTAGTGGAGGGAGTATATTTTTAGTGACTCCCAAAACATAGTTACATCGAATGTTATATGCATAACAACAGGGCCCCCAATATCATGGGAAATAGATAGGTGGTGGATTGGGTAGAGGATAATAGGGATATGTTCCATAAACATAGAGACATTGTGATGATCATGTTCAAAAAGGTGGTTTTGATCATGGTTACTAAATTCATGGATCAAGAGGTTGTAAATTTCATGCCATTATGTTTATAATTCCAAGTGGGCCTACCATTTTTTATCTTCGAATATAGAAATTTTTTTAATTTGGGGTATTTACATTTATTCATTATTCCAACAATAATATGATATTTTAGAATCTAGGTATAGAGACTTCTAGTACCAATAGTTTTAACAATTCTAGATAGATGTTAGTCTAGTTTGTGATATATGAGTTGGGGTTTTGAGAAAATTATAGAGAAATATCATTCCTCAAGGGATTTATTTCCACTACAGATATAACCATGCATCTTCATCATCTTTATGGACTTGTCATATTCTATACTTCTTGTTATTGGTTTCTTACAGAGGAGAGAATATTTATTTGATGTGTAAATTCAGCATAAAGAGTATACTAGTGAGTGGGTCTATTTAATGATAATTGATTCTTAAAGTAGTGTTTTTAATGATTTTTGGGATATTTATAGATGTATTTCCAAAAGGGTTTGTGATTCTTCCCATCAACATGTGTGTTTTATAATTATAGATACAACCTGGTATCTCTCTAATTTTGATATGTGAAATTGTAGGACACCTTTTGAGTCCTTGGAGCTATAAATTCAAATTTATGATCTATTGTAAAAGAGATTTATCTATACTAGTTTGTCACCATTATATTCGTTGGTGTTTATTTTATTGAATTAAGATTGTACATTATAGTTAATAGTCGATTACCACCAGCTAAATAAAGTTATAATAAAGAACCATAACACTCTCTTGAATATGACATTTTATTTTATCAGTAACATATTTATATATATTTCACAAAGGACCATTTATTGTTTGGATATCATCAGATGATGGTGAAAGATGAATAGATCAAAAATTTTAAATTTTGTTATCACTATAGATACTTTGAGTTCATATTTATTATATTTGGTATCATGAATACCCCTCCATTTTATAGGATGGGTGAAATCTTCATTTCATGTGTTTATGGATCATCATGTGGTTGGGATCCATGGTTACATCTTTGTGTATTTGAGGTAATAAGAGGATCTTGTTGAGAATATAATATTAGTTTGAATATTAATTTGATGACATTAAATGTATGTGAACCTATACAAGATTATGTTTTAAATGTGATATTTTATTTTTCTCAATCAATTTGTTTCTCAACATGGAGAAACTATGGATCCTTTGAAAAATAAGGTGGTTGTTTTTTCGGTGGATCTTAATAATTTATCAAAATTTTTACATTTTTCTTCATCTTATAGGTTATTGTTGATGTTTTTATTATTTAAATTATCTTATAATGTCACAAATTTAAAAACATTAACTAGAAAGTATAAATTCTTTATATAGACTGATCAATGTCACACATATTTTGAGTTCCTAAAAAGGAATATGATTAAAAAACTTTTTTGTTATTAATTATATGATAGAGGAATGACAACGGTTTTTATGATGCTTTTAATATTTTTATATATTGTTTCCTAAATAATTATTTGGGAGTGATCACTTATAGGCCTCAATAGTTACAACCTTATTAAAATAAAAACTCAAACCATGATCTTGAGTTTCTGTTGGTGGTGTTTGTTTTTAAGATATAAGGGAATTACCTTATTTGTGGTAATTTTTTATTGCTTTCTAATTATAATAATTTGAGGTAAATATTCTCCCACTTTTATTTGAATCTACATCAATGATGGTAGATTGAGTAATTTTATGATTTTGACTTTGATATGTCTTACACTGAGGGGAAAGTTAACAAAATAGATGTTTTTTAGAGGATGATGTCACATGAGGATTCTATTTAGGAGTCATGATATAAGTATGGTATGATGAAAGAAGTTATATATATATATATATTTATATTAATATAGATGATTTAAATAATATAGGGTTATTTTATTAGATAACTAGGTAAAGGATTATTATAATCAATTTTTATTCCAACAATGATTGTTTTATCCATCAAAAGTGTCAGAGGTGGTTCTCTATAGTATTATACCTCACCTTTAATGGTTTATCATATTTTAACCAATATATATTATTAATTGTGGAGTTATTTATTAAGATATGTTATAAAGAGGATAGTGGTTGAGTTTGTGAATCCTTATATGAAATTATTGAAGTAATAGTATTAGAATTATAATTTTGTGTGTTTTTACATCAATTAGATCTTACTCGATCTAAATAAGAGTACATCCCAATGAATTTTGTTAATATATTGCATCATGTTTTGGCGAGGATTTTGTTCCATGGGGAAAATTATAGATCAATTAATTATGTAAAATATTTTCTTAGAGATAAAGGTGTTGAGTGTGGTGGATGAATTATTATGGATATATGTGGAATAGATTATGAGGCTTGATAAGGTTCTTGGGATGATCATCTATGATCATGATCATTATTTTACCTCATGAGTTTGGAATGGTATGTAACAATCCCCAATTTCTCAACTATATATTATCAAAATTTTGTATACATTAATATATTCTTAGATCATGTAGAGAGTATAGATCCAAGAGAACATGTTTTATTTACATGTTAGTGATTTTCTAGGATTTTTAGTTGATTATTTTCATCTAGTTTTTTTTCGATAATAATATTTATAACTCTTGCATTTCTATTATGATGTTATTTGTTTTTATTAAGTAATTATAGTTCTAAATAAAATTGTTCTGAGGTTAGAGATTCAGTGATTCTTTGATTACATTTATTATAATGAAATAAAAAGAAGGAAGAATTTATGAGTGAGGGAATAAAGTCCACATAATAACGTTAGAATACATATAATGATTGAAGGAGGTGAACTATGGATTCTGAGGATGGTAATCATGGGTTTAAAAAAGTGTAGTTTAATAGACCCTAAAATCTATGAAATAAAACAATTTTGTTATTTATAATTATTAATCTTAGGGATTCATATTTAATATAGATTTATAATATATTTATATGATTCTTTAATTGAAAAATAAATTCATTTATCTATCAAAATTGATCTTCCATGTATTACATGGTCTTATATGAAAGATAGATTTCCTGATTTTAAAAATTAGTTTTTATAAAATTGACTTCATTTTTTATATAATGTTGTCAAATATATATTAGTGTGTTTATTGATGTTTTTTCTAATGGGATTGATTTTTTGGTGAATAATAAAAAATAACATATTTTATTAAAATTTTCATATATATTCATTTATTGAAAAGTACCATTCAAATTTGGATTGGTTTTAATGTTATATTATTCACCTTAATGTAATCATTAATTAATTAATGGTATAGTAATCATAATTATTATTATTTTTATAAAATCATTTATGTGATTAAAATGGAAATTTTCTAAATAATAATTTCATTAGGGTTTGTGTGTATATAATAAAAATAATATTCTCACTTATAGAAATTGAATATTTTAAAATGGATTAAATATTTTAATTAAGAAGGTTAAAATTTTCTAATAAGGCATACTTCATTTTTGGTTATTGTGAATGATAACCTTTGAAAAGTAATACCCCGGGTAAATGTGAAAATGGTTAATGGGGAGGGGATCTTAATCTAAGAGATAAGATATAAAATATTTATAAAAAATTGATATGTATGATTAGTTTTTTTATTTATATCATAATATATCTTGGATTTTAAATTTTTTCATTTTTAACACTTTTATTTTAGAAATACATATAATATATTTAAATGCTATAACTATTTACAAGTGTGCCACTCCCCTCACTTATAAATTTCCACCTCATATTTTCACATATTCAAACACATTGAGATATAATGATTAGAAAATAAATATAAATATAACTTCCAAAACTCCAGAACTACCTAGAAATTATGGTCTCAACAAAATTTAATCATATTAAATCTTAAGGTGTAATCCAAGGGAGGTTTTATATTGTAGAGGTATAATTATTAACAATGTGTTTCATATTTATATCTTCATATAGACCCTTCAAATCTTATTTCACCATAAAGATATAGTATCATAATAATTCTACATGTATTTAACTTTATTATGTTGATGGAAAAAATATTTTTCAAATCCCTTTCCAATCATATGGGAAAAGAAAACTTCTCCTGTAAATATTCTTGGACTACTACCTCTATAAAGAAATGTGTTTAGTTTTGCATCACTATATCATGTTGTAGGTTAAGATAATAGATCAAATAAAAATATATTATATTTAGGAAATAATTTTTACCCTCTAAATATAATATATTACTTTTATTCTTTCCCTACCTTATGTTGGAAACGATACTCTTTCTCATGCATACATTTGGACCACCACCACCACAAAGTGATGTGATTTATTATTCCATGACACCCATATTAGGATGGAAATATAGAAGAAAATAATTAATAAATATTAATTTTATATAATAAATATCATTATAATAATGATATATATTTTCTAATTTATTTTATTTATAGATAGAAGTAAAATTAAGACACCATTAATTTGTACGTACAAACTACCATATCCATTAGATAAATTTGTTTATTTTTCATGACTTCCTCAAATGAATGCTATTAAAATTTATCATAATGTATACATATAATAAAGAAATTGTGATTTATATTTTTGAGTTTATGGAACCATAACCCCTTTTACTATGCTCATTGAATTGATGTTATTTTGAGTTTATAAACAAAATGTGATGAAATGTCCAATGTGAACATAACGATTTTAGTAACTAAATTATACGTGGTAAAAAATAAAATAAATAGAACACTGATAATTGAATGAACATGAATAATTTTTTTATAAACCTATTAAAATGATATATTTTTATTACTCTAGAGTGTATACTTATATATGAAACGAGTCAGGACTTGATGTAAATTATTTTCATTTTAACTATTGTTTTATAATTTTTAATGATATTTTTCATCCATGTATAAATTCAATAAAATGGTTTTGGAATTTTCTTAAAAATTAATTTTTTTGTCTGTTACTATGATTCTTGTACTCTCTCCACTTGTTCAAATTTTTTTCATAGTTTCATGATGATGATTAAAACTATAGTAATGTCTATATTTCAACTCTGGGGATTCATCTTAAAAGAAGAAAAGACGTTTTGAGTGAAACATGAGTTTAAATTTAAGGATATTTTTTAATAGATATTGAGTAAAAGTGTACACATTTTATTACTAGTTATTGAGGTTTTATAGTTTTCATTTTCTAACCATGAAGAACATTAATTAGAAAATATCAAGGGAATATAATAAAATTCAATCCCTTCAATCAAACTAATAATTATGTGTTGATTAATATATGATTAATTATAATTGGTATCACGTAAATTTTTTAAAAACATTTAATGGTTATTAGGATGCAAAAATATATTTATAAGTGACTCAAATTTTTGATTATATTTTCAGGAGATGGATTTTGAATATTTCCATGTTTCTTCATCTAGTATATGCCTCTTTATAAAGGTTTTTCATAAAGGAAATGGGGATAATGAAGTGGGTAGAAATAAAGAGGATAATAAAATTATAAATCAACAATGTCGAATTATTGGAATATAATAGTTTATCATAATATTAACTCAATTTAAATAGTATATTAATAATGGACCCCAAGAAAGAGAATAACCAAATTCTTTATAGAGGAACATGTCTATATTATAACATTTCCGGAAACAACACCCTTCCACTTTTGATGGATCTTCAAACCGAAGGAATTTTGATGAATGGATAAATTAATTAGAGAAGATATTAAAGGTAATGGAATTTAATATATACCAAGTGGTAATTATTACTATTTATAATTTTGAAGGTGAAGAAAATTGATTGTTGTCTATGAATAAGAATACTACAGAAATTGATGATATTGATTCCATAGAGAGTATGATCGTTAATGATATTTCTCTTGAGAATTATTTTCTTATTATTTTTTGAATTCTATTTGAAAGGAATTTTTTTGGGTTGAATTATATGGAATAAGACTCAATTTCCACTTAAGAAAATTTTTTTACAATATTTTCTCTGAACGAACAAGATTTTATTCTGGACTATGAGAGTAATTTTTTTGGAATTAACCAACGTCCCAAACTATCATTATAAAAGAAATTTTCCTCTCATGAATTTAAAATTCCTGATGAGGTTATTTTTTGTGTTAAGAAAAAATTGAGATTGAGTTTTCCATCACATATGTACTTCATGACAATAATAGAAATAAGCTGTCTACGGGGAAATCAGTAGAGAAGTAATCAACCAAGAAATTATGAGGTAATTTACCAAAATGTTGAAAATTTTATAAATGAAATATTAATGAATGTTTTATAGGATCATTAATGTTTTATTGATGTAGAAATCTCATTCATTTTGATCATGACATTAATGAAAATAATTTTTATCAGAAAAATAATATGAAAATAGATAGTACATGAATAGTAATATATTTAATTATAATGTGTGTGAACATTATTATTTCACTTATAAAAATATAGTGACTAAATTATGGAATCAACATGATCAAAATCGGAAGGTGTGGAAAATTATTTTAGGAAGGTGTGGAAAATTATTTTTCTACTACTACATCAGATGTGATACCCCGAAATGAAGTTGTGTAAAGTATATTACATGTTTAATAATATTTTGATAATGTATTGTTTTATTTGGGTTTTATAAATTCATTTATTTATATGAAATAATCATATAAATTTGAAATACCAACTTAATTAAAAAATTCATAGCTATTGGTAATAACATATGATCCATGTATAATGAAGAAATTAATTTATTGAAATTGTCATATTATGATATGTCGAATATTTTTTCAAATAGACCTTATTGTATTTCCCATTATAGAGTTTTCTGTTACTCTAGGTTTGAATTGGTTTTATAATTATTATGTTTTTATAGATTGTAGATATATAAAAGGTATTTTTTTGAAAAATATTTATTTTGTATATAATAATGAATTTATATCTTTTATATCATATCACGTTGGTGAGAAGCCGATAAAGGATGGAAGTGAAGGATATTTGTAATATACTACTGAAAAAGAAAGGATCTAATAAAACTATTGATTATAATATACGTATGGAATATATAGATGTATTTGTTTATGATTTTTTTAGTGTTATTCTTTATTCGGAGATTGAATTTAGTATTAAATTAGGTTTTAATTCTATGTTTATTAAAAAAAACCCACTCAAATGGATCTAGTATAAATGTGGAAATTCATAAATCAATTATAACGGTAACATGATTATGTTTTCATCCATCCTAGCACATCACCTTGGGGTGCCGCAATTCTATTGTTTTGGTAAGGATAGTTAAAATAGAATTTTCATTGATTATAGAGAACTCAATAACATTATTGTTAAGACTAAGTATCTATTAACTTATAATGACTGATTGTTTAATCAATTTTAGGGTGTTCATTATTTTTAAAATAATGATCTCATATTTTGGTATCACCAATTTAAGGTGAAGGTTGATGATATTCTAAGGACAACATTCTGTATTAGGAATATGTATTATAAGTTTATGGTTATTCCTTTAATGTTTATGAATGAACATGATATATGTATAGATTTATAAATAAGGTTTTCTGTTATTATTTGGATAAACTTTCTTTGGTGTTACCTAATGACATTATTGTTTATTCAATAAGTTATGGGGAATTTCAGAATGGCATAAGGATTGTATTTCATACATTAAAACAAAATTAGTTTTATAGAAAATTTAAAAAATGTAAATTTATCAGACCAAAAATTTCATTCCTTGGGAATTTTATTTTTAAATATGGAATGTGATGACCCTAATAAATATAAATTTGTTGATATAACACCCTAATATTTTATGATATATTTCTCTTCAAATAAAATTTATTTGACAACTTAAGATACACAAAACATCAAGTATAAATGATAAATAATATAGTATATAGTTAATTCCTAGTTGTTATGTTAGAGGATATGTATATGAGTAACTGAATTTTAAAAGTTTATGGTCTACCATATATTTTATCATCAAAAATATATTAAAAAGAAAATAAAATTCATTTGAAATTAGAAGTGTTGTTTAAAAAACACTTATCATGAGTGCAATGTGTTTTATCATAATATATTAAATTTAACAAATTTGGTGAATTATTTTAATAAAATCTATATATTATATATTTTATCATATATTTTATAACTCATATATTTTTTTTGGGTATGGGATAAGAATATATAACCAGTTTTATGCATAAAACTATATATTCTTGCAAAAAGTTTTTCATCGCATTTTTCACATTTATTTTAAAATCAATTTCTTCCACTTTTAGAAATATAATCTTAAAAAAATGGATTCCATAATTTTTAATAGGTGGTTAAAATTGGGTAAATATTTTCCTTTTATTTTTTGGTAAATTTGAATTGTAACCACTGTAATGTTTTTTTAACCCAACAACGGTAAAACGAGTAAAACACAGTTAAAACATTTCGACATTGACATGAAATTTAAAAAACATATTACATAATCCCATTTAATTAATTTATTTCAAACATTTCCATCAAATTATAAAATATATTTACACATGATTATATTTTTTCTTGGCTATTATATTTATATGAATTTAAGAAAAGAATTATTAAAAATATAACTCTTTTGCCTATAAAAAATCTAGAATTATATCATAAGGATAAAAGGAGGATAATTTAGGTTATAAAATTTGATATGAACAAATAATTAGTTTTTGTACATGGTAACTCATTTAGAATTTTAATTTATTTAATAATCAACATAAATGATTACACAAAAATGATGTAATGTTTATTCAATTATTAGAAAAATTAAATAAATAATTTCAAAAATAATAAAAGTAATATAATTTTTTTGAATTATTATTTTCCATTATTATTTTCTATAAATAAAAAATGTTTTGGTTGATTTTTGTTTTTTATTTTCAATTACATTTGTTTTATGTTGTCATCAAATTAAAATTATGTAAATGGTTAAAAAAAGGAAAAAATGATATTTACTCATAAATAATATAATACTAAATTATTTTAAACTTATAAAAGTATTAAAATAGAAAAATTAGGTTATAATTGGTCTAAATTATTATTCATTTTCAATTTATAATCCAACTGCTACCTTATAACTTAAATTTTAACCCTTTATGAGTTAAAATTTCATTACTATTATTAATGTCCAAATTAATAAACATAGTTTCTAAAAAAACTATATGCATTTAAACACAACATAACCATTTAAATTTCTTATTTTTAATGATATTGTAACCAAACCCTACCATATCATAATAATATATATCCATTTTAATAGATTTCAATTGAGAATGACTTTAATATAATTTAATCCTTTAGGAAATTCTATGAGTTCCTCACCCCTTACATATAAATGGTACTAAACCATTATCTCAATTAGACATATTTGAGACTTATAGATCATAAATAAATTCAATAAAAGATATATATTTTCCTTAAAAACATCCTATATATTCTGTTGTTTCCAATATATAATCCCGTTCAAGGATTAGGGTGTAAAGAAAATAGGTTTCTCAAGGAAGACGTATAACTCTTACCCCAAAATTTTAAATATGATTTCTTCTTACACCTCCTTCAAATACATGGTATCAACTATAATTAATTAATTTAGAATATATGATTAATTTTTTTAATGCTAAATGAAAAACCATTATCTACCTTCGTCTTATTCGTTGTAAAACCATAACATCGGTCATGGGTATGTTTTCACTACCACATACATGAAGCCATGTGATTTTTTTTCATTTATTATTTTCATGGAAGAAAATAAGGGTAGATTTTTTGAATATATAATATCTATATGTCATTAAAATTATTTTACAAAGGTTAATTAATATTTAATCATATTTCATTATATCCATTAGATTATGAGAATAACATTCAATCATACCTATGACCTACCATCTCCATGGATGTGGTATTTAATTTTTTATATATCTATCATTTATATATGAATATATATAATGAAAAATATATGATATTTATTTAATTTTTAATATTATGTATATTATGTAATAATGATAAAGGTATACGTAAAAGAACTATCGAAACAAAATCCTCATGAAAAATGAAATAGTTATACTTGGAAACGACCATTTGGATAAGGAAATATTAACAAAATAAAATTTAAAATGTTATGAACGAATAATTTATGAAAATATAAGTACGTATATATATTTTTTATAATATTATACTATATTTAAATTAATTATACGTGAGGTTATAGTGATTTAAAATATAATAGATCTCATGATCTCAGGTTCTTGCAACTTTAACATTGTTTAATGATATTATATATGGCCAAGTTTATAATGATGAAAGTTAAGGATATAACTCTAATGAATCTCATGAATTTTATTTTCATTTTTTATTTCTTAATATGACATTATTTTTATTCATTTTATTCTATTAAATAATTCATGATATATGAAGAATGTTTAATGAAAATATGATTATGTATTACTATCTAATCAATAATATTTCTCTAATATGTCTATGTATTGTTAAAAATGTTTTGAAGAATGATTTACTAATATAATATTAAATTTTAATGATATTTTATCCCAATAATTGAATTTCTATAAACAAACATTCAATTCAATAGTCATTTAATTTTTTAAATGAGATGATATTTACTTTTTTTTAAAAAAATATTGAAGGAATCAATGTTTTTACAAAGATGCCCTTAATAGAATTTCCCAACATGATGAATGATGAATTATTTAAATATTTGGTTACATATTTCCTTGTTTGTTTTTTAAAAAAATATTTTCCTTAATATTTGGGAAATTTTTTCTATTTTAAATAATTTATTTCAATGTCCAAAGGGTATTTTTTTACAAGAAATGTTTCAGTGATCTTTTAATGGGACATTTCATCTATTAATACAAAATTCTATGTTTTTTAATATTGAAACGTGATATTATCTAATTATTTAATATTTATTATTTATTTTGATGTTCTCTTGTTAGGATTATGAAATATAAGTGAAATCTGTTTTCTTTTCCACATGTTATGTTACGATTGACGTTTTAATAATAGTATGGAATACATGTGAATGAAATTTTTTTATGGGGCTGGTTGTCCAGATTTTATATAGTACTAAAATACATTGTGTGTTGAGTCAATAAGGTTTTTCTTATGACTTTTCCATTCCTTCATACATGGGGGATATTGTTAAGTCATTAAGGTTTCCGTATGACTTCATGATTCCTCTTATTTTGAAAATCACAAACACCTTATTTCAAGGTAAATTTCATTTACCCTTATTTTAATCCCTTAAAGAAAACTTCCTTACCCAAGGAAATTTACTCTTACCCAGATTTTATTGTTCATATCACAAATTTTCTATGTGTTAAACTCATATTGAAACCAAAACCTCGGAATCATATAATACTTTGTTATGAATCATTATATTTTCGGATCTGAATTCCTGTTATAAACTATCATGAAGCTCAACCCCGAATTATGGATATGAACTCTCATGAAGTTCAAATCTGAATTTTGGATATGAACTCTCATGAAGTTCGACTCCAAATTTGAATTATGAATTCTGATTACGATCATCTATGAGTTCTTACTCCCAATTCTTTGAATACAGACTCTGAACTCTTATGATTTCTGACTCTGAATTCTCATTTACTCTGACTCTGAATAGTGTACGTTCAGGTTCTGAATTCTTGTGAATCCAGATTCTGAATTACCTTAAAATTCAGACTCCATAATTCTATAGAATTCAGGTTCCGAATTCCTAAAAAATAGAATCTGAATATCATTTTATTATAGACTCCGAATTCAATTTTTGGAAAGACTCAGAACTTTCATATTTTTTTTAAATTACTAATATCATAATATAGTTATTATTACACTTGTTTAGTTATAAAAATATGTTGTGATTTCAGTTACTCACTAATCGTTGTTTGAGTGACACATGTACAGGTCCCTCCGAAATTCAAAGAAGAATATGACCGTTGGTGGAGGGAGCCGACCATTGGAGTTGTGCCAATAAATAGAATAAAATTTGAAAGTGTTCAAAAGAACACCTGAAAACATCTTTGACAACCTTGATTACATGATGTTGATGTGATTTCTAGAGAGAGAGGCTCTTATAAACTCTCATGCTTCATGAAGAATGTTTGAACGACTTGTTCAAACTTTGATTTGTACAGACTTGCTTCTAGAGACTCTGATTTTTTCTACGTACAATCGAGGGATTCCGTGGATTGGAAGACATAGGCGATGACTTCCTGATAGCTAAGGGCTTGCGGGGATAGAAATACAGAATCCGAACTTCGTATCGAGGGTTTACCCTAGTGTGGGTAAGATAGACTTTCATGAAAGTATAAATCAAGGGTCCTCTTATCCAGGGTTGTTCGATACCCTTATCTTTTGGTTAAAAGATTTAATACTTGTTACATATTTTTGTTTCATGTTTTCCGCTACATCTGTATTGTTGAGGAAAGTGTAACTTTTTTATACATCCTCATACTTTTTCTCTGATTTTATATAAATCTATATTTTTTAAGGTAGAATCATATATGGTATAATCTTTTGTTAAGATTCACTTCTAGAATCACATTTCCTGAATCATTCATGTCATTTGAACTTAGAGGTCTTGTGAGTTACCCTTTTTAACCTTGATAAACTTTACCATCTTTAAAAGTTCCAATTGAATTTTTAAAAGTACAATTCACCCCCTCTTGTATTTGAGAATCTCATTTTTACATATTCTATCCTACATTTGGTATTATAGAGTATATAATTCTCCCATACCATCTCACAATTGGTATCAGAGCATTGGTACAATATGAATTAATCTCACGATTAAGATTCAGAATAGAATTCAAAGAATTTAAATTCCGGATTCATACTTTTTTAGAATCTGTTTTACAGAATCACATATATCGGAGTCATTTTTTCTTAGAGATAAATTTGTTCTATATTTTCCTTGATTAGGATATTTTACCTTTTTTAAAAACACTTTCTACTATCAAATTTGTTTGAAAAAGATTTTTTTAAGGATGACAGGTTTAAATGTTGGTTCTATTGATAATCTAAATCCTACCAGACCTACTTTTTTGATGGAAATGATTATGAGTGCTGGAGAGATAGGATGAATACTTTTTTTATCAACACTGGAGTTGACAACTATCTAATGCTGACTAGAGATTATATGATTCTGAATACGGAATTGAGAACCTTTACGAATCAGGAATCAATTAACCTTCAGAGTGAGAAATACTTTGTTATGTTCCATGACTAGGAATATCTATAGTAAAAAATCATCATATGAAGCTGAAAATAGTATCTGTAAGAATCTTGAAGTAACACATTTTGGTACATCTAAATTCATAGAGACCAGAAGAGCTATGTTGAGGGATGAATACCATAGATTTAACTTTCCTTATGGAGAACCTATAAAAAAAGTACAGCAAAGGTTTATGACTATCGTAAATAGCTTACAATCAATGGGAGAAAAAAGTTGGTATGATTAGGCTCTTGTAGAAAAGATCATAGATATCAAGCCAAATGAATGGGAGTCCAAGAGGACAGCTATTGATAAGAACAGGAAAGTCACTCAGATTTCCTTAGATGATTTGTTTGGAACTCTTCTTCAGCATGAATCCAGAATGAAGAGAGATACTGAAAATGATAAGAAGAATAATGGGAATGGAGGAGTTTCTTTTACAACCACTTCTAAACATATGAAATCCAAGACCCCAGAAAGAGTAACTAGATAAAAGACAATGAAAGTCATTATTCAGTCTTGATATAGTGACACAGAAAAGTCTGAGAATGAATTAGAAAATCATGCTCAGAGAATGAACAAGTTTTTAGATCAAAATAACCACCAGAATAAGTACAAGAAGAAAGACTATAGAGATAATAATGATAGAGAATTTATGTGTTATGAATGTAAAAGAACAGGTCATATCAGACCTGATTTTCATTTGTTGAAAAAGAAGGAAAATAAGGAAAAGAGTTCATAAAGGAAAAAAGAAGAAATTCTATCGATCAAAGCACAAGAAAAACCTTAAAGCTAATGATACTTGGAGTGCTAGTTGTGAAGACTCTTCAGAATTTCAATCGTCTGAATATGATTCATCATCACAGAATAATATGGGTTTCATTGCTATTACTTCTTTCCCCAATACATGTCTTATGGCCATGGTATGCTCCATCGAGGCGTTAAAAAAATTTCTATTGATAAGAGTTAATATTCCAAAAATAATACTTCTAATGAAGATACTTTATCATCAAAAAAATGAGGAAATACCATTATATGAATAAGTTTCTAGATTATCCAAGTTACTTGAAGCAAGAAATTGTAAAATTTCTAAGAAATTAGACAAGGAAAATACTAGGGAATAAATTCTTATAAAAGAGATTTTATATCATTCTAGAAATATTATAGATAAAGAATAGGTTTTAGTAAAACTTTCTAAAGATATTGAGAATGCAAATTCGGTTAAAGAAGAACATTCTAAAGATCTTAAGAATTCTATTTTAGATATAAAAGTTTTTGAGGAAAAATTTAACTCTAAGGAAATGATTCCTGAGGATAGGAACATAGTCATCAGACTGAAATCTAAAATATTTTATCTTAATAAGCTTCTTTCAAAATATACATATGGAAATGAAAATTTTGACAAGATGTATTCTCAAATTAAACCTCAAGGAAACACTACTGCAATAGGTTATACTAACAAAAAACTGGTTTTTAAAAACAACTATTTTGTTCTTTCTAGAGCCCCTTTTTCACTAAATGTCAATGTGGTGGGCATCGGAAGAAAAATGGAACTTTGAATAAAGTTCAATCTCTTGGGTTTCATACAGCTTATTTTTCTAAACAAATTTGGATACCCAAAATTTTGTTGTCCAACAATTCTGAATCCAAGAAATTTTGGATTCCAAAAGTCTTACTCTTTTGTTTTGAGGAAAATTGGGAAGGTACCAACACAAATACGTGGTACATGGATAGTGGATTTTCCAGGCATATGACTGGTAATAAAAAAACAATTTTTAAAAGATTATCAAGGTGAATGGAGGAAATGTAACTTTCAAAGATAATACTCAGGGAGAAATTATTTGTTTAGGTAACATCGTTCTTCTTTGAAAAACTTTGATTTCCAATGTTTTATTTGTTAAGGGTAATAAGCACAACCTCATTATCATATGTCAATTATGTGATGAATGTGAACTTGTAAATTTTAGGAATGACAAGTGCTTTGTACACAATTCCAAGGAAGAATTTATTCATTCTGCCAATAGGCAAGAGAATGTTTACATAATAAACATAGAAAACCTTAGGAGCCAAGATCCACCATTCCTTAGTGCAATGGAAGATCATTATTGGTCATGGAATAGAAGCTTAAGACACAGTATCCTTAGTAACTTATGAAAACTTTCTAAGAATGGAATAGTTAAGGATATAATGGAGCTTAGATATGATTCTTCAAATGTTTGTGATCTATTTCAATATAGAAAGAAACATCAATCAAGTTTTAAAACAGTAGGTGAAGTCTCAACTATTGATGCATTACAGTTAGTTCATAAGGATCTCTTTGGTCCTATATAAACTAAAAGCATTGGGGTAAAATATAATGTATCTGTTCTGGTTTATGATTACACTAGATTTACATGGGTCTATTTTTTAGCTAAGAAGTCTGAATCTATTTCTTATTTCAAATGTTTTAGAGCCCAAGTTAAAAATGAGAAAAGACATCCATTTAAAACTATTCATAGTGATCATGGAGGAGAATTACAAAATTCCTAATTTGAAACTTTTTATAGTAGAAAAGGAATTACTCATAACTTTTCAATGCCGAGAACACCTCAACAGAATGGTGTTGTTGAAAGAAGAAATACATTTCTTCAAGAAATAACTAGAACCATGATGAGTGAGTATTCTGTAGCCAATCATTTTTGGAATGAAGCTTTATGTACTACTTGTTATTCTATATATCGTGTTTTGATTAGACCTTTTCTTAATAAAAATTTATATGAGTAATGGAATGGTTGAAAACCTAGACATTCCTTTTTTAAGGTTTTTGGTTGCAAGGTATTTATTTTGAATACTAAAGATAATCTACATAAATTCGCACCAAAATTTGATGAATGAATTTTCATAGGCTACTCCACAACTTCTAAGGAATATGGAGTTTTCAATAAAAACACAAGTACTGTCGAAGAGACAATACATGTTAAATTTTATGAAACTGATCCTTTTGTTTTTAAACAACCCCAACCTACATCCTCAGATGTGTTATCAAAAACAGATTATCAACCTTTGATAGTACATCATTCGCATAAGGAAAATATTCAATAAGATACTTCTGATACATTTACCCCAGAATATTTTCTACCCTATGATGATGAATAGGTTTTAAAAAACCCAAATCAGTTGTTTCTATAGAACCATCCCAGTGATAGTATCATTGGTGATGCGAATCAAACTATATGGACTAGAAGTTCCTTAAAAATGAAGTAGAAAATCTATCATTCCTTTCCCAATTAGAGACAAAAATCACTGATGAAGCTTCAGGTGATGATGATTGGATTAAATCCATGCAATATAAACTAAATGAATTCGAAAGGAATAAAGTATGGACCTTGGTTGAAAGACCTAAAGAAAATTCTTTAATTGGAGTAAAATGGATCTTCAGAAATGAGTGTGATGAAAATGGAATCATTGTTAGAAATAAAGCTATATTATTTTCTAAAGGTTATAATCAACAAGAAGGAATATACTATGAAGAAACCTATTCTCTAGTAGGTAGACCTAAATCTATTCGAATTTTACTTGCCTTTGCAGCATTCTTCAATTTCAAACTTTTTCAAATGGATGTTAAATGTCCTTTCCTTAATGGTTATATTCAAGAGAAGGTTTTTTTGAAAAACCTCCTAGTTTTGAAGATTCAAAACATCCTGATCATGTTTTTGGACGTACAAAATCTTTGTATAGACTTAAATAGTCCCCTCGAGCTTGGTAAGATAGACTTACAAGATTTTTTCTTCAAAATAACTATGATAATGGAAATGCAGATCCCACCCTTTTTATAATTAAAGATAATAAAAATGTTTTTATATTTCAAATTTATGTTGATGAAATTATATTTAGTTCAACTCAGCAATCTTTAACTAATTCCTTTGTGGAACTAATGAAATCTGAGTTTGAAATGAGTATGACGGGTGAGTTAACATTTTTCCTTGGTTTTAAAATTTCTCAAAAACCAGAAGGAATCTATATATCCCAACATAAGTATATTAAATATCTTCTTAAAAAGTATGGATATGACAACAATAAAAGTACAAGTACTCCCATTGGTACCTCAAACACACCTGATCATTATGAAGCTGGGAAACCAGTAGATCAAACATCCTTTAGAGGTCTGATAGGAAGTCTACTTTACTTGACATCTAGTCTTCCAGAATTAAAGTTTTCAGTATGCTTATGTTCATGATATAAATTCCAATCCTAAAAAATCTCACTTAAAGGCAGTGAAAAGTTTTTTTCGCTACATAAAGGGAACCGTTGATTTAAGACTCTTTTATACTTTTGGAAATGATTTGGTTTCAAAAAAAAATTTCGATTGCTGACTTTGGTGGATGTAAAATGGATAGAAATAGTACATCCGGAACTTGTCATTTCTTAATAGAGTCATTAATTTCTTGGTCTTTTAAGAAGAAACACTCAATAGCACTTTCCACTACTGAAGCTAAATATGTAGCAGTTGGATGTAGTTGTTCTCAAGTGATGTGGATGCAACACACACTCACAGACTATCGCTTGAGTTTTACAAAGACTAAAATTTTGTGTGATAATACAAGTTCCATTTCCCTTAATAAAAACCCTGCACATCACTCTCATGCAAGACAAATAGATATTAGGAATCACTTTCTTAGAGATCACACACTAAAATGAGATATAATTCTTAAATTTATCAGAATGCAAGATAAACATGTTGATATTTTTACAAAATCTTTACCCTCTGATAGATTTGAATACATTAAACAGAATTTAGGAATGATAACCATAAGGTAATCCACCTCAATTAACATCCTGTTGAACCAATATCCTTATAGAAATAAACACCTTTTCATAGGGGGTGTATATCTGTTATTGAAGTTTTTCAAAATATTTCGTAATGAAAAGTTTCAAAGTTAGTTTTTCAAAATTCTTCGAAATAAAATTTTCGTAATTGGTTTTTCAAAATTTTTCGTAATGAAAATTTTCGTAGATGGTTTTTCATATTTTTTAGTAATGAAAATTTTCATTGTTGGTTTTTCAAATGTTTTTTGTAAGGAAAATCTTCGGACCTGAAATTTTCGTAATGGAAATGTTCGGTCTTGAAATTTTTGTAATGAAAATCTTCAGACCTGAAATTTTCGTAATGAATATCTTCAGACCTATAATATTCGTAATAGATGTTTTCGGATTTAAAATTTTCATAGTGAAGTTTTTTTTCGTATATTTTTTTTGGAATCCAATGTTCTTCAAGAAGAATATTCCTCAATATGAATAATAATTCTAGAAATCTAAAATGTATGATTCTCTCTTGAGTTCTTCATAATTACATTTTACTTACTATTAGTTTCTTTTGTTTCTCAGATTTTAGTTTCCTTAAATCTGAATGTTTACTTTCTAAATCCTCAAAAGATCAGATTCAACAAATTTTTACATGCGGCTATCATATCAACCGTGAGATCAGATTAGAAGGTTTTCCAACTGTTAGATTTGTTTTGGAAGATGAAAGGTTGCTTCAATGCCTATATAAAGGGGAATCCCAGTGGTTGTCTTATATCGGTTATCATGATTGTGCATGTCGAAGCTCTTCCCTTATACAAAATCCCATTCTAAATTCTTCAGAAGTGACCATGTCTGAATGTCTGCAGAAGTTCCTTCTCAAGATATGTCTACTGTCAAGACGATTTCGGAGTGGCAAATATACAGGGAGAGGTTAGTTCATCTAAACTTCTTCAACAAGTACGACTCTATTATTTCCAAGAACATCATGCTCAATGGATGGGAAAGTGTAGCTATTTCAAAGACAAGAGCTATAGATGTTGTCTATCCGGATATTCTCATAGAATTTTATGAATTAGCATGTTTCTTTAAGGAAGAAGGTAGAGAAAAATTCTCCTTCAAGAGTTATGGAAAGACATATAAATTATCTTATACCAAGGATGCGAGCTTGGTGGGGATCTTATATGAAGGAGAAACTGAATTTTTCTCCCACAAGCTGCCAGATGTTCAAGGAAGTTTTATCAAGTTGAAGGCTATAGAATGCCTTGTGCTTAAAGAAGTCCAGACCACAAAGATTTACCATCTGTCTACCAACAATCGGATCTTATAGCTATGGGTTCCGGGACTTATCGTACCAAGGAAGGGTGATAAAGACACCCTTAAGAAAAGTTACGTGTACATCTTGGATTTTATTGGTAAATCTAAGGAAGGTGAACCTCATGAATCAGATTCTCATTGTGATATAGAACATCAAGAATGAGAATCCGAGAGACCAAATTATCATTTATCATTCCCTTCTCTCCAAGATGATAGTTCGATGTGTTGAATCATTCAAGATCCCCTGCGGTTCCATGTTGAGGAATTGAAAAGTGATACTTATCAGTGATGATACCCTAAAGAGAATTAAGGTTGGTTTCTCTAATGAGGCAGGATAATTTTATGATCTACCTGAGGATGAGGCATAAACCATTCTGGAAAATTCTGAGAAAGGTGAACCATCAATGATGGCCTAAATGAAAAGAATGATAAAAGAAGTGGAAGTAGAAGAAAAATCCCCTAAGTCTAAGGAAGTCCAATACACACCTCCTAAACCCAATAAGAAAAAAGCCCACCCAAAATGAGGTGGTGGAAAAATGGAGGGAGGATAAGAAGAATAGAAAAGCTGGGGAGCCACAGTTTTGTTTTCATCTGACTGAGGCTAAGGCCTGGAAAGAATCAGCGACTGAGGATCTTGAGAAGCAAGCTAGAAAGAAAAATCTCAAGAATAAGATGTCATAGGCAGAGATTGTGCAATCTATTTTGAATGCCACTATTGTTTCATCTGAACAAATCCCTATACTGAAATCTTTCCTTGTAGAAAAATATCTTGAGACTCCGAGAAATAAATTCATGACTCCAGAAAAACCACATGAAAAGATTGTGGAAGAGAAAGAAGATATAGAAGAAGTACAAAAAGCTGAGACTAGTGGTGGATCTAATTATGTGATTAAGAAAGTTGTAAATTATCAAGAAAAGGAAAGTGATTCTGAGAAATTGTCAATCTGGACATCTCAAGCCAGATTTTCAAAACTTACTACTCCGGGAATAGATGAGAAGTGTGAAGAAGAAGTAAATAAGTTTTCTGAAGAAGCGAGTCATAATCATGATTTCATTCTTCCTGAAGACATTGAGAAAGGAGATGAAAATGAGAAATTTGATGAAGATAATATTGTACAGTTATCCAGAAGTGAGGATGAGTATCCAGGAGAGGAAGATGTTCCAAAAATTGATAAGGATAAACATGTTGTTGTAGATAATCCAACCAAAGATATTCTAAGGAAGAAAGAAGTTGTCGGATCCTCTAAGAAGAAGCTGTTTGAGTTAGTGGAAGAACCATCTCCAAGAAAAATGTATGATTTAGAGTCAACTACATTAGGACAAGATTTTGATGTCTAATCCTTGAAGAAGATGGTGGATACCATTCTGATCTTTCCAGCAATTGAATCTAGATTTCAGATTCTTCAGAACAACATGAACCAGGAATGAGATTCTATATCCATGGTCATGGATAAATGTGTTAAAATTGAGGCTGATCAAAAGAATTTCCTTATCAACTATGAAGCCTGCTGAAATTCATGCAAGAAAATGACCATATAGTCTAAGAAAATTGTTTTATATTTGGAAGATCTTGATCAATTTCAAGAATATGTCAAGGAATATTTTGATACAGAAGACTCCAAAATCAATAATCTTATAGATAGCTTTGATAAAATGTTAACCCTTGACCAGAATGTTCGGATTCAGGATTTTAATGATCTGAATGGGAAGTTGAGATATGTTGTAAAAAGTTTGAAAATAGAGAGGGATCTCTGCACCGAGATGGTAGAAAAGATTGTGATGCAAGATTACTTGATGGAAGCTTAGGCAGAGGCCCTAAAGCCTCAAAGGGAGAGGATCAGAGCCTTGGAAAAGCAAGCAGAGGAGGATCACAAAGAGATGAAAAAGCTGAATATAATCTTGAAGAAGATGATGCCCATGGAAAAAAGAAACAAAATAGACCAAAATCCAATATTTTGTTGTATTTTTTTTGTGCTAATTCTTTCATTCATAATGGAATTATGGTTTCTTGTTTTCTTTAGATGTCTATACTAATATTTCAGGTACTATATTTTTTCCCATTCCCTCAAACACTTATTGAAAATCCCAAAGGGGGAGAAGGAAAAATAATTCTAAATGGAAGTTTATCTAAGGGGGAGTTTCACATTACAATTATTTCCATTCCCAAGATAATTAAAATCCCATTCCTGAAATATAGAATACGATCCATAGAGTTTCATAGCCCAAGAGGGAGTTAATCGTAATCATCTTTTCCAATGTGAAAAGGGAGATATGTTTTACTTTATAAATTTAGAAAAGGTTTGCTAAGTCCTTATATTCTTTTTCATAAGGATGTTTGTACTTTCCAAAAAGTGGGAGATTGTTGAGTCAATAAGGTTTTCCTTATGATTTTACCATTCCTTAATTCATGTGATTGATTGTTAAGTTAGTAAGTTTTCATTATGACTTAATGATTCCCCTTATTTTGAAAATCAAAAACACTTTATTTCATGGAAAATTTCTTTTTACCCTTGTTTTAATCCCTTAAGGAAAATTTCTTTACCCATGGAAATTTACCCTTACCTATATTTTATTGTTCATATCTTAATTTTTCTAAGTGTAAAACTAGGATTGACACCAAAACCTCAGAACCGTATAATACATAGATATGAAGCATTCTGTTTTAGGATCTGAATTCCTATTACGAACTCTCAGGAAGTTCAACTCTGAATTCTGGATACAAACTCTCATGAAGTTCAACTGTGAATTCTGGATACAAACTCTCATGAAGTTCATATCCGAATTTTGATTACGAATTTCGGTTACAAAATTCAATAATTTCGAACTCTGAGTTCTCTGAATAAAGACTCAGAACTCTTATGAGTTATGACTCCGAATTCTCATGAACTCCGACTACGAACCCTGTAAGTTCCAGTTATGAATTCTTATGAATCCAGATTCCTAATTTCTTTCAAATTCAATCTCCAGAATTATATAGAATTCAGGTTCCGAATTCTGAGAAAACAGAATCCGAATATCACTTTATTATAGAATATGAATTCAATTTTTGGATAGACTTTGAACTTTGATATTTTCATACTTTCTGAAAATCAGAATTTAGTTTTTCTTACACTTGTTTAGATATAAAATGATGTCATTCTTTCAGTTACCCACTAACCATTGTTTGAGGGACACATGTACAGGTCCCTCCGAAATTGAAGGAATAATATGACTATTGGAGAAGGAAGCCGACCGTTGGAGCTGTGCCTATAAATGAGAGCTCATTTGAAAGAGTTCAAAAGAACACTTAACAACATCTTTGACAACCATGATTACATGTTGTTTAAGTGATTTCTAGGGAGATAGGCTCTAATAAACTCTCATTATTCGTGCAGAAAGTTTAACGGCTTGTTCAAACTTTTCTTCATGCAGACATGCTACGTACGACTCTAATTGTTTTTGTGTACAATAGAGGGATTTAGGGGATAAGAAGACATAGGTGCCGACTACCTGATAGTTGAGGGATTCTGATGATAGCAAGATAGAATCCAATCTTCTTATCGAGGTCTTACCCTACTGTGGGTAAGAAATACTTTCTTGAATGTATAAATCAAGGGACCTCTTATTCAGAGTTGTTGGATACCCTTCTCATTGGGTTAAAATATCTACTACTTGTTACTTATTTTTTTTCCATGTTTTTCGTTGCATCTGTATTGTTGAAGAAAGTATAAATTTTTTAAATGTCCTCATACTTGTTCTCTGATTTTATAGGATTCTATACGCTTTAAGGTAAAATCATAGTTCATGTAAACTTTTGTTAAGTTTCATTTATGGAATCACTTTTCCAGAATCAATCAAGTTATTTGAACTTAGAGGTCTTGTGAATTACCTTGTTTAACCTTATTAAACATAACCATCATTAAAAGTTCCAAAGGAATTTTTAAAATTACAATTCACCCCCACATAAATTAAAGAATCTCATGTTTACACATTCAATCCCACATTTGGAATTATAGAGTATATCATAATCACATACCGTCTCACATTGTGTGAATATTAATAGTTAAGAGTTAAAAGGGTACAAATAAGGGTATCCCTAGCCCAAAAAAGTGGGTACATGTGAGGTTGTCCAAATCTGAAAAAAGAGGGAACACAAAAGGTTATCCTAAACACCATGTAGGTACATTAGACATTATCCCAAGACTATCATGGGATTAATTTTCTGGTACATATACATGGCATAATATTTCTATGATTATTATTATGACACAATATATAACAATCTTTGATGACATGATCATATTTCAATGGTACATTATGATGGAACATATTATTTTATTTCTTTATGATACATGTATTATGAATTGAAAAGATATATTCCCTGTTTAAATATTATGATCTATGATATAGTAGTTATTATTTTCATGATGTAATGCCACGTTCTTATATGCTTATTATCATGTTATTATTATTTGATCATTAATATCTCCCATAGTTTCCAATACTAAGACTTTATGCTCACTATTTATATGATTACTGTACATAGTTTATGAAGAAATGTATTAAGTATGATATGTCCAAAAATGGTAATATTTATGAATAACTAAGAGGGAGATAATGTTTCACTCTTATGAACTAATAACTTATGTTCCCAGGTTTGAAAGGATTCCAAACCTGTACGGTTCTAGAATGGAATGTGATATTATGTAATTAATATTCATCTAATTAGAAGTATTATTTATATATGAAAAGTAGGTGTCACTATAGATTATATTAATGAAATGTTTTGTTACCAATCAAACCAAGAACTAGATAAAATTTGTGAGAGACTGTAGAATAATCCTATATATATGAGAATTTCCATAGTTAAGAGAAAAAAAGTGTTTATATTTTCATGTAAAACATCTCTTGGTGGTTAATATAAGGGGACATGGTTTTAAAATATAATAATTTGTGGAAAATAGCACTAAAAATTGTTTTTCTATTATATCTCATCCGCAAATCTTGTTCATGGTGAGTGTTCCCTTACTACATAGTAGATTTAAAACTCCATGCATATATTCATAGTTTAATTAAAATTATAATTTCAAACCATTATGAAGTATTTAAATAGTTGATGATGACAGATGACCAAGGATAACCATGTGGTGTCATAATATTAAAAGAATGTGTTATGATTTAGGTGTGCTATAAATACTTTTTCCTGATTATGTGGTTTCCCACAATGATTATTATATCTCACACTATGTTTTCCTGTTTAATGCCTGTGGATGGAACCCATAGGAACCTTGTTAATGTTGAATTTTATGGATAATGTAGTGATTTTCCTTTTAGGAAACCAAATATTATTGGATTTGGAATGAAAAATCTAATTTCTATGCTTATACAAACTTCTAAAGTCACAAATCATGTTATGCTTTCAAATTAGAAAAGGAGGGAACAATGTTATATTAACTGCTTCATGAGGAACCATCAACCTTCATTTTATAGATTTATTAATCAATTAGTTACTATGAAATGGATCAGTACAATTGAAATGATATTATCAATTCTATAGTGTTTGGATCATGTAAAAAACATTTTGTATATTTATCATTTGGAAGGAAAATCAGATCAATGTTATACTATCATCAATAACATGAAGTAATGGGAATAAATTGACCCTATAGAGTTGGTTGAGTTTAAGAATAATATTTTTAAATATGTACATTCCTTTTAATCATTATATTAAAATAGTGGAAGCGTTCTTTAATCCAAGGAAGTAGGATGATGAATCTATTTTTATATATGAGGAAAATATTATGATACTCTTAAGGTAAACTTTTGGTATGATCATTGGAATAGATGGTAATACTAATCAATTAATTAGTGGCTTAAAACCATATATATAAAAAAATTATCCATAATAGACATCATTAGTAATGAAGAAATCATTATATTTCCTACCAAGGTATAAATAGATATTGTAATTACTCATCAATATCTTGATTTTGATAGGAAAATAAATATTAAATTAAGATGAATTCATAATAATAAAATCTATGGAAGGAAGAAGACGTGCATTTTTTTATGCTTAATGTTTATAAGGACTCATAGAGGAGATTTTCTAAATGTGAATAATATATTATTTAACTATGTAATGGAAGGTCATCGTGAAATAAAATGTTATTATGATGGGAAGTAGTTGTTCAATGATGGTGTATAATTTATACTGAATAAACACCCAAACCCTACTATTTCAAATGCTAGGTTTATGTATATTATGAAAAGAAGTTATGATTTATGATGGTTAATAATGATTATCAGAGTTATACACCTATTAATCCTAATAAAAAATATACATAATATGCAATCACTATTTATAATGTAGACTATAATTAAAAAGTTGTGAAAGGTACACATAACATTAAATCTAGAAATTATAATGTCTTATTTGATTCTAGATCAACCAAATCTTTTATATCTAATTTTTTTTCTAAGAATATAACAATACCAAATCAATGATTAGATATTACATTTCTAGTAAAAAACATTAATGTTACACTGATTTAATATACAGTCTATGATTTTTCTGAAATTGTTGTTTTTCGGAATGTGATTCTAGAAAAACATTTCATTCCTCTTATAGTTGGATTTCATGTTATCTTATACATGGAATAAATTTTTTTACATAATACCATATCAATTTTCATGAATTTGAAGTCACATTTGTTATTTTAATTCATCCTTCAATTATCTATCGATTTGACAATAAATATGAACATAAGATGGGAATTGAATCCATTGAATGGTTCTTAATTACTATTCAAAAATGTTTTTTTATCTAAAATGGTTGGAGATAAACTCAAAATTAATTATATGACTATTGTGTTGATGTTTTTAATTTTTTTGTTGAAGAGTTTCATTCTATTCCACTTCACCATGAAGCTATGTTTTCAACAGAACTTATACATAGTGCTATACGTATTTTAAAGACTCCATATAGAATGGATAGGATTGAGTTATAGGAATTGAGTAAGAAACTCTTGGAGAATCATTATATGATATTTATTTATATAAGTTCTATAATTTTTGTGAAACTATTATTTATTATTATTAATAATGATGGACCAATGTGACTCTGCATTGATTACAGGAAATTGAACTGTATTAAAATCAAGAATAAGAATAATCTACCATATGTTGATGAACTATTTGATCAATAACATTGAGATCAATTATTTTCTCTAATTAAACATAGTTATAGATATCATCACTTGTGTTTTAGGAATAATGATATACCCAAAAAATATTCCACATAAGGTAATAACACTCTAAATTTATTGTTCTGCTATTTAGTCTTATTAATTACCCTACTAGATTTATGGATTTAATCAATTGATTCTTTAGATATTACATTGAAAAATTTGGGGTTGTATTTATTGATGATATTATTATATATTCAAGGAGAAAGGAATAACATTTATATCACATTATGATAGTACTAAATAACCTAAGTAAACAGAATATATATAAATTATTTTCCAATAGTTACTTTTTGCTAAAAAAGTTTTCATTTTTTGGATATATAATCTCAATAAAGGGTATAATAGAGGATCCATAAAAACCAATTTTATAAAGCATTGGCCCAAAATAACCATGATGAATGAGATAGATAGTTTTATTGGTTTTTGTATATATTATCAATGATTTTCTCAAAAAATTTCAAGACATTCGAATTGATTTACTATGTTAACTCATAAGGGAGGTAACTTCCTTTGGAAATATGAATGTGAAAGAAAGTTCAAGGAAAAATAGAGAAGGTTAGTAAAGGATTCAATTATTACACTAACTTATATTGGATAACGGTTTTTGATCTTAAATTATGTATCAAATTTGTGACTGATATGTGTCATTACGTAGAATTGTACGAAAATAGATTATACCTCATGAAAATTTATGGTTCTTGAGAGAAAATTTCAAATACTTGCCTTGGAGTTATCTATAGTAATTGTTTCCATAAAGTAATTTATGAACTATATTTATAGATAATGGTGTGATAAATATAGTAATAACAAATGATTAAGGAACATATTCACTTCAAATGAGATAAATATACACAATAAAAGATGGTTGGAGTTGGTTGATGAATATTAATTCCCAATACATTACCTCCCTATGAAATAGAATAAGGTTGTCGATGATTTGAGTTTAAGGTATCACGCTATCATTTCTATGATAATGATATGATAAGATAAAATATTTCTAGATTTACAAATTATAGATCTTGAATTTTTAAAAGGAATAGAGAAATAAAATATTTCCTGGACCATATATGTGTTCTAAATATATCAGATTTTAAAAATGAGATATTGGTTAATCGAAATAGTTTATTATTCTATATTCATTCGGGATGTATAATGACTATCAGAAATATAAAATAGTATTTTTGGTAGGAAAACATATAGATAGATATTTTAGAGTATGTATCTTGGTGCTTTTTAAGCAAGCATGTCATGACTTGGAGATATAAATCTAAGGGTTTGATACAACCATTACCAATAATAGAATGGAAATGGGAAACATCGCTGTAGATTTTTTTATTAGGAACCCAACATTTCTGAACACTCAAATATTATTTGGGTTATCGTTAGTAAAATATCATATTCAACTCACTTAATCACTATTATAGAATTTGTGTCCCTTTATCAGATTTGTAGGATATACATTAAGTAATTTGTATGGTTTAATGGAGTACCACATTATATTATATCAGATCAGGATATAATTATTACATTTATGTTTTGGTGAAGTCTTAAGTATTATCTAGATACATAGTTGAGTTTTACTAATTCTTATTATCCTCATATAGATGGTCTGTTTAAGAGAACCATTCAACTACTAGATAATATATTGAGATCTTTTTCTATTGATTCAAAAGTTGGCCAGGATAAACCCCCTTCCTCTGTCTATTTTTATTACAAAAATATATATTTCTTGAGAATTATGTTGGATTCTTGTGAAGAAGTCTGTAGAAGGAAGCATAAAAGTTCAATATGTTAGGAATAACTTATTGAAATAAGATATTGGGACTCGAGCTAGATGAGTAAAGGTAAAATAATGATAGATCCATTGAATAATATATAAAGTTATATTAGAGTCTACAGAAGAGTCATACTAACTATCATTAGTGAAATATGGAATTTATATTTTGTGTGAAGGTATTTTATTAAATTTATCAATGGATGATGGTTATGATATTAATAAACAATAGAAAACTAATCCCTAGTTTTTTTGTACCGTTTTTGGTTCATGATTGAGTATGGATGATAGCATATCACATTGCGCATCCACTGAACCCCTATCAAGTTCATGATGTGTTCCATACACCTCTATCTAGGAAGAATATATTTGATACATCACATATATTTAAATAATCAGTTTAACCACCAGAGCATGATTTTTGTATATGAGTAAAAACTGGTGGAAATATTGGATCATTGAGATAATGTGTTATGGAGTAATACAAATAATTCCATTAAACATATCAAGAGTAATCATAAATTCGAATAAGATACTTGGAATCCTGAGGATGGGATGATACCGTGATATCCTCATTTTTTTATCATACTAATGTAATTTAAAGGGTGAAATTAAAATTAAGAGGGTTGTAATGTGACGTCCCAATATTTTTTGATATATTTTCCTCCAAATAAACTTTTTTCAATAGATTAGAACATAAGGAAACTATGATTTAAATGAAATATAATAATTTAAATTGTTATAACATAGCTATTAAAGTAGACTCTGGGATATAACGATTCTAATTAATTATCATAAAAGCTGATGCAATACTGCCATAATAATAAATCAATTAGTAGAATAATAAAATAATTATTTTAAAAATATCAAAATTAATATAATATTGGTGAATTATTATATAAAAATAATTTTATATATTTATATAACAAGTTTGGGATGTTTCAAAACATTGAATTAGAATTCTATTATTTTAATTAAATTATAAGAAATTATGTCAACAGTGTCCAAAATGACATCAATGATATTTTTTGGAAAATAATATTTTAATACATGATTTAAAAATCATAAAAATAATGAAAAAGGATAGTTATGATGATAGTTTTTTTAAACATCTTCCCTTGTAAAATTATGACACAAAATTTAACGTATATCTAATATTATAACTCTTTAAGAGTGATATTGTTGCGGTTAATGATAAAATTGGTTTACTAAGAGGTAAAATAAAATGATATGTTTCAAAACACATCATAAATATGTAAAATTAATATTTTTTTGATTATATTTTTATCTAATCATACCATATCATCGAATATGATGATTTTTCATGAGAATGACATTATTATATATTAATATTTTATGATATTCCAAGAGTGCCCCTCCCCTCATGTATGAAAGGGATCACCTAATTTCTCCTGTTTTAACCACATTGAGACTTAATTGTAGGAAAAAATTTACCTTTATAACTTCCTATATTCCTTCTCTATATCCAAGATATTTTTTTTTATTTCCAAGAGTTTACCCCTATCAAGGCCTCAGGTGTTAGCCAAAAGAGGTTACACAGTAATGTGGTCTAACTCTTCACCTAGAATTTCCAATTTTATTTATCCTTGTAACTCATATAAACTAATGGTATTGACTTTAAAATGATAAATTAAATAAATTTAATAATCTGAATTGTTATTATGAGAATAGAACAACCATTATTGGGATTTTTCCTATCAACTAGACAATAGTAACGTCGCTTGTGTGTATGTGCAGAAAGCCACCTCCAGAGAAAAATTGATTTGTTTTATTATTTAGGATTTATATATATAGTAATAAGGATATATTTAATAAATATATCAGATATATATTGTATAAAAATTATCCTACAAAGGTAAAGTAATATTTACTTTTCTTACATTTTATCCATAAAAAAGGTGAAAACAATGCTAATGAATATGTATGACCTACAATTTCCATGAACAATGTAATTAATTTTCTAGGAATATATCCTTTATTGATAATAATACATAAGTATATAATTAATATTATATAATTTTATATAATTTTTATCATTTTGGAGATGATGGAACCATGAGAAATATATAAGGAATAGAATTATTGTACTTAAATCTTCATAAAAAATTATACAACTAACATAAAAATTATAATGTTAATAATGAATTTTTAATAAATGTGTTTTAAAAGGATATAAGTGTATGATATATAATATTATATTTTTTTAAATATTCATTTTTAGGAGTATAAAAAATCTAAATTTATAATATATTAGGTTATTTTTTTCAAATAATGATTAACTAAATGTATGTGTTTTATATTACAATCACATTATTCACTAAGAATTTTTATGATTATGTTTTTGAAGATGAAATTTAATGTTATAAATCTAAATAATCTAATAAATTTTGTTCTCTTATATTTATTTCTAAATGTTACATGATTCCTTTCATTTTTCTCACATAAATAGAAAAAAGAATTTTTTCATGGAAAACCAAATATACTTTATTATTATACTAGAAATAATTCTCTTCCATGTCCATATTTTATTATGCTTTTTATTTCAAGAAAGTTAAGATATTCTATTATGAACTTTTTAATTAATATTTACCCAATTTTATCTTTTTGTAATTTTTTTTCAAATGAATATTGTTGTAATTGTTTGAATGAGTTATATTTAACTTTTTATAGGAATTGTGAAAGGAATATTTTTTATAATGAAAAATCCATGAATGCAATTTAATGTGTTTATAAATTATAATTTATTTTTTGATTAATTTATTAGTATCAATGTTTATTTATATATAATATAATTTCCTTATTATTTATGGAAAAATTTAGATTTCAAATGAGTAATATCAAAGTGAAAATGAAATTTTACTCTAGAAATGTTACAATGAACGTTTAAAGAGTTCTTTCACCAATAATAACATATTTACATGTTAGTTATAATTTACCGCTGATACATATAAATTATAAAATATTTATTATTTATTTTAATGGTTTTCGGTTATAATGATGAAATATCAATGAAACCTATTTTTTCATGTGTTAAGTAACTATGTATGTTTTTTTTTGATATTGTGGCTTACATATTAATGGAATTATGATAATGTGATTAGTGGTTCCAAAATTATATATCCCTACAATACATTGGGTAAATATGAATGTTTATTATATCAATGGGTATAAATGTGTTTATCTGAAGCCTGAAAAACGGGTGTATGGGTGGTTATATCAGACCTAAAAATGAGGGTATATAGAAGGTTATCCCAAGCCTAATTTAAAAACACTAGAGGGTATACCAAGAAAAATATGTGATATATGTTTTGGTGTATATAATTAGAAAAATATTTCTATGGTTATGTTTATTAGACACATCATTATACTATTTGAGTTCATGATATTATGCCAATGTTATACTCATATGGTTGTTCTTATTTGATTCTTTTATGATTCTTTTCATAAAAACTTCCATGATTTGTTCCATGAATCGATATAATGACTATGATATATTGGTAATGATTTAAAAATGTTAATATTATGGCATCATATTCCTATTCTCATATTATTCTTAAGTTGTCATTGATATAGTCCTTGTTTACCCTTATTGAGAAATGGAGCTCACCCTTTATTATATCTTCATTCCCATGGTTATTACGATATTTACTGAGTATGATTTGTCTAAGAAGCATAATAGATATGATGAACTCTGTGAGAGATAATGTTGATATCTTATGAACTAGTTATTTATGTGCATAAGTTTCCAAGTATAATAATCATATACAGTTCTGGAATATGGTGCATCTCATGTTTCTTTTATAAGGAATTATATACCTCATGCATCTCATATATTTGTTCCCAATGTTATAGAAACATGTGGTGAAATAGATGAATGATGATTAAGAATGAAAAATAAATGAGATAAAATGAAATGAAAATGATGTAGATGAATAAAAATATATATTTATATTTTTGAAAATGATCCATATATATATGGATAGGTAGAAATTTAACTTTGTTTGGGATATGAATTACAAGGAAAATATTAGAGTTTTACACCCACATACACCCTATATTTAATGATAATATAATGTAACATGACTATATAAAAATCTACATTGCTAAACTACCACTATCTACATTGTATGTTCATGTTGCTAATGTGGAAAGACCATCAATGTACATGTTCCAAATGTATCGGTGAAAGGAATTATATAGAGATATATTTCTACTATCACATGTTGTTATAGAAATTATGCACTGCTAAACTGACTTGTTTGTATCCCATTCCCTCTCTTCTATAGTTTGTTCACATTTTCTATAATGCCTAGAATATATGATCTGGGGGTTTGACCCTTGAACACACAAGTAGAGGAATATTTACCCTACTAAACATAGTAACCTCCCTCTAGAGTTATAACCACTAGAGTTGAAGGCCGGTGTCTAGTATGGACCCCTTGTGATAATCCTCTATTTATCCAAAATGATAAGGCTACACCATTCTCATAATTCCCAATTTGGGGCCTGATCTATTATGGTAACCCTGTTCGAGGCTAATAACATAAAAAATTTACTTAATCTAAGATCCTAAACTTATTCAATAACCAATTGGTGATTCCCAATTAATGATTCAACTTAAATCTAATGATCCATGAGAAATTATCAATTTTCACTTATTTTCTCACTTAATTTCCTCTAATATTATTCGACTCCTCCTCCATTTATTATTGGAGGCCAAAAAAGACACAACATTACTTTAAATTCTAAATAAAAATTTACTTTTTAAAATCTATGAAAAAAGTTTATTTCCATTAATCTTCTACAGTGTCAACAATACATCATGTATTATGAATCTAAAAAATGTATAATTTAATTGATTATTGTTAAAACAGTCGTGATAATTAGGATCTTTTTATGATATATAACACTCTAACTATCAAAGTTTAATCCAGTTCCCCCCCATATTCTATCAATATCCTTTATGAATTTCTTCAGCTAAACTATCACCTTCATGGATTTTGTAACAATAATGTATTTGGTCATTTATTTTGACAGAACCACCTCATTTTGATGTTGAGATATCTAGATCATTATAGTTCCTCTATAAGTAAATACATAACCAATGGTACAACCCCTTATATTGATATCACCTCTGTATTCATCATCAAGGCACCCCTAAAATTATTTTCCTTTCCAAGAGCATAGATATACAACCTTACCACCATTGAAAAAACTCAATATCCACTTCACACATCCTAAAGATTATTTCTACGGTTATCCATGTACCTACTCATGACTACCACTATATGAAAAATATTAGGTTGATTACATATAATGTAATATATCAAACTTCCATCAAATAATTCATATATAACCTTCATCATATAGACAACCACTTTTTCCACCTTTTGTGTTCTCTCATTTGACATTTTAAAATGGCTAAATAGGGAAACATAATGTGTATTTTATTCCATCATAATAAATATTATAAAATAGATTCAAATTTATTAATCCTATGATAAAATCATGTTTATATATATTTGGGGTCTTTTGATCCTCATCCACATTACCTTTCTAGCTTTTCTATGATCGTTCATCTCAAACTCCCAAGCTAGAAACCCTTTTAACTCATCAATCGTCTACATACATGATCCTAAAAGGATCATGTGATAGAAATATCGATGAAATATAGTTTATCAATTACTAAAGGTATTATACAAGAATTATTGATCCGTGCCTAAATCACAACTGATTATTGTCTATCGACCATTCAAGGTTCTAGTGGTCTGCTAATGTGTATAGCGGCACTCGAGTCGAATCCTTGGAAGTGGTACGTTTTCATAGATGAATGTTTTTTTTCATTTTAATAAAGTTGATTTTTTTTCTAGAGCATAAATGAAACCATATATGTATGATGTTTGTTTTAAAAATTTAATAAACAATAGGGTGTGTTCATTGTTGGGGTTTTTTAACATTTAATGTCCATGATATTTTCTTTATATTGCACTAAATTAACACCGACTTCACAAGATGATTTTGATCAGAATTCCCTGGAGTTGGGGATTTAGTCCAAACCTTAACATAACATGATGTTATAATCTATATCCTAACTAGTTAATGGTCATGTATTTATCATTCCTATAATCCATGAAATCCACATGTAAAAAAACATGTCATTAATCTATGATAGTTTAATTTCAACATACACAATGTTAATATAAATAATACTCATTGAGAAAACGCACTCAATCACTAAATATACCAATATTATGAATAAACCTTGTAGTATATTTACTCTTAAAATGAAACGGTACAAATATATTTTATGTTTTTTATGGTGATGAGTTAAAATGTTAAGAAAAATAAAGGGATGAGTTAAGAGTAGTTCACCAAACACAGACACATTCAGTGAAGATACTTAAACTAGGTATTTCGATTGAATAAGATATTGAGAAAAGGAAATCTTATTTCTACATTATATAAAATATTTTAAGACCACAAAAATTCCAATACATAATTTTTATGAACATGGTATATAATTGTAAAAAAATCAAGCATTAAATTTTAGTAAAATGAAAATAAATTTACATATATACAATTGAAGGAAAATGAAAAGGGAAATGAAATGAAAAGTGATGGAAATGTATCTTTTGTAAAAAAAAGATCATGGAAAGTCCCATCATGCCATTTTCAAGGCTATAGTCATTAAAAACCTCCTACTTACATATTGAAATTCCATATATTTTCAAGGAGAAGAGGGAAATGAATATATAACCGAAAAAGGTAGACTGTTTTCATTCCAAAATTTACTCTCCACTTGGATCGATGATTTAACCTTTCAGATAGCCAAATCTGAAGAAATATTTTTCATAGAAGTTTTAGATATTGAATTTTGGTCTCTAATATAAAATTTTGTAGGCCATTATACTTTTTATCCAATACTATGTATGTTTTACTAAACAACTTATATTTATCCATTTTTATCAACACCTTTTTTAAGGTAGAATTAGAATGTGTTTTTGAATAAAAACATTCACTAAAAACTAAACAATTTATTCTATAAATTTATCCACCAATATATTTTCTTTCACACTAAAAAATATTAGCTATAATGTATATCTATATCAGAATAAATATCAATAAATATTTTTCCAATAAATGTGTGATGATTTTAATTCTGAGATAGAATGGTGGGTGGGACATCAAAGAATATTTTTTTGGACCCTTTTTGTTGGAGGTGGCCCTTGAATGTTTTTAAAATATGAATTTGGATATTAAAGAATAGATTCAAGAGTTTCATAAAATTTTGGCTTTTAGATTAAGAAAAAAATTTATCGTCATGGATAATCCAATTTCTTTATAGATTCTTTAGGACTTCTTTTGTGCACCATATGAAGATGAGAGTTATAATTAAAACATAAAACAGACTCGAATATTGATTAATTCAAATTATAATACAAATTTATATTTAATATTTAAACATGATTATTTCACATCAGTTATGAACATATAATAGAAAATAAGTAAATCGAGTAAATAAAAGGTCCTGAATAAATTAATAACATCAACATCGCAACACATAGTCTTGTGCATGTCCTCAAATACACTAAATATAAAAACATAAATAAATCAACTTCACTCACCAAAAAATATTAAAATATTTTTTTCCCCAATCATGGGAGGTTTAAAATAGTTCTCTCATACATATTGAATTAAATGATAGATTTTTAAAGAATAATTTTCCAAAAAGAATTCATTTTTCATGCTCAAATTTAGAATTGGGAAATGTGTGCACTCAGAACTCACTCCTCTCAAGAAGATAAAAATTTATTTATGGAGGTTCACGGAATCACCAACCAGAATTGAAAATCATAGAGTTTGAATGATCTCTCACCTTCAATTATCTTTCCTAATGTGGAAAAGAATCAGGAGGTCATTTTTAGTGGTTTTTCTATTTTTATGGGATGGTAGGAATTTATTTTCTATGAGAGAATAGAAGAGCTGTAAAAACCTAACGTGGAAAAATCAATGCACAATTTGAAATAAGAAAAAAAAGGTTATGGAAACCCATATTTACAATGGAATGATTGGGTGAAAGAGAACATAAAAGAGATGGATAAATGATGAATGGGATAAAAAGGTGAAATTTGAACAAGACACGTATCTTCCCCCAATGACACAAAGATATATAAAAAATGTCTTTATTTTCTTTAATATTCATTGTATTTTATTTTTTGAAAAGTTGAACTTCAACCAAATATCACACTCATCACCAAACTGACGTTTTATCTCCTTGCGACAGTGATTGTAATAGTAAAAACTACATCAAAGGTTGAGGAAGAGTTATTTTTTCTCTTACCAAGACAAAACCCATATTTTGACTTTTTTTAACACTTGTCATCAAAATAACAAAATTTCATAAATGATAATCCATTCCCCATACTCATCGAATGAAAACCTCCCCCACAAACTACAATAGATTCTTTCCCTAAATCATATGAAAACATGTTGAATATAAAGAAATATAAAACCAAAATGAAATCCATTCCCCCACAGTTAAATTTAATTAAATTATGAAATGTAATTACATGTTGATTTTGGGTGGGACAAGGTATTGGGATTCTAATTCGTCTATCAAAGAATAATTATTATAGGCTCAAAGGGGATTTCAAAAAGAGGATTAATGTAAAGTGAATGGGAGTCAATTTGGCTTTTTTTATTCTAATGTGGTTTAGCAGCTGCCTCTATCATATAAATGGACAATAAAGTAGGAAATTCATGTCAATGGTCCTAAAACTCAAGAATCACAACCGATGATGGAAAACACTAATTTTGAAAATATGTTCATAGGAGACCATGGAAATAAGTTAAAAAAAATTTCACAGTTGGGGAAGAATCATTTTTTATAAATAAAAACTTTTTCTTTCGATTTTTTTTTGGTTTGGATAGAATATTATTCATTAAAATTTATGATGTGAATAAAAAAATTTCGAGCTAAAGAAATATCTTTTTACTCACCAAAATGGTTGGACAAATTCTGAAATATTGTCGATGAGTAATTATTACACTTTTTTCATATTTTTTTGTTTCTTTATTTTTTTATGAAGACACCCACACAAAACAAAATAATTAAATAAAAATTTCTTAGAGGGAAGTTGTAAAAAATTGATAATGTGGGAGTGAGAAAAATAAGAGAGAGAATAATATATGAGTAGTTAAGGGGAAATTAGTTCCCCAGGTTTGGATTTAGTGGGTTTCCATCACCATAAAGTGGTGGGTCAACTATTGGTGTTAGGGAACTGATGGAAGTCAATGTGGTTCCAATGATGTGTGTTCTCTCATGTTTATTCTATAACCGATATTTGTTAACCTAAATTACCTTTTGGAACAGGGATCATAGAGTTTCACAGCACCAAATTCGTAAATAGTAGTACTGATAAAAAAACTACCCTACAAGAAATAAGCATACCTAGGTGAAGCCAATATCATGAATTGGATTGAATTAGATTTTCACCTTTGTTAAATTCCATTCATAAGATGTGATTTTCATGGAGGGACTTAGCCATCTCTTTATAGGGACTATAATTGTCATAACGATCTCCTTGAAGCTCCTATTGTTCATTTAGCTGCAACCATCTATCATCACCAGATTTTTTACAATTAATATTATATGTTTTGATAGCATAAAATGACTTCTGTAGGATTTCAGCTAGTATATAAAATGCATTAAAAAAACTAGCCTAAATGTAAAAAACCTAATGGGATTTTTATAAGCATTTTGATAATCCCATTGTTATTCACCAATGTCTTTTAGGACAATATTTTCTAGTGGGATTTATAATTCTATGAAGAACTCTTTTAACTTCACTACATGAATGTTAATCCATTCCATTTATTTTGGGGTTATAAGTAGTTGATGTTTTATTTATAACCCCATTCTTTTTCAAAATAGATTCCATGGTCTGATTATAGAAATGGGTTGCCAAGTGACTTATCAAGGAACAAAATGTTGCAAATTGGTGAATAGTGTTTGTTTTTAAGAAATCACTAGCAGTATATGCATCATCATTTCAATTGGATTTGGACTCAACCCACCTAGAGACATAGTCATAATCTAGAAGAATATATTATAATATTTTAGAAGGTGGAAATTGCCTCATGAAATAGATTCCCCAAACATCAAAGATCTCACAAAATATTGATGTCTTTTTCTAAATTTCATTTCTATAAAAATTCTTCCAATATTTTTTCAAGGGATACATGATATTAAAAACTAATGTGAGTCTTGAAGAGTGAAGGATAGAAGAATCCATAGTCTGGGACATTTCTGGAGGACCTTTGTGGTCTAAATTGGCAACCTTCTAGAAGTGAGTTTAAGAATTATAAAATGGAGGAATTTTCATCTTCATCAACACATATCCTAATTACCATATCATCCCCAGTTTTCCAATGTTTATTATCTTCCAAAAAATATTATTTGGTTCATATTTCTACTTCATATTTTAAATTTAATTTATTAAGGAAAAATACCAAAACCCATGTAATTTACAATTGGGACGTACCACAGTAACTTTGGGGTGAGATATGGAATGTTCCTAGTGGGTAATTCTGGATCAAAGATTTTTGAATGAGTAAAACAAGAAATTATAATCCAGTGATCAATAAAACTATTTTCTTTTCCTTGTTTATCATTTATTTGAAAGTCAAACTATTAGAGAATTATGGTCCATCTTATTAGCCTCTGTTTTCAGGAAATTTTATGATTAAAACATTATAGAAGAATGACTTGTTAAAATGATGATATTAGATCTGAATAGATTGGGATGGAATTTATATAATAATAAAACCACTTTGAAATTTTCCTTTTCTGTCATAGGGTAGTGAGATTGATTTTTATCCAATGTTTTTTAGGCATAATATATGACATGAGGAATATTTTCACTTATTTGACAACAAACGGTCCCAATGCCCTTATTAGAGGCATCACAAATCAAATTTAAGGGTAGAAACTAATAGGTTGGTTGAATTATTAGTGTAGATGATAGAAAAAATTTGAGTTCAATGAAGTATCTCTTGTAAGATTCATAAGAATGTAAGGAAACGTCATTATGGAGTAGATGAGTGAGTGGGAGGGAAATCTTATTGATGTCAGAGTTGAATCACAAATAAAAACTTGCATAACCAAAGAATGAACATACGTGTTGATTTATTGGGGGTTTGGGATGAAATTATATCACCTCAATTTTAGTATGATCTATTTGAATTCATTTATGGGACATTATGTTCCCTAGAACAATCATATTAGTAAACTTGAAGTGAAATTTTCGTAATTTAGCACATGGATTCATTTGACACCAATTTGATAGACCACAGATCGCGAATACCAGCAGGATTCAAATGAAACACCATAAATGGTAAATTCATCCCTGAATACCACTATGTAGTTCTCATTAAATTCTAAAAAGATACTAATCGTACACCTATGGAATGTTTCCAGAGCATTTAAAAGGATGAAATGAATTATCTTATATTCATACGTTCTAAAGGGGAAGATAATTTAGTATTTTCATGGTCTTGAGGAGAACCTAGGATTTGGATATAGCCAGTGTATCAAAAAAAATGCAAGAAAGTGACTTCTCACCTAATTGTATTAACATTTGATCAGGGTATTGAATATGGTAATGGTCTTTCGTGTTTCAACATTCATTTCTTGGTATTCAATGCACGCACACCATTTGGTTTTCACTCAAGTTGCAACAACCTAACTCGGTTCATTGGTGACAACAGGTATCCCACCTTTATTAGGTACCACATGAATTGGACCAAACTATTCACCTTTAGATATTTTTTAGATAATAAAACCTTGGAGAATATTGGTAATATATTCCCAAATAACCTCTTGTATGAGTGGATTAAGTCTTCTTTATGGTTCTCAGAATAGTTTGAGTGATTCTTCAAGATAGATGTGATACATGTAATGTGAAGGGTTGAATACTGGTATGTCATTTAGGTTTCCCCTTAATATTTGATGAAGCTCGGAATCCTCGGTTTCAGTAGGTGTAGTAGAGAAAATAACATAGTAATAGTGAACATTGAATAGAAATTCATATTTTATGTGTTCATGAAGAGGCTTCATACCATTACCATCATTAATTTGTGTGATAGAAAAATTAAGAATGGATGAATGGATTTCAGTTGGTTCTTGTTTGTTTTCCATAATACTGTACACGGTGGAATAGTAGAGATAAAATTTCATTTGGAATTCTAGAGAGTTATCAAGATCTTCTTGATTGACGAAGTCCATGAATGAGACGTCCACATTATTTAACCCATTTATGACTTGGCTAATCATGGTGAAAATATAACAAGATTCACTCACATTTGAACATATTGAACATGATGAAATGGTGGTGATTAATCTCTTAGAACTATCCTCAATGCATGGATTGATAAGGAATCTTAATCCTCATATGGGTATCTCATAGCTTGAAAAATGTTGAACATGACCAGTTGGTCACCAATTTCAATGGATAATATACTCCAATGTACATCAATATTAGTTATAGACATCAGGAGGAATGGTATTCCTATAATTTAGGGATATTGAAAAGATCTCATATCACCTTCCATGTCAAGGACATTAAAATTAGGGGGAAGATAAGATCATTAACTCAGAAAAGGTCATCCCCAATTATTCCAACAATACTGTATGTTCTTTGATTAGTTATCATGATGATAACACCTATTCGGAGCAAGGGACCTAGACCAAAGAAGGATAAGATATATTTGGGCATGACATTTATCGAGGCTCTTAATTCTTTGAGTGCATCATCAATCTTTTAAATTATTATTTACTATGGAACCATAAAGTTACCTAAGTCTTTTCACTTCATGGGTATGTATATCTAGGTTGAATCTTTCTAAATGGTCATTGGTTGCCTCTTATGAGTGAATAACTCTTTAAGAAACATGGAATACATAGAAATTGGTTTTATTTAACATAAAAGTGGAATGTTCACATAATCATGTCTAAACATGTCTATCATTTAAATATTTGATTTAAAGGTCTTCCTTGGCCTTGGTATGTCTTGAGGAAAAGTAATGGGGTTCCATAGAGCAATGGAAGAAGGTGAGGGAGTGGCATGAGATTCATTATCTAGTTTCATTTTCTTTTCATTTTCCAGATAAAAATTTATGGGGAGTTAGAGGACTCATCATGAGTCATACCAGTTTTGTTTTCATATATATATGTTCAATTTCAATTACATTAGCCGTGTGGTTGGGTAATCGCTTAGCTGAGATTTGGAAATAATTTTGTTAGTTCTTCTATCTTTGTTGGGATCTAAGTTGGCCAGTTTGGGATTCAATGTTTTTAAGGCTCGAACGGGTTAAGGGGGAAAGATATTCCAGTTCATATTACCATAATTTCTTGGAAGAAGAGGAATGGATTTTATTGGTATTACATTGATTTTGGTTGATGGTAAAGTGAATATATTGGGTTGGGAATTGTGGATGCTCATTTGGATAGTGGAATCCACAAGGAGCAATAGGTGGATTGATCCTTTGAGTTTTTGGGACAAAAGGATAAGGTTGTTGTAAGTTACCACCACCATTACCATATTGAAATAGGTATGTATTTTGATGAGTTAATTGAGAGGGATGAAAAATTGGAATACCATACCTCAAGAATGTGTTAAAGTTAGAAGATAAGGGTGCGTATTGGGGTCGGTTGAAGGTTCTAAAGAACTGATAAGATTATTGTGGGTTAGTGTTTCTCTAAGAATATACATCATTGAGCTCGATTTTTTTAGATGAATCAGATGGATCCCATTGAATTTGTGGACATGTGACCATTGGATGAGTTGGTGCACTACATATTCCATAGTTTTTGATAGGTCCTTGGAATAGTGATTGTGGAGAAGATGATGTTTCCGATTTGGAAGCCATCGCTGGTTGTGTCACAATACCTATAAGTTCTCTCATCCACTTAGTCATCTTATTGGATTCTATGGATTGATTCACATGGATATATTTGACTTTATCATGTTATTGATTATGGAATTTATGTGTGTTTTCATCCATGTATCTAATAAGATATCGTGCAGTTGTAAGAGTTTTTTCACAAGATCATCTCCACATGAGACATCAATAAGAGTTTTATCCATGGCCAATAATTCCTCATAGATGTATTGGATTAATTTTTGTTCAGGGAATTAGTGGTTTATAATGTTTTTCAAATATTTTTTAAACTCTCCTAGTACTATTGGAGTGATTCATTAAGGAGTTTATAGATACCATTTATTTCCATTCAGATAGAATTATTACGAGAAATAGGAAAGAATTTATCTATGAAGAGCCCCTTCATGTAAATCCATGAGTTTATGAAAATAAGAATGATGTAGTAGAGCCAAAAATTGGTAGATTAATCTAAAGAGAGAGGCAATTCTCAAGGTTTTATTTGTTTTCTTCAAAAAAACCTTGAGTTTTCATAGTAGAACACACCACATGGATCTCATCGAGATGAAGATGTTGATCATTACATGTTAATACATGAAAATAAGGTAGAAGATGAATCAAAGATGATTTGAGATTGAAATCAACATAAATATTAGGATATTGAATACCAAGGGTTTGATAATTCATATTATGTGAATCAAGTTCTTTTATGGATTTTTCCCATCGATTGGCCATATCTAGTTCAATTATTTGGACAATGAATGGTTTTTGAGTGATTTTATTATCCCGAATGTTCCTCCTATGTTAGAGAATATTTATCTGAATTTTAGAGACAAATTGTTCAAAGGGATATTTTTTGAGGATATAGGGCATTCAAATATGTTTTTAAGGATGAGAAAGTCTATTTTTCTTTCTCTATTTTTATGATATTTATGAGATGGGAGGTTTTTCTTTGCGTTTTTTTTCATATTTTTTTGGAATTTTTTATTAATTTCTTTTGTTTTAGTTTTAAAAAAATAAAACATTTCCAACTACTAAAAACAATATACTCATTAATGGAGAAATTTTAATCATGTTTGATTGTCACTTATCGACAGATCATGGTTCTATAGCTCTACTAATGTGTTTTGCAGCAGTCGGGTATAATCCTCGGGGACGTTACTTTTTAATTGTTTGTTGTTTTTTGTTTTGCGTTTTGAAAAATGGGGTTTGTTTTCATGTATTTAATGAAATGATTGATAGATAATTTTTGTTTTAAAAAGTTAATACATATTTTTTTGAGTTCATTAATGTTTATTTTAATCATTTTATATCCTTGAGATTTTCTTTATATTTCATTAATTTTACACCCATTTCACAAGATGATTTTGATTGGAATTCCCAAGTATTGAGGCTTTAGTTAAAGAATTAATGTAAGAAATGGTTCCAATATAAATCATAACATGTTCATTTAATTTTATTTATGGTTATAATAAACCATGGAATCCACATGTTAAACAAAACATGTCATTAATCCATGAATTTTCTTGTTCAATAATCACGATGTTAACCAAAATAATACTCAATGTTAAAAATCCATCAATCACTTAATATCCAAAAATTATTACTCAACAAAATTGTATATTTACTATTCCATTAATATTTTATTAATATGGTTTAATTTTTTTAGGGTTATGAGTTAAAAAGATATGAAAAATAAAGGGACATGATAAGAGTAGTTGTCCAAACACAGACACAAACTGTAAAGATAATTAAATGTAGACTCAGGACTGAATGAGGAAATGAAAAAAATAAGTTTTTTCTAAATTATTTAAATTATATGAAAATTAAACAATAGAAGTTGGATTAATATGGGATATAATTAATAACTAGCATGCATTAAAATTCGATTAAACGAAAGTAAGATGACATGATTACAATTGAAAATAAACGTAAAAAAGACATGAAATTAAAAGTAGTGGAGAGATATATCTTGTAATAAAAAGATCAAGAAAAGTTATCACATGCAATTAGAAAGTATATGTTCATTAAAAACACCTACTTATGTGATTAAATTGAAAATCCATGCAAGGAGAAGAATGGAATGTATATATAGTCTGTGGAGGTGGACTATTTTCATTGCAAAAAATGATCCTCCACTATGAAAAACTATTTCACCTATCAGACAATATAATTCTATGTAATCATATTCCAAAATATTTTAGATAAGGATATTTAGTTTCAACTATAAATATTTGGTGGACATTTAAATTTTTATCCAAATTTATGGTTTGTTTACAAAACAATGTATCACTATCCATTTTTATCAACACTTTTCTGAAGGACGAAATTTAAATGGGTTTTTGAATTGGTAGATTCCCAAAAATCTGAGATATTTAATCTAAATTGTAGTTCAACTGTATATTGTTTTTCATTATAAATCATATCAGCTCTAATTGATGTATATATTAGTAGAAAGGTCAATAAATTTGTGCTGAGTTTAATTCTCAGAATGAATGGTGGGGTTGACTTCAAATCATTCTTTCGGCCCCTTTTTGTTAGATTTTGGACTTGATATTTTTATCCCAGATTCCTTTAAATATTAGGTAATATATTTTGGAGTTTCATAAAATTTTGGATTCTTTATTGAGCCCATAAATTGTATCATAGTGGATGATCCAGTTTCCCCACAGATGCATTGGGCCTTTTTGTGTAAACCATATGACCACTCAAATGGCCGAATTGGGAAATGATTAATTATAATTTTATGTTTTAAATTAAATATGTAACCATAAAATATAATAAAAAAACAATTTTTATCAGAATTGTGAGAGTTATAATTATAACATCAAACTGACTCAAATCTAAATTAATTCAAACAATGCTAGAAAATTATATTTTACATTAAAAGATGAATATTTCACCCAAATATGCACTTTTTTAAATGAAATAAGTAAAAGTACTAAATTAAAAGTTTTGATTAAATTATTAACATAAATTACACTCTTTTTGTATAATTTTTTTATCATCTATGAATCAAAATTATTAGTAAACTATCTGGGTGGATGGTTTAACTCATATAAGCTCTTCAAACGTTTTCACACGATGTCTTCCATTCTATACTCAATATATCCCACTGTTTGTTGTATATAACTAGTCTCCTATATGTCTCAATGAAGTAAATAATACTTTAAATCAACATACTAAATATTTAATTCCCCTAATAAAATAATACTAAGAACCAATAGTATGGCTCTGGACATTCCTACAAGTGAGAATATTTTAGTGATGTCCAAACCTTTATTTTGATGAAAACCTATCACCAAAAATCATGAATAGTAATTCCTCATAACATCATGTTATTACTTGTCTCGATATTACTATTAGTTCTGAAATTATTTTGTTCCTTATAGAAACTGTGTTAGCTCCTAATTATTATTATCATTCTTTGAATAAATATCCTTCTTCATAGCCAAATCCCAATTCATCTACTTCTTCAACATCATTGCTTCATCAAAAAAATTTGGATACCCACCATCATTCTATAATAAATAATATGAGGATGTTGAATACCTTTGTATCGGACTTCTCTCCTATGTTGATGTTCTACAATTTACCAGAGGAGTACATTGGCTTTAATTTTACATGCCTAGGTATTCCATTAAGCTCTACATTGTCTTGGAACTCATATTCATTATTGTAACCATAATATTTTTCTTCATGATTGTCCTTATACATGAAACCCTAAAAAAATATAATGTTTTGGATTCTGATGATCATCTTGTTTTTATGAACATAGAATTAATAACCAAACTCTTGAGAACCATAGAAAATAATGAAATAGGATTTGGACATTGAATCATGTTGCCACCTAGCATCATCGTCTATTAATAAATATTACAAACAACTAATTAATTATAAATGAAAGATTATTACATCATTTCATGATAAGATATCCTCATTTGGAATTATCCTATTTGTAAAAATGATTTCCTATGGATGAGATAGGATACCGTGCTCACTAACTTTACATAGAATGACATGCATAACCCAAAGTGAAGCATCATACACTTATAAAATTTAATTAGTGACCTATTCATCCTCTTAAAGAACAAATTCATGTGTCATGTATCTGGAAAATTATTCTCCCAAATAATTACATTATAATTATAGAATTCCTTGAACTCATTACTGTCATACTCCATTCCATTTTTAAAACTAAAACATTTCATCTTTGATTATAACTTATTATTTACCATATTCTTCCACATTTGAAAAATATTAAACACATCAGACATTATTTTCAAAAATAAACACATATTTTCGAGGTTGTGTGATTGATAAATGTCACATGGTAGAGTGGCCCTCCAAGAGAGTGTACTATTGTAGGGCTCAATAAAACTAATGTAAAACAGTAAAAATTTCATTGCATTATGTTCTCTAACTAATTTCACTGAAGAAACCAGATTATAATTTCTAAAAATACAATCTCCATGTATTCAAACATCAGTTATATTTAACTATGGTAGAGTTCCTTTTATTTCAAACACCTTTATCACATTCTCACTCTTTTTTCTTAACCTATATTTCCATAATTGTGAATCTCTTAAAGAACATATTGATTTTATCAAGTTTATACAATTTTTTTAATGATATACATGGTTTAAATCATTACTATATTTGCATTGAAAATTTATGTTTTGGTAGTCTTCCATACACCACCAGAAAAATTGGCACTAAATTTTGTATCATCATTCTACCTTCCATAAATAGTTTTCTCAACATAGTGATATAACATATATTTTATAGAGTGATAAAACTCTCACAATTGGTATTTATTGACGTATCACCCTTACTCACAATCTATAATTGTTTATCATCTATAATTTATGCCTTTATGAAATTTTTAGAAACATAATTTGTCAAGAAATACTTATCCAAAATGGAATATATTAATTCCCATGAATCTTAAATCAAAGTCTTTGTATTGATATCCATGATCAGTTGAAACACATAAAATGATTATAATGTTTCCCTGTTCATTGTATTAGTTTTTGGTGACCGATATGTTCCTCTAAACTCATAGATATACCCTTTATTCCCACAAGTAAATCAAGTAGGACTAGGTCCCTCTGTTTTGTCTCTTCCCTTTCTAATTGATTTTGATCATCATCTATGAATATCTCACTACACATATCTATATATTCCCTCCAATTTCATACCAGAGAAAGATAATTTTCTTGATTATCTTTTTCAAATATTCTCACTGAGAATCCGGTCTTGTATATCATTCAGTACCAATTTTTAATTCCTAGAATAACTACATAAATATATTATAGTAGCTTCCCAACTCTATGGTACTGTCAGAAACTAACAAGGATAACACAATACACTGGTACCCATATGAACCATGACATGGAATAACGGGTGTTCCTGATCCCCATAGGCTAGTGACTAGAACATGATCATAAAAAATGATTAATAATGAACAATTTCACAAAAATAATAACTATCAAAGAAGAAATATGTGATAATAAAACATAAATAGTCAATATTCAAAAATTCTCATTGAGTCAAAGGTGGCACAAGTTGACAAGAATGTGTTACAAAAATTATATTCCAACCCATCTCACTGCATAACCCTAAAATTCTTCTTCATATGATATCTTTATAACAAGTTTATCACATGCTTCACTAGTCTCCACCAATTCCCAACATCCCTCTAATCAAGAACATACACCACCGTCAAGAAGTGCTTTCACTTTTCCATGAAATTTCATATGGAATTCTAGAAACTATAAAAGAAAAAATGTGGGGTGTGAGAAATACAAGAACATTAGGATCCCGTTATGTATTTCATATGTTTTACAGGTTAAATAAACCCGATAGGATCAATTTAAAATTTAACATGTCATGGTTGTCATTCTAATTTCTTTATAAATATTTATTATCCATTACTTTTAAATGAAAGTATAAAATAAGGAAACAAATGAAATTCAATAAGTTCATATATGGATACATATTTTCCATTAATCATACCTATGTAAATTGTTTCGTCATTATTGGAATGTATAAATAATTTTCAAGAGTAATTATTCAATCACTACACTGTGGTTAACAGTCTTGAAATTAGGCTAGTAAAATTATTCTCACAAAAAATAAAGAAATACGGCTCTAGGAGTGCACACATCCCCAGATCTCAATCCCAGGGCATAATAGTTGATGACCCCAAAGGAATTACTCCCCACCCTCGTCTTAGTTTGGAAATTTTTTCATCATCAATCAATTTCATGGTTTAGATAATACATTCTTATAATGCGTTCTTCCAACCTATCAATACAAGATATCATGTGATTCAAGGAAATGAAACATACAAGGGGGATATCTTTTGTTTCAATTAATTTAAGATGATTTCAACAAATCATTTCAAACTAGTCCTAGTATTTGGTTTCAAAATAATCTATTTAATTTCATTAACTAACATCATATGTTTTTTATCATAAAAATACATACCTTTCAATAACAATTCATTTTATTTTAAATACACAAAAAATTTCAGTCTATCATTTATCAAAAATAATTTACAATTTATTTAATTAATTTAAAATTATTTTTTCCAAAATGAATCACTTTATTTGAGAAGCTATAACAAAAGGGTATTAACTCATCCTTTACATTTTTTAATAAAAATATTTTAATGCTTTTAATTTAATGATCAAAAAATAATTATAAGACCATTCTAAATCAACATGTAAAAATGGTTTATATTAGTAGGGAAAATATTACCAAATCACTTACCTCAATCTAGGTATCATCAATCACATACAAAAAAACCTTAATTGGAGTGTCTAAAGGATAAAATAAACCATGAGGGAATCCTAGAAAAAGAAATCCTAAATCAAGATAAAGATCCATCAATTACACAAGGATCCACCACCCTAAATGAATTAGAAATAGGAAGAAAGGATATTCCTTATTCAAAATATGATTATAAATACCCAAAGGGATCCATAGATCAAAGGACACTTTAAAACATGAGGTATCAATGTTGGAAGGGACAAGGCACGCCCCAAGGGAGTATCCAAGTCTAAAAGGTCAAATCAGGTTTGAGGGAGGAGGATTTAGAACAAAATGTAAGTTTCAATAGATGGATTATAATACTACATGAGGTTTCCTCACCTATAACTACATCAATGAGTAGACAATTTCTCACACTAGCTAGTATGTGGATCCATGAAGCATGATTGTAATCCAAGGAACTTCACTGGATAGTCAATGTGATTTTAAAAGTAAACCTTCACTAATATCCTTCCACCAATTGGTTTGTGGTCCACACAGTCTAGCCAGTGAAAATATTGTAGCCTTTATAGATATAAGACCAAGTCTACCATTATAAACTATTCTAGGATGATTCTTGACATGATAAAAAAGAAAAAAACTCAACCAAACCCCTAAAAATTCTAGCATATGTTTTAAAAAATCACAATTATCTGAAATATTTTTAGGTAAAAAAGGAAAACAATAAGAGAGAAAATAAACAACAGATAATACATAAATTTAGGTGTAATGATGTCATACTCTATCAACCACAAATTCTTTCTTCCCCCATTAATTATTCAAAGAATTATGGTCCTTTATGATATGATTCCATTACTGTCGCATCAAAACCACATGTTTCCATGTCTCATGAGATTCGAAACCATGTTACTATAGGACCCAAACTGTATGTATATACTATACACAATGAACCTTAATATTAGAATGAACAATTTGAATCGTCTACTCAATCACTGAAAAATAAGCTTCCACATCGATGTACTTCTAATTCAAAACATGAAAAAGTTATGAATTGAAATTTCTATGATTTGAATCATGAAACATTTCATGGATCAAATTCTCCCGAGGTAGTAAAGACAAATGGTAAGAAATCTCCCCAATATGCTAAAAAACCATAACTAGTCTCATGTATCTTCATGCCAAATTCCACAATTTTCCAAGCTATAGGTGGCCTAACCATGTTGAGACTATCAAAGAAACATGTTCACCAACTAAGAAATATAGAGTATGGAAATGACGATATAAATATTATTTATGTCATCTTTGAGATATATCTATATTATGGAAATCATGTGGATATTCACCGTCATCTCCTTGACCAAACTAGGTCTCACAAGGGAATCTTCACTAATGTTCGACCAAAAAAGTTGAAATTTGTATGGACAAAATTTCAAGCCCTCAAATGGTTCCATTATAATGATTTATTGTTAACTAATAATGTTGGAAATCACAACAAGCCCCAAATGTAAATCCAAAGATCCACCAAAGTCAAGGATATAATTTTGATGGTTGTCCTCTAAAATCTATATATCCTATTCCATTTTCCATTTGGTTTGAGGTTGATATAACATGATCAAATTTACTTGGGTTCTGATCACCTCCGGGATGAGGCCTCAAATAGAAAATGTGAACCAGGTATGCCTATTGAAAAAAAATAAGTTAAAAATTCATGAAATTTATTGAGCTCTTGCACATACAAATTTCACTAGTCCTTAACATTGGTCTTATCATGAATGGGAATAATGTGAGACTATTTGGTACATCGGTCTATCACCACCCAAATCAAATTATTTATTATTGGTGTATGTAGAAACCCAACACCAAATTCAATCAATATACCATTCCACTAGAATTTTTCCATAATAAGAAGATATAACCAACGATAAGGATTTTGATACTTTCCATTGCCCTCTTATCAAATATAATAATGAGAAAAAAAATCAATTATTTTCCATTTCAAACATGACCACCGAAATTAATTCCTCATATAAAAAACATTTAATTAATTTCATGGTTTAATGAAAATTTAGATCGATGATAATCATCCAATAATGATATCGTTTTTACTTACAACACAACATAATGTTTCATAAAGAAAAGGACACCCTCTAAAGATAAAGACCATTGAACAATGGTCACCCTACCAGATGAAGAATCCCTAATGTGTTAGAACTCAAAATGAAGATATTTATCCTATATAATCTTCTTATAAAGGGAAGAATTAAACTTAAATATATCCAAAATAACTTCAGTACTATCATTTGGGACACCCAAATGCATGAGAGTAAATTGTTTCATGGTATTTCATACCACTAATGATTCATTTTGGACATAGGATTAGTGGTTCATTTTTAAATGATTAGGAAAAAAAAAATTTATTAGGGTGAAAAAAAATTAAATTCAAAATATTATAGTTACTCTACTCATTACCATTGATGGAGATTCAAATCTTTTTTGAGACTATATAATAGAAACATTTGTGAGAAGAGTAAAAGATAATCCTCAATTAGAAAAAGAAATACCGCCAAATCATATGATTTTGTAGCATAATTATGAATTTAAGATAATTTTTAGGGTATCTCATATAATAGGTATTCATATGAAAAAAACAATAAGATACCACATGATTACCCTTTATCAGATCGCTTCCCAAAAAAACCATATACATCACCACAAAGACTACATATCCTTGAACAGCCTCTCGAAGAGTCAACACTTTTGCTAAAGTCAGTGACACTTTAACTCATTAATAAAAGAATGAAATTTAAAGTCCCGAACTAATTTCATTCCATTCTTTGTGACAGTTGTAAATTTAGATGCAAACATTGAGAAATATTTAACAAACCTGTCGTTATACCATGCTCTTCCTGAGAAGCATTAAATCTTTCCGACATTACAAAATTCCTCTAAAGACATATAAACATTCAATTTTTTTAGGATCAAATGAGATTCCATATTACATGACATTATTCTCCATGAACAGATCCTCCAAAATCCCGAATTTTCTCTTTTATAGAATGTAATAAATCTGGTGAGACCTTGAGATATCTATAATTTCTCCTAAATGACATGCATGATCCTACATCGATTTAGAGTTAAAAAATAAATCATATAAGAAATAAATAATAGAGTTAATGGTGGAAAATATAGTTAACATACTCTATACTTAGAGTGTGAGCATTGGATATATATGTAACACCCTATGAGTTTAAAATAACACTATATAAAATATAGTCTACAACACAAAACAGTAAAATTAAACAAACTTTGAAATATTCATAATTTTCGACAACTACAAAATTATTGATTGAATTGGTGAATATGAATACGATTAAATTAATTAATTATTATATAAAAATTATATACAAAAAAATTATTACTAATGAATTCTTTGTAAATAAGTACTCATTTTTTTTAGTGATTTAATTATTTAGGAATGCAATTTATTAAAAAATGGTTTCTATTTATTTTTTTTATGACGAAATAATATTAATAAATGTTTCCAAATAATAAAAATATATTTCTAAATTTTAAATTAATTTTTGAAAAAAAAAACATATTAATATTAATATAGAGGGAATTTCTTATAATTATCTCAAATGATTAATTTTTCAATGAATAACAAAAAATATTAATTTTCCTTGAAAAATGTCTTTTAATTTAATGAATTTAAATTTTATAATATCATTTTAAAATGTTCAAAAAGTAAAATTAGTTCTGTTATTTTTTTAATGATCTAATTAAGTTAATTAGAATCAATTTTACTGTAATATTTTGTATTAAAACATTATTTTACATAGATATACATTTCCATGAAAATCAGTTTCCATTGCATTATGTGTTATTATCATAAATTTATTAATGCAACTTATATAAATTGAATCTTGAAAATGGATTACATATTTTTAATTATGAGGGATAGATTTGGTAAATATGTCTCTTTTTTGGGCAATATGAATAGTAACATAGAAAATTTTTATTATTATAGAAAATGTGAAATTAAAAAATTAGGGTTAAAAAAATGAAATAGGGTCACAAAATCCACCCAAAACATGAATTTTATTTAATTATATGTGACTAATTCTACCATAGTCTTTAAAATTTCTAATAAATATAATATTTTTCCATTTTACCTTGTTGTTGTCATTTTGATTATTTTATGTAAACACATCCGAAAAGTTGACTCTGTTGAATTTAATATCTCACAACTTTTTATATAAGGATAATAAGAGTATAAGTTATAATAGTAATATTTATTTAAAATTTGAATACATTTTTTATTATGGTAATTAATTTTTAATTTTTTTTGTGTGAAAATATTTACCTTAAATTCCAACACAATGCCGACACTCTATTAATTCAATTATTATAAAAACATATTTATTTTAAAATATAAAAAGTTATTTAATTTTTTTTCAAATTACTATTTAAAAAAAGATAAATATGACATATTTTGGGTGTGTTAAAGGATTTTATTCGAGTTACATCTTTATTTTTGTATCTTTAATGTTGAATTAAATGAATAGTGTTAAAATGTCATTAATAGTATATGTTATTAATTTATTTTTAATTATTTAAAATACATTAAAATATTAAAAGTGATCATTTAGACGTTAAATGGTAGAAAATATCATTAATTTCTCATTTATGATAATATTTATAAGCTACAGGTAATATTATATCCCTTTAGATGTGAGAAAAACCATACCATGGTTAAGGTTAAAATTGGATAATAAAGAGTGAAACCAATTTATGGGGTTTAGAAGACCATATATTGTTATCTTGATTATATTGGTTGATATGATTTAATAAAATTCTATATTATCAATAAATATCATGGAATTTGTAAAAATATTAATAGATAATGACATTATTATATTTTAATCTTTTATGAAATTCCAAGACAACCCATCCACTCACTTATAAAAGGGTACCCCTCTTTTATCATATTTTCACCACTTAGAGACATATATATTTCCAAAAACTTGAAAATATTAATTATAAAAACTCATAAAAACAAAATATATGTGATTTTAATCTTACTAGACTATTCCAAAGTTCATTAAGAAGGATTATAAATGAGTTCTACTAAACAAGGTAATCATCATTCCCGACCTTTTTCAATTTTATTTATTATTCTATCTTATTTGAAGCCTTGGTATTTATTATAAAATTATAACTTATATATCCAAAATATAAATAAATGTTATTATTATTATGGAACAACCAATATACACCCTCTATTTGATCAAATGGAAAGTTAATGTATCGCTCATGTGTACAAGTGGACTACCACATCAACATATCGATAGAGTTCATTTTCCATCACCATCATTTTTGGATTGTTATTATACTGATTTTAATTTATATCTATTATATTTAGGATATAATTATGTTTGTTTAATTATTATATCATATCTACCTTCTTACATTTCAATCTATTGGAAAATGAAAACGTTTCGCATGCGTACGTGTGGACTACCACCTCAAAAATGTCTCCGGATTCGTTTTTTGATTTTATTTACATATATGGTAATAAGGATAGATTTAATAAATATATATCATATATATGATGTATATTATAAATTAATAATAATTATATAAAGGTGATTTATTATTTAACTTTCTTGTATTCCATCAATCAAAAATTGAAAATAGTGTTCTTGCATACGTACAACTTATTGTCTCCACAAATGATGTAATTCATTTATATATATATGAGTGTCTGTGTGTTTGATGAATTTAAATATGAATAGGATAAATATATATTATATTTATATGATTATTAAAACTATGGATATGATGAAACAATGATAAAATTAAAATGACATGAACCAATGAATAGAATTTCTAAGAAAAAAGAATGTAGTCAAAACCTAGAAATTATAATTTTAATAATGAATTATTAATTAATTGGAAATGAAATAGTATAAGGGGTTAATATATGATATTATAAAATTTTAAATTAATCTTATATAGATTCCTAATAAATTAAAATTCATAATTCAAGAGGATGAATAACATTCAAAGAAATTAAAACATGAGGTAATGGTTTCTTAAATTTAATGGTATTCTTTTGGGTATATGTTATGTTATTAATCATCATTATTTTATGAGGTGTATATATATATCATTTTAAAATTATATTTATTTATTATCTATATATTAATGATATCTTTTTTCTTATTTTATGTAATTATTTCATTGGGCGTATGATTCAAAAGTTACCCAAGTGGTAATAATTTTAGGTTATAATCTCATTATTAAACAAGATTGACTGTGGTGAAGTTTTATATGAGGGAATATCAGGATTTACATATCAATAATATTATGAATATACCTATCCTATGGTTATTTATGATATTATTTATTTTTTTCTCTTTCATTACTCATGAAACTGAATGAATATTTTAAGTAAAATATACTATGTTACACTATTTTCAAATGAATCTTTTTCTTTAATGTCATGGTTTTCTTGAAATGCTTTTAATAATTTTTTACAAATATATTATGAATAATTAAATTCATTTATACCAATTTTTTTAATTTTTTTGTTCATTTTTTTAAAATGAATGTTATTATGTTTTTCTGAGTGACGTACTTTATACATTTTGATCGAAAATGTTATTGATTACATTTATCAAATGAAAAATCATGATGAAAATATGACACCATAATAATTGATCAATACATTTTATATTCCTATATAATTGTCCATGTTTTTTTTCAATTAAATGTTTTCATTAATATTTGTAATTTTTTGGATTATAAATAAGTGATTTCATACTGAAATTGTATTTTTTGAAGAAATGTTCCATGTGATATTGTAAAGATATTTTAATCTAAGATGGCATCCATAGATTCTATATATGTATTACATGGGATATGATCCTATGATACTATATTTATTGAATTTATATATCTTTTATGATTTTGATAATGATATTATATAAAAACACATTTATTTTCCATCAATTATGCAATGATGAATTCATAAAAGGTTTATCAAACCCATTTTATTTTTCATAGATTTTGATATATGATCAATCATTTATGAATTTTGTGAACACATATAAATGGATTATAATTTTGTGATTTTTTGGACCAAAATTATATATACTTAAAATGAATTTTGTATATAGTGATATCTAATTAGGTAATAATGGATAGAATGGGGAGTGAACCAAGTTCAGAAAGGAAATTTGTGTAAAAAGATAGTTTTGGGAGTGAAACATTACAAATATTTTAGAAAATGGATTGAACCTAATCCAAAATTATAGTATTGTAATTGGTCATTGACTAATAAAGAAATTATTATATATTCTTTAGTGGATACCAAAAACTCAAGGTTTGTGGAAATGTTATTCTCATATGAATCATGTTCTCTGATTCCATTATTATTTCAAGTCATACGAACTATCATGGTTCATGTCATGATTCACACTTATGATCTATAATATGATAGGTAAGGTTTTCAAATTACAATATTCTATTTTCATACATTTATTCTCATTTTATGAATTATTGATCCTTGATACCTCCCTTATTTACCTTTATTGAAAATCTGAGATCACACATTGTCCTAGATATTTCCTTAAGATATTATGATCTGTTTCAATTAGGTTATGAATATGAAGGGTATATGATATGAAGTAGTTATGGGGATATAATTTATATCATTTAGGATCTATTTGATTATGTTTCTAATTTTCTAATGTCACGAAATATTTATGGTTCCAGCATGGATGATAGTGTAATGTAATGAATAAAAATCTAATAATATTTGATATTTATGTTTGAAAATTATGGGTCACTATAGGTAAGATTAGATCAGAGATTTTTTAATCATTATAGATTAGGATTAGATAACACTGGTGAAAACTGTAGGGATAGTTTAATGTATATGAAAAAATCATATTGTATTTGTAATGAAGTGATTATGTGATTTTCATAGAAATAAATACATTTAAGGATACTAAAAGTGCATGCATTTTTTGAATGGATGAATCCTTTTGTATTAACTTTAAAAAAATGTTTATTGAGTATATCTTGACCTTTATTCTAGTGTGTGATGAGAATTATATCTAAGCGCACATGGTTTGATTCCCCTAGGGTATATGAATTAATGAATCACAAATTAATTATCAACCATTAGGAATTATTTTAATAGATGACGATCATGAATAAATAATGTTAGATATAAGGTGTATCATATTGGAAATCAGGTGTCATGATTTATAAATTATTTATTTTTTACCTGATCTCAAATTAAGATGATTAGTTCCCATAATATGGTTCTGGTTTTAGAAAATTATTGAATTGATGAGTATTAATGTTAATGGGGAATGTGATAGATAGTGTAATGACTTTATTCCTAATAAGCTAAATAAACATTTAAATGTAATGTGAAGTAATGTTATTTTGGATAACCGACTATTTTGAAATATGATTATAAATGTAAAATTTGGATAGTCTCCTAGCACAAAGAATAAAAAGAACATGAAATTTTATGAATGTTCATGTGGTAATGAATGTAGAGAAATCAATGTTTAATTTTATTAATATCAAAAATATTAGAAGGAGATACATATAAAATATCTCAAAGTGTGTAGAAGATGATTTCTATAAGAAATTGAATTCCCTAGAAAAACCAATTTAAGAAAAAAATGTTATCTTAAGTGTCGAGAAAATCAGAATTATCTGAGTCAAGACCATATAGAGATGTTAAATCCAAGACTAATGAGGGAAATATAATAATATATATTTGAATTGAAATGATTGAATTGTGTTTTGGGATTCAAAAAGTATGTTATCGATGTATGTTTATAAATGGTATTCTAGTTATAAAAATTGTAAAAAATTTACAGATTGTTATGTATATTTTTTTCATCACGTATTTGAATGAATATGTTCAATAGTACTGCTGAAATAAAATATTTATGTAATTTCATGGTGGTATTTTATAGAAAAACTCCTGAATATTGGGTATATAACCCTTAAAATATGAATAATGTTAAAATTATAATTTTATATGTGATAAATATACTAATTATAAATAAATGGGATTGTATTGATTAACGTGTAACATATTACAAATTTAATGAAATACTATTTCACATTATAATTGATAGAGTTTATAAAAATATTCGATTAAAGGAACATTTTTCCTAATCAGTGTTTTTATTTAAGGAATTTTGATAGAATTAATTTTTGGGGGCATGATTTTTAAATTGAGGTTATATGGTAATCTAGGTTATTACCTCGTTTTAGGAAAATATACGATCAAGATATGAAAATATTTTGTATGCGATGTATAAATATAAGTTATTTTATCATATGTGGTTAATGATTAGTTGATTTTAGAAAATGTAAGAACAATTTTATAAACTTTTGGATTTTTATTTTTCTAGATATATTTTGAACGGTTTTTATGGTTCACAACATGTGAAATGCTTTATGTTGAACTTTTGGTATTTTTAAATAAGGTTAAAGTATGATGTATCATATTGGATAACATATGGTAATTAATTTGGGTTTTTATATATTAATAATACAATGGAATGAATTTTCATTATTATACAGATATTATGATTTATTAAAAGTTAATTTTATTTATTAAATCATGAAAAATTAATCTTTAATATTCATTTCTTGGAGTGAGAGATGATGTGGAAATTGATAAAAGCACAAACCAAGTATGAAATAATGATATTTTTATGAAAATAAACCAAGAAATAAATTCTTACTATGTTCTATATATTGATAGTAAATAGATTAATCATCTATAAGAAAATGTTCTTGTAAATTTTTTTTTCTTATATATACATATTGTAATGAATAAATAGTCTTTTTTCACAGCACTATGATTTATATTTATGTGGTTTCGGAATTTCTAATGATCAGTCACTTTCTTTTGATCAATATCATGTATCACTTTCTATAAATATTTGGAAATTATATGTTTCCTCCATTTATTTTTTTCAATATCCACTAATGTTCTCATATCTAAAAACCTTATGATGTTTTATTCCAGATGACATTCATAAAAAACATTCCCTATTTTCAAGTTGATGTTTTATAACTCGTTCTTATGTATGTTTCCAATAAATGAATTTTTGAATATAATAAAATTGATTACTTTGAAAAAGATCAAATTGTAAGGATGTAATATATTATGGGGTGGAGAGATTATAAGATTCCATGATTTTTAAAAACCACTAGGTTAGATAACATATTTGACACACAACATTGAGCTTAAAAGAGCCCCATAAAATTATTATTTTATAAAAGTTATAACATAACTGATCGAATTATAGGGTATAAATATGAATAAAAATATTATTAAACATATATAAATTAACTATTCAATACAAATTTCTTGATTAATGGTTCAGAAATAAGCACTCATTTTTAGTAAAATCATATTTTTCTTAAAAAATGCATTTTCATCAAAAATGGGTTTTATTGTCATTTGTGAGAAAATAATATAATTAACATATTAATATTTTGGAAAATTAATTTTAATTTTTTTTGGAAATAAACAAATAATAATTATTTAAGATGGTTAATTTGTAATTTTACGAAAGAATATTATTTTTTCGATGAATAAAAAAATACAATGTTTTATTTAAAATTGAATATCCATTGGAATAACTTATAAAGTACCATTTTTTAAAAATGGTGTAAAATTAAAATAGATATATTAATTTATTATTAATATATTTACGTTTTTTTAATCAAATCTGTAGTTGAACTTGGTATAAAATAATTTAATATTTATAATTAAATTTATAAAAAACAATTTTAATTTAATTTTGTGTTTTTTTCTTAAATAAATTTATGTAACATAAAAATATTAATTTATTAATAATGGATTCCATATTTTGAATCAGTGTGTCCAAATTTATAAACACACCAATTTTATTTTTTTCTCAAAATTATTAGCAACTCTTGTTAATTTTTGTTTCCATAGATAAGAGAAAGGGAGTAAATTAGGATTAAAACACAGAGATAATGTCTAAAAAGAAAACAAAAAAGTAATTTTATATCATTATCTATGAAAAATTCGGCGTTAGGAAACAAAAAATCGAATATTTTCCATTTTAGTTCAATTTTATCTTAATAATGACATTTAGATTATTTTATATAATGAAAATTCAAAAAATGTGAGTCTCTTGACATTAATATTTCTAAAATTTATTATATAATGATAAACAGAGGATACGCATTATTCAAAATATTTATTTTGAATAATAATTATCTTTTTTATCATGGTAATTAATTCTTAATTTTTAGTGACAAAATAAATACATAATTTTCATACGTAACACCAAAACTATATTTAATAAAATTAAAAATAATATACTAAATCAAATAAAAAATAAAAAAATTAACATAATTTGAATGATTTTTTTCTTTAAAAATTGTATAGATAACTATGAAATATTATGGATTCGTATTAATATTACATTTCAATTTGATTTTTTTCCTGGTGTCTTTAATGTAAAATTAAATAAAATATTTAAAAAATAACATAAATGATATTTTATAAGGCCCCAACCTTAAAACTTACTTAATCTATAGTTAATACAAGATTATACATTGAGGATTTTTTCAGGTTTAGAGTTTTAGAGAATTAGATCATAAAACATGCATTACATTCCACATTTAATCAAAGTGGTTACATAAAAGATAGTATTCATTTTTCCTATCAATGTAAACATATTAAAAATAAAACATGGGTTCATTCTTGACACTTCCTTGACACTATCATCATACCATGTACCTTTCCCTGGACCTGTGAAAAACATTTCAAAAAAAAAACTTGGGATGAGCATAAAAAGCTCAATATTGGTTATGAAAATATGGAAAGGAAACATAAGTTCAAATATACATAAGAATGAAATCATACTTTACCCATAAAACATAAGTAAATTAACATAGCTCATCAAATCATGAATAAATCATAGAAATCATAAGACATAAAGGTAACTTGAGGCATTCATAACATTCTTACGTAGGGAGTAACTCTCTTAGTTACGTTTGGAATACCCATCATAGTACATTCCCTAAATCTCTTCGGAGAAAACTTAACGTTTCACTCCTTCGCATTACCCAATGGATTTGAGAGCTATATCGGGCTCACCTGCCCTTAGATTATCACGAAACCACCTGTCTTCATAATATTTCCCAAGAACCTCAACATAATCGTATCACATAAAACATGCATAAAGTAAACATAACATTTCGACCTTTCAATCACAAGATATCAATACAACACATTGATATAAAAACATTATGAAAACTATTTTCAATACCAAAATAAAAGAAAAGTAAAACATGGTATTTATTTTTCTTTTCAAAAAAGGTATGGCTTATAGAGGAAGCCGAAACTCAAATAATGGTCACGGCGGCGGAGAAGTCGTTGTCGCCGCATACGTACGACAAAAACATTCCCTTTTGTCTTTTAGTAAATGCTTCATATAAACAATATTCCTTTTTAATAAATGTAAAATTCAAAGGGGGTATACACCGTATAAAAGAAGGTTGTGTATAAAACAAAATATGCCTCAATGAAAGGAGATTGAGACGTAGTCCCATTCCTCGGGTCCGACTTGACTCGGTCGTTCATTAATCTCTTGAATAATAAACATGACTTAATTTCTTCTTGTTTAAGAACCTTTTTCAAGTTCATTATTCCTTTTATATCACTTATTTCCATGTCATGAACACTATGTATTTATTTAAGTTAATAACGAACGTTTTAACGATCAATGGTACTTGAGTCAAAAATAAACACTTTATAATTGCAAGTTGTTAATGTATCCATTATATCCAGAATGTTATTCATGATGTAAATATCATATATATCATATATATCCAGTACATGAATGCATTTATAATATTATGTAACATTTAGAGGTAAGAAATGAAATGCACCGTTCATGGAGACGGCAAGCCATACGTACGCATGAACGCTGCTTCCATTTCTATTTCGTATTTTATGAAATGGAATAATAATGATATAAAGGTATATTATAATTCCAATTTAATATCATATATAATATCATAACTCCATCCTTTATACGTCCCACATATGGTATTAACGAATCAAATCACTTTGAGGGGGCGGTAGTCCGCACTTCCTTAAATGATGATATCGCGTTTACCCATAATGGAAACCATAAAGGTATGCCCAAAATGAAAAATTCAGAAGCTTAAGGAAAACATAAAAATATTATATATCATATATAAATATAGTGTCATCTTAATGGCCATCTTTCAAGGTGTTAAAATAATGTTGAACAATCATCGTTTCGGGAGGCAGAAATTCTCCATCCACGGAAACAGTATGTTATTTAACCATTAGATGTAGGTGTGTGTAAGTGTAGCTCTAATAATTCTTATAACAACATCCTATTATATTGAAGATACTGTAGTTGTTACAAAAGAAATGAATAAAAAGAATTTAGGGGGTTGGAGAAGCAAAATAATACAAAAGGACTCAAGTGAAGACATTACCTTAAAATCGGGTAACTCCCTTTGGTTTGAGATCAAAGGCTTCCTTGGGACGACTTCTGCCAAAAGTGAGGCTTCAAGGAGTAATAGAGGGATGTGGAGAGACAAAATGGGAAGGGTTTGGCCGAGCCAAATGCTTAGGATGTCTGGGTAAGGAGGAAGAGGTGGGGCCTTTTATAAGAGGAGAGGAGGGGCACTCTGGGAAAGTAAAGAAATGTTACTTTATTTTAAAATGAGTTTCAGATTCAAAAGGTCCCACGTTGATATAATTAGAAGTTATGGTGATAAGGGTTCGAAATCCACCAATACAATAGGGTTTGGACATGTGTAGGTAATATATTTTACATTATAATTTCATTTTATTTAAATACTTTATTAATGTGGTAATCGCTGCATCATCAGGATGTCATAAATAATTTAATTTATTTAAAGTCTAGAAATTATATAAAAAATACTATGATGTAGGAAATATTTTTATCCTTCCAATTACTATTTATAATCAAAAATCTTACTTGTATAAAATTATGTAAAAATTGTTTTAGTAAAATAACTTATGTTTGTGTCATTTTTACTTTAACATTAAATAAAAAGATATTAATGTCATTTCCGTACCAATGTGGCTCCATGGGGTCCCCAAGTTGACCCATGGCTTGTCTTGGTCGGCCATGACACATTCAATAAGGGTAGGACATGTGTCTATGTATTTTCATTTTATTATAATATCATTTTTTCTTAAATTGCACTAATTACCTCTAATCGTGATTAAAAACTTAAAAGTTACTATTCACCAAAAAATTATTTTAATCTCATTGAACCAAATTTTACTTCTTAATGACAACCATGTATGTCGGATTTTTGAAAATCAAGTCACAAAAGTGGAAAAGATTCATTTAAATGAAATATCAGTTTCTTTAACTACCACTTAGTGGTTTCACTATTCATCAAAAATTGAAGTCTTTCAGAAAAATACCAAAACTTCACCCTAAGATATATTTTATATTATGAATTCAAAAATGATGACAATTTTAAAAAATTCAAATCATATAAGATAAATTAATTATTTTAATAATTAATTCCCGCTGTCATGACAAATAGCGTGTTTTTATGAAATAATAAGTATTAAAAGATTAACACCAGTTTAAGTTCAATTTCAAAGTGAAATTGATTTCAATGACCACCATTGGATTAAATGGTAAAAATATATTCTAATTTCACGTCAAAACCAATTCAAAAGATAATCTAATCATATAAATAAATTATATTAAAAAGAGTTTTTGAATTAAAATACAACATTTTTTACTATTCATTAAAAATGAAATTTATCGGAAAAATACCAAAAAATCACACAAAGTAAATTTTGATGTCCCAATCATAAATAATAAGTTTATTTTTACAAATATAGCTTACAAAATTTTCAAAAGATAGATTTTAAAATGGTTTCCATCAAAAGGTAGTAAAATAATATTTTAAAAATATTAGTGTATTCCATGCTTAAGATTAGATTTATTCTCATTTTAAGCCTCTAAAACACTATCTAATTCACTAATAGACATAGATAAAAATATATATTATTCATTACTTACTTGGGATGTCACATCCTTCCCCCCTTTATAAAATTGCGTCCCCGTAATTTATTTACTTATCAAATAAATGGGGGTACTTATGCCTCGTTGAATTTTCAGATTCCCATGTTGCCTCTTCCATCATGTGGTTTTTTCACAAAACCTTTACCTGATTAATCACCTTATTCCGTAACACTTGCTCCCTGTGGTCAAGAATCTGGACCGGTTTTTCCTCATAAGATAGGTTCTGTCCCAACTGAACTACCTCTAGAATCAAAACATGGGATGGATTTGGCATGTACTTTCTCAGTATCGAAACATGAAAAGCATTGTGTATCTGAGATAAACTCGGAGGCAAAGCCACTCAGTAAGCAACTGATCCAACTCTCTCAAGAATTTCATATGGTTCAATGAACTTTGGACTCAGCTTTCCTTTCTTACCAAATCGCGTCACACTTTTCCATGGTGAGACTTTGAGAAAAACATGATCACCTACCTCAAAAGAGAGATCCTTCCACCTGTTGTCCGCATAACTCTTCTGCCTACTCTGAGCTGTTCTCATGTGTTTCTGAATCAACTGAACTTTTTCTACCATCTCTTCTACCAATTTTGGTCTCATAAACTTCCTTTCACCCACTTCATCCCAAAAAGCTGGAGTTCCACACTGCTTCCCATATAACGCCTCAAATGGTGCTATCTATATACTGGAATGAAAACTGTTATTATATGAAAATTCAACCAAAGAAAGATGTTGGTCCCAACTTCCCAGATAATCCATAGAGAAAGAACTTAGCATATCCTCTAATGTCTTAATTGTTCGTTCTGACTACCCATCTTATTGAGGATGAAAAGATGTACTAAAATTTAATTCAGTACCCAACGACTTCTGAAGGCCTTCCCAAAAGTTAGAAGTGAACCTGGGATCACGGTCAGATACAATGGAGAGGGGAACTCCATGTAACCGGACTATCTCCTTAAGATACAAACGGGAAAGTTTATCTAGGGAAAAAGTATCTCATATAGCAGGGAAATGAGCAGATTTAGTCAAACGATCAACAATAACCCAGATTGCATTATTACCTCGAGGGGTATTCGGCAATCCCACAACAAAGTCCATGGATATATTCTCATATTTCCACTATGACACTGGTAAAGGCTGAAGCATCCCTTTCGGTAACTGTCGCTCTACTTTTACCTATTGATATGTCAAACACTTCACATTAAAATCAACAATATCTCTTTTCATTCCATCCAACCAGTAATACTCTCACAGATCTCTGTACATCTTAGTACTGCCAGGATGAACTGAAAACGGAGAACTATGAGCTTCACATAGCAACTCTCTCGTCAACTGTGAATCAAACGGCACACACAAACTCTTCCCAAATCTCAAAACACAATCATTATCAATGTTGAATTCATGCAACTTACCTTTTTGAACTAGCTCTACCTTTTTCTGCAACTCACTGTCTTGCTTCGGTGCTTGCTTGATTCTGTCTGATAGAGAATATTTCACTGATACCTGAAACAAAACAGAAGAACATCCTGCACCAACAACTTCTATGCTAAAGTTCATCAAATCCTTAACCAAAGGATCATGTTCCAAATGCAACATTTCTAATGAAGCATTACTTTTTCGACTCAAAGCATCAGCCACTTTAGTTGATTTTCTGGGATGGTAATGAATTGTACAATCATAATCCTTGATTAATTCTAGCCATCTCCTCTGTCTCATGTTCAATTATTTCTGAGTGAATAGATAATTTAAACTTTTGTAATCGGTATATATATCACACATTACTCTATACAAATGATGCCTCCAAATTTTTTAAGAGAAAACAATAGAAGCTAATTCCAAATCATGTGTAGGGTAATTTACCTCATGAGTTTTCAACTATCGTTAAGCATAAGCAATTACCTGATCATTCTTCATTAGGACACAACCAAGTCCTTTCAATGAAAAATCACTGTATATAACAAACTCACCATTCCTGGAAGGTAGTTCCAAAACTGGAGCATTCACCAATCTTCTTTTCTGTTCCTGAAAACAATCATCACATTATTTTGTCCAGATAAACTTAACACCCTTCCGAGTTAGCTTAGTCATTGGACTAGATAACCGTGAAAATTTTCCTACAAACCTTCGGTAATAGCCTGCCAAACCAAACAAACTACGAATCTCTATTACATTTGTGGGTCTTGGCCATTCTTCAACAACCTTTGTTTTTGCAGGATCAACGGTTATCCCATCTTTAGAAACAATGTGACCAAGGAAATAAATTTATTGTAACCAAAACACACACTTTCTGAATTTCCCATATAATTTCATTTCATTTAAGGATTGAAAAATAACCCTTAAATGTATTTCATGCTCCTCTTTACTTTTAGAAAGCACCAAAATATCATCAATGAATACAACCAACATTTTTCCCCTGAGTCAACTGAGCCATCACTACAAAAAACTGTTTAGTTCTGATTCTTACCATCTCAGGATACTAATTTGAAAGGTCATTTCCTCTGTATGCCTTCCCAAAAAATCTGTACGGTTTCCTCTATGAAAACCCATTCTTAACCAACATGTATTAGATGAGGCAACATGGTAATATTCAAATGCTATATCATTTCAATTTGACCATAAAAAATATTTTTGCATAATCATTTAATAGAATTATAACTCATAAAGTTATCTAAACCGACCTATGATACCAACTATAAGGACCCAGCCTTAAACCTTACTTAATCTTGAGTTAATACAAGATTATACATTGAGGATCTTTTCAGGTTTATAGTTTTAGAGAATTAGATCATAAAACATGCATTACATTCCACATTTAATCAAATTGGTTACATAAAAGATAGTATTCATTTTTCCCATCAATGGAAACATATTTAAAATAAAACATGAGTTCATTCTTGATACTTCTTTGAAACTATCATCATATCATGTACCTTTCCCTTGACCTGTGAAAAACATTTCAAAAAAAACTTGGGATGAGCATAAAAAGCTCAGTATGGGTTATGAAAATATGGAAAGGAAACATAAGTTCATATATACATAAGAATGAAATCATACTTTACACATAAAACATGAGCACTTTAACAAACCTCATCAAATCATGAATAAATCATAGAAATCCTAAGACATAAAGGTAACTTGAGGCATTCATAACATTCTTATGTAGGGAGTAACCCTCTTGGTTACGTTTGGAATACCCATCACAGTATATTCCCAAAATATCTTCGGATAATCCTTAACGTTTCACTCCTTCGTGTTACCCAATGGATTGGAGAGCTATATCAGGCTCACCCGCCCTTAGTTTATCACGGAACCACCCATCTTCATAATAATGCCCAAGAACCTCAACATAATCGTATCACATAAAACATGCATAAAGGAAACATAACATTTCCACCTTTCAATCACAAGATATCAATACAAAAAATTGATATAAAAACATTATGAAAACCATTTTCAATACCAAAATAAAATAAAAGTAAAACATGGTATTTATTTTTCTTTTAAAAAAAGGTATGGCTTGTATAGGAAGCCGAAACTCAAATAATGGTCACGGCAGCGGAGAAGTCGTTGTCGCCGCATACGTATGACAAAAACATTACCTTTTTCCATTTAGTAAATTATTCGTCTAAAAAAGATTCCTTTTGAATAAACAAAAAAGTCAAAGGGGTTTATACACCATATAAAAGAAGGTTTTGTATAAAACAAAATATGACTCAATGAAAGGAGATTGAGACGAAGTCCCATACCTCAGGTCCGACTTGACTCAAGCGTTCTTTAATCTACTGAATAATAAACTTGAGTTAATTTATAATTGTTTAAGAACCTTTTTCAAGTTCATTATTCCTTTTATATCACTTATTTCCATGTCATGAACACTATGTAATTATTTATGTTAATAACGGTCGTTTTAACGATCAATGGCACTTAAGTAAAAAATAAACCCTTTATAATTACAAGTTGTTCATGTCTCCATTATATCCAGAATGGTATTCATGATGTAGATATCCTATATATCATATATATCCAGTAAATTCATGCATTTATAATATTATATAACATTTAGAGGTATGAAATGAAATGCACCGTTCATGGAGACGGTAAGCCGTACGTACGCATGAACGCTACTTCCATTTCTATTTCGTATTTTATGAAATGGAATCATAATGATATAAAGGAATAATATAATTCTAGTGTAATATCATATCTAATATCATAATTACATCCTTTATATGTCCCACATATGGTATTAACGAATCAAATCACTTTGAGGGGGCGGTAGTCCGCACTTCCTTATATGAAGATATCGCGTTTACCCATAAGGGAAATCATAATGGTATGCCAAAAATGAAAAATACAGAAGATTAAGGAAAACATAAACATATTACATATCATATATAAATATAGTTTCATCTTAATGGCCACCTTTTAAGGTTTTAAAAGAATGTTTAACAATCATCGTTTCGGGAGGCAGAAATTCGTTATCCACAGAAACAGTATGTTCTTTAACCATTAGATGTAGATGTGTGTAACTGTAGCTCGAATAATTCTTATAACAACATCCTAGTATATTTAAGATACTGTAGTTGTTACAGAAGTAATGAAAAAAAAGAGTTTAGGGGGTTGGAGAAGCAAAATAAAACAAAATGACTCAAGGGAAGACATTACCTTAAAATCAGGTAACTCCCTTGGGTTTGAGATCAAAGGCTTCCTTGGGAAGACTTCTTCCCAAAGTGAGGCTTCAAGGAGTAAGAGAGGGATGTGGAGAGACAAAATGGGAAGGGGTTGGCCGTGAAAAAGGGTTAGGAAGTGTGGGTATGGAGGTAGAGGTGGGGGCCCTTTATAAGAGGAGAGGAGGGGCACTCTTGGAAAGTAAAGAAATGTTACTTTATTTTAAAATGCGTTTCGAATGAAAAAGGTCACAAATTGATATAATTCTAGGGTAAGGTGATAAGGGTTCGAAATCCACCCATCCAATAGGTTTTGGACATGTGTAGGTCATAGATTTTACATTATCATTTCATTTTATTTAAATCCTTTATTAATGAGGTAATCGCTGCATCATCATGATGTCATAAATAATTTAATTTATTTAAAGTCCAAAAAAATATATAAAAATACTATTATGTAGGAAATTTTTTTATCTTTCCAATTACTATTTATAATAAAAAATCTGACTTCTATAACCCCATGTAAAAATTGTTTTTGTAAAGTAACTTATGTTTGTGTCATTTTTACTTTAACATTAAATAAAAAGATATTAAGGTCATTTTCCTACCAAAGTGGCTCCATGGGGTCCCCAAGTTGACCCATTTCTTGTCTTGGTCGGCCATGACACATCCAATAAGGGTAGGACATGTATCTAGGTATTTTCATTTTATTATAATATCATTTTTGCCTGAAATTTCACTAATTACCTCTAATCGCGATAAAAAACTTAAAAGTTACTATTCACCAAAAAATTATTTTAATCTCATTGAACCACATTTTACTTATTAATGACAACCATGTATGAAAAATTTTTGAGAATCAAATTACAGAAGTGGCAAAGTTTCATTTAAACGAAAAATCAGTTTCTTTAACTACCACGTAGTGGTTTCACTATTCATCAAAAATTGATGTTTTTCAGAAAAATACCAAAACTTCACCCTAATATATATTTGATATTCTGAATTCAAAAATGATGTCTATTTTAAAAAATTCAAATCATATAAGAAAAATTAATTAATTTAATAATTAATTCCTGCTGTCATGACAAATAGCGTGTTTTTATGAAACAATAAGTATTAAAAGATTGACACCAGTTTAAGTTCAATTTCAAAGTGAAATTTATTCCAATGACCACCATTGGATTAAATGGTAAAAATATATTCTAATTTCACTTCAAAAAAATTCAAAAGATAATCTAATCATATAAATAAATTATATTAAAAAGAGGTTTTGAATTAAAATACAACATTTTTCACTATTCATTAAAAAATGAACATTATCGGAAAAATAACAAAAATTCACAAAATGTTAATTTTGATGTCCCAATAATAAAGAATAAGTTTATATTGACAAATATAGCTTATAAAATTGTCAAAATATATATTTAAAAATGGTTTTCCATCAAATGGAAGTAAAACAATCTTTTAAAAATATTAGTGTATTCCATGTTTAAGATTGGATTTATTCTCATTTTAAGCCTCTAAAATACTATATAATTCACTAATAGACATAGATAAAATATCTATTATTCATTACTTAATTGGGATGTTACATCTTTGTTGTTATATTTTATTTTACAAAATCATTTAAAAATCTTTTTAAAAAGACTAACAAGTAGTATTATTTTTTTTAAAATATAATCTCTTTTCCATTTATGAACCAATTGTTACCTTATAATTAAAATTAGAACAATTAAAGAGTGAAACATTACTTCTCACAATTAAGGTTAAAACTAGTTAACTAAGGGCTAAATTGATGGATATGTTTTAAAAAACAACATACAATTATCTAAATATTATTGTTTGATGGTATTTAGACAAAATCCTACCTAATATTTGAAAATAATTTATTATTAAAAAATTTGGAAAGTGAATGATCTTATTTTTTTAACAATGATTAAATTCAATTGGTTCCCCTACCCTTCACGTATAAAAGGGATCCCATAATTTATATTATTTACCCCATATAGATCCATATATCTTGTAAACACCCTAGAAAAGGTTCTTCTAATAATAACTATAAAAAAATTTGTGTTATGTTATTCTTAAAAGACCACTACATAGGTCCATAAAAAGGATATAAAGGAGTCCAACTGAAGGAATGTTCGTCATGTTACCTATCTGGTATCAATTTATTTCGTCTTATAACTCCTTTAAAGATGTTGAATTGGTAATAAAATAATATCTAAATTATCCTCAACATATGAAAATTTTATTATTATTAATTTACTATAAATATGCAACCTATATTTAATCAAATGAGAAGTAAAATTATCAATCATGCGAATATGTGGATTACCACTTCTAGGTAGCGATAAAAATTATTTTCCATCATCAGCTTTCATGGATGGTTATTATTATAGTTTTATTATTTATATTATATATCAATGAAATATTAAATTTTCATTAATTACATAACCTTATCCACCTTCTTACAATCCAATCCTTTAGAAAGTGATAATGTAACCAGTGTATATGTGTGGCGTACCACCTCTACAAATCGATGTGATATATTTTTAGATTATTATTTACATGGATAGAAATAAGGATATATTTAATGAAATTATATTATATAAATGATATAATATTTTTGAAAGGTGAATTATTATTTACCTTCTTTTCATTTCATCATTCTAAAAGAGAAAACGCCATCCATGAGTTGGTACATCTTACCATCTCTAGGAAGAGAGAATTTAATTTTTCTATATCTATCCTTTATGGATGATAATAAATATTTATATAATTAATTATATTAGAATAAGAGCATTCATTCAACACATGTTCCTCACTAACTTATATTTAATCCTCACTTATCAATCACATGTCTAGTTTGAGACGAAATGTGTATCAATGTGGGAATAACAAGTAGCTCTAATTTACATGTGCCGCCAGACTACTCTCAAACTAAGGGATAGATATTTCTAAACAACCAACCAATATGGTGGTATGGTGGTGAGAACCACCCGATGTAGTGTACCATGTATATTCTAAACAGACGATAAAAATTCATTGATTCATTAAAACACACATAGTGGGGTTATTTGGTACCTTTTGTCATCAAGAAGCATCCTTTCAGGGTGTATACATCATATCCATGAGTGTATTTCACATTATAGCCACCCATTTAATTTTTCATAGGGCCCAAAGAGACATACATATCAAACATTATGGATGTTATAGTTATATATCTTGCATAACTTTTTAAATCTCTCATAAGTCCCAGATACACGACTTATTAGGATGACCAACACTTGCACAATTATTTTATTTACAATTTTCAGGCTCAGCCAGACTTCCAAAATAGATATCATATTTATGGAATACTAATTGTTTTCTAAACTTCATGAATCACCTCTATGAGTGAATTTACTGAATAGACCAATTCAAATAGAGTTCCATGATTGTCTACAAATAGGACCCTTGGGATCCTCATTTCACACGGATAGAAGATAAAGAGATGGATTAAATGTTTTATCACCCAAGATACTTAAAAAAGTCCATTAACCCATAATGTAGATTTATAAGTATACAAATAGAAGGAAATAATATAGATTCAATGTATTATATTTCTATCATGGTCTAAAACACAATAGACATATTTTATAAACCACCCCTATGTCCAAACACACTAGGTTGAGTGGTCTATCAATAACTTAAAACATGAGCACCAATATTCGAAGAGAACCTATAGAGAACCTTATATATCATAAAAATGAATTAAAAAGTATAGTTTCATCGGTTCCTCTTCAACTAATAAATCAATCCTATCATTCCCAAGTAGCACCTGGGCAATGACCCCCCTACTCGTCCAAGTCGCACTTGGGAAACGAATATCCATCTGACCCAAATATCACATGGGATAAGCACATCCAAACTCACATAAGTAGCTCATTGGCGAAGCATAACTCATCTATACCAGGTATCACATGGGAGAAGCCCTATCCATCTCACCCAGGTATCATCAATGTGATCCACCCTGCAAATCCCATATTCATGTTACTCACACTTTGGAGACCATTCTCCCAATTCAATCCACTTGGGTGATCCATTTCCAAAGGAACATTACATGGGTGACACTTTTACCAAGTCACCTCACATGGGTGACACATATCCTAAGGAATTAAACATGGGACACCCTTCACCCAAGGCATTCCACCTAGTTTTTTCATCCAAATCCGGAAATACATGAATAAAATAATACTAGTGGTATCCATATATGAGGGATAATCACTTTTTTTATCACCCACTAGGGCTAAAAAACTTTTCCAGCACTACACTAGGGATAAAAGGCTTTTCTATCCCTAAAATGGGTTATGAACCATTACTAGCCATCCCTTTTTCTGAGAATATTTACTAACATTAACGTGGAATAAAAAACTTCACCAACCCATGTAAGGGATACATCCCTTTTTTAGCACTATAACATGGTCTATGAACCTTTTATATCTATCACTATTGCTAAGAACAATTAATATCCCTTATTTGGGTGGATCTTCTTCGCTTGCCCTCTAACATGAGAAAATCATCTTCACAATCCCTCACTAGGACTCAAAACCTTCACTTTCCCTCTCCCTATGGTTATGAACCATTGTTAGTCCCCACTATAGATAATTCCAAATTCACCAAGGAATCATAATTAGGAATCAAATCCTTCCATATACACATTGAGTTTATATACTCCTCTATGTGTGGTCCACCTAATAGTTATACTAAAAAATCATAATAATCTCCCATCCACATAATTTTACAAATATATATGGGGATGAAATGATACATGGGTATCCCTTGAGGTCTAAGCCCAAACCAAACAATCAATAAACATGATTCAAGATACTCCTCTTGGTCCCAGTCACAAGGGAATCCTTCACGTTGTACGTCCCAAAAAAACGTTAAATTAACAAGAATCAAGATACTCTTCATGGATATAATTACATGGGAATAATTATAGGCGTAGTATCTAACAAAACCATTAGTAACCATGATTAATGATACTCCTCATCATTAAAGATACAATTAACTCTTCCATAGTGTAATCCCTATTCAAACATTCAAAGTAACATGATTCGAGATACTTCTCATCATTCTAGATACATGGCTATCCTCCTTAATTTAATAATTATTCCAACCATCAATTAACCATTAATCGAGATACTTTTCATGGTTTTATAAAAATGAGAATCCCCATAGGAGAAAGAAAAAACCAAATATTCAATTACCTTGGAGTTGAGATACACCTTATCAATTTATAAAACAAAAGATCACATGGCCCACCTACTAGGTTAGGTATAACAGGGAAACTCATGTGTAATTACTACAATAAAATTTAAGGTTACTCTATTATGTGATGTGTATGTTATTCTACTATCTCTTGTTTGTCAAACAAATCATGACTCACATGGTCTTATATATTGATGTTGACTAATCCATCAATATTATAGATGTTTCTCTATTTTGGGTTTATTTTTCATGTTTAGACCAAGATCATTCAACTAAACAATGGGGTATATGATTATTATTTTTATAAGGATATATAGGATACATATTTCATCTTCTAACACAATTTCATTTCACCCTTATCCATTCCATTGATCTATATGGGTTTGATTCATGATTTTGGTGGATAGGTATGTTTCCACATTGAAGATTAAACCAATCTCTAAAACACTAGTTGAATCCATGGATGACAATAATCTATATAGAGTGAAACTAGTTTTATCTATACTAATGTATAATTAAATATTACGAGATAGATGGGTGAATATTTAATATAAATAGAGGATAAAATAAAACACATGGTCTTGACCAGATGATTGAAACTTGGGTAATCAATCTCGTATTGGGATTTGGGAAGGATATATGAATATTTCTTAACAGTATAAGAGAATCCCAGAGTAGAATGTAATCCGTCCAAAACGGGTGCATGAGCCCAAATTCTAATCCTCTTAGCTAACACATTTTCTAATATGTCTCTAGAAACATCCAAATCACCATATACCTTAGGAAAGTAATTTTTTGTTTAAAAAATGAGAGGGAGAATAAAATCATTAAAGAAAATGTTGAACCCGATGTGAATCCATTAACAATATCAATCCTCTCACATATGAAAAATAAAAATGTTTCAATCCATTAAGTGAAAGAAATAGATGGAATATACACTATTTTTCATGATTCTAGACTAAAAAGTGTCTTGTTTTTGTTTTATCTTGTGAAATTCAATATATATTACAATATAAGGGAATCACAAAATGTGTCAATGAATTACAAATTCATATGAAAATATGGTAAAAAGTGAAGGTAACCTCAAGTCTCTACCCATAATCATTGGACATTCCAAACATATTCCTCAACAGCCATAGCAACTATGTCCTCATGGCCTTGACATACACTATGAGAAATACAAAACCTACAATTGTAGGTGGTGAATTTAATATTGTGTAAGTATCATTAAAATGGATCTATAGAAACACTAGAATCATCTCATGAATGTATTAAATAAGTGAATAACTATTGATAATCCTATAAATAACTGATTTGAATGATGTAATTGGAACCCATTTCTATATTTCTACATTTTGAGGATCCTATCATAATTGTACATAAAACCATTACATCTCTATCTTAGGGAGGTTGAGGATGAAATCTACCACCTCATGGAAACCACCTGGAAGCTACCATGTAGGTCTATTATCCAATGTGGTCATTCTCACGGATGTGTTACCCCAATTCTATGAAAAATCCTAGTAAAAAATGTTTATATCCTGACTATCTTGATGCACGAATCCAAAAAAAGATCATAATAGTTGAATACATCAACTACAACTCTAGGTTCGGTCTATCACAATACTGCTACCTACACTTTTTAGGCCCATCAGTGCATCTTGACATTTTATTGATGACATTATTTCATTATCAACATCAGAGAGGTTCAAAAATTGATGTAGTTATGCTTAGTGACATTAGAATCATAGGAATAACCCCATCCCACATGGCTGGGAAAATATTTATCATTGATATTATATTATGTATCATCTATTAGTTTATAACTTAACCAAATCACATATATTACTCTTTATAAGTGAATCTATGTTTCCTCAAATGTGTTTCACATTAGTGAATTCTATCACTAAAGGACCAAATAATAATGAAAATCATGATACTATAGATAAGGAGATAGATGTGGTCACAATCACTACCCATCCATAAACATACCATCTTGATGTTGCCTTACCGGAAGAGATGATTTATCAAATTACAGCAAGAATATTATAACTTTATTAGGTCAATAATAAATATATTATTGGAGGAAAATTCCTTAAGATAATTCATTATATTAATGATCTTATGACATAATCTAAACCTATTTGACACAATATATTTTCACAACACATAGTATAAGAATTGATCACATCTATTTAATTGATATTAAATCAATCATCCCATTCAAGTATAGCGATTATTGATTTCCAATTTCTCCTACCACAAGTATTGTATCATCTACCCTTTCAAGAATGTCGTATGTGGATAAATTAGTTCGGTATATTATAGGTATTATAGATTCTAAAATTTCTTGGAAAAATCAACTTATAAGATGACATGCATTGGTAAAACACGATTGGAAGTGATATCCTAAGTGGAGGGATTCCCCTACCCCATCCGAACTTCAGGAATGCATATTTCAGGAAATTTGATGAAGTGGGTGATCTAGTATAACAAATCACCCAGTTATCTTCCAATTGTTTCCTAATTTTGGGATCCCAAAGACAATAAAAAGCTACCAAGATCAGATTCATTGTGTTTCAAATTGATGGCCCACCATTTCTTGGTAGAATAACATTATTTCTAGGTCTATCTCAAGAATTGAATATCTCCATCCATAATTACACATATAATTCATATATTCACTGAGGAAAATTAAATTTCTTTGAATTGTATAATGAATGAAGTTGAAAAGATAGAGGTTTAGGGATTTCATTGCCAGACAAAAGGGTTAGATGTATTCCATAGAGAAAAAAAATTCCTCATGAACACATACAAATAGATATGTGTGAAAAACATATGTAATAAGTTATCAAATTCCATTATTCCTATGAAGCACCTGGGAGGTTTATAATAATTTGTGACTATTTAATAATGTATAAGGGATTATATTTGCAGAACCAAGGAAATAGTTTATCAAGAAACACCATAATAGATATGGAATGCAAGTAAATTCAATGTAACTGTAGTTGGAATCAAAATAAAAATAATGAGTCAGCATTACCTTGATAGAATTAATCAAAAATTTATTCCTTTACTCATGACTAAGTTCCAAGTCTCATCACCTTTTATCTACAAGAAATACTAATGAAGCATCATGAAATCAAGAAGACATATGATGTAGGGCATGATGACCATCTAAATTACGGCTTTTAAAATAATATATTTATATTGGTTCATCCTGTATTAGAATTATTACTCACCAAATATACACTAAAAAAGATGATATCTGAGGGTAAACACAAATGGTCTATTCCCTAGGACATGAGAAATTTGTTTCTCTCATCCTCTAAATAAAAGAAGATTATTGTTCAGGGGAACAAACCCAACAAACATGTGAAAGATAACTGACCAATAAAACTAGTGAATGGATTAAAACCCATCAAATGATCCAATGAGAACTATACCACGAAAAGAGTGAATCTGATATGTCCACCAAAATGATATATTCAACTAAAGAATAGAACAAGTTCCACAATATCTCCATCAATGTGGTTTCAACCAGCTTTGAATATATTCCAATTATTCATAATGAGGAAATTTAGGGTGACGGTGATTTTACATTCTTATCATCATCTTATCCATAATAGTTTTTTTCATCCTCTCATCTATGTATCCGTGAATTAGTGCTTAGTGGTAACATTTATTCCTCTATAGAAGGCATTAATGACCATGTATAATCTTTTGATTGAAATATTGATAGATAATGTGGCCAATATCAATAAAAAACCATATATTTAAGATCCACATTTTGAGTCCCATCAACATCCACTCATCCAATCATTGAAAAGGAAAATGTGTAGATATTTATTCTATATTAAATCCCATTGAGGATATCAGTGTAAGAACCCGGTTCTTATTTTTATGTAAGAGATTCTTCTTTTCTCTTTTCCTTAAGTGTTTTTGAGAAAATTTGGAAAATGGGTAGAATCCTAAATTTTGGAACTACACGCCGTGTACTTTTCCACACGACGTGTACTTTTGGCCATGTGGGATGGATACACAGGCCATGTAGCCATGCCGGAGACGAAGGGTGTAGGAACTGTCTACAGGCCATGTAGTGATACTTTACATGACATGTAGTTAGTCAGCAGGCTGAAACAGTAAGACGGTGGAGCAGCTGCTAGCTGGGCGACAGTAAACAATGTGTACTCAAGAGTACATTTCGTGCACTCAAGTCGATGGATGAACAGTATGGCGGTGCGCTAGAGGAATAATTAAATGAAAGAAGTTCACGTCATGTACTTGGAAGTACACACCGTGTACTTTGTTTTTTTGCTTAAATCGGTTGTAGCCTCCCCTGTTTACATGGAAGGTTTAGAACCGGAGGAAGGAACTCGAGAGGAAGGCCAGATCTTCGTGGATCAACCGATCGAGCATCGGGAATCCGTTTCCGCCTTGGACGATCTTGTTGGAACCGCGCGGGTAAGCCCTCTCTTCTCCTTGCGTGTTGCTGACCAATTCTCTTACTAAAGTTAGTTATTTTATGTTTAATGAAAGTTTTATAACCTCAGATCTACGCCATTCTTGGGCATTTCTGGGATCGACGATCATGTATACTGCTCGTTGACGTATTAGGTAGGTGACTTGGTGTTTATTTTTCCGACTATCGTGTGTTTTGTGCATTTTTGTGCCACGAACCCATGTTGGGGTGTCATGTGGATGATCTCATCGCTATATTAAATCCCTAGAATTGATTAGGTAATTAAATGTGATGTTAAAATGATGTTTGGGATCGTTTCATGGATTCGGAACCACCCCAGGGTGTGTTCCACTATTTAGCCATTTGGCCAGGATACTAGAGGGTATGCCTTTAAAGTAGTAATTTTAAGAATTTACTTGAGAGGAATTACTTTCTTACTGCTTATTTACATGTTGGGCGTGGCCCGTTTACCTGTTTTGCCCGAGGGTGTTGTTGTTATTATCCTATGGGCACTGCACTATTTTGCCTTTGGGTAGTAGTTATTTTGGCCTGATGGCAACTTCTTTTGTGCCTATGGGCAACTGATTCGGTTCCTGTGGGAGACACTAACTACACCTGGGGGAAAACTCTGTTTTTCCTGAGAGAAGATTCTTGGGTTGGATAATCTTTACCTGAGGGTAGGGGTTTATGTTTTTGAGGACCTTAGTTGGTTGCTTAGAATATTCACTGTGGTGATATTTTAAATTAAATTATTAAAAAGAATATTAAAATGGAAATATAACTGGTTAAGTTAGTTACATCTTAGTATTGCTTACTTTATTTCATTTTACTACTGAACACTATTGTTGCATACTTAAATGCAGTTGGGCACGGGCCTTTGGTGGGTGCCTACTGAGATATATTTCTCACACCCTGTTTGGGTCATGCTTTTCGGCTTAAACATATTACGTTTCTGCAGGATGGATAGGGGCAAGGGTCCCTATACAGGTACTTGACTATTGTTGAGGAGTAGGAGGGCATGGGACCAAGCCTAGGATCGTTATGCCGCTTCCTGTTGTTTTTCTTTGTTTTGTTGTACTCTGCATTTTGTTGTACTGTATTGATGTATAACATGTTCTGGATATTTACATAGAACATGAGACATGTTGAATCATTATTTTTATCTAGTTGGTTGCCCTTTTACAACACTTGTTTACTTTAAATGTGAATAGATTATTACTTCCTCTGTCGTTGTATGATTTATTTCGTATTCCCGCTGCGCTACACTTTGAAAAATGAGGGCATAGTTTCCCAACTATCCGACATGGGCCCTCGCTGCTAGTCGGCAGCCGCTGGCGTTTGGGGAAATGTGCTTGAGGTCACGTGGAAAATTGGGTTCGGGGCACCCGTCATGTGGCACCCGGGTCCGGGATGTTACAAAGTAGTATTAGAGGGGGTTCTTTTCATTTACTTACTATTTGGAGCCGTACATAGGGATTGGATAAACAGTAGTTGGTAATAAACTATGCCTGGGTGTAGCTAACCCATGTACAGGGAAAATCCTGTCAACCTCGTAATTTTTCAATTCTTTTGAGTTTCCAAAATTTACAGTTGATTTCTTTTCATCGTTGGGTGACACACTTGAGATTGTGTTGTTTATAATTTATCTGTGGGTTCTATTTAGTTGCAACCCGATGAGATGAGGGTATGTCATCTCATTCATCACACATGCTAGAAATCACATGCCATGCATAGTTTACATGCCTTGTAGGTGCATTAGAAATTTCATGTTATTGTGATAGTTGTTGTGAAAGAAAATCATGTTGTTGTGATAGCTGCTCTGATAACATACCTTCTGTGTGATAGGGTATTTTCTTGTGTGATCCTGTTTATGGAATGGACGCCAAACATTGGTTTTTGGGGAGTATGGCCCCCATTGACCGAAATTTGGTGGATCATTAGCTTTTTATTGTTTATAACACAAATAAGATGTCAAACATTGATTCGTGGGGAGTATGGGCCCCCACGGGATGGAATTTGACACTTAGGTGTTTGTTTCAATATTATTCTGGGCTCTAGGGAAGTTTCTGAGGCATACTGTCTGGAAACCCAGTGTACAAAGTGTGTAGTACTTTATACACACCATGTATATTCTTCTATTTGGGATGAAAAATAAACTTTTGGAGTACATGCCGTGCACCCTATGAACACGCCGTGTATTCTCTTCCCATGTCACAAATAGTGTGGGCGGCGACACGGGGAAGGGAAGATCTTGGGGCGAACATGTCGTGTAGCGTTTGTACATGCCGTGTAGTGTTAACCCGGAGTCTTTCCATGTAACTAACAACACGGGTCGATGAACTCCTTCACAGACCCTGCCATGTCAATGATGCACATGCCGGGTAGTGTGACCTGGGGAATCATCCGTGTAACTAACAACATGGTCCGGTGTCACCTCTCATTGAACATGTCATGTACCTGTGGGACACGATGTGTAGTCTTGTCTGAGGACAGACTGTGTGGTGTTAGCCATGTGGCTGGGGAGACAGTGTAGTGTACACACCGTGTGCGGGTGTAACACACCATGTTATTGCAATCCGAGTAGTCAGTCATGTCACAAACAACAAGGGCAGTTGGAAAATAACACTATACATGCTGTGTAGATTATGTACACGCCGTGTAGTTTTGTTCAACTGGAGAAGTGTGGCTTATCCATGTAGAAGGACTCGGGTAGAGGAGGAGAATTGAAGTACATGTCGTGTAGTTAGTATACACGCTGTATAGTCCTGTTTTGAGAATCTTGAAATTCCTTATTCCTCTTGTTTCCTTGGTGGTTCCTTCGCTTTTCGGTCTTAATAATCAGGAATCAAAGGCGTTCTTTTGACCATGTAGTGTCATGCCACCTAGATGATCGCACATTGTTCACTAGGAGAGCAGCAACAAGTATAGTCCAGAAATGGTGGTCCATGGGCTACCAGTGGATCCTCCAGCAGAGCCAGATGCAGCGCCAACTGTTATACCGAACACAAGTGCAGAGGCGCAGTTCCATGAAGGCTTTATGCGGTTCATACAGAACTTTCAGGGAGTACCGCAGGCCGCTACATCTATGGCCGAGCTGACGCATATCTTCCAGTAGTAGCATCTGCCTATGTTTTCAAGGGATGGAGGACTACAGGTTGTGGAGTCTTGGTTGGGATCGATGTAGACTATTTTCGAGCATCTTGAGAGGCCTCCAGGGAGGAGGGTCAAGCTCACGACTTATATGCTGCGTGATTCCACCAAGAGGTTGTGGGATATTTACACCCAGTCAGAGCATCACAGGGACATGGCGTGGGATGATTTTTAGGAAGTATTCTATGAATTATTTTTCCTGGAAACGCTAATGGAAAATAGATCTCGAGAGTCCGTGAATCTATAGCAGGGATTTATGTTGGTGATGAACTATTCTGCTCATTTCACCGAGCTTCAGTGCTTTGCACCCGTGCTGGTGGGTGATGAGACGCTGAGAGACAGGCGCATCGAGGATGGTCTTCAGTATGACATCCAAGCACTGGTGAATGTTTTCATGTTGCATATTGTACATGATATTGTGAAGCAGGCGCTGATTACAGAGAGAAACCTGCGGGAATCTAGTGGTGTGGGCCAGGGCGGTTCAGCACCAGTTCAGGGTATTATTTCTACTGGGAAGAGGAAGAGACAGATGGACTTCTCTCAGGGTGGCAGTACCAGTCAGAAGAATGCTTCAGGTGGCCAGGTTATGTGCTACCAATGTGGTAGAGAGGGGATCAAAAGTCCACAGTGTCAACATGCCCCAGTGGAGTGCTGAGCTTGTGGCAAGATTGGTGATCTATAACAATTTTGCAGGGCATTTCCACCAGTGGATAGTGAGAGGTGTTCTGTGAAGACTTCGTGTGCGGGAGCAAGACCAGTGGTTTCTTACCAGTCAGGGAATTGGAATACGTCAGGTTGTGCAAGCAGAGATGGTGGTCATGTCCGTGGTAGCCAAACACCAGGGTCTCAGAGGCAACAGGGAAGGACAGCTCAGGGTAGCCAGGCTGTGTCATAGGGCTGTGGCACTGGTCAGGCATATGCAGTGCAACAGGCCCAGCTGGAGTAGGATCCTGGACATTCTATAGTCAGAGGTACTATTCTAGTAGCTTCTATCTTATCTTCTGAAATTTTCGATATGGGTGATACACATAGTTTCATATTTGTACCCGTTTTGGAGAGCCTTGGGCTGTGTGTTTCTACTTCATCTGATATCAAGACGCTACACACTCTGTTGGGGACTAGGACGACTGGTGTGCGTCTGTGCAAGGAGTTCCCCCTTGTGGTTGGCGGGAGTCACTATATATGGGACCACTATGTCTTAGAGATGACAGCTTATGACGTCATTCTCGGGATGGACTAGTTGGTTCCCTTTCAATCCTTTGTGTACTGCTATCGTCGCAGGGTGAGTTTCATGTCACTAGAGGGCGGAGAGTTTCCATACAAGGGTGAATGGGATGTTCAAAAGAGTCGAGCTGGAGCAGAGCATCATGGGTGAGGTGGAGTCACAATCCAGATTTCGAGCTTATATCTGGAAGATCATGGGACTTTTCAGACGGATTTCCCTCCAGTTGTTGATCATTTTAGGGATGTCTTCCCAAATGAATTTCCAGGTCTACCCCCGAAGAGAGGTGGATTTCTAAATCAAACTTGTTCTAGGGTAGCACCGTTGTCCATTCCTCTTTACTAGATGGCTACACCTGAGCTGCAGGAGCTCAAGAGGTAGTTAGAGGAGTTACAATCGAAGGGTTTTATCCGAACCAGTACTTCTCCATGGGGTTCACCGGTCCATTATGCAAAGAAGGAAGACGGTACCCTCATACTTTGCGTGGATTATTGGAAGCAGAACCAGTTGAAGGTCAAGAACCGATATTCCTTGCTGAGGATAGATGATCTTTTCGATCAGATTCGAGGAGAACGAGTGTTCTCGAAGATTGACTTGAGATCCAGATATCATCAGCTGCGCGTGAGACCATCGGACATACCACATATAGCATTTTGGAGTAGATATGGTCTTTACGAGTAATTGGTTATGTCGTTCGGGCTCACGAACGCGCCAACAATTTTCATGGCTCTGATGAATTTTTTGTTCCATCCGTATATTGATTCTTTTGTGGTAGTAGTTGTGGATGACATCTTGTTGTAATCTCACACTCGACACGACCATACAACCCATCTTGAGATTGTATTGAGTACACTAAGAGAGAAGCAGATATATGTTAATCTCTCAATGTTCCACTTTTGGATAGACCAGATTCACTTCTTTTGTTATATAATCTTAGAGGAAGGAGTTGCAGTAGACCCAGAGAAGGTGAGAGCAGTGGTTTCTTGGGAGCATCCTAAGAACGTGTTTGAGATACAAAGTTTCTAAGGGCTGGATGGTTACTACAGACGCTTCATACAGGATTTCTCCCGCTTAGAAGCACTGTTGACAGGTCTGACTATGAAGGGTGTGAAATTCTTTAGGTCGGAAGCTTGCGAGGCATATTTTCAGGACCTGAAGGGACTGTTGAACTCCGCACTGATCTTGATACTCCCAGAGCAGGGGAAGAGATATAAATTTTACTGTGATGCATCAGGTATTGGGCTGGGAGCAATGTTGATGCAGGGCAATCGAGTTGTTGCATACGGGTCTCGGTAGTTGAGGACACATGAGCAGAATTACCCGACGCATGATCTCGAGTTGGCTGCAGTTGTGCATGCATTGCGCTGTTTGAGACATTATCTTTTTGGAGAGAATTTTGTGGTTTTCACCGACCAAAAAAGCCTCAAGTATATATTTACTCAGCGTGATGTGAATCCAAGGAAAAGGAGGTGGGTCGAGTACCTACCGTCCTTCGATTTTGAGATTGCCTATACACTTGGTAAAGGTAATGCAGTAGCTAATGCACTGAGCATGAAGACTCAGATACAGGCAGAGCATGAGGCCAGTGGTGAGTGGCAGCTTATGGCCTTGTTCTATGAGATGCATATGGAGGTGCATGAAAAACAAGGGCAGTCTTATCTTTCATCTATAGCTATGACTTCAACACTCCTAGACAGAGTGATGATGAGACAGTTTTCTGTTCCAGAAGGCCTAGTTCTATGGGAGTCGGTGGCATGTGAGGTCCCTCCTCCTGGTTGGACAATAGGCAGTGATGAGGTTATGTGTTTCCATGTATGAGTGTGGGTTCCAGGGGTTATACGCGAGAAGCTGATGCGGGAGTTTCATGCTTCAGCTTGGGTAGTTCTTCCCGGGGTACCAAGATGTACCGTGAATTGATGTGTCAGTACTGGTGGTCGGGTATGAGGAGAGAGATAGTTGGTTTTGTTACGATGATTTCCACCTGTCAGCAAGTTAAGGCGGAGCACGGGAGTCCAGCTGGGCTGTTATAGCAGTTAAGCATTCCGGAGTGGAAATGGGATGATGTCGCGATGGACTTCATGACATGGTTGATGTGGTCACCTAGAAGCAATGATGTCGTATGACTTGTTGTGGACAGACTCATGAAGGTAGCTCAATTTTTTCCGATCAAGGAGACCTTCGGGGTTGACGAGCTCGAAAATTTGTATATCTGAGAGATCGTTGATCTTCATGGGGTCCCTCGTTCTATCGTTTCAGATAGGGATGCCCGTTTTACATCTCATTTCTGGCAGTGTTTTCAGAGGGAACTCGGTACACAGGTGCTTCTGATCACAACATACCACCCTCATACCGATGGCCAGTCAGAGCATACGATATAGGTGCTAGAGGACTTGCTGTGTGCATGTGTCCTGGACTTTGGGGGCTCTTGGGAGAAGCATATACCCCTAGTCGAGTTTTCCTATAAAAATAGTTTTCATGCGACTATTTAAATGGAACCATTCGAGGCTTTATATGGTAGGTCATGTCATTCACCATTGTGCTGGTTAGAGGCAGGTGAGGCAGATTCACTAGGAACACAACTCGTGCCAGAGACTTCTGAGCAGGTCCAGTTGATTCGGAAGCGGATGGCTATCGCGCAGTCTCATCAGAAGTCTTATGCTGATTGCCTCAGACGACCTTTGGAGTTCGTTGTCTGGGATCAGGTTTTCTTGCGTGTTTCACCGAGGCTAGGACACAAGCGAATCAGGAAACATGGTAAGCTTTCACTGAGGTATTTGGGGGCATTCATGATTCTAGAGAGAGTCGGTCTGGTTGCCTATCGTTTTTGGTTACCACAGTGGTATGAAGCCATACACGACGACTTCCACGTATCTCAGTTGCGCCACTATCATTCATACCTGTCTCACATCTTTCAGCATGAGGAGGATGAGCTGGAGGCTGATGCGTCCATTGAGGAGCATCTGATTTGTATCATTTACAAGGGAACGAAGGTTCTCCGAGGTCTGTCAGTTCCTCTCATGCAGGTTCTATGGTAGCATGGACGAGTGCAGGATGAAACCTGGGAGTGGGAGATCGATGTATGTGCTTAGTGGCCAGATTTTTTCACGGCTATATCTTCTCCACCCTTGTAAGGGAAATTCAGGGACTAATTTCTATAAGAGGGAAGTTTATAAGAACCCAGTTCTAATTTTGAGGTACATGCTTCTTCATTTCTCTTTTCCTTAAGTGTTTTTGAAAAAATATGGAAAATGGGAAAAAATCCTAAATTTTGGAACGACACGCCGTGTACTTTTGGCCATGTGGGATGGGTACATGGGGCTTGTAGCCATACCGGTGACGAAGGGTGTAGGAACCGACTACACGCCATGTAGTGGTACTTTACACGCCGTGTAGTCAGTCAGCAAGACGAAACAATAAGGTGGTGGAGCAGCCACTAGCTGGGCGACAGTACACACTATGTACTCAGGAGTACATTCCGTGTACTCATGTCTACAGATGAATAGTATGGCAGTGCTGCCATAGGAACAGTTAAATGAAGGAAGTACACGTCATGTACTTGGATGTACACGCCATGTACTTGGATGTACATGCCGTGTACTTATTTTTTTCGCTTAAATTGGTAGTAGCCTCCCATGTTCACATGAAGGTTTAGAACATGATGAATGAGCTCAGGAAGAAGGGCGGATCATCACGGATCAACCGATAGAGCGTCGGGAATCCATTTCCGCCTTGGACGATCATGTTGGAACCGCGTGAGAAATCCCTCTCTTCTTCGAGCATGTTGCTGACAAAATTATTCTCCTAATGGGAGTTATTTGAGGTTGAATGAATGTTTTCATACCACAGATCTACGCCTTTATTGGGTGTTTCTAGGATCAATGATCGTGTATGCTTCTCGTTGGCGTACAAGGTAGGTTTCTTTGTTTTAATTTTTCTAACTGTCTTGTGTTTTGTGCGTTTTTGTTCCATGAACCCATGTTGGGGTTTCATGTGGCTGAGGCCACAGCTATATTAAATACCTAGAATTGATTATGTAATTTAAATGTGATATTAAATTGGTGGTTGGAATCGTTGCCTGGATCTGGAACCACCCCGGGGTGTGTTCCACTGTTTAGCCGTTTGGCCAGGATACCCGATGGTATTCCTTTATAGTAGTAATTTTAAGAATTTCCTTGAGAGGAATTGATTGTTTACTTCTTATTTACATGTTGGGCATGGCCCAATTACCTATTTAGCCCGTGGTCATTGTTGTGATTAGCCTGTCGGCACTGCACTATTTAGCCTGTGGGCAGTAGTTATTTCGGCCTGACGGAAACTTCTTCCGTGCCTGTGGGCAGATGATTCTGTGCCTTTGGGCGACACTACCTATGCCTGAGGGAAAACTCTGTTATTCCTGAGGAAAGAATCTTGTGTTTGATACTCTTTACCTGAGGGTAGGGGTTTACGTGTCTAAGTACATTAGTTGTTTTCTTAGAATATTCACTTTGGTGATATTTTAAATTATATCATTAAAAATAATATTAAAATGGCAATATAACTGGTTAAGTTAGTTACTTCTTAGTACTTCTTACTTTATTTAATTTTACTACTGCACACTATTGGGGCATTCTTACATGCAGTTGGGCATGGGCTTTTGGCAGGTGCCTACTGAGATATATTTCTCACACCCTGTTTGGGTCATCCTTTTTGGCCCAAACAGATTACGTTTCTGTAAGAGTGGATAGGGGCAAGGGTCCCTATACAGGTACTTGACTGTTTCTGAGGAGTAGGAGTGCATGGGACCGAGCCTAGGCTCGCGATGCCGCTGCCAGTTGTTTTTCTTTTTTTTTTCTATACTTTTCATTTTGTTGTACTGTATTTATATATAACATGTTCTGGCTATTTTTTTAGAACTTGAGACATGTTGAATCATTATTTTTATCTGGTTGGTTACCCTTTTACTGCACTTGTTTACTTTAAATGTGCATGGATTATTTCTTCCGTAGTCGTTGTATGATTTATTTCGTATTCCCACTGTGCTACACTTTGAAAAATGAGGGAATAGTTTACCCACTATCAGACCTAGGCCCTTGCGGCTAGTCAGCAGCCTCTGGAGTTTGGGGAAATGCACTTGAGGTCACGTGGAGAACCGGGTTTGGGCACCAGTCGTGTGGCACCTGGGTCCGGGACATTACAATCAGGACCATCTTTTCTGAAAAATATACCATTTAGTTGATAAAGAAAATGAGGATCTTAGAGATGTAATTATGAATATGATTCATGGATTTTTTACCCCTAATGTTGTATAACCCCATATAAAAATTGTTTTAGTAACATAACTCTTGTTTGTGTCATTTTTACTTTAACATTAAATAAAAAGTTATTTATGTCATTTCCCAACCAAAGTGGCTCCATGGGGTCCCCAAGTTGACCCGTGGCTTTTCTTGGTCGGCCATGACACATCCAATAAGGTTAGGACATGTGTCTAGGTCATTTCATATTATTAAAGCATTATTTTTACCTTTAACTACATTAATTACCACTAATCGCGATTAAAAACTTAATAAGTTACTATTCACCAAAAAATTATTTTAATCTCATTGAACCACATTTTAATTCTTAATGACAACCATGTATGTCCGATTTTTGAAATTCAAAACACAAAGGTGGCAAAATTTCATTTAAACGAAAAATCAGTTTCTTTAACTACCACTTAGTGATTTCACTATTCATCAAAAATTGAAGTTTTTCAGAAAAATACCAAAACTTCACCCTAAGCTATATTTGATATTATGAATTCAAAAATGAAGTCTATTTTAAAAAATTCAAAACATATAAGTCACATTAATTAATTTAATAATTAATTTCCACTGTCAGAGCAAATAGCGTGTTTTTATGAAACAATAAGTATCAAAAGATGGACACCAGTTTAAGTCCAATTTCAAAGTGAAATTGATTTCAATGACCACCATTGGATTAAATGGTAAAAATATATTCTAATTTCACTTCAAAACCGATTCAAAATATAATATAATCATATAAATAAATTATATTAAAAAGAAGTTTTGATGTAAAATGCAGTATTTTTAACTATTCATTAAAAAATGAACATTGTCAGAAAAATACCAAAAATTCAAACAAGGTAAATATTGATGTCTGAATCATAAAGAATAAGTATATTTTTACAAACATAGTTTATAAAATTGTCAGAAGATAGATTCAAAAATGGTTTGCCATCAAAAGGCAGTAAAACAATCTTTTAAAAATATTAGTATATTCCATGCTTAAGATTGGATTTATTTTCATTTTACGCCTCTAAAACACTATCTAGTTCATTAATAGACATAGATAAAAATATCTATTATTCATTACTTACTTGGGATGTTACATCCTTCCCCCCTTTAGAAAATTGCATCCCCTCAATTTATTTACTTATCAAATAAATTGGGGTACTTATCCCCCATTGCATTTTCAGATTCCCATGTTGCCTCTTCCATCATGTGGTTTTTCCACAAAACCTTTACCTGCTTAATCACCTTATTCCGTAACCCTTGATCCCTGTGGTCAAGAATCTGGACTGGTTGTTCCCCATAAGATAGGTTCTCTTCCAGCTAAACTACCTCTGGACTCAAAACATGAGATGGATCTGGCATGTACATCCTTAACAATGAAATGTGAAAAACATTGTGTACCTGAGATAAACTCGGAGGTAAAGACACTCGGTAAGAAACTGATCCAACTCTCTACAGAATTTCATATGGTCCAATGAACCTTGGACCCAGCTTTCCTTTCTTACCAAATCGCATCACACTTTTCCATGGTGATACTTTGAGAAAAACATGATCACCTACCTCAAAAGATAGATCCTTCTCCTATTATCTGCATAACTATTATGCCTACTCTGAGCTGTTCTCATGTGCTTCTGAATCAGCTGAACTTTTTCTGCCATCTCTTCTACCAATTCTGGTCTTATCAACTTCCTTTCACCCACTTCAACCCAGAAAGTTGGAGTTCGACACCGCTTCCCATATAATTCTTGAAATTGTGCCATCTGTATACTGGAATGAAAACTGTTATTATATGAAAATGTAACCAAAGAAAGATGTTGGTCCCAACTTCCCTGATAATCCATAGAGCAAGAACGTAGCATATCCTCCAAGGTCTGAATTTTTCGTTCTGACTGCTCATCTGATTGAGGATGAAAAGATGTACTAAAATTTAATTCAGTACCCAGCGACTTCTGAAGGCCTTTCCAAAAGTTAGAAGTGAACCTGGGATCACGATCAGATATAATGGATAGAGGAACTCCATGTAACCTGACTATCTATTTAAGATACAAACGGGAAAGTTGATCAAGAGATAAAGTATCTCGTATAGAAAGGAAATGAGCAGACTTGGTCAAGCGATCAACAATAACCCAGATTGCATTATTACCTCGAGATGTCTTCGGTAATCCCACAACAAAGTCCATGGATATATTCTCCCATTTCCACTCTGGCACTGGTAGAGGATGAAGCATCCCTTTCGGTAACTGTCGCTCTGCTTTAACCTATTGAAAATTCAAACACTTCACAGTAAAGTCATCAATATCTCTTTTCTTTCCATCCCACCAGTAATACTCCTATAGATCTCTATACATCTTAGTACTGCCTGGATGAACTAAAAACGGAGAACTATGAGCTTCACATAACAACTCTCTCTTCAACTGTGAATCACAAGGCACACACAATCTCTTCCCAAATCTCAAAACACAATCATTATCAATGTTGAATTTAGGAAACTTACCTTTTTGAACCAGCTCTACCTTTTTCTGCAACTCGCTGTCTTGCTTCTGTGCTTGCTGGATTCTGTCTGATAAAGAGGATTTCACTGATACATGAAACAAAACAGAAGGACTTTCTGAACCAACAACTACTATGCCAAAGTTCATCAAATCCTTAACCAAAGGATCAAGTTCCAAACACAACATCGTTAATGAAGCATTACTTTTTTGACTCAAAGCATCAGCCACTTTATTTTCTTTTCCCAGATGGTAATGAATTGTACAATCATAATCCTTGATTAATTCTAGCCATCTCCTTTGTCTCATATTCAATTCTTTCTGAGTGAATATATACTTTAAACATTTTTGATCAGTATATATTTCTCACTTTACACCATTCAAATGATGCCTCCAAATTTTTAAAGAGAAAACAACAACAGCTAATTCCAAATCATGTGTACGGTAATTTACCTCATGAGTTTTCAATTGTCGTGAAGCATAAGAAATTACCTGATCATTCTGTATTAGGACACAACCAAGAAATTTCAATGAAGCATCACTGTATATAACAAACTCACCATTCCTGGAAGGTAGTGCCAAAACTGGAGCATTCGCCATTCTTCTTTTCAATTCCTGAAAACAATCATCACATTCTTTTGTCCAGATAAACATAACACCCTTCCGAGTTAGCTTAGTCATTTGACTGGATAATCGTGAAAAATTTCTAACAAACCTTCGGTAATATCCTTCCAAACCAAGGAAGCTACGAATCTCGGTTACATTTGTGGGTCTTGGCCAGTCTTCCAGAACTTTTGTTTTTTCAGGATCAACAGTTATCCCATCTATAGAAACAATGTGACCAAGGAAAGAAATTTTTTTCAACCAAAACTCACACTTGCTGAATTTTCCATACAGTTTCTTTTCTTTTAAGGTTTGCAGGATAACCCTTATATGTCTTTCATGCTCCTCTTTACCTTTAGAAAACACCAAAATATCATCAATTAAAACAACCACAAACTTATCCAAGAACTCATGGAAAATTCTATTCATTAAGTCCATGAATACAGCAGGTGCATTGGTTAGCCCAAAAGGCATTACTACAAATTCATAATGGTCATATCTTTTATGGAACGCAGTCTTCGGAATATCTGCCTCCTTTACCTTCAGTTGATGGTACCCCGATCTCAAGTCATTCTTTGAAAAAAATGAGCTCCCTAGAGCTGATCAAACAAATCATCGATATGAGGCAAAGGATATTTGTTCTTAACAGTGATATTATTCAAGGCCCTATAATCAATGCAAAGTCTCATAGAACCATCTTTCTTTTTAACAAATAAAACATGAGCACCCCATGGTGATGTTCTAGGTCGAATGAAACCTTTCTCTAATAAATATTGCAAATGCTTCTTCAACTCTAAAAGATCAATTTGAGCCATTAGATAAGGGGGTTTTGAAATTGGCTTAGCATTAGGAACTAAGTCAACAGTAAAATCAACTTCCCGATCTTGTATTCTTCCAGGAAACTCATAAGGAAAAACATCAGGATACTCATTTACCACTGGCACATCATTAATCTGAACAGTTCCTTTATATTCAACGATGTGTTCAAGGTAACATTCATTTTCATCTTTTACAAGATTCTTGGCCTCTTGATAAGTTATCAATAGTAAGGGTTAATTCCTGTACACAAACTGAAAGTCCTTCTGAAAAGAAACTTTTTTAGATCTACAGTCAATCTTAGCATGGTAAATAGAGATCCAATCCATACCCAGGATAACATCAAACTCTACTAGAGGTATAACAATAAGGTTTTCAAGTAGGTTCATTACACAGATAAGGATAGGAAGATTCTTATAAATTCTTTTTGCCTCAACATTTCCCCCAGGTGTTTTTACCACAAGTTCAGAAGTCATTTCTTAAGATGGTATTCCCATTTTACTAGAAAAGTTTTCAGAGATGAAAGAATGTGTAGACCCCGAATCAATGAACACACTGGCATAATCTGAAAAAACAAACAAAGTACCTGATACAACTTCATTTGATGGCCTGACGTCTTCTTAAGTAGTTGCAAAGTATTTCACCACCCCTTTCTACTTGTAGTCTAACTGCTTCCCATCACCCAAGCTCTTTGTCGGACACTCGTTTGCATAGTGACCCATCTCAATGCACTTATAATATTTCACCAACTGTAAATCAAATTTGGTCTTACCATCACCCTGATATTTTTCAGTGCAATCACGAGCCTTATGTCCCATCTTACCACATCGGTAGCACTTTCCAGAATTCAGAAGACATTCCCCCGCATGCCTTTTTCCACATTTATCACAAACTAGAAACTTAGTTTTCTTACCATCATACTTTTTTGGAGAATTATTACCTTTCTCCTGCCACCTCGGTCTCTTCTTCTACTGGTTGTTATAGAACACTTGGTCATCGGGAAACTCCATTTCCACCTTCTCATCACATCGAACAAGATTTTCATAACTTTTAAACTCATGAGAAGCTAATTCCCTTCGATATTTTGGCTTTAATCCTGAGTAAAAACGATTGATTTTACTATCAAGGTCTCGGATAAAATTTGGAGAATACCTTGCCAATCGAGTGAACCTTTTTTCATAGGTAGCCACTGAGTCTTCCTCTTGCCTCAATTCCAAGAATTGCTTTTAAATCCTAAGTCGAAAATCCTTAGGAAAATACTTCTCAATAAACATACCTTTGAATTCATCCCAGTCGAGAGCATCAATCTCATCGGCGTCCCTGATATTTTTAACCATCGACCACCACTGATCTACTTCACCCTCCAAACGGTATATAGCAAGACTAACCTTTTGATTGTATGAACACCCCATGACATCGAAAATCTTCTCCAGTGCTTTAATCCACCCTTCAGCTAGCACATGGTCAAATGATCCTCTGAATGATGGGGGATGTTGCCTCAAGAAATGTTCCACCACTGACATGTTCCTATGCGGTTGATCTGGTTGATCTCGTGCATGGATACCACCACCATTTATAGCCTGATTCAACTATTCCATCACTACAACAAACTGTTCAGTTCCAATTCTGACCATCTCGGGATGCTGATTCGGAAGGTTATTTCCTTCTGTATGCCTTCCTAGCACTGGTTCCCTGTTTCCTCTGTGGAAAACCATTCTGAACAAATATGTCTTAGATGAAGCAACATGGTAATCTTCAAATGCTATATGATTTCAAAAAAAAATATTTTTGGATAATAATTTAATAGAATTATAACTTCTAATGTTATCTAAACAACCTCTGATACCAACTATAAGGCCCCATCCTTAAACCTTACTTAATCTTGAGTTATTACAAGATTACACATTGAGGATCTTTTCGGGTTTAGGGTTTTAGAGAATTAGATCATAAAACTTGCATTACATTCCATATATAAACAAAGTGGTTACATAAAGATAGTATTCTTCATTCCCATCAATGGAAAAATATTTATAATAAAACATGGATTATTTCTTGACACTTCCTTGACACTATCATCATATCATGTACCTTTCCCTTGACCTGTGAAAAACATTTCAAAAAAAAACTTGGGATGAGCATGAAAATATCAGTAAGGGATATAATAATATGGAAAGGAAACATGGGTACATATTTACATAATAATGAGATCATACTTTACTCGTAAAACATATGCATTTTAACATACCTCATCAAATCATGAATAAATCATAGAATTCATAAGACATATAGGTAACTTGAGGCATTCATAACATTCTTACGTAGGGAGTAACCCTCTTGGTTACGTTTGGAATACCCATCACAGTATATTCCCTAAATCTCTTTGGAGAAACCTTAACGTTTCACTCCTTCACGTTACCCAATGCATTGGAGAGCTATATCAGGCTCACCCGCCCTTAGTCTATCACGGAACCACCCGTCTTCATAATAATGCCCAAGAACCTCAACATAATCCTATCACATAAAACATGCATAAATGAAACATAACATTTCCACCTTTCAATCACAATATATCAATACAACACATTGATATAAAAACATTATGAAAACAATTTTCAATACCAAAATAAAAGAAAAGTAAAAGATGGTATTTATTTTTTTTCTTTTTAAAAAAATGTATGGCTTGTAGAGGAAGCCGAAACTCAAATAATGGTCATGGCGGCGGAGAAGTCATTGTCGCCGCATATGTACGAAAAAAACATTCCCTTTTGTCGTTTAGTAAATGCTTCGTATAAAAAAGATTCCTTTTGAATAAATGTAAAAGTCAAATGGTTTTATACACCGTATAAAAAAGGTTGTGTATAAAACAAAATATGCCTAAATGAAAGGATATTAAGATGAAGTCCCATACCTCGGGTCCGACTTGACTCGATTGTTCTTTAATGTCCTGAATAATAAACTTGAGTTAATTTATACTTGCTTAAGAAGCTTTTTCAAGTTCATTATTCCTTTTATATCACTTATTTCCATGTCATGAACACTATGTGATTATTTAAGGTAATAACGGTTGTTTTAACGATCATTGGTACTTGAGTAAAAAATAATCCCTTTATAATTACAAGTTGTTTATGTATCCATTATATCCAGAATTATAATCATGATGTATATATCATATATTTCCAGTATATACATGCATTTATAATATTACATAATCATTTAGAGGTAAGAAATGAAATGCATCGTTCATGGAGATGGTAAGCCGTACGTATGCATGAACGCTACTTTCATTTCTATTTCGTATTTTATAGAATGGAATCATAATTATATAAAGGTATATTATAATTCCAGTATAATATCATATATAATATCATAGTTCCATCCTTTATATGTCCCACATATAGCATTAACGAATCACATCACTTTGAGGGGGCGGTAGTCCGCACTTCCTTAAATGAAGATATCGTGTTTACCCATAATGGAAACCATAAAGGTATGACCAAAAAGAAAAAACATAAGCTTAAGGAAAAAATAAACATATTATATATCATATATAAATATATTGACATCTTAATGGCCACCTTTTAAGGTGTTAAAAGAATTTTGAACAATCATCGTTTCGGGAGGCATAAATTCACCATCCACGGAAACAGAATGTTCGTTAACCATTAGATATAGGTGTGTGTAAGTGTAGCTAGAATACATATTATAACAACATCATAGTATATTTATTATACTGTATTTGTTACAAAGGAAAAAGAATAAAAAGAGTTTAGGGGCTTGGAGAAGAAAAATAAAACAAAAGGACTCAAAAAAAGACATTACCTTAAAATCGGGTAACTCCCTTTGGTTTGAGCTCAAAGGCTTCCTTGGGAAGACTTCTTCCAAAAGAGATGCATCAAGGAGTAAGAGAGGGAAGTGGAGAGACAAAATGGGTAGGGTTTGGCCGATCCAAAGGCTTTGGGAGTGTAGGTAAGGAGGTAGAGGTGGGGGACTTTTATAAAAGGAGAGGAGGGGCACTGTTCGAAAGTAAAGATAAGTCACTTTATTTTAAAATGAGTTTAGGATTAAAAAGGTCCCACATTGATATAATTCTAGTATAAGGTGATAAGGGTTAGAAATAAACTCATCCAATAAGTTTTGGCCATGTGTAGGTTTTAGATTTTACATTAACTTTCCATTTTATTTAAATCGTTAAATAATGAGGTCATCGCTGCATCATCCAAATGTCATAAATAATTTAATTTATTTAATGTCTAAAAATTATAAAAAAAATTACTATGATGTATTAAATCTTTTTATATTTGTTATTAATATTTATAGTCAAACATACGACTTGTATAACACCATATAAAAATTGTTTTAGTAACATAACTCATGTTTGTGTCATTTTTACTTTAACATTAAATAAAAAGTTATTTATGTCATTTCCCAACCAAAGTGGCTCCATGGGGTCCCCAAGTTGACCCATGGCTTTTATTTGTCGGCCATGACACATCCAATAAGGTTAGGATATGTGTCTAGGTCATTTCATATTATTAAAGCATTATTTTTACCTTAAACTACACTAATTACCACTAATCGCGATTTAAAACTTATTAAGTTACTATTCACCAAATAATTATTTTAATCTCATTGAACCACATTTTAATTCTTAATGACAACCATTTATGTCGGATTTTTGAAATTCAAAACACAAAGGTGGAAAAATTTCATTTAAATGAAAAATCAGTTTCTTTAACTACAACTTAGTGATTTAACTATTCATCAAAAATTGAAGTTTTTCAGAAAAATAACAAAACTTCACCCTAAGCTATATTTGATATTATAAATTCAAAAATGAAGTCTATTTAAAAAAATTAAAAACATATAATTCACATTACTTAATTTAATAATTAAGTCCCGCTGTCAGAGCAAATAGCGTGTTTTTATGAAACAATAAGTATCAAAAGATTGACACCAATTTAATTCCAATTTCAAAGTGAAATTGATTATAATCACCACCATTGGATTAAATGGTAAAAATATATTCTAATTTCGCTTCAAAACCGATTCATAATATAATCTAATCATATAAATAAATTAGATTAAAAAGCAGTTGTGATGTAAAAAGCAGTATTTTTCACTATTCATTAAAAAATGAACATTGTCAGAAAAATACCAAAAATTCACACAAGGTAAATTTTGATGTCCCAATCATATATAATAAGTTTATTTTGACAAACATAGTTTATAAAAGTGTCAAAATATAGATTCAAAAATGGTTTTCCATCAAAAGGCAGTAAAACAATCTTTTAAAAATATTAGTGTATTTCATGCTTAAGATTGGATTTATTTTCATTTTAAGCCTCTAAAACACTATCTAGTTCATTAATAGACATAGTTAAAAATATATATTATTCATTACTTACTTGGGATGTTACATATCACATGATGGAATCTTATAGTGGATAGAGGGTTTATGATGACAATTACTGAGTATACCTAGAGTTTGATGTTGTAGAAATGGTATTCCTATTAATATCTACATGGGAGAAATTCATGAGATTTGGGAATAAGGAAATGAATATTCTATGTTACATATACACCTTTTAGATACATGATCTCAAATGAGTGGTGGCGTACCAACATTCAATCCCACAAAACCTATCTAATGTACATGATGTATTCTACGTTTCCCTCATGGGATAGTAAATATGCTACCCCTCACATATAATCAATCTACAAGATATACACTTTGATAGTTATATTCCCTTTTATAGGTAGACGTTGGACATCATAGATCATAGACACAATGGTATAACATATAAGATTATGAAGTTGGTCAAAATGTTGTGGAGAAACCAAAATATTAAAGAAACAAGTTTGGAACCAAAGGACGTGATGAAATATAATTATCCTCATCTATTTTAGTGGGGAAAAAATAAAATTTAGTGGGTGAAATTTCTAAATGGGGGAAAATTGTAATGCCCTAAACATTTATAAGTAAAATTTCTCTTATAATTTAATTAAATCTCCTATTACGTAATATGATTATAGAAAACACACAAACTTATTTTTTTATAATATTCAATAGATCTAAAAGAATGTTAATCATTATTACCATTGATAATATAGATTTCGAACAGCGATCCCATGATAATTATAGAATTAGTATTTTAAAAAAAATGCAGCTAACATAGAAAATTGTTGTGATTGCCTCAAGCAATATGATCATACACTACGGAACCCATTTATTAGATCATTCAAGGGAGATTACATCAATGAGATCTTCCCTTGACCAATACTAGGTTGAGATCTAATAACATAAGAATGATTGAATACTTTTACTAGGGCAGTTCAAGCTCATAAAGATCATGAACTGGACCATTTATGATTATCCACCCAATGAAAGACTCACCATGACACACCTTTGACTTAGGGATTCTCGCCTTATCTTATATTTTCATGTTTCATTAGTATCTTATTCCTTCTGTTTAAAATTATTAAAGATGAGATATTTATTTACATGTCAATATTACTTCCCATTTGATTTCCAAATTATTAGATACCCCATCAACTATCATTAAACTAATTAATATATTTTTACGTGATGTTGTTATACTGTCAAAATTTCACTTTGATATTCCATGCCAATAATATTTTTTAGTGAATAACATACCCATTTCAAATCATGGGTGTCTATTTGTTTATTAATATAGTTAATTAAAAAGGGATATACATGTATGAATTCCACACAACATAATCATGGAATAAAATAAGATGATGAATTGGACCATGTTGTATGATCTTTGTGGAACACATAATAATGAGAATGAGATGAAAGGGATGGGTGCACCCAGAATCAAATATCATTTAGATGAATTGACTAATATTTAGTATCATGAGACATCATATTAGGATAGGGAGTGAACCTGATTCCTTTGTTGGACTTTTTCCATCATGATGTCTTGGTAGTTAGGCATGACGTATGTTTATGTAGTAATGTTTTATGTTGTTTCCACATTTCCCATATTTCTATTATGATTATCTTATTATATAATGTCTAATTTTCCATGTTTATGATTTTCAATCCACTTATACACCATTGATATGCCTATTTTCTAATAGCTGTTACCTAGTTCCATGTTTATTACATTATTGGGATTTATAGATCACTGCATTCTTATATATTCCCTAGGTAACCATGTGTTGTTTTAAAATCCATTGATTTTCAGAAGCTTTTTAAGGATATTTTCAATAAGTTTTTAACACATGTTCGAGATGTTGTGTTATTTACCTAATTCCAAAAAAATACAGTACTAATAGATATTATTTTTTGTATTATGTAGACTTTTATGTAAAAATTAATAAATTAATTAGTAATAATGAGTAGAGTTTTAATGGAATGACTCTTGAAGTGTTAGGGGACCAGGAGATAATTTATGACTAGTAAGATAGAGATATATTTTTTCAATGATAGGCTGTGAAGTCTAGGATATATTACATTAAAAATCCAAGAACATGTCCTTCCAAAAAAATTATTCTAAATACCACCAAAATCTTAGTAAATAAAATAAATCTATAAGAAAAAACTCCACTACAAGATAAAAACAACAGCTATATGTTAAAAAATTCATTTTCATGCATTTAAAATAAATTTGGGTAATACTCTAATTAATTATTATTTCTCAAATAGATAATGAATCATCTAATAATATAGGTTAGAGATGGTGATTAAAATTTACATGATAATTCTGAGACATGACATAATTTAGGGAACACAAGGTCTATCCTGTATGCTTATAAACTACTCAGAGTGGCCCACTCATTATATAATCATTATTCCCCAAATTTTAGTTCGATCCATGTAGATGTATATATCACATGGTCTCCCAATTCCATAGAGAATTAAAGACCCACCTTTTTTATGAACAAGATCTATACAGGATATTCTGACACATGTTCTCTTGATTATAGACATTGGAGTATAATGAAATGACACATTCCTTGTATTAAAATTAGACATGGAAATAAGACCTTTTTCATTCAAATAACTATGTGTGTCTTGATTCTTATTTTTATGAAATATATAGTGATAAAAATATTCACATTATAAGACATATTTTTCAAATTCATGACCAATCTATTTGACCATAAAAATCAGTAAACTTCTTGTAAAATATGTGGGATCATTAAAATGAAAATAACTTTAGTACAAGTTTGTGACATTAAACATAATCAACATTTGGGTACATTTATTGTTGCTATAAAAATAAGAAACATTTTTTTCAAACATGTATGACCATAAATGTCATCACTTCTTAATGATAGTTTCATTACTAAAAAAAATCAACAGAATATGAGGTTGTAACCCATCATAATGAGAATTTGTTCTATATATGATGATATAAACTTTTCGGTGGTCAAACTGTTCTCGAATATTCATATTATGTGTCAAATAATTACTTATATTCGATTTATGAGTCAACACAAACCATTTACTTAAGTCATGATACTCCTATTAGAATAACATAACATTATGTAGATTAATCCTCTTTATTCTACCTTACATAGATGTTTTTGTAATACAGATTGACTGATCCAAAGGGCCCCTGCTATTATTTTCTTGTGAAAAACATAATTATCCAAAGATCCTATAAAATAACCCATAGGATTTTTTGTAGGCCTGGAAGAGAATTCCATATTGACCCCATGAACTATTCCTAGATTGAGGTGGCATTAGTTTTTTTTCAATTACTAATGACCATTATAGTCATGAAAGACTCCATTTATAGTTGATTTGGATAGTTAAATAGTATAATTTACACACTCCATAACCCAAGTATTTAAGAATATTTCAATTACCATTTATGTTACAAATTCATGAATTGCATAAAATTACAATTTAAATTTATGAAATTATATTCTTATACTCATTACTATTTGGGAATGCCTCTCCTATAGAGACTCTACAGCATAAAAATGACATTAATTTTTTTGGAAATTATATTATACCATGTGGTCCAAGATTCATGACTGTCAAAATGATTTCCCATTATTTTCTATTGAAATTCATATCCACAAAATGGTTTTTCATGTCTTGAAAATATACAATTTCCCACTCATTGATCTAATGTTTCTAGATATAAATTGACAAAAACTATTAGTCTGATTTCTATGATATGAAACAAAGTGTAGTTAACCATAAGATCATATATACTATAATTTTCCTCCTTATTCACATCAGGTTTCTATTTCCCTTTCATTATGTACCATCTCTCCCACCATTCGTAGTTCATGTTAGGTGACCTTGAACCGTAAAAATATTTGGTAAAAGTGGTATGAACATGAATTCTATCCCAAAATTAGTCTAATATAAAAACAATAAACAATAAATGAAAAGCGATAGATCACTCACCGAAATGAAAACTCAAAAAGGCCACCCTGTTCAAAATTCAAGACACACCTCTCCTGACATACGACCTTAGTAGCCTAGAAAAAACACGAGCATTTGAAAAAAAAGATAAGGAATATAACATACCTGGTAGAAAACCAAAAAATGGAGGAATGATTAAAATATTGATTATTTCTCTCTAGTACTATCATATAATTTCATGTAATGAATATAGGGAAAAAATACTAATATATAAAGATTGTAATCACTTCAACTTGTCCACATAAAAAAATCTATCATTGATCACTAGGTCTATTGGAATAGGGGAAAATTAGAGCACATATTTTGTCCTCACGATCTATATATGGGTACTAAGTCCTCATTTTAATGAATAATAATGAAATGATATATGGTCTATCCTATATAACCTTAAAACAGTTTGACCGCCTAATCCTGGTAGCCAAAAACATTGTCATGGGAGTCACATCTTCAAATTCTCTCCATAGAAACTGGGGTCTATAAACGTGATTCTGTGATAATGTGACGATATCTAGTCACTTCATATTAGAAAGAACTACATCATAGAATTATTTATAGTTTCATCCATCAATGATCCTATTTTTAAAATAATATCCTTCTATTTATGTGTTCAATAAATATATGTGGCCCTTTATCATAACTATGTGCATCTTGATTCATTCTCTCTTGAGATATGTATTGATGTCCCCATACCTTATCAGGGACACATCTAAAAAATCAACCATTCTCCCGCTCTCTATTCTATAATCTATACATTTCAAAATTTAGGATTTCTATACCTTTGGTTGAGATTACTCTAATGGAAATGTCCAAAGATTCAATTAAATGTTTCTTCTTGGTGAAATCAAATATCCATGAGAAGAAATTAAAATTTTGTAAAGAATCATATGATGGGTGAGATAACTACACATCCCACTAGATGATTTCGGAAATAATCAATGGGACATAAGTTTACATTATAATCAGATTTTCTTCCTTCCAAATGAATGTAATTATATGACAGTGTAAGAATATTTCTTTTATTAAAAAATACATGCCATGAAATTTTATACCTGAACCATGATATAATCCTCCCTTAGACAATAAATGTTGAGTTTGAGTTGAGATGTGTCTCAATGTGGTAATAATAAGGTGGGATTTATATTTTCATGTAGACTCCTCAATAAAAAATAGATAGAAATTCCCCTAAAATGTTACCAAATATGGTTGAATGGTAGTGAGAAACTTCATATTGGAGTAGTTCATAGATTATTGGAAATGTATGTTAGAAGGTGTTAATTTCATAAAACACATTTTTAGGGTATTCAATGAACTTTTTTTCAATATGAAATATTATATATGGTTTATAAACTACATTTAGGTGTGTAGTTCACTTCACAGGCTTTTATTAGATTGGTTTCTTATCCAAAATGGACTTATAGATCAACATATATGGTAATCAAATATTGGTCTCTCACATAGATTCATCAGCCTCAGGAAAACACCATATAAATTTATAACTAGTTTTCAAATCACCCATATAATTCTAGTATACGTGGTTTACATTCATTTCAAGACATCCCTTACAGGCCTCCTATAAATAGTACACCTACACATGAAAACCAATGGGTGAATTTTTCATCACTTCACAACCTAAGCTGTAGAGTTATCCTAAGAAAAATATAGGACTATCATTTTATAAGATAATGGTAGTTTCTCCTATCAACTCTATTTTGAAAGTTTTATTTAATCACACAACCCATTGTCAAGGATGTGTGAAAGAATTTTATTAAAAAATTTATTAACCTAATTAATAGTCATATGGTTAACTACATTTAATCTAAAGATTCATGAGGTTTTGAAGCACCTATATAGTCAACCCTTAATCCTTAGTGGATTAGCAGTTCAAGGTGGTGATGATAAAAAATAAGGAATTATTAATATATCTATGCATAATCGAGAATTAGATGAAAGAAATATGATCTTGGGATAAAAAAACTAGAATAAATATCAAATAGTTGGAATTAATGTAAATATAACCTATAAATTGTGATGGATCGATAAAATAATGAATAATTATATATTCTAAATCAAATCAATTAATAAAAAATCACAAACATATTTAAAACAAACAGTCAAGGAAGACTCGTGTCTGAGATGATGATTAATGTAGTGTGGTTATTGAAATAGACATAAAAAAAGAGGTGTTGTCGAAGTTGATGAAAGGAAATGGAATGAAATAGAACTAACTTTGATTCAATGAAACAATGAATTAAATGAAATAAAAAGAGTTTTGGATAAGAATATATCCACACAGAAAAATAAAAAAAAAGAGAGAATAAAGGTAATCTGAACTATCTATGAATTGAGGGTGATGAAAATATTAATTGGACCATGAAATACATGGAATGAAAGTCCATTATGTCATGTAATAGCTTCTGTGACTTTGGTCCCAACATCTACAAATCCAATAATTTGATTCCATTCCATATGACGAAGATCCACTATTTATAATGAATAATATATACAAAACATTGACTGAGTGAGCCTTCAAAGCTTTCATATCACACAACCCTTGAATTTCATGTATGAAATTTACTTTTGGAGGGATTTTGGTTTTTAAAATATGCACATCGTGTAGTGGATTTACTTGTTGTATAATGTATTCAAGTCTTGTATAAGATTTATAGGTTGGTCTGCAGCCTTACAAGAATGTTGTGAATGATTTTTAATCATCAATATTGTGATAGATGATGTATAAATGTTATTTTTTGGATTTTTCAGTATTTATTTTTATATTAATAATTATTATTTCTGTAAAAAAACCAAAACCTATTGAAATATAAATTTTTTGATAAATAACCTTTAATTAATGTATAAAAAATGTAGGTATGGTTTCAACTAATCCCTAGGGATAAGAAACATTGCTAACCCTCACTGTATATAAGAACCTTTTCCATATCCAACATTGGATAAGAGACTTTGTTATCCCATTACATTATGATTCCCCTTCACAAACCCTCTATCCATGTCTAAGAACCATCGTTTTCCTTATCTATGTCTATGCACCATCTCTATCCCTCAGTAGGGTGAAGACCCTTCACTATACCTCTAACTATGGATAAGAACCTTTTCTATCCATCCCCATGGCTAATCATCTTCACTATCCCTACAACTGGTATTTGAACATTTGATATCCCCCATTAGGGATAAGTACGAATTCACTTGGGAATCATTATTGGGAGTCAACTCATTCCATATACCCACAGAGTTGGGATACTTCTTTATATGTTTTCATCCTAATATCTGTAAGCCCAATGATAACTATTACCCTTCCTTATCTTTTTACCACTAAAATGGGGGAAGAAATGACACATGTCCATCCTTCAAGGATTAATAACAAACTGAAAATTCAATTACTATGATTCGAGATACCCCTCTTGATTCTAGAAAAAATGGGAATCCTTCTTTGTGCATTTACCAAATAATCCTTCAATCACCATGAGTCGAGATACTCCTCACTATTCAAAATACATGGTTATATTTTTTAGGTCTAATCCCAATCTAAACATTCAATCATCATGAGTCGAGATACTACTCATGGTTCCATATGCATGGGAATAATCATAGGTGTAAGCCATATTGAAACAATTAAACCACCAAGAGTTGAGACACTAGTCCTGGTTCTAGAAACATTAGAATCCTAGTAGGTGTAATCCCTAAGAAAATCATCAATCTCCATTGAGATGAAGCACTCCTAATGTATTTATAAAATATAATCTTACATGAACCACATACTAGGTTAGGTATCCAGGGTAACTCATAAATAAATATAATATTAAAATATATTGTTATTCTCTCATGTGATGTGGATGATCTTATATAATCTCTTATTTCCAACAAGAAATAGTGAATTATGTGGGATTAGATATTGATGATGATCATTCCATCCACACAATGATTGTGATATTATTGTGGGATATAGTTTGAGGTGTGATCTATGACCATGAAACCGAACAATGTGGAATCTGAATCTTATTATTAGTATGACGTGTAGGATGCCTCTCTGAGATTCAAACCCAATTTTTTCATCAAAAATTTTATCAAAATAACTGGGTTTTTATTCATTCTTTCACAAGAGATATTAGACACCTCTTTGAGGCTCAATCCCAAATCAAATACACAAACCACCTCCCTCGACAACAATAAACTCCTGATAGCCCATATAGTAGGATTTAAAATAAATATTAATTAATAATAATATATATATATATAAGGAATATATAATATTTATAGAGGTTCGATTCTAATATACATTCCTAATCCGGTCACTAGCACTAGTGTAACTAGTACCAACCTAGTATTTTGAAGATGATTCAAAAATATGTCTTAATTACTTAAGAGAGTCTTGGATTTGACAATAATGTTGCAACCAAGGATTCTCTTTGCTGGTAATGGATTTTGGTTTTTGTTTTCTTAAATCCCTAGTGGGTTCATCGATGAGTTTTGAGGAAAAGTGATATTATATTATAGGAATAAAATATTGTTTATGGTGGAGTCGGTTTTTATGAAGATAATGTTTCTTTATGGTGAGTTTTTTGAGTTAAAAATGGGATGATGATTTTCTACATGACTATGTAAATATTAGCATCAAGATTGTCTGATGCGATGGTGGTGATCTCTATGACTAGGAATAATATCTTGGGAGGTTTAAGAAAATTGGATCATCATAAATATTTTCATGAAGGATCCATAAAATGAGATGTAAGTGTTGGATCAATTTAAAGTGATGATCCTATATATATGAGGCTACCCAAATTCATTTTTGATGAAAAATAATCAGAGAAACTATGATGTTTCTCTGATTTCATGAAGGAAGGGAGATCCAAGAATCTAGATTTCTATGCAAGAATCAGCTTCATGATAAGACTTTTTATGTCTTGACTGATACCAATGCATCATTGTAATGGGTGCTTCATGATGACTGGAAACTCTGTGAGGACTTAGTGAGAAATGCAATAGAAGTTTGGTTAATGAAGGATGTGAGATTTATGAAGGTGATTTGCAAAATGTAGTTATAATCATCAGGTTTATTGAACTGTTACTTTAGAGTGCATTAACTCATGTCTATGTTGTATGAAGTCTATCATTCTGGATGTAAACAAGGAATTAAATTCCCATCTATTTAACTGACTGTCAAGTCGATAAACTCATTAAGACTTCAACTAAGGAAGTGAGTTAGGGGGAGTGGACAGAAGTGTTCTAAGGGACAAAATGCAATATACCAAAATTTTTGTAATGGAAGTGTGGCTGGAATAGATTGAGTTTGTCAAACAAAAATTTCATAACTAGTGATAATTGGTGGATTTAGGTAAAACTGACACTCTTTCAGAAAATTATCCTAGACTATTCCTTAGTGGTGAACGGAGTAAAATTGTTGTATTGTCTCCTTGCATGTGTTTATTTGATTATTGAATGTTCTCATTATATAAGATTAAAATGTTCCTACAAAATTGGGAACAAGATCCTTCACTTTAGAAGATAAATTTGACACAGAGATTCACCCCACCCCTTTTAGGGTGTTTTTGGGGTCATAAAAGTGGAATTTGAGGCTTAAATTTGTTGGAGTTATATATTTAATATATTTTTGTAATGTATAATTCATCAAATATTGGGGTAGTAAACCTTTTTTATAGAAGAAACTTCGTGATTGGGATGAAAAGGATAAGATCTCATCTGAACTCTTTTGTGATGGATGTTCTTTTTTCAACTGCTCAACTCATTCATGTAACTGAAGAAAAAAATACTCTTTATGTCAGGAAGAGACAAGTATATTGTTGATGTAGATTCGAAAAAATAGTTGTTCCTTAATAAATATCTATCTGATTAAATATATCATAAGGATATTATTTTCACTTCATCGAGGTCTATGTGGGAAAACTGGAAAATATATATGAAGGCAAAAGCCATGTGAAGGTGAAAAAATACATGTTTTTTATAATTGGTTTTATGATATAAAAATGTCTCTAGAAGAACATTTTGATACCTTTTTTAATCAAATCACTAAAATTGTGGGTGAAATATGAGAACATGGTGAAGAAATCACTAAAATTGAAATTTTGAAGGATATTTTGACAAGGATTTAACCTATCTATAGTCCATAAGATTCACCCCTTGATGGATCATATGTAACTATAATTTTTCATGATGATCTACTTAGCAATATTGTGTCTTATGAAATGGGAGACAAAAATAATGATGCAACAACATGAGTTGGGAATGAAATTGAATTCAAGGCAACAGAAAAATGAGTGATTTTTAATGATTGTGTTGATAAAGATAATAAGGGAGATGAAATTTTTTCTCTCTTTTCCATAAAACTGATCAGTGGAAAAAGAAGATTTATAATAAATCCATCCTTTGAAGGTTTTCATTTCGGTTGAATTGGGAACCTTTCCTCTTGCATCTCAAGGAAGATCAAAGTTGAAGAAAGTGATGTTGGAAATGTGCAGAATCCTCAGATATTTTTTTCTAAAATGGAAGACTTAAAATATGAGAAAACATAGAAATAGTTTAATATATAAATAAGTAGATTATGATAATTATTATTTTGAGGAAGAAGTAGTAGAGTATAAATATTTTACTGAAACATCCATGGTGGAAAATGTTGAGATGTAAAAACCATCAAAAAATAAATATATGGAAAATCTATTAATTAATGATGTTATTATGAAGTTGGAATTTGGGTAGTCTTTTAGTATGAGTGAAAATAAATGAAACATAAAAAAAGTGGAGTGATGTTCTGGAAGAGTCATCATAATATGTTGATCTGATGAAAGATGAATTTTTTTCGAATGAAAGAAGTAGTAAAATAAAATTCAATATATTTTGAAATATTATAAGATGTAGTTGAACTGAATTTATGAATTTAATAACAAGGGAATATCATTAATTTCTGTACATCCAAAATGGATTATAAGTCTTAGTCTATTGAGGCACATGAAGAAGAATTTTTTACTTCAATCAGTAAACTAGAAAGTGTGTCATATTCAATGGAATCAAAGAGGAAATGCACTTTTGGTAGATGCTTTGATGCTATGTTTTTAGAGAAATGCAAGAATGGTTCTAAAGTTGTAGATAATAATTTGAATGATCAATGATCCACATGCATGTAAGAAGTTTTTTTTAATGGAGAAACATTATAAGATAGAAAAAATGAAAAAAAATAAAGGTAAATAAAAAGTTGGGCATATCACAAATTTATCTCAATTCTAAAAATAGCCCATCATATAAAACTGAAAAGAGGAATAATAAATTCCCCAAGTACCCAGAAAATATCACTAATCAAATTCATTTCCTGGGGAAGGGGACATGAGGAAGAATAGACGTGAGAATACATTTCCTACTATTAAATATAAATTTTGTGGCTATCTGAGCCATATCATGTTATACAGTGAAGAGGAAATTAGCTGATTGAATAGGGAATATCTAGGACGTAAAAAAGGATAATGAAATCATATATTGAATATTATATAAGAATGGTTTTTAGAGATATTGAATTCACTTCTCTAACTCTGGCCATATGGATACTGACTGCAGGTAGAGGAATGGTGGGAATGCCACCTATAGAACTCAGAGAAAATTCAATACCACCCATCCTGATAGAGTCTCTCTTTCAAAGAGGATTTCTCATTTGGAAGAACATATTAGAATATTGATCTAATACACATGGAAAATGTATCCAAACTGTAACATCCTGTTACGTTTTCATGTACTTTTTTATGATTCTATGTACCCCTATATTGGAGTAAAGACATGGGTTTTTTTGGGTTAACTTTTAATGAAGAACTGGAGAGTAGTGTGTTGTGCACAGTTTTCACATGGTTTGACAAACCGTGCGACCAAACCGTGCCAGCCTTGAAACATGGGCATAAGCTTTCACACAAGCGGCGCACAGTTTGTCTAACTGTGTGGCCAAACTGTGCGAGAAGGGTGGCCAAGGCAGTAGCTCACACACGGTTAGCGCACAGTTTATCAAACTATGTGGAAAAACTGTGCGGTCACTTAAAATTAGATCCTTAAATTGTGGATCTCGTCCGTTTTGCCTCTAAATGATTCATTTTTTCTCCTAAGTGGCCCTAACTCGGGATTTGTCTTCTCCTGGGACCAGAGAAGGATCTCCCTTTGTTCCGGAGGTGATCCATAGGCTCGTCTTGGTGAATCGAATCCGGATTCTTGAGTTATGTAATCGATCTTCATCGTTCCTGGTTGGTTTCTTCGATCTACTTAGATCTACTTCTCCTCCACTCTCAATTTCTTAGATCTATGGCCGTTATGGGTAGATCTAAGTGTGTGGTACCATGTTTGATGATTTTTGGTCTTGGTCTTACTAGGAGAAGAGTTCTAAGGTGGGTTTTTGAAGAATCAACCTGGTACTTGAGCGTTCTCTGCCGTTGTGGTTTTGGTCAAAACTCTCGAGGTAGGTTATTTCGTCCCGACATTCCAAATTCATTACCTTCATATTTGCTTGATTTATTTAAATCATTGATTTAAATTCAATTTCTTAAGTTTCTTTCAATTAAATTGATAAAAAAAACTCGATTCCATTGAATTGAGACATATGACATGGTTTTGGCATGAAAATTAGAAAATCTGAATTCCATTGAATTGGGTGTGGTTATGGAAATTTGGTCAATTTAAATTGTTGGATTTAAATTGAGGATATAATGGAAATATTTTCAATAAAATTGATTAATTTAATTGTGGAAATGAATTTGTCAAATGATGGAATTGGTTTTGAATGGATTTCAAACTTATGAAAATGGATTAAAATGATTTGATAGAAACCCATTAGTTTTATCTTGTGAAAGAGGCATGTTTTGAATAAAACCTATTGTGGTTTTAAATGGAATGAAATTGGAACTTTTGAAATGGAAGAATGGGATTGATCATATTTTAATCATTCATAAAATAGTTCATCCATAATGTAAGAGAACATGCAAGCCTTAGGTAGTTAGTGAGTTATTTGGATACACTCTACGCTACGACATCGTTCTAAAACATACATGTAGCGGGTCACATCCCCGACGGGTTGGTGATGAGTTTCCATTGGCCAGTGTCATAGGGACATGTGTATACACATTTTTATGAGTTCACATAGAGAGTGTGGAATCCTATAACTGGTTAATACTATCGTACCTTTTGGAAGATGACCTTGTTTCTAGCTTGTTTATTTATATTTGAGATATAAATGAATGCCAATTCTTTTGAACTGCTTACATGCCTGCTGAATTTATATAAAATGTTTTATATAAATGTATTACTTAAGTAATTTTTTTTAGAAATATTCAACCATTGTAAAGCCTTTCTTGATGAATTTTCCATCATTTGAAAATGTATGGCATGATTTGTTAAAAATATGCTTTTTGAATTTCCAAACCTATTTATTTAACAATTTAATGCTTTTCTTTGGATAATTTAATTTTGGAAACTATTATGGAATATTTGGTGGTATCTTATTGGCCAACTTTTGCCTTCGGTTTTTTGTGGACTTTATTCTTCCAGGATCGAGAAAAGGGAAGGGACCTCTTGGAGGTGGTTCTTACTACTGATCTTTGGACTTGGTGAGTTGTGTCCTTAGGGACCTTGGGACCATTTTTCCCTCGGTGGTACTTGGGTTCTTGTACTTTGGCCCTTTGTGCCTCTTTTTTTTCTAGTAAAATACTCCGAGGGGAGTTTCTTTTGTTATTCATACTGTTTTGTTTCACTCTTGCTTCCGCATTCTTGTGGAAAATTCGTTCCCACTTGTATGTTGTACGATGCCAAGTGAAATTCACTGACCCATGGGGATATGGAACGCCCTTCGGGATATGTTAGGGCCGGCTTGGTTATCGGGTTACCAAGGTACCAGGGCTGGTTCGTGACAAATTGGTATCAGAGGGAGGTTTGAAATATCTTGCCTTGATGACAGTATGCATTTGAGTATTCTTGTCGGGACATAGGAGGTAGTTGCGATTGAATGCCTGGCCAGATCTCACCGCAATGAACCTTAAGTCACCAAGGGTGGTTAGGTAAAGGAGACATGTGTATTAGGTCTAGTATTTTCCCTATTTTGATTTCGATTTAGTGGGACCAAAATCTTGTCTCTTCTTTCTTTAAAGAGTAGTTTTCCTTGTTACTCGGTTGGTGTCTTAATCTCTGTCTTTTATGGTGTTATGTAGCATCATGCCTCAAAAAAGACGTGGGAATAAAATCCAAAAAGAGGCTACTGCTGAATCTCAGTAATCAAGTCTTGTTGTGGATCCAAGTCTGGTCGAGGTGATTGTTTGCACTGTCCAAGCTCTGGGATAGGCACCACCTCCAGTCCTTGTTCAGACTCTAGCTTTATATCCTCAAAGTGATATTCTCTGAAGTCATTATCAAGAGTTCCTACACTAGAATTACCCCGTTTTCCAAGGCTCCACTAACCCTCAACATGCTTAGGAATGGTTGAGTATGATTGAACATCTCTTTGGGTTCTTGGAGACACCCGAAGTGATCATGGTGATGTGTGCCACCTTCGTGCTGGAGGGACCAAGCAGGAGAAGGTGGGATACAATAGTGACAACAGGGAAAGACGAGGTTTTGGAGTGGAAATACTTTAGGGTTATTTTCACTAATCAGTTCTATCTAGATCTATGGTGTTGGCCAAAGCTATGGAGTTTTTGAAACTTGAGTAGGCCAAAAAAACCGTGACTGAGTACTCAAATCGCTTTGCTGAGTTAGAACAATTTTCTCTCGAAATTGTATCTAATGAGAGGATGAAGGCCCGACGATTTGAGTTGGGGATTCGATTAGATATCCATTCTAATGTTTTCTTACTGAAGCTACCCACTTATGATGATGTGCTGGATAGGGCGATGATGGTTGAGATTGATTTGGATGGAAATTATGGGTTGCAGGAAGTTCCTTTTTCTTCTACTGGCAGTGTTGGTTCCTTTAAAGGAAAATGGAAGTGTGATATTTCTCGTGGTGGTTATCGACAACAGGGTCATTCTAGACCTCTGGTAGAACTATGAGGGACTTCCTTGACTTTCTATCAATGTGGAAATCCAGGACATTCTAAGAGGTTTTGAACTGAGGAACCCAATAACTATATCTCTTGCGAACGTTTAGGGAACATACAGATATTCAGCCATCACTTCTCTACTCCGCGTAGTGGAGAAGGATCATAAGCACCTCCAAATACTGTGGGGCAATAAATTGCTTCATGTGCAAAAGGGTTCCAGCCACAGGAACCCGAAACGAAGCTTCTTCATGCAGTAGAAGAGTCTCCAGAGGTAGCTGATACAGGTCCTGGAACTTTGAGAGGTACCATTACTATTGCTTCATTTTTAGTGAAATCTCTTTTTGATGCTGGTGCATCCCACTCTTTTATTTCAACTCATCTTGTTAATCTGCTTAATCTTCCTATGGAACTTTTATCTTTTGCAATGGATATTACTAGACCCCTTGTTGTAATGAGAGAGAAAGGTATCTTTTGTCTTTCTTATGTCTTCTCTCTATCAGATGTTGATCATTCATTGAATTTCTTGGTTCTCGACATGAAATCCTTTGACGTCATTTTTGGGATGGATTGGCTCATCGCAAATAAAGCTTGGATTGATTGTTATCTTCGACGGGTCTACCTTACTACACCTAGTGGTGTGCCACTTTTTTTAAGGAGAATAGGACACTAGGTCAGGTAGACCTAGAACATCTTATCCAGTGCTGGGGAAAATTATATCAGTTATTGCCTTTATATAGAGAAAGATCCAACGAGTGGTGATATTCCTCAATTCGTCACTGAGTTTCCAAACGTGTTTCCTTATGACTTCTTTGGTATTCCACTGGTAAGGGAGATCGATTTTTCAATTGAGTTAAGGTCTGGTACTCAACTGGTTTCTATCCCTTTTTACCGAATTGTTCTAGACGAATTAAATGAACTGAAGTCTCAGTTGGATGATCTTCTTGGGAAAGGTTTTATATGACCGAGTGTGTTACCTTGGGTAGCACTAGTTCTCTTCACCAAGAAGGCTGATGGTTCTCTTCGCTTATGTGTTGATTATCGAAAGCTCAATCGAGTTACGATAAAGAAAAATATCTGTTATCACGAATTAATGATTTGTTTGACCAATTGAAAAGGGAAAAGTGGTTTTCAAAGATTGATCTTCGATCTGGTTATCATCAGTTGAGGATAAAGGAATTTGAAAATCCTAAGAACGCTTTTTGAAGTAGGTATGTCCATTATGAGTACCTTGTTATGTCCTTCGGCCTAACAAATGCTCCTGCAGTTTTTATGGCTTTGATGAACATAATTTTCCATGAGTATCTAGATACTTTTGTGGTTGTCTTTGTGGATGAAATCCTTGAATACTCCAAGTATGAGGAGGATCATGTGCATCATTTGAGAACAATTCTAGGTCTTCTATGGAATTAATGACTCTATACCAAGCTTTCAAAGTGTGATTTTTGGATTTAGGATGTGATATTCTTGGGACATGCCATGCAAGAACAACGAATATTAGTTCATCCTGAAATGGTGAAGGTTGTTATGACTTGGGAATGACCATGAAATGTTTTCGAGATTCGGAGCTTCTTGGGCTTAGCAGGATATTATCACCGATTTGTTAAAGACTTCTCAATGTTAGCTTCTCCAATGACTACTCTGACTCGAAAGGGAGTGAAGTTTTCCTAGGATGAATAATTTCAGAGTTCTTTTGTTGAGTTAAAGCATATTTTGTCTATAGCACCAGTGCTAACTCTTTTTGAGGATGGGATAGCTTATGCGGTCTTCTGTGCTGCATCGGGTTCAGGTTTGGGATGTTTCCTTATGCAAGGTAATCATGTTGTTGCTTATGGATCACATTATTTTAAGCCTCATGAGAAGAACTATCCTACCCATGACCTTGTACTTGTAGCTTTAATGCACACACTTAAGTGTTGGAGACATTACATTTATGGATAAAGGTTTAATGTATATTCAGACCACAAGAGCTTGAGTTATATCTTCTCTCAAAAAGATTTGAATCTTCTCCAAAGGCGTTGGGTGGAGTACCTGCAATCATTCGACTTTGGTATTGACTGTACCTTGGGGAAAGGAAATGTAGTTGCAGATAAGTTAAGAAGGAAACTTCCATATCAGGATGTGAAAGAATCTTCATAAGAGTGGAGTTTAATGGCACTTTTTGCTCAGTTGCATATTGGATTTCAGTGGAAGGGGAATGAAGTTTCTTTAGCCAGTGTCTAGTTGACATCTTCTATAATTGAGTTAATTCTTTAGTAAAAAAATATGGATGAGGAATTCCATAGATTTAGGAACTCTCTTTAGGGTGGGGAGACCGACACCCAGTGGTCGTTCTCCAAATAGGGTGTCATGTGTTATCAAAACCGTTATGTTGTGCCGTTATCGGGAAGGAAGGATGTGATGAGGGATTTCCATAACTCTCAGTGGGTAGTACACCCAGGAACCACAAAGATGTTCTATGACATTTGGCGACAATTCTGGTGTCCAGGTATGAAATGAGACATTGCTGAGTTTGTATATCATTGTTATACATGACAACAAGTGAAATCTGAGCACTAGAAACCTTCGGGATTTCTTCAACCACTTCCAGTCCCTACATGGAAGTGGGACGAAATATCTATGGAATTTGTGGTTGGTTTACCTCAAACCTAGAGGAAGAAGAACGCAATATGGGTTGTGATCGACAGGATGACCAAGTCGGATCACTTTATACCTATTCGAGATACACCCAAAGTTGAGGAGTTGGGAAATATCTATGTGAGAGAAATTTTTCGTTTGCACGGATTTCCACTTGTAATAGTCTATGATAGGGATCCTCGGTTTACTTCTTGATTTTGTAGAGGTGTTCAGGAGGCACTGGGATCTCAGGTATTTTTGAGCACAGCCTACCATCCACAGTCAGATGGTCAGACCTAGAGAGCTATTCAGATCCTTGAGGATATTCTCTGCACATGTGTTCTCGACTTTGGTAGGTCATGGGATGATCACCTGGGGCTAGTTGAGTTTTCTTATAACAACAGTTATCAATCTGCATTCAAAATGGCTCCTTTTGAGGCTTTTTATGGACGTCCTTGTAAATCTCCTTTATGTTGGTCGGATATTGGTGAATTCTCTTTGGTAGGGCCAAGTTTGGTCCAAGAGACGACAACTAAGATCCAGTTGATTCGTCAGAGAATGTTGACAACACAGAGCCGGTACAAGTCTTATGCTGATCCTCGACGTAAACCTTTAGAATTCTCAGTTGGAGACAAGGTGTTCTTCAATGTTTCACCCCAGTTAGTTCATCAACGTATTGGGACGCAAGGGATGCTTGCTCCTCGTTTTGTGGGACCTTTTGAGGTTGTTGGTATCATGGGGGAAGTTTCTAACTGTTTACCTCTACCACCACAACTGATGTCGATACATAAGGTATTCCATGTATCGCAGCTACGAAAGTACATCTCTGATCCATCCCATGTTGTGAGGTAGAGTGATCTTGAGATTGAACCAAATTTATCTGTTACTGAGCGACCAGTCAGGGTTGTTGATTCTGAGACCAAGGTACTTTTTGGGAGAAAGATACCTTTGGTTTGTATACATTGGCATCACGGTTCAGATTCTCATGATACTTGGGAAAGAGAGGCACTAATGAGGGAGGAGTGGCCTCATCTTTTTGATGTTGTTGTTTTTTCGTAGGCTTTCATGGGGAAGAAAGGTCTTATGGTGGGGAGGGTGTAACATACCGTTACGTTTTCTGGTACTTTTTTATGTTTCTAAGTACCCTTGTTTTGGATTAAATACTTGGGTGGAGTTTGGGAGAACTTTTAAAGAATAACTGGAGAGTAGTGTGTTGTGCACGGTTTGTGCACGGTTCGAAAAACCGTGCGACCAAACCCTGCCAGCCTTGAAACTTGGGCAGAATCTTCCACATGGGCGGCGCACGGGTTGTCTAATCGTGTGCCCAAACAATGCGTGAAGGGTGGCCAAGGTATTATCTCATGCACGGTTAGCACACAGTTTATCAAACTGTGCGGCCAAACCATGCGGTCACTTAAAATTAGATCCTTAAATAGTGGATCTCTTCCATTTTACCTCTAAATGATTAGTTTTTCCTCATAAGTGGCCCTAACTCAGGATTTGTCTTCTCCTGGGATCAGAGAAGGTTCTCCCATTGTATCGGAGGCGATCCATAGGCTCCTCTTGGGGAATCGAAGTCAAATTCTTGAAGTATGTAATCGTTCTTCATTGTTCTTGGTTGGTTTATTAGATCTACTTAGATCTACTTCTCCTCCCCTCTCTGTTTATTAGATCTATGCCCGTTATGGGTAGATCTAAGTGTGTGGTACCATGTTCGATGAGTTTTTTTCTTGGTCTTGCTAGGAGAAGAGATCAAAGGTGGGTTCTTGAAGAAGCGACCCAGTTCTTGAGCGTTCTCGACCATTGTGGTTTTGGTCAAAACTCTCGAGGTAGGTGGTTCCGTCCCGACATTCCAAATTGATTACCTTTTTATTTGCTTAATATATTTCATTAATTTACATAAATTCAATTGCTTAATTTTCTTTCAAGGAAATGGATAAAAAAAACTTGATTCCATTGAATTGAGATATTTGACATGGTTTTGGCAAGAAAATTGGAAAACCCCAATTCCATTGAATTGGGTGTGGTTATGGAAAATTGGTCGATTTAAATTGTTGGATTTAAATTGAGGATTTGATGGAAATGTTTTCCATTAAAATTTTGAATTTAATTTTGGAAATGAATTTGTGAGATGATGGAATTGTTTTTGAATGGATTTCAAACTTATGAAAATGGATTAAAATGATTTGATAGAATCCCATTGGTTTTATCTTGTGAAAGAGTCTTGTTTTGAATAAAACATGTTTTTGTTTTAAATAGAATGAAATTGGCACTTTTGAAATGGAAGAATGGGATTGATCATATTTTAAGCATTTTTAAAATAGTTCGCTAATAATGTAATAGCGCATGAAAGCATTAAGTAGTTAGTGAGTTATTTGGATACACTCTACGCTACGACAACGTTCTAAAACATACATGCAACAGGTCACATCCCTGACGGGTTGGTGATGAGTTTCCTTTGGCCAATGTCATAGGGACGTTTGTATACCCATTTTTCTGAGTTCACATAAAGGTTTTGGAATACTATAACTGGTTAATAATATTGTTCCTTTTGGCAGATGATTATGTTGCTCGCTTGTTTATTTATATTTGAGATATGAATGAATTCCAATGCTTTTGAACTGCATACATGCCTGCTGAATTTATATAAATTGTTTTATATAACTGTTTTACGTAATCCATTGTTTTAGAAATATTCCATCATTTTAAAGCCTTTCTTGATGAATTTTCTATCATTTGAAAATGTATAGCATGATTTGTTAAAAATATTCTTTTTGAATTTCCAAACCTGTTTATTTAAAAATTTAAATCTTTTCATTGTATAATCTAATTTTTGAAACTGTTATGGACTCTTTGGTGGAATCCAACTGGGCTTAGGCTCACACCCTAATTTTTTCCTTTGGGTGTTTATAGACATTCTTCTTCCAGGATCGGGAAATGGGAAGGAACCTCTTGGAGGTGGTTCTACCTGCGGATCTTTGGAATTTGTGAGTTGTGTCCTTAGGGAACATGGGACTGTTTTTCCCTCTATGGTACTTGGGTTGTTGTACTTTTGCCCATTGTGCCCTTTTTATTGGTACAATACTCCAAGTGGAGTTTCTTTTATTATGCACACTGTTTTGTTTAACTCTAAATTCCGCATTATTGTGGAAAATTCATTCCCACTTGTATGTTGTATGATGCCAGGTTCTAGTCGCCGACCCATGGTGATCGGGAACGCCCTTCAGGCTATGTCAGGGCTGGCACGGTTATCGGGTTACCAGGGTACCCGGGATGGTTCATGACAAAAACAACCTCCATTATCCTCTACTCAATCAAATATATCATGGAAGAGAGAAAAGATAATTGATAAATCCATCCTTCCTGAAAACACTCTAAAATAAACAATGAATAGTAGTACCCAAGTTTCTGATAGTTGGTGCTCATCACATATGAATGAATATAAGGAATTACTGAAGAATTATAATAAAATGGTTAACATAATGGTATGGTTTGAAAATTATGGTTATTTGAAGACAAAAGACTATGGAAGTATAGAACGTGGAAATGACGAGGTAAATAAAACTAAAGTTATTTTCGTGGAATGTTTTCATCACAATTTTCCAAGTGATAGTCAACTATGTGACTTATAAATGATAGTAACATTCAATAAAAAGGTTTTAACTATGAAATTAATTATAAATAATTATCTCATTAAAGTATGTAGAACGGATGAAAATGTTTACAAGGTTGAAAATTAAGAGTGCATTTGATGCATAACTATTGAAGAAGAAGTCTACATGTTGCACTGGTGGTGGAGTGACATTAATCAACAATTCATAGAAAGGATATATAATATAAAGTTTTTCATGGATATTCTTGATCTGAATCATGAAATCGAAAAGGTATTTTATGCTTTAATATGTGGAAAGCTATTATGTAGTTCATATATTCTAAATAAGAAAAGTGAATCAAATCATCTTGATCTCATCCATACGGATGTATGTGGTCCAATAGATGTTTCTATGACATATAATGAAGGGTGATTCATTATATTAATTGATTATTATAGTAGAATGGATTGTGTGATAGTTATACATAGGTAAAAACATGTGTTTAATTTCATGAATAGTTATCATTGAATAGCTGAGAAAGATACCAAATGAAAAATTATAGTTCATAGATCTAATAATGGAGGAGAAAACACATCCATCGAATATTAAAATTACATGAAAAACCATCGAATAAGGAATGATGATGTTGTAGTGATAACCCCATATCTAAATGAATTTATTAACTCCAAAATTGATAGGAAAACATTATGTCCATAACCATACTAATTGAGATTCATATCTCTCACCATTACATGACAGAGGTTGTTCAAGAATAATTTTACACTCAAAACTGGATAAGACATTTTATGGAAGACAAAAGTACACCATATGAGTTGTTGCATTGAGTGAATCCATCAGTGAAGTATTTTCATTGTTTTAGATGTAAACTTTTCATTTGAAAAAAAAAGTAAATTAGGAAAAGTTTGATAATAATATAGATGGGGAAATATTTTTTGGATATTAAACGAAAAAAAGGATACAGATGGTTCAATAATAATATTTTAATAATTGATGAATGTATTGATGTTAATATCATTAATGATAATACCACAAATACCACTAGGAGATCTTTTTTTGTTATGATACAATATTAGGGATATAGGTGACATGGAATATATTTAGATGTCAAAGAAGAGGAATGTGTGAAAAACTTTTAAGGGGGCATAAAATGATGATGATTTAGAAAGATGAATTAGAAGAGAAAACTATGGATGAAATAGTTCATCTGAACCTTAAAGAAGAAATATAACATCAAAAATTGATCAATTCACCATTAGTGTACACCGGATAGCTCCCATATATTCACGGAGAATGAGGAGTTAGTGGAATTATTCCTTCATATCAATTGTGTAACTAACCTCATTTAAATATGATATAAATGATAGATCATGGAATATGACCATGAATAAAAAATTGGATCAAATTTAAAAGAACCAAACATCAATTCTAGTTAAGTGGCTTCAAAATCACAATATAATTAGAAAAAACTGGATTTTTAAAAAATATCAATCATCATGGAGATGTGATCAGAAACATGTAACACATAGTCTGTAATGGTTATGAATATATTGAAGGTGTTGTTGTTTAATGAATGTTTTAACTTGTAGTGATATTGGAAACTATTTGAATTCTCCTCCCTATGGAAATTCAATGTGGGTAAAAAGTTAATCAGATGGGGGGTAAAAACATAATTTATAAATGGTGTTCTTGAATATTACTTCTGCAATGAAATACCACTGGAATTTCTGAATGGAAATGATGAAATAATTTTTTTTTGAGTAAATAGTGACCTTTATGGTCTATAGAAGGAACCTCTAGCATAAATTCTTGTATTGATTATTATCTTTAAAATATTGAACTTAAGGTGTATGTGTCAGCCATAATATCTATATTATGAATTCAATGAATGATAAATTTATGGTTCTTGTGTACATGGATGATATTATAGTTGGAAGATGAAGGACATGAGTAATGGAGGAATTTACCAACCATATAAAGTTATAATTTTAAATTCATATGATTGGTGAACTCGCATAATTATTAGGGATGTAGGTCATTCAATAGAGCTATTAAACATTCATATTGTAGGATAAATATTCAATGTATTTTTTTAATAAATTCAACGTGAATGAATCCAGACCAATGATGACTCTGATTGCGATTGGGTCAAAACATGAAATGAATGAGGATGGGACTTATGTGGATCCAACAATGTTCATTTGAATCATTTAAAGCATATAATACTTCAATAAAAAACATCTTAATATTTTCTTTTCTACATGATTAGAATCCCACTTTAAAAGTAATTCGATGGAAAAAAATACAGTGGTAGTTAAAAAAATCATGACGTAGATTCAAGCTACACACAATTTTTTATTACACATTTCTGTAGGAATAGATAATGAACTATTAGAATTTTTTGATTTTGTATCGGCTTGATATGTGGTTGATAGAATGTTCAAAATTGGTGGATCATTAATTATTTCATGAAATATTATATATTTTTAAGTAAAAAAAGGAAACAAATTGTCTTAAAACTACTGAAGAAGAATATATCTCTAGTAAAATTATTTTTATTTTTGTATTATGGATGATGGAAGGAATTTCTAATGTTACTAATTTTGTGAAATAGTTAATGGTGATTCAATAAGATAACAAGAGTGTAAACTATCTTTTATATAATCATGTTCATAAATCCCATAATAAACATATTAAAATCTGATATCACTTCATCATGGAAAATTCTTAATAAGGAATGTGTAATGTAGACCCTATTTGAAATGATGAATAGTTTGGATGAAATTCTGACCAATCCATTCAAATCACATTTGTTTTAGAAATTAATATGAACTCTAGTGTCCAACCACATCCATGTGCTTTAAGAATCAACATTTGGCACCCCTATCCCCATTTTTGATAACTATTTTTTATCTATTGGTGGATTATATGTAGCTTTATGTGGGAGATACGATTTAGAGGGAGTATGTTTTTAAGATCATCAAGTAAAAATCATATTCTTTAGGTTTATTTCCAAAAGAGGAAAATGGATAAATTTAACATTACATAGGGCAGGAATGAGAATGGATAAAACAATTTTTTGTTATGAGGAAACATATAGTTCTTATCTTGGTCATCGTTATGTATACCAAATCTTGAGAACCAAATTAATGTTTCACATATTTTTTTATTCTACACCAAATATTTCTCAAATATAATTACAGTTTGTACATGTTTTTTGTTTCGTATCTAGTTTTGATAGAGGCTGGTGATTTATTTTATTTATCTATATATTTAAAACAAACCCAAAGGTGGAGATTGTTGTAATAAAAGTTGTTCAATATGGGTAATGGAGTTTAGTTTGTTTTCATGTCAATCCACACTAGTTATATATAAGAGATTAAAATAAAATGCATCTTATAGTAAAATATTACAACAGTGTGGAAGGTGTCATCACATCCTAGTGTTTGGAATATGTTTGGGATCAAAATCTAGAGGAAGAGGCTATTATCGTAAAAGGTTGATCTCTTGATTCAAATCTTCATAAATATGGTAATGGAATGAGTTTTTTTGTAATAATAGGTTTAACAATGGTTCTCTTGTGGGTTTGTGAGGGGTTATAGGTGTTTTTACTAAATATGAGAAGTTGGGCATTTCGTCTATGTGTTGTGATAACTGTGATCTCTATGACTATGAAAAGTCTTACCGGAGCATCGTGAAAGGTGGAGATTTGCAATGATGTTTTTGAATGATCCAAAAAAATGTGATGGAGGTCACGAGGAACCATGAAGGGAATAAATATAAGGACTAGACCTTATAACATTACATAATATTGAATTAAATGATTAATTCACATCGGGGATCTTTTTAGGTTTAGATATTTAGAGAACTAGTCCATAACTATTACATAAAAACTTTAATATTACATGTAGACACTACTAGTCATTATCAATTTTTATAATAAAATAAAAACACTTAAAAAAACATGTCTAGTTCCATGTTTTAGACAACATGTCTTTTCCTTGATCCCATCCATGACCCTATTCAACTTTATGTCCTGTCGAAAATGTTTTCAAAAACTGGGGATGTGCATAAAAATCATAGTAAGGCTTATAAAATAAGGAAGGAATGAATTATCCCATCAATAAATACAAATAAATGAAACCATACCTTTCAATCAAAACATACCTTATGAGATTATAAGATTTATGAATAACACACACAAATCATAAATCATAAAGGTTAATTATGCAATCCATATAAAACTTACATTGTATCTATCACAACTACGTAGGGAGTTACACTTGGAATACCCATCACAGTATATTCCCTAAATCTCTTATGAGAAATGTCATGTTTACCTCTGTCACGTTACCCAATGCATTGAAGAGCTATCTCGGGCTCACCCGCCCTAGGTTTATCACAGAACAACCCGTATACGTAAAAAAAATTCCCCATAACCTTAACATAATCATAACATAGATAACATGTGTAAAGGGAAGATAAAATTTCCACATTCTAATATATCAAATCAAGATATTGAAATAAACAATGCTTTATCATATCATTTTGAAAACCTATTTAAAAAGATATTTTTGAATCAATTTGTCCTGTACCACTTCGAATATTTTAAATGAATTATCATTTGAAAACATTAATGTCCATATAAATAAATCCTAAAACCCATTTTGAAAACATAGACATTAATAATAAATATTTTGATGAATAAATCTTTAAATCATTTAAAAAGATATTTTAGTTAAAGAGTTCTTTTTAACAAAAAGTGAGATGCTTGAATAAATATAATTAAGGAATAAAATTTAACCATATCTTTATAATATAATGATAATAAAACAATTCACGTTATAATATGTCAAAGGATTGTATATACACTACATAAGAGTGAATTGGTGCATAACAACAATGAATTCTAAATGGAAATGTAAATTGAGATGAAATCTATTAGAAAGATGGTATCCTTAAATTAAGGATAAATCAATCACATAATTATGTGTAAAAAATATAATTACACCCAATATAAGTGGATATTATGTGTAAAACAATCGTAGGTCATTCACACATATTAATAGGACGACATATTCAAGAAGTAAAAGATGAACCCAAAGAATTGAAATTGGGTTAAAAAGTTCCCTTGTAAAAATTCGACAGCCAAACGACGTCACGTTAAAATTCAGAAAATGATTTGATGAGATAAAAAGGGTATATCATCACTTGTACATAATATTTAAATCAAAAAGGATATATTATAACATATCCCAACATAATAAGATGTAAAATTAAAAGACATAACAAAAAGAAGTCTTTTAAAAAAGGAGGGTGAAAGGTTCCCTTACCGATTGGAAACTTACAAAACATACTCCACGTGAAAGAAGGATCATAAAATGAAGATGTAAATACTCATAAGTAAAATTATATTATACAAATAGTATAATCATGGGTAGTACATACACCACACAAAAGGAAATATTGGAAAATATAGCATGAATCTCATGGGAATAAAAAGTGAGATGAAACCCTTTACCACGTTGTAATCAACTGAGCCGTATGACCAAAAGTTAATAAGCACCAAATGAATCACAGAATACCCTGAATATAATGATAATAATGATAATATATATCAAATTTCAGTACACAATAAACCACATAAAATTAATAAGTGTCGAATAATGGAAATCTCACAAAATTAAAAGTGAGATAAGAAAATCACTTAACTCATGTCTGACTTGGCTCGTTTGTTCTTTGTTCATCCTAAATAATAAACTAATGTTAATTTCTACTTGCTTAATAACCTTTTTCATGATTATTTTTCCTTTTATATCACTTATTACCATGTTATAAATATTATGTAATCTTTTCTGTTAATAATGTTTGTTTTGCTGATATTTGGTACTTGAGTCAAAAATGGACGTCTTACAATTACAAGTTGTTCACATAGTCAAAATTACATTATATAATGAATTATATTAATGATTTATATATCATAAATATTATATATATATCCAGTATATACATTTAGTTATAATAGTACATAACATTTGGAGGTAAGAAATGAAATGCACCGTTCACGGAGACGGTAAGCCGTATGTTCGCATGAACGCTATTTTCATTTTATTTCTTATTTTAATGGAATTAAAACATAATGATACATATGTATATTATAATTACATTATAATATCATATATAATATCATTAATTCCATCTTTTATACGTCACCCATATGGTATTAACGAGTTATATCACTTTGAGGGGGCGGTAGTCCGCACTTCCTCAAATGAAATTATTGTGTTTACCCATAATGGAAACCATAATGTTATGATATAAATGGAAACTACATAAGAATAAAGAGAGTATAAACATAATATATATCATTTATAAATATAGTGCCATCATAATGGCCACCATGAGAGGCGGCATGAGGTAATTGAACAATCATTGTTCCGTGGGGCGTTAGTTTTCCATCCACAGAAACATTATGTTTTTCACCCATTAGATAGAGGTGTGTGTAAGTGTAGTAACAATATTTCTCATAAAAACATCCTAGTATATTTAGGATACTGTTGTTGTTATAAAATAATGGAGTAAAAAGTGTTTAGGGGTTATATATGTAAAATTAAAGAAAAGAAGATAAGAAAAAATGTAACCTTTAATTTGGGTAACTTCCTTTGGACTGAACCAAAAGGACTTCATGATGTACCTTCTACCTAAGGTAAGACTTCTAAGAGGAGGATAGGGATGTAGGGAGATTAATTGGGCAGATTTTGGAAAATCTTAAATCCTTGACAGGTGTTAGGATGTAGTTATAAGTGAGGGATTTTTATAAGGGGGAGGAGGGGCTCTTCCGGAAAGTGTGATAATATTATTTTATTATATAATGATATTCGTTTTATAAAGGTCAAAAAATAATTAAAGTTGAATATAAGATAACTCATGGTAAAAATAAAATCATAAAATATGAATTGGATAGGGTTGGATATTGTTTTTATATTTATAATCTTATTTATTTAAATTTTTTATTAATGAGGTAAATACTCCATCATTATTCTGTCATCAATAATTTAAATTATATGATGTCTAAAAATTATAGAAAAAATAACATGATGTATAAAATCGTTTTATCTTTCCAATTGATATTTATAATATAAATTATAGCTTATGTAACCCCTTGTAAAAATTAATTTACCAAAACATATGTGTTTGTGTCATTTTTGCCTTTAAATTAAATTAATTAATCAAAAGTGGCCTTATCACTCTTAAGTTGCTCCATGGGGACCCAAAATCGACCCAAAGATGCCAATTATCGGAAATGAATCATTCAACAAGGTTATGACATGTGTTAAGATAATTTTGAATTTTTACAATATATTTTCTATCTTAAATTACCCAATTTACCTCTTACCATAGTAAATAAAAGTCAAAAGTTAATATTCTCCAATAATTATTATATATTATTGGAACAAATTTTACATACTAATAACAACCATGTATGTCTGATTTTTTAATTTCAATTCACAGAAGCATTAAATGTTCATTTAAATGAAAAAGTCGGTTTTTAACTACTATTACTAAGTTGTTTCACTATTCATAAAAAAATATGTTTTGCAGAAAAATACCAAATATTCAGCCTAATATATATTTGATATTCCGAATTAAAAAATTATTTTTATTTATCACAATTAAAAACATTTAAGTTACATTAATTAATTTAAAATTAATGCCCATTGTCAAAACAAATAGAGTGTTTTTAAGAAATAGTAACTATTAAAAGATTGACACCTGTTTATGTCCAATTTCAAAATAAAATTTATTCCAATTACCAACATTAGATTAAATGGTAAAAATATATTCTAATTACACTTTAAAACCAATTAAAAATATAATCTAACCATATAAATAAATTAGATTAGAAGGGACTTTTAAATTAAAATATTGTATTCTTCACTATTCATTAAAGATAAACTTTATCAGAAAAATACCAAATATTTACCCAAAGTATATTTTGATGTCCTGAATCTAAAGAAGAATTTTATTTTGTTAAATAGAACATATAAAAATGACCAAATCTAGATTTAATGAGGGTTCTCCATCAAAAGGTTGTAAATCAACCTTTTACTGAATATTCTAGTATTCATCCTTAAAATTAGATTCATTCTTATTTTAAACCCCTAAAATTTATTGGATAATTGTAAAAAAAATTAACAAACATGTATAATTATTTTGTATTTAGTTCTATTCATTTCTTCCATTAAAACAGATAGGCATTAACAACCTTTTAAAATAATAATATTATATTATTAGTATGCAATGTAAGATTTCAAAGAAACATGTTGTTGCGTATCAATTACAATATCGATCATAGAAACAACTTTTAAGTAAGAATAATATTTAATTAAAAAATATTAATAATTATGAAAATTTCATATTCTTTATTTATCTGGGATGTTACATCCTTCCCCACCTTTTGGGAATTGCATCCTCGCAATTTTAAAATTGGTCTCAGAAACTTCATTGAAAGCCCCGCATTGGAAAAAGAGTCAATAAATCTATAACTTTAAAATAAAGTAAGAGAAGTAAAAAGGTTACCCAAGACAACATATACTAGTATTACTTGAAAACATAGATATGGAAGAGAAAAAAACCATCAATTTCTCACGGATAGTGATAGAAAACATGTCTAGGAGAAAGTTAACCACCAAAAAATCACAAACTTGTGATGGACTAAACAGTCTTTGATTCCCCAGTATGAAAAGTTAAGAGACATGGTTTATGTTTTAAGAAGATTTTCATTAAGGAATTTATTTATGATAATAGCTAAAAGCATAAGTAAATATAATTACTTGTCATGTAAATATTTATCCATTAATAAATTCCTACCACAATCTCATCTTTTCTCCAAACGTTGAGTATTCAAACTGACTTGGTCACATTAAAAGTGCAAGAATCAACTTCTATAGAATCACACAATTCACAAAAGAAGAACTATATATTTCCCTTGTCTTTAGACATTAACTAAAACCAAAATTGATAGTGTTAGAATAGATAATACCCAAAAAGGATAATCTTTAACAAAAATAAAATCTAATTTTAATCTCCAAAATTTTCCTTAAACAAAAGTTAAAAAAATACCATTCAATAAACAAATATCCATAATATTCATCAAAAGTAATCCAAACTATGATTGAAACCCAAATCTCATAAGTATTTAATTACATAGTCTTCCAAGATAAATCCGAACATTTATCTCCAAATAACATCAGTTACTCTTAAAGTCTCATATCGAAATGTAATTAACCTAATCACATATCTTCCATGATAGTTTAACCATTTCCATAGATAAACAAAAATAAAATTATTCTACATTCATTAAATCATATAACTAAATGAATTAGTTATACTAAATAGGGACTTCATGTAGTCCTATGGTAGGCAATAAATACCTGTCGCACTTTGGTTGTGTGTTCGATTCCTGCAGCTTTGTTCGAAGCGACAGATTGTCACACGGTCTATGTGTTGTCCTTTTATAAAAAAATATATAATTTTATAACATTACCAAAAAGAGATAAATTCATCAAAAATAACCATAACATATTTTAACCATGATGGTTGTCTAATAACTTTCATTTTGCATCCCAAAAAATTTATTAACCTGTAATTTCCTCAAATTCAAGGATTATATAAACCCAAATGGTTCTTTATAACTATATCCACAAGAGAGAAGATTATTATTCCTTGAATAAAATTTTCATATATCAAACATCAGGGTCACACAAACTATAAAATTTCTTCTAATATAATTCTAATCATTAAAAGAGCCTTAATAATTTTAGCATTTCTCCATCCTAAAATCTACCAGAACTCTTGAATCCCTTATATGTTGACTTCTTACTCATTCAATATTTTAATGATCTATTAGACATTACTTTTAAACTTACTCTAAAATACTTATTTCCTAAAAAAGAAATCATGAATCATAACCTAAGATTCAATAATATCAAAATATATGTTAAGACATAATCTATACCTTTCATTGGTCATTGTTAGTTTCTTCATTCTCAATCGGAATGGCATTAGGTATTAGTAAACAAATATTTGTAGGATTTTGGTGATCCCATTCCTGAATTTTATTCGTAGGACATGTGTTTGTATAATTACCATGTGCACAAAATTTAAAACATTCAATTGATCCCTCATAAAGAACTTCTATCCCTTTCCTAGAGTCAACTGGATGCTTCCTTTTCCATGGAAGGTTGTTTCTTTATGACCTTCACATCTACATCCTCATCCTATACCATTGAAACATTATCCTAGGTGTTTCTTTCCACATCCATAACACATAGGTTTTTGAACATACTTACCTTTATGATTACTACATGAAAATCCGTAGGGATTTGTTTCTCGTATATATGATGCCTTATAAGAATCATTAAGGTTCAGGTGGTCAATCATGACTCCATATAGCTGGTTGAGAATAACCACAAGATTTCTCATTCTAGCTCCCATATCATTCAGTTTCTTTTTTATAAAACTGTCACAGTTTTCTTCACATCCACTCTTACTTTGGTGCCTGTTAGATCCTTCCATTTACTAAAACAAAAAATTTCAATGTGAGTATATCAGTAAAATCATCATATAACATCTTATAAGGAGGGTAAATACTAAGATATTCTTATTAGTGTTATCTTAAGCTCATTCACAATATCTAAAAAAATTATTCCACTTTCTAAAATCCTAACCATTATGGTAATGTAACTTATACTTAAATGATACCCTAACCTCTACTGTTATATAAACCTCCCTCTGATACCAAGAATAAGGACCCGACCTTATAACAATACGAAATATTGAATTAAATGAATAAATCAATTTGAGGATCATTTCAGGTTTATAGTTTTAGATAACTAGGCAATAACTATTACATAATAACATGAATATTACATGTAGACACTACTACTCAGTATCCATTTTTTCATAAAATAAAAACTCTTAAATAGAAACATGTATAGTTTCATGTTTTAGACATCATTACTTTTCCTTGATCCCATCCTTGATCCTATTCATCTTTAAGTCCTATGGAAAACATTTAAAAAACATGCTATTTGCATAAAAATCTCAGTAAGGGTAATAAAATAAGGAAGGAAAACATTATCCCATCAATAAATACAAAAAAATGAAACCATAATTTTCAATCATAACATACCTTATGAAATCATAAGATTTATGAATAACACGCACAAATGATAAATCATAATGGTTACTTATGGCATCCATATAAAACTTACATTGTAGCTATCACAAATACATAGGGAGTTACACATGGAATACCCGTCATAGTATATTCCCTAAATATCTTAGGAGAGACATGATGTTTAAATCCGTCATGTCACTCAATGCATTGGAGAGCTATCTCGGGCTCAACTGCCCAAGGTTTATAACTAAACCCCCCGTATGCGTAAAAAAAATTCTCAATAACTATAACATAATAATAAAACATATCACAAGTATAATAGAAGTATAACATTTCCATATTCCAATATAACAAATCAATATATTGAAATAAACAATTCTTTATCAAATCATTTTCAAAACCTATTTAAAAAGTGATTTTTGAATCAAAGTGTCTCATACCACATTGAATCATTTAAATGAATTATCATTTGAAAACATTGATGTCCATATAAATAAATCCAAAAAACCATTTTAAAAACATGTACATTAATGATAAATATTTAGAAGAATAAATCTTTAAAACATTTAAAAATATATTTTAGTTAAAAAGATTTTTTTATCAAAAAGAGAGACACTTGAATAAATATAATTGAGGAATAAAAATTAATCATAAGTTTATAATATCATGAATATAAAAATATTGATTATATAATATTTCAAACGACAGTATATACACTATATAAGTGTGACTTGGTGCATAACAACGATGAAGTCTCAATGGAAATGTAAATTGAGATAAAATCCCTTATAAAGATGGTATTCTTAAATTATGGATAAATCAATCACATAATTATGTGTGACAAATATAAATACACTCAATATAAGGGGATATTAATTATAAATAAATTAGAGTTCATTCACACGTATTCATAGGATTACATATTCATGAAGTACAAGTTGAACCCAAAGAATTGAAATTCGGTTAAAAAGTTCCCTTGTAAAAATTCGACAGCCTAACTACGTCACGTTAAAATTCAAAAAATTATTTGATGGGATAAAAATAGTATCGAATCACTTGGACATAAAGTTTAAATAAATAATAATATATTATAACATATCCCAACATAATAATATTTATATTAAAAAACATAACAAAAAAAAGTCTTTTAAAAAGTGGAGGGTGAAAGGATCCCTTACCGATTTGGTAACATAAAAATCATACACCACATGAAAGAATGATCATACAATGAAGATGTAAACACTCATAAGTGAAATTATATTACACAAATAGTAAAATAATGGGCAGTACATACACCACACAAAAGGAAATAGTGGAAAATATTGAATGAATCTCATGGGAATAAAAAGTGAGATGAAACCCTTTACCACATTGTAATCAACTGAGTCGTATGACCAAAAGTTAATAACCACAAAAAGAATCACATAATACCATTAATATAATGAGAATCATGATAATATAAATCAAATGTAATTACACAGTACACAACATGCAATGAATAAGTGGCGAACAATGGAAATCTCACAAAATTAAAAGTGAGTTTAGAAAATCCCATACCTTGTGTCCGACTTGACTCGTTTATTCCTTGTTCTTACATAATAATAAAATTAATTAAATGTATACTTTCTTAAGAAAAATTTTAAACTTTATTATTCCTTTTATATCACTTATTACCATGTTATGAACATTATACAATCTTTTCAGTTAATAATGTTCGTTTTGTAGATATTTGGTACTTGAGTCAAAAATGGACTTCTTACAATTACAAGTTGTTCACATAGTAAAAATTTAATTATATAAAGAATGATATTCGAGATTTAGAAATCATATATATCATATATATCCAGTATATAAATGTATTTATAATAGTACATAACATTTGGAGGTAATAAATTAAATGCACCGTTCATGGAAACGGTAAGCCGTACGTACGCATGACCGCTACTTTCATTTGTATTTATTATTTTAATGGAATTAAAACATAATGATACAAAGGTATATTATAATTTCAATACAATATCATATATAATATCATTAAATCCATCTATTATACGTCCCACATATGGTATTAACGAGTCATATCACATTGAGGGGGTGGCAGTCCGCACTTCCTCAAATGAAATTATCGTATTTACCCATAATGTAAACCATAAAGGTATGAATTAAATGGAAAATATAGAAGCATAAAGAAAACATAAAAATAATATATATCATTTATAAATACAGTAGCATAAGTAATTCCCACCATGAGAGGTGGTAGGAGGTAATTGAACAATCATCGTTTGGTGAGGCGTTAGTTTTCCATCCACAGAAACATTATGTTATTCACCCATTATATGGAGGCGTGTGTAAGTGTAGTTCGAATCCTACTAATAAAAACATCTTAGAATATTTAGGATACTGTTTTTGTAAAAAAATAATGGATTGCAAAGAGTTTATGGGTTGGAGAAGTAAAATAAAAGAAAAGAAGTTAAGAGAAACTATTACCTTTAATTTGGAAAACTACCTTTGGTTTGAACCAAAAGGACTTATTGGAGTACCTTTTGACTAAGTTATGTCCTCTAGGAGGCGGAGAGTGATGTAGGGAGCTTAATGGGGTAGAGTTTGGACGAGCCTAAAGGCTTGAGAGGTTTCAGGAAGTGCTTAGAAGTGAGGTCTTTTTATAAGGGTGAGGATGAGATCTTTAGGAAAGTGTGATAATATTATTTTATTATATAATGATATTCAGTTTATTAAGATCCAAAACTAATTAAAATCAAAGATAATATGACTCATGGTCTAAATAATATAATCCAATAATAATTGGATCGGTTTTGGATATTGTTTTTATATTTATATTCTTATTTTTTTTAATCTTTTATTAATGAGGTAAATACTGCATCATTATTGTCAGATAAATAATATAAAATATGTTGTCTAATTTTTTTTCAAAAACTACCATGATGTAGGAAATTTTTTTATGTTTTAAATTAATATTTATTGCCAAAAATATATCTTATATAACCCCATGTAAAAACTAATTTACCGAAACATATTTGTTTATTTCATTTTTACCTTTACATTAAATTAATTAATCTAGTGTGTCGTTATCACTCTTAAGTGACTCTATGGGTTCCCAAAATCGAACCAAATATTCCCATGGTCAGCCATGACTCATCCAATAAGTTTAGGACAAGTGTTAAGGTAATTTTGAATTTTTAAAATATTTTTTTACCATGAATTACCCTATTTACTATTTATCGCGGTAAATAAAAGTCAAAAGTTACAATTAAACAAAAAATAATATTCATCTTATTGAACCAAATTTTACTTACTAATAACAACTATGTATGTTGTATTTTCTACATTCAATTCACAAAAGTTGTAAAATATCATTTAAATGAAAAAGTCAGTTTTTTTAACTACTACTACTAAGTGGTTTCACTATTCATCAAAAATTGAAGTTTTTCAGATAAATACCATAAATTATGCCTCAGATATATTTGATATTATTTATTCAAAAATTATATCTATTTTAAAAAATTCATAACATAGAAGTTTCATTAATTAATTTAAAATTAATTCTTGTTGTCAATAAAAATAGAGTGTTTTTAAGAAATAATAACTATCAAAAGATTGACTCTTTCTTATGTCCAATTTAAAAATGATATTCTTTCCAAAGAGAAAAATTAGATTAAATGGTAAAAATATATTATAATTAATCTTTAAAAGAAATTAAAAAAATTATCTAACCATATAATAAAATTATATTAAAATCCACTTTTAAATTAAAATACAATATTTTCCACTATTCATTAAATATATACTTTATCAGAAAATACCAAATATTTACCCAATGTAAATTTTGATGTATTGAATCTAAATAAAAATTTTATTTTTTCAAATAGAACATATAGAAAGGAAAAATACTATATTTAATGAGGGTTCTCCATCAAAATGTGGTAAATCGACCTTTTACTGAATATTAGAGTATTCATGCTTAAAATAAGATTCATTCATATTTGAAGACCCTAACTTTTATTGGATAATTGTAAAAACATTTAACAAACATGTATAATCTTTTTTTTGTTAGTTATTTTAATTTCCTCCATTACAACAGCTAGGCGTTAACTACCATTTAAAATAATACTATCATATTATTATTTTGCAATGTAAGATTTGAATGAAACCCATTATTGCGTATCTGGTATGCTATCGAACATAGCAACCCCATTAATGTATAATTAATATTTAATTTAAAAATATTAATAAATCTGATAATTTCATATTCTTTATATATCCATGATGATACATCCTTCCCCCATTTTGGGAATTGCGTCCTAACAATTTTGAAATTGGGCTCAGAAACTTCATTGAAATCCCCACATTAGAAAAAGAGTCAATAAAACTATCACTTTAAAATAAATGAAGAGAAGTACAAAGGTTACCTGAGACAACAGATACTAGGATTCCATGAAAACATGGATATGAAGGATAAAAAGATCCATCATGTTCGGATGCATAGTGATAGAAAACATGTTTAAGAGAAAGTTAACCACCAAAAAATCACAAACTTATGATGGGTTAACCGGTCTTTGATTCCCCAGTAGGAAAAGTTAACAGACAAGGTTTTTGTTTTATGTTACTTTTCATTGAGGAATTTATTCATGATATTAACTAAAAACAAAAGGAAATATAATTATTTGTCATGTAGACATTCATCCTTTGCTAAATTCCTACCACAAACTCATCTTTTCTCCAAACGTCGAGTATTCAAACTAAGTTGGTCACATTAAAAGTGAAAGAATCAACTTCTAGAAATCACACAATCCAAAAAAGAAGAACTATATATTCCCCATGTCTTTATACATCATCTAAAACCAAAATTGTTACTGCGAGATCAAATAATATCCAAAAAGGATAATCTTTTACAAAAATAAAAACTACTCTTAATGTCCAAAATTTGTCTAACAATACCCAATGTTCAACAAATACCATTCAATAAAAAACTGTACATAAAATTCATCAGAAGTAATAAAACTATGTTTGAAACCCAAATCTCATAAGGATTTAATTACATAGTATTCGAAGATAAATCTGATCATTTGTCTCCAAATAACATTAGTCACATTTAACATCTCATATAGAAAATTAATTAACCTAATCACATATCCACCAAGATAGGTTAATAATTTCCCTAGATAACCAAAAATAAACATATTCTTGATTCATAAAATCATCTAACTAAAAATAATTAGTCATACTAACTAGGGAGTTCACGTAGTCTAGTGGTAGGCGATAAATACCAGTCACACTTTGGTTGTGGGTTTGATTCCCACAACTTTTTTCGACACGACAGACTGTCACACGGTCCACGTGATGTCCTTTTTTCAAAAACTATATAATTTTATAACATTCCCAAAAAGAGATAAATTCATCAAAAATAAACATAACATATTTTAATCACAAAGGATATCTAATAACATTCATTTTGTGTCCCAAAAAATGTATTAACCTATAATTGCCTCAAATTAAAGGATCATATAAACCCTAATGGTTCATTATAACTATATTCACAAAAGAAAAGATAATTATTCCTTGAATAAAATTTTCATATATAAAACATCAGGGTTACACATACTATACAAAGTCTTCTAATGTAATTCTAATAATCAAAAGAACTGTAATAATTTTAAGCATTTCACCATCCTAAAATCTATCATAACTCTTGAATCCATTATATGTTGTCTTCTTAATCACTCAACATTCTTCACGATCAATTAGTCATTCCTTTTCAAATTATTATGAATTAGTTATTTCCTAAAAACAAAATCATGAATCATATCCTATGATTTAATAATATGAAAAGTTATGTTAAGACATAATCCATACCTTTCATTTATCATTGTCAGTTTCTTAATCCTCAATCGGATTGGCATTAAGAATTGGTAAGTAAATATTTGTACGATGCTGGTGATCGCATTCCCGAAACATCTTCGTAGGAAATGTGATTGTATAATGACCATGCACACCACATTTAATACATTCAATTGAGCCCTTAGAAATAAGTTCTTTCCCTTTCCTAGAGTCAACCAGATTCTTTATTTTTCCATGGGATGTTTTTTATTTATGACCTTCACATCTATAGAATCTTCTGGTACCTTGGAAGCATTTTCCAAGGTGTGTCTTTCCACATCCTTGACAGATAGGTTTTTGAACATAATTACCTTTATGATTATTACTTGAACTTCAGTAGGGATTTTTTTCTCGTATATATGTTTCTTTATACGAATCACTAAGTTTTAGGTGGTCAATCATGACTCCAAATATGTAGAGGAGAATAACCACATGAGTTCTCAATGCATATTCCATATCATTCTGTTGCACATTTATAAAACTGTCATAGTTTTATTCACATCCACTGTTACATTGGTGCCTGCTAGATCCAGCCATTTACTAAAACAAAAAAGGCTAGTGTGAGTATATCAGTAAAATCATCATATAATATCTTATAAGGAGGGTAAATACTAAGATATAATTATTCATGTTATCTTAAAATAATTCACATTTTCTAAAAAAACTATTACTCTTTCTGTAATCCAAACCATTATTGTAATTTCACTTATCCATAAATAATACCCTAAACTCTAAAGTAATCTAAACCTCCCTCTGATTCCAACTATAAGGACCAAACCTTATATCATTATATAATATTTTATTAAATGAATAATTCACATTGAGGATATTTTCAAGTTTAGGGTTTTAGAGAACTAGAACATAACTATTAAATAACTAATTTAATATTACATGTAGACACTACTACTCGGTATCTATTTGATTCATAAAATAAAAACTCTTAAAAAGAAACATGTCTAGTTCCATGTTTTAGACATTACGACTTTTTGTTGATCCCATCCTCAACCCTATTCATCTTTAAGTACAGTGGAAAACATTTAAAAAACATGGGATGAGCATAAAAAGTGCAGTAAGGGTTAATAAATAAGGATGAAAACCATTAGCCCATCAATAAATACAAATCAATGAAACCATACTTTTCAATCATAACATACCTTACGAAATCATAAGATTTATGAATAACACAGAGACATCATAAATCATAAAAGTTTCTTATGGAATCCATATTAAACGTACTTTATAGTTATCACAGCTACATAGGGAGTTACACTTGGAATACCCATCATAGTATATTCCGTAAATCTCTTAGGAAAAACATCATGTTTACCTCTGTCACGTTACCCAATGTATTGGAGAGCTATCTCAGGCTCACCGACCCTTGGTTTATCACGGAGCCACCTGTATACGTAAAATAAATTCCCAATAACAATAACATAATCATAACACATATAACAAGTATAAAGGACAGATAACATTTCCACATTCCAATATATCAAATCAACATATTGAAATAAACAATTCTTTATTAAATCATTTTCGAAACCTATTTAAAATGATATTTTTGAATCAAAGTGTCCCATACCACTTTGAATATTTTAAATGAATTATCTTTTTAAAAAATTAATATCCATATAAATAAATCTGAAAACCAATTTTGAAAACATGGACATTTATGATAAATATTTATAATAATAATTATTTAAAACATTTAAAACGATATATTTAGTTCAAGAGTTTTTTTAACAAAAAGAGAGACGCTTGAAAAATATAATTGAAGAATAAAATTTCATTATAACTTTATAATATCAGGATAATAAAAATATTGTTGATATAATATGTCTATGTACAGTATATACACTATATAAGAGTGAATTGGTGCATAAAAACAATAAAGTCTCCATAGAAATGTAAATTGAGATGAAATCCCTTATAAAGATGGTATCCTTAAATTATGGAAAAATCAATCACATAATTATGTGTGAAAAATTGAAATACACCCAATAAAAGTTGATATTATGTGAAAAAAAATCAGAGGTCATTCACACATATTCATAGGACAACATATTCAAGAAGTACATGTTGATCCCAATGAATCAAAATTGGGTTAAAAAGTTCCCTTCTAAAAATTCTACAGCCTAACGACGTCACATTAATATTCAGAAAATGAGTTGATGAGATAAAAAGGGAATATATTCACTTGGACATAATGTTTTAATAAATAAGGATATAGTATAACATATCCCATCATAATAAAATGTAAATTAAAAGACACAACAAAAAAAGTCTTTTAAAAAGAGGAGGGTGAAAGGTTCCCTTATAGATTTGGTAACTAACAAAACATACGCCACATGAAATAAGGATCATACAATGAAGATGTAAATACTCATAAGTAAAATTATATTACACAAATAGTACAATCATGGGAATTACATACACCACACAAAAGGAAATAGTGGCAAATATTGCCTGAATCTCACAGGAAGAAAAAGTGAGATGAAACCATTTATCACGTTGTAATCAACTGAGTCATATTACCAAAAGTTAATATCCACCAAATGAATCACAGAATACAATGAATATAATGAGAATCATGATAATATATATCAAATGTCAGTACACAATACCCCACATGCAATGAATAAGTGGTGAGCAATGGAAATCTCACGAAATTAAAAGTGTGATAAGAAAATCCCATACCTCGTGTCCGACTTGACTCCTTTGTTCCTTGTTCTTCCTAAATAATTAACTAAAGTTAATTTATACCTTATTAATAAACTTTTTCAAGTTTATTATTCAATTTTTATCACTTATTACCTTGTTATAAACATTATTTAATCTTTTATGTTAATAATGTTTGTTTTGTCGATATTTGGTACTTGAGTCAAAATTGGACATCTTAAAATAACAAGTTGTTCACATAGTCAAAAGTTCATTATATAAAGAATAATATCCATGATTTTGATATCATATATATCATATATATCCAGTATATAAATGTATTTATAATAGTACATAACATTTAGAGGTAAGAAATGAAATTCACCGTTCATGGAGATGGTAAGCCGTACGTACGCATGAACGCTACTTTCATTTATATTTATTAGTTTAATGCAATTAATACATAATTATACATAGTTATATTATAATTACAGTATAATATCATATATAATATTATTATCTCCATCCTTTATACATCCCACATATGGTATTAACGAGTCATATCACATTGAGGGGGCGGTAGTCTGCACTTCCTCAAACGAAATTATCGCGTTAACCAATAATGGAAACCATAAAGGTAAGATAAAAATGAAAAATACTGAATCATAAAGAAAACATAAAAATATTATATATCATTTAAAAATACAGTTCCATCATAATGGCCACCATGGGAGGCGGTAGGAGGTAATTGAACAATCATCGTTTCGTGAGGCGTTAGTTTTCCATCCATAGAAACTTTATGTTCATTACCCATTAGATGGAGGTGTGTGTTAGTGTAATCCAAATACATCTCATAAAACCATCCTATTATATTTAGGATACTAGTTTTGTTATAAAATAAATGAGTAAAAAGCATTTAGGGGTTGGAGATGTAAAATAAAAGAAACAAATTTAAGAAAAAATAATTACCTTTAATTTGGGTAACTTATTTTGGTTTGAACCAACAGAACTTCTTGAAGTACATTTTTCTTTAGTTAATGATTCTAGGTGGATGAGAGGGATGTACAGAGATTAATTGGGAAGATTTTAGATGATCCTAAAGGCTTTAGAGGTGTGAGGAATTGGTTATATGTTATGGATTTTTATAAGGGGGGAGGGGCTCTTTAAGAAAGTGTGATAATATTATTTTATTATATAAAGATATTCGGTTTCTAAAGGTCCAAAACTAATTAAAGTCAAAGATACTATGAATCATGTTTGAAATAAAATCATCCAATATGAATTGGATAGGTTTTGGATATTGTTTTAATATTTATAATCTTATTCATTTAAATATTTTATTAATGACGTAAATACTGCATCATTATTGTGTCATAAATAATTTAAATTATTTGATGTCTAAAAATTATAAACAAAATACCATGATGTAGTAAATCTTTTTATATTTATAATTAAAATTTATAGTCGAAAATATAACTTATATAAACTCATGTATAAATTAATTTTCCAAAACATATTTTTTTGTGTCATTTTTTCCTTTACATTAAATTAATTAATCTAAAGTGTCATTTTCACTCTTAAGTGGATCCATGGGGTCCCAAAATCGACCCAAAGATGCCCATGGTCAGAAATGACTAATCCAATAAGGATTGGACAAGTGTTAAGGTAATGTTGAATTATTACAATATTCTTTTTACCTTGAATTACCGTATTTACCTTTAATCGCGGTAAATAAAAGTCAAAAGTTACTATTCACCAAAAATTATTTTCATCTTATTGAAAAAAAAATTAATTAATAATAACAGCCGTGTATGTCAAATTTTTGAAATTCAATTCACAGAAGTGGTAAAATTTCATTTACATGAAAAAATCAGTTTTTTTAACTACTATTACTTAGCGGTTTCACTATTTATAAAAAATTGATGTTTTTTTAGAAAAAAACCAAACATTAAGCCTAAGTTATATTTGATATTAAAAAATCAAAAATTATTTCTATTTTACCATATTAAAAACATAGAAGTTTCATTAATTAATTTAAAATTAATTCCTGTTGTCAAAACAAATAGCATGTTTTTAAGAAATAATTACTATCAAAAGATTGACACTTGTTTATGTCCAATTTCAAAATGAAATTATTTCCAATGAACAAAATTATATTAAATGGTAAAAATATATTCTAATTAAACTTTAAAACAAATTAAAAAGATAATCTAACCATATAAGTTAATTAGATTAAAAGGCACTTTTAAATTAAAATAGAGTATTTTTCACTATTCATTAAAGATAAACTTTATCAGAAAAATACCAAACGTTTATCCAAAGTAAATCTTGATGTTCTGAATATAACGAATAATTTAATTTTGTCAAATATAACATATAAAATTGACCAAAATTAGATTTAATGAGGGTTCACCATCAAAATATTGTAAATTGACATTTTACTGAATATTAAAGTATTCATGCTTAAAATTAGATTCAATCATATTTTAAGCCCCTAATTTTTAATGGATAATTGTAAAAACATTTAAGAAACATGTATAATAATTTTTTAGTTAGTTATTTTAATTTCCACCATTACAACCGCTAGGTGTTAACTACCATTTAAAATAATGATATTATATTGTTATTGTGCAACGTAAGATTTTAAAGAAACCCGTTGTTGCGTATCAGGTACACTATCAAAAATAGAACCCAGTTAAATTAAAATTAAAATTTAATTCACAAAAATTAATAAATATGAAAATTTCATATTCTTTATTTATCCGGGATGTTACATCCTTCCCCCATTTTGGGAATTTCTTCATCACAATTTTAAAATTGGGCTCAGAAACTTCATTGAAAGCCCCACATCCGAAAAAGATTCAATAAAACTATCACTTTAATATAAAGGAAGAGAAGTAAAAAAAGATTACCCGAGATAACAAGTATGGTGATTAAATGAAAAATGGATATGGAGGAGAAAAAAACCATCAAGTTCAAATGGATACTAATAGAAAACATGTTTAGGAGAAAGTTAACCACCAAAAAATCAAAAACATGTGATGGGTTAAAAAGTCTTTGATAACCCAGTAGGAAAGGTTAATAGACAAGGTTTTTGTTTTACGATACTTTTCATTGAGGAATTTATTTATGATCTTAACTAAAAACATATGTAAATATACATAATTGTGATGTATACTTTAATCCTTTACTAAATTCCTACCACAAACTCATCTTTTCTCCAAACGTTGAGTATTCGAACTGACTTGGTCAAATTAAAAGTGCAATAATCAACTTCTAGAGAATCACACTATCCAAAAAATAATAACTATATGTTTACCTTGTCTTTAGACACCAACTAAAACCAAAATTGTTAGCGCGAGATCAGAAAATACCCAAAGAGAATAATATTTTACAAAAATAAAAACTACTGTTAATCTCCAAAATTTGCCTAACAATACCCAAAGTTCAACACATACAATTCAATAATCAAATGTCCATAAAATTATTCAAAAGTAATAAAAACTAAGATTGGAACCCAAATATCATAAGGATTTAATTACATAGTATTCCAAGATGAATCTGAACATTGATCTCCAAATAACATTAGTTACTCTTAAAGTCTCATATCGAAAATTAATTATCCTAATCACATATCCTCCAGGATAGTTTAATTATTTCCATAGATAACCCAAAATCTACTTATTCTTGATTCATAAAATGATCAAACTTAATATAATTAGTCATACTAACTAGGGACTTCACATAGTCCAGTGGTAGGTGATAAATACCAATCACACTTTGGTTGTGTGTTCGATTCCCACAGCTTTGTCCGACACGACGGATTGTCACACGGTCCATGTGTTGTCATTTTTTCAAAATCTATATACTTTTATAACATTACATAAAAGAGATAAATTCAAAAAAAATAATCATGACATATTTTAACCATGAAGGTTATCTAATAAATTTCATTTTGTATCCCAAAAAAATTAATTAACCTGTAATTGCCTCAAATTCACCAATCATATAAACCCAGATGGTTCTTTATAACTATATCCACAAAAAAAGATATTTATTCCTTCAATAAAATTTTCATATATCAAACTTCAAGGATATAGATACTATAAAAAGTATTCTAATATAATTCTAATCATTAAAAGATCGATAATAATTTTAAGCATTTCACCGTCCTAAAATCTACCATAACACTTGAATCCATTATAAGTTGACTTCTTACTCATTCAACATTATTCATGATCCATTATCCATTCTATTTCAAATTATTCTGAAATAATTCATTCCTACATAAAAAATCTCGAATCATATCCTATGATTAAATAATATCAAAACATATGTTAAGACATAATCTATACCTTTCATTAGTCATTGTTTGTTTCTTCATCCTTAATCGGAATGGCATTAGGTATTGGTAAACAAATATTTGTACGATCATGGTGATCCCATTCTCGAAACATATCCGTAGGACATGTGTTTGTATAATGACCATGCAGAACACATTTAAAACATTAAATTGATCCTCTAGAAGGAATTACTTTCCACATCTATGACACATAGGTTTCTGAACATACATACCATTATGATTATTACTTGAAATTCTATTGGGAATTTTTTTCTCGCATATATGTTTCCTTATATGAATAACTAAGGTTAAAGTGGTCAATCATGACTCCAGATAGACGGTTTAGAATAACCACAAGAGTTATCATTACAGCTCCAATATCATTCAGTTTCTCGTTTAGAAAAATGTCACAGTTTTCATCACATCCACTGTTACTTTGGTGCCTTCTAGATCCATCAATTTACTAAAGAAAAACATGTTACTGTGAGTATATTAGTAAAATAATCATATAATATCTTATGAGGAGGGTAAATATTAAGATATAATTATTCATGTTCTCTTAAACTCATTCACTTTATCTAAAAAATATCTGAATAATTCTGAAATCCTAACCATTATTGTAATGTCACATATGCTTAAATAATAACCTAACCTCTAAAGTTATCTAAACCACCCTCTGATACCAACTATAAGGACTCGACCTTATAACATTATATAATATTGAATAAAATTAATAACTCACATTGATGATCTTTTCAGGTTTAGAGTTTTAGAGAACTAGGCCATAACTATTACATAACAACATGAATATTACATGTAGACACATCTACTTAGAATCCATTTTTTCATAAAATAAAACCTCTTAAAAAGAAACAAGTTTAGTTCCATGTTTTAGAAAACATGACTATTCCTTTATCCCAGACATGACCTTATTCATCTTTATATCTTATGGAAAATATTTAAAAAACATGGGATGAGCATAAAAAAGTTCAGTAAGGGTTATAAAATAAAGAAGAAAAACAGTATCCCATCAATAAATACAAATAAATGAAATAATACTTTTCAATCATAACATACCTTACGAAATCATAAGATTTAAGAATAACACACACAAATCATAAATCGTAAACGTTACTTATGGCATCCATATCAAACTTACGTTATAGCTATCACAACTATGTAGGGAGTTACACTTGGAATATCAATCACATTATATTCCATAAATCTTTTAGGAGAAACATCACGTTTACCTCCTTCACGTTACCCAATGCATTGGAGAGCATTCTCAAGGACACCTGCCCTAGGTTTATCACGGAACCACCCATATACGTAAAAAAATACCCAATAACCTTAAAATAATCATAAAACATAACACAAGTATAAAGGAAAGATAACATTTCCACATTCCAATATGTCAAATCAAGATATTGAAATAATCATGCCTTATCAAATCATTTTCAAAACCTATTTAAAATGAGATTTTTTAATAAATGTGTCCTATAAAACTTTGAATCTTTTAGATAAAGTATCATTTTAAACATTAATGTCCATATAAATAAATACTAAAACCCATTCTGAAAACATGAACATTATTTATAAATATTTAAAAGAATAAATCTTCAAAACATTTAAAATGACATTTTAGTTATAGAGTTTTTTTAACCAAATAAAGAGATGCTTCAATAAATATAAATTAGGAATAAAATTTAATCAGAAAATTATAATATCATGAGAATAAAAAGATTCATGATATAATATGTCAAAGGATATTATATACACTATATAAGAGTGAATTGGTGCATAACAACAATGAAGTCTCAATGGAAATGTAAATTGAGATGAAATCCCTTATAAAGATGGTATCCTTAAATTAAGGATAAATCAATCACATAATTATGTGTGAAAAATAAAAATACACCCAATATAAGTGGATATTATGTGTAAAACAATCATAGGTCATTCACACATATTTATAGGATGGAATATTCCAGAAGTACAAGTTGAACCCAAATAATTGAAATTGGGTTAAAAAGTTCCCTTGTAAAAATTCGACAGCCTAACAGTGTCACGTTAATATTCAGAAAATGAGGTGATGAGATAAAAAGGGTATTTCATCACTTGGAAATAATTTTTAAATCAATAAGGATATAGTAGAACTTATCCCAACATTATAAGATGTAAATTAAAAGACATAACAAAAATAATTCTTTTATAAAGAGGAGGGTGAAAGGTTCCCTTACCGATTTGGTAACTTACAAAACATACATCACATGAAATAAGGATCATACAATGAAGAATTAAATACTCATAAGTGAATGTATATTACACAAATAGTATAATAATGGGCAGTACATACCCCACACAAAATGGAATAGTGGAAAATATAGCTTGAATCTCAGGGGAATAAAAATTGAGATGAAACCCTTTACCACGTTGTAATCAACTGATTCGTATGACCAAAAGTTAATAAAAAATATTATTCACATAATAACTTATATATAATTATAATCCTAATAATATATATCAAATTGAAGTATACAATACAACACATGCAATGAATAAATGAAGAACAATGGAAATCTCATGAAATTAAATGTGAGATAAGAAAATCCCTTACCTCGTATCTGACTTGACTCGTTTATTCCTTGTTCTTCCTGATTAATAAAATAATGTTAATTCATAATTTATTTATAACCTTTTTCAAGTTTATTATTCCTTATATATCACTTATTACCTTGTTATAAACATTATGTGATGTTTTATGTTAATAATGTTTGTTTTGTCGATATTTGGTACTTGAGTCAAAAATGGACTTCTTACAATTACAAGTTGTTCACATATTCAAAATTTCATTATATCCAGATTGATATTCATGATTTATATATCATATATATCATATATATACAGTATATACATGTATTTATAATAGTATATAGCATATAGAGGTATGAAATGAAATGCACCGTTCATGGAGACGGTAAGTCGTACGCACGCATGGAAGCTACTTTCATTTATATTTTTTATTTTAATGGAATTAAAACATAATAATACAAAGGGATATTATAAATCCAGAATAATATCAGATATATTATCATTAACTCCATCCTTTATATGTCCCACATATGGTATTAACGAGTAATATCACATTGAGGGGAGGTAGTCCGCACTTCCTGAAATGAAATTATCGCGTTTACCCATAATGGAAACCATAAAGGTATGATATAAATGGAAAATTCATAATCATAAAGAAAACATAATCATAATATATATCATTTATTAATAATGTTCCATTATAATGGCCCACATGAGAGGCTGTAGAAGGAAATTGAACAATCATCATTTCGTGAGGCATTTGTTTCCTATCCACAGAAACATTATGTTCTTCACCAATTAGATGGAAGTGTGTGTAAGTGTAGTTTTACTCCTTCTCATAAAAACAGACTATATTATTGAGGATACTGGTTTTATTATAAAAGAAATGATTAAAAATATTTTAGGGTTTGGAGATGTAAAATAAAAGAAAAGAAGTTAAGAGAAACCATTACCTTTAATTTGGGTAACTTCTTTTGGATTGAACCAAAAGAACTTCTTGAAGTACCTCCTACATAAGGTAAGTCTTCTACTAGGAGGATAGGGATGTAAGGAGATTAATTGAGTAGAGTTTGGATGAGCCTAAAGGCTTGAGAGGTGTGAGGAATTGGTTATAAGTGAGGAATTTTTATAAGGGGGAGGAGGGGATCTTTAGGAAAGTGTGATAATATTATTTTCGTATATAATGATATTCGGTTTGTAAAGGTCCAAAAATTATTAAAGTTGAAGCTAATATGAACCATGGTAAAAATAAAATAATCCAATAATAATTATACAGTTTTTGGATATAGTTTTAATATTTATAATCTTATTTATTTAATACTTTTATTAATGAGGTAAATACTATATCATTTTTGTGTCATAAATAATTTATATTATCTGATTTTTTAAAATTATTATGAAATACGATGATGTAGGAAATAATTTTATCTTTCCAATTAATATTTATAGTCCAAAATATAACATATATAATCCAATGTAAAAATTAATTTACCAAAAAATATTTCTTTGTGTAATTTTTTCCATTACATTAAATTAATTAATCTAAAGTGTCATTATCACTCATAAGTGACTCCAGGGAGTCTCAAAATAGACCCAAGTATGACCATGGTCAGTCATGACTCATCCAATAAGTTTAGAAAATGTGTTAAGGTAAATTTGAAATATTACAATATTCTTTTTACCTTCAATTACACTATTTACCTTTAACCGCAGTAAATAAAAGTCAAAAGTTACTATTCACAAAAAAATTATTTTAATCTTATTGAACCACATTTTACATAATAATAAAAACCATGTAGGTATTAATTTTTAAATTTAATTCACAAAGCGGTAAAATTATATTTAAATGAAAATGTCGGTTTTTATACTACTACTACTAAGTTGTTTCACTGTTCATCAAAAATTGATGTTTTTTAGAATATACCAAAAATTCATCCTAAGCAATATTTGATTTTACAAATTCAAAATTTATGTCTATTTTACAAAATTCGAAATATCGTTATTGCATTAATTAAATTAAAATTTATTCCCATTATCAAAACAAATAGCATGTTTGTAAGAAATAATAACTATCAAAAGATTGACACTTGTTTATGTCAAATTTCAAAATGAAATTATTTCTAATGACCAATATTAGATTAAATGGTAAAAATATATTTTAATTTCACTTTAAAACTAATTAAAAAGATAATATAACCATATTAATAAATTTGAATAAAAAAACATTTAAATTAAAATTCAGTATTTTCACTGTTCATTAAAGATAAACTTTATTAGAAAAATACAAAATATTTTCCCAAAGTAAATTTTGATGTCCCGAATCCAATAAAGAATTTTATTTTTTAAAATATAACATATTAAAATGACCAAAAAGAGATTTAAAGAGGGTTCTCCATTAGAAGGTGGTAAATAGACCTTTTTTCTGAATATTAGAGTATTAATGATTATAATTTGATTCATGCATATTTTAAGCCCCTAACATTTATTGGATAATTGTAAAAACATTTAAAAAACATGTATAATCGTTTTGTAGTTAATTATGTTCATTTCCTCCATTACAACGGCTAGGAGTTAACTACCATTTAAAATATTGATATTATATTATTAGTTTGCAATTAAATATTTCAAAGAAACTCGTTGTTGTGTATCAGGTATGCTATCGAACAGATAAACCCCTTTAAATTAAAATTAATATTTAATTAAAAAATATTAATAAATATGAAAATATAATATTATTTATTTATCCGGAGTGTTACAATATTCTATATATATGAGGCTACCCCATTTTTATTTTGGATGAAAAAATATCTGAGAAAATCTCAAGCCGCTATGATTTTGCAATGGAAGGGAGCTCAATGAATCTGTCTTTCTATGAGAGCATGATTATCATGAAAGGAAAACTTAAGTCATGAATGATTCCAATTATTCTAATTAATGGGTCCTATGTGATGATTGATAATTCCCTAAGGGATGATTATCCTCCAAAAAGGTAGTTCTATTGGTGAAGGTAGTGAGATTAGCAAAAGGTAGTTCAAATCATCATGTTTCAGTGAATAATGGTGTGAATCTATATTAAATCATGTCTATGTTGTAAAAAGAGTCTCATTCATGGATGGTAAAGAGAATTAAATACCATTATACTACTAATACCTTCATTTTTATATAATTATTAAAACATCACCAAATGTAGTGACCTACGGTGAGTGGATGTAAGTGTTCTAAGGGACGCAATGTACAATCCTTAAAATTTTGTAAAGGTTGTGTTCCTAGAACAAAGTTGGTGTGTCCAAACTTTTTAATTTTACCAATAGTGAATATTAGGGGATTTTGTTATAACCAACACAGTTTCGACATATTCTCCTTTGACTATACCTTAGTGGTGAACCAAATAAAATTGTTGTGTTGTCTGCTAGAATTTTATTTTTTATTCCTTTTTTGTTCCCACCAGATAGGTTTAACATGTTCATACCAATGTGGTAACATGATCTAGCACATTAGAATAAAAATATGAAACCCTAATTCACCCATCCACTCTCGTGGTGTTATGAGGTCCTCTAAAAATATCCCTAAAAATTTTATGGTGAGACCAACCTTACATTCTCTTAAGAAACACATTTTCTACGATGTCTTTGAAAAAATAAATGTGACCACCCGCCTATAGAAAACATGTCTACATTAACATGAAATGTGTGTTTATATAAATTACAAAAAAACAATCAGGTATTATATGTGTATCAGTATTAACATTATGATGATTATGGAAAAATTATCAGGGTTCAAGGGAAATAACTAGTGAGTTTAAATTTTGAAGAAAAACAAATCTGTTAGCCCAAAAAATGAATATTTTAATTAAAAAATATTAATAAATGGTTTTTAAAATATTATATGTGATTCATAAATGATATTATAATTATATACATTACTTCAGTATATAATTATAATAAATTTAAATTTTTTATATAGAAGTTTCTGGTTCTTTCAATGAAAATTAATCTCGAGGTCATGATTTTTCATATTTAATTGTATTGTTTTCTACATATATTGTATTGTGAACCTATCATTAATTTTGATGTGTGTATACAGAGACATTTTTCATTTCATGTCACGAATATACTAATTTTTATGACATTTAATATTTTATTTGATGTTATTACTTCATGGGGATTACGCTTTGAATGTTACATAAGTTGTAAGAGTTTTATGATACACTCTTGTAATTTATTGGGATTATTTATGATCACGTTTTTTCTGATGAAATTTTATGATCTATCTTCAAGAATATCACAAATACTTTTATTCTTTGGTTATTTGTAGATACTACATTTATTCCTTTAGTATTTATCTATTATTGTTAAAAAGAAACTAAAAGAACATTTCTATGGATAACTAACTATGTTTTACTATACAATAAGGAATCATTTTCCTTTGTTCCCATGTTTTCTAAATGTTTTTTCAATATTGTTTTCAATAATATCCACTGATTGTTTAATATCATTTTACCCATTTTTTATATAAAAAAAGTCAAAGTAATAATATTTTCCTTTTCCAAATGTGGTAATTTTTACATATTATTAAAAGTGAGAAATAAATAATTGTTCTTACAAAAATGACATGAATAGAATTTACCTTTCTTATAGAAAATCAACACAATGGATATTCATCTAAAATTTTATAGGTTATTTTTCATTGAAATATTTTTCTTTAATCTTTAGTAATTTTTTGGATTTGAAATAATTGATATCAATGTGAAAAGGGTATTTTCCTCAAAAAACATTCTAATTATACTTTCAAATGAATTTTAATATGACATGAAATCCATCGATGTTACTTATGTTTGAATGGGGATATGATCCAATGATACCATAATTATTATTAATATGGATGGTTTATGAGTATAATGATGATATGTTTATGAAACCAATATATTTTCTATTGGTCATTCTATGATGAACAATTGAAATTTTTATGAAACATGTTTCCATTTAATGGGTTATAATATATGATTAATGATTTATGATATTGTGGAATAGATATTAATGAATTATGATTATGTTAAAGGTGAAATTGTAATTATATAGCCCTCTAATGCATTATTTATAGATGGTAATAAAATGAGTTAATAAAGAAGGAATTGGCAGTGAACCTGGTTTTGCAAAAGGCTTTATCCACTAAAAAAGTCATGGGAGTGAATCTTGATTAATATGATTTAATGTAGAGTGAACCCAATCTTCTATGATAGTCAAGGTAGAGACCCTTAACTACTAATGAAATAGTTTTCTATGCTTATATGCAGGATAAAAACTCATTTATTGTCGCAGCACAATGATTTCATTTCTCATGTTCTTTGATTCATTTAATATCCTCGTCTTATGGATTTCCAAGATTTATGCCATGAGTCATGTTTCTGATCTATGTAATGATGGGTATAGTTTTCAAATTTTAATATCATATTTTCACACTCTTATTATCATGTTATGATAATTTGATCTTTTATATATCATTTGGTTAACCTTATTAGGCATCTAAGTTCACCATTTATTTTTCCCTTTCCTTACAATATAATTAATTTTTCTATGTATATTGTGTATAATATGGTTGATAGATATGAATAACTATGCAGGAGTTGACGTAGATATTTTATGTACAAGATGTTTAGGTATCCATGATTCCAAATAGAATAAACCTTAATAAATATTGAATGGATCGTAGTGTTATATAATAAATATCCATATAATAAGATGGGATAATTTTTGAAGAAAATATTGTGTTGATATAAGATCGAAGGTAATAACAAGTTAATCATATTGTCTATGAATACTATTGAATGTAGTCTTATGGATATCATATCCCCGGATCCTGAGATGAAGACCACATGATAGATGATCAATATTAGAGAAACGTTTTCACCTTTTTACTGATCAGAGAAATAATTAATTTAGGGTAACATATACATCTTCTAAATCAAAAGTCAGTTGAAATTTTTTCAATCACGAGAAAATACAGGTATTTCATTGGACTTCTTGGATAATAGAATTGGTTCATTTTAAGATGATACACAAGGATGAATGATTATTTTAGACACTAAGTCATTGAGTAGATCCTTTAACTCATTCAGTTCATTTTCTTCCATATGATAGGAAGGAATAGCTATGTGATATGTACTTGACACCAAATTTAATGAAAACTGTACCACCCCATCTAGTGGTAAACCAAAAAATTATTATTGAAAATTTGTTTGGAACACATCCACTACTAGATTAAGATCACCCCATGAACATTATATATCCTTATCGAAATAATTCATGGATGTCATCCAACCCATCCCTGTGATATTTTTTCTTTATCATTAAGACCTTCCATTAAATTTTTCCTGAAAACCTGACACTCCCTATCAAGGGTATTAAATGACACTTGATCAAGATAATAGTCAATATTATGTTAATAAGTACTCAGCCAGTCCATCCAAATAATTATGTACATAGGTTTCAGGTCATGAACCAGAAATAATTAGAAAATATCAATTCCTAATAAATAGAAACTACCATATTTGTATAATATATGATCCTCTATCTTTGTACAAAGAGGTATTTAAATATAACACCTATAATTAAATAAATTTTAATATTCAACATCCCTATTATGTGATTTGATGGGAAATATTGATTGAAACCAATATCAAATAAATATATTACAAAGGACATAGAAATATAAATTCTACCTCTCACTTTTTCATGGCCAACAATAATATATTCTAGACATGGATCAACTAAATAATGTTTCATTATTCATAATAACTGTTCCTAGTGACCCATTGTTCTTGAAGAAATGGATGAGTGAAAAATCATGTCGGTACTGACATTCCTATACCACCACAAAGGGCTGTAAAAACATGGGATAACATCTATAAGTGACCTGTTAATCTACATGAGGTATGAATGTTAAATTATTGTATGAAAGGATCCACTGAGATCCCATATTTGAAACAATGTAGAAAAAAATTCATATGTCATTTTGTAGATATTAAAAATTATTTTTAGAATGTGTACTCTCGAGAACCACTACCATTATTTCTTTTATTAAACTCATTACACATCATATTTCTGTTAATGGGACCACTGAGGCTACCACTAGGATTAGGAGGAACACATATCAATGATAAATTTTAATCCAGGTCAATTACATCTATCATAACCCTATAAAGAACATCCAAATACGTGGTTAGCATTAGTACGAATACATAATGTCAAAAATCTGAGCATGGATCCATTTAAAAGATGTGTTCCTTCAACATCATATTCAACACACCCTATATGATATATGATAAGGTTAAGGAATACACTTTTAATATTGAATGGCTATATTATCTCCATGATGACGGACCACACACTATATGTACCATGACAAATCAATAAAATATGTATAGTAATTCTATGTGAAAAGATCCTTGAAGTCTTTCCACTCCAAGCCCTCATTCTACATTTCTATAAATATATAATCCCACCACCATATATTATGCGACATTGTCTTGGTGATGAAGAGTCACACCATAATGGAATTTTGTGTCTCTAAGACCATTTAGAGTCACCTAATCAGGCCAAACCAATCAACTTCCTCCTAAGGATTGTTCCATCCCTAAAAATATGGTGGTTTATATTAAATAATCTCCTAGTAATGATCCCTAATATTTTACCTCTAATGATCCACATCAATAACATGAATCGTCTCATGTGAATCAACATGCTCAATAGAATCCACCATAAAAATAACAACTTATATAACTTTTTGATCAACTAGAAGGGTTTTTGCAGAGTTCATCAAAAGATCCCTCCTAACGTCTGTTTACAATTCTTTTTTGGGAATGGTATTACACAACATGGACAGATATAAAGAATATAATAGAAAAGAGATAAAAGATAATAAACACTATGAATCTTATTTCAACTAGGTTTCCAAAATACCATATAAATGTTTATGAAAATTTTAACAATTAAATAAAATAATATTCTCAAAGAATCATTTTAAAATAATCTTTGGAAATTTTTGGATTATTATGAAGAAATATTTCCAATAACTATATTACATTATACCCCTTAGATCAGAAAAAACTTATATCATTTGTATAAGGACGTCCTAAAACAATACAATTTTGGCTACCACGTGATTCAAAACTCCAAAAACATATTGATCTAACATTTCTCCCTCCATATTCTCCATTTACATTGGTTTTCACCAAAAAAAGGTAATTGAAAATCTTTCAGATAAAGATAGCCTTTGTACTGCATCCTCTATTGATTGATGTATATTCCATAAAAATGATAACTCTTCAATGTTAATTTTACCATATCCATCATTCAATGTGAAAAAACATTACATGATCCCATAAAATCAGCCAATGATTCCAGTTGTTATGGAAATTCATGGAGTAGTAGATGTTGAAAAATTCATTGAAGATGATTAAAAGAGAGACAAAAATAATAATAAGAAGTAGATAGGGAGCTCATAGATTTTGTTCATGGGAAATGATCCTAATATTGATGGAAATGCCAAATATTTATTATCTTGGGGGGGATATAGGAAATATATCATATATTTACACCCTAATTAACCCAATACCAAATGAAATCCTAAATAGTCATGGTACTATAATAACATTCATTTCTACAATATCTCCAACCACATAGTTATACCACTATGCTACAATGTCATAGATATAATACTTGAATATTTATTAGTATATTTTTAAGGAATTATATAGAGCTACAATATTGTCTTCAAATAAATCTATATTACGTTCAAAATATTTTCATGACCTAACGAACCATGTGGGTTACAGCCTATTGTGTAGTATGGTTTTTCAGTTAATGGGCCAACTTCATAAAAAAGGACAAGGGCACACCATTTATACTCCATGAAGTTGTATATTTCTAAGAGAATCCCTATAATGAAGAAAATTTTGTTTACATTTTAGATTTAGGAGAAAAGGATCTAGGAAATAATTTTATTCATAAAGTTATCTTTTTTATGGATGAATCACAAGATTAAGTATGAAACATGGTAATCATAAAAATATATAATGAGAATGTACTAGCAGTAGTTTATATAATGAATACAATTGAGTGGGAATCATATCCTAAAGGTTGGATGTATTTAAAAATCCAGGTAATCCCAAATATAAATCAATATTATTATTTATAATTATTCCTTTTATTGATTCATATTCATCACAATTTTATAAATATTGTTATGTTATTTTGTATTTCCAAAATTAATTGTTTTATTTTTCTAAATTGTTCTCCCGTGTATTACATTATTTTAATTAGAAGATAAATTTCATGGGTATATAAATTTAATTTGATAAAATGGTCTTAGTTTTTAAATATTAAAATATAAAATATTTATTAGGGTGAATTTGTTGGATTTTTTTGGAAATATTTATTTTTGGATGAATATTGAACAATAACACTTATTTATCCAATTCGTAATCTATTTTTCTATATTTAAACAGTTCAATTTTATTTTGGATTGTTTTTAAAGATATGTTAGTTTAATTTAACTAAAAAAATATAATTATGACTATATTAATCAACATTATACATTATATGGATATAAAATATTTTTTATGCTTAAAAAGGTAATTTTATATGAACTATTTTTGTTATGGTTTGTATATTTATAATAAAATTAATTTTTACCAGTTTTGTAAATTGAAAAATATTAAATATATTTCATATTTATAATCATGATTTCATAATGTAAATATAATTTTAATTATATTTTTTGTTATTATGAATATTAATATGGTAAAACATTATCGCCTCAGTAATGGTTAAAAGGGTTAACGTGAGGGGGGGGGGGGTTAAACTAATATATATGATTTAAAAAATATATAAAACATTGATAAATATTATTGGTTTGGGGAATATATATGTTAACCCATATTGGATTATATAGTTTACAATTTATTCACATTCTTATTAGAAATAAATAATATATTTAAAAGGTTTAAGTATTTACACATTTTCCAATCCCCTCACTCATAAAAGGGAACCTCATCTTCTCACATTTTTACAAAATATGATACATTTATTTAAAAAAACATTTTCCAAATACCTCCAAAAATATGTATCCATGCAATATAGGTTCTAGTATCTCCAAAATACTATCCTATTAAGGCCTTTGTTTTAAGGTAAGGGAGGTTTTCCAAAGAAGAGGTATAATTCTTAACCTCATGTTTCAAGTTTATATAATTTTATACCAAATTTAAGTATTCGTTAAACATTATTATATAATAATAGAATAATATTTAATATACATATTTTTTTCCTTATGGTAAAACTATTTTTATCTCCCCATCAGGCTAATGGGAAATGAAATCTTTTTGTATGTATATATGTGGACTACCACCTCTACGAAGCGATTTTTTTAATATTTCAACAGTAAATCATATAACTAGTGAAATTATAATTCAAATAAATATATGTTATATTAATTATATAATATTTTTCTTTAAAATAAAATTTCGCATACTTTCTTAACCTATTATCCTTTGGCAATTGATAAAATCTCTCATGCATACATGCAGACTACCACTCCAATAAGAAATTTAATTTATTTTTTATTTTCACCCTAAATAGACGGTTATAAGGATGAAAATAATGAATAAATAATACATATTTAAAATATTTCTGAAATTTAAAAATAAAATATTATCTATTTTATTTATTTTACACCAAGTAGAAAAATGAAAATTTTGTTCACGAATACAAACAGACTACCCTATCCATGATATAACATGGTTCATTTTTCTTGAATAACTTACATTGATGGTTTTAGAAGATTGTATTTTATATAAATATAAAAACTATAACATTATAAATAATATATTGAAAATGTAACAATATCACCCTCGATCACTGTCAATTCAGTGATGTTATTTTGATTTTAAAAACAAAAAATTTCCAGAACATCCAATGTGAACTTAACCATAATAGTCTCAAAATAAAACATAGTAAAAATAAAATAATGATAATAATGATAACTTAATTTAAATGAATAATATTCTTAATAATGTGGAAAAAATATCACGTTATTAATCTTGATGGTAGACTTATGTACAAAAATATCCATGACTTAAGGTAATAGATTTTTAATTATAATATTGTATTAAATGATTTAAATGAATACATATCCATATCCATGTTTATAAAAATATTTCAAGAATGTATTTATTTATGAATAAAAGGTTTCAAGATTTCATTTTAAAGATATTTTAATTTATTAACTTTTTTTCAGAAAATAAAAAAAGTTTCAATGTTTTATATAAGGTTCATTTTTTGTCCATAATCAAAAGTTAAAAAATGTTTTTTTACATATAAGGCTTGAACAAATTTCACCCAATCATAGATTTATTTCATTATCAAGAATAAATTATTTTAGAAATATTTTAACAAATTAAATCATATTACACTATTATAGGAATCCTTAGGTTTTATGTTTCTCAAAGAAAATGATATTTATAACATGTTTATGAGAAAATAAAAAGGTTTTTCGTATGGGTTAATATAAGGTTTTATAGGTATTTATAATGAATAGGTGAATTATTAATAATATTTTCATCATTATATGGTTCTTTATCATTATTCATAATTACATCTGATCTTGATATAACATATTACAATGGATTAGCTTGATATATCTCTCTGATTTATTGGTAAATGTTTTATCTTTGAAGGTGACAATGAAAGAGAGTAATAGGTAGGTTTTAGTTATGTAATTAACTGCGCTAATTTTTTTTGATATGATTAAAAAATGAGTGAATACAGGTTATGAATATTATTCTGCAAGATACCTACATTATTCGTTCAATTGTTTTATATAAATCATATTCTTTCACGAGGTAGGAATGTTTATAAAATTTTAATAGGTAAATGGATGGGATTGTTCTAATTTATTATTACATGAATAAATATTCCTTAATAGGTTACATACTAATAATAATTGATTTCCTTGTATTCTCTTTGATAAAATTTTAATTTTCAATTATGGAAATTTTTTATTATTGTTAATTTTTTTTCGAAGAATAGATAATATCTTCACATGTATTATTTTTTTACAAGACTAACAAAATTCATCTATTTTTAGGTCCCTTATGGATATTTTTGAGCACATACAAACTTTTCAATTTTTTCATAGGGATTATTGAAGAGTATGAAATATATAAATTTCTATTATTATACGATGGGGATTCATCTTAAAATAAAGAAAATGTGTTTTGAATGAGAGAAGAGTTTATGTATAAGGATCTTGTTTTCATGGACGTTTCGATATTGGGTGGACGTGTTCCCTTTTTATTGTATTGTTTTGATATATACGAGTGTTTCCTAATTCATTAAAACTCTAAAACGGAGATATCATATAGAAAGATTCTATCATTTATATTAATCGCATAATTATGTGTTGATTAAGGGATGTGTAATTATATTTATCCTAATTTTGGGTCGTGAGGTTTTAACTAATGTGGTAAGGTGGTCCCTTAGATCATTGGACCTCTCATGTATTAAATCATATAGGTTAAGAGAAATATTATTTATCTCTACCTCCAAATATAGATTAATTATTCTGTTGTATTCCTTGTGCGAAGGCTTTGGTTATTATTCATGATGACTCCCACATAATCAATCAAGGAAAATTAGATATTGAATAGGATGTTTTGTTCATAGAGTAGCCTATTAAGATTTTGGATTATTGAGATATTTTTCTATTTGGGTTAATTATTACCTTTTTGTTATAACGCGAGGATGTATAATGTCTTGGATGGGTGTAAATGGGAATATGAGTCATATTTTCAAGATTATTATCCTATGTTATTTTTATTTTTTGATTAAATTTGTGATCATAAGTTTGAAATTATGTTAATGTGATTGGGTTTTTTATTTTGTTATAGTGATTTTTAGTATTTGACATTCTTATATGATTGGCATCTCATAGTGTGTTGTGGATTTATTGTTTATTATTTTCCTTTAGATTATTTTTATTATTCATGTTGATAATAATTTGAAATGTATCTAATGTAGAGGTTTAAACTTTTCATGGACCATTAATTTATGTATTTTATTAATGGAGATGATGGAATGATGTTTAGTGGGAGTTTGGAGGTTACAAGACAAGTTTATCTTCTTTATAGTGAATATTACCACTTTAGAGAAGTTCTACACCAATGATCTTGTTGTGGTCTCTTTTTTTCTGAGTAGTGGTCTAGATGACTTGATGGGTTTTTAGGATTGGGGACTAAAAAAACCACTTTAGGTGATAGTTATACATTAGTGTTTCTATTTTAAATGGAGGTAATATTTTCCTAGAGTTTTATCCCTAATGTTTCTTATTATTAAACTTAAAAGAAACACAGGGGGTTTGAATGATTACTATTGGAAACATATTGCTTCATGTCAATTTTTTTCAGGATTTTTTCTATTGATATTCGAGGATTAGGATGGAAAAAACATGTGATATCAGTTTATACCTCATCAATTTAGGGCATGGGTTAGGGATTTAGGTAAAAAAAGTCATCTTCGAATCCACAATTTGATTGTTGTGGTCAAATCACTTTTTAATATTAGTCAAATATCCAAAAGATTGGGAGGATATATGATATTTTAAATTAATAGAATCTCTATTATAATTTGAATGATCACATCTTAGTTCTGGTGGTATCCCCAACAGGTTGTAGTGGTGTCATCACCATGTTGTGGTGGTGTCACCCACAAATCTATTATAAATACAGGTCCATTTAGTCCCTTTTACTGATTTCATTATATTCCCTTAGTCCTAACAATCTATTGGGAATTCTCGGTTATCACATTTTATATCTAGACTACATTCATGAATTATTCTTCTTCAATTATTCTATTTCTTCACCTTCTCCTCTACCCTATATTTTTCTTCTACTTCTTGTTTTTTTGGTAAATTAAGACTATAAAGTCATAGTGGAGATTGGTTTAGTTTTTTATGGGGATTTGATATGAATAGGTCTAGTGGATATTTTTTTGTGTTTTTTTATGTATGAATGTCAAATTTTCATCATTATTATATTTTACATGTTCAAGATATATTTAGGATATTTGATTCAAAACCAATCTTATTTTTTATCTATTAATGTGAAATTATCATGCCTATATTTTCTGTTGTTCACCAAAACAATGCTTCAGGATCCAGTAAAAAAAATTACTTACACACTATCACTGATAGCATATAATATTTCCCCATGATATCACTATATACAATAATAAAATAAACAATAAAATTCACAATAATGAAAAATCCAAATAATGGATGGGTTAGTGCATTTTAGGACTCAATAACTTGTCTTTATAATCCTAAAGGATGTGTTTAACTATATAATAATATATATTTTTATGTATTTAAAATTTGACACATATAATCTCTATATAAATCATCCTTCTATAAATAGTCCTTTATACAATTTATTGGTGAAAATTAGTCAAAAGATTGTGTTGAGATAAAATGCTCGGTAACCAAAAAACACAACAATATTTCATCATGGGATAGATCACATGCACATGAAAAATCAGGATAATGGGAGAAAGATATTTTAAAAAAGTACATGGAATAAAGAGTGTTTTCAATATGAAATAATAGAATCAACTATAGCTTCAAATACTCAAATATACACCATGATATCAGAACGTATAAATATTAGACAATAAACATAGTCCATTATCGTAAAACAAATTCATTTAACATAGAAATGTGGAATAAAATAAAACATAATAAAGATTAACATAGAGGAGTAATCATCTCTACCAAATTCCAATATCTCAATGGGAGGGTTTACAACTTGTCTAACCTCTTAGGTCAGGGATATAATTTATATAACCACATAGTACTGTGATCCTACTACTGCATAGTCTTCGGCTTGGGATACAACCCATGTACCCTGTTGGGCTTAATATACTAATTTTTTACATCTTAGGAATGTGCTATAACATGTGTACCCACATGGGTTTGGTATACTACCGATGTATGCTCATTGTTGTTGGATACAACCTTTATACCATATTAGGCTTGGGCCCCAAACCATATACCATTATTGAGATCATGAGATATAAAACATCAAATAATTCATTAGTGGGGGATAATATTCCACACCATTAAATTGTCTATACATATGTGTGACACTTGAAAACAATCATTTATCCCATAATAAAGAACCTAGAAAAGAAATTTGGTTTGTACACTTTAATATTTTGTCCTGAAAAATGACCTCAATAATTCTAAATGACTGATACATAAAATTAAATATCCCAAAATAATATTTTATAAGAATGTTTGGATGGTGTTTCATGAAAACTAATATTTAACGAAATATCTACTTTAGAGATAAAGGGGAAAATAGTAGTCAAACTGTAAAATAGTTTTCATAAAAACATTTCAACATTATAGTGAAAGAATAAGATACAAATAACATTAAAAGTGTTTTCCAAAAAGGCGAATTGAAAGTAATATATTTATTATCTAAAATGAATATTAAATAATAAATCCTTAAAAATATATAAAGGTTATCAAAAATAAATGTGCAGTGGATGAAAAAACATGTAATCAAAAAACTAATGGGAAGCCTTTTTAATATTATAAAATACCATTGTGGAAAATAGGCACGATAAATTTTTTTAGGAAATATTATATTTCAAAATTAGAAAAGGAAAATAGAATGAGGGCATGAGTAAAAACATATTTTGATTTCAAAATAAGAATGTGTGACATTTTTAGGAATAATAAATACTAAAATTGTCCAAAACTATCTTTAATAGAGTTGTGTCTTTTCATAAAAATGTTTCGATTTTGTGTGAATGAATTTCGTCATGAATGAATATTTGAGTTAAAATAATAATATTACCTAATGATAAATTTGTAATTATACAATGAAATATTAAATAGAATAATTTATCAAGAATAAAATAATGATTCTAAACAAATAATATTGTGACTCAACGGAAAGAAAATTGAATTAACCAAATCCCTTATTGATATAATAATTCATAAAGAAAGAGACATTTATAAAAGGGATTTTATGTTGTGGAAAATTATATCCATTTAAAAAATAGAAAATTCAACAGAATAAAATGAAATAATAAAATGGGCCAAACCCATGTGAAATATGTTCAAAATTAAAAATTATAACTCAATGAATTATTATTATGTAAAAAAACCTCACATCATCATTTTCATTTAATTTGAAAACCTATAAAAGGTAGAATAAGATATGGATTTATATATAAATTATATTTAATTAAATACTATGATAAACTAAATCGATGGAAAATTTACACTCCAAAAAACAAAATAACTATTTAATATTCCTCATATCTCAATAAATAAAAGTTGAGATGCAAAAAAACCTTACTATAGGTCCTAATTCATTTAACGTATGTTCATAATTTCTTGAATAGTAAAACTATTCTATTTTAAAAAATAATTAAGGTTATTTTCATCAAATTTTTATTTTACATGGAATATGTTTTATTTACTATTATTCATTTACTAAATATTTTCTCTAATGTCATTCACATGATGTGGCTCGATTGATTTCTCAGAAGCATTATTAGTATATTAACCATGGTATAATGTCATATAACATAGACTTATAACCAAAATAATTGTAGTGGTTTTTTTAATTATTCCATTAGTGTACAATTTATACAGTGCCTTAGGTTTTCCAAAAATGGTCTCAAATTAATAATTTTTACTAGATATGATCATTTAAGACGGTTCATTATACTATAACCATTTATTGATTTTGTCACTCCTAGAATGTCCAAGATTATATTTCTATGACATTAATAGTATCATAAATAGAAATACTATATATTAAACACATTTTTAGATTTATCCATGTTATGAGTATGTGAGAAATAGAATAGATATTTTATGGATGTAAATGTTCAAAAGTATAATGGGTAACATAATAAATTTTTGAGTGGTTTCAGAGGAAGTTAGAATATTTATATTCAATGAGGTTAATAAAATTTCATAATATTTATTATATTTATGTTACCATAATTTCACGGATATATAATATTTTACTTGGTGAAATAAAAAAATAATTATGAGAGTTTGGTTGAGAACATTACCTCCCCCTTTTTATGTTCTACATTGGGTAACACCTTGAGGATTCTTTTCATGGTATTTTGAAATGCCTTAGGATTATAGGACATGGGATAAGATTTTAGGAGATACTGGGGTAGTTGTTTATTTTCTGAATATTTTTAATTCATGGATAAATGAGGTGTAATTGATCTTCTATTATAAGTTAAGAAAATACAATTATTCAAAATAATCATAAAATTTTCAAAGACAGTGTGACACTATTAACAGTTAAATGGTTAAAATGTATTAAATAATAAATTATGGGGTGAGATAATGTAGATATATCCTATACAACACCTTTAAAGACATTTTTTAAAAATGATTCATTTTTTTACCACTAGGATATTAAATACTACCATTTTGGTTTTTTACATCTGTAACTAGTTATGAACCAATTATAATATAATTAATTAAAAATATAATGCTACCCAATATATAAAATTATAATTTAAAGAAATTAAATTGATCATCTGTATATTCTAATCAAATTTCTAAATATTATAAAATAAAATTTAAATTTAAAATGATAAATATATAAAAATCCACTTTTTAGAAAAATATTATTTTCAACATTAAGTGTTCATTACGTTATTTAGTATTAATTTCTTACTGAATGAGTGTTGATATATTTATATATAATTTTAAACACTATATTTCAACGATTTTTTAGAAGTTATTAATTTATTATTTAGATAAAAATTACACAATTTTAATAAAACAATTCATTGAAAATAATAGTTTTACTATTATCTTGGTGATTAACATTAATACTAGTAATCCTTTTTTTATTCATAAAAATAAAAAATATATTATTAATTAATTCTAAAATTATGATGTAAAATATGAAATAAAATTTTTATAATAATTTTATTCAGGTGACGAAAAGTAATTTATTATTATAAAAAATAAAAAAAAATGAGTGAAACAATAGAAAAATCACCAAAATCATAACAATCGGTGTTTTAAAATAAATGTATAATTTTTAAATGATTTATTTTTATTTATAAAAATATTTCAAAATAATAATTTTCCCTGTTTATTTAAACATTCTTTTGTTATTATAATTTCATAAAATTAATGGTATTGACAAAATTGGTATTTCTTTACTATTAAGAAAAATATAATTTTTTTATTAAAATCTCAAAAAAATTTAATTTGAAAATTTTTACTAAGTGAATTAAAAAATTAAATTGAATTTCTAAAATTAATATTTCTTATTTTATAAATTTAGAATTTTTTTATAAGGTTGGGGTCGAAGACTAATTTATTATAAATTAGGATTTCTTAATTATAATAATATGTTAATAAAAACTACTTTTATTGAGAAATGAACATTTAAAACAATATGTGTTTAAAACCCTATTTTGTATGAAAATATAATGGATTAAAATATATTATTCACAATATGATTTATTTTTTTTGAATTTTATAAATAATATTTAACTAATATTTTTGGCTCATTTTTGTCCGGCATTGCTCATGAAACAAAATATTCAACAAGTATTAATTCAATTAAATATATATTACAAAATCTAAAGGGGTTATATTTTTAGTCAATGAATATTTAAATTATCCTAATTATGATAATAAGAATGATTAAATAAATTTAATGAAAAAATGGAAAATAAACATGTGTTATATGATATCAATCTTAATGATTTTTCATCATTGATTAACATTGACTATTAAGTGCTACCATCATATCACTAATTTCCTTTACAAAATTCATTATCCAAACCATAATTGGTAAATATCATTAAGTTTGTAATATAAATTGAAATGTGTATGTCAATAAATTATGATGATATATCTCATGCATGGAGTGTTGAATAATTATGGTAGCATGAATGAATGGTATGTTTAAATTTTTTTCACCATTATAATTGTTGATGTTATCCAATGTTATTATTTTCCTTGTATTATTTGGATATATAGAATAGTTTTATAATGGTAATGTAAGAACCCAGTTTTTGCTGTGACAGACTTTGGAATATTCTTAATAATATTCCAGAGCAGTGCCCTCGGACGACGTGCGATTCTGAGCCCCGGAGTGGCCGGAATTAAATTTCCAGTGCGTTCACACTGGAAATGCTAAATAAATGGGATAAATCCCAAACGGAGCTTCAGATCAGCGATCCAAGTGTACGGATGGGTCCGGAATGGGGTGTTTACCCTAGGAACGACATAAAACATGTCGGCACGGGATGTTTGGACCCCTCGCTCGCTTTCGGAACGTTAAACGGTTTAATTAATTAATTAATTAATTCGTTTAATGGTTAAACTTGAGTATCTCTTAAACGGTGGCTTGGATTGGAAAACCGAGGGAACCGTTGAGTTTGGAACATGTCGTTTACCCTAGGAGGGATGTACCTTTTGCGGGCGCGACCCGTCTATGAAAAATGGCCCCAGGGGCGTTTTCAGAATTTAGCAGCTTCGGCCGTTAAATTTTATAACTTTTGAACGGGGTCTCGAATTAAAATTCTGAGACCGCCGTTGTGCTTGAGAGGTCGTTTTTACCCCAGGGGAACCCTCATTTTTTTCTGCATGGGTAGCGTAGTCGGGGGTGTGCCGGGCGGGGGGGGGGGGGGTTTAAGTGTTTTCTACTTAAATGCACCCCCACCCTCTTCTTCTTCTCCTTCGAACTCAAACCCTCCCCCTCTTCTACATCTCCGGTGAAGCACTCCGGTGAGGCACCTCTGGCGAGCCAATTCCGGCAAGGCAGCGGAGCAGCGGCGGACTCCCCGTGAAGCTCCGGGCATCACCAAAGGGTTAGGAGTTGTTTTTGATTCGTTTTATTTTTCCTGCAATCTTTGAGATTAATTTATAGAATCTAACTGTTATCCGATCGTTGATCGATGCCCATGATCGCTTAGTACGTTATCGGAGCTTTCCAACACTTTTTTCGTATTCGAAATCCGACCTCCGAAGCCTCTGTAGTGGCTCGGTGAAGATCCGCGGGTTTTTGGGGTTTTCTGGCCGGCACGGTGGTCCGGCGATCTCCAGGCGGTGGCGGCACGGTGGTCCGGCGATCCCCAGGGCGGCGCGGCTTCGGTCCAAGGAGGCGGCGGCGGTGGCGACTCCATCCCGGCGATGGCGGGCGGTAGCGGGCGACGCAGCGGGGCTCCCTGGGTGAGACGGCGGGCGGTCGGGGTTCCGCGCGGTGGCGCCGGCGTAGCGCGAAGGAGGAGGGGCCGCGGGGTGCGCGGCCCCGTGCGGCGCGACCGTGACCCGTGTGTTGCGGGTCGCTGTGGGAAAAGGAAGACCGGCTGTCAAGGCCGGCCGGTGGATGTGGGCCGTGGCCACCTGGCCACGGCGGCTTAAACCGGACCCGCCGCCGGGCCGCGGGCCGGCTGTGGGCGGACAGGCCGGTCTGGGCCGGTCCGGCCCAAGGGAGTGCCCCCTTTGAGTTTCCCACGCCCGTAGCTTTCGCTACGGGCGTCCGTTTTGCACGCCGTTAGCGGCAGCGCGGACCGTGCGTCGAGGGAAATGTTTTGAGATGGTTTCAGTAATTTTTAATTCCTGAAATGAGGGGCCTCAGAGGTGCGACGCGTCTTTGTGTGGACGAGCGTTTTTCCCGATATTCTTGTTTTGGACGGCGCGGACGCGTCCGACGTCCGTTTTGAGCACTGTCAGTGGAATTGCGACCCTAGCACTGAGGTGGAGGTTTCCAATTTGGTTCCAGGTGTTGAGGACGATGTTGAGGCGCGGGCCCCACCGCCCGTCTTTTGAGCTGCACGCATCGTTTAGCAACTTTTCCATCTGGTGCCTATTCTGGGCGAGTGAGCAGTCTTTTCTGGATGTTTTTTCGAGGGGATTGCAATGGTGCAATCCGCCCACTCTAATTCGGCATGATGGTGCGGGGCCCACGAGGGCCGTTTGGGCGTCGGCGGTGAATTTTCCACCATTATCACCGGGCGACCGTTTTGGACAAGAGAACTGTAACACCCGAGACTTTTATGAGAAATATTTTGTTTTAATGTTATATAAATCATCAAGGTAATCTTTCACTACATACATCACTTTCTTGGCTTGCTTTACATGCAATCAAGACCTTCCTCGATAGCTTGCATCGTACACAATACCGAGTTTCACTAAACAACGATACGCTATTAAAATATTTTTAAAACTAGCCGTTATGAATATTAATAACCACTTTTTGAAAATTTATAAATTTTATTTTTCTAAATGGAATTCATTTTTGGATTCAGAATATCAAAATTAGCCTAGGGTGAAATTTTGGTATTTTTCTGAAAACCTTCAATTTTTGATGAATAGTGAAACCACTAAGTGGTAGTTAAAAACTAATTTTTTCATAAAACATAATTTTACTGCTTCTGTGAGTGGAATTTCAAAAATCCGAGAGACACGGTTGATGTAAGAAAGTAAAATTTGGTTCAATGAGATGAAAATAATTTTTGGTGAACAGTAACTTTTTACTTTTTTACCACAGTTAAAAGTAAATAGGGTGATTAAGGGTAAAAATGACATTATTATTACCCTAACACATGTCCTAATTCTATTGGATAAGTGTAATTCGAGAAAAAACAACCTTAGGAATAAAATATTATCATTTAGGTCCACTTGGATTAGATTAGGACATTTATTATCAATTTACTTAAAGAAGGGTTAAAATAGTTAAAATCAAAGTTTAATAAGTAAAATATTTCTAATATTGGGTTATACATAATATAAATTCGATTGTAAATATTCATTAGAAATATAATAATATTTCCTACATAATTATATTTTATTTATAATTTTTAGACATTAAATAATTTAATTTATTTATGACACAATGATGATGCAGTAATTACAATAATAGTGAAAAATTAGAATAATTGATATTATAAATACCCAAATAAATATAATTTGAGACTTTTTATGAATTAAACTAATTTTCTAGGTTAATATGAAATTTTAGGATTTATTTAATTAACTTTGGTCGAAGTAATCATTTTGTTATGAGTTTCAAAAAAAATCAACTATTGAATAGTGTCAAAATTGACATAAAATAGTTTTTAAAACAAATATTATATTATTGATTGTTATTTTATTCCTAAAAATCTAAGGATCGGCCAAGATACTTATATCAAGATAGGTGTATCATTAATGTACCACTTGGGGGTCTCTTGGATGTATATGGTAAGTTTATTAACTATATAACATAAAAATACAAAGTGACATGGTAAATGTCAATCTAATTAACTAAGAGTTAAAACTAAAAGAAAAGGTTAGTATAATGACCTAAACTTGTCTAAATTTTATTGGATGAGAGGATTTCGACTCATCCCCACCTTATCTTCGAAATAAATCAATTTGGAGATATTAAAAACCGTATTTGACTTTATAATAAAATAATATTTTTAGTTATTCCAAAGGTGCCCCTCTCCTCCCTTATAAAAGTGAACCTCCTCCCTCTCTTCCTCACACCACATTGAGCCTTCAAGCTCTTCCAACCCCTGCCAATTTCTCCTATCCACTTCCCTAGAAACATCGTAGAGGTCCTGGTCTTCTTCAAAGACCAATTTTAGTTCCCTAAAAAGATGTCTCAATGAAGCACTTCAAAGAAGAGGTAATGACCGTTACCGATTCTTTCATCTTTATTTCTTCTTCCACTTATTATTCTCTAGTTGTTTCATTATGAAGTAATAACATCAGTATTACTGATATACTGATATGTTATTATAAGTATGAAACTACCCTATTTCACCATCTATCCATCCTACGGAAAAAGAAATCATCGCACGTGCGTACGTACGGAATACCGTCTCCACGTCGTGGTGTAATCTATTTTCCCCCACCACCATACTTGGATGGGTATACTGGTGTAAATAATAACTATATATGATTATTGTAAAGTGATATTGATTCTGAAATAGTATACATACACTCCAATACAATTCCATGATCATGGGAACGATATCTTCGCTCATGCGTACGTACGGAATACCGGCTCCATGATGTGATGCGACTCGTTCTACATGATATTCATTGCATAATGATTATATAAATGAATTGAATGAATTAATATGATATATATTACACTAATACTATTCTGGAAATGCGGTATCTATAACCTAAAGAGAAGAATAAGAATATATTCAATAAAACACGCATAAGAACAAAAAGTAATAAACACCCGAATAACAAGTAGTAATGAAATATTACTAATAAGAAGCTAAGAATATGACCATATATGATATAATAAAAATAAGTATGATTCAAGAATAAGTCAATAACATTATTTAAATCATTATACAGGAGGTTCATACACTTACGAAGCAAATCGGACCTAAGGTAAGGGAAAATATCACAATCTCATTTTATCCGAGATCGTTTATACTTTGGTATTTACTAGGGTGTATTTAATCATCCACACCCATGTTTCCTCAATATTTAATATTTTTTCCATCCACTAACAATTGTTTAAATCCAATTTTACCCTTCGGTGAGTTTTTAGTAAATGATATGAAAGGAATCTTTTGTCATTTTTCGTACGAGGTACTTTTTGACTTTTCCGACAAAAGTACAAGAAGAATGTTGTTTTTAACTTATATGGAATAAATGGATTTTTAAAACATTATTTTCAAGAATATTAATTTACAAGTTTTCAAGTTTATTTTTAATCAACTTCTTTTAGTTTAAAATTTAATGGCATGTTAAGAAAGGAAAATGTTTTTGAAGTAGAAAGGATATTTTCCTCAAGAATGGAGTTCAACTGTTTTATCAAAATTATTTTCCATCTAAGATAATATAGGGTTCTGTTTATATCCCTAATTATTACATTGATTTGATTATATTTAGATGGAATTATTTTTATGAATTCCTTTATCTTATATGAATTTTTTTATGATGTCATGATGTTTAAGATTCTCATTTTTATTACATGGGTTATGCTATGATGTATGGTTTAGATTTTGTGGCACAAATAAGAATGGTATCATTATGAGATGGGTGGGAACTATATCTCCCTCCAAAACATTGGGTAAAGATTCTATATCTCATGAGATAGACATGGAAGTAACGGTAGGTTGAACCGGTTCAGTGAAACATGACTGAAACTAGGAGTGAACTTGGTTCAGAAATGGACTTTGTCCACTAAGATAGTCTTGGAAATGAGTCTTGACTAATAATAAATGTTTCTCTATGATTATGTGTGTATGAAAATATGTTTCATGTTTTAAGTTACGATTATTGGGATTACATTTCACTTCTATGATTTATCCCATGTTATGAAATTATGATCTGTTTTGTAGGTTAAGATTTCCAAAAGTTATGTTCTTTTGTATATGATGTGATTGATATTTATTTTTTTTACCCTTATTGAGAATTTGAACTCACCCTTTTGTATGTTTTATTTCCCCAGGTCAGGAAGAAGATTATTAAGTAGGATATTCCAAAAAGGGAATCTAGATATGATGAAATAAATGGGAGGCAAAGTAGATGATTAATGAAGCAGTTGTTTATATTTCCCAGTTTCTAAAGACTCTATACCTATACAGACCTTTCCTGGTTTTGTTATATGTTGTAATAAGTGTGCTTCAATTTTGAAGTAATAAAAATGTATATAAAGTATGGTTGGTTATAGTTGGTATCAGAGGAAAGTTATAGTCAACCTTTGGAAACTAGGATGTGAAATCCTTAGTAAGAACCCTCAGGATAATTCTAATCGTAGAACACAATCATAGTGTTTTAGAAATGACCATGAATAACCTAGGATAAGACCTTAAGTGTGAAATTTTATTCTTGATTATGTGGTTTTCCTATTATAATTAGTGTTGATCACACTATTCTTCTTGGTTTTAGTCAATGGCTGGAACCCTAAGGAACCGTGTTAATGAGGAATGTGACGGGAAATGCAATGATTGTCCCCATGAGCAACCAAACGTTATGGGAGCTGGAATGAAAAATCTTGTAGGCATTCTCACACAACTTTCTCAAGCTATGAATCATGCAGGGCATCCAAATGAGGAAAGGAAGGAGAAACATTCTGTTGAATTCTTCATGAGGCAGCGTCCACCTTCTTTTAGCAGGTCTAATGATCCATTAGTTGCTGAACAATGGATTTGTACTAATGAAAAGATATTTTTAGTTCTTCAATGTTCTGAACATGATAAAGTCATCCTAGCTGTGTATCGTTTGGAAATAGATACTGATCAATGGTGGAATCTTATTAAGAATACAGGGCAATGGGATGAAATTGAGTCCATGGAATGGGACGAGTTCAATAACTTATTTTTCAATAAGTACTTCCCTCGTATTCTCTGAACAAAGATGGAGAAAGAGTTTTTTGAACTAAAGCAAAATGATGATGAATCTATTGGTACCTATGAAGCAAATTTTACAAGACTTGCAAGGTATGCTTCTGGTATTATTATCCAACCTGAGAGTAAGATCGATCGATTCTTTAGTGGATTAAAACCAAGTATTTGAAGGGCCTTAGCCATAAGGGACATCAATTGCTACGAGGAAATCGTTCGATGTGCTCTCAATGTTGAGATGGTGATTGGGGTAACCCATTAGTCATATGGGTTTGATAAGAAGAGGAAAATGGAATTCAAAGGAAAATATAAAGAGCACACTGAAAATAGATATGAGCTTTCCCTTATGCTCAAAGTGTGGAAAGAAACATGGAGGGAGTTGTCATAAAGGGACAAGTAAATGTTTCAAATGTGGAAAGGAAGGTCATCGGGAATTTGAATGCCGTAATTATGGGAAGAAGATGTCTAATGATGCAAACAAATGGAGGGATACACAGAATGACCCTACTACACTTCAATGTTTCAAGTCCAAGGAGATGGGGCATTATGACAATAAATGCCCTAATCCAAGGGTTGTTGATGATGATCGACATCAAAAAAATCTTAAGGCTAAAGACAAAGGAAAGTCACATGCAATTTCTATCAGCGATGTGGAGTACGATAACGATGTGGTGAAAAGTACACTTACCATCCACTCTAAAGTAGAAAATGTTTTATTTGATTATGGATCCACCCACTCATTTATTTCTAAAGAATTTTCTAAGGATATAACCATATTACCTCACCAATTAGATGTTGAGTTGGCTGTGACAACTCCTAATGGCACAACAGTCGCATCAAAAGTTTATAATTCTTCCCCGATTGAAGATTGTGGGAATGTGCTTCCTGCAAATCTTGTGATCCTTCCTATAGTGGCATTTGATGTGATTCTTGGCATGGATTGGCTTTCTTTATATGGAGATCATATCAATTGCCAACGAAGGGAAGTCACATTTCATATTCCAGATCCATCTCTGATCATCTATCGATGCAAGGATGAACATAACCTTCCAGTGGAAATTTCTTCCATCTTATGGGTCTTGATTCCACTAAATGAAGGTTATTTATCTCAAATGGTTGGTGAAAAAAACACGATTAAGAATATGAAAATTTTACAGGAGTTTGGCGATGTCTTTCCGGAGGAATTACCGGGTCTTCCACCAAATCGTGAAGTTGAGTTTTCAATAGAACTCGTACCTGGTGCTTTTCCTATTTCAAAGAAACCTTATAGAATGGCCCCAATTGAGTTGCAGGAATTGAAGAAGCAACTCCAAGAAAATCTTTATAATGGATTCATATGCCCTAGTGCGTCACCTTGGGTAACACGTGTTCTGTTTGTTAAGAAGAAAGATGGATCAATGAGACTCTACATTGATTATAGAGAACTTAACTATATCACTATCAAAACAAATATCCTCTCCCATGCATTGATTACTTATTTGAGCAACTAGGAGGAGCTCAATACTTTTCCAAGATTGATCTCCGTTCAGGGTATCATCAATTAAGGTTCAAAAGGGATGATATACCAAAGATGAATTTCCGTACAAGGTATGGACACTATGAATTTATAGTGATACAATTTGGTCTTACTAATTCCCATGATATCATCATGGATCTGATGAATAGAGTCTTTAGAGACAATCTTGATCAATTTGTGGTTGTCTTTATAGATGATATTCTTGTCTATTCAAAGAGCAAGGAAGAACATGAAGATCACTGGATAATTATATTGAAGACCCAAATAAAGGAGAAGATTTATTCCAAATTTACCAAGTGTGAATTTTGGCTTCAAAAAGTTGCATTTTTGGGTCACATAATCACAAAAGAGGGGATATCTGTGGATCCAGCAAAAAGAGAGGTTATCAAAAGATGGTCGAGACCAACAACAGTAACTGAGATCCAAAGTTATCTTGGTTTGGCTTGATATTATCGACGTTTTGTGAAATATTTTTCACGATTATCTAATCCACTCACCAAGTTGACTCGGAAAGGAGTTATGTTTGTTTGGACAGAAGAATGTGAAGAGAATTTCAAGGAGTTGAAAATAAGGTTATCTAGTGCACCTGTGCTCACCTACCTTGTAGTGGAGAAAGGTTTGTGATCTATAGTGATGCATCCAAGAAGGGGTTGGGGTGTGTTATTATGCAAAATGATAGGGTGATAGCTTATGCCTCACGACAGTTGAAAATCCATGAGCAAAATTACCCAACTCATGAATTGGAGTTAACTGCAGTAATATTTGCATTAAAGATTTGGAGTCATTATATTTATGTAGAAAAGTGTGATATTTATACTGATCATAAAATTTTAAAGTATATTTTCACACAAAAGGAGCTGAATATGTTCCAAAGAATATGGTTGGAGCTGATTAATGATTACGACTGCTCAATTCATTACCACCCTGGGAAAGAAAACAAGGTGGTAGATGCATTAAGTCGACAAGACCATGCTAGATTATCCATGATGAGGATCACAAAAGATCCAATATTTATGGATTTAAAAAGGATTGATCTTGGAATTATAATGAAAGGGGAAAAATAGTATCTTTCTCAAATGAATGTTCAACCATCTATACATGGGAAGATTAAAGAGGCACAAAAAAAGATGTAGAGTTACAAAAGAAGGTGAGAAATGTTCCTGAATTCAACCTTGACTGTGATGAGATATTAAAATTCAGGAATAGGGTTTGTGTTCCTCTCATCCCCATATTAAAGAAGGAGATGCTGGATGATGCTCATAGTTCTTCATTATCTATTCATCCTGGAAGCACGAATATGTATAGGGACCTGAAAGAGTACTTCTGGTGGGATGGCATGAAAAGAGATGTTGGTGAATATGTCTCTCGATGCTTGGTTTTTCTGTAAGTTAAAGCTGAGAGACAGAAGTCTAATGGGATGTTACAACCATTACCCATACCCGAATGGATATGGGAAAACATCACTATGGACATTGTCAGAGGACTTCCTAAAACATCCAAAGGAAATAATTCTATCTGGGTCATAGTTGATCATCTTACAAAGTCCGCACACTTCATTTCTATTAGAGAGGATTTCTCTCTGGATCAGCTTTCCAGGATATATGTGAAGGAAGTGGTAAGATTGCATGGAGTACCACTTTCTATTATATCTGATCGGGATCCGAGGTTTACCTCAAAGTTCTGGCGAAGTCTTCAGCATACTCTGGAAACAGAGTTGAGTTTCAGCACTTCAAATCATCCTCAGACAGACGGTCAGTCTGAGTGAACAATTCAAACTCTAGAAGATATGTTGAGAGCTTGCTCTATGGATTTCAAAGGTGGTTGGGATCAACACCTACCTTTGGTGGAATTTTCATATAATAATATCTTTCACTCCAGTATTCAGATGGCTCCTTATGAAGCTCTCTATGGAAAGAAATGCCGGACTCCAACTTGCTGGGATGAAGTTGGGGAAAGAAAGCTATTAGGACCTGATCTTGTTGATGAAATGGCAAAAAAGGTCTGATCTATTCAACAACACATTAGAGTAGCTCAGAGTCGACAGAAAACTTATGCCGACAACCGAAGAAAAGACATAGAGTTTGAAGTGGGTGATAAAGTGTTCTTACGAATATCTCCCTGGAAGAGGGTCATGAGATTTGGAAAGAAGGGGAAGTTGAACCCTAGATATATCAGTTCTTTCGAAATACTAGATCGTGTTGGGAAGGTAGCTTACCGATTGGTGCTTCCACCAAATCTCTCCCATGTTCACAATGTGTTCCATGTATCTCTTCGGAGAAAGTACATACCTGATCCTTCACATGTACTCAGCTCAGAATTTGTATCGATGGAGGAAGATCTTTCTTATGAAGAACAGCCGATAGAGATTCTGGATCGTAGCGAAAAAGTCCGATGGAACAAGACCACTCGTTTGGTGAAAGTATTATGGAGGAACCCCCAATTAGAAGAATCTACATGGGAGCTTTAGGATATGATGAGGGAGAGGTATCCTCATCTGTTTGTTACAAAGTGACGAATTTCAGGGGAGAAATTCATTTTAAGGGAGGTAGAATGTAACACCCAATACTTTTATGAGAAATATTTTGTTTTTATGTTATATAAATCATAAAAGGAATATTTCACTACACACATCAATTGCTTGTCTTGATTTATACGCAATCGTGACCTTCCTCGATAGCTTTCGTCGTACGCAATACCGAGTTTCACTAAACAACAATATGCTATTAAAATGCTATTAAAACTAGTAGTTATGAATAGTAATAACAACTTTTTGAAATTTTATAAATTTTATTTTTCAAAATGGAATTCATTTTTGGAATCGGAATATCGAAATTATCCTAGGGTGAAATTTTGGTATTTTTCTGAAAACCTTCAATTTTTTATGAATAGTGAACCACTAAGTGGTAGTTAAAAAACTGACTTTTTCATAAAACTTAATTTTACTACTTCTGTGAGTGGAATTTCAAAAATCCAAGAGACACGGTTGATGTCAGTAAGTAAAATGTGGTTCAATGAGATGAAAATAATTTTTAGTGAATAGTAACTTTTTACTTTTTTTTACCACGGTTAAAAGTAAATAGGGTGATTAAGGGTAAAAATGATATTATTATTACCCTAACACATGTCCTAATTATATTGGATAAGTTTAATTCGACCAAAAACAACCTTAGGAATAAAATATTATCATTTAGGTCAACTTGGATTAGATTAGGACATTTATTATCAATTTACTTAAAGAAGGGTTAAAATAGTTAAAATCAAAGTATAATAAGTAAAACATTTTTAACATAGGGTTATATATAAGATAAATTCGATTGTAAATATTCATTAGAAATATAATAATATTTCCTACATAATGATATTTTATTTATAATTTTTATACATTAAATAATTTAATTTATTTATGACACAATGATGATGGAATAATTACCATAATAGTGAAAAATTAGAATAATTGGTATTATAAATACACAAATAAATATAATTTGATACTTTTTATGAATTAGAAAAATTTTATAGGTTAATATGACAAGTTAGGATTTATTTAATTATCTTTGGTCGAAGTAATCATTCTGTTATGAGTTTCAAAAAAATCAAATATTGAATAGTGTAAAAATTGACATAAAATAGTTTTTAAAACAAATATTATATTATTGATTGTTATTTTATTCTTAAAAATCTAAGGATCGGCCAAGATACTTATATCATGATATTTGTATCATTAATGGACCACTTGGGGGTCGCTTGGATGTATATGGTATGTTTATTAACTATATAATATAAAAATACAAAGTGACATGGTAAATGTCAATCTAATTAACTAAGAGTTAAAAATAAAAGATAAGGTTAGTATAATGACCTAAACATGTCTAAATTATATTGGATCAGAGGATTTGGACCCATCCCCACCTTATAATCTAAATAAATAAATTTTGAGATATTAAAAACCGAATTTGACTTTATAATAAAATAATATTTTTAGTTATTCCAAAGGTTCCCCTCCCCTCCCTTATAAAAGGGCACCTCCTCCCCCTATTCCTCACACCACTTTGAGCCTTGATGCTCATACAACCCCTGACAATTTCTCCTATCCACTTCCCTAGAAACATCTTATATGTCCTGGTCTTCTTCAAAGACCAATTTTAGTGCCCTAAAAGGAAGTCTCAAAAAAGCACTTCAAAGAAGAGGTAATGTCTGTTACCGATTCTTTCATCTTTATTTCTTCTTCCACTTCTTATTCTTTAGTTGTTTCATTATGAAGTAATAACAACAGTATCACTCATATACTGATATGTTATTATATGTATGAAACAACCCGATTTCACCATCTATCCATCCTACGGAAAAAGAAATCACCTCGCGTGCGTACGTACGGAATACCGTCTCCACGCCTTGGTGTAATCTATTTTCCCCCACCACCTTACTTGGATGGGTATAATGGTGTAAATAATAAAAATATATGATTATTGTAAAGTGATATTGATTCATAAATAGTATACATACACTCCAATACAATTCCACGATCATGGGAACAATATCTTCGCTGGTTTGTACGTAAGGAATACCGTCTCCACGATGTGATGCGACTCGTTCTACATGATCTTCATTGCATAATGATTATTTAAATGAATTGAATGAATCTATATGATATATATTACACTAATAAAATTCTGGAAATGAGGTATCTATAACTTAAAGATAAGAATAATAATTTATTCGACAAAACACGCATAAGAACAAAAAGTAATAAACACCCAAATAACAAGTAGTAATGAAATATTACTAATAAGAAGCTATGAATATGACCATATATGATATCATGACAATAAGTATGATTCTGGAATAAGTCAATAACATTATTTAAATCATTATACATGAGGTTCGGACACTTACGAAGCAAATCGGACCTAAGGTAAGGGAAAATATCACAATCTCATTTTATCCGAGATTGTTTATACTTTGGTATTTACTGGGGTGTATTTTGTCATCCACATCCATGTTTCCTCAATATGTAATATTGTTTCCATCCACCTACAATTTTTTAAATCCAATTTTACCCTTCGGTGAGTTTTTAGTAAAAGATATGAAGGGAATCTTTTGTCGTTTTTCGTACGAGATGCATTTTGACTTTTTCGACAAAAGTACAAGAAGAATGTTGTTTTTAACTTATACGGCATGAATGGATTTTTAAAACATTATTTCCAAGAAGCTACCTTTACAAGTTTTCAAGTTTATTTTTAATCAACTTCTTTTAGTTTAAAATTGTATTACATGTTAAGAATGAAAAATGTTTTTGATGTAGAAAGGATATTTTCTTCAGGAATGGAGTTCAAGTGTTTTATCAAAATTATTTTCCATCTAAGATAATATAGGGTTATGTTTCTATCCATAATTATTACATTGATTTGATTATATTGTGATGGAATTATTTTTATGAATTCCTTTATCTTATATTAATTGTTTTATGATTTCATGATGTTTAAGATTCCGATTTTTATTACATGGGTTATGCTATGATGTATGGATTATGATTTTGTAGCACACATAATAATGGTATCATTATGAGATGGGTGGGACCTATATCTACCTCCAATTCATTGGGTAAATATTCTATATCTTCTGAGATAGACATGGCTGGAACGTTAGGTTAAACCGGTTCAGTGAAACAGGACTGAAACAAGGAGTGAACTCGGTTCAGAAATGGACTTTGTCCACTAAGATAGTCTTGACAATGAGTCTTGACTAATAAGAAATGATTCTCTATGAATATGTGTGTATGAAAAAAAGTTTCATTTTTAAGTTATGATTATTGGGATTACATTTCACTACTATGATTTATCCCATGTTATGAAATTATGATCACTTTTGCAGGTTAAGATTTCCAAAAGCTATGTTCTTTTGTATATGATGTGATTGATATTTCTTTTGTTTACCCTTACTAAGTATTTGAGCTCACCCTTTTGTATGATTTATTTCCCCAGGTCATGAAGAAGATTATTAAGTAGGATATTCCAAAAAGGGACTCTAGATATGATGAAATAAATGGGAGGAAAAGTAGATGCTTTATGAACCAGTTGTTTATATTTCCCAGTTTCTAAAGACTCTATACCTATACGGTCCTTTCCAGGTTTTGTTATATGTTTTAATAAGTGTGCTTCAATTTTGAATTAATAACAATGTATGTAAAGTTTGGGTCGTTATAAGAACAATCCATCTTGTGTGTTTTTTCGAGAGAATCACAGCGGTGCGATCCGTTCGTTGAGTTTCGGGACCGGGATGTGGGTCCCACGTGGCGCCGCTCATGTGCGGTGTGCCGGAATGCATCTTTTTCTCTGGATACCCATTCCACACAAGTAAGCAGTCAATTTGACGTGCTTTTTCGAGAGCATTACGATGGTGTAGTTCTCCCGACCTTTTTTCAGGGTCGTGGTGTGGGTCTCACCCAACCCGGCTACGATGAATAGTACCCTTTCCACTGGGTGTCTGTTTTGGGTGATTGAGAACTCAATCCCCTGTGTTTTTCTAAGGGGATCGCAGTGGAGTGATCCGTTGGTTCAGTTTTGGGACCTTGGGGTGGGCCCCACAGGGGTCTGGTTACGGTGAATAGTACATATTTCACCGGTTGACCGTTTGAGGCGATTAAGTAGTCTATATCGCGTGTTTTTCCACGAGTATTACAACGGTGAAATCCATTTGGTAGTGCAGAGCATTATACGCGATCTTATTAAATGTGGAAGCATGAAAGGAGCTCTGGTGGCTGTTCGTCCTACCATGTTTGTAGCGGACCCTTGGTGTGTGATCGCACACTCTTGGAAGAGTGATATAAATGGTTCACAAGATGTGGTTGGCCGTTCCTGGGCCTTTGAGTTGGAGATGTTACGTCACGCCTTCACGTTGATGTTGAGTGTTGTGTGCACGATGGCCTTGGGCTGAGACTATGGTATACTCTGGGAGTATACGGAAATGCTTGGAGGTACATGTGGTTGTTTGTACCTGAGAATGTTGGTGCGTTCAGTTGGGGTTGAGATGGGGCCACACGTTGTGTCGGCCCCACGTGCGTGTCGTGTTCTGCTTTGCGTACTTTGACCTCTCGTGATGTAGAGTGTCCCTCTGTGTGTTTGTTTGACCAGCAGGGTGAAGTTTTTCCCCTGGCTCTGTACTCATTTGTTTGACCAGCAGGGTTGAGTGGTCTCCCCCTAGTTGTGTTCTCGATGGATTGGCCAGTAGCGGGGCTAGTGACACCTGGTGATGGAACATTCACTGAACCTCTTTTGGGAGAGTTGTTCTGGAGTTGGGTGGTTGCGCGACAACCACTCCGTGTTCGGTTGGCCAGTGTTGTACCCTCCTGTAGAGATGGCCAGAGCAGTTATGAGTTTAACCTTGCAGCGGGACTGGGAAGTGGGTTACTCATCGACTTCCTCGGGCTTACCCTCCAGCAGTGCTGGGCAGTGGGTTGCTCACTGACTTCTAGGGTTTACCCTCCAGTAGAGACTGGGCAGTGGGTCACCCGACGCTATTAGGATCTACCCACCAGCAGAGACTGAGTAGTGGGTCACCCGGAGACCTCTTAGGGTCTACCCTCCAGCAGGGATGGGTAGTGGGTCACCCGTTGTCTAGTTCCAGGTCTACCCTCTACCACGGCTGGGTAGTGGGTCACCTGTCGGATTATTTCAGGTCTACCGTCCAGCAAAGTTGGGTAGTGGGTCGCCTGTCGGCTTATTCCAGGTATACCCTCCAGCGGGGATGGGTAGTGGGTTTCCGGATGATGTGTTATGGTCTACCCTCCAGCGGGGCTGGGCAGTGGGTCGCCTGATGATGTATTAGGGTTTACCCTCCAGCAGGGTTGGGCAGTGGGTCACTCTATATCTGGTTATGAATTACCCTCCAGCGGGGCTGGGTAGTGGGACACCTGTTGGCATTCCAGAGTCAGTCCTTAATACCAGGCTAGTCTGTGGATTTCCTCCATGACCACCGGAGCGGGACCCTTGCTTGTACGGGTCGGTGATGGAACGGCTTGGCTTTGAGGAAACCTCTCGAGTACAGGGCAGTGACAAGGTGTGGTTTGACTTTCCCTAGAACTCTCAAGTACGAGGGGCACTTTCCCCACCGAGATGCATTCTTGCGACGCGATCTAAAACTGTGTGGGCGAGTCAGTGCCGCCCAAAGCGGATAGTTTCAAGGTGCGGTGATTGAGCCCCTGGGCTTGCGGTTCAGGGCAGACGTGCGGGATGCTGGGCATCAATGATGGTGTTACTCCTGGGACTGTGGCTACTCTTTTCTTGGGATGATTTACGGGATGGATATCCCCTTAAGAGCTTGTTCGAGCTTCTTGTAGAGCATATATATATATGTATATACCTCGTTCGAGTACCCACTCCTTGGGTTTTGGCTACTCTCCTTCCAGGAGAGGCGAAGACGCGTGTGGTATGCCACGTGCTTTCCGTGTCTAGCTTCTCGTGGTTGGATGAGTCTACTCTCCTCTTATAGGTTGCAAAGACTCGATGAGAAGTTCATCTTCTCACCGTTTCCAGCTCCTTGTGTCTGGATGAGTCTACCTTCTTTCCTTTTGTTGGGTTTAGCTCGACTCTCTGTTGTGCTGTTACTCTTTACTGCACCCTCGGTTGGACTCATTTACTTTCCCCGTTCGCTCTACTGCTCACCCTTCGGTACTTCCTTTGTTGCTCCCTCGAGCCTTCAGGGTATCCTACTGAGTATTTTTATACTCACCCCTGCTTGGGCTTTTCCCGCACTTGGTGTGCCCTTGCAGACGACGGACAGGTTGGTCGTGAATTCAGTGTAGCATAAGAGATTGGGAGCTTCGACCGCGTGCGGTGGTCGTGGCCGGGTTCCAGGTGGGAGACCCATCAGCGGTTTACTTTTGTTTACCTATTTCCGGCTTGTGGCACTTTTCTGGTAGGGCGCATGTTTTTCCCCTTTTTCCTTTTCAGTGTACCTTCAGTTTTGTTTTACTGTTTAGAGGTCTATGAACACTTGTGGTTTATTTATAGGAGTATCCATTTTACTTTTCTTTTTACTCTGCACTTTTTCATTGAGTGTGCTGCGTGTGTGTGTACAGGTACTTAGGCAAAGGCCTTCCTAAGCTATTGTGCCTTTGGCAATGGTCGCCAGCCCCTGGCCTATGGAGGTGGGCTTGGGGTAGTTTCGGCTCGAGCCCGGGTAGGGTCGGGTCATGAAAAAGTGGTATCAGAGGTGGTTCATTCCTTGGGACGTTGTGCGGACGTCCCTAAAAGAGGAATTGGTTGGGATTTTGGGCAACAGTGTTAACATGTCTTGAGAGCGGCTCTCAGGCCAGGGAGTCCAGTGATGGTGTGGCGGACGACGTATCCATTCACCAGGACCCTGATAACCTACTTTTCGACACGGCATGCTGAGACACATATTGTAGGGAAAATTTGTTTTTGTATCACATAGGACCGAGTCTTGACTGTCCTTCTTGAGTCATCTCCCCATCGTTGTTGTTATTGGTATATACATGTAGGCTCATCTGACCGCGACACTCCTTGATAATATTCAGGATGTCTCCGTGAAGACAACCAGCCCAGATACCAGCTTTTGTGCGTGACGATGACCCTGTGAGCTACGAGGCCACAGTCCAGGAGCCATCATGCGAGCCCCTTTTCTCTGGGTGGGCTGGTAGCAGCACCCCCACCTGTTGAGCAGCAGGCAGTTTCAGCAGAGCAGGCTGAGCTTGAGCGCAGGTTGAGCGCGCTCCTTGAGTTCCAGCGGCAGTGGCCACTGAGGTTCATTGGTGAGCCATACCATCAGGCAGAAGAGGTTTGGCTCGAGGCAGTGGTTCGCATTTTAAGGCTTGTGCAGATGCCGATAGATCAGAGAGTGGATTTGGCAGCCACCATTTTTCGTGGAGCATCTCGGCGTTGGTGGATTCTGGAGACTCAGCTTCTTAAAGAATCATCGCTTTTGTGGGGCGACTTCCAGTTGTTCTTTGATGAGGTGTTTTCCCCCTCCTTCTTGCGCTCTATTTGGATTCAGGAGCTCCTGCAGTTTCAGCAGGGAGGGATGACGGTGGCTAAGTACGCGACTAGTTTTGCAGACCGTGCACGCCTTTACCCAGACTTGGTCCATGACGACAACCTCTGAGCGCGGAAGATTGAGCAGGGTCTTCGCCGAGAGATTCGTGCTGTCATAGTATCCTTGGGCATTTCCACATATGTCGGGGTGCTAGATCAGGCACTGGTGACAGAGGGCTTCCTGTCACGTTCTAGTGTTGGTGGTGGCAGCAGGCGCGTTCGAGCTGAGACGTCTTCCGCAGCTAGCGGGCGTTGGCAAGAAAAACCTCGACGCAGGTGGCTATCTGACAACCGGACTCATGGGCATGGTTGTACACCACAGTGGCACCGGAGGGCACTAGTGCATCCCAGAGAGAGGCGGTGCAATGGTTGTGACGGGCGAGGTCAGTTGGCACGACACTGCCCTACCCGAGTTGCTGAGAGCTTCGGGCAGGCAGCAGGCGCACCACCGCGACAGAGGCAGCGCCGCGATCGGAGTAGTACCCAGGGAGGTGGTTCTAGCAGAGGAGCGGGAGGAGCTGGTAGTGGGGGACAACTTTACGAGATCTCCCCATCACCACTAGGCGGTCCACGTCAGGCTCTGGGAGCTGACTGTTGGGACCATGGACAGCTGCGAGCCTTGGAGGTCTATGATCCTGCAGAGCATGGGATGGTGAGAGGTACCCCTTGAGACTCTTCAACCCTTTTTTCAGTATAATTGTTAGACTCTGCGTGTGGAATGATTTCCTCCCATCTCCTTGTTTGAGGTATTACCAGGGTGACGTAGGGCGTTGTTGTAACCCTGGGTTGGTAATGAAAAAGGCATGAGACCTTTTTCCTTTATTCGAGGGTGTTGACTCTTTCGCTTCCGAGCGTGTAAGAGAGTCTTAGTTGAGAGGCATCGACTGTGAAATCTTGCATGACTAGATATCCCTGGGTGTTTCACCATATGGATATTCTGAAGGAGGGAATTATCAGGCGTTGTTCCAGGTGCGGGCGGTGATTCCAGTCATGGCGTGCGACGTAGAGGTTTGACCGGGGAGGTGAGCTACCCCTGAGGGCCTCCGGGCCGTTTGAGACCGTGCAAAGGGATGGCGAGGTACCCTACCGCCTTTCCCTAACCCCAAAGTCTGGAGTGGGTGAACGACATTGGTGTGGTCTGACCTCGCATGAAAAGATCAATCCTTTGGTCTGTGTTTGGTGACGCAGACCTGTGTGTGGGTTCTTCTGGGTATGCGAAAGCCTGGTGTGGGCTTAGTACCCTGTGTTGCTCCCTAGTTTTCTTTTCGGGGACGAAAAGCATGAAGGAGGTAATGATGTAAGAACCGAGTTTTTGCTGTGACAGACTTTGGAATATTCTTGATAATATTCTAGAACAGTTCCCTCAGACGGCGTGCGATTCCGAGCCCCGGAGTGGCCGGAATTAAATTTTCAGTGCGTTCACACTGGAAATGCTAAATACATGGGATAACTCCCAAATGGAGATTCAGATCAGAGATCCGAGTCTACGGATGGGTCCGAAATGGGGTGTTTACCCTAGTAATGACATAAAACTTGTCGGTGCGGGATGTTTGGACCCCTCGCTCGCTTTCGAAACGTTAAATGGACAAATTAATTAATTAATTTATTCGTTTAATGTTTAAAATCCAGTATCTCTTAAACGGTGGCTCGGATTGGAAAACCGAGGGAACCGTTGAGTTTGGAACATGCCGTTTACCTTAGGAGGGGTGTAACTTTCACGGGCGCACCCCGTTTGTGAAAAATGGCCCCCGGGGTGTTTTCGTAATTTAGTAGCTTCGAACGTTAAATTTTATAACATTTGAACGGGGTCTCGGATTAAAATTATTAGACCTCTGTTGTTCTCGGGAGGTCGTTTTTACCTCAGGGGCACCCACATTTTTGTCTTCATCGGCAGCATAGTCGGGGGCGTGCCGGGCGGGGGGTTTAAGTGTTTTCTACTTAAACACACCCCCACCCTCTTCTTCTTCTCCTTCGATCACAAACCCTCGCCCTCTCCTCCATCTCCAGCGAAGCACTCTGGTGAGGTACCTCCGGTGAGACAATTCCGGCAAGGCAGCGGAGAGGCAGCGGACTCCCCGTGAAGCTCCGGGCATCGCCCAAGAGGTCGGAGTTGTTTTTGATTCGTTTTATTTTTCCCGCAGTAATTGAGCATAATTTATAGAGTCTAACTTTTATCTAATCATAAATCGATACCCATGATCGCGTAGTATGTTATTCGAGCTTTCCAACGCTTGTTTCGGATTCGAAATCCGACCTATGAAGCCTCCGCAGCGGCTCGGTGAAGATCCGCTGGTTTTTGGGGTTTTCTGGCCAGCACGGTGGTCCGGTGATCTCCAGGCGGTGGCGGCACGGTGGTCCGGCGATCCCCAGGGCGGCGGGGCTTCGGTCCGAGGAGGCGGCGGCGGTGGCGACTCCATCCCGGCGACGACGAGCGGCAGCGGGCGACGCGGCGGGGCTCCCTGGGTGAGACGGGGGGCGGCCGGGGTTCCGCGCGGCAGCGCCGGCGTAGCACGAAGGAGGAGAGGCCGCGGGGTGCGCGACCGCGACCCCCGTGTCGTGGGTCGCTGCGGGAAAAGCAAGACCCACCTTCAATGCCGGCCGGTGGATGTTTTCCGCGGCCACCTGGCCGCGGCGGCTTGAACCGGACCCACAGCTGGGCAGCGGGCCGGCTGTGGGCGGACCGGCCGGTCCGGGCCGGTCCGGCCCAAGGGAGTGCCCCCTTTGAGTTTCCGACGCCCGTAGCTTTCGCTACGGGCGTCCGTTATGCGCGCCGTTAGCGGCAGCGCAGACCGTGCGTCGAGGGGAACTTTTTGAGATGGTTTTGGGAATTTTTAATTACCAAAACGAGGGGCCTCAGAGGTGCGACGCGTCTTTAAGTGGACGAGCATTTTTCCCGAGATTTTTGGATTGGACGGCGCAAACGCGTCCGACCTCCCTTTTGAGCACTGTCAGTGGTGTTGCGACCCTGGCGATGAGGCAGAGGTTTCTAGTGCGGTTCCAGGTGTTGAGGCTGAAGTTGAGGCGCGGGCCCCACATCCCGTCTTTTGAGTTGCGCACAACGTTTAGTAACTTTTCCATCTGGCACCCATTCGAGGCGAGTGAGCAGTCGTTTCTGGATGTTTTTCCGAGGGGATTGCAACGGTGCAATCCGCCCTCTCTAATTCGGCACGATGGTGCGGGGCCCATGAGGGCCATTTGGGCGTCGGCGGTGAATTTTCCACCCTTATCACCGGGTGACTGTTTTGGACAAGAGAACAGTCCATATTGTGTTTTTTTTCGAGAGGATTGCAGCGGTGCGATCCATTAGTTGAGTTTCGGGACTGGGATGTGGGTCCCACGTGGTGCCGCTCGTGTGCAGTGCACCGAAATGCATATTTTTTTTGGATACCCGTTCCACGCAAGTAAGTAGTCAAATTGACGTGGTTTTTTTAGAGCATTGCGATGGTACAGTTCGCCCGACCTTTTTCGGGGACGTGGTGTCGGTCCTACCCGACCCAGCTATGGTGAATAGTACCATTTTCACCGGGTGTCCGTTTTGGGCGATTGAGTACTCAATCACGTGTGTTTTTCCAAGGGGATCGCAGTGGCATGATCCGTTGGTTCAGTTTCGGGATCTTGGGATGGGCCCCACACAGGTGTGGTTACAGTGAATAGTACCTTTTTCACCGGTTGTTCCGTTTCAGGCGAGTACGTAGTCTATCTCGCGTGTTTTTTCGCGAGCATTACAACGGTGCGATCCGTTTGGTGGTGCGGAGCCTTATACACGATCTTATTAAATGTGGAAGCATGAAAGGTGCTCCGGTGGCAGTTCGTCCTACCATGTTTGTAGCGGACCCTTGGCGTGTGATCGCGCACTCTTGGGAGAATGATATAAATGGTTCAAAAGATGTGGTTGGTCGTGCCTGGGCCTTTGAGTTGGAGATGTTACGTCACGCCTTCGCGTTGACGTTGGGTGTTGTGTGCACGATGGACTTGGGATGAGACTGTGGTATACTCTGGGAGTATACGGAAATGCTTGGAGGTACATGTGGTTGTTCATACCTAAGAATGTTGGTGCATTCAGTTGGGGTTGAGATGGGGCCACACGTTGTGTGGGCCCCACATGCGTGATGGGTTCTGCTTTGCGTACTTTGACCTCTCGCGATGTAGAGGGTCCCTCTGTGTGTTTGTTTGACCAGCAGGGTGGAGTTTTTCCCATGGCTCTGTACTCGTTTGTTTGACCAACAGGGTTGAGTGGTCTCCCCCTGGTTTCATTCTCGATGGATTGGCCGGTAGCGGGGCTAGTGACACCCGGTGATGGAACAGGAACTGAAACTCTTTTGGGAGAGTAGTTCTGGAGTTGGGTGGTTGCGTGACACCCACTTCGTGTTCAGTTGGCGAGTGTTGTACCCTCCTGTAGAGATGGCCAGAGCAGTTCTGAGTTTTACCCTCCAGCAGGGCTGGGCAGTGGGTTACTCATCGACTTCCTCAGGCTTACCCTCCAGCAGGGCTGGGCAGTGGGTTTCTCACTGACTTCTAGGGTTTACCCTCGAGCAGAGACTGGGCAGTGGGTCACCCAACGCTATTAGGGTCTACCCTCCAGCAGAGACTGGGCAGTGGGACACCCAACGACCTCTTAGGGTCCACCCTCCAGCAGGGCTGGGTAGTGGGTCACATATCGTCTAGTTCCAGGTCTACCCTCCAGCAAGGCTAGGCAGTGGGTCGCCTGTCAGCTTATTTCAGGTCTACCCTCCAGCAAGGCTCGGTAGTGGATCATATGTCGACTTATTCCAGGTTTACCCTCCAGTGGGACTGGGCAGTGGGTCTCCAGATGATGTGTTATGGTCTACCCTTCAGCGGGGCTGGGCAGTGGGTCGCCAGATGATGTCTTATGGTTTACCCTCCAGCAGGGCTAGGCAGTGGGTCGCCTGATGATGTATTAGGGTTTACCTTCCAGCAGGGCTGTGCAGTGGGTCACGAGATATCTAGTTATGAATTACCCTCCAGCAGGGCTGGGTAGTGGGACACTTGTTTGCATTCCAGACTCAGTCCTTACTACTAGGCTAGTCTGTGGCATTCCTCTGTGACCACCGTAGCGGGACCCTTGGTTTTACGGGTCGGTGATGGAACAACTTCGCTTTGAGGAGACCTCTCGACTGCAGGGCAGTGACGAGGTGTGGTTTGACTTTCCCTAGAACTCTCATGTACGAGGGGCACTTTCCCCACCGAGACGCGTTCTTGCGACACGATCTAGGACCATGCGGGCGAGTCAGTGCCGCCCAAAGCGGATAGTGTCAAGGTGCGGTGATTGAGCCCCTTGGCTCGCGGTTCAGGGCAGACGTGCGGGATGCTGAGCATCGATGATGGTGTTACTCCTGGGACTGTGGGTACTCTTTTCTTGGGCTAAGTTATGGGACAGAGATCCCCTTACGAGCTTGTTCGGGCTTCTTGTAGAGCATATATATATGTATATACCTCGTACGAGTACCCACTCCTGGGGTTTTGGCTACTCTTCTTCAAGGAGAGGCAAAGATGCGCAGGGTATTCCACGTGCTTTCCATGTCTAGATTCTCGTTGTTGGATGAGTCTACTCTCCTGTTATAGGTAGAGAAGACTCGACGAGAAGTTCATATTCCCACCGTTTCCATCTCCTTGTGTCTGGACGAGTCTACCTTCTTTCCTTTTCTTCGGTTGAGCTGGACTCTTTGTTGTGTTGTTACTCTTTACTGCACCCTCGGTTGGAATCCTTTACTTTCCCTATCCTCTCTACTGCTCACCCTTCGGTACCTCTGTTGCTCCCTCGAGACTTCGGGGTATCCTACTAAGTAATTTTATACTCACCCCTGCTTGGGTTTTTCCCGCACTTGGTGTGCCTTTGCAGACGACTGACAGGTTGGTCGTGACTTCAGTGGAGCGTAGGAGCATGGGAGCTTGGACCGCGTGCGGTGGTCATGGCCGGGTTCCAGGTGGGAGACCCGTCAGCTGTTTACTTTTGTTTACTTGTTGCCGGGTTGTGGCACTTCTCTGGTAGGGCACTTGTTTTTTCCCTTTTTCCTTTTTAGTGTACCTTCAGTTTTTTTTTATTGTTTAGTGGTCGATGCACTCTTGTGGTTTATTTATAGAAGTTTCCATTTTACTTTTCTTTTTTACTCTGCACTTTTTCATTGAGTGTGCTGCGTGTGTGTGTACAGGTACTTAGGCAAAGGCCTCCCCGAGCTATTGTGCCTTTGGCATTGGTCGCCAGCCCCTGGCCTATAGAGGCAGGCTTGGGGTAGTTGCGGCTTGATCCTGGGTAGGTTCGGGTTTTGAAAAAGTGGTATCAGAGGTGGTTCGTTCCTTGGGACGTTGTGCGGATGTCCCTAAAAGAGGAATTGGTTGGGATTTCAGGCAACAGTGTTAACGTGTCTCGAGAGCGGCTCTCAGGCCAGGTAGTCCAGTGATGGTGCGGCGGCCGACGTATCCATTCAACAGGACCCTAATGACCCGCTTGTCGACTCAGCATGATGAGACACTTGTTGCAAGGAAAATTTGTTTTTTCATCACATAGGACCGAGTCTTGACTGTCCTTCTTGAGTCAGCTCCCCATCGTTGTTTTTATTGAAATATACATGTATGCTCATCTAACCGCGAGACTCCTTGATAATATTCAGGATGTCTCCACGAAGATAGATATCCCAGATACCAGCTTTGGTGCATGACAACAACCCTGTGAGCTACGAGGCCACAGTCTAGGACCCATCATGCAAGCCCCTTTTCTCCCGGTGGGCCGGTAGTAGCACCCCCACCTGTTGAGCAGCAGAAAGTTTTAATAGAGCAGGAAAAGCTTGAGAACACTCCGTGAGTTCCAGCAGTAGAGACCGCTAAGGTCTAGTGGTGATCTAGACCCTCATGCAGTAGAGGTTTCGCTCGAGGCAGTGGTTCGCCTTTTTAGGCTTGTGCAGACGCCGACAGATCAGAGAGTGGCTTTGGAAGCCACCCTTTTTCGTGGAGCAGCTCGGCGTTGGTGGAGTCTGGAGACTCAAATTCTTGAAGAGTCGTCGCTTTCATGGGGCGACTTTCAGTTGTTGTTTTGTGAGGAGTTTTTACCCTCTTACTTGCGCTCTGTTCGGATTCAGGAGCTCCTGCAGTTTCAGCACGGAGGGATGATGGTTGCCGAGTACGCGGCTAGTTTTGCAGACCGTGCACACTTTTACCCGGACTTGGTCCATGATGACAACCTCCGAGCGCGGATTTTTGAGCAGGGTCTCCGCCGAGAGATATGTGTTGTCATAGTACCCTTGGGAATTTCCACGTATTCCGGGGTGCTAGAGCAGGTGCTGGCGACAGAGGGCTTCCTGTCACGTTCTAGTGTTGGTGGCGGCAGCAGGCGCGTTGGAGCCGATACGTCTGCCGCAGCTAGCGGGCGTTAGCAAGAAGAACCTCGACGTAGGTGGATTTCTGACAACCAGACTCAGGGGCATGGTCGTACACCACAGTGGAGCCGGAGGGCACTAGTTCAGCCTAGAGAGGTTCGTTGCTATGCTTGTGATGGGCGAGGTCACTTGGCACGAGACTGCCTGAACCCGAGTTGCTGAGAGCTTCGGGAAGGCAGCAGGTGCACCACCACGACAGTTGTAGTGCCGCGATCGGAGTAGTACCCAGGGAGGTGGTGCTAGTAGAGGAGCGGGAGGAGCTGTTAGTGGGGGACGACTTTATGAGATCTCCCCATCACCACTAGGCGGTCCACGTCAGGCTGCGGGAGCTGACTTTTGGGACCACAGACAGCCGGGAGCTTTGGAGGTCTACGATCCTACAGAGCATGGGATGGTGAGAGGTACCCCTTGCGACTCTTCAACCCTTTTTTCAATAGAATTGTTAGACACTGCGTGTGGAATTCTTTCCTCCCTGCTCCGTGTTTGAGGTATTACCAGGGTGATGCAGGGCGTCGGTGTAACCCTATGTTGGTAAGGAAAAAGGCATGAGACCTTTTCCATTAGTCTATGGTGTTGACTCTTTTGCATCCGAGTGTGTAAGAGAGTCTTTTTTGAGAGGCATCGACTGTGAAATCTTTTGTGAATAGATATCATTGGGTGTTTCACCATATAGATATTCTGAAGGATTGAATCACCGAGCCTTGTTCCAGGTGCGGGCGGTGATTCCAGTCGCAGCGTGCGACGTAGAGGTTTGACTGGGGAGGTGAGCTACCCCCGAGGGCCTTCGGGCAGTTTGAGACCGTGAAAAGGGATGGCGAGGTACCCTACCGCCTTTCCCTAACCCCAATGTCTAGAGTGGGTGCACGACATCAGCGTGGGCCAACCTCGCATGAACGGATAAATCCTTTGGTCCATGTGCGGTGACACAGAGTTGTGCATGGGTTCTTCTGGGTATGAGAAATCCAGATGTGGGCTTAGTACCCTGTGTTGCTCCCTATTTTGATTTTCTGGGATGAAAATATAGAAGGAGGGAATGATGTAATAACCCAGTTTTTGTTGCGAGAGATTTGGAATATTTTTGATAATATTCCAGAGCAGTTCCCTTAGACGACGTGCGATTCCGAGCCCCGGAGTGGCCGGAATTAAATTTTCAGTGCGTTCACACTGGAAATGAAAAATAAATGGGATAACTCCCAAAAAGAGCTTCAGATCAGAGATCCGAGTGTATGGATGGGTCCAGAATGGGGTGTTTATCCTACTAACGACATAAAACTTGTCGACGCGGGATGTTCGGACCCCTTGCTCACTTTAGGAACGTTAAACAGATAAATTAATTAAGTAATTTATTCGTTTAATTGTTAAACTCGAGTATCTCATAAACGGTGGCTCGGATTGGAAAACCGAGGTAACCTTTGAGTTTGTAATGTGCCCTTTACCCTAGGAGGGGTGTAACTTTCGCGGACGCGACCCGTCTGTGAAAAATGGCCCCAGGAGCATTTTCCTAATTTAGTGGCCTCAGACGTTAAATTTTATAACTTTTGAACGGGGTCTTGGATTAAAATTCTGAGACCACCGCTGTGCTCGGGAGGTCGTTTTTACCCAAGGGGAACCCTCATTTTTGTCTACATCGGCAGCATAGTCGGGGGTGTGCCGGGCGGGTGGTTTAAGTGTTTTCTACTTAAACGCACCCCACCCTCTTCTTCTTCTCCTTTGAACACAAACCCTACCCCTCTCCTCCGTCTCCGGAGAAGCAATCCGGTGAGGCACATCCGGAGAGCCAATTATATCAAGGAAGCGGAGCGGCGGCAGACTCCCTGTGAAGATCCGGCCATCGCCCAAGAGGTAGGAGTTGTTTTTGATTCGTTTTATTTTTCCCGCAATATTTGAGCTTAATTTATATCTTCTAACTATTATCTGGTCGTCAATCGATTCCCATGATCACGTAGTACGTTATTCGAGATTTCCAATGCTTGTTTCGGATTTGAAATCTGAACTACGAAGCCTCCACAGCGGCTCGGCGAAGATCCGCGGGTTTTTGGGGTTTTCTGGCCGGCACGGTGGTTCGGTGATCTCCAGGCGGTGGCAGCACTGTGGTCCGGCGATCCCCAGGGCAGCGCAGCTTCAGTCCGAGGAGGCGGCAGTGACGGTGACTCCATCCCTGCGATGGCAAGCTACAGTGGGCGACGCGGCAGGGCTCCCTGGGTGAGATGGCGAGCAGCCGGGGTTCCGCGCGGCTGCGCCGACGTAGCGCGAAGGAGGAGGGGCCGCGGGGTGCGCGACCCCGTGCGACGCGACCACGACCCGTGTGGCGCGGGTTGCTGCGGGAAAAGGAAGACCGGCCGTCAAGGCCGGCCGGTGGCTGTGGGCCGCGGCCACCTGGACGCCGCAGCTTGAACTGAACCCACAGCCGGGCCACAGGCCGGCTGTGGGCGGATCGGCCGGTCCGGTCCGGTCCGGCCCCAGGGAGTGCCCCCTTTGAGTTTCTGACGGCCGTAGCTTTCGTTACGGGCGTCCGTTTTGCGCACCGTCAGTGGTAGCGCGGACCGTGCGTCGAGGGGAACGTTTTGAGATGGTTTTGGGAATTTTTATTTCCCGAAACGAGGGGCCTCGGAGGTGCGACGCGTCTTTAAGTGGACGCGCGTTTTTCCTGAGATTTTTGTTTTGGACGGCGCGGACGCGTCCGACGTCCGTTTTGAGCGCCGTTAGTGGTGTTGCGACACTGGAAATGTGGCGGAGGTTTCCAGTGAGGTTCCAAGCGTTGAGGCCGAAGTTGAGGCACATGCCCCACTGCCCGCCTTTTGAGCTGCGCGCATCATTTAGAAACTTTTCCATCTGGCGCCCATTCGGGGCGAGTGAGCAGTCATTTCTGGATGTTTTTCCGAGGGGATTGCAATGGTGCAATCCGCCCGCTCTAATTCGGCATGATGTTGCGGGGCCCACGAGTGCCATTTGGGCGTCGACGGTGAATTTTACACCCTTATCACTGGGCGATCGTTTTGGACAAGAGAACTGTCCACCTTGTGTGTTTTTTTGAGAGGATCGCAGCGGTGCGATCCGTTCGTTGAGTTTCAGGAACAGGATGCGGGTCGCACGTGGCGCCGCTCGTGTCCGGTGCACCAGAATGCATCTTTTTTTCCGGATACCCGTTCCACGCAAGTAAGCAGTCAATTTGACGTGCTTTTTCGAGAGAATTGCGATGGTGCAGTTTGCCCGACCTTTTTCGGGGACGTGGTGTGGGTCCCACCCAACCCGGCTACGGTGAATAGTACCCTTTTCACCGTGTGTCCGTTTTGGGTGATTGAGTACTCAATCCCGTGTGTTTCTTCGAGGGGATCGTAGTGGCGTGATCCGTTGGTTCAATTTCAGGATCTTGGGGTGGGCCCCACACGGGTCTGGTTATGGTGAATAGTACCTTTTTCACCGGTTAACCATTTCAGGCGAGTAAGTAGTCTATCTCACGTGTTTTTCCATGAGGATTACAACGGTACGATCCCTTTGGTGGTGCGGAGCCTTATACGTGATCTTATTAAATGTGGAAGCATTAAAGGTGCTCCGGTGGCGGTTCGTCCTACCATGTTTGTAGCGGACCATTGGCGTGTGATCGCGCACTCTTGGGAGAGTGATATAAATGGTTCACAAGATGTTGTTGGCCGTGCCTGGGCCTTTGAGTTGGAGATGTTAAATCACGCCTTCGCGTTGACGTTGGGTGCTGTGTGCACGATGGCCTTGGGCTGAGACTGTGGTATACTCTGGGAGTATACGGAAATGCTTGGAGGTACATGTGGTTGTTCGTACCTGAGAACGTTGGTGCGTTCAGTTGGGGTTGAGATGGGACCACACGTTGTGTGGGCCCCACATGCGTTTCAGGTTCTTCTTTGTGTACTCTGACCTCTCGCGACGTAGAGGGTCCCTCTCTGTGTTTGTTTGACTAGCAGGGTGGAGTTTTTCCCCTGGCTCTGTACTGGTTTGTTTGAACAGCAGGGTTGAGTGGTCTCCACCTGGTTTCGTTCTCGATGGATTGGCCGGTAGCGGGGCTAGTGACACCCGGTGATGCAACATGCACTGAACCTCTTTTGGGAGAGTTGTTATGGAGTTGGGTGGTTGCGCGACACCCACCCCGTGTTCAGTTGGCCAGTGTTGTACCCTCCTATAGAGATGGCCAGAGCAGTTCTGAGTTTTACCCTCCAGCGGGGCTAGGCAGTGGGTTACTCATCGACTTCCTCGGGCTTACCCACCAGCAGGGCTGGGCAGTGGGTTTCTCACTGACTTCTAGGGTTTACCCTCTAGTAGAGACTGGGAAGTGGGTCACCCGACGCTATTAGGGTCTAACCTCCAGCAGAGACTGGGTAGTGGGTCACCCGACGACCTCTTAGGGTCTACCCTCCAGCAGGGCTGGGTAGTGGGTCACCCGTCATCTAGTTCCAGGTCTACCCTCCACCAAGGCTGGGCAGTGGGTTGCCTGTCAACTTATTTCAGGTCAACCCTACAGCAAGGCTGGGCAGTGGGTCACCTGTCGACTTATTCCAGGTCTACCCTCCAGCGGGGCTGTGCAGTGGGTCTCCAGATGATGTGTTATGGTCTACCCTCCAGCGGGGCTAGGCAGTGGGTCGCCGGATGATGACTTATGGTTTACCCTCTAGCGGGGCTTGGCAGTGGGTCGCTTGATGATGTATTAGGGTTTACCCTCCAGCAGGGCTGGGCAGTGGGTCACCCGATATCTGGTTATGAATTACCCTCCAGCAGGGCTGGGCAGTGGAACACCTGTTGGCATTCTAGACTCAGTCCTTACTACTAGGTTAGTCTGTGGATTTCCTCCGTGACCACCGGAGTGGGACCCTTGGTTGTACGGGTCGGTGATGGAACAACTAGGCTTTGAGGAGAGCTCTCGACTATAGGGGCAGTGACGAGGTGTGGTTTGACATTCCCTAGAACTCTCAAGTATGAGGGGAACTTTCCCCACCGAGATGTGTTCTTGCGACGCGATCTAAAACCGTGCGGGCGAGTCAGTGCCGCCCAAAGCGGATAGTGTCAAGGTGCGGTGATTGAGCCCCTTGGCATGCGGTTCAGGGAAAATGTGTGGGATGTAGGGCATCGATGATGGTGTTACTCCTGGGACTATGGATAGTCTTTTATTGGGCTGAGTTACGGGATGGAGATCCCCTTACGAGCTTGTTCGGGATTCTTTTAGAGCATATATATATGTATATACCTCGTATGAGTACCCACTCCTTGGGTTTTTTCTACTCTCCTTCCAGGAGAGGCGAAGACGCGCGGGGTATTCCATGTGCTTTCCGTGTCTAGATTCTCGTGGTTGGATGAGTCTACTCTCCTGCTATAGGTAGGGAAGACTCGATGAGAATTTCAACTTCTCACCATTTCTAGATCCTTGTGTCTGGATGAGTCTACCTTCTTTCCTTTTGTTGGGTTGAGATGGACTCTCTGTTGTGCTGTTACTCTTTACTGCACCCTCGGTTGGACTCCTTTACTTTCCCTGTTCGCTCTACTGATCACCCTTCAGTACCTCCTTTGTTTCTCCCTCGAGCCTTCGGGGTATCCTACTGAGTATTTTTATACTCACCCCTACTTGGGCTTTTCCCGCACTTGGTGTACCCTTGCAGACGATGTACAGGTTGGTCGTGACTTTAGTGGAGCATGGAGCTTGTGAGATTGGACCACGTGCAGTGGTCATGGCTGGGTTCCAGGTGGGAGACCCGTCAGCTGTTTATTTTTGTTTACCTGTTGCCAGGTTGTGGCAATTTTCTAGTAGGGTGTGTGTTTTACCCCTTTTCCCTTTTCAGTGTACCTTCAGTTTTGTTGTACTGTTTAGAGGTCGATGCACTCTTGTGGTTTATTTATAGAAATTTCCCTTTTACTTTTCTTTTTTACTCTGCACTTTTGCATTGAGTGTGCTGTGTGTGTGTGTACAAGTACCTAGGCAAAGGCCTCCCAGAGCTATTCTGCCTTTGGAACTGGTCGCCATCCCCTGGCCTATAGAGGCGGGCTTGGGGTAGTTGCAGCTCGAGCCCGGGTAGGGTCGGGTCGTGACAGGTAATCCTCTTTATTTTTGAAATAGGTGATGTTATGTTATTATATTGGTAACGACATGATGTAGTTTGTGTTTTTGATGTAGGGTGTGATGATTGATGTGATAGTGTTTGAATAAATGTTTTGGATAATGGTATAGATTTTGTAGTTATTAGTATATCATTACAATGAGAGATAATTGTGGTTGGTGTCATAAATACCTCACATTACGTAATAGTATATACCTTTATTAATGATGTTGAATTGAAATGTGATGTGTTAGTTAATTAATGTGGCTATTGATAATGTAGTGAATAAATTTGGAATGGAATATCAGATTAAATAATGTGGTAAAAAATTATGGCATAATTAATGAGAAATTATACGTATTCAATACAATTGAATAGGTAATAAGATGATAAAATGTGTAGTTATGTTGTGTTTGACTTGTGCTATTGGTAGTAGTGATTAGAGGTGGAAATGAGTGTTTATATGGGATAAAAATCAATAAGTGAAAGTTATATGTCATAATATTAACCCATAAGAGGGGTTTAATTACTATTATTTATTCATTTTATTTCTATGATTTCTAATTCACCACCACTTGCCTAAGGTGACCTCCCAAAATCCTATATATGGTTTTAGATTTTAGGGGTTTTCCTTAATGTTAAGGATAATGTTGTTATTGATGGCCAAAAACTCCCCCGTCCAAATGATATATTATAGATGTAGTATATAATGTGATAGTTTGATGTTTGTATACATTATATATTGGCAATGGTTATTATATGGATATGATATGTGTTCACAGTGGGAGTATATATGATCGGATGAGGGAACATATTCGATCTAAAAAATGATTAGTAACTCTTTTGTGATGTGTTTCTAAGATGTGAAAATGTAGTTATAGGGTATACGAATGTGTAAAATATATGGTTGGGAATATTTGGTTTTGGTTATGATTCCTTTATACGGTTTATACATCTTAGGATACAGAAGGGATTGGAGCGCCATGAATTATATTTTTGGGGAAAGATTGTGACTTGTTATATTATAATGTGGATGAAGCGAAGCATTCCATATATTCTTCTAATATTATATTAATATAATACTTTGTGATATTAAGTGAATGTGTCTTGATAATCATAGTTTCTTAGTTGACTTGTTATAGGTAATTATTTTGATTCATAGTATATTCAGTTATGTATTAATATTCTCCTTCCACATTTTCAAAAGAGGTTTTGGGGAGGATTTTATTGAGTACACTTGTATACTCATCCCTAAATATATATGAATATATTATGTTTTCATATATTGAAATGGGACATATATAAATCATGAAAGACATTACTATCTCAGGGGGATCATTAAATTTATTAGGTGTTCATGGGGTCACCAACATTGGAGTTTCATTTTTAGAAATGGACCAAAATATTTCAAATAAAAATCCCTTTTAAATAAATAAATTGTCTGTTAAGAGATATAGTTATAGAAAACACATTCACTACTTTGGCTATATTAAACCATTATAAAATATATATTTCATATTAAATAGTCTATTAATAATCAAAACCATTTATAATATTTCCATTGTACAATGACACTTATGATCAGTATATAATAAGGGTTACAATAAAATTAAATTGACACAAGGAAGAAAAACGGACATGACCACTGGGATCATTCCATAATAAGACCTTATGTTGGATATCATGAGGGATATGGATTCCATAAGCATTACCCTTTACTAATCCCAGGTTGAGATCTAACAATTGAAGCTTGATTGAAACAGTTTATGGGAGATGATTAAACTTATCTAGATCATGGCCTAGACAATCTTCAGTGAATATGAAAAATAAAGTACCCATCACACACCATACACAAAGTGAGTATACTGGAGTTATAAAATGTTATCTATATAGACTCCAGAAATATTTATTTTTATAATTTCTTCTTTTATGAAATAATGATATTACTTATACATCATTATTATTAGTTTATAAATTAATATATAGTGAGTTTGATAAAAATAAAATTTTAATATGAGAAAAATATTATATTTTTTTGGAAATATATACTCTCAATTCAGTAAATCGATTATAAATTTCGTGATTTTTTAAATAATTTTTATCTTGAGAATATATTATTATTAATTAATATTAATTTAAATATAAATGATAACACACTTTACTGAAGTACAATGTAATTTTATAAGGTTCATAAATTTGTTAGTACCATAAAACTATAAATTTTCAATAAATGATGCCTTTAAATTTAATCTAAAAAATATTATATTTGGGGAATTATTTTTAAAAAATAAATATTATTTTTTAATTCAGTATGTTGAAATTATCAATCGATGATTTTTAGATAAATATTTTTAGATAGTCGAATTTTTTGGTAAAAAATATGTACATTATAAATAGACAGTATGTTCACCGTTTAATTAATGTGTTCTGTGAAATTTTATTTATTTCATAATTGTTTAATGAACCTAAAATGAAGATATTATATTTTAGTTTAGAAAATAAATTATTTGTGAATGTGACTCAATTCAACAAAACCAATGATTTTATATTAATATACTTGGTCATTTTTCTTATAAAATATTGAAAAGAACCCCTCTCTCTTGTATATAATTTGAAATCGCATGGGGATGTTTTTGGTTTTTATTATTTGAAAATATAGAGTTCAACACCCATGTTTAGAAATTACTAATCAATTCTTATATCTTTTTCATATAAATACCCACCAGTCATCCTTCTCATATTCACTAAAACCCCATTGACAAATAAATTCTCTTCTTTATCCCTATGTAAATCCCACTAATTATTTTCCATGATCCGAAGATGATCCTCTTGAGGTTTCAAAATAATCCTGTCATGGTAAGTGACCCTCTCTAAAAAAAATTCAGTCGATTACATTATTTGGACAAATTTTTTTTAATAATTTTTCATGTTATAATATGAATTTTTATATCATGTTTATGGTCATTATAATTTCCATGTTATGTTAGAACACCATTAATTATCATTAATCCCTTCCATGAACCTTTATGTACACCTATTATGATGGATAAATTATCCCACGATTTCCGTACCCATATATTATATTATGAATTCTAAATCCCATTTGTATTCATGGGTATTCACATAGATTCAAATGTCCTTCAGTTTTTTGTTACATCCATATATTTAACCCACACTCCTCAATCATGTGATTAAAATCTATTATATACATTCTTAGGTTGTTAGATCTACGTAGTGAAAAAATGCATTTACATGATATGAATTTGATGGGTGGGACCAAAATTATATAGCATTATAATGAATTAGGTAATGATTTTATCTCATGTGATAACATATATGGTTCAATTGAGGTTTTCCTAAGAGAAATATGTTATTATTTCTTTATAGTTTGTCGTGAAATATTCTTATAAATTTATATTTTATGTTGTTTCTAAATTATTTATATTTCATTGATGTTATTATCTTATATCATGGTATAATGATAATGATAATGATTATCAACATTCTTTTTAATCATTTCATGCCTCCAAACTCACTTATAATATTTTAACATATGTTATTCTTTGATTAGTCCCTTACTTTGTTTAAAGGCCACCCCTTTCTGATTTACATACCGAGGTTATCCCATGTAGTGTTGGAAAATCATTGGATTTTTAAAACATTTTTTTGAGTTTTTAAATAATTTTATTGTATCCCTATTTCAATATATTTATATTGATATAAATACCCAAATGCGCTAGGAATTTTGATCTTCTCTAATTTTATTATGTGTTTATCTTTACAATAAATTAGGAAATAAAGTGAGTAAAAGATATGGGTTGTTGTAGTTTCTATCAGAGTAATGCCTAGTTATTTATTAATTATAATATTAAAAAAATTATGTGTAATTATTATTGATAAGTGTAAAATTAGGAAAACATCACTAAATTATGAATGAGTATTGAGAAAGTCGTTTTTATAAAACAAAATTGCTATCAATATAAAACAATTAAATGTGTATATGCTGTAGTTGTACCTAAGGGTAATGACCCAGAAAAGGGAACATTGGGCATTGACATGATCGTCGCATGTTGAATAATATATGGATTTTATGAAAACGTGGTATGAAATTCCTTAAAATTTTTATTAAGTAAATTCAAAATCTCATTATGAACCATTATGAATGGAAGAAAAAATTAACATAAAATTTTATGTTCTAAAATAGACCATGTATAAATTAGATTGAAACTTATAAATTTATATTCTATGGAATATATGTCATTAAAATGTTATACCATTAATATTCATATATATCCTTTTATTTAATTAATAGATTATATTTTCATATACCAAAAAATAACTTAATTTAAGACAATGGATAGAAATAGTAGGAATGAATTAAATAACCAATGTGAGGGTAAATGTGATGGCTAATAAAAAATTATATGCCTATCTTGAAGGGATCATGAATTTAAAATTTAAAAATAATTTTTTTATTGATTACATAATTTATAAAAACAAACATGAATAAGAAGGAACATTCACATTCATTTTGGAAGTCGAAAATTTAAATTTAGACATTTATGTGACAAAGTAATCTGACATTCATTGGATCTTACAATCCCTTAAATGAGGAAAAATTGCCAATTCCCTTGAATATGTCTTCTCTATGCTTAATTGTCCTATGAAATAGATGGTCATAATGGATTTTTTTTAATATGGAGAGTGAAGTTGATCAATGGTGGATATTGATAACATTTACAAATCATGATGATGATTTCAAAGCAATGGAGTAGAAAGAGTTCTAGAAATCGTTTTTTGATAAATAATTTCTCACACTCTCTGACTAAAAATTAAGGTGGAGTTCTTTAGAATCAAGTATAAATTTGAAAAATCCACCATTATGAATAAGGGGAAATTTAAAATACATGAATGATATAAATATAAACTTTTAAATTCCCATGGATGTAAATTAAACCTCTTATTTGGTTGTATAAAGTTTAATATATAAAATGATTTAGAGATTTGATAATTTGGAACCTATGATGAAATTTTACTATGTACCCTCAAAGATGAAATGGTGATCAGTTAATCTATTAGATCTCATTGGTAAGGAGATATGAAGTGTATAATTCATTTCAATTCTGGTTTATCGAAATATAATTCTAATGGGAAGAAGAATGTGTTACATCACACTTTTCAAAATTGTAGGAAAAATTATTCCATAAATTCCTGAAAGTGGACAAGGAAATTATTTAGGTGTGGGGAGGATACTTAAATGGTGAATGCCAATGAGATAAACCCATGAATGTGAAGGAAGAACTAAACTATATAGTTTACCCTTATCCTTATTTCCATGTTTTAAACTACAAGGAACAAGTTGACAATGTGAATCAATACATTAAACTAAGGGCCATCAATGAAAAATAATGAAAAAAATTACATTACATTGAGATCAACTGTGATATTATACCATCATAACTATAGATTAGGATCATGAAATTGAATAGATTACTGGAATTATATTAATTCATTTGATGATAGAACATGTATTATTTTATTCTTGTTCTATACATTTATTCATATTATGAATTTTCAATAGAACTATTAAAATATTACCTCAAAACATAGAAGGAAGGTTATGTGTAAATATATAAAATAGATCAATCACTTCATGAAAATCAAATAAAATATCTGTTGTCATATTTTTTTCAGAAATTTATAATAAAAATTATTATAGTTACGTTAGTGGAATTTTATGATGTTAGAGTTATGGATTGTTTTCCTTGTACGGATCCAAAAAAGTCATAATTGAAGGATTTAAACCAATATATCATGATTTTTAAACTAATTTTATAAAAGTTTAAGGAGATGGATTAATCTTTATTTGTATCATCTTCTCATGAATGAATATTACTGCCTTTTTAGAAACACATCTTTGGAAAATGATTGAGACTAAAGAAAATATCATACATAATTACATGCCCAAGGTTATGGAATATATTAATAATTTTTTTTTTCGAATATCCTCATCTTCTTCTAGGAAATGAGTTTGAGTTCTTAATAGAAAATATACCCAAATATTTTAAAATATCCACGACTCTATATAATATGGACACTGTTGAACCTGAAGAGATTAAGAAGAGATTAAATGATATTTTGGGTAGACGGTTTATATATCTCAGTGCTTTAGCAGGGTGCGATTTAGTCCTATTCAAGAAGAATATGGACGTGTCAACATTCCTCTGAATTTATTAAAATGATCCAAAAAGAATAAGATAATTTATAAATATTATCATCATAATATTGATTAATTGTTCAACTAGTTACATGGAGACATTAATTATATAAGAAATATTTGGTAATTATATTTTCATGTGAATATGAAGAAGGAGGATATCCCCAAGAATAATTTTATAACAAGGTAGAATCACTATTTCTTCATAGTGATTTAATTTGGACTTAGTAATTCATCATCCATATTCGTTGGAATAATGAATATAATATTTATGGTTTATAGTGATATTGTTTTTGTACTAGTTGTAGAATATATTCCTATCTAATCCAAAAGTAAATAGGAACATGAGGATACTTTGATCATCATATTAATGTCCATGAAAAAGAAAATTGTTTTATATTAATTAAAAATGAGAGTTTTAGATGGATAATGTAACATTCTGGAGGTATGTTATCAGAAGATAATGGGGAATTATGGATCCTTAAAAAACATAGACAAATGAAGGAAGATTCATACAAAAATATATGATAAATACCAATAGCTTCCATAGATAAAATAGTTAATATAATCATTTTTAAGAAACTTCTCATGATTTTGAAGACAACTAACAATGGTAACATGACAGAGAGTGAAGCTTGTTTGGACTGATAAATGCGATGGGAGATAAAAATATTTAAGAAAGAGACTAATAAGTATTGTTGAGTTCACATTATCCCCCAATGGGGAAGGATTTGTGATATATATTGATCATTCATAAAAAGTATTGGTTTGTGTTTTTATCAAATATGAAACTATGATGGCATATTCATCTATCTAAATAAATATCCACGAACATAACTACCCAACACATGATCTAGTATAGATCATAGAAATAATCATATTAATGATTCAAAGACATTATCTCAATAGGTAAAAATGTCACAAATAATTGGATCACAAAATCATCATGTTTATATTACAAAAATCTGTTCAATATGCATCAAAGAATGTGGTTAGAACCTATTAGGGATTTTTATTGTTAAATACATTACCACCCTTTGACGGGAAACAATGTATAATATTTTCTGAGTTCAAAAGATATTAAAACCCTATCCATGATGTGGATTAAAAGTGATCCAATCATCATGGATGTGAAAAAGGATTGACATAGAAATACTTAATGGATTTCTATCCTAGATTTCTAAAATAATTACTCAACAATCCATTATTGATTGGATCAAAGAGTCCCAAAAAGATGATGAGAATCTCTAAAAAATGTAGTGAATATTCCATGGTTTAACTTTGATAAACATGGAGATATAAGGGTTGGATCCTTTATAGGTATCCCATAAAAACTAGAAATGTAAAGGAAACATATGTATGATATTCACAACTCATCCATCTGTATTCATCTAGGACGAGATAAAATCTATATAGATCGAAAGAAAAAAAATGTTGGGTTAACATGAAGATATAAATTGAATATTTTTATCTTGATTCATGGAATGCCAAAAAGACAAGGATTGATACATAAGTATAAGGGTATCATGCAACCATTTCCCATTATTATATAGTAATGTGAAAACATAAAAATAGATTTCATCACAAGAATCCGCATGATATATAAAGGAAATAACACTATCTGGGTGGTAGTTTCTTGACAAATAAAATTAGTGAATTTCATTTCTGTTAGGGAATATTTATTTTCCAAAAAACTCATCAAGATAGATATAAGGGTCATTGTAAGACTATATAGATATAAAATATAAATTTTATCTGATCATGTCATAAGGATTACCATGAGGTGCTATATAATCCTTTAGGGACTGTTGGAAATAGAGTGAGTTTCAGTAATACATATCAACCCCAAATGGATGGTTATTCAGAAAGAATCATCCAAAATCCAAAGGATATATTAAGATCATGTTAAATTTATGTAGGGTACTGAAAAATCTGTAATGGAGATGCTACCCACCTCCCCAATGAAATTTGGGAAAAGATTTCAAAGGAAAGGACGAATTGGACCGGTCCGCAGACCGGTCTGAAGATGATGTTGCGCGACCGTTTCCGTGGAGCACTCCCTTCGCAGACCAGTGTCATTCACGAAAGGGAGGCCGAGAGCCCCCGTGGGAACGAGGAAGGACGGGCGTTGAACCGGTCCACATTCCCGAACCGTCCCCAGCCGCGGACCGCATCGACCGATCCGGTCTGTACCTTTGTTGTTTGCGGAATGGAGGCGAAAGTCCTCCGTGGGAGCGAAGCAGGGCATGAGCCAGTCCGGTTCACCATTCACAGACCGAACTAGCAGTGAACCATTCCATCTGATCTGAACCACCTCTGTCATTCACAAAATAGAGGCAGAACCCTTCGTGGACACATATCACTCTCCAGGTTCTATTCGCGGAGGAGAAGCACTCAATACCCACCACGAATCGCAGATTGACCAAGTCAGACGTAAACCGAGTATTTGGTTTTGGGCCTCCGCAAAAGGTCCCACATGACCGCAGATACAACCCTTCCCCCACTCTATAAAAGGAGATAGAGTGGGAAATGAGAGGGGATTCGGGGAATTCATATTCAGACGATTCGAAGACAGAGGAAGAGAAGAGCGATCAGATTCGAGAGGAAGGATTTCGATGGAAGGCTAAGGATCTCGCAAACAGCGAAGTTCCAGTTCGCGAACCAAAGCTGGTGTAAACCTGGGAACAAACATAGGGAACCGAAAACGCATAATAATTTGGTGAAACATGAACCTAAAATAACAAACAAAAGGAAACCATGAACCATATCTCCTCCGCGGATGTACTCCCCACGGACCAGTGTGTTTATGCCTCTTTTCTGATCTGCTACTACGCATAGCGCCCTCTTACGTGGGCGAAGCCTCGACCGAAGAACCACCGATCGCTGCCTCCCTTAGCCGCCACCGCTCACGCGGACCCCTCCGCGTACCCCATTGGTACGCGGGCCGAACACGAAGCCGTGAACCACCCTAGTTCTCGGGATGCTCACCAAACCGCGAACATCCCTGGTTCGCGGGATGCCCCTCAGTTCACGGACCACCCTGGTTCGCGAACTGCTTTTCCAACCATGTAGCACCCTCCTACGGAATGGGCGCCACCACCCCATCATACTTGTGGCCCATCAGAGCCTTCAGAGTTCCCATTTGCCGGGCCAGATAAAATCCTTCCAATCCGACCCGATCCTCCGTGACCCCCTCATGGGTCTACTCATCGGCCCTGAGGCGAGGCCTCCACAAGAGCCAGCAGATCCACATGGTGTCACCCTCAGGCATATCAGAGTGCGATTTTGAGTTCACATAACCATGGTAAGTAGAGGTGAATGGGTTTCCCTAACCTTTGAGCTGATTCCCAAAGGATTCCTAGGTTCACATTCCCATGGTAATGTGGATTCTATGCTCAGGAAACCCCTTTATGCCCTTCCACTTTTTAGGGCTCTTCGGGGGTGGTAAAATACCCATCATAAGGAATCCCTCATGCACTAAAAGAGAGGATACGGGCATAGGAGCACCCCCTTTCCATCTGATGTTGCGCTTTGTCGCATTGGCCCTCCTCAGAGTGTAATCCTCAATCCATCACCCCAGGAATCTATCTCAGAGTAATCCCCGACCATATGGGCCTCCATGCGTAAGCCCCACTCCATTCCTCACGGATGCATCTTTCGCGACGTGATCGTCTGGTCCTTTTTGTCTCTTATTTATCACACCGAGCATGACTCACGTGGGCTTAGAGTAAGCATCAACCATGAAATCATCCTATGGGCCTCTTCAGAGTGTAATCCCTAATCCATCGCCCTGGGTCTCCTCAGAGTGTAATCCCTAATCCATTACTATGGGTCACCTCAGAGTGTATGACCCAATCCCTCACCATGGTCCTCCTCAGATTGTAAGACCCAATCCATCACTCTGGGCCTCCTCAGAGTGTATTCCCCAATCCGTTTCTATGAGCCTCCTCAGAGTGAAAGCCCCAACACGTTACTGTGGGCCTCCTCATAGTGTAATCCCCAATCCATCACTATGGGCCTCCTCAGAGTGTATGTCCCAATCCATCACTCTGGGCCCCCTCAAAGTGTAAGCCCCAATCCATCACTATGGGCCTCCTCAGAGTGTAAGCCCCATTCCGTTACTATGGGCCTCCTTAGAGTGTAATCCCCAATCCATCACTTTGGGCCTCCTCAGAGTGTAAGCCCCACTAAGCGAACTACGTGGACTTTGATCCCCGCCTCCTAGACAAGGTATGTAGGAAGCCTCAATGAGGTTCAAGCCCACCACCCATCAGACCACCCAGTCCATATTCATGTTGGTTCCCCGACACTTAAGAGAACTACGTGGACTTATATCCATGCCAAGGCATGGTACGTAGGAATCCTCCACGAGGTTCAATCCCACCACTCGGTCGTTTCTTCATATCGAGTTCCACCCCCATCCAGAACGGCATTAAACTATATCCTCTGTCCACCTTGACGTTAAACTGTATACCCAAACTATGTGGAATTTGATCCCTGTCCCTTAGGTAGGGTACGTAGGAGGCCTCCCTGAGGTTCAAGCCCAACAGCCGTTCAATCCGACTATCTCCACGTTAGCTCACCGCATCGCTCCTTATGTAGCCTCAGGGAGTCCAGACTCCTTTGGGTCATTAACCCAATGGGGGATGGTAAACATAAGGATTAAATGATTCCGAGTCCCTGCGTTCTGCTGACCATTGCCAACCACTGTTGAATCTGTGGATACTATGTTTGGGTATAAACCAAAGATTCAGGAACATATGAATACATTTTAAATCAATAAGAGAGTCCTGGAACATGCAATAGATCCCCCACAAAAATGGTGTGATGAGATTGACTTCCCATCCTCTCGACCAATGTGATTTCTTAAGTATCACTGGTCAGACCATCTAGCAAGCGCGTGCCTTTGGAAAGCTGGTCCATGAGTCATCGGATACAGAAATATTGGGTGTTTTGAGGCCAAAACCCCAAAGAAAAAATTGTTAAACCGACGGGAATCTTTAACCAAACATGACAGATTTCACCTAATCTCATCATGTACCCCCTTTTACTCTCATGGAGGGCCAAGAAAAGTCATTAATTATGCATGGGATCATGAAATGCTGCTTTGACGGTTTTGATGCTTGTATTTTCTAAAATGTTTTGCAGGCACTATCATCAGAACTCCCTTCGATCCAATGGAATCACCAAGGAGCCCACAAGCACATGCTTCCAACAATGAAAGGACTAGACATCCTCACCTACGGAGGACCCCATCACCCACCCAGCGTCTTCAATGCTGGGTCTCAGACACACTGATCCGAGAGTACCAAGTGAATGGTACTCTCCCAACGGTAGAGGCGGCCATGCACTCCCTCCAGTATGCTAGAACTTTCCGATTTCCTAGAGAGCCGCAGCCACAAAGGCAAATCCAGACGGCCCATGTCGCTGTCTCTAACCATTTCGAGAGTCTATCCCCAAAACGGGGCAGTGCGTACCTCCCTTATCTTAGGGAGGCTGATGAGGTCGACGCTGAGGACTTCATCCCTGCCAAATGGGGGTTCCGATCCAAGGCCCCTGCCGAAAGGAGTCATCACGATCACCCCATGACTCAACATCCTCGCACCAAGGAGGATGTCTCCCTGAGGATTCAGGCCCACTCTCCCGAAGCTCTGGCTCCTCGGACCGCCCGACGAGGGAGGCAGACGTACAATTAAGGACCGGTCATCACCCTGGACCCTCTAGAGGAACTTCACTTCCCATCCATGGAGACATACCATGAATAGGTACCTACACCTGTTCGCTCCTCCCAAGCCCGTCATCAAGACATGGTGGCATTATACGAGATGGCGCGCATCCCCGCCGAGCTCCATCAAGTCCATCGCTCATATAGGATGACATCTACCCGGCAGGCACCTCTCCCTGCCTAGGGTTGTAAAGGCCACCAGCTTGAAGTGGTGGCAACCCAACGCCTGCAGGACAAGCTCCTAGAAAATACTTCTCATGCCCACCATCTATACATTACGACGATCAGTAAAGCCCGCCACCCAGATGTGGCGGAAATTCATAGGCGGGAACCTCTCCCCGCAAACAAAGGGCACCTACTCGATATGGTGGGAAACCAATATATACAGGGTCATCTCCCTGCGGATGCATGTAAAGTCCACCACCCCGATGTGGCGGAAAACGGAGAGATAAAACGGAATATCCCGGTACATTGGTAGATTCATTCACCTTCCCCGACACAAGATAATTCTTAGTACCCACTGACCACTAGAGGACCGGAGTAGGACATTCCTACTCTGATACCAGAATGGGCCTTAATACCCGTTCCTGCCAAATATGTCTCTCTACATATCCTTCCAATGATGGAGGAGAAATTATCAAACCTAGATCATATATTGCAGACTTCCTAGAATGTAACAGCATCGGTGAAAACAGCAAGGACTCGGGCCCGTGAGCCCGTCTCCCCAATTGAGTTGACTCATCTATGAGACAAGATAGCCGCCTTAGAGCAGATCTGAAACCCTTCTTCTACCTAGGAGGGTCGTCGACAATATTCCGCGACGCAAGGGCATCCAGATCGAGCAGCTTCACTCGTTCCAACTGGGGGACACCAGTCCATCACAGTGGATGCTCCAGAGAAGGTATATATCCCTAATAAAAGTCAATATGTTCATCGGTATTTCCCGACAACATCACGGGACCCAAATAGACTGGGAATTAAAGGTGAAGGCCGTTATCAACAGTAGACGGTCATGGATACCTATAAGAAAGTGCCCCGTATGCGCTAAAGGTTGCTGGAAAATAAAGGGCGGGTTCATGACTCCTCTCTTCTGGAAGATGGGGTTCCCAATTCCGCCAAGCACATATCGCAGGCGTGAAACCCTGCCCACCCATTACCATATAATGGGAGTGGCAGTAGTTGTTTCAAAGGCCCTCCCCGTAATGTCGCTACTAGCATCTTTGAAGGACCTCCCTAGAGCACCCGCAGGGGCCTCCCCCGCGGGCATATAACGATCGATCACGAGAGCTCTTCTTTTGATGTGATTCATGGAAACCCTCAACGTGACCCAAAGATCGAGAAGAAAAAATGTCCTCCACTTGCTGCGGTCCACCCTGAAGGTCATCCCTGGGGTATACACTGCAATCATTCTCCATGCAGTGGGACCACATATTGTGATATTAGTCCTCACTATCATTGTCGCAACTACGAAGGACCTCCCCATAGTGACGTCTCATCATGAAAAAAAGGCCATGACCTTGTCGTGGCCTGCCCTAAAGGTCCTCCCTAGGGGTTACGTTGCAACGACACTCCGCGCAACCGGGCATCACATCACGGTGGCAGTCCTCACCACCCTGATAACAGAGGTCCTCCCCATAGAGTCATCAGGCAACAAGAATGTCCTCCCCTCAATGCAGTACATTCTATAGGCCCTCCCCAGGGTGTATCCTGCTGATATTCTCCCTACGACAGCAGTAATGGTAGTCATCACCATTGCTACAGCTGTGATGGTAGTCCTCACCACCACGACCGCCATTGCGAAGGCCCTCCTCGCATTGGCCCCAAGAAACAAGAAGGTCCTCCCCTTGTTTCATTGTGTCCTGAAGGTCATCCACAGGATTCACATCGAACGTCTAGCCATGATGGTCATCCTCACCATGATGGTAGTTGTTGCGAAGGCCCTCCCTGTAACGACGCTACAAAGCCAGAAGGTCCCCCCCTTGCTATGACACGCCTTGGAGGTCCTGCCCAGGGCATGCATTGAAAAAGTCCTCCATGAAGTGAAGCATCAAGCAGTAATGGTAGTCCTCACCATTACGATCGCCATTGCTAAGGTCCTCCCTGTGATGATACATCAGATTGAGAGGAAGGTCCCCCCTTCCAAATCAGGCACAGAAAAGCCCTCGTATGCCGAGGAACTCAGAAGGACGGGATCGAGCATGTTTGATTCCCAGTTAGTCACTAATGACACCCTTCTTCGATTAGTAGACGTTCCAGGTCCGCGTTCATCTTCTGAGCCACCTCGGAATTTCCCACAAGATAATTCAATACCTACCAGTCCCACTGGCTCCAACCACACTATTAGTGAGCGCCTCAGTTCAGATGACTAGGTAGAGGAATCACTAGCAAAGGAGTATACCGACATGCTGCGCATGGGGAAATGATTGGCTAGAAATGATATACCTGTCATGTTTTGGCCCACAGCCACCTCTCAATTTGACATACCCAGAGAGTTGTCGGAAGAATGCGTGCCGGAAATCTATCATAATATATGGACGACCCTTCACCTGCTAAAATCAGTCTTCCTACCCTATGAAGGGTATGTAGACGATGTCAAGACGATAGGATACCTCATGGGTCACATCGACCTAGAGGCCCTTCCTATGGCGCAACAACAGCTCCCCGAGAGACATAAAGGAAAGGTGGAGATAGCTTGCCTCCACGCAGTGCACCAGCTGCACTGCCTCATCGGTGAAGCTCCAATTGGAGTACATATCAGGGGATTGGGGGAGAACGGAGCTCTGCATTTCACTCTGCTCCCCGCCCAGAAGAACCAGTTTGGCATGGTTTCATGGAACGTCATCACGTCAAGACGGAAATCGAGTGGTTCCCCTATTTAGGAATGAAAATACACCTGACAGAGTTGGGCCTTGAGTAATTCCTAGAAGCATCAAGCCTGCCGGGAACAAGCCATTCACGAACTCCTAAATTAGGCCACTAAGAGCATAGAATAGGCCTCTCGCATAAGAGAGGAAAATCATCAATCTTTACCTACCTCCCCAGAAGGGATTGATCCATAGGTGAATTAGGAACCAAATATGGTTCACCCCCGAATGGGGGCACATGAGATCAGGCAGGTCACGATAGCAGCAGCCACTGCTTCCATCCATGGTAAACACCAGCCTATAGGGCTGGGTGCATTTTTAACAACAAATTTCCCCATAAGACCAATAAAAATGGGAAGAGACTCGATGTACAAGGAACGGAGCCAACCCCATCCCTCAGGGCTGGGGGCATTATTACCCCCTCAACATCAACCTCCCCAAATAGAATCAGTATTCTCTCGTTTAGGGAGGATGGTCATAAGAAGATATTTTCGTCATATCCCTTCATTTGAATCATCATCCCCTCTAAGAGGAAGGCACATCGTAAGGTCGCATCAAAGAACTCTCTGGGTCACCCTTCGTCAAGAAGTCCGAAGGCAATCCCAGGTCATGAAGGGGAAGTCCAGTAGAAGACGCGGGAGATACTCTTACTATTTGGAAGCTGACGTCCCATCTGCCCCACGATATGAATTCATCAATGCCATAGAGGCTAACCCCATGGATGACACCGGGGAAAATGAAAATCCGGATGGATCGGGAGACGACGGTTCCGGCCAGGCTTTGACTCACAACGAACCCCCAGGGGTGCACACCCGGAACCAGAGGGCCGCCCTAAATATGGCTGTCCTTCCATCCAAACCTCCTCTTCCTACCCAGTGACCTTCCAATAAGGATAAGAACAAGGGTCTGGTTACCCTTAACCCGCCTCCTTCTCTCGAAAAAAAAAACGAGACACTCACGCTCGAAGAGAGATTCGCTCGGCAGGAAGATGAGATGAAAGAATTAAGGCATCATAACTCCGAGCTACTCCAGAGGAACTGCATTATTGAAAGTGAGACCCAAGGATAGACACATCATGCACTCCCAGCAAGTGCACCTCAAAGGTTAAGGATTGCCCCAGAAAATGAAGCACGGTCTGGGCTCCTTCCCAATGAGGCACCTGGTTCATCCAACTAACTAAATGTGGATGATGAATACCAAGATTTCCCTCCACTTAGGTGGAAACCAGAGAAGGTACGCCCAAACCCTCCGAGGGTGCACCGAACGAAATATGCACCCTTGGTGCCAGCCAATCCAGATCCTCAGGCTACGCCGGCCCAGGACCGGGCCCAACAGGATGTAAACCAGGGTCTCACCAACACCATCAGGGTACTAACAGCATGATTGGAAGTGATGTATGGTTGATGCACTCTGATATAGCCATATCGGAAACCCTACCTAGATTGGGTGACCAACACACCACCTCCACCCAATTTTGAGAGCCTTGTATTCCCTATTTTCAATGGGTCAGGAAATCCGGAACAGCATTGGATGCACTACGCATCCTATTCCGACCCTATAATGGGAACTCCATAATAATAAGAAGTAGTGAAACTCATATGCTTCGTTCGAACCTTGCAAGGATCCTCCTTCTTCTGGTATATGAGTCTGCCAGCCCAGTCAATAAAGTGATGGGCGTACCTTCGGCAACAATTCTTTTTCCATTTCAGCTCGACATTTCCCAAAACAAAAGTCAGCGACCTCATGAACTAAAAGGAGAGGTAGAATGAGAGAGTCTCAAATTTAATTTCCAGATGGAGTGGTCTGACCAATTCTCTGAACAGTACAATGCCTCAAGATGAGATGCTATCCACATGCATCGATAATCTTAGAGATGAGCTGCTAACACCAATCATACTAGTGGACTGCACCACTGGCTTCCTCCATATCTTGGCCATTGCCCAGAGAATTGAGGACTCCCTGTAGCGGACTAATTCGAAGTCCCAAATAGACACGCTCACTCCTGCAAAAAGAGCCCCTATAGCTGAAGTGTCTGCTGTCACACTCAAGACGACCCCTGAGCCCGCTCTACCGCTCAGGCCTCCACCAAATCATCAAGGGCCCCCTGCATATCAGCGGTCACCCCCGCCTAAATAAAATGATCAGTGAGGACCGAAGTGGAACCAATTTGAGTAATGAATACAAAAAGTATACTCGTTCCATGACGATCAAGTCTTCAGAAACTTCATTGCCGCCACGGACTGCAACTTTCTTTGCCTCCCTGAGCTGAAGAAACGTGAAAAAGTTGGCCGTGATGTGATGCCAGATTACTGCCCCTACCATAGAATGTTTGGGAAAAATATCCGATATTGCTTTATCTTCAATGACCTCTTACAGATGATGGTAGACTCTGGATAGGTCGAGCTGGGACCACCCCCAACGCATGTGGCATGTATCTCTACCATCGACTCCGACAAATAGGAGGGGTGGCAGAAAGTCACCAGTAAGAAGGGGCAGAAATTCAATGACTGGATTACTCGGAAGACTATCAACAGAGCCCCGAGCATACTTCGAGCTTAGCTATGGAAACCAGTGTCAGCACCAACAACTCCTGATGTCGCACATCCGACTGCATCAGCCTCATAATCCTCTACGAGCCGGTCATCTGGGCGGAATAGAAGGAAGAAAAAATCTCAAGAGGAGCAGTCCGCAATAGGGCCGAAGTCGGTCCCGACCCATACGGATTACATGCCCTTGAATTTGCTACCACGGGCACCGACCCACCAAACATCACAATCCAGGACAACCGACCCAGTTGACCTGTCAGAGGATGAAGAGCAAATATTTGGTTATATTAATGTCATCCATATTATGGAATCATTCCCTAACGAAGGGTATGGTTACAAACCTAAGTTCCCTGCACGAGGAGCCGGGAGGAGGAATTGTAGAGGTAGGGGATACCAGGGGAGACGCAGATGCGGCTGAAACCAACCCTACAGTTGGAATCCAGCTCAACCCATTAATATTGAGGAAACCCATGAAAGATCCCTTCAACAAACTTAGTAGGAGAAGGAATGCGCCTCCACCTCCACAAGCAGCCACTCTGGCCCTGTTGTTCTACGATACCCACTAGAGGAGGAACAAGTGTTTGCCTGCCTAGTACGCACAAACAGACCGGTCAGGAAAAGTCCTCAGAACGTGGGAACACCAACAACATCCGACCCTGCAACCGGTCCCTCCTCGTCACATGCTCCAGTCCCCAAGCCGCCTGCTAGGAGTCTCCCTCCAACGGAGAAGCGTCAAATTAGGAGCAAAAATACGACATCCTTAATCAACTGACGTCAGTACCAGCCATGTTGTTAATCATGGATGCCCTGAGTTTGTCAGCCGACCTCAGGGAGGTGCTTATCGAAGCTTTGATCAGCCCCCAGGAGTTTCTAGCTGAGGTAGCTACCGCCGAGATGTACAGGACAGAGACTGGCCCAGCTGAATGCAATGCGGTGATTTCCTTCACCGATCAGGACAAATATGCCGTCATACAAGGACGCATCGGACCATTATATGTGTCTGACATACTGAATGGTATTGAGATCCGTAAATTCATTATAGAAAATGGCTCTGGAGTTAACCTCCTTCCCCTACAGACACTCTATAGGTTGGGCTACAATGAGGAATACGTAATTCCCTCGACCACAACTCTGTTGGGTTGCGACAAGAGTAAGAAGAAAAAAATGGGAAAAATTAATCTAAGGGCCCATTTTGGTGACCTGGTAGCCTACACGAAATTCCTGGTGGTCTGGCAGAGCACAACATTCAATGCCCTGCTGGGAAGGCCATGGCTCCATAAGCACATGGCCGTTCCATAATCTTACCACTAGTGTATCACGTACTGTGTTAATGGACAAAGTGGAACATTTCACACCGACAAGGCCCCTATCGAGCTCTCCGAGTCACATTACATTGACGCTGGGTTCTATGAGAAAAAGAAAAAAAAGCATACGGTTGATGGTGTTGACTGTATCCCTGATCCAAATGCCCTGGAAATGGTTCCCGATGACCCCCTCAGGCATCTTGGCAGAGATTATGTCCTACCCATCAACCACGTGGAGGGTAGGAGTCCAGACCGGGACACACACTCAGATGTCCTCATGGATTCATCCATATAGGATGAGTGTGACAATGTGGGAATGTCCACCGACCCTCAACCTGGGGATGAAAACTCGAGTAAGGACACCCAGGACACCTCGCCTCTGGACTCCCAAGGGCCCACATCAGGAGCTCTCTCCTCGTTAGAACAAGAAGAATCAGACATGGGAGAAGAAGAGGGGGATGATCTCCGGGATGCACCTCCTGCATTTGAGGAAAGAATCTTCACCACTGTGGACGAACATAGGGAAATAAATCTTGGTACTGAGGAAGACCCGAGGGCCACTCTCATTAGTGCAGCCATGTCCCCCGAAGAGCACAAGGTATATACAGCCTTCTTGAGACAGCATCGGGATGTCTTTGCATGGAATTACAAAAAAATGATGGGACTCGATCCCGAGGTGGAAACACACCACCTAGGTCTACCAGAAGACCACTAGGGCAATAAACATGCCTCTAGAAGGATGCATCCCTCAATGCTGCCAAGATAGAGGCTGAAGTCGATAAGCTCATTAAAGAAGGCTTCATTCGAGAGGTCCAGTACCCCATTTGGTTGACCATCATCGTCCCTGTCAAGAAAAGGAACAGGTAAATCCGTTTCTGCATTGAATTTAGAGATCTTAATCGGCATTGTCTGAAAGATGACTTCCTGGTTCCAATCACCAAGTTGTTTATCGATGCAACAACCGAGCATGAGGCTCTTTCCTTCATAGACGGTTATTCCAGCTATATCCAAATTAGGATGGCTTGAGAAGATGAAGAAGACACTGCTTTCAGGGCCCCTCAAGGGGTATTCTACAACAAGGTCATTCCCTTTGGTCTCAAGAACGCTGATGCCACATATCAACGCGCCATGCATCGGATCTTTAAGTTGTTCTTAGGGAAATTCGTTGAATGTTACGTGGATGACCTGGTGGTCAAATCCAGACAGTGCTCAGATCACCTGTCGGACCTTGAGACCGTCTTAAACAAACTCCTACATCATAGCTTGAAGATGAACTCATTGAAATGCGCCATCGGGGTTACCTCAGGAAAATTCCTTGGCTTCGTTGTACGCCATCACAACATCAAAGCCGACCCTGAAAAGACAAAGGATATGCTGAGCCTACCACCTCCCTGAAACCTCACTAAGTTAAGAGAATTCTAAGGGCACTTGGACTTTATTAGGTGGTTCATATTCAACCTGGAATGGATGTTTTTTCCCTTCACATAGTTAATGAAGAAGGGTGTCGCATACCAATGGACATATGACTTCAAAGAGGCGTTTGATAGCCTGAAGTGATACCACTTGAGCCCACAGGTTCTCATTCCACCTGTTGAGGGTAGACCTATTATCCTATTTGTGACGGCCCAAGAGAGGTCACTGGGAGCCTTCCTCGCACAAAAGAACGACGCTGGCAGTGAGAAAAGTCTCTATTACCTCAGTCGAACCATGATTGATGCGGAGAATCGATACTCAAACATTGAGAAGAGCTTCTTGGACTTGGTATTCGGAGTTCAAAAGCTTCGACATTATTTGCAGCAACATGAAGTCCATTTGATCTCACGGAGTAACCCACTCAAGTACATCCTCAGTTGCCCGATGTTAACCGGACGCCTATCCCGGTGGGCGGTCATCCTACAGCAATTCGACATTAGGTTCATGACTTAGAGAGCCATCAAGGGCCATGCATTAGTAGACTTTCTGGAATAGCACCCTTTGACAGGGATCACTGCACTGGACACCAAGCTACCAGATGAAGTCATCTTCTCGGTTCGAGAGGAGTTCCCAGCATGGGAAATGTACTTCGACGACATGTCCTGAAGCCCAATCGGGGAGAGGATGGAAGACCCCAAATTTAACAAGGTGGGTTTTGGAATAATACTCATGTCCCCGGAGAAGGCAGCATTTCCGTCTTCCTTTCTCCTGTCTAAAGGATGTACGAACAGCGAAGCGGAATATCAATCCCTCATTGTAGGCCTAGAGCTCGCACTCCGGGCACAGGTACAACACCTTAAGGTAAAAGGTGACACAGATCTGGTCATCAAGAAGGTCAATGGTGACTATGAAATCAAAAAGGAGGAGTTGATTCCCCTATTTTTCCACGTATGAGATTTAATAGTGGAAATCTCTACAGAACCGACATTGACATATATTCCCCAGTATCAGAATGCTCAGGCTGATGCATTATCCAATGCGGCCTCAGCCTTAGCTGACCCAGACCAAGATAAAACAGTCATCAGTATTTATCACTATTGAATGGTATTGTCATTTGTTCAAACTTAGACGGAAGAGATCCACGATGTTAGTCTAGTCCTCGAGCCATATGCTCATGCTACCAGCTTGATGACCCACATTAAGAACTATCTTCAACATGGATAACTTCCATCAAATAGGGTTGAATGAGGTAAAATCTAGAGAAGGGTAGTCAAATTTGTCCTATACGGAGACATGGGTAAGCAAGAGGTCCTCTACAAACGAGGCCTCAATGGGGTACTCCTCAGATGCATTGATGGATAAGAAACCTCTTCCATAATGAATGAAGTACACACCAGAGTATGTGGGGAACATAAACCAGGGACCAAGCTTTCCCATTAGGTTTAGAGTCTTGGGTACTACTGGCCCACAGTGGCATGCGACTACGGGCGTTTTACCGAAAAATGCCACTCATGCCAAATCCATGCCAACTACATACACCAACCCCCTAGAGTTACATCATCAAGCTAAGTCATCCTGGCCATTTTCGATCTGGGGGATGGACGTCGTGGGACCATATCCTCCCGCCACAGCCAAACAGCTGAAGTATATCCTCACAGCGACCGACTTCTTTTCTAAATGGGTAGAAGACATGCCCCTCAAGGAATTCGGGGCAAGAAATATTGAGAGCTTTGTGAAGACCAATATCATCACTATATTTGGTTTCCTTCATACCATACTAACGGACAACGACACCATCTTCTGCTCTACCGAAGTGGAGAAACTATACCGCGGATATGGTATCAAAGCTAACCACTCATCCCGCTACCATGCAGCGGCCAATGGACATATAGAGGATTTCAACAAGAATCTATCTGATATTCTCCATAAAATGGTGGAAAAATACTAGAAGTTGTGGCCAGAAAAACTACTCCATGTGTTGTGGTCTTATCGAACCACAATCCTCACCACTACTCGGGCTACCTCATACTCATTGGTGTACGGTACAGAGGAGGTCCTGCCCATTGAAATCCAACTACCCTCACTCCACGTTTCCTTATGTGATCATTTGTCCAATGATGAGCAATCAAAAAATCAGATTGGTCAATTTGAACAGCTAGATGAGGAGCGGTTGCACACTTTGCACCATATGGAAATATACCAGAACCGGATCGCACGAGCCTTCAACAAAAAGGTTCGTCTTGGGTCTTTCTTGGAGGTAGAATTAGTGTTGGTCCTCTGGACCCCAATGATACCCGGAAAAAAACCTCCAAAGATGGAGCCCAAGTGGGAGGGACCATATGTTGTACACAAGGTCTACTCCAATGGAGCATATGCCCTAATCTCCATGGATGGGAAATTCACCACGACCCCTACCAATGCGAGATTCCTGAAGAAGTATTTTGCATAGAAACCAAGATCATTTTTCCTAACCACATGATGTTAAACTATATAGACCTCGTCCTTGCCGCACAATGTTAAACTGCACATATAATAAGAGATAAGAATGCCTCCTCCCCCCCATGTGTGGACCAGACCTGCATGGGGCGTATTTTTCGTCCGAGCCGCATGAAGTTAAACTGTCGAGCACCCAATGGTCCAAACTATATGACCTTAAACTAAGATCATTTCTTCCTCACTTCATGACGTTAAAATGCACATATTTTAGATAACTACGTACATCTTGATTTCTTCCCTTGTAGGATACGTAGCGACGCCGGGGTTCCCTATCCTGGCCCGGCCACTCCTGAACAAAAGTTAAAAATGTAACACCCCGAGCTTCTATGGTACGTTTCCCTTCGAATAATGCGATAGCGTGTGTTGTACGCAACCTCGAGTTCTAACACACACCACAACTAATTAAACTAGCCGTTGTGAATAGTAATACCTACTTTTTGAAATCATATATATTTTATATTTCAAAATGGACTTCATTTTTGGATTCGGAATATCGAAATTAGCCTAGGGTGAAATTTTGGTACTTTTCGGATAACTTTTATATTTTGATGAATAGTGAAAATTACTAAATTTTAATTAAAAACAACTTTTTTAATCAAAATAATTAATAGTGATAAATTATGAATTTGAGTGGTTTTAAAGTATATTTAGAATATATTTTTACCATTTAATATAATGTTGGTCATTGGAAATAATTTTACAATTAAACCGAACATAAACAAGTGTCAATCTTTTGATAGTTATTATCTCTTAAAAACACGCTTTTTGTTTTGACAGCGGGAATTAATTTTAAATTAATTTCTTCCACTTCTGTGTTTTGAATTTAGGAAAATGGATTACATATTTGGAATCAGGATGTTCAAATTATGTAAATAGGTAACTTTTATTTTTAGACATTTTGAATAATTACTGCGGTAAATATTTTATTTACCATGGTTAAAGGGTAAATCCGATAAATAAGGGTTAAAAAATAATATTATAATAATACAAAATTACCCTAAAACGTGTCTTAACCATATTGGTTGATACATGGTCGACCATGGTCATCTTTGTGTCAATTTTGGGACCCCATGGATCCACTTGTAAGTGATAATGACACTTTATTTTAATTAAGTTAAAATGAATACAAAAATGACACAAGCATATATCTTTTAGAAGAACAATGTTTACATAGGGTTATACATGTTGGATTTTCGATTATAAATATTCATTAGAAAGATAAAACGATTTCCTACATAATGATATTTTATTTATAATTTTTAGACAATAAATAAGTTATTTTATTTATGACACAATGATGATGCAGTAATTACTATAATAGTGAAAAATTAAAATAATTGATATTATAAATACCCAAATAAATATAATATGAAACTTTTAATGAATTAAACTAATTTTCTAGGCTAATATGATATATTAGGATTGATTTAATGGACTTTGTTCGAAGTAATCAATCTGTTATGAGTTTCACAAAAATCAACTATTGAATAGTGTCAAAATTGACATAAAAGAGTTCTTAAAACAAATATTATATTATTAATTGATATTAAATTCCTAAAAATCTAAGGTTCGGCCAAGAGACTTATATTATGATAGGTTAATCATTAATGGACCACTTGGGGGTCGCTTGGATGTATATAGTAAGTTTATTAACCATATTATATAAAAATACAAAGAGACATTGTAAAAGTGAAACTAATTAACTTAGAGTTAATACTTAAAGATAAGGTTAATATAAGTACCCAAACCTGTCTAAATTCTATTGGATGAGTCGTTTTCAACCTATCCCCACCTCACCCTTTGAATAGTCAACTTTGGAGCCTTTAGAAACCGAATATGAATTTATTATAAATTAATATTTCTAGCTTTTCCAAAGGTGCCCCTCACCCCTCTTATAAAAAGGCACTCCTCCTTCTCATTTCTTCACACCTCTAAAGCCTTTTGGTTCGGCCAAACTCTGCCCAAATAATCTCCCAACATCCCTCACTATAACCTAGAGGCCTTAGTTTGATCAGAAAGCCAACCTAAGGAGCCCTTTTGATCAAATCAAAAGGAAGAACCCGAAGAAGAGGTAATGATTTCACCACCCTTTTCTAAGTTCCTTTCTTCTTCCACTTCCTCTTTCTTTGTTCTTACCATTCTAAAATAATAACTCCAGTATCTTACATATACTGTGATGTTATTATAAATATGGCACAACCATATTCAGTATTCTATCCACCCTTTGAATAACATGTCACCATACGTGCGTACGTACGGCTTACCGTCTCCACGTCGTGGTGTAATTGTTATTCAATATATTATTATTTGGATGGGTATAATAATGATGTGTAACTCATGTAAATAATAAATATAACATGTTAATGATTCTGTATATATGATATACCATTCATTTATATATTATTTTAATATCAAAAGAATGATATTGTCGCTCGTGCGTACGTACGGACTACCGTCTCCACGAACGCGATGAGATTCATTCTCCATCGTAACCATTAAAGCGTAATTATCATTTTATGATTTAAAAATGATGTTTAAGGACTTGATATCATTCTGGATATGAATAATATACAACCTATCCTTTACAAACATGTCTTACGTAACAAAACATATGAAAGAAAACAAGTAAGTTAACACCCGAAACAACGATAATACTAAGATATTATTATCAAATCAATATTAAAAGATCATATATGATATCATATTAATGTATATGATTCTTGTATAATTTAATAACAATTATTTCACCATTATACAGGAGGTTAACCTACCACAACCAAGGAAAAGTACAAGGTAAGGGGTTTTCATCTCACTCCTTATTTCCGTGAGATTTATGTCATATTGCCACCATCACCTTTTGTGTGGTATATGTACTACCCATAATTATATTCTTTGTGTAATACACTCTAATTTATGTGTATTTACATATTTATTGTATGATACCTCTTTCATGGGTTGTATATTTCATAAGTTACCGAATTGGTAAGGGTTATTTCACAATCTCTTCATTATCCGAGGTTGTTTATACGTAATAATCTACTGGGATCTCTTTATCATCCACATCCATGTTTCTTAAAAATGTATTTCAAAACATTTTTACTATTTACAAGAATATGGGTTAAAGTCATTTATACCCTTGTTTGACTTTTTATAAGAGGTTTATAAAGGAATCTTTCCGTCGTTTTTAAAACAAGGTCCTTTTTAACCTTTTCGACAGAATTGAGGTAAGAATGTTTTTTTTAACTTATACGGCGGGTGCGGTTATTTTCCGCCGTTATAAAATCGTCGAAGCTTCCCATACAAGCTTATAAGAATTTTTTCAAAGAAAATGTTTTATTTTATATGGATCTTAAATGATTTCAAAATAAAAGGAGATATTTCTTTTAAAAGAATTTTGATTTCATCTATGTCAACATCCTTTGATGGATTTTAAGATTATTTGAAGTTGATTTATTATGATACAAAACTTCTATATTGTATTGAAGGTTTTGTGATATGTTTGACTGTGGATGTGCTATTTTTATACCATTCATAGTTTATTGTGAAAGTATTGACATTTCGTATGCTAGTTTTAATACGAATGTTTATGTTATGTTTAAACCTTTTCATATGGGAATGCATTGGACTTAATAAGTGACGGGTGGAGCCCGCTATAGCTCCTCGATGCATCGGTAGGTCTCATGAGACAAACTAGTGTCTTGGCACAAGGCCTTGACAAAATCTTATTTGTAGTCTTGGCACGAGGCCTTGGATATGTGGTTATGATAGTCTGGCATTATGCATTCCAACATTATGAAAGTGGTTATTGATATTGCATGTGATTATTCGATTAGTAGAATATCCATGTGAATAAGTAAATGGCATTATTTCATTTTTATTTTTGCCATACTATGTTGAAGTTCAATTTTAAAAGGCTTTTGTTTTAGTTATACATTGCCTTAAATGTTTATTCTTATTTATGAAAGTTTCCGCTATATTGTTATCCTTACTGGGCATTTGAGCTCACCCCTTTTCTATGTTTTATTTTTCCCAGGAAGTGAAGAAGTATATTATGAATGACCTGCAGGGATTTTATGAGGGGATAATAGTGTGGTCTATTGAGACATTATGTTGTTGTATTAGTTTTTCATTTTATAATGTAATGTAAAACTTATGAATATATCTGGAATTTTCCAAGGCTACTAAACCAATCGGTCTTTCGAGATTTGATCTTTCTTGTGATCATGCCAATGTTATGTAATAATGCACCGACTCTGGGTAACTGGGGTCGGGGCGTTACAGTTGGTATCAGAGGAAGTTTAGTACAAACCTTGGAAGCTAGATTTAGATAAACTCTGATTAGAGAACATAGACCTAAGATGAACTTTGAGGATTAGTATAGAAGAACTTCCTAGAATTTTGGTATTGTAGAGACTTTGTGAGTTTTTCGAGCAATACATCCCTGTCTGGATACGAGCAGGTAGAGGCGGCTCTGGCACAGATGTACCTAGGGGTAAAACCCGAAAACACCGCTTTGAGCTAGACTCGAACGGGAACTGGTGCACGACAACGGGCCTTGCTGCACTCTTGGTTACGACACTCCCGGGGGATATGCTTAGGATAACTCTCACTATCTTTACAAATCATTATGAAGGGTTTATGAGTATATACTTCCTCAAAGAAAACATTTTTATGATTATGGATTATATCCATAAATAGTTCAATTTATGTTAAGTGTTTTATAAGTATGGGATTATGTATTTTGATGCATCAACTGATCTAGTTTATGCCATTTTTTTTAGAAATGGCGCCTAATGGAAGAAATGGAAACCGTATCAATGCACGCACTCCATGTAGGGATTGCCCTCCTTCTCAAGATAATTATAGTGGGGCTGGTGATGCAACTGGTGCTGATCAGCTAATCACCGTACTGGGACAACTTACTCAGGTTATGAATAATAACCTTACCCGTATGGAGCACCCTGATCCGCAGCGTGGAGGATCAATGTTAGATCGATTCATGAGACAACAACCACCAACGTTCAATGGGAGTACAAATCCCTTAGTAGCTGAGCAATGGATATTTTCCCTAGAGAAAATATTTCAGGCTTTGGGGAGTAGTGAAAGGGAAAAAGTTACCATGGCAGTTTACCGCCTCACTGGAGATGCTGATCAATGGTGGTCATTGATTCAAAACATGAAGGAAGATGATGAAGTATCAAACATGGAATGGAGGGAGTTCAAAGATCTGTTTTTAGAAAAATACTTTCCTCGCGACCATCGAGCAGATATGGAAAGGCAATTTCTGAGTCTGAGACAAAAGGAGGATGAGAATGTCACAAAGTATGAGGCTAACTTTACAAGGTTAGCGAGGTACGCTGGTGATTATATTCGCAACCCAAGAAGTAAGATTGATCGTTTCTTTGATGGGTTAAAACCATTTCTCCGTCGAGCATTAGTCTCACAATCCTTTTCATCGTACGAAGACATTGTCTCATGTGCTATCAAGACCGAAAAGGAATTCTCTAAGTCTTATGACTTTAAAGCAAAGCAAGAGAAGAAGAGACCTGCTGATCAATCTGGGAATGGAAATAAGGGGAAGAAGGGAAAGGTTGAATATCCATCTTGTGGTAAGTGCGGGAAGAAACACCCCGGTGCTTGCCTGAAGGGAATGGGAGTCTGTTACAAGTGTGGTAAAAAAGGCCACCAAGCTCATGATTGCAAGGGGAAGAAGGAAGCTACCAACGTTCAGTGCTACAATTGCAGGGAGATGGGGCATTATGCAAATGCATGTCCTAAGCGTCAGGAGAACTTACCTCAGAAAAGGCCAAGGGATCAAGGCCAGGCTTATGCTATCACTACTGCTGAGGTAGAAGCTCCGAAAGACGTGGTGGCAGGTAATTTAATGGTTTCCTCAAGTTTAGCAAATGCATTATTTGATTCCGGATCATCGCATTGTTTCATATCTTCCCAGTTTGCTAAGAAAATTAGATATTTCCAATTTGATTTAATAAGGGAGTTGTCAGTTAAAAATCCTAAGGGAAGTATCGTTGCAACAATGTTTTGTGAATCAGTCCCCATTAGAGCACATAAATTTTCTTTATCTGCTGATTTCATCGTCATACCTATGATTGAGTTTGATATAATCCTCGGTATGGACTGGCTTTCGGACTATGATGCGAAGATTTATTGTAAGAAGAAAGAGGTTACGATTCTTGATGATAATGATAAGGAGCACCTTATTTTTAGAGCAGAATCGTCACCACCTAATTCTTATTTAGATCCACCCCCTGTAGCTCAACTTAATTCAATTATCGGGGAGGAAGAGAATGAAATAACTGTCGGTGAGGAAAGAAATGTTCAAATAGAGGATGTACCTATTGTGAAAGAGTTTGTAGATGTATTTCCGGAAGATTTACCTGGACATCCTCCAGAACGAGAAGTAGAGTTTTCTATTGATTTAATTCCTGGATCAAGGCCTATATCGAAGACCCCTTATAGAATGGCCACTGTAGAGCTAGTCGAACTAAAGAAACAACTAGAGGAATTGAGTAATAAGGGATTTATTCGCCCTAGTGTTTCTCCATGGGGAGCCCCTGTTCTTTTTGTTAAAAAGAAAGATGGATCTATGAGGTTATGTATCGACTACAGGGAGATCAATGCTATAACGATAAAGAACAAGTATCCCCTACCTCGTATTGATGATTTATTTGACCAACTGCATGGAGCTCAATACTTTTCAAAGATTGACCTTCGATCTGGATACCATCAGTTGTGTGTGAAGAAGGAAGACATTCCGAAGACAACATTTCGAACCAGGTACGGGCATTACGAGTTTACTGTAATGCCGTTTGGATTGACTAATGCACCCTCTGTATTCATGGATCTGATGAATAGAGTTTTCAAGGAGTATCTCGATGAATTTGTGGTGGTATTTATTGATGATATCTTGGTATACTCCAAAACCTACAAAGATCATGAAAATCACTTGCGCATTATCTTGAAGACTCTGAGGAGGCATGAATTATATGGAAAGTTTAGCAAGTGTGAATTCTGGCTTCAGGAGATTTCTTTTCTTGGCCATATTGTCTCTAAAGATGGAATCTCTGTTGATCCTTCTAAGACCAAGGCAATCCAAGAATGGCCAGCACCTACGAGTATAACTGAGGTACGTAGTTTTATTGGTTTGGCAGGTTATTATCGACGTTTCGTCCAGAATTTTGCCCGATTGGCTAACCCATTAACGAAGCTCACACATAAAGGGGTTAAATTTGTTTGGACAAAAGAGTGTGAAGAATGTTTCGAAGAACTGAAGAGAAGATTAGTCAATTCTCCTATATTGACTCTACCATCGGGGAATGATGGGTTCGTTATTTATAGTGATGCATTGAAGAAAGGACTTGGCTGTGTCCTTATGCAGAATGATAGAGTTATTGCCTATGCATCACGACAGTTGAAAATTCATGAACAAAACTATCCTACTCATGATCTTGAGTTAGCAGCTGTGATCTTTGCTTTGAAGATATGGAGGCACTACCTCTATGGTGAAAAATGTGAGATTTATACTGATCACAAGAGTTTGAAGTATATTTTCTCACAAAAAGAACTCAACATGAGGCAAAGGAGATGGCTTGAATTACTCAAGGATTATGATTGTACGATACACTACCACCCAGGGAAGGCAAACAAGGTGGCAGATGCTTTGAGTAGAAAAGACCATGGAGTTTTGAACAATATGAGAATTGAAAGGGATCCAATTTTCATGGATCTAGTGAAGATGGACATGGGAATAACCAGGGAAGGTGAAACATCAATGCTTTTTCAAATGGTTGCCAAACCATCTTTACTAGAAAGGATTAAGAGTTCTCAGATCAATGATGAAGAATTCCAAAAGAAGATTAAAGCTGTGAATGATGGGAGATTGAGAGACTTTGTGTATGAAGATGGAATTTTGAAATTCGGGAAGAGACTTTGTGTTCCCAATATACCTGATCTAAAAAGGGAATTGCTGGATGATGCTCATAGTTCCAATTTCTCTATACACCCTGGGAGCACCAAAATGTATAGAGATTTGAAGGAACATTTTTGGTGGGACAACATGAAGAGGGAGATTGCTGATTTTGTGTCAAGATGTATGGTTTGTCAACAAGTGAAAGCTGGAAGGCAACAGCCTGGAGGAGTCATGCAACCGCTTCCCATACCGGAGTGGAAATGGGACAATATTACGATGGACTTTGTCATGGGGCTACCAAAGACTCCTAGAAGGAACGATGCAATATGGGTTATTGTTGATCGTCTTACCAAGTCAGCACATTTTCTTGCTATAAGAGAAGATCTACCCCTGGAACGTCTAGCAAGACTATACATTAATGAAGTTGTGAGACTTCATGGAGTTCCCCTATCGATTGTTTCTGATCGTGATCCCCGTTTTACTTCAAGATTCTGGAAAAGTCTTCAGAAATCCCTGGATACTGAACTTCATTTGAGCACTGCTTACCACCCTCAGACAGACGGACAATCAGAACGGACTATTCAGACCTTAGAAGACATGTTGAGATCTTGCTCACTTGACTTTCAGGGTATGTGGGATCAATATTTACCTCTGGTAGAATTTTCCTATAACAATAGCTTCCATTCGAGTATTCAGATGGCACCATATGAAGCGTTATACGGAAAGAGATGTCGTACACCAACCTGTTGGGATGACGTTGGTGAAAGAAAACTTGTAGGCCCAGAACTGGTGGAGGAAACGGTGGAAAAGGTGAAAGTAATCCAAAATCACATCAAAGCAGCTCAAAGTAGGCAGAAGAGCTATGCCGATAATCGAAGGAAGGATTTGGAATTTCAAGTCGGTGATCATGTTTTCCTGAAGGTATCTCCGTGGAAGGGAGTCATACGTTTTGGTAAGAAAGGTAAATTGAGTCCCAGGTACATCGGACCTTTCGAAATTCTAGAACGAATTGGGGCTGTAGCTTACCGATTGGCAATGCCGCCAAGTCTCTCCAAAGTTCACGATGTGTTCCACGTATCTCTGTTGAGAAAATACATGCCTGACCCAACGCATGTACTCACCTATGAGGAATTAGAACTGGAACCCGATCTGTCTTATTGCGAAGAGCCCGTCAAGATTCTTGATACGAGAGAACAAGTACTGAGAAACCGGACGACGCGTCTGGTAAAAGTTTTGTGGAGAAATCATAAGATGGAAGAGGCAACGTGGGAACCCGAGGAACTTATGATGAAGAACCACCCGAGTCTTTTTATGCAGTAATACCCTAGAAATTGCGAGGACGCAATTATTTGAAGGAGGGGAGAATGTAACACCCCGAGCTTCTATGGTACGTTTCCCTTCGAATAATGCGATAGCGTGTGTTGTACGCAACCTCGAGTTCTAACACACACCACAACTAATTAAACTAGCCGTTGTGAATAGTAATACCTACTTTTTGAAATCATATATATTTTATATTTCAAAATGGACTTCATTTTTGGATTCGGAATATCGAAATTAGCCTAGGGTGAAATTTTGGTACTTTTCGGATAACTTTTATATTTTGATGAATAGTGAAAATTACTAAATTTTAATTAAAAACAACTTTTTTAATCAAAATAATTAATAGTGATAAATTATGAATTTGAGTGGTTTTAAAGTATATTTAGAATATATTTTTACCATTTAATATAATGTTGGTCATTGGACATAATTTTACAATTAAACCGAACATAAACAAGTGTCAATCTTTTGATAGTTATTATCTCTTAAAAACACGCTTTTTGTTTTGACAGCGGGAATTAATTTTAAATTAATTTCTGCCACTTCTGTGTTTTGAATTTAGGAAAATGGATTACATATTTGGAATCAGGATGTTCAAATTATGTAAATAGGTAACTTTTATTTTTAGACATTTTGAATAATTACTGCGGTAAATATTTTATTTACCATGGTTAAAGGGTAAATCCGGTAAATAAGGGTTAAAAAATAATATTATAATAATACAAAATTACCCTAAAACGTGTCTTAACCCTATTGGTTGATACATGGTCGACCATGGGCATCTTTGTGTCAATTTTGGGACCCCATGGATCCACTTGTAAGTGATAATGACACTTTATTTTAATTAAGTTAAAATGAATACAAAAATGACACAAGCATATATCTTTTAGAAGAACAATTTTTACATAGGGTTATACATGTTGGATTTTCGATTATAAATATTCATTAGAAAGATAAAAAGATTTCCTACATAATGATATTTTATTTATAATTTTTAGGCAATAAATAAGTTATTTTATTTATGACACAATGATGATGCAGTAATTACTATAATAGTGAAAAATTAAAATAATTGATATTATAAATACCCAAATAAATATAATATGAAACTTTTAATGAATTAAACTAATTTTCTAGGATAATATGATATATTAGTATTGATTTAATGGACTTTGTTCGAAGTAATCAATCTGTTATGAGTTTCACAAAAATCAACTATTGAATAGTGTCAAAATTGACATAAAAGAGTTCTTAAAACAAATATTATATTATTAATTGATATTAAATTCCTAAAAATCTAAGGTTCGGCCAAGAGACTTATATTATGATAGGTTAATCATTAATGGACCACTTGGGGGTCTCTTGGATGTATATAGTAAGTTTATTAACCATATTATATAAAAATACAAAGAGACATTGTAAAAGTGAAACTAATTAACTTAGAGTTAATACTTAAAGATAAGGTTAATATAAGTACCCAAACCTGTCTAAATTCTATTGGATGAGTCGTTTTAAACCTATCCCCACCTCATCCTTTGAATAGTAAACTTTGGAGCCTTTAGAAACCGAATATGAATTTATTATAAATTAATATTTCTAGCTTTTCCAAAGGTGCCCCTCACCCCTCTTATAAAAGGGAACTCCTCCTTCTCATTTTTTCACACCTCTAAAGCCTTTTGGTTCGGCCAAACTCTGCCCAAATAATCTCCCAACATCCCTCACTATAACCTAGAGGCCTTAGTTTGATCAGAAAGCCAACCTAAGGAGCCCTTTTGATCAAATCAAAAGGAAGAACCCGAAGAAGAGGTAATGATTTCACCACCCTTTTCTAAGTTCCTTTCTTCTTCCACTTCCTCTTTCTTTGTTCTTACCATTCTAAAATAATAACTCCAGTATCTTAAATATACTGTGATGTTATTATAAATATGGCACAACCATATTCAGTATTCTATCCACCCTTTGAATAACATGTCACCATACGTGCGTACGTATGGCTTACCGTCTCCACGTCGTGGTGTAATTGTTATTCAATATATTATTATTTGGATGGGTATAATAATGATGTGTAACTCATGTAAATAATAAATATAACATGTTAATGATTCTGTATATATGATATACCATTCATTTATATATTATTTTAATATCAAAAGAATGATATTGTCGCTCGTGCGTACGTACGGACTACCGTCTCCACGAACGCGATGAGATTCATTCTCCATCGTAACCATTAAAGCGTAATTATCATTTTATGATTTAAAAATGATGTTTAAGGACTTGATATCATTCTGGATATGAATAATATACAACCTATCCTTTACAAACATGTCTTACGTAACAAAACATATGAAAGAAAACAAGTAAGTTAACACCCGAAACAACGATAATACTAAGATATTATTATCAAATCAATATTAAAAGATCATATATGATATCATATTAATGTATATGATTCTTGTATAATTTAATAACAATTATTTCACCATTATACAGGAGGTTAACCTACCACAACCAAGGAAAAGTACAAGGTAAGGGGTTTTCATCTTACTCCTTATTTCCGTGAGATTTATGTCATATTGCCACCATCACCTTTTGTGTGGTATATGTACTACCCATAATTATATTCTTTGTGTAATACACTCTAATTTATGTGTATTTACATATTCATTGTATGATACCTCTTTCATGGGTTGTATATTTCATAAGTTACCGAATTGGTAAGGGTTATTTCACAATCTCTTCATTATCCGAGGTTGTTTATACGTAATAATCTACTGGGATCTCTTTATCATCCACATCCATGTTTCTTAAAAATGTATTTCAAAACATTTTTACTATTTACAAGAATATGGGTTAAAGTCATTTATACCCTTGTTTGACTTTTTATAAGAGGTTTATAAAGGAATCTTTCCGTCGTTTTCAAAACAAGGTCCTTTTTAACCTTTTCGACAGAATTGAGGTAAGAATGTTTTTTTTTAACTTATACAGCGGGTGCGGTTATTTTCCGTCGTTATAAAATCGTCGAAGCTTCCCATACAAGCTTATAAGAATATTTTCAAAGAAAATGTTTTATTTTATATGGATCTTAAATGATTTCAAAATAAAAGGAGATATTTCTTTTAAAAGAATTTTGATTTCATCTATGTCAACATCCTTTGATGGATTTTAAGATTATTTGAAGTTGATTTATTATGATACAAAACTTCTATATTGTATTGAAGGTTTTGTGATATGTTTGACTGTGGATGTGCTATTTTTATACCATTCATAGTTTATTGTGAAAGTATTGACATTTCGTATGCTAGTTTTAATACGAATGTTTATGTTATGTTTAAACCTTTTCATATGGGAATGCATTGGACTTAATAAGTGACGAGTGGAGCCCGCTATAGCTCCTCGATGCATCGGTAGGTCTCATGAGACAAACTAGTGTCTTGGCACAAGGCCTTGACAAAATCTTATTTGTAGTCTTGGCACGAGGCCTTGGCTATGTGGTTATGATAGTCTGGCATTATGCATTCCAACATTATGAAAGTGGTTATTGATATTGCATGTGATTATTCGATTAGTAGAATATCCATGTGAATAAGTAAATGGAATTATTTCATTTTTATTTTTGCCATACTATGTTGAAGTTCAATTTTAAAAGGCTTTTGTTTTAGTTATACATTGCCTTAAATGTTTATTCTTATTTATGAAAGTTTCCGCTATATTGTTATCCTTACTGGGCATTTGAGCTCACCCCTTTTCTATGTTTTATTTTTCCCAGGAAGTGAAGAAGTATATTATGAATGACCTGCAGGGATTTTATGAGGGGATAATAGTGTGGTATATTGAGACATTATGTTGTTGTATTAGTTTTTCATTTTATAATGTAATGTAAAACTTATGAATATATCTGGAATTTTCCAAGGCTACTAAACCAATCGGTCTTTCGAGATTTGATCTTTCTTGTGATCATGCCAATGTTATGTAATAATGCACCGACTCTGGGTAACTGGGGTCGGGGCGTTACAAAAAATGCCCCATTTCCTCCATGTATGGACCAGACCTGCCCGAGGTGTATCAATTTTTCAGATAACTACCTGCGGCTTGATTCCTACCCTCACAGGATATGTAGCGACACCGGGATCCCCTATCCTAGCCCATCCACCCCCTTAAGAAGTTAAAAATTCGCCTTCCCTGTGTATGGACCAGCCTGACATGGGGAGTTTTTCTTTCAAAGAACTACGTACGGCATGATTCCTGTATTTGTAGGATATGTAGAGATGCCTAGATTCCCCATCCTAGCCCATCCACTCCCAAATAGAGAAAAATAAAAAATAAAAATATCCCCCTTTCCCGGGTACGGACCATACCTTCATGGGGTGTACCTTTTGGAGAACTACGTATGGCTTGATTCCCACCCTTGTAGGATACGTAGCGACGCCATGATCCTCTATCCCGACCAAGAAACTTCTCGAAAAAAAATATGCCCCTTTCCCCCATGTATGTACTAGACTTTCATGGGGTGTACTCCTCATCCTTACCGCATGACACTAAACTGCACGGATGAGAAGCTAAAAATGCCCCTTCCCCTATGTACAGACCAGATTTGCACGGGGTGTATAAGTTGTCCTCACCACATGACGTTAAACTTCACGGACTTCATCCTCACCGCATGAAGTTAAACTGCATGGACTTCTTCCTCACCGTATGACGTTAAACTGCACGGACGTTTTCCTCACCGCATGACGTTAAACTGCACAGACGTCGTCCTCACCACATTATGTTAAACTACATGGAATTCATCGCGACCCACCCAAGACACATGGAGATATGATGTGGAGATACTCCGTGCACATTTGGATGAATCCTCTTCATACATCAGAATCCACAATCCGGACAATTACGGATCATCATAACCACTCATGGCTATCAGAAGTGGAAAGTTATCGACCCGGGGACACCTTTGTTTGACTATGCATACCATGCCCTCAGCGGATCTACATAATGATTGCCCCTAAATCTTCCATCAATGGAAACATCTCCTTGGGAAACACTCTTCCTAGCTCCGTACGCCTACCGGCCTTAGAGCCCTTGTATCATCTCCCCCGGTCCAAAATTTATTGAGTAGTGGTTTACAAGTTCGCCCCACCTTCACATCCAAGTGTTGCCAGGGTATCCATACCCGGTTAGCCTATGTATCCTCTAGTGGCTCACATAGCAACCTGCATCAATGAACATCAAACTAGGACTAGGCTACTTTGACTAAACGGACAATTGCAGTGAAGATGTTTCTGGTATGCTCGGACACAATTATCCCCATACGCCGAACTCCGCACTACGAGAAATCGCGGATTTTCATAATCATTCAGGGCCATTGGAAGTGGAAATTTATCGACCCCGGGACACCTTTGTATGACTATGCATACCATGCCCTCAGCGGCTCTCCATAATGATAGCCCCTGACTCATCCATCAAAGGCAAGATTTCCTTGGGCGGTACACTTCCTAACTCCATACGCTTGCCGGCCTCAGAGCCCCCACACAACACCTCCAGATTCAGGAAAGCTCAAAGTTGCATTTTATAAACATCATCCTCCACCATGTTCCAAGTATATTAGATCATGTTGACCCAGTTATCTGTCTAGATACTGCAGTAATAGTCACCTGATGGTCTGAGCTCTATGACCATTAAACTAGGAGTACTTTGTCCTTACCGCACGACGTTAAACTGCATGGAATGAAGGTGTTCCCCGGCGAGATACGTAAATCAATGAGGGGGGATCATTAAAATTTAACAGCAACCAGGGGAGAATATCCCTGATGTGCCCATACATTTCCTTATCAAATGACATACTTCATGGACCGAACAATCGTGGATCCTCATAACCACTCACGACCATCGGAAGTGGAAAGTCATCAACCTGTGGACACCTTTGCATGACTATGCATACCATTCCCTCAACGGCTCTACATATTGATCACCCCTGGCCCATCCACCAAAGGCAATATTTCCTCGGGTGACACCTTTCCTAGCTCCGTACTCTTACTGGCCTTAGAGACCCCATATCATCTCTCCCGATCCATGAAGCCCCGAAACCTTGATTTACAACACCAACCCCTCTCTACATCTTGGACATTCCAGGATACTCGGGACCAGTTGAATTATAATCAAGAGAAGCCTTTTTAACTATGTCCTTGTCATGAGACGTCAAACAACACAGAGAAAATCTTGGCTGCCTAGCGTAAGTCTACAAATACCAAACATTAAAACGTCCAGCGGAATGCCTCCAATAATAAGAATTTACAATGGTTCAATAATGCCCCTCATTCTTACCACACGACGTTAAACTACATGGTCTTCATCCTTGTTTCACGACGTTAAACTTCACAACATGGGAAAAGGAAAGAAAAATGCCCCATGTCCTCGCTCCATGACATTAAACTGCATAGAATCCTTTAAATAGTGCCCCTCGTCCTTACCGCATGATGCTAAAAATCATAGAATATGTACTAACCACTTGACGATAAACTACACGGTCGAACTCATTATGGGTTCAGTTAGGAACAGATGCTTCTTTTTCCCTCAGTGCACGGGTCTGACCGACAGAAGCCACCGTCTCACACTCACGTGAGAAGGGGCTACTTCACCTATTCTCAGGAAGTTTGGTCTAGATGTTTCCCCCGTGTCTAGGAACCCTCTCATAATAAACCATACTCTGCACTAAGAAAAATCCGAACTCTCATAAGCCACCCCTAGTGGTTCTAAATCTCAACTTCCCTGATGTTGTTTGGCTATCAGGGGAATACAATCATTGACCAAAGGACACCTTTGCATGACAATGCATACCATGCCCTCATCGGATCTGCATATTGATGTCCCCTGACCCGTCTACCAAAGAAAAGTTTTCCTTAGGAAATGCTTCCCTATGTACACCTCTTGGCCTCTGTGCCCCCATGTCTATCCCGGGATTCAGAAACCCTCTGTGCTACAATTTACCAACCTCTTTCACAACCCTTCCTGACTTTGGTGTAACGTCATTGACAAGATTACTTGGAACCAGGAGAAGTCGTTCCATTTTAAATGATGTCCCAGCTGCATGTCTTTAAACTACTCCAAGCCTCAACCATCCCGTACGCTAACTAAATTCATAGGGAAGTGGTCTCTAGACCATGCTCCTGATTAGTACGGATGTTACCAAAACCCTTTCAGTTGTCACACTCTTCCTCTCAGTCACCCATGGTGGTTTTCATAATTTTCCAAGCCACCCATCGTGGCTTCCATGATCTGGACTTCCATAATGTCCCCTAGCCATCAGAAATGCATAGAAATTGACTTAAGGACACCTTTGTATGACTATGCATACCATGCCCTCAGCATCTCTACATATTGATCTCCCCTGACCTGTCTACCAAAGGCAAGTTTTCCTTAGGTAACGCTCTTTCTACCTCTGTATGCCAATGCGGCTCCCATTCCTTGAGGCATGCCTTTCATGTCATTCAAAGTTAAACATGTTTCCCCCCATGTGCATATGAGTAGTATTGAGACATCTTTTAATCAGTTGATCCCCATTGGGGCCCTTTACCCATCATATCTGGTCAAATCTGTTCGACCGAAAAAATCAGAAATGATAGTCTAGACAGTGGGACAATAAACTGCTCACAAAAAGAGGCATAAAGCCTATAAGGATAAAAACCCGAAAAGGGAGACCTATGAAAAATACTGGCTATACCTGCTGGGTCCATGCCAAATGGGCCTAGGAAAAATTAGGGAATTAAAAGAAAAAGACAAAAAGGTTGTGGGGTTGTCCTAAAAAACCATAGTAATGGTCAGACTATGCTCGCTGGATCCCATGGTCTAGGAAAAATTCAGAGCCTATCTTCATCTTTTATTGTTTTCCTGAATTATGATAAATTCTGATTCAGTGGGTCACCGTTTAGGCCATAATAATCAAAATTTTTGGCAAAGAAGAATTGACATAGATTGAATTCCATTAAAAAAGAAAGGAGGATGTCCACAAGATGGGGTCTCTCCCTCACAAAATAAGGGGGGCAGAAGGTACAAGAATGGCTCTAATAGTCATAAAGGAGCCTAACTCCCTCTCTCCACCAGATCAGAAATCGAGTGGCGATGGTTGTGGCAAGATTTCTCCAGCGTGGCCTTCTCCCTGGCCTCAATCTCGGCCACTGAATGAGTACGCTCCACTACTGTTTGGAGATTGTTGATCACTTTTCTGGTGGCTTCAAGACGACTAGTCATGGCTGACAACCGATTCCTCAGCATCGCTGCCCGTTCATCACATTCATGCAACAGGGAGGATAGGATGGTCTCCTGATCTTGAGAGATTTCATCCTATGATATCAGTTTATGGAGATTTGTTGTGGTTTCCTCCAACTTTTGGGGCCCCAGAATGAGTGGCATCAATGTGAGAAAGCTTGCATTCATTAGTGAAAACTTCCTCACGAGCCATGACAACTTTCCAAGAAATAGAATGGAACTACCTATAGTGGAATCCACCTAACCCCAAACCCAGGAAGAGATGATGAAGAGCATCAGATTAGTTTTCCATTTCGGCCAGAGGGGATTCAGTGATAATCTTGCAGATTTAGGGCCAGGACCACCTGCGCACTGCCCGATGGTCCGCCATGGTACGAGGATCATTGGTATCCTCTCTGGACGGCACGAGAACAAAGTCTTGCATGGCAGCCCGCGCAAGCATGTGATCACTAGAAGTTGGTTCTGAAGATGGAAAATTTGGATCCTCAAACCTTGGTTCAGGCTTGGGGATCAAGTTTCTAAGCCTGGTGTCGACTGGCGGAACTTCCAGGGTGGCCTCGCTAGGACCTGAATGGGAGGTTGCTCCACGGATGAAACGACGTGAATGAGAAATAGTTTGCAGATGAGGTGTTTTGTGAAGGAACAAGTGCGTGGAGGAAGGAAAGCGTGAGGGTTCTGGTTTCTCAAAGAATTAGGTAAAGGAAAAATGAAGGGACCTCCGTATTTATAGGCGTGGTCCCCCACTGGTTCCACCTCTCTACCGCAAACCATCCAAGTTTCAGGACCACTCTGCATCAGAACGTCCTCCTCTTCATTCCGATTGGACCCCATTCCGATGGGGGGAATTTGAAGGGTCTTTAAAAATCCTCAAAAGAGATTCTACCCACCTCCCCAAAGAAATTTGGGAAAATATTTCAAAGGCAAGGACTAATTGGACGGGTCTGCAGACCAGTCCGAAGATGATGCTGCACAACCCGTTCCGCGTAGCACTCCCTTCGCGGAATAGTGTCGTTCACAAAAGGGAGGCAGAGATCCCCTGCAGGCGCGAGGTAGGATGATCGCTGAACCAGTCCACATTCAAGAACCGTCCCCAGCCACAGACCGCGTCGACCGATCCGGTCTATACCGTCGTCGTTCATGGAATGGAGGTGGACGTCCTCTGCGGGTGCGAAGCAGGGCAGAAGCCAGTCCAGTTCACCAATCAAGGACCGCCCCAGCCGCGGACCGCGTCAGTTGATCTGAATCACCTCTATCATTCACGAAATAGAGGTGAAACCCTCTACGGCCGTGAAACACTCTCTAAGTTCGATTCATGGTGGAGAAGTGCTCAATACCCACCGCGAATCGTGAATTGACCAATTCAGCTTTAAACCGGGTATTTGGTTTTGGGCCTCCGCATAAAGTGCCACGAGATGGAAGATACATCCCTTTCCCCACTCCAAAAAAGGAGACGGAGGGGTAACAGAGAGGGAATTCTGTGAATTCAGATTCGGTTGATTTGAAGGTGGAGGACGAGAAGAGCGATCAGATTAGGGAGGAAGGATTTCGAAGTAAGGCTTAGGGTCTCACAAACAGTGAAGTTCCAGTTCATGAACCAGAGAAGGTATAAACCTGGGAACGAACTTAAGGAACCGAAAACGCATAATAATTTGGTGAACCGCAATCCTAAAATAAAAAACAAAAGGAAACCGCGAACCATAGCCCCTCCGTGGATGTACTTCCCACGGACCAGGGTGTTTATGCCTCTTTTCCGATACACCACACCGCGTAGCACCCTCCTCCGCGGGAGAAGCCTCGACCGACGAACCCCTGATCGGTGCCACCCATGGCCGCCGCCGCTCGCGCGGACCCCTCCGTGTACCCTCCTGGTATGCAGGCCGAACCCGAAGCCGTGAACCACCCTGGTTCGCGGGATGCTCGCCAGACCGTGAACCGCCCTGGTTTGCGCGATACCGCTCAGTTCGCGGACCACCCTGGTTTTCAGATGGCTTTTCCAGCCACATAGCACCCTCCTATGCAAAGCGAGCCACCACCCCTTCATACTTGTGGCCCATCAGAGCCTTCAGAGTTCCCATTTCCCGAGCCAGATAAAATCCTCCCAATCCGACCCGATCCTCCGCGACCCCCTCATGGGTTTACTCATCGGCCCCGAGCCGAGGACTCCACCAGAGCCACCAGATCCGCATCGTGTGACCCTCAGGCGCATCAGCGCGCCATTTTGTGTTCACATACCACTGGTATGTAGAGGTGAAGGGGTTTCCCCGACCCTTGAGCAGATTCCCAAAGCATTCATGGGTTCACATTCCCACAGTAATGTGGAGTCTGAGCTTAGAAACCCCCTTTCAGCCCCTCCACTTGTTCAGGGATCTTTGGGGGTGGTAAAATACCCATCAGAAGGAAGACCTCATGCACTACATGAGAGGAGACGGGCAAAGAAGCACCCACATTCCCTCTCCCACTGCACCTTGTCACATGGGCCTCCTCAGAGTGTAAGCCCCAATCCATCACCCCGGGCGTCCATCTCGGAGTATGCCCTGACCTTATAGGCCGCTCCACGTGTAAGCCCCACTCCATTCCTCGTGGACGCACCATTTGCGGCGTGATCATCTGGTCCTTGCTGTCTCTTGTTTCTCACACCGAGCATGAATCACGTGGGCTTAGTGTAATAATCGACCATGAAATCCTCCTATGGGCCACCTCAGAGTGTAATCCCCAATCCGTGACTATGGGCCTCCTCAAAGTGTAAGACCCAATCTATCAATATGGGCCTCCTCAGGGTGTAAACCCCAATCTATCGCCCTGGGCCTCCTCAGAGTGTAAGCCCCAATCCATCACTTTGGGCCTCCTAAGAGTGTAATCCCCACTAAGAGAACTATGTGGTCTTTGATCCATGTCCCTTATGCAGGGTACGTAGGAGGCCTCCTGGAGGTTCAAGCCCAACAACCGATCGATCCGACTATCTCCACGTCAACTCACCGCGCCGCTCCTTGTGCTGCCTTAGTGAGTCCAGACTCCTCGGGGTCATTAACCCAATGAGGTATGGTAATCCTTAGGAGTAAATGATTCCATCTCCCTGTGTTCAGCTGACCATTTCCAACCAAGGTTGAATCTTTGGAAACAATGTTTGGGTATAAACCAAAGATTATCGAACATATGAATACATCATAAATCTATAAGAGAGTCCCGGAACAGGCAATAGCTCCCCCATAAAATGGGTATGATGAGCTCGACTTACCATCCTCTTGACCAATGTGAGTTCTTAAGTGTCATTGGTTAGATCATCCGGAGAACGCCTAACTATGGAAAGCAGGTCCACGAGTCATCGGATACAGAACCATTGGGTGTTTTGAGGCCAAAACCACGAAACAATGTTTTTTCCAAGATGTTGGGATAATGACCTTAACCTAGTGTAGTTATCATATAAAAATAGTTCCCCTTATATAATTCAAATGATATCTTATGAGTCTCTATAAGGGTTGAGTTTTCAGACTCCCACATGCTTGGATAAAGTTGGAGAGAGGAATCTTATGGGGCCTAGTTTTATCTACATGATTATAGATAAGGTTCAAACTATTCAATGTTATATAAAATTTTCACAATATTGATTGAAACATTATGTAGACTATCACAGATAAAACCTGGAGTTTGAGGTCAGATATATGGTTTTACTTAAAATACTATTGTGGAATAAATTCACGCGGTTTTCAAAGTATTGAAATCATAGTCTAATATAAATCACCCCCTTAGAGCTAATTGATCACATTGAAGCCTTGGACTATCCAGAACCAATCACATTACACCATTCTCATGTATATGACATGTTCCATATATACCTCTTAAAGAGGTATATACTAGACTACTCACATGTATTTAATCTATAGGTGGAACTATTATATAATGATATTTCATACAATCAGTATCTGTTGAGGATGCTTATTTATAGAGACAATGTTCTACAATATAAGCCAACTCCCCTAGTCATAGTTCTATGACAGATCCACATGATTGAGAATGGGACATGGGAACTAGAATAGGTGATTATACAGAAATACCCTCATCCATTTGAAAATATTAAATAAAATTTTTATTGTGAAATTTATAATGTTGGAAGAATGTAAAGACCCAAAATTTTGTAAATGAAATTCCATTTTAGGTGGATAAATTACATATTATGTAATGTAATTATAGAATACACATGAACTAATTTGGCTATTTTATACCATTATAAAATAATGAATTTCAAATTTAAATGTTCGTCAGACATATGAAATATTGGTAATATATCTATTGTAAAGTTAGTATTATGATTAATATATATTATGTGTTGGGACACAATTTATTAACATAGAAGTAAAAATTGATGATAGGGAACAGTAGGATCATTCACTATGAATCCCATCCATTAATGTTTTTAAGGGATACAGAATCATTCATCCTTTCCCTTGAACAAGGTCTAGCCAACATCCAATAAATAAATCTCAAACATATCTTTTTAAAGTACAATTTAATTATTATGAAGATCATAAACAAACAATGTTCAGCAAACCACCATAATAAAGCACCACCAACACACACCATACCCTTTGGGTGCATGTTGGTGTAATGGGGGTTATGTATCTAGAACTAATAATACCAACTTTCATATTTTATTTTTTATCAAAATCATTATTATATTTATCTATTTTTATGATTATATTATAAATTTTGGCATAATGAGTATGGTAAAAAATATACTTTGATATGATGTAATAATGATTCTATTTTTTTTGAAATATATACTCTTTATAAAAAACAATTTTGAAAAGTATATGATTTTTTAAAATATATTTTAATTGAAAAAATATTCTTTTTAATTAGTATTTATTTACATATAAATTATTATATAATCAAATAAAGTCCAATATAATTTTTTGATGATGAAAAAATTGTTTATGTAGTAAAATCTATTATTTTCAACAAATAATGAATATTTATTTAAAATTAAAATATATAATATGTCAGAAATTTTTTTCAAATCAAATAAATTTATTTTTTAAATCATCACATTAGATTTATAAATTTTTTATTTTTTCTTAATTATATGAGATACTGATTATTTTTGGTAAAAAATAAATGTTGTAAAAATAAATGTTAAGTATTATCATATCTGGATATCCCAAAACTAATGTAATAAATTATATATAGACTATAAATGAAAAAATTAATGTTTCACATTTTATATAATTTTCTAAGGTTATTTTATTAATTTCATAATCTTTTAACGAATCCCATAATACCTATATTATAAATTAAGGTTTAAAAATAAATTTTTACTGAACATGACTCACTTCTAAATTACTAATGGTATTATTTATTATAATAAGACATTGGAATGATAATATAATTACAAATAATCCACTTTGGTAGAATCCATAGTCAAGAACAATGGTGTAGTATGTATATTTTATTATTTTTTCATATTGAGACCAAAACCTATGTTTAAAAATTCATTATGAACTCTCCAACAATTTTATATAAATGACAAACAATAAACTCACTCATCTTCCTTATAAAATAATTTATCAAAAAATTTATCTCCAACTCCGTCTTAAAATCCTTATCATTGTTTTCCATTGCTCTTAAGAATCATATCTATATTCTTCAGAAGTACCCTGTCATGGAAATCCATTATCTCCTCTTTCACTTTATTTTATACACATTAATTTTAATACAGTTTTTTATTTTTGATATTTAATTTTTTTAATGTGGTTTTAAACATACCATTTACTATACTTATAATTCTCTTCTATTGAGATAACAACATTGATCCATATTAATCCCTTTAATGAACCTTTATGTACTCCTATTTTTCTGTTGAATTTAACCTATTATTTCCCATAAAAAACATTTGTAACGTGAAGTCCCATCCACATTTCCACCAAAGGGTATTCCCATAGTTGAACCAATAATTCATTAATTGGGGACTTCCATGTATTTTACCCATATTCTTGAATCATGTTACTAAATGTGATTAAATAAGTTCATATGTTGTATAATCCTTGTAGAACACAAATACCTAAACATGATATGAATGTAACATGTGGGATCAGAATTATATAGCCCTCCATTGCATTATGTGTTTTTAATCTCATGAGATAAAATATACAATTTACATTATGTTATACTAAGAACAATTTGTTATGATTTTGGATGGCTAGTATTGACTTATGCTTTTGATGACATATTTTATGTTGTTTTCATATTCCTTATATTTCCTTGATGTTATCTTCTTATACCATTATTTGATCTTCAATTTTGTGGTTCTCATTATTCTATGTAGTATTGTTAAGCTTCTTGACTCACTAACACTAAATTAACTTATTATATTATTTGATTATTCCATTATTGGGAATTATAGATCACCCCATTTCTATATACATCATTAGGTTATCCTATGTAGTTTTTGAAAATTAATAGATTTTAATGTAATGTTATAGAATTTATATATAATTTCATTATGTCATGGTTTAAAGTTATTAATTTATATATATAATTACAAAACTAATCTAGTAATTTTGATCATCAGAGACAGTATTATACATGTATTTGGGTAATAAATCATGAATTAATGTCTATTAAATACATGGGTTTACATATTTTAGCTATAAATCGTGGATACATTATTTTAATTATGTAATTTCATGCATTATATGATTAGTTTATATATATTATATATATTTAACCAGAAGTTTCTCTATTATGTTATTATGATTAATAGAGTAATTTCTATCATTCATCATGTTTAATACCCTAGTAGTTGATCTCCAATAATAGATCTATTTGAAGTGGGATTCATAGGATACACTCACTTTACTATAAACCAAATAGTGGTTCTAATATGGTTGGGTGATGATAGTAAGTATGTATTCTGGATATTCAATATTATTCAACATAGATTCATTCCATAAATTAAATTTTTATACTAATTTATCTTTCATTAGGGCATACATATAAAAACATTTATTTAATATTCTATTCTTAATTAAAGAGAAATTTATTAATTCATTGTGTTTGATCAATTAAATATTTAATTATTAAATTTTCACAAACTCCAAATATTTTATCTTGGACTTGATGTCATAGTTTATTCATTCATTGGCATTAACCAAAAAATTTAGCAAATTATTTTTACAATTAAAATTTAATTATTTTCATGAACATAAAAATTGGATTAAAAAATTATTTATTCATTATTTTTAAATTCTTTTAGACAAATGGATTATATTCTTATAAAGAATCATTTATATAAATATTTTTGGGTTTCTATCTAAATTTATTATTTAAAAAAACATTTAAATTATTTAGGAATTTGTGATGAAAAATGAAGATATAATTAGGAGTGGATTTCAGTTCTCCCAGACCAACATGTTTGGATTTTTTTCTAAAAAATATACTTGTTTACAAAAAACATGATATATTCAAAACTTACTAAAGAAAAATTTCTCTTTCTTTTGGAACTATGTATATGCCACATAAAACATTAAAATTTAATGAAATAATTATTCATAGACCCAAAATAATTTTTCAAAATTTTCTTTTCACTTATGAACACCTTGTGAAATGTTAAAACACATGAAATGAGTGAGATAAAATTATTAGAATGGGTTAAACAATTATCAAGTAAAAATACTATGTTTATTAAAAGAAACTAAAAATTTGAGAAAAATTTAACACTGGTGAAATTATTGATTAATGTAATGAGGCGTAAAAATCACATGAAGTGATCATGAGGCATGAAAATTTAATCTTAGAACTAATTATAATGCCTAAAGAATGATGGTCCTGATATTACCAAATTCACGATGGTGTAAGGATGATAAATCACATGATAAAAATCCTAAACCATGGCGACATAATTTAGGAATGTGGAATGAAATAGGATATTTATACATGAATAATAATAATTTTCAATAATTGTATATATAGGTTAACCACATTGAAATTCATATCTAATGGGGTAGATTAATCACGTATGTCCCATATAATTTTTTTTGAACAATGATAATTGAATCATGTTCATTCATTTCATAGATATCTCGTGATATGTATATCTTCAACCAATTAATCATAGGGTAATATAATTATAGTCCCACCACAGATTATATTTATATATCCTTACATATGCATAACACAAGAATATGTTAACAATAATAAATCAATCAAAAATCATCTCAGGATTAACCCATTGAAATAAAAAAGGCATCTAAAAGAAGAAACCGATTATATAAGAAAATAAAGTTCAAAAAATAAAATATACTATATTGTAATCAATCCATATTTAATAAATGGTATATAGATAAATCAATTATTTCCATAATTAAATGAATTTATGTGTATCTAGTTAAAAACCATCAATCAAAAAAAGGTTGTATAAAGTATTCCAAAAGAAAAATAATTGTAATGAAGATAATCTTTTTTCCTAGATTAGGATTAAGAGTGAAACACATAATGATAAATAATTATTATAGTATACATTTCATTTCCACCACACCACATATACAAAATAATTAAGATAGGGAAAAATATGATTATTATAATATATTATACATCGATGAAAATGAAAAATTCATGAAAATAAAACAAACTAAATTATTCAAGAGTGGAATATTAAATATTATTTACATTGATTAAAATATTTTAAATAAAGTTAATAAATGTAATATATTTTACCAAATCAATTGAATAATTTTTATGCATCACTAAAATAAATATTAAATAAATTGATTGTAAAGAATGAAAAAAATAAAGTAAAATTATACATTTAAAAATAATATTGTTTAAAAAATTTAATATAAATATTTTATTCAAAAAGAAATTATTATAATAATTGAATGTAAAATGGAGGTGAAACAATAAAAATATTTTTCAATAAGTTATATTATATATAATGAAAAAATGAAAAATGAATCACTTTAATGAACAATTTTCAAAATTTTAGAAAATTTAATTTAATGACTTATCATAATTATAAATTGAAAAAATGATGATTTTAAAATAAATATAAATAAATTAAAAAAAATCTAGTAAATGTGGATATATATTGTAAAAAAATACCTTATACACTTCATAGGATTTTAATTTAAGAAAGAAATGGAAGGGGAAAAATGAATACATTTAAAAATGTAATAAAATGATAAATAAAGAACATTATGAAGAAAATATTAGAATGATAAATAGGGGAATATGAAGAGATATAGGGGGATATATAATATATTATTAATAATGATAAATATAGGGAATAATACTTAAAAATATGGTAAGATATGATGTATAAACATATATGATAGGTAATAAGACATATAATAATTAAAAATTATTATAAATATTTTATTTAACATCAGAAATACATTTGATAAAATATTTATAAGATTTTTAAAACCCTAGAAATGAAAAACATAAAAAGAAGCGAGGTTTGGAAGAAACCCCTTATATCAAACCCTAAATCACTTCGCATGTCCTCTACCATAAAAAATATTCTATTAAAATTCATCATTTCTACGATTTAAAACCTTATTAACATTATTACACTATTATATTTCCTTTAAAATAATTTCATATATTATATTATACATTTTTTGGATTATTATTTTTTCATTAATTTGTTTGAGGTAGTTCGTTTCATTTTTTAAAATTATATTTGCTGAAACATCAATGGTTAATGATCAATTTACAATTTCCAAATATGATCAAAACTTTTTGAGGTATCACATTCATAAACGAGTTCAATATTTCATTATATTTAATAAATATGATACAAATGAACAGAACTTTTTTTATAATATTTTTTTAAATGCATAAATTGTATTTAGTTATTTACTATTAATATCATCATTACCATGACTACATTATCATTAAAAAATAATTAACAAGATATTATTTAATTATAAGTTTATATCTAAATGTTAAATTAATTTTTAAGATCATTCAATAAATACATAACCAATAAAAACATAATTCTTTACTATGGTAGTATAAATATAACATTGTGAATGGAGTTCTTTAAAACATTTTAAAAGAAGGTAATATCTAATTAGTATTTTAGTTTTATAAAAACATTAGTGAATAATTTTAGTACTAATTTTTGTTACCGTTTTAATGTCAATTTTATAACAAGGGAGAATATAATAATTTAAATATACAAACATGAGTTTAAAAATATTTACATTGATATATTAATGGATTATATAATGGTTTTGGTAAGAGTTAATGGGTGATCTCTAATATATAATGGGTACAAATGTTGTTTAAATGATGTAAATATAATTAGGGTAGGAAAATAATAATATTTTTTAATATAATATTAATGAAAACACATCACATATATGAATAAAATGTGTGATTTAAAGAACCTTACATTTCTATAATAATGTCCTATGAAAAAGTGTTTGGCAAGGTGTGGTGGGTGTAACTTCTGGACACGGACTGACAAATCAATATTTAACTAAGATAAATCAAATTGAAACTAATCCATTTTTATCGTCCCTAGACCATTAAAGGTTGGGAGTAAAAATTTATCTAGTAATATACTGTATGTGAAAAATATTAGATAGATAACATCATGAATAAGAAGACACATTAATGACAATATATAGTGGAAGAAATGAATATTGTATATATAGCTATGATAAAAATTTTAAAAAATTAACAATATAATACAACAAACTCCCAAATTAAAATTTAACTTTTTTAAAATACATTGTTTCTTGAATTGTCCTATAATATTATATAGGGGTGTGAAGAATATTGAATATAACTTTGCATACACTTCTCATGGATGAATATTATTGATTTCTGGGAAATTATTTCTAGGAAAAATTATTGAGAGTAAAAAAATATCATACTTTATTACATGCCCATAATAGGTGAATATGTTGATATGTGTTATGATGAATATACTAATTTTCCACTAATCATTCAGGTTGAGTTCTCAATGAATCTTATACCCAAAGATTTTATAATATCCAATAGTCTATATAGTATCTAAATTTTTTAACTTAACGAGATAAAGAAGAAACTAAATGAGATTTTGGATAAAGGGATTCTTTTACCAAGTGCTTTAGTAGGGGTACTCTAGACCTCTTAATGAAAAATAAGGATGGGGAAATGTTAATCTACATTGATCCACATGAGACAACAACATCAATATAAAGTAAAAATATCATCATCCCATGATTGATGAATTTTTTGATCAGATAAATGGAGAATAGTACAGATATAAGATGTAACTTTGGTTAATATATTATCATGTAATGATGAATAGATATGATATCCCCAAGACTAATTTTATTATATGGTATGAGAACTATGAGTTCAAAGTGATTCTATTTATACTCACTCATTATTTATCCATATTTATATGAATATTAAATAAATAATTTATATTTTACCATGATAAACATTTAGTGATATTTATAGAAGTTATTCTTATCTAGGTAAAAAATAATGGGTAAAATAAAGAGAATTTGATCATCATACTGATGTCCTTGAAAAAAAAAAACGGTTGTAATAAGTAAAAATATTGATTTTTCTAAATGGAGAAAGTAATATTCTAGGGGAATTTCCTCACAAGATAAGGGATAAATATGGATCCTTCAAAAACATAGACAATTGATGGATGGTGTAGAACAATATTTATGTAAAAAAAGAGGGAATTCCTTGGATTATTTAGGTACTATAATCGATTTAGGAGAAACATCTCATGATTTCCAAGACAAATAACTAATGTATCATTGAAGGGAGTGAAACTTGTTTAGATTGATAAATCTGAAGTGAAAATGAATTATATATAGAAGATTCTAATCAGTATGACTTTTTTCACATTACCTACTAGAAATGAAGGATTTTTTATCTATAATGATGTATCCAAAAAGGGATTGGGTTGTGTTATCATTAAAGATGAAAAAGTGATATCTTATTCCTATTAAAAATTAAATATCAATGATAATAACTACCCAACACATAATCTAGTATGGGATATAGTGATATTTGTATTGAATATTATGGGAGATTATGTCAATAGGGAAATGTGTAGCATATATATGGATCAAAAAATAATGATTTATATTTCTTCAAAAAGAGAGTTCAATATGCACCAAATAATATGGTTAAATATGATCAAGGATTTTGATTATAAAATCCATCACCACAAATATATGTTCAACAATGTAGATGATTCTGAGATGAAAATATCCTACAACCACATCCATTATTTTGATTAAAAGGGATCCAATCTTACTGAAAATGAAAAGGATTGACGTGGTACTAATTAATGGTTCTTTATCCTTCCTTTATAAAATATCTAATCAACCAAAAATTAATTATTTGATCTAGGAGTACCAAAATTATGATAAGATCCTCAAAAAAAGCAGTGAATATTACTCAGTTTTTCATTTAAAAATATAGAGTTATATTGTCTGTAACGGGGATAGGTATCCTATGAAAACTATAAGTCAAGGGAAACTTATGGATGATGCATAAAACTAGTCCTTCCCTATTCAACTAGGAATCTCAATGATATATATAGATCAAAAGAATTTGTTTTTTTTGATATCATGAAGAGATATACTGTAGAATTTGTATCTTGATGCATGGAATTCCAAAAAAGTAAGGATTAATATATAAGTATAAGCGTATGATGAAACCAATTTCCATACTAGTATAGAAATGGGATATAATCACTATGGTGTAGCTGATGAGGATATTAGTTTGTAGTGGAATATTTTAATGATATAAGACAAATCACCTGGTCAATGTGTTGTTGAGGTTCCATATGATTTGTGAGGTGACATGAGGACTACATGATGTGATGATATAGAAATACCATCATCTATTTTTGTGTATAAAAAAAATATTGAGTGTGGAATTTTTAATGTGGGATGAATGTAATGACCCAAACTTTTATAAATAAAATTTCATTATAAATGAATAAATTAATTATTTAGTATTGTAGTTATATAAAACAATTGAACTATGTTGGAAACATCATAACATTATAAAATATATCTTGTCAAATTTAACAGTTCATTAAACATCATAACTGTGGATTATATAGCCCTTGTGAAGTGGAAATTATGATAATTATATATTATGTGTTGTGACAAAATCCAATTGACATCTATGTAAGAAGTCATAAGCTTGTCTAGTAGAATCATTCCCTTCGAATACCATACATCAGAGCTTTAGAGAGAGATAGAATCACTATGCCCTTACTTTGTCCAAGGGCATGGTATGATCCCATATCTATGGCTGAATGAGAACTGTTCATATGGGAATTTGAATGTTATCCAAATAATGAAAAAATAAATGTTCACCAGACCACTATAATTATGCACCACTATTTCACATTACACCCTTTGGGTATACAATTGTGTAATGAGGGGTTATATATCTATAACCTAGTAATATGCACTTTTATATTTTCTTTTTAACAAAATATGATTCTATTTATATATTTTTATGATTTATTTGTAAATGATAATATTATGACTTTGAAAAAAATATATTTTGATATCATGAAAAAAAAAAGAATTTTTGGAATTACATACTCTTAATTACGAACTTTTATGAAAATTTTATTACATTTTAAAAAAAATATTTGTAATAAATATTCAAATTAATTAATATACATTGAAAAACAAATTGTAATAAATTTTTTATTATTTCTAATGTAATTTTTTATTGGTTATGTAGTTGATAGTATAATAAACATTATTATATTTATATAAATAATGAATATTAATTTACTAGAATAAACTATAATTAATTTAGAATTTATATATAAGAAAAGTGATTTAATTTCAAAATAATCACATATGATTTAGTTAAATGGAATATTTTTCATAATTATTTGATGTAGTCAAATTATTAGGAAAAAATTAAATTAGTTATAAATATATATTATATATTACGACTTCATGATATTACAAAAGTAATTTAATAAATTTAATAGGAACTATCGATGGAAAAATCATGTTTATTCAATAAAATAGTTTTTTAGGTTATTTTATTAATTTAATTATCCATTAATGAATTCTCTAAAACCTATATCATATTATTTGGGTTTAAAATCAATTATTTATGAACATGAATCACATACAAATTATATATGGTATTTTTTATAAAATCATTCCTTGGACTGATTAAAACTATAAAACTACTCAATAATGGTAGAAACTATGGGAAACAATAATTGTATGGTTTTTAGTCTTGATTATTTTATAATTTCTAATATGAAACCTATGTTTAAGAATTGATAAAGAATTTTACACCATTTTTATACAAATAAAAAACAATCCTCACACTTAATTTCCCTAAAAACCATTTTTCATGAATTTCCGCTTTGTCTCCCTCTTTAAATCCCACTCAATGTTTTCCCAATCTCTTACGAATATTCTCTAAATCATTCAAAAACACCCTCTATAGGAAAGGAAACACCTCTTCTTCTATTTTATTTTGAGTACTTCCTTTTTTAATGTGCCTTTTGATTTCTTATTATTTTGGTTTTAATATTCTTTAAACATCGTGTTTACTATCATTATAATTCCGACGTATGGAGAGAATAACGTTCACCCTAATTAATTCCTTCAATTATCCTTTATGAATAGCCATTATGCTTCCAAAATTATCATGTTATGTCCCATGACAAATATTTGAAATTTTAATACCCATCCATATTTCTACTAAAGGGTATTAACCTAGTTGAACCAATAATTCATTAATTGGGGACTTAAATGTATATAACCCATACACATTAATCATGGTATTAAATGTGATGAAATATGTTCTTATGTTATATGATCTATGTGGCACATATATTAATGAGATATATTTGAATTTTATTAGTGGTATCATAATTATATAGTTATCCAATGCATCAGGTGATTTGTTTATCATAGGAGACACCATATATAATGAAAATTATGTTATCATAAGAACACTATGTTATTATTTCTTGATGGTTAGTATTGAGTTATTCTTATGATTTCATGGTTTATGTAGTTTCCAAATTCTTTATGTTTACCAGTTTTACTCTTATTATACCATTCATTTATGTTAAATTTTGTGGTCCTTTCTATTATATTTAATCTTATCAGGCTTCTTGAATCACTAAAAATCGTCAACTTATTCTATAATTTGATTATTCTATTAAATAGAATTGTATCTCACTCCCTTATAACATAAATCCTCAGGTTATAATGTGATGTATTATAAGATCAATAGAGTTTAAGGGAATGTTATAGAGTTTTTAAATTATTCCATTATGTCCAAGTTTAATTTTATTTATACATGTATTTTATTATAAAAATACTCTCGGCCTTTTGATCATATATGAATTTTTTATGTGAGTTTTTATGTAATAAATAATGAAATGATGTGTATAAAATATATGGGTGGACATATTTTGGAAATTTATTATGGATTCATTATTTTATGTATGTAATTTCATGAATTTAGTTTTTAGATTGTTTATATTATATAGATTTATTTTATCTTTTCTCCCTCATGTTATTATGATTAATAGAGTATTTTGTTCCATTTTTCATGTTTTATACCATATTATTTTTTCATTAACTAGATATCTATTGGATGTGATATTCATAGGATACACATGGCCTTTCAATTGACATAATAATGTTTCTAATAGGGGTGGGTGATGGTATTAGGTAAGTATACTTGGTGTTTAATATTCTTTCACATTGCTTCTTTCCACTAGTGATTTATTCATATAAATCTATATTTCATCAAGACATAAATAAATAGGGTTTTCTATACATTTCAATTTATATTTAATGAGTGATTTATTAATTCATTGAATTTGGTCTATTAAATATTTCATTATTTAATTTTATAAAACTCTATATTTTTAATTTTTGGACTTAATGTCATATTTTATTCATTCATTGGACTTAACCACCAAATTTGTCACATTTTTCTTCACATTTAAATTTATTTAAATTAAATCACATTTAAATTGAATTGAAAATGACAATTTTTCTTATTTATTACATCTAAATTATTTTTGAAAAATATATTATTTTCTTATAAATTATCATTTTTCGAAATCATTTTTTTCATTAAATTTAGTATTTTCAAAATAATTTTTATAGTTTAAATCATATTTCATAATTAAAATGGAAGAGATTGTTATGCATGGATTTCAGTTCTCCCACACCAACAGATTTGTATTTTATGCTAAAAATACAAAATTCTTTACAAATAAAATTATATAAAACAAAAGCCTTAAACCAGTAGTTATATTTCATTTGAACATATGTATATAAAAAATAAAACTATAAAATATATTAAAATAATTCATATTCGACATGAAGTAATTTATTAAAATTCTATTTTCACTTATGATCCACTTGGGAAATGTGGAAACACATAACATGAGGGAGAGAAAATGATCAATAAGGGGTAAAATATTATTAATTAAAAATACGGTTTTTATTAAAAGAACGTAAAAATTTATGAAAACATGAACTTGGGTGAAATGATAGATTCTTGTAATAAGGTGAAAAATAAAAAGATGTGATCTTGAGGCATGATAGTATAATTGTATATCCATTTATTAGGTCTAAAATATTATGTTCATGATAGTATGAGATAGAAAACTATGTAAGGGTGAGAAATCAAATGAAAAAAATCATAAACCATGATGACATAAAATATGAATGTGGAATGACATAAGAATGTGTTAAATGAATAATAATAATATATCATAATTATATATGCTAGATGACCACAACAAATTCAAGTCATAGCGTGATATATTAACCATGTATGACAGATACATAAAATATTAAACATTGATAAATGAATCATGTTCATTCAATACATATATCTCATGTGATATAAATATTTATCCAATTAATTATAGGGTTATATAATTATTGACACAAAAATAATCATAATTATATATCCTTACATATGCGAGCAACAATAATGTGTTAATAAACATAAATCCATTAAAATAATCTCATGATTATCCCATTGAAGTTAAAAAGTAATCTAATTTAATAAAGAATCTATATAGGTAAATAAATTTCAATAAATAAATTGAATTAAATTTTATTAAAACTATATTAAATAAGTGTAATATTTCTAAATAAATTTTTTGCACTATCAATTAAAAGTTAGTGTATCTAGGTAAACACTATTCAATCAAAAAAGGTGGAATAAGGAATTCAAAAATAGAAGGAATTGGAAGAATGGTTATCTTTTCTCATAGTTTAGTATTTGGAAAGACAAAGGCAATGATTAATAATTCATATAGACAAAATTTCATTTTGAGAAAACCAAAAATATAATAGAGTTGAGGTAGTTAAACATAAGATAATTCTAATATATTATCTCTCTATGAAAATGAAAAATCAAGGTGATAAAAAATATATAATTTAAAAGCTGTTTATGAAATTGTATTTACATGGATTAAAACATGTTATAGTAAGATAAGAAATTGAATAGGTTTTATAAAAAAACTGGTTAGTTTTTTATGTAGTGAAGAAATTAATGATAATTTTTTTTATTTTAGTCATTGAAAATGAATATAATAAATATAGATTTAAAAAATTATCAGTAAATAAAAAATTTAATATAAATAGTGTATTAATATATTAATTATTATAATAATATAATGTAAAATAAAAGAGAACCCATACAAACTGTTTAAAAAAACAATGATATTGTAATAAAAATAGTGGAAAGAATCAATTTATATAATAATTTTCAAAATGTGAATAAACTTAATTATAACATTATAATAATTATAAAAATGATATATAATTATACATTTAAAACAAATATATTTAAGGTAAAAGATTCCAGTAAAGGATTATATATATTGTATAAAATCCCTTATAAACATCCTATGTTTTGAATTTACGAAATCATTGTATGGAATGGAAAAAATGAATACATATCCTAAAAAATGTAAAAGAAGGAATAATAAAGGACATTAATAAAAAATATGATAATGATAAATAGAGGTAGAAAGATAGATATCGGGAGATATAGAATATATTATCAATAATGATAAAGAGTGGGAATAACCCATATAAACTAGGTAAGATATGATGTATAAATATATAAGAGATGTAATAAGAAATAGAATAATTATAAAGTATTAAAAATATATTATTTAATATCATAATGAAATTATGTAAACCATTAATGAGATAATAAAACCTATATAAATGAAAAACATGAAAATATATGAAGTTTGGAAGGAAACCCCTTATGTCAAGACATGAATCACTTCCCATATCCCCTAACATTATAAATATTAAATTAAAACTTATCATTTAAATTATTCAAAAACACATTAATTTTTTTCATTAATATTATTCCATTAAGTTCATTTATTGTATTCTATTATAAATTTTTTAGTTTAATATTTTTTGCATTGGTTTTTGGACAAAGATTGTATATTCATTGTAAAATTTATATGGTGAAACAGTAATAACTGATGATCACTATCCAATGATTATATAATCTCCAAACTATATCTGGTTTCATGTCTATAAAAGAGTTCAATTGTGCAATAAATTTTACAAATGTGGCCCAAATGGACACATATTTCCTTGTAATCAGGTTTTAAATTCTCAAAATGAATTTAATTATATACATTTAATATCATTTTCTCCATAAAAATATTATCGTTATAAAATCATTAAAATACTATTATTTGATTACCAATGTTTTATACAATTCTAAAATAAATTTTCAAGATTATTCAATAAATAATTAAGTGAAAATAAAATATCATTGTTCATTTCACAAGTGTAAATCCACCATTGTGAACAATGTTTTTTAAAATTGTTTAAAATTTGGGGAAATATAATAAATATTTGAGTGTTATAAAAAAGCAGACTATAATAAATCCATCATTTTAGGTATATTTTTTTTTTGATAATTTATTTCAAGGGGAATAGGATAATTGAAATATAGATACATGAGGTTATAAGCTTCTACTTTTATATAATAATGTATTATGAAAGGTGCTTGGTGACATGTAATGGGTGATATCTAATAAATAATTGCAATACAATGATGTTAATTCTATGTAAATAAGATCATTGAAGAAAAATAATTATATTTTCTTAAATAACATTATTGAAAAAAATATCATATATAAAAAAAATTATAGATTTACGAAAAATTACATTATCCTAATAATGACCTATGAGAATGGTTTGGATGAGATGTGTTTTTTGTAACATATTGACTCGGAATGAAACCACATGAATAACCCCAAGATAAATAAATATTATACTATAACACTAGTGTTATCCCTCAACCATGAATGGATTGTGAGTAATCATATATCCAATAATATACAATATGGGGAAAATTTAAAGGGCTAACATCAAGAAAAATCAAACACCATAAAGGTAGTTTATAGATAAAAAAAATGAATACAATGTATATAAAAATTATAAATATTATGGAAATATATTAATAATAGAATTCAAAAATAACCAAAATATATATTTTAATTTGGTCAATAGTGGTCTTACATGCATCGCTGGAATAATTCAACATCCATTAGTCTCTACATGTCCAACACTCCCTCTTTATTATATCCCATGAAATATATATATATATATAACTCATGTAAGGTAATATTTGTTGGAATTTATATACCCATACCTGGGGTGTGTATTGGACACATAAGGCTTTCCCCAAAGTTCCCCACGAACCTAATCCTTGTGATAATCAATCAAGCGACCCATGCAATTTATAAAACATGCTCAAATATTACAAAAAATATAAACCAATTTAAACACACATTACCCACCAAAAAAATACTATAAACCATGTAAATTAATAAAAACAATAAACTACACCTATATAATAAACATTATTTATATAAATAAAAAACTAGGAAAATAAGGCACATAATAATAGACAACCCGCACACTTGTTGGGACATCCGAGACTTTTATGAGAAATATTTTGTTTTTATGTTATATAAATCATCAAAGGAATCTTTCACTACACACATCACTTGCTTGGATTTCTTTACACGCAATTGCGACCTTCCTCGATAGCTTGTGTCGTACACAATACCGAGTTTCACTAAACAACGATATACTATTAAAATATTATTAAAAATAGCCATTATGAATACTAATAAGCCCTTTTTTAAATTTTATAAATTTTATTTTTGAAAATGGAATTCATTTTTGGATTCGGAATATTGAAATTAGCCTAGGGTGAAATTTAGGTATTTTTCTGAAAACCTTCAATTTTTGATGATTAGTGAAACCACTAAGTGGTAGTTAAAAAACTGAGTTTTTCATAAAAATTAATTTTACTACTTCTGTGAGTGGAATTTCAAAAATCCGAGAGACACGGTTGATGTTAGTAAGTAAAATGTGGTTCAATGAGAGGAAAATAATATTTGGTGAATATTAACTTTTTACTTTTTTTACCACGGTTAAAAGTAAATAGGGTGATTAAGGGTACAAATGATATTATTATTACCCTAACACAAGTTCTAATTCTATTTTATAAGTGTTATTCGACCAAAACCAACCTTAGGAATAAAATATTATCATTTATGCCCACATGGATTAGATTAGGACATTTATTATCAATTTACTTAAAGAAGGGTTAAAATAGTTATAATCAATGTTTAATAAGTAAATCATTTTTAATATGGAGTTATACATAAGCTAAATTCGACTATAAATATTCATTAGAAATATGAAATGATTTCCTACATAATGGTATTTTATTTATAATTTTTAGTCAATAAATAATTTAATTTATTTATGAAACAACGATGATGCAGTAATTATCGTATTAATGAAATATTGACATAATTGATGTTATAAATACCCAAAGAAATGTAATTTGAGACTTTATATGAATTAAACTAATTTTATAGATTATTAAGACATGTTAGTATTGATTTAATTAACTTTTTTAGAAATAATCATTCTGTTATGATTTTCACAAAAATCAATTACTAAATAGTGTCAAAATTGACATAAAATAGATTTTAAAACAAATATTATATTATTAATTGTTATTTTATTCCTAAAAATCTATGGTTCGGACAAGATACTTATATCAAGATAGGTTTATCCTTAATGGACCACTTGGGGGTCTCTTGTATGTATATGGTATGTTTATTAACTATATAATATAAAAATAAAAAGTGACATGGTAAAGGTCAATCTAATTAACTAAGAGTTAAAACTAAAAGATAAGGTTAGTATAATGACATAAACTTGTCTAAATTATATTGGATGAGAGGATTTAGACCCATACCCACATTATCTTTGAAATAAATCAATTTTGAGCTATTTAAAACCGAATTTGGCTTTATAATAAAATAATATTTTTAGTTATTCCAAAGGTGCCTCTATCCTCTCTTATAAAAGGTCACCTCCTCCCCCTCTTCCTCACACCACTTTGAGCCTTAAAGCTTGGCCAACCCATGAAAATTTCTCCTCTCCACTTCACTATAAACATCCTAGTGGTCCTGGGCTTCTTTAAAGACCAATTTTAGTGCCCTAAAAGGAAGTCTCAAAGAAGCACTTCAAAGAAGAGGTAATGTCCGTTATTGATTCTTTCATCATTGTTTCTTCTTCCACTTCCTCTTCATTAGTTGTTTCATTATGAAGTAATAACATCAGTATCACTAATATACTGATATTTTATTATAAGTATGAAACAACCCTATTTCACCATCTATCCATCCTACGGAAAAATAAATCACCGTGCGTGCGTTCGTACGGAATACCGTCTCCACGCCGTGGTGTAATCTATTTTCCCCCACCACCTTACTTGGATGGGTATAATGGTTTAAATAATAACTATATATGATTATTTAGTATACATACACTCCAATACAATTCCACGATCATGGGAACGATATCTTCGCTCGTGCGTAAGTATGGAATAACTACTCCACGATGTGATGCGACTCGTTCTACATGATCTTTATTTCATAATGATTATATAGATGAATTTAATGAATTAATATGATATATATTACACTAATAAAATTATGTAAATGAGGTATCTATAACCTAAAAAGATGAATAAGAAATTATTCGACAAAACACGCATAAGAACAAGAAGTAATAAACACCCAAATAACAAGTATCAATGAAATATTACTAATAATAAGATAAGAATATGACCATATATGATATCATAACAATTAGTATGATTCTGTAATAAGTCAATAACATTATTTAAATCATTATACAGGAGGTTCAAACACTTACGAAGAAAATTGGACCTAAGGTAAGGGAAAATAACACAATCTCATTTTATCCGAGATTGTTTATACTTTGGTATTTACAAGGGTGTATTTTATCATCCCCATCCATGTTTCATCAATATGGAATATTGTTTTCATCCACCTACAATTTTTAAAATCCAATTTTACCCTTTGGTGAGTTTTTAGTAAAATATATGAAAGGAATCTTTTGTCGTTTTTCGTACGAGGTACTTTTTGACTTTTTCAAAAAATGTACAAGAAGAATGTTTTTATAACTTATACGACATGAATGGATTTTTAAAACATTATTTCCAAGAAACTAACTTTACAAGTTTTCCAGCTAATTTTTAATCAACTTCTTTTAGTTTAAAATTGTATGGCATGTTAAGAAAGGAAAATGTTTTTTAAGTAGAAAGGATATTTTCCTCATGAATGGAGTTCAAGTGTTTTATCAAAATTATTTTCCATCTAAGTTAATAACGGGTTCTGTTTCTATCCATATTATTAAATTTATTTGATTATGTTTTGATGGAATTATTTTTATGAATTCATTTATCTTATATGAATTGTTTTATGATGTCATGTTGTTTAAGAATCTCATTTTTATTACATGGGTTATGCTATGATGTATGGTTTATGATTTTGTGGCACACATAAAAATGGTATCAGTATGAGATGGGTGGTACCTATATCTCCCTCCAATGCATCGGGTAAAGATTTTATATCTCATGAGATAGACATGTCTGGAACGGCAGGTTAAACCGGTTTAGTGAAACAGGACTGAAACGAGGAATGAACTCGGTTCAGAAATGGACATTGTCCACTAAGATAGTCTTGGAAATGAGTCTTGACTATTAAGAAATGATTATCTATGATTTTGTGTGTATGCCACACATTTTCATGTTTTAAGTTATCATTATTGGGATTACATTTCACTACTATGATTTACACCATTTTATGAAATTATGATCTCTTTTGAAGGTTAAGATTTACAAAAGATATGTTCTTATGAATATGATGTGATTGATATTTCTTTTGTTTACCCTTACTGAGAATTTGAGCTCACCCTTTTGTATGTTTTTTTCACAGGTCAGGAAGAAGGTTATTAAATATGATATTCTAAAAGGGACTATAGATATGCTGAAATAAAAGGGAGACAGTGTAGACGCTTTATGAACCAGTTGTTTATGTTTCCCAGTTTCTAAAGACATTATACCTATACGGTCCTTTCGTGGTTTTGTTATATGTTGTAATAAGTGTACATGAATTTTGAAGTATTAACAATTTATGTAATGTATGGGTTGTTATTGTTGGTATCAGAGGAAAGGTATAGTCAACCTTTGGAAACTTGGATGTGAAAGCCTTAGTAAGAACCGTAAGGATAATTCTAATCATAGAACACGATCTTAGTGTTTTAGAAATGACGATGAATAACCTAGGATAAGACATTAAGTGTGAAATTTTATTCTTGATAATGTGGTTTTCTTATTATAATTAGTGTTTCTCACACTATTCTTCTTGGATTTAGTCAATGGCTGGAATCCGAAGGAACTGTGTTGATGCAGAATGTGACGGGCAATGCAATGATTGTCCCCCTGAGCAATGAAAATTACAGGAGCTGGAATGCAAAATCTTGTAGCCATGCTCACACAAATTTATCAAGATATGAATCATGCCGGACTTCCAAATGAGTAAAGGAAGGAGCAAAATTCTATTGAATCCTTCATTAGGCAGCGTCCACCTTCTTTCAGCGGGTCTACTGATCCATTAGTTTCTGAACAATGGATTAGTACTACTGAAAAGATATTTTCAGTTCTTCAATGTTCTGAACATGATAAAGTCATCATAGCTGTGTATCGTATGGAATGAGATTCTGATCAATGGTGGAATCTTATTAAGAATACGAGGAAAAGGGATGAAATTGGGTCCATGGAATGGGACGAGTTCAAGAACTTATTTTTCAATAAGTACTTCCCTAGTATTCTCCGAACAAATATGGAGAAAGAGTTTCTTGAACTAAAGAAAAAGGATGATGAATCTATTGGTACCTATGAAGAAAATTTTACAAGACTTACAAGGTACGCTTCTGGTAGTATTATCCAACCTGAGAGTAAGATCGATCGATTCTTTAGTGGCTTAAAACCAAGTATTCTAAGGGCCTTATCCATAAGGGACTTCAATAGCTACGAGGAAATCGTTCGATGTGATCTCAAAGTTGAGATGGAGATTGGGGAAACCCATCAGTCACATGGGTTTGATAAGAAGAGGAAAATGGAATTCAAAGGAAAATCTATAGAGCGCACTGAAAAGAAGATGAGCTTTCCCTTATTCTCAAAGTGTGGAAAGAAACTTGGATGGAGTTGTCTTAAAGGGACAAGTAAATGTTTCAAATGTGGAAAGGAAGGTCATCAGGCATTTGAATGCTGTAATGATGGGAAGAAGATGTCTAATGATGCAAACAAAGGAAGGGATACACAGAATGAACCTACTACACTTCAATGTTTCAATGAAGGAGATGGGGCATTATGACAATAAATGCCCTAATCCAAGGGTTGTTGATGATGATCGACATCAACAAAATCTTAAGGCTAAAGGAAAAGGAAATTCACATGAAATTTCTATCAGCGATGTGGAGTACGATAACGATGTGGTGAAAGGTACACTTATCATCCACTATATAGTAGAAAATGTTTTATTTGATTCTGGATCCACCCACTCTTTTATTTCTGAAGATTTTTCTAAGAGTATCACCGAATTACCTCAACAATTAGATGTTGAGTTAGCTGTGAAAACCCCTAATGGCACAACAGTCACATCAAAAGTTTATAATTCTTCTCCGATTGACGTTTGTGGGAAGGTGATTCCTGCAAATATTGTGATCCTTCCTATATTGGAATTTGATGTGATTCTTGGCATTGATTGTCTTTCTTTATATGGATCTCATATCAATTTCCAAATAAGGGAAGTCACATTTCATATTCCAGATCAATCTATGATCATCTATCGATGCAAGGATGAACATAACCTTCTAGTGGAAATTTCTTCCATCTTATGGGTCTTGATTCCACTGAATGAAGGTTATTTATCCCAAATGGTTGGTGAGAAACTCACAATTAAGAATATGCCCATTCTACGGGAGTTTGATGATGTCTTTCCGGATGAATTTCCAGGTCTTCCACCAAATTGTGAAGTTGAGTTTTCAATAGAACTAGTACCATGTGCTTTCCGTATTTCAAGGACACCTTATAGAATGGCCCCAATTGAGTTGCTGGAATTGAAGAAGCAACTCGAAGAGAATCATGATAAGGGATTCATATGCCCTAGTGCGTCACCTTGGGGAGCACATGTTCTATTTGTTAAGAAGAAAGATGGATCAATGAGACTCTGCATTGATTATCGAGAACTTAACAATATCACTATCAAGAACAAATATCCTCTCCCACGCATTGATGACTTATTTGACCAACTACGCGGAACTCAATACTTTTCCAAGATTGATCTTCATTCAGGGTATCATCAATTAAGGGTCAAAAGGGAGGATATACCAAATATGGAATTCCGTACAAGGTATGGACACTATGAATTTATAGTGATTCCATTTGGTCTTACTAATTCCCCTTCTATCTTCATGGATATGATGAATAGAGTTTTTAGAGACTATCTTGATCAATTTGTGGTAGTCTTTATAGACGATATTCTTGTCTATTAAAAGATCAAGGAAGAACATGAAGATCACTTGAGAATTATATTAAAGACCCTGAGAAAGGAGATACTTTATGCCAAATTTACCAAGTGTGAATTTTGGCTTCAAAAAGTTCCATTTTTGGGTCACATAATCTCAAAAGTGGGGATATCTGTGGATCCATCAAAAACAGAGGTTATCGAAAGATGGTCGAGACCAACAACAGTAATTGAGATCCGAATTTTTCTTGGTTTGGCTGGATATTATCGACGTTTTGTGAAATATTTTTTCACGATTATCTAATCCACTCACCATGATGACTCGGAAAGGAGTTATGTTTGTTTGGACGGAGGAATGTGATGAGAATTTCAAGGAGTTGAAAAGAAGGTTATCCAGTGCACCTGTGCTCACATTACCTTGGAGTGGAGAAAGGTTTGTGATCTACAGTGATGCATCCAAGAAGGGGATGGGGTGTGTTCTTATGCAAAATGATATAGTGATAGCTTATGCCTCATGATAGTTGAAAATCCATGAGCAAAATTTCCCAACTCACGATTTGGAGTTAGCTGCGGTAATATTTGCATTGAAGATTTCGAGGCATTATCTTTATGGAGAAAATTGTGATATTTATACAGATCATAAAAGTTTAAAGTATATTTCCACCCAAAGGGAGCTGAATATGCGCCAAAGAAGATGGTTGGAGCTGATTAAGGATTACGACTGCTCAATTCATTACCACCCTGGGAAAGCAAACAAGGTGGAAGATGCATTAAGTTGAGAAGACCATGATATCTTATCCATGATGAGGATCACAAAAGATCCAATATTTATGGATTTACAAAGGATGGATCTTGGAATTATAATGAAAGGGGAAAAATCGTATCTTTCTCAAATGAATGTTCAACCATATATACATGTGAAGAATAAAGAGGAATAGAAAGAATATGTAGAGTTACAAAAGAAGGTGAGAAATGTTCCTGAATTAAACCTTGATTGTGATGGGATAATAAAGTTCAGGAATCGGGTTTGTGTTCCTCCCATCCCTGAATTAAAGAAGGAGCTGCTGGATGAGGCTCATAGTACTTCATTCTCTATTCCTCCTGGAAGCATAAAGATGTATAGAGACCTGAAAGAGTACTTATGGTGGGATGACATGAAAAGAGATGTTGTTGAATATGTCTCTCTATGCTTGGTTTGTCATCAAGTTAAAGCTGAGAGACATAAGTCTAAGGGGATGTTACAACCATTACCCATACCTGAATGGAAATGGGAAAACATCACTATGGACTTTGTCACAGGACATCCTAAAACACCCAAAGGCAATAATGCTATCTGGGTCATAGTTGATCGTCTTACAAAGTCCACACACTTCATTGCTATTAGAGAGTATTTCTCTCGGGATCAGCTTGCCAGGATATATGTGAAGGAAGTGGTAAGATTTCATGGAGTACCACTTTCTATTATATCTAATCGGGATCCGAGGTTTACCTCAATGTTCTAGCGAATTCTTCATCATACTCTGGATACAGAGTTGAGTTTCAGCACGACTTATCATCCTCAGACAGACGGTCAGTCTGAGAGAACAATTCAAACTCTAGAAGATATGTTGAGAGCTTACTCTATGTATTTCAAAGGTGGTTGGGATCAACACCTACCTTTGGTGGAATTTTCTTATAATAATCGATTTCACTCCAGTATTCAGATGGTTCCTTATGAATCTATCTATGGAAAGAAATGCAGGACTCTAACTTTCTAGGATGATGTTGGGGAAAGAAAGCTATTAGGACATGATCTTGTTGATGAAATGGCAGAAAAGGTCTGATCTATTAAACAACACATAAGAGCAGCTCAGAGTCGACAGAAAAGTAATGCTGACAACCGAAGAAAAGACCTCAAGTTTGAAGTGGGTGATAAAGTGTTCTTACAAATATATCCCTGGAAGAGGGTCATGATATTTGGAAAGAAGAGGAAGTTGAACCCTAGATATATCAGTCCTTTCGAAATACTGGATTGTGTTGGGAAGGTAGCTTACCGATTGGCGCTTCCACCGAATCTCTCCCAAGTTCACGATGTGTTCCATGTATCTGTCCTGATAAAGTACATACCTGATCCTTCACATGTACTCATCTCAGAAGTTGTACCGCTGGAGCAAGATCTTTCTTATAAAGAACAACTGATAGAGATTCTGGATCATAACGACAAAGTCCTACGGAACAATAACCCTCGTTTGGTGAATGTTTTATGGAGGAACCACCAATTATAAGAAGCTACAAGGGAGATTTAGGATATGATGAGGGAGAGGTATCATCATCTATTTGTTACAAAGTGACAAATTTCGAGGGCGAAATTCATTTTAAGGGGGGTAGAATGTAACACCCGAGACATTTATGAGAAATATTTGGTTTTTATGTTCTATAAATCATAAAAGGAATCTTCCAATACACACATCACTTCCTTGTCCTTCTTTACACGCAATCAAGACCTTCCTCGATAGCTTGTGTCGTACGCAATACCGAGTTTCACTAAACAACGATATGCTATTAAAATATTGTTAAAACTAGCCGTTATGAATAGTAATAACCACTTTTTGAAATTTTATAATTTTTATTTTTCAAAATGGGATTAATTTTTGGATTCGGAATATCCAAATTTTCCTAGGGTGATATTTTGGTATTTTTCTGAAAACCTTCATTTTTTGATGAATAGTGAAACCACTAAGTGGTAGTTAAAATACTGAATTTTTCTTAAAACATAATTTTATTGCTTCTGTGAGTGGAATTTCAAAAATTCGAGAGACACGGTTGATTTCAGTAAGTAAAATGTGGTTCAATGAGAGGAAAATAATTTTTGGTGAATAGTACTTTTTACTTTTTTTACCACGATTAAAAGTAAAATAGGGTGATTAAGGGTAAAAATGATATTATTATTACCCTAACACATGTCCTATTACTATTGGATAAGTGTTATTCGACCAAAAACAACCTTAGGAATAAAATATTATCATTTATGCCCACTTGGATTAGATTAGGACATTTATTATCAATTTACTTAAAGAAGGGTTAAAATAGTTAAAATCAATGTTTAATAAGTAAATCATTTTTAATATGGGGTTATACATAAGATAAATTCGACTAAAAATATTCATTAGAAATAGGAAAAGATTTCCAACATAATGGTATCTTATTTATAATTTTTAGAAATTAAATAATTTAATTTATTTATGACACAACGATGATGCAGTAATTATCTTATTAATGAAATATTGATATAATTGATGTTATAAATACCCAAATAAATGTAATTTGAGACTTTTTATGAATTCCACTAATTTTCTAGGTTAATATGACATGTTAGTATTGATTTAATTAACTGTTTCCGAACTAATAATTCTGTTATGATTTTTAAAAAAATCAATTACTAAATAGTGTCAAAATTGACATAAAATAGTTTTTAAAACAAATATTATATTATTAATTGTTATTTTATTCCTAAAAATATAATGTTCGGCCAAGATACATATATCAAGATAGGTGTATCATTAATGGACCACTTGGGGGTCTCTTGTATGTATATGGTATGTTTATTAACTATATAATATAAAAATACAAAGTGACATGGTAAATGTCAATCTAATTAACTAAGAGTTAAAACTAAAAGATAAGTTTAGTATAATGACATAAACTTGTATAAATTATATTGGATGAGAGGATTTAGACCCATCCCCACCTTATATTCAAAATAAATTAATTTTGAGCTATTTAAAACCGAATTTTTCTTTATAATGAAATGATATTTTTAGTTATTCCAAAGGTGCCCCTCTCCTCCCTTATAAAAGGGAACCTCCTCCACCTCTTCCTCACACCACATTGAGCCTTCACGCTCGGCCAACCCCTTCCAATTTCTCCTCTCCACTTCCCTATAAACATCCTAGAGCTCCTGGTATTCTTCAAAGACAAATTTTAGTGCCCTAAAAGGAAGTCTCAAAGAAGCACTTCAAAGAAGAGGTAATGTCTATTACCGATTCTTTCATCTTTATTTCTTCTTCCAATTCTTCATCTTTAGTTTTTTCATTATGAAGTAATAAAATCATTATCACTCATATAATTATATGTTATTATAAGTATTAAACAATCCTATTTCACCATCTATCCATCCTAAGGAAAAAAGAAAACATCGCGCGTGCGTACGTACGGAATACCGTGTCCACACCATGGTGTAATCTATTTTCCCCCACCACCTTACTTGGATGGGTATAATGGTGTAAATAATAACTATATATGATTATTTTAAAGTGATACTGATTATGAAATAGTATACATACACTCCAATACAATTCCACGATCATGGGAATGATATCTTTGATCGTGCGTACGTACGGAATACCGTCTCCACGATGTGATGCGACTCGTTCTACATGATCTTCATTTAATAATGATTATATAAATGAATTGAATTAATTAATATTATATATATTACACTAATAACATTCTGTAAATGAGGTATCTATAACCTAAAACGATGAATAAGAATTTATTCGACAAAACACGCATAAGAACCAAAAGTAATAAACACACGAATAACAAGTAGCAATGAAATATTACTAATAATAAGCTAAGAATATGACCATATATGATATTATAACAATTATTATGATTCTAGAATAAGTCAATAACATTATTTAAATCATTATACGGGAGGTTTGGACACTTACGAAGAAAATCAGACATAAGGTAAGGGAAAATAACACAATCTCATTTTATCCAAGATTGTTTATACTTTGGTATTTACTGGGGTGTATTTTATCATCCACATCCATGTTTCATCAATATTTAATATTGTTTCCATCCACCTACAATTGTTTAAATCCAATTTTACCCTTCGGTGAGTTTTTAGTAAAATATATGAAAGGAATCTTTTGTCATTTTTCGTACGAGGTACTTTTTGACTTTTCCGACAAAAGTACAAGAAGAATATTTTTTAACATATACGACATGAATGGATTTTTAAAACATTATTTCCGAGAAGCTTCCTTTACAAGTTTTCAAGTTTATTTTTAATCAACTTATTTTAGTTTAGAATTTTATTACATGTTAAGAAAGGAAAAGTGTTTTTGAAGTAGAAAGGATATTTTCCTCAAGAATGGAGTTCAAGTGTTTTATCAAAATTATTTTCCATATATGGTAATAAAGGGTTCTATTTCTTTCCATATTATTACATTGAATTGATTATGTTGTGATGGAATTATTTTTATGAATTCCTTTATCTTATATGAATTGTTTTATGATGTCATGTTGTTTAAGAATCCCATTTTTATTACATGGGTTATGCTATGATGTATGGATTATGATTTTGTGGCACACATAAGATTGGTATCATTATGATATGGGTGAGACCTATACCTCCCTCCATTGAATTGGGTAAAGATTTTATATCTCATGAGATAGACATGGCTGGAATGGCAGGTTAAACCAGTTTAGTGAAACAGGACTGAAACGAGGAATGAACACGGTTCAGAAATGGACTTTGTCCACTAAGATAGTCTTGAAATGAGTTTTGACTAATAAGAAATGGTTATATATGATTATGTGTGTATGCCACAATGTTTCATGTTTTAAGTTATGATTATTGGTATTACATTTTACTACTATGATTTATCCCATGTTATAAAATTATGATCTCTTTTGCAGGATAAGATTTCCAAAATATATGTTCTTATGTATATGATGTGATTGATATTTCTTTTGTTTACCCTTACTGAGAATTTGAGCTCACCCTTTTGTATGTTTTTTTCCAGGTCAGGAAGAAGGTTATTAAATAAGATATTCCAAAAGGGACTATAGATATGATGAAATAAATGGGAGACAATATAGACACTTTATGAACCAGTTGTTTATGTTTCCCAGTTTCTAAAGACACTATACCTATACGGTCCTTTCGTGGTTTTGTTATATGTTGTAATAAGCGTAATTCAATTTTGAAGTATTAACAATGTATGTAAATTATGGGTCGTTATAGTTGGTATCAGAGGAAAGGTATAGTCAACCATTGGAAACTAGGATGTGAAAGCCTTAGTAAGAACCATAAGGATAATTCTAAGCATAGAACAAAATCTTAGTGTTTTAGAAATGACGATGGATAACCTAGGATAAGACCTTATGTGTGAAATTTTATTCTTGATTATGTGGTTTTCCTATTATAATTAGTGTTGCTCACATAATTGTTCTTGGTTTTAGTCAATGGATGGAACCCGATGGAACCGTGTTAATGCGGAATGCGACGGTAAATGCAATGATTGTCCCCCTGAGAAACCAAACATTATGGGAGCTGGAATGAAAAATCTTGTAGCCATGATCACACAAATTTCTCATGCTATGAATCATGCAGGACTTCAAAATGAGCAAAGGAAGGAGAAAAATTCTGTTTAATCTTTCATTAGGCAGCGTCCAGCTTCATTCAGCGGGTCTACTGATCCATTAGTTGCTGAACAATGGATTAGTACTACTGAAAAGATATTTTCAGTTCTTCAATCTTCTGAACATGATAAAGTCATCCTAGTTGTGTATCATTTGGAAGAGGATTCTGATCAATGGTGGAATCTTATTAAGGATATGAGTAAAAGGGATGAAATTGAGTCCATGGAATGGGACGAGTTCAAGAACTTATTTTTCAATAAGTACTTCCCTCGTTTTCTCTGAAAAAATATGGAGAAAGAGTTTCTTGAACTAAAGAAAAAGGATAATGAATCTGTTGGTACCTATGAAGCAAATTTTACAAGACTTGCAAGGTATGCTTCTGGTAGTATTATCCAACCTAAGAGTAAGATCGATCGATTCTTTAGTGGCTTAAAACCAAGTCTTCTAAGGGACTTAGCCATAAGGGACTTCAATAGCTACGAGGAAATCGTTCGATGTGCTCTCAATGTTGAGATGGAGATTGGGGAAACCCATCAGTCATATGGTTTTGATAAGAAGAGGAAAATGTAATTCAAAGGAAAATCTATAGAGCACACTGAAAAGAAGATTAACTTTCCCTTATGCTCAATGTGTGGAAAGAAACATGTATAGGGTTGTCTTAAAGGGACAAGTAAATGTTTCAAATGTTGAAAGGAAGGTCATCGGGCATTTTAATGCCGCAATCATGGGAAGAAGATGTCTAATAATTCAAACAAAGTAAGGGATACACAGAATGAACCTACTACACTTCAATGTTTCAAGTGCAAGGAGATGGGGCATTATGCTAATAAATGCCCTAATCCAAGGGTTGTTGATGATGATCAACATCAACAAAATATTAAGGCTAAAGGAAAAGGAAAGTCACATGCAATTTCTATCAGTGTTGTGGAGTACGATAACGATGTGGTGAAAGATACACTTATCATCCACTCTAATGTAGAAAATGTTTTATTTGATTCTGGATCCACCAACTCTTTTATTTCTGATGATTTTTCTAAGAGTATCACTTAATTACCTCAACAATTAGATGTTGAGTTAGCTGTGACAACCCCTAATGGCACAAAAGTCACATCAAAAGTTTATAATTCTTCTCCAATTGAAGTTTGTGGGAAAGTGCTTCATGAAAATCTTGTGATCCTTCCTATAGTGGAATTTGATGTGATTCTTGGCATGGATTGGCTTTCATTATATGGAGATCATATCAATTTCCAAAGAAGGGAAGTCACATTTCATATTCCAGATCAATCTATGATCGTCTATCAATGCAAGGATGAACATAACCTTCTAGTGGAAATTTCTTCCATATTATGGGTCTAGATTCCACTTAATGGAGGTTATTTATCTCAAATGGTTAGTGAGAAACTCACAATTAAGAATATGTCCATTTTACAGGAGTTTGATGATGTCTTTCCGGAGGAATTTCCGGGTCTTCCACCAAATCGTGAAGTTGAGTTTTTAATAGAACTAGTACCGGGTGCTTTGCGTATTTCAAAGACACCTTATAGAATGGCCCCAATTGAGTTGCAGGAATTGAAGAAGCAACTCCAAGAGAATCTTGATAAGGGATTCATACGCCCTAGTGCATCACCTTGGGGAGCACCTGTTCTATTTGTTAATAAGAAAGATGGATCAATGAGACTCTGCATTGATTATCGAAAACATAACAAGATCACTATCAAGAAAAAATATCCTCTCCCACGCATTAATGACTTATTTGACCAACTACGCGGAGATCAATACTTTTCCAAGATTGATCTTCGTTCAGTGTATCATCAATTAAGGGTCAAAAGGGAGGATATACCAAAGATGACCTTCCGTACAAGGTATGGACAATATGAATATATAGTGATGCCATTTGGTCTTACTAATGCCCCTTCTATCTTCATGAATCTGATGAATAGAGTCTTTAGAGACTATCTTGATCAATTTGAGGTAGTATTTATAGACGATATTCTTGTCTATTAAAAGAGCAAGGAAGAACATCAAGATCATTTGAGAATTATATTGAAGACCCTGAGAAAGGAGAAACTTTATGCCAAATTTACCAAGTGTGAATTTTGGCTTCAAAAAGTTTCATTTTTGGGTCACATAATCTCAAAAGACGGGATATCTGTGGATCCAGCAAAAACAGAGGTTATCAAAGGATGGTCAAGACCAACAATGGTAATTGAGATCCGAATTTTTCTTGGTTTGGCTGGATATTATCGACGTTTTTTGAATGATTTTTCATGATTATCTAATCCACTCACCATGTTGACTAGGAAAGGAGTTAAGTTTGTTTTGACGGAGGAATGTGAAGAGAATTTCAAGGAGTTGAAAAGAAGGTTATCCAGTGCACCTGTGCTCACACTAACTTGTAGTGGAGAAAGGTTTGTGATCTACATTGATGCATCCAAGAATGGGCTGGGGTGTGTTCTTATGCAAAATGATATAGTGATAGCTTATGCCTCACGACAGTTGAAAATACATGAGAAAAATTACCCAACTCATGATTTGGTGTTAGTTAGTTTCATTAAAGATTTGGAGGCATTATCTTTATGGAGAAAAGTGTGATATTTATACTGATCATAAAAGTTTAAAGTATATTTTCACACAAAGGGAGCTGAATATGTGCCAAAGAAGAAGGTTGGAGCTGATTAAGGATTACGACTGCTCAATTCATTACCACCTAGGAAAGTAAACAAGGTGGAAGATGCATTAAGTTGACAAGACCATGCTAGCTTATCCATGATGAGGATCACGAAAGATCCAATATTTATGGATTTACAAAGGATGGATCTTGGAATTATAATGAAAGGTGAAAAATTGTATCTTTCTCAAATGAATGTTCAACCATCTATACATGTGAAGATTAAAGAGGCACATAAAAAAGATGCAGAATTACAAAAGAAGGTGAGAAATGTTCCTGAATTCAACCTTGATTATGATGGGATAATAAAGTTCAGGAATCGGGTTTGGGTTCCTCCCATCCCCGAATTAAAGAAGGTGCTTCTGGATGAGGATCATAGTTATTCATTCTATATTCATTCTGGAAGAACGAAGATGTATGGGGACCTGAAAGAGTACTTCTGGTGGGATGGCATGAAAAGAGATGTTGCTGAATATGTCTCTCAATGCTTGGTTTTTCAGCAAGTTAAAGCAGAGAGACAGAAGTATAAGGGGATGTTACAACCATTACCCATACATGAATGGAAATGGGAAAACATCACTATGGACTTTGTCACAGGACTTCATAAAGCATTCAAAGGAAATAATGCTACCTGGGTCGTAGTTGATCGTCTTACAAAGTCCACACACTTCATTGCTATTAGAGAGGATTTCTCTCTAGATCAGCTTGCCAGGATATATGTGAAGGATGTGGTAAGATTGCATGGAGTACCACTTTCTATTATATATGATCGGGATCTGAGTTTTAACTCATAGTTCTGGAAAAGTCTTAAGCATACTCTGGATATAGAGATGAGTTTCAGCACAACTTATCATCCTCAGACAGACGATCAGTCTGAGAGAACAATTCAAACTCTAGAAGATATGTTGAGAGCTTACTCTATGGATTTCAAAGGTGGTTGGGATCAACACCTACCTTTGGTGGAATTTTCTTATAATAATATCTTTCACTCCAGTATTCAAATGGCTCCTTATGAAGCTCTATATGGAAAGAAATGCAGGACTCCAACTTTCTGGGATGATGTTGGGGAAACAAATCTATTAGGACCTGATCTTGTTGATGAAATGGCAGAAAAGGTCCAATCTATTCAACAACACATAAGAGCATCTCAGAGTTGGCAAAAAAGTTACGTTGAGAACCAAAGAAAAGACCTAGAGTTTGAAGTGGGTGATAAAGTGTTCTTACGAATATCTCCCTGGAAAAGAGTCATGAGATTGGGAAAGAAGGGGAAGTTGAACCCTAGATATATCGGCCCTTTCGATATACTGGATCGTGTTGGAAAGGTAGCTTACCGATTGGCGCTTCCACCGAATCTCTCCCAAGTTCACGATGTGTTCCATGTATCTCTCCTGAGAAAGTTCATACCTGATCCTTCACATATACTCAGCTCAGAAGTTGTACCGCTGGAGTAGGATCTTTCTTATGAAGAACAACCGATAGAGATTCTGGATCGTAGCGAAAAAGTCATACGGAACAAGAACACCCATTTGGTGAAAGTTTTATGGAGGAACCACCAATTAGAAGAAGCTACATGGGAGCTTGAGGATATAATGAGGGAGAGGTATCCTCATCTATTTGTTACAAAGTGACGAATTTCGAGGGCGAAATTCATTTTAAGGGGGGTAGAATGTAACAAACAAGACTTTTATGAGAAAAATTTTATTTTTATGTTATATAAATCATCAAAGAAATATTTCACTACATACATCATTTTCTTGGCTTTCTTTAAACGCAATCGCGACCTTCCCTGATAGCTTGCGTCGTACGCAATACTGAGTTTCACTAAACAACGATATGCTATTAAAATATTATTAAAACTAGCCGCTATGAATAGTAATAACCACTTTTTCAAATTTTATAAATTTTATTTTTCAAAATGGAATTCATTTTTGGATTCGGAATATCGAAATTAGCCTAGGGTGAAATTTTGGTATTTTTCTGAAAACCTTAAATTTTTTATGAATAGTGAAACCACTAAGTGGTAGTTAAAAAACTGAATTTTTCATAAAACTTAATTTTACTTCTTCTATCAGTGGAATTTCAAAAATACGAGAGACACGGTTGATGTCAGTAAGTAAAATGTGGTTCAATGAGATGAAAATAATTTTTGGTGAATAGTAACTATTTACTTTTTTTTACCACAGTTAAAATTAAATAGGGTGATTAAGGGTAAAAATGATATTATTATTACCCTAACACAGGTCCTAATTCTATTTGATAAGTTTAATTCGACCAAAAACAACCTTAGGAATAAAATATTATCATTTAGGCCCACTTGGATTAGATTAGGCCATTTATTATCAATTTACTTAAAGAAGGGTTAAAATAGTTAAAATCAATGTTTAATAAGTAACTCATTTTTAATATGGGGTTATACATAAGATAAATTAGACTATAAATATTAATTAGAAAGCTAAAATGTTTTCCAGAAGAATGGTATTTTATTTATAAATTTTAGACATTAAATAATTTAATTTATTTATGACACAACGTTGATGCATTAATTATCTTATTAATGAAATATTGACATAATTGATGTTATAAGTACCCAAATAAATGTAATTTGAGACTTTTTATGAATTCCACTAATTTTATAAATTACTATGACATGTTATTATTTATTTAATTAACTATTTTAGAACTAATAATTCTTTTATGATTTACAAAAAAATAAATTACTAAATAGTGTCAAAATTGACATAAAATAGTTATGAAAACAAATATTATATTATTAATTTTTTTTATTCCTAAAAATCTAAGGATAGGACAAGATGCCTATATCAAGATAGGTGTATCATTAATGGACCACTTGGGGGTCTCTTGGATGTATATGGTATGTTTATTAAATATATAATATAAAAATAAAAAGTGACATGGTAAATGTCAATCTAATTAACTAAGAGTTAAAACTAAAAGATAAGGTTAGTATAATTACCTAAACTTGTTTAAATTCTATTGTATGATAGAATTTCGACCCATCCCCACATTATCTTCTAAATAAATCAATTTGGAGCTATTTAAATCCGAATTTTGCTTTATAATAAAATAATATTTTTTGTTATTCCAAAGGTAACCCTCTCCTCCCTTATAAAAGGGAACCTCCTCCCCCTCTTCCTCAAACCACTTTGATCCTTCAAGCTCGGCCAAACCCTGAAGATTTATCCTCTCCACTTCCCTAGAAACATCCTAGAGGTCCTGGTCTTCTCCAAAGACCAATTTTAGTGCCCTAAAAGGAAGTCTCAAAAAAGCACTTCAAAGAAGAGGTATTGTCCGTTACCGATTCATTCATCTTTATTTCTTCTTCCACTTATTCTTCTTTAGTTGTTTCATTATGAAGTAATAACATCAGTATCTATCATATACTGATATGTTATTATAAGTATGAAACAACCCTATTTCACCATCTATCCATCCTACGGAAAATGAAATCACCGCGCGTGCGTACGTACGGAATACCGTGTCCACGCCGTGGTGTAATCTATTTTCCCCCACCACATTAATTGGATGGGTATAATGGTGTAAATAATAAATATATATGATTATTGTAAAATGATATTGATTCTGTAATAGTATACATACACTTCAATACAATTCCACGATCATGGGAACGATATCTTCGCTCGTGCGTACGTACGGAATACCGTCTCCACGATGTGATGCGACTAGTTCTACATGATCTTCATTTCATAATGATTATATAAATGAATTGAATGAATTAATATGATATATATTACACTAATACCATTCTGGAAATGATGTATCTATAACCTAAAAAGAATAATAAGAATTTATTCGACAAAACACGCATAAGAACAAAAAGTAATAAACACCCGAATAACAAGTAGCAATGAAATATTACTAACAATAAGCTAAGAATATGACCATATATGATATCATAAAAATGAGTATGATTCTGGAATAAGTAAATAACATTATTTAAATCATTATATAGGAGGTTCAGACACTTACGAAGCAAATCAGACCAAAGGTAAGGGAAAATATCACAATCTCATTTTATCCGAGATTGTTTATAGTTTGGTATTTACTGGGGTGTATTTTATCATCCACATCCATATTTCCTCAATATATAATATTGATTCCATCCACCTACAATTGTTTAAATCCAATTTTACCCTTCGGTGAGTTTTTAGTAAAAGATATGAAAGGAATCTTTTGTCGTTTTTCGTACGAGGTAGTTTTTGACTTTTCCGACAAAGGTAAAAGAAGAATGTTTTTTTAACTTATAGAACATGAATAGATCTTTAAAACATTATTTCCAAGAATCTTCCTTTACAAGTTTTCATGTTTATTTTTAATCAAATTCTTTTAGTTTATAATTGAATGACATGTTAAGAAAGGAAATTTGTTTTTGAAGTAGAAAGGATATTTTCCTCAAGAATGGAGTTCAAGTGTTTTATCAAAATTATTTTCCATCTAAGGTAATAAAGGGTTATATTTCTATCCATATTATTACATTGATTTGATTATGTTGTGATGGAATTTTTTTTATGAATTCCTGTATCTAATATGAATTGTTTTATGATCTCATGTTTTTTAAGAATCCCATTTTTATTACATGGGTTATGCTATGATATATGGTTTATGATTTTTTGGAACACATAAGAATGGTATCATTATGAGATGGTTGGGACCTATATCTCCCACCAATGCAATGGGTAAATATTTTATATCTCATGAGATAGACATGGCTGGAACAGCATGTTAAACCGGTTTAGTGAAACAGGACTGAAACGAGGAATGAACTCGTTTCAAAAATGGACTTTGTACACTAAGATAGTCTTGGCAATGAGTCATGACTAATACGAAATGATTATATATGATTATGTCTGTATGACACAATGTTTCATGTTTTATGTTATGATTATTGGGATTACATTTCAATAATATGATTTATCCCATGTTATGAAATTCTGATCTCTTTTGCAGGTGAAGATTTCCAAAAGATATGTTCTTATGAATATGATGTGATTGATATTTCTTTTGTTTACCCTTACGGAGCATTTGAGCTCACACTTTTGTATGTTTTTTTCCCAGGTCAGGAAGAAGGTTATTAAATAAGATATTCCAAAAGGGACTATAGATATGATGAAATAAATGGGAGACAATGTAGAAGCTTTATGAACCAGTTGTTTATTTCTCCCAGTTTCTAAAAACACTATACATATATGGTCCTTTTGTGGTTTTGTTATATGTTGTAATAAGTGTACTTCAATTTTGAAGTCTTAAAAATGTATGTAAAGTATGGTTCGTTATACTCATGTCTATAACGAAATCACAAGGAAACCATAGACTTTGTGTAATATCCAAACATTGGTAACACCAAACCACAAGTGGAACTAATTCCCCAAACCCCATCTATTAACTCTTCCTAAGGTACCCAAACCCAAGTTATTGTTTACCACTATATCATATTTCAATTAGTGACTATATTTCCATGATTAAGAGGGATTTTAGTAAAATTTGTCTAAGATCCCACCAAAACCTATCAAGAATATAAATATAATAAATAAAATCCAATGTAAAACAATTCAAAAATCATAATATAGAACCATACATTATAAAAATAAATGATAAAGACAAATAATATCAACCGTTTAACCAATTGTACCAACACAAATATTACCAACCATAAAACTCAATAAAGAAAATATGAACAAGATTTCACCCTATGTATCTCAACACATAAATCAACAAATATCCCTCATGAATCATAATATACAAACCAAAATATAGAAATATATGTAACTGAATTCATAAAAAAAGTAACATCAAATGTAGAACTCAATGAAACAAATCAATCAATACTAAAGAAAATATATGAAACTATTCAATCCACCGCCCCATTTCAAATAAAACTTCAGAACTACCATAATTTAACAGAAACCACACATGCACTTGAAAATTCTGTTGTTTCATTTCCACAAATAAATATCAATAACAAAAATCTAAACCAATTAAAAGACAAAAATACTCACTAAATTTTTATTATTCATAAAAAAATATATATAAAAATTCACATCCTTGACCATGCGGTTTTGAAAACAATAACACGAGTGAGAAGAAACCTACATTAATAATTATTTCAGAGCTGAGTTATGATAACAATTCCCATGTTCCCACTCATTATAGACACATTAAGACTTTAAAAATAGATTCATCATGAATTGATGGGGTTTAACCATTCCATAAGAAACTGCCATGTTAAAACCTATAATTCAGTGTGAAAAAAGAGATGAATAATTTGGAAAAAATACATTTGTTCCAAAACAAAAACATATAGAAATTTTAGGGAGAAATAAATAAATAGAATAGACCATCCTAATATTTGACAGTATTACAAAAAAGGGATCTCTTAAATTTTAGGGTCAAAATATTTTATAAAAGAGGGTTTATTGGTTATAAAAGAAAATTTTATGTACTTTCTAACAGTTGCATGACCTAATTTTCTTGTCCTTGTGATCATGCATCATACTTATCAGGATCAATGGATTGGCATGTTTGGTCTTTATAGACCTCAATTTGATTATATATATGGTATTTCCTCCTTTATATGATTCATAGTCAATCTTTTATGATATTAGAGACCATAACCAACTATATATCTCCCCCTAAATGTAAATACTCCAAATACAAGTTCAATAAACTTCCCAAAGACTCCCTAACCTTCGCTAATGATTTTAAATATTTTAATACATCTTAAGAGAGTTTCTAAAGACAATAAAAAATACTCAAACCCAATTATTTTTCTTTCTCTAAAATTTTAGCATTATAATTACTCTAGTCTATAAAAAAATTCATCCTTTGAAAACTATGGATGAGCCACTCCATAAGCCCATCCCTAAAAACCTGCATATGAAAACTCTCCTCACTATAATTCATTTATTACTCCAAAATATTTTCAACATTCCATGAAACCAAATCCTTTTTATAAAAATGAAAACCATTAATGCTCTCCCCATCACCATGGATCCTCTTAGGCTTGAAAAATTCATCATACCATGGATGATTACGATTAACATTCCAACCATAAATAAAATAGAATAGTAACACTCCCAAGTGAATTTAATTATACCATAATGTCAACCTAAATCTATGGTAGACCATTTTTATACATATGTGATATGGATATTACATAAAACATGACTCTAAAACATATTCAACTGTTACTTTATATCCAAGACATGTAATTTATATACAAAGATTAATACTGAACTAATAATAAACCAATTTACCCATCCTTATATCCAATTTCCAAGATATACTATATACACGATATCCATGGAGTCTTCTAGATTGTTCAATTAATGAAAAACCCAACAACAAGAAGAGATATCACATTCAGCTAATGGGAATACTAAATACATATTTTTTCTAGTCAACCCTCTAAATTTTGAAGTGATCATTCAACCAAAAACCCCACATTAAATCCAATATTCATATGCAACTATTGTTCTAATGATAAAGTGTATATCACTTGATTCATCCACTAAAAATGTTTTATAAAAAAAACATAAATCACATTAGAAAAGAACCCATTTTTAATATTTTTTATCTAAAACCCCGCCTTCAAACATCTAAGAGAAACCATTGCCATTAAAAGACAATTCTATGATTCACACCCATGAAATAGGCCAAAATAGTGGTTTATCTCAACTAAATACGACATCACATTAATTAAAAATTCAAAAATTATTCCACCATAATATGATAACCAAACTAAAATGTGATAGGTTTCGTAAATACATCCTAATCATCCAAATATCGAAATCCAACCCAACCCTTCAGAAAGATTCTAGGCCAAAAAATAAATAGTAAAACATTTATCATTCTAAAAGCCATATATTTCCCATTAAAATACATTGATTTAATATATTTAATACCAAGAATTAGTTAATGACTATATTATTCAAATGATACCATCAAAATTACCATTCATTGGACCAACATAAAACAAAACCAATCATATATATATTTTTATAAATAATAGTTAAACAATACTAATAAAATTCGTAATCTCTCCCTAAAACAACTATCACCATGTCAATAATGTAGTTTTAATCAAACTACTTTCCCTTCCAACCTTATTAATAACTACCTAATATTTATCTACATACACAAAATAAATAAAAATAATCCCTTTTCAATATTATTCACATAGGAATCATCCTAACTAGGTTGTTATGCCAACACTATAAACAAAATCTATCTATTCATCCATACTAGAAGATCTATCACGCCATGGTTAAAAAAAATTACTAATAAGGATATATTTAATCCAAAAGACAATGAATTTCATTATATAACCTGTAAATAAAAAAATAAATACTTATATTGAAACCATGATAAACTCAAAAATCTATTTTGAACCCCCATAAAAATTACATATGGATCAATCCAGTATGTCTTTTCATAGAATAATTGAAGGTGTTCGACCATCCCAATAGGGACCAAAAAACAAGTAATAAATGGTTTTTTCTTATAATCTATTAATATTTCCACAAAATATCCCCTTTTCGAATAATTTTTATCCTTAAATACAATGTATTGGCTGCCATACATTTTTCAATTATTTCATACACACAAGATACTTAATTTCTTAATCCACTCCTTCCTAAGATTCACCACCGACTATCTATATCCAACCAAGGTAAAACCCCGCTCAATCTAAGGATAAACCACTTTGTTATAAAACAATATATTATACCCAAAATGACCACTTAACCACATTATAATTTTTTAATTATCTATGATAATATTTCATGTAATTCCCAAACCAATATCAACTATATAAAAATTTAAATAATGTTCCATGTGACATCATGTATGCCTACCAATACACTCAAGTATTCTAACTATTGGTAAGTGTCAATAAACAATAGTGATGACACTATAATACCAATTTCATCACAAATAACAAAATATAAATTATGGAAACAAAATAAATATCAAATAGATTTAAATTATTTACAGAGAATAACCAGCCATAAATAATATAAAACATTAACATGTTATAATATAAATATACCCATAGAAAATTTTAAAATAAGTAAAAAAAATTGCATGGTAGACCAATCAAAAAAAATTAAAAAGATACAATGGGAGACTCCACTATTAAACATACCTCCCTCATTTGATGAGTCTCACAAATATTAATATAGTCACCCCTACTAAATCTCTTATAAAACATACCAATATAAATTTAGACATGATGATCAATATACACACTGGGGTTTCTGTATTGGTTGATAGAATTGTTCTTTAGTTACTTTTCACCCAGGGTTCAGAATTTATCTTATAATAAAGAGGATAGGTTCCATAATGTCAATGAGGATTATTTTCCATAGTGATAACATTTTTCTCAAATTATTCATTATCTCATATGATTCTCTTTCAAGGAACATATATGGAAATTTTAGTTTCATGGTAATTAATTTTATATTAACCTATTTTTCATCAATAATTTACCCCTTATTGATTAAATATAGTATTTTTTTCATCAATATCCACCGAATTCTCATAAGACGGTTCAAAACAATACATGATATATATAACAATAAGAGTTTCGATTTTATTATTCAAGAAAAAAGTATCATTTATATCTCTATTGAATTCCCTCAGAGGAGGTCTAAACACTATTAGGTTAAATAGGGCATTGATATTATAAAAATCTATATAAACTATATTATGTTTCCCTTTTATTTTGTAAAAACATCCATCAATTTGAGGGATTGTCAACCTCATGAAAATTCACATCAATAAATTAAAAATCACTCATTTGAATAAATAAACCTATTGTCCAATAATTTTCTATCCTCTATCCATATAAATATTCACTAAATACATAGGGTTCCCAAGGATATTAATCAAGGTATTGAGAGTAATATAAATGAATTTATCTTGGACTCTCACCAGAAGAAAAAGTTCCAACAGTCCATTTTGGTGAGGATGACTAAACTGCTCTGTGGGGGTGACCTTAGAGAGATAGGGGTAGATGATACCAGGAACTATATATAAGTGATGTTGTATTTGGAATTCATTAAGGGAAACTATATTTCGGAAATATTAATTCATGAAAAATAAATTTTGTATCATTATAATATAATTCGATTAAAAATTATTGTTTCCCCAGTTTTGTGTATTTTGAATGGGTACATGAAAATGAATCATAATCATGAACGTTGGGTGGTTGGTTGTGGTGAGGGGAACATATATTTGGAAATGTAGTTTGGAATCTCTTTATTATTCATGGGATTCTTGACACCTGATACTTATTTAGATGATACAGTCTGTCCCCTAGGTTTATTTATTTTATTTTTAATGTAGATTATGTATTCAATTTGATATAATTTTTACAAAGGAGGATTCTAACAAATTAATGTTCACATTGAATATATTGGGACCTATCAACATCCCAAAATATTGTATCATTGTTCATTTATAAAATCATAATTACCAATGAGTGGAGTACCTAAGGAATTAGTACATATGTTCTATGTTAATGTTTCTAATTTAGAATTTTTTGATCTATGAAATCCATATGGAGAATAAACTGAGATAATATATTTTTTTTGTATAAAAATTATTCTTCTACAAATGTTCAAAATCCATTACTATATCCCATTTCTTCTTCGAACTTAAAAGGTAAAGTATACAATTGAAATGAATCAGGGATTTCATAGTTATGGTTATCTAATAAGTCTCTGTTAAAAACCATCCCTCAACATGATTTCAGGATGTGAGAGATAAATGCCACAAAATATTAGGTGTGAGGTATGGGCATTGTGCATATTTATTGGGTTATATATAAAGACAATAACAATTTTGGGTGGGGGTGAAAGGAGGGTGTATTAATATTTTTTGAAGGATATTTTGATATCCATTATTAAGGTACCAAGAACATTGCTATAGTAGAGGGATATATTTTCCTTTAGATGGACACATAATATTCATTGTGTATAGGTATTGGATGTTAAAACCAATTATTAAAGTTGATATATTTTATTGTAGCCACCATGTACCAGTATGAGTCTCAATATAGTTTACTAATGTGTTTATGGTTCAATATGATAAAGAGGTGTTGATCACAATAGAAATTATTTTGTAATTTAAGCTTTCAATGTTTTTTTGGTAAAGGAAACCCTTTGATGGTTGAAGCTATAATCATGCTCTATGAAATCAACATGTTGAAAATACATAACATTAATATGGAAATGATCAATGTTAACTCAAATCTTGTGTATGATTTTCTCATTTATAATATTACAATTCCTAGATGAATTATACAACTTATTAGATTTTTCTGCCAACTCCTTGAAAAAAAGGGGAGGTATTCAACACAATAAATGTGGTGAATAAGTTTAGTGAAATAAGATATTCCAAATTATGTTAATATAATATCCCTATCAATTATTCATGTATTATTTCCATCCCCCTTAATTTTAAGAATCTTGTGATTCAGAGGTGAATTATGTTCTTGAAATTTTCATCAATTAAAATCTCCCTATTTTAACGTATGATAATTTTTTGATCTTTTTATATCATTATATAATAAAAGAAATAAATTATTAAGGAAAATATATATCATAAGATATTAGACTGGTTTAAGGAACAGAAGTACCGTAGTATACTCCATGAATGCTCGACTCTTAGAGCTTGGTAATTTTACTTTAACTTATCCTTTTCTCATGGATTTCTCCATTAAGTGAAATTTTCTCTCAGTTAGTATAAAACAATGATATTTTCCATGATCCATTAAGTATTTTTAAAACCCCATTGTTTAACATTTAAAAAAAGGATTGATCACTTATATTATTAGGAAAGAATATATAATCTATTACAAATGAAGAATATAGATTCAAAATGAAACACATAAAAGAGAATAATTGTCTAGGAGTTCAAATAAGAATAAATTGTATATCTATGAGATTTGTAAAAAATATAGAAATATTGATTTTTAATCACAATCAATAAAAACATAATTATTCTTCTTCATTTTTTTTCTCAGAGAAAAATAACTAAAATGTTTGGGAGGGTTTTTATTTTTTAGTACAGATGATGTTCGTGTTACTTTTATCTAAATGGTAACTTATTCAAAAATTATATCCTAGATTATCACTTACTATAAAACAATAAAAAATCTCTTAAAATAATTCTTAATAATTAAAATCAAGATTTTATTGTCATTAAAATACATTATAAAAAAGAATGAAGAAGATATTAATCTGTACTTTTTCTTAATATGATACTTGATAGATTTTTTAATACAATTTTAATATAACGAGGTTGTAAAATATTTAATGAAACAACATAAGCATTAATTTTCACTTAACGTGTTGTAAAGGTAATAAATTTGATGGTTTAATAACTATCGAGCTAAGTAGGGATCACAATATACCCAAATTCTTCGTATTTGATTTAACATAGTCTAATTTAACCAGGTATTCGTCTACAAGTAGCAGGTTTTTTCATGTATCCAAATCACATAACCATATTACCCACATATAAAAAATATTGTTTTTGACTGAATAACATACCCAATTTGAAGGACAATGAATGATATTCCATTCATCAAATTAATATATAATATTTCTCAATATATCGAAACCACATAACCATTTAATTGATACCACTATTCGATCATGTTGGTGATTCATCGATATATGTGAGTTTAACTGAGCTAATTTTTCGATGTTTCTAATTTACACAAGTTATTCCTTCACAATGATGACTGAAAACGCTGATTTTTTAATGTAGACAAATTTACAAACTGGTAATGTATTCATGTATAATCATAATATAATCTTAGAAAAGTTTCAGAAAATGTCAATAATTGTATAAATTTTTTAAAACAATTACCTAAATAAAGATAAATCATGATATAAAGGCATAAAAACATTATGAACATATGATGGGATTTTGAGATCATCAAAAAATAAAGTATATTGTATAAGTTTGAATTACATTAGTTGTCAAACAATATCTCTCTTTTCATGATAAAAAAAACTATTTAACATTAAACATTAAATTTTAATAGATTTTATAATATCTTTAGAGTTTTATGTAAACTAATGTTATATATAATTACACTTAATTTTTTATATATTCTTTGTTTTACCCTTTAATCTGTAATATCTATCATCTCCCCCTTATTCAAACATAAAAAATGAACGGTAAGGAGTAAAAAAATGAATTTATTATTTTGAGGTATATTTTTTATGGTATAAATATGATACATATTGTGAATTATGGAAGTAATAAAACATTGAAAATTATGGGAAATAATACATTCATTGAAAAATTGAAATTTAAACTATTACGAAATAAGGAAAAAATAAGTTTCATAAATCATGTACACATGTCAAAAAAATATAATGATCCGATGTAAAAATTCATATAAGAAAATCAGCTAGAGAATCTCAATTTATTGATTATTTAAAATATTTCTGGATATTACTTTGGAGGATTATTAAATGAAGGATAGGTGGAAGAGGTAGAAGGAGGGTCAATAACTAGAGGCAGAACAATAACTCCATACTCTATTAAAATATTTTAAATTCAAAAAACCTGATTCGTATCTTGGTATTTATGTATAATTGCTATATAATTTTCATCTTTATAAGAATATAAAATGAATTCTTAAGATAAAGTGTTTGTGAAAATTCATTTTCTTATTATTATATGATAATTTTTATCCCTTTTCTACCAATTTAACAGAAATAAAAATTAAAAAATTTATATTTTATTTTTTATAAATAACAATTGGATTAAATACATTGGCCAGTGTCCACCAATTACTTCAATTGTTATTTTAAAGGTTCATTCCAAGACTTATCATCCTTTAAGAGATAACATTTTATCAAAAAACAAATGAATCTTCTTAGTGATACCAGACTTGTATAAATATAAAATTGCAATGTTTCATTATAATTGATAAGATAAAATTATGATAAACCTGTGTTGATAATCTATAAAAATATTTCAATTGTTCTAGAGGAAAATCCATAATAATAAAAAAATATTTTGTCTTAGAAGTCGAATTAGGTATAGGTGATTCGACATACAATGTTTTTGAATCCCGTTAGTTGGGACATTAAAACTAATTAGTATTCCTTCCAAAGAGGCTATCACATGATCAATGCTTTCTAATTTATCTGTAATCACATTAAAAACTCTTTTATAATAGATGGTGGTGTTAGGGTAACTAAATAATTTGCTTCAGTTGGCCCTATAGTAAGTGGCTAGACATGTTTGTACACCGTAAGTTTGTCTCCTTCAGTAAAAATCACATTTATAGAACACTAAATTATTCATCGCTTTTGATAATGGTGAATATGGTATCATCTTCAACAAAAAAAATCCAAATTATAAACAAATATATAATATTATAAATGTTCTTATTTTGTTCTTAGGACACTTCCTCATAAGCATTCAGTGTAAGATAAATTTATATTACATTTTATTTCAATTTTATGGTTTTATTGTCTTGAGAACATTGAAAATTAACTACCAGATGATTTTTTACTATGTTTTCCTTCATAAATTATCATCTCCCACTAATTGGAAATTTCATTACACCAAGCCTCATTTAACTTATATACTGAGGGTCTATATTACATTCATTTTATCAAATGTGGACACTAAATATTTTCATACATAGTGGTGAAAAATTCAGTCTGCACCAAATATCTAAACTCATATGATGTGTAGCATAATCAAAAAAATAATTTTTTTCATAGCATGTTCTTTTATCGGTGCATTGAAAAAAATTATTTTTCCTCCAAATTGTCTTACAAGAAAGCCCCATTGAAAAATATCATTTTTGGGAACTGCTTTTACTGTTCATGGTAGTTATATTAAATAGAAGAAACTAAATTCATTAAAATTATAAGTAGGGAATATCCATACCTTAATATTCTAAAAAAAGATAGATAAATATGAAAATTTCAAAATTTTGAGAACATGTAAGTAATAAAATTACTCATACATAATAACATAAATTGTAAAGAAAAAATAATTGAAAAAATTATAATTTTTTTAAAATAAATTCAACGAAATAATAAAATAATCACAATAAATTAAAATGTGTCACATAATTTTTTTGAAAAAAATGAAAAAATTAAAAAATAAATAACAAATGTTTATACAAGCATCATTAAAAAATAAATCGTTTTTAAAATTCTATAATCACAATTTAATAATTAACAAATATTAACTATTTAATTTATTATTAAAATATTTAAAGGATAAAATTTAAATAATTATATTATCGAAACATAAGAATAAATAATGTCCCTATATTTATATTTTAAATAAATTTAAAAAATAACTAATAAACTCAATGTTAAAATAATAATAATTTATGAATAAATGGAAAATTATTTAATAAGAAAAAAATTAATTTAAAAACAGTATTTTTTCAAAAAAAAATTGAAACCAAAGTAAATAAAATAATTAAATATTTATTTTATTAAAAACATAATTATTTTATAAAAGTTGTGTAGAAAAATTATATAAAAATATCACCATAATAGTCATCTCCTCAATTCAACTTCCTCATCATAAGGAAATCACTTGGAAGATCAAACAATCAACGCTGACGATTCAACCATAGGATGTGAAGGGATAGAGGTGAATGGAATGGGAGGAGAAGCCCAATTTTAGGTTAGGTCACAACCTGATTTATTATTGGTTTATGTATAAAATTTTGGAAGGAGGTCCGATATATCCTTAAAATAAAGAAGAAAGTAAATTCATACATGATATGATATTTTTCTTTTTAAAATGAAATTCCAATTACTTTCTAAAATATAATCATCAAAAAATAGAAATTGATGTAGAATAAATTCATTTAATATTAAAATAAAAATGAAATAATAAAATATGTATTGACTGAAATATAATTAAACTAAAAGAAATAAAATAAACTGAAATCATCAAAATTAAAACAACACTAACCCCTATTAATAAAATCCAAATATACCTAAAAAAGGGATTAGTAAAGATATCTTCTAATTGAATATTAGTCAAGATAAATTCAATAGTGATATATTCTTTTTGAAATTTATATGTCTTGAAATGTTTCTATAGATCAATTTTATATTTTCTTGAATGGATTATTAGTCTTTTTTAAATACAGATTTAACTATAGTACACATTTGATTGACAATTGATTATTAAAGAATCTAAAATCCATTAAGGTGTGCTTCATGTACCACACCTATGAATAATGACTACCTAAAATAATGTATATTTCATCATTATTAGATAAAAACATAGTGTTAATTATTACAAGAGGAGGATACAATATATTTACCCCTAATGGGACACGATCGTGAGATTCTCATTCTATATTATCTATAAAAACCAAATTCTTCCTCAAAATATAATATTAATATATGATTATTAGTCTTTGGAAATGTTAAATTAGGTAAAATTATTCTGTTTAAATACATTTAAATCATATTGGTAGTTTTTGAATCAGATTACATGGGATTAGATTTGAATATAGAATATAATAATACTACAAAAATGATATTTTGTGAGCTAGTAGTCAAATATAATACCATTAAAAATTATTCTTTTGTATAACATGTTAGCAAAAAGTTTTTCTATTTCATTTAAATCATGTTTTCCATTAGAAATCATAGGACATTCATTTAATTTTCAATTTTCTAGTCCAAAACATTTATGTGAAGTATATATTTTCATTGATTTATCACATTATTAATGTAATTTTAATAATAATTAAAAATATGAAAGAAATTTAACTCACTCACCATACCCATTTAAAATTCAATATTCATTTTTTTGGAAATTTTATTACGTAAATTTTTATTGGAATAAACTAATATCTCATTATTAACATATATTTAAAAATGAAATATAATTGATGATAAAATATTACCAAAAATAGAATGGCCATCAACTCTTTCAAAAATTCCATTTGATAATGGAAATGAATTTAAATGCTCATAAAAATGTCTATGTTCTTTTATAAGGCCAATAAGAGTTCTAGTATGTTTGAAATAAGAGTTTTAAAATGGTGATTTTCAAAATGAAAAGGTTGTTCAATATTAACTTCATCCAATGGAAAACCATTGAAAAATATAGATTTCATTTCTGTATGATATGATTTTAATTCAACATGTGATGCATAGGACATACAAATCCTAATCGCTTCTAATATAGATAATTGTAAAATGTACTATTCATATTCTATCACCTCCAATTGGATGTACCCTTTTGAAATTAGTATATATTTATTATTTTTGATCCCCATGATCATAATTTTTATTTCTATGAACCCATTTTTTACTTATAATAGGGTAATAAAATTTTCTAAAAACTAATTCCCATAATTTATTCATCTATAAATAGTTTATCTCATAATTCATTTCGAAAGTCCAACTTTCACTAGAAATGGATTCTTATATAGTTTTAGGTTATAGTTTATATTGAATGTTAGAATTTAATATAATGTTTCCTATTATTCTTTTTATTGAAATTAATTAATCTAGGATTCGTAGAATAGTTTATAAGGGATGATTTTTTAGGTTGTAAGAATTATAATCATCATAATTAAACTTGTTGTTGTATCCCCCCTTTTAGGAAATTGTTTAGTAAAATAAAATTTTAATTTAAAATCATTTTTTTCAAATATAGGTTTGTGTATCATTGTTCTGAAAGAATAACACAACTCATCAACATGAGTAATTTTATATCCAACTAGATCACTTTTACAAAATTTCACATGTGTATATTCTTTAATAATATTAGTCCATTTATAAAAAATATCCAATCCTTATGAAGTATAAGAATAAATAAAAAAATATGTATTCTTTGATTATTTGATCAAATTTACCCAAATTATTATTGGTGGTAAAAATGTAATCCATGCATCTATACATTAAAATGTATCCAAATTTTGGATTTCTATTTTTTCATAACTCATAGGGTTTTTTTCTTCAAAAAGGCACTAATTAGAACCATGTTTATAATATAAAATGAATTAATTTTATCTTTATTATAAAAGTTAACATGTCCTAGAATGTATATTAAATGTACTATTAATCCTTTAGAAAATAGTTTTCTATTGTGGTTACGTAAGGGAAAAATTATTTTTGATTTCATGTAATGAAAAAATAGAATAGAAGCCATGTTATAAAAATTCACCTCCATGGTCACTTCTCAAATAGAAAATTTATCTTATTTTCCTTTTTGAAACAATTAAAAAAACACATAAAAATAAGACAACCTTAACTCTTATGACTCAAAAACAAAAACTAAAGTATATCTAGAATAATTGTTAACCAAAACATATAAAAAACTCCACATTGGATTTATATTGAATGTGGTCCAAAAAACTATGTGGACATGTATTAAGGGCCTATAAATTGAAACATATTTATTTAATTTGAAATATTACTTTTTCTGGTAACCCATTTGGAATTCATCACAAGGTTTCCCTCAGTTCAATTTCTGTTGAGGTAAATTTGATATAAATTTTTTATTAAAAATATCTAAAAGAATAAACAATACTTTATCTAATTATTCTATTATATGTTAATTATTAATTTGTTTTAGGAATAAAAATTTTCCCATTTTTTAGTTTTAAATAATTTTGATATAAGGTATGGACTTTACAAGTTCTAGGTTCCATAAATATAAAATTATTTTCAATTATAATTGAAAATATTTTTTTAAAAAACATAAAGAACAATATTCAATAAAAATTTGGGAAATACATAAAATTTTAGGTTTGAGTCCTTCCATATAATTTTTTTTATTAATAATGACAATTCTCTTCCAACTAATCCTACTCCCATTATTTTTTTCATTGACATTATTAGTTAATCTAACACAGTATCCATTAATTTTTTGATAAAGAATGGGAATTTGATAAATCTGAACACATATACCCTGAGAATCCACTATCTATATACCAATTTTCATTGATTCTATCACATTTATTTCACTACAATACGAAACAAATAAAAGAATTGTTACCCAAATTGTCTTGCATCCTGAAATAGTAATGACCACATATATTGAAATCCAAATTTTCTACATCAACCAAAAAATTATTGCATTGATTTTTTATAAAACTTCTAAAATAAAATAATTCCTATCCCAAAATATCATAGAGTTTCTTGATGAAAACAAATTATCATTCTATCTATGGTCTCCACAACAAAGACAAATAACATTAAAGAATCTTTTTCCTTGTAAGTTGGTACAAAATAATATATATATATATATATATATATATATTTGTTATCAACCTTTATTCATATTCAATAAAAATATATTTTAAATTTAATATTACTAAATATTTTATTGTAGTGATTTTATCCTATTATGAAAGCATTAGATTAATCATTAAATTCTTGAAATTATTATTGTATACATTCAATTTTGTTACCATTTTAAATGTAAGATACATCAAACATTTCCAGAATAATTTAAAAATATAAATTTTATATATTTATTTCTTATTATTTCTCCAACAACCACATTGTATCAAATATTGAGAGTTTTATTTTTATTTTTTCATGATTTTATATATTTTTTAAAATATGAAAAAATATTAATTTAGTTCTCCATGATAATTTTTTTTTCTTTCATAATTTAACTCATGATCAGAAGAATAAAATGAGTATACCAAATCAGACTATTCCATAAATCACATACAATATTTCTCATTAGAATCATCATCTTATAAAATAGAGGTTATATCACCACTATAATCCTAAATATTTCTCTATGGTGGTTCATGTCAAAATTTCTCTTCATCTTGTGTTCTTGATTCTATGTATTATTATTTTAGATATGTTCCTCTATTAAAGTAATTGACAATCTAGTTTGATGTTTCTAATAGTTTTCTATTCATTACATCTTACATCATTATAAATTGCATTGTATTTCGTGCACTCTTTTTAGGGTTTCTTGAATATTATTCTCTTCTAATAGAATTAAAAAAAGTACCTTACAAAATGAGATTACCCACTACTTGAATAAAAACTATTTTTATTATTTTTATAATATAACTTTGTAATTTATACTCATTTACTCATCTTAAAAACTATTTCTTTAGACCCTTCAAAATAATTAGATCGTATTTAATCAATCTATGTTCACATAATTTAGAATATATGTCTTCCTCATCCATCCAAAATTTTAAAATGAGAATTTCGATTTCGAAATTTTTTACATGAATGGAATTAAAAATAGTATTTGGCATTCCACTCCACATGGATGGTAGAAAACTATATGAAATATTATTGAATGAACATATTTAGGAATTAATGGTCTAATAGTTGAAAAAATATTCCCAATATCTATTACAATACCAGAATTTGTGTTATGGTTTATCTATAAATATTCCAAAATGTGTCAAACCATAACTTTGTAGTGTTTTATCCATATTTTATGACATTAACAATACCTTCATAATCTAATGATTTTTTTCACATCTAAAATATGATTCACATTGTAAAAATCTAGTAAACACATCTAGAACAACTACGCATGTTATAAAATTCATCTATTTTGAGTCTATATCATATTATACATCTATAGTAGCATTATATTTCTAGGAATCTAATTCATGAATAGATTAATAATTAATATATTATAAGTAAAACATTAGACTGTGGTTGTTTAAGTAAATATTCATTTATGCCTTCATACTAACATTATTTTATTCATTAAAATTTAGAGATATTACCATAGGTGTAGTTACTTCGGTATTCCGTTGTATGACTGTGTAATATTTCTATGAATATCATTGATGGTAGGAGCCATGACTATGTGGGGTTGTAGGGAAGGCAAGCCTTGATGTACTAATATTAAATATTTTAAATATGTTTTATCCCATGCATGCATTTTATTAAAAAAATGGAATAAATCTTGTACAGAGTTTTGAATAGGTTATATGTCACCGTGTATGAGTTTGTAGTGTTGTTTTACCCCAAGAGTGATATAAAATGAGTTAGTGATGGTTGTATTCTTATAGTCGAGTTGGGTGGGGGGGGGTATTAAATAGAGGGGTTTTATTAAATAATAATTAAACCACTAAACGCTACACCACCCCTTTGGCGTTCCCAAAGTAGATGATATGAAAAACCCTACCCTTTTTGGAGTGATTGATAAATCAGGTTATATCCAAGGGGAAGAGGCATCACAGATCATTGATCATGACTCCTAGATCATGCTGTAGTGGCTTCAGAGTATAGATCTACACCGAAAAACTCAAAATTTCTCCATGAGGTAGGATAATATTAGTTTTCCATTCCAATACACATTTTATGAGATACTTTAGATTTTTTATCAATATTAAAATTGTTACAGATCACCTATTGGTTGATGTGTATGTCTTGGGGGATAGAATGGTGAATTGAGTAGCTCATAGGGAATTCCTATCCATAATTTCAAATCACATGGTGTCTAGTTCAGTAGAACATGAATTGCATTATTCATATTTTTGATAGTTGAATTTTGGGGATTCGATCATGTAATGGGGCTACACATCAGTTAGTAACCCAAGGTCATGTGGCTAAGGGATTTGTGTAGTCTAGTTATGTGATGGTACAAGAACATGCAGATGTACACATCTAGATTACATGTACATTGAATGTAGGACCCAAGAAGTTGAATATGACATAACTAAGTGGTCATTTTTCTAAGTCACACTATGTACCATGGGGTATATTTCATTTGTGGGATATAGATGGAAGAGTCGTGTGGGGAAATATATGGTCGGAGGCTCATGTGAGGTGAGACAAACCATGTACAATTGGTGCATTCCATGTAAGATCACATGGCCAACAAAGCCATGAAGAAGAGGACACAAAAATGTGTTATGTCTGGTTCACATGAAATTTAGATCATTTTACATTATATATAGTTTTATTCAATAAATATTCCAAACATATGTCCCTCTTGGTGCTCATATTCATGCATGATATTAGAAAATTGTGGGAAATGTTCCATGTATAATGCAATGGTGGACTTCATGACTACCTATAAGATAAAAGGTGGTTCTTTTCTGGAATGATTCTACCTAAGAGGTAGTAGAAAATGGGATGTGATTAGGGTGGATCACTATATTTACACAAGGGTCAGTACCCTTCCCTATCATCATAGGATATGGGTTTCCTGGAATCTTTAGGACAGTAGAGCGATGCTCCCCTATCGTATTAGGGTGCATGACCTCTACCCATGGACGTTTTGAAGTGAACATTTTCTTATGTTAGGAAGTCATATCAATAATTCATTACTGATATAGTATATTTGTGTGGATATTAAAGAGGCCTTAGGATTGGTACTCCACGATAGTCTCATGGAACATATTTCCAATAAATCTCTGATTCATAGAGATGAAACTCCCCCCATGGGTACATGTCCTCATACCACTAATTAGATATCCTAGGGTCGATAATCTCTTGTTGGATTAAGTAATGGGTCCCCCATATCATTTGAGTAGATGGAAATAGATCCCCAATTGTATGAGTATGTGGGCCCCCATACTCATAGTATAGATAGTGTAGGTACTCCCCTACCATACACAGGAGTAGGTCCTTTATCCATGGAGTTGGTACTCCCATATCTGACCTATGCATAGGTCCTCCCTGTTTAATTTATAGATAATATGGGTACTTCCCTATCTTTAAAAGAAATGTTTCCTCTATTATTTTATTTTTAACTCCCATGTAGTTCAAGAGTGTAGGTCTTCTATCCAGGGGTTGGTACTCCCACATTGTAATAGGATGTGGACGTCCCCCATAGAGACAACATTGGTAGAATCAGTAATCCCTCATCATACAAAGCTATGGGTCCTCTATAGGGTAAGTACACCCAAATTTTGTATGTTTTCATGTCTCATATTGTGAGAATACTGTCTATAATCCCCTACACACATGGTGAAAATCCTCTATTTTGGGAGTAGTACTCCATCGACATTGAGTAATGGTGGGAAGAAGGTCCTCTACATGAGTTGGATCACCATTGGGTATGACTGTAGTTATGAAGATTGGGACCCTACATTTAATTACAAGAGAGAACATGTTAGGAGTCGGTTCTCACTCAATGTAGTGAGGCATGCGTCTCCCACTATGGATACTTCAGTGAGTTCATGAGATGGTTATAAGATAGCAATCCCTCCATTGTGGGGCAGTGTTGATGTTCAAAATCCTCAAATCTATTATAGGGGATTCACATGTTGCATGGTTTTGAGTAATGATCCCTCAATTGTATGTTTTTTTGAGGTATAGAGATCTCCACTCATTTTTATGTTACCATGCATAGGGTTCAAGTCAGCAGTTGTGGGACACTTCATATTGGATAGAAGATTTGGACCTAGATATTTATTCTCAATGGAGTGCATTCTCTTGGATGTAATATCTCGGATGGTATATTTTTTCCTATGGAGTGTATCTATCGATATAGTTTCATATGGGTTGGAAGAGCTCAAGGATTTTGTGATCTTAGATGAGTGTTTCATTTGAGCCTCATGTAGAATTCTATAGCTGGATGTTTGGTCAGTAAATCATGAGAATTTGAGTCTGAGACATTTATATCTATTCGATTTCTTGGATTCCTTGATGTTTTATCATTTAACTTTGTCCACACGACTTATGGGATGAGATGACTAGTTTTTTATAGATCAGGATGTGTTCTAGATGGATTTTCTATCTCATTTGGGTTACCTCTGGATGGGTGAAGAAAACTACAACCTTTCCTTTTCCCTCTTTTCTATTATGTTTTGGGGTCAAAATGATTGTTTTTATACTCACTATTTCTTAGTCTTTTCTCCCACATATTTTATATTTTGAAGTCTATCAGTGTTTTTATGGTGTCCCTATAGGACCTAGAGTCTGTATAGATTATTGATCTAGATCAATTGAGGTGTTTACCGAAGCATATCCAAGGATCTATAAGACATATGTGTTTTAAAGAAATCCACTACATCAGAGAAAGTTGGAGACCATTATAATTTTTAGAGCAATTTTATTTTCCCTTTTTATGATATCAGTACTCTAGTTGTGGGAAATATATATGCATTATTTACATTTTCATTTTACTTTCTCTCTTCACTACTTCATGGATATGTGTGTCGGTGAATTGAATCATAAAGGTACCATAGGATCAATCCTCTCATATGTGTGAAATGCATACATAGTACTAGATTCTATCCCCTAGCCAATTGGAAGTAAGATTTGTGTTGTCGCGGCTTGAGCCTCATTGGGTTGGTCATGGAAAATTTAATTCCTTCTTTATTATCTTCTATAGTTTCTATTTGATGATTATTTTAAGACTTCATCATTTTATAGACGAGAAATTGAAAATCATGCCCACTAATACCAATTTATTTTCATATAATGAATTCACTAAAACTAAAGAGGGGTGGGGGTAATTGAGTTCTAGAAAATTACTTCACATAAAACCACACAGTCTTAAGGAATTGAAATTTTTTAATCCTTTATAACATATGAAAATAAAAAAAATAAAATATTAAAAATAATAATTTACATTGGTAGTTTAGAATGGGTTAGGAAACATAAATCATGTTGTCCACTCCATTAGAACGCAATTTATAGATATTGGTGACCTCACAAGATACACTACTTCTCTAGGGACAACCTAACAGAGTGAAAGCATTAGATACATGGTGTTAAAAAAAGATTTTTTTCTATGATCCTACAAATATTTAAAAACCACTAGCCATTGAAACTCAAGAAAAAATATTTCTCACTTCCAATATTATGAATGAGAAAATAAAATATTAAAAATGGTGTAATAGTTACAAGATAAAATAGATAAAATAGAATATTTCTCCTTTAAAGAAATTAATATTAATGTGTAGCTCGATAATGGCCTTCAATAACATAGAGTACTGATCTTTAATTAAAAAAAATTAGAAAAATGGATTCATATTTCTATTTTCATAGAATTGAGTTGCATCATTGAAATCATTGGGATTGAAATTTTTAGAATTTTTGTGTTCTTATTGTAACAATTATCTATATATATCTTATTGGAAAACAAGTACTTATAATTTCACATACTATTAAATATTAAAAAATCACATAAAATATGAATTCAAAATTAAATTATAGATGTTGTTTTCATAAAAGAATCCTTGTTATGAGGAGAAAAAAATAAATTTATCTATACTACCATCTTCTCCCATTACATTAATCAATTTAAAAATCATTTATTTTATTATTAGGTAGTTTATCATTTAATAATTCTATAAAAATAATTATTTATTCTTAAATTACTCTAATGGTAATAAATATGAAGGTTGAAGAAGCACATAGATGATTATGGATAACAACATAACTGAATTCTACATATTTGAATTGAAAAAGTTGAATTGATCCACATATTTATTTTTCTTGTATCCAATATCTTATTGTATCCATATCACATTGACATCATGCTTATATAGCATAATTTTACATAGTCGACTGAATGTCATAGATTATTAGAACCACATCGCCAAATATTTTATAGATTCAATTCACATAGCCTCTTTCTTCTAGTATCCACATCATATAGATGTTTTATTGTGTCTATTTTATCATCTAGGTGATTCATAAATATATATTTTTTCTACATAGTTGATTCTATGACATAGCTGATATATATAGGTGATTCCTTCACATAGAGTTTCATAATATAGAAAACGTTTTTTATAGGCAATGTCTTTACTTAGAGGAATTTTCAAGACCTATAAACGTTTCATGAAACATAAAAAATTATATAATTATAGAAAAATTGTATTAAATAAAGATACAAACCCTATAAACATACTAAAAAACCATTAAAAATATATGAAGGTATTTTGACATTATAAAAACATATAACACATAGGATATATTCGAAGAACATTTGGAGTCCCACATTGTTTCCCTAGAGATCCCCCACTTTATACTTCTTGGGTATCATCATAGCTCTTTTTTCCCCATGATAATTAAAATAATTAATCTTGAGTGATAGTAGGTGACCAACAATTGGGATCTTCTGATATACCATAATATTACATGTGATCATGTGTAACACAACAATATTTAAATATATGATTACCTATAAATATGTCAATGTGATTAGTGACATTCTCCTCACGCAATTCAAAACTAAAAGGAAACTGTGATATATTTTTATTAATATTTTATTATTAAGTATGATTCTTAAAACAAAAAATGTGTTACCAATTTAGGAAACATATGTATAATCAAAATATTGTTAACCTTTAATTACTCTAAAATTCAATTAGTTTACCTAGAAATATTTATAAGATCAACTTTTGTTTAGAGATGTACTTTTATAAAAATTTCCATTTATGTAATATAAAATTACATTTCATGAATCCTGTTTTTAATGGTGATTAAATATATTTGATATTAAAAATATGTTAATACAAAATTAATTTGAAAATGATAAGAAATATGATTGATAGTGGATTATATTCTATGAAATAAATTTTAATACAAATATAGTTTTTCAATATATATCAACTTATTATTTAAAATTTAAATTTTAAATATTAAAAGCATAATTTTAATAAATAATAATATTTTTTATTATCTAAATTATGATTTTATTATGTTAATATATTTTGTATTGTTTCAAAAAAATTATATTTATGTTAAAAATGCTGAATAATGTTCTTAAAAATAAAATTACATTTATGAAATTATTATTTATTAAGAATAAATCATGTATTCATGAAAATATTTCTAATAGAAGATATAAATTTCACATGTTACATTATATCTTTAAAAAGGTTATTAATATTAAAACCCATATTTGAATCTTTAGAACGTAAGTTATATTTTTTAAAAAATAGTTTTTAATATATAAATGATTTAGAACCATAATATTAATTTCAATCACATTAAAAAATTGAATAAAATGATAAGGATTTAATATTTTTAAAACATATATAGAAACATTTAAATAAGACCTATTTTAGTTTTGGGAATAAATTATACGTTTCCTTAGGTAAATAATTCTTACCATGATAAAAGCTAAAATGGTAAAAGTAAAAATACAATAGTAATGAGTTGAAAAAACATGTCAGAATGGGAGGATGTGTTATTTAAGAACCATATACCATCATGTATATATCAATTATCAATTTATGAGCCTAATTACTTTATATTACTTTCCATTTTTGAAATAATTTTTTTATTTATGAAAATTCCATCTATTTTAACTTATAAAAGGGGAAGTTCTTTCTTAACTTCACCTCACTCCACAACCCACATAATTCTACTAGAAATCATCCCAACACTCACTTAAAAATTCATAAACACCATCAAGATGTTATGTTATTATAAAAATATCATCTCTAAAAGTCTTAACCCCATGTTCAATGAATATAATGAAATAAGTGAGGATTAAATTTCAAACTAATCTAATCACTTTTATATTTCATTATGTGAAACTATTTGTTCTAAAATTATTTTACAAAATTTTAAAACATAATCATCTATATCATTAGTATATTTATAACTTATTGTTATTATTGTAGAATCAATAACCACCATTCCCATTTCCTATAAGGAAAAAATGAAAATTTTATTCTTACATCGTGTTGACTACATCTTTCACAACACAACATGGTTCATTTATCTACACACCATAAAAAATATTAATAATAAAAATTTTTTTTTTTAAAAGTTTAATATTAATTAAATATTTATATTTCTAAATGATAAAAAATATTATTCCTTTTACCCATATTATTAAAAATGAAATCATCATCTAGGTGTATGTATTGAGTACAACCTCAATAGAACTAATGATTTACATTTTTTATTTTCTCTACCATCATACAAGAGAAGTCATTAGATTGGGTTTAATGATTACATATTATTTTTATGATATTATTAAGGTTTATGAATGAGAAATTTTATAACCTATTAATGATTTGATCAATGGATTATTATCATCAATTGAGTAGTTTAAAACTAGTGTACTAAGATAAAATTGATCTCTTATGTCAATTTATTGAATTAATATAAAATCATATTATTTTTCTATTTATTTAAAATTTTTATATATCACACTAATAAACACTAAATAGTATTGTTAACCATATTTTATATATATGTTAAAATGGAAAAAAATCATATCCATCAATTAACCATTATAAGTTCATGTTTGGTTTAGTTTAACCACCATCTTGAAGAATACAATTCTAATATATAATGAGAGTCATTGAGAACATATTTAATTGTGTTCTTTAATAAAAATATATAAAGAAATGTTTTGATTTATGGTACTGTTATATCAACATTTAACACATTAATTTATAAATCACCCCTTGGTCATAATGAATTCCCAAATCCTGCTCATCACTGATATAATCCTAAAGGATCATATAAAAAATGAAATGAATTAAAAATATAACATTATAAACTATATTATAAAATATATTATTTTACCTTATATAATCTAAAAATGATTCAATTTTGATAAATAATATATTTCAAAAAAACTTTAATGAAACGCCTCCAATGTGATAATAATTAGTTATATATGGTATTGAATATAGGTAAAAAATATTTCATATATATCTGTATATAGTGATTACAAATGTGGGGTATAAATGAATATATTTACAAATAATGTTCTTAGATTTTTATTTAACAAATATAATTTAATTAATCAGTATATTTAGTGAAATTGAATAGTGAATCCTTAATAAGGTAGGTGCTTTGGTATAAAATTATATTATTTGATACATCATTGTTTTTATTCATCTAATTTCATTTTCATGGTTTTTATACTATCTATTTGAAATATTATGTTACTAAATAACATTAAATCATTTTATTTTATGTTAAATTTATATCTATATAACTATTCAATAGTTTTTATGCTATACAAGTCCTAATGGTAATTTTTCTCTATTTTCTATTTGAGATGACTTGTTTTATACGATTCACTATGTTTCCCCTTTAGATAGTGTGAGAAAAAATCCAATCCACTTATTATAACTTAAATTATTACTATTTTTTGTAATTTCACCTCTAATCATGATCTTACTTATATTTTCACTTAGCTAATAACCTCTTATGAAAATATGGGATTTTGATTACTGAAATTTCTATTCCATGAGTTACATGTTTTATCTTGAATGATTTTCCTCAAACAATATGAAATTTCACCCTAATAATTTACAACATTAAATATTATATTCTTATTTGGGAAAATGATAATTTTAAAAAATTAGGTCTTCATATCTATGATTAAAGTGGGGGTTCTCTATAAAGGAAAATAAAAAATATTAAAACTGGTGTCTCCTTTCACATTCATCTTCTTCTCTTCATATACAAAGTTTTCCAATATAAATTTTTTCTATTTTTAGTGGACTATTGATTAAAATGTTTTTTTAAGAAACGAGTATCAAGGATTCATCAAATTAAATTTTGAAAAATAATTTTGTACATGACCCATAACTTTTTCTTTTATGACAATGTTAACTTTTTTTCCATATCCCCTTAAATTTTAATTTTCATTTTCAAAAGGATTAACCCTATTGGGATTTATTTTTCATGATCTATTATTTTATTTATATTTCCATTTTTGGGATTGAACTAATTTTAATAAAAAATATAATTATCGATCACTTCTTAGTTTATATCATTATGTTATTCTTTTATAAATATGTTTTTAAACTATATCAATGTCCTTCTAGGTTTCCATGATTACACTCTGATTGTCTTCCTTTTCAACAATCCGAATTTTTTATTTGGATGGATTATAATCATGTAATTCAAAAATTTAAATATTTGTATACACATTTCATTATATGGTGTGATAATCACAATTTATATAATTAATATGACCTAATTTTCCCCTAGAATGTTATTTTTTACTCGCTGGTGATGTATTGACATTCTTTATGATTATTGACTACAAAATAAGGCTTATTACGTATTGAAATCCCATATTCGGGATGTATTTACATTATATATTCTTTTTATCCATATTTGGATGATTATTTTAAATGTTGATTTATCCTTTTTTATCATATGATAAATGAGTTGGACTTAATCGCGCGACTAGTGGGCCATAGAACTAAATTGTCCCTTGATGTTTAAAAAAGTCACCAGACAAAATATAGATTAGTATTTGAATTATACCACTCTTTATATCATTATAATGTCTTGGGACAAGGACATGAAGAAATTTTTTTGATGTCAAACATTATGCATTCCATCAGCATGATGTCTGAGTTATTAATATCCCTATTGTTATTTATTATCCTGGATGTACAATGAAATCACTTTCAATTGATAATATAATTATTCAAATTAATTATTCTTTATATATTATGTATACTATGATTATCTATTTGGGTAAAAATAGTTATATTATTCCCTTACCAAGCTTTTTAAATCACCATTTTCATATTTTTCCATTCCTTAGGTTATGAAGAATATTAGTACAGATTATGTTTTTATAAAGATAAAATGTCTAAATTTTTTTTATTAGATACAAAAGACATAATACAAATTAATTAATTCAAAATTTATTGATTTAATTTACTATTTAATTTTGTGTCCTAACACTATAAATATAAAAACCTATAATGATATTTGAAATATAAGAGATGAAATAATAGACATTGATTTTTGAATTAATTAAGTTTACATCATGATAATTACAGTTATTGTCATTGTGAGTATATAAAGGATGTATTTATGGAATTAGAGTCGATGGAATGAGTCAAAGTTATTAATTTTGGTATCAAATTAGGATTTATATAACATTGAAGATTATGATTTTGATAAGGATAATTTTAGGGATCATATGTTAATATTGATTATAATTTCAAAGGTATAGATGACCATTTTGGATAAGTATATGATTTAGTGTTAAGATAAAGACACACATTTTATTTGTGGATATGGATTAGAGGACCATATTTAAAACCCTAGATATGTATCTATGTATATGATGATATCATTAAATATTATTAAATTCATTATTTGGTGGTTTCCCTATATATACTTCCTCTATGGATGCTAGAGAGTCGATGTGGATTTGGAAAAAATACACCAAGGGGTAATAATATCGAAAATAATTTGTTGAGTATTGAATCGATCATCACTCAATTCTGTGACGTGTGGGACCATGGAAGCATTGCTAGAAAAAAACACTTCTTAAATATTATTTGGTTGACTATATTTTGTTTACAACCCGGTATAATGTAATGATTTTGTATTTACATGAATAGACAAGCTAAATAAGTACAAGAGAACCTATCCAAATGAAAATATGAATGAACAGAAACTATTTAAGGATCAAATGAATGTTTGATTAAAAAACACATATTAGGATTTAGTTTTCATATTACTATTATCGTTTACACTAATTTTTTTAATATCCATTTTGTTTTTTTAGTATTTATTTGAAACTTAATCAAGAAAAGGAATATGAGAATGTTATGTGTGCAGAAAATAATATGAATTATTACTTAATTAGGAAGAATACCTAAATAGTTTATAATTTTAGTATCTTTCTTTTATGATGGAAGAATTTATGTTTCATTTTCTTACTTAAGGTAGTGATGTTGAAATATTAATAGAAAATAAATCTATATATTCCTTTATATTTTTACTAGTGATCGATATACATCATTGAAGTTTTGGAACAATATGAAATTTATCAGAATTATGTGAAACATAGGATTGTTCATCCTTAGTTTTGTTTAAAGGTAAGGAAATTAACATTAAATGATACTAATATCCATGAAATTTTTTAATTATAAGGTTTTTTTGCTGATAACAATTGGATAATAAATGAAAAATAAATCCTTAATATATTTATTTAATTTTATCTCATTTTTTAATATGATATATATTGACTAGTGTGTGATTTTATAAACTTGTATTTGAATATAAATGTTATATTTTGTAGTATTATATAATTTCTCTATTGTTTAATGTTTTGGAGGTTCAAATGATTTTTTGAATGTTATATAATATTGAATATATTATTATTCAATCTTAATATATATGAGCATATTATTTTATGAATGATTTATGTTGTTTGAGAGAAGATATGAAACTTGATATTTCTTACTAGAATATGGAGGTGTCATATTATAGGTTGTATCCCAAATGATGAAATTTTTAATATTACTGTAAAAAAATTTCATTAGTGAGTAAACATAAAAATTTCTAGAATTTAATTTATTCATGGGTTTCGAATGATGAACCAAGAGATTTAAATAAATGAATACCTTTAAATACTGTAATGTGTTCGATAACATTTTCCAAAAATAACATAAATATAAAAGGAAAATATGATATATTTGAAAAAAAAATTAAAATGTATGCATGGAAATTGAAACCGAATAATAGTAAACAAATTATATAAAATTATATATATTTAATAGATGATACTTTTAATATGAATTAATTAAATGAGGGTTCATGAAATGACTAAAAGATCATTTGTTGTTTGTAAATTTTTTTGTAAATATTTTCTTCTTATGTGATATGAATTTATATTTAACAACACTTATGATGAATTATTATAAAAATATTTTATATGAATAATTTTATAATTTTATTTTAATTATCAAATGATAGGAAATATGGATGATAACAGTTAATTTTCTAAAAATACCATTTTCTAATAAAAACAGGATTCCTTTATATTTGATCTTTTTATTTTTATGATAAATGAGTACATCCTATATTTTAAATTTGAGAAAATAAATATTTTTTCCTATTTTTCATTGAACTATTTAATGAAGATAATTTGTAGAGAGTTTTCTAAACAGATTGATTTTTAGGTGAATAGTGTAAAATATTGTTTTTACATATAACATGAATTTTATTTTATGAGTAGTATATGAGTATGAATTTGAAATTCATACAAAAATTTCATAATACTAAATATTTATTTTATAAGTGAATTTATAAATTTTTTTCTTAACAAAAAATCCCAAATTTTATATTTTATAACTTATGTAATATTTTTACAATGAAAACTCAATACAATATACATTTAGTATTTTAATATTAATTTTATCGAATTAAGAATAAGTTCATAACATATGTATAAATGGGTTTATGAGCCCTTGATCCAAATTATATCTTCCATTATCCATTATTTTTCAATTTTCTATCCACATTTCTAGAGAGTGACTTTCCATTATAGACATGTTATGGGAATTTAAAAAACTGACTTACCTTTTTACATATAAATGTTGAACTCCTCTCCCCAATTCGCCTCACAGAAAAAACAAATTAGTTTTGAATAATGTACTCAAAAAAAATTCTCCAACATTTATAACCAAATTACATATATTTTTTTCTTCTCCACATACCATCCCTCAAAGGTTTAACCACATTCTCAAATTAGATAATGTAACGACCCAACCTTTTTTTAATAAACATTCTACTTATCTAATTAAGTATCTTATTATGTAAAATGGTTTTATAAAACATATGAACTTCCTTGGTTTTATGTTTTTGGATTTCAAAATACCATTAATAATTTTAACCATTGCTAGTATAGTCTTTGAACATTGATCACATGATTAGTATACATATAGGGCTTTAAGAAATCTAATTTACTCAGAAAAAGGATATGATGGACTCATCTTGTTGAATTGTTCCGTAAGAATCCTATTTGTTGGATCTTGGAAAGGAGTATTCCTCATTGGACTTCTCTTTTAACCAAGCCTAAGCCGAGCTTCAACAATTTAAGCCTGAATAGAACATCCTATGGGAAAAAGTGGAAGTTGATAGAGATTACCACCCGAACGATGTTACCTGATCCACCCAAAGAGTTTGTAACCATCACACAACTAACCCTAAGGTATTATGTGGATTTTATAAGGTGATATATTACGATACTCTAGAACCATTATTGGGTTCTTTAATTTTCTTATAAAGAATATACATTTATATTATTGTTACATTGTAAATGGTTTTCAAAACCCAAATAGTATTTTTTTTTGTTAATTTTCAATTAACAAATATTTTTTTTGAATTAAATAAATTTTAATTTTTTATATTTTAATAAAATATTATTACTAAATTGATATTTATTAAATATAAATTATCGTATAATTAGTATGAAGACAATTGTATTTTTTTATTAAGGTTTGAAATCCATTTTTGTCAAAACCCATGAAATTTCAAAAATTGTTGGTTTTTATATTAGAAGTAAAAATTCACATATTTAAGAAACTTATTTAGATAAAATTAATATTATTTTTGGATTCAGATGTCAGAATTATTTAGCAGTGAATTTTTCATAATTTTAAGAGACAGTCAAATTTTTGGGTGAAATTTAAATACCCTTTAAATATATAATTTGTTATATGACATCATAATTACCCAATAGTGATGTAATAAAATACTATAAAAAGTTTTCTTCGGCCAATATATGTTTTAACTTTAAAATAATGTAATTTTAGATTTGTTTTATTCATTTTACAGTGCCTTAGTAGACCCTCCAAGGCTTATAAAACATTTTAACTTTTCAAAATATTTTTGGAGAGTGTGACTCACCTCTACATAAGAAAGCCATATATTTTACAATGTTAGCACATTGGAGTTAAAAAATAAGGTTTTCCACACCCATTCATAAAAACCATGGGTAAAAACAATGGTTGGTTTGTGGTTATTATTAATTTAATATGTGGTTTCCAAAACCTAAATAATAAAGAATTCCCTCACATTTCCTATATAAACCCACACAAGCTCCCACTTCCTCTTCACAAAAATAATTTAGAGATAGAATCATTTATGACCTAATTTCTCTATAATTTTCCCAAGGAGTCCCATTCTCCCAATAAGCCTCTCTCAAGCCTCTCCCAAGCCATTTAGATCACACCTCCATGTAAGGCATTTCTTCATTTCTCATTTATGTCCAAATTTCTTCATGTTGATATGACCTTTTTTTAATTTCAAATGCTAGGGTATGATTTCTCACCTACCCTATACATCCATAATTATGTTTTAATGATGATATACCCTTTTATCCCCCATTAATGCCTCCCATGTACAACTGTTATCAGGTAAAAATTAAATAAGGGATTTCTCTCTCCTCATTTACATTCAAGCAATTATTTTATATTAGGCATCAAAATTCCATTAAATAAGTTGGGATGTATCTCTAAATGAACCCAATACTTTCCATTTCATGTTAATATTATGAGATACCCCTTTATATCTCATAATCAATTTTTTATTAATTCTTATGTTATGTCGTATTTTTACTGAAATGAAACCTCGATTTTCCAAGCCAAAGTCATTGTGTAGTGAATACCATGCCCATTTCTCAATCAGGGTTATTCACATTTATGTACATTTACTTATTGATTATAGAGTATCATGTATGTGTTACAAATTACTTTATCATGGAATAAATGATTATGTTTAATGATTCTATGTTGTATGATCCATGTGGCACACTTATGCATGAAATGAAAGGATTAAAAATGTTGCTCCCTAATGGAACTCCAATGCATTGGGTAAAGTATAGTCTCATGATTCATAATGTGCAATGATGGGTTACTCATGATAATTCAAGTGGAATGATATTTTACTCATGATCCATGTGAAACCATCATTGGCTCATGCTAATATCATGTTAAATGTTGTTTCCATATTTCCATTTAATGATAATCATGTTATATCATGCCTTTATGTTCATGTATCTATTATACTCCATTGATATTCTTATTGCCTAACATGTATGGTATTCTTCATTTTATATCTTATTTACTCCCATACTGTAATTTATAGCTCCCCTTTTTCACATTTATGTCCTTAGGTTATCCCATGCAATTATATATATGAGAGATGGTTATGGTCATGTAAAAAACGTTTTAAATAAAGATGTTTTGTTTTATGTTTTAAGTAATTATGTAATGTTCCTTATTTCCCAATACACTAGAACTCATGATCCTTAGAGTTTCTAAAGGATTTTTTATGTAATAAATGTTGTTTATGTGTGTAATAAAGAGTAGTATTGTTATAGTTGGTATCAAAGGATAGGTTTAGTTATTTTTGGGATTAGGATTAGAAACACCGTAGTGAAATCCTTAGGGACAAGACTTTGTATAATAAAAACATCCTTAAATATTGGGGAGTATTTATTATGTGGTTTATCCAGAAAATATATCTCTGTCTAGATATGATCAGTTAGAGGCGGCTCTGGAAAAAATGAATATAGGGGTAAAACCCGGAAATATCGCCTTGAGCTAGACTTGAATGAGAACTGGTACACAACAATGGGCCTTGCTTCACTCTTGGTTATGACACTATCAGGGGATATGATTTGGTCCATTCATAGTATTTTTATGAATTATTGTTAATGGAATTATAAAAATTCACCTAGGAATATCTATTAGGATGTGTATCTTGGATAACATAGATTGAACCCTATCAAGTCATATGTTAAGGAAATAAATATAATTAATATGTTATGTCTTTTTGTTATTGGATTCCCCTTTATGTGTTACCACTAACATTCCTTTTCTTCCAGATAATGGCCTGTGATAGGAGGAATCTGGTAACACCTTTTATGAAATCAATGTGATGACTTTTCAAATAAGATACCCAATATGATAGGAGGGGGAATCACAAAAGTTGTCATGATACTCTCTCAGTTAACTCATGTTTTGAATAGAAACATGGGTATAGAGGAACATTCAACCCATTCTATGAAAAAAAAGTCACAATACAGAGCTTCATGAGATAAAGGCATCCTCATTTTAATGGATCATCTGATCCATTAATTTTGGAAGAATGGATCAACTCTAATGAAATTATCTTCTCCATCCTTTAATGTCCCAAATAAACGAAGTTTTTTCTCGCTCCATATCATATGGAGGGTGAAGGTGATCAATGGTGGAAACTGATCAAAAATATGAATCCTAAGGAATAAATCAAGGTGTTAGAATCGAAGTATTTATGGAAAATGTTTTTTGATAAATATTTTCCTCACACCCTCTGACTTAAGGTGGAAAAGGACATCTTTCCCTAAATAAAAAAGATTATGAATCCATTGGAGCGTATAAGGAATACAACACAAGGATTTCATGATAAGCCACCAACATTTTTATTACCCATGAATTCATGGTAGACCACATCATTTGTGGGATAAAACATAGCCTATAGAAATACCTAGCAATCTGTGACTTTAAGTGATATGAGATATTGTCTGAGGTTCCCTCAAAGTCAAAATGGAGATCGACGAATCTCATGAATATCGTGGGGATAAGAAGGGTAAAGTGGAATTTTATTCTAGTGGAATGATGGATAAATCCAATGGTGTTATGAAAATATAGCACCCCACATTCTAAATTAGTTGAAAGAAGAACCCCAAAAATTTCCTGAAGGGGATGAGGAAGTTATTTACATGTGGAAGAGAATGGAACATGGCTGTTAACTATCAGCTAGAAAAATCCACTACTAGGATTTATGGGAGGAATTCTCTATTTGACACTCAATTCACTGTTCATTACTTCAACTTTAGGGAACTATGACACTTTACATACCAATGTCGTAAGCCAAGAGATTTAAGAGGCAACCAAGAACCTCCAAGGCAGCTAGGGTGAGAATTTTCTGTCACAACCGCTGAAGTGAACCTCAACAACTATGTGGTGATAGGTAATAATGTTATTCATTAAATAATGGATAACATAATTTTTTATTCTAGTTAAACGCATTAATTTAAATCCCAAAATATTAATAGAATAATCCCAACATGACCACAAATTATGGAAATAGAAATTTCATTGAGAAACAAAATGGGGAAGTCTCATCAACCCATTAATATAACTCTTACCCTTTCAAAATTTGTTGTTTGAACATCCCAAAAAACTTCATAATACTACCTATGGTGGCATTTGATTTAATTGTTTGAATCGACAGGCTTTCCCTATATAGAGCGAACATAAATTTTTATGAGAGGTAAATCACTCTCAATAGGGTGAATCGACCCCCAATTTTGTACAAGTGCAAGGAGGAGGATGAGTATTACCTAGAAACACCATCTCACGTGTGGATATTACTACACTATGATCACTTGAATCTTGATCAGATGATTGGGTTTAATGAAGAAACCAACCTTGAAGACATGCCTCTTGTGAGGGAATTCACTTATTTGTTTCTCGAGGAATTGCCTGGTCTTCCTTCTACAAGAAATGTTGAATTACTGATTGATCTTATACCTAGGGAGTTTATAATATCCAAGACTCCATATAGAATGGATGTTTTGTATCTCATGGCGGTGAAGAAACGTGTGCATGAATATCAGAATAAATGGTTTATATGCCATATTTCTACACCATGGGGTGCACCAGTCATCTTCATCATGAATGAGGATGGGTCACTGCACCTTTTCATTGATTGTCACGATCTCAATAGAGTCACGATAAAAAAAAATTATTTTATACCTTTAATTGATTACTTATTCAATCATATACATGGAGAAAAATATTTCTCCAAGGGGGATATTCTGTTGGGATATTATGAAGTAAGGTTTTAGAATGAGGATATACCCAAGACTACTTTTTGTATAAGATATGGGCATTATGAATTCATAGTAATTATTTTCGGTCTCACTAATTCAAAATAAATATTCATGAACATGATGAATAGATTCTTCAGATATTATCTTGAGAAATTTGTGTTAGTATTTATAAAATATATTATAATGAGGATCATGAGGAGCATCTAAGCACTGTACTAGAGACCTTGAAAAAGGAGAAGCTCTTTAAAAAGTACAAATTGTGTCAGTTCTGATGGAAAGAAGTATAAATCTTGGGTCATATCATCACAAGAAATGGGATCCAGGAAACATAAATTTAGGGATGTACGAGGCTAACATTCATAACAGATATCCATAGCATCCGGGGGATAGCTGGATATTATCGCCGATATGTGAGAAATTTATAACGATTTTCCAACCCTCTTACTATGATAACTCGGAAGGGAGTTAAATTTTATTGGAGTTCTGAATGAAAATATATCATCATGTATTTGAAAATAAGGATTATCACTTCACTCGTTATCACACTACCCACAAGTGGATAACATTTGTGGTATTCAGTGATGCTTTGAACAAGGTCCTAAACTTTGGGTAGACGTTAAATTAAATCATCAGAGCCTATGATTCATGGAAATTTAATGTTCATGTGGAAAACTATCCAACACATGATCTAGAGTTGGATATAGTAATATTTGATTTAAAATTTTGGAGGCATTACCTATTTGGTGATAAGTGTGAAATATATACAGTTCACAAAAGCATAAAGTATATATTCAAATAGAAAGAGTTGAATATGCACCAATAGAGATGGTTTGAGCTAATAAAATACTATGACCGATCAATCCATTTCCACCATGGGAAAGCGAACAAGGTTACAAATGATCTATGTAGAAAGGATCCATCGATTCTATGATTGTTGAGAATTGAAAAGGATACAATCTTCATAGATTTGATGAATATGGAAATGGGATTAAAAAAGAAGTGAACAAAATCAATAATTTCAAAAATTATTTCCCAACTGTCTCTATTAGAAAGGTAAAAGGATACTCAAATCGATGATGTATGAATTCAGAATAATGTAGAAACTCTCAAAACGGGGAAATAGTCAGATATTAATGTTAATGAAGAAGAAATTGTGAGATTTCAGTCAAGACTATGTGTTCCATTAAATCCCGAGTTAAGGAATGATAATTTGGGCGATGCACATAGATAGAATTTATACATTCACCCATAATACACAAAGAGTTATCGAGATCAATGAGAGAATTAATGGTCTGATAACATGAAGAATGAGATCGATGAGCATATATCAATGTTTCTTATTATGTCATCAAGTGAGGGATGAGAGGCAGAAGTGTAAGGGGATTCTGCAACCATTACCAATACCATTATAGAAATGGAATAACATCACCAAGGAATTTTTCACCGCACTTCCGAATACATCCAATATAAACCACACTATTTGGTTTGTTGTGGATTGTCTGACAAAGACTACACACGTCATTGCAATTCAGGAGAATTTCTCAATAGATCAACTGGAACAAATATATATTAGAGAGGTGGTAAGGATGTATAAAGTATCACTATATATTATATTCGATTGAGATCCAAAATTCACCCCTATATTTTTGAAGATTCTTCAACATGCACTGAATACTGAGTTAAACTTCAGCACGACTGATCATCCACAAACTGCTGGCCATTATGAGCAATCTATCTAAGAACTTGAGGACATGTTGAGAGTATTCTCAATGAACATTAAAAGAGGATGGAATCATCATCTTTCTATTGTTGTGTTATCATTAAATAATAGTTTCCACTCAAGGATCCAAATGGATCTTTATGAAGGACTTTATGGGAAGAGGTGTAGAACACCGACATGTTGGGATGATGATGGGGAGAGAAAAATCAAATGTCAAGAAATGGTCGAAGAGATGGTGGAGATGGTTAATACCATCCACCAACACATTAAAGCTTCGTAGAGTCAACAAAATATCTATGATTATAATCTTTGATAAGACCTAGAGTTTGATGTTGGAGACATGGTATTCCACCACATATCACATTGGAAGAGAGTTTTGATACGTGGGAAGAAGGGAAAGTTTAGTCCAAGGTAAATCATCTCTTTTGAGATCCTTGTTCCCATTTGATAAGTGGCCTATCAACTATAAATACCACCAAAACCTATCTCAAGTACATGATGTATTCCCTGTATCACTTTTGAGGAAGTACATACTCGACACATCACATGTACTGAATCTAAAGGTGGTACCATTGGAGAATGACCTATCATATGAAGATAAATCAGTGATGTTATCTAATCATAGGAAAAAAGTTATATGGAATAAGAAAATGAACCATTTTAACGTGTTGTGGTGAATCAACAAGTTTAAGAAGATACGTTGTAATTAGAGAAATTGATGAAGCAAAGTTACCCCCATCTATATTAGTGTGGAAAAAGGAAATTTTGAGTGTGAAATTTCATAAGGGGGGGGATTGTAATTACCCAAAATTTGGATAATGAAAATTCTTCATGATCTAATTAAATGTCTAGTTATGTAATATTTTTACATAAAAAATATAAACTTCCTTAGTTTTATGTATTTGGATTCCAAAATTCCATTATGAATTTTTATCATTGTTAATATAGCTGTTGAATAGGGATCACATTATTATTATAAATATAGGACTTCAAAAAATCTTATTTATTCAGAAAAAGGTCGTGATGGACACATATAGTAGAATTTATCTATACAACGCCCATTTGTCAGAGATCGGAACGGAGTTAGAGTCATTGGGCTTCTCTCTTGACCAATACTAAGTCAAGAGTCAATATGTTAAGATTGAATGGAAATGCCTATATGGGAAATGGAAGTTGATAGAGATTACAACCTCAACGATGTTTTCCGACCCAACCCAAGAGTCCATCAACAACACACACATTATCTTTAGGTCTTATGTGGCTATTATAAGTGGTTATTTAACAATACACTGGCACCATGGTTGTGTGCTTTCTTTTTTTAAAAAGAATATACATTTATTTTATTGTTAATTTGTAAATGGTTTTAAAAAACAAATAGTATTTTTAGTCAATATTCAATAAAGAAATCTATTATGACGAATTACTGGATTTTTGAATTAAATAATATTTTAGAAAAATATTCTTACGAAATTTTATTTATTAAATATAAGTGATTGTATAATATTTATGAATGCAATTGTAATTTTTATAAAGGTTTGAAGGTCATTTTTGGCAAAGCCCATACATTTCTATAAATGTCAGTTTTTATTTTAAAATTAAAAAATCATATATCTAAAAAATTAATTATATAAAATGAATATTATTTTTTGGATTCTAGATGTTAAAACTATCTAATGGTGATTTATTAATTGCTTTCTGAGATAATTGATTTTTTGGGCAATAATTAAATATCGTTTAAATATATAATGTGTTTTATGACATCATAATGACCAAATAGTGATGTAATAAAATAATATATAAATGTTTTTTGGCCAATATATGTTTTAAATTTAAAATAATTTGATTTTATATTTTTAGGATTATTTTTTATGGTGCCTTAGTGGACCCTCCTAGGCTTATAAAACATTTTAACATTTAAATTAATTTCTCGAGAGTGTGACTCACCTCCACATAATAAAGCCTAATATTTTAATAATTAAGGCCATTTTCCTAATAAAATAATTTATTTCACTTCCCATTGGAAAAAATCATGGGAAAAACCCATTTATGGTTTTTTTATTAGTTTAATGTGTTGTGTGCAAAATGTAAATAGTAATGATTTTCCTCTGTTTTCCTATATAAAACCAACGAAGCTCCCACTTCTTCTATACACAAAACCATTGGATCTCAAAAAAACACTTCCCTTATATCTCTATAATCCTCCTGGGGCACCCATAGATTTTAATATGCCTCTCTCAAGTCTCTCCCATGTATTTGATATCACACATCCAAGTAATGGATTTTATCCTATCTAATTTTTGTCCAAATTTCATTATGTTGTAATGAAATTTTATTTTCAATTCCAAATGCGGGGTTATAATTTAGAACACCCCATATACATTCCTCCTAATGTTTCAATTATGAGAGACCCATTTATCTATCATTAATTCCTCGTATGTACACCTGTTACCATGCCAAAATACTGTAAGAGATTTCTCTCTCCACCATGACATTCAAGAAATTGTTTTATATTATGTATAAAAATATTATTACACATGTTGGGACATGTATCTATATAATCCAAATACTATAAATGTGTAATAAATATTATGAGATAACCATTTCTATCTTATTAACCATTTTTATTAATTCTTATGTCATGTTGTTATTCTGCCAAAATTACACTGCTATTTTTCAAGGTAAAGTCATTTTGTAGTGAATTCCATAACCATTTCCCTATCAAGGGTATTCAACATTATGCACATTTAATTATTGTTTTTATAGTTTCATATATTTATTACACATTCCATTATATTTGAATAAATAATTTTGTTGAATGATTCCATGTCATATGATCAATGTGGCACACTTATGCCCGAAATGAAATGATTAAGATGGGTGTGCACTACCACAAAACCAGCCAAGGCAGGGACCTACCATTATCACCGCTAATAGAAAAGGACTGATAAAGGGGTAAGACTTTATCAGCGCTAGATAAAAGCGCTGATAAATGTATCCTTTATCAACGATAAAACAACTGAGGATAAAGGTGTACCCTTTAGCAGTTTTTGTTTTAGCGTTGATAAATGACACATTTATGAGGGCTTCAATTATCCATTTATCAACGATTTTCTTAGTGCGGGTAAAGGATACATTTATCAGCGCTTTACTTCATTTGAATTTTTTATATTTATACTCAAAAATAATGTTTATTGTATACATTAAATAAAAAACACATGTTATAACTAAATATATATATATATATAATTAAAAAATGATAAGATTAATTATAAATATATTTATTAGAATTATAAGATTTATTATGTTTATTAATTCATTATATTTATTTGATTTGTTAATTCAATATATTTAATATATATATTTAATATATTTGTTTATATTTAATGTATTTTTTTATTTATATATATATATAATTCTTTTTAATATATATGTATAATTAAAATTATTGAATATATGTGTGTTTCCAATTAATTGGGGTCAATGAATATATCATGTGTATATGTTATGTGATCGTATATGTGCATGAATAATGTTCATTTATAGATTATAATTACATATCATGTTGATGTGTTATTGATTTATAATTCATTCTGTTTCCCATATAATATATATGTTCTAAAAAATGTTCACTTATAATTAGAATTACATTATATTTAAAAAATAAATATATATTTTATTATATTTTCAATGATATATATATAAACATACCTTTCAAATACATTTTTAATTATTATTATAATTATCTATATATAATTAATATATTTATAATCTTTTAAATATAAATAATTAATATATTTATTTTATGTATTTATATGATTATAAATATAATAACTATATTTATTTTAATTTTATAAGTATAAATAAAGATATATTAATTTAGAGTTATAAATATTAATATATATATATATATATATATCTTTATCATAAATATAATTTTAAATAAATATATAATAAGATAAAAAAATTATTAAATTTATATATTTATCAGCACTTTTATTAGCACTGATAAAGTATGGAATTATCAGTGCTACAAAAAGCGCTGATATAGTGGGTCATTATCAGCGTTAAAATGTATAGCGCTAATAAAGACACCCATTATTAGTGCTACAAAAGTGATGATAAATTCCTACCTTTGTCAGCGCTAAAAAAGCACTGATAATGTGGGTCCTTATCAGCGCTTTTCATTTTAGCACTAATAAAGGATCCATTTATCATTTCTTTTTACTATCACTGATGAAGGTCCCCGCGGGATTTATAAATGCCACCGGGTCCTCCTCCTCCTCCCCACACCCTGTCAAGATCTCGTGGAAGCCCTACCCTGTGCCTCTGCCACTGCCACCTCTCTACCGCTAACACCTTCTACTCCTCCTCTGACGTGGCCTCCGCCTCACTCTTCTGTTTTGGCGCCTACTACTCATCCTCCTCCTCTTGTCACAACTACTCCTCCCTACACCTTGTCATGCTGTCGCGGAGTCCCTACATTGTACCTCCGCCGCTGCCTCCTCTCTGCCGCTACCTCATTCTCTTCCTCCTCTGCCATGGACGCCGCCTCATTCTCCTCCTCCGGCGCCTACTTCTCCTCCTCCCCCTCTTCCTCCTCCACTGCGGCTCCTTCTCCTCCTCCTCATCTGCCACGACTCCTCCTCCTCCTCCTCCACTATGGCCTCATCCTCCACCTACTCCACCTCTGCCTCCTCTTCCACCTCCTCCTCATCTGCCTACTCTGTTGACTCTGCTGCCTCAGCTGCCTCCGAGCATCCTCTACTGCCTCTGGTGCCTCAACTGCCTCAGCTGTCTTTGCTGCCTCCGCTGCCTACGTGTTGCCTCTGTTTCCTCCGCTGTCGATGCCTCCTCCTCCTCCACCACCGAGTCCTCCTTCTAAAGGTGTGTAAAATTGAATTTGCATGAATTAATTATGTTTGAATTTATTGTCAATATTGATATTAATTATGATTTGGCATGATTCTTGTGTGTGATGCTTGTGTGTGTCACACATGTATATGTGGCTGGTTACATGTTTGATCTTGATTAGCTCTCCCCACTATAGTCTTGTGATAGAAACCTTAATAGAGAGAGTATTGTTTTTGATATTTTGTTACACTAGATTTGGATTTCACTCTATCTAGTGGCCCTTAGTATGGATCTTTCTATAATTTTGGATTCTACCCTATAGTTAGTCCGGGTATGGTTTGACCCGTCCGTGTTGGTGAATTCATGTCATCAGGTGAGACATGCCAACGAGATGAGACATATGTTTAGTATGTTATATATTTTACACTATATTGTACACTATTCTCCTTGGGTTCAAAAAAAAAACAAACCTTAATATGGTTTCTACCAATTCCTACCCACTACCCACTCTCTCTGGGTTGGGTCATATACCAATTCAAATATCACATCCTTTCATATAACATACCAGTGCCACCAACCTCTCACATTAGGGTGTGCTTCACATATCCTCTAATTCGACAACATAGTAGCTGCTCCCCTCTCACTTATGGTGGGTCTCACCATCGCATCACATGAAAAACATTTTGAGGAGGGAATATCTATAAACAACCTCTCACAATACTACTCCAAACCAATAATAATTGATCCCCATTTCTATATCTCACGTCATATTATCATACAAAAAATGATCTATGGAGGGAATCACAATATCCAACCTCTATCACAAGTCAAAATGCACCATCAATAGGTGGATCTCATGGAAGTCACACACCAATCCTTTTTGACCAATGCCTTATCACTCAAACTAGGGTCGTACCAACACTTTATCACTTAAATAAATCCCATCCATATTGTCTCATGCCACAACACATATAAATAGTAATATAAAGAGGGTATCTAGATAGACAACCTCTCGTACTAGTTATCCACATCATCAACAGGTGGGCCCCATAGATGATCATACTTCAACTAGGTGAAAGTCATATGATGTCCCAATATCTTAGTCAGTCTGACGATAAATGATAAAAGTCACCATCCATTTTTCCTTGCATAATAATCTCCTTAAAACCAACTTGGTTATACATGAAAATTATTCCCAACTTATCAACATTAAAATTCCGCCTATAAGGAAATATACTGGGTTCTACAAACCTAACACATCTCTACTCATTGATACCAACACACACTCATCTCTACATGGTAATGTCACAACCCACATGCTATACTTGATCTAGGCCTCGATAGTCTAGTCTATATCATTTTCTTATTCCAACATTAAAACTCATTTAAACTAAAAAATGACCATCCTAAAAAACTCACACTAAGAACCTTGGATACCCTATGCTAAGTCATCCAAACTATTACTATGACCCTCACTTAGGTAACATATCATATATTTCCTTGGAGATATCTTAATCCAATTATAAGGAGGAAATCCTCTATGTCACACTTCACCGATCCCTATATGGATTACCTATTCATCACACACACCATGACTCTTATATATCCTTAAGAGAGTGTTCTCCATCATACGTGAGATGTAAAATTATATTATCCATCTTCATTAGGACTAAGAATCTAATACCTACTATAATTGCCTTAGAAAACCAAACTGCGCTATACCAATCTCATACCAAACTCGAACCTCTCATAAACACAACTAGAAACCTCACCTCCATGGAGACATAATCTTAGGTTGATCACAAAATCACAATCATTCAACAGAACCCTCACTCTATCTCTTGGTGGATCAAAAACACCCGATTTATTTTCCTAGGTTTCTCTTGATTTATATCCCTTTCACTAGAACACATATACTCATGCATGAATGCACAATCATGTATAAATTGGAACATGGTTTTGTATTATAGAGTCTACCTACAAAAACAATTGGAGTAAACCCCTCACCAAGATAAAATCATCCACAAACAAGACAATAAATGCATTATCTAATCTTGTACCAATGATTGAGACCCAATCTCAAGGAACTATAGCCAAATAATTAATTATAGAAAATTAAAATTAATTATTCACATTATTATAATTAGGAATAATCTTTTAAAAACTCACTAGGAAACACAAAACCACCTAAACCACATAAAATATGGATCATTCATCATACGAGGATAACCTATAGCCAATAGAAAAAAAATCTACATAATCTGAATTGATTTGAAGATGATATAGTAAAATCATCACACAAATCCTAGTTTAAATCATCCAAAATCATAGGGAAATAATGGATAATAGTAATGGTTGAATTATGAGGTAAAAACTCACTAACACACTATAAAAACTCCAAATAACCACCCCTCATCAAGGGGGATAGAAGAGAGGAATAGAATGGATGAATCCCAAGAACCACCCATGATTTTCTATTAATGAGCACACCCCCACCATTTTTGATGTATCTAGTTTTTTATCTAAATTATATTCATATTCCTTCTCCCATAACCTATATACCCGTCCATTTTATTTCAAATAGGATGAATATAAATAAATAATGGATGAATGCTGAGATACCAGTTCCAAATGACCAGGGAGACATTCATACGGTGGAAAAAGATGTTTGAACAATCATTTCATGGCCGTCGAATCTTGTAAAAAAATCATGTTGACCAGGAGGTATTCATTTACAATTAATTTTTCAAGCATAAACTTCAACATTTAATTATAAATGGTCATAATAGATGAATATTATTATAGAAGGACAAAAGGAATGAGCTAAAATGAAGGAGCAGCTTAAAAGGATCAACCAACTGATCAAAATGATCTACTGAGAGCACCTTCACCCCGCCCGTTTATATCCACATTTAACATCATTGAAAGCACATGTTGATATGAAAATAAAAGCTGGAAATAATCACACAATTGATTGTGTAAAAGATATGTATGGATAAGAAACATTAGATTTTGTTAGTGCTGACGTTGTAGCTGGAATCGTCACATATGACTGGCTAAGCGCCTCAGTTATAAATGTATACATGAGGTATGTTTCCATGATTTTATTTTACCGAAGCTAATATACCATGCTAATTATGGCTAAATACATTTCCAATTTTGTTACAGGAATATATATTAAAATCAATTGAGGGTATTTCCCATTAACACAATTTTGGACTCATTAGTCCTCACACCATGTCTATAGAACAAAAAGAAATAGATTCTGATTTTCTGGATGAATTAATGTAAAACATGCTCAGAACGTTTCAATGAAAAATTATGAATGACTGACTATTTTTAATACCAATGTTGGAGGGGTAAAACTCTACATTTTAATCATATCAATTATACTTTCATTTCTGTCATTACTTATTCCTTTTTGTGTTTTTAGGAAGCGTTGGATGCTCATTACAGTCAATTTGGATAGTCCAAAGATTTATTTTTTGGTTTCACTTCATGGATATCCAACAAACCAACCACACATGATAGAGATTGTCAATTTGTAATACACTAGATCCAACATTTTATAACTAAATATCTAGTTATTTAATTTATATTATCTTTTAATGAGGATTCTGTTATGATAGGGAAGCGTATGAATGTCATCTAAAGGCTGGAATGAATCCATGGCCTAAGGATGACAAGGTGCACAAGATCTACAAATGGAGAAGTATCAGGGTATATATAATTATATTTCACAATCCAAATACATATCAAAACAAATTACGTGTTTTTCTCGATGTTTCTATAGTGTCTGAAACAAAAAACCGAAAGGATTGTGGTTATTATGTTTGTAAATTTATGAAAGAGATCATATTTCGTTAATAAAATAGCATCCCTGAAAAGGTATTTTTGAAAATAATTACTAGTTAATTTAAAACAATTATTAATCCATTATGTATTTATATTTTTTCTCGTACTACTATTACTTTCTCAAAAACACATATTCACAAGATGATATAGATGTGTTTAGAAACCAATGGGCATCATACCTGATGGAAGAATGTAAACAAATAGGACAATGAAGGTGAATTCCTACTACTTATGTTATCTTTATATGATCATTGATATATCCCTTATTTACACTTATTGAGCATCTATGATCACCCATTCTTATGTTTCATATCCGTAGATTATGAAGAGTGGTTTTAGAAATGACTTGAGTTTCTTCTAAAGAATAACTTAATGAGAGACTCTTATGAACTACTGACATACAGAATACTAAGAAAACACATTCTGATTGTTCTGATACATTAGGAAAACATTCCATGAATCATTTGTGATGTGTATGAATAAACCGCACCTCAATTCGACATATGGTGTGACCAGTATGTCTAAAAGTGTTTGATATTAGTTTGAAATTGACATTAACTTTAGAAAACAACACAAGTGACATACAGAATACGATGAAAATGAGTTTAGATTGTTTTGATACATTATTATAATGATCCATGAGTCATTTTTGACGTGTAAGAATCAACCACACCTCAATCTGACGCACGGTGTGATCGGTATGGCTAAAAGTGTCTGATATTAGTTTGAAATAGACATTAACTTTAGAAAACAACAATAGTGACTTACAACAAACCGATCAAATGCGTTTGGATTATTCTGATACTTTAGGAAAACGAACCATGAGTCATTTTTGACGTGTAATAATCAACCGAACCTCAATCCGACACACAGTTTTACTGATATGGATAAATGTTTCTGATATCCGTTTGAAATTGACATTTACTTTTGAAATCAACAAAAGTGACATAAGTAAAACTGAGCAAACACAATCGTATTGTTTTGATACTTTTGGAAAACGATCCATGAGTAATTTTTGACTTGTAAAAATCATCCACACCTCAATCCGATGCACGGTGTGACCGGTATGGATAAAAGTGTCTGATATCAATTTGAAATTGACATTAACTTTATAAAACAACACATGTGACATACGGATAAACAAGAAAATGCGTTCGGATTGTTTTGAAACATTAGGAAAACAATCCATGAGTCATTTGGGATGTGTTAGAATCAACCTCACCTCAATATGACGCATCGTGTGACAAGTATGGATAAAAGTGTCTGAAATCAGTTTGAAGTTGACATTATCTTCAGAAAACAACACAAGTGACATACGACAAAATATTCAAATGCATTTGGATTGTTTTGATACTTTACGAAAATGATCCATGAATAATTTGTGACGTGTATGAATCAAACGCACCTCAATATGACACACGGTGTGACTGGTATGGCTAAAAGTGTCTGATATCAATTTGAAATTGACATTAACTTTAGACAACAGCACAAGTGACATACGAAACACCAAAAAAACTGTTTGGATTGTCTTGATACTTTAGGAGAATGATCCATGGGTCATTTATGACGTGTAAGAAACAATAAAACCTTAATCTGATGCATGGTGTGACTGGTATGGCTAAAACTATTTGATATCAGTTTGAAATTGAAATAAACAATAGAAAACAACACATGTGACATACGAAAAACTATAAAAATGCATTCCTATTGTTTTGATACTTTAGTAAAACAATCCATGAGTCATTTGTGATGTGTATGAATCAACTACACCTTAATATGATGCACGGTGAAACCGTTATGGCTAAACATGTCTGATATTAGTTTCAAATTGACATTAACTTTTGAAATCAACACAAGTGACATACGGAAAACTGAGAAAATGCGTTCATATTTTTTTGATGATTTAGGACAAGGGTCTATGAGTAATTTTTGATATGTAATAATTATCCTCGCCTCAATTCGATGCACGGTGGGACTGGTATGGCTAAAATTGTCTGATATCAGTTTCAAATTGACATTAACTTTAGAAAACAACACATGTGACATACGAAAAACTAGGCTAACGTGTTCAGATTGTTTTGGTACTTTAGGACAACGATCCATGACTCATTTATGATGTTTATGAATCAAACGAACCTCAATATGATGCACGAAGTGACTAGTATGGCTAAAAGAATCTGATATCCGTTTCAAATTGACATTAACAATAGAAAAAACAGAAGTGACATATGGAAAAAAATGAAAACACATTCAGATTGTTTTGATACTTTAGTAAATTGATCCATGAGTCATTTTTTTATGAATAAAAATCAACCGTACCTCAATCCGATGCACAGTGTGACCGGTATGGCTAAAAGTGTCTCATATCAGTTTCAAATTGACATTAACCTTATAAAACAACACAAGTGACACACATCATACCATGAAAACACGTTTATATTATTTTGATACTTTAGGACAACGATCTACAAGTCATTTTTGATGTGTAGGAATCAACCACATATCAATCTGATGCACGGTGCGGATGGTATGGCTAAAATTTTTTAATAACAGTTTAAAATTGGAATTGTCATTAGAAAACAACACAAGTGACATTCAAAAAACCGATAAAACAAGTTTTTATTCTTTTGATACTTTATAAAAACAATCCATGAGTCATTTGTGATGTGAATGAATCAACCTCATCTTAATATGATGCACGGTGTGACTAGTATGGCTAAAATATCTGATATCCTTTTGAAATTGACATTATCATAAGAAAAAAACACAAGGGACATATGACAAACTGAGAAAATGTGTTCGGATTGTTTTTACACTTTTGGACAATGCTCCATGAGTAATTTGTGATGTGTACGAATCAACCTTACTTCAATCCGACACATGGTGTGAATGGTATGGCTAAAAGTTCCTGATATCAGTTTCAAATTGACATTAACTTTAGAAAACAACAGAGGTGACATACGACAATCCTAGAAAACACATTCAGATTGTTTTGATACTTTAGGACAATGATCCATGAGTCATTTTTGATCTGTAAAAATAAACAGGACCTCAATCCGATGAACGATGTGACCGGTATGGCTAAAAGTGTCTGATATAAGTTTCAAATTGACATTAAATTTATAAAACAACACAAGTGACATACAAAAAACTGAGAAAATGCCCTCATATTGTTTTTATACTTTATGAAAATGATCCATGGGTCATTTGTGATGTGTAAGAATCAACCGAACCTCAATATGATGAATGGTGTGAACGGTTTGGATAAAAGTGTCTAATATCAGTTTCTAATTGACATTAACATTAAAAAACAACACAAGTGACATAAGAAAAACTAAGGATATTGATTCTTATTGTTTTGATACTTTAGTAAATTGATACATGAGTCCTTTTTTAGGTGTACAAATAAACCGCACTTCAATCTGATGCTTGGTGTGACTGGAATGGCTATAAGTGTCTGATATCAGTTTCAAATTGAAAATAGCTTTAGAAAACAACACAAGTGACATACAAGAAAACCATGAAAACGTGTTCAGATTGTTTTGATACTTTAGTAAAATGATCCATGAGTCATTCTTGATGTGTAAGAATTAACCGCACCTCAATCTGATGCACGGTGTGACTGGTATGGCTAAAAGTGTCTGATATCAGATTCAAATTGACATTAACATTAGATAACATCACAAGTGACATATGGAAAACTGAGAAAACTTGTTCGGATTGTTTTGATACATTATAACTACAATTCATGAGTCATTAATAATATGTACAGATCAATCATTGCTAAATCTGATGCACAGTGTGACCGGTATGGCTAAAAGTGTCTGATACCAGTTTCAAATTGACATTAACTTTAGAAAACAACACAAGTGACATACAAAAAACTGAGAGAATGCGTTCGGGTTTTTTGGTACTTTAGGAAAACGATTCATGAGTCATTTGTGACGTTTACGATTCAACCACACCTCAATCCGACGCACGTTGTGACTGGTATAGCAAAAAGTTTCTGATATCAGTTTCAAATTGACATCAACATTAGAAAACAACACAAGTGACATATGGAAAACTGAGAAAACATGTTCAGATTGAATTCATACTTTATTAAAATGATCCACGATACATTTTTGACGTGTACGAATCAACTACACCTCAGTCCGACCCATGGTGTGACTGGTATGGCTAAAAGTATATGATATCAATTTCAAATTGACATTAACTTTAGAAAACAACACAATTGACATAAAAAAACTGAAAAAATGCTTTCGTAATATTTTGATACATTAGGACAACAATCCATTAGTCATTTTTGAAATGAAAAAATCAACCGTACCTCAATCTGACGCACGGTGTGACCGGTATGGCTAAAAGTGTCTGATATCAGTTTTAAATTGACATTAACTTTAGAAAACAACAAAAGTGACCTACCGAAAACTGGGAAAATGCGTTAATATAGTTTTCATACTTTAAGAAAACAATCCATGAGACATTTGTGTCATGTAAGAATCAACCGCACCACAATCCGACGCACGGTGTGACTAGTATGGCTAAAAGTGTCTGATATCAGTTTCAAATTGACATTAACTTTAGAAAAAAACACAAGTGACATACCAAAAACTGAGAAAATGCCTTCAGATTGTTTTTATACTTTAGTAAAATGATCCATAAGTCATTTTTGAAGTTTATGAATCAACCGCACCTTAATCCAATGCACTGTGTGACCAGTATGGGTAAACTTGTCTGATATCAGTTTCAAATTGACATTAACTTTAGGAAACAAAAGATGTGACATACGGAAACCCAAGAAAACGTGTTTGGATTGTTTTGATACTTTAGAAAAATGATCCATGAGTCATTTGTGACGTGTATGAATCAACTTCATCTCAATCCAACACACAGTGTCACCGGTATGGAAATCATTGTCTGATATTAGTTTCAAATTGAAATTATCTTTAGAAAACAACACAAGTGACATACAGAAAACTGAGAAAACGTGTTTGGATTCTTTTGATACATTAAAAAATGATCCATGAGTCATTTGTGATGTGTAAGAATCAACCGCACCATAATCCGATGCACGGTGTGATTGGTATGGCTGAAAGTGTCTGATATCAGTATCAAAATGAGATTAACTTTAGAAAACAAAACAAGTGACATATGGAAAACCGAGAAAACGTGTTCAGATTGTTTTGATACTTTAATACAATGATCCATGAGTCATTTTTTATGTGTAAAAATCAACTTCACCTCAATCTGGTGCATGGTGTGACCGGTAAATATTTTCATTAGATAAAGAATCTGTATTTATTAAATGAGATAAATCAACAAAAAAATATTGATTTTACATTATTCCCTTTTATTGTTATCAGAATGAAAACATTTGAGTTTATCATTTCCATATTTTAGTTTCAAATTTCCATATTAATTTATTCTTTCATATTAATGTTTTAATTTATTTCATAATTGTATTACAAACATAATATTTGTTTTCTTATATAGGTGATTTTTTCCTTGAGTTCAGATGTTTTGTATGGAAACAAATACCTTGGAAGACAATTTTTGAGAGGTGATCACAGATATCAAAGGATGAAACATTAATGCTTATAACTTTTATTGGATAATGGTAATTTTAACCATGTAAATCATTGTTTGAAATGTATATAGCAGTGTGTTTTTATTCATGATGTTAAGTAAATGTATATAGCATTGTTTGACAAAATATTGTGTGCGATGTGTCATACTTCGGTTCTTGGATCATGTGCATGTGCTATTTTGTGCAGGTGTGTAGGTGTGCAGGTGCTGGTTGTGTAGGTGCAGGGGTAGGTGCCATTATCAGTGCCACTACTGAAAAAACGACATATAATCGCAGTTCAAAACTATGGGTATTGCCCCCAAAAACGTGGGTATAGGCTATACCCACGGTTTGGGGAACTGTGGGATGGAACAACATCGGTATAGGTATGTAACCTATACCCACGGTTTTCCAAAACTGTGAGTATAGGTTTCCTACCACCGTGTCACCGAAACATAGCCAATTTCCACGGTGTCAACAACTTTTACCCACGGTTTCAAAACAGTGGGTATAGGTCCTAAAATAATGCAGGCGCCGAGTTTCGATCCCGCAACCTCTTCACTGCAAACACTGCATCTAACCACTCCCCTAACATCACCTATATGTATATATATATATATTTAGTTAAATATAGTTTTAAAAACCGTGGGTATAGAGGGAAGAATCGTGGGTATAGGGTTCCCGCCAAAAAAATATTCCTTCCCGTGGAAAAAGTTTTTCCCACGCACACAAAAGAGACATATACCCACGGTTTTTCATAACCATGGGTATAATTATTTTATCCTAGACCTATCCCCAATGTATTCCCCAAAACTGTGGGGATAGGTACCCCTATACCCACGGTTTTGGGGTACCGTGGGTATACTTCACTTTTCAGGACCTATCCCCATGGTTTTGGAAAACCGGGGGGATAGCCCCCCTATACCCACGGTTTTGGAAAACCATGGGTATAGGTCCTGAAAATTCACCTATTCCCACGGTTTTGAGGAAAACCATGGGGATAGGTCCATTTTATAGTGGTGATCTTTTTTGAGCACTGATAAAGGATTTCTTTAACAGTGCTAAAAGATTGCGGATAAAGGTCCCCATTATCAGTGCTCAGGATATCACTGATAAAGTCCCACCTTTATCAGTGCTCACAAAAATCGCTGATAAAGGGTGGCCTTTATCAGCTCCTTTTGGAGCAATGATAAAGGGGACCCCCCCCCCCCATTTATCTACACTGGTATTAACAACGATTTTCTAGCACTGTTAATGTCTGTTTTTAGTGCTGATAAAAGTCCAAGTTTTAGTAGTGGTTCTTCGATAGCACTCCAATGCGTTGGGTAAGGACTAGTATCATGATATTTCAAGTTATATAAGAGATTAATCATGATAATTCAAGTGCAATGTGGGTTACTCATGCTCCATTTTCAATGAGCCTTATTTCATGCTAATATCATGAATAATGTTGCTATGAGATTTCAATGTTATGATAATCATGAAATATCAAGGATTTATGTTCAAGTTTATCTTCTGTTCCATTGATATTCCTATTGACTAATAGGTACATTATTCTTTATTTTATTACATTTTTCTCCCTTAAAATTATGTATTAGTCATTCTTTTCACATGTATGTCCTCTTGTGATCCCATGCAATGCTATGTACAACGGAAATTGTGGTCATGTAATGTAATTTTTCAATAAAGATGTTTTGTTTTATGTTATATGTCATTATGTAACATTCCTTATTTCCAAATACACTTCACCTCTTGACATTCAATGTTTTCTTATGTCCATGTTTATGTAATACATTAATTTGTGTGTGTAATAAAGAGTAGGGTTGTTATAGATAATCCATGAAGTGAGGTATAAATTTTTAACCACTCCTTTCACATTTCAATTTGATTATGCTAAATCATTCATCCTAAAATTACATTACAATATCATTAAAGGAAAAAAAATATTCATTAATATATATATATTAATGTAATTTTTGTACATTCATTAACCACATTCACAATTTACCTTAATAATAAATGAACCCATCCTTAGTTCATTATGCGGACTACCACCTCTGTCACCCAACACATTTAATTTTTTCTAACCACCACAAAAGGATGGTATGATTTTGTCCTTTATTATGTAATTATTATATTAATGAAATATATTACATCATTAAATGATAAATCATATCATTTCATTAACCAATTCAATGGAAAACGAAATCATTATCCATGTGTACTTGTAGATTGCGGCCTCCATGGAATGTTTGATTTTCCATTTCAATTTTCTTCAATGCCTTACATGGTTGGTAATGAGCATTAATTTATGGATATATATTATATTTATGATATCCTTGATTATATTTTATGAATAATTGATTAAACTATTATTGGTATGATCAATAAACAATTATCATTATGTGATTTTTTAAAATGAGCACACTAATATCAATTTTCCTTAGGATTCAATAATGTTTACTATGAAATATTTTCAGCGACCTGATATATAGAATAAATATACCCATGAAAAAAATTATGTTTTAATTTTGTGTATCTAAATTTTACTTTGGAATAATGTATATATCTATTTTACCATGAATACTAAATTGATCCTTCCATCACGATGAGTTTTCCTATATCTTATACCAATTTAATGGTAATAGACCCTACATTTAGGAAGCTGGGGTTGGGGTTGATACTGTTGGTATCATAGGATGTTTAGTAGAAAACATGTTAAGTAGACTTTGGGAAACAAAGGTCATGTATTATAATTATATTATTGACATAATGATAAGTATATAATAATATCCTAAATTTTTGTTATGGTAGATATTATGTGGTTTTTATTTGAAAAACATATCTATATGGATACAACAAGTGGATGTGGTTTGGGAATTGATATACATTGCAGAATAAAACCATAAAGGATGTTCGAGGATTGACTCAAGTGTAACCTGATATGTGGAAATGGGATTTACTACATAATAGGTCTGAAACAATCAAGGGATGCAATTAGGATAATATACATTTTATTTACAAACCATTATAAGTTAGTTGAAAAGATGATAAAAAATTATACAATATGATAAACCGAATATTTTTATATTGGAAATAAGGTTTCATGATTTTGAAATATAATAAAGGACTATATGGTGTGCTCACTATGATTAATGACTCCCACACTATGTGTTTTAGTTTTATTTAGTGGATGGATAAGAAGGTAATAATTATTAATATGAACATGAAGGACAATGTGGTGAAAATGAAAATCCAAGTGGGAATTCAATTGAATTGAATTATATCAGGTTTATTCAAAATAAAATTTCAAAAATTATTAGTATCAAAATAGAAATTAACTAACTCTTGCGCTCACCAAAGACAAAGAGGATGATGTTTTCCAAGAGATAGAGTGGTGGAGACCATGAAGAAAATAATGCATTATTTCCATGATGTTATGTATGTGTAAATAGAAACAGATTTAATTTTTTCAAAGGATCATGGAAATAAATTATGTGTGTAAAATAAGGTCATAATGAAAATAATTTCCATGTAAAAATGAATTATATGTTGGATGTAACTAAATCAAATCATAATGATCCATTTATATATTCTTGCAATAAATTTGGAGAAATTGGGGATTACATGAGTTAATTCCTTCCGATAAAAGTTAACCCCTAAACCTTGGAAGGGCCGAAGTGGAAATAAAATTTATGAATTATTAATGTACATTGATTCATGAAATTATATGTTGAAGTGTTTTATCGAATGTTATTTTGGTAATAAGAATCCTAAAGAAACTAATGATTTTGTTAGATTTTAGAATAAATTATGTATTCATTAACATAATTGTTATGGATCAAATAATGACATAATGAGTTAATATTTATCAAAACTTAAAAGTATTAAATACATTTTTTATGTTTTATGGGATGGAAGTCTACAAGTATTAGAGATATTTTTTGAGACATTTGTCACAATAAAATGTTTTCTTCGAAAGGAATTTTGAGGAATAATGAATTTTCATAATATGGACATAAGTTTAAAGGTATTTTTAACCATTAGGGTTAACATGAAAATTAATTAAATTGTAATAATATTCAAATAAAATTATTGTTCATTTTAATTATTTTTTTTATTGAAAATTTTATTAAAAATTTCATTTAAGGACTAATTTTATTTCTAGAATATCCAACAATTTTTTCAAACACTATAGTAATTATATATTTTATAATAAGGAAAAACATCATGTAAGTTGAAAATCCATCACATTCGTCATGGTGGTAGGGCATGAACACATGACTGATACACGATATGGGTTATATGTATACCACATGCCTACATGATGTATTAATTAATGTGTCATTGTTTTTAGTTCAATAATTTAACTAATAAATATTAATTATGAACAGTTGGTATTACCCTTGAATTTTAGAGATTAATATCTTAACCATATCCATTTTTGAAAATAGTTTGAAACAGAAGGAAATAATTTTAAATCATTTATGGATATTACGACCTTCTAAACATAAACAGTAGTTCTTCAGGGTTAAAAGATATCATTTTTTATATTCATTTAATGAATGAAGGGATGAACTATAAATTTATCGAAGAAAAAACAAATGAATTTTTTTTTCTTATAGAATGATATTTATTAAAATTATTTATTTATATTTTTAAGATAGAAAAATAACTCATCAAATTGATAAAAATATCTTGAAATGTTGTCCTATTATTATAATTTATTATTATATCAATCAAATTTTCACACATATTAGATTTAATGTTGTGATCCCATCAACATTATATTGACCAATAACATAATTTTGAATTGTAAAATCAATAACTCTCTATAATTATTTATTATTTTCCTTCATTTCTATATCATTACTTTCCACTAATGTTCTATTACATAGAACCCTAGTTATATGTTATTCCATATGGTAATTATACTTCTTTTCAATCTTATAAAAATAATATTTTATTAAATCATTTTTGGATGTGGTTTTTTTATCATAATAATTTCAAAATTTCAAATGATTTATTACTGAGAGAATGTATTCATTGTGAGGGAAAAATTTATTTATGGTGGGGATAATGTAGCACCCAAAAAATTTAAAAATACATGATTGAAACACAACACCATGAATAAGAGGGAATATAAAATTTAATTATTTTATAATATATTCATTATTTCAAATAAATTCAATATATGATATATCTTTTAATGAATGAATTAGTAAGTAATCTTGTATTAAAAATAACAATGATATTCATTGATAGATTATGTTACTCCTAAGACAATGTTTTACAGAATACTATTAATATTATTAGTCAAAATGAAAATTATCTCATAGACATTAAATTAGAAGTATTGAATTTTAGTAACTACCTTATGAATATATATGGTCAATATCATTGGTTACCAATTTATTATAAATGAAAATAAAAATAAATGAAATATAAAGGAATTTTTTTTACAAAAAAAATTATTTCTATGAACCCAAATGCATTTTATCCTGATAAATTAAATTAATTACATGATGTGAAGATATTAAAGTTATTTATATATTATAAACTCTATAAAATGTTTTAAAATTCAATCTATATAATTTATAGGAAAAAATAATATCAAATCCAATTTTAGACAATAAAACATTTTTTTCCTAAATGTAGTCTTTCCGACATTTAACGGCGCACAAGTTTTAATATAAAATTTTTAAAATATTATAAATTTAATTTGAAGAAATGATCTAAATTTTTTATATAATAATGTAAAAATTATCTTAGGATTGATTTTTATATTTTTTTAGATGTTTCATTTTTTGATAAATAGTGAATAATACTGAATTATAATAAAAACCAACTTTTCATCTAATTAATATATAATATTATGTTATATATTTCCTGGTTTTAACGTAAAAATAGTTAAATTATATTTCTATTAATCAAAATTATGTAATTGTAATTGTAATTTATTTTTTATTTAGATATAAAAACATAGTAATCTTTTGAACATTTTTTCTTTAAAAACTCTCTTTCTCATCATATTTGTAGAATTAAATTTAAATTAATATTTTTTCTAATTTTATTGATGATATTTTGAAAAATAAAATCTATATTTCAAATGAAAATTATTTTTAATTTATAACAATTTTGAATCACTTTTTACCGATGTTATTATTGAAAATAGGTAAAATGTATTATAGCGATTAATAGAGAAATAAGTTTAATAAGGAAAACAATTAAAAATAAGAGGGAAAATGAAATAAAACATGAATTCCCCCATTTTATGGACTTATTTACACCGTATAACTCCTAATATATATATGGGTCCATTATTGGGGCCACTCTAAATGAAAAAAAAGTGTCATCACACAATACATTTAAAAAATTACTATAGTTTTACTCACCCAACATAAAAAAAGTCCACCCCCTCTCATCCAGTATTCAAACCTTTAAACAACATATATTTATCAAATACTAGGAAAAATATTAACAATTACATCATATAATACTATAATCCTTATTTTATGAATAAATCTACCCTTTTATATTTTTATTGCGAAACTTACGGGGATCCCTGAAGAAGAGACCATGTTTTTCTAAAACTGTTTTTTTATTTCCTAAGACACTTAATTAATTTATACTTATATCAAGATTATATATTTAAATAATTATATTAAATATAATAAAATGTTTTTTTTTGTAAAATTAATGACCTAAAAATAACCACACATTCAGGTAATGGGTTATGAAATCCTCGTTAATGTGTACGACGGACTACCACCCCATGTATCGATATCGTTCATTTCTTAATTACCATAATTCATGGTTGGGAATAATGAATAATTAATTAGTTATATATGATATATATTATTTTAATGAAGTTATTATTATTCATTAATTATTGTATAACAAAAAATTTAATTCATTTCACTTTGATGGAATTCAATATCGCCAAACTTCTGTACGGTGGGATACCACCTCACAAAGCGAGGTGCTTCATTCCCACATTTAATAGAACTTATTAAGGAAGGGTTTAAAATATATATGTGATATATATGAAAGAAAAATGATACATTAATAATATATATATATATATAGATATATATATATATTTCTTTTGATTTTCTTTAATTAGGATAAGAAAAGGGAAATATCATTCATTCATACATATGACCTACTATTTCCATGAATATTGTATTTCATTTCCTAACACCAACATTTATAGACTACTGTATTTATAAATGTATATAATGAATATATATATAATAAATATATAGAATATTTAAATCATGGTTTACATTTTGGAGATGATAAAATAACGATCAAGGAGAAATAAATAATAATTCAAAAAATATTCCAAAACAAGATAATTAACAACAGAAACATTAAAAAAAATGGAATATTTCTAACAAATGGGTGATAAGATGTTATAATATAAAAATATTATATATTATATATTACCAAGTAGGAAATAATATCATAATGAAATCCCTTTTTTTTGTTATATTACTTAGTTGTTGTCATTAATATTATACAATTATGTGTGCAATGAATTTTAAAAATATATATTTGTATTTTAAATTTTTTCATTGGATTCATAGTTCCTACAACTAATCAATTTATAGATAAATTTTCACTTCAGCATTTCAATAATTTTTAGTTGTTTTTTTCAGAATCCCATTCTAATTGAGATTTATTATTATTTAGTTTCCATTAAAGTAAATTATTTTAATATTTTTTAATGAAACCATTACATTTATTCTTGTCTAGTTATAAATTATTTGTTTCAATAGTTAAAAAAAATTTCCACCCTTTTTTACTTATTATTATTGATAAATTCTTTTAATAATATATGAATTCATTTCTATCTTTGGGAGAAATTTTTTTTCAATTCAAAACCACCTTTTCTATGAATGTTTCAAAATATTTTCTATAACCTTTTCAAACAGTTTTATTAAAAAACATTTTTACCCATTATTTATTGATAGATAATGATTTAAATGCAATATTATTGACACTTTCTAAACAAGGAATTTTTCTTACCTTTTACTGTATAAATGGAATTCTCTTTACATCATGTACTGAATTGCCCGCTAATATAGATATCATTTCCTTAATGATTCATTTTAAATTTTATAATGTTAATTTTAAAAAAAATGATATCAAAATTAGTTTTCAGTGAAATTGGATTTTTAATATTTTTTTCAGAATGAAATTGATAGTTTTGTCAAGGATGTTTTTAATGATATTTGTTTTGGTAATTCTATTTATTAACGGAAACAATAATTAGTTCTTTCTCAAATGGTTTTGTGTTTTATTGATACAATCGTCATTATTTCTATTGATGGGTTATGATCATTATGACTAAAGAAAATATTGATATTTACTTCATCAATTCATTATTTTATTCAATAAATTTAAGTTTAATTGTTAACATTATTGTGATAATTATGTAATAAACATCTCATAAATATCCATAATATTAATCATGGATATTATTATTTCCTAAATCGTTTACCATTTTTACGTACGATGTTCACTTCAAAATATATTTGATTAAATCATGAACTATTTATTAATCTGTAATATCTAAAAAATATGGATATTTGATAATAAGACACATTTTTCATGAATTAAATAAATTATTCGATATATAGTGATTGGTTTGGATGTTCAGATATTGTTAGGTCATGTATAATAATTTCCTTTAGATGAATCAGTAGTCCCATTGGATGAATCAATTAGATATCCTTATCTAAATTGGGTTTTAACCCATATATTAAAATTTATTCAGAATAGATCTTAATGTTAAAGGATCTATGTACCGTGGAAGCATGACATCCATTATTTATGAATTCCTTTATTCAGAATTGAGTAATCGTTATCCATGATAATTTCACTATAGAAAAATATATGTATGCATGTAATCCTCATTTTATTGATTAAATATAACATGTTATAAAATATTTAACTTTACACATTTATTTTACATTATGTTATCATGATTTTATTGTTATTTAAATGGTATGTGTTTTTAGAAATTTATCTTGCTATATTAATTAAATACTAACTTCTCAGTTTATTTATTACAATGAACATTAGATTAGTTATCTAAATTTCTATGTGAATTATTCTAATTAATTCATTATTTTTTCTCTTGCACTTAACCCTTACCATCCATTTGATCTCACCCTTATTTTTTACTATTCTACATGATTCCATATTGTATACAAATACTAATATTCAAGGACATGATTGATTAAAGAATTCCATTTTCAAAAAAAGAATGTTTTATTTAGTGTATTCAAATGTAGAATGAGAATCATATATGTATCTATTTTATGAATAATACTAAATCTATTGGTCTTTATTGATGTTTTTGATTTTATATTATGTTAATTTAATGGTATAATGCAATGAATCTGAGTTACTGGGGTTGGGGTCACTATATTTTAGTATATAAAAGTTATAAAAATGTGTTTGTCTGAAATAATAATATGTTGATAAAATGTTAATGGTATTTGTTTTTTTATTAATATTGTAAGAGTTAGGAGATGGATATGAGGGGTTTTGTGACATATGTAATCTTAGGATGAAAATTTTCCTTGCTATTGACAGAAAATTCCCAGTATATGAATCAATATGAAATATCTCAACCAAAGAGATAGAAAAGTATCTCCTTCCTCATATAAATGTTTTAAATTTTATTTTCTAAGATCGTAAACAATAAAAATATATCAAAACATAAAGTAAAAATAATACAAGGTATAATTTATTGGTTAAAATTGTAATATATTTTTATTTTGAATATTTATATAGACTAGGGAAAGGGATTTTGATTACTTTTGGTTTGAGTACGATGCCCCAAGGCCATGCTATGGATGAGGATAAGAAGGTAGCTTTTTTAATGAGATTATTATATGTTTTATCACACATAGGATCGAGATTATTGTAATTATATGATTCTTGTTATCAATAATAGGATGTATGAGAAAGTGCGGTGAGTTAATGATGGTAAATTATATAATACATACAATTAGAGTACAATGAAAAACATTGACGGTTGGGATATTGTAAAATAATTATCCATTTTCCTGATTTATTTCATTCATTTTAGAGGATCAATAGTGTTCCAAATGAACGTAGAAATTATTTAATAATGACATACTATCATTTTAGTTTGGTGGTATATCCATGGGATACAAAAATTTATCATAAAAATCATCATCAGTTATTTTTTTGTGTATAAAGTGATATGTGTGGGAGAATGTTATATTTTGTAATCATTTAAGTATTTAAATATATATAAAAATGCATTGGTGTTTTTATTTACAAATGTTCTAGATATATTTTAGAATCTGATTCATATCAAAAAAGAAATCATTGTTATGTTACTCAAACAATCGATGTGGATGATTGATAATTGACCAACATAATATTTGAATTTATTACCAATATATGATATGTTCATAGTTTAACGTCACCTGAGGTATTTGATTCCATAAATAGTTTGATTTCATAGGTTGAAAAATTTTATTCTGACTCATAATGATCCTTGATTCACATTGATTTTATAGAATGAATAATAAAAACCTATTGAAATATAGTTTCAAATGAGAATAATATACCATCCATAGATGGATATGTCCTTAAATTGTGTTAACTGAAACTTGAAGAATAATTCATTGGATTGCATGATTGTATATGGTTAAATAAGAGTGGAATATCTATGATCAATGGGATGTATTTTCAATAACATTATAAATATTTCAACACAGATGAAACCAATTGAGGGATTGTACAGTAGACAGTATTAATAACCTTTTATTGGGAAAGAATGTGTGAGCTGTCTTAGGTGCAATAATTTTTTTTGAGAGTTGACATATTCAGTAATGTTTATGAAGAATAATATGAAATTAAAATAGTGTATTCTATATTTTATTTATATTAAAGACGATGACCTGTGAGGTTTAACGATAGGGGCATAATGGTCTAAAAATTATATTTTGAAATTTGATATAATTATCTTGGAAGTTAAGGGATTCTAATAACATTTTAATGGGATCCGATGAAATTTTGGAGTGAATCGAGAAGGTTTAATATTAATGATCTTAGGTAGAATATTATGAATGGACGCATATTATTTTTTTACTATATGTTAATGAAGTATCTGCTCAATCCTAATTAAGATATTAGTTGGTATATTATAGAGATGGACCCCAATAATACTATTGTGGATAAACTATTTTGGATTATATAGTCCATGGGATGTAATATTCAACTTGATAGATGTTTTTGAGATCATGGGATTTTTTAAAGAAGTTTCTAGGAAAGGGGAAGCTGAAATGATATATATGTGGCTAGATTTGTTTACCAGATAGGAAAAATAGTTAAAACATGATAATTAAAATTATGAATTTGATTTATGTTTCTAAACATACATTTATATATATTGATATCATTAATAAGGAAAAATTAACAAATTTTTTTATCTACCTTGCACTTGTTTTCATTAAAACATCAATAAAAATAAATTTGATCATAATGAGTAAAACCTTATTTAGTTGGCAGTGAGAAATGAAATTTTGAATATAAAACTATATGTATTTTAATTATTTGTATTATAGGTAAATTTCAAAACATAAATTTATTATTATAGAGAATGTTCAACTAGAATAATCTATCCATATTTATCCAATATTTAATATTTACATTGATGAGAAAATAGAATTTCAGTTTCATTAATGTCTTGGGAGAAATATTCATTTAGAACTAAGAGTGATTTATGATTATTTGGTAAAGATTACCACACAAAATACCTATGAATCCAACATACATGTGTTTTTCTAACCAACAACAAAACATACATGTATTTCTCCAATTATTTATAACTATTTTATTTAATAAAAAATCGATATATTTTTTTATTTGATAAAAATTCAAAAACATATGATTCATTTTACAAAAACTATATTTTAAATTAAATAAATATTAATATTTTATAAATAGTTAATAAATCATAATAGAAAAAACTAATATAAATATATAATTGGAAAAATATTAATATGTGAAGAACTACACAAGTATGAAATTTTGGCATTGTATTGTATAAGTTGAAATTCATTAAAAACTGAAATATTTTAATGATCACTTTTTCTTCTATTTTCTATTAGAGGGAAAAGTCATTCATGTGGGGAAAAAACGTGTCTCCTAACACTAATAACATATTTATATTTACTTGTAGGTCATCAGAGAAGACGTATTAGTTTATCATATTAAATGAACATTTTCAATAATAGTTTATATGGAAATGGAAAAATTATTTAAAAACACAATATTTTAGCCCAATCATTGTATTTTTATTCTTTTCTAAATTTTATATAATATATATATTGAAATAAAATTATATAACTATTTTATATTAACTATTTGACACTTCCGAAATCATTACCCTTTTTTCCAACTATATTCAAGTTCTTTTTATACTCAGAAATGATTTCTATGTGCCTATGACAAACTAGAGGAATTTTGGAATGACCAATAATTTTACTATTTAATTTTTCTAAGGTAATAAATTATTATTTAGTATACATATATAACTATAATATATCAAAAAAAATTACTTCATCAATTTTTAAACATTCACCAAAGCACAGTTTGTTGTCCCTGTATCCTATACACCATGTGGGTCACTATAACTGGAGTGTCCTATGTAGTAGACTGTCGATTGTGAAGTTGGGTAAGAGGGTATGTGCATAATTGAGGTATAAATAAAAGGTAATTACAATATATGTATGAATTTGGGTAATGGGAAAAGGTCTAGGGATGGATGGAGTTAGACTACCCTGGAATATAAAAGGATGAAATTGATAAAAATGATGACTTCCACATGTATGGGTAAGCTATATAAGGGGGGGGTATAATGAGAGTAATTTTTCCAATGAATGTAGGTGAATAAAGATATGAGGAATTACATGTGAGGGGACTACATGTTGGTTCACTACATGTGGTGGAGGACTATTGCAATGGTTTAAAAGACATTTATTTAGAGAATGAAAATTTCACCCTTGATGATTCCTATTAATATTAAATATGATTTTTTTAATGTTAATACATAGTAAATAATCTAATAAGGTACTCATATGAACTATCACATTTTTTATTTTTACATCGCAAAATTGATTATTAATATTATTGATTTGAAATAACTAATCCTATTTGAAAGACATAATAAAATGAAAATTCTAGAAGTGATTTGAAAATGTTCCAAATATAACAAAACAATAAAGAAATATAGAAATACCAAGATAATTAATATTCTTTTCAAAAAAATTACCTATAATATTATGAATATATTAATTAATTTGTTTACTCACAAAATAAAAAACATTAAACAACAATTTAACCTACCAAATTGAATTCCAAATTGAGATAAAAAAATTTAGTTCTTTTTTTTAATTTTTAATCTATTGTGAAAATTTCAAATTTTAGTAGGCTATGATGAACCCCACTATAAATAAGATTGAAATATTCACAATATAATTTTTATTAAATAATTATCTTATTTAATATTATAATGTGTTTATTTCTTGAATTTTTATTGTAGAAACATTACAAATATGGGAATTCAATGACTTCTTTAATGAAAAAACTAATTTTTTATAGGTATTAAATTCATAAATAAACATATAAAATGAAATTATATGTATATGTATTACCTACAATTTCATATTCTATAAAAATTGTGAGTATATAGAAGGAATGCGAAAATAAAAAAAATCAAAAACATTACATTCTCAATAAACAAAATGTTTCATACTATTAAGTTAATAATTCATATTAATTACAACATCTAATTTAATAAAATTTACTATAATGAAGTATAATGGACCTAATAATTAACACTGGTAGATAAAATTTTAGGAATGTGACACAGTAATAAATAAAATTCTAATAGATAGTTCAAAAATTAAATTACTCCAAATCATGTATAAAACATATAAAAAATATGAAACCAGATAATTAATACAATAAAAATAAAAATATTAAATATTTTACATGTATAAAATTCTAAATATGATTGTAAAATAATCAGAAGAAAATATTTTAAGATATGTCAAAATTATACATTCTTTATTAATTTTTTTGTATTTGGGATTCATTTTAACAATTATATAATCTTTAATTGAATTAATCAATTATGTGAATACTAATTAGTTCAAATAAATTTTTTTTTCATCTACTACTTCATCAAAAAAATTTCTTTGGAATAACATCGACAATAATAAAAAATTTTGGGCTTAAAAGGGAATTGACATAAACCAATGGCTTATATTGTTATAGAATAATATAATTCATATCAAAAAGAATATAATGATTCATATCATGTACTCTAAATCTAAAACTATATATATATATTCCTGGTCATTTCATTTAATCAAACCACTTTAATTTAATAATTTATCACAATAATTTTTATAGACCTATAATTAGAATATTATACCAACAACTCCATAATATATATCATATTTTAATATCTTGGTTTTCTATCTAATTCTCTATCATAATAATCCGTTATTTTTTATTATCATGACACCTTTATTTTATGTTTCAATGTTTGTTATAAAAACTTTTTCTAATGAATTTGAATTCATTTGGTAACATTTCATTACAATCACATTCCACATTCTTCTAAAAAAATGGCAACACATTTACATTAGAATATAAATCATCACATGCTATGATTTAAACGTGAAATATATCAACATTGAATATTAAACAATTACTACTACTTTTAGAATGTAAAAAAATTACATCTAAATTAAAAAAAAAATTTAAATTTATCCACCGCTTAATACATAAAAAGTGATGTTTTATTTTATAATTTCTCAATTTTATATTAAAATATAATAATTATATGATCTAAAAGTCAATTAGAAAAATATACCATAAAAATATATAATTATTATTTTACTAACTTGATCTAAGAATTAACCAAAATAGAGCTAAATAACACTATATGATTATCCATTCCCACTCAGCAATATTCAATATAAACAACATGTGTAATATAGGTACCCCCAATGGTTAGTGTAGTAATATAAATGTTGGCTCAATAAGATCATATAAAATATAACCAGTTATCATTGGCGGATAAGATGTTATAGGGACATAATCCTTGTTCTGGAATATAAATATATTCACTACTATGTGAAATAACATTTCAAAATAGAACATTTTGAATTATTTTTATGTATCACATTAGATTTAGATTTAAACATCATTATTACTATTGTATATATCCATTGACTTCAAATGAGAACACAAAATAAACTTCTATTGGAATATTTATAGTTATATGTAACATTCATGATAAAAATGATATAGGGAAATTTTTTTCTATGTCAAAATGAATTATATTTGAATATGTATATATTTTTTAAAAACAAATTTATTCAATTTTTTTGCACAAGGATCTTGATTAAAGTGATATAATATAATTTATGTTACCCTAACATTATGATATTATAAATACTAAATTATAATTGGAATAAAATCATTAAATAAGACATGGTATTCATTATTTTTAATGGATATTATTTTCACCTGTCACATATTCAACAACATGAAAATGTAACCTGAATAACCATATGAAACCTTTAAACATTCAATGACATGAGTAATTTTTTTTCTCTACAGTTTTCATTAATAACAAACGGGAAATTTTCATTTATTCTTAATAATTAAATCAGGAAGAATTCATTGTTTTATACCACAATTATAATCTGAGTACAAAGAATATTATTATTTTTCACCATATATTTACATGTATTTGTAGTAACATTTCACCCAAATTTATATTGATATTATTTCTATCCAATATATAACACTGAAAATTTTAGGACAATTCGAAATACACAATAAATATAATTTATATTAACATTTTATTTTCAAGTCTCAAGGAACATTCTTATACATTTCCAAATTTTACTTATTCATTCCATGAAAAAACTCAAGAAATCTAGTTATTTAATTATATCACCCCTAAAATTGATTATTGCACTTCATATGTCTCTATGTAATTTTACAACAGTCATAGATTTTTCTAATATAGATGATCTATCTATAGAAACAAGCGATTCCCTATTAAGTTGAATTTTCTCTATGAATTTAGACTCCATTAATTTTTAATATTAAGAAAAATATTGTAGATATTATCACTATTTTACATTAACTATAAATTATTCCATAAGTTGGAAAATTAGTTATTGTCAATAAAAATACCACAAAACACATAAATAAAATATTTTTATATGAATCTTATGTTTTCACCCCATATTTCTAAATCTTATTCATCTAATCTATTAATAATTTCATGTATATTTATATATACTTTTTGTTGTCACTATGTCCAGAAATAAATTACCTACGATAGAAAAATGTATATTTTAACACATACATGATATAAAATAATAAATATGATTGTAAAATGGATAATTACTATGTGAAGTTTTCATCTTGTGAAATTGGTTGTAACCATCTGATGATATTCCGAATATAACATTTTTTTCTGAAATGATAAATTAGGATACAACCTATAAATATATACCATGATAACCCATATACATGATGAAATATACCATTATTATCGTTATTTATTTAATATTTCAACCATATTGTATTATTATATATCTATTTCTGATATAATTATTTTTGAAAGTATATGATTTGAAAGAACTTTTCACATAATATTCTTTAGTAGATGATATTGTGTATCATCATTATTTTTCTTTTATATTGATATACCAGATTTTATGATATCATTTAACAGAAAATTTTCATTCATGACAAGAAAAAACAATTTATAGAATTTATGAGGATTAATACTTTGAGATATTTTTTTATCCATTGGTGATTCCATGTAATAAATTTTTGGAATATAAAAATCATAATGTAGTTTGTCCTGATATGGTTATTAAGATATTCCATCACAATATTACTAAATTTGTACATTATTTTTTTATGACAAGATCAAAATAAAAAATCTTGTTTTTTTTCCATTTTTCACTTGAATAATATATGTGGGTATTTAAATCTACAATGACCATTAGAACATGCTCAAAATCATAATTCTGGACATTAGAGGAAAACTGTGTTCTTATATTCATTTCCCCTTCCACTAGTCTACATGATGTGCTGGTTTGAGAAATAAATTGATACTTATCAAAAATACAATTTTATATTCCATTCGTTGAAGATAAATCATAGTAATATTCCAGTTGAAATTTATATCCATTATGATTCCAAACATGATATTTATTCGAAATCATTTTTAGTGATATGGTATATAACTTCCTCACATGCTATGTGTCACACACAGTTTTTTTTCTGTCTTTATATTGATCTGGCCCATTAGAAATACCAATCCTTTTCATGGGTATTTGATGAGAGGAATCTTGAGTTTTTAAGTTTCATATATGTCTAACCACCATAATTTGGGATCCCCATTGCTTGTTTAGGAGTTTTTGAAGAAAGGGTGGTTACTTCATGATTTGGGCCAACCGTGAGCCCATTCCCAGTTTTAAAAACTGAATTTATTTCTTTGATAACTCTTTTGTTTTTCATTATTTTTCACCCATTTAACTTACTACTTGTCCTATACTGATATATTAAAATTTATTTATCCTTTTGGACCCATTATAAATTCATAAGCAGGGTGAATTTGGGTTACTTATTTAGGTATTGCGCCAGCCCATGGGCCCAATTCCTGTTTTAAAAAAAAATAAATTTTTTCATTTATATATTTTTCATTTTTTTACTATTTTTCGGTGATTCCACCTCCCCCTAGAATACAATAACCCTATACTAACCCACATAATATATTTTACCTATTTGGAGCTCATGTGGGTTGCGGATTAGGGCAAACATTCTGAGGAAACGTCAAATCACCCAGAATTTCCAAGGTAAATTTTATCATTCATAAATCAATAAATTCTTACTCTTTTAGCCACCAATATTCTTCACCTGGTTCGTCCAGACCTTAGGAGCCTCTCCAAGAATTTTCAAGCCATTACCTTTTCTCTAGGGCTTCAGATCTAATGGAAGACGAAGAGTTTTCTAGGATAAAAGGTGAGATTCCTTCTCCTTTCTTCTTCCTCTTCCCCCTCCTTTCATTATTTCTTGGTTTTATAGTGTACCCTAGTCTTGATAGACCTAGGTTTTTGTTATAAAATGTTTTTTGATGGTTTTTATGTTTGTTTAGGTCTGTTATTTATAGTTTTAGGGTTTATAAACCCGCGGCGGGTGACTTCGGGTGTGCATTTCAATTACGCCAAAGATTTGAGGTAGGATATCCTTTGAAAATGCCTTTATCATAGAAGTTTCATCGTTTTAATATTATCCTATACTGATATAAATGTTTATTATTGTTTTTAATCCTTTTTATAATTTTCTTGGTGTGCAAAGTCCTTGTTTAATCACTGTTATGTGAAAGGTAGTGTTGTTTTGTCATGAAAGTTCTCAACAAGTGTTTGTTTAAATGTTCCATTATCTTTTGAAAAATATTTTGTGAGGTTTATAATCTTTTTTATGGTATTTTTAACATGTTAAAATATCTTGAATGAAAATATGACATTAAATTGGTGTTTTATTCCTTTTCATGCACATAAAATAAATTGTTTTGTTTTAAAAGGGCATGACATGTGTTCGGTAAATTGCCTGGTTGGCTTTTATGTGTGATGTGTGATTTAAAAGATATTTGATTGGATTTATAATGGAATTGGAAGAATTATAAATGTTATTTTTGGGTACTTATATTGATTTCCAATTTGGATTTGTTTTTACAAACAAGTGGGTTTTGATTTACAACATATTTTGGCCCGAGTTGCCCAAAAATGGACCGTTTCACATCATTATGAAAATAGTTGTGTTTTGAATATGTAACCTGAGTATTATAAGAGATTTATGAATGAGGTTTCTTGATTTAAATGATGTTTATACAGATCCTTAATAAAATTAAAATGCATACCTTCATCAAAGGTTAGTTTTGAGAAAATGTTTAAAGGCCCGTTTGGCATTTCCTAGAAATGAAAGAGTGTTTTAATTGTATATAAGAAGTTGTGAAATTGGGATTGTATTATGGTCCATTAAATGATTTTATTAAATGTTTATTGGGCTTCCAAATATTATTTGGTTTGGTTATGATGTGTGTTTATAATTTAAAGAGTGTTTTTGAAAGAGTTTTATGTGCAAAGCCTCAATACACTTCATGAAATTGTTTTACCAAAATATTTAGCGGTTTGTTGATTAGTGTAAGAAATGTGAAGAAAGATTATGGGATGTTTGTGTTTTTATGGTTTTGGAATTGAATGTGGATGTGAAATGTGTATTTTATAATATGTGTAACTTTATTGAGCACTAAAGGGAATCCCGGGTATCTAGGTGGGAAGACGTGTACTATTATGCTAGTGATTCTGTGGGGGTTGGCCCCTGTTTCACGTAGCAAGATTGACGATGACAACACTAACTAAACTATGATGATGATGATGATTGGGGACCACTAGGTTATGGGTATGTTCCCTACTAGTGGCTCGTGCATGAGAACAGATATATTTTTTGGTTACTTTCACCGAGATACGAGATACCTGGGGCTCACAACTAACTAGTGCCTAGGGGTATTCCCGTGACTAGTGCTCATTGTCTATTTTGTACTCACCGTCGGCATACAGTGTGTTTGGTTGGTAAATTCAGTAGTATGTGTTATTTATTTTAATGTTTAAATTATTTAAAGTAGCCCTCTTGAAAACTATATTCATTTTGAAGTTTCACCTCTTTGAAAAGTATTGTTACTTGCATTTTTGTTTATTAAACATGCAAGTCTTTGTTTGATAATTATTATAGCATGGAACTTCATTTGAAAACCATACATTCAAATCATGAATTTAAAACTATAAATTGATTTTTCTTTTATTTTAAAGGAATGTGCATTTGGAATAGAATACCGGGCTAACCTACTGAGTTTTATTACTCACGCCTACAGTCTTCTTTTTTTAGCCCTTGTGCAGGTTTCATATTTAGTTCGATCACCTTGGGAGACATTTTATCATTGTGTGGGAGAGTGACCAGAAGTGTCACATGGAGTTAGTTGTTCATCGGGTTTGTTTTTTTGAGTTGTTGGTTTTGTTCTAATTTTAGTTTCTTGTACAAATAATATTTAGTTCAGTTTTTATATAAATTCATTTTGGGATGTCCGTTTATTTCTGTTGTTTGTATGATTGTTTATATATGGGAGAAATCGTTCCCTTGTGTACTCTATTGATTCCCTTGGGGATTGTCACCATCCCGGGAGGATCGGGAACACCTCTCGGGACTTGTCGCGGGCTGGCCTGGGTGACCGGTTCAGGGTCGACTCAGGCTGGTTTGTGACAAAATGGTATCAGAGGAGGTCGGCTATTAGTAGACCTTTCTTTTTCGAGCGCCCTTGTTATTTTGGGTATGTCAATGTAGATGGAGTATTATTGTTGGGACTTTAGGGATAAGTGCAAGAATATCGTCACGAACTATTTCATGTTCTAATCCTCAGGTTTCCATGGAAGTCTGGTTTTATTAGTGTCCATTGTTCTAGTTGATTTTGTGGAATTGGGATATGACAAGGGGAGTCTAACCAATGGCCTTCGTGAGCTCACAGGGCCTGGAAAGCCATGTGGAGTTGGGGAATGGTCCTAATAAGTCTCTCTGTGTTGGTTTTGTGTTTGGCATATGGTCGCCAACCATATGGTCAAGTCACCCACCGACAATAGTTCCCTTTTTTATGGGTCTCTTGAACCTTTCTTGAAATCTGAATTTTTTTTAAAAAATCCTTGTGTGAGAATTGTGGAAATCGGTTATAATGTAAGGATTAGATTTTAAAATGTGAAAAAATGGGGTTTTCAATAATTAAATATAAGAATGGTTTTGGAAGGTTGTGTTTTTTTGAAAAAAATGGAGGGAAGAAGAAATGATTTAAAGGGATTGGATTATCCATAATCTAAACTTGTGGTTTGTTGAAATAAAATGTTTTGAAATTTTGAATCATTTTAAAGTGATTCTAGATATTTTTTTAATGGGGTATTTTAGGATGTTAAAAAGTTTTTGAATTGGATAAATTAGTTTTGGAAATTGGTTTTGATCACTTGGTGTTTTACTACAAACGGTATTGGTCTCAATGGACCTCAGATTATGAAAATATACCTTGCTGAATTTTTTTTAAAAAAATGGGAAGGGGTTGTTTGGAGTGGCTTGGTTATTTAAAAAATTTTTAAAAATGAAAAGGGATAGGTTTTTAAGAAAATGGTTCTTAATTAATTGTGGTTTTTTTTGTGAAATATGAAAATGTTTTTTGACTTGGTGGTTGGTGTTCCTTTTGAAGGTAAATTGATTTTTTGAATTATGATGTTTAATTTTAGCCTTTGGTGTTTTCATGGGTGCTCACATGCATGGTTTTATTTATATCTGGATGTATGGCCTATATGGTATGGTGGTTGGGTTCCAGGGGTGGCATGGAAATGTGCATGTGGGTGAGACTTAATGAAACACCATTGGTGAATGTGGAAACCCACCAAGTTAGTTTGATTTTTCAAAATTGTATTGAGCTGAAAATTGTGGCCTTTTTTTAAAAACAAATGGTTATGTGGCTTGATTTTTCTATGTCTTAAAAGAGTTGTTTATTTGGTTAGCTTCCATGTGATCTAGAATTCGTACTCTTGTTCTATCTAGTGATGAGATCTTGTTGGTGGCTCGGTTTTAGAGTAATTTTCATTGGGATTCTAAAAATGTGTTTGATGTTGTGATGTGGCCATGGATAGTTCTGCGTTGGAAATCTTTCCTGCTGATCAACCTAAGGATTCCTTTCAAATTTTAAATCCACCTCTTTTTATGATTCCTCAACTTGTTTGTTGGAATAGAGAGCTGTTTGGGATCTATTAAAAGTGAATCTAGGTCATGATAATTCTTTTGGACAGAGCATTTGTGTTTGGTGATATTGATGTGTTTCGTCGTATTCCTTGTTCATTCTTCCCCTCGTTTGGAGTGAGATAAAATTTTTATATGTAACTATGAGTTACTATTTAGATGAATGTTTTTGTTTGGTGATCATGTGTGGTTTTGTTTTTTAGTGGTGTGATCCTTATCACCTGACTGCGGTGCAACAAATGTTTCAAGAATCAGGGCTCCAGCCATAGGCCTCAGAGTGAAGCTTTCCACGTAGTCAGGAATTCAAAAGAGGTGTGGATTACTGGATTGAGATCCTTACTCCTATGTTTTTGTAATTTATTTACTATTTTAATGTTTTGGTTCCTCATTTCTGTGAATTTGCCTTTGTCGCAACAAGCGTGGTGGACTTAACCCCTCACACGGTGTCTATGGTTATTCCGTCATGGATTTGGGTTTTCAATCAATGTCCCTGTGTGGACCGCCTGTAAAAATCAGGTGCTGTCTTGGTGTTACCTATTCATAGGGGGAGATTTTTGGGTAGTTTCTTTGTTTCTTTTGTTGTTTTAGTGGCCAAAGTATTGGGTCCCCTTCCCTCCCATCCCCAAGTGACGGGGGTCCAGAATTGTGCTGAATGTGTCGACCAAGTTGTTGTCACCTCCATTCGGGAGTGGGTGGTTTATATGTTCATGTTTTAACTCTATTAACTTGGTATAGTAGGTTTTTGTAGGAGGGTTTATTTTTGGGCTTGTGTGAGTGAGTCCCAACTCTAGATCATGTTCAATTCTTGTCTATTCATTGCTAGTTGGTTTCTAATGGTGGGGAGACCCACCATGGGTCTCTTGGATTTTCATCCTAAAAAAATTTCTAGTGCTAGTCTATTCTTAATGGTGGGGAGTACATTCTGGAATCCTTATGTGTTGTTTTTTTTCATCCAGAAAGTGTTATGGCTTTTCGGGGGCGGAAAGCTTTAATGGTGGGAAGAATTGTCACACACGGTTTTTTCTGTCTTTGTATTGATCTGGCCCTTTAGAAATCCCGATCCTTTTCATGGGTATTTTATGAGATTAATCTTGAGTTTTTAAGTTTCATATATGTCAAACCACCATAATTTCGGATCCCCATTGCTTGTTTAAGAGTTTTTGAAGAAAGGGTGGTTACTTCATGATTTGGGCCAACCGTGAGCCCATTCCCAGTTTTAAAAACTGAATTTGTTTCTTTTATAACTCATTTGTTTTTCATCCTCTTTCACCCATTCAACTTACCACTTGTCCACTACTAATATATTAATTTTTATTTATCCTTTTGGACCCATTAGAAATTCATAAGCCGGTCGAATTTGGGTTACTTATTTAGGTATTGGGCCAACCCATGGGCCCATTTCCTGTTTAAAAAATAAATAATTTGTTTCATTTATATCTTTTTCATTTTTTACTATTTTTCGGTGATTAAACCTCCACCTTGAAGCCAATAAACCTATCCTAACCCTCATAATCTATTTTACCTATTTGGAGCTCATGTGGGTCGCGGATTAGGGCGCCAAATTCTCAGGAAACCTCAAATCGCCCAGAATTGCCAAGGTAAAGTTTATCATTCATAAATCAATAAATTCGTACTACTTTGGCCACCAATCTTCTTCCACTGGTTCGTCGAGACCTTAGAAGTCTCTCAAAGAATTTTAAAGCCATTAACTTTTCTCTAGGGCTTCATATCTAATGGAAGATGATGAGTTTTCTAGGATGAAAGGTGAGATTCCTTCTCCTTTTTTCTTCCTCTTCCCCCTTCTTTCATTATTTCTTGGTTTTATATTGTACCCTAGTCTTGATCGACCTAGGTTTTTTATAAAATGTTTTTTGATGGGTTATATGTTTGTTTAGGTATGGTATTTATAGTTTTAGGGTTTATAAACCCGCAGCGGGTGATTTCGGGTGTGCGTTTCAATTACGCCAAAGATTTGAGGTAGGATATCCCTTGCACATGCCTTTATCATAGAAGTTTCATAATTTTAATATTATCATATACTGATATAAATGTTTATTATTATTTTTAATCCATTTAATAATTTTCTTGGTGTGCAAAGTCGTTGTTTAATCACTGTTATGTGGAAGGTAGTGTTGTTTTGTCATCAAAGTGCTCAACAAGTGTTTGTTTAAATGTTCCATTATCTTTTGAAAATATTTAGTGAGGTTTATAATCTGGTTTATGGTATTTTTAACATATTACAGTATCTTGAATGAAAATATGACATTCAATTGGTGTTTTATTCATTTTCATGTACATAATATAAATTGTTTTGTTTAAAAAGGGCATGACATGTGATCGGTAAATTGCCTGGTTGGATTTTATGTGTGATGTGTGATTTAAAAGTTAATCGATTAGATATATAAAGGAATTGGAAGAATTATAAATGCTATTTTTGGGTACTTATATTGATTTCCAATTTGGATTTGTTTTTACAAACAAGTGGGTTTTTATTTACAATATATTTTGGCCTGAGTTGCCCAAAAATGGACCGTTTCACATCTTTATGAAAATGGTTGTGTTTTGAATATGTAACCTGGGTATTATAAGAGATTTATAAATTAGGTTTGCTGCTGTAAATGATGTTTATATAGATCCTTAATAAAATTAAAATGCATACCTTCTTCAAAGGTTAGTTTTGAGAAAATGATTAAAGGCTCGTTTGGCATTTCCTAGAAATGAAGGAGTGTTTTACTTGTATATGACAAGTTGTGAAATTGGGATTGTTTTATGGTCCATTAAATGATTTTATTAAATGTTTATTGGTCTACCAAATATTATTTTGTTTGGTTATGATGTGTGTTTATAATTTAAAGACTGTTTTTGAAAGTGTTTTATTTGCAAAGCCTCAATACACTTCATGAAATTGATTTACCAAAATATTTAGCGCTTTGTTGATTAGTGTAAGAAATGTGAATAAAGATTATGATATTTTTGTGTTTTTATGGTTTTGGAATGGAATGTGGATGTGAAATGTTTATTTGATAATATGTGTAAATTTATTTAGCACTAAAGGGAATCCCGGGTATCTAGGTGGGTGGACGTGTACTAGTATGCTAGTGATTCTGTGGGGGTTGGCCCCTGTTTCACGTAGCAAGTTTGACGATGAAAACACTAACTAAACTATGATGATGATGATGATGATTGGGGACCACTAGGTTATGGTTATGTTCCCAACTAGTGGCTCGTGCATGAGAACATATATTTATTATGGTTACTTTCACGGAGATACGAGGTACCTGGGGCTCACAACTAACTAGTGCCTTGGGGTATTCCCATGACTAGTGCTCATTGGCTATTTTGTACTCACCGTCGGCATACTGTGTGTTTTGATGGTAAATTCAGTAGTATGTGTTATTTATTTGAATGTTAAAATTCTTTAATGCAGCCCTCTTGAAAACTATTTTCATTTTGATGTTTCACCTCTTTGAAAAGAATTGTTACTTGCATTTTTGTTTATTAAACATGCATGTATTTGTCTGATAATTATTATACAATGGAACCTCATTTGAAAACCATACTTTTAAATCTAGAATTTAAAACTATAAATTGATGTTTCTTTTATTTTAATGGAATTTGCATTGGGAATACAATACCGGTCTAACCTACTGAGTTTTAATACTCACGCCTATAGTCTTCTTCTTTTTTTAGCCCTTGTGCAGGTTTCATCTTTAGTTAGATCACCTTGGGAGAAATTTTATCATTGTGTTGGAGATTGACCAGAAATGTCACATGGAGTTAGGTGTTCATCGAGTTTGTTTAGTTGAGTTGTTGGTTTTGTTCTAATTTTAGTTTCTTGTACAAATAATATTTAGTTCAATTTTTATATAAATTCATTTTGGGATGTCTGTTTATTTCTGCTGTTTTTTTGATTGTTTATATATGGGATAAATCGTTCCCTTGTGTACTCTATTGATCCCCTTGGTGCTTGTCACCATCCCGGGAGGATCGGGAACGCCTCTCGGGACTTGTCGCGGGCTGGCCAGGGTGACAGGTTCAGGGTCGACTCAGGATGGTTCGTGACACTATGCATGGTCTTCTAATGTAATCAAAACATTTGAATTGAATCAGTCCTCAATAAAAACAATTATTCAATTAAATATTAAATAAATATTCAAAATAAATTGTAAACTCATCAATGATATAAAAAAAGATATACTAAAAGAAATTTTCTATTCATATATGTATAATAAAATTTTTAGTAGAATTGATGATTATTAATGAATAGATAATAACTCAATCATTATTAAGACTGTTATTCCAAAAACTCATAAATTTATTATCATTGTTATTTCTCAATTTCTATGTATTATGAATTAATTATATAATAGGAATACGTATTTTAATTTCATATTCTAGTAATTTAGAAGACTAAAAATTCACTAAAATATTAGATCAATACATATAAAAACATAAACATTTTTAACTAGTTCCATGAAAACAATACACTTATTTACATTAATAACCATTTAAATCATATCAAATCAATGGAATCAATCTCATGTATTTTTAGATAAAATAAATAGTATATTCTTCTTTATAAAAGATAGACCATGTGTAATATTATATTGGAATTACCATATTGAAATAAATTAATTTATCTTTAAAATATATAAAAGGAAATTCAATCTAACTATACGTTTAAAGTTAATTTTAAAAAAATTATGGAAATATTATCTTCAAAAAATATTACTTACTAATTAATGTTAGTGAAACCATGAAAAATTAAACACATTTTAACAAAAAAACTACTTATAATGTAGATTAATAATGATCAAAATGAAAATGAGGTATATGACACTACAAGACAATAAAGTGGCATCACATAAAATCAATTTTAAATTGAGTAGATAAAAATCATTAATTCATAAATATCAAGAAAAAAATCCCTTAAAAGTCACTTGGATAATAAAGAGTGTTCAGAAAAGTAATGTAGTCAAATATTATGTATTGTTTTTTTCATAACCAATTAATAATTATCATAACCAAAATACAGACTAATATGTGCCACAATGTCAAATTAAATCAAAATTTTAAAATTAATTCTCATAATTAATTTTTATAATATTTTATATGTCACTTATTAGAAACACATATATATCCAAACCTATTCCTTATTATAGATTTTCTTTCATTTTAATCCTACACCATGTAAATGTAATTACAGTAAGTTTACATTAATACTAATAAATTGATTAAATATAGTAAAATATTTATGAATCCATCAAAATAGAGTCAATACCATCAATCATTCAAGATACACCACCTCGATTTTTTAATTATTTGACAATTTGTGGGTGTGGAACCATTTTTCCTGTTCTACGATTGGTGGATTAAGAGCAATATTTATATGCTTCTTAGATAACTGATTCATACAAAATGAGATAAACCAGAACAATCACAGTATCTATAAACATATTTATTGAATAAATAACTAATCATAATGATTGAATGATAAATATTCTGAAAATATTTAGTAATCAACACCCAAATTTTTTTATAATAACCATCATTATTGAATAAAATATTACGACTACGATTTTACATCCAATATAATCATTTATTGGGAAATCAATTTATTTAGTGATATAGAAATTTCAATTAGTGAATAAAGTGAAATAATTGATATTAATGATAGGGAAGGGTGAATAAATAACTTGGTTTTAATTGTGAAATTCCCATTGGGTAGAAATGAGGCATATTGAGGTATTAATTATAGTGTTAAAAGAACTTCAATTAACTGATTTGATTGATTTGTTATTCATTATAAGAGTGTAATATTAGAGAAAAATTAATAGGGAAGGAGCATGGGTTGGTAGATGTTGAGGGGAGAAAAGGGAAAATATGATTTCTAGAGTAATCGATTTGGTTGATTACACGATTTGGGGATCTCTTAAAGAGTATATTTATGGAGGAGGGTAGGTAGATCATGTGGGTAGAATGAATTGTTTTTCAAGTAGAGGAAGTACGGGGACATATATTTTCACATTCATTAAAGACTGTATTTTTATGAAACATAATACGAAAATTTAATAGACCATAGTAATAAATGCATAGAATTAAGATATTTTTATATTTTTGTAATAAATTAGACTAACATAATGCTTATTTATTAATATAATATTGTATAAGACATTCAAATTATTAATATTTAGGAAGTTGTAAATTTTTAGAGGGTTCTAAATTTAATTAGGTGTGACCAAGACCCCATGTTTACACCTAAATTTCAGAAATTATTACAGCAGAACCTCAATATATAGTAGACCACGATTTGAGCTTATGATTATAAAATGGTTCGACTATCCAAATGGATAATCTGAATGTTGGAAGACATTACTTGATCTTGTTTTATAAATTTTGGTGTGTCACGGGAGGATCATATACCATTAGGGCTGTTATAATAAAATAAAGGTTATTTGGCCTTATTTCATTTGGCATATAGTGGCCCATACTTATCATGTATCGATATTTCATTTTATTAGATGTATATTCGTTACATGACATAATGACACATTCTATAATCATATAGGTATATGGTATTTGTATGTATGGATACCTAAAAACAAGTTTATATAAGATTTAAATTTTCTCTAACTTAATTTTTCACATCATTCACCCTTCATAAACATATCATACATAAAAAAATTATTTATATCACATGGATGGGAAACATAAGAATGGGTGAGAACAACTTCTCAGTAAGGGGAGAAAAGGGAGATATCAAGGATTATATAATAATAACATGATAACAAGTGTATGAAAACACAAATGTATCATTTTGAAACCATAACACGAAAATAATAGAATATAATCTCGAGTCATGGTATAAATATATACAGTTAATAACATATGATAGTTATCAAAATAATAGAATACATGATATGATATAATATCATTAGGATAATATATAGATATTTTCAAAACAAACAATAATTGAAAATAATTTCCATTGTAGTTGAGGCTCACTTAAAGGATTATCATAATCGACACCTTTCACTCCTAATCCATTATACTAGTCAAGGTTCACTCTGAAGAGTATCATATTTGATAGAGTCTATTACCAAAGTAGGTTCACACCCCATTCTGGTAATTTTATCTCATGATATATCCATATTTACACAATTGATTGGCGGGATATAAAATTTTGGTCCCACCTATTACATAATAATACTGTGTTCATATGTGTTCCAAAATATTTTAATACTTTTATGCTATAAAAATATATGAACTAGAAATGATTTTAATTAAAATTTCAATAATTCATATTAATATAAAACATGTAAAATAAATTGGTTTTTTCCATATATAATCACCATAACAAAAAACTATCTAGATAATGAATATAGATGATATCTTTAGACCTTACCTAACTAAATCTTGAGTATCAACAATGGAAGTTATGATAGAATCAAAATTAATTTAAAAGATCACTAGAATATATGATGATTAAAATAACATTTTCCATTTAAATAAAATCTTTAATATTACCATATATTATGGTAAAGATTTTCTATGAATAAAAAATTATAAATATTTAAGAGAATATTAAAATAATAGATCAGATATTATGGTGGAAAATTCTATTCATATCGAGTATGTTAATAAAATGACTCCTTTTACATGTTCATTAAAAATTAAAAATTACATCATTAAAAAAATTATATGAGGATTAATATTAAGAAACTTTGTAATAATTCATAAAATGGGTAAATATTGCTTCCAAAAATTTATCAATATTAATAAAAAAATAATTGAAAACTTTTGTAGAAATCATAGATATATAATAAAATTGACTTATATTGAAGATAGAAATAATGTTAGAAGTACTTAAAATCAAAATTTTTGTTTCATATCATCATAAAATAGAAAAAATTAGAAAACATATAATATCTAGAAACAACTAGAGGAAAATAAAATTCATGCGATTTTTAGTGATATCTCATAAAATTTCATCATAAAAAACGTGATCATAAGGAATCTTGAAGAATAATGAAATTGTAACATAATTTCCATACCACTTTTGTAAATTTTGAAAGAAAAAATCAGTAAATACATTCATGGGTTATATATACAGTTCCTAAAATAAAAAAGTCGTTATTATGGAATTTTTATCAAATATTTTTATGTGAGAGGAAAAGAACATACCTCAAGTTTGACTCCCTTTGAAAGAACACAAACATAACGTATAATAAATTAAAATTTATAATAACTCAAAAAAATGGTACATACTTATAGTAACATATATAATCAAATGATAAAATTTTAATACATATTTATTATTAATTTCATTTTAGATTCATTATTTCCATGTGTTAAGTATATTTGTAAGATATTTAGTTCCATAGTTAATGTCATAGTACATTGATGTTTGTTCCATTAAATACATATTTTAGATAATGATATAAATATAATATACATTCTTTATTTATATATTTACAGTCACCCAAAAAAGGTAGAATGATGAAAATAAATTACATTGTACATGGACACAGTATGATAAACAAATGTATGAATGTTATTTTCAATTTTTAACATATGTTAGGGAAGAAAGGTAAATAATAACTAAAATTTAAAGAATAATTATCATATTATATACACTCTTTAAAACTATGATTGTTAAAATCTATGTATTTATAAATGAATTATAGATCATGTCATTTCATGGATATGGAAAAATATATGTACGCAAGAGGGACGTTATCATTTTCTAACAGAGAGAAAGGTAAAAAGGTAGATATGATTTTAAAATTAAATAATCTTAATTATTTTCCAAATATAATATATATTCATTAATTTCATATTTATCTACTTATAAATAAAATCGTGATGGAAAATAAATTTCATTGTAACATAAAGATGATAATCTATATATTCACATGAGTAATGGTTTGTCTTATTATAGGATAACAAATAGATGGAAAATAAATTTCCCAAAATCATAATAACATATAGTTATATTTATTATATTGGATTTATTATTTTATGTCGGTTAATACATATTTATATGAAGTATAAAAAAGATTAAAATTTTTATGTGTTAGTAATGATGTTTATTTCATCCCTGACATACTTCTCTTAGATCCATTCATAAGGATCCATTGATAGGAATGTTGAGAAGAAAAAACACCTATTCATCGTAGAGAGTTGAGTACAAAAGAGATATTGGAAGGTTTTGGTTTATCTAGATGTCTCATAAGGGGTCGGGAAGTAAGGATAATTTGTTCCCTTTTATTTGTGATGGGAGAGGCACTCTTAAAATTTTTTAAAATATTAAAATATAATAATTAAATTCACCAAAAAATCCATCTAAATGTAAAAATATTATAATAGAATGTAGAAAAGTTTTTATAAAACATAAAAAAATCAATTTTAATTAGTTTTATGGCTATTTTATACATTATCCATTGGATTAACCTGTTAGCTAATTCTTTAACCATAACTGTACTAAGGGCCTTTTCACTCTTAAAGGCTTACACATTTACTTATTAGTTTCAAATTGGACCATAAATCTATTAGGGATGCCATATTTGACCATATATTATCCACCTTGTCCTCTTTATGTATTTTAATAATTATTAAATAATTTAATAAAATATTTCTTTCATTAAATATCATTAATATGAATTTAAAACTATTTATTTAATTTGAATTTAATGAAAACAAGACATAGATTAATCTCAAATAAAAAACAATAAATAATTTTATATATTTTTTATGATATAAAAATCTCTTCGAAAAAAATAATTAATCAAAATATTATAACATAAAATAATTTGAAAATAGATTTTTTCTATTAATTGAAAAAAACTATGTCGACATTGCCTAATAATTTAGGGTAACTATTCAATCAGTAAAAATAAGAAGATAAATAATAAAATTAATAAAATAAATTTAACTGTAATATAATAATTTTTTTCCACATATAAGCTCATTTTATCATTATGAAACAATATTAGATACATTAAGGTCATGAGAGTGACATTTTTTATTTATTCATCTCTTAAATTTATATAAAGGGAATAATCAAAGAAATATAGCATCAGTTGGACACAGATTAAGTAATTTATTTAAAATTGATTAAATATAGTTATCTTATTTGATTAATTATGATTTTATTTAAATTGTAAAATAATACTCAACATTTTAAAACAAAATTTTCTTGTTTTACCCAAAATGAGTTGAAAAAAAGTTACTACTATTATAGGTCATGTTGACAATAAATAAAATGGAATTATTTAATAATTTTAACATAATAATATCCAATTTATAGTCAACTATTAACAATTCAATTTAAATATGTTCATAAAATAATTTAAGAAATAACCATAGAATCCAATGAAATATAATTTGTCTGAAAAAAATAACTTTTTCATTATGAAAATTATTCTATAAAAAAATCATCCATAAAATGGATTCCAAATTACTTAATTTAATTACTTATAATATAAGAGAACTATTTTTAAGGTAATTTTTTTAAAATAAAATATTACTTTACAAATTCATTAATCTAATATATAGTTTTAAATAAAAACAATAATTTTCCACTATACAGTAGAAAATCAACCATTTTAGAATATGATCAAAATTTGATTATATGTTAATTAGTATAATTTTCATTAAAAATTGAATATAAATTATTAACATGAGTTCCATGACCATGATAAAATTTAATTATATTATTCTCCAACAAAAATAAATAATAAATTTTATTGAAGAAAACATATTTATATGTAATAAAATGAATGTTGAAAAATTGAGCCCTTTTTGACTAATAATTAATAAAAACTATTTCATTAAGTAGGAAAATTATATATATATATGTATATTAATTTGGTTAGTCCTTCCCATGGTCAACAATTTAATTTATAGTTTTTAATTTTCATATATAAATAATACTGTTATGTGGTTCATCTAAAATTATTGTTGCATGTATTATGCACTATCAATCATAATGTTCTATCCTGAAAATATAAAAGTCTTAAATTCTCATACTATTACTAATTTTAATCTTCTAAATTTTAATTTATGTTTTCTAATAATGATCTTGACATTTGAATATTTTATTTTTTGAAAGAACACATCATAAAAAAGGTTAATGAAACTTAATCCAGAGAAGTGGGAAAAGGAAATTTGATGTTCATTTGGAATAAATAAAAACATGGTTTCCAAATAGTATAACATCAATGGGAAGGATAAATATATAAATTAAAGATAAAAATAAATCCCAAGGACTAATATATAGGGATATATAACATATTAAAGAGAATGTTAACGACCATAATACCATAAAAGTGTGATCGGTGAAAAGTCCATTGATTCATAATAAATGAATGTAAAAAGTATAAAATTTTACATCATATTAATTTTCCTAAATATGTGGGATTATTTTACTATCAATATAAGAACATGATAAAATATACATTCATGATTATTTTTATAATAAGAAATATATAATGAATTTATTAAGTTTCGATCATTTTCCACTAAATATCCTACAAAAACAAATTAATAATGAAGATTATTTTTTCATTCATGAAGCACTAAATTAATCTTTTAATGGGAAATAATATTCACAAATGAATAAAAATTATTTCCCTATAACTCTACATATTTTAAAAAACTAAATTATGAGCACAATTTATACAAAATACGAAATCATACATTATCTTTAAAAAATAATACAGAATTTTCATCATAAACCACTACACAAGTAGTTGACCAAAATATATATACAGAATATGTGTGACCAAATTCAAAATACATAAATTTTTATAGAAGGTCACTAAATTTCCAAAAATAAACTAAACATTAATCCCCCAAATAATATATGATCCCTTAAATATCTCATACCATTTATATGTATAACATGATAAAATATTCCCACAAAACATAGTAATAAACTAAATTATCACAGAATAACAATGAAAATATACATGCTTATAGAAATTAACTCTATCATAATTAATTAAGAAAACATATATAATTTAATATATTAAATAAATAAAAAATACAATAATGTCCATCAAAGAAAAAATAAACTAACTTTTCATCAAAACATTAATAAAATACATCGTTTGGAATAAAATCCCTTTGAATTTTTCAATATTAAATTTATCTCAAATAAAAACAATTATTCTACCATTGACACATATTAAGGGCATTGACTCCAATAGTCATTTTTTCATAAAATACCACCATTAAATAAAATCCATTTTTTAAGGTCATCAATACCATTCAATATACTCTTTAAAATCCATAATGAAAAATCAATACAAAATAATTATAAAATGATTAATAATTCTTATAACAATAATACATTATATAAAAATAATTCGAAAAAATATTAATTGAATTCCATTACATAAACACTTAATTAATTCCAATACATTCTTAACCCAATTATTATGCATTTTCATCCAATTCATTAATACCTATTTTATTTCATATGTAATACATATTATCTTCATCATCAATAGTAAGACAATTACTCTTTTAAAAATGATATTCAACATTTTTTTATTTCCCTTTACAACATTGATTTGCATAGTGCCCATATTTCCCCTAATGAATAAATTTTAACATTGATGATACCTTAGGTAAAACACTTTTATCATCCATTGTTTTAAACCAATTTTTTATTTTTACCCAAAAAATATTTCTTCTATTTCCTTTTTCCGCACACTTAAAACATATCCATCTTCTATTATGTTATTTGTCTTTTTTATTCTTAAAACATTCTTGGAAAATTGGAAACTGAATATTATTTCATATATTGTATTAAGGAAAATACACTAAAACCTTATTAGGTGTGTCATGAATCTGACCCATTTTATGATTTTTAGGTATACAAAAGGATTCCTGATTAAGTAAATGTGAAATATTTCACAATAAAGTACCCATAAGACATGGGTTTTCAAAGCTAAACTCATTCCATTATCTATCAAATTTACCATTAATAGAATTCATCTGGGTTTCATACATTTAATAAAACCAAAAACCCATATTGTGAGAAATAATAATCATCAAGAGAAACCACATAATCATGAAAAATAATTTATTGGATCTATAACTCAAGGAACAATAATTTCAATATATGAGACATTTGGTTTAATTGAGGTTACACAATGTCATCAACTATTCAAATAATTCATAATTTTTCTTAATGATAAGGTGAGTTAACATAAATATATCATATAAGTGTGTCCACCTAGCTGTGTAGAAGTGGAATACTCACCGTGAAAAAGAATTATTGTTCAGATATTATCTACCAACTTACTTCGGGGCTAATAAACCTAGATACATCTACTCGAAAACAAAATCCAATTTTAGTATGTAGATATATATTTATTTCTCAGAGAAGACATAATATATTCATATCCAAATCATTAGTATATTATAGTATACAAAGACTTATCCCCATGGGGTTCAAAAAATATATCATATCATAATCTCAAATGATTAACTAAATGTCGATTAGATACCAGATATAGTGGCCTATAATTTTCATATATATAAATTACATATTACTATATGAAGATTCATTGCATAACATAATTATATATAAAATAATCATATAGGTCTAGTGCCTTTGGAACAATGGATACGTTAAATATATGTTCATATAATATTTATATGATCTCACTCTAAATTCTTCACAACAATCACCCTTATTAAACATATCATACATAAAAAAAACCTACACATATTGGGGAAGGGAATGATTAGAAAGGGTGATATGAGATTCTTAGTTAAGAATTTCTCTAAAATTAATCATATTAGTTATCTTTAACTCCCAAGAGTATCAATGTTGATAATGTCCCTTACGAACAAATCTTCACTCCCCATCCCAAGACTATTTATCTAATGAGATATCCATCATTACCAAATGCACTGGAGTGATATATAATTCATGTCTCCAATGTCACATAATATAAATCTATTTATATGTGTTCTAAAATATCATAAAATAGTCAAAATCTAATGTCCTGAGAAAAAGAAACAAGTTTAATAATCATTTTACAATTTTATCCTAGAAGATACAATGAAAAATAAATAATTTTCAATAATATTTCATCATTATAACAAAAAACCATCCACATAATGAATACATGTTTTATAATTTAACCATATATTGGGTAAATCATTATAGACATCAATGTATGCAATTAAAATAATGGGTCTCCCTCTACCCGGTTAAAGAGATCTTTGCTTTGCTTTAATAATAAATGAGGCTTCAGCCCCAACCTATAAAAAAATGTAAACAATTCCAATAATATTTATTAAGAAAATTACATTTTACTTTTAAATTAAAATAAATTAATTTTTAAAATGTGAAGGAAAACGTTTTCCATGAAAATAACCATGTCAATATTTTATGGAAGCATCAATCCATTGAGTGTTCATGGTGGTGAGAAATTTTATTCATTTCATGTACATTGATACGAGGATCTGATTCACATATTCTGTAAAAATTCAAATGTACCACATAAAAAGAAAATCCAAAATATTCATTTTAAACCATTTATTAAAAATAAAAAATAAGTAAATATTTATTTCAAAAATAATATTATAATATTAAAAACATTCTTGGAAACATTTTTTAATACATGTTTGTAAAATAAAATGGGGTTTTTGACGGATCACAAAAATAAATTATATTTTCCTTAAAAATATCTTTCTGTCTCATCTGTTTATAAAGTGATAAAAATGAAATAGAATATTTTAATATCTAGAAAAAATTCGAGAATTAAATTCATATATTATTGTGATTATGTTTATAAAATTCCATAAATTGATCTATGATGATAAAAAATTCCGACAAAAAATGATATTGTAAGATAAATCCCTTCCCCTATATGTAACATTGAATTAAAATCCCAAACAATCAAAGAACCTTTTATAGAATTTAATATATGAAAAAAATTAATAATAATTAACATGATGTAAATTAATTGGAAGTATATATACCACATAAAATAAACATGTGGTTAATATGACATTTTTCTCATAGAAGTAAAGGTGACATGAAAACTCCTTACCTGACGTTCAGCATACATGGAATGCACTCTAAAATAATTTAAAATAAATTTATATATATTTTTTTATATAAACATATTATTCACATACATATAATATCTTATTAAATCCACTCATTACATTCCACTGCCCATTTATAAGTCATTCTTTATTAAAATCATTATTTTTGGTGAAAACTGTTTCATTTTTCCTGAGGATTTTTATTCGGTAATTTTTATCCCTATAAATTAATCATATTTATTTCATAAAAAATATTTTAAATAATTTTATTACATATTATATATATTAAATATATATATTTAGTTTCATACATAAAATAATGATATAGAAAATTTCATTGCACCATTCACGGAGATTTTAGCTCATATATACAGATGAATGTTGTTTTCATACATTGAGAGGTAGAAATAAAGAAGTATAAAAAATTATTTACCTTCATAGAATAATTATATTATCATATATATTTTAAATATTCCATAAATCCATTTTAAATACCATCCATGATGATTATACATGATAAATTGTTCACATCTCTTGATGGCGGTGGTTGTCCACTCATACACATGAGTGACATTATCACTTTCTAATAGATTGGAAGGTAAAAATGTATAAAAGATATTATATTTAAATAACTATAAATATATCATAAATATAATTTATTTTCGTTATTTTTAACATTATTAAAATCAAAATAAACTGGGGATAAAATTTTAATTTCTCCTGAGAGTTGAAACGGTAAGCCACACAGACACTTGCGAAAGGTTTTATGTTTTAATAAGATAAAAAAGGGAAGTAAAATAATTATAAAATAATCATAATATAATGTAAGTATATTAAAAATATTTTAGGCCTTTATATATTAGGTATATTATATATTTAAATGAAAAAAATAATAAATAAATTTGATGGAGTCGGTAAAGTTGATGACCTCTTATTTGGTAAAATTACTTTAGAACCCTTATAAAGGACCATTGGAATGAATTTTTGAGAAGTCCAAAAATACTAATTTATTTAAATTTATGTTAATAAGAGAAAAATTTGTGTTTTGGTTGATCAACATGGATCATTGAGTGTAATAATTATAGGATAAGTGGTGCCCCTTATAATCGAGGGGACTGGTACCACAAGAATTTTATAAAAGAAAAAAATATAATTATTCTCTGGACAAAATATTCCAAATTGCAATGTATATTTATTATGATTCTACAATAATTTCTTGGGACTCTCTTCAAGGACATGGAAACATCATTTTAGTACATAAAAAAATTCATATCATTAGAATAATGACATTTTTGAGAAATTATAAAGAATTTGTGAATTGTATTATAAGTTGGATTTTCCTCCATGATTTAGCTATGTTAGAACTGTATTTTATATATATCATTTGAAGAAAAACCATCATAATCTTGGACATGTTGTTCAATGGGATCATTTTTATCTTGATAATGATGTTATAATAATTTATCTTCCAATACAGGTTGAGGATAGATAGTATATGTTTCTTCATTAGAAAATTATTGGTTTGTTACGACACTTATGATGTCGTTGTCTAATTCAGGAAGAGTCATACAAACCAAATTATTATATGTTAGATAATTTTCACAAGGTTTGATGAAGAAAAATTAATAAATATTTTTAAGGATGAAAAAAAACGTTCAGGAGAATTTATCACCATTGGTTTTAGGAAAGTTACCTTTTTATTATGAATATTCATGTTGGATAATTCCTGGGATGGGTTTTGGGAGTTTATGGGTGGGTTTGGTGTGTTTGGAACCTTTTATGGGAGTGTGTGGTTTCATCATGGTTAGGGGAATATGTACAAAATATATAGGAATCTATTGAAAATATTCTATAACTTATTAGTAGGGAATAATTGTGTGCCTGGTTTGGATATAATTTTACGATTCCAAGGGTAAAATGTGAAATGTGGGTTTTTATATAGAACATCATGAACATGGTCATCACACAATTTTAAAAACCATGTATCATTACAATTTGACATGAATTTAATATTTTTTAAATTGAATTTCAACTCATTTTTGGCACTGAAACGCTGATATTAATTCTCAAATCTTAGGATCTAAAAATCCTCTCCCTCTCTATGGTTTCATGGAGCGTCAAATGGATTTGGAACCACATTTTGATAGATGTATGTGTGTTGGATATCTAGAATAATCTATATATCTTTATTATTTAAATTTATCTTTATATCTGTTGCACTATTATCGCCTATAATGTTATATCTAATATCTTACAGAAATATCAATGATATATTATTTATTTTTATTATATCATTAAGGGTTCTATAAAATGTAATTTATTCACAGAAAAATCATAAGGATTCATGTTTTTTTCTTCAATTTGTTTTACCATTTTGAGGTTGGACACTTCTCTTTCACACTATATGTTCTAGAATTTGAAGTCTTTTTATCTAAATAACCCCCTCTTGTTTTTTGGAAAAATGTTATTGTTTTTGGTCACTCAAATCCATTGTTTCGAAATGAAACCCAAAATCTGTTTTCTAAATTAAATAAAAGAAATAATTTTTTCCAAATAGATGGTTTTTTCGAATATGTAATTTTTTATTAGTGTGAGTGTACGATATTAAATTGTGGTTTCTAGTTGGTTTTTACTTGGAGCCAGTACCATTGTAAAATATGGAAGATTATATCACCAGAAAAATTAGTTATGGGATGTGGTACCACTCATGGATATTGGAAATATTATTGGGAATGCGTTAGTGTGTGATTTTAGGAATAACCATGAGAAGTGGATACAATTTCAGTACCTTTTTTTAATTTAATTTTTATCAAAATATTTAAAACTTGCACTAATTTTTTTATAAATAAATAAATGTTAACTAACATGTTTCTATTTCTATTGGAATGTGTTGGAATGTCTTTGGGGATTAACTACTATGTTTTATACTGACCCCTTGTTGGGAACATTAGTGTTTTCTAGATTTTTTGTACCAGTATATATGTAAAGAAAGATTTCATACATACCTAGTGACATTTTTTGATTTGGTGACATGGGGCATGGATTTAGTTATTAGTGCTTATTCAGGGTGATTATTCGATTGATTCCACTTTTGTTTCATTGCGTTATACTTAGCTGTGTTATGTAAGTGTTTCACATTTTATATTTCATATACTACTGTAATGAATATTTATAGTTTGATTTGTATTATATTACATTACATGAATCATATAAATTTGTTTGTAATCATTCCATCATCACTATGTCATTCAAATTTCTTTGAAAAAATCACCTAATAATGTAGAAATCACATATAAGTAGTTTCTATCACTTGGTGACCTATTGATGATTCCTTAGGTCTATAGAACATCCCATCCTTTCTGGGACCATGGTTTTGGTGGGGATGTTACATTGAGCCTGGTCTGTTCAAAAAATAACAACCAGAGAGGCCCATTTGGTTCAATTCACTATTGAATTATCTATACTGACATCCTGATAACAAGATATTATAAAAAAATTGATAATCCCAAAGGATATCCCACATGATACATTTATATAGAATCCCAAAAATAATCAACGTAGATTATATTATTCAGGGTTTCATGGGGTTGAGTTATTGTAAATAGCCTTAATTCTTGTAACTTATTACATCCATTCTCTTTATTACACATATAGACATTTATTATTAAATAAAATTTCACTTAATAAACCCTAGAATATCGAGATTTCTATTTTATTTGTGTCTTAAGAAAATTACAAAATAAATTAAAACATGAAATGAAACATCTTTATATCATTCTTCTTCGACATGACCTACTTATTCCTTCATATATAACAATACAGGGGATAAACTGATGACATACATAAAAATGGGTGAGCTATAAAGACTAGTTATCGAGTAAACAAGGAATAAAATGAATAATACATTACATGTTAGTTAATAGGAAGATCAATGGAGCATAAGAGAAACATGAACATAAAGGCATGATATTGCATGATTATTTTAACATGGAAATACGGTAACAACATACACCATGATAATAGCATGAGCCAAGAATCATTATAGAAGTATTAGCATGAGTAAACCATTATTTACCATGAATTATAATGATTAAACCCTCATTTAACATGAATTATCATGAGTAAACCCTCATTTTACATGGCGTATCAATATACTAAACATTCACTAATGAATTGGAGGGATATTATGGATCACCCTTTATAAACATTTCATTTCAGGCATAAGTGTGTCACATGGATCATATAACATGGAATCATTCTACATAATATGTTAATCAATGATTATGGAATGTGGAATTCATAAATCTATGTTCCATTCAATATGTATATGTACATCAAGATGAATACCCTTGAGAGAGATATAGGTATGGTATTCACCACATGATGATTTATTCTTGGAAAATCGTGGTGTAATTTTGGCAGTAAAATGTCATCATAAAGAAACTAATAAGTTTATTTGATGAGAGATAAACGGGTGTATAATCATTTATAAATAAAATATAAACCAAGGAGTTTATTGAACATAATATCTCAATATATCAAATAGAATTTAGATGCATAATATGTGAGAAATACTTGAATTGAAATAGGAAGAGAGAAATCCCTTATGAAATTTATACATAGTAACATGAGAACATAGAAAGTATTAATGAGAGAGAAAGTGATATCTCATCATTGAAACACATAGAGGGATGTATGGGGAAGGTGAGAAATCATACCCCAAAAATTTTAATTGAATGTAAAATGGTATTACAACATAATGAAAGATGGATAAAAAAAGAAAAAAGGAATCCCTTACTTGATTGTGTGAACTCAAGAGCATGAAGAGGAAATTATTGAGAACATGGGGAACCTTTTAAAGATTATAGAGAGAGGAGGGAAGATTAGGGACATGTTTCATGTATTTTTAGTGATGGTATGTGGGATCATGGGTGGGTTTATATAAGAACTGAAAGGGGAATGCTTTAATATTTTTCAAACATCATTTTTTGTATAAATATATTTAATTATTCAAAACCAAAAACCATACCATGTTTTCCCCAAGGTTTCTACCAAAGTGGGTTAGAAAAAATTATTTTATATTGCCAATGGATGAAAATATTAAAATATTTTCCTTGCATATGTGTATGAGAGTCACACCCACAAGGAATTGAATTTAAAATCATAAAATATATTATACACATTGGAGGATTAACTAAGGAATTATAAAATAAGTCATATAAATATAAAATCACAATATTATAATGGGAAAACATATATTTGGACGATAATACCAATTATTGTATTTATTACATCATTTAGTGTAATTATGATGTCATAAAAGACATATTTTATTTATTTGATACTTAATTTTTACCCAAAAATTCGACTATCTCAAAAAATTTGGAAAAAATCACCATTGGATAATTTTAGAATCATGATTCCAAATATGATATTCATTTTTTTAAATATTTCATAAATATTTAAATTATTACTTTTAAAATGGAAAATGATATTTATTGAAAATTCACGGGTTTTAACAAAAATAGTTCAAATATCGTAATAAAAATTACATTTGACATCATGAACATTATATACTCATTTATTATTCATAAAAATAGTTATATAATAATAATTAATTAAAATATTAATTATTTCAAAATATAAATAATTCCTTAAAATAAAATCATTAAAAATAAACTCTTTGTTTTAGAGTATAAGAAATGTAAATCTTATAAAACTTATTACCTGATCATATAATGAAAAAAAATAATATAATTACCATTTAAAAGAATTTTTTATAGTATTATTAATAAAAATATTTGTTTCATATTATAATGAATTTATTTTTTCAGAATAACTATTTTTACCAAAAAAATTAATTTATGAAATTCATCATTTATTTGTAAGAAAGACTATTCTTATAAAATATTGATGGAATAAGACGTTTATTTATAAAATGGGATTACAAAATAAGTAACTAATTCATTATTACAAAACCAATTATAACACCCATATAAGACCTAAGGGTCAGGTGTGTGATTATGGTTGATTCTTGGGGTGGCTTAGATAAAATCGCATAGGTGGTAATCTATTTTAAATTAAACTTCTCTCATAAGTGATTCCATTCAAGTATAACATGTTGAATCTCATATTGGGATTTGTAAAGATATAATCCTTGTTAAATTACCTATTTTCCGAGCTCCGAAAAATGAGCTTCGTACGACTTGAGTCTATGGGATGAGGCCACCCTCTCTATTGTCTGTGTCCAATGGATTCTTTTTTAAAATATAAAATTTATATCAGTCATGTTATCATTTTATAATGTATATATTATCAACGATAATGATAGTTAATGGTTATTTGATCCCAATCATAATTATAATAATAAAAAGATTGCATTTGTTTTCTATATCCATAAGACATTAAAAGAATGGGAATTTTATTCATAAATGATCATGTCATTACAACATCCACCCATGAAATTTTTCCCTTTAAATATTATTTTCCCACACAAAAATAGATGAATGTAACTCTACCTACTCACTTCCTCTGGTTTTTCCATTACTTCTCTAAACACGTGGTTTCTCCACAACACCATGATAAGAGACCTAATCTTATTTCGAATAACTTTTTCTCTATGGTCTAAGAACATCACATAATTCTCTTCATAGGATAGGTCATTCTTAAATGGTAGCACCTCTGGATTGAGTACATGCGATGGGTCAGTATGTACATCCTTGAAAATGATACATGGAATACATCATGTACTTGAGACAAGTTTTGTGGGAATTCTTGTTGATATGGTGGTTCTCTGATGAGATCATGGTTCTAAAAAGGGTCGTTGTACCTTGGAATAAGCTTTCAATTCTTCCAAAATCTCATAAATCTATTTCTTGGTGATATAGAGAGGAATTACCGTTCTCCAACATCAAATTATATTTCTTATCTATGATTATCATCATAGTACTTTTTTCAACTCTAAGAAACATTAATGTGCTGCTGGATTGTCTTAAACATCTCCACCACTTCTTCTACCATTTTTTGAACATGATGTATTCTATCCCCATATTCATCCCAATAGGAAAGTGTTCTGCACCTCTTTCTATAAAGGGATTTATAAGGAGACATTTGGATTCTTGTGTAGAAATTGTTATTGTATGAGATCTCTACCAGAGAAAAATGTTTATCCCATCAAATTTGAAGTCAATTGAACATTATCTCTATGTGTCCCCAAGTGTTTAGATAGTCTGCTCAGATTGTCCATCAATTTTTGGGTGATAATCCATACTGGAGTTCAGTCTAGTATTGAGAGCATGTTGGATAATCTTCCAGAATATAGAGGTGATTCATAGATCTCAACTGGATACAGCAAATAGTGGTACACCATGCAGCCTTACTACTACTATGATGCATATCCATTCCTGTTGATCCAATAAGAAATCCTCTCAAATTTCAATGAATTGTGATGTATTTTTATGATGCTCAAAAATAAACTAGATGACATTATTTCCTTTTGAGGAATATGGAATTCCAGTGACAAAGTTCATGCTGATGTTTTCCCATCTTAATGTTGGTAAGGGTAATGTTTGCATCATCCCGTTATAATTCATTCTCTCACCCTTCACTTGAGGATATACCAGGAACATTGATGTATACTCAAAAATATCCTTCTTTATATTAGCCCACCAATAATGCTCATGGAGATCTCGATACATCATTCCCACAGTGGTAATGTGTTGAGAATTCACAGTCTTTGATCATCTCCAACCATCTTCATTGGCGCATATTCAAATATTTATATGTGAATATAAACTTGAGGATTTTGTGATCCGTATATATCTCACACTTCTACCCTATGAGGTAATGTCATCATATTTTCAAAGTGAAGATAATTTTAGCGAACCCCGACTCATTTTTTGTATATATAATCTCTTGAAGATTAAATTTCCATGAAACATAGGCAATGACGTTGTCATTTTTCATCAACACACAACCCATGACGTTATTCAAAGAATCACTAAACACCATGAAGAGTAATCCACTTGTGTGTTGTGAGACCATGAGAATAGTAATAAGACTTCTTTTCAACTCCTTAAATACCTCTTCTCATTCATCATTCCATGAAAAATTGACTCCATTATGAGTTATCCTTCCATTAGGGTTTGACATTCATTAGAAATTTAACTCATATTGGTGATAATATATATCTACCCCTACGAATCTACAAATATCCATCACAGATTCTTTCCACACCCTTCACTGAATTGACTGGAAAGTAATTTTTTATTTTTAAAACACATTTGAGGGAATTTCAGAAACCAATTGGTAAAACATTACAACCATAAAAAACATAATTGAGAGAAACATGAAAACCGAAATTTCCCCTCCCCACCAATTCCACCGTGATGACAATCCTTCACCATATAATGTCAATTTACTTGCTTTCCCATGTATAAAATCAAATGCATGGAACCGATGGAATAGTTATAAACTCTCAATCATACCAATTTGAATGAAATTCACGATGAAGGATTCATTATCTGCTCAACATTTGAATCATCTCCAAGAACCACTACAAAACACAATATAAAAATGGTCGAAGAGTAGACAACTCTAAAAATAAAACCACTCAAAACAACTAACCAAAACATCAACATAAACAGAGTCATTAAAAATTCATATGAGATTACCAGAATCTATTTCCCTAAGAAATTTTCAAGATAAATAATAATCCTAGGTGCGTTGGACCTCCATCATTCTCTTTACAAATTTAGAAGCAAGCTAATTCAAGGACTGAATGTACTCCATAATGATAATATTACCTTTATTGAATCCCCCACTATAATATGATAATTTTTGTCAATCCATGAGTATTTATCCTCATTAAGATTCGCCATTAGTAACCTCCCCATCATTTTAGTATCCTCCTTTTCATTATCTTTAAGATGTAAGTCCTTCTCAAAAATTATTTTTCAGAGCATAAAATTAAATTCAAATGTTGAACTCCATAGTCCCTTGGTCTCTGATTTCTCAAAATCTTTGTGGACATCTTCTTATCGTTTGTCTTTTTCAAAAATCAAGTCAGTAGAGGGGGTGGTAAGGAGGAGTAATCCCCCGTTCCTCCACTTAATACTATTATTACTCTTTTGAAAAAATGACTCATATGTCGAGATCTTGGGTTCACTTTCATTGGGATCTTTCATGGAGACCCCATCATCATGAACCAGGAGAGATGGATCAGAACTCAAACCATCCTCAGAAAGGCCTTCACATTTGTAACTCATGTGGATAAGAGTTTGTATCAAATAATTTAAACCCCATGATTCTTATTTCTAGTTGAATTAGCCGAATCTTTAGCAAACTCATGCATCCCCTTAAACATATAACCAATACCCGACCATAACACATTGATACTAGTAGAGACATAGGTAACCTGGACCCCACTTTCCAACTGTACCATAACGGTTGTACTCCCATTCAACTGGTTATTCAATTTGATCAGCCTCATATAGGGCCAGACCATCACCCTTCGGCTCAATAGTGGTAGGTGCAGCTATATCCTTCTTCATCATGTGGAACACCTCATACAAATACAGGTTAACCAAAGATACTGGGGCCTTCATCACTCAATTAGTGGCAAAAATATCCTCAAAAGACACTTTGAATTCCACTAGAGAAACTTCAAGGTGCTTCTCCTCAACCGTTCATAATAGCTGAGATCCCCGACCGCCCCCTCAATACCCATTGTCATCTGACCCAGGACATCATTCCCACATTCCTCTGGAACCTTACCCCTACCGCCATCCTCCTTCAATCCCTTGGACTGGACTCTCGGAAGAAAAACTTTATCAAGTGGCTTGATCGCTTGCACAATAATAAGACTTCATTTCCAATTTATAGTCCCCTTCGTGTCACAAAAACCTAATGGAAAACATCATACTCATGTGTGAAATGCTTGAAGGTAGAAAAAAATCATTATATTTTTCATAAATCACACACGACTTACACATATACACCTCAGCGATTGAAATCTTGACATATTCAAAAGGATTTCTAGATCGGTCTAGTTCTACACAAACTCATGGATTGAAATGGTGATAGACAGCCATAGTATGACTACAGGATCATAAAAATCTACCAACCATATTTCCAATCATCCTAATAAATGATTGGGTTCTGAAACAGCAAAGGAATATTTTGAAGGCATCCCCAAACATCAGTGGAAGGTGGATCCCACATTAGGTGGAATTCTAAAGACCAATGAAATAGGAAGAAACAAAAACCATTGACACTACGGCAGGTGGTCTACCATGGTCAGATGAGGTCATCCTATCAAGAAAATCAGATCATGATTTGTTGATTTTTGAGCAAACCAATCGTCGCACTCTGATGAAGATCCCATAAGCCAAAGATGAACCAATCGAATGAATCAACCAAAGGTATCATTTATCTAAACTGAGCCACCTGGGTGAGGTTCATGATAATATTGGTTTCCAATAAATTTGAAGAAGAAATTTGGAGATTGGGGAGGAGGATGATGGGATCCACCACCTCAGGACAAACAGAAGTTTTCCTAAAGGGAGGAAGATAGTCGGGGTTAGAGAAGGGGAGGAAAGAAGGACCTGCTCTCCTAGTGAACGTCAAAGGTCTCTCCACTATTGGGGGAGGAGGGAACAGTGCTGTTATAATCATCTTCACTAAGAGGTGAAGAGCATCGGCCTAGGTTTCACTCAACCCTCCCTAAATTGGAAATATCTATGAGCCCCATCTCCCAATTGCATCTGTCTTGGAGGGATCTACATATATGCCATTTCCTATAATGATATGACCCAATAATGAGACATATTTTGACTATAACTCATAGTTTTCATAGTTTTCATTAAGATTATCCATTATAAAGGTCTTTAGTATAGTGTGTAGATTCTCCTCAAGCTCCTCCTTGGTTTTGGAGTATTTTAAAATATCATCAATAAAGACTAACACAAATATTTCAAGGTAATCTCTAAACACTATATTTATCATGTCCATGAAGATTGTTGGAGAATTACGGAGTCTATAATGAATTAATATGAATTCCTAATTCCCATACCATTTACAAAAAAGTAATCTTGGGGATATCCTCCTCCTTCACCCTTACATGGAAATATCCCGACCGTAGATCCACATTGGAGAAGTATTGTGCTCCAAGAAGCTGATCAAACATGTATTCATTTTGTTGTAGAGGAATCATTTCATTATCGCGATTTTTCTAAGCACATGATAATAATTGTAAAGGTGAATTGGATCATCCATATAATTGATGAAGAAGACTGGTGCACCACATGGTGAGGTACATGGGAATACAAACCCATTATCTAGATTATACTATAATTTTTTCTTTAACTCCTCAAGAACCACAATACACATTTATATATATACTTTGGGATATTGGAAGTTCCCCTCGTATAAGATCAATTGAGAATTCAACATATATTCTAGAAGGAGAACCAGAAAATTATCCGGAAAACACATCAGCGAATTCCCACACAATATGCATGGATTCAAGGATGGTTCCTTCCTTAGACACAATTATCTGAGCAAGATTCACGTGCTCATTGGGCAGTAATATCACCACATGAGATGATGGTGATAAATAATATTCATACTCCTCCTTTCACTTTTACAAAATTAGGGGTTGATTTTTATAGATGGAGAGGGATTTCCCTCTCATGATATTTTTTGTCGGCTCCATATGGGGAAATCTTATGAATTCCATGAATAGCATCAAATTCCACAAGAGACAGTGTGACGAGGTTCGTCGGGATGTTCTATACACAAATTAGGATAGAGGAGGAGTTATATTCATACGATGAAATAATTTATTCTTTTCCATTCTCACTGACATGTGTAATTCCATGAATTGCATTGGTGTTTGGATTCTTCTACAAAACATTCTAGAAATAAAAGGACTCATATATCTATAATAAAAAAGTAAATTCTATATTATTGATGGAATAAATAGAATACATATAAAAACATCATTTTAAGGATACACTTCAATAGTAATGATGGTAAAAAATTTCAATTACTGCCTTGGATGTTGTTGGTTGCCTCTGAAAACCCTTGTCATAGGGAACTGGATCACAAAGTGCCATGGTTCATTGTAGTTGTAGAAATGAACCATATGATCAGCGTCGAATAAAGGATTCCCATCCTATGTGGTAGTAAGGGGTTTTTTCTTATCGAAAATTAAGTGATAGGTTTCCTTATCATCCACACCAAATGCATTTCCCCATCCCATTCAAAAAATCTCTATGGTCATTCATTCCATACATTTGGAAAGTGGGATGTTGTAATTTATTATCACCATTGGATTGATCAATATGACTACTTGAATTAATGTCCACTTACCTCTTTATATCACCATGATACCCATGAGATTATCCCATCTCCATTTTGACATTGAGGGAACATCAGATAATTTCCTTATAGTTATCAATATCACGAATTGCTAGGCCTTTCCATAGGATAGGTTTTTTCCCAAAAAATAAGTTGTAAACCTTGAATTTGGGGGTATCAACATTTCCAGAGGACTATAATGAAATCCTTGTGATATTTTCCTTCTATGCTCTGATGTAATCATTGTCTTTTTTACATGAGGGACAATTTTTCCCTTTCCACCATAAGTTGGATGGAGTAAAGAAAGTATATATAGAAAAATATTTTCCAAAAATCCATCAATTACAATGCCTCAATATCTTCCCCAGTATTTTTATTTTTTATTAATGTCCACAATTGATAATATTCACCCTCCATATGATAAGAATCTAGAAGAACATTTTCTTTTTCAGAACGTTGAAGGACGGAGAATATCTTTTCATGATAGTTGATCAATAGTTCAACGATTGGGGGATCAGATGATACATTGAAAAAAAGTTTCCAATGTCTCATGAAGCTCTTTATTGTGGATTTCCATTTCTTAGGTGGGGTAAAAAGTTCTTCTTGATCCCTGGTTCCCATCGAAACATGAGTTAACATAGAGAATATCATGTTAATGTTTTCGATTCCCTCTCCCATCAGATTGAGAATCTCATTTGAACACTAATCACATTTATCATTGCATGAGTTGTTAGCCCTAGTCCCAATATTACCGGCCATTGGAAAGAATAAAAAAATTAGTGGTAAGAATTTTAAACTATCAAACACATAAGGATAATCCATTTACAAAAAGGATAACTTCTAAATTACATTGATTTCCTTAACATTGGAATCCATGTGATTCAATCTATATTATCCATGATCAACTTCAAAACATATATTATTATGGGCATTTTTTATCCCCATAATAGTGTTTCATTGAAAAATTATGAATTTACCATAGCATATCCCTCAAGAGGGTCGAGGAAATAGTTAATCCAGACACATTTTCTAGTACCATTTCTCATTTGAGTCATGTTCATATCGGTGTTTTTCTGTTTTAACCATAGATACATATGTTCCAGAGCCAAATCTACTTGTTCATATCCAGATAGAGATAGATTTTATTGATAAACTACTGACTCTATAGTCACCAAAATTTACGGATGTAATTATTATAATTAGTCTTGTACTTAAGGCTTTCACTAGGGTTATCTAATCTTAATCCCATATATAAATAATTCTATCCGAACAATACCAACTATAATAACCATACTCTTTGTTACACAATTAAAAACTCTTTATTAAATATTCTTTCACATAATACATCCCAGAAGAGTTAGAGGACTAGTGTCTTTTTGGTTTAGGAAAATTACTAAAAAACATAAAACATGAAATACAACATCTTTATTTCAAACATCTTTGACATGAATAACTTATTATTTCATACATAACACTATATGGGATATCCTGAGGACATATATAAGAAAGGGGTGAGATATAAAGCCCATTAAGGGAGTAAACAAGCCAAAAATTGAAGAATAAAATTCATGTTAGGAAATAGGCATATAAATGGAGCATAAGAGAAACATGAAGATAATGTCATGATATAACATGATTGAAAAAACATGGAAATGTGGAAACAACATACAACAAGATATTAGCATGAGACACATCTAATTAAACAAGGATTAGCATGAGTAAACCCTCATTGCACATGAATTATCATAATTAAACCCTCACATCATATGAATTATCATGTGTAAACTATCATTGTGCATGGCGTATCATGATACTAAAAATTACCCAATGCATTGGATCACTATTAGGGACCACCCATTATAATTTTTTCATTAAATGAATAAGTTTTCCACAAGGATCATAAAACATGGAATAATTCAACATAATAAGCTATTCCACGTTAATGGAATGTGGAATACATATATTTGAGGGAAATTTAATATTAATATGTGAATAAAGTTGAAAACCCTTGAATGATAAATGGTAATTGTATTCACTACATGATGATTCTGTCTTAGAAAATCACGGTGCAATTTCTACAGCAAAACACCGTCATATGGAATTTCATAATTTTGGTTTATGAGAGATAAAAAGTCCTCTTATATTTTAAAAATTAAATAGAAATTAAGTAGATCATTTAACATAATATCCCAACATATGAAATGTAATTTATATGTATAATATTAGAGAAATAGTTTAATGGGAATAATAATAGAGAAATAACTTACGGAATTTCGGCATGGTAATGGGTATACGTAAAAGGAATTAATGAAGGATAAAGTGGTATATCATCATTAAAAAAATGGAGGGTTGTATATATGAGGTGATAAATTATACCTAAATTTTTTAATTTAATGGCTATAACAACATAATGAAACTTGGATGAAAATGAGAAAGAAGGAATCCCTTACATGAATCTTTGACTTAAAGAGCATGATGAGGGGCTTCTTGAGAGCTTGGGATGCCTTGGAACGATTATAGAGATATTTGGGACGTGATCTATGGATTTTTAGTGAGGATAAGTGATAGATTGGGTGGGTTTATATACTAAATGAGAGGGGAATTCTTCAATATTTCACAAACATAGGTTTTGGAATCTTTATTTTTAAATATTCAAAACCACAAAACATCACAAGTTTTTTTCCAAATAGGTTTATAAAATGTTATTTTTTAAGGATAATGGCTGGACATATGAAAATACTAGCCTCTCTAATGAGGTGGTGAGTCCCACCCTCTAGGAAATGAATTTTAGATCATAAAATATATTATACACCTTGGAGGATCCCCTAAGGCATTATAAAATAAGTCAAATAAATATAAAATAACATTATTTTAATGGAATAAAATATATTAGGCCTATAATACCCATTATATAATTTATTAAATCATTTTGGGGTCATTATTATGTTATAAAACACATATTATATTTATATAATATTTAATTTTTACCCAAAAATCTGACTGTATCAAAAAATTATTCAAAATTCACCACTAGATAATTTCAACATCCTACTTCCAAAAATAATACTCATTTTATCAAAATAAATTCCAACATATTTTAAATTTTACTTTATAAATGGAAAGTGATATTTATTAAAAATTTTGGGGTTTTGACAAAAATTGTTCACAAACCTTAATAAAAATTACATTTGATTTAAAAATAATTATATACTCTTTTTTATTCCTAAAATTAATTTGATAATAATATTTTATAAAAAAATATTTATTATTTCAAAAATTCATTAATTCTTTAAAAATTTCATTAAAAATACACTTTTGATTTTATTATATATGAAATGCAACTCTTATCAAACTGATTAACTAATTACTTACAGAGAAGGAACTGATATAATCATAATTTAATAGGTTTTTTTACAATATTATTAATAAATACAATATATTTATATAATAATGTATATACATCACAGAAGTTCTATTTTTTCCAAAAAAAATAAATTTATCAAATTCGTCATTTTTAAGAAAGAAAATTGTTATAAAGGAATTCATGGAAGAATAATATTATTTATAAATGAGATTACACGATAAGTAACTAATTATTTATTACATAACTCATAATAAAACCAACATATGACCTAAGTGTAAGTTTCAGGATGGGGACAGATTGTTTTGGAAGCTCATCTAACATCACCCGGGTGGTAATCTCTATTAACATTAACTTCTCTCATATGCAATTCCATTTAAGCTTAACATGTTCATGATTGGCTTGGACATGTTCAAGAGAGAATCCCAATAGTAATAATTCATTTTCAAGAATTGAAAAATGAGAATTTTATGGCTCCAATATACTGGATGAGGTTATCCTCTCATTTGTCTATGTTGAAAGGATTATTTTTAAAAACTGTAAATTTATATCAGTTATGTGATCAATGTTCAATGATTACATTATCAAAAATAATGATACATAATAGTCATCTAGAACAGTTAATAATAATAATAATAATAATAATAATATTGCATGTGTTTTCTATATCCATAAGACATTAAAATAATGGTAATTTTATTAATAATCTGTCTGGTCCTTACACATGATACTCTAGGTCATAACATCCAATAATTAATGCACAACATCAACTTCAGACTCAAAAACTCCACTCATGAATTTGTTTCCCTCTTCCTAGTGTTCTAAAACTAGTATCCCATATATCTCATGATCAATCAGTGCAATACAATATTTATAGTATAATAATATCTAAATATTTACTAAATTATCTAAATACATTGGTCATGTTATTCCCTATCACCTTGATCTAGTGAACTTCATCGCATGAAATTCACATCCTACTCTTAATAAAACCCATATGACATCCCTGGGTCATATATACTAAATTACAAACATACATCTATTCATCATCTCAAGCAATTCACCAATGGATTTTTGGACTTAGTGCAAGTCCTCTCCCATGGTAGTTTCATTCGGCACATACCATCAATGTAATTCCCTAGACATGGTTAATACCCCATGAGAGAATTTATACCAAATATATGTCTTCCATGCTCAGATCCACACATTATGGTAATAATTCTATGCTCCATCCATATCCATATGGTTCCTCAAAACCATGAAATCTTCTTCCTTAGTGTCCAAATCATTATTCCCTAATAATGTCTCTTCATCCCACACCGCCAGACCTATATTTCCCAATTACTTATCACAAATCCATGTCGTAATAATAGGACTAAATCTTTATTGTCCAACCTGAAACCACAAATAAAATTCAATTTTATCCAATACCAAATTCTAATTAACTTCCCATAAACTACAAAACAATTTTTTATTCCTAAAATATCCATATTAAAACATAACAAAATCCAAGGTTCAACCCCATCGCTCAAGTATTTTCTAGATATAAAGAACACATTCATGCTTTCATTTAAAATATGATCACAAAAAACCTAAATAAGGGTAAATGCCTAATCCCATATCATGCGTTAATTAATCCATGAATAAACCACCTATATGTTATTCCCTAAACATAATTGGTTTATTTATAAACACAATGAAACAATCCATTCTTTCTAGTACGATTTTCAACAATTAAGAACCACCTTCCAAGCTAATAAAAATCAATAGAGAGTCTTAAAGGGATATAATCATTGTGTATGAAATTTTATATCTTAATTTTCCAGTAATTGAGTTTTGGAAGTCATAGACTCTTTCTTAACATCTTTTATACTTTTCTTATGTTTGATGTGTTTTATAATATTTTAAAAGAAAAGTATCTCTTTTATCATACACATAATATGTATTAATGTATTACGTATAAAAAGAATGCATTTACTTTATGGTTATCCTAATGATCATGAGTACAAAAAACCTCATACACACCTTAATCAAAAATAGATGTTAGATTTTTTTTTCTTTTCTATACTATAAACATAGACATAAAACATTAGATTGATACAAATAATGATTAAAATTTGATTCACTCTCATACAAATTATTGTTATGACAATCATAAGGACATACATCAGATAAATAGTGATTATAAATTTAACGTGTTAAATATTCTTATATCTTAATTTAATTTACTTTACATTGTATTGGTTTAAACTAAAATTACGTTGGACATTCTGTTATACTAGAGCCGTTGAAGTTTGAGTGTCTATGTAATTGTGTTAAAGTCGTAGAAATATGACCTCTGGGGAATCAAGATTATCAATGGGAAGAGTTCCAATAAATACCAAGTTATTTTATGATTTTTTAGATGGAATGTTACATTTATCACTATATTTTATAATGATTACATAGAGTGAACATCTAGTTTGTAGTTTCTTGGAATTATTTTGAGGGAGTCATCGTATGAAATCTTTGTTAGGTTGTGTCCATAACAGTTATTTTATAATCATCATTACATTCTATCATTTTTACGATCAATGGATTTTAGGGATAAGAAAATAGTGATTTTGATACATCATATTGTGGGATAATAGGGATAGATATATAGACAATCCTATCATAATATCGAGGGATTCAATGGCTAGGAAGATATACTTTCCAATCATTATATTGGGGGATTTCTTGGTAATAGAAGACTTACTTTTTTGTGTGAATAAAACAAGGGATACATTTAGTCTAGTTTAGAGACTACCATACTCTGAAGGCTAAAAGAGGTTATTCATTAAATATATTGAAATTCAATTTTTATTTTCCATTATATTTAATTAATTGTCTCTTTAAGGACAATTTTCAACTACATATTTAATATAACTTTTGAAATAAAATTCATCTTTCTATTCTATTTTTTGGTTATCATATTTACTCTGATTTTGATTAATGTAATCTATTATTTTTATACATATTGAATCATTTCATCTAAAAATATTATCAATCAAATAAATTTTTATTATGATTAATTGATTTTTTTATTTTATTTTTCTAATTTCTAGTGATGTTTCTAAATTGAGGAATGTGATAATATTGCTTATAGATGAATTGGATTTGATATGTTTAATTCTTTTAAAATATTTTTTTAATGTCAAATTCACCCCCATATTGTATGTTAATCATTTGGGAATACTCTTATAATCCTAATAATTATATTAATTATATAATAATCCCACAATTAGTATCAAAGTTGGATTCTATTGCACATGTACTTGTTTTTTTACTTCTCTAATATTGGAAGCATATTAATGTTTTTTATGTGAACTCGCTGTTTATAATATTATTTGTTACACTAATTAGTACCTATTTAATGAGTAATTTTTTTGGTTTTAATGCTGGAATGTTTAAATGTCGGATCAATAGACAATATAGATCCCAACATAAAACATATATTTTATTATTCAGACTATGAATACTATAGGTTTATAATGAAAACATTATTTATCAATATAGGAGTGAAAAAATTTGGGATGTTGAATAGGAATTATAAGATCCCTGATAAGGATGTTACTTCCTTTATAAATGTTGAGAAATAAAAATATCAGTTGAAAAAAAAATAAAGAATACTTTGTTATGATCCATGAAATAATGCATATATATTCAGTTATCCTACTTATATGATACCAACAATATTTGTATGAATCATGAAGTAACACATTCTGGATCATCAATGGTTGTAGATACTATAAGAGTTATGTTTAGAGATGCGTATCAAGCATTTTATTTTATATGAAGTGAATTTACCTCCAATATACACCATATATTAATGAATATTATTAATAGTTTACTATCTATTGATGATAAAGGCTTGAGTGATGATATTTCTATGGAAAATATAATTATTATCATGCCCAATGAATTGGTGTCTAAGATAATTGGTGGGGACATGATTAAAATGTTATATAATATTTCTCTTGATTATCAAATTGGAACCCTTTTTTAAAATGAGGGGATATTAAAAACATATAATGTGAAATATAAAAAGAATAATAGAGGTGTTTCCTCAACCACAACATCAATATTAACTATTAATGAATAATAGTTAGAGAATGTTTATATATCATGGAGAAGGAAAAATGTTACTATTCAAACTGATTCAAGCACATCTAATCTCTCTCATAATGAATTGGATAACAGTTCCTGGATAATGAATAAGATTATAGAAATGAAATATTTCCAATATCATTATATGAATGGTCATATGGAAAGAAGTTACAAGAAGGATGATGTCATTTGTTATGAATGGAATAAAGAAGGATACATTAGACCAAATTTTCCAAGGATGCAGGGAAAATATATATAAGATAATAATAATTAAAGGAATGCTTTGAATTTTGAGAAATAATAAGGAATAATGTAATGAAGGAAACAGATACATGGAGTTTCATATTTTTTTATTTTTCAGAAAAAATCATTTGTGAATGAAAGTTCCAAATAGGGGAACATATTTTTTTTTCTATTGTACAATGTGTTAATGAATGTTTCTAGGTCACGATAAAAACATATGAAAACAATAAAAATATTTCTTTTAGACCAATCTATCCTGAGGAATAAAATTATACATCCATGGACGAATAATCTTCCTCATCTAGTGATGATAATTCCATTCATTTCTATGATTTATTTTTAGGTACTTATAAATTGATCGATAATGAAGATGGTAAATTTTAAAAAAATTTGGAAAAACTATGAATCAAGAATAAATGTTATAATAAATTAAATTTAAGATCATTCTAATGATATTTGTACAGTTTTTATAGAAAATAATACGTTATTTAAATAATTATATAAAATAGTTTTTGAGAATAAATCATTAAAAACTAGTTTGATAAACATAATTATAATAATATATCATCTTAGGGTAATAATTTATTTATTATTATAATGCCTGAAATTTCTTATCTGATGATAATTTTTCAAATGTGACTACGGGTACTGAAAACATTAGTAATTTGTACAAATAGCATTGTTCTTATGGGACTAGTTATGAAATGGGTTATACTTTTAAGAAACCTATTTTTAGTGACACAATATTTGTTCATAAAAATACAAAATGTTGCACTACGTGCCAATTTTCACCCATTGAAAAAATTATTGTTTATTAAATAAAGGTCAATTAATTGGTTTTCAAAAATTATACATTTCGAAACATATCAGTATTCCAGATGATTTTTTTGTAACACTATAATAAATTAGAGGATTAGGGTGTTGAATGTCTTATGTTTTTTGTTTTTAGAAAAATAATTAAAGTAAAAACAAACATAAATATTTGGCACATGGATAGTTGATGTTATAGGCATATCACTGGTAACAAAGGATTTTTCCAAATGGTTATCACGATGAAAAGTGGGATATTTTATTTCATATATAGTTCTCATGGATAGATTATTGGAAAATGTTATATTGTTCTTCTTAGTAAAGATCTTATTTCAAAATGTGTTTTTGTAAGAGTAATTAAGTACAACCTTATAATAATAATTCAATTGTGTGATTAAGGTAATCTTATTAATTTTAGGAATGAAAAATTTTTCGTACGCAATTCCAAGTATGAATTTATTTAATCTTGTAATCATTAAAAAAATACTTCTACATAACTTATAATATCAAAGGACCCAAGATCCAACATTCTTTTTTCAAAGGGACATCAATCATGGTTATAGAATAGAAATTTAGGATACTATATTGATTGTAAATTATCAAACTTATCTTTGAAATGACTAAAAATTGATATATAATAACATAGGTTTGATACATAAAATGTTTTTGATAAATGTCAATTCGGTATGAAAAATAATTCATGTTTTAAATATATTATATAATTTCTAACTACATATTCTGTATAGTTAGTTAAAATGTACATATTTTTTCTAATAAAAACTGGTAGTACTGGAGGAAAATAAAATGAATATTTCATTGTTTATGATTACAATAGATATACAAAGGATTATTTTCATACATTTTAATATAAATCCATTTTTTGTTTAAAAAAATTTATAAACAATGTTAAATATGAGAATAACATTCCCTTGATAACTATTTATAGTGATCAAGGTAGAAAATTTAAAATTTCTTATTTTGAACCTTTTTTTATTAATTATGTTATTGAATATAAAATTTTGGCACCTAGAACACCTTAGAAAAATGATATTGATGAAAGAAGAAATAGAATTTTTTAATAAATAATAAGAAACATGATGATTGAATACTCCAGTGATAATCATTTTTGGGATTTAGTTGTTTGTATTATGTATTATAATATCTCTCTAGTTTTTATTAGAACCCTTCTTAATAAATCTCTTTATGAGTTGTGAATATGATGAAAACAATAAGTTTCATACATCATAGTTTTTTGTTGAAAATTATTCCTTTTGAATATTAAAGGTAACTAATATAAATTTGAACCCAAATACTATGATGGTTTATTTTTAGGTTCTCCCACTACTTATATAGCATGCAGTTTTTAGAAGAATTTTGTACTGTTATAGAAATAATACATGTTAAAATTGACGAAACCAACACTTTTGGTTTTAAACAACCTTATCCTACATCCTCCGCAAATGTGATTTATAAAGAATAATTTAAAAAAAATTTAGATGAATCTTTTCTTAAGTATGTAACTAATGAAGATGTTTTTAAATTAATTCCATAATAATATTTTCTACATAATGATAATAAAAAGACTTTAAAAAACCAAATAATTTAGTTGTTTCTTAGGAATCATCCACGTGAGAGTATCATTTGTGATTTTGATCAGCCAATTAAGTCTATAAGTTACTAATTTAATAAAATAGAAAATATAGATTTCCTTTTAGGATTTAAAATAAGAATCCTAATTAGTTTTATGGGATGAGGACTATATTATGGTTATGGAAGATGATATCAACATATTTGAGAGTGAAAAATTATAGACCATTGTTAAAAGACATAAAGAAACATCTACAACTAGAGTAAAATTGGGTTTTAGTAAAATAATTTATGAAAATGGAATAATTATTATAAAAAAGATAAAAGTGTTTATAAAGGATATAATCAATAATAAATAATAGACTATAAGGAATCATATTAACCTACATCTATACATGATGATATCCGTATTCTATTATCCTTTGCATCATTATTTAATTTCATACATTTTGAATGAATATAATGTGTTCTTTTCATTATTCATTTGTTGAGGAGGTCGATTAGGTTGAAAATCCATTGGTTTTAAAAATAAAGAACATATTGAATATTATTATAAAATTTCCAAATCATTATATAGTATTAATGAATCAAATGAAGCATGGTGTGATAGGTTAACAAGATTTTTGTTACAAAATTTTTTTATTCAGGGAGTCACTGATCATACCCTTTTATAAAATAATGTCATAAAAATAGTATATTTTGTCAAATTTATTTTTATTGATTTATATTTAGATTAACTAAAAAATAATCAATAGATCCCTTTGTCGGGCTTCTGAAATATGATTTTGAGATGACTTGGATGGGGCATAAGAGCCTCATCCCAATTGGCGAGCACTCAAAAAGTAAATCCAGGAGACCCGAGAACAAATATGGGTGGAGAACTATTTTCAGGCACCATAGCATGAATTTTAGTAGGTACTGTAGTAGTTACTATATTAGGTACTATTCATTACTGTATTAGATAGAACTATTCACGTGTTTGTGATTTTTGGTCATCGGTTTGGTCCATGGGTCCTTCAAGGCCTTTCGTTCATCCAACACTTTTGGGCCAGTAAGGAGTATGGGCCACCTCAAGGCATTTAGGCCACATCAAGGACATTGAGACACATGAAAATTCTGATTAATAGACCAAGTAAAAACTACAATGAACATACTCCAGATAAAAATTTAGAGAGGATGCATTCAGTTAACAAAAATCTAACCAATTTTTAATAATGGGAGGGTTTGTAAAATTCCATTGGGAGTAGCCTAGTCCTGCATAGAAATTCAAGCATAAAATTCATGAGAAGGTGGAGGGAAGACATCATGATGTACAAATTATGGAGGGGTATTTTCATTTATTTATTTTCTGGATGAATTCTTGTGGGACCTACAGGTCATGTATGTCACAAAGCATAAGGGCCATGTAAGGGTTCTCCTTAAACACAGAAAAAGGTGGATTATAAAAAATGACTTAAAATAAGGCCTTCGGTTCATTTGGTTTTTCTGATGAGTATTATGGGAGAGTTATCAAATAATCTTTAGTATCAAATATCACAAAAAAGTGGATCTTTTATATCTCAAAATAATTTTTATAATTATATTGTTAAACTATTTGAATATGAAAATAATAATAGAATTAGTACTCCAATAGGTATCTCAAATACAATAGATCATGATGAGGATGGGCATCCAGTTGATCAAAAAATAATTATTAGTATGATAGAATGTTTTCTATACATAACTGCAAGTCATCCGGATTTAATTTATTCTTTTTTATTGTATACAAGATTTCATGAAAATATAAAATAGTCCAATTTAAAATATTTTAAACAAATTTTTTCATTATCTAAACTGAAATATTTATTTCTGACAATTATATTCTTTTAGAAATGTTTTGATTTTTTTTAAATGTTAACATTGATAGTAGTAGAATGGATAGAAAGAGATCATATAGAACATGCCATTTTATATGATATTCATTAGTTTCTTGGTCCTTTAAGAAACCAAAATCCATTTATATAACGCCCTGACCCCAGTTACCCAGAATCAGTGCATTATTAAATAAAATTGGATGGATCATGAGGTATCAAATCCCAAACGACGTAACAGTTTAGTAGCCTTAAAAGTACTAGATACATTAAAATGTTTTACATTACATTATAAAATGAAAAACAACATAAAAATTGTCTCTATTGACCACATTGATATCCTTTAGACTATCCCTATATGTCAGTCACAATATACTACTTTTAATTTTGAGAAAAATAACACATAGAAAGCGGTCAGTGCATATGCTCAGTATGAATAATAATATTCCAGAAACATTTATCAATAAGCATAAACATTTAAGGAAATATAGAAGACTAAAACCAAATCCTTTTAATCATAAACTTCATCATAATATTGAAAAAAATAAATCCAATAATTCCATTTAATTAAAAACATTGATATTATACTATTAGAAAATAACATGCAATATTAATAGCCAATTTCATAGTGATGGAATGCATAATACCAGACCTCATAACAACATTATAAAGTCCTTGTTCCAAGACTACAAATAAGATTTTTTCAAGGACTTGTACCAAGACACTATTTTGACTTATGATACCTACCGATACATTGAGGAGCTATAGTGAGCTCTACCGATCACTTACGAAGTCCAATTAATTCCTCATATGAAAAAGTATAAGCATAACATAAACATTCGAATTTAAATCTAGCATAAAAAATGTCAAAAATTTATCTACAAACCATGAATGGTGTTAAAAAACAAAACCATATACAAACATATCACAAAACATTCAATACAATATTGATGGTTTTTATCATAATTAATAAACTTCAGACAATTATTAAATCCATCAAATGATGTTGACATAGATAAAATGAAAACATTATTTGTGAAATATCTCTTCCTATTTCGAAATCATTTTAAAGTAATATAATTATAAAAGACAACATTTATTTTGAAAATATTTTTATAAGCTTGTATGGGAAGCTTCAACGATGTTGTAACGGAGGAAAATAGCCTCACACGTCGTATAAGTTAAAAAGATAAATTCTTACCTTAATTTTGATGAAAGGGTCATAGTGTTCCTTGTTTGGAAAATGACAGAATGATTCCTTTCAAAATATATATGGTCAGATAAGGGTATAAATGACATTAACCCATAGTATAGTAAATAGTAAGAATGTTTTGAATTAAATTTTTATGAAAACACAGATATGGATGATAAAGAGGTCCTAGTAGATACTTATGTATTAACGACCTCGGATAAGTAAAGAGATTGTAGAATTAAACCTTACCTTGTACTTTTCCTTAGTCGATTGTATTTTAACCTAATATATAATAATTAAATCATTGTTATTATATTATATAAGAACTATATACATAAATATGATATCATATATGATCCTATAATATTTCATTGTTAATAATATTTTAGTAGTATCATCGTTTCAGGTGTTAACTGACTCATTTTCCTTTATATGATTGGTTATTTAAGCCATGTTTGTTATGGATAGAATGTATCTTATTCTTATACAGAATTTTATTATGTTCATAAAAATTATTTTTAATCATAAAATGAAATTTATTCTCTATTGATTATAATGGGGAATGAATCTGATCATTTTCGTGGAAACGGTAATCCCAACATATGCACGAGTGACAATATCATTATATTGATGGTGATATCGTATGTAATTGGATGGTATATAATATATATACAGAATCATTAACAAGTTATATTTATTATTTACATTAGTTACACTCATTATTATACCCATCCAAATTAGAAGGGATTGAATAACAAACTACACCACGACGTGGAGACAGTAAGCCGTACGTATGCACGTATGGTGACTTGGTCATTTATTGTATGGATTGAGTAAATAATATGGTTGAAACATTTTTATAATAACATAAAAGTATGTATACGGTACTTGAGTTATTATTTTGGTATAGAAACAACAAAGAAAAAGGAAGTGGAAGAAGAAAAGAACATGAAAGAGGGTGGTGAAATTACAACTCTTCTTCGGGTGATTCTTTTTAAGTTGATCAAAACGAATCCAAATGATGGCTTTATGATATATGTAAGGACTCTAGGGTGAATTTAGGGAAGATGGAAAGGTATTTGGCTAGGGGTTGGCGAAGCCAAATGGGTTTGGAGGTGTGAATTTAAGATAAGGGTAAGTAAAATTTATTAGAGAGGTGAGGTTCACTTTAGGAAAAGCATGAAATATTATTTTAAAATAAAATACTTTTCGGTTTATAATGGCTTCAAAATGATTTATTTCGAGTATAAGGTGGATATGTGTCGAAAAAATCTCAACCAATAGGTTTTAGACATATTTAGGTCCCCATATTAACCTTATATTTTAGATTTAACTCTTAGATAAACAGTTTGACATTTACCATGTCTCATTGTATTTTAATATTATACGGTTAATAAACTTACTATAAACTTCCAAGATAACCGAAAGTGGTTCTTTATTGATATATCTAACTTTATATAAGTCCATTGGCAGATCAATAGATTTTTATAATAATATATTAATAAATAATAAGGTTTTTGTTATTAAAACTCAAGTATGTCAATTTTGACACTATTTAGTATTTGATTATTTTGAAAGACAAAAAAACATTATCATTTCAATTAAATTATATTTTAACAATACTAACATGTCATATTTCCTAATATAATAATTGGAATTCATCATAAGTCTTCATTTACATTTATTTGGATATTTATAATATCAATTATTTTAATATTTTATTAATAATGTAATTAATGCATCATCATTTTGTCAAAAATAAATTATATTATTTATGGTCTAAAAAATATAAATAAAATACCATTACATAGGAAATAATTTTAGGTTTCTAATTTATATTTATAGTCGAATTTATATTGTGTATCACCCTATATTAAAAATGGTTTCTATATTAAACATTTAATTTTAATCTTTTAACTCTTCTTTAAATATAATAATAATAAATGTAATAATCTAATCCATGTTGTCCAAAAGAATCATAGATTACTCCTAAGGTTTTTTTGGTCGAATTAAAATTATCCAATAGAATTAGGACATGTGTTATGGTAATTATAACATAATTTTTACCCTTAATTACCGTATTTACTTTTAATCTTGGAAAATAAAACTCAAAATATAATATTCACCAAAAATTATTTTCATCTAATTGAATCACATTTTACAAACTAATGTCAACAATGCCTCTCGTATTTTTGAAATTCAAATCATAGATGTAGGAAAATAATATTTTTTGGATAATTTGTAAATTCTCCTAGAAGGTGGTTAAAAGACGGTTAAAATATCAATAAAATTTTATATATCTAAACATATTATAAAATGACACCAATGAATTTAATAGAACAAATATAGGTTTTATGTATCTATTTTGACCTAAAATAATTTAAAATAAAATATCTAATTAATTAAATAAAAATATTGTATTACCCAATAATATAGTGTTTTTCACTATTCATAAAAAACGAATGTTTTAAGAAAAATACCAAAAATTCACTATAAGCTCATTTTAGTTTTTTGAATTCAAAAAGGAAGTCCAAATTGAAAAAAAAAATTTATATATTTTCAAAAAAATCTGTATTACTATTCATAATGGCTTGTTCGATTGGTCGTGGTGTGTTTAAACTCCATGTTGTGTACAACACAAGCTACTTCATTATTCAAAGGGAAACGTACTGTGGAATCTTTGGGAGTTATAATTTCAAATTTCACAACCGAATTAAAGTATATTGCATCAAGAAGCTTATGTGCTCAAGTATTGTGGATGAAACACCCAATCACTGATTAGGGATTAAGTATTACTAGAACATAAATAATATATGATAATAATTGTGTAATTTACTTATGTAAAATCCAATGACATCACTCTAATGAAAAAAAAATTCATATAAGATACAATTTCCTCTACGATCACACACGTAAAGTTGATATCATTTCCCAATTCATTGAAACACAAGAAAAAGTTGCATATATGTTTTTAGAACCATTAATTTCTAATATATTTGAATACATTGAACAATATATAGAAATGATTAACATAATTTATTCATTAATAGAAACATCATTCATACCAATATATTTACATTATTTATCTCCTTTTCTTTGGGTGAGTACATACGTTTGCAGTTTTTTTTAAAAAATATTTTTCCATAAAAAAATTCGAAAATATTTTCATAAAGATTTCTCTCGACTAATGTCTCTTTATACAAATATTCATTTTTAAAATCCTCAATATGAATTACAGACACTGAAATAATTAATAAATTTAATAGATTAAGTTATTTTTAAAAAAATTGATTTGAAAAAATATATTATGTTTTCGAACAATACTGTTACAAATATTAATATTAATATAAAAAATCATATTTATTTTTTATTTTGAAAAACTATCGTAATTACATGATTTTACAAAAATTAGAAGAATAGATATTCTTACAGATGGAAATATTCACTTTGAAAGGTAATTATTTATTCATTTATTTATTTTCTACTATTTTGTTGTGAACTTTTTATAATTATTTTTTTTATACTCCCTATTTTTTTTAAAATTCATAGTTTTTTTTAAAAAATTAATTTTTTTTTTAAAAAATTCAATATAAAAATGTTCAAATTTTGAAACCTTCAGAGTTAAAAAATTTTAGAATCATTATTAGATAATTGTTAATAATAATAGAAGATTAGATAATGGTTCATCCACTAGATTGGATTTTGAAACTAAACCATTGTTTAAATAGTCCATATAAAGAGGGCCACACCTGTGCCCCACATTGATTTTCTCATAATTTTTTCCCAAAATTGAAAATTTCATCTATAGTGACTGTAAGATAAAGTTTCTTTTAATCCTTTTTAACTTTTTCACTTCTGAATATAATGGATTCTAGTAAAGATAGAATTAATTTTTTATAATTCATGGATATGTTAGTCAAAAGATATTTTTATGAATAATATGATTCTACTTCGAAAAAGATCATAGAATTTCATGGTTGAGAATATGTATGTGTAGAATAATGAGAAAATGAATTTTGATTTTGGTTTCCCAATCATTTTAATATTCATATGTTTCAGTAATGTTATTTAAGTAATATGGAATAGCATAACATTCTTTTGGTATATTTGAGATGCGTTATAAAATATCCTATAAGAAAGATTAAGTATAAATTGGAATTTCATTATAAGTAGAATCTTATTGTCCGTATCAAATTTAATGATGATGATGGGTATTTTAATAAAATAAAGTCTTAAGATTCATTATTTTTTCATTATAAAAAATTCAGGATGTTATCAAACCTGACTCTGGTTAATAGCGTTATAGCCCATTGGATGGAAATGTCTCTAATTATGAGAAAAAAAGATCGTGATATGCTCAAGGTTTTAGATGATTTCATTTTCGATTTTCTTATCAACCTGTGGAATCTAGAAAATTTTAGAGTCATATTTCATAAAATCAACAATGTCAATACTTATTCTATTAAATCTCAAATCCTTATTTTTCATTCTTTTCTTAGAAAATGAATATTTGAGTGCATGATATTTTTCCATATTGAGAATGAATATAAAATAGTGTGGGAGATGATTAGATTATCATTTATGATATAAAAAATATGATTAGATTTATATATGATAGTGAATGAATGAATTTGTTTTGACATGTTTAGCGGATCCACATTAGAAGGAGGTCCTTCAAAGAAAGCTAAGAAGGGTGAAAAGATTATGAAAAAGAAAGATGAAGCATTCCAACTAAATAAGTAAATGAAATAAATTAAAGAAAATAATTATGATTATGATGAATTGATGAAGAAAAAAGAAGATAGAAATAAAGAAGAACATATGATCAAAATTAACCCTACTAAGGCAATGACCATAATAATTAATGATGTTGATACTCTTTAATAAGATGCAATGAAAAAGAAACATAAAAATAAGTTAACTGATGTAGTACTTTGTAAACTTATTTTAAAATAATTTGTGTTAGCATCTTTTAATTTAGTTACACCAACTTCTCATATAGAACAAGAAAATAGATATTCCTGATTATATTTTAAATAAATAGTAGTGGATCATCACAGTCTTCTAGAAGTTGTAGATAATAGAAAATGAATGTTTTTTGATCATGAATGGGTACATTCGATTCATGAAAATCAATGAAAATAAGATCCAACTATTAAATTTGGTTAACAATAGATATATATTTATAATGATATTTTCATAAATCACATTATTATGTGGTTGAAGGGTTTGATAGTGGTTAAAATGAAGGATTAAAAAATTAATACTATAAAACTGTAGAGTTTCTTGAGGAAGAAGAAGAATCAAAAAAGATAATGACAATAAAAATTATGACAATCAAATGGATGGAAAGTTATAGGATGATAATGAGAAAGCTTATGAAAATGAAAAGAATTACAGAGGGGTGAATAAGAAGATGAAGATAAAAATGAGAAAACATAATCCGAATGAGTATCAGATGCCTCAACATAAGATTTACCATATAATAATGATAAAAAAGATTTGTATGGATGTTTATAAAAGGAATCATCTAAATAAGAGGAACAATATTCATCCATTAAATAAACTAATCAAATTTGAATGAAAAAGTGTAATGATAATGATGAATTTGAAACGGATGGGGAGAACCTTTAAATTTTTTATAATAAACTAGTATGTTACTACGTTTATATGGAATTTGTGAAACCAACTTCAAATAAAGAAAATAAAACAAGGAAAGGAAGATTAAGTTGGATGAATAAATTTTAATATTCCTATAATCAATAATTTCGAATAAGATTTAGTAAACACCTTTACAGCTCAAGGAGTTGATTAAATCATGAAATCATTGAAGAGACTTGAAGGTATAATTTTTTATATTCCTTTAATTTAACTGAGAGGGAAAATAATTTATCAAAATCCTGGTCAGAAAATAGAATCATTGAAGATGTTAACAGAAATAGTATTTAGAATGAGGAAGAAATCAAATATTGACAAGAAAGTTATCAAGCATAGAAAGTAATTTAATAATGTTTAAAAATGACCTCATCAAATTGATTATAATATTATGCTATATTATGAAAATTTTAAAAAAATTGAATAGTTTTAATGAATATGTAAAATTTTATAAATAGTATACAAAATATGTTGTTGAAAATGTAATAATTTTTTATTTTTTCAAAGAAAATATTTTGATCAGACTCTAGAAATAAAAAATTGATGAATGGAAATAATTGATACCTGATGTTGGAGTTTTGAAGAAAAAAATCTTCTAAATAAGAAATCAAAATGTTGAAGATAAATAACATTGTTTTTTCTAATAAACTCTAGATTCAAGAAGAAAAGGTCCAGACTCAGGATTAATGAATTGAAATATTGGAGTTTAATATAAATGTGTTTAAAGAGATGAATCTGGTAATAAATACATTGATGAGATCTTTTGATTTTCTAAATTTTGTCTAAATTTATTGTTAAATTTTGAAATTTATTTGAATGCATTACTTTTCATTCCATAATAATTATGTGAATTCTTTCCCTATTATGATTCATTGAATGTCCTTCCTTATTTTTATGAATGTTTAATTGGATCAACATATTTTCTCATATATTTTATTATTCATTAAAATTTCAATAAACTCAATTCATTCCCCATTGTTTTGTATAATTCAAAATGGGGGATATGTTTTTTTAAGGGGAGAGATATTTATATAACGGGGGAAAAATTTTTACAAAGAGAGAGATGTTTCTTTAAGGGGGAGAAAACAATCTTTCAGGGGAGAATATTTATAAATATGATCTTATCATACTTCATCATATTAATTCCCCTTATATTATTTATATTATATAAAAACATTGTGGGAGTTAAGGATTAGGAAATAATTTTGAATATGATGTACTTAAATTAAATGAGATGTATATTTTAAATTCTATTTTTCATTTAAATATTGGGTTTTTACATTCCCGAATGAGGGTGATTAATGTGTCAAAAATTTTATTTCATTCTATTCTATTCATTTTGATTTTCAAATCATAAAATATTTTTTAAAATATCATTACTATTTTATTTATATCTATTGTGTTTTATAATTTTTCTGTAGAAAAAACATTCTTTTCGAATACATAGAATAAATATTTATGTATTATGGATAAAAACTATACAATTTTCATAATGAATATCATAATGAGTGTGAAAATAGTTAACAAAAGACTCATCTTTATAAAACCATATGTTAGAAATTCTATTTTTTCTATAGTACTAAAAAATTCTAAAAACATTGGCTTGATATTGATATCAATTAAAATCACATTCAATCTCATCATGATTATCATAGTGATAATCATATGGAAGTCCATCAGACAGACTTTGTTTATATTCTAAATACGGTGAGAATATTTATATCCTAATGGAACATCAATTACAATATAATTGTGAAATAAAAAAAGGTGTCATACATTTATTTACAATATATCCCTTGATGTTCAATGTGTCTAAGTCGTTGAGACAAAGTCAGATAAATTTGACTATTGGGAGATCAAGAGGCTCATGGGGATGTTTTCCTATAAATACAAAGTCTCTTGATGAGTATGGGGCTGGTAAATTACATTTTCTATTTATTTTTATAAAACATATATAGCATTAACAACTACTTCGTCGCCTTATGCAATTATTTAGAGAGAGTATTCTAAAATAATGCATGATGGTTGTATCCTTAATAATTTTTTTCTAATAATCATGGAATATAAACAATATTATGGTCATGGGATTATAATTATAAGAAGATATAGAATTTGATAAATCATATCATGGGCTACCAGGGAAAGGTAGATATAGATCCGATAATTGTATTGAGGTCTTCTGTGGTTAAAATGATTGAATATTCGATCATCGTATCGATGGATTCCAAAGTAAGGGATGGTATAAGTTCTTGTAAGTATAAAAAAGTGAAACCTTTAGTTAGGGATAGAGACTAGATTACTCTTATGGTAAAAGGAGGTTATTTTTTATATCATTAATTTCATTAATTAATTTATAATATATTGTTTTACTTGTTTTCTACATGTATATTTTCCACCTCACATTTAATAGAAAGAGAAACATCGTATTCATATTTTTATTTTATTATGAATAATCATATTTACATGGATAACGATAATTATACTCCAATAATTGGATAAATATTGAAAAAGATATTTTAAATCTGATATAAATCAAATCATTTGTGATTAAGATATTCACTTCTTTAATTGTATTTTACTTATTATGATTCAATTAATTAGACTGATGATGGAGTTTGATAATATTAAATAATGTGGAATTGGTTTTGATTGGATTAATAATTTAAAACTATGATTTTTAAACACAATTCATACCTTATTTTTATATAAGAATCTAGTAATACTCCTGTACTCCTAATTAGTATCTTGTTGTTATGTTGAATCGACAATAATGATTTAACCACATATATCATAGTATAGCTCCCTCATCCAGATTCATGATTGTTCCTGAATCTCCTCTCTATGTATTATATTTATTAATTTACTTGGTATAATAAACCTTGCACATCCTTTTTATATAATGGAATTATTTATCACACTATAATAACAAGGATCATGGTTCTTCAACCCTTGATGAATAATTTCTCTACTCATAGAGAAAATGTAAATCTCAATCCAAATCCATGTATCAATACGATCATAATAATCAACATCACTAACCCAAAACACTCCCTACTCACTCAAAATTGTGATTAATATCTATCCCAATAAACATCACATGTAAAAAGAAATTCAAAAGGGTATCTTATCAACCCTATAACCCCAATAAAAACAATCAATATACAGGGGTCATAATAACTAGAATATCCATTCCAGAAAACCATTACCTATGCTAACATAATGAAGGGATGTAATTAAGAATTCACTAACAACATTATATATATTAGCCTAATTAAGATCCATGACCAATGAAAAAACAAATCCCCTCACAGAAGGAAGACATTAACCTACGAAAATCACATCAATTTCAATAAACCCTATGTAAGGGGTTTTTGGTCTATAAAGAACACACAAACACCTTTTCATTTAATAACCTGTGAAAATATTTTAAAATAGTCTCTATCATAGCCCCCCAATATTTGACAGACTACATATTTACTTATATGGAATCAAATTAAGCTAGACATCATTAACAATGTTATTAAAAAGAACTATCGATCTTTTATTCAAGAATAATATATAAACTATATGCAAACATGGCTTCCAAGATACAATTAATCCATGAAATAATGTGTGTACCAATTAATTTATACTATATTGGATATTCCCTGGAATTCCCTAATCTCTAGGAATCAGATGAAAACCATTCAAAAATATGAGAAACAGATCTATAGGAACACACATGCCTAACACATATAAACACAAGTGATATAGTGAAATATGAACAATTTAGAAACCTAATTTTATATAAATACACTTATATGATATATTATATTGATTCAACCTCATTATATTTGAATCAAGAAATCAGAAAATTATACAAAACATTAAGGTTATTCCAAAAAAAGATGAATCCAGAGAAATAAGAAGATAGATACTTAAGATTACCTTATCCATCTTGATTGATACCTCCTACATAAGTAGACATATTAATCTATTGAGAGACATGGATCCAAAAACCAAAATACAAGAAAATAGAAATGGGGGAATTTTAGGGGAATGATTTTTGATTCTGAGGGTTGCGCTCCAAAAAATATGTCGACAGATCCATTTAAAAAAATTAAAAAAATTAAAAAAATAACCATTTAGGTGAACTGTAGTGAAACCAAGGGAATGATGTTAAAATGTCACATCTATGGAACAAGTTACAACAATACCCCCATCTTCTTAATACACCAACTATCCCTATGATATAACTATTAAAACCCCTAAAACCCATTGAAACATGATCATGGTCACTATGAAAGAAAATATTTTATTAGGAGTAGATCGATAACATAAATCTGAACACCCTCAATGATGCAACCACCATTGGATGTTACATGTCATGACCTGACCCATACTGGGGATCGAGCTATGACTACCCCAAGACCACCTCAATAGGCCAGGGGCTGGTGAATTGCGCCGAAGGCACAACAAACTAGGGGAGGCCTGTTTCTAAGAAACTAAACACAAACATGTGGCCAACTCAATAAAAAATTACGGAGAAAGGAAAGAAAGATACAACACACCTACAAAAGATAAACCAACATACAGTCATAGACTTCTAAATAGTACAAGTAAAGTGTTTAAATGTACTGACAAGTACACTAAATAGTAAAAGGGGAAAAGATGCGCCCGACCAGAAAGGTGCCACCATAAAGAAACATGTAAAATTAAAGTAAACAGCTTGCAAGCCTCACACCCGGAAAGTCATGCTACGACCACTGAATGCCGCCCAAGCTCCTATGTCCTCTACGCTCCTCTGTATTCTTGACCAACCTATCCATTTTCTGCTGGGGCAGACCAAGTGCAAGCAAAGCCCATGGAAGGGTGAGTATAAAAATATTCAGTAGGATGCCCTGAAAGTTCAAGGGAGAAACAAAAGAGGAACTAAAACGCTGAGCAGTTGACAGAACAGGAAAAGTGCAAGAGTAAAAAAGAGAGAGTGAAGCTCATCCCAACACAAGTTTGGAAGTAGGCTCGTCCAATCCAAGAAGATCTAGACACGGAAAGCACGTGGAATACCCCGCGTGTCTTATCATCTCATAGAAGGAGGTAAAATAAACCAAAGGAGTGTGAACAAAAGTAAGGTGTATATATATGCTAGAAAAGAATACCAAACGAGTGTTTAAGGGGATCTATATCTCTAAGCTCAGTCCAAGAAAAGTCGCCTACATTTCATAGGATATCCATCACAGATGCCCAATAATCTTGTACGTCAAAACCATATAATCGTTGAACTGTACCACCAAGGGTCCCTCTCCGGTAATCACGGAGAATAGTCACTGACTAGCCCCATAAAAATTGACTGAGTCAGAAATAATTCATCGGGTAACCCACTGCCCAGCCCCGCTGGAGGGTAAACCCCAATAAGTCAATGGTGACCCACTTCCTAGCCCCGCTGGAGGGTAGACCGTAATAAATCATCGGGTGACCCGCTACCCAACCCTGCTGGGGGTGAACCCTAAATAAGTCGATGGTGACCCACTGCCAAGCCCCGCTGGAGGGTAAACCGTAATAAAACATAAAGTGACCCACTGACTAGCCCTGGTGAATGGTAAACCTCTAATAAGTCGACGGTGGCCCACTGTCCAGGCCCGCTAAAGGGTAAAATGTAATAAAACCTTAGGTGACCCACTGCCCAGCCCTACTAGAGGGTAAACCTCAAATAAGTTGAAAGGGACCCCCTGCACAGCCACACTGAAGGGTAAACCATGATAAAACATTAGGAGACCCACATCCCACCCCTGCTAGAGGGTAAACCCCAAATAAGTCGACGGTGACCCACTTCCCAGCCCCACTGAAGCTTAAAGCATAATAAAACATTAGGTGACCCACTGGCCAGCCCTGGTGGAGGGTAAACCTAAAATTAGTCGACAGTGACCCACTACCCTGCCCCGTTGGATGGTAAACCGTATGTTCAATGGGCATACCAGTACCCAGCCCCATGGGAGGGTAAACCCCAAACTGGTCTGATATCTCCACACTAACAGTGCCATCAATGGGTGTCCCTAACCCCGCTATCGTGTGTCGGTTCAGAGTGCGGTAAAGAAACCTCCGACCAATGCCCTCTCTTGTTTCCACATTTAATGAGATCTCTAAAGAGGCCATGCATGCCCAAACAGATTACACCATTGTAATCTTCACAAAATAACTTGCGAGATAGACTACTAACTTGCTAGAAATGGGCTCCCGGTGGAAGAGTTATTCAACACCACTTTATACCCATACAACATCTCATGGGGCCCACACATTGAGTCTCGAAGGAGGTCGGGCGAATTGTTTCATCACGATGATCTCGAGAAAACATTCCAATCAACTTTTCATATGCACCAGATGGACGCCTGATGAAAATGTTGCAGTACGCTGCACACTGCTCAAAAGACGGCCCGTCGGGCCTACACGTCAAGTTCGGCTTCAACGCCTGATACCACCATGGTCAACTTCGTCTCGATGACAGGGTGACAATGCCGATGATGGTGCCTAAAATGTACTCTAGATGAAGAAGCTACAACTCCTCGCGTTATAAAAAAATGGGGCCCCATGGGGCCCACACCTCGAGTCGTAATTTAGGCGGTCAGATGGCTTCATTTTAATCCCCACGGAAAAACACTCAGACATGAGTACTCAAACACCCCAACAGGATGTCGGGTGAAAAAGTGGTGATTCACCATAAAACGTGTGATCTAGGCCCTGTGGGGAACGCACAGTGTCTCCAACCTGAACGCTTTATAATGCATCTCAAAAAGTCCACATGAGGATTTGGTCATGCTGCCACTAATGGCTCGTCAAAAGGACTTCCCAAACAGGAGTTAGGTCTGATGCAACAATTAATTAATTACTCACATTTAGAGTTTCATTCCACTGAGAAAAAAAACCAACCCTCAATGGTTCTAAACTAACTTTGGAAGGACCGTCTCAGCACCAGGGCCACCGTGCCTCTGACGGAACGTCAAACGAACGTCTGGCTCACGAGCCACATCTTTTGCAACATTAATAATAACTTAATATTATTAAGTTAGAGTGCTCTAGGATACCCGCCGTTTGATGTGGGACCCAAAGAATCCTTGAAATCACTTCAAAAGGTCCGTCTAACTGACCCGGACCTGCAGCTGAAGACAGCACGTCAAAAGGACACGGCGTTTAGAAGATACACCCCCCCCCCCCGAATGAAGGGGGGGACAACCGGGCCGGTTCACCACAGTCGGCCCGGACCGAATCACCGGACCGCTCCTGCCACACCAGATCCACCTCAGGTCCGGTTTTCTTTTTTTATTTTCATATTTTTTAAACAGACCGACTAGTTGGTTGGTCTCCACCATCTCGCCCAGTAGGACCCGTGAAGGGTGAGTCCTGGTCTCTGCCACATGCCCGAGGTGCTGACCACCTCGGGTTCCTACTGCCGAGCGTGACAGACGATAAGAAATGCCCTCTACTCACTGTCAGCTCCGATGAGCACCCCCAGCTATCTTCGGTTCTCCGTCATGCCGCAGCTGTAGCCGGCTCCGCCCGCTGCTCTGCCATCTCGGCTTCACCAGTCGGCCGCTCTGCCGCCAGGACCTCGGCGTGCGCTGCCACCTCCGACATGGCATCACCACGCTCTGCCATGATGACTGGCTCCCCCTGGCTGCACCCGAGCCAGCTACACATAGTCTTCTCGAACACCTCTAGCTTGACCGCCGGCTGTCGCGCGCTGGCCCTCTTCCTTCAAATCCCGAGCCTACTCCGCGCTCCAAGACATGGCTGCCGTGCTCCGCCGCGGGTTCATCCTCCGGCCACCGCCCCTCTCCAGAGATGATCCTTCGGCCGGTCCCCCCGACCACTATGGTGATCGGAATAATTATCTGACATCAGTTTCGGGATCCCCAAGACCAGATCTTCACAACGTCGCCCATTGCTCATCGATCTGTAGAGGTTCGCACGCGTCCGAAAATTTAGGACGAAGATCACCCAAAAACAAAGAATTAAATGGGGTTTAGGCATTGGCAATGTTCATTTGGCCAATGCCCCAAACTCTAAAATTTATGAATTTAAAACAATAAAATGACCAAAACATCAAGAATTTCATGAAGGTGCGAAATTTAATCACAAATCCTACCTCGTTGGATTTGTTCGTCGTTGGCGACGTGCCTGCTCTATCCTGCTTCGATCCACTAGAGTCTGCTCCTCAATCCAGCGAAGAACAGTGGAGAACGCTGAAGAACAACGAAGAATTCTCGAGAGATAGATAGGGAGAGAGTTAAAGTAAAGAGAGGGGAGTACCCCCAAATCTTATTTTCCTATTTATAGGAAAACCCGCTTAGCGTGGAATCCAGAATCACCGCGCCCTCTCATTTTATATCGCACCTGGGAAAAATTCCAAATTACGAACTCAACAGAAGTCTGAGATTTCCATTTAGAGACTCCATTCGAATGTTTTTTGAACAGAACTCCAGTGATAAAAATCAATAAGTCATTAATTTAAAATGACTGTTTTCCCCCTTAGTGACATCTCTCACAACAGCCCGCGCCCGCAACTTTTACACCCCTCCTAGGGTAAATGGCCCGCTCTGGAATCAACGATTCCCTTGGTTTTCCCATCTGAGAAACCATTTAGGATTTATTAAAGTTTGATCTATTAGATGAATAATTTGATAATTTTATTATCTATTTGACACACCACCAATGAGCGAGGGGTCCGAACGTCCCGCGCCGACTCATTTTAGGTCGCGCCAAGTGTAAACACCACGTTACGGACCCAACCATGGTATCAGATTTCTGATCCTATCAACCTTATAAGAGATATCACATTTTATATAGTTAACAACGTGTGCGTAATATAAAAATAGTTAACATTTTTATAAAATTAATTTCGGGCACACCGGGCCTCGGAAATGCCCGCCGTCTGAACGCCCTGCTCTGGAATGATATCAAGAAAATTTTCAAAGTCTCAGAGTCCCAAAACCTAGGTTCTTACATCATTCACTCCTTCATGATTTTCGTCCCAGAAATGTAATAATCGGAAGACCAGCTCGGGATATAGAGATGACACCTAGATCTCCCATGCCCAAGAAAACATGCACAAAACCATGCTAACACAGCACGCGATCCAAAGGGATGGTTCATACTTATAAGTTATGCTTCTCTCGAGGACATTAATAGGGATACGCATGCACCTCATCAGCTGTGAAATGTGGATGACATCATGTTCCCACTACTTTTATAGGGAGGGTAGGCAAAGATGGTAGGAAACCTCTAAACCATTTGCACGATTTTCAAATAGCCCAAAAAAACTCTCGGGCCTTTCCCAGCCACACCTCTATATTCCACGCCGCGACCGAAATCAAGGTTTTTTCCAAGAACATGGTCTCATGATTCCATCCTTCAGAATACCCATATGGTCAAGCATCAAAGGATATATAGTCACACTTTTTTTCACAGTCAGTGCATCACAACCGATATTCTCTGGGTGAGGATGTACCCGAGACACTGGTGGTCTGAGCAAACCCGAAAGCACTCTCCCAGAAGATGGAATCTCCACATTCTCATTGCACGGACCACCACCACTAGAACCACATAGTAAATCACGTAGTTCTGTTTAGGGGGTGTCCATCACCTCGATCTGTACTTGATAACTGTATCAAGGTTGAAGTTGTGCACGCGAGGTACCAATGAACATGGCAGGTGAGAAAACTCATCCAACCGCCATAGGCTAGACATGGAAATCCCCTAGAATCCCCCATGTGTCTTTTCCCCTCATGGAAGGAGAGTAATCCCCAAAATAGGCATGCTGCCAAACCAACTAGTGGAACCTCAAGCAAAGGGATGTTAAGCAGAAAGCCCCACTGGAAAAACTAGAAGCTGCTCTGACACACCACGCACAACCCCACCATGAATGCACATGTTAGAGAGACTCATCCACCACACTTCAATATTATTTTCTCTGGATAGTACTGACTCTCCCTCATAGTTTTGACCGCATCACAAAAATGTGTCTCAGTGGGGGAAGAACCCCTCTTTCTTGTGCATTCGAAGCTATGCCGTACAATACCAACACAGGGTTACACTGACACCCTGCGCCACCCTTAATAACCCCTCAAACTAGGAGTTAGAATAAATGAGTACCTCAAGTAGTGTCTATCATGTTCTACTGAGAAAATTATAAAAAGACACAGAGCATACCTCTTATCATCTATTTCATTGTAGGATTGTAGACATCCATAGTACACATCTGCCTGCAGCCCCGCCTGTCAGCTCCCTGAGCCTGACATGGCCTCTTAGTGGTGGTGAAAGGACTCGAAACGTCATCCACAAACCACATTTCTCCCTACTTTTCTTCCAAAATCACCTCCATAAAGACCACCTTGTACTCACCTTGCAGTTCTCTAATCACGAAACTGCCTCTGTCATGGCAGTGCATCCACCAACTACAAGGAAACCCTGCACAGTTGGTCGAGTTGTCTCACGTCATGTGACCTCGCACATCACAACCATATAACTAGTCTTCCATGGTCTATCTTAGTGCTCTATGTTATCCCTGAAAATGTTCTTGAGTCTCAACAAGGTGAGACCTCCGGCATCGAGGCCCTACCAATAGATGTCTCTCTACTATAAATTTCTCAGTCACCAGTGCCTACTCTAGCACCCCGAGATGGGTGAGGATGCACAAGGTCACTATGCTGGCACAAATATCCTCTACAGAGATCTCATTCCAACTTCTGTGCTCAGAAGTTTCCATCATGGACCACGTCCAAAGAGTACCGAGTATGGTCTGTGAACCTAGTCGCCTACTCAGCCACCACCATCACATCCTGCTGAATCTCCATCAGCTCCCAAAACCATAAAAATAATATGTATGAGGGGTAGTACTCCTTACTAAACAGCTGCTAGGAGTCATCCCATGAGAGTACCGACTCATCGTGTATCCGAGTAACCCTGGATCTACCAATGCCAAACTTCTTGGTGGAAAAATACTGGTTTCAAAGCCACGATCTAACATGACAGTGTCCGATAAAGCCTGAAGAGGAAGACCACCGACTCTATAGAAACCTACACTATCTAAGGGTATTGCTCACCATGGAAAATCGACAGTCTCTAATGATGGAACTCATGTAGCACGCCTAGCCTACGCTCGTCATCGGGCCTCACTGCCAGTACAATCTGCTACTCCACAGGTGGAGGTGCTACTGCCTGCCCTCCTGGAGAAAGGGTAATCGTACGATGGATCACGAACTACAGCCTCATCGCTCACAGAATCGTCGTCACGATACATAGCTAGTATCTTGGCTTTCTATCAACATGGAGACATCCTGAATCCGATCAAGGAGTAGAACTGTCAAATGAGAATATATATATCAACAAAGATGGGGATATGACTTAATATGGACAGTGAAGACTCGATCCTATATGATCTAGGAAGCAAATTCCCTGCAACAAGTGTCTCACTATGCCGTGTCGAAATGTGGGTTGTAAGGGTCCTAGTGAATGGAAACTTCAGTTGTCGCACCATCACTGGACTCCCTGGCCTGAGAGACGCTCTCGAGACATGTTGACACTATTACCCAAATTCTAAACCAATTCCTTTTTAGGGACCTCCGAACAACGTCCAAGGAAACAACCACCTCTGATACCACTTTGTCACGACCCGAAAAATAATGGGGATCGAGCCGCAACTACCCCAAGCCCGCCTCCATAGGGCAGGGGCTGGCGACTAGCACCGAAGCCACAAAAAACGTGGGGAGGCCTTTTACTAAGAAACTAAACACACACACGCGGCCAACTCATTGCAAAAGTGAAGAGAAAGCAAAGAAAGATTCAACACTTCTACAAAAGGGAAACCAACATACATGCATCGACTTCTAACCAGTACAAGTAAAGTGATGATATGTACTGAAAAGTAAACTAAACAGTAAAAGGGTAAAAACACCCACCCAACCAGAAAGGTCCCACAACCCGGCAACAGGTAAAACAAAAGTAAATAGCTAGCAAGTCTCAGACCCGGAAAGTCCTGCTATGGCTAGTGAACGAAGCCCAAGCTCCTGTGTTTTCTACGCTCCTCTGTAGTATTGAACGAACATTTCATCATCTAAAAGGAAACACCAAGTGAAGTAAAAGCCCAAGAAAATGTGAGTATAAAAATACTCATTAGGTGGCCCCAAAAGCTCGGGGGAGAAACAAAGGAGGAAATAAAATGGTGAGCAATAAACAGAACAAGAACAGTGCAAGAGTACAAAAGAGAGAGTGCATCTCAACCCACCAAAAGGATGGAAGTTGGCTTGTCCAATCCAAGAGGAGCTAGACACAGAAAGCACGTGGCATACCCTGCATGTCTTCGCCCCTCATAGAAGGATTATAACTAAACCCAAGGAGTGGGAACAAAATTTGGGTGTATATATATGCTCTAAAATAAACTCGAACGAGTGTGTAATGGGGTATATATCTCCGAGATCAGCCCAAGAAATTTCATCAACAGTTCAGAGGATATCCATCACTGATTCCCAACAATCTCGTACGTCATAACTATCTCATTGCTGAACCGTACCACCCAGGGTCCCGCTCTGGTAATCATGGAGAAAAGTCACTGACTAGCCTCATAAAAAAGACTGAGTCTGAAATAAGTCATCGGGTAACCAAATGCCTAGCCCCGCTGGAGGGTAAACACAAATAAGTCAACGCTGACCCAGTACCTAGCCCTACTGGAGGGTAAACCCTAAATAAGTCAATAGTGACCCACTGCCTAGCCCCGCTAGAGGGTAAACCTTTATAAAACCTCAGGTGAACCACTGGCCAGCTCTTTTGGGGGGTAAACCTCAAATAAGATGATGGTGAACCACTTCCAATCCCCACTGAATGGTAAACCATAAAAAACATCAGGTCACCCACTACCCTATCCTTCTGAAGGGTAATCCTAAAATAAGTCGACGGTGACCCACTGCCCAGCCCCGCTGGAGGGTAAACTGTAATAAAACATCAGTTGACCCCCTGCCCAGCCCTGGTGGAGGGTAAACCTCAAATAAGTCGACAGTGACCCACTGCCTAGCCCCGCTAGATGGAAAACCATAATAAAAAATCCAGTAACCCACTGACCAGCCCTTCTGGAGGGTAATCCTCAAATAAGTTGACGTTGAACCACTACCCAGTCCCAATGGAGGGTAAATAGTAAGGTCAACAGGTATCCCACTACCCACCCCCGCTGGAGGGTTAACCCTAAACTGGTCTGATATCCCCACACTAATCGTGCCATCACTGGATGTCACTTACACTGCTATCGTGCGTAGGCTCAGAGTGCGTCAAAGGAACCTCTGACCAACACCCTCTCATGTTTACACATTTACTACGATCTCTAAAGAGGCACTGCACTCCCAAAAATATTACACCGTTGAAATCCTCGCGAAAAAACACACGAGATAGTCTACGTACACACTGGAAACGGGCTCCCGGTGGAAGTGTTATTCAACACTGCTTTATACCCAAATGGAATCTCGTGAGGCCTGTACCTTGAGTCTCGAAGGAGGCCTGCAAACTGCACCATCACGATGCTCTTGGAAAAACACGACGGATCGACTATTCATGCGCCCCAGACGGATGACTGATGAAAACGTCATAGTACGCTGCACGCTCCTCAAAAGACAGGTAGTTGGGCCCACTCCTCAAGTTCAGATTCAACACCTGAAACCACCCTGGTCAACTTCATCTCAACACTAGGGTCACAACGTCGCTGACAACTCCTAAAACGGACTCCGGATGCAGAAGCTGCAACTCCCCGCGTTATACACTAACGGGGCCCTATGGGGACCACACCACGAGTCTGAATTTAGGCGGCAAAATTTCACTATTTCAATCCCCTTGAAAAAACACTCCGAAATTAGTACTCAAACACCCCAAATGGATGTCGGGTGAAAATTGGTGTTTCACCGTAAAACGTGCGAACTAGGCCCTGTGGGGCTAGCACCTTGTCTCCAACCCAAATGCTTCAGAAAGAATCTCAAAACGTCCACATGAGGGCTGGTGTCACGCTGCCACTGACAGTGCGTCAATTGGACATCCCAAACTAGAGCTAGGTCTGATGCAACAATTAATTAATTAATTAATTAATTACTCACATTTCGTGTTTCGTGCCACCGAGCAACGAAACCAACCCGTAAAGGTTCTGAACCAACTTTGGAAGGACCATTTCAGATCTGGGGCCACCACACCCTTGATTACACGTCAAACGGACGTCCGGCTCGCAATCCACGTCTGTCGTAACTTTAATAATAATTATATATTATTATGTTACAGCGTTCTGGGCAACCCACCTTCGGGCGCGGGACCCAAAAAATAACGTAACTCACTTAAAAAGTTCTTCCTCGCTGACACGGACATGCATCCACAGACGACACATCAAATGGATGTGCCATTTTTATGATACGGCCCCCCGAATGCAGGAGGCCCAACAGGGCCGGTTCACCCTAGTCGGCCCGGACCAAACCGCCAGCCCGCTCCGGCCGCACCAGACACGCCTCGGGTCCGGTAATATTTTTTTTAACGGACCGTCCAGTTGGACGGTCTCCACCACGTCGCCTAGCAGGACCTGTGAAGCACGCGTCCGGGTCTCTGCCACACGCCCGAAGCGCTGACCGCCTCGGGTTCCTCCTGTCGAGCGCGACTGCCACCGCATTGTGCCCCCTGCTCGCCGTCGGCTCCGCTGAAGCCCCCCCCCCCCCCCACCCCGGCCACCTCCGGTTCTCCGTCAACTCACAATTGCATATGTCTCTGCCCGATGCTCCGCCATCCCGACTTCACCTGCCAGCCTCTCCACCACTGTAGAGACCCTAAGCTTGACGTACATGGACATTACATTACTTTTGCGGAATACTTAATACATAACAAAAAAAGACACAAAAGGACCGTAATAGTTTAGTGTCTTTGGAATCTTGGAACGTAATCCTCTAAACATGGTGAATGATCATAAACATCTCCCATAAAGATCTTCCCCCTTTTATTCTTACATAAAACCATTCTTTATATCCTGGGAAAAGAAAACATAAAAAGGATGAGCTCAAATTCTCAGTAAGGGTAAGCATGGATAAAATAAAACATACCATATACATTTGAACTTAAAAAAAACATGAACATTAAAAATATTGAGCAATGACATAAAACATGAAAGTACATAAGGCATAGATCATAATGGAACATAAATCATGATAAAATAGAATGGGAATAAAACATGTAACTTTGGCATCCATTAAGCACATGTAATGATTTCCATAGTAGCCAAGGCATTACTGCCAAGACCATCTTAGTGGACAAAGTCCCTTTCTGAATCGATTTCACTCCTCATTTCAGTCCTATTTTACTGAACCGGTTTAACCTGCCATTCCAGCCCTGTCTATCTCATGAGATATAAATCTTTACCCAATGCATTTGAGGGAGATATAGGTCCCACCCATCTCATAATGAAATCATTCTTACTTGTGCCACAAAATAAACATACATCATTCATAATAACCCAACGAATAAAATGGGTTTCATAAACATCATCTCATCATCACATAATCCATATATAAGAAATTGATATCATTTCATAATAAGAAAAGTGAAAGCATGTAAATCATAGAGACATTACACTTGAAACATACACATATTAAATAATTTCATCTTAGATGGAAAATGGTTTTGATAAAACACTTGAAATGAATTCTTGAGGAAAATATCCTTTCTTCTTCAAAATCAATTTCTTTTCCCAAAACTTCATGCAATTTTAAAAGAAAGATATTTTGTTGAAAATAGTCATGAAATCTTTTGGAGGAAGCTTCGTGAAAATAAGTCTTTATAAAACTGTAAAAATCCGTTCGTGCCGTATAAGTTAAAAAAACATTATTTTCGTACTTTAGCCGAAAAAGTCAAAAAGTACCTCGTAACGTAAACAAAAGAAAGATTCCTTACATACCATGTAGTAACAGTAAAAAATGGGTAAAAATGACTTTAAACATACATGAAATCAATTTTATAAAACATGGACATGGATGATAGAAATAAACCTTGTAAATACTTACGAATATGTAATCTCGGATAAAAATGAGATTTTCAAAATTATCCCTTACCTTAGGTCCGATTTTCTTCGTAAGTGTTCGAACCTCATGTATAATGATTTAAATAATGTTATTGAATTAGTAAAGAATCACATTAATTGTTATGATATCATATATGGTTCACTTATGACTTTATATAACACGTTCTTTTGTAAATTCCATGTTAAAGAGCGTTTTGGGTAAAATCGTTTCATTAGTCGTCCGTGTTTTGACTTGTAATTATTCATATGATTACTTAGATCAAGATTACATAATTCCATAATATAAAGCATGATTTATATATAATATATATTCATAATATACATATATATAATAGATCGATAAATGCAAAAAAATACACCGTTTATGGAGACGGTAGGTCGTGCGTACGCATGAACGCTGTTTTAGTTTCCTTATTGAGTTGAATGGAATTACTTAGATGAAATACATATATACATAAATCCAGTAGCTTTATAATGTCATATATTTCATTATTATTTATTATATATACATTATAATCATTCTTAAATGGTTAACATGGAGAATGAATCTCATCGCGTTGTGGAGACGGTAGTCCGTACGTACGCACAAGCGATGATATCATTTCCATAATTATTGAATTGAATTAGAGTGGATGATAAAATATATAAAAATCAGTATGATGTTATAATAACTATGTATAGTTATTCATTACACCATTATACCCATCCATGTAAGGATTTGGTGGAAAACCAGATTACACCACGGCGTGGAGATGGTATTCCGTACGTACGCACGCGCGGTGATTTTGTTTTCCGTAGGATGGATAGAAGGTGAAATGGGGTTGTTTCATATTCATAATAACAAATCAGTATATTAGTGATAATGATGTTATTACTTTATAATGAAACAACTAAAGAAGATGAAGTTGAAGAAAAATAAGCATGAAAGAATCGGGAGAAGAAATTACCTCTTCTTCGATACGCCTCTTTGAAACCTCCTCTTAGGGCACTAAGATTGATCTTTAAAGTAGAGAAGAACCTCTAGGATGTTTCTAGGGAAGTGTAGAAGATAATTTGGTAGGGTTTGGCCGAGATTGAAGGATCAAATGGGTGTGAGGAGGAGAGGGAGGATGTTCCCTTTTATAAGGGAGGAGAGGGGCACCTTTGGAATTCTTAAAAATATTAATTTATAATAAATCTAACCCCACTTAAAAACCTCCAAAAATAACTCATATTAAAATATTAGATGATATAGGGTTTTAATCGCATAAACCAATCAAATTTAGACATCTTTGGATCTAATTTTAAACCTTAGCATTTTGATTTATCCTTATTTAATCTATTTATGTTTATTTGTTGTAATAAAATTCTAAATTTTAAATTATATCAAATTATTACTTATTTGATGTTAATTTTACATAATTGTTTACTTTATAACATTATAGACCATATAAATTTAAATTTATAATTTTTTAATATATTTTTGATTTTTAAACAATTTTATAATATGTTATTTTTATAAAATAACAATAGTGTCAATTTTGACTCTATTCATTTATTTGAATTTAAAAAAAATATATACTGAAGATATCTTCAAAATTAAAGCTTTAATAGATTCATAAAAGTTCATATGTATCTATAAAATTAGTGTATCACATTAAATAGATCATATAATATTTAGTTTATTATTTTTAATACGATTTATTTGGTTTATCTCTTAATAAAATAATTACTACAACATTTTTGTATAATTATTTAATATACAGATTTGTTGCATAAAAATTTAAAATAAAATCATATTATGACGATAAATATATTACCTTTCACAATAATACTTTTACTCGAATTTAACATCTTAAAATCACAATATTTAAATTGTTATATTTATTAAATTATGAAGGTGACAACATTGGCATCATTTAAAATAAAATAATATAAGTGTCATAATCACTTTTATAAGGATCCAAACCGTTATATATTAGGTAATTGGACAATTAAGGTGTATATATACACTAACAATATGTTTGGGTAGGTATTTGGGCGTTTTAATGGGTATTATTATTTCAATAAAAACTATATTACTTATTTTCCACTTAATAAATAATTTCTGTATCATTAATGTATCACCATTAATGACAATTATTTAATCCCTAAAAATTCTAAATAAATTATCATGATTTAGATAATATTATTATATTTCTGGAGACTATTCATGTTCTAAGTTTTATGATGTTTATCACTAAATTAAAATTATTATACTTATAAGATTTAAGAGAGTGACATGTTATCACTTTCTTGGGTTTTAATAATAATTAAATTATTTTCATGGCCAAAAGTCCATAAAATGAATCTAATCCAAACCATAGTTGATATGGGTTTACTTTTAGCCATCCAATAGAATTTTGACATGTGTTAGGATAATTTTATAATGTTATATTTACCCTTAATTACCCGATTTACCTTTAACTATGGTAAATAAAATTTACCGTAGTTACTATTCATAATTCCCAAAAATAAAAATTAGCCTATTAACATAATTTGGACCCACTGATTCCAAATATGGAATCCATTTTTTCAAATTCAATACACAGATGTTGCAGAAATTAAATTAAAATTAATCCTGTTGTCGAATGAAAACGGGTTTTTGTTTAAAACATTGCAAAAGATTGAATTGATTTAACCTACGAATTCAATGTAAAATCAATGATAATGACATAAATTATATTAAATGGTAAAAATATATTCTATTTATACATTAAAACCATTCAATATTATAATTTAACCATATAAATTATTACGATGAAAAAAGTTGTTTTTCATTAAAATATAGCGTGTTTTTACTATTCATCAAAATATGAAAGTTACCATAATAATACGAAAAAATTATCCAAAGTAAATATCTATTTCTTGGTTCCAAATAAGAATTTAATTTTTTCAAATTGAACTTATAAACATTTCAAAAACTAGATTTAATGTGGGTGAGCCATCAAAAGGCGGCAAGAATGCATTTTTTAAAAATACTTATTTTACCCGAAAAGATTATTTTGTTCTTATACCATGTTCTAGAAAATGTGTAAGATGACTAATAATGTTATAAAATTCAAATTTTATTTAATACTATTCATAACGGCTAGTTCGTAATAATATTATAATAATATATCGTTGTTTAGTAAAACTGGTATTGCATACAACACACGCTATCGAGGAAGGTCGAGATTGCGTGTAATGCAAGCCAAGTGAGGGTTGCGTGTTGTGAAATAATCCTTCATTGTTTCGTATAACAGAATAAAACCATATTTCATTTATACATTGAATATATATATATATATATATATATACTCAATGTTGCGTAGAATAACTATTTTCAAAATTGTGTGTAACACGATCCATGAATAGTGTTGCGTATATTGTAAGCTAATACGGTGTTGCGTATAGCGCAAGGTAATATTGGTGTAGCATATAACACAAGAAATTAATGAAATAAAAAGAAATGTTTTCATAAAATATCGGGGTGTTACAACTGCCGAGACCTCGCCGCGCCCCGCCGCCTCCGGCTCGGCCTCGCCGCGCTCTGCCGTGACGACCGGCTCCCCATGGCCTCACCCCAGCCAGCCGCACACCGGTCTCCCGAACACCTCCGGCTCGACCGCCAGCCATTGCGTCCCGGTCCTCCTCCAGCAGATCCTGATCCCCCGCCGCACTCCATGACGCAGTCGCCGCGCTCTGCCACTGGTTCTTCCTACGGTCCCCGCCCTTCGCCAGAGATGAACCTTCTGCCGGTCCCCCCGACCACTCTGGTGATCAGAAAAATTATCCGACCCCTGTTTCAGGATCCTTGGGAACAGATCTTCACAACACTTCCTCTTTCTCATCGATCTTTCGAGGTTCGTGCACGTCCGAAAATTTGGGACAAAGAACACCCAAGAACGAGGAATTAAAGGGGGCACGGGTGTTGGCCATGATCGTTCGACCAACGCCCCAAAGTCTAAAATTTAATAATTGAAAATGACATAATGAAGAAAACTCCAAGAATTTCACTAAGGTGCGATATTTAATCAGAAATCCCACCTCGTTGGATCCTTCGTCATTGGTGACTCGCCTGCTCGATCCCGCTTCGATCCACCGTAGTCCACTCTTCAATCCAGATAAGAACTACGATGAATGCCAAATAAGGGCGAAGAACACTAGAGATAGAGAGATGGAGAGAGGGAGATATATATATATATATATAGAGAGAGAGAGAGAGGGAGAGGGAGAGAGATAGAAAGGAAAGAGAAGGGAGAACCCCCAACTCTTATTTTCCTATTTATAGGAAACCCCTATTAGCACAGAATCCGAAATCACCGCGCCCCCTCATTTTATATCGCACCTTGGAAAAAAGTAAAATTTGGAACTCAACAGAAGTCTTGGATTTTAATTCTGAGACTCTATTTGAACATTGTTTTAAAAGAACTCCAGTGATAAAAATCACTAAGTCGTTAATTTAAAATGACAATTTTTTCCCTGGGTGACATCTCTTACAGAAGGCCCGCACCCGCAACATTTACACCCCTCCTACAGTAAACAGCCCACTTTGGACTCAACGATGCCCTCAGTTCTCCCATCCGAGAAACTTCTTAGTAAATATTCAAGGTTGAGCTATTGAATGAATAATTTGATAATTTAATTATCTATTTAACACACCGCCAACAAGGGAGGGGTCCGAACGTCCCGCACCAACTCATTTTATGTCGTGCATAGGGTAAACACTGCATTCCAGACCCAACCATGGTTTTGGATTTCCGATCTGATCAACTGTCTAAGAGATATAAAATTTTCTTAGTTAACCATGTGTGCATTATATAAAAACACATATCATTTTTATTTAATTAATTACGAGCACATCGGGCCTCAAAATTGCACGCCATCTCAATGCCCTGCTCTGGAATGACATCATGAATTTTTTCAAAGTCTTAGAGTCCCAAAACTTGGGATCTTATATTACACAACATACCCTTCTCAAGAAACCTTTATGAAGAATTCCTTCAATTGCAATGTGATATGGTTTAATTTAGGAAAATTTTATCTTTCTTATCTAATCATAGTTTAATCTCTTAGGTTTCATAATGAAATCCCCTATAAATCAATATTTTTATTTGATAATAATTTCACCAGACTAGAACACCACAAATTACTGGGTGAGATGTAATATTCTTCCAAAAATCATCCAAACTCGAAGAACAACTCCCATATGGATTTCTATTCTCTATAAAAACCCATGAAGTTTATGAAAATTATTAGAAACAACACTTGACATTTCCCAATTCTCAAATTCCGATATTGACTCGCAATTGAGAAAATATATTATTCTCTATATATGAAAACACATATCTCCACTCAAAAAAATGGCCCATTGGTTTAGTGTTTATTATATATTATGTTATATATATTCATATAAAATCATTTTTGACACTCTAAAACCATATAATTTTTTTAAAAAAATATCCCCATTTCGTTTATCAACTGATACCTGAAACTATAAATATCCTAATAAAACAAGGAACACTATTTCATGACATTAATTTAATGACATTCAAATCCATTGTCTTAAAAAAATATATAATTAAAAAAAATAAAGTTCCACTGTCCTAGTATTAAAAACATACACATTTTAAATGATTCCATGGAATGATTTTTAAATAAAACCATCAACATTGATATGAAAAAATGACAACAGAAGTTTAGAACTTTTTTCCCATCCTTAAAGAAAACTAATTTTGAAATTCACCTTTACCCGAACAATATAGCTCTCATGAGTTTCACAATAAATTCTTCAACATACCAAACTCTATCAGCAAATTTGGTAATCCCATCAATTTTTTGGACACCACTATACAACACTTTAAATAATTTATAAGACCACATATTCCAAAATCCCAATGGTGTAAACATTATATATCAAAAATAAAACATTATTCAATTTATATTTTGGAATCCAAACGAAACTGAACATATAAGGAAACTATAACATTATAAAAACAATTATAAATCCACTAAAACCTTGTAATATCATCAAATATTCCCATAATACTAAGCCTCATTCATATACTTGTAACCACCACGAGCCAAAACCATTTGTAAAATCCATATTTTTCTCATTTTGAAAACTAAGTTAAACTGCATCACATTTTGAATGTACCCATTAAAAGCCCCCAATTAATTTTTTAGCCCTAACAATGAAGTCATTTTTTTTGTCAAAATATTCAATATATGTTATACTGAATATAACATTTATGATAACTAATTTTCAATATCAACAATCAAAAAATCCTAAAATTATGTACAAACTCATATAAAATCATTGAAATAATAAAAATATCTATAACCCTTAACAATTTCTAAAGCATCCAGTACAACATTAAAATAATGTACTCCTAGAAAATAAATTTTTCCAGCCTATTATAATGGACAAAAAATTACCAAAAATAAATATAAACACCTTTCCCTTAAAAATTCAAAAACCAATGGAGTAACCCTAATCATTAAAAGGGATTAAAATAAACTTTTCAAAAAACAATCAATATATACAAGAAAAACCCAATATAATAGAAAATTCCGGCCATATTACTACATTACATAAGATTTATAAATACCATATCATTATACTATAATCAATATATCCTCTCAGGAAAAACAAAAAAAACCCAACTACATTCTATTCAACCCCCAACTCAAAATACCCAACTCCAATGAAAACTAATTTTTCAATGTAAATATAATGATCATGAATTTTTATAGTTTACCCATCGATTACCAACATATCATATCTCCATTAAAATTATAAATATAATGATTAATATTCATAACATTATAAACATTAAAACATATCTTGGTTACTCATGCCCTGCCTTGAGGTTAATTAGAATGATACTAATCCCTTGGATCTATTCCTTAACAACCAAAGTCTCACAAGTAGACATTAATTTACTAACATACAATATGTAGAATGATTTAAAAGTACAAAATAATGACCAGAAACACATCTTAAAGATTGTTTTCAATTAAAAACATCGCTTTGAACCACATAAAAAAGAAATAAAATTCTATAATTTGTGAAATTTTCTTTACCACAACCAACCAAATAAAAATACAAATGTGATTGAAAACAATACTATCCATATCGATGGTATGAAATAACCACAACTTGTCTCCAAATATACATCAACATCTCTCTATTATATCCAACTAATAAACATCCCACGGACTAAAAATCATTTGATGTTATACAAGGGAAAAAGGTAACTATGTAGGGGGTTAGTAAGATATCTAATAGTATTTAGAAAAAGAATCTCTAGAACTCCATCTATATGAAAATCGATAAATCAATAAAAAAATTTATAAAATAAAATCAAATATAGGAAAAATTATAAACACATTAAAAAGTACATTATATACTAAAAATATTAAAATAAATCATGTTCATAAATAAACTGGAATAAAAATAAATACCTATAAAGTAAATAAACATCATGTAAATTATGTCTATAAAAATGTTTATCTAACATAAAAAACTACATTTAAACCAAATATATTAACAAAAGTATTATTAAATACTTATAACATTAGTAATATCCATGAACAATTACAACTACATTACGATTCAACTAAATACAAAAAATAAACATCATTCTATTATAAAAACGGTCCTCACAACTAAGTGAGAATTTACCACCAATCACCTCACTAATACAAACAAGGTCTCCACACCTATATGGGATATTTCAAAATTTTTGCCTAATACCACACATAAAAAAATATAATATATATATATAATAAAATCTAGTGAAACATGATATAAAATCTATAAAAGCGTTATCTCCCCCTGAAACTATGTGACCAAAATGTAACACCCCATGCTTCCACGGTACGATAATGTGCGATGTACGCAACACCATGTTTAAGAACAACATGACCTATCAAACCAGCCGTTTTAAAAGTGGTTATGAATAGTAATTACCCAATTTTTTATTTTATATATATATACCAAATAATTTTTACATTATTTATTTTTTTTCAAAGACATACTATGATGAAAAATTCAAAATTTCAGTAAAATAATTGTTTTTAAGAAAAATACAGTTTTTCATCCTCTAAATGGAGAACCCTTTTTAAAACCAATATTTGACACTTTTATATATTCAATTTATTTGAATTAAATACTTCATTAGAATCGGTACATAAAATTTTAGTTTCAATAAAGTTTTGGTACTTTTCAGATAACTTTCATATTTTGATGAATTGTGAAAATTACTAAATTTTAATTAAAAACATTGTTTTTAATAAAAATAATTAATAGTGATAAATCATGAATTTGAGTGGTTTTAAAGTATATATAGAATATATTTTTACCATTTAAAACAATTTTGGTCATTGGACATAATTTATCATTTAAACCGGAAATAAACATGTGTCAATCTTTTGATAGTTATTATTTCTTAGAAACACGCTTTTTGTATTGACATCGTGATTTAATTTTAAATAATTTTTTTCACTTATTTGTTTTGAATTTGGAAAAATGGATTCCATATTTGGAATCAGGATTTACAAATTGTGTAAATAGTTAACTCTTATTTTCAGTCATTTTGAATAAATACTTTAGTAAATATTTTATTTACCATGGTTCAAATGTAAATCCGGTAAATAAGGGTAAAAAAATTATATTATAATATTATTAAATTACCCTAAAACGTATCCTAAACCTATTGGATGATACAATTCCGACCATGGGTATCTTTGGATCGATTTTGGGACCCCATGGAGCCACTTGTAAGTGATACTGACACTTTATATTAATTATGTTAAAGTAAATACAAAAATGGCATATGCATATATCTTTTAGAAACACAATTTTTAATTAAGGTAATATGTGAAATATTTTCAACTATAAATATTAATTAGAAAAATATAATGTTTTACTACATAATGGAATTTTAGTTATAAATTTTAGACATTGAATAATTAAATTTATTTATGACACAATATTGATGTAGTATTTTCTTTATTACTGAAGGAATCATATAATTGGCATGAAAAATGATAAAATAAATATAATATGAATGTTTTGATGGCATAAAAAATATTATAGGTTAATATGACATGTATTTATTTCTTAAAAGAATATTGTTTGAATTAATAAAGTTCTTAAGAATTTTAAAAAAATTAATTATTAAATAGTTTCGAAATTGACATAAATTTTTATTTAAAACAAATATTATATTATTAATTGTTATTATATTCCTAAAAATATATGGTTTGGTCGGAAGAATTATATAATGATATTTGTATCATTAATGGACCACCTGGGGTCTCTTGGAAGTATATAGTATGTTTATTAATTATATAGTATAAAAATACAAAGAGACATGGTAAATGTCAAACTATTTAACTAAGAGTTAAATAAAAAAGATAAAGTTAATATAGTAACCCAAACATATATAAAACCTATTTTTTGAGTGGTTTGAAACATATCCCCACCTTAACCTTTAAATAATCCACTTTATAGACATTATAAACTGAATATGAATTTATTATAAAATAATATTACTGTCTTTTCCTAAGGTGCCCTTCACCCCTTTAATAAAAGAGCACTCACCCTTATCACTAATTCAAACCTTAAAAGCCTTTTGGATCATCCAACATCTTTCCAAATACCCTATAAACTATCCTAACTTCATCCTAGAGGCATTCTTTTAGTCAGAAAGCCAACCTATGGAGCCCTTTTGATCAAATCAAAAGGAATAACCTGAAGAAGAGTTAACGTTTTCACCACCCTCTTTCATGTTCCTTTCTTCTTACACTTCTTCTTTCTTCTTTATTTCCATTATAAAATAATAACTCGAGTATATTATATATACAATGATGTCATTATAAATATTTTATAACCACATTCAGTATTCTATCCATCCTTTGAGTGACTTGTCGCCATACGTGCGTACGTACGACCTACCATCTCCACGTTGTGGTGTAATTGTTATTCGATATATTATTATTTGGATGGGTATAATGATGATGTTTAATTGATGAAAATAATAAATATATCATGATAATGATTCTTTATAGATGATATATCATCCAATCAACACCTTTAAAGAAAAGATATTGTCGCTTGTGCGTTTGTACGGATTACCGTCTCCACGACGTGATTAGATTAATTTCCAAGTTCACCATTCATCGATGTTTATAAAAATATATGTTACTAATAAGTATTTAATATATTACATAATAATGATACTAGAGATATATATATTTGTATATATAATTAATTATGTACTTACATATATCTTATTCACTTACATCGGTTTAGTACTATATGAAAACGAAAACAACGTTTATGCATACGTACAGACTACCGTCTCCATAAACCATGTTTTTTATTTCATATATATGTCTATTATAAATATTTATATTCCAAATATATATGATATATAACTAATTTTTTATATTCTTGGAATATTTAAATCATGATCTATGTGATATAATTAATGGTATCAAGTTAAAACGCGTATGATAAATAAAGCGATTATTACTCGAAATATTAATATAACATGGAAATTATTATTAAATGGGTTGTATAAAGTCATAAATTAATAATGTATGATATCATTAATATTACTATGGTTCTGGTATAATTTAATAACATACTATTGTCTTCATACAAGAGGTTATATATACCATCCACTAAAGGAGAGTGCAAGGTAAGGGGTTTTCATCTCACTCCTTATTCCCCTGAGATTCATGCCATATTTCCACTATTACGTTTTGTGTGGTGTATGTAAGTCCCATAATTGTATTCATTATGTAATAAAATTTAATTTTTTTTTATTTACATATTAATTTCATGATACTCCTTTCATGGGGTGTATGTTTCATAACTTACCAAATTGGTAAGTGTTAATTCCTCAATCTCATCATTATCCGAGATAGTGTATGTGTAAGTATTTACTGGGACATTTTTATCATGCATGTACACTTCTCATAAAAAATATTTCAAAACGAATATTTTATGGATTTTTGAAAGGTAATATTTATCAACATCAGAATTTTAAATGTTTTAAAGATATATATTTCTAACTCTTTTTAATAAATGTCAATTTTTTCAAAATAATTTTAAGGATTTATTTATATTGATATGAATGTTTTGAAATGATAATTCATTTCAAAAGTTTCAAAGTGGTATGGGACACTTTGATTCAAAAAACTCTTTTAAATTTATTCCTTTATAAATGTGTAAATTTTAAATGATTTTACAAAAAGGATAATTCTATAAAAGCATTTCACTCATCATTTTCAACTATGTTAGCATCCTTTACCAGATATTATTTTTGATTGTGGTTGATTTATTATTATATAATATTCCATATTCTATTGAATGAGTTATGATATGTTTGACTGTGGATGTTCTATTTTTATACCATTCATGGTTTATGGTTAATGTATTGACATTTTGTATGATAGTTTTAATATAAATGTTTGTGTTATATTTCCACATTTTCATATGAGGAATGTATTAGAATAAAAAAGTTATTGGTAAAGACCTCTATATCACCTTGATGCATCAGTAGGTCTCATGATACAACTAGACGTGGAATTGGTGGAGGTACTTTCCAAATTTAATATATGGTTTTGGACAAGGCCTTAATCCTTTTTAGACGCCTTGGATGAGGCATTGACAAAATGTTTTAGAATGTTTGATATTTTACATTCCCTAATTATGGAAATAATATTGATTGTTTAGGTGGCCATTCGACTAGTAGAATACAAATGATTATGTTTTATTGTGGAATTCTTTACTCAGCTCATATTCTTTCCATAAAAGTACTCATTTTTATTATTAGTAAAGGCATGTGGTATCAATTATTTACTAAGCATAATGTTTATGTCATTTTCTATTATATTTCTTACCCTTACTAAGCATTTGAGATCACCCCTTTCTATGTTTTATTTTTCCCAGGATTCCATGAAGTGTATTGTGATTGAGATGTAGGGTTAATCCAAGTGAATAATGTCCTTCATAAAAGATTATTTAGATTGTTTTGTATATTATAAAGTGTAATGTAACATTCATGTATGTAATCTGTTTTCCAAGACTTCTAAACCGATCGGTCCTTCGGGACTTGATTCCTTGTAATCATGCCAATGTTATGTAATAATGCACCCACTCTGGGTAACGAGGGTCGGGGTGTTACAGTTGGTATCTGAGAAATATTAGTACAAACCTTGGAAACTAGATTTAGATAAACTCTGATTAGAGCACATAGCTCAAAGATAGACTTTGAGGATTAGTATAGAAGAACATCCTAGAATTTTTGTATTGAAGTTATTTTGTGAGTTTTCAAAGCAATACATCCCTGTCTAGATACTAATAGGAAGAGGCGGCTCTGGAAAAGATGTAGCTAGGCGTAAAACCCAAAAACCCCACTTTGAGCTTGACTTGAACGGGAAATGGTGCATGACAACGGGACTTGCTGCACTATTGGTTACGACACTCCTGGGGGATATGCTTAGGATAATTTTCATTATATTTACAACCCATTATAAAGTATTTATGTGTATATACTTCCTAAAAGAAAATATTATTATGATTATGGATTATATCCATAAACTGATCAATTTACATTAGGTATTCTACAAGTTTGGAATTATTCATTACAATTCCTAAACTGACATAGTGCATACCATTGTATCGAAATGGCGCCCAGTAGGAGGAGTGTGAACTCCAGAAATATGTATGATCCAATGCGTAAGAAATATCATATCATTCACGGTATTAAGAAAACATTTATATGGGAAATAATCTTCTATGTATTCTCAATATATGAAGAAATAGTATCATGTTTTAATAAGATAAGTAAATAATTCTCTGAGTCTTATGCCTTTGAAGAGAATAAAGAGAAAAAAAGGATGGAAGAGAGAAAGATGGATAAAGGGAAGAGGGAAAATAATAATTTCTCCATATGTGATAACTATGGGAAGAAACACACTGGAACATTCCGGAAGGGAATGGGAGTTTTTTATAAGTGTAGAGAAAAAGGACACCTAGTACGTGACTTCAAGTCTAAGAAAAAGAATTCATATGTAAAATGATTCATCTACATGGAGTTGGGAGACTGTGTGAACCAATGTCCAATCATCAGAGTATGCCCCAAATGATGCTATTGGATAATAATAAAGTTATGATACTACCACAGATGAGGAGGAATGATTAGAGGTCTTATGTTGTTATTAAATAATTATTTCATTTGAGTGTTGTATCAATGGTGTACTAGTTATAATAATTATGAAGTATATAAGGATTTTACTACAGTGCTATTTCATTAAGGACTTGAGATTGTGTGGAACCATTAAATGTGACTCAATAGTAGGTCAAATTTTTAGAAAATATATGATTGAGATAAAGTTAAACCATAATATGGTTCTGATACTGAGGTAGTGATTTTGGAAGAATACATGTTTGATTTGGATAAATTATATTGGATATTCTTGACTCCCTTGAAACTGATTAATGATTTGTATATTCCATCATTGTTGGAGTTTACAACATTTTTGTATAGAAGGAGTATATCCCGTATTCTATAAGGAATAAGGGATCATGAATGTAATCAATAAGGTATTATGGTAATTGAGGATCTTACCATGTTTTAAAATAATAAATGATGAAGGTGTTCACATGTTATTACATGGGAAAAAGGATCTTCATTGTGATTCACTTCCTTATAAATTTTGGACTGTGAGTTTGGATAGGAGTATTTTGGATAATTCTAGTTTTAGATTATTTTTTAATTTCCATAAAAGGATAACTCAGAGGATGGGCAACAACCCATTGAGTCCGGCAAGGCTGTGATACTTGAACCCGCAACTGAAGGCCGACAAGGCTGTATCACCTACCACTGGCCCACGTGATGTACTGGATTGAATAATGTAATTTTTTTCTAAAAAGTTTTGGTAGATGAATTAGAAATTCATTTTTTTGGAACCCTATATGATTAGGATATATGGAATATTTTATTTATGTTCTATTATCTTTTTGAGTGAAAGATGAGTTTGTGGTTGAAATTAGTGAAAGGATGGAACTATACCTGTCAAATATATATATATATATATATATATATTCTTCTCTTATTCTATGAATAAATTAATTCTTAAACATTAGGTAAGGGATCTTAAAACTAAAAATATGTTATCCTAATACCTTATGTTTTGTTGAATTGATGATATTTTAAATCATCATAGATTGATGGCTTTGAGGCCCTCAATTCTACCATTGTTTGTGATTGATGACCCCAATCACTCCCTATAAACATTTACCATTTCCCTCCAATTATGTGTCTCTAATCTCCATCAATGTTCTCTAAATCAAGATCATAATTTGGTGGTAACCCTTTCATTTATCATTTCCTCTTATTAAGACTAAATTTTATTAACCCAATTTCCGATGTGGGTTTTCCCACAAAGGTATTTTCTATTTTCAATCATTTATTTTAAAAGAAAAATTTCAATTTTTTAGGACACAATTTATTGATGGAGTGGAGAATGTAACACACCAAGCTTCCACGGTACGATAACGTGCGATGTACGCAACACCGAGTTCAAGTACACCACGACCTATCAAACTAGTCGTTTTAAAAGTGGTTAGGAATAGTAATAACCAAATTTTGAATTATATATATATATATCCAATATAATTTTGACATTCATTATTTTTGTTTCAAAGACATAATATGAAGAGAAATTCAATTTTTCAATAAAAGAACTGTTTTTCAGAAAAATACAGTTTTTCCGCCTTTAAATGGCGAACCCTTTTTCAAACCAATATTTGACACTTTTATAAATTCAATTTAATGAAATTAAATCCTTATTTAGAATCGGTACATAAAATGTTAGTTTCAATAATTTTTTTGTACTTTTCGGATAACTTTCGTATTTTGATGAATAGTGAAAAGTATTAAATTTTAATTAAAAACAACTTTTTTAATCAAAATAATTAATACTGATAAATTATGAATTTGAGTGGTTTTAAAGTATATGTGGAATATATTTTTATTATTTAATACAATTTTGTTCATTTGACGTAATTTCTCATTTAAAACGGACACAAACAAGTGTCAATCTTTTGATAGTTATTATTTCTAATGAACATGCTTTTTATTTTGACAGCGGGAATTAATTTTAAATTAATTTCAGCCAGTTCTATTTTTTGAATTTGGAAAAATGGATTCCATATTTTGAATCAGGATGTCAAAATTATGTAAATAGGTAACTCTTATTTTTATACATTATGAATAATTACTTCAGTAAATATTTTATTTACAATGCTTAAAGGGTAAATTCAGTAAATAAGGGTAAAAAAATTATATTATAATAAAATTAAATTACCCTAAAACGTATCCTAACAAACTTTTTTGATACATTCCAAACCATGGTCATCTTTGGGTCGATTTTGGGATCCCATGGAGCCACTTGTAAGTGATAATGACACTTTATATTAATTATGTTAAAGTAAATACAAAAATGGCATAAGCATTGTAACGCCCCGACCCTAGTTTCCTAGAGTCGGTGCATTATTACATAACATTGGCATGATCACAAGAAAGATCAAATCTCGAAAGACCGATTGGTTTAGTAGCCTTGGAAACACTAGATATGTTCATAAGTTTTACATTACATCATAAAATCAAAAACTACTACAACAACATAATGTTTCCACAGTCCACACTACAATCCCCTCATAATATCCCTGCAGGTCATTCATAACTTACATCTTCACTTCCTGGGAAAAATAAAACATAGAAAAAGGGTGAGCTCAAATGCCCAGTAAGGATAACAATATAGCGGAAACTTTCATCAATAAGAATAAACATTTAAGGCAATGTATAACTAAAACAAAAGCCTTTTAAACATGAACTTTCAACATGGTATGGCATAAATAAAATGAAATAATGCCATTTACTTATTCACATGGATATTCCACTAATCGAATAATCACATGCAAAAATAAATAACCACTTTCATAATGTTGGAATGCATAATGCCAGACTATCATAACCACATAGCCAAGGCCTCGTGCCAAGACTACAAATAAGATTTTGTCAAGGCCTTGTGCCAAGACACTAGTTTGTCTCATGAGACCTACCGATGCATCGAGGAGCTATAGCGGGCTCCACCCGTCATTTATTAAGTCCAATGCATTCCCATATGAAAAGGTTTAAACATAACATAAACATTCATATTAAAACTAGCATACGAAATGTCAATACTTTCACAATAAACTATGAATGGTATAAAAATAGCACATCCACAGTCAAACATATCACAAAACCTTCAATACAATATAGAAGTTTTGTATCATAATAAATCAACTTCAAATAATCTTAAAATCCATCAAAGGATGTTGACATAGATGAAATCAAAATTCTTTTAAAAGAAATATCTCCTTTTATTTTGAAATCATTTAAGATCCATACAAAATAAAACATTTTCTTTGAAAATATTCTTATAAGCTTGTATGGGAAGCTTCGACGATTTTATAACGGCGGAAAATAACCGCACCCGCCGTTTAAGTTAAAAAAAACATTCTTACCTCAATTCTGTCGAAAAGGTTAAAAAGGACCTTGTTTTGAAAATGACGGAAAGATTCCTTTATAAACCTCTTATAAAAAGTCAAACAAGGGTATAAATGACTTTAACCCATATTCTTGTAAATAGTAAAAATGTTTTGAAATACATTTCGAAGAAACATGGATGTGGATGATAAAGAGATCCCAGTAGATTATTACGTATAATACAACCTCGGATAATGAAGAGATTGTGAAATAACCCTTACCTTGTACTTTTCCTTGGTTGGGGTAGGTTAAACTCCTGTATAATGGTGAAATAGTTGTTATTAAATTATACAAGAATCATATATATTAATATGATATCATATATGATCTTTTAACATTGATTTGTTAATAATATCTTAGAATTATCGTCGTTTCGGGAGTTAACTTACTCATTTTCTTTTATATGTTTTGTTACATAAGCCATGGTTGTTGTATCTTATTCATATCCAGAATGATATACAGTCCTTAAACATCATTTTTAAATCATCAAATGATAATTATACTTGAATGGATACGATGGAGAATGAATCTCATCGCGTTCGTGGAGACGGTAGTCCGTACGTACGCACGAGCGACAATATCATTCTTTTGATATTAAAATAATATATAAATGGATGGTATATCATATATACAGAATCATTAACATGTTATATTTATTATTTACATGAGTTACACATCATTATTATACCCATCCAAATAATATTATATTGAATAACAATTACACCACGACGTGGAGACGGTAAGCCGTACGTACGCACGTATGGTGACATGTTATTCAAAGGGTGGATAGAATACTGAATATGATTGTACCATATTTATAATAACATCATAGTATATGTGAGATACTGGAGTTATTATTTCAGAATGGTAAGAACAAAGGAAGAAGAAGTGGAAGAAGAAATGAACTTAGAAAAGGGTGGTGAAATCATTACCTCTTCTTCGGGTTCTTCCTTTTGATTTGATCAAAAGGGCTCCTTAGGTTGGCTTTCTGATCAAACTAAGGCCTCTAGGTTGTATTGAGGGATGTTGGGAGAGTATTTGGGCAGAGTTTGGCCGAACCAAAAGGCTTTGAAGGTGTGAAGAAATGAGAAGGAGGAGTGCCCTTTTATAAGAGGGGTGAGGGGCACCTTTGGAAAAGTTAGAAATATTAATTTATAATAAATTCATATTCGGTTTACAAAGGCTCCAAAGTTGACTATTCAAAGGATGAGGTGTGGATAGGTCGAAAACAACTCATCCAATAGAATTTAGAAAGGTTTGGGTACTTATATTAACCTTATCTTTAAGTATTAACTCTAAGTTAATTAGTTTCACTTTTACAATGTCTCTTTGTATTTTTATATAATATGATTAATAAACTTACTATATACATCCAAGCGACCCCCAAGTGGTCCATTAATGAGGAACCTATCAAAATATAAGTCTCTTGGCCGATCCTTAGATTTTTAGGAATTTAATATCAATTAATAATATAATATTTGTTTTAAGAACTCTTTTATGTCAATTTTGACACTATTCAATAGTTGATTTTTGTGAAACTCCTAACAGATTGATTACTTCGAACAAAGTCAATTAAATCAATCCTAATATATCATATTATCATAGAAAATTAGTTTAATTCATTAAAAGTTTCATATTATAATTATTTGGGTATTTATAAGATCAATTATTTTTATTTTTCACTATTTTAGTAATTACTGCATCATCATTGTGTCATAAATAAAATAAATTATATAATGTCTAAAAATTATAAATAAAATATCATTATGTAGGAAATCGTTTTATCTTTCTAATGAATATTTATAATCGAAAATCCAACATGTATAACCCTATGTAAAAATTGTTCTTCTAAAAGATGTAAGCTTATGCCATTTTTATTTTTATTTTAACTTTATTAATATAAAGTGTCCCTACCACATACAAGTGGCTCCAAGGGGTCCCCAAATTGACCAAAGGATGCCCATGGTCGGGTATGTGTCCACCAATAAGGTTAGGACACGTTTTAGGGTAATTTTGTATTATTATAATATTATTATTTTAACCCTTATTTACCGGATTTACCCTTTAACCATGGTAAATAAAATATTTACCACAGTAACTATTCAAAATGTCTAAAAATAAAAGTTACCTATTTACACAATTTGAACATCCTGATTCCAAATATGGAATCCATTTTCCTAAATTCAAAACACAGAAGTGGCAGAAATTAATTTAAAATTAATTCCCGCTGTCAAAACAAAAAGCGTGTTTTTAAGAGATAATAACTATCAAAAGATTGACACTTGTTTATGTTCGGTTTAATTGTAAAATTATGTCCAATGATAAACATTAAATTGAATGGTAAAAATATATTCTAAATATACTTTAAAACCACTCAAATTCATAATTTATCACTATTAATTATTTTGATTAAAAAAGTTGTTTTTAATTAAAATTTAGAAATTTTCACTATTCATCAAAATATGAAAGTTATCCGAAATGTACCAAAATTTTACCCTAGGCTAATTTTGATATTCCAAATCCAAAAATGAAGTCCATTTTGAAATATAGAATATATATGATTTCAAAAAGTAGGTATTACTATTCACAACGGCTAGTTTAATTAGTTGTGGTGTGTGTTAGAACTCGAGGTTGCGTACAACACACGCTATCGCATTATTCGAAGGGAAACGTACCGTAGAAGCTTAGGGTGTTACATTCTCCCCTCCTTCAAATAATTTCGTCCTCGCAATTTCTAGGGTATTACTGCATAAAAAGACTCGGGTGGTTCTTCATCATAAGTTCCTCGGGTTCCCACGTTGCCTCTTCCATTTTATGATTTCTCCACAAAACTTTTACCAGACGCGTCGTCCGGTTTCTCAGTACTTGTTCTCTTGTATCAAGAATCCTGACGGGCTCTTCACAATAGGAAAGATCGGGTTCCAGTTCTAATTCCTCATAGGTGAGTACATGCGTTGGGTCAGGCATGTATTTCCTCAACAGAGATACGTGGAACACATCGTGAACTTTGGAGAGACTTGGCGGCATTGCCAATCGGTAAGCTACAGCCCCAATTCGTTCTAGAATTTCGAAAGGTCCGATGTACCTGGGACTCAATTTACCTTTCTTACCAAAACGTATGACTCCCTTCCACGGAGATACCTTTAGGAAAACATGATCACCGACTTGAAATTCCAAATCCTTCCTTCGATTATCGGCATAGCTCTTCTGCCTACTTTGAGCTGCTTTGATGTGATTTTGGATTACCTTCACCTTTTCCACCGTTTCCTCCACCAGTTCTGGGCCTACAAGTTTTCTTTCACCAACGTCATCCCAACAGGTTGGTGTACGACATCTCTTTCCGTATAACGCTTCATATGGTGCCATCTGTATACTCGAATGGAAGCTATTGTTATAGGAAAATTCTACTAGTGGTAAATATTGATCCCACATACCCTGAAAATCAAGCGAGCAAGATCTCAACATGTCTTCTAAGGTCTGAATAGTCCGTTCTGATTGTCCGTCTGTCTGAGGGTGGTAAGCAGTGCTCAAATGAAGTTCAGTATCCAGGGATTTCTGAAGACTTTTCCAAAATCTTGAAGTAAAACGGGGATCACGATCAGAAACAATCGATAGGGGAACTCCATGAAGTCTCACAACTTCATTAATGTATAGTCTTGCTAGACGTTCCAGGGGTAGATCTTCTCTTATAGCAAGAAAATGTGCTGACTTGGTAAGACGATCAACAATAACCCATATTGCATCGTTCCTTCTAGGAGTCTTTGGTAGCCCCATGACAAAGTCCATCGTAATATTGTCCCATTTCCACTCCGGTATGGGAAGAGGTTGCATGACTCCTCCAGGCTGTTGCCTTCCAGCTTTCACTTGTTGACAAACCATACATCTTGACACAAAATCAGCAATCTCCCTCTTCATGTTGTCCCACCAAAAATGTTCCTTCAAATCTCTATACATTTTGGTGCTCCCAGGGTGTATAGAGAAATTGGAACTATGAGCATCATCCAGCAATTCCCTTTTTAGAACAGGTATATTGGGAACACAAAGTCTCTTCCCGAATTTCAAAATTCCACCTTCATACGCAAAGTCTCTCAATCTCCCATCATTCACAGCTTTAATCTTCTTCTGAAATTCTTCATCATCGGTCTGAGAACTCTTAATACTTTCTAGTAAAGATGGTTTGGCAACCATTTGAAAAAGCATTGATGTTTCACCTTCCCTGGTTATTCCCATGTCCATCTTCACTAGATCCATGAAAATTGGATCCCTTTCAATTCTCATCATGTTCAGAACTCCATGGTCTTTTCTGCTCAAAGCATCTGCCACCTTGTTTGCCTTCCCCGGGTGGTAGTGTATCGTACAATCATAATCCTTGAGTAATTCAAGCCATCTCCTTTGCCTCATGTTGAGTTCTTTTTGTGAGAAAATATACTTCAAACTCTTGTGATCAGTATAAATCTCACATTTTTCACCATAGAGGTAGTGCCTCCATATCTTCAAAGCAAAGATCACAGCTGCTAACTCAAGATCATGAGTAGGATAGTTTTGTTCATGAATTTTCAACTGTCGTGATGCATAGGCAATAACTCTATCATTCTGCATAAGGACACAACCAAGTCCTTTCTTCGATGCATCACTATAAATAACGAACCCATCATTCCCCGATGGTAGAGTCAATATAGGAGCATTGACTAATCTTCTCTTCAGTTCTTCGAAACATTCTTCACACTCTTTTGTCCAAACAAATTTAACCCCTTTAAGTGTGAGCTTCGTTAATGGGTTAGCCAATCGGGCAAAATTCTGGACGAAACGTCGATAATAACCTGCCAAGCCAATAAAACTACGTACCTCAGTTATACTCGTAGGTGCTGGCCATTCTTGGATTGCCTTGGTCTTAGAAGGATCAACAGAGATTCCATCTTTAGAGACAATATGGCCAAGAAAAGAAATCTCCTGAAGCCAGAATTCACACTTGCTAAACTTTCCATATAATTCATGCCTCCTCAGAGTCTTCAAGATAATGCGCAAGTGATTTTCATGATCTTCGTAGGTTTTGGAGTATACCAAGATATCATCAATAAATACCACCACAAATTCATCGAGATACTCCTTGAAAACTCTATTCATCAGATCCATGAATACAGAGGGTGCATTAGTCAATCCAAACGGCATTACAGTAAACTCGTAATGCCCGTACCTGGTTCGAAATGCTGTCTTCGGAATGTCTTCCTTCTTTACACACAACTGATGGTATCCAGATCGAAGGTCAATCTTTGAAAAGTATTGAGCTCCATGCAGTTGGTCAAATAAATCATCAATACGAGGTAGGGGATACTTGTTCTTTATCGTTATAGCATTGATCTCCCTGTAGTCGATACATAACCTCATAGATCCATCTTTCTTTTTAACAAAAAGAATAGGGGCTCCCCATGGAGAAACACTATGGAGAATAAATACCTTATTACTCAATTCCTCTAGTTGTTTCTTTAGTTCGACTAACTCTACAGTGGCCATTCTATAAGGGGTCTTCGATATAGGCCTTGATCCAGGAATCAAATCAATAGAAAACTCAACTTCTCGTTCTGGAGGATGTCCAGGTAAATCTTCTGGAAATACATCTACAAATTCTTTCACAACAGGTACATCCTCTATTTGAACATTCCTTTCCTCACCCGCAGTTATTTCATTCTCTTCCTCCCCAATAATTGAATTTAGTTGAGCTATTGAGGGTGGATCTAAATAAGAATTAGGTGGTGACGATTCTGCTCTAAAAATAAGGTGTTCCTTATCATTATCATCAAGAATCGTAACCTCTTTCTTCTTACAATAAATCTTCGCATCATAGTCCGAAAGCCAGTCCATACCGAGGATTATATCAAACTCGATCATAGGTATGACGATGAGATCAGCAGATAAAGAAAATTTATGTGCTCTAATGGGGACTGATTCACAAAACTTTGTTGCAACGATACTTCCCTTAGGAGTTTTAACTGACAACTCCCTTATTAAATCAAATTGGAAATATCTAATTTTCTTAGCAAACTGGTAAGATATGAAACAATGCGATGATCCAGAATCAAATAATGCATTTGCTAAACTTGAGGAAACCATTAAATTACCTGCCACCACGTCTTTCGGAGCTTCTACCCCAGCAGTAGTGATAGCATAAGCCTGGCCTTGATCCCTTGGCCTTTTCTGAGGTAAGTTCTCCTGACGCTTAGGACATGCATTTGCATAATGCCCCATCTCCATGCAATTGTAGCACTGAACGTTGGTAGCTTCCTTCTTCCCCTTGCAATCATGAGCTTGGTGGCCTTTTTCACCACACTTGTAACGGACTCCCATTCACTTCAGGCAAGCACCGGGGTGTTTCTTCCCGCACTTACCACAAGATGGATATTCAACCTTTCCCTTCTTCCCCTTATTTCCATTCCCAGATTGATCAGCAGGTCTCTTCTTCTCTTGCTTTGCTTTAATGTCATAAGACTTAGAGAATTCCTTTTCGGTCTTGATAGCACATGAGACAATGTCTTCGTACGATGAAAAGGATTGTGAGACTAATGCTCGACGGAGAAATGGTTTTAACCCATCAAAGAAACGATCAATCTTACTTCTTGGGTTGCGAATATAATCACCAGCGTACCTCGCTAACCTTGTAAAGTTAGCCTCATACTTTGTGACATTCTCATCCTCCTTTTGTCTCAGACTCAGAAATTGCCTTTCCATATCTGCTCGATGGTCGCGAGGAAAGTATTTTTCTAAAAATAGATCTTTGAACTCCCTCCATTCCATGTTTGATACTTCATCATCTTCCTTAATGTTTTGAATCAATGACCACCATTGATCAGCATCTCCAGTGAGGCGGTAAACTGCCATGGTAACTTTTTCCCTTTCACTACTCCCCAAAGCCTGAAATATTTTCTCTAGGGAAAATATCCATTGCTCAGCTACTAAGGGATTTGTACTCCCATTGAACGTTGGTGGTTGTTGTCTCATGAATCGATCTAACATTGATCCTCCACGCTGCGGATCAGGGTGCTCCATACGGGTAAGGTTATTATTCATAACCTGAGTAAGTTGTCCCAGTACGGTGATTAGCTGATCAGCACCAGTTGCATCACCAGCCCCACTATAATTATCTTGAGCAGGAGGGCAATCCCTACATGGAGTGCGTGCATTGATACGGTTTCCATTTCTTCCACTAGGCGCCATTTCTAAAAAAAATGGCATAAACTAGATCAGTTTATGCATCAAAATACATAATCCCATACTTATAAAACACTTAACATAAATTGAACTATTTATGGATATAATCCATAATCATAAAAATGTTTTCTTTGAGGAAGTATATACTCATAAACCCTTCATAATGATTTGTAAAGATAGTGAGAGTTATCCTAAGCATATCCCCCTGGAGTGTCGTAACCAAGAGTGCAGCAAGGCCCGTTGTCGTGCACCAGTTCCCGTTCGAGTCTAGCTCAAAGCGGTGTTTTCGGGTTTTAACCCTAGGTACATCTGTGCCAGAGCCGTCTCTACCTGCTCGTATCCAGACAGGGATTTATTGCTCGAAAAACTCACAAAATCTCTACAATACCAAAATTCTAGGAAGTTCTTCTATACTAATCCTCAAAGTTCATCTTAGGTCTACGTGCTCTAATCAGAGTTTATCTAAATCTAGCTTCCAAGGTTTGTACTAAACTTCCTATGATACCAACTGTAACGCCCCGACCTTAGTTTCCTAGAGTCGGTGCATTATTACATAACATTGGCATGATCACAAGAAAGATCAAATCTCGAAAGACCGATTGGTTTAGTAGCCTTGGAAACACTAGATATGTTCATAAGTTTTACATTACATCATATAATCAAAAACTACTACAACAACATAATGTTTCCACAGTCCACACTACAATCCCCTCATAATATCCCTGCAGGTCATTCATAACTTACATCTTCACTTCCTGGGAAAAATAAAACATAGAAAAGGGGTGAGCTCAATTGCCCAGTAAGGATAACAATATAGCGGAAACTTTCATCAATAAGAATAAACATTTAAGGCAATGTATAACTAAAACAAAAGCCTTTTAAACATGAACTTTCAACATGGTATGGCATAAATAAAATGAAATAATGCCATTTACTTATTCACATGGATATTCCACTAATCGAATAATCACATGCAAAAATAAATAACCACTTTCATAATGTTGGAATGCATAATGCCAGACTATCATAACCACATAGCCAAGGCCTCGTGCCAAGACTACAAATAAGATTTTGTCAAGGCCTTGTGCCAAGACACTAGTTTGTCTCATGAGACCTACCGATGCATCGAGGAGCTATAGCGGGCTCCACCCGTCACTTATTAAGTCCAATGCATTCCCATATGAAAAGGTTTAAACATAACAAAAACATTCGTATTAAAACTAGCATACGAAATGTCAATACTTTCACAATAAACTATGAATGGTATAAAAATAGCACATCCACAGTCAAACATATCACAAAACCTTCAATACAATATAGAAGTTTTGTATCATAATAAATCAACTTCAAATAATCTTAAAATCCATCAAAGGATGTTGACATAGATGAAATCAAAATTCTTTTAAAAGAAATATCTCCTTTTATTTTAAAATCATTTAAGATCCATATAAAATAAAACATTTTCTTTGAAAATATTCTTATAAGCTTGTATGGGAAGCTTCGACGATTTTATAACGGCGGAAAATAACCGCACCCGCCGTTTAAGTTAAAAAAAACATTCTTACCTCAATTCTGTCTAAAAGGTTAAAAAGGACCTTGTTTTGAAAATGACGGAAAGATTCCTTTATAAACCTCTTATAAAAAGTCAAACAAGGGTATAAATGACTTTAACCCATATTCTTGTAAATAGTAAAAATGTTTTGAAATACATTTCGAAGAAACATGGATGTGGATGATAAAGAGATCCCAGTAGATTATTACGTATAATACAACCTCGGATAATGAAGAGATTGTGAAATAACCCTTACCTTGTACTTTTCCTTGGTTGGGGTAGGTTAACCTCCTGTATAATGGTGAAATAGTTGTTATTAAATTATACAAGAATCATATATATTAATATGATATCATATATGATCTTTTAACATTGATTTGTTAATAATATCTTAGAATTATCGTCGTTTCGGGAGTTAACTTACTCATTTTCTTTTATATGTTTTGTTACATAAGCCATGGTTGTTGTATCTTATTCATATCCAGAATGATATACAGTCCTTAAACATCATTTTTAAATCATCAAATGATAATTATACTTGAATGGATACGATGGAGAATGAATCTCATCGCGTTCGTGGAGACGGTAGTCCGTACGTACGCACGAGCGACAATATCATTCTTTTGATATTAAAATAATATATAAATGGATGGTATATCATATATACAGAATCATTAACATGTTATATTTATTATTTACATGAGTTACACATCATTATTATACCCATCCAAATAATATTATATTGAATAACAATTACACCACGACGTGGAGACGGTAAGCCGTACGTACGCACGTATGGTGACATGTTATTCAAAGGGTGGATAGAATACTGAATATGATTGTACCATATTTATAATAACATCACAGTCTATGTGAGATACTGGAGTTATTATTTCAGAATGGTAAGAACAAAGGAAGAAGAAGTGGAAGAAGAAATGAACTTAGAAAAGGGTGGTGAAATCATTACCTCTTCTTCGGGTTCTTCCTTTTGATTTGATCAAAAGGGCTCCTTAGGTTGGCTTTCTGATCAAACTAAGGCCTCTAGGTTGTATTGAGGGATGTTGGGAGAGTATTTGGGCAGAGTTTGGCCGAACTAAAAGGCTTTTAAGGTGTGAAGAAATGAGAAGGAGGAGTGCCCTTTTATAAGAGGGGTGAGGGGCACCTTTGGAAAAGTTAGAAATATTAATTTATAATAAATTCATATTCGGTTTACAAAGGCTCCAAAGTTGACTATTCAAAGGATGAGGTGTGGATAGGTCGAAAACAACTCATCCAATAGAATTTAGACAGGTTTGGGTACTTATATTAACCTTATCTTTAAGTATTAACTCTAAGTTAATTAGTTTCACTTTTACAATGTCTCTTTGTATTTTTATATAATATGATTAATAAACTTACTATATACATCCAAGCGACCCCCAAGTGGTCCATTAATGAGGAACCTATCATAATATAAGTCTCTTGGCCGAACCTTAGATTTTTAGGAATTTAATATCAATTAATAATATAATATTTGTTTTAAGAACTCTTTTATGTCAATTTTGACACTATTCAATAGTTGATTTTTGTGAAACTCCTAACAGATTGATTACTTCGAACAAAGTCCATTACATCAATCCTAATATATCATATTATCATAGAAAATTAGTTTAATTCATTAAAAGTTTCATATTATAATTATTTGGGTATTTATAAGATCAATTATTTTTATTTTTCACTATTTTAGTAATTACTGCATCATCATTGTGTCATAAATAAAATAAATTATATAATGTCTAAAAATTATAAATAAAATATCATTATGTAGGAAATCGTTTTAGCTTTCTAATGAATATTTATAATCGAAAATCCAACATGTATAACCCTATGTAAAAATTGTTCTTCTAAAAGATGTAAGCTTATGCCATTTTTATTTTTATTTTAACTTTATTAATATAAAGTGTCCCTACCACATACAAGTGGCTCCAAGGGGTCCCCAAATTGACCAAAGGATGCCCCTGGTCGGGTATGTGTCCACCAATAAGGTTAGGACACGTTTTAGGGTAATTTTTTATTATTATAATATTATTTTTTTAACCCTTATTTACCGGATTTACCCTTTAACCATGGTAAATAAAATATTTACCACAGTAACTATTCAAAATGTCTAAAAATAAAAGTTACCTATTTACACAATTTGAACATCCTGATTCCAAATATGGAATCCATTTTCCTAAATTCAAAACACAGAAGTGGCAGAAATTAATTTAAAATTAATTCCCGCTGTCAAAACAAAAAGCGTGTTTTTAAGAGATAATAACTATCAAAAGATTGACACTTGTTTATGTTCGGTTTAATTGTAAAATTATGTCCAATGATAAACATTAAATTGAATGGTAAAAATATATTCTAAATATACTTTAAAACCACTCAAATTCATAATTTATTACTATTAATTATTTTGATTAAAAAAGTTGTTTTTAATTAAAATTTAGAAATTTTCACTATTCATCAAAATATGAAAGTTATCCGAAATGTACCAAAATTTCACCCTAGGCTAATTTTGATATTCCGAATCCAAAAATGAAGTCCATTTTGAAATATAGAATATATATGATTTCAAAAAGTAGGTATTACTATTCACAACGGCTAGTTTAATTAGTTGTGGTGTGTGTTAGAACTCGAGGTTGCGTACAACACACGCTATCGCATTATTCGAAGGGAAACGTACCGTAGAAGCTTGGGGTGTTACAAGAATATATATTCAAGGAATATAATTTTTAAATAGAGTAATATATATTATATTTTAGACTATAAATATTAATTACAAATATAAAATGATTTCCTACATAATGGTATTTTATTTATAATTTTTAGACAATGAATAATTAAATTTATTTATGACACAATAATGATGTAATATTTTCTTTATTAATGAAGGAATCAAATAAAATGTATTATAAATGATAACATAAAGATAATTTGACATTTTTAATTCCATACAAGATTTTTATAGGTTACTATGACATGTTTGGATTGATTAAATGATTTTTTTTGAATTAATAATGTTCTAAAGATTTTAACAAAAATAAATTATTAAATAGTTCCAAAATTGACATAAATGGGTTTTTAAAACAATTATTATGTTATTAATTGATATTCTATTCCTAAAAATATATGGTTAAGAAACAATACTTAGATAATGATATTTGTGTCATTAATGTTCTACTTTGGGGTATCTTTGAAGTATATAGTATGTTTATTAACTATATAATATAAAAATACAAAGAGACATGGTAAATGTAAAACTATTTATCTAAGAGTAAAATAAAAAATATAAAGATAATATAGTGTCCCAAACCTGTCTAAAACCTATTGGTTGAGTGATTTTCAACCTATAACCACCATCACCTTTAAATAATCCACTTTGGAGCCATTAGAAATCGAATATGAATTTATTATAAAATAATATTTCTAACTTTTCCTATGGTGCCACTCAACCCTCTTATAAAAGAGCACTCCCCCATCTTACTAATTCACACCTTAAAAGACTTTTGGATTGGAAAAAATCTACCAAATAACCTCTAAACTATCCTCCCATAATCCTAGAGGCCTTAATTTAGTCATAAAGCCTTCCTATGGATCCATTTTTATCAAATCATAAAGAAGAACCTGAAGAAGAGGTAACGTTTTCACCACCCTCTTTCAAGTTCCTTTCATCTTTCACTTCTTATATATTTGTTATTTCCGTTCTAAAATAATAAATCCAGTATATTCTATATAATATGATTTTATTATAAATATGCTACAACCATATTCAGTATTATATCTATCCTTTGAGTGACATGTCGCCATACGTGCGTACGTAGGACATACCGTCTGCACGTCATGGTGTAATTGTTATTCAATACATTATTATTTGGATGGTTATAATGATGATTTTTTATTGATGAAAATAATAAATATAACATGATACTTATTATGTATATATGATATACCTTCCAATTCGACACCATTAAAGAAATTATACTCCCGCTCGTGTGTATGTATGGATTACCGTCTCCACGATGCGATGAGATTCATTTCCAAGTTCACCATTAATCGATGATTATAAAAATATATATTACTAATAAGTATATAATATATGAAATAATAATTCCACTGGGGATATATATATTTATATATATAATTATTTATGTACTTAAATATATCTTATTCACTTACATCTGTTCAGTACTATATGAAAACGAAAACAACGTTTATACGTACGTACGGACTACCGTCTCCATAAATAGTGTTTTCTATTTCATAAATATATCTATTATACATATTTATTTTCTAAATATATATGATATATAAATCATTTTTTATATTCTAGAAGTATTGAAATCATGATCTAAGTGATACAATCAAGGGTATCAAGATAAAACACGTACGATAAAGAATGTGATTATTACCCGAAATATTAACATAACATGGAAATTATTATTAAATGGGTAGTATAAAGTCATAAATAAATAATGTATGATATCATAAATTTTAATATGTTTCTGTTATAATTTATTAACATACTGTAGTCTTTGTACAGAAGGTTAAACATACCCTCAACTAATGAAACATGCAAGGTAAGGGGTTTTCATCTCACTCCTTATTCCCGTGAGATTCATGCCATATTTCCACTATTACCTTTTGTGTGGTGTATGTACTGCCAATACTTGTATTAATTGTGTAATACACTTTAATTTATGTGTATTTACATATTCAATTTATGATACTCCTTTCATGGGTTGTATGTTTCATAAGTTACCAAATTGGTAAGGGTTAATTCCTTAATCTCATCATTATCTGAGATTGTTTATGTGTAAGTATTTACTAGGACATTTTTATCATCCATTTCCATTTTACATTAAAATGATTTAAAAATGAATATTTTACGGATTTTTAAAGGTAATCTTTATCGAGATCAGAATTTTAAATGTTATAAATATATATCTTTCTAAATATTTTGAATTAAAGTCAATGTTTTCAAAATGATTTTAATGATTTATTTATATGGACATGAATGTTTTGAAATTATAATTCTTTTAAAACGTTTAAAAGTGGTATGGGACACTTTGATTCAAAAATCTATTTTAAATTACTTCTTTTATAAATGTGTTACTTTTAAATGATTTTTAAAAAAGGATATTTCTATAAAAATGTTTCACTCATCATTTTCAACTATACTAGCATCCTTTACTAGATATTATTTATGATTGAAGTTGATTTATTATAATAATATATTCCATATTTTATTGAATGAGTTATGATATTTTTTACTGTGGATGGTTTATTTTTATACCATTCATGGTTTATGGTTAATATATTTACATTTATTATGCTAGTTTTAATATGAATGTTTATGTTACATTTCCACCTTTTCATATAAGGAATGTATTAGACATCGTAAGTGATGGGTGGATCCTACTATAGATCCTCTATGCATCGGTAGGTCTCATTAGACAACTAGACGAGGAATTGGATGAGGCCCATTCCCAATTTGATATTTGGTTTTGGATAAGGACTTAATAATTTTTAGTCGTCTTGGCCAAGGAAATGACAAAATGTTTCAGAATGTTTGACATTATACATTCTCTCATTATGGAAATATTATCGATGGTTCATGTGGTCATTCGACTAGTATAATACCAATGATTATGTTTTTGTGGAACTATTTACTTAGCTAATATTCTTTCCATAAAAGTATTCATGTTTATTATTGGTAAATGCATGTGGTATTAATTATTTACCATGCTTAATATTTATGTTATTTTCCGCTGTATTGCTTACCCTTAATGAGCGTTTGAGCTCACCCCTTTCTTTTTTTTATTTTTCAAAGGATTCCAAGAAGTGTATTGTGATTGATATGCATGTTTAAGCCAAGGGAATAATGGAATTCATAAAGGATTATTTATGTTGTTTTTTATGTTATAAAGTGTAATGTAACATTCATTTATGTAATCTATTTTCCAAGAATACTAAACCTATCGGTCTTTCGGGACATGATTCCTTGTAATCATGCTAATATATTAAAATAATGCACTAACTCTGGGTAACTAGGTTCAGGGAGTTACAAAGACAAATAACATTCACATTGACACCCAATTCACTTGCCCAACTACCATCCACAACAACATTTTCCCCCATGTAACACAGTGATCAATCCAGATAACATCCACAATCTAATCCAATGGAATGATCCAAATATTACCAACCACACAAATTATTTCATAACACCAATTAGCTCAAACCATTGAACACATTTCCAACATCAATTAATAAAAAATATATTATAATAAATTATATTTTCAAAAAACCAATAATAAATCGCACTTCAGAAATATCCCTATTTTATGAAAAACACACTCACACATATAAATCCATCAATTTTATTTTCACTATAACCAATCATTATAAAAAAATTAATCAAAAAAAAATCCACAAAAAACCGAAAAATTGTCTTGAATCCTTAACATAATTTTCAAAAAAAACACATCAATGATCATTTTATTTGACACACAGTAGCGTGGGTGAGAATCCACCTAAATCAATCATGATTTGGGAGTCAAGGAACACATCCAAATCCTGGATCCATACTACTCATAAATTCCCATATCAATTTCAAACAATATCCCCCAAATTGAATGTGTTTCACTAGGACCAAATAAAACCCCCATATCAAAACACTAGATTCATATTTAAATGGGATAAAAGATATGTAGAAACAAACATAGAATATATTTAGATACTAAACATTCATTAATTAATCAGAGAAAACAACCTAAATAAGAGATCCACTATAATCACCCCAACTCGGATATCTTCTACATTGGGGTTTAAATGGGGTATAAATAAGGTGTTTTGAGTTTTAAATATACTTTTTAAGAACATTTTAAGGGTTTAATTGCCTAAATTCACTATACATATGACCATGAAACCCCTTTTATCTGGATTTCCCATGCATTATGGTTTATCTTTTGAGTCCCCATGTGACCATGCATCATACATGAATATGCTAAAATCTCTCAACCATGATATATGGCATGGGTTTAATTATCCAATTGATTTTACATCGATGATGAATTTACCCTAGGATAGGACAACTCCATAAAAAGATCTTCCAACCTACGCCAAACAATCCTGAAATTTTATAGCAATTCCATGTACTTATGAAACACCATAAAACCTCCCTAATATACTAAAAAATTTTACAAATAATGGACCTTTATTTCCCTAATTCATGATCCATATAATTATTAATATCCCATCAAAAACACATAAAAAAGATAAGAAAATCACGCTATTATAATAATATTGGTATAGAAAAATGAATTAAAAAATTATTTTACAAGAATAGTTATAAATTAAATGGGGATACTAAAGTACCCTTACCATTATATTCATGTATCCTCCATTTTTATGAGTTTATTGCCTTCAGGTTTGGATCTTTTTCCAATAAATGTTACTTAAGAACATTTCTATAGATTTTTTTTCAAACATCCCAGACATGGTTTGTAACATCCTAGGTAAATAAAGAATATGACTTTTTCATATTTATTAATATTTTTGAAATAAATATTAATTTTTCTATAAAAGGATTTCTATGTTCGATGGTGTACTTGATACGCAACAACGAGTTTCTTTGTAATATTACATTGCATACTAATAGTATAATATTATTATTTTAAATGGTAGTTAACTCCAAGACATTGTATTGGTGATAATGACCAAAAATAACTACAATATGATTATACATGTTTGTTAAATGTCTTTATATTTATCAAATAAAAAATTAGAGGCTGAAAATATGAATGAATCTAATTTTAAGCATAATTTACATTAAAAGGTCGATTTTCCGTCTTTTAATGGAAACCCCTCTTTAAATATTGTTTTGGTCACTTTAATACATTATAAATTACCAAATAAAATCTTTCTTTAGAATGGGGACAACAAAATTTACTTTTTGTAAAATTTTGGAATTTTTCTGAAAAATTTCATTTATTATGAATAGTGTAAATATTTTATTTTAATTCAAAACTATGATTTAATATAATTTATTTATATGGTTAGATTATCTTATAAATTGAGAATAAAGTGTAATTAGAATATATTTTTACCATTTAATATAATGTTGGTCATTATAATTCATTTTACTTTGAAATTGGACATAAACAACTGTCAATCTTTTGATAGTTATTGTTTCTTAAAAACATGCTATTTGTATTAACATTGGGAATTAATTTTAAAATTAATTAATGAAACTTTTATGTTTTTAATTTGGTAAAATTGACCTCATTTTTCAATTTCGAATATCAAATATATCTTAGGTAGAATTTTTGGTATTTTTCAGAAAAACGTCAATTTTTTACGAATAATGAAACCACTTTGTGGTAGTTATAAAAACCGACTTTTTCATTTAAATGAAATTTTACTACTTCTGTTAATTGAATTTCAAAAATCCGAAATACATGGTTGAAATCAATATGTAAAATATGGTTCATTAAGATAAAAATAATTTTTGGTGAATAGTAACTTTTGACTTTTATATACCGAGGTTAAAGGTAAATAAGATAATTCAAGGTAAAAAGAATATTATAATATTTCAAAATTACCCTAACCCCTATCCTAACCTTATTGTTTGATTCATGGCCAACGATGGTCATCTTTGGGTCGATTTGGGGACCACATTGAGCCACTTGAGAGTGATAATGACAATTTGGATTAATTAACATAAAGTAAAGGCAAAAATAACAAAATAATATATCTTTTAGTAAATTAATTTTTACCAGGGGTTATATAAATTATAATTTCAACTATAAATATTCATTGGAAAGATATAAATATTTCCTACATCATGGTATTTGTTTATAATTTTTAGACATCAAATAAATTAAATTATTTATGACACAATAATGATGCAGTATTAACTCATTAATAAATTATTTAAATAAGTAAGATTATAATGATTACATTGTTATCCAAAAAATGAAAAATTCTGATTGGATGATTTTATTTCGATAATGAGTCATCTTATATTCATCATTAATGATTTTTGGACCTTTTGAAACAGAATATCATTATATAACAAAATAATATTTTCACACTTTCCTAAAGAGCCCCTCCTATCTCTTATAAAAGAAGACCAATTATAAATAATTCCTCACACCTCTCAATCCATTTGGCTCCTCCAAAATCTACCCAATTACACTCCCTATATCCCTCTCCTCCTGCTACATGCCTTACCTTATGCAGAAGGCACTTCAACAAACCCTTTTGGTTCAAACCAAAGGGAGTTACCCAAATTAAAGGTAACCGTTTCTCTTAAACTGTTTTATTTTATTTTACTTCTCTAACCCCTAAACTCTTTTTATTCCTTTATTTTGTAACAAAACCAGTATTATAAATATACTAGTTTTTTGTTATGATGCGTATTCTAACTATACTTACACACACCACCATATAATGGATTAGGATCATAATGTTTCTGTGGATGGAAAACTAACGCCTTAGGAAACGATGATTATTTAAATATCTCCAACAGCCTCTCATGAAGGAAATTATGAGGGAAAATTATTTATATATGATATATATTATATTTATGTTTTCTTTATTATTCTTTAATTTCCATTTATATCATGACTTTATGGTTTCCATTATGGGTAAACACGATAATCTCATTGGAGGAAGTGCGAACTACCGCCCCTCAAGATTATTTGACTCATTCATACCATATGATGTACGTATAAAGGATATATTTAATTATATTATATATGATAAAATATTGGAATCATAATAAAACTATGTATAATTATTTTTTAATTCCATTAAATATGAAATAGAAATGGAAGTCGCGTTCATGCGTACGTACGAAATACCATCTACATGAATGGTACATTTCATTTCTTACCTCTAAATGTTATGTACTATTATAAATACATGTATATGCTTGATATATATGATATATATGATATCCAAATAATTAATATCATTCTGGATATAATTAACCTTTGACCACATGAACAACATGTAATTATAAGAAGTCCATTTTTGACTCAAGTACCAAATATCGTCAAAACGAGAATTATTAACTTAAATGATTACATAATGTTTATAACAATGTAATAATTGATATAAAAATTAATAATAAACATTAAAAATGTTCTTAATAAAGTATAAATTAACTTCAATATATTATTCAGGAGATTAAAGAACGATCGAGTCATGTCGGACACGAGGTAAGGGATCCGACATCTCTCTTTCTTTTCAAGTACTCTCTTTTATGTCATTTCATTTATGCTCCATTTTATTAAGTGGGAGGATGTTCTTTTATGGTCAACATAATGTTATTTGTATTTACATATGATGAGAGACCCACTATTACTCTAATCAATTCATTTTAAGAATTTTTAAGTGGCACCGTTAGGCTGCCGAATGTTTTTAAGGAGATTTCTTATCTATCTTTTAATTCCGTAAGAATTCTATTTTTCGCCAGTTATTTATTTCATGTGGTGTATTGTGTAATTTACATAGATATATATTATCATGATTATCAGTATATTCATGGTATTCTGTGATTCATTTTGTGGTTATTAACTCTGGGTCATACGACTTGATTGATTATAGAGTGGTAAGGGGTTTTCATCTCAATTTTTATCCCTGTGAGATTCGTGCTATATTTTCCAATACTTCATTTTGTGTGGTGTATGTACTGCCCATGATTGTATTATTTGTGTAAAAAACTTTAATTTATGGGTATTTACATCTTAATTTTATGATCATTCTTTCATGTGGCATATGTTTTGTATGTTACCAAATCATTAAGGGAACCTTTCACCCTCCTCTTTTTAAAAGACTTATTCTTTTTATGTATTTTAATTTACATATTATTATGTTGGGATATGTTATTATATATCCTTATTCATGTAAAATTTAACAACAAGTGATGATATACCCTTTTTGTCTCATCAAATCATTTTCTTAATTGTAAATTGATGCTGTTAGGTTGTAGAAGTTTTACAAGGGAACATCTTAACCCAATTTCGATTCTTTGGGTTCAACTTGTACTTCTTAAATATTTCATCGTATTAATATGTGTTAATGACCTCTTTGTTTTACACATAATATCCAATTATGTTGGGTTTATTTATATTTGTCACAAATTATTATGATATTGATTTTTCATTAATTTAAGGATACCATCTTTATAATCGATTTCATCTCATTTTACATTTCCATTGAGACATAATTGTTGTTATGAACAAATTCACTTATATATGGTGTATATACTTTCATTTTACATATTATATCATGAATACCTTTATTCTCATGATATTTTAATGTTCTGAATTAAATGTTATTCCACAATTATTTGTATTCAAGAGTCTCTCATTTTGAAAAAAAACTCTTTAAAAAATATCATTTTTAAATTTTTTAAAGATTTATTATTCTAAATAATTATCTTTAATGTCCATGTTTAAAAAATGGTTTTGAGTATTAATTTATATGGACATTAATGTATTAAAATTATAATTCCATTAAAATATTCAATGTGGTATGGGACACTTTGATTCAAAAATCCTTTTTAAATGGTTTTTGAAAATGGATTGATTATTTCAATATCTTGAACATAATTCTTGTGATTACAAATGAAAGATTATTAGTGAAATGTTTATATTTTCAATATTTTATGTGTTGTGATGGTACTTGGCCATTTTATGGGTGGTTACATGATAAACCATATGACGGGTGGTGTCGTGAATAACAGGACGGGTGATTACATTCTATCCTCCAATGCATTGGGTATGGACGTCGACCATATGGCTATTCCATTTAGTGATATGTGTGGAATTCGACATTATGGTTATTCAATTTATGTATGTTTTGTCCCAAGTTTCCTTTATATGTTATGTGTTCTTTATTTGGGTTTTATGGTAATATTTTGTTTACAAAAGGGTAAGTAAGGATCTTTTATTTAGGGAAAACTATTTACTAATTCATAAAGGCGAAAAGTTTTACATACGTTAAAGTAATCATGGTTTACTTATTTTTTTTAAAAACTAATAGTTGTCCTTCTTTTTGAATCCCTTACTATGATTTTTACGCTCATCCCAAGTTTTTAAAATTTTTTCCACATGACTGAAAGATGAATAGGTTCAAGGATGTTATCAAGGAAAAGTCTTGTTGACTAAAACATGGAACTAGACATGTGTATTTTTCAGAGTTTTTATTTTATGAAAAAATGGATACTGAGTAGTAGTGTCTACTTGTAATATTCAAGGGTTATGTTATGGAATAATTCTCAAAATCTAAAAACCTGAAAATATCCTCAATGTGAATATCCATTTAATTCAATATTATGTAATGTTTATGTTCGGGTCCTTATAGTTGGTATCACAGGTCAGATTAGATGACTTTAGAGGTTATGATACAATTTAAGCATAAGTGACATTACCACAATGGTTATTATTTTAGAATCAGTTATAGTTATTTTTATAAAGTGAATGAGTTTAAGATAACATGAATAAATATATCTAAGTGTTTACCCTCCATATAAGATATTATATAATGATTTTACTGATATACTCATACTGACCTTTTGGGTTTTAGTAAATGGTTGGATCTAGCAGGCACCAAAGTAACAGTGGATGTGAAGAAATATGTGACGGTTTTCTGAATGAGAAACTGAATGATATGGGAGCTGCAATGTGAACTCTTATGATTATTCTCAACCAACTATCTAGAGTCATGATTGACCACATGATCCTTGGTGATTTTTATAAGACATCATATATGCAAGAAAAAAATCCCTACAGATGTTCAGGTAATAATCATAAAGGTGATTATGTTCAAAAACCTATGTGTCATTGGTGTGGGAAGAATATAAGGCCCCATCCTTAAACCTTACTTAATATTGAATTAAATGAATAATTCACATTGAGGATCTTTTCAGGTTTAGAGTTTTAGAGAATTAGGACATGACTATTACGTCTCAAAATATTAAAAAGTAGAAACTTCTACTAAGTTTCCATAAAATAAAAACTCTTAAAAAGAAACTTGTCAAGTTCCATGTTTTAGGTAGAATGACTTTCCCTTGATCCCATCCTTGACCCTATTCCGCGTTATGTTCTGTGAAAAACATTTCAAAAACATGGGGTGAGCATAAAAAGCTCAGTAAGGGATATAAAAATATGGAAAGGAAACATGAGTACATGTAATCATAAGAATGAAATCATACTTTACCCATAAAACATAAGCACTTTAACATACCTCATAAAATCATGAATAAATCATAGAAATCATAAGACGTAATGGTAACTTGAGGCATTCATAACATTCTTATGTAGGGAGTAACCCTTTTGGTTACGTTTGGAATACCCACCACAGTATATTCCCTAAATATCTTCGGAGAAACCTTAATGTTTCACTCCTTCGCGTTACCCAATTCTTTGGAGAGATATATCGGGCTCACCCGCCCTTAGATTATCACGGAACCACCTATCTTCATAATAATGCCCAATAACCTCAACATAATCGTATCACAAAAAACATGCATAAAGGAAACATAGCATTTCCACCTTTCAATCACAAGATATCAATACAACACATTGATATAAAAACATTATGAAAACCATTTTCAATACCAAAACAAAAGAAAAGTAAATCATGGTATTTATTTTTCTTTAAAAAAGGTATGGCTTGTAGAGGAAGCCAAAAATCAAATACTGGTCACAGCGGTGGAGAAGTCGTTGTCGTCGCATACGTACGACAAAAACATTCCCTTTTGTCGTTTAGTAAACACTTCGTATAAAAATGATTCCTTTTGAATAAACATAAAATTCAAAGGGGTTTATACACCATATAAAATAAGGTTGTGTATAAAACAAAATATGCCTCAATGAAAGGAGATTGAGATAAAGTTCCATACAAAGACAGTATCCTTGGTATAAGGACAAATCAATTACATAATTATGTGTGACAAACGAATAAACAAAATATAAGTGGATATTAAGTGTAAAACAATCAGAGGCTATTCACACATATTCATAGAACTACATATTCAAGGAGTACATGTTTATCCCAAAGAATCAAATTTGGGTTAAGAAGTTCCCTTGAAATAATTTGACAGCCTAACGACGTCACTACAAAATTCCGAAAATGAGTTGATGAGAGTTAAAAAGGTTATCTAATCAAATGGACATAAAATTTAAATCAATAAGGATATATAATAACATATCCCAACATAATAGTATGTGAATAAAAAGACATAACAAAAGAAGTCTTTTAAAAAAAGGAGGGTGAAAGGTTCCCTTACCGACATGGGTATCTTTCAAAACATACGCCCCGTGAAAGAAGGACAATAAAACATTGATGTAAATACTAATAAATAAAATTATATTACACAATGAGTAAAATAATGTGCAGTACATACACCACTCAAAGGAAATTGTGGAAAATGTAGCATAAATCTAACGGGAATAAAACTGAGATGAAAAATCTCTTACGAAAACTCGGCAGCCTAACGGTGCAACTTAAAACTTCCAAAATTGATTTATGAGAGGAAATAATAAAGTTTACAGTAAGAGTAATATAAAATAACATCCCAATCACAATGAAGATGAGCTTTAAAATGCATGACATAAAAGAGTGTACTTAAAAAGAAAGAGAGGAGTAGGATCCCTTACATCGGGTCCGACTTGACTCGATCGTTCTTTAATCTCCTGAGTAATAAACTTGAGTTAATTTTTAATTCCTTAAGAAACCTTTTTCAAGTTCATTATTCCTTTTATATCACTTATTATGATGTCATGAACACTATGTTATTATTTTAGTTAATAATGGGCGTTTTAATGATCATTGGTACTTGAGTCAAAAAAATAAACTCTTTATAATTATATGTTGTTCATGTGGTAAAATATCCATTATATCCAGAATTTTATTCATGATTTAGATATCATATATATCATATATATCCAGTATATCCATGCATTTATAGTATTACATAACATTTAGAGTTAAGAAATGAAATTCATAGTTCATGGAGACGGTAAGCCGTACGTACGCATGAACACTACTTCCATTTCTATTTCATATTTAATGGAATTAAAACATAATGATACATAATAATATTTTAATTCCAGTATGGTATCATATATAATATCATTAAATATATCCTTTATATGTACCACATATGGTATTAACGAATCAAATCACTTTGAGGGGGCGGTAGTCCGCACTTCCTAAAATGAAGATATCGCATATACCCATAATGGAAGCCATAACGGTATGACATAAATGAAGAATACAGAAGCTTAAAGAAAACATAAACATATTATATATCATATATAAATATAGTGTCATATTAATGTCTACATTTGAAGGTGTTAAAAGAATGTTGAACAATCTTCGTTTCGGGAGGCAGAAATTCTCCATCCACGGAAACAATATGTTCTTTAACCATTAGATGTTGGTGTGTGTAAGTGTAGCTCGAATCCATCTTAAAAAACATCTTATTATATGTTAGATACTGTTGTTGTTATAAAAGAAATGAATAAAAATAGTTTATGCGGTTGGAGAAGCAAAATAAAACAATAGAACACAAGTGAAGACATTACCTTAAAATCGGGTAACTCCCTTTGGTTTGAGCTCAAAGGCTTCCTTGGGAGGACTTTTGCCCAAAGTGAGGCTTCAAGGAGTAATAGAGGGATGTGGAGAGACAAAATGGGCAGGGTTTGGCCGAGCAAAAGGCTTTGGAAGTGTGGGTAAGGAGGTAGAGGAGGGGGCCTTCTATAAGAGGAGGGGAGGGACACTCTTGGAAAGTAAATAAATGTTACTTTATTTTAGAATGAGTTTCCGATTTTAATTGTCCCAAATTGATGTGTTTCGAGGATAAGGTGATAAGGGTTCAAAATACACCCATCCAATAGGTTTTTGACATGTGTAGGTCTTATATTTTACATTATATTTCCATTTTATTTAAATCGTTAAATAATGAGGTCATCGCTGCATCATCATGATGTCATAAATAATTTAATTTATTTCATGTATAAAAATTATAAAAAACTACCATGATGTAGGAAATCATTTTATATTTCCAATGAATATTTATAGTCAAAAATATGACTTGTATAACCCCATTTAAAAATTGTTTTAGTAAAACAACTCATGTTTGTATCATTTTTACTTTTACATTAAATAAAAAGATAATAATGTCATTTTCCTTCCAAAGTGGCTCCATGGGGTCCCCAAGTTGACCCATGGATTTTATTGGTCGGCCATGAGACATCCAATAAGTGTAGGACATATGTCAAGCTCATCTCATATTATTAAAACATTATTTTTACCTTAAACTACACTAATTACCTCTAATCACGATTAAAAACTTAAAAGTTACTAATTACCAAAAAACTATTTTAATTCCATTTAACCACATTTTATGTATTAATGAAAAACAAGTATGTTGGATTTTTTAAATTCAAAACACAGAGGTGGTAAAAATTCATTTAAATGGAAAATCAGTTTTTATAAGTACCACTTAGTGGTTTCACTATTCATCAAAAATTGAAGTTTTTCAGAAAAATACCAAAACTTTACCCTAAGCTATATTTGATATTAAGAATTCAAAAATGATGTCTATTTTACAAAATTCAAAACATATAAGTTGAATTAATTAATTTAATAATTAATTTCCACTGTCAGAGCAAATAACGTGTTTTTTTAAACAATAAGTATCAAAAGATTGACACTAGTTTAAGTCCGATTTCAAAGTGAAATTAATTCCAATGACCACAATTGGATTAAATGGTAAAAATATATTCTAATTTAACTTTAAAACCAATTCAAAAGATAATATAATCATATAAATTAATTATATTAAAAAGTGGGTTTGAATTAAAATACAACATTTTTTACTATTCATAAAAAAATGAACTTTATCAGAAAAATACCAAAAATTTACACAATGTAAATTTTGATGTCCTGATTCTAAAGAATAATTTTATTTTGTCAAATATAACACATAAAATTTTCAAAAAGTGGATTTAAAAGAGGTTCGCCATCAAAAGGTGGTCAATCGACCATTTAAAGAATATTAGAATGTTTATGCTTAAAAATTGGATTAATTCGCATTTTCAATCCTCTAACATTTATTGTAAAGAGTAAAAATATTTGAAAAACATACATAATCATTTTTTAGTTATTTCTTTTCATTCCTGCCATCACAACAGCTAGGCGTGAACTACCATTTAAAATAATATTATTTTATTATTAGAGTGCAACGTAAGATTTCCATGAAACTCGTTGTTGCGTGTTGGGTACACCATCGAGCATAGTGTCCCCTTTAAAGTTATATTAATATTTTATTCACAAATATGGATAAATGTGAAAATTTCATACTCTTAATTTACCTGGGGTGCTACATACTTCCCCCTTTTTGGGAATTGCGTCCTCGCAATTTTAAAATTGGGCTTGGAAACTTCATTGAAAATCCCACATCGAAACAAGAGTCGGTAAAACAATCACTATAAAATAAAGAAAGAGAATTACAAAAGTCACCCGAGTTAACCCATACTAGGATTCCATGTTGGAAAACATGGACATGGAGGAGAAAACATAGGTTCATGTTCTGATGTAGAGTGATAGAAAACATGTTTAGGAGAAATTTAACCACAAGAAAATCACAAACTTGTGATGGGTTAAACGGTATTCGATTCCCCAGTAGGAAAAGTTAATAGACAACATTTTTGTTTTAATTTTTTTTATTTAAGAATTTATTCATAAGGAAACATAATCACTTATCATGTTGACTTCCAACTTTTATTAGATTTCTTACACAAACTCATATTTTCTCCAAAAGTCAAGTATTTAGGAAGACTTGTTCACATTAAGAGTACTATAATCTACTTCTAGAGAATCACCTAATCTACAAAAGAGAACTATATACTTCCCATGTCTTTAGACTTTAACCAAAACAAAAACCAAAAAGGTTAGTACAAGATCAGATAATCTAGAAAAGGATAACCCTTTATAAAAAGAAAATCTATTCTCTTAATCTCCAAAATTTGTCCAACAAAACCCAAAGTTCAACGAGGACCATCCGATAAACAATTTATCCATAAAATTCTTCAAAGTATACCAAAATAAGATTGAAACCCAAATATTTGAAGGATTTAGTCACATATTCTTCCAAGTTAAATCATAACATTTATCTCCAAACAACATCAGTTGCTCTTAATGTCTCATATTGAAATGTATTTAACCTAATCACATATCCTCCATGATAGGTTACTAAATTTACATATATAACCCAAAATCAACTTACTCTTAATTCATAAAATCATCTAACTAAAAAGAATCAGTCAAACTAACCAGGGACTTCACATAGTCCAGTGGTAGGCGATAAATACAAGTCGCACTTTGGTTGTGGGTTCGATTCCCGCAGCATTGTCCGACGCGACGGGTTGTCACACGGTCTGCGTGTTGTCCTTTTTCCAAAACTATACATTTCTTAAAACATTCCCCAAAACGAGATAAAATCTTCAAAAATAATCATAACATATTTTAACATCATGTTTATCTCATGCCTTTAATTTTCCATCATAATATATAATAACCCAATATTACCTCAAAAGCAAGGATCATATAAGCCTTTGTGTTTACCTTTATAATTATTACCTGAACATCCCCATCGATTGGTTATCTCAAACATGATGCATTACCGAACATACCAAGGTACAAGTGGTTGATCATGACTTTTTGATAGTTGGTTTAGAACAACCACGAGTTTCCTCATTGAATCCCCCATTTCATCCAGTCTCTTAATTAGAGAACCACCACATTTTCCTTCAAACCTATTGTCACATTGGTTTCTGCTAGATCCATCCATTCACTAAAAACAGAAATGTTAGTGTGAGTATATCAACAAAACCATCATGTACTAATGAGGAAGATAAACAATAAGATATACTTATTCATTCACTTTATCTAAAACTAGGACTCTTTCTGAAATCCTAACCATTATGGTAATCTCACTTATGCTTAAAGAATACCCTAACCTATAAAGTTATCTAAACCGACCTTTGATACCAACTATAAGGCCCCAGCCTTAAACCTTACTTAATATTTAATTAAATGAATATTTTACATTGAGGATCTCTTCAGGTTTAGAGTTTTAGAGAATTAGGACATGACTATTACGTCTCAAAATATTACAAAGTAGAAACTTATAAAAATATTCCATAAAATAAATACTCTTAAAAAGAAACATGTCTAGTTCCATGTTTTAGGTAGCATGACTTTCCCTTGATCCCATCCTTGACCCTATTCCGCGTTAGGTCCTGTGAAAAACATTTCAAAAACATGGGATGAGCATAAAAATCATAGTAAAGGATATAAAAATATGGAAAGGAAACATGAGTACATGTAAACATAAGAATGAAATCATACTTTACCCATAAAACATAAGCCCTTTAACATACCTCATAAAATCATGAATAAATCGTAGAAATCATAAGATGTAAGGGTAACTTGAGGCATTCATAACATTCTTACGTAGGGAGTAACCCTCTTGGTTACGTTTGGAATTCCCACCATAGTATATTCCCTAAATCTCTTCGGAGAAACCTTAACGTTTCGCTCATTCGCGGTACCCAATGCATTGGAGAGCTATATCAGGCTCACCCACCCTTAGTTTATCACAGAACCACCCGTCTTCATAATAATTCCCAAGATCCTCAACATAATCGTATCACATAAAACATGCATAAAGGAAACATAGCATTTCCACCTTTCAATCACAAGATATCAATACAACACATTGATATAAAAACATTATGAAAACCATTTTCAATACCAAAACAAAAGAAAAGTAAAACAAGGTATTTATTTTGCTTTAAAGAAAAGGTATGGCTTGTAGAGGAAGCTGAAACTCAAATAATGGTCACGGTGACGGAGAAGTCGTTGTCGCCGCATACGTACGACAAAAACTTTCCCTTTTGTCGTTTAGTAAAAGCTTCGTATAGAAAAGATTCCTTTTGAATAAACGTAAAATTCATAGGGGTTTATAAACCGTATAAAATAAGGTTGTGTATAAAACAAAATATGCCTCAATAAAAGGAGATTGAGACGAAGTCCCATACAAAGACGGTATCCTTGCTTTAAGGACAAATCAATTACATAATTATGTTTTACAAACGAATAAACCAAAGATAAGGGGATATTATGTGTAACAAAATCAGAGTTTATTCACACATATTCATAGAAAGACATATTCAAGGAGTACATGTTTATCCCTAAGAATCAAATTTGGGTTAAGAAGTTCCCTTGCAATAATTTTACAGCCTAACGGCATCACTACAAAATGTAGAAAATGAGTTGATGAGAGATAAAAACGGTATCTCATCACATGGACATAATATTTTAATCACTAAGGATATAGAAGAACATATCCCAACATAATAGTAGGTGAATTAAAATACATAACAAAATAAGTCTTTTAAAAAAGGAGGGTGAAAGGTTCCCTTATCGACATGGGTGTCTTTCGAAACATATGCCCCGTGAAAGAAGGAAAATACAACATTGATGTAAATAATAATAAATGAAAGTATATTACACAATGAGTAAAATAATGGGCATTACATACACCACTCAAAGGAAATAGTGGAAAATGTAGCATAATTCTCACGGGAATAAAAGTGAGATGAAATATCTATTACGAAAACTCGGCAGCCTAACAGCGCCACTTAAAACATCCAAAATGGATTGATGAGAGGAAATAGGGTCTCTAATCATATAAACATAAAGTTTACAGTATGAGTAAAATAAAAAAACATCTCAATCATAAGAAAGATGAGCTTTAAAATGAATGACATAGAAGAGTGTACTTAAAAAGAAAGAGAGGAGTAGGATCCCTTACCTCGGGTCCGACTTGACTCGATCGTTCTTTAATCTCCTGAATAATAAACTTGAGTTAATTTATACTTACTTAAGAACCCTTTTTCAAGTTCATTATTCCATATATATCACTTATTATTATGTCATGAACACTATGTTATTATTTATGTTAATAATGGTCGTTTTAACGATCATTGGTACTTGAGTCAAAAAAATAATCTCTTTATAATTACAAGTTGTTCATGTGGTAAAATATCCATTATATCCAGAATTTTATTCATGATGTAGATATCATTTATATCATATATATCTAGTATATTAATGCATTTATAGTATTACATAACATTTAGAGTTAAGAAATGAAATGCACCGTTCATAGAGACGGTAAGCCGTACGTACGCATGAAGGCTACTTCCATTTCTATTTCATATTTAATGGAATTAAAACATAATGATACATAATAGTACTTTACTTCCAGTATGGTATAATATATAATATCATTAAATATATCCTTTATACGTACCAAATATGGTATTAACGAATCAAATCACTTTGAGGGGGCGGTAGTCCGCACTTCCTAAAATGATGATATCGCGTATACCCATAATGGAAGCGATAAAGGTATGACATAAATGAAAAATAAAGAAGCTTAAGGAAAACATAAACATATTATATATCATATAAAAATATAGTGTCATCTTAATGTCCACCTTTTAAGCTGTTAAAATAATGTTGAACAATCATCGTTTCGGGAGACAGAAATTCGCCATCCACGGAAACAGTATGTTCTTTAATCATTAGATGTAGGTGTGTGTAAGAGTAGCTTGAATCCTTCTTATAACAACATTATAGTATATGTATTATACTGGTTTTGTTAAAAAAGAAATTAATAACGAGAGTTTATGGGGTTGGAAAAGCAAAATAAAACAAAATAACACAAGTGAAGAAATTACCTTAAAATCGGGTAACACCCTTTGGTTTGAGCACAAAGGCTTCCTTGGGAGAAGTTCTGCCAAATGTGAGGCTTCAAGGAGTAATAGAGGGATGTGGATAGACAAAATGTGCAGGGGTTAGCCGAGCCAAAGGCTTTGGATGTGTGGGTAAGGTGGTAGAGGTGGGGGCCTTTTATAAGAGGACGGAGGGGCACTCTTGGAAAGTAAATAAATGTTACTTTATTTTAGAATGAGTCTCGGATTTTAATGGCCCCACATTGATTTTTTTAAAGGATGAGGTGATACGGGTTCGAAATCCACCAATCCAATAGGTTTTGGACATTTTTAGGTCTAAGATTTTACATTATCTTTCCATTTTAAATCGTTAAATAATGAGGTCATCGCTCCATCATCATGATGTCATAAACAATTTAATTTATTTAATGTATAAAAATTATTAAAAAAATACCATGATGTAGGAAATCTTTTTATATTTCTAATGAATATTTATAGTAAAAAATATGACTTTTATAACCCCATTTAAAAATTGTTTTAGTAAAACAACTCATGTTTTTTTCATTTTTACTTTTACATTAAATAAAAAGATAATAATGTCATTTTCCTTCCAAAGTGGCTCCATGGGGTCCCCAAGTTGACCCATGGATTGTATTGGTCGTCCATGACACATAAAATAAGGGTAGGACATGTGTCAAGCTCATCTCATATTATGAAAACATTATTTTTACCTTAAACTACACTAATTACCTCTAATCGCGATTAAAAACTTAAAAGTTACTATTCAACAAAAAATTATTTTAATTACATTGAACCACATTTTAGTTCTTAATGACAACCATGTATGTTATATTTTTGAAATTCAAAACCCAGAGGTGGTAAAAATTCATTTAACTGGAAAATAAGTTTTTTATAAGTACCAATTAGTGGTTTCAATATTCATCAAAAATTGAAGTTCTTCAGAAAAAAACCAAAACTTCACCCTAACATATATTTGATATTAACAATTAAGAAATGAAGTCTATTTTACAAAATTAAAAACATATATGTTTCATTAATTAATATAATAATTAATTCCCGCTGTTAGAGAAAATAACGTGTTTTTTTTGAAACAATAAGTATCAAAAGACTGACACTAGTTTAAGTCCAATTTCAAAGTGAAATTAATTCCAATGACCACAATTGGATTAAATGGTATAAATATATTCTAAATTTACTTTAAAACAAATTCAAATGATTATCTAATCATATAAATAAATTAGATTAAAAAGAGGTTCTGAATTAAAATACATCATTTTCACTATTCATTAAAAAGTGATCTTTATCGGAAAAATAGAAAAAATTTACACAATGTAAATTTTGATGTCTTGATTCTAAAGAAGAATTTTATTTTTTCAAATATAGCACATAAAATTTTCAAAAAGTGGATTTAAAAGAGGTTCTCCATCAAAAGGTTGATAATCGACATTTTAAAGAATATTAGAATGTTTGTGCTTAAAAATTGGATTCATTCGCATTTTCAATCCTCTAACATTTATTGTAAAGAGTACAAATATTTGAAAAACATACATGATCATTTTTTAGTTAGTTCTATTCATTCTCACCATCACAAAAACTAGGCTTTAACTACCATTTAAAATAATATTATTTTATTATTAGAGTGCAACGTAAGATTCCCATGAAGCTTGTTGTTGCGTGTTGGGTACACCATCGAGCATAGCGTACCCTTTAAATTTATGTTAATATTTTATTCAAAAATATGGATAAATTTGAAAAATGTCATAATCTTAATTTACCTGGGGTGTTACAAAGAAACACATATGAAAAAGTTTCAAAGGGACAAAAAGATGCTATAGATGTGGAAATGAAGGTCATAAAGCAAAAACCTGCCATGGAAAAAGGAAGAATCTAGTTGACTCTAAAAAAGGGGAAGAAGTTTTTTCTGAAGGATCAATTGAATGTTTTAAATGTGGTGAGAAAGGTCATTATGTAAACACATGTCCTATGATGACGTTTTGGGAATGGGATCACCAGGATCGTACAAAATATCATTTACCAATACCTAATGCCATTCTGATTGAGGATGAAGAAACTGACAATGACCAATGAAAGGTATGGATTATTTCTTAACATATGTTTTCCTATTATTGAAATCATAGGATATGATTCATGATTTTGTTTGTAGGAAAAAATTATTTCAGAATAAGTTGGAAAGAAATGGTTAATGGATCAATAATAATGTTTAATGAGTAAGAATTCAACATATAAGGGATTCAAGAGTTATGGTAGAATTTAGGATGGTGAAATTCTAAAAAGTATTAAGGCTCTTTTGATGATGAGATTACATTAGAAGTCTTTTTATAGTATGGGTAACCCTGATGTTTGATATATTAAAATTTTATTCAAGGAATAATTATATTTTCTTTTGTGGATATATTAATAATGAACAATTTGGGTTTATATGATCCTTGAATTTGAGGTAATTACCAGTTAATACATTTTGGAATGAAAAATGAACGTTATTAGATAACATTTTTGGTTAACATATGTTATGGTAATTTTTGATGAATTTATCTTTTTTTAGGGATTATCTTATCTTGTACTAACCATTTTGGTTTTGGTTAAGGTCTAAATACATTGGAAATATATAGTTCATCTTTTTTGGATTAGTGGATATTCGTGAAGTTTATTATAGCTCTCTTAATGCAAAGAAGTAATCCTAAATACTCTTATTTTGGTGAACATATGAGTTTTTGTAAGAAATATTGTAAGAGATGAAAGTCTATAAGATAATAAAGTATGTTTCTTTATGATTTAGATATGCTCACAAATAAATTCCTCAATGAAAAGTAACAAAAATCAAAAAAACGTTGTCTGTTAACTTTTTCAACTGGGGAATCAAATACTATTTAACCTTTCACAAGTTTGTGATTTTCTGGTGGTTAACTTTCTCTTGAACATGTTTTCTAACACTCTCCATCAGAACATGACAATTTTTTTCTTCCATATCCATGTTTTCATGGAATCCTTGTATCTGTTGTTTCATGTGACCATTGTACTTTTCTTTCTTTCTTTTAACGTGATAGTTTAATTTACTCATTTTCTGATGTGGTGCTTTCAATGATGTTTTTGAGCCCAATTTTAAAATTGCGAGGACACAATTCCCAAAAAGGGGGGAAGGTTTTAACATCCCAGGTAAAAAAAGAATATGAATTTTTCATATTTATAAATATTTGTGAATTAAATATTAATTTTACTCTAAAAGGGTTGCTATGTTTCATAGCGTACCTGATACGCAACAACGAGTTTCTTGGAAATCTTATGTTGCATACTTATAATATAATATTATTATATTAAATAGTAGTTAACTCCAAGTTGTTGTATTGGTGAGAATGAACAAAACTAACTACAATATTATTATGCATGTTTGTTAAATGTATTTACTTTTATCCAATAAAAAGTTATAGGCTTCAAATATGAATGAATCTAATTTAAGCATAATTTACCTTAAAAGGTCAATTTACCTCCTTTTAATGGTGAACCATTATGAAATATAGTTTTGGTATCTTTTATACATTCTAAATGACCAAATAAAATCCTTCTTTAGAATGGGGACATCAAAATTTACTTTGTGTAATTTTTTGGAATGATTTCGAAAAAGTTCATTTTTTATGAATAGTGTAAATATTGTATTTTAATTCAAAACTATGTTTTAATCCAATTTATTTATATTGATAGATTATCATTTCAATTTGTTTTAAAGATTAATTAGAATATGTTTTTACAATTTAATCTAATTTTGGTCATTGGAATTAATTTTACTTTGAAATTGAACATAAACAAGTGCCAATCTTTTGATAGTTATTGTTTCTTAAAAACACACTATTTGTTTTAACAACGGGAATTAATTTTAAAATTAATTAATGACACATTTATAATTTGAATTTGGTAAAATAGACATCATATTTGAATTTTGAATATCAAATATATCTTAGGCTGAATTTTATGTATTTTTCTGAAAAAGTTCAATTTATGATGAATAGTGAAACCACTTAGTGGTTGTTTAAAAACCGACTTTTTCATTTAAATGAAATTTTACCACTTCTGTGAATTTAATTTCAAAAATATGACATACACTGTTTTTACAAGAAATAAAATTTTGTTCATTAAGATGAAAATAATTTTTTGGCGAATAGTGACTTTTGACTTTGATTTACCACGGTTAAACGTAAATAAGGTAATTCAAGGTAAAAATATATTATTATAATTCAAAACTACCTTAACACATGTTATAACCTTATTGGTTGAGTCTTGTCTGACCATGAGCATCTATGGGTAGATTTGGGGACCCCATTGATCCACTTGGGAGTGATAAAGGAAATTTATATTTATTAACTTAAAGTAAAGGCAAAAATGACCAAAGCAAATATCTTTTAGTAAATGAATTTTTAGAAGGGTTTATATAAATTAGATTTTCAAATATAAATATTTATTTTAAATATATAAATATTTCCTACATCATGGTGTTTTTTTTATAATTTTTAGACATCAAATAAATTAAATTATTTTTGACACAATAATGAAGCAGTATTTTCCTCATTAATAAATGATTTAAATAAACAAGATTATAATGATTCAAATATTATCCAAAACATGTCCAATTTTTATTTGATGATTTTATTTCGATCAGGAGTAATATTATATTCATATTTAATTATTTTTGGACCTTTTTAAACCGAATATCATTATATAATAAAATAATATTTTTCACACTTTCCTAAAGAGCCCCTCCTCTCTCTTATAAAAGGAGACCACTTATAAATAATTACTCACACCCTCAAGCCCTTTGGCTCGTCTAAACTCTTCCCAATTACACTCCCTATATCCCTATCCTCCTCTTAGAAGCATTACCTTAGGCAGAAGGCACTTCAACAAACCTTTTTGGTTCAAACCAAAGGGAGTTACCCAAAATAATGGAAATAGTTTCTATTAATTTTTTTTTATTTTATTTCTCCAACCCCTAAAATATTTTTATTCCATTGTTTTGTAAAGAAACAAGTATCATAAATATACTATAATGTTGTTATGAGATGTATTCGAGCTAAACTTACACACCCCTCCATCTAATGGATTAAGAACATAATGTTTCTGTGGATGGAAAACTAACGCCTCACGAAACAATGATTGTTCAAATATCGTAAAACGCCTCTCATGGTGAACATTATGTTGGAAATGTATTTATATTTGTTATATATTATGTTTAGGTTTTCTTTATGCTTCTGTAATTTCCATTTGTAGCATGCCTTTATGGATTCCATAATGGGTAAACATGATAATCTCATTAGAGGAAGTGCGGACTACCGCCCCCTCAAAATGATATGACTCGTTCTTACCATATGTGGTATGTATAAATTTTTGATTTAATTATATCAGATATGATAAAATACTAGAATTATAATTCAACTATGTATCATTATGTTTTAATTCCATTAAATATTAAATAGAAATGGAAGTAGCGTTCATGCGTACATACAGCTTACCGTCTCCCTGAACGATACATTTAATTTCTTACATCTAAATGTTATGTACTATTATAAATACATGCATATTCTTGATATATATGATATATATGATATCCAAATCATAAATATCATTCTGGATATAATTAACCATTGAAAACATGATCAACATGTAATTATAAGAAATCCATTTTTGAATCAAGTACCAAATATCGACAAAACGAAAATTATTAACATAAATTATTACATAATGTTTATAACATGGTAATAAGTGATATAAAAATGAATAATAAACCTGAAAAGGTTCTCAAGAATGTCGAAATTAAATTTAGTTTATTATTCAGGATATTAAAGAACGATCGAGTCAAGTCAGACACGAGGTAAGGGATCCGACCTCTCGCTTTCTTTTCAAGTACTCTCTTTTATGTCATTTCATTTATGCTCCATGTTATTATGTTGGAGGATGTTATATTATAGTCACCATAATGTAATTTGTATTTTCATATTAATAGAGACCCCCTATTACTCTCATTAATTCATTTTAAAAAAATTTAAGTGGCGCCGTTAGGCTGCCGAATTTTTGTAAGGAGATTTCTTATCTCACTTTTAATTCCATGAGATTTCCAATGTTTTCCAGTTATTTATTTCAAGTGGAGTATTTTGTACTGAATTTAGATATATATTATCATGATTATCATTATACTCATTTGAATCTGTGATTCATTTGGTGGTTATTAACTTTGGGTCATACGACTCGATTGATTACATCGTGGTAAGGGGGTTTCTCTCACTTTTTATCCCTGTGAGATTCATGCTATATTTTCCACTACTTCCATTTGTGTGCTGTATGTACTGCCCATGATTGTATTCTTTGTGTAGGATACTTTAATTTATGAATATTTACATATTCATTGTATGATCCTTCTTTCATGTGGAATATGTTTTGTAAGATACCAAATCGGTAAGGGAACCTTTCACCCTCCTCTTTTTAAAAGACTTCTTTTGTTATGACATTTAATTTACATATTAATATACTGGGATATGTTCTTATATATAATTATTGATGTAAAATTTAATACCAAGTGATGAGATACCCTTTTTTTGTCATCAACTCATTTTCTGAATTGTTAAGTGACGCCGTTAGGTTGTCGAATTTTTACAAGGGAAATTCTTAACCCAATTTCGATTCTTTGGGTTCAACTTGTACTTCTTGAATATGGTATCCTCTGAATATTTTTGAATTACCTATGATTTTTTTACACTTAATATCCAATAATATTGGGTTTATTTTTATTTTTCACACATTATTATGAGATTTATTTATCCTTAATTTAAGGATACCATCTTTATAATGGATTTCATCACATTTTACATTTACATTGAGAATTCATTGTTGTTATGCACCAATTCAATCTTATATGGTTTATATACTATCCTTGGACATATTATATCATGAATCCTTTTATTCTCATGATATTATAATGTTTGGAATTAAATTTTATTTAACAATTATTTTTATTCAAGAGTCTCTCATTTTGTTAAAATCACTTTAACAAAAATATAATTTTTTAAATTTTTTAATGATTTATTATTCTAAATCATTATCTTTAAGGTCCATTTTTTAAAAATGGTTTTTGATTATTTATTTATATGGACATTAATGTTTTAAAATTTAATTCAATTAAAATATTCAATGTGTTATGGGGCACTTTGATTCAAAAATCATTTTTAAATGGTTTTTGAAAATGTATTGATTATTTCAATAACTTGAAATTAATTCTTGTGATTGAAAATGAAATTTTATTAGTGAAATGTTTATATTTGATATATTTAATGTGTTATTATGGTACATGGACATTTTATGGGTGTTTACGTGATAAATCATATGAAGGGTGATGCGATGAATACCAGGAAGGGTGGTTACGTTATAACCTCCAATGAATTGGGTATGGAAGTCAGACGTATAGCTATTCCATTTAGTGATATGTGTGGAAGTCGACCGTATAGTTATTCAATTTAAGTATGTTTATCTCCCAAGTTACCTTTATAAGTTTTGTGTTCTTTATATGGGTATTATGGTAATCATTTGGTTACAAAAGGGTAAGTAGTGATCTTTTATTTAGTGAAAAGTATTTACTACTTCATAGAGGTGAAAAGTATTACTTAATTGAAAGAATTAATGGTTTACTTATTTTTTTGAAAAACTAACAGTTTTCCTTATTTGTGTATCCCTTACTGAGATTTTTATGCTCATACCATGTTTTTGAAATGTTTTCCACATGACTTAAAGTTGAATAGGTTCGAGGATGGGATCAAGGAAAATTCATGCTGTCTGAAACATGGAACTAGACAACTGTCTTTTTCAGAGTTTTTATATTTTGAAAAAAATTGATACTGAGTAGTAGTGTCAAAATGTAATATTCAAGTGTTATGTTATGCCCTAATTATCTAAAACTCTAAACTTGAAAATATCCACAATGTGAATTATCCATTTAATTCAATATTATGTACTGTTATAAGGATGGGTCATAATATGGTTGAATTAAAAGAAACTAAATATGGTTAGCCACATGGCTTAAGGTATCCCCATCAAATTCCATAGGATACCGACTATTAGCAAGGGACTATTGTTTAATAGTGGGGAGACATATCTCGATTATTACTGTAAAACAAATCATAATATAATAAAACATTATGTAACATAAATGATAAAATGTTATCATAAGAAATAAAGCATCTAGATTATTCTTAAAACCTAAAATTGAATAGTATCATATAAAAATGTTTTTATAACAATAAAAAATGGGAACATGGTAGGTATGAAAACATGTATACAACAATACAAGCATATTAATATTGGAAACAAGTATTAAAAAATAGATATCACCATGAGAATCCCAAGAAAGGTCTTAGCTATGTTATCCCAGGCTACCATAACAAAGTAAATCAAGTATATATTAATGGGTGTTACCCATTATCCTTTCCTCTATCAATGAAATATCTTTGTGTACTAAACAGAGGCCTAAACAGGTTGTGGGAAAAACATAGTATGGTACAACCTGTAGTGTATAATTAAAATCTCTTCTATGAATACAATTTTTAAAATTGAGGATGTATAATAAATAATGGTTGAAATTAATATAATTAATTCTGAGATCGGGGTTCTGTGGGGTACATAGCCAACTCTAAATACTTCATAAAAATCTATATTTCTCTAATAATATATCCTTTTAATTTTTTGAGGACCTTAGGATCATCGAAAATGATTCCATGTATAATAATAACAAGGGAGCCAAGGGTGTCCCATTGCATTATTCAACAAAAAATGTGGATCCCACTGTTAGTGATCAAATGAGATGTTAGAATATGGGGGTATGAATGTAATCTATGGGATGAACCCTTGGTATTTCATGCTAAATTATTCTAACTAAGACTAACATAATCATATGATATAATTGATTATAGCCTTTGGAAATAATCCAAGTAATTACGTGGCTAATGAAATTGAGTTGTTCCATGTAGATAATTCCTATATAATAATTCTTGAAGTATAAAATTAAATCATTAGTGTCAAACCAATTAATTAATATATATATATATGACATTAACCAATCATATATTTTAAATCTCACATGTCCATCACATCAATAAATTTGTTTTAATATAATTATGTTTCAAGTGGAAATACAGGTTGGTATTCTAAGTCATTGTGATGGGGCAATGCCTTTTACAATGCCGTCATGGTCCATAATAATTCAAGAATAACATTATTAATGAAATGAAAATAGTAATATTCATTTAAATTATGTGTTACATTCATTATACTATTAATTTAAATGTCATTTGATTAGAAGGTACTTGTGAAGAATAAATGACATATTTTAATTCATTAAATTCATATTGGTTATTCATTTTACATATATCAATCAAAACAAAGGTAATAGGTCTTTTTTGATAACAAAAATAATATTTTCAACTTATTTTTGTCTAAAAAACCTATGTACTTGTTCAATTTGAGGTTTTCAGCCTCAAATAAGTAAATGAGACTCAAAGCAATTATAATTGATGTATTAGAATGATTTGTAATTGAATTTTAATTTTTGGAGAAATGTGGGGGAAGTTTGGCCTATAGACCAAAATGAAAAATCATAAAACTCAGGAAAATTATATAAATATATTAGAATACATACATTTCTACTATGGTAGACTCTATATATAGTACTGGAAGAAGATTTGGGTTGGAATGAGAGAAAAAAAACCAGAAAAACGAACTGAATAATAGGGCATATTAATAGAGACAATGATAACAATTAGAATAGTAATGGAATATGAGAACAAAATAAAGGGGATTGGAAGAAATTCTAAGGGGGATCCAACAATATGACCGTCAATTAAATCAAATTATGGTTGATTAATTTACTCTAAATGCAATAAGTGGAAAATTTATAACTCCCATATGGGGGATGCTGTACAAAATAGAAGGATGAATAGGCTAATAATGTTTCAAGGATACGAGGTAAAAATATGAAATTTTATTTTATTTTTAATAGGGAACATAGTTTGGAAGTACAATTTGAAAAACTATGTACCAAATATGCACACCTACTATCAAATCTTCCACAACTCATAAGGTTATTTTATGTGTTTATAAAACAATGTGAAAACCGAGTGTTTCTATCACGAACCAAATCGAGATGCCATCAAAATCGGCTCCAAACCAAGCCCGCAGAAATTCTTGAACTGTGTTCCCAATACCCACGAACTAAAATATGTGGCCTGGTATCATAAAATGAAAGTTGGGAACACTTTACCTGATTTTGTAAACATAAAACAACAAACAAGTCAAATAAAACGTGTTTGGATTATTCCACCAAAATCATATTTCACAGAATTTCATAATTAAATGAAAAAACATTAAAACAATGTTCACATTACATTAAAATGGTGAAATACAAAATAGTACAGTCCAAGAAATTCTACATGGCAAGAGTAACTACCGTCACACTATCTCTACAACACCAAATCACGAAGGACCAGTAAACATGAACCATGTTCACAAAAGTTGTACTCGAGCCTTTGAAAAAAAAAATCAAGTCTAATTACACCCAAATGAGTAAGTATGGTGTGATGCATTTCCTAGTAGTATTCCATCACATAGAGATTCTATGTGATATACATTCAAAGAGGAAAACCATGACGGTTTTCATAACATGAAATTCTTGTTACTATTTTATAAAAAGTAACAACTTAAAAAATAGTTTTCAATTGGGGTATTTTAAAGAATCAATACTTTTTAAAAATATTACCAACGCTACAATGTTATTCTAGTCAACAATACCATATATCGAGGGTAAGAAAAAATCATCCAATGAGCAATGGAAATAGGAAATAACCACTATGCACTAGCTCACTATTGGTCCTAGGTACCTCATATCTCGATTAGAGTAACCATACAATATTTGTTCTCGGGCATGATCAACTAGTTTAGAACATACCCATAACCTACTGGTACCCCATCATTATCATCATAGTTTAATTAGTGTTTCATGTGTCAGACAAGATACATTAAACTGAGGCCAAACCCCACGGTATCACCAGCATAGTAGTACATGTCCACCCACCCAGATACCCGGGTTTCCCTCTTGTGCTCAAACAAGTTCAACAAGCCATTGAATACAGTTTGTGCATGAAAATACCACTTCCTCATCACAAAATTAACCAAACCAACCCCATTTATATCATACAAGTCACATAATCTACTTTTCATTTCAAATGCAATTAGAAATAATTCTCACACTAAAATAGCCCACATCACGTTTCACGTTTCTTTAACACATCCACAAATACTTTAAAAATTTTGTAAAACCTTTTCCAAGATATTCCAACACACACAATATCCCACACACATATCACATAATACCCTTGTCCCATTCAAAATTTATTTTATCATCAAATTCACAATAAACAGTCTACAAAGCATATTTCTCACCGACATCATAATTTAGTAAAAAAGTTCAACAATTTATAAAACATACTAATATTTTTTGACATCATAAATCACTACATTACCATTCAAAAATTCATAATACATGAGCACATTCACCCAAACAGTACATATACTCCCTTTCCCCCTTTTTGTAACCAAATAAAACATTTACAATTTCACAAAACAACCCAAAGGGGATAACTATGTTTCCAACACAAAACACAGTTCAAAATCCTTTTTTAAAACCAAATTCACACCGAAACAAATAAAAAACAGAATTTTCTATCCTACAAATATTTTTTAAACCACTATCAATTATTATAACATCACCTTGAATAATACCTAAAAATATGAAGATGAAAATCTCACATTTTCATAAAATACATTCAAAAGTCATAACATGGTTTTACACAGAAAACAACTCCAAAAACCCTATTTAAATCCCAAAATCACATCAACACCCTTCCATAGCAGAATTGGTATTGCAAAAAACATTTACAAAAACAATTTCATATGTTATATAATAACATAAATAATACCACAAAAGTTAAAAATAAAAATTCAACCAATTTAAAGAAAAAATGCAACTATGGAATTAAACGCTTTACCAAATCCAGCATAAATAGTTTTTTCACAATAAATAACATATTAGTAACATGAAAAATGTGTAAAACAAAAAATCTAACTCATTAATAAATGCTTACACATGGAATCATCCACCTTTTTTACAGAACCCTTAAATCATGGTGCGAAACTTCGACCGCACCACCGCTACACCACAAGGGGGTGAAAACCAACCCTAATCCCCAGTATTTTTCCAAAAGGACAACTAGTTAGACCCTAGGTATGAACTCTAGCTATTATACTGGAGTAACTTTATGAAAAAATCAATGAAACCATAAGGAAAGAGAATAAATCAAGAGTTAATGACTTACTTTCATAAATTTGAGGTTTCCCCCATAAAATATCCCTTCATAGATGAGTTACAAGGGAGGGTGAGTGACCATGGAGGATGTCCATGGAGGTAGGGAACGAAATGGAGACTGAATGGGTGGATTTGGTTTATTTCTGGAAGGGGAATCATGGAATTTAAATATATTTATTTTGATCTAGACACCATTGCATGGTTTGGCTGCAGAGTTTGGAACTGTGCGACCACGTTGTGTGGAATTTTATGGAAATCCAAGACCATGAAGTTATCCACAAATATCAGGTGGGTATAAGGGGGAAACCAAGTGGAAAGATAGGCCAATTATAGTGGTGAAAAATACATAATATAAAACCACCTTTTCACCCCATGACTCATTCAACTCAAGGGTACACAAACCATCGACAACATACAACACAAGTGGTTCCACTAGGAGTGTCACTAATATAACTACAAAACAACACAACCTCACACCATAAATTACTAAAAATAGGAGTCCAATTACTATATAAGACCCCCAAGTCCATGGTCATGGATCAAGAAAAAAAGAGACACCAATATTTCAAACCTAGAAAACCCAAAAACCAAGAGAATTCTATGAATCGAAGAGGGATTTAAACAAAGCATCGAATTGAAAACCTGGGTGTTTCAATTCTCCCCACCATAAATATTTACACCCCCAAAAAGCCTCAACAAGGCCAAAATCAAAAGCCAACCCCAACTGAAAAACCATGTTGTACTCAATTTCCAAGCTTTGGTCCCACCCCCGAATGTTTGGAACACTTCCAATGATGAATTAAGGAACGAATACTCTCATAAACAAAAACATACACCACATTAATGAAATAATCAAGAACATTTAGACTTTATCCCAAAAGTAAAATCCTTCCAAAATATCTTAAAAAGACTCCAACAATTTACCCAAACGAGAAACAACAATGAATAAGGTTACACTTACAATGACTTAACCAAACCGTTGGGAATTCTCTAATCCCACATTTACCAATGGGTGATATAGGTAGTCATGTAGCTCTAAACATACAACCTGCCACCATTCCTAGAACAATGATAAATCTGAGTTTCTAGTATGGGGGAAACAAATTGGCTCCTCACCATTAAAGGCAATTTGAATTTTTCAGATACAGAATTAGGACACTAACAGGGGGCCTAGACGAACTCCCTGGTACAAGGAGTAGACTTCCATTATAAATTTCAAAAAGAACATACATGAGGTTCATAGTGTGTCTCCCCACCATAAAAAACCATCCACATTAACCGACCAGCATAGGTCGGGACAAAAGTGACCCCTAAAATTTATTGAATTGGGATGGCATGGTCGGACGGTTAGCCCGTATGGCTTGGGATATCGTATGCTAACTATGAAGATCATTCTGTCTGCATTGATTCTTCACTCATGGTCTATAATAATCATGCACAAACCATGTACTCAATATTTCTATACAAAATCCCAACCAATGTCCAGTAACACAGTGGAAAAAAAAGGGGGATAACATGTTCATGAGGCCCTTCTCATCATTCCACCGAACAACAACAACAGAAGCAAGAGGGTGACACTAGAGGTTGAAACTCTTTTTATCATTCATACTAAGGATATGACGTTGTACAAGGGATTGAAGAACCCTGGGATTTCCCATAACCACACAACAGATTCACTCCTAAACCTATAGTTGGAGCTCAAATGATTGAAGCATCTTCAGTATCATAGTTAGGGTTTTGAAACCCCCTTAACAGAATATCTTCGTCTGGTGATACAAAAAACTACACCAAAATTCTCGATATGATTACCAAGACATAACACATTCCAAACTCACCATACCCTAACTTGACATTTTACTGAAAGGAGGGCTTATATGATTCACATAGATCACACCTTATTTCTTCGGGTGAGATATAATAGAATGAAAGGACTCATGAAAACCAATTTCCTATAAAATTGATGATTTTGATGTTTTTCAAGGGAGAATTACTCCCAAAATAATAGAAAATCTCATAGTATTGAAAAAAATTCACCTTTACATTCAAATAAGCTGATGATATCACATGGCATCACTGAACATAACCATTGCGATATATGGAAAAAATATATGTATGTGGACCTTATACAACATCCCCACACATCATAAAATTGCAAAAAGTTACAATAGAAACCTCTCATTAAAAAATTTCCCAGACATGTGTTTTTACATAAACCCCTACCTTGAAAATATTAAGAATGACCAATAGGTCCTCTTAGACACCATTAAGACACTCATCCATAATAACAACCCCAGACCAATTCCACCATCAATGAATTAAGAAACTTAAAAAAATAAGGTTTATTTCAACCATCCATGAGCATTCTCCCACTACAAAATAATCCAAAAATAAAAGAAAGGAACTAGTGTAAACTCAATCTCTAATTCTTGAGAAAAATATTCCTTATATTGATCAACTAGAGTATTTTCCAATGGCGAAACAACCCGGGTTTCACTTCAGTCGTTCAGTAACCGTTAGTGGGGGGTGTACCATATCCAACAGGAAAACCCAAGGACCCAACCAAGCTAGTCCATTCGTCAAAACATGAATGAAACCAGATCCAAACAAATAAAGGGAACCGCTGTAAAGGCTTTCTAAATCATTTCCCTTAAGTGACTACTAATAGGTCATTCTACCCATCTTACCGACCAAACACAAACCCAAATCATGGTTCAAATAGAAGGGGTTCTTAGAATCAAAACATCCCACAACATCATCATTTTCAAAAACACATAATACACACCATCACAATCCAGTCATCAAAACATCATTTTTTCTTTTAGGAAACTTTTATTGAAAAAAATGGTTCAATGGTTAGCGTATCCACCAACGGTACCTCGTGGGCTTCAGATATGCCTCTTTTCGTGTCATACTGATAACCCTACTCATATCCATCCCGAAACTCATCCATTAATTCCATTAACCATCCATAATCCCATATAACACCATGCATGTGGTCTCTCATGGATATCCCAAAGGATAAAATAAAAAAAATCATTCCATTTTTCAAAACAAAAATGGTCAACCAAAACATCCTTTTTCTAAAGACCGCTTACCACGAGATACAAATACCACATTAAATCTAAAAAATTTTCTATCAAGGCATAAAAATTCAAATTAAAATTCACTTTCAATCTATTCCTGTCAATTTCAAAACATCTCATCCCATTAAAACTACATTCATCAGTTTTGAAAACTCTATTGGAAACACTTTTTGAAAACCAACTATATCATAGTTCCTTCTTTCAAAAGAGACATAAACACACCATTTTCAATTTCATAAAAATTCTCAAAATTCTGTTCCACCATTTCAAACATCATCCCACTCCATATTGATAAAAAATAATTTCATAAAAAAATTATGCTTCCTTAAACCATGTCATTTTTTCTTTAAAAACCAACATCTAGGATTCCAAAACTGAAGGAAACATGAAGAGGCAAGAGGAAACTAGTTTGAGTTGGTGACATTGACATATGGTTGGAGGCCATATTACAATCACTTTAGCATCATAGAGATTGTTCTATGGACTATCCCTGGCTCCACATGGCTTTCCAGGCCCTGTGAGCTCACTAAGACCATTAACCTGCCTCTCATTTCATTTCCCCTAATCATCATCAAACCATGAAAAATATGGGTCATATATAAATCATGACTTCCCTAAGATACATGAATCCAATAATGAGGTTTGGTGATCATGAACACTACCAATAACCACACTTCCATGTCCTGGAAATGCTATCTCCATACTATTCGGATTGTTCCCCAAATAACCTGACCTAAAAACTTATCCTAAACCCCCTTTAATACCATTTTGTCACAAACCCAATATGGTTCCCATGAAATCCGGCATCAAACCTAGACCAAGACAAGGCCCGAAGGGTGTTCCCGATCACCATGGGTTGGGGAATGTGCATGAGTATCATAAAATAAATGTTTAAACAATTTACGTGAGTATATTAACATAAAAAAACAAACAAATCCACTAAAACAAATCTGAATTTTTCAAACGAAATAATATTTTAAAGAATTTTAGAATTGAATTACACAACTTAAAACAATGTTCCAAGACAGTTACAAACATAAAAAACCATAAATTACTGCCCAAGAACCTCCAAATGGCAAGAGGCACTGCCCTCAAGCGAAATCCACAACACTGCATCACGAAGGACTGCTAAACCTGAACCATTGGCACAAACTTTTCCGCAAAACCTTTGGAAAAAACTAACATGTCCACTTACACCAAATGGAGTAATTAGGGTGTGAGCCAAAGACCAGTAAGATACCACCACTAAAATATTCCACTTGATAAAATTCAAGGAAGAAAAGAATGATGGTTTTCATAACATGAAAGGAAAGTAGTATTTTTCTAAATAGATACAACTTTAAATAAAAAAGTTTTTAAGTTGGCTATTTTAAATAATAAAAACATTTTAAAAATAATGCCAACTCTTATAAATTTTATCAGCCAACCATACCGTATTCCAACAGTAAGCACAAATCATCCAATGAGAACAAGCAATAAGAAATAACCCCTAGGCACTAGCTTGATGTGGGTCACAGGTACCTCGTATCTCAGTTAGAGTAACCATTACAATATTTGTTCTCATGCGCGAGCCACCAATAGGGAACATACCCAAAATCTAGTGGTACCCCAACATCATCATCATAGTTTTGTTACTTTTGTAAGAATCAAACTTTCTACATGAAACTTAGGCCAAACCCCATGATATCACTAGCATACTTGTACACGTCCACCCACCATGTTACCTGTGTTTCCCTCTTGTGCTAAAAAAAGTTCAAGAAACATAAAATATAATTTTTGTATGAAAATTACACTAACACATCACAAATTAAAAAAACAAAACCCATGTATATCACACAAGTAAAATAATCCACTTTTTCATTCAAATAAATTTTGAAATCATACTCACACTAAAATAACACACAACACTTTTCACATTTCATTAATTGTTCCTGAAATCCCAAATATTTTTTCTAAAACCTTAACAAGATATTACGACTCAAAAAAAATCCTACAAACATATAACATAATACATTTTTCACTTTCAAAATTCATTTTTTCATTAAACTCACACAAAATAGTCCACAAACATGTTTCTCACCAACATCACAATTTTGTAAAATAGTTCAATAATATATAAAACATTTTAAAAATATTAGACATCTTAAATAAAAACATTAAATTAAAAAATTCATATTTGGTGAAAAAACACACCCAAAAAGTACTTATACCCCCATTTCCTTATTTTTTTAACAATATAAAACATTTATAATTTTCACATAAAACCCAAGGGGTATAACAATGTTTTGCACACAAAAAACAATTCAAAACCCCCTTTTAATCATAATGCCACACCAATACCAGTCCAAAAAATAATTTTAAGCCCTATCATTATATATTAAACCACTTTCATGTATTTTAATATCACCTAGAATAATACCACAAAATATGCACATGAAAAAGTCACATTCTCATAAACTAATTTCAAAAGGGATAACATGGTTTTACAAGTAAAACCCCATCAAAACCCTATTAAAAATCCAAAAGCACCCCAGAATCCTACCAAAGAATAATTGGCATCCCAAATGACATATACTAAACAACTTGCATATGTTATAGAATAACCCAAATAATACCACAATAGTTACAGATGAAAAAAAACCCAATTTATAGAAAAAATGCAACTATGGAATTAAATGCTCAACCAAATCCATCAAAATAGTGTTGCACCACACATAACATACGAGTAACCAGAAAAATGAGTAAATCCAACAACATAACTCAACACGAAATGCTTACATATGGAATAACCTACATTTTGTGTCAAAACCCTTAAATCATGGGGAAAACATTGACATCACGACCGCCAAACCACAAGGGGGTTAAAGCCAACCCTAAACCACAAGATTTCATCACAATGGAAATTAGTTAAACCCTAGGTATGAAACCTTGAAACCGGACAAGAGTTACTTCTCTAAATGGTGTAATAGACCCCATTTAAAGGGAATAAATCAATGAGAGAATGACTTACATAAATTTGATTTTACCCCATCAAATCTCCCTTCAAATATGAGTTATAAGGTAGGTTGAGCTACCTTGGATGCTTTCCGTAGAGGTAGGGAACGAAATGAAGACAGAATGGGTGGATATGGTTTATTTCTAGAAGGGGAAACAAGGAATTTGGAAAAAATTATTTGAGATCAACCCCATTGTACGTTTTGACTGCACGGTTTGGAACTGTGATGCCAAAGAGTGTAGCCTGTTCTGGATACCCAAGACCATGCCATTATCCTTTAATTTGAGGGGGTTTAAAGGGTTAATCCAAGGGTTAAAGATAGTCTAATGGTAGGTGAGGGATATAACCAATATAAAAACACAAATCACCCCCAGACTCAACCAAATCAAGGGTACAAACCACATCTACAATTTACCACAAAAGTGGTTCCATTAGGAGTGTCCCTAATCCAACTCAAAAAAGATTCAACCTCACACCATCCCTTTGAAAAAATAGGATTCTGATTACCACTCAAGACCCCCAAGGCCCGTGCCAAAAATCAGGAACACAAGAGAGACAAATATTTTAATCCCAGAACACCTGGATACCAAGTGAAATATAAGAACTGAAAGGGGATTTGAACAAATCTTGGAATTGAAAATATGGGTGGGAATGTTTCACTATGTTTTAAGGCATATACCCATGATAGTCTAGATACCCAGTTTTACAAACCATCTAAAAATGGTGTTTGGAAATCATGCAATAATTTTTTTCATGATCTTGTGGCCCCTATTTCGTGGTTTAAAAAACATGTCCTCACCTTCTCAGGTTTTCATGTCCGAGTTTGATGACTAGTACTAACTGTATGATAACCATGATCCTCGTCATATTTCTAAAAAAATATGAAATCCATTACCCGAACCAATATTGAACAGTAAAAAACTTCATAACCATTTTGGAAGGTTAATTAAGGGGAAAAAATATTTATACAAAATTTTGAAGTATATATTCCTTTATGAAAAATCAATATTGTACAACCTCCCATTATTTATACTCTTTATCCTAGATTTTTTCTTCTCAAGGTGGTTGAGTTGCATCAAATAATAACTATTTCCAAAATTTATATATATTAGAATCTCATTCTAATGTATCATTATGTAAATATAAATACATCCATAACACCATATCCAGAAAAACTATCTACCCATAGTGAGTATACATACTATGATTGACCATGCGCATTGGATACTTCTAAAATTAAGCCTCAGTATGTATATTAACATCATTAGGAAAAAATAATTATATTTGATAATTATATTTGGTTGGGTCTATTAAATATTAATTACATTGTGAATAAATTTATTCCACTTATGAAAATCAACATTATATTTCTCAATTCGAACCATTTCAAAAATCATTGAAATACCGATGAAATAACGTGATAACTTACTTTTCCACTGAATCTGTCAATTAACCAATCCTAGGGAAATAATCAAGAAGGCCTTATCTAACACCTCAAACTCTATAGGATGATTATTACAAGAATAATCAATATATGTATACATTTCATGATAAACTACAAATGTACTAATATTTTATGAATTAGATGTGATCCCAATAGCGCGGCATCTCCCACCTCTATCCAGTATATAGGTTAATGAAAATACATACCATTGATTTTATAATAAGGATTCATTGGTATAGTCAATTGGAAAAGTATTATTATAAAAAAATATTCAACATGAATTTTCTATTCTAAATTACCTTAAAAATAATGTACATATGGATGATGTATGCCCTCTAGAACCATTATAGTGTGCTCACACACACCTTTAGTTTTTGTGGGGTATTTTTAAAAAAATGTACCTGAAAATATAGATCCTTATTAAATATATACCAGAACCAAGATGATAACTAATATCCCCAATCTAATATGACAGTAAATAGAATCCCATGATTTCATACAATCTATCATACATATATTCTACCTAGATAATACATTACGGATTTATCCCAAATAGATAAGAAGTGGGATAACTTTGTATTCATATGTATGATGACAAATATTACGTCACTATCTCAGGGTGTATTTGTTATCCTTTTCATGAAATCCATTGTTAATATGTCCCATTTCCATACTTAGATAGGTAGCTTCATTTAAACAATATAAGGACCCTGGTGTTTTGCTTTAAACTACTGATAGGTGGAAAACCATGTAATGGTGCATGAATATCATTTTTCATCATAGCCAAAATATACAGATGGAATATATAAAGATACCTATTTTTATGATTTAGATTTACTTCCCATATGGATGTTTTGTATTAATGCATTAGTTATTATTTCATGTTAGTTAGTGTTTGAGTTGGTGGCCTAGAACCAACTACTTTGTATTTTATTTATTAAAAAAACACTTTATCATATCTTGATTGTTCTTCTGCATAACAATGCATGTGATAATATCTCAGGATAGCTGTTTCACTAAAGGGTCATAGTGGATCACTACTATGATGAGAATCTGGAAGGGCCATAACACTGTTCTTGAATATATGTTCTATGGCCGGATGACCTTATTTGAGGGACACAAATAATAGATGAAATTACGGGTGAGGACCCAAGAAACATTGAGACACCTTCTCAAGGTGTGAACCCTTTGTAATATCCCAGAGGATATTATAAGAACGAGACCCACCAGTTGGAAATACACATTTCATAGCGTCCTTGGATGTTCCTATCTGCAGACGTGTGTATTGGTCCTTAGACTTTAAGATTATTATTAAGGGGTATTACAACTCATGCACATAGATGTATTGGAGAAAAATGTGATGACACACTATTCACAGTGAGGTAGGATACGTTGGGTGTGTCACGAGTGATACATCATTAATAGATAATGCAAGATAGGATTTGTCCCTTCTGTTCTATAACAGAAGTAGATATCTTAGGCCCTTTTATGGAATTGATATAGCCTAAATAAATCCATGTCCATGGTGAGGAATGGGAAAGTTCAATTCTGGATAGTCAATGAAATAATAATAGAGCACATGGTTTGATGGAACTAGAATTCAACCCGCCTGATTCGAGATATTGCAACAAAGGGATTATATTACATGGTAAGTGTTTTTATGAGGTGACACGTCAATGTGGAGTCAATATATTTCTCTTGGGTGCCTTGACCCGTTGCTAGACAGTAATATTAAACTTTATGAAATCCTGCCTAATGCCAATGAGAAAGAGGCCGAGAAGGTCACACAGTAATTGTATCCATGTATCTCAAGTAGAATAATGATTATTACTATATGTGGTTTAATAATTATTCATGGAAGCCTATATAATTTTAATGATGGAGGAAGAATAAAATTAAAACAAGATATACACGCTGTGTAGTTTTTATTTTGGAATGGAAATGAAAAATGGGTACAGGCCTTGTATTAATGATTACACACCGTGTAGTTTTTCTAGTAGGGATATTAAGGAAATAATATCGTTTTATTAAATTATATTTATAATAATCATCATAGGAGTATGTCAAGAAATTAATTATTCAACATGGGGGTTTTTAGAAAGAGTTAATGAAATAAATAAAATATTTAATGCGTTTATTTATTACCATAAATCTATAACCTCAAACCCGATTATAGATATCCTCATAACCCCAAGACATTTCCCTAATCGTTGTGAAAAACAATTCTTGAGAATTCTCTCAAGGGAGAAAAAACGCCTTTCACCAAGAATGCTCTCAAGACCGAAAGGGATCCTCCTCCATCAGATCAAGGTGATCTAAGGTGGACAACACAAGTGAAGGCTTCTCCACACTAGCAACGAGAGAGTCTTTTAGCGACGTCCATAGATATGTGGTGCACCTGTGGATCACCGCTGGAGGAAGTCTACAGATGGCTTCTGCAACACAACGACGAATCACATCAGATCATGAATGGAGACATCAATGAAGAAATAATTCCATCAAGGTAATTCTTGTAAGTTAATTACATTAACTATAAAAAACATATGATCATCATGTCTTTATGGTTCTAGTATTCCCTATTTCTTTTTTGTTCATTGTTCTATTCTGAAGATCCAGCATTTTATTATCATGATGGATATCAGATTGATAATTGTTAATGCTATAATTAAAGTTGGTTACACCCACCAACGTGCTTCCGATGTGCTCGGACCCTACAAGTTGTATCAGAGAGGTCATATCATTGATTGTAATTTTTTAGTTTTTTATTGGTGATTTACACATTTAATAATATTGTTGTTACAATTCACGTTAATCATTCTTTAAATCTGAATCTCGAGATCTGTTCTTCCTATCTCGTTTCTCGTTCACCTTATAGAAACGAATTTTTCTTTTATCTTTGATTAAAATGAAATGGAGGATCTCATCCGGAGGTTCCAAACGTTCCTGTATATACAACTCAAGAATATACGGCGTGTATTCAAATGTACACACCATGTAGTCTAGGTTCAATGAATCAGACTGGTCTACCTAATCAGGTTGTGTATTGGAGTATACCTAAGTCATAAATGAAACCGTGTGTTGACCAAGAACAGGTGGCATATTGTTTCCGGATTACAATTCATGTGGTCCACTGAACACGGTGTGTTGTCCCTTCAAGTTACGATTGGATCGTGTACGCTATACATGACTCACATGGTTGGAAATCGTGTTATGAGGATACTACAAGGTGTGTGTCCGATTGAACAAGCCGTGTACTCAAAAAATTTCCATTGTACATCTACACGCCTTGTCCTCGGGCATGTACTTCAGATGGACAGTGAATAAATGTACACAATGTGTAGTCAGAACTACACATTGTGTACTCATCCAAATTACACTGATTTATTAAAATTTATTATTATATTATACAAACCCATGAGATTTGTACCATAGTTCAAGGGTAAAGATGAGGCATAATACATGATAGGTGTTTTTTATGTTTGTGTTTAATTTAACAATTAGTGCAATGTTGATTTCTACTCATTGGGTATTTATGAACATGAATTCACTGGGTTTCCTCCAAGGTACATGTTACATAAAATGAAATTTTAAATGATTTTATTTATTTAAAATTATGATGGATGTGAATCTCATAGAAATTCAGAAAATGGTTTAAGATAAAAGGATTGATTAATTATTGTTAATTATTTGATTCGAGCGTGATTTATCTTAATCAAAAAATGATAAAATAATTGAATGATAGTTTTATTTATCCATAAATATCGTTGAATGTGTGGTAGATCATGAGGTAGAACAAGACCTTTATATGTGAATGGTTTCATTTAATTTTTTTATTTAAATTAAATTTTTTGGCCTACGAGCCTTATCCTCATTAATATGTAGGGTGTGCACGCCCAAGGATTATTTTATGTAAAAACCCATTTACCCCTCACTTGTGTGTGAGATAAATGCATATGTAATGGATGGAACTCCCAAGACAGTGGAGGCAGCTCAAGTCAGGAGCCACGGTCAAACCAATCCAATGAGATACAAAGGTTCACACGTGGAAAGTTATAGACACAAATCCGAAAGGTTTCAGGTGTTTCTCCCCTAGTTCTTGCGTTAGTTTATCAATAACTAGATAAACTAACCAATTGAACAAGCTCATGATCATACCATTTCTTTTATTTCTTTCAGTTTCATGGTTTATTTATTGTCGGTGTGTTGTCATGATCACACAATTAATGAGTTAAACAAGAATTCAAGATGGAACAAAATTAAGACTGGCTTATGCATAAATATTATCTTAGGCATGGTTAATCACTTATGTATATCCCAAATAATATTAACAAGAATTTAATCAAATAGAATAAAATGTAAATTTATGTATAAGGATAAAATCCCTCAATGAAATATTATGTTGGTATAGCCTTCCATAATATTGGTTAGAATCATACCATAGTTCAATGTGCTTGATAAACCCTAGTTGTGGTGCTTTAAATTATCGATGAAGTCTAATTCAAGGTTTTGGGTTGACTTGACTTGGTTCACCTCAAGGGTTTACTACCACAGTATGGCTTGGTTTGACCAAGAGGCAAAGGTTGAGGAAATCCAAAATAAAAGGATTTCAGGTTTGGGGAGTCCACTTAGTGGATCAAGGAGCTGTGAGTTAATGCAGTTGAAATTTGGAATTCCTACCTAAAACCCTTCATGTTTCTTAACCAACCCTATTTGGGGTAATGCTAAGGGAAATATGGATCCTTTCCACCTGAATATTCAGGCAATCAAATATTCAGAATTCAATGGTCAGGTCTATTGGATTTAGATAAAATAGTGGGAGACTAAAAATTATTAATTTAATTTTTTTTCTTAGTTTTATAATAAAGTACTAAACCATTTCTCATCTTAATTTATAGAAAATGAATGAAAAAGGACTTCAAACATATCATTGCGAACCATACTCGAGAAGGAAAACCTTCACACCGGCACCAATTTCCAATAGTGAAAGAGGTGTTAATACGTCATCCTTTGCCATGAAAGGAAATTGCATGTGCCGGAAGATCCTATTTTAGTTGCACCAGGAAACTATGCCAGTGATGTGGAACTACATCTCTGTGCGAAACATATGGATGATGCCACAGATATCCAATGTTTCATTCTATCTGACACTACTAATGAGATCTTGAAGCAACATGAAAACATGGACTCGTATAGCATGATGTCTCACCTTAAGGATATCTACATAGATAACATGAGATAATAGATATATGAGATCTCCAACACTTTTTTTTGAACTATGCTTGGAGAGTCTGTTCCAGTTGGGCCTCATGTAGTCATGATTATTCGCTACATTGAACACTTGGACATCATATGGATTGAATTCCCGGATGAGTTGCATAAATATATCATCCTATCATCACTTACCAAGAACTACTGTAGGTTTACATTTGACTACAACATGAGAAAAAATGAGAAGATTCTATCAGAACTTATGACCTTAATTAACTAGGTAGATATAGACATGGGGTATGACAAAACCGCTGTCCTTATGGTGAATAAGAAAATAAAGGAAAAGGAAATGGTGCCAAGGACATATAAATGGTCTGATGCCCCTGAGCACCATCCCTCCAAGAAGAGTATGATCCAAGGGAAACACAAGGAATGAGAGGTGGTATGTATTTCATGTGGCAAGAATGGGAACTAGAAGAGGAACTACACCCAGAAGCATGAGGGTGATAAATGTGTGTTCGTTATCGAGTGTAATATTTCTATTTCTTACACATTGGGTATTAGATAGATCTTGTGGGGCTCACATATGTATTCAAATGCAGGAACCATGTAGATTTAGAAATTTTTACCATGGAGAGGTGGATTTTCGAGCTTCCAATGGCGCGGAGCTGGATGCGTTAGCCAATTGGTGATTACCACATCTCATTGACAACTCGGATGATTTTGGTTTTACATAACTGTTATTATGTTCCCAGTGTTACCATAAACATAATTTTTGTGTCTTGTTTGGATATGGATATATTTATTTTCATGTTTGGAAATAAGGGTTGTCTCTTTTATAAGAACAACATATGTTTTGGTTAGGAACATTTCAACAATGGTTTGTATGTATAAAATTATGAAAACCAAGTGTTGGAAATCGATAACGAAACAAACTCACATGACTAATACATCACCCATTTGTGGCATTGCCATCTTGGTCATGTAAACGAGAACCTCTTGGCAAAGCTCTGCCAAGATGGTTATTTAGACACGAATGAGATAATTCCACTTGATAGATGTCATTAATTTTTACATGGTAAAATGACCAAGCTACCTTTCAGTGGATAGGGTGGAAGGGCCACCATGCATCCTGGGGTTGGTGCACACAATTGTGTGTGGAACATTTCTAGAAGAATATAGAGGTGGATGTTATTACTTCATTTCTTTTTCTGATGATTTGAGTATATATGGCTATGTCTACTTAATGAGGTATAAGTCAGAAGCATTAAATAAATTTAAGTAATTCATGAATGACGTAGAGAATCACATTGGTTAGAAGATGAAGAAGTTTCGATCAGATCAAGTATGAGAATATCTGAACCAATAGTTCATAAATCTTCTACTAGATTCTGAGATTCTATCCCAGCTCACTCCTCCTTAAACACCACAATGGAATGGTATTAGTGAAAGGAGGAACCGCGCCTTGTTAGTCATGGTGAGGTCGATGATGATTCATGTAGATCTTTCATTATCCTTTTAGGGATATGCATTATAAACTAAAACATACACTATAAAACAAGTACAAACTATGGTGGAAAATGGAATTCCATCCAAGTTATGGAATAGAAAGAAACCCATTTTGTTGTACACACGTGTATGGGGATGTGAGGAATTTGTTTAGGCCATCTCATGAAATAAACTATCACCCTAGTGAATGATGTGTGACTTTATAGGATATCATAAGGAAATGAAATAATATTACCTATATAACACTACATACAAGAAAGTGTATGTCGTTAGACAATCCACCTTTCTTAAGAGGGAACACATCTTCCAAAAGGATAGTGGGAACACGATTTAATTTGGAGAATTTGATGCCCAAGATACATATGAGTTGGTACTTGAACATGTTCCACAGGTACCCGTGGAAGAGGTTCCAGAAAAAAAAGTAATGTGTAGTAGATCAAGAGTGGTAAGGGAACCACATATATTTGGTTTCCTAGTCACTAAAGATGGTGAATCATTATTGTTAGAAAATGATGAACCTATCATCTACAAGAATGAAGTAGAAATCTCAAAAGCTGCAAGATGGATTGAAGCTATCAATTCTGATATGGATTCCATGTATCGGAACCATGTATGGGTTCATGTCGATGTGCCAGTTGATGTAAAGCATGTTGGATGCAAATGGGTATTCAAGAGAAAAATAGACATGTAAGATCATGTTAACACCTATAAAGAAAGGCTAGTGGCTAAAGGATTCAATCATTGTCAAGGAATTGACTATGATGAATCCTTTTCTCTATTTTCCATGTTTTAATCCAGAAGAATCATAATTTCCATAATATATTATCATGAGTACGAGATTTGGAAAATGGAAATCAAAATAGAATTATATAATAGGAACCTTTAGGAAGATGATGGTATTACACAACTAGAAGGGTTTGTGATACCAGGTGAAGCCAAACGTTTTTTCAAGTTGTAGAAATCCATTTATGGATTAAAGAAAGAATCTAGGTCATGGAAAATTCATTTTGATGAAGCCATAAAGGGATTTGTTTTCATTAAGAACGAATGTGAGCCATGTGTTTATAAGCGGTTTAATGGGAATGAGATCATTAACCTAGTAGTATATGTTGACGACATAGTGCTTATTAGAAACGATGTACCAGTCATACAGTCAGTTAAGGACTGGTTGAACAATTGTATCTTCAGGAAGGAAATGGGTGAAGAATCCTATATTCTAGGGATCAAGATCATTCATGATAGATCCAAGAGGTTGCTGGGACTATGTTAGGGTACATAGTTTGACTATATAATAAAAAGATTTAGTATGGAACAATCCAAGAGAGGATTTGTTCCAGTGCCACATGGCCTACTCCTTTCTATGAAATTGTGTCCTCACACACAACATTGGAAAGATAGAATTATATGATCCTACATGCTTCAGCTATAGGATCCATCATGTAAGCCATGTTGTAACACCCCAAGATTTCATAGTGTGTTATTTGTTCAAAATAATTCAATAACATGCACTACACGCAACACCGAGTTCAAGCATACCATGAAATATGAAACAAGACGTTCAAAAGTGGTTATGAATAGTTTTATCTAAATTTTAAACTTTATATAATCCTAGAATCCATATTATGAGTTAGACATAATGTAAGAACAAATTCATTTTTTTTTCACTTTTACCAATTTTAATAGTGAACCATTTTAAAATCCAATATTTTAAAGTTTTATATATTCAATTTGACTAAATAAATTTACTTTTTAGAATGATGACATCAAAAATTTACAATGAAACATCCCTTTCTTCTATGGTACGCTTTCCTTTGAATAATACAGTAGTGTGTGTTGTACGCAACTTCGAGTTCTAACACACACCACAACCAATCAAACTAGCCGTTATGAATAGTAATACATACTTTTGAAAACCTTAGAAATTTTATCTCTCAAAATGGACTTCATTTTTGGATTCAGAGTATTGAATTTAGCCTAAGGTGAAATTTTTTTACTATTCGGATAACTTTAATATTTTGATGAATAGTGAAGATTACTAAATTTTTAACTAAAAAAAACTTTTTTAATCAAAATAATTAATAGTGATAAATTATGTATTTGAGTAGTTTTAAAGTATATTTAGAATATATTTTTACAATTTAATACAATGTTGGTCATTGGACATAAATTCACAATTAAACCGGACATAAACAAGTATCAATCTTTTGATAGTTATTATATCATAAAAACACGCTTTTTGTTTTGACAGTGGGAATTAATTTTAAATTAATTTCTGCCACTTATGTGTTTTGAAATTGGAAAAATGGATTCCATATTTGTAATCAGGATTTCAAAATTGTGTAAATAGGTAACTTTAATTTTTAGACATTTTGAATAATTACTTCGGTAAATATTTTATTTACCATGGTTAAAGTGTTAATCTGGTAAATAAGGGTTGAAAAATAATATAATAATAATCCTAAATTACCCTAAAATGTTTCCTAACATTATTTCTGGATACATTTCTGACCATGAGAATCTTTGGGTCTATTTTGGGACCCCATGGAGCCACTTGTAGTTGATAGGGACACTTTATTATAATTAAGATAAAATAAATACAAAAATTACATAATTATATATCATTGAGAAAACAAATTTTATATAGTTTTATATATGTTTTATTTTCAACTATAAATAATCATTAGAAATCTAAAAATATTTCATACATTATGGAATTTAATTATAATTTTTAGACATTATATAATTTATTTTATTTAGGACACAATGGTGATGGAGTAATTATCTAATTAATGAAAAATTAGAATAATTGATATTATAAATACCCAAATAAACGTTATTTGAGACTTTTTATAAATAAAAATAATTTTATAGGATAATAGGACATGTTAGGAGTGAGTTAATTAACTTTTTTCGAAGTAATCATTCTGTTATGAGTTTTAAAAAAATCAATTATTGAATAGTGTCAAAATTAACATAAAAGAGTTTTTAAAACAAATATTATATTATTAATTGATATTAAATTCCTAAATATCTAAGGTTAGGCCAAGAGACTTATATAATGATAGGTATATCATTAATGGACCACTTGGAGGGTCTCTTGGATTTATATAGTAAGTTTATTAACCATATATTATAAAAATACAAAGAGACATTGTAAAAGTGAAACTAATTAACTAAGAGTTAATACTTAAAGATAAGGTTAATATAATAACCCAAACCTGTCTAAATTCTATTGGTTGAGTGGTTTTCGACCCATCCCCACCTTAACCTTTAAATAATCCACTTTTGAGCCATTACAAACCGAATATGAATTTATTATAAATTAATAAATTATTTTTTTCCTAAAGAGCCTCTCCCCCCCATATAAAAGGACCCAAATTCTAGCCAATCCTTCACACCTTTAAATCCTTTTGGTTCGTCCAAACCCTGAACAAATAATTTCTCAACTTCCCTCACATCAACATAGAGGCTTTATTTTGATCATAAATCCATCCTAAGAAGCCCTTTTGATCAAATCAAAAGGAAGAACCCGAAGAAGAGGTAATGTTTTCACAACCCTCTTTCAAGCTCCATTCTTCTTCAAATTCTTATTTCTTTGTTATTTATATGCTAAAATAACAACTCCAGTATCTCCAATATACTTTTATGTTATTATAAATATGGTACAACCATATTAAGTATTCTATCAATCCTTTGAATGACATGTCACCATACGTGCGTACGTACGGCTTACCGTCTCCACGTCGTGGTGTAATTGTTATTCAATACATTATTATTTGGATGGGTATAATAATGATGTGTATTTTATGTAAATAATAAATATATAATTATAATTATTCTGTATATATGATATAACATCCAATTATGTATTATTTTAAAACAAAAGAATGATATTTTCACTCGTGCGTATGTATGGATTACCGTCTCCACGATGCGCTGAGATTCATTTCCAAGTTCACCATTAATCGATGATTATAAAAATATATATTACTAATATGTATGTAATATATGACATAATAATGATACTGGAGATATATATATTTATATATATAAGGATTTATTTACTTACATATATCTTATTCACTTACTTCTTTTCAATACTATATGAAAACAGAAACAACATTTATGCGTATGTACGGACTACCGTCTCCATAAACGGTGTTTTCCAATTCATATATATGTCTATTATACAGATTTATAATCTAAATATATATGATATATTAATCATGTTTTGTATTCTGGAAGTATTTAAATCATGATCTAAGTGATAAAACCAAGAGTAACAAGTTAAAACACGTACGATAAAGAAAGTGATTATTACCCGAAATGTTAAATTAACATGGAAATTATTATTAAATGGGTAATATAATGTCATAAATGAATCATGTATGATATCATAAATATTAATATGGTTCTGTTATTATTTAATAACATACTATGATCTTCGTACAGAAGGTTAAACGTACCATCGACTAAAGAAAAGTGCAAGGTAAGGGGTTTTCATCTCACTCCTTATTCCCGTGAGATTCATGCCATATTGCCACTATTACCTTTTGTGTGGTGTATGTACTGCCCATAATTGTATTCTATGTGTAATAAACTTTAATATATGGGTATTTCCATATTTATTGTATGATACCTCTTTCATGGGTTGTATGTTTCGTAAGTTACCAAATTGGTAAGGGTTAATTCCTCAATCTCATCATTATCCGAGATTGTTTATGTGTAAGTATTTACTGGGAAATTTTTATCATCCATGTCCATTTTTAATAAAAATGTTTTCAAAATGAAGATTTTAAGGATTTTGAAACGTACTCTTTATCAAGATAAGAATTTAAACTGTTTTAAAGATTTATCTTTCTAAATCTTTTTAATTAATGTCCATGTTTTCATAATGATTTTAACGATTTATTTATATAGACATGAATGTTTTTAAATGATAATTCTTTTCAAAATTTTCAAAGTGGTATGGGACACTTTGATTCAAAAATCTATTTTAAAATTACTTCATTTATAAATGTGTGACTTTTAAATGATTTTACAAAAATAATATTTCTCTAAAAAAAATTTACTCATTATTTTCATCTATGTAAACATCCTTTGATGGATTTTAAGCTCATTTGAAGTTGATTTATTATAAAAACTTCCATTGAAGGTCTTCTGATATTTTTGACTATGGATGTGTTATTTTTATACCATTCATTTTTTATGGGGAAAGTATTGACATTTTGTATGCTAGTTTTAATACGAATGTTTATGTTATGTTTAAAACTTTTCATATGAGGGATGCACTGGACTTAGTAAGTGACGGGTGGGGCCCGCTATAGCTCCTCGATTCATTGGTAGGTCTCATGAGAAAACTAGTGTCTTGGAATAAGGCCTTGACAAAATCTTATTTGTAGTCTTGGCACGAGGCATTGGCAATGTGGTTATGATTGTATGACATTATGCATTCCATCATTATGAAAGTGGTTAGTGATATTGTATGTGATTATTCGATTACTAGAATATCAATGTGAATAAGTAAATGGAATTATTTCATTTTATTTCTGCCATATTATTCTAAAGATCATGTTTAAAAGGATTTTGTTTTAGTTTTATACATTGCCTAAAATGCTTATTCTTATTTTTGAAAGTTTCCGCTGTATTGCTTACCCTTGCTGAGCATTTGAGCTCACCCCATTCTTTGTTTTATTTTTCCCAGGATTCCAAGATGTGTAATGTGATTGATATATAGGGTTAATCCAAGGGAATAATGGCATTCATAAAGATTATTTATGTTGTTTTGTACGTCTTAAAGTGGAAATGTAAGATTCATGTATGTGATCTGTTTTTCCAACACTGCTAAACTGATCGGTCCTTCGTGACTTGATTCCTTGTAATCATGCCAGTGTATTAAAATAATGCACCAAATCTGGGTAACTGGGGTTAGGGCGTTACAGTTGGTATCATAGGAATTTTATCAATAACCTTGGAAACTAGGTTTAGATAAACTCTGATTAGAGTGAATATCCCTAAGATAGACTTTGAGGATTAGTTTAGAAGAACTTCCAAGAATTTTGGTATTGTAGAGATTTTCTAATTTTTCCAAGAAATACATCCATGTCTGGATACGAACAGGTATAGGCGGCTCTGGCACAGATGTACCTAAGTGTAAAACCCGAAAACACCACTTTGATCTAGACTCGAACGAGAACTGGTGCACGACAACGGGCCTTCCTGCACTCTTGGTTACGACACTCCTGGGTTATATTCTTAGTATAATTCTCATTTTCTTTACAAATCACTATGAAGGGCTCATGAGTATATACTTACTCAAAGAAAAAAAAATTATGATTATGGATTATATCCATAAACTATTCAATTTGTGTTAGGTATTTTACAAGTTTGGTAATTATTCATCGCAATTCATAAACTGAACTAGTGTATTCTATTGTATAGAAATGGCACCCAAAAGAAGGAATGTGAACTCTTATAATACGTATGATCCAAAGAGTAAGAAGGATCATATCTTTCGTGGTCCTAAGCCAGAATTTAGAACGGAAATATTCTCCCACGTATTATCATCATATGAATAAATAGTATCATGTGTTGATAAGATGAGTAAAGAATTCTTGGAGTCCTATGGATTTGAAGGGAATCCAGAGAAGAAAAGGATAGTAGAGAGAAGGATAGATAAAGGGAAGAAGGTAAAGAAGGGTTTTTCCAATATGTGATAACTATGGAAAGAATCACCTTGGAAAATGCTTGAAGAGAATGGGAGAATGTTATAAGTGTTGAGAAAAAGGACACCAAGTACGTGAATGCAAGTGTAAGAAAAAGGTTTCAAATATACAATGCTTCATCTACAAGGAGTTTGGACACTACGCGAACCAATGTCCCACTCGTCAGACTATGCCGCAAATGATGCTATTGGATAATAATCAAGTTGTGATACTACTACAAATGAAGAGGAATGACTAGTGTTCTTATGTTGTTATTTTAGAATTATTTCATTTAAGTGTTCTATCAATGATGTTATGAAAATAAATAAGGATTGTACTGCATTACTATTTAATTATGGATTTGAGATTTTATGGTACTATGAAAAGTGACTCTACAGCGAGTTAATTTTTTTGGAAATTACATGGTTGAAGGAAATATAAACCTTAATATGGTCCTAATATTGTGGTAGTGATTTTGGAATAAGAGATTGTTGATTTTGGTAATTCAGGATGTTGAGGTGTTGTAAAAGAATATACGAGGAAGGCGTTCACATGTTATTACCTAGAAAAAAGGATCCTCATTATGTTTAACGTCCTTGTAAATTTTGGACTCTGATTTTGGATAATAGTATTTTGGATATGTCAAATTGTTTAAATGGATTATGTTTGAAGGGTTATTTATTGATTTTTATAAAAGGACAACACGCAGACCGTGTGACGACTTGTCTTGTCGGACAAAGCTGCGGGAATCGAACCCACAACCATAGTACAATTGGGATTTATCACCTACCATTGTGGTACATGAAGTTCCTGGATGGTATAATGTAGTTTCTTTACATAAAGGGTCTGATTTGTGAATTATAAAATCATTATATTTGGAACCCTATATGATTAGGATAAATAGAGTATTTTTGAGTTGTATTATGTTTTGTGGTGAAAGATGAGTTTGTGGTAGAAATTTATTAATGGATAAAACTCTAATTATAAAGTAAGTATATCTCCTTATGATCTTATCCAATCCCATAAATAAATTCCTCAACATTAAGAAAAAGAACTTAGAACAAAATTGTTGTCCTAGATGGTACCTTAGATCATCACTAATTTATGGCTTTGGGATTGTTGGCCTTTTCATATCCATGTTCTCTACCACTCTCCATCAGATAATTGATGGTTAGATTTCTCTTCCATATCCACATTTTCCTAAATGGAACCCTAGTATGTGTTATTTTCAATAATATTCATACTTTACACTCATTATTTTAAATAGAGGCCTCATTAATTCATTTTTTTGATGTGGGATTTCAACAATGATATTTTGAAACGTCAAAAATGTGTTATCTTAATACCTTATGTTTTGATGAACCGATGGTATTTTAAATTCTCATAGATTAATGAAATTATGGCCCTAAATTTTACACATGTTTGTGATTGATGACCTCAATCACTACCTATAAATATTTACATTTTTCCTCCAATTAAATGTCTCTAATTGCCACCAATGTTCTCCGAATAGAGGTCATAATTTGGTGGTGACCCCTTTCATTTCTCTTTCCCTCTTATTAAGACTAAATTTTATTAACCCAATTTCTGATATGGGTTTTCCCACAAAGATATTTTATATATTCAACCTTTTATTTTTGAAGAACAATTTCAAATTGTGAGGACGCAATTTATTGAAGGAGGGGAGAATGTAACACCCCAAGATTTCATAGTGTGTTATTTGATCAAAATAAATCAATAACTTGCACTACACGCAACACCGAGTTGAAGCACACCATGACTTACGAAACATGCCACTCAAAAGAGGTTATGAATAGTTTTACCTAAATTTTAAACTTTATATAATCCTAGAATCCATATTATTAGTTAGACATAATGTATGAACAAATTCATTATTTTTGCACTTTTACCAATTTTAATAGTGAACCATTTTTAAATCCAATATTTTAAAGTTTTATATATTCAATTTGAATAAATAAATTTACTTTTTAGAATGAGGACATCAAAAATTTACAATGAAACATCTCATGCTTCCATGGTACTCTTTCCTTTGAATAATACAGTAGTGTGTGTTGTACGCAACTTCGAGTTCTAACACACACCACAACCAATCAAACTAGCCGTTATGAATAGTAATAATTAATTTTTAAAATTTTAGAAATTTTATCTCTCAAAATGGACTTCATTTTTGGATTTGGAGTATCTAATTTAGTCTAAGGTGAAATTTTGGTACTATTCGGATAACTTTAATATTTTGATGAATAGTGAAGATTACTAAATTTTTAATTAAAAATAACTTTTTTAATCAAAATAATTAATAGTAATGAATTATGTATTTGAGTAGTTTTAAAGTATATTTTTAATATAGTTTTACCATTTAAAACAATGTTGGTCATTGGACATAAATTCACAATTAAACCGGACATAAACAAGTATCAATCTTTTGATAGTTATTATATCATAAAAACACGCTTTTTGTTTTGACAGCGGGAATTAATTTTAAATTAATTTCTGCCACTTCTGTGTTTTGAATTTGGAAAAATGGTTTCCATATTTTTAATCAGGATTTCAAAATTGTGTAAATAGGTAACATTAATTTTTAGACATTTTGAATAATTACTTCGGTAAATATTTTATTTACCATGGTTAAAGGGTTAATCCGGTAAATAAGGGTTAAAAAATAATATTATAATAATACTAAATTACCCTAAAACGTGTCCTAACATTATTGGTGGATATATTTCCTACCATGGTCATCTTTGGGTCTATTTTGGGACCCCATGGAGCCACTTTTAGGTGACAGGGACACTTTATTTTAATTAAGTTAAAATAAATACAAAAATTACACAAGCATATATCGTTTAGAAAAGAAATTTTTACATAGGGATATATATGTTGGATTTTCGACTATAAATAGTCATTAGAAATCTAAAAATATTTCCTACATAATGGTATTTTATTTATAATTTTTAGACATTATATAATTTAGTTTATTTATGAGACAATGGTGATGCAGTAATTACCTAATTAAAGAAAAATTAGAATAATTGATAATATAAGTACCCAAATAAATGTAATTTGAGACTTTTTATAAATAACAAAACTTTAATAGGATAATATGACATGTTAGGATCGATTTAATTATCTTTTTATAAAGTAATAATTCTGTTATGATTTTTAAAAAAATCAATTATTGAATAGTGTCAAAATTGACATAAAACGTTTTTAAAACAAATATTATATTATTAATTGATATTAAATTCATTAAAATATATGTTTCGGCCAAGAGAATTATATAATGATAGTTATATCATTACTGGACTACTTGGGGGTCGCATGGATGTATATATTATGTTTATTAACCATATAATATAAAAATACAAAGAGACATTGTAAAAGTAAAACTAATTAACTAAGAGTTAACAATTAATGATAAGGTTAATATAATAACCCAAACCTGTCTAAATTCTATTGGTTGAGTGGTTTTTGACCCATCCCCACCTTAACCATTAAATAATCCACTTTGGAGCCATTATAAACAGAATATGACTATATTATAAATTAATAGTTTAAGTTTTTCTTAAAGAACCCATCCTCCCCCTTATAAATGGACCCAACTTCTAACCAATTATTCACACCTTCAATGCCTTTTGGATCGGCCAACCCCTGCCAAAATACTCTCTCAACTTACCTCAATTCAAAATTGAGGTCTTAGTTTGATCAGAAAGACAACATAAGGAGCCCTTTTGATCAAATCAAAAAAAAACCCAAAGAAGAGGTAATGTTTTCACCACCCTCTTTCAAGTTCCTTTCTTCTTCAAATTTTTCTTTCTTTTTTATATGTATTCTAAAATAATAACTCCAGTATCTCCTATATACTGTGATTTATTATAAATATGGTACAACCATATTCAGTATTCTATCCATCTTTTGAATGACATGTCACCATACATGCGTACGTACGACTTACCGTCTCCACGTCGTGGTGTAATTGTTATTCAATACATTATTATTTGGATGGGTATAATAATCATGTCTATTTGATGTAAATAATAAATATAACACCATAAGGATTATGTATATATGATATAACATTCAATTATATATTATTTTAATATCAAAAGAATGATATTTTCGCTCGGGCGTACATACGGATTACCGTCTCCACGACGCGATGAGATTCACTTCCAAGATCACCATTCGTCGACGATTATAAAAATTTATATTAAGAATAAGTATGTAATATATGACATAATAATTCTACTGGAGATATATATATTTATATATATAAGGATTTATGTACTTACATATATCTTATTCACTTACTTTCGTTCAGTACTATATGAAAACGGAAACAGTATTTATGCGTACGTAGGGACTACCATCTCCATAAACGGTGTTTTACATTTCATATATGTGTTTATTATACATATTTATATTCTAAATATATATGATATATTTATCATGTTTTATATTCTGGAGGTATTTAAATCATTATTTATGTGATACAACCAAGAGTAACAAGTTAAAACACGTACGATAAAGAAAGTGATTATTACCTGAAATGTTAACATAACATGGAAATTATTATTAAATGGGTAATATAAAGTCATAAATGAATAATTTATGATATCATAAATATTAATATGGTTCTGGTATAATTTAATAAAATACTACGATCTTCGTACATGAGGTTAAACGTACCCTCGACTAAAGGAAAGTGCAAGGTAAGGGGTTTTCATCTCACTCCTTATTCCCGTGAGATTCATGCCATATTTCCTCTATTTCCTTTTGTGTGGTTTATGTACTGTCCATAATTGTATTCTTTGTGTAATACACTTTAATTTATGTGTATTTACATATTCATTGTATGATACCTCTTTCATGGGTTGTATGTTTCGTATGTTACCAAATTGGTAAGGGTTAATTCCTCAATCTCATCATTATCCGAGATTGTTTATGTGTAAGTATTTACATGGAAATTTTTATCATACATGTCCATTTTTCATAAAAACTATTTCAAAATGAATATTTTAAGGATTTTGAAAGGTACTCTTTATCATGATCAGAACTTCAAATGTTTTTAATGATTTATCTTTCTAAATCTTTTTAAATAATTTCCATGTTTTCAAAATGATTTCATGGATTTATTTATATGGACATGAATCTTTTGAAATGATAATTCATTTCAAAAGTTTCAAAGTGGTATGGGACACTTTGATTCCAAAATCTCTTTTAAAATTACTTCCTTTATAAATGTGTGACTTTTATATGATTTTACAAAAAGGATACTTCTCTAAAAAAAATTTACTCATCGTTTTCATCTATGTCAACATCCTTTGATGGATTTTAAGCTCATTTGAAGTTGATTTATTATAAAAAACATCCATTGATGGTTTTGGGATATGTTTTACTGTGCATGTGTAATTTTTATACCATTCATGGTTTATGGAGAAAGTATTGACATTTTTTATCCTAGTTTTAATATGAATGTTTATGTTATGTCTAAAACGTTTCATATGAGGAATGCATTGGACTTAGTAAATGACGGGTGGAGCCCGCTATAGCTCCTCGATGCATCAGTTGGTCTCATGAGACAAACTAGTGTCTTGGAACAAGGCCATGACAATATCTTATTTGTAGTCTTGGCACGAATCCTTGGCTATGTTGTTATGATAGTCTGACATTATGCATTCCATCATTATGAAAGTGGTTAGTGATATTGCATGTGATTATTCGATTAGTAGAATATCCATGTGAATAAGTAATTGGAATTATTTCATTTTATTTCTTCCATATTATGTTGAAGTTTAAGTTTAAAAGGATTTTTTTTAGTTTTATACATTGCCTTAAATGTTAATTCTTATTTTTCAATGTTTCCGCAGTATTTCTTACCCTTACTCAGCATTTGAGCTCACCCCTTTCTATGTTTTATTTTTTCCAGGATTCAAAGAAGTATAATGTGATTGATATGCAGGGTTAAGACAAAGGAATAATGGTGTTCATATTGATTATTTATGATTTTTTGTACGTCTTAATGTGCAAATGTAACATTTATGTATGTGATCTATTTTTCCAAGACTACTAAACTGATCAGTCCTTCGGGACTTGATTCCTTGTAATCATGAAAATGTATTAAAATAATGCACAGACTCTGGGTAACATGGTTCAGGGCGTTACACATGTTATGTACCAGGCTTGATGTTGCCTATGCACTGAGCATGGTAGGCAGATATCAAGTAGATCTAGGAGAACAACATGGACTACTGTTAAGACAATCCTTAAGTATATGAGAATAACTAAGGATATGTTCTTGGTGTATGGAGGAGACGAGGAGCATTTCATTAGAGGGTATTTTGATGCTCGTTTTTAGACATATCAGAATGATCTAAAATTTCATTGTGGATATGTTTTATGTCTTAATGAAGGAGCTATGAGATTTAAGAGTTTAAAGCAGCCAGTTATCGCTGATTCTACAGTGGAGTCTGAATATATAGCAGCTTCTGGTGTAGCCATGGAAGCCATCTGGATTTGGAACTTTTTCTAGGATCTTGATGAGGTGCCTAGTAGTAAATATTCAATCACGTTGTATTGGGATAATACTAAAGAAGTGGATCTTGAAAAAGAACCAAGGACACATCAATGGTCATATCACATACTCTGGAAGTATTCCCTCTTGATGGATTTCTATCAAAGGTGTGAAGTTTCTTTGAGAAGAGTGTCCACGGAAGAGAATTTGGCGGAACTCGTGACTAATTGCCTATCTCAGCAGAAGCATGAATATCATGTGAGATCTTACGGGTTAGATATTTTTATCAGTTGTCCCTAGTTCCAGTGGGATTCTGGTGGAGTTGGTGGAATGGAACCAAATATTTTGTACTTTATTTTTTAAATAAACTCCTTATCACATCTTGAGTGTTTTTCTGCGTAACATTTCATGCGATAATGTCCCAAGGATAGATGTTGAATTAAAGGGTCATAGTGGATCCCTACTATGATGAGAACCCATAAGTGCCATAACATTGTTCGTGAATATATGTTCTATGTCCGGATGAGGTTATTTTAGAGACACAAATAATGCATGCCATTCGGGACAAGGAATTATAAAACATTGAGGTACCTTCTCATGGTTTGCGCCCTTGGCAATATCATGGAGGATATTATGGTAATGAGATCCGCTAGTAGTATATCCACATTTCATAGTGTCATTGGATGTTCTTATCTGCGGATGTGTGTATTGTTATGTAGACATTAATATTATTATTAATGGATATTACAAATTCCACACTTAGATGTATTGATGAAAACAGTGATGACACATTGTTCGCAACGAGGTCGGATATGTTGGGTGCGTCACGAGTGATACTACATTAATAGATATTGTGAGAAAGGATTTTTCCATTCTATTCTACAATAAAAGTAGATATCTCAGGCACTTTGATGGAATTGATATAGCCTAAAAAAATCCATGGCCATGGTAAGTAATGGGAATGTTCAATTCCGGAAAGTCAAAGAAAGAATAATCGAGCACCTAGGTTGATGGAACTAGCATGGAACCCGCTTGATTCAAGATATAATGAAAAAGAGATTATATTACATGGTAAGTGTTCATATGAGGTGACACGTCAATATGACATCATCTTATTAGTCTTGGGTGCCTTGACCTGTTGCTAGAGAGTAATCTTGGACATTAGGCAATCTCGCCTAATGCCAACGAGAAATAGGACTAGAGGGTCACACACTAAGTGCATCCAAATATCTTAAAGTAGAATAAATATTATTCAAATATGTGGTTTAATAATTATTCAAGGAAGCCTAGATAGTTTTAATTTTGGAGGAAAAATAAAATAGAAACAAGATATACACGTTGTGTACATTGAATGTGCACACAGTGTAATTTTCATTTTGGAAAAGAATTGAAAAATGAGTACACACTGTGTATTAATGATTATACGCCGTATAGTTTTTCCTGTCAAAATTTTAAGGAAAATCTATTTATTTATTAAATGAAATTTATTATAATCAGTGTGGGTGCATGTCATAGAATTAATGATTCGACATGGGGGTTTTCAATAAGGGTTAATGAAATAAACAAAATGCGTAACACATTTATTTATTATCATAACTCTATAACCTCAAACCTGATTATAAATATCCTCACAACCCCAACACTTTTCCCTACTAGTTGTGAAGATCAATTTTTGTGAATTCTATCAAGGATGAAAGAACTTCTTCTTCAAATAATGCTCTCAAGCCCGAGAGAGATCCTCCTCCAACAGTTCTAGGCGATCTAAGGTGGACAATACATGCAAATGATTCTCCATGATAGCACCCGGATATTCCTTTTGAGAATTCCAGAGATATGTGGTACACGTGTGGTCACCGTTAGAGGAATTATACACATGGATTCTGCGAAGCAATGATGAATCACATCGTACCGTAACCAAAGACAACAATGTAGAAATAATTTCATCAAGGTAATTCTTCCCAGTTAATTAAATTAATTATAACCAACATATTATGATACTGTATTTATGGTTAAGGGACTTCGTATTTCTTTTTCGTTCTTCGTTATATTCTGATGATCTGGAGTTTTATTATCATTATGGATCTCAGATTGATTGTTGTTAACGCTAAAATTAAAGTTGGGTGCACCCACCAACGTTCTTATGCTGTTCTTGAAACCTACAGTTAGACCCCATACACATCAATGATATGTCATAACTCATTATAATCAATAGTTCAATGATATGGTTGTTTCACACTAGAAACATGTTCCCTCAAGACTAAAAGTCTACAATCTAAAATTTCCCCCTCTTCACTCCATCCAGAACTGATGAATTAAATGATAAATTCATAATGATAAAAATTGTGTAACATTCATAAACATTCAGATGTATTTTTAAAAAATAAATTCCATCAACATAAATTCACTACTATATTCCAATAAATCTCAAGTCTTTTTATTTTATCTTAAATCAATATAAACTACACTTCATTTCCATGGTGTATAATAACTATCAAAGATGTAATAGTTATGTTATTTGACCAATCTCCACCACCAAAGGTTCAATTAATGATTAGATAATATGTATTTTCAGATCATATGTTCAATGTACCCCATAAACAGTTCCACCAATTGGTTATGTATCCAACAAGGCAAGTCATGGAAAAATGATACTAACTCAATATCATGTGGTAGGTAATTACCCCCACGATGACTTAATTAATGAAAACCATATTCCAGGACTCCTGTATGAACCTGATTCTTAATTTTGAAGTACGGGTTTCTTCTTTTCTCTATCATTAATTGTTTTTGAGAAAATAAGGAAAATGGGGAAAATCCAAAATTTTTGAAAGTACACGCCGTGTGCTTTTCCAGAAGCCGTGTACTTCTGGCTATATGGAATGAGTACACAGGTCGTGTGGAAATCTTGATGATGAAGGGTGTAGGAACCGACTACACACCGTGTAGTGGTACTTTATACGCCGTGTAGTTAGTCTACAGGAAAATAGTAAGGTGTTTGCCAGCTGTGCGACATCAAACGCCGTGTACTCATGCAGACAATCCATGTAGTCATGTTGGCAGGTGAACAGTGCCACGCTGGAGGGATTCCGCCAAGGGAACAGTTAAAAAATGGGAAGTACATGCCATGTACTTGGAAATACATGCCTTGTACTTTTTTTTATCTTAAAATGGGAAGTAGACTCCCCTGTTCATAGGGAAGGCTTAGAACGAGAAGAGGGCTCGGGAGAAGAAGGCCGAAGATTTTGAGGTCCGCCGAGCACACGTCAGGAATCCGTTTCTGCCTCAAACGATCTCGTTGGAACTGCACGGGTAATCCCTCAACTCTCATTAATCTATTCTTACCAATTATTTCACGAGGGAAGTTATTTACATTTGAATGGTTTTTCTTCTTCGTCAGATCTACGTCGTTTTTGGGGCGTTTCTTGAATCGACGTTCCCGTATATCGTTTGTTGGTGTTAAAGGTAGGTGGCTTGGTGTTTAATTTCCAACTGCTGTGTGTTTTGTGTATTTAAGTGCCACGAACCCTTGTTGGGGTGTCGTGTGGCTGAGGCCGTGGATATTTCAACTTCCTAGAATGGTATAGGTAATTAAATGTGATATTAAAATGCTAGTTGGGATTAGTTCTTGGATCCAGGACCACCCCGAGGGTGCGTTCCTCTTTTTATCCATTTGGCCAGGATACCCGAGGGTATCCCTTGTAAATATTATGCATTACTTTTGCCTTTAGAGGAATTGAATTTTAATTTTTAATTACATTTTGGGCATGGCCCGGTTACTTTCTTCTGAGGGTAGTGTTTTACATAGGCCGTGGGCGTTGTTTGCTTAGCCTAAGGGCATCTTCTATCGTAGCCTGAGGGAATCTTCTTCCATGCATGTGGGAAATAGACTCTGTGCATGAAAGTACCACTACCTACACCTGAGGGAAAAATCTATTATGCCTGTGGGAAATTACCTACGGGTTGGATTCTGATTACATGAGGGTAAAGGTTTGCGTGTTTGAGGATGCTGACTGTTCACATAGAAATTCACTATGGTGTTTTCTTATATTAAATGGATTAAATGAATAATTAAATGGAAACTTAACTGGTAAGTTAGTTACTTTTGAGTACTGCTTAGTTTATTGCATTTTACTTTTACACACTGTTGCTGCATGTATACACACAGTTGGGAACATGCCTTTGGTGGGTGCGTACTCAGAATTATTTCTCACACCATGTTTGGGTCATGCTTTTAGGCCCAAAATGATTATGTTTATGAAGGTGTAGATAAGGGAAAGGGTCCTTATATAGGTACTTGATTGTTGCTGGGGTTTATGAGATCATGGGACCGAGCATTGGCTTGTGATGCCCATGGCTATTCTGTTTTTCTTTTCTGTACTTGTACATCAGTTGTAATGTATTGTGTTGTAGTGTAACATGTTATGGATATTTTATTGAATAGTGAAACATTGCATCTTCATATATATATGACTGCTGATTTTCCTTTTTGTTATCAGTTATCCTTTTCAGGGATATATATATATATATAAATTGTTTCTGCTTCCGCTGTTGTATTCTATTTTATTCTTTCCATTGCGCTACACATTGACAAATGAGGGCATAGTTTCCCCACTATCAGACCTAGGACCTCACTACTAGTCGGTAGCCTCAGGTGTTTGGGGAAATTCGCTTGAGGTCACGTGGCGAACTGGGTTCGGGGCACCCATTGTGTGGCACCTAGATCCGGGATGTTACAAAGTGGTATCAGAGGAAGTTCTTTCCTTTGACTTAATATTTGGAGCCTTATTCTGGGATAGGATGGAAATAGTAGTTGGTAATAAACTGTGGTCAGGCATAGCTAACCGGTGTACAGGGAAAAACCGGTCTACCTCGTAATTTGCATGTTTTTCTTAGTTTTCAATTTTTATAGTTGATTTGATTTCACTATTGGGTGTCGCATTTGTGATTGTGCTGTTATATTTTATCTATGGGTTCTATTTAGTTTCTACCCGATGAGATGAGGGTATGTCGTCTCATGAATCATTTAGGAACATGCTAGAAATCAAATTCCATGCATAGTTACCATGCATGTAGGTGCATTAGAAATTGTATGCTGTTGTGATAGTTATTGTTCTATAAAAGCATGTTGTTGTGATACCTACTTGAGAAATACCTGCGATGTGATATGGTATTTTTGTATAAGCCGGTTTATAGAATGGATGCCAAAAATTGGTTTTTGGGGAGTATGGGCCCTCATTGACCAGAATTTGGTGGAACATTGGCTTTTTATTTTATATTATATCACAAATAAGATTCCAAACATTGATTCATGGAGATTATGAGCCCTCACGGATCGTAATTTGACACTTAGTTGTTGTTTCTCAGTGTTTTCTGGGTTCCGAAGAAGTTTCGGAGGCAAACTGTCTGGAACCCTAGTATAAACACCGTATAGTACCTTCAACATGTCGTGTATGACCTTCTGTTCGGGAAGAAAATTATACTTTTTAAGTACACGCCGTGTACCCTAGTACACGCCGTGTAGTCTCTTCCTGTTTCACAAACTGTGTGGGCAGCGACACGGGGTAGGGAATTCATGGGGCGAACACACCATGTAGCTTCTGTACACGCTTTGTAGTGTTGACCCGGAGTTCGGCCATGTAACTAACAAAAAAGGGCCAATGTAATATTTTATTGAACACGCCGTGTCAATAAAGAACACGTCATGTAGTGTGATACGTGTGTCCGACAATGTAACTAACAACACGGGTCGGTGGAGCTCATCTAGTACACGCCGTGTACCTGTGGGACACGCCGTGTAGTCTTGTCCGAGGACATACTGGGTAGTGTTAGCCATGTGTCTAAGGAAACGGTGTGGTGTACATGCCGTGTGTGGGTGTCACACGCCATGTACTATCAAGCCGATTAGTCGGTTGTGTCACAAACGACACAGGTAGTTGGATATTTCACCATACACACCGTGTAGATGTTATACACGCCGTGTAGTTTAGTTCAACGGGAGCCGTGTGGAATCACCGTGTCAAAGGACTCGGGAAGGGGAAGAGAGGTCAGGTACACGCTGTGTAGTCAGTATACACACTGTGGAGTCTTATTTTACAAATCTAGAAATGCCTTCTTCCTCTTGTTCCCTTTGTGGTTCCTTCGCCTTCAGTCTGGTTAATCTTGAATCTAAGGCATGTTTTGACTTTGTAGTGTCATGATTCCTAGATGACCATGCATTGTTACCCAGGAGAGTGGTAATGATTATACTCTAGAGATGGTGGGCCATGGCCTACTAGTGGATCTTCCAGCAGAGCCATATGCGGTGCCAGCTGTTATACCAGACACAGGCGCGAGGGCGCAGTTCCGTGAAGGCTTTATGCGGTTCATGCAGACCTTTCAGGGAGCACTGCAGGCTGCCACATCTATGGCCGAGTTGACACGTATATTCTAGAAATAGCATCCACCTACGTTTTGAAGGGATGGAAAACCACCGGCTAAAGAGTCTTGGATGGGGTCGATGCAGACTATTTTCGAGCACCTAGAGATGCCTCCAGGGCAGAGGGTCAAGCTCGCGACCTATATGCTATGTGATTCCACCAAGTGGTGGTGGGATGTTACCACCATTCAGAGCATCATAGAGACATGCAGTGGAAAGATTTTCAGGCAGTATTCTATGACTTCATCTTCCCATAGACACTGAGGGAATATAGAGCTCGAGAGTTCATGAATCTGCAGCAGGACGCTGTGTCGGTGATGGACTATTCTGCTCGTTTCACCATGTTTCAGGGTTTTGCACCTGTTCTGGTGGGTGATGAGATTTTAATGGATAGGAACTTTGAGGATGGTCTTTGGAATGACATCTGAGCTCTGGTGAATGTTTTTAGGTTCCCTTTAGGTACAGGCTATTGTGAATCATGCGCTGATTACAGGGAATAACCTGCGTGAAGCTAGTGGTTTGGGCTAGGGCGGTTCAGCACCAGTTTCTAGTACTATTTCTACTGGTATGAGGAAGAGACAGATTTAATTCTCTCAGTGTGGTAGTACCAGCCAGATGAATGCTTCAGGTGGCCAAGTAATGTGATACCAGTGTCGTAGAGAGGGGCACAAGAGGCCGAAGTGTCCACGAGACCCAGTGGAGTGTCGGGCATGCGACAAGATGGGTCATCTGCAGCGCTTTTTAGGGCCTTTCCATTAGTCGCTAGTGAGAGGGGTTCTGTGGAGACTCCGCATGTAGGAGCAGGACCAACAGCTTCTTACCAGTCGGGGAATTGGAAAACATCAGGGCGTGTAGGCAGAGATGGTGGTCGTGGTCGTGGTAGGCAGACACTAGGGTCACAGAGGCAGCAGGGCGGGACAGCTCAGGGTAGCCAAGCTGTGTCGTTGGTTCGTGGCACTGGGCAGACATATGCAGTGAAACAGTCCCAGCTGGAGCAGGATCCCTGACCTTCTATAGTCATAGGTACTATTCTAGTAGCTTTTGTTCTGTCTTCAGTAATTTTTGATACGGGTGCTAAACATAGTTTCATATCTGTGCCCGTTGTGGAGAGCCTAGGGATCGGTGTGTCTACTTTTTCTGATATCATGACACTAGACACAACGTTGGGAAATAGAACGGTTGGTGTGCGTCAGATCAAGGAGTTCCCACTTGAGGTTGGTGGGTGTGACATTCTTTGGGACGTCTATGTCTTAGAGATGACAGCTTATGACGTCATTCTCGATATATACTGGTTGGTTCCCTTTCGAGCCTTTTTAGATTGTTATTGTCGTAGGGTGTGTTTCACATCACTAGAGGGCGGAGAGTTTCTATACAAGGGCGAATGGGATGTTCAGGTGAGTCGAGCTGGACAAGAGCATCGTGGGTGAGGTGGAGTCCCTACCCAGATTACGAGTTTATATCTGGATGACCAGGGTACTTGTCAGATGGATTTCCCTCCAGTGGTTGATCATTTCAGGGATGTCTTCCTGGATGACCTTTCAGGTCTACCTCCAGAGCGTGAGGTGGATTTCTCTGTCGAGCTTGTGACATGAGAAGCACTGGTGTCCATTCCTCTTTATAGGATAGCTACACCATAGTTATAGGTCCTCAAGAGGTAGTTAGAGGAGTTACAGGAAAAGGGTTTCATCCGACCTAGTATTTCTCAATGGGGTTCACCGATCCTCTTTGCGAAGAAGGAAGATGGTACCCTCAGACTATGTGTGGATTATCGGATGCTGAACCAGTTGACAGTTAAGAACCGATATCCTTTGCCGAGGATTGATGATCTTTTTTATCAACTTCAGGGAGAACGAGTGTTATCAAAGATTGACTAGAGATCAGGATATCATCAGTTGTGCGTGAGACCATCAGATATACCTCTTTCAGCTTTTCGGAGCAGATATGGTCTGTACGAGTACATGGTTATGCCATTCAGACTCACAAACGTGCCTGCAGTTTTCATGGATCTAATGAATAGTGTGTTCCATCCTTATCTGGACTCTTTTGTGGTAGTATTCATGGAAGACATCTTGGTGTACTCTCACACACGACATGACCATGCCACCCATCTTGAGATCGTATTGAGTACACTGAGAGAGCATCAGTTATATGCTAAGCTCTCAAAGTGCCACTTTTGGATGGACACGATTCAATTCCTGGGTCATATCATCTCAGAGGAAGGAGTTACAGTAGACCCAGAGAAGGTGAGATTAGTAGTTTCCAGGGAGTAGCCTATGAAAGTGTTTGAGATACAAAGTTTCATAGGGCTGAGTGGTTACTACAGACGCTTTATACATGACTTCTCCTTCTTAGTAGCGCCATTGACAGGTCTGACTAAGACGGTTGTGATGTTTGTTTGGACGGAAGCATGCGAGATAGCCTTTTAGGAACTAAAGGTAATGTTGATATCAACACTAGTCATGATACTTCCAGATCATGGGAAGAGATATACAATTTACTGTGATGCATCAGGTATTAGGCTGGGAGTAGTGTTGATGAAGGGTGATCAAGTTGTTACATACAGTTATCTGCAGGTGAGGCCACATGAGGGGAATTACCTGATTCATGATCTCGAGTTGGCTGCAGTTGTGCATGCGTTCCGCTGTTGGAGAAATTATCTACAGGGAGAACTTTTTGTGGTTTTTACCGACCACAAAAGTCTCTAGTATATCATTACACAGCGTGACTTGAATCTGATGTAGTGAAGGTGTCTTGAATATCTTATGTCCTTCGAATTTGAGATTTCTTATACACCTGGTAAAGGTAATTTAGTAGTCGATGCACTGAGTAGGAAGACTGAGATACAGGTAGTGCAGGAGGTCAGTGGTGAGTGGATGTTTATGGCTTTGATCTTTGAGATGCATTTGGATGTGCACAACAGTCAGGGGAAAAATTATCATTCATCTTTAGCCGTGACTTCTACCCTCCTAGATAGAGTGAGGATGAGACTGCTATCTAATTCAGAAGGCCTAGTTCTACGAGAGTCGGTGGCAAGTGAGGACCCTCCTCCCAGTTGGAGATTAAGCAATGATGAAATCATGTGTTTCCATGGACGAGTATGGGTTCCAATGGATATACGCGAGGATTTGATGCGGGAGTTTCATGCTTCATCTAGGGAAGTTCATCCCAGGGTTACCAAGATGTACCGTGACATATGACTTCAGTACTGGTGGCCGGGTATGAAGATAGAGATGATTGGTTTTGTTATGAGGTGTTCCACCTATCAGTAGCTGAATGCAGAGCATCAGAGGCCAGTTGGACTGTTACATCAGTTACCCATTCCAGAGTGTAAATGGGATGATGTAGCAATGGATTTCGTGACTGGATTGCCTAGGTCACCTCGTGGAAATTATGTCGTGTGGGTAGTTGTGGACAGACTCATGAAGGTAGATCACTTTTTTCCAATCAAGGAGACCTTCAGCGTTGACGAGATCAGAAGTCTGTATATCTGAGAGATCGTACGTCTTCATGGGGTCCCTCATTCTATCATTTTAGATAGGGACACACATTTTACATCTCGTTTCTGGCAGAGTTTTCAGAGGTCAATGGGTACACAGGTGCTTCTGAGAACGGCTTACCACCCTCAGAAAGATGACCAGTCAGAGTGTATGATATAGGTGCTTGAGGAAATGCTGTGTGAATGCATTCTAGACTTTGGGGGCTTTTTGGAGAAACACATACCCCTAGTCGAGTTTGCCTATACCAATAGTTTTCATCAAACTATCGAGATGGAACCATAAGAGGATTTATATGGTAGGCCATGCCGATCACCCTTATGCTGGATGGAAGCAGGTGAGGCAGCTTTACTGGGACCACGTCTCGTACATGATACTTCTGAGCAGGTCATGTTGATTCAGAAGCAGATGGCTACCGCACAGTCTCATCAGAAATCTTATGCTGATCGTTGCAGATGACCATTGGAGTTCGTGGTCGGGGATCAGGTTTTCTTGTATGTTTCGCCGAGGCTTGGACCCATACGGATGAGGAGATAGGGTAAACATTCACCGAGGTATGTGGGGCCATTCGAGATTCTGGAGAGATTCGGGATGGTTTCTTACCGGTTGCAGTTACCATAGAGGTATTGAGCCATGCATGATGTCTTCCACGTATCTCAGTTGCGTCGTTATCATTCCGACCCATCTCACGTCTTTCATCTAGAGGAGGATGAGCTTTAGAACGATGCTTCCTTTGAGGAGCATCTAATTCCTATCATTTACAGGAACACAAAGGTTCCCTAAGGCTAGTTAGTTCCTCTCGTAAGGGTGCTATGGTAGCATGGCTGAGTAAAGGATGAAACCTGGGAGCGGGAGACCGATGTACGTGCTCAGCGGTCGGAGTTGTTCACGGCTATATCTTCTCCACCCTTGGAAGGGAAATTCTGGTAAAATTTTCTTTAAGGGGGGATGTTTGTAAGATCCCAGTTCTTACTTTTGAGGAATGGGATTCCTCTTTCCACTTTTCCATAAGTGTTTTTGAGAAAATAAAGAAAAAGGGGAAAATCCCCAATTTTTAAAAGTACACGTCATGTACTTTACCACACGCCAAGTACTTCTAGCCGTGTGGAATGAGTACACACGTCGTGTTGCAATGTTGGCAATGAAGGGTGTTGGAACCGACTACACGCCAGGTAGTGGTCCTTTACACGCCGTGTAGTCAGTCGACAGGGGAATTCTAAGGCGGTGGCCAGTTGTGTGAAGACACACACCATGTACTCATGCAGACACGCCATGTAGTCATGTCGGTAGGTGAACAGTGACATGCTGGTGGGAAGCCTCCATGGGAACATATAAAAAATGGGAAGTAAAAGCCATGTACTTGGAAATACACGCCGTGTAATTTGTTTTTTCACTTAAAATTGACAGTAGCCTCCCCTATTCATAGGGAAGGCTTAGAATGGGATGGGGGAATGGGAGAGGAAGGTTGGAGCTTTAGGGGTCTGTCGAGCACATGTCAGGAATCTGTTTCCGCCTTAGACGATCTCATTGGAATCGCACTGGTAAGCCCTCCACTCTCCTTAAGCCATTCTTATCAATTCTTTCCCGAGGGAAAGTTATTTACGTTTGATTAGGTTTTCTTCTTCATCAGATCTATTTCGTTTTTGGCCCGTTTCTGGAATCTAAGTTCGTGTATATTGTTCATTGGTGTTAATGGTAGGTGGATTGGTGTTTAATTTCCAACTGATGTGTGTTTTGTGTATTTTAGTTCCACGAACCCATGTTGGGGTGTCATGTGGGTGAGGCCATGTATCATTAAACTACCTAGAATTGTATAGGTAATTAAATGTGATAATAAAATGCCTGTTGGGATTAGTGCTTGGATCCAGGGCCACCCTGAGGGTGCGTTCCTCTGTTTATCCATTTTTCCAGGATACCCGAGGGTTTGCGTTGTTAATATTATGCATTAATTTTTCCTTGAGAGGAATTGAATGTGAATGTTTAATTACATTTTGGGCATGGCCCGATTACTTTCTCCTAAGGGTAGTGTTTAACTTATCCTATGAGAGTTTTTTGCTTAGCCCGAGGGAAAATGTTATCTTAGCCTGAGGGAAACTTCTTCCATGCTTGTGGGAAATAGACTTTGTGCCTGAGGGAGACACTACCTATGCCTGAGGGAAAAAACTATTATGCCTATGGGAAATTAAATGTGGGTTGAATTCTGATTACCTGAGGGTAATGGTTTGCATGTCTTAGGACGCTGACTTTTCATATAGAAATTCACTGTGGTGTTTTCTTATATTAAATGGATTGATTGAATAATTAAATGGAAATTTAACTGGTAAGTTAGTTACATTTGAGTACTGCTTAGTTTATTGCATTTTACTTTTTCACATTCTTGTTGCATGTATACACATAGTTGGACACGAGCCTTTGGTGGGTTCCCACTGGGAATTATTTCTCACTCCCTATTTGGGTCATGCTTTTCGGCCCAAACAGATTATATTTTTGTAGGTGTAGATATGGGCAATGGTCTTTATACAGGTAATTGATTTCTTCTAGGGTGTAGGAGAGCATGTGACCAAGCATTGTCTCACGATGCCGTTGGATGTTCTATTTTGATTTTCTGTACTTGTACTTCAGTTGTAATGTATTTTATTGCAGTGTAACATGTTTTGGCTATTTAATAGAATAGTGACATTTTTCATCTTCTTATATATATGAATACTGGTTGTCCTTTTTGTAATTAGTTATCCAATTCAGATATATATATATACTTTTGCTTCTTCTGCTATTGTCGTATGTTTTAATCTTTCTGTTGTGCTACCCATTGACAAATGAGGGCATAGTTTCCCCACTATCATACCTGGGCACTCGCTGCTAGATGGAAATCTCTAGAATTTTGGGAAATGTGCTTGAGGTCACATGGAGAACCGGGTTCGGGGCACCCGTTGCGTGGCACCTGGATCCGAGATATTATAACTCCTTCCACTTGTAGGAAAAGAGATTGAAGCCTAATTATTGATACGTCATAATATACAATGTTCCCTATACTAGGATTTAGTATAATTTGGATCAAAGCTGATGTTTACCATACCATAAACCAATGAAATGCGTTCCCCTGTGAATTAGACCCCATGAACATGAAATATATATTACATTCTTTTGATGATCACAACAAAAAAAGATATCATCTTCTCTAGACACAATTACACAACTATATCAAATATAACGTGACCCATGATGTTAACTTTGTCAATCGAAAATTAGTTGTTTTTTATCATGGAATATTACTATTTATCTCTTATCATACTCTATATGATGTAATTATGTGTGGAAAAATAATATAATGTCTAATATTAATGTAATATACCATCCAAAAAAATAAAAACAGTGCATCCATGTATGTATATAAAACCCAATTCCTCAAGTCCATGAAGATATCTGTTTTGTTTGATAGAAGGAAAAATCATAACAAGATAATTATACAATAAATAACTACTTCATAATGATGTATTTGTTATATCATAGGGTGAGACTCACACCTAATGATAGATTAATATAAAATAAATCTTTAATAATATGATGTATTCTCCATGTTTATTGAGAAGATTATTTATATGAGTATGTGGGTACATGTTCTTAGCTATAATACGATTCAACTAAAAATAATCCACACATTGAATAAGGGTACCATCAAATATTTTGGAGAAAATTACATGTGAAACCCAAGGAGAGGTATTAGGTTTTATAAAACCATTTTCATATACATCCTCCAACTACCAATTGAATTGTTAAATCTTATAATAATTCCTCCTTTATAGTGAAAAAGATAACATTTATACTCAAATAAGTTGGTTAGTGGTGAAATGTACCATTATATTAAGAGGTAGCTAAAATCATTCATAAAAAAATATAACTCCAAATAGTTCAACCATTTTTAGAAATAAAGCCTCTAATAATCATTAAAATAGTGGAAAATTGCGGTTGACACTTTGTCCAGCCCATGATTCTCAATTATAGCTCACATTTCGTAGAAATACCATTCTCTGTTTTGAATTAATGTACCAAATTTGAGTGTTGAGAAAAAAACTGTCCAATGATAAAATTAAATTTATTCACAAAAGGGTATTTCTAATTCCCTCATGAGAATTATTTGTTATATTATCATCTCAAGGGAGAAAATGATAGAGGAAAAAATACCCAAGTATCTGACAAGAAACATGTAGCTATTGAAGAAACATTATGACTGAGTTCAAAGAAGTGTTTCAAGATATTTCATGCCACAAAAGTATTCAATAATGAGACTAATAATTTCCATCAAATTTATATATATGAACAAGTGTGAAGAACCTATTTCATTCATAATGGATAACAATTTTAAGGAAAATATGTACATACGTTATAGTATAGATGGATCAACACTGTATTCCTTATGTGCTGTTTGTACTATATATACTTGGCCAGATCCAGGACGATGACCTACAACTTTACCTCCTAGTGTAGTTCAACTATGCTGGTGGTGCACTACATATATCTGATATCCATGGCCTAAACATCATCCTTAGCACTCTCCTAAGGCCATTAAGGAGTCATATATCTATAATTTTCTAGACACAAATCAAAACACATACTATATAAAAACAATTACTGATAGAAAACAATGAGAGGCTCATGGAATGAATTTAAGAGATATACTATCAACGTTACCATTTCACAAGTTATTTTTTAAGGTGATTCTATGTTTACCCAAGAATGACTTATTTTGTGGAGTTTCAATTAAAAATTCTAGAGATAAAAACACATTATGTTATAATTGGAATCTAAATTTTATAGGAACATTTTTCCTTAAAAAGTTAAAATTTATGATATACATATGTGTTTAGTTATATGTATTTCCATTCCCATTTTATAGAAAACTATGATTCATAGATATAATTAATATTACATGAACTCAAAAAATTTATTTCACATTCAATCAGAGAATGGATTATTTCAATTGACGATGGTTCGATTACATCTATTTCTATTACCAATTTATTGAGGCACAAATTTAAAAATTATAATTTGAATCGATTTAATAAAAAAACCAATGTTTCTATTTATATAACTAATATTCCATAGATTAAACATTTCATACCTGTTTAGTTAAAATTACACCACCGTGATATATGAAAAAACCCCACTTAGATTACTGCACACACATTAAGTAACTAGTTATTCCATCCCTTTACAGTAAGAATGTTCATAAATTACTTGTCTATCGATCAATTCACACAAAATAGAAAATAGAAAATCTTTCAATGTAATATGAATTGAAAGGAATATTATTGACACATATAAATAATATAATTCCTATGATGTTTCGTGAATAAAGTTACGCATACCATAATGGCCAGATGGTGAAAATAAAAAATTATAATAATAGTTATATATAATGTGAGTCACACAATAGTGAAATTAGTACAACTATAACAGATAAAATCTATAAAAACATATACTGTGCCTAATAAATTCTTTTCCCCAATAAATAAGGGTAAGATACTCCTAATAATTACTTACTTCAATTTTCCGACTTGTCCAAGTCTCCTGTATACAAAAACAAAATATTAGAAAAAAGTAAAATTGATCCCCTCAAACAACATTCTAACTTCCCAATATGGTTTAACTAATATATAACTAATTCGAATTTGTGACATGATCTCCAGAACACCTCCTAGAATTCCAGAGGTCGTCCACTTGTAGTAAGGGTCTATAATGGTATAGTTGGTTGACTATGCAATATTTATTAGAGTATATCACAATGATAAATATTAAATATTTCAGCAATGGAAATAATAATAAGCCAACAGAAATAATAACAATACATATAGTAATATCAAGAAAAAAATACAATAGAAACATATATGGATGATTTCATGACAATAAAAAATGTGAACCTAGCAGGTATTAGAAAAAGGATAAAACAACACCAACACATACAAAAAAGGAAAAAAATTAATAAAAACATATATCTTCTAAGCATCCCAAGAAAATTCTCAATCATCTGCTTCCATGATCCCATGCCAATGGAAATCAAGAATCCATTGTCGGTAATTTCAATTTATCCTTTCAATAATCCACAATATATTTTCAGGTACCAAATGGTTTACTAAATAGGGTATGGGTAAAATTATGTAAGCCTCAACCAATGATTTCTAATTAAAATATAGAATACAAATATAAAATTTAACATTTTCAAGTATAATAATCGAATCTCTAAAAATTTATAAAAATCATGTCATGATTGAGTTATTCATTAGGTACCTAAATGGCCCTACCAACATCGGCCTAATCTAAATTTATCTGAACATATGAACATTGAATTGGGTTAAGGACCTATGGATCATATCCAATTAATATATGAAATAATGATAAGCGTTACAATGAATACCCATGTACTTAATGTCCTCAAAAGGTCAATCTCACTTGTAGTGATCGACAATGATTTTATGCTATGGGGGAATTAGTATAATCAATGGGATGAACAATGAAATACTCTATCTAATCAATAGAAAAAATATCTGGTTATATTGGGACAGAACTTATTAGATCCGGAGGAGATAATACAATAATGTTTGTACCTAAGAAAATCAATCCAAATATATAGAGACGATCCAACGATTTCTAATTTTTTTAGTAACAATGTGAACTCCAATGTCTATCCACATAATTCACATATATAATACATTGAAAAAATCATGATTGGTATCTCAATTGGTTATCACATTATTGAATTGGATGGAATATAATGGGTTCACCCAAGGAATTATATGATGTGAATCCACATTTTACTCACAATATTCTTCACCATAAATAGTTTTATCATGATTCTTAATTTTTCAAGCATCATATACGTAGTAAAGGCCCATGTTTTCTATCCAATTTATTTAAAAATTTCATTCATTCCATTATTCATATCACTTTCATGTGATGAAAATTTCGAAGAGAAGTATACATGAAATATTTAAATTTATTTAATTCATATCTTCCATTCCTTATATAGGTAACAAACTAAACACACATGAGTCGAGTTTTAGATAACATTATTAATTTTTTTCTTGAATATTATGTCTAACACACCCAAAGGGGTGATTCAACATGTAGTCATCAACTTAAATCAGGGTACACTAGTCTCATAGAATTTATTTTTCAGGGATTAGATAATTATTTTATGTTCTATTAATTCTAGGAGAAACACATGGGAATCCTAGGGTGTTGAGCAACATTTAATAATTATAAACCTCAGAAATTTTAGGGAAAAGTAGTAGAACATTTAAGAAAGCATCATAGTATGTTCGACATCTAATATAATATTTAGATTGGGGAATGGATTAGATAAAAAAATGTAAAAAATTATATAAAAATATAGAATATGAGCTTGTACGATGATAAAGTTGAGGACGATGGATTAAATATAAAAAATAAGGATAGGTTATAGAATTATAGAGGAGGATCTAACATGTTAAATGAAAATAGAACTAGAGTCCAAATGGGAGAGATTATAAAAATACTAGATGTGGTAAATGAAAGATCTATCAAGTGTGGGATTCTTTGAAAATTAGGGCAAGTATAAAATAATGTTTAAAATCAAATAGGGGAAAATGCAATTTACCATGATTTTTAATATGGAAGACTTTTTGGCTAAACGATTTGAAAATATATGAACCAATAGTGTGAACCTACTATTAGTGGTAATAAAACTCACACAGTCCTTGAAAATGGAATGATAAACCATGCAAAAAAAATCCATTTTTTACAGTCATAAGGTGAAAATCTCTCAATTTTTAAGAATATTGTTAGAATAACATTGTCCAAACCATGTATGGTACACATGATATAAATTTATTCTTTTTAATGGCTCTGAGGAATTTGTTAAATAGTTCAAAAACCATAATTCACCCTATAATAGTTTCATTTTTTAGGTTCACAATTATTACATACCATGCACCACATCCCATTTCTCCCCAAAACATAGACTATTGGGCCATAACTAAGACTGAATTCCCCTAAAGTAGCCATAACCCCTTTAGGATTTCATATTAAGGTAAGACAATAGATTTAGTCTAAAATTTAAATGAACCATACCTCAATGAAAATCTAAGGTATTATATATTGAGTGTTATAGAGATAGATATTTTCCAATGAAAAGCATTTCAGAAGTGATGAGAAATTGGTGATGAAGGGGTGTTTATATAGGCCTATGCAACAAATATCTTTCAAAAAATATTCTTGATTAGTTTTTATTGAGAATCATGATTATGAATAATATTGATTATTATAAAATTAGTAGACTTTAATTATGAAATATAATTTTCTTGGACATTTTAACATTCCAAAAAATAAATGGCATTATTAAAACATTTTATTCAAAGTAAAAAACAAAAAAAAATATTTTTTTTAGGAATGAAATATAACATAGGAGTATATTTTTTATTGAAATAATGGAAAATAAATATATTATTTTTAAATTCATTATTTATCCTATGAAATATATTTTAGGTCATTCCAATGGTTTCATAAAATTTTTATTCATATTTATATAATCATGAGATAATAATTTTTACAATATTTGTTAAAACTATTATTTTTCACTATAAGTTGAGAAATATAATTTATAAGAAAAAATTTATGAATAAGAAAAAATTAATTTTAATATGATTATTTAAATTTATTTCATATTTTTAAATTCCAAATATAAATTTAAGATGATTATGATTAAAAAATTCATATATTACTGGGGAAACAATTTTATTTTCAAGTAAAAATGATTTTTATTGATATAAGTGATAAGATCTCTTTTTTTTATTATTTCTAAATTATTTTCTATTTTATGATAAATTATTTATATATTTCAAACATATATATTTCATAATATTCTTCATTTAATTATGTTTTTTATAAATACATATATAAGATAGAAATTTTGGTGTGATGAACATTATTTAGAGTGAAACATCATTGAACATATTAATTTTTCCACAAGTACATTAAATAAATTTAATGACCGTTTTTTGAAAATTATTACACCATAAATATGAAAAATATATATTTTTAATTAAAAATAATAAATACTTTATAATTTTATTTTATCATAAAACATGTTGTGGAACATTTTAAATGAATTTTTTAGATTTATAAAACATTCATATAGAATACGTTAAAATTAATTTATAAGATAATTCTTAAATAACATTTAACTGAATAATAAAACCATATTATATATATAAGAAGACATCTATTTTATCAAATTATGCTTACATAATGACATATGACGTTACAAATGTTTACAAAATATCCAATAATTATATTTTATAATAATAGGAAAATCAACAGATTGACCATAATTTTTTAACAATTTGATTTAATTATTAAATTACTAATTAAATAGTAATATTTAAATTTAACTATTTATTTATGTTTGTTACTTATGAAATTATACTATATGCATAAGAATAATCATGAATACAATAAAAGAAATATTATATATGAATTCTAATTGATTATTACTTAGAATATTCAATTATGATAGAAGAATGAAAAATAAATTATCATTATTATAGAATACATTATTAATAATAGATACATGATCAATTAAATGAAAAATATTAATATATGAAATAAAATTTATATAATATTCATTCAGTATAATAGATAAATAATTTTTATTATATCATAAAATTTCTTTAAAATATATTATATAAATAATTATGAAAATATTATATGGGTCCATATAATTACAAACATAGATAATAATGAATTTTACTTATTTAATTTATGAGAACAATATTATCAAAAAAATTAACTAAATGTATGTGTTATTAAATCCTTCCCACATAAAAAAATGACATCTACACAATTTATACTCATTGATTAAAAGTTATTAATGTTGTCTCTAATTTTTTTAAACATTAAACAACTTAATGTTATCATAAAAATAAACTAGGATACAGTTATAGTATGATTTAGATTATATGGACGATAAATTTTAATTATTATGTGGTCATACTAGTATAACATATCCTAGTACTCTAGAGTTAATGGTTATGTATATAAGGATATATATCCAAATCATTGTCACTACTAACTCCCAAATTTAATGTCCTTGATGTTTATAAATGAAATTCGTATCATATGAAAAATCAGTTTTTATGTAATGTAGTTATAGAAAAAATGTACAATATTTAAATTTTTTAATCTAATCCATTATAAAATATTTCACCATTTTTCAAATCAAGAATGAAAGATAATTAATAATCCTAACCTCCATTTACAGATCCATTATAAAATAACCATCAAGATTAGTATTTGTTAAAGGTTATAATAAAATATAATTGACACAGATGGAAGAAGTGATGGCATTGACCAGTATAATTTTACCCTATGAAGCCTATTTTGCATAGCTTCTTAAGGGATATGGAAACAATGTGATTTGTCCTTGACCAAGACGATGAAGATATTCAAAAATATGAACTGAAGTGAAATAATTTATAAGGGAACCTTGAAATCGAAGGGATCACTACCCCAATAATTATCTTCAAACTAGCCCCCACAAATTTACTATATCACACACCATACTATTAGAGTGTGTGTTATTGTAATAAGGTGTTATATATCTAGACCATAGAAAAACAAATTTTATATTTTTTTAATATAATAATGACTATGTTTACCATTTTTCACAATAACATTTAATATATTTTATCATTTAGTAATTTTTATTAATAAATATATTGATATGAAGAACCCAAAATTTCAATTTTGGAGAATATTTAAAACACAAATTCATATAAATTGATGTGTTTTGAAATAAATCACATTTTAATGAAATATTATTACTAAATAAAATTAATTTTAATACAAATTATTATATAATTTAACAAAGTCCATAATATTTCTATAAGAGTAGGAAGGTTTTTTATATTGTAAACAATTATTTTTCTATAAATAAGAAATATTATTACAAAGAATATATTCCATTTTTTTAAAATTATATTTTAAAAATAAGTATACAATTTTAATCAACACATTGAAATTATAATAAAGGGAATATTTGACTAATTATATAAAATAAATAAAATTTTTTAAAAAATAAAATACAGTATAAATATAAACTATGTAATAGAAAGTAATTATAAAACACAAATAAAATAATAAATTCAATAAAAGAAATCCATGACCAAAACATATAAATTCATTTAAAATAACTTTTTTTCATGAAGATTTATTAATTATTAAAACATAGAATTAATCATCTAAAACCTATAATATATTTTAACGTTTGAAAAATTATTTTCAGTATGATTAAGTTTGATATCATGAATGGTATCATTTTAATTAGATTGGATCATAAAAAATTAAAATATTTGGGACCTTCCCGATTTGGCAGAAAACATGGTCCACAACCATGTTAAGGTTTTTAATATTTATTATATTATTACTCAAATTCCAAAACACATGTTTATAAATAAATAAATAATTCCTTACTTTTCAAATAAACACCCACCAAAGATCCTTTTTCACTTCACTCAAATCCAATTGACCAGAAATTTACTCTCCCACTCACTCTCTAAATCCTTCCAATGGTGTTCCCAAGACCTAATGAAGCTCATCACAATAATTTAAAATAATTCTCTAATGTAATGGATTGTATTCATTTTTCTCTTCATTTAAGAATATCCTTTTTATTTTATATTTTCAATCAAAATTGATTATTCTATCATGTGTATAAAAATATATCTTTATCTTTAAATTTAATATATAATAATGAGGTATTATTTATCCAATCTCATATTACCTTTACATAAGATGTTATTATGCCAAAGTATGGGATTATCTTACTCTCCCTCTTTATTCATGTACTTTCTTTATATTAAGCCATTTTAATAACAATTTTACATGTTTAAATGTGTTTTTAAACATCTCTTTATTCTCATTATGATGATCGTGCAGTGAGAGAACATCTTTCACTCTCATTAATTTCCTCCATGAACAATTATTTATTCCTGTTATGCAACCAAAATTATAGAATGTTGTTCATGACAAATTTTTATATTGGGAATACACATCCTCATTTTCACTAAATGATATTAACCAAGATTTTAATATCCATTATTGGCCTTGTATTTCAATGTATCCAACCCACATTCTTTAATCATGGGATGAAAAAATATTAAATTCATTCTTAGGTTGTATTCTCATTGAGTCACAAAAATATATATACAATATATGATTATGATGGGTTATACTAGAATTTTAATTTCCTCTAATGCATTGGGTAATGTTTTATCCCATGAGATACCATATATGGTAGACCATAAATTAACCAAATCATATATTGTTATGATGTATTTAATGTTAGACTTGAATTATAATTTTGATTTTTTTTTATATTGTTTCCACATTCCTATTATTCCAAGAGGATAGATTATTATTTCATAATTTAATATTGATTGTCACATCTCTATGTCACTATTTTATTCCTCTTGAATCAAATTTACTTCCTTACATTTTTTTTCATCGACTATAACATTATTGGGATTTATAAATTTCCCCTTTCTAATCTATGTCCCTAGTATACACTATGGAGTATTTGACCATTAATTGAATTTAGGGGAATGTTTATAAGTCTTTAAAAAAATTATTTCAATGTTCCATGTTATTGGGATACATATATAACTTCCTAAAAAATTAGAATAATTATTTTTTATTTTTGTATTAGGTTTATTAATATATAATAAATCATGACATAAAACATATTAATGATATGAGGGGTCACACCGAAAAACAATATTCATATAATACCCACTGAAGCACCCCCACACCTAGACTTCCAGATTTAGTTCTACACATACATACATTTGTACACATAAAATTAAAATAACCCATATCCCAAAAAAATAATATTTCATTGTTTTATGGGACTAGGAACATTTACATAATTAGATTTTAAAATTTCATAAAATATTTCATCATAGGTCTATTTTAATTATATTAAAATCTAGTTCTCCCCTATTATAACCTAGGAAAATATAGAAACATATGAAAGGAGTGATCTAAAATACTTTTTATGAAGTATAACTTGTCAATGAATAATATAAGAGTTATTAATAGATCAATAACCACTGAGAAACTATGAAAATAAAAGAAATAAAAAAAAATTGAAAAAGGAGATAAAATCATAAGAAGTGTTAATGAGGAATGATATAATAATCATAAACCATAAAATGTTTTTTCAATGAGGACAATCCTGAAACCTTAATAAAAAAATATAATGAAATGAAACCCTATGATATCAATTAGAAACCATGGTGATCTAAAATATTAATATTGTATGAAAAGGGATTATGGAACATATACAATCATATTAAATCAAAATTTTATATCATGGATAAACACTAAGTTATTCATATCATATAGTGTTAGGATAACTTCCAATGGCATATAATATAATGTATTAAGGTTATCAGATCATGTCCAAGAATATTAGTATGGAAAATTCTATCCAGATTAATCCTAAGCATAACATCGTGAGAAATGATAACCTCATAATGTTCAATTATAAAATAGAGTTATCATGAGGCGTAATTTATCACCCAATGAATTTTAGGGATACATATTTCTACCACCAAAAATTATAATGAAATATCCTTATATATATGTGTGTACCACCCCTAATCTACATTTTTATTTTATTATAATACGTGTTTTCTTAAAAAGGTAAAGAGGGAACCCTTAAAAGATGCGAATTCCCTGAGGCATTATAGCCAACAATTACATGGCTCTTTATTTATAGAGTAACGAGGACCTTATAACCTTATTATACTGAACAACGCATGAATAAATTCTCACCAGCACCTATGCATGGATATTCCTATCTCACCACCTATTTTTTTTATAAACATATTGTACTTTGTATAGAGCTGCGTAGTGGAATTGTGTGTATGTCATATCTCTCCATGATTCGTATGGCCAGTCAGCTCTTCCTGATGAATATTATTTCATTGATCCTTCATTATGGTGATTCTTAGTATAGGTGATCCATGATCAATTTTATGTACCAAATGCCTTATAGAATAAATTATAGTGATTGTTTGAATTTTTTTTGTCTAAAAAGACAATTTTTTTACTAAAATTGTATTTTGGATAAATAATACTATTTCTGTAGTACCACACTAGAGTAATTTCTATAGATCCAACTATAGTACTCTAACAATATTTTTATGAATTTGCACCCACCCAATTTCGAACATGGGTTTCAAGTAGGTGGACGAGATGAACTTACCACTAACGAAATCCCCCAACTATATATATATATATATATATATATATATATATATATATATATATATATCTGTGTGTGTGTGTGTCTATGTGTGTGAATTGTTTTCACATTATTATAAGAACCATAATAAATCCATCAAAATCATATCCCAATTAACCAGAAGAAATAACATGGGAATCTAAATGAATAGAGAATATATCTAGATAAATAACCATCAATAAAGATAATAATTTATATTTTATTCAAATCATATAAAATAAATAATATTATATTATATCTACTATATCTATAGTCAACTAGATATCTGAGTATCTATGTGAACACCCATCAGCCAGAAGAAGAAGTTATATTTAAAAAAAAAGAAATAGTATTTTTAGGATGTTTAACATTTTTAATTATTGACGATAATATATTATAATGGTAAATATGGATATTTCCTCTTATATATATTTTATTTACAGTACAAAAATTATTCCTAGGAACATTGATAATGAAGCCGAAGAACATTTTAAAATAGAATCCAACTGAGAAAATAAATCATAATAAATTTTCAAATAGTTTAATATGAATGTGTATTTATATAGAAATAAATATTTTAGAAGAAGTTTATAGAACCCATAAAGATAAATCAAATCATTAAACTAATATGGTATTCCACATGGATTGAGGTTTTTTACTAATCTCTAGTGTAGGGAGACATGAACCTGGTTACATTAAATAACCTCTAGGGAATTATTTCACCAATTGGAACTTACTAAATGCGTGCATTAAATTATATTACCACACAATAATAATTATATTCAACCAAAAAACCATTCATCAATAGTAACAAATCAATTATTAATGAAAAATACTTTAAAAATAAAAAAATATTTCATAAAAGAGGAATAAAATTGGTATCTAATGTCAAAATTTCATCAATAGAAAATTGTGACAGAGACCCAGACAACCCATTTTTAATTCCTATTGTTTAAATAAAATAAAATTATATAATAATGAGGTGTCCTTATAATACCATTTTATGATGAATAAAATAACTCAGATGGTGTTAATCAAGAAGAGCCATCCATGTACACAGTATTATTGTTTGTACCTGTGTCTTGGAAAAAAAAGTCAATATATTTTCCATAGTATAAAAATAACGATTGGCACAATTCCCAATTGGATAAAACCATGAAACAATTTATGTATTATAATACAATAAAATGAACAAATGCATTGAATCATTTTTCCATAAGTACTCTTCATCAAAAACATTTCACATGAAATCATTCCTATATAATCCCATTTGTTTTATCCATTAAACAATTTATTTCTGAAACATAATGAATATCCATCATATAATGAAATAAAATACACTTTCTATAAAAATACTCAACCAACAAAATTGTAATTATTGAAATATAAGAATAACTCTATAATTCAATGATATAAGTTGAAATTGTCCTAATATATCATATGAAAATAAAACAAGGCCCTAACATAATATAATAATACATATGGATTTATGGTTCTTCGGTAATGTTCACCATGGGATCTCACCCTAGGGATCTATGGAGAATGAGTCTAAAACAAAATATGAAAAACATGAAGCTCCCACGAACATCCCCTTTCCCGACTCCCAAGATCAAATTTATTCACTCAACAAAGTGGAATCTCACATTTTCTTATTCCCCATAGTATCTTGTGATAACTTTAGAAATAACATAGATGATATCACAATTCTCTTCATAATGGATCTATCAACCAATTTAACAACACATGATTGGTTACACATGATATATTTGATTCTAATTATATCAACATAACATGATCAATTCATAAAACATTTTGAAATATGATTTATCAAAAAAAACATGCCTATTCTAGTAAAAGAATTTTCTTCATGGAAATTATATATATAAATCCTCTTTGTAAATAAATTTAAAATAGTAAAATATATTTGTGGAATTTTATCAAACATGTGGGTTTCATTAAAACTAAAACCTTTTTTGTAACCCCATGAAACATCCAATTTACAATTCTAACAATGAATCACAATAAATAAATAATAGAGATTAACAATTAATCAATTCAATTATAATTTAATAATCATATAATGAATGTGATTACGAATATAATGGTTAGTGAAGGAAAACAACCTAAAATAGTGATTCTTACCTCATAATTAGTATGAAACTGAACACTATTAATTTAAAACATAATATTTATGAAGTATAATACCTCTCACACCTAAAACATAATAATTCAAAATAAAAACCACATTAAACACACAATCATTTTACATCACACCATTCAGGTCTTCCACCTTTCATAGAATTTGAAGAACAATGAAAGAGAAGGGATAAATATGAAGGCATCTGGAAGATGTTTGATTAACTCAAGGAAAAATTCCATGGATCCATTGTGAATCCACTATAAATAGTGTATATATTATTTAACAAAAAATGAGGGGCATGGACAAGAAATTAGAGGGAAATGGTGATGAAATGTAACAAAGACCATAATGTAATATTTGAATAAAGGAAAATATTTTGTTATCCAGAAAACTCACATAGTTAGAACATAGTTAGAAAAGTTGTGCACCAGCCATGAAGGATTTAATATTACTCAAAAATCAAGCCTCATGGTTACCCATAGGTCTCACATGTGTTGTGTAACTATTCTAGAGTTGTGAAAAATCCTAGGGTCCCCAAAATATCTCTATCAAATAATTAGATGTCCAATTATAAAAAACATCCCCCAAGAGTGTGATAGAGTTTGTTATACCAAAAAATAAAATTTATGGCCCCAACTCTTATAAATTTAAAAACTGATATAATATGATTAATAAAAAATCAAATTAGAAATACCAGTGACCTAATGAGTGTTAAAAACTCCCCATCCTATCACATTTTATACATAGAAACTCATCTAACATCATAAAACAATGTGAGGCCACTACACCCTCACCATAGATTACCATTACAATGTCTTGTCGTTATCTCCATTATGTTTTGAAATCACTTGATCCAAGGACTCAACTTTACAGAAAACACCTTTCTTTGATAAAACACAATAGAAAATCATACTCCACAATTGTGATATCTAGATTGTCCTTAAAATATTCTAACTCTATCACCTAGTATGGGTTTGAAAGATATATTTTCAAAAGGTATATTTGAATGATTTAATTAAATGAGGTAAACCAATGTTGATACAAAAACTAGTTAGAAATAATCCCAGGATTTTCCAAAACTCCAAATAACGCTACATAAAATGGTGTTGAAATCTCCCTCTTTCCAAATAAATGATTTCCCAGTCAAATAAATACCCACAATAACACACAATCATTAACATAAAACTCTAACTATTGATTATATATATCAACATATAATTTCTATTAACAATCACTTATCATTTATCTTTTATAAATTAGCTACTTCTTCTTCCTCATATTTTTGATGAGTCTTAGTCACAATAAGGAATGCTCACCCACATTATCCCAACATAATGAAGGCTTGAATTTCCTAATTTAATGCCTCAATCAGGTCCATCCTGATTGGGGAATGATAAATACTATTATATGAAAACTCATCCAATGATAGGTGAATTTCAAATAAAAACCTCATGTTAAGAAACCATGCTCAATGAAAATCATATAGAGTCTATATAGTTCTCATTCAGTAACCATACATTTGTGGGTTCTATGTTCTTCTCAACCTTAGGTTGGTTCACAAATCGTCCTTTATTAATATAAAAAACTAATAAGTCAAATGGGAATACCAATTAAAAACAATCATCAACGGAACTCCATGAAGCAAAAAAACTATTTGATATATAGGTTCATGAGATTCTATATACTCACAGACTCCTTGATGAGATGAAAAGGGAATAATTTCATACAAAATAAAAATCAACCATATGGTGTCTTTCCCACTTATATTATGAGATTTTATGATAATGAATCTCATATAGATCGCATCTGACATCCACATGGAAATAGAAGATGATTTAATAACAAGACATGCCTCTGATGATCGTATATGATGCAGTGAAGGTGGCTTGAATATCTTAAGTCCTTCGATTTTGAGCTTTCCTATACACCTGGTAATGGTAATGCAGTAGTCGATGCACTGAGTAGGAAGACTCAGAGACAGGAAGTGCAGGAGGTCAGTGGTGAGTGGAAGCTTATGGCTTTGTTCTCTGAGATGCATTTGGATGTGCACGACAGTCAGGGGAAAAATTATATTTCATCTTTAGCTGTGACTTCTACCCTCCTAGATAGAGTGAGGATGAGACAACTATCTGATTCAGAAGGCCTAGTTCTATGGGAGTCGGTGGCAAGTGAGGACCCTCCTCCCAGTTGGAGATTAAGCAATGATGAAATCCTGTGTTTCCATGGATGAGTATGGGTTCCAAGGGATATACGCGAGGAGTTGATGTGGGAGTTTCATGATTTAGCTTGGGCATTTCATCCCGGGGTTACCAAGATGTATCGTGATATAAGACTTCAGTACTGGTGGCAGGGTATGAAGAGAGAGATGGTTGGTTTTGTTATGAGGTGTTCCACCTATCTGTAGGTGAATACAAAGCATCAGAGGACAGTTTGGCTGTTACATCAGTTACCCATTCCATGTTGGAAATGGGATGATGTCGTAATGGATTTCGTGACTGGATTGCCGAGGTCACCTCATGGCAATTATGTTGTGTAGGTTGTTGTGGACAGACTCACTAAGGTAGCTCACTTTTTGCCAATCAAGGAGACCTTCGGTTTTGACGATCTCAAAAGGCTGTATTTCTGAGAGATCATACGTCTTCATGGGGTCCCTCGTTCTATCATTTCAGATAGGGACACCCGTTTTACATCTCGTTTCTGGCAGAGTTTTCAGAGGGAAATGGGTACACCTGTGCTTCTGAGCACGACTTACCACCCTCAGACAGATGGCCAGTCAGAGCGTACGATATAGGTGCTTGAGGAAATGCTGCGTGAATGCGTCCTAGACTTTGGGGGATCTTCAGAGAAACACATAACCCTAGTCGAGTTTTCCTATACCAATAGTTTTCATGAAACTATCGAGATGGAACCATAAGAGGATTTATATGGTAGGCCATGCCGATCACCCTTATGCTGGATGGAAGCATGTGAGGCAGCTTTATTGGGACCACGTCTCGTACATGAGACTTCTGAGCAGGTAATGATGATTCAGAAGAAGATGGATACCGCAGAGTCTCATCAGAAATATTATGCTAATCACCACAGAATAACTTTGGAGTTCGTGGTCGGGGATTAGGTTTTCTTGTGTGTTTTTCTGAGGCTCGGACACATACAGATCATGAGACAGGTTATACATTCACCGAGGTATGTGGGGCCATTCGAGATTCTGGAGAGAGCCAGGATGATTTCCTACTAGTTGTAGTTACCATAGAGGTATCGATCCATGCACGACGTCTTCCACGTATATTAGTTGGGTCGTTATCATTCAGACACATCTCATGTCTTTCATCCAGAGGAGGTTGAGCTTTAGAACGACGCGTCCTTTGAGGAGCATCTAATTCCTATCATTGACAGGAGCACGATGGTTCTCTGAGGCCGGTCAGTTCCTCTCGTACTGGTGATATAGTAGCATGGCTGAGTGCAGGACAAAACCTGGGAGCGGGAGACAGATGTATGTGCTCAGCGGTCGGAGTTGTTCACGGCTATATCTTCTCCACCCTTGGAAGGGAAATTCGGGTAAAATTTTCTTTAAGGGGGGAAGTTTGTAAGAACCCAGTTCTTACTTTTGTGGTATGGGTTTGCAATTTTCCCTTTTCCTTAAGTGTTTCTGACAAAATAAAGAAAATGGGGAAAATACACAATTTTTTAAAGTACACGTCGTGTACTTTACCACACGCCATGTACTTCTGGCTGTGTGGAATGAGTACACAGGTCGTGTTGCAATGTTGGTGATGAAGGGTGTAGGAACCGACTACACGCCGTGTATTGTTACTTTACACGCCGTGTAGTTAGTCGATAGGGGAATTGTAAGGTGGTGGCCAGTTGTGCGACAGCACACGCCATGTACTGATGCAGACATGCCATGTAGTCATGTCGGTAGGTGAACAGTGCCATACTGGCGGGAAGCCTCCATGGAAACTTATAAAAAATGCGAAGTACAAGCTGTGTACTTGGAAATACACACTGTGTACTTTGTTTTTTCACTTAACATTGGCAGTATCCTCCCCTATTCATAGGGAAGGCTTAGAATGGGATGAGGGCTCGGGAGAGTAAGGTTAGAGCTTTGGAGGTCTGTCGAGCACATGTCAGGAATCCGTTTCCACATTAGACGATCTCGTTGGAATCGCACTGGTAAGACCTCCTCTGTCCTTAATCCGTTCTTATAAATTCTTTCCCGAGGGAAAGTTATTTACGTTTGAATTGGTTTTCTTCTTCATAAGATCTATTTTGTTTTTGGGCCGTTTCTGGAATCGACGTTCGCGTATATCGTTCATTGGTGTTAAAGGTAGGTGGCTTGGTCTTTAATTTCTAACTGATGTGTGTTTTGTGTATTTTAGTTCCACAAACCCATGTTGGGGTGTTGTGTGGGTGAGGTCATGGCTTTTTAAACTACCTAAAATTGTATATGTAATTAAATGTGATAATAAAATGCTTGTTGGGATCAGTTCTTGGATCCAGGACCACCCCGAGGGTGCATTCCTCTGTTTAGCCGTTTGGCTAGGATACCCGAGGGTATGCGTTGTTAATATTATGCATTAATTTTGCCTTGAGAGTAATTGAATGTGAATGTTTAATTACATGTTGGGCATGGCCCGGATACTTTTTTTCTGAGGGCAGTGTTTTACTTAGCCTATGAGAGTTGTTTTCTTAGCCCGAGGGAAAATGTTATCTTAGCCTGAGGGAAACTTCTTCTGTGATTGTGGGAAATAGAATCTATGCCCGAGGGCGACACTACCTATGCCCAAGGGAAATATCTGTTATGCCTGTGGGAAATTAACTGTGGGTTGGATTCTGATTACCTAAGGGTAATGGTTAGCATGTCTTAGGATGCTGACGTTTCATATAGAAATTCGTTGTGCTGTTTTCTTATATTAAATGGATTTATTGAATAATTAAATAGAAATTTAACTGGTAAGTTAGTTACATTTGAGTACTGCTTAGTTTATTCCATTTTACTTTTTCACACTGTTGTTGCATGTACACACACAGTTGGGCATGAGCCTTTGGTGGGTGCCCATTGGGAATTATTTCTCACTCCCTATTTGGGTCATGCTTTTCTTCCCAAACAGATTATATTTTTGTAGGTGTAGATATGGCCAATGGTATTTATACTAGTACTTGATTACTGCTAGGGTGTTGGAGAGCATGTGACCAATCATTGTCTCACGATGTCATTGGATGTTCTATTTTTTTATGTACTTGTACATCAGTTGTAATGTATTTTATTGCAGTGTAACATGTTTTGGCTATTTTATAAAATAGTTACATTTTTCATCTTTGTCTATATATGACTGCTAGTTGTCCATTTTGTAATAAGTTATCCATTTCAGATATATATATACTCTTTCTGCTTCTGCTGTTGTTGTATGTTTTATTTTTTCTACTGCGTTGCACTTTGATAAATGAGGGAATAGTTTCCCCACTATCAGACCTGGGCCCTCGCTGCTAGTCGGCAGCCACTAGTATTTGGGGAAATGTTCTTGAGGTCACGTGGAGAACCGGGTTTGGGGCACCCATTGCGTGGCACCTGGATCCGGGATGTTAGAACTCCTTCCACTTGTAGGAAAAGAGATTGAAGCCTAATTATTGATGCGTCATAATATACAATGTTCTCTATACTAGGATTTAGTATAATTAGGATCAATGCTGATGTTCACCATACCATAAACCAATGAAATGAGTTCCCCAAGGAATTAGACCCCATGAATCATGAAATATAGATTACATTATTACGATGATCGCAAAAAAAAAGATATCAACTTTTCTAGACACAATTACACAAATATATAAAATATAACGTGACCCCGGATTTTAACTTTGTCAATCAAAAATTAGTTCTTTTTTATCATGGAATATTACTATTTATCTCTTAGCATACTCTATATGATGTAATTATGTGTGGAAATATAATATAATGTCTAATATTAATGTAATATACCATCCAAAAAATAAAAACAGCACATCCAGGTATGTATAAAAAACCCAATTCCTCAGGTCCATGAAGATATCAGTTTTGTTTGATAGAAGGAAAAATCATAACAAGATAATTATACAAGAAATAACTACTTCATAATGATGTATTTGTTATATCGTAGGGTGAGACTCACACATAATGATATATTAATATAAAATAAATCATTAAGAATATGATTTCTTCTCCATGTTTATTGAAAATATTATTTATATGAGTATGTGGGTCCATGTTATGAACTATAATAAGATTCAACTAAAAATAATCCACACATTGAAAAAGGGTACCATCAAATTTATTGGAGAAAATTACATGTGAAACCCAGGGAGAGGTATTATGTTTTATAAAACCATTTTCATATACATCCTCCAACTACCAATTGAATTGTTAAATCTTATAATGATTCCTCCCTTATACTGAAAAAGATGAAATTTATACTCATAGAAGTTTATTAGTGGTGAAATGTACCATTATATTAAGAGGTGGCTAAAAACATTCATCCAAAAATATAACTCCAAATAGTTCAACCATTTTTAGAAATATAGCCTCTAATAATCATTAAAATGGTGGAAAATTGCGGTTTAAACATTGTCCAGCCCATGATGCTCAATTATAGCTCACGTTTTGTAGAAATACCATTCTTTGTTGTGAATTAATGTACCAAATTTGCGTGTTGAGAAAAAAACTATCCAATGATAAAATTGAATTTATTAACAAAAGGGTATTTCCAATTCCATCCTGAGAATTATTTGTTATATTATCATCTCGAGGGAGAAAATGATAGAGGAAAAAATACCCAAGTATCTAACAAGAAACATGTAGCTATTGAAGAAACATTATGAATGAGTTCCAAGAAGTGTTTCAAGATATTTCACGCCACAAAAGTATTCAATAATGAGACTAATAATTTCCATCAAATTGATATATATGAACAAGTGTGAAGAACATATTTCATTCATAATGGATAACAATGTTAAGGAAAATATGTACATAAGTTGTAGTATAGATGGCTCAACACTCTATTCCTTATGTGTAGGTTGTAATATATATACTTGGCCAGATCCATGACCATAACCTACAACTTTAACTCCAAGTGTAGTTCAACTATGATGGTGGTGCGCAACATATATCTGATATCCATGGCCTAAACATCATCCTTATCACTCGCCTAAGGACATTATGGAGTCATATATCTATAATTCCCTAGACACAAATCAAAACACATACTATGTAAAAACAATTACTGATAGAAAACAATGACAGGCTCATGGAATGAATTTAAGAGATATACTATCACATTTACCATTTCAAAAGTTATTTTTTAATGTGATTCTATGTTTACCCAAGAATGACTTATTTTGTGGAGTTTCAATTACAAATTCTAGAGATAAAAACACATTATGTTATAATTGTAATCTAAATTTTATAGGAACATTTTTCCTTAAGGAGTTAAAATTTATGATATACATATGTGTTTAGTTATATGTATTTCCATTCTCATTTTATAGAAAACTATGATTCATAGATACAATTAATATTACATGAAATCAAAAAATTGATTTTACATTCAATCATAGAATGGATTATTTCAATTGATGATGGTTCTATTACATGTATTTCTATTTACAATTTATTGAGGCAAGAATTTCAAAATTATAATTTGAATCGATTTAATAAAAAAACTACTGTTTCTATTCATATAACTAATATTCCATAGATGAAACATTTCATACCTGTTTAGGTAACATTACACCACCATGATGTATGAAAAACCCCACTTAGATTAATGAATACACATTAAGTAGCTAGTTATTCCCTCCCTTTACAGTAAGAATGTTCATAAATTACATGTCTATCGATCAATTCACACAAAATAGAAAATAGAAAATCTTTCAATGTAATATGAATTGAAAGGAATATTATTGACACATATAAATCATAAAATTCCTATGATGTTTCGTGAATAAATTTACGCATACCATAATGGCCAGAGGGTGAAAATAAAAAATTATAATAATAGTTATATATAATGTAAGTCACCCAACAGTGAAATTAGTACAACTATAACAGATAAAATCTATTAAAACATATATTGTGCCTAATAAATTCTTTTCCCCACTAAATATGGGTAAGATACTCCTAGGAATTACTTACTACAATTTTTTGACTTGTCCAAGTCTCCTGTATACCAAAACAAAATAGTAGGAAAAAGGAAAATTGATCCCCTCAAACAACATTCTAACTTCCCAATCTATTTTAACTAATATATAACTGATTCGGATTTGTGACATGATCTCTCGAACACCTCCTAGAATGCAAGAGGTCTTCGACTAGTAGTATGGGTCTATAATGGTATAGTTGGTTGACTGTGCAATATTTATTAGAGTATATCACAATGATAAATATTAAATATTTCAACAATGGAAATAATAATAATCCAACAGAAATAATAACAATACATATAGTAATATCAAGGAAAAAATAAAATAGAAACATATATGGATGATTTCATGACAATAAAAAATGTGAACCTAGCAGGTATTAGAAAAAGGATACACCAACACCAACACATACAAAAAAGGAAAAAAATTAAAAAAAACATATATCTTCTAAGGATCCCAAGAAAATTCCCAATCATCTGCTTCCATGATCCCATGCCAATGAAAATCAAGAATCCATTGTTGGTAATTTCAATTTATCCTTTCAAGAATCCAAAATATATTTTCAGGTACCAAATTGTGTACTAAATAGGGTATGGGTAAAATTATGTAAGCCTCAACCAATGATGTCTAATTAAAATATAGAATACAAATATAAAATTTAACAGTTTCAACTATAATAATCGAATCTCTAAAAATTTATAAAAATCATGTCAAGATTGAGTTCTTCATTAGGTACCTAAATGGCCCTACCAACATCGGCCAAATCTAAATTTATCTGAACATATGAACATTTAATTAGGTTAAGGACCTATGGATCATATCCATTTAATATATGAAATAATGATAAGCGTTACAATGAGTACCCATGTACTTAATGTCCTCAAAAGGTCAATCTCACTTGTATTGATTGACAATGATTTTATGCTATGGGGGAATGAGTATAATCAATGGGATGAACAATGAAATACTCTATCTTATCAATAGACAAAAATATCTGGTTATATTGGGACATAACTTATTAGATCCAGAGGAGATAATACAATAATGTTTGTACCTAAGAAAATCAATCCAAATCCATAGAGATGATCCACAGATTTCTAATTTTCATAGTAACAATGTGAATCTCTAGTGCCTATCCACGTAATTCACATATATAATACATTGAAAAAAATCATGATTGGTATCTCACTTGGTGATCACATTACTGAATTGGATGGAATATAATGGGTTCACCCAGGGAATTCTATGATGGGAATCCACGTTTTACTGACAATATGGCGCACCATAAATAGTTTTATCATGATCTGTAATTTTTCAAGCATCATATATGTAGTAAAGGCCCATGATTTCTATCCAATTTATTTAAAAATTTCATTCATTCCATTATTTATATCACATTCATGTGATTAAAATTTCTAAGAGAAGTATACATGAAATATTTAAATTTATTTAATTCATATCTTCCATTCCTTATATAGGTAACAAACTAAACACACATGAATCGAGTTTTAGATAACATTATTAATTGTTTTATTGAATATTAAGTCTAACACACCCAAATGGGTGGTTCAACATGTGGTCATCAAGATAAATCAGGGTACACTAGTCTCATAGAATTCATTTTTTAGGGATTAGATAATTATTTTATGTTCTATTAATTCGAGGAGAAACACATGGGAATCCAAGTGTGTTGAGGAACATTTAATAATTATAAACCTCAGAACATTTAGGAAAAAGTAGTAGACCATTTAACATAGCATCATATTATGTTCTTTATCTAATATCATATTTATATTGGGGATTGGATTAGATAAAAAAATGTAAAAAGTGATATAAAAATAGAGAATATGAGCTTGTACGGTGATAAAGTCGAGGACGATGGATTAAATATAAAAAATCAGGATATGTTCTAGATTTATAGAGGAGGATCCAACATGTTAAATAAAAATAGAACTAGACTCCAAATGGTAGAGATTATAAAAATACTAGATGTGGTAAATGAAAGATCTATCAAGTGTGGGATTCTTTGAAAATTATAGGGAAGTATAAAATAAAGTTTAAAATCGAATAGGGGAAAATACAATTTACCATGATTTTTAATAGGGAAGACTTTTTGGAAACACGATTTGAAAATATATGCACCAATAGTGTGAACCTACTATTAGTGGTTCTAGAACTCACACAGTCCTTGAAAATGGAATGATAAACCAGGAAAAAAAATCCATTTGTCACAGTCATAAGGTGAAAATCCATCAATTTTTAAGAATATTGTTAGACAAACTTTGTCCAAACCATGTGTGGTACACATGAAATAAATTTCAGCTTTTTAATGGCTCTGAGGAATTTGTTAAATAGTTCAAAAACCATAATTCACCCTATAATAGTTTCATTTTTTAGGTTCACAATTAGTACATACCATGCACCACATCCCATTTCTCCCAAAAACATAAACTCTTCGCCCATAACTAAGACTGAATTCCCCTAAAGTAGCCATAACCCCTTTAGGATCTTCTATTAAGGTAAAACAATAGATTTAGTCTAAAATTTAAATGATCCATACCTCAATGAAAATATAAGGTATTATATTTTGAGTGTTATAGAGATAGATATTTTCCAATGAAAATCATTTCAGAAGTGATGAAAAATTGCCCATGAAGGGGTGTTTATATAGGCCTGTGCAACATAGATCTTTCAAAAAAAATTCTTGATTAGTTTTTATTGAGAATCATGATTATGAATAATATTGATTATTATAAAATTAGTAGACTTTAATTATGAAATATAATTTTCTTGGACATTTTAACATTCCAAAAAATAATTGGCATTATTAAAACATTTTATTCAAAGTAAAAAACAAAAAAAATGTGTTTGTTTAAGAATGAAATATAACATAGGATTATATTTTATATTGAAATAATGTAAAATAATTATATTATTTTTAAATTCATTATTTATCCTATTAAATATATTTTAGGTCATTCCAATGGTTTCATAAAATTTTTATTCATATTTATATAATCATGAGATAATAAATTTTACAATATTGGTTAAAACTATAATTTTTCACTATACGTTGAGAAAAATAATTTATAAGAAAAAATTAATGGACAAGAAAAAATTTATTTTAATATGATTATTTGATTTTATTTCATATTTTTAAATTCCAAATATAAATTTAAGATGTCTAAGATTAAGAAATTCATATATTACAGGGGAAACAATTTTGTTTTCAAATAAAAATGATTTTTATTGATATAAGTGATAAGATCTCTTTTTTTATTATTTCTCAATTATTTTCTATTTTATGATAAATTATATATATATTTCAAACATATATCTTTCATATTATTTTTCATTTAATTATGCTTTTTTAAAAATACATATATAAGATAGAAATTTTGGTGTGATGAACATTATTTAGAGTGATACATCATTGAACATATTAATTTTTCCACAACTACATTAAATAAATTTAATGACGATTTTTTGAAAAAAATTACACCATAAATATGAGAAATATATATTGTGAATTAAAAATAATAAATACTTTATAATTTTATTTTAGAATAAAACATGTTGTTGAACATTTTAAATGAATTTTTTAGATTAATAATACATGCATATAGAATACGTTAAAATTCATTTAAAAGATAATTCTTGAATAACATTTAACTGAACAATAAAACCATATTATATATATAAGAAGACATCTATTTTATCAAATTATGCTTACATAATGACATATGATGTTACAAATTTTTACAAAATATCCAATAATTATATTTTATAATAATATGAAAATCAACATATTGACCATAATTTTTTAACAATTTGATGTAATTATTAAATTACTAATTAAATAGTAATATTTAAATATAACTATCTATTTAAGTTTGGTTCTTATGAAATTATACTATATTCTTAAGAATAATCATGAATACAACAAAAGAAATCTTATAAATGAATTCTAATTAATTATTACTTGGAATATTCAATTATAATATAAGAATGAAAAATAAATTATCATTATTATAGAATACATTATTAATAATAGATACATGATCAATTAAATGAAAAATATTAATATATGAAATAAAATTTATATAATATTCATTCAGTATAAGAGATAAATAATTTTTATTATATCATAAAATTTCATTAAAATATATTATATAAATAATTATGAAAATATTATATGGGTCCATATAATTACAAACATAGATAATAATGAATTTTACTTATTTAATTTATGAGAACAATATTATCAAAATAAATAACTAAATGTCTGTGTTATTACATCCTTCCCACTTAAAAAATTGCGTTTACACAATTTATACTCATTGATTAAAACATATTAATGTTGTCTCTAATTTTTTTTAAACAATTAAAAAACATATTGATACCATATAAATAAACTAGGATACGATTATAGTATGATTTAGATTATATGGGCGATAAATTTTAATTATTATGTGGTCATACTAGTATAACATAGCCTAGTACTCTAGAGTTAATGGTTATGTATATAAGGCTTTATATCCAAATCATTGTCACTACTAACTCCCAAATTTAATGTCCTCGATGTTTTTAAAAGAAATTAGCATCATATGAAAAATCAATTTTTATGAAATGTAGTTATAGAAAAAATGTACTATATATAATTTTTTAATTCTAATCCATTAAAAAATATATCCCCATTTTTCAAATCAAGAATGAAAGATAATTAATAATCTTAACATCCATTTACAGAGCCATTATAAATTAACCATCAAGATTGGCATTTGTTAAAGGTTATAATAAAATATAATTGACATAGATGGAAGAAGTAATTGCATTGACCAGTATAATTTTACCCTATTAAGCCTATTTTTCATAGCTTCTTAAGGGATATAGAAACATTGTGATTTGTCTTTGACCAAGATGATGAAGATATTCAAAAATAGAAATTGAAGTGAAATAATTTATAAGAGAACCTTGAAATCGAAGGGATCACTACCCCAATAATTATCTTCAAACTACCCCCACAAATTTACTATATCACACACCATACTATTAGGGTGTGTGTTATTGTAATAAGGGGTTATATATCTAGACCATAGAAAAATAAATTTTATATTTTTTTTAATATAATAATGACTATGTTTACCATTTTTCACTATGACATTTAATATATTTTATCATTTAATTTTTTTATTAAAACATATATTGATATGAAGAACCCAAAATTTCAATTTTGGAGAATATTTAAAACACACTTTCTTATAAATTGATTTGTTTTGAAATAAATCTCATTTTAATGAAATAGTATTACTAAATAAAATTAATTTTAATAAAAATTATTATACAATTAAAAAAAGTCCAAAATATATCTATAAGAGTAGGAAGGTTTTTTATTTTGTAAAAAATATTTTTTTCTATAAATAACAAATTTTATTTCAAAGAATAAATTCCATTTTTTTAAAATTATTTTTTAAAAATAAGTATAACATTTTAATCAACACATTAAAATTATAATAAAGATAAAATTTTACTAATTATATAAAATAATTAAATTTTTGTAAAGAATAAAATACAGTATAAATATAAACTACGTAATAGAAAGTAATTATAAAACACAAATAAAATAATAAATTCAATAAATGAAATCCATGACCAAAACATATAATTTCATTTAAAATAACTTGTTTTCATGAAGATTGATTAATTATTAAAACCTAGAATGAATCATCTAAAACCTATAATATATGTTAACATTTAAAAAATAATTTTCAATATGATTAAGTTACATATCATGAATGGTATCATTTAAATTAGATTGGATCATAAAAAATTAAAATATTTGAGACCTTCCTGATTTGGTAGAAAACATGGTCCACAACCATGTTAAGGTTTTTAATATTTATTATATTATTACTCAAATTCCAAACCACATGTTGATAAATAAATAAATAATTCCTTACTTTTCAAGTAAACACCCACCAAAGTTCCTTTTCCACTTCACTCAAATCCAATTGACCAGAAATTTACTCTCCCACTCACTCTCTAAATCCTTCTAATGGTGTTCCTAAGACCTAATGAAGCTCATCACTATAATTTAAAATAATTCTCTAATGTAAGGGATTTTCTTCATTTTTCTCTTCATTTAAGAATATCCTTTGTATTTTATATTTTCAATCACAATTGATTATGCTATCATGTGTTTAAAAATATATATTTATCATTAAATTTAATTTATAATAATGAGATATTATTTATCCAATCTCATATTACCTTTACATAAGATGTTATTATGCCAAAGTATGGGATCCTCTTACTCTCCCTCTTTATTCATGTACTTTATTTATATTAAGGCATTTTAATAACAATTTTACATGTGTAAATGTGTATTTAAACATCTCTTTATTCTCATTATGATGATCGTGCAGTGAGAGACCACCTTTCACTCTCATTAATTTCCTCCATGAACAATTATTTATACCTGTTATGCAACCAAAATTATAGAATGTTGTTCATGAAAAAAAATTTATATTGGGAATACACATCTTCATTTTTACTAAATGATATTAAACACGATTTTAATATCCATTATTGGCCTTGTATTTCAATGTATCCAACCCACATTCCTTAATCATGGGATGAAAAAATATTAAATTCATTCTTAGGTTGTATTCTCATTGAGTCACAAAAATATATATACAATATATGATTATGATGGGTTGTACTTGAATTTTATTTTCCCTTAATGCATTGTGTAATGTTTTATCCCATGAGATACCATATATGGTAGATCATAAATTAACCAAATCATATATTGTTATGATGTATTTAATGTTAGACTTGAATTATAATTTTGATTTCTTGTTTTATATTGTTTTCATAGTCCTATTATTCCAAGAGGATAGATTATTATTTCACGATTTAATATTGATTCTCACATCTCTATGTCACTATTTTATTCCTCTTGACTCAAATGTAATTCCTTAAATTTTTTATTCATCGACTATAACATTATTGGGATTTATAAATTTCCTCTTTATAATGTATGTCCCTAGTATACACTATGGAGTATTTGACAATTAATTTAATTTAGTGGAATGTTAATAAGTCTTTAAACAAATTTTTTTTTTCAATGTTCCATGTTATTGGGATACATATATAACTTCCTAAAAAATTAGAATAATTATTTTTTATTTTTGTATTATGTTTATTAGTATATTACAAATCATGACATAAAACATATTAATTATATGAGGGGTAACACCGAAAAACAATATTGATATAATACCCACTGAAGCACCACCCCACCTAGACTTCCAGATTTAGTTCTACACATACAAACATTTGTACACATAAAAATAAAATAACCCATATCCCAAAAAAACTAATATTTCATTGTTTTATGGGAATAGGAACATTTACATAACGAGATTTTAAAATTTAATAAAATATTTCATCATAGGTCTATTAGAATTATATTAAAATCCAGTTCTCCCCAATTATCACCTAGGAAAATATAGAAACATATGAAAGGAGTGATCTAAAATACTTTTTATGAAGTAGAACTTTTCAATGAATAATATAAGAGTTATTAATAGATCAATAACCACTGAGAAACTATGAAAATAAAAGAAATAAAAAAAATTGAATAAGGGGATAAAATTATAAGAAGTGTTAATGAGGAATGATATAATAATCATACACCATAAAATGATGTTTCAATGAGGACAATCCTGAAACCTTAATAAAAAATATAATTAAATGAAACCCTATGATATCAATTAGAAACCATGGTGATCTAAAATATTAATGTTGTATGACATGGGAGAGTGTAACATATAAAATCATATTAAATCAAAATTTTATATCATGTATAACCACTAAGATATTCATATCATATAGTGTAAGGATAACTTCCAATGGCATATAATATAATGTATTGAGGTTATCGGATCATGTCCAAGAATATTAGTATGAAAAAATCTATCCAAATTAATCATAAGCATAACATCGTGAGAAATGATAACCTCATAATGTTCAATTATAAAATAGAGTTATCAAGAGGTGTAATTTATCACCCAATGAATTTTAGGGATACATATTTCTACCACCAAAAATTGTAATGAAATATCCATATATATATATGTGTGTACCACCCCTAATCTACATTTTTATTTTATTATAATAGGTGTTTTCTTAAAAAGGTAAAGAGGGAACCCTTACAAAACCCGAATTCCCAGAGGTATTATGGCCAATAATTACATGGCTCTTTATTCATATAGTAAAGATGACCTTATAACCTTATTAGACTAAACAACGCATGAATAAATTCACACCAGCACCTATGCATGGGAATTCCTATCACACCACCTAGTTTTTTTATAAACATATTGTACTTTGTATAGAGCTCCGTAGTGGAATTGTGTGTATGTCATATCTCTCCATGATTCGTAGGGCTAGTTAGCTCTTCCTGAAGAATACTATTTCATTGATCCTTCATTATGGTGATTCCTAGTATAGGTGATCCATGATCAATTTTATGTACCAAATGCCTTATAGCATAAATTATAGTGATAGTTTGAATTTCTGTTGTCCTAAAAGACAAATTTTTTTCCTAAAATTGTATTTTGGAAAAATAAAACTATTTCTATAGTACCACAGTAGAGTAATTTCTATAGATCCAATTACAGTACTCTGACAATATTTTTATGAATTTGCGCCCACCCAATTTCGAACATGTGTTTCAAGTAGGTGGACGAGATGAACTTACCACTAAAGAAATCCCCCAACTATATATATATATATATATATATATATTTCTGTGTGTGTGTGTCTATGTGTGTGCATTTTTTGCACATTAATATAAGAACCATAATAAAACCATCAAAATCATATCCTGATTAACCAGAAGAAATAACATGGGAATCTAAAGGAACAGAGAATATATCTAGATAAATAACCATCAATAAAGATAATAATTTATAGTTTATTCAAATCATATAAAATAAATAATATTACATTATATCTACTCTATCTATAGTCAACTAGATATCTGAGTATCTATGTGAACACCCATCAGTCAAAAGAAGAAGTTATATTTTAAAAAAAAAGCAATAGTATTTTTAGGATGTTTAACATTTTTAATTATTGACGATAATATATTATAATTGTAAATATGGATATTTCCTCTTATATATATTTTATTTACAGTACACAAATTATTCCTAGGAACATTGATAATGAAGACGAAGAACATTTTAAAATAGAATCCAACTGAGAAAATAAATCATAATAAATTTTCAAATAGGTTAATATGAATGTGTATTTATATAGAAAAAAATAATTTAGAAGAAGTTTGGAGAACCCATCAAGATAAATCAAATAATTAAACTAATATTGTATTCCACATGGATTGAGGTTTATTACTAATCTCTAGGACATGGAGACATGAACCTGGTTACATTAAATAACCTCTAGGGAATTATTTCACCAATTAGAACTTACTAAATGCATGCATTAAATTGTATTACCACACAATAATAATTATATTCAACCAAAAAACAATTCATCATTAGTAACAAATAAATTATTAATGAAAAATACTTTAAAAACAAAAAAAACATTTCATAAAAGTGGAATAAAATTGGTATCTAATGTCAAAATGTCATTAATAGAAAATTGTGACAGAGACCCAGACAACCAATTTTTAATTCCTATTGTTTAAATAAAATTAAAATATATAATAATGAGGTGTCCTTATAATACGATTTCATGATGAATAAAATTACTCAGATGGTGTTAATCAGGAAGAGCCATCCATGTACACATTATTGTTGTTTATACATGTGTCATGTAAAACAAAGTCAATATATTTTCCATAGTATATTAAGAATTATTGGCACAATTACCAATTGGATAAAACCATGAAACAATTTATGTATTATAATAAAATAAAATGAACAAATGCATTGAATCATTTTTCCATAAGTATTCATCATCAAAAACATTTCACATGAAATCATTCCTATAGAATCCCATTTGTTTTATACATGAAACAATTTATTTCTGAAACATAATCAATATTCATCATATAATGAAATAAAATACACTTTCTATAAAAATTCTCAACAAACAAAAATTGTAATTATAGAAATATAAGAATAACTCTATAATTCAATCATATAAGTTGAAATTGGCCTAATATATCATATGAAAATAAAACAAGGCACTAACATAATATAATAATATATATAGATTTATGGTTATTTGGTAATGTTCACCATGGGATCTAACCCTAGGGATCTATGGAGAGCGAGTCTAAAACAAAATATGAAAAACATGAAGCTCCCACGACCATCCCCTTTCCCAACTCCAAAGATCCAATTTATTCACTCAACAAAGTGGAATATCACATTTTCTTATTCCCCATAGTATCTTGTGATCCCATTATAAATAACATAGATGATATCACAATTCTCCTCATAATGGATCTATCAACCAATTTAACAACACATGATAGGTTACCCATGACCTATTTGATTCTAATTATATCAACACCACATGATCAATTCATAAAACATTTTCAAATATGATTTATCAAAAAAAATGCATATTCTAGTAAAAGAATTTTCCTCATTGAATTTCTATATATAAATCCTCTTTGTAAATAAATTTAAAATAGTAAAATATATTTGTGGAATTTTATCAAACATGTGGGTTTCATTAAAACTAAAACCATTTTTGAAACCCCATGAAACATCCAATTCCAATTCTAACAAAGAGTCACAATAAACAAATAATGGAGATTAATAATTAATCAATTCAATTGTAATTTAATAATAAAATAACGAATGTGATTATGAATATAATGGTCCGTGAAGGAAAACAACCTAAAATATTGATTCCTACCTCATAGTTGGTACAAAACTGAACACTATTAATTTAAACCATAACATTTATGAAGTATAATACCTCTCACACCTAAAACATAATAATTCAAAATAAAAACCACATTAAACACACAATAATTTGACATCACACCATTCAGGTCTTCCACCTTTCATAGAATTTGAAGAACAATGAATGAGAAGGGATAAATATGAAGGCATCTGGAAGATGATTGATTAACTCAAGGAAATATCCCATGGATCCATTGTGAATCCTCTAGAAATAGTGTATATATTATTTAACAAAAAATGAGGGACATGGACAAGAAATTAGAGGGAAAAGGTGATGAAATGTAACAAAGAACATAATGTAATATTTGAATAAAGGAAAATATTTTGTTATCCAGAAAACTCACATGGTTCGAATATAGTTCGAAAATTTGTGCACCAACCATGAAGGATTTTATAATACTCAAAAATCAAGCCTCATGGTTACCCATAGGTCTCACATGAGTTGTATAACAATGCTGGAGTTGTGAAAAATACTAGGGTCCCCAAAAATATCTTTATCACATAATTAGATGCCCAATTATAAAAAACATCCCCCAAGAGTGTGATATGGTTTTTTATACCAAAAATTAAAATTTATGTCCCCAACTCATAGAAATTTAAAAATTGATATAATACGATTAATAAAAAATCAAATTAGAAATACAATTGACCTAATGAGTGTTAAAAATTCGCCATCCTATCAGATTTTATACATAGAAACTCATATAACATCATAAAAAAATGTGAGGCCACTACACCCTCACCATAGAGTACCATTACAATGTCTTGTCGTTATCTCCATTATGCTACAAAATCACTTGAACCAAGGATTCAATATAACAGAAAATACCATGCTTTGATAAAACACAATAGAAAATCATACTCCACAATTGTGATATCTAGATTATCCTTAAAATATTCTAACTCTATGACCTAGTATGGGTTTGAATGATATATTCTCTAAAGGTAGATATAAATGATTTCATTAAATGAGGTAATCCAATGTTGTTAAAAAATCTAGTTAGAAATAATCCCAGGATTTTCCAAAACCCTAAATAACGCTACATAAAATGGTGTTGAAATCTCTTTCTTTCCAAAGAAATGATGTCCCAGTCAAAAAAATACCCGCAATAACACGTAATCATAAACATAAAACTCTAGAAATTGATGATATATATCAACATATAATTTCAATTGACATTCAGTTATAATTTATCTTATATAAATTAGCTACTTCTTCTTCCTCATATTTTCGATGAGTCTTAGTCACAATAGGGAACACTCACCCACCTTATCCCAACATAATGAAGGCTTGAATTACCTAATATAATGCCTCAATCAGGTCCATCCTGATTGGGGAATTATAAATACTATTATATGAATACTCATCCAATGATAGGTGAATTTCAAATAAAAACCTCATGTTAAGAAACCATGCTCAATGAAAATCATATAGAGTCTATATAGTTCTCATTCAGTAACCATCCATTTGCGGGTTGTATGTTATTCTCAACCTTATGTTGGTTCAAAAATCCTCCTTTATTAATATAAAAAACTAATAAGTCAAATGGGAATACCAATAAAAAACAATCATCAATGGAACTCCATGAAGAAAAAAAATTGTTTAATATACAGGTTCATGAGATTCTATATACTCACAGACTCATTGATGAGATGAAAAGGGAATAATTTCATACAAAATAAAAATCACCCATATGGTGTCTTTCCCACTTATATTATGTGATTTTATGATAATTAATCCCATATAGATCGCATCCGACATCCACAGGGAAATAGAAGAGGTTTTAATAACAAAACATGCCCTTGATGATCAAATTTGATTTTTTAGAAGGTCAAATTTATTATTCGAATTACATAATATATAGAAACATATTAGGTCACCAAAACTATTCCTCAATTTATAATAAATAGTCATAGTCTTAGGGTGCATGACATCTCTAGAAGGTTGTGCCTCATGCATCACCACCTACCTAAAGGAAAAATCAATTTCCTACCACATCCTCCTGAAGAGAAAACAAATTGGAGCCCAAGGAGCAAAAACCCACTGTCCCACCAACATTTAAAACACTTATAATCTATTTAAACTTGGGAATAAATACTTTATTACTCCAAAAAATGGATGATTATAGAGGGCGTGATCTTTGCAGTGGTCAAAAAGACATACTTTCTATATTCCCCATCTTCAAGATGTTGATCAATAAAAGTCCCATCAAGGCCCACCCATCAACTGAATATCAACTATATTTAATCAAAACCCTACTTCATAAAGCACTAATGTCGACGTTAACCTTCCCACGTGTATAAGAATGATAGAAATAAATATAATTATGATACTCTAAAAAGAGTCTATACCTAATGATAAGTTCCCTTTTTTTGTATAAATTTGCTATAGAATTCTAGGATCCAAATATAAATAAAATATATCGTTGTTTGGATAATGATACCACATATTCAAATCATGCCTAATAACATCAAACTCCAAGTTATTGATTGGAAAACTAATCTATTGTGGGAATAGAATCCATGAGGCTCATGCCCCCACATATTCATCCTACATTAGTACAAATCACAAACAACTTTGGTGGATTCAAAATACACATCATAAAAGACCATAGGCTTCTAATGTATCAAAACTAGAGCAGAAGTAAAATGGTATTAGTACTCCTGAAAAGAATATTGGTCCTTCACACAGTACTCAAACATCACCCCTTTATTTGTCATATCAATCAAGGGAGTATATATCCTGGAGAAGTCCCAAATGAAGTTTCTATAATAATCTTTCTAAAAAAAATCTTCTAATCATGAAAACATTCTTAGGCTTCTCCCAATACATGACAGATAAAACCCTATTGGAAACCACTAAATATCCTATAATATAAACGAAATTTTACAACATCTTCGGCATCCTAAATGAAATACTATAATATTTATTGCTTTAACTATAAATTATGTATATCTATATTCATAAAATAACATCTAGATGTTCGACATGATACTCCTACATCTTGAAATTCACCAATATTTCATAAAAAACGTTATTATGAAGAATAAAAAATAATGGTGGAAGATCTATTTATTCAATTCCATAAAGACCACAAGAGGATTAGTAAGGATTAAAGACATAAAAAAATTTTAAATTGTTCCATAAAATCATTGAAAGGAAGTGTCAGGGATATCATCCACATGGACCCTCAATTGGTGGTACCTGATCTCATTTGTTTTAATAAAACCCAATGATATCCTAGAGGATGTTCGAAAAGATCATCTATTTGTTGAAATAGTAAATTATCCATAATGGTCACCTGATTGATCATATGGTAATTTATGATATATAAGAGTAATATATCAAACTCAATTTAAAATATAATAAGTTAAACCCACGATGACATGCCTAAAAAATAAATCCTTTATAATCAATGTTATGAATATGAAATTTTATCTCTCTCATCTATACTGGAGTCATGAGATATGAGGGAATGAAAATCCATCTCATCCCTTGGTGTAGATATATAGTGAGCCTTATATATCACTTGAGAATAGACATATAAAAATCCATTAAAAATATCTGGGTATCATTGCATAAAAATTGGAAGGTCACTTTCTAAACAATACTTTGAGAAATTAATGAAAATCATAAACAACTATATAGAAATAAATCTATTCTTGGAAATAGTTAGTCTTGCCTACTAGATCATAGGCCATACTCACAATTGATTACATGATTGATCCCATATGGAGATTGAGACCACAAACAACAATTAAAATTAATATATGATTTGATTCTAATAAAACAATATACATTAAAGATATTTTCAAAGACATCTACGTCTAACATAAGGAAATACCAAATTACATCCATGTTAGTGGTCAAAACTAGACACTCTAGTCCCATAATACAATTATCCATTATTTATAAAAATTAGAAAAAGAAAATTCATAATAAAAGGTAATAAATATTCTTTCATACCAAATAATTAAAAAAATAATATGAAAAAAATAAATTGGAAACACCCATATCAAATAAAGTATATTCAATGGAAGAAGCAATGAACACCATATATCTCATGATAACATACAAAAGTTCGTAGTCTTAAGGTGCCACTTCTACTACATCATGATATCTTGTCTCATTACTTCCTTTAAAATTATTTTCCTAGTGAAAATCCCTTATTCCCTTAGGGTGATATCCATCGGCCTTAGAAGTATTACATCCATACTGAGAACACAAAGAGAATATATGAACCAATTTTACCCCCAAACACAAAAATAATTGAAGTGGACATGAAGATGGCATGAATTGCCACACTAGTTGAACATCCTCAGAGCCCCTAGGTTACTAGGATTGGTATTGCCATCCTTTCTAGATAGATAATATACCACCTTTATATGACCTAAATAAATCACTAGTTCTATACCCAAAAACATATAAACAATCTTTCTACTCCTTGAATTGGATTCATAATGCATTCTATTATAACTGGATGAAGAAATATGGCTACTAACCTATGAAGTAACTCCTCCAAGACCTATCATCCCAGCTACATCTGCCTCTTCTATAGATTCCCTATCAGAAACCTTAGTGTTTCATGAAAATCATGGAAGAATAATAATGGACGTGATCTAAACTTCCAAGACCATATCGAATCATTGAGGCTTGAGGTAATTATTCACATGGAATTTATGAGATACATGAACATGATCAGGTAATATAGAAACATACTCCAATACCAAATGGTCATATTATTCAAACAGGAAATAATCATTGGCTATTGTAATAGTAAAAATCTAAGGGTAGATTTTCTCTGTAAAAAAATTATAAATTTCCCTGTGAGATACTTGGTCCACTTTTCTAGCTCCATTGATTTAAAATATTTCCTACCAATTCCTTCATTAGTATAGGTAGAGAATTCCACTATTTATGTCTAAGAGATCTTCAAAAATAGAAACATTCATTGGTATTTTAATACCTATTTTGTAGACTCATTGTATCCCCTTTCACCATGAATGTTGAACGGATTTTTCTTAGTGGTCTTTTAATCCTGGAATACAAAATATTTCTATTCTTAGACAACCACATGAACCATGGTCCAGATTGTATGGGATATAGAATGAACCAATTCATGATCATTAAAAGAATTTTCATATATGGAATTCTCCACAACACACTCATTTAGATTAAATGAGTCTATTTTGGGAATCATTTTGAACACAAAACAAGTCAAAATACCAATCAATAGACAATTGAATCTAAAAAATTGTCAAAAAATAAAAAAGGAACCCATTTAATATGAAAAAAATAACATTAATAAACTTTCAAAAAATAATAAATAAAAATATAAAAATTTTACACATTTTATCACTATGTGCAGTGTAGATGAATTGTTTGGTAAACTATTTTCCAATCGTGAAATAGAAACTTGAAGATAACAAATAAGGGCACAAGGATTCAACATAGTTAGAACAATCTAGGAACCAAACTATTCATGTCATTATGTAATCACCATTTCACCTCAAAAATAAAAAAACTCATATTTTCTCCCAATAACTCATAATAAGTAGGAAATCACAACAAAATCTCAATAATACAGCGGAGAACACTTCTCAAAACATAAAAAAAATACCAGACCACCCATGGAAACTCAAGGAACGACCTGATGAAGATTTGGCCATACAAACCACACCCTACCTCTTGAGAAACAATGGTACTAGGTCTAGTCTACACCTTAACCCCTAACAGTGAATTCTTTGGTTCCTTTTTATGGAAAACCAACCAAGGATGAGAATATTCAACACCCAAAATGGAACCTAATAACACCTGAAGCACGTTCCCCCATTGGTTGGTAAGAAGCACTATGTAATGATAAAAAATCCCTTGGAAATGTGTTTTTATATGGTAAATATGTAACACCCCATGCTTCCATGGTATGCTTCTCTTTGAATAGTATAGTAGCGTGTGTTGTACGCAACTCCGAGATTCTAACACGCCGCAACCAATCAAAGTAGCCGTTATGAATAGTAATACCCAATTTTTGAGATTTTCTAAATTTTATATTTCAAAATAGAATTAATTTTTGGAATTTTAATATAGAAATTATCCTATCATAAAACTTTTGTACTTTTCGGATAACTTTTATATTTTGATGATACGTGAAAATTACTAATTTTCAATTAAAAACAACTTTTTTAATCAAAATAATTAATAGTTATAAATTTTGAATTTGAGTGGTTTCAAAGTATATTTAAAATTTATTTTTACCATTTAATACAATTTTGGTCATTGGACATAATTTCACAATTAAACCGGACATAAACAAGTATCAATCTTTTGATAGTTATTATATCTTAAAAACAAGCTTTTTGTATTGACAGTGGGAATTAATTTTAAATTAATTTCTACCATTTCTGTGTTTTAAATTTGGAAAAAATGGATTCCATATTTGGAATCAGGATGTCCAAATCATGTAAATTGGTAACTTTTATTTTTTGTCATTTTGAATAATTACTTTGGTAAATATTTTATTTACCATGGTTAAAGGGTAAATCCTGTAAATATGGGTAAACAAAAATAATATTATAATAATAATAAATTACCCTAAAACATGTCCTAACCTTATTGGTGGATACATGTACGACAATGTTCATCTTTGGGTCGATTTTGGGACCCCATGGAGCCACATGTTGGTGATAAGGACAGTTTATATTAATTATGTTAAAATAAATACAAAAATGACATAAGTATATATCTTCTAGAAAAAAAAATTTACATAGGGTTATATATGTTGGATTTTAGATTATTAATATTCATTAGAACTCTAGAAAGATTTTATACATAATTTTATTTTATTTATAATTTTTAATAATTGAAATAGTAAAAATATATATGACACAATAATGATACAGTATTTTCTTTATTAATGAAAGAATAAATAATTGATATTATAAATGTTAAAATAAATATAATTTGATGGTTTTGATGACATAAACTAATTTTATTGGTTAATATGACATGTTAGTATTTATTAAATGAATTTGTATCAAATTAATAAAGCTTTTACGACTTTAAAAAAAATCAATTATTGAGTATTGTTAAAATTGGCATAAATGAGATTTTAAAACAAATATTATATTATTAATTTATATTATATTCTTAAAAATATTATGTTTGTCCAAATGACTCATATAATTATTGGTATATAATTAATGGACCACTTTGGGGTCTCTTGGATGTATATAGTAAGTTTATTAACTATATAATATAAAAATACAAATTGACATGGTAAGTGTAAAACTAATTAACTAAGAGTTAAAATTAAAGGATAAGGTTAATATAATGAACCAAACCATTCTAAATTCTATTTATTTCAGTGGTTTTTGTATCGTCCCCACATTAAAATTTAAATAATCCACTTTTTAACCATTATAAATCGAATATGAATTTATTATAAAATAATATTTCTAGATTTTCCTACGGTGCCCCTCCCCCTTATAAAAGGACACCACTTATAACCAATTATTCACACCTTCAAAGCCTTTTGGTTTAGCCAAACCCTGCCCAAATAATCTCTCAACTTCCCTCACTTCAACATAGAGGCCTTATTTGGATCATAAAGCCAACCTAAGGAGCCCTTTTGATCAAATCCATTGGAAGAACTCGAAGAAGAGGTAACACCTTAACCACCCCCTTTAAAGTTCCATTCTTCTTCAACTTATTCTTTCCTTGTTATTTTCATTCCAAAATAATAACTCCCATACCTTCTCTATAATGTGATGTTATTATTATTATGGAACAAACAAATTCATTATTCTATCCATCCCATGAATGACATGTCACTATACATGCCTATGTACGACCAACCGTCTCCACGTTGTGGTGTAATTGTTATTCAATATACTTTTATTTAAATGAGAATAATAATGATGCATAATTCATGTAAATAATAAATATAACCTAATAATTATTCTGTCTATATTATATACCATCCAATTATATATTATTTTCATATCAAAAAAATGATATTGTCGCTCGGGCATACGTACCGATTACCGTCTCCATGAACGCGATGAGATTCATTCCCCATTGTATCCATTCAAGACTAAATTTTATTAGATGATTAAAAATAATATTTAAGGACTTAATATCATTCTGGATATGAGTATGATATAACCTATCCATAACAAACACGGCTTATATAAAAGAAAATGGGTGAGTTAACACCCAAAACGACGATAATACTAAGGTTTTATTAACAAAGATATGTTAAAAGATCATATATGATATCATATTAATATATATGATAATTGTATAGTTCAATAAAAATTATTTCACCATCATACAAGAGGTAAACCTACCATCAAAAAAGTAAAAGTACCAGGTAAGGGTTATTTCACAATCTTTTCATTATCCGAGGTTGTTTATACGTAATTATCTACTGGGACCTATTTATCATCCACATCCATGTTTCTTAAAAATGTATTTCAAATCATTCTTACTATTTTACAGAATATGGGATAAAGTCATTTATACCCTAGTTTTACTTTTTATAATAATTTTATAAAGGAATCTTTCTGACATTTTTCAAACAAGGTCCTTTTTAACCTTTTTGACAGAATTAAGGCAAGAATATATTTTTTAAACTTATATGGAGGGTGTGGCTATTTTCCGCCATTATAAAATCGTTGAAGCTTCCCTTACAAGCATATAAGAATTTTTTCAAATTAAATTTTTTATTTTATAATTATGTGACATTTAAATGATTTTAAAAAAAGAGACATTTCTCCCAAATAGTTTTGATTTCATCTATGTCGACATCCTTTGATGGATTTTAAGCTTATTTGAAGTTGATTTATTATGATACAAAACTTCCATATTTTATTGAAGGTTTTGTGATATGTTTGACTATGGATGTGTTATTTTTATACCATTCATGGTTTATGGAGAATGTATTGACATTTCGTATGCTAGTTTTAATACGAATGTTTATGTTACGTTTAAACCTGTTCATATGAGGAATGCATTGAACATAATAAGTAATGGGTGTTTCCCGATATAGATCCTCGATGCATCGGTAGGTCTCAAGAGAAAAACTAGTATCTTGGCATGATGTCTTGACAAAATCTTATTTGTAGTCTTGGCACGAGGCCTTGGCTACGTGGTGATGATAGTCTGACATTATGCATTCTGTCATTATGAAAGTGTTTATTAATATTTCATGTGATTATTAAACAAGTGGAATATTCATGTGAATAAGGTAATGTCATTATTTCATTTTATCTATTCCATATTATGCTGAAGTTTAAGTTTAAAAGGCTTTTGTTTTAGTTATACATTTCCTTAAATAATTATGTTTATTTATGAAATTTTCGGCTATATTGTTATCCTTACTGAGCATCTGAGCTCACCCCTTTTAATGTTTTATTATTCCCAGGATGTGAAGAAGTAATTTATGAATGACCTGCAGGGATAATATAAGGGGATATGAAGACAAGATGTTTTTGTAATAGTTTTCATATTTATGATGTAATGTATGACTTATGGATATATCTAGTGTTTCCAAGGCTACTAAACCAATCCGTCTTTCAAGATTCGATCTTTCTTATGATAATACCAATGTTATGTAATAATGAACTTTCTATGGGTAACTAGGGTTGGGGTGTTACAGTTGGTATTAGAGGAAGTTTATTACAAACCTTGGAAACTAGATTTAAATAAACTCTGATTAGAGCACATAGCCCTAAGATAGTCATTGAGGATTATTATAGAAGAACTTCCTATAATTTTTATAGTGTAGAGATTTTTTGTGTTTTCTAAGAAATAAATCCATGTCTGGATATGAGCAGGTAGAGGTGGCTCTGTCATAGATGTACCTTGCTGTAAAACCCGAAAACACCGCTTTGAGATAGACTCGAACGGGAACTGGTGCACGACAAAGGGCCTTGGTGCACTCTTGGTTACGACACTCCCGAGGGATATGCTTAGGATAATTATCATTTTATTTATGAACCATTATGAAGGTTTTATGAGTATATAATTCCTTAAAGAAAACATTTTTATGATTATGGATTGTATCCATAAACTGTTCAATTTATGTTAAGTGTTTTACAAGTATAGAATTATGTATTTTGATTCATAAACTGGTCAAGTTTATGCCATTGTTTAGGAATGTCCCCTAGTGTAAGAAATGGAAACCGTATAAATGCATGCACTATATGTAGGAATTTCCCTCCTTCTCAAGATAATTATAGTGGATATGGGGATGTAACTAGTGCTGATCAGCTTATCACCATACAGGGACAACTCACTCAGGTAATGAATAATAACCTTACCCGTATGGAGCACCCTGATCCGCAGCGTGGAGGATAGATGTTAGATCGCTTCATGAGGCAACAACCACCAACATTAAATGGGAGTAAAAGTCTCTCGGTAGCTATGAAATGGATAAATTCTTTAGAGAAAATATTCCATGCCTTGGGAGTAGTGAAATGGAAAAAGTTATCATGGAAGTTTATTGCCTCACTGGAGATGATGATAAATGGTGGTCAATGATACAAAACACGAAAGTAGATGATTAATTATTAGATATGTAATAGAGGGAGTTCAATGAGATGTTCATAGAACAATAATTTCCTCGAGACCATCGAGCAGATATGGAAAGGCAATTTCTGAGTCTGATGCAGAAAGAGGATGAGAATGTCGCAAAGTATGAGGCTAACTTTACAAGGGTAGCGAGGTATGATGCATATTATATACTTAACCAATATGTAATATTGATTGTTTCTTTGATGGGTTAAAACCATTTATCCATCAATAATTAGTCTCATAAACCTTCTCATCGTACGAAGATATTGTCCCGTGTGCTATCAAGACAGAAAAGAAATTCTCTAAGTCTTATGAATTTGAAGAAAAGTAAGAGAAGAAGAGATCTTCTGATCAATCTGGAAATGAAAATAAGTGGAATATGGGAAATGATAAAAATCCATCCTTCAGTAAATGTGGGATGAAACACCCCGGTACTTGATTAAAAGGAATGGGAGTCTGTTACAAGTGTGGTGAAAAAGGCCACCAAGCTCATGATTTCAAGGGAAAGAGGGCTATTGTCAACGTGTAATGCTATAATTGTAGAGATATGGTACATTATGCAAATGAATATCGTAAGAATCAGGGGAACTTACCTTAGAAAATTCAAGGGATACAGGCCAAGCTTATGGTATCACTACTGTAGAGGTAGAAGCACCGAAAGACGTGGTGGAAGGTAATTTAATTGTTTCCTCAAGTTTAGTAAATGCATTATTTGATTCTGGATCATCGTATTGTTTCATGTATTCCCAGTTTTCTAAGAAAATTAGATATTTCCAATTTTATTTAACAAGATAGTTGTCAGTAAAAACCTCTAAGGGATGTATCATTGCTACAAAGTTCTATGGATCTGTTCCCATTAGGGCATATTAATGTTCTTTATCTGCTGATCGTATCATCATACCCATGACTACATTTGATATAATCCTCAGTATGGATTGGCTTTCAGACCATGATGCAAATATTTATTATAAGAAGAAGGAGGTTACGATTTTTCATGATGATGATAAGGAACACCTTATCTTTAGACCAAAATCATCACCACATAATTCTTATCTAGATCCACCCCAGTAGCTCAACTAAATTCAATTATTGGGGAGGAAGAGAATGAAATGACTGTGGGAGAGGAAAGGAATGTTCAAATAGAGGATTTACCAATTGTGAAAGAATTTGTAGATGTTTTTTCGGAATATTTACTTGGACATCCTTCAGAATGAGATGTTGAATTTGCCATTGATTTAATTCTTGGATCAAGGCCTATATCGAAGACCCCTTATAGAATGGACACTGTGGAATTAGTTGAACTAAAGAAACAACTAGAGGAATTGAGTATTAAGGGATTTATTAACCCTTGTGTTTCTCCATGGGGAGCCCCTTTTCTTTTTGTTAAAAAGAGAGACGGATCTATGAGGATATGTATCAACTACAGAGAGATCAAAGATATAACAATAAATAACAAGTATCCCCTACCTCAAATTGATGATTTATTTGACCAAATACAAGGAGCTCAACACTTTTCAAAGATTGAACATCGATCAGGATCCCATCAGTTGCGTGTGAAGAAGGAATACATTCTGAAGACAACATTTCAAACAAGGTACGAGCATTATGAGTTTACAGTAATGCCTTTTGGGCTGACTAATGCACCCTCTGTTTTCCTGGATCTGATGAACAGAGTTTTCAAGAAATATCTCAATTATATTATGGTGGTATTTATTGATGATATCTTGGTATACTCCAAAATCTACGAAGATCATTAAAATCACTTGTGCTTTATCTTGAAGACTCTGAGAAGACATGAATTATATGGGATGTTTATCAAGTGTGAATTCTGACTTCAACAGATTTCTTTTCATGGCTATATTGTCTCAAAGGATGGAATTTCCATTGATCCTTCTAAGATCAAGGCAATCCACGAATGGTCAGCATCGATGAGTATAACTGAGGTACACCGTTTTATTGGTTTGGCAGGTTATTATCGATGTTTCGTCTAGAATATTTCCCAATTAGCTAACCCATTAATGAAGCTCAAACGTAAAGGGGTTAAATTTTTCTGGACAAAAGAGTGTGAAGACTGTTTTGAAGAACTAAAAATAAGATTAGTCAATGATAATATATTGTCTCTTCCATCGGGGAATGATGGGTTCATGATTTATAGTGATGCATCAATGAAAGGACTAGATTATGTCCTCATGAAAAATGATACGGTTATTTCATATGCATCACGACAGCTAAAAATTCATTAGAAGAACTATCCTACTCATGATCATGAGTTAGCTGCTGTAGTCTTTGCTTTGAATATATGGAGAAATAATCTCTATGGTGAGAAATGTGATATTTATACTGATCACAAGTGTTTGAAGTATATTTTCTCAAAGAAAGAACTCAACATGAGGTAATGGATATGGCTAGAATTACTCAAGGATTATGATTGTATGATACACTACCACCCAGGGAAGGAAAATAAGGTGGTAGATGCTTTGAGCAGAAAATATCATGGGGTTTTGAACAATATGAGAATTGAAAGAGATCTAATTTTCATAGATCTAGTGAAGATATACATGGGAATAACCCTGTAAGGAGAAACATCGGTTCTTTTTCAAATAGTTTACAAACCATATTTACTAGAAAGGATTAAGAGTTCTCAGACTGATGATGATGAATTTCAATAGATGATTAAAGATGTGAATGATGGGAGATTGAGAGACATTGTGTATGAAGAAGGAATTTTGAAATTCATGAAGAGATTTTGTGTTCCCGATATACCTGATTTAAAAAGGGAATTGTTAGACGATACTAATATTTCCAATTTATTTATACATCCTGGGAGTACCAACTTTTATAGAGATTTAAAGGAACATTTTTTGTGGGACAACATGAAGAAGGAGATTGCTGATTTTTTGTCAAGATGTATGATTTTTCAACAAGTGAATGCTGGAAGGAAACTTCCTGGAGGAGTATTGTAACCTCCTCCCATACCTGAGTGGAAATGGGATAATATCATGATGGACATTGTCATGGGACTACCAAAGAATCCTAGATGGAATGATGCAATATGGGTCATTATTGATCGTCTTTCCAAGTCATCACATTTCATTTCTATAAGGGAGGATTTAGCAATTGAATGTCTAGTGAGAATATATATTAATGAAGTTGTGAGACATCATAGAGTACCCATATCGATTGTCTCGGATCGTGATCCCTGTTTTACATGAAGATTTTTGGAAAATTCTTCAGAAGGCCTTGGATACTGAATGTCATTTGAGCACGGGTTACTACCATCAAACAGATGGAAAATCAGAATGAACTATTCAAACCATAGAAGACATGTTGAGATCATTCTCACCTGACTTTCAGGGTATGTGGGATAAATATTTACCTATGGTAGAATTCTCCTATAATAATAGCTTCCATTCAAGCATTCGGATGACACCATTTGAAGCGTTATATGGAAAGAGATGTCACACACCTACCTGTTGTGATGATGTTGGTGAAAGAAAACTTTTTGGCCTAGAACTATTGGAGGAAATGATGGAAAAGGTAATGGTAATCCAAAACCACATCAAAGAATCTCAAAGTAGGAAGAAGAGATATGCCGATAATCGAAGAAAGGATTTAGAATTTCAAGTGGGAGATCATGTTTTCTTAAAGGTATCTCATGGAAAGGAGTTATATGTTTTGGAAAGAAATTTAAATTGAGTCCCAGGTATATCGGACCTTTCGAAATTCTATAACAAATTGGGGTTGTAGCTTACCGTTTGGTAATGCCTCCAAAACTCTCTAAAGTTCACGATGTGTTCCACGTATCACTGTTGAGAAAATAAATGCCTGAACCAATGCATGTACTCACCTATGTGGAATTAGAACTAAAACCCGATCTCTCTTATTGCGAAGAGCCCGTCAGGATTCTTGATACGAGAGAACAAGTGCTGAGAAACCGGACGACACGTCTGGAAACAGTTCCCCGGAGAAACCATAAGATGGAAGAGAAAACATGGGAAACCAAGGAACATATGATGAAGAACCACCCGAGTATTTTTATGCAGTAATATTCTAGAAATTTTGAGAACGGAATTATTTGAGAGAGGGGAGAATGTAAAACCCCAAGCTTCCATGGTACGTTTCTCTTCGAATAGGTTAGTAGCATGTGTTTTACGCAAATCCGAGATTCTAACATGCCGCAACCAATCAAAGTAGCCATTATGAATAGTAATTCCCACTTTTTGAGATTTTATACATTTTATCTTGCAAAATGGACTTCATTTTTTGATTTGGAATATCAAAATTAACCTAAGATGAAATTTTGGTACTTTTTAGATAACTTTTATATTGTGATGAAAAGTGAAAATTACTAAATATTAATTAAAAACATATTTTTTAATAAAAATAATTAATAGTGATAAATTATGAATATGAGTGGTTTTAAAGTATATTTAAAATATATTTTTACCATTTAATACAATGTTGGTCATTGGACATAATTTCACAACTAAAAAGCACATAAACATGTATCAATCTTTTGATAGTTATTATATCTTAAAAACACGCTTTTTCTTTTGACAGCTGGAATTAATTATAAATTAATTTCTGCCACTTCTATGTTTTGAATTTGGAAAAATAGATTCCGTATTTGGAATCAGGATTTACAAATTGTTTATATAGGTAACTTTTATTTTCAGAAATTTTGAATAATTACTTCGGTAAATATTTTATTTACCATGGTTACAGGATAAATCTGTTAAATAAGGGTAAAAAAATAATATTATATTAATAATAAACTACCCTAAAACGTGTTCTAAACTTATTGGAGGATACATTTCTGACCATTGGCATCTCTGGGAAAATTTTGGGACCCCATGGAGCCACTTGTTGGTGATAAGGACACTTTATATTAATTAAGTTAATATAAATACAAAAAATGACATAAGTATATATCTTTTAGAAAAACAATTTTTACATAGGGTTATATATGTTTGAGTTTAGATTATAAATATTATTTACATATATAAAAATATTTCCTACATAATGGTATTTTATTTATAATTTTTAAACAATTAAAATATAAAAATATATATGACACAATAATGACGCAGTATTTTCCTTATTAATTAAAGAAACAAATAATTGATATTATAAATGTTAAAATAAATATAATTTGAAGGTTTGATGACATAAAAGAATTTTATTGGTTAATATGACATGTTAGTATTTCTTAAATGAACTTTTTTCGAATTAATAAAGCTGTTAAGACTTTAACCAAAATCAATTATTGAGTAGTGTTAAAATTGACATAAATGAGTTTCTAAAACAAATATTATATTATTAATTTATTTTATACTCATAAAAATCTAAGGTTCTGCCAAATTACTCATATAATTATTATTATATCATTAATGGACCACTATGTGGTCGCTTGGATGTATATAGTATGTTTATTAACTATGTAATATAAAAATACAAAGTGACATGGTAAGTGTCAAACTAACTAACAAAGAGTTAATACTAAATGATATGGTTAATATAATGACCCAAAAATGTATAAATTCTATTGGTTGATTGGTTTTCGACCCATCCCCAACTTAACCTTTAGATAATCCACTTTGGAGCCATTAGAAACCGATTATGAATTTATTATAAAATAATATTTCTAGATTTTCCTAAGGTGCCCCTCCCCCCCTTATAAAAGGACACCACTTCTAACCAATTATTTACACCTTCAAAGCCTTTTGTTTTGTCCAAAACCCGCCCAAATACTCTCTCAACTTCCCTCACTTCATTATAGAAGGATTAGTTTGATCAGAAATCCAACCTAAGGATCCCTTTTGATCAAATCCAAAAGAAGAACCCGAAGAAGAGGTGACGTCTTAACCACCCTCTTTAAAGTTCATTTCTTCTTCAACTTCTTCTTTCCTTGTTATTTCCATTCTAAAAGAATAAAACCAGTACCTTCTATATACTGTGATGTTATTATAATTAGGGAAAAAACAAATTCATTAGTCTATCCATCCCTTGAATGACATGTCATCATATCTGCGTAATTACGTCCTACCGTCTCCACGTTGTGGTGTAATTGTTATTCATTATACTATTATATAAATGGATATAATAATGATGAATAATTCATGTAAATAATAAATATAAAATGATAATGATTATTACTATATGATATACCATCCAATTATATATTATTTTAATATCAATAGAATGATATTGTCGCTCATGCGAACGTACGGATTACAGTCTCCACGAATGCCATGAGATTCATTCCCCATTGTATCCATTCAATAATAAATTTTATTGGATGATTAAAAATAATATTTAAGGAGATAATATTTTTTTGGATATTAGTATGATATAACCTATCCATAAATATGGCTTATATAAAAGAAAACGAGTAAGTTAACACCCAAAATGATGATAATACTATGATTTTATTAACAAAGCGGTGTTAAAAGATCATATATGATATCATATTAATATATACGATTATTGTATAATTAAATAATAATTATTTCACCATTATACAGGAGGTTAACCTACCATAAACCATGTAAAAGTACAAGGTAAGGGTTATTTCACAATCTCTTCATTATCCGAGGTTTTTTATATGTTATTATCTACTGAGACCTATTTATCATCCACATTCATGTTTCTTAAAGTTGTATTTCAAATAATTATTACTATTTTATAGAATATGGGTTAGAGTCATTTATACCCTTTTTTGAATTTTTATATGATGTTTATAAAGGAATTTTTCCGCCATTTTTCAAACAATGTCCTTTTTAACCTTTTTGACAAAATTAAGGTATGAATGTATTTTTTTTAACTTATAGGAGGGTGTAGCTATTTACCGCCATTATAAAATTGCCGAAGCTTCCCTTACAAGCTTATAAGACTATTTTCAAAGTAACTGTTTTATTTTATAATTATGTAACATTTAAATGATTTTAAAAAAGGTATTTCTCTCAAATAGTTTTGATTTCATCTATGTCAACATCCTTTGATGGATTTTAAGCTTATTTGAAGTTGATTTATTATGATACAAAACATACATATTGTATTGATGGTTTTGTGATATGTTTTACTATGTATGTGTTCCTTTTATACCATTAATTGTTTATGGAGAATGTATTGACATTTGGTATGATAGTTTTAATACGAATGATTATGTTATGTTTAAACATGTTCATATGAGGAATGAATTGGACTTAATAAGTGAAGGGTGGAGCCCGCTATAGCTCCTAGATGCATAGGTAGGTCTCATGAGACAAACTAGTCTTTTGGCATGAGTCCTTGAAAAAATATTATTTGTAGTCTTGGCACGAGGCATTGGCTATGTGGTGATGATAGTCTGGCATTATGGATTCCATCATTATGAATGTGGTTATTGATATTTCATGTGATTATTCGACTAGTAGAATATCCATGTGTATAAGTAAATGGAATTATTTCATTTTATCTATGGAATCTTATACTGATGTTTATGTTTAAAAGGCTTTTGTTTTAGTTAAGCATTTCATTAAATGTTTATGTTTATTTATGAAAGTTTCTGCTATATTGTTATCCTTACTGAGCATCTGAGCTCACTCCTTTCGATGTTTTATTTTTTCCAGGATGTGAAGAAGTAATTTATGAATAACCTGTAGGGATAATATGAGGGGATATGAAGAAAAGATTTTTTTGTAGTAATTTTCATGTTTATGATGTAATGTAAGACTTATGAAAATATCTAGTGTTTCCAAGGCTACTAAACCAATCGGTCATTCAATGTTTGATCATTCTTGTGATCATAACAATGTAATTTAATAATGCACCGACTCTGGGTAACTGGGGTCTGGGCGTTACAAAATAGATATAAATCATCCATGAAATTTGAGGAACCCCCAATCATATTCTTATTCAAGGGAAAAACACATACAACCAGAGACACACGTTAATGGAAAAATGAATATACCATAAACAATATCATAAAATCATACATATCATGTTATAGTTGTATTATAAACATTGTTTCTATAACCATATGATCAATGACTCAAACTAGGGATCAATACCCAAAAAACAATATATAGCCCCCAAATATAAAAACCCCTAAAAATGTTCTTCAAGAGAGAATCATGTGGGGCAATGTATCCTTTATAAAAAGACCTCAGATAATGATAATAAAGTAGACACACCTATGTACCTAATGACTTTTCCTTTACATGTTTCATATAAAATGATGTCTCCATACCATTTAAGGAATATATAGGGTATGAGGCACAGAACCCAGTTTAATACCACCATAAATATACTTGGGTATTTTAAACTGTGAAAAATATTAATAATTTTGAAAATTAATTTTCCAAAATCAATCAACTATGAACAGGGTTCACTTGGTATAATCTTTTTTGCAATACATTTGGTTTATTATTTTTTACAAAACATGTTTCTACAACATAAACAATATGGCTCAAATAAATAAATAATATCCACATGAAAAACAAGTTCAAACAACCAAATAAATAAAAATGAATGTATAAGTTTAACCATTATCATACCAAAAAGTAAATTGAAATGGTAATAACCCATTATATTATAATATAATAGGTAATTAATAAAATTAATGAAAGTATATAAAAAACTGGAAAAATTTCTATTACCCATGGGCTCTAACCATTACGGTATAATGTTTCTTTGTATGATATATTGTATAATAAACATAGGATCAATCAATTATTTCTGAAGAACAACTCTTTAGTGTTCCATAAGTCACTTGGTTATCAATTTTGAATAATTATTGGTATTCATCGCTAAATTCACTCTCAGTCCCTTTGAAAATAATAAATAATCTATCTTTTTTTTATTCTAAAATTAAATCATATTTCATTTTTCAACACAACCACAAACCCTAGGTATCACATGTACAAATCAATCCTAAATATATCAAAATCAATATTTTCATTCATAAAATCAATTACAAATATAATTTAACAAAAACAAACATTCCTATTCTAGATAAACAAATTTACTCAAAGAAATGCCATTTCTAAAACCTCTTTATTAATATATTTAAAAGGAGAAAACCTAATTGATTAATTGTATCAAATATATGGGGTTTATTAAAGTGAATTCCCTTTGGAAGACCATCTCTAAAATGTCCAATTTCGAATTCAAACATTGAATAATAATAATAGTTGTTTCTGTGCAGATGTGCGTCGGGTTTCTGTTCCGACGCTGTTCCGCCAGGACGCGTTCGCGCGTGCGCCCGTCGACCCGAGGGGACGGGAGCGCGGCTTGTGGCCCCGCAGTCCCGCTTTCCAAAGTCGGGCGGCATCCGTCCCTTATTCAGGGATGTCTGCTCCTTGATCGAAACCGGGATGATGGGATGTCGGCTCCTCCTTCCATCGACGTCTCCTCGGAACTCGTCGCCTAATCCGGGTCTCCCTCATAGATTTAAGAATGATCGTGAATCTCGTTCCCAACGCCATATCTTCATGGACACCGGTTAATTATGCTGCTTCCACCCAGATGCTCCAAGGAGTCTGGTCGGGGCAACAACCCGCGGTGAGGAGACCGGGTAGCTCTGGGTGTTGGGGGGTATGTCTTAACACTGCGGCTCTGCATGTCTGCCTTCCGTCCCTAATAGGGCTTCTCGAAGGCATGATGGCCTGAGGCATCCCACACTGGGTGCGGGGAACTGCGTTACCTGAGGTTTTCCTCAGCTTCCCATGTTCAACACGAGGTATACCGCGAGTTTAACGTCCAACGGGGACGGCATCGGACTGATCAACACGAGGAGTGGATCAGATGACAGAACCCCTTGCAGGGAACCTCCGACGCTGGGGCCAGCACATGGGCGGCTTCCCGAGTGAAGTGGAGTGGAATGAAATGGCATGACCCCACCGGGATGTGGCGGCCCGGGTAAGGATCAGGATGGATGATGGAGTGAAGAGCTTGGACCCCGTAGAGGCTTCCTACGTACCACGCGTTAGCGCGGATCAAAGTCAGCGTAGTTCGGATATACAGTTTAACGTCATGCTGGACGATGGAAAGACGACTCACGAGGAGGTCGAGGCTGCCGGGCGGAGGATTGAACCGAACCACCTCACACATAGGGGGATGGAACGGCCGGGTGGATCACAGTTTCACGTCATTCTGGACGTTGGCAAGCCGACTCACGAGGAGGTCGAGGCCGCCGGCACGCACGAAGTGGGGCGGAGCGGACCAGCACGCATGAAGTGGGTGGATCACAGTTTAACGTCTTGCTGGACGATATTGTTTGGGGCTTACACTCTAAGGAGGCCCATATGCGGCAAAGCTCAGTTGGAGAGGGACTTGGGCCGAAGGCGAGATACCTCGATCCCTGTCACGCCCTCTACTGGCTTCGGCAGTTAGGAAGCACAATGGAGATACACACGTGCAGTCACCCACAAGACCGGATTCATAGGTGAATCGACGCGAATGTGAACCCGGGAGGGGTCCACTGATGGACGAACCGACGTAAATATGACCGGGACGACCAGGTGGTGGGCTTGAACCTCAGGGAGGCTTCCTACGTACCCTGTTTAGGAGATAGGGATCAAAGTCCATGTAGTTCATTCTGTCAGGACTTAAGCACTAAGGTAACCTGAGTGCGGCAAAGCTCAGTTGAAGAGGGACTTGGGCCGAAGGTGAGAGACCTCGATCCCTGTCATGTACTCTACTGGCTTCGGCAGTGGGGAAGCACAATGGAGATACACACGTGCAGTCACCCACAAGAAACTTGGGGTTTGTAATACCCTACCCCCGTGGGCGAAGGCCACTCCAATAAATCGTCCCTAAAGAGGGGAAATCCCGACATACCTGTAGAGATGAGCGGGTGGGGGCCACATCCAAACCGGGGGGGGACCCTGCGTGCGAGGCACGTGATTGGGTGATGCGGACGGTTTAACGTCTTGTCGGACGAAGTACAGTTTAACGTCGTGTGTTGAGGACGAAGCGGACGGTTTAACGTCTTTCCGGACGAAGTACAGTTTAACGTCGTGTGTTGAGGACGAAGACGCTTGGCAGTTTAACGTATTGCAGCGCGGACGTGGTGAAGTTTAGCGTCCTGCAGGACGATGGATGGCTGGCAGTTTAACGTCATGCTGCGCGGACGAATGCAGTTTAACGTCGTACGGGAAGAATTGTTGCCGCCAATGGGTCTGTGTCACTTCGCGCGAGCCTGGAGGGCCGCACGAGAAGACAACGCATCGTACGGGCACCCGGGATGAAGATCATCGGGCGCCACGCAGGCGGGTACCCTCAGGGGGTCATAGGGGGAGACCCTGGCGGTTTGCACGCAAAAGAGGAGATTGGCGCGCAATACCGCGGGTCGGCGCGCAATTGGGAGGGCTGACGCGCAATTGGGCCAGCGCATGGCGCGCGGAAGATGGAGATTGCGCGCACCAGGCCTCTGATAGCGCGCGGGGCAACAACCCATTCTTTAACGAATGACCACTTAGTAAGGGGGGGTGCGGGCAATCGGGCTGGATTGCGCGCACCCGGGGGCAATTGCGCGCAAGAGGCTTCTTTTGCGCGCGAAGGCCTTCGGGTGAGGAATTGGTCAAAGGAAAGAAGCCAAAGGGTTTGCGCGCGAAGGCGAACCCCGAGGCTAGCTTGCGCGAAATAACGGAGGTTACCTGAAGATCGGCATTGCGCGCGAAGGGGGTGGAATTGCGCGCACGAGCGACCCTTCGAATTCTGGAAACCTACAAAACGTCGGGGGTCGCCTTGTATTTATAGGCAACCTCGGGCGCGCAATTCGGTTCGCGGGCGCGCAAATCGGCTCGGGCGCGAAATAGGGGCCCGACGCGCAATAGGGTCGGGCAGGGACGTCGGGCGCGGAAAATTCCGCGCCGACTCTCCCCATTGCGCGAATCCCGGAAGGATTTCGCGGGAGAAGCCAATATTGTGCGCGGGCCTCCGATATTTCGCGCAAGGCCTTCGGGCCTTCCGAAACATGCTTCTGACTCCAAATATGACCTCGCTATCCCCATCCGGAACTTCGTTTGAGGAGTAACAGACTTTTCCGGCGTCTACAAAAGCCCCCCCTCGGAATCTGATCGGCGTGAGGTTGCAACGATGGGGTTCCGAGGGAGACGCCGGAATGCCGAAGTCCTGGGCGGCACGGGACTTGGGCGCGCAAAAAGGGCGTCGGGCGCGAAATTCGCTACCTTGGTCGCGCAAAACGCTTTCCGCACAGTGCGGCCACCCGGCATCGCCTATAAATATGGGTCCTGGGTTCCGCGTTCCATACATAGGCTTTCCGCGCGATAAGCTTCCCCGCTCTCGTGCGTGAAATTGCCTTTGACGGCGCGAAATTCGCCCGTTCGGCGCGCAAACCCATCCAGATTTCGGCTTGATTTTGCGCGAACACCCGGGGTTTTACGCGACAGACTTCACAATTGCGCGTCGTCCACTAGGATTGCGCGCCAACTCCAAAATTTCTCTACCAGCCTCCTCTGATTCCGCACGCCACATCCCTTAATCCACACGACCCCCGGAGCTTCTGAGATGGCCGCGAATCAAGTGAATGAGGGGGATGCCGCCATTCACAGAGCTGAGATGGCGGTGAACGAGGAGGTCTACGGAGCCAAGGAGATTGTTTCCAACAATCAATCCTTGTTCGATTTGCTGACGCCGGCCCAGAAGACGTATCCGCTGTCAGACAACATGCCGCTCTGGAACTACGGCATCCTGGATGAGGTTCCGGTGCCAGGGTTCGAGGTTGATGCGCCACAGACCTAGGTGACTCGGGAGGATGAGCTTCTCCGCTATAACATCACCAACAACGGGCATCCTTCCAGTGAGACCAGGCACTTAGATGTCTATGTCCTGAACCTGAGGACGCGAACCATTATCGGGAGTGAGCCTACTATGGAGAACTCTCCAGCCCTCTACTCGAGCACGTATCGCAGAGAGTGTCACCGACGACACCAAGGGCTGGCTGAAGGACTGGGACTTGTGGTCTGGGGGAAATTTCACCAGGGAGTGGGCCTGGGCGTTCTGGGTACACCACACCTGCGATCACTTCGCGGAGGAATTGCGGTACATCGGCCTTTTTGAGGCGGTGTGGACGTCGCAGTTCCACTTCTACCAGCAGTCCGAGCTCGGGCCGGAGCTGTTCACCCGCTGGTCCCCGGATACCAACACCTTCCATCTTCATCATGGGGAGGTCAGCATCGGTCTCTGGGACATCCACTGCATTGGAGGTATCCCGCTGGAGGGTTACCAATACGATGAGTTCCTGCCTCCGAAGAACACCTGGGGCGACAGGTCATGAACTCCCATCCTGACATGGAATCTACTGGACCTGGCTACGCAGCGGCTCGGGGTCAAAGACTTCCGCAAGGACATAGCCTACAAGGAGTGGTTCGGCCAGTTCTTGGAGCATGACCCATCGGTCAAGATGCCAGGCAGGGGGAAGCGGTGCCCGACCGCGGCTCAGAGGAGCCGGACCGGGTCGTACTGGCGGGTCCTGGAGACGGGAGACTACCGCTCATGGGGGTACCGCGTCATCGAGGCCCGGGACCCAAATGTCCGGTACGCGGCATTCCTGGCTGCCTTTCTGAGTGGGTGGCTCCTGCCAGTGCGGGACGCGAGGATGGGCGTCCGCCCGACGACACTGGTGATGGCGGGCGCCATGGCCGCCAAAAAAAGATACAACCTCGGGCACCCAGTGCTGGCTAAGCTGTACGCCATCCTGGGACGCATCTCGCGAGCGGGGGGTCGCCACGAAGGGTCTGTGGGACCTTTCAATTCTTCCACGGCTAGGTGGCTGCTCACCTCGGTGGGTAAACGTTTCTGAACGCCGTCATTCCTTCGGGCAACGGCCTGCGACCCTCCCTACTGAACATTGTGGGGGTCTCTCCGATGACCCTAAATGAGGAGGGCGTGAGGATTCGGATTGGCAATCACGCCAATTTCAACTTCATCCCGTTCCCCACTCCCGTTGGCCAGATGATCGACAATGGGAAAGGTCTGCTGGAGCAGCACGAATACTTCCTGAGCATGCGGGGCGGGGTGCTCGTGGCTCGGATCGACGGGAAGGTGATCTGTGAGCCCTACGTGCCAACCCGGTTTGACAGGCAGTTCGGGTGCCTTCGATGGATGCCGAAGAGGGTATTCGATGCTGTCCGAGAGGAGACAAACCCTTGCGTCCTTCGCCATATGTGGCTAATGTTCTCCGCTTTCGTCTCTGGTGATGTCATTACTATCCCTCCTATAGGGGTCGACGCAGGATTGGCAACCGAGTACGCCAAACACTGGGCCATCGCGTACCCCGAGGGGCTTCTACGGAAGCCAGTTCGGTGGCTCGAGGTCACCCGCGCGGAGACTAGGCGTCAAGGAAGGAGGTGAGGCGCCGTTACGCGGGGGAGAACGGAGGCGCGCCAAGCAGCGGAGCTGGCGCGGGCAAGGACTTCGGCGGCGGGCACATCGCAGGCTTCCGCCACAACTTCAGCGCCCAGAGAGGGGGCACATGTGGTGGTCGGGGAGCGGCCCGGGAAGCAGATAAGGCGTCTGCTCGATCCCTCCCACGATGCAGTCTTCCCAGCGCTGTGGTCGGCCTGGATGACCCTGCGGCAGTCGTTGGGGATTGAAATCATCTGGCAGAAGATAACCAGAGAAGGGATCCATCTGCCAGAGGTCGGGCGCCTTCAGGTCGCCGACAGGGTGAACTTCCACCGGCGGTATGCGTATCTGACGGCCATGGACGAGTACGCGCGCCAACGTGGTCAGCGTGCGGAGCCATCCCTTCTGGTGAAGGTGATGCTCGGTCTAGAGCCTGCTCCAGAACAGATGCTGCCGGAGGAAGATGATAGTAATGATGACTCCGAGGAAGAGGAGGAGTCGGGGGAGGATGAAGGCTTTGAGGGAAGGTCCCATCCGGGGAGCCCGCGGGAGAGCGGCGAGGTGGCCGGCTCTGACAATATTGATATCACTGAGCTCCTCGAGGTCCGCTTCTATCCCTACTCAACCTGCTTCATCCATTCTCTTATGCAGCTTCTAACTCATTTCTTCACCTTCCTCAGGAGTGCACGGATGTTGGTCAGGCATCCTCAGTAGGAGTAGGAGAGGCGCCAGCAGGACAGGGCGGGGTCCAGACACCCATCATTGAATTGACAAGCGATGAGGGGTCCCCTGCTGCAATTGCTCCTACGGCGGCCGGGACAGCGGAAGATGACGCTCTGGATTCCCGTAAGTCTCCCTACTTTACTGTTGGTGCTTGCCATTGATGATCCGTGACTAACCACGGCATGCCTTGCACAGTGATCTCAATACTGGAGGCTCGTCGGGCTGTCGAACCCGGGCCATCCACGAGTGGACCAGTGACAGACATGCCGCCTTCTCCAGAACAGACTTCTCACACCGAGTCGGCCCCACCAACTGCTGATCAGGGGGCAACGGACGCCGGCGGTGCTGCCATCGGAGAGAGGTCGAGGGATGACGAGGGTGTCAACGCCGCTGGGGCGAGAGAAGAAGGTCGCCCGGATGCTGGGGAACCTATCCCCCATGAGGACATCCCAGGGGCGGACCCTGCAGCAGACCTGCTGGCTGCTTTCCCTGCCTACCGGCCTGCCGACCCTGAGGAGATGGACGACTCGGACGCAGAGGCAGTCGAGGAGAGCCAGATAATGCGCCGTAGGGGGTGGAAGTGCATCCAGCGCTTCCTCAAGCGACCCTCATCGGAATGGCTGGGGCGCATGGGATCGCTTCAAACCTGGATGCGCTTCCTGTGTGCCGGGGGAGCTGATGCTCGATGCCTCCATCTGATGGTCCGTGATTTCATGGCCGAAAAGATGCGCGAGAGCCGCCGGTGTGCCGACGTCGCACAATGTCGGGACATGTCGGAGAACACGCGGGCGCTCCTCGTGGCGGAGCAGGAAGTCTGGCGCCTCGAAGGGCAGGCGGCAGAGAAGGAGGCCTTCGTCACAGCGTGAACTGAGCTTGTAGAGCAATTGACGGCCCAACTGGATGATGCCCAGGTACAGCTGACGGAGGTGGGTCACCAGATGGTCACACTTCAAGTCGAGCGGGAGCGTGCACAAGCCAGGATCGATGAACTGCTTGCTGTGACCGCCAACGAAGAGAGGGCATGCAAAGAGCGAGAAGCAGCTTTGGAGGCCGCCGGCCAAAGGGTAGCGGCGTTGGAAAGATCCATTCAGCACGCTAATCCCTAGGGGCTTTGTTTTTTCCATTCCCAGAACATTTTTCTTCCGCTACTCAATACTTCGATCCATTTGTATGAACCAACATATTTATCTGCATCTTTTGGCTTAACGTTCTCAACCAAAATCCATTGTCTTGCGGGAGCGTTAACCAAGCTTCAGGCATCCACAATTGGGCCTGGATTTCTAAGGAAGAGAGGGAGGTCATTCCTAGGAAGGGAGACCTCAGACCTAATCAATGTACCATCCCCCCAACTTGTTCCGACACACGAGCGGGACAACTCTAGGGGCGTTGAGATTTTATCCGAACATAGGTAAATGAGAAAGGGTGAATCACGTGTCCTGAATTCAGAAATCCATGACGGTTAGTCTTCCAGGAAATTCCCAAGACGGTAAGCGGACAATGGATCAATCGACCATACTACTGCAATAGACGGACCGAAGGTCATCATTCATATTGCAGGAGGCGGATCACATGTCATCATCAATACCGCTTTGGGGGTTCCTTCAGACACAAGGGTGGAAATCCGGATCAAAAGAGCACGCGAAGCATGGGGTGAAGTGATGATTTGTTCAGACAGAATCTAACGCTCCCAAAATTGTGCCACCGTGGGGAAAGCGTCTTAGGAGGATGCACTAATCTGGCCGTGAATCACCCCAATTCTCAAACAGAACCTCTTTGACGAGGAAACTGTCACTTCCCATCACTACAATGGGGCATCCTGAGCTGAATCAGGGAGAATATCACAACTGCACCACTCTACCAGAAGCCAGGCCAAACGGCTGACGACGAGGAGGGGCGGGACTCAGTGATCCCTGAGGCTGGACCCGGGTCGAGATGCCCGGGCGCTCCTACGTACTCCATCAGGCTGGAGATCAAGCCACACGTAGTTCTGAGAGTGCAGTTTTAACGTCATGCGGGACGTAGAACCCCGATTAGGGAGATCTTAGTTTAAGGTCATAGAGCTCGGACCATAGGGGCAGATCTTAGTTTAAGGTCTTAGAGCTCGGACCATAAGAACCTCAAAGTACGCCACATCGTGGTCCTATCCCATGGATATGCGAAGATGCACTGAGGGATAGTGTCAAGAGTGCCGAGATTTTTCCTGTTCAGAATGGGGGGTGGAAAACGTAATGTGAATCATGCGGCCATTCACTCAAGGACTGGGGGCACCGGCGTAACGATATGGGAGTACTGCCGACCGTGGCGGAAAAGCAGCATCAATATCGCACTGACCGTTGATGGAATGAGGCAGCAAACGAGCATCAACCGCTCAAGCGTAGGATTCATATCGATTTGCTGCCAAAGGCCCTTGGGGGCACCAGCCCAGATCGGTGGGAGAGCACTGAGGCATTGTATCCAGACCGCTCACGGGGGTTCTACCCAGGGCGTAGGTGATGGGTCCGAATGAAGGGGAGCATGAAGCCTGAAAAGTGGAAGGAACCTGACCAAGCTAAACCTGACCCTCCTGGAAATAGACCAGAGTACTCTTGACACCGGTGGACCACTGCAAGGGGTCGAAGGACAGGCCTTGAGGGTGACCCGAAGGCGGAGGATTCCCAAGAGAAGGGGGAATCTTTAAGAGGTGGGGGGCTGGACCCGAAGTTTCAAACATCCGGGCATTCCTACGTATCCCATAAGGATGGGAATCAAGCCACACGTAGTTTTTGAAGCGTGGCGCAACACAATCGGGCACCAGCGCGGGGATGGGTGCGGGTCTGGCCCTCGCACCCAAAAGAAGCGATATTTGATATTTCCTGTTTGTCCTTAAAGGTGGATGGTTTTTCTTTGTGCGGCGACATGCCTGTGATTAAGAAATCCCTGGCGTCGCCACAATAATCAAGCCATGAAAGGCATTGAAAAATGGCGTGGTTATTAACCGACACCCAACGTGCATGTCCCCTGAGGATAACATCACGATGCAGTGCCGTTTCTCGTCGGGCGGCCAAGACGATCACAATTTACGGTCGTGTGGTAAGACCAAGCAACACAGTTTAAGGTCATGTGGTTCGAACCATGGAGGAATCCGCTTATTGTGGTACGGCGGACACAGCGGTGGTGGGGACACATCCCAGCCCTGCGGTCACACACAATTCCAGGAGAAGGATCCTGTGATAGGGGCCTGCATATGTCTATCAACCGAGGGGCAGAGATGCTAGCCTCCAGCTATGCTGGGCCCAGAACGCGATTGTTCGGGCGACTCCTTCATCATCATAGGGACGAGGGTCTAGCTACACATGGCCCTCAGGGAGGACATTAGCATATCATTGGTGCTCATATCGTGGGAGCGTCGAATGACACCATTACCCTGGTTGGCCTGCCTAACGTGTTGAGGTGTACTGAGGGTCAGTATGAAGAGTGTCGAGTTCCCACCACAACGCACTGAGGCGGAGTGTGACAAGGACTGCGCAACCAATGTTCAGAGCCTGAAAGAGTTGACATGGAGATCAAGGATGCCGCTGACCATATTCGCAACACAACATCCGATCGCGTCAGCCTAGGATGAGGAAAACAAACGAGCATAAACCACTCAAGCGCAGGATTCATATAGATTTGATGCCCAGGAAGGCCCAAACAAGAGGAAGCGCGAGGCCCGACAAGTAACACAGGACTTGTCGGGATTGAATCCGACACTACAGGTCATAGACCGGAGTACCCCAAAACATGCTAACAGATCACCGGAAAGGGTAGGAGGACTCACCTTGAGAGAAACCAAAGGACGGAAGATCCCCGTGATCAACCAAGAGACGGGGTTGGACCTGGAACACAAGCGTCCAGGCGGTCCTACGTATCCCATAAGGATGGGAATCAAGCCGTACGTAGTTCTTGAGAGGCAGTTTAACGTCATGCAGGACGATGAGGGGTGTGAGGTAGTCCTACACATGGGGGAGGCGTACGGCGCGACCAGTAGAACGACGTGAATGAAGACATAATCCCCCGCTCACGCCATACGCCACGCAAAAAAAGGAGGGGAACTTGGGACAGAGGCCCAACGCGGGATAGAGATTCCCGGGAAATGGGGCTGGACCTGAAACATGAATGTTCAGGCGGTCCTACGTATCCCATAAAGATGGGAATCAAGCCGCACGTAGTTCTTGAAGTGCAGTTTAACGTCATGCAGGATGAAAAAAGAAAGGGGGGAGCGGAAGGCATCCCCAAATGTGGGGGCGTACAGCGTGGCGAGCAAACTGACGCGAATGAGGGCATAGCCCCGCGTTCACACCATACGCCGCATACCCAGAGGAACTTGGGCAAAGGGCCCGAGATGGGATGGAAATTCCCGAAGGATGCGGCTGGGCCTGAAACATGAATGTTCAGACAGTCCTACGTATCCCATAAGGATGGGAATCAAGCCGCACGTAGTTCTTGAGGTGCAGTTTAGCGTCATGCAGGACGAATGCTGAACAGTTTAACGTCTTGTAGCTCGGACGTGGTGCAGTTTAGCGTCATGCAGGACGAAGTGCACTCAGGCAAAGTACTGCTTGAGGAACCTAGCGTTGGTGGGAGGAGTGACACGCTCACCATCCATAGTCTCTAGGGAGTACGCGCCATTGGGATAGACCTTGTGGACGACAAAAGGTCCCTCTCACTTGGGCTCCAACTTGGGCGGCTTCCTGTCGGGGATCATTGGTGCTCTTAGGGCCAGTACTAGGTCACCCTGCAGGAAGGAGCGGAGGCGAACCTTCTTATTGAAAGCTCGAGCCATTCTTCTTTGATGCCTCTCCAAGTTGTGCAATGCGCGAAGCCTATTCTCATCCAGTGCTTCCAACTCAACTAGACGGGTTTCAGCAGCTCTGTCCGGTGCTTGCTGGTCGTAGACCGTAGTGCGCAAGGATGGTAACTGGATCTCGATGGGCAGGACGGCCTCAGCTCCATACACCAGGGAATAAGGGGTCATCTGGGTGGAATTGCGAGTCATCGTCCGATAAGCCCAGAGGGCGTTGGGGAGCTTTTCCGGCCAACTCTTCTTGTTCTGACCAACCATCTTTTGCAGAATGTTAGAGAGGGTCTTGTTAAACGCCTCAATCTGTCCATTCGCCTGCGCATGATAGCGAGATGTATGGTTCGAGCGAATGTTGTACTTGGCGTACAACTTCTTCAACTCGGCTGCTCGGAAATTGGCTCCGTTATCCGTGAGGATAGCGTGAGGCACTCCAAATCGATAAATGATGTTGGAGGTCACGAAGTCAGCGATAGAATAGGATTTGACCTCTCTGAGCGGAATCGCCTCTGCACATTTGGAGAAGAAGTCTGTGGCGGTCAGAATGAACCGGCACTGGCGAGCCGTCGCTGGTAGGTAAGGTCCCACAACGTCCAGCCCCCAGACTGCAAAGGGCCAAGAATACCTGGTGGTATGGAGAGGCTCTGGCGGCCGATGCACAATGTTCGCATGAACCTGGCACGCATGGTACTTCCTGGCATACTCGATGCAGTCATGGATCATGGAGGGCCAGAAGTATCCCAACCTCCGAATCTGATGGGACATCTTCGGCCCAGTCTGGTGGGCACCACATGAACCAGCATGAACCTCTTGCATGACTCGTGGGATCTCAACTCCTTGAAGGCAACGAAGGAGAACACCATCAAATCCGCGTCTATAGTGGATCTGCTCCAGGCCAGGACTGCTCTGGAGGAAAAACTGCGATTCGCGGCGTCGAACTCGCTCGCGCTCGGCCCGATCCGACGGGAGAATGTCATGTTGGAGGTACTCAACCAAAGGCGTCCTCCAATCAGGGGATGATTCGACTGCCATATCTTTGGTACTCGGGGCTCCAGGCACACGGGAAACCGTGGTGAGATTACTTACCAATGGGCCGCGTTCTCCGTCCGGGATAACGGGAGCGATGAGCCTGCAGTGCGTCACGCGGATGATCAGGTTGTCCTGTTCAGGCTCCGCGAGTGACGCAGCAAGGCTGGCCAAAGCATCTGCTCGACCGTTCAGCGACTGGGGAATATGGACAATTTCTGGCCGAGAAGGGAACTGGGCCATCAGGAGGAGGGTTCACTCCAGCAATGGCACAAGTTCCGACTTCCTGACAACATAGTATCCATTGACCTGCTTAACGACCAGCTCAGAGTCCCCTTTCACACACAGATGGGGCACGTCGATCTCGAGAGCTAACTCGAGGCCAGTGATGAGGGAATGGTATTCCGCCTCATTGTTGGTACAGCCCTCTGACAACAGGAAAGAGTATGGCAGCACGGCTTGCTCTAGGGTAATGAAGACGATACCGAAACCCACTTTGTTGAGCTTTGGATTATCGAGTCTTCTACCGGTGGGGCTCCGGGAGGCACCGTCAAAGTGCATCTGCCAGCATGGATCGGCACGATCGACCGAGAGAATGGCCTCATCAGGAAAGCCTAGATCCAGCGGCTGATCCACGGAGGTTGGGTGAGCAGCCAGAAAGTCTGCCAATGCTTGCCCTTTGATGGCCTTCTGAGACACATACCTGATGTCGAACTGCTGGAGGATCACAGCCCACCGCGCTAGACGACCATTCAACATAGGCCGGCTCAGGATATATTTCAACGGGTCTACCCGAGAAACCAACTGTACCTCGTGGTGCTGCAAGTAGTGCCATAATTTCTGTACGGAAAATACGAGCGCCAGGCAGCTCTTCTCGATGGGGGAATACCTAACTTCTGCATCGAGGAGCATGTGACTGAGGTAATAGAGGCTATTCTCTGTTCCCTCGTTGTTCTTCTGGGCGAGAAGGGCACCAAGGGACCGTTCCAGGGCAGTCACATAAAGGACCAGTGGCTTCCCGGATACATGCGGCATCAGAACCGGAGGTTGAAGCAAGTACTGCTTGATTTCCTCGAAAGCGGTCTGACACTCCTTATCCCATACATAGGTGGCCCCTTTCTTCATGAGCCGAGAAAAGGGATTACACTTGCCGGCCAGATTTGCGATGAATCGGCGTATATAGGCTAAGTGGCCGTGGAACCCTTGCAGTTCCCGGATGTTACCTGGGGGAGGCATCTGGCTAGTCACCCTGATCTTCACTGGGTCAATCTCAATACCCCGGTATCTTACCACAAAGCCAAGAAACTTCCCGGAGGTGACCCCGAAGGCACACTTCAACGGGTTCATCTTCAGGCAGCGAGACCGGAGGAAGCCGAACACTTTCTCAAGATCTTTGAGATGGTCCTGACGCTGGCGCGATTTGACCACCAAGTCGTCGACGTAGCATTCCACCAGTGTGCCGAGGATTGGCTTGAATATGCGGTGCATAGCCTGTTGATAGGTGGCACCTGCATTCTTCAGGCCGAAGGGCCTGACCTGGTAACAAAAGATACATTGGGGGGCCCTGAAGGCAGTGAACTCCTCATCCTCAGGGGCCATCCGGATTTGGTTGTATCCGGAGTATCCATCCATGAAGGAGAGGTCTTGGAACCCTGCCATGGGGTCAATCAACAGCTCTGTCACCGGAAGGGGAAACTCATCCTTCGGACAGTGGCGGTTGAGATCGCGAAAGTCGATACAGACTCTGATCTACCCGTTCTTCTTCCTAACCGGCACGATGTTGGCCAGCCATCTGGGGTACTGAACTTCCCTCATGAAGTTGGATTTGATAAGCTTGTCAACTTCGGCCTCAACCATGGCACCGTGGAATGGGTGCATCTTCCTGGGAGGCTGCTTGAACCCGCGATGGTTCGCCGGGAGACCAAGGCGGTGGACGGCTACCTGAGGATCTAGCCCCGGCATCTCGTCGTAGCCCCAAGCGAACACATCACGGTGCTGTCTGAGGAAGTCCACATACTGCTGCCGCTCCTCAGAGGGCATGGCGGCACTGACCAATGTGGGTCTTGGATCTGCCTCGGTTCCCAGGTTCACCTGTAATAACTCATCGACCGTGGCGGAGACGCCCTCCTCAAAGGCTGGGGGTGCATCTTCCACGTCCTCTCCACTCGGGGAGGGATCGTCCATGGGAGAGACTGCGTTGGAAACTGCATTGGGGCTACCAGATCCTGCTGGGCCGCTAGTGCTGGCATGGGCGGTCGCTGTCATCTCATCAGGAGACTCACAGGCCGTCGAGACCATGGCTACGTCCAACCGATAGATCGGGAGGGCGTAAGCGTCATCCAAACTTGCCCAGGGATCACTTCCAACAGCGACAGGATCAACCTCACCTGTCAGGATCTGCTTATCCTTGCTCTTGTAATAGTCCGCGTCCAGATAGCGGGCTTCACATGAGGCAAAAGGAGAGGCATCTCCCGGAAGCACGCCTACTCGACCATTAAGGGAGTATTTAAGGCATTGGTGGTATGATGAGGGAACCGCCACATGAAGGTGGAGCCATGGCCTGCCCATCAATGCGTTATACGCAGTGTCCTAAGAGACTACCATGATTCCAGTGTTGGCAACTAAGTCACCGAACTGGGTCTTCAAACGTATCTTGCCGACCGGAGTTTGCTCGGTGCGGTCGTACCCCTGGATCCTGAGGTCGGAGGGAATCAAGTCATCCTCAGACAACCCCAATCTCGGGAGCGTCTGAGTTGGAATCAAGTTAATCCCGGACCCCGTGTCGACAAGACATCGCCATACTTCAAGGCCATTGAACTGGCCAGTAACATACAACGGACGAATGTGCCCCTGTATAGGAGGGTCTTCATCCTTACCAGAGAAAGAGATGACTGCCTGACATTCGGCGTCCTCAATCGCTTCGGCGTGAAAGGCCTCTGCAGCCGCAACCTCCATCTCAAACTGGAGGGGGCTCTTCAGGGCTTCAGCGAGCGCCTCGTGCATCTCAGGTGACAAGCGCATCACCTCAAGGATGGAGAGCCTTGCTGGGATGTCGGCGAAGTGCTTCAGGACATCATACTTTCTTGCCAAGCGCGAGCCCCTGGTTGCAGGAGGTTGCTCTGCGGTTGGAGGCATGACGGGCCTTGCCGATTGGACCGGCGGCCGACTGGTGCTCGGCGCATCTCTCTGTTCACTGGTTGAAGCCCAAGAAGTAGTCACCGTACTGGGACCAGATGGCCGGGATGGACTCGTGGCAGGACGGAGCTGGTCGCGACGCGACTGAGGCGGTTCTGCCTGGTCCCACACCACAAACAGTGGCGGAGGCGAATCCGTCATCCTCGGATGGGGGGGCTGTGCGCGCTGAGCTCGGTTTTGAGCCTGCTGCCTAGTCTCAGTGGCCTGCACGGCCTGGCTGGAGGTACCAACTGCCGTGCCCCAGCGACTCCTGTTGTTGCGGTTCCTCCGACGGTGGCGACGACCGGGGACACCAGGGAGGTCCACATGGTGTTCTTCAACGTCGGGAACCGAAAAGGGATTTACCAGCTCGACGATATTAAACGAAGCGTACCCAACACTGTCATCGTATGAATCATTCATCACCGGGAGGATCCGAGGAGGGACCCCCATCTCCGGGGGCATGAAATCGCCGAGAGTGCGAGATAGTGGCGGAACTGGTGGGGCGCGCTATTCCTTCTTGCGCCGCCGCCGTTTGCTCTTCTCGGAAGAGGCGGGCTGGGACGATGATGCCGAATCAGCACCCGCAGATTCTGGGGGCTCAGGCTGATTCAAGAGGGCACGGATGATTCCATGGGCACGAATGATCGTCTTGCGGGCCATCCAGTTATTATACTTCTGGGATCCGCGGTCGGAGACTAGCTGCCATTCGTCCTCGTCGCCACTATCGTCATCTGATCCCACGAACACACCCGCCACTTGTGATGGAGCTGGGACCAACCTGATTACATTGTTGTTAATCTGGTCTTGGAGCCAGTCCTTAAACACGTAGCACCGCCGGATGGTGTGCCCCAGGGCCCGATGGTAAGGGCAGTAGAGGGGGTTATCCATGAGATGTGCCTCCTCTGGCCTCCAAGGCTCAGGCAGTCGCACAATCCTCTGCTCCAGGGCGCTCCGGAAATAACCGGGGACCTGATCCTCGTGAAATGAGTAAGTCAGGTATCGCGGGGCCCTGAGAGCGTGGTCTTGACGAGGGGATGGAGGGGCCTGCCGAGGAGGTGGACCCTGATTATCTCGCCTGGGTTGTGGCGGTACATTACGCGGAGGGGCCGGCCGGTTCTGGGGCTGCCGCTGCTGGGCCGGGAACTGAGCCCGTGGAGGCGGATTCCTATGAGGCTGTGGAGCTGGCCTCACCGGCAGCAGCTCCAACTGCCTGGGGGCCTCTATCTGGGCAACAACAGCGGGCTCAGCCCTGCTGACCCTCCTTGCAGGGATCATAGGAGGCAGCGGGTGTGCCTGACTGGCCTGTTGCAGGGCTTCCTCGAGACGTTGAGCTTTGTCTGAGAATTCCCTGAACCCTCCAGGGTAATTCTGAGTGATCAAGGAAGGGACCAGCTCGGTCTTGACGTTCCCGATGCACATTGTCAGCAACTGCTCCTGAGTCAATGGCATGTCAAGGGAATACGTGAGACCCTTCCATCGGGCGACGAAATCCATGACTCGCTCATCAGGCCTTTGCATGCACTTGAAGAGGTCTGCGATACTCTTCTTCCGGGTCGTGGAACTGAACTGGTAGAGGAACTGTCTACGAAGGTCCTCCCAGCTAGTTATCGAGCAGACGGGGAGCTGGGTGTACCAGACAAATGCTGGCCCTTCCAGTGTCTAGACAAAGCAGCGAAGCTTAGTGGCCTCCTGCTGCGCCGGAGTTCCCAACATAGGCCCGCACCTCGAGTTGAAATGGGAAAAATGCTGTGGCGGGTATCCAGTCCCGTTGAAGGGGGCGAAAGTAGGGTTCCCAAACCCCGGAGGTGCCGGCATGTCATCCACCCATGCTGGGTATGGCTTGCCGTCCGGTGGGATTGCCACTTGCCGAGTCTCTAAGGCTTCCAAGCGGGCAATGAGTGCCACCATCGGATCGTCCGGACATGGGTTCCAGTCCTGGCGAGGATCTCTAACCATGAGCGCATTGCATGGCTCTTCAATCAGGTCGTCGAACTCGGCAGCTCGTGGGATGGCGGGCGGAGCGGCCCTTGGGGCAGCGGGAGGAATCTGAGCGGGGTCTCTCAGGTAGTCACGCCGCTCGGGAGGGTGTGGTGAAACATACCGCGCCCTCTTGCCATAGGCAATGGCCTATCCCCTGTCGGCAAACACGGCATAATCACGGTTGCCCGGGAGAGTCTCATCAAGGAGCGGTTGTTCCTGTCCCTGCTGTCCTGGACTAGGATCACCGTAGTCAGGACGCCGCTCTGCAGCGCGCTCGGCGAGGAGCTGGTCAACTAGCTTCTTCTGCTCAGTGAGCTGTTGACGTAGCGTGGCCTTTTCGGGATCCTCCTCTGCCCTCTGCATGGAGGCAGATGGGTCGGCGGGCTTTATATCCCCGCCGTGATCTTTACCTTTGCTGACGTTTCGGCTCAACGTCAGTGCTTCAGTGGGTGTGGGGAGACCCAGGAGGCTCCTCTGGTGACAAGTAACTCTCACCGATGGAACCAACGACGGCTTTTCTTCGGGGGGAGAGCCCCCGTCGAGAAGTTCCAAGTCGTCCCCCTCTCCCGACAGGTCAGCCATCTTGACCGTTTCCGTCCCTGGGGATGTACCCTCAGGGCCACCCAGTGAATCGGGCTGTCGGCGAATCGCACTGAAGCGTAGGGCAGCGTACTTCCCCCATCCATGGATATACACGTGGGGGGTGGCTTCCTTGATAACCTTGCGGAGTACTTGAAAACACTCAATGCATCGTTGTTGGAGGGCCTCGTGGTGCCCAAATGACCCGGGGTGCCGAACCGCGGGGAGCGTGGCTAGGTCGATCTGACGGCACTGCTCCCCAATATCCCCCAGGTGTGCTTGAATCCCGGGATATAGCATTTGTAGGCAGTGAAAACGGGAGTGAGTCTCCCGGAGAGTTCGGCGGAAGCATTCGAACTCATCCGGGGTGAGCGATTCTGGTGCATCAAAGTCCGGTTCTGCGACAGGCCAAAACTTCTCAGGGAAGTGGCCCTCTACAAGGACTGTCCAGAAGCTCCACGACTCAAACTCGAGACCCAGGTCTTCTTGGTCCCCTTCAGCGACTGAGAATGGACGGGGAGCCGGCAGTGGTGCCGAGGCGGGCCGCCGGGCCGGCGGGCTGGCCGGCGGTGAATACGGCGAGTAGGCCGATTGGCCTCCATATCCTGGGCCGCCCTCTGAGGGTTGTGGTTCCCCAGCTACCACATCACGATAGGACGGGCCGGCGAGCGAAAATCATGCCGTAGCGTCGGTGCTCGCCGAGGGTGCACTAGATCGTTGCTCGACCGTCGGTCCCCAAAAAAGGTCTCTGGCTTCTCCGATCGAGGCAGAAAGTGCTTATGGAGGGGCCAGTACCAACCGCAAGCTTGATCCTTGGGGGTCTACCAGGCCCTCTCTACTCCGGATATACCTTCGGAGAGAAGCGGGGATCATATCGATCTCGCTCTCGGGGAGCACGAGGCTGACGTGCCGCATTCCTACCCCTGCCCCTGACTGGCGGGATCGGGGGGAGGGCTCTGTCGCCGAATCATACTCTGCCTCTGTATCAGAGAAACGAACCGGTCGGATCTCTGTCCGGAATTCCCTAACATTCCTCCCTCTACGTCGACGCCTCGCCTTCCTGCCCCTGGGTGGTTCTTCGGGGCATGGCTGATCTCTGTCCTGGCGTCCTCTGGCCGCACCGGTGCTGGGGCCAAGAGGACTGGAAACCAAGGTGCGAGGAGCACCGGGACAAATATCAAAGGGGACGCGGGGAGAGATGCTTCCGGGCAGGCCTCCGGGCCGGGATCGGAAGGTGGGATCACCCATGCCTCTCGGATCGGCAACACGGAGTAGACCCTGCTGGTGAATAGCACTACCGCGAGGTGGTCCGCGGTGGCTATTGCCTGTACCAGCAACCGGGAGAGTCAACCCAACCTGCCTTTGGAGCGGTCGGGGCCTCGATCCAGGTCGGGCATAGAACTGCCCATGCTCAGGATGCGCAGGGGCCTGGTGACTGGAGCCAACAGTGGCTTGGGCCAACACTGCCGCTGTTGCTAGGGCCCCGAGGTGGGCATCCTCTTCCGCTCGCGCCCGACGTTGGCGTCGGGACAGACGAGTCGGGATCAGCGGCGCAGGCAGGTGGAGAGCCCGTCCTTCGACTTGAGAAGCCTTGCGGCGGTGTCGAAGTGGCCTGGCAGGAGCCCTTATCGCGGATCCTTGGAGCGAATCTCGGATAGGGTGGTCCCGAACATCCTCCACCTCATCCGCATAGGGGAAGGAGCTGTCGGAGCGTTCCAGGGATAAACTCCCGAAGCGGTTGGACATCGAGGTAGGCAGCGGTGCCTCCCTGCGCGGCCCTCGGGGGCGGCGTTGGCAGCGAGGTGCAGCTTCCTCGAGGTCCAGGCGAGCCATGTCCCTGGTGGGGATGACTCCCTCTTCCTCATATCTCCGCACCAAGTTGTTGATCACCCTTCTGTGGATGACCTCCGAGGGGGAGAGAGGGTGTGGTTGCCCCGCAGTTGCGGCTGCTGGGACGGCTGTGGAACGGGTGGGACCGTGCGGAGTAGCCGCGTCGGTGTTTCCCCTACCCCTGCGCCGGTGGGCGGGCGGCGATCGGGCACTGGATTGGGAGACCTGATTTATGAAGATAGGGAGAAGAACCCATTAATGCTGACAGGAAAAGGAATCGACAACCGATCATTAGTGCCATGACGCCTTCCGTGGGGGGAACCCAGGCCATCGACGTCGTGAGACGGAGTGCCCGATTTCCCTTCCCCAGCCCCTGGCGGGTTCCGTGCCCCGATGATGAATGCTCGGCCGGGCAACATGCTAGTCTTCCAACACCTCTGAAAGCTATCGGTCTTCGTATTTGAGGAGAATAGATTCACGTCGGGTTCACCATTTTCTGATTCGGTGCGGATGTGCGTTGGGTTTCTGTTCCGACGCTGTTCCTCCAGGACGCGTTCGCGCGTGCGCCCGTCGACCCGAGGGGACGGGAGCGCGGCTTGTGGCCCCGCAGTCCCACTTTCCAAAGGCGGGCGGCATCCGTCCCTTATTCAGGGACGTCTGCTCCTTGATCGAAACCGGGATGATGGGATGTCGGCTCCTCCTTCCGTGGTCGTCTCCTCGGAACTCGTCGCCTAATCCGGGTCTCCCTCATAGATTTAAGAATGTTCGTGAATCTCGTTCCCGGCGCCATATCTTCATGGACACCGGTTAATTACGCTGCTTCCACCCAGACGCTCCAAGGAGTCTGGTCGGGGCAGCAACCCGCGGTGAGGAGACTGGGTAGCTCTGGGTGTTGGGGGGCGTGTCTTAAAACTGCGGCTCTGCATGTCTGCCTTCTGTCCCTAATAGGGCTTCTCGAAGGCATGATGGCCTGAGGCATCCCGCGCTGGGTGCGGGGAACTGCATTACCTGAGGTTTTCCTCAGCTTCCCATGTTCAACACGGGGTATGCAGTGAGTTTAACGTCCAGCGGGGACGAAATCGGACTGATCAACACGAGGAGTGGATTAGATGACAGAACCCCTTGTGGGGAACCTCCGACGCTGGGGCCAGCACATGGGCGGCCTCCCGAGTGAAGGGGAGTGGAATGAAATGGCATGACCCCACCGGGATGTGGCGGCCCGGGTAAGGATCAGGATGGATGATGGAGTGAAGAGCTTGGACCCCGTAGAGGCTTCCTACGTACCGCGCGTTAGCGCGGATCAAAGTCAGCGTAGTTCGGATATACAGTTTAACGTCATGCTGGACGATGGCAAGCCGACTCACGAGGAGGTCGAGGCTGCCGGGCGGAGGATTGAACCGAACCACCTCACACAGAGGGGGATGGAACGGCCGGGTGGATCACAGTTTCACGTCATGCTGGACGTTGGCAAGCCGACTCACGAGGAGGTCGAGGCCGCCAGCACGCACGAAGTGGGGCGGAGCGGACCAGCACACACGAAGTGGGTGGAACAGAGTTTAACGTCTTGTTGGACGATAGTGTTTGGGGCTTACACTCTAAGGAGGCCCATATGCGGCAAAGCTCAGTTGCAGAGGGACTTGGGCCGAAGGCGAGAGACCTCGATCCCTATCACGCCCTCTACTGGCTTCGGCAGTGAGGAAGCACAATGGAGATACACACGTGCAGTCACCCACAAGAGAGGATTCATAGGTGAATCGACGCAAATGTGAACCCGGGAGGGGTCCACTGATGGACGAACCGACGTAAATATGATCGGGACAACCAGGTGGTGGGCTTGAACCTCAGGGAGGCTTCCTACATACCCTGTTTAGGAGACAGGGATCAAAGTCCACGTAGTTCATTCTGTCCGGACTTACGCACCGAGGCAACCTGAGTGCGGCAAAGCTCAGTTGAAGAGGGACTTGGGCCGAAGGTGAGAGACCTCGATCCCTGTCACGTCCTCTACTGGCTTCGGTAGTGGGGAAGCACAATGGAGATACACACGTGCAGTCACCCAAAAGAAACTAGGGGTTTGTAATACCCTACCCCCGTGGGTGAAGGCCACTCCAACAAATCGTCCCTAAAGAGGGGAAATCCCGACATCCCTGCAGAGACGAGCGGGTGGGGGCCACATCAAAACCGGGGGGGACCCTGCGTGCGAGGCACGAGATCAGGTGATGCGGACGGTTTAACGTCTTGCCAGACGAAGTACAGTTTAACGTCGTGTGTTGAGGACGAAGCGGACGGTTTAACGTCTTGCCGGACGAAGTACAGTTTAACGTCGTGTGTTGAGGACGAAGACGCTTTGCAGTTTAACGTCTTGCAGCGCGGACGTGGTGCAGTTTAGCGTCCTGCAGGACGATGGATGCCTGGCAGTTTAACGTCCTGATGCACGGACGAATGCAGTTTAACGTCGTGCGGGACGAATTGTTACCGCCAATGGGTCTGTGTCACTTCACGCGAGCCTGGAGGGCCGCACGGGAAGACAACGCACGGTGCGGGCACCCGAGATGAAGATCATCGGGCGCCACGCAGGCGGGTACCCTCAGGGGGTCAAAGGGGGCGACCCTGGCGGTTTGCGCGCAAAAGAGGAGCTTGGCGCGCAATACCGCGGGTCGGCGCGCAATTGGGCGGGCTGGCGCGCAATTGGGCCAGCGCTTGGCGCACAGAAGATGGAGATTGCGCGCACCGGGCCTCTGATAGCGCGCGGGGCAACGACCCATTCTTTAACAAAAGGCCACTTAGTAAGGGGGGTGCGCTCAATCGGGCTGGATTGCGCGCACCCGGGGGGCAATTGCGCGCAAGAGGCTTCTTTTGCGTGCGAAGGCCTTCGGGTGAGGAATTGGTCAAAGGAAAGAAGCCAAAGGGTTTGCGCGCGAAGGCGAACCCCGAGGCTAGCTTGCGCAAAATAACAGAGGTTACCTGAAGATCGGCATTGTGCGCGAAGGGGGTGGAATTGCGCGCACGAGCGACCCTTAGAATTCTGGCAACCTTTAAAACGTCAGGGGTCGCCTTGTATTTATAGGCAACCCCGAGCGCGCAATTCGGTTCGCGGGCGCGCAAATCGGCTCGGGCGCGAAATAGGGGCCCGACGCGCAATAGGGTCGGGCAGGGACGTCGGGCGCGGAAAATTCCGCGCCGACTCGCCCCATGGCGCGAATCCTGGAAGGATTGCGCGCGAGAAGCCAATATTGCGCGCGGGCCTCCGATATTTCGCGCAAGGCCTTCGGGCCTTCCGAAACATGCTTCTGAATCCAAATATGACCTCGCTTTCCCCATCAGGAACTTCGTTTGAGGAGTAACGGACTTTTCCGGCGTCTACAATAGTCATGAAGTAAACATCAATAATAAGTCAACTAAAAAGATTTATAATAATAAAATAAAAATGGTAATAAACAGTTCAAAGGTTTTCCTTAGAAAATAAGCTAGAATATGTAAACCTACCTCATTATTGGTTCTAATCTCATATCCTATGACAAAAATTGTCAAATTTAGGAAGGATAAGATATCAGAGACCTAAGGAAAAATATATAAAACCAAAACCACACTTACATATAATATGTTAAGATAATCCACCATAAACCTTATATGAAAATGGTATAAAATGTAATTGAAGGGGGAAGTTGATGAAATCCAGAAAATTAAGGATTACCAAAAGAAAAAACTAATTAGAAGAGGAGAATACACTAACGTTATATGAGAGAAGCGCTAACATTAAAGTAAGTGGTATACACGTTATAAGTGAGATAGAATGGTAAGAATATCATAAACCTCATAATTATTTTTGGTAAAATCATATTTTACATCATTGAAAATACACATGGTATGAAAACCATGCACTACCTTTGTTTGTGGTACAATCTATAAAAAATCAATCCACATTTCTTATAACACCCCGATATTTTTAGGATATATATATATTTTTTTCATTTATATTTTCTTTTTTTTTTATGTTTTTGTAATTCCAATGATATATTATGTTTTGTTAAACTCCAAGATAATATTTCACTACCTAAAACACCATCGTAGCTTGAGATATATGCAATACTACTATTGGATAGTGTTACAAAAAAAATCCAATATTTCTAATAGAATTCAATTTAAATAAGGCCATGATTAAGTGAACAACAAATTATTATTATGTAAACATATAATAGAGTTGTTATAATAGAGATACGACTAGTATTAACTAAATTATGAAAAGAAGCTTTACACATTGGTGATGAATTAATTATAAATGAAAATAAGTTTTTTATAAATAAAACCAATTTCTTTTCTAAAAAACATATTTAAATGATAGAAATTGAGTTTATAAAATAATAAAATCACTCTTTATAGATATTATTAATGTAAATAATATGTAATATATTAAATATATTGTTAAAATTTTATATTATATATTTTCTAGGTATGATATAAGAACAAATTAAATTTTTTTGGATAAAAGTTATAGTAAAAAAAGAAATCTTGCAGCCTTCTGATGGTGCGCCCATTTTAAATGTACTTTTAGATAGTTTTATATATTATTTTTAACCAAATAAACTTATTATTTGAAATTTTTATATTAAAAATTACATCTGATGATTTTTTTGTAGTTTTAAGACAACTTTAATATTTTCATGAAAAGTAAAAATCAATAAATTTTAATTGAAAACAAATTTTTTCATTGAATTATTTTATATGAATAATTTATTTTATTAAATTGTTTCATAGTATTAATATAATATATTTTGTTGTTGAATATAATTTATTTCATTGTAATTAACAATACCATGAATAATCATGTAAAACCTTTTTAATATTTTGCAATGTTTAAACTTTTAATAACTAGCTTTTTATTCCTAATACAGGATTAATTTAAAATTTATTACTTCAACTTGTGTGTTTTGAATTTTTAAAAATGGATTAATTTTCTGGAATCAATTTTTAAAAATTATATTCATATAATTATTTTATTTTTGGGCATTATGAGTATTAAATTCAATTGTTTTTATTAATATGTTCAAAAGGGAAAGAAATTAATTAAGGGTAAATATAATATTATAAAATTACCATAACTCTTGTGATAATTTGATTGGATAAATTATAATATACCTAAATCACACATGGGACTAAATTACACCCTTTACAAGCCACTTGGATGAAATTATGGCTTTTAATAAGTTTTATTTAGTGGAAAGCTAAATATTTCTTACTCAAATATTCATAAATAAATCATTTTTAATATAAGGATATAGAGAAGATAAATTTTATTATAAAAACTCATTTAAAATGTAAATTTATTATATTTATCATGGTAATTTACTTTTTATTTTTATGAAATAAATAATTACATTAACATTTTATTTATTGATGATGTAGAAATTATTTAATTGATGAAAAGTAAATAATCTAGTTTTTATTAAAAAATCAATAACCATTAAAAGACACAAACACTTGAAAAAATATTATTATTAAATTATAACATGACCATAATCATCCAAGGATCGATTTATTAAGCATATGGATCCTAGAGAAGAGATTATGACACTTATATTATTTCATTTAATGTGATGTTAAACCTGTCACATTCATGTTTTAATTAGTATAACCTATTTAATGATTGATTTACCCAAATATACATTTGACTAAAATTAATTTTTTTTATTTTAATATATTTTAATTCATCATAGTATTTTATTTTAAATTTTAGATAAAAAAATTAATGTCTTAAATAATTACACAAAATTGATGTTGTAATTATTTTATTTAAAGAAATATCAAATAAATGCTATTAAAATACTACCATAAATATTCATTGAGCTAATTAATGTGTAAAATAAATTTTCTATTTTACCTTGAACTAATAGATATATGATGAAATATTTTTTAAGTCATAAATTATTATGTTGGTATTTTAAATAATCCAATAAATGAATAGTGTCAAAAATGTCATTATTGATAATTTATCAAAATAATGTTTTATTTCATTATTAAAAAATCATAAAATATTATATCAAAACCTAAAATAAATATGATTTTCCATAAAAAAATTTATATTTTTCTTTTATGGTCTAATTGACATCGAATTATTAAAAATGAATCTATATTAATTTTAAAAAATTTGTTACCTAATATAACATTTAACGAGAATAACGAAGTCTAAAACGAACTGATAAGGTTTAAACAGAAATAAAAACATGTATATGAATTATTTTTTGATTTTATTAAAACCTTATCTCATCACATCTTAGAAACTAAATTATTTTGGTGGTTTAAGGATGTGATATTATTTTATTATATGTTAATATTATTGGAGATTTGAAATTTTCCACTCACATCAATTATAAATGGGCACCTTCTCCCATCATTTACTAATATATCATTGAGCTTTAAGTATCATCAGTACCAAAAAAACATCCCTTATCTAATTCTATAATCACATTTTAGTTGTGATGGTTTTCTAAATTGACGAACTTTAGTTTCGTTAAGAAGAGATATTGAGGGAGGTCACCAAAGAAGAGGTAATATCATTTAACGACTATCTCATTATCATTTCTTATAATAATAATTATTCCATTTTTGTTTCCAATATTCATTTATAACTATTTTATCACCTATATACATATATTTTATTATAGATTTGGAACAAACTTCTTCCACCATCGATCTATCTTATGAAAAAAAGTCATCATGTATGCGTATGTACGACTTACCATCTCCACACCATGGTGTAATATTTTATACACCACCACCTTACTGGGATGGATATAATGATGGAATAATAAATATTTATAATTATTTTATAAATATATTAATTATGGAAAAATATATATACAATTCACTTCAATTAAAAATTTTAATTAATGGAATGATATCATCCCTCGTGCATACATATAGAAAACCATCTCCATGGTGTGATGTTATTATTCTATAGGATATCAAATAAACAAACAATGAATAGAATGATTATATATTATATATATTATATTAATATCATTATGGATATGATCAAACTATAACCTTTGAATAAGAATCATAACTTAATCGACAAAACATGGTTATGAAAATAAAGTTATTTGTACCTGAATGACCTGTAATAATGAAATTCTATTAAACAGATGGTAATATGATCTTATATGATATCATAAATATCACTATGATTATGTAATAAGACAATGAAATTATTTAATTCATTACAATGTAGGTTTTGATACATACAAATGATATCAAAACTATACTGTGGGATAAATCCACGATCTCATTTTTATCCAACACTGTTTATACATATGTATTTAATGGTGTATATTTATCATCCATGTTTTATACGTATGTAATTTAAAATATTATTTATACTTTTTTAATATTTTTTGATGTAAATTTTACTCAATTGGGGAATTATTATTGAATGATATGAAATGAATCTTTTATCATCTTCAATAAGAGGTAATTTTTGACTTTTTGGAAAATGTACGAGATGAATGTATTCTTTTATCTTATACACATTGAACATATTTTTACGCCTTCATAATTCCTTATGTGCAGAAATCTTCCATTATAAGATTTAAATATTGTTTTCAATTAATTTAAATTCTTTTAAAATGGTGCGGCATTTTCTGAAATTTGTTTATTGAAAAAGAAAGGATATTTAACTCAATAATTAATTTCAAGTGTTTTAAAAAAAATATTCCATCTAAGATGACATTAATTATTTAGGGTTATTTTTATATCAACTAGTACCTCACCCGTGAATACACACGACAGTATAATTCAAATCTAATTTTCAGTAGTGGTTTAATAGTGAGAGTAGGTAATAATGAAAATTACATAAAATATGATAAACTTAAAACTATAGTGATATATTATAATGAAAAGAAATGAAAATGAATATCATGTATTTGAAAATATATATGAAAATGAATGAAAATGAAATAACATGATGTAAAAATATTCAAAAACACATGACATATCATTAAGAATTTGTTGTATTGTATTTAATATATCATCATCATATGTAAATGTAATTTTATGATTGGATACAAGGATGAAATTGGAAGGAAAAAAAGAAAAAAAAATTGACTAAAATATGTAAATGAAGTGATGAATGATAGCCTCAAAAATATATTGATGGAGAGGTGGAGGAAAAGTTAGAGGTGTAAGATGAGGCATTGGTGGAGGTGGAGGAAGAGTCGAAATCCATTGTAGAGGAGGAGGTGGAGGCCGATGAAGAGGCTCTACATGGGGAGGGGGATTATCGATATAAAATTAAATTCTTATAGAGTTTTCTTACCAGTTAGCAAACATATATTCTTGTACAGAAGACATTTCAAGATAGAAATAATATTTCATAAAGACAGGAATCTGAAAAAAAGGATTGTAAATGAAGTAATATATATCAATTTCAAAGAAAAACAACTTCTGGACAACTTATTATGAATCAACAGTCTATGGACTAAACCAAAACCAAACTAAACTACAACACTAACACAAGAAATTGCTATATTAAAGATTCTATTCCCCTAATAGTCTTAATCTTGTTAGATTTTAGTAAGATAAATCCAATGTAATGCATTTTTCAAATCCAATGTAATGAATACATCAATTCACAACTATTGAGTTTTTTCCATCGTATTATCCATCCAAAAAATCATTAAAAATTTATTACAAAGCATTAAATGAGCACTGAAAGGCAGAATCGGTGTTGTGGTCGCTGGAATATACTTCGAGCTGTTATTTGAACCACTGGATCTTTGTAGGAGCCTTCATGAAAACTCCAAAATCCAAAACTTCACTGAAGGAATATTATAATCTGAAAATGGAAATAGTGATATTAAGTAATGAAATTAATTTAATGATGTGTTCTATGAAGATCAAAATTATGATTCGTTAGATAATGACTTGGTAACAGATGAACACTTCAATAGAAATATAGATATAGTAGAATAGTGAATTTCATAGTATTAATCTTCACATGGAACATAGAAGCCGACCATTGAATTTCCCATTATGGTGACACATATCCCATTTGCAATAAGATATTTCCACACCATTTTACTGGCAGAAATCTACTAATGTAGTCTCTATGTCTCCTTAGGGTTGCTAAAGATGATGATGTTATTAGCATTAGGTTCCATTTGGTTGCATGCACCATGTTTTCATCAATGTACATATACATTTTAAAACAATTATGTGAAATGGTGTTGGATAATCTACCTATATAGTGGAAAATGATAACAAACACACCAATACTAGTAATATACAACAAAAACACTACATTTTAACTGGAAGATTACCTATATTTTTAATTCAATAGATTTTCTAACATTAGGGTGTGTTCCTTAACGTAGGGTTCTATTTGTTTGCATGCTCCATGTTTCCCCAGAAGTACCTATGCAAAATAAAAAAATTAAGTGAAATGGTGTTTGAAAATCTGTGTATATGTTGGAAACTGATAATGAAAACACCCATTATACAACACCAAACACTCTATTTTAACAGTCAAATTATATAAATTTTCCATTGATTATATTTTCTAAAATTACGGTGAGTTTAACATGTGGTTCTATTTGGATGCATGTGATTTTTTTCATAGAAGTTCCTATAAATAATAATAAATATTTTGTGAAATTATTTTGGGAAATCTGCCTATATGAAGAAACCTGATAACAAACACACCCTTACATGCAATCTGCAACATAGAACACATGAAAACTGATAACAAAGAGACCCAGCAGTAGAGTCAAGAAGACACATAACATGGAGTATATTCGTGTTTTTCTACTATCAAAATACCCATGCTGAATTCTGATACTGTCCCTACCTATGAGGTAGCCGATAATGCATCTCTATAGTAATTTAATGGGTTTTACCATCTCTTCTCCCTATCGAACCATGCTGATCAGGTGGTGTTGAATGAACATGAATCTATTGATCTTAAAGACACCCCCAAAACAATTCATGTTCAAGGGCATGGATTTCACCATGTTAAGCGAAGTCCTGCAATAATTTTATCTACAGGATAGAAAAAATAACGTGATTAATAGACAAGTCATGATTCCATATAAGAAATTATTTATATATGAATATCATGTGCAACTAATTGTGTGTGTGATTGACTCTGCAACTAGTTTTGAAAAGAATTGAGTCAGGTTCCAAATGGGTGAGAATAGATGATCAATTAATAAAAATGATTCAAGCAATCCATTATCAGTAATTCCTAAACTGCATATTGTATATAGACTAAACTAATGTCTAAACTACAAATGGAATGGTTATTCCATTGAATATACTATTTTAAATACAAATGGATTTTTTTAGTCCCATGAATAGACCAAATGAATTTTCATTTTAATTAATTCATATTTAATGTACTGAAATTTTCTGAACTAACAAAATTGCAGTTCATTTGCTTATTCAGTACTGCATATATACGTTTTTGGGTAAGACACATTTTGTACATGTAACATCCAATATTACCAATTAGAACATAAACCCATATTTTTATATAATTTAAATTAATACAGTACATGAATACCTAAAATAAGAATTATCATGTTTTGATACCAACCTCTATTAGATGAAATTATACAGCATACAATGAATTTTACTGTCCTGCACCAATTTTATCAGCAATAAAAAATAAATACTGTGAAAAATAGATAAGTCATGATTCCAGAGAACAAATTATTTATATATGAATATCATATGAAACTAATTATGTGTCTACATGACTCTACTATTGGTTTTGAAAATAATTGAGTGAGGTTCCATATGGTTGAGAACAAAAACTCCATTACTAAAAATGGATTAAAAATTTCAATTTCAGTACTGTGAGAACTAAATAATTTATAGACCAAACTACTGTCTGAACTACAAATTGATTGGTTAGACCATCGAGAAAATTTATTGAACTGCAAATGGATTGGTTAGTCCGTTGAATAAAAAAATTCATGTTCATTTTTTATAATGCATAATTAAAGTACTGTAAATTTCTGAACAAACAAAATGAAAGTTCATTTTATTATTTAGTACATCATATTTAAAGTAACAAACTACTGTAGGAAATGAATAATTTGGTGATCTTATAATGAACATGAATTGTATATGAACCATCCCAATGGACTAACCAATCCATTTAAGGAATTATGACACTGTTAAATGAATGTAATGAAAATGGACATGCATTTTTTGTGACCACTCACAGTGCATATCCCCTGTTGTTTGGCCCCAACCATTTTTTTGTCATACAAAGACTATATTTTCATTTAGTTAAAACACACAACCTGTACCCAAGATGAAAATTATACTTCCAATCTTAACTATTATACCATCACAAACCTATATTTTTTCTTCATTTCAATAAATACAGTACTTTAAACAATGTGGGTGTATGACAACCACTAAAACAGAGATTCTATTATGTAAAAAAGACTTTTTTGATCTAGAAATGAAACACTAACCAGGTTTATTGGTAAATTAGTATCAAAAACAGAAATAGTTAGATCTTCAATCCATTCGAGATTGATATTATTATTTATAACCCAAATCTTCAGTTTGTACATTGAATAATTACATATTTATACAAGAGAAAAAAACTGAAAAACATGCCATTGGAAAAATGAACTGGTATCTATTTGATTTGGTACGAGGCTTGTGACTCCATTAGAAGAATCTAAGAAACTAAATCGGATGGGGAAGAAGACAAACCTGCTTTCCCATCTTGATGACATTGTATGGATGGTTGGGGCGAACATCTCGAATGGTATGATTGATGCCCTTCTTTACCCAACCCCGAAGGAGACCCATGAGGCTCTCCGTCACGGATGTCGGGCAGACTATGTGGGAGGTTTTCATCTCATTCCCTTCCATCCCATCAAATTAGTCAGTAGGATAAACTATTTTCTAATCAGAATGACAATGGAATGTCATCTTTACCACAAATCTGCAGAATATAAATTTTTTTCTTTAGACCAGATTCCCAGGTTGCACCTGCAAAAACAGGAGCATCTGCAGATAAGATTGTCATTTTTTGGACCCAAAAAATGTGATTATTAGATCAATAATAACTAAATTATTTAGTTTCATATATAGAAAATATTCTATATCATGTACAGTTTCATGATAGCATGAATGGACTCTACTGTATTGATAATTTCTTTTGCATAATGGATGAGATGAAATTAATCACCTCGATGTAGTAGTATTCCTCATGAAATTCTTTTTTCAATATAAGTCAGTTGCATTTTCTCTGTTCTAACATTAGGGTGTGTTCCATAACACAGGGTTCTGTTTGTTTCCATGCTACATGTTTCCACAAATGTACCAATACAAAATAAAAAAATTAAGTGAAATGGTGGTTGAAAATATGTGTATATATTGGAAACTGATAATGAAAACATCCAATACACTACACCAAACACTATATTTTAATAGTCAATGTATATAAATTTTTCATTGATTAGATTTTCTAACATTGTGGTGACTTTATCATGTGGTTCTATTTGGATTCATGTGCTTTGTTTTCATAGCAGTACCTATAAATAATAAAAAATATTTTGTGAAATGATTTATGGAAATCGGCCTATATGCTGAAAACTGACAACAAACACACCCAAACATGTAATCTGCAACATAGAACACATGAAAACTGAACACAAATAGACCCAGTAGTAGAGTCAAGCAGACACACAACATGGAGTATATTCGTGTTATTTCTACTATTAAAATACCCATGCTGAATTCGGATACTACCCCTACCTCCAAGGAAGCATGTAATGAATCTCTATATGAATTTAATGGTTTTTACCATCTATTCTCCCCATAGAACCTTTCTGATCAGGTGGTGTGGAATTAACATGAATCTATTGATATTAAAGACACCCCCGAAAAAATTTCAGTCCAAGGGTATAAATATCACCATGTGACTGGAAGTCCTGCAATAATTTTATCTATAGGATAGAATAAATAACATGACTAATTGATAAATCATGATTCCATATAAGAAATTATTTATATATGAATATAATGTGAAACTAATTATGTGTGTGATTAACTCTACAACTGGTTTTGAAAATATTTGAGTCAGGTTCCAAATGGGTGAGAACAGAAAAACAATTAATAAAAATGATCGAAGCAATCCATTTTCTGCGATTCCAAAACTACATATTTTATATAGATTGAACTAATGTCTGAACTAAAAATGGATTGGTTATTCCATTGAATATTCTATTTGAACTAAAAATGTATTTGTTAGTCCCTTGAATTGAAAAAATTCATGCTCATTTTAATTAATTCATATTTAATGTACTAAAATTTTCTAAAATAACAAAATTATAGTTCATTTTCTTATTCAGTACTGCATATATAAGTTTTTTGGTAAGACACATTTTGTTCATGTAACATCCAATATTTCAAATTAGAAAAACTTAAACCCATATTTTTATATAATTTAATTAAATATAATACATGAAAACCAAAAATATGAATTATCAGGTTTTGATACAAACCTCTAATAGATGAAATTATACAGTATACAATGTATCTTAAAGTCCTGCACGAATTTTATCTCTAAAAAAATAGATATTGTGACAAATAGATAAGTCATGATTCCATAGAACAAATTATTTATATATGAATACCATTTTAAACTAATTATGTGTATACTTGACTCTACTTCTTGTTTTTAAAAGAATGGAGTCAGGTTCCATATGGGTGAGAACATCAACTACATTACTAAACATGGATTAAAGAATTAAATTTTAGTACTATATGAACAACATATTGTATACAGACCAAACTACCATCTCAACTTCAAATTGATGGGTTAGTCCAGTGAGAAGATTTTTTGAAATGAAAATGTATTGGTTAGTCCGTTGAATAAAAAAATTTCATGTTCATTTTTTATAATGAAAAATTAAAGTACTGATAATTTCTGAACAAACAAAATGAAACTTCATTTTATTTTTTAGTACATCAAATTTAAAGTAACAGACTACTGTGTGAACTAAATAATATGGTGAACTTATAATGAACATGCATTGTATATGAACCATCTTAATGGTCTAACCAATCCATTTAAGTAATAATGACACTATTAAATGAATGTAATGAAAATGGACATGCATTTTTTTGTTCACTAACAGCGCATATCCCCTCTTGTTTGGACCCAACCATTTTTTTGTCACACAGATACTATATTTTTATTTAGTTTCCACACACATCCTGTACTAAAGATGAAAATTATACTTCCAAGCCTACCAATTATACCAACATAAACCTATATTTTTCCTTCATTTCAATAAGTACAGTACTTTAAACAATGTGGGTGTATGATAGCCACTGAAACAGAGATTCTGTTACGTAAAAAGAGACATTTTTTATCTTGAAATGAAATACTAACTAGGTTTATTGGTAAATTAGGATTAGAAACAGACATAGTTATATCTTCAATCCATTCAGGATTGATGTTCTTATTGATAACCCGAATATTCAGTTTCTGCAATGAATAATTACATATTTATACAAGAGATGAAAACTGAAAAAGATGAAAATGGATAAAATAACTGGTATCTATTTGATTTGGTACGAGGCTTGTGACTCCATTAGAAGCATCTATGAAACTAAATTGGATGAGGAAGAAGGAAAACCTGCTTTCCCATATTGATGACATTATATGGATAGTTGGGGTGAACATCTCGAATGGAATGATTGATGCCCTTCTTGAACTAACCCCAAATGAGACCCATAAGGCTCTCCATCACAGATGTCGGGTGGGCCGTGGGGGAGGTTTTCATCTCATTCCTTTCCATCCCATCAAATCAGTCAATAGGATAAATTATTTTCTAAATAGAATGGAAATGGAATGTCAACTTTACCAATAATCAGCAGAACATAAATTTTTTTCTTCAGACCAGATTCCTAGGTTGCACCTGGAAGAATAGGAACATCCGCAGATAAGATTCCCATTTTGTTGGAACAAAAATAGTTTTATGTCCATATATATGTGTGAAAGGGGCATCATTTTGAAGAATAGTTCTTTTAGAAAAATAAATTTATTGCTATAAAAATCGGAAATGTCATTCTCCATTATAAAATTCCTTAAAATTCCATAATCGATATGCTGCTTGACTGCAATGCGAGATTGAGTTCCTTTAGTAGCATCATTTCCCACAAGAAAATATCAACTGATCTCACAAATAGCCTTAATTTTCTCTAGAGCAGGAATCATAATTTTGTCATTCTATGGTTACTGAATCAACAGTGTTTTACCATAAATATGTACCTAAACCATTCTCATGAGTGCCTATGTTGAATCCACTTTTCTTCCTCATCGGTGTTCCTCTACTAGTTCAAAGAGATTCTTTATTTTTCCCTCTTGCACAGGTAGCTGCCCTTCCTTTTCAACTGAGTGGAGGAGGGGTGTGACTTCAACGTCCTGAGCAAGGAATTTTCACCCATTCCTAATACTTCTATCAAGCATCCTATTAGCAGAATATTAAATAACCTGTTACATAGAGTATAAATAGAGAACATTTTTAGTGTACTACATATTCATACTAATAGAAACTGTTATAATATAAGGTTTGAAACTGGATCACTATCATTAATATCAATGGATGGTGGAAAGTGAAACAAGGGAGAGTTTCCACTAATGAAATAATTCACTAATTCCATAGACAATGCATGAAGAAAATAGCTTAAACAACAATAAAACATGTGTTGAAGACAAAAAAATTACTCCAAGGATGCTTCTTAAAGAGGGCGGTGGATAGATACACGAGCAGAATCACTCAACGGTCGTCTCATGGGATGAAGAGTGGGAAATTGTATGAGAGTGTTGACGAATCAGGACACAATAAAGGCGAATAGGTATGTCCAGCAGAATCTGAGATATTGACAAAACGCAGACAATTAGATGCAGAGAAATCGATAGTGGGCTCATTGATGCTTACCGATGATCAAATACAATTAGACCGATGAAAGAATGGATGTATACTGTGATCTGTGAAAAGATAGATGGGAAGAATTTTTTTTAAGAGTAGTCTATCGCAAAACCTAAAGAAAGACAAATGATACCATAATCTTCATCGGCTATTTTTGGATGTGTGATGGAAAGACGAAGATCGTGGAAGAAATGGAGATTTTGGATGGAGGAGACAGGAGGAAGTTTGCATGATCATTGAAGAAGACAGATTGAGCGAGGAAACCCTAAACTGGATGGTGGGGTTGAATAATGATAGGTAATAATCGCACCCCATCGCGGGATGACCGTAAGGTAAAGGAGGTTTCTAGATTTGGAGGTGACGCGGCCGATTGGGAATGTGACACGTTAGATTGGAGAATCCAAGTTTAGTATAGATAATAGATATTATATCTATCATTTTAATATGTTATTCATTGAATGAAAATTATGAAATTCAAATTTTACATGGATTATGTTATGATTAAATTATGCTTATGAAACTAATTTTATTTATTGGGTTATGATATGATTAATGATTTATGTATTTGTGGAACACATATGAATTATTTCATTATTAGATGGGTGAGACCTATATCTCCCACAAATAGATTGGGTATTGATTTATATCTTATGAGATAGACATGGGTAGAATGGGAAATGATCTAGGTTTAGTAATAGAGGGTTGGAAGAAGAAGTGAACTCAGTTCAGTACTAGACATTGTCCACTACGATGGACATGGAAATAATCTTAGACTAATAAGAATGATTTTTTATACTTATGAATATGCTAAAAATTCCATGTATAATGTTATGAATTTTTGTATTTGTTCGTTGATTCTTTATTATCATTTATGATTTCCCCATGAATTGATATCTGGATCTTTCATATGTCGAATATGATTTTTAAATGTAATGTTTGATTGTCTTATAATAAATATATAATTGATATCTACCTTTTTTTACCCTTATTGAGCATTCAAGATCACATTTTATTGTGTTTCTTTTCCCCACGTCATGAAGAAGGATATTAAGTATGATATGTCAAAAAGGGGTATAGTTATGAAGTGTTTGGTGAGAGATAATATAGAAATATTATAAAATAGTTGTTTTCGTTTCTGATATTCTAAAGAAACTATACCTATATATTACTACCATAAATTATTTATATTTTGTAATGAATATTCTTCAATTATGAAGAAATATCTATGTGTGTAATGTTTTGGTCATATCTTATGTATCAATGGATATTTATATTTATCCAATGGAATATAGGATGAGAAAACTTTAGCGAGATCACTAGAGATAGTTATATGGTACGTCTAGGGATATCCCTTTGGAAAAATATATCTATAGGTTATAATACTTTATTTTTATAATGATAATTTCTAAACTTTAATGGAACCTTAGATGTTATAGATTGAACTTACTTCCCTTTTCTTATGTTTTTTTCATGTTATTATTTTTTTCTTCTCACAATATTATCATTGGGTTTTAAAAACGGCTGGAACATGAAATAACTGGGATAATGGTCAATTCAATGGGAAATGCATAAATCTTCCCTCTACAAACCAAATGTTATGGGTGATGGAGTGAGAAATCTTATCGCTACACTTAAAAATGATATGAACTGTTTTGGAATTCCCAATGTGAATTGAAGAGAAAAATCTATTTATCCTTCATGAAGAAACATCCACCTTATTTAGTGGGTATCCTTATCCACATATTAATGAACAATGGATCAGAACCTCTTAAAATATATTATCTATCCTTCACTATTGGGAAGAAGAAAAATTCATTTTAGCTATTAATCATTTCGAAGGTGAATTAGACAAGTGGTTGACACTAATCAAGAATACGAGGTAGTAAGATTAAATTGAATCCATGGAATGTGACGAGTTCATGAACTTATTTTACAATAAGTGCATTAATTATATTCATCTTAAAAATATGAAAAAGGAGATTCTTGATCTTATGAAAAAGGATGGGGAATCCATTAGTACCTAAGAGGTAATTTTTTCAAGACTTTTGAGGTATGATTCAGGAATTATCAACGACACTGAAAGTAATATTATTTGGTTCTACAGGGGATTAAAACCAAGTCCTCGATGGGAATTATCCATAAGATACATTTAGAGCTTTTAAGAGATTGTGTGTTGTGCTATCAAGGAATAAAAATGTTATTGTATTACATATTAATATCATGGTTTTGATTATAAAAGAAATATGGAGTCCAATAGAAAATATCAAAATAATGGTGAAAGGAAGATGAATGAATCGTTGTTGTCAATGTGTGAAAAAAAGCATGGTGGAGATTGTCTCTATGGGAATAGAAAATTTTTTAAGTGTGGAAAAGATTTTCCTTAGGTAGCTGAGATCTGATGTAATGGGCAAAATAACTAAGATTTTAATAGAGATATTGAAATAGAAAATGTACCACCCACATCAATATTACATGTCCAAGGAAATGGGGGATTATGCTAACCTATCCAATATTCCAAGGGTTATCGATGATGATATACGTCAATAAATTCTTTTGGAAAATGGAAAAGTTATATCCCATGATATCAGTATTGATTATGTTGAGTATGAAATCTAAGGGGGAAAATGATTGAGTGTTTATGCAATTGGATCCCAGAATAATGATGTAGAATATCTTTTGTAATATTATATAATAACTAAATATCTATAGGTCTTATATGGTTATTTCATATATATTTATGAGTATATGTTTAGTGTTACCAGTAACCATGATATGTTATTTTTATATTATTGTAAAAAAACATTAAATGAAGGATGACACATAATATGTTCATAATGTCGGGATAACAAAATAATTAATTATTGGATAGTTTTTATGACTTCCGGAAAAATATGATGAGAAAGTTATTTTTGATATCATGGATGGAGAATATATAATATATGAAATTTATTCTATATGGAATGATTTTCTTTTTAAAATCCTTTATATTTTCATTAAGTGTTTTTTGTAATTCAGGTTGTTACCATGTTTCAATAATATACAAGATGAATGCATTCACATGTTTGGAATGTGACTAATAATAGATACTGTATGATATATGGAGAAAATGTTAATATTGGTAACTTAACCTCTTTCTAATATTTTATATTTAAGTGTTTAAAATTATTATAAGGAAATATATTTTTGGAATGTTTTAGTTTAACATAAAATGAAGTTTTTCAGAATAATGTATCATTTAACCATAGCTGGACATATGCATATTTGATTGCATATGGTAACAATTTTGATGTGGTAAAGATAGCTAGAATGAACTATCATTCTATTTATGGATTTCATGATCTACTACTTCTTTAGGAATGATAAATTAAACTTTATTTATTTTAATAAAATATAATGGGTAAATATTTCATGGCATGACCAATGTTGAGATTGAACCAAAATCATGTAAATACATCATCTCAAAAACAATCTACTACATTAGAAAATTAATATTGAAAAAGAATGTTATGATTGTTCTATATTATTTGATGAATCATATGGAACCATAAATCATTACCTATTTGTGGAATTTTTAATGTTAAATTTCCATTACACTTGATCTGTGTCACTTGCTGCAAAAACATGGGGGTTAAATTTATCTTCCATATAAATGTTTTCATTTTACACTCATGTTATCCTATGTGGTAACCAAGTTATTGTTGAAATTTGTTAACCATTATATTTATCATATTTTATTTTTAAAAGGTTGTTTTAGTCATTATTTTTTTAATGTCGATTTCAATTAAATAACATTAAATGTATTGATCCTTTTATAACCTATATGAATTATGAGAGAAAAAATTCATTTTAAAATGGCAGGCTGTAACACACTAATATTTTTTTGAGATAGATTATTTATTTTATTTTACATATTTATTAAATATTTTATTATTTCAATGATGTTTAGTGTTTTACGAATCACGATAATAATCTTGCGCTATACACATTACCCGCATCGGTTTTGATATACAAAACAATATCCATGGCATGTGTTATAGACAATTTCAAATACTTGTTATAGATTTTATTTCATGCAATACCATGTTTATGAGAATAATGAAATATTATGATATTTTCATATAAACTAGAAATTATAATGGAGAAATGAACAATATTAAATAAATTATGAAAATATCTTTCAATCTTCAGTGAAAATTAATTATAAATATAAATAAATATTCTATTAAATAAAATGTACTATTTTTCTTAAAAAACTATTTAAATGAAAATATATGAATTTATAAAATAATAAAACAACTCTTGATGGATCTTATTAATTTAATAAATATGGTATGTAGTATATTTAATGTTTCAAATTAGTCTTATATGTTTTTATACATTATATAATAAGAAATTATTTTTTTCAGATAAAAGGCCTAATTTTTAAAAAATATATTTTTGACGCCTTTTGATTCTTCACACATTTTAAATCTAGTTTTTGAAACATTAATATAATATATTTTACAAAATAAACATATTATTTGGAATCAAGATATAAAAATTATCTTTTGATGAATTATTTATTATTTGATTACATTCAAATATTGATGAATAGTGCAAATCATTAAATTTTAATTGAAAAAATTGTTTCGTTGAAGTAATTTATATGAAAAAATATATTATTAAATGGGATAAGTTATTAATAGAATATATTTTTATCTTTTAATATTACATATTTCATGGAATTAATTTTTCTGTGAGTTTCTATAAAAAAACATTTTAATCTTTTAAAATGTTTTAACATTTAAAAACAATTTTTTCATTCTTACAAAATTGAAAACCTTTAATTAATTACTTCAAATTGTGTGATTTTAATTTTTAAATATGGTTTCCATATTTGGAATCAGTTGGTCCAGATTATTTTAATGGCATTTTTTTAATTTTTTGGCCTTATGAATTGTAACTTGACTAATGTTTATTAATATGGTAGAAAGGTAAATTGGGTAAGGGTGAAAATAATATTATATAATTAATTTTACGCATTTACTAGTATTATTTTACGAGTGATATTATACCTGAACCATAATTGGGTCGAAATGATAATCTTTGGATGTCACTTTGATGAAATTGGGACATTTTATATTTTTTTTAATGAAAGTAAAATATTTCTAACTCAAATTTTAGAATCTACATAAATTTTACTATTATGTTATAGAGAAGATAAAATTGATTATAAATAATAATTCAAAAGGTAAAATTCTTTCTATTACCTTGGTGATTTTTTTTAATTTTTAGAAAACAATTGTTACCTTAATGGTGTATATATTGATGATACTCAAATAATTTAATTGTTGAAAATTTAATAAAATAATTTTTATTAAAATTATAATAACCATTAAAAGAAATAAACACTTCGCCAAATCTTATTGGCGAGGTATATCTCGACCATAATCATCTATGGGTCGAATTACTGACCATTTTTTCCTTATAGAGGAGATTATGCCACTTATATTATTTTATTTAAAGTGAAGTTAATCTTGTCTCATTAATGTTTTAATAAATATAACATTTTTTATGGATGGGTTTTCTAGAAGATATATTTTACTAAATGAATTCTCATGAGATATAATATATATATATGTATTCATCATAGTATTTTATTTTTAATTTTTCTTCAAAACAGTTATATTTAATAATTACACATAATAGATGTTCTAATAATTTTATTAAGGTAAATATCAAATAAATTTTATTTAAAATTTTAAAATAAATATAAATTTAGATAAATAATATTTATAATTAATTTTCTAGATACCATTGAACTCATATTGGTATAATACAAATTTTGGTATGATTTTTACATCTTTTCATGCTATTTTAAATAAATATATTAAATTTACAATGTCAAAATTAACTATTTTGATATTTTTTCAAAATTATGTTTTATTAAATTATTTTAAAATAATAAAATATTTAGAAAAATGAAAAATATATTTTCATTACACTAAGATATTCCATATTTTTCATTTATGGTCTAATTAACAACATATATGTAAAAATGTAACTATTTTAATATTATACAAATTTTTACCTTAGTTAAAATTAATAGAAGCTAAATATGGATAAAACGAAATGATAATGTTTAAAATGAAATAAAGACATGCCTAATATTATTTTATAATGATATTATAACCATATCTCATCTATTATTCTAAACTAAGACATATTTCAGTTTTATTGATGCGATTTCATTTTTTTTATAAATTAATATTTTCGGAGATTCAAATGGTGCATCTCACCTCAATTATAAAAGGGAAAATCTTTTCCATTTCTTAATAACTCATTTAGATTTAATAATTTTCCATACCCTACCATTTTCCTTTATCAACACCCATTGTAACAATCTAGTGGTGTTGGTCTTCTTAACATACCAAAAGAGGTGTGTTATATGAGGATATCTAGAGGTATCTAGCCGAAGAAGATGTAATCTCATTTACATGCACTCTCAATATCATTTCATCATCTACCTACTATTAATTTTTTTATTTATAATATTAAAAAATAACTATAGTATCATTTATATACGTAGATTTTATCAGGGTTATAAAATAACCTCATTCGACCTTCTATCCATCCAATGGAAAACAAAATCACCACATGGGTGTACGTATAGCTTACCGTCTCCATGCCACAGTGTAATATTTTCTCAACAAAACATTACTTGGATGGGTATAATGATGTAAATAATAAATATTTATTATTTTTTTAATATGATATTTATTTTAGAAAAATATATATACCATCAAATTCCATACCAATTCATAATTAAAGGATTGATATCATTGGTCGTGCGTACGTACGACCTACCCTCTCCATGATGGGATACAATTTGTTCTTCAGGATATCGATTATAGAATAAATGTATATAACATATATATATATATAATATATATTATATTTATATCATTTTGTAAATGATATAACTAAAACGTATGATTAAGAATATGAACATATTCAACCATACATGAATAAGACAAAGAAGATTATGTACCAAAAATAAAAAAGTAATAATGAAATTGTATTATACATATGATAATATAAGAATATATATCAAAAAAATTAATATGATTCTCGAAAAATACAATTTATTTATTTAAATCAATATAAAGGTGTTTCAGATACATTCAAAGGATATAATACCTAATGTAATGGATAATTTCATAATACCATTTTTATCTGAGATTGTTTGTACATAAGTATTTATTGGAGTATATAAATCATCCATGATTTCTATATATGTAATATATAATATTATTTATATTAATCTACTATTTTTGAATTAAATTTTACACAATTGGTGAATTTTTATTAAATTTATGAATTTAATATTTTTTTCGTTTTCAACAAGATGTGTTTTTTGACTATCTGACAACTATGATAAGAATGGTTTCTTTTATCATAAATTAAATGGATGGATTTTAAAACTTTCATAACTCCTTATTTCCATAAATATTACTTTATAATATTTCATGTTTATTTTCAAAGAAAGTCTTTTCTTTTGGAATTGTTTGGTGTTTTGAGAAAAGAAAGATGTGTTTGCTGAAGAAAGGATGTTTTCATTAATAATTAATTTCTAGTGTTTTAGCAACATTATTTTTTATCTATGATGAGATTCCTTAAATAAGGTTAGGATTATATCCCAATTATCATTATAATTTTTTATGGAAATCAATTTATTAAATCCTATTGTTTTAGAAGCATTGTGTTTTGATGGAATGATGTTTATGAAACCAAATTTATTTATTTGGTTATGCTATGATTATTAATTTATGTTTGAGTTGAACACATAATAATAAATTCATTATGAGATGTGTGGGACCCATATATCCCTCTAATGCAGTGGTTAAAGATTTATATCCCATTTTATAGATGTGGTTAGAATGAGAAATGATCTTATTTTTGAAATACATGGTTGTATCAATGAGTGAAATATGTTCAATAATGTAATATTTCATCTATAATGGTATTGGAAATGATCCTTAACTAATATGAAATGATTTTTTTACAATTACGTGTATGCCAAAAATTACATGTCTTATGTTAGGATATTTGGTGTTATTTCCGTTGGAACTTTATTAAAATTTTGGATTTGTTTCAAGACATGATTTTATGATCTTTCATATGTAGGATAACATTTTTAAATGTTATGATCATATGTCTTATGAATATTATATAATTGATATATCCCATGTTTATCCTTACTAATAATTTGTGATCCCCCATTATTATGTTAATTTTCCCCAATTCAATATGTTGTGAATTAAGTATTGTATTTCAAAAAGGGAGATCATTATAAATGAATAAGTGGGATAAAATGTATATGTTTTATGAATAAGATATTTATATTTCCCAGTTTCTAAAGACACTATACATATATGTTCCTGTTATGGATTTCTTATATTTTTTTAAATAATACTATAAATTTTGATGTACTTTCTATGTATGAAGTGCTCGGGTCGCTATAGTTGGTATCGAAGGAAATGAAATGATTTTTTAACTTAAAAACAAAATGTTATAGGAGTTGTATTGAAAACCATTATCAATATTCTTAAAAAATCTATGATTAATTCTAGATTTCCAAATAAGAAGATAAGGAACAATATCCAGTTGTGTCCTTCATGAGGTAACTCTCTCCATATTTCACAAGGTCCCATTATCCAGTTATTGGTGAACAATGGATCATTAAATATGAAATGTTATTTTCTACCATTCAATGTTCTTAAAATGAAAATTTAATTTTGGATGTTTATCATTTATAAGGAGAAGATTACCATTGGTGATGTCTAATCAAGAATTTGAGGCAGTAAATGAAATTTAATACATGATATAGGATGAGTTCATGAAATTATTTTTCCAAATGTAAATTCTGTTTCTCCCTAAGAATATGTAATATGATTTTCGTGGACTTAAAAAAAGTATTTTAAATATACTTTTACAAACAAGGATGATTTTAAAAGTCATTCAAGGTATGATTCATGAATTATCATCCAATATGAAATTAAAGTTTATAGGTTCTTCAGTGGCTTAAATCGAAGACTTCAAAGGGAATTAACCATAAAAGACATTAGTAGATATGCTGATATTGAGGATTTTGATATCATGTAGTACATGGATGTTTTGGTTACATATCAATCTCATGTATATCATTTAATTATTTCATCTCAATTTATATATGTATGTTTGATTTTATTGATATCAGGTAAGTATTTCATCTCAAAAAAAATAATAAAAATTCATAAACTTGAGGAAAAGGATCCGGAATCCAAAAATATTATACCAGTAGCTTATTATATGATGAATCATATAGTCCCTTAAATCAACTCAATTTTATGGATTTTATAATGTTAACATTCTATTAACCTTATATATTATCACTCTCCATCAGAACCTAATGGTTATAATTTTCATCCACATACAAGTTTTCACTTTCCCCAATTTTATTCTATATAGAACCACAACCTTGAGAGAAATTGGGTAACCTTCATGTTTCTCAAATTTCTTTATAAAAGGATGTTTTAGTAACTATCTTTTCCGATGTCAGTTTCTATAAAAGAAATTTTAATCTAAAAATCCTTTTGGATTATACACAACACTAATCTTTTTTTATGTTATACACAATTTAAAGTAATTTTGATAGAATTCATTTCACGCAAGATCGAGTGTAAGCGAAAAACTAAATATTATTATGGTACATTATAACATACCCATTATAATGGATATAAGAATAGTACTCACTATGTTATTAAAATATTATTTACTATTTAGAGAGTATTTACTTTTAAATGAAAATAAAACATTTTTTAATAAATAAAAAGATTTGGTTTTTCTAAAACAATAACTTAAATGAATATAATTGAGTTTATAAAATAATAAAACCACTCAGGATGGATTTTAATAATTTAATATATATTTAATATATTAATTAAAATGTTTAAAAATCATCATATAGATTTTATATATATGGTATAATAATAAATATTATTTTTCAGAAAAAATAATTATTATTCAAAAAATGATGTTTAGCCGCCTTTTGATGGTGCACCCATTTTAATTCTTGTTTTTTACACTTTTATATATTATATTTTAAATAAAAAACCTTTTCATTTAAATTTGGATATATAAATTTACCTTTTTGTAATTTTTTATATTTTTCTGATAACATTCATGTTTTGATGAATAAGAAAAATCACTAAATTTTAATTGAAAAAAACTTTTTTCATCGAAATAATTTATATGGTTAAATTATATTATTTAATGGGTTTGATTTATAAATATAATATATTTTCATTATTTAATTTAATTTATGTGATGAGTATTAATTTTTCCAAGAATTTTGATTTAAAAACATTTCAATATTTTACAATGTATTAACTTTTAAAATTATGTTTTTCATTCTGAAAATAGGACTAATATTAAATTAATTACTACAATTAATTTTATTTAAATTTTTAAAAGCTTATCCATATTTGGAATAAATGGTTCCAAATTATGTTTATAGTAGTATTTTATTATTGAGATATTATGAATATTAACTTCAATAATTTTTATTAATATGGTAAAAATTTAAATCAATTAATTAAGGGAAAATATAATATTAAAAAATTACAATAAAACTAGTCTATTGGATTAGTGATTTTTGGACTAAAACATCATTCCGTCAAAATGATACCCTTTGGAATCCAATTGGATGAAATTGGAACATTTAATATTTTTTATTTAAAGAAAAGTTTAATATGTCTTTCTTAAATTTTTATTACTGGATTATTTTTAATATATTATTATACAAAAGATAAATTATATTATAAATACTCATTTGAAATTTATTTTTTTCCATTATGATGGTAATTTATTTTAAATTATTATAAATAAATAATTACCTTAATGGTTTAAATATTGATGGTTGAGAAATTATTTTATTGATAGAAAGTAAATAAAATAATTTTTATTAAATAGGTAATATCTATTGAAAGACACAAAAACTAATCCAAATCATTTTAGTTGATTATATCACGACTATAATATTCCATGGGTTGTGTTATTGACCATTTTTATCCTAAAAGAATCGATTGTGGAACATATATTATTTTACTTAATTTTTTGTTAAACTTTTCACATTCATGATTTGATAAGTATAACATTTTAAATGATGGATTTTCTGGAAGATATATTCTTCTAAAAGTATTATTCTGAAATATAGTATATTTTTATTCATAATAGTATCTTATTTTTTATTTTTAGTTTTCATATAAGTGTATTAAATAATTCCACAATACTGATGTTATAATTATTTTATTTAGTGAAATATCAATTAAATGTTATTAACAATATTAAAATAAATATAATTTGAGGGAAGTAATATATTAAAATAATTTTCTAGAATACCTTGAAATCTTATAGGTAAAATAAAATATTTGGTTCTAGGATAACATCTTATCTTGATATATTAAAAACTCTACTAAATGAATTGTGTCATAATTAACTCTATTGATATTTTGTTCAAATAAAGTATTATTAAACTATTTAAAAATCAAAAAATATTTTTTAAGATATAAAATATGTTTGGTATACTTTAAAATATTATATATTTTTCATATATGGTATAATTGACATCATATAAGTAAAAAATCATTCTATTTGTATATGAAACAATTTGTTCCCTTAGTTACAATTAAAAGCGAATAATTATGGGTAAAATGAAATGATAAGGTTTAAAATGAAATAAAAGTCATCTCTAAAAATAATTGGTTGGTTATATTACAACCATATATCATAAAATATTTGAATATAATACATTTTTGGTGTTTTTGTATGGGATTTTACATTGTGATAAATTCATATTTTTGGAGATTCCATTTGCGCCCTTCACCTTAATTTTAAAAGGGAACCTCCTATATCATTAATTCATAACTAATTTACCCTTAATTATCATCCATTACCTACTTTTTTCAATTACTAACTTCTATATTCACATTCTTTTGGTTTTGGAATTATTAAAAGACCAACATAGTGCCTTTAAGAAGAGATTTTGATGGACCACATTGAAGAAGAGGTAGTATCCTATACCAACTCTCTCAATATATTTTCATATTATTCATATTATTCCTTTATATTGTACAATATTCAGTAATAAATATTTTATTATGGATAAGATAAAAATGTTTTCCACCATCTATCTATCATATGAAAAATTAAATCTCCACGCATGCGTACGTACGGCTGACCGCCTCCACATCGTGGTGTAATCTATTTTCCCCACCACATTACCGAGGTAGATATAATAATGGAAATAATAATTATATATTATTAATATAAAAATATATTTTTTCTTTAATAATATACATATCTTCTATATCTATACCAATTCAAAATTACTGGAATGATATCTTCGATCTTGCATACCTACGACCTACCCTATTCACGATGTGACGTAATAAATTCTATAGGATATCCATTAGAGAATAAATATATATAATTAATAAAATTTTAATATATTATATTAAAATAATTCTGGAAATTATATATCTATATCCCACAAAGAAGAATCAGAACATATTCGAGAAGACAAGTATATGAAAATTAGGCCGTTAGTACCAAAATATCTTGTAATGATGAAATGTTATTTAATAGAGGGTAATATGATAATATATTATGTCATAAAAATGATTATGATTTTGGAATAATACAATGACATTATTTAAATCATTATAAAAGAGTTACAAATACATTCAAATAACATTGGTCCTATGGTAAGTGATAATTTCATAATCTCATTTTTATCTGAGATTATTTATACATTAGTATTTACTAGGGTATATTTAACATCCATGGTTTTTACATATATAACATAAAATATACTTTATATTATTTTAAAATTATTTTATGTCTATTTTACCTAATTGGTTATTTTTTATTAAATGGTATGAAATGAATATTTATACTTTTTTAATAGGAGGTACATTTTGACATTCCACCAAAATTATGAGAAGAATGTTTTTTTAACTTATAATCCATGAACAAATTATTATACGTTCAAAACACATAATTTCCTTGAATCATCCTTGGAAATATTTCAATATTATATTGAAATAAATTCTTTTCTTTTAAAATAGTATGAAATTGTGGGAAGATTTTTTTAAATAAGAAAGGATATTTTCCTCAAGAATTGATTTTTACTGTATTCATAAAATTAATTTTCCATATTAGTTGGAATTATTAAAATAAGGGTGTGTTTATATCCCTATTATAAGTAGTATTTAGTACTTTTTTATGGAATTATATATACGAAATCAATTATTTTTGCATGGATTATGTTTTGATGGGATTTTTGATTAAAAACCCCATTTTATTTATTGGGTTATACTATGATGAATGATTTATGTTTTTGTGGAAGATATAAGAATGATTTAATTATGAGATATTTGAGACATATATGTACCTAAAATGGATTGGATATGGATTTGTATCTCAGGATATATACAAGGCTGTAATGTGAAATGACATCAGTTCAGTAATATAAAGATGGACCAAGGTGAGAACTCGATTCACTAATAGACTTTTTTTTGTGATAATGTTCTCGAAATTGATCCTTCACTAATAGGAAATGATTTTATATTATTATGTGTTTGAAAAAAATTCCAAGTGTTATTTTTTGAATTTTTGGAATATGTTCATTTATTCTTTATTAAATTTTATGATTTAACCCATGGCATCATATCATGTTCTTCCATACACTAGATAAGATTTTCAAAAGTTATGTTTGTGTGTCTTATGATTATGATAAAATTATATCTACCTTGTTTACCATTACTGAGCACCTGAGATCACCCTTTATTATTATTCTTTTACCTGGATCATTAATAAGTTCATTATGTAATATTTGTCAAAAAGGGATCTATTTATGAAGAAATAAGTGGGGGAAAATTTAGATGTCTTAAGAACCATTTGTTTATGTTTCCCAGTTTCTAAAGACACTATACCATATGGCCATCTCCTGGAATTGTTATATTTTTTAATTAATATACTCTAATTAATAAGTAATATCTATGTATGTAATATTTAGTTCTTTAAACTTCAACCCTTGATCTTTAAATGATTTGTTAATCAATGGAATAATGAACCATCCCTAAATACTCACCATTGCATGGTTAGCTGCAAAGTTAGAAAAACTATATGCCAACCATGTTCTAGAGTGAAATTTCTAAATTATTTCTAAACCCATGGATAAAATAAAATCTCAAAAAAATATAATAAAATGATTAATGATATAGAACTGTCACCCAATGCCTTTCGCGTGAAGATATGAAATTGAATCAGTTTTTAGAACACAATTGTTTATTTTTTCACAATGTTGAAAGAAATAATGAAATAACAATTTCCCAATGATGAAATAATGTTATAAAATGATATTTTAAATTATAATAATGATTAAAAAATGAAATAAAATTATAGTGTTTCAAAAATAATCTCGATTATAATAGAGAGGAAAACATAAAAATTATGAAAAGAGTTTTCTAAACATTTTAAGGTGATGTCGTAACAGAAAACGAAGAAATCACATTGAAAATTTATTTTAAAAGATTAAATAATGGTATCTAAAACATCATTTTCTTTATAAATAATTAAAATAGTGAAAATTTAAATTTAAATATTGTAAAATTATATTATTCTTTAATAAGAAGATATATATCAAAAAATGTGTCCTCTAAAAATTTATTGTTTATGAATTAAAAAGAAAAAGTAAGGGAAGCTCATATGCAAGTATATCTATCTATAAATGAAGTAAAAGGAATTTAAAATGTCCTAAAATATTGACACAAAAATTATTGTAATAGGTGGACTATGAAATAGAGGGTGATATTGAATATATATTAAAGAATATGATTGTGAGGGAAGAACCCTTCCAAATATTAAATCATATGACATATGAATGTACAAGAGAGGCAATGAAACATATAATTCATAAAATTAAAAATAAATATAATTTTTATTACCTTTATTTATTTGGATGAAATATATATAATAGAATATTGAAATTATAAATGTAAAAAAATTTATGAATAGAGGATTGGAATAAAAACCATTATCTCGAGCCTCAAGTCACTTCATATATATTTTAAATTACAGAATATTAAGGTGAAATGGAAAACATTATTTACATTATTTAATTTCATTTTTTTAAATTAAATACCATTACTATTATTACTTTAGACTTATTTATTTTATTTTATTACTTATTTAAAATAAAATTTAATTTATCGTTAATTTTAAGGGGGTATAATTTATCATTCAAAAACATCATTAGTGAAACCCTAAATGTCTATTGTCACCTTCAACTAGTCATATAATATATAAACGATTTAATAGGTAGTTTCATGTAATTAAATTAGAAAAATAGTTAAAGGGTACAATATATTGAACAAACTAGTTCAATATATTGAACAAAATAGTTCAAAATAAACACGTGTTTCTTTGGAATCTTGATTTAACAACTAAAATGAATTTCATTCTATAATTTAATACACATTATTAAAATCGATATATTAAAATAATATTATAATAAACATGATTTTCCATTATTATTCATGATAAATTCATTCATATAATCAATTTTAATGAAATATATTAAAATAATTACTCAAAATATAACATCATTATTAATCTTGGAAGCATAAAGCAACCATCATGAATGTTGTTTTTCTGAATAGTTTAAATAGATGTATTTGAACAAAATGATTTAGTATATAGTTAAAAAATATAAATTTTTTAATAGATTTTATTTTATGAAATTCCAAACTAAAAACATGATACATTTTATAAAAATTTAATATTACAATTATAATATTGGAGATGAATTTATTGGTATAAATAGAGTTATTTGCATTTTAGAATCTATTGTAATCATTTCAAGAAGTAAAATTATCCCAAATATGAGTCATTTTAGTGATACTATAAAGGAGGTTGTGCCACTAGGGTTTTATGTAGACCATTCCCAATATGAAATTAAATATGTATAGCATGGGAAAACACACTTGTAGAATATGTTCAATATTGTCAAAATCATAATGTGATTCAAGTTAGCCGAATCGAACACCGTAAAATCCACCATTTCATAAAATACACTTAGATGATAAGAAGAGTTAATTATATTATTTAAATTAGTATTTAAGAAATTACAATATTTTAAAATAATTTTATTATGTCTTTTATTTAAATTATACAAATAAAATTCATTTTATTTCAAACAAAAGTTTTTAATAAGTACATATCGCATTATATGTCTTCATATTAATATTTATTTTGATAAATATATAATTTCAATTTTTAATAATTTAATCTTTTTTTTACTATTAATTTCACAATTATCTTATGGAAATTTTTGTCATTTTTTTATAACAAAGTTGTATTTTAAGTGAATACATAGAATACAATTTTTAGAATTATAATAAATTTTAGGAAATAAGTTTGATATAGTAGTCACATAAAAATATATTTGAAATTTTTGTCATCATAAAATTTAATTACTAAATATAATAATTCATTTAAACACAATATTTTGTATTCTGAAATATATTCTTAGCTTTTATGTAACCCTTATTTTATTTTATTATAATAAGAAAACTAATATTGTTATATTCCATTAATTTTGTATTTAAAATTATCTAATGATTTTTTAATTTTTTTAATGTAAATAAACAATATTTTTATAATCATAAACCAAAAATTATATTTTGAATAAATAGAATACATTATGTTTCTGAACGTTCGTATTTATTCTAAAAAAGGAAATTTTCTAAAAATTATTTGTATTCTGTTAAGAACAATTTTAATAATATTAATATCTACCAAGTATAATTGATTTTTAAAAAAGTGTTATAAAACATTAAATAATGATTTTCAAATTAGGAAATATGTTATGTTATGTTTTTAGTCCAGAAAATAATTTACTATGGTCAAAGTCAGTCACCATAATAAAGGAAAGAAAATAGAGTAAAAGGGTAAAATCAAGGGTTAAATACATAAAATATCATAGTATTATAAAGATATGGATGGATAAAGGATTTTTTTCCTCCACATACCCATTTTAAACTTTTACTCATTTTGGATACACTTTACAGAATTATGATTTAGTTTTTTTATTACAGACTCATATTTAATGAAATTCCACTCCTATTAATTTAAAAAGGACCTATTCACCACTCCATGTCATGTCACATCAAACCATTTATATATAATCCAAAATCTACCATAATCTATACCCCATGATATTTCATATTTTCTATAGTTTTTAAAATCATCAAAATAGTGCTTTTTGAATGCTTAAGTAGAGGCATAAAGAAGGATATCTAAGGAAGAGATAATTACCTTTTCGTAGTGCTTTCATTTTATTTTTTATTATACCTAATAAAAATATTCTATAACCATAAAAATATAATTATAAAATATCATTAGAATAAAAATTTTATATTTTTTTAATGACCATCAAATGTTTTCATAACATTAGTTAATAAATAAAAACCCTGCTCATATTACGAGTGTACTACCACATCGATGAAAGAATGTACTTAATTTTCATCATCATATTATATTATTGGTTACAAAAACGATTATATAAAATTAAAATTATATTTTTTTCAATATTAATACTTTTTAAAATTATTTTAGATATTTATTAATAATACAAAGAAAAAATGTTCATTTTAAATCTAATTTCCAAACATGAGAAAAAACAGAATTTTTAAAAATTAAATTGTTTTTAAAAACTGATTAGTCTATATAAATTTTGGGATACTATATAGATAAATAATATATTTAGGTACAATATAGATACCATGAAATAATTCTATAATCTCTTCGAAAAAGGTTAATGTACTTATGCATCTTTAAGGTAATTGAATGAACAACTATAAGTGGCAGTGGAGAGAAAAAATGATACAATAAATGAATGAAATTTGTAACAGATTGACTAAAATATATAATAAAGTTTTTAATTATGATTTTATAATTTATTTAGGAAACTTAATTTGGTTATTCAATATGTTTTCCATGCCCTAATTAAGTGTACAATTAGGGTAAGATTTTTTCATCATAATTTCATTTCATTGAGACTTATTTTATATTATGAACCTATTTTCTTTTATATGGGGTATATATTACATATTTTACTTAATTTATCTTAAATCCCTTTATACTCAATTTATATTATGTTCGTTCTAAATTTGGAACTATAATTCGGGTTTTTAAAAATATATAATGGGATTCATTTTAAATCTTTTCCGTAAATGTTTTAAAGTCATTTAGTAATTCATTATTCTTACATTTTCATATTATTTATATTTTTCTGTGATGGTAATATATATATATATATCAATTATTCAATATGGTCATTTTAATATTTATTTTTCATTATTTTCGAATGTTTAAAAATAATTCTTCTTAAAGTTTTTCATAGGAGTCGTTATTTACTTTCTTTAAAGATGTTCGAATTTATTTTTTTAAAAAATTAACCACTTGAACTTATTTTCGAAAAACTATATATTTCATTAATTATTAATATTACATTATAGGGTAATTTTGTTTTTTTAATGAGAACTATATTCTAATTTTTTTGTCAATGTTTTATGGATGTTTCTTAAACATATCGATATTTCTTCTTGTTATTCAAATAATATAAATACTGATTTTATTTTTTTCATCTATGTCAACAAACATAATTGATTTTCATGTTTTAATAGGTATATTATACATTTATACCATCCAAATTAGTTCTCTATAAGGACAATGATCATGTTTCGAGGAAATTTCCATTAAAAACATTTCTTTTACATGTGTTAATTAGGATATATAGGAATTATAAATCATATTATGTTATTTCAGAATAAATATGAATTTTTTATCATTATATAGTGGGGGAGGTCCAATATAGAGCTCTAATTAATTGTTTAAATACGTATATATATTAGTATTACAAATGGAATTTGTTAGAGATTCTTGATCTATTATACAATTGGATGCTGGTAGTGATTCATATTCCATTATACTAAGTGGAACATGTATTAATTGTTATCAAGTTAAAACAAGGTATACTAGTAGTTTTTACTAATCCAAAATTTTATTATTTATATGTCTATATTTCATCCACATTATGATGTTGTGATTCCAAGACATAGATTTTGTTTTACGCTTCCTTGAAGGTCTTTTAGGACCATATAGTCTCATTCCATGATCTATTGTATTCTATCATAGCTTTTGATAAATTTATCAGTTTTATTCGATATTTTGTAATTGTTATTGTTGTTTAACATGATTATTATATAACACGTTATGGTTCATTTATTTATTTCCCCTACCAAATATTTCATCTCATATCCTTATTTATTTTCTACATTCATGTGAAATGATATATGTGACTATTTTTAGAAGTAAGTTAGTTGAATAGCTGTTTATGGGAGATATGGTAGGAAAAATATGTAATATGATTTGAATTTATCGAATATCCAATAAAACAAATCCATTCTATTGTATTATTTTGTAATCATTTTTATATAAAATAATTATAATATAATCAAAATATATACATGTTTTTTGGGTCACTTATGTTGGTATCGAGGAATGGTTTGGATATTTTTTGTGGATTAGGTTAAGAATTCAATAAGGAGTTAACATAAAAAAAGCAAAGGTTGAACCAAAATTGATACCTCATGATGAAAAAGTGAAATGAAAAAAACATAATCTAAGAGTATGTTTTCATAGATGAAGAAAATCATATGGTGGAAAATTAAAATTTATATATTTTTCGAAATTGATTCCAAACAGTTATTATATCAAATTAATTTTTTGAATCTCTATTGGGTTAATAAATTGCTTGAACTAGTAATAAATATGTTAATAATGGATGTGAAGGGTAATTTGTTTGTTGATCCCATGAACAGTTTAATGGAATGTGTCCTAAAGTAAAAAAAATCATTCTAATTCTCACTCAACTTTATAATGTAAAGATTAACCACAAGAAAAATGTTGAGTTTCCAAACAAACTATTTAATGGGAAAATTTCAATAGATTCATTGCAAAGAAAAGTCATTCTTAATTTACTAGGTCAACTAAAATACTAATTTTTGAACAATGGTTTACATTAATTTTGATGATATTTTTTCTTTAGAACTCAGCATTTAGGGTGAAATTTTATCAATTTATTGATTGGAAGGTGGGGTTTTCCACTAGTGGAAACTCATTGAAATTATTACAGAAAATGAAAATGAAAAATCTATATACTGAGAGGAGTTTATGAAAATATTATTATCCATACAATTTTAAAAACACTTCATATGAGAATATATAGTGAGTTTATTGATATTAAAAAAAATGGTGGATTCTTTAGAGCCTATAAAGAAACATTTTTGAGACTCGCTAGTTGTGCATCTAGATTTATGATTGACTCTAAAACTATGATATATTGAATAATAGGTGTGATAGAACAAAATATCTTAAAGTAATTTATTATAATAGAATTAAATAGATACGATTAAATTTTTCAATGTGCACATTAGGTAGAAATAAATATTGGAAACATCCATCATTTTCATGAAGTTGGGGAAAAACTACAACTGTAGTTTAATTAAATTTGAATGATAAATCAGAAGATGGAAATATATTTCAACACATCACTTTGCATAAATTTTTTGTAAATCACATGAGATATTTCATTAGATGATAGAGGCTTCACATATATTAAAGTATTCCATTGAGGTCACATTTACTTAATAAATATGACAATGGAAATAAATGAAACATTTGAGATGTGGGTCTAAAATAATGAACCAACCACACTCCAACGATTCAAAATGAAGTAATTTTGGAATTATGGTAATAATTATTCAATATAATGGATAATAAGTATGATATACTAATAACCTCTTTGAGTAAGGGAATAAGGACGTGCCAATGAAATCACTACTTCTAATTTGGATCACGATAATGAAGTGGGGAAATGTAAACATACTTATTATATTAAAGTTCAACTTGTAATTCCATATGATGTATTTTTATTAAGAATATATCATCGTCACTGTAATAGTTTAAAATTTAATTTTGAGTAAAAACAAGTAATTTTCTAAGGATTTTAAAAAGTATAAAACTCTTTTTCATTGGGGTTTATGGGAAGATTCTTTGGAATAATATATTTATTGTTCCCTTGGTTGAATTAGATGTGATATTGAGAATATAGTAGATATCCCAATATAGAGAACTTTCCAATTTAAATTTTATATCATAAACCATGAAACTGTTAGACATAAATGATAGAATCATTATGATCTCACATTAGAAGAAAATTATATAATATCGTCTATGATACCAAATAATATTACACTATTATTCGAAATAGTTAGGGTGAATCTCAAAATTGATGACATCCAAATTATATGAGATTATGTTGATGTATTCCCTTATTTACTTCATAGTCTTCCCCCTAAATATGATTTTGAGTTTTAAAATGAACTCATCCCAAGTTCAATGAATATATAAATGAGTCCTTATTGAATAAAAACCATAGAATTATAGAAATTGATAAATTGAGTTTAGGAGAATCCATATAATAATTTTATATACCCATGTTCTTTACCAAGGGGTTCAAATATCCTATTTGTTGTTATTAAGTTTAGACTAATTCCTATTTTCAATGATTGTTATGAAGTAAATAAATCAAAATTACCACAGGTATCCTATACCCTATTTTTATTATTTTTTTGATCAACTCACATGTCTCAATAATCCGCAATGTAGGATCTTTAGTTTGGTTACCATCAATTAAGGGTAAAGAAATAAAATATACCCAATACAGACATATTTTTGAGTTGTGGAAATTATATATACATTATGATGCCTTTTTATCCTAGAAATTCCCCCAAAATCCTCATGAATATGATGAATAGAGTCTTCATAGATTATCTTGAATGAATTTTAGTAGTCTTTATAAAAAATATTCCCATATACTGAAGTATTATAGAATAAAATATAGATCAATTGATGATTTTGACTCATAACATGAAAAATGTGAATTTTTATACTAATCGTGGAAAGTGTGAAATCTTGTTATATAAGGAAACATTATAAGGTCATGTTGTGAGGGAATATTTAAAGATACATTAATGATGGATTTTATTAAATGACGGATTATGCTAACCACTATAAGTGAGATCAATATTATTCACAGGTTGGATGATATTTTATGCACTCTTTGAAAAATATTTCAATTATATCAAAACCACGAACCACATTAATTTTTAAGCGAGTGAGATTACTCTCGATATAAGAATATGAGTTAGTAATCACAGAGATTCATAATTTTTTTGTCACTGAACATTTAAATAAATTAACATATATTTGGGAATTCATATTTTTATGTAATGATACTATAATGATGGGATTTTGAATAATTCCCATGAAAAATGATATCTTAATGGATTATTCATCAAGTAAATTATAGATGCATTCGAAAATTTTTCTCATGATTGTTCTAGAGATAGGGAAAGTCATATTGTCATTATCTATATGGTAGTTATTATTATATATATAAATATAATAATATAAAAAGTATTTGTTATCATAGGAAGATTATAACATGTAGTAAAATATATTTTTGTAATCGATCATATATATTGATTGCTCAATCAATTACTATCAAAGGAAGGGATGGAAGGTGAAAAATTTTATAAGAAGAAAGATTCATGCTACCCTATCCTTAATAAGGATTAAAATAGAACCAATATTTATGATATTCATAGATTAGAAATATAAATAATAAATTATTGGATATAATTTTATGTTTTCAAAATTATTGATAAAAAACAGAATTATGTAAATATTATGGAATCCCAAAATGGTAATATAGAACAACAGAATAAGGAGGAAATAATTATAGAGCTTAACCCCTATAAAAATTGAGTTATAAAGTCTAGAACATGTATATGTTTCCAATAATAATTTAATTGAACAATGAAATTACATATGATGCATAGAACCCATCCATTTAAAGGCATTTGATAATCCTAGTGATATATACAGATTATATGAAAAACTTATAATTGGATTATATGAAGAAGTATATTAGAGAGTAATTATCTACAAGATTATTTTTCAAGATGTAAAGTTTTAGAATAAATAGTATTAGGGTCTGAGGCATACATTTACAATATCGGTTTAAAATTGGTTGAACATCACCATGGATTTTATCATTGAACTATGAAAGTTCTAAAAGGTAACAAACCCATCTTGGTGTTGATTCAAATGTTTTCGTTTGACTTATATATCATATTTTGGAAAACAAAAATGTCTTTTATCTTGTATCGTACTGAATCTGTCAATCGTATCGTACTGACTCTGTCAATCATATCGTACTGACTTTTTCAATCGTATCGTACTGACTATGTCAATCGTATCGTACTGACTTTGTCAATTGCATCATACTGACTCTGTCAATTGTATCGTACTAACTATGTCAATCATACTATCTTTTTTGTATCTTAATGTGTATCATATCAATACATTACATTTCGTAATAATTATAATACTCATACTTTCATTACTTGATTGTTTTGGTACTTATTCAAAACCCACATGTTTCATTTTAATCGTACTCTTGTTTATCATCTTCATATGTCGTTTTTTATCCAATACGATTTCATTGAGTTAGTTACAAACTAATCAAAACGATGTCATGCTTTCTGTTTCAATATGACCGTTATAATGCCAGGTTTCCAAGTCCATCCGAGAATTTCGGAGAAATATGACCGTTGGAGGAAATGTGACTGTTGGAACCTGAGGCCTATAAATAAGAGGTCATTTGAAGCCAAGAAATTTGGTGGTGATATAACTACGATACTTTGCTTCTATCATGTTCTAGAGAGAGATGATGTGACTTCTCTCATGCTTTGTTCTTTGTGCATCCGATCATCATATCGAGGGATTTCATGTAATTGAAATACATAGGTTCCAATTACCAACAAAATTGAGGGCTGTCGAGGATATGAATATAGAAATTCCGATCATTGTATCGAGGGCTACCGGGGATAGGCAGACAGACGTTCCGTTAATCATATCGAGGGCTGCCGGGGATAGACAGACAGACGAACCGATCATTGTATCGAGGGCGTACCAAAGCGGTGGTAAGACAGACCTCTTATCCTAGGTTAAAGGATAACCCTTCTCTATGGGTTAAAAATAATTGTAATACATTTACATTTCCACTTTTATTTTTATTATAAAGGAATTTTTATTTTTTTCTTTCTTCATTACACTTTCAATTGTAATTATTTCAATTACAATTATTCTATTTCAATTTGTATTAATGGATTCTATACGGTATATGGTAGAATATCTCACACATGTATTAATCTGATTATTGTATTCATATTGAATAAAATTACTTTACTTTTATAATAGTATCACATTACTTCATACCTTTATATTCAATACAATTGTGGTTGTTTGAATTGTATTTGTTTAAGAACTTTTAAACTAATCTCTAAGTGCATAAACTCAATGTTTTAACCATACAATTTACCCCCCTCTTGTATTGTTCCATCTAATATACACATACATACACATTTTCGATCGAACAATTGGTATCAGAGGAGGTTTCCACTGATTAGTATTATGTGCTCTTTCAAACATTCATTTTAACTACTTACTATACTAACGTGTGGAGTGGAAAAGAGTTTTTTGTTTCATTAGATGGAAGGAATGAATATTGGGTCAATTGACAACCTAAATCCTTCTAGACCACCTATCATTGATGAGAATGATTATGAGTACTGGAGAGATCGAATGAAGACGTTTGTTATCAATACTGGTGTAGACAATTTTATTATACTTACTGGAGGTTGCAAAATTCCTAACAAAGAAGTCAGTACTTTCACTAATCAAGAGAAGTAAGAAAATTAACTGAATTACAAGGTATAAAATACTTTATTATATTCTATGACCAGGAATATATACAGCTATATATATTCTTGTGAAGAAGCCAACTATATTTGGATGAAATTGGAAGTCACACATTTTGGTACATCCAAGGATATAGACACATGAAGAGCAATGCTACGAGGAGAGTATCATGGATTTGTTTTTCCTTATAGAGATCAAGTATGTAAAGTGAAACATTGATTCAGGACAATTGTCAATAGTTTACAATATATGGGGGAAAAAGGGCTTGATGATGAAGCTATTATAGAAAATATTATAGATATAATCCCAAATGAATGGGAGTCAAATAGGACAACTATTGATGATAATTGAAAAGTTTCCCAGATTACTATTGATGAACTATTTGGAACTCTTTTACAACATGATACAAGGATGAAAAGAGATGCAGATTTCAATAAGAAGGATAATAGAAATGGTAGTGTGGCTTTTACATATAAAACTAAAACACTTGAAAGGATAACAATATCCAAAGCCAAGAAAGTTGTTATATCTGATTCAAGTGATTGTGATCATTCATAAAATGAGTTATCTAATCTTGCTCAAAGAATGAAAAATATTGTGGAAAATAAATACTTCCAATACAGATTCAGAAATAATGATAGGAAGGATAAGAATGATTCAGAGGTAACTTGTTTCGAATGTAAGAAAGTAGGACATATAAGGCATGATCTTGCTTTACTGAAGATAAAAGACATAAAGGAGAATCATTCGGAACGAAATAAGAAAAATTATTATAAGACAAATAATGTCTTGAAGGAAAATGATACTTGGAGTGCAAGTGGTACTGATTCATCATACAGTTCTTCAGAATATGAGTCCTGAGGAAGGAGAAATATTGGTCTTATAACCAGACTACCAATTGAAGATCATTGACTTATGGCCAAGGTACAGAATACTGAAGCAATTACAAATGTCTCTTTAAATGAAAATTATATTGATAATAAATGTTATAAATCTTCAAATGACGATTCTTCATCATCAGAAGATGATAAACTACCATGTTTTGAAGAAGTGTCAATATTTGTTAAACTAATTGAAAATGAAAATTCTAAACTTAAGAAAAATCTTGATAAAGCAAGTTCTAGAATTTCAGTTTTAACTAAAGAAGTATCAGATCATTATAATGATCATGATACAAAAACATCTAATTTTGAAAGTATTTTAAAAACCCTTTAGAAATTCAAATCTGATAAGGATAAACTTTCTAAGGATCCAGAAAATGTTATTTTTAAGAAAATTTTTTTATAGCCTAACTCTAGTTTAAAATCAAATTTTTTGGAAGATAAAAACATAGTTTTAAAACTAATTTCAGATATGTTCTCTTTAAAGAAATGTTTGTCAAACATTACTCATGGAAAGGAAAACATTGACAATATGTATTCTCAAATTAGACCTTTGAGGAATCATTCTAGACATGGATATACTTATTCCAAACCAGTTTTTAGTAATAACTATTTTGTTTCACAAGAAACACATTTTTGTTCTAAGTGTCAATGTGGTGGACACTGGAAAAAAGAGTGTTCTCTTAATAAAACTCAATCATTAGGATTTCATAAAGCTCATTTTTTTAAAACAAATGTGGCTTCATAAAATTCTCTTACCTAACCCTTCTGGATCCAAACAAGATTGGATTCCAAAAAACTAATAGTTTCTTTTTCAGGAAAACGAGATGTGTACCAACAAGAATATTTGGTACATGGATAATGGTTGTTCTCGACACATGACCGGAAACAAAAATCTCTTTGAAAAGATTATCAAAAAAAGGAGGAAATGTTACATTCGGAGATAATGCTCAAGAAAATATTATTCGTATAGGTAATATTGTTTTTCTTGGAAAATTTCTTATCTCAAATGTTTTGTTTGTTAATGGTCCAAACCACAAACTCATCATCATATGTCAATTATGTGATGAAGGTTACCCTGCGAATTTTAGAAATGATAAGTGTCTAGTTCACAATTCCAAAGATGAGTTCATTCTATCTGCTTATAGGAAAGAGAATGTATACACTATTAACTTAGAAGACCTTAGAAGCCAAAATTTACCCTGCTTAAGTGCAATAGAAGACCATTCATGGATATGGAAGAGAAAACTAGGACACTACAATCTAAGAAACCTTTGTAAACTCTCAATGAAAAGACTTTTAAAGGGACTACTAGATCTTAGATATGATTCTTCAAAAGTCTGTGATCCTTGCCAATTTGGTAAGCAACATAAAATTATCTTTAAATAACTTAATGAAGTTTCAACTTCTAATGCATTACTGCTAGTGCACATGGATCTTTTTGGTCCTTCCCAAACTGGAAGCATTGGAGGAAAATACTATGTATTTATTTTAGTTGATGGCATTACTAGATTCACATGGGTCTATTTTCTAACAAAGAAATCTAAAGCCTTTTCCTATTTCAAAAATTTTAGAGTCCAAGTAAAAAATGAGAAAAACCTACCATTGATAACTATTCCTAGTGATCATGGTGGTGAATTTAAAAATTCTGAATTTGAAACTTTTTGTATGAAGAATGGTATTACTCACAAATTTTTATCTCCAATAACTCCTCAGAAAAATTGTGTTGTTGAAATAAGAAATCGTATTCTTTAGGAAATGACTAGAACCATGTTGAGTGAATACTCAATTGATAAGCACATTTGGGCTGAATCTATTAGTACTTCTTTCGATACTATAAATCGTGTTTTAACTAGGACTTTTCTTAATGAAACACCTTATGAGTTATGGACTGGCCGAAAACCTAATGTTTCATACTTCAATGTTTTTGGGTGCAAAGTATTCATTCTGAATACAAAAGATAATCTGCACAAATTCACACCAAAATATGATGAAGGAATATTTCTAGGCTATTCTACAACTTCAATGGCTTATAGAGTTTTCAATAAAACCACTTGTACTATTGAGGAAACAGTATAAGTAAAATTTGATGAAATTGATCCCTTTGTTTTAAATCCATCCCAACCTACATCCTCGGATCTGTTTTCAAAAACTATTTATCAACCATTGTTAGAAGACCCTTCTGATAAGAAAAATGTTTAAGGAAGTATTAGTAAAACTTTTACCCTAGAATATTTTCTACCATATTTTGAGGAACAAGTTTTACAAAACCAAAATCAATTGCTTCGTAGGAATCATCTCTGTGATAACATCTTTGGAGATGTAAATCAACCTGTAAGGACCAGAAATTTCCTAATAAATGAAATAGAACATCTTGCTTTTCTTTCCCAATTTGAACCTAAAAATCCATGTGAGGCCTTATGTGATGAAGATTGGATCAATGTAATGCAAGAAGAACTAAATGAATTTCAGAGAAATCAAGTCTGGACTTTAGTTGAAAGACCGAAAAAAACAACTATAATTGGAGTAAAATGGGTTTTCAGAAACAAATGTGATTAAAATGGAATCATTGAACGAAATAAAGAAAGAATTGTTACTAAGGGATATAATTAACAAGATGGAATAAATTATGAAGATACATATTTTTCAGTAGCTAGACTTGAATATATTCGTATTCTATTAACCTTTGCAGCATACATTAACTTCAAACTATTTCAAATTGATTGTAAATGTTCTTTTCTAAATGATTTTGTTTAGGAAGATGTTTTTGTCGAACAACTTCCTGGTTTTCTAGACCCAAAACATCATAATCATGTTTTTAAACATACCAACGCTCTATATGGTCTTAAACAAGCCCCAAGATTATAGTATGATAGACTTACATGATTTCTTTTACAAAACAATTATACGAAAGGTACAACAGATCCAATTCATTTTATAAAAATGGTAAATAAAAATGTTTTTTATTGTACAAATTTATGTTGATGTCATCATATTTGGATCAACTCAAAAATCATTAACTGATTCTTTTTCTAATTTAATGAAGTCTGAGTTTGAAATGAGTATGATGGGTGAGTTAATATTCTTTTTTGGTTTTCAAGTTTCTCAAAAACTATAAGGAACATATATATCACAACATAAGTATATTAAATAATTACTCATAAACTATGGATTTGACAAAACTAAAAGAATTAGCACTCTAATTGGTTCCTCAAATACACTTGATCTTGATGAAACTGGGAAACCAGTAGATCAAACAATCTTTAGAGGTATGATAGGATGTTTTCTATACTTGACAGCTAGTCGACCAGACTTAATGTTTTATGTATTCTTATGTGCAAGGTATCAATCTAATCTAAAAGATTCTCATTTAAAAGTCGTAAAGAGAATCTTTCGGTATTTAAAAGGCACTATGGTTTTAGGACTTTTTTACTCTTCTAGAAATGATTTTGTTTTAAAAAGTTTTTTAGATGTCATCTTTGGTGGGTGTAGAATGGATAGAAAAAGTACATATGGAACATGTCATTTCTTAAGAGATTCTCTGGTTTCTTGGTCCTGCATGAAACAACACTCGGAATCACTTTCTACTGCTGAAGCTGAATATGTAGCAGTTGGAAGTTGTTGTTCTCAAGTGTTGTGGATGCAACACACACTCACTGACTATGGTTTGACTTTTTCGAAAACCCAAATTCTATGTGATAATACTAGTGCCATAGCTCAAAGTAGAAACCCAGCACATCACTCTCGTAAAAAACACATAGATGTTAGGCATCACTTTCTTAGGGAGCACACACAAAAAAGAGATATTATTTTACAATTCATCGGGACGCAAGAACATATTGATGACATTTTCAAAAAACCATTACCTTCCGATAGATTTGAGTTTATAAAATAGAAGCTAGGAATGATTAAATTAAAAAAATCATTCATATCTACTTCTTTTTTTTACATTTCTCCTTACATTAAACAAACTCATCATAGAATTGGGGAGAACATTTCTTTCTATTTTTCTTTTTATCATATGATATTTAATTATTTACTATCCTAGTATGTGTTTTTGTCTATCTGTTTATCGTATTGAAAATTTTGTTGTATTATTTACCTATATGCTTATTGTATATTCAGATCATGGTAATGAATTTCTCTTCAATAGGTGTGTCCGATCACGGTAATGAATTTATTTTCCAATGTATCATCAGATCATGGTAATGAATTTCTTTTCCATCATATCGTCTGATCATGGTAATGAATTTGTTTTCCATTGGCTTGTCAGTTAATGGTAACGAGATTTTTTTCCATCGGCTCATTAGTTAATGGTAACAAGATTGTTTTCCATTGGCTCGTCAGTTAAAGGTAACAAGATTGTTTTCCATCAAATCTTTAGTTAATGGTAACACGATTTTTTCCCATCGGCTCATCAAATAATGGTAACAAGTTTGTTATCCATTGGCTCGTCAGTTAATGGTAATGATTTTGTTTTCCATCGTCTTTTCAGTTAATGGTAACGACTTTGTTTTCCATCGGCTTTTTTGTTCACGGTAATAAGATTTTTTTCCATCATCTCGTTAGTTAATGGTAATGACATTTTTTTCCATCGGTGTGATGATTGATAGTATTCTTTTACTTCGTACGCTTGTGTTTTTTTAATACTATCGAAACCAACAATTACCTTACGATCTCCAGCAGGTACATACTTTTCATTTTTTAAATTTTATTTTATTTTTATTTATAACCGTTGACTTCCTCTCTTCTAATATCAACCGTAGAAGATCAACGGTCACCCTTTTCCCGCCTATAAATAGACCCCCTCCCTCCACAAACCCACACCAGTTTCTCAGGATTTGTGGTGAAGCTCTACTCCACTAATTTAAGGCATCGTACGATCTTTCAAGTGGTTTCACCTTTATGTCTTAGTCCTCTGCTAATACTCCTGCCGAAATGTCTTCAATGACTTTTAAAGATAAAGACATATTCAAAGAAAGGTTAGTTTCTCGGGACTTTTTTGATTCGTATGATTCTACAATCATAAGAATCATTTTGTTTCATGGATGGGAACATTTATGTGTTGAATTAACAGTATCTCAAGATCCCATTATTTTTGATGAAGTCACTCAGTTTTATAAAACCGTATCGTTTGATAAAGATATGACTATCATCTTTGTTGTGTATGATAGGAATATTTCTATATATGTGAGTCAAGAAACTGATTTTCTGAATGTTCCGATAGAAGGTGATTCTTTCTATCCATCTCATAAACTACCATAGAAAGTTGGTACGTTTAAAAAAGAAAATGATGAAAAGTATTTGTTCATTATAAATGAAGAAAACATGAAAGTAGCTCATCTTTCTCCAGACAATAGGTTTGTGACTCTTTGGATGGAAGGTTTTCTTATCCCAAAGGAAAAAGATAGAGAAACTATGAAAGTTTCTTATTTTTTAATACTTGACTACCTTGTAAATATGAGAAAACTAAATCTCATGGGATATTTTTTTGAAACTATCAAGAATATTAAGTCAGGAGGAATTAAGCCCCAAATGATTATGTATCCAGCTATTCTTAAAAAATTAATTCTGAAGAGTATGAAGTTTTGTAATATTCCTTTGAATGGAAATATGATATATTTGAAGCCCTCTTGGATTAGAAAAAGTACTTTGAAGAAGTTGAATGTTTGTTTTGACCCGAATTCAAAACCATTTGTAAGAGATTTAGAAGCAGAATCGGCTCCGAATCAATCAGCACCTATGCCAGCCCAAGAAAATCATTCTATTGGTGTTCCTCAAAAGTCAGATCCCCAAACCAGTTCAAAGCCAAAGAAGAAACCAATGTACAGTAAGGAGGTTGCGGCTAAGTGGAGAAAAGAAAGAAAACAGAGAAAGGAAAGTGATACAAAGTTTGGTCTTGACCCAACTGAAGATTTTGCAGAAAGAATAATGGTAGAGGAAACCCTTCAAGATGAAAAGAAAAAAAAGTCTATTTTGAAAAGAAAGGCTCAAGACATTTATATCTCTAAAGTACTCACAATGGTTGAGGATTCTAGTGCTCAACTAACAGAATAAATACATCAAGAACCAATCGTATAGAGTCTTCTAGAGAAAAAAAAGGAAAAAAGATGTTGGAAGAAATAGAGGATATTGAAGAAGGGGAAGGAGATTTTCTTTTGGAATTCTTTCAGAGTTCAAAAAAGAGTAGGGAATAATCTTATCAAAAGTAGAGTGAAGGTATTCAATAATTTCCTCATGCTGATTAAACACTTATTGAAACTTCTGAAACTCTGGATAAAACACCCTCTCAAGCAAAGAATGTTGCTCAATCTTCTCATACAAAAAAAACTATTGTCATCAGTGATAAAGTAGAAGAAGAAAGAATGGATAAAGTAAAAGAAAAAGGAAAATAGACAGTTTTTGACTCAAAATGATCAAATGAATTGACTTCGTATGATGAAGATACTGATTCAGAACAAATAATTTCTCTCAAGAGAAGTGATTACATTGTTCATGTTTTAAGAAGGGTTGAAAAGACTATTCCTTAATTTCCTAGGCTAGAAGGGAAAATTGATTTTATTACTAACAATCAGGAAAATAAATTTGGTTCTTTAAGTGAATTGAGAAAGAATGTTTTGTCAGTTGAAGCAGATTTGAAAGTTCTATTTGAAACCTCAACTACTCATAAGAAGGCTTGCAACAGGATGACCAGGTGGTCATATAAAACAGAAAGCTCGGTGAATGACCATGAGATATCAATTGAATATATAAGGAGGTTTTCAAATGATCTTGTGATTTCATTAAATAATATTGACAATGAAACTGTTGAAAGGATGAATCAGGTAACTCATGGAGCTGATATTCCTTTAGTGAAAGAATTTCAAGAGAGAATGAATTCTTTTCAGTCTAAATTCTCCAAGGTTTCATCTTTCAAGGATGAAATGGTTTTGTTGAAGAAACAAAATTCTGTGTTATCCAAAGATAAAAAGAATTTGCAAGACAAAATTGATACCCTTGAGGAAGTAATCAGAGTATAGGAGAAGACTATCAAAAATCAAGATCAACTCTTTTCCTACCAATAACAGCTTCTCAGATCTCAAGGTGATTCAATTTCTGAAGACAAGAAATAAATAAAAAAGATGAAATTTGTTCTTCATGAGCTAATAATAAAGGAAAAGGAAAGAGAAATAAAATTATTGTTGTAATTGTTTTTATTTTCTAATGGAACCTGTCTGTTTTGTAATGACATTTATGATATATTTTCTTTTGTCCTGTATTTCCTTTATCTAACTATTTCGTGATACTCAAGGTTACCCCATTATTTTTTTAAATCACAAAGGGGGATAATGTTTTATAAAGGGGGAGAATGTTTTACAAAGGGATAATGATTTAATCAAATACTTCAAAACCAAAAAGAATCTGTGAATAAAATCCTTAGGGAAGTATACACCTAAGGGGGAGTTAGTTGTATTCAAATTAATATTCAAATGAGTTTCCAATAACTAAGGGGGAGATAAATATTTATTGTAGTCTTTACATTGTGTTTTTTGATTTCCAAAACGGGGGAGATTTTTGAGTCTAAAGTTTTCCTTTGACTTCTATATCATGTTTTTGAAATCACAAATGTCTTTTATCTTGTATCTTACTGACTCTATTAATCGTATCGTGCTGACTCTGTCAATCGTATCGTACTGACTCTGTCAATCGTATCGCACTGACTCTTTCAATCATATCGTACTGACTCTGTCAATTGCATCATACTGACTCTGTCAATCGTATCTTACTAACTCTGTCAATCGTACTCAATTTTGTGTATCTTACTGTGTATCTTATGAATATATTAAATTTAGTAATACTTATAATACTCATGCATTCATTATATGCTTGTTTTGGTACTTAGTTAAAAAACACATGTTTCATTTTAATCAAACTCTTGTTTATCATCATCAAATGTCTTTTGTTTTAACAAATATGATGTCATTGAGTTAGTTAAAAACTATTCAAAATTATGTTGTGCTTTCCCTTTCAATATGACCGTTATAATCCCAGGTGTCCAAGTCCCTCCGAGTTTTTTGGAGAAATATGACCGTTGGAGGAAATGTGACCGTTGGAACCTGAGGCCTATAAATAGGAGGTCATTTGAAGCCAAGAAGGTAGGTGGTGATATAACTATGATACTTTTTTTCTATCATGTTCTAGAGAGATAGATGTTGTGACTTCTCTCATTCTTTGTGCTTTGTGCGTCCGATCATCGTATCGAGGGCTTTCAAGTAATTCAAAGACAGAGGTGCCGATTACCTACAAAATCGAGGGATGTTGGGGATAGGAAGACATACATTCCGATCATCATATCGAGGGATTCCAGGGATAGGCAGATAAACATTCCGATCAACGTATCGAGGGATGCTAGGGATATCCAGACAGGCGAACCGATCATCATATCGAGGGATTACCAAGGTGGCGGTAAGACAGACCTCTTATCCTAAGTGAAAGGATAACCCTTCTCTTTGGTTTAAAAATAATTGTAATACTTTAACATTTCTGCTTTTGTTTGTATTAGAAAGGAATTTTTATTGTTTCATTTATTCATTACACTTTCAATTTTAATTATATCAAATATAAATATTCTATAACAATTTGTATTAATAGATTCTATATGGTTTATGGTAGAATCTCACACACTTGTATTAATCTGATTATTGTATTCATCTTGAATACAATTACTTTACTTTTCAAATAGTATTACATTAATTTATACCTTTATATTCAATACAATTGTGGTTGTTTGAATTGTATTAGTTTAGGTTTTTTTAAACTAATCTCTAAGTGTATAAACTCAAAATTTTAAACATACAATTCACCCTCCCGCTTGTATTGTTCCATCGAATATACATATACATCTACATATTAGATCCATAACATTGTAGTGGTGGATCAACTCATAATTTCACGAATCTTCATTTATGTCCATAATAATTTGTCACTCAATAAAATTTTCATGTTTAGAATAAATAATGTGGTAATTATAGATAGAGTAAAAATATCAATTTTATATAATCAAAATATTATTTTCCCAACAAAATATCAGATGATCATTCAATAAGAACATGATAAATAGCTAAAATTTAGAACAAAATATCACCCTCAAATATATGGGCATCTAAAAGGACCATTATGAAATTGGAATACATGATATTTTACTACTCAATGAAGTTTAATGGATGTTGGAATTAACATCTTAATATAGTCAAAATTACATATAATAACTCTTTCCACTCTGTCATTTAATATAAACCATATTATGCAATATAAGGGAAATGATTTATTAATCCAACATAATTGGATGAAGTCATATTGATGAAGATAATATGAACTTATCATATCAAATAAATTAATGATAAGGTTAAAAAAAATTAGTGGAATATAAAAAAACATGTTCAATAGGGGATCTATACTAATAATCATTGATTAGATATAGGGTTTTATTATAGTGACAAGTTGTTCCTCCCAACATCTCGTTGTAGCTGTGTAATAAGATTTGGGATGAAGGGGAATATGAGCCATTAGTATATTGATATGTTTAATATTATTGATCATATAAAGGATATAGATTATTATATATAAATACCCTGACATATCTCACAATAACATGACTTATTCCATGTAACCACTTTGACGAAGCACACACCAGAACAAACACATATATTGAACTCAGAAGCTGTGCATTTAAAAAATGATTTATATTATAAGGAACAACCTATGGATATAATGTATATAAGAGATATTTTTTTGTGCAGCGCGACCACACATATAGTCTTTGTTATTTTTCAAAATAATTATTTTAAATAATCTATATGGGAACCTGAAGATATATTGATAAAAAATTACACTCATGATTTTAGATATCTTATGGAATTAAGTGGTCGAAATTATTTTTAATGGATGTAGAATGTCAAAACCCATGAATTTAGTATATATTTATTAGATAAATATTACTAAATATGTTCTTTCACACATATCACCAAACTAAAACAGTGATTCCTTTATAGGTTTAAATATTTCCATTATAATATTTCCATTGAATTAGCAGGTATAGTTTTTAGTAATCCCATACTGAAATATATAGAAATGACATTAAGTGTAGTATTCTTATTTACAAGTTTCATTTGTATGAGCTTTGAATGGGGGTTAAATTATTCATTTTTTCCTAGAGAAAGACTATTCTAAAACATAATATGTATGTATTGACAAAAAGCACATACAATAGATGTTTTAGATCATGAAAATCACTATGATATACCTACTATCTAATTCAGCACCCATGAATTCCACTACTTACTATCAATCCCATATATAATATGGATATGTTTTAATGGATTTATTAATAATAAGATAAGATAAAAAAAATTTAATTATAATATTAACATGTTATTATGAATAATTTTTATACAAACATGATGATAATATTCATTGTATGACAAAAAATATTTATTGATGTTTCTTCTGCATTAGGTTTTCTTATATTAAAATATTTTTTCACTTTTTTAATTTTAGTTTCATAAAATCAACCTCAATTTTTTCTTATAATTTTGAAAAATATTTTATGGTATAATTTTAGTTTTTTATAAAATGACTTGATTGTTCTGTGAAACATGGAAATATAGTTTTACAAAAGTCATTACTTATATGAAATCATTATTATATAAGAATGAATTAAAAATATATTAGTCATTTTTCATGGAAAAATTACATATAAAGAAATAAATAATTTATAATTAATATTTTTAATTTAAAAATCTAGTATTTAGTTTTTTGGAACCTAAGGTAAATATTAGTTCATTCAAAAAATATTTTTTCTATTTATTTTAATTAAGTATTCACAAAGATACATTCATTTTGTCAATGATATTATAGTAATAAAGTCATTATTTTATAATAAAAATATATTAAATTCATTGGGAATGAATATTAGTAATGATTTTGAAAAAAAATTATTTAAATCTTAAGAAAAGTCAGTTTTATGTATATAATTATTACATTGGGTGATGTTTTATTAATGATAATTTCTATGTCCCCTAGAAGCTGGATATTTTAAAATGGATTAAAATTTTAAATTTCATGTTCAACATAGCTAATGAGGATTATTTTAATTTTATTTTAAAAAATAAGACACTATACAAAAATGCAGTCTCCATTGTAAAGGATAAAAGAATGAAATAGTGGGAAAAGAAGGGCTAAAACATTAAAATCTCACAAAACATTGTCCCTAAATTGGCCTAAAGGTGTTTTTACAACCTCAAACTCATCCATTGTTAACATTAATAAATTTTGGATCCATTAACCATGAATACTACTTCCTTTTTATATTTTGAAACTAATATTTACAAAAAATTCCACTCCATAGATTTATAAATGTACACCACCACCACACAACTTCTCATTAATCCTTCCTATATCAACCATAATATACAAAAAACTCTAAAGAACCCTATTTGATATTAAATATAGTTTATAGTCTCTCCAAAATTAATATATAATAATGCTAAAATTTGTGTCCCAATGTAGTGTCATTTTTCCTTAGAAAATGAAAATGATGCTCATGTTACATGCGAACTACCCACTTCATGAACTAATGTATTTTAATTTTTATATTTAATTCTGATCGATGGTTCAAAAAAAATTTAATCAATATAAATTATTTATAAAATTTGATAATTATTCTATAATAATATCTTCTCATTACTATTAATTATATGAAAATTAAAATAAATTATTAATTTAACTTTCTAAAATAAGTATACCGAGACACTTTTCTAAATTTTAAACTATTTTAATTAAAAAATCTTATTATATAATGTTTTTTCTACTTTAATGTGAAATAAAATATTTCAATATTTTTTTGAGAGGATGAAACAACACTAAAACCCATGTGACATTCTAGTAGGTGGAGACCACCTATTGGTGTCCCGACCAGTGATATCCACCGAACCATAGGCATGCATCCCAATATACCTTAGGTCAACAACTAATAATGAGGATATATGGGGGAATGGTAAGGGTAAACTGAAACCATATTATAGTGTAATGAAATCTTAAATAAAAACTACATGATACATACATTTAGAAAAACTATAAAAACACATCTTGTATATGGAAAAAAATCACAACCCATGCTATATAAAAATGTTCTATATACACTTAATATAGTCATACATCCTTAAAGTAGGTCTATACACCAGAATCCCTAAAATTAATCATAAAATAGAATATCATATTAAAAATTCCCCATTTACAATCCCATTTCTAATCTCACCATATTTGACGCTAGCAATCCTATGAATACATCAATAATATAGTGTTTTCCCTTGTCATGTCCTGAGGTCATGTAGTTTGAATGGGTAAAAATTTGTATCCCAAGAAGGGTTTGAGTATGAATCAGTATGAAACCACTAATAATGTCTAATTATATATTCAATATCAGTATATAGTTGATGATGAAATGTATAATAAACAAAAAATAAAACATATAAACAAAACCATCATTGATCCTGGAGTTACATGGTGACACATGGTATCAAGCATACATAGAAATCAAATATTCTTAGGGTTTAGCATAGAATGTAAGTTTATCATGATTAATTACCAGTTCTGAGGGTGATAACCAAGGTGATAATGTTTTAGTATTCATTTCTGAACCCATGGTTGGTTTTCCGAAGGCATCAAAATGTCTTAGGCATCACCGTTGAGTCCTAGGGTTTACCCAAAGTAGTTAATGTACTAGTTGTAATCATTGATTCATAGAAGATACCATATAAATAAATTATTAGGAATAAAAACTAAATTTAAGGGATAATCCCTAATCAGTTACCTCTATGTATTTGTGATCACTAATTCAGAAGGTTACTATTTATTGGGCTTCATCATAAATTCGAAGGGGGATTCCCTTAGGAATTCACATGTTATATGTTTAATCAATAATTCCCAGTGGTAACCCAAAAAATAAAAGTATAATTAGTCATCATGGATTCATAGGGGTCACCCTTGGTAATGAATTCATCCAGATTCCTCACTAATTCATTTAGTGGTACCCTAGGGAATTAATTATGAGGATTTATTAAACAATCCAAGGGTGGTAACCCCAGGTAATCTAAATAATGATTTATAATTAAAATATGTAGGGAAATCATAAATATATTCTCCAAATTCCCATATCATTATTACTAATGCAATAAACATGTACAATGGTCCCTAAATCATATCATAGGTATCCCCTACCTCACACATGGTCATTTAGTTTAGTCTTGATACCCCTATGGTTATCACTTTACATTTCCAAAATTAGGTCCTATGTCAAGAAAACCTAATGTAGCGACTAATGTCTAAATCTACTCAATGAATAATTATTTGTGTCTTATAGAGAAGTATAATTTCATTATTTAGGTCCATAATTAATTTAAATATTTATTTCAGTAAAGAACATAGTTTGTTGGAATTTATGTACATGATACTGACAATTACAACGGAAAATGTTTAATGGATAACTTCAAGACCACCTACCATATACTCGTAGAGGCATACTATTTTAAATCCATAATTTTATTGATATTAAAAAATAATATTAAAAAAAATTGATTACTATCCTTGAAATATGGAATAATGGATGAAAAATAATATAAGGCTTCTTGATAGGGAATGAAATTATGAAAATAGATATATGAGGATAAAATCACATCTAGATTTTGATAAAAATGAATGATTATCGATTTAATGGAGAAAATAGGGAAAAAACTCATGAATACAGAACTCAAAATTATGGGGGAGTTTGTCACATGTTATATTCAAGGGGAAACCCCTCTGCTATTTTAAAACCAATAAAATTTAATTTCATAATTAAGATAAAAAAATAAAAAAAATCATCATAGGAATGATATATTGTGTAACCTATTTCACTCATTCAATGAATATACAGACAACGGGTCCCTAAAATCTACTCAGTCCATTCACACCATGAATCTTGGAGTCATGCTAGGAATGGATACCACACATGTATTTCATCCACAGGATTCCTACATGATCTTCCTGAAAGTGGTCGTGGTCTATTCCCAACCCACAAAACATTCTTAACACGCAAAATAAATGGATGTTACAATATATTTAAATGAATTAATATATTGAGAATGATTAGGTTTTTAGGCATCTGCACCATAAACCATTATGTTTTCCATGTTATCTCTTAAACTTCAATGGGCCTCTTCATTTATCTACTTTGACCACTGATACTTGATGTTTGACTCAAACTCCTAAGTAAATTTATATTTGTGAACATTCTTTAACCACACCCATACTTTAAGAACTGTTTTACCAATTAGTAATTTCTTACATTGATCTACTATATAACTCAAATTATCCTGAAAAGATGTATTGGCCTTAAGATTAATATCATCGATATCAATTTTGTGACTGTGGTCTAGGTGATATTACCTCAACTTTGATACATGGATGTAATTGTACATAGAGATAAAACACTATTTAATAGAAATTAAATATTCTACTATAAAAATCCTCTTGACTTTATCTAATTGTCAAACATAACTTGGTGTCGACATTCCCCACCTCTAAATATGATGGTTCACTATCGATTAAAATACTAACATGAATATACAATCACCCTCCTTAATCTCAAGTAGTTGGCATCAAAGAAATGAAAAATATATATTCATACTTTCTTTGTTTTCCATATATTCAAATATAGTGATATATTAAATAATGAATCATAAGTAACAATCACCCATGTTATTATTACACCACCAGTCTCCAGCCAACATAGTGTTGAATGAAAAAGTCTACTATGTAAATTGTAATAATGTTCTACATATATAGATGACTGTTAATTTTTATCAAATGAAAAACCACTAATACCAAATATATCTCCAAAGATAAAATTCATGGATTAATTATCCAATAATTTCCTCTAAAATATTTATTTTCCAACAAAACATTTCAATTTCTAATGACTAATAGGTCGTTCTTAGATGTTCTATGATAAGAATAACCTTATAAGACCCTTAAAACCCCATGATGTATTGTGTAAATCAGGTTTTATTCAAAATACTCAACGATATCCCAAGTAATCTTATTAACTTCCCAACATAGTGCTTTCAAAATTTTTTCACTGAAAATATCTACCAGATTAGTAGAAAGTGAAACAGTTTTTTAGCAGGTACACAATTACAAAAACCATATCACCTCCTCATGGTGTCCACTGAAACCCCATCATGAATTAAATAGTGATTTTATGTAATCTCCACATATTAATTTGTAATGGATATATAATAATTGTGGGATATAGGTTCTCAGTATTCCATTATTAATTTGTGGATATCTATATGATAAACCCACCACATCCTTTTTCATTCTTGATCGTAAGTAGATCAAACTAATCTCTTGTTATATTTAATAAAACGTAGGTGTAAAAATCATATTTAATATGTAAAATAATTCATTAAAAATATTTTAATATCCATGGGAATTAAGAAACTAAAATTAACATGTAAAATCTCATCATCATCAAGGGTGTAGTCTGGTGGAGGCTCCCCAACATATATGTCATGGATTGATTCCATGGATCCAAAAATTGTATTCTATTGATATTGTGTGGAGGTGAGTGGAAAATATATAAGGACATATGTATTCCAATATATGGAACTCTTCAATGTTTAAATTAATGTAGAGAGTGACAGAAATCAACTTTCCACTCACTACTGGACTCTACAACCTCCTAATTTTTCGTATTTTAGATCGATGAATCTATAACAAAGTTTTATTTTCCTGAGAGTATATTTTAATAAAAAATTCTGGGGTTATAGATACTCAAACTACCATAACTGAATAATATTATAGTCCCACTATAATGATATATATTATGTATAACCACCTTTATAACTCATAAAACATTAATCACATAAGACACCATTTAGTAACATACAAGATTAATTCATGTTTAGTTTCATATAAATTGTAATCATTATACTTGGAAAACATAGAATATTAATTTAACCCGCATTAAAATGTTTTTCATAGGTTTATACTAGGCTACTTTTAGTGTAACTAATTTACTATGGACATAAATTAAACGAAACAGGTGAACATAAAACCCATTAAAGGGATAAAAATAGAAATATTTTTCATGTGAATATGAGGAATAACAGTATGGTAATCTAATTAATACCTAATACATATCTTAAATGACTAATAAGAGAGAATAACATAGAAATATGGGTTAAAAAATTATACATTCCTAAAAATATCACCATATATTATCTTCAAGGTGTCTAGAAATATAATTTCCATTTTTTTCACCATGGTGTCATAAACAATGTTTTCAAGAGTTGTTAATTATTCACTCAATTCACTAGAGAGATATCAAGGAGAACCATTAATATTTCCAAATTTAGTTTTTTATCATACATCATATGAAAATATTTAATTAATAATCTATGGGAAATAATGAATTTATTTCATGTAAAACTCTTAAATTTAATAAATGATTGAAATCCATGATAATTACTTCATTCTGACCAATGTTAAAGGAATCCAAGATTCTCATTTTGATTTCCCTAATAAATGAATCATGGTAACATCATGGTTAATAACTAATATTATATATTTTGGTATAGTATTCCCAAAAATAAGAATGATTCATTTTAAAGAGAATAATATTCATGAAAAGAGTTCTATAGAATAACAGGTGTAAATGTTGAGAAACTAAAGGGAATAATAAGAGGGAAGGAATATCTCCAATTGATGGAAAATTAATTTTTCAAGTAATACAACAATTAAAATTACATAAAAAGAATGTAATTCAGCATTTAGACTACATAAACCAAGAGAGGTACATAAATGGAAATGAAAAATATAATATTTCTCCAACCATGAATATAATCTTCCTAAAACCTGAAGAACGAACCGTGTGACCTTAGATAACCTTTTAGGGAATCCGTTGGTGTTAAAATGAGCATAAATTTGGAGATTTTGTATTCTGAGTGAAGATTGATTATTGGGATGGTGGATATTTATTATAAATGAATGGAAATTGTTTAATAATTTCTAAATATTGGTATTGGATGTATAGGTTGAGGAAAATGAAAAAGCATTCTATTTTTGTAATATATTTATAATTTTTTATGAGAATACTCTATTTGATATATTAAAAAATAAACAACACTGAGGATGAATGAAGTCCGAAATATTATTATTTAAATTTGACCCTTATAACCATTATTTTAAATTTCCAAGCATTAATATGATTAAATAATTCTTTAAATACATATACTGGTTCTAATAAATACAAATTTATGGATTAATTCTTAAGAAATCAGAGCTCAATTTTTGTTAAAATCAATTTATTCATCATAAATATTTTTTCTTAATGTCGAATTGTTATTTAGTTTTATGAGAAACTATTATAGATAATGATTCAATGATTTATAAAATGATATCGATAGAATGATCCTAAATTTTTAAATAATCGTAAAAAATTGGTTTGAGGTGATGTTTTTCTGAATTTTCTAAAATAATATATTTTTCAATGAATATGGAAAATATTGATATTTATTGAAATTCGTATTTTATTTTTAATTATTTACAAATTAAAATTAAATTTTGGAATGATTTAAAAATATAATTAATTTATTCTTATTAACAATAATCCAATTATAGTTTTTTTAAATTAAAATAATACAAGCATTTATTATAAAAATTTTTATACATAAGAAGTTATTTTTATTGAAAAATATTTGTCATCCCATTTTCATATGATAAATATAAACTAAATATTTCCACATATTACATGAAAATTTTGAAATAATTTATTCCATATTGGGATTCTTCAGGTCCATATTTTCTAAATAATCTCCATATAATTTTTTTCAATATGAATAGTAATTTTATAAAAAAAATTACCTTCGTGAAATGTATATTGTGTAATTATGGGTTTACAATACTTTTATAAGGTCTATTAAATGAACCTAAAATTTTCCATAAATTTGCATATGATTAAATATCACCCATAATCATCAATAATATAGATATATGGCCTTATTTTAATAATTATAATTTTTTATATAATTAAAATTTGAAATTTTCATATTCTTTTATTTAATTAATTAATATTTTTAAAATGGGGACAAATAAAAATATATTTGATTAGAAACATTAGCTTAAAATATTAATTTTTTATCGTAATAATTGTAATTTATTTTAAATTTTTAGTGATAAAATTATAACCTTAAATGGTTACAAAAAGCTGATAAAGTAATTATCTAATTAATGGAAAATCAAATAAATGATATAAAAATATTAAAAGTAATATAATTTCAGATAATTCAGGTGGTCCATGAATTTTATAGATGAATATAACATGTGGTTTATTAAATATAAATGTTTTTAAATTTTTTTGGGATATTATTAATGTCAATGTAGTGAATTGTTCTAAAAATTGACAATAATGATATTTTATAAAAAATAATAATTTATTAAATGATAAAAAATTTGAAAAAATATTATATTCCAAAAAATTATTAGTATAAAGTTTTTAATATCAACCATTGTCAATTTATGTGACTTTTTTTCATGTGTGGTAAATATATTTTCCCTCAATAAAAAATAATCATTTTTATCATGATAAAAGAGAAGGGGTTAACGTGGGGTTAAATCCAATGTATAGGTGTAAAAAATATTTCAATACACTCTGGTATTTTATTATATGATAATTTTTATACCAAACCACATTAATTAATTTAAATAAATCAGTTTAAAGATAAATTTAAATGAAATTAAACTTATATTAACTTATAATTTTTTACAAATTCATAGTGCACCCATTTACTATATTTTAAATGAGATTATATTTTTTCCCTTCATCATGCTTAAAAATAATTTCATTCCCTCCAATATATTCAAAAATAACATAATAAAATCCAAAAAATGTTATTTAATCATTATTTATGAAATAATAAAAATGATAGTGGTCATAATATGTTATGCATGTGCATTTTTCTGATGCAGAGGTATCATTCTAAACCAAACATTATTGTTTTATTTATTCTTCCAGCTCCGTCAAATGTAAATTAACCATTTAATATAATAAAAATAGTATATTAAATAAAAATATGTGACTTTATATTAATCTAATCACAAAAATCAATTACCTCTTCCATACAAATGGAAACGAATCCATCATCCAAGTGTTCAGAGGACTATCGTCTCACAAACCACTGTAATTTCTTTTCCATCACCGTCTCTCACATATGGATATAATGATAGATTATATATATATGATATATATGATATCAATAAAATATTTATAAGTAATAAAATAAAATATGTCATTAACTTAATTACATTTCGACCCACTAAAAAATTATAGCGTCATTCATGTGTATGTGTGGACTACAACCACCACGAAGCGATGTGAGTCGATTTATATAAAACAACCAAAGGATTGTATATATATGTATTTTAAAAGAAATATTATATTTTTTATGATATAGTTATCATTATTTATGATTTAATAATAATTACCTTCTATCTCATCTAATCATGAAAAAATGGAAATGTTACCCATGCGTATGCATGACCTACTATCTCCATGATTGTATAATAGTTCATTTTTCATAACCATAATTATAATTGGTTTTAAAACTATAATATATGAATAATAATTAAAATTATTTAATTATTATTATCATTATAAAGTTGTGGTTTTTAACTCTTTACCATAGTCATCCAACTAATGTCATTTTGGACATATGAACCTAATGTTACCAAAAGGCCCAACGTGAACACAATTGAATATTTAATTCTATATAAGGTTTTAGTTAGTGAAATAAATGGATTAATAAACAAGAAAATTTTTATCAATAGAGAAAATAAATCACAAAAATTTAATATTTAGTAAGATAAAGAACGGACATGATTAGTTAGACTTGAGGTAAGAGACCCGTTACATTAAAAACTACGTTTTAAATATATTTGATATTTGTTTTCTAAATGATTCTCTACCATGTACATTTACATATAAATATTTTAGGAAAAATTAATACTTATACAATAATGGTTTATAAATTCATTATTACCATATTTTACCTCTTGATAATTTTTTTAAAATAAATAATCAATTTAAGATGTTATGTAAGAAACATTCAAAAATATGCTTTTAATGTTTAGCTTAAAACCATCTTTTTCATCCATTTACATATTTTTAAATTTATATTTTATAGGTTCTTATGTGGACATAGAATAATTATAAAGGTATTTTACCATTTTTTATTTCATTAAATATTTTTAAAATGTAATTATTTTTTTAATATTTAAATTTCTATATTAAATTCAAAATTATAGTTATATTTTAACATATAAAATGACAAAAAAATATTCCCGCCAACATATAAATTAATTATTGTTTGTCTTAAATTAAATGGTTTCAGGTTTTCATTAAATAAAAACAGTATTTCCCTTTTTCTTTGTAATTTTTTATTGAAATTGGATTTTGGAATGAAAAGTGTATTTTGATACCTCAAAATGTTTTTTACAAGGTTTTAAAAGTGTTCTATATGATTTTACAACTGATATGGTCCATGGACAATGTCAATGTAGGGTTAACCTCTATTATATGTACTGGGTGTGCTATATATAAATTATATGAAGAGTTGATCCATATTATATCTCACGAGTGAGGTTGATATATCTTGTACAATTGGTTCACCCATATAGTTCTCAAATACAATGGGTAATTATTATTATATCTATATAATTATATTTTTTGTTAATCGTATAGTCACTAAAATTTAATGGGTTTATATAATAGTTTTTATAGGATGTTGTAATAAGACACATACATTAATTGTCTACTCATTATAATTATTCCACATGGATATAATTTGATATCCAAAAATACAATATTGATATTTTTCAAGTAAAATTGATTCTCTTTTCATATAGAAATTTATGATTTTAAGAAAACAATTCACAGTTTCTTGTTTTGATGACTAATTTAATTGATTTAATCATTTTCTATCCCGAACTAAGATTTTTCTTCAAAACATGTTCTAAATTTTATAATTAGGTTTTAAGTATGGGTAATAGAATTTAATAAGTCAAGTTGAAAGTATTAAGGATTTTCCACTATAAAAATTTGTGTTTTACGTTAAAAGTTTTGTATTATGGAAAAAATTAGTACTAAGTAGAAGTGTCCATTCTGAAAAATATTTTTTTGATGGGTTCAAGTTATGAAATATTTCCCTATATTATTAAACTGGAAAGATCCTAGAAAATTAATGTAGGTGAATTATAGTCTTATGAAACTAGAATATATAATTTTATGGATGGGCCCTTACAATTTCCTATTGTTTTTCTCAATGTTTTAGAAATTGTGATCATTTTTTATAATATTAAAATTCATTACAATTTTATTCCACATTTTAATATTAATTTGGAAAGGAAAAAATGTGTTTTTTTCACAAAAAAAATCTTTATAAAAACATGACTTCCATTTTTTACTATTTAAATTCGTTTATAGTCATAAAAATTGATTTAAATAAAATAAAATACATAATATTAATAAAATAACATATTTTGTTTCATGGATCATGTTAAAATAATTTTAAAATATTTATTACATATATATATATGATGTTATAAATGTAATAAAAATATAAAACTATATTTTTAATATCCACTGAAAAGTTATGTATTATATAAAATTATCAAAATTTCACCGTATCATAATCTTAATGTATTGATCTAAAATATAATATATATTTTCAAAATAATTATCTAAATTTGATAATTTGTTTCCTTAAAAAAATCACGTGTATTGAAAAATAAGTATATTTATGAAATAGTCTACATTAGGAATCTTTTGAAAATTTCCTAAGACATTTTATGTTTATATTTTCATTTATATTTAAATAAATAAAATTTTAAAGTCATTTTTCATGAAAATAAATTTTAATTATAATACTAAATTTTTTTAAAAGTATATATTTATTTAAAAAACAATTACGTTTTTTTGTATCATAAAATATATCTCAGAACGTTATTTTATATAATTTTGAATTTGATTTAACAAAATAGTACTGATAATAAGATTGATGAAAGAACAATATTCATTATAAAAAAAGCAATTACACTTTTATGAAACTAACATCTACATATATAAACCATCATTACACTAATATACGTCTTAAGGGAAACCTGTGTGATTGTGGTAATTTAATGGGATGGATATGTTATTATTAACCTATTAATGGTTTACACTAACTTGAATTTATCTTATTGTGATGTTCATTCATTCTTCACTTATTGAAGCCCTACTAAGGCTTGTTTATGGGTTAACCACATTGTAATGACTCTTCACTTAGTGGCCTAGAGCTAGAACCATACCTTATTACATGAACATAGATACAAGACCATAACCTTAAAGGAATGATCAATTTATCATTTTTGGAAGCTATATTTTTCACATAAACATTATATTATGACATGAAATCAAAAAAATATAAACATAGTTGGAAACACCCATAAACTATCATATTTTCCTTACATGTCATTGATAATATACATCCTCGCATCCTGTGTAAAATTTATAGATAATAAATGGGTGAGATCAGATTCTCAATAAGGATAAACAATAAAGAATGAGAAAATATAAACATGAACAATAATTTAAGGTGAATAACCAATGAAACATCACTTTAAAACAAAATCTTGACAATAATATGGCATGAATAAAAGTTGATTGAATAATGCGATAGATATGACTAAAGAGAATTAAACAAACCATAGAAATTATAGTAATTTAAAAATCATAGTGATTATCAGTTAAAAATATCACAACGATGTAATTCATAATTCTAGAGATCACAAACATAACGTTGAGGCCTCGACTAAGACATCTACAAATAAATGGTTAAGGCCTCTAATAAATCTATATATGATTATCATTGGTCAATGATTAATCTATTCTCATATCTTTTTCATTTCATGAGACCTGATGAGGAATAAAAAGGATATAGAGGGCCATTTATTCATTATATAATGTCCAATGAATTACTCAAATGAATATAGTGAGACATAAAAAAATATAAAAAGAAAATGTTACTAACTATACAAAATTAATAAACATAATAACTATAAATTTTGACTAATATGGTGAATGGTATAAATGTAGAAAATCAAAATTCAAAATGATCATAAATCATTGGATAATATATGGTAGATAATATCATTAGAAATCAATACCAATTATGAATATGATTAAATAGATAGTGTCAAAAAATATGAAATTACTTCAATAAAATCATCCTCGAATTATTTAGAGGAATATCCTTTTTTACCTTCCAAAGAACAATTATTTTCGTAAAATCATTTGTATTTTTAATAACCTTAGATGAAAAAAATGATTATTCTAGAAAAAAAGGAAAATGAAATTATTATTTAGGCATAACTATTGTAAAAATAATTGTAAAAAATGTAAAATGTGTTTTTAAAAGTCATTAGAAATGGGTAACATTAGTGCGGCTTATGGAAAAATATAAAAGGTCCTTTACAGTGGAAAATGGTTAATCGTTTACAAAAAACCTAAAAAAATATATGATTTTTTTCAATATTATATTTGTGATTATAGATAAATATTTATGTCTTAAAATATATTGTTTACTGTACTTGAAAATGGGAAAAAAAATTCGGATGTTCTCTTTAATCTGGCTTGCTCATCTGGAGGAATAGAAAAGGGAACCTTGTAAAATATGTATTTCTCCATAAAATGGATGAAGAACTGAAATAGATATATAGTTTAATAATATATACATATATTTTTTAATATTTATATGATTAAAATAAATATTTACATTGTGTCAAAGTGAGATAAATAGTAACCCGTATGAAAAAATTGAGGATTATAGAGAATTAATTTCCACTTTGTATGCAATCGAATCGTATGCCCCATAAAGTAATTATTCATAAAATTAAAAATTTAATAACAATAATATAAGGATATTAATTATATGTTAAATAAAATGGCAGTATACATACACCACACACATGAAATAGTGTTGAATAAGGCATATCTCATTGAAATACAAGTGAGATGAAAAAACAATTACCAATTGATTGAAAGTGTTGTATACATGTACATATTGTCATGGATTATTAAATTAGATTCATTATTAAATTAGATTATAACTAATTAAAAATATATTTATTTTAATTTAATTTAATTATGTTTATTTATGGAAATTATTATGAGTTATAATATTTAATTCCATTGTTTGGGAGTGTCCTTTTCCTTTGTTTTCATTTTGGATCACTTATAAACACGTACAAAAGATCATGTAAAATGGGAATATTTATCAAGAATTGAAATTATATGTTATCAAGGAAATTATTTATTAATTAAGGGTATTATATATAATTTTCTATATATGTGGCTGATTCATTAGAAAATTGATAATGATAACCATTTAGAATATGTTGTTATTTTTTCGATCATCATGAACCATTTTTGATTCATTAATTGATATTAGGTATATACAGTCGTTTTAGAACACCAAATATGTTTTAATATAAACATTTTAATATTTTAAAAACATAAATGTTGTTTTATGGCCATCCATAAAGATGTAATTGAAAATAGAAAACTCTTTGTCCACAAAGGTGGTAAATCGGCACCACAAAGAGGATGTTTGAATTTTTAGAATAAAAAAAGGGAAGAGAAAAACATTTATGGTGGATATACTATTATCATAAAAAAATACATTACATATAAGATACTATTGTTATCATTCATGTTTGGACTTATTATTGAAGGAAAATATAACAAAATAAATGAAAATGAAATAAATTTAAAACAACAAAAGGGGATTTTAACTCTTGAATTCCTCTCCTTGAGAATCACTATAAGGAACATTTATATGGTATTTTGGGTGATACAAAAAAGTCACAAACATTGGGGAGTGGATTGAGAGATTTATTGTGTGTAAATTGGTAAACCATCATGGTTTGGAGGTATGACGAGAAGACATAGTGTGGGTTGTATTTATAGAGAAGGAGAGTGTTATTTTTTATAATTTTATTTATTAGTTTGTTATTATGGATCAAGAAAATCAATTATTTGAACCTTATAAAAAAATATATTATAATAATGATTTAGGCTTTAATATTATGGTCTTCAATAAGAAAAAAATCATTTATGACTCAATAGATCATGTAGTTTTTAAAAAATGTAAATTACAGTATTTCACTATTCAACAAAAAATCATTTTTTTAGAGAAATAGGAAAAAATCATCCGAAACATTTTATGACTGGTATATTTCACTATTGAAATTAATTTAATGAAAAAAAAATTATACATGATACATTTAATTTTTTTTAAAAAAATATCATCATTTACTCCAAAAATAAGGATTTTACTATTATATATTTTTTCACGTATCATAGAAAAAAAATTACATTATGGTATCAAAAATTTATATTATAATTAAAAAAAATGTGTTTATGAATCTATTTTATGAAAATAGGTTTTCTTTTAAATCATTATATTAATTATAAAATCGTGCATATAAAATTTATGTTCATACAAATAGAAAAACTTAATTTATCATTTTTAAAACATTTGTTAACATATTCAATGATGTAAATGTACCATACGTTCTTTTAAAAGATACATAAAATTTATTTATACATTAATAGGTAAATAAAATTTTTTATTGGTTATATTACGATTCTAAATGGTTAAATTAATATTATAATGGTCATATTGAGTAGTATTTTAGTGTTTTAAACTCAGTATACCATAAAGAATGAACTATCGTATACGATAAATTTTTACGGGGACATATAATATGATTTTGGGGTGTTACATTATACCATCCTACAAAAATTTCATCCTCAATATTTCCAGAGTGTCACCTAAAAAAATATTTCGGTACTTACACATCAATATTTTCTATAGTTTCCATGTCGCCACTTGAAATTTTTAATTTTTCCAATATACCATTACCAGCTGAGTCATGTGATTCCTCGTGACCTATTATTTAGTGTCCACATTCTATAGAGGATCTTCATAGTAATGTATATCTAGTTATAATTATATACTTTTAGATGTAAGGAAATGCATTGGGGATGACATATACTTCTTTAACAATGCCACATAGAACATATTGTGTACTTTGGATAGCATAGATAACATCATCAAATAGAATTACACAACTAAAATTCTCTCCAGGATTTTAAATGTTCTATCTTATGTGGGTCTCAGTTTCTCCTTCTTTCTAATTCACATAACAACCATCCCCAACGATACCTTCATGAAAACATTTTCTTCCACATGAAATTACAAATCCTTCCTTTAATTACCTGTAAACACTTTTTTACTATTTTTGGGTACTTTTTTACGTGTTTGAATTGTGTTTTCACATTCTGTTGTTTCATCAACATGTTCTGGGCCTATAAGATTCCTTTCACCAACTTTATCCCAAAAAGTGTTTGTATGAAATATCGTCCCACACAATTATTATTATGGTTCTATTTGAATACATGAATGGAAACTAGTATTGTTATACTATAGGAAAATACTAATATCATATACATATAAAGTCATGTTATCATGATCTCAACATGTATTCTGATGTTTGATTTGTTCTTTATGACTCCTCATTATTTTTAGGGTGATAAGAAGCACTAAATTGAATCTCAATATCCAAATATTTCTAATGTATTTTCCAGAATTTAAATGTAAATTGTGGATCACTATGAGAAAATTTTGAAATACGTGCTGCATTACATAGTACAACTTCATTATTATATAGTTTTTGAAGGCTCTCCTGTGGAAAATCCTCCTTTATAGTGATGAAATGTGTAGATTTTGTATGGTGATCAACAGATACTCAAATTTCATTATTCTGTCTTGGAGACTATTTATAAACCATTAATTTAATAGTAATTTTATCCCATTTCAATGTAATAATATGCCACGGATTCCTGACACCTCTAGGATGTTTTCATTCAACCTCCACCTATTGATAGATTAAACATCTTGATACATAATCAGTAATTTCATGATCTATATTATCCCATGAAAATGTTCCTTCAAATATCAATGCATATTAGATCTGACATGGTGCATAGATAAATTTGAGTTATGGAAATCATTCATTAAATCCATTTTTATCATTGGTATGAACATAAAAGAATGCCTTATTACAAATTTCCAGATTACTTTCTCATACTAGAAGTCTTCCAACATTCCATAGTTCACATCATTAATTTACCTTTTAAAATTTTCGTCATCATTCTAAGTTATTTTAATCGTTTCTAATAAATATGGGTAGGAAGCTGACTGAAAAATTAATGATGTTTCTCTTTGAATGATAGTTCCCATATCCGTATTTGAATGATCCATGTATGTGTGATCCTTTTTAATCCTCATTTTATTCAAAACTCCAAAATCCTTCTTTTGTAGTATATATACTAACCTTTTCTCTTTCAATATGTGGTAGTGTATTGAGAAAGAATAATCATTGAGTAGCTTAATCCATCACCTTTCATCTTGCTAATTTCATTATGTGAGAAGTTATATTTCAAACCCTTATGATATATATATCTAACATAGTTCACCATAGATTTAGTGTCTCCATATCTTCATAGAAAAAATTACAATTTCTAACCCAAGATAATGAGTTGGACTGTTCTATTCATTAAGTTTAACAACTTTTATGCATATTTAATAATTCTATCAATTTCTACAAGAAAGACTCTATGTAGTTTCTTTAATGCATCACTATAAATCACAAATCGAACATTTCCTAAGAGTGAAGTCATGATCAGATCATTCACTAACCTCATATTCAATTCATTAAATAATTAATCACATTTCTTTTTACAAATAATCTGATGCCAATTATGAGTATGCTTGGTTAACACGATAGCTAACTGAGAATATTTTTAAATGAAACCCTGATATTAACCTACTAAACCAATGAAACTACATACCTCATTTATGATATTTTATGTAGTATATTCTTAAACTAATTTTTTCTATGTATTATCAACTGTGAATCAATCCATAGAGACATTGGTCCCTTGAAATGAAACTATTTGAATAAGTAATTCACACTAACTAAAATTACCAAATAAATATTTTCATCTAATATTCATCTGAATAATCCAAAAGTAGTTAGCATTTTCCACAAGGATTTTGGAATGCAACGAGATATCTTAAGTAAATATAACACTAAAATCATTAAGATATTCCTTGAAACCCCCATTCATTAGATTTATTAAAATTGAGCGTGCATTTGTAATACCAAATGGAATTTATGTAAAATCATAATATCCATAACATGTAAAAAAAATTGTCTTTGGAATATACTACTTATTCATACAGAAAAGATGATAAAGAAATCTAAGATTAGTATATGAAAAAAACAGATCTATGTAGTGATGATGAAATAAGTCATCAATGCGACAATGATGATTCTTATTATTCATTATAATAGCATTGATTTAACTAGAGTCATTACACACACTTATGGATTATTATTTATTCCTAACATTGTGAACTGGGTCTCCTAGTTCAGAAACACTATTTAATATAAATCTCTTATTACCCGACTCTATTTTGTTCATCTACACTCATTCAATGTGGCCATTATATATAGATTTTATTATGTTAGTCTGGCATCAATGATTAAATGAATAGAAGAATCAACTTCTTTCTCTAGAGGAAGTCCATGAAAAATCCTATATAAATACATCAATATATTTTTATACAATATTATTATCCTCAATTTGATGATTTATTTCCTCTTACATAGATTATGTTTTCTATTCATCCACAATATTATAATTTATAAGAGCTACTAGATGTTGACACAGATATGACTCAGATGGTGATGAATCCACTCTAAAAATGAGAAATTCTTTATCATTATCCTGAATCTCAATTTCATTACCAATTCAAAAGATTGTTTCATTTTATTTCAGGTGAAAGTAAAAAAATAATTATATCAAAATAATACATAGGTATGATGATAAAATAAATAAATACACCATGTTTATGTGTCATAATGGGAACCACTTAAAGTATATATGTTGTAAAAAGGATACAACTTGAAGTATTTATTGAAAAATCCCTTTTTAAGGTGATTTATAAATATATAATTTTGAAATCAATCTACATTGATATAATTAAATGTGATGATCTAGAATCAAATAAATAATTTTCTAGATTTATGGAGATTATTAAAGTAACTACCACCATATTATTGATACCTTCAATCTCGGTAGTTGTTGTATCATAAGATTTTCCTTAATCTCATGGCCTTTTCTGAGGCATGTCACCCTGATGCATGAGATAGCTATTTCTATAGTGTCCCATATCCCTTCAATTGTATAATTGAACATTGGTAAATCATTCATTCCATTTCATTCATGAGCATGATTACCTTTGAAACCAAAAATATTGAAAAACCATTTTCCTTTTAATTAATAAACAGAGTGTTTCCTTCCAAAAGTATAGAATACTAGAAAATTCAATTTTTTATTCTTCCCATTATCAATTCATTTCTCATCTACCCTCTTATTGTATTGGTGTCCCATGAAGTCATAGTAATTAGTTAATTATTTCTTTGTATTTAAATCACATGACACTATATCTTTAGATGATAAGAAACTATGGGGGCCAAATGAACATTGAAAGAGTAGTTTTAACCCATAAATAATAGACAAATCATTATTGTTGGATAATGTATGAAATCCATATCATGCCTCTCTAACCTTGTACTTTTGGAATCATACTTGGTAATATATTCATCATTTTTAGACTCAGACTCACGAATTTTCTCTCCATATCCACTATCTTTTCATGAGGAAAATATTTTTGTAGGAAAATTTTGTTAAAATAATTTTATTTCATATTTAAAAATTTTTTCTCTTAAATTTTTACAAGAATTAACATCCACTACTGATCTACATCCCCCAATAGATAATGAACTTCCATCATAAAATTATCCCTTTTGTTTCTTCCCAAAGAGTGAAATATCTTCTCTATGGATCTTATACATTTCTCTACTAAAAATGGATTATTATATTTATTAAATGATGGATGTAGTTGTCATATAACGCATTGTAACGTTGTTCCTCCACATTTGACATTTAGATGTTTCATATTGGTGAGGTTGATGTTCATAACCTTAGTTATCATTCCTAATATAGTTTTACATTACTCATCTTAACATATAACTCCCCCTTCAAAACCATTATCTTTCATAAGATGGAAATCCCAACATGGAATATGTGAATTGACATGGTTTTCATTTCATCAAATATGAACTATTTATAAAAATTTTAATACACTAAATTATTCTATGGAAAAGAATGCATAATTTGTTATCTAATAAACACTTCACATAAATAGGAATTTTATGCATAAGTAATCACATAATCATTAACATTATTTCTATGGGGACCAGTTTTATTTTTAATCCTTAGAAATATTTTTCTAAAAAATGTAAATAATCATTTGAATTACCTATCGGAGTATCAAACTAGGTGTGCAATAAAGCATATTGTGATTAATTTGGTAATTAAGAGCATGGATCGATGCGAATTTTTAGAGTTGATACCTTTAGGTAAATCTCTTCTAGAACCATGTCCTCATATAGTATATAGACAAGTGTATATTGATTGAAAAACACACATCATCGCTACCTTATTGAAATTATAGTATTTTATTCTATAATAATCCTCAATTTATATATTTTGGTTATGTTCCATAATTTAGATTCTATGTTTTCTATTATACTTGTTCTGATACCAACTATAAAGTCCCCAACCATAGTATCCTAGAGATGGTTACATAAATTATTACATTGTCATAGATTCAAGAAAGAAATCACAAAGGACTGATCTTTTTAGATTTTTTTGAATCTATATTACATACATGAACATTAGACTACAACATTGAATGGTAGAAAACATAAAAACTCATTTGGAAACAACAACGAACACTTTGAAAATCCATATGGGTACATTATAATAAACATACTCATATCCTAAAAAAAACTAAAACATAGGTATTGGTTGAGCATAAATGCTCCGTAAGGTTTATCAGTTCAACATAAGATAATAAAAACATAAACAATAATTAAAGATTAATAACTGAATATAGAAGCTTGTAAAACCCTATATTGGGCATAATATAGTAGTAATAAAACATTATTAAATAATTCTATATATATAATTATATGATAATGAAACATAAGAAAGGATATTCTACTAGTGGAATAATAACATGGATTATCAATTTCTAATATCATAATGATAGAATATTTAATTTTATAAATCTAAAACATTCCATCGAGGCCTTATCCAAGGAATCAGAAAATAAATTGTAAGGCCACTACAAAAAACTTTTATGGAAATAAAGGGCAAGGCCTCATTCAAGTCCATTTATATTTTTTCTCATGAGACCTACAAATGAATAAAAGGGATATAGAGATATTTTTACATTGCATATTATTTCAAATGAAGTCCTTATTTTAATTTAGTGAAACATAAACAACATATCCATATGAAATGAAAACAATCTTCCATAATCAGTAAACCTAATTACTAAATATTATGTGAAATATGAAAAATGGTATCATGATTGGACATACATTGTAAAAAAATACTAAACAATGAAATAAAACAAAGAATATGATATCCTAAAATATCAATCCCAATTATGAATCTGAGTCAATAGTGGGTGTTAAAGTAGAAGAAGATTCTCTAATTAAATCCTTATGGATTTCTTGAGTTCAATACCATTTTATTACTCTACAAATAGTAGTTCTTTTGAAAAACTAATTTTTATTTAATTAAAATCATATTATATTTATAAATATATCCAAGAAAAGGATGATAGTGAAGTCATTTTTTAGGCATAAATGATGTCCAACTTAGGTGAAAACATGTAGAAATGGTTTTGAAGAATCCTTATAAATGATAATCTTCAATGTGGTTTTAGAAAAAAAATAGAGTATATAAAGTGGTCAAAGGATTAATTTTTTAAATAAACCAAGAAATGTGTAATATATTTTTTCATGATAAAATAATTATATTATTAAAATATTTGTTTCTTAAAAAATATTAAAGAGTGAACTCGAAAATGGTTAAAAATTTGGAAGTTCTCTTTAATCAAATTTTCTAACCAGAAAGAATTAAAAAGGGAATCCTTTAAAATTTGTATTTACCCATAAAAAGAATATGAATTGATATGGATACAAGAGTTTGTAACATATAAAAATTATTTATAAGAATTATTTAAAAATAATTATAATTAAATTAGGGTAAAGAGAGAGAATGTGTGACCCAAATGAAAAATAGATGTTTGGAGAGAATACCTTACTATATTGTAATCAATCTAATTGTATCCCCCATTAAATTAATAATCATGAAATGATATAGTTGCTATAATTATTCAAAATAGATTCATTATATGATATATCAAAGGGAATTATACATACAACAAACACACAAAATAGTCGAGAATAAGGCATATCTCCCATAAATAAAAGGAATATGAGAAAATATTTACATTATGTTTGAAAGAGTTATTCACATGTACATAACTTCCAACACAATGAAATATGATTCCATAAAAAATTAATATGACATAAAAATGTTTTTTTATTAATTATAATTTTATTTTGTTTTATTTCTTGTTTTTTCGATGATTTAAAATATGAAAATTTGTAGATCTAAAGTGTTCTTTTGCTTGCTTTCCATGATTTCTTCACTTGTATAAATGTAGGGAAGATCATGTAAAAAAATATTAGTTAAACAGAATTGAAATTTCATGTTATTATTGAAAATATAGTATATTTAATGGTATTATATATTATTTATCATATATGATGATGACTCACTTGATAAATCATTTATGTTAACCATTTAGATTATATTTTTATATTTCATATCATATTGAACTAGCTGGGCTTTATTAATAAATATTAAGTATATATACTGATTAAAAACCAATAAATATGATTTAATATACATATTAAAATATTTTTTATCTAGAAACATTATTTCACCATCATTGAAGGAGGAATTTAAAAATGAAAACTCAGCATCTAGATAGGTTTAAAATAAGCACATGACTGATGACATATTGAATTATATAATAAAAATGGTTAAGAAAAAATAATTTATAGTGGAATTATGTTTATCATAATTAAAATATAGTTTATATAATATAAATATTTTTCATTCATGTTTGGATTGAGGATTTATGGAATGGTTGTGAAAAGATATGAAATTTAATGAAATTTATTGAACTAAAGGGGATATTATCTCTTAAATTCATGTCCATGATAACCTACTTAATGAAAATTTAAATGGACTTTTGGGTGACACCAACAAGACTAAAATATGAGGTAGATTTTAGGGACAATTATTAGTCCAAAATATTATATACTTCAAGGATTTGGAGGTGTAGGAAGAAGTGGGTGTATTTATAGTGGAAGAGAGGGTTATTTTTTCGATAATTTTATACATTCATTTGTTATTATAGATCAAGACAATCAATAGCTTAAAACACCTTAGTAAATATATGAAAACAATGATGGGGAGTTCCATATTATGATCTTACATCATTTTCTAATTCATCTATGATCAATAAATCATGTATTTGTTAGTCACAATAAATTACCGTATTTCACTATTCACCAAAAAATGAAATGTTTTAAAAAAATACCAAAAAATTTACCAAAACATTTTTTATTATGTAGAATTTCAAAAATTACTCAATTTTATGAAAATAATTTTGTAAATATGAGAAATGAATATTTAAATAATACTATCATTTCCTCTAAAAATACAATTTTTAGTATTATAACTATGTTATTAAAATTCAAAAATAGTAATTAAGGAATCATAAAGTTATCTTTTAATAATAATAAAAATATATTAATTTAAGAATCTATTTAATAAATATAAAATTTTTAAAAAATAAATTTCTGAATTATAAAATTTTAAATAAACATAATTTGTCTAAAAAAATATAAATACTTAATTTATCAAAATTAGATTATTTATTTACTTATTTCATGATATAAATATACCATAGTATCATTTTTAATATAGATAAATTTTATTCATACATTCATACATGATGTTATTATTCAATTGGTCATATTACTATTACTAAAAGTCACATTTCAATTCAGATAGTTATATTTAAGTATATATTACTGTTTTAAACTCGGTATTTCATGAAGAAAAAATGATCAGAGATGAAAAATTTGAAAAGAGACATACCATATGATAAGAGGGTGTTACACCCAGTGATGTTACTCCTTCTTATGTTCTGAAAAAGGTTTTCAAATGGAATGCATTTATTTTTTTTGGCCACAATTACTCTTTTATGAATTATTTATCTGTTTTCACAAGCCGTTATAAATAATAATTATAATGTTATTATTGTTACCAATGGTCATAGTACTCAATGAGAATATTAAACATTTTTCTTATAGATCGATAGTCGTATTGACTAATATTCATATCCTTATAGTAACATTTTTGGTTTCAAACTATTTATATCTCATCAAACATAAATATTTTTAATTTTATTCCTAATTGATCTTAAAATATCATTTCTCATGTCTATTATAATAGTATTATTTTTATAATTTTTTATTATAGTTATTGTTTTTTGGAATGTTCTTATGATATAAAATATAAAATTTCATGGTTTATATTCTTCGGTTTCTATATCCCTATAGTATTCTTAGCTATTGTATATTATATTTTTTTACATGTAAAATTCATATTCATCTTTTTTTTATTTGTCATTTTATTTACATCTAATTCGAAATTTAATAAAAACAATCAATATGAAAAAATAGTTATTCTATCTATCAAATATAAATTTTTTATTTCACTAAATTACCCCAACATAAAAAATGTTCTATTTAAATTTTATGCATATTTAAACACAAATTTGGTAATTTATATTTAATTTCTTATTCAGGGTCTCATGTATGATCTAAAGACATGTGAGTTCCCTACATGACATTCTCATGTCATTTTTTTCCCTTAACACTTTTTCAAATATTTCAAGTGTATGGATCAACTATTTTTTTGTGAATACTGAAATTACAATTACATACCCTTATAATCATGGATATGTTCTTGTTCATAAAAATAATTACTCAATAGAAACATATAGAAGATATTGTGGACATTTGAATTATTTATAGGTAGTGTTAATCGATAAGAAACCTCTTGAACACTCTATAAAATATAAAATGGTCAAATGTACCTTGGACATAGTATCCCTTTATTTCCCAAATACATGACCCATTAACATGGTCATATATGGAGAAATACATGATCCCCAACATGAAAGTCAAATTTATTCATTCATTTTTTACATAATTTTTTTTTTGAATAAGGGAGTCCTCGATATGTTTTGGGATTACATTTTTTCTTCTCTACAGTGTCTATCATGATGCAGGGTCCAAACATTTTTCCTTCTTCAACATCATCCTAATATGTTTGATTTTAACACTTATTCCAGAAGATTGTTTGGTATAGATCCATTTGAATGATGGAATGAACACTATTTTTATAGTATAATTCAACAAGATGAACAATTATATCCCATATCCCATGAAAATAATTTTATCTTGACCCTAGAATTCATTTTTCTACTTGGATTTTCCTCTCATATATCTCATTTGATGGATGATGATATGTTATTTCCATGACTAATTCTATATTAATATCCTTTTATAGGAACCTACAGAACATAGAATTAATTATTGGATCTCAGTAAAAACAATCTACAAAATTACTCAATTAAGGATGACAACTTCTTGAATATATAGGTAATACATGTAATCCAAGTTGAAATATTCTCTTATGATATTGAATTGGGATGATTTTTTCAATATATAAATGATTACCCAACCATAACTGTTACCCATGTATATCATAGTAAGGCTAGTGAAAAAGTCTATTGTGGTGTTTTCCCACTTCTATAAAGGTATATGGTGTGGTTTAAATGCCTCATTAGAATTATGTGGATCTGAATTTACATGTTGAAAAACTAAACCCAAAATAGTGTAATAATAAATACCATTTTCTATATTATCCCCACAATAATGATTCTAAAATCCCATATTCACTTTAGTGATTATTATTATATATAGTTAAAAATGTCTTATATTTTTTTTCCCTCATATTCTTCTTTATATTTTTAATATGAGGAATAGAAAATAGATTACAATGTTTTTGTATATCTTCTTGAGAAATTTTTTATTTGGGAAACCAACAATGTTTCATTTCCTATATCATCAATTCCATCAATTAATCAACTATTTTAATTTTATTGATATTTTATATTAATGATGGTTTTGAAATCATATGGGATATGAATTATATTGTACCTTCACATGTGATTCCCAAATAAAACCTTACCAGGTCATTGATCAATGGATCTATTGTGATTGTAATGAGCTCATGAACACTGGGATCAATCATACGTTATAGATCACTAACTTTGTTTATCATATGAGGTGATTAATAATTAAATGATCATAATCTATAAGAATAGCTGACCATCTCCATTTTCCACAAGAAAATTACTTTTTTGAAAGTATACTTCAGAATTTAATGGTTTGTGTATATATCACACTTTCCCCTATTATGATATTGTCCCCTTATCTTCAGAGAAAAATTGCCTTTAACTAACTCCAGGTCATGAGTTGGATAATTATTATTTTGAGGATGTAACTCTTGATATTATTCTGTGATTACATTGTCATTTTTCAAATTAACACATCCAATACCTTTAAATGATATATCACTTTAGACAAAAATTCATCTCTAATAAAGGTTATAGTTAACACAAGTGCACAAAACAATATATTAATTAGTTCATTGAAACAGTCCCTACCCCCCTTTATACTGATAAACATAACTCCTTTTTTTATCACGGTTTGTGGCGTATATATCCATGATTATTTTTTACAAAATATATATAATATCCCTCTGAACAAATTACACTACTAATATCATATCTGGTCCAAGATAAGGCCACACCACTAAAATATTTTCCTAGAAGGATCTGTTGAGATTCCATCATTAGTTACAATGTTCCCAATGAATATTAATTATTTTAACTAGAACTCACATTTACTGAATTTACCATAAAATATATAATTCCTTATAGTTTTTAACCTTACCCTTAGATGAACCCCATGATCCTCCCAAAATTTAAAATATTTCCTAATATCATCAATAAATATGACTATAAAATTATTAGGGTAGTTTATAAACACTATATCCATAAAATAAAAAAAATAGATATGAAAGTAGTCAAGAAAAAATGGAATAAAAAAATCACAATTACCATATCGTGTTTTGATGTTCATTTTTAGTTATATTCTTTCTTCACAATCATTTGATGATCCACTGATCTATTTAAATCATGGAGAAGAATTTTACCACTTAATTTTGGTTGAACAAATTATCAATCGATCAAAAAGGAAAATAATTATTAATTTTGATCACATTAACATATTTGTGCTAAATTTATAGTCACATATATCCATATTTATTTTTTTACAAATTGAATAGGTCCTCCCTATGGATAAAAACATTTTCTAATAAATCCCTTACTTAAAATATATTGATGTTACTTATTTAACCCAACTAACACCACTTATTCCATTCTATATGATGTATTCAATATTTCTATTGTTTGGGGAATGATTTAAATTGACATATATTCCACTATATCTATTGGAGTTGTAACACCCAGAGATATTAGAAAGAAACCATTGTTTGACAGTAAGTACAACATGCATCACTAAGCCAAAACGAACCAAGCAATATTATTCTATAAATGAAAATATTGTAACTTAGCAGTTATAATTTCTATTATGAATACGATTAAATAAAATATGAAATATATATACAGGTCTTGCTTAATGTTAATTTATACAATGTTTTTAGTATATAATCAAATAAATTTTTTAATGTAATTTTATTCTTAATAAAAACAATTTTATTAAAATAGTATTTAATTTCATTTTGGGAATCTATTATTGATAATTTGTGTATATTTTTTAAATTTAATTCAATAATAATTATATTTTTTTGAAATAAATCATATTAAAATTATTTTATGTTGAAATGTTCGGCATTTTTCTAAAAAGATTATATTTCTCTTGAATATGTAGAAATCCAGAATTGTACTGAAGGTTGTATATTACATTCATGTATTTTCAATGATAATTTTCATTTTGGATTATTTTTAAAATATTATAAGTTTTTATTTATTAATAAAAATATAATTATACATTTTGGAATTATTTTTAGACTTGAATTTTGTATAAAAATATTTTTTTACTTAAAGTGAATTTTCCTTTTCTAAAAACCTGTTTTGTCATGCTTTTCCAGTTTAATTTGTAATTAAATTATTTAACTAAATTATTTTAAATAATTAAAATATATTCTATATTTTTAATTAGGATTCCATTATTTGGTAAATAATTCCCTTTTATTTTTTTTTCATTGTGAATAGTATCTGTAGTAAATAATTATTTCCACAGTAAAGGTAAAATGGGTTATTTTGGGGATAAAATAATTTTATAAGAATAACAAAATATACTTTACCATTAAAATAGTTTTCATATTGATAAAGTTTCATCCATAATCATCTAGACATTGAGTATACGACCTTTTTTCTAAATGGTGTTAAATTTGACATTTATAATTCAATATTTAATTACAATTAAAAAATGCCACTTTCTATATTTTTTATCATTAATGTTTCTACCTAGGGATAAAAGGAAGTTATTTTTTATTATTAATGGTTATTTTAATGATAAATTTTTTATATCATGGTATTTTATTTTTAATTTTTTTGATGAATTAATTACTTTTAATTATTACATAACACCAATTATATAATTAGTATATTAAAATTAAAACAAAAGAAATGATTTTAAATATATATATATATAATTAAAATTATTTGATTGAATTATTATTACAATTTTTTTTTACATAATTATAAAACATTAGGTACAGTGTAATGGTATTTATATTAATTCCACCATTGTATATATGTTTTTAATGTGAAATTGAGTTAATAGTGTTCAAAATGAAATTAATTATTTTTTGAAGGTTAAATTCATATTAAATAATATTAAATTCACAAAAATATTTTATTTGTTTAATTTAATGGGATATGGGTTATAATATTGAACATCGTTCATTAATGATTTTTTTATTTTATTGTAAATTTCATAACCCATAATGAGTAAAACATTCCTACCATGGTAATTGTTATATAAGGGTTGACATGGATTAAATAAAAATGAAAAGGGTGATAATATAACCTATTCGTGTTTAATTTTTAATGTATGAGAGTAAATAGACTCACACACATCTTATCTTTTAATACTGACAATTTTCATTATTATGAAAATTAAAATTAATTAAAATTCATATAATAAATTACTATATTTAAGAGGGCCCCTCCCATCACTTATAAAAGAGAAAATCCTCTTCAATTTTCTTCACACTTAATAAACTGATGGCATCAACCAATACCTATACAAATCACTTCCTTAAATCCCTTTGAATTTCATAGGATCTATTTTTTTAAAAGAAAACCATCCTAGTGAGTCTTTTTTACGTAAACCATGTGAGTTTTCACAGAACTGATGTAAAACATTTTCCAACATGCACTATTAAGGATAGTTTTATTTATTTATTTAATATAAATATTTTATATTAATGAAACAATTTTATATCTCAAATGATAATATATGATTTAATTAATAACCTTTACAGTTAATAAAAAATAATAAATTTATTCATGCGTACGTGTGGACTCGAACCACCACAAAGTGATCTGATTCATTCTTCATCACAAAATAACTTATATGAAATATATAAGTATATGTGATGAATTAATATGATATTTTTGATATAATTATCATTTTGGAATGATAATATAATACTTAACTTTTTTTGATCATGATCATTGAAAACTGAAAAGGGGATTCATGCTTATGAATGACCAACCATCTCTATGACCGTAACATATTTCATTTTTCCGAATAAATATTCAGAATTAGCTTTAAATTTTTAAAATTAAAAAAATAATAATAATAATATACTTATTCTTATTCTATATATGAATGAATTAGTATATATTTCACGATAGTCAGACTATCAGTGTTAGTTTTGACATATTAGTCAAATATCATCAAATGTGTGAAGTAAATATAATTGATTTGGAAACATATTATAATTTGTTAAAATGAATAATAAACATAGAAAAGGTAATATGAAATTAAATAATTACTTTTTATTATTATTTAGTGATACAATAGAAATAACTTACGAGTCAGAATCAAGGTAACGAGCTTTCTTAAAAAAAATACATTTTAATGCTTTCATACCAAATTTTTATTTCATGTCAATGTTATTATATATGTTTTAATAAAATTTGTAATTATTTCAATATGGACTATACATTTCAATTTTTTCAATATTTTACATTCTTTATAAATTTTTAAAAAGAATCTTTTTTAGGTTTTACATGATAAACCTTTCTAAAAAAACTCTCAAACGGGTACCGTACACGAATTACTAGATACCTGAATGGATTTCGTGATCTCTATGGGATGTAGACAAGAAACCTTGCATAAAATATAAGAGTGATTAATTTCACCAGAACTAAAACAACAACAACATCATATATATATATATATATATATTAAAGAAACAATGGAAGGATTAAGTCAATTTCACAATGTAATTAAAAAAGAGTAAATGATACAACACAAAGTACATAGAAAATCCTAAATACTGGTATGACATAAAATAAAAAAAATCTCATTAATCCATGTATTAAAATGGGGAACTCCCACCTTATCACCCAATGATACCCAAACACTATTGATAGAAAACACCACCGCCTCACTGCAATGCCATACCTTCCCAACATCAAAAGGAATAGAATTACCTCTACACGTCTGAAGTGGTGTGAAATGTGATAGCTAATAGAATCAGTAGGATCCCACTCATGTGTTGCATAACAAGTCTCTATTTTATAATAGGAATATGATCTACATTAATGAATAAAATTCATGATAATCAGTATGTCATTATTCAAATATAAATCTTAAAAAAATAATTTTCCAGTTTCCAATATTACAAAAATATAGGTAAAATAGTTTCTTATAATATAAATTAGATATATTAATGATGATATATAAAATCAAACTAAATCATGTATAACATATCATAGAAAACCACGATATTACATGATAACGAAAATAAAAACCACAAGCACAAGTCACAACATATAAAGGATTACTCTAGGTCATGATAAATATTCATAATCCCAACATAGGTAATCCTATACAAAAAAAATCAGGATATATGAATTGAAGATATAATGTAGATAAATACCTCAAGAACGGAATTTCAAAGTAATCCTATAAAACCCCAATAAAAGCACATCTAGGGAGTAGGGGGACACCCAGTGAGTGATCCCCCTAATTGTATGAACTTAATAGTTCTATTATAACACCATCCACCTAAGTACTACATGATTTCCAAGTGATCTATTTTTAAACCATTTCATCAAAAAAATTAAACTATTTTAGAACTCTATATCAAAATGTTAAAAAATTACTTTTCCATTGAAAAAGGAAATTCCATATTTTCCAAAAAAACCATTTCAACACAAAATGTCCATCAACCAGTCATTCCATTTCATTTATAAAAGTTTTTATCAAAACCTGATCCATCTATTTTATCCAATTTATAACAAAGATACAACCACCTACCTTTAACTAAGGTCCCACACAGCATAATGGAATCCCAGAACACAGAATAATGCAATGATACCAACTGATGCCTTAAAATCCAGATACATAACATAATCATGTCCTCATAAAATATGTTAACGAATAAGAAAAATTAAAACTTACCTCCATAAGACATACATTAATTACCACTTCTAACATAATGGTTAGCATCTAGGGGAATAACTCCAAACTGATATAGAAAGGAAACAAGAGAGTTATCATCATAGAATAGAGGATCTAGAATCATAGAATAATAGGGTTACCATGATTAATGGAAATGATGGTCACAAAAAGTTATTGAACAAACAAGATCAAACACAACCATATTAGTGATTAATAAATAAATGAAAAAATTTAGTTGGAGAAGTGATCCAAGAAATCAATGGAGAGAGCTCTTAGTTAAAGGGAAAAATGCATGTTTTTGTATGAAACCCAAAATAACTCGTAGGATTACCTAATAGAAAAAACCATGATATTTACATGGATTTTAATACCATTTCACATCATGTAATAAATGAAGAAAAAAAACAAAGAAAAACATCACCTTTTTATAATGAAATATATTTTTTCTAATAAAAAATGTACACCAAAAATAGGGTTTTTAATTCTATTAAACTATGAACCACATACAGGAATTCAACCTGAAAAAAGTAAATAGTTTGTAATCCCATTACATAGTGTGTATGTCTCCTTAATATTGCATAATGATCAATTTTTGATATAAAAACATGAAACACCATTGACTTTCTTTGAACTTGGGGAGAACCATGAAAATTTATTGGCTCTTTTATACCTGAACTCCATTAGTTAAACAAATATACAACCATAAACATTATTTTATATTCAATAGAAAATTATCTCCATCCTTTTTTGTCCCATGATGCACACAAATAACAAGGAAATCTATTAAAGAGATGAAAAATGCCAAAATGTGGGTAACGAGATGCCACTAAATCCCCACTATATGAATTTTTTTCCATGTAAGTCATGTGGAATAATTATGTCCGGTATAGTGGTGAGTGAATTACTCGCTTATCCGAAATTAATTCTACCATGTCTCTTGAAAATATGATCTATGTATTTCCAATAATTGGACTAGTAGAATCAACATCCCATAGTGGACATTCACTTCAGACTCAATGATCTTCATTGATTAATTCACAACAGAAACATCTTTCTCTAACTCAATCTATTCCCAATGAAGAATGTGAGAGGGATCAAGATGAAATTTTCTAAGATGTGATATCTGTAAGATATGTTGGATTACTATCAACTAAACTAGAAATTCAATCCCAAAACACATTCCTAATCTTCTTAGAGACCTCAAAATTTCCAAAATATATTAAAGACAACATTCACAAATTTAAAATATGAGGATGACCATACTGTGGATAAACATTTAAGATAACACAGTCACCTATAGAAAAATTAAAATGAATATTCCATTGATCCAAAAAATATTTATATCGTACAAGAGATTTATCCAGACACGTATGTGTATCCTGAATCATCTCAGAAATAAAATAAACAATACTCAGTACCACCAAATATTCTTCACCAACCACTTCCCAACAAATGGGTGAACTACACATGCCACCATAAGAATACCAAAAAGGTTCCATTATAAATTACATGCACTATATGAAAATCTGTATATTGAGGATAAGTTTTACTCAACCAGTCCTCATTCCCTATGAAAATTTGGAGACTCCTCCAAAACCTCAATGTAAACAAAGGATCCCTCGCATAATCAATAAATGATGGAACCCCATGTAACGTAATGTTTTTCTATATATACAAAAAAATCACAAATATTTAACTTTAGTGTCTTCCCTAATAATAATAAAATGACCTAACATTTCCAACTGATCAATCACCAACCAAATACCATTTATCCCTCTATAATTCCATGATAACCCATAAAAAATCCATCGATATGATTCCCAATTTCCAAACCATATTTGAAAGAGGCAGGAAAAATCTAGAATATTTCATATTATATGCCATTATTTATTTGATGGTGTAAGAGTGGGAAACAAAAACAACAATATAAAGCTTCATACATAGCTAGAAGAATCCCCATATCCGGTCATAAAAAATATTCATTGTGCTTGGAATAATTTCGAATGATAAATAATGATAACTAGAAAAAATAATCTTGTCACATAAGATGGGATGAAACCCAATTCCAAAATTATAGTATACCGTTTGAAAAGAGGTACTATCCATAAAAGGAATCCACAATATAAAAGGTTTGTCAATTTCTTATAATGTCTTCAACTTGTTACTGACTGTGTTAAAAATACGCATGTAGAGATGATGATAACTAAACACTTATCATATCCATGCCTAAAATATCATCATGATCATCTCAAAGAAACTGAGGTATATTCCCCATACGGTTCCACATTACCATTGATTTCAAAATAGCCTACACTGGCACTTTCCTACTTATATACCCTATATTTACATTCCCCTTCACTAGTGTGTAGGTGATGTTGAAGTAAAAAATCTGAAGGTATTCCAACCACTACCTCTATATGAGATTCACATCTTTATAAGAAAATATATATATTAGAATACTATGGATATAAATGACTATTAACCTCTACCGATATAGACAGTTCTAGTAACAAATAAGCACCCATATAACTGTGACAAGCTCCAAATCATGAGTGGGGAAATTATTCTCAAGAGGTCAATGATTAGGAGATATGTGATCCATCACATGATTATTCTTCCTAAGAACACAACCCAAAATAACACCAAATTAATCATTTCAAGGTACATACCCCATACCATGATCTTGTTAGATCAGAATATGTGTCAATGTTAGAGGAATTTTCATCTCATCGAAGGAAGAATATTAGTTCTCAGACGATATGATTATCACCCCTTTCCTGGTAAAATAAATCAATGGTAATACCAATTAGGAGAAATTGTTGATGAACCATTTATAATATATTTCAAATAAATGTATGATCTAAATATCAAATAAGTTACATGACTCCTCCGAAGATTAAACAACCTTCACTCTCTTAGGATCAACTAATAATCCATGCTGAAATCTTGGTGACCTAGGAACTTGACTTATTCTATCAAGAAAATATATTTTGAAAGAATTCCATTTAAATGGTGATTCCCTATAATTTATGAAACCAAACTCAAATGGGAATCATTATCATGATCTAATCTTGTATAAACAAAAATATCATCCATGAAAACTACCACAAAGTGTCAAGACCCTCTAGGGTTTTTTATTAATCAAATCCATGAAATATATAAGAGAGTTATTCATAAAAAATAACATCGAAATATATTCATAATTTCATTAACATCAGTTAATTTCATTATATGGTATATCACAATTACAAAATATGTTCTGATGATATCCTGATCAAATATTTATCTTCAAACCCCAATTTATCCAATTTAACTGATTAAAAAAATCTTTTAAATGTTCGAATAGTTACTTATTCTTCACAATTTCCCAGCTCAACATACAATATTCCACAAAAAACCAAGTGAAATATCAATATTCTCAAAAAATTGAAATGTGACGGCACAAGTATAAACACTATAGTAATCAAAACCATTTGTCATCAGGCCTAAAAACAAATGTTAGAGCTCTTTCATCTCCACTATATACATGTAATAAGGAGGTATCAAAATATGATATTTACCTAGAACAAGGTCAATCATAATCTATACATTCCTCTCTAAAGTATTCCCAATGAAATGTTGTTGGATAAAATAAGAAAAAAATAGATCAATACTGGGATGGTAAACTATAGAAGAAATGTAACTGATCTCAATTACTATAGAACGAAACGAAATCCTGAGCTCCATGTAGAATTTGTTCCACAACCAGACACCAAATTATACATTCCTTAAAAAACAAATGAGATCCCATAATAAAATATAAATTATAATTGATGATAATTAAAATCAATATCATCATGAAGAGAATCAAACAGATATATCTAGATGATGAGGACTCACAAATAAAAATAGGGAATAAATATATCCAAGATTAAGTCTGCATCAGCCACCGAGAGAGAAAAAGGAAACCTACACATCTAATATTTAATCTTTAAAGGAGGTTTCTTAACCACAACAGAAAATGAAATGTTCTCTATTAAATGTTTTTGAATAAAAAATGGTATGACATAAATATGTGGGACGCACTAGTATAAAATAATGAAATCAGTATAGAAGTTGAAAAAATATTGTACCTCACACTTTTGCTAGACTTGATTCAACCTCCACCTGGATCCCATCAGCATCATAAATTTTCTTCACTAATGAAGCATGTGAATGGATAATTATATCAATTGAAGCATCTAACTACACTAAGGTATCCTTTATAATAGAAAATCCTTGACTATATCGAGGACTATACATAACCTAAAAAAAATATTTCCATAAAATCCAAAACTATTACAAATCTTCATATATTTAGGAAAACATAAACAAAACTTTTCAAACAATTCCACACAAACAAAAAGTTTTAGGATAACTTCTTGAAACAATTGAAGATGTAGAGGAGGCTTTCCACTAAGAACCACCTTCACCAGTCCTGCAATGTTCATTCATCTTATTATTATTCTATTTCCTGCCACTAAATATTGAAATAGGTGGATGAGAAGGAAAAAAATATAAAAACATTACTTGCATATTCATCTAATACGTCATATATATTTCTACCATCCCATTATAGGTTGAAATATTCAGTAAAAATAATTACGATTGATAAAAGTAATATCCCTGTAGGTACTTCAGATATTTCCACTGGCCATTCTTTACCACATATAAAATAAACAAACTATCTCCACAAACTGATTGATGTATTCGAACACCAAAATATCATCCTATTTTAGAAATATTTACCCTAGAATCATCTCCATAAATATTTCTTTTGACTAGAACTATTGGAAGAAGAGAGTATTAATATCATTGATGTTGAATCAAACATGCATAACTTTATGTAACATGGAATACCACCATCACTTATAGGGACCCTCATGTATGAACATTATGCACATCACCATGATATGCTCAAGGGTATACATGATTTCAATGATATGAAAAATCTATTCTAGTCATTCCTTCTCCTTATGAGGTTAATTAATATCCATAAAGAATAGTTTCTACTCAGGAAATAATTTATATTATTGGTCTCTTCATCAACCATATCCTAGTTTTACATTAACAACTATATTCTATAAATTTGATAAATTATACTAATTATCATGAACTACCCACCAGATGGAATCCATCAATTCCTGATCATTGGGAATATTCCCTTTAGTGTAGTCCCCTGCACATAACTGTGGAACCCATTGATGATGTCTCAGAGGCATACAACTACCCATTGATATAGAAGATATTATCAAACAACATGATAATCTAATTTAAAATTAGAAAACCATAAAAAATTAATATTAAGATCAGGAACTCAAAACAAGATTCATAGATCCCAACATCAAATGGTAAATTCTGTTGCATCATGAAAAGAGGTGGAAAACTACTCACTCCAATCTTCCTCTCCTACCCCGAAAATCCTCTCATCATTCTACAAAACTTCCCTAGGAAATGAATCTTGAACAAACACCTACATTTGATACCAATATCTGCTGAAATATAACCATACTCCCGATCAATGTTATACTCAACTTGAATTTCCACTTAACTTAATTGTGTTCCCCATTACCATGGGCTTAAGACAATAACTTGGTCCCCAAACAACAACTGGTGGGAAAATTTCACCCAACCAGATGAAAAACGTGACATGCATACATATATAAAATATAAATGAAAATTTGAAGTAATTAATACATTCTATAATAGATAGAAGTTATCGGTATTATAAAACTCAATATAGTAATAAAATACAAATGTAGAGGTTAAATTGTAAAAGGAAACATGACCATAAATTAAATACTAATGTACAACATGACCATAAATTAACTACTCATTGTCATGGCGTGGGAATGTCCCACCATATCTCCACCAGCTTCCTAGATACCACTGACAAAAAAAATTCCACCTCAATGTGGAGAATTTCCTTTCTATACATCGAAACACATTCAATAGTATATGAACCTATGAATTGGTGTATAGGGTTTGAGCTAAAATTCTTAGTAGAATACCACCCATGTGTTCCTTAACAAGTATATGTATAATAAATTTTAGATGCTCAACTTTAAAGAAAACAGTTCATGATAAATAGTTTAAGAGTGTCTATATTAAAGTCATTGAAAAAGAATTTAAATTTTCCCTTTTTCCATATTTCCAAAATATTCCTGGTAAAATACTATCAATGAATTTCATCTACCTATATAAAAAATACATATCAAATTAAACCAAATCATCTATCACATATCATATCAATCCATAGATGGCCAGGATAAGTCACAAGTAACATCACACTAAGGAACAATATAGGTTAGGATATATAGAATAGTCATGCCCCAACATAGACTATCACACACATATATTATCTATATATTTGAATAAAACATAGATAGCAGACAAACACTCTTGAAATTGCAGCACACAAAAATTCCTACATGTCCATATAATAACAGGACCTAGATGGAGAGGATCAATCCACGAGTGAAGCCATGGATTGTATCAATGAACAATTCATATAATTACACAATACAACTACGTAACAAATTCATACTATATTTCTTATTTCCAAACCATTCCATAAAAACCATTCATAGAAAATAATTTAATAAATATACTTCACAATTCATTGAAAATAGGTTTTTCTTTTTACAAAATACGGGAAACCCATATTTCGTCAGAAAACAATTTATATACACACAATTACATCAATCAATTATACCATTTCATTTATAAAATAATTAATCAAAATTATTTCATTGATTTTCACCCGATATAGGTTGGATACATGAACACCAACCTTACACATAGTTCATACATTCCTGTAAAGAGATCCACCAAAAATGTAGAATGAAATGAAGAAAAAATATGAATTAAAATCATTCCACATATTTACAAATCATTTACACAAATAAAATGGGTTTCAAAGTGGAAAAATTACAATGTACCTCAAAAAAACCCACACACCATGCTAAAATCAACGTAATGATATCCTCTAGTGGAAGATATCATGATAGATCTTGACAAAAATTAATAGATTTGTCCTCACATATTGACATAACTATAATCGTAGCACTATAGGGCTATCAAGATTAATATAAATAAAGAAACTAAAGGGTTATATACCAAAATATAGATTCCACCAAACATCACTAAGGATCATCCCCAGAACGATGTGATTTGGATGGAGAAATGGTCCCTAAAATCATATATGATTGCTCATAAGTCGAGAGGAAAACTCTTAAGGATGAATGAAACCCAATAGATCTTTTATAAAACTCTATAATCACAAGACATGAGATTTACAAGGTTTATAATTGCATTACATGTTTTTAATCCAAAAAAGATGAAAAAATCAAGAACCACATCACCTTTTAAAAGAAATATGAATTCAATAAATATATGAGTTGAAGAAAACAAAGGATGTGTAATACAATAAGATTGAGTACTCCAATCATCGATTATTCCAATAATTCATTACATGCCATGTAATCCCACTAAATGATATGTATTTCTCCTAGAGACTATATAATATAATTTTTAGCAGAAAAATCCAAGCCACAATAGATGTTCACTGAACTCAAAGAGAACCCTGTAAATCCTTTAACACATCTATACTCAAACTGCATTAATTCAAACCAATATATATCATTAAATTTTAGGTTATTTCACCCAATAAATGGCCTTTCCCACTACGTGTCCTATGATGCTCCCAAATAATGAAGAAAAATAATAATGAAAAGGGATGTAATATAATGATGACATTAAGATGTTTCATTTTATATTGGGGAAATGTTAATTTAAAAATTAGGTTGTAATTGTTTTTATGATTGACTTTCTATATCATTTCATTCATGGCCATATCCTTAATATCATTTCACTAATGTTTATATTTATCCAAAATGTATTATCACAGACTTGTTATAATGTTTTTTACATCCAATTAATATATTTCAAAAGGATTATTATTAAATTTTTTATATGGAACATATTGACTTTTGTTAGAAATGATGAATTCAATCTTCTATTTTAAAGTACACAGTGACACTGATTTTTCCTTTTTCTGTATCCATTATTTTTTAGATTCCATTACAATCATAAATTATTTCTACAAATAAAAACATTATTTACCTTCAATCATGGTATTTTTTGTATTGAAAAAGGGGGTTTGGAATGAAATGATGTTCTTATATTCCAATATGTTTTCTGTATGGGTTCAAAAGAGTTATTCAATCGTTTTATAATAAATATGTGTTGAAGAAAAAAATTTCTTCTTTATATATAACATGATAATTATACATGAAAACAAGGTGATCAAGATAAAACATTTACAATGTGTTGAGCCCCATTATATCCCGTGAAGATGGGTGATAATTATTGAAATTATATGATGGGTGAGACTCATTATAGATTTCCAATTCTTTGGGTAATGTTAAATGTACTAGAATGAAATAAGGTGGGAGCTAAGAAGTTTGGGCTCTCCTATAGTTTTAACTTGGCTCCATTTATTTGTATCATGATTCTAAAATTATACTTGAATATGGTTCTCTAGGTCAAAGAAACTTATTTATATATTATTGCTATGACATTTGGGATTTTTCTTGAGAAACCTGTGATGTTCATGTGTAAATGATACATTAAATACTCACAAAGAATAATGTGATAATAGTAAGTATTTATGTGTATTTTTAGTTGAAAAAATTAATTATTTATTATTCTGTCTATTATTGATATTTTCTGATCATTATACATTTTGAATTTTTTTATATTTCTCATGGATGAGTTGGGGAAAAAGTAGTATTCAAATTTAAAATGGGTTTCTATAAAAAGAAAACTTGTATATTTTATAATGTTCTGTATTCGTGGGAAAGTTAATAATATGTGGAAGACAAAAAAAAATATTTTATTGGTTTTTTATTTAATATTTATGACCACATTATTTAAAACTATATACTAGAAATATATATGTGGATGTGTGAAAATGATTCTTTGAATAAAAAATTTGGATTATTTCATTTTTTAGGATTATTCCTCGTAGTTTTTATTCGAGAAGGGTTTAGATAAATTTTGAGAGTATGGTATTTTTCTAGGAGTTATAGACACCATCTATGTTTAATAAGTCAGAATATTTTTATATGTTCAAAGGAATAACCACTTTTGAGTATTTGAGGGATTTTATTTTAATGTAATTAATTACTTTTTGGGAGAATTGTTTTTGGTTACGGTATATGTAACCCTTAAGTTTAACATAATGGATTATTTCTTAAGAGTAATATTTAAATTTTTTGGATGTAATCAAAGAGGTATGATATAACCTTTTTGGTTGAAACAATCAATGATTTTTTAATTTATTTTGGATTTTATTGTGGATTTTATGGTTAAGTTGTTATATAATTTCAATGGGAATTACCTTTATAGGGACCATTATTATTTCAACATGAAATATGTTATTACATTTTCATATGATGTTTTACTCCATAAATTATATCTATGTTTTGAATTGTGTTTAATTATGACCTCACTAGACATTATTATACATTAAAAATGATTTAATTACAAATATCATGGTAAGAGCTTGTTCATGTTATTTTTAAAGAGTATTAAACAACCAAATATCATGTATAAAATTGTTAAATTTACCAAAAACCTTATCGTTTATCTTAATTTTCTACGGATCATTGTAGTTATTTTATTTGAAATCAAAATCTCAACTCATATATCTCATTCCTCATGTGAAATTACATTATGGATTTGAATATATCATTTTTTGGAGATATGTACATCACGGTAGAAGATAAATGGGATATAAATAGTTTAAAATAAGCACATAATGTTTGGATTTAATGTATGAATTATTTTTCTAATATTCAATTTTTGAAACATTATTGAATTGACATTGAATAATCCTAATATCATATTTTATATCATGTATTTGAAGAAATAATGTACTAAATACTAAGATGACAAAACATAGTTAATGATGTAAAATAAAGTTCATGAGATTGTTTTTTTAATTATTATATTATGATTTATTAACAAATTTATGGGAAACATGAAACACCTAAGTATTATTCTATAGTTGATTTTGTTTTTAAAATTATGAAATATATGATATATAAAATTTATAAAATTTATAATTTTTATGGTGAATGATTTATAATTTTTGGAGACAATTATCGAATGAAATATTATAAATGTGTCAATAAACCTCTTAGTTAATATGTTTTTATTTTTACGGGAATGGTAATGCATTATGATTAATGAAATATTTGGGATGGTTTTTTTACATAAATCTATAGAGGTTAAAATTTTACTTTATGACTAATTATATTGTTTCTGGTGTACATCATATTTTTTTGAACATTATTTGAATTATATTGATATAGTTTTTGAAAAAAATTACATCTCATCTTGTGCACAATGCCATCGGGATCAAACCCACACCCGAAGTGACCCAAAGGTGTGACGAATTCACATGGGACAAATGGATTCATATTTATTATGAATTTAATTAAACATATTAAAATATAATTAATATGTTTATGTTAGTAATTTATGTTTTATAATATAGTGAATCATGGGGTTAAAAGGGGATTTCATGATTAATTAGTTATTGTTATTTCATAAAAATATTTATTTATTTTATGAACATTATATGTTTATGCTAAAAGAAATATTAGGTTATATTATTTTAGGATTAATGTTAAAAATATATTTTAGAGGTATATGTAATTTAAATGAATCTTTATGGTCATTCATGTCATTTATTGATATTAATTGCATATATTATAGAATATGTAACTATGTAATGTTTATTTTTGTTATGATAAATCAAGAGCGATTTATTTTGTTTATAGATAAATGTAAAATTATTCCTCAAAAAATAAATTATAAAATAATTATCATCATTTGGTTTCAAATTTGTATGAAATTTTATGATGAATGATATGGTTAATTATTTATAAAACTGTATACATTGAATATTGTGTATTATTCATAACGATTTGGAGATTATTTTATTATGAAGGTTTATTTATTTTGGGCATTATATTACAATTTTATAACCATTTTTGATTTGGATAATGTCTTTATAATGGATTAATATTTCTTTTTCTTTTTTTAAATTATATGTTTATATTAATACTGTATGAGTAAAAAAAATTATCTTTAATACTCATTATCTGGAGTAAAATCTTATTTTGTTGTGTAAATTTATAAAAAAAATAAGTTATAATTTTCTTTTATATATATTTACTAATGTTATTAATCAAAATGGTAATTTAATTCCTCATGTATGTGAAATTTATCATGAAACATAAAATTTATCATATTGACCTCATTTTTGGAGAGTCACTGATATTTTTCACATCATGTTGGTATATGGTTTTTTGGTCATTAAATTTATAATTATAATTTACATTCTTTTGACCAATAATCTCTATAATTATTTGGAAATTAAACATTTATTCTTTGTATATATTATTACATCTCAATAATGTTATCCTATTTTTAAACCTAGTTATATCCTATGTTATAAGAATTTATATTTTTAGTTTATCTCTTATATAGAGGATATATAATTATCCCATTTATGATATGGAATTTCAAACAATTTATTTTCAAATGAAAACCCATTGATTACTAAAATCATGATCAAATATTTATGGTGAAATTTATTGGGGGTGTTGAATAATGTATCATTCTCATATTTTGAAATGAAAACTATGTTTGATAGAATATTAGACACACAAATCCATTTCTAAATGAACTCTAACAGATTATTATCTAAATATGACCATTATAACCATTCCATTATATTTTACTATATAAATATTATTGAATGATAAATGATAAATTTATAAATTTACTACTAATTATAAATGTAATGATAAATTCTTTGTAAAGAAACACTAATATTTTAGTCATACATTTTATTCTTCGAAAATAATGTTTTCTTTAATAAAGGTTTTTGTTCATTTTTGTGAAAATTTATTATACTTATTTATAGGAAATTTATAATTTTTTATCATAAGAAGGATATATTTTTTGAAATTATATTATAATAATTAATTTATTTTGAATTTTTTTTATTTTTAAAAAGTAATTTATTTTTCAATGAATAGTGGGAAAGGAAAATTTGTATTGAAAATTCTATTTCCTTTTTAAGTATTTATAGAGTTAAATTATATTTATCATTATTTTAAAAATTTCCTCCAATTATATTGGATACAAAAATAAAAGTAAATTATAATTAATGAAATTTATACTTGAATTTTGTAGAAGCTTATTTGTAATAATAAATAAAAAATTTCAAAAACACATGTTTTTCGACATGTTTAGATGATACCATTTTAAATTAAATCCTATTAATTGATTTTTTCAATCATGAAAAATTGTTTCAAAATTTTGAATTATGAAGTAAAATTTTACTATATAATCCCATTTTACATTTTTTTCATTTTTAATACTAATTATTATAAATATTCATTAAAATGATAAATATAAAATGGGTTTATTTTAGGTAAAAATAATTTGACAAGGACTAAAGAGTATCCTTGAATCATAATATAATTTTAGTGTATGAGTATATTTTTTCCCATAATCATAAAATCATATAATATATGATATTTTTCCCAGATTATGAGGAGTATGTCCTTTATAATACTTTATGTAAATAAAAGAAAAAAGTCCACTTTATTTGTTTTATTAAATTTATATATTTTAAATTTCTATAAAATGATCGTACATTCAATACTGAATGGTTATTGGAAATAAATATAATTCATTTATAATTTCATTTTATTTAAAAAAAATTTCAATTAAATGATTACATTACATGACCACAAAATGCCAATGTAGTAATTATTTTATGATAAGAATAATAATATATATGACTTTGAAATTAACAATATAATGTCAATAAAATGAGTAAATAAGATCTATTTTTGACATATGACATGTTAGCTATGTTTTAAAAAAATATATTCAAGTTCCATATTATTTTAATCTTTCTAATGTCAAATTTAATGAATTATGTAAAAAGAGATAGTAATTACATTTTATGAAAATAATAATTTATTAAAAAGATTTAAACGTCATACAACAAATTTATTTCGCCAATTAAATGGGATATGATTTATAATATAAACCATGATCTATTTATTTGATTTTTCTATATTAACCTGTGTAATGATAATAAATCATTTTCATGTATATTCATATTAATTAGTTGGATATATTAATTTTAATAATATTATGAAATTTTTAAATGAAAATGGAAATTGTTCTATGTAAACACTTTAATTAATAGGTTTTTATTTTAAATAAATATTTATAAATTATAAGGTATTTATATTAAAAAATTAACCTTATTTGAAGTAAAAATATTGTATTATCATTAGGGAAAATATTGGTATTTTTGAGATAATATTAATTAATTTGGGTAGTGAAAAACATTTATACAAATATAACTTATTTTCATGAAATTAAATATTATAATAGAAATGTAATATTTTGTAAAATATTTCAGTTAAAAGAAGTAATATTTTGATATAATCAATACACATTAATACTTTTTTAATATCATTATATAAGATTTCATTGTATTCTTATTTTTTGGAATAAAAAACATGTTTTTCTAAAATATATTTGAATGTGCATAATTTTTATATATGATAACTACATAAAAACCCTAATTAGAATTATTTAATTTAAATTTATATATTATATTTCATTATATATTAATTTAAATTCATAAAATTATTATTTCTAGTCATACAGTAAATATAAAATCATCATTTTCTTAGAAATAGACTTCTTGAAAAAATGTTTTTTAGTCATGTATATGGGATTGATTTTAAAATAAAATTTTCTACTTCAATGTAAGGGAATTTAGAAAAATTTACTCCATATTTGAAATCAAAATAATTTATATTTTCTAATAAGTACAAATTAATTTTTTACTACAATTAATAGTGAAACTACAAAAATTAATTATCATGGCTAAGGAAAAAATGGATTTACAGTGTTGTTAATATAAAAAGGTAAGGGTTTTAACTTCCAAAAACTTGCCTAAAATATATTTTATCACCATATTTATACCTTATAATTCCAAAGGATCTATTATTGTCCATTTTGGATCTTTTTAATATGTGAATAATGTGGGTACACCTATTTCATTAAAAAAAATTACAATTGTGTCAATAATGTCACTTATAAATGGTCACTCAATATCATCTTTGTTTCACATAATAAAATCTATTTGGATCGTAAAATATCATCAATAATACCTTCCTTAATTTACTCCCAATTATATAGATCAATTATTTTGATTGTAAATATATCATATTAAGGAATTGCATTCTCACCTAAGGAGGTTGTTAGAAAAAGATTTACAATGCTTAATCGTTTATTTTATTTCTTCTTCCATCCCCTTCAAATATTATTCAAATATTATTATATTATAAATTTATTATCAAAATTTTACATATTTATAATTTTTAATTTTAGTAATCTATCTCCATCTCATCATCTATCAAATGGAATTCAAAACCATTTTTAAATTTTTAGCGGACTACCGCCTCACGAACTGATGCCTTTAATTTTACATCATTATCTCACAATGTTTGTTATAATTATTTATTTCATATATATATATATATTATTATTTTCTTATGATACATATAGTTCTATAGTTATGATATAAAATATAAATTTTTCTTTCAATTCCATGGAGGATACGACAACGTCACTCGTGAGTATGTTAGACTACTACCACACGAATCTATGTGAATTGAGTTTTACAAACCCATTACATAGAAGGTAATATTGAAAAATAGAATTAATAATTGTTATATAAATGATATAATTCATTCATTAATACCATATTCAAAATATATATAAGATAATATTTAATTTTAATTCTTAAACTAAAAAATTATAAAGTCGATAATGTGTAATGGTGGGATATAGCCTCCACGAAGCAATGTGACTCTTTTTCCACCACCAAAACATGTTTATGATATATATTTGATTATTTTAAAATAAGATATGGTATTAAGGATATTAATATCATTTTTAATGATGAAATATTACATAAATTATTTCTAAAATGATTATAGGTAAATTGAAATGTGAATCATACGTACACCATGCCAACTATCTCAATAATTTTTAGTTATTTAATTTTTCATAAACATGTTTTATTTAATTTTTTAAAAGTATAAATAATGTATAAAATTTTTAATTATTTCAGGATTACAATTCTTTATATGCTTAAATAAAGACAAATTTTAAACTAGTTAATATACTGAAGCCATTTAGGAACAATAAATCAAACGTCTTCAAGACATCCGTCATTAAAGTAATATAATAATTAATTGTATATAAAATTATAATAAGTGTAATTAATCAAATAATAAACATAAAATATTATATTATAAATTTATATAAATAAAATATGTTTATTATTCATGAATATAAATAACACATGTGATGAGTTAGCCTCAAGGCAAGGGACCTTGTCAAATAGTTTTTTTCATTGAGGAATATTTTGATGTTTTGAACATATATTCATTTATAAGGTGTACATACATCCACTTTGACATGTTCTACCATTAATTTCTATATTATCATGATATTTAATCTTTTCTTTAATTTAATTCATTCATTCTTTTTAGGATTCAAATATTTTCAAAGTGTTAAGTGGTTTCTCATAAAAAGAAAATATTCTTTTAATGATTCATTCTAAATCTTTTTTCAATCCATGTCCATTTATTTAAATGATTTTATAAATTTAATTAAATGGTATTGATCAACATAAAATGTATATTTTTTTCCTTTTATTCATTTTTTAAAAAAGTGTCTTTTATGAAATATTGGTCATTCTTTATAAATGACAAAAGGAATTATCTATTTCAATTTTAATTGAGAAAAATTATTTTCTGAAAGAAAAATCATTTTTTGTATATTTTATTCCATTAAAAAATCTAATGTTTTCTTCATAGAAAAACCCCATTCAATATTTTAATAAATTTTTTAATTAAAATTCAATTTTAAATGAAAATGGGGTTTTTGTTAATAAAACTGTCTTGATAAATGAAAAGGGTATTTTGATATTGGAAATTGATTTTCATATGACTATAAATGAGTTCTTCAAGGGTATTATGATGGAATGTTACATGATTAAAATAGTTTATTCCTTATTTATTCCATGGACATTTTTTATGATGTGTGTGCCGAAATACCACTTTGTCTTGTATTTATAGATTATATGATGGGATCTAGTTGATATATCTCCAATTAAAGGGATAATGATTATGTTCTCTTGATAATTATATTATATTTTTACTATATAGGTATTCTAACTTGTAATAGTTTTTCAAGGGTTCTTTGATATTATTTTCTAATATAACATTATGAATTTTCTTTTTTGTGATTTCATGGGAGTTTTTATATATTTATTTGATTTCTGAAATCTAATATAGTGATATTTAAAAAAAATTCCAATTTTGATATAAAAATCGAAACATTACAAAAATTTATATGTCCTTGGTTTTAATAATTTTCAGTGACAAATTTTTTTTATTTTATTGCCTAACGAATATTTTTGTTATCCTCCTGCATTTTAAAAATGATAATCACAAGATTTAATTATGGGTAATAGAAAATAAAATCATACGTCGAAATTCATGAATAATTTTCATCAAAATAAATCATAATTTATTTTATTAATTTTATATTATAAGAAAAACAAAGACTAATTAGACGTTCCCACATTAAATATATATATGTTTTTAATGAAGTAGTTATTATATGATTCTATAATACTTTACACCCAAAAAATTCAATTGTTAGAGTATGAATTAATGACTAAACACACAAAATTATTTAATATTTAACACAATGTACTTATTTTTTTTATTATAGTAAATAATACAATAACATCATTGGTTAGAAAAACATTAATATCAATCCATGGAAATATTTAAACGTATTTATTTGTTTAAATGATAAAATATTCGAATATTATAATACTTCCTTGTCTAAAATGTGTTTACTAAAAGTTATTTTACTCATAGGAAACATGGAAGCTATATTATGAGTGCAATGAGAGGATAATGTCCTTCAAAATATGAATTCTATGAAGGTTGGAATATGAACTGAGTAGTATAATCCATAAATGGTTTTGGTATACATGTTAGAGTGAATAAAAATATACCCAAATGGATCATGATGGTTGTGCATAATTTTAAGAGGTAACAACCTTCAGCTTGCAGTTGAACATCTGACCCCCTGGCATCAGAATGTTTGAACAATACAATGTGGATGACATTTGAAGTCATGGGGTGTTTAGATCATTTAATGGAAACTATATATATTAATCATTTTTTAAGTGAACAAGATCATGTATGGGAATTTTTTATGAATACCAAAGATAAAAATGATCATGATTATATATAATGGTAAAAATTTAATGAATGTTTTCATGAAAATATTTCCCTTTTGTTGTTAAATATCAGATAAGAACACAATTCCTAGAATTTATGAATAGAGAAAAATATTATGTGTCCATGTATGAATTCAATTTTATAATAATGGATAGTTAAACACCATATTTTTTTGAACATTGATAGTAATATTTGTATATTTTATGCAGCATGGAATACAATTCTATAAAGATATTTTGACACATGAAATTTTAAAATATATTAAAATTGTTTTTATGATGATGAGAATGTTGAGATGTGGGTTTCTGATAATTATATTCATCGAGGTGAAAAGAGTATTAACACGTCTCGATGGTAGGAAATGGAGATTCAATATTCATTGAAATTTAGAGGTATGAAAATAAATTTCTCATATTTTGATAATTTTCATTAATAGAACCAAGATAATGGAATACAAAATCATGGATTTGTTACTGATATGTGATGTTTGGTAATTATGCCCATGAATTCAACGACAGGACTCCTGAGGAATCACACAATGAGGTAATAGATAACCATCTAATGGAGATATGTTTTATTTTCAATAATTTGGGTCATTATGATAAAATGTTTATGAATTTAGAAACTCAGGCTAGAAATCGTCAATATCAGGGAAGAAAGGGCATTCAAAAATATCATTCACATACTACAGTTGATTTTAGATCATCAAGTGAAGTAGTGGAAAGTTTGTAACTTTTATATTCAAAATTTTAGAGTACCATTTTTGACATTGGATCTTTTCATTATTTTATTTCAATGAAATTTTCAAGTAAATTGGGAAGATCACATCATGATAGTAATATAAAACATTTGTTCAAAGCATTGGGTTTATGTATTACGGAATCCATGCTTTATGTAAATATTATTATTTTCATTAGTGGGATATTAATTCCAAAAAACATGTTGTGCAACCCATAGTGGAAAATTATATCATTTTGGGTATGGATTGGACTTCATTTTATCATGATAAGATAGATTTTAAAGAAAAGAAATTTTTTATTAGATAAATTTATACTTCTGAGAACATACAATGTAACTAATATATTGATTATATTTGGTAGTGATTGTTAAATATTTAATTTTTTGAAATGAAATAAACTCATTATATTAGTGATTACTTAGTAGTAAATGAATTTATTGATGTAATTCATGATGATTTTCCAAGTGTTATTCCGAATTGGGAGGTGGAATTTAAAATGACATAGTACCCAATTCTAAGAATATTTCAATAAAACCTTATATAATATATCATTTTAAACATTTATAATTAGAAAAAAAGCTATATGAGTTTCTAAATACTAGTTTTATTTTACCCAACACATCACCAAGGGGTGCTCTGACTTTTTTCAAAACAAATGATGGTCCATTGGGGATTTTCATTGATTATAAAAGAATGAATAACATAACCGTCACTAAAAAGTATCACATTCATAATATTGATGATGTTTTTATCAAATATTGGGATATCATAAAATTTCAAATATTTTCTCAGTTTTGGGTCCCATTAGATAAACGTAAATAACGATGAAATTCAAAATAATATGTTTCAGATGAGATATGTGCTTTATCAGTTTATAATTATTCCCTTTTGAATTTTTAACTCACCAACATTATAAGACCTTATGATTATATTTTTCAATGAGATAATGTATAATTTTTCAGTTTTATTGTTAATGATATATTGGTATATTTTAAATGTCATGAGGAATATTGAAGGCAACAAGGGATTAACAAAACTATAAAAGAAAAAAACTTATGGGAAGGTTAGTAGGAGTGAATATTATTTTTAAAAAATTCATCTCTTCAAAATATTTTTTTTAAATATGGAATAATTTTTGACCATACTAAATCAATTTTTTTTCAACATTTTACAATAAAAAATAATTTCAACAATATTTGTAGTTTTTGGAGTATAGAAGTTAGTTATTTGTGGTTCATTGAATACATTTATTGGGTTTCTATAACCATAAATAATTCCACATAAAAAAATATTTAAACTCACCTATTTAATTAATGTGATGGTTTTTTATAAAAACTAAAAATTATAGTGGTAAATTATCATATTTTGGACCTTCCTTTTAGAAATGGATAATTGTTCATCTATATTGATGATTAATTTAAATGACCTTATTGTCTCATAATGTATAATGATCTAGTAATTACTTTTTCATCACCTCAGTTGAAACCTCATGATTTAAAATACCCTTTAAATGATATAGAATTAGTTTCTATGGTTTTGATTTAAAAACAATTAGGAATAATTTGGGTAGAGTAATGTATGAAATACATTCTTATTATAAATATTTAATGTTTATATTCACTAAGAAATTATTAAAAATTTCATACATAAGATGTAAGGATCTAATAATGGATTATGATTTCACAAATAATTGCCATCATTGAAAATAATAAAAATTTCTTGACGCTTTTACACAGAAAATGAATGATATGTTGACCATTTTATTCTTTTAAAATGTACATTTGGATAATAATTTGGTTCAGTTTTTCAAAAAAACACTCTATGTAGAGAAATCATATATTTTGTTTCATGTTTAACTATATTAGTCTTTGTTAGAGAGAATTATTTATAATCAAAAGAATAATCATTCTTGGGATAAAAATATAGAATTCCTTATGTTGAGTATGTTTGCTAAGATTAATTTTTAGGAAAATGATGTTATCTGATTTGCAAAATGATTGTGTGTGCCTTATAATTTAATGTTGAATATGGAGTTGTTGGATGAAGCTAATTATTATCCATTTTCCATTCGTCTTGAATGTAATAAGATGATCCAAGACTTATGGGGGAGTATTATTGGTTAGATGGAAGAAAACGATATATTTTAGACATTATCAGGAAATGTTTGACTCTACAATAAATTAATGAAAAATGATAAACACTGATGGGAATTCCTCAAGCATTTTTAGTGATAGAGGGTAAATTTTAAAATAATTCATTGGATTTTATGGTAGGTATGCCACATGTTTCTCAAGGATAAAATTGAAATATGGGTTAATAATTATATATTAACTAAATATATAAATTTCTATACCATTAGAAGTATATTGAATTTAGAACATCAATCTCTGGTGTATCCAAATTATATATCTGAATTAAATGAAGTTCTACTCTCCATTGAATCAGAATATGATCATAGGTTTACACATAATTTTTTGAAGGAACCTCAGAAAACATTGGTTAATTAATTAAATTCCAATTCATCTTTTCTTCCTCAAAATTATGTTTAGTCAGCGTAATCAATTTAAACAATGTAATATATTATTGATTCATGTTCAATGTATGACTAAGGAAGTTCGTATCAATATCAATCTATGGATTAGTTCCCTTATAGTAATATTTTTCATTCTATTATATAGATAAAACCATTTTAGGATTTATATTTAAAAAAATGATGGATTCAACCATTTAGGGATGAATTAAGAGAATTAATGTCGATGGTACTAGATTTGGTATAGTAAATAGAAGATTAGGTGAAGTTAATTAATCATTAAATTTGTATAAATAAATGAATAATTAAAATATATATCGATATCAAGAGGAAATATCATTATTTTGAGTTAGGAGAACCTGTTTTTCATAAATAATATTCATAGAAAAGTGTACTGTGTTTTGTTAAAAAGGGGAAGTTATTTTTGTGGCTTGCTGGATTATATTAAATCCTAGAGAAATTTGGATCATTTTCAAATCAAGTGGTATTCCCACCATGATTAACCAAGGTATACAACATGATTAATTTTTAAAGGTTTAGAAAATATATGTCAGATTCATCTCATGTTTCCAGCACATAACTAGTATAGTTGGAAGAGAACAGTTAATATAAGGAATAGCATATTCATATTATTTATCATTGAAATGAATTGTTTTGTAATAAGTTAATTAATCAAGTTAAGGTTTTATGGATATCCCATACTGTTGATAAAGCAACATGAGAATCTAAAAATACAACTTAAGAATGATATCCATTTATGTATAATTATTGAATAAATTTTAATTGATTAAAATAAAAAAATTTGTTGTGAATTTACCAACGCAAATATTTTTCAAATAAAACAATTTCATGTTCATCAATATGAATTAGGTAGTAATATTCACTACCAAAATATTATATAATTATTAAATAAAAAAGGAAATAATTTTATATGAACAATTTTATTGGAAGTTTTTAGTTAAAATTTTTATTTTTAAATAGTATTATTTCAATTGGAAAATTTAAATATAAATTATTAAATTATTGTATCAAAATTAACATAGGATGAAATTTTTGTATTTTTTAGAAAATATTATTTCTTTGGTCAATAGTGTAAAAATACCATTTCTTTAAAATGTTATTTATTTTTATGAAATTAGCTAAATTAAATGTGACTTTATATTTTTAATTTATTTTCAGGAAAATTAATTATTATTTATTTACATTTATTAAAATTAATTAATTTTCATTCATTTTTTTAGATTATAGTAAATGATTATTTTAGAGTTTAAAAAGTGGGGTTTTTATGAAAATTTATTTAACAATCAAAATGTCTCTATTTTACTCTATTAAAAAAACCTAATGGGTTATTATTTTAAAAAAGTTATATATTATATATATATATAACTTTTTACATAAATTTATACAATTATTATAACAAGTATTTGAATTAAAAGAAAATCACCATTTTCTTAAAAGGTACACTTTATTAAAAAGACGTGTTTTATAGAAAATATGATTTTATTTTTAAATTTAAATTAGAAAATTATATTACACTTTGTTAGATAAATGTAATTTATATTTTTAATTTGAATAATTAATATTATCTAATAAGTTTATCATATATTTTAATCATTCATAATACTGAATACATAAGTAATTAATTACCCCGATTAATGTAAAAACATATTTACTGGGGGATTGAACAAAGCTTATATGAAATAATGTTTACTAAAACATGAATAAATTTTATTTTATGGTCATATTTAGAAATTTTTTATATTTATGTCTCATTAATTTCAATTTTATTTTCATTTTCTCATGCGAGAACCATGAGTACACCGTTTTCATTTTAATAATTACAAGTGTGACACTCACCTCACCTATAAAAGGCCACCCATCCCCTCTCGTATTCACACATATAAATCCATTTATATCGTAAAATACCTAACCATATTCATTACCTCGTTAAATCCCAATGATCTTGATCTTTTATTTTTTAAATAAATCCATCCTAAAACAGGCATTTAATGCTTACTTAAGGAGTTTGTCTGAAGAAGTCGTATCATGATTTAACAAGCATCTCTCTTTAATTTATTCTTCCTCCGCCTTAGATTATAATAAAATTATTATTATGTAATAATAAATTATATAACATGTACTTATATTTTATTTTGATAATTTAACAACATAGATCTATTTCTTCCTTCATTAATTATTGTTCTAAATCCTCATTGTGTGTACAATAGATTACTACCACATGAATCGATGTCATTCATTTTCTATCATTGTATCTCAAATTTGTTTATAATTCTTGATTTAAAGTATATATATATATATAATTATATATTTTTCTTTAACAAATGTATAATTCTGTAGTTATGATATATCATATAAATTTTTATTTTCTATTGTACGTGGGATACAATAATGTCGCTCTGGTGTATGGTGGACTTCCGCCTCACAAAGAGATGTGATCCGTTTTACACTAATGTATTAAATGGAAGGTTATATGGATAATTTTATTAAATATATGTTATATGAATTACATAATTATAAATTTTGGGACATATTATTCCTTCTTAAATGTAAATATTTTATTTCCTTACACTAAAAAATTATAACATCATTCACGTGTATGTGTAGAATATGGACTCCATGCCGAGATGAAACTATTTTTTATAAAAAAAACTATTGGAAGATATATATAAATATATTTAAAGAAATAATATGGTATTTATGATATTTTTATTATTCTATAAATATTAAATATTAAATACAGTCTTTCGATAATTATCATTTACAAATGTAAATGTAACTCATGCGTACGTATGCCCTCCCATATATATAATTGTTACATTGTACATTTTTCCTAATCAAATTTCATTAAAAAGTTTTAAAAGAATAAATTGGGTTTAAAAATAATTAACATTTCTTGATTTTTATTCTATAGATGGTCAAATAATTACCCCTATTACACCTTAAAACACAGTGATGCTGTTTTGCAATAATGGACAAGGAATCGTCAAAACAACTAATATAAACTTATTATATTATGTAGTTTTATATAACATGGTAATAAGTGAAATAAATCAAACAATAAAATTTAATATTATTTTTATGAAATTATATAATTTACATATATTTATTATTCTTGAATACAAAGAGTGTACGTGATGAGTCAGTGTCTAGGTAAGAGACTTTATCCCAGTTTTGTTTTTTTGAAGAATATATTGATATTATTCCTATAAATTATTTTATATGGTTTATATACATCCCCTATGATATTTTATAACATGAATATCTCTATTCTCATTGTATTTATTGTATTTTATAATGGTATTCTTCCATAGAAGTTACAAATCAAAAATTTCAAAACTGGTAAGGGATATTTATTTAAAAAAATATTATTTTATTTTTTTTCTTCTAAATATATTTTCATCCAGGAATATATTTTTATAATTATTTTAATAATGTAATTAAAATGAAATCATATATTTAAAATCAAACATTTTTTCCTTTTTTCAATTATTTTAAAAAATGAATATATGTTTAAAATTTTTCATTTTTTACATCCATTAATATGAATGACTTATTTTGACGTATAGGAAGACAAAAAATTCTATTTCCACCGTAACCATTATTTTTTGTTTGGATTACCTTACAAGATTTCATGATTTCATCAAAGAAAAAAAATATTTCATTTTTTCTAGAATTTTTTATTTGAAAATAAGTTTTAAATGGAAAGACCATTTTCATATTAAAAATGGAGGATTTAATAGAAAGGAATATTTTTATGCTCGAAATTTATTTACATATGAGCTTAAAATTGTGTTTCAAGGGAATCTAAAAAAAATTCATTCTTATTTTTTTATGATATGGAAAATTGAAATTATTTTCAAAGGGTGAATCTAAATACACCTCCAATGCATTATAAAGTGATTATATTCTATAAAGGATTATATAGGAATTCAGATGTATTATTATTCCAACTCTATGAGTTCTATACGGGTTCTATAATGGTTTTATGAGTTGATTTCTCAAGGCACCAACATTACATTTATATGATTTGAAATGAGTTCGAATATAAATGAATATATTTAAAAAATGTTGGATAAATATAATTTTAAAAGAAATATGACCCATTTTTTTGGTAAAATGGTATTCATTAAAAAATAATTTTTTGGGTTTTTCATTTTGTTCATTAAACTTACAGTTTTAATATTATTTTGTCCCTTACTACAATTTTTGTGCTCATAACATGTTGATAAAATATTTTTAATTAGTTTCAATGTTGTTTGAGGGATATTAATAAATCATGTTGAAATTCAAGAATATTTCTCTTGAATTTGTTTATTTTTTTTTATGTTTTATAATAAGGAAAAAAAGAATGTTAATAAAAAGTATCCTGTTTTTATATATATGTTTCTGTAATGTATGATGTGTCACTAAATACTATCAAACTATAAACATGAAGACATCCTTAAATGTAAGAGAACAAATTATTTATATAAAACACTTTATTCAAAAAATTTATGTCTATATTCGTTTGTTTTGTCCTTTTATAGTAACTTTATTAACCCATATAGAGTAAAAGAATTATTACAAGGGTAATTTTCAAAAGGGGTTAGTAGTAGTTAGAAAAAGAAATTGTAGAAAAAAGTAACTAAAATTTATAATTTTTATTCGATAAGATTATATAGTGTAACATATATTTTTTATTCATATTAATCAATTTGGAAACATTTTAATATAAAAAATAATTTATATTAATTTAAAACATTTAAAAATTCCAAGATTTCCCCTCCCCTAATATATGAATCGAAACCCACTCTCATATATTATCTAACAGTTAAAAAACATTTCACTCAAATAATACCTACCAATATCCCATCTATAAATCTTTACCATTTCAAAGAGGCATTTTTTGATCATAAAACCAACCCAAGAAAGCTTTTAGTATATGGCATTAGATATTGTACGATAAAGAGGTATAGTTTTTAACCAGGAATTTTGTTATATTTCTTCTTCAACATGCATAAAATATTTTTAAAAAATGATGAAATAAAAAAAATAGCTTCTACACAATAAAATTTTATTACGTTAATGAAATAACATATATTTGTCTCCTCTTCTATCAAATGGGAAAACAAATCGTTCATGTGTATGATGGTCTACCACATCTCAAATCAATATAATTCATTTTAAATAACAACCAATTATATTTGGTTTTAATGATTTATTATATATATATATATATTATTCATGAAATATAAATCATTCTATAAATATAATATATTATTTATATTTTTACTATTCCATTCAATGAAAACAGATAAGAATGTTTATGTGTACGTATACACTGCAACCTCCCTGAAGTGAGGAAATTAGTTTTTAATCACAAAAAAAATGATGTTATATACAATTATATTTAAGGAAATAATATTGTATTTATGTTATATATATCATTATAGAAATATAATATTATTCATAACATCATTCCATTATGACTATTTGAAAATTGAAATGTTTGTCATGCATTTATATAGAATGATGTCTCAATGATTTCAATGTTGTTAATGCCTACCAAATGAGAATTGGAAATCATAATGGGAAGAAATAAAGTGATATGAGAATTTTTTCCCCTCAAAAAATAAAGAAGAATGTGTCTAGAGACCTATGGCTGCATGTTATCCCAGGATAATCACGAACGCATGGCAAGCATGAGGTCATGGGGATGGCCTCATGCTATGCATTGTCTGTGAAAGGTCCTGGGAATTCCCATAAACGTGTCCTTTCACTCTCTCAATGGATTCTGGATGATTATTGGACACACATAATTAGCTGAATAAAATTCCCCCAGTCCATTCATCTTGTCAACCAGTGGATATCGTCGAACACATCCATATTCCGTACAAAATATAAGGATAATATCCAAATAGTAGAGGACTCTAATGGCCATACAACTAATGTGATGGATCACCGATGGAAATAAATGATTTTCCTTGAGAAAATTTGAGAAACTCATGAATCCCTAGATCCTTTTAAATATAAAACAAAAAAATAAAAAGGGATGGGGCATGAGTCAATCTCCATCATAAAATACATTGGAGGAGCCTCCATTGGTTTGCAAGACAACATGATACCTCAGTGACATACCAGAATCATCTCAAAAAATTTCCATTAGTATGTCATCCTCATCAATCGAAGTGATTCATTTATGTCTATGTGACCTTTCACTCCCCCATTTTCTCCATAAGAATACACAAATATATTTTCCCACAAAATGTAAACTCATTTGCATCGGAACATTCATGTTCATGCAATGCATCCCCAAGAGGTAAGTTGATTTTCCATGAAATCATTCATGAAACCTCATGAAATAGAAAAAGCTTGTAAAATATGAAAATAAAATAAAAAATCTAGGAAGAGGAACCATCTCATGGTAAAAAAAACTCTTGTCATGTTCTATGGATATCTGTACCATGGTATTGAAAGTCCCCTTGAAAATATTGTTATGTTTTACAGAATCACTTACACAATCCTTCATTTCCCTAAAAAATATTCCGGATATTTCATAATGGGTCACATGATGGCATATTGATAGATTCCTTAATCATGTGAATGCACTTAGACATCTCAAGAGGGAAAGATGAAGTTCCCTTGGAAAGTCTGAAATTTAATATTAGACCCCATTAATAGGAAATAATCCATTAATATAGGTAATGATATGTGGGACATGTTATCTCTTAAAATTAGAAAATGCCCTCGACACGATCCATGACAGAGACTCATTAGGTTGCCTGATATCGAAGCTCTACACCGACCACATCGTGGATTCACATGATAATTTTTTCATAAACTAGGGAAATATTAGGGTGGAGAGACCTATAAATCCCCCCCACCCTGCTATTAAAAATGCACCACTACCTATCTCAACCATGAAAAAGGACTACTCTCGATTGAAGGTAGATTTCACAAAACCTAACAGTGGTGAGAGGGAAGATTTCTCAGAGTAGAGGATCATGAAACTAACTTGTTTTCCATTGCGTAATCTAATAATTAATATCCATATAGATCATGCACCATGCATAATGCACATCATGTGATCACTCATAGATCATTAGATAGTCTTCTGGCAGGACAAATGAGGATCATACCACACATCTCCAAGATCACGTTAGACTTGAAATAAACTAACACTGAATAAATCTAAATAATACACAATATAAAGTATATAGAAAATACTAATTTTGGGAGACATCAATCAAGAAAATTTATGTTGATCCTTATAGAGTTTGGATGAACCATCCAGGATATTTGATAAAATAAGGGAACATTTTCCATATCTTGTGACACCACATTGACATAATATTTGGATCCTACAGAGACTGAAGGGACGTGTTGATTAAAGTCACATGAATCCCCCCTAGACATGTCACTTAAGTATTTCAAATCCCTCTGGGCGCACCGTACATCCCTTGAGAGGTCCATTATATGTGTTTCCAGACTCATATAACAACTCTAGTTCCTCTGAGTTGAGTCTCACAGTATCACCTAAACATGTTAGATAGCTCATGTGATTCAATTCGGGAATGCCACCTTGGTATCTTTATTCCATCCATATATGTCATTCAGGACATGCACCGACCTCAAAGACATGTAACACTAACACTAGAAATGTTTTCAGTTTTTGTCATTAATATCTTGTGATGACGCCATGGAAATTCATCTGAATCATGTGACACCATCTTAACAATTCATTTAGATCATTTTATAACTTCCATGAAAAACAATTTGGTTCATTGGTTTCCCTCTCGCTTATTAAACATTAATCATGTAAGTCACACAAACATTCCATACAACATATAGAATGACCATTTGGCATGTAATCTAGATTGAATATTTTCTATTGCAAACGTCATATATACACTCACTAACATGTCATGTAGGCAGTCAAATAATTTTGAGCGGATAATCATATTATATATGGTAGGAAGGCCCAAAACATATGGGCATCCAAGGGTTTGATAATATTTACCACCATCGCTGTGTTAGCGTAGACTATAGGGCATCATTACTATGTTATCACCAACTAGTGTCATAATATGATATTCCCCACATAAAATGGAAAAATTAGTGTGTAAGCCCTGACCATAAAAGAATCCCATTGCATGATAATGTTTTCCACCCTTAGTTAGTATACTCTAATAACATAGAATTTTCTGTGTGTAATCCCTATCTAGAGAAATAATATGATATGCCCCACCCATAGGGTGATGTATGTATATAACACCTAATTACAAGCATAATATTATATGGCCTATAAACATTGGAATCATTACTGTTAATTTCATGACCATAAGGGAATCATAGGGCCTGATATCATTTTCCTCCCTCTGTGTGTAAGCCCCGACCATAGGGGCAATGCCAGTGTGTAATCCCCATCCAACGGAATATTATGATATGAACTGTAAACATGGGAAATGTTAGGATGTAATTCTTGATCAAATAAACTATGATAACCTTGAATCCTTTCATAACTTGAATACATTGGATTCCTTCCTGAGGCCTGATCTCAATATCAAACCTCAAGAGGGTAGTCCTAATATGTATATACCACACTTTAATGTAACTAGACCAATCAATTTTCATCCCTTATATCTCACTCCGATCATTGCTCATGTAGTATTAGGGAGACAGAATCATCATATCCTTCGAATCATAAGCCTCTATAAAGGAAAGTGAAAAGTTCGTGTGTAGTCCCCAATCAATTAAACTACAATAAATATGATTCCTTTAATAACCATGATATGTATGTTGAATTCTTATGTCCTAATCTCAAATAACTGTCCATTTCAATGCAATAAATATGTCTCATAAATTTTAAAAATGAGGTCCCAGACATTCCCATGGGATGATCGCTCCATATCCTCCCTCAATGGATTGAGAAATCATATGAATTGTAATAATATAACTTTATTATATAATATGGATATGATAGATTCCTATCTGAGTCCTGAGACCAATATTAAACATCCAAAAGGTTTTCTCAGTACACATGTCTCACAAATATATGTATTGATGTTATTCACTTGATATCCCAGGATTATAATGCTGATCATAGCTCACATGGTCATAGAGAGCCGCAATGAACTCCTCATTGGAATCATGAATCTCCAACATCCAATAAAATTCCAAGATGTACCCCCGATGAGTGGAATGAAATATATACCCATTCAGTAATGGGTATTTATATTAGAGATAGAACCAAGGGTATAATAAATGATTAAATTGACTGCATACATAATCAAGATACGTAGGACACCTCTTCCAGACTCCAGATCAAACATATAGTGCCTCAGTACCCATAAGTAATTTCTCTCTGTATGATGTTAATCTATATTAGTTTAATTATTTATATGAGTTTTGAATCTTGCAATATCCGGGATACATAAGACACCTCATAAGGGATTAATCACTACGTACGAATATTTACCACATCACTACATGAAATCAAATACCTACAACCTATTTATATTTCATTAGTATATAATAATCTACAAATATAATGGAAACATATCAAGAAACATTGATACATATAAATTGACTATTTTATGATATCTTATTTCCTCTATTCATTTGTGCAATTACCATTATTTTACACTTAATAAAAATTTACCACTAATAATTTTCTTAGGGTAACCTATCACGTATTTGGATTAGGAAGATATTCACAAAAATATCTCTATTATATAAGAGAGTCTCAAAGTAAGGAACAATTCTTTTTAAAGGTTGTGATAAGCCTGATCTCCCATCCTCTCAAACAATGTGTGTCCCTAAGAATCATTTAGTCTAAATAATAAATTGACCATCAGCCTTTGAAATGGATGATTGTGCCTAGTGATAGATGAAATAACCATTGGGATTTTCCATTGAAAATTACATTGAACTGGTGTTAATGATTCTTTCATAAAATGAAAATCACAATCAACCGTCAGATCACACCAAACCGACCTTAGTGAGGGTTTCCCAAGTCGTCTCTCTCATTTCTATAAAAATAGAAATGTTGAAACTGATGTGTATATATGAAATTAAAAATTATATGTCATTATCCATTGGGAATTTGTTTCACAGAACATGATGGAAAAAATGGTGTACCCAATGTGATCCTCAGAAATAGAAAAACGAATTATTATATATCAGACAATTTTTTTGCACACCGTATAAAAAAACCACAACACTTGATAGGAATATTTCAAATAACAAATGATTGAATTATTATGATATCAGACACGTTATTTTTCATACAATAAAAAAATATATGACCATCTTGATTTTAAGGATGATCCTCTATAACATAGAATATCCTTAAATTTGTCTTTCTTCATTTTGACATGTCCAAATGTGTAGAATATCCATATTAGGAATATAATGACAATTGTGTTATCCATGAATATCTAATACATCACATAATGAGTATCATATTTCTCTAATATGTGATGTTGATCCTTATTTTATACATGAATTAAAATACTACTGTCATAAATAGAATCTATATCTATAGAATTTATTCCTCGTCTTGGGACCACTCTAACATATCACCTACAACTATAACCCTATTTGGCCACAAAATTATCTCACCTGCATGACCGATCCAATGTCAAGTGGATAACATTATGGTTATGATGTTCCGATGACGTGGTACATTACATATCCTAGAAGATTCCTATATTTTTTCCAAATCACCAAAACCATCGAGTCTGTATGTCATTGGGAAAGATGCAGCTAAGTCGGGTGACCTTATCACCACAACCAATAGATTTTAGAGATAATCCTCAGAGGAAAACAACATCAACCTTCAATATCTAATCAATTTTGACTAGGACGACAAATATGGATAACCTTTGGTTTAGGGGCTAGCCAGGAGGGCTCCTATACACATCCATCGCCAACATGATCCCACGGGTAACCATGAGTCACTTGCTAAGGGTTCCACTGGACATGCTGCAGCAACTGATGCCCATGAGTTGGAAAAATGAAACAATCATGGGGAGAGGAAGTCAATTGATATCCAGAAGATAGTTCATATACCAAAACCTTCTAATTCATCCATCTATCATATTCTTGACGGAACTAGTATGCTGGCTCAAATTTCGTTTTTCTCAGAACATGTCTATGGGAATATTCCAACTACAAGAATGGGGGAGGTGAAATTACCTACCCCCATGCATGACTTCCATTGGAATATTCTAGTGCTTCATGGTGGATAGAAGTTGGTATATATTCATGCTTCAATCTAAATCATATTCTTTTATATAAATTTTGAATGAAGCATGTAAGATTATATCTATCCAAACACTTTTCTAAAGTAACAATAAATTTTAGAAACTAATGAAGTGCTCTACCTAAATATTCTAGAACTATACCAACTAATGGGAAAGGTTCATATTAATACCCCAAAAGCAAGGACAAATCAAACATCTGATCTGCTCAAATCAATGGTTGTGATGGAGAAATTACACATTCGTGCACTCTTCTAGGAGGATTATTGACATATTCTGATAAAGGAAGAGTCATTAGAGCCTGATCATAATCCTTTATAACCAAGGAAAACAAGGTGAGAGAATTACATTCCACGGTATAGGTAGAACTTCCTGTAGAAGATGTCTGACATAGTATTCCCAAGGCCCAGGATCGAGCTCATACCCGTACTTTGGATATGGATAAAAAAGTATAAGGGGATAGCCCTCAAGACATGCTCATATTCCTTTCATATAAGTCCAACACCATACCTCAAAAGACCATGATTGATCATATATTCCAGATATGATTGAGTATAACCAAATATGAGTGACACAAGACTTTGGATAAGATCATATTCTTATTAGTGATTCTGTTTGGAATATTCTAGTAGATCATAGAATACATGCTCATATTCCTACTTCATCTTATGAATGACTACACGAACATCAATCTATGGTAACACAAAAGGAAACTCATACCCCTTATCCCATTTTCAGGTATATTGGTGTATTTTGATTTGAAATTCTTATTTTGATCAGGCACACATTCCTATTCCAATAGGGCTCAATATGTTATTACATCACATGAATCAGGGAAATCTCATATCCCTTCCATGAAAGACCAGAAACATATCCCAATGGATCATGATACATCTCATACTCACATCCTGACTAACGCTCAACATGTGAGAATGGAACATTCCTTGGGATATGCTCATTTTTCTATCAGTAATGAGGTATCTCATTAGCATATTATTGAAGATTATCAGTAGTGTTTTCAAACACCCACTACACTATATGGTTATAAGAATGATATGGAAATTGACATAAAATAGGCTCATATCCATACATAATTTCAGAAAATAGGTCAACATATTCGTTCCATGATATAGAAAATGACCCATATTTATAATCTTCTCAATGCTAGTGTCCTTGAGGTCATTGAAGAAACAATATCAAAACCATTACTATAGTTAAAATATTACATAAAGGAATATGATGATCATTACTATGATAGTCCTCCTCATGGTAGTATAGAGATGGATCGTAGGGACTCTACTCCCAACATCCATAATGGTCAACCTCTCTATGGTGACATCATCCTTATACATGGAAATCCTCCCCTTTCATTAAAACTGTCATATATATTGGTAATCAAATCACATGAACAAACATATATAAAGCTACTACATACTCAAATCATCAAGAGACCCTCATAAGAATCTGATATGGTCTCATAGAATTTAGGTGTGTTTGTTTGATGAATAGGAGTGAAACATAGATATAAAAAGATAGTTATGTTAAGACAAAAGTCTTCTTTTGGCTTTTACATCATGTTTTGGAAATCACAAATATATTCTGTCATGTTTTGGAAATCTCAAATGTATTATATCATATGTTTGAAAATAACAAATTGTCTTTTATCATGTTTATCGTATCGTACGATGTTGATCGTACCGACCAAAACGTATCGTACTGACTCTGTCAAACGTATCGTACTGACTCTGTCAAACGTATCGTACTGACTCTGTCGATCGTATCGTACTGACTGCTATTCAGATGATCATTATTTGTTTTGGTACTTTGTCTAAAAACTCTCTCTGCATATGAATCATACTCATGTTTTACATTTCTATATATCTCTTGTCCTAACAAAACGATGTCGTTGAGTTAGTTATGAACTAATCAAAACGATGTCGTGCTTTCTGTTTCAATATGACCGTTGGAGGCAATATGACCGTTGGAACCCGAGGCCTATAAATAGGAGGTCATTTGAAGCTGAGAAGATACTGATGAACGAAGAGACTCTGTGAACTAAGAAGATTCTAGAGAGAGACCCTGTGACTTCTCTCATCAGCCTTGTGCGTCCGATCATCGTATCGAGGGCTTTCAAGTAATTGAAAGACAGAGGTGCCGATTACCTGCAAAATCGAGGGCTGCCGGGGATAGGCAGACAGACGAGCCGATCATCGTATCGAGGGCTGCCGGGGATAGGCAGACAGACGAGCCGATCATCGTATCGAGGGCTGCCGAGGATAGGCAGACAGACGTGCCGATCATCGTATCGAGGGCTCACCAAGGTGTTGGTGAGACAGACCTTTTTATCCTAGGTGAAAGGATAACCCTTCTCTTTGGGTTAAAAGAATTGTATTACTTTTACATTTCCGCTGTTTGTATTAGAAAGGGATTGTATCGTTTCCTTTTTCTTTACATATTCAATTGTAATTGTTTCAATTAAAATCATTCCTTTACATATTGTATTGATTGGTTCTATACGCTTTAAGGTAGAATCATTCATATTTGCATTACTCTGATTATTGTGTTTACCTTGAATACAATTTTTATGCTTTACAATAGTATTACAATACATCATACCTTTTACATTCAATACAATTGTGGGTGTTTGTATTTGTATTAGTTTAAGTTAGGTTTTTAAACCTACAATTCACCCCCCTCTTGTATTGTTCCATCTAATAGACTTTTATATCGACTATTCGATCCAACAATTGGTATCAAAGGAGGTTTTCCACTGATTTGTATTACTAGCTTTATTTCTTATTACTATCTTGAATACCTACTACACTAACGTGTGGAGTGGAAAAGTTGTTTTTGTTATATTAGATGGCAGGAATGAATATCGGATCAATAGATAATCTGAATCCTTCTAGACCACCAATCTTTGATGGGAATGATTACGAGTATTGGAGAGATCGTATGAAGACTTTCGTCATCAATACTGGTGTAGACAATTTTATTATGCTTACTGGGGGTTACAAAATTCCTGACAAAGAAGTTAGTACTTTTACCAACCAAGAGAAGCAAGAATATCAACTGAATTACAAGGTACACAATACTTTATTATGCTCTATGACCAGGAATATATATAGTCAGATATCTTCATGTGAAGCAGCCAACTGTATTTGGAAGAAATTAGAAGTCACTCATTTTGGTACATCCAAAGTTATAGAAACAAGGAGAGCAATGCTTCGAGCAGAGTATCATGGATTTGTTTTTCCTTATGGAGAGCCAGTATGTAAAGTGCAACAAAGGTTTATGACAATTGTCAACAGCTTACAATCTATGGGAGAAAAAGGTCTTGATGATGAAGCTCTTGTTGATAAGATTATAGATATTATGCCAAATGAATGGGAGTCAAAAAGAACAGCTATTGATGAAAATAGAAAAGTTTCCCAGATTACTCTTGATGAACTCTTTGGAACTCTTCTACAGCACGAGACAAGAATGAAGAGAGATGCTGATTTCAATAAGAAGAAGAATGGGAATGGAAGTGTTGCTTTTGCATCTAAAGCCAAAACACCTGAAAGGGTTACAAGATCTAAATCCAAGAAAGTTGTTGTATCTGATTCAAGTGATTGTAATCTTTCGGATAATGAGTTAGCTAATCTTGCTCGGAGGATGAACAAGATTGTGGGAAAGAAAGATTTTCAATATAGATTCAAAAAGAAAGACAGGAAAGATAGGAAAGATTCAGAGGTAACTTGTTATGAATGCAAGAAAACAGGACATATAAGGCCTGATTGTCCTTTACTGAAGAGGAAAGATAGAAAAGAGAAACACTCTGAAAGAAACAAGAAAAGGTTTTATAAGACAAAGAAGGTCTTGAAAGCAAATGATACATGGAGTGCAAGTGGTAGTGATTCCTCAGATGATTCTTCAGAATATGAGACATCAGGACAAAGGAATATTGGACTTCTAGCCAGACTACCAATTGAAGATCATTGTCTCATGGCTAAGGTACATAATGCTGAAGCTGTTACAAATGTCTCTTTAAATGCAAATTATGTTGATAATAGATATTATGAATCTTCAAATGATGAACCCTCATCATCAGAAGATGATACTTTACCTTCTTTTGAAGAAGTTTCTAGATTTGCTAAGTTACTTGAAAATGAAAATTCTAAACTCAAAAAGAGATTTGAAAAAGCAAATTCTAGAATTTCTATTCTGACTAAAGAGGTATCAGATCTTTCTAAAGATCTTGATGAGAAAGCTGCTGATTTTGACAATATTTTAAAAACCCTTGAGAAAGTTAAATCTGAAAAGGATAAACTTTCTAAGGATCTTGAAACTGCTATTTCAAAGAAAGATATATTAGAGTCTAACTCTAGTTCAAATTCAAATGTTTTAGAAAACAAGAATTTGGTTTTAAAACTAAAGTCAGAGATTTTATCCTTGAAAAAGTGTTTGTCAAACTTTACTCAGGGAAAAGAAAACTTTGATAGGATGTATTCTCAAATTAGACCGTTGAGAAATCGTTCTGGTCTTGGTTATACTTATTCCAAACCTGTTTTTAGTAATAACTATTTTGTTCCTCAAAAAACCATTTTCTGTTCCAAGTGTCAATGTGGTGGACATTGGAGAAGAGATTGTTCTCTTAACAAAACTCAATCCTTAGGATTTCATAAAGCTCATTTTGCAAAACAAATGTGGATTCCTAAAATTCTTTTATCTAACCCTTCTGGATCCAAACAAGTTTGGATTCCAAAAATCTAATTGTTTCTTTTTCAGGAAAATCAGAAGTGTACCAATAAGAACATTTGGTACATGGATAGTGGTTGTTCTCGACATATGACTGGAAACAAAGATTTCTTTGAAAAGGTTATCAAAACAAAAGGTGGAAAGGTTACCTTCGGAGATAATGCTCAAGGAAAGATTGTTGGTATAGGTAATATCGTTTTTCTTGGAAAAGTTCTTATTTCAAATGTTTTATTTGTAAAAGGTCTTAGGCACAATCTCATCAGCATAAGTCAATTATGTGATGAAGGTTACCTAGTGAATTTTAGAAATGATAAGTGTCTAGTTCACAATTCCAAGGATGAATTCATTCTATCTGCCCATAGGCAAGAGAATGTTTACACTATTAACTTAGAAGACCTTAGGAACCAAAACTTACCTTGCTTAAGTGTAATAGAAGACCAATCGTGGCTATGGCATAGGAGACTAGGACACTGTAATTTGAGAAACCTAAGAAAACTCTCAAAGAAAGGACTTGTAAAAGGGCTACCGGATCTTAGATATGATTCTTCAAAAGTCTGTGATCCTTGTCAATATGGCAAGCAACATAAAACTAGCTTTAAACCAATCAATGAAGTTTCAACTTCTAATGCATTACAGCTTGTGCATATGGATTTGTTTGGTCCTTCACAATCTGGAAGCATTGGAGGCAAATACTATGTATTTGTTTTAGTTGATGACTTTACTAGATTTACATGGGTCTATTTTCTCACAAAGAAATCTGAAGCCTTTTTATATTTCAAAACTTTTAGAGCCCAAGTTAAAAATGAGAAAAACCTACCATTGATAACTATTCATAGTGATCATGGTGGTGAATTTCAAAATTCAGATTTTGAAACTTTTTGTAGTAAGAAAGGTATTACTCACAATTTCTCAGCACCAAGAACTCCTCAGCAAAATGGGGTTGTTGAAAGAAGAAATCGTATTCTTCAGGAAATGACTCGAACCATGTTGAGTGAATACTCAATTGCTAAGCACTTTTGGGCTGAAGCTGTTAGTACTGCCTGTTATACTATAAATCGTGTTTTAACTAGACCATTTCTTAATAAAACTCCTTATGAGTTATGGACTGGCCGAAAACCTAAAGTTTCTTACTTCAAAGTTTTTGGATGCAAGGTGTTCATTCTGAACACAAAAGATATTTTACACAAATTTGCACCAAAATCTGATGAAGGAATCTTTCTAGGCTATTCCACAACCTCTAAGGCTTATAGAGTTTTCAATAAAAACACTTGTACTGTTGAAGAAACAGTACATGTAAAATTTGATGAAACTAACCCTTTTGTTTTCAACCAACCCAATCCTACATCCTCGGATGTGTTTTCCAAAAATGTTTATCAACCTATATTAGAAGAACATTCTGATAAGGAAAATGTTCAAGAAAGTATTCCTGAAACATTTACCACAGATGATTTTCTACCATATGTTGATGAACAGGTTTTACAAAACCCAAATCAATTGTTTCTTAGGAATCATCCCAGTGATAACATCATTGGAGATATAAATCAACCTGTAAGGACCAGAAATTCCTTAAGAAATGAAATAGAACATCTTTCTTTTCTTTCCCAATTTGAACCTAAAAGTCCAAGTGAGGCCTTAGGTGATGATGATTGGATCAAAGCAATGCAGGATGAACTAAATGAATTTGAAAGGAATCAAGTCTGGACTTTAGTTGAAAAACCTAAAGAAACAACTGTAATTGGTGTAAAATGGGTTTTCAGAAACAAGTGTGATGAAAATGGAATCATTGTAAGGAACAAAGCAAGACTTGTTGCTAAAGGCTATAATCAACAAGAGGGAATAGACTATGAGGAAACATATGCTCCTGTAGCTAGACTTGAATCTATTCGTATTCTATTAGCCTTCGCAGCATATTTCAATTTCAAACTATTTCAAATGGACGTCAAATGTGCTTTTTTAAATGGTTTTGTTCAAGAAGAAGTTTTTGTCGAACAACCTTCTGGTTTTCAAGATCCAAAACATCCTGATCATGTTTTTAAACTTACCAAGGCTCTATATGGTCTTAAACAAGCTCCTAGAGCATGGTATGATAGACTTACAGGATTTCTTTTACAAAACAATTATAGAAAAGGTACAGCTGATCCAACTCTTTTTATCAAAATGGAAAACAAAAATGTTTTGGTTGTCCAAATCTATGTTGATGACATCATATTTGGATCAACTCAGAAATCTTTAACCGATTCTTTTGCAAATTTAATGAAATCTGAGTTTGAAATGAGTATGATGGGTGAGTTAACATTCTTTTTAGGTTTTCAAATTTCTCAAAAACCAGAAGGAACTTATATATCTCAACATAAGTATATTAAAGACTTACTCAAAAAGTATGGATTTGACAAAACTAAAAGTATTAGCACCCCAATTGGTACCTCAAATACTCTTGATCTTGATGAAACTGGGAAACCAGTAGATCAAACAATTTTTAGAGGTATGATAGGGAGTTTGCTATACTTGACAGCTAGTCGACCCGACATGATGTTTTCTGTATTCTTATGTGAAAGATATCAATCTAATCCAAAAGAGTCTCACTTAAAAGCCGTAAAGAGAATCTTTCGGTATTTAAAAGACACTATGGATTTAGGACTTTTTTACTCTTCTGGAAATGAATTTGTTTTAAAAAGTTTTTCAGATGCTGACTTTGGTGGTTGTAGAATGTATAGAAAAAGTACATCTGGAACATGTCATTTCTTAGGAGATTCTTTGGTTTCTTGGTCCTGCAAGAAACAACACTCGGTAGCACTCTCCACTGCTGAAGCTGAATATGTAGCAGCTGGAAGTTTCTGTGCTCAAGTATTGTGGATGCAGCACACACTCACTGACTATGGTTTGAGTTTCTCCAAAACTCAAATTCTTTGTGATAATACAAGTGCCATAGCTCTTAGTAAAAACCCATCACATCACTCTCGTGCAAAACACATAGATGTTAGGCATCACTTTCTTAGGGATCACACACAAAAAGGAGATATTGTTTTACAATTCATCGGAACGCAAGAACAACTTGCTGACATTTTTACAAAACCTTTACCTTCCGATAGATTTGAATTTATAAAACAGAAGCTAGGAATGATTACATTAAAATAATCATTCATATCTACTTCCTGTTTTAAATCTCTCCTTATAGTAAGAAACTCCTCGTAGAAAGGGGGAGGACATTTCTTTATGTCTTTATGTTTCTGATCTTTAAATATTTACTCTATTTTTATATGTTTTTTTCTGTTTATCGTATTGACCATTTCAATTTTTCTGTTTATCGTATTGACCATTTCAATTTTTCTGTTTATCGTATTGACCATTTCAATTTTTCTGTTTATCGTATTCAAATTCTTTTCCATCGTATCATTCAATTTTTTTTGAATCGACCGATGATAGTATTCAAATTATTTTCCATCGTATCATTCAATTTTTTTTTGAATCGACCGATGATAGTATTCAAATTATTTTCCATCGTATCATTCAAATTTTTTTTGAATCGACCGATGATAGTATTCAAATTCTTTTCCATCGTATCATTCAATTTTTTTTGAATCGACCGATGATAGTATTCAAATTCTTTTCCATCGTATCATTCAATTTTTTTTTGAATCGACCGATGATAGTATTCAAATTCTTTTCCATCGTATCATTCAAATTTTTTTTTGAATCGACCGATGATAGTATTCAAATTCATTTCCATCGTATCATTCAATAAATTTTGAATCGACCGATGATAGTATTGAGATTGTTTTCCATCGTAATGTCACCAAAACCAGCAATCACCTTACGATCTTCGACAGGTATTCTTTTTCATTTTTTATTATTTTTTATTTTTATTTCTAACCGTTGATCTGCTTTTCTTTAATCCTGACCGTAGAAGATCAACAGTCATCTTTTTATTGCCTATAAATACCCCCCTCCCCTCCCCAAACCCACATCGTTTGTCCAGGAATTGAGGCGAAGCTCTGCTCAATCAGCTATAATCAATCGTACGATCTTCTCAATCGGCATCATCTTTATGTCTCAATCTTCTGCCAACACTCCCGCTGAAATGTCTTCAAAGACCTTTACAGAGAAAGACTTTCACAGAGAAAGGTTAGTATCCCGAGAATTCTTTGATACGTACGATTCTACAATCAAGAGGATTATTTTGTTTCAAAGATGGGAACATCTCTGTGTGGAAAAGCCTGATACTCAAGATCCAGTTCTGTTTGATGAAGTGTGTCAATTCTACAAAACCGTTTCTTTTGACAAGGATATGAATATTAACTTCGCTGTGTACGATAGAAAGTTATCTATGTCTGTGAAACAAGCGGCGCATTTTCTAAATGTTTCTAAAGAAGGTGATGCATTCTGTCCATCTCACAAACTTCCAGAGGAAGTTGGTACTTTCAATAGAGAAAATGCTGAAAAGTCATTGTTTGTTGTTAATGAAGGAAAGAGAGAAATGATTTTTGTATTTGTTTCTTTTGAAACTTGTTTGTGTTGTAATAACTCTTATAATTCTCTCTTTTATCCATTGTCTTGTTTTACTTCACTAACTCTTTCAGACAATTCGAAATTACTCCTTTCTTTTTGTAAATCACAAAGGGGGAGAATTTTTACAAAGCAAAGATTGTTTTACAAAGGGGGAGAATGCATTACAATGCTCTTAAGGAAAATCTATGAATACAATCCTTAGGAAAGTCAATACCTAAGGGGGAGTTAGTTGTATTCAATTTCTTATTCAGAAGAGTTTTCAATAACTCAGGGGGAGATAAGTATTTCTTGTTTCATTTACTGTATGTGTTTGTGCTTTCCAAAAAGGGGGAGATTGTTAAGACAAAAGTCTTCTTTTGGCTTTTACATCATGTTTTGGAAATCACAAATATATTCTGTCATGTTTTGGAAATCTCAAATGTATTATATCATATGTTTGAAAATAACAAATTGTCTTTTATCATGTTTATCGTATCGTACGATGTTGATCGTACCGACCAAAATGTATCGTACTAACTCTGTCAAACGTATCGTACTGACTCTGTCAAACGTATCGTACTGACTCTGTCGATCGTATCGTACTGACTGCTATTCAGATGATCATTATTTGTTTTGGTACTTTGTCTAAAAACTCTCTCTGCATATGAATCATACTCATGTTTTACATTTCTATATATCTCTTGTCCTAACAAAACGATGTCGTTGAGTTAGTTATGTACTAATCAAAACGATGTCTTGCTTTCTGTTTCAATATGACCGTTGGAGGCAATATGACCGTTGGAACCCGAGGCCTATAAATAGGAGGTCATTTGAAGCTGAGAAGATACTGATGAACGAAGAGACTCTGTGAACTACGAAGATTCTAGAGAGAGACACTGTGACTTCTCTCATCAGCCTTGTGCGTCCGATCATCGTATCGAGGGCTTTCAAGTAATTGAAAGACAGAGGTGCCGATTACCTGCAAAATCGAGGGCTGCCTGGGATAGGCAGACAGACGAGCCGATCATCGTATCGAGGGCTGCCGGGGATAGGCAGACAGACGAGCCGATCATCGTATCGAGGGCTGCCGAGGATAGGCAGACAGACGTGCCGATCATCGTATCGAGGGCTCACCAAGGTGTTGGTGAGACAGACCTTTTTATCCTAGGTGAAAGGATAACCCTTCTCTTTGGGTTAAAAGAATTGTATTACTTTTACATTTCCGCTGTTTGTATTAGAAAGGGATTGTATCGTTTCCTTTTTTCTTTACATATTCAATTGTAATTGTTTCAATTAAAATCATTCCTTTACATATTGTATTGATTGGTTCTATACGCTTTAAGGTAGAATCATTCATATTTGTATTACTCTGATTATTGTGTTTACCTTGAATACAATTGTTATGCTTTACAATAGTATTACAATACATCATACCTTTTACATTCAATACAATTGTGGGTGTTTGTATTTGTATTAGTTTAAGTTAGGTTTTTAAACCTACAATTCACCCCCCCTCTTGTATTGTTCCATCTAATAGACTTTTATATCGACTATTCGATCCAACAAGTTATCCAAAAACAACCACCCTATCATGTTCTAGAACCTCACCATTAATGACTATGAGGTCATACATGAGCTGTAAAAGTAGTAAATGACATATATATGAGAAACTAAATGGGACACTCATCTTTGGTTGATGGAAATAAACCAACATTATCCAGGATATGAGGGTCACCTTCATACCCTCAAGATAATTTGTTTTCAACTATAACTAGATGTTATCTCCATGGTACGAGATCCAAATAAAAAAAACACAGCACAAATTGCCAACATGTTTTCCACTATTTGATCTCAACATTCATATAGATTATCTCTTAATCAATGTCATGCATCCTTACCCATTGATTGGGAAAATATAAATCATTACGATTTTCCTCACATATAAAACATCAACGGCCCTCTGATATAATTTTCAATAATTTCATAACCCCTTGTAAAATTAGGGGACCAGGTAATTCTTAGGCCAGTTGATCACTATAATGTAATTATCCCATTTCAATAGTTCCCAAACATCATGAGTGGAGAGAGTGGATAACCAATAGTATTTCGATCTTGTCCACTTGAACCACTGAGAATTAATTTCAATCATTGAAACTAAAGTTACAAACACACAGAAAACATCATGTATAGAATGGTACATAGTATCCGCTACTATTTAACCAATGTCCTACATGACCACATATTCACCATGTAAAATAGACTATAGTAGTAGGTACCATATACATCATCAAGGAGAAAACCAGAATCACTATTCTGGGAGAATATCTAGCACTACCTCCAGCATTTGGATCGTCAATTCGTGAGATGATTTAGGACATACTGTCAGAAGCTGGGAACAATACCCAACCCATTGGGATGGTTAATTCATATCTCAATTACCATCCCCATGTTCTAGATCCCATTGATGATCCAAGGTACATCAACATTTATTCCTGATAAAACAAATTCTACTCAGTTATGTGCATTTATATCTTCATGTACATCTTTATTGTCATCAAATTCTTGACCAGAGTCATTGGAACCTCAATAGTATGGCCAATCAATTCCAATTGAAGCCTAGTATAACCCATACCCCAAAAGGATCAGGTCATTTCCATCATCATGATAACCCCATATATAATCATTATTGTCTGGGTTAGGAGGTAATGATAAAAAATGGAATTCCACCAACTCCTCCATTTATAGGACAAAAAATCAACTTGTGGGGGACTATTTGGAAAATAAGACTGAAAACTCAATCATGGTCGCTATTTTTAGACAATGATTGGAGGAGTCTATGGTGAAGATGATCAAGCCCTACTGGGTCTTAATCTCAAACATACCAATATGGAAAAGGGTTCTAGTAATGACCATGAAGAAAGAAAATAATAACCATCATGTTTTATCAAAATAATGGTACAAACACCATTTCCCATTATTCGTCTATGAATTTCATCATTGTCAACATGAAATATATTGTGGATTAAAAAAATCTAGAGGGCTGAAACTGGAAAAAATACCCCAACAGTAGTGTGATTTGGATTCACTAAATGAGTGTGCACACACGCAGAACCAAAGAAGGCACTAAATCCAGGCACCTATGAATATTAAGTTTCCACCTCCATGACAGAACATTTCCATGTAAAAATGAAAGGCTACTGCTACATCCTGATCAAAACCTAAAAGAGTTGAGTTTTTCTTTATGAAAATAATGTTATTGGAATACAACTGTGAGATACAAGATATTAGAAAACTGGACAAGCAACTACTTAGGGGAAACAATCCCATTGGGATTATTCTTCAAGAAAAGAAAAATATTCACCCTCCCATAGTCAATCTTCTAGTAAGAGCATTAATAATTAATTTTTCATTGATCATGACTTAAATTCATTGTACATATAACATCTCTATCTCTCTATAGGGAAATCATTTAGTCTAATGATAAATCACGAATTAGTGGGAAATGTTTTTGGGACCACCTCATAATCATCTACCCACTCTCTATAAACTTAAGAAAACTTGGGAAATAGTTCTCCATGTGATTCTTAAAGTCATCAAGTACCAATCTACTCGAATTGAAGTAATTGAAGGGTGAAAAACCTATATATACAAAGATGAATTCATATAACAAAGGGATGAATGGTACTCCACATCATCCCAATTTATGAAATCCTACATACTCCATAATATAAAACATGGGAGATCCGTAATAGCATCTCACACTTTTTGTATCATGATACATGCTAATGATAGGACCTTAAGATCAACAGGAGGCAGGAAATATAATGTTTTTGGGTAAATACATTAACTATGATTACCTTTTCATGGTATAGAATCCTTCTAGGGGGATACATTGTTGGATGGTAATACCTTCATCATCAATTCCATTATCATTTCAGTTCCACAATATGTAATGCGATTATCATCAACATTAAGAAATACATGAAATTTAAAAATGAGAGGGTTTCAAAACTAATTTACAAGTGGATTAGTTTATAATATTTACACACAATCACTCTCTCACTGGAGATATAGTAAGAAAATTTTCATGAACATCATCAGATTAGTTGAAGATATGTTTGATCTGAATGAAGTTCCCAAGTGGGTTCTGTGAGCTAACAGAAAGAGAAAACATCTTGAATAATCCATTCATTGAACATAATTAACAACTCAACTCATTCACACAATATATAAGTAATTTCAAGGAAAAGACAAAGTCACATCAATAACTCTCATGCCAATACCATTTCTTATCCAAGCACCCATGTAGGTCACAATCTACCCAACACATCCCATCGAGCGGTGTCAACCACCGATTATTCCGTAGATAGAAGCATATAGTAATCAAATTCACCAAGAATTCCAAGAATAGATGAAAAAATAATACTCCTTCTAAAAAGACCATGTCTCTAGTTATTTTTTATAATCCATGGAAAATAACATGCTCATTATTTGAAAGTCCAGGAATCTTGACAAGGTCATCCTCTCCAACCATCCTGACTACTTCCCTTTCAAAATAAGGCTGGGTCATAATATGCAAGACTACATCAAATTAAAAGTCGTCCTCCATGGAATGTTAAAATATAGACAAGTGGTTTTACAAAAACATTTTGGAGATGTGGGTTGTATAACTATTTTCTAGTCAGATGAATAGATTTATAATAAGAATATTCTATCCAGGGTGATTGGATGTTTGATAATTTGATTACCTGAAAATATTTTACCGAGGTAATGCCACATTAAGAGAATAGCTATGAAGGCACACAATAGCTCCACCACCAAAAGAGGATATATCAAATATACCTCCCAAAGACGGGCATGACTAGAAAAAGATGGATGAAATTAAAGATGATGAGTCATATTCTTCTCTAATGCATTCTCTGACTATTACCGACTTATTACATTTAACATCTACAGTATGGGCACCATCCCAGAAAAATAATCCTTATTAGTTGAATAGCTCATATTCAGTTCAGTCAGCATGATAAATTTAGAAATCCCCTTCTCTTATGATGAATATACCTCAAAATATGAATTTCCCTCATATAAACAGGGAATGGGAGGCCTCATGTGTATGAATCATGGATTTAGGGGACACCATGGGTGTGGTTGGATATGATATTTTAGCCATATCCCCACATAAGATATATTTACTGCGGATTCCCATGGAAAATATCTCTAGCATCCTCATAAGAGGAATGGAGGATACCTAGAACACTCTAGCGGTCATCTGAACACTATTGTCTTAAATAATGTTTTATTGAGGGTTCCATTATCCAATAAAACCATGAAACTGAGAATATTGACCCATCCTATGCTATTGGAAGTAGAAACACCATAGACATCTACTGAAACATCGAGCATATCCACCTCAAATGCCTTATCTCCTGACCCATATTTCATAGATAAACCCTAAATCAGGAAGCACAGACCTTTGACCTAAATTATGACACTGTGAAATTATTGGTGGTTGCATCAACCAAACTCTATTTCCTAGAGGCACTCCATCATTAAAAACATTTCAGGGACGAGATTGTTGAATCCCTCTAGAGATGACATGTGTTCAAAAACAAAGTTATTGCTGCAAAGTTTTATCGAATGGAGACCATGTGATCACAATGAAATGGTTATATCTCATTCACTAGACAATATTAGAAAGAGGTCATCTAGGGTTCCATCAATTCCCAATATGTTATGGGAGGACTCAAAAATGTTGACATTTAGAAGGAACTAATTTATAATGGTTCTGGGCTCAAATCCATCCCTATTTGAACTGTTTGACATTTGGGATAATATAAATGGGGTTTTCACCCACAAGGCTGGACATTTCTGTTTATAATAACTATGATAATAGTTATCATCAATTGATCAAACTCAAAGATCAATTTTGGGATCTCTCATTTGGCACCGATTTTATAGATAAATAGAAAGTCATATCATATAATTTAATGGTTGAAAGGATGTGGATCCATCATTATATGTAATTAGATTCAACATTAAATATGTGAATTTATTACCGCATTGATGGATTTTTAATGAAAACATCTAGGGGTATGGTGATACATGGGTTAAAACACCCAATGGAATGAGGAAAAACCCTAAAAATCCATAGTGTTTGATCAATAATGAAGACGTATTCCCATTCATTCTAGATGACGTGATATAGTCGAACCATGATGTCCATGCTCCTCTTGCCGCCAAAGAAATTATAACAAATTATAATCCCCAACATCTCTCTTCAATAAATAAGGAAAAAGGGGATGTTGATATCACTTCTCAATACCTCCCTAACCTTGAATGTGTTGGAGAATCACCCGTACTTCAATTTTCTTTAAGATACTTCTACACAGACTCGGATATATAAGAAGATGAGGATAACCTTAGGAATAACCCTCCATCATTCGAGGAAGGCTTCCCCACCACCATCAACAAGCTCAGAAATATATGTATGGGAATTGAAGACAATCCATGAATTACTCTATATAGTTCCATTGTACCCTTATAAGTTCAATAAATGTACATATCAATTATAAAGCATCATATATATGTTTTCTCATGGAACTACATAGAAATTCCTAGGCTGAACCCAGATGTGGATAGGAAACATATCCATCTACTAGATGATCATCCAGACATCAAGAAGGCGGAACAGAGATTACACACCCCCATGTCTTCAATGTTGAGGTGGAGTTAAACAAGTTTATCAAATATAAATCTTTCTCTATGAAGATAATACCCAACATAGATAACCAAAATCATCCTTGTCATGCTGTTGAATGTGCGTTTTATGGTCTGCATTGATTTTTGAGACCTCAGACATCACTTATAAAGGAAAATTTCCCATTACCAATCAGAAAACACATGATCAATGAAATATCTGGATTCCAATCCATTTACCTTATTGATTGGTACTCGAGGAACAATCAGAAAAAATATCCTCAGATAATGAGGATGAAACTGTATTTAGAGTGCCTAATTTTACCGTTATCTATCAATTAATTAACATTGGATTGATGAATGGTGTAACCACATATCAATTCTTCATGTATCATATCATTAAGATGATCACATAAATGATAGTTGAATGTTATGATGATGTAATGTTGATCAAATACTAATAGCAATCTAATCACTTAATTGTTCCCTAAACAATATTTAACAAGCTATGGCAGCATAGTCTGAAGATGAATTTGTTGAAGTTATACTTTTTGGTAACATTTAGGATGTTCCGTTTCATTGTGATATTCCACAGTGACATCGAGGTTGGCCAGGAAAAGGCTAGTTTTATCTTAGCAATGTCACCCACCATAAATCTCAATGAATTAAGGGGTCTTTATGTTCTCCTCTCCTACATTCCGTGATTCATTTCCAAATATAATGTAATATCTGTCCTATTTACAAGGCTGATGAAGATTCAAATTTCCTACCGTGGAGATGATGAGTCCTAGGAATCCTTTAAATGTCTCAAGCAGTATCCCATGTACCCATCAGTCCTTATGCCCCTAGTGAAATCGTGGAAAAAATATATTATGTGGCCACCATGGGATGCTCCATATGAAACCTAAATTCCCAAAAAAATAATGCGGGGAGTGAGATAAGTCTCTACTAAAACATCCAGACCATGATAGACACCATGTTTAGATATAATTATTTTGATAAAAACATGCTTGCACTCATTTTCCTAGTTAAAAATATGAGGCATTTATTTTAATTCCATTAATTCTATCTAGTCCCTTGTATTGATCTACCCTATTATAACCTTATATGTCTTATGTTGTCTTAGTGCGTGAACCAATTGGTGGTCAGTATAGAGGAAAATAATATTCAGTTCATGTCAAAAAATTTAGTGGATGGGAAATCCCTTGAATATTTCCTTAAAAAACATCCTTCATGGAGGAAACACTATTGGACATCGAGCTTCAATATGAGGAGGTATTCTATACCCACGACACTCTATATACATGTGAGATTTATTTTTATAGAGCATCCATATGTACTATCAGTAGAAGGATGGAAAGCATGAAACTCAACTATGTTGGTCAAGGAGAGTATTTGTCTCTCTAGACATTGTAATTTCTCTATACTCTTTCTCAATATCCAGATGAAGAAAAAATAATGAGTCCAATACCAATCCATATTTTTGGGATTAGAAAATTCCCTAATGCTTCAAATATCCCACCTAAATATGAAATGGGATTCCGATCTAGTGATAAAGATGATTGATGGCGAATATTATATTAAAAAGGTAGAATTATCCCCCATCATTTTCTACGTCAGGAGACTAATAGAAAAATTACCTTTTGATATCAAATTGCATAATATTATTTTATCAAAAATGTTTCATGTCAATGAGATGGATAAAGTTTACAGTATTCTAGAAGTCCCTAATCTAGAGTAATAAACCTTCCATGTCACACGTCAAATAATTGTCTCATCGATCGTCAGATAAGATATGGGAGTATTGTCTCATTGATCATCATATGATACATGGAAAAAATCAATCTGATCCACAAATCCCCATACCATTATGAATCATATATATCCCCTAGATGGAAGGTGTCTATAATAGGTTATCTTAAAAATGGGACTCGTAGATAGATAAAGCCGAAAGGGAACCTATTTTTGTTCATGTAGCAAACTTTACTCTACAAAGTGTTCAAAATGAATATAATGCCATATACAAGAATGTATTTGATTAAATCCTCCCTAGATGAAGAGAAAAGGGGTAGATCCCTACCATCACTAAACAAGTCCACAAATTCTCTTACGGTTCCCATCAATATGGTACAAGTATCTCTGAAAAAATAACGAGGTTTGGATATTATTGGATGAACATTATATAAGACTATGTGGAATACAACAAAAATAATCATGTGATATATATTCATGAAATATTCATCCATAAACTATCCAAGTAGACGTAGAATCCATAGAATTTCTCCATAAACTGATTTGACCTCCATAAATCTTTTATAGAACCTCGAAAAGATAATCAAATTCAAGATACCATTTTCTAGACTATGAATTTATTCATATGGATCCATAATATGATCCTACGATCATTAAAAAAAATGGATAACCCTTTAAAATGGGTTTTATGATCCTTGGGCCTACCTGGAGAAACACTATGAAACCTATAACAATAATGTGTTTTGGGTCACTTATTGAATTTTTTCACCACACCCCCTGATCATCATTCATGTTCGAGATAAAATAACATAAGCTAATGACATATCATGTCTAATACAAGTGACCATAATATAACTCAATATCAGGTCCGACCCAAAATACCCTAAACTAAAAAAGAAATATCTAGGATAAAATACCATAATCTAAAGCAATATCGAGTCTAAACTGAAAACTAAATACTATTTCAATTTCTACTTTCAGCTAAAATACCATAATGTAATGTAATATCGGGTCAAATATAAAAGTACATAACTAATGAAATACAAATTTCAAGGAAAAACACCTTAAAATAAATAAATTCCATGTCTGAGATGAAATTCTTTAAACGAAAAAAATATTACATTTGAGATAAAAGATTATAAACTAATTTTATAGATGGTTCAAGCTAAAAAACACTAAACTAATGAAATATACGGTCCATGAAAAAAACATTATCTGAAGAGATATAAAGTCCGAAATGAAATTTCATATATTAAGGTAATATAGGGTATGAGTTAAATGACCTTAAAATAAAATTCATAGAATGTTAAATCTAAAATTCCATAAATTGTAGCTTGACATTAATTTAGCATGTGAAAGTCTATAAAGACTAACATGTGACCTTAGAAATAATATTTTTTCACTCATGAATATTAGAATATTTTTCCAAAGACAGAGTTATCCCCCTCTCAGACATATGTTATACCTGAAAATCTTAATTCATATCTAATGATCTCAATTAAACTATAACAGATTTACCATTATGGAACATCATGTTGGTGGGAATGTATGTCAAGTTTCCAAAAAGTATTAGTTATGAATTTCAGATTCATAAAATTAGGTTTATGTGAATTTATACAAGGGATGGGTATTGTTGGTTATTCGTATTGGAGTAGTGAATCATCATGAATATCATGGATTCAAGAAAACAGGAGGAAAATATAAAAGTTCAGGGGAAATTAATTCATTAATAATGACTAACGATGGAGAAATTGTTATACTCTATATTCTCTCCAAGAATATGAAATGAAATAGAGTACCTTGAATTATGATAGGATTCGAGTTAATAAATTGACCAAGATGGTGAGGTTCTAACACGAATGACTGATTGAAATCTATAGTGCCACTCTCCCTACATCTTATGGTTCTTCCCTAGGACGGAGAGTCACCACCAAAGAAGTCAAATCATAAAATATCTTCTATGTAGTAGCTAATAATAATTATGAGGATGAATTTTTTTACCTTATTTAGAAAATGAACTTATCACATATCTATATCATCTTAGTCTTGCTATCTATCGGTGTTTGAAATTTAGATATCAACTGGATGCCCTGCTCTAATGATTCCAACCAATAAAAAAATATAATATTAGAAGGATGTTTTTTTTGGGGGTTATCCACAACCCCCACTAATTATCAAATTTAGAGGGGTTTCAGAACCCCCTCTAAAAAATTTATCATTATTTTTTGAATTTATGGTTGCATTTTAAGGGTTGTTATATAAAAAACACTACTATTTAAATAATTAATAGTGCTATATGTTCAGTTTAATTTCTGAGGATATATATATAATATTCATTTGGATATCAGCAGATATATATTTGGGATTTTTTTTAAAATGGAAATAGTGGGGGTTCACATTCACCTCTAATCTCTTCCATTTGAGGGGGGTTTGAACCCCTGAAATTGAATAAATTAGAGAGTTAATGAACAACCACTAATCTCATTGATTTGAGGGGGTTTTGAACCATTTGTAATTTAAGAAAGTAGAGGGGGTCTTGATCCACAAATAATTTATGAAAATGGGGGGGGGGGGGGGGGTTAACCCCCCTAATATATAACCTTAGAGGGGGGGGGGGTGAACCCGTTTTAATTTAATATATTATAGGGGTTTCTGAAACCCTTCTAAATTATTAAAATTTTAGGGGTTTTATCCCCCTATAATTCAATAAAATAATGGGATTCATAAACATATCCTAATATATTTTATGAGAGGGGTTTTCAACAACCTATATTTATTTATTTATTTTTTTAAAAATCAAATATAAATTCAAATTATATAATATATACGCGTGCCTGATCATGGGTGAGTATATATATATTATATAAGAAAAATATATAAATGTTTTTAAATGCATTAATCACTTATTTATATAAAGATATTATTTAAATACGTTAAGTAAATACTTATACATATAATGGAAAATGTATTCATAAATAAAATTGGTCTATATTATACACATGTAATTATAAATATATTTTTGAAAATTTATAATATATATATATGTTGATATAAATAACATACATTTATATTATGTTTTTTTATATACTTGTATTATATTAAAAAAATTTATATAATTATGTAAAAATATATTTCTGTTACAATATGTATAAAAATTTATATAATAACAATAATATATATATATATATATATATATTAAACATTTATATTATATTGTAAAATAAATTATTATATATAATTTTGAATAAATTATATAGTTATGTACAATATATATAATGTACATAAATAAAAATATGTACATAAATATTATTTTATAATATTATTTACAAGAATATATATTTCTTGTTATAAATTTTATTTCATATAATATTATTTATAATAATATAAAATAATGAAAATATTATTTAAATATATTCATTAATATAATTTTATTAAAAATATTTCATAAAAAGAACCAATCTTGTTGTTTTTATAGTTTATATTATAATAATAAGATTTTCTTAATTAATATGTTAATTATTTTATATAATTTTTAATTAGAATTATATAAAATATAATTTCTTCAAATAATAATATATTAATGTACACATTATTATAGATTTATATTTATTGAAATGAAAATATATTAATATACATTATAATAAATATTGAAATTCATTAGATTAATATTTGTATAAATTTCACTTCATTTAATATTAATTATATATTTGTATAAATATTATAACATATGATATTAATTATATATAATATTCATATTAATTATACATAATATAAAATTTTATGTCATATATATGTATTTAATATATATATATATTTCAGAGAATATTAATTATATATAATATGATACCATTTAAAAAGTAATTATATATTAGTGTACGTATAAATAAACTCATATATTGAAATACATTATATAAATATATTTATAAATACTTTATACAAATACTATAAATAAATACTTATATATATATATATTATATAAATAATCATGAATATAATATATAAATATGTATTTAATTTCATAACTAATGTACATAAATATATAAATATATTTGTATATACAAAACATAAATGAAATTTGAAAAATATGTAAAATATATATTTACTCAAATGCATGTTAATACACATAAAAAATAAAATATATATATACATATATAAGTTGAATAAAATATAAATTTATTATAATATTAATACATAAATGCATAATATAAACATTTATATATTAATTTATATAAACAAGAATATGTTTTATACTAATATGTATTAAAATATTAATTCAAATAATGTTTATTTAAATAACCTAAAAATATATTTTTATAAATAAAATATATGAATATTTATAAATATAAAAATATTTAAAATATTAATGGATTATCCAGGTGCATAAGTTGTTCATGATGTTGCATTATAGATGGAGGATTGCAGGAATGATTTCCAATGGATTCTAAATTTTTAAAAGGCATTGACACATGGAGGAATTGGGTAAAGACGAGTATGGATGAGGAGTATTGGATGAAATGATGTGGAATTAGATTGAAAATGGTGTTAGTGGGGAACTAGATGGCAACAAGAGAGGTATAGTGGATGAGAGGGTGTGAAAACACGGTTCATAGTTTTGAGGATCGACCTTCTTCTTTTCCTTTTCCTTAAGTGTTTTTGAGAAAATATGGAAAATGAGGGAAAATCCCAAATTTTTGAACTACACGCCATGTACTTTTTCCACACGCCGTGTACTTCTAGCCGTGTTGGGAAGAGTACACAGGGCGTGTAGCCTTACCGTCGGGAAAGGGTGTAGGAACCGACTACATGCCGTGTAGTGGTCCTTTACAAGCCATGTAGTAAGTCGGCATGTCAAAAAGTAAGGTGGTGGAGCAGCAGCCAGCCGGGCAGCAGTACACGCCGTGTACTCAGGAGTACATGTCGTGTACTCTTGTTGGCAGGTGAACACTATGGCGGTGCCGCCAAATGAACAGTTAAATTAATGAAGTACACGCCGTGTACTCACAAGTACATGTCGTGTACTTTGTTTTTTTGTCTTAAAACAGGCAGTAGCCTCCTTATTTGGCAAAGGAGACACTTGAGCCGATTTGGAGCCAAAAGATGAGGTCATACCTTTGATGATCCTTCGGGTGTTCGTCTGGAATCTGATTTGGCTTCGGACGATCTAGTTGGAACCGCATGGGTAAGCCCTCTCCTATCCTGGTACCGTTCTTACCAATTATTACCCGAGGGGAAGTTATTTATGATTGAAGGGGTTTTTTTCTTCATCAGATCTACGCCGTTCCTGGGCGTTTCTGGAGTCGGCGTTCGGGTATAACGTTTGTTGGCATATAAGGTAGTTGGCTTTGTGTAAGTTTTTCCAACTGTCGTGCATTTTGTGCGTTTTTGTGCCACAAAATCGTGTTGGGGTGTCGTGTGGCCATGTATGTTGCTCTATTAAACACCTAGAATTGATTAGGTATTTAATTATGACATTAAAATGCTGGTTGGGATCGTTTCTTGGATCCAGAACCACCCTGGGGGTGTGTTCCACTGTTTATCCATTTGGTCAGGATACCCGAGAGTATGCCTTTAAAGTAGTAATTGTAGAATTTCCTTGAGAGGAATTGCTTGTTACTACTTGTTTACATGTTGGGCATGGCCCTTTTACTTGTTTATCCTGAGGGTGTTGTTGTGATTATCCTGTGGGCACAGAACTATTTTGCATGTGGGAAGTGTTATTTCGGCCTGAGGGCTACTTCTTTTGTGCCTATGGGTAGCTGACTCTGTGCCTTTGGGCGACACTACCTACGCCCGAGGGAAAACTTTGTTATGCTTGAGGGAAGATTCTTGTGTTGGATACTCATTACCCGAGGGTAGGAGTTTACGTGTCTGAGGACACTGGTTGTTTACTTAGAAATTCACTATGGTGATTTCTTATATAAAATGGATTAAATGAATAATTAAATGGACATTTAGTTGCTAAGTTAGTTACTTTGTAGAACTGCTTTCTTTATTCCATTTTACCACTGCACACTGTTGTTTTATGCTTACACGCAGTTGGGAACGGGCCTTTGGTGGGTGCCTACTGAGATATATTTCTCACACCCTGTTTGGGTCACGCTTTTCGGCTCAAAAAGATTACTTTGCAGCAGGTTTAGATAGGGGAAAGAGTCTCTATACAGGTACTTGACTGTTGCTGTGGAGTAGGAGAGAATAAGACCGAGCCTAGGCTCGCGATGCCGCTGCCAGCTGTTTTGCTTTGTTTTACTGTACTCTTCTATTTGTTGTATTGTACTGATGTATAACATGTTTTGGCTGCATTCTTAGAACTTGAAACATGTATCATCATCATTTATATATTTTTGGTTATTTTCACTATGGTAGTTTATTTCAGTTGTGAATGCTTTCCGCTTGCGCTGTTGTTGTATGTCTTATTTTGTATTCTGTTGTGCTACACTTTGACTAATGAGGGCATAGTTTCTCCACTATCAGACCTGAGCCCTCGCTGCTAGTCGACAGCCTCTAGCGTTTGGGGAAATGCGCCTGAGGTCACGTGGCGAACCGGGTTCGGGGAACCCGTTGCGTGGCACCTGGATCCGGGAGGTTTCAAAGTGGTATCAGAGCGTTTCTTTTCTTTGACTTACTATTTGGATTTAGAGTCAGGGAGAGGACGAATTGTAGTTGGTAATAAGTTGTGCCAGGTGTAGCTAACCCGTGTACAGGGAAAAGCCACTCTACCTCATATTTTTCAATTTTTCTAATTTTTCAAATTTTACTGTTGATATGATTTCACCGTCGGGTGACGCACATGTGTTGTGCTATTTATAATTTATCTATGGGTTCTCTTGAGTTGCAACCTGATGAGATGAGGGTATGCCATCTCATGCATCATATAGTCACATTCTAGATATCACATTCCATGCATAGATTCCATGCCATGTAGGTGCATTAGAATTTTCATGTTGTTGTGATAGTTTTTGTTCTAATAAATAATGCTTTTTTGATAGCTGATTAATAAATACATGCCTTGTGATATGGTATTTTTGATTGAGCTTGTTTATAGAATGGATGCCAAACCTTGGTTTTTGGGGAGTATGGGCCCCCATTGACCGGAATTTGGTGGATCATTGACTGTTTATTGGTTATAACACAAATGAGGTGTCAAACTTTGGTTCATGGGGAGTATGGGCCCCCACGGGTTGGAATTTGACACTTTTTTCAGTATTTTTTGCGTTCTGGAGAATATTCTGAGGCATACTGTCCGATAACCCAGTATACACGCCGTGTAGTATTTTTACACTGGCTGGGTATGGCCTTCTGTTCGGGAAGAAGAATGAACTTTTTGAGTACATGCCGTGTACCCTAAGTACATGCAGTGTAGTCTCTTCCCGTGTCACAAACTGTATGGGTGGAGACACTGGGTATGGAAAGGCATGGTTAAAACACGTCGTGTAGCCTTTGAACATGTCGTGTAGCATTGACCTGGAGTCCGGCCGTGTATCAAACTACATGGGTCGGTGAACTCCTTGATAGAACACGCTGTGTCAATAATGAGCACTCTGTGTAGTGTGACCTGGGGGCTCGGCCATCTAACTAACAACACAGGCTGGTGTCACCGTTCTTTGAACACATCGTGTACCTGTGGGACACGCCGTGTGGTCTTGTCTGAGGACAGACCGTGTGGAGTTAGCCGGGTGGCTAGGGAAAAGGGGTGATGTACACGCCATGTGCGGGTGTAACACGTCGTGTAGTTTCAATACGAGTAGTCGTCCGTGTCATAAGAGACACGGGAAATTGAAAAATAACAACATACACGCTGTGTAGATTAAGTACACGCCGTGTTGTTTTGTTAACGAGAGCCGTGTGGCTTAGCCGTGTCGAAGGACCCGGGCAGGGGAAGGGAAGTCAAGTACACGTTGTGTAGTCAGGATACACGCTGTGTAGTCTTATGTTGAAAATTTTGAGATTCCTTCTTCCTATTGCTTTCCTTGTGGTTCCTTCGCTTTTCGGTCTTAATAATCTTGAATCTGAGGCATGATTTTGACCATGTAGTGTCTTTCCACCTAGACGACCATGAGTTGTTCGCCAGGAGAGTGGCGACGATTAAACTCCAGAGATGGTGGTCCATAGGATACCAGTTGATCATCCGGCAGGGACAGATGCAGTACCATCTTCTATATCGGACACAGGCGTGGAGGCGCAGTTCTGTGAAGGCTTATTGCGGTTCATGTAGACCTTTAAGGAGGCACCGCAGGTTTCCACATCTATGGCCGAGCTGACACGTATCTTTCAGCAGCAGCATCCACCTACGTTTTCAAATGATGGCGGACCACATGCTGTAGAGTTTTGGTTGGGGTCGATGCGGACTATTTTCGAGCATCTTGAGATGCCTCTAGGGTGGGGGGTCAAGCTCTTGACTTACATACTGCGTGATTCGGCCAAGAGGTGGTGGGATGTTACCACCCAGTCAGAAAATCATAGAGACATGGTGTGGGATGATTTTCAGGAAGTCTTCTATGACTTCTTCTTTCCCGAGACACTGAGGGCAGATGGAGCTCGAGAGTTCATGAATATGCAGTAGGGCGCTATGTCAGTGATGGACTATTCTACTCATTTTACAGAGCATCATCATTTTTCACCCATGATGGTGGTTGATGAGGCGTTGTGAGCCAGGCGTTTTAAGGATGGTCTTCGGTATGAAATCTGCACGCTGGTGAATGTCTTCAGGTTTCCTACTATACACTTTATTGTGATCCTGACGTTGATTATAGAGAGGAACCTGCGGTAATTGAGTGGTGTGGGCTAGGGCAATTCAGCACCAATTACTAGTATTATTTCTTCTAGCAAGAGGTAGAGACAGATGGACTTCTCTCAGGGTGGCAGTACCAGTCAGAAGAATGCTTCAGGTTGCCAGGTTATGTTCTACCAGTGTGGTAGAGAGGGGCACAAGAGGCCGCAGTGTCCACGAGACCCAGTGGAGTGCCGAGCTTGCGGCAAGATGGGTCATCTACAACGCTTTTGTAGGGAGTTTCCACCAGTGGCTAGTGAGAGGGGTTCGGTGCAGACTCCACGTGCGGGAGTAGGACCAGTGGATTCTTACCAGTCAGGGAACTGGAACACGTCAGGGCGTGCAGGAAGAGATGGTGGTCATGGCTATGGTAGCCAGATGCCAGGATCTCAGAGGCAACAGGGAGGGACATCTCAGGGTAGCCAGGCTGTATCGCATGGTCGCGGCACTGGACATGCATATGCAGTGCAACAGACCCAGCATGAGCAGGATCCCAGACCTTCTACAGCCGGAGGTACTATTCTTGTAGCTTTTGTCTTGTCTTCAGTAATTTTTGATATCGGTGTTATTCATGGTTTCATATCTGTACCCATTGTGGAGAGCCTTGGGCTCTGTGTTTCATCTTCTTCTGATATCATGACTCTAGGCACTCCGTTGGGGACTAGGACGGCTGGTGTGTGTCAGTGTAAGTAGTGCCCCCTTGAGGTTGGTGGGTGCCAATTCCTTTGGGACCTCTATGTCTTAAAGAGGACAGCTTATGAAGTCATTCTCGGGATGGACTGGTTGGTTCCCTTTCGAGCCTTTGTAGACTGCTATCGTCGTAGGGTGTTTTTCAAGTCACCAAAGGGCGGAGAGTTTCTATACAAGGGCGAATGGGATGTTCAGGCAAGTTGAGTTGGACCAGAGCATCGTGTGGGAGGTGGAGTCACAACCCAGATTGCGAGTTTGTATCTGGATGACCAGGGGACTTGTCAGACTAATTTCCCTCCAATTGTTGATCGTTTTAGGGATGTCTTCCCAGATGACCTTTTGGGTCTACCTTCGATGCGTGATGTGGATTTATCTATTGAGCTAGTTCCAGGAGCAACACCGGTGTCCATTCCTCCTTATAGGATGGCCACACCTGAGTTGTAGGAGCTCAATAGGCAGTTAGAGGAGTTACAGGAAAATGGATTTATTCAACCCAGTAATTTTCTTTGGGGTTCGCCGGTCCTTTTTCTAAAGAAGGTGGATGGTACCCTTAGACTTTGCGTGGATTATCAGCAGCTGAACTAGTTGACGGTTAAGAACTAATATCCCTTACCAAGGATTGATGAGATTTTTGATCATCTTCATGGAGCACGAGTGTTCTCGAAGATTGACCATGGATCAGGATATCATAAGCTATGCGTTATACGATCTCATATACCTCTCACAACTTTCAAGAGTAGGTATGGTCTCTATGAGTATACGGTTATACCGTTCGGACTCACGAACGCGCATGCAGTTTTCATTCCTCTGATGAATCGTGTGTTCCATCCATATCTAGATTATTTTGTGGTAGTCTTCATGGAAGACATCTTTTTGTACTCTCATACTCGACATGACCATGCCACCCATCTTGAGATCCTATTGATTACACTGAGAGAGCATCGACTATATGCTAAGATCTCAATGTTCCACTTTTGAATGGACCAGATTCACTTCCTGGGTCATGTCATCTTAGAGGCAAGAGATTCAGTAGACCCAGAGAAGGTGAGAGCAGTAGTTTTTTGGGAGAATCCTAATAACTTGTTTGAAATATGGAGCTTCATAGGGTTTTCTGGTTACTACAGATGTTTCATATAGGACTTCTCCCTCTTAGCAGCGCCGTTGATGGGCTTGACTAAGAAGGGTGTGAAGTTCGTTTGGCCAGAAGCTTGATAGCCATCTTTTCAGAACCTAAAGGGAAGGTTGACATCAGCATCGATCCTGATACTCCTAGAGTAGGGGAAGAGCTATACAGTTTACTGTGGTGCATCAGAGATTGGGATGGGAGCAGTTTTGATGCTGGGGGACTGAGTTGTTTCGTACGGGTCTCGGCAGTTGAGGCCACATGAGCGGAATTACCTGACGCATGACCTCAAGTTGGCTGCAGTTGTACATGTGTTGCGCTGTTGGATACATTATCTATTGGGGGATAATTTTTTGGTTCTCACCGACCACAAAATCCTCAATTATATCTTTACTCAGCATGACTTGAATATGAGGCAGCGAAGGTGGGTCGAATACCTTCAGTCCTTCGATTTTGAGCATTTCTATACACCTGTTAAAGGTAATGTAGTAGCTGATGCACTGAGCAGAAAGAATCAGATACAAGAAGTGCAGGAGGCCAGTGGTGAGTGGCAGCTCATGTATTTGTTCTCTGAGATGCATCTGGAGTTTCACGACAGTCAGGGGCAGGCTTATCTTTCATCTTTATCTGTGACTTCTACCCTCCTGGACAGAATGAGGATGAGACAACTATCGGATTCAGAAGGCCTAGTTCTACAGAAATCTGTGGGGACTGAAGACCCTCCTCCGGGTTGGACGATAGGTGATGATGATTTTTTGCATTTCCATGGAAGAGTATGGGTTCCAGTGGATATACGTAGGGAGATGATGTGAGAGTTTGATGCTTATCTTGGGCAGTTCATCCCGGGGTTACCAAGATGTACCGTGACTTGAGGCGTCAGTAATGGTGGCCGGGTATGAAGAGAGATATAGCTAGTTTTATTACATGGTGTTCCACCTGTCAGTAGGTGAAGGAAGAGCACCAGAGGCCAGCTGGGCTATTACAGCAGTTACCCATTCCGGAGTGGAAATGGGATGATGTCACGATGGATTTCGTGACTGGGTTGTCGAGGTCACCTCAAGGAAATTATGTCGTGTGGGTTTTTGTGGACAGACTCATGAAGGTAGCTCACTTCTTGCAGATCAAGGATACCTTCAATTTTGATGAGCTCGGACGGATGTATATCCGAGAGTTCGTCCGTCTTCGTGGGGTCCCTCATTCTATTGTTTCTGATAGGGACGCCCCCTTTACATCTCGTTTCTGGCAGAGTTTTCAGAGGGCGCTGGGTACAAAGGTGCTTCTGAGCACAGCATACCACCCTCAGACAGATTGGCCAGTTATAGCGTACGATACAGGTGCTTGAGGACATGCTTAGTGCATGCGTCCTAGACTTTGGGGGATTTTGGGAGAAGAAAATACCCTTATTCGAGTTTTCCCATAACATTAGTTTTCAGGAGACTATTGAAATGGCACCATATGAGGCTTTATACGATAGGTCGTGCCGATCACCTTTGTGCTGATTAGAGGTAGGTGAGGCAGCTTTACTAGGGCCACAACTCGTACAGGAGACGTCTGAGCAGGTCCAGTAGATTCAGAAGCGGATGGCTACTGCGTAGTCTCGTCAGAAATCTTATACTGATCACCACAAACGACCCATGGAGTTCATGGTCGAGGATCAGGTTGTTCTATGTGTTTCACCGAGGATGGGACACAAACGGATCAGGAGACAGGGTAAGCTTTCATCGAGGTATGTGGGGACATTCGAGATTCTAGAGAGAGTCAGGATGGTTGCCTATCGGTTGCAGTTACCACAACGGTACCGAGCCAAGCACGAAGTATTCCACGTGTCCCAGTTGCGTCGCTACCATTCAGACTAGTCTCACACCTTTTCAGCCAGAGGATGTTGAGCTTCAGCATGATGCATCCTTTGAGGAGCATCTGATCCGTATCATTGACAGGATCATGAAGGTTCTCCACGGCCGGTCAGTTCCTCTAGTACGGGTGAAATGGAAGCATGGCCGAGTGCAGGACGAGACCTTGGAGCGGGAGGCCGACGTACGTGCTCAGTGGCCAGAGCTGTTCTGAGATTTATCTTCGCCACCATTGGAAGGTAAATTCGGGGATGAATTGCTATATGGGGGGAATTTTGTAAGAACCCGGTTCTTAGTTTTGAGGTAGGGGATTCTTCTTTTCCTTTTCCTTAAGTGTTTTTGAGAAAATATGGAAAATGATGAAAAATCCCAAATTTTGGAACTACACGCCGTGTACTTTTTCCACATGCCGTGTACTTATGGCCGTGTTGGGAAGAGTTCACATGGTGGGTAGCCTGGCCGGCAAAAAAGGGTGTAGGAACCGACTACATGCCATGTAGTGGTCCTCTACATGCCGTGTAGTCAGTCGGCAGGTCAAAATGTAAGGTGGTGGAGCAGCCGCCAGTCGGGCAGCAGTACACGCCATGTACTCAGGAGTACGTGCCGTGTACTCTTGTCGGCAGGTGAACAGTGTGGTGGTGCCGCCAAATTAACATTTAAATGAATGAAGTACACATCGTGTACTCAGAAGTACATGTCGTGTACTTTGTTTTTTCGGCTTCAAACAGGCAGTAGCCTCCCCATTTGTCATAAGAGACACATGAGACGATTTGGAGCCAAAATAGGAGGCGAGACCTTTGAAGATCTGTCGGGTGTTCGTCTGGAATCCAATTTGGCTTTGGACGATCTCGTTGGAACCGCACGGGTAAGCCCTCTCCTCTCCTGGTACCGTTCTTACCAATTCTTTCCCGAGCGGAAGTTATTTACGTTTGAATGGGTTTTGTTATTTGTCAGATCTACGCCGTTCTTGGGGTTTTCTGGAGTTGGCGTTCGGGTATAACGTTCTTTGGCGTATAAGGTAGGTGTCTTTGTGTAATTTTTTCCAACTGTTGTGCATTTTGTGCGTTTTTGCGCCAATGACCCATGTTGAGGTATCGTGTGGCTCAGGATGTTGCACTATTAAACACATAGAATTGATTAGGTATTTAATTATGACATTAAAATGCTGGTTGGGATCATTGCTTGGATCCATAACCACCCTAGGGGTGTGTTCCACTATTTAGCTGTTTGGTCAGGATACACCAGGGTATGCCATTAAAGTAGTAATTGTAGAATTTCCTTGAGAGGAATTGTTTGTTACTGCTTCTTTACCTATTGGGCATGGCCCGGTTACCTGTTTAGACTGAGGGCGTTGTTGTGATTAGCCTGTGGGCACTGCACTATTTAGCCTGTGGGCTGTAGTTATTTTGTCCTATGGGCAACTTCTTCTGTTCATGTGGGCAGCTGACTCTGTGCCTGTGGGAAACACTACCTACGCCTGAGGGAAAACTCTGTTATTCCTGAGGGAAGATTCTTGTGTTGGATACTCGTTACCCGAGGGTAGGAGTTTACGTGTCTGAGGACACTAGTTTTTTACATAGAAATGCACTCAGGTGATTTATTATATAAAATGTATTAACTGAATAATTAAATGGAAATTTTACTATTAAGTTAGTTACTTTTTAGAACTTCTTACATTATTGCATTTTACCACTGCGCCCTATTGTTTCATGCTTAAACGCAAGTGGTCACCGGCCTTTGGTGGGTGCCTACTGAGATATATTTCTCCTACCCTGTTTGGGCCACACTTTTCGGCCCAAACAGATTACGTTGTTGCAGGTGTAGATAGGGGCAAGAGTGCCTATACAGGTACATGACTGTTGCTGTGAAGTAGGAGGGCATGGGACCGAGCCTGGTCTCGCGATGCCGCTGCCACCTGTTTTTCTTTGTATTACTGTACTCTGCTATTTGTTATACTTTACTGATGTATAACATGTTTTGGATGTTTTCTTAGAACTTGAAACACGTAGCATAATCATTTATATATTGTTGTTTATATTCACTAGTGTAGTTTATATCGGTTGTGTATGCTTTCCACTTCCACTGTTGGTGTATGTCTTATTTTGTATTCAGCTGCGCTACACTTTGACAAATGACGGCATAGTTTCCCCACTATCAGACCTGGGCCCTCGCTGCTAGTGGGAAGCCTCTAGCATTTGGGGAAATGCGCTTGAGATCACTTGGTGAACTGGGTTCGGGGCACTCGTTGCGTGGCACCCGGATCTGGGACGTTACAGAGGGGAATGTGACAGAGAATGGGTGAGGAGGGGAATATGAGGGTCAAGCATAGGGGGTGGGGAGTATGCACATCTCATGAGGGGTAAACAAAATATGATGGAGATGGGTGGGATCATAGGAGGATTGAAAAAAATATATTATTAGGTGGGTTTTGGAAACCACCTCTAAATTTATAAATATTAGGGGTGGTTAAAACTGTCCCTAAAAATGTACATAATTATTCATTAGAAGCATTTTCAAACCACCCATCAAATAATAGATACATTAAAGGTCATTAAAACCACATATACATTATTCTATTTACGAGTCCGTACTAATATTATAGTGGGTTTAAACCCCCGCTAATTATACCACCACTAAATTCTATATTACATAACCAGAATTTCCCCAATGGAAACTCTAACAACACATGTCAGGAACATTAGCGGAGGCTCCTCATAACAAACACTAATGTTCATAGAGGGGTTTATAGACCCCTCTAATCTGGTCAGTGTTTCATAATAGAAACATGTTTTATCTTATTAGGTAGAAGAACATCATCCCTAAAATCATGTCATTCCCTCTCATTGATGGCCATGTCCCACTGAGTTAGGATGATTTTGATAATGATGTCATTCAATGTATGTCGATCAAAACCTCATTATCTCGGGTCAGGAAACAACTTATATAGGTGTTTACTAGGGTCATGAAATGTTTTTAAAGGAGTCTCCGTAATTAAAGTATAAATTTGATTCTAGAGTAGGATTTGTTGCATCTAATCTTGTATGACTGATAAAGTAGAAGCGAAGGTAAGAGGAATAACTAGTTGAGCTGGTGAAGTAGTAGAAGAATAATACTGATATTATCATATTCTGATAGGAGTATCGTCAATAACATACACTATAAAAAAAACCTCCTAAATAGATTCTATCTCACAATCATGATTGGAATCACTATAATGATTGATATATTTTAACGTCTCCCCCATGTGTTCAATCAATTCCATCACCGCCATAGAACAATGTGGGTGGTGATGGAAAATACATGTCCACATGTCATTCGAACAAGCTTGGCACCCCATCTGGATAAGATTATACTCATGAATGGGAATAATCCATGGAAAAAAATATGGGACCATTTTCTGGTGGATGTATGATCTCAGTATCAGGATATTCACCTGCCATCATCATCCAAAACTAGAAGATGTCCCCAGGATGCTGCTCTCCTTGTATGCGAGCCAAGGGAAGTTGGAAGACCCCATTGATTCAGCCAAAATGTTATGTGAATCAATATGTTATGAAAGGATCATACATGGGTCCAACCCAATATATGTTCAATGTTATACGATATGATATAGTGTCTGGAATCCTAATGGAATAATATAATTCATATCAATGAAGATGCTCTGCTAAATAGCCAAATAGATACATGAGGGGATCACTGATCTTGTAACAGTTTATTCCATGTGGAATATGGACTAGAAGCTTATACATTTGTGAAAAGACCATAATTTTAAAATGGATGTGTTTTCCTTCTACATTCCATGCCACCATCACCAAATTGATGATATGGATCCTTGAACATGCATCCCTAGCAAAGAAAATATTGGGACAATTTTGGATGAAGAGGTAATTATAAAGAGTTTTTTTGAAGAGTATTGTCTTTTTTATTCAAAAGGATAAATTGGTTCACTTTGTGACTGAGAGGTGGTGATCTATGTGCATATGGAATCTAAAACTTTGAATAAAAAGGCGGTACATGAACCACTGATGAAAAAACGCTTCACAGAAGGAGAAAAATCACTGGTGGAGGTTGTACCACATTTATAATCTAGAAATATCAGATCAGATTTATTTTAAGTTTTATTTTCCTATATATAAGACCTAATACTATCATTAAGGGTGAGATATTTTCATTAGATAACATCTTATTTCATAGGATGAATTTGGTGAAGTCTGAAGAGTTTACATGGGAGGATTCAGTGAAGGGAAGAGTTGATGAGAAAGTGTTTCACTGAAGGATGAAGTAGTTTTATTTGAATCATTTCACAAAAGGATATTATCTTCAGAGAGAATTTGTGTAAGTGTGTTGCAGGGATTGATAGTCTACAAAGGAAAGGGGTTCTTGAGGTTTTGGTAGCCTATGAAAGAGAGGTCTTCTGAGGAGTAGGGGCGGTCTGCAAAGCATCATTAGTACACAGAATAATTTCCATCCATGGATCCAAGAGAGTATTCAATATAATTGGTGGTCCATGAATCACTCATTTTATGTGCTGAAAAATATTTCATGGAGGTTATAGGTAGCCTATGGGGGAAGCATGATTGTTCGCAGAGGATTGAAGGATGTTCTTACCAGCTACTGGGTCGGAAAGTGAATAATTTTTTTGAAAGATAAAATTTGTGACTATTTACCAACAATCAAAAAAACATTGTGTCTTCCTATTTGTGATAAGATGGATAACATGAATGTTTGGACTATTTTCAATGATCTACATTAGTTTAAGGGAACATCCTACTCATTATATTTCACATTAAATGATTTTTTCGAGATGATTTTTTAGTGAGGACTATATCCAACTATATTAATGAGTAGATACTATTATTGAGTAGTTAACCTTATTGACTCACGTGATCCATTGGGTGTGTGTTCAAATTGAGTTCAGCATAGAAATTAATTTTTAATCAGTGGTTATGGTTATTTCATTAGCATGAAAACATAATGGAAAAATATTTCCCAGATTCACAACCTCCCCCTCTCAGTAATACTTGAATACTAACTTGGAACTGTCAATTGTCATTAGATTGGAAGGTTTACATTATTTTATTCATTGATAATGTTTTGAAGAGTTGTTTTGAGGGAGAATATGAATTGTGGGAATAGTAATGGGATTCAGAAATTGAAACAGAAATAATTACCACACAAGGAGAGAGAGAATGATTCTTTTTCTTATATATGTTAGGGTATAATGTTATTGATGGTATAAGTGATGGATTTACTCCAATAGATGATCATGTTCCACATACACATATTGATTAAAAGAATCATGAGAATGGTGAAAGAGATAAAAATTATTTAATCTAATCACTTTCAAGAAAATGTGTTTTTAATGGTGAAAGATGATTCCATTACTAATGGTAACTAGGATAAGCTGAAAAACATCAATAATAAAACACAAAATTGTAAAAGGAAAAAAAATAAGCTAATAGTATACAAATTTAAAAATGGTTGAGTTTTACTCAATTGGGGGATTCTTTACCTTGGTAATTGAAATTTTCATCACAATTCAATGTCGTGGTGAAAAGTTTGAGGATTCTATAGTTGTTGAAGAGATCCTAAGAATTAATACCAACAAGATTGATGCTAAAGTTTCATCAATAGAATCTAGAGACTAAGAACCATTATCTCTAGGTGACATTCATAGAACTCTCATCATTTATGAAATAAGAAGAGATAAGTATACATATGGAAAATAATACATGATATGGAGTTGTATGTGAATGACACGAAGAAAGAAAAGTCTAAAAAGAAACTGTAGGAAAATAATGTTGATGACTAACTCTATGAATGAGGTATTTAATGATGTTAAGGAAATTTTATCCTTATTTTCTAAAAATTCTAGAAGAGGTTTAGGTAAATATGAAGGGTAAGTTCCAATGATGTGTTTTCAATGTAGATCCAATGGGAACTTTGCATCTAATTTCCTTCAATGAAAGTGAAAAGAAGATAGTGAGGAAGTTGAATGAAGTCCAAACAGCTTTTGGAAGAAATACTTTGATAAAGATAAATATTTTCCCAGAGGTAAGGATAAAAATTTCTTCGAATCTAAAAGAAGAATCTTTTTAGCTAATGATTAAGATGAATACGATAAAGAAATTGAATCTAAAAAATCATTTACCGAGAGAGATAAAGAGAATACATTTATCATTGTAGTAATATTGAATATTTCAAAAGAATTAGTTCTGAAGACGAAGAAACCTAACATGAATCTCATCTAAAAGAATAGATGAAATAATTTCAGAGAATTATCATACTATTTGAGAAGGAAAATAATATTTTTATAAAAGAATATTTCTCATTAAATACTCTAGATGGTTTTCTTGATGATAATGAAAAGATAGTAAAAGAAATTATTGATTTTAAAAATTCCATTTGGAATGAAAATATTTGTAATGAACATCTGGATGTCAAGCTGAAGTAAAATTAAGAAGATATTTAACTAACCCAATTTAAATATTCAAAAGTTAAGTAGAAAAGTACATTATTTAAAAATTATCTCTCTAATTTTGGTGGGTGTTATGATAAGTATGAAACTAAGAAGGATAAATAAATGTTACCGTTAAATTATTAGACGATTTATCAAATTGGTTATTAGAAGAATAATGTTTGGAATCTTATGTAATTGAAAAAATATAACAATGTTGGAAAATAATAACTTTATAAAATTCTTGAGTTGGAAAATCAATTATTACGTCTAGTTCTGATTTGTCTGGAAATATATCTAAGCTGGAGAATAATGATTCCTTTGAAAATAGAAAGTTTGTTGGTCAAAATTATTCAATTAACAAAGTTACTTAGAATAACACTAACAACACTATCCAATATGAAAACATCAGAGTAAAAAACTATTTCTATGTATCTATCTAGTATTGTGGTGGATTTGGACACACAATAAATATATTTTGTTCAGATAAACAATATCACTACTATTCCACATGTTTGGGATGGAAGCGTTTAATGGGAATTAAATCCTATCAATATATAATGTGTGATAAGTATGTTATGAAAAAATGTAAGACGGATGGTGTAAAAATTAAGAATAGGTTCCAACCATTGGAAACTATTTTTGAAATATGTGAACAATGGGTATATATTCCAAATGTTATTCTTATATTTTAACTGGCCCAACAAACGTATCTTAACAATTCTCATTAGATGGTGGTCAACAATGAATAGAAAGATGAAAAATAGCTAGTTGTTTATTCTACATAGTAATTTTTAAAATGAGAATGACATTAGAATCATGATAGTGTTAGTTCTTCTGATAAAAAGGGAGATCTAAATATTTTTATGAAACTGAAGGAATTCATTGAAGAAATAGTGAGATTTTTTAATGATGAATCCTTGATAATTAATTTTGTTGGACCTACCATCATTGGAAAAGAGAAGATGAAATCCATGAAAATTGTATATGTTGATGGGTTGAAACACATTATGTTCAGTTTTCTAAATTTTATATCGAGGGAAAAAATTTAAATTTAGAAAACATGGGTATGTTGTGGAAAGTGAGGATGATGGAACAATTGTTACAAGAGGCCAATTTAAAAAAGGAAACATGTTCCATGTTAGTGAAATAGATTATATTTTTTTACATAAGTGTGGGGGAAGAAAATAAATTATGGCATAAAAAGATGGGAAACTGGTCTCTGAAAAAAACGAGAAAGTTATAAAAGAGAGAAGGTGTTCGATATATTCAAGTTATGTCAAAATGAAGAGACAGGTTTTTCACTATCTGTCAAGAGGGACAAATTGAAAATTATGGGCATAAGAAAGTTCAAATTTGTTTAAAATGACCCCTATATCATTTTTATTATGATATATGTGGGATAATAACAAAAAAAATAAACAAATGGAGATATGTACTTGATCAATTTCATTAATGAATTTACTCACATTACTTGTGTTATGTATATGAGACATAAGTAAGGTTCTCTGAAAATGATTAATAGATTTAGATGGAAATAAAAACATAAATTTGAGTATTTAGTAAAGAAGTAAAGAAATGATAATGATTAGGAGTATAATAATAGATGGTTTGAATATTATCATTAGAAGCATGATATTTAGAATGTTTTCAGTTTACCATACAATGATAAACAAAATGGTGTTGCTGAATGAAATAAAAGAAGTCTAGAAGAAATGAGGTGAATATTTTACAAGTGAATGGTAATTCTTATTACTATTGGAGTAAATCCATGAGTAGTATTGTGTATATTCCAAACCTATGTTTATATATAGAATTTCTATATTTGAACTCATGTGAAATGTTTTATGAAAAAATTAATTTTTTAAAACATAACAGTTTTTTAGAGTCTATGCATCCCAAAGATAAGTGGTGGAAAACATAAAATGCTTTAGAAATGAGGAGAAGATCTATTTTTTGTAATCTATGATCTGGAATGAAGATGATATAAATGTTTTAACAAAGATACAGAAATAATTTTTTATTCTGTTCATGTGAATGTTACTAAAAAGAATAAAGAAGAAAAGAATACTTTTTCTTATATAGAAGTTGACAAGGATAAATAATGGTTTGTAAATAATTATAATAATTCCCCCTACAGAGGTAATCATACTCATGAAGAATAATTGCAATCATCTATTTCAAGTGATGATGAATACACTCAAATGACATATCTTGAGATAATAATATATGTATAGGCTCATAAAATTAGTGGGGATCACAATTGGAAAGTTCAATAATGAATAATTATAAATGTTGTTACATATAGTCCATTGAATTCAAAAGTCTGGCCGAGTGATGTGAATGGAGCTTTTGAGCATCTGAAATGTGTTCTGGATATGAAATAATAACATGATCAGATAGAAAAGAATGATACTTGGGAAATCAGACCAAATCTAAATGAACAAAATTTTATTTGTATAAAAAGGGTTTTCCGGAAAAAGCCGAATGAGGAAGGTGAAATGGTAATTAATAACACATGATTTTATTGAAATGGTTACTCGTAAATTGATGGTTTTGATTTTCATGATACTTTTTCACTGGTTAAATGTTTAGAAACAATTATAGTATTAATTTTTATTTTTGTAAAATGATGTTTAGACTTTTTTAAATGCATGTGAACTCAGCATTTATGAATGGGGATCTTCATGAGGTAGTTTACATTGAACAACCACATAGATTTGTTTTTGTGAAATATGAAATTCAGGAGTGAAGGTAGAAGAAATCCATGCATGGGATAAAATAGCTCATGGGGAATGGATGTCATAATTGGATACATTCTTAAGGAAGATGAATTTTAATAAAAGATGAATTTATAAGAAATTTACATCAAATAATGTTAGGAGATTTCACTCATCATAACTTCTTATGTTTATGAAGTAATCACTGATAGGAATGTTGAATGATCTTGTGAATGATTTTATAAATAGATGAAAATTTTATTTGACATGACTATACTTGGAGAACTGAAATAGTTTCATTGAATACAATTTATATGTCACGACCAGTCCTCGGGGCCCGTGCTGTGACTACACCAAACCCGCCTTCGGTAGGCCAGGGGCTGGCGACTTGCACCAAAGGCGTAAATCCCGATATCTGGGAAGGAATTGCCATTAAAAAACATAAACACATCCAACCAGAGATCAAACGGAAGTAATACAATAAGTACAAAATAAAGTGCTAAAAAGTAAATGGGCCAAAATACAAATCCAACTGAGAAGTACAGCTACAGAATGGAAGTACGCCAGAAAATACAAACCGCTGTAAGATAGAAATAGCTCCTGGGTCATCCACCTCGAATCCTACCTGAAGGGTAGGTACATATATCCTCCTCAACACTCTCTCCCACCAACCTCCTCTGAGTATCGTCTCATCGTGAAGTCCACCTCTGTGTACTGACACGTTGTGAGGTCCACCACTGGGTTCTGGCTCGTCGCGAGGTCCACCTCCTGGTATCGTCCAGTCCTTATACACTCGATCTTTGTCAGCATTGTCCTTCATCTACATCCAACACAACGAGGTGTGGGCATAGCCCGTGCAGGGGTGAGTATAACATTACTCAGTAGGGATCCTGAGACCCTCAAAGTCTCCCTAAATCAAACAAGGATAACCACAAAGAAAAGATACAAACATGAAGTATCAACCAACTCTACTTAGGTATATGCCCACACATATACCAATGTCATCAATTCCAGTTAAGCTCCAACTCATGAGCCCAAGTACAACCCAGTCCAAACAGGAAAGCACAACCAGTCCACACAGGAAAACACAATCCAGTCCACACAAGAAAACACAACCAGTTCACACATAAAATCACAACTGGTCCACACCGGAAAACACAACCTAGTCCACACAAGAAAACATAGCCTGTTCACATAAGAAAACACAACCCAGTCCACACAGGAAATCAAGTCAATCACTTCGATGATAAAGATTGAATGTCAAGACTCAGCTCAGACATGTAAACTACTCACGATGTGGGGTGGAGATGATTATCTATAGCCTCTGAATCATCTCCTCTGCCGATCCTATGTAGGATCCAAGTACAGAACTCGTCGCTGCCAAACCCACTTAGGATTCATGTACAATAACCATCACTGTCGAACCCACGTAGGATCCACGTACAGTCATTATCGCTACCGAAACCATGAAGGATCCATGTACAGTCATCCTCAATGCCGAACCCATAGAGGATCCAAGTACAGTCATCATCGTTGCTGAACCTACGTAGGATCCATGTACAGTCGTCCTCGTTGTCGAACCCATGTAGGATCGAAGTACAGTCGTCTTCACTGCCGAACCCACGAAGGATCCAAGTAGAGTCGTCCTCGCTGTCGAACCCACGAAGGATCCAAGTACAGTCTTCCTCGCTGTCGAACCCACGTAGGATCCATGTACAGTCGTCATCGTCATCATAGTCGGAGCCAACTCTATGGTTCCAGCACACAGCATGCTAAATTCCGGGAGGGTCTGCTCCACGAGCCAAGGGGTCAATACATAAACTGTCACGAATTCCATAGTTGATGAATCACAAAGTTCCGTCTCATCAGTAGGAACTCAACATAACAGACAACGTGTCAATTTGACGTCCGATTTGAGAGTTATTGGCTATTTCATCCTAGGGGCCTGGTTGGTTTTTAATCTAAAACCAATCAAACCATAATCCAGCTAGGTCCAAACCTCGAGCGAAGTAATTCCAATGAACCATATCACTAAGAGGAATCCAATAAAGTCAACGGAAGGCCAATCGGACATCCAGATCCCAAGTTATAAGCATTTACGCTCTAAGGGCCCAGTTGGTTCTGTGTTTGAACCAACCCGGCCATAACCAAAGTTCTCTGAAACCTTGAGTGTAATATAATTAAATAGCCGACTTGATCCAAGGATCCTAACTCAACTAACGGTGCATCGATCGAAGGTCCGTAACTCATGTTATGGGCGTTTGAATGAATCTGTCTGAAATTAGGGGGGTTTGGGCCCAGACCAACCCGGCCCAATATCCAATGGGTCGGCCCGAACCAGGCGACCCGACCCAAATCGGGGTCCGGCCCAATTTGGTGCGACTGGACTCGGCTGGTGCGGACTGGCTCGGCGCTGGCAGCTCGACTCTCGTCCAAGCGGGATGCGAAGGGGGGGGGGGGTTACCCCCCCCCCCCTTGATTGAGGAAATGGCCGACCATTAAGGCCATCCGTTGTTGTAACTACCGGACCCGAGGGGGTCCTTCCTCCAGCTGGTGCCGGAGGCCGGCTCAACCGGCCGCTACTCTGAACCGCCGTGGCTCCTGCACATCCAGCGCGGTGCGACAGCGCCACACCCCTCCGTCGCGCCCCTCCGTGGCGGCCCACTCTTGGGCAGGGTCTCCATCATCATCACCAGCACAGGCGTGACGACACTGTGCACAATAATCATGGACTACCTCAACCGCATCCCTTTTTCGTTCCTGCACGGTGCAACTTAACTGCACCACTGTAGTCTCAAGTTTCAAAGATAAACAACAAGAGAATGGGAGGAGATTCGTCCATGTTTGTGGAGTCCGACCTCCTACCATTATGTTGATAAAAAGAGGCCAAAAGAACTAGAATTCTTAATGACAAACAAAGTTCAATTTTAATTAAATAAAATTGAACATAACCCCTACCTCAACACAAGTTTTCGAACAATGAGCGTCGCGGAATGGGGTTCTGTAAACGTCAACAAAGAGCGTCCGATGAGGAAGCGGTGTCTCCCATTCTTTGACATGGAGATAACATTGAATGGCGTGATGTCGTTGGAAAGTTCCTCCATCGGTGCCTCCTCCTTTATCTTGGTGGAAGAAGAAGACAGAAGAATCTGGGTCGCCAAGTTGACGATCCTTGACGATGTTTTTTCGTTCTTCGTTGAGGATGAAGTTCTTCGAGAGAACATAGAGATCTCTTCCCAATATCCTCACAGAACAAGACAACCTAATAAAATAAAGCCTCCCCTTATTTTATTCTTTTTTCATGCTTTTCCAAAACTCAAAAATTCAAAATTTAATTCACTTAATTAATTAATCTTGAGTTGTCAAATTAAATAGGTTGTTTTGTTGGAAATATTAATGTGGAAGAGGAGAATCCACCTAATTAAAAACAAGGGAGGTTTAAAGAGATTTTAGGGGGTTATGGGGAAAGTGAAAAGATGGGGGATCGAGTGGGCCCCACCTCTCCTTTATCCTCTCAAGAGATGTTAGCAACCTAGTTGGTCTGACCCCAACTTCCACACATAGGTTATAATCAAATAGATAAGAAATAAAATTTTAACACATATTTTATTTCAGTCTTCAATTAAACAAATTTTTTTAGACAACTCCTCTCGAGGAAACACATCTTCGAAAAAGGTCCTCTTATGAAAAAACGGGCGTTGTGGTTTCATCGGTGCCCTAAGATTTAAATTCTGAGAAACAGATCAAAATTTAGAAAAACCCACTAATTTGTTCACTGAACATACATGAGATAATCTTTGGAAAATTATTCCGGGCTCACCGGGCCATGAAATCAGGTGCCGTTAGAAACTGCATACATGTAAAATCACACAGAAATTAAGAAAAAAAAATCCTTGAAATTTACGAGTCTTTACATTACTCCCACCTCAGGGATTTACGTCCCCGTAATGATTCATCACAAACAAAGGGAAAAACTGAGGGTATTGTGCATTCATCTGAGCCTCTCGCCCCCATGTGCTCTGCTGGAGGTTCTCGTGCTTCCACCAGATGCACACTAGAGGAATCGACCGTCCACGTAAGATCCGCTCCAGTCGATCCTCGATCTCCACCGTGACCTCCGCAAAGGTCTCCATGTCATTTATGTCCAGTTCCCCGTGATCAATGATATGCATTGGGTCATGCATGTATCACCTCAGTTGGGATACGTGGAAAACGTCGTGAAACTAGTGCAACTGTAGTGGAAGAGCCAGGCAATAAGCCACCTCGCCTATCCTGTTGAGAACGTGGAATGGATTGAAGAAGCATGGACAAGACTTGCCGCCCCGGCCAATCCTCCGCATTCCACGTTGAGATGAGACCCGTAAGGAAACATGGTCTCCATCCTCAAACTCTATTGGTCTACGCCTCCTGTCAGCATAGGACTTCTGTCGGCACTGAGCAGTCCTCATCCGCTCCTGGATGATCTGTACCTTCTCCGTCGTAGCCTGAACCAACTCATGATGCTCTCCTAGCTCTACTTCCACGTCTTCTTCTCTACAGATTCTTCTATCCTTAACACCTCTTCTTCTTGAAACATTTTACACGCCCACGTCTCTGAGACTGGTGCCAGTTTCTTGCTCTTCCAATGCTAACATTCTCTAGCTGTAACCGACCATCTAATGAATATTCCACCACAAAGCTTATTTCTAGCATCCTAACATATGTAGGAATACATAGAGGATAAGGTGTTGGATCGGATATCCTTAAGTACACCATGATCAGAAGTCTGAGATCTATAGAACTGATCAAATCGTAGTCATCGAGTACCAGGAATGGTTTGGTACGCCCCAATAAATACTCAGCTACCGACATGTCGTCCTGCCGATGTTGTATAAACTCTAGAAAACTCTCAACCACCTCCTCAAGTGAGTCCTCAGACGCTTGTGAGTAGGGCTCTCCCCGGAACCTGAGGGGTATCTGTTGCTGAAACACCTGTAAGACACTAATCCTAGATGTGTCATCTACCAGTACCATAGGTTGAAACCGCTGTCCAACAGGTAGTGATATAGCTGTCACAATACCTGAAGGTACTATCTCAGGCATCAGTCCACATACCGAAGCCTCAACACTATATAGACCAACCTCATGGTCTCTCACTGAGATAAACTAGTAGTTAATATCACCATCTAATCTACTAGTGTCTAAACTAGGCGTATAACTATAGCAATCGCCTCCATCCAGTCCACTACTGGCTAGGAATCTATCTTGCCTCATAACCTCGGAGGCCTCTACTGCTGGAACTCGTGCAACGTGCTCTTCCAGCATGCACAATACACTAGTACAACTGGTGGAATTGTCTTCCCAGTGGGTGGTGGTGCTGTTGGTACACAACCTGAAGGTGCCAACATAGTAAGAGGGCCCTACACCGGAGCCTCATCGCTCGATGGGCCGTCATCGTGTACTCTCTCTTGGGAACCCTAGCTAGCTATCTTCACAGCGGCCTCCTGATAAGGAACAGGTGCGCCAAGGTCAAAAAGTTATACCTGGTGAGCTGAATCAATGTGACCACAAAGGGAACTCTTGAAACACACACACAATCAGTGTTTTCATGCACTGAGTCGGAATTCAGAGGTCAAGGTCCTAGTGTATGGATATGTCGGCCACCACACCAACACTGGACTCCCTAGACTGAAAACCACACTCAATACTCTTAACAGTATCGCTTCACAGAAAATAATGATCAGAGTTCTGAGTTCTGTGGTAGAACCGACTCCTCTAATACAAATTTGTCACGACCCATCCTCGAGGCACGTGCCGTGACTACCCCAAGCCCGCCTTCCATAGGCTAGTGGCTGGGGTCTAGCATGAAAGGAATAAATCCCTATATCTGGGAAGGAATTTCTTTTATAAAACATAAACACATCCAACCAGAGTTCAAGCATAAGTAATGCAATAAGTACAAAATGAAGTGATAAAAAGTAAATGAGCCAGAATATAAACCCATCTAATAAGTACATCTACAACTGAATGAAAGTACAACAGAAAAGACAAACAGGTAGAAGATAGAAACAGCTCTTGGGGTATCCACCTGGGATCCTACCTGAAGGGTATGTATAGATATCCTCCTCAACTCTATCACCCGATAACCTCCTCCAAGTACTGTCTCATCGTGAATTCCACCTCCGTGTACAGACCTGTCGTGAGGTCCACCACTGGGTACTGACTCGTCCTGAGGTCCACTTATGGGTACTGTCCGGTCCTTGTACACTCGATCTCTGTAAACGCTGTCTGTCGTCGGCATCCAACACAACGCGGTGCGGGCATAGCCCGTGCAGGGGTGAGTATAACGTTACTCAGTTGGGATCCCGAGACCCTCATGGTCTCATTAAATCCAACAAGGATAACCACAATGAAAATATACAAACACAAAGTATCAACCAAATCTACTTAGGTATATGCCCATACATATACCTAAGTCATCAATTCTAGTTCAGCTCCAACTCACGAGCCCAAGTACAACCCAGTACACATAGGAAAGAACAACCAGTCCACTTAAGAAAACACAACCCAGTCCACACAGAAAAACCCAACCAGTCTACAGAGGAAATCACAACCAGTCCACACAGGAAAACACAACCCATTCCACACATGAAAATCTAGTCAATAACTTTGATGATAAATATTGATAATCATGACTCAACACACATAGGTATACTACTCATGAAGAGGGGTGGATATGATTAGTTGTCGTCTCTAAATCGTCTGCTCTGCCGAACCTACGTAGGATCCAAGTACATAAGTTGAAGCTCCGAAACCCACTTAGGATTCAAGTACAAAAACCCTCACTACCGAACCCACGTAAGATCTAAGTACAGTCATCATCGTTGAAAAACCCACGAAGGATCCATGCATAGTCATCCTCAATGCCGAACCCACGGAGGATTCAAGTACAGTCGTCATCGATGCCGAACCCACGTAGGATCCCATTATAGTCTTCCTCGCTACCAAACCCACGTAGGATCCAAGTATAACTGTCCTCGCTGCCTAACCCATGAAGGATCCAAGTACAGTCGTCCTCACTGCCGAACCCACGTAGGATCCAAGTACAGCAATCCTCGCTGCCAAACCCACGTAGGATCCAAGTACAGTCATCATTGTCGTCGTAGTCGCAGCCAGCTCTAGGGTTCCCGCAAACATCATGCTCGATTCTGGGAGGGTCCGCTCCACGATCCAAGGGGTCGATACATCAGCTGTCACGAAGTCCAGATTTGATGTATCAAATTGTTATGTCTCATCAATAGGAACTCAATGCAACAGACGGTGAGTCAATCAGATTCCTAGTCTGAGTGTTATTAGCTTTTTTCGTCCCAGGGACTCGGTTGGTTTTTAAGTTAAAACCAACCCGACCGTACTCCAGCTGCATCCAAAACTCGATCGGAGTAATCCAAATAACCGTCTCACTAAGATGAATCCAATGAAGTCGACAACACGTCAATCAGACGTCCGGAGCTCAGTTTTATGTGTTTACGATCTGAGGGCCCGGTTGGTTTCATGTTCGAACCAACCCGGCCGCACCCAAAGTTCTCCGAAACCTTTATTTTAATATATCGAATCAACCGTCTCAATCCAAGATTTCCAACGCAACTGATGGTACATTTATCTGAGGTTCTTATCCCATGTTATGGGAATTTGAACGAATCTGTCTAATATTATTGGGGGTTTGGGCCTGGACTGACATGGGTCCGGGTCTGGACCAATAGGGTGCGGCCTAGCCCGGCCAGGCACTGGTGGCCCAGCCCGATGCTGGCGTCCTGGCCCAGCGCAGCTGGCCTCGCTTGCATGGCGAACGGCTCGACTCTCGGACGAGTGGGATGTGGCAGGTGGGGCGAGGGGCTACCCCCCTTGATTGAGGAAACAGCCGACAATTAAGGCCGGCATTTATTGTAACTGTGGGACCCGAGGGGGTCCCACCTCCATCTAGTGTCGGAGGCTGGCTCAGCCGGCCGCTACTCTGAACCGTAGTGACCATAGGCCCCACCTCCTGCCCGTTCAGTACGGCACGATGGCGCCACACCCCTCCACCGCTGCCCATCCCGGCTGCGGCCCCCTTGGTCCTTCGGCGCGGCGCGACGGCACCGCGGCCCTGCGCCGTAGCCCGATCATGGCCATAGCCTCCATCAGCCTCACCCGTGCGGGCTCGATGGTGCCTCGTACAATCGCCGTGTCCCACCTCATTCGTGGCCCTTTTTCGTTCCCGTGCAGTGCAACGGCACCACGCCACCGTCGTCTCAAGCTTCAATGATAAACACCAAGAGAAGGGGAGGAGATTCGGCCCTATTTGTGCAGTCCGACCTCTTCCCTTTATGTTGATAACAAGTGGCCAAACGAATGAGAATTCTCAACGACAAGAAAAGAGAAATTTTAAGTAAATAAAAATTGAACTGAACCCCTACCTCAACAAAAGTTCTCGAACGATGATCGTCGTGGAATGGGGTTCCGTAAATGTCAACGGAGAGCATCTGAGGAGGAAGAGACATCTCCCTTCCTTTGATGGGGAGATAAGATTGAATGGCGTGACATCTTTGGAAAGTTCCTACATCGGTGCCTCCTCCTTTATCATGGAGGAAGAAGGAGATGTATGAATTCGGGTCGCCGAGTCAACGATCCTTGACGAAGTGTTGTCGTTCGTCGTTGAGGATGTAGTTATTCAAGAGAACTTAGAGCTCTCTTCACAATATACTTACACAACAAGCAAACCTAATAAAATAAGGCCTCCCCTTATTTTATTCATTTGTCATTATTTTCAAAAACTCAAAAATTCAAAATTGAATTCACTTAATTAATTAATCTTGAGTTGTCAAATTAAATGGGGTGTTATTTTTGCAATATTAATGTGGAAGAGGAGAAGCCACAGAATTAAAAACAAGGGAGGTTTAAAGGGATTTAAAGGGGTTATGGGTAAAGTGAAAAGATGGGGGCTCGAGTGGGCCCCACCTCTTCTTTATCCCCTCAAGAGATGTTAGCAACCTAGTGGGTCCCACCCCAACTTCCACACATAGGTTATAATCACTTAGAAAAGAAATAAAATTGTAAAGCATATTTTATTTCATTCTTCAATTAAACCACTTTTTTTAAATAACTCCTCCTGAGAAAACGCACCTTCAGAAAAGGTCCTCCTAAGCAAAAACTGGCACTGCGGATTCATCGGTGCCCTCAGATTTCAATTCTGAGCACCAGATCAAAAGTAAGAAAAACCTGCTCGTTCGTTCACTGAACATACCTGAGCTAAACGTCAGAAAATTATTCCAGGCACACTGGGCCTCAAAATCAGGTGCTGTCAAAAACTGCATATACATAAAATCCCAAAGAAATTAAGAAAAATAATTCCTTGAAATTTATGTGTCTTTACATTATACCCAAGAAGAATCACAGTTTTCATTCTCAAGAAAACTATGAAATGCAACTTCATAATAAGTTTTAGATGGAATATTTAAAAATAGTTTCCATGATTATTAACATGGGAACCATGTTGAATTATGATGGAGATGGAAACGAAGTTGATCATAAAGAGTTTCATAAGATGATAGAATATTTATTATATCTGACTATGTCAAGACCCAAATTTATTCATAATGTTACCTTATGTGAAATATTTCAAAGTTCCCCAAAATTATAAAAGTCAAAAAATTTTAAAAATATTTCATATATATATTATTGTCAAAAAAAATTATAAAATCTGGTATAATAGATTAGGATGTACTAACTTATTTTGTTATTTAGATATTGATTGGGAATAAAATATTTTAGATATAAGATCCACATTTGGTGTAGTTTTCATTTTGTGGAATAATTGTGTTACATGGAATATAAAAAAACAATTATAAAACTCATATAATTACTGTATCAATGTATGTTGTAGACATTGAAGCTGTTATCCATCTAATGTGGATGAAAACTCAGCTGGTATACCTACTTATTGAAGTAAAGATACCATTTCTCCTATTATGTGATAATCAATGTGAAATCAATTGTAGAAGGAATATGGTACAACATTCTCATTAAAAACATATTTACATAAATTTCAACTTAATCATATAGAATTTTGAAAATAATGAATTGAAGCTAGAGTGTATTTTAATATTGGAACAAGTTATAGACATATTCACAAAACCATTACCAAAGGAACCATTTTATAAAAAGTATATGAACATGGGATTCCAACCACTGTCTTGTCCAAATTATTGAATTTGATTGTGTCTAAACCATCATATTACCATTCAATAGTCTGGTCAATGGGGATAATTGTTTAATAAATCTATCCTTAGGGATTCATTCATGAAGGGGGAGTTGTGGGTATGCTTTGATTCTAGCTTACAAGTGTGTGAACTATTATAACATTATGATGGTGTGGTAGTAGAATTTTTTTTGTATTCATATAATTTTGATGAAATAAAGAATGATAAGGCTGATTTATGAGGATGAATTCTTGGAACAAAGAAGATTTTGTTTTGGTGAAGTCCATGGTGGAAAGATGAAGAGTATTTATAGTCACTATTTTGGAACAACATGGTTTTTCTATCAATAATTCGTGTTTCATACCATGTGTATGCTCACATAGGCTTATAATTGATGAAAAGAAATCAATATACCTAGTTAACATTGTTTAGTGATTTATGAATCATGGTTTAAAACAAAATCCAAAGGGGGAGATAGTAGGTACCAAGTATATATAGTAATAAGTAAGAAGAGTTTTGTTTTTGAAGAGTGGTGTATTTTGTTGCCAAAAAGGCTAAATTAATTCACTATGTAAAATAATTGTAAAATATGATGATGAATTTCAGATTTTGTTTTTCAAAAATACTTGTAGCTTTTGGAGAACTTGATATGTAGACCATATGAAGGAAAGGGGGAGTGAAGTTGCTACCAATCTGATTTAGGTTTGATTGGTATGAAGTATAGTGTCAGAAGGAAAAAACAATCTATAATATCCTTATAAAATATAATTACGATAATGTTGATTGATAAATGTTTAAAAATAATGATAGATATGGTTCTTGATAATATTATATAACTACAAATCATTTTTTTTGAATTTTCCAAATTCATTGTTTATGGTTCTATCATTTCCAAGTGTTTTCATATTTGTTGTACCTTAAAAATATAAAGTTCGGTTTTTGGAAAAGGGATTTTTTCCCACAATGTATTTAGAAAATAACATTTCATGGACAATAATAGAAATTTCTTAGACCACAAAAGAGGTTCATTGAATGAATAAAGAAATTTTACAATGGAAGGATTCTGTATATTTATGATTTGCAGTGCACGAAGCACTATATGTGCACCACATTAAGTTAATGGTTTGCATGAGGATCTCATTTCTCAAGAGGATATTTGTTCACCAAATACCCATCTTTATCATCCTAGAGGTAGTGATCCATTGGAAAATGGAATCAACCACTGAGATGGAATAATGGTAGTACACAGATAGTAGTTGATGAAATGGTTTGCTAAAGAAGCATAGTCTGTGGTAGGGTTCGTACGACATTAAAAATATGGTTAAATTAGATTAGTGTAATTTTCAAATTTATTTTCCTATAATATGACCCAATTACTATCATTATGGATGAGAATGATTAATTAGAAATCATATTTTCTCCATGATGGAATTCAGTGAAGTGTGAAGAGTTCAATAAGGATAATTCTACAAATGAAGGATTTCATGAGGATGTGTTTCTGTGAAATAGGAAGTATTTTATGGGGGATCATTTCCTCAATAATGATTTTCCATGGTTGCAGTTTATGAAGGTGGTTTTGGGAGATTTATATTCAGTAAAGGAAAATGGTCCATGAGATTTCAGTTCTCATAAAAGATATTTCATTCGAGGAGTTGGGGTGGTCTGTGAAGCATAAGAAATATAGAGGGAGTATTCCATCCATGGAGTATAGATAGTCTTTGGATGAAGAGGTGGTCTATAAAGAACTCAAGAAATTTGTCGGAACTCTATTTTTAGAAGATACTAGTAGTGTATAGAATAATTAAGATAGTTCTTGGAGGGCTGAAATATGTTCCTACCAGCTTTTGGGTAATAATGCGAATAACAATTTAGAAATATCAAAATTGTTAACATTGAAAATGTAAACTATAAACATCATACTACACTAGTTGTTCTAATAGAGTGAACATACTCAATAAGATTATTTCCAGTGTGCTACTTAATTGTAAAGGTATATCCAACTCATTATATTTCTCATAATAGGTTTATTTTATAGTTTATTTTTTGGATATCCTTACTTCCAACCATGCCTATGACAAGATACAATTATTGTGTAGTGATCCTTGTAAATTCATGTTTTCTTATTGATTTGTGCTTGAATTTTGTTCATTAGGGAATGAAATATTTAAAAATCTGTTATTTTTGTTTCATTAGAATGGAAATATAAAAGAAAAATAAATAATTTATTCCACCCTCCCCCTATTAGTGATACATTAATACTGAGTGGGAAACATCACAAAAAAACATTTATTTAAAAAAATGTCCACAAAACCTTCCGGCATATGATCCATGAGGATATTTGAGTTCACTCCCTATCCCCATGAGGTATATTACACATATTCTATGATGGAACAATACAATATGGAACTACTATAGTCATTCTTGGAAGGAAACCAATAAGGGTGTACGGTAGTTGGTCGACCCTCACAATAGAAGGAAAAAATAATGATCCAATCCATAGAATAAATGATCAATCTCATCATCAACACATTATTTAGTTTCTATTTCACAATTGAATGAATATATTTTTTTCAAAATGGTTGTATATGTTGGGTCATCCCAAACATATGAAGTATGGAGAAACTCAATATTCATTACTCTATATGGGGGAAACCATCCCAATAGGTAGTTATTACATAAGCTCATTCCTAGTTCAGCATGAGAAAAATGTGATGTGTTTTTATCATGGAACCAATTGATGATCATTTCAGTATGTTTTTTAGGACAATGGTATAATATTAATTGGGAAAACCATTGGGCTTCATAATGATTTACCCAATATAACTGGTCAAAAAAATTTATGCAACATTTCTAGAACCTTAAGGTCTATGTATATTAATGCCAAAAATTAACCCAATGATGGATGTCACATTTAAATCTATATTTACTAGTAGGTTTTTTTAATAAGGGGAAAATATACTCTAATAGATCTGAGCGACTTGCTAAGGAAACAAATCATGGTCTTCCAGACCCAACGGTGAGTTTTCAAACATATAAGACATAACACATGGTTAAGATTCTACCAATCATCATTTATCATCAATTTATATTAGAAAAGAGTGAGAATATGTTTGTAGTAAACAAGATATAAGATTTATTTTTGAAATAGGGATGGAAAAATATTCTTGTGAACTGATGTTGTATAGAGGAAGCTTGTGAGATAAGGATAATCCTAAAGATCAATTGAGCGGAGACTTTTTAAAATATGTTTATTAGTGTCCACATGATATTGTGGATTATAAAAGGTATTTCTAGAAGCCATGTCCCATTTATTTGACATTAACGGTTAACCTTTTTGAGTACCATAATCCATATGAATAAATGTACGTTTGATTTGCTAGACAAAGAGAATATAAAATGTTTTCAATGTAAATAAATAATAACACGACAAAATTAAGCGTATCTCATGAATAAAGAAGGAATCCATGAATCAAAAAAGGATTTTCTGAATAACATGAACCCTTAGGGGTCTTTTGATTCATATAAATCTCTTTTTGAGTCATGCAATTGCATGACCACTTGGAGACTCGCGAACATGTGACCTAGAAATGGTCAAATGAACATTTAGACAATTGGTAGATCATTTGATTGAGTCAAAAGACCATGTAGAACCATCAAGAATGTGACAATAGTTATGTACAAAGTTAAAATAGCTAGTAGGATATAGAATTTAGTTGGTTAGAATGCACACTTATGCAATATCATTTTTGAAAATGAGTTCTATTTGAATGTGATCGCAGTGAAGGCTCGCAAATAAGTCTCATGATTGGGACTTGCGACCGAGGCGCATGAAAGAGGAATGGTGGGATGGATCTTGGAACTGATTAAGTAATGAAAAAATCTGCACATTCCCTTAAATGTAGGGTATTTAGTTAAATATATTGTATTTCCAGAAAGACCATGCATCATCCCAGATAATGATTTGCAATAATGATAAAGAATGAAGTGTGAATTTACATTAATAAAAACCAATCTATTGTTCCCATGGACATCGATCATGAGGGTGGGGGGGATTTGTTGATTCCTGCCAATTGAGCATAAAAAATACAAGAGGGAAGAAAATCCAAGATATGTTAATTATATTATCTACAAATGCAATGTAAGAAGAAGTTGGTTGGAAACCCACGGACCATACCGTATTCGAGAGGACTCAGGAATGAATGACCACTAGGACGTCATGAGGATGGACAATTGTATCCCATTTCATATGAATGGACTAGAAAATTCCCTTTCAACATTTCATTAATCTCTTTTGAAAGTACCCTATATGATTGTTGGCCACATGGAGACATCCAAATGAAATCATGCATGCCACGTGGTTTATCGACTGATGGTTTTACCAACAAAACATCAAAATTCCATGAAAACTAGGAGAAAAATATCCAATAGGAAGAGGCACCTTGTGGTCAAAAAACTCATTTGATGGATCCATAAGGGGGATAATGATTATGCTTGACAAAATTCAAAAAATCATCAAAGTAATGGTTCATTGTATAATAAATCATTAGAATGAAACGTGGCAGTGTAAGGAGGCACTCTAGTCATAAAAAGACACGAATCCAACCACTAGTAGTCTGTAAGACACTAGGAGACTCCGATGACATACCTGCCTCATCTAGTGAAATCCCAACAGTATGATTCTTCCACCATGTGAACTGCTTTGGGTATGTATTGGGGACCTCGCACTATTAATTTTTCTTGCTAAGGAAACATTGATGGATTTTTCCAAAAACAATCATCATACATCTCCACATAACCTCTCATGGTTGCATGAGGAATCACCATGAGTTTGAATGAATGACCATGAAAACATTAATTTACCCTTGTGAACACCTTAGCCTTTGTAAAATAAGAAATTGAAATAAAAATGGAAGGAGGTAGAAGCCTCTTGTAGTCATAAAGCTCAAGAAACATGTATGGTTTCTAGAATAATGGTGTTGGACGACCCCTTTATATTCTAATTCGGGTTCATTGAAGCACCTAGAAAAGTGATCTTTTCCACATTAAATATTCCAGAGAAGGATTCATGCATCATTAGAAGGCCTTTCGACTTGCACCATGAACACACAAAAGCACATGATCATGCAAATATAACAAGATGCAGGTATTTTTCCATGTACGAATAATATAAAAAATTATATTATTGAAACAAAATCTAATAAATTATTTGTTGATATGAGTTATGATCGATTTTTGACTATCAGGTAACGCCTTTGGGATGATCCATGGAAAAGAGTTGCGATGACTAGTGACGATTGAACTATTCACGGACTCTATCCTAGATTTATGAGATACATGCTACATAAACGGGAGAACTATCAGGGTGGTGAGGCCAATAAATCCACCTTACCAATAAGAAAAATTAACGACTACCTTTCAATACCACGAGAAAATAATACTTTCTATATAAAAATGACCTTTCTAAACCTCGCATCGGTGCTAGGACAAATGTCTCAGACTGGTGGAACTCATTACATGAATGTTTTCCATCATATAGAATACTGAAGAAAAACTAAATCGTTCCTGTTCAATTTAAAAATATATTCATTTGATAACTCATAAATAACATGAAGGATATATGGAAGGACATGTGAGTAACATCACACACATGTAATAGATTCAAATAGACATAAAATAATGTAACACTGATTAAATATAAGGAATTAGAAATATAAAGAATATAAAAAGTCTAAATTTGGTATATATGTGTGTGGTAAATTTGTGGTGAACCTTATGTTTTTGGCATGAACCTTTCGGGAGAAGCGGCATCACCAGTTCATGTTTCCCAGATCTCATGGAGTCTATTTCATATACTATTTAGATCATACAATTACGTTAGAATATATTGAAGAAATTCAAATGGTTCCCCCTTGTAACACCTTATTAGTCTCATGAATCCCTCTTAGATCGCTGATAGAACATTGAATTTTTTTAGAAATGGTTCATGAGTAATATAATGAAACTTGTTTAGTTATCTGAGTATCGATTAAACACCTTGAGCATGTCCAATAGCAATTGTGATGACCTCTGTGCATGCCGACCTGGACTCATGACTCCCTAATGAAATGTTATCAAGTACATGTTTCTCCATATGAGACATTTCATACTATCTCTCAGAGGAACCTCCACATGTGTAAGCCAACTCTTCCAATGACACAAGGGAAAGTCATCCAGATTAGGAAACACTATCTGAACATGTTTTCCAGGTCATGTGAAGGAATACACAACAAACCAACTCGATCTGGATATATCCTCTAGATGAGTCAACCATTATCATACAAAAACCCTCAAAAATTCCATCCAAGATATTATAAACCCCAAGGAAAAGTCAACCAAATTGAATGACTATATTAGGAAATGTCAGTAATATATTAGTTAAAATGAAAAATAGGAAATCATTGCATGTTCAGTGGAAAATTGGTAAGTGTTTGTTAAGAAAGCCTTCCATATAATAAGGGGATACTAGGGTTTGACAACATTGACCACCCTTGATCTGTAATCCCTAAAAATAAGGAAGTGTAAGTGTTTAATCCCCAATATGCAACATAATATGATAAGCCCCACAATCATGGGAAATGTTAGTGTGTGTGGCCTGACCATAAGGGATCCATGGGCTTGATAACTTTGTCCACTCTCAGTGTGTAATCCCTGACCATAGGGAATTATTAGTTTATAATCCCCAACTAGTGAAATAATATTATATGCCCTGACCACAAGGATGTGTTAGTCTATAAGCCCCAACCTATGATATAATATGATATTCCACACATACATGAGAAATGTTAGTGTGTAATACTAGACCATAATGAAATCCCAGGGGATGATAAATTTAATTCTCTATCAATGTTTCGGCCCTAACCACATAAAATCATCAGTGGTTAATACCCAACTAGTTGTCTAATTAAATATCCTCGGCACACATATGTATCTTTACGGTGTAAGCCCCAATAAAATGAACTACGAGAAAATTGATTCCTTCACTAACAAGAATTCATAGGACACCTTCTTAAAGCCTGTGCTCTATATGAATCCCTTAGACGGTGATCCTAATACATATGTTCTGAACCCAAAATCAATGAGTCTGATCACATTCTATCCCTATTACTCACACCAAACAAATCTAAAATGGCTTAGGGATCTGCAATAATCATATCATTTTAAACATTAGCCATTAAAAAGGAAAGGGAAACTTCACTATGTATTCCCAAATTCATATATCTTCACCAACTATAATTCATTCTATTACCCGGATAAAATGAACACCTTCTTATGGACCGAGATCAAATAAAAATCCATTTTAATTTAAGCCCCATGTCTCTAACATTTCAAAAACCATGACCCAATTATTCCCAAGGGATCATCACTCTATCTCATCCCTTCGTGTAATGCACTGTCAAATAAAATATTATAACTCAGATTCAAACTATAACTAGGATATGTAGGTCGCATGTACAAGGCACAAGCTCCATATTGAATTTCCCAAGGGATTTCTCTATACAGAAGTCCCACATCCATATGAAATGACAATGAATACTTGCAAGAACTTGTTTCTCACATAATGTATTGCTCACATGGGCATAGAGAGCCACAATAAACACATCATTGGGATCCTGAATCTCCACCATCTATTTAAATACTACAATTTAAGCCCTGATGAGTGGCATGATATAAATATTCCTACATATAGTGGTATATTAATTGGGTCAGTCCCAAGGGAATGATCAAACTGTGATAACATGGATTCATTCCATAATCTGGATACATAAGACTTATACATCAGAATCAAGCTCAAAAATATGGTTCCTCGGTTCCCGTACATTTTTTCACTCTATCGGAAATAAAATTAGATGAGTTTAATAAAATATGTGTGCATAGATTCCTCCAACAACAGATATACATAGCATGGATCATAAGGTATGAACCACCTCCATGGAATATTAACTTCTTCACTAAGGGGTATTAATTTATGATTTAACTTGTTACAAGGGTTCTACACAGGAGATGTTGGCCATTACATGGAAAGAGATAATGAACCTTTGATACATATAGATTGACATAATTATTATATCCCATTTACTCTATTAATCAATGAGATTACCTTTTTTTGACACATGGATAATTAATGTATAATCATTTGGTTTGGGTTACAAATTCTATATCTAGATTAGAAAGAGATTGTTTTGAAAATTTTATATCTAATAGAGAGTCCTGGAGTATTGATCAATTCCCAAATTGTTTTGATGAGTCTAGCATCTTATCCTCTTAAACAATATGAGTCCCTAAGCATTTTTGGTTCGGAAACACTAATTTATCATCTGACTAAGGAAAGTAGGATAGTACCTTGTTATGGATGAGGTAACAATGGAGAGTTTCTATTATGAATTTTATTGACCCTAAATTAAGGAATTAGAACGAAATGAAACCCCCAATCACTCATCGGATAACACCGAACCGACCTTAGTGAGTGTTTCCTTATTAATCTATCCCCTTTTCATATAAACATGCACAGATCATCTTTTAAAACCATCCATTATGATTGGTTTTATAAGAATAACTTATTTGTAAAAATTATAAATATTTCATTATTATTGTTATAGAGATAATTACATAATTTATTCAATAACCATATTAAACATATAGAAGTCATTTTGTACATATGCAAAAAATAACATTAAATGATTAACGTGAACGTAATTTATTAATTAATTGATTGTTTCATGGGAAAAAGAAAAAATACACATGACAATATTTCTTATGAAATTCAATAATTATCATAAGATTATTAATCAGGAATGTAAATAATTTATTTGAATATTCAGACTCCTGGTGAATGAATTTATTTTAAAAAATACTCTTATATTGTATCCCATTAAACTATTTTCCCATGTCTATGTTCTTCAAACAATTTCAAGAAAATTATTCTTTATGTTTCAATAGATGATAATAGTTATTTTTCCCATTTTTCATTCTTTGAAAATTTTGTTAAAAATAATATTTATGAGGTTGTATGTAAGAGTCACATTATATTAAAATATTTTTAAATGTTTTCATTATTTATTTTTTAAATAATTCTACTCTATAAAAATATATTTAAAATTATATTATGGGTGTTTTTAAATGTACATAATTTAATTTTAAATTAACTTTTTATGTAACTGTCTACATTATTAAATGGTTAACAAAATGAATCCGTTCATTCAATTTATATGGAATGTCATGAAATTAATTACAACATAAAAAATGACAAGATTTATTATAATGTGTGATGAAAAATGATTATTCCTACAACCCTAATATATTTTTAATTTTTTAGATTAATTTACATTATTTCATTTTGTTTTCAAAGGAAAACCATATTTCCCACTTAATTGTATATTTTGGTTTTGAAAATGTGTTGTGAATCTAATTTGTTTTAAAAAATATAGAAGTTTTTTTCTAATGGTATCAAAAGTGTTTTTAAAAGGTTTTATTATGAAAATGTTAATGAATAATTTTATTAATTTGTGATATGGTAGTTTGGATTTTTATAAGTGAAACTGGTGGGGCCAAAAAAGCATATATGATTAATTATGCCCCATTATAGCTTCATAATATCAGTTACACCGATATAAATTATATTATGGGTGAGCCACATTATTGGTATCCAACGCATTGGGTACTTCTACATGTATTTATAAGAAATATGTAGGGAGTTGACTATTGTGGTTCATACTATATAACAAATAAGGCACAAGATATTTTTGGGAATGATTTAAAATGTGTTATAAATATGATCCTCAATGTCTCCTATAATATAAATCTACTACCTTTCTTATTATTATTAAATATTCCATTGATTAAATTTTTTTGGTTATTCATATAGAAATAGTTCATTACAATCATTCATAGAAAAATAGGATAAAGATAAAAAAATTATTTATTTTAATATATTTACTAGAAAAATGTATTTAATATTTTTTATCTCCCTTATTGTGCATTTACATTCGTATAAAATGATTAAATTTTTTTGGTGTGACTTTTAGTTAAATATGAAGAAATAATTACTAATGTTGTTAATCATTAATACTTCCCATGAAAATAATACATGTCTCTTTTTAAATTATTTTTATTGAAGTAAAATGGATTGTGAGAGTATGTTTCCATCATTAATTTTATGGGTTTGATATGAGATAATTATGACTTGGTTCCCTACAACAATAAACTGTAAATATGCTACGATATGTATAATAATTAACCCTTTACTTGAAACTCAAGGTTCTATAAGGTTTAAGTATTTCCCCTTATCATAGATCTATGTAAATATACGGTAAATGTATCAATTGTTTCTTAAATAATGGTTTTATATTCAATGATTATAAAATATCATTATTCTTCATCAATGATCATTTTCATAACATTGAATTAGATTTTCGTTTTTGGATGAACTCAATCCATCGAATATTTCGTTTTATAAAAAATATTGTTCTTCCCATACAGATTATATAAATATCCTTACTTTAATAGTTTACCATGGAAAATATAATTTCATAAACAATCCATTACCTATTTTCTTCCAAAAATCACAATTAACTTAACTATTAGTCATCCATGATATTATACATAGAAAATTAAATAGGGGAATCCTAATATACTGGTGATGCTTGAATTTTTCCTCCATGAGTTATAACAGAAATACATACAACTAATTTCTTGGTTTATCATTATTACATTTAATACATTAATGAAATAAAAGAATTTGTACAACCATAATCAGACAACATGCTTTCTAGATTTAGGTTTAAAATTATTTTTGCTTCCACAAATTCATTGAAATATTCATATTTGGAAGTTATGATATAAAAAGAATATTCTTAATAATGTGTCCTATTCTGGGGTGTCTGGGTGTTTCACCCTATTAATTTTTTATTTGTACAATGATTAGTGAAATATCCAGGATCCCTATAGTTGAACAATTTCATGAAAATTTTTCTTGGAACTATCTTCTATTTTTCATTGATGTTCATCTATTGAGGATTAACATCTTCATGAAGATCAAGATAAATACGTGCCTATTTTATAAAATTTTATCACCAATCACTTGTTTCCATAAAATTCACCAAATTCGTATTCCAATGTTTGTTCCACATGGGATGGTGTACTTTCTTCCAATCTAAACTCATTCTCTATTTTTTCATCCTTATCTTCATTGTATTATTTTCATGATTATATTGGGAATATTCAAATTCAATTTATAATTTAGAGGCATATTATACTATCTTTCCATAAATTTAATTTTCTCACATTACCAATTCTTTTCAAAGACATGGTTTAAGTTTTATAAGGATCTAGTTGATCATTCTGTTAAGATAAATGAAAAATATTGATTCATATATCACAATCCCTATAAGGTTCATGTGATAATTACCAAACAATTATTATTTTTTGTTTTAACTCAATGAATTACATCTCCATCTGGGTTCAAGGGCTAAGAGTAAAATAGTCTAGGGAAAATAGATTTTTGAATTCTTTATATACCACGGATTCCATCGATTCCCTTGGAATATTATTCATGATCATTGTCCACTACTGGTAGTATTCTATCTCCAAGTCATATACATCTAATAAAACATTATCTTAGTCAGCATAGTGAAGTATAGAAAATATTTTTTATAGTATTAATTTATGGTTCAATGATCAATGGATAATTGTATCAACTAAAAATAGGTGTTTGTTCATGCATAAAGGACTGAACTATTAGTTGTTAATTCCTGGGTAATGACAGAAAAATCACATGGTCTAGGTAGTTACTCACAACCTGAGTTATATGATTCTCAATTTTAATGAATCTTTTAACTCCAACATCCATCAATGTATGCAGACCCATATTTTAATATCCAAACCATATATTGTTCAAAATATGCCTTATATTTATTTCCATTTTTCCAATAGAATAATACATAAGTAATAAATTTGATATAATTATAAATTAAATTATCATTATAATGTAAATATGAAAACTAATAATGTATAACATCATTATTTTAGTATGATATAATTTTATGTAGAAAAATTTATTATTTCTATATATATTTTATAATAGTTTCTAACAATCTTCTAACTAACCAAAAATACCCCCATGGTTTTAAAACTAGTTTTCCAACAAGAAATCATTGTCATGTATTAGGTGACACTTGATTTAATTCCTATTTGACCCTTTTAACGGTTGTTACCCTTATGTATTATGATTGTAGATCCGGATAAACATATAATACCCATTCATGAATTTCATTTCCTAGAAACCATTTTCTTTATACATCACCAAAATATAAGTATGTTTTCCTATATTTATATTTATACATAGTGTTCATAATTATATTTCTCTTGTATTAATTTCCATATAAAACTAATACTTTAATCTGATACTAACTAGAATAACCCATACATTTAATGAATAAATCATTCATTAAATGGAAAAACATTTAATAACACACAAGGTGATTTGAGGATTAGTTTCATGGAAATTAAAAATTAAATACAAAGAAAATATAAAGAATTATTTTAAGCAACATGAAATGTGTCTATATATGATAATACTAGGATAATTTCATTGTATCTCATATCTCAAGGACATACATTAAAATAATGGGGTTATCACATAACCTAATAAGTGAATAATAAATGAAATATTAATGATTTATAATAATATTGCATGATCAGAAGAAAATGAGGCATATCATAATAGATTGATCATAATGCATAATATGTAAGTGTGGAAACCAAATGAATTAGCATTACTGTTAATATCATAATGTTTCATCTCTATGGCTTTAAAATACATAATTACCAAGATTATTCCCCAAGGAATCAGAATACATGTTATCTCTATAAGTTAATTTTGTAAAATATGCATTAAATCACTATCAAGGAACACCCTTAATAATTTAAAATTCATATGTTTCAATTAGATAGTATTATAAAAATTCATTAATTACCCATTATAAATATTGATCATGTTTCAAGAAAATGACATTGAATAAACAAATTCTTTAAAGGCATGAGAATTTCATCATTTGTAACCCATGATAATGGAATGTAGGATTAATATTTGGTTTCCCCAAATAGATTAATAATTTTTACATCTATGTGAACACTCAATAATAGAGTAAATTGGTTTATTATTCCTAACATAGAATTATTCCATTCAAATTAGAAAAAAAAACTCATCAAATGAGTTCGGTTACAAGAAAGGTATTCAATTTAGAATTGGTAAAAAAGAATAATCGAAAGGAATGAAGAACTACCATTAATAAAACATTATTATATATATAATGAGATAATAAAATGTAAATGAATGTATTTTAACTAAACATTTATAATACAGACCACAAGAATAGTTCATGAATGATAATTATGAAGAGAGTTCACATACATTCATGATTTATATCCTAGAACATAAGAATATCACCTTATGACCATAAGTAATCATTGAAGGTACTCTATTAGAGGTTAGTGAACCAACAATGTGGATTATGGATTTTGAATTTATGGTATTGGAAGGATTGGTGCATATTTATGGTAAAATAAGGTTATTTATTTAATGATTATAAAATATAGGAATTAGAATTTTAGGTTCAGAAAAATGAAAAAATATTTTTTTTTCTAAGTAATTTTCCCAGTATTATAAAGATTTACATCATGTTTTAAAATATATTAATCCATTAGAACTAAAATCCATTTTATAATTTTACTTTTCTCATGGAATAATAAAATTTAAAAATAATATAGTTTTTATAATCATAATTTATATTTAATACATTAGAATGTCATTTATATGTTTTGAATACGAATTAAATAAATTAGAATATATAATATTAATAAAATAACATAGTTATTGTTATGTTTTTAATTTAATTAATTTTCACCTCATTTTTACCTATATATCAAATCATAAAACATACTAAAATCCCAAATGTGTGGTTTTTACTATTCACTAAACTTTAATGTATTTTAGATGATTTTCATAATTTATCCGTATAAAATTTTCAATTTGATGATTACAAATATAATTTTTGATTTATCAAAATAATATTGTATTTGTGATTATATTACCTCTCAAAAAAATCATTCTTTATTCAAATATAATAATTTTTATCACATTTTAAACATTATGATCCTTATACAAATTTCCTTGTAAATTATAAAATTATATTACCGATAAAATTGAAAACATGTTTTTTAAATAATATATCATGAAATTAAATTTTAATTAAAATATATTATATATTATAAATGATTATATATTTTTAGACAATATATTTATGTATCATTTGTATTAAAAATGTATATTCAAATTCGACATATATTCATGTGTATTTTATTAAATAAAATATAAAATGGGATTGATAAAAAATATTAAATTTATAAAAAAGGAAATTACACACTTAGGAAACTTATGAAAAAATACATAGCCCATTTTTACACTAACATTAATCATATGGGTAAGGTGTGATATGGAAGTAGTATAATGGTGAAAATCATCTATGATTAACCAAGTGTTGACCTCTATTGAATTGAATTTCTGTTATAGTCAACTTCATTCAATTATAACTTGTTTTATCTCTTCATCTGCTAGTTCATGGGTAAACCCATATGATTCTACCTCCCTCTCATGTTCTTTAATATTGATTCAAATGGAATGAATCTATTAGTAGAGAACATATATTTTTCTTTCAGTATCTACTATAAGTTATTATAATCCTTTTTAAAAAATACATCAAATGGTAATATTATTAGTAAACAATGTAGTGCTCAATGGTTATATAGATCAGTGGATATATCCCTATGGTCACATGATTTATTTCATCCAATTTCTATTTTCTAAAAAATTAAAATTTTCTACTTCATTTCCAATGGTTTTTACTATTCCATTTATAATTCCTATAAAATCAATAAATTTTATTTTTTTTATTATAGTAGTCGTCATGGTGGGTGTAATTTTGTTGGATGATTTCTCTCTTATGGGGTGTACCATTGCACATTCACTATTATTTAGTTTCAATATCCCAATACAATACTTTGATATAGTAATTAGTATTATTACATGTCATGTAATATTTTTATTCTTCTTCATTATGTATATATTTTCTTCTATATACATACATTATGAGATAGAATAAAATATTCATTATGAAAAAGTGTCTCTTACTTATAAAAAATGTAAATTTTAAGACATTAGTCATTTTTATATTATTGTGGTCAATATATAGAAAATATTTATAACTCATCAAATAATGCTTCAATCATCCCAAGGAATACATTACGATTTCTAAATCATGTTCATGTATAGGGTAATTTTCCTCATGATGGAATAGTTAAATAGACAAATACAAATATATGTGAGTCCCCTATATTAATAATTGACTTGTCCCAACCACTTATTTATTATAATATATTGTGTAATCCCTACCTAACTTGAGTAACTTCATAATAAATTCAATAGTCAATTTTCCACTCAACTCTAGAAAATAATTCTCATAGGTTTTAATTTCGAATAAATTCAAATCCATTTTTTGTCAATCCTATAATCAGATGAATATAATGGGACATTTATGAGCTAAAACATAGATAATAATATGTTTAGAACATAAATATAGTAATTTCAAAAACAATTCATAGGTTTTTCCTAAGAAAAAATTCTGCAGACATTTCCCGGTCAATAGATACACTAGTTCAAGAAAATAATTTCTCCAAATTGTAATATTATTTACCCCAATAATTGAACATTTATATATTTTTGTAAATCCAATTCTTCTCATGAATTATCAACATGGTATCCTACTGCTACACAAGATCCTCCAACTAATTGGGGTATATGAGAATGTGATTAATAAATTTGACCACAAAGGATTCTAAATATCGATGGAAAATCATTTTTCTAAAATAATTGAACATTGATGGAATGTTTGACCAAACAAAAAACCAAACCAAGCACTCATGTAGACCATAACTACACTTAAAAGCTATACGAGGTAAGACTAATATCCTCACCATTAGATTATGATAACTATACCTTCTATTGATCATAGAGACTGCTCAAGTTCCTCTAAGATGAATGAAAATGTCTTTTATATGAGGTGTTAGATACATTTTTTTAATCACCATATAGTTTATATTTTGATAGTTGTGAATAATTATTAAGGAATCATTTGAATTTTCTGAAAAAGAGACCAGGGGAACCCATTGAGATTTTCTCGATCTTACAAATAATTTTTCTTCCTAGTCCTCTAACTGGGCATTAATCCCACATAACTATATTATATACATCTTATTTGTTGGAATGGAAACAATATTTATACCGTTCATGATAAATATATTAAAATACACTTCTCCCTTTTTTATATCATGGAAAAATCTTAAGGAAATAGATCCTAAAAATAATTGACCATTGGAAGAAAATGGATATGCCAAGAATCCCCCTTATCCTATAAAAACTGGAAACCAAGATAGTAATCTCACACATATACCAATGGTTAGGAATAGAATGACCCACCCAAATATCCAATTCTTCGTTATTAATATACATAACACCCATTAGAGATAGTGATTTCACATGTTAATGGAAAATTTTGACCTATTCTCAATACAATACTAAATCATCCATCCTAATAATCAAATATAAATTATTTTTTCTAACACAAATAAGACCCATATGAATTAATAACCACCACTCTAGAATGTGGGTTACATAAAGCAAGTAATTCAATTTTATTATACCTTTTTGGGTGTGTAATGGCAAATCACACTAAAACCTTCAATAATACAAGTATCTCTAATGAAGGGTTAAGTTCATATATGGTTAATGTTAATTCTAATGTAAATCTACCAAGATAATTCTTTTAACTATAAATATTTTTGTATCATTGAATTTTAGATAATTTTTTATGTTATATAATTCTCTCATATGATGACTCTTATCCCTTACATAACTCCCCTATACAATATATAAATATTTTCACTCCTTCACATAGTCGTTAGCACTATAGGCTCCACCCAACCCAAAAAAAACAGTCGAAATAAAACTATCCTCCTATTATAGTACACATAGAACAACACTTAAATTCCAAACCTATATAGATGAACATTCAGTTGGAAAAATATATGAAATCCTAAAAAATAACCATAAGTGATACTTCTAGAACATGATCGATACTCTAATGGTGGCCAATCATAATGTGGTAGTATGTGGAAAGGCATTTCCCATTAAATAAACTACACTACTCTAACCCCATTATGAGGTTGAGAATATACACTACCAATGATACAATTCCCACAAACATTTTTTTGTGAAAGGATAAATAAACTATTTATCATACTAAAAGACATAACATATAACATACCAGAAGAATATATACTCCCTAGTCCTCCTCCCTCACCAATGTTTGTACTAGAAATATATTTTTTGGTTTACTACCCAAAATTTGTTGAAATGAGAAAAATGTTCACAAAAACTCATTTCGACATTCACATTTTATCCATTAGGAAACATTATTTTGATGCATCATCCATTAATACCATAGGTGAATGTAATTGTAATTTAGTGATATTATCAATGTAGTCGATGGTTGACATTTTATTCAACATAAAATTCATGAATGTCATACCCATTCTAGCTCTCAAGATATCTGTAATGAAATGTTCTTTTAAAAGGTATTGGAATTCCATTATGGACAATCTTATATTCAAATATTCTAAGACTATAATGTACCACCACTATTTAAGGGATCCTCAAATTATATATAAATTATATTTTACCCACCTTTTTTGAGGCATCTCTACGTGCTATAAAATCATTATGATAGAATCTATCATGAAATAATTTTCATGTGTACCACCATCCCTAGAAAATCATGATTTTTTATATGCCCGAAACATCATTGTCAAAGTTGAAATCATTAGTGTATCATATTTTTCAGCCTTCTCCATCCAATTCACAACACCTAATGATGTATCTTGAAAGTAAATATTAAATTATTTAAATGAAACAATAGGATCATCTAGCACAAACAAATCTCTATAATACATATCAACAACATTCCTAAATTCATCCATAGGTCTTGATGGAGTTTTTTTTCTAAATTCTGATCACATAACACAAAACATTGTAATGCAATAGTTCATGACATAATAGTTTATCATAATTTGATAACATGCATAACACCCTTCTATTCTCTATATCTCACAACATAGGAATAATTTTACTAGGGTGATTTACTATAATTATATACCTACAAAAAGGGTCAAATTCATATACACATAATGAAAGAATAGTTAACACAATATCAATTTCATCATACTTTTATATATTATTTTTATGAGAATTTTGATCAAAAGTATTGGTTAAATTAAATATCAAATAATTGTTATGGATTAAAAAACATTAAAATTGATAATTGGTATTTATATTTGATGGTTACATATAATAATCTAGATAATATATTTTTTTAAAATAATTACCATTTAGAATATCTGTTGTGTATGAATAAACTATAAATATATTATGTTTGAAACCATATAAATATCTACTAAAACATTATATAATTAAAAATTATCATATCCCATGTAAAAAATCACAAGAAATAATGGAAATTACATGTAAATTATATATACATTATATGATGAATGAATGTAATATTTATTTCCCTTCTGACCAAGATAAAAAATCATAGAAATCAATAAACATAAAATCTTGTGTTTCAATATAGGTGAAAATGTCAACAAAAATGAAAAAACAATAACTGAAATTATGTCCAAATAAATACGGTCTTTGCCAAAAAATGGAAAACTGCTTATTTTTAAAATTTCCATTTCATGTTCTAATAAATCCATATCTCTTACTTACCTTAACTAAATTGGTAAACAAAATAAATTTTATTGGATACCACTAATTGTTGTCCCATCATGATACCCCTGATTGATTTCTTGAATTGTGTGAATGTAGACTATAGTTTTACCTCCTCATACATTAGAGCATATTGACTAGAAGTAAGAGTCTAAGGTTATATATTGTGGAGACTATACCCTAATATCATTCAAGAATAAAAGTATAAGTAATAAAATTCATATACATAAATATAGATAAAGTATAAAAAACATCTTTGAAAATAAAAATATCGAATTATATCCCATTATCTTTCAAATTAATAAATATGTATGTTATATAGTCATATATCCCCAAATAATGTCATATGAAGCAATATACCAAAAATAGAAACAAAATAAAATCTATGGAACTCCTCCCAAAATGGTCATGAGTCCTAGCCCTGTCATAAATCAACATCTCCATCCTATCAATTTGAATGAAGCATCAGTCAGAGAAAACACTATGTTACCCCATTCATCACTCATGAAGCTAAATTTGGAGAAATCTAGTAACCCGAGCAATGTGTGAGGATATATTTTTATTCAATAATAAATGATATCTAAAATCATATTTTGTCCAATTATGTTGTTCTTGTTGATACTCGAAACAATATTTTGGCAGATAATAAATTAAAAAAACCGCCACCGATCATAGGGATCAATAGTGGCACCTGGGATTAGAGTTTCCTACTTAAAATTAAGACAAATTTTTTTAACATAATATTTCATTAAGTGTAATCACTAATTAGTTATTATTAGCCTAAAAAATTATGTGTTATTTCGAATTTTCACATTTAAGTGGGATTTAGAAATTTCATTTCAAATTTGTAGGCATTAGTGCTAATTCTTAGATGTTAACCTCATTAATCTATGTGTCAAGAAACATTTACAATTTCTATGGGATATAATATGAAATCATGTATCAAGCATCATTTTTGATTCCTCTGGGTTATTTAAGAAAATAAATGTTTCTCACATCATCATGAAAATCTTTTTGTTACCCTAGGAGATCAATGTATATTATTTCATCCATGATTCCTATGGGGTTACCCTATGAGTACATGTATCAGAAATAAATTCATAATCATAGGGTATCTATAATAATACATTCCATATCATGACTCACAATCAATATATAAATTAAATTGATCCACAAATTGGTAATAATTTAATTTCATTACGTATCATACAGAAATTATCTTCCTTGGATCCTTATGCCCATCTTACAAATCCCTAACGACACACATTGTTACTTACTCCGTTCCCAACCCCCCTTAGGTGTCAGCTTTTCCTTTAAAAAATAATACACCAATTAAAAAAAATCAATTATGTATAAATACTAAAATATTGAACAATAGACTAATAATGGCTTTTTGATAATTCCAATTTCATTATTTAGGGCTACACAACATTGATTATTTATTTATGTAAAGTGAATATTATGATGGTGTGACCACACATCATAAGAATAATAAAAATTGAGAGACTTATTAAATATAACAACCAACCCACGTAGCATATTCTCATATACATATACTCACCCAAAACTGACACATGATTCAGGATAAAATGGTTCATAATAGAAAACCTTAAGAATATCCAAAATATAAGGCATAATAAAATAAAATGGAATTATTCTACTAGACAATGAAATAATCCATGAAATAAAAGAAATAAAGGATATACTAAACTCTATATTCTAATTTTAATGAATGATAATCTATTCATTAGTGAATGTAGGGAGAAATCACTTGATATTTGTGATCTCAGAAGGGGGAGGGAAGTCAATCACATGCACGAGAAAAGGAAAAATTGCTCTTAAAATTGAAAATCGATATTATGGAATTAACTAATGAATGAATGATTTTTTTCCTCGAAATTATTCATAAAAAGACTTCTTGGTTCCCACCAACTATTGGTTGAGGTATGGGTCCCACTCCTCTATGAAAAATATTCACAACATGATTCAGGTAATCATGTTCTCATTGGGTACAACATATATTTTTTCAACTATAGGCCGACCTGATCTTTTAGATAGTGCTCTTGTAATTTCTCGGACCTCTTCAGTCCATTCCTTTTTAATGATATGGTGTTTGAGGTGTTCTGGGAGGTCTAGGTGACTTATCCCCAATAGTTTTCCAATTTTCCAGTTCGGTGAACAGTTCCAATAGTAGACAATTATGAACAGTGCAACTGTAACCTTTTGCGAATAGTGATTTGGTGACCCTTGGTGAACAATGTTATCATTAACATTCTATGAACAGTTCATTCAGTGAATAGTTTTATTAGTAACCTCTAATGGTAACCTCACTTTCCTTTTCCAAATTTCCAATTCTGTGAACAGTTCCATCGATGAACAGTTCTATCGGTAACCTCTAATGGTAACCTCTCTTCCCTTTTCAGAATTTCCAATTTTGTGAATACTTCCATCGGTGAACTATTCTTTCAGTAATCTCTAATGGTATCCTCTCTTTACATTTCCAAATTTCCAATTCCTTGAACAGTTCAATCGGTTAATAGTCCTATAATTATCCTATAATGGTAACCACTATTTCTTTTTCTAAATTTTCACTTCTTTGAACAATTCCATCAATGAACAGTTCAATTGGTGAGGTCTAACGGTAACCTCTATCGGTAGCCTCTATCGGTAGCCTCAATCGGTAACATCTATCGGTAACCTCTATCGGTAACCTCTAATGGTAACCTCTCATTCCCTTGAAAAATTTCGAGTTCATGAATATTGTTTCCAAAATAGTGAGGTTCTAATAGTGACCTTTTCTTTCCAATTCCAAATTTTGAGTTTTTGAATAGTGTTTCTAGAATAGTGAGGTCTAACAGTGACCTTTTCATTCCTTTACCAAATTTTGACTTTGTGAATTGTGTTTCAAGAACGGTGAGGTCCAACGATGACCTTTTCATTCATTTTCCAAATTTTGAGTTCGTGAATAGTGTTTCTAGAACAGTGAGGTCTAACAGTGACATTTTATTTCCTTTCCCAAATTTCAATTTTGTGAACAGTGTTTCTAGCTTCCTACAGTTCTGCCCCATTGATGTTTCCTTTGACGTAAAATGAAATTAAAACCTTATTTTGAAGACTCTAATTCCGATTCAATGGCCATAGCCCTTATATTAATTATTCCTACTGCTTGGGATGTTTTTACTTGGTCAAACTGCATGGTTTAATGTCATCCACTTTTAATGGGATGTCTTGCGTATCTTAAACCGACGCTCCGTTAAATCTTTTAATGGGACGAGATATCTTCCTCCTTATTTATTTCTCCTTGTTCTTGGCAGTAAGATGCTCAAACATCTCAGACTATCCTGTAGGAGTTTCACAATCAAACATTCCTCCTAGGATTGGTTCCGCTCTGTTTTGATGTAACTGAGATATATCGGACAAATTTTGATATTCGGTATGTTTTATCGTCGTTCTTTTGGGGTTCATATTCTCATGTGTCTCCTTTCCATATTATTGCATGTAATATAAATTCTTCAAATATGGTTTTCTTGGGTTTCGGTTGGTGCGGTCATACAATGGAATCCTCGGGTGGATGCAGATAACATTAGAGGAGAATCTTGACCTGTTGGGTGGAAAAAGAATGTTAAGAATTAAATGAGGTAGGGGATTTGATGATTATCTTTTCTTTTATATGTAGAATTATTATTATCATGTTTTATATCACTGGAACACAATGTAATTGACATAATAAATATTTCAACTAGATAAATTAATTGATTTTGTTCGTATGTTATTTCCCCTTGTTTTATAGATAGTGTGATATCCATGCTTGCTTTGTTTAGCTATTCTTTCTTGATGAAAATTGTTAAATAAACTCAACTGGAATTAATAAATAACTATTGGCTATTGAGAAAGAGCCATGTCAATGAATCTGGTTCTTCTTGTTTTAATTTGATATTAATCAAATTGGTGTAGTAATAATGTGTAATTATATGAGATAAATTACTGATTTATTTTCCCAAATTTTGGAACCTATGAATAATAAATCTATTAATTCGTTGTGGATTAAAGAACTAATTGTTTGATAATTATATGAAGGGTTATGAGTTACCGTCTTGATTGTAAATGGTCTAAGAGCCAAATTGATGTAATTTTTGTTTTCATTCTACTTGTGCGGTGATTTGAGCTTGGATGGCTGTTGTGATATGTGGGGGCATGGAAAAATTTGGTTGTGGCATAAAATGATGCCTAGGGTGGCGAGATGCATCAGTTTATGAATTTTGGTGTCAAAGAGAAAACTAGGGATGATGGAATGAGATAGATGTGTTTTTGGATGCTTTCCATTTATTTTTGGTCGATTATCTGTTTTACTTTTCCCCACTGCCTAAGGTAGCTAGTCTTGCATACCCTTCTTCCAAAAGTGGTGAGGACGTGCGGGTTATGCCATGTGATTTCCGTGTTTAGCTTCTCAAGGGAGGATGGGTCTACACTCTTACTATAGGTGACCAAGAATCGACGGGAAGTATATCTACTCACCGTGTTGACCCCCCATCCGTTTTTTAAAATAGAATGTTTTTATAGAATTCCTAGGAATGTAGGAATGTAATTATATAATAAATAATTGAATATATTCTATTAACACATGGGGTTGGAGTTTGCGAGAACATAATGATGAGGTTGTAATTTTAAAGGGACTGTGGACTTTGGGTGTTATGCTAATGAAATTTAAAGTGGAATTGTTCATGGATAATTAATGACTAATGAATTAATTAACGTAATGTGAAACTGGTAAAAGGGAATGAAATAATCTATTAAACCTCTTTAAATTGTTATGTGCTAATTGGATCCCATTTCTTAGAAGTGGAAACCCATAGTTAGACAGATTTTAGCTGCAATTGAGTCTAAGAATAGGTTATGCCCACAATGTGGTTGTGAGATTTAGTATATTCTATACTTCTTGTGTTTCTATACACTACTCCACCCAGTTAGTAAGGGAAAATGACACCCTGTTGATTTTGAACCCTGGGGGTGCTTTCCCCAATATTCTGGTGGGATGATGAATGGATGATTACCCCCTTTGGCCCTGCTCTCTTCTCTTGGAAGATACATGTGCTTCTAGTCACCATGGTTAGTTTTCCCCATATATGTGTGTAGAGATCTGTAATGGCTTGTGGTTATTCATACACATATATTCTAGATATAGTATCTTGTGGACTACTATAGGTGTAACGTGTATAGACCGTGATGGCTTGATGATCCTTACTCGGTGTATGGGTTGTAATGTCTTGTGTTATAATACCCGATATATGATACATGTTATGTGGGATGTGGTGGCTCCTATAAACTACCTGGTTACTTTTCATATTTTGAAGTGGAGGTTTTGTTGCATAAGGTTCTTATTGTGGTGCTTTGCCCAGGTGTCTGCGGGCAAGACTTTTTGAAGACAGATGCCCATGATGGGTGACATTGGGGCAATGCGGCAAACCAGTGGCGAAATAGTAGTGGGGTACCCTTGATATTTTTTATTATATGATACATTCATGTATTAATTACTTGGTTAGAGTATCCATGGTGAGGATGGGATATTTGTATACATTTTTTGGTGATGAGTTAGTTTCACATGTTGTTCACTATGATTTATCATGGTTTATTTACTTTTGAATGAGAGGCTTCGAGGAGGATCCTACTGAGTATACTGTTATACTCACCCAATGTATATATAAACTATTTTCATGTCACTTGGAGAAATATGGAGATTACGATGGTTACTACTAGCTTGTGGTTGTAGGAGCTGTTCAGGATTGTGGTTACTGCTATTTTAAATTCTTTTGTGTACTTGCAGTTTTTTCCCTTTCAGTTGTATTATTTTTGCATAACATTACATATGTGTACTTGGGATTTCAATTATCTTACTATTTGAGTTGGAGTAGGGTGGTGTCAATCTTATCTCTCTATTCTTCATGTGTTCTCTTGGAGGGCAATGCCTTCCATTTGTGTGTTTTCTATACCCTCATAGCTAGTCGCCATCCTAGGGCCTAATAGAGGCGGGACTTGGGGGGTCATTGTCTCCATTCTCACATTTTTGTCCCTGGAGGGGTACACCTCCTAGGTAGGTGGTCGTGAAAGAGTGGTATCAGAGGCTCAGGATGAGGGATAGGCTGAAGTTTGGAGTTAGGTATAGGTGAGGTTGCATGGGTTGGTAGGGAAATGAGGTCATTCATGTTTAGCAAGTGAGGTAATCACTGGAGACCGGCTAAGACATATGCGATTAAGGACCCCTGTGATCTGATCTACAAACCATTATGTTTATAATGGATAATAAACTAGGTGATACTTGTTACAGGGTAGAGACCTAAGTAAGGATCATGAATCATTCTTATTTGTTCCTGTGTTGGAATGGATATACCATGGGATAGGTTAACCAAAAATGAATAAAAGAAAACAATTAATTAATTAATGTTCAGTATTCAATATTCCATGTTTAAAAGATCTAACAGTTTTATATTTTACCGGTATGGCTCTAGGTCGATGTCCTCACCAGGTTTGCGCAGAAAATGTCCATCAGGCTATTCCAACAGATCGCAACAGGGTAGAGGTTGACGACACTGATACTTGGAGGAAGACAATCTGAAAGATTCAACACCAGAGTCTACAAAATTATGAGGACTTCGTTTCATATTCAGTCATGGAAGACTGGTTGGAGGATGTCGAGATATAATTTAGTTTGATCCTTGCTCAGAATGAGGACTTGGTGTCATTGTTCGTGACGATGATGCGTGGAGTAGTGAGGCAGTGGTGGTTCTTATTCCTTAGGGATTGTGAGGAGTCAACGCTCTCATGGGAGGAGTTATGAGTCAAGTTTAGAGTCGAGATTCTATCTTCGACTGTGAAGGCATCCAGTTTCCAAGATATTGTTACCATTAGATAGAGGAGCTCTAGTGTGTGAGATTTTAGAATCCATTTCAGGAACCTTTTACAATATTCTTCAGACCTTTTTACAGAATAGGAGGCTAGGGTGAAGCATTTATAGGAGGCATTGAGTCGAGAGATCCATTACCATGTCACCCCATTTATGATGAAGACATATCTAGAGGTGCTGGAGAGGGAAGAGGTTGATGAGAGGACTGTGGCCAGGGCCATATCATCACGAGAGGGGAATTGTAATGATTCCTCATGGAATAGATCTATGGTACGAGGTTCCTAGTTTTCAGGGCAGAAGAGTTTTCATTTAGTAGGGGGTAGGTCCAATCTCTTCACGTCTCGTTTCTCCAGTGGAAACAAATCTCAGGAATATACCAAGAGATCAGGTGGTTTTTTTCTTCTGGTGTTCATGGTCATCAGCAACGGGAGTGCCCGACATTTCAGAGCGGTCATCGTGCACCAGGTGATATGCTCCAGGTTCCTCCATTGTGGAAGTTCCAGTCGAGGAAGCAACAGCAAGTTGCACAAGCTTTATATTAGTAGAGGGTAGGTGGGGCAGGCAGAGGAAACCCCCATGATGAACCACTTCCTTAGATATCATAGTGCTTCCATGGTGGTGTTCGACATCATGGTCAAAGAGGCTGTAGTGGAGGTCGTAGTCTGCTTCATTCTATATCATTGCCAGCTCCAAGTGAACCAGACGTTGTTTGAGGTACCCTTTAGATGTTTTCTACCATTTTTTATGCCTTGTTTGTTTCGGGAGAGACACACTCATTCATATCACCTATCCTTTTTCATGATTTGGGACTTGAGTTATAGAGGATTCCAGTGCCCTTGGCATTGACTACGCCAGTTGGAGGTCAAGCTAATTAATTTGAATTATGTAGAGACTTTGATCTAGTGTTGTGGCAACACTGCTCTTGGGGAGATTTCCTATGTTTATGAATAAAATATTATGATGTCATCCTCAACATGGATTGGTGGTATTCATTTTATTATATCGTAGATTTATTCATGAAGAAGGTCATTTGCATCTGTCCGGATAGAGATCTAGTGGTGTTTGTTGGAGAGCAAGATCCTCGGATGGTTCATATGCGTGTTCCTTTATTATCATCTTTGATGGCTGAGATGATGCTGAGTTTATCAAAGGTTCACCAGTTGGTGTTTCCTAGTGTCGTAGAAGAGTACCCTGATGTCTTTCCAGATGTGGTTGTAGTATTAACCCCTCAACAAGAGATAGATTTTGGGATCAATCTACAACTAGGAGCATCTCATTTCTCTATTCCTCCATATAAGATGGCCCCTTCTGAGTTACGAGAGATATGTATACATCTTGATGTCTGTTATAGTGTGGTTTTTTTTCCAAGTGCATCACTATGGGGTGCACTAGTTTTGTTCGGGAATAAGGATGACGATAGATATCAGTTTTGTGTCGATTATCAACACTTAAACAAAGTGACAATAAAGAATCGATATCCTCTTGCACAGATTGATGATTTATTCGATCAACTGATGGGTGCAATTTGGTTCACGAAGATCTAATTGCGGTATGGATATAATCAGATTCCTGTGAAGGATGAGGATATCCTGAAGGCTGCATTCCGTTGTCGTCGTGCGCATTATGAGTTCGTTGTAATTCCGTTTGGAATGAAAAAAATCTCTAGATGTATTCATTTGATAGATGAATGATGTGTTCCGTGAGTTCATGGACATGTTCATGGTAGTTTTCATCAACGTCATCTTTGTGTACCCCACATCTGAGGAGGAGTATACATAGCATCTACAAAGTGTTTTGGGAGTTCTTCGTCAACATCAGCTATTTGGGAAGTGGTTGAAGTGTGAGTTTTAGGCTCGATAAGTCCATTTATTGCGGCATGTTGTGTCCCAACAGGTAGTTGTGGATCCATCAAATATTGCAGTAGTTGTTTCTTGGATATCCCCCAAGATAGTGTTAGAGGTGCGATGTTTCCTTGGTCAGGCAGGATACTACATGAGATTTGTAGCTAATTTATCAAAAGTTGTGACTCCTCTGATATCTTTGTCCAGGAAGGTTCAAGAGTTCATATGGACTAATCAGTTTCAGGAATCTTTTGAGTATCTAAAGGAGATGTTAGTAAGTTCCACAGTTCTTTGTCTTCCAATTGAGGAAGTATAGTTTGATGTTTTCTACGATGCTTCACTTCTGGGGTATGGCTCTGTTTTGATGCAGAAAATATTAATTGTTTCATATGGGTCATAGAAGTTATGTCCCCATGAATGTAACTATTCCACCCACAATCTTGAGTTGGAATCTATGTTTTTTGCTCTGATTTTGTGGTGAAATTACCTCATTGGTGAGCGCTTTGTTGTTTTCACCGATCATAAGAGTTTGAGGTATGTTTTCTCCCAACGTGACTTGACCTTATGATAGCGTCGGTGGATGGAGTTCTTACTGGAATATGACTTCACGATATCATATACACCAAGAAAGTGGAATGTTGTAGATGATGCGATGAGTCAAAAATCACACAGTGATGTTGTGCGTGAATTTGGTGATTCCTAGAGAGTAACAGAAGAGTTTTCAGTATTACATATTGATATGGGATAAGTTGGGGGTGGAGTTTTCCTTTTTCAGATGACGGTACACACATCTCTTAATGCAGAAGGTGGAAGAGTCCAAATTGGGGGATCAAGAGGTGGAGGTCTAGAGAGACCATGTTTTTTGTGCTGAGGCCCCTGATGGTTAGAAAGAGGATGAACAACACCAAGTGTTGTATAATTGATGGATTTTTTTCCTTTGACGATGTGCAAGATGTTTCTCAGAGAGTTCCATATTTCACATTTAGTTGTGCATCCTTGCGTGAAAAAGATGGATTGAGCCTTGAGGAGCCTATTTTGGTGGCCAAGGCTATAGCATGCAGTTGCGAAGTTTGTATCTAGATGTTTGGTCTGCCAGAAGGTCAAGGCCAATAACCGTGCTCCCGGTGGGCTTCTACAGCCATTAATGATTCCTCAATGGAAGTGGGAGGGCATCTAAATGGACGTTGTTACTAGTTTACCTCGAGCACCGGGAGAACATGATTCTATTTGAGTGGTAGTGGATCATTTAACAAAACCGGCCCACTTCATAGAAATTAAGGAGTCAAGATCATTAGATGTTTTGTCGAGGCATTATATAGAAGGGTTTATGAGAATTCATGGACTCCCAAGGATGATAATCTCTTATTGAGACCCCAATTTTACCTCTAGGGTGTGGAGAGGTCTGTAACATGATTTTGGTTCACAACTATTGATTAGCACTACTTTTAATCCTCAAACGGACGGTCTAACAGAGCGAACCATCCAGACTCTTGAAAACATGTTACGATCTTGTGTTCTAAATTTTGGGGGTTCATGGATGAAGAACTAACCCTTGGTGGAGTTAACATACAATAATAGTTTTCAATCCACCATCCGTATGGAACCATTTGAATCCTTGTTTGGATGACCTTTCCATTCTCCTTTGTGCTAGACTGGGGTCGAAGAGTAAGCAATTCTCTAACCGAAACTAGTGTAGATTACAATAGATATCTTTTAGGTGATTTATATGAGGTTTAAGATAGCACAAGATCATTAGAAATCATATGTTGGCCAAAGGAGGAGTCCCATATAATTTAATTTTGGAAATCATTTGTTTTTTAAGGAGAATCCCTATCAAGGGCAGTGAAGGTTTGTTCATAGGAGTAATCTTCCTACATTGTATTTTGGGCTTTTCTAGGTGTTTTCTCGTGTTGGAGCTATGGCGTATTGAGTAGAACTTCCCCCATAGATAAGTTGGATACATGATGTTTTCCATGTATCACAGCTCTGTCGTTATCATCATGATGACTCTCACATCATTTATTGGGGAGAGATTGATGTTGAAGATGATGCAACCTTTGAGGAGCGACCTGTGGAGATCCAAGACCACAAGGAGAAGATGTTGTGTGGGCATTTTATCCCCTTGGTTCATGTCTTGTGGTGACACAGTGGAATGGAAGAGAGTACCTGGGAACGTGAGTCACATATTAATTTCTCAGTACCCAGAGTTGTTTGATGTTTAACTCTATTCATGTTTTGATGTTTCTTATGTGGTTATGAACATTTCATTATTATGAGACGACTCCCTTTGTTGCTTTTGTGTCATCCTCTCTTTTGAGAGGTATCTCAAAGGGTGGTTGTTCAGACCCTGTTTCATTTTCACATTAGGTGGGTTTTGAATTCTCGAGGATGAGAATGTTTTCAGAGGTATCTGATTTATTGGCCTAGACCTCTCCAATCCATTCTTTTGTAAAAATATGGTGTTTGAGGTGTTCTTGGAGGTCAAGGTGACTTATCCCCAACACTTTTCCCATTTTCTAGTTCGTTGAATAGTTCCAATGATACACAGCTGTGAATAGTGAAATAGTAACCTTATGTGAACAGTGCATCAGTGACCCTTGGTGAATTGTGTAATCGGTAATCTTCTATAAAAGTTCAATAAGTGAATAGTTCTATCAGTAACCTATAATGGTAACCACATTTTCCTTTTCCAAATTTCAAATTCTATGAACAGTTCAATCGGGGAACAGTTCTATCGGCAACCTCTAATAGAAACCGCTCTTTCCTTTTCCAAATTTCCAAGTATGTGAACAATTCCATCATTGAATAGTTCTATCGGTTAACTTTAACTGTACCCTATCATTCATTTGACAAATTTCCATTCTTTGAACTGTTCCATCGGTGAACAATTCTATCGGTAACCTCTAATTGTAACCTCTCTTTCCATTTCCAAATTTCCACTTCTTTGAATACTTCCACCAGTGAACTGTTCTATCGGTGAGGTCTAAGGGTAACCTCTATCGGTAACCCCTATCGGTAGCCTCTATTGGTAACCTCTATCGGTATCCTATAATGGTAACCAATCTTTCCATTGCCTAATTTTGAGTTCATGAACAGTGTTTCTAGAATGGAGAGGTTCTAACGGCGACATTTTCTTTCTTTTGCCAAATCTTGAGATCATGAATAGTGTTTCCAGAACAATGAGGTCTAACGGTGACCTTTTCTTTCCATTGAAAAATTTGGAGTTCATGAATAGTGTTTCTAGAACGGTGAGGTCTAACGGTGACCTTTTCCTTCATTTTCCAAATTTCTAGTACATGAACAGTGTTTCCAGAATGGTGAGGTCTAATGCTGACCTTTTCTTTAGTTTTCAAAATTTCGAATTTGTGAATAGTGCTTCCAACTTCTTACAGATTCGCCCCTTTGATGTTTCCTTTAATGTAAAATGAATTTAAATACTTTTTTAATGATTCTATGGCCGATTCAATGGCCATAAGCCTTATATAAAATATTCTTAAGGATTGGGATGTTTTTACTTGGTCAACCCGCTTGGTTTAATGTGATCCCCTTTTAATGGGAATTCAAGTGTATCTTAAATCTCTGCTCCGTTAAATTCTCTATAGGGATGAGATATCTTCCTCCCTAATTCATTCTCCTTGTTCTCGGCTATAATATGCTCAAACATCTCATACCATCTAGTAGGAGTTGCATAATCAAACATTCCACTTAGGATTGGATCCACTCTGTTTTGACGCAACTGAGCTATATCGGCCAATCATGGATATAAGGTATGTTTTATCTTCATTATTTTGGGGTTAATCATCTCTTGTTTTTTACTTTCCATATTATATAATGTAATATCCATGCTTCTAATGGGGTTTTTTGGGTTTTGGTTGGTGTGTTCATACCATGGAATCCTCGGGTAGATGCAGTTTACGTGAGAGAAGAATCATGACATGTTGGGTGGAAAAAAAACATCCAGAACTGTTTTTTGTAGGGGATTCATTGATTCTTTTTTATTTAATGTGAAGTTGTATTTTTATAATGTTATATACCACTAGACCACAATGTAATTGAAACAATAATTATTTGAACTAGATAAATAAATTGATATCGTTCGTTTGTTATTTCCCCTTATTTTCTAGATAGCGTGATATCCATGCTTGCATCGTTTAGATGTTATTTCATGATGAGAATTAGTGAAGAACATAAAACAGAATTAACTTATAATTGTTGGCTATGGATAAAGAGGTATGTAAATAAATATTTCTTCAATTTTTTTATTTCATGTTAATAAAATTAGTGCAATAATAATGTTTAAGTATTTGTGATAGTTTACTTAATTGGTTTCCTGAATTTTTGAACCTATGAATAATAAATCTATTAATTCTAGATCTATTAGAGAACCGATTGTTTGATAATTCCTTGATGTGTTTTGAGATACCCTCCTGATTGTTAAAGGGAAATGATCCCAGATGATGTGATGTTTGTTTTTATGCGGCTTGTGTTGTGATATGGGCCTGAATGGCTATTGTGATATGTGGGGGCATGGAGACTTTTGGTTGTGGCAGAAAATGATGCCTAGTGTGGAGAGATGCATCATTTTATGCATGTGGGTGTCCGGGAGGACATAAGGGATGATATAATTGGAAGGATGTGTTTGTTGGATGCTTGTTGTTTACTTTTGGTCGATTATCTATTTTAATTTTTCCCACTTCCTAAGGTATCTGGTCTTGATTACCCTTTTTACGAAAGAGGTGAAGACGTGCGGGGTATGACACGTGATTTCGGTGTTTAGCTTCTCAAGGGAGGATGGTTCTATACTCTTTCTATATGCAATAAAGACTCGATGATAAGTACATCTAATCACCCTGTTGATCCCCCTTGTGTTTTGTAGAATAGAATGTTTTTATAGAATGCCTGGGAATATGGGAAAGTAATTCTATAATGAATAATTGAATAAATGTTGTTAACCCATAGGGTTGGAGTTTTCTAGAACATAATTATGTGGTTGTAATTTAAAGAGGGACAATGGACATTGGGTGTGATGCTAATGAAATTTAATGTGGATTTGTTCATGGTTAAATTAATATTTTAGGAATTAATTAACGTAATGTGAAACGGCTAAAAATGGAATGAATTAATTTATTAAATCTCATTAAATGGTTGTGTGTTATATGAGACCAAATCTTAGAAGTGGAATGTCGTAGTGTGAGAGACGTTAGCCACAATTGATTCTTAGACTATTTTATTCCCATTGTGTTGTTGTGAGATATAGTATATTTTATACTTTTTGTGCTTCTATATGCTACTCAACCATTTCAGAAAGGGAAACTAACATCTCGTGTATTCTGAGCCCTAGGGGTGTTTTCCCCAACATTCTGGGGGGAGGATGAATGGATGACTACCCCCTTTGGCCCCGCTCTCTTCTCTTGGTAGATACATGTGCTGGTAGGCACTGTGGTTAGTTTTCCCCATATATGTGTATAGAGGGATGTAATGGATTATGGTTATTCATACACATATATTATAGATATAGTATAATGTGGACTATTATATGTGTAATGTGTATAGGTTGTGATGGCTTGAGGATACTTACTCGGTGTATGGGTTGTAATGGCTTGAGGTATAATACCCGATGTATGATACACATTATGTGGGATGTGGTGGATTCTAGAAACTACATGGTTGCTTTTCTAACGTGGACTTGGTGGTTTTGTTGCTCGAGGTTCTTGTTGTGGTGCTTCCCCCGGTGTCTGTAGAAAAGGATTTTTGGAGAGAGATTCCCAGGACGTGTGACGTTGGGGAAAAGCAGAAAACCACTAGGGAAGTAGTAGCGGGGTACCATTGATATTATTTATTTTAATATATATTCTTGTATGTGTTACGTGGTGAGAGTAACCATAGTGAGGTTTCGAACTTAGTATACCTATTTAGGTGACGAGTTAGTTTCACTTGTTTGTAACTGTGCTATATCATGCTTCCTTTACTTTTGAAAGAGAGGATTCAGGGAGGATCCTACTAAGTATACTGTTATACTCACCCTATGTATATATAATATATTTTTCAGGTCACAAGGAGCAGGTTGGAGATCTGGCTGGTTACTACTAGCTTGTGGTTGCAAGAGCTGTTCGGGCTTGTGGTAGCTGCAATTTTACATTCTTTTGGGTACTTTCAGTTTTTTCCTTTCAGTTGTAGTAGTTTTTCATGACATTTCGTATGTGTAATTGGCATTTATTTTATCATACTTGTTGAGGTGGAGGAGGTTGGTGTCTATATTATCTCTCTCTTCCACATGAGTTTTATTAGAGGGTAATGCCTCCCATTTGTTTGTTTTATATACCCTCGGTGCTAGTCGCCAACCCGGGGCCTGCTGAAGGCAGGACACTGGGGGTCATTATCTCTATTATTACATTTTCGGCCCATGAGGGGTATACTTATTGGGGATGGGGTCATGACAGCTCTTGATCTATTTCCCACCCCCATTACATTTAAAACATGAAAATATCTAGGGGTTTATAATCAAAATAAAATATTTCATACATTGGAATGGATAGGGTTTCAAAACCCCTTTGACTATAGTCTACATGTAGAAGTTGTTTACGAGGAATTGACAGAATAACCCTTAGTGATTTTGGAATGAAAGAAAACTACAAAAGATGAATTATAAATGATAGTAAATTGGATTTAAAAAAAATATTCATGAAATGGATCTGACTAAATTATTTAATAATAATAATTTTTTCTTTATTAGGTTTAAATACATACTAAGTGAGACGGTACCTGAGGTAAGAGTTTTTCATCTCAATTTCATTATATTGTGATAATTTTTTACATTATACATTTATTTTATTTTATGATATATTATATTATAAATATATTTATACTAAAGTTAGTTTATGTTTCATCACATCTTCATTATTTCCAGGTGGTATGGATTTTAAAAAATGTAAGTGGGTTTATTTTTAAACATTTCATTAATAAATTAGATGAAAAGAAATCTAGTGATATAAAAAAGAATCATATGAAATAGAATGTGATGATAAATAACAGTAATTCTAGTACAATATATAAGATATTATATGACTCATAATTTTTAGCAAAACGATAAATGTAAGATGAAATATTAATGAATGTTTACTAATGGAAGATAAATTCTTAGAGAAATTAAAGATTATTAAGGATGATTATAGAAAAGAAGAAAATAAACTATATTTAATTACATGGTAATGAATAAACGATGTTCAAGAAATAATTTATGAAATTAAAAAAATAATGGAATTTATAATATTAATTAAGCGTAAATCCTTTAAACGTCATGATAGGGACTATTCAATATGATTTTTTCATTCATTTTTATAATAATGTAATTCACTTATAAATATACATTAATGCTTATATTTACATACCCATTGAAACAATGGGTTACTAAAATATATTATTCGATTTTAGATTGAACCTATGTAAGTTTATATTCATAAGTATGCATATTTTCATCCGAATAAAAACAAGAACATTATACTTTTATTTTATAGTGTTTGGGAATGTGTTTTTTCAGTTTTGTTTTGGTTACATTCTAATTTTCTTTTATATATCTTGATTATGTTTTTTAATATAGTTTTTTAGATAGTTAGGTATTTTATTATAAATTGAAGCAATAAATATGTATTGGGTGACTGAAGATGTTCCAAAAATTATGTTTTAGATTCTTCATATGTTTAAATACTAAAATAAAGATGGCCAATTTCTGGGAGAACATGAATATTCATATTCAAATATAATTCTTTGCATATTATTATTGAATAGATGCTTTATATGGAATCACGGAAAGTGTCTATTTTAGAGTTAGAGATTTATTTACATTGTTTTGAAATTTTTTTTCAACGGATATGGATATTAAAATAAAATGAGATATATGGTTATAGATGTTCTATAAAGTCTATAATATAGAGAAAATATTTAAAGTATCATTCAACATAAATGCTATTGAAAATAATGGATAATAATATTTTGATGTTTATTAGAAATGAGTGAGTTAAAACTAATATTTTTTATAGAAATAAAGGTTTAGTTAAAATACAAAAAATTTAGTACTTAAATGTTTCATATCTTATAAAATAGAGATATAAATATTTATAAATAATCATACATTATTAAAATTAATTTAAAGAGTTTAGATATTTTTTGTGTGAGTGAATAATCCATGGGGTATTTTAAAGGATTGATGACGTTATTTAATAAAATATAGATGATACAGATTCTTGATGAAATTTTTTAAATTCATTGAGTTTGTAATATTAACCTAGTGAGTGGAATTACTAAATTGAAAAAGGAATATCACATGTTATATTCATCTATTTATTAAGTAAAAGAAACTCAACATCATATCATTGGATATTAGAAGACATTGTAAATATGTGTTAGTAATTCATGGAAAACATATAAATCACTCAAATATACATTTTAATAATGAGGCAATGTCTTTATAAACATAGTTAATGCCTATGTGTCACATTCTTAAAACATTAATTTTACATTTGAGACTCAATATGAATAAAAAATATAAAATGATGTTTTTAAAATATTAATTAGGTTGGATTAATTTTTGAGGATGATGAATACCCAAATGCTACATGAATAAATTAACTATATTATACATGATGTATTCATAATGTAAATACATTTCAAAATCAATTATCTTTTTATTTAATTTAAAGATTATAGAATAAGAAAATTCCATGAATAATGGTTACTATATAGAACCATTAAAAGATGGTTGGGGTATCTAATATGTGACTTCATCATGCAGTAGAAGGTTTTATCAAGATAATAATTAAAATATGAGTTTATGGTGGATAAATTGGGGTAATATAAATTTTAGATAATTTTTTTTCTTCTGAATAATATTGAGACCCATTCCTATCATATTTGAAATTTTGATGCATAATAATGATGTGATGACACTCTATGGGGCATTCCTTCATGTTCTGATGTTGTATATCTATAAGCCCCCTTCCCACTAAATCATTATGATATATTTGAGGTTTTAAGGAATAATTAATGTTGATAATTAATAATAATTGATATGATATAATATTCATGCAGTACCATAAATTTATATGAATAGAAGAAAATGAGGATATCTCAATCCTGATGTCGTTTATACATTGAGTATATGATTATAATAAATGAGAATTTTTTTGGGAATAGATACTATATTCACAAAGAACATCTCTGTATCGAATAACAATAAATCAATGATATTTAAAATGAAAAGATCCATTTCATTGAATAAAATGAATAAATAATATTATATATCCATATAATAGAATGATATATATAAAAAAAATAGTATAGTTAATAGATATACTTATAGGTTATACTGATACTCTTGATCATATATGCAATGAATCTAAATATTTTATGAAGTCCTATAATTAATGTTAAACTTGACATGAAACATGGTCAATGGGTCTATTACTCGTTTAGAATATATACTATCGGTCAAAAAATTATTACTTGGGAAAATTATCATACTACTATGTTGGAGGGATCTTTGGGGCTTTAAGATGATATTTTTATGGAGTTTATTGAGAATTATCGTTGAGTAATGTATTCTACCATTATAATAAATTCATAAAAACAATAGTAGACTAATGTAACAATATCCACATAGTAAGATGGATAAAGAACTATAAGGATATAGTTTTGGTTAAATAACATATGGAAAGAATTTTTTTTATAATTCACTAACATAAGTAATATAGTGATGAAAATTTTTAGAAGTTTATCTTGAGCAATATCCTATAAATTTGATAGTCAGACCATACAAATTAAGGACTATAGTATTTTTGATAAATTGACCCGATCAAAAAATGAATTTGGTTCCAACATTAAGACTGAACCCCAAAAAAATAATTTATTCTATGTGCAATTTAATTTATTCATTGTATGTGGTCTTACATGTGAAGATAACATTAATTTATCTATAATTTTTATCATAGATAGAGTTTTGAATACAAATATGGTTTAATTAAAAGAGAAAAACTAATTTAGTAAAAATTATTAGTAATAATTCCTCCCAATGTTATTACAAAATCAATTAGGCACATCAATATTTATCATATATAAGAAGGATTCTAATAATTTTATCAATCTATATCCCATTTTTTTCTAAGAATTAAATAATTTTAATATTTTAATAATTTTTAAATGTGTTTTTTTTGCAAAACTGATTTTCTATTCTAAATGATTCAAATAAATTTTTCCATAAAAACTATTTAAAAAAGATTTAATTAAGGAATCCTAAATGATAATATAAATTAAATAAGAAATTTGAAACACAACTTTTTAATATAGAAAAAATTAATCGTTCAAATGTTGAGTTATTTGAGGGTCATCCTTCTAATGAATCGGGTTTAGAGAGTAAATAGGAAGAATTTACTAAATCCAATAAATTATATATCTATGTGGTTAATGATATCCTATTGAAATATTCTTTTTTTGGTATTAATGGATATATTTAGGTTTTTATAGGAACTAAATCATGAAAACAAATAACCAGTATCAGATATACATTATATAAAAATAATCAAGAATGAAGTCTGTAGGGTGAAACAACCACAAAAAAAAGATTGAAGATAGTGAAAAATATATTTTATTATTCAAAGGAAAATATCCCTAATTAGATGAGTAATTTAAAAGGTAAAATGATATTAAATATGCGGTTAAAATTTTCAGTGATGGGATGATTCTGGCATTGCAGGAAAAATAATATGATTGGATAGGAATGCATGATTTTCTATGGGAGATCAATGATTGAAGTGTAAATGACTTTCAAAAATAATTACATAATGAAATTAAAATTTATTTATATTATATGGTGATTATAATTATGAAATTTTCATGTAGGGTGAACTTTTTTTAAGAACAAAAGAATATTCTTAATCTTAAATTTATTGAGTTGTAATTTTGGTTGGGAAATCTTGAAAACACCCAAGAATAATCATCACAAGATGTTGAGAAGATAAATGTTACCATTAGTGTTTCTGAAAATATTCTCATTAATAAAAAGGAACATGTTAAAAAATAGTGAAGACTCGGATAAATAAATTTTTATATAATGAAATATCTATGAAAGGTAACCCACCTCCCATAAAATAATTTATGTACTCATGATGTTTTATTTTCTAGTATGGATTTCAAAAAAAATATGAGAAAATATAGATAGAGAAAAATGTTTAGAAGATAACCACATCTTCAAACATGGTTATAAGCATGTCAACTAATGGATTCTCCCAAATCACATCGCTAAATATTCGTTCTTCCATCCTACGGTAACAATAATATATTTTTGTACAAATTAAAATAAAATATAAGAGAACAAGGAGGATTGGAAATATTTATTGTTTTTTGAGATTTGGGAAAATTAAAATCCTATATTGGAATAATTTATTATTTAATAATGGTCATAATAGATATTGATTAAGTATTTTTCTACCTAAGCTAAATAGAAAATATTGTATACAAGAGAAAAGATCACATAAAATTAGAAACCTATTCATAATTGAATTATTTTAATGTCATGAGTTGTCCAATAAAGAATTCATCATTGATGGATATTTTGATGATATGTTTTAGTAAAAAACTACCACTAAATAATCATGTGTTGATCAAAATATAATGAAATAAAATTTGTATTTGAAGGATTATCAAGGATTGTTTTCCTTTGGGTGCAATGAGAAGAATAAAATTGGTAATATTTATCCCAAGAAGAACAATTTAATGTATGTCAACGCATATACTATGTTATGATTGGTCATAACATAGACAATTAAAAAATTTCAATTATTATAAAGGATGAAAAAAGAATATTTTAATTAAATAATGAATCCATCAATGATATACACTAGTGGATTAGTTTGGTATCATATATAAGATGGGAGAGAGAGATAATGAATGATGTAAAATTTGTTAGAAAAATTTTGAATGAACCAACTAAAAAAAGAAACAAATCTATTCATATTAAAAAATTGTTCATTATTGTTATACTGTACTAATTGGATATGGATTTCAATATGGAAAATATTTAGTTTAACGAAAGTGTTAAAATGGAATAAACCATTTGACAAGATGATTAACTTCAATTTAACGAGTGGTTTCAAAAAAGAGGAATAATATTTCAAGATAATTTGTATCGAATGTGATGGTTAATTTTCTAATATATAAATTATATCATAACATAGAGACCGTATTAAAAATGATAAAAAGTATTGATTCATTATATGATTCATTATATTTATTATCAGAAAAGAAAACATTACACACATAGAGTAATATGAAGAAGTAAATAAGACTATGCTCACTAGATATAATAATTTTATAAATACATCTGAGTAGAATTCAATAATAATTTTCACCAAACGGTAACTATAAATAAAATTGTTCCAAGGTTGAGATGTAAATTACATCACTGGTTCACTCATTAGTAATAAAAAGAAGTCTCACCTTATTCCACGTTACTTATTTTATTGTGTGATGTTAGTGGGTATAAGATGTTATTTATAAATGGGGATAACAAGATTAATGTTATAATTAATTTATAATAGGTAATGATTCATCGATTAGGTTTTTCTGAATAAATTAATATATCATTTCAGGGTGTATTAATGTGTATTAGAGTTCATTTTTAAATATAACTATCCATGATGAAAGGTAATAAAGGGCGTCTATTGAGAGTGATATATGAAAATGAGTAATCTACTAGTTGGTATTATTTTTATGTGAATATATAAATCTAGATTATTCTTACCTATGATGAATTTTGATGTAAAAAATTATATTTTCAATATTCTATTTGATAATATAAAATATGATTACTAAAGTGGTGTTTTCTCAAATTATAAAGAGAACCTAAAGCATATAGATTTAGTCATTCACACAAACGTTTAAATTGTTTTGTTATATATTGATGATGAAATTTTTATGTAATTAATAATATACAAAAATTTATAAGCGATCATTGATGATAGTATAAAATATTTATTTGATTTTGGAAAATACTAATTCCTTAGTCAATCAATCATAATTGCTACAATAATCCATGGTCATATAGATGTACATTTTCATGATTTGAGGATAATTGATAGGTGATATTTGAATATGTTCTTCTCAAAATAGATGAATTGGTATATAATCACTTATGGGAGAATGTATGAGGGGAGATGAAATATTTAAAACCATGGAGCGAAGGAAAATTTATCTTACATTTTTAAAATAAGATTTATTATCTATTGGGATGAATAAAAGTGTTTGTAATGGAATATTGAAAAATTTTTAGTTTGTGGGGATGAAAATGAATCAAAAGTGATAGATTGAATAAAATATCGTATTATGGGAATTTTATTTACTTTTACTATTTAATGCCTCTATTATGAAGTGGAGTGGTCGATGTGTAATGAAAAATAAGGAAAGACCCTGTAAAGATGTTTGAGATGATTTTTATGTGTAAATATTAAATGTAAACTATAATTCTATATAGGTAACATGGTTTTTAGATTCAAGGACCATTCCATACATAACATAATTGTAGTGATGGTTTATATGGTATCTTATAAAGTTATTATTATATGGTTATAGAAATGTATAAATAGTTTCAAATGAGTTTTAAAATACAGTCGGAATACATGAAAACCATTAAAGGAACATTTATCATTACAAGTACTAATAATAGGTAATCATATTAATTAGATAATTATTTTTTTTGTTTTGTCAAAACATGAATTAATTGAGGTACTGAAGGCTTATGTAAAATACTCAAAACCACATATTTAAATAGTGAAATAATTTGGAAATGGTGCTGATGTGATTTGGAAATATTATGAAATTTTATAAAGTCAATTAATGTGTTTAGATATTAATAATTTGGTTTACAAAACATTGATTTGATTTAGATAATTACGTAGTCTATTTAATAAAATATAGATGTTATAACTTTTAGTAGAAAATTTCCAATATAACTGAGAATGTAAAATAAATATGGGAGACAAACTATAGAATTAAATAAAGGTATATCATGCATACGGTTTATATGAATCGTATGTTAGAGTTATTTTCCCAAGGAAAAATGATTGTACACAGATTTCAAGTATATTTAGTCACATGAATATTAATTAAAAATACTATTACATAATGGTAATTGTTCTCCAGGGATTTAATGTACTGATGTCGTAGAGTATTGATCATTACAATATGGTTTGAGTTGTTCCTTACATTAATGAGAACAATGAAATGATACGAAAATATTATTAATATAGTTATTTTGTAGGATAACACACTAGGATGGGATATTTTTATTTAGATCATTAGCTGTGATTACTCGCAATGGGATGAGGATTAATCTTCTGAATTTCCCATATAGTAATCTATAATTGGGTGATTTTGAGAATAGACACACCACTTTGAATTCCACATGTTTTGGTGCCATCTAATATTCTTATCTACTATTATGTTAAATGATATTTATTTCAATATTAACATTGAATCATGTCATGATTTGTACAGTTTCATTTAATGACTAAAATGTTCAAGACATAAATGTTTGAATAAATAATGGTAAGCTAGGTTCACATTCATTTACTTGTCATTAATGGATATATCTAGGATGTATTTTCCCCTTCCAAATTTGTGGGTGTTGAAATATTAGCACTTTTCTTAAAATATATCATACACATAAATTCAATTCCAACTGAATAATGGTCCATTCATTTCACATAATCAAAGAATGACGTATTAAGAAACTATGTTGATGACATAGTCATGAAACCTACTTTATGAGTCATTTTGGTAAATGGATTATATTACATAGTGAGCACTCATATGAATTTTTTATCATTGTAATGATATGTTATTTATCATGGGTATTTTGAATCATTACTATAGAGTAATCTTGGACTTTAGTAAAGACCACCTAATCTCAAATGTAAATAATACTACAATTTCATGAAGAAATTGTTTCTGTTGATGCATATTAAATTTTATGTTAATTTAATTAAAATAATACATATTGTTATCAAGATTATGAAATAATTTTTTTAGTTTTACTTGTCACTAATATTCACAATGTTCTAAATAATATTATTTTTATTAATAAATAATTTTTTTATTATTTGAATATATATAAATATTTAATCATTAGATTTTGAATAAAATATATACTTTATTTATTGAAATTTTTTAAAAATATTTATTTTCTAGAATGTGAATGAAGTATTTATTTGGTTATATAATAAATGCTAGAGGAATTAAAACTTACAAATATTGAGTCCCATGAAAATTATTAATTAATAATATTATGACATAATATTTTTTTATGAGCAACATTTTGTGTAGAAAATAATTATAATAATGATATTATTATAATGGCGAATGTGGTTTATTAAATATTCAAAATTATATTTAATGGAAGACAAGAAACAATATAAATTTTTATCTTAAACACTTTAAATAGACAGTTCTATCAATTGTATACATTATCCAAAAATTAATAATAGAAAACTGTTTCACCTAGAACCAACAAGTGGAATTAGAGTGTTTATGTTTAAATTAATAATTATTTTTTTGATCGCTTCTCTTGTAAAATTATGGTAAAATATTTAATTCATTTTATTCATTTTATTCAATAATTAATCTGATTTGAATTAAAATATTATGAAAATATTAATCATGTTCGTTCAGTGTTTCATTTTCGTTAATGTTTAATAAGAAATAAAGAATGATTGGAGAAGCCCTTTAGAAGTGCCAAATAATTGGATGGTAAAAATATGTTACATGATGTGTATCAAGTTAACACACAATGTATCCATGCATATCATAGATGGTTTTACTAAGAAATTAATTAAACATTGTGTATTTATAAAAAAACGTATGTTGATCTTTCTAATCTGGATCACAATAATTGAATATATATGGTGTAACATTCATATACATGCCATGTAATCTGGATGAGTAAACAGGTCGATACCCCATTCATGTGACATAGATATATATAGACTGAGGTAAAGAACATGTAGTTGGGTTTTACAAACCGTGTAGTCCTCCAATTAATGAAACTAATTAAATTACATGAAATTGGAAATTGCAGCATTAAAACCATATTTTATTTATTGACCTGTATTGTGTGTTTTACAATTTTATAATCGATCTAGTAATTTTTAAATTATAAATTAATTTATTATAATAAATTTTCCATTTTTGTTCTAACATTTATTTTTCCATGAATATGATAAAAGATTGATATATACAACTAAATATAGATGATCATTAAAATGAAATTAATTTAATAAATTAATTAGTTAATTAATTAAAGTAAATTTATGTTAAAAATAATAAATGAATAAATAAATGAAATTTTCACTAGTTTCACATGAATATTAGTTTCATGTATGACCAATCATGAGATTAACCAAGACTTGGGTATGTGTTTTACATTTTAGTTTAATTCCATTTTCAATTAATTACTATTAAAATAGATATTATGGCCTTCTGGTCATCCCTCCCTCCATTATTATGTAGGACCCGCCTGTACAAGGATATTTATTTCGTCCTATTTTAACTAATACATTGGTTACCCTCACTGGAATGTGAATCATAAATACCACTAATTAATTTAGTATCAGAACAAACATGGAGGTGGTTTCACATGTAACCAAAATAATGCCATCTTAGAAGATACACATGTGTAAAGGTGGACTGTTGTAACTCATGCCATGTTCAAAAGAACGAGTTATTTACCCCACCATATAGTGTGTTATAATGTCCTCTTATTAAATAAATTATTATGAAAATATCATGAATGAGTAATTTCATTATTTATATACTCTTTTCTTTGAAATTATATATTTTAGGAATTCATGGTTGTGGCCACATAAATAAATGAATTAATATACAAATACGGAATTTAAATGAGTCTATTATGTGTAAATTTTTTAACCAAAATAGTTATTTAAATAAGTATCATCCACATAACAATAATAAGACTTTTAAAGGATAAAACAAGTTAAAATTTTTTCATAATAAATTAAATAAATGAATTACATGTAAATTCATTATCTGAAAAAAAAATTAAAGGGATAAATATAATATTTATTAACAATTAATAAAAAAACCTCTACATTATATTAATCCAAACCTGTCCTTCCATTAGTTTGTTGGGATTTAAACCCAATAAAATTAAGACTCTGTCCAAACGTAGTTCATACAAATTCACTTATATGGGGAGTTATTATGACTATTCATTGTTCTATACATCCATTTTACGTTATGAGTATTGGACCTTTCTAGAAATGATATAATTTGAAGGAATGTGTTGTGGAAATCCATGTTATAAATTCAAGAAAAGGGATCCACAAAATTGATCAAGGAGATAAAATCATATAGTTGTAAATGACCTTCTTACCTAAATACATTCATGTATCTCGACCAACCCTTTTTTTGATTTTGGGAAGGAGAATATGGATCTTTTCCACTATTATGTGAATGAAACAATACATTACGAATCAATAGTGATGGATGTTGAAATATGATAATATTGTGGGGGATTTAAAAAAATAAATTATGTTAATAATATCTTACCAAAATTTTAATCTATAGAGTACTTAGAATCTTCAATTTAAATTGTAGAATAAAGTGGAAATATCATAATCAACATTATCCGTAAAATCTGTATGAGATAAATAAAAAATACTAAAATGTAGTAACATCTATGAATGGTACCGAGATATTCGGGGTTTCCAGCACCATCAATAGGAATAATACATTCTAGAATCCAATATTTTGATCTTCATTTAATGTAGGTGAGTGATGAAGGGTTCATAGTATATGAGAAACATATGAAAAATGTGGTCAATGTTCAATTTTGTTTATTTTTTTATGTTTGGTGAACTAATGATGTATTAAAATACATGGATGGATATATAATTCTTGATAACCTCCATGGTCTTTATCAGCATAGAGCTAAATGGAAATAGTTCAAAATTTCCAAGGTGATATTTAAGAGAAATCATGGATAATAATCTCTATATTTTCCACATGTAGTCAAGAACATTCGATAAATTGAGAGCTAAGATGATCTCGTTTTTGACATCCTAATGAATAGGGAAATGATCTTATTTTGGCTTCACTCCCTCATAGATTTTCCGACTTTGTTGAGAATTTTAATATTAAAAAATTAAAATTATCTCACAAATCATCTCAATATTCTTCACCATGATGATAAGGATATGAAGAAATTAATCCATTAATCATTTTTGGTATAAAATAGAAAGGTATGGAAGTTAAATTTAATCCCAAAGTGTCTTTATGCCTTTTTAATAATATTATGATCAAAGGGAATGTATGTGACATTGATGTTGTCTGTTTCGCGTGAGGAAAAAGGGCCATGGTAAGAAAAACAGCACATAGTCATAAAATAAATGGGAAGAATCAAGTGACATTTTTTATCTAGGATAATTTATTTGATTCAAAAAATTGGGCATTGGATTCAATATTTTTTTCTCAAATATGTATAGAAATACAAGAACAAAAAATATCTAGAACGATTTATCAAGCGGAGGTTGATCTAAGAGAATCCAACAAAGCTAATCATGTTGATGTTGTTATCGGGGGTACCACATCACATTAATGATTTGAATGACCATAGATTTAAAGGGGTCTAATTATATTCCTTCACCTACAAAATACATTTTTTCAACATCTAAACGTGATATAGATGCATTTGTTTTCAAATTTTGGAATAAATTTTTATTTTGTTATAATGGTTGAATTTGATACGGTAAGGTACATTTAAATAACAATCTTGATGTGTTGGATTAAATGGACCATATAGAAGTTACATTACATGACTCATGGAACAAAAAATGTTTTACTCGCTATTTTTTTCATTAAAATGAAAATAACTTGAATAACTTATAGGAAAATGATTATATAGATTTTTTTTGAACTCAAACCATTTGGATTATGCCACACATTTTTACAGGTCAAAATGACCAATTAACCACTTTGGTGGACATGTAAAAGGCCTCAAGAGATTATTTAATTAGTTTGTACTGATGACTGGAGACTATTTTCAGTTGATTAAATGGGTGGGTACACATACATCAATGATTTTCCTGATGACATTAACATATAAGGATATGTATAATTAAGGAGGAAAAAGTTGGATTCTTTTGATAAATTGAAGGAATAAAAGAATGAATTTGACAAAAAAATGGTAGGAATATTAATAAACTCTTCTCACACCATGTTGGAGAATATCTTAATCCAGATGTCAGTTATTACATACAAGATTTTGGGAACAAATTCCACCTCAATCCTCCTATAGACTTCATTATAACATCACATGTTAAAGGAGTAACCAAACCATGTTGGACATCGTATGATCAATGAGGAGTTATAAAATACATAATTTTTTTTTGGGGATACACATTACAAATCACATAACATATTATAAAATATGTACCTACTGAATTGATAACTTATGTAAAATAATAATTTTTTGGTGGAAAAAAATAATTCTACCAAATTTTCATTTGTGGGGAATTGAATCATTAAGGTATATTTTTGAAAAAAACATGAACCCTGAGGCACAATGTGTACCATTATATGATACTCCATGGAAACAAGGAGGTATTTGCTATATTTTCACTTTGAAAAAAAATATATAGTGGAATGAAATTAAATATTTCTTAATAGGGAGAAAATATCTAAAGAGATGGTGTAAGTGACATAGACATTATTGAATTTGAGGATCACGGAACACAAAGTTGGTATAAGAATATATTCAATAAATCCGTACAGAAGAATAAACAGTTCGAGAGAAACATGTTATGCATAGATTTACACGAGAGGTATCAGAACCGGAACACTACAGTGTTCTAGTTACTGAGGATGGTGACATATTTATAGATTATAATAATAATTATCTAATATAAAAATACACATTATATGACTCATAAGATTCCATCTGTTACGAAGAAATAAGTTCTAAAAATGGATTCCACATACCAAAACCATGTATGGAATATTTTATACCCTCAAATATATTTAAAACCCATTGGTTGTAAATGGGGGCACATAAATAATCTGCATAAGGAAGAAAGATCCAGTATGTATAATTTGTGACTGATTAATAAAGATTCTATGTAATGAAAAGGAATTTACACTGCATGAATATTTTCACTAGTTTCAATGCTAACACCCATCATAATTATACTTTCTATTACAGAATACCATTATGATGATATACATGAACATGATTTCAAAATAGACTTCCTTTACAAGATCCTTTTTGAATATTTCTATATTACACAACCTGAGGTTTTTTATACTCCAATGGATACTAGTAAGATATGATGGTTCTAAAAATATATATTTATTGATCAAATAATTCATCTTGGCCATGTAAAATTAATTTTCACAAAGCTATAATGGAATTTGGTTTTATAATGAAAAAAAATGAATGTCTGGGGTTCTATAATCAATTTTGGGGAACTGATGGTATTATTATAATATTATATGTTGATGATATATTACTCATATGAAGATAAATACCAATCATACATTAAATTAAAACATGGTTGAATAAATGATTAGATATAAAGTACATGGGAGAGGCCACATATATTATTTGTTAAATATCCATCATGATATATCCAAGAGGCTGCTCGACCTAAGTCAATGTACATACATTTCCAAGAAACATAATATATTCAATACGAAAAAATAAGGGGGGATTTTTCCTAGTGCCACATGGCATTTATCTTTCCACGAAAATGTTTCATAAAAACATGATTAATGAAACATAATTGAAATGATTCCCTAAGAACCAATTATTGGATAAGTAATGTATGCTACATTACATTCTAGGATAGTTGTTTTCTATGCATTGTCTATAGTAATAAGGTATAAAGATGATGTAAGTTACCACCATTAGATTTATGTCAAGGCTATAATTATGTATATGAGGAATACTATGTATATTGTTTATTGAGGATATGAGGAACTATCCATCAGAATATAGGAATATTATAGTTTCAAAACATGTCAATATTTGATGAATCTATAAAGGGGATATATCTTCACATTGAATTCTGGTACTGTGAGATAGAAATCCTTAATTTAGGATAGATTGGATGATTTTAAAGTAGAGTCTTAGTATATTGTTGTTTCTGAGGGAGATACAGAAACAGTATGGACGTGAAACTTCATTTAATAGAATAACATGGTACCTAGTAGTAAAGGTAATTTCAAAATATATTGTGACAATACTATATCATTGAATCTCATTAATGTTCCAACATGACATCAGCATAAGAATAATGAAAATATAATGTACCCTACCATTTATTATTTTTATTATAATGTTTTGGTTCCCGTGGGTAGTATTTAAAAAATTAATTCATGGATGACCAATTGACTAAAGCATTAACATAGTATAATATTGACAATCATGTGAGATGTAATAGACTTAATGTTATAAAAACTTGGATCATGTCAATTAGGGAGTTAATTAGGCTTGGTGTCTATGGACCAATTGATTTTACATTGATTACATGTATATTCAATGACTTGAATATTAATTAAACAACTTATTACATAAAAATAATTGTTCTACAATGATTTAATGTAATAATTTCATAGATCATTTTTCGCATTGATATGGTAATAGTTTTTTCCATGCTATGATGATATCCATGATGAGATATGACAATATTCACAATATAGTTCTATAGTTTGATAACATACTATTTTACGACACATTGTATTTTAACCGTCAGGTCTGATTACTCGTATGTGGATGAGGCTTCATCTCATGATGTTCATAGTTGGAAATATATATGATATCATTTTATGTGAACAAACCCACCCGTAGCAATTCCACATATTTTGGAGACATCAAATATTTATTTATAAGACAACATGTATTGATCCCTAGATATTATGATTATAATTGATGCATGTCATGAATCACAGATATATATTTACTAACAAAAACCTTGATTCTATATGTTGGTGGGAAGTAGAGTACATTGGATTCGTAATGATTATAATTCAATTAATGCATTTTTTAAGGAATAATTAGTCCCTTTCATATTTATCGGAGTTGATATATCATTCCATTGAATGGAATATAACTAGGACCTAAATTTCATGGCCATTGTGTAATAAAACATATATTTCTAATAGTCAAATAATGATGCATTGAGAAACTAGGATGTCGACATAGTAGTGGATCATTCTTGATGAGATTTTGAAACAAAAGGATTATATTATATAGTTATAATTAGATATGTTTGTCATCTTAATGACATTAAGTTTTATCTATTTGGTGCCTTGACCCATTACTAGGTAGTAATATTGGACATTAGGAAATCCCAACTAATTTTTATTATAAAAATTCATAGAGGGTCAGAAACTATTTGTTTTTTTTATCACGATTATATTATTATTGTTATTAATTATTCCTCGAAATATCATTATCAATAATGAGAAATATTTTAATTAATGTTTTATTCATTTCTAAAATTCACAAGGTAGTAAATAATTATTTCATTAATAATAAAAAAGTAATTTTAATACATGAATATAAATATATATTTATATATATATAATATTTATACACTGGACTCTGAATAAAATCTTTATGGTATATATTGATTAATATATTTTGTATTTATTTTATAGATTGTAAAAAATATATTTATATATGAATAAAATATTTATTTGGTTATTTAATTAATGATATATGAATTCAAATAGTCCATGACCCAGTCTGGTGAAAAATATTAATTAATAATAGTGATTCATAATATTTGTTATTATACTTGTTGATGTGAAAAAAAAATTATTTTATAGATATTATTATTTATTGGAATTGGTTTTATTAATGGGTTTCAATGTTATTTAATGGATGATCTGAAATTAAGTAATATTGTAACCTAAATTCTATCTATATAAATATGCATTTCACACTATTCTATATGGTCTCCAAAAATATATAATTGAAAATATTTCCTCACAAAACCAAAAAAAAATAATTAACATAACACTTATTTAGAATATTTGATATTAGAAAATTTGATAAATTTGTATTATTAATTTTGTATCTATGTAGAAAGAACTCAGAGATGAAGTATATTTATGGTGAAAACTATTGATATTCGTTGTAAATATGAATAAATCGTATTGTTATAATATAAAATTAATCAGTTAGGTTCATTACAAAACATAAATGTAATCAAAATGGATTAAATGATTCTTTTATGTTGTATAATTGTTTTGGAAAAAGAATATTTAGAGGAAGTATTTAGAAATAAACTAGGAAATTTTTGAACTACTCCTATAGTAAATTATCATCATATTGAAGGAGTTTACGATTTCTGATAAGGATTGGGCAAGAAATACTTTTCATGATATTGCCCGAGTATGTGTAAATATTCAATTATAGTTCTCTTATTTTATATATGACCATTTCATGGAATAGAAGACCTCAATGTGGTGAAATTAAAATATGGAGTTGGGGGGGAGACATCATAGTAACCGAGTTTTCACTTGACTTTTGTTTCAATAAAGAGGCCCATTAATGTCATCGTAGAATAAGTGGAACATAATAGATAAGTGAAGGAACTCCATGAGGGACACCTTCATGTTCTGATGTTATATGCATATGAACATCCTTATCACAATGAAAAAAATATATTGATTTCATAGAGGAAAGTTTCACATGGTTATTTGTATATCATGTGAATTATAAGTCATGCTATTAGGATATATTTTATGGGGTAATATGTAAATAAATATTTAAGATTAATAATGCAGTAAAATTGAAGTGTGATTATATTTATGCAATACAATTAAAATAAATTAAGAAATGAAGAGATATAATGTGTTTTTTTGAAACTATTTCTTCAATGATTTTATTTTACAAAAAAAATATCAGCAAGAAAATCACCAATATTATATTCATAAAATACATATCTTTATTAAAAGAGAGGAATATAAGTATATTTCAGTGAAACATATCAAGTGAATCATTGAGAAGTAATAATTCCTATGATATATAAACTGGAAAAGCTGGAGCATAATATAACAGATGATGTTGGCTTATATTATAGAAGTTTGTACTATACCATAGGCTAAATATCTCTTGGGTTGTACTTAGTATTTATTTTTTTGGGAGTTCGTGGCGTAGTTGATGTGGGGGACCAGGATCTATAAGGCCCCACATTAAATTATGTCAGCAGTGTATGAGAAAAATGGATCCATAAAAGAGTTTATTAATGAAACTAAATGATACTGAAATTACAATACAGACATAATGATAATGATACTTTATCACTAGAACACTTATTTTACACAATATAATATAAAATTGGATCATTTATACAGGTTTATAACTATAGTGAAATGGCATACCATAGAACCAAATTTTATTTATTTCTTATGTCAGACTTGTTTTTCTATATTCATATTGTTTTCATTATAATTTTATGAAAGACATAATGAATTTATTTTTCTTCTCTATAGATATATGAATTATTTTCAGACAACCTAAATACAATATTCATGCTCTAGTTCTTTATTTTTAACTTTTCTCCCATTTCTTATTTAATTGTAATTGACTATTGTTAGAACTATTGGTGTTGCAATAAAAATAAATTTTATAACATGTGTTTTGAATATAGAGGTTGGATATCCTAAATTTAAATATTGATATAGATTATGTTGAGGTGATGATTGATCATTTTGATGGGAATGACTTCTGTTAATTGATGATGTAGATCAAATATAATCTTTATAAAAAAATTATGCACTTTCAACTTCTGGGTGTTAAATCAAAATATATAGACAACTCCAAGTGAGAGTTGTTGGATCATAATGTTTAGGGATTTTTGTGATTTAATTTAGTTAAAAAATAGATTCCAACATTATATATTATAATAAGATGGATTTTTTTATGAAATCACACACACATATGATCAAGAATCCGTCTACAGAGAATATACATAATATGATGGTTAATTAATATAAAGAATATTAAAGAGAATGTTGTTTCTAATCATGTAAATTATTCCAACACCAATACAAATCTATTAAAATAAGTAGGAATTATACTAAATTTTGTGGTATGTTCATAGGTCTTATTATCTTCATTACCCAATAGTTGAAAATATTCTATAATAACCTCATGTTGTTATTTATAGAATACAACATTGATTTTGAATTATGTGTGGAATCTTATCCTAAATGTGTATATCCAAATAAGAGAGTTTGAAAAATTCCTATTTTAAATTCAAATAATGGATGGAAGAGTAGTATACAAACAGTGGCCTTATGATTGTGGATGACAAAACTATTGAGGAAAGTGTTTAAAAAAATAAATGTGACCCAATCTCACCTATAAGAGTTGTGAGAATAATTTACATGTCCTGAAATATTAAAATAGGAAATAAAGTCACTTGAAACTGATGAGAAAAACCCAATAAATGATGGAATTGATGATTAGTAATTTTATATTGTATATAGATTTATTTTTTCTTTCATATAAAACCTAGTGTTAATATTAAATTCAATATAAAACAAGAAAAATCAGAATGAATAAGTTTATGGAAAAAAATTCATGGTATATCATACTAATGATGAGCTTTTCTTAATTAAGGTAAAATTTAATACATAGATTAAAAATAAAGGTAATATTTTCTCATTACAATGATGAGATTTTATTGTATATACCCTTTGATGAAGAAGGAATCATATTTCTATCATGTTGATTGTTTATATTCAATGTAGTAACTAATCTACTTATGGGGAATGTAAAATCACCAAGGGCAGTGTAGTAATACCACACCGAGTAAAAAATAAAACACTATATAATATGAAAAAAATTATTTCAGTTTCTTAAAAAAAATAGATTTCTTTATTAAAAACATCGTCGTTAAAGGGATGAATGATAATGAAATTAATGAAATGTTACAGTAAATGAAGTTACAGGTATTTTACATATGTGAAAGTTATACATTTATAAATAAAAAGATTGTATCACTTGAAAAAGGAGACATAAAACTAAATTAAATAATGAAAAGTTTCTAAACATGGTTAATTTGTGGTTTAAACCAATAAATTCTCTTAGTGTTTCAGAATATTATTAGACAAATATCATAAAATTAATAAAAAATATATGAGTTTATTTTATGAAAATAAATAATATTGATTATACAATGTTTTATAAGTGAGATATTTGATAGATAATGAGTCATGAACAGGTCTGAAATCCTGGTGGTTTGAAAATGGGTAGAGTATGAAAGTAAAGGGGTTTGAGATGTTTATGACACTATTTGAATATAGTGAAAAATGAAAAATTCATATAGACCAAAATATAATGATGTGGCTGGAAATATGAATAAGAAATTTAATGAATGAGACAAGAGTATGTGACTGCACATAGGGGTACCCAAGACATTCTTGGGAGTGATAGTAAATATATATACATATCTATTAAGTTATAGAAAATATATTAATGTGGGGGAATGATTAGAGGAGACGGTATTCTCAGAAATGGATGAAATACTATCTCATTAAATAGACTTTGGTTCATTGGAATATGTATATACATGTTTTGATATGTGCTGATGTAAGGTAAATTATTTATGCGAATTCCCGTCGTTTTTATTTATTGGACATGGTGAATACAATTTTGTATATTAGTTCATGGTTTATAAGAACAAAAAGATCATTATAATTAAATATTTTATATTTAATAAATGTTTCATGTAGAATAAATCTCATATATTTTATTCATGTAGTGGGGGAAATTAATAATGGTGTTAGAAGAAAGTGGAGATTGAAATTGTATCAATCCATGTGCCTATAGAACTAGTAGATCACAAACATCATGTAAAATTAAAGAGATCCACAAGGATGAGATGACTCATTTAGAGGTTTTCATTATTTATATATTATATTTTCATGATGTTGGTAGAGATAATAAATTAATTGAAATGGAAATATATTTTAAATAGATTATCATCTGCCAGTTTGCGATAATGATCTATATATCGTCTTTTTATGACAATAATACCTAAAAGTACACTATTATATTTTTAGAAATAAATAATTATAGAAAACGTGGACATACTAGGTCAAGGAAAAACATGATGGTATTCTATGAACAATTCATTGATAGCAGTGAATGGAATTCAATACCAAGGTGTGTATTTAACATAAATTTATTCACAATTAGAAGATATTCTCACCATTCATATAATTCATAGTTTAATTACATTATTGCATTTATATATTGAGAATTCTAATGTGAAAAATGATATCCTCCATAGAATCTAGAAGGAGTAAATTTTAATAGATCATGTTAAAGGTATATGGATTATAAAAATTAAGACCTAGTGTGAAGACATTATAAATATTTATGTCCCTTAAATACAAAACCCCTCTTCTGGAAACATAATTTTAATGTATTTATGATTAAAAAATCCTTCAAACATTATGGAATAGATCTATAATTTAATATTAAATCCTCTTTTGATGGATATATTTTATTTATTCTGTATATTGAAGAACTTATCATTATACTATCATATGCATTGTGGATTGATGAAAATAATGGGTTTATTTTTTAGGGGTTTGATATGAAAAATATAAAAGAAACATAGAAATTTTTGTGATAATGGTCACCAGAGACTATAAAGATGAAACTATAATGTTACTACAGGCTGAGTATATTAGATATATATGTGTAAATTTTGTACCTTTTAAGATAAGTAAAAAATTTTCCCCAATAAAGATAATATAAATTATCAAATGGGAAATAACCAAAGACAACATAAAAAGTTGAGTTCATTGAAAAGTACCATATTCTTCAATTGTTATAATATAGTTTTATATCATAGTTTATTCTCAACCAAATGTTTCACATGAAGTAGGAGTTGAGAGAAAGTACCTGAATAAACCTAGAAAATAATATTGGGAATATATGAAGTGGATATTGATGTATATAATGGGAAGAGAGAAAATATTAATGTGATATAGTAATTTAAAGGCAGTCCATGGGTATCATGATGCTGACGATGGATGTGATGTTGAAAATATGAGGAGTATGAAATGTTATATGTTTACTTTAGGAGGAACTATAGTACGATGGATATCATAATTAAAAATAGCGGTGAAAAAATTTACCATAGTGGCAGAGTACATTGGCGTAACTGAAGATGGAAAGAAGATGGCTTCAATAAATTAATTCAATAAGAAGTTCTATAAAAATTGGTAGGAAAATTTAATAAATGATGACAGCCATAACCTATTACATATTATAAAGAACATAGTGTTTAATGCGTGGATGATAATCATTTGAGGTACAAAATTATCAATGGATTAATAAATATAGGTTGTTGAAATTTAAAATAATTAGTTCAAATAATAATAGAGTTAGGTTGTTGATAAATGATATTCTAATAGAGTGTTTTTGGAAATTTTTTGGTATTATTGTACTTATTGTCAAATAGAGAATGTAAGTGTAAATAAGAAAGAAAATTATGTGATAATTGTAACATAATAAAATTTAATGAAATATATTAACTAAAATTTATTTCAATTCTTTGATATATTGCATTACAACAAATGAAATGTTTATTTCTAATTATATTCAACACAATTTTTTTGTTGAATTTTATATAACATCATGTTTCCTAGAGAACATGTGTTACAAGCAAGGACAAGTCTTAAAAAAATATATTATTTTTTAACATGATAGTAATCACATAGTCATTCGAATGGTGATAATTAATATGATTATATAAATTATGAAGAAATTGTTTACACATGTTTAAACAATTAATTCTTGGATAAAAATTAATTAAAATTAATTATCTAAATATATTTATTATAAAGAAAGTGTTTTTATAGAAAATCCATTTTATACAGTAATGAAATATTATCATAATAAATTAAATTAATTACACTTATTGATTGATATTAATGAAATATATATATTATATATTGAATAATTTTTTGTAAATTCATACAATTGTATTAGTCATAATTTAAGAAAAAATATAATTTCATGTTATGAGATGTAATTTTTAAATCCATTTTAATGCCTTTTGATGATAAACTTGTTTTAAAAATAATATTTGAAAGTTTTATAATGTATATTTGTTAAATAAATCATTATTTATGAAAAATTAACATAAAAATTATCTTAGGATTATTTATGGGAATTAATTTGGGAACATTAATTTGTCTTGATGAATAGTGATAAACACTGAATTTTAATTGATAATTGTATTTTGTTTAATTTATTTATATACATAAATTTTATTTTAAAATGGTTTTAAAGTATAAAATTTTCTATAATATAAGAACAATTTTTTTGTTTGGAATATATTTTACATTGAAATTGAATATAAAAAAATTCCAATCAATAAAAATGTTTTAATTTAAAACCCTATTATTTCATCCCATCAAGGAGAATAATATTAAATTAATTTCTACCCCTCATATAAATTTCATTGGTAAAAATTGATTCATTATTTGTAATTAGAATAATTTATATTGTATTGTGGGCTAAAATGTGTTTTTTTTTCTGAGAATACAACTGAATGAAAATAATATTAATTACATCAATTATTGTAAAATAGAGCTCATTTAGTGGTTAAACATTATCCAAAATAAGAAAAATGACCTAGAAACCTGTAAAAATGGGATTCCATTTTTAGACCATTTAAAATCAATTATCAATTTTTTTTTCATGTAAGGCTCTTTTTAGGTAAACATGTGGGTTTACCTAACATCTTTTAAAAAATGGGATATGTGTTTTATTCCCCCACTTATAAAAGACCACCACCTATCCTACTATCTTCACAACATGAAATCACTTTGGTTCACCCATTAACGATATAAATAATTTTTCAAAATATAAATCTTCATTCAAAAATCCTTAAATTGGGAGTAATTTGATTGAAAGATGTCCTTTGGTGAAACAAATGAGTTACCCGAACCATAGGTAATGTACATCAATGAGAAATTTTGTTTTCATTCTTACTCATTCACATTCACTTCTTTTTATATAAGGATTATATAATAATATAATTATATTAAATTTAATTAAATTTTTCAGTCAATTTAAATTACTAAAACCTCAAAAAAGTCTACGAAATGTGCTTTTAATCATTATTCATGACTTTGGTAGACTACGTCCTCATGATCTGATGTCATTATTTAATCTATTACCACCACCCCTAAGGGTTGGGAATATTGAATTACATAATATTTTTATACCAAATTTTTTATATTTAATATTTCATTATTATCTTGGAATTAGTATATAACACATAACTTCATACTTTCCATTTCGTGGGAATATGATAACATCATTTGGGTTCTTGTGGATTATTTCCTCCTCAAAGAGAGGTGATTCATTCATGATTTACATGGGATGTATTAATTATGATTAAAAAAAATCATATAAAATTAATGTATATTATATTCATTAAATAATTATCTATCATTATTTATTATATATCAATTTCCTTCTTACCATTTCACACACTTAAAAAGTGATAACATCATCTATGGATGTGTGGACTACCACCTCCTCATACCGATACAATTATTCTTATTTTTCATCACCACATCACTATAATTATATATATAAGTATATATAATTAAATAATTATAAATTTATGATATAATTATCATTCTGGAAAAATAAAATCTTTATTATCATCTTTCCATAATGATCATTGAAAATGGAAATGTTACTCATGCGTACGTACAACCTACTATCTCCAAGATTCTAACATTGGTTCATTTTTTGAAACCATAATTCATGATTTGATTTTTCATTAAAGTTTATTTATAAATACTATACTTTTATAATTATTGTAATTATATATATTTTTAAATAACGACTTCATTGACCTTACTTGAAATGTTAAAGTTAGTTTTGACATATATGTTGAATATGGTATGAACTTATGACATAAAAATGTTTGATTAAGTAATTATATATAATGTTTTTATACATTAAATAAAATTAATAACGAACTTATAAATGGTCTTAATGAATTTAAATCATTATCTTAGCTTCTTTAATCTAGTATGACAATGAAAAATCCGGATTAATTTGTCTCAGGGAAAGGTTTATTCTCACCTCAGTTTTATTTCTATGACATACATTCCATAATCACCACTAATTATAACATTGTGGTAAATATAATACCCTTGAATTTCATTAGGATTATTAAAACTATATTTATGGGGATTAATATATAAATTTTAGAAGATATATTTTATGCGGTTTCCAATTCCAATTTTACAAAAAACGGTAATGGAATTTTTGTCTCAAATTGACTTCTATGTGACTTTTATTTTCTTATACACCTATAATCTTTTATAAGGTGCATATAAAACCCATATGAAATTTTATATCATTAAAATAATTATTTTTAGGAACTTATATATTTAATTTTATTTTATTCTTCCATGGTTATTATGATTCAATGTTACCAAATATGATAAGGGATTCATGTTACAATATTATCGCTTAATGAGGTTGATATTTATTATGTACCTAATATTGGAATCTTGTGATCTATCCCTAAAAAATTCTCATAAAATTTATTATCCTTATTTTATTTTATAGGAATAAATTTTTTATTTTAATTTTCATCTCTTGATGTACTCATGAGTTCAATGTAATGTATTTGTGAAAAAACATATTTTTAGTAGAAAAATAATTTTATCCCAAAATAGTTTTATCTGAAAATGTTTGAAAATTTTATTCGTATGTTTTTTAAAATAAATATGTAAATTTTCTCTATGAATATTTATAAAATGGTTTTTAGAATATTTATTTATAATATTTAAATCTTATATTAAATTAAAATTATTTTAAAAAAGATTAATTTTTTTAAATGTTATTTTGAAAAATAAAATGGTATTTTCCTCAAAACAAAATATTAATCATTAAATGGTATTTCATTTCATCAATGTAAACAACCATATTTGTGACTTATAATCTAGTAGATATATTTTCTAATGATACCATCTTCATTATTTTATGGATTTATTAAGATAGTTTCAAAGATATTATTATAGAATACATGTTTTCCATGGGTTAATCATGTTTCAGAGTGATTGTTATGGAATATATTTATTTTCCATATGTTAATCATGATTTATATTTAATATTATGGAGAAATTTTATTTCTCAGGGTTTAGGGATTTTTCAATGTAATTTTTATAGAACCAGCCTATATTCCATTTATTAGTCATGTTTCAAAGGGATTTACATGAAACCCATTATTTTCTATTGGTTAAAAATGTTTCAAAAAAATATTTTATTTACTAAGAGTGTTAGGAAAAAAATATCTTAATAATGAGATGATATTTTATAGTTTTATGAAGAGGGTGATCCTGATGCAACGTATTGAAAGGATTGACCCCCAATATAGCTCACAGGTTTGTTTGACAATGATTTAAAAAAGGTTGAGTCCCATTATAACTCAGGAAGACATGTGAGCCCAATATTGATTATACGTGGGGTTGACCAACATTATAGTTCATAGGTTTGACCTATGTCGCTTATACTAAGGGTGATCCCCATTATAGCCCTTCATCACATTGTTTAATTATTATATAGGATTTTTGGTGTATGGTTATTTCAATTAATAGTGTTTTAAAATGGTTTCATCAATAAAATTCTCCATGTTACCAAGAAGGGTTTTAATTGATTGATATGGGTGTATAATTTTTCTCATGATTGATATTCATATGAGATGGCTCATTTTTATAGATTATATATTTTTTTTCAATTTCCTGTTTCCTTATTTAATTGTCTTGAAATTTAATGTATGAGTTACATTATGATTCTCTCATGCACATTGATTATGTCTTCATACTAATATTAAATTATTATGATCATTGATGTAATTCAATATCTAATTTTTATATTTTCCATTATGGAGTATTTGAGCTCACCCTTCTAATAATTCCCTTTCTCAAGGTTATAAAAAAATAATTTTGAAAAATTTATGTCCCTAAAACATTCCAGATACATGATTTTGATGACCTATAGTGAGAATAATAAAATATGGGTTAATTTAGGGATATAATCATTTTATGTCATGGGATTTGTTTATAGAAGAGTTTTTACCAAATCTCTAAAACTTTAAACATAAATGGTCAACCAATATTTATGTGATTAATGTTTTAATTTTATTTTTGTATGTTTTTTAGGTAACAAATGGGGTCACAAATATCATCATAAAATACACTAATATAAATTTCATGATTTCAACACAGTATCCAAGGGTAATGGTCCAACATCCCAACATAGGTTCTACACTCTAGTGTCCCAATGAAGTTTTTACATGACCTCGGGAATGTATTGTTCTACAATATATGAGATTGACTAGTAACAAGGGGATAATATATAATATAGGGATACTACACCCTATTTATCAGAGTAACACAACATTGGAAATAAATAATCAATAACCAAAAGATATAATGAAACAAACATTATAGTACCATATCCAATAAAATCTAGTATCACATGATGAACCATAATTGGAAAACAATATCCAAACCTAAATAGTTTATATATCATGCATTATATGTGTCATTTTCAATATGAAAACCCCAAAATAAATACTCACTGATTGATCCTTAAATGGGTCCCAACATCATGTATATTTATCTTATCTATGAACTATCCCAACTCATCCATATTATATATGACTCATTTACTAATCACATCCAGAAAACATGATGCCTATTCGTGTAATGATTAGGTATCCCAAGTTGAGTATGATTACAAATCTATAGGACACTAACTACAACATCTAATACAATATACAGTCTATAATAATATATGAAGATGTATAATAAATAATATAAATCTAAGAAAATAGTTATCTAATTTTATTCTTATTTAATTAATCATATAATATACATGGGTTCACAATGACTCATGAACAACAAATACTTGCCTCAGACCATGTTAGAGTTTAAAACACGTCTGATAGGGATTCACAATTCAACATAATATGGGTTTCCATAATCAATTTCATATCATGTCTACATGGAATCGTAGTACAAATCTACTATTTTAGGCCTATAACATCGTTTCTTGCACCCCACGGGTATTTGAACAATCCATGAACATCCCAAAACCCATTGCCCTTGCATATGGGCTTTTGAAGAATCAGTCCATTTCTGACACATGTATACAATTCAAACCTAAATAGTTTGAATATTTTTTTTAAAATTATATCCAAACCTAAATAGTTTGAAATGGAATGATCAATAACATGAATAAACTAATTATTTAGGATGAAATAAATTAAATAAGATCATATAAAATAATATCATAGAAAACCTAGATCATAAAAATCACCAGTGGAAGGTAAAATATTCTACATAATTAAAAAAAATAGAGGCTAGAGAGAGAGGAATCCAAATAGGAGGAAATTACACAATAGACAGAAGTTTAGATCGCACTATTAGAACATTGATTCATCAAGAATTTGTTTCATAAGGACATGAAATCTATATAGAATATGTTAAATTCACTGAAAAAATTGTATTGTTGAAGTAGGCAATTTAGGGGTAATAACTGAGTGGTGAGAAGGGGTGGTTTAGTAACCCGAAATAAATACATCAGAAAAAATAAATATGAATAGACAAATTTCTAGACTAGGGAACACTATTTTACATAACTTTTTCACCAAACAGGTTCCTCTTTATGGGTTCACAAGGCTTCTACTAATAGGGTGCATAGTTTGACTAACTATACACCAACGGCGTGTTTTCCCTCAGTTTTTGAATTTACCATTTTCTGGGGTATGGCGTGTGGTTTGAAAAAATAATACACAAATTGCGTACTTCCCAAAACTCCTCTTAAAATTCCAAAATTATCCAGAACACATCGATTGTAAAACTCATCCAAAATATACACAATACTAGGATAAAATATTGCCTAAAAATGTGCTTGAGATATCTACAAAAAAGTTTAGAATCATACAATCTTCCCACCATATAATTACTCATCCATGTGAAATAATCCAAAGAATCTCTATGATTTCATAGAAATAAATATTGCATAAATGCTCCAGCATATTTTCTTCAGTATCCCATGTTTCCTCATAAACACATCAATGATCCCACAATAATAAAACTATCCACACGTTATTTCCTTGAAACAGTTTGTCACAGTGATCCAAAACACATATTTGATACACCAAAAAGGACACACCAATAATAACCTCAATCTAATAAACATTGATAATATTAAAAGGTTCACGGTGATACTGACGATGTTGTGACACATGAAAAACATCTGGCATAGAACATTATGTTAGTGGAATGGTGAATCGATACACTACTTGTCTGATTATCTCAACAAACACAAAATGATTAAGAAAAATGAGTTCCTACATTAATATCCTTCACATCCTTCATTGAACCAACCTATGATACACCTAAATTAAAGCACGATTACCCTCTATATTTTCATGAGTTCTTTCATGTTGATATGTATATGACTTCATTCTACATAGAGAAACATCAATATTTTTTCAATTTAGATGAACATGTTTCGATGTCTCCTAACTGAGACTCGGTTATAATAACACTGAATCAACATCCTCTATCCATCAAATAGGTGATATGTATGTCCTACAATAAAAATACTTATATGGTGCAATATTAATCATTTACAGATAACTATTATAATCAGTGATCATAATGAGTTCTTAGGGTTTCTCCGAAGACCCATTGAGGTCCAGAACGCCTTCTCGTAGCATATCCTCCAAACATTGAATTATATAATACAACTGCATATCTATCTATGGGTGAAAATTTTTACTAAAAATATCATCTAACCACAAACATTCTATTAAACTTCCTAGAAACATGATGTGAAATGTGAATCACGGTCTGATAAAATAATCCCTAGCACCCTATGCTGACAGAATGTCTTCTGAATGATAATTCTAACTACATATTAACTTATATGGGATCCCATAGAGGCTAGAAATTTATTATTTTAATTAGTCATTACACAATCACCCAAATTGAGTTATTATTCAAAATCATCCTTAGGAGACCTATTAGAAAATCCATCGTAAAATTGTCATCCATGCATTCCCAAATGTGAAATTGTTGTAGTAAACCAGCAAGTTATTGATGCACGAACATCACTTGTTGACAGGTGTAGCCACATCTTATGATCCTTATAATCTCCTATTTCATTTTTTGGCCACCATTACTATCGACTGAAGTCAACGTACATTTCGGCCATTCCCAATATCACCTCCCACAAAGAGGAATGAAATTTTCACATCATATTATCTCTCATACTCCTAGGTACAACACCTTGATTCATGATACAAATGATAAATTCCTCATCTATATTAAAATTTAAATGTGACTCTATCCCTTCCTTCCTTTTTATTGCATAACTATTCATTACAATTTACAAATAGTGTATCTTTAAAATCCAGTGTCATGGAAAATGAGAACATAATACATGAAACCAACATAAAGAATTCTTCTAATCCGATTGTAAGGATTCATCATAGGTTATTTTTATGTACAATTATTTCATCTTATAACCTAGAGGCATACAATAGAGTAAAGGGTGAGAAGAAGGCCCAGTAAGGAAAGAAACGGAATCAGTTTACTTGTGATATCAATAAGAACATGATAAAAACATAAATACATGAGAAATGGGATTATAGGCATATCATAACAAAAAAAATTGAAACATATCACTAATATTATAAATCCCCAGCCTTAAACATTACATAATATTGAATTAAATTAGTAATTCACATTGAGGATCTTTTCAGGTTTAGAGTTTTAGAGAATTAGAACATAACTATTACATCTCAAAAGATTACAAAGTAGACACTTCTACTAAGATTCCTTGAAATAAAAAAACTCTTAAAAATAAACATGTCTAGATCCATGTTTTATATAGCATGACTTTCCCAAGATCCCATCCTTGACCCCATTCTACATCAATTCCTGTGAAAAACATTTCAAAAATACTTGGGGTGAGCATAAAAAGCTCCGTAAGGGATACACAAAGAATGAAAACTCTTAGTTTTTCAAACATCAAGTAAACTATGTATACTTTATCAAAGTAATACCTTCAGCTTCATGAAGTAGTAAAAACTCTTCACTTAATAAAGTATCATTACTTACCTTTTTGTAACCAATGGATTACCATAAAACCCATATAAAGAACACATAACATATATAAAGGTAACTTGGGACATAAACATACTAAAGTGGAATAACCATACGGTCGACTTCCACACATATCACTTAATGGAATAGACATACTGCCAATTTCCATACATACTTAATGGAATAGCCATACGGCTGACTTCCATACCCAACAAATTGGAGGTTATAACGTAACCACCCATCCGGGTATTCACGACACCACCCGTTATATGGTTTATCACATAACCACCCGTCAAATGTCCAAGTACCATTATAAAATCATAAGATATAAAACAAACATAATTGAAAGAAAACATTTCCACACTTTGATAAAAATATATCACTCAAATATATTGACATAAAAAATCCATTATAAAAACCATTTTCAATTCCAAAATACATAAAAGTGTATATGGTATTTATTTCATTTTAAAAACATTACGGCTTGTTGAGGAAGCCAAAGACCAAATAATACTCACGGGGGCGGAAAAGTTCATTGTCACCGCGTACGTAAAAAAACATTCCTTTTTGTCGTTTAGTAAAACGCTTCGTAGAAAAGAATTCCTTTTTTATAAAAGTAAAAGTCAAAGGGTTTTATACACCGTATAAAATAAAGTTGTGTATAAAACTAAATATGACTCAATGAAAGGAGATTGAGACGAAGTCCCTTACCTCGGGTCTGACTTGACTCGATCGTTCTTTAACGTCCTGAATAATAAACTTGAGTTAATTTATACTTGATTAAGAAACTTTTTAAAGTTCATTATTCCTTTTATATCAATTATTTCCATGTTATAAACATTATGTAACCATTTATGTTAATAATGATTGTTTTGTCGATATTTGGTTCTTAAGTCGAAAGTGGACTTCTTACAATTACATGTTGTTCGTGTGGTCAAAGGTTATTTATATCCAAAATGACATTCCTGATTTGTATAGCATATATATCATATATATACAGCATATAAATGTATTTATAATATTACATAATCATTTAGAGGTAAGAAATGAAATGCACCGTTCATGGAGACGGTAAGTCGTACGTACGCATGAACGCTACTTTCATTTCATTGTCATATTAATGGAAATAAAAATAAATGAGAGGTATGTATATTTTAATTCCAGAATTATATTCATCATTTAGATGTATCATTCATTATTTATATCCATTATATACATGTACTTTTAATAGTACATTACATTTGGGGATAATAAATGAAATGCAACATTCATGGAGACGGTAAGCCGTACGTACACATGAACGCTACTTTCATTTCTATAACATACATTAATGGAAATAAATAATAATTATATAGAGGTATATTATAATTCTAGTATAACAGAATATATAATAACATTAAATCCATCCTTTACACGTCCCACATATGGCATTAAAGAATCACATCACTTTGAGGGGGCTGTAGTCCGCACTTCCTTAAATGAGGATATCACGTTTACCCATAATGGAAACCATAATGGTATTCCCAAAATGAAAAATACATAATCTTAAGGAAAACATAAACATATTATATATCATATATAAATATAGTGTCATCTTAATGTCCACCTTTGAAGGTGTTAAAATAATGTTGAACAATCATCGTTTCGGGAGGCAGAAATTCGCCATCCACGGAAACAGTATGTTCTTTAACCATTAGATGTAGGTGTGTGTAAGTGTAGCTCTAATACTTATTATAAAAACATCCTATTATATTTAGGATACATTATTTGTTACAAAGTAAATTAATAAAAAGAGTTTAGGGGTTGGAGAAGCAAAATAAAACAAAAGGACTCAAAAGAAGACATTACCTTAAAATTGGGTAACTCCCCTTGGTTTGAGCTCAAAGGAATCATTGAGAAGAATTATTCCCAATGTTAGGATTCAAGGAGTAAGATAGGGAAGGGTAGAGACAAAATGGGCAGGGTTTGGCCGAGCCAAAGTCTTTGAGAGTGTGGGTAAGGCGGTAGAGGTGGGGGCCATTTATAAGAGGAGAGGAGGGGCACTCTTGGAAAGTAACGAAAAGTAACTTTATTTTAAAATGGTATTCGGATTTAAGAGGTCCCACATTGATGTATTTATAGGATAAGGTGATAAGGGTTCTAAATACACTCATCCAATATGTTTTGGACATGTTTATGTCTTAGATAATACATTATCTTTCCATTTTATTTAAATCGTTAAATAATGAGGTCATCGCTGCATCATCATGATGTCATAAATAATTTATTTTTTTAATGACTAAAAATAATAAAAAAATACTATGATTTAGGAAATACTTTTTGCTTTCCAATGACTATTTATAGTCAAAACTCTGACTTGTATAACCCCATGTAAAAATTGTTTTAGTAAAACATCTCATGTGTGTGTCATTTTTACTTTAACATTAAATAAAAAGTTATTTATGTCATTTCCCAACCAAGGTGGCTCCATGGGGTCCCCAAGTTGACCCATGGCTTTTCATGGTCGGCCATGACCCATACAATAAGGGTAGGACATGTGTCAAGGTATTTTCATTTTATTATAATATAATTTTTTCCTTAAACTACACTAATTACCTCTAATCGCGATTAAAAACTTAATAAGTTACTATTTACCAAAAAATTATTTTAATCTCATTGAACCACATTTTACTTCTTAATGACAATCATGTATGTCGTATTTTTGAAATTCAAAACACATAAGTGGTAAAATTTCATTTAAACAAAAAATCAGTTTTTATAAGTACCACTTAGTGGTTTCACTATTCATCAAAAATTGAAGTTTTTCTGAAAAATACCAAAAATTCACCCTAAGATATATTTGATATTCCAAATTCAAAAATGAAGTCTATTTTAAAAAATTCAAAACATATAAGTCACATTAATTAATTTAATAATTAATTCCCGCTGTCATGACAAATAGCGTGTTTTTATGAAACAATAAGTATAAAAAGATTGACACTAGTTTAAGTCTGATTTCAAAGTGAAATTAATTCCAACAACCAATATTGGATTTAATGGTAAAAATATTTTCTAACATCACTTTAAAACCAATTCAAAAGATAATATAATCATATAAATAAATTAGATTAAAAAGAGGTTTTGAATTAAAATACAACATTTTACACTTTTCATTAAATAATGAACTTTATCGGAAAAATACCAAAAATTCACACAAAGTAAATTTTGAAGTCCCGATTATAAAAAAGAGTTATATTTGGTCCAATAGAATGTATAAGAGTGTTCAAAACTATATTTAATGAAGGTTCGCCGTCAAAAGGTGATAAGTGGACCTTTCGTGAAAATTAGAGTATATAAGCCTAAAATTTAATTATTTTCATATTTTAAGCCTTTATCCTTTATTAGATAAATGTAAAAACATTTAAAAAACATATATAATCATATTATAGTTATTTCTATCCATTCCCGCCAGTACAACGGCTACGTGTTAACTAACATTTAAAATAATATTATTTTATTACTAGTGTGCAACATAAGTTTTCAAAGAAACTCATCGTTGCGTATCAAGTACGCTATCGAATGTAGAAACCCCTTTTAATTAAAATTAATATTTAATTCGTAAATATTAATAAATATGAAAATTCATTATTCTTTATTTACCTGAGATGTTACATCCTTCCCCCCTTTTGGGAATTGCGTCCTCGCAATTTTATTCAATTATCAAAATAAGTGAGGGTATTTATCCCTCATAGCATTTTCAGATTCCCATGTTGCCTCTTCAATCACATGTGTTTTCCACAAAACCATTACCTGATTAATCACCTTATTCCGTAACACCTGCTCCATGTGGTCAAGAATCTGGACTGGTTTTTCATCATAAGATAGGTTCTCCTCTAGCTGAACTACCTCTGGACTCAAAACATGATATGGATCTGGCATATACTTTCTCAACATAGAAACATGAAAAACATTGTGTACCTGAGATAAACTCGGAGGTAAAGCCACTCGGTAAGCAACTGATCCAACTCTCTCTAGAATTTCATATGGTCCAATGAACCTTGGACTCAGCTTTCCATTCTTACCAAATCTCATCACACTTTTCCATGGAGAAACCTTGAGAAAAACATTATCACCTACCTCGAAAGATAGATCCTTCCTCTGGTTATCCGCATAACTCTTCTGCCTGCTCTGAGCTGTTCTCATGTGTTTTTGAATCAACTGAACCTTTTCTTCCATCTCTTCTACCAATTCTGGTCCCATCAGCTTCATTTCACCCACTTCATCCCAAAATGTTGGAGTTCGACACCGCTTCCCATATAATGCCTCAAATGGTGCCATCTGTATACTGGAATGAAAACTGTTTTTATAAGAAAACTCAACCAAAGAAAGATGTTGATCCCAACTTCCCTGATAATCCATCGAACAAGCTCGTAGCATATCCTCCAACGTCTGAATTGTTCGTTTTGACTACCCATCTGATTGAGGATGAAAAGCTGTACAAAAATTTAATTCAGTACCCAACGACTTCTGAAGGCCTTTCCAAAAGTTAGAAGTAAACCTGGGATCACGGTCAGATACAATGGAGAGAGGAACTCCATGTAACATGACTATCTCTTTAAGATACAAACGGGAAAGTTGATCTAGGGAAAAGTATCTCGTATAGCAAGGAAATGAGAAGATTTAGTCAAGCGATCAACAATAACCCAGATTGCATTATTACCTCAAGATGACCTCGATAATCCCACAACAAAGTCCATGGATATGTTTTCCCATTTCCACCCTGGCGCTGGTAAAGGCTGAAGCATCCCTTTTGGTAACTGCCGCTCTGTTTTAACCTGCTGACAAGTCAGATACTTCACAGTAAAATCAGCAATATCTCTTTTCATTCCATCCCACCAGTAATACTCCCGCAGATCTCTGTACATCTTAGTACTGCCAGGACGAACTGAAAACAGGGAACTATGAGCCTGACATTACTACTCATTCTTCAACTGTGAATCACAAGGCACACATAATCTCTCCCCAAACCTCAAAACACAATCATTATCAATGTTTAATTCAGGAAACTTACCTTTCTGAACTAGCTCTACCTTTTTCTGCAACTCGCTGTCTTGCTTCTGTGCTTGCTTGATTCTATCTGATAGAGAAGATTTCACTGATACCTGAAACAAAACAGAAATACATCCTGCACCAACAACTTCTATGCCAAAGTTCATCAAATCAGAAACCAAAGGATCTCGTTCCAAATGTATCATGGTTAATGAAGCATTAATTTTTCAACTCAAAGCATCAGCCACTTTATTTTCTTTTCCCGGATGGTAGTGAATTGTACATTCATAATCCTTGATTAATTCAATCCATCTCCTCTGTCTCATGTTCAATTCATTCTGAGTGAATATATACTTTAAACTTTTGTGATCAGTATATATTTCACACTTTACTCCATACAAATGATGCCTCCAAATTTTTAAAGCAAAGACAACAGCAGCTAATTTCAAATCATGTGTAGGGTAATTTACCTCATGAGCTTTCAACTTACATGAAGCATAAAAAATTACCTAATCATTCTGCATTAGGACATAACCAAGTCCTTTCAATGAAGCATCACTGTATATAACAAACTCACCATTCCTGGAACGAAGTGCCAAAACCAAAGCATTCACCAATCTTCTTTTCAACTCTTGAAAACAATCATCACATTCTTTTGTCCAGATAAACTTAATACCCTTAAGAGTTAGCTTAGTCATTGGACTAGATAACCGTGAAATATTTTCAACAAACCTTCGCTAGTAACCTACCAAACCAAGAAAACTATGTATCTCAGTTACATTTTTGGGTCTTGGACATTCTTCAACAACTTTTGTTTAAGTAGGATCAACAGTTATGCCATCCTTTGAAACAATGTGACCCAGGAAAGAAATATTTTGTAACCAAAACTCACACTTGCTGAATTTTCCATATAGTTTCTTTTCTTTTAAGGTTTGCAAGATAACCCTTAAATGACTTTCATGCTCCTCTTTACTTTTAGAAAACACCAAAATATCATCGATGAAAAAAACCACAAACTTATCCAAGAACTCATGGAAAATTCTATTCATAAGGTCCATGAATACAGCAGGTGCATTGGTCAACCCAAAAGGCTTAACTACAAATTCATAATGGCCATATCTAGTATGGAACGCAGTCTTCGGAACATCTTCTTCTTTTACTTTCAACTGATGGTACCCCAACCTCAAGTCAATCTTCGAAAAATACTGAGCTCCCTGGAGCTGATCAAACAAATCATCGATTTGAGGCAAAGGATACTTTTTCTTAACAGTAATATTATTCATGGCTCTATAATAAATGAAAAGTCTCATTGATCCATCTTCTTTTTAACAAACAAGATAGGAGCACCCCATGGTGATGTGCTAGGTTGAATGAGTCCTTTATCTAATAACTCCTGCAATTGTTTCTTTAACTCTAAAAGTTCAACTTGAGCCATTCGATAAGGGGGTTTTGAAATTGGATTAGAATCAAGAAATAAGTCAACAGTAAATTCAACTTCCCGATCATGAATAATACCAGGAAACTCATCAGGAAAAACATCAAGATACTCATTTACCACTGGCACATAATTAATCTGAACAGTTCCTTTATTTTCAACAATATGTTCAAGGTAACATTCATTTCCATGTTTTACTAGTTTCTCAAATTCCTGATATGTTATCGAAATCAATGGTTCATTCTTGTATACAAATTGAAAATATTTCTGAAAATAAACCATTTTAGCTCTCCAGTCAATCTTAGCATGATAAACAGAAATCCAGTGCATGCCCAAAATAACATCAAACTCTACTAGAGGCAAAACAATAAGGTTTGCTGGTAGATTCATTCCACACACGAGGATAGGAAGGTTCTTATAATTCATTTTTGTCTCAACGTTCCCTCTGGGTGTTTTTTCCATAAGTTCGGGGTTCATATCTTGAGATGGAATTTCCAATTTACTAGAAAACTTCTTAGAAATGAAAGAGTGTGTCGACCCTGAATCAAACAACACATTGGAATAATCTGAACAGACAAACAGTGTACCTGATACCACTTCATTCGATGGCCCAACATCTGCTGAAGTTGTTGGAAAGGATTTCACCACCCCTTTCTGCTTTTAGTCTGGTTGCATTCCCCCATTTGAGTTCTTCGTTGGACACTCGTTTGCATAATGACCCATTTCATTACACTTAAAACATCTTACCGTTGGCTTTTCATTGCCTTCTTGATCATCTTCCTTACAGTAACGAGCAATATGACCAGACTTACCACACCGAAAGCACTTACTAGACTTGGATAAACATTCTACAGGATGCATTTTACCACACTTCTCACTGGATGGATATTTGGTTTTCTTACCTCCTTGCTTCTTTGATGAATTCTTCCCCTTTTCATGCCAACTAGACCTCTTATTCTGTTGTTTTTCATAGAAGACCTGATCATCGACAAACTCCATTTCCACCTTCTCTGCACATCGAACAATTTTTTCATAACTTTTGAACTCACGAGAAGCTAAAGCCCTTCAATACTTTTCCATTAACCCTGAGTAAAAACGGTTTATTTTACTATCAAGATCTCTTATGAAGTTTGGAGCATACCTTTCCAATCGAGTTAACTTTTCTTCATAAGTAGCCACTGAATCATCCTCCTTCCTTAATTCTAGGAACTGTTTTTCCATCCTAAGACGAACCACCTTAGGAAAATATTTCTCAAGAAACATACCTATGAATTCGTCCAAGTGAAGATCCTCAATCTCATCACTATACCTGATATTTTTCACCATCAACCACCACTGATCATCTTCACCTTCAAAACGTTAATCAGAAAGACTAACCTTTTGATGTTTTGAACACCCCATGATATCAAAAATCTTCTCCAGTGCTTTAATCCACCCTTCAGCTTGCATAGGGTCATATGATCCTCTGAAAGGTGGGGGATGTTTCCTCATGAAATGTTCCACCACTGACATGTTCCTCTGTGGTTGATCTGGCTAATCTCATGCATGGATACCACCACCATTTATATCCTGAGTCAACTGTGCCATCACTGAAACAAACTATTCAGTTCCGATTCCGACCATCTCAGGTTGCTGATTTGGAAGGTTTTCTTCCTCCTGATGTCGTCCCAACATAGCTGCTTTGTTTCCTCTACAGAAAACCATTCTGAACACAGAAATATCTTAGGTGAAGCAACATGGTAATCCCTAAATGATATATCATTTCAATCATATTATAATTTAACACTTTTCTAACTCCTAATGTTGTCTAAACCGACGTTTGATACCAACTATAAAGCCCTAGCCTTAAACATTACTTAATATTGAATTAAATGAATAATTCACATTGAGGATCTTTTCAGGTTTAGAGTTTTAGAGAATTAGAACATAACTATTACATCTCAAAAGATTACAAAGTAGACACTTCTACTAAGATTCCATAAAATAAAAAAAACTCTTAAAAATAAACTTCTCTAGTTCCATGTTTTATATAGCATGAATTTCCCTTGATCCCATCCTTGACCCTATTCCACATTAAGTCATGTAAAAAACATTTCAAAAAAAACTTGGGATGAGCATAAAAAGCTCAGTAAGGGATACACAAAGAATGAAAACTGTTAGTTTTTCAAACATCAAGTAAACCATGTATACTTTATCAAAGTAATACCTTCACCATCATGAAGTAGTAAAAACTCTTCACTGAATAAAGTATCATTACTTACCTTTTTGTAACCAAAGTATTACCATAAAACCCATATAAAGAACACATAACACATATAAAGCTAACTTGGTACATAAACATACTTAAGTGGAATAACCATACGGTCGACTTCCACACATATCACTTAATGGAATAGCCATACGGCCAATTTCCATACATACTTAATGGAATATCCATACGGCCGACTTCCATACCCAATGCATTGGAAGTTATAACGTAACCACCCATCCTTGTATTCACGGCACCACCTGTCATATGGTTTATCACGTAACCACCCGTCAAATGTCCAAGTACCATTATAAAATCATAAGACATAAAAAAAACATAATGGAATGAAAACATGTCCACACTTTTATCACAATATATCACTCAAATATATTGACATAACAAATCCATTATAAAAACCATTTTCAATACCAAAATACATAAAAGAGTATATGGTATTTATTTCATTTTAAAAACATTACGGCTTGTTGAGGAAGCCAAAGACCAAATAATACTCGCGGTGGCGGAAAAGGGCATTGTCACCGTGTACGTAAAAAAACATTCCTTTTTGTCGTTTAGTTAAATGCTTCGTAGAAAAAGATTACTTTTGTATAAAAGTAAAAGTAAAAGGGTTTTATACACTGTATAAAATAAAGTTGTGTATCAAACGAAATATGCCTCAATGAAAGGAGATTGAGACGAAGTCCCTTACCTCAGGTCTGACTTGACTCGATCGTTCTTTAACGTCCTGAATAATAAACTTGAGTTAATTTCTACTTGATTAAGAACCTTTTTAAAGTTCATTATTCCTTTTATATCACTTATTTCCATGTTATAAACATTATGTAACCATTTAGGTTAATAATGTTTGTTTTGTCGATATTTGGTTCTTAAGTCGAAAGTGGACTTCTTACAATTACATGTTGTTCGTGTGGTCAAAGGTTCTTTATATCCAGAATGACATTCCGGATTTTTATAGCATATATATCATATATATCCAGCATATACATGTATTTATAATATTACATAATCATTTATAGGTAATAAATGAAATGCACCGTTCATGGAGACGGTAAGCCGTACGTACGCATGAACGCTACTTTCATTTCTTTGTCATATTAATGGAATTAAAACTAAATGAGAGGTATGTATATTTTAATTATAGAATGATATTCATAATTTAGATTTATCATTCATTATATATATCCATTATATACATTTACATGTAATAGTACATTAAATTTGGGGATAAGAAATGAAATGCACCGTTCATGGAGAGGGTAAGCCGTACGTACGCTTGAACGCTACTTTAATTTCTATCTCATACATTAATGGAATGAAATAATAATGATATAGAGGTATATTATAATTCTAGTATAACATAATATATAATAACTTTAAATCCATCCTTCACATGTCCCACATATGGCATTAACGAATCACATCACTATGAGGGGGCGGTAGTCCGCACTTCCTTAAACGAAGATATCGCGTTTACCCATAATGGAAACCATAAAGGTATGCCCAAAATGAAAAATAAATAAGCTTAAGGATAAAATAAACATATTATATATAATATATAAATATAGTTTCATCTTAATGTCCACCTTTTATGGTGTTAAAATAATGTTGAACAATCATCGTTTCGGGAGGCAGAAATTCGCCATCCACGGAAACAGTATGTTCTTTAACCATTAGATGCAGGTGTGTGTATTTTTAGCTCTAATACATCTTATAAAAACATCCTAGAATATTGATTATACTGGAGTTGTTACAAAAGAAAAGAATAAAAAGATTTTAGGGGGTTGGAGAAGCAAAATAAAACAAAAGGACTCAAAAGAAGACATTACCTTAAAATCGGGTAACTCCCCTTGGTTTGAGGTCAAAGGATTTCTTGGAAGACTTCTGCCCAATGTGAGGCTTCAAGGAGTAAGATAGGGAAGTGGAGAGACTAAATGGGCAGGTTGTGGCCGAGAAAAAGGCTTTGGGAGTGTGGGTAAGGAGGTAGAGGTGGGGGCCTTTTATAAGAGGAGAGAAGGGCACTCTTGAAAAGTAAAGAAAATATACATTATTTTAAAATGGTATTCGGATTTAAGAGGTCCCAAATTGATGTATTTCTAGGATAAGGTGATAAGGGTTCGAAATCCACTCATATAATAGGTTTTATAAATGTTCAGGTCTTAGATATTACGTTATCTTTCCGTTTTATTAAAATTGTTAAATAATGAGGTCATCGTTGCATCATCATGATGTCATACATAATTTAATTTATTTAATGTATAAAAATTATTAAAAAAATACTATGATGTAAGAAATCGTTTTATCTTTCCAATGACTATTTATAGTCAAACATATGACTTGTATAACCAAATGTAAAAATTATTTTAGTAAAATATCTCATGTGTGTGTCATTTTTACTTTAACATTCAATAAAAAGTTATTTATGTCATTTCCCAACCAAAGTGGCTCCATGGGGTCCACAAGTTGACCCATGGCTTGTCTTGGTAGGCCATAACACATCCAAAAAGGGTATCACATGTGTCAAGGTATTTTAATTTTATTATAATATCATTTTTCCCTTAAACTACACTAATTACCTCTAATCGCGATTAAAATCTTAATAAGTTACTATTCACCAAAAAAATTATTTTAATATCATTGAACAACATTTTACTTCTTAATGACAACCATGCATGTCGGATTTTTGAAGTTCAAAACAAAGAAGTGGTAAAATTTCATTTAAACAAAAAATCAGTTTTTATAAGTACCACTTAGTGGTTTCACTATTCATCAAAAATTGATGTTTTTCAGAAAAACACCAAAATTTCACCCTGAGCTATATTTAATATTCCGAATTCATAAATGACGTCTATTTTAGAAAATTAAAAACATATAATTCACATTAATTAATTTAATAATTAATTTCCGCTGTCCTGACAAATAGCGTGTTTTTATACAATAAGTATCAAAAGATTGACACTAGTTTAAGTCCGATTTCAATGTGAAATTAATTCCAACGACCAATATTGGATTTAATGGTAAAAATAATTTCTAACTTCACTTTAAATCCAATTTAAAAGATAATCTAATCATATAAATAAATTAGATTAAAAAGAGGTTTTGAATTAAAATACAACATTTTACACTATTCATTAAATAATGAACTTTATCGGAAAAATACAAAAATTTCACACAAAGTAAATTTTGATGTCCCGATTCTAAAAAAGAGTTATATTTGGTCCAATAGAATTTATAAGAGTGATCAAAACTATATTTAATGACAGTTCTCCATCAAAAGGTGATAAGTGGACCTTTCGTGAAAATTAGAGTATATAAGCCTAAAGTTGAATTCTTTTCGTATTTTGAGCCTTTATCCTTTATTAGATAAATGTAAAAACATTTAACAAACATATATAATCATATTTTAGTTATTTCTATCCCTTCCCGCCATTACAATGGCTACGTTTTAACTAACATTTAAAATAATATTATTTTATTACTAGTGTGCAACGTAAGTTTTCAAAGAATCGCATCGTTGTGTATCGAGTACGCTATCGAACGTAGAAACCCCTTTTAATTAAAATTAATATTTAATTCATAAATATTAATAATTATGAAAATTATTTATTCTTTATTTACCTGGGATGTTACAAATATGTCGATACAACATTTAATTTAGATATTCTTGAACATATCACCTAGGTACAACACCATGTGGTCATAAAATTAACATGGTTATTCACCAAGGTATCGTGAAACTTGTCATCTCTAGAGATAAATTCTTTACCCAATGCATTGGAGCACTATCAGGGTGCACACTTAATATGTATTTACTTTTATGTGAGAAAACTAGATCATAATCATAAATTTCATTAATAACCAATAGAGAATAAAAGAAATGGGTTTCATTTCAAAATCAGGATGTTTAAAAAAGTACTTAAAAATAAGATCATTATGTCATTTATAACACATGGAAAGAGAGTGAGGGTTATATGTTTGTCAAATACAGAATCAAATATATCATATTTCTGTATTTATTAAACCACATAGAAACAAAATAGTTCTGGGTATTCACATAAATAAAACAAGAGAATTTCTTGACAGAAAGAGAGAGAAATTTGAGATGAAATTTCAACAGCATAACAGTTATATAACCTAGTTTTAGAAAACAAATAAAAAGAGAGGGGACAAGGGTCACCCACTCATAAATAAATTATAACATAGTAGGGGTACATAATAAAGAGTAATAAGTCCATAGTATTTTTATTTGAAGGGAATACCATATGAAAATGAATCTTGAAGGAAGAGTAAATATGTGCTTTTTAAAGAAAATTCGGCAGCATAACGGTGTCAATTAACTATTCCGAAAATAAATTAATGAGAGAAGAAATGGTCTATCATCATTTGGAACTGAAATGGATAGTATGAATGATATACAATAACATAAACCCATATAATAAAATGGAAACTAAATGACATTACATAAAGGAAGTCATGACTTAAAAAGAGGTGGTTGAAAGGATACCTTAGCTTGAATAGAAGGTTTGAAAGTTCGAAGGTCAGAACTTTTGGAGGCTTGAGGGAACCTTGGTAGGATTCTAGAGTAAGGTGGTCAGATTTTGAAGAAATTAAATTCCTTTGAGTGAAGAGTAAGTGGGAGCTTGGGGGATTATAAAAGAAATGAGAAGGAATTGTTAATCATTTCAGTTTGGGACTCCTCACATTAAACTAATCTAAACCACAAACCAACCCATTTTTTCTGCCCATGGTTTCTGCCAACGGAGAGTGGAAAACAATATTCTATATGTTCAATTTAAAAACTTCTTAAAATAATATTGTTGCTTATGTGGAGGTGAGTCACACTCTCATGGAAAACAATTTAAAAAGACAATATGATGTATAAGTATTGGAGGGTCCACTAAAACATTGTAAAATAAATAAAAGAAACCCAAAATCAAATTATTTTAATGGTAAAACATATATTTTCCGAACATATAGTTTAATGTATTTTATTACATCACTATTGGGTCATTATTTTGTCATAAATCACATTATATATTTATAAGGTATTAACTTTTTTAACGAAAAAATTAATTCTCTCATAAAATTATGAAACATTCAGGGTTTGATAATTTAGACGTCCTGAGTCTAGAAATAATATTCATTTTATCTAAATAATGTTATAAATATGTTAATTTTTTACTTTTAATATAAAAACCGACATTTATTTAAAATTCATGGGTTTTGAAAAAAATATCTTTCAACCCATACTAAAAATTTCAATTGCATTCATAAAAGTATACGATCATTTATCTTTAATAATAATTTATTTAAAAATAATATATTATTAGAATATTATTTAATTAAAAAATCTATTATTTAATTAAAATAGATTTCTTAGTTGAATATTTAACTGAAATTACTATTTGGGCTTTAAAAACTATTTACAAATTAACAATAATAAAATGAAAGTACATTCATTATTATATAAATATAATGTAAATAATCATAGTACTAGGGTCTTGTTAATAACCCCTTAAAACACCTGCATAAGACCTTAAGGAAAGGTACATGATGGTGATAGTCTCTTGGGGTGGCTCGGATAACATCGCTCAAATGATAATCTCTGTGGACTTCCACATCCAACATAAGCAGTTCCGCTTGAGCAAAACGTATTCAAGCTCGGCTTGGGATTGCTTAAGAGAGAAGACAAATGATGAAACCGCCTTTCCGATCTTTGATAAATGGAATTTATATGGGGAAATTCTACTGTATGAGGCAATCACTTCCTTTTTCTGAGTAAAAATAATTTCTGACAACCCTATATTTATACTAATCATTTGATCACTATTCAACGACTATATTAGCAACGGTCACAATTTATAATGGTATTCTAAAATAGAAAAACATAAAACAAATGTAGTGCATATGTTTTATAATAATTTGAAATATTAATACATCTAATTCGATCAATAGGGATTATCAATAACAAAAGTTTTGGGTCATTAAAATCTTCCCCGCTTATGAAATTGCATCCCTAAAGTTTTAACTCATACCATAAAAAGATAAAAGGTGTGGGTACATATTCCTAATAGAATACTCAACATCCCATGTGGATTATTCACATTTTTGGTTCCTCCACAATACCATAACACGTTTTGTAACACCCAAGATTTCACGGTACGTTTCCCTTGGAGTAATGCAATAACTTGAATTGTACGCAACTTTGAGATTCTAACACACCGTGACCAATCAAAATAACCGTAGTGAATAGTAATACCCAAATTTTTAAATTTTATCAATTTCATATCTCAAAATGGAAATCATTTTTGGATTAAGAATATAGAAATTATCCTAGGGTGAAATTTTTGTATTTTTCTGAAAGCTTTCAATTTTTGATGAATAATGAAAAACACCGAGTCATGGTTTAAAACCGAATTTTTATTTAAATAATTATTTACTTTATTTAACTTTATATTAGGTCAAAAAAGATACATAATACCTATAAAAGTTAAATTTAATTAATTGGATTCAGTTTATAATAATTTTAGATATATAAAAATTTTGTTGATCTTTTCATCATCTTTTTCCCATCTCCTAGAAGAATTTGTAAATTCATATAAAAACATAATTTTACCACATCTGTGAGTCGAATTTTGAAAATATGAGACACACTATTAATATCAATAAGTAAAATGTGGTTCAATATGATAAAAATAATATTTGGTGACTAGTAACTTTTTACTTTTATTTACCACGGTTAAATGTAAATAGGGTAATTAAGGGTAAAAATGATATTATTATTACCCTAACACATGTCCTAATTTTATTTGATAAGTATAATTCGATCAAAAAAGTCCTTAGAAATAATATATTAACCTATTTTTTTTACTTGGATTAGATTAGGACATTTATTATTATTTAATTCAAAGAAGAGTTAAAAGTGTTAAAATCAAAGTTTAATAACTAAAACATTTTGAATATAGGGTTATGCATAAGATAAATTCTATTATAAATATTCATTAGAAATATAAAAAGATTTACTACATAATTGTATTTTATTTATAATTTTTAGAAATTAAATAATGTAATATATTTATGACACAATGATAACGCAGTAATAACCTTATTGGTTAAATATTAAAATAATTGATATTTTAAATACCAAAATAAATATAATTTGAGACTTTAAATGAATGAAACGAATTTTATAGGTTACTATGACATGTTATGGTTGAATAAATGAATTAGGTTCGATGTAATAATGATGTTATGAATTTTGAAGAATCAAAATACGAAATAGTGTCAAAATTGACATAAAAGAGTTTTTAAGACTAGTATTATATTATTGATTATTATTCAATTACTAAAATTTAAGGATCAGCCAAGAGACTTATTTAATGATAGGTGTATCATTAATGAACCACTTGTAGTTCGCTTGGAAGTTTATAGTATGTTTATTAACCATATAATATAAAAATACAAAGAAACATGGTAAATGTGAAACTAATTAACTAAGAGTTAAAACAAAAATACAAGGTTAAAATAGTGACCCAATATTGTATAAAACTTATTGGTTGGGTGGTTTTCTACCCATACCCACCATATACTCAATAAAATTCACTTTTAATACATTAGAAACTGAAGATGAATTATTATTAAATAATATTTCTAACTTTTCCTAAGGTGCCCTTCACCCCTCTTATAAAAGGGAACTCCCCCTTCTCTCAATTTCACACCATCAAACCCTTTTGTCTCGGCCAATCCCTGACCAAATATACTCTCAGATTCCTTCAAATCAACCTAGAATCCTTAGTTTGACCAGAAAGCCAACCTATATATCTCTTTTGATCAAATAAAAAGGAAGAACCCGAAGAAGAGATAATGTTTTCACCACCCCCTTTCAAGTTCCTTTCTTCTTCAACTTCTTCTTTCATTGTTAATTCCATTATAAAACTATAACTCCAGTATCTTCTATATAATTTGAAATTTTTATAAATATGGTAGAACCATATTCAGTATTCAATTCATTCCTTGGTTGAAACGTCACCATACGTGTGTACGTATGGCTTATCGTCTCCACGTCATGGTGTAATTGTTATTCAATACATTATTATTTGGATGGGTATAATAATTATGTGTAATTAATGTAAATAATAAATATAAAATGATTATTATTCTGTATATATGATACACCTTACAATTATATGTTATTTTAATATCAAAAGAATGATAATTTCTCTCTTGCCTATATACGGACTACCGTCTCCATTAAAGGGATGAGATTCATTCCACATCAAGACTAATTTTCATTTGATGATTAAAAATAATGTTTAAGGACTTGAAATCATTCTGGATATGAATAATATATAGCCTATGGATAATAAACACAACGTATGTAACAAAACATATAAAATAAAACGATTATGTGGACACCCGAAACGACGAAAATTCTAAAATATTATTAACAAAGAAATATTAAAAGATCATATATGATATCATATTTATGTATATGATTATTGTATAATTTAATAAAAATTATTTAACTATTATACAAGATTTTAACCTACCATCGACCCAGGAAACGTACAATGTAAGGGTTTATTTCACAATCTCTACATTATTTTAGGTTGTTTATATGTCGTTATCTACTGGGCCCCCTTTATCATCCACATCCATGCTTCTTAAAAATGTAGTTCAAACAATTTTTACTATTTTATAGACTATGGGTTAAAGTAATTTATACCATTTTTTTATTTTTATAATATATTTATAAAGGAATCTTTCCGTCATTTTCCAAAGAAGGTCATTTTATCCTTCTCGACAGAATTAAGGTAAGAATGTCTTTTTTAACTTATACGGTGGGTGCGGCTATTTTACGCAGTTATAAAATCACCGAATATTCCCTTAAAATATTATAATAATATTTTAAAAGTTAATGTTTTCATTTAAAATTTTGTGACTTTTAAATGATTTCAAAAAAAGATATATTTCACTCAAATAGTTTTGATTTCATCTATGTCAACATCCTTTGATGGATTTCAAGATTATTTGAAGTTGATTTATTATGATAGAAAACATTCATATTGTATTGAATGTTTTGTGATATATCTGACCGTGGATGTATTATTTTTATACCATTCATGGTTTATGGATAAATTGTTGAAATTTTGTATGCTAGTTTCAATATGAATTTTTATGTTATGTTTAAACCTTTTCATATGAGGAATACATTGGACTTAATAAGTGATGGGTGGGTCTCGCTATGGCTCATCGATGCATCTGTAGGTATCATGAGACAAACTAGTGTCTTGGAAAAAGTCCTTGACAAAAACTTATTTGTATTCTTGACACAAGGCCTTGATTACGTGGTTATGATAGTAGGAAATTATGAATTCCATTATTATGAGTGTTGTTATTTATAGTGCATGTGATTATTCGACTAGTATAATATCCATGAGAATATGTAAATGGAATTATTTCATTTTATCTTTTCCATATTATGCTGAAGTTCATGTTTAAATGGCTTTTGTTTTAGTTATACATTTCCTTAAATGTTTATGTTTATTTATGAAAGTTTTCGATATATTGTTATGCTTACTGAGCATCTGATCTCACTTGTTTCAATGTTTAATTTTTCCCAAGATGTGAAGAAGTGTTTTATGAATGAACTATTGAGATAGTTTGAAGGGATATGAATACATCATTTTGTAATAGTTTTTTTCACTTTATGATTTATTATAAGACTTATGAATATATCTAGTGTTTCCAAGGCTACTAAACTAATCTGTCTTTCGAGAATTGATCTTTTGTGATCATGTCAATATTATGTAATAATGCACCGACTATAGGTAACTGGGGTCGGGGCATTACAGTTCATATCATAAAATTTTAGTACAAACCTTGGAAGCTAGATTTAGATATACTCTAATTAGACAACATAGCCCAAAGATAGACTTTGGGGATTCGTAGAGAAGAACTACCTAGAATTTTGGTATTGTAGATATTTTGTGAGTTTTCTGAACAGTACATCCCTGTCTGGATATGAGCAGGTACAGGAGGATCTGGAATAGATGAACCTAGTGGTAAAACGTGAAAACACTACTTTGAGCTAGACTCGAACGGGAGTTGGTGCATGACATCGGGCCTTGCTGCACTCTTGGTTACGACACTCCCGGGGAATATGCTTTGGGTAATTATCATTTTCATTACAAACCAATATGAATTGTTTATGATTATATACTTTCTCAAAGAAAACATTTTTATGATTATGTATTATATCCATAAATTGTTAAATTTATGTTTAAGTGTTTTACAAGTTTGGATTAATGTATTGTGATTCATAAACTATTCTAGTGTATGCCATTATTTGGAAATGGCGCCTAGTGGAAGGAATGGAAACCGTATCAATGCATGCACTCAATGTAGGGATTTCCCTCATGCTCAAGATAATTATAGTGGAGCTGGTGATTCAACTGGTGCTGATCAGATAATCACCATACTAAGACAACTCACTCAGGTTATGAATAATAACCTTACCCTTTTGGAGCACCTTGATCTGCAGCATGGAGGCTCAATGTTAGATAGATTCATGAGGAAACAACATCCAACATTCAATGGGGGTTCAAATCCACTAGTATCTGAGAAAAGGATAAATTCCTTAGATAAAATATTCCATGCCTTGGGGAGTAACGAAAGTGAAAATGTTTTCATGGCAGTTTACCTCCTCACTAGAGATGCTGATCATTGGTGGACATTGATACAAAACACGAAGGAAGATGATGAAGTATCAAATATTTAATGGAAGGAGTTTAAAGATATTTTCTTAGAAAAATACATTCCTCAGGACCATCGACTGGATATGGAAAGACAATTTCTGAGTCTGAGGTAAAAAAAGGACGAGAATGTTGCAAAGTATGAGTCTAACTTTGCACGGTTAGCAAGGCATGATGCATATTATATATGTAACCCAAGAAGTAAGATTGATCGTTTCATTGGTGTGTTAAAATAGTTTCTCCTTCGAACATTAGGATCACAATCGTTCTCGTCATACGAAGATATTGTCTCATGTGCTATCCAGACAAAAAAAAAACAATTCTCTAAGTCTTACGACTTTAAAGGAAAGAAAGAGAAGAAGAGATCTGTTGATCACTCTAGAAATAAAAATAAGGGGGAGAAGGGAAAAGTTGAATATCCATCCTGCAATAAATGTGGTAAGAAACACCCCTCTACTTTCTTTAACGGTACGGAAGTATGTTACAATTGTGGTGAAAATGGCCACCAATCTTGTGATTATTAGGGGAAGAAAGAAGCTACCGATGTTCAATGAAACAATTGCAGGGAGACAGGACATTGATAAAATGAATGTCCTAAGAGTCAGGGAAAAATACCTTAGAAAAGTCCAAGGGATAAAGGCCAATCTTATGCTATCACTACTACTGAGATTGAAGCTCCAAAAGACGTGGTGGCAGGTAATTTAATGGTATCCTCAAGGTTAGAAAATGGTTTATTTGATTCTGGATCATCGAACTGTTTCATATCTTCCCAGTTTTCTTAGAAAATTAGATATTTCCAATTTTATTTAACAAGGGAGTTGTCCGTTAAAACTAATAAGGGAAGTATCATCACAACATTGTTTTGTGAATCCATTCCCATTAAACCGTATAAATGTTCTTTATCTTCTAATCTCATCATCATACCTATGATTGAGTTTGATATTATACTTGGTATGGATCGACTTTCAGACTATGATTTTTGAGGATGATGATAGGGAACACATTATCTTTAGAGCAGAATCGTCGCCACCTAATTCTTATCTAGATCCACCCCTAGTAGCTCAACTAAATTCAATAATTGGGGAATAAGAGAATGAAATTACTTTTGTTGAGGAAAGGAATGTTCAAATAGAGGATTTACTTATTGTTAGAGAATATGTTTATGTGTTTCCAGAAGAATTACCTGGACATCCTCTTGAATGATAAATTGAGTATTCCATTGAATTAATTCCTGGATCAAGGCCCATATCGAAGACCCCTTATAGAATGGCCACTATGGAATTAGTGTAACTAAAGAAAAAACTAGATGAACTGAGTAATAAGGTATTTATTCGCCCTATTTTTTCTACATGTGGAGCCCCTGTCCATTTTTTTAAGAAGAAAGATCTATATATGAGGTTTTGTATTGACTACAGGGAGATCAATTCTACAACAACAATGAACAAGTATCACCTACCTCGCATTGATGATTTATTCGACCAACTTCATAGAGTTCAATATTTTTCAATGATTGAACTTCGATCTTGATATCATCAGTTGTGTGTGAAGAAATAAGACATTCTGAAAACAGCATTTCAAACCAGGTACAGGCAATATGAGTTTATAGTAATGCCTTTTGGGCTGAATAATGCACCCTCTATTTTCATGGATCAAATGAATAGAGTTTTCAAGGAATATCTTGATGAATTTTTAGTGGTATTTATTGATGATATCTTGGTATAGTCCAAAATCAACGAAGATCATGAAAAAACTTGCGCATTATCCTGAAGACTCTGAGAAGACATGAATTATATTGAAAGATTAGCAATTATGATATATTGCCACAGGAGACTTATTTTTTTTTCATATTGTCTCTAAGGATGGAATCTCTGTTGATCCTTATAAGACAAGAGCAATCCAATAATAGCCATCACTGATTAGTATAACTGAGGTACACAATTCTATTGGTTTAGCATGTTATTATTGACGTTTTGTCTAGAATTTTTCCCAATTTGATAACCCATTAATAAATCTCACACGTAAAAGGGTTAAATTTTATTGGACAAAAGAGTGTAAAGAATGTTTCTAATAACTGAAGAGAATATTAGTCAATGATCCTATATTGACTCTACCATCGAGGAATGATGGGTTTGTTATTTATTGTGATGCTTCAAAGAAAGGACTTGGTTTTTTCCTTATGAAAAATGATAGGGTTACTGCCTATGCATCATGATAGATAGAAATTAATGAGAAAAACTATCCTACTGATGATCATGAGTTAGCTACTATAATATTTTCTTTGAAGATATGGGGACACTTACTATATGGTGAAAAATGTGAGATTTATACTGATCACAAGAGTTTGAAGTATATTTTCTCACAGAAATAACTCAACTTGAGGCAAAGGATATGTCTTGAACTACTCAATGATTAAGATTGCACGATACACTACCACCCGGAGAAGGAAAATAAGGTTATAGATTATTTGAGTAGAAAAGAACAGGGAGTTTTGAACAAGATGAGTGTTGAGAGGGATCCTATTTTCATGGATATAGTAAGATGGATATAGGAATAACCATGGAATGTGAAATATCCATAATTTTTCATATGGTTTCCAAACCATATTTACCAGAAAGGATAAAGAGTTCTCAGACCAATGATGAAGAGTTTCAAAATAAAATTAAATTTGTGTATGATGGGATATTGAGTGACTTGGCGAATGAGATGGAATTTTGATATTTGAGAAGAGACTTTGTGTTCCTGATATACCTGATCTAAAAAAGGAATTTTTAGACGATTCTAATAGTTCCAATTTCTCTATACACCCAGGGAGAACCAAAATGTATAGAGATTTGAAGGAACATTTTTGGTGGGACAACATGAAGAGGGAGATTGCTGATTTTTTTTCAAGATGTATTGTTTGTCAACAAGTGAAAACTAGAAGGCAACAACCTGGATGAGTCATGAAACCTCTTCCCATACTAGAGTGGAAATGGGATAATATCACGATGCACTTTGTCATGGGACTACCAAATACTCCTAGAAGGAATGATGCAATATGGGTCGTTGTTGATTTTCTTACAAAGTCCGCACATTTTCGTTCTATAAGGGAAGATCTACCACTTGAATGTCAAGCAAGACTATATATTAATAAATTTATGAGACTTCATGGAGTGACCCTATCGATTGTTTCTGATCGTTATCCACGTTTTACGTCAAGATTCATAAAAATTCGTCAGAAATCCCTGGATACTGAGCTTCGTTTGAGCACTTCTTACCACCCCCAAACTGATGGATAGTCAGAACGGACTATTCAAACCTTATAAGACATGTTTAGATCTTTCTCACTTGACTTTCAGGGTATGTGGGATCAATATTTACCTCTGGTGGAATTTTTCTATATCAATAGCTTCCATTCAAATATTTGTATGGCACCATATGAAGCGTTACACGGAAAGAGATGTCGCACACCAACCTGTTGGGATGACGTTAGTGAAAGAAAACTGGTAGGCCCAGAACTAGTGGAGGAAAAGATGGAAAAGGTGAAGGTAATCCAAAACCAAATCAAAGCAGCTCAATGTAGGCAGAAGAGCTATGCTGATAACTGAAGGATTTGGAATTTCAGGTAGTAGATCATGTTTTCTTGAAGGTATCTCCATGGAAGGGTGTTATACGTTTCAATGTGAAAGGTAAATTTAGTCCTAGGTACATCAGACCTTTCGAAATTCTATTACCAATTGGGGTTGTTTCTTACCATTTGGCAATGTTGCCAAGTCTCTACAATGTTCACGATGTGTTACACATATCACTGTTGAGAAAATACATGCCGGACCCAACACATGTACTCACCATGTGGTAGTATAACTGGAACCTGGTCTATCTTCTTGCAAAGATCCAGTCATGATTCTTGATACTAGAGAACAAGTGTTGAGAAACCAGACGACTCATCTAGTAACAGTTGTATGAAAAACCCATAAGATGGAAGAGGCAACGTGGGAACCTGAGGAACTGATGTTGAAGAACCACCGGAGTCTTCTTATGCAGTAATATTCTAGAAATTTTGAGGAAAAAATTATTTGAAGGGGGGGATAATCTAACACCCTATGATTCCATGGTACATTTCCCTTTGAATAATGCAATAGCTTGCATTATACGCAACTTCGAGATTCTAACACACCGTGATCAATGAAACTAGCTGTTATGAATTGTAATACCCACTTTTAGAATTTTTTTAAATTTTATCTCTCAAAATGGACTTCATTTTTGGATTCGGAATATCTAAATTATCCTAGGGTGAAATTTTGGTATTTTTCTGAAAACATTCAATTTTTGATGAATAGTGAAAAACACTGAGTCATATTTTAAAACCAAAATTTTATTTAAATAATTAATTATTTTATTTAAGTTTATTTTAGGTCAAAATAGATATATAATATATATATATGCTCAATTTAATTCGTTGGAGTGAGTTTATAATAATTTTAGATATATAAAAATTTTATTGAACTTTTCACCGTCTTTTACTCATCTGCTAAGAGAATTTGCAAATTCACATAAAAAATAATTTTACCGCTTCTGAGAGTGGAATTTTTAAAATCATAGAGACATGGTTAATATAAATGAGTACAATGTGGTTCAATTAGATAAAAATAATTTTTTATGAATTGTAACTTTTTACTTTTATTTACCATTGTTAATTTTAAATAGTTTAATTATGGGTAAAAATGATATTATTATTACCCTAACTCATGACCTAATTATATTGTATTTGTATAATTCGACCAAAAATAACCTTAGGAATAAAATATGAACTTCTTTGGTCCACATGGATTATATTAGAACATTTGTTATTATTTAATTCAACGAAAAGTTAACAGAGTTAAAATCAAAGTATAATAACTGAAAAACATTTAATACAAAGTTATACATAAGATAAATTCTATTATAATTATTCATTAGAAAGATAAAATTATTTCCTACGTAATGGTATTTTATTAATAATTTTTAGACTTTAAATATTTTAATTTATTTATGACACAATGATGATACAGTAATAACCTTCTTAGTCAAATATTAAAACAATTGATATTATAAATAACTAAATAAATATAATTTGAGACTTTTAATGAATTCAAAGAATTTTATAGGTTAACATGAAATGTTAGGGTTGATTAAATGAATTATATTCGATGTAATAATGCTGTTATAAATTTAGAAAAAAAAATACCAAATAGTGTCAAAATTGACATAAAAGAGTTTTTAAAGCAAATATTATATTATTAAATGGTATTCAATTCCTAAAATTTAAGGATCAGCCAAGAGACTTCTATAATGATAGGTGTATCATTAGAGAACCACTTGGTGTTCTTTTGGAAGTTTATAGTATGTTTATTAGCCATATAATATAAAAATACAATGAGACATGGTAAATGTGGAACTAATTAACTAAGAGTTAAAACTAAAATATACGGTCAATATAGTGACCCAAACATGCCTAAAACATATTGGTTGGGTTATTTTCAACCCATACCCACTTTAACCTCAAATCAAGTCACTTTTGAACCATTAGAATCCAAATATGAATTTATTATAAAATAATATTTCTAACTTTTCCTAAGGTTCCCCTCACCCCTCTTATAAAAGAGACCTCCCCCTCCTCTCAATTTCACACCATCAAAGCCTTTTTTTCTCGGCCAAACCCTACCCAAATATCCTCTCATCTTCCCTCAAATAATCCTAGAGGCCATATTTTGATCATAAAGCCAACATATAGATCTCTTTTGATCAAATCAAAGGGAAGAACCCGAAGAAGAGGTAATATTTTCACCACCCTCTTTGAAGTTCCTTTTTCTTCCACTTATTATTTCATTGTTATTTCCATTATAAAATAAAAACTCTAGTATCTTCTATATAATTTTATGTTATTATAAGTATGGTACAACTATATTATGTATTATATCCATTCCTTGGATGACATATCACCATATGTGCGTACGTATGGCTTAACGTCTCCACGTCGTGGTGTAATTGTTATTCAATACATTATTATTTGGTTGGGTATAATAATGATGTGTAATTCATGTAAATAAAAAATAAAACATTATTATTATTCTGTATATATGATACACCATACAATTATATATTATTTTAATATCAAAATAATGATAATGTCGCTCGTGCGTAGGTACGGACTATCATCTCCATGAACGCGATGAGGTTCATTCCCCATCAAGACAAATTTTCATATAATGATTAAAAATAATGTTTAAGAACTTGATATCATTGTGGATATGAATAATATATATCCTATTGATAAAAAACACGGCTTTTGTAACATAACATATAAAAGAAAACGAGTATGTGAACACCCGAAACGATGATAATTCTAAAATATTATTAACAAATAAATATTAAATGATCATATATGATATCATATTTATGTATATGATTCTTCTATAATTTAATAAAAATTATTTAACTATTATATAGGATGTTAACCTACCCTCGAAAAAGGAAAAGTACAAGGTAAGAGTTTATTTCACAATCTCTACATTATACGAGGTTGTTCATATGAAATTATCTTCTGGGACCCCTTTATCATCCACATCCATGTTTCTTAAAAATATATTTCAAAACATTATTACTATTTCATAGACTATGGGTTAAAGTCATTAATACCCTTGTTTGACTTTTATAAGATATTTATAAAGTAATCTTTCCATCTTTTTCAAAATAATATCCTTTAAACCTTTTCTAAAGAATTAAAGTAAGAATGTCTTTTTTAACATATACGGTGGGTGCAACTATTTTACGCCATTATAAAATCGTCGAAAAAATCCCTTAAAATCTTATAAATTTTTTTCCAAAGTAAATGTTTTCTTTTGAAATTAAGTGACATTTGAATGATTAAAAAAAGAGATATTTCTCTAAAATAGTTTTGATTTCATCTATGTCAACATCCTTTGATGGATTTTAAGCTTATTTGAAGTTTATTTATTATAATACAAAACATCCATATTGTATTGAAGGTTTTGTTATATGTTTTACTGTTGATGTGTTATTTTTATACCATTCATGGTTTATGGATAAATTGTTTACATTTCATATTCTAGTTTCAATATGAATGTTTATGTTATGTTTAAAAAATTTTATATGAGGAATGCATTGGACTTAGTAAGTGACGGGTGGATACCGCTATAGCTCCTCGATGCATCGGTAGGTCTCATGAGACCAACTAGTGTCATGGAACAAGGCCTTGACAAAAACATATTTATAGTCTTGGCACAAGTCCTTGACTATGTGGTTATGATAGTCTGGAATTATGTATTCTATTATTATGAAAGTGGTTATTGATATTTCATTTGATTATTCGACTAGTATAATATCCATGTGAATAAGTAAATGAAATTATTTCATTTTATCTTTTCCATATTATGCTGAAGTTCATGTTTAATAGCATTTTTTTAGTTATACATTTCCTTAAATGATTATGTTTATTTACGAAAGATTCTTCTATATTGTTATCCTTACTAAGCATCTGAGCTCATCCATTTCAATGATTTATTTTTACCAGGATTTGAAGAAGTATTTCATGAATGACCTGCTGGATAGTATGAGGGGATATGAAGACAAGATGTTGTTGTAGTTTTTTCGAATTATGATGTAATGTAAGACTTATGAATGTATATAGTGTTTACAAGGATACTAAACTAATTGGTCTTTCAAGACATGATATGTTGTGATCATTCCAATATTTTTTACTAATGCACTGAATCTGGGTAACTGGGGTAGGGAATTACATGTTTGGTAGTCTTGTTCCGTAGTACCTTTTCTCTATGATCCAAGATCTCAACCGACTGCTCCTAATAATAGAGGTCATGTTAGAGTTTTACCACCAATTGTTTTAGTACATGTGAAGGGTCAGGTATATACTTCCTCAAGAGGGATACTTGGAAAGTATCATGATCTTTTGAAAGATTTGGATGAAGTGCAAGAAGATAAGCCATATATCCCACTCGATCAAGGATTTCATAGGGGCCAATGTACCGAGGGTGGAGCTTTTCTATCTTTAAAAACCTCATGACTATATTCCAAGTTGAAATCCGAAGAAATACTTTTTCACCAACATCAAAATCCAAGTCCCTTTGATGGTTGTTTGAATAGCTCTTTTTCCGACTCTGGGAAGCATTAATGTAATGTTGGATGGAGTGGAATTTATCTGTCATCTCATGTACAAGTTTAGGCCCAAGAAGCTTTCTCTCACCCGCTTCATCCCCACAAGTAGGAGTTCTAAATTGCTTCCCATATATAGATTAATAGGGGGCCATTTGAATAATCGAGTGGAATATTTTGTTCTATGAAAAATCAAATAAAGGGAGATGTTGATCAAATCCTCCTTTAAATTTCATTGAGCATGTTATCAGCATGTCCTCGAGTGTCTGAATATTACTTTCTGATTGGATAGTAGTTTTGGGGTGATAGGCCTTACTGAAATTCAATTCAGGGCTTAAATCTTGTTGAATACATCTCCAGGATTTTGATGCTAACCTTTGATCACGATCAGATATGACGGAATGTTGAAATACATGCAGCCTTACCACTTTTTTCCCATAAATCCAAGAAATTTGATCATGAGAGAAGTCTACATGGATGGAGATAAAATGGTAAGTATTGGTTAGATGGTCCACAAAAACACATAATGTTTTGTTTCTTTTGGAGGTTCTTGGGATACCCATGATAAAGTCCATAGTTATATTGTCCCACATTCATATTATTATGGCTAGTGGTTGTAATACCCATTTAGGAAGTTTTCGGTCTTCCATCACTAGTATACATACTAGGCACCTTGAAGTGTATTCGGCAATATCCCTTTTCATATTATTCCACCAATATTGATCATGAAGGTCCCTATAAATTTTTGTGATATCGGATGTATATAGAATGTTGATCTATGAGCTTCATCCATCATCTCTTTATTTATTTCCAGAATAGAGGGAACACATAGTCTTGTATAAAATTGCAGTACACGTTCTTGATCAATATTGAACTCAGGAAACATCCCATCCTTCACAGCCTCTAACATAATATGTAACAAATGATCTTCTTTCTAGGATTTCATGATCGTCTCTAGTAATTATGGTGACAAATAATTTGGTTTAGGGTTGATGATGTCCCTTACCTTATAATTCCCATGTCCAACTTTTATAGGTCATTGATCAAAGGATATTTTTGAACCCTCGTCATGGAAAGAACAACTGGGTCATTCTGTCTTAATGCATCCGAATTTTTTTTCTCTTCCGGGTTGATAATGAATTGAACAATCATAGTCTTTAAAAAGTTCCAACCATCTCTTTTGCCTCATGTTTAATTCCTTTTCTGTGAAAATATACTTCAAACTTTGATGGTCTGTGTATATATTACAATTCTCCCCATAAAGATAGTGCCTTCATTTCATCTGAGAAAAAACGACTGAATCTAGCCCCAGATCATGTGTAGGATAGATCATCTCATGAGTCTTCAACTGTCGAGATGCATAAGAAATGACCTTTTCATTTTGCAAGAGGATTCACCCAAGCCCTTTCAGAGATGGATCACTAAAAATAACAAATCCTTCTCAAATTGAGTGCAGAGTTAACACTGGTGAAGTAACCAATCTCTTCATTATCTCTTGGAAACGTTTCTCACATTTCTTTGTCCAGATGAATATGACACATTTTCGAGTTAACATGGTTAATGGAATAGAATTCCATGAAAAGTTTTTCACAAACCTCTTATAATATCCCGGTAAACCAAGAAAACTAGGAATATTGGTTATTGTTATTGGTTGTGGCCACTTATATATAACTATTACCTTTGCAGGGTCAACTGTGATTCCATCATTGGTAACAATGTGCCCCAAGAAAGAAAATTGTTGTAACCAAAAATCTGTTTGGCTGAACTTTTGAAAATTCCTCTCCATTCGCGGTGTTTGAAAAATAATCCATAGACGATCTTCATGCACCTCACAACATTAGGAATATTTCAGAATATCATCAATAAAAACTCCCACAACGTTATCAACGCAGTCCTTAAAGACTCTATTCATCAAATCCATAAAAATTTTAGGTGCATTAGTCAATCTAAAGGGCATAACAACAAACTAATAATGACTATATCTTGATCGGAAGGCAGTTTTGGGAATATATTCTTTCTTCACCCTCAACTGATGATAACTAGAACTAAGATCAATCTTAGTGAAGAATTTATCCCCATGAAGTTGGTCAAATAAATCATCAATTAATGTAATAATGTATTTTTTCATTACTGTAATCCCATTCAGTTTTCTATTATAAATACATAGCTGCATCGATCCATCCTTCTTCTTCACAAATAGAACTAGTGCTCCCCAAAAATACACACTCGATAGGATAAACCCATTATCCAAAAGATATTGGAGTTGTTTCTTTATATCCTCCAACTCCACATTTTCCATCCTATATGGGGTCTTTGATATCGGATGAGATCCAAGTACGAGCTCAATGGAGAAATCTACTTCTATTTCTGGGGGAGGTACGAGTAACTCCTCATTAAATACATCAACATATTCATAGACGATGGGGATATTTTATATTCTTAATCTCCCATCTCCTTCTGCTTGTTCACTGATCAACTCAACAATGAATGATATGGGGATTTCATCTAGTCAAGGATCTGGTTGAGATATCTCTCCTCAAAAGATAACTATAGGTTTTCCATTAAAGACTACTGATATTTCCTTACTTCTCCATTTGATCTTATAGTTATACTTTGAGAGCCAGTCAATCCCTAGTATAATGAAGAATTCCAGTATGGGAATAACTACTATATTTGTGATAAGATTGTGCTCACCAAAGTAAATAATAGTGTTTTTAAACACTAACGATGCATGGATAATCCAACCAAGAGTCTTGACTTATAACTCTACTTTTATCAAATTTGGGGTTGATATTAATTTCATTGAAAACTTGATGGAAATAATGGAATGGGTAGAAATAGAATCAAAGAAAGTACTTGATAAATTTGAGAGAACAATAAGAGTACCTCAAACCACATCATTTGGAGATTCAACTTCATCTGTTGTGATAGCAAAATCATGAAGTTTCTCCCTTGGACTTTTCTGAGGCTGATGGTGGTTCCCCTCCACTTCCCACATATTTGGACAATGATTGGCGAGGTGACCATATTTTCCACACTTAGTGCACAAGACATCAAGTAGGTCCTCCACCATCATCCCCTAATAATTAGTGTTTGGAAGTTTAGGTTTTACCTCACTACGACAATTACTTGCAATATGGATATCTCTTCCACACTTGTAGCATTTCATTCTCTCAAGCAGGCAGTTTCCTGAATGATTCTTCCCATACTATTTACACGTAGGATGTTCTACTTTCTTGAATCCACTTCCTTGATCAAATTTCCTACCTAATCTTGGCTCCATTGATCTCTTATTGTCTGTTGATTTATGAGACCACTACGTCTCACCAAACTCCAGATTGACTTTCATCACACTCCGCACGATCTCCACATTGCTATCATAGATTCAGTTTGATTGATTATTCCATAGATGGGTTCTCAGTCTACTGAAAAATCAATCAACCTTGATTTATGGATCCATGACAATGCTAGAGGTGTAACATGAAATTTTTTTGAAGTTCATCTCATAGCTTCCCATAGATTCATTCTCCTTGTGCATCATCTCAAGAATCTTTTTCCCCATTATTGTTCTCATCGATCTAGGGAAATAATTATTGAAGAATATCCTTCTGAACTATTTCCACTCCATAGCATCAACATCCTCTCTTGGACTTGTGTTTTTAATCATTTTCCACAACTGATTAGCTTCTCCTTCTAAGTGATAGACATCCAGGGTAACCTTCTCTTGTTCAGAACAACAGAGCACAGAAAAGATCTTCTTGTTATAGTTGATCCATTGTTCGGAAATCAATGGGTCGATCTATCCACTGAAGGTTAGTGGACGTTGACACATAAAGCTTTCAACGTAAATTTTTTCCCTTTGCAGTGAGATTGGACACTCAGCTTTATTCAAGATATTTTCCATTACTTGAGTCAGTTGGTTCATCATTCGCTTGAATTCATCCACTACAGCTTCCATCGAAAGGCTGTTAATGCATAGTCCATTTTAGTCACCATTTTCATTGTTCCTCCTATTTCCCTCCATTTTCTAAATGAATAAAACCTTTGTGAGAAAATAGTTTCATTTAAAACAATTTTAAATATCAAGAACTTTATCTCTTAAAATATCATGCTTAAAAATTACTTTTTTCTCTAATTCCTTCATAATGATTCATAAAATCTTGTGATTAACCAATCGTATCCACCTGGAGTGTCGTATAAAATAGTGCAGTAATGCCAATTTTCGTGCACCAGTTCTTGTTTGAGTCTATCTCATTGTGTTTTTTTTGGGTTTTACTCATATGTGCATATGTTCCAGATCAGTCACTACATACTTGTATCTAGACAAGGATGCATTTTTTTTGATAAACCCCTTACTCATTACTCACCAAAATACGAAGAAGTTTTCATATATTTAAAATTTTCTATAGGTTGTTTCCTAATGTTTTCATAGCCTAAGTTCCATAAATAACTAAACTATCCATTAATACCAACTATAGAATCCCGCCTTTTTATTATATAACTTTTCATTACATTTTACAATTAGAAGATCTTTAATGTCCAGTGTCTTGGAAATCAGGAACATAATACATGAAAAAAACATAAAAAATTCTTCTAATCCACATTTAAGGCATCATCATAGGTTCATACTAAGTACAATTACTTCATCTTATAAACTATAGACATACAACAATGGAAAGGGTGAGGAGAAGGCCCCGTAAGAATATCCCGGGAATCCGTTTACTTGTGATATCAATAAGAAATTGATAAAAACATAAAGACCTGAGCAATTGATGTATATACATATCATTACAAAAATAAATTGAAACATAACATTCATATGTGGCTTCAACATTTTATTTAGACATTCATGAACATATCACCAATGTATAACCATGTGGTGTGGAAAAATTACATAGGTTATTCACCAAGGTGTCGTGAAACTTTTCATCTTTAGAGATAAATTATTTACCCAATGCAGTTGAGGGATATCAGGGTGAACCCTTAATATTTATCTACTTTCATGTGAGCCACATAGATCATAATATACCATTTCATTTATAACCAATAGAGAATAAAAGAAATGGGTTTCATTTCAAAATCATGACGTTTTAAAAAGTACTTAAAAATAAGATCATTATGTCATTATAACCCATAATAGGAATGAGGGTTTTATGTATGTGAAATCAAAAATCAAATATATCATTATTTTGTATTTATGAACACCCATCAAAACAAAATAGGTTTGGGTATTCATATAACTAAAATAATAAAATTTCATGAGAGAAAGAAAGATAATTTTGAGATTAAATTTCTGTAGCATAACAAAGAAAACAATAAAAACGGAGGGGAAATGGTCAAGCACTCATAAATAACTAATTATACTATAGAGGTAAAAAATAAAAATAAATATTATCATTTTAGGGATATTTGAAGGAAATACATTATGAAAATGAAACATGAAGAAAGAGAGAATATGAGATTTCTTTTATGAAAATTTGGCAACCTAAAAGTGTCACATAACAATTAAGAATATAAATTTATGAGATGGGAAATATTATCTCATCATTTTTACATGAAATGGATAGTAAGAATGAGATAGATGACCATAACCCAATATAATAAAATTGAAACTAGAATACATAACATAAAGGAAGTCATGACTTAAAAATAGGTGGGTGAAAGGATCCCTTACCTTGAAGAGTATCTTTGAAAGCATGAAGGTTGATACCTTGGGAGGATTATAGATATAGGAGGGCCGATTTTGGACTAACATCAAAGGTTTTGAGTGAAGAGGAAGTTGTAGCATGGGTGGGTTTATATAGGAAAGGATATGGAATTGTTTCTTATTTTGGTTTGGGACACCGCACATTAAACTAAACAGAACTAAAAACCAGACAATGGATTTTTCACATGGTTTCTTCCAATGGGGAGTGTAAAACAATATTATATATAGTCAATTACCAAACAACTTAAAACAATAGGGTTGTTTATGTGGAGGTGAGTCACACTCTCAAAAAAACAATTTAGAATGATAAAATGTAATATAAGTATTTGAGGGTCAACTAATGATTTTTAAAATATATCAAACAAACCCAAAATCACATTATTTTAATGGTAAAACATATTATGGACGAACATACAGTTTATATTATTTTATTACATCACTATTGGGTCATTATGATGTCATAAAATACATTATATATTTATACGATATTTAATTTTTTACCCAAAAATTTCACAGTCTCAGAAAATTATGAAAAATTCTCTGTTGGATAATTTCAACATCCCAATTCCATAAATTATTTTCATTTTGTCTAAATAATTTTATAAATATGTTATTTTTCACTTTAAAAATAAAAACCAACATTTATCGAGAATTCATGCGGTTTGATAAAAATGGCTTTGAAACCGTAATAAAAATTTCAATTGCTTTCATAAAAATATATTATCACTTATATTTAATAAAAATTCATTTAACAATAATAATAATATTTTATTGAAACATTATTTAATTTAAAAATCTATTAATTCTCCAAAATATATTTCTTAGTTGAATATTTAACTAAAATACTATTTGTGCTTTAAAAACTATTTACAAAGTAACAATTGTAAAATGAAAGTACATTAATTATTATATAAAAATAAGGAACATTATAGTAGTACTAGGGTCTTGTTACATAACCCCTTAAAACACACACATAAGACACTAGGGTAAGGTACACGATGGTGAGAGACTCTTGGGGTGGCTCGGATAACATTGCTCGAGTGGTGATCTCTATCACATTCCACATCTCACGTAGGTGATTCCGCTCGAGCTTAACGTATTCAATCTCATCTTGGGCTCGGTAAAAGAGAAGAAAAAAGATGAAACTGCCATTCATAGCTTTGATAAATGGCTTTATACGGGGCAGTTCAACTGGATAAGGCCACCACATCTATTTTATAATTAAAAACAATTTGTTAAAGCCCTATATTTATACTAATCATGTGATAACTATCCAACGACTATATGAGCAGCGGTCAAAATTATTAATGGTATTTTAAAATCAAATAACAGAAAACAAAAGAATTTCATATATTGTATAACCATTTCACATTTTAAGAAATTTAATTATATAATGGTGGATTTTCATTAATAAAAGTTTTGGTGGTTAGAGACTCCCTAAATTCAAGGCATTCCAGAAATGATAAAAACTATGGATCTTCCTTCATTATTTCCCTATTCCGCCACAATACTGAGGACACAACTGACCATTAGTTGAGGGTCATCTAATCCATTCCTCCCCAGACCACAATGTGTGTATTAGCAAGAAAATATATCATCTTCCACCTAGAACTAGACTCTTGAACTTCTTGAGTATGAGTAAAATGCATAAATCATCAGCAACACTATTTCCCTTCTTTGGTGTATCTTATAGTTCAATGTAAAAATTATTCATGTAATCAAACCATATCCACTTATGGAGATTCAAATATATGTACTATAATATGTACTTTTAGGTCTTATAGTTGATAAACATTGTAAACATTTCTCCTAAGAGATAATTCATCCATCACATTAAGGAATAAACCACTGTATCTAGTTCGAGATCATGCATATGGTAATGCTATTCAAGTGGACTCAATTTTTTAGACCCATATTCCATAACTCTATCCCCCCTAAATGAACATTTTTCCATAAAAAATGACATTTGTTTCAAAAAATATATAATACTCACGTGGAATAGGAAGGATAAAAATAGGAGTGATTTAAGAATGATTCTACAACTCCTAGAATGAAATCTCACATGATCAAGACCATTCAAACATTACCCTCATCTTGGTCAAGCCCGAATGTGGAATTTCAAATTAGGATTTGTCCTGGATGAACCTCTGATTTTGTCCTTATAATCCAAAAAATATACAGATATCCAAAATATTATTTTGATGTACCCATGAATCAACTTCATGGAACCTCTCTAGGTCTATTGACACATCAATCATTGAGATGACGTGGCCCAAAATATTTACATAATAAATCCATAATTGATAGTTAGATAACTTGGAATATTTTTTAATGACCTCATATTATACTTAGGATGAAATCATGATCTTCATAATGATCATAATTAATCTTATATTACACCATGATTTCATTAACACATAAAACCCCAAACTAGTCTACGTATTGGTAGAAGATTTGGTTTATCAAAGAAACAAACATATCTAGAGTAATTGTCATCCCTAATGACATCAAAATAAATTCTAAAATTCCATAACTTCTTCTGAAAGTAGTTTGTGGTATATCATAAGGTCAAACTATCAAGTTATGATACCCCTATCTATTGTTACTTTTTATTAACAAATAACCTCTCAATTGAGAAAAGATATCACTCATACATGTGTAAGGTTTCCAGTTATTCTCTATCATCTAGTTAAAAATCTAGTAATCAACAAATAAGCACAATGTACTCTCAATATTATTTTCAAACAAAATTTGAAATCCCAAAGGTGACACACTTGGAAGGATAAATCCCCCACACATCAACTCTTAAAACATATTATTGAGATCTTCGAGGACTATTAAAACAAGTATAAATTGTGGAATTGAAATTGAATCTCCAAAAGGAATGATCTCAAATAACAATCAACCTCTATATATGGTGGAATCCATGAGAATTCTTCAAGAAACACATTCATGAAATGGTCAACTACTGTTAGAATGAAATATATCTTCACATCCTCATGATCTATAAACATACTGAAAACCTAAGAAGATAGCTCCCCTAGTTGAAGGTGAACTATCATTTAATGGTCGTCCATAATATGTAACTCTCCATGAAGAATATAATTGTCACCTTCATGTGGTGAAAAGAAAAATAACCATGATTAACAATATATGTGGAATTCATATGCTACAAACTAGTATATACCATGAAAAATTCCAAATCCTGAAATATCAAGAATGTATAGATCCTAAAGGAAAAGATCCTCCACATCCTTAAGAAAACACTCATTTCATAAATAAATGTATCTCTATGGTACTCTTAGTGATTTATCGACTGTCACAACCCCGTAACTAGCTCTACTATTTGATTAAAACAATCCAAAATTTGTCTATATATAAATGAACGAGAGGTTCATGTATCAAATTAGAGACCATAAATAGTAGAAGACAAATTAATATTACCCGTTACTTTTGATAGTTCATCCTTTCCATCCACATGTGTATGCCAAACTGCATGAAATTGTCATGCCCCTCCTCCTTATGATGCAGTTTTATTCCACTAAGCTACACCACTATACTAATACGGTAAATGATTCCCAAAAGAACCTTGTATAACTCAAACTACCAGACTGTTATGGGGTTGAAGATGGCCTCTAAGAACTCTGATTCTTCTTAGTTTCTCCATCATTACCCATCTTTCATGGGTTTCTACAAAACTGTTGTTGATTTCAAATACATCAACAAGATCAAAACACTATCGGTGGTCATGGAAAATCACAATGAATGTTTCCTGGCTTACAACACTAGTGATGGGTCACTCGGGTAATTCGCAAAGTAACATATCTTTACACTTATCCGCTCTACATTCTGTCTCCCTTGTCAACATTTTTATAGCAATGTTTCCTAATCCTATAAGATGTACATCCTGGACATCTATTAGAAATAAAATTTTCTCCATTAGAATAATATGTGAGGTTTTCATTTGATATCAGATCCAGATTCACCACATCGAAAAACTTTTTCAAAAGGAAAACATTAACATGTGTGTTAATTTCACATTTAATCCCACCCTCAAATCATCTTTGCATATTAGATACTTGTCCTACAAACATAGGAACAAACCAATAAAATATGTAAAGAATATTTTAGGTTCCCTGATAGATAATCTCCAATATTTCAACTTCATAAACTCTTCTCCCTTATCATGAATGATATTCATAGAGTAAAAGTTCTCTAAGTACATCTCTAGAATGTTCTTCCACACAATATTCATCAGCTATCCCTTTTTATTCATGATTTCCAAATAATTATTTTCATAAACAAATCACATATAATACTACTATTTGACACTATTCTCAGAACGATTTTCTAGGTGGTCGAGTATACTATAGATAGAATCAACCCAAAACTCTACTACCTCAGGTCCACCCTATCTGTTGAATATTAGTGGGTTCTGTAATAAGAACACCAGATTCAAGTCATACATATTCATCACATCCCACCATGGGTCTCATTCCTTAAACAATAATAAATGAAAAATGATTTCACAAAATGTCTCTCTTATCCCTCAACCAGGATCTATCATGGACTTAGGTTCAACTATTGGAGTCCCATTTCCTTCAATGTCCTTCTATAACCCTATCATCAAACATCATTTTAGAGGTGTAACTCTAAAAATCCAAACACACATCTTAAGGAAAAAAACCTCATTAAGAGAATTCAACAAAGATGGATTCCCATTAATCTATAACAAGTCATTCTCATATACCCGATTATATGGTCCAAATTCTGGCACTATCACTACTAAGAACCATCTATAACAACCCCCATTTACCTCATTGTATTGAGAAGGTGGGAGGATTCTTCTTCCCCTTAAGAGACATCCTAAAGACACAAAAGGATGTAAATAAATGCTGAAGGATATCAAGTGAATTTGGGGGATGAATTAGCTGTTAAGATCTAAAACCATTAATATAAAAACCATAACCAAACAACTCACTACATGATTCATGAATAATTAAGGATTCCTCAACCACTTAATTTATATCAAAACCACACCAATGTTTAATAAAATAGATGTTAAATTACTATAAATGTAAATAGCGTAATTAATAGTAATCAACTCATTGATTATTAAATGACTCATAGCTCTACATGCCCCATTATCTAATCACCATGCACGCCTAGTATCCTGAGGCGGTAAAAAATGTCTGTGATACATCACCTTTTTCCATGTTCCAAAAGATAACATATGTAAACGATCCAATGTTCCAAATCATGGGTGAGTATAAAACTCAATAGCCTTTCCCCAAGACGTATGTACTCATTACACTATGATAGAAAAGTTAGAAACATTTATATCAAACCATCTATATAAATCAATTATATAAATAAAATTATAACACAATATGAAAAAATTAAAAAAAACATTCGTAACATAATGAAAACAAGTTATATTTAACTCAATTATCTAAAAAGTCATTTTTATATAAAAGAAACTAAAAATTTCAAAAAATGATTTCAATATCATTTTGGAATAACTATCACATTATTAACCACATTCCCAAATATTCCTGGTTGTTTGACAGTTCCATACTCATTACTAGTCTCTCATCTATTTAACATGTGTCACCCTGAAACATGCCCTAGATCATGGGTCATGCACCTTATAACCCAATAGTAAATTCCCCTTATTCAGGGGCATGCAAAACATGATCTCACTTGAAAAACCAATTTATGCCGCAACATTTCTTAATAAACCAATTTAAATCATTTAAATAAAACTATTAATTTATTGAAAACTATTTAAAACCCCAATTGCAATCAAGAATTAAATTTCAAAAAAATCATTACTTTTATTGTAAATACTTTCATCTAATCCAATTACAAATATTCAATAAAAATACCATTTTAAATTATTTATTTTAAATTCAACAATCAATCATTTTAATCAATAGCAAAAAAATTCTAGATTTCCAAAAACCATCGCAAAATAGGTTTTATAATAATAATCAAGAAAACTATTCATAATAAAATAAAATAAAAGTAATAAAATTGAATGAATTCCATTGAGTACAATCAAGAGGAGTCAAGAGTGGATCCACCTACCTTTATAGTTTTGACGAAAACTGAAAACTATTGAAGAACTCTCATGAAATAGGGAATGAATTCCATGAAACATCCTTATATCACTTATCCTATTAACAAAAAAGACAATATATACACATACATGGAATCCAAAATCATATTTAAATCAAAAATGGGTGGATATATGAGAAAAAGATAGTATTTGGGAATTATATCAATGAAAACATGACAATAATGAAGAAGAAATATAACATACATGAAGGTAACATTGTCTATATGAAAGGAAATAATCGAAATAGATTAAAATTTTCATGGGAGAGGTTATGAAACTATTACTGTGGAATTACCCTATGGTAGGTCCTCATAAGTGAAAAGTGAGGGATTTAGAGTAAAAAATATTGTGATATCATCTTTTTTAAGATCTCACTTTTACCCTGATAACGATTTAGTTTCATGGTTATACACACCGTGTGCTAAACAAGTGTTAGCTACATCCTATCCAAACCCTCACGCGACCTCCTCATATAGCCTCCTAAACCATGTTCCCACTATTCCCATGCTATTGTCCAAAACCTATTACTCCACATAGTTTCTCCAACGGTTTATGTGCAGTTTGAGAAAACCATGTGCAGCCTGTGCACATTCCCTTTATACAAAAAACATGTGGGTAGTTCTCCATAATCTCCCAATATTTTACCTTAGAAATTATATACCCGAAAATAACAAAATGATGTCTTACATATAAGAAACTGTGGGTACTACGATATTCCTCATCTAGTTCTTGGACTACATAGGGTAAAATATAATCACAATGCAATTTTATCATAAGACACAAATTTAATAAATTTAAAATGTTTACTTTATTCATCATTAATTTTTAATGAATTTCATATTATAATATTTTTTCATTAATAATACAATAAAAATAAAATCATGTTATTTAAACCACTCACTCTAAAACCTGTTTTTTGTTCATGCCTAAAATTATTCCTGTCACCATAAATCATGAGTTTATAAAATTATGTATGTATGGAAAACTCTCAATACATACCTTTTCATGAGTAAAATGTCATAATATATTAGAATCAATAATATTAAAAAAACTAGTTTATCACCTTAAGTGAATATACATCGAATTGTAAGAGAAAACATCAATAACAACAATCCCACCCTAGGTACCTGGGTTTTCCCTTGTACATAGGTTAGTTACTCCCATGCATGAGCAAATTTCCATAGCCTTAATCATCCTATAATTTTGACTTCCTTTAAAAATATTAATAAAAAAGGAAGATGTAATAAATACGATCTCTAACACCACATTGTAATGTACCGACCCAGGTTCCACACACTAGTATAAAAATACAATTGGTTATAAGACCTCGAGCATGACTTCCCATTTGGGATTTAGACTAAAAGTGAGGGTATGATATATAACCTTAATATATTATACCCCCTTTATTAGAGTAACAGAAAAAAACATAACGATATGATAATATGAAATGACCAGATTAATACAATAACCAATACAAATAAATATCACATGATAAACAATAACAAGAAAAGAATATCAAAACCAAAACTATAAAATTTAATTCCATATATGTTTCATGTTTTAATATGATAAACCCAAAATAATGATGCATTGATAGATCCCCATGAAGGTCTCAACATCATGTTTGATTCCCTCATCCTTTCTCCTTCCTAACTCAGATATCCAACATAGGGCTCCTTCTCATATCATGTCTTGCAAACATAATGTCTATTCGGGTACTGATAAAGTATCCTAAGTAGGGTGTGAGTACAATATAATTTGACATCATCAAAAGATTCTAAAAAATATATAGGTTATAAAAGTGTATTGTGTTGTATAAAGAAAAATGTTACAAAATTTAAATTTTATCACATTTTATCATTCATTTTTAACAATATAATGTACCCTTGATATAGATGACATCGAAACCACCAATACCTACTTCGTCCCATGAAAATTTCTGAACCAGATCCAATATGTATTCAAAATTAATTATAATAGAGTTTCTATTATATATTTAATTTAAATTCCATCTCATATATACATGGATCCATAGTTTAATGAAAACATTTTCCCCTATAATTCTATGTATTTAACCCTGTGAATATTTTGAGAATCATTGCATGTACTAAAATATTTTGTCATCACATATGGGCTTCCAAAGCATCATTTCATGTCTCAGAAACATATTTTAGTCATTGAACTTTTTTATTTTAATGAATCCACCCATGTCCCACACATGTCATCACATATATCATAATATCACATATAGAACAATGTCACATAACACAATTTCATATACTCCAAGGAAAACATCATTAACCATGTTATAGTTAATTATTATAAATGTATATCAAATCATTTTATCACAATAATCATGGTTTATTAATTCACATGGGATAACATGAAAAATTCACCATTGAACCATTTAATACCATTTAATCATATAAAGCAAAGCCATAATTTCAATTTTTCCGATTCCATTCACACATAATGAAAAAATTCCATTATCACAATGTTTTATCAATTCCATTAATTATTTATGAATTTTATTAATTCTATTTAAAAGAAATTTATGAACGTGGAAATTACAATTCCTTTTTTCATACATGATATTATAATAAAGTCTAAGAGTAATTAACATTTAGACCACCTACCTCAAGAACATTGACTGACAATCACCATGTCAGAAATCCTCATATTCAAATGGAATGAAAAATAACATGAAGATGCAGATTATATAGTAACAAATCCTATAAAAATGATTAAAAAACATATCCAATAAAACCTTGATCCAAACCCACATTAATGATGGGTAAAAAATTCCTCATCATTCAGAAAAAGAGGCGTGAGATATAGAGGGATCCAAACATGAGTAGATTACAAACTGGGAGAGGTGCATATCATTTAATTAGATATTTGATTTTTAAAGAATATAGTTTAGAGGGATTTAAAATCCATATGGGAGCCTCTAAATTTGAAGGGAAATGTGTTAGGAAAATGTAGGTCATTTAGGTGTAGTAACCATGGGTTTCAGAAAATTAAAATAAAATTAAAATATAAAATAATATAACATGCACAGTTTTAGCAATAGGATAATATGATTTTCAAAATTGTGTTCATGAACCATGAACTAATCCCAAGGGTCACATCGATGCTACTATGAGAGTGCATGCATTGAAAAATAGTGCACCAACAATTCATTTCTTCTCTTCTAAGGAATGATTGGTTTGCTGGGGTAGGGTGTAAAATTTCGATATGACATTTCCCACTAATGAAATTCACAAACAGTAATAAAACATCCATAATTATCCCATAAACTACCATGGAAACTGTCAACCAAAAAATACACAGGAAAAGGGTAAAAAAGTACGTGGATATGAGACCAATACATCTATATAAAAGGGAACAATCTTTCATTGGGTCCTGGGATGTTATATTTAATATTGATGTTTGGTTTTGATAACATTGGAGAATCAGATACTTTAATGTGAGGTTATATTAATATTTATGGATACCATTATATGCCTATAATATTATGGAGGGTCGTAAGATAAATTTCCTAGTCACATCATTTGAAGGTTTTATTTAGTAAATTTGTGTAGGTTGTTAATGGAATTTTCGGTATCGTTTATATTCGTTTGAGGTTCTTTGTAACCACAATGATGAACATGAAGCATATTTTGGGATGAATAATTTTCATGATTAATGAAAAAAAGGACAACCCATATGCTGGGTGAAAACCCATTGTATCCAAAAAGGAAGGGGGGGGGCTTGACCCCATTCCCGAAGGGGGATAAGGGTCTCACACCCACCACTTACCTACATGATTTCCTAGTTTGAATGACATTTTTATATAGATAAATATTAAAGTATTTTAATTTAGGGATTATAGATTATATATTTTTGATGAATATAATATCAGATACTTCAAATATTTGGGTTTCAAACATAGTAAGGACATGTTTGAAGAACATTAATTATAGTTATTTTTGGAATAATTTGGTTTATATATTGGTAAATACATTAAAATTTTTACGATTTAGGATTATTATGATGGTTTATTCATTACAAGAGTTATCTTACAATGTTCTACCCATTTACTTAGTTATTTTTTAGAGATTGTTAGAATTGATTTACTATCCCTTGTATGGTTATCTGGTCTTTAAATGTTTATTTTATTTCACTGGGAATTAAAAATTCATCATTAATACACGTCATTTGGAGAGATATTTGGGAATGTGGTGGAATGTTTTTAAGGATGAAATTATAAACCTCATGTTAAAAAATTTATATATTAAAATAGAATTGTATCCAATTAAAATATTTTGAGATGTTATATATAGCCTTTTCCACACCAATTTGGCTAGATATTTTGTTTTCATTGGCTTCCTCTTATATACATTTTTTATCAGTATCTATTAGTCCATGGTAATTTGTTTCCTTAAAAATCCATATTTTAATTTTCCACCAATATTATATTTATATTGAATCCTAGTTATGTGTAACTTCAGGTTAGCATTATGTTTCCCAATTTTAATTTTAAGGGATATTTTAATTATTTTTTTTACAATATGGTTCTCAAAGAAGTTATTATAAAAACATTTAACCCACTGATAACCAAGATAAATTTTGATAGCGATATTCATTTTAAGGGGGTAGGATGTAACACCCTGAGACTTATAAAATATAATCTTTCATATTAATTTCAATTAATTGATAAATTACAATATGTTCAATTCATGATTTCTCATACATTATACATGAAATAATTTTAATCTTTTATTTTGCATAACATCATGTTCCTTGTTAAAATTTGTTACATGCAAGTCCATGTCTTAGTGGACAACAATATACTACTAATATTATTATTTAACAAGATTGTTATCACATAGATATTGGAATGAAGAGAATGAACAAAAATAAGTGGATTATAAAAATATTTTTTACCCGCATTTATAAAATTAATTCATAGGTTATTAATTAATTATATATGAATATAAAAACAAATTTAATATAGAGAAATTCATTTCTTAAAAGAAAACATTTTTATGTAGAAAAAATTAATTATAATAAAAAATTAAATTGATTAATATTATTTCATTATATTATATAAATAAATAAATAATATATATATTACATAAAATATTTTTAAAATCGTAAAATATACATGGAAGGAATATGGTAATGAATAATGAAATTTTAGGCATAAAAAGCAGTATTTTTCTAACAGTGGTTTTGTATCCTTTTGATGGAAAATTTTTTAAAAACTAAATTTTTAAACATTTGTAAAATATATTAGATAATATAAACTACATTTTTGAAATACTAATTTCAAAATTATCTTAGGGTGTTTTTTTTCTTAAGATATTTCATTTTTTATGAATATTGAATACACAAAATGTTAATTGAAAACAACATTTTCATCCAAATTAATTATTTAATTAAAATATATTTTAAATTGTTTTCATAGTATAATTTTTAAAATTATACATAAATATTCAATTTTGGTCAATTTAATAAATTTAACAATGAAATTAGATAAAAAAACATCCCAATCATTTCAATATTTTAATATTAAAAACTTACTTTTGGTCTCGTCTTTAAGATTAATTTTAATTTAATTTTTAAAATTTATCTAAATTTAAATTGTAAAAAAGGATTTAAAATTTTTAATTAGAATAATTTATATTTGATGTTATGTTCAACATATTTTTCTCCCAAAAATATTAGTGAAATTAATTAATATTTTTTAATGTGATTAAGGGAAAAATCAGTCTACTTACTAGTTAATGATTAATATTAAGGGGATAAATGGAATATTAACCTGTCCAAAACAAATTTTATCTCTCTATATATTAACATAGGACTATAATATGTAATATTATTTATTATTGATGCCATATTTAGTTAAAAATGTGTGTTGCCCAAACATATTTTGAAAAATTCATAGTGTGTCCTTTCCCCCACTCATAAAAATACCCATCCACTCCTCCTATATTAACACATATAAAGGCCATTGCGTTAGCGAATAAAAATCAACATACATTAAAATACACCATCCTTTAATAATATAGGACATAAATGTTTCATAAATCCATAATAGGGTGTCCTTTTGTGCAATCCAAATGATTTACCAGAAGAAGATGTAATGTTAATCAACGAGCCCCTTTGTTTTTGTATTTTCTCAGATGCCTTCATTATTTTTATATCATTATCATATAATTATAATAGTATTATAAAAATTATATAATGTCTTAAGAAAAATTTGTGACCTAAATCATAACACACTTCTATCAAATGGGATGCACAATCAACATTTTTGTGTACATCATATTATAGCGTCGCGAACATATGTCTTTCATTAGTCCATTATCAAAACCTATAATTATTGTCAATAATGATGGAAATTATGTTTTTATATGATATTTATTATTTTATGTATTTTTTTCATTGAATTATTATATATTTCATACCATCATTCTTTTCATTTTGTGGTAATACCTTAACATTATTTGTGGGTGTGTAGATACCCACCTACTCATAGAAATGTGATTCGTTCACATGTAAAATGGAATCAATTAAAGATGGAGTTAATTAAAATATGTGATATAAATTATATAAATATGATATTAATTACATAATTATGTTTTTATGTTTAAATTATCACTTATTTCATAGAATTTCACACACTCAAAAAGTGAGTATGTATTTTTTGGATGTACGGACCACCGCCTCCTCAAAACAATGTGATTCATCTTTTCATTGTCACCAAATAAGAATATATATATATATATATTAGAGTATATATAATTATATAATATGGTACTTATTATATAATTATCAAGACCTCTGACTGAAACATTATTTATTAACTAGTCTTATAAAACTTGTTTAAAAGATAAATAAAGTGAAAGATATACCTGGATGATTTTCCAAATAATTTAAATAGTAAACTTAATTTTATTATTTTTCTATATAAATAACATTAATGACTAATTAATCTCAATTTAATGATATTTCTCATCTCATTTTTATTTCTGTGAGATACATTCCATATTAAAAACATATTTTTTATTGGGTTTCATATATAATACACATGACTTTTTTTTGTTTATTAAAACTATATTTATGTGGGTTTTTATATCAATTTTATGATCACTCATTCATGGGGTTTATAGTTTATATGTTACCAATGTGATAAGTTATTTTTCTCTCATTTCTCTATATTATGACGTTTGATATTTTATATACCTATATTATTTTATAATGTGTATATAATTCCAATATTACATGTTATATCACTAATATTAGTATTTTTATGATATTTTATCTTTAATTTAATCTTATTCATCCATGGGTCATGTGATTAAACGGTACCAATGTGGTAAGATTTTAATGCTACGATCTCACCATTTATCGAGATGTTTGTTTATTATGTATCCAATGATGAAATATTTTGACTGAAAACTAAATAATTATCCTGAAATTTATTATCCATTGTTGATTTCATCAGAATATTTATTTCCCTTAATTTTTCACTTATTTTTTACTAAAGAGGTCAAAATTAATATTCATAATGAATCATATTTTCTGTCAAAAAACATTTTCCTAAAAATAACTTATTAAAAAAAGATATTTTTTTTAAATTATTTTTTCAAAGAAAAAAATGATATTTTCTTTATCAAGTATTTTAATTTTTTTAAATCAAATTTTATAATATTGTGGGATAATTTTCAATGAAATCAATTTTGAAAATATTTTATGTTCTAAATTGTGTTTTTCAAAATGAAAATGATATTTTCATCTAGAATATTTTAGAAATTAATTTATATTATTTTCACTAATAGAACTAAAAAATCCATGTGGTTTCATATATTACAGTAAGGTTACTTTTTTTTATACCATTTTCATTCTATTTTAGATGGAATATTATTTTTTCAAAGTGATTTTTATGGAACTTGTTTCTTTTCAACGGGTTAATCAGTTTTCAAAGTGATTATTTTGGAACCCATTTCATTTCCAAATTTAAATCTTATTTCAAAGATATTGTTATGGAACAAATTTCTATTAAATAGTTTAATTGTGTTTCAAATAGAGTATTATAGAACCTATTAAATTTCCATGGGTTAATCATGATTTATATAGATTGGCATGAAATCCATTAATTTTCCATGTCATTATAAGATTATGAAAGAATAATGATTTTTTAGCAATTTTATGAAAAATTGTTTTATTTAAGAAATTGGATTTGAAAATTATATGAATAATATGATCCTGATATAGATTATAAAAAAGGTTGATCCCCATTATAGATCATTATAAATCCTGACATAACTTATATGATGGTCTAAGCCCCATTATAGCTCATGAAATTTTGTGAACCTGATATAGCTTATAAGAGGGGTTGAGAACAGTTATATGTCGTAGATATGCCTGATATATCTTATAAGATTTTGAAACCCATTATAGATCTCCAATTCATTTGGTAATGATTATATTGGAAGTCATTCATGTGTTTAATATAATTAAATGTTCTCTGAATGGGTTTATTACTATGACATTGAATAGTATAAAAAAGTGATTTAATTTGATTCTATTAGATTATAATGTTTTTCATCGTCCAGATTCATATCATATGAATCCTGATTATTGATTTTAATGACCCTTTCTTTTCCCATGTCTTCATATTTGTTGATCTATGTATTTATATATATGAGTTATTTTATGATTTGGTCATGATATTTGATTATGTTATGTAAATATTATATAATTCTTATGCTCATTGATGAAATTCAATTTCTAATGCATATGTTTTCACTTAATGATCTTCTGATCTCACCCTTCTTATGTTTCTTTTCCACAAGGATATGATTAATGATTTTGAATTATTTATTTCTATTAATGATTTCATAAGGATTTGGGTGATACCTTGCTATGAACATAAGGAATGTTGGTTGAAATGTATTAGAGTACTAATTAAAGTCATGAGTGTTTTTTATATATGACAGTTTCCTAATTATCTAAAAAAAGTAAATTGTACTATAAGAAGTTTTTGATCCACGATGTCACTTTTATGATGTAGTGTTTGGATGGAGAAAATTTGGGTCACAATTATCAGCATCAACATTAGAAATGTAATGTTTATGATTTTAGTAGAGGATACTAGAGTGTAGGTCTCTGTCTATTAAAATAATGGATGAGAAAGAGGTACTTATTTCAACACCCATTCATTTTAAAATGAATTGTTTTTGGAAAATTAGATTGAATTTAATGAATGATATTCTTGAAATTTATTCTTTTATGGGAAATCACCTTTTTTTTATTCAAGAAGAGGATAAATTTAATTTCACTATGCTATCAATTATTGGAACCTTGAAAGGATATAAATTTTTTAGATCAACCTCCATGTGGTAGATTAATGGAATGGTGGTGATCAGTACATTGAATGAAGTTGATCTAAATTCTAGTGTTCTGTACTACAAAATAGTATATTACTCTCATTACTCTTCCTCTTAATTGTGGTTTTTGGGGGTATCTAGGGGGATAGCCGCTATATTAGTTTTGGAAGCCCCCTAGAAAACATTTTTTGGAACTATAGTAAAGCTAGATAATTGTATTGGGGATTATTAGTGACACTGATAACTACAAAGCTAAAAACATAGAACATACTATAATTCGAATTCTATCTATAAATACATTACTTATACCATTACAATATCATATAAATCCAACTATATAGACATGGAACGACTTCAACATATATTATTAGTTTTTTCATTGCTTTATGTCCCCATTTTGATATTAATTTTCTATAAAATGGATTTTTATCTGTGATATTCTCCCAAATATAATGAATTTATTTCACCTATCTAAGGACATAAGGATCATTATCAAATTTGGTAAATCATTTTTTATTATTCTTGTTATTATTCCTTTTTCCCATCCATTTATTTTATTATAATTTATTAATTGACTATCTTTAGTAGTATTGGTGTTTCTATAAAAAAAATATATGAATAAGGTAATCGTAGAGATAGATATTGACGGGAGTTACCAACTCTATTATTTATTTTTTTTCATATTCTCAGTAGTTGAGGAAGATATGTGATCAAAGATCACAGTGTGAAAGAGTAAGGTTGATGTGGATACAATTATTTCAGTTTATATACTATAAGACTATGACCTTTTTTGTGAAGAGGAATATATTAATACTATGAAGTATTGACATATTATGTTTATATAATATTATATTTATTATTATTTTTAGAAGGATCATTGGATTTTTTAGGCTCTTCGTACATTAAAATCCATAAAAAAAGGGTGGTAAAATATAATAATATCCATATCACCAAGAGTTTAACGAATTATTTTGATATAATTTACATTATAGGTCTCATGAAATAATATAACCATTGGTTGCACCGACTTGTGTAATATTGTAAAGTCTAATTATTAGGATTTGAAGATGGAGACTTCCCTCTTCTTGTTGTAATCAATCTTCAATATTAGTAGTTATATTTCTCCCCCAACTCAAAAAAATATTGAATAAGAATCCACCATGGAACCAACCGTATACATCATATATTTCATGTGGAATTGAGTGAGGGGACCATATTAATAGATCAATACATAATAATATAGATAAATGATCATAATATCAAGACTGGATATTTAAACAGAAAGTAAAATTTGGTAAAATAAGTTAAAATTGATTCACTGCAGCACAATTATCATGTATAATCCACTAGGAAAATTAAATCTATATATAATTTGTAAATGAAATAAGTGAATGATGGATTAAAACTTTTAATTATTTTTATATCTTTTAAAATTCATTAAATATAACTAAATAGTATTATGTATCTTCAATGTTTTTATTTTTAAAAAATAGAATAAAGATGATGAGCCTTTCCAATTATATTATATCAATAGAATGATGATTTTATTGAGGCAAACTATATATAATTTTTTAAATATTTATTTATTTCATAAGTGGTCAGTATTTTTTGTTATAATGCATTAATTTAGGTGGTGTTTCTTTTTATATGAGATTTTATATCAAAGGTTTATTCTATTAATATTATTATATTCATGAATTTAATTTATTATTTGTATTTTTTACTCTCTAATCATGGTAGTGTAATTTATATACTATGATTTATTATTCGAATATTAAATGGTATATGAATTATTATATTTTATTCCCTTATATTATATCTATAGGAGTTTTTTACATTTTATTATATTCATTTCTCATTCAATATGATAATTAAATTTAGGGTGAGTGATGTTAATGTTTTTATATTATTAAAACGTGGTAGAATATTGACTAGGTCTTTGGGTCTTTATTTTTGGTGTTTTGGTGATTATATATTCTGTCCAATTATATTTTCCTATTATTTATTATTAATTTATTTTATATTATTCAATTATGGTTCCATTAATAGATATTTTTATTCACCCATAATTTTTTATCATATTTAGTTTTATTAAAGTAATTAAAAATAGTAATAAGATTAGAATAATTTGACATATGACTCGTTTTTTCTATAGAATTGGTGTTTGTGTATTAATCATATTTTAAAATATATCCCTTGTATAAAAATAATCACAATTGATTAATTTATATGTATGGAAATGTTTTTGAATTATTAATTCATTTAAGATCAGTATGATGCAACATCAAGAGATCTTCATTATAATATTAGAGTATTGGATGAGATCTAATATAAACATTTTCATTAACCATGGATGAAGCTACAAAAGAAAACTATTCATGACAAGTGATGATTCTTAAGGAAAGATCGATTGTGATAAACAGAAATAAACATTATAATTAATAGTTAAAAATGTACGTCAATTTTTTATATAATATATTCAAAATGAAATCTATGTTTTAGATTTTTATCATAAAATCAAGATAAAAAAATCACAATATAGAAGATATGAATTTATATACCACATTATAAGGAACACATTAACATGTTGAGCACTGAGGGAATGAGTACAATAAATTTAATGTTGAATTTTGTCAAAATACACATTATAACAAAATTCTATTTTCAATGAAGTATGTGAAATACAAAGATTAATATATCAACTTATTTTTAAGAATACAACGATCTTACATGGAATGTGTTATACATAGTTAAGTTCTATCGTGATGTTCTATTGATGAAATTCTGTATCACTAACATATAAAAGATTCTATTTATGAAAATATATTGTTTGTAAATAGGAGGCACTATGTTTTTATGAAAACATAATATGAAATGGGAATATATGATTATGATACATGTAATACATAGTGATATTAATATTATGGTAACATTCTCTTTTCATATATCTATATTACTCTAACAATTGTGATTGATAGATTACAAGGATAATTAAAAAAATTCACATGAATAGATTTATTATCTAATTAATATAAAAGAAGCATAGAGATTATATCAACTAACATAGTTACAAAAAAATTATATACAAAGGAAGGTTAATGAAAACATGAAGATATTCAGAATTAATATTTGTGATTATAATGTATGATTAATTATCAATGCAATATTGTTCCTCAAACTATCATTGCTATTTTTGTAGGATATGTTTTTATCCTAATAGTACATTGATTTACATTAATTTTAATGGCTGGAGTTTCACTTTTGAGCTCTAGAAGCAACATATAAAATATTGAACTTAATTAATGTGTTGATTCATTTCAATATAACATATCACCATGTATTATAATATTTTATTGGGGTTGTAACATAACTCAAACACTAATTACACATCCATTAAATGGCATGTCTTTAGTTATGCACACCTAACCAAAAAATATGGAATAAGGTTCCTCGCAATTAAAGTTATTGAAATATTTTTTATTCCAACACTACGAAATGATGGATTTTAGTTATACCTTGTTTAACTAAAAGAAAGTGTTTTTTCATGAGCCACCAGATGTGAAAAAGATAGGGTTTTATGATTTTTCACACTAAATATAAATTTGATGGTATATAGTTAATGTAAAAACTATTTCCATTAGAGAGTTGAGAGGAGATATAAGATCGTATGGATTTAAGATATACTAAGTGTCCTTTTATTATCAAATTCATTATTTTAAACATATAATCCGAATTCTTATTACATTAAATAACAATGAATGGATTGTTTTAGCATTTAGTACACTATTTTTTTCATTACTTATTTTGTTACATTAATTTTTTAAGATAGAAAATTCAACCAATAGCATCTCATTAAATTTTTATTGTGAAATATAACAGTATATACCCAAGAATAATCTTGGTTATTAATGATACCAAACTATTAAATTTCCTCATCAAACTTTATAATTTAATGTTGGGATTCGTTATTCAATTAATAAAGAAAATACTCCGACTTTTTGTGTGAGTAACATCATTTGATTATTGTTTTTCAATTCCACTTTGAATATATTTTTAAAAATAATTTAAATTTTATATTATGGTAATAAATTTAACAAACACGGGGAAATAATAACATATATTATCCGTGTTCTATGATATCAACAGTTTCTAGGTGGAACCAAATTGTTTGCAAAACAATGTACTACACTAATGGGTACCTCATATTCGTGTTGGTGTGTTTTCATAGGGGTGTGTGGTTTAATATTTTCACCTATAAATTCAATGTATTAATTCTTAATCCTTGGGTTATCCATATGTTTTGGTTTTAAATACACTCATTTAGAGACCTAACTCAATTCACAATCTTCTCTAAAAAGTTCATAATCAATCTTATCATGAATCACAACTAATTATTCATGAAATATTGGTGTATGTAAGTTGTGGTAGTGGTTGTCCAATAATAATTTCTGCATATATTTCTCTAAGCTATTTTTTAATCATGTTTTTTCCTATTATAGGGCTTTAGAATTCATTTAAATTCTTTGGATGTCTCAATATCCAGTTATTTTGGTGAATTAATATAGGAAAATCAATGTTAATATTGTTTTTTTTTGCTTCCCAAATTTACCATCTGTAAATGGAAGATATGTAATTATCCATATTTCTCTATATTAGGATAATTTATTTGTAAAACGGGCGTTATACTAACATCCACATAACTATGGGGGAATGTATCTATTTTTTTAGGGGAACCCATTATTCCTATCAAAGTTATAGAGAGTTTTCAAAAAAATGGTTTATAGATTAGTGGAACTAATTATACTTAAATTTTTTATATAATTAATATTTAGCTATAATTATTTATAGATGGAAATTTATTATAATGGATGATTAATTTTTTTCATTTACCAAGTTATCATTACATTATTATGGATTGGATTTTTTTATTTCTTATTATATACTACCGTAGCTTTTTTAATGTTTTATTTAAGTTTAATATGATGTAATGGTAAAAAATTAGTATATACATGAAAATATACTTAGTGGTTTAATGTCAGTTCTCAACTTTAATTACATTATTACCTACTAATATTTACATATATGTTGTCATTTTTATTGACTTTTTAGTATTATTTGGGATGTGTCTATATGTCCATAAAAAAGATTTAATTGGTACACATGTTTTGATGAACATGTAGATGTTCTGAGATAATCTTCCAATTCCTTATGTAATGATTCCCTATCTCTTATCCTCCAAATGGATATGATTTTAAAGCATATTGACTTTCACGAACCGTCCTTGGGGACAGTGTCGTGACTACCCCAAGCCCGACTTCCATAGGCCAGGGCTGGCGACTAGCACCAAAGGCGTAAATCCCGATAACTGGGAAGGCATTGCCTTATAAAAGTAAACAAAACACCACAGAGTACAAGAGGAATTAAAACACTAAGTAAAAAAGAGATGTATTGAAAGGTAAATGGGACAGAATACAAACCTAAATGAAAGTAAAACTATGGCTGAACAAATTTAAACAAAAAAAAAGACAATAACTGGAAGAATGGAAGCGGCTCCTGGGTCGTCCTCCTCGGATCCTACTTGAAGGGTAGGTACAGATGGCACAGCTCCTGGGTTGTCCGCCACAGATCCTACCTGAAGGGTAGCTACAGATATCATCCACAATGCTCTCACCTGCCAACCTCCTCCGGGTGTCATCTCGCCTTGAAGTCCACCTCTGGATACTGACTCGTCGTGTAGTCCACCTCCGGGTACCGTCTAGTCCTCGAAAACTCGGCCTCCGTCAGTACTGCCCGTCGTCTACAACCAACACAATGAGGTGAGGGAATAGCCCATGCAGGGGTGAGTATAACGATACTCAGTAGGGACCCCGAGACCCTCAAGCTCTCACTAAAACCAACAAGGATAACCACAAAGAAGATCTCAACAAATAACCACTACCTAGGTATGTGCCCATACATATACCAAAGTTATCAAGTAACCTATCTCAATCATGAGGAAACACAAAGATTATGAAATCAACGGATAACCACTACCCAGGTATATGCCCATACATATAACTAAGTTATCAAGTGACCCATCTCATTCATGAGGTAAACACAAAGGTCATAGACTCAGCACAAACCAGGATTTTCATTATCGAAACTGTAACTCCTGAAGAGTCCCATCTTTGGAGTGTACAGTGGTCCTATCACGACTCTGACGTACTGCTCACTAATCCTAGTCTATGAGGTACTCCTCCTGTCGAGTACCGTGGGTCTGCTGCCAAATATTGGGCGCTCCGTCCGCTGTGGGTATGCCGCCAAATACCGGGCGCTCCCCCTAATAGCCTACAGAGGTACTCCTCTGGTCGAGTACCGCAGGTCTGCTGCCAACAACCGGGCGCTCCGTCCGCCATGGGTCTGGCGCCAAATACTAGGCGCTCCGTCCACTGGGCTAGTCGACTCACTCCATGTCGAGTCGGTAAAGCAGTCGTCAGGTCCCAGCCGGCTACACGGTCTCCGTACTCCACACGCTCATCTCTGGGTGGGTCCACTCCATGAGCTACAGGTAGATACTCCAAGTATCTCAAAATCCCACGAAGAAGTATCTTAAAGGACCGCCTCGAGATAGGGGTCTCAACGCAACAGATGGCGCGTCAATCGGACGCCTGGTCTGTGAGTTACTAGCCTTTTCGTCCCAGGAGCCCGGTTGGTTTCGTGAGCGAACCAACCCGGCCGTATCTCAACTGTACCCCGAACTCTCATAGGGTATACTCATAGGGATAGTTTCACAATGTGATCACCAACGCCACTGATGGTTCGTCAAACAGAAGTCTAGTCTGAAGGATATAGTAGCTTCTCCGTTCCAGGGGCCCGGTTGGATTTCGGGTACAATCCTACTCGTCCACTATCCAAAAGCAACCAAAACTCGGGTGAAGAATGCCAAAAGTTCCGCCTCATCGAGATGAATTCAACGAGACAGACGGCGCGTCAATCGGACGCCCGGTCTGTGAGTTATTGGCTTTTTCGTTCCATGGACCCAATTGGTTTCGTGAATGAACCAACCTGACCGCACTCCGATGGAATCCAATCCTCGAGTGGATTAAGCCAAAAGATCCGTCTCACTTAGAGGAATTCAACGAGATAGACGGCGCGTCAATCGGACGCCCGATCTGTGAGTTATTGGATTTTTCATTCCAGGGGCCCGGTTGGTCTCGTGAGCGAACCAACCAGACCGCACTCCGATGGCATCCAAACCTCAAGCAGAGTAAGACAAAAGATCTCTCTCTTTTAGAGGAATCCATCAAAGTCGATGGCACATCAATCGTATGTTCGGAGCTCAAGATATAAAAGTTTCCGCACTCAGGGCCCGGTTGATTTCATATCCGAACCAACCTGGCCGAACCCAAAGTATTCAAAACCTTGACTGTAATATACCGAAAAGACTGTCTCGATCCGAGGATCGCATCACAACTGAAGGTTCGTCGATCGGAGGCCAAAACTCATGTTATAATCAAAAGACCGAAAGGGTCCGAAAACGGGGGGTCTGGGCCTTGGCCGAGCCGACCCAACCCCCCTGGGTCGGCCCGAACCGGGTCGACCCGACCCAGGTCTGGGTCCGACCCGGCCGGCGCCGGGCGTCGGCCCGGCGCCGCGCAAGGCATCCGCGGACCCTGCGCAGGGGCTGCTCGGTGACACCCGGACGTGGCTTAAGCCGCGTCCCTCCTCCGCGGTCCCGCGCGGCTGCAGGACCGGCCAGTGCCGCCGTGGCTTCAACCGCGGCGGGTCCTCTCGGCGGCGCGCCGGCGCCGCCGTGCCAATGCGGCGCGCCGGCTGAGTCTTCCGCGGACCACCAGATGCCTTCCGATGGTCCGTTTTTTCCATCGCTTTCACCAACGGTCCTCCTGGGACCCGTCCTTCACTGCGGAGGCTTTAAAATTAACTTACGGCCCCGTTTGTCATCGCCCGTCAATCCGCGCACAACAATCAAATAGCAGAGTCTTCAATCGCCTCTGCGGCCCCGACTCTGATCGCGGTTTTGTTCAGCCTCGACAGCGCGGCGCGACAGCGATGCGCTTCTTCGCCGCGTTCTTTCTCGTGTCCGATCGGAGCCGTTGCACTGTGCCGACTTTGTTCGTTCTGCAACAAACCAAAACAAAAAAGGGGGAGGAGAGTCATCTGTGTTCATGCGGTCCGACCTACTCCGGTTAAGTCGGTAACAAGTGGGACAAAAGAAGAAGAACAACAAGGAAAATTTCACGAACAAAAGAGAAACAACCCAAACAGTTTTTCCCTGAAACAGATTATTCCAATCCCGCAAAGAAAACGTTCGCGGATCAACTAGGTAATAAGTTGATCTGTGTTCTTTGTTTTCTTTAGAAAGAAAGAAACAAGGGAATAAAATCATTCTCAAACATAATTCCCTACCTCAAGCGTTGTCGTCGATCGTGAGTTCGTCGCGGAATTAACCGTCGCGAAAAAAGAGGATCGTCACGGAAGAGGAGGATCATCGCAGAAGAAACGTCATAGACGTCGCGGTACACGGCATCGCATCGTCGATCTCCAAGGGTTTGGCGTTCTTCATTGGAGGTCGGAGCGTTCTTCGCGTTCTTCACGTTCTTCGCGTTCTTCGTCGAAGAAGAACTCTTTCCTCCAAATCCTTTCCACGCCAAAAGTTCCAACAGAAATTAAATAAGAGCTATCTTATTTCATTAACGCACATGACACGTTTGAATTTCAAAAGAAAAGAAACGAACAGTTAATTCAATGAATTAATTGTAACGATTTAACTTCCCAATTAATGAGGCATTTCTTATCCAGAAAAATGCACGGTTGAATTTCATTAAAGAGGGGTTTTTGCGGGTGTGTTACTTAGAGGGAAAGAAACAGTGGGGCTCGTGCGGGCCCCACCTCAAAAATATCCTACCAAGAGGGTAGGATATTTTCAATTGCACCTTATCCGCTTCAACTCAGCTTATGTATCTTTAAGTGGCTTTAAGTGAAATAAAATAAAGTTATCGCACCACATTATTTTATTTTCTTCACTTAACCCCCAAAAATTAAAAACCACACCCGAGCAAACACAACTCCAGAAAAGGCGTTTCTAAGAAAATACCGGTGCTGCGATTCCATCAGTGCCCTCGGAATTCGATTCCGATCACCAGTTCATAAGTCAGAAAAACCCACTTGTTCGTTCACTGAACGTACCCGAACTAAACTTCAGAAAACGATTCCAGGCACACCGGGCCTCAGAATCAGGCGCCGTCAGAAACTGCTTTCTTGTAAAATCCCAAAGAAAATTTAGAAAAAAATTCCCTTGAAATTTCTGGGTCGTTACATTACTCCCACCTCAGGGATTTACGTCCTCGTAATGCTTTAACACAAACTAGGGTCACAAAAGAGGTACAGAGCATGCATCTGAGCCTCCCGCTCTCACGTGCTCACCTGGAGGTTCCCATACTGCCAGAGAAAGTGCACCCGATGAATCGATCTTCCTCGTAGGATCCTCTCCTATCGATCCTCGATCCCCACTGGAACCTCCGTGAAAGACACCCCATCGCCGTCATCCAGCTCCCCATTGTTGATGATATGTGAAGGATCATGCACGTATCTCCTCAGTTGAGATACGTGGAAGTCGCCGTGCACCTGGTGAAAATGAGGTGGATGGGTCAAGCGGTAAACCACCCCGCCTACCCAGCTGAGGACCTAAGAAGGTCGGCTGAACCTCGGAGATAACTTGCTGCCTTGGCCACATCTCCGTAAACCTCGTCGAGGTGAGACCCGTATTAGGACGTGATCGTCATCCTCGAACTCTGGAGGTCTCCAATTCCTGTTAGAACTGGAACTCAAATGACTGATTCCACGAGGGTAAGGTTGACCGAATCAATAGTGATTGGTCGCACCCTCATGTGCAAGAGTTTACCCTGCGCTGCTTGGGGTTTCCTTTTCGCTGACCAAGGAAAACCCATCCCGACGTCGTAGTTAAAACACAACGTTTTTTCCTAATACTGTCAATTTGTCTATGAACTGTGATTTCCCAGTCCATACTCAAACCAACATCGTAAGGCCTCGACGCCGCCACCAAGAGATTCCAACTGAAACTCTCGCCCCGAGGGTTTGACCACACCGTCGGCGTAAGTGTGAATATTGAGTCTCCTCCCAAGGTATATCCAGACGTGAGGGTCATGTCCACGGCTTACCGGAAACTCTAGGTCTGGGACAATATTTGTGAAAGCAAGGAATGATTCATAACGACGTCTGTTACTACAGCAGCTAGTAGTGGACACAGACTGTCCCTTGAATCATTTTTAGAGCCATTGGGTCACTTTCCCTGACCACATGCAGTCGCACTCTCCCTCCGCCCTCCAGCTCCCTAAGCCTGGCGGGGATATATAAGGCGGGTGGTCATAGCATGTTATGATGTACACCACCTCATGCTGCTCTCCTAGCTCTGTCTCCACGTCTGCTGCTTCACAGAATCATCTCTCCTTAAAGCTTCCTCTTCTTGAAATATTTAACACGCTCGAGTGTCTAAGACTGGCACCGGTTTCCTGTTTCCTACTGCGTTGTGCAGTCTTCATCCGCTCCTAGATGATCTGCACCTTCTTTGCCTACGATCTGAAAGAGCTTCTAAAATTTCTTCCTTGATGAAAAGATAAATTCGTTCTCATCCCCTGGATGAACCACGCCCATTGCCTAATATAGTCAATCCTAAAATGAAGGATGCATTCATGCCATGGATGACATCGTAAGGCCTCGACGTAACTACTAAGAGATCCAACTGTCACTCTCGCCTCCAAGGGTCGAGTCACACTGTCATCATCATTGTGAGGTCACTGGGTCTCCTCTAGTACAATTCTTGAAAGTGAGGTTGAAGTCAACAGTCTTAACTGGGACCACTCAGTATCAACCAAACAAAAGGACGTGAAAGCAAACAAAGTTAAGTGTTTTTTTATTGTTGCAGCTCATTGTACAAAGACAGGAATACAACAGCAATATGGAACTAAAAGTACAAGAGACGTATCCACTAGTTCCGCTCCTGTCCACCTACTCCCAGAGCTCTAATGCCTTTTCCACTGCTCGGTTGTTTCTCAAGCACTCGTCGCTGATTCTGCCTCGATGGCTCCTCCAATGCATGCGGATCAACTATACGAGGTTTCGGACAGTCACATGCCAGGTGACCCTTCTGGCCGCATTCATAACACTTCCTGCTCCTCGTACGACTGGCTCTGGTCCTCTTGGACCTCTGGATCATCTGTCTACTGCCCACATATGACTCGGATACTGATCGAAAAACACACGGCAAAGGCAGAAGCTCCTGTACACGCTCGGGGTATAGAGCTACTAGAACAAACTCCACCCTGAAGAAGGTCTCAAAGTCTTCCAATGTGAAGTTCATCCCATCGCAAAACTTGAACAAGTGGCTCCACCACCTGCCTGCTACTGCCTGAAAAAGGCTGGCAGAAAAGATAACCATGAAGTTTGTAGGAGTCCCCACTAGCCTGAAGACTCTCACCACTGCCCCCAGCCAATCCTTATCCGCCTGCGGGTCCGTCTCTCCCCGAAACCCTGGTGGCATCTGGCACTGGAACTCATGCAGCGCGCTCAAGGGGCATGCATCGCCTACTACTGAGGCTGATGGCATTAGTGGACCAACTTATGGTAGTACCGCTGGTGCCTCCACTGGTGCCTCAACTGCAAGAGGCCAATGTACTGAAGCCTCGTCGCTCGGCATGAAATCAGTACGCACATCCCTCTGGGCTCTAGCTGGTCATCCGTGAAAAGGCATCCTGAAAGAAACAATGTGACATGGTAAAACGTTTATACCTGGTGAGCTGACCTTGTTCGAGCTGACATTTAAAAACATCTGGAAACACACACGCAATCAGTTTTTTCGTGCACAAAGTCGGAAATAAGTTGTCAAGGTCCTAGTGTATGGATACGTCGGCCGCCCACACCAACACTAGACTCCCTGAACTGAAAACCACACTCAGTAATATTAACACCATTGCTTCAGAGAAAGAAAATATTAGAGTTATAAGTTCTGCGGTAGAACCGACTTCTCTGATACAAATTTGTCACGACCCGTCCTTGGGGCCCGTTCCGTAACTACCGCAAGCCCTCCTTCCATAGGCCAGGGCCTGGAGACTAGCACCAAAGGCGTAAATCCTGATAACTGGGAAGGAATTGCCTTATAAAAGTAAACAAAACACCATAGAGTACAAGCAGAAATAAAACACTGAGTACAAAGAAAAGTGTTGAAAGGTAAATGGGCCAGATTAGAATCCCAAATGAAATTACAACTATGGCTGAACAAAGTACAACAGAAAAAGACAAAAACTGGATGAACGGAAGCGGCTCCTGGGTCATCCTCCTCGGATCCTACCTGAAGGGTAGGTACAGATGGCGCAGCTCCTGGCTTGTCCACCAAGGATCCTACCTGAAGGGTAGGTACAGATCGCCTCCATAATTCTCTTGCCCGCCAACCTCCTCCGAGTGTCGTCTCGCCGTGAATTCCACCTCTAGATACTGACTCATCGTGTAGTCCACCTATGGGTATCGTCTAGTCCTCGAACACTCGACCTCCGTCAGTAAATCCCGTCGTCTGCAACCAACACAACGAGGTGCGGGAATAACCCATGTAGGGGTGATTATAAAGATACTCAGTAGGGACCCCGAGACCCTCAAGGTCTCTCTAAAACCAACAAGGATAACCACAAAGAAGATCTCAATAGATAAACACTACTTAGATATGTGCCCATACATATACCAAAGTTATCAAGTAACCCATATCAATCATGAGGAAATACAATGATTATGAAATCAACGGATTACCACTACCCAGGTATATTCCCATACATATACCTAAGTTATCAAGTGACCCATCTCAATCATGAGGTAAACACAAAGGTCATAGACTCAGATCAAACCAGGATTTCTATTATCAAAACTGTATCTGCTGAAGAGCCCCGTCTATGGAGTGTACAGTGGTCCAGTCATGACTCCAATGTAATGCTCACTAATTCAAGTCTCTGAGGTACTCCTCCTGTCGAGTATCGCGGGTCTGCTGCCAAATACTGGGCGCTCCGTCCGCTGTGGGTCTGACTCCAAATACCGAGCGCTCCCCCTAATAGCCTACAAAGGTACTCCTCCGGTCGAGTATCGGGGGTCTGCTGCAAACTACCAGGCACTCCGTCCACCGTGGGTCTGCCACCAAATACTGGGCACTCCGTCCACTGGGCTAGTCGACTCACTCCAAGTCGAGTCGGTCATGCAGTCTTCAGGTCTCAGCCGGCTACACGGTCTCTGTACTCCGCACGCTCGTCTCTGGGTGGGTCCGCTCCACGAGCTACTCGTCGATACTCCAAGTATCTCAAAATCCCACGAAAAAGTATCTCAAAGGACCACCTCGTCATAGGGGTCTCAACACAACAGACGGCGCGTCAATCAGACGCCTGGTCTTTGAGTTACTAGCCTTTTCGTCCCAGTGGCCCAGTTTGTTTCGTGAGCGAACCAACCCGGACGTATCTCAACTGTACCCCGAACTCTCATAGGGTATACTCATAGGGTCCGTTTCACAACGTGATCACCAACGCCGCTGACGGGTCGTCAAACGGACGTCTGGTCAGAAAGATATCAGATTTTCCGTTCCAGGGGCCCGGTTGGATTTCTGGTACAATACAACTCATCCACTATCCAACAGCAACCAAAACTCAGGTGAATTATACCAAAAGTTCAGTCTCATCGAGTGGAATTCAACGAGACAGATGGCGCGTCAATCAGACGCCAAGTCTGTGAGTAGTTGTCTTTTTCGTTCCTGGGGCCCGGTTGGTTTCGTGAGTGAACCAACCCAACCGCACTACGATGGCATCCAAACCTTGAGCGGAGTAAGACAAAAGATCCGTCTCACTTAGAGGAATTCAACGAGAGAGACGGCGCGTCAATCGGACGCCCGATCTGTGAGTTATTGGCTTTTTCGTTCCAGGGGCCCGGTTGGTTTCGTGAGCAAACCAACCCGACCACACTCCGATGGAATCCAATCCTCGAGTGGAGTAATCCATAATATCCGTCTCTCTTAAAGGAATCCATCAAAGTCGACAGCACGTCAATCGGACATCCAGAACTCAAGATATAAGCGTTTCCGCTCTGAGTGCCCGGTTGGTTTTGTATCCGAACCAACCCGGCCGAACCCAAAGTATTCCAAAACATTAAGTGTAATATACCGAAACGACCGTCTGGATCCAAGGATCACATCACAGCTAACGGTTCGTCGATTGGAGGCACGAAACTCATGTTATGAGCAATAGACCAAAAGGGTCTGAAAACGGGGGGTCTGGGCCTGGGCCGGCGCGGCCCGGCCCGGCGGTCCGGCCGGGCGGCTCGGCCGGCGCACTGGCGCTGGCCAGGCGCTGCGCAAGGTAGCCGCGGCCCCCCGCGCGGGGGCCGCTCCGTGACACCCAGACGCGGCTTAAGCCGCGTCCCTCCTCCGCGACCCCGCACGGCCGCGGGACCGGCCAACGCCTCCGCGACTTCAGCCGTAGTGGGTCATCCCGGCGGCGTGCCAGGCGCCGCCGCATCCTGGCGGTCGTCCGCTGCCTGCAGCTACCGGTGGAGTCTTCCGCGGACCACCGGATGCGCTTCGGTGGTCTGTTTTGCTCGCCGCTTTCGCCAACGGTCCTCCCAGGACCCGTCCTTTACTGCGGAGGCTTCAAAATTAACTTCCAGCCCCATTTGTCGTCACCCATCAATCTGCACACAACAATCAAACAGCGGAGTCTTCAATCGCCTCTGTAGCCCCGACTCCGATCGCGGTTTCGTTTAGCCTCGACGACGCGGCGCGACGGCGCTGCGCTTCTTCGCCGCGTTCTTTATCGTGTCCGCACAGAGCCGTTGCACTGTGCCTCCTTTGTTCGTGCCGCAATGAATAAAAACAACAAAGGGGGAGGAGAGTTGGTCGTTTTCATGCGGTCCAACCTCCTCCCGTTAAGTCGGTAACAAGCGGATCAAAAGACGAAGAGAAACAAGGAAAATTTCACGAACAAAAGAGAAACAACCCAAACAGTTTTTCCCCGCAAGAGATTATTCCCAACCGGCAAGGAAAACGTTCGCGGATCAACTAGGTAATAAGTTGATCCGTGTTATTTGTTTTCTTTATAAAGAAATAAACAAGGGAATAAAATCATTCTCAAACATAATTACCTACCTCAATTATTGTCGTCGAACGCGAGTTCGTTGTGGAATTAACCATCACGGAAGAATAGGATCGTCGCAGAAGAGAAGGATCGTCGCGGATGAAATGTCGTTGACGTCGCAGTACATGGCGTCGCGTCGTCAATCTCCGAGGGTTTGGCATTCTTTGTCGGAGGTTGGAGCATTCTTCGCGTTCTTTGCGTTCTTTGTCAAAGAAGAACGCTTTCCTCCAAATCCTCTACACGCCATAAGTACCAAAAGATATAAAATAAGAGTTATCTTATTTTATTAAAGCACATGACACGTTTGAATTTCAAAAGAAAAGAAACGTAAAATTAATTCAATGAATTAATTATAACGATTTAACTGCCCAATTAATGAGGCGTTTCTTAACCAGAAAAATGCACGGTTGACTTTCAATAAAGAGTGGTTTTCGCGGGTGCGTTACTTAGAGGAAACGAAACAGTGGGACTCGTGCGGGCCCCACCTCACAAATATCCTACCAAGAGGGTAGGATATTTTGGATTTCACCCTATCTGCTTCAACTCAGCTTAAGTAGCTTTAAGGGGCATTAAGTGGCTTTATGTGAAATAAAATAAAGTTGCCGCACCACTTAATTTTATTTTCTTCACTTAACCCCCAAAAATTAAAAAACACACCCGAGGAAATGCATCTCCGGAAAGGCATTTCAATGCATATACTGGCACTGTGATTCCATCGGTGCCCTCATAATTCTATTCTGAGCACCGGTTCAGAAGATAGAAAAACCCACTCGTTCGTTCACTAAATGTACCTAAGCTAAACTTCGGAAAATGATTCCGAGCACAACGGGCTCGGAATCAGGCACCGTCAGAAACTGCATTCGTGTAAAATCCCAAAGAGAATTTAGAAAAAAATTCCCTTGAAATTTCTGGGAGTTTAAATTGACATTGTATTCCTAATCCCTTATCTCCCAAGAAGGTCTATTAGTCATTACTTGGTACACAATGTCAATATATAGATATATAGTTTGGTATATATACAGTTGTGTTTAGTATACACCAGTGTCCACAAAACCACTTTCTAAACTTAATACTGGTATTATTTTCTAGACATTAGGCTCCTCCTGAAGTCTGTTAGGTTGATAATGATCATCCTTGAATAAGGAGATAATTATTAACATTTCTAGTTAACATAAATATATTTTTTCAATTATTTTTCATTCTATGATGCATAATTAATAATGTCTTTCATTATTTTCATTTCCATACTTGTTTATCATAGGTGGTAATATAATGTGGTGTTTAAAATTTAGTTTGTAATGTGACACTCATGAATGTATATGTTTTAATGAATGAAGTAAAGATATCTATGTTTCTGAATAAGATAGATGAGGAGAATTATATAAAGAGAGATTTACTAATTGAATTATAGAGTCTTAGTGGATTACTAATTTCTTCATATGGATAGAAATTATTATAACACCCTGAGACTTTATGATATATATCAATTTAAATAAATACAGTATCTTTATTAAATTGCGATATATGAAACCCCGATCTATAATTATAGTAATTGAACATTATATTTTATGAAAAATATAATACAATTAAAATTTTAATTTTTAAATGAAAAAAATTCTAATTCAAATTTTTGAATATCAATTTGAACTCACATGGACAAATAAACATAGAATAAATGTTTTACATATTTTCTAATATATAGTATTTCATGAAGAATTAAAGATGTGGTATTTAATGAATAAACTAATAATTTATAATAATGTGAAAATTTATTTATAAAAAATATTTAGTAATTACCAATTTTAATGAAATATATATAAGAACATTTGTAGGTAAATTGAATAATAATATGAAAACAGATAATATTTTTAATGATGTTTTCGTTTAAAAAGTCATAATGTCTATACATTTTTATTGATAAAAAATACTTCAAGATAATTGATATAATTGAAATTATTAGATTATATGTCTAAATATATGAATTTAAACCCCAATATTCATGATTACTTGTAATACAATTAATATAAGATCATGTTATACAAGAAAAAATGTGTTTCTTGAAAAATTGTATTTCAATAGGTTTTGTAGGATTATTCCTAATTAAATATTGCATCATTGGTTGGTTTAATTTGATAAAATGGACTCTAGGTTTAGAATCATTAAAATTAATTTTAGGTAATAAGGTAAAATTAATTGTTGGTCATAATGATTATTAATTATATAAACCAATTAATTAACATGGTTAGGTTTAAAATGGGGTTTTGTGTGTAACATGTTCATATGTTAAAATTAATTTTCGACACACATAAAATTATTATTTCATAAATTGTTTTATATATTTGTATTAACTTTCTGAAAATTACTTAAAAATTATTAATTTATTTTGGGATTATTTGATAAATTGCATAGGTTATAAAACCCAAAACTGTTTTGGAAACTAAAAAGGTAAAAGTCAGTAAACTTATAGGATAAAGGGTAACATTATTACAAAGAAGGTTATTAATTTTTTGTGGAGGTGTTGAATGACATTATCTTCAACTAAATACATTATATATCAATTTATGATAAATATATGGTGATATTGACTTCCAATTGTTGAATAGGTTTAGATATTTAATAACATGTCACTTTTCATCATTTATGAAATGGAACTCCCACCTTCCACTTTAATCAAACAATACGAAATAAAAGATCGGACAAAACCTACAACAATACACCCAATTAATACTCTAAAACCTTTAATAGTTTATTATTTTCCCAAAAGTCCATCCCAATATTCCATAAAAGGATATAAAAACATGGTCTCTATTAGATAAATTAATTGTCTTAATAACGATAATCCTTTTTATTTCCTCTTGTATGAAGTACTACCACCTCAGGAATTGATGTAATATTTTTTTTCATCTCTGATTCACATTGATAGTCATACTGATAATAATAATTAATATATATGATAAATATTAAATGATATAATTTTTGATGTTTAATATAACAACCATTTCATTTCCCTTTAACCCATTAAGGGAACAATATCGTCTCTTGTGTGTATGTCCGACATACCTTCTCTATGAAGAAATGTTATTAATTTTCAATATCAAAAATTTATCAATGGTTTGAAAAATATATTTCATGATTAAATATGACTTTTCTATGATTAAAATAATTATATATATGAATAATTTGAATTATATTTATATGAACCAGAACATTCACGACAAAACACAAATGAGAAATGAAGACAATTAGCAAAAAAAATAATGTTAATATTGAATTTTATATTACTATGGGTGTTAATTTGTTATCATAAAATCATAAAATACGTTATGAAAATGAATAAGGTTATATTAAATATATTAATAATAAATTTTTTTAAGGTTTAGTAACACATAAAATAATTGTCAAATAATATATTGGTCAAATGTTGATGTATGGTGACTATGTTTGTACAATGCACATATTTTCACACTCGGTGATATTCGTAGGATAATTCAATTTTTATTTACAAACCATTTAGATGTATTTCAAAATAATGTTGTCCCAAAAGATACCATGTCTATGTTTTTTAGATAAAAATTGCTTAATTTTTTTATTAATGATAATTAACAATCCAGATTTGGATGTATAAATTATTACGTAAAATTACAAATAGTATAAGATAAAATAGTGTATGAAATTATATAAAAATATTTCCATGTAGAAATAATGGGATAAATAATCTTGGAAAATGTAGATATTTAATTTTTTAGGATAAAAATATATCTAATATTTTAACTATGTAGATAATGGGATTATTATGGAAGATTAATTACATTAAGAGAAATATCCTAGACCAAATGTAGAATCCGATTATTTTAAAACATGATTCTCTCACTCTATACATATTCATGTAATATAATCCTAAATCATTAGTGGGATAACTAATAATTGGGTACACGAGAAATGGATTAAGTCCCTTGAGAAGATATTTATGGCCTTGGGATATGACTAAATGGAAAAGGATAAAATTTCGTTGTATTATCTCAAAAGTGATATTGATCAATATTTCATTTTTTCGAATAATATATTGGAAGATTATATATAAAACATGAAATTTAAATATATTAAACAAGCCTTCTTTGAAAAATATTTCCCTTAGAAAAAAAATCAAGAGAATGATCCTTTGAATAAAAAAGAGGGAAGAAAGATTTGTTTATTGTGAGGATGCCTTAACAAAACTATCCAAGTATGGAAAGTATTATGTGTACAATAAATAATTCATAATGTTTAATTTCATTTAAGGGATTAATATAATTCTTTTAAGGGAAAAAGTTTATAAATAATTCACATCATATAATGAAAGAGTATTATGATCCATAAAATTTGAAAACGAATTTTCATGATCATATATATTCAATTGAAATTGAGTGAAAAATAAGATAGAAGGGAAAAAATAGATAAGGGTAGGAATGGAAAGACTAGTTTTTTGATATTTCATATTTATAGAAAGAAACACCCATGTAGTTTCTTGAATGATAGGTGATTTTTATTCATGTTTTTATAGGATGGTAAATATTTGTGTGAACGAATGTTTAAGAAAGAAAATTTTAATGATTAGTGTTTCAACATTAAGGAGATGTGAATTACCTATGGTAATTCCATAATAATAAAGGAATTATACTTTATAAAAAGATAATGGTTCATGTTAAAGATTATGTTATTACGAAAAGTGAAGTCGAAATATTAAATTTATTATTTATTTCCTTGAACAATTATGTTGTTGTAGTATTTTATCAAGGATATTGTAGTTTGAGGAACCACGAAATCTTTTAGTATTTTAATACTATAGTTTTTATTTATTTACTAGAAATCATATATTGAATTGTATAGGAAACAAAGAAAATTGATTTAGTGGTAAGTTGATATTTTTTTACAACACATGATTAAGGGAAAGATGAACCTTAACATGTTCCTAATGTTGGGTCAATGATTCTTTATTGGGATAACGATTTGATTGCAATTTGTGATCTAAATTGTATTCTGTTGGTTTCCTTGGAATTAATTCGAGGTTATATGATAATATAGGTTATGTTATCAATGATGGAGTCTACAATATTTTTTATTTATGGAATATATTGAATAATTTTTTATTTTATTTAAGTAATGAGAGGGAGTAAATTTTGTTGGAAACAAGCATGTTTTCATTATGGGTTTTCAGTAATTCAGTTTATCAACATTTTTCTAGAGAATATATTGGAATTATATCCAACTATTTGGTGTGTGACATTATGAGCTACCTTATACATTATTAGAAAAAATATTTCATCTAATATTTCAAAATTTTGGGTTCTGAATATTTTCAAACTTTTTATTTTTCAGAGTCTGACATAATAAAATGATTTATAATGATCAAGATGATTTACACCATATTATTGTATTTATATTGGTGAAATAAAACCTATAGTACCAAAATATGTTTAAGAGACAACAAAAATTAGAAATTCTAGTCTAGATTATATTTATGTTCGGCCATGTGGGAAAATGATTTACAACAAAAACTACACGATATTTTTTGAATTTGATGTGTGAGAAAATTTTCTATTGAATAATTTTCTATGGGATGTTTTTATAAGGTTCAATAAAAAAGTAATACTGATCCCTTGGTATATCTGACATTTTGACATCTGATAAAGGATTAGAGTAGTTACTTATCTATTTGTAATCAATCAAGACCTTTCAAAAGGTCATGAGGTGTTATATATATCATTATTAAGTAATTAAATTATAGACCTAGTTTATTCTTTCACCTATAAAATTATTTAATTAAACATGTTCTTTATTTATGTGATGAGGTCATCCATATTTTTTTATACTAGATAAAATCTATGGAGGAATTCGACGACTTTTCTCGTAAATGTACTATAAATAAATTATAAAATTAGGGAAGAATCGTATGAATTAAAGGATGTTATAATGAAGATTCACACTAATTTTTGGAGGCTAATATCAATAATATTTTGAGGAAAACTTTTTCTAGGAGGTATTTATTTAACATCAGATGAGATTATGATATATTTATTTTTCAATAAATTCAATCTCATTTATATCATGTGATACACAAAACCCCAAACCTCAATTATAGTGACACGAATTATATTTTAATAAAAATATAATAAAATGAAAATTTTAATATTTAATTCCACATAAATATGAATTTAATTAGACTAATTATAATAATGAACTTACTAGGTTATATAATTATAGATTTGTTTTCAACATTTACATTAGAGATTAGCTTTTATGAAAGATAAAAAATGTAGTATTTAACTGTTCACCATTTTAATTATAATAATGAGTAATAATAGGTAAAATAAAAAAATATTATAAATTTTATAAAATAAATATTATAATTTTTCACAGTAAAAGGTATTTTTTCATTAAACTGATTATTTTTCATAAAATTGATTATTTTTAAGTCAACTGATTGTGTTTTAAAAGAAACAATGTTTACAAATTTTAATTAATTAAAATAAGATTTAATGATGAATTAAAGAAATGAAACTTATATATTATATGAAAATATATATGAATAAAAATTTATCAACATATGATTATTATTAACATAATAAAGATAAAATTTTCTTATGCATGGAAAATTCATTTGTCGAAAAACTATATCTTCACACATTTTGTGAGATTATATTAAACAAGATATAAAAAAAAGCATGAGTTGAATTTGATAAAATATATTTAACATTTATAATCAAAATAATTAATAATATTTAATAATTTTAAGTTAATATTTTTTTAGAATTATTTTTAACAACAGTAACAAATTAGATAACACATTTATGGAAAGAAATGATATTTTTCATATTACATGCACTTGTCATAAAATTAATTTTCAGAACACTTTTAACAATAATGTGATAAATTGGTTTTATTATTTATAATATTTACTTCCAATTTAGCTAATATTTGTAATTTTAATTTAGTATTAACAAATACATTAACTATGTTAGGAAAATACATATTGTGGTGGAATCTATAATGGGACAATTATGTAGACATAAAAGATAAGGGAAGAACATGATTAAAATATGTTTCTTTATTAAGAGGTGGATGTGTTGATCAAACCTAAATTTACTAAAATACATTATATATTAAATTTGGAGGAAATTTTTTCTATATTGGCATTACATTATTGAATAGTTTTTCATATTTATAAAAATGAAACTTCTCCTCAATTAAAAAATGTAATTGCCTCCCCAAAATTAATCAGACATATCAAGAAATTTTCCTCTACTAAACAACACTATAAATCCTCCGCAACATCATTATCAATTTTATATAGGTTTTTTTCTTCCTAAAAGTCCAACCATGGATTTCCTATGGGAAGATCCAATTCTAAGAGGACACAATCATCCAAATGAAACTCTTTCTTTTTCATTAATATTTTACAAAATTACTTTATTCTATAACTCATCCAATATAATAACACTAGTATCCACCATGAACCAATATTTTATTACGTTTATATCATATTATTTATCTATTTCCTTCTCCGTCAAATCATACTCAAAGAGAGACTTCTTTAGGGGGAGCATAGTGACATATTATCTCTCTTCATGATAGTGGCGATAATTGTTCTATTCCCTCTCTCACATGCGGGGGAGGGACCTTTGACATTTTTTCAAGGGAGTGGAGTGTTCTTTATACCCCTTATCAAAAATCCAATTGCTTCCACCATTCCCAAAACGATTCCTAAACCATAATGTACATGATTTGTTTGAAGTATTTCATAATCTATCATTATCGCTCGCAGAGTTCTATGAAGCTTTGATGTTTATATATCAGACTATGATTACTCAATTCTCATTGAAAATGTCATTAGTGGACACATTAGATATATTTATCTTTGGTTCATGGGATCTACCAAATAATGCTACTTTCTGTTTCCATGAAAATAGGATCATCATGAACCACTTCCCATCAAAGAATGACCTGATCTAGGCTTGGTCATATGTACCTCGCAGCTACAATGGGACCAAAGTCAACCACCATAAATGGAAATATGACTATCATGTGAAGTGGTACTCCACTTATATGGATATTTTAGTGAGTTTCCTTAATATTCCCCTATTATTTCAGAACCATTAGATTATTTGGATGCTTGTATATCTTATAGGTAGGTTATATTGATATGACAGTTGTACCAATGTTTTGTGCATGGGTCCTTCGTACGGGGACAAGTTAATGTGAAAATTGGTGTGGCGGTTCATGGTGAACTGCTCTCTGAGAGGAATTCATTACTTAAGTAAGATGTGTTATTGGGATGCAATGGTAATGGATATGAATGTGGATATATTTTTTCCCTAGATGCATGCCTGAATAAACCAAAACTTGGAGGTGTTATATCGAATCTAGGTAATCAATTGGAGGTCATCCCTTTGGATTTACAAGGGTGTTGGGGTTTGGCAGGCCCTAGTTAGACTGCTAATACACCTATTGGCCTACCAATTACTAAATCAGTGAGCCCGATGAGTGAAAAATTAGAGGCTCCAAATTTGGTTTCAATGAAATTGGTAAATGTAGAGGAATATATTTATAATAAGAAGGATTCATATGAAAACATTTCAATGTCATATACACACCATGAAGACAGTGTGGGCTGGGTAAAGGAAACAAGTGGGGGGAGACAAGAAAGATACAATACAAATATTAGAGTTTTCACTCATTTTCAATGTCTTGTGGTTGGTGAATTGAGTACAACTTTATAGGGAGAATGTCCCTAGATTCTACAACTATGTTGGTATTTTCTACACAAAAAACAAATCCACATCACTATATTGGCATCGATGATGTTGAGGTTAATGAGAATCATGATGATCATTTTCATGTTGAGGAAACTCTAATGGGGTAACAAAAATATGGTGTCCTTAACATGGATTTTTAACATGATAATGATCATAAAAAGAGTGAGGATATTGTTCATGTTTCAGATGGTGCTTCAGTTAGGCCCTCAATAGAAGTGAAGAAGGGAGTTTATTATGAGATGAATGATTACCCCTCCATGCCACTTTCTATACATACATAGTTAGTGAATAAGTGGAATTCCATGAAGCTATACAAACAACATACATTCGGTGATTTTCCTTCGGAATAAATGGAATTTTTTATGAGATCGAAAGAAGAAATGGTTGGATAGGTTTTTCCACTTAATTCTTTTGATGAAGAAGCTACTAAAATTATGGGGAGATCAATTACGATGACTCTCAAAGAGGATAAATATTACTTGATTGACCCACATGACCATATCATTTTTGGGGGGATTTAAAAATGTGATTATCTATCATTAAGAATATATTATGTCTAGGGATATGCTGGACTTCCGGTTCAAATATCATCTTAGGGATGAACCAAATACTCATGTTAGTGACATCTCTTAGATCATAATTAGGGAGACTAATTCTAGTAGGCATAAATTTATCTCTAATGACTTTGTTATTTCCTTTTTTCTTTGAACTCAAGGTCTCATTTTTTCCTAATTTTTTTGACAACTAGAAATTAAATTTTCAATGAAATCGTAATCAAAATCATTGCACATCTATACAGAAAACTCCCATTTCATGAAATGATGTAATTTTTTTTATTCAAACATAGACTCACAATGACAGTCATATTGATGGAAATAATAATATATATGATTAATAAGATATGGTATTAATTATATATAATTAATATATCAGACAAGTCCTTTCTATTTCACTAATTAAATGAATGGTATCATCAATCATCTATATGTACGACCTACCGCCTCCAAGAAGTGATGCATTCCATTTTTTATAAAACATTAATGAATGGATCTAAAAAAGCATAACTATTAAATATGATATTTATAACATTAATATATTTTTGTAGATTAAAGAATTATATCATATGAAAACAAACATGAACTATCTTGATAAACAATCCTGAGAAAATATGGCAGCTAACACCCAAAACAATGGTAATAATAAAATGTTAGTAAAGAATAGATAATAAGATGTTATAATAACATAATTAATGTTATTATAAATAATTATGTGGTTACGTTATAAATTAATATCACGTGTGAAATCATTATAGATGATGTTAAACCACATTTAATTAGAGGGAAATGTGTGTTAATGGATTTAGTTTTAATTTCCACTCCATTGGGATTTATTTGAAATTATTCACCAATTTATTTATATGTATTACATAAAATATCACTTTCAGTTATTAATAATTAATATAATTATTCCTCATATATTATAATTTAATTCATGTTATTCATTAAAGTGGAATACATAATATAATACTCTGCCTTCTTTCTCATTCAATTGGTTATATTTTATTCTATTTTCTAAATGACTTATTTTTAACACAAATCCTTTAACGATGATTACATAGATAATTAATATAATTATTAATCCATTATTTAAGTGATAATTATATAATTTTGAATATAAAGGCGTTTTTTAAACAGATATTTTGTCTAGAATGATTTGATTATAGGTTTTTTTAATAAATGGAACGTGTTTTCAATTATTTACCTTTTCATGTTGATTATTCCACATAAAATTAGGATAGTTCTGGTATATTTTGAATAGAATGCGTTTAGTCATCGACCATTCCATATTTTTGTTTCTCTAAAAATTCATGAAATAAAATTTTTCTTTTAACCATTTTTCAACATTTGATCGTACTATTATTTTGTTTCCCTTCAAAATGATATGATGAATAAATCATTAAGAGTGTAAAAAATGATTTTTTACTCTCACTATATTATATTTCATTTTTTAAAATGTTATGTGAGATTCATGTATATATATACATTACATCAATAATTAATATATTATTTTCTTTAGAATGTGATATCTTGTATCTCTAACCAATGTAAAAAAGTTAGTACTGACTATGGGATACAATGTTTTAGGTATTTAAAATGGTGGTTTATTATTGGCTATCCTAAGAGACTAACATTGTATTTCTCCCTATTTCATGATCACTTTTTTTCTTAGGGCCACATTTGAATAGTTCATGTTTTTATATGAACTTTTTAGCTTGTTTCACATTCATATATGACTTTATAGATTATTTTATTTCTATTTGTATATATTGTATGTTAATTATATTTCTGTATGTAGTAGTTCATTGTTAGAAAAAAGACTCAATTGGTTGATATGTTCATAACATGGAATGTTTTGTGATAAAAATTTCATTCCCATCTATGTTCATGTACTATATTTTTTTCGAACATTATAAAATTGGGTAAACCACCTACAATATTTATACCTCTCTACACATGGAATTTATAGTGCCTTTTAACAATATAATGGTATTTTCAATGTATTCTGATGTAATTATATTGGAACCATTTTTTTATTGATCACGTTCCTTATAAAATGGTATTAAATCCCACATTATGGTCATAAGGGTACAGTTCTTTAGGGTATTGAAGGGATATTGTTTTCAAGACTCATGTGGTAATCCAAAAATATGCATATCCAATATAATTTTTATGGAATATTTGTTATACCAGTGTTAGCCAAGGATATATTTTTAATTCTTCTATGAGTTATTATCATATTATCAGGTTTTATGCATTACGCTTAGAATCTATAGGTTGGAATCAGAATGATAACATAGATTTTCTTATGCTATCCAATTTTTGTTTATATTATTTTTTGAACCATTTGTTAATTTATATTATATAAAACATCTATAATAAACATATAAAATTTTCTTATATATGTTTTTTTGAATATTTGGTTATAATGTATGAATAATCGATTCATTTGATTAGTAATAATTTCATGAAGATTATTGATAGTTTATTTCTTCCATGACGTATTTTTTAAAAGATTTTTTATCGTTAATTGATATAATGACCACAATGAAATATTTAAAAAAATTAAAAGTAATAATTTTTTTAATGCAATGAAATGAAAATAATGTGTAGATTCATGAATTTTCCTATAAATGTTTTCATTAATGTGTTGATTTTTTAAATTTATATGATTATGAAATGTGATTGTAATGTATTTATATACTAATTTTTTTGTACGTTTCCATGATGTAAATATCATATTATGCATGAATAGGTGGATAATCATGAACAACTATCTCGACATTGAGTTGATCCTATAACAATTGATATATTTTATCAATTTAATCAATATATTGGTCGTAGATCACATAATAGTGAGCCTCTAACATATGATATTATGATGGATTGTCAATTCAATAATCCAATTACATTTATGGTTGATTTTTCTACCCAGAAAAAAAAATAAAATTATTTCTGTACCCTTTTTAATTTTCCAAAGTATGGCACTAGAGAAACATAGATTCAGTATTTCTACCATTATTTAGGAAGTGGAAAAACATCAGTGGTGAAATATTATTCTTAATACTATCAATGAATAATGTCTTACATGAAGCACCTATTAAGATATATTATTTGGGAAGATCTATCCAATCAACTATATTAGTCAATATCTTTAGAATTCATCGACCTGATGTTGGGATCTATATCAATTATACAGTCTTCTACCAAATTTATTAATCATCTCATCTTGTAATGACCCCAACTACAATATTCCAACAATTTTAGTTACATTATTAACATGGAACAAGATACAAGGAATTTTATATGAATGGGCTAAATAATTTAGTAGTATTAGTATTGAAAATATATACCAGAGTCGTGAATTATATTCGATAACATAAATTACAATAAAGTGAAATTAAAAATTTTCAATCCTGGAACGAATTCAAAGATTACTTCTTAATATCTTGTGGAATATAATGAAAATATGGGCGACCTTAGATAATCAATAATGTTGTACATAATGTTCATGATATCATGAGTCGATAGGGTATAACAATTATGGTTAGTAAAATATCTATAAAAACATTTCATTTAACCAATAACATTATTATCATAATTAGATATTGGAATGCCAATATTGAAGAGTAAATAACTGAAAACACATGAAATTATTGGATAACTAGACATCAAAGTGCATCCATGGTAATTATCTATACTCTAATATCATGGAAAATACAAACTAAATTATAATTAATGGAAATTGTTAATTTTACAATTCAAGATCTCATATATAATGATATTTATAACATAAAGAATACTGAAGAATAAAATTTAATTGATGGATAGATATAAGCCAAAAACTAATTTAATTCTTGATCACTGATTCAAGACATGAAACTATCAATTCATTGAGGGTATACATTACTCAATTTAATGAATATTCAATTCGATTTTTTATACAAAAAGATATAAAATTAATAGTTAATTTGTCGTAATATCCATAATAGTGTGTGAATTTTTCTTCCTATCTATAAATATTAATATGAAAAAATTGGTATCATGAGTTATCAAATAAAAACATTTAAATATTAATCTCCAAAATAATAGTCATGTATAATCAAAATATTTATATATAAAATCATTCATGTAAAAAATTCAGATTAATTGAATAATAATGTAGTACAATTGTATGAATTTCAAACATTTCACCATTCTTTTGTGGGTTAAAGACCTAAGACCTTACCGGATGCGTTGGGTTGTCCCTTAGGATACAAGCTGTCCTTTTTCCAAATTCAAATTAATATAATTATTATATTTTTCCCAAATTGTAATGACCTATAATTATGACATAAAAGATAAGATAATATATAAATGTTAACAATAAATTTTATAGTATATCCAAAAAAGGATAATCTAATAATCCTTATACAAAATTTTCACCAATACATATACTAAACCAAATGGTTTTATTTCAATAATTATCACACAAAATACCATTAATCTTCTTAAAATACCCAAAAAAATAAAAAATAAATATTTATTCCACTAAACATATGGTAAAACATATTTTTATCATCTTAAGACACTTTTATTTTGACAAAGGACCTCATTGTCTAAAATGTAGTAAAGTTCATTATAATGGTTCATAATGAAAATGCGAATTTACCTAAGAATATCCTTGATAAGCTTCCATCTAGGTGTCCTTAATTTTCCATTTTCTCGAACAAGATAGGGATTTAATCAAATCCTAGTGCAGCCTTTTTTGAATAATTACCCCTTAGAAGAACGATTCTATATCCACATCCACATGTAAAATCTATATAGGGATTTCATAATATGAAATCCAAATAAACAATAACTTACAAAAAAAATTTCTTCATATAATATACATTGACCGTTCATCAAAGATAGTCATAGGGTAATGTTATCTAATCTATATTTTCCTCAATATGGTTTACAATTATTCAATTAAACCGTATTTATAATGCCAACTATAAAGTCTAAAAATCTAATACCTTGATACAATTCTTACTTTATTATATTGAGTCATGATAAAGTTAATCATATTGTGAATAAAAAAAATGTTTATTAGTCATTTAAAACAAGATACATAGATTATTCCTACATTAAATTAGAAAAAATATATTATAATGTAGTGAAGTTAAATATTTCATATCCTCAAACACATTCGAATAATCATTTTTATATCCCATTAATTGTAAAAAAATATGGGAGGTCACAGATTCTATGTAAGGGTTACGTATAGAGGTATCCAAGATAAATCAATAAAGAGTAAGAAAAATGTCTAGGAAAATAACATTATACACATTTAGAGTAAACATTTTATTAAATATTATTATTAAATAAATAATTATAGTGGCTCTATCATTTTATTCAAAATATTTAAGTATTATAAGAATAAATAACCATAATATAAAAACCAAGGATTTTAATGTCTAATGCATTTGGAAGAATAGTTACATAATTTAAAAACATGAAACAGAAATAAAAAAAGCAAATATTTAATCTATATAAAAATATTTTACTTACATTATATATTTTATAACTTAATAGGATTATCCGAAGTAATAATTAAAAAATATACGAGAAAATAGACCTAGTAAGGGATTAAACGTGGGAAAAAGATGAACACAAGAATTAGAAGGTATAACATTATAAAATAAATGCATGATTCCATAATAATAATAAAGAAGCATGAAACATAGAACATGAATTCATATTATTGTGGAAACAAAAGAATATGGAAGAAAAATATAAAATAATATAAACATGAGTGAAGACTAACATCCAAGACAACATCACATGGTGTACAAAGTCCCAAAATAGACTAGGTCTATACCCTATTTAAACACCTGATATATAATGAGATTAAACATTACCCAATTAATTGGTGTACAATATATGAAGACCCTTCATAACATTTATATTTATATATATTACACATAAATAATCATAGATATGGAATAATAAATAATATTTACCCATATAGGGAAACAGATTTCATTATGAAGTCAAAAGGCATAACCAATGTGTGCATCAAAATTGTATCAATGATGTAAGGGATTTAAAACATAATTTTAATGTTATAAATGAGAAATTTAAAATATCTCATTATAATTTATTTCCAAATAATCATAAAAATTGTAAATAAAGTTGTTATGTATCTTTAGAAATTTTCTACTTAAGTGTGGTTCTAATAGAAGATGTAAATAGCATGTAATGGTGTAATAAAATAATAATTTACATAAGATAAGAAGTGATCTAAATTTTTTTTACCAGTAATAATGATTATTTTAATAAATATTCTATGTTTTACAAAAAATAATTGAGTGGTACATTAAATGAGACAATCAAAATTAACAATTTCCCATTAATCGACTTTTTAAATGGAATAAAGGAAAAACCAATTAATACAATTATATGTCCATCAATGAAAGATTAATTAGAAATGTATATCTATGTGAGAAAAATATACATAATATTTAATATTTTCATAAGATGTATTAATTTATAAAATGAGGTGGATATAGAGATAACAGAACATAAATGAAATATAGATGATTGGAAAGATCCCGTAACATAATTCCATATTTGTTCTATAATTTCACTTAATGTAATTTATAATTTAATTAAATTCATTAATAATTTAATTCAAAACCACATAAAAATATATTTGATCTATTATAATTTTATTATGTTAATTTCGTCATCTTTATTGACTTATAATGTTTAATTTCATTGTTTTTAGAGCGTTCTCTTCATGGTTTATGGTCAAATCCATTGAGTATAATTATATGTGTTCTTGTAATATAGGGAAAAAATATAGAAGTATAATGAAATTTTCTTTATGTACTTCATGAATTTTAAATGAACATATATATATATTTTATCTCATTGGAGGATAATTCATTTAAATAATTGTTAATTACAATTTTTTAGTCTATTTAGGAGTTTTTTCAATCATCATGTACTATTCTTATTTTATTATTTATATGATGTATATGTATATGTTCCAAATAATGAAAAAAGTTAATATATTCATTTTCAAATCATGTATACCCATTATAATGGATTTATGACCAACCTTGATGGTGGTAATGGGAAAACAAAAACTTGTCTTCCACGAAGGTGGCGAATGAACACCTCCTGAATGATGTTTTAATTTTTATAATTAGAGGTTAATATAAGATATTTGAATAATCATGTTCCTTTAAAAAAAATACATTATATTAATTATACTAGAGTTATCATGTCACTTTTCTTAGTGGGGCTATGGATGATGTAGAAGAAATATATAATTTAAAATAAAATAGTATAAAAATTTACCTCCTGAATATCATTAAATTGAGATCCTACTTAAGGAACATATGTTTGGTCTATTGTTGAAAAACTCCTCTCTTGAATGTGAGGAAGAAGCTAGGGAATGTAATTATTTTAATTTTGATAGGCTACAATAATTTGATGGTTTGAGGATAATGGGGTGAGGGGTGATATTTATAGTGGGAGGAGATAAGTGTTTGTAATTATTATATTCATTAGATTATTAGTTTCACTCAATACTATAAGGAGTGATTGTAACACCCAAAAACAATAATTGGCTAAATTAATAAATGAAATAAAAAATGTGAATAAGGTTGACCATTAACTTTGGGAGTCTACCTGATTAGAACCTCACAGTTATAAGTTATTGGCCATGAGTAGTGATCAATATGGGAGAAAATCATTGAAGTTTCCCTGGGTGTGTTCAAGTGAGGACACAACACACTAAAAAGAATATGTTTCGGCCTATGAGGGATATAGGTAGTCGAATGAGCCATTCAAGTGTGGGTAGGCCCTAGGGAGGGTACAATTGTATTTGCAGAAACTGGTGGTACCTAGATGTGTGGTACTCGAGAACCATGTTAAGGTAGGGTATATGTGTTATTAGCATGGTCATGTTGTAACATTGATATTAGAGTAGCAACTCAACCTTACGTGTGGTAGAACTGCCTGGGTTGAGATATAAGGGTCTGTAGTGAGTAAAGTTTGGTCTAAAGGGTGTGGGATGAAACACAATAGAATGATAAATGGTTAAATGAAAAATGATATAATTCATATCATCATAGTGCACACTTATTTTCCAGATAATAATTGTACTGAACACCACAATTATGTTTTCTTTTCATGGAGTACGGATCATGATGGGTGACCTTTTGGGATGTTTCCCATGGTGTGTGCGAGTGTGTATAATGAACACTGGAAAATAATTATGATGTAATGTGGAGATAATAATTAGTTTTATGAACAATTAGGGAATTTGTGTGGGCCCTTGGTAGCAGTTCATGTGTTTTCGGGGATAATTGTGGTATCTTGTGGGCTAGGACTTGACTGTCAAGTTAAAGCGAGGTATGTGTCTTGTTAGAAGGGCCCAGATTTTACAATGCTGATTTTTATGGATAATAATATTAAATTTTTCATCATATATCTAACCAATGGGTGCTTGCATCATCCATTCATAAAAAATGAGTCAAACATTCTTGAAATTATCAAATACCATTAAATATGGTACTCACTATTAACCATAAAAGAAATTATTTTGAACAAAAATCCCAAAAAATCACCGTGAATTTTTTTCAACTTTTCAATTTCAAAAATGAAATCTATTTTAAGAAAATAATATTCAAAAAATGGAAATTTTAATTTTTAATTAGAATCATCATTTGTTAAAAAATACTGATTTTAATGTTTTAAATAATTTTATGACCATATGAAAACATAATTAAGGTGTCATAATATTATATTAAAATAATAATAAAATTATAATTTATGAATATATTCAATGAAAATAAATTTATATTAATTTTAAAACTATAAATACATATTTACATTTCAAAAAAATAACAACACTTAATTTATCATTATAAAAAATTTATTTACTTATTCCATGATATTAAAATCTCATATCATCATTTATAAAAAACCAAAATTTTATTTATAAAATCATATTTGAGTTTAATATTCAAATGGGAATATTACTATTCATAACATTCTCATTTCTATTTCAATGGTCATGTTTTTATTCTATTGGTATAAGTTATTTAATTTCAATAAATACAACTTATTTCATTAATTATTCAATTACATATAAATTATGAAAAGGTTATATAGATAAATTCATATTCAAAATGAATATTGAATTTTGTTTCTAAAACGTTTTTCATGACTATGGAAATTCTATTAGGTCAATAGGATCCAATTTTGACTATTCTTATTATCTTAATTTCTATTTATTATCCCACTGTAATATTTGGAATTATTATTGACTTGCTCTCTAACTAATTTATAATTCTTAATTTATTTTAATTATTTTTGTATAAGTTTTTATAAAGGATTTGTTTTCTTTATACTATATTACATAATTATATGAAGAGAAATTTCATTTATAAAATTATTGGTCAATACATTATTTGGCCTTACGAAATTTCATCCTCAAAATTTCATTCTACATACAAGGGTTAAAACTGTGTGGGTATTTATCCATCATCAATTCATATTGTTCCGATTTAATTTATTCACATTTATGATTCATCTATAGTCCTTTGACCATGTGATTTATCTTATAGTGTATATCATTATCTATATGGTCTAATATCATCACAAAATGATGCTTCTAAAAGTGGACATTTTTTAGTTTTACCCCAACTAAATTGAGTAACTGTGAGGGATCTTGTATACACTCTGTCAAGAGATACCAAGGGAATAAATCATGTTCCTACGACATTTTTGGTGGAATTAAATGTTAATAAATCCCAACTCTGACATGATCAACAATATCAATGGGGATGACGTAAATGTTTCTTATCTTTCCTTTATTCCCAAATTACATGACCCTATTCCATAGAGATATTTGGGGGAATACTTTTTCACCAACCTCCAATTTTATTTCTATTAAATTATTATTTTCATGGATCTTATATTTATTTTGGGCTCTCGTTATGTTATATTGAATTATTTTCACCTTTTCTACCATTTCATTGACCATTTTTGGTATTATTTGTTAACATTCACCAACATTAACCCATCGTGTCACTGTTATAAAACCATTACCAACAATTTTTTTCATATGTGACCATTTAGATTATTGATTGAATTTGTTTTTTTAATATACAATGAACATTGTAAGATGTTGATCATACCATACTTTTATTTCCATATCACTTGATCTCGACATGTCCTCCAGTGTCTGAATTGTTCTTTGAGACTGACCATCAGATTGAGGATGATATGCCATTCTAAACATCAACTATTTATTTAGACCATTTTGTACTCTTTTCCAGAGCATGGAAGAAACTCTCTAATAATAGTTGAATGTAACTGATAATGGTACTCCATGAAGCCATAAAAAATCATTTATGTATATCTGTACATGTTATTCAGGTGAGAAATTATATTGAATTGTAATAAATTGAGATAAACTTGTACTATGACCCAAATAACCCATGTAACAATATTTCATCTAGATTGATTTATATGTCTAGTGATAACTTCCACGGTGATGTTTTCTGACTAATATACAGGTAAGAGTACTGGTTGAATCATCCCCTTATAATTTTTCCTTTCAAACATTACATTTTGACATACCATGAGTTTTGATGTATATTCAGTGATCTCATTCTTAATATTTTTAAAACAATAGTTCTTTCCGATATCTCGATACATCATTAGGCCCCCCATGTGGATTAATGAAATTATTTAATTGAATCATTTAAAAGATCATTAAATACTGCACGAATGGATAATCCCCATCTTCGTAACCCAAACTTTATGACTCCTTCCTCATCAATTTTTAACTAGAAGGATTTTTCTTTTCTGACATCTTCCACCTTCTTTAGAATTTCAACATCATATATTTGAGAATATTATATATTATCTAAAAAGGATGGTTGATCAATCATATAATAAATGATTGATGTTATTCCTTCATTAATGATTCCCATTTCCATCATTTGATTGTCATAGAATATTGGATCATTATTAATTAACATCATTGATTATGTTTCATGATCCTTTCATTAACGACCCCCTCCCTCTAAAGATACTTTCATGAAGGGAGATAGGTTATGATCCCCAAGTCACACCTATAGTAGTCCCTAAGTCAGAGACTAGCAACAAGGGTTTAACAATATCAAATTTTTGGAGACATTACCCATTTAAAGAATAATATTTGGAAATGAAATGAATCATTAAAAATAAACTCCAAGACATATTATAAAAGAAGATACCAAACCATCCCACATGAATGAATAAAATAAAACTAATAGAGATACTATAGAGATTATAATGTAAATATCCAAAAGTAAAGCTAAATAAGTGACACAAGAACAGATAAGGATAGTCTATTAAGGTTAGAAATGATCCGATAAATCCTCTTGGAAACCTAAAAACAATTTCTCATAACTAGTATGAGCATACATGTATACTCAGTCGGGGAAAAAATTCCTTCATCCACATAATAAAGAAGCATACTAATTCCCATATCAGAAAATAGGATAACCAAACATCACCTCTCAATGTATACAAACAATCCCATCCTCATAGAGGCATGTATATAAAGTAACACAAACCAAGTAATATTATATATTTGAAACCACATCGATAAGGATAACCCGCACTAGTTTCCCATTGGTATGATGGTCTCTCTCGACATCATACATCATGGATCTCCTATCCCTTTAGTATATCACATAACATCCTTCTTGCACACTGCTGGGACTCACAACACATCATTCCCACACACAAGTGTGCCTCACAAAAAATCCCTTCCTCACAGATCTGGGACTCACAATACATCCTCATCACACACAACTGGGCCTCAAAACAGAACACATCACATCGCATCACAACACAAAAAACCTGGGAAAACACATCATTTCTCATCCTGAAAACACATAGGACCCCACATCACTACTCATCCTGAATACACCAGGGATACCACAATCTCCAAATAATGTGCTAACATACATCCAACTATCACATCCTGTGAAAGACCTACCTCACATAGAAGAGAGAGTGGAAAATATTTTTTACCCAGTAATATGTACTAATATATAGATGTTGGAAAAAACACACCATGAGTGACCATTAGGGTGTTGAGAACATTTTTCTCAATAAGGGTTTGGTGCATATATAAATTAAAATAATATACAGTATATACTTATATATAGAGAAGTCTCACTACCCCAACATTAGGTATTAAAAAAAATTAACCAACTTATATCACAATCAATTTTTCTACTACCTATAAATGAATTTATTAGTATATATAACATCCAATTCAAAAGGTGAATAGACCTTACAAGTGGATTTACATTTCCCCCATTTTTAACAACAATTGATTTCATTATTTACCTTCAACAACCTTTAATCACAAAAACCAACAATAATTTTTTATTAAAAAATCTCATTCCATTATCAAACCAAACTCACAACTTTTCAAACATTAATGAACCCTTATTTATTCATTACATCACGACTCATGAATTGAGAACAAAGAAACCACCTCCTTACCACAACAAAATAAGGTAAAAAAACACCTCCATGTCGCCCCAAATGTATGAAAAAAACTACCTCCTCACCTTCCCAAAAACATGGAAATAGACACCATAATTCCCACATTCTCATTCCATACATCTCTATCCCAGAAGAAATTCATCATATAACAACATGTTCAGTTCATTTTTTTAAATTTACAAAATTTTATTTTTTCAAATTCTAGTTTAATTTAGTTGTCTTATCTCAAAAAACAAAATCTTGGGGGAAATATTTCATTATCCATGTATAAACTATTAACCGATTTCCTTCTTGGGTGATATCACAAAAATAAAATTAGTAACAATAATGAAAATACATATATATTGCACAAAAACCCCACCAACGACCATTTTTTTCATTTGGTCCTCATGCTCATCCAATCACAATATTGAAAATTATTTAAATGATGTAAAGGAATGTGAAACAAACACTATTTTCCATTTTAAATAAAAATTAACTATTCCATCATCTTTAATTGTTCTAGAAAACCCATAATCCATGGATAAAATATTTAAACCCCTCTTAGTTGTTACACTGTAACACCCCAAGCTTTCACGGTACACTTCTCTTTGAATAATACAATAGCGTGTGTTATACGCAACATTGGGTTCTAAGACACCACCACCAATCATACTAGCCGTTAATAATAGTAATAACCACTTTTTGAAATTTTATAAATTTTATCTTTCAAAATGAACTTCATTTTTGGATTCTTAATATCAAAATTAGCTTAGGGTAAAATTTTGGTACTTTTCGGATAACTATCATATTTTGATGAATAGTGAATATTACTAAATTTTATTTAAAAACATCTTTTTTAATCAAAATAATTAATAGTGATAAATTGTTAATTTGATTGGTTTTAAAGTATATTTGGAATATATTTTTACCATTTATCACCTTGTTTTTCATTGGTCATAATTTCACATTTAAATTGGACATAAGTAAGTGTCAATCTTTTGATTGTTATTATTTCTTAAAATTTGACAACGAGAATTAATTTAAATTAATTAATGCAATTAATTTGTTTTGAATATGGTAAAATGGACCTCATTTTTTAATTCATAATATCAAATATTTCTTAGGCCAAATTTTTTGTATTTTTATGAGAAACATCAATTTTTTATGAATAGTGAAATACACTAAGTTATTGGTTAAAACCGATTTTTTATTAAATTTAAATAATTATTTGTTTTATTTCAATTAATTTATGTCAAAATAGATACATAATACTTATATATGATCATTGTAATTCATTTGAGGTAGTTTATAATAATTTAAGATATATATAAATTTTATTGAACTTTTCACCGTCTCTTAGCCTCCTCCTAGGAGAATTTGAAAATTCCGATAAATCATAATTTTACCGCTTTTGTGAGTTGAATTTTGAAAATCTGAGAGACACGGTTATTATCAAGGAGTAAAATGTGGTTCAATGAGATGAAAATAATTTTTGGTGAATAGTAACGTTTTAATTTAGTCACCACGATTAAAAGTAAATAGGGTAATTAATGGTAAAAATGATATTAATATTACCCTCACACATGTCCTAATTCTATTGGACAAGTTTATCTCGACCAAAAACAACCTTAGGAATAAAATATTATCATTTAAGTTCACTTGGATTAGATTAGGACATTTATTATTATCCAATGAAGAGTTAAAAGAGTTAAAATCAATGTTTAACAAATAAAACATTTTTAATATAGGGTTTTACATAAGATAAATTCAATTATAAATATTCATTAGAAATATAAAAAGATTTACTACATCATGGTATTTTATTTGAAATTTTTAGACATTAAATAAATAAATTTATTTATAACACAATGATGATGCAGTAATTATCTTATTCAGGAATGAATAAAATAAATGGAATTATAAATATTAAAATAAATATAATTTCAAAGTTTTTATGACATCCACGAATTTTATAGGTGCATATGACATGTTAGGATTGATTAAATGTATTTTTTTTAAGTAATCATGTTGTTTTTATTTTATCAAAATAATAATACCGAGAAGTGTCCAAATTGACATAAAATAGTTTTTAAAAAAAATATTATATTATGAATTGATATAATTTTCATAAAAATCTAAGGTTCTTCCAAAATACTTATATAATAATATATATGACATTAATGAACCAATGGGGGTTCGATTGGCAGTATATAGTATGTTTATTAACCAAATATTTTAAGAATACAAGAAGACATGGTAAAAGTTAAATTATTTATCTTAGAGTTAAATCTAAATGATAAGGTTAAAATGGTAACCTAAACATTTATAAAAACTATAGGTTGAGTTTTTTTCGATCTATCCCCACATTATACTTCAAATAATCAACTTTGGATCCATTATAAACCAAATATGAATTTATTATAAAATAATATTTTATGTTTTTTATAAGGTGCCCCTCACCCGTCTTATAAATGGGCACTCCCCCTTCTCTCTAATTTACACCTTCAAAGCCATTTGTATCATCCAACCCCTTCAAAAATACCCTATCCACTATCCTCAATTCATCCTAGAGGACTTATTTTGATCAGAAAGCCAACTTAAGAATCCATTTTTATCAAATCAAAATAAAGAACCCGAAGAATAGGTAATGACTTCACCACCCTCTTTCAAGTTTCTTCTTTCTTCCACGTCCTTTTTCTGTGTTTTTTCCATTCTAAAATAATAGATCCATAATATTATATATACTGTGATGTTATTATAATTATGGTACAACCATATTTATTATTCTATCCACCTTTTGAATGACATGTCACCATATATGCGTACGTACGACTTACCGTCTCCACGTCGTGGTGTAATTGTTATTAAATACATTATTATTTGGATGGGTATAATAATGAGGTGTATTTTATTTAAATAGTAAATATAACAAGATAAGGATTAATTATATATAATATACCATACATTTATTTGTTATATTAATATTAAAAGAATGATATTTTCGCTCGTGCGTACATACGGATTACCGTCTCCAGGACGCGATGAGATTCATTTCCAAGTTCACCATTTATCAATGATTATAAAAATATATATTACTAATAATTATGTAATATATGACATAATAATTCTACTGAAGAGATATATATTTATATATATAATTATTTATGAACTTACATATATCTTATTCACTTACTTCTGTTCAATACTATATGAAAACGGAAACAGTGTTTATGCGTACGTAAGGACTACCATCTCCATAAATGTTGTTTTCCATTTCAAATATACTTCTATTATAAATTTTTATATTCTAAATATATATGATAAATAAATCATGTTTTATATTTGGGATGTATTTAAATCATGATCTAACTGATACAATCAAGAGTAACAAGTTAAAACACGTACGATAAAGAAAGCAATTATTAACTGAAATATTAATATAACATGGAAATTATTATTAAATGGTTAGTATAAAGTCATAAATGAATAATGTATGATATCATAAATATTAATATCGTTCTGGTATAGTTTAATAACATACTATAGTCTTCATACAAGAGGATAAACGTACCCTCAACTAATGGAAAGTGCAAGGAAAGGGGTTTTCATCTCACTCCTTATTCACATGACATTCATTCCATATTGCCAATATTACTTTTTTTTGGGGTATGTACTGCCCATAATTGTATTCTTTATGGAATAAAATTTAATTTATGTGTATTTACATATTCATTGTATGATACCTCTTTCATGGGGTTTATGTTTCATAAGTTACCAAATTGGTAAGGGTAAATTTCACAATCTCTTTATTATCCAAGGTTGTTTTTATGTAAGTATCTACTGGGACATATTTATTATCCATGTCCATGTTTTATGAAAGTTTTTTCAAAGGTATTATTTTAAGTGAGTTTTTACTAAAACATAATTTCAAAAATTTTAAATATTTATTCTTCAAATTATTTCTCATTAATGTCCATGTCTTCAAAATGGTTTTTAAGGATTTATTTATATAGACATGAATGTTTTTAAAATGTTAATTTCTTTCAAAATATTAAAAGTGGTATGTGACACTTTGATTCAAAAATTTCTTTAAATTACTTCTTTTCCAAATTGTGTGAATTTTAAATGTTTTCATGAAAAAGGGATATTTCTCTCAATGATTTTTACAAATAATTTTCAACAACATCAAAATAAGTTAATAGATTTTAAACTTGTTTCAATGTTGATTTATCATGATACAAATCGTCGATATTTTGTTTAGGGTTTTGTGATATATTTGACTGTGGATGTGTTATTTTTATACCATTCATGGTTTACAGGTAATCTATTGACATTTCATATGCTATTTTTATTCCGATTGTTTATGTTATGTTTAGATCTTTTCATATGAGGAATGAATTAGACTTAGTATGTAATGGGTGGAGCCCGCATTAGCTCATCGATGCATCGGTAGGTCTAATGAGACAAGCTAGTTTCTTGGCACGAGGCCTTGAAAAAATCTTATTTGTAGTCTTTTCACTAGGCCTTTGCTACATGGTTATGATAGTCTGGCATTATGCATTCCATCGTTATGAAAGTGGTTATTGATATTTCATGTGATTATTAGACTAGTGGAATATCTATGTGAATATGTAAATGGAATTATTTAATTTTATTTTTTCCATATTATGCTGAAGATCATGTTTAAAAGGCTTTTGTTTTAGTTATACATTGCCTTAAACGTTAATGCTTATTTATGAAAGTTTTCACTATATTATTATCCTTACTAAGCATCAGAGCTCTCCCCTTTCTATTTTTTATTTTTTCCAGGATTCCAAGATGTGTGTAGTGATTGATATGCAGGGTTAAGCCAAGGGAATAATGGCTTTAATAAAGTATTATTTATTTTGTTTCGTTATAAATTGTAATGTAACATTCATGTATGTAATCTATTTTCCAATACTGCTAAACTGATCGGTCCTTTAGGACTTCATTCCTTGTAATCATGCTAATATATTAAATTAATCCACTGACCTTGGGTAACTGGGGTCAGGGCATTATAGTTGGTTTCCGGGATGTTTAGTACAAACCTTGGAAGAAAGATTTAGATAAACTCTGATTGGAGAACATATCCCTAAGATAGACTTTGAGGTTTAGTATAGATGAACTTCATAGAATTTTGGTATTGTAGAGATTTTGTGAGTTTTCCGAGCAATACATCCATGTCTGGATACGAGAAGGTAGAGGTGTCTCTAGCACAGATGTACCTAGGGATAAAACCCGGAAACACTGCTTTAATCTAGAATTGAATGGGAACTAGTGCACAAAAAACGGGCCTTGCTGCACTTTTGGTTACGACACTCCCAAGGGATATGATTAGGATAATTATTATTTTCTTTACGAACCATTATGATGGTTTTATGAGTATATACTTCCTCAAAGAATACATTTTTATGAGTATGGATTATATCCAAAAATTATTCAATTTAGGTTAAGTGTTTTACAACTATGGAATTATGTATTTTGATTCATAAACTGATCTAGTTTATGCAATTGTTTATAAATGGCACCTTGTGGAAGAAATGGAAACTGTATCAATGCATGCACTCCATGTAGGGATTTCCCTCTATCTCAAGATAATTATAGTGGAGCGGGTCATGAAAATGGTTCTGATCAGCTAATCACCATATTGGGACAACTCACTCAGGTTATGAATAATAACCTTATCCGTATGGAGCACCTTGATCCGCAGTGTGGAGGATCAATGTTAGATTGATTCATAAGGCAACAACCACCAACATTCAATTGGAGTACAAATCCCATAGTAGCTGATAAATTGATAAATTCTTTAGAGAAAATATTCCATTCCTTGGGGAGTAGTGAAAGGTAAAAGGTTATCATGGCAGTTTACCACCTCCCTAGATTTTCTGACCAATGGTGGTCATTGAATCAAAAACACAAAGGAAGATGAAGAATTATCAAATATGGAATAGAGGGAGTTGAAAGAGATTTTCTTAGAAAAATACTTTCCTCGTGCCCATCGAGCAGATATGGAAAGGAAATTTCTGAGTCTGAGACAAAAGGAGGCTGAGAATGTTGCAAAGTATGAGTCTAACATTGCAAGGCTAGCATGGTATGCTGGAGATTATATACATAACCCAAGAAATAAGATTGATCGTTTCACTGATGGTTTAAAACAATTTATTCATCAAGCATTGATCTCCCAATCATTTTCATCGTACGAAGACATTATCTCATGTGCTATCAAGACAGAAAAGGAATTCTCTAAATCTAATGACAATAAAGTAAAGAAAGAGAAGATAAGGATGGAAGAGAGAAAGATGGATAAAGGGAATAGGGAAAAAATTAATTTTCACATATGTGATAACTGTGGGAAGAAACACCATGAAACATGCCTGAAGGGAATGGGAGTTTGTTATATTTGTGGAGAAAAAGGACACCAAGTACATGACTGCAAGGGTAAGAAAAAGGGTTCAAATGTACAATGCTTCATCTGTATGAAGTTGGGACACTACGCAAACCTGTGTTCAAATCATTAGAGTATTCCCCAAATGATTCTATTGGATTATAATCAAGTTATGATACTACCACAAATGAATAGGAATGACTAGTATTCTTATGTTGTTATTTTGGAATTATTTCATTGAAGTGTTGTGTCAATGATGTAATGGAAATAAATAAGGATTGTACTGTAGTACTATTTCATTTAATATTTGACATTTTATGATAAAATGAAAAGTAACTCTACAATGAGTTAATCTTTTAGGAATTTACATGGTTGAAGGAAATATAAACCTTAATAAGGTCCTAATATTGAGGTACTGATTTAGGAATAAGATATGGTTGATTTGGGTAAATTATATTGGGTATTCTTGACTTCCTTGAAACGGATTAAAGATTTTCATATTCCATCATTGTTGGAGTTTACAAAATTTTTGGATGGATGAAGTATATCCAGTATTCTATAAGGAATATGGGAGAATGAATGTAATCAATAAGGTTTTATCGTAATTCAGGATGTTTCAGTGTTTAAAAATAATACACGATGAAGGTATTCACCTGCTATTAATGGGTAAAAAGGATCTACATTATGTTTACCTTTCATATAAATTTTGTACTGAGAGTTTACAGAAGTATTTTTGATAAATCTAAAGGTTGGAATGTATTATGTTTGAAAGGTTATTTTTGGATATTTATAAATGGACAACACGCAGACCGTGTGGCGACCCGTCGCGTCGGACAAAGCTGCAGGAATCAAACCCACTACCATAGTGAAATTGGGATTTTCCTCCTACCACTGGACTACGTGATGTTCTTGGATGGTATAATGTAGTTTTTTTTAAAAGGTATGATATGTGAATTATAAATTCATTATATTTGGAACACTATACGATTTGGATAAATAGAGTATTTTTGAGTTGTATTATGTTTTTGGGGTGAAAGATGAGTTTGTGGTTGAAATTTATTAATGGATAAAACTCTAATTATAAAGTAAGTATATCTCCTTATGATCTTATAAAATCTCATAAATAAATTTCTCAACATTAAGAATAGGAACTTAGAACAAAAATGTTGTCCTAGATGGTACCTTAGATCATCAAAAAATTTATGGTTTTAGGATTGTTGTCCTTTTCATAGCCCTGTTCTTTTCCACTCTCCATCAGATATTGATGGTTAAATTTATCTTCCACATCCATATTTTCCTACATGGAACCCTAGTATGTTTTATTTTTGGTAACCTTCATACTTACCACTCTTTTCTTTAAATAGAGGCCTCATTAATACATTTTTTGATGTGGGATTTCAACTATGATATTTTCAAATGACAACCCCATGTTTCCAATACTGAGTATAAATTGTGAGGGCACAATTTATTGAATGAGGGGAGAATGTAATACTCCATGCATTCACAGTACGCTTCTCTTTGAATAAGACAATATTGTGTGTTATATACAACTTTAAGTTCTAACACACCACAACCAATCATACTAACCATTAAGAATAGTAATACACAATTTCTGAAATTTTATAAATTTTATCTTTCAAAATTAACTTCATTTTTGGATTCTGAATATCGAAATTATCTTAGGGTGAAATTTTGGTACTTTTCGGTTATCTTTCATATTTTGATGAATAGTGAAAATTACTAAATTTTAATTAAAAATAACTTTTTTAATCGAATGTATTCATAGTTATAAATTATGAATATGAGTTTTTTAAAAGTATATTTAGAAAATATTATTACCATTTCACACAATGTTTGTCATTGGACATAATTTCACATTTAAACTATACATAAGTAAGTGTCAATCTTTTGATAGTTATTATTTCATAAAAACACGCTATTTGTTTTGACAACGGTAACTAATTTAAATTAATTAATGAAACATATATGATTTGAATTTGGTAAAATAGACATCATTTTTGAAATCATAAGTTCAAAAATAACTTAGGAAAATTTTTGGTATTTTTCTGAGAATCATCAATTTTTGATGAATAGTGAAAAACATTGATTTACTGGTTAAAACTGATTTTATTTATTTAAATAATTATTTATTTAATTTAAATTAATTTATTTCAAAATTGATACATTATACTTATATAACATCACTATAATTCACTAGAGTCATTTTATAATAATTTTAGATATATAAAAATTTTATCGAACTTTTCACTGTCATTTACGCACCTTCTAGAAGAATTTGAAAATAACCATAAATCTTAATTTTATTTCTTCTGTGAGTTGAATTTCTAAAATCCAAGAGACACGTTTAATATCAAGGAATAAAATGTGGTTCAATTAGATGATAATAATTTTTGGTGAATAGTAACTTTTTACATTTATTTACCACGGTTCAAAGTAAATAGGGTAATTAAGGGTAAAAATGGTATTAATATTACCCGCACACATGTCCAAATTCTATTGGACAAATTTAGATCGACCAGAAACAACCTTAGGAATTAAATATTATCATTTAGATCCACTTGTATTAGATTAGGACTTTTATTATTATTCAAAGAATAGTTAAAAGAGTAAAAATAAATGTTTAATAACTAAAAAAAAATTTATATAAGGTTTTACATAAGATAAATTCGATTATAAATATTCATTAGAAATTTAAAAAGATTTCCTACATCATGTTATTTTATTTATAATTTTTAGACATTAAATAAATAAATTTATTTATGAAACAATGATGAGGCAGTAATTTCCTTATTCATGAAAGAATCAAATAAATGATAACATAAATATTAAAATAAATATAATTTCAATGTTTTTATGACATCAACGAATTTTCTAGGTTAATATTACATGTTAGGATAAATTTAATGTATTATTTTTGAAGTAACCATGTTGTTATTATTTTAACAAGAAACAAATACCAAAAACTGTCAAAATTGACATAAATTAGTTTTTAAAACAAATATTATATAATTAATTTATATAATGGTCCTAAAAATCAAAGGTTCGACCAAAAGACTTATATAATAATATATATGACATTGATGAACCAATTGGGGTTCGATTGGTAGTATATAGTATGTTTATCCACCATATAGTGTATGAATACAAGAAGACATGGTAAAAGTTAAATTATTTATCATTGAGATAAATCTAAATGATAAGGATATCATTGTAACCTAAACATGTCTAAAACCTATTGGTTGATTTGATTTCTACCTATACTAACCTTAGACTTTAAATAATCAACTTTGGAGCCATCATAAACCGAATATTAATTTATTATAAAATAATATTTTACGTTTTTTCTATGGTGCCCCTCAACCCTCTTATAAAAGGGAATGCCCCATTCTCTCTAATTCACACCTTCTAATCCATTTGGCTCAGCCGAACCCTACCCAAATACCCTATCAACTATCCTACCTTCAACCTAGATGACTTATTTTGATCATAATGCCATCCTAAGCAGCCCTTTCGATCAAATCAAAAGGAAGAACCCGAAGAAGAGGTAATTATTTCACCACACTCTTTCAAGTTCTTTTCTTCTTCCACATACTTTTTCTTGGTTGTTTCCATTCTAAAATAATAACTCTAGTATATTCTATATACTGTGATGTTATTATAATTATTTTACTGCCAAATTCATTATTCTATCCACCCTTGGAATGACATGTCACCATACGTGCGTATGTATGGCTTACCGTCTCCACGTCATGGTGTAATTGTTATTCAATACATTAATATTTGGATGGGTATAATAATGATGTGTATTTGATGTAAATAATAAATATAACATGATAAGGATTCTGTATATATTTTATACAATCCAATTATATATTATATTAATATCAAAAAAATGATATTTTCACTCGTGCGTACATACGGATTACCATCTTCACGACATGTTGAGATTCATTTCATTGATGTGTTGTGTCAATGATGTACTGGAAAGAAATAAGGGTTGTACTACAGTACTATTTCATTGAGGATTTTTGATTTTATGGTAATAATAAAAGTGACTCTACAATGAGTTAAACTACTAGGAAATTACATGGTTGAAGGAAAGATAAACCTTAATATGGTCATAATATTGAGGTACTGATTTAGGAATAAGATATGGTTGATTTGGGTAAATTATATTGGTTATTCTTGACTGCATTCAAATTGATTAAAGATTTTTATATTCCATCATTTTTGGAGTTTAAAATTTTTTTGGATGGATGATGTATATCCAGTATTCTATAAGGAATAAGGGAGAATGAATGTAATCAATAAGGTTTTATGGTAATTATGGATGTTTCGGTGTTTTAAAATAATACATGATGAAGGTATTGACATGATATTAAGGGGTAAAAAGGATCTACATTATGTTTACTTTTCATATAAATTTTGTACTGAGAGTTTATAGAATTATTTTGGATCAATCTAAAGGTTGGAATGTATTAAGATTGAAAGGTTATTTTTGGATTTTAATAAATGGACAACACGCAGACCATGTGACGACCTGTCGCGTCAGACAAAGCTGCGGGAATTGAACCCACTACCGTAGTGAAATTGGGATTTATCGCCTACCACTGAACTACGTGATGTTCCTGGATGGTATAATGTTGCTTTTTAAAGGGTTTGATATGTGAATTATGAATTCATTATATTTGTAACACTATACGATTAGGATAAATAGAGTATTTTTGAGTTGTATTATGTTTTGGGGTGAAAGATGAGTTTGTGGTTGAAATTTATTAATGGATAAAAGTCCAATTATAAAGTAATTATATCTCCTTATGATCTTAGAAAATCTCATAAATAAATTCCTCAAAATTAAGAAAATTAACTTAGAACAAAAATGTTTTCCTATATGGTACCTTAGATCATCACAATTTTATGGCTTTGGGATTGTTGGCCTTTTCATAGCCATGTTATCTTCCACTCTCCATCAGATATTGATGGTTATATTTCTCTTAAATATCCATATTTTCCTACATGGATCCCTAGTATGTGTTATTTTCGGTAACCTTCATACTTACCACTCTTTTTTTAAATAGAGGCCTTATTAATTAATTTTTAGATGTGGGATTTCAACTATGATATTTTCAAATGACAACCCCATGTTTCCAATTCCGAGCATAAACTGTGAGGATGAAATTTATTGAAAGAGGGTAGAATGTAACACTCCAATCATTCACGGTATGATTCTCATTGAATAATACAATAGCTTGTGTTATACGCAACTTTAAGTTCTAACACACCACAACCAATCATACTAAAAATTAAGAATAGTAATACCCACTTTTTTAAATTTTATACATTTTATCTTTCAAAATGAACTTCATTTTCTGATTCGGAATATCGAAATTAACTTAGGGTGAAATTTTGGTACTTTTCAGTTAACTTTCATATTTTTATGAATAATGAAAATTACTAAATTTTAATTTAAAAAAACTATTTTAATCAAAAGATTTAATAGTGATAAATTATGAATTTGAGTTGTTTTAAAGTATATTTAGAATACATTTTTACCATTTAACACAATTTTGGTCATTGGACATAATTTCACATTTAAACTAGACATAAGTAAGGGTCAATCTTTTGATAGTTATTATTTGTTAAAAACACGCTATTTGTTTTGACAACCGGAATTAATTTAAATTAATTAATGCAACATATATGTTGTGAATTTGGTAAAATATAAATCATTTTTGAAATCATAAGATCAAAAATAACATAGATCGAATTTTTCGAATTTTTCTGAGAAACATCAATTTTTGATGAATAGTGAAAAAACAGTGAGTTATTGGTTAAAACCAATTTTTTTTATTTAAATAATTATTTATTTAATTTAAATTAATTTATTTCAAAATAGATACATAATAATTATATAATATCATTGTAATTCACTAGAGTCATTTTATAATAATTTTAGATATATAAAAATTTAATTGAACTTTTCACCATCTTTTACCATCCTCCTAGAAGAATTTGAAAATTCCCAAAAATCTTAGTTTTACTGATTCTGTGAGTTGAATTTAAAAAATACGAGAGACACGGTTATTATCAAGGAATAAAATGTGGTTCAATGTGATGAAAATAATTTTTGGTAAATAGTAACTTTTTACTTTTATTTACCACGATTAAATGTAAATAGGGTAATTAAGGGTAAAAATGGTATTAATATTACCCACACACATGTCCTAATTCTATTGGAAAACTTAATATCGACCATAAACAACCTTAGGAATAAAATGTTATCATTTAGAAGCACTTGGATTAGATTAGGAGAATTATTATTATTCAAAGAAGAGTTTAAAGAGTTAAAATCAAATTTTAATAACTAAAACATTTTTTATATAGGGTTTTACATAAGATAAATTAGATTATAAATATTAAATATAAATTTAAAAATATTTCCTACATAATGGTATTTTATTTATAATTTTTAGACATTAAATTAATAAATTTATTTATGAAACAATGATGATGCATTAATTAACTTATTCATTAAAGAATAAAATAAATGATAATATAAATATTAAAATAAAAATAAATTCAATATTTTTATGACATACACAAATTTTCTAGTGGAATATGACTTGTTAGGATATATTCAATGTATTTTTTATGTAATCATGTTGTTATTATTATAACAAGAAATAAATACCAAAAACTATCAAAATTGACATAAAATAGTTTTTAAAACAAATATTATATAATTAATTTATATAATGGTCCTAAAAATATAAGGTTCTGAAAAAAGACTTTTATAATAATATATATGACATTAATAAACCAATTGGGGTTCTATTGGGAGTATATAATATGTTTATCAACCATATAGTGTAAGAATACATAAAGACATTGTAAAAGTTAAATTATTTATCTTAGAGATAAATCTAAATGATAAGGTTATAATGCTAACCTAAACTTGTCGAAAACCTATTGGTTGATTTGTTTTAGACCTATACCCACCTTCGACTTTAAATAATCAACTTTGTAGCCCTTAGAAACCGAATATGAATTTATTATAAAATAATATTTTACATTTTCTCTAAGGTTCCACTCACCCCTCTTATAAAAGGGAACTCCTCATTCCCTCTAATTCACACCTTCTATGCCATTTGGTTCAGCCAAACCCTACCAAAATACCCTCTAAACTATCCTCCCTTCAACATAATGGACTTATATTGATCATTATGCCAGCCTAAGCATCCCTTTTGATCAAATCAAAATGAAGAACCCGAAAAGAGGTAATGATTTCACCACCCTCTTTTAAGTTCCTTTCTTCTTCCACATAGTTTTTCTTTGTTGATTCCATTATAAAATAATAACTCCATTATATTCTATATATTGTGATTTTATTATAATTATTTTACAACCAAATTAATTATTCTATCCACCCTTTGAATGACATTTCACCACACGTGCGTACGTACGAATTTCCGTCTCCACGTTGTGGTGTAATTGTTATTCAATACATTAATATTTGGATGGGAATAATAATGATGTCTATTTGATGTAAATAATAAATATAACATGATAAGGATTCTGTATATATTATATACCATCAAATTATACATTATATTAATATCAAAAGAATGTTATTTTCACTCGTGTGTACGTACGGATTATCATCCTCACGACGTGAAGAGATTCATTTCCAAGTTCACCAATAATCAACGATTATAAAAATATATATTACTAATAGGTATGTAATATATGACATAATAATGCTACTAGAGATATATATATTTAAATATATATGTATTTATCAACTTACATATATCTTATTCACTTACTTCCGTTCAATACTATACGAAAACGGAAACACCGTTTATGCGTACGTACGGACTACCGTGTCCATAAACGGTGTTTTCCATTTCATATATACGTGTATTATATATTTTTATATTCTAAATATATATGATAAATAAATCATTTTTTATATTCTGGATGTATTAAAATCATGACCTATGTGATAAAATCAAGAATAACAAGTTAAAAAACGTACGATAAATAAAGCGATTAGTACCCGAAATATTAATATAACATGGAAATTATTATTAAATGGGTAGTATAAAGTCATAAATGAATAATGTATGATATCATAAATAATAATATGGTTCTTGTATAATTTAATAACATGCTATATTCTTCACAGAGGAGGCTAAACGTACCCTCAACTAAAGGAAAGTGCAAGGTAAAGGGTTTTCATCTCAATCCTTATTTCCATGAGATTCATGCCATATTGCCACTATTAACTTTTGTGTGGTGTATGTACTGCCCATAATTGTATTCTTTATGTAATACATTTTAATTTATCTGTATTTACATATTCATTGTATGATACCTCTTTCATGGGTTGTATTTTTTGTAAGTTACCAAATTGGTAAGGGTTAGTTTAACAATATCTTTATTATCCGAAGTTGTTTTTACGTAAGTATCTACTGGGACATATTTATTATCCATTTACATGTTTTATGAAAGAGTTTTCAAAGGGATAATTTAAATGGACTTTTTACTAAAACATAATTTCAAATATTTTAAATATTTATTCTTCTAACTCTTTCTCATTAATGTCTAAGTCTTCAAAATGGATTTTTAGGATTTATTTATATAGACATGAATGTTTTTAAAATGTTAATTCCTTTAAAAAGATTTAATGTGGTATGGGACACTTTGATTCAAAAATGACTTTAAATGACTTCTTTTCTAAATTTTGTGACTATAAAATGTTTTCATGAAAAAATGGCATTTCTCTCAAAGAGTTTTACAAATCATTTTCATCAACGTCAAAATACATTAATGGATTTTAAAATTGTTTTGAAGTTGATTTATCATGACACAAATCTTCAATATTGTGTTCAAGGTTTTGTTATATGTTTTATTGTGGATGGGTTATTTTTATTCCATTCATGGTTTATTGGAAAAGTATTGACATTTCGTATGCTAGTTTTAATATGAATGTTTATGTTATGTTTAGACCTTTTTATACGAGGAATGCGTTGGACTTAGTAAGTAACGGGAGGAGCCCTCTATAGCTCCTCAATGCATCGGTAGGTCTCATGAGACAAACTAGTGTCTTTGTACGAGGTCTTGACAAAATCTTATTTGTAGTCTTGGCACGAGGCCTTGGCTACGTGGTTATGATAGTCTGACATTATGCATTCCATCATTATGAATGTGGTTATTGATATTGCATGTGATTATTCGACTAGTAGAATATCCATGTGAATATGTAAATGGAATTATTTCATTTTATTTTTTACATATCATGTTGAAGTTAATGTTTAAAAGGATTTTGATTTAGTTATACATTGCCTTAAATGTTTATGCTTCTTTATGAATGATTCTGCTATATTTTTATCGTACTCAGTATCTGAGCTCACCCCTTACTATGGTTAATTTTTCCCAGGAATCCAAAATGTGTATTGTGATTGATATTCAAGGTTAAGGAAAGGGAATAATAGCGTTTATAAAGGATTATTTATGTTGTTTTGTTATAAAGTTTATTGTAACATTCATTTATGAAATCTATTTTCCAACACTACTAAACAGATCGGTCCTTCGGGACTTGATTCCTTGTAATCATGCCAATGTATTAAAATAATGCACCGACTCTGGGTAACTAGGGTCGGGGCGTTACATACACAATAAAGAGAAAAACTATAAATCCTACATGAATGCATATTTTCAACTTGATAAGCACCATGGAGAGAGTAAAAACTACCTTGATCAACAAATGAACAACGAGAAGCACATATCAACATACTCTACATTGAAAGACCATCAAAAGGAACCCAACACATTCCCAAAACCAAAGACATACCATCACAATAGATCTCTAGAAGAAGAACAGAAAAAAACCCAACCATTAATGGTAGAAGAAGTAAGCACATATCAACCATAGATTTCCAACAAACTACCATAAATATTTTCATACCAGGGTGGATGAACAGGGTTTTAAGAACACATATTTGTGCCTATGGTTAAACCAAAATGAGAGGATGAACAAAAAATGGTCAAATAAGTGAGGGTTCAGCTGAAAAAGAATTATAATACTTCACTTTATCAATGGATTACATGAAGTATAATCCCCTTCCACATCATAAAATACACAGGGACCGGTTTATACTTAAAAATTTGTCGCATGTTGATTTCATTTTATTTCTTCTAACACTGACACATTGCATAGAAGGAAACCAAATTTTATGTCATTTATTTGTTATACACATCTTGAAATCATATTTAACATTTTGTAAATGTTTTTCATAGTTTGATACCCCCTTTCACATCATAAATGTTAGTTGATCCAAACTCTCAACACTTGAACTCTTCCAGACTCCCTCTAAGACTCATCTGAACAAATCCAACACACAAAAATGTTACTGTGACGGACTAGGAAGGCATGAAATATTACATTATATACCCCTCAAATTATTATCACCCATGAGAAACCAAAACTAATCCAAGATGAAAAATGGGTCTTAAATGTCACCATGTGAGATACCTATCATGGATTTCATCATACCTCAAACGTTACTACCAAAAAAAAGACAAACAAAAAGACCAAAAATGTATCAGACATAATCATCACCATGAAAGCAAATAAAAAATCGTCTCCTCTCTAACAACATAATTTCATAAAAAATTCTTATCCATCTCAAACTCAATGAACCAAATAAAACAAACAATACAACCAACTAACCACAATGTCCTAAGCATAATAATCTATGAGTTTCATCATCAAAGTGAAAATACTATCTTCTCTAGGAAGCCCTTACTCACCCACACTGGTTTAAACTCATCAAAGTTTATGAATCTCGATTAGGAATCATGTCAACCCATTTTCATATTTGAAGAATTTGTCACACATCACCACACACACATCACAAAATAAGAAAAAAACACGTTTTATAAAATAAAAGTATTCAAACTTGACACATAAATTATAAAAAGATTAAAAAAATCAACAAATATCTATGTAATGACCATTCAACTATGTCTCTATGTCCCATGTACTCTCTTATAGGACACCTTTCCTCCACAAAACACAAACCATCAAATTGGTCCATCCACACAACACCTTCCCCTGACGATCCTTGATCACCACTGGCCTCTCTACAATCATGAAATTACCCTGGATATTTAACCCTCTTATTCAAATGGAATGGGATAAGTTTTCATGATACTAATGAATATGAGTGTCTGAAAGGATTTTATGGAACCTCTCCAACCACAGTGGCAACACAAACATCTACACCACCTTTATAACTCACCCAAACACCTCTAAGGGACTAGAAAACATGTGATAAAGATTACTCTATATTCTAAACCTCCTCTTACCATTTCAAGGGGAATCCATAATGAACATACGGTCCCAAAACATGAACTTCATGGTTCATATCCTCTGATTGACGTAAAACATATACTCGTCATGTACTACTTTCATCTTCTCATGAAAAAGCTAAACATCTTTTTCCATTTTCTACACAGCATTGGGAGCATGAACGGATGTATCCCCAACCTTTATCCAGCACAATGGAGAATGACATGGTCTTCTATAAGAAGAGACAAACATTTCAAAGATAAAAGAAGTGTGATTGCGATTATAATATGAAATATAATCCAAAGGAAGGTGTTGTACCAAAAACCTTCTAATATCCAAGAAGCATGCTCGGAGCATATACTCAAATTTCTAGATAGTCTGTTCTGTTTTCCCATCTTTCTAAGGGTGGAAAGTAGTGCTGAGGAATTACTGACAACCCAGAGCATACTGAAATCTCTTCCTGACTCATGAGGTAAAATATGATTATCTATCTAAGACAAAAGACCTCATTTCTCTATAAAACCTAATAACCTGATCAATGTAACTATATTCAAATGAATAAATTGTTTGTGACTCCTTGATCTCTATAAAGTGGGCTGATTTCATCAATCAATCCATGACCACATGGATATCATCACATACTTCATGATCAATAGGTAACCCTGTGAAGAAATCCTTCGATATGTCATCCCAATTCCACTCTGGAACCTGCAATGGCTTAGAAAATCCACCATGAACACAATGGTCTACCTTTAATTGTTTCAAACCAATAACATCACCGCATACTCTACTAAAAACTATTTAGTCATGGGTTACAAAAACCACATCCTCAAGCCATGGTAAATTATAAAAATTCTTTGGTGTACTTCAAAAGTTGAGCTATGATACTCATGAAAGTCTCATTGAGCCTTACTACTAGAAAAAAAAACCTTCCTTTAATCAAAATCGGGTCTGGACTATCCTTTGAACATACCATAGGAGAATTACTATGGCCAACAGGACCATACATCACCTCTTCCTATGAGTCTCACTTGTATGACTCTTCCACCTGATGAATTCGATAAGATTGAACCAAAATTTGGAAAAATATTGTCCCCTACCATTATCCACTATTGTGTCTATTTGTAAGGCAACAAACTCCTATAATTCTCTCCATGAATCCATAGACCACCGAACAACACACTTTCAAGACTTCTTGCTCATATTTTGGTTACAAGATTTACATTTCCAAAGGAGTAAGAGATTTAAAAATCTTAATCAAGAATAATATCCACCCACATACTCTTCCAAGAGTATATATCTCATTGGGAAAACATATACTCAAACTCTTATTATCCCTTAATACCAAAAACTAATCCACAATGAGGTAATGCCTCTACAACATCAGTGGAAACACAACTACCAATAGAACCAGATCATGGGTGGAACAGTTATATTCATGGGGATGTAACATCCTAGACCCATAATAGATCAGTAGACTCCTCTACAACAATTCACAACCTAATACTAGAGGAGAAGCATAAAAAAACAAAAAAAACATCACCTCTAATTATATTTTCAAAAGAACAAGAGCACTGAATCAATTCCATTTTAAGAAATGGAACACTGCATGGCACTGATCAATTCATAAAAAAGATTTTTTCCTTCTTATACAAATATTAAAATGGGAATACAATTCAATAGAAATCAAGTACAAACCTCCGATAATATCATTTGAGACTATGGAGACTGTGAAACCCTTCCATAATCTTGGGTCCTTCCTAAGATACAAAATCTTCAGCCTTGTATGGTACTATATCCACACGTTGTTGAGACACCATATGCCCATATAAATACACCTATCATGTCCAGAATATATACTTAGACAACATTCCATAGAGAAAGTCGCATCAAAGAACACACAAGACAGTTCTAACATTCTCGACATTCACCCGCCTACAAACTCATGTAGTTCAATACATCATTAATGAATAATATAAACAACTAATAATAATAAATAATGGACAATAGAGTTCATAATCCCTAGGAACATAGTTCGTTCATTCATAACATTGAATGTAATAAATAAAAACATTCAGTTCTCATACCCCCACATAAAGGCTGTCATCGAGATATCACCATTCTTCACCTTTAACTGGAGGTACCCAGACCATAGATCAATTTTAGAAAACCAACTCACCCTTATTAGCTGGTCATAATGATTTATATCCATCGAAGAGGATACCATTTTTTGACAATCAGTATATTCAACCTCTAGTAGTCTATACACACTGTTAGACTACCATCCACAATCATTGATAACAATACTGGATCAACCCATGGTGACATGATACACTAGATAAAACCCATCTGCATCAGATCATCCTCCTGATTCCTCCACTCTTGCTACTCATAAGGTTCCATACAATTTGAATCCATTAATATCAATGATGTAGCTTGATGTAGGTCTATCCTCGTCATAAATTCACATTGAGGAGGTAGTATCACAACCTCTATGGAAATACATCCAGGAACTCCCTAATAACCCAAGGAAGGTCCACTGTCATAACATACAGTGACTCTGATAACAACTCACTAAACCAGGATTGAAGTGGCTCAACACGCCGACTACCAACCTAAAGACTCCTCACACCAACAAAAACCATGCATTTTTAATCTACGTCTAAAAAATTTTATCTCTAATCATAATTGATAAAATTATGTGATTTATTAAACTACTTGATTCCATTGATGACATTGTTTTACTACATCTCTAGAACTATATGATTCCCACATAATGGATGTGGTGTCATCATCAGTCTACACCCTGAGCATGCTTCAAACACGTTTGCTTGGCCTATGGCTGGAATACTCAACACTTGTGGAATAAAAATCCTCAATACATATAGTCTAATATTGTGTGTTAATTTTGGTGAAACAAATGGGTGTGAAGATCCCAAATCAAAAAATTCTCACACAAGAGTACTGAACAAACAGAACGTACATTTTAAATTCTATGGACCATTTTTAACTGCTTCCCTCACTATGTGAAACGGACCACACCCATCTCATCTACCTCTATGATGATAACTACCTTCATGATAGTGATTAGGTCCTGACCCCAAAAAATGATGAATATCATGTGGTTGGACTCTATCTACACTTTCTCCACTCGACATAATAGAAACCTACATCCATTTTTTTAGAAACAACCTCACTAGAAACTATTGTTGAGGACGGATTTGAAGCTATCCACCTACACCAATCAATTATCTGGGAAACTATGGGAACGATCTATAGTGATGGATGTGAACCTTAGGACAAAAACACAATGGGATAAAGATGGTAGGAAAATCATTAAAACCAATGGAACTAGAAGGAGGTAATCAAATATACAAAGGCTGAATACCTACTAGTGGAAACCTTGAAGGACCCAATACTTAAGACCTTCCCTTGAAAACTATAAACCTCACACAATTCTGATGGATCCCCTATCATACTAATAATACATACTAGTGGATCTGTTGGATCACGTCTTCCTTCTTTTGAACCTCTCGATTATGCTATCAATGAAAATGAATTAATTGCATACTATATTAATGGACTGAGGGACTCCTCATTCCATCTCGCACAAGTATTCTCACGTGGAAATATATGCGGGAAAAATTAATAAGTTCCATTTACATGATTCCAAGATCCTAGAATAAAATTCTCCCAAATAGAAGAAAATGAATCTCTCAACTCGTCACTACCATCATGGTTATATAAATTAACTCTCCTAGAAAATCATTTTGGAAACCCTCCCACACAATGTAGGCCTCATTCTACTCAACATGATAAAACATCAACCACTCACACACAACTCCTAGCATTTGACTATATTCCAAAGGGACCATATACCCCATTGGGGTCCGTAACAAACTAATAGAAATCCCACGTTCCTCTATCCATATCACTTTCTCTACATCTGAAACACTTCCCTCACACATCCCCGAACTGTGCCACTAAAAACTGAGGAATATATTATTCCATTGATCATCCTCCACAACCAGATCAACATAGTGATGATCAGATAAATTATATATTTTATCCACATCTACCTGATCCAAACAGAGATGATGACCAAGATCCATAAATGAAATCCAAACAATGATTTCTTAATCTCTAGTTTTATGGAATTTTATTTAGAATTATTTAAAATCATTTATTTAATTTCCTCATTTTGAATATCCCAAAACAACCCAATTCAATCAAGAACAAAATTCATTATTATTCATGTACCTTTTTTAGGTCCATGCAATACAAGTAGTTACATCTCACTTAATCATTCAATAAGCTCTGGGTCCCTTCACTTGATAACGAGGGACCTCAAATCCCATTTCCTAGCCAGTCTCCAGGTCCTATTTTACAACACAAGGTAAAATAAAACTTTTTCCATACCACCCCATACATTAATCACTATTCTAAGATCCAAACTCCATCTTATCACTCACCACCATATTTGATACCACTCTATCACAACCCCCTCTATCCAAATACAGCACAATGAGGGGAGAGAGATGATAACCCGTGAGTGCCACTACTAGTCGACCATGGTTCGATAAGTAGCACCAAGGGTGTAAAACGATGATAATCTAAGAAGAATTAATATTTTAAATAAGAAATACAAAGAGGTAGATTATCAAAAAAATATCTCCAAATTTTTTTATAAAAATGAAACCCAAACCTTCCCAAATGTGTGTATAAAATAAAACTAATACTGATTCCAAAAGTCTCCATGGAAAATAACCAAAAGTAAAGCTAAAGTTGTGGCACAAAAACTGATAAGGATCTAAGAAAGTATGTTCCCACATGATCCATGAAATCCACCCAGAAACCATAAATTATTTTTATAAACGTATGGTGAGAATACAATTATTCATACTCAGAAAAACAGAGTATCTAGTGAAAATATAAATGAAGAATACTAATTTCCCTATGAGAGGCTAACAGAACCAAACAAAACATATTAAGGTATAGTAACCATCCCTTACTCACCAATGAAAATGCACCATGAAACATATATCAATTAATATAATATATTTGAAAGAAGATCGATAAGGGTACCCACACCACTTTCCCATCGGTATGCTCCTTTCGACCAAAATCATATGTACCGGCCCTCCTAACTATTCTGTACACCACACCGCATCCCACCTGCACACACCTAGTCTTCATAACCCATCCAGCCAACACACACATAATAATCATAACGCATCACATCTCATCTTGAATACACTTGATTATATAGATCACACATATCATCCTGAAAACACATAAGACACCGCGTCACATCTCATCCCAATGACACCTAGGATACAACAACAACCATCAAATGTACTAACATTACTTCATCCAGTGAAAAACCTACTGATCATGGTGACATATAGAAAAAGAAAGGGATCACATCCATCTGTAATTCTCACCAGATGTTAGAAAAAACAACCCCCCCCCCCATGACCATGCAGTTGTTGGGAACATAGTTATCAGTGTGGTTGGGGTGCATATTTAATCACAGGAATGTACATTCTATACATATATATATTTATTTATTTATTTATATGACTATAATACCAACCTATGGGTTTACAATGAAACTAACCAAATCACATCATTTAACCTTTTGATGCTACCTCTAAATGAATTAATTAGTATCTAAAACATCGATTTTAAAATGTAATGATCCTTGAAAATTGTCATCACATTTCACTACTTTTAAACACCCATTCATTTAATTATTTACCTTCCATCACCATTAATCAAAAAACCAATAATTAAATTATTTATAAATATATCTCATTAAATTATCCAAAACAAACCATTCAATTTTAAACATTATTAAAAAATATTTATTCATTCCATACATAATCAAGAATCTATCATAAAGAAACCCTCACCTTGTTGCTCCAAAATCACAATCAATGAAACCACCACATCATCACTTGAAAAGTATGTTCAAATAAACCACCTCCTCATCACCCAAAAGAATGACCACAAAAGACATCATCCCCACATGCCTCAACTATACAACACAAAACCAAAAGCATGACCTCATATCAAAACACATCAATATATTTTTTTAAATATAAAAATGGGGTTTTTACCAGATTCCACTTTAATTTAGGGGCATTATCACACAAACCAAAACCATGGGGAATCCATTTCATTAGAAATGTATAATTAATTAACCAATTTAATTTTTGGGTGATATTACAACAATAAAAACATTCACAATAGTCACAAAACATATATCCAGCAAAAACAATGACACCAAAGGCCACAAATTATTTTGTGGGGAATAAATCCCGAACAACCATGACATAATTAATAATATCAACGCTATAAAAGATTGCAAAACAAAAACTGTTTTCCATTTAAAATCTATATTAATGAATTATTTATATTTTAATAATATGGAAAACCATTATCCTTGGATAGAAAATGCAAACCCCTACTACATGATACACAATAAAAAGAAATGAGGAAAATTCTACCTCCAGGATGACATTAATCATGTTGTACACAATATGGTGGGGAAGAATGCCGTTAAAAAACAACCACATTACAAGAACCATAGATCTACCTAAACTTAATCCTAATACCATCAAACACAACCAAAAACACACCCCAAACCAAGAAAACACCACTCCAGTGGATACTCAGGAGAAGAATGATAGAAAACCAACCCAAGAAGAGAGAAGAATAAACCAAAGATCAACCATGGATCAACAATGAATAACTAATGAAATCAATGTACCAAGGGAGATGAATATGATTAACTGAAACCCCAGGGGAGACTAGGGTTATCCTAATGCAAGAGGAGGAAGGATTAACAAACAAATGAATAAGGGTTCAATCCAAAAAGAATTGGAAAACTTCACTCGAATGGGGGGATTTATTGATGTGTAATCCCCTTTCACATCTTGAAATCCACAGTCTTATGTATCTTGTGAAAAATGAATCACCTATTCATTTTTTATATCTAACACTAACACATTACTTGGAATAAAACCCACTATCATTTCATGTAATTTTTCTACACTGTTTGAATCTAACTTTCATGTTGTGTAATTTTTTTCACTACGTGAAACACACCTTCATGTCATGAAAGCTCTCTGCTCATTGATCGCAACAACCATGCTACTACAAAAATATTCTAATCATTCTATGAGAACCGAAAACACAAGAAAAATGAAAATGTAATTGACCAAAAAGGCACCGACTATTACGTGATATACTAAATGCATTTAGATCATTAGTTTCTATACCATGATGGTAGAGTATTGATAATTCATAATCCTTGATAACCACTAACCACTGTTATTGGTTGATATTATGATCTTTATATGTGAATATATCTAAATATAAGGATCGTGTTATATTAATATATATCAATACTCTTACATAGAGATAGTGATTCCAAATTTTCAATGTCGATATCATAGCCGATGAGTACAGATCGAGTGTGGGATATTTTTTATCTTGATCTTTTAAATGCCTTTTGGTGTAGGATACCAGTTTACCATTTTATCGTCATTAAAAAAATGAATCCCTTATTTAATGAATTGACGTTTACCTCTAAGAGTTCCCAACTTACTAGTATTGTATGTATTGGGGTAGTGATAAAACTCCTTTTCAACTCCTTTATTATGTATTAACATTCACGTTTCTAGGAAAAATGTACATACTTTTTAGTCATCTTGGTTGGTGGGTATGAAAATATTGTGAATTTGTTCATAAATACTCAATAATTCCCATCAAGGCCAATAAAAAAATGACAAACCGTTACAAATATTGGCCCGAGCCACTCTTAAGTTTTCTTTTTCATGGAAGGGTTGAAAAATATTACTTTTTTGGTAATAATTTCTCCAAATAAAGATACTTCCTCTTTCAATAACTCACATTTACTTTACATTGTTAGTGTTAGTAACATATTCTATTAGATCTGATACAAATTTTGGAATCATAATATATATGAAAATTAGAAAAATTCAAGATGGGGTGAACTGTATGTTAAAATATTTTCTATTTAATCTCAATGAAATATATTTTAACAATGATACACTAATTGTTTTCAAAAAGCCTCTAAGGTATTATAATGGTAATCAGACATGGCCCTCAGGATGGATGAACATGGTATCCTAATCATGTATGTTCTAATATGTATTGTATATGTCATTATGTGTTTTTTCATAAAAATAGTTAGAAACATATTCTGGGTTTAATCTTGTTCATAGTATAAATGATTTAATAAGAGTTAGCACAAAAGGAATAATAATAACAATGGTTTTGATAAATCAGATTATCATTAAAGTAGTTGTTATATCATTAAGCATATAGAATTACAATAATTTTAATAACATATTACCAATGTAATACCATGTAGAAATATTTTATCATAATCAAAACTATTACGATAATAAAATACAAATAGAAAGAATAATATAACATTATTCACTTTCAATTATAATTTCAAATATAAGAAAATAAATATCATTAAATAGGGAGATGAATATAATAATTTTTACCCAAACAGTAGGGTATTCAATCACCTAGGCTAAAGTCCCATATTTTATTCTTCGAGAAATTCTATCTTTCTATTACTAGTGAAATCCCTTTATATGGTGATTGGATTGTCTATATCACTATCCTAGTGTTCCCTCAATATGAATATCATCTTGTCTATATCACTATACATATGATCCACTGATATGATGATCATATTTTATGTCTCGTTGTCCACTTTTATACCTCAATCGTATTCACAATAAGAACTGACAAAGAAAATATGAAGTCAAAATTATTACAAGTATGTGGAACAAGTGTTTCGCTCATTTAATTTTTGATCACTCTCACACTAAGAATTTTGAAGATGACAATTTTTATCAGTCCAATCAAAGCTCTTTGGTTGTCTATGTATTTATAGGTTGCTCCCCTATGGTCATATGGATTATCAAATGGTCATTTTCCCTATTTTTTGTGATGATTAAAGAATTGAAAGGTCAAAGGACTAATTAAAAAAAAAATTATCCTAATTATTTTTCATATAGACCATTTTCAGTGTAAAAGTTATTCCAATACAATAGAATATAATTTTCTAGTAATATAATTTAATCTTAGGTAAATCAAATTGATATCTTTATAATATGTCCATATGATTTTTAATGAGTATGATTTTGATAGTATCGGCTCCGATGTAAATTCTCTTTAAAAAAAATTACATTATAAATGATAGAAAGATAATATTTAAATCATATTAGATATAGTTGAATAAGATCATTATCAGATCTAGGCTCAATACTATAATTCTAATTAATAATGTAAGTTTATATTTACGAACACATTAATACGAAATCTACCTATGGAAATGAATATATGTAATATATTAAAACATTATTAAAATACATATGTTATGAAAGTGTTAGTAATCATATATGTAAGGAATAATTTCTGATTTTGAAAACAAAATAATTAAAAAAATAAAAAATAATCTTTTGACTCAACATAAAGTTCATACAGATTCTCCCTTTGAAATTTTTTTAGAAATCAATTCAAATGGTCCTCATAATACTATTTACTCTTAGTATAGATCGTAATAGAATCTATAAATACTACCAAATTTTTTTGATATAATAATTAGATACTATTCATTATGTCCCTGAAATTTCATGAAAATTAGTGTGTCTAAAGGAATCACTATGAACACATAGTTTCTATACCTCAATCGAAATACATTATTGGTAATAACTTATTTCCTAACCATTAAGTGGAGATAGTTTGACTAAAGGCCCACTATAGTGAAATTCTCATCCCCATGAAGTTTATTGATCATATAATCTATCCATTACATGGGATATTTTTTCTACATTATGATTTTTTTGAGCTCATGATAATCAATGTAGAGGTGCATTGATCCATCATCCATCTTGATGAAGTGGTTTGGAACACCACATCATCAAGCACTCAGGTTTATAAAACCCATGTATTGAATCTCTTCTAATGGATTATTCAGTTCCTAAACTATTATGGTGGCCAAAATATAATGTGTATTTAATATGGAAAATGATATAGGTATGTGATTAAATGATAATTCAACCTCTCAGTCATGTGGAAGACTATGGAAATCTTCAGGGTGATCATTAACATAGCCCCTCACAATGTGAATGTCTTCAAGCGTAATCCTGTACATTGCATCAATCACGTGAGATAGATATTCTGGGTCATATAGAAATAATATCCACAATTGAAAATATATTTTTAATGTAAATTCATCCTCATATTTACACTTCTACAAAATATTAGGATCCCTCAGAATGTGATGAGTGATCTTTCTTTCCTGATAGTTGATCTTGTTTTGGTATAAATATATCTAATTCATTACCAATAAAATATTATAATTCACAAATGGATGTAATACCTGATTTTTTGGGAGTTTTACTCAATAATTATTTAATTGGAATAAATATATATTTTTTATACAATAAATTACCAATTTTTTGTCGTCACAGATAACTCAACCATCATATTTTGAGGTTGTGTTTGAAAAAACCTACTAAACCTTTATGATATTAGAAAATGTGTAGAACCAAAATAAAAAGAAAGAATTTCTTCAATATTGAAAAAGGATCATAATGTTCACCTCATCATTTTCAGGATCCACATCAGAATTAGTGATTAAAAATCTCTTTAATTATCTCCTTGGAGGTTGTTGTTGCCTATTTCCTTTGATAACCCTTGGCATAGGGAATTGGATTATATAATGACAATTTCACATGAAATTTAAACACATCACTAAATGTTGAGTGTTTGTCTAAACCATTCATTATTAATTTACATTAGCGGTATTCGTTAAATAAAATCAGAATGAATTCTCTTAAATACCCACTCTTCTAAATTTAAAAAACCTCCTAGTTCCCCATAGGTACTTTCTAAAATGCTTTTTCTCTTAGTTTTTAAAATCATGGATTATGGGTTTTTATTCCTTATTTAGATATATATACTGATAATCCCACATTAAAATACAGTTTCCTATTTTTTATATCAATGTCTTTGAGACCATTAAGAGTCTCTGATTTTAAAATATCAACATTATGGGAATAGAAAAAAATTTCATCATAACTATACAATCATTTGGTCACCAATGATTTTCATATCCTCATATATAATCTAAAAAATAACCTATCAACCTTGATTTTAGTGTTCATGATTCTGATCGATGTATATCATGCATGAATTTAATGACTTCATCACATGCCATAATTGACTCATCTTCCTTTAACATCAATCCAAAGAACTACCCATCCATCTTTAGATGAAGAGTTCATGAAAATATGTTGTTTGAAAAAATCGTATCTTCAATCCTTCTCAACCCATGTAATAAATTCCAACCTTATAAATTATGTATTTATTCAGTTTCCACAACTGATCATCTTCTATAATAGAACACCAGTCTTCCAATAAAAAATTCTATTATTCAGAGCATTGACAATCAAATAATATACTATCAATGGAGTTAATAAAATTATCCATGAGAGGATTATCATAAGATACAATAAAGATTTGAGGCTTTGTTAATATTAATGATTTTACATCAACTAGATATTTCTAAGGTGAATTATGAAATTCCACACGATTCATGTTATTATTCATAATTTCAAGTAGTTGATCTTGTACTTTCAGGTTGTTTGGGGATATCGTTGTAATCATATTTGGATCCTCATTATGAAAATCATCAAAATTCTTATAACATTGATTTTTGGTATTGGTTCTCTTATTTTCAACCATTAAATAATAAAAATATGTAAAATATATTGGGGGATTTAATACATTTATAATAAGTATATAGAAAGGAAACATTGAACAGATGATGATGAAATTGAAAATGGAATGTATATCATAACATTTGATTCCATAACATTAAATCTAAGTTATCAATGGTGATATAATTATCTATATGGTACTTATTAAATTTTTATAGTCTTGATATTGAAAAATAAATAGAACATCCTATGATTCTAACTTTAGAGACCATATCCTTCTATAAATATTATTACATGATTATACGAATAATTATCCATCGAATATAACCCATATAACGTCTCTTATAGTTCCTTTAGACGATTTGGATAAAAATTAGAAATAATGGAACAAAAATGAATAAAAAAATTATTTAATCTCTATAATGAAGTTATAAATCAATTGGATCTTGTATAAAAAAATAGGATAACCAGTGTAAATAAATAGACAAATGGAATATCTAAAATGCCAGGTAATGAAACAAAAATGGGAATAAAGAACAACACATGAGTGATAATGAATAAAATGATAACATGAATTCATGAAACATGAATTATCATACAAAATTATAGCACCTAGATCATGTATTCAATTGATCCTAGGAATATAGTAATTTTGAATAAACATATATCAAGAAAAAAACACAAATCATGGAAAACATAGAAGACTATATAACGTGGTTTGAAATGTCCCATAATTAATTAGGTTTACTCTCCATTATAATACATGATGTCAAATGAGGCTAAATATTTCCCAATTCATTGGTAAACAGTCTTAGAGTAACCACCATAACATGTTCATGTGCATGTGTACCACATAAATAATCAAGCATTATGAATAAAACATAATTGTTACAGATGTATTGAAATAGGTTTCATAATTACGACAAAAGGCATAAACAATGGGTGTATCATAAAGGTATCAATTAATTAGGAGGTTTAAATCGTATTTTGACATAAATAATGGAAAAATAAACATATACGATGATAAAATATATCAACCTAAGATCAAAACAAGAAAAAAGCGTGGTTATGTATATTGGGAATTGTGCTTCATAAGTATAGATTAAAGAGAAGAGGTAGAGACCCTTTATAAGGGGTAAGAGAATAATAATTTACTTAGTAAAAATAGTTTAATAAAATGGGTTTCAAAATAAGAAGGATTTTTTTATAAATGATATAATTTTTAAAAAAATCATTGATTGATTCTTTAATGTATCCAAATAAAATAGGGAAGGTCCCATAGATCATCTTTTCAAAAGGAATTTAGAGAAGAACCTTTATGATATATATATATGCATCAAAAATGATTAAATAATAATTTCATATTTCTGTAAGACATATATATATATATATATAATAGAAGAATTAAATAAGATGTATGAAATGATAAATTGAGGTTGATTGATATATATTATAACTTAATGTAAATATAGAGGTTTGGATAGATCTTTACCTTATGTCGGAATGTGTTCTTCACTTCCACATAATGTCATGTATAATTAAATAAGATCATTAGTAATTTAATTTAGAACATATTAATCATATATTTGATTTATTATAATATTATTATATTCATTTATGGTTTTGTATGTGTTATAATGTTTCATTTAATTGTTCTGTAAGGGTTTATTCCAAGGTTTTATAATCATTTCCCTTGACTTTAATTATAGGAGTTATTATCAAATGGAAGAAAAAATATAGAAGTGGATTGTTAATGGTATGAATAAAATTCCAGAATGAAAAATATTAATTCATTTGATAAAATGTATATGATAAATGTAAATTTTATTTTTGAGGTTTTTTATCAAAAAAAAGTAGTTTTGTTCTATATTATAATATTATGTACATATATTTTCTACATTGCATGAAACATGTTATAATATAAATATAAATTTTTTATCAATTATAATAGTTTTATGACTATCCTTGAAAGTGGTAATCTATGATGAAAACTCATCATCCATGAATTTGATGAATCGATACCACATGGATGTTGTTTTCATTATTAGAATAAAAGAAGAATAAAAGATAGGTGATAATTGATATTCAATTTACACAAAAATATAGAATATCTATGATATAAGAGTTAACATGTCAGTTTTGGTAGATGGGTAATGGATTAGGTGGTAGAAATAAATAATTTTAAAGAGAAAAGTGGATTATTTTACCTATTGAATAACATCTCTTTGAGAACCTCCTCATAGAAGTTTGGGTTTTTTTTTGAGACTAGAATTTCTTGTACATGGAGATGATTATATGGAAGGGAATTGGGAAGTATTTAGAAAATAAACATGGCCCTAAATCATTGAGGAGAAAGGGTGGTGAGGGTAGTATTAATAGAGGATGAGGGGATTGTTTTTTATTATTTTATTTTTTGTATTATTAATTTTATACTAGGCTATATATATTTATGATTAAAAAGAAAATATAATGTAAAAATCTAGGAAAGATAAAATAAATGGGTTCTTACATCAACCATAAGTCAACCATGGTTAAAAAATTCATGTATTTGTTAATAGCTGTAAACCATAGTATTTCACTACCATTTTTAAAAAAAATAACAAAAACACATCCTAACAACATATCAATGTGTAGATTTAAAAATTGGGCTCCATTTTATATGAATTATCTTATAAATACTATAAATTTATTTATAAATAAGAATCATAGTTTAACCAAAAAAGACTATGATTAATATTTAAAAAAACATTTAACAGTTTGAGAAAATTAATAAAATTATCATAAAATTGTATTGTTATTATAATAAATCAAATTTTAATTTATGAATCTATTTTTAAAAAAATAAATTTTATATAAAATTATTTTATTATTATAAAATTACGAAAAAGATTTATGTTTCAAAGAAACACCAATATTAAATTTATCATTTCAAAAAAAATATTTACTTATTAAATGATATAAATATAATATATTTTTATTTAAAAGACAACTAAATTATATTGATAATATCATAACTAAGGATACTATTTTAAAGGCCACATTTCTATCCCTAATGGTAACATTACTATTCTATTATCCATATTATTGTGAAAATGGTATGGGTTCCTTAATTTTTATAAATACCACATCTTTCATTAATTCCTTATTTACACATACATTCACTTAAGGATATATATATATATATATATATATTCGTCATCAATATAAATACAATGTTTTATTTGTATAACATTTATCATGAGTGTGGTCATTCAATTAGATCAAGAAGATCCATATTTTCCAATTCTTATTAAATTGTTTTCTATTCATTTTCCCAATGTAATATTTGGAATTTTTATTAGTTTGTTTTCTAACTAAATTATGATTCATATTGTTTGGTAATAGTTTTTATTGGGTTATTTATGTGATGTATGTACTATATAATACATATAATAATTTTACAAAGTCAAATTTCTGTGATAAAATTCTACGATATTATATGAATTATCAATATGTAAAGATGAGAAACTAAAAAAATTCACTGAAATAAATATATTAATAAAATAATTAATCCAAGGAAAATAAAAATGAATAAATTTCATGTATAATCGAACTAAATTCTAAATTATTTATGTAATTAATAATTGATTTCATAATCTAAGTCACCATGATATTTATACAACAATTTACTTTTTCTAATACTATTTTATCCATGGGTAGGTATATATCAAAAAACCAATTAATGCATTCTTACTCATTCACCTCGTGAGAATATCAATACATATAGGGACTATATAATTATAGGCCCCAGTGATCAATTCATGTCCAATATATCCCACTAATCCTATGTGTTATATTAAATTCAAGAATAATATTCCATAATAGTACATATAAATAAAAAATAAAGAATATTGATTTTATAATATTTCCATAATTAATAAAATAACACTCAATGAAAAAAATATTTTGTAAAAATTGAATATGGTTTATGAAAAAATAATATCCATTATTACAAAGAATATTATGTTTTATGATAAATATAATTTCCAATTAAAAATGATGAAAAGAATGATTTTCAATCAAGATAAATTTATGTATCATATGATTAATCGAGATATGAGAGGTGACCAAAATTTCACTATAAATATATATTGTTTCAATATAATCATGAAAATTATAATACTGATGGAAATATAAGAGAAAATTTAAGATGATTAATAAGAAAATTTATTTTTAAAGATATTAAACTATTTTAAAGGAATCTAGATTTTAGAAAAAATTTGGCGATCGTGATTTCTATTATCATTGTATAAGTTAAAAAACATTCGAATTGCAATTTTTCTATAATTACACTTCAAAAAATATGAAACATATTCCATTAAATAAAATTTTAAAATTAAATAATGAAAGAAAATATCTTTCTTAAATAATTTGACTATATAATGGATATTTTTTAAAACCATTTTTAAAAACATTTACATGGAAGAAAATATATCTGATTTATAGAGAAATAAAATTAATTTTTCTTTTAATGTTTTTTTTCTTGTTTCATTTACCAAAGAGTGGAAAATTAAAAAGAAATTCTGGATACAAATTAAAAAACTAGTGGGGAATAATATTATTGGATTACAAGAAGGATAAAATATAATATTCCATCAATTAAGGTAAAACATGACCCCATGAAATTGAGATTGTAAAATCGATTCTAACCATTGTAGTATAATTCATGGTGTAACCCCTATAATGAATAAAACAAAAATTAAAAATTAATCATCGGGAATAATGTTTTATTTAAGTTAAATAAATATATGGGGAAGGTTATACACCAAAAAACATTTAATATTTTTATATTAACAAATATTTCCCAATGAAATGGATATTGTGATGAAATCCTATACAATGAGGATATAGTTGAAGATATAATTAATCAATATATTTATTATATTTCTAAAATTTACATCTGAATAAAACATGTGGGAATACAACTTAATATAATTATAATACATTACATGTATAGTCAGATAATATCTATGACAATTAAGAATTAATATAACCAGATAAGATGAAAATTTTTAATGATATTATTTACCTCTGGGTAGCTTTCATGAATCAAACATATGGATGAAATAAATCAAATTAAATCATAAAAATATAATAATTATTTTGAATTCTTTAATTAACTTGTAAAAGGATTAGTGTATATATCATATAAAATAAACGTAGTGTATACTATTAAAATATCCCACATTGAATGTAAATTTAGCAGATGTCCCTTGTTGTGTGAGAATCACCCTAGTTGAAAATGATATAAAATAAAGTATAATGGTTTCAATAATGTTAATAATTTATACTTGAATAATAATCATATTTATAACTACATATACGATGTTTTTATAACATTTTATCACCCTTTTTTTGTAATATTCAATTATTATCAATGATTTTGCAATTAATTACATTGTTTCTCATTAATGATTTGCTTTAGAAGTTTTGGTTATTTTACATGGAATGTAGATAAATAATATATATATCTATATAAATGATATATATATATATATATATATAATTTTCATACTTTTGATACAGTTTTGAAAAAATTCTTGATTTTGTACATGGAAAATGAATCTCATCACTTCTTTGGTATGTCAGGTCATATATACACAAGGGAGATGATATAATTTGCATAATCGGTAAAATAGTAAGGAATAAGATGAAATATTAATATTAAAAAACTAATATAATCTTTTTTGGTATTTAAATTCATTATTTCTATCATAATTATAGTCAATGTGGTTCAATGATGGAAAACAAATTACATATGTCTCTGAGGTTTAGGCCACCATACAGATGAGCATCAGATTCATTATGAATTTGATAGAGAAGGAGATGAATAAATGTTATAGAGTCAAAATAATAACATATTAGTGTATGGTATGTATTAGTGTTATAAAATTTTAATTTTTAACACATAATTGAATGCAATAAAATAAAAAAAATAAAAAAAACAAGAAAATAATGTTCATTACCATCAATTAGAGAAACCTCTTTTTCAACTATTCATATGGACCCTAGGGTTAGTATTTTTGAAAATAAATAACTATAGAATATGCATAATGTTTATGGACATAGCTATTTTAGGATTTGGCTAAGAAAAATGGATTGAATGGTATGAATAATTGAGGGGAGGGAGGGTTCTTTTTATAAATTAGGATGAGTGATATTTTCATTAATATGAAAATCTATTCAATGGTGGTAATTCAATCTCAAACCTATATTCCATAAAATTTGATAAATATTGTAGTGGATAAATGTCAATGTATATCCACACCTACATGATAATAATTTTTTTTAATAATTCTATTACTTATCTCGTGAGATTACTTACTTTTACAACTTTATTTATTACCACAATAATTACTTTTTTAAAATAGTTAATTTAGCATTTAGTACATAACTTAAATTATTATTATTTAATATTGACCAAATAATACTAAATATGAACTCTTATTTATCAAATATGCATTACAAGTGTGTTTAAAATTAATATTAACCAAGGTGTATGATATTCTTAAAACAATGTTTTAACATTAATCACGGCTAATAAATTTATTCTGTTAACTATCATTATGAATAAAAAAATTAAGTTTAATTTGTTAGAAAATATTTAATATTATGATTCATAATATGGAATCAATTTTATGAAATAAAATTCATATCTTTGTTATAATTTAATATAAAAATATTCCTAAAATCATGTTGATAAACAGTATTTAAATAAATGCATTTTTCTATCATAAAATGATCTTAAATGAACTATATGTCTACTGAGAACCATTATATGGATCTAAATTCATATATTTAGATATATAATATAAAAATATAATTTAAATATTTCTTTATTAGTGGTCATTTATATTAATAAAAATAGAGTAACATTATGCATTTTAAAAAAATTAGAAAACAATATTTTTAACCATAAAATTTAACTTGTACACTAATTCTGTAAAATCAAGCATAAAAAGTAATTATTATTTTTAAATGTTAGAAAATAATACTTCCATCTGTTTTAGATAAAATTAAAACAATAATGATACATTTCAATTAAAAATTTTATTGAAAATTTATGATAGTTTTATAGAAAGACTTATTTTACAATACTCAATAAAAGCGCACTTTTAGAAAGTTCTCAAAATTTTACCCTAATATAATTTTATATGATAATTTTAAAACTTTAAATATATTTCTGAAATAAGAGATTTATATTGTTAAAAATATATCAAAATTATAATTTATAAATTTAAAAATAAAATCTTTTTTAAATAAAATCTATTTGGAACCATCAGATGACTTTTTAAAATTTAATGTGATCAGTGAAAATAAATTATCAATCAATTTTTGTTTATTGGGAAATCTGAATATATATTTCATAATTTGATTAATCCAATTCATAACCTCTAATTCAATAACCTATGTATAATGATTATATATAAATAATATATTTTGTAATATTTTTAAGCCATTTTTTTCATGTCATATACTCTATCAGACATATTTTTCATATATTAATAACATTAAGTTTAATATTATTATATTATTATATAAATTACAACCTCAATATTTAACCTATGATCAGAAAAAATTTCTTAAAAATTTAAAATTCAATCATTGAATACCCAAATCATAAAATGGGTAACTAAAAATTCATTTTAACGATGGGAAAGGGAAATAAAAGGTTATCTAGAATGATACATAAATAGGATTCCATATAGAAGAAATTTGGTGGGGATTGAGAATTTGGACATGTACAAAAGGCATAAATTATCATAGATAGTGAGAGTGATCAATAATCACAAGAAACTAAATGATCAAGAGAATTTCAATGGCTACAAATCCAAAAATCAATGACAGGATAAATGACAATTTATTAACAGGATATGAATTTAATAGGATAATTTTTTTTGAAATTAATATTACTATATCTGAGGTATTATTTTAATATTAATATCCTAAAATATGTGACATATACTTATACATATATATATTAATTTAAATGAATAATTTCATTAATTGGTTGTGAACTGATCAACTCCTACATCACCTCTTAATACATGGAATTAATAACAAATATGAATATTTTTTTACTTAAGAAATATAATTAACTTTTACTGGATCATAAGAAATATATTATTTTGACAACTATTTTGTTATATATCAAAATATTTCCAAAAACCGAAATGGTTATAATGGGTACTATAATATAATATATTAATTTCAAAATAGCAACATTAACACTAGAGGATCAACATAATAATGATCCATAAATTACTTTATATAAAAATAAAGGCATATAAACATGATCATCATGTAGTCATGTGGTATTCACGTCACCATTATCCCCATTAGTTTTTGGTTTCACGCCCTACAACCTTATCGAATGTGATAGATTTTTAACTGAAATGTGGTTTTAATTTTTTTTTCAAAAAATCTATTTAAATAATTCCTATAAAAATCCCATATTATAATGACTCATAATAACAACAATAATTTGAATAGAAATTGTAAAGGGTAATGATAGTTATAATATTGAGTCTATATAATAGAAATGAATTCTACCTTACATAACCTTTTAACTATAACATATACTAATCCAATAGGTTTTATTACCATAAATTTCTCCAAATATACCAATGTTCATGTTAAGAAGCCATCTTATAAAACATAAAAATTGGTATTTATGACAAAATATTTTGAAATAAAAATACACATATCATCTTAAGAAACGTTAGGAATGGCCATGGTAATTCATGGTCCTCATCTATTCAAATAACATATAATGAATCGTAATGAAAATGTTAATTAAAAAAGTATTACCCCAATGAGTGTCCAAAATATTTGTGCATCAAGGACCATTGTCATGCACTGGGTGATGATTGATTCAATGACCAATGTTCCCTTTTACATGTTATTACCCCTTTGTACAACTTTTCTGGAGCCACATCTATATGTATTATTCAAATAGGGTTTTTTATTATGAAATCCACATAATATCAAACTTACTAAAAATTTATGATGTTTTCTTATACTTATAACACTCTTTAATGACATTAAAAATGTATTTTCTAAAAATCAATTGTTTCATATATCTGTTCCTATAGCCTCTCCATATCTAAGCTATGATAATAGTTGTAAAACCCCGACTCCAGTATCCAATAGCTGGTGGCTACTTTATTACAATGGATATGGATGCAAGAAATAATATCACGATGTTAAAAATAGTATAGTATCCTTGGAAAAGTTGATATATATTTTATTCATTCAAAACATTTAAAAAAATGAATTACTATAATGTAAAAGTAAGTGGTATATATCCATGAAATCATTCAAATATTCCTTCTTCATATCCATTTGAAATATAAAAAAATAAGCATGAGACCAGATTATTTATAAGAGTTACAAATACCATATGATATAATGAATCCACAAGGTATTTGAAATATTTAAATGAAAATAAATGTAAACACTTCTCATTAAATAAATAACATGAGTATCATAATTTGATAGGGATTAATAAAATAGAATGGTAAATTACTAAATAATCATGAAATTTAATCAATATCTTGATGAAAAAATACGTCCATATATAATATTAATCGAATAATATCATGGATAATACAAACTGAACTATGATGGAAGAAAATTATTAATATTAGATATAATGATCTCAGAAATAATGACATATATACTATCGGGATTGTTTAAATGATCGGTGGGTATACAAAATAAAACCCATTATAATATTTTTCTTATTAATATCATTAGACTGTCGATGGATATAAAAGAATATAGAAAATGAAATAGAATAAATTTCATTATTTCCATAAATTATAAAAACCTCGTTTTTATATCTTCATAAGGATCATATGGTAGTTGTTTTGAGAATAACAATAGCTCTATAATTTGGTTAACAGTACTGGGAATATATTGTGGTAGGGAATTGCCAAGACAAATAGATTAAGAGTTGTGGAGGATTATGGGACAGAATAGATGATTTATAATTTAGGAGGATTGAATTTTTTTTGGAATGAAAAAATCCATGTATATAGAAAATAAATTGTAATAGAAGAAAATAGAATCCAAAAAACAACATTTTTAACCTTAATCATGATAAATAAGTAGTTCTTTATTATCAAATAATTATGATCAAAAATTTATGTTGGAAATATTATATAATTTTAATTATGTATATCTTAAATATAAAATACATTTTATTATTTTTAATTAACATAAAATTTAGAATTTTATTTAAAAATAAAACCCATATATCATGTCAAAAATTGGGTTTTCATTAAATTTATTTTTCAAACATATCAGGATCTTAAATTGACCATATTAATATAGATCATCATTATATGAATTTAAATTCATATATATAGATATAAATAATATAATTTCATTTTAAATATTGAAATATTATATGTAATTTTTTTCAATTAAAAAATTGAATATAAACCATTTTAAAAAGATTTATTGAAAAAATCTATTTTATTCATAAAAATAAACTTATAGAAAAAGTGAATATAAAGACGATCCAAATGTAATTAATTAATTTATATATAACTTAATAATTTTTAGAAAAATTAAATAAATCTTAAATAAAAATATTTCTTTTAATTATATAAATAATTGAAAATAAATGAATGTTATACAAAAAGAAAAAATTTCCAATATTCACTGAAAAATCACATGTTTTATAAAAATACAACATATTTACCCTATAATAATTTGAATTTGATGATTTTGAAAATAATACTATTTTTTATAAAATTTAATGTATAAATGTTTGATAAATTAATTATAATTCTCCAAAATAAATTAAAAATAAAAAAAAATTGAAGAAAAAGAATTGGGAAGCCTAAATTAAATGAACTAGGAAATATTGTGATTATTTACCTATAATTTATCTATATATTTAAATTTATTAGAACATTATATGTATATTTATAAATTCAATGAATCATATTCATACCATCAAATTTAAGGGATATGTTATAACGTACATATTTAAATTAAATACTTCATGGGATGATTACACTTTGTCTTTTGTGTTATATAAAAAATTAAAAAAAAGTGTTAAATTAAAATCACAGTGTGTAACACTACTTCTCTAAAAAATAGGAATGAGTTACTAGTCAAATTCAAAACATATTCAAATGGGGTTACCTGGTCCATTGCCGACTTAGGTTTTTCATTTTTACATATCTAGCTTTTAGAAGTCGAAATGATATTTGTACTGACTAGGATTAGATCAAAAGGGAGTTCTACCATGGGTATCTATTTGTCTAGATATATCATCGATAATATATCTTGTAGATTCCAGATCTGATGAAATGTAAATATGAGTAGAATTTTGATTTTACAATAGAATCTATGGTAGTTAGCTTCCTCCATAATGGTGCATGGTAAGACCTCGCATCTAGCGTCATCCATGTGGGTTCACTGACCATACAAAGAATAAATATTCCATTGAGAAAAAATTGTTCCATACTTTTGGTAAGTGTGACGAAATTATGATATTTCTTTGATAGAGTGTCATTGAAATTTCTAGTCACTTCCATCAACAAACATAGGCACCACATTCTCAACTTGTATCATTGATTACGATATGTTTGAAAACATATTTTTGGATATTTGATCAATTTGGTTGATGGTGTAAGAAAATTACCTTCAAAATAACATTATCTACTATTTTTAGAATATAAATAATTTCTTTTTATTCACAATGATTTTTTAGTTGTAGTGTTTTAGTGAATTCGGTTATAACCATCATAGCAATACATAGATTAACTATAATATTTTCCCATGAAAAAATCCTAAATTTTATAATTGTAATTACCATTACATCATATTAAAATAACTTTTAGGATAAACCCAATTGTTAAGTCAATCTCATATTTTGAATAACCATCACAGTATATTCTGCTATACTCTTAACAGAAACATAATCGGTTAAATCCACCCCTTTACTCAATCCATTGAAGAGATATAATAGATGAACTGCCCTTGGATTATTACTAAACATGACATTCTCATAAACAATTCCCATAAACTAACAACTAAGATTTAAAATATTTTATCACAAAACATTGTTTGGACCTGTATGAAATTAGTTTCATAAATGATATATCCATTTCCTAAAAATGTATTTCTTAAAAAATCGTAGAAGAATGGGATGAATGGGTTTTATTTTAATAAAACATAAATTATTATAATGGAATGTAAACATGAAATAATGTTTATGGTGGACGGAAAATATTTTTCAAAATATATGTTATCATAAAAAATTCTTTTATTATTTTTTAATGAAAGTCAAAACATTTGTATAAACATTCATTCTCTAAACCAATGAAATAATGTCAATAGAGCCATAAAATGTCCTTTTAAATAATTTTATTTCCATAAAATTACTTCTGAAAATTAATAATAATAATATGGGCACCTAAGTGAAAAAATATTATAAGGGAAACATTAAAAATGGAATTTTAAACAAATTTTTTCCCTTGAGACTGAATCATTTTGTACATCATTTATAATCTAGTATAATAAAAATATTACTATTTACTTGATTGTGAACCTTTTCCATGTTTATTATTTCTTTTATATCACTTATTAAAATTTTATAAAAACTACCTACTCATATATGATCACATTGGATATTTTGATGATATTCAGTTCATATGTCCAAATTACTTCATAAATATGACTGTGGTTTAAGAGGATATTTTTACATCATAAAAAAATAAAAAATAATGAAATAATAATCCTTATTAAACATATATTATAAATTTAAAACCAATATATATATGTGGATATAAAAAATGAACTATAGTACAATCATGGTGATGGTATGATACACATATCAATGAGTACAATTTATATTTTTCAATGATCGTTATGGAATAAAGATATGTTTCTCTTTTTGATTAAATTATTAAAATAATACCATAAATATCATATAATTTTATTAATTATACTTATGTGTATCATCCATATCATGTTAGGATGGAAATTAAATTTCCACACTTCATGGATTTGTTAGTCCACACGTACACATGAACAACATTATCATTTTTTAGTGTATATAAGGTAAAATGAGAAATATTTTTTCCATTCCACTGAGAAATATCATAATAGTTCCGATAAATAATAGTATTACATTGATTAATTGAAAAAATAGGAACTGTAAGCTTCACTCAACAATTATATCTTCAACTGGGAATCCCCACGAACACCTAATCTCTTTCTAAATAAAAAAACAAAATTTTTATGAATATTAAATAATGGAAACATGACCTTATTAAATAATTATATATCTCTCTATAACTCACAGTATTCCTTTTATAATTCATAATTCAATATCGTAATGTCTACTTCTCAAAAATATGATACCAAACATTGAATGTTGTTTCACCCAAAACAACTAGGACAAAATTCATCTAACTATTAAATACATGGTTATGTTTTAAACAGATCATTTTTAATGAAGCATTGCATTTCCAGTTGAAAGCTTTAGCTACATTGATTTCTTTTCAATGAAGAAAATTTATTGTGAAGTAAATATCCATTATAGATTCTAGAAACATCCACAATCTCATTTTCAAATCTTTGAGAGTGAATATATACACTGAATAAAAATAATTAATATATATTTAACACACAGAACCATATAAATGATATCTTGAAAATTTTAAAGTATACACTACATCTTCCAGTTTGAGGTTATGTACTAGATAATTTTTCCTTTGTGGATTTAATTGACATGAAGCATTAAACATTACATAATCATTCAACACTAGGATAAAAATGTTTCTTTTTAATGATGCATCACATTAGATTACAAATTCAACTTTTTTGGATGGTGGATCCAAAACTAGGTTATTCAACACTGATCTATTCAGTTAATGTAAACCACAATTAGATTATTTTGTTCATATGAACCATACTACCTTTATATTTAACATGGTTATTTGGATATATAACATTTAAATGTTTTCAAAATACTTCCTATAGTATAATTATAATTTATGAAATCTATAAAATATCATTATTAGTTATAGTACTTTTCCATTAATCAACCACATTAGCTTTAATAAGATCAACTTTTATGCAATAATTATTTATGATGCATCCAAATAAAAATGTATTTTAAATTAAAAAATTAAAATTTGTTCATATAACTAATTTTCTTTTAGGGGTTTTTGGAAAATTCTAGTTTGATTCTCAGGATCCTCATATCTTTTTGAAAAAATCATCACATCATTAATTAAAATAACCAAAAAATCTTGATAAACATAGAAGATTTTATTGATGTGAACCATATATATATCGGGTAATTTTTCATCCCAATGGGAATAAAAAAATTATCATAATTCCCATATTTTGTGAAAAACCCATTTTTTAGAATTTCAACCACATTTTCCATAATTTGAGAGTAACTAGACATGATGAATTTTTTTGATAAATATTGAGATCACTAGATGAGATGAAAAATAGATTTGATTAAAATACTACATATTCATAATATTAATTATATTCAATTAAAACTACTCAATTAAATTAATAATGGAAATAAAATTAATAATAAAATGAAAACATGATTTTCCCCATGGTAAAGATATAGGATGAATGAAAATTTTATCAAAAACCCCGTACAAAATTTTCATTAATTGTATATTTTCTAATTGATCCATTCGATAATCTTGTTTTAAAATTTTCAAATAATTTGGAACTAAGTCATTAATAAATTTAAATTATCATTTAGGTATAACCCTGTATGATCAATAACCTTTCTAGTGATCTCTCGAGCTTGTATTTAGGTAATCTGTTTCCTAGTTTTGAGTATTGTTTTTTGGATTTTACATTGATGTGATTTTGGGTGAATAATAATAATCATGGAAGTAAATGGAAAATTGAATTGTTGGGGCTTTGTTTTCTAAAAATGTCTTCCCAACCATAAGAATCCATGAAACCCCTTAACAAGGCGTATTTCAAAGATACAAAAAAGTTTATAAAATAATGAACACTCTTGGTAGAAAAAGTGATCCCCCGTAAATTTATTCGTAGTTTGGAAAATAGTGCACCTTTGTCTTGGAAACCATGTCTTGTTGTTTAATTAAAATTAAAACGTGGTTTAAAATATTTAGAATTGCCGTATTAACCCCAAATTTATAGAAACTTGACCCATAATGATTAATACCAATTTTTGTGGCTCTCAAAAATATCTGTATCCCCATCTACCTATGTTCATTGAGATTTGAACCCCATACTGAATATATTCACCTCTCATTGTAAGTGATTAACATCCTGAATAGCTTCAAGTATCATACCTATTTTTCTCTCATCCTTTAATAGGATATTACACCAAATATTTTTGGATCTAGTTCTCAATTTTTTGAATATAGATATATTCTTATTGGATCTAAATTTAGAATCAGGGGATTTAGATTCATTCGATAGTGATTTTTGGATTTAAATCTGGATCTCATTCTTCATCATTGTTCCACTAAAATTGGGTATTTCCATTAGTTAGTGTGATTCACCATTTTTGATGTAGGTTGTCTACTATTAAAATCCCATATTCATGATTTCCTTTATGTGAATATAATTATAGAATTTCGAGTTTTTATTTTTGAAATGGGTTTCATAAATGAGTTAATTAATTTTTAAAATTAAATATTTAAGTTATTATGAATAGTGAATATTTAATTTTATAACTAATTTTCAAAATATTGAAATTTTGTTCTTTGGAAATAATTAATTGTTGAATTTATTATAAGTGAATTCAAATTTTGTGATTTTTGGAATAATTTATTGTATAATTAATTATGCAATATTAAATTCTGGGATTTCGTAATCATTAATTGTTGAATTAGTTATAATGATTTTGAAAATGTGTAAATTTTTTAGTTGGATTAAATAATTGTTTAATTAATTAATATGAATTGTTGTGAATATGGATTTTATGGAAATACCATTCAATTATTTATTAATTAATTAATGGAATATTGTGATGGTGAATTGTGAAAATATGAATAAAATTGATTATTATTGATTGATGTTATATTATGATATATTTTATATAGTGATACATGATTGAAAAATAATCTAGTAAGGGACATTGTGAGATGATATAAATTACCATGTGTGACAGATTAATGTACTATTATGGGAAATAGACTGACACACCAAATACACAGAGTGTTTCAAGTGGACGTGTTAAAATATTTTTATCCAACATAGACATGTTCTCTAAATACTAATGGGGGTGTGACACAGACTGTCACTCCATATACCCATAGGGTTCTAGCGATGATTTTCTATGCCCATGAAATTTTCATTAGACTGTGTTTATAATATTCTATGATAATGAGTTGAAATAAAATGTACAATTAAAGAAAAAAATTTACAATTATTTTTCGATTGAAAATATTTTTTGGTTTGGATTATGACATGGCCTGGTGATGGTCTTGTGATTTAGGTGTATTTTATAATCATGATGTGTTTGCTGTTAAATAAAGGATAATGAAATAAATTTAAACTGCTTACTTTATTTCTTTGTAATTTAATCATTATCCAATTTAATACATAATTGTTAATTGGATATTTTTTTTATGTCATAGGTGGTGTCCTTCTAAGTTGTATTAACACCCTACTAAGGCTTTCAAACTAATAGTCTAATAGACATCATGTTTGTGAGATAGGATATGGGTAAATTCCATTTTTTTGATGGATCATGGATGAGGGAACTAAACTTGTTGTCAGTACCTAATTTGGAGTTGTCAAATTTTTTTTCTTATTAATAGATGACAAATATTGTAATGAAATATCTATAGTTTATTTTTTGACTTTATATTTTTTTAATCATGTGATACATGTATTATTATGGTTATGGTTATATCATATTTTTTATTTTTCATTCTTTATTTCTACTAGTGTATTAATTTCAAAAACATGGTAGTCTCTCCATGATCAATATCAGTCCCTCTCTTCTAGTTAGCAGCCTCTAGCATCAGGGGAGGCGCACATTAGGTCACGCGACCAACTGACTTGGGGAACCATTGTGTGGCCCCTTTTGGAAACTTCTAAAAGTGGTATTTGAGCACAGTTTAATTTTCATTCAATTTTTCATAGTATTTTTGAAATTTATACAGGATACTAAGAAAAGTGGTGCCTTGTTTATGAGATTTCACATGAGTTTAGATAACCCATTTATGGAGGACAACCAATGTACCCAATGTGGTATTGTTATTATTTCTATTTTCTATTTTTGATGAATATTATTTCATCTTGTGTGACATATTTTTTTTGTGTGATAGGATTATTGTTTCTACAATTTGATAAGATTTCACTAATGGTCCTTAAGGAAAAAGAGATGAGTAATAATGCATTATTCTTGGAACTTAGGATTATTTTGGTATGGATCATCTATAGACATTCACGAAAAGTAATTTATTGGGTAAGATTTTGAATGTGAAATTGTTATTCCATTGCAAAGAAATTGAATTAAAATTGATCCAAATGTGAAATTTTTAAATTTTAAAATGATGGAAGATGAAAATAAATGGTTGTCCAATGGGATATGAAAATGGGAATTAGTTTACACTTGATAATGATGACATAGGTTTTGGATGGTTAGGGGTAGTGATAAAGCCTATTTTTTTACCATATGGTGGGGTTTTGGGAAACATGTTCTTGTGGCATATTTTTTTTCACTTAAATGTGTTATTGAACTAAAATGTATCCTTAGGTGCGTGTATGTCCTAGTTGAGTAACTCTGTCATTATGAATCATATTGAGAAGACAACATGAAGACATGGCTATGGATGATCATCCAATGGTGGAACCTGAAGAACCGATAGTGCTGGTTGGGGATGTATGAGGGTAATTCTGATATAATAATTTATGCTTCATTAAATTTATGTAAAAATACCCCGAGAGGATTGTGAAAATAATGACTGAAATGATGAATGATTTTTTATTTAATTACCATCGATCATTTAAATGAGAAATGGGCATGACATAGCTAAGTTCTAGAATGAGTGTATCTAGTCTATACATGATACAAAATAGACTCTTTCTGATAAGATATTCTAATTGGATGATTACATGTTAAATGTTAAGGTGAATTGATTGTGGGAAATCCATAGTCAAGATGGAAATATAGAGAATATGGGTTGGAATGACATTCAATATAATTTTCTTGAGTAATTTTACCCCAGGACACTTAGGTATGAGAGAGAAGATATATTCATGTGGTTTACTCAGGGGAAAATAATTATTATGGGATATTTTGTAAATGTCATCGATTTTTGGTTCTTTTTTACAATGTGGGAAGAAAATTGACAATTATAGATTAATAGTTTTAGGATTTGATTAAATTTGAGATTGTGTCCCTGATTATTATCTTCAGGCAGAATATATTTTCAAATGTTGTTAATCGGGATCTTGTATCACATGTGAACTTAAATGAAGGTTTTTTTGGTCAAAAATTGAATGTTCTAGATGACCAGGAGGTGTGACTTTCTAGGAAGGAAGTGTTACTAAGATAATTGCAGATAGGGTAGTTGAATGGATAGTTGTCAAGAAAAGATATTAATAACTGAAGATATTAATCGAGTGTTTTGCACAATTTTATTAGGGTGGGACACATTCATAATTGTTGTCCCTGACTGCCAGTGGAGTTATGATTATGTGAAAAGATGGTACATCTATAGAGGTCATGTTTGATCCCTCTAAATAAGGTTTATTATGGTCATGCTATTATGATTCTGAGTGTGGGGTGGGGATCTTCAACAACATATCAGTCTGACGGCTGGAGTTCTACTAGCCATAGTAGTATAGGTGTAGAATGTGGAGCTTCTAGGTAAGAGAGACCATATTAGTAGGGTGGTTCATTACAAAGGACATATATTATATCACAATGATGAGCGTAAGAAAATTTAATTCTATTCAGTATAAACTTGTAGATAGTGATGGTGGATCGTTGACAGTAAGTGGAAATATTCCAATAACTTCTATGCTTGGTGGTGAATTTTTTGTTTCTAGTATCTCTCATTTGTTTATTTCTATAAGACATTTGAATGGTTTGAGACTATTAATCAAGTTCATGAGTGGTGTAATGGTGATAGATACAACGTGGAGAGTCTTCTTGAGAGGCATAAACTTCTGCAAATCGAATTATCTTGAGGTTGGGGAGTATCATTTTCTGTGGGATCGTTATATTCATTAACTATAAGTCATTAAAGTAATTTTTCAATGAATGGATAGTAGAATACCTAGACCATAATAATTTTTACAATAGGATAGTGAATTTTACCTCTCATATGGCTGTCCACTATATTCACTGAGGAGATTTTGATATCTAGGTTGGTCATGTGGGGCTAGTTCATCAGCAATAGGTAGAACATACCTTCTAGTTTTCGATTCTATAGCTGGTTAAAGAATTCGTAAATAAATATGTCTTTATACCAACGTTGGATTGGTTTCATGATGGTTCCCAGAACACTTCTCAATGATATAACCTGATATAGATGTGGAATTTACTATTGATATCATGTCACGTGTTGAGATAATTTTTTTTCCACCAAACAGTTTGAAACCAATAGTGGATCATGAACTAGAGGATAATCTAGAGGATTTAATGGAAAATGGATTTATCTATTTGAGTGTGACCCCTTGGGGTTACCTATTCATTTCTAGAAATAAGGATTATATAACTCTACTCTTGTGTGTTTATTAATGAATATTGAACCTGATGACTAAGAAGAACTGGAATCCTTTTCCATGTATCGACCATATTTTTGACTTCTAAATATGATATTGCCTCTTCCCAAATATCTATGTGAGACCAGTGTTTCATTATTTGATTGTCCGACCATTAGACATATCATTTTCTACATTAATAATTTTGTACAGCCATTATGAGTTCATTGTAATTCCATTTGGGTAGACGAACACTCATGAAATGATTATGGTCTTGATGAATAGAATCTTTCAACTGTACCTAAATAAATCAATGGTATTGTTTTTGGATGAAATACTAGTTTACACCTTGACTTCATACGATCATTCCCAACAACATGACATCATTCTATGTACACTGAGAGAGCCTCGGTTATACAACAAGGTATCTATATGTTAGTTTTTGATCGATCAGATACACTTTATAGGTGACATCATGTTGGGGGGGGGGGGTGTGTTCATGGACCTAGATAAATATCATGTAGTCTATCTTTTGAAAATCCCAATAATGTTTTCAATACTAATAGATTTCTGGTAATAGCTGGATATTATCAAAGGTTCATACCAAACTTTTCACGATAGGTAACACCACTTTATAGTTTTACCACGAAGGGAGAAATGATTGAATGGAAAGGAGAATGTGAGAATTCCTTCCAAGTGTTTAATTAGAACTAGACATTGGAAGCTATATTTAGCCTACCTAAGAAATGTGAGTAGTACATGGGGTGTTATAAATTTTTTGGAATCATCCTTTGAGTGATGATGCTATAGGGATATTGAGTTGTGGTATATCAGATTCAATATCTGAGTATAAATAAATTTTATTACCCTATACATGACCTTGATTTTGTTTTAGATCATTATGACTTGATGTGTTGGTGAAATTATCTATTGGGTGATAAATTTATAGTTTATACTGATAAAATGTGATTAATGATTTTCTTTTTTTCAATGAGATTTTAATTTCATGAAGTTGATGTGGGTTGAATATATATAGTCATATGATTTTGAAATAAAATATATGATTTGGCAGAAAATTACTGTATTTGTTTGTTTAATAAGTAAAAGTCGGGCCCATAAACTTCGAGAGTGTATTTCTGAGTGGAAGATGATGTTCTTATATTATGGGATGCATGATGTGATTCTAGAGAGTCATAAAAAGATGAATATTGAGTATGATTCAGTAGGGTATACACTATTAATTCATATCATAGACAAGAATAATGAAAATATAGAATGTTTGGCCGTGAAATAATTCCTTCAAGTAGGGGATGGACCATTAGAATAGACCATATACATGAATGATATCATCTATTTGAAGAATCTGGTTTCCCTCCCTATAAGAATTCTTGTAGAGTTGATGTGTAATTTTCATTCATCAAAATGGGTGATTCTTTCTAGTGTACAAAAAAGTACCATGAACTAGGATGAAAACTTTGGTTTCCTATTGTGAAAAAGAAGATAGCTTGTTTTGTGGCATGATGATTTTCCTATCTACAAGTGAAGGTTGAGGAATATTGAGAAGGATATTTATTACAATAATTCTCATTCTAGAAAAGATTTCGTATGCTGTGAATATAGAAAATTTAGTGGTTCTCTTAATAAATACTCTAAAGAATGGTTATATTGGGTTATTTTATAATTATTGAAAAATGTAGTTCATTTCTTACCTGTATGGGACACATTTTCAGAGGACTTGTTAGGAAAATTATTCATTCATAAGATAGTCCCTCAGTATGGAGTTAAACAAACTATTAATTTAGAACATGAGTCATGCATTAAATTGAGATTTTAGAAGTGGTTGTTAAAGATTCTTATAACATATGTTTTATCGAGTATGGTTCTCCACCAATGAAATTATGGGTAGTTAAAACTTACTACACATGGGTTTGAGGAAATGCATTGGTAATGTGGCAAAGGCTTTGGTGGGTCTTGCAAAAATCCCCCATATTTGGTTGATTTTTTCTATATTAATAGTTATCTAGTTATGATATAGAAGGAACCATATGAGGTTCTTTATGGTAGGATATGTAGATCAACATTATGTTGGATTGAGGTTGGTGCGTTAGAGTTATTCGGTCCGAGCCTCATCTAATAGGCATTGATTCAGGTTTTTTTTATTCAGAGGCATATGACTACCACTCAAAGTAGTCAAAATTAATATGATGATAAACGTTGAATACCCCAAGAGTTTGGAGAGTGTGACTGTGCCTTCATTTTTGTGTCACCTAGGATGGGTCACTATAGGATATGTGAACAAGGCATGTAGGATCCCTGGTTTTTGGACCATATAATGTTTTGGAGAGAATATAGATGGTGGAATACCGATTTGATCATCCAGAGGGGTATATTTCTATGCATGATGTGTTTCATGTGTCTCAAATTTGGATGTATCACCCTGACCCATATCATGTGATCTATGTGGAATATATTTTTCTTGAGATAGATGTTTCCTTTTCTGAGAATCTTATACATTTATTGGATCACAGAATGAAAGTGTTGTAGGAAATGACCATGACTATATTCCATGTATTGTGGCAACATGGATGTGCACAGGATGAAATATAAGAGACTGAATCTGATTTTTGGGCTTAGTGGATATATATTTTTTACTCATAATCATAAAGTTTCTTGGGAGTATAGCTCGATGATGAGATGTTATGAAGTTGGTATATTTTGAAATCCCATCCTTTTTAGAAGAAGTCACATACTTGTTTTAGGGTACTCTTTTTGTAAAATGTTGAGATTTTAAGGAATATATACTATCAATTTTATTTAAATTCATTAATGGATAATGTTTTAGTAAATACATAGTTTATCTTACAAAAAATACAACACCAATTTTATCTTACATTTCATGCAACATAAGGTCCCTTTGATTACTTGTGTCAAATGAACAATAATATAGTATTAATATTTTTATTTAACGTGTCATTTTTACCAACATTTATTGGAGAACCTATTTTAAATCTATTTTTAACATTTATAATTATTATATCAAAAAAATTCAATTTTGAAATCATAAAAAGAAAATTTACTTTTTGTGGATATTTTCTATTTTTCTAAGATGTTTTATTTTTTTGATGAATAGAGAAAAATATTGCATTTTAGTTGTAAAATAAATTTTCATTTAAATAATTATTAATGTCATATTATATTAATATTTTTTAAAAATAGTATAATTATATATATTTTAATCCAATTTAGGTAATTGAAACCATTTTTATACTAAATTTAGATATAAATACATAATGAACTTTTGAACATTTCTCATTAAAAATTGGTTGTCTCACGTCATCGATGAGATTAAAATTAAAAATAATTTTCCTACATTTGTTATTTTAATTTTTAAAAACACACATTGAATGTTTTAATGAGTATAATATTTTCTATATTATTGATCAACTAATTTTTTCACAAAAAATATTACTGGATGTGATTAAATTTAATTGTTGTGATTAAGGTAAACATAATCCTAAAAGGGTAATATATATTATTCTTAACGGATAAAATTATCTAGACAAATTTCTATAGGCCATTGGATGCCAAGAGTTCAACTGTACCGCCTTTTGTTTCTAAATGTATTAGTTATTAGAGAAAATGATCATGAAAGTCCCCTATATGATAATTTTAATTATGGAAAGAGACAAAAAATAACTTTCATTACCTTTAACATTTATAAATGTTTCAGATATTGAATAAACAAAAAAAATTCGGTTATACAAATCCTTTTGGAAGATAAATTTTTTTTTATCACCACTATTTATCATTAATTTTTATGGATGAATTGGTTACATTAATAATTTATCTAACAATAACATAATGATTGTTTAGTTAATATGTAATTGAAATAACTGATACTATTAATATATAAATTTATGTACATTGTTTGAATTATGATAATTAATTAATTTTTATATGAATATTTCATGTTAAAATAATATTATATTAATAAATATGAATTCATATAATTTTTTTATAATTTTTAAATTAAAATTAAACAAATAATGTCATAATTGGCATAGATGAAATTTTACAATAAAAAATATTTTATTAAATAAATTAAAATTAATAAAAATACTATATTCATCAATGTAGGTTGTACGTTTCAATAAATTTAAAATATTTTTAATTTATATACTCTTTGATCTTTTATAATTAACATATTTACCTGTATATTTAACATTATTGTTAACACGTTCTGCGTTTATGAATAATTTTACCGTGTCATATGATATCTTTCTAAAATTAATATCTAAAACACACGGTATTTTTACATTACTAATATGACATAATATTAATAATTCAGGGAATCAATAATTTCTATTGAATCTCAAATTTTTTAGTCCTAATGGTTAAATTTCTTAGTTTATAAAACTATATGCTTTAGGAAAACCAATGTGATAAAAGTTGGGAATCATATATTTTTAGAAAGCATATTTTTAAAAAGGGAATATAATTTTATGGTGGAAGTTTTTATAAACTATCATAACACTTTACTCAATTATTTTTTTATTTCGGAGGCACATTATCTATGTTATACATCCCATTAATGAATAACTTTGGATAATTAAAAGAGTGACACTCCCCCTCCACTATAGAATGGAATGCACTGTACCCCTTCCTCAAACCTCTCTAGATACAATAGATTATCCTACCTCTACCCTAATAATCCCCCAGCACACCATACCTTGATATAGAATCCTCACCTTGGGAAAAAATATATCTATGGAAGCTCTTTGTTGAAATCTAAAATTAGTTACTCTGTTAAGAAGTAACATTGTCTTTCAAAACCTTTTAATTTATTTGTTTCACCGCCCAATATTTTTCTATTATTACATGTTCATATAGAAAACAATATCTTAAATATACTTAGATATTCTTGGAAAATGTTTTTCTCAAAAACATAAACACACTTACATCTAATGGATAAGAACACAATGTTTATGTTTATGGAGAACTACCGCCTCACAAAATGATGACAGTTTTTTATTACTTTACCAACTATAAAGATAAAATTTAGGATAAAAACTCTATTTATATATATTATATAGGATATTAAAAATATATTTATAAGTATATAATTTTTATAAAACAAACAACTCCATACATTCCATATTATGTGGATACAATAACATCATTTTGGGAATGTCTGGCCGATTGCCTCCTCAAACCAATGTTATACGTTCACAGACTACTTGGAATATATTAATGATGGTTTCAATTAAAAATAAGTGACATAAAAATAATATATATGATATTACTGGTATAATTACATTTCTAAAAGATATAATATATAATTTTTTATTACCCTTTTTCTTACAAAAAAAATGATAATGTCGATTGAAAATGTGTGGACTATCTTCTCCTCGACGCGATGTGATTCTTTTCAGATTGCATGAAATAAATATATATGAATAAATGATTAAATAAAAATTTTAATAATTAAAAAATTATTTTTATGTAATGATATACATTTTCATACTTTACTTTAATAATGATCATTGAATTATGGGAACGTTACTCAAACATTTTCACAGCCTACTATCTCCATCATTGTAATGTTGGTTCATTATTACAAATAGTCCTTAATGATTGGGTTTAAAATTATATATTATGTATAAATATGATAATTTTATAAGGATTAATATTATTTATATATATTATATAATGAACCCTTTGACCTCATTCACCATACCAAAGTCATTTTAACAGACAAACTATAGTTGGTCAAAACATTCAACATATACATAATTGTTTATATAGATATACAAAACATAGTAATAAGTTAATTTGAAGTAATAATATTTTTTAAACAGGTTATTAAAAAACTAAATAATTAACAAAAATATATTATTTATTACTAAAAAGAAACATGTGACAAGTCTGATTCGTGGTACGTGATATCCTCACAATTTCTTTTCATTGAGCCATAATGTATTGTTATGAACATAATCTCTTTTATATGGCATCTGTACAACACCTAGCGAATGAATAACATTGCTATCATTTATTTGATGGAATTAATATTTTTCATTGATTTTATTATTTCATGGATATTATGATTCAGTAGTTACTCAAGTTGTAATGGATTTTCATCTCACCTATTTACATATACGAGATAAATGTATTTTTCACTGCATACTTGATGTTTTTTAAAAGGATGAGGCTGAAGCTTAATTATTATTATTATTAAAGCACTGAAATCTTTATGACTAGGTAAAGGGATCCCCATTAAATAGCCTGAAGGGATACGACTAGGTGGTCTGAATATAAGGCCCAAAAGCCCATTGTTTTGGCCGAAATAGCCCTTCGGTGAATAGAACTGCTACATTAGTCATTCCTCTACAGTACCTCCACAACAACTATTCATAGTACAGATCCCCTATTATTATAGTTTCACTTATACTATAGTACCACCTTTACTAATGTTTTCTATAATTCCTCCCCTGCCCCAATTTGATCCTGGTTCTTTTTGACACCAAGAAAGAGCCTCTACCACTTGGGTACAGGCTCATTGGAACCACTAAAAAATTATGGGTTGTATCTACAATGAATTTTTCTATATATAAAATGATCAATTAATATAACATCATAATTTTTTTGTTTCATTTTCTTATTATTATTTCATGGGGTTTTTTATTTCATTATTAACAAAGAGATAATGGTCTTTTTCTATCACGACCCGACCCTACCCGGGCTCGAGACGCAACTACCCCAAGACCGCCTCCATAGGCTAGGGGCTGGCGACCAGCGCCGAAGGCACAAAAACTCGGGGAGGCCTTTTCCTAAGCACCTATACTCACAGACGCTGCACACTCAATGCAAAAGTGCAGAGTAAAAGAGAAACTTCTATATAAAAACCACAAATGTGCATCGACCTCTAAACAGTACAAAGTACAAGCTGAATGTAAACTAAAATGAAAAGGGTCAAAACATGCGCCCAAACAAAAAAGTCCCACAACCCGGCAACAGGTAAAAAAAAAAGAAACAGCTGACGGGTCTCCCGCCTGGATCCTTGCCACGACCACCACACGCTGTCCAAGATCCCGAACTCTTAAGCTCCTCTAACGTCATGACCAACCTGTTCATCCTCGGCAAGGGCACACCAAGTGCGGGCAAAGCCCAAGTAGGGGTGAGTACAAAAATACTCAGTAGGATACCCTGAAGGCTCAAGGGAGCAACAAAGGAGGTACTGAAGGGTGACCAGTAGAGCGAACAGGGAAAGTGAAGGAGTATAACCAAGAGTGCAGAAGAGTGTAACAATAGAGAGTCCAACTCAACCCAACAAAAGAAGGGAGGTAGACTCATCCAGACACAAGGAGCTGCAAACGGTGAGAAGATTAACTTCTCGTCGAGTCCTCGCTACTTATAGCAGGAGAGTAGACTCGTACAACCACAAGAAGCTAGACACAGAAACCATGTGGCATTAGCCCCGTGTCTTCGCCTCTCCTGGAAGGAGATTAACCAAACCCAAGAAGTGGGTACCAGAACAAGGTATATACATATTCACATGCTCACTAAGAAACCCGAACAAGGTCGTTAGGGGATCTCTATCCCGTAGCTTAGCCCAAGAAAAGTGAGTCCCCATTAGTCCCAGAAGTAACACCATCGATGCCCAGCATCCCACACGTCTGCCCCGAACTACAAGTCAAGGGCTCAATCACCACACCTCGACACTATCCACTTTGGGTGGCTCTGACTCGCCCACACGGTTTTAGATCGCGTCACAAGAACGCGTCTCGGTGGGGAATGGGCACCTCGTACTTGAGAGTATTGGGGGAACGTTAAACCACAACTCGTCACTGCCCCTCAGTCGATAGGTCTCCTCAAAGTCAATTCGTTCTTTCACCAACCCGTACAACCAAGGGTCCCTCTCTGATAATCATGGTGGAAAGACACAGACTAGCCTAGTAGAAAGGACTGAGTCTGGAATGCCAACAAGTGTCCCACAGCCCAGCCCTGCTGGAGAGTTATTCATAACCATATATCAGGTGACCGACTTCCCAGCCTTGCCGGAGGGTAAACCCTAATACATCATCAGGTGACCCACTTCCCATCCCCACTAGAGGGTAGACCTTAATACATCATTAGGCGACCCACTACCCAGCCCTGCTAGAGGGTAGACCTGGAATAAGTCGACAGGAGACCCATTACACAGCCTTGCTGGAGGGTAGACCTGGAACTAGACGACGGGAGACCCACTGCCCAGCCCTGGTAGAGGGTAGACCCTAAGAGGTCTTTGGGTGACCCACTGCCCAGTCTCTGCTGGAGGGTAGACGCTAAGAGCGTCGGGTGACCCACTGCCACATCTCTTCTGGTGGGTAGACCATAAGAGCGTCGGGTGACCCACTGCTCAGTCTCTACTGGAGGGTAGACCCTAGAAGTTGATGAGTAGCCCACTTCCCAGCCCTGCTGGTGGGTAAAAGTCAGAACTGCTTTGGCCATCTCCACTGGAGGGTATAACACTGGCCAACCGAACACGGAGTGGGTATCACACAATCATCCAACTCCAGAAAAACTCACACAAAACAGGTTCAGCGCATTTTCCAGCACTGGGTGTCACTAGCACTGCTACGGGCCGATCCATCGGGAACGAAGCCAGGGGGAGACCACTCAACCCTGCTGGTCAAACCAACGAGCACCGAGCCTGGGGAAAAACTCCACCCTACTGCTCAAACAAGCGAGCATAGAGGGACCCTCTACGTCGCGAGAGGTCAAAGTACGTAATGCAGAGCCCGACACGCACGTGGGGCCCACACAACATGTGGCCCCATCTCAACCCCAACCAAGCGTACAAACGTCCTCAGGTACAAACAATCACATGTACCTCCAAGGGTTCCTGTATACTCCTAGAGTATACCACGTTCCAGCCCAAAGGCTATCGTGCACACGGCACCCGGCGTCAACGTGAAGGTGTGATGTAACAACTCCACCTCAAAGGCCTAGTCACGACCAACCAAATCTTGTGAATCATTTAAATCACTCTTCCAAGAGTGCGCGATCACATGCCAAGGGTCCGCTACAAACAAGGTAGGATGAACCTCCACCAGAGCATCTTTCATGCTCCGCATTTAATAAGAACACATAAGAGGCCACGCACAACCAAAAGGATGACACCGTTGTAATCCTCGTGGAAAAACACGAGAGACAGACTACTTACTCGCCCGAAACGGTCAACCGGTAAAAAAGGTACTATTCACATTAAACAACCTCGTGTGGGGCCCACCCAAAGATCCTGAAACTGAAAAAACGGATCATGCCACTGTGATCCCCTCGGAAAAACATACGGGATCAAGTACTCAATTGCCCAATACGGAACCCGGTGAAAATGGTACTATTCGGTGTAGCCAGCCCGGGTGGGACCCACACCACATTCCCGAAAAGGGCCGAGCGAACTGCACCATCGCAATGCTCTCAGAAAAACACATCAAGAGCACTACTCACTTGAATGGAATAGATACCCATGGAAAAAGGAACATTCCGGCCTACCGTGCCCGAGCGGTACCACGCGGGACCCACACCCTGGTCCCGAAGCACTGCCAACGGATCACACCATTGTGATCCTCACTAAAAGGTACATGAGTTGGACTATTAACTTGTCCCAAACGGTCGCTTGGTGATAGAGATGAAAAATCACCTTCAACGCCCAAACGGCCCTCGTGGGCCCTGCTTCATCGTACCGAATTAGAGCGGGAAAACTGCACCATTGCAATCCCCTCGAAAAAACATCCAGAATCGACTTCTCGCACGCCCAGAACGGGCGCCCGATGAGAAATTCTCTAAACGCTGCACGTAGCTCAAATGATGGGCCGTGCGGTTAGCACCTCAACTTTGGCCTCAACGCCTAAAACTACCCTAGGAAGCTCCGCCTCAGTGTCAGGGTCCCAACGCCACTGACAGCACTCAAAACGGACGTCGTGTGTGTCCACGCCATCCAAAACAAGTTCCCCCGGAGAAACGACAATTCACTTAAAGACGTGTCGCGCCTTCAAGGCCCATCGTATCAGGAATTAAAAATTCCCAAAACCATCTCAAACGATCCTTCTCTGCATCAGGTCCGTGCCGCCACTGATGGCGCGCAAAACAGACGCCCGTTGCTCGAAATGCGGGCGTCCAAACAATTTTTTAAAAAAGGGGACCCTCTTTGGCCGGACCGGCCCGGTCCGGCCGGTCTGCCCCGCTCGAGCCAGCCCGCTCCGGACGGCATGCTGGGACCGCGGCCCAACCACCTCCCGCGAGGCCGCCTCGCCGCGCGGGTGCCTCTTCCACCGACCGGCCGACACGGCCAGTCGGCTTTCAACGCGGAGACCCACGTCGCACGGGTCTCTGTCCAGCCGCGGGGTCGAACAGCTCGACCCCGACCGTCCCCTCTCGCCGGCGCCCGCGGCTGGAACACTCAGCCGGAGAGCCTGAGCCACCCTGCACCAGTGAGATGCTGCCCGACCGACCGAAGGGTCGGCCTCGTCAGCCGCCTCTGAGGCCGCCGCCGCCTGGAGCCTCTCCACCGCCGGAGCTCGCCGGAAAACAAGAAATCTGGCCAGAACATCCCGGGGCTGTCCCTGAACCCCGGAACTCGGATGTTCGATCCGAGAAGAGAATCGGAAACCTTAGAACATATAATACACATCTTTTCACTTTGATCGATGATCGGACAAAAATTTGAAAGAATAAATTTGGCTCAAATATAGGTGTGGGAAAAGAAAATGAAAATGACGAATCCTACCTTGTTGAACTTTGCCCGACGCTTCGTCGTCAACCCGACGGGGTGGTCTCCTCTCGTTGTACCGCCTCTCCGGAGTCTACTCGCCAGAGATGGAGGAGGATAGGGGAGAGGATTTCCAGGGGAGGTGGAAAGGAGGGAGAAGAGGGGGGTGGGGGGGGGGTTTGGGTTAATTAAACAAATTAATTAACTTAAACACCCTCCCGCACCCCATACCCGAACTCCTGACAGAGTCAGGATTTAGCCTCCCCTAGGCTAAAAACCACGCTCGGAGCGCAATGGCGGTCTCAAATTTTAATCCAAGTCCAGGTTAAAAAGTTATTATGTTTAACGGCCGAAGACGCTAAATTACGATAACGCCCTTGGGGCCATTTTTTACAGACGGCCCGCACCCGCAAAACATACAGCCCTCCTAAGGTAAAGGACATGATCCGAACTCAACAGCGCCCTCGGTTTTCCAATTCGATCCATCGTTTAAGAAATAATTGAGTTTCACCATTAAACGAATTAATTAATTAATTAATTAATCCATTTAACGTTCCGAAAGCGGGCGAGGGGTCCAAACATCCCGCGCTGACATATTTTATGTCGTTCCTAGGGTCAACACCCCATTCCGGACCCATTGGTACACTCAGATCTCTGATCCGGATCACCGTATAGGATTTATCGCATTTATTTGGCATTTACAGTGTGAACGCACTGAAAATTTAATTCTGGCCACACCGGGGCTCGGAATTGCACGTTGTCTGAAGGAACTGTTCTGGAATATCATCAAAAATATTCCAAAGTCTTTCACAGAAAAAACCGGGTTCTTAAATCCTTCCCTCCTTCAAGATTTTTGTCCCCGAAAAGCAAAACTAGGGAGCAACACACGGTACTAAGCCCACACATGGCTTTCCAATACCCAGAAGTACCCACGCACAGCTCTGCGTCACCACACACAGACCAAAGGATTGATCTGTTCACGTGAGGTCGACCCTTTCCGATGTCGTGCTCCCACTCCAGACTTTGTGGTTAGAGCAAGGTAGTAGGGAACCATGCTATCCCTCTGCATGGTCTGAAGGACCTCAGGGGTAGCTCACCTCCCCGACCGAACCCTTATGTCGCATGTTGCGACTGGAATCACCTCCTGCACCTGGAACAAGGCCCGGTGATTCCATCCTTTAGAGTATCCATATGGTGGAACACCCAAGGATATATGTCATGCAAGGTTTCACCGTTGATGTATCGCAACCAAGACTCTCTTACACGCTCTGGAAGCGATTGAGTCGACACCATCGACTAAAGAAAAAGGTCCCACGCCTTTTACCTTACCAACATAGGGTTACACCGGACGCCCTGCATCACCCTGGTAACACCCCAAACAACGAGCTGGGATGAAATCATTTCATAGGAAGATTCTAACAAATCTACTGCAAAAATTAGAAAATCTTTAGAGGGTACCTCTTATCACCTCATGCTCTGCAGGATCGTAGACATCCAAAGCTCGAGGATGTCTGTGGTCCCAACTGTAAGCTCCCAGAGCCTGATGTGGACCGCCTAGTGGTGATGGGAAGACCTTGTAAAGTCGTTCCCCACTACCATCTCATACCGCTCCTCTCCAAGCACCACCTATCTTGGTAATACTCTGATCACGGCGCTACCTCTGTCGTGGTGGTGCACCTACTGCCTGCCCGAAACTCTCTCCATGCCTGGTCAGGAAGTCCCGTGCCAGGTGATCTCGCCCATCACAAGCATAACATCGGCGCTCTCTGGGCTGAACTGGTGCCCTACAGCTCCCCTGTGGTGTAAGACCATGCCCCTGAGTCCGGTTGCTCGAAAGCCACTTGTGTCGAGGTTCTGCTTGCCAGCGACCACTAGTTGCGGCAGACGTCTCGGCCCCAACGTGCCTGCTGCCACCACCGACTCCAGAACGTGACAGGAAGCTCTTTGTCACCAGCGCCTACTCTAGAACCCTGAAATATGTGTAAATTTCCAAGGGTACTATGACAACACGAATCTCTCGGCGGAGACCCTGCTCAAACTTTCACGCTCGGAAGTTGTCGTCATGGACCAAGTCTGGGTTGAAGCGTGAATGGTCTGCAAAAATAGTCGTGTACTCGGCCACCGCCATCCCTCCCTGCTGAAACTGCATGAGCTCTTGAATCTGAATGGAGCACAAGCAGGAGGGGAAAAATCCTCACGAAACAACAGCTGAAAGTCACCACACGAAAGTGATGACTCGTCATGAAACCGAGTCACAAAACTCCACCAACGCCGAGATGCTCCATGAAAACGGTTGGCTTCTAAAGCCATTATCTGATCTGTTGGCATCTACATAAGCCTGAAAAAGTGAACCACTACCTCGAGCCAAACCTCAGCTGCCTGAGGGTCTGGCTCACCACTTCACCTCAGCGGTCTCTGCCGTTGGAACTCACGAAGCACACTCAACCTACGCTCAAACTCAGCCTGCTCTACTGAAGCTATATGCTACTCAACAGGTGGGGGTGCTGCTACCGGCCCACCCGGAGAAAATGGATCACATGATGGGTCATGAACTGAGGTCTCGTAGCTCACAGAGTCGTCGTCATGCACCCAAGCTGGTACCTTGGCTGGCTGTCTTCGCGGAGACATCCTGAATGTTTTCAAGGAGTTCCGCGACCAGATAAGCATATATGTATATAACGATAACAACGATGGGGAGATGACTCAATATGGGTAGTCAAAGACTCAATCCTATTTGATGCACTAACCAAATTTTCCCTTCAATAAGTGTCTCATCATGCCGAGTCGACATGTGGGTTTTCAAGGTCCTGGTGAATGGATACGTTGGCCACCGCACCATCACTGGACTCCATGGCCTGAGAGCCGCTCTTGAGACACATCAACATTGTTTCCCTATATCCCAACCAATACCTCTTTTAGTAACGTCCAAACAATGTCCAAACGAACGAAAAACCTCTGATACCACTCTGTCACGACCCGACCCTACCCAGGCTCGAGCTGCAACTACCACAAGCCCGCCATCATAGGCCAGCGGCTGGCGACCATCACCAAAGGCACAACAACTTGGGGAGGCCTTTGCCTAAGAACCTGTACTCACACACGCAGCACACTCATTGCAAAAGTGTAGAGTAAAAGATAAATTTCTATATAAAAACAAAAAATGTGCATCGACCTCTAAACAGTACAAAGTACAAGCAGAAAGTAAACTGAAAAGAAAAGGGAAAAAACACGCGCCTAACCAAAAAGTGCCCCAACCCGGTAATAGGTAAACAAAATGAAACAGCCGACGGGTCTCCCTCCTGGAACCCAGCCAAAACCACCACACGTGGTCCAAGCTCCCGAACTCCTAAGCTTTTCTGAAGTCACAACCAACCTGTCTGTCGTCTGCAAGGGCACACCAAGTTCGGGAAAATCCCATGTAGGGGTGAGTAAAAAAATACTCAGTAAGATACCCGAAGGCTCGAGGGAGCAACAAAGGAGGTACCGAAGGGTGAGCAGTAGATCAAACAGGGAAAGTGAAGGAGTATAACCAAGAGTGCAGTAGAGTGTAACATTAGAGAGTCCAGCTCAACCCAACAAAAGAAGGGAGGTAGACTTGTCCAGACACAAGGAGCTGGAAATGGTGAGAAGATGAACTTCTCGTCGTGTCTTCACTACCTATAGTGGGAGAGTAGACTCGTCCGACCACGAGAAGCTAGACACGGAAAGCACGTGGCATACCCCGCGCGTCTTCGCCTCTCCTGTAAGGAGAGTAACCAAACCCAAGAAGTGGGTACCAGAACAAGGTATATACATATTCACATGCTCAATAAGAAGCCCGAACAAGGTCGTAAGGGGATCCTTATCCCGTAGCTCAACCCAAGAAAAGCGAGTTGTCAATAGTCCCAGAAGTAACACCATCGATGCCCAGCATCCCACACGTCTGCCCCAAAATACAAACCAAGGGCTCAATCACAGCACCTCGGCACTATCCACTTTGGGTGGCACTAACTCGACCACATGGTTTTATATCGAGTCACAAGAACGCCTCTCGGTGGGGAAAGCGCCCCTCGTACTTGAGAGTTCTGGGGGAACGTCAAACCACAACTCATCACTGCCCCGTAGTCGAGAGGTCTCCTCAAAGTCAAGTTGTTCCATCACCGACCCGTATAACCATGGGTCATGCTCCGATAATCACGGAGGAAATCCACAGACTAGCCAAGTTGAAAGGACTGAGTCTGGGATGCCAACAAGTGTCCCACTGCCTAGCCCTGCTGGAGGGTTATTCATAAACAGATATCGGTGACCTACTTCCTAGCCCTGCTTGAGGGTAAACCCTAATACATCATCAGGAGACCCACTGCCCAGCCCCGCTAGAGGGTAGACCTTAATAAATCATCAAGAGACCCACTGCCCAGCCTTGCTGGAGGGTAGACCGGGAACTTGACGACAGGCGACCCACTGCCCTGCCCTACTGGAGGGTAGACCCTAAGAGGTCTTCGGGTGACCCAATGCCCAGTCTCTGCAGGAGGGTACACCCTAAGAGCATCGGGTGACCCACTGCCCAGTCTCTGCTTGAGGGTAGACCCTAAGAGCATCGGGTGACCCACTGCCCAGTCTCTGCTGGAGGGTAGACCCTAGAGGCCGATGAGTAACCCACTGCCCAGCCCTGCTGGAGGGTAAAACTCAGAACGGCTCTGGCCATCTCCACTGGAGGGTACAACACTGGCCAAACGAACACGGAGTGGGTATTGATCAATCACCCAACCCCAAAACAACTCACCCAAAAGAGTTTCAACGCCTATTCTAGCACTGGGTGTCACTAGCACCACTACCGGCCGATCCATCGAGAAAGAAGCCAGGGGGAGACAACGCAACACTGCTGGTCAAACCAACGAGCACTAAGGCAGGGGAAAAACTCCACCCTGTTGGTCAAACAAATGAGCAGAGAGCGACCCTCTACGTCATGAGAGGTCAAAGTATGTAAAGAAGAGCCTGACACGTACGTGGGGCCCACACAACATGTTGCCTTATCTCAACCCCAACCATGCGTACAAACGTCATCTGGTACAAGCAACCACATGTACCTCCAAGGGTTCCCGTATACTCCCAGAGTATAACATGTTCCAGACCAAAGGCAATCGTGTACACGACACGCAGCGTCAACGCGAAGGCGTGACGTAACAACTCCACCTCCATGGACTAGGCATGACCAAACAAATCTTGTGAATCGTTTATATCACTCTCCCAAGTGTGTGCGATCACACGCCAAGGGTCCACTATAAACAAGGTAGGACGAACCTCCACCAGAGCACCTTTCATGTTCCACATTTAATAAGATCATGCAAGAAGCCCCACACAACCAAACTGATCACATCGTTGTAATCCTCACGAAAAAACAGGTGAGATAGACTACTTACTCGCCCGAAACGGTCAACCGGTGAAAAAGGTACTATTCATCGTAACAAACCCATGTGGGGCCCACCCCAGGATCCCGAAACTGAACAGACAGATCATGCCACTGTGATCCCCTCAAAAAAACACACGGGATCGAGTACTCAATCGCCCAAAATGGACACCCGGTGAAATGGGTACTATTCATTGTAGCCAGCCCGGGTGGGACCCACACCACGATCACGAAAAGGGTCAGGCGAACTGCACCATCGCAATGCTCTCGGAAAAACACGTCAAGATCACTACTCACTTGAGTGGAACAGATACCCTGGGGAAAAGGTACATTTCAGCTTACCGCGCACGAGCGGTACCATGCGGGACCCCCTCCCCAGTCCCGAAGCACTGCCAATGGATCGTACCATTGTGATCCTCTCGAAAAGGTACACGGGATGGACTATTCACTTGTCCAAAATGGTTTCCCGGTGATGGAGATGGAATTTCACCGTCAACGCCCAAACGGCCCTTATGGGGCCCGCACAATCGTGCAGAATTAGAGCGGGCAGACTGCGCCATTGCAATCCCCTCATAAAAACATCCAGAATCGACTGCTTGCACGCCCCGAACAGGCGTACGATGAGAAAGTCACTAAACGCTGCATGCAGCTCAAAAGACGGGTCGTGGGGTCCGCACCTCAACTTTGGCCTCAATGCCTGAAACTACCCTGGGAAGCTCCACCTCAGTGTCAGGGTCCCAACGCCACTGACGACACTCAAAACGGACGTCGGCTGTGTCTGCCCCGTCCAAAACAATTTCCCCCGGAAAAAACGACAATTCACTTAAAGACGCGTCACGCCTCCAAGGACCCTGGTTTCGGGAATTAAAAATTCATGAAACCATCTCAAAAGGTCTTCCTCTGCGTCAGGTCCACGCTGCCATAGACGGCGCCCAAAAAGGACGCTCGTAGCTCGAAATGCGGGCGTCCAAACATTTAAAAAAAACGGGGGACCCTCTTGGGTTGTACCGGCCCGGTCTGGCTGGTTCGCCCCGCTCGAGTCAGCCCGCTCCGGCCGGCCCGCTTCGGCTAGCCCGCTGGGACCGCGGCCCAGCCACCTCCCGTGAGGCTGCCTCGCTCGGGCGCCACGATGGCGCCTCTTCCATCGATCGGCTGACACGGCCTGTCGACTTTCCAGGCGGAGACCCGCGTCGCGCGGGTCTCTGTCCAGCTGTGGGGCCGTACAACGCGACCTCGACCGTCCCCTCTCGCAGGCTCCCTCATCCGGCAAGCCCGAGCCGCCCCGCACCGGCGAGATGCTTCCCGGCTGACCGAAGGGTCGGCCTCCTCTGCCGCCTCCGAGCCCGCCGCCTGCCGGAGCTGCCGCCTGGAGCCGCTCCGCCGCCAGAGCTCGCCGGAAAACCAGAAATTCGGCTGAAACTTCTCGGGGCTGCCCCGAGCACCCTGAGACTCGGAATTTCGATCCGAGAAGAGCGCCAAAAACCTTAGAACGTATACTAATCATCTGTGGGCTTCGATCGATGATCAGACAACAATTAAACAGTATATATTGGGCTCAAATATAGGTGCGAGAAAATAAAATGAAAACGACGAATCCTACCTTGTTGGGCTTCGCCCGACGCTTCGTCGTCCACCCACCGGGGTGGTCGCATCTCGCCAGACCGTCTTGACGGATTCGCATCGTCAGAGATGGAGGAGGACAGGGGAGAGGCTTTTCAGGGGATGGGGAAATGAGGGAGAAGTGGGGGGGGGGGGTTAGGTTAATTAAGTAAATTAATTAACTTAAACACCCTCCTACGCCCCGTACCATGAACTCCCGACGGAGTCAGGATTTAGCCTCCCCTAGGCTAAAAACCACGTTATGAGTGCAACCACGGTCTCGGAATTTTAATCAAAGGCCCCATTCAAATGTTATTAAGTTTAACATTCGTAGCCGCTAAATTACGAAAACGCCCCTGGGGCCATTTTTCACAGACGGCCCGCGCCCGCAAAACTTACTACCTTCCTATGGTAAATGACATGCTCCGAACTCAACGGCGGCCTCGATTTTCCAATCCGTGCCACAATTTAAGAAATAATCGAGTTTCACCATTAAACGAATTAATTAATTAAATAATTAATCCGTTTAACGTTCTGAAAGCGGGTGAGGGGTCCAAACATCCTGCGCCGACATATTTTATGTTGTTCCTAGGGTAAACACCCCATTCCGGACCCATCCATACACTTGGATCTTTGGTCCGGATCACCATTTAGGAGTTATCTCATTTATTTGGCGTTTCCATTGTGAAACCAATGAAAATTTAATTCCGTCCACACTCGGGCTTGGAATCACACGTCGTCTGAAGGTGCTATTCTGGAATATCATCAATAATATTCTAAAGTCTTTCACAGCAAAAACTGGGTTCATACATTGTCCATAAGTTTCCTACTTTTTTACCACTGATTTGTAACACAATTTTTAAATTTTGTGACATGTATATACATTTCTATTAAGATGTTTTATCTTGAACTTATAAAATATTTTGATATTATATTTTTCATTTAATTTCATTCCATTGAACAGGTTAATTGTTCAAATGCTCCAAAGATCAATGGGATGCTTTGGAATGTTTAATGATCATTTACATAAAAAATAATTTCTATGATCGTAAATTTCAATTCGAATAAATTATATTATTATTTATCAATAAAATATTTCATTTTCCCTTAATCTAGTTATTCTATAACTTTTTCATGTATTTGTACCAATTTTTTCACACTTTTGAAAAACAATAATTGTAAAAATATTTTTAATAAAACCCAACATCAATCATTACTTAATCGAAGAACATTATTTCATATAAAAACTCTATTTTCCTAAAAGGGTTTTAGAACATGTTTTTTATTGATTATGAAATGATATATCAATGAATTGTTTATATTTGTTCTAAATTTAACATTGTTTTCAATATAATCTTCTTGACATTTTCCAAACAGTGAATTTGTTATACCTTTTTCTATGATAAAGGGATATTCATTTTACCTAATATGGTATGCATATATTTACCCAAATTTTTTTAATGATTTATTATACTGTCTATAAGGATAATTCATAATGATAATTTTATCAAAATTGAATTTAAATGGAAATGACTTTTAAATTTTTATCAATATAAAGATTATATTTTCATCATGAATGGTCTAATAATATTTAAAGGTTATTTCCTTTTAGAAATATTATAAACTAATATTGTTAATTATCCACCACAATTGATATTTTTGGTTGATAAAATACTAGTTTTATCTTTTGATGGATTATGATTATTTCAAATATATTATTATTTAACACATTTCATTCCACAGGATAATATTATTTCAATGATACTATAATTAAATATATTTATTTTTCATGGGTTAAAATCGTTTCAGATGGATAGTTACTAAACCCATTTATTTTACATTGGATAATTATGTGTGATGATAATTCAATTGTACTTGGACATTTGTTTAGTGGTATCATGATTGACCTACACCAGCTGGGTCCATGAAATCCCTCCAATGAATTGGTAATACTGGACAGGCGTGTGACTATTCCGTTTGTAAGAGTGACATGTATTGAGGTTGACTGCATAATTATAACATATAAAAGTGTGTAATTATTTTCCAATGTTCGTTTATGTGTTGATTCTTTCTATATGTTTACAGTGATTATAATGATCAATATTGATATCACATTGATCATGATTAGTGATTCTAATAAATCTGGTATTTTCTACATCTTCATATTTGGTGGTCCTGGTATAGATAGGTATCAGTTTTTTAATGATTCCCTAATACACATTTATATTTTCACCGTTACATTATGCGCTCTTATTCTTATTTATGAAATTTAATTTTTAATTATTATGTTTACCTTTACTGAGTTTTAGAACATACCCATTCTGATGCTTACTCTTCACCAAGTTTTAATGATTGATTTTGAACAATTAATGTTTATAAAGGATAAGTTAAGAATGCTATTGATATCCTATTATAATATAATAAATAATGGGTTATATGGGAGAAATTTACTTTAAAAAACATATATGTCCATGTTGATATGATTTTTTTTTGTAATATTGTTTTATAATTATCTAAAACTATAAAACATATTGATCCTCTTCTGTATAAGTGATCCATGTTATAATTTTATGTAGTATGGTTTTGGGTAAAGTAGAAGGTTCACAATTATTGGTATTAATGATTTGAATGTAAAGTTATAGTTTTTAGTAGGATCTAAGGGTGCAGGTTTTGAGATATTACAATTATTTTCAATAGTTGTTTTAGATAATAATGGTAATTAGGTGTTTTTCTTGTGAGGTGATCATAAGATTTATGGATACCATCGCAGGACTTTAATATTAATTTTAATACCATTTATAATATAATAGACACCCCTTTTAGGTTTTAAGTGATCATATATTTATGATATTATTCGAGAATTTTTTTTTGATTTGTGGTATTTTTATTCCCAAAGAAAAAAATTAAGTATTTTTTGGCTTATTTTGTTTTCATGTTCAAATAAAAAATTAACAAACTGTATTCATGGTGAAAACCCATTTCATCTGGATAGGTGGTGGTGCATGAAGACATAAAAGAAGTATGATGAGGGTTTCATGCACTGTCACTGGCCTACACAATGCTCAAAATAATATTACATTTTTTCAGGTAAAGATTGTGTTTTTTAAAAAACATATGGTATTGAAAGTGAAAAATAATTGTTTTTAACATAGAAGAATATATGATCAAATCAGTATAATAGTTGGGTTTAAATTTTAGTCAATATATTTTTATTGAATCATAATGGAATCTATTTAATGAATAATTTAGTAATAACTTTGGATATTACTATTCAATTTTGATGGAAAGTGTGTCATTTAAATGTTTATTAAATTTATGAATTGTTATAAAATATACTAATAATTTTAGTTATAGTTAATGTATAAATAAATGTCTAATAATATTACTACCCCATTTAGGTATATGTGTACTTTTAATGTTGTGTTTTATACTGCATCAATTAAAAGATCCATCTATGATTGTCATAATTTATACAATAAAAGATTTTTAGTTGAATGTTATTTATGGATGAAATTATACACATCATTAAGTATATTTCCTCCTATACTAGATTTTATGATAATTCATTTACTCTAAGAGAATAGTTATGAAGGACTAAAATTATTAGCCTTGTACCATCAATTCTAATGAACTAATTGTATTTTTTATAAGAACAAATTAAATTTTTATGACACTAACTTTATTTTTATCATTAACATGTTTATTATTAATTACCTCCATTACCCTCTATAATTTTGTATTATTTTCTTCAATTCCCACCTATGTTCTCTCTTGGAGGAATTCTAGTAATCTGTAACTACTAGTGTCAATTATTTTTTAAACCTCCCATTTTATGATGATGTCTTAATAACTCATTTTATGATATGGGTTTAAATATTAGAATAATATAAATTTTAATCAAATCACATCTCTGATGAATTTTGAGTGAAAATTAATTTTAAAGGGTATGATGTAACATCCCATGATATTATAAATTATATTCTTTAAATTTAATTTAAATTATTTAATTGATTGTGTTACATGAATGAAATGTTTTATCTTGCATCACACACATATACATTTTTATCTTGAATTTCAAGAAACATCGAGTCCCTTGGATAAACTATGTTACATAGAATGTCAAGTCTTACTAAATAATAATAAATTATTAATATTGTTATTTAACATGTCATTTTTACTAAAATTTAATGTAAAAACTATTTTAAATTTAATTTTTTTTACTATTATGATTTTTATATGAAACAATGAACTATGTTTTGGAAATCATAATTTCAATATTTGCATTTAGTGAATTTTTGGTACTTTTCTGTATTGTCTTTTTGGATTATTAGTTAAATTATTGCATTTTAGTTAAAAGCTTCAATTTTATTTAAATAATAATTAATGTTAGATTATATTTTAAATATTTTTTCAAATAAAAAATAATATTTATATAACTATTAATCCAATTTATCTAAATGGAACAATTTCTTATTCTAAAATTGGATATGAAGACTTAATGGGGTTTCAACTTTTCTCCTTAAATATCTATTGATAATATTTTTACACATTTTTTATTTGAATGTTCTAAAAAAGAACATGCAAGATTATAATTATTATAGTATAATTTTTCTAATAATTTAAATTTCATTTTTTGACAAAAATATTAGTGAATGCGTTTAAAATCTATTAAGGTGATTAAGGTAAAATTAAACATAATAAGGGAGTAAACAATAATATTATGGTACGTAATGATCAATCAACATGTCCAAAGGCCTTTGGATGCCAATAGTTTGACCATATACCCTTAATTTTTATTTTATGAGTTATTGAGGAACATGTTCTTGGAATTTCCCTACATGAAAAATTCTGTATGGAAAAAAGAAAAAAATGAACATTCCTTACCATTGACATTTATAAAACAACAAGATATGAAAAAACATATTTTAGTTTATACATATTATTTTATAATATAATTGAGTTTTTTTTATCACAATTATTTTCATTATTTTTTATGGATGAATTAGTTACAATAATTTCTTATGACATACCAACATAGTGATTTTATAGTAAATAATCAACAAAAATAAATGATCCTATAAATATTAAGAGTGATGTAAATTAATTGAATTATTTTCCTTAATAATTTTTGTAGATTAATATATCATGTTAAATATATTTTAACTTAATTAATTTGAGTTCCAATTTTTTTTTGTATTTTGTAAATTAAAATAAAATTAATAATTTAAAAATAGTGATTAATGTTATTTTATAATAAATTATTTTTATTAAATATATTAAAATTAAAAATAATAATTTATTCTTACAAGTGGTTTTTATGTGTCAATAGATATCAAATATGCCATCATAATGTGCCAATTTATCTTTTATTATTAACCCATTCACCCATATGGTATAAAGGTGGTGTTAACACAATCCTGGTTTAAGTAATGTTTTAGCACATCACATGCCCTTGTTTTAAAATAATTTTCAAAACAACAAAAAATTTTATTTTAATAAATACATATATAATTAATTATTCAAGGGATATGTATTTTATAATAAATCATAATTTAATATTGTCTTAATGGTTAAATTACTTATGTTAATATACGATATTATTTAATAAAAACAAGAATAATAAATTTTGTGAATCTTATATGTTAAGGAACACAATTTTTGAAAATAAAATATTTTTGTATGGAGGATTTTTTATCAACAATTATTCCACTATAATCCAATAATTTTACCTTTTTTAGGAATATGAGGTATGTTGCACATCTAATTAATGAATACCTATTACTTTTTACAAGAGTTTCACTCCCCCTCGACTTCAAAAATGAAAATAGTCTACCCCTTACTCACACCTCTCATGGAACATTGTGTCGTCCAAAACTGCCAAAATAGTATCGTCGAATCCCAAAACTATTTATAGAAGACTCTACTTTTGAATAAATGTAACTATTGAATCCTTTTAGTGCAAACCAGAAGGACTGTCCTGATTAAGAGGAAACATCCCCCCTTCAAACTATTTTAATTTCTTTGTTTCTCCACCAATTATATTCTTATTATTCAATGTGTATGTAGAAAAACTAGTATCCTAAAATTAAATAGTTAAATTTATTCTAGGGGTTAGAAAATCACCTACACAAACATCCATCTAATGGGCAATGAACATACTATTTATTTGTACGACGAACTATCACCTCAAGAAACAATGGTTGTATTATATTACTTTTCTCCTCTCATAGATGTAATTATGATAGAATATATTTTTATATATTTTATATATGATATTTATAATGTCTTTATTATTTTTTAATTTTAATATAAATCATTCTGTTATGAATTCCATATACTGAGGATAAAATAACATCATTTGTTTATGTGTGGACTATCACCTCCACAAAGAAACGTTATACCTTCACATAATAAATTGAATATATTAAATATATTTTTAATTAAAATATGTGACATGAAAATAATATATATTATTTTAGTGACATTTTTTCAATTCTATATGATATAATAAAATATATTATTGATTACCTTTTTCACCCACAAAAAGAGATAACATCGATCATGGATGTGTGGACTACCATCACCTCGACGTGATGTGATTATTTTTACATCACATGAATTATATATATAATTATTTGTGATTAAATAATCTGTTATTAATTAAATAATAATAATTCAGTAATTATATAGTGTTTCTTACATTCTTTCTATAATGATCATTGAAAAAATGGGCTTGCTACTCATAAACACATATGACCTACCATATATATGATTGTAACGTTGTTTAAATTTTCATAACAATAATTAATGATTCGTTTTAAAAGAATAATTTGAGTATAAATATAAAAACCACTTCATGAATATAATTTTTGATATTTTTATACAGTGAAACCTTTAACCATTATCGACCTAAGAAATTAATTTTTAACACATGAACCAAGTTTGGTAGCAATAGAAGACCTAAATATAATTTGTTAATTAGTTGTATAATAAATGGTAATAAGTGGAGTAAAAGTAAAAATAAATTTTAAGAACTCTATGAATAAGTTAAATAAAAAACATAAATGTATTATTCTGAAACAATAAACACATGTGAAAAGTTGTATTCAAGGTAAGTTATTTTTTCTCAATTTCATTCCATTGTGAAAAAATGTATTGTTATGCACCGAGATTATATTATAAGGATTATATACTACTCAAATGACATGATTATATTGTATAAAATTTATTTCAATTTATTCTATTATTACGTTGATTTTATTCTTTCACGGTTCAAATGATTAAAAAGTTGCTCAAATTTCATGGGATTTTCATCTCATATTTTTTACATCTGTGAGATAAATTTCATATTTATCACTTAATTATTTTTGTTGGGTATCTACCATAAATTATCATTATAAGAAATCAAAAACTAAATTTTATTCATGTTATTTACATTTTTTATTTAATGATTACACATTCAAGGGGTTTATTGTTTTGATGTTTCTAAAGCTATAATAGACTTTTATCACAATTTTCCTTCTTTAAGACATTTGATATATCATACACCTTTCATCTTTTATGAGGTGTGTATACTTTTATATTGAAATTTTATATAATGAATTTAATTAATCACACAAAATTAAATTTTTTATATATTGTCATTTTATTCATGAGGTTAATAATTCAAATGTTTCATTGTTTTATGCGACTCTTAGGATTGTTTAATGATTATTTACCTTAATAATAATTTCTATAATCATTAACTCCCATTTTAGGAAATTATATGTCCATTTTTCAATAAAATATTCTATTTTCCCTTCCTATTATTGTTAATGATATTTTTCATGTATTGGTACCATTTTATTCACTATTTTGCTAGTCAAAATTCATTAGAATCTATTTTTTCTCAAAATTTGACTTCATTCCATCTTTAGTCTGATAACCCATTTTCCTATAAAAGTTTTATTTTATATAATAGTTTTATAAAAATGTTTTCAACCATTAGAAAATTATTTAATAAATATATTTTTAACCTTTTTCTCCATTTCCAATGTCTTCAAAGGAATCATCTTATCAATTTATAAACAATGAAATTTTCTACCCTTTGTAACATGCAAATTGAATGTTCTTTTTTTCTTTATACAAAATTTATAGATTTACCCACCTTCCATTCATGGATGTCTCTTATGCATATTTAAAAGGAAATATTTTAATTAAATTGTTTTAAAAAGATATTTTCAACCAAATAGACATTAGAACTTTATTTCAATTTTAAAATGAAATTTTCTTTATGGATTAATGATAAATTAATGGTAGTTAAATTCATAAACTTAAACATCTCTTATTATTACATGTCCTATGTTATGGATATTTTGTATTGAAACCAAACTCAATTGTTTTTTTATAGATGACATAAATTTAAAATATAATTTGATTTAACCCATTTATTTTCATGAGATAATATTATTTCAAATATATTGTTATATATCTCATTTCATTTTCATGGGTCAATCGTGTTTCATAGGAATTGTTATTGAAACAATTTAATTTTCCTTCGGTTATTTATGTGTGATAATATTTCAATGGTACATATATATTTTATGGTTGGTTTTGTGGAAGGCCAGTGATTGGTGGGCCAATGATAGTCCTCCAATGCATTGTGTCAAGTAGTTAGCCTTATGGTTATTCAATATTTAAGATTGAAATATATTGATTTGGACTACATGGTTATTCCATTTATAAGTGGAAAAATTATAACGATGTTCCCAGGAACCTGTATATGTTTCTTTATTATTTTTATATGTTTATAATGGTTATAATTATCGCTATTTATATCATATGGATCATGATAATTGATTCGAATGACTCTATACTTTTCCATTATTTCTTTTTTTTCTATCCATATGTTGATGGGTATAAATTATTTTATGATTCGATCATAAAATTTTATTAATTAATCATTCCCTTATGCACTATTATTATAATTGATGAAATTTAATTGTTATTTATTATTTTTACCATTATTGAGTGTTTGAGCACGAATTTTATTATTTTTCATTCTCCCTATGTTTTAAATAATGATATTTAATAGTTTATGTCTATAAAGGATAACACAATTATGATGTTAATAACCAATTATAAAAAATGAAAAGGTAGGTTTAATGAGATAATTTTACATTTGATGAATTATGATCCCAAGATGATATCAGTTGTTTTTGTATAATTTTTTACAAAGTATCTATTATTCAAAACCTAAATATTAATCTAGTATGTAACTACTCCATGATCTCAATCGATGTTGTGAGGTTTTGACGGAAAAAATGGGTAACAATTATTCGATGAGTATGTGACACTGATTGTTGCTCCAAATATCGATGTGTGACTGATTGATATAGTTGTGTGGTGTGTATAATGACTATCCAAATACAAATTGAGTGACTAGTACATGAATGGAAATATTTATATGAGACAGGGATGGATTCTCCTTGGAAACATGTGGTGTGGGACATGGGCTGACAATCTAAACACTCAAGGAATTCTAGGCATGGCTTTCTAAGCCCATGAGTTTGGAAGTGGACTATGGTTCCAATTATCCGTAAAAAATTATTGAATTTAATTGAATAATGTAATCCAATTTATAATTATAATTTTTGGATTCAAATTTTGATATGGTTCATACTCAATCATGGGATGAAAAATATATTATGGATTTAGTGTCCTTTGAATCCAGAGGGTTTATGTGGTAAAATAATGTATAATTGAATAAATATAACATGTGTACATTATTTATATCAATTTATTCTTTATAAAACATAATTTAATGTTATTGAAAAAATATTATTTTACACACCATTGGAGGTGGCCGGGTTGGTTGTACTCGCACCCTAATTGGGTTCCATAATTGGTACCTAAATAGAATTCATGTTTATAGGACATGATAAGGGAAAAGGCCTTGCATTAGATGGATGATATGGGATGGATAATTGAAAATGTAACTCAATTAGGTGTGTAGGCCCACTTAGGATTTATCAGTATCTTTATTTATTTTTCGGTGTTTCATATTGACATTGAACAAAAAGTGGCATGGCATATGTATTTTTTTTGCGTCAAGTATTTTATTTCCACTTATAGTCATCATATGATACTAATATGGTTTTTTATGGTTAATCTTATTGGTTGTTATTTTTTTATTTCATCCATTTAATTACATAGATAAAGAGGGTACAGTCTCCATATGATCAATATTAGACCCTCTCTTCTAATCGGCAACCTCTCGCGTATTAAGAGGAGCGCTTGATGTCACATGACCAACCAGCTTAGGGCAACCGAGTGTGGCACCAAGGATGGGATGTCACAATCACCATCGAACTCATCCGAAAAAATATTGAAGATTTATTTTACTATAGTCACATCATTAATATGAATAGTTCCCTTATATTAAACAATATTTTCATGATAAATTTTATTTCTATCTTTGAACTATTTATTGATTTATTAATATATCACCAAATGTAAGAATTCAATCTTGTATATAATATTATAAAATTTCTACAAAACAACCTATTTATCTCTATGATATATTTTGGTATAGTAATCGAGATGATATTAACAACTAGAATTAAATAAAAATCAACAAGATGAAATAGAAAATCTTTTAGGGAAAAATCCTTCAAGAAAAAATGAAACTAAGATTCATATAATTTCGTTTTTCACATAATACTTCCCCGATTTTTTTACCATAAGTTCTAGATAAATTTCTTGACGTAGAATATCCAAGTTACAAAAACAATTCATAGAAATGAAAGACTATGAATTCCATTATTCATACAATACATTATCATAATCTAAATAAATAATAAATGTACTTGATATGAGAGAATTTGTTGGCCCAACATATACTAAATTAGTTGTAAAGTATTTGAAATCATCTTAACAATAATAGTCCATATTCTCCTAAATATTTAAATTCTTCTTCGAACATGCATATCGATAATGATTTATCTCATTGAATTTAAAATACTTCTCTACATGTCCCCAAGAATTTGTCTTAACACAACTAAGACATTTGTTTTGGGAAATATGAACCATATTTCACAAATTACCAAATCAGAGGAAGTTACCTAACTTGAGAATGAATTCCGTATTATGATTTTGACAAAAAATATCAAAAAATAATTATTAATTTTCTTATAATAAAATATATTTGATCTATTCATTCCTTTTTCCCATTCCATATGGACATTTTTTCTCTTTTATGTAAGGTACATGTAATCATAAAAAAAATATTTCCACCTTCTCCTAACATCACTCAAGTTTCTCATAAATTTTGAGTTCATATGAATGAAAATACCTTTCATATATTTTATTCAATACATAGTAAAACTGATTAATTTCTCAATAAGTAAATCATATACTATGTGGTATATACTTATCCAATCAGGTGGAATTTACTTTGATCATGGTCACTAAACATTTTTAATGTTTTTTAATTTGATTAATTGGTTTATATCCATTGTTGATCCCCCTTAAGAAAATATTTTTTGAGGATTGTATTATTAAATTACACCCATTGAAAGGTATAAATATACATCCATTACCTAAAACTCATGACCATTTACCACCAATGTTCATCATTAATATCAATATTTTAAATAGAAACACTAATTTTCAATGATCTGAAAATCCCAAGAAATCAAATATATTTTATAAGGATTTAATCCACCATTAGAAAACCACTGAATGTTTTAGGATGTTGTCTCATAATATTATCCACTATCATAATGTTCTTTTTTGGTGGAAACGTATACTCTCTGTCATGTTAACCAACATCATTTATAGCATTCGACTACTGATCCATCATTATAACAAACTACACATGTTGAATCCCATCCATTATGATTTGTTTATTTGGAAGGATATCACCCCTCAATGCCTTCTAACATCAGATTCCCTATTTAACTATAAAAAACAATTCAATATAATCACTGTTTATTCAAAGAAACATGGGTATATTAAAATTATATATCATTTCAACTTATAAATAAAGTAAAAATATTCTATGGTTAATCTGTTAACATTATCGTATCCCCTAAATTTATCTAAACCATTTCAATGATACTAATGGAAAGGACCTGACAGAAAACATTATATTATATCCTACTCAAAGAAAATAATTTATTTCATCCATTTCAAAAAAACCATTTTGGTTTATTGTTTTAGCACGTTAGGTCACAAAGCATACATTAAACCCATTTTATTAAATATAAGAGAATTATATTTAGTATACATTCATTCCACCAAAAACACATTTTTGAAAAGAAACATGATTTCATTGTTGGGAAATATTCACCACTTTCAACATGAATTTTTCATTCCCCTTATCGATCCATAAACCATATAGAAAACATTCTATAACATAGGATGATCTCATTAAGATCATTAAGGGACATAAAATGTTTAAATATATTACTTTGGTAAAAATCATGAAAACCACTCGAAGTCCTAACTTTTTCAAATTATTCATTGTTTTTAGGAATAAAATCATTTCCATGTATTGAAAAAACACACTTTTTTACAAAAATATCATTTAAAAGTACTAGAATTTACAATTAAATCATATAGGAATCTTTAGTGTCATTTAAATATCACTCTAATATATGGAACAACCCTCATGATTAAACTTGGAATAACCATCATGTAATACTTGGAGTATTCATAATTGTTAAACAAGAAATAACTATATAATTTATAGTTATAATAACCATAATAATATATTTCCATAATATTTTAAAATATCCCTAAATAGTTAATTCCATCAAATATTTTGAAAACCAACTATAATATATTCTGATATTCAGTTAGGATATTTCTAATGGCCACCTCCATCCCATTTCCAAATGCATTAGATATCTATAATGGGCTTATACACTATCAGTTTATAATTAAACCAAACATCCACATATACAATTACTATGAAACATAGTATATTATATAAAATATTTCATAATAAATCATTATTTTTAACCATATAAAAATATATTTAGATATTAATATATCCCATTCATTTTAAAAATATTTTCCAAAACCAAATATACCAAAAAAAATGAATGATTATTTTTCTATGAATAAAACATGAATCCATATAATGCAATCTAAATAGAAAATAAGGGATAATGTAATAGAAAAATTCACTGATGTCATATATGTTAAAAAAATATCAGTCCTTGTTTCTTTGGTTGAGAAAGTAAAAAAAATATGTAAAAAATATTAATTTCCAAACCATTGAATGAAATTCAAAAGAGACATACAATTTTGTATTATAATTTTTATGTGCACATAAATAAATTATTAAATTAATATAAAAAATATTTACATGGAAGAAGAAAAGAGTTTTAATGTAATCAATAAAATAATAAAATTTAATGAATATCACTTACATTGAGATTGAATCATTATGAACATTCATTATCCTAAATAAAAAATAATTTTATTTATTTAAATTATTGACATCATTTTTAATGTGACTTATTCCATTTATCTATCTTATTATCATGTTAATAAATTTTTTAATAATTAATGTTCATGTTTTATTTTTTGATGATATTCGATTAATAAGTCCAAAATTTTAGAGGTAAGTTAACTATGGTAAAAGTGGTCACTATTCCATAATATCTAGATTAATAATAATGAAATAATTATATTTTTTTAGATCAACTATACTTTGGAAACCAATACATAAATACTGTTATAAAGAGTGAAGGACATTATAATCACAGAGATAATAGGCCATACGTACACATGAGTAATGTTTCCATTTTGAAATAGTAATTACGAGAAAAGGGTAAATAACATTTAATCTATCAAGAATGAAAAAATATAAAAAATATAATATTATATATTTAATTACATTTATATGTATCATTCAGTTGATGTGGTGATGAATAAAATCATATCACCCTGTAGAGGTGTTAGTCGACACTACCGACGAACGATGTTGTCACTTGACAATGAATTTAAATGTAACATCCTAGGTAAATGAAGAATAAATAATATTTCATATTTATTATTAATTTTTAATTAAATATTATTTTTACTTTAAAGAGTTCTCTATGTTTTATAGCGTACCCGATACGCAACAACGGGTTTCTTTGAAATCTTACGTTGCACACTAAGAATATAATATTATTATTTTAAATGGTAGTTAACTCCTAGCCATTTTAATTTTGGTAATGAACAAAACTTACTACAATATGATTATACATTTTTGTTAAATTTATTTACATTTATCTAATAATAGTTAGAGGTTTAAATTGTGAATGAATCTAATTTAAAGCATAATTTACATTAAAAGGTCGATTTACCACCTATTAATGGAGAACCCTCATTAAATAAATTTTTGGTCACTTTAATGGATTTTATTTGACCAAATACAATTCTTCTTTAGAATGGGGACATCAAATTTTACTTTGTGTAATTTTATGTAATTTTTCCGATAAAATTCATTTTTTATGAATAGTGAAAATATTGTATTTTAATTCAAAATTTATTTTTAATATAATTTATTTATATAGATATATTACCTTTTTAATTGGTTTTAAAGGTTAATTAGAATATATTTTTACCATTTAATCTAATTTTGGTCATTTTAATTATATTCACGTTTAAATTGGCCATAAACAAGTATCAATCTTTTGATAGTTATTGTTTCCTAAAAACACGCTATTTGTTTTGATGAAGGTAATTAATTTTAAAATTAATCAATTAAATTTCTATATTTTGAATTTGGAAAAATAGAAATCATTTTTGAATTTGGAATATTAAATAAATCCTTGGGTGTAGTTTTGGTTTTTTTTGAAAAACTTCAATTTTTTATGAATAGTGAAATCACTTAGTAGTAGTTAAAAAACGACTTTCTCATTTAAATAAAATTTTACCACTTATTTGAATTGAATTTAGAAATTACAACATACATGGTTGTTATCCAGAAGTAAAATTTGGTTCAATAAGATGAAAATATTTTTTGGTGAATAATAACTTTGGACTTTTATTTACTGCGGTTAAATGTAAAAATGGTAGTTCAAGGTAAAAGAAATATTATAATAATTCAAAATTACATTAACACTTGTCCTAACAATATTTAATGAGTAATTTTCGACCATAGGTATCTTTGGGTCTATTTTGGGACCCCGTGGAGCCACTTATGAATGATAATGGCACTTTAGATTAAGTAACTTAATGTAAAGGCAAAAATGTCAAAAGCAAATATCGTTTAGTAAATTAATTTTTAGAAGGGGATATATAAGTTATCTTTTAGAATATAAATATTATTTGGAAATATAAAAAGATATCATACATCATGGTATTTGTTTTATAATTTTTAGATATCAAATAAATTAAATTATATAAGACACAATAATGATGCATTGTTTACATCATTAATAAATGATTTAAATAAATAAGATTATAATGATTAAAATATTATCCAAAACTTGTCCAATTTGGATTGTATTATTTTATTTCGAATATTAGTCATCTTATCTTTTACTTTAATCATTTTTGGAACTTTAGAAACCGAATATCATTATATAATAAAATAATATTATCGCACTTTCCTAAAGAGCCCCTCCTCCCCCTTATAAAAAGCCTTCACTTGTAACCAATTACTCACACCACTCAAGCCTTTTGGCTCATACAATCTCTGCCCAATTAAACTCCCTACATCCCTTTCCACCCCCTAGAAGCGTTACCTTAGGTATAAGGAACTTCAAGAAGTCCTTTTGGTTCATACCAAAGGTGTAACTCAAATTAAAGGTACCAATTTCCCTTAAATTCTATTCATTTATTTTACTTCTCCAATCCCTAATCTCTTTTTATTACTTTATTTTATAACAAAACCAGTATAATCAAAATATTAGGATGTTTTTATGAGAATGATTCTAAATACACTTACACACACCTCTATCTAATTGGTGATGAACATATTGTTTCTGTGGATAGAAAACTAACGCCTCATGAAACGATGATTGTTCAATTACATCATACTGCCTCTCATTGTGGCCATTATGATGGAACTATATTTATATATGTTATATATTTTTTTTATGTTTTCTCTATGATTATGTGTTTTCCATTTACACCTTAACTTGATGGTTTCCATTATGGGTAAACATGATAATCTCATTAGGGGAAGTGCGGACTACCGCCCCCTCAAAGTGATATGACTCGTTAATGCCTTATGTGGGATGTATAAAAGATGGAGGTAACAATATTGCATATGATATTATACTATAATTATAATATAATTATTTATCATTATGGTTTTAATTAAGTTAAATTATGAAATAGAAATTGAAGTAGCGTTCATCCGTACGTACGATATACTGCCTCCATGAAGGATGCATTTCATTTATTACCTCTAAATGTAATGTACTTTTATAAATATATATATATATATACTAGATATATATCATATATAAGTTATCTAAATAATTAATGTCATTCTGGATATAATGGACTATTGACCACATGGAAAACTTGTTAATTTTAAGGTGTTCATTTTTGACTCAAGTACCAAATATCGACAAAACAAACATTATTATTTTAAATGATTACATAATGTTTATAACATGTTAAAAAGTGATATAAAAGGAATAATAAACATGAAAAAGTTTCTTAATAAAGTATAAATTAACTTTATTTTATTATTCAGGCACAACAGGGAACAAACAACTCAAGTCAGACACGAGGTACGAGATTTTCTTATCTCACTTTTAATTCCGTGAGATTTCCATTGTTCGCCAGTTATTCATTGAATGTGGTATATTTTATACTTTCATCTGATATATATTATCATTATTATCATTATATTCATTTTATTATTTAATTAATTTTGTGGTTATTAATTTTTTGTCATACGGCTCACTTGATTAAAACATGGTAAAGGTTTTCATCTCACTTTTTATTCCTGTGAGATTCATGCTATATTTGCCCCTATTTCCTTCTGGGTGGTGTATTTACTTCCCATTATTGTACTATTTGTGTAATATAAATTCATTTATTAGTATTTAAATCTTCATTGTATTGTCCTTCTTTCATGTGGCGTATGTTTTGTATGTTACCCAATCAGTAAGGGAAACTTTCACCCCCTCTTTTTAAAAGACTTATTTTTGTTATGTCTTTTAATTTACACCTTATTACGTTGGAATATGTTCCTATATATAATTATTTATGTAAACTTTATTTCCAAGTGATGATATAACCTTTTTATCTCATAAACTCATTTTCTTATTTTTAACGTGATGTCGTTAGGCTGTTGTATTTTTACAAGGGAACTTCTTAACCCAATTTCAATTCATTGGGTTCAACTTGTACATATTTAATATGTCATCCTATGAATATTTGTGAATGAAATATATTTATTTAATAGTTAATATCCACATATATTGGGTGTATTTAAATTTTTCACACATAATTATGTGATTCATTTATCCTTAATTTAAAAATACCATCTTTATAAGGGATTTCATCTCAATTTACATTTCTACCGAGACTTTATTGTTGGTATGCACCAATTCACTCTTATATGGTTTATATACTATACTTTGACATATTATATCATGAATCCCTTTATTCTCATGATATTATAATGTTCTGATTAAATGTTATTCCTAAACTATTTGTAATCAATCATCTTATTTTTGTTAAAAAACTTTTTAACTAAAACATCATTTTAAGTGATTTAAAGATTTATTCTTCTAAATATTTCTCATTAATGTACATGTTTTCAAAATGGGTTTTAGGATTTATTTATATTTACATTATTGTTTTCAAATTATAATTCTTTTAAAAGCATCAATGTGGTATGGGAAACTTTGATTCAAAAATCACTTTTTAAATGGTTTTGAAAATGATTTGATAGAGAATTTTTTATTTCAATATCTTGATTTGATATATTAGAATGTGGAAATTTTATCTTTAAATTATTCATTCGTTATGTGTTATGATTATGTTATGGTTACTGGGAATTTTTTACTTATACAGGTGGTTCCGTGATAAACCTATGGTGGGTGAGCTTTTGATAGCTCTCCAATGCATTGGGTAACAAGAAGGAGGTAAATGTGATGTTTCTCCTAAGATATTTAGGGAATATACTTTGATGGGTATTTCAAGTGTAACTCCCTACGTAGTTGGGATAGCTACAATGTATGTTTGATATGTATTCCATAAGTAAACATTATGATTTATGATTTCTATATGTTATTCACAAATCTTAAGATTTCATTAGGTATGTTATGATTAAAAATTTTGGATTCATTGATTTTTATTTATTGATGGGATAATGTTTCATTTCATTATTCTATAACCCTTACTGAGCTTTTTATGCTCATCCAAAGTTTTGAAATTCTTTTCACCGGACATAAAGATGAATATGGTCAAGGATGAGATCAAGGAAAGTCATGCTTCCTAAAACATGGAACTAGACATATCACTTTTTTTAGAGTTTTTATTTTATGAAAAATGGATATTGGGTATTAGTGTATACATGTAATGTTAAAGTTGTTATGTAATAGTTATGGCCTAATTCTCTAAAACTCTAAACCTGAAAAGATCCTCAATGTGAATTCTTGACATATTTCAAGATTATGTAATGTTTTATGCTGGGTCATTATAGTTGGTATCAGAGGTCGGTTTAGATAAATTTAGTGGTTAGGGTGTAATTTATTCATAAGTGACATAACCATAATGGTTAGCATATTGGAAAGATTCATAGTTTGTTTAGATAAAGAGAATGAGTTTAAGATAACATGAATAAGTTTATCTCAGTATTTACCCTCCTCATAAGATATTATATGATGATTTTACTGATATACTCACACTGACCTTTTTTGTTTTAGTAAATGGAAGAATCTAGCAGTCATCAAAGTAACAATGGATGTGAGGAAAACATTGATGGTTTTCTGAATGAGCTATTGAATGAAATATGATCTACAATGAGAACACTTGTGGTTATTCTCAAACAACTATCTGGAGTTATGATTGACCACCAGAACCTCAGTGATTCTTATATGGAAACATTTATGCGACAAAAAAACCCCTACGGAAGTTCATGTAATAATCATAAAGGTATGTATGTTCAAAAACATATTTGGAAATTATGTCGAAAGAAACACCTAGTAAAATGTTTCAAAGGGACAGGAAGATGATATATATGTGGAAATGAAGGTCATAAAGCAATAACCTGCAATGGAAAAAAGGAAGCATCTAGGTGACTCTAGGAAAGGGAAATAAGTTCTTTCTAAGGGATCAATTGAATGTTTTAAATGTGGTGTGCATGGTCACTATACAAACCCATGTCCTACAAAGAAGCTTCCGGAATGTTGTCACCAGGATCATACAAATATTTGTTTACCAATACCTAATTCCTATTTGGTTGAGGATGAATAAACTGACAATGACCAATGAAAGGTATGGATTATTTCTTAACATATGTTTTTATATTATTAAATATTAGGATATGATTCATGATTTTGTTTGCAGGAAATGATTTTTTCAGAATAAGTTGGAAAGGAATGGTAAATGGATCATGAAGAATGCTGAATGAGTAAGAAGTCAACATATATGGGATTCAAGTGTTATAGTAAATTTTAGGATGGTGAAATGTTTAAAATTATTAAGGCTCTTTTAATGATGGGATTACATTAGAAGAATTTTTATTGTATGTGTAACCCTGATGTTTGATATATGAAAATTTTATTAGAGGAATAATTATCATTTCTTTTGTGGATGTAGTTATAAATAACCATTTGGGTTTATTTGATCCTTAAATTTGAGGCAATTACAGGGTAATACATTTTGGGATGCAAAATTAATGTTATTAGATATAATTTGAGGTTAAAATATGTTATGGTTATTTTAATGAATTTATCTCTTTTTGGGAATTTTATAAAATTATATAGTTTTTGAAAAAGGACGAAATGCAGACCGCGTGACAACCCATCGCGTCGGACAAAGCTCCGAGAATCGAACTCACGACCAAAGTGCGATGGCGATTTATTTCCTACCACTGGACTACGTGAAGCCCCTGGTTACTATGACTAATTATTTTTAGTTAGATGATTTTTTGAATCAATAATAACTTTATTTTGAGTTATCTATGGAAATTATTACCCTATCATTGAGAATATATGATTAGGTTAATTACTTTTCAATATGAGACTTTAAGAGTAACTGATATTATTTGGGGATAAATGTAAAGATCTATCTTGGAAGACTATGTGATTAAATCCTTCAATGATTTAGGTTTCAATCATAGTTTGAATTACTTTTATGAATTTAATGGACACATGTTTATTGAATTGTATTTGTTGATCTTTGGGTATTGTTAAAGAAATTTGGAGATTAAGAATAGTTTTTTTTGTAAAAGTTTATCCTTTTGGGGTATTATTTGATCTTATACTAAACATTTTGGTTTTGGTTGATATCTAAATATAGGGGAAATATATAGTTCATATTTTTTGGATTATGTGAAACTCTAAAAGTTTATTTTAGAACTTTTAATGTGACCATGTCAGTTTGAATACTCATCATTTGGAGAAAAGATAAGTTTGTGGTAAGAATTTAGTAAAGGATGAAAGTCTACATGACAAGTATGTATGTTTCCTTATGTTTTTAGTTAATCTCATAAATAAATTCCTCAACTTTATGAAAAGTAACTTAAAACAAAAACGTTGTCAGTTAACTTTTCCAACTGGGGAATCAAGGGCCATTGAACCCATGACATGTTTGTGATTTTCTGGTTGTTACCTTTCTCCTAATCATGTTTTCTATCACTCTCCATCCGAACATGACAATTTTTTTCACTTCCATATCCATGTTTTCTGACAAGGGAATCTAGTTTGGCTTATCTCAGGTGACCTTTTTACTTATCTTCCTTTATTTTAAATTTATAGTTTTATTGACACTTTTTTCGATGTGGGACTTTCAATGATGTTTTCGAGCCCAATTTTAAAATTGTGAGGACGAAACTCCCAAAATGTGTGGAAGGATTAACATCCCAGGTAAATAAAAAATAATACATATTTAATATTTATTAATATTTGTGAATTAAATATTAATTTTACTTTAAAGGTGTTGTTATGTTTGATAGCATACCCGATACGCAACATCGGGTTTCTTTGAAATCTTACGTTGCAAACTAATAATATAATATTATTAATTTAAATGGTAGTTAACTTATAGCCATTTTATTGGAGGAAATGAAAAAAACTAACTATAATATGATTACACATGTTTGTTAAATGTATTTACATTTATCCAATAATAGATAGAGGCATAAATTGTGAATGACTCTAAATTTAAGCATAATTTAAATTAAAAGGCAGATTTACCGCCTTTTAATGGAGAACGCTCTTTAAATATATTTTTGGTCAATTTAATGCATTATAATTGACCAAATAATATCCTTCTTTAGAATGGGGACATCAAATTTTTATTTCTGTAATTTTTGGTCATTTTCCCGATAAAGTTCATTTGTTTATGAATAGTGAAAATATTGTATTTTAATTCAAAACTGCATTTTAATCTAAATTATTTATATGGATAGATTATATTTTTAATTGGTTTTAAAGAGTAATTAGAATATATTTTTACCATTTAATCCAATGTTGGTCATTATAAATAATTTCACTTTGAAATTGGACATAAACAAGTAACAATATTTTGATAGTTATTATTTCTTAAAAACTTGCCATTTGTTTTGAAAACGAGAATTAATTTTAAAATTAATTAATGTGAATTATATTTTTTGAATTTTTCAAAATAGAAATAATTTATGAAATAATAATTTCAAATAATTCTTCGGGTGAATTTTTGGTATTTTTCTAAAAAACATCAATTTTTTATGAATAGTGAAATCACTTAGTAGTAGTTAAAAAACCGAAATTTTCATTTAAATGAAATTTTACCACTTCGGTGAATTGAATTTTGAAAATCCAACAAACATGGTTGTTATCAAGAAGTAAAATGTGGTTCAATAAAATGAAAATAATTTTTGGTGATTAGTAACTTTTGACTTCTATTTACCGCGGTTAAAGGTAAATAGGGTAATTCAAGGTAAAATGAATATTATAATAATTCAAAATTACCTTAACACTTGCACCAACCTTATTGGATGAGTAATGGATGACCATTGGTAACTTTGGGTATATTTTGGGACCCCATGGATCCACTTATGAATGATAATGACACTTTAGATTAATTAAATTAAAATAAAGGCAAAAATGACAAAAGCAAATATCATTTAATAAATTAATTTTTAGAGGGGGTTATATAAATTATCATTACGACTATAAATATTCACTGGAAAGATAAATAGATTTCATACATTATGGAATTTTTTTTATAATTTTTAGATATCAAATAAATTAAATTATTCATGACACAATAATGATACAATGATTACCTCATTAATAAATTATTGAAATAAATAAGATTATAATGATTAAAATATTATCCAAAACATGTCTAATTCTGATTGGATGATTTTATTTAGAATATGAGCCATCTTATCTTCGACTTTAATGATATTTGGACCTTTAGAAACAGAATATAATTATATAATAAAATAATATTAGCAGACATTCCTAATGAGCCCCTCCTCCCCTTTATAAAAATCCCTCACTTCTAACCAATTCTTCACACCACTCAATCCTTTTGGATCATAAAAACTCTTCCCAATTAATCTCCCTACATTCATTCGCTCCCCCAATAATCCTTACCTTAGGTAGAAGGAACATCAAGAAGGCCTTTTGGTTCATACAAAAGGGAGTAACCCAAATTAATGGTTGCAGCTTCTCTTAAATTCTTTTCATCTATTTTAATTCTCCAACCCCTAAACTCTTTTTTACATTATTTTATAACCACATCAGTGTAATAAATATATTATTATTTCATTATGATAAGTATTCGAACTACACTTACACACACCTCAATCTAATTGGTGAAGAACATAATGTTTCTGTGGATGGAAAACTAACACCTTACGAAACGATGATTATTCAATTACCTCCTACCTCCTATCATGGTGGAAATTATGATGTAAATATATTTAAATATTATATATATTATGTTTTTGTTTTCTTTATGCTTCTTTATTTTCCATTTATACCATACCTTTATGGTTTCCATTATGGGTAAACATGATAATATCATTAGAGGAAGTGCGGACTACCGCCCCCTCCAAGTGGTATGACTCGTTAATGCCTTATGTGGGATGCATAAAAGATGGAGTTAACAATATTTTATGTGATATTATACTAGAATTATAATATAACTATGTATAATTATGTCTTTAATTCCATTAAAATAAGAAATAGAAATGAAAGTAGCATTCATGCGTATGTACGACTTACTATCTCCATGAACGGTGCATTTCATTTCTTACCTCTAAATGTTATGTAATGTTATAAATATATATATATATATATATACTGGATATATATGATATATATATTATATATAAAAAATTAATGTCATTCTGGATATAATTTACTATTGACCACATGGGAAACTTGTAAATATAAGGTGTTCATTTTTTACTAAAGTATCAAATATCGACAAAACAGACATTATTAACTTAAATGATTACATAATGTTTAAAACATGGTAATAATTGATATAAAAGGAATAATAAACTTTAAAAGGGTTATTACGAAAGTATAAATTAAATTTAGTTTATTATTCATGATGAACAAGGAACAAACGAGTCGTCTCGGACACGAGGAAAGGGATTTTCTTATCTCACTTTTAATTCTGTGAGATTTCCATTGTTCGCCAAATACTCATTGCATGTGGTGTATTGTATACTGAAATTTGATAAATATTATCATTATTATAATTATATTAATGTTATTATTTGATTAATTTGGTGGTTATTAATTTTTGGTCATACGACTCAATTGATTACAACATTGTTATGGTTTTCATATCACTTTTTATTCTCACGAGATTCATGCTATATTTGCCAATATTTTCTTTTGTGTGGTCTGTGTACTGCCCATGATTGTACTCTTTATGTAATATACATTCATTTATTAGTATTAACATATTCATTGTATGATCCTTATTTCATGTGGCGTATGTTTTGTAAGTTACTAAATCGGTAAGGGAACCTTTCACACTCCTCTTTTTAAAAGAATTATTTTTGTTAGGTCTTTTAATTTACATCTAATTATGTTGGGATATGGTATTATATATCCTTATTTATGTAAAAATTATTTATAAGTGATGATATATCCTTTTTATCTGATCAACTCATTTTATTAATTTTAATGTGATGTTGTTAGGCTGTTTCATTTTTACAAGGGAACTTCTTAACCCAATTTCAATTCTTTGAGTTCAACTTGTACTTCTTGAATATGTCATCCTATGAATATGTGTGAATAAATATGATTAATTTACACTTAATATCCACTTATATTGGGTGTATTTATATTTATCACACATAATTATGTGATTTATTTATCCTTAATTTAAGGATACCATCTTTATAATGGATTTCCTCTCAATTTTCATTTCCACTGAGACTTCATTGTTGTTATGCACCAATTCACTCTTATATGGTGTGTATACTGTCCTTTTACATATTATATCAAGAATAAATTTATTCTCATGACATTTTAATGTTTTTATTAAATGTTATTTTTCAATTATTTGTATTCAAGCATCTCTATTTTCGTTAAAAAACTCTTTAACTAAAATATCGTTTTAAATGTTTTAAAGATTTATTATTATAAATATTTCTCATTAATGTCCATGATTTCAAAATGGGTTTTAGGATTTATTTATATGGAAATTAATGTTTTCAAATGATAATTCCTTTAAAATCAACAAAGTGGTATGGGACATATTGATTCAAAAATATCTTTTTAAATGGTTTTGAAAATGATTTGATAAAGAATTTTTTATTTCAATGTCTTGATTTGATATATTGGAATATGGAAATGTTATCTTCCCATTGTACATGTGTTATGTGTTATGATTATGTTATGGTTATTGGGCATTGTTTACGTATATGGGTGGTTCTGTGATAAACCTAGGGTGGGTGAGCCCGAGATAGCTCTATAATACATTGGGTAATGTGACGGAGGTAAACGTGATGTTTCTCCTAAGAGATTTAGGGAATATAAAATTATGGGTATTCCATGTGTAACTCCCTTAATAGTTGTGATAGCTACAATTTATGTTTTATATGTATTCCATAAGTAACCTTTATGATTTATGATTTCTGTTTGTTATTCATAAATCTTATGATTTCATGAGATATGTTATGATTAAACAATTTGGTATCATTGATTTTTATTTATTGATTGGATAATGTTTCATTTCATTATTTTATATCCCTTACTGAGCTTTTTATTCTCATCCCAATTTTAGAAATGTTTTTCACAGGACATAACGATGAATAGGGTCAAGGATGAGATCAAGGAAAATTCATGTTGTCTAAAACATGGAACTAGACCTATCTCTTTTGTTAAGAGTTATTATTTTATAAAAAATGGATAGTGGGTAGTAGTGTCTAAATGTAATTTTCAAGTTGTTATGTAATAGTTATGGCCTAATTATCCAAAACTATAAACCTGAAAATATCCCCAATGTGAATTGATGACATATTTCAAGATTATGTAATGTTTAAGGATGGGTCATTATATTAAAGGTAATAAAATACGAGTTATAGTTTATTATCATAATGATACACATTTCATGAATATAATATATATATATATTATACGTCATTATAACAATCCATGAGATACAGTGATTTATAAAAAATTAAATTTGTTTATGAGGTGGAATTCCGTCGTAAAAATGAATAATGAATTTCATTCACATTTGATGGGGTTTTGAGATTGATATAGATTATGAAATTGAAATAATAAAATATCATTATATATATTATATTGGTGTTATTATTTAATATTTTTTAAATAATATTTGCAGGATGTGTAATAAGAAATAATACTAATCCATGTTGTTAAAACTATACATATTTTTTAAAATGATTTCATTTTGTAATTCGTTAAGACATATAAGATTTGTATTATTCTATAAATATGACCTCCAAAATATGGGTTGCGGTATTGTAATGGGAGTTTAGTGGGTCCTGTAAAATAAAAATAGATTTTAATTGTAATTAAAAAAGGAGTGGTTGCCTATTATAAGATACAGGAGGGGAAAAAATGGAATTTATTAAACTATTAATTAAATATAATTTAATTTTGAGGTAATAATAGAACCAAAATGATATGATTCAAAACAAATATGAATATGATTCAATATAATAGTATAAAGAAATCTTGGTAAATGTTTTGATCACATTTTGAACCTTATCTTAAGGTTTTAACAATTGGTTATTCCTTTTGAAAAATAATGTTATATGAAGGTTTTCTACCATTAAAGGGGTAATAATGTATGTACAAAATTAAAAAATCCCAAAATATAACATCATTGATGAATTATCTATATCTCATTCATCTGGATAAATCTATGACTTTTATAAACTTTAAATATTTTAATGAAATATTATTTATTATAAAATAATGTTATTGTAAATTTTATAACAATTATTTTACATTGACATTAATAAAATCATGAAAATAATTGTATTAGAATTTAGAGCATAAAAACATATATAATATTTCATTTTTATCTAAAAAATGTGTTTTTCTTATTAATTCATTTTAATTGTAATACATATCAGATTTTAATATGATGTATTTTATTTTTAATTAATGGCATATTTATGGTGTCATTTCTATATTTGAATTTCATGTAATAATTTATTCACTATAAGAAAATAAAAAAAATGAAGCAAAAAAATAATTTTTTTTTCAGGTTTCCTATTTGTGACTGAAACTATGATAATTTTATCTCATTGTTAACATATTATAGTTATTAAAAATAGAGTGTGACATTTTTTTTCTTTTCATTACAAATGATATTAGTATGGTTATAATCAAATCCAAAGGGAAAAAAGGAAATATTTTTGAATTTTTTATTATTGTCTAAGTGATATATTAGTCCAATAAAAATATGGTATGTGTTAGGGTCATTATTCAATCATTATCATTTTATTTATATCCATACATAGAATATTTACCTGTTATCATGAAAAAAATTATTAAGGTTACTATTATTATTGGCCAGAATTAGCAAGGAAGGTGTAGGACTAGGCCGAATGCCCAGTCCCGTAGAAATTTATTAATAAAAAAAAGATATTTCCAAGGACATAGGAGAGAATGAAATTAAAACAATGTACCCCACAACCACATAAATTAGAAAGAATCAAACACGTCACCACCACCACAATATGAGAAATCCTCCGGATCTGCCGACTCCCATTCAGATTGTGGAGTATATTGACATAGCATTTGGATATATTGCTCCCTCAGATGCAACTTCACTGGGGACATGGGCTCCTTCTTCTGTCATCCCTTCTTTTGATCCGATTCTTTCAGCTTTTCATTTTGGGTAGCTGAACTGGTGGATATGGTCCTCGACGTGTTAGAGTAATCTTTTCTGGGTTTCCTCTTTGGTGGAGCAGTGGAAGCTCCATAACTCTCGTTCCTTTTCCCTACTTTCCTGAGAATGTAACTATATGATTCCTTGATAATACACATTGATCGACGTCCTTGGTTCTCCTTCCCCTCACACACCCTTAGAGAGCCCTCATAACAACTTTTTGTGAGATAAATACCATATTAAGTATAAAATATTTTCATACAAAATTCATATATAATGTTCATTTAAAATACATTAATTTTATAATTTTCAAATAAAAAAAACTAATTAGTTTTTGAAAATAATCCCAGGAAAAATTATTCATTGTAATTACATTAAAAGAAGATACAATTTGTAAAAGAAAAATATTATTTTTCCCCAATCAAGAAAAAAATCAATCTTTTCAGAATGTTTTAAAAAAATTTATCTTCAGATAATCTTGATATGATGAATTCAGAAATGTTTTTTATTTTTTCACATAAAAGTAAAATAATTTTGATATAAACTCTTTGAATAATTAAATAAAATCTATAAAAATACAATTTCTATAGAAATAATTCTTTTTAACTTTTAACTAGGATGTTGAATAGAAATTTCTAATTCAAAAGTGAATATATGAAAATGTTATATAACAAAATTACAAAAAAAATTTATAGACATGATATCAACAGCCACATAATAGTAGTTCAAGTTTTTAGTTTATGATTTATTTCCTTCATATTAACTAAATTAATTTTGTGTGGTGTATTCTATAGAGAAAACTAAAACTGATTCTAGAGAAGGGTGTTCTTATAATAAATGTACTATTATAGTGACCTATATTTTTTCTTTTTATATATATTTATCTAAATATTTCAAAATTAATAAATTTGATTATTTTCATGATTCATTTTTACATGAAAAATATATATTTTATTCCATGGATGAATTGGTTAACCCTATTCCAAACCTATGTTGATTTGTAAAATTGAAGAGTCTCCTACTAATATCTTATATGTATTTACTATAAATTCCAAGGAGAGAGAGAGTTTAGGACGATTATGAAGGATTTTACATGGATGAAATGGGAGTGATTATTGTGGATATGAATAGTCTTGTATTTGAGTGGTTTTTTCCCAAGAGTGATATTCATTAATTCCTATAGTTGATATTCTCCCATAAATGTTCCAGAATTATCTTTACAATTACTTCCTTAGTGAAAATTTTAGTTCACCGTGATTCAAATTCCTAGAACAATTAATATATTAGTTAATAACTATTTAATGTTTAAAATTTAGATTACTTTATATCCCATTTCAGAAACATGTTTATAATATATTAAATTGAGGAATAATATGTCATTAAGGTTCACAGTAAATTCATTGAAATGTTGTTGATGAAATGTTACAACTTTTCATAGATTATAAAATGGATAATTCTGTAATGATTATGAATTGGTATTAATTTCCATGAATTAATTATTTTTATAAATCTTATATGTAAAATTAATTTTATAAGGCTTTCCTACATTGATGATATAATTAACATCATGTAATGTATAACAATAAACACATGAAGTCCTTATAAGGTTTGTATATACATATTAAATATATAGTTTCTTTTACATTAACTAAAAATATAAATATTATTTTATAATTGATTAAGAATATATTTCATTCATTATTTTACTCATTCATTATTTAATTTGTAGATGTTATCCAGACCTATCACAAGTATTTACATAAACTTTTCCAACATCACTACATCATTATACTGATTATAAACTAATATAAAACCTATTTAAATCTATCTCTTCATACCATTTATAATGAGTAATTGATTAATTTAGGCCAATAATTTCTATAGCTTATATTTCTCAAGTTCTTAAGAAAGTGGAGTCTATGAATTTATAAAATCATCCTAAATTATGTTTTGTGGTTATAGGTTTCCTTAGACTCTGACGATACTAACTCTATTTCTTTTAGAATTTATCAAGAATTATAGATCTAGGTACACATTTGATAACGAATGGGATGAAATTTATTTATTTAGTCCCGTGCCAAGTTGATTTTCATGTGTTTATTAAATTTTTTAACATAAATCTATTGCCATTATACTTCTACTAGGTGAGGTTTTTGAGGTGTATTGTGAGGAATCATCGGTTAACCTTGACTGTAATATCATGAAAAATAATCAGGGACTTTTTTATGTATAAAAATAATTGTTCCCTCATGAGAGGAGCTACACTACCCATAATCTAGATTTCAAAAAAATCATTAAAAAATTAAATTATTTGAGGCACTAGTTTCATAATGAATTATTCATGTCATTCACAGACTAAAAAATCCAGAAATATATCATTTATCAGTAATGAATTAATATAATTCAGTATATCATTTTAGTGTTCCTTCTACAATTTTATTTCTATAACAAATATGAACCTTTAAAAGGTGACATGGATTTTCAGCCACTTATACATAATTTCCACCCTCGATGGGTGTTGGAAATAAATAGTAATGGGGGTTGATGTCACTTATGGTATCGTTCCACTTATATGTAATCATGAATCTGAGTGGGATAATATTATACAACATTGATCTTTCATTTTATATAATAGACCATGTAAAACGTTCCAATATATTTGAATAAGATTATATCCTTGTTTGACACGAAATTGATTATGGAGACATACATGATGACTAGTTTCAAGTACTTATTCCTTCTTAGGTGTCCTTTGATGGTTTATAAATCTATTTTGAATGAGGGATGAAATATTTTAAGAGTGGCATTATTCTTAATGGATGATGCATTATTCGATGTTGAAGATGAACTATAAAATTGTCCACCAATTTTTTTGCATAACATGAATAGTAATTTTTCCACTGTAAATGGGGATGACCTCGTTGATTTAAGGATCAAACATTCCAAGATGTTTCTAACAGGTTTGTTCATAGAACTGGAAACATACAGTGATTCTATATCCATTTGGACCTACTTTCCAAAGGTAGGTGATCATTAGTTGTGAACTAATAAGGCTTAAGAATTTTCATTTGTCAAGAGGATGGGAGGTCAGACTCGTCACACCTTTTTGAGGATAATTATTGTCTACTCTGGGACTGTCTTTATAGATTTCAGTTTTTTTTGTGAATCCATATTAAATTATCAAGTATTAAAATCGGCTTTCCTTTAGATATGAAAATCAATGATTAGTATATAGGAGATGTAGAGATCCTTTTATATGTATTCATGGTTATTCATCGATAAAGAATCATCTGTATTTGTTTAGAGATTATTAGTCAATAGTATCTGTTGATAAAATATATAGAAATCTCTTGGTCATTATAATAACCATACTGGTTTTAAAGCCACTCAGTGGGGCACATGATGTTTATTGTCATTCAGAAGGGCATAGATTATTTCAAAGTTGGGATTGTACCCACATATGGGATACTTACGTATCCCTAATTAGAAAAAGAATCATAACCCACGTAGTTCAAGTAAATAAGTATGAGGTTTATGCATGATTGATGTCTCAAATAAAGATGTCATTATTACTTTTTCACTCTAAGCTCACATGAGTCATGCTCAGTTTGAGAAACAAGAGGTATTGGTAAAACCAGACAATTGTGCCATTAAGGAAGAAATTATAAGAAATTGTGTGGGGATTATGTATGTATGACTGCCCAGATAGATGAATATTAGGATTTAATTCAGGGATGAAACCCTGGAATAAGTTCTATAAAGGTATATGTTCTTTATGGATATTTGGATACTTAACTTACGACTTAATCCTGAGAAGGATTCCCAAATTTGAGGGGTCTTATGATTTGGGTTTATTCTTGAGAAGAAAGTCCAAATCAAATGTATATTAAGACTAGTTAAGATAAATTATGACTGGGGAATATTCATTAGAAGGATACCCAGGTTAAGGGATTTGAGAACTAGGTCTTACTCCTAAGGAGGAGGCTGAGGTTAAAGGAAATTATGACTGCGGATTACTCTTAAAGAGGAGGACCATGTTAAAGGGAATTATGAATGAGTCTTATTCCTGAGAAGGAGGCCTAGGTTAGGGGACTTGGGGAATACACCTGAAAAGGAGGCCCAGGTTAAGAGAACTTGAACTGGGGATTACTCTTGAAAAGGAGGCCCAAGTTAAGAGAATTTGGACTGGGGCCTACTCCTGAAAAGGAGTCTCAGGTTAAGAGAATTTGTACTGGGGCATACTTCTAAAAAGGAGGCCCAGGTTAAGATAATTTGGACTGGGTCTTACTCCTGAAAAGTAGGCCCATGATAAGAGAATTTGGACTGGGGCATACTCCTGAAAAGGAGGCCCACGTTAAGAGAATTTGGACTGGGGATTACTCCTGAAAATGAGTCCTAGGTTAATAGAATTTGGACTGGGGATTACGCTTGAAATGGAGGCCCAAGTTAAGAGAATTTGTACTGGGGGTTATTCCTTAAACGGAGGAACATGTTAAGAGAATTTGGACTAGGTCTTACTCCTGAAAAGGAGGCCCAGGTTTAGGATCCTCTCATCTTAAAGGATGTGGTTGAAATCAATGAAATCTCTAACCTTAGTGATATAAATATATGTAAATCACTAGGTTTTAAGAGATATTCTACATAATTACTTTAGGATAAGGAGGCCAACAATGGAACCATTCCCAAAATAGCTTTGAATAGGGTTTTGAAGCCTGAATATGGAATAGGAGAGGTGGATAGGCAGGAGGGGCACCCAAAAAGAAGTAGGCGCGCAGGTCCTGTGTGGGAACGCAGGTCCGGGTCGTGCAGGTATACCTGTGTGACACATAGGCACTTGCGTGACAGTCAACCCATAGGATAATACTTGGGCGAGGCTTGGCTCACGCCCTTAGTATTATCCATAGGGGCTTCCAAAAGAGATGCGCGCAGGTTCGAGTGAAGGGATAAGGCGACGCTCAGCTGTGTCTACTTCCCCTAAGTGTTTAAACTCCTAGGCGTGCAGGTCTTAATGAATTTCAACACCTAGGCCTTGTTTCCCCTATTTAGATCCTCCATTATAGGTATGAAGTTACCATATAAGTGTTTGGAAGACCTCCAGAAGAGACTAGGGTGTCGGGAGCTCGAATATGAGTTTCAGTATTTTTACGAATTTTAAATGGGGGCCCACTGGGGTATTTATAGGCTACTGAAGACCCCGAGAGAGAAGCAACGAGCGCGCACAAGTCACCTGCGCGACCACTAGGCAGCACATAGGTATACTTGCGCGACCATGATGAAACATGCGAGACCCAAGTGGGAAGAAATCCTTTGTCATGCCTTTTTCGATTTTTGATGTTTCTTCAAAGGTTGAATCACCTTGGACTAATGTATTCCCTTTTTTCAGTCATTTAGTATTTGTGATGAAAAGGAGTGTTAACAAAAGTCCCCCCTCAGAGTTGGAACCGAAAGAAATGAGGATGTGACTCTGAGGTAAAGAAGAAAACCAAGGAACATGCGGTGCGCAAGTGTTGAGCGTGCAATTGGCATCGCACAAGGGTGAGCCACGCAGGCTTCGGAGCGCAGAGGTGCGGCCTTTCCTATATATATCCATTCATTCCTCGTGCAATGCACTGAATCTGAAAGCTTCCAAGCTCTCTTTGCACAAGTTTCCTTCACTGTGCTAGTTACTCTGTTTTCCGCTTCTTCCTTTTGTCCCACGCTGCTATAGAGGTATTTGGACTTGCATGGTGATACCTGCGCGCCAAAACTAGCGGGACACACTTATACTAGCGCGCCAATTTTGGACTTGCGTACCTTAATTTCTTAGCCATTTTTCACTTTTCTTCACAAATGTTATTAAATAATAACTTACTTAAGAGTTAATTATCCATCCTTTGTTCAGATTGAATGGATCCAGGAAGAATTGGAAGTATTGGTGAACTGGACAGCAAGCGAATTGATGATATGATGAACATCGTAGGCTATGGTTACATTGATATCTGAAATAGAACTCTCCCAGATTTGGCCAAGTATTTGATGAAGTATCATCGTAACATTCCAAAGAGAACCTACTTTCCTTTGTATGGCCAGGGTCATCTGCAAGACGTAAACAATCCAGAGGCAAAGAATTATCTCCCAAATTCGTGGTTTCAAAATTTCACCAATTTTGCCTCAGAAAATATTTCAAGTGGATGAGTTTTTGTAAATACTAGAATAGTGGAGAAGGCCTATATAATGCATTGTATTTCTTGTGCAGTAGATCTGAAACCTCACAGGCCCTAGATGAAACCACATTGTTATCCTTCAATATTTCAAAATTCTCAGATGGATCAATCCAATGGATGGAAAAAGAGTTGGGACATCCATCCTGGAGGAGGTGTGTAGCCAACAAAGATGTGGGAATAATGAGTGTGACAAAACTCTGCGGATTTTGTCGAGGATTTGAAAGGAGATGCGATATATGAAGCTGTCTGGGATGGGCAGTCATATGCCTATAGAAATGATGAGTTTTTTCTGGAGATAATCAGCCGGTGGAGCCCAGAAACCAATTCTTTCCATCTGAATCATGGAGAAGTAGGCATCAGTTTGTGGCATTCCCACAAGATCATGGGGGATCCAATTCTAGGCGAAATGTATGATGAATTCACCCCCACCCCCAAGGCGACTTGGAATGATTCAAAGAAGACCTCGGCTTTGGCTCGGGAATTATTGAAAATCTTTCACAAGCTCAAGAGTTTAAAGAACTCATTAACTCATTATAAAAAGGATATTCATCCAGAGGAGTGGATGAATATGTTTCTTACTGATAAGAAGGACAAGTAGCCGAAAGATAAGGGGCCAAAGGAGAAGGGGCCAAAGGAGAAGTGGCCCACCTGTAATCGTCCTACTACCTACCCCAGAACAGAGTAGAGGAGTGCTCTTGGAAAATTTTGGCCATACATGGAAGCTTGAGAATTTGAAAGGTGGGGATATGATGTAAATCAGACAATCCCAAGAAATAACCTTTTGGCGGTTTTCTTAGCCTTGTGGCTCAATTTTTATCTTCTGCCATTCAGGGAGTCGAAGGGAGGCATTCGGGCAGGGACCTTCATTGTGGCAGCCAAGTTGGCTGAGAAGAAAATGGTTGGGTTGGCCACCCTCATTTTAGTTAAGATTCACATGAGATTACTCCATGTTTTTATGGGTAAGTCTTACTTGAGAATAGAGGGACAATTCCATGTTTTTTGGGGATGGATATACACTCACTTCAGGACATATAATATACAGAAAGGGGTACAGGTTCTTGGAAGTTCCTTCAGGCCATCAGTGCGGGAATTTTCTGGAATTGGTCTATTAAACCTTAACCTATATGATATAAAGGTGAGACTGAGAATGTATAAGGAATTAAATTTATTTCATCATGGAAATCCGCCAACTGGGAGGTTTTTTGATGATGGAACAGCCAGCCTGTAATTGAGGGCATACATGTTGTCCTGTAGAGATGGTGTACTGGCCACCATGATTGACAGAGAGATTATATGCAAGGCCTATGCTCCATATAGATTTGCACGTCAATTCAAGTGTGTGCAGCAGACTATTGTATCTCTCCCTGTGCATGTTAGGTCAAAGAAGAATCTGATGGTTTCCTGACAACTATGGTTGCTGACATCTACAGAGAGGACCAGGGAAGTGTTTGATCTACCAGTTGATAAAGAGGCAAGTAACTTGACTACATGGTATGCCGAGAACTGGATATCATTATACCCCGGAGGGGTGTTGAATCACCTGGTTTATCAGGTGGGGAAAAGGAAAAGAATCATATATAAAGAAACCCTTCATCTGGAAGGTGATTATTCTACACCACCTGGAGCTGATTCGCCAGATTCCCAGGATGGGGATGATGAGGCATAACATGAAAAAAAGCGGCCTCATTCTAGATATAATCCTCCCGTCAGAATAAAAATTCCAAATCCATCAACTACTACTACGTTACATCATTGGGGAACTTTAATCATCATTAATTTATAGAGCAACAAGTCTTATTTTATTATTATCTATCTGTAGTTGCAGGAGCTAGGATGAAGCCGAAGTCCAAGATTATAGGACCTTCCTCGCAGCCTTCAAGTACACATACTAAATAACTGCAACCAGAGGTTGTCCATACATGGCAGGGTTTATACTGCGGTGCTGAAACTGCCTGGTTGGATTTTTTTGAGGGGCTCACCTCCCTGGAATAGGTAATCTTCTTTATTTTAAAGATCTTCATTACAAGGATAACCCCGATGAAGTGAGGTCTTACATCAGAGATATGGAAATGATCATATATTCCACTAATGATTCCATTCCTGTCACCAAGCGGGTGAAGGAAATGATAGATCGTGGTGCCCTTGAGGGGACTGGTGGTTCCAGAGATGAGGAGAGGCACGATTACGTGGCTCCTGAATTGTAATTCTCTTTCCTTATTTTCTTTGAAACTTGATTTTAGTCAAAGATTTTTTACTCAAGGAAATTATTATCTTCATCCTGTATCTTTCAAAGAAAGGAACTGTTGAGGTTCCTTCGACATAGTATAGCCCATGTGGTATTTTCATTGGGGTAATCAATCTCCTATCGAGTCGGGAGAGATATCTCCAGGCCAGGAAGCCATGGATGAGTAGTTGAACATGGATTTCCATTCTCTAATTGTTGTACCTGTAAAGGAGACTGTCGAAACTCCCAAAAAATGAAAGAGACAAAGGCATCGAAGGAAGAAGTCCACAACTAAATGCTTCATCAGTAGTGGTAAGTCCTTTAGATAATCATGAGTCTTAACCAATGAAAAGGCTGCTCATACTTATTGGGATTGCATGGGATTCATCAATTTCCACTCTGAGGTAGAGGACTGACCCTCCATTCAGGACGATAGAGGGTGCTACTAAACAATCACAAGTTCAGGATGACTTGACTGCTCCTGGAGAAGAGCCAACGTCTATCCCCATTATCCCTCATGCTACTGTTGCAAGGAGAGAATATCCTGCTTCTGGTAAGTTAACAATACTGCATAAAATGTTGAATGAAACATTAACTAACATCCACCCTTTTGGTTCAACCCTTACACTAGAGCTTTTGGTGGCCATTGCTACTGATGCCGTGATTTTAACTTAAGAAGATGTACAGTGTCAGAGGCTGCAAGATGTGGGTCACCAAGTGGATACAACGAATGTTCTCACTGGTGTTACTAACCAGGAATCCGAGATCTCATTAGATGAAATGATGAAACTTGGCAAATCTTTTGAAGATATTTTAGACCAAGTTAAATTACCATGTAATTTATAGATTTTGGATGTGAGTGTTATCCTTCGTCCTGTTAAGATAACTTATTACTACATATCTTACCATGATTGGTTCAAATGTGCAATTCTGTCTATGCAAGCTTCTGAAAATAAAATTCTTGAAGGGGGTAAAGACAACCCTACTATTTTAGAGACATTAGCTCAAGTGGAGCTGAACCCAGATGAACTTCCTGATACTCATCCTGAAAATACTATCGAAGCTAGGAAAGATGGGGAGGAGCCTTCTCAAGTTGTTGATTTACCATTATGTAAGGGATAACAATATTTTTGACTGTACTTAATTTGAAAAGAAGCCAATAAACATTTTTATCCTTTGAAACTAACCAAAGCATTCAATTGATTGTGCAGGGCCATCAATTTTAGTTGCTAGATCTAGAGGTGAAGCTTCACCCTCTACCCCAACGGGAATAGAATGTGAAGTAACATGGGTCATGGGGGAAGGAGCAGAATATGGAACATCCCTAAGTGAATTAATCCCAGATTATATTGCCCCATGTGATTGTGATGCTGATTCAGACCTGGAGATACAAAATCTGCTCCAATTTTCACGACACAAGGCATGGTAGAACATATGGAATATCATATCTGAAGTTCCTTTAGAAGAGTAGTCATCGAAGATTCCCTGACTTCCATCCATGTTCGTCATGTTGGGACTTAGTAGTTTTGGATATCAAAATATCCAGGTCATGGTAAAACAAGTCATCTTAAGAAGGGATCATGAGCATAAGTACCATCAAGATTTTACTAGAGTAAGGATGTCAGCCAATATCGGAGAATTTGTGGATGTGGTATGCCAAGATGAGGCTGATCATGCTTCCATGTTGAAGTACCTGAAGCAATAGGTCAAGGAGAAATTTGTCCAGCTGATGCACCTTCAGCAACAGTTAGATGTTGTTACTGGGGAACATGACCAACTGAACAATTCAATGGATGGAGTTCAATCAAATGGTATGAGAGACATTGTTGAGGCCAAGAAAGCACTCCATCAAGATGAAAAGAGTGAAGTTGGTCAAATTCATGAGCTTTATGTGGCTGCTGATGAATCTCGAGATGTTATAAATCAAATGAAGATTTATGTTGACAGCCTTTTGTAATTCTTGGAAAAGAGGTGAGACTCCAGTCTATGGATTTCCTTCTAACTTTTGTACATCAAATGAAAAACACTTTCATCCTCAATCATTTATACATGCTTTCTTTTGCTACCTTCTTTAAATTTTAACCTAATCCAATTGGCCTAGTAAACATAGTTTGATTTATTATAGGATTATTATAAATAACCCTACAAACATTGAATCTTTTAATTTCTCAATATTACCTAAATTCATACAAAATTTATGTTTAGTGAGCTGGGACTTGACTTTTGTTCAGAGTTCCCTTGTCTTTTGTGAGTAGTGTAAATTTATGCATGTCATACATAAAAAGGTTAATATTTAAGTTCAAAAATATCTTTGACCAAATGGATTAAAATTGACTCAATTCCTTGAGTATTTATCTAAAATTATATTACCACACTCAAGTATGAGGGAAAATATGTAAAACTATTACTTACGAAATTTTGAATCTGAGGACTGATATGAAAAAGGACATAGAGGGAATATAATAAGTATTTCTAAATAGTGAAGTTACCATTATTTAACAAACCCGTTAGGGGGTTGAATTATGAAGGGCCGCATCAGGGAATTGGATGCAAAGTTAAATAATAGCATCTTTGGGCTACATGTCCATTATGTAGACTACTTATGCAAAGCCACCTAAGGGCATGTGATGCATATTCAGGAAAAAGAACTCTCAAAAATTTACTTTTCTACTTCTAAATAGCCTGTGCAAGTTTATGGAGGTTCATATTTTCCAAAGGATAGAGCTTGCTGTATGGAGAGAGGTACTTGAATATGGAGAAGATATTTCCAAAAAAAGATTTTCTAAGAACTGGATAATTGTCAATCCTACGAAGGTCTGACCCAAATGTAGGGAAGGGAAATATAAACCATAGACTTGAATACTTTCAAATCATGAAAAAGAGTATGGGAAAAATATGTTATGGATGTCCATTTTTTTTGTTGATCCCTACAGATTGTTGTTAAGACAAATAAGGAAAAAATAGGTTTTCCTCACAAGAATGAAGTTACCATTATTTTAAAAACCCATTAGAGGGTTGAATTATGCAGGGACACCTAAAGGCATTGGCTGCATAGTCAAATAATAGTATCTTTTGGCTGACAAGTTTGTTATGTAGACTGTTTATACAAGGCTGCCTAAGGGCACATCTTGTATAGTTAGGAAAAAGAATTCCTTGAAATTGGACATTTTGTGACCAGAATTCAAGAAAAATGGATATGGATATCTTAAAATATTTAAGGTTAGGAGTATGACACATAGAAAATGGGATTTTGTTCGATGCATGTAGAGTTACAGAGACCAATGCTAACCATAATCACGTTGTGCCTGGGACCTGAATTGAGATGATTGACTTCACTACGTATCCCATAAGGATGGGAATAAAGCCATACGTAGTTATTTAAATATAGGTTAACTTCATGTGGGACGAGAGTGTAGGAAGTCTTAGTTTAGGGTCATATAGCTCGGACCATTATAAGGAGTACACCATGTTTGTTTTCATAAGGGGACATTTCAGCCAGGGGACTGAAAGGTAAATTTGGGGTCAAGACCAAATACATGGGGTGGGTTGGAGGGATACTCGAACGTTCTTAAGTATCCCATAAGGATGAAAATCAAGTAGAAAGTAGTTCTAGAAATACCCTTTGTACATATTTGGTTTGTATAAGTGAAGGGTGAAAATGGGAATTTGGTGTAATGATGGTTTGACCCAAGATAAAAGGTTTAGGCATTTCCATGTATCCACGTAGTCTTTGGAATATAACATGATTAGAAATCAATTGAAATAATGATTCCCTATCAGGTGAGGTTGTCAAAGAATATTTTATTTTATTCTCGTACAAGACAAAAGTGTCAATATTTTAAGGTCATATGCATAGACCGTGGAGAACCAATGTAATTCTATTGATTCTGGGGTGGCTTCACAAATCCACATCGTATGAGATAGAGGTGAACCGATGTGAAGAGATTGGTTTTGGGATTGAACCTTGGGAGGTTGCCTACGTACCCAGTCTAGATGGCAAGGATCAAAGTCCATGTAGTTCAATTAAATAATGAATTGGAGATCAAGTTGTTTTTTAGGACAATGACATAAAAATGATGCTAGGAAATACACATGGTTAGTGGCCCAGAGAAGTTGTTAAGGTCGGAGTTTACTCTATGCTCACATGAGTCATACTCAGTGTGAGAAAAAAGAGGTAGCAACAAACTTAAGGATGCACAGTTTAATGTCATGTTGGACATATGAAGGGACTATGCAGTTTAAAGTCTTGCAGTGAGGACTATTGGTGCCGCACAATTTAATGTCATATAGAAGGGAAAAAATATAGTTCAACATCATATAGGACATATTAAGAAATTTTTATCAGTTTTATGTCATGTAGGACAAATGAGAAATACTGTTTAACATCATGTAGGACATATAAAGGGGCATGTACAGTTTAGAATCTTGTAGCTATGACGATGGGGTCAATATAGTTTAACGTCATGTTGGACGAAAAGGGGGACTGTGCAGTTTAATGTCATGAAGTAAGGAAAAAATACAATTTAACATCATATAGGACGTATTAGGAACATTTTCATAGTTTAACATCTTGTTGGACGCAAAGGGACGATACAGTTTAACGTCGTGTTCAACAAAAGAAATACAAATAGTTTAAGGTCATATGCATGGACCATGGATGGTGTAGTTTAACGTCTTGTTGGACATAAGGGACTATGCAGTTTAAAGTCTTGCAGCAAGGACAACACAGTTTAACGTTATGTAGGGAGAAGATGAATTTGTGTTAGAAAAAATATTTCTTCAGAAATCTGGCATTGGTTGGAGTCGTGATGAGTTCCCCATCCATTGAGAATAAAGAATAAGCTCCATTGGAGTAGACCTTCTCTATTGAGTAAGGTCCTTCCCATTTTGGCTCAATCATGGGAGGTTTTGTTCCTTGTATCATTAGAGTTCTGAGAACCAATTCCAATTCTCCATGAATAAATGAAAAAAGATGAACTTTTTTGTTAAAAGCTCATGCTATTCGAATCTTATAGACATCCAAGTGGTGAAAGGCGCACAATTTTTTTTCATCTAATCTTTCGAATTCATCCAATCTCTTTTGATATTTTTCATCTATATATGACTGATCACAAATGACTACCCTGAGTGAGGGTAATTGAACCTCAATGGGTAAGACTACATCGGTTCCATAGAACAATGAATATGGAGTTGACCGCATTTTAGTGCGGGTGGTGGTCCGATAAGCCCATAAAGCATGAAAGAGATTACCATGATATGATTTATTATCTTTATCCACCATCTTTTGCAATATATTTGACAGAGTCTTGTTGAAGACTTCTATCTGGCGATTGGCCACCACATGATACCGAGAGGAATGATTGGATTTGATGTTGTATTCTTGATACAACTTCCTCACCTTAGATGAACCGATGTTGGTGCCATTGTCCATCAATATGGTATGAGGGACACCAAATATGGTAATTATTTTGGACTTGATGAAGCTAAGAATGCTTTTAGAACTGTCTTCTTTGAGAGGTATTGCCTCTACCCATTTAGAAAAGAATTCATTAGCAGTAAGAATCTACATAAACTGCTAGGCTATAGCAGAAGGGTAATGTCCCACCACATCCATTCCCCATGTGGCCAATAGCAACGAGTATTTAGCTGTATGAAGCAACTCTGGAGGTTGATGAATGATGTCGGCATGTACATTGCATGAATGACACTTCTTTGTGAAATCAACACAATCTTGTATCATTTAAGGCCAAAAGTATCCATGACTTAGAATTTTATCAGATAGTCTATGCCCATACTGGTGGGCACTATAGACTCCTGCATGCACTTCTTTCGTGACAGCCATTGTCTCTTCACCATCGATGCATCTGAAGATAATTCCATCAAAACCTATTTGTAGAGAATTTCCTCAAGTTGATCTGGGCTATCATAAAGAGTAAAATTGACCACACATCTCCGGACTTGTTCTTTCCTAACTCTATCAGGTGCAAGTGTTCTATTTTGAAGGTATTACCTGATAGGTGTCATCCATCCTGTAGTATGCCCATATGGTTCAGGAATGGAACTAATTTCATTGATTTCCTCTATTCTGGTTAGAACATAAGGGGAAATCATACGACGGTGGGTAATACATATGGTTGTCTCATCCCGATTTGGATCTGCCCGAGCTGTGGCTATATTACCTAGTGCATCTGCTTGGGTATTTTGTGATCGCAGGACATAAGAATATGTCGGTTCCGAAGAAAATTCCGCAATTAAATCTCGTCCATAATCATACAAAGGGATTAGTTATTCTTTTCTAATTGCATAATCCTCATCGACTTGTATGATTAGGAGGTCTGAATCACCTTTCACCTTTAGGTGATTCACCTGTTCTTGAAGTGTCAACTCCAATCCTGTGACAAGAGCTTGGTATTATGCTTCATTGTTTGTCCTGCCTCCCAATAATGAGAAAGAATAGGGTAGCACTGACTTTTTTTTAGAGAAATGAGCACAATTCATAACCCAGCTTTGTTGAATTTAGAATCTTCCATTTTCTTCCCTGTTGGACTTCTGGAAGCTCCATCAAAGTAAATTTCCCATGTTTGAAGACTATCATGAATAGAGAAGACTTCTTAATCGGGACATTTAATATCTGAAGATGTATCTCTTACTGAAGGATGTTCAGTAAGGAAATCAGCCAGAGCTTGTCCCCTTATTTCCTTTTGAGACACATACTGAATATCAAATTACTGTAAAATAACTTCCCACCTTTCCAGACATCCTATAAGCAATGGACGACTAAGGATGAATCTAAGCGGGTTATTGCGAGATACCAATTGGTCCTTGTGATGCAGTAGGTAGTGTCTCAACTTCTGAACTGCAATGATTAATTCTAGTAAACACTTCTCAATATTTGAATATTGGGTTTCTGCTTCAAGAATAGTCCAACTGAGATAGTAGAGGATGTTTTCATTCCAAGCATCATTCTTTTGGGCAAGGAAGGCACCCAATGATCACTCTAATGCTGTCACATACGGAGACCAACAAGGGAACCAATCCAAAAATCGCTTTGAAGAGGTTTTTGAAGGCTGAATCTTGAATATGAGAGGTGGATAGGCAGGAGGGGTACCCAAAAAGAAGTTTCCGCGCAGGTCCTGCGTGGGCATGCAGGTTATGGTCACGCAGGTATACCTGCATGACACATAGGTACCTACGCGATGGTAAACCCATAGGATAATACTTGGGTGAGGCTTGGCTCAAGCCCATAGTATTATCCCTAGGGGCTTCCAAAAGAGAGGCACGCTAGTTTTGGTGAAGGGATAAGGTGGCGCGCATGTGTGTCTACTTCCCCTAAGGGTTTAAAAAACTAGGAGTGCAGGTGTTGATGAATTTCAACACTTAGGCCTTGTTTCCCCAGTTTAGATCTTCCATTATAGGTAAGAAATTACCTTATAAATGTTTGGAAGACTTCTAGAAGAGACTAGGGCGCCTGAGGCTCGAATATGAGTTTTGTAATTTTTCCGTAATTTAAATGTGGGGCCCACCGGGTGTATTTATAGGCTGCTGAAGACCCCAAGCGAGAATCAAAGAGGGAGCGAAAGTCACCTGCGTGACCACTAGGCGGCGCACAAGTATACTTGCACGACCATGATGAAACTTGCGCGACCCAAGTGGGAAGAAATCCTATTTCATTACTTTGTCGATTTTTGATGTGTCTTCAAAGGATGAATCACCTTGGACTAAGGTATTCCCTTTTTTCTATCATTTATACTTTGTGATGAAAAGGAGAATCAACGGTAATATTATAGGGGTTTTTATTATATGCATCACATATTAGTAAGACAAGATGAAACATCAATGAACAATGGGTTATCTTGACATGCTTCTTTTTTGTGATGTAAATCGAAGATGGTATTAATTTATTTCAGGATAATCTACCAAACCATTTTAAATATTGGATAATGTTTGGCTGATCATGGATCATCTAACCATAACAGTTCTTTTTTTGTAAATAAATAATCATCATTTCTCAAAGATATTGACAGGTAATATGTTAATGTGAGAGTGGCACATTATAGTATAAAAAATATATATTATATGATAAAGACATTTGGATCATGAGATAGTTATTGAGAGGGTTGTATTGATCATTCACAAACCAATTCATGCTATAAATTTCATTCCTCTTGGGTATTAATGATAATTCAAATAAAACCATTCGAATTTCAGTAGTTATTTTTTAGTCTTTCCTAATGTTCATTTGAAACATTATATTAGAACATAACACTTTTGTGGAATTATCTTATTAATTAACTTATAGTCATCGATTTATTTATACTGATATGAATGATTTGATAGAGTAACACTTCATTCATCTATTACCTAGAATGAAATTGTTGGATCAACCATGATTGGGATCAGTGTCATCCAGGGGATGAAAGGAAATATAAAATTTATTCATAAATGTCTTGTAACCATTCATGTCACGAAAATTCCTATTCCAACAGTCGAAGATGACCCTTGAAATTCAATTTGGGATAAAATTTATTTGTTTAAATTAAATTTATATTACGTCACTAATGGATGTGTAATCTGAGGAATTTCCATTGAGGTTCTTTAAGACATTGAGATTTTGGGTTGATATGGAAAGAAATCATATTCTATATATTTAACCTCGATATTAAATTACAGGAACTATAAATACATATAAAATTTATGTGACATCCTGCATTAAATAATTTATTGTAATTGTATATTTACTTTGACTTTGAATTTGGGGAATGTGGATAGGAACTGTAGAAGGGACGGGGAGATAAAAATAAGGGACCCTTTATTCTAGGTAACACCAATTTCACAAATGATGTTTTTGTGTACCCATTACAAGGTAATGGGTTGCTGATAATAGTTAAAAGGTACCCACTAGAAGTTATTAGGTACCTAGTGGTAGGTACTATGCATATGGTTTCATCATAAGTGTAACAATAAAAATTTGATCACAAGGTTTTTTGTGGACATTGACTGAGTACCCAATGGGGATACATATTTTCTTAGTGTTGATGGATTTTATATCATCTCACCAAAAATATAATTACAAAAAAAATTCATAAATTATGTTTTATTCCCTTTCATTCCTCCACAAGTACTCTTGGGTGCTTATGATACACCACATATCTATTCATTATATATATATATTTATATATTCTAATCATGATGTGGGTTCATCAATAACTGGCTCCAGGAATCTGTTTTCATTGGAGCTATGGTATGTATTACCTTATTATATTATATTTTACTATGTTTATATAGATTCATGTCTCCCTCAACAAAATATTCTCTATATTATTATTCATATTATTCTTTAGGGGTATAAATTTAAGGATCTATTCTGATCGAACTGTAATTGGATGGAAACTAGTGACGATAATCATTGATCATGTCATAAGACTACTTCTAAGAAGATTAGATTTTTACTTTATAATTATGTATGTTTAATAAAATATTGATTAATATATATTTATCTACATTAATTACTCATTTGTGGGATCCCATATATGGAAAAAAATTCATAAATACATAGACTAAAGGGAGAGACTTGTCATCATTATCTCATAAATGAACATTGCACAAATTACATGGGAATGTTATAGAGAAAGTGTTGAACTGATAACTATTTTCCATAGAATCATTCCTAATAAATTATGTTTTAAAAAAGTAAAACAAAATCCAATATTCTTCGTATGATTTATTAAACCTTTTTCATGTAATGTTACTCCTCGATTATGTTTATATACACCAGTGAATAATAATCTATGGATTCAGTTTCTTCATCTGATATGTAACATTGCAAATCAATTTTTATGGATTCCTTTTGAAATAAAATTTTTATATGTTTTTCAGAATATTATTTGACCTAAATGAACTTATGTTATATAGGTTATATTGTGAATCATCAATGATGTTTTTTATGAAATATACTTTTTATTAGCCTTCAACATCAAATCCATAATTATTATTCCACATTTTGGTTTCCTAATATATAAATTGATTGAATTACATGTTAAATTTTCTAAACATCAGATAAATACGTTTTTGAAATGATTAATACCTAGGATTTAATGCATAAGTCATGTTTTTTAATCTCTCGATAATGTAGATTCATGTTCAGTATTTCATGTTTTGATTCAAATAATAAATAGTTTTTACGGAATTATTTGATAAATTTCAAAATGTGTAGCCATTAATTTCTATATATTATATTTAAAACAATATTGAACATGTTTATCTTATTCTGATTAGATATTATTACATTAAGAAAACAAGATAATGTGTCTATATATGATATGTTCCACCCTATGATAATCGATGCCTCATTCGGTGAAGGTATTACATATATGTTCCTATGATTGAATGATGTCTTATGTTATTCAATTTTTCGACAATATGAGTTGGATGTGTATATATATGTACAAAAGTTGAAATAATGTCTTGAACATTATTCATAATTCATTAATATTATTTATAATTATTTTGGGTAATATTTCATTTTGAGAAGCTATTAATGATTTTTTCTATGAAATATTTCATAAAAATTCATATTTTTTATAAAGATGGTTTCATTTTTATGGGTAAATAAATTTTTTAATAGTTACTATAACAGTTATGATAATTCGACAGGGTCATTTTAGAAGTGTAATTTTGAATTATTTATTAAAATGGACCAATTAAAATGAAAATAAGATTCTTATCAGAGAAATTTATTTAGATTAATTTCGTAACACTTATTTTATAGTGAGGGAAAATCCCATAAGATACACATTTAATTTTAATTTTTTATGACTCATTATATAGAAAAGAAAAATTTGTAATGAGTCATTTTATTATAGTTAATTCATAAGAGTTATTATTTACTAATAAATGAAATTGTTATTAAGAATCATCTTTATGGTTCCTTTCACAGGTTACCATATATGGGAATATTAAAAATAAAAAAAAGGCAAATTATATATTCAATATGGTAGAAAAAAAATTATAGATTTTCTGGAGAAATAAATGATTTTAATTTAATGTGGGGATTTATAAATTAAGGGATATTAAAAAAATTAGTTTTAAATGGGCTATTTTAATTTTTTTAATATTTTAAATCTTATTAATTATCACAGTAAAAATAAAAAACTGTGAAATTATAATAAAATTATAGTAATTTCCAGAGTCAATATTTATTGAATATTTTATCCATTTAAAATAGAAGAAAAATTAGAAAAATTTAATTATTTCTGTCATTGTTGATACTATTAATGATTTCTATATAAATAAACAATGAATTATTTGAAGGGTGAAATATGGATAGGCATGAGGGTAAATATTTTTAGAAGAATAATAGAAATAGAAAAGAGGTAAAAACCACTATTTTTTTGGGGGTCATATTTGTTATTGATGGAAATTTTATGATATATAACTATTTAATTATTTTTATTTTCTAGAAATTTATATATGATAAGATATTAAGAAGAGGTATTGGACATTGGATGTTATGATATAACTTCCAAAATATTTTTAACATCTTTTTTGTGGAGTATTATACATCAGTACATCGACAGCCAATTAACATATTCTTCTTGAAATATACCAATGTGGTGAACCAAGTTAAAAAGTTGTGTTTTTTATTCATTTACAATATTGAACAATAAAATGTTTATGGGAAATTTCAATATATTAACACTAATTTTACTAATATTATAAAAACCAAAAATGTTAAAATAAATTCACAATCTAATTCTCCAAAACCCTCTTAGGGTGCATCAGGTGGTGGTTCCAACAAATGCTATCAAATCCACAATTTTAATCAAAAAATAAATATTATAATATTTATTTTTCACTTAGAAGGAGTTTAATTTGAAATATGTTCCATTATTTCTATCAATGAACTATGAATAAGTATTTTGATAAAATAAAAAAAGACATTAGAACTGGTGGAGAGACCCCAACACCTCAATTTTTTTTGGAAAAATGTAACTCCGTTTTAAAATATATATATGATCATGGTATTTGGTTATAAATAAATATTTATTTCTATGTAAAGTTTGTGGAAAATTTTATAGTTTTGTATGGATGAAAATTTTTCTATAGTTTTTTACATGGGTGACTTGTTTTCTTTTTGGTGGTAACATTAAAAATAATTTGTAGATTATATCTAATTGATGTTAAAAAACACTAGTAAATAGGGTTTCTAAGGGGAAATTCATATGTAGAACCAAATGTTATTTGTTTTGGAAATAATGCGAAATAATTATTCAAATTAAATTATAAAATATATTGATTAAATTAAACACCATGTGTACGGTATGCTTGACATGACTTATATCCCAAGAAATTAAATTTTAAGATAGTTTTCAATGATAATAATAAACATGTTAAAATAAAATTGGAATAATAACATTGTGTATTTATGTATATGGATGAAAAAATATTTTGAGGAAGAAATAAAAAATTAGTTGAATATTTCACAAATTTTATAGTTTGGAGTTTTAGATGTAAATGATTGATCAACATAAGGGATTTTTGGGGAAGCGAGTAGTGATAATATATGGATCTATATTAAAAAATAAATTATGTATGCTGCTGAGATACTTAGATAAGTTTACATGCATTAAAAAATATCTTAAAATCCACTATGTTTAATTAGAGAGAATTAATAGGAGTAATCTTTTTTATGAATTCTAAGAAACTTTTAATACGAATGAAATTCAATTAGATTACATAAAATAAATAATAATGTCATTTATTGTTTAAAAATTCTTCTTCATAGAGAAATGTATTTTTTGAGATATAAAATTCTATATAAAGAATAATATGACTAAAATGAAATATTTTTTATATTAATAATTGGTTTACACTTGTTTTTTTTTGTAATTGATATGAAATAATAAAAATATAAATTCATATTTAAAAATATTATTTTCTATCATTAATATTTTTTCATTATATTTTATGATTTTATTGAAAAATAGAATTTATAAATTTTGAAAATTTAAATTAATATAAATGTAATTCATTTTTGTATTCCACTTATCAAAATTTACTTCGTATTAAATTTTGGCCTTTTTTCTCTAAAGGATGGGTTTTAGTAAAAGAGTATGGATTTAACAAAATGTGTATTTTGATTAAATCTGTAGTTATACATGAATGAAATAGATGTGCATAAATACTGTCATAAACCCCTCCCCACAAAGTGTACCCCTCCTCGGCCGGCAATGTGAAAAGAGAGATAATGACCCCCGAGTCCTGCCTCCAGTAGGCCCCGGGTTGACGACTAGCACCGAGGGGATAATAAACACACAAATGGGAGGCATTACTCTCTAAGAGAACACATGCGGAAGAGAGAGATAAGACAAACGCCAAAAAACTCGAACTCAGAACTAAAATATAAATGAAACCCTTGTACATATATGAAATTCCATGAAAACTACTACAACTGAAAGGGTAAACTACAAGTACCCAATAGAAAGTAAAATGGTAGCTACCACCAGCCCATACAGCTTCTCCAACCACAAGCTAGAAGTAACCAGCTGGATCTCCAAACTGCTCCAAGTGACTTGAAAAACAGTTTATATATATGTAGGGTGAGTATAACAGTATACTCAGTAGGATCCTCCCGGATGCCTCTCGTGCAAGAGTAAAGAAACCAGGCTAAAGCATAGTGATCAATAGTGAAACAAATACATCCCCTAAGCAGGTATATTATGATCCCAACCTCACCATGGATACTCTCACCAAGTAACGCATACAAGAATATATCATATAGAAAGGAATATCAAGGGTACCCTGCTACTACTTCCCCTATGGTTTTCCTCTTTTCCCCAATGACAAACGTCTTATGCATCTCTCTATAAAGGTTTTCCCGTATACACCTGGGCTAAGCTCCACAATTTGCACCACTTACAACAAAAAGGCATTCCCGTAGACACCTGATCTAGGCACCACACCATCCTCACAACCAATAGTAACTAGGTAGTTTCCGGGAGCCACCATAGCCTGCATAACATGTATCATACGTCGTGTATTATACCTCAAACCATTACAGCCCATACTCCGAGTCCGGATCCTCAAGCCAACACAACCGATACATGTTACACCTATAGTATTCCATAGGATACTATATCAAGAATATTTGTGTGGAAATAACCACAAGCCATTACATTACTCTACACACATATATGGGGAAAACTAACCATTGTGCCAATGTCACTAGTATCTACCAAGAGAATAGAGCGGGGCTAAATGGGGTAGTCATCCATTAACGACCCATCCGAATATAGGGGAAAACACCCCCTAGGGCTCTGAATCCCCGAGGTGTCAGTTTCCCTTACTGACAAGGTGTTGAAGCGTATAGAAACTCAAAAAGTTTAGAATATATATATATATAACTCACAACCACACTATGGGAATAACCTAGTCTTAGTCTCAACTACAGCTAACATCTCTCAGACTCTGGGATGGTATTTCTAAGACTAGGTATCCTACAAGCACACATCCAATTAAAGAACTTCATTAAGCCACTTTCTTCCCTTTTTCATCAATTCCACTTTACGTTAATTAGCTCTTGACACATTAATTAACCATGAACAAAACCACATTAATCTTCGTTGGCATCACATTAAATATCAACCATTACTTTAAAAGATACAACATCACCATTAAATTCCAGAATCTCCATCCCCATGGATTATCACCATTCAATCAATCTTTCATTACATAATTACTTCCCATATTCCCATGAATTCTAGAAATGCATCCTATGCTACTAAACACAACACGCTCAACATGGTTAGTTGATATACTACATGCCGATTCCTTGCGCCAATAACAAGAGCATAAACCCATTCTCTCTCGAGAGTCTAAAAATGGAAAGCATGTGGCATTCCCTGCGTGTGTTAGCCTCTTTTGGAAGAAGGGTATGGAATAACAATTCCCTTGATCTGTCGGGAAATTTAAATTAGATAAACAACCAATCAAAACCACTGGCATCCATCCATCACATCCATCTCGTACCATCATCCATGGTGTCCTCCCCAGCACCCACATGCATGAACCAATGCACCTCGCCACCCAAGCAGCAGGAAAACTAACACCACATCAATTGGGATCTTAGAACTATTTCACAACAAGTGGTTAACTTAGAACCCTTCATGGAATTTAATCAATCATGTTATTTAATCCGTCTTGAATTAACAAATTCAATTCGTTTGTTCCAACAACATGAACTATGTCTGTAAGCTATCACAAAGATTAAACGTGCTTACTATTCCAATTTGATCAACATAAAATTAAAATAAGAACCGGATTCTTTTTCATGCTTCATTATATTTATCCAATTAATTATCAATTAATTCCGGCTTTACGTTCTTGATCATTTTCATCAAGATAAACATGATAACAATCATGGAATATATATCACACTATCTTGCAAAACAAGAGGCGAACTGGTATCACGGTACAGAGCAACATCATCTGATCAAACCAATACTTTAAATATGGTTCAAGTGTTTAATTAGGTCAATTCCATTGTGATCCAAAGGGCTAAATCATGCTAACTCTATGAATGCACATAAACTTTTATAGAAGCCATGAATCCCCTATTTCAACGATAGAAGAACTCCCAAGAAGAATGGGCCAATTCACCAAGGATCCTCCCTAGATCTCTTATACTAACACAACCAAGAACAAATATCATCATAAAGGACATCCACACACATAGATATACCCATAATGGGAATAGATCTAAGATCCTGAGGCAAGAGGAGGAGTATATCTAGGTAGATCAAAGAATCCAAACAAAAAGGATCACATACCTTGAAAAACTGGCCCCGATTCTTAAAAAGAGGATTCTAGATCACCTCCAAAACACTTGGGAGAGGTTCTTCCACCTCCAAGTAAGGATAATCCCGAGTTATGGCCGCTTAGGGGATTAAAAGAACCATTTAGTGGCAAAGGAGTTTAGATCCTCAATTTTAGGATCTAACTTTAACTGCTCATATGGTTTGTCCGCACAGTTTAACAAATCGTGCACTAACTGTTCGTTAGCTTCGCCTCGACAACAAAACTCACACGATTTTGCCGCACTGTTTAGGAAAACAGTGCGCCTCCCATTTGAAGGATACTGCCTCCAACACCATCCTCGCATGGATTGGCCACACAGTTTAACAAATCGTGTGCCTCCCATGCGAAGGCCATTACCCTTTAGATTTCCTTAAAAGTCCACCCAAACGCACCCTCATGTCACCTTGACTTCCCGAAACACCATTATCACCACATTTTCACAATGTAATGGACCAGAGTAGTCTGGGCCACTACATCAGATACCTATCAAAACATTCTCATCCTCGAGAATCCAAAACTCACCTAAAGAGAAAACAAAATAGGGTCTGAATAAACCACCCACTGAGATACCTCTCAAAGGAGAGGAAGCCACAAAAGCAAAAATGGGAGCCATCTCATAAAAATTAATGTTTCATAACCACATTAGTTACAAAAATACATGGAAAGATTTAAACATCAAACAACTCTGGGTACTGAGCATGTATCTGTGACTCACGTTACCAAGTACTTTCCTCCATGACACCGTGTTGCCACAAGTCGCGAACTAAGGGGATGGAATGCCCATGCGACACATTCTCCATGCAGTCTTGGATCTCCACATGTTTCTCCTAAAAGGTGAAATCATCATCAACATCGATCTCTACCCAATCGATGATGTTGGAGTCGTCATGAAGAAAACGATGTAGCTGTGATACATGGAAAACATCATGTATCCGACTCATCTGAGGGGGAAGTGCTACTTGATACGCCACAGATCCAACACGAGCTAACACCTCGAAAGGCCCAACAAAGATGGGAGAAAGATTACTACCATGACCAAACCGTCGCTACCCACAATGGGGAGTCACCTTTAGAAACACATGATCCCCAACATTAAACTCCAAGGGTCTCGTGCTTTGATCAGCACATGATTTATGATGATCTTGCTCTGCCTTCATCCTCTCACGAATCACCTGAACCATCTCTGTTGTATTATTCACTAGATCTGGTCCGAGAATTGCTGACCCTCCTCCGCTTTCACCCTGACATAAGTGGGAATTCCCAATGGTACTATGATATCACGAATCTCTCTACAGATACCCTGCTTGAAATTCTGTGCTCAGAAGTTTCCATCATGGACCAAGTCCGGGTAAAAATGTGCACGGTCTGCTAAACCAGTCGCATACTCAGTCACCATCATCCCTCCCCTCTGAAACTCTAGGATCTTATGGATACAAACAGAGCGTAAGAAGGAGGGGTAAAACTACTCTCGAAACATCAGCTGAAATTCGCCCCACGAATGTGACGACTCATTGAGAAACTGATTCAGCAGACTCCACCAACGCCTAGCTCCTCTGTGGAATAGGCTGGCAGAAAAAGCCACCATAAGATTTGTCGGTGTCTGCACAAGCCTGAAGAGGCGAACCACTATCTCAAGCCAATCCTCTGCTGCCTAAGGGTCTGTCTCACCATTGAACCTCCGTTGTCTCTGTTGCTAGAACTCACGGAGCTCTCTCAACCTGCGCTCAAGCTCAGTATGCTCTGCTGAAGTTGTCTGCTGATCACTAGGTTGGGGTGCTACTACCTGCCCACCCGGAGAAAGAGACTCACATGATGGGTCCTAGACTGAGGCCTCATCGGTCACAGGGTCATCGTCACGAACCAAAGCTGGTATCCTGGCTAGCTTTTTTCGCGGAGTTATCCTGAATATTATCAAAGAGTTTCACTGTCAGATGCGCGTATGTGTATATATAAATAATGAAAAATGGGGAGCTAACTCAAAAAGGACAGTCAAAGACTCAATCCTACGTGATGCAAAAACCAATTTTCCCTGCAACAATTGTCTCAACATGCCGAGTCGACAAATGGGTTATCAGGGTCCTGGTGAATATATACATTGGTCACCGCACCATCACTGGACTCCCTGGCCTGAGAGTCGCTCTCAAGAGATGTTGACACTGTTTCCCTATATCCCAACCAATGCATTTTTAGGGACATACTAACAACATCCAATGGAACGAACCACCTCTGATACCACTTTGTCACAACCCGAACCTACCCGGGCTCGAGCCGCAACTACCCCAAGCCCACCTCCACCGGCCAAGGGCTAGTGACAAGCATTGAAGGATAAACAACTCGGGGAGGCCTTACCCTGAGTACCTTTACACACACACACAGCCCAATCAATGTATAAGTGAAAATTAAAAGGAAAAGTAATGTACTAACTGCTATAAAAAACCACAAATTATTATCGACCTCTAAACAATACAATGTAGAAGCTGAAGGAAAACTGAAAAGAAAAAGGAAAAAACATGCGCCCAACCAGAAAATTTCCACAACCCAGCAACAGGTAAACAAAACTAAACAGCTGGGTAAGTCACACACATAGAACTTGACTCCAAACACCGTACACGGTCCATGATCTAGAACTCCTAATCTCTACTGATGTCATGATCAACATGTTTTTCATTTGCAAGGGCACACCAAGTGCGGGAAAAGCCCAAGCAGGGGTGAGTATAGAAATACTCAGTAGGATGACCTAAAGGCTCAAGGGAGCGACAAAAAAGGTACTTAAGAGGTGAGCAGTAGATCGAAACGGGAGAAGTAAAGGAGTAAAAAAATGTGTGCAGTAAAGAGTACATCTCAACCCAATAAGAGGAAGAATGAAGACTCGTCATATCACAATGTTCTAGAAATAGTGAGAAGATGAACTTTTCATCGAGTTGTCACTACCATTAGCAGGAGAGTAGAATCTTCCATGCACGAGAAGATGGACAAAGAAAGCATGTGCCATACCCCACATGTCTTCTCCTCTCCTATAAGGAGAGTCACCAAAACCCAAGACATGGGTACTAGAACAAGGTATATACATATCCGTATGCTCAAACAAGAAACCTGAAGAAGATCATATGGGGATCTCCATCTCATAGCTTAGCCCAAGAAAGTGTGTCGCCAACAGTCACAGAAGTAAACACCATCGATAACCAGTATTTGTATGTCTTCCCTAAACTACAAGTAAAGGGGCTCAAATCACCGCATCTTGACACTATCAACTTTGGGCAGCACTTAATCGCCCGCACAGTTTTAGGTCATGTCACAAGGATGTGTCTCAGTGGGGAAAGCGCCCCTCGAACTTGAAAGTTCTGGGGGAAGTCAAACCACACATCGTCACTGTCACATAGTCGAGAGGTCTTCTCAAAGTCAATGGGTTCCCACTACCCAGCCCTGCAAAAGGGTAATCCGCTGGAGAGAGACCCGGAACCACTCTGGTCATCCCTGTTGGATGGTACCCCACTGGACATCCCTGCTGGATGGTACGCCATTGGTAACCAAAACACGCAGTGGAAAACACGTCACGATAGATCGTGGAAAGAAGATATGATCTCGATAGACATCTGGGGAGTCTGTGCCCAGGGCTCACTGGGGGATCCTTACCCTACTGGAAACATCCTCCTGGGTAGAGGATCGGGGCCCGTGTAATTTTTTGGTCACCCCTATACCCAAATAACTCTACCAGGGTACATGAAGGGACATGAGGATCTCCTCGGGCCTCTCAGGGCGATCATGCTCCAATCCGCTGAGTCACTGTCGAAGCGGACTGAGACAACTCACTCCAGAACGTGGGAAAACACCCATACTGTACGAAAACACCTAGTCATAAATAATTCAGCAGTCTGGTGAAAGGGATGTAATAATGAAAACCCCCTTAGCTGAAAGAAAAGGGGAAGCAAAACAACTCTACCAGTCAAATCATCAAGAACAGGAGGACCCTCTACGCCATGAGAGTTCAAAGGAATGTAGGGAAAACACGGCACACACAAGGGGACCACAAAAAATGTGGCCCTATCTCCTCTCCCAACCAAGTACACAAACATCATCAGGTACAAAATAAAACATCTACCTCCATGGATTCCCATATACTCACAGAGTATTCCAAGGTTCCATCCCAAAGGCTATCGTGCACACGAAACCCAATGACAACGCGAAGGGAAAAAATGCAATTTCTCCAACCTGCTTCCTCCATGGTCCTAGCTTGACCAACCACATTTCATTCAGCATTCACTTCACTCTCCCAAGAATGAACACGATCACACGCCAAGGGTTCCCTACAAACACCGCAGGAAGAACCACCACCGGTACACCTTTCATGCTTGCACATTTAATGAGATATAAAAATAGGCTTCACACATCAAAATGGATCATACCGTTTTAATCCTCGCATAAAAACACATGAGATAGACTGATCACTCTCCTCCAACGGATATCCGATGTAAAATTCATCGGACACCGCTTTACGCTAGAACGACGTCTCGTGGTCCCGACCCTCAGCCCTGAAAACAGTCGGGAGCATCACACCATTGCGACCTCCTCAGAACGACACGTCAAATTGACTGCTCACTTGAGTGCAACGGATATCCAGAGAAAAAGATGCATTTGACCGTACCGCACATGAGTAGTGCTTCGTGGGAACCACATCTCATTCCCGAAGTGCAACGAACGGATCACACGATTGCGATCCTCTAAAAAAAGTACACAATATAGACTATCCACTTGCCCAAAAACGAACACCTGGTCATAAAGATAGAAATCACTGCCAACTCCCAAAACGGACCTCATGGGGCCCGCACCACCGTGCGAAATTAAAGCTTGTGGATTGCGCGATTGCAATTCCCTTGGAAAAACAGTCAGAAATGACTGCTCACATGCCCCGAACAGACATCCGATTAAAAAGTTTGAAAACACTGCTTGTAGCTTAAAAGACGGTCCATGGGGGCCACACCACAACTCCGATTTAAATGTCTGAAAACCCTATGAAAAAACTCCACCTTGACCCCATGGTCGCAACACCTTTAACGGAGCTCAAAACGGACTCTGGATGTGTCTGCACCATCCAAAACAAGAACTCCTGAAAAACGCCAAACATACTTAACATACACGTCGTGCCACAGAGCCCCTCGCCTCGGGAATTAAAAATTCTTGAGACCATCTCAAAATGTTTGCCTCAACTATAGGAACTTGTTGCTGATGACGGCACGTGGATCTGACCCAGGGTTTGTAATTTAAGTCGTTTTAATGTTTTAACGGGCCGAAACGGTGGGCCGAGCTGGTTCTGTCGGCCCACCCTTCCTTAATCGGCCTGCAGTCAGGCGGACCGACCATCCTCACCCGGACCGGCTCAACCGGTCTAGCTGAAGTCCCACGGGACCCGTGTGTTGCGGTTCCCTATCGCCAGCTGGGGTCCAACGTCCCTGGTCTTTCGTGTCCACATGGCTGGCAAAGCCGGTCGGTCTTCCCGCATCCCCCCCCCCAGCTGGAACATCCACTCGATCGTGACTCCAACCCCCTCTCGCCTAGCGCCTCCGTGCTCACCCGGCGCCTCCGCCGTCTGCCGCTCACTGCTCGTGCTGACCTCCACTGCTGGGGAGCCCCGCTGGCCGCAGTTGCTCGCCATCGCCCCCAGCTCGCTCCTCCGCTCGACCGCGACGCTGCCACGCCCGCTCCCGGCCGACCACCCTACTCCCGACTGCTGCGCCGCCCTATTGTCGATCCGCTGAGGACCACCGCCGCTGAGGACTACCACCACCCGGAAAGCTGGATCCTCACCGAAAACCCCATTCTTGGTCGGAAAACATCCCAAGGCCACCCCAGGAACCTCGGGACACATATTTTTGATCTGAAAGATTCTTTGGAAATTCGGGATCGAGCTCTACTCAAAATAATCCTTCTCTCGACAAAACAACGACGATTCAATGCTAAAATTGAACTTGAAATAAATGTTCATAAATTAAAACGAAAAATGAAATCTCCAACCTGCACGGGCGTATCCCGACGCTTCACGGTCGATCCGCACCTCGCTGTTGTCGCCCCCATCTTGACTGGAGAAAGAGGATAGATGAGGGCTTGTTGGAGGTTCTCCCTTGAGAGGGTATCACCAGAGGAGGTGAAATGGGGAAGAAGGGGGTGGGTTTAGGTTTAAATAAAGGAAACAACAATTAAATTTTTAATTAATTTAAACCCTAAAATTAACCCATATCCAAAACTCTCGACGGTGTCGAGGTTACGCCTCCCCTAGGGTATACACTACCTCTTGAGCACAATGGCGGTCTCGTAATTTTAATCCGAGACACTGCTTGAATGTTAAAAAACTTAACGTCTGAGGCTGCTCAATTACGAAAATGCCCTTGGTCCATTTTACACAAAAGGGCCGCGCCCACGAAAATTACACCCCTCCTAGGGTGAAAGGAACGTTCCGGACTCAACGGTGCTCTCGGTTTTCCAATCTGAGATACTTTTTAAGAGATAATTGAGTTTAACCATTAAAGAAATAAATTAATTATTTTATTTATCTGTTTAACGTTCCGTTAACGGGTGAGGGGTCCCATCATCCTATGCTGACATGTTCTATGTCATTACTTGGGTAAAAACCCCATTTCAGACCCATCTGTTCACTCAGATTTCTGATTTGAAGCATCGTTTAGGAGTTATCGCATTTATTTTGCGTGCCCAGTGTGAACGCACTGAAAATATAATTCCGGCCACACCAGGGCTCAGAATCGCACGCCGTTTGAAAGAGCTACTTTGGAATAACATCAAGAATATTCCAAACTATTTTAGAAAAATAACCAGGTTCTTAACATACCAATAAATCAATCCCAACCTATGGATTTAAAATAATCTCTAACCTAACCATGAATTACCCATTGTGTTTCCATGTCTAAAACGCACACACTGCATAAAAACAATAGTCCAATTTCACGTTTTCTATCCAATTTTCAATTTAACCATTTCTGTTCATTATGAAATAGTTCATTTATGAAAACTATCATTACATGAAAACTACTATAAACAAACCATAAAAATCTATATAACCAAGGTCCTATCAGAATACAAAAATCAAATAAACTATAGTATCTCCACATTACTCTGTGTTTGATAACCATTCATGATATATCATCCTCCTATCATAAAGAAATAATTCTATAAATATACTCTTGGAAAAAATCCGAATAAACAACCCATATCAACTGCTACCATCGTTCTAGAACTTTGTCCCACTCACGTCATATGCTAACCAAACCAATCCCCAACAAACAACCCCATCTAGTCACACATCACCATGCAATGGTCCCATAACCTCTCTATATAATATAAGATCATCCATTCCAAAATCTGGCCACACATGAGAACATTACTACTTCACATATGATCCACCCAAACAGACAAACACAACAATCCCACACAGAAAATTACCCCACATATCATAGAAAAACACAATTACATGATTTTTCAAGAAACCCTTGATTAATTTCACTTCATAATTCAGGGTTTATCACAGAAATGAAGAAACTATGAGGGTATATTTTCATTAGACAAGTGTTAATAGTTACATATTTTCCATTTTCAATGTTGTAACAAGATCCAACCCACATGAACCTTGTCTAGTACAAAAATTAGTACCACCAATGGCCACATTTTTCAGTGGAAGCGTTTAGCCCATACAAATCCACAATGCCAAAAAAAGTCAAGGCTATAAAACATTCGAACGAAACCCATTACCCATTTCAAATTAAACACCCATTTATATTTCTTTAATAATTGTTGCAGAAATATGATTTTTAGTAAAAAAGTAGTCCCCTTCAAATTTATTCACAATGAATGAGAAACAAATGAGAAACCCTACCTCGAAGAAGCTTTTGATTCATCTTTGCACCATAGGGTGAAGAAGAAAACCCAAATCGGTGATCACACAACAAGAAATGAAGATCATACCTTTCAAAACAATGGTTTATCAAAACGCATCCAAAACATTCATCCCGAGTCAACTTGAATTGAAATATGAACTCATAGGAAAGAAAAAGAGAACGAAAATGAAAATGAGTGGAAAATATACCACATATCGATAACGGATCACCAAGGAAAACCACCAAATTCGATTCACCATGGAGGGAGGAGGGGGCTGAATACCTCTGAGAGGAAGCTAGTTTATGTTTGGTGTGAGAGAAAAGTACAAATGGATGAATTAAATAAAATATTCAGCAAGAAAAAAACATAAAAATAAAACTAGATTATCTTATTACACGATGTGTAATACCCTATCATATCGTATAACCCTTTCTGGTACAGTTTAGCTGAAAAAACCATCACTTCTTGGATTTATTTTATTATTAAGACCTTGAATCCCCTCAAATAATGAACAATGTTAGACAAACAATGATCCCATGATTCACGTCGTGTGGGCTCACAACACAACACACAATCTTCCCACTTATAGCCTTCAACATCTGAACCCCTCCAAACATCCTATGAATAACTCCACCCTCCCAAACCCACAAAGTAATAGACCCAGGGAACATGGAACATTACTTTTGGTTTGTATCCAATGAAAATTATATAAATATCCTCAATGTTAGGTTCATTTGTAGTGTAGATACCGATAGGGAAAGGTCTTTAGTCTCAATTATCTTTTAGTGATGAATTTTTATGTAATACGCCATGTTTTCATTTTTATGGTGGTACTTACCATACCATTAATATATACAGATATATATATATATATATGATTGTTAAATTATATTTAATAATATTAAATGTACCATTTAATGTTAAAGAATTTATAAATTATTCTAAATTAGTAATATTTATTTTATATACATATTTATCATTGTATTGATATGCATGTTTTAATTATTAATAAATTACATAGGGAATTTTATGAAAGATCATGGTTAGTCTAATGAACAATTTCATAGGCGTAATCCAGAGATATTTGGGGAAAATAATTATATCAAACCTAGATTGATCAATAGATATCATGTGTCACAAAATGTATTAGTATTTGGTGTATTCTTGGAAAATTCATTAATATTCCTTGATTATAGTCCAAATTCTATGAAAATGTTTTAAAAGATGACCTTGACATCATATATTTGAATTCTAGAATAATGAAATTAATTAGTTTTTTATAAGTATTATTAACATCTTGGTTTTCATTTATAATTATTGATATCATAAGAACTCAAAATTATGTTTATTATAGCATCACGTTGTTTGTAAATTCCTTCTATTACATTTAATCTATGTTTATTCAATGTTGCATCAGTTATTTGATTCCCTTTCAATGTTTTCATGATCACCCATTTATTATGATTCCATTTTCGAGGTTATGACAGAAATTAATAGTTGTGACTGTAATGACCTGCCTATTATGATTGGCATGAGTGTACAATGAGTCATTACTAGGCATTAAGCAACATTTCCAAGACGCCATAGGCTGGAAAAAAATACCGAAGGGTTTCAAATACAAGTGGGGGAAGAATTAATATTTAAGAATTACACCAATAAAAAATCCAATCATAACCAAACATTCACTATATGATGCATGAACTAATGAAAGAAAACCCATCATCTTCATGAATATAAAAATCATACCAAAGTATGCAACAATGGAAGAACAACCAAGTATCAAGTACATAGTGTATAAACGATACCAGAATCTAAAAATACCACAAGACTCCATGCTCCACCAGATCCATGCTCCAAAATCACTAAACATCGCAAACGTCCTAAGGTAGTGTTAAAAACATGTGAAACATTACCTTTTCCCTTGTATCGGAAAATAGCATCTACATAAGAACCAAAGTGCCAAAGCAGGGGTGAGTATAATACTCATTAGGTTTTCCCCAATGACTTTCCAACTCACGCCAATTTGATAGAAAAGTTAGCCACAATTATATAAAACAGTTTATATAAACCAATTTCTCAAAAACAGTTTATACCTAAATATAAACAAATTTCCAAAACGTTTATACCAAAATCATAGAATTGAAACTGAAACCAAGTTTTCCAACAAGTTATTTTTCCTGGAAAATAACTAAAAAATCTTTAGAACCATTTCACAATATCCCCTTTTGGCCATACCCAACCATTTCACAAACCCATGCAACCAACCATGCATGCTACATTATGATAGTTACATACTCATGAATGATTTCTCTTCGATCTACCGTGTCTTAAAAAGGTAATAGTTTTTCAGTTTCCATTGCTCTTTTTGCACCGAGCACAAGGTCATATTTCAACCAAGTCTCGTACATATAGTTAACATTTGGCGTTAAACGTTTGTCACTGAGCACAAGGTCATATTTCAAACAAGCCTCGTACATGCAACATGAACACACACCACATATTCCCAAAACTCATGCCAAAACAACCCTTTAAATAAAACACCCTTTTTATTGAAAACCATTTCCGTCAAACCATTTAAATTCCAAACCATTTCCAATCCAAACCACCCCACTAAAACTCCATTTTTATTGAATACAATGCCTATCACAGTCATTTCAATACCAAACCATTTCATTAAAACACCCCTTTTATTGAAAACATATTTTTTATCAAACCATTTACAATTCCAGCAAATCAGAAATTTAAAATCATCATTTTAAATTCATGAAGACTAATCACATTTCACAAAATGTCACCAAGATTTCACGATTTTAATTAATACCAGAAATTGTCACTAAATAATATTTATTCTATGATTTTCACAATCAATTCTATTCATATAAACGAATTTTAATCTAAGACAATCAATTCTAATAAGAGGAGTCACGTTTGAAACCTCCTACCTTTAGGGGTCTGGTGGAAACCACAATGAACGAAGAACGTTCAAGAAAACCAGGTCGATTATCAAAGAACCCTCCATAGATCTCCTCTCCTAGCAAGACAAAAAACAAAACATATCACATTTGGCATCCAAACACCTAGATCTATCCATAAAGGAACTAGATCTATGAAATCTTGGGAAGAGGAGAAGTAGATCTAAGTAGATCTATGAAACCGAACTAGAATGATGAAGAACCATCACATACCTCAAGAATATGGATTCTTTTCGCAAAGAGAAGCCTTCATATCGCCTTTGGAATGATTGGAGAACCTTATCTGACCATCGGAGAAGAAAAATCCTGATTTAGGGCCATTTAGGAAAAAAATGAGCCACTTATATGAAAAAATTCATGAGACCCGCTTTTATAGGATCTCATTTAAGTGCTTGCATAGATTTCACGCACGGTTAGACAAATCATGCGCTAACTGTGCATTAGCGACTGCCTCTGCAGATCCACCACGCACATCTTGGATGCACGGTTAGACAAACCGTGTGCCGCTCGTATGAAATCTACTGCGTCCAAGATGAATTACGCCCGATTTTTCTGCACGGTTTAGACAAATCATGCGTCGTTCGTGCAACTTCCCCTTTTCCTCAGAACATCATTCAAAGTTCCCTAGACTCCCCTATTCATCACCCATAACATTAAAACCATGAAAAGCATTTTGTAAGGGTTACATACCAGAAACCGTGGGTAATACATTTTCCCCACCGTAGTTCTTTCCTTCCTTGAAATGTAGAAAATCTTCACCCAATTGAAAGAGTTTCAGACACTGTTCTTTCATTTCATTTTCACGTTCCCAAGTCTCTTCTTGAATCTGACCATGCTGCCATAAAATCGGCACTAGACCGATGCTTTTTTCATGAAGGTATTTCTATTTCCAATCCACAATCTGTACTAGGATATGTTTCTACGAAGCATCATTTTCTAGGTCAACATGATCCCATCTAATCACATGGTCAGGATCAGGATGATACATTTTCAACTGAGATACATGGAACAAATTATGCACCGAAATAAACCGTGGCAGTAATGGAAATCGATATGCCACCTCTCCAACCCATTCCAATATCTAAAAAGATCCAATGTATCTAAGAGATAACATGCCCGACTTTTTGAAACGACAATGTCTAAGCCTTGGAGAGATCCTCAAGAAGACATGATCACCCACGACGAACGACAACGGTCTTCGACGGTGATCTGCATAATATTTCTGACAACTTTAAGATGTCTCCATCGATATTCTAATCAACTAGATCTTCTCTATTTTTTCATGGACTAGGCATCTCCAATCTAGTGAAGTTTGACCCATTTCCACCCAACATAGTGGAGAAAGACAAGGACACCTATACAATGCTTCAAACGGAGCCATGATTATCGAGGATTGATAGATATTATTGTATGAGAACTCCATTAAGGTTATATGATTCTCCCATGAGCCAACGAAATCTATTACACAATCCCACAACATGTCTTCCAATGTTTGTATCATCCAGTCGGATTGTCCATATGTTTTAGAATGATATACAGTGCTCATAGTCAACTGAGTTGCAAGGGATTACTATATGGATTTCTAGAATCGAGATGTAAACCTTGTATCTCAATCAGATATGATCGAAATTGTAACACCATGCCTCTTAACTACCTCCAGGATATAGATTTTGGAAATATCATCCACCCTATGAGATTCAACAATTGGAAGGAAATGGGTCGACTTCGTTATCCAATCCACTATCACCCAAATGGCACCATGATTTCTAACTATTTTTGGGAGATGTGTGACAAAATCAATCGCTATTTGTTCCCGTTTACACACTGGGATCGACGACGGATGTAACACACCTTCTAGTCTTTGATGCTCTGCTTTAAGATGCTGACAATTTAAGCACTGCAAGATGAACTCGGCCACCTTCCTCTTCATGCAGCTCCACAAAAACTATGCCTTCAATTCATTATACATCTTTTGTGTACCTGTATGTACACCCCATCTTTAATGGTGGTAATAATGAAGGAGTTGTTCATTAAAAACCATAGGTATGACCATACAATCTCTGAAACACAAAACTGAACCCCCATCATGTTTCCATCCATCAATGGTCTCCCCACCATTGAGTGTTGAACTTACAACCATATATTATAAATCAGATGTTTGTGCTTTTTTGATCATTTTTACTAGATCAGGAACAAGAGTTTCAAAAAATAAAACTAAAACATGACCTCCGTCTTCACATTCCACATGCATGTCGGCTAAGACCGACATCAACTTCCATTCATATGAACCTTATTTCACTAATGGAGCATATGAATTTATACTCAATTTATCCACCACCGTATTTCCTTTCCTTGATGTGTACATCAAGTGAAAGTAAAACATTTGGATATAATCCATCCACCTCCTTTGTATCATATTCAAACCTCACTATGAGAAAATGTGTTTCAAGCTATTGTGATCCATAACGACAGTAAATTTCTCACCTTATAGATAATGTTTCCATGTTTTCCAAGCATAGACAACTGCACCTAACTACAAATAATCTATTGGGTAATTATTATCCTGAAACCTCAATTACCTTGAACTATAAACAACCACAAGATCTATTTTCATGAGAACACAACCCAACCCTGATCTTGAAGCATCACAATACACTATCTATCCTTGTCCTGATTCTGAAAAAAATCAATATAGGTTCTAATGTAAGTCATACTTTCAGTTCCTAGGAGACTTATGGAATTCTTATGTCCATTGAAATGGATCATTATTTTTTTAGATCTATCATTGGTGAAGCTAGTCGTGAGAAATCACGCACCAAGCATCAATAGTAACATGTTAGACCAGGAAAACATCATATCTTGAACACATTCATCGGTGGTTCCCATGAGATAATGCCTTCTATCATTTCAGGATCAATAGAAACGCTTTTCTCAGAAATGAAATGGCAATGAAATGTACTTCCTATATCCAAAAATTACACATTGATAATTTGGCATACAATCGATGATCTCTCAAGATTTGTAATAGTGATTCCAGGTGCACCTCATGCTTATAACTTGTTTTTAATAGACCAAAAAGTCATCTACAAACCCCACCACAAATTAATCTAGATATCTCTAGAATATATGATTCATCAATTCCATGAAGACTGTTGCTGCATTTGTTAGACTAAAAGGCATGACTACATATTAATAGTGGCCATATATACTTCTGAAAGTTGTCTTTGGAATATCCTTTTTCCGAACTCACAATTGGTGATATCATGATCGCAAGTGAATCTTGGAAAATCACTGATCACTACATAATTGATCAAACATATCATCAATTTGTGGAAGTGGATATCTATTGTTTATCGTAACATGGTTATTTCCATGATAATCAACACAAAGCCTCAAATTTCCATCCGCCTTTTTCAAAACAATGCCGATGCTTCCCATGGAGACATGCTAGATGAAAAAACCCATAGATTTATAACTCTCCCCTTTGGACATTCAATTATTGAAATTCAGTAGGTTCCATTCTATAAGAAGGAAGTGAGATACTCCACTTCTCTTAAGAGAGGTAATCTATAGAATTCATTGGGAAAAAAATCAATGGACTGATCCCCCACTGCTGGAAGAACTCTCTACTCAACACCCTTTTTCTGATTCCAAGGACAACACCTCCAACTTATATGATAACGTGCCAACTAATGGTGCTAAAAAAACCCCTTGCACCCTGCCTTTCATGCCTCTCTCCTTTAAAGAGTTGTCTAACGCTATCATGTGTCAAAAAATCCACTCTTCGTGCATTATAGTCGATGTGGGCCTTAAACGCCACCAGCCAATCCAATCATAGGATTACATCATACCCATCTATCTCAAGCACTATGAAATTCCACATTAGCTCAACCTTTCCCACAACGATACCACATACTCTACACAATAGGGCTCAACACTCTCTTCGACCCAAAAGAGTTTTATGTTTCAAAACCAAAGGCATCATTTATACCCTTAAACCCTGAAACTCAACCACACAATCAACAATAAAAGATTGTGAAACACCTGTATTCCCCATGGTTACCACCATGCTTCCTTCAACCGGAGCTCCCAACGGATCCTGAATAGCTACTGATTCCCAATTCACCATATCTGTGTAATAACCGATACACATCACTTCTATTTTTTAATAGATCTCTTACAGTTACCCCACTTAGAATATCCTTTCCTTCAATTATTTTCTACCTGTCACCTCGGGTTCAAACCACACTATTCTCATAAGCATAGCTGCATACTCCATCAGAGACATATGCACTTGATTCAGACTGATGAAATAAGTTGTGCGTAGAATTTTAAACGTATGTGGGTAGAATTGTTCATTAATCAATTCCTTAAAGACTTCCCACATCATACCCTTGTTCATTCCCGCATGGACTACCAACTCCCACCACTTAAGAGAAATATCCTCTAACATAGAGATTTCTAGATTTACTAACAGATCAATCGGCGTTTACAGGAATTTGAAAATTTTATTCATTCCAGGTAGTCACGCCTCTACCCTTTCTGATTCCGAATCACCCATAATGACTGGTGGATCTTGTTTCTAAAACTGGGTCGCATAATCATCATTCTTTGGCTCTTCCACTCTATTCAAACATCCCATAGTATGGACTGTTTGCACAATCCTCTGGAAGAAATTCTAGTTCCCCTGGGGATCAGGTGCAACCATGTTCTAATCGGCCACTTCTAGTAGGTCTCAACGATGCGTACCCAGTTATATTTATAAACAAACACCAACCTCCATCAATCTCACTCTCTAGACACTGATGACATAGCATTTTAAATTCTATGAAATCATTTATCACAACATTGTTTTCCAAAACAACCTTTTTCATTATTCAACCATTTTTGATAACATTAATCCTGAATTTTGAAAATTCAACCATTTTCAAAATACACCAAATATCCTATTTTCAAAATCTTCCACATTAAACAATTTTTTCATTTTTTAAAAAATTATCACCTTTTAGAAAATATTAATTCATTCCTCGTAATGAGATATGCACTCCTAGTGGAAATTCATTCTTATAAAATGCATGTGATGCTCGTCCCATTGGCTAAACCCATGAAAATGGGATTTCCAACATTCTAGATGTGTATCCAAAACACTTATGTACCCAAAACCCTAGTAAATTGAAGTTCAGCAAAAACATGTTAGCTACGTCTTTTTATGCTATATATTTCAGGTTCCGACGTTCCTACTCATGTCTAAGATTTAGGACCAAGGAATAGACAAGATGGAATTTCATCTTCAAGACTAGGAACATCGATGACAACATGTTAGGCATGGACTAAATAAGCTGATACCATTTGTAATGAAACACCAATTCTCATTGGCTTGAGAGGACAAGGAGTCATTACAAGGCCTTAAGAGACATCCCCAAGATGCCAAAGCCTGGAAATAAATGTTTAAGGTTTTCAAATACAAGTGGAAGACGATTTACCCATTATGAAATAAACCAATAATCCAACCAACCATAACCAACCATTCACTATATGATTCCTGAATGAATCAATGACAACCCAACATATTCATGAATCTCAATACCATATCAATGTATGCAAAAATGGAATAATAACCTGGTAACAATTACATAACGGATAAACGATATAAGAATCTCAAAAGACCACAAGATTCCATGCTCCAAAATCTCCAATCTCCACAATCACCAAACATCCCAAACTTCATAAGGTAGTGCTAAAGACATGTGAAACATTACCTTTGCCTTTATCCCAGAAAATAGATTCTGAAAAAGATCAAAAGATCCAAAGCAGGAGTGAGTATAAAACTCAGCAGGTTTTCCCCAATGACTAACCAACTCAAGCCATTAGGATAGAAAAGTTATCCACAATTATATAAAATAGTTTATATAAAACAATTTTTCAAAAACAGTTTATAACTAAATATAAACAAATAGCCAACCCATTTCGACCAAAAGCATGCAAGTGAAAATGAAACCATGTTTTCCGACAAGTTATTTTTCTTGAAAAATAACTAAACAAGTTTTAGAACCATTTCACAATATCCCTCTTTTGACGTACCCAACCATTTACCAAACCCATGCAACCAAACATGCATTCTATGTTATGAATATTTTATACTCATGAGTGGTTACTCCTCGATCTACCAAGTCTTAAAATGGTAATTGTTTCCAATGTTCCATTAATCCTTTGGCACTGAGAACAAGGTCATATTTCAACCATGCCTCGTACATATAGTTACCATGTTCCATTAAATGTTAGGCACATAGTACAGGGTCATATTTCAACCAAGCCTCTTACATGCAACATGAACACACACCACATATTCTATAAACTCATGAAAAAACAAAACTTTCAATAAAACATCCTTTTTATTGAAAGCCATTTCTGTCAAAACCATTTAAATGGAAAATCATTTCTATTCCAAACCACATCAATAAAAATACATTTTAATTGAAAACCATTTCCATCACAGTAATTTCAATACCAAACCATTTCAATAAAACACCCCTCTTATTGAAAACCTATTTTTCATCAAACCACTTACAATTCCAACAAATCAAAAATTTAAAATCCTCATTTTAAATTAAAGAAGTCAAATCACTTTGCACAACAAATCACCATGATTTCACAATTTCATTAAAACCAAAAATAATCACTAAATAAGATTTATTCCATTATTTTCACCATCAATTGCATTAAAATAAACCAATTTGAATCTAAGACAATCAATTCTAACAAGAAGTGTCGAGAGTGAAGCCTCCTACCTTTAGGGTTCCGAGGGAAACCACAACGAACAAAGAACGTTCAAGAAAAACTGGTTGATTCACCAAGAACCCATCATAGATCACTTCTCTTAGAAAGGCCAAGTCAAAAAAATATCACATTTGGAATCCACACACCATGATTTACCCATAAAATTCATAGATATAAGAAACCGATGGAAGAGGAGAAGTAAATCTTAGTAGATCTAAGAAATCGAAAAAGAAAGATGAAGAATGATCACATACCTCAAAAATCAGGCTTCGTTTATCCAAGAGAAGCATTCAGATCACCTTCGGAATGATGGGAGAACCTTCTAGTACTATAAGAGAAGAAAAATTCCGAGTTAGAGCCACATAAGAGGAAAAACGTGCCACTTAGTTGTAGAAACGTGTGAGATACACTTTTATAGGATCCCATTTAAGTGGTCGCACGGTTTTCCCGCATAGTTGGACAAACTGTGTGCTAACTGTGTGTTAGCCATTTCCTTTACAAGTCCTCTACACACGGCTTGTACGCACGGTTAGAAAAACTGTGTGCTGCCCGTGTGGAAGCTACTGCCTCCAAGACCTACTACACACAGTTTAAACAAACTGTGAGCCATCCGTGTGACTTCCCCTTTTCCTTAAAACATCATTCAATGTTCTCCAAACTCTCCTATTCATCACCTTTATCTTTAAAACCATGAAAAGACGAAAGTAAGGGTTACATACCAGAAACCGAGGGTACTAGATTTATATTGTATGAAGGAAAACACAAGTAGATGAATTTATGTGAGATGTTGATTTATTTAAATGAATTATGTATTTTCTTATATTTAAATTGAAAATTTCTATTATCTATGAAATAGATGGGCTTCATTAGTTTATGAGGTTTCTTAATATTAAAAATCTATAATAAAGAAAACATTTATTAAACATAATAAATTATATAAATGTTATTGATATTATAATGATCTATTTTTATATTTGTTCCTTTTTTGTTGGTATCCATGAATGTGTTTAATGCATGAGTCAATGTGAAGAAGTTATAGTAGTTTGGTTATAGGGAATCACAGTTTTAATTGAAGGAAGTATTTAGATAACATAGGAGATGAAGATGTTTATTGATGATAATTTGGTTCCTAATATGTTAATCTTGAAAACTATTTTAATGGTATTGATAACTATTAAATATAGTATATGATTTAATGTTTAGGAAATAATTATACTTTATTTGAATACTTAAATAAGAAATATTTAGTGAAAACATAGGGTATAATTTTAGGCACTGGACAACATGATTATTTATTTATAAAGTACATGTAAAGACCCGTAAAATTCAAGGAAAATTTTTTCTTAATTTTCTTTAGAATTTTACAAGAGCGCGGTTTCAGACGGCACCTGATTCTGAGGCCCGGAGTGCCCGGAATTAATTTCCGAAGTTTGGCTCGGGTACGTTCAGTGAACAAACGAGCGGGAATTCCTAACTTTTGATCCGGTGCTCGGAATTGAAATCTGAGGGCACCGATGGAACCGTAGCACCGGTATACGCTTAGGAACTCCTGTTCTGGAGTTGCGTTCATGCGAGTATTGATAATAAAAATTGTGGATGTTTACTTTGTAATTACACTACAATTTTTATTATTTTACTCTAAGTGATATCTCTTGTTGGAAGTTGGGTAACCACCCAACCTCCCATGGGAGGTTATGAGGGTGGTGGGGCCCACACGAACCCCACCCCTTCATATCCTCTAAAACCCCCTCAACTCCCACTTAAATTATGTTAACTTAAGTTATAAACCTATGACTTAAATGTAATGAGTTAATGAGGTGAGTTGTGTGTGGTTATTGAATTTCAAACCTTTGAAATTCAAAGAGGTTGGGTTGTGTGAATAAAATAAGAAAGAGTCTTATTTTATTTTGTTAGAATTTTATCTCCTTGAGAGAGTAGGGAAGTCTTCTTCATCTTCTTCAAACTCAACGAAGAACGCGAAGAACGCCGTTCTTCAACGAAGAACTTTTCCGCCGAAGAACACGATCTATCCGCGACGCCGTATCCGCGATGCGACGTACTTCTTCCGCGTCGTCTCTTCTGCGACGGATTTCCGCGACGAACGCCATCGACAACGACTCTTCCTCCGACGTCAAAGGAATTGACACCGATATTCCACGACTACGTCAACGTGCGACTATCAAGGTAGGGGTTCTTGAGTTCGTTGTTTTCTTTTTATTTGACTTTCCTCAAGACTTGACGAAGAACGCTCAAGTACCGACGAAGAACGCCGCTCTGCTCTTCTTCGTCTTCCGTGTCAACGAGAGAGAACACCGCTTCTTCCTCGGACAACCTTCGTCGGCGTACAAGTTTCGCCAACGACGTGTCTCTTCGAACGCATCCCTTCGTCATCGGATTTGACGAACGGCTACCGTGACGCCCGACCTTCGCGACGTCGTCTTCCACGGAACTTTGACAATCTTCGAACCTTATACCCGAGGTAGGGGTTGTTGATTATTGTTTAGTCATTTTATTTTTTGATCATGAATTTTAGCAAGTCTAACGTGTGGCTTTGGATTATTTAAAGATGCGTTATTGCTTAACGTGAGGGGGCCGGACCGCATGATCACAGCCGAACCCCCTCCATCGTTCTTGTTGTTTATTCTTGCGGGTGGAAGCAAAGTGGCGTGGTGCTGTCGCACCACGCGGATAATCGTACAATTCTTTTTACGCGGCGCCGTCGCGCCACGCCGAGGAAGAATCTTCAAGAACGCGATGCCGTCGCGCCGCGTTGAAAGGAATCAAGGCACGGCGAAGGGGGCGCGGTGCCGTCGCACCACGCCGGACGACGAACACCGCGGCCGGTTCCGGGCCGCGGCGGGACGAGGAGACCGCGGCCGGTTCCGGGCCGCGGCGGGAAGAGAAGACCGGCGGCCGGGCCGCCGGCGTCGGAAGCCGAAGAGGGGACCGGAATTTCCGGTCCCGTTGGAGAAAACCGACCGGCCAGCTGGCCGACCGGATAACGTTAAACCGGGGGAATTAATCCCCCGGCCAGCGCATATAAACCCCCCTCTTAAAGGGGGGAGGTTTTCATATAAAGGGGGGGCAGCAGCCCCCCGGTTTTATTTCCAGCCGGCCCCCACGTGCGGGGGCCGTTTCTTGCAAATGGCGCGGCACAAAGGCTGCGCCGCCTTTCAATCAGCGGGGGCTTAGCCCCCGCGTGCAGCCACCTCGCGGCGCCAAGCCACCGCGGTCCCCCGCGCCACCGCGCCGCCGTGGCCCCCCGCGCCGCCGCGCCGCCGGACCGCCCCAGGGGGGGGGGGGGGTCGGGCCGGGTCGGCCCGGACCCGGACCCCCCCGTTTCGAACCAGTTCCGGTCTCTTGGCCATATCTTGAGCCTCGGACCTTCGATTGACAAACCGTCTGCGGCAACGCGATCCTTGGATAGAGACGGTCGTTTCAGTATATCGCACTCAAGGTTTCGGATTACTTTGAGTTCGGCCGGGTTGGTTCGTTCACTAAACCAACCGGGCCTTCGGAGCGGAAACGCTCATATCTTGAGCTACGAACGTCCGATTGACGCGCCGTCAGTCGCGTTGTGTTCCTCTTAGTGAGACGGATCTTTTGGCATACTCCGCCCGAGGTTTGGACGCAGGTGGAGTACGGTCGGGTTGGTTTTGCCTTAAAAACCAACCGGGCCCCGGAGACGAAAATGCCAATAACTCTCAGACCGGGCGTCCGATCGACGCGCCGTCTGTTGCGTTAAGTTCCTGTTGACGATACGGAACTTTTGGATACATCAACTCTGGTCTTTGTGACAGTTGATGTATCAGCCTCTCGGCTCGTGGAGCGGACCCTCCGAACGAGCTTGTTGTGTGCGGGAACCCTAGCGCTGGCTGCGACTGTTACTGCTACTACTACTGCTACGACTGCTACTGTGACTGCGACGACGACAGTACAGAGATCCTGTGTGGATTCGTCGATGACGACTTCAGCACTCAGCGATCCTACGTGGATCAGTGCTACAGGTCCTGTGTGGGCCCGATCCTGTGTGGGTCCAATCCTGTGTGGGTCCTTGCGCTCAGCGGTTCTGTGTGAGCCAGCGCCTACAGGTCCTGTGTGGGCCCGATCCTGTGTGGTCTTTGCGGGGGTTAGTTACCTATCGATCCTTCGTGGGTCCGACGACTTAGATGGATCAGTGATCATCTTTATCGTCCTTGAAGAAATATACCTGTGTGAGCTGAATCCTATTGCTTTCCTGTGTGGATTGTGTTGTGCAATCCTGTGTGGATTACGTTTTGCTTTCCTGTGTGGAATACGTTTACTATCCTATGTGGACTGAGTTGTACTTGGGCTCGGAGGTTGGAGCGTATTTGAATTGATGACTTAGGTATATGTATGGGCATATACCTAAGCAGTGTCGGTTGTTACTTCGTGATTGTTCCTTTCTTCGTGGTTTATCCTTTGTGGATTTTGAGAGACCTTTAGGGGTCTCGGGGTTCCTACTGAGTAGCTTATACTCACCCCTGCACGGGCTTTGCCCGCACTACGTTGTGTTGGTTGTAGACGACGGACAACGTTGACCTTAGCTGAGGCTTGCAGAGCGGGACGGTACCCGGAGGTGGACCACTGGGCGGGACGTGCTCGGAGGGGACGGCGGGACCCGTGGAGCAGAGGAGCTATCTGTACCCACCCTTCAGGTGGGATTTCCAGTGGACAGCTCGGAGTAGCGGCTTTTACTTTTCAGTTGATGTTTTCCCTTTCGAGTTGTAATTTACTTTCAGTTTGGGTTTGTATACTGGCCCATTTACTTTTCCGCACTTTCAGTTGTACTCTGCTTTTGTTTAGTGATTACTTTCCGCTTGTTTACTCTGTGGTGTTTGTTTACTTTACAAAGGCAATGCCTTCCCTTTTTACGGGGATTTACGCCTTGGTGCCAGTCGCCAGCCCCTGGCCTATGGAAGGCGGGCTTGGGGTAGTCACGGCACGGACCCCGAGGGCGGGTCGTGACAAATTGGTATCAAAGGAGTTCGGTTCTACCGTGAACTCTGATCTTTTCTATGTGAAGCAATAATGTTTAGCGTATTGAGTGTGGTTATCAGTCCAGGGAGTCCAGTGTTGGTGCGGCGGCCGACGTATCCATACACCAGGACCCTGACTTCTGATTTCCGACTTAATGCACGAAAACATTTATTGCGTGTGTGTTTCAAAGTTTTCTTTGTGATTACTTATATCAGCTCACCAGGTATACTGTTCTGACCGTGGCGCACCTGTTTCCTTTTCAGGATGGCCCCACGACGACAGCCAGCTAGGGTTCCGAGAGTCGAGCGTGACGACAGCCCACCGAGCGACGAGGCCTCGGTGCAGGGCCCTTTGCCAGTAGTGGCACCGGCGGTAGCTTTACCCGCCGAGCCCCCGATGCTTCCAGCAGCAGCCGCTGACGATGCACGTCGCCTCAGCGCACTGCATGAGTTTCAGCGCCAGCGACCACCCAGGTTTCGCGGGGAGAAGGATCCCCAGGCAGCAGAGGACTGGCTGGAGGCAGTGGTTCGAGTGTTTAGGCTAGTGAGGACACCAGCAGACCTCATGGTGATCCTCGCTGCGAGCCTAGTACACGCAGCAGCAGGACGATGGTGGAGCTTGATGCTCCAGGTGCACGATGAGGCATCCCTACTTTGGACGGACTTTGAGAGCCTCTTCCGCTCGGAGTTCATCTCAGCCACCCTTCGTGCGGAGCGTATCCAGGAGCTTCTACAGCTGCGGCAGGGCAGCATGACGGTCGCTCAGTACTCGGCGAGATTTACCGATCTCTCGCGCTACTCGACCGACATGGTACGGGACCAATTCTTCCGGGCCCGGACCTTCGAGCAGGGTTTCAGACACGAGATCAGGGCATCGCTGATCTCCCTCAGCATACCGACTCAGACAGGAGTACTGGAGTGGGCCCTTCTGATCGAGAGCTTCCTTGCTGAGTCTACACCAGCACAGCGACCCACCGCAGGGCGGCACGTGGCAGAGTCATCTGCAGCAGGCAGTCGACGGATGACTCAGGGGTCCAGACAGACCAGACCTTCGGGCAGACGATCTCAGGGCACTGGCTCAGCAGTGCGGGGCACACAGCGAGGAGCCAGTCTTACGAGAGGCAGACAGTGCTACTCGTGCGGCGGGCAGGGCCACATGGCTCGTGACTGCCCGACCCGCCGTGCCGAGGAGCAGCAGACGGTTGAGGGACCACCGAGGCAGAGGCATAGGGTCGACCGTGGCGGTCCGCAGGGAGGAGGCGGGCGATGCAGAGGAGCTGGACGAGAAGCCGGTGGTGGCCGACGCTTTGAGGCTCTACCACCACCACCACCAGGAGGTCCACCCCGACCACAGGGAGCTGGCGGGCAGCGACAGGCACAGCTCCAGGCAGCAGAGGCCTACGACCACGGCGCACCCGAGATGATTCGAGGTACTATCTGTGTCTATTCCACCCTTGCTGCAGTTCTTATAGACACATGAGCGAGTCACTCTTTCATAGCCGTTGCCCTTGTTCGGAGCTCGGAGATTCCGACAGAGCCGTTGGCTCGATCCTTACGGCTAGAGACTCCTACGGGAGCAGACTCGACGATTACGCACTGGTGCCGGCAGTGTGAGCTTACTCTAGGAGGCGAGAGCTTCGGCTGGGATCTTCTTGTAGCAGCGTCGAGGCCTTACGACGTCATCTTGGGCATGGATTGGCTATCTACGGTCCATGCACAGATTGACTATTTTAGGCGCAAGGTGCGATGTGTACGCACCGACGGGAGCAGGTTCACCTTCACCGGTGAGAAGGGAGACTTAGCAGCACAGGATGGACTTCCGCGGAGGAGAGGACAGGCCATCACTCATCAGTTGGCTAGCCTCATCCTTGGAGCAGTTGACGTGCGGAGTCCTTGTTTCCCTGCAGTGGTGGATCAGTTTGCAGACGTTTTTCCCGACGACGTTCCAGGGCTACCTCCTCGCAGAGATGTAGACTTTTATATTGACTTGTACCCTGGGACAGCCCCGATATCCACTCCAGCATATCGGATGGCCCCCACCGAGCTTCGAGAGCTACGGGTACAGTTGGAAGACTTGCAGGGCAAGGGTTTCATCCGACCCAGTGTTTCACCCTGGGCTTCCCCGATTTTGTTCGCCAAGAAGGCGGACGGGAGCTTGCGACTTTGTGTTGACTATCGTCGCCTGAACCAGGTGACAGTGAGGAACAAGTATCCGCTACCGAGGATTGATGACCTCTTTGATCAGCTCAAGGGAGCACGGTGGTTCTCGAAGATAGACCTCAGGTCAGGCTATCATCAGCTCAGAGTCAGAGACGAGGATGTGCAGAAGACGGCCTTCAGATGTCGGTATGGCCACTATGAGTTCTTGGTTATGCCTTTCGGTGTAACCAATTCTCCAGCAGTGTTCATGGCTCTCATGAACAGGATCTTTCAGCCATACCTCGATCGGTTTGTCGTGGTCTTCATCGACGACATTCTGAGTTACTCTACGACAGAGGAGGAGCACGCCTATCACTTGCGAGTTGTTCTTGACACACTACGAGAACACCAGCTTTATGGTAAGCTCTCGAAGTGCCAGTTCTGGATACGTGAGGTCCACTTTTTGGGACACGTTATCTCTGAGGCGGGAGTTGCAGTGGATCCCGCGATGATTGAGGCTGTGTTAGCTTGGGAGCCACCCAGAAGCGTGACTGAGGTTCGGAGTTTCTTGGGACTAGATGGATACTATCGGAGATTCGTGCCAGACTTCTCTAGAGTTGCGGCATCACTCACAGCTTTGTCGAAGAAGGGGAAACCCTTCGTGTGGTCATACAGATGTCAGCAGAGCTTCCAGGAGCTGAGACAGAGATTGACTAGTGCACCTATCTTGAGGTTGCCTGAAGAGGGAGTAGGGTACGTAGTCTACTGCGATGCATCAGGGACCGGACTCGGATGTGTTCTGATGCAGGAGCGGGCCGTGATCGCCTATGGATCACGTCAGTTGAGGCCGCATGAGCAGAACTACGCTACCCATGACCTGGAGTTAGCAGTAGTGGTCTTCGCTCTGAAGACATGGCGACACTATCTGATGGGCGAGCGCTTTACAGTCTTTTCCGATCATCAGAGTCTCAGGTATATCTTCTCGCAGAAGGACCTGAACCTGAGACAGCGACGATGGCTCGAGTTCCTCCAGGACTATGACTTTGAGATAGTCTATACTCATGGGAAGGGGAACGTAGTAGCCGATGCCCTCAGCAGGAGGACGGGCATTCATCTACTTGAGGAGGCGACGGAGCAGCTAGCCTCTTTGCAGATATCCTTCTTGGATAAAGATGGAGCATCCTTTCTTCAGTCTCTCACAGTCACTCCTCCACTACTACAGCGGGTCAAGGAGGTATAGCGTGAGGACGCTGACTGTGAGACACGGCGTGCAAAGATATCCTCGGGACAGGCACCTGATGGTTTCTCCCTTGGAGCAGAGCACGACATCCTTTTCAGAGGACGTACCATGGTTCCAGTCGCCTTGCGAGAGGAAGTGCTGAAAGAGTTTCACACTTCTCCTTTGGCGGTACATCCTGGAGTGGCGAAGATATACCAGGACCTCAGACGACAGCACTGGTGGCCTGGCATGAAGAAGGCTGTAGCAGAGTTCGTTTCTCGATGCCTCACCTGTCAGCAGGTGAAGGCAGAGCATCAGGTACCAGCGGGCTTGGTACACCCCTTGGAGGTTCCGGAGTGGAAGTGGGACGGCATATCTATGGACTTCGTGACTGGTCTTCCACGCACTTCCAGAGGTCACGACTCCATCTGGGTGATTGTTGACCGACTCACCAAGTCGGCACACTTCTTAACCATCAGAGAGCAGGGCTCAGTAGAGAGCTTGGGACGTCTCTACGTTCAGGAGATTGTGCAGCTCCACGGCGTGCCATCATCTATCGTCTCCGATCGAGATGCTCGCTTTACTTCCCGGCTTTGGAAGGGGTTACAGGAGGCGTTCGGGACGCAACTACGTCTTAGCACAGCTTTTCACCCTCAGACGGATGGTCAGACGGAGAGGACCATTCAGACACTCGAGGACATGATCCGCGCATGTGTCCTCGACTTTGGTCGTAGCTGGGAGGACCACCTACCCTTGGTGGAGTTTGCGTACAACAACAGCTACCACTCCACCATCGGGATGGCACCGTACGAGGCGTTTTACGGCCGGCCTTGTAGATCTCCTTTGTGCTGGACAGACCCTGGAGAGTCAGCACTGGTGGGACCGGAGATGGTCCAGGCCACGACAGAGAAGGTCCAGGTCATCCAGGAGCAGATGAGGACAGCTCAGAGCCGGCAGAAGTCTTATGCTGACTGGAGGCGGAGGCCACTAGAGTTCGAGGATGGCGACCACGTCTTCTTACGGGTCTCACCTCGACGTGGTATTCGGAGATTTGGACGAGGCGGTAAGTTATCTCCGCGCTTCATCGGACCCTTCTAGGTCCTCAGCATGGTTGGCGAGGTGGCTTATCGTCTGGCTCTACCACCACAGTTGCACCGGTTGGACGACGTCTTCCACGTATCTCAGCTGAGGAGATACGTGCACGACCCGACGCACATCATTGATCATGGGGAGCTTGACGTTGACGATGGGGCGACTTTTACGGAGGTCCCGGTGGAGATAGAGGATCGACAGGAGCGGGTCCTGCGTGGGCGATCGATTCCTCTTGTGCGCATCAGATGGCAGCACGGGAATCTCCAGGAGAGCACATGGGAGCGGGAGGCTCAGATGCGTGCTCAGTACCCTCATTTTGTTCCCTAGTTTTTGATGTATCTTTACGGGGAAGTAAAGCCCTGAGGTGGGAGTAATGTAAAGACCCGTAAAATTCAAGGAAAATTTTTTCTTAATTTTCTTTAGAATTTTACAAGAGCGCGGTTTCAGACGGCACCTGATTCCGAGGCCCGGAGTGCCCGGAATTAATTTCCGAAGTTTGGCTCGGGTACGTTCAGTGAACGAACGAGCGGGAATTCCTAACTTTTGATCCGGTGCTCGGAATTGAAATCCGAGGGCACCGATGGAACCGTAGCGCCGGTATACGCTTAGGAACTCCTGTTCTGGAGTTGCGTTCATGCGAGTGTTGATAATAAAAATTGTGGATGTTTACTTTGTAATTACACTACAATTTTTATTATTTTACTCTAAGTGATATCTCTTGTTGGAAGTTGGGTAACCACCCAACCTCCCATGGGAGGTTATGAGGGTGGTGGGGCCCACACGAACCCCACCCCTTCATATCCTCTAAAACCCCCTCAACTCCCACTTAAATTATGTTAACATAAGTTATAAACCTATGACTTAAATGTAATGAGTTAATGAGGTGAGTTGTGTGTGGTTATTGAATTTCAAACCTTTGAAATTCAAAGAGGTTGGGTTGTGTGAATAAAATAAGAAAGGGTCTTATTTTATTTTGTTAGAATTTTATCTCCTTGAGAGAGTAGGGAAGTCTTCTTCATCTTCTTCAAACTCAACGAAGAACGCGATGAACGCCGTTCTTCAACGAAGAACTTCTCCGCCGAAGAACACGGTCTATCCGCGACGCCGTATCCGCGACGCGACGTACTTCTTCCGCGTCGTCTCTTCCGCGACGGATTTCCGCGACGAACGCCATCGACAACGACTCTTCCTCCGACGTCAAAGGAATTGACACCGATATTCCACGACTACGTCAACGTGCGACTATCAAGGTAGGGGTTCTTGAGTTCGTTGTTTTCTTTTTATTTGACTTTCCTCAAGACTTGACGAAGAACGCTCAAGTACCGACGAAGAACGCCGCTCCGCTCTTCTTCGTCTTCCGTGTCAACGAGAGAGAACACCGCTTCTTCCTCGGACAACCTTCGTCGGCGTACAAGTTTCACCAACGACGTGTCTCTTCGAACCCATCCCTTCGTCATCGGATTTGACGAACGGCTACCGCGACGTCATCTTCCGCGGAACGTTGACAATCTTCGATCCTTATACCCGAGGTAGGGGTTGTTGATTATTGTTTAGTCATTCTATTTTTTGATCATGAATTTTAGCAAGTCTAACGTGTGGCTTTGGATTATTTAAAGATGCGTTATTGCTTAACGTGAGGGGGTCGGACCGCATGAACACGGCCGAACCCCCTCCATCGTTCTTGTTGTTTATTCTTGCGGGTGGAAGCAAAGTGGCGTGGTGCCGTCGCACCACGCGGATAATCATACAATTATTTTTACGTGGCGCCGTCGTGCCATGCCGAGGAAGAATCTTCAAGAACGCGCCGCCGTCGCGCCGCGTTGAAAGGAATCAAGGCACGGCGAAGGGGGCGCAGTGCCGTCGCACCGCCCCGGACGACGAACACTCCGGCCGGTTCCGGGCCGCGGCGGGACGAGGAGACCGCGGCCGGTTCCGGGCCGCGGCGGGAATAGAAGACCGGCGGCCGGGCCGCCGGCGTCGGAAGCCGAAGAGGGGACCGGAATTTCCGGTCCCGTTGAAGAAAACCGGCCGGCCAGCTGGCCGGCCGGATAACGTTAAACCGGGGGAATTAATCCCCCGGCCAGCGCATATAAACCCCCCTCTTAAAGGGGGGCGGTTTTCATATAAAGGGGGGGGGCAGCAGCCCCCCGGTTTTATTTCCAGCCGGCCCCCACGTGCGGGGGCCGTTTCTTGCAAATGGCGCGGCACAAAGGCCGCACCGCCTTTCAATCAGCGGGGGCTTAGCCCCCGCGTGCAGCCACCTCGTGGCGCCAAGCCGCCGCGGTCCCCCGCGCCGCCGCACCGCCGCCGGCCGGACCGCCCCAGGGTGGGGGGGGGGTCGGGCCGGGTCGGCCCGGACCCGGACCCCCCCCCGTTTCGAACCAGTTCCGGTCTCTTGGCCATATCTTGAGCCTCAGACCTCCGATTGACGAACCGTCTGCGGCAACGCGATCCTTGGATCGAGACGGTCGTTTCGGTATATCGCACTCAAGGTTTCGGATTACTTTGAGTTCGGCCAGATTGGTTCGTTCACGAAACCAACCGGGCCTTCGGAGCAGAAACGCTCATATCTTGAGCTACGAACGTCCGATTGACGCGCCGTGAGTCGCGTTGTGTTCCTCTTAGTGAGACAGATCTTTTGGAATACTCCGCCCGAGGTTTGGACACAGGTGGAGTACGGTCGGGTTGGTTTTGCCTTAAAAAACAACCGGGCCCCGGAGACGAAAATGCCAATAACTCTCAGACCGGGCGTCTGATCGACGCGCCGTCTGTTGCGTTGAGTTCCTGTTGACGATACGGAACTTTTGGATTCATCAACTCTGGTCTTTGTGACAGTTGATGTATCAGCCTCTCGGCTCGTGGAGCGGACCCTCCGAACGAGCTTGCTGTGTGCGGGAACCCTAGTGCTGGCTGCGACTGTTACTGCTACTACTACTGCTACGACTGCTACTGTGACTGCGACGACGACAGTACAGAGATCCTGTGTGGATTCGACGACGACGACTTCAGCACTCAGCGATCCTACGTGGATCAGTGCTACAGGTCCTGTGTGGGCCCGATCCTGTGTGGGTCCGATCCTGTGTGGGTCCTTGCGCTCAGCGGTTCTGTGTGAGCCAGCGCCTACAGGTCCTGTGTGGGCCCGATCCTGTGTGGTCTTTGCGGGGGTTAGTTACCTGTCGATACTTCGTGGGTCCGACGACTTAGATGGATCAGTGATCATCTTTGTCGTCCTTGAAGAAGTATACCTGTGTGAGCTGAATCCTATTTCTTTCCTGTGTGGATTGTGTTGTGCAATCCAGTGTGGATTACGTTTTCTTTTCCTGTGTGGAATACGTTTACTATCCTGTGTGGACTGAGTTGTACTTGGGCTCGGAGGTTGGAGCGTATTTGAATTTATGACTTAGGTATATGTATGGGCATATACCTAAGCAGTGTCGGTTGTTACTTCGTGATTGTACCTTTCTTCGTGGTTTATCCTTTGTGGATTTTGAGAGACCTTCAGGGGTCTCGGGGTTCCTACTGAGTAGCTTATACTCACCCCTGCACGGGCTTTGCCCGCACTACGTTGTGTTGGTTGTAGACGACGGACAACGTTGACCTTAGCTGAGGCTTGCAGAGCGGGACGGTACCCGGATGTGGACCACTGGGCGGGACGTGCTCGGAGCGGACGGCGGGACCCGTGGAGCAGAGGAGCTATCTGTACCCACCCTTCAGGTGGGATTTCCAGTGGACAACTCGGAGTAGCGGCTTTTACTTTTCAGTTGCTGTTTTCCCTTTCGAGTTGTACTTTACTTTCAGTTTTGGTTTGTATACTGGCCCATTTACTTTTCCGCACTTTCAGTTGTACTCTGCTTTTGTTTAGTGATTACTTTCCGCTTGTTTACTCTATGGTGTTTGTTTACTTTACAAAGGCAATGCCTTCCCTTTTTACGGGGATTTACGCCTTGGTGCTAGTCGCCAGCCCTGGCCTATGGAAGGCGGGCTTGGGGTAGTCACGGCACGGACCCCGAGGGCGGGTCGTGACAGTACATAATATGTAGTTTTTCCAGGAAATATATCCATGTCCTGATATTGAAATGTGGTTATGGTTGTGGAAGATGTTCACCTCAGACTAATCACCTAAAAAAGTTTGGTTAGAGCATTGAACCAGTCACTACATACATGCATGAGGAGTGGGCCTATGACTAGAAACCCGTTCAGACACTCCTCAATGATATGATTAGGCTAAAAAAGTTTTCTATATAAACCATTATGAATAATTTCATAATTATGATAACAAATTTTTTTAGAGAACCTAATAGAAAAATTACCAAGAAAAACAATCATTTGAAAAAAGAGAACCATATATTTATTAGAATGTTTCCAATGTTAAAAAAATGTGTCATAATGGGAGAGATATTAATGTTGATATTTTCGAAGACACTTTTTTGATATTATCTTTTACATTATGGGTTTAGTATTTTTTAAAAATATGTCCATAGAAAATATGTAGACAAAGTTCTACACTAGAAAACCACTACGTCTTATTACTTATAAGTAATGCATACATAAATGGATAAAAATTTAATTCTATTTATATTATTATGTAAAACTATTTTTTATGAGTGTAACCTAAGTTTGTGTGATTGATTTTTTTTAGAATCATTTAGCTATTTACACTATAGAGTGATGTTTATTAATTATAATTTGGTATATGCTAATAGTTATGAGGATTATGTGAGAACTCTATAGTTTAATATTGAGTAAATTTAAATTAATGTTACAGTTAAATATATTAAATGATATTAGTAATAATAAAAAGTGATTTTATCATAACTGTTATAATTTTGGATAACTAAAAGAGATAACATGATTGATTTATAAATAAATCTTTTGTTTAATTTACACAAGATAATGACAAGATTAACTAAAGGTTTGATTTTATATAATTATGTTACATAGTATTCAAAACCTCTGTATTGAGAGTTGAATAATGATAGTTTTGGAGATGTTCATATTTTTTTTGGGATTATGATATATTTTAACTATTGTACTAATATATGGCTAATATCATTTTTGGGCTAATCACATTGTAAATTTTTGGTGTAATATAGAAAGTCGTTTTCATATAGTGCCTTACGAAATCAGATATTTTTTGGTAAAGTTATGATTTTTAGAATATATGATTAAGATATATATATAATTTTTCAAACGGTTATATGAATGATTAATGTTATTTGGGAATGGATACGTTTTATTTTGCGATTATATATTTCATTGATTAGTGGGTTTATATTATTTTAATAAAGTTCATGGTAATTTGGGATACCTATTTTTATGATATGTTAAAAATAAATATATAACCTATATCAAAAAACTCTATCTTGAAATATGAATGGAATTTGTTAACTTGAGAGTTATATTGGTAGAAATGATTCTGAAATAAGTTGAATTTTAGAACTACGTGATGACATTCTTATTTTATAATTTGTAACATATTTATATTAATGTTTCATATAGTTATTTATTATAATTTTTTTTGTAAGGAATATAATTCAAGTAAAATATCATAACTTTAGTAATGGATGATTCCCCAAGGAACCACGTTAACTATATATTACAGGAAGAATTCTAAAATTATTCGAACAAACAAACCATTATGATAATCGATGGTGTAATAGATATTATAATTATTCCACAATGACTATCAAGAATTATAATTAATAACCTATGAATTGTTGAAATCCAAAACAATTGGAAGAAGATTATGATTCATTCTTATAGAAATCTTGTTCACCAATTTGATAATATAAATAAAATTCAATTACCTGCATGTGAAAAATAGGGGATGAAAGAGGTGATTAAATTATTTCTATATGGATATTAAGATCATTAAATATAGAATTTTAATTAAATTAGATAATCTATCGATATCCATTTCATTTATTACAATGTGTTCACCATTATGTGGCTTAATGTCCCAATCCAAGGGGAAATATGGGAAATAGTCTCCAAAAACCATACATACAAGGGAAATCCTAGGTGAATACAATAGATTAATTGAATAGTGATATTTCACTCCAGATTTTCTAGTGTCCCATGTCATGTAATAATTCACTAACGAATTGATAATGACTTATAGATAAAATAATATAGTTGTGTGATTATTAGAAAAATAATTTTCAAGGCTAATGGGAAGTTATTTATTATGGATCTTTATCCACACCCATTTTTGGAATTCTATGATAAATTTTAAATGGGTATTATCTCTTTATAACACAATGATAATGTATTATAGTATTCATGAACCTCCTTCCACATCTTAAATAAACCCATGATCATCGAACGGGTTATGGACAATTATAATTTACATATAGAAAAAATACAATCATATGAATCAATTTTAAGGACATGATTTTTTTAATGAGTGTGGGGTTGATGATTATAACACCAAAAAATTAAAATACATGTTTGTCGTTATATAAGTCAATGTATTTGATATCATTATTTACATGGAAAAAACACATAAATGATATAATAAAATATTTTGGAAAAATATAAATATTTATGTATGAGCATTAAAAACCAATCTAAATTGTTAGTGAGAATTGATATGAGTGAAAAATTTATTAGTTTTATTCTTATGTTAATATAAATGAAATAGAGTTATTTTACATAAAATGACAAGTAATTTCATGTATTGTTTAGAGAAGTATTTTTCTAAAAAAAATTGTCTTTTATAAAATAAAAAATTATATTTGAAGAAATATATTATTAATGAAATATTATGATTAAAATTAATAATTATTTAATATGTATTTACTTGGAAAATTATATGGAAATATAATTGTTAATATTTCAAAGTATCATTTTCCATGACAAAGTGTTTTTCATTATGTTTTATGAATTTTTTAAATTTTGAATTTAGATTATTTATAATTTAAAATTAAAAAAAAGTATTTACATTTTTGAATTCACCGTATCAAAATTTACATAATTTATTTGTTTATTATTTTTTAAAAAGATAGTTTTTTTGTAAAAATATATTATTTTCTAGAAACTATTTATTGGTATGAATTTAAATTATATAGGAATAAACTAGATGAATATAATAATATAAAAAATATATAAATTTATGGAACATAAATATTTACTTTATAATATTCAATGTAATTATAAATCTTTTGTCCATAATTAATAAAACTAATTAAAATGTATTTGAATGAAAAACTAAATTCTGCCTATTCGTTTAATCAATCCTTATTATGAGTAATTTGATTTTGTATTTCTTAGGAAGGCTTATACTATTTATTTTTCATAAAAAATTAATTTCATTATAAACAATATTATGTAAAATAGTTTTATTATATATATTTTTTTAGGGATTAAAACTATTGTTTACATAAAATTCATTTTTACTCGATTAAGGGTGTTTATTTTAAAAATAACATTAAAAAAATAGTATTTTTTTCATAATATAAATTATTAATTTTTAACTACAAGAATAAGATTATTTAAAAAAAATTAATATAAATATTATCATTATAATTAATTACTATGGTTTAAAATGTAGTTACCATGTTAATGTATATGTGAGTGAAATGATAAATGTTAATACCAAAATATTCACAACAAAAAATTTCTCTTAAAAAATAGTGTTTTATGTTATTTTAGACATCTGGTTGTTTTCCTATCCTCTTTTTCCATTTTTTTATATTTTCACTTGAATAGATAACATGAGTTTTTGAAATTGTAGTGGTTACTCATAGAATAAAGTTTTCTTTCACGGATAAAAGGTCAACATCATTACTATTTTCAGACAAGTTAATCATTATAATTTTACATTTTAAATAAATAAAATTCTACTCCTAGAACCATATCCATCTAAAAAAAATTCACCATTAGATAGTATAACTACTTTATTTCTGAGTGTCCAACCTTGGATAATTTGAGGTCACATCATTAGTATTATAAAAAAATAGTGTTTTACCTTCAATATATTAATTAAAAATTAGTCTATATGCCATACTATAATGTTATTAGTATCCTATTGATACAATAAATTAAATACATTAAATACATTTTCATTTTTTTATTCACATACCCCTACCATTCGGAATAATAAAGCTGGTGTTCGTGTATTGTGCAGTCTACCACCTCAATGCCACAACATGTATCATTTTCTATCACCACAACACAGATATGGATATAAGTATGTTATTTCATTAAAAATATTATGTTTATGAAATCATTATGGTTTTTTTATGAGAAAATTGGGAACCATTTAATGATATGATTAGTAAACAGATATAATTAATTCCATCTTTAAAAACATGTAAACTAAGAGGAAATTATAAATTTTTCTATGTAATGAATTTATATAAATTATATTATATTTATAACTAATTTACCTTATTATATATCACAGAAATAAACACTGAATGAGATCATTATAATTTTTTTATAATTATATATTAACTAATATGACTTATAGTCATCAATTAATCCTGGTAGGTCCAGGTCTCGGTCTCTTTAACCACTTAATTGATAAAAATAATAAATTTATGTCATGGATGACTATGATAACGTATATAATTTAATAAAATGATATAAATATGATGATATTTTTTCCCTATAAAGGATATATCCACAATTAAGTGATTAATTAAAAACCACATCCTTTTTGTTAAGAATAATCGAAACATTATCAACCGTAATTTCATCTCCATAGTTTGTGACAAAAAATAATGTAAAATTTAATTATTGATATATAAACAACCATAAATCATCTATTCCAATAACATAGATGATATTAAAGTGATGTAATTTGGAGAAATAATAATTTCTAACAAGAATTTAATGACACTGCTCTAAAGAAATAAAAGTGTACATAACCTTGGTGTTTAAAATATATAAAATTAAAATAATATTAATATGTACATAATTTTAAATTAGGATAATAAATGGATAAAGGAATGAATATGGTACATGGGTATCTTCTAATTCATCATACTTTAATTATTTTGTGTGTTTGGTGAAAGTACAATACTAATCAGGGGAAGGTAATGGTTTCTATCTCAATTTCAATTCATTGAGACCTGTTAATGTTATACTGCATATTTTATTTTCTATTGTCTAATTAACTAACTATTTTAATATTTATATAATTATTCTATTATATATAATTATATTAAACATTCCATTACATGTAATCGTTCTCATTTAATATCGGTTCCAACCATCCAATTGTTGTAAGGGGTTTTCATCTCAAATTATTCTCATTGAGATATTCATGGAATTATAGACCCAATTTTTTTTGTTTAAATATTTCCAATATAATATATTATTTCATTAATTTTCTTTCAGTCATGTTATTTTATGTTTACTTATTATCCACATCTTTAAATGTAATTTTATTTAAATGTTACTCAATGACATTAGTTTTATTGGTCTTAATTCTAATCCATGGAGACATAATAAATTTCGAACACAGTGTGTACTTGGTAGTGTGTATTCATTTCCCATTAATATATATTATTATATTACACAATTAACAGCCCATGATTTCATAGTACGTTATTTCTTCAATGAAATTCAATAACTTGCACTACACGCAACACCAGGTTCTTGCACACCATGACTTACCAAACAAGCCGTTAAAAAGCAGTTATAAATAGTATTAACTAAATATTGAACAATATATAATCCTTATAATTTTAGAATCCATTAAATTAGTTTCTTAGGCATAATATAATAATAAATACATTTTTTTAAGATAAAAGATGTATTTTTCAAAAAATGAAATTTTACCACCTTTTAATGGTGAAGCCTTTTTAAATCCAATATTTTAAAATTTTATATATTCAATTTGACAAAATAAACTTCTTATTTAGAATTGGGACATAATAATTTTTTTTCGATAATTTTTTGGTGTTTTTCTGATAACTTTCATATTTGAGTGAATTTGGAAAAAATTATACATTTTAATGGTTTGGAAGTATATATATATTACATTTTTACCATTTAATCCAATGATGGTCATTTAATGTAATTTCACATTGAAATTGGACATAAACAAGTGTCAAACTTTTGATAGTTATTATTTCTAAAAAATACACCATTTTGTTTTGACAGCAGGAATTAATTTTAAATTAATAAATGAAACTTATATGTTTTTAATTTGGGGAAAGTGAATTCATTTTTGGATTCATAATATTTAAATAATGTTAGGGTGAAATTTTGGTACTTTTTAGGCAACTTTCGTATTTTCAAGAATAGTGAAAATTACTAAATTTTAATAAAAAAACATTTTTAATCGAAATAATTAATAGTGATAAAATATAAATTTGAGTGATTTTAAAGAATATATAGATTATAATTTTTACATTTAATCCAATTTTGTTCATTTGACATAATTTTATATTTAAACTGGACATAAGAAAGTGCCAACCTTTTGAAAGTTATTATTTGTTAAAAACAGGCTTTTTGTTTCGACAACAGGAAATAATTTTAAATTAATTTCTACCACTTCTATGTTTCGAATTTGAAATAATGGATTCCATATTTGCAATCAGTATGTCCACATTTTCTAAATAGGTAACTCTTATTTTTAGACATTTTGAATAATTACTTCGGTAAATATTTTATTTACCACGGTTAAAAGGTATATCCAGTAAATAAGGGTAAAAAAAATATTATTATAAAAATATTATTTTACCCTAAAATGTATCCTAACCTAATTGGTTAATACATGTCCGACCCTAGGCATCGTTGAGTCGATTTGGGGACCCCATGGAGCCACTTGTAGGTGATAAGGACACTTTATATTAATTAAGATAAAGTAAATACAAAAATGATATAAGCAAAAATCATTAGAAAAACAATTTTTACATAGGGTTATATATGGTATATTTTAGACTATAAATATTCATTATAAAGATAAAAATATTTCCTACATAATGTTATTTTATTTTTCATTTTTAGACATTTAATAATTAAATTTATTTATGACTGAACAATTATGAAATATTTACCTTATTAATGAAAGAATCATATAATTATTATGATAAATGTTAAAATAAATATAATTTGATAGTTTTGATTCCATAGACGACTTTACTGGTTAATATGACATTTTATGACTTCTTAAATGAATTATGTTTGAATTAATAATGTTTTTAAGACTTTAACAAAAATCAATTATAAAATATGGTCAAAATTGACATAAATGTGTTTTTAAAGCAAATATTATATTATTAATTGATATTCAATTCCAAAAAATCTAAGGATCGGAAAAGGTACTTATATCATGATAGGTGTATCATTAATGTACCACTTGGGTGGGTCTCTTGGATGAATATATTATGTTTATTAACTTTATAATATAAAAATAGAAAGAGACATGGTATATGTCAAACTAATTAACTAAGAGTTAAAACTAAAATATAACGTTAATAAAGTGACCCAAACCTGTCTAAAACCTATTGGTTGAGTTTTTCTCGACCTATACCCACCTTATAATATGAATAATATATTTTTTATTAATTAGAAATCGAATATGAATTTATTAAAATATAAAACGTTATGTTTTTTCTAAAGATCCCCTCCGTCCCCTTATAAAAGGACACCACTTCTAAACAATTCCTCAGACCTCTAAAACCTTTTGGATCCTCAAACCTCTGACCAATTAATCTAACTATATCCCTCTACTCATCCTAAAAGCCGTACTTTATTTAGAAGGCACTTCAAGAGTCCTTTTTGGTTCAATCCAAAGGGAGTTACCAAAATTAAAGGTAACGATTTCTCTTAGCGTCTTTTATTTTCTTTTACTTATCCAACCCCTAAAATCTTCTTTATTTATTTCATTTGTAACAAAACCAGTATCATAAATATACTAGGATATTTTTATGAGAATTATTATAACTACACATACACACACCTCCATCTAATGGGTGAAGAACATAATGTTTATGTGGATGGCAACCAAACGCCTCACAAAACGATGATTGTTCAATTTTCAGCAACCACCTCTCATTGTGGCCATTATGATGGAACTATAATTAAATATGATATTAATGATATTTATTTATTATATAAGCTTCCGTAATTCCATTTTATAGAATACCATTATTTTTTTATGTTGTATATATATATATGATAATTTCATTGGAGGAAGTGCGGACTACCGCCCCCTCAAAGTGATATGACTCGTTCATACCATACATGGAACTTATAAAGGAAGGTGTTAATGAACATAATTATCACATATAAGACATTATATTATACTGTAATTATAATATTCCTACGTATCATTTGGTTTTGATTCCTTTTAAATGAAAAACGAAATGGAAGTAGCGTTCGTACGTACGTACGGACTACCATCTCCACGAACGGATGAGATTCATTCCCCATCATATCCATTCAATTATAATTATCATTTTAAGATTAAAAATAATGTTTACGGACTTTATATCATTATGGATATGAATAATACACAACCTATCCATAACAAACACATCATATGTAACTCAAAATATAAAACCAAACGAGTTTTTTAAGACTCAAAACGACGGTAATACTAAAATATTATTATCAAGGAAACATTAACAGATCATATATGATATCATATTTATGTATATTATTCTTCTATAATTTAATAACAATGATTTAACTATTATAGCGGAGTTTAAACTACCCTCGACCAAGGAAAAATACTAGGTAATGTGTTTTCATCTCACTCCTTATTCCCGTGAGATTCATGCCATATTGCCACTATTACCTTTTGGGTTGTGTATGTACTGCCCATAATTGTATTCATTATGTAATACACTTTAATTTATGTGTATTTACATATTCATTGTATGATAACTCTTTCATGAGGTGTATGTTTCGTATGTTACCAAATTGGTAAGGGTTAATTTCATAATCTCTATATTATCTGAGGTTGTTTTTACGTAATTATCTATTGGGACATATTTATTATCCATGTACATGATTCATAAATGTGTTTTCAAAGGGATTCTTTTTGTGGGAATTTTTACAAAAACAACATTATAAATGTTCAAATATTTATTCTTCTAAATCATTCTCATTAATGTCCATGTTTTCAAAATATTTTTAATGATTTATTTATATGGACATGAATGTTTTAAAAATGCTAATTCCTTTCAAAAGATTCAATGTGGTATGAGACACTATGATTCAAAAATTTCTTTAAATGTCTTCCTTTATAAATTTTGTAACTATTAAATCTTTTCATGAAAAAGAGATATTTCTCTCAAAGATTTTTCCAAAACATTTTCATTTATGTCAACATCATTTGATAGATTTTAAGATTATTTGATTTTGATTTATTATGATACAAAAAATCCATATTTTATTGAGGGTTTTGTGATATGTTTGACTGTGGATGTGTTATTTTTACACCATTCATGGTTTATGGATAATGTATTGAAATTTTGTATGCTTGTTTTAATACAAATGTTTATGTTATGTTTAAACCTGTTCATATGAGGAATTATTGGACTTAGTAAGTGACAAGTGGAGCCCACTATAGCTCCTCGATGCATCGGTAGGTCTTTTGAGACAAACTAGTGTCTTGGCACAAGGCCTGAACAAAATCTTATTTGTAGTCCTAGCACGAGACATTGTCTACGAGGCTATGATAGTCTGACGTTATGCATTCCATCAATATGAAGGTGGTTATTGATATTGCATGTGATTATGCGACTAGTAGAATATCCATGTGAATATGTAAATGGATTTATTTCATTTTATTTTTTCCATATTATGTTGAAGTTCATGTTTAGAAGGCTTTTGTTTTAGTTATACATTGCCTTAAATGTTTATGCTTATTTATGAAAGTTTTTTCTATATTGTTATCCTTACTGAGCATCCGTGCTCACCCCTTTCTATGTTTTATTTTTCCCAGGATTCCACGAAGTGTATTGTGATTGATAGGAAAGGTTAATCCAAGGGAAAAATATCGTTCCTAATGGACTATTTATGTTGTTTTTTAGGTTATAAAGTGTAATGTAACATTCATGTATGTAATCTATTTTCAAGACTGCTAAACTGATCGGTCCTACGAGACATGATTCCTTGTAATCATGTCAATTTATTAAAATAATGCACCAACTCTGGGTAACTGGGGTCGGGGCTTTACAGTTGGTATCCGAGGTTGTTTAGCAATAACCTTGGAAACTAGATTTAGATAAATTCTGATTAGAGAACATAGACCTAAGATAGACTTTGAGGATTAGTATATTTGAAATTCCTTGAATGTTGGTAATGTAGAGAATTTTTCAGTTTTCCATGAAAATACATCCCTTTCTGGATAAGAGTAGATAGAGGCGGCTCTGGCACAGATGTACCTAGGGTTATTACCCTAAAACACTGCTTTGAGATAGACTCGAATGGAAACTGGTGCACGATAACGGGCCTTGATGCACTCTTGGTTACGACCCTCCCAAGAGATATGCTTTGGATAATTCCCATTTTCTTTTCAAATCATTATGAAGGGTTTAGTATATACATACTCAAAGAAAACATCTGTATGATTATGGATTATATACATCAACCATTCAATTGACGTTAGGTATTTTACAATTTTGGAATTATTGTAATTCATAAAATGACCTAGTTTATGCTACTGGATATATATGCCGCCCAGTAGAAGGAATGTAAACTCCAACAATACATATGATCCAAAGAGTAAGAAGGATAATATCTTTCACAGTATTAATCCATCATTTAGAAGGGAAGTAGTCTCCCATGTTTTCTTAACATATAAAGAAATAGTATAGTGTGTTAATAAGATATGTAAAGATTTCATAGAGTCCTATTTCATTGGAATAAATAATAAGAAGAAAAGGATGAAGAGAGAATGATGGATAAAGGGAGTATGGAAAAGAATAATTTTCCCATTTTTGATAACTGTAGGAGAAACACCCTAGAAATTTCCAAAAGAGAATGGGAGTTTTTTATACATTTGGAGAAAAAGGACACCATGTATGTGACTGTAAGTGTAAGAAAACGGTTCCAAATGTACATTGCTTCATCTACAAAGAGTTGGGACACTATACGAACCAATGTCCAAATCATCGGAGTATGCCCCAAATGATTCTATTGGATAATTATAATGTTATGATACTACCGTAGATGAGTAGGAATGAGTAGAGTTCTTATGTTGTTATTAATGAATTATGTCATTTGAGTGCTGTATCAACGATGTACAGGGTATAATAATTATGGAGTATATAAGGATTGTATCACAGTACTATTTTATTAAGGACTTGATATTGTGTGGAACCATGAAAAGTGACTCAATAGCAGGTAATTTTTTTGGAAAATATATGGTTGAGAGAAAGATAAACCAAATATGGTTCTGATACAGAGGTAGTGAATTTGGAATAATACATGATTGATTTGGATAAATTATATTGGATATTCCTGACTACCAAGAAAGTGATTAATGATATTCAATAATTGTTTGAGTATAAAAATTTTTTGGATAGAAGGATTATATCAAGTATTATATAATGAATAAGGGATCATGAATGTAATCAATATGATTTTATGGTAATTCAGCATGTTACAATGTTTTAAAAGAATACATGATGAAGGTGTTCACTTGTTATTACGATGAAGAAACTATCTTCATTGTGTTTAACTTCCTTATAAATTTTAGACTGTGAGTTTGTACAGAAGTATTTTGGATAATTCTAGGTTGAGATTATTTTTGGATTTCCATAAACGGACAACTCAGAGGTTGGGCGACAACCCATCACGTCCGGCAAGGCCACGAGAGTAGAACCTGCAACCGAAGGGCGACAAGGGTGCATCACTTAGCACTAGACCATGTGTTGTCTTGGATTGAATAATGTAGTCTTTTTTTTAAAAACAATCAGGTATATGAATGATAAATTCATTTTTTAACCCTATACGAATAGAATAAATATAATATTACTTTTATGTTTTATTATTTATTAGAGTGAAAGATGAGTTTGTGGTTGAAATTAGTTAAAGGATGGGACTCCATTTATCAAGTATATATTTTTCTTCTTCTATTATTCTATGAAGAAATTAATTCTTATACTTTAGAGAAGTGATCTTAAAAAACATTTGTTATCCTAATAACAAATGTTTTTTTTAACCAATGGAAGTTTAAATCATCATAGATTGATGAATATAAAGCCCTCAATTTTACACTTGTTTGTGATTGATGACCTAAATAACTACCTATAAATATTTATATTTTCCCCCAATTATCTATCTCTAATTTCACCAATGTTCTCCTAATTGTGATCATAATTTGGTGGTGACCCTTTAATTTCAATTCTCCTCTTATTATGACTAAATTTTATTAACCTAATTTCCGATGTGGTTTTCACAAAGGTATTTTCAATTTTCAACCATTTATTTTCAAAAAATAATTTCAAATTTCGAGGACAGAATCTATTGAAGGAGGGATGAATGTAACACCCCACAAATTCATAGTACGTTATTTCTTCAATGTTATTCAATAAAATGCACTACACGCAACACCGAGTTCAAGCACAACATGACTTACCAAAAAAGTCATTCAAAAGCGGTTATGAATAGTATTAACTGAATATTGATCTATATATAATCCTTATAATTTTAGAATCCATATAATGAGTTTCAAATACATAATATAAGAACAAATACAATTTTCTAGATAAAAGAATAATTTTTCAAAAAATGCAATTTTACCGCCTTTGAATGGGGAATCCTTTTTAAATCCAATATTTGAAACTTTTATATATTCAATTTTACAAAATAAACTTCTTATTTAGAATAAAAACATAATAATTTAGTTTTCGCACTGATAAAATACCCCTATATTAGCACTTCCCTTATCATCTCGTTTTAGCACTGATAATGGACCCCTTTTATCAGCGCTTTTTTAAAAGCGCTGATAAAAGGCAAATAAATTACAGAAATTTATAAAAATTTAAAAAATTTAAAAAAATATTGCCAATCGGGGGGGCTTTATAGCACTTGAGCCACCCCCCCCCCCCCCCTTTCACATCGATTTTCTGCCCCTGTACAGCGCCCTAGGCACCCCCTTCACCCTTTAACAACACTGGCTTCTATATTCCCCCATGCGCGCGTGGCCCTGCCTCCACCAGGATTTGAACTCGATACCTCCCCCCTGCGCGCCTAAGCCTTTACCACTACTCTATTCTGATTTTTCTTCCAATTCATGATATGTATATTTATATATATATATATATATTTAGATATATTTATTTGTATAGTAATATATATTTATATTAATATATATATAGTTATATTAATATATATATATATATAGTTATATTAATATATATCTATATATATAGTTATATTTATTTGTATAGTAATATATATATATATATATTTTAATATATATATAGTTATATTATAATATTTATATATAGTTATATAATATATATATATAGTTATGATAATATATATATATAGTTATATATATATATAGTTATATTAACATATATATAGTTATATTAACATATATATAGTTATATTAATATATATATAGTTATATTAATATATATATAGTGATATTAATATATATATTTATAGTTATATTAATATATATATTTATAGTAATACTAATATATATATATATGTAGTTATATTAATATATATATAGTTATTAGATTAATATATATAGTTAGATTAATATATATATATAGTTAGATTAATATATATAGTTAGATTAATATATAGGTATATAACTATTCATATATTTGTATTTTAAATAAAATGTATGTTACTTATTATTTAGATAAATCTAATATATTTAATATGTTAATATATTTTATTATTTATATTTATAAATAAATTTTTAGGTGTGAATATATAAAAAATATGAATATATTTTTATATATTTGATTATAAATAGCAGTGAATTATAAAAAATAATAAAATTTTATATAAATAATATCAATATGAATGTAATACCTTGGAATAAATTCATACCCCACCAAAAAAATCCAATTATACCCTCTTAAACGAGGCTGAAAATCCACAAAATGTTAAAAAATCGGCGTACCCTAACTAAAAACTTAGTTTTGGAGGCCTTTTGGGCCTTTTTTGGCCTTCAAAAGCCCATGACTAGGGTACCCGCTAATCATTACGACGTAGAGCTCGTCGCAGGCTTCGATTTGATCTGTGGTAGATCTCAAATGGATACCAGGATCAAAAGTTATGGCCGTTTGAAGTTTGAGTTGCGTTTTCGACATATTTTGGATCTTTTTTTAATTTTTTTTAATTTTTTTATTCTTCAAATTGTTTTTAAATGACTACTAATCCATAATAATTAGAAAATTATTAATTAAAATTATTTTTATAATTTTTTAAGATGCCATTTTCAATAAATATCTTATATATTAAGTATATTAAGTGTAAATGTACATTTATACTTATCTAAAATATATTATAAAATAATATATTATATTTATATATCTATATAACAATATTTATATAACAATATAACAATATTTATATATTAACATATTAATATATTTTTAAAAAGAATTTTTTTTGATGTTGACACTTTATCAGCCCCAAAAAAATCCCTAATAAAGGGGTGCGTTTATCGACGCTTTTTTTAGTACTGATAAAGGCACCCTTTATCTGTGCTTTTTTTGAGCACTGATAAAGGCAACCCCCTATATCAGCGCTTTTCTGTTAGCGCTGATAAAGGGCGGGCGCTGCAAAAAACTATTTTTGTGGTAGTGATTCCATACATGGACCGTATAAAGGAAGGTGTTAATGAACATAAGTAACACATATAATACAGTATATGATAATGGAAAAATAATATACATATTTATCATTTGTTTTTGATTCCTTTTAAATGAAAAATGAAATGGAAGTAGCGTTCGTGCGTACGTACATACTACCCTCTCCACGAACGAGATGAGATTAAGTCCCCATCGTATCCATTCAAGTATAATTATCATTTAATGATTAAAAATAATGTTAATGGACTTTATATCATTCTGTATATCAATAATATACAACCTATCCATTAAAAAATCGTCTTATGTAACAAAACATATAAAAGAAAACAAGTAAGTTAACACTCAAATCGACGATAATACTAAAATATTATTAACAAGGCTACATTAAAAGATCATATATGATATCATATTTATGTATATGATTCATTTATAATTTAATAACAATGATTTAACTATTATATAGGAGGTTAACCTACCCTCGACCAAGGAAAAATACAAGATAAGGGGTTTTCATCTCACTGCTTATTCCTGTGAGATTCATGCCATATTGCCCCTATTACCTATTGATTGGTGTATATACTGCCCAAAATTGTATTCTTTGTGTAATACACTTTAATTTAGGTGTATTTACATATTCATTGTATGATACCTCTTTCATGAGGTGTAGTTTTCGTATGTTACCAAATTGGTAAGGGTTTATCTCACAATCGCTTTATTATTCGAGGTTGTTTTTACATAAGTATCTGCTGGGACATATTTATTATCCTTGTCCATGTTTCATAAAAGAGTTTTCAAATGGATTCTTTTTAAGAGACTTTTTACTAAAAAATCATTTTAAATGTTTAAATATTTATTCTTCTAAATAATTCTCATTAATGTATATGTTTTTGGAATTGTTTTAAGGATTTATTTATATGTAATGAGTATTTTAAAAATGTTAATTTGTTTCAAAAGATTAAAAGTGGTATGGGACACTTTGATTGAAAAATGTCTTTAAATGTCTTACATTCTAAATTGTGAATCTTTTAATTGTTTTCATGAAAAAGAGATATTTCTCACAAAGGATTTTACAAAACATTTTCATCTATGTCCACATCCTTTGACGGATTTTAAGCTTGTTTGAAGTTGATTTATTATGATACAAAACTTCTATATTTTATTGAGGGTTTTGTGATATGTTTGAATGTGGATTTGTTATTTTTACACCATTCGTGGTTTATGGAGAAATTATTGACATTTCGTATGGTAGTTTTAATTCGAATGTTTATGTTATGTTTAATCATGTTCATATGATGAATGCATTGGACTTAGTAAGTGACAGGTGGAGCCCTCTATAGCTCCTCGATGCATCGGTATGTCTCATGAGACAAAATAGTGTCTTGTCACAAGGCCTTGAAAAAATCATATTTGTAGTCTTGGCACGAGACCTCGACTATGTGGTTATGATAGTATGACATTATGCATTCCATCATTATGAAAGTGTTTATAGATATTGCATGTGATTATTCGACTAGTAAAATATCCATGTGAATAAGTAAATGGCATTACTTCATTTTATTTTTGACATATTATAGTGATATTCAAGTTTAGAAGGCTTTTCTTTTAGTTATACATTGCCTTAAATGTTTAGGCTTATTTATGAAAGTTCTGCTATATTGTTATCCTTACTAAGAATCTGAGATCACCCCTTTCTATGATTTGTTTTTCCCAGGATTCCATGAAGTGTATTGTGATTGATATGTAGGGTTAAGACCTGGGAATATGTAACACCCCCGGTGAATAAAGAGTATGAAATTTTCACATTTATCCATATTTTTTAATAAAATATTAATATTACTTTAATGGGAACGCTATGCTTCATGGCGTACCCAATATGCAACAACAAATTTCTTTGAAATGTTATGTTGCACTCTAATAATAAAATAATATTATTTTAAATGGTAGTAAACGCCTAGCCGTTGTAATGGTGGGAATGAACAAAACTAACTACAAAATGGTTATATATTTTTGTCAAATATTTTTACTTTTTTTCAATAAATGTTTGAGGATTAAAAATTCAAATGAATCCAGTTTTTAAGAGTAAATATTCTAATATTCTTTAAAAGGTTGATTAACCGCCTTTTGATGGCGAACCCCTTTTAAATACAATTTTTGACATTTTTATAAGATCTATTTTTCAAAATAAACATATTATTTGTGATTGGGACATTGAAATTTACCTTGGGTTAATTTGTTTTATTTTTCTGACAATGTTCATTTTTCAATGAATAGTGAAAAATACTGCATTTTACATCAAAACTGCTTTTTCATATAATTTAATTATATGGTTATATTATCTTTTTAATTTTTTTTAAAGTGTAATTAGAATATATTTTTACCATTTAATTCAATGATGGTAATTGGGATTAATTTCACTTTGGAATTAGGCATAAACAAGTGCCAAAATTTTCATAAATATTGTTTCTAAAAAACCCACTATTTGTTTTGACAACGGGAAGGTTTTTTTAAATTAATTACTGAAATTTATGTGTTTGGAATTTGGTAAAATGGATTACATATTTGGAATCAGAAGATCCAAATTATGTAATTAATACACTTTTGTTTTGGGACATTATGAATATTAACGACGGTAATTATCTTTAATTATCTTGATTAATGAGTAATCGGGTAGTTAAAGATAATAAGATAATAACATAATAATTAAAAATGACCACAAAATGTGTCCTAAGGCTACTGTTTGTCTCATTTCCGACCATGGGATTCCTTGTGCCAAACTTGGGGACCCCATGGAATCACTTTTGTGAGAATGTGACTTTTTATCTTTTTATTTTTAAAGAATGTTAAATGTAACAATGAATGTATCACCTATGTAAAATATTTTTAATTTTGTCTAAAAAAATTATTTTTTGGACAATAAATATTAATTAGAAAGCTAAAAAGATTTCCTACATCCTGATATTTTTTTTTAATTTTTAGACATCAAATAAATTAAATTATTTATGACATCATGATGATGTAGTGATTACCTCATTAATAAAGGATTTAAATAAAATGGAAATATAATGTAAAATATAAGACCTACACATGTCCAAAACCTATTGTATGGGTGGATTTAGAACCCTTATCACCTTATCCTCAAAACACACCAATGTGGGACCATTAAAATAAGAAGCTCATTTGAAAATAATGTTACATTTTATACCTTTCCAAGAGTGCCCCTCCCCTCCTCTTATAAAAGGCCCACACCTCTACCTCCTTACCCACACATCCAAAGCCTTTGGATCAGCCAACCCCTACCCATTTTGTCTCTCCTCATCCATCTATAACTATTTTAAGCCTCACTTTGGGCATAAGTCTTCCCAAGGAAGCCATTGAGCTCAAACCAAAGGGAGTTACCCGATTTTAATGTAATGTCTTCACTCGTGTCCTTTTGTTTTATTTTGCATCTCCAACCCCCTAAACACTTTTTATTCATTTTTTCGTAACAACTCCAGTATATTCAATATGCTAGGATGTTGTTATAAGAATTATTCTAGCTACACGTACACACACCTTCATCTAATGGTTAAAGAATATACTCTTTCTGTGGTTGGCGATTTTCTGCCTCACGAAACGATGATTGTTCAATATTCATTTAACACCATTAATGGTGGCCATTATGATGTCACTATATTTTAAATATGGTATTTATGTTTAATATATTCTTCTGTATTTTATATTTAAACCATACCTTTATTCTTTTCATGTTGTGTAAATGCGATAATTTCATATGAGGAAGTGTGGACTACCGCCCCATCAAGTGATGTGACTCGTACATGCAATACAAGGAATGTATAAAGAATGAAATTAATGAACATATGTGACATATATAACATATATATTATACTGTAATTATAATATTTATGTATAATTTATTTTTAGTTCCATTAATATGACAAAGAAAAAATGAAAGTAGCGTTCATGCGTACGTAGGGCCTACCGTCTCCATGAACGGTGCTTTTCGTTTTTTATCTCCAAATAATATGGAATAGTATAAAATAAATATGTACTGGATATATATGATATTTTAATAATTAATACTATTCTGGAAATTATTTAATTATAACTACATGGAAAATCATTTTTCAAACAAGTTCATTTTTGACTCATGTACCAAACATCGACAAAAACGTCTGATATGAACTAACATATTTAAACAATTATTATAACATTATAATATGTGATATGAACTGAATAATAATCTTTATAGGAGGTACTTAATAAATTATAAATTGACCAAAGTTTATTATTCAGGAATATAAAGAAACGAACAAGACAAGTTGGACTTGAGGTAAGGGATCCTACTCCTCTATTTCTTTTTAAGTACACCCTTTTATGTCATTCCTTTTAAGATCATATTTCTTATGATTGGGATGTTATTTTAAATTAATCTTACTTTAATTTTTTTGTTCATATGATGAGTGACCCTATTTCCTATCATCAATCCATTTTGGATGTTTTAAGTGGCACCGTTAGGCTACCAAGTTTTCGTAAGGGATTTTTCATCTCACTTTATTCTCGTGAGATTTATGCTACATTTTCCACAATTTCCTTTGAGTGGTGTATGTACTTCCCATTATTATACACTTTTTGTATTATAATTTAATTTATGGGTATTAACATCTTAATTGTATGACCCTTCTTCCATGGGGTGTACGTTTCGAAAGTTACCCAACTCGGTAAGGGGACCTTTCACCTCCTCTTTTTAAAAAGACTTCTTTTGTTATGTCTTTTAATTCAAATAATATTATGTTGGGATGTGTTATTTTATATCCTTATTGATGTAAATTTTATTTCCATGTGATGAGATGCCCTTTTTATCTCTTTTCAACTCATTTTATGAATTTTGAAGTGATACCATTAGGCTGTCGAATTTTACCACGAGAACTTTTAAACCCAGTTTCGATTTATTTGGGTTCTACATGTAGTTATTGAATATGTCATCCTTTGAATATGTGTGAATGATCTTTTTTTGTTTATCACTTAATATCCACTTATATTGGGTGTATCTATATTTGTCACACATAATTTTGATATTGATTTATCCTTAATTTAAGGATACCTTCTTTATAAGGGATTTCACCACATTTTACATTTCTATTGAGACTTCATTGTTGTTATACACCAATTCACTCTTATAAGGTTTATATACTTCCCTTTGTAATATTTTATCATGAATCCATTTATTCTCATTAAATTTTATTCCTCAATTATTGTATTCAAGTGTCCTTAATTTTGGTAAAAACCCTTTAACCAAAATATCACTTTAAATGTTTTAATGATTTGTTCTTATTAATATCCATGTTTTCAAAATGGTTTAAAGGATTTATTTATATGGATATTAATGGTTCAAAATGTTAAAAGCTTCAAGGTTTTATGATACACTTTGATTCAAAAATCTCCTTATTAAATGTTTTAAATGGGTTTGAAAATGGTTTTTTTGAATATATTCATTATTTCAATATCCAAAAATGTTATATTGTGATTGAAATGTTGAAATGTTATGTTTCCTTTATGCATGTTTTATGTGATACTTTTATGTTATGGTTATTGGGCATTGTTATGAAAACGGGTGGTTCCGTGATAAACTGAGGGCGGGTGAGCCCGATATAGCTCTCCAATGCATTGGGTAACGCGAAGGAGGGAAATGTTAAGGTTTCTCCGAAGAGATTTAGGGAATATACTATGGTGGGTATTCCAAACGTAACCAAGAGGGTTACTCCCTGCGTAATAATGTTATGAATGCCTCAAGGTGCCTTTATGTCTTATGATTTCTATGATTTATTCATGATTTGATGAGGTATGTTAAAGTGCCTATGTTTTATGGGTAAACTATGATTTCATTCTTATGTATATATGAACTCATGTTTCCTTTCCATATTTTTTATAACCCCTACTGAGCTTTTTATGCTCATCCCAAGTTTTTGAAATGTTTTTCACAGGTAAAGGGAAGGGTACATGATATGATGATAGTGTCAAGGATGTATCAAGAAAGGATCCATGTTTTATTTTAAATATGATTCCGTTGATGGTAAAAATGAATAATATCTTTTATGTAACCACTTTGTTTAAATTTGGAATATAATGCAAGTTTTATGAACTAATTCTCTAAAACACTAAACTTAAAAAGATCCTCAATGTGTAATCTTGTATTAACTCAAGATTAAGTAAGGCTTAAGGCTGGGGCCTTATAGTCGGTATCAGAGGTTGGTTTAGATAAATTTACGGGTTAGGGTATTATTTAAGCATAAGTGACATTACCATAATGGTTAGGATTTCAGAAAGAGTCCATTTTTTAGATAAAGTGAATGATTAAGTATATCTTAGTGTTTATCTTCCTCATTAGTATATGATGGTTTTGTTGATATACTCACACTGACCTTTTTGGTTTTAGTAAATGGCTGGATCTAGCAGGCACCCAAATAACAGTGGATGTGAAGGAAACTGTGATGGTTTTTTGAGCAAGCAACTTAATGATATGGGGGATGCAATGATTACTCTTGTGATTATCCTCAACCAACTATCTTGAGTCATGATTGACCACCTAAACCTTGGTGATTTCTCTAAGGCATCATATATGCGAGAAACAAGTCCCTACGGAACTACATGTAATAATCATAAAGGTAAGTGTGTTCAAAAACCTATGTGTGAAAGATGTGGAAAGAAACACCTAGGAAAATGTTTCAAAGGGACAGATATATGCTATAGATGTGGAAATGAAGTTCATAAAGCAAGAACCTGCAATGGAAAAAGGAAGCATCCAGTTGACTCGAGGAAAGGGAAAGAAGTTCTTTCTGAGGGATCAATTGAATGTTTTAAATGTGGTGTGCATGGTCATTATGCAAACACATGTCCTATGAAGAAGTTTCATGAATGGGATGACCATGATAGTAAAAATATTCGTTTACCAATACCTAATGCCATTCTGATTGAGGATGAAGAAACTGACAATGACCAATCAAAGGTATGGATTATTTCATAACTATTTTTTTCCTATTTTGGAATATTAGGATATGATTCATGATTTTGTTTGTAGGAAAGAAGTATTTCAGAATAAGTTGGAAAGGAATGGTTAATGAATCATGAATAATGTTGAATGAGTAAGAAGTAAACATATAAGGGCTTCAAGAGTTATGATGAAATTCTTAAGAGTATTAAGTCTATTTTGATGATGTGGTTACATTAGAAGAATTTTTATAGTATGTGTAACCCTCATTCTTAACACATGAAAATTTTATTCAAGGAATAGTTATATGTTCTTTGTGGACATAGTTATAAAGAACCATTTGGGTTTATATGATCCTTACTTTTGAGGTAATTATGGGTTACTATATATTATGATAGAAGTGAAAGGCATGAGATAAAATTGAGGTTAAATTATGTTGTGGTTATTTTTGATGATTTTATCTCTTTTTGGGGAATGATTTGAGAATTATATAGTTTTGGAAAAAGGACAACACACAGACCGTGTGACAACATGTCGTGTCGGACAAAGCTGCGGGAATCGAACCCACAACTAAAGTGCAACTGGTATTTATCGCATACCACTGGACTACGTGAAGTCCCTGGTTATTTTAACTAATTATTTTTAGTTAGATGATCTTATGAATATAGAATGAGCTGATTTTGGGTTATCTATGGAAATTATTAACCTATCATGGAAGATATGTGATTAGGTTAATTACTTTTCAGTACGAGACTTTAGGAGCAACTGATGTTGTTTGGATATAAATGTTACGATTTAACTTGGAATACTATGTGACTAAATCCATCAAATATTTGGGTTTCAATCTTAGTTTGGTTTAAATTGAATAATTTTATGGACAAATTGTTTATCGAATGGTCCTTGTTGAACTTTGGGTTTTGTTGGACAAATTTTGGAGATTAAGCACAGATTTTCCTTTTAAAGGGTTATCCTTTTCTGGATTATCTGATCTTGTACTAACCTTTTTGGTTTTGGTTTTGGTTAAAGTCTAAAGACTTCGGAATTATATAGTTCTCTTTGGTGGATTAGGTGATTCTCTAGAAGTTGATTATAGTACTCTTAATGTGAACAAGTCTTCTTAAATACTTGTCTTTTGGAGAAAATATGAGTCTGTGTAAGGAATCTAATAAAAGTTGAAAGTCAACATGATAAGTGATTATGTTTCCTTATGAATAAATTCATCAATAAAAAGTAACTTAAAACAAAAATGTTGTCTATTAACTTTTCCTACTGGGGAATCAAATACCGTTTAACCCATCACAAGTTTGTGATTTTCTTGTGGTTAACTTTATCCTAAACATGTTTTCTATCACTCTCTATCAGAACATGACCCTATGTTTTCTCCTCCATGTCCATGTTTTCCTACATGGAATCCTAGTGTGGGTTAACTCGGGTGACCTTTGTACTTTCCTTTCTTTATTTTAAAGTGATTGTTTTACCGACTCTTGTTCCGATGTGGGACGTTCAAGGATGTTTCCAAGCTCAATTTTAAATTTGCGAGAACGCAATTCCAAAAAGGGGGGAAGCATGTAACACCCCAGGTAAATAAAGAGTATGGCATTTTCACATTTATCCATATTTGTGAATAAAATATTAAGATTACTTTAAAGGGAATTCTATTCTCGATGGCATACCCAATATGAAACAACAAGTTTCTTTGAAATCTTACATTGCACTCTAATAATAAAATAATATTATTTTAAATGGTAGTTAACGCCTTGTCGTTGTAATGATGGGAATGAACAGAACTAACTACAAAATGATTATATATTTTTGTCAAATATTCTTACTTTTTTTCAATTAATGTTAGAGGATTAAAAATTCAAATGAATCCAGTTTTTAAGCGTAAACATTCTAATATTCTTTAAAAGGTCGATTAACCGCCTTTTGATGGAGAACCCCTTTTAAATCCACTTTTTGAAAATTTTATAAGCTCTATTTTTTAAAATAAACATATTATTTATGATTGGGACATTGAAATTTTCTTTGGGTTAATTTTTGTTATTTTTCTGACAATGTTCATTTTTCAATGAATAGTGAAAAATACTGCATTTTACATCGAAACTCCTTTTTCATATAATTTAATTATATGGTTATGTTATCATTTTAATTTTTTTTAAAGTGTAATTATAATATATTTTTACCATGTAATTCAATGATGATAATTGAGATTAATTTCACTTTGGAATTAGGCATAAACAAGTGCCAAACGTTTCATAAATATTGTTTCTAAAAAACATGCAATTTGTTTCACAACGGGAAGCTTTTTTTAAATTAATTATTGCAATTTATGTGTTTGTAATTTGGTAAAATGGATTAAATATTTGGAATCCTAAGGTCCAAATTATTTAATTAAGACTCTTGTTTTTTGACATTATGAATAGTAACGACGGTAATTATCTTTAATTATCTTGATTAATGATTAATCAGGTAGTTAAAGATAATAAGATAATATCATAATAATTAAAAATGACCACAAAATGTTTCCTAAGGCTACTGGTTGTCTCATGGCTGACCATGGGATTCCTTGTGCCAAACATGGGGGCCCCATGGAATTACTTTTGTGAGAAAGTGACTTTTTATCTTTTTATATTTAAAGAATGTTAAATGTAACAAAGAATGTATCACCTAAGTTAAATATTTTTAATTCTGTCTACATAAATTATATTTTGGAATATAAATATTAATTAGAAAGCTAAAAATATTTCCTACATCATGATATTTTTTTAATTTTTATACATCAAATAAATTAAATTATTTATGACATCATGATGATGCAGCGATTACCTCATTAATAAAGGATTTAAATAAAATGGAATTATAATGTAAAATCTAAGACCTACACATGTCCAAAACCTATTGGATGGGTGGATTTCTAACCCTTATCACCTTATCCTCTAAACACACCAATGTGGGACCATTAAAATCCGAAACTCCTTTGAAAATAAAGTTACATTTTATACCTTTCCAAGAGTGCCACTCTCCTCCTCTTATAAAAGGCCTCCACCTCTACCTCCTTACCCACACTTCCAAAGCCTTTGGATCGGCCTACCCCAGCCCATTTTGTCTCTCCACATCCCTCTATAACTCCTTGAAGCCTCACTTTGGGAATAAGTCTTCCCAAAGAAGCCTTTGAGCTCAAACCAAAGGGAGATACCCGATTTTAAGGTAATGTCTTCACTTGTGTCCTTTTGTTTTATTTTGCTTCTCCAACCCCCTAAACTCTTTTTATTAATTTCTTTTGAAACATATCTAGTATATTCAATATAATAGGATGATTTTATAAGAAATATTCAATCTACACTTACACACACCTTCGTCTAATGGTTAAAGAACATACTATTTCTTTGGTTGGCGATTTTCTGCCTCACGAAACGATGATTGTTCAATATTCTTTTAACACCTTTAAAGGTGGCCATTATGATGTCACTATATTTTATATATGGTATTTATGTTTAATATATTCTTCTATATTTTATATTTAAACCATACCTTTATTCTTTTCATGTTGTGTAAATGCGATAATTTTAAATGAGGAAGTGTGGACTACCGCCCCCTCAAGTGATGTGACTCGTACATGAAATACATGGAATGTATAAAGAATGAAATTAATGAAAATATGTGACCTATATAACATATATATTATACTATAATTATAATATATATATATATATCATTTATTTTTAATTCCATTAATATGACAAATAAAAAATGAAAGTAGTGTTCATGCGTACGTACGGCCTACCGTCTCTATGAACGGTGCTTTTCATTTTTTATCTCCAAATGATATGGGATAGTATAAAATTAATATGTACTGGATATATATGATATTTTAATCATTAATAATATTCTGGAAATTTTTTACTTATAACTACATGGACAATCATTTTTCAAACAAGTTCATTTTTGACTCATGTACCAAACATCGACAAAAACATCTGATATGAACTAACATTATTAAACAATTATTATAAAATTATAATATGTGATCTGAACTGAATAATAATCTTTATATGAGGTCCTTAAGCAATTATAAATTGAAAAATGTTTATTATTCAGGAATATAAATAAACGAACAAGACAAGTTGGACTTGAGGTAAGGGATCCTACTCCTCTCTTTCTTTTTAAGTACACCCTTTTATGTCATTCCTTTTAAGCTCATATTTCTTTTGATTGGGATGTTATTTTATATTAATCTTACTGTAAGTTTTCTGTTAATATGATGAGAGACCCAATTTCCTCTAATAAATCCATTTTTTAAGTTTTAAGTGGCGCCGTTAGGCTGTTGAGTTTTTGTAAGGGATTTTTCATCTCACTTTTATTCCCGTGAGATTTATGCTACATTTTCCACAATTTCCTTTGAGTGGTGTATGTACTGACAATTTTTATAAACTTTGTTTATTATAATTTCATTTATGGGTATTCACCTCTCCATTGTTTGACCCTTCTTCCATGGGGTGTACGTTTCGAATGTTACCCAACTCGGTAAGGGGACCTTTCACCCTCCTCTTTTTAGAAAGACTTCTTTTGTTATGTATTTAAATTCACATAATATTATGTTGGGATATGTTATTTTATATCCTTATTGATGTAAATTTTATTTCCAAGTTACGATATGCCCTTTTTATCTCTCATCAACTAATTTTCTGAATTTTGAAGTGATGCCGTTAGGCTGTCGAATTTTACTAAGGGAACTTTTTAACCCAATTTTGATTTCTTTGGGTTCAACATGTAGTTATTGAATATGTCATCCTTTGAATATGTGTGAATGATATTTTATTGTTTTACACATAATATCCACTTATATTGGGTGTATTTATATTTGTCACACATAATTTTGTGACTGATTTATACTTAATTTAAGGATACCTTTTTTATAAGGGATTTCATCACATTTTACATTTCTATTGAGACTTCATTATTGTTATACACCAATTCACTCTTATATGGTGTATATATTGTCCTTTGGAATATTATATCATGAATTCATTTATTCTCATTAAATTTTATTCCTCAATTATTGTATTCAAGTGTCTCTAATTTTGGTAAAAACCCTTTAACCAAAATATCGCTTTAAATGTTTTAATGATTTGTTCTTATTAATATCCATGTTTCCAAAATGGTATTAAGGATTTATTTATATGGATATTAATGGTTTAAAATGTTAAAATATTCATGGTGGTATGGGACACTTTGATTCAAAAATCTCCTTATTAAATGTTTTAAATGGTTTTGAAAATGGTTTTTTTTTAATATATTCATTATTTCAATATCCAAATACGTTATATTGTGGTTGAAATGTGGAAATGTTATGTTTCCTTTATGCATGTTTTATGTGATACTTTTATGTTATGGTTCTTGGGAATTATTATGAAAATGGGTGGTTCCGTGATAAACTAAGAGCGGGTGAGCCCGATATAGCTCTCCAATGCATTGGGTAACGCGAAGGAGTGAAACGTTATGGTTTCTCCTATGAGATTTAGGGAATATACTATGGTGGGTATTCCAAATGTAACGAAGAGGGTTTCTCCCTACGTAAGAATGTTATGAATGCCTCAAGTTACCTTTATGTCCTATGATTTCTATTTTTTATTCATGATTTGATGAGGTATGTTAATGTGCCTGTGTTTTATGGGTAAAGTATGATTTCATTCTTATCTATATATGAACTCATGTTTCCATTACATATTTTTTATAACCCTCAATGAGCATTTTATACTCATCCCAAGTTTTTGAAATATTTTTCACAGGTCAAGGGAAGGGTACATGATATGATGATAGTGTCAAGGAAGTGTCAAGAAAGGATCCATGTTTTATTTTAAATATGTTTCCGCTGATGGGAAAATTATATATTATCTTTTATGTAACCACTTTGTTTAAATGTGGAATGTAAAGAAAGTTTTATGATCTAATTCTCTAATACTATATACCTGAAAAGATCTTCAATGTGTAATCTTGTACTAACTCAGGATTAAGTAAGGTTTAAGGATGGGGCCTTATAGAATAATTGCATTCAGAAAGGATTATTTATGTTGTTTTGTATGTTATAAATTGTAATGTAACATTCATGTTTTTAATCTATTTTCCAAGACTGCTAAACTGATCGGTCCTTCAGTACTTGATTCCTTATAATCATGCCTATGTATTTAAATAGTGCACCGACTCAGGGTAACTGGGGTCGGGACATTACAATACATCATATTTCATGTGATTTAAATGAAGTATTTTTTTCATTATTTAAGTGTTTATTTATGTTGTCATGCACTCAATATTAAATATGATAGGTAATTCAATATTTTCTCCATATTATTGGATCACTCTCTTGAACTAATTTTATATAGTTTGGTAAAATTAGGGACATTGATTTTATGATGTGTAATTATCACTTTTTTGGGATAAACACTCACAATACAAAAACCCTTTTGAAAATTATTTTCACTTAATGGGTATTGTTATTTTTGAAACATCCCACTTTCAATATTTGGAAGACTTATGATCATGAAATTATAGTATTATATAATTCATATGCTCAATAAATTATTATTTTTTATCATAAAATTTTATATAAATCATATTTGATGATGATCATCTAAAAATATTGTAATTTTATTAACATGGGGAATTTTATTAGTATTCTCTATGTGGTTATTTTAATATGTATGATTATTGGAATGATGACTATGTATTGTTTATATATAAATATTCTTCCTCAATATGGTTTATGATCTTATTTTATATTTTATTCACTTGAGAAAATGAATTTTAATTATGGATTATGGATTAATAAGATCGCATGTTGATTACATATTTTATTTATATATTTCTCATTATATGTATAGTTGTGTTTTTTGGTAAGTAGATTCTAAGAAAATGGTATAAATTGTATTACATAAACTTATCATGAATGTATAGGGAATAATTATTTATTAGATAGGCCCAATATTATTCATCCCCTTGATACGTTGATTGGTCTCATGATAAAAAATAATTTTCTATATTTTGTTTATTCCCACCCATTTCTGAAAGATATATTGACTATGGTTTTAAAGACACCCAAATGTTAGGGATGAATCCATTGAAAACATGTTTTCTAATGTCTGAAATACTACATTTCTGGGGTATGAAAATAGAATTATTGATATCCAAGTTTTAATTAGTTGGAATTTATTATGAAATACCTATGTTTTATGTTAATTATGGTTTCAATTTGTTTACATATTCCATTAATTATATTTATTCCATGTTTATTCTAGTATTTCATTAGTAATTTTTTTTCTCATTGATCATTTGAAGTGACAAAGTAATTTGTTTTCATCCCCTAGGTTAGGGAGGATGCATTATATATTGCATCCATGAAGGATAAATCATAAAGAATAATTTATGGGAGAAGATGAATGATTTTCATAGATTAATTAATTTCTAATATATAGAGTTAGAAAATTTCCAGTTGTCTTTAAAAGACTTGGGGTTTCATTATCTTATGATGTGTCATAATTCTCTAAAGTTATATACATGAATATATACTTTAGATTTAAAATATTTTAATACTTTTTTTTAGAATATGCATTTTTATATCTATGATTTTATAATAGGTATTAAAGTATATTAAAAAAATGTGTGTATAGGAGAACTAAATCTAGGATATTGGGTATGAGGCCACATAATACCAGTTTTTACAAATGTTTCAAGGTTATTCCAATCAAGAATACATAGACAAAGTGAATAGGGTCATGAAATATATATCAGGTACTCTTAATTGTGTCGTAGTATTTATGGCTATTAAGGATTATATGTTATCATTCTTCTATGAAACATAATGGTCATGTTTTGTGGTTTGGTGAAAATACAAAATTGTAGGTGCATTTTTAATTGGAACTAAGTGTGTGGGAATTTGGATAAAAAATTTGTTATTTATATCATTTTATATAGCCATGTAAAAATACTTGTATGTTTAAATTCATGCACACAACTTCAATGAATAAGACAATAGTTTAATGATAAGGATGAAGAAGTAAAAAATAACCATATATGTCTTATATGGTAATAATAGTTCTATTATGATTATTAAAAATCCCGTAAAACACTCTCCAACTAATCACATTGAACACAAGATGTATTAAATAAAATGTGGATTAATGAGATTTATTTTGTTATTGGGAGGGATTGTTAAAAAATGGATGATTTTATGACAAAATAGATGAATACAAAAATATTTGTGTGAAAATGGAAGAATATATGAGTTTAAGAACATATATTAAACATTGGTGGATTTTTAGTTCCCCTATCACCACTAACATTTATTATTCAATCAATTATTTTTAATTTTTCATGAAGGTATCTCATATTTTGTTATTTTCAAAAGAAATGGTATGATATTGTCAATGGTGAATGATTAAATGGGAGTTATGGTTTTAATTTAGTTTTATGCACAATATCGTAATAATCACCTACTATTTATTGTTTTTCTATATTGTTCACTGATACATGTTTACATAAAAATAGAATGTATTGTTCTTTGGTTATTGACATTTTTTCATTTATCGATATGAGTTTTTTTAAACATTAACCATGTATTAGAATCTTTTATGAATTGGTGGATAATGAAATTATGGTGCAATTTTTTATATATAGGGGAATAATTGAAGGATGATCAAGTGAATTATTTAGTTGAAATTGAAAAACTTTCACAACTATAAACATTGTTTTATCCCATGAGTTTATTTTTGAAATTTTGGTTAAAAAGAATATTATTTACACTACGATGTTTAGAAATTGATCTCATTTATTATGTATCCTAGGAAAGCTATTATTTTTTCAAGATGTATTAATAAATAAATTTTATTTTTTATATGATACTGAATAAATTTTCAACAAATATTTTTCGATAGCCAATTTTTCATATAAGGATACTTATATTTCATAATGGTTAAAATATTTCATTATAATGATAAAAAGTGTGACTATAATTCCAAAAAAAATAATTTTAAAATATTACTTCTATAACTGTAATATCATAATATTAATTTCATTATACATTTTCTATGATGAAAAAATCCTATAAGATTTATTTTTTATGATTCATTTCATAAGACTCAATATAATTTGAATAAATAATCCTATAACAATCTTTTAATACGAGTTATTTTTTGCAATTATTTATTTATGATATAAAAATCCAAAAAGATTCATTTTATAAGATTCACATTATATGATTAATTACATTGAGAAAAAAGAAAATGTGATAAATAATGAACTCAATTCCTCACCACATATTTCATCATCCATGGGAGTATTATTATCTAAAATATATGTTTAATTATTCAGTTAATATGGAATAAAAATACTTGTTGGTTATGTAGTGAAATATATTACAATGATTTAAAAGTATAATTAATATTATGATTCTTTAAAATATATGACTACATGGTTCTACCATAGTGATATTTTAATATTCATTATTTATAAATCTTCACACACATAATTAATATGATAATATTTTTATACCCTTAATGAAGATTTATATAGTTGAAATTTATATAATATTTTGGAAATTAAAAATAAAATAACAATAATAGAAATAGAATTACTACGGTCCCTAATACTACAATAGAAAATATTTATGAGAAAAAACATGAAAACTCCCTAGGTTTATAGGGCTGAACAGTTGAAGATTCTGATTTGGAGAAAAAAACAAAAATATGAATGAAAAAACACCCACAATATTTTTTTGGTCATCATAATTCATGAATGATATTTTTAGGATCCTCTTTGTTTTATCATTTTAATTCCATTACATAAGAAATGTGCATGATATCCCGAAGAGGTAGTTCACTTAAGATCGGTAGTGATCCATTCCCAAATGTTTCTAATAACAGTTTTATGGATTATTGGGACACAATATAATGAAACCACGTGAATTATAATCCTCACTGAATTTATTAGTTAAGAAAAAAATTAATTTTTTCATTTTCATTCATTTTATATATATTTCTATCAAAAAAATTTATAAATCAATAAATTCATGATTCTCTTAAAAATATATGATCCTAATAAAAAATGTAAAAAAATGTCACAACCTAGTTAATGTCTCTACTATTAGGGTGATATTGGGTGTTATTTTTGTAATATGATTATGGATATAAATAAATAAATGTAGTTAGCCACACACACACACACACACAAAGATATACAAATATTCCATCTTATGAGAAGATGTAATCACCATGGTGATAATGATTTTGATATTCCTGATATGTTCATCCTCGATATGGAAAATGTCTCCTGTTTAGGTTAATTAAAGATGAATACTTATATATTTATAAAAACATACACAAACAATATACTATAGGGAATGAATTATAATTTAAATCCCCAGTGGAAAGGTTTTTTGTGGTGGATAGATACTCTACTAAAATTTAAAGACTGAATCATATCAGTTTTGAAAGATATAGAGAAAATGATTTAATATATGTGTCACATGTCTATATATTAATCTAAAAAATGGAAAAGAATATATAAGTTTTATTCACATCCCAATAATTTTGCAGAATTATTAAAAAATCATATTTTGCATCCTATGTTATATTCCATATTTTTGGAATAGGTTTTATGCTATATAGGTTGAGTAATGAGTGTAACAAACCCAATACATTTAAAATAATATTTTTCCTTCTATAATGAAATAGAATAATGAAATATGTTTATTTAAAATCATTTATGAATCTATTCATATAAAATATTAACCTCACCTATTAGAGTTTAACTAAAATATTGGTATCTCAAAGGGAAAATTATATATATTTATACCTTTGAATAAGTAAATGTTTTTTTGAAAATTATAAATTATGTGTTGTTATTTTTTGTAAGAAATAAATATCAATTAATTTTTTTTAAATGAATATAATGAATTAATTGAAAATATATATAAATGAAATAAATTTATAAATTATATTTTTATTGTATCATGATTATAAGTTAATATAATGAGACTATAATTAATTTTTTAAATTTTTTATAAAATGAATAATAATTTTTAAATTAGTATCTTTTTAAATAGTAATGATTTTAATTAAAAATGAAATTTATCAGGTATTTAAAATTATTAACATAAAATAGAGAAATTTTTTTAAAACTACAAATCAGAATTTGATTAGGGTGAATTTTCCTGATTTGGGTAAAATAGATGATTTTTTAACAGTAATATATGGTGTTTTATGTTTATTAATTTATAATACAAATACATGAATTAAAAACATAATTCCTAATGAATGATCCATAATATCGATTGTAACCTCAATATTTTAGAATATTTATTTATAATTTTAAAAATATTTATAGGCTTGAGCTAAAATAATAAAATAATTTATAAAATAATGAGAAAACACACCTCTCATCCACTATAAATATGACTTTTCCCACATATCCTACTTACAAATCAAAGCCTTCTGTATTATTTATTTTATAAAAAATTACTTTCACAAACATCTTCCACTATCCAATAACTACTTATTGTACAAGATATCAAAAACATGGCCCTTTAGGAGGTTCAAAAGGAGAACATCAATAGGAAAAATCCCCTTTCATTTTAATTTATTTTATTGTTAATTTTGTTTTATTTTCTTATTCTCATCCCAAATCCTCTCATAAAAGAGAATATATAACTCCATTATAATTAATATATTTCAATTTTATTACGGTAATGTAATATCCACAATCAAATCACTCACTTATACTTTATTTATAGATAATGAAATCATCACCCATGACGTGTCGATTCTTTATCATCATGGACGACGAGTGTTATTTTTTTCCATTACATAGGAATATATAAGTCATAGAACCCATATTATGTTTCAATAATATTTTATTATACATTTAATAAGTTATATAATTATATAGAACAATTATATAAACATGATATTAAATAAAATCATAAAGTTCATGGTGGTTGTAAAAAACGAAATAATAAACTAATTCATTTTCACTATGGATTTATCTATTGATACATACTCATATATGAAAAAAATAATATATATGAAATAATTCTAAAATTTGGAAACATTTTCATACACTTTAGTTAAATTTTATTAGTTTATATTCCTTTCGAAAAGAATATCCTTAATGATCTGACCATGGAATCCATTTAAATAACCCACACAAAATGATAGAAAGAACAAAATATCATTTATCAAATCGGTCAAAATTTGTCATAAAATATTATTAAAAGGTTTTATAAGAATGAATATATCTCTTTAGTATATTAGTAAAACAATTTTATCCATTATATAGGAGGTTTTATTGCAACTATAGTAATATATACCTGAAGTAAGGGACTTTTTTTTTAAAAAAAATCCTCCTTTAAATTTCTAATTTTAGAAAATTGAAAAGGAATGTTTTAATGATGAATGTATTCATGTATTATGATTATGATCTATTTTTTAGGTTTTATTATGAGGAAGGGAAATACCTTTATATCCCATCAATACATTGTCTACGATTATGTTGTATGTTGAATGTAATGGTTATTGCACGTGTACCAGTAATGGTTATACTGTAATGCATCCATGATGATTACATCATAAGGAATTCATGAGGGATTTGTTTTAAGTTTTTTTTATGGTTAAAAAATATATGGTATCCATGAGAGTTAAAATCCAATTTAATAAATTCCCCATTTTACTTATATGGATTTGTTTATGTTTTATATGATTTATGTAAATCAATTGTTTTCAAAAAGTTAGTATCTGAAACATTATGGGTGATAAGATTATATTTGTAAAAATTACTTAATATGTTTATAAGTATTCATGGAATAAATACGTCATTCCATTATTTTATGTCCCTTACAAAACACCCTGTGTGATTATAGGTTTATATGAAATATTTATTTCTTAATTCTATAAAACTCAAAACTGAATTGTTATTTTGAATTTAATAATGTGAAATCTAAAAGAATTTAATCTATTATGTAATGATTATGGTCGTGTCATCATGGATGGAATCAAAGCATGATATAGATATCATTAGCGGTTATAATTATGTTAATTGAATACAATAAATGAATATTATTTTATAGTTTTGATTAATTTATATATAATTTAATGATTACCATGTTTCTTCAAATGAGATGTGTCTGTTTAGAATCGTTTTCCACATAAGTAAAAATTATGTTGATGTAGGAATGAACTGAGAGGCTGATATATTTCTAATTCCAGACCCTCATATGGTTGGAAATGGAACCAAGAATTTTGTGATAGTAATGGATTAAATTACATTGGATTAAAATGGTATTGAAATACATGACATATAAAAACCAGATCTACTATAAAAAACCTGATGATAGAAGAACATTTTATAAGAAAATACATCTTACATTCAGTATTCCTTCTGACCTACTAATGGATGAAGGGTGGATTAAAGTCCATTGTAAGATATTTTATTTTATTTAATGTTTATATAATCAAAATTTTGGTATTTTTATTCTTCTTTTTGAAGGTGAATCTCATCATGGGTTGTTAATTATATTGAGTTTTTTGGATAAATTCTACATTCCTTCCTTAGAATGGGAAGAATTTAATAATTTATTCCCATAAAAATTTTTTCTTATGGTGATTACACATAGGAGGAAATATAAATTACTATAATTGACAAAAGAATAGAAATATATAGTGGATAAGTATTCTGAAAACCTCACCCAATTGGTAAGGTGCAATCCTTATCATATTTGAGATCATGATAGTAAAATCAACCATTTCTACTTAGCATTGAAGACAAGAGACCAAAGGGATTTGGAATACTATGAATTAAAAATTTATGAGAATCATGTCTAATTTTATGAGAGGGATGAAAATGGAATATTCTTATGATGATGATTACATTGATAGAATGAAGAAGAAATGTTCTATATGCAAGGAAATTAGTAACAATCAATAAACAAAATATAATGGTCAGAAAATCATGTTTCCAATTTGTGAAAAGTGTTTAAAAAATAACATTAGGGAATTTATTTAATAAATTTGGAAGTGTTTCCACTATTGTTTTTGGTCATATGTCTTAACATTGCAATGAAAATGATCTTAAGTTAAAATATGTTTGGAAAACTCCACCATTTTTATAATGTGGTGGGATGGGTCATTATGAAAATACATTTATAGATAATGATCTAAATTATGTAAATAATATATATTTTAAAAATAAATTTGTAGTTAAATCCTTTGTCTCTACGGAAGAATATGTTGTGATATCCAATGATGTGGTATCAGGTATATTAGTTTTTCACTCAGAATTTACTAATGCCATGTTTGATACTAGGTCTAAACATTCCATTATTATTATAAAGTTTATGGTAATTTAGAAATTTCACCTTAATAAATAAAAGTATGAAATATTGTAAAATCAATATGGGAAATTATTATGGAAAATAAAAATTATAAGAATATTCATGTTGTAGTTTGTGGAATGATATTACCAGAAAACCATGTTGTTTTACCCTTAGTAGAGTGTGATATTATTCTAGGTATGGATTGTCTACATTTTCATCATGTTAAGAATTATTGTATAGATAAATAAGTTGTTTTTGAGAAATAATTTCTATTTGATTATAATAAAGAACCCATACCATTGATAACATTTCATGAAGCTGAAAAACTGTGGAATGATTGAAATGAAATATAGATTGAATTTTTTTTAAAAGTATGGGAAATTATTATATTATTTATTTTTCAATAGTAAATGAATACATAGATGTTTTTTATGACGAGTTTTATAGTGTTATAACTAATCGAGATGATGCATTTACTATTTACATAGTCTATAATTCTATGACAACATAGGAACCACCTTCTTAAAGTATCTAACTGGAACTTCTAGAACTGATATACTAGTTTCAAGAGTTTCTTGATAAGTTTTTATTTGTCCAAGAACATCACCATGGGGTGCTCTTATTTTGTTTGTTAACAATAAATATGGTTCCATTATACTTTTCACTGATATTATAAATTTTAATAACATTGTTCTTATGAATAAATTTCTATTTCTTCATTTTAATGACTTTTCTGATTAGCTTCATGAAGCATAAGAATTTCTAATATTTAATTGAGAATTGAGGACCATCAACTTATTGTGATGGGGGATGATATTCTGATAACATTATTCTAAACTAGAAATGAGCATTATGAGTTTGTTGTTATTAACATTGGATTAAAAAATCTCCCTAATGTATTTATTGATCTTATTAATAGAATCATTCATGAATATTTGGATATGTTTCATTCTATTTTTATAGATGATATATTTTTTTGTTTCTGAAAAATTTATGAGGAAAATTAAAAAAATTAAGGATTTTACTACTAACTATCAATGAAATTAAGTTAGATGAAAATTATAATAAATTCAATTTTTGGATTTAACAATTTTTTTACAAGGAACATTTTAAATATGAATGGAATAAAAGATTATCCCTCTAAAAAAAGTAGTTCATGAATGGTAAATATATACAAATGTTAGTTAAATTCATTGTTTTCGTGGATTATAAGGATATTGAAAACATTTTGTGAACATAATTTCCCGGTTATCTATCCTTCCAAATTAGTTAACATGAAAATGAGTTCAAATTATTTGGATTAGATAATGGGATGTTTGCTTTAAAGAACTAAAATGAAGATAGGTGGATGGTTTAGTTTTTTTCCCGCCTCCTAGAACAAGTTATTTTTTATACATTGATGGTTCATTTAAGGGACCTGGTTGTGTTCTGATGCAGAATGATTAGATAATTTAATATGCTTCATGAAAACTGACATGTTATGACTTATATTATCCCAGAACTAATTTGAAAATAAAATCTTTGATTATAAAATTATAAATATGTAGAAATGAATTATATAATAAAATTGTGAATTATATAGTGACAATTATATTTTGATGTATATATTCACTCTGAAAGAATTAAACATGAGGCACAAAATATTGATGAATCATATAAAGTATTATGATAGTACGACTGATTACCATCTTGAAAATAATTAATGGATGCTTGAGTCTAAATAAAAAAGCTACATTAACCATGTTATGTTTGGAACATGACCCCTTGATAAATGATGTGATGAATTTTGGATTTGAAGTAGTTAGTGCATGAAATTAATTTTTTTTCTGGTGTCATTATAGTTGGCACTCCCATAATGAAATAAGAAAGCCCAGAATCAAGACCTTGAGTTTTAGAAAATTATAGAATTAGATAAGGAAGGAATGTTTCTACAATTTAAAATTGATAAATATTGGGTTTTGAGATTGGGGAAGAGAATATGGGTGCCTTATAATTCCAATCATTAAAAAAATTGTAATGTGAAGCTCATAATTCTCTATTTTCAGTTCATCCTAGTATCACTGAGATTAACATAGTTCATCAAATGAATTACTACTGGGATGAAATAAAAAGAGATATTTCATATTTTACCATGAAATGCTTCAGTTTAACATATGTTAATGTAAAGGGACATTTTACAAAGGTGATGCATCATCTTTTTCATATTCTAGATATGAGTATTATCATGGACTTCATGGCAGGGCAATGAAAAAATTCTTTAGGTAACATTGTGATTTGTGGAATTTTATAATGAATGAATAAATCATCACATTTTCTTCCAGCTCTGGATTATAAATATTTATATCATCTTTCCCTGCTATACCATAATGACATTATAATGTTACATTTTTTTTCATCTCTCCATTTTATCGGATCTTGATCACTATTTTATTTTTAATTTTTGAAAAGTCCATATAAAGTCTTTTGAAAGTGAATTAAATTTATTCAATGCTCATTATCCAAAATTAAATGGATATAAGGAGTACAAAATTCAGACATTGGATGATATGATTCAAGCTTGTTCAATAGATTACCAAGTAATTTTGGATCAAAATCATTTTTAGTTGATTTATCTAATATTAATAGGTTTCATTCAAATATACAGAAGAAACCATAAGATGATTTATATTGAAAGTGGAATTAAAATACCACATTTTGGGATGAAGTTGAGGAAAGGAAGTTGATGGGACCAAAATTGGTAGAGGAAGTGGCTGAGAAAGTGAATAGATTTAGTATGACATGAAGATAGCTCAGAACATGCAGAAAAGATGTGAAGATAATAGAAGTAAATTCCTTTTATTTTGAGGCAGGTGATGATTTTTTCCTTAATATATCTCCAGGAAAATGTGTTATGTGTTTAGGTAAGAAAGGGAAGATGATTCAATGATTCACTAGTCCTTCCAAAATCCTTGATAATGACGTAATGTGTGACTACTATGTATATTTTCCTTCAATTTTATATCAGGTAAAAAAAAATTTCATGTCTCAGTGTTATAATATTATGTTCCAAATCCAAGTCATGTTTTTATTCCAAAATTAGTTCACTTAGAAAATAATGTTTCTTATGCGGAGAAACTAATTCATATTCTTTATTGTAGATATAAATTATTGAGGAATAACGTAGTTCAATAGGTTAAAGTATTTTGGAGAAACCACAATGTCAAAGAAGCCAAATGGAAATCTATAAATGTTCAGACAAAAAATAATATGCATTTGATTAAAAAACGAATAAATTTCTAGGACATAATTTTCCAAAGGAGGGTAGAATTTAATAACATAGGTACTTATAAAATAATTTTTTTCCATCTAGAATTATATTGTATAATTAAATAAATTATATTTTAAAAAAATGTGGACTATATAAAAAGAGAATATCATCCTCACCGATGAGAGTATAAATAAAATTTATGTATCTTATAGGTAAAAATATGATAACTTTATATCATTTAATAAATATTTTTTAAAAAAATCATAAAAAAGGTGCCTGTTTTTTTTAAAACATAAATATTTAATTAGAATTTTGTAATTAGTATAATTATTTAATAGAGAACATATTTTCATAAAATATATTCATAAATTATTATTCTATTTCCTTTTTATTTTATCAAAATGTATAGAGGCTTAAATTATATTTTTAAAGTGTTATAAAATATGTTATAATTTAAAAATAAATAATTTTAAAATAAATGATGATTTTAGTTAAAATTAAAATTTCTCATATTTAAAAAGTTATTTTCATACAATTGAGTACTTTTATCAATTTTATACATCTAATAATGGTTAGGGTGAATTTTTGAAGTTTTTATAAAATAGATTCATTTTAAGTAAATAGTGAATTATGGTAATTTAATGAATTTAAATTATAATACAAATACATGAATTAAAAACTTCTAACCTAATGTAAGAAAAATATTCCTGAAATTATCTTAATTATTACAATTTATATAATGATAATTCTAATAATATTCATAGTCATGACACAAAATAATAAACTAATCTATAAAATGGTGAGAAATCACCCCTCCCCTCCCGAAAAAATATCCCCCCTCACAGCCTCTTCTCCTAACACATCAGATCCTTGTACCTTGTTTAATTTATTCCAAATTCATTTCCAAAGCCTCTTCTGCATGACCATTATGTGATGGTCTCACTATGTCACAAACCAAACCAAGACGAACCTAAATCGGTCTCCTAAGCCGGTCCGCGACATGGCCTGAGAGGCGTTTTGGATCCTCCCGGACTGGCAACAAGATCCAGGGCATCAATAGAGGATAATTGGGAATTATTACCGCCCAATGAAAATAAATAATGCTATAGAAAAGTAGAATATCATAAAGTAAATAAACAGAACGAAAAGAGAGAATGATCAAACACAACCGACTAACCTGACCACGACCACAACTCCTCGTGACTCCGAGAGTCGCTCAACAGTCCACAACCAACTCTCACCAATGAGAAGCAAGCTTAAGTCAAAACTACAATAGAAACTAAAAACAGGAAACACTATAGTCGTGAGTAATAAAACTCAGTAGGCGTGCCCAACAAACTATTCCCAATGCACTACCATAAAATAGAGAATTTAGTAATTCCAGATTCGAACTAAATTATATGAAATATGGGTTTCCACACACAAACATTCATTTCTTAAACAAGTAATAATCCATTTCCCGTTTTAATTAAAAAAATATTTAATGATTGAAAGGAACAAGTTCATTGATTTTTAAAACATTTTTTTGAACAATTTAGAAATACAAAATTTAATCATTAGTTAAAAGGAAACCCACACACAACAGACACTAAGGGAAATGGAAAATGTGGAAAACAGGGGCCAGAAACCGATCTAGACCTCTCAATCATCCTCCATATACAAATAAACACTACAGAATGCATGGGTCAAACCTAGGAGATCGTGAACAATTCAGAACATACTATACATGTGACTCATTCTGAAGGCATGCCTACTCTTGAGGACGTCAAAACACCTAAAAACTCAGTGTTTCCATACATGGCCTAAAAGAGGGGCCTAATCCCCTAGTAGAGTGTAATCCAAACTAAGGGACACTAGCTAGTTCATAATATAAACTAGTGTAGCAATCGTTGTTAGAAAATTCACTCACTATGCCAAGTTCCCATGTCAACGCGTATAATAAAAAAGAAAGGGGAGAGTCAACATAGTCAATCATGTAGCACAAACAACACAAACAAATCATGCAGTCAGCGTACACCAAATATCACCCCTGAGTCACCCCAAAGAGAGTTCCAAAATAAATTATTTTATTAAAGTGCCAAATGGGCCTTAACCAATTTTAAAGAAAATCCTCATTTCTCAAAAGAACCAAAACACTCGTTCACACTTCAAAGGAACTCATTTATCAATAAACCAGAACAACATTTGAGATTCTGTGAATTATGTTTAAAGACGAAATGGGAATTATTTCACTATTGGGTGTCCGTTCATCAAAAAATATTACATGTGGCCTGTATAAAATAAAAGAAACTTTTTACAACAAATAATCATTTAAAAATTAATTATATTATATTATATTGCGTGTATTAAAATTAATAAATGCCAAAGAAATCAATAAATTCTATATTTAAAGGTCAGTGTAGTGGGGGAACTACCTCAGCTCGCAGTCCAACCACAATGGCGCATCACGCCTCGCACAGACACACAGTCACACCCATGCTGACGACCGGAGTCTCGCAGAACTACATCGCCAATGCGCTACAACAAACACATAACAACTAAAACCCCATAACCACTAACTTAAGACAATCCAAATGAAAAAATGGTTTAAAACCCACCATGACATGTTTTAAAAACATACTTCACTCCATTTACATTATTTCCTAACACTCATTAAAACTTATGATAAATAAAAATAATAATAATAACAATAATAAATCATTCAGGCCATTTATCAAATCATTTCAAAGAATGCTATAATATTCTACCCCAAAAATACATTGGATATACTTTTGAGAATAACCAAATCACCATCTTAAACAACCCAAATAAATTTAAAAGACCATTACATGCTTCTGAAATTTACAAACAACCTATAATAGCCAACTAGGCTTTTTATCAAATAAGTAGCGTGTGTAGGGTGAAAAAATTAAGTAAACATACACCGAAGATTAAGAATGACCAAAAAAACACCTTCATTCACATAATTGTTTTTCTAAACATCATTAAACATTAATAAACTATCAATGAAGCTGCGAATGGAAAGAAATCAGTAAACGTTTAATGCAACCCTGTGCAATAAAAATCAAAGACTAAGAAATAACGCAACAAGGTTAACTCACCCCAAGACATTTACAAATCCTGATTCACACCACATAATTAATCCATATACTCATTTAAATTATCAAATAAGAAACCCAAACACATCTAATAACATGAAATCATGGAACTAAATAGATGAGGAACATCCTAGAACCGGTGTGGGACATCAATCAACCCATCGCTGAACCAAAAGGATTCTCAAACCAACCATGAAAATCAAATTGGACCCAACCATTTTAGGGATAAAAACTATAAAATAACCTTAAACATGGAAGAACCAAAGAAAGGATGGGGATAAATGAACACAAATAACATGGGAGGTCTCTTGCTGGTCGTCGGAGAAAAAACGATGCGGGTAAGAGGGGTTGTGGACGGACGGGGGGTTGCACCAGTGAGGAGAGGTCGGCTGAGGTGATGCTGATAGTGGAAATAACTGGAGGGGGTTCGACCATGGGTCAGGGTGGTAGCGCATCAGAGCAATGAGGGGAGGCTAGGAGGTGGCGGCATGTGCGGAGGACTATGTGGAGGGATAGTCGGGCATGTCCGGGGATTGCAGGTCGTGGTGAGGTAAGGGGGCGGCATAACATGGTTTCATTGGTAGGGTGTGTCATTCCTATTGGAGAAGGTGACACGAGGTTTCATGGAGGACAGGGTCTGGTGCAAGGCAGAATGGAAATTTTAGGCATGCTAGAAGGAGGCAGGGTGACGCCGGTCCAGGAGAGGGAGCGCGATCCGACGAGGAAGAGGATGGAGCAGGGGTAATTCCAGCAGCTTTATAGGGTTGCAAGGGGAAAGGGTGTTCACGCAGGGAGAAGGGAGGGCAAGATAGATGGAGAGAAAAGGGAGAGAGTAGGAAAAAGAGAAAATGATAAATAAAAATAAAAAATATTGATAAAAATAGTGATAAATTAAAACATAAAAATAAAACTCTAAACAAATTTAGAATATATTTATTGATAATAATAATGGTAATATTAGTAAAGAAAACTTTACGTAAAATAAAATTATAACAATAACATAAAAATAATAATTATTACCTCATTAAAATCTTAACTAAATTAACAATAATATTAATAATGATAAAAGGGACATGCTGACAAATTTATAACCATTATCATTATTTAATATTATCTAACTAATTAAAAGATTACTTGAAACAATAAGAAGAAGAATAATCGCCAATAATAATAATAATAATAATAATAATAATAATATTAAGACAACTCTTAAATTAATTAATCATCATTTTTTTCATATTTTATTTTGTGCATAATGTATTATTCATCTAGTTAATTAATTTATTACCCATGCACAGAGTAGGTCGCTCATTCTTCTGATGAAGTCATGCGTCTTCACCCGTTCCTTGATCGCTCGTCAGACACTAACAAGGAAAACACTCAATTATCATCAAAATGAAAAAAATAAACTCGGGTTTGGCATTCACCTTGGAAAAACAATTAGGTCGAACAAAATTATTAGATAAAGGTAAAAATTTAAATCATTACTGACGTGAAATGTCAGGGTGTGAGAATTCTCCCCACCATGCCACTTTCTAACCCTAGAGAGTCACCCATCCAAAAAAGTAAACAAACTCGAGTTTGAAACTAAATGAGGCTAAAAAAACACGAACACATTGTGACTTTTCAATCCATATGTCACACCTGACCAACATTAAGGGAAACTGAATATAGAATAACCATCCAGAAAAAAGGAGGGTTCTCCCAACCACAAGAACCTGAATAGCCCAACCATCATTGAGACTCTCACCATGGGATAACTCTGGAACTGCTAACATGATCCAAGAAGAAACATCCAAATAGTCCAAAACTCAATGAAGGCACGTCAAGATTCAATGGGGGTCCCCCCGCCATTTATGAACTGACCAGCTTAAGCTGATTAGCATGGACTGACACGAGAAACACAGCACAAACTGACCTATGAACTCTTCGCATTAATCAGACCTCACCACATGGGGTCATCGATGAGAGAGCCCAAACTGAAAAGTGGACTAAACCCCTATTCATTATTTCCCAAGACGAATGTTTCTCCAAAACGAGAACATCCTAAGACAAGAACATGTCACTAATTTAGTTAGCCACACGAGAGAGATATTCATATTGAGACTCACAGCCATAAAGATACTAACATCGAAGATCATATTTTAGGAGGCACGAATATTGAACTTGCAAGAAAACAAGATCACCATGCCTTTTTACAACCATGGTGGGTTATTCAGAGAACAAAGACCACAATAAAAAAAGACTTATGCAACACTTATAGAAAAATAGAACTATCAAAGACGAGGAATCTATAGTAGAGGAATTCAAACTATCCCTATTTTTGCACTAGAGACAAAAGTTAGGCCAAGGTGCCCCAAACCCAACGATTCCTGACTGCATGAAAATTTTCACTCCGAGACCTGTGGCTGGAGCCCTGATGTCTTGAAGCATCTGTTTCCCCATAGTCAAGAGATAACCTTCTCCAGTCAAGACTCTTTCTAACAATTCCTCTAGAAGAACCCCTCTATGATTCACAAACGGAAACACTGACGACAAGTCTTCAAAGGATGATGACAAGAGTACTTAGAGTATCCAAACTGAACATACTAGACCCCACACAAGAGAAACTTTAACTGGTTTCAGAATTCTACCTCTAGAGATAAGGGAATCAACCACTTTAAATGCATTACGTAAGCCTTCACTATCTGTTGGCCTCGCTGGACACTCACAAGCTCTGCCACATTCCTCTCTTTCACCTACTTTGGTATAAACCATCAGACAGAAGTGGTATTAAACACCTTCCAAGACATACCATCATGCGATGACACTGGGATTTTCTCCCAAACCAATCCAATGTTTAACCCTCAGTGAAATCAAACCAGCACGAAGTCGCATAGCTTTGGGAGTTTCCAATAACCTGAACACACATACAATTTCACCAAGCCTTTCTACCACATTCGATAGATCAAGATCACCAAAAAATATGGACCAAAACCGAAAATAATTAAATTACACCACTCCACTAAGTGTTTGGGTAGAACCAACCACTATAAGAGACTCACTAGAAACATCAAAGGCATTTCTTTGTAGCATACTCAATAATAAAAGGAACAAATCCGAAACAAAATTCATCATATTTCCAAATTTCACACATCAATCACCAACTAATGCTCACACTCAAACCAATATTCCAACCACAATTAAATATTTCAAAGAAAAGATCCCATGAAATGGAATTCCAAACACAAAAAGAGAACACTAAAAAATTGATTACCATTCAAAAAATTTAAATTACCTTTCTGAAAACCATCTTTCAAAAAACAAAACAGCTTAAGTACCCGTCATTGGTATTTAATGAAGTCTCTCATATACATAAACCATTTTTATAGCTCATGCGCCCATCCAAACATACTACCAATAATCAGGGTGCCACATGTGAACCTCTATATACGTGATCCCTCACAGGAATACCAAAGGACATTTCAAGACACTTCTCATTTTCAAAACAGATCATTCATCATAATGCACAAATTCCCAACCAATTTGAAAGTGTCACTTAACATTAACGCAACGCATTTCAAAACTCTAAAACATTTTCCAATTTAAATTCCAAAAATTGTTAAAAAGATCATAAAACATCTTCCAAAAAACCTCCTTTTTTTCTTTGAAACCTCACATTCCATTAAAAGAAAACAATTTCCCTTTCAAACCCACTTTTTCCACTCCAAAACCACATTCCCCATTTGAATAACCCTTTTTCTATGAACCACATCCGACATTGAAATCCACTCATGCTAGTAAAAAATAATCCAAAACATAACTCACCTCAAAACATCCAAAAAATAAATAAAAATAAGGGACTAGTGGCTAGTCCAACCCAGTAACATGGCTTAGCAGTCCATGCTCCGAACTAGCATCCACCATATGAAGTATATTCAACCGTGAGATCGGGCTATACATGGGTCTCTAATCCATGCAAGTCCACCATGTAACACTTTCTCACTTCCTTTTCCATCCCTCATCAACACAGACCAAACTAATGAAACATATTTAAATCCTGAACATCCCCGGGAAACTCGAGTCTTTAGTCGGGAAAGTGTTCAAGAAATAATTCTCGCACCTACCTCTTGAGTTCCAAAACACCAAATCACCAAGCTAATTGACACCATGAATAACAAAAGATTTCCCTTGATACAATTTTTTCTTGAACCAACTTGAGTCAACCCTGAACCGGTCACCGAAGCCTGTCCGCGACATGGCCCGAGAGGCATTCTTGATCCTTCCGGGCTGGAGACAAGTTCCATGGAATCAATAGAAGATAATTGGGATTGATTTTACCGAGTGAAAATAAATAAAGCAACAGAAATGTAGAATATCATGAAGTAAATAAACAACATAAAAATAAAGAATGATCAAACACAACTGACTAACCTGACTGTGACCACAAATCTTGGTGTCTATGAGAGTCGCTCACCAGTCCACAACCAACTATCACCCACAATGATCATGATCGATCCCCCTTGGACAACCCTTTCACCCCCTTGTACAGCACCCCATTCCCCCCGGACAGGCCCCTTGCACCCCCCCCTCGTACAACCCCCTTGCACCCCATAGATAGCCCCCTTGCACCCCCTGAGACAGCCCCCATGCCCCCCCTGGGCAGCCCCCATGCCCCCCTAGACTGCCCCCTAGACATCCCTTGCACCCCCTAGACAACCCTTTCACCCCCCTAGACCGCCCCCTGCACCCCCATGCCCCCCAAGACAACCCCCATGCACCTCCCTGGATAGCACCCTTTCCCCCCACCCCCACTCCTACAGTATCCCACCACCCCACCCCTCCCTATAGCCCCCCCGGGTAAACCCCCCATGGACATCCCACATTCCCCCACCCCTCCCCACTCCTGCAGTATCCCCCCTCCCTGCATCACCACCCCCCCCCCCTCGTGAAGACCCCCCAGCACACCCCCATCCCACCATGCACACCCTCCCTGGACATACCCCTTGCACCCCCTGGACATCCCTTGTAAGCCCCTGGACACCCCCCCTTGGACAGCCCCTTGCACCCCCCTGGACAGCCCTTGCACCCCCTTGGATAGCCCCTACAACCCCATGCCCCCCTGGACATCCCCCTTGCACCCCACCCCACCAACTCCTATAGTAGCCCATAACCCCAACCCCTCCATGCAGCCCCCCCCTCTCCCCCCTGAGAGATGAGTGGAGAAGACCCTTGATAAGATTCCCGACTTATTTATTCCATGAAAATCTAAAATTTCAGGAAAGTTCTTGAAAAAATAATTAATGAGTTATACATTTCTCTCATCCCTGTTAATGGCCAAATAAAGTCTGATATTAAGGGGGAGAAATTTAATTAATCAATGAAATGAATTTGAGAAAATTTGAAATCTCATGGATGATTTCTAAAACCTTCTACATGTACTTGAATGTTTTCAACATGTGTATTGAGATCAGTGCAAGATCTCAGGTTGTAAATGAGGAAGACAGGTTGTTTCATGCCAATATGCAGATGATAAATGGCTTTAAAGTTAGTTGGATTACCCAAGAATATTGATGAGACAATTAGGAGCTGGACAAATTATAAGGGATTTGGATGTTCCCAAGCTTTTTGAGAAATAATATGATGTTGTCAAACAAAGGTGTTAGTTTGTGAATCATAAATCCCCCCCATGCACCCCTCCCCCTGCAGCCCCCTTCCCACCTTGGACCGACCCCACTCACCACCTGGACAGACCCCCACCCCTCTTGAACACCCCCACTCCCTCCTGGAAACCCCCCTAGACAGACCCTCCCCCTCTTGAACACCACCTCCCTCCGGTATATACCCCCCCGGACAACCCCACCCGGATATCCCCCCCCCCCCCTCTGGACCCCCCCCCCCTCGTGGACACCCCCCTCCGTCCTAGACAACCCTATGTACAACCACACCCAGATAGAATCCCCCCACCCATCAGACAGTAGCCCCCCTCCACCCCCTGAAACAGACCCCCCACCCTCCTGGAAACCCACCTGGACAGACCACCCCCCCAGGACAATCCTACCCGGACAATAGCCCCCCTACTGGACAACCCTTGCACCACCCTTTCTGGACAACCCCCCTCCTGGACACCCCTCCCTCCTAGAAACCCCCTTCCTCCTGGAAACCCACTTGGACCACCCCACCCGGAAAACAGCCCCCCTGGAAACCCTATATTGTTGTGCTGCCTTTAGGTCCATTGTGGGTTTTTGGTGCTGAATTTATCCGTTGGAAAGTGATAGGAATGTAGAGTAGATCTTTTGGCTGGTTCTCAGCTTGTGTTGGTCATGCTGGTGGTGTTATTCTAGGAGTTCTTATTGCTATTATGGTGTTGGTTGGGTGTGGGATGTTTATAGTGCATGGATCCTGTGCAGAGGATGCCTGATTTATGTGTGTGAGGATTATTCCAGAGGGGATTCTAGTGTGGTGCAGATATAGTCACATTTTATTATTCTAGGTGCAGTTATAGAGGATAGGTTTCATGGTGTGGGTGATTCAATAGGGGATTTCTAGTATTTGGTAGATTGGTTTCTATTTGGGTTGTGGTTTTCCTACTACATGGCTACATGTAGGGGATTTGCTGTGGATGGTTGTGGTTGAATTTGTGGTTGACTGGTTGGGTGTTCCTTTGGTAGCTGGTCTTTTTCATATAGAGATGTTATGATATTGTTTTCATGAGTCTTTCAGTGGTGGAATGTGATGGTCTGGTGCCATGCTATTGTATAATGTTTCCTTGGCTTCAAGGTTCATGAAGTATTAGGTGTATCGAGTTGCATACGAACTAGTGCTGTTGTTCCTAGAGGAAGGTTTTCTTTATTGGATGTGTTCTCTCCAATAGCCTTTTGGGTTGCAGTAGCTATTCTGGTGTGAGTGGCTAGGAGGGTTTGGTTTTGTTTGGTGTTGGGTGGGATGACTGCATTTATTGGTGTTTAGGGGAGTGGTGTGGTGTTCGGGTGGTATGTGGATGGTTTGTGGTTTTGTAAGGGTACAGGAAGGTGGGTTTGATTGATGGTTTTTATTGTAGGTGAGTTGAGTGGTCTGTTTTAGGGATTATGGGATTTTGAAACTATTAACTTTTGGTGAACAATACAAACAAAGATTGGGTCAAATTTCATAGGAGGGGTGAGGGATTTTATGATCTTCACCTTCAGTGCAAATTCCAGAAGAAGATAATTCAATGTCTATAATAGATTTCCAAGTTCAAGAAAATAGAAAAATAATTAGATACAACATCTCTAATATAGAACCTTAAATATATTACCTAAATCTATAGAATAAAATATGGTGTAAACATAGTTTGAGGCCCTTTTAATATGGCATAGTCAGAGGAACAAACCTACATTTTAGGGTACTAAAGTTCATGTACAAAACATAGTGGTTTCAGTATCTAGTGAAATTACTCAACAATCGAATAGAGAATAGAAATAGGCTTTTATTATCAATCATGTTGAAAATAAGAATCGAAGGTCTTTTACTGAAGAAAAAGTTAAAGGCAATTATAAAAGAAATCATCAAGATCAAAAAGTAGTCTTTGACACTAAAATGATAGTCTAAATCCAATTTATTTCTATCATAAATGATTACAAAGACACATAATTGTTTATTCATACTGATATTAAATTGTTTTTTGAGACTGAATTCTTGGCCTGTATTTAGAAAATTGGAGCTCAATCCTATCCCACTATTGATATAGGACAATCATCTAAAGAAAAAGACGAAATATATTTTGATTCATTGAATACATAATCAAAGGATTTCTTGATCATTTTTAGAAGCTATGAGAATAAAATTCACATTCTCATAGTGAATTAAAGGCATTAATAAAATCATTTGAAGATTTTAGAAATTAAACTATACATGGAGATAAGATTGAATATGTACAGACTCATCTTACTAATCTATGAGATAATACAATTACAAGAAGTGGTTTTCTTTTTTTATAAATGGATGACCAATTTGGAATGATCAATGATGATTATATTTCTAAAATAGATTTTATAGATTTGAAAAGATGTTTTTGGAGTCACATTGAATATGTTAGAAGTTGTTCTAATCAATCTATAACCTCAAAATATACAACTCAAACCTCTTTAAATTTATTCTTAAGGTTTTAAACCAATATAGTTGTCATGAATAGTTTCAATGATATATTCATACTCTTTAGTGCTACATCGTACAACTCAATGTGCTATAATAAAATCAACAGTATCATATTGATAAGCTGGCTTTATGAGATCATACCATCATGAATTGTCTTAGTCTATTTGGATCATTGATTTATCTTTTTTTTATGTTCAGAAGAAACATTTTAGGAATTTATGAATGTAAATTTGATTGAATATTTAATAATTCATCCTAGAGCAGGGCCAAATCACTGCATTACCGCAGCGTGACCGCATCGTGTAGCACGGTCCAATGACATCCGCAGGGAAACATCTTTCGGCAAAGAGAGAAGAGAGTATGAGGAGGTAGGGAAAAATTCTGGTCGTCGCCCCGCTAACAGAAATTGTGATTAGTCAGTCTCAACATTGATCAGAAGACTCATGGAATACTATCATTGCGAACTGTCGCGGGTTGTTGTCCTAGATCGGGGCCAAATCACGGTGTGACCGCGGCGTGACTGCGGCATGACTGCGACGTGACTGCGGCATGTTGTCTCGGTCTAGCGACATCTACAGGGCATCATCATTCGGCAAGGAGCGAAAGGAGTAGGAGGAGGTGGGGAAACATTCCGACCGTTGCGCTGCCGACAGAAATTGTGATTAGTCAGCCTCAAAATTAATCACAAGACTCTTGGAATACAATCACTGTGAACTCACGGGGTGTTGTCCTGGGGAAAGGCCAAATCACAACATTACCACGGCGTGACCGCGGTGTGACCACGGCGTGACCGTAGCGTGGCCGCGGCGTTACCGCAGCGTGACCGTAGCATGTCGTCCCGGTCCAGCGACATCCGTGAGGAAACATCTTCCGGCAAGGAACGAAGGGAGCAGGAGGAGGCAGGGCAACATTCCGGTCATCGTCCCACTAGCAGAAATTGTGATTAGTCAGTCTCAAAATTGATCACAAGACTCATGGAATACTATCACTATGAACTGCCGCAGGGTGTCATCCTGGAGTAGGGCCAAATTACGGCATTACCACGTCGTGACCGTGGCATGACCGCGGCGTGACCACGACGTGCCCGCGGTGTGACCGCAGCCTGGCCGCGGCGTGACCACGGCGTGACCGCGACGTGACCATGGCGTGTTGGCCCGGTCTAGTGACATCCGTAGGGCAGCCTCTTCCGGCAAGGAGCAAAGGGAGCTAGAGGATACTGGAATGCTGGTGGAAGGGGGCTGGTTTCAGGTGTTGGGGGTATGCTGCGGGATGATTTGAAGGCAGAAGGGGGGACTGTTGTGGGATGGAATGCTAGTGGAAGTGGGCTGAAATGAAGATGTAGGGGGGCTGGTGTGGGCTGGATGTGGCCAGAGCAGGGCCAAATCACGGCGTGACCGCAGCGTGACCGTGGCGTGTTTTCCTGGTCCAACGACATCCATGGGGGAACATCTTCCATCCATGAGTGAAGGGTGCGGGAGGAGGCTAGAATGCTGGTGAAAGGGGGCTAGTTTCATGTGTTGGTGGGATGGTGCGGGCTGATTCGAAGGTGGTAGGGGGGGGCTGTTGCGGGCCGGAATGCTGGTTGCATCGGGGTGAAATGAAGGTGGAAGGGGGCTGGTGTGGTCTAGATGTGGCTAGAGCAGGGCCAAATCACGACATTACCGCAATGTTATTGTAGTGTGACCACGACGTGACCGCATTGTGACTGCGGCGTGACCGCTGCTTGACCGCGTAGTGACTGCATCGTGACCGCGGCGTGTTGGCCCAGTCCAACGACATTCGCGGGGTAGCATCTTCCATCCAGGAGAAAAGGGAGTGAGAGGAGGCTAGAATGCTAGTGGAAGGGAGCTAGTTGCAAATGTTGGAGGATGGTGCAGGCTGATTCGATGGTGGAAGGGGGGCTGTTGCGGGCTGGAATGATGGTGGCAGCTGGCTGAAATGAAGGTGGAAGGGGGCTGGTGTGGGATGAATGTGGCTGGAGCAGGGCCAAATCATAGAATTACTGTCGTGTGACCGTTGCGTGACTGCGGTGGGACCGTGGCGTGTTTGAGATTTCTATCTAAAAGTTGTTGATCCCCCACTGGGTATACGCACCTTTACAAATAAAATGTATTTTACAGAAACCTTCTAATTAAATAGGCAATGTCTAACATACAATTTAAAGAGGAAGGTAGAAAACATAAAAACATTTAAAAGAAAGTAGAAACACAAACCTGTATGTTTGTTTAACAACAGTATTATTCGATCTTCAATAGGTGCATGAGGTGTTGTCCAGCATTTTTCATGCCCAAAAAACACAAGAAATATGTTATTAAATAGTAAAATAACTGAAGGAAATAAAATAAAAGAAAAGGGAAATAATTTTTATGTTTCAAAACCCGAATAGGGACTGTTGTAATCCTTTCCACAGTTGCAGCCCTCCACCCTCCCCCTGCCCCCTACCCCCTGCCCCTGACCCCCGCCCCCTCCAACCTGCCCCTACCCCCCTCCACCCATCCCCCTAGCCTGCACAGCCCCCCTTGCACCCCCTGCACCCCCTTCCCCCTCCACCCCCTGCCCCTTGCCCCCCTCCACCGAGCCCCCTAGCCTGTGTAGCCCCCCTGCCCCCCTCCATCAATTCCCAGTTACTAAATAATGTATTTGTATTATGTACAAGTGTTTTATGAAACTAATATTCCTATGATACTAAACATTAAGATCCCTGAATGTATTATTATGTTATTTATCTTAAAAATCTGGTAATAGACATGCACAAATAGGTTGGTTTTATATATAATGACATCCCAATGTCCCTTTACAGGGTTTTACATGAATATGATAACAAATACCACTATAATCACAATTCATTATTGAGTAGATATAATTGTATAAATTAAAATTCCAACACCTAAGTAATATAGAACATTCTCCATGAATTGGCACTCTTCTTCCATTGTGAGTTCTTTTTCCTTGGTCACGTTGAAGTGGCATGCTAGATGGGTAGTCACTGTTTCTCATCTATTCATGCCCATCTTTTTGATGATCCTATTGATATGATCCTTCTGGGTTATTACTAAATCTACATTCTAATTATCTATTTCTATACTTATCCACAATATCATCTCAAATTTCTTGTGATTTTTCATCTGAAAACCTCCAAAAAATTATCCATAGATTTCTAAATCATTCAATCATCTAGTCCAAGTAGAAACATGTAATTGAAATACACTATGTAATTTATGAATGTACTATTATTCCATTTATTTCAATCAAAGTAATTATCTATATTGTTACTATCATATCCTTCATAAGTGATAAATGATTCAAATTTCTGATTCCACTATCACGGTACTTGCTTTATTTTATACATGATTTTATGCAATATACAAACCAAGTCATGGATTCCAATTGCTAGTACTCATATTGGTTGTTTCATGTTGATTTATTCCATTAAATCACCATGAAGAAAACTTTTCTTGATGTCCACCAAATCTAGAAGCATATTTTCCAATACCACCATACATAGAAATTTTTAGATGATATAATGCTTATATTTAGTGAGAATATTTCCAAAAAATAAACTTTTCCATTCTACTAATAACTCATTATTAACATCCATATATTTTATCATTTATAAATATCAATATACTAATTAATTTAGTAAACCCACTTATTTTCATGTTCATTATTACCCACTTAAAGTTCAACCATATCTGATTTTTTTAACTTCAATGAAGCCATCTCTTTATTCATGGAATATTCCACTAATTTGAATAAAAAATCATAGTTTAATTTGGATTTTCATGAATCTATTTATTAAATAGATGTATTTAATTCATTTAAACCCAATACCTTTACATGATTCTATACATGATGAGTGAATTATGACTAACAACAACATCAAGTGTAAGAAAAACATCATTTCAATAATGTTAGGCGAGGTATACCACTGTGAGTTTTTGCAGACAGAGCACCTCCGTTGGAGGGGTTTTATTACAAAACCATTACTTATTTATCAAACGAAACAGTTTTATTAACTAACACTTATTCAAGAATTAAAATTTAATATAAATATGCAAAATTAAGAAGGAAACTAAATGAAATTTAAAAAATTCTTGAATTAAATAGGCTAGGAGAGGGACCCTACCTCAACCTCATGGTGCATTTTTTTTTGACGACGACAACTCAAATCTTCCTTTTTTCCTCTTGCAAGCATATGTAACTTATCATTTATATAAGAAAACCTAGCCCCTATGTACATATTTTCATGGCCAAATATGCACAAGGGGGTCCATAGATATATTATTATACTTTCATATACCCTTTTACCCATACACACATATGCATTTTTCATATCTACATATAAGCACACCTAGCCCCAATATATATATTCATACTGCCATGAGTGAATATATATGAAGGAGGAACTTATATATGCACATGCCTATCTATGCATACACATGTAAGCCTTCGTCAACAGAGACTCGAATCCACCTCAACCAAATATATAACACACAACAAAAATACAAGGAACCAAAAAATAAAAAATCCCTAATTTAAATTAGGCCAAAGAATAAAAACAGAATAAACCTTACCAAAATCTTGAACTCATTGTCTTCGATGGTGGTGGATAGAACCGGTCTTATCATAATAAACCACCTATAAGAAAATAGTGGGAAAAGAAATGAGATATAACAACTTCTTATATATATATGATCAATGTGTCAACTGTACATGATAAATGAAACACGAATCCCTAACCAACAATGAACAAATAATATTCAAATTGATATGTACATCCCAATACTAAATAACATGATCATTAATAAATAAATTTATTTTTCAAACATCACCTTTAATTTCCTATTCAAAAATCAAAAATAACCAAAATATGAGAATAATGTAAACCTCTATCGTAATTTAAAAGCGAGAAATAGGGATTTGATATTTTTCTAAGATGGGGAGATGAGGTTGAAGAACATGGCAATTTGATTAATGATCAAAGCCTCTTAATTAAAATTAAAAATCTGGTCCTAGACATTATTAGGCTATCCACTGAGCAAGGAAAATTCTGCACTAAAGTAGACAAGATAAAGAACATGGAACCTGTCCTACATAACAATACACCTTCAGTTCTAGTACCAAACATATGCAGATTTTTAGAGACCACCAGGAGCATAAACAAAGTCATTTGAACTCTATCAAATAGTAGTCTACTTTGGATACACCTGTCCGAGGTACTCCTACTTGACCCACTATTGCTGGTGGAGATTATTCTATGAAGTCTGAAAATATGCTCTATGGTCAAATTGACAGCAATTTACTGCTTAGTTCCAAGTGTTCCACAGACTGATGCACTAATGTTTTCACTGATGATTCTACTTCATTATAATTATGTGATCTGAACACCGCTTAACCAACCCTTAATTCTTCAAAAAAACACTAGAAACAAGGACCCAGTTTTAACTCTATGTGCTACCACTATCAAAAAGAAGAATGAAACCAAAACGCATGATTTTTCAACTCCATCTGCTCACACTGTCTCTCTAAATAGGGATGTTCGACCCGAGACACATACCCTATGTACTGATTTTATTGCATATGTTAAAATGCCATTAGTACCTATTCTACATGATAGTCTACCTATAATGATGGAACCGATCCATATGCAGGAAAATAAGAAATCCTTGAAACAGAAACAAAGACTCTCATCTAACATTGTCAAGACACTATCAACAGTGGATACAAAGGCTCAAGGTAATTCCAAACCCCTTACTTTATTAAATGCAGACCCTGCTGCAATGTCTGAAATCCTGGTATCTCAAAGTATCAATGACATGTTGCCAGGCTCAAAGGATTCCACATATTCAGATATGAATACATAAATAAAAGAACCCAAAAATAAGAACAATGTCATTTCTCACAAAGAACAAGAAATGACCAATAATAATCAATAGGTTAGAAGGTCTACTATAAATATAGGATCTGGAAAAAAGAAAAAAGGGAGTTCTAATTCCATGCACAGGTGAAAATGAAGATCATTTTTTTTGGAATTTTCAAGGTATTTCGAACTCTGACACCCTCAATGTTTTGAAAATAATGGTTAACACACATCACCCTATTCTTTTTTCTATTGAGGAACCAAAAATATCTTTCTCCTCTGAATATTCTCACTAGTTTCAACACAATTATATATTTTCTGGTTCAATCAATAATAATATAAATTCATATTCTTTATTGATTTTTTTGCATTAATCTTTACAATATTTTAATGTTTTTAGTATCTCTGATCACATTCTCACTTGCACCTTTACTATTGATGGTACTCGTATTTACTAATCCTTTTTAATGAGAAGAATAAATACCAATAATGAATAATTCATTGGATTGACCTCTCTTATTTAGGAACTAACATGAATGCCCCCTGGTTTCTTATGGGAGACTTTAATACTATTCTTAATTATAGTGAACAAATTTGTCCATATCACGCCTCTATATACATGAGAGAATTTAATGCCTCGATCAAGGGCAACAAACTTATTGAAATTAATCTCATTGGTGAAAAATACACCTGGTATAGAAGACATCACAATAAATTGGTTTCTTCCAAATTTGACAGATCCTTTACGAATGTCCCAACTCTAGATAAATAGGACACTATCTCTAGTATCACTCTTCACAGAATGAACTCTGATCATCATCCTATCCTGGTAAACATTTCCTCCAAAGACATGATACCCAGGATACCCTTCCGCTTAAATATTTTGAAACTCTCTGATGATGAATGAAATCATGTCATCCAAAACTTGAAGTCCTCAATATCTCATACCAATAATGCCTTTACTTGAAACCTAAAACTAAAAAACCTCAAATAGACTCTCAAATATTGGTGTAACACCAAATCCAAACAAGTTAACAATGCAATTACTCTTCCTGATAAAGAACTCGATGATATCCAAAACAGAAACACCAACTTTGACCTCCACACTAATCCCACGAAAGCAATAAACATTGCGATCACTCTCAATTCCTTGATCACTTTTAAGGAAAACGTGTGAAAACAAGATTATAAAGTTAAATGGTTAACTGACGGTGAAAGAAATTCAAAATTATATAACTCCCTCCACAGAATCATGAAGGCATGCACACCCCCTGCCCCTTTCCCCAGCACCACCCCCTTGCACATCCCCATCCCCCTACACATCCCCAGCCCCTGGCACCACCCACCATGCACCAGCACCCCCTGCCCTGCACCAGCACCCCCTACCCCACCACATCTATAGCATACCACCTTTTTATCACATAAAATTCATTACATCTTACAAAACCAAGGATCTTTAATGTTTAGTGTCTTGGAAACTAGGAACATAAAAAATGAAAACATAAAAAATTTTCTTAAACACTTGAAAGGATTCTCCTCATGTTCATCCTAGGTTCATTACTTCATCTCATAACCTGGTGACATACATCAAAAGAAAGGGTGATCAGAAGGCCCAGTAAGGGAAACAAGGGGAAACATTTTACATGTGAACTTGGGAGACATCAACAATGTCATGAAAATTAACATTAGGGCATGAGAAAGAAATCATGAGGCATATCATAATAAAAATAACATTTTTCATAACATGAAGATGTGGATAAAAAATTTAATATTTACAATCATTTCGTTTCACCAAGGTCTATCCCCAAGGTGCCATTAAATAATTTCCAAGGTTATTCACCAAGGTATCAGTCTAAAAGGTCATCTTTAGAGATTAAGTCTTTACCCAATGCTTTGGAGCGCTATCAGGGCACACCCTTAAATTATTCTTTATCATCATGTGATCCACATATATCATCATCAATAATTTCATAAACAACCCATATAGCAAAAAAGTAATGGGTTTCATTTCATAATCATAATGTTTTAAAAATAGCTTTAAAGACATGATTTTTACGTCACTTTAAAGCCAAAGAAAGGGAGAGCGGGTCTCATGTATGTAAATCCCGGAATTTAAAATAGAACAAACTGGTATATATGTGAATAAACCTATAGAAGACAGATCATTGATTATTAACTTGATAAAATAAAATAACTATAGAAAAAGAAAGATACATTTTGAGACGGAAATTCTGCAGCATAACGGCTATGTTTCGGGGTTTTAGAAAACATTTAAAAGAGAGGGGACATGGGTCAAAAAATAATAAATCACCCATAAAACAGTAGAGGGACATAATATTAAGGATATATGAACATGGTAATGAAATTTGAAGGAAATACAATTTGAAATAAAAAATATGGAAGGAAGAAAAAAATTAGATTTCTCTTATGAAAATCCTGCAGCCTAACGACGTCACTTAGACATCAACCAAAAATGAATTGACAGGATAAAATAGGGTCTCTCATCATATGAAAATAAGAGTTCAGTATGATAGATATAGAGATCATTCCCCAAAAAAATAAAAATGAACTTGAAAGACATTACATGAAAATAGATCTTGAAACCGAGAAGGGTTAAGGAATCCCTTAAAAATTTGGCAGCCTAACGACGCCACTTAAAACATAAAAATACTAAATTGAAGAGATAAAATAGGGTCTCTCATCATATGAACATAATATTTCAGTATGATAGATATAGATATCATACCCCAACATAATAAAAAGTAACTTGAAAGACTTGACATGAAAATAGATCTTGAAAACGAGAAGGGTGAAAGAATCCCTTAAAAATTCGGCAGCCTAACGACGCCACTTAAAACTTCAAAATACTGAATTGAAGAGATAAAATGGGGTATCTCATCATATGATAATATAATATCAGTATGATATATATAGAAATCATACCCTAACATAAAAAAAATGAACTTGAATGACATGAAAAGAAAATAGAACTTGAAAATGAGAATTGTGAAAGAATCCGTTACAGAAATTTTGGCAGACTAACGACGCCACTTAAACATTCATAAAATGAAATGATGAGAGTAAGAGGGGGTCTCTAATCATATGAAAATAAAAAGGACAGTATAATGGATATAAAAGAACATCCTCCAACATAATAACATGGATCATAATAGAAATGACATAAAAGAGATCAATTGAAAAGAAGGAGAGGGGTCGGATCCCTTAACTTAAAATGTAACTCTTAAAGCCCAATGGTTGGGACCTTGAGGGCTTGGAGGAACCTTGGGAGGACTCCTTGGGAGGTAATGAGACCGAAGCTTTGTTTGGGGAGTGTTGGGAGTCGAATGGATGGCTTGGTATTTATAGGAAATGTGAGGGGACAACGTAGTAATGGCCAATGGACACCTCATTGGTGGTTTTGCAAAAACAATGGGCTTACCCATGGTATTTGACCATGGTATTGGACACTTGGGACACCTCATACCTTATCATACAATTAATAATTCGACCATATTGATTACATACTTAATACATCATTTAATGATGTCATTAAACACCCGTAACTTAAAAACTGTATTTTCACTATTCATCAAAAATTCAACTTTCTCAGAAAAAACCCAAAATTTCACCTTAAAAAAATATCGATTCTTGGATTTCAAAAATGAACTCCATTTTATAAAAATATTTTTCTAAATATTTTTAATTTAATTTTTAAATAAATTCACTATTCACCGAAAATTCATTTTTTTCAGAAAAATCCCCAAAAACTACCTTAACATAATATCGATGCTATGAGTTCAAAAATGAAATCCATTTTATAAAAATAATTTTCTAAAGATTTGTAATTAAATTTTTAATTAAAAAACACTATTCACCTGAAAAAACTAATACTTGACTAATAATATATGAAACCGTTATTTAACCATTTTATTGAATCACATTACATAATCAAGGTGTCTATATTATATTAATGATTTAATTAAGTGAGATTACTAATCCATTTGGTCACATTACTAATCCTAAGCATAAAATCACTATTCATAATTTACTATTCATAAAAAATTAAGTTGATCTTATTAGATTCTAAATTTTGTACTGAATATAATTTTAGAAGACCATTTTTTGAAAATCAATACACATTTTTAATTATTTAAGGTTTACATAAACATTTTTTAAATATCCTTTTTCTAAAATTCATCAAAAATATGCATACTATATTTATCCAATCATTTGAAAACTCATAAACTTCATCATAAGTAGAAATCCCAATTTTTATTTAAAACAAAGGATTACACAAGGCAGTTACGGTCTCCTTACATATCTCCTTATCACACCATCATAGGACCTAAGTGTAAGGTTTGCTAAGGTGAGAGAATCAAAGGGATGCTCGGGAAACGTCGCACGAGTAGTAATTTCTATCAGTTTGAACTTCACACGAAAGAGATTCCATTCTAGCTTCACACGATAAAGTTCAGCTTGGGTTTGGTCCAGAGCAAAGCCCAGTGGTGCAACCCACTTCCCAAGTTCTGGTACATGGGCTTCGATCGGTCCAAGACTACTGGGTGAGGCCATCGAATCTTCTTTCTATTTTAATTAACCAAGATTAATTGTATTTAGAGACAATAATCAAAACGTTTAGTTTCCAGCGGTCATATTGACCAATGTTCATATAACAGTCAAAATCCAACGGTCTCATTTTAATTATACTCATGTTATCAAATGAAACAGTTTTTTGAGTATAAAAAATAAAATAACACACAAAATTAGGAAACAAGATTTATTCAAAATTCTGGGTTGTTATAATCTTCCTCCTTAAGAAATTTCTTCCTCACAATTTTTAAAATTGGGTTTTGAAATTTCATTGAAAGTCCCACATTGAAAAAAGAGTCAGTAACACTATTACATTAAAAGAAAGAAAAGGAAGTACAAAGGCCACCTGAGTTAACCCACACTAGGATTCCATGTAGGAAAACATGGACATGGAGGATAAAACAAAGGGTCATGTTTTGAGGGAGAGTGATAGAAAACATTATTAGTAGAACGTTAACCACGAGAAAATCCCAAACCTATGATGTGTGTAAACGATATTGGATTACCTAGTAGGAAACGTAAACCAACAACCGTTTTGTTTTACGTTCCTTTTCATAATTTTGAGGAATTCATTTACTACATAGAACAAAAACAAAAGGAAATATACCTACATTCCAGTAGAGTTTCATCCTTTAATAAGATTCTACCAAAACTAATCTTTTCTCCAATCTATGATCATTCAAAACTACTTGGTCTCATCAAAGCACAAGAATCATCTTATAGAGAATCAAATAATCCACCAAAGATAAACTATCTATTTCTTCTATCTTTAAACATTATCCCAAAAATAGAAAGGGTAAGATAAAAAAACTCTTCCAAAATAATGAACCCCAGAGGAATGGAAACTACGTTACATCTTCAAAGTTCCATGGTACTACCCAAAGTTCATCATAGACCATTCCGTAAATAACTGTCCTTAAAAATCCACAAAATAAACCAAACTAAGATTGAAACCCAAATACTAGAAGGATTCGATAACATAGTCTTCCAAGGTAATCTTTATCATTCATCTCCAAACAACATCAACCACTCCTAACATCTTATAACAAAAATAACTAACATAAACATATTTACCCCAAGATAGGATAATCATTTCCATAAGTAACCTAAATTACTATAATTCAACATTAAATTCATCGATTCTTCAAAATATAAGTCAACCTTACTCCTCAATAAAAATGCCGTAGTAATCTATTTACCTCGATCATATAGGGTCCCAGAATAGTGAACGCCTTCCAAAATAATCATCATCTTTTAATCCACTAATCATATCTGTCATATTAATATGGAAATCCTCGCATTTCCTATCACATTGGTTATTGGGACATGTTCTTCCATTTCCCACCATTAACTAAGAAGAGAATGTATAATTAGGGGCTTAAATGCTTAGCCAATAATCATGAAAAGGAACTTAAACCATATAAGGATAACTTTTAGAAGAAAAGCATACCCTAACTTGTGATCCCCTAGGTTTAAAACTTGGTTATCCATGATCATATATTCTTATGGGAATCTTTATTTTATTTTATCTTTGTTCCTTTAATAATGGTTCATACTATGCTTATGAATTTACCAAATCATATCCACCGGGAGTGTCATAACCAAGACTATAGAAAGGCCCGTTGTCATGTACCAGTTCCCGTTTGATACTAGCTCAAAGAGGGGTTTTCAGGTTTTACCCCTATGTACATCTGTGCCAGAACCACCTCTACCTGCTCGTATCCAGACATGGATGTATTTGCTTGGCAACCCATTACTCAATACTCACCAAAATACCAGGAAGATTTCCTATATTTAAACCTTTCTATAGGGTTCATCCTAAAGTTTTCATATCCTAATTTACACAAATAACTAAACCATCCTTTGATACCAACTATAGAATCCCACCTTTTTATCACATAAACATTCATTAGATTTTACAAAACCGAGGATCTTTAAGGTTTAGTGTCTTGGAAACCAGGAACTTAAAACCTGAAAACATAAAAAATTCTTCTTAAACACTTTTAAAGATTCTCCTCAAGTTCATCCTAGGTTCATTACTGCATCTCATAACCTGGGGACATACATCAAAAGAAAGGGTGAGCAGAAGGCCTAGTACGGGAAACAAGGGGAAACATTTAACATGTGAACTTGGGATACATCAACAATGTCATGAAAAAGAAATTTAAGGCATGACAAAGAAATTGTGAGTCATATGATAATAGAAACAACATTTTTCATAACATGAAGATGTGGCTACAAAATTTAATATTGACAATAATTTCGTTTCACCATGGTCCATCCCAAAGGTGTCATTAAAAATTTACCAAGGTTATTCACCAAGGTATCAGTCTAAAAGGTCATCTCTAGATATTAAGTCTTTACCCAATGCATTGGAGCACTATTAGGGAGCACCCTTAAATTTTTCTTTATAATCATTTGAGCCACATATATCATCATCAATAATTTCGTAAACAACCCATATAGCAAAAAATTAATGGGTTTCATTTCATAATCATAACGTTTTAAAAACTGCTTTAAAGACATGATTTTTACGTTACTTTAAACCCACAGAAATGGAGAGCGGGAATCATGTGTGTAAATCCCAGAATTTAAAATAGAACAACATGGTATATATGTGAATACACCTATAGAAGTGAGATCGTTGATTATTCAATTAATAAAATAAAATAACTTTATAGAAAGAGAGAGACATTTTGAGACGAAAATTCTGCAGCATAATAGCTATGTTTCGGGGTTTTAGAAAACATTGAAAAGAGAGGGGACATGGGTAAAAAAATCATAAATGACCCATAAAGCAGTAGAGGGACAGAATATGATGGATATAAGAACATGTCAATGAAATTTTAAGGACATAAAATTTGAAATGAAAAATATGGAAGGAAGACAAAAATTAGATTTCTCTTATGAAAATCACACAGCCTAACGACGTCACTTAAACTTCAACCAAAAATGAATTGAGAAGATAAAATAGGGTCTATCATTATATGAACATAATAGTTCATTATGATAGATATAGAGATCATAACCCAAACTAATAAAAAGTAACATGAAAGACTTGACATGAAAATAGATCTTGAAAAAGAGAAGGTTGAAGAAATCCCTTAAAAATTCGGCAGCCTCACGGCGCCACTTAAAACATAAAAATACTGAATTGAAGAGATCAAATAGGGTCTCTCAAAATATTAAAATATGATTTAAGTATAATATATATAGAGATAATACCCCAACATAATAAAAAGGAACATGAAAGACTTGCCATGAAAATATATATTGAAAACGAGAAGGGTGAAAGAATCCCTTAAACATTCGGAAGCCTAACGGCGCCACTTAAAACATCAAAATACTAAATTGAAGAGATCAAATCAGGTCTCTCATAATATGATCAGAAAATATCAGTATAATAGATATAGATATCATACCCCAACATAATAAAAAGGAACATGAAATACTTGATAAGAAAATAGAACTTGAAAATGAGAAGGGTGAAAGAATCTGTTTCAAAACATTTGGCAGCCTAACGACGCCACTTAAAATTTCATAAAATTAAATGATGAAAGTAAGAGGGGGTATATCATTATATTAACATAAAAAGGAATGCATAATGAATATAAAAGAACATCCTCCAACGTATGAACATGAAGCATAAAAGAAAAGACATAAAAGAGATCACTTGAAAAGAAGGAGAGGGGTCGAATCCCTTACCTTAAAATGTAACTCTTAAAACTCAATGTTTGGGACCATGAGGGCTTGGGGGAACCTTGGGAGGACTACTTGGGAGGTAATGAGATCAGATCTTCGTTGTGGGAGAGTTGGGAGTCGAATGGATGAGAGGATGGCTTGGTATTTATAGGGAATGTGAGGGGACAAGGCATTAATGGCCAAGGGACACCTCATTGGTTGTTTTGAAAAAACCATGGGCTTGACCATGGTATTTTCCCATGGTATTGGCCACTTGGGACACCTCATACCTTATCTTACTATTCATATGTCGACCATATTTATTACATACTTAATACATCATTTAATGATGTCATTAAACAATCGTAACTTAAAAACTGCATTTTCACTATTCATCGAAAATTCAACTTTATCAGAAAAATCCCAAAATTTCACCTAAACAAAATATCGATGATATGATTTAAAAAATTAACTCTATTTTATAAAAATAATTTTCTAAATATTTTTAATTTAATTTTAAAATAAATACCCAATTCACCGAAAATTCATTTTTTTCAGAAAAATCCCCAAAAATTACCTTAACATAATATCGATGCTCTAAGTTCAAAAATGAAATCCATTTCATAAAAAAAATTCTAAATAATATTAATTAAACTTTTAATTAAAAAAAACTATTCACCTGAAAAAACTAATACTTGATTAATAATTTATGAAACCGTTATTTAACCATTTAATTTAATCACATTACTTAATCAAGGTGCCTAGATTATATTAATGCTTTATTTAAGTGAGATTACTAATCCATTTGGTCACATTATTAATCCTAAGCATAAAATCACTATTCATAATTTACTATTCATCCAAAATTACATTGATCTTATTAGATTCTAAAATTCGTAATAAATATAATTGTAGAAGTCCATTTTTTGAAAATCAATACACATTTTTAATTATTTATGGTCTACATAAACATTTTTAAAATACCCTTTTTCTAAAATTAATCAAAAATATGCATACTATATTTATCCAGTCATTTGAGAATTCATAAACTTCATCATAAGAAGAAATCCCAATTTTTATTTAAAACAAAGGATTACACAAGGCAGTTATGGTCTCCTTTCATAGCCCCTTATCACACCAGCATAAGACAAAAGTATAAGGTGTGCTAAGGTGATAGAATCTGAGGGAGGCTCGACCAACATCACATGAGTAGTAATTTCTATCAGTTTGAACTTCTCGTGAAGGCGATTCCATTCTAGTTTCACATGATGAAGTTCATCTTGGGTTTGGTCTAGAGCAAAGCCCAGTGGAGCTACCTCCTTCCCAAGTTTTGTTTGATGAGCTTTGATCGGTCCAAGACAACTGAGTGAGGCCATCAAATATTCTTTCTATATTAATTAACCACTATGAATTGTTTTTAGAGACAATAATCGAAATGTTTAGTTTCCAGTGGTCATATTGACGAATATAATAGTCAAAATCCAACGGTCCCATTTTAATTATACTCAAGTTATCAAATGAAATAGTTTTGTTGAGTATAAAAAATAAAATAACACACAAAATTAGGAAACAATATTTATTCAAAATTTCAGGTCGTTACACCCTCCCACTTTCACCCAAACCTGCCTAAAAATAGCTTTCTTAAAAATCCTCACATTTTAAAATGAATTATGACAACTCATTTAAAAAATAAATGTGCATTGAAAAGAATCTCACTTACATAAAAAAAATACAAAATCCATTTCATAGGGTAAAATTAAAACTTCCCAAGTATAAAATTTTAAAAAATATTTACACAATATTTGATAATCAAGAACTTATTTAAATTAAAATGTTACTCAAACGTCATAATGTTCTCCTATATTTTGAATGAACCTCATGAATTTCATCATAAGACCAAAAAATATCCTAAAATCCAATTTCATTTTAAATCATTACCCAAATTATATAATGTAATAAAACACATTCAAAGCATCGTGTAAAAGTCAAAAAAACCATAAAACTTGTTTTTTTAATCCAAAACATCTGTGAGTCCCATTTTTAAATTAATCAAGGAAATGGTATTAAATTAAATTAATTCATTAAATGTATTTTCATTTTAAATTATTTCCCAATTTCTTTTTAAACCTTACTACGATTGTAAAAATTATACATGATATTCAAAATACCTTACAAATAAGCCTCAAAAACTGGTTTTAGAGTAAAATAATTTCAATAAATGCACTTCTGTATAGAAAAATTGAAGCACCAAACAAAATAAAACCATAATGTGGCACACCATACAAAATACATTACAATAACACCAAAAAATCACTAAAACATCCTTTTATCTATCTATCAAGGTTTAAATTTCCTTAGAATCCTTTGGAAATCAAAATAGGTTTAAAAAATAAATCCAAAATTGATGAAAAGATGTGCATGACTTGGCCACATGGTTTAGCTGACAACAAACCAATCATACAATAGAATCTAAATTTTTTTTGAGACCACACACATAGGCTCTATATATTTTTCCGAACAAGTGAGATGATGATGATACTTTGGTTCCTTCCAACTTTCATCCCAAATCTTAAAGAAGTCACCCTATGTATCTGATATAACTCGTTGGGGATCTTATCGTCATTATAAAAATAATTAAAACTATAATCCAAATCAAAGATTGAAATAACAACTACAAATGGAAACTCATGTTTTGTTATAAAAAGTGGTGATTAAAAAACTACTTGTGATCTACCTACTGAGTCCTGATGATGATCAGATCTTCTTTATACTAATAGGCATTCCAAATAATAAGAGAATCCTTAAATACCATTTTGTAATGAATTAGCCCAGATCAAACTGACATGTCACCCAACCTGAATCTCCACAAGGCCAAAATAATGTCTTTGATTGCTGTTGGATGGTTACAGGTGTCAAGGTATCAAATTATAACCATTGGTATGGGTTTCACCCTCTAAATATAAATAACCCCATCAAGGACTCCACCCATATATCCAACATCACTCATCTATACATCGGTCACTCATGCACAAAATAAATAGTTTCAATATAAACGAAACAATCAAACATAGTATAATATTTTAGAAATAATAAAAGGTAAATCACATCATAACATAATAAAGTAATGAGAATAATCCCAAGTATATAATAAACTAAAAGAAATATCTGGGCCAACGAGGATTATATATAAACATCCAAAAAAATGACCAAACCTGGATCACTAATAACTACCATCTTATGGCACACAATCCCCCAAACCATCCTATATAATCTATCATCAGACCAACTCGAACATTAACCAAGGTAAAAGAACATAATTTGGGATCTTGAAAGTAAACATGAAATTTTCATACACCCATTGGTTTATGCACGATGTGAACCAAACTGTGCCTAGTAGGATTTCACTAAGGAGTTTGTATAATTCCTTTAAAAAGACATTTTATTAATGATAGTGTAAAATATAAGTAGTGAATAGGTTTTTCAGAATATGGTGTAAAGAAAACGTGTAACATGCCATAACGTCGTTTTTAAAACAACTTCTATTTTCATTTTAAAAGGATATGCTTTCAAACTAATGAAAAAAGGAGTTTCAAATCCATTAAAAGAGAACTAATCCTTTTCCCTTTTTTCAAAATCCATATCTCAAAACCACACCTTTAAATCAAACATTATTTTCATTAATAATATACATCCAAAAATATTTTTTAATTTAGTTTGAATATAAACAAAAACCATAACTGAAATGGAATATAGAAACATAACATGCACCAAGATATCAATGGAAAATTGATAATAAGAAATAATTAAAGTAATAGTTTGGATACAAATAAGGCATGGTATTAGATCCTCTAATCAATATTCAAAGAATTATAGACATTATGGGAAACTCATTAGGCTCTAGAATGGGTGATACTAGACCTAGTTCATCATATTACTCATTAGAACCCTAAGTGAAATCAGATCATCCCACTCAGCATCCCCTTTTAGGTCTCTCCACATATAAAATAGACCCCTGGTATGGTGGTAATCTCCTAGGGCACTATCCAGCTAACATACACTAATCTAGCATCACATTCTGCTAGACCATCCATTATTTACTTATGATCCCATGATAAAAAAATATAGTAGAGGTAGAAAACCAAAAGAATCACAAGAATCGATAAAAAATTATTTTAATGAAATCTCATCTCACCTAAAACATCGAATCCCTTATAATAAATAACTCATTTCACTACATCCATATAAAAAATAGAATACAACATCCCTCCTAGAGAGCCACAATTCAAATCTGGCATAATCAAAACAATGGGAATAATCGATGGTCTAATAATCATTATGAAAATATCTTATATAATGTTAAGATATGCCTTTTTAGAAACCAACTAGGAATGCCAGGTCATTTCAACCATTTATAAACAAACTTTATCACCTTCATTATAACCATTCTATGTGAAACCACACATAAAATTATTTGTAAAACCAACTACCTTTTCATTGAAGTCATTTTAAAATCCAATAAACCAATTTTATTTCAAAACATCCTTTAAAATCATACCAATACCCAAATGGGTTCAAATACATTTTTTTATATAATTTTTTTAAAACAATCCATATAGGCATTCCCACAAATTCTTTTCATTTAAACCAATTAATTAAAATTTATAAAACCATTATAAAACCTTTATTATAAGGGATAAAAACATTTATACCACTTTTTAATCACACAATATCTATTAAATATTGATTTACTTTGATAAAAAAAAGTTTTAGAAAACACTAAGCACAAAATGACATGCTAATTAAAGTAAATACACAAAAATACCTACCTCAATCCATGAATAACTAGTTCAGCAAGAGATATTGAAGGTAGAATTTCATGAAATGTCAAAAAAATTGTATAGATTTGATAAAACATAGCTATAAATAACTGATAACAAAATATGAACCCATAATTGTTCATAACAAGGAGGAGGAGGTTCATCGGGAGTGGGTTGGCAGCATCGGAGGAGGTGAAGAAGCCACCTGGGGGTATTATCGGCGTGGAGAGTTGAGGTGTCCCGCATTTGGTGGCAGTGTCCGGGGAGGAGAATCAATGATGAGAGATCCCAGTGGGGTTTCCTCACTCGGTGGAAGCAAGGGGAACCATTGAAAGGGCTGTCGTCGCAAAGGGAACCGTCGGGGAAGGAGGGCCGCACGCATTGGGTATCGGTGAGGACGGTGCCATCGTGAAGGTCGAGGGTTCGTAGGGTCACGCACAGAGGGTATCGGGGAGGATGGCGCCACCGTGAAGGTCCGGGAGTATTAGGGATGAGGGTGCCGAAGTGTATCTAAGGGTCACGCACAGAGTATCATGGAGGTGAGGGACGAGGACCATGACGAATTTTAGAGAAAAAAAGGGAGGTCACATTTTAGCCATGCGAGTTCGCTCAATCATGGCTATAGAGAAGCTATAGCCACGACCCAATAAAACCGTGGATATAGGACCGTGGATATAGCTTAAATTTCTAGTAGTGAGAATTTACTTAATCTGGGTTTGAACAAAATTATATAAAATATGGGTTTCCACACACACACTTTCATTTCTAAAACATGTAACTGTCCATTTCCCTTTTTAATTTTAAATAAACATTAATGTTTGAAAGGAACATGTGAATTTATTTTTATAACATTTTTTGCAAACAATTTAGAAATCCAAATTTTAGTTTTTAGTCAAAAATAACCACACACAACACACATTATGGGAAAAGGAAAAAGTGGCACACAGGGGCCAGCAACCGATCTAGACCTCTCAATCGTCTGCCACGTACAAATAAACACTAAAGAAAACATGGGTCGAACCTAGGAGCTCATGAACAATCTCGAACGCACTATACATGTGACTCATCCTGAAGTCATGCCTACTCTTGATGATTTCATAATGCGAAAACGCACGGTGTTGCCCAACATAGCCTAACCTAGGGGCTCAATCCCCTAGTAGAGTGTACTTTTTACTACGGGACACTAGCCAGTGCGTAATCTAGCATAGTGCATAAATCATTATCATAATATTTGCTCACTATGCCAAGTTCCCATGTCAACATGTATAATAAAAAAAGAAATGGGTTAGTCAAAAAATTAAATCAAGTAGCACTAACATCACAAACAAATCATGCATTCAACGTACACCAAATATCACCCGTGAGTCACCCCAAAGAGAGTTTCAAAATAATTTATTTTACTAAGGTGCTAAACGGGCCTTCGCCAATTTTAAAAAATATTCTCATTTCTAAAAAGAACCAATAAACTAGTTCCCGCTTCAAGAGAAATCATTTATCAATAAACCAGAACTACATTTGAGATTCAGTGAATTATTTTTAAAGGCCAAATGGGAATTCTTTCACTACTGGGTATCCATTCATCAAAAATATATTTCAAGTGTCGTGTATAAAATAAATGACCCTTTTTACACCAAATAATAATTAAAAAATTATTTATATTATATTATATCACATGTATTAAAATTAATAAAACATCAAGCAATTAATAAATTCTTAATTTAAAGGAGAGTGTAGTGGGGGACCTACCTCGTCTCACAGTCAATACAAAATGGCGTATGACAACCCTGCTTTTTATTAAAACATAAACATGCTTTATTACATAAAACTTCACTTGATAAAACAAAGAAGATCGAGAGGTTTAGTGTATTTGGGTCTTAGGATAATGACATAAAAAAATACAACATGAAATACACCATCTTTATTGAAAACATTCTTTACATGACCACTACATTCCCTCGTACTTAGCAATTCATGGGATAACCTGAGGACATGCATAAGAAAAGGGTGAGCTATAAAGCCCAGTAAGGGATTACACATGGAATAACATGAGAAGTACAATACATGTTAGAAAATAGGCATATCAATAGAGAATAAAAGAAACATGAACATAAAGTCATGATAAAGCATGATAATCATAACATGGAAATGTGGCAACAACACTTAACATTGAATTAGCATGAGCCAAGGCTAATTGCACATGGAGCATGAGTAAACCCTCATTACACATGAAGCACAAGTAAACCCTTGTTTCACTTGAATTAGAATGAGTCCACACTCATTGCACATGATGTATCATAATACTATACTTTACCCAATGCATTGGAGCGCTATATGGGCGAACCCTTCTTAAACATTTCATTTCATGCATAAGTGTGCCACATGGATCATAAAACATGGATTCATAAAACATAATCATTTATTCAATGATAAAGAAATTTGGAATTCATACATGAAACATTATAAATAATAAGTAAATGTTCATAACGGTGAATACCCTTGATGGAGAAATGGGCATGGTATTCACTACACAATGACATGGGCTTAGAAAATCGGTGCGATTTCGGCAGCGTAACGGCGTGACATATGAATTCATAAAAATACGGTTTGATGAGAGAGAAAGGGTGTATCATATTATTTACCTGAAATGGACAGTAAGGGGGTCATATAGATACATGTACAAACAATTGTAATGGAATTTTGATTCATGATACAAAAGTATTGCTTGAATGTAAAAGAAGAGTGAGAAGTTCCTTTCGGAATTTTGGCATAGTAACGGGTGTACATGAGAAGCATTTAATGATAGATAAAGGGGTGTCCCATCATTAAAAAAATAATAGGGCAGTATGGGGGAGGTGTGAAACCATACCCCAACATTCTTAATTGAAATTAAAAGGCCAATACAACTTAAAAAAATTGGCAAAGATGAGAATGGAAGAAAAAACCCTTACTTGGAAGTGTGCTTCCAAAGGCTAGAGAGAGGCATGTGAGAGGATTCTTGGGAGCTTGGGGAACCTTGGGAGGATTCTAGAGAAAGTAGGGAAGAGGCTGGAGGAACTACAAAGGATTTTAGTGATGAGTAAGTGGGAGCTTGGGTGGGTTTATATAGGAAAGGTGAGAGAATTCTTTATTATTTAGGTTTGGGACCCCTTATATTAAACTAATCCAAACCACAAACCACCCCATGGTTTTTGCCCATGGTTTCGGGAAAATTAAAGAGGAAAAAAATATTTTACAAGGTCAAGGTCCAAACTTATTAAAATAATAAGTTTTCTTATGTGGAGGTGAGCCATACTCCCATGGAAATTAATTTAAAAAGGCAAAGTGTTGAATATGTCTTGAGGGGTTCATTAATGTTTTGAAAAGTAAGTCAAACAAACCCATAATTACATTATTTTAATTATAAAACATATATTGTACGAACATAAGGATTATGGTATTTTATTACATCATCATTGTGTCATTATGATGCCATAAAACTCATTATATATTTAAACGTTATTTAATTTTTACCCAAAAATTTGAGTGTCTCGGAAAATTATGAAAAATTCACCGTTGGATAATTTCGATGTCCTGATTCTAGAAATGACATTTATTTTATATAAAAAAATTTCTAAATATGTTATTTTTCAATTTTAAAATAAAAACCAACATTTATCGAAAAATCACGGGTTTTGACAGAAATATCTTTCAAACCTTAATAAAAATTTTAATTGAATTCAGAAAATTAAAAAATAATTTATATTTAATAAATATTAATTTAATAATAATAATAATATTTTATTAAATTATTATTTAATTCAAAAATCCCTTTAATTTAATAAAATATATTTCTTAATTAAATAATAACTAAAAAACACCATTTGTACTTTAAAAACTATTTATAATGTATCAAAAACGACTAGAAATTATATGCATTATTATATACAAAAAATCGTTTACATGAACATAGTACTACTTATTTGTTACATAACCCCTTAAAACAGCCACATAAGACCTAAGGGTAAGGTGTGCAATGGTGACAGACTCTTGGGGCGGCTTGGATAACATCGCTCGAGTGGTAATCTCTATCAATTTCCACTTTTCCCATAGACGGTCACGTTCAAGCTTGACATAATGATGCTCATCTTGGGCTTGGTCAAGGGTGAAGCCCAAAGACGCCACCTCTTTTCTGAGCTTCGACAAATGGGCTTCGTATGGGGCAATTCTACTGGATGAGGCCATCGCTTCCTTTGTCTGAGTAAAATTGGGTTCGTTAAAGCCTTATATTTATACTAATCATGTGATCACTGTTCAACGACTATAAAAGTAATGGTCACAACTCTTATCATAAAACCAAAGAAGTTTACATATTATAAAAACATTTTTTATAAAGAGACATTTAACTGGATCAAGAGGGATTTTTCATTAATGAAACTTTGGGTCGTTACAATATTCCCCCTTATGAAATTTCACCCTTGAAATTTTCCTTTTCACACACTAAAACAAATGTGGGTAACTCAGCTTCATCATATCCTCTGAATCCCATGTCGCTTCTTCAAACTTGTGGTTTCTCCACAACACCTTGACGAGGGGCATTGTCTTATTTTGTAGAACATTTTCTCAATGATTTAAGATCTTCACTGGTTGCTCCTCATAAGAAAGATCATCTTCCAATTGTACCACCTCGGAAGAGAGTACATGTGAAGGGTCCGGTATGTACTTCCTTAATCGGGATACATGAAATACATCATGCACCTTGGCCATAGTAGGTGGAAGTGCTAGTCGATAGGCCACAACCCCAACAAGATCAAGAATCTCGAAGGGGTCGATGTACCTTGGACATAAATTCCCTTTCTTTCCAAACCTCATGACCTTATTCCACGGAGATATGCGTAAAAACACCATGTCTCTAACTTTAAACTCAAGGACTCATCGACGATTATCTGTATAAATCTTCTGTCGACTTTGTGCTGTCTTGAAATGCTGCTGAATGGTTTTCACATTCTGCACCATTTCTTCGACCATTTCTGGACCAAGCAGCTTACGTTCACCGACCTCATCCCAACATGCTGGTGTTCTTCACCTTTTCCCATACAGGGCTTCATATGGTGCCATTTGGATGCTCGAGTGGAAACTGTTATTATAAGAGAACTCAACAAGAGGAATATGTTGATCACATCTTTCTTTAAAGTCCATTGAGCACGCTCTGAACATATCCTCAAGTGTTTGGATAGTCCGCTCGGATTGGCCATCCGTTTGAGGATGATAGGCCGTACTGAAGTTCAGTTCAGTATTCAGAGCTTGTTGAAGACTCTTCCAAAACATAGATGTGAATCTTGGATCTCGGTCAGACATAATAGATAGTGGTACTCCATGAAACCTTACCACTTACCTAATATATATTTTTTCCAGTTGATCTAATGAGAAATCCTCTCGAATAGAAATTAAGGGTGCAGTCTTTGTAAGACGATCCACAACAACCCAGATTGCATTGTTGCCTTTGGATGTCCTCAAAAGTCCGGTGACAAATTCAATAGTGATGTTCTCCCATTTCTATTCTGGTATGGTCAGTTGTTGCATCATCCCCTTAGACTTCTGCCTCTCTGCCTTCACTTGCTAACACACTAGTCACTTTGATGTATATTCGGTGATCTCCTTCTTCATATTATCCCACCAAAAGTTTTCTCGGAGATCTCAATACATCTTTGTACTCCCTAGGTGAATAGGGAAATTTGAACTATGTGCATCATCCAAAAGTTACTTCTTTAGCTCCAGACTTGATGGAACACATAGTCTATTCCCAAACTGCACAATTCCTTCTTCATTAACATTAAACTTCGAGGATTTCCCCTTTTTGATAGCTTCCACTTTTTCTTGAATTCCCACATCATCCTTTTGAGCATCCTTTAACCTTTCCAAAAGTGATGGTTGAGCAATAATTTGTGAAAGGATTGATGATGTTCCCTTCTTTATGATTCCCACGTCCATCTTCATCAAGTCTAAGAAGATTAGATCCTTCTCAATTCTCATCATTGATAGAATTGCTGGATCCTTTCTACACAGGGCATCCGCCAGCTTGTTCGCTTTCCCGGGGGGGTAATGTATTGAACAGTCATAATCCTTGATGACCTCTATCCATCTTCTCTAGCGCATATTAATCTCTTTCTGTGTGAATATATTTTTAAGACTCTTGTGGTCAGTATATATCTCACTTTTCTCTCCATAGAGATAATGCCGCCAGATTTTCAGTGTAAAGATCATAGCCGCCAACTCCCTATCATGCGTTGGATAGTTTCGCTCATGGATTTTCAACTGCCTTGAGGAATATGATATCACTTTATCATTCTGCATCCGCACACATCCTAATCCCTTCTACGAAGAATCACTGAATGCCACAAAAATCTCCCCACTTGAGGGTAAAGTGAGCACGGGTGCAGTGATTAGCCTCCTTTTTAACTCCTTGAAGCTTTCTTCGCATTCATCACTCCAAGAAAACATTACTCCCTTTTGAGTTATCTTGGTAAGAGGTTTGGACAATCATGATAAATTTCTCACAAATCGTCAATAAAATCCAGCTAACCCCAAGAAGCTACGGATATCCGTTACCAATGTTGGCCTCGGCTATCCCTCAATTGCACTTGTTTTGTAGGGGTCCATAGATGTCCCATTGCTTGTGATGATATGGCCCAAGAATGAGACCTCCTTTAACCAGAACTCACACTTGATGTACTTTTCATAGAGCTTCTCCTTGCGCAAAGTCTCCAGTACAGTTCTTAAATGCTCCTCATGGTCCTCCTTGGTTTTGGAGTATATTATAATATCATCTATAAAGACTACCAAAAATTTGTCGAGGTAATCTCTAATGACTGTATTCATCAAGTCCATGAATATTTCTAGATCATTGGTGAGTCCGAAAGGCATTACTATGAATTCATAGTTCCTGTACCTTGTACAAAAGGCAGTCTTGGGGATATTTTCCTTCTTCACCCTTACTTGATAATATCCCGACCGCAAGTCCAACATGGAGAAGTATTGTGCTCCACGCAACTGATCGAACAAGTCATCAATTCGTGGGATTGGATACTTGTTATTTATCATGATTTTGTTAAGTTCACGATAATCGATGCAAAGCCGCATTGACCCATCCTTCTTCGTGACGAAGAGGACTGGTGCACCCCATGGTGATGCACTTGGGCGTATAAACCCTTTATCCAGATTCTCCTGTAGTTGTTTTTTCAGCTCTTCAAGTTCAACAATAGCCATTCTATATGGAGTCTTGGATATTGGTAGCGCCCCAGGTATATGTTCAATTGAGAACTCAACATCCTTTCTAGGAGGAAGACTAGGCAGTTCCTCGGGAAACACTTCCGCGAATTCCCTTACAATAGGAATTTCTTTAAGGATGGTTTCTTATTTGGACTCAATCATCTGAGCTAGATACGCATGCTCATAGGGAAGTAATATCCATGCTTGAGATAGTGGAACTAAAGGAGATTCGTCTTCCTCCGGAAACTTGTAATGAATCAGGGGTCGATTCTCCATATGGAATGTGATTTCCCTCTCCCGACAATTTATGTTGGCTCTATAAAAGGAAAGCCAATCCATGCCAAGAATTGCATCAAATTCCACCAAAGGGAGTATGATGAGGTTCACCGGGAAATTCAATCCAATGATTATAATAGGGGAGGACTTACATTCATGGGATGCAATGATTACCCCATTTGCCGTACTCACCGACATCTTTACTTCCATGTTTTAGGTGGTGCTGGGATTGTTCTATTAAAATTTTGAGACATAAAAGAATGCGTAGAACCTGAATCAAAAAGTACATTCGCTATTCTTGAATGAATAACTAGCGTACCTGTCACCACTTCGTTGTTGTGGCTCATTTCGGTAGAAGTGATGGAAAAAGCTCTTCCTTGCTGTCTTGGAGGTTGTTCATTGCCTCCAATAACCCTTGGATTAGGTAACTGATTTGAAAAATGACCCAGTTCTTTGCATTTGTAGCATTGAACAACGCATGGAGGTTCGAACGGAGCGTTCCTCTCCTCTGTTGCAGCCACGGGTCCTTCTTGCTGACAGTTAATAGCTAGGTTCCCTTCTCTTCTACACTTGAAGCATTTTCTCGTCCCCTTAAGTCAATTTCCAGGGTGTTTCTTTCCGCACTTTTGGCAAGTGGGGTGCTGGAACTTCTTAGCACCATTGGATTTATCCATCGGACCACCAGCATTGAAGTCCACACTTTTTTCCCCATGATACCCCTGTGATTCTCCAATATCTTTTTCTTCCTTGAGGGCACATCAGAAAATTTCCTCATAGTTTTCGAAGTCATGGATCGATAATGCTTTCCTCAAGCTAGGCTTCATCCCACCAAAGAAGCGGTCAACATTGCATTCAGGGGTAACGACAAAGCCGGAAGCGTATCGTGCAAGCCTTGTGAAGTTTTCCCCGTATGCTCCAACAGATTATTCATCTTTTTGCTTGAGGGAAAGGAAGTCCCTCTCCATCTTAAGCCCAAGGGTGCGTGGAAAATATTTATCGAAAAACATCTTCTGGAATTCCTTCCATTCAAAAACCTCAATCTCCTCCACATGCTTCATATTTTTGATCAACGTCCACCATTGATCAGCTTCACCCTCCATACGATAAGCAGCTAGGAGCAACTTCTCTTATTCAGAACATTGAAGGATGGAGATGATCTTTTCAATGGAGTTGATCCATTGTTCAGCGATCGTGGGATCGGATGGTCCACTAAAAGTAGGAGGCCTTTGTCTCATGAAGCTATCGATAGCGACTTGTTCTTTCTTCGGGGGGGGGGGGGTTGAACATTCCTCTTGACCCATGTTTATATTCAAAACTATAGTTAGCTGAGATAGAGGCGTGGCAATGTTCGCGATTCCTACTCCCATTGGATTGGGCATCTCACTAGTACAATCATCTCACTGATCTTCACAACGGTTGTCATCCCGAGTCCTCCTATTACCGGCCATTGGCTGTAATAAAAGGAAAGTTAGGGGTAACACATAAAGGGTAATCCAAATAAAAAAGTTGGTGACTTAAATATAAACTTTAATTTCATTAACTCATGATTATATAGGATTCAATCTAGGATTTTCATGGTCTACTTTCTAACATATATTCTTAGGGGAATTTTTCCCTTAATAAGGATTTATACCAAGATCGTGAATTTATCAAAACATATCCCTTGGGGGTGTCTTAACCAAGTGTGTAGCAAGGCCCATTTGTATACACCAGTTCCCATTCGAGTATAGCTCAAAGCGGTGTTTTCGGGTTTTACCCCTAGGATACATCTCTGCCAGAGCCGCCTCTACCTGCTCGTATCTAGACAGGGATGTATTTGTTTGATAAACCACTTACTTAGTATTTACCAAATCTTAGGGATGTTATTATTATACGTAGTCTTGTATCTAAGGCTTTACTAGGGCTTCCTAAATCAAAAAATAACTAAAATTATCCTCTGATACCAACTTTGACAACCCTGCTTTTTGTTAAAACATAAACATTCTTTATTACATAAAACTTCACTTGATACAACAAATAAGATCGAGAGGTTTAGTGTCATTGGGGCTCATGATCATTAAATAAAAACTTAAAACATGAAATACAACATCTTTATTGAAAAATTCCTTTACATGACCACTACATTCCCTCATACTTAGCAACGCATGGGAAAACCTGAGGACATGGATAAGAAAACAGTGAGCTATAAAGCCCAGTAAGGGAGTACACATGGAATAACATGAGGAGTACAATACATGTTAGAAAATATTCATATCATTATAGAATAAAAGAAACATGAACATAAAGGAATGATAATGCATGATAATCATAACATGGAAATGTGGCAACAACACTAAACATTGAATTAGCATGAGCCAAGGATCTTTGCAAATGGAGAATGAGTAAACCCTCATTGCACATGAAGAACGAGTAAAACCTCATTTCACATGAATTAGCATGAGTCAACACTCATTTCACTTGACGTATCATGATACAATACTTTACCCAATGCATTGGAGCGCTATAAGGGCACACCCTTCTTAAACATTTGATTTCATGCATAAGTGTGCCACATAGATCATAAAACATGGATTCATAAAACATAATCATTTATTCCACGATAAAGAAATGTGGAATTCATACAAGAAACATTATAAACAATAAGTAAATGTGCATAAAGGTGAATACCCTTGATGGAGAAATGGGCATGGTATTCACTACACAATGGTGTTGGCTTAGAAAATCGGTGTGATTTCGGCAGCGTAACGGCGTGACATAAGAATTCATAAAAAAATGGTTTGATGAAAGAGAAATGGTTTCTGATCATATTTATATGAAATGGATAGTAAGGGGGTCATATATATACATGTCCAAACAATTTTAGTGGAATTTATATTCATGATACAAGAGTATTTCTTGAATGTAAAAGAAGAGAGAGAAGTTCCTTTCCGAATTTTGGCATAGTAACTGGTGTACATGTGAGGCATTTAATGAGAGAGAAGGGGGTATCCTATCATTCAAACAATTATAGGTAACTATGGGGGAGGTGCGAAACCATACCCCAACATTCATAATTGAAATTAAATGGGAAATACAACTAAAAAAAATTGACAAAAAATGAGAAAGGAAGAAAAAACCCTTACTTGGAAGTGTGCTTCCAAAGGCTAGAGAGAGGCTTGTGAGAGGCTTCATGGGAGCTTGGGGCACCTTGGGATGATTCTAGAGAGAGTAGGGAAGATCTTGGATGAACTCCAAAGGATTTTAGTGAGGAGGAAGTGGGATCTTGGGTGGGTTTATATAGGAAAGGTGAGAGAATTCTTTATTATTTAGGTTTGGGACCCCTTATATTTAACTAATCCAAAACACAAACCATCCAATGGTTTTTGTCCATGGTTTCTGGAAAAGGACAGAATAAAACAATATTTTACAAGGCCAGGGTCCGAATTTATTAAAATAATAAGGTTGCTTATGTGGATGTGAGTCACAATCCCATGGAAATTAATTTAAAAAGGCAAAGTGTTGAATATGTCTTGAGGGGTTCATTAATGTTTTGAAAAGTAAGTCAAAAAACCCCAAAATCATATTATTTTACTGATAAAACATATATTGGGCGAACATAAGGTTTATGGTATTTTATTACATCATCATTGGGTCATTATGATGTCATAAAAAACATTATATATTTAAACTGTATTTAATTTTTACCCAAAAATTTGACTGTCTCAGAAAATAATGAAAAATTCACCGTTGGATAATTTCGACATCCTGATTCCAGAAATTACATTAATTTTATATATAAAAAACTCTATATATGTTAATTTTCACTTATAAAATAAAAACCAACATTTATCGAAAATTCACGGTTTTTGACAGAAATAGCTTTCAAACCTTAATAAACTTTTTAATTGCATTCATAAAATTACAATATCATTTATATTTAATAAAAATTAATTTAATAATAATATTATTAATTTATTAAAATATTATTTAATTAAAAAATCCCTTAATTTAATAAAATAGATTTCTTAATTAAATAATAACTAAAAATCGCCATTTGTACTTTAAAAACTATTTACAATGTATCAAAAATGACTAGAAATTATATTCATTATTATATACAAAAAATAGTTTACATGAACATACTACTACTTATTTGTTACATAACCACTTAAAACAGCCGCATAAGACCTAAGGGTAAGGTGTGTGATGGTGAAATACTCTTGGGGCGGCTTGGATAACATCGCTCGAGTGGTAATCTCTATAAAATTCCACTTTTCCCGTAGACGGTCTCGTTCGAGCTTGACATAATGACGCTCAGCTTGGGATTGGTCAAGGTTGAAGCCCAAAGACACCACCTCTTTTCCGAGGTCCAAAAAATGGGCTTTGTATGAGGAAATTCTACTGGATGAGTCCATCGCTTCCTTTGTCTGAGTAAAATTGGGTTTGTTAAAGCCTTATATTTATACTAATCATGTTATCACTGTTCAACGGCTATAAAAGTAACGGTCCCAACACTTATGATAAAACCAAAGAAGATGACATCTTATAAAAACATTTTTTATAAAGATTCATTTAACTGGATCAAGAGGGATTTTCCATTAATGAAACTTTGGGTAGTTACATGGCGCGTCTCACCTCACCCATGCGCACAAGAATGCGCAAGATGACAACTGCAGTTTCGCGGAATTACCTCGCCAATGCACTGCAACAAATGCACACCAACTAAAAACCCTTCACCACTAACATAAGACAATCTAAATGAACAAACGGTGTAAAAACCACCACGACATGTTTTCAAAACATACTTCACACCATTTACATTATTTTCTAACAAACTTTAAAATTTATGAGAAAGAAAAAAATTAATTACAATAATAATAATAATTCATTTGGGCCACTTATCAAATCATTTCGAAGAACACCAAAATATTATACCCCTAAAATACATTCGAGATCCTTTTGAGAATAACCAAATCACAATCTTAAACATCCCCATTAAATTCAAAAAGACAATACATGCTTTTAAAAATTAAAAACCACCCGAAAAAGCCAACTACACATTTTATCAAAGAAGTAGCATGCGTAGAGTGCAAAATTCTGAAAACATACACCGAAAATTAATAATGAACAAAACAAAACCATCATTTACATGAAAATAAATTTTCTAGAAAACATAATAAATTAATCAACTATCAATGATGTTGCAAAAGGATAGAAATCACCAAAAGGTTAATGCTGCCCTACGCAATAAAAATAAGACGCTCAGAAATAGCGCAACATGGTTAACGAACCTCAAGACATTTCCAAATCCTGATTCGCACCACATAATTAATCCATAGACCCATTTAAATAATCATACAAGAAACCCAAACACGTCTAATAACATAAAATCATGGAACTACCTCAAAAGACGATGTACTTCCTAGAACCGGTGTGGAACTTCAATCACCCCATCACCACACCTAAATGAGTTAGAAACCAACCTTGAAAATCAAATTGGACCCAAAAATTTTAGGCATAAAACATATAAAATAACCTTAAACATGGGAGATCCAAATCAAGGATGGGGAAAAGGGAATAACAATACATGGGAGGTCTCCTAGTGGTCATCGGAGATGAAGCGCCGCAGGTAAAAGGGGTTGCGGTTGGACAGGGGGTTGCGCCAGTGGGGAGAGGCTGGCTGGAGGCAATGCCAGCCTTGGAAATCACTAGAGGGGGTCTGGATATGGGTCAGGGGGTAGTGCATCGAAACAAGGAGGGGAGGCTGGGAAAAGGCGGCATGCGTAGAGGGCTACATGGAGGGAAGGTCGAGCGCGTCCGGGGAGTGCAGGTCGAGGCGAGGTAAGGGTGCGGCGCAACTTGGTTTCGTCCGCAGGGGGGTGTTATTGCAGCTGGCGAATGCGGAACAAGCTTTCAAGGAGGACAGGGTGCGGTTCAAGGAAGAATGGCAGAGTGAGGCAAGATCGAAGGAGGTAGGGTGACACTGGTCCGGGAGAGGGAGCACGATCCGATGAGGAATAGGATGGAGTAGGGCGGATTCCTGCGGCGCGCTATGGTTTCTAGGGGAAAGTGTATCCTCACGGGGAGAAGGGAGGGCAAGATTGAGTGAGAGAAGGGGGATAGAGTAGGAAAAAAACAAAAAAAAAGAAATTGAAATAAAAAAAAGGATAAAATAAAACATTAAAAAATTTAGAATATAGTTATTGATAATAATAATGGTAAAATTTCTAAAAAACATGATATAAAACTAAATTATAACAATAACATAAAAAATAATTATTGCCTCATTAAAATCATAACTAAATTAACAATAATAATAACAACGATAAAACTGAAATGATGAAAATTATATAACCTTTATAATAATCTATATTATCTAAATAAATAAAAGATTAACTAAAATAATAATAATAATAAGAAGAATCCTCAAATATAATAATAATAATAATAATAATAATAATAATAAATCAACTATAAAATTAATTAATCACCATTTGTTTCATATATTATTTTGCGTATAAAGTATTATTCAACTCGTTAATTAATTGATTACTCTTGCACCTAGTAGGCCATTTGTTTCATATATTATTTTGCGTATAAAGTATTATTCAACTCGTTAATTAATTGATTACTCTTGCACCTAGTAGGTCGCACAAACATGTGACGAAGCCATGCATCTTCTCAGGTTCCATGCCTGTGCACTAGAAACTACCAAGCCAAAACACTCGATTATCATCAAAACACTAAAACTCAAGTCGGGTCTAGCATGCACCTCGACAAAACAATTAGGTCAAAAAATTTATTCGATAAAGGTAAAAATTAAAATCATTACCGATGTGCGATGTCAGGGTGTGGCACACTAAAAGGAAAAAACCAAGTGCCTAAAGCAGTTTATCATGGTGAATAATTTCCATATATTAAATCCCTTTTCATTTTGGTATTTTATTTTGAATTTATTTTTATTTATTATTCTCTCATATAAACTCCTAATATATGGCCCCAGCCTTAAACCTTACATAATCTTGAGTTATCACAAGATTACACGTTGAGGATCTTTTCAGGTTTAGAGTTTTAGAGAATTAGATCTTGAATCTTGCATTACATTCCACCTTTAAACAAAGTGGTTACATAAAAGACAGGATTCATTCTTTCCAACAACGGAAACATATTTAAAATAAAACTTGGATTCTTTCTTGACTCATCCTTGACTCTATCATCTTATCATGTACCTTTCCCGTGACCTGTGAAAAACATTTCAAAAACATGGGATGATCATAAAAATCTCAGTAAGGGTTATAAAAAAAATATGGAAAGGAAACATGAGTTCATCTATACATAAGAATGAAATAATACATTACCCATAAAACATAGGCACTTTAACATACCTCACCAAACCATGAATAAATCATTGAAATCATAATACATAAAGGTAACTTGAGGCATACATAACATTCTTACGTAGGGAGTAACCCTCTTGGTTACGTTTGGAATACCCATCACAGTATATTCCCTAAATCTCTTTGGAGAAACCTTAATGTTTCACTCCTTCGTGTTACCCAATGCATTGGAGAGCTGTATCGGGCTCACCCGCCCTTAGTTTATCATGGAACCACCCGTTTTCATAACAATTCCCAAGAACCATAACAAAAACGTATCCGATAAAACATGCATAAAGTAAACATATCATCTCCATATTTCAATCACAATATAACATTTTAGGATATTGAAATAATGAATCCATTCAAAAAGAAACCATTTCCAAAACCATTTAAAACATTTAATAAAGAGATTTTTGAATCAAAGTGTCCCATACCACCTTGAAGCTTTTAAAGTTTTTAAACATTAACATCCATATAAATAAATCCTTAAAACCACTTTGAAAACATGGATATTAATAAGAACAAATAATTAAAACATTTAAAGCGATATTTTGGTTAAAGGGGTTCTACCAAAATTAGAGACACTTTTATACAATAATTGAGGAATAACATTTAGTCAGAACTTTATAATATCATGAGAATAAATGGATTCATGATATAATAATCCAAAGGACAGTATATACACCATATAAGAGTGAATTGGCGCATGACAACAATGAAGTCTCAGTAGAAATGTCAAATGTGATGAATTCCCTTATAAAGAAGGTATCCTTAAATTAAGGATAATTCAATATCAAAATTATGTGTGACAAATATAAATACACCCAATATAAGTGGATATTAAGTGTAAAACAATAAAAGTTCATTCACGCATATTCAAAAGATAACATATTCAATAACTACATGTTGAACCCAAAGAAATCGAAATTGGGTTAAGAAGTTCCCTTGACAGCCTAGCGGCGTCACATCAAAATGAGTTGATGAGAGATAAAAAGGGTATCTCATCACATGGACATAAAATTTAATTCAGTAAGTATATAGAAGAACATGTCCCAACATAATAGTATGTGAATTAAAATACATAACAAAAGTAGTCTTTTAAAAAGAGGAGGGTGAATGGTTCCCTTACCGACATGGGTATCTTTCGAAACATACGCCCCGTGAAAGAATGACAATAAAACATTGATGTAAATACTCATAAACGAAAGTATATTACACAAGTAGTTGAATAATGTAAAGTAAATACACCACTCAAAGGAAATTGTGGAAAATGTAGCATAAATCTCACGGGAAAAAATGTGAGATGAAAAATCCCTTACGAAAACTCGGCAGCCTAACGGCACCATTAAAACTTCCAAAAATGGATTGATGAGATCAAATATGGTCTCTCATCATATTACAATAAAATTTACATCAATAAGAATATAAAAGAACATCCCCCATCATAACAAAGAGGATCTTTAAAGAAGTGACATAAAGGAGAGTACTTACAAAGAGAGAGAGAGGTTAGATCTCTTTCGAAAATTCGGTAGGCTAACGGCGCCACTCAACACTCCCAAAATGGATTTATGAGAGGGAATAGGGTATCTCATCACATGAACATAAAAATTATAGTAATAGTAATATAAAAGAACATCTCAATATCAAGAAAGATGAGCTTTAAAAGGAATGAAATAAAAGAGTGTACTTAAAAATAAAGAGAGGAGTAGGATCCCTTACCTCGTATCCGACTTGACACGACCGTTCATTAGTCTCCTGAATAATAAACTTGATTTAATCTCTACTTGATTAAGAACCATTTCATGTTCATTATTCCTTTTATACCATGCTATGAACATCATGTAATCATTTAAGTTAATAATGTTCATTTTGTCGGTATTTGGTTCTTAAGTCAAAAATAGACTTCTTACACTTACATGTTGTTAATTTGGTCAAGGGTTAGTTATATCCAGAATGATATTAATGATTTGGATAACATATATATCATATATATTCATAATATACATGTATTTATAATATTACATCAAATTTAGAGGTAAGAAATGAAATGCACCGTTCATGGAGACGGTAAGCTGTACGTACGCATGAACGCTACTTCCATTTCTATTTCATATTTCTGGAATGGAATCATAATGATATAAGAGTATATTATAATTCCAGTATAACAACATATATAATATAATTAGATTTATCCTTTAAACATCCCCCATATGGTATTAACGAATCAAATCACTTTCAGGGGGCGGTAGTCCGCACTTTCTAAAATGAAGATATCGTGTTTACCCATAATGGAAACAACAATGGTATGACATAAATGAAAAATACAGAAGCTTAAGGAAATAATAAACATATTATATATCATATATAAAAATAGTGACATCATAATGGCCACCTTTGAAGGTGTTAAATGAGTATTGAACAATCATCGTTTCGGGAGGCAGAATTTCGCCATCCACGGAAACCGTATGTTCTTTAACCATTTGATGTATTTGTGTGAGAGTGTAGCTCGAATAAATCATATAACAACATACTAGTATATTTAAGATACTGGTTTTGTTACAAAATAAGTAAATATAATGAGTTTAGGGGGTTGGAGAAACAAAATAAAACAGATGAACATGAGAGAATGAATTACCTTTAAAAGTGTAACTCCTTTGATTTGAGCCTAAAGGCTTCCTTTGAAAGGATTCTGACCAAAGGAAATCCTATAGGATGAGTATAGGGATGTGGAGAGAGTACATGGTAAGGGTAGGGCCGAGCCAAAGGCTTAAGGAGTGTGTGAAATGAGGTAGAGGTGGGTGCCTTTTATAAGAGGAGAGGAGGGGCACTTTTGGAAATCAGGAAACTATTATTTTATTTTCAAATGTGTTTCAAATTTCTAAGGTACCAAATTGATATATTTCAAATATAAGATGATAAGGCTTTGAAATATTCCCATCCAATAGTTTTTGGACAAGTGTAGGTCTTATATATTACATTATCTTTCCATTTTATTTAAATCGTTAAATAATGAGGTCATCGGTGTATCATCATGATGTAATAAATAATTTAATTTATATAATATCTAAAAATTACAAAAAAAAATACTGTGATGTAGGAAATATTTTGAGCTTTCTAATGAATATTTATAGTCAAAATTTGGACTTGTGTAAGCCCACTTAAAAACTGTTTTAGTAAAACAACTCATGTTTGTGTCAATTTAATTTTAACATTAAATAAATATATATTAATGACATTTTCCAACCAAAGTGGCTCCATGGGGACCCCAAGTTGACCCATGGGTTTTCTCGGTCGGCCATGACTCATCCAATAGGGGTAGGACATGTTTCATGGTGTTTTCATGTTTTTATAATATCATTTTTACCTTAAATTACACTAATTACCTCTAATCGCGATTAATGAAAAAAATTACTATTCACCAAAAAAATTTCATCCCATTGAACCAAATTTTACATACTAATGACAACCATGTATGTCAGATTTTCAAAATTCAAAACACATTAGTGGTAAACTTTCATTTAACTGAAAAATCAGTTTTCTTGATTACCACTTAGTGGTTTCACTATTCATCAAAAAGTGGAGTTTTTCAGAAAATTACCAAACATTCACCCTAAGCTATATTTGATATTCCTAATTCAAAAATGAAGTCTATTTTACAAAATTCAAAACATATAAGTCACGTTAATTAATTTAATAATTAATTCCCGCTGTCAGATCAAATAGCGTGTTTTTATGAAACAATAAGTATCAAAAGATTGACACTGGTTTAAGTCCGATTTCAAAGTGAAATTAATTCCAAAAACCACTATTGGATTTAATGGTAAATATATTTTATAATTTCACTTTAAAACAAATTCAAAATATTATCTAATCATATAAATAAATTATATTAAAAAGAGGTTTTGAATTAAAACACAACATTTTACACTATTCATTAAAAAAACATTATCAGAAAAATACCAAAAAATTACACAAAGTAAAATTTGATGTCCCGATTCTAAAGAAGAGTTTTATTTTGTCCAAAAGAATGTATAAGAGTGAAAAAAACTATATTTAATGACAGTTCGCCATCAAAAGGCGATAAGTGAACCTTTAGTGAAAACTAGGGCATATACACCTAAAATTGAATTCTTTCTGTATTTTATGCCTTTATCTTTTATTGGATAAATGTAAAAATATTTAAAAACATATATAATCATATTTTAGTTATTTCTATCCATTCCCGCCAATACAAAGGCTACACGTTAACTACCATTTAAAATAATATTATTTTATTATTAGAGTGAAACGTAAGATTCCCAAGAAACTCGTTGTTGCGTGTTGGGTACGCCATCAAGCATAGCGTCCCCTTTAAAGTCATATTAATATTATATTCACAAATATGGATAAATATGAAAATGTCATATTCTTTATTTACCTGGGGTGTTACATCCTTCCCCCCTTTTGAGAACCGCGTCCTCGCAATTTTTAAAATTGCGCTTGGAAACATCCTTGAAAATCCCACATCGGAACAAGAGTCGGTAAAACAATCACTTTAAAATAAAGAAAGATAAGTACAGAGGTCACCCGAGTTAACCCATACTAGGACTCCCTGTATAAAAACATGGAAATGGAAGAAAAAGCAAAGGGTCATGTCCTTAAGGTTGAGTAATAGTAAACATGTCTAGGAGAAAGTTAACCATAAGAAAATCACAAACTTGTGATAGGTTAAATGGTGTTGGGTTCCCCAGTAGGAAAAGTTAATAGACAAAATTTTTGTTTTAAGTTACTTTTTGTTGAGGAATTTATTCATAAGGAAACATAATCACTTATCATGTTGACTTTCAACTTTTACAAGATTCCTTAGTCAAACTCATATTTTTTCCAAAAGACGAGTATTTAGGGAGACTTGTTCGCATTAAGAGTACTATAATCAACTTCTAGAGAATCACCTAATCCAAAAAAGAGAGCTATATACTTCCCATATCATTAGACCTTAATGATAACCAAAACCAAAAAGGTTAGTACAAGGTTAGATAATCCAGAAAAGGATAACCCTTTATAAAAAGAAAATCTATTCTTAATCTCCAAAATTTGTCTAACAAAACCCAAAGTTCAACGAGGACCATCCGATAAACAATTTTTCCATAAAATTATTCAAAGTAAACCAATATAATATTGAAACCCAAATATTTGAAGGATTTAGTCGCATAGTCTTCCAAGTTAAATCGTAACATTTATCTCCAAACAACATCAGTTAATCCTAAAGTCTCGTATTGAAAAGTAATTAACCTAATCACATATCCTCCCTGATAGGTTAATAATTTTCATAAATAACCCAAAATCAACTTGATCTTAATTCATAAAATCATCTAACTAAAAAGAATTAGTCATAATAACCAGGGACTTCACGTAGTCTAGTGGTAGGCGATAAATACCAGTCGTACTTTGATTGTGGGTTCGATTCTCGTAGCTTTGTCCAACGCGATGGGTAGTCACACAGTCTGCGTGTTGTCCTTTTTCCAAAACAATATAATTCTCAAATCATTCCCCAAAAAGGGATAAAATCATCAAAAATGATCATTACATATTTTAACCTCAAGTTTACCTCATGCCTTTCATTTTCCAGCATATCATATAATAACTCATAATTACCTCAAAAGTAAGGATCATATAAACTCTAATGGTTAAATTTATAATTATTACCTGAACTTCCACATCGATTGGTCATCTCGTACATGATGCATTATAGAACATACCAAGGTTCACGTGGTTGATCATGAGTCCTCAATAGTTGGTTTAGAACAACCACGAGTTTCCTCATTGAATACCCCATTTCATCCAGTCTCTTAATCAAAGAACCACCACAGTTTCCTTCAAACCAATTGTCACTTTGGTGCCTGCTAGATCCATCCATTTACTAAAAACAGAAATGTCAGTGTGAGTATATCAACAAAACCATCATGTACTAATGAAGAAGGTAAACACTAAGATACACTTACTCATTCACTTTATCTAAAACTAGGACGCTTTCTGAAATCCTAACCATTATGGTAATGAAACTTATGCTTAAAGAATACCCTAACCTCTAAAGTTATCTAAACTGACCTTTGATACCAACTATAAGGCCCCAGCCTTAAACCTTACATAATATTGAGTTATCCCAAGATTACACGTTGAGGATCTTTTCAGGTTTAGAGTTTTAGAGAATTAGATCTTGAAACTTGCATTACTTTCCACCTTTAAACAAAGTGGTTACATAAAAGATAGGATTCATTCTTCCCAACAACGGAAACATATTTAAAATAAAACTTGGATTCTTTCTTGACACTTCCTTGACTCTATCATCTTATCATGTACCTTTCCCGTGACCTGTGAAAAACATTTCAAAAACATGGAATGAGCATAAAAATCTCAATAAGGGTTATAAAAAAAATATGGAAAGGAAACATGAGTTCAACTATACATAATAATGAAATCATACTTTACCCATAAAACATAGGCACTTTAACATACCTCACCAAACCATGAATAAATCATAGAAATCATAAGACATAAAGGTAACTTGAGGCATACATAACATTATTACGTAGGGAGTGACCCTCTTGGTTACGTTTGGAATACCCATCATATTATATTCCCTAAATCTCTTTGGAGAAACCTTAATGTTTCACTCCTTCGCGTTACCCAATGCATTGGAGAGCTGTATCGGGCTCACCCGCCCTTAGTTTATCACGACACCACCCATTTTCATAACAATTCCCAAGAACCATACCAAAAACGTATCCCATATAACATGCATAAAGTAAACATAACATCTCCAAATTTCAATCACAATATAACATTTTAGGATATTGAAATAATGAATCCATTGAAAAATAAACTATTTCCAAAACCATTTAAAACATTTAATAAAGATATTTTTGAATCAAAGTGTCCCATACCACCTTGAATCTTTTAAAGTTTTAAACCATTAATATCCATATAAATAAATCCTTAAAATCACTTTGAAAACATGGATATTAATAAGAACAAATAATTAAAACATTTAAATCTATATTTTGGTTAAAGGGGTTCTACCAAAATTAGAGACACTTGAATACAATAATTGAGGAATAACATTTAGTCAGAACATTATAATATAATGAGAATAAATGGATTCATTATATAATATTCCAAAGGACAGTATATACACCATATAAGAGTGAATTGGTGCATAACAACAATGAAGTCTCAGTAGAAATGTCAAATGTGATGAATTCCCTTATAAAGAAGGTATCCTTAAATTAAGGATAATTCAATCTCAAAATTATGTGTGAAAAATATAAATACACCCAATATAAGTGGTTATTAAGTGTAAAACAATAAAAGGTCATTCACACATATTCAAAAGATGACATATTCAATGACTACATGTTGAACCCAAAGAAATTGAAATTGGGTTAAGAAGTTCCCTTGACAGCCTAGCAGCGTCACATCAAAATGAGTTGATGAGAAATAAAAAAGGGTATATAATCACTTGGACATAAAATTTAAATCAATAAGTATATAGAATAACATATCCCAACATAATAGTATGTGAATTAAAAGACATAACAAAAGAAGTCTTTTAAAAAGAGGAGGGTGAAAGGTTCCCTTACCGACATGGGTATCTTTCGAAACATACGCCCGGTGAAATAAGGACAATAAAACATTGATGTAAATACTCAGAAACTAAAGTATATTACAAAAGTAGTAGAATAATGGATATTAAATACACCACTGAAAGGAAATTGTGGAAAATGTAGAATAAATCTCACGGTAATAAAAGTGAGATGAAAAATCCCTTACGAAAACTCGGTAGCTTAACGGAACCATTAAAACATCCAAAAATCGATTGATGAGATCAAATAGGGTCTCTCATCATATTACAATAAAATTTACAGCAAGAGGAATATAAAATAACATCCCCCATCATAACAAATAAGATCTTTGAAGAAGTGACATAAAGGAGAGTACTTAAAAAGAGAGAGAGAGAGAGGTTAGATCTCTTTCGAAAATTCGGCAGCCTAACGGCGCCACTCAACACTCCCAAAATGGATTGATGAGAGGGAATAGGGTCTCTCATCACATGAACATAAAAATTACAGTAATATTAATATAAAAGAACATCTCAATAACATTAAAGATGAGCTTTAAAATGAATTACAAAAAAGAGTGTACTTAAAAAGAAAGAGAGGAGTAGGATCCCTTACCTCGTATCCGACATGACCCGACCGTTCATTAATCTCATAAATAATAAAATTTAGTTAATCTATACTTTCTTAAAAACTTTTTTCAAGTTCATTATTCCTTTTATACCATGTTGTGTACATCATGTAATCATTTAAGTTAATAATGATCATTTTGTCGGTATTTGGTTCTTACGTCAAAAATAGACTTCTTACACTTACATGTTGTTAATTTGGTCAAAGTTTCGTTATATCCATAATGATATTAATGATTTGGATAACATATATATCATATATATTCAGCATATACAAGTATTTATAATATTACATCACATTTAGAGGTAAGAAATGAAATGCACCGTTCATGGAGACGGTAAGCCGTACGTACGCATGAACGCTACTTCCATTTCTATTTCGTATTTCTGGAATGGAATCATAATTATATAAGAGTATATTATAATTCCAGTATAATAACATATATAATATCATTAGATTTATACTTTACACATCCCACATATGGTATTAACGAATCAAATCACTTTCAGGGGGCGGTAGTCCGTACTTCCTAAAATGATGATATCGTGTTTACCCATAATGGAAACAATAATGGTATTCCATAAATGAAAAATACAGAAGCTTAAGGAAAGAATAAACATATTATATATCATATATAAAAATAGTGACATCATAATGGCCACCTTTTAAGGTGTTAAATGATTATTGAACAATCATCGTTTCGGGAGGTAGAATTTCGCCATCAACAGAAACCATATGTTCTTTAACCATTTGATGTATTTGTGTGAGAGTTTAGCTCGAATAAATCATATAACAACATCATAGTATATTTAAGATACTGGTTTTGTTACAAAAGTAGTAAATAAAAAGAGTTTAGGGGGTTGGATAAGCAAAATAAAACAAATGAACATGAGAGAATGAATTACCATTAAAAGTGTAACTCCTTTTGATTTGAGCCTAAAGGCTTCCTTTGAAAGGCTTCTGCCCAAAGGGAACCCTCTAGGATGAGGATAGGGATGTGGAGAGAGTAAATGGGAAGGGTATGGCCGAGACAAAGTCTTGAGGAGTGTGTGAAATGAGGTAGAGGTGGGGGCCTTTTATAAGAGGAGAGGAGGGGCACTATTGGAAATCATGAAACTATTATTTTATTTTCAAAAGTGTTTCGAATTTCTAAGGTCCCACATTGATATATTTCTAATATAAGATTATAAGGCTTCGAAATATTCCCATACAATAGATTTTGGACAAGTGTAGGTCTTATATATTACACTATCTTTCCATTTTATTTAAATCGTTAAATAATGAGGTCGTTGCTGCATCATCATGATGTCATAAATAATTTAATTTATTTAATATCTAAAAATTATAAAAAAATACTATGATATAGGAAATCATTGTATATTTCTAATTAATATTTATAGTCAAAATTTGGACTTGTGTAACCCCACTTAAAAACTGTTTTAGTAAAACAACTCATGTTTGTGTCAATTTAATTTTAACATTAAATAAATATATATTAATGTCATTTTCCAACCAAAGTGGATCCATGGGGTCCCCAAGTTGACCCATGGGTTTTCTTGGTCAGACATGACTCATCCAATAGGGGTAGGACATGTGTCATGGTGTTTTCATATTTTTATAATATCATTTTTACCTAAAATTACACTAATTACCTCTAATCGCGATTAATGAAAACAATTACTATTCACCAAAAAATTATTTTCATCCCATTGAACAAAATTTTACATACTAATGACAACCATGTATGTAGGATTTTCAAAATTCAAAACACATTAGTGGTAAACTTTCATTTAACTGAAAAATCTGTTTGCTTGATTACCACTTAGTGGTTTCACTATTCATCAAAATTTGAGTTTTTCAGAAAATTACCAAAAATTCACCCAAAGATATATTTGATATTCCGAATTAAAAAATGAAGTCTATTTTAAAAAATTCAAAACATATAAGTTCCATTAATTAATTTAATAATTAATTCCCGCTGTCAGATCAAATAGCGTGTTTTTATGAAACAAGAAGTATCAAAAGATTGACACTGGTTTAAGTCTGATTTCAAAGTGAAATTAATTCTAAAAAACACTATTGGATTTAATGATAAAAATATTTTTAATTTCACTTTAAAACCAATTCCAAAGATTATCTAATCATATAAATAAATTAGATTAAAAATAGGTTTTGAATTAAAACACAACATTTTACACTATTCATTAAAAAATGAACTTTATCGGAAAAATACCAAAAAATTACACAAAGTAAAATTTGATGTCCCGATTCTAAAGAAGAGTTTTATTTGGTCCAAAAGAATGTATAAGAGTGAACAAAACTATATTTAATGACAGTTCGCCATCAAAAGGCGATAGTTGAACCTTTAGTGAAAACTAGGGCATATACACCTAAAATTGAATTGTTTCTGTATTTTATGCCTTTATCTTTTATTGGATAAATGTAAAAATATTTAAAAACATATATAATCATATTTTAGTTATTTCTATTCATTCCCTCCAATACAACGACTACATGTTAACTACCATTTAAAATAATATTATTTTATTATTAGAGTGCAACGTAAGATTTCCAAGAAACTCGTTGTTGCGTGTTGGGTATGCCATCAAGCATAGCGTCCCCTTTAAAGTCATATTAATTTTTTATTCACAAATATGGATAAATATGAAAATTTCATATTCTTTATTTACCTGGGGTGTTACACCTAGTCCATGTGAAACGATAAATATATAATGTTATATAAATTATAATTTTATTGTGTTAATGGAATAACAACCATCAAACCTATCATCTTCTCCTTTTATTCTAGAAAGTGAATCACCTTCCGTGACGTGTCAATTCACCACCTTCACGGATGACATGTTTTCATTTTTTTTTACTATCATCAATGATGCTTATAAAACAATTATTATGGTCAATATAGATTTTATTAAACATTTTATAAGTTATATTAAGTTTTGGAACCATTATTTTAACATTATGTTAAATAAAATGATATAAGTTCATGATGGTTGTAGAAACCACCAAAATAAACTAAATAATTTTATTTAATGTTATATTTAATGATTCATCCAGAAATATAAAATCAAGGAAATAATTGTAATTATTAAAAATTATATAAATATATTAATACCCTTTCATTACACCTCTATAGTTTTTATTCCATTCGACTTGAATACCCGTAATGGGCCAACAATGAAAACCATGAAAATAATACACCTAAAATGATTGAAATAACAAAATATTATTAATAAATGGGTATAAAGTTTTTATTATTTGGTTATACAAGGAAGTATAAAAATAAATATTGTTTTTTAATATATCAATAACACATTTTAAACCACAGTACATGGTATTTGAACCTATTTTAAGTAAGATGAATACGAGGTAAGAGTATTATCATTTTAAATACTCTTTTAAATTCCTATTTTAAAAAAAATGTAATGTTTTTATAATGAAAGTACTTTTATTTAATGATTATGTTCTAGTGATTGGGAATTTTTTGTTGTGATTTTGTTTATGTATATATGCTTACAATTCATTGGGTATATTTATGTTTTATATTGAATATAATTGTTATTCGAAGTATAACAATGATGGTTGAACCATAAGGTAGTCATGAGGGTTATATCAAAAGGTATCCATGAGTGCTACACAGTATGTTAGCCATAGAGGTTACTTATCATATGGTATCCATGAGTGTTAAAATCCTTATTATGTAATGTCCCATGTTACCAATATGATTTTATTTATGTTTTCTATGTTTTATGGAGACCACATAATTTTTAAAAAAGTACGTATATGATACATTATGGGTGAGTTTCAAACCTTTGTGAAAATGAATTCATATATTTATAAGTTTTCATGGGATATTGTTTTATTTCCATTATGTTATGTACCTTCCTATGATTTTTTATCATCCTATGTTTTAAAAAAATTCCTAAGTTTCATTGATATGTAAGATAAATAATGAATCCAAGCACAATATTACGATGATTTTTCATGGAAAAAATTCATGTTATATTAAAAAATATATTGTGTAGTAAATGATTACTTTATTAGTATAACTCACATTGTATTATTTTGGGTAAATCTTTATTATTTATTTCATAATTAAAAAAATTAAACTGAATAGATATTTTGGAATGTAACAATGTGATTTCTAAATGAATTTACTATATAATTTAATGTTTATGTTCGATTCCTTATACTAATGGAGACCCCATATGATACATTTTTATAACAACATATAGGTGTTCTTTTATAGTGTGTGAATACATTTTTTTACATCACCTAATTAATGAAAAATTAACTTTGTGCAATGGTTTATGGTACTAAGGCTTGGTTAGTCAATAATCATGATTTATAGAGTTGGATGGTCACTATTATAGTTTTAGGTGGTAATGTGGAACAATTGTAGTATGGATACATATAGATTATGACATGGTGCATATATCCCTGAGACACCATATATTTAAAACCTAGGGCATGTTTGGTTGAATCAAATTACATAAAGCGTTTTGTGGACTTTTTTTTCTTTCTTTGTAGACTATAAATTTTTATCCAATTATGTATATGTATAAATGTTCATTTTGTTATGATATCATAGTTAACTATTAATATAAACAAAAATGTGTTTATTTAGTGATTTAATGTGTCCTAGTCTATCATGTAAAATATAACCTAGAGTAATGAAGGTTTTTCATCTAGTTCTTATTGTAATTAATGTTTTTCTTGATTTATTGTCATTGAATGTAATCTATCAAACACAATAGTGACATTCAACCCTCACAATGCATGCTATCCAATTATAATTGGGATATGATGCTATGAAATTCTTGTGGAGTTAACAATGTTTTATTATGTATCATGTTTAGGTTGTTAAAAATGGAATTAGAGTGACTTAAGGGATCTTAGGTATTGTAATAATTATTGTAAAGATATATTATTCTCAAAGATCATAATGTAACCAAAAAAATATTAGAATATTGAAATTTTTTGGGGATCATGGGCGATTAAGGGTGGGTTAGGTTCAATTTTTAGATTCTACATACCATCTTGTTTCCTTGACAACCAAAATTAATATAGGATTTTAGTTTTTTTAGTTATATGTGGTTAAAATGCTTAATATTTTTATATTTTACTTATCATTAAATTTTCATTATAATTTTTGGGAAGAATTTCTGAATTTTGTTATTTGAGGATGAAAATATAGATTTTTTTGGTGTATATTAAAAATTAATTTGAAAAATATATGTTTGGGTTGTCTTTAATGATGTGTCACCTATAACATTATCCTATATATGTCAGAAGGGGAACAATGTTTCTACTATATTTTGGGGAACATGGGTCTCATCCATTTACCAAATACGAATAAGATAAATTTATTATTAAAGAATAACATTTTTTAAATTTTACCTCCATCCATTTATTCTCATTTATCCCCTTTAGGATCAATTTTATATAACATCCACATGCTTTTCCAGATGCATCAATTGGGTATTCTTCATCATCACTTCCCATTAATCAAAAAAGGATAATTCTGTTGGAGTTCTCATTCAAAATACATGTTAATATTCTCATATCATCAACCTATTATTTAATCTTTTATTTACTTTTAATTTATAACATATTGTTATAATTATTTTAAATGAATTACAATGAAGAATAGTTTATATTAAGAAATTAACCGAGGATTATACTTATATTGAACTATAGATTCCCTATTGAATTTATTTACATCCATCATTCGGAATTTTTTTATGAGGTGATTGGTATGTGATGTTTCCTAGGGTTTTCATCTGTTTAGGCTAAAAATGAAGGATTTTAGAAGAAATTGTTTGGGATTTATGCTAGTATGTATTTTAATTTATTATTAGAGTAATATGAGTTGGATTTTATATGTTTTTGACGTTATTTGTTATGGTTTTAGGTTTCATGGAATTATTTTTTAATAAAATCATGCTTAATATATTTTTTGGGATCTAGATTTTTTTGGATGGATAAAGATAATTGATAGTTAAGATGAATTGCCTCAACTCTTCTATTGATTTTATATCATATAAATAAAACCATAAACATTTTAAAAAAAAAATAATAATTTATAATAATTTATTTTGTAAAATAAAAATGAATGGATTTAAAATGATATTTTTATGTAAATAAATTCAACACCCAGAAATTGAAGTATAATAATAATATATGTATTGGATACATTTGTAATTTATTTTTTTTAACCATTTTACCAAACATTGGGATATTAATATTTTCTGTTAATGTTAATATACAAGGTGAATAAATAATATCATACATATTATAAAGAAGTTATCTATATTGGTTATTATCATATTTTTAATTATTCTTGTATGGAACTTATAATTCAGTAATGTATAATTTTTTCTATATAGTTATTAGTCATATAGAGATGAATTTTTTGATTGTATATGCCAATTAATATTGTTGTTGGATCAAAATGGATATGAGATGGCCAAATACAAGATGGGGTGAATTTTATATTATAATTTATATTAAAACCATTAAGGAAGGTTCTTAGTCTATTATATCATAAAATGAAACAATTCCACTTTTCTCATATAAAAAATGATCGTACTGACTATTTTTCAAATGATATAATATGATACCATATGTTATGATAATAATTTTATTTTGATTGAATACAAATATCAGATTAATAGAAAGAGTAAATGATTCTACCATATTGCGTATAGAATCAATACTAAATGTGTAAGTTGTAATCAAAATAATTTAAACGGAATTCAAATTGAAAGATGAAATAAAAGGATTCTATTTATATTACAATATGTGGTGGAAAAGTAACTAGTATTACAATTATTTTATCCCAAATATTTGGGCATCAATTCCCCTGGGATAATAGGTCTATCTCACAAACACCAGTAGGCCCTCGATACGATAATTGAAATTTCTGTCTTTTTATCCATGAATGCCATCGATTTTACAAGTAATCTGCATCTCTAGCTTTCAAATTCCTAAAATCCCTCGATAAGATGATCGGTTGCACTACATGCCTATCCCAATTAGCCCTCGATAGTAATCGCCTGATCAGACCAGAAAATCAATACAATTAACTTTTTGAAATACAAAAAATGATAATGAGATGTTCACATTTTGTATTTAGAAGGTTTTCGCACGAAGAAGAGAGAAGTCACAAAGTCTCTCTCAAGAACATAGATAAAATGAATTTTAACAACTATTTTTTACGCTTAAAATGAACTCTTATTTATCAGACATAATTTCCAATGGTCATATTTTCTCCAACTGTTGTATTTCTCTAAAAAAATCAGAATGAGATGGATAGCTGGCATTATAACAGTCATAGTGAAACAGAAAACACAAAATCATTTTGATGAGATTATAACTAACTCCACAACACTGTTTTAGTTAAAACAACAGGTATATAAAAATTATATCATGATTATGATTGATATAAAACATCTGTTTTGATAAATGAGTAAAATCATGCATGTGTAAAACAAAAGTACAATTATTATAATGTAGTGTAATGTAATGGTATAATGCAGATTGAGTATGATGCACAATGTGAGTATGATTAACATAACTTTTATGATAAATAAGGTATGTATGATAGACAGAGTCGGTATAATATAAAATGTCAATATGATATATAGAGTCCATACTATTTTCTGAGTTATTATGATTAACAGATCCAATACGATTGATAGAGTAAGTATGATGGACAGAGTCAGTACGACTAACAGAGTCGGTTTGATAGATAGAGTTATTATGATTAACATAAAAAATGTATTCATAGTAATTCATTTATTTTTTTAGATGAGTATAAAGAAATATGTGATTTCCAAAACAAAATCCATAAAAGTAAAAAATAATACTTTTGACTTAACAGTCTCTCTATTTTAGGAAAACATAAAAAAAGTAAAACTAGAAAGAAATACTAATATACTCTTGAGTTCTGAAAACTATTCTGAATATGAAATTTTATACAACCAACTCCCCCATAGGTATATCAATTTTTAATGATTTTATTCATAGGTTTTACTTATTTTATATGTATTACAATTGAGTAATACATTAATAATTCTCCCTCTTTGTGAATAATTATTCCCATTTTATAAAACATTCTCACCCTTTGTGGTTTAAAAAATAATAGGGTGGTATAAAATTTCTTGATATGGATAGATAGAAACAAAAAATGAAGATAATTGAAATGAAAACATAATGTTCATTGAATTTAAAATGTTCTACAATTTTCAAATGTCAAACAAGAATGAAAAAATAGAAAAACATTCATTTGTGTTCTATTTATCTATAATTCTTGATCAACTCATTAAGAACACCCTTCATATTTTCTATCTCTTTCCATTCATCTAAAAAAGAAACACTCTAGGATATGATAAGCCCTTGTTGGTTCAAAAAAGTTGATCTTGGTTTTTATAGACTCTTCATGAATTCTGATCACTTCTTCAAGAGTATCATTTTTTTCTTTCATATTCTTATTCTATTGAGTCAAAATTTTATCTTATTTGTATAGAAAAGATATTTCATCTATGAATGAAGAATCCTTTGAATAATCTTATTGGAAATGATTCATCTTTCTTGAAACACTTTTACTTAAGAAATATCGGCCCCATGGTTTTTTGAAAACTGATTAAACCGGTCAAAAGTTCCTTTTTCAAGATTACTAAATGCAATGAAAAGATAAATTGAAATTATCCTTATGTCTTCCATTGATAACTCATGATCGTTGACCAAGAATTCAGTTTCGTATGGACATCTATTCATCTTTTTTCAAGCCTTCTTATGAGCAACGAAACTGTCACTCAAAACTTTCATATCAGCTTCTAATGTAATTACTCATTTATGATATATTTTATTGGTCCAAATTTAGTACTTTGTTTTTATTTGAAATGAAATCAATATTTCATTTTATTCCGGGATTATAGGGAATAATAATCTCAATTATTCTTAAAACATGAACAATTTAATCGTTTTTCTTCAATGAAATTGTATGGTTTGAATCAGTATCATAATCTTACGATTCAAGATCATTAGATTGGCTCAAATCTTCAACATGCTATTTTACATTTTTGTTATATATTTTTTTTGAACACTTTCTTCCTATTTTTCAGCTATTTCTAATTTGAATTTGTCACTGATGAAAATTAATTTCTCTGTATGAAAACATTGATCCCCTTTCTTGACTGGAGATAGAATTATTTCTGACTGGGTTTCAAAGGATTGAAGTAGTGCTTCACCGGGATTAAGAATCTTTTTTTTATTCCTTCACATTTTTGTGGAAGAGAATATTATACTATATACATTACATAAGTATAAATATAATTCAATAGAAAATCATATTTTTCTTCATCACCATCCAATTGTGAAGCTAACCGAAAAACATCTTGCACTATTTATTTCACATTTCCTTTCTCTAGAAAATTTTGAATGATCATTTCTTGTTGAACTAATTCTTCTAGCTGGGCACTTATTAACTCAACACTTTTTAGAAATTTTGAAACATCAAAATCCTGTTATTTTCATTTAAGAAAAAAATTTATTCTTCTCTGCCTTTAGAGTATCACCTATTATTATCATTTCTTCAAGATCTTCAGCTAGATCAATACCATGTTTAGTATCACCTTATTTTATTTATTCTTTCTACTTTATCCAATTGGATACAATATCATTAATGTATTTGGTTTTCTTCTTCGGCTTTGCACTGATTTGAGGATCTGAATTTTGAGAAGCAACAACTGTTGGAGCTGATTCTATTCGAATTTGTGCTGATTCATTTGGTGTCGATTCTACTTCCAAATCATTGATGAATAGTTTTTATTATTCATAAAGAACATAAAACTTCTTTAAAATATTATTACTTATCTATGAAGGCTTCAGCTCTTTAAACTTCCCTTTCAGAGGAATATTACAAGACATATAACATTCAAGAATTATATTTGTGAGAATAAACAGATATATGATAAGATGAGACTTGATATTTCTAGTCAACACATTCTTGATAGTTTCCAAAATGTATCCCATGTGATTTACCTTTATAATGTTTTCAAGATAATCTAGCATAAATATGTCAGAAACCTTAAGGGTTTCATTATCCCCTTTCTTTGGAATTAGAAAATCATGCATCCAAAGGATAGAATACTGGTTTTTTGTAGATAAATGGGAAGAATTCTTTTTCTCCTCATTTATAAGAAATAATTATTTTTCAGATCATTCATTATTAAACGTACCACCATCTTATGGTAGTTTATGAGTAGGACAAAAAGAGTCACCTTTAGTTGGAACATTTAGGGAATGTGATTCTTGTTTTATAGAAATTGAAAGTTTTTTATCATACACAACAATGTTACTCATCACATTCTTATCAAAAGACACAATATTGTATAATTTATTAACCTCTTCAATAAGAATCAGATCTTGAGATATGTGATTCTCAGCGTAATGTTGTTACTAGCATTATAATTAAATAATCCTATTTATTTTTGACTCATAACTATAAAAAATCTACATCATTGAACCTATCATGGAATAAATTCTTCTAATTGAAAGTCTTTGAAGACATATCGGTAGGAGTGAGGGTAGAAGACAAAGTCATAAATATTATTTGTAAAATAAAAAATTGTGCCATGCCTTATGAAGTGGAGGAGAGTTTCGACAATATATCGTTAGAACCATTTTGGGATTAATGAGACGAGTTCTCAGTTTATATAAAATTATGGATGACCGTTGGGATTCTACAGTTTATATTAGAAGATAAATAATCCCATGATTTAAAATAAAATATATTTTAAAAAAACATCGATGAATTTTTTATAAAAAAAACGGGTTACAATAACACAAAAAAAGAAATACAAAAACAATGAATGTACATGTCTGAGATTTATAGTAAGTTGTGTGTTACAATATTATAAAAGTAAGAACATAATACAACACAAGAAAAGAAATAGTTTAAATAATAAATAGAAAATACAATCAAACATAAAAATGATGAAAAATAAAGAGAATACTATTTGTTTGCAAAATTATGGAAAAAAATTTCATTACCATTGGTTGGAAAACCAATAGAAAACATATTCAATACCATTTTCTGTAAAACATATGGAAAAAAGTCATTACCATTGGTTTTTAAGCTAGTGGAAAATAAATTCATTACTATTGGTTGACAAACCGATGGAAAACAAAGTCATTAACATTGGATATCAAACTGATTGAGAACATAGTCATTAAAATAGGTTATCAATCTTATAGAAAACAACTTCATTACCATTTGTTTTCAAGACAATGGAAAACAAAGTAATTACTATAGGTTGTAAAGCTGATGGAAGAGAACGTCATTTCCATAGGTGTTCAATCCAATGGAAGACAAAGTAATGACCATAGGTTGTCAAACCAATGGAATAAAAATCCATTACAATAAGTTTTCAAGATAATGGACAGGATTGTCATTAACATAGGTAGGAAAGCTGATAGTTTAGGATTTTAAGCAAAAAAGAAGAATCATTGAATTTAAAAAATGAAGCCTAAAGATATAATACAATAGTAAAACATCGAATGAATCATAGAAAAAAAATAGATTTATTATCTTAAATGATTTATGTGTAATATGAAACAACTAATTGTAACAACAAAAATATTAGATAAAACACAGAACAAAATATAAATGTTGTCCCCCTAAGAAATGAGTGATTTAATGTAAGGATAATTGTAAAAACAAAAAATAGATATGAGTGATTATTCTAATGCAATCATCCATATATTCTTTTTAATAAATTCAAATCTATTGTTAGGTAATGGTTTAGTAAATATTATAGAATGTTGTTCTTTCATTCTGATGAATTGTAAAATAATATATATTTATTTGTGGGTGATCCCAAAAAATGTGATTATTAATATCTATGTGTTTTGTATAATTGTGATGTGCATGTTTTTTACTTAATGTAATGGAACATATGTTATCACACAATATTTGAGTTTTATAAAAACTCATACTTTAGTTTGTGATGGTGTGTTGAATCCACAACACTTGAGGACAATAACTTCTAGCTATTACATATTCAACATCAGTAGTAGAGTGTTCAACAAAGTGTTAATTTTTTTCCTGACCATGAAACAAAAGAATTTCCTAGAAAATAAAATGTTCTAGAACTACTCTTTCAATCCATTCTAATACCACAAAAGTCAGTGTCCAAAAAATAGTTAAATTAAAAATAATTTCCATAAGAATAAGAGAGACCTAAATTCAATGTTCCTATTAAATACGAAACAAAATCATTTTCACTACTTTTAAATGGGTTTGTATTGGACTTTCATGATATATTGCAAATAATCATAATGAAAAAATTATGTATGGTCGATTATGTGTTATGTATAGTAGACTTCCAATCATACTCTTAATGTTGTTTGATTAACTGATTGTCCTGCCACATAGGATGAAGTATATAATTTCTTTCTGGTTTTTGAGAAATTTTAATACCAAGAATGAATGATTACTCACCCATCATACTAATTTCAAAAGTAGAATTCAATAGATTTGTAAATGAATCTGTTAAATAATTTTTCGTTGATCAGAAAATGATGTCATCAACATTAATTTGAAAAATCATAATATTTTTTTTCTTTATAAAAAGTGTTGGATAAAATTTTCATTTAATGTAATTATTTTGTAACAAAAATATTATTAATATATCATACCATGATCTAGGGGATGGTTTATGTCCATAAATGAGCTTGGAATGTTTGTAAACATATTCAGGATTCTTTTTATCTTCCAAACAAGGGGGTGGTCTACATAGACTTTCTCCTTTAGATATCCATTGAAGAAAGAACACTTGAAATCCATTTGAAAGAGTTTGAAATTAATGAATGATCCAAACAATAAAATAATTATAATATATTTGAGACTTTATATAGGAGAATAGGGTTCATCATAGTCCATTCTTTCTTATTAATTATAGTCATTAGAAACAAGTCATTCATTATTTCTTACAATGATACAATTTTCATCGCATTCGTTTCGGAAAACCCATTTTATTCCAACAACAGATGTATACATAGGTTTTTCAACCATGTTCATGACTTTATTCCATTTGAATTAATTTGGTTCATCTTACTTTTCCATAATCCAATATTCCACAACTAAGGACTAACTTATAAGTTTTAGGTTCAAATTGATAGAGAATATCCTGATGTTCTATTTTATTTCATAAGGATTTTCTAGTACATACTTGTTGATTTACATCACCAATAATGTTACCACTAAGAAGGTTCCAAATTTATAACTTATTTGGATTTTGATAAACCTATTCATAAACATAAGGTAGAATCTCATCAGGTGTAAATATCTCAGAGAAAATTTCATGAGTATTTAAAATGTTTGAAGAATCTTCATTAGGTTGATATTCAGTTTTGGAAAACAATTTAGAAGTAATATTTTGAGGATTTCTGAAAACGAAAGGATCTGATTCGTAAAACTTAACATGTATTGTTTCTTTAACGACAACAGTATTTTTGTTAAAAATCTATAAACAATAGAGGTTTTGGAATAACTTAGAACTATTCTGTCATTAGATTTGTGTGAAAACTTATGTAGGTTATATTTTTTATTTAAAATAAATACATTTCAACAAAATAATATGACGTATACAACTTTTGGTTTTCATTCTATCCATAACTCATAAGGTGTTCTATTAAGAAAAGGTAGAATTAAAACTAGATTTATAGTATTACATACAACACAAACAGATTATGCCTAGAAATGTTTTCCAATTGACTATTCACTCAATATTGTTTTTCTTATCTTGTGAAAAATTTTATTTCTTCTCTTAAAAACAACATTTTGATGAGGTGTTATTTGTGTAGAAATTTTTTTATTAATACCTTTTTTACTACAAAATTTTTTTAAATCAGAATTTACAAATTCTACACCATGATTAGTTCAGATAGTTATCAGTGGTATGTTTATATAATTTTCAGCTTTATCAACAAAATATTTAAAAGATAAAATAAATATAAATATTTAGTGAGAAAATATACCAATTTAAATCAAGTATAATCATCTACAGAGACAAATTCATAATATGTTCCTCAAATACTTCCACTTTGTGTTGGAAAAAAAATTACCAAGTGCACCAACTATGATTCATCAGTTGTTATGACTTCACTTATTTATTTAAATCATGATTTATGTTTTTTTTCATATTTAAAAGAGTCACTACATTTAGATGAATAAATCCTAAGCTCATGTAGATATTTAACAAATTCGTTCTTAGATAGTTTATACAAATTTATAAAATTACTGTGTCCTAGTCATCTATTTCATAAAAACAATTGGTCATACATTTCCTTTAGACAATGTATGTCTTGGTTCCTATGGTCTTATATATTTAATGTGTAAACATACTCATGCCTTTGGCCAGATAGACTGAATTCATCATTGGAATTGTGAAATAAACACTTACCATTTCTAATATTCACAAGGTAACCTTCATCACATAATTGAATTTTGTGGATGTGGTTGTTCTTAAGACCATCATCAAACAAAACATTATAAATCTAGATTTTTCCATTGATACAATATTACCTATACCAACAATCATTCCTTGAGCATTGACTCCGAAGGTATCTTTTCTTCCTTTTATCTGGATAACTTTTTCAATGAAGTTTCTATTTCCTATCACATACCTGGAATATCCACTATCCATGTACCATCTCTTATTATTGATTCTTGTTTTGTTTTTATAAAAAAACAATTAAACTATTCAATTATAAATCTGTTAGTGTTTGTAAACATTAGAAAGAATTTATTTTGGAATCCAAAATTGTTTTAAAATGTGAGATTTGTGAAAAACCAAAGATTTTGTTTTGTTTAAAGAATAATCTTTATTCAAATGTCCACTATTTTGTAGAATAATGCAGAATGGGGACTTTTATGAACATAAACATAATTTTTAAAAATTGGTTTTTATTAAGTATAACCAATTCATGGACTATTACTTTTGGTTCGTATTTGAGAAGAAATCTTGTCAAGGTTTTCTTTTTCAAATTGTATATTTAGATAAGATTTTATTTAAATAAATTCCATCATGTTTTGTTACGCTGACCAAATTCTTATCCTCATTTCTATTAGGTTTATAATTGAGTTTCTCATTTAAAATAGTTTTCTCAAAAATCAAATTATCAATGTATTTGGAATGATTTTTGTTTTAAGAATTATCTTTCTCATGTTTTTTTAGAAAAACATTTAATCTCAAGAGTTTTATAATCAATATATTTAGAGGGAAATGATATTTCTTTTGTTAAAATACCAATTCTAGTATTTTATTTCTCATATATTATTGAAACATTACAATTTTCATTTTCTATAAGTTTAGAAAATTTGAAAACTTCTTCATAAGAAGGTAAAGATTTATCATTCTCTGATGAAGATGTTTCTACATCAGAAGAATAATATTTATTAGGATAATTTTTACTCAATGAAATATTTTTATGATGTCAGAACTATGTACCTTATCCATTATGCAATGATTAAGATTTTTTCCAAAAAAACCAACATTATTGTGATTTGAGATATCACTATAAGAATGGTTTTATGAAGAATCACCACCACTGACATTGTTGGAGTCATTACCATTCAATACATTATTTTCCTTGTACTTCTATTCTTTCTTTATATTCTTCTCTGAATTACTTTCCTTTATATCCTTTCCTTTTAGCCAAGGAAAATTAAGTCGAATGTGTCCTTCTCTTTTACATTCTTAGCATGTGACTTTAGAGTAATTATTATCATTGTAACCATTTGAGATATATTTATATCAATATTTGAATTCCCTCTTTCAAAAAGCTTTATTCATTAATCTATCATGATTTTCAAGATCATTCTCTAACTACTCAGTATCACTAGAGTCTTATAAGACATCAACATTCCTCTTTATAGATTTGGTTTTCACAGGAGATTGAGACATTGTAGGATTTGATGAAATAGTGAATTCTACTCCACTATTAGTCTTTTTCACTTTATTTTCATGTCAATTAATTCTTCCCTCATATTTTAATATAGTTACAAAGTTATCATCAAGAGTAAGATCAGTTTTATTTCTAGATTCCTCAACCGTTGTCATCTTGTATTTCCATTCATTTGGCATATTGTCTATAATATTCTGAACTAAAATTTCATCATGTAAATTTTTATCTCCCATAGCATGGATACTATTGACTATTTTCATAAATATTTGTTGATCCTTAACGAATGGTTCCCCATAAGGAAATTCAAAATCATGATAGTCAGCTCTTAGAATAACTATTCTTGTTCCAATAACAATGGAAGTACCAAAATGTGTAATATCCAATTTCTTCCATATACTATTTGCGGCTACACAGAAATATATTTGGTTGTAAATTCTCCTAGTAATAGAACAAAACTTTGTATTTTATAACCTATAATTTTTCTTATATTTATGTTTTTATTGGGTAGTAAATGTTATAACTCATTTATCATGTATCTTATAATCACCAGTGATCATAACAAAGTTATCTACACCTATGTTTATGGAAAAAGTATTCATACTATCTATCCAATGTTCAATATCATTACCATAAAAAATATATGGTATTTGAGGATTAAGATTATAAATTTAATTGACATTCATCAAGCCTTCTATTATATGATGCAAACTAATTTTTCTACAAATACATTTTAGCAAATTTAAAAGAAAACAATGTAAATAAAATATACAAAGTTGTGGAAAACCTACTCTAATACCAATTTTTGGATCGAAATGGATATGAGATGGCACAAATACAAGAGGGGGTTAATTGTAAATTAAAATTTCTATTAAAACATTTAAGTAAGGTTCTTGTTCTACTATAACATAAACTGGAACAATTCACACTGCCTCTTATATAACAAATGATCGTATTGACAATCTGTCAAATGATATAATATGATACCACATGTTATGATACCAATTGTATTTTGATTGAATAATAATATCAGAGTAATAAATATTGAAAATTATTATACCATATAGAGTATACAATCAATAATAAAAGTGTAAGTTGTAATTAAAATAATTACAAAAGAATACATATAAAAAGAAGAAATTGAATAATTCGATTTCTATTACAATATGAAATGGAAAAGTAAAATTTATTAAAATTAATTTATCCCAAAGTGTAGGGAATAATTTATCCTATGATAATAGGTCTGTCTCAAAAGCACTAGTAATCCCCAAACACGATTATCAGTATGTTCGTATTGCTATCTCTGCAATCCCTGGATTTTACATGTAATCATCACCTCTATCTTTAAAATCCTTGAATTCCCCTAATGAGATGATCAGCTGCATTGTCTACATATCCCTAGTATCCCTTTATTGTAATCACCAAATCGGACTCAAAAATAAAAACAAATCACTTATTGAAATATAAAAACAATGAATGATCCATTCATGTTTTATAATTTCATGGATTTGGCACGATGTAGAGAGTGGTCACAGAATCTATCTCTAGAACTTGGAAGAAACTGATGTTGGTAAATGTATTATTTTTTCACATCAAATGACCTCTTATTTATAGGCATCAGGTTCTAACAATCATATTTTCTACAACTTTCATATTTTTCCGATAAAATCTAAGGGACATGGACACCTGGCATTCTATAGGTCATATTAAAACAGAAAACACGACATCATTTTGATTCATTTATAACTAACTCCATGTAATTTTTTTAGTTAAAACAATAGGTATATGAAAATGATAACATGAGTACGATTGATATAAAATATGTTCATTGATAAATGAAAAAAATCATGAATGATTAAAACAAAAGTTTGATTAATATTACTTAATTCAATATATTGATATGATACAATCTTGGTACGATTCACAATGTGAGTACAATAAACATAATCAGTATAATAAATAATGTATGTATGATAGACATGGTCATTATGATATACAAATTCAATAAAATAGACAGAGTCATTACGATTGACAGAGTCAGTACAATCAACAGAGTTAGTATGATAGACAGAGTCAGTATGATTGACAGAGCTTTTATGATTAACAGAGTCAGTACAATAGACAGAGTCAAAACGATTGACATAAAATTGTATTCAATGTAATTCCTTTATAAAAGAAATTAGTATAAATATATTTTTAATTTAAAAAATGACATAAAAGTAAAAATAATATTTTTGACTTAACTAGTATTTGCTTAGGATATTTTCAAAACATGATAAGAATCTAAAATATATCTCTTAAATAGAAGTACATATCCAACATAAAAGAAACCAAGAATTTAAAAAAATTCCAAATAAGTGTGATTAATTCCTTTAAATATATCCTAACAGAGAGGTAAGTCATTGATTTAATAATATTTTCTTTTAAGAATTGTTTTAGTGGAGATATAAAAATGTGTTTCATTAGGTGAAAATAAATGATGGCTCTTATAAATATTTGTTCTTTATAGTCACTGTATTTTTCTAAATAAATCATAATGTTTTTAAATTAATAATTTGTTCTTGTATATGAAATGAAATAATTTATGTTCAATTATTTTTATGTCATTAACATGATTTCACGTTTTATAAAATCTATTTTTTCATTATGAATCATAAATTTTAATAAACATTATAAGTGATACATATCATAGGTATGAATTTAATGTTTATTTATAATCATATATATAAATAATTAGTTTGTGTTTAATTTATGAGTAATAAATTAATTTTTTTTGTTTTGATTTCAAAGATGTTGTTTTCTATATCTTAATTTTGAAAATTACAAACTTTTTCTAAAATTAACATTAATTTTCAATTATTTCATCATCACAACACTTATTTTACATCCAATTTTTCCATAAGCCAAAAATTTAATGTACTAGTTATAAATAATAATAAATTTTATTCAATAACTATTTCACCAGTAGTACACATTACATGATAACCATGTAATTATTAAACCTTTATTTCATAGGTTTTTTAAAAACCATGACCTATTGGTTTTATCTATATCTCTGATTTAATGTTATTTACACAAATTTTTTATAAGGAATATATTATAACATTATTGTTAATTTTATTTCATTATGTATATATGTTTTAATGCAATAATAATTTTTTCTCCCAGGAGTGACTTCTTATTCATCTAATTAATGCATTCAATTTTCAATTTAATTTAGTTAGATGTAAGAACTAATGACTGAAATTCAAGAATGTATTATTATTTAGATATTGATGAGAATATTGAAATTATTTTTATCATATTTTTATGCATTACATGTAATTATTTTTCCATTAGATTCATAACAAAATTCATTTGTACGTAGATTTTATGGGATGGGTTATTGATCCGTGACAGATTATACACATTTCCTCAATCCAATGGTGGGGAATAGTCTCTTGGTATAGTCATATCCTTTCCTATGGAATATGTCTTTGATCCCTAAATAGGTAAAAAAATACATTCACATTGTGTTATTATAAATATAACATTGTATCATTGTCTATGACTTTGAGAAAGGATGAATGTTGGTAGGTTTGATATTGAACTTCTTATGGTAATGATTCAAATTATGATTGTCACTAATTAAACTATCAAGAATTGATTGTTAATATTTCCATATTTTGTTTAATAATTCATGTAATTTTTTTATAATATATTATTGTAAATTTATAGTCGTATTCAAGATTACATGTGATTTTCCACTCCTATGACGATGCATGTTGGTGGTTTCTTTTTGGGTATATATATGATTTCACCCTATATGAACAGATTGGTGGAGATAGAGGTTCAATTTTTTCTTTCTATGTATGAATGCTATATGGTTATCATTGAGATTCAATAGAATCAATCTTAAAGCTATTTTTTGATATTTCATATACCTCTATTTAGATGTTAGTGTATGTGATGTGGTCGGTTGGAAGATCATTTGGGATGTTTCCTATATAAAATACTGATTTTTAAATTTTTTCATGTACTTGGCTCTATTTAGACTCTACATATGTCTGAATTATTTTTTTACTATAGAGTCCATATTTTATTATTCAATCTATAAATATAGTGGTATCATTATCACCATCAAGTATGTTTTAGTATGCATGTTTTACTTAATCTAAGAGGAATTCAATATATGGAAAAATCATATTTGACTTTTAGATATAACTAATCATGATTTATTCTATTAGTGAAAGTGAATAAAACACTATATAATGGTGAAATCAAAACCACAGTGCTAGTCTCCAGCCCTTAGGGGTTGATTATTTCCTCGGGGATATTAGGGATCATGGACATTTGTAATAATTATGTATTTTTTTCACAAAATATTTGAAGTTCTATCAGTGATATGTTGGGTTAATGGGATTTTCAATTTTCTTGGTAAATATATAGGATTATCAAGTCACGAGAGGTAACCCACAAACCAGATTGATAATTCTTTTTATAATGGATTATGATTTTTTTGGGGGGGATATGAAATGATTTTTCACCATGTGTTTGTTTGATCTTCTCAATGGGATATATCGAGAATGATGTGATGAACCACATGAAGTTTATGGGGCATGATCAGGAGATAGAGACTTTATGGATCCATTCGTGACAAAATTAAGTTTAAATTTTGGATATATGAATCTTGTTTATATTATTACTAATATATGAAGATGTAATTAATTGATTTAACAAAAACTAATATGGTAATAAATGACTTCATTTTCATCTTGTTATGTGTTTTCTATGAAACTAAATAAACTTACACACCAGCGTAATTATAAGCATGTTACATGGTTTTTTATGATATTCATCATGAATCATCTCAATAAGATGTTTTTTACTTATGTGTGAAATGCTACAAAAATATCCTCATGTTAAATATTATCTACTAGTAATGTTTTTTATAATCACATTTTATATTAAATAGTTATTAATTTCCATTTATTATTTTCAATGTTTATCAATAAACCATATATATATATCATAGTTTATGAATTTATGATTGATCCAATTATATGTAGATTAATGGGTTTTTACTATATAACCAATTATAATATTATATCCTAATAATTATGTATATTCATTACTAGAAATTGATTGATAGCATTGTTTTAAAAAAATAGTTTTCAATATTACAACTATTGTAATCATCTTTTGACTTTCTGTATATACTTACTTCTGTAAATAATGTTTTTGGTTTAAAAATTAATATTTTTTTTTTAAATTCATTTTTAAAAGTGAATGGTAATATACATTAAGTGAAATAGAAAAAGTTTTATTTATTATTAAGTAAAATAAACAACAATTTTTTCAAAATAAATTCATAATAAGAATTTATTTGAACTACAATGTAATTGAAAATCTATTTTATTTATTTATTTAATGGTAATATGAATTTTGTGAAAATATTTTAATAAATAAGTGATTTGATAATGTAAATTTAGATTCAATGTGTATATTGATGTCCCCATGTCACTATTATTTTTGGGATTACTATAAAATTGATTGTAGTTTAGTAGTGATATTTGTGTATTTTAGGAAATATATTGATATTTGGGTGTTAATAAATTTTTTTATTGGAGAATGGTAATACTATTATGAATTTAGCATCAGATTCATGGAGATTCTTTTGGATAATAAATAAACTCTCTATTTTGTTATTTATTATTTAATTATGGATTGGTTTTTGGGGATGGGAATATGATTTAGTGGTGTTATGGTTGTATTGATTTTGTGGAATTAGGAATTACTAAATTTTATAATATAATTAAAGGAATTTAATAATTTGTTAAATGTTATATATATATAACCTTATAGTTTTTAGTAAATATAGTTTAATTTTTGAATTCTACATATAATGTTAGGAAGATATCTTACATAGTCCCCAACATATTTGTAGTTGATGGAGAATATTGTGAGGTAATGAATATTAATCAAGTGTATCCATAGATATATATCAGTTGTGAATTCTCATCATGTGTAGTTTACAATATCTATCATTCATTATAGTCAAAATTAAAAATGATTTATTGTTATTATTGATAGTATAACGTGGTGATTACTTGGTTTTTTTATATTTAGATATGGTTGAGTGGTTATTTTAACTTTTTGGATTTATTTTTTATTTTTTTTACTTTTTGAAAAATATATTTGTTTATTCATTAATTTTTTTAGGTGTGTTATAACGAGGTATGGGTAATTTGGAAGGTTTTTTACATGTAATATTTTTTAATAAATAGTATTCATCACTCTAAGGTGGCACTTTGAGTGATTGATGATCATGTAGAGGAGTAGGCACCATGGTTTTCCAATACCTACCTGGTATGACCGGCTTAATTTTTTTACATAAAGAGTTAATATTTGTATTCCCCATATTTTTTTATTATTATTTGGGTTTCCTTCAATATACATTTTCACTGGTAGTAGTGCATTCATCGTTTTCCCCTTTTGGGTCTCCATCATCCTCTTAGATCTTTACATGAAAAAAATGATATTTCATGAAGAGTTTTCATGAAAAATTAACGATAATAAACTCATATCATCACATAAATCTCTAATTTATCACATTTTTTATTTATAAATTACAATGATATGGGTCAAGATTTAATTCTACATGATCATGGTGAAATTCAACCAGATATATGGGGTTCTTCACCTCTTATCCAGTAGAATTCCTAGTGGATCAGTATCCATTATACTGTCACTATATATGTATTAAGTGATTTTTTATGGAGTATATATTTGTTTTTATGATTCTAATGTAAAATTTAAGGACATTTTTGATGACTTAATTTGGGATTTATGAAGTTAGGTCCTTGGGTTTCGTGTTTGTGTAATTTACATAAAGATATAATAGACATTACACATCTTTTTAAAGGCGACTAATTTGTTTAAATTCATTGGTGAATAAATATTTATAAGGATATTTTAATACACTCTCTAGTATCGACTGGAATTTGTAAATTTTTTTCTTATAATTATTTATGGTATGAATATTTTTGGTTATTTTCCATGATATACATAGAATAAGCTTAACACCTATTTTTATAAATTAATAATAATTCCAAATAATATATTTTCAAAATTTCAAATGAATATTTATCCAAATATATTTCTATTTTAATATATAAATATTTTTTAATGTATGTTTTATAATAATCTCTGTGTTGAAAAAATTTACTTCTATTTTCCTTAATAAAATGTAATTGAACCTTGTGATATTAATATTTCATATTATATTACATTATAACATGAATAAATAGAATTATATATGTATTGGATAAGGATCTAATATGGGTTGTTAAAAAATATATGTTTTCTTGTTTGAGAACTTGATTATTATAATATAATATTTTTCATGTTTATCATGTTATTCTAAAGAATGAAAATTGGTAGTTTTCATAGAACAATTAGGAATTTTAACGTTGTTTGTTTCTAAATCATTATGATAATTTTATCTCAAAGTAATAAATAGTGTATCATTTCATTACTCTGTACATAATTCATTTTCTAATTGTCATATCATAAAATTTATGAAAATATCATTTCACTATAACAAATAATTTTTAGATGTTATTAATTAAAATCTATTATTAGTTATTTGATTCTTCATTGGCGAGGAAACAGAGATGTTCATTACATGAAAATAAATGAATATTTAGTCACATGTTTTTTCATTGTGACTGGTTCATTTTTCAAAAAATAATTAATGTTTTTAAATAGTATATTGTTTATTTTATATGAACCATAAGAAAAACATTTGGTTAATTCAACTTATTTTCCCATTACCATATTTTATAAAAATTATTTCTTCAACCAAAAAATATTATTTCACTTAAAAACATTAGAACATTATGTAAAATATTGAATCGTGTTTTTTATTTTATTACTATGTATGTAATTATTTTTTTATTTATGATATATGGATTATTTTTTATGCTTAATAATATCAATTAAAACGACAACAAATAATTTATAATGTTCCAAATTTACACTAATAAGTATGTTTCATTTCTATTATATCAAAAACTCCCAACTTATGCTCACATAATTCATCATTGGGCCATACTAAAAATATATTTCTAATTAATAGAAATTTACTTAATTCATGACCTTGTTTACCATGAGTTCATAATAGGTGATCACTTTTTAATTATGGGATTATAATATTTCTAGTGTTTTAGGGAATGTTATATAAATATATACTTCATATATTATTATTAATATGATTTTCAACTAATTTTTTATAAATAACGTTTATTACCGTGACTTTTGATCTATATAGACTGATGTTTTCATGAATAAATTTTATCCTGATTGTTTCTACATGTTTTCAAATATGATTTATGTCATTGATACATGTAACATTATCTTCTATTATGTTTAAACAAGAAATAATACTAATGGTAGTGATATAATCTATATTTATATGTTAATGGGTATATTAAAATTATTTTGAGAGTAATGGTATACATGGTAATTACTTATATATAACATAGCATCATTGTAATTATTTAATGAAAGAATATGTCATGTGGGGAGTTATTGAGATCCTTTTGGGTATTCAAATTCCCTCTTTCCACAAGGTGACCATCATCCCTGACATAGCATGAACCTTTCCGTTCCCATAGAATGTGTATTTAGACCACAACATGTTATAAGAATACATTCACCCTATGATAGTAAAATGTCGACATTGGGGTCATCATGTCAGACCCTAGGCTAGGCAAGAAGCATTTATGTTAAATACAAACATTCCCCTTATTCAGTGTTATTTTTTCATGGTGATTAATTAAATTTTATACTATTAACTCTTAATATTTATTTATTTTAGTTAAAAAATATTTCTAAAATATTTTACTATATATGTATATAAATAACTATAATTTTTCATTCTTAAAAATGATTAATAATTATTTAGTTGAGGAATGTTGGCGGTGACTTCTTAAGTATATATTTTCTAATACCATGTAGAAACATTCTCTAGTAAATATAGCTTTACATGTATAATTTTAGTAATTGAATATATAGAGTGATGAATGGGAAATTATACTTTTCATCTAGGAGAAAATGTGGGAACTTATGGTTTATCCATAACATGATTTTATATTTTTATGGTATTTTTTTGTTTTATAATTTAAATAATTCCAAATATCCCTAAATAATTTTTAGTTTTTTCATATCTTTGGTGATGTTATTCCTTCTTTTATATTTTTATTTTTATAATATAGGGTGCATCTTATATAGTTGTTTGCATATATTTAGTGGTAATAATATCATTTTTGGGCATAATATTGTTATAGAGGATTTAATCATATTTGGAAACGTTCAACCTATGGATTGGTTATTTTGATCTAGATAAGATAAAAAGTCATGAAATATTTTATTATTAAAAATATCTAATCTATTCCCTATTGGTAAACACATACTCGCCAGACATGTTTCCAAACATTAAGAAATGGGGAATTCTCATAGGGATGTTGTTTATGTGATATAGGTATGAATTTTCTATCTTGGGTATAGAGGAATCATTATAAACGTGTTATTCCATCCCATGATTCACATAGATCATGAGTATAAAAGTCTATATTCGTACAAATTGGTTCAAATTGCATATCATGTATATTCTTATTAGTTCATCCATTATTGTTCAAATATATTGTAAGAAAATATGTTTTTGATGTTATATTATTTAATCATTGGAGTACATTAGTATGGTTAATGTATGATAAATCACTGGAGATATTAAATATTTGTAAAGTATGCAAATATCGTAGCACTTGTGAATACTTTTAAGGTGAAACCATGATTTTTCTATAATTCAGTGTCATGACTGAATATTTTGGTGAAAATATTCATGAAGGAAAACCCCACCATTTATCATGTTCTGGCGAGTTACCTGGGTGATGTTGGGTAAATATTAGTTAATATAGTAATAGATAAAGCATAAAGTTAATTGAAAATACGTTTACCATTTCAAACTAGAATAATTTTCATTCAAAATGCCCGTGCTGGTCACACTGTGGTCGGAGAAATTTTAAATGTGTAGTCAACCTATGTGAAATTAATAAGAAATAACAATGCAATAATGATCCTAAATAATTCATAGTAGGAAAATTTATATATTTTTTTATCCTAGTGTATGGTATTTGAAATATTTTATGGATATTTATATCCCAAAAATTACAGATTACATCAAAAGTGATGAAATTTAAATTCAGGAAACCATATTAGGGAGTCCCACACCCTGGTAATGACCATTGTAACCATAAAATAGGGAGAGTATTTTTTTCCATGAAGCATGGAATTATACAATATTATATTCTAGGTCTAACATCATAATCCCCAAAATAGGAAATTTTAATCCATATCCAGACTACATATACCCATGAAAAATAGTTTAATAAAAAGTATCTCATCATTGAGGAGGGAAATTTCAGAATTGGGTTTTTTGGATATGAAGTAAACGTGGGTAGTTAGGTGTGGATAAATGGTGCTGGATGTTGTATCGCATAAAAGAGTTATATGTAATGATAATTGAGGAAAAACTGTATAGAATATATATTATGAAAAGTTAAATGATATCACTAGTATTTTTTACTAAATGATAGGGGGAATAACATTTTTTGACTTAGGGGTGGTTAATGATCAGTTTGAAGAATCATTGTATGGATACATGTGAAATGTTTAAGAAATACATATTTAGAGAAATTATTATTTAATTTACGAGAGAATAGGTGGAGGAAGGCATGAGAGATAAAATTATTAAACACATATTGGATTATAAGAGTAAGAAGAGATATATTGTGTATATTATTCATATGATGTTTAGATAATTTGAAGGAACATAATATGACATCTAGTGGTGGAGATGAAAGGTAATAATAATATTTTATTTAAGTTATTATATTTTTCTAGAAATGTTTATTATTAATTTATTTTTGTGTAAGAAATATATTCCAGCCACACATCTAGGAGTTAGTTTCATTATGAATTAAAGAAGGAGAAATAATTAAATGATGTTTAATGGGTCATCAAATAAGTTTTTCTGATGCAAGTGATGTTTCAATGTGAATATATATTATCCCTTATATATATAATCATTTTTAAATTACTAAATGTATATAAACAATTATTTATATGACATTGATAAGTACATCTAAAAAAATATTTTCTCTATGGATTGGTAGTTCATCTGTACTGTATTATTATAAAATATTTAGTGTATATTATTTTCATCAATTATATTATAAAATTGGAGGCGTATTCTCCTTGTATTAAGACTTTGGGGTAGACCATGTAAGATGAATACATCATATACATGATTTATTTTATTCTTTCAAATTTATTAAATGTGATTCATGTCAAAGTACAATGATAGATTAACCAGGTTCTATTTAGAAGGGGAATAGTGTTTGAATTTACTAGAGGATCAAAAAAGTGTAATATTTTTGAATTACTCAAACCCTGATTTCTCCTCACCCCTCTTAGCATTATTCATGTCAAAATCGACTCAACAGATGAATTAGAGAAAACATGTTTTGATGTAATTTTTATTGTATAAAAAATTATAGATTTTAAGCATACCTAGAATTAATGATTAAGACTATATTTTTTAGATGAGATGATTTTGAGGATTGGAAAAATAAATAAATATATATATATGATATTTCATGCATGCGGTAAGGGGGTTATGAATTACATATAAAGATATTATGATTTTTTAAGGCTCATGAGACTGTTGGAGATGTGTGGAAATGAAAGATTCCAATGAAATCTCTATCTAATCAAGTTTACATTAAAACAAATCCTTATAAAAAATCATTCAATATGTTAGAAAATTGAATGTGATATATGTGAAAATACAATAGGTTAATAATATGGGTGTATTGACCTCAAAATCCTATGATGAATGAATTATTTCAAACGGAAATAATAATAATAATAATAATAATAGTAATTATAAAAATAATAATTAATATTATATCATTAAGAAAAACAATAATATTGAGGTGGAAACATATAAATCCATTATGAAAAGTAATTATATTTTTTAAAAAACATGATTATAAAAATGAAAATGTAATGTTTTGATTAGATATTGATAGTTGTTTGTATTATAATTATGATATCAAAACTACATCATGTTGTTCATCAATAACTTGTTCATGAAACAATATAGATAAGATCATGTACTTATATGGTAAGGTAGGCCAATATGAGATTATCTATATATTGAATTGTTGATAATAATATGATAAGTATTCTGGGGAATACAATGAATGTGTGGACATAATTATATTTTGGAATGAAGGATCAAATTTGTAAATTCCATCGATCAGATAGTTTATTACATGGCTATAAAAGGTTGGTTTTGACACCCCAAGCAAAAATTATCATAAGATAAAGACTACCATATTTCCATGTGGGTGTGATATGTATAATGGGGAGACTATGCCCCCTGGTTATAGAGTTAAAATATAATTAATATAAGAAATATAAACATTGAATAAATTTAATTTGTGTGTAACTGATGGAAACAATTAAATATTGTGGAAATAAACAATAAAATTCCATTGAATATTATAATAAATAATAAATGAAAAATGTATTCAGAATATGGAATGTAACAAAAATTCATCCAATAAAGAATACAAATTAAATACTAGAAGAATAAAAAGACCTTGGTCGTAAAACCCTTGTTCATCAAGTTTCGATATATCAGCCTTTAAAACAACCAAAAATAATTGAAAGGTCCTTTTCCAATTTCCATACATGTATCCATGTAATCATCTCATTTTCCAAATGGTTTCTTGAATAGGGATTGATTATAACTCAGTAGGTTGACATGAATGTGTCCAAATATTACTACTTTGATATCAAGTGTATGTAATAATGTATTTAAAAGTCTATTTATAATGTAAAAAATTAAATTTACACCACATTAATCTAATTAAGTACAATATTGGGATATTTCTTACCATGTATCCAGAATATTCCAAAAGGTACTATATAAATAATGGAAAAACATTACATACCTTGGTGCCATGCTAAAATTTCTCTGAGAATGTCTCACAACCATGCCATCCAGAACCACACAAACATGTTAATACATAACCATATAACTAAGGTATATATCACAAAAAACTGGGTCAAACCCAACTATTTGAGAATTTCATCATTTAATCAGGGTCAATCATGATATATAATCATTTCATCGTGTTTTAGGGCCACACCCGATATATAAGAATTTCTATATTCATTAGGGTCCAAGACTAGTATATAAGATTTTAATAATCATGTAGGTCTAAGCATGGTATATAATAATTTTTTTATGCGTCACTATGCATTTAATTCTATATAATCATTTAAATAGGTCATCAAAGAAGAGGACTTATAAAAGATATTAGAACATTTAATCACAACACATGTCATAAAAAAAATATGTCTAAATATCCCATAATCAACGGATAGTTATGAAAATTATTTTCAGTTGATTCATAACCAAAAACATTTTTATTTTCTCAATAATCTGGTAATATCATGGTTGGTCTATCTCAATAAAACCCCTCAAATTCATGTCCTTCTTAAAATACATTATTACATTAAACAATTAATTTATAAACGTGGGTATGTTCACATGAACGATATCCAAAATCTATGTCAATAACCAATAGGATAGAAAGTTACTCCCTGAAATAAATACCATTTATTATATTTATTCATTTGGAACATGATATGTTGGTCCAATTAATATACATCACATACATTGAAAATATCAAACCATAAGGTTATGGTTTAGACCCATACTATTATGTGATGATTGAACAATACTTGTAACAGAAAAAACCCTGGAATGAGATGGTTTTGATGTTATTAAGGTGGAACCAAGAATCAAATACTAGATTGTGATATCCTAAATCAAGGAGGTTATCCAAAATCATCAGGAAGGTATCCCGTTGTATTGAAGTGGAAGTTGTACGCTTGAGGAAATAAAATTTCAACCTCAAGGGACATTTTGATACTGGTGGTCTGGAAATTAATCGACAAGTAATATATTAGAACATTATTTAAGTAATTATATATGTATATTTTGAAAAATGGTCTCTTTATATTAATATTTAATTCACACAAACTTTACATGGTTTGATATTGGTTCATGATGTGTGTCCACATAATGTCGTTAATTAGTTAAAGATATAAATCTAGTCGAATATGACACATCATGAACTATGTTTAAACAAAATGTAAATGTTGTTTACATAGTTGTGGGTTTATTTTCCTTATAAAACATGAACTCCATTATTGGTTCTCACTTTTCCAATATCCTATGGTAGAACCAGACCGAATTATTCATGATATCCACTTTTTCAAACAATATAAATATCTAAAATTTAAGTTATTTTTCCAAAAAACCATCTCTATTCCTAAACAATATTCATGTACCAAGGCTCAAAAAATTTAAAAAGGATATACCATTAAAATTATGGAATCATACAACCTCCCCACCATAGAATATCTCATCCTTGATCATCTATATTATTTATTGTAGGGTATTATTGAACAAGTCTAGCAGTTGTGTTCCCATATCAAGCTACCTCTCCCAGGTATCCTCTTAAACAATCTAAAACATCAACTACACTAGAATATAATTATTCACACAATAACAGATATATCTATCACTACGATTCAAAATCTATAATAGATTCTCCTAGATGGATTCATTAACACTAATATTGATATCTTCTACATCAATCACATGAGAATGATTGGGATTAAATCTATGAATCTCTGACACATGTAACACATCATGAATGAAACTGCTTGGATATGGATTGGATAACTGGCATGTCACTGAGGTGACCATATCAGCTATATTAAATGGCCTTAAAAACATGTGTTCCAAAATTCCATATTTCCCAAAACAACATTCCCCAACCTAGGTGACAACGAAAGGGAAACATGACGACCGACCTCAATCTCCTTAGATATTCTCTGATGGTAGTATACAATTTTTACATGATATTTATGGTCTCCAAAGATTACTTAATCAATTATACCATGAAATATGTCTATTTCACACGACTAAGCCAAAAATATATCCATCTCACCTTTATCCAACAAACAAGTAGGTGAATGACATTGTGTACCATAAAAATCCACAAAAGGAACCATTGGAATATATTTTATAAGTTGTTATTTTATGAAAACTCCATGATTTTCAAATTCTACTTCCACAAAACACCAAAAAATATAACAAAATATCCCAATATATCCTCAAAAACAAGAATAGTCCTCTCATATTAACTTCTAATTGGAGGATGATAATGCATTCTCAATGTAACTTATGTTCCCAAATCCGTATGAAGAGACTTCTAGAAATATTATGTTAAAGGATAAACTCTGTTGTAAATGACACTCCAAAGAATACCATGAATCTAAAATACCTTGAGCACATAAATACCACCCAGATCATCTTTATTAAAGGACTCTATAATTTCAATAAAAAGGAGACGTCGTCATCAATGAAGCCAAAATATCCCATGAAGCACCATTCATATGGCATGTCCTTGGTAATTGTATCTCAATGTTGTAGTGACATTATCCAAATTCCACTCAAGAATGGGAATGTGATGCAAAATCCCAAATAGCCTCTGATGATCATCTTTCACATGCTGACAAGTTAAAAATAATATCAAAATACTCAATCCATATTAATCATTGCTAACATCTAGTATTGTAAATGGATATCCTAATAGGTAGCTATCAAACTAGGATATAACGTCCATGTATAAGAATAAATTTATATCATTAGATCATCACACTAGCCTGTGGAAACCAATAATCATATATGAAAAAGAAGAAAATTTCCACTACCAATATACCACCATGTTGTTTTCTCCCAAAATATATGATGTCTTTTGTTATTAAGACCCCCATATCGGAGAACTACTCGATCATGATCCGGTCTAAAAGAACATGTATAACAGACATTGAGGCCAGAGAAACTCATCCATGGTACTTATAAACAACTTGATTCATGCTCATATAGAGATCCATTATCAACAACTAATTGTGAGACCCTCACTCCCTTTACATGGTTATTCCTGCTTAATAAAATGAGAATGATGTTGCCCTTTCCCAATGTATCATCCAACTCAAAGAAAAATAACTTTAGATACTTAACCCACATCCACTGATAAATGTTTAGGTCTTGAAATGAAAATATATACAGGAGGATCTTGTGTTATTTATATACCACAAACCAACTACCCATGAGAAAATTCATCTGGAATCTCATGTAATGTACCACTGATGCTAACTCCAGTGCATGAGAAAGATAATTCTTATCATGCTGTATCAAATGTCTGGAGACATAAAAAATTACTTGAACCTACTGCATAATTTTTTTCCATGTATAATTGAAGAAGTGACATAGTAAAAGTTATATTATTTAACTAGATTATTTAGAATGTGAAAAGGTTTTGAGGTCATACTAATTTTCATCTCAGGAAAATACCTCATGAGAAGCTGATAAGAAAAATTTCACTCCATGTTTGGTTCGACATGATATCTGAGATTCAATACTGGAGAAGTCTATGAAAAGGTGTAGATAATATAATTTAAAAACATTAACACTCCACATATAGAAGGAATTATGAGGCTTCTTGAAATATACCATGGATTCAACTTTCATTGGGTCTTCTAACACTCGTGCTTCTATGATGACATAGGAAGTTCATTATTTCTATACCAATAGTTCATTTGATTAGATTGTTGTAAAACCAATGATCCCTCAATGTACTGGAGACGATTTCAAGTTTTTGTGAATGATATTCTACTGACTGGGAGTAAAATAAGATATCATTGACAAAACCACCACAAACTAGTCCATAAAAGGATGAAATATCATATTTATCAACGATATGAATATTTTTGTTCCATTTTTCAGATGAAATTGCATCACTATGATTTCATTAAAGCCATGTCTACTATTATATATTATTTAAGTTATGCACCTTTTTCTCACACTCAACTGATTGTATCCTGAAAAATAAATTGATCTTTGATAAAATATTAGCACCAATGATTGATAATATCATCAATGTAAAGGAGGGGATAATATTTGTTTACCCTCATATGGTTCAAAATATGGTAGTCCACAAACTAGCAGAAAGACGGATCTTCATTCCTAGGAACATGAACTGAAGAACCCCAAGGAGATGTACTACTTGGAGGTAGACTTTAACATGTAGATCATATAACTGATCATTAAACTCTTGATGCTCTACTATTTCTATAATATATAGTGGGATAAAAACATGATCTTCTCCCAAAAAAACACAATCCCTCAATCAGGACTTAATACATGAAAATAGTCTAGAAGGAAGTCTGAAATTTCATCTACCACTAGAGGAAAAGAATCATTACGCTTTCTATAACACCCCGAGATTTTATGAAAAATATTATTTTAATTAATGTCTTGTGTTTTATTCTAAACCAAGATTACCTTGCGCTATACGCAACACCGTATTAGCTTGTAGTATACGCCTCACTATTCTTGGATCGTGTTACACACAATTTTGATAATAGTTATTCTACGCAACATTGAGTATATATATATATATATATATATATTCAATGTATCAATGAAATATGGTTGGATTCTGTTATACGAAACAACGAAGGATTATTTCACAACATGCAACCCTGACTTGGCTTGCATTACACACAATCACGACCTTCCTCGATAGCGGGTGTTGTACGCAATACCGGGTTTTAATAAACAATGTTATATTATTATAATATTTTCATGAACTAGCCGTTATAAATAGTATTAAATAAAATTTGAATTTCATAACATTATTATTCATCTTACACATTTCTAGAATATGGTATAAGAACAAAATAATTTTTTCGGGTAAAATAAGTATTTTTCAAAAAATGCAGTTTTGCTGCCTTTTGATGGCGCACCCACTTTAAATCTAGTTTTTGAAATGTTTATAAGTTCAATTTGACAAAATAAAATTCTTCTTTGGAATCAAGAAATAAAAATTTACTTTGGATAAATTTTTCATATTATTCTGGTAACTTTCACATTTTAATGAATAGTAAAAACACACTATATTTTAATTAAAAACAACTTTTTTCATCGTAATATCTTATGTGGTTAAATTATAATATTGAATGGTTTTAAAGTATAAATAGAATATATTTTTACCATTTAATATAATGTATGTCATTAGCATTGATTTTACCTTGAATTCGTAGGTTAAATCAATTCAATCTTTTGCAGTGTTTTAAACAAAAACTCCTTAATTTTAATTTAATTTCTGCAACTTCTGTGTATTGAATTTTAAAAAATGGATTCCATATTTGGAATCAGTGGGTCCAAATTATGTTAATAGGATACTTTTTATTTTTGGGAATTATGAATAATAACTACGGTAAATTTTATTTACCATAGTTAAAGGTAAATCGGGTAATTAAGGGTAAATATAATATTTTAAAATTACCCTAAAAAATGTCAAATTCCTATTGGATGACTAAAATTAGACCCATATAACCTAAGGGTCTGATTAGATTCATTTAAATAAATTTTTTCAATGAAAATAATTTAATTATTATTAAAATCAAAGAATGTGACAACATGTCACTTTCTTAAATCATATAAGTATAATAATTTTAATCTAGTGATAAACTTCATGAAACTTCGAACATGAAAAGTATCCAGAAATATAATACAATTATATACATCATAGGAATTTATTTATAATTTTAGGGATTAAATAATTATCATTTATTATGACACAAAGATGATGCAGTAATTGTCTTATTAATGAAATATTGACATAATTGATGTTATAAATACCCAAATAAATGTAATTTGAGACTTTTTATGAATTCCAATAATTTTATAGGTTAATATGACATGTTAGTATTGATTTAATTAACTGTTTTAGAACTTATAATTCTGTTATTATTTTCACAAAAATCAATTATTTAACTTAATGTTAAATCTAAATGATAAGGTTAAAATAGGAACCTAAACTTGTCTAAATTCTATTGGATGAGAGGATTTCGACCCATCCTCACCTTAGCATCTAAATAAATCAATTTGGAGCTATTTAAAACCGATCTTGACTTTATAATAAAATAATATTTTTAGTTTTTCCAAAGGAGCTCCTCTCCTCTCTTATAAAAGGGCACCTCCTCCCTCTCTTCCTCACACAACTTTGAGCCTTCAAGCTTGGCCCACCCCTGTCCAATTATCCTCTCCACTTCCCTAGTAACATCCTAGAGGTTCTGGTCTTCCTCAAAGACCAATTTTGGTAACCTAAGAGGAGGTCTCAAAGAGGCGCTTCAAAGAAGAGGTAATTTCTGTTACCAATTCATTCACCTTTATTTCTTCTTCCACTTCTTCTTCTAAGGTTGTTTCATTATGAAGTAATAACATCAGTACCACTAATATACTGATATTTTATTATAAATATGAAACAACTCTAATTAACCTTCTATCCATCCTATGGAAAAAGGAAATCACCGCGCGTGCGTACGTACGGAATACTGTCTCCACGCCGTGGTGTAATCTGCTTTTCCACCAACACCTTACATGGATGGGTATTATGGTGTAAAAAATAACTGTACATAGTTATTTTAACATTATAATGATTCTGATATATTGTATCATCCACTCCAATTCAATTCAATAATTATGGAAATGATATCATCGTTCGTGCGTACGTACGGACTACCGTCTCCACGACGGGATGAGATTCATTCTCCATGTTAACCATTTAAGAATGATTACAAAGTATATATAAGAAATAATAATGAAATATATGAAATTATAAAGCTACTGGATTTATGTATATATATATGTATGTCATCTACTTACTTCCATTCAAGACAATAAGGAAATGAAAACAGCGTTCATGCGTACGTACGGACTACCGTCTCCATGAACGGTGTTTTTCATTTCATTTATCTATCTACTATATATATATATATACTGAATATATGTGATATATAAATCATATTTTATATTCTGTAAGTAAGTAAATCATGATATAAGTAATAATAATTTCATGAACAACAAGTCAAAACACGTACGATAAATGAAACGATTTTACCCAAAACGCTTCTTTAACATGGAATTTACAAAAGAATGGGTAATATAAAGTCATAAGTGAACCATATATGATATCATAACAATTAATATGATTCTGTAATAAGTCAATGACATTATTTAAATCATTATACAGGATGTTCGGACACGTCCGAAGAAAATCGGACGTAAGGTAAGGGAAATATCACAATCTCATTTTTATCCGAGATTATTTATAATTTAGTATTTACTGGGGTGTATTTTATCATCAACATCCATGCTTCCTAAATATGTAATATTATTTCCATTCTCCTAAAATTGTTTAAATCCTATTTTACCCTTCGGTGAGTTTTTAGTAAAAGATATGAAAGGAATCTTTTTTCGTTTTTCGTACGAGGTACTTTTTTGACTTTTCCGACAAAAGTACAAAGTGTGTTTTTTTAAACTTATACGGAATGAATGGATTTTTAAAACATTATTTCCAAGAAGCTTCCTTTACAAGTTTTTAAAGTTTATTTTTAATCACCTTCTTTTAGTTTAAAATTTTATGACATGTTAAGAAAGGAAAAATGTTTTTGAAGTAGAAAGGATATTTTCCTCAAGAATGGTGTTCAAGTGTTTTATCAAAATTATTTTCCATCTAAGATAATAAAGGGTTCTGTTTTTTATCCCTATTATTAAATTTATTTTATTATTTTTTGATGGAATTATTTTTATTAATTTTTTTTATATTATATGAATTGTTTTATGATGTCACGATGTTTAAGATTTTCATTTTTATTACATGGGTTATGCAATGATGTATGATTTATGATTTTGTGGCACACATAAGAATGGTATCATTATGAGATGGGTGGGACCTATATCTCCCTCCAATGAATTGGGTAAAGATTTCATATCTCATGAGATAGTCATGGATGGAATGATAGGTTATACCGGTTCAGTGAAACAGGACTGAAACGAGGGTGACTTGATTCAGAAAGGGACTTTGTCCATTAAGATAGTCTTGGAAATGAGTCATGACTAACAAGAAATGATTCTCTAAGATTATGTGTGTATGACACAAAGTTTCATGTTTTAAGTTATGCTTAATGGGATTTCATTTCACTACTATGATTTATCCCATGTTATGAAATTATGCTCTCTTTTGCAGGTTAACATTTCCAAAAGTTATGTTCTTATGAATATGATGTGATTGATTTTTCTTTTGTTTACCCTTACTGAGCATTTGAGCTCACCCTTTTATGTTTTCTTTTCCCCATGATATAAAGAATGGTTTTATGTAAAAAAAGGGAAGATCTTTATGAGAGATATTGAAGATCTTTCACCACGATTAGAAGATTACGTTCCGAGTTTCTAAAGACACTAAACTATTACGATCCTTGTGTGTGTGTTTTTGTTATGTACTAAGTATTCCGAAAAAGTAATGAATGTCCATGTATGATAATCTTCGGGTCTCTACACTTTCTACCATTATTTATAGAATGATCTGTATTTTTAGCCGTGAGTTAATCCAATCATTAGTAAAATTGTAATGCATGACCAGCATATAGATCCCAATAACACTAGTGAAAATATCTACTGATTAATAGAGTTATAAAAGAAACATTCGTTTGATATAAGTTTATATGAGACTAGTATAGACTTAACCAATTCATCAAAAAATCAAATCAAAGACTGTCATTTATAGTAATAATGGCTAAAAAAAGAGTATCCAAAAATATATATATAACACTAAATAAATTTTTTGATATTTTAATGACTTAGGTTTTGAAATAAGGGACTTATTAATATTTTAGAAAATATTTCAGAGCTGCGTAATTTTTCGGTGCAGTTAGATAAGTCCCAGGTGCCTCGATGAAGTGATATTAAAAATAGTAAATATTTTTTTCCATGCACATGCAGTTTAACTCAAAAAGTAAACAACACCCATTTGGAGTCACAGATCTAGATTTGGAGACCTATGTTTAGTTATTAATGTTGTTTTTACCATACCAGTGACCTAATTTCATCCATGACGAGAATTTATATTAGAGGTGTTTTTATGACGAGGCATTATGAGGTGGATTTAATTAATTGAAAAATTAATTAATATCTAACATAATCGCATCCCTCCCCTAGTTTTGTTTCACATGATACAGAGGGGAGGAAAACACCCCTCTTCTCTCTCGATCCCATATGAGATGAACAAAAACAATGCAAAAACAACATGATGAGGTGTTTCAAAATCATTGTTTCTAGTGCATAATTCCATCATATTGAAAAACAGAATGATAAGAGCTTCATTCTAGACCGAATGATTCAACATTCCACTGATGAGGTAGGACAATTTGCGTTTTGGCCATGATCCCCTTTTTTCACACTGTTTTAAGGATCTAGTCCACATAAAATTTCTCGAGATCCCATCTAGGTTGATATACATGATTTGGGGTATGTTGGGTTGAATTGAAGGGTTTTTCAGGTGCTTCATGACTACAATAATCATCTAAATGGTGTGTAGTTCAGTGAAACATGCCCTGTAGCTTATCTTATTCAGGGAAGATAATCATTTGCGGATACATGACGTGTATAGGGGCTACACCCTATGTAGTTCCCTATATCATGTTACCATGGGACATATATTGAATGAATGTGCGAAAAAATGGCCGCCTACTAACACACGACCAAAATAAATGGTATCTAGTACATGGATACAAGAAAACTACATTTGAAGGTGGTCATTTAGTCTAATCACACTATTTAGTATGGGATGTTCATCGAGTAAAGGTCACTGATTTCCGGTCTGTATAGAAGTGGAACACGACCATAGGCCAAGTGATGAGTGTAGAGACCGAAATCCTGACATACATGGACATTAAATTAAATTTTCAAAATACTTAATACATAACAAAAATAGACACACAAGGACAGTAATAGTTAAGTGTCTTTGGAAATTCGCAATGTAATCTTCCAATCGTGGTGAAAGAGCTTCAACATCTCCCATAAAGATCATCCCCTTTTGGTATTCTTACCTAAAACCATTCTTCAAATCCTGGGGAAAAGAAAACATATAATGGGTGAGCTCAAATACTCAGTAAGGGTAAGCATGGATAAAATAAAACAAATCATATACATTTGAACTTAAAAACATGAACATAATGTTTAAACATCAAAATCTTGGGCAATGACATAAAACATGGCAGTACATAAGGCATAGATCATAAAGAAACATTAATCATGATAAAATATCATGGGAATAAAACATGTAATTTTGGAAACCGTTAAGCACATGTTATGATTTCTATAGTAGCCAATACATTTCTTCCAAGATCTTCTTAGTGGACAAACTCCCATTCTGAATCGAGTTCACTCCTCGTTTCAGTACTATAACACTGATCCAGATTAACTTACCATTCCAGCCAGGACTATCTCATGAGATATAAATATTTACCCAATTCATTGGAGGGAGATATTGGTCCCACCCATCTCATAATTAAATCATTCTTTCTTGTGCCACAACATAAACATAAATCATTCATCATAACCCAATGAATAAAACGTCTTTCATAAACATCATCCCATCATAACATAATCCATAATAAATGGATATCATTTCATCATAAGAAATGTGAAACCATGTAAATCATAGATACACGACACATTAAACATACACATATTAAATAATTTCATCTTATATGGAAAATGTTTTTGATAAAACACTTGAAATGAATTATTGAAGAAAATATCCATTCTTCTTCAAAATAATTTTCTTTCACAAAATGCCATGTAATTTTAAAAGAAAAGGATTTTTTTGAAAATAATCATTAAATCATGTAGAGGAAGCTGTATGTGAATAAGGCGTAGTGAAACTGTAAAAATCCGTTCATGTTGTATCAGTTAAAAAAACATTCTTCTCGTACTTTTGACAGAAAAGTCAAAAAGTACCTCGAATGGTAAAGAAAAGAAATATTCCTAAAATACGATGTGGTAAAAGTAAAAAGGGTAAAAATGACATTAAAAATACATGGAATAAAATTAAAAAATTTATGAAAACATTTTTAGAACATATGGACATGGATAATAAACATAAACCTAGTAAATACTTGTGAATAAACAATCTCGGATAAGAATGAGATTGAAATAATTATCCCTTACCTTAGGTCTGATATGCTTCGTACGTTTCTGGACCTCCTGTATAATGATTTAAATAATTTCATTTACTTATTATAGAATCATATTCATTGTTATGATATCATATATGGTTTACTTATGACATTATATTACCCGTTATTTTGTAAATTTGATGTAAAAGCAGCGATTTGGGTAAAATCGTTTCATTTATTGTTCGTGTTTCGACTTGTTGTTCTTGATATTATTACTTATATCTAGATTTAAATAATTCTAGAATTTAGAACATTATTTATATATAATATATATTCATAATATACATATATATATATATATATATGATAGATCGATTAATGAAATGAAATACACTGTTCATGGAGACGGTAGGTCGTACGTACGCATGAACGCTGTTTTCGTTTCCTTATTGAATTGAATGGAATTTAGTAGATGACATAAATATATATATACATAAATATAGTATAATTATTTATCATATATTTCATTATTATTCATTATATACACTTTATAATCATTCATGAATGGTTAACATGGAGAATGAATCTCATCGCGTCGTGGAGACGGTAGTCCGTACAAACGCACGAGCGATGATATCATTCCGATGATCATGGAATTGTATTTAAGTGTATGTATAATATTTCAGAATAAATATCAATTTTAAATAATCATATATAGTTATTTATTTACACCATTATACCCATCCATGTAAGGTGGTGGTCGAAAACAGATTACACCACGGCGTGGAGATGGTATTTCGCACGTACGCACGCGTGGTGGTTTCATTTTCTGTAGGATGGATAGAAGGTGAAATAGGGTTGTTTCATATTTATAATAGCATATAATAATATATTTAATACTGATGTAATTAATTAATAATGAAACAACTAAATAAGAGTAAGTAGAAAAAGAAAGAAACATGGAAGAGTCAGTAGAAGAGATTACCTCTTCTTCGACGCACCTCCTTTAAACTCTTTCTTAGGGCACTAGAGTTGGTCTTTTTAGAAGACCGGAACCTCTATGATATAATGATACTGGTTGAGAAGAGGAATTGGAAGGGGTTGGCTGAGCTTCAAGGATCAAAAGGTTGTGAAGAGAAGAGGGAAGGGGTTCCCTTTTTATAAGAGAGAAGAGGGGTACCTTTGGAAAAGCATAAAATATTATTTTATAATAAAGTCATATTCAGTTTATAATAGATCAAAATTTATTTAATTATAAGATAATGTGGGGATTGGTCTAAATCCTCTAAACTAATTGGTTTTAGACAAGTTTAGGTATCTATTTTAACCTTATCTTTTAGATTTAACTCTAAGTTAAATAATTTAACTTTTACCATGCCTTCTTGTTTTCTTACACTATATGGTTAATAAACATACTATAACCACCCAAACGAACCCCAAGTGGTTCATTATTAATATATATAACCTTATATAAGTCATTTGGAAGAACCTTAGTTTTTTATGAATATAATAACAATTAATAATATAATATTTGTTTTAAGAACTATTTTATGTCAATTTTGACACTATTTGGTAATTGATTTTTGTGAAACTCATAAAAGAATTATTTGTTCGAAAAAAGTTAATTAAATCAATAATAACATGTCATATTAACATATAAAATTATTTTAATTCATAAAAAGTCTGAAAATAGATTTATTTGGGTATTTATAATATCAATTATTTTAATATTTCATTATTTAGGTAATTACTGCATCACCATTACGTCATAAATAACTTAAATTATATAGTGTCTAAAAGTTATAAATAAAATAAAATTATGTAGGAAATATTTTTATCTTTCTAATGAATATTTAAAGTCTAATTTATCGTATGTATAACCCTATATTAAAAATGGTTTAGTTATTAAACTTTGATTTTAATTATTTTAAATATTTTTTAAATAAAATAATAATAAATGTCCTAATCTAATACATGAGGATCTAAATGATATTATTATATTCCTATGGTTGTTTTTAGTCGAATTATATTTATCCAATAGAATTAGAACATGTGTTAGGGTAATAATAATATCATTTTTACCCTTAATTACCATATTGACTTTTAACCGTGGTAAATAAAATTAAAAAGTGACTATTCACTTGAAATTATTTTTATCTTATTGAACCACATTTTACACCTTGATATTAACCGTGTGTCTTGAATTTTTTAAATTCCACTCACAAAAGCGGAAAAATTATGTTTTATGTAAATTTTAAAATTCTCCTAGGAGGTGGGTAAAAGACGGCGAAAATATCAATAACATTTTTATATATCTAAAATTGTTATAAAATGACTCAAATGAATTACATTGAATTTATATAGATGTTATTTATCAATTTTTCTGAAAAATAAATTTAAATAAAATATATATTTATTTAAATAAAAAGTCGGTTTTTAAATAGTAACCCAGTGTTTTCACTATTCATCAAAAATTGAAAGTTTTCAGAAAAATACCAAAACATCACCCTAGGATATTTTCAATATTCTGAATTCAAAAATGAAGTCCATTTTGAAATATAAAATTTATCAAATTTCAAAAAGTGGGTATTACTATTCATAATGGATAGTTTATATAATATTTTAATGACATATCGTTGTTTAGTGAAACTCGATATTGCGTACCACACACACTATTGTGGAAGGTCGTGATTGCGTGTAAACAATCCAAGTTAGGGATGCATGTAATGAAATCACCTTTTGGTGTAGCGTAAACAGAAGACATCTATGAAATTAAAAAGAATATTTTTCATAAAATCTCGGGGTGTTACATTCTACCCCCCTTAAAATGAATTTCTCCCTAAAAATTCGTCAGGGTTATAAATGGTTTACTACTTGAAAGTTTCTCCCATAGAAACCCACACCGTAAAAATGAATAACAAAACATGACTTTAAAAACTAACGTATGAAATGTAACGGTTACCCAAATTAACTAATAACTGGGTTTCCACATAGGAAAACATAGGTGAAAATATGGATATGGAAGAGAAATATAACCATCAACTTCTGATGAAGAGTAGTAGAGGACATGGCTATGAAAAATACAACAATCACAAAGCCATAAATTTGTGAGGATCTAAGGTACCATCCGATTCATCAGATATGAGAGCACTAGGACAACATTTTTTTTGTTTTCAAGATCATTTCCCTAGAGTTGAAGAATTTGAATTAGAAGAAATACTTACATTATTTTGGTATCATCTCACCGTTTCTCGTGCCTAGAACAATATCTACTTCATCTATTAAAGAAATGAAGCTGAATTTTTCTTCTATGAAGTATTAGTAGATTATGTGATAGAATGATAGGTCATTCTATCTATTTCTATCGCAAAAAGATTAGCACAATTTATTAAATATACAGAAGTCCATCTATGCTGAGACATATAGTATATGGTTCCAAAAATGGACTTATACATTAACTATCAAACTGTTTAATAAAATAAAACTAATTTCTACTAACCAGGGACTTCTTGTAGGCCAGTGGTAGGTGATTAAGGCCTCTCACACTTCGGTTGTGGGTCCGATTCCCGCATCCTTGTCTGAAATGAAGGGTTGTCACCCGTCCTACGGGTTGTCTTTTTTTTCTAAAACTACATTATTATAACTTTCCATTAATAATATCAACAAAAGTTCTAACCATACACAATACTATATTTTTTATAACTTAATTCATTCCAATATTTTGGCTTATCCAAAATACTTAAGTCGAAGCTCAAATTATAAAGAAAATGATTAATTGAAAGGTCACATAACATTCACCTGAATACCATCATTTCTCCCCCCATATTCAGAAGATATATCTTGTTGATCACATTCCAAACATGTGAATACCTTAATAATGTATTCATTCGAAACATGAATTACCATAGAACCTTAGTGAAAACATGAATTCTGTCAAAAGTTAACTCTTCCCACATACCGAAATCCCAAAATTTCTATATACTCAAACCATTATATAACTTCTTCCTTATATCAGTCATGACCACATGAATACTATGAAAAATTACATTTTCTCATTATCCCTTGATTATTCACATATCATCTGCTTTCTAAAATATTTGAATCACTTGTCATGGTTACCGATAACGTAAAATTATTGATAGCCACAATAGACTATTACCAAAATATTCCAATACACCATAAAAGTACCTCAAAAACATTATTCTTGAATACCAATATATAAACAGTTCAATCCATCTTCTTCAATGATTTTCAGGGAATAAGTCCTTCCTTGATTTAGAATTAACCTCTTAGGTCAGGGCATTAGTTGGGTAATGCCCATGTTCTGCACAAATAAGACATTGAACTCCATAACAGTCTGTCACTCTATGACGCTTTTCTCCACACAGATTACATATTTCCCTCCATTTGAGTTATTCCTCAAGGATCATATTTCCTTCTTTAGAAATCTCAATAATCCTTTCTCTATGCTCCTCACCATGTATACATTCATAAAATTCCATCTTCATATTATTTGATGACTTAGGAATAACACCAATGTTCACCTTGTTAATCACATATTGTGATGACTGATTCGGCATAATCACAATATCTTTATCTCTAGTAATAACACAATTTTGTTGATCACAATCACCAATTTTTCCATCAGAATCAACGTTAACTGAATTCCTTCTCGTTCCCTCCATTGACTAAAACGAGAAACCATAGTGTAAGAAATAGTTAAAATAATGAGGAACCACATAATCATTAAAAGTCACTTATGGGATGTCTAACTTATCACACATTCATTAATCCATGACACCATAGGTTTAACCTAGGTTATTAATGATCATCAAAATAATTCTATTACTATAACCTATAGTTAAACTAATCCTTAGGGACATCCCTAGACATACCGTAGAAATATCTCTAGGGATCTGACTAAAGTTTTCACATCCTAGTTTCCAAAGGTTGACTAAACCTTTCCTCTGATACCAAATGTAAGACCCAAAGCCTGACATACATAGACATTACATTACTTTTTAGGAATACTTAATACATAACAAAAACATACACACAAGGACTGTAATAGTTTAGTGCCTTAGGAAACTAGGAACGTAGTCTTCTAATCATTGTGAACTAACTTAAACATCTCGCATAAAGATCTTCCCCTTTTGGTATTCTTACCTAAGACCTTTCTTTAAATCCTGGGGAAAAGAAAACATATAAAGGGAGTGGTTAAATTCTTATTAAGGGTAAGAATGTATTAAATAAAACAAATCATATACATTTGAACTTAAAAACATGAACATAATGTTTAAACATCAAAATCTCGGGCAATGACATAAGACATGGTAGTACATAAGGAATAGATCATAAAGACAAATTAATCTTGATAAAATATCATGGGAATAAAACATGTAATTTTGGAAACCATTAAAAACATGTTATGATTTCCATTGCAGCTAAGGCATTGCTGCCAAGACCTTCTTAGTGGACAAAGTCCCTTTCCGAATCGAGTTCACTCCTCGTTTCAGTACTGTAACACCGAACCAGATTGACTTACCATTCCAGCCATGTCTATATCATGAGATATAAATATTTACCCAATGCAATGGAGGGAGATATAGGACCCACCTATCTCATAATGAAATCATTCTTACTTGTTCCACAACATAAACATAAATCATTCATCATAACCCAAAGTATAAAATGGGTTTCATAAACATCATCCCATCATTACATAATCTATATAAAAAAATAGATATCATTTCATTATAATAAAATTGAAACCATGTAAATAATATAGACATTATAATTGAAAAATATACATATTATATAATGTCATCATAGATGGAAAATGGTTTTGATAAAACACTTGAAATGAATTTTTGAGGAAAATATCTTTTCTTCTTCAAAATCATTTTCGTTCACAAAATGCCATGTAATTTTAAAAGGATTGGATTTTGTTTAAAATAATCATGAAATAATGTGGAGGAAGAAGTATGTAAATAAGGAGTTGTGAAACCGTAAAAATCCGTTCATGTTGTATAAGTTAAAAAAACATTCTTCTCGTAATTTTGCAGGAATAGTCAAAAAGTACCTCGTATGGAAAACAAAAGAAAGATTCCTTACATACGATGCGGTAAAAGTTAAAAGGGTAAAAATGACTTTAATAATACATGGAAGAAAATTAAACAATCTATGAATACATTTTGAGAACATATGGACATGAATAATAAACATAACCCCAGTAAATACTTACGAATAAACAATCTCGGATAAGAATGAGATTGGAATAATTATCCCTTACCTTAGGTATGATATGCTTCGTACGTATACAAACCTCCTATATAATGATTTAAATAATTTCATTTATTTATTATAAAATCATATTCATTGTTATGATATCATATATGGTTTCATTATGACATTATATTACTCGTTCTTTTGAAAATTCGATGTAAAAGCAACGATTTGGGTAAAATCGTTTCATTTATTGTACGTTTTTCGACTTTTTGTTCTTGATATTATTATTTATATCCTGATTTAAATAATTCCATAATGTAAAAAATTATTTATATATAATATATATTCAGCATACATATATATATATATGATATATCGATAACTGAAATGAAATACACCGTTCATCGAGACAGTAGGCCGTATGTAAGCATGAACGTTGTTTTCGTTTTCTTATTGAATTGAATGTAATTAAGTAGATGAAATACATATATATATATACCTAAATACAATATCATTATTATTTCATATATTTCATTATTATTCATTTTATATACTTTATAATCATTCATGAATGGTTAACATGGAGAATGAATCTCATCACGTCGTGGAGATGGAAGTCCGTACGTACGCATGAGCGATGATATCATTCCCATGATCGTGGAACTATATTTAAGTTTATGTATAATATTTCAGAATCAATATCACTTTAAAGTAATCATATATAGGTATTTATTTACAACATTATACCCATCCATGTAAGGTGGTGGTCGAAAACAGATTACACCACGACGTGGAGACAAAATTCCGTATGTACGCACGTGCGGTGATTTCGTTTTTCGTAGGATGGATAGAAGGTGAAATAGGGGTTTTTAAAATATATAATAACATATCAGTATATATGTAATAATTATGTTATTACTTTATAATGAAACAACTAAAGAAGATGAAGTATAAGTAGAAAGAAACTTGGAAGAGTCGGTAGAAGAGATTACCTCTTCTTCGACGCACCTCCTTTAAAAACCTTCTTAGGGAACTGGAGTAGGTCTTTTGAGAAGACCAGAACCTATATGATATAAATAGAGTGTCTTAGAAGATGAATTTTTAGGGGTTGGACGAGATTCAAGGCTCTAAAGGGTGTGAATAGAAGAGGGAAGGGGTTCTCTTTTTATAATGGAGGAGAGGGGTACCTTTGAAAAAACATAAAATATTATTTTATAATAAGGTCATATACGGTTAATAATAGCTCCAAATTGATTTATTTCAAAGATAAAGTGTCGATGGGTCGAAATACTCTCATCCAATAGGTTTTAGACAAGTTAATGTTTCTAATTTAACCTTATCTATTAGATTTATCTTTATGTTAAATAATTCAACTTTTACCGTGTCTTTGTGTTTTCTTACACTATATGGTTAATAAACATACTATAAAAATCCAAACGAACCCCAAGTGGTTCATTATTAATATATATAACCATATATAAGTAATTTAGTTGAAGATTATATTTTTATGAATATAATAACAATTAATAATATAATATTTCCTTTCAAAACTATTTTATGTCAATTTTGACACTATTTGGTAATTGATTTTGTGAAAATCATAACAGCATGATTACTTAGAAAAATGTTAATTGAATCAATACTAGAATGTAATATTAACCTATAAAATTATATTAATTCATAAAAAGTCTATAATTACATTTATTAGGGTATTTATAATATTAAATGTTTTTTATATTTCATTATTTAGGTAATTACTGCATCACCATTGGGTCATAAATAACATAACTTATTTAATGACTCAAAATTATAAATAAAATACCATTAGGTAGGAACTCTTTTCATATTTCTAATGAATATTTAAAGATGAATTTATCATAAGTATTACCATATATTAAAAATGTTATATTTATTAATATTTGATTTTAACTATTTTAAATATTTTTTAAATAAAATAATAATAAATTTCCTAATAATATACAAGTGGATCGAAATGATAATATTATATTCCTATGGTTGTTTTTGGTGGAATTATACTTATCCAATAGAATTAGAACATGTGTTAGGGTAATAATAATATCATTTTTACCCATAATTACCCTATTTACTTTTAACCGTGGTAAATAAAAGTAAAAAGATACTATTCATAAAAAATTATTTTTATCATATTAAACCAAATTTTACTCTTTGATATTAACAGTGTCTCTAGGATTTTTTAAATTCCACTCACAGAAGCGGTAAAATTATGTTTTATGTAAGTTTTCAAATTCTCCTTAGAGGTGGGTAAAAGGCGGTGAGAAGTTCAATAAATTTTTAATATCTAAAATTATTATAAAATGATTCAAATGAATTATATTAAATTTATATAGGTGTTATGTATCAATTTTTACAAAAAAACAATTTAAATAAAATAAATATTTGTTTAAATAAAAAGTTGGTTTTTAAATAATAACCCAATGTTTTCACTATTCATAAAAAATTGAATGTTTTTAGAAAAAATAAAAAATTCACCCTAGGCTAATTTTGATATTACAAATCCAAAAATGAAGTCCTTTTTCAAAGATAAAATTTATAAAATTTCAAAAAAGTGGGTAATACAATTAATAATGGATAGTTTATATAATATTTTAATAACATATCATTGTTTAGTGAAACTCGATATTGCATACAACACAGGCTATCGTGGAAGGTCGAGAATGCATGTAAATCAAGACACGTCAGGGATGCGTGCAGTGCAAGCTCATTTTGGTGGAGCGAACAACACAAGACATCAATGAAATTAAAAAGAATGCTTTCATAAAATCTCAGGGTGTTACAATTAGAGAAAACATGAATTCTTCCTTTACACTCCATGCACCCATACATAAGTTGGTGAACCGTGTATACAAGATAGAGAACCAATTTCTTTGTTAGGATCACATGTTGTATTTCCAATAGTGCATACTGTGTTGTCCTAGAAGATCCTTCTATGATCATCTTCCTTTCATATATCCTTCTTTGATACTCGTATTCATGATTTTTATTTTTCTATCCTGAGATATTTTTCATGTAGGACATGATGGTTACTCCATTATGTTTTATGAGATATGAGGTGGGTTAAATCAAGAAAGACTCTTTCAAAGCTATATTGATCTGATGTGGGATATTAGTGTGGTTTGTTTAGATAAGAACATAGACTGGTTATCCCTTGGTGGACTAGGGTGTGAGTTTCTCGTAACTCTCACTACTACAAATACGGCTTTTATCAGCGCTAAAAATGGCCTTTATCAGCGCTAGAAAAAGCGCTGATAAATCTGACTAAGAGAAAGGGGGGTCCCCTTTATCAGAACTCCGAAAAGCACTGATGAAGACCCCTTTTATCAGCGCTCAAAGAAAGCGCTGATAAAAGGGGTCTTGTATCAGCGCTAAAACAAAGCGCTGATAAAAGGGTCCTTTATCAGCGCTTTGTTTTAGAGCTGATAGAAGACCCCTATATCAGTATTTCCTTTATCAGCGCTTTCGTTTTAGAGTTGATAAAAGACCCCTTTTGTCAGCGCTTTTTTAAAAGCACTGAGAAAAGGTAAAAAAATTTAAAAAAATTAATAATAATTAAAAAAAAATTAACAAAAATTAAAAAAAATAAAAAAATACTACCAATCGGGGGGGGATTTTATATCGCTTGATCCCCCCTTTTACAGTGCTTTTCTGCCCCTTTCCAGCACCCCAAGCACCCCCTTCACCATTTTACAGCGCTTGCTGCTATATTTCCCCAGGCGCGCGCGCCCCTGCTTCTACCAGGATTTGAACTCGAGACCTCCCCCCTACGCGCCTAAGCCTTTACCACTACTCTATTTTGATTTGTCTTCCAATTCATGATACCTCTATATATATATATATTTGGTTATATTTATTCATATAGTAATATATATTTATATTAATATATATATAGTTATATTATAATATATATATATAGTTATATTAATATATATATATATAGTTATATTAATATATATATATATAGTTATATTAATATATATATATATAGTTATATTTATTCATATAGTAATATAGATTTATATTAATATATATATATATATAGTTAAATTATAATATATATATAGTTATATTATAATATATATATAATTATATTAATATATATATATAGTTATCTTAATATATATATATAGTTATATTAATATATATATATATATATATTTATATATATTTATTCTTATAGTAATATATATTTATATTAATATATAGATAGTTATATTAACATATATATAGTTATATGAACATATATATAGTTATATTAATATATATATATATAGTTATATTAATATATATATATATATAGTTATATTAATATATATATATATAGTTATATTAATATATATATAGTTATAGTTATATTAATATATATATATAGTTATATTAATATATATATATAGTGATATTAATATATATATTTATAGTGATATTAATATATATATCTATAGTAATACTAATGTATATATATATCTTGTTATATTAATATATATATAGTTATTAGATTAATATATATATAGTTAGATTAATATATATATAGTTATATTAATATATATATAGTTAGATTAATATATAGGTATATAAATATTCATATATTTTTATTTTAAATAAAATGGATGTTAGTTATTAATTAGATAAAGCTAAAATATTTTATATGTAAATATATTTTACTATTAATATTTATAATTAAATTTTTAGTTGTGAATATATAAAAAATATGAAGATATTGTTATATATTTGATTGTAAATAAGATTGCATTATAAAAAATAAGGAAATTTCAAAGTCATAATATCAATATGAATGTAATACCTTGGAATAAATTTAGACCCCACCAAAAAAATCCAATAATACCCCCTTAAATGAGTCTGAAAATCCACAAAATGTTAAAAAATCGGGGTACCCCGACTAAAAACTCAGTTTTAGAGGCTTTTTACGCCACTTTTGGCCTCAAAAATTTCTTCAACATAGTTACCCTAGTCAGAACAACATAGAGCTCATCGTAGGCTTCGATTTGATATGTGGTAGAGCTCAAACGGACACCCAAATCAAATGTTATGGTCGTTTGAAGTTTGAGATGAGTTTTTCATCATATGTTGGATATTTTTTTAATTTTTTTTTAATTTTTCTATTCTTCAAATTGTTATTAAATTAATATTAGGTAGATATGGGACTCCCCGCATCATTGGTGTGGGTTCGTTACATTAGAGTAGTTTCCTTTGGGGGTGTTACTCCCCTGATGTACTTGGGTAGTGGTTTCTCTATGATGTTCATGAAGGTTGATTAGGTACTCCCATTTTGGATGAGGGGGAAAGTCCTATATCCATGGAGGCAGCACTCCCCTATTGGACCAAGGATAGGGTCCTCCATATATGATGTGTAGATATAGTGGGTACTCACCTATCAGGGTAAGGTGAGGGTCCTATAATCTTGTATTTAGTACTCCCATGCTATTCTAGGGAAAAGGTCCACTATGCATGTTGTTCTATTAGATTTGGTACTCCCCTACCATGTTATGGAGTGCGATATAAATCCTGGTGTGAGTACTCCCATATCATGTTAGAATGTGGGTCTCACATAGTCTAAAATCTAGAAAATTTGGTACCCCTTTTTAGGATTGTGTGTGGGTCCCCAATTTGTGAAGTGTTACTCCCATATTGTATCAGGCTGCATTTCCATTATGAGAAGTACTCCACTATTGAATTAGGGAATGAGTCCTCATTTTAGGTGTAGTAATTCCTTGTCTCTTAGTAGGAACAAGAAACTGGTCCTCCATCGGAGTTGGAGTTCCCTAGGCTATGGAATAAAACAACAAGGAGCTAGACCATCTACTATATTTGAACGATACCTAGATATGGGTTAGTTCCCCCACGATTCATTAAGGTGGAAGACACTCATTGTATGAGTAGTATATGATTCACATGTTTTTTAGGAGAAATAATCCCTTGACTATAGGGATGTTTTGAGGATTATGTCCCTTTCTTCTCACTTGTTAGGGAGGATTCACACGGTGCATAGTATGGTGTTTTTCTCCCTCATCTCCATGTAGTAGTGATGGGCAGGCCTCTTCCCTTGGGTGTCTCGAGATTTCACTGGGTGAAAGGTAAGGAGGATGGGGCATCTGTTGCAGGTAACCAGTGTTGGACCTAGTATAATGTTTCTGATAGAGCTCATTCTCTCAGATGAACAATTTTTAATGGTGAGTTGTTCAGGATGGAGTGCATCTCTAAAATACGTTCCATCTGAGATGGATGAAGTCGAGGAGTGTGTTAACCGAGTTTTATGTTATGGTTAGAGGCTACAAAGAAAATCTGATTTCTACATATGATAATTTTACCTTATGAGGCTTTGTATCAAAGACTAGTATATCTTCGTAATTTCTGGGTGTCCTTGGGGTGTATTTACTTGTCGGGGATGATACCATGGGTAGATTGAGCTCTCTTGTCATGTAAAACTACAGATGGTTTGAGTTGGTGTTTCTCTCTGGATTGGTTTTCCCTTTGGCTAAGTCGAGTGGACTATTTACTTTTAGTTTCACCCTTTTTCTTTTGGGGTTTTGGGGCACCAATTGTGTATTTTTATACTTACACCTACACATGATTTTCACGCACATGTTTTCTTTTGTGGAGACCACATGAAGAAAAAATGATTTTATGGAGGACCCAAGGCCATAAGAGAATAATGAGCTATACAGACCAAGTTGATTATCAAAGCGTCGATGAGGATATTTTTGGCAGTTGTTGTTGATAGTGACCCCATCCTTCTGAGAAGGTTTGGAAAATTTTCAGTTTTCTTTGGTAAGAATTGTTTGTTCATTTTTTTTATTTCAGTACTTCTCTTGTACACTTTTTTGGGATCTAGATGCATGCATGCATTGGTTTCTTTTATTTATTTACATTCCATAATTTTTTGATCTTGGATATTGTGTGTGCATATAGGTACATAGGCAATTACTCCCATTTTAGTGATATTCAAATTCAATAGTAGTCTCTAGCCAATGGCCTATTGGAGGTGGGCTTGGGGATTTGCGGCCCAGGATTCATTAAGAGAGGTTTTGACAGACTATTATCAATTGTGGAAGGTTCCAAATTGGGACAGTAGTGTTTTGATATTTGATTGGATTGTATAGATACAATTTTAGAATGTTTCGAGTTCGACTCTCATGCTAGAGGATCTAGTTTTGGTGTGGTGACTGACATATCCATTCCCCGGGTCTCTGGTAATCATATTTTTGACATGGTACATTAGAACACTTGTCGTTGGAAAATAAATTGTACATCCCTCATATAGTAATGGGTTTTTGTTTTTCTTTTCCATTTGAAATCATCTCCGCGGATATACTCTTTTATCGTGGAATGTCTTGATTCAATTTCATGGTGTCTCTAAGGAGTCATCTAGACAGGATTCTCTAGCGTGATTATGATGAAAATATGAACCATGTTGAGGAATTGGTGCATGGCACTAATTATGAGGTTTTACCTCATGGTGGTCCTCTGGTAGTGCTACAAACAATAGAGAAGAATGATTTACTAACATTTTAGGCCGTATATTCACACATGATGAGTAAACTACATGAGTTCCAAAGGTAGCTACCTCTGCGGTACCAGTGTTATCAATACCCCCATGCGGTAGATGTATGGCTCATTGAAGTCACATGTTTTTTCTACTTAGTGAGGAAACCTCCCAATAGTTTGGTGATCTCAAAAATGAGCATCCTACAGTGTTCATCCAGGTGATGATGGTTCCTTGGGATAGTGTCTCATGATGTGGTGATACATACATGGGAGGAGTTCGAGTGAATCATCACGGAAGAGTTTTAGATAGACATGTTGAGATCTGTTCATATCCAAGGGCATCTGTAACACCACAATAGTGCCTAATAGTGCTGGAATGTTTGGTGAGGTTCACAAAATTTTTCGGATACTCCTTTGATATGGTTTGGGATACATTTATCTTAGGAAAAACCATCGATAAATCCATGTGTTTGGATATTAGGGAATTTGGGATTCTGTGGTTCATTCCCACTTACACTAGAGTGTTAGAGCAAGCTCTGGTGGGGGAATATTTCCATGGATGAGAAACATGTAGATGTGACCCGCATTATTGGTCACGAGATTGGGGAATCTACAGGAGATGGTAGATTATAGGTAGATAGATCATGTCACAGGTGTATACCCATGACAAAACATTCATTGGAATGAAGCACACGAACGAGGATGAGAATTAGATCAGCTGCAAGAGAGGAGGTTTTACTCTTGCGACACCCAATTGGAATCTCAGTAGATATTTTTTAACCATCCATGCAGATGAGAGGGAGCCATTTCATGAGATTCCATTGTAGAGACGGTGATTAGATTAGAGATTTCCGCAAGGTGATAGGGTGGATAGAGTTGGATAGAAATTTGGGATGTTCCCAACCCCCACCCCCTCGGGTGGTCTGCACTAGGCTCAAGGAGCTAGGGGATGTGTGTGAGGAAAGCTGCAGGACATAGAGGCCATTATTCCATAATCTTTGAGGATAAATATAGGTATGAATTTTTTACTTTTAAATTCTGTAGTAGAAATTTTTACAAACTATTATGGGTAACCATTTCATTATACTCATGAATGAGGTTTAACCAGGGTGAAGCAGGGCGTTGGTAGAACACAATGTTGGTAGATCTAACAGCGGTCCTAGTAAGACACAATAAATGTTCGGAAATCGTTTCTTTTCATGATTACCCTTTTCTTTTTGGAAACATCTTTTCATGTGACACGATTGAGGAGGATGTGGTGCAGTTTGAAATATCTTTAATCCCATGAGTGATAGGGTTCCCTTTCCCCGTAAAGAGGCATTTTGATGATATATTCAAAAACATTTGGGTGAATCAGTTCCATCCAAAGTTCACAAAATATATGTGTGGTAGATGATTCTATTAGAATTATGCGTTCATGGAAGGGTTTTGTGGAGGAGTTCCAGGGCCATTCCAGTAGAGCTTATCTACTCAACATATTTAACATGCTATCCTTAGGAGAGGGAGAACTTTGCATAGAATCATTCCACAGTGGTGAGAGTTTCACTCTATGATGTTTTTCAGTGTTTATTGGATTCATAAAATCAATAATAATATGGGATAAAAATAGTGGGTGTGGTAGTGTAACTATTTTGGTGAGTTTTCTTATCACTAGAGGTGTATAAATAAAGGGCCTTGTAAGACCCAATTATTACTCTTGGGTATCCATGTTTGTTTTGTGAACCACCATTTATATTCAGTATCAACCATGAATAAAAAACACATGAGGATGTTGTTGTAAACTCCATACATGGGTGTGAGAGGATTGTAGGTTTCCATCAGTATATGCATCTTATTAGCGAAGTGATGTACCGATTGACCCCATGATTGTTGATGGACCATGGTACATTGTGATTTCCCACCTATCACAACAAAGGAGATATGAGCCCATTTGTTTCACGATGTTGGCCCAGTAAAAACTGGACATAATATTGGATTGATCTTGGTGGTTCTCCTATAAAAATGCATGTATGTAGCATTGGATCACTCGGTGATATCACTTGTGTGTGAGTCTAGTGGGGAGCTTTTTTTATCCCCTTGTGCATAATCATTCACATGTTAGGGAAAAATCCTTAAGGTGGATAGAATGTTATGACTTGGGTTTTGACCCTAAGGGAATCATAATATATTAATCAATATTTATAGTGCCAATTACTGAGTCGGTACAAGAAGTCAAGGCCTACAGTGGCTCGGTGTGGCAATTCAAAAAACACTGAATATATTTTTATCACTAGCATGATCCATTTCACTCAAAACATAAATAAATCCTCATAAAAATCTCAAATCTAGAATATAATACAATTGATGATTTTAAAACACCAATCTTACTATATGCCTGAAATAAGGTCGTACATGCCATGAGATTCAATCAGGGGTGTTTTGGTAACGGGGTGTTCTGAGGAAGATTTTATTAATTGAATAATTATCTAAATTCTATCCTAAACTCATATAATCTCATAAATTATATTTCACATGGAATAAAGTGGATGAGAAATTTCCACCCCCTCTCATTCTCGTTGGTGACGAATGAAAAACCATTGTCAAATACACACAATGACGTGCTTCAAATCATTTTTTCTAACATAGAATGTCATCATATCGAGAACAAGAACGATCTGGGCATTTTTCATGATCCAAATAATCATAATTTCTCCAACGAGATAGGCTAATTTGAGTTTTTTCCCAATCCATATTTTTATGAATTTTTTATAGTTATAGTGACAAAATACAATTATTCAAGATCTATTCTAGGAAGATTCATTTTTATGGGAAACCCAGGGTGAATTGGATGTTTTTTATGGTGATTCGTGAATGGAACGAAGTGTTGGTCAGTGAAACATGCCATATATCAATTAATGTATTGTGATGATGAAAATCTGGACTACACACAGTGTATTGGTGTTACACACCATGTATTTCACTAAACAATGTGACCATGGAACATGGATTGGGATAACCGTGTGAGAACTCATGGATGTGTAATAACACATGCTGAAGATACATAAATAAAAGGTCTGGTACACATACACAAGAAAAATACATGGTCATGTGGCCATTTAACCGGAATATTCCTTGTAGTATTAGAGGGATGGTGTGTATGGGTCATAGTTTTCCAGTCTGTATAGAAGGGGGAAACAACCATGGGCCAACTGATGTGGGACAGAGTGTGTGATTCCATTACACTTTTTTTATTAATAAATGGGTTGGTAAACCATGTATATAAGATACACGAGGACCTAATTGGGCAGGTTTAAACAATGTGATTGTCCTACTACATATGGTGTACTCCTATAAGATACTTGTGGGATCTTTTACCTTTTGTATCACCTTAAATAGGATTTTTATTCAATATTATGAGTACTATATCCTGAGGGATTTACTAAAAATGAAGCGATGGTAGAAACCAATATAGGTTATGAGATATGGGGTGGTGTAAGTCGAAAAATATGAATATGAATCTACACTAAGAGGATGTTGGATCCTTTGTTCTGATGTAGAGATGGGACAACCGACATCATGGACACAGGTTTGTTGGTATCGGGCAGTTTCCTTTAGGGGGTTACTCCCCTGATGGAATAGGTTGAGGTTTTCCCCATGACTTTCATGAAGGTAGAGTAGGTACTCCACTATTGGACCAGGGTGTAGGTCCTCAATCGATACAGTCATTACTCCATTGTTAGACCAGGGCATAAGTATCACCCTATCCCTAAAACCTTATATTTAGTGACTTATTTTAATACATTTGAATTATTACATGAAATTAAATCCAAATAAACTATTAATTTTAGCAGTCTAGGAAAATATTATATGTGCAAGACCGTTACATTACAATTCGTAACATAAAATATAACATAAATAACATATCAATAATAAAATTATTCTCCTACATTTCCCTATATAAAATTCATAATACACTTCTAGGAATAATTATAAAATAAAACATAAAAATTGGATCATCACTAAGGATTAGTAAGGGTAAAAAATACATCAAAAGCATTCATATATAAGAATAAACATTTATGGAAGGGTCTAAAAGTCAAACACAAGACTTTTAAATATAAAACTGAAAAAAAATTATCAAGAATAAATAAATATAATTTCATTAAAATAGTCACATGGATATTATACAAGTCAAATAGTTACATGTAATATCGATAACTAATTTCATAACTAGAGAAATCATAATACTGGACATCGTATCCAAATCGTCAAGGCCCCATGAAATGACCACACATATATGGTTAAAAATCATTACGAGTTTTTCTAATGAGAACTACCGATGGATTAAGGGAATTTAGTGGGACCCACCCATAACCTACTACGTCCAATACATTTCTCTTATAAAGGGTTAAATCATAACCAAAATAAATATTCAAATTAAAACTAGTATGAAAAATGTTAATACTTCATCTATAAACCATGAAAGGTATAAAAATAGAACATACACAGTCAAACATATCCTAAAACATTCAATAAAATGTGGTAGATTGTGTCATAAAAAAACACCCAAATTAAACATAAAATCCAAAAAATGATGTTTACCTAGATGGAAATAATTAAATGAAATCATTAGAAATATCCTGATACATGTATTCTTTTTTCATTGAAATCATTTTGCCAGATGTCGTGAACTTATAAAATACATTTGAAAATATATTTATGAATCATTGTGTCCCCTAACACTTTAAATTTTTTGAAAGAAACTAACATATTAAAACATTCATGTCCATATAAATAAATCCATAAAAACATTTTTAACACATGCACATTAATTGAATGATTTAAAACAACAAATCAATAAAACATTTAAAATGTATTTTTGTTAAAGAGCCCCTTCAATTAAACTATAAATTTATTAATTTTGAAAACAATTTTAAAAAATAAAAATAGATTTTATATTTTCATTATAATCTTATATATACCAAAAATTAAATATATATGTTAATATCAAGGACATTGAAATGGAGAAAAGATTAATTTTTAAAAAATTCAAAGTATCACATACCACATTGAAAATTTAAATAATAATCCATATATATTCAAATAAACGTTTAAATATCATAATGGTAAATGTATTCATGGTATAAAATATAATTGGGGAAGTAAATACTCTAAATACAAGAAATAGTTGGTGAACATGTCTTATATATCATGAAAATTAAAAGTGAGATAAAATTCCTTACATTAGGTCCAATACTCTACAAACATGTCTGAATCTACATTATATTAAAATTAAACAAATTATTAACATCTAATGGAATCATAAAAATATTTATTATATCATATATGAATTATTTAAGACTTTATAGCTTTTTCCTATTAATAATTTCCATGTTAATGAAACATTTCAGGTAATTTCCAATTTGTTTATCATACATGTTTTGATTTTTTATTGGTTATAATACATAGATCATGATTTAATTAATTACAAAATTAAAAATTCATTAATATATCATATATATTCGATATAAATAAATAAATATATATATTATATACAGAATAAAATAAACTATTCATAAAGACAGTAGGCTGTATATACGCATCAACGTTGTTTTTGTATTCTTATAATATTGAATTGAACTATGTAATATATATATATATATATATTCTATTATAATTATTATTTCATTTGTTTCTTAGTTATTCATTATATATATGTTTTTAATCATTCTGTAATGGTTAACTTAGAAGATGAATCTCATCGTGTTATGGAGACGGTAAGTTGTTTGTATGCATGAGTGGGAGTATCATTTTCATAATTGTAAAGGGAAAGTAATTGGAAGGAACATGAATTATAAATTAAAAATATCATGTCGTTATTAATATATTCATTTTTTATATTCATCATTATACCTATTGAAATAACGTATTATTGAAAAATAGATTACACCACGGTATGTAGACACTTAGTCATACATAAGCACACATAATGATATTGTTTTTTATTGGTTGGGTAAAAACAAGAATATGGTTGTCCCATAATCATAATAATATATCATAATATAAATTATAATGGAATTATTAATTTAGTAAGGAAAAAACCTTGGAAAATAATGTATAATAAGAAATGAACTTGGAAGGTTTTGGTAAAACAATTACCTCTTCTTCCAGTGTCTCATTATTATTTTCACCGTAGAATGCCTTATGATGGATATTTCCCAATGTATGGCCTCTAGGATAAAGTTATAGAATTTGTGTGGCGAAATTGGAAGGGCATGGATGAACTAAAGGGATTATAGGTGTGAATAAAATTGATGGAGAGGTTCCCTTCTATAAGGGAGCAAAGGATCAAATTATGAGACTCCCAATATTTGAATTTAATATAAACTGATATTGTTTGTTTAAAAATTTTCTCCAAAGAGTGATATTTAAAAGAATAGATGAAAATGAATGTAAATCCTCTCAACCAATAATATGTATACACGAGTTGATTTTATTTCAAATGTATATTTTATCATTAATTAATCTATTTAATTTTAATTTTTTAATAATATTCTAAATATTATTTTTTTAAAATAATTAATTATATGGTGTAAATATAAAATAAATAGAAACATTATTAAATTTTTGATATTCTAATTTTCATTTTTTTTAAATAATTTTATGTGTTTAAAAAAGTTCAATAAATTTTTAATTTTATAAAATATCAAGAGTGTCGATTTTTTCAATATTCATTAGATTAGCATTAAATATAATCCTAAAAGAAATATAACTACAAAAAACCTTTTCATACACTACTAACAGGTCATATTTAACTATAATTTTTTTCTATAACCTTAATTAATCAAAAATAAATTTATATTAATATTTTTAATTTTACTTAATTGATATATATTCTATTAAAATAAATACCATTTCACTACAATGTCATTTTTATTGTAATTATATAATAAAATAAATAAATAAATTCCTATGATGAAGAAAATTCTATTATGTTTTCATAGAATTTTTATGATCAATGTTATCTCTTGGTTATACCCATATTAGAATTATTAAACATATAATAAATGAGATTGTGACATTTTGTCACATTCATTGATTTTAATTATACTAATGTCATTTTCATAAATATTTTTCCATTAAAGGATTCAATTTATAACCATAGGTGGTAAGGATTATATTTTTGTTATCTAATAATATTTCGATAGTTTTTATTATATTTTTAATCTTTATCTATTTGTCATAACTCTTATTTAAATAGTTTAACACATACTATGACTACTAGTATTTTTACACTATTGGGATAATATATTTACTATAAAATTAAAAATGAAAAAAATCAGATCATTTATAAATAATTTAACATCGTCATAGTTAATTTTCAGAAATCTATATTTTTATTAATATTATATTATTTAAAAAATATTATTAATTTTAAAATATCATTTATGTAAATTTGGACACTATTTATGAAATAAATTTTTAAATAATCAAAACAAATTAATTCCGACAAGAAACTACATTAATTCATCCCTTAAATATAATATTCATTCAAAAAATTCGTCGATGGAATAAAAAATTTAAAATGATATTTATTTTAATATTATTAATATCATTTATGTGATTATTCAATCAATAAATTGATTTCTACGTCATCATTGTGCCACATTAAAATTTAATCATTTAATGTCTAAATATTATAAATAAATTATCATGGTGCATATAAACATTTTATATTTCTAATTTCTATTTATAGTTGACCATATCAATTGTATATCTTCATATTAAAAATATTTTTCTTGTTAGAAAGAAAAGTATAAGAAAATAAAATTTTCATTAAATATAATATTTTAAATATATTAAAGTCATCCAGGTGATAAAAATTGTTCCCAAAATATACCCAAGTATTGTTTTTATCGAAACACACTTATCCAATGAAATTAAGAAACATGTTATGCTAATTTTTAATATTAAAATATTAATATGAAATTTAATTACCTGATTTTATCTTGACCATGGAAAATAAATAAAAATTTACTACAATTAATATTAAAAAAGAAATTATGTACTTCAATATAAGAAAAAATTACTACTAATTACAACCATGTATGTCTGTTTTTTAAAATTGCTATCATAGAAGTGGAAACATTACGTTTAAGGCTAATGTGGCGAGAAGGTGGGTAAAATATACATTTAAATGTTTTTAAAGTTTCAATCAATGATTTTAATATACATTGTTTCCAATAAACCAATTTATATTAATATATGTATCATTTTATTATTGTGACATTAAAATTAATTTCATGTAAACTAATTATTTAAACGAAATAGTCGGGTTTTTAATAGTAATTCTGTATTTTTCAGTATTAAACAAAAATAAAAACATTAAAAAAACAAAAATAATATCCCTAATATAATTTTGTTATTCCAAATTAAAAAAAATTAGTATATTTTAAATAATAAATATTTTAAATTTCATAATTTGTTTAGTACTATTCACAACCATTTTTTAAAACATTTGTTTGATAGATTATGGTGTGCTCGAGATTGGTATTGAGAGTAATGCAAGATATTGAATATATTTAATGGAAAATGGACCATTGTATCATGGAGTATACATTCCCCTTCCTTAATTAAATTTCATCCTCGTAAATATCAATATCGGGTTCTGTAATTGTGGTTTGGCTATTCAAAATTTGTTTATTTATGATAAACCATCGGAACAAGGGTTGATTTAAGGTATAATTTTAAATAATTTTTGGGAAGTATGAAAGTTACCAGATATAAAAAATACAAGGGATCTGAATAAGAATAAATGTACATGAATAAAAAATATAACCATCTAGTTATGATGGAGAGTGATAGAGAACATTATTAAGACAAAGTCAATAATAAAAATCTCTAAATATGAGATTATTTAATGGACAATTTGAATGAATTAAGGAAGAACATGGATATATTTTTTGGTTTCATGATACTTTCCTATATTTGATGAATTCCTTGAGTCTCTATAGATATATGTAAATATACGTTTTTATAAACACCATCATACCTTTTGATTTCACCTAAAACTACTCATATTTCATCTCTTAGTACAAATGGATTCATATGGTAATGTAATACATCATCCTCTAAAACCATATCCAATGATGAACATAAAAAATTTCATAAATTTATAATTTTTTTAGAAAGACTAAATTTCTACTATGTCATTTTTCTTGTCAATATGAAATTCTTAATGAAATTGTACTATAGTAAAATCATTACATATATCCTGAATATTATAACCATAAAACTATTGGTGTTAACATTTGTGAATCCAAATAAAATATTACCCTAATAATTCAACTTCATTATTAAACCAGTAACTATATTCAACATCTTATTCCTTAATACCTCCTTCATCTTAGTTTTAATTTCTTTTATAATAATTTTCAGCAGTGTAAGCATAAATTGTATATATTTGGTGATTCTAACCATCGTCCAAACCATAAAACAAAATATTAAAACACTAATAATAATAATAGATTCACGAATAATCATTTATTGGATGTCTAAATAATTCCATCATCTTCTCAATCTATAATTCCAAAGGATGAACCTAGGTTATCCATTACCAAATCTAAAAGATTGTTCCATATACATACTTATCCTAAAAGTCAATCACATGGTTATGTTTTCTAATCAATGTTTTCTTAATATAATTACCTAGGTTTTTTCTAAACATCCTTCGCCACCAATTATAACTCCCAGACCCTAGAAGCCTAGATCTGGTACATTATTTTAATACATTGGAATGATTATGTGGAATTAAATCTTGATTGACGAACTAGTTCAAAATTCATGGAAAATAGATTTCATACATGAATATTACATTATATTTCATAACATAAAATAAAACATAGATAATTTTTTGAGAACTCCATTACTCACTTTTATTAACAATTCGTATATTTCATAATATAGTTCTCGATATAATGGTAAAATAAATCATAATAAATGGATTAGCTCAGATGCTTAGTAGGAGTAAATAATACCGTATAATATTTCAGGAATAATCATAAACTCTTAAGGAATTGTATAATACTAAAACACTGAAATTTTAAACATAAACTAGAACACAAAATATAATGAATAAATTAAAATAATGGCATCTAAACATTCACGTGGAAATTATAATAGTAGTATAATCAAATGTAATATCAAATAATAATTTAATAATTAAGGAATTAATAATGTCAGATATAATAACCAGATCATAAAGGACTCGTGCCAATACCAAATATAATGAAGTAAAAAACCCAAGCAAGATTGTCTCATGAGAGATATCGATGAATCATGGGCCTATAGTAAGCCCCGTTTGTCACATAAAATTTAAAATGCATTCCTCTTATGAAAGGGGTAATACATATTCAACATAAACATTCATATTAAAAATATCATTTGAAATTTTAATACATTAACCATAACTAATGAATTGGATCACAATATCCCATCCAGAATCAAACATATCATAAACCATTCAATAAAAGTTTGTTGATTGTATCATTAAAAAAAGACACAATTAAACAAAAAATGTACAAAAGGATGTTGACATAGATGAAAGAAATTTAATAATATCATTAAAAATATCTAATGGAAATGTACATTTTTCTTTGAAATCATTTATTCAAAAGTTACGTACTGATAAAAGTCATTTACAAAGACATTTTTTGATCAAAGTGTACCATAACACATTGAAACATATGAAGGGAATTAACATTTTCAAACATTCGTGTTTTTATAAATTAATCCTTAAACCCTTTTTTTAAATCATGTACATTAATGAGAATGATTTAGAACACTAAATCCTTAAAACATTTAAAATGATGTCTATGTTAAAGTGTCCCTTACATAAAACCTTAAAAATATTCACAATGAAAATATAATAATGCAATTCCAAATAGGCTCAAAATTTTCATTATAATCCCTTATATACATAAAAATATATACATATGATAATATTAAGAATATTGAAATTGATAAAGCATTAGCTATTTAAACATTCAAAACGTCCCATACCACTTTTAAAATTTAAATAATAATCTCAATATCTTCAAATGAATCATCTAATAAAATTATGATAAATGTATTCATGATATAAAATATAATTGGTTCCTTACATACACCATACACATGAAAAATGTGGTGAACATGGCTTATATTTCAAGAAAATGAAAAGTGAGATAGAATTCTGTAAATATAGGTACGATAATCTCCACACATGTATAAAACTCCTATATAATGGTTTTAATCATATTATTAAAATTTAACATAATTATAATATTGTTTATTATGTCATATATTCTTCATTTATGAATTTATTTTACGATTTTGATAATAATTTCCAAGTTAATGAGACAATTCAGGTAAAAATATCTTTTTTATCTTATGCGTTATAAGTTGGTATTCTTGATCGTAATAAACAGATAATGATTTAATGACATATATATGTTAAAAAATGATTTATAAATCATATATATTCAGTATATATATATATATATATAATATAATGGATAGAATATACCATTCATGGAGACAGTAGGCCTTACGTACGCATGAACACTGTTTCCATTTTCAAATATTATTTAATAGAAGTAAGTAAATAACCAATATATATATATATATATATTTAAATTATTATTATTATGTCTTATTTTCCATAATTATTCATTATATATATTTTTATAATCACTCTTTAATGGTAAAAATGGATTTTGAATATCATCACATCGTAGGGATGGAAAACCGTATATACGTACGGGGAGACAGTATTATTTCAATAATGTTAAAGGATAAATAATTTGATGGAATGTGAATTATACATAAAAAATATAATTTCATTTTTATTATTTAATTCATTTATCTAAATCTTTATACTAATAAAAATAATGTATAGATGACAAATAATTTACCCTATGTCATGGAGACTATAAGTCGTACACACGCACGCTTGGTGATATTTTTTTCATAGATTGGTTCAAAGGAAGAATATGGTTTTCACATGATAATAATAAAATATCAATATATATATGATTCAATTATTGTTAATTTTGTATTTAAAAAACATAGGAATAGCGTGTAGAAGTAGAAAAGAACAATTAAAGGGTTGGTAAAATAATTACATTTTCTTTGAGTGTCTTTTTTTTTATTTGAACAAAAGGAACCTTAGAGAATGGATTTATGCCCAACGTATGACCTATATGATTAAACTAGGGAAATTGGTATTGTATATTGGCAGGGTCTAGCTTATATAAATGGATTTATAGGTGCGAATAAAAGTGATGTAGAAGTTCCCTATATAAGAGAGGGAAGGGGAACTTTATAAAACTCCAAAACTACTAATCCAATATAAATTGACTTTTGATTACGAATATATCTAAACTGAGTTATTTAGATTTTTTTATATGTATGGATCTAAATTTTCTCAATCAATAAAATTGATACATTATTTTATATCATTCTGATTCTTATCTTTTTGATTTATCCTTAATTAATCTATTTAATTTTAATTTTTGAGGTATTATTATAAATATTAAAAGTTTATAAATATTTACTTATATGTTGTGAATTCTCTATAAAAAGAAAAAATTAAGAAAGTATTTTCTATTGAATTATGAAGTTTAATTTTTTCATTATTTTTATGATTTTAAAATAATTTAACAAATTATTAATTTTGTAAAATATCCAGCGTGTCAATTTTGAAAATATTCATAGCTTTGAATTTAAATAAAATCCAAATATTTATTTAAATTATAAAACTAATTAATTCACTCCTAACATGTCATAGTGACCTATATAATTATAGGAGGACCTTAATTGATCCAAATTATATTTATTTTAATATTTTCAATGTTACCTAATGGATATTTCTACTATTAAAATAATTACTTATTTACTATTGTGTCATTATTTATGGTAATTATTGAATATAAAAATATAATAAATAAATTAAAAATATGTATAAAAAAATTTAATATTTTCATATACTATTTAGTGTTGAGTAATCTCATTGTTATCCGTGTGTTAGAATTATTATTCTTATAAGAAATGAGATTCTGTTATTTTGTCACATTCCTTGACATTAATAATATCTCTGTCATTTTCATGGAAAAATAACCATTACATGATTATATTTATAACCGTTGGTGATATAGTTCTAATTTTATTCATATAAAAAAATTTCAAAGTTTTTATTATGTTTTTATTCATTATATATTTTTCTCACCCTTATTTAAATTTATTAACTCTTACCATGACTACTAGTCTTTTAACACAACATTGTTAATATAGTTTCTATAAAATGTAAATACAACCCCTATTGGATCATTTAGAAAATATTTAAAATTATTATAATAATTTGGCCTAATTTTTATTTTTTTGAATTATATATCATATTAAAAAAAATTATTTTAAAATATCATTTATTTCAATTTTGACACTATTTATTAATTAACTTTTCTAAAAACCCTAACAACTTGACTACTTCAAAAAACAAACATTAACACATCCCTATAATTTTAAAGTCATAAAACAATATCGACTATGGAATAAAAGATTTAAAATGATATTATTTATAATATTGTTCATATCAGTTATTTGATTCTTCTATAAATAAATTGATTACTACATCATCATTTTGTCACATTTTAATTTAATTATTTAATGTCTAAAAATTATAAATAAATTATAATGATGTATATAAAAGTTTAATATTTCTAATGAATATTTATATCCTTCAATATAACTTATATATACATATACTAATTTTATTTTACATGTTAGAAAGAAAAGTATAATAACATTGGATTTTCATTAAATATAATATAATAAATATATTAAAGTCATGTTGGTGGTTCCAAGTTGTCCCAAAATCTACCAAATTATTCTTTTTCTCAAAACAAACTTATCCAATGAAATTAGGACATGTTTTATGATAATTTATTTAAATTTATACTTTTAATATTACCTTTAATTACCTAATTTAACATTAACAATTGTAAATAATAAAAATTTAATTAACATACTATTCATCAAATAATTATGTCTTTTTATTAGACTAAAAATTTCATACTAATTACACCGATGTATTTCTAGTTTTTAAAATTCCATTCAGAGAAGCAGAAAAATTATGTTTAATGACAGTGTGTGGAGATGGCGGGTAAAAGAGACGTTTAAATGTTTAATATGTTTCTATATCTAATTTTAATAAACAATGTTTCCAATGAACAACATTATATTAAAATTTATATTATTAATCTATTTCTACATTAAAATAATTTTATAGTAATATAATTATTTAAATTAAAATGTCATTTTTTACAATAATGTCTTATTTATAAATATTCATCAATATTGAAATTTTTCAAAAAAGTAAAAAATAATCACCCTATGAAAATTTGGATATTAAAAATTCAAAAAAGATGTATATTTAAAAAAAAATTCATAATGTAGTTAATACTATTCATAGAAACGTTTTAAGTGACTAATATGATATATTATGGTGCACTAAATCTAAGTGTTCCATGAAAGAGAAACTATTAATTTTTTTAAAAGGAAACATACCATGAAATCGTGGGGGCTTATATAACATGACCTACATATATGACGTATAAATAAATTAGGTACTCCCGAAAAAAATTAGGATACATTTCAACTATTATAAAAATCAGTATTCCCTTATATTCGTAATGTGTGGTTCCTCCAAATGTGTTGTTCTAGTATAGTCAGTACTCCCCTACCGTGTCAGGGAGTAGGTTGTTATGCTTGGGGTCTTTACTCCCATGTTTTGGAAGAACGTGGGTTTCCCAGGTAAAAAATATATGTGATTTGGTAATCCCTGACTATGTTATGGGGTGGATCATAGATTTACAAAGTAGTACTCTTCTATAATACCAGGTCATAAGAAACTCATGGGTAGTTCTCCCCTATCTGAATTGGGAGTGGGGCCCCACATATGAGGTAGTAATCCCCCTTGTCTTAGTAACAATGGGAAGTGTGTCTTCCATTGGAGTTGGACTTCCCTTGGGAGCATGATACAACTATGAGTAGAGGCACTATAAACTAGATGTGAATTAAACATTGATATGGGCTAGTGCTACCTCAATAGACTGAGTTATGGGACACTCTTTGTAGGAGAGACAGAACATTTTCAAGTATATTAGGAGCTGTACAACCTTAATTGAGGCGCAATGACTGGGCGTGAGTCCTTATATTATCTCTTGACAGAGAGGATGCATGTAGTGAATAATCTAGAGAATTTCTCCCTAAAATGTTTTTAGTGGTGAGTGGAGGGACTCTTAACATGTGATCATTTAGTTTGAACTACACACAAGGTAATGATGATGGGACCTATAGTGAATGTCACTAGATTATTAACTTGTATGTTGTTCCCGATGGAGTACGTTATCTTGAAAATACCATTCAGAATGGTAGATTTTTTTCTAATGAAGTGTATATCTCAAACAGGTGCCATCTGGGAAGGCTCAGCTCATTAGGGGTATTATCCTTGTTTAATGTGATTGTTAGATAATATAATGAATATGTTTTGTAGCTATGAATTTTGAACCTCATGAGATAGAGTGTCTGAGAGGAGTATATCTGGGTTATTTTTGGGTGTCCATGGTGTGTTATCACATTTTGGGGTTGAAACAATTGGTAGATTGAGCGGAATTGTCAATTACAAATGAGTATGGATCGAGATGATGTTTCTCTGTTGACTGGGGTTCCCTCTTACTAGATCGGGAAAACTATTTCCTTTTAGTTTCACTATTTTTATTTTTGAGTTGTTAGGGAGTCTACTGTGTATCTTTATAGTCAACATTTCAAAATATTTTACCATATATTTTTTGTGCCTTTGGAAGACTATAGTCGTTTTGACGGAGTCCATGGTGGACCTGAGGCAGGTAGATCTTAGTGACATAGATATACAAAAGAGTTTACCGACGCATGGCTAAGGAGAATTCTGATTGTTTCAGTTGATAGTGATCCCCTTCATCTGATAAGGTTGGATGCTTTTAAAGTTTTATTTAGTGGGTTTTGTGTTTCCCTTATTTTTGGTTTTGTACTACTAATGTACTCTGGTTGTTGGATCTCTTTATATGCATTCATTGGTTTATTTTTATTATCTGACATTTAACCATTGTCAATGTGTGGATTATTTTTCTTACGTACAATTTAATAGGAAATAAATCTCAAGTAATTGATATCCCTAATCGGTGATACTCGCCATCCCATATCCTAATAGAGGCGGTTTGGTGAGTTGTGGACCAGGCCTTATCGTGTTTGGTCATGACAGATATTCTATTACCGCACTCCCAATTGTTTATTGATTGTCAAAAACTATTGAATATTTTCATATTTAAGACCAGACCATTTTAAAAAATGAAGGAAGAAAATAATGTCATTATCTTGTATAAAATAAACAAGAAATGGTAGATTATAATTGAAATATACATCTGACATTTGAAAAATTTTCATCTACAATATCCATAGTATTCTTCATTACATGCAGCTAACCTAACCCTCTTTCTAAAGATATTACCAAACTCCCTTGAGCAATAACCTCTAGCGGGTACCTTTGTTCTTATATGATTGAATCAGATGCCATGCATTGACTATAACATCCTATATAACTCCAAAAAACTATTCTGTTGAGGAGTATTTGAGTCCTTCTAAGACTCATGTAGTATTACTATTTTCATTCAACTGCTTTGATGTGGGATGCCTACACAAAACCAATATAGGTGAACCAATTTTTACTATAACGACACTCTAGAGTGGGATACAGAATCAGAGTCCATTTTTTCCCATTTTCCACACTGATGGTCCAATAATAAAATACTATACAAAGATGGATATCCACTACAACCTTAGTGAAAACTATGAATGAGATGATTCTTTCCACTAGAACATGAGTACACATATTTTTATATTGTAACATTTTTGACATTTCTCTGGTCCTCCCTCATATTAACTTCTATGAGGAGTGACATATTCATCTTATATTCGAAATAACTCATATTGAACACATTCACCAGTGACCATATCTCATAATGAACCCCATCAGAAAAACATCTTACCTTGGAGATCTCATAAGCTTCTAAATATGGTGCATTTTATTGTAGGTCACTAAAACATACAAAATTCTATAGGAATGACATCCCTCATGAATCAAACAAATGAAGTCAAAATAGTTTTTATCCCTCAACATATTAGGATATTAATTTCTCAAGGATATAATTTTATGTCCTTCCTAGTAAAATTATCTAGATTCCCCACCTACTCCAAAATGTCCCACCAATTCATGGGATGTTTGAGAAGAATATATTTTTCCATCCTCTCCATCCTATAAGTGGTTGTATTTAGATTCATAAAGATCATATGGAATAGCTTAAACTAGAACACATCTTCTCAGGGCCTCCCTCTTTATGAACAATGGTTGATTATACTCTTGGAACCACAATGTTTTCTTGAAAATGAAGGCATAATGAAAATAGTATCTCTATACATGGATCACATGTCCCTCATGAAGATATTGTGATTCTGAACATCCATATGATCCTAAAAAAATATTGGATGATCTGTACCAACTACATTAAGAGAATTCTCTTTTCTACTCTACTGATTCTCAAATAGTATTTGACAAGGTATTATTTTATATATAATAAAAAAACACTCCTCATAATACTAGATATAACAACCGGGAAAACCTCAATATGTGATAATAATAGATAACCACAGAATCATTAGGTCTATAAACATGGAATAATAGTGTTTTTCCATAGAATAATTGTTTAGTAATTTCATTTCTCAGATATAATAAACATATCATATAACAGTTCAATAAGATAATATCTGTCATATATAATAAGTATTTCTCTATAAAGAACAATGTATGTCAGTATATATCCCTTTTTCCTATTATAATTCATCCAAACTCATCCTACTCCAAACTAAAATAGAATTTTGAATATCATGAATTAATGACAACATGAAAAAAAATTGAAACACATAATCTAAGTTACTCAGGGTGATATATCGTCAACCATAACAAGTATTTAATATTAACAACAATCCACCATTGTAACTTTTATTTAACCCCATACATGGGTCTACATCTCCCTTGACTAAGATCATTACCATGCCCCGACCCATATTTTTCCCCTTTATACCTTTCACAAATAATAGATAAATATAAAAGACAAATGGTGTCCTCTGATACGACAGCGTAACGTACCTCAATTCATAACACTCACATGTGGATAGAAATTGTTGGTTATGAGACCTCAAATGTGCCTCCCTATACACAAGAGGCTACTATCAAGCATCAAGGGTGTCATATGTAAATTGGAGAGATTGTACCCCCTAATTACAGATTTGACACTTGGTTGGAATAAAGAACATAAATAATGAATAAATATATATGTGTTGATGTAATGTAATCAATAAAATAGAGTGGAAAAAGAATAATAAATATAAAAAATTTATTCTAATAAAAAATAAATGAATATTGAAATGTAATGTTTTAATGTTAGTAAAAGATATGTTAGAATAAATAAGAATAAATGAATTGGATACTCCTATGACATAGGTCGTGAATCATGATTCGAACTTTCCTTCAAACTTCATCCCATTTTTCAAGAAAAAATCCACAGAAAAATCCTTTGAACTTTTCAAAACTGACATCCATGTAATCTGTTGAGGTTACATAAAATGTCCAAAATTGTGTGTTAGTACAACTGGGATGGTTGAAACCAATGTGTCTAAATTTTACTTATGTGATAATAAGTTAATTCAATAAGAAAATAAATAAATTTATTTATTAATTAAAAAATTAAATGGAACCCAGATCAATATACTTAGACATCATGTTGGGATATCTATGATCATGTCTCAGAACCATGCCAAACACAACCATATAACCATGGTTAAAATATTAATTGCATGTCTGACATGGTATAATTTCTATGACCCTGTCTCACAACCATTCCAACCATAACAATATAAACATGGTAAAACATGATCTTATAACCGAGGTCTAAATCACACAAAACTAGGTCAAAGACTGCTAAATAATTATATTAGAATTTAATCAGGGTTGAACCCGGTGTATTATCATTTCAGTATGTATCATGTCCTTTCCAGGTATATAATAATTTTATAATTCATCATGTCCAATACAAGTATATAAGAAATTTAACATCTAATATAGGCCAGGACCAGTATATAAGAATTTCAACTTGTAGAATAGGGAATAGCCTTATATATATGTATTGAAACATGTCATCTGATCCAATTCCACATATATTAATTAAAACATTTTATTAAAAACATTTTATAGAAATACACATATCATGAAATTACTTCATTAATGGTTAATTTTGAAAATTAAAATTTATCATTCAATTAGAAAGATTATTTTTCATATTTTCATAACCAAAATCATGATAGTTATCTTAATAATCCGGTGAATCCAAGTCCAGTTTATATAAATATAACACAACAAATCCATCTCATTCCAAAAAAAAATTAATCCATTAAACAATTCATTTATAAACAAGTGTACTCTCTCCTAAATGGTATCCACAAACTAGGTCAATAACCATTTTTATTCGAAGGGAATCGAAGTTATAAATAAAATTAATAATTTTAATTCACTCAGTACATGATATGTGGGACCAATTTTTATATGGATCATATTTTAAAATTTTTAAACAAATGGTATAGGATTTAGAAACACACCATTTACTTAAGATAAAAAAATGCTTCCAATGGAAGAATACCATAAGAATGATGGTGTGGGAGATTACGGAAGGTTCTAGGGGTAAGATGTGTAATTACGACATACATAATCAATAGAGAAACTCCAATATCATTTAGAAGGATCCAGAGTGTATTAATAGATAAACTACACATGATATGAAAATATTAAACTAGAAAGGAAATTTTGATATAGATTAATGAAGAATTATAGGGAATGTCTTATAATTAGATGTGATGTAATTATTTTTAGACATTTACACTGAAATACCCATTGCCCTAGATGAATAAAAAATTCCCCCCCACAATACACAGTGTGTAATTGGTTCACTATGTGTAACCACTTCATGTCATGAATCCATTCACAACATGAGAATGGTAGATTATTACAAGTCATGTACCCCATATACATAATTATTAAATGATCTACAACCATTTTTGGGCTTATTATACTTCTTATAACTCAATATCTTTAATGGATTCTCAATATACAATGAACTTGATGTAAAATATTACCCATTTATAATCAAAATATATTATTTAAAATATAAAAAATCTGTAATATTAATATTATTTTCCCTAATAAAAGGAAATATTTCTCAATAAAAGGCATAACAACCAATGATCAAATGAAAAACCCTAAATGGGTAATGATTAAAAAAGAATGAACTTGCCAATATGACTTAATTTTGGAAATTTCACTAGATAAAAAAAGATTTCTGGACATAGGGAATGAGTTAAATGAATAAATTATCACTAAAGAAATTTATCATCAATAGAGGAGAAAACAATTAATTGATTTTAGATATTTTTTAATGGATAATGTTAACTAATTAAAGTATAAGGATAAGAATATCAAGGAATGTGATGGGATATTATTACCCTAAAATGAAAAGTAGAAAATTCTTCTAAAGACAACAACAATTGGGGTAGGAAAAGTTCACAATTTGAAATTTGGGGAAAAAAGTAAAATTCATATAAAATGTATAAGTGAAGGATCTTAATTGAAGGATGTTATAAAGTGACACTTCTTTACAAATCTGAGAGAAAATATGGGTGTTTTCTTATAATCCTATAGTCTCAATGGAAGAATGAATAATGATGCATGAACATCTAATCTCTAGAATTATTAAAAATGATTGATTTTAAGGGGATAATTTTTATATGTGATATACATGGTCATATTTAAATTGTATTTATGTATCGGTAGAGTGAAAGAATCATAAATAATTCTTCTTGTCCAATGAAAATTGTAATATAAGTTAAATCAAAAGAGAATCTTTTAATCTGTAGAAGAAATCTTCTACTTTTGAGGAAACTAGTTTATCTTAATTAAAGGTTAACTAAATAATATAATTTTATCCCCATAATATCGCACATATAGAGAAATAAATAAAATTTCTATGAAAAATATGGAAGCCAATCTACTTGTGAGAAAGAGGGATTTATCTTTTGTGATAGACTCAACAAGGAAAGAAAGTCTAATTTGACTCTCAAAAAAATCAATGATAATAGAAATGATGCATTCCTTGATAGTGTCAAATATTAGTAAACTTGTTAAAATTTGAATATTGTTGGAGTGTCCATCGTATAGTGGTGTAATCATGTAAAATGATGCAAGAAAATATAACTAATAGTGAAAAAATTTGGATGTGAAATTAGTTTTCCTACTAAAATGAAACAAAAGTTGAGGAAGATGATGTAAACCTAAGAGATCTTCTACAATGAAAATTATAATACATGTATTTAAAAATAGATACTTTAAATCTCAGTGGATGGTTAGATGTAAAATATTGGTTTACCATGACCAACCATATTCCTCAACTTGAGGACGCCATTTGTACCCATGTGCTGATGTATTTAAATATTTATAATTTTTATTAGAAGATCCGTAATCCTAACGGATATATATGATCAATTTTTTGTAGTGATAAAAGAAGAATCATTATTAGGGAAAAAGGAGATACATATTTTTGATATATAGAGTCATTAAATAATAGAAGTGTGTATTTTTTTCAAATTTCATAATTAGTATCAGGCCAAGAAAAATATTATATTAATATCAAGTTTATGATCTAACTCAAAATGTTTTACCTATTAATACCATTATATTTAAATGAAAAGTATTGAGTTGAATTTTAAAATAAATAAATTATAACGAATAACAACAAGGACATATGTTTATGCATTTCCACAAATATATATTAATATTTCAATTGTATCATGTCATCCTTTAAGGGAAAAAAACTATTTTATTTCATATCTCAAGATGCAATAGACCACTAAGATATAGTTGAAAACATTTGAGGGGGAATATTAATATTAATGGATTTAATAATTATATTATTATTCATGTGACAAATGTATTAATAAACGAAAATTATTGGGATTCTAAGAAGCTCCAAGAAAGAGATTTCCAAACCATCAATTTGTTTACTGTGCTTAAAATTATCTTAATTGATAGACATAAGTACCAAAGAAATTTATGGGGTGTTCGTGATGATCAAAAAAAATTTATTTATCTGATAAAGGAGTAGTTAATCACACCTATTGTGGACCATGAAAATAATTCTTGGTTTTACGAGTGTATCTTGGTGGCTAACATGGACATCTCATTTTAGGATTATTATGTTTCTTACCTAATAATCCTAACTAACATAAACAATTTATTTTACATTATTTTATTTTGTAAATAAAATTCTTTCTTATTTATATATAGAAATAAATAAATGAAAAGAAATTACACCAAACCACTCAATACTAAACAATAATATATTTAAAATAAACAACATTGTCACATATTGTTTATTGATCTGAATACCTTTTCTTCTTTATAAGATTATGTTTAATTTTATAATCTAATTTTGAAGGCTCATTCATTAATTAGAACCCTTTAATTTATAATTTGTGATGTCAGAAATCCTAAATAAATCTTTATTCCAATTTATCTACTAATAATGGTTCACAGAACTCCTTAATCGAGAGTGTGAAATTTTCTAGGACTCATCCCCGCCATTTGTCTTTTTATCCAATGACACACCGAAATCGACCAAGTGAATATATTTTGAGTAATATAAGGGAGGGAAAAGATAAATAATATAAATGTCATTTATTTACATGACTTGGTGTAAAACTTCTACAACTTTACATGTTATTCACATTTACCACAAATACATAATAATCTTTATGAATGAATTTGAGAACTCCTGGCCACCCGTAGGCCATTTCTTATGTCATAATCTTATTATCAATGGTAACATATCATAGTTTTGATAATAAGAGAATAATAATAAAAAATAATATTAAATAAATTGAATATAATAGAGATACAATTAAATATAATAAATTGATTATAGAAGGAAAATAAAAAAACATAGAATGAAATAAGAGGGAAAATAAAAATAAATTTATTTAGAAAACGAAGAATAATAAAATGTAAAACTATAATAATAAGGATAATAAGAATTTAGTATACAAAAAATAATTGAGAAATGAAATTTTCGTACTAAAAAACAATATAAATTTTATAATATTATATGGTAAAAACAAAAATGATAAAAAAAGGAAAAAATGTGATGAATCCTCTTATCTCTGCTAGTAGATCTATTGAGGTCACATGAATCCCTTTGAAATGTATATCCTTTTATTTATATTGGAAATTATGTGATTTAAATCATACATAATTGGTTTTTAGTCCCATATTAGGTTCATCATTTAGAAAAATTTAATCCTCATTAAATGTGGTTTTCATAAAATCATTCATAGACACTAGATATAACAACAGTTTCAACCTCAATAGCTGACAATAATAGATAACCACCGACTCTTGATGACTATAAACATAGAATACATGTTTTTTTCAGGGAATATTAGTTTACTTATTTAATATCTCATATATAATAATGATATCATATAATTCTCCAATAAGAAACTATATATAACATATAATAAATATTTCTCTATAAAGAACAATTAATGTCAATATATATCACTTTTTCCTACTATTGTTCATTTATACTCATCCCACCCCAAACCAAAATGCAATTATAATTATCCATAATTATTCGAAACATGAACCAAAATCCAAACAAAACATCTGAATCACTAGTTCTGATATATTATCAACTATTACAAGTAAACAATTTTAAAAAAAGTCCACCCATTGGATCTTATATTTAACCCCATACACGGGTCTACTTCTCCCATTCCCATGATCATTACCATTCACAACACTATGTTTTCCCCTTTATACCTTTACCAAATACTAGATAAATAGAAAAGATAGATGGTGTTCTTTGATACCACAATGTAACAACCAACAATTCAGAACTCTCTCATGTGGATAGAAATGGTTGGTTGTGAGACCTCAAGTGTGCCTCCCCATACAGAAGAGGCCATTGTCAAGCATCAAAGGTCTTGTGTATAATGTGGGGGAGAATATACCCCCTAATTACATGTATTACACTTGGTTTAAATAAGGAAGATATATAATTAATAAATATCTATGTGTTGATGTAGTGTAATAAATAAAATAGAGTGGAAAACCAAAAAATATATATTGTAATAAATAATAAACGAATAATTTAATTACATTTTGTAATTTATATAAATGTTATATTATAAGAAATAAAACTAAATGGCTTGGAGACTCAAATGACATAGGTCATGAATCCAATTTTGGTCTTATCTCCAATCATTATCCCATCCATCATGAAAAATCCATTGAATGGTCCTTTTCTCTTTTTGAAACCGGCATCCATGTAATCTACTCAGGTTCCATGGAATGATGCAAATTGGTTGTGAGTATAACTGCATTGGTTAAAAACTTTGTGTCTTAATTTTACCATTTTCATAATAAGTTTATTCGACAATAAAATAATTAATTGTATTAATTAATTAATCAATTTAATTAATACCATATAAATCTACTTCTACACCATTTCGAGATATCTCTGGTCATGTCTCACAACTTTTCCAACCAAATCCATATAATCATGCATTAAATATTATTTGCATGTTTGAAATGATATGATTTTTTGAGCATGTCTCACAACCATTCCTACTGTAAAATTATAAACATGGTAAAAGATTACTTTATAACCAAGGTATAAATCACACAAAACATGGACAAAGCCTAAAAATTATGAATTTGAATTTAATCACGTTTGAGCCCAGTTTATAATCATTTCACTACATAACAAGGCCTTTCCAGGTATATAATAATTTTATAATTCATGAGGTCCAATAAAAATATATATGAAATTCAACATACAATCAAGGAGAATCCCATATTATAACCATCTCAACAAGTGTCCTAGGGAATTGACAACTATATATTCATTTCAACATGTCATACAATCCAATTAACCATATAATCTTTATAGCATTCAATAAAACAAAATCTATAGAAATAATCAAATCACAAAATCACTACATTAATGGTTATTTATGAAAATTAAAATTTATCAATAAAATATAAATTTTAGTTTCCATCTGGTCATTACCATAATCATGTAATTTTTCATAATAATCTGGAAAAACCAGCTAGAGATTACATAAACAAATCACCCAAAATCCATTTCAGTCCAATACAACTTTATTAAATTAACCAATTAATCTATAAAAAAGGTTAAACTTATGTAAATGGTTGCCAAAATCTATGTCAATAACCAATTGGATCTAAAAAGACTCTACAAAATAAATCCAATTAATAATTTTAATTCACTTGGTATATGATATGTTGGACAAATTGTGATATTGAAAAAAATTTAAATTATTAAAACAAAGGGTTGTGAATTAGAAACACACCATTAACTGAATATAAAACAATTATTCCATTATAAGAAACGTGTAATAAAGAAGGTGGAGATGATTAAGAGATGGTTCTAGGGTTCAAATGCGTGATTGGGACATACAGAATCCAGAGAGGCTCTCCAAAATATTTTAGAAGGTTCTCAATGGTATTTAGGTGGAAGCATCACATGATTTGAAATAAATTAATCTAGGATTGATATTTTAAAATATAGGGTGGGGAATTACATGGAGTGTATTATAATTATATTTCATGTAATTATTTTTAGGAATTTACAATAAAATACACATTTCCTTATATGAATAAGAAATTCTCCCCCTCATTACATAGTGTGTAATTGTTTCACTATGTGCAACCACTTCATGTAATAAATCCATTCGAATTATGATACTGGTTTATTATTACATGTGGTGTACCCCATTTAATGAATTATTAAATGTTCTAAAACCATTTTTTGGGATGATTTTACTTATAAAAACTAAATACCCTTCAAGGATTCTCAACATACAAAGAATATGAGGAAAGAGATGAACCATTTATACTCATAATATATTTATTAAAACATCATAAATCCCTAAAATTTATGTAATCATCACTATTAGAGTTATCTATATCTCCTTAAAAGTATTATCTTCCAATGATCAAATGAAAAACCAAAATAGGGTAATCATTGAAAAAATAATGACCTCTCAAAAGTGATTTAGTTTATGAACATTCACTTGAGATAAAATGAGATATGGATATATGGAATGAGTTAATGAAACAAATTATCGATATAAAAGAAAATCATCAGTAGAGGGGAAACCAACAATTGATTTTAGTTCTTGTTTAATAGAAAATGATAACTAATTAAAGGAGAAGTATGAAAATATCAAGGAGCGTGAAGGGAGGTTATAACCCTATAATGAAAAGAAAAAAATCCAAATAAAACAAAAATAATTGGGGTAGAAGAAGGTCAAAAATTAAAATTTGGGGATAAAAATAAGATTCATATGACATGAATTAGAGAAGGATATTAAAATAATTATTTTATAAAGTGATACTTCTATATAAACATGAGAGACAATATGGGTGTTTTTCTATAATCCTATGGTCTCAAAGGAAGAATGAATTATGTTGCATGAACATCTCGACAATAGAATTATCGAAAAATGTTTGATTTTAATGGTAGATGTTTTATATGTGCTATATATGGATATTTGTAGAGTGTATTTAAGTATAGGTTACATAAAAGAATCATAAATAATTTTTTTATTCATACAAAAAATTTGAAGAGATGTTACATCGATAGAGTATATATTAATCTATAGTAGAAATATTCATCTTTTGAGGAAACCAGTTTATCTTAATTAATGGTGAACTAAATAATATAATTTTATCCCAAAAAATCTCACTCCTATAAATAATGAAATGATTTTTTTAAAAAAAAATAAGGAATCCAATGTATTTGTGAGTAGAAGGGATCTATCTTCTATTGTAGACTCACCAAGGAAAATCAAGTCAAATGTGACTCTCAAAAAAATTAAAGTGAAAAGAAATGATTCTTTCCTTGATGCTTTCAAAAATCTCATAACTAGAAAAAAGATAAATATTGTTGGATAATACCTCATATTGGGGGTGGAATCATTTAAAAATATGCAATAAAATATAACTAATGATGAAAAATTGTAGATGTCAAATTAGTTTTTCAACTGAGATGGAACATAAATTGACACAGATGATGTAAACCTGATAGGTCTTATATAATGTAATTTAAACTACATATAATGAAAAAGAAATATTTTTAATCATAGTGAATGGTTATATGTAAAATATTGATTTACCAAGACCAACCATATATCTCAGCAAGATAATTCTATATGTACCAATCTCCCGATGTATTTAAATATTTATTATTATTATTAGAAGAGATGTAGTCTTAAGGTAAATATATTATCCATGGGTAGTTGTGATAAGATAAGAAATATTATTACATTAAAAGGAGAAAAATATGAAAAATATAGGGAGACATTAAATATAAGAAGTCTGATTTTTTTTATTTTCATATTTAGTATCAATCCATGAAAAATACTATACTGATATCAAGTTCCTGATGTAACTCAAAAAAGTTATCAGTTAAAAATACTATATTTCCATTATAAATATTGAGTTTCATGTTGAAATAAATACATTCTAATGAAGAATATCATGATGATAAGTTGAGTAATTTACAAGGATATATATTAATATTACAATGGTATCGGGTCATCACTAAAGGTCAAAAAATTATGTTAGGTTATATATCTAGATGCAATAGACCACTAATATATAGTAGAAAACTTTTCTTGAGGAATATTAATATTCCAGGATTTAGTGATTATTTGATTGTTCATGTGACAAATATCTTGTTAGAAGAAAATTATTATGATTCTAATATGCTCCGAGAAAGAGATTTCAAAACCATCAATTTGTTTCCCTATGATTAAAATTATATTAATTGATAGACATAAGTACGAAAAACATTTAGGGGGATTATATGATGATCACAATTTTTTCTCATATTTGATAAGGGAGCAGTTAATCACACCTATCGTGGGGAAAAAAATGAATTTCTAGGTTTTATTAGTGTTTCATTTTTGCTGACATGGCTATCTCATTTGAGGATCATCATAATTTCTTACCTAATATGCCTAATTAAAATAAAATATTTCTTTTAGATTTTTTATTGGTTATATGCATAAATAATTAAATTAAAAGAAATTACAGCTTACCATGCAACACTAAAAAAGATTATATTTTTAATAAAGAACATAGTTAAAGATTCCTTTATGATCCCTATACCTATTCTTCATTATAATTTTATGTTCGGTTTGATAATCCAATTATGAAGACTCATACATTAATTAAAATAATTTTATTTATAATCCATGAGGTCTCTAATTAAAAATAAATCTATATTTCAAAATATATTCTTTTAATGGATTACGGAACTCCTCAATCAAGTGTCTAAAATTTTCTAGGACTTGTCCGAATCGTTTGTAGTTTTATCCAATGATACACCCAAATCCACCATGTGAATATATTAAGAGTAATATATGGTAGGGAAAAGATAAATAATAGAAATATAACTAATTTACATGTCGTGGTGTAAAAATTCCAAACCTGTATTATTTATTCTCATCTACAAAAAATAAAAAATAATATTTAAGAATGAATTGTGGAACACCTGGAAACCCCAGGTTTATACATCATGTAGAAACATATCATCTATGGAATGATATAACAATGTTAATAATAAATTAATAATAATAAAAACAATATGAAATGAAGGAAAGAAAATAGAGACAGAAATAAATATATTAAATAGATGATAGAGAGAAAATAAAAGAAAAACGTAGAATGAAATAAGAGAAAGAATAATAATAATATCAATTAGAAAAAGAATAATAATAACAAGTATAATAATAATAATAAGGGTCACAAGAATATAGTTCACAAAAAATAAATTACAAATGAATTTATTTAATAAAAACTACATTAATGTTATAAAATTATATAGTAAAAATAAAATTGTTAAAAAAAAAGAAATGTGAAGAATCCTATTATATCTATTTGTATATCTCTAGTGGGGATATGACTCTATTGGCTATGTATATACTTCTCTTTTTGTATGAAATTATGTGATATAAATCATACCTCAATGGATATTAGTGAAATATTTGTTTAATCATTTAGAAGGATAGAATATACATTAAAGGCGATTTTAATAAAATCATCCATAGATAATAGGTGTTTGAAATTTGAGGTTGAATAAATCATTTGGGGCACACACATCTTTTCCATCACTCATGTTTGGTGTGCATCACATTTAAATAGGGATCCATCTGTAGGAGTTTTTAGGTGTGCTTTTAGTGGTAGATAATTTTATCATGCCCTATGTCCTTCATAGAGGCTATATATAGGCCCCATTTTTGGTTCCATTGAAAAATGGTCTTATGGTGGTTGGTTGGCATAATAGTGGAGATCCATGGTTGAATTTGATCTCAGAAGGAATACATGGAAGAAGCCTGATCTCGAGTAGTGGAATCTATCGAGTTATCACATGATTATCAGTGTTGGATGACATAATAGATTGAAAGAGATGAAACAAAGAAAATATATTGGTGGATTAAGAAATTTTCATGTACGGTGAAGTAGGAAGATGGCGGGATGATAGAGTTTTGTTTGAAAATGAACAGAGTGTATAACAAACCATCTTGTATTGGATCAGCGGGTGTATGGAGTATGAGTTTAAAATGAATTATGTTGGGTTATCTACAACGAATCATACACCATGGTAGGATCCCAAATACACACAGACACACACAACATGGAACCAAATAAAATATATGGTTCAAACATGATTTGGACAACATATACATATATGCTACACCACTGAGCTTGTTGCATGAGCATTGTCTCCCTATCTACTCTCACAGCCTATCCGGCTCGAGTTGGATGACCTAGTGGTGGTTTAGATGGTTTGACACTTATGGAATAGAAAATTTTATGGCTTCAATTTATTGATGGTTAGAGTTGTAGGACCCAGAATTTAGACACCTTAAAGAAATCACTATAAATTTTAAATTTAAAGAAAAATTCTAATTTTTACTATAAAATTAAAAAATATTTGAATACATTTAAATCTATTTTAGTTTCCATATATTTAATTTATAATTTTTTAAATAAAAATTTTTATTCTTGGTAATTATTAGTTATAATATATGGAAATCATTATAAATTTTTTAAAATACTCATGAAATATGATTGTGTGAAATACCCTAGTCATAAACAATGCTTATCCTTAAGAATAAATCTAGAACATTTAATTCAAAAGGTTCCAATATTACTAATAAATAAATTTCAATGCTATAAAACAAAATGATTATCAATTCCAAGAACATGTGGCATGGGAAATAAAATACATTTTAATAAAATCACAAACATTAATCTGACAGAAAGAGTTTTTTTAAATAATAATAGTATATAATGGATCATGAGAAGCATCACATGACCCATGTTTCAAAAGAACATGATTAGGACCAGAAAATATAATTATTTTTTCCTATATGTCTATAATGTCATAGAAGAATAATAAAATTAAATATAAATTGATGTAGGATAAGTGAAGATGAATAAAAATAATTCAAATAGGGGTTAATGTAATTAAGGAATGATTAAATCCACTATTGATCCATAGATAAGGGAGGTTGAAGATAATTTGAACGCATACTATAGGTCATATTCTTTGAGGTGAATCAAAGGGTGAAAATCCTAGTGAAAATAACACAGAAGGCCCAAAAAAACATCTCAAGAAGGAAACATGGTTTAAAGACACATTTCACTAATTTTTGTTCATTATATGGGATAATAAAAATAAAAAACGACATAATGACTTAAAAATTTGACTATAAGGTTTTTAAAACTATGACGTAACCATGTAACCAGAAATAAGCTCACAGATACAAATAATTTCAACTAGAAACACTTCAAACCAAAGGTGACTCAATATATAATTAGTATAAACATTTATATTTTACATAAGGGATTAAAAATTTTCCCCACCATGAAAATATTTTCCAAAAAAAATCTTCAATTATTTAAGAGAAATTAAAATTATACACAAAAATGAATACTAAATATAACCAATGATAGAAAAACACAAAGGTGAAACCGAGTTTTCAAAATTAATATGATTTTTTTGTATATCCTATGAAAAAATTTTATTGATATAATTCATGATCATGAAGAGTATGTTCCCAAAACTAGAAAATATTATACAATTGAAATAATGACATTTCATCTTCATCATCATTGATAGATGAAAAATTCTCCAATAAAATATTCAGTAAGAAGGAAGATATCATTTATCATAAAAAAGCTGGTGAAAACTATTTTTGGATTAAAAATCAACATATAAAATCAATTAAGACACAAAAAAGTTTCAAACCAATTATGTAGACATTTTATTTTAGTGTCCCTATAATGAATAGTTTCAACCTAACATGGTGAAATAGATATGGTCACTCTGCACCTAGAAAATCATTTCATGGAAGACAAACAATTATAATGGTCATACACAAAACCACCTGTGAGTGAGATTAATGACTTCCATTGAATATATAAAATAACAATATACATGGAGATTGTGATATGAATCATGTTGGTCTAAGAAATGAAAATTCTAAATCATAGTCCTGGAAAGGGATCTGTTAAAAACATTAATCCCCGTAATGAGTTTATAATAGATAATTATTAGAAATTACACATGGTTATATAATGTTTTTAATTGACCAATAATCTCCGTGTTCATTATATATCAATGAACAGAGTGGTCATATTAAAAATATAAGATGAACCATACTAAAAGGAACCACTAAAAATGGTAATTTCAATAATCTAGTGACTCCATTATTGGGGGAAATTATGTAAATTAAAAAACAAAAAATATATATATATAAATAAGTATTTTAAAGCAATAATAAAATTTTAATAAAAAGGTCACATTTGAAACATCATACCCATAAAATGATACCATTCACATTACATGGGAAAAATACCCTTTCGAAAGTAATTAAAAATAAATAGATTATGAGAATTTAAAATCACATCATACTTTAAAATAATTTTAAACATAGTTTATGAAATTATATAATTTTTATAAAAAAATTATTCTAAAATGTTTTAGACAAATACTAAATACAATAAAATAAACATCCTTTATAGAATGGAATAAAATAACCAAAAATTCCAATTGAATTTATCAATAAAATAAACCGATAATAGAAAAAACATCTTCTAATCAGGATTAAATTAATAATTACCACATTATAATCATGTAAAAATGAGCTAAAATGCAAGAATTAAAGGGGAATGAATAACCACGCACAGTTTCAGTGCATGATTTGGAAAAACATTGCCAATAGTATAATAGAATTGGTAAATACTGTAAAACCCACATGGAAATGATTTGTATGGCTCTCCATACCATGAAAGATAATAATGTATCTTTACTCCTTCCACTCTTATCACCCAAAAACTAATAATCCACAAAATAATCCATATAAACTTATTAGTAAATTAAATATAATTAATTCAAATAAATATATAATAAAATAATAAAATAATATTTAATTCAATATTCAAACACCAACTACCCATTGAATTAAAGTCTCATCACAAAAGGTCATGATAAGTGACATACTAATGACATGACTTTTGATTTTTGAGAATGTAATATCATTTCTACTAAACATACCCAAATAAAAAGAGGGGATTCTAGTACAATTGTTTTTTAAAATTAACCATTTTCATCCTAAATCATCACCCATTTCATTTTAAACTGATCGGTGTAATTCTTACAATAACCCTAGATGGCCTGTGACAAGACCCAAAGTGTGTTCCCAATCACTCTAGGATAGAAATATGTTATAAGGTGAATGGGAAATTCTGTATCATTTTCATCACTATATTGTGGAGGGGCTGAATATTTGACCCAGTCATTTTATTTATTTTTAATTTTGATAAAATGTTCAGCTATGGTGATGGAGAACTGACTATATTCTAATATAATAAATAGTAAAATCCACAGGTAAGAAATTATTTACTAGATTCACTACTTAATAAGATTATCCAGTCCTTGGAAAAGATTGGAAATAAAAATTTTCCCAGTATCCTATAAAAAGTCATTTAGTGGGTTATAAAAATAATTTAATATCTAGAGATTTAATATCTTTATATTCTGTCAATATTGAATGTTCTTTTTCAATATATAATACGAAATAAAAAATATTTACAATAATAAAAAATAACTCCACCAACATGTAATTTAAATATTTTTAATATTCTACTACAATATTCATTACACTTGTATCAAACAATTTATACATCTTCCCCATCAAATAGATGCATAGTAGTGAGAAATAAATTTCAATATAAATCTATAAACATTGAGTATCTTATTTATAATAGGTTAATTTTATGAGGTATACTTTTTCTTGTACCCTCATTCGGGTCCCTTGATCTAATACCCTATTTTTAAGTTTTTTTATTTACTATATTTTTTCAATGCCTAATGTTAGGTAGGGTATATTTAGTTCATATTCATCTTGAGACCATTAATCAGTGATGTTGTATTTGATGATACATTAAAATGATAAACCAATATCTACTGTGAACACCTCAATTCTTCAGCGATTCACCTATTCACAACAACATGATGAAAATTTCACAACAAAATACCTCCCCTTTATATAGAAATAATTTCTCTAAAAATGGAGTAGTGGTAACATCATATGGAATGTTATTTATCAAAAATTTAATATCCTTATTGACTATTTCTACCTTTGACCACCTCATACCCTCTTTGTATATACGAGTCAAAAGTATTTTTAAATACATATCTAATAAAAAAGCATAATTGTTCCTCATATTGTCCTTATATCATGAAAAGAATCATGATTTATATTTCATCTTTATTGAATCATTAAATGATGAACAACACATCGTGACATTTGAAGAGATTAATAATCATTATAATGTTTCCAAATACATCATCTTGTTTATCTACATTAGAACATAAATTTCTATTGACCTGATAAGTTTATTTTTCTTTCTGATTTCTTAATTTCTTATAGAACATATATTTTACTATTTAAAAATCCAAACACATTTCTTGAAATCAGTGATACTTTAGTTAATATTTTTGATGAATCTACTTAGAACAAATTTTTTGAAGCCACTATAGACACCCATTATCTAGGTCTCTCTATTTGGAAGCATATGTTTAATGTCTTCATTCATAAAATGATATATATTACCATCAAATGGAAACTTCTTTATGATAATTTTTTATAGAAATTATTTTATTTTTCTTCTTCCAAAGTCTATTTCTTCTATAGAATCAACAAAAAAATCCACAATTTGATTAACTTCACATGTTTTGTCCATATGATGACATTGTTAGGGTTTCATGGTCTGATAACACAAATTATTTCCTTCAATTTGATAAAATCATTGTTATTTATTCAGATTTAGTTTATATATATTTCTATTTGATTATAATTGTTTACAATCTCCATCAGTCTTAATCTAGAAATTATTTAACTATTCTTCTAATGGGAATTAAAACAAAAAGTTTTCAACTATGTCTCAAAAACATATTCCTTAAAAAACTTATAAGTATAATCATGAATACCTTTATATAAACAAGATCGTTCGAATATTGAATATCCGAAATGAATCACCTAATTACAATTTACAAATACCATTCTTTTGATAGAATGATGAGTACATCCATAAAGGCATTTTTTCTATCCTCCAACCAATTACATCATTATGATCGACTCCTTTCATTCACCACAGTCCATTTAACTCCATTAATTATCCTCAACACATATTAATTTATTCAATATCCATTTTAATGAATTATAAACAATTTTATTTCAATAATGTTTTGAAAAAAATAAAACACTTAGTAGATACTTCCCGTTCATAATTTTTTTCTAATGAAAAGAACTACTCAAAATATTCTTTATCCAAAAAATACCACCCAATTTATTCTGTTTTATACAAAGGAATATAAATAAAAAACACTAATAAACTCATGAAATAGATCACTTCCCATCAATTCTATGTCTATTTAAGAAAACTTATCATCTCAAATAAGAATCATTTAAAATAAACCATCATGATATCTATAAAGAGGTGACTATAAATTGTTTCAAAATATTTTTTCATATCCACATATTGGTAATTGAAACTAGCTTCAATATATTTGAATTTATTCCCAAAACTAATTAAATTATTTTTTAAAATAGTTATCACATTCAGAAATCATAGCTGGCCCACTTCAAAACCCACTCTAAAAATAAGATCTCACTTGATATGTAATGAAAAAAATCAATGGATAGATTTATGTTAGGACACATCTCCTCCTTTAATAACACTATAATATGAAAACCCAAGAGAGGTGTGTATAATCTAATTTACCACTATATATAAATTTGATTAGAAATAAATTTTTGTTTAATAATAATGGAATATGAGATTCATTCCGGATAATAAAGTTCCTTGGATTTTAATGGTATGACAAATATATAGAATAATATGAAGGAAATAATTAATTTTTTAGAAAATAATGGAACATAACGCTATGATATGTTGTTGCATGGAATGATAATAAAAATACAATGAATTATATATTGAATATTGAAGACAGATAGATATAGATATCCATTGAAATAAAGATTCTTGTGACATTCGATAATTATGATATCTTCTAGAGAATTTAAAATGGATAATTGGAGAAACATACGGGTTCAAAATAAATATTTGGAAATGGAGATCACATATTATTATTAGTATGTTTAAAATATATTAGACCTTAATGAAGACAACATTGCCAATTAAGAAAAAATGAAATTATGATTGCTTGTAATTTTTATTGAATGAATTCATATTTCACACTATGAAAGATTCTTGATAAACCTAGATATGAAAAATTATACATATCATTTGAAAGGGACCCATAGTAATGATGTGAAATTACAATTTAACAATTTTTTGACCCAAAAAAAACCACGGGAATAGATTTAAGCTAATTAAAAACTGATCCATTTCAGGGAATATATTATTAATTATATGAGTATCTATTCAATGGTTGATTGATTGATATTTACCATTTCATATTTCAATAAAATTAATTTATTGTACAACTAATGAGTATTAGAATTTTTTTAGTGTAGTCATGATTTCATTTTAAAAAAACTGCTCTTGGAAACTGTTCCCATATCTTTCAATTTTTAGTTCTTTTGTTTCAATTCCAATTATTTAATTATTTTTTTTAAAAAAAATCAATTAAATTGTGATGAAGAAACCATTTTTGATGATTTTTCATCTTTTCGATCCTCAAACTATGTGGGATCAAACACTTACTGCCACTATTATATGAATTTTTAGCAATTTTATTTTAGTAAATTTTAAATTTATAATTCTATAATTCTCGTAGGATTTAATGGATTCCTATGAAATCATTAAGGGGAAGGAATAACCTATGTTTTATAGGATTATAGTGTTGTTGAATTCCCAAATTCAACCTTAACATTAGAATTTTTTCCTTTTCTAGTGATTGTGGAACATATAGACAAATTAATCTATTATAGGAATAAATAATAGGTTATGTTCATTTCATTCCACATGTTATTTAATGATGTTTTACTTAATATGAATGTTTTTAGATTTGGAATATTAACTCTGAATCATAGTGATATATTCTTCATTACGGTAATCTAACCCTAAGAGAGGGGTAAACAAAAAATAAAACAATAAATCATTCAATTTTGATTTATGTATATTAACTATGATAAAACAAGAGTGGAAGAAGAATACCCATATTCTTTAGTGATGAGAGTCATTTATTTTTCTTCTTTATATTCCAATGCAGACTTATCATTCCCAAGTATAATAATACACTCGATGTGAACAATCAATTATCAACATGACCTACCAATATTTTTTTATAACAAAATAGAAAAATATATCTTATGATGTCATATTTTATCCTGAAATCAACTATTCCCTTAATTTATCTAAGATTCATTTTTTTCAAAAACAATATAACATTATTTAGGTTCACGTTGATATTTTTCACAATGTTTGACATCATATAATAAATATTACCTTGACGGAGTGAGTTAAAACGAGCTTTCAATCAATGTTATAAAATTTTTGTGATCAGAATCTATTCCTTACCTATATTTTTCCAAATTAATTCAAACTAAAATTGATTAGGTGAATGTATTTTAATATATTAATATCATAATTTCCAAGTGTTCCTAAGTATAATTATCATGATAATGTAAAATGTTTTTTTGAGAGATATTTTTGGGCTACAAAGGTATTTCATTTCTATTAGAATTTAATATTAAAATAACTTCTTCATCTCCATTGAAATCTTTTTTTATATTTCATAATAATTGTTTATTAATATGATATCATTAAAATAATAAATTGCAATAATTGGATACCTCTTAATTTTCATTTGTATAGTTGTTTTTCAAAATCATCCTTCTACGAAGAACATTTTCTTCACGAATGTTTCCATTATAGAATAACACACACATTGATATATTTCAACCTATTCAATGGTTTTTTCAAACTTATACACATAGTTTTATTTTTAACCCAACATGGAGCCAAAATGATTATTAATATGACGTATTTATCCAACTCTCCATTGATAAAATCTGACTTGACATTCATCTCTAATATCATATATCTTCATTGTACATCAATAAATGAACTATTTTGATGGTTTCAATTATTTATATTTGTGAAATTATAACAAAAATAATTCCACTACCTAGGGGTTGCTGTTACAATCAAATTATGTGTTGTTTTTTTTCACTTCAATATTTTCATTCATGTTATTTCAAAAAACAATATTTCTTCCAAAATAATTCTTCTCATCTGGTTTTGGCTCGTGTTCTGATGTTTCATTATTCCCAATATGATTTAATTAATAATTCATTTCTTGAATCCACGCGTGGTACTATAATTCTTCTTCATTGTCTCTTGAACAAACCTGTGATTACAAATATGTGAAAAAGACTATCCTTTTTGTTATTTTGGATTAAACATTGTTTTTGTGATCTCCAATGATATTTAGACCACCCATATCATATTTATCATTTAATGTGACTAATGATATTTCTCATCATCCATTAAAATATAAAAATAATATATTTATCTTTAATAACTTCCATATAATCTATTTTTTCAAAATTGTTTTCATTTTTCATAGTTGTCAAAACTTCTTATTTTCTTTATCATAAATTAGTATCTGAATGTGAAATATTTTTATGATATAATTATTTATCATTTAAATATATAGTTTAAAAATATTTTATGGTTTCTTTATTATAGTACATGTATCATCTACTATTTTGGCGTTATTCAAGGAAAATACCCAAAATACATATCATCTATGTTGTTTATGGTTCACTAATTTGATATTGAATTTCATTCATTTAAATTTAATATTTTATCTTCAAATTTTTATATTCGACATCATTATAAGTTGAAATTTTATTTGTTGGTTATCCATATTCATATTTTTCAATTATCCTAAAACTCATGAACATTATGAGATACATTAATTTATATTTGAAATAAAGAATACATATAATATGAAAAAAACGAATAATAAATAATATAATATACATAAATAATTATTTTATTGCTGTCTCATAGTCCCACATATGTTTGAATGAATAATATCCATTCGATGAGTTGAGTTTATGTCAACATTATTGAGTTCAGAAATTGTAATCTTCCATTCATAATATGTCAAATGAAACCGATTTCTAATTCTAATCTTGTCATCAACATCATTAATACCTTATATCCCTGTCAACATGTTCATATTTCTATTAAACATATGACAAATAAACATATGACCTAATTGATCATATTTTATTATTATCAGGTAATCTGATCTATTTGAAATTCCAAATTAAAATATATTTCCATTTGTTTACTATCATCTAAACCCAATTTTCCCATTATCATTTCTGTTTACTAGAAATCTAACTATTTTGAACAAAAAAAATTTCTTTCATCACAATGCTATTAAATACATAACATGTTGTGCTTCAGTTTATTAACAAATTAGGAACATCAAGAATTGAAATTTTGTTAATAAATCATAGTTGATCCAATGCCTTCGAGTCTGAGGATCAACTGATTTCTATGCATAATAGCCCTATATTTAAAATAAATAATAGGTTTATCATATCCAAATATCTAGTTATATGTGAAGAGAACCCAACATCCAATATCTAATGTTGAACTCTATTAGTATCCTTAATTTCAGTTTCAAAAACTATAGAATTTTCGTTTCCTTTTTTTCTTTTACACGAATAATTTGATATATTGTGTACAAATATAATTTAACAAACATCACTACAATAGATCATTTATATAGATGTATATACTAATAACATCATTAATTCAATGTTTATAATGATTAAAATCTTGTTTCGTGTTTTAAAATTGTTTTTTCATGTTTTATTCTTTGAGTGAAATGACTAACCCTTAAACTATAAATCCAAAACCTCTTGGATTTTTTGTATTTTTTAACATTGGAAGAAATTTTTTTATGTTTTAACAAGCCTCCATAGTACCAGTAATATCCATTGAATGCATATTTTCCTCTATAGCCTAAATTTTTACTAGAACTACGTATATGATTTTTACTATCATTCTGACCATGATCTTAAGTTTCTTATTCTTTAAAAATGAATTGATAACCTCATAAAATATTATCATTTATATTTTAATTATTTTAAAAATTAATTAAATCCATATTAATATAATATTTTTTAGACATTGATTCCTTCTGAATTTCATAATTTTTTTGACACATTTTATTTTGAATACGTACATGTTTCTCGTGAATTTATACAATTTATAAATATTTTAACTATTTTTTATACTCGTAGTATGCTATTTTTGTGAAATTTATAGGGTTACACATCAAATTACTTTCTCCATATAATAAAAAATATTTTTGGATGTTTTTACTCTTTTCCCCGATTTAAAAAGTACTTTTAAACAACATATAATTCATCATCGTACACTGTTTATTTTTTGAAAGCATGATGTTGTATGTATTATATTCATTAGGTAACATATTCAAATAATAAAACTCATTTAGTAACATGGATTTATCTTCATGATTTGTTTCTTTCTTATTATTTAAATGATCTCGTTTCATTATATAATTATTATTTTTATGTGTAATAATATTTAAGAGTCCTTATATAAAATTTATTTTATGAATAAAAATAATTTTAGACACATATTTTTATTCTTTAGAGATGAAGACTTCTTTGATAGAAAAAATCACATTATTCAATTTTTCAATAAGATATTAATTGAAATCATACAGACTACATTTTTCATGTCCCACCAACCTATTTTAATTATACTTACATTATTAAAATAATTCTTCTTTTAATTTTTAGATATCTTATTATTCCTTCCATTAAAAGGTATCTAGATCAATCTACTACTTCTTTATAGAGAATATATAATTTATATATTCATAATCACTACCTTTAATTTCCATTACCATTTTTATGTTTTCGAAAAATTTATTAATTATTTAATAAATAAGGATCTTGAATGGTAAATTTCCTTTGTACTTCAATATGCCTCATTTTACCTTTAATAAAATAAGAGACATGAAATTATCAAATATTTTACTTTAATAATAATTATTGGGGTATTTTATATGCCTTACGTGCTTTTTATATTTGAATTATATTTCCTAATCAACCATTTCATAATTAGTTGTATAAAATTATGTTCTCATTTAATATGTGATGGGAATTTTTTAGATCACCCAAAGATATAGATATTTACAAGATCTATATATTCTCAAGATGATATATTGGCATCGAATATAATAGATTTATTTCTTATAATTATTTAAATTATAGTTTAATCATATATCCTATCACTGAATGATATTATGGTACTTAAAATGTCATTAACCCTTGTAAATAAGTCACCAATAGATTCACCTCCACCCATTTTATGTATTTATACTTTAATATAATTATATATTTATTTTTATTCATCACATTTTTATCTCAATAATAAATTTTATTCGACTAATATTAGATGATTTTATCAATTCCAAATCCATTAACCAATAAAAAATCACATTCAAATAGATAAATATAGAGGGTAAATTATAGAATTTATATCCCACCCATCATTCTTAAAATTCTGTATATATAGTTTTTAAAGGTTAACCTTGACTAAGTAGTGGGAAAAAATCTGAATTTGCATCATGAAATTCATAAACACTGGATAATAGATAATTTAACATTTTTTAAATATATATATCGTAGTTCGTCATGTTGAATACATGAATATACTTTCTACTTATTGTGTTTTTAACATCCATTGATGCATTCATTTTCTTCAATAATCATTCAGAATATATTAAATGATGAAAGATTTCAAAAAAATTGATTACAAGGAATAATTTTGATCTATATTAATACTATGAGGGGGTGGTTGAATTAACGACCTTCTATTATTTATGATTTATTACTTCAGAAACCCTATTAAACTATTATTATGTAGAAATGAAATTAATATAAAATGAAAACAAATAAAACACAATGGAACATTATTATTAACATGTATTACTGAAAAATAATTTCATTTATTCCATGGAAGGGATCTAAAATAATCCATAAAAACAATCCACTATGAATCTATCCATTATTTGTGGATACTAAGTTATTAAAATCCTAAAATATCATAAAACTATAGTTCTTCAACTATTATTTTTCTCTTCACAGATATAATAATATATTTTTTTTACAAAAAATAATATAAAAACCACCAACATCCTTCAATATGTCTTCAATATAGTAATTGTACAATATTCACACCATCCTTACCATAATATCTTCATCTTATTCAAACTGTTTCATAGAAATAAAAAATAAATTCCTAACTATACATATGTTCATTTGGTTCCTTATATTCATTTAGTGCATTTTTTCTAGAATACAATATCTAGTAACCTTTTTCTAAACCCCTAGTTTGATTCCATTTTTGTTTTATTTAATTTCTATCCAATTTTTTTAATACCAAATGTTGGGTATATTTTTTCTGAGACCACATCATCTGGTGACCTCTGACATGTTCAACTGTTCTAGTGATTTGAAAAAATTATTGTTCATGATCTATAGTTAATACCTCAATTATTCACTAATTCTCCAATCAATAATAACTCGATCAATGTTTTCTTAGTGTTATTCCCCCTTATTATATTTTTTCTTTATCAAAAACATATGAAGAATCATTAACATAAATATAAATATTTTCACTCAATATTTGAATATAACACAATAATATTTTAATTTTTGGATACATTTCATCCAATAAGTGTTTTGGAGTAAATTTTGATTATAGATACTTCCCTAAAAAATCAGAATAAATGTTCATTAAAACATTTTGAAATCATGGATTGAATCACAATTTATCCTTCATGGCTATTGACACATAGAACATCCAAATCAATTTTTTTTTACTCTATGACATTAAAAATATATTTATAATGATTAAAAAAATGTGATTCAGTTCATGTTCCTAGAAAAATCATATTCTGGTAACTTTATAGGTTTTTATTATAAAATTTCCCCCTCTATCTGAAAGATTTCAAATTATTCAATTAAGAAACCCTTATATGTTCGTTTCATTGAGATATTCTAGTTAATTTGTTTAAAATATCTACACGGAATTATTTTTCGGAATCCCTCAAAAAAACTATTCATATGCACAAATCTATCAAAAATCCTTTGTGTGATGGATTTATTCAAAAACCCCTCACTATTACCTTTAAACATCTCTGAAAAAAATACATTACACCTGAAATTTATTCTGATACCTTTTACAACATTGCATTCATTCAGAGGTTATATATCAACTAATTTATAAAATTAACTTCACAAGATTTATTTTTATTATGAATTTATTTGGAATCCTCGGTCATATTACACATAAACATACGTTTTATTATATAGAGTCACATATGTTCATCTATATTTCCATCAAAGATCTTTCCATATGATATAATTTTTTTTACAATATATATTTTTATTCTTCTAAATTTCAATATGATTTCATCCATATGGAAATCCCATGGTCCTAAGATGTAACAAGTATCACCTACTACATCCTGAAACATAATTAGATAGAATCACCAATACATTTGTATAAACATGTTGTTTAGTAGATTTATGATCAATAATGGATTTTCTGATTTATCGCTATCAAATATCTTATTCCATAATATGATGAATATAATTATATAAACATGTATTCCATACCAAATTAGATTATCTTAATTCATTGGTCTTCTTCTATTCACCATTTTTTATTTAACACTATACGTTAAACTTGGTCTTTTATACTTCATTTATGAACCAATCTATGGATGTATAATCATTTTTTGTTGATTTATATATGATAATAATATATATCACATAATTAATATCTCATCATTGATGACAATCTTCTTCTTGAAAAAACCTCCTTGCTTCATGGTCACAACATAGGTAAAATAAATATAAACATGTGGGAATTATTTCAACCTCTACATTAAAATAAACATGTATTATATTGTTACCATTAATAAAGATTTGTGTTACCATAAATTGTAGTACCATTCAATTGTAAATGACTAATTACAATCTAAACAAAAATGTTATAAATGATTAAAACAAACCAAAATTACATATAAAATCAAATTTCAAGTATATATATAGTAGAGACAATTATTGAAGATCAAAAGTGTAAAAAAAATTCACCTTAGTGTTGGATTAAAAAATAACCCAAACAAATCATGAGAAAAATTCCCAAAAAATCAACTCCATGTGACCCATTGACACCTCTATGTCACAAATAAATCAGTAATATTCCATAATAAGATCACAAACATAGCATAAGTACTACATATACATCAGGGTGTGTATATAGGTTTTATCATACTAATACCGATTTAGATTCCATTAATAAAATATTATATGTAGTTCCATTTATAAAAGGAGTCCATAAAATCTGAATTAAAATACATATGATATAAAATAATCATTTTAGAGCTTTTGAATTCCAACACCATGTACACAAATCATTTCTTTTGTATATAAAACATGGATTAAATATAAAAAATTTTGAATATGAATTTTATACAATTTATTTTCAAATTAATTATAAAAATACATTTAATTTTTCTAGAAAAACAATTGCATTTTATTTTGAAAAATTAATTTTTATTTTAAACAACATTATAATCACATTTAAAGAAATGATTGAAATAAAAAAAATTAATGATGATGGGAAAATGGAATAACACTACTGAACAAAAATAAATAGAAACCACTTAGGTATACACCAATAACAAAACTTCGCATAGGGAACCTCATGTATAATATTTACTCTACCAATTAACCAACATAAAGCATTTAAAAAAATTAGATAACATTATGTTATCCAATTAAAATGAAAATAAGTAAGAGAAAATACAGCTAAAAATAATTAACAAAAGAAATATAATTCAGAAATAAAAAACATATAGTTCATAACCCAGTAATAAATATTTAAATATGAAATAAAAACAATGTTAATTTACATATCTACTATTAATAAAGGGATATAACAAATGTATCTAATGGAACAGTCTCTTATAAAATTTCCTTCAAAACCACCATGTAGTCGAATTGATCAAAAAAAGACATCACTCGCTAGAGGGGGAACCTCTTGAATTACATCATCACTCGGGGTGACACACATCACTAGTGGTAACGACCACATTCTGAATCAGTAATACTATTCAATGACTTAATATCATTTAATGTTTTTTTAAAAAAGAATTTGATTTTGAGGATAAATTTTTTGATGACCCAAAATATTATTAAATGAAATTAATCTTAATCTAATTTAATTTATTCTTTTTTAAAACAGTTATATAAAACATATGAACTTCATTGATTTTATTCTTTTGGATTTTAAAATATCATTATGAATTGTTACTACCACCAATATAGCTGTTGAACAGTGATCACATGATTAGTATAAATATAAGGCTTTAACTACTCTAATATACTCAAAAAAATTAAAGTGATGGACTCATCTAGTTGAATGTATCCATTTGAATCAAATTGGTTAGTGCTCGGAAAGGAGGTATCATCACTATGCTTTTCTCTTGACCAATCCCAAGATGATATTCATCATTTTAAGATTTAACGGATCCACCTATTGTAGAAATGGTTGTTAATATAGATTACCACTCGAGCGATGTTAGCTGAGCCGTCACAAGAGTCTATCACCGTTACACACGTCAGAAACTAAATATGGTCACCACCGAAACTAGCACCAAACCTTGCCCTTGACAAAGACCTAAGGGTGTTCTTGATCCCCACGGTTTGGTACAAGTTCCCTAGTATCATAAAATAATGTTTTGGAACTATTTACCCAAGTTTATAAACATTAAACAAGAAACAAACTCAATAAAACAAATCTGGAATATTCAACTAAAACTGCCTTTTACAAAAATTCAGAACAGAATTACATAAGATAAAAATATTTTTAATGACATTTATAAAGGTAAAAAACCAAATAAGGGCAGCCAATGAACCTCTACAAGTCAATAATCCACACCTATAATCCATCTCCCCAACACAGCATAACGAACGATTGATAAAAACCCAAATAGTTGGCACACAAGTTGGACCCAAACATACGAAAACCAAAAAACCATGCCTACATACACCCAAAAAAGTATGTAGGGTGTGATCCGAAGCCTAGTAGGATACCACCAATATGATATTCCATGCTATAAACATTCAATGATGAAAAGCATGCAAGTTTTCAAAAATATGTAATTTCTAGTTACAATTTCTAAACAAATGAAACTTAAAAAAATATGTTTTCAAGTGGGATAATTTAAAGAATCAACACATTTTTAATAAATTAAAATTCTACTAAATTATCTTGAAAAATATACAATATGCCGATGGTGAGTATAACAGATCTAATGAGCATAAGCTATAGGAAATAACCCCAAGGAACTAGCTAGTCGTGGGTCCCAGGTACCTCATATCTCGGTGAGATTAACCATCACCAATATCTATTACCATGCATGATCCACTAGTAGGGGACATAAAAAAACCTAGTGGTCTCAAATCAGTGTCATCATAGTTTAGTTTGAGTTGTAAGTGTCAATCTTACTAAATAAAACTGAGGCCAATCCCCATAGATTCAGTAGCATTCTAGTACACATCCACCAACCAAGATACTCAGGTTATCCCCTTATGCACAAACAAGTTCAACAAGACAATAAATATACATTTCACATGAAAATATCATTTCCTCATCTCAAATTTACCAAAAAGCTCACATGTATACCACACATGTCAGAAAAGTCCACTTTTCATTCAAATTGATTTTAGAAATCTGACTAACACCAAAATAGCCCACAACACTTTTTACATTTATTTAACACATACACAAATCCATTAAATTTTTTTATAAAAACAATCCAAGATATTCCAACTCACATAATATCCAACTCACATGTTACATAATACCCTTTTCATAACCAAAATCCATTTTTCAAATCCTACTCACACAAAACATACCACGTCACATTCACATTTCTTTAACTCTTCCAAAAATCCATTAAACAATTTTATAAATCCAATACATGATATTCCAACTCACATAATATCCCACTAACATTTAAAATTTACTATTTCATAATATAAACACACTAAAATAGTTTTCCAGTATTGTTTCACCACTTACATAAATCATTAAATCATACAAATCTTTTATAAAAAAATTCCTAAGAGTATATGCAATATTTTCCCCTAAAAACTATTTCAAAACCATATTTCAAGGACAAACATATACCAAAACCCTAAAAAATTTTAATTTTTAGCCCTAGAGACATTTTTAAAACCACATTCAAGTGTTATAAAATCACATTAAGTAATACCATGAATGATTCAATTGAAAACTACCATTTTCATAAAATGAACTCAAGATGTTTAGCAATGTTTACCCAACAAACCTACTCCAAAAACCCCCTTCCAAGGACCAAATGGAACTAAGGAAATAACAAAACAATATTCATCATCCCCTTTCAGCAAATAATAAATAAATTTCATATTTTATAAAACTACCACAAAAGATAGGACATGTGTTTCATTTGAAAAGTTCACAACTTCAACAAAAATTCAATTATGAAATTATATGCTTTACCTAATCCCTAAATAAAGGTTTTCACACCACACAAAGCATATAGAGTACATGAAAAACTTGTAAAACATAAAAACTAACTAATAATAGAATTTTTATCCATTGAATCACCTACCGAATGTGTTGAATCTCACAAAACATGGTGCAAAACAACAAACACACCACCACTGCACTACAAGAAAGATAAATCCAGCCCTATACCACAATATTTGACCAACAAGACATCAAATCAAACCCTAGGATAGAACCATAACTTCTGTAAATTTTATAACATAATGAAAGTGGGAGAAAACCATAAGGGAAAATGATGAAACCAAGAAGGAATGACATTCCTTGAAAAATATTGATGAAATAACCATAAATACACTAATATCTGAATTTGAAAACATCCTAAAATTCAAGGGAGATTCTAAAAAGATTTGAGGGATCATTTAGAAACTAGAAATAGGGGAAAAGAGTGATAAAGTATGTAGTTATGAAATAATAAATTTTCCTTTTCAAATCCAAGAGATTTGAGAAATTCAGAGAAGTATAATCCACTTTCACGATGGAACCGAGCACCAAAGAGAGAGAGGGGAGCATGGGGGTTTGACATGGGTATGTGGGATCAGGGGAGAGTTGGAATCACTAAACCAACATAAATATTGATGTATATATTAGATAATTAAATTATATTTTCAATGTAGGAAATGGGCTTTTAGGTAGGCCCAATCCCTTAAATAAAAACCCATATGCACCATAGTTCGGGATTATTAAAGGACCAAATTAATATGGTGGTGTTAATATCTCAGGGGATGAAAACTAGGAATTAGAATAGATGAAAATGTTGAAAAATTAAGGATTTATATAGGAATCAAATTTTATTTTTAAATCTGGAATTGGGCTCACGATTTGGCCCAATTCATTAAAACTCACCCATTCATCCATAAATGCTTAGGAAACCCCCAAAACAAAGCATGAATGGAAATTAAATGAAATTTAACTTTAAAATTATTCATGTATGTTAAAATTCTCCCATGAATGAAAACATTCCAACCCTGGAAAATCCCCATCAATGCTAGATACAAAAACCAAACCCAACCGATAAATCACGATGTACTTATTTTCCAAGCATCGCTCCCGAAGGCCAAAACACATCCGGTGATCAATTAAGGAATGAGTAATCTCACAATCCAAACATAAAACACCTTCTTTTAATGATCAATCAAATTCATACATTATCCCAAAATAAAACACTTCATACACTATCTGAACAGGACACAAGAAATTCACCCAAACGAGCAACAACATTGATCAAGGTTACACTTACCTTTCTTTAACTAAACCATTGGACACTCTCTAATCCCAACATATACTTGAAGAAGATGTTGTTTTTTAGATAGATATGAATTATAATACCTCATACCAGTCTAAGACTAAGGACTAATATAAGAAACTAGTATGGGGAGGCACAAATGGGATCCTCACCATAAGAGAGAACATAAATTATCCCTAGACAGATTCAGGACACTAACAATGGAGGCCTGAACGGACTCCCCATTTCAAGGGGTAGACTTCCTTCGGAGCATTAAAAAAGAACTTCTATGGGACTCACAGTGGTTCTACCCACCATTAGAACCATCCATATTAACCGACCAGTACATGCCAGTATAGAAAGACCCAAAAATTTCAATGAAATAAGGTCTTATAAGATTCACACACATCACACCTTGATTCTTCGGGTGAGAAACAACATAAGGAAATGATGCATATAAAAACCTTCCTACGAAATAGAAGATTTTGTTTTTTTTCAAAGGCAAAATTCTCCCAACATAATAGTGACTCTCAAATGATTGCACAACCTTTACGCTTATAGTCAAAGGAGAACATGAAATTACAAGGTATCACCAATCATGACCATTGTGAATGATAGAAACAATACAAGAAATGAGACTTTATGCCAAGTTCCTAAACCAGACACAAGTATAGAAAGTGGCCACAATAGCCTATTATGAACAGATTCCCAAATCATGTGGTTTAACAAGAACTAATGCTTCAATGAAACTATGAAGAACCCGAATTCCCTCCTAGACACCATGGAGACACTCATCAACACTAACAACCCCATACCACATCCACCTTGATGAACCAGGAAAATTAAGATACTATGGTCTCTTTCAACCTTCTATGAGCACTTTCCAGCTACATGGGGATCCATCAATCAATGAAAGAAATGAATGTAGACTTAATCAATAGAGGTCAATAAAAGATTCCTTATATTGATCATCTGGAGAAATTTCTAATGGCGAAACATTCTGGGATGCACTTCAGTTGTGCATTAATTCTTAATGGGGGCGTAAAATATCTAATTTTAGAACCCTAGGACACAAACAATATGGTCCATTGGTAAAAAAATGCCACATACTAGATCCAAACACATGAAGGGAACCACCATTAAGGTGTCACAAAACATTTCTCAGAAGAGAATACTAACTGGTCCTTATACCCAGCTTACCAACCAAACACAAACCCAAAACACGGTTTGAACAGGAGGGGTTCATGGACTCAAAACATCCCACACCATCAACATTTTACAAAAACACATAATATACACAATCCAAAACAATTTATCATGACATCATGTTTTTCTTTAAAAACATTTTATTAAAAACAAACGGTTAAGTGGTTAGTGTATCGACCAATGGTACCCCATGGGCCTCACACATGCATGTTCCTATGCCACTCTAAGAACCCTCCTCATATGTGTCCCAACACTCATCTAGTTCTTCCATCAACCATCCATCATCTTATATAACCCCATGCATGTGGTCTCCCACAAAATACCAAAGGTTTGAAACAATTAGTTCTCCACTTTTCAAAACCAAAACGGTCTACCGACACATCATTTTTCTCAAAATCGCTAACCACGAGATCAAAATCCCCATTCCCATCTTACAAAAAATTTCATAAATATACAAACATTAAGATAAGAACTCACTTTCAATATATTCAAATCAATTTCAAAACATCTCATCCCATTAAAATACCCTTTGATTATTTAGAAAACTCTATTGGAAACAATTTTTCAGAACCAACATCAATATAGTTACTCATTTCAAAAGAGGAGTAATTACACCATTTTCCATTTCAAGAAATTCTGAAAATTCAGTTCAACAATGACATAAATAAAACCATTCCATAATCTTTAGATAATCATTTCAAAAAATCTTTAATTTTATTAAAACTAAGTCACTTTAAAACTAATGTTCCATGATTTCAACACTAATGAACACAAGACAATGCGAGAGGAAACATTTTTCAATGGGTGACTTGGACATATGGTTTCCGGCCATATTCCAATCACTTCACCATCACAGAGAGTTTTCTAGTGAATATCTCGGGCTTTACATGTCTTTCCAAACCTTGCAAGCTCATCAAGACCATTAACCCAACTCTATTTTTGTTTCCCCTAATCATCATTAATCCAAGAAATCCAAAGGACTCATATATATCCCGAATTACCCTAGAGAATAGAATCCCCTCACGAGGTGTGGTGATCAGTCACACTACCCATAACCTAAATACGAATTCCCAATAATAATAAATCTAGACTATCCCGACTGTTCCCCAAATAAAGAGACCCAATGATTTAACTATAACCTTCTCTGATACCATTTTGTGACAAATCAAATCTGGTCACCACCAAAACTGGCACCAAACCTAGCCCTTGACAAGGGCCGAAGGGTGTTCTTGATCCCCAAGGGCTTCCACAAGTTCCCGAGTATCATAAAATGATGTTTGGGAATGATTTACCTGAGTATATAAACATTAAACAACTAACAAACTCAATATCATAAATCTTGATTTTTCAAATAAAATTGTCTTTTAAAAATTTACATAACTGAATTACATAAGTTAAAAATACTTTTAAATACCATTATAAAATTACAAAACCAAATAAGGACAGCCCATTAACCTCCATAAGGAAAAGGGCACCACCCTCAAGCCATTTCAACAATTTTGCATCATGAATGACTGGTAAAAACACAAATTGTTGGAAAAATTTTTTTACCCAGTCTTGTGAAAAAATTCCAATTCTACTTACACCCAAAGGTGAATGTAGGGTGTGTTCCAAATCCCAGTTGGATACCACCACTAATATATTCTAGGAAATAAAAATTTAAAGACTAAAAGAATGTATGTTTTCAAAAACATTTCATTTATAGATTCAATTTCTAAAAAAATGAAACTTAAAAAATAAGTTTTATAGTGGGATAATTTAAATAATCAACAATTTTAAAATAAATTCCAATGATACTGAATTTTCTAGATAAATATACTATATTCCTATGGTGAGTATAAAGGATCTAATGAGTACAAGCAATAGGAAATATCCCCATGCCACTTGCTAGCACTGGGTACCAGGTACCTCGTATGTTGGTGAGAGTAACCATAAAAAATATCCATTCTCGTGCATGAGCCACTAGTAGGGAACATTCCCATAACCTAGTGGTCCCCAATCATTTTAATCCTACTTTACTTCCAGTTGCAAGTGTCAATATTGATAATTGAAATTGAGGCAAAACAAAACGGATTCACTCGCATACTAGTACACGTCCACCCACCAAGACACCCGGGTTTTCCACTTGTGATCAAACAAGATCAACAAGTCATGAAATATACTTTTTTCATGAAAATATTATTTCCACATCAAAAATTTATCAGACATCTCACATTTATGCAACAGAAGTCACAACAGTCCACTATTCATTGAAATTGATTTCTGAAATCTGACTCACACCAATATAGTCCAAAACACTTTTCGCATTTCATTAACACTACCACAAATCCATTAAACAATTTTATAGAACCAATCCTTGATATTAAAACTCAAATAAAATCCCACTAACCTGTAACATAATTCCCTTTTCATAACCAAAATAAATTTTTCACATCACAATCACACAAAACATCCCACATCAATTTCACATTTATTTAACACTTCTACAAATCCCTTTAAAAATTTTATAAAACCAATCCAAGATATTTCAACTCACATAACAGACCACACAAATATTAAATGTACTATTTCAGAATATACACACAACAAAACCATTTTTCAGTATGGTTTCACCTCTTACATAAATCATTCAATCATTCAAATCATTTATAAAACAATTCCAAAGAGTATACTAAATCTTTTCTCATAAAACCCATTTCAAAACCATATTTCAAGGACAAAACCACACAAAAACAAAACCAAATTTAAATTTTCAGCCCTAGAGTCATTTATAAAAGCACTTTCAAGTGTTATAAAATCACCTTGCATAATACCACAAAGGAAACAAATGAAAACACCCATTTTCAGAAAATACTCAAAAGAAGTTTAACAACTTTTTACACCAAAAAAATATTCCTAAAACCCCCTTCCAAGGACCTCTTAGCACTAAGGAATTAACAGAAAAAAAATTTCATCCCCATTCAATAGCCAATAAATCAATTTCATATTTTATAAATCTACCACAGAAGATACCACATGTGTTACATTTGAAATGTCCAAAACTTCATCAAAAATGAAATCATAACATTAAATGATTATCCCAATCCCTAAAAAATTATTTTCACACACCAAAAAGCATATGGGGAACATGAAAAACAAGTAAAACAAGAAAATAAACTCATCAAAGAATGGTTAACTATGGAATCACCCACTTAATGTGTTAAATCCCTCAAAACTTGGTGTGAAGAATCAACCACACCATAGCCGCACCACAAGGAAGATAAATCCATCCCTAGACCAAAATATTTGACCAAAAAGACACCAAATAAACCCCTAGGTTCGAAACCAAACTTCTGGTCATTTTAGAACATAATTATTGAAGGCGAAAACCATTAGGGAAAAGGAAGAAACAAAGAAGGAAGAACTTAACTTGAAAAATATTGAAGATATCACGCCAAATACAGCAGTATTAGAATTTCAAAACAGCGAACCATTAAAGAGAGATTTTAACAAGGTTTAATAGATCATTTAAGAACTAGAATAGGGGGAATATAGTAAGAAATTAAGGAGTTATGAAATAAGCAATTTACCTCTTCAAATATGGGTGATTTGAGAAATTCAGAGATGTTTTATAAACATTCATGATGGAACCGAGCTCCAAAGAGGGGGAGGAGAGCATGGGGGCGCGCCTAGGGTACGTTGGACCGGGGGAGAGTTTGAATCACTGGAGGAACATAAATATCTAATGATATATTAATGAATTAAAATATATTTCAAATATATGAAGTGGGATTTCGGGTAGTCCCAACCCTTCAAATAAAAACGTCTATCCACCATAGTTTTGGATTCCAAAATGGTCCAAATTAATATGGGGGTGTTAATAGGATAGGGATGAGATATTGGAATTATGATGGATGAAAAACATTGAAAAATGAAGGAGTTATAATGGAGTAAAAATTTATTTTTAAATCTGGAATTGGGCTCACAGATTGGCCAAATTCACAAAAACTCACCCATTCTTCAATAAAAGCTTGGAAAACCCCCAAAACAAAGAATGAATGGGAATTAAATGAAATTTTACATTAAAATAATTCATTTATGTGACAACACACCTTACCCTTAGGTATTATACATTTGTAATAAGGGGTTATGTAACATGACCATAGCACTATTATTATGTGCATTATATTAGTAAAAATAATATACATTCATTTTATCATTGTTAGTTTCAAGTGGTTTTTATAGCACAGATAGTAATTTTAGATAATATTAAAATTAAATTGGTAATTCTATATTGGATAAATAATTTATTTTTTAATTAAATATTAGTTTAATAAAATATTATTATTAATAAATTACTTTTTATTCAATCTAAACTATCGTATAATATTTTTTATTACAATTGTAATTTTCATTAGGGTTTGAAAACTATTTTTTTCAAAACCCCTGAATTTTCAATAAATGTTGGTTTAAACTTTTAAAGTGAAAAGGATCATATTTTAAAACTTATATAGAAAAAAAGAACACTATTTTGTTAATTAGGACATTTAAATTGTCCTATTTTTTATTTTTTTCAAAATTTGCAGAGATTGTCAAATTATTAGAAAAAATTTAAATATTTTTTAAATATATAATGTGTTTTATTAAATATTAATAACCCAATAATTATATAATAAAATACTATAAAATTTATTTTTTTTCCAATATATGTTTTAACATTAAAATAATTTGATTTTCAATTTGATTGATTTGTACAAAAGGTATAGTGGACCCTCCAAGACTTATAAAACAATTTATCATTTTAAAATGTTTTTCATGAGAGTTTTACTCTCCACCACATAAGTAAGAATAATATATTAATAAGATTGGAAATTGGACATATAAAATTAATTTTTCCACTACTCATTGCAAAAAACCATGGGAAAAAATGATGGATAATTTGTAGCTTTGATTAGTTTATTGTCCAAAAACTAAATAATAAGGACTTTTTTCTCGGTTCCTATATTAACCCACACAATATCTCACTTACCATCACTAAAAACCCTTGGGGCACATCTCTAATTTCTTATACTCTCTCTATAATCCTCAAAAGGATCCCCAAGATCCCAATAAGACACTCTAAATCGCCTCCCATTCCTTTGGGATCACATTTCCATGTAAAGGATTTCAATATTTCTTATTTTTATCAAAATTTATTTATGTTGTTAAATGATTTTATTTTCAATTAAAAATGTTTTCATATAATTTTATACCACTCCCATAATATCCAAATCCTTTTCGAATGATGATAATACTTTTCTTCTCTAATTAATGCATGCCTTGTAAACGTGTTACCATACCAAAATTCCATAAGAAATTTCTCTCTTCTCATTTACATTCAAGAAATTATTTTATATTATGAATCTAAATTCCACTACACATGTTGGTGTATTTAGTTTTATGGCACCCTTACTGTCCATTAAATTTATAAAAGTTTATAAACCCCTTTCTCTCTCATGAACCTATTTAACAATTTCTATTTGACGCCGTTATGCTACCAAAGATACACCAAAACTTCTCATTCCAAAACCATCATGTAAGTGAATACCATACACCTTCCTCTATAAAGTGTATTCATCATTATTTACATTTAATTATTGATTGAGGACATATTATTATGTATTCAACTTCTCTAATTAGTTTAATAAATTATCATGTTTAATGAATCCATGTTGTATGATCCACATGGCACACTTATTCATGAAATGATATTTTTATAAAGGGCATGCCACAAAAGATCTCCAATGCATTAGGGAAAGATTAGTATCACGATATGTCAGGTTAAATGAGGGTTTAGTAAAGATAATTAAAGTTCAATGAGGGATTAATATTTCTAATTCATGTGAAATGACAGTTTACTCATGCTCTATGTGCAATGAGAATTGTATCATGCTAATATAATGTTATGTGTTGTGGAAACATTTCAATGTTTTGATAATCATTGTATATCATATCATTATGTTCATGTTTCTATAATTCCCCATTGATATGCCTATTTCCAATAATGTATTTTTATTATTAATATTATTCCTTTTTTAATATTTTATTAGGCATTATAGGTCACCATTTCCAAATGTATATTATCAGGTTATCCTATGCAATGCTATGTATGAGGGAATAGTTTTTCCATGTAAAGTATGTTTTAATAAATATTTTTTATTTTTATGTCTTAAGTTTCCATGTAATGTTACTAACTTCTTAATACACTATACCTCCCATTCCATAGTGTTTTATTATGTGTAATTTTTTGTAATAAATCATTTTATAGTATATAATAATGACAAGGGTTGTTATAGTCGGTATCTGAGGATAGTTTTAGTTTATTTTTGTTATTGAGATTAGAAACCACTTGTGAATGCCTTAGGGATAAGGCTAAGTATAATAAAGACATCCATAATTTTTTTTGAGTATAGATTTAGTGGTTTATCAAGAATATACATCCCTTTATGGATAAGAAAAAGTAGCGGAGGATCTGGCATAGATATATCTATGGGTAGAACCCGAAAACACCGCTTTGAGCTAGACTCGAACGGGAACTGGGGCATGACAATGGTACTTTCTGTACTCTTGGTTATGACAATATTGGGGGATATGATTTGGTAAATTCATATGATTAGAACGATCCATTATTAAGGGAATAAACAAATTCCCCTAAAAATATATATTGGGATGTAGATCATGGATAAGATCAATTAAGTCCTTGAAATTAATAAGTTAAGGAAATTTAATTTATAAGTTACCCCGTTTGTATTAGGATTCGCGTTTATATATTACCCTTAACATTATTTTTATTATAGATAATGGCCATTAATAAGAGAACTCATGAAAACAATTGATGTGAAGATCAATGTGATGATTGTTCTAATGAGATGCCCAATCCAATGGTAAAAGGAATCAAAAACATTGTCGTGATACTCTATCAGTAAACTCATGGTTTCAGTACGAACATGGGTAATGTGAAATATTCCAAACCCCCCCCCCCCCACAAAAAACATGATGTAATGAAGAGATCTAAGTGAAGAAGGCCTCTTACATTTAATGGATTATCTGATCCCTCGATCTCCGAACTATGGATTAACCGCATTGAAAAGATATTCTCCATCCTTAAATGTTTTGAACAACAAAAGGTACTTCTAATTTATTGTATGATGAAGGGTGATGATGATCAATGGTGTAAATTGATCAAAAATACGAAGACTAAGAATGATATCGAGGTGTTGGTATAGAAGGATTTTTAGAAACAAAAATTCAATAAATATTTTATCTGCACCTTCCGAAATAAAATGGAATGGGACATCCTTGACTTTATGAAAAAATTCGAAAAATCCATTGGAGCATACTAAGAAACCATTAAATGGATTTCACGATACGCCTTCATCTTTGTTAATACCCCCACATGCATGTTTGAATGCTTCTATTGGGGAATGAAATCTATCTTATGGAAATCCATAGCGATTTGTGACTTTGATTGTTATAATGAAATTGTATCATGTTCCCTCAAAGTCAAAATGGAGATAGGAAAATCAAAGGGGTATCATAGGGATAAGAAATGTATGGTTGACATAATTTTTTGTGGTCTTATGCATAAATACATTGATGCAAAGAAGTTACCACACCCCACTTTCCAAAGGTGTGAAAAGAAGGACCCCAAAAATTTCCTTAAGGGGATGAGGAAATGATTCAGGTGTGGAAGAGAAGGGAACCTATCCATTAACTTCCAACAAAAAACCCACTACTGCAATAGAGGAGAGGAACGTTCCATTCAACCATCAATGAATTGTCTATTTTTTCAACTGTAAAGAACCAGGAACTTTTCAAACTAGTCCCCTAAGACAATGGTTTTTAGAGGCAACCAACAAACTCCAAGGTAGTGAGGTTGAGGTTTTCCCATAAATAATGTCAAATAGAACCCTGAAAATGAAGTGAATATAGGTATGCTAGTAACTTGTTCAAGAATAGTGAACATGATTTTTGATTCAGGTTTTACGCATTCTTTTAGGTCCTGATAGTTTAGGAGAACAATCCCAACACCACCCCAAATTATGGATGTTATGATGTTGGTGATAACCAAAAATGGTGCAGTTATTGCATCCCATTAATACAACTCCTCCCATATCACAATATGTGGATTGAACTTCCCTGAAAACCTAATAATACTCCCTCTAATTATATTTGACATAGTCCTTGGCATGGACTGGCTTTCCCTATATATAGACAACATAAATTTCCATGAGAGGGAAACCACACTCTATATGGAAAATCAACTCTCAATTCTGTACAAGTACAAGGAAGAGGATGAATCGTATTTTGCAGCATCATCTCAAGCGTGGATATTACATCCCTATGAACATGCATATTTTTCACAGATCATTGGTTATAAAGATGGAACCATCCTGGAGACATGCCTATTGTGTTGGAATTCGATGAAGTGTTTCCCGAGGTATTTCCTGGTCTTCCTCCAAAAAGGGATTATGAATTATATATTGATCTTATACCAATGGAATTTCCAATATCCAATACTCCATATTGAATTGTTGTTGTGGATCTTGATGAATTAATGAACAACTAAGGATAATCTGGTTAAAGGATTTATACGACCAAGTTCTTCACGGTGTGGTTCACCAGTCCTCTTCGTCAATAAGAATGATGGGTCAATGTTCCATAAAATTAATTATTTTAGACCCAATAAAAACATGATAAAGAACAATTATCATATTCCCCTAATTGATAACTTGATAAATAATATTCAAGGAGAAAAATACTTTTCAAAGGTGGATAAGTGGTCATGATATTACCATATAAGGGCGAATAAGGAGGATATCCCCAAGAATGGTTTTCGTAAAAGGTACTGGCACTATGAATTCATAGTAATGCATTTTAATCACACTAATGCTCCAACAATGTTCAAGGACATGATAAATACAATCTTCAAAGATTACATTGAAAACAATTTAGTAGTCTTTATTGATGATATTATAAAATACTCCAGATCAAAGGAGGAGAATGAAGAGCATTTAAGCACTGTACTAGAGCACTTGAGGAAAAATAAGTCATGTGAAAAGCACAAAAAGTGTGAGTTATGGTTGATGGAAGTCTCATTATTTGGTCAAATCATCACATGCAATGGGATATCTATGGATTCGTCCAATAATGCTATAATTGAGGGATGGACGAGGCCAACATTAGTGATAGATATTTGTTTCTTTTGGGGGTTAGATAAATATTATCAGTTATTTGTGATAATGTTTTGATGATTTACAAACCCTATAACTATGATAACTCAAAAGAAAGTCTTCTTTTCTGGGAATGATTAATGGAAAGATAGATTCGTGGAGTTGAAAAAGAGTATTGTCACTGCACCTGTGCTCACACTACCTACAAGTGGGAAAAATTTTATGGTATTCAGTGATACTTCAAATAAGGGTCTGGACTTTGTGTTGGTGAAAAACTAAAAAGTCATTTCCTATGATTCAATGAAACCGAATGTTTATTAGAAAAATTATCCTACACATGATCTGGATTCAGATGTAGTAATCTTTTCTTTAAAAATTTGGTAGAATTACCTATTTGGGAAGAAGCCAGAAATATATATGGATAAAAAAGCCTCAACTATATATTCATATAGAAAGAGTTGAACATGCACCAATTAGGATGGTTACATCCAATAAAAGACTATGACTGCTCAATCCATTACCACCCTAGGAAGGAAAACAAGGAGGCGAATGCTCTAAGATTAAATGACCCAGTGATTTTATCATTGATGAGAATTGAAAAAGAAAAAATGTTTTTAAAATTTATGATGATGGAAATGGTAATAATAATGAAGGGAACATCATAAATCCATTAAAAAAGGTTTTCTCAACCATATCTTTTGTAATGATTAGAGGATGATCCAATTGATTATGTGGGAATTCATACGAAACATGAAACTATTAAAAAAAGAAAAATCCTCGAAGTTCAATGTTATTGAATATGGAATTGTGAGAATTGGAACAACACTATGCGTTCCATTAAATCCAAAGATAATGAAAGAACTTTTGGATGATGCACATACTAAAAAGTTCTCTTTTCACCCAGAAAAAAAAATGTTTTGAGATCTATGAGAGATTTATTGGTAGGATAACATGAATTACGATATCTCTGAGTATACATCAAAGTGCCTGGTATGTCTTCAAGTGAAGTCTTAGAGGCAGATATCTAAAGGGATGATGAAACCATTACAAATACCAACATGGAAATGGGAGAAAATCAACATGGACATTGTCATTGGACTTCTGAAGACACCTAAAAGAAACAATGATATCTCGGTTGTTGTGGATCATATTACAATGATTTCACACTTCAATGGAATTTATGAGGGTTTATAACTCAATAAAATAGCAAGTATATTCATCAATGAAGTGGTAAGGATGCATGAAGTATCACTACTGATTGTATATGATTGAGATCTAAGATTAACCCAAAGGTTCTAGAAGATTCTCCAAAATGATCTGAATACTGAGATGAACTTTAGTACAATTTATCATCCTCAAACCGATGGAAAATTTGAGCAGACTATCCAAACACTTGAATACATGTTGAGATCATTCTCAATGGACTTCAATGAAATATGAGATCAATATCTTCCCCATGTTTTGTTCTCATATAATACTAGTTTCCACTCATTAATCCATATGGTACCTTATGAAGCTCTTTATGGGAAGAGGTTTAGAACACCAGCATGTGGGGATACTGTTGGGTAGTGAAAACTTCTATGTTCAGAAGTGGTCAAAGAAGTGGTGGATAATGTTAAGACTATAGAGTAAAACATTAAATCTTCTCAGAGCTGATAAAAGTATTATGATGATAGTCGTCGACGAGACAAAGTGTTTGATATTGGATTTATGGTTTTCCTGTCTATAACACCATGGAAGAGTTTTATGAGATTTGGGAAGATTGGAAAACTTATTTTAAGGTACATCAACCCTTTTGAGATCCTTGATCGCAATGGAGAAGTGGCATATTGAGTGTCACTGCCACTGAAACAATCTCTAGTACATGATCTATTCCCTGTATTACTCTTGAGTAGGTACATACCTGGCCCATCACATGTACTCAATATAGAGGTGGTATCAATGGACATTGACCTATAAATTGAAGAGTAGTCTTTTTAGATAGTTCTACAAAATAAGAAAATGCTCTTTGTAAAAGAGTTATGGAAAAATCCACATTTTTGAAGACGTAATGTGTGAATTAGAGGAAGTGATGAAGAATAGTTACCATCATAAGTTTTAGCATAGGAATAATGAAATTATGAGGAAGAAATTTTTTTAAGGGGGGAAGGTTGTAATGACCCAAACATTTATTAATGAAAAGTAAAATTGATCTAATTAATTGTCTTATAAAGAAAAATATTTATATATAACTTATGCACTTCCTTATTTTTATTTTTTTGGATTATAAAATAATTTTATGATTTTTTATGGTTCCAATATTACCTTTCAATGGTGATCACATGATTAGTATAAATATAAGGCTTTTAAAAAATCCAATATACTCAACAAAAAAGAACAACTACCCACATCCAGAATAATTTCTTCAAATATTACCCATTTTTCAGAGCTTGGAATGGATGTACCATCACTGGGTTTCACTATTGACCAAGCCCAACCTATGCTTTAACACGTAATGCCTAAACAGAACCATCTACGGGAGAAGTGAAAGTTAATAGTGATTACCACTCGAGCGACATTTTCTGAGCCGACCAAAGAGACTATCACCATCACACACCTTACTCTTATGTATTATGTGGGTGTTATAAGTGGTTATGTAACATTACCCTATCACTATGATTATGTGAATTTTTTTTATAAATATTAAACATTCATATTATCATTGTCACATTGTAAGTACTTTTTATTTCCCAAATAGTATTTTTAGTTAATATTGAAATTAAATTAGGAAATCTATATTGATAAATTAATGGATTTTTGAATTAAATAAAATTATAATGAAATATTATTATTATTAATTAATTTTTAATAAATATAAATTATCGTATAAATTTTTGGAATACAGATTTAAATTTTTTTATGTTTTGAGAACTATTTTTTAACCAATGAATTTTAAATATAGTTTGGTTCTTATTTTAAATGTGAAAATGAAAATATTTAGATAATTATTTAGATAAAATGAATATTATTTTGGAAATCTGGACATCTAAATTATCCAATTGTGATTTTCTCATAATTTTTTAGAGAGCAGAATTTATGGGTAATAATTAAATACTATTTAAATATATAATAATTTTTATAACATCATAATGCCCCAATAGTTATATAATAAAATACTATAAAATGGTTGTTAGTCCAATATAGGTTTTACATTTAAGATAATGCGATATTATATTTGTTTAATTTATTTTACAAAGCCTTAGTGGACAATATAAGCCTTATAAGAAATTTTATCATTTTAAAATTATTTTGTTGAGAGTGTGAATCATCTCCATGGAATCACACCAAATATTTTAATAGGTTATCTCATTAGACATATAAAATAATTTTTCCACTCCCTTCCAGAATTAACCATTAGAAGAAACCATGGGATGATTTTTGGTTTTGATTAGATTAATGTGTACTTTCCAAATTCTAAATAATAAAGAATGCCTTATCTTTCGCAATATAAAACAAAACAATATCCTACATCCCATAACCAAAACAACATGGAGAACATACCTAATATGACCACCTCTCCCTAGAATACTCCCCATGAACACCAAGCTCCCATTAAGCCTCTCTTAATCCCCTCTCAATCCTTTGGGATCACACATCCAAGTAAGGGATTTCTTCCTTTCTTATTTTTTCCCGAATTTCATTATGTTGTTAATACCTTTTATTTTGAATTTAAAATGTTGGGGCATGATTTAGTACCTACTAAATACATTATTCCTTAGGTTTTAATGATGATGTACCTCTTTATCTCTCATTATTTATTCCCAGATAGAACCATTACAATTCCGAAATTCCGAATGGAATTTTTATCTTCTCATTTAAATTCGGGAAATTATTTTATATTATGCATCTAAATTTCATTACACATGTTGGGATATTATGTTACATTAACCCCATAATGTCTATTTTATTTATAAATGATTAGAGCCACATTTTTCTCTAATCAAACCATTTTACGATTTGTATTTGATTTTATTCTGCTATCGAAGTTATACCAAAATTTCCCATGAAAATATTATTGTGTAAGTGAATATGATAACCATTTCTACGTAAAATGTATTCACCTTTATGCTCATATACTTGTGGAATTATGACTTACATTTATTTATTCCACATCTCTTATTCATGGAATTAATAATGATATTTAATTAATACATGTTGTATGATTCACATGGAACACGTATGCATGGAATGAAATGTTTATAAAGGGTGTTCCATGATAATGATCCAATGAATTGGGTGAATATCATTATCATGATACGTAAAGTAAATGATGTTTTACTCATTCTATTTCATGTTCAATGAGGGTTTACTATTACTAATTCAAGTGGAATAAGGGTTTACTCATACTCCATGTGCTATGATATTTTTCCCAGGATAATATCATGATAAGTATTGTTGCCACATTTCCTTGTTATGATAATAATTCATTATCATTATTTTATGATAATTTTTCTATTAAACTCCATTAATACCATTATTTCCTAACATGTATTGTAATATTCATGTTATTCCTTATTTACTTCTTTACTGGGCTTTATATCTCACACTTTTCACATGTATTTCCTCAGACTATCTCATGAAATGATAAGTACCAGGTAATGATGTTACCATGTAAAGGATGTCTTCAAAAAATATAATGTAGTTTTATGTCTTATCTTATCATGTATTATCCTTAATATCCAAATAAAATAGAGCTATATATCCTTAGTGTTTCTTAAGTGAATGTTTCTGTAACAAATCATGTTAAACAGTGTACTGAAGAGTAGGTTTGATATTATTTTTATTCATTCGAATAATGAAAAAATAACATATAATTATAAAATAAATCAAAATATCACCCCTTATCTCACTTTCCTATACACTTTATTATAGATCCCCTTAATATTTAATTAATTATTAAACCATAATACATTTATTCCCAATATATATGAAAAATAATATATGAAATCATGGAATGGGGATCAAAAAAATTGTCTATTATATTATATGAAAACCATTATTACAAGTTTCCATATGATTGTTTAGAAGTATACTGCCTTGGAAAATATAGAAAAACAACATTGAAAACCTCAAATAAACATATATTTGATTATATATTGTAGATAACACAAATATGAACAAAAACAAAATTAAATTATCATGGTCCAAATGTATTAATAAAAAATAAAAAACATATAGTATTATACACATAAAAATTATATCAAACCAACACACTTATAATCCTAAGAGAATGTAAAATAAATGAAATAAGATCAATAAAAAATATATTCCCATAAAAACAACTTATTAAAATCAGTAATCATTCCTTTAGTATTTTTAATATTATATATAAATTATATAGATAACTATATGAAAGTATAATTTTTGTCTTTAATGATCAATTCCTTTCTAAAGACCCTATTATTCATTTTTATTAAACACATATATCTCACTAAACATTATTCTTTGTGTATAATTCTTATAAAATATTTAGAAACCTATTTTATGCCATCATAGAAAACACTAATATAATAAAAACCAAAATAAATTCACTAATTCTTGCATTCATTAAGAGATTGTAGTCAAATTATAAGTTAATAAATATTTAGGACACATGGAATGTAATTTAAGGAATGTGAATACAATCACATACCATATTTAGATAAACCTAAGTCACATGTGAACATTAAATTGTGTTAAGGTGTAATAATATTCTTTACATTCCCAATGTATTTAAATACCCATGTTTACAATGACAACCTAGTCATTTGGTTTCTCCAACACGTCAATAATAGAAAAGGAGATGATGAAAATGAAAAAATATATTGAAATAGAAGAATAGAACATGAATAAAAGGAAGATTATTAGGGTTTACCATGAATAATAACGATGATGTAATCCATATAGGGAGGTGTAATGGAGGGGAATCAATGATGATTTCATTAAAGACATCACATAAAAAGAGGGCATTGAATGGGGGATAACCTAATTAAAAAGAACCAAAAATACTCAATGAAATATTACCAAGTATGTATCTTGTTTTAATAAATAAATATAAAAATCATGAAATCAAATCAATAAAAAAAAATATCATGTCCCTCACACTTCTCTTCCATGGTTTAAAAACCGTTAGGTAATCTTGTGACATAAATAATGTTCCATAAAATAAAATTTTTTATCTTCGCTCACTTGAAACCCAATGGATATTAAAAAATAAATTCATTAAAACATCTGGTAGTGGTTTTATTTCTAGGTTTAGTTTCCCAATTAATGATTTCTTAGTCTTCGGTGTACATACAAATATGGCCAATGAATCCTATATATGAGTTAAAGTAGAAGATGTATAAGTTTATTTCTAAGTACCAACTACTTAATTACCGGATTACCATTATATTCCAAGATAAGAATATTAATAAATATTTTATTATATGACAATATTTCCTATATAAAAAATTAATTTTATAATGTAATTATAATATATGATTTAATGAGAGATCATACCAATTCCAAACTGTGATGAGAATCGTGATGTGCTATGATAATAAGCATAAATACATGTTCTATTGATGGATTAAGTTTAGATGACAGGATACCTCAGTTTCCAGGCTATCAGGTGTTTGGAGATCATATAAAATTGAGATATCTAAAAATTTAGTTCTCACTTGGTACTCAAAAAGAGAGTAGGTTGTGAGTATATACCCAAAACAACAATAATTTTATAAGTTATATGTGTTTTTGTAAATTAATATATATAAAAACATGTTATTTTTTTCATATATTTAATATTACTATTTATGTGTATCTTGAATTGTATATTTTGATGTTTTTATGAATACCATGATAAAAAATGATTATGTTGTGGTAGTATAAGTTTGTGCATTATGATTGACATGACATTAATATTTAATTTATAATAGTATATGCCCCTTCCGAGTTAACTAAATTAAATATTTCAAGCTTATTGATTGAAAAAAATATCAAAATATGTTAATGACCATAGTAAATGTATATATATGTTCATTTTAGGTATTCTATGGAAATATATATCAAGAATATATGTCAACGACATATATAAAAAAACATGGTTGACAAAGAAATTGAGAGACTAAGATTATATTTCACAGTGAGGGTTCATATGACTTCATTGTTAATTCATGTCTATTGTAATCCTATAGGATTTCATAACACCTCTCATGATTTTTAGGATTTAATTTAGGCATATTCACAAAATTCAACTGTGAAATTATCCTACAGGGTCATATATAATGATTATCCCAAAACATAGAAAAATTATGTCTGAATTTATTTATAGAAATAATAAATTCTCTTGTTATAAGAGATAATAAATATTTAAGATATGTTTTTCATATAAATATATATCTAATGAATAATATAATATTATTTTTTAATCTATATAAAATTTTATTATAAAAAGGAATTCATGATAATAAAATGGATTTTATTATATTTTGTTAGGAAATATTCTTACAAGTGTTTTTAAATATTATAATTCAATATATTTGGAAGAATATTTTTATTATAATATTTTTTTTAAAAATATTTTTATTTCATTAAAAGTATAATTTTTGAAATCATTTATAAATTATATATACATTTATTATAAAGAAACAATTTTAATGGTGTATTTTGAAATTTAAAAAAGGTTTCATTTCCTATCATTTTCTATGTTCATTATCCAATGATACATAAATTGTATTTTAAATCAATGTAAACAACCATAATTCTCATTATAACAAATTCAAGATAGTTTTAAACCACCATCCAAATTAGTTCCTTAGAGAGATAATGGAATTTTATAAGAAAGTATCTCATTAGACACATCTAATTTCAAAGACATTATTAGATGACGTTTGACCTATGAATGATTTTATGATCTCAGGGAATAGAAATATGGGGATTAATATTAATGATGGTGGGTATTATATTTATCTAAAATAAATTCTTTTGTCCTTTATATGTTATGATATACTTATGAAACATAGGTTTGTTAAGGCTAAGTAATTTATGGACCCTAGGTTTGTGAAACCTATGTCAGTAATGGACTTTATGATTATGAAAAATAATTTAAATATAGAATGTAGTTTTTTGAATCCTATTTAGAATATTAAATATAGGTTTTGAAAACCTATGTCACATATATATCAGAGGTTTCTAGTTCCTAAGTCACATCTGGACGGATGGATTTAAAAAAGTTATGTAATTAATAGAATTTAGGTTTGTGAAACCTAAGACACCTATAGATCATTCGTTTGTGAAATTTATGTCACTAATAGTCCATTCAATTTTTTTCCTATTACACCATATAATTATTAAATTTTATTTACATTTTAATATATATTAATTATATGATACATTTCCATGACATTACAAATAATTTTGTCGATGATTATACCATTATTCCACAATCATTATATGTGGTATATGATCTCATCATTTCACATATATATACTTATACAAATACTTACGGACAACCATTATTGTTATATATTATATTAATAATATATTTCACCACTAATAATGTTTTTATTGAAGCATAATGTCTATCCTTTGATGAAATGTTGAAAAATGTTTTGTTACTAATTGTTTTATATCTATTGTTACCCACATGTTTGATACACCTTATTTCATGGACTATTTCATAATGATACAATTAATATAACCCTATAATATTATGATTGTTAGTGTCTCAGATTAATTGGTTAAATATAATTAACAATTCAATAAAAATAAAAATATATAATTCAAAACTCTATATTATTCCATTAAATTGAATTTAAAATCAAAAAAATACTTGGGAAAACTCTTGGGCATCCATATGAAGGGTGATATATAAGTCATATTAAGGAAAAAATGAAATTTTAACATGAAGGATGTAATACATTTTAATTTTTAGGAGTATCGATGTGACATGAAATTTGTTAAAATCATAAAAATGATCAGTGAAGCATGATTTGAGATGAAAAATTAATGGAAACATTTGAATGATCCAATAACATAATATATGGAATCATAAGAATAAGTAAAGAATAATTGAGAATAAATAAAATCATATATGTCTTTGGATAACCTCACATGAAATATACATGGAAGATCATAAGATCAAAACATTACCTAATTCATTAAATGGAAATATTAATGTGATCTCATCCATCACAATCAAATCATCTACATATATAATTATGACCCATATACCGTAAAACATAATGATTTCTTTAATCTGTTTTAATACATATATTAATGAATATGGGGTTACATTACTATATTTCCCTAATCAATGATGTAATGGTACAACTATATAAAAACTCTTTAGTGGAAATATGTTTGGGTATTCACTAAATAATTTTTCGACATGGATAATAGGAAGGAAATTTCGACAACACAATGGGGGTATATAAATATTCATGGAAGGGATTTAATGAGAGAAAAGGATGTATTTCATTACTTGAATTTATATTTAATATAGGAGGGACATATAATAATATATCCCAACATGAGAATATAGAAATAAAAATCATAATATAACGATGATCTTTGAATATAGGGGGAATGGGAGGATCCTTTACCTTGATAAGAGGAATATAAAACCTTGTAAGAGTATTATAAAGAGATTTTGAAAACTTTTAGAGGGGTATATAGTTGGTACTGATGGGTAACATAGTGGTGTAAGGGTTTTTAGTGAATATTAATTGGATGAAGAGTGGGGTTTTATAGCTAAATAGTGTAGAATTTATTATTAATCTCTAAAATTAGGTTTTGGTCTCTATATGAAAAATTAATCAAAACCAAAAAATATCCAATGTCTTTCCAAGATATTATATCAATGAGGAGTGGGTTACATTATTTTTTAATTTTAATAACTCAGGTCATTAAAATAATATCATAGGTGATGTAGATTTTGGTGATGTTTATTATTAATTCATTTTAATAACATAAAATTTAATAAGGTTGTGGGGTGATTCATTTAGGTTAAATAAAATTAAGAGAAAATATAAATATACTTTTTTAAATAGAATTTTTTTGTGAATTGATAATCTTTTTAGTATTTATTACATCACTTTTCATCTTGAATTATTTGATGATGAATATAATATAACAATATCAAATTAATATTTTTCCAAAGAATTGAAATATAGATGAAACATATGAAAACCTAACTATTGGATAATTTTAATGTTCTAAATTCATAAATACTAATTATATTATCAAAATAAAACATTAAATTTTATAATTATAACATTTAAACAAAAATTCATCAAATAATTAAAATTAATTCATTTTGAGAAAATAATAATTTTTAGATAATTATAATAATTACCTTCGACATTATATAGATATATTAGTATTTATATTTCATAAATATTATTTAATATTAATATTTTCTAAATATATCATTTATTTAAAGTTTCATTTATTGATAAAAAATAGTTTTTTAATTGAAACAATATAGTTCCAAAAATATAATTTCAATTCCATCTCATTAAAATTATATTTTCTATCAAAATTCATTAGTTAGGAAACATAAATTAGTAATGAATAAAAATAATTATTAATTTACTATTTTTTTGAAATTAATATATTTACGGTCAAGATATGTTTCCCTTTAATAGAGTAGTGAATGATGTATTTGTATGGTGTGTGATGGTGAGTACTTCTTCGGGCTGTAAGTAAATAATGGTTTGGGAAGTGATATCAATGAGCTTGATCTTCTCTAGTAAATAATATTTCATATTCTAATGTTATTAAATATTAGTTGGGGCATGTTCAACTGAAAGAAAAATGATTCCACCTCCTCCAGAAGTAATGATCATAGGCCATTATATGTTATAGTACTACTAGTCGAGAACCTCTCTTACATTTTCGATGTTAACTTGATTTATCTTAACCATGTACAAATAAAAATATTATTATCAACTTATAATGTTTGTTCTATCACCATTTATACTATTTAATGATCTTGTAAATATCACTAAATATAAATAATAATCGTCCAAACACCAATGTACGATATATGTTTTCTATAGATACATTTTATAATAACACATTTACTCAATTAAAAATATAATTTCATTTGTAAATGTTTTTACCATTATATTATCACCCAATTTATGAATGTCTCCCTTAAAAATTATTTCATACACTAAAATAGATGATGTGAACATATTTCATAAACCTAATATTATTTCCCATGTCACTTTCCCAAACATCTGGTACTACCACAACACTTTGATATAACAATTTTTCCTATTTTATAGAACCTTTTACCCATGATATACTATCTTCAAAAGATTATCCTTATATTAATGATCATTATCCCATGTTACCACCATTAGATTTATTACATGATAGGGTTCAGATATATACATCTTCAAAATGGATACATGGAATACATCATATAATTTAGATATTTTAGTAGGAAGTGTTAGTTGATAGGCCACCACTTAGATCAGATCAACGATCATGAATTATCTTTTGTATCATAGACTATTTTCTTTCTTTTTCTAAAAATCATGACTTTATTACCCTAGAAACAAATGAAAGAACACATTTTCACTGACCTCATAATAAAGGATTCATCGATGATTGTATTTATAGATTTTATATATAATATATTTATATTTAATATGATGATGAATAGTTTTAATGTTTTTATTTTCACATTGATAAGATCAGGACCCATTAGATTCTTTATTCTAACTACATAATTACACATAGGATTATTACGTATCTTATGATGTAGATCCCCGAAGGCTTCAATTTTAATTCGATAATGGAAAAAATTGTTATATGATAACTTCACTAGAGTAATTTGTTGATTCAAATATCCGATGAAATACACTTTACACGATCTTAGAGTATCCCTAATATTTTTACTAGTTCTATTAGCGTGACCGTCCAATTAAGGATGATAAGAAATATTAAAGTAGTGTTCTATATCCGAGGCTTTCTAAACACATCTCCAAAAAATTAATGTCAAACATAGATATAATCTAGATGAAATTGAGAGTGGAAATCCATAATTACTTACCACATCTTATAAATATATCACAGAGACATTGTAAAGAAAGAGTCATTCCTTGATATTAATCAAATTTTCTGACTTTCTATAGTGATTGACAACCACCTGGATGTCATTATTTCTTTCAAGTGTCTTCTGGAATCATATTATGAAATATATGGTTATGTTTTCCAATTTCCATACTAGTATTTGAAATCATTGACTCATACCCTAGGACTTATATCATTTTCCATGACTTATTGGAATTTTATGAATTATGAAATAATTTCATCAATATCTCAAGTTATGTTATCCCACTAGAATCTTTTACCCAAATATATATATATATTTTAGTGATTCCTAGATGAATATATGAGGATGGTAAATTCACATCATACAAATTTACCCTCATTATATCTATTTTTGATGGGATACATATACATGTTCTAATCCCATTAATTAAATCATTAGTAAAGTTGAACTCCCAACTATTCGGTAGGTTAAGTATCCTTTTGTTATTCCAATATATTTCCTTTGAATGTCTAGGAAGATTAGATCCATTGTAACACTCATCATGGATGGAGTTGTTCGATCTAATCTAAATAGAGAATATTCAAATTTGTTTTCCATTCATGACTGGTAGTGGATTGAAGTATAATAATTCGTGATCAACTCTAACCACCTTATTGGGTTCATATTGATATCTTTTTGTGTCAATGTATTATAATTAATTTTTACCTTATATATTCAACACATATCCCCATAGAGATATTTCCAGAAAATATCCAATGAAAATATCACTGGAATAATTCAACATCATGTGACAGTTAATTATTCTCATGGATCATCAATTAGTATAAAGAATAGTCTATCGCCATTTTCCTAGAATGAGTAAACAACCATGTAATTTTTTAGATTCATCATTATAGATAAAAAATACTTCCCTAATTGTGAATTATGTTAGCACATTTGTTGTCATTAACCTCTTCTTTATATCTATAATTTTTTTATTATCATCAATGAAAATAATCTCCCATATTGAGTTCTATTAGTTAGTGGGATTATATTTCGTTACTAGATTCCCATAAAATAAAGACTATAACCCGATACCTAGGAAAATACAAAATTTCATCAAAGTGGTTGGTCTAGGCCAACCATTATTTTCCAATATGTTTGAGGGATCTATTGATATCCATTTGTGTGTGGAAACATTCCAGATAAATGTAAATATATCCATAAACAGCTCAAATTTAATATAAATTTCAATCATTTTTATTTCCCTGAGTTCATTAGTAAAATATTTATATAATCATCATGTTCCTCCATTTTTTCAGGTAGATAATAATATCATCTATAAATACTACTATAATATTGTTGAGCTATTTTCTAAAGAATCTATTCACTATGTAAATAATGATTTATATATTATTTTTCAGTCCATATCTAGTAATTATGTACTTATAATGCCTGTAATTTTTATAAAAAGTACTCTTGGGGATATCTACTTTAATCCCCTACACTTGATAATATATGGTCCAAATATCAGCCTTAGAGATTCATTGGGCTCCATATATCTTAAAAAAATGTCTATAATTATTGGATGATGATACTTTTTCTTTATCATGATTTTGTTGAGTTCCTGATACTTAATTTCAAGTAATGTAAAATTACACTTATTCTTGATGAATAATATTAGTGTACCCCATTTGGGAAAATAAATCCTTTATCTAGATTCTTAGGTAGTTTCTTATTCATGTCCTTAAATTTAACATTATCTATTCAATATAGGTTCATATATATTGGAAAAGATATTTTTATAAGTATGATCTACAAGGAAGGCCAGTAAATTAGTTTGGAAACACATCCTCAAATTCCTTTGCAATGTAATTTTCATCAAGGAATATATTTTCCTTGGTATCATTCATTTGGGTTTTCTATGCTTACTCAGAAGGAAATAATATCCATTCTTGAGATGATGATCCCAATGTAGATTCATCCTTCTACTGAAACATATATAGAATAAAATAGTTTTTTAGGTATAAGGTAATTTTCATATGTTGAATAATTATAATTTATCTCTATTTGGAAATACAATCCATTTCCACAAAATCATTTACTTTTTATAAATGCAGTTTCACAATAATTTTTGGGAATTTAATTGCAATAATATTTACAATGGTTTAGTTATATAATATGGATTCAATTATTTTCCCATTCTACAATTACATTGATAGCTCTGTGTCCATGTTTTGTGATTTTTTTAAATATTTGACCTAAATTTGCGCGAAATTAATGAAAGAAATAAACCATAGTGATGTTAATCATATAAATTTAATGAATAGATGGAAAACCTCCCATTAATTTTTTCATTATGGTTTTAATAATTTTATTTATCCAAAATGATATTATAGAGAATGTCTTTAAAATATGAAACACATAAAAGGTAATATAAGAATAATAATTGTAAAACACATAAATGAAATATGTTCAATATATTATGAATTTCTATTTTTAATTTAATTTATCCCACATATTTTTGAAAACAAAATCTCATATGGGAATTTCTCTCCTCCCCATAATATAGGTTTGTATTGATTTTATCTGTGTTACGAATAATACACCCCTATTGTGTTATAATAAGTATACAGTAAAATCTCGTTGTCATGAACCGGGTGATGATTGAGTCCAGCTCAGTATGCCCTTTTTTCTGTTATTAACCATATGTACAATTATTTTAGAGTCACATAACTTTATAACATCTAGATTAAAATGTATTTTCTTTGAAAACACATACTATATTATTTTCTATAATGCTGGGATGTTTTCAAATGTTTATTCAAATCCTTATGGATTTCACTATTATTTTCTATTCATAATCCCAATAAATTACTAATCTATTATGTGGTACTAAATATGATACCCCATATAATTCGTCAAAATAATATATAGATTTATTTCATTATGATACAATTTATTCCAATCCAGAGGCCATGAGGCCTATTCTCTTTAGAGAATTACATATATAACATAACAAAATGAAACAAAAATACAAAAATACAAACTAAAACTCCATATAATTCCCTTAAATTCCATTTATGTTATAGAACTTCATGTGGGCATCGACGAGTTATATATAATAAATTTTGAAGATATATCTCAAAATTATGGAATAGTTAATTCATAACAGGATTAGAGTAATATATGTTGGATAATAGGTATGTTAGGGTAATATGGAAGAGGTGAAAATGAAAAAAATGATCATCAAATCATGATATGTACAATAACTGTGGAGACCCAAACCCCAATATCCTAGAGTTGGTTACATTCATTAATACATGGGCATAGATACACGACTCAAATCCCAAACTATATATTATTTAATTAGTTTTTAAATCCATGTAACATACATGAAATATAAATTACAACATGAATGGAAATACAACAAAGTCAATCCATTGGAAACAACCATACACTCAGAGATTATCCTTGCATTTCATTCACAATATACATCTTCTTTTCCTGGGTAAAAGTAAAACATAAGAAAATGGTGAGTTCAAATGATCAGTAAGGTTGAGAAATACAAATAAATAAATAAACATAAATAACAAGCCATGCTGAATGAAAAAACACATTTTATTAAAACATTAGCGTAAGCATAATATGAAAGGAATAAAATTTTGGATAAATAATGTGATCAAAAATAATAACATGAGATTGAACATGACCATGGATATTGTTCCATTCTAATAAACACATGTTCTATCAATTAATAATATCATCATGAGGGAATGCATAAAGTTTTACATCATAAACATATCATCAAGGCTTCAGCCAAGACACCATACCGAAATGGTTTAAAACCCAATCAAGTTTGTCTCATGAGACCTTCTGATTCATCTAAAGGATATAGCAGGATCTACCCATCACATAATAATTCTGATTATTTCCTCATATTTATATGTTTTAACATAAGAAATATTTTCATATTAAATGAAAATATCATTCTCCAATCTCTAAACATAATCCATAAGCATTCCGAGTAGTATGGTGTATTGTATCAAGATATCAAATCCTAAAAAAAATCTAATCATGAACCATTTATTAAAATATGATAGATGATAATCATAAGAGATAAATCTCAATAAATAATAACATTCAACAGATGTGTTGAAATAATTGTGTGTCCTCTAATAAAATCATCAATGAATTATGAACGAAATACAATTTTTATATTTTAATGAAGAGTTATTTTTGAAAAATAATTTTTATTTATTATATTTGTTTATGTAAAACGAGATATGAACAAATATATTTTTTCATGAAAAATTTAGGGATTTTATAAAAATAATGTGTTCATAATATTTGTTTTTGATTGTACACCAAAATGTGTAATAAATTGACAAGTTCCCTTTAACTGGGATTCGGTTTCATGATGAATAGAAAAGGAAAACTTGTAAAATATGTAATTCCCCATAAAATAAAGATATATTAATCTAGATAAATGATTTTAGGAAATTGAAAAATAATTTAGAAGAATTATATTAAAATATTTAATAATTACATTGATTTGAAGTGAGAGAAAACAAAACTCGATTTAAAAAGGTGGTTGGATTAGAAACATGTTTTTTATATCCAAAAACGTTCTACAATTGAACTTAATATCATGGATAATAATATTAAAAACAAAAGTTAAGTAATCAATAATATTTTCAACATTTTATTTATTTATTATATTTTTATTATGGACATTTATCATTTTTTGATGAGTTATAAGATATAATTTTATCATTTGAGAGTGTTTGTTTCCATGTTTTTCATGATCGCATTACATGTATATGAGTATAAGTGTTCATATAAAATTAGTATAATTATATACAATTTGAATAGGTTGTTATTGATGAACATATAAAATATAAAATACTTATATAATTCTTTTAGTTGTTTGTTATGATAAATAATCATTAGATATGTCGTCACTGAAAATCATTTTGATTATTTGGGTGGGTTTTCGACAATCACAATCTAGTTTTGTTTGATTAAATTACATATGGTGTATATAATGTTTCTAGAAACATAAATAAGATATAATAAATATATTATTATTTTTATTATATATTGAAATGTTTTTATGACCATCCTTTATGTTTTCAAGGGAAAATGAAGATGCATCGTCCTAGATGTCGGTAAATTGACGCATCATGGGCGATGTTTACATTTCTAGAATAAAAGAGGGGGAGAAATGATTTTGATGATGGATATTCCATTAAAATGATGTATTTTGGTAAATAAATGAAATTTTAGTTGTTGTTTCTCTCATTATAGGGTTGGATTTATAATGACAATAAAATAAAAAAATGTAATGAAATTAAAAGAAAAGAAAGATGATTTTTACCTCTTAAATTCTCATCCTTGAGAACCTCCTTAAGAAATTGGGTTTGTTATTTTTTTTAGAGTGAAGGATCATAGAAGTGTGGGATGGTCTTGGTTTGATTATAGGGAATAAATTAAAAAGGTTCAAATGTTAGAAGGTGTGAGGCGAAGGGGTGGTTAGGGGTGGTATTTATAGTTGATGAGAGGGGTGTTTTTTGATTATTGTAATCAATAGTTTATTATTTTTGGATCAAGAATATTAATTGTTTTAGAATTATCACAACATATATTTAAAACATTAAGTATATTTCATGATTATGGGCTTACATAATCCATACATCACATATGACTCAATAATTCATGTATTTAACTATTATCATAAATTATTTTATATTACAATTTACAAAACAATTGTGTATTTTATTAAAAATCCAAACAATTTTTATTTTAAATATTTTAAATATTTTGAAATAAAAAAACATGATTTAATGAAAATAAGATTATAAATACAATATATATAATTTTTATTTTAAATCACGATTTACATGAAAAATTATAAATTAAAATTTATAACTAATTTGAATACACACTAAAAAATTAACTAAGGACCCATAAAATAATACTAAAATGACTTGAAAACTAAATATTTATTTGTGGATACATTTTTATGAAATTAATTATTCACTTAAATCGTTTTTATAATCAAAAAATTGAAATGAAATGTAATGTAGTTACAAAAAATACCAACACTTAAATAATAAATTTAAAAAATATATTTACATATAATATAATAAAATTATATCATAATATTATTTATAAGAGGCCTAAATTTTACATAAACCTTCATGAGTGAGGTAACTATTGATTCAACCAATTTACTATTTATATGGGTCATTTTAATATTCCTAATTCTATGGTATTATATCATCGATATATGTTTGTTAACATCTATAAATAGATATAATTTCTTTAATTATTCATTTATGAGGTTTGTATTGTGTTCTCACTGTGATTTTATGTTATTTATACTATATAAAATAATTATAAGAAGGAAAATTTCCATCATAAAATCATGTTACATTACATTCTCTACTAGTGTAACAATTTTATCCCAAACATTTCTATAATTTCCCGTCATGAAACAATATAAGCTTTTCTTCATTATAAATTCTCTGGTTCCCCATGATCCTTTTTTAAGTTTTGATTTTGATGAAGTACCATTACCGGTCGAGCTATCATATTCCCCAACACCATATCTTTAGTTTCAAGATTTCATATAGGATCTTTAATGTAACATAATTCGCTTCCAATTCTAATTTTTGTGAAGTAAGAACATGCATTGGGTCAAGAATGTACATACATAAAAAATTGATGTATAACACATTGTGAACAATCTAATGGATATGATGCACTACCAAAAGATAAGCCACATCTCTAATTATCTCCAAAATTTAAAATGAACTATTTTACATGGCTGATGCATTCCCTTTCTTTACCAATAAAATAAAACCCTTCCATGGATATACTTTCTAGAAAATATGAACTCACTCCTCAAGATCCCATGTCCTTCCATCTATTATCAGTTCAAATCATTTTCCTACATTGAGATACTTTCATATGAGTTTGAATAGACATTACCTTTTTTATAGTTTTCGCTAGAAGCACTATGGCTACATGTTTCCATCCACCAGCATCATTCGAAGACATTGGTCTATGAAATTCATTTCCATACAAAGCTTCGCATGGTTCTATTTGAATACATGAATGGTCAATATTATTTTAGATAAACTATACCAAATAAATATACTAATTACACATACCTTGAATGTCAAGTGGGAATGATCTCAAAATGTCTTCAAATGTTGGAATGGTACTTTCAGAATACCTATCAGTTTGAGTTTGATAAGAAGAACTCAAATTAAGATTAATATCCAAATAATTCTGAATACATTTCCATAATTTCGACATAAATCATCGATTCAAATTAGACACAACAGAAATAGTTTCTTCTTTAATTCTTTCCACATTATTTATTTAGAGTTTTTCAAGGCACTTTAGTGTTTAATATTCCATTGTAGAATATAAGTTATCTTATTTGGAATTTCGATCAACAATTACCCATATTTCATTATTCCTTCATGGAATTTTTTGTAAACTTCTGAATTAATACATGGTGATGTCCTACCATTTACATGATATAATATGAATAGGTTGCTTAAATCCTATTGGAAGATGTATTTTAGTCTCCACCTGTTGATATTCTAAACGTCTTGATTCAACATAAACAATTTATCACTTCTTATTATCCCACCAGAAATGATCCCTCAAATATATTTATATCTTATTACAACCAGGGTGTATAGTGAAATTTCATTTGAGAGAATCATCCAATAACTATCATTTAACTTGGGTATATAGGTAATGAATAGAATCCTCCAAAATTTCATAATTCTATCTTTATTCAAGAAGTCTTCCAAATTCCCATGATTTGTAGCTGTAATTTATTTTAATATAGTCATCATCATACTAAGATCTTTAAATTTTATTCTATAGAGGATGTTGGGAAAGCAGTTGAAACTGATATGATATTTCACCACCCTGGATAATTCCCATATCTAAATTTTCTAAATCCTTGTACACTTGATCCTTGTCGATCCTCAATTTTTTACAAAACTCTACGATCCTTTCTTCTAAATGGTTCTACTGGCTTCTTCACTTTACATATGTGGTAGTGTATTAAAAAATCATAATCTTTGAGTATCTCAAGTCATCGCCTATGAATCATGTTGAGTTCTTTCTATGAAAAGATATATTTAAAAAAAATTGACATGTATATATAAAGAATATTTTTCCATAGAGATAGTGTTTCCAAATTTGAAGAGGAAATATTATTTCCACTAATTCATGATGTTGATTTGGATATTTTTGGTCATGAGTTATTAAATAATACCTATTTCCTTTCACATTTCATCTGTAGTCTGTTCTTCATCAGTATTGTAACCATTACTCACAACATCTTGATGATTCTCATTAAGAGCTTTCTTTTGGAGACATTGTGTTTGATAATGAGCCTTTATTCTACACTTAGAATATTTTACCATCATTGGTGTCTTAGGTAGGGCACTACTCTCATAAAATTTTTAATCAAACTATTCATTTTTACTTTGCAACCATTTTATTCATGTCCTTTTTTTCCACAGAAAATACATATTCTTATTCCTCAAAGAAATTAAATTTGATGATTCTTTCCACATTCTTAACAGAAGGAAAAATTTATCTTCTATCCTCCATAGTCTCCTGTACTTGAAATGTTAGTGAAATAATTATTTAAATTCTTTGGATAGTCTTAGAGTTAGTTAAGCTAAACATTGTAAATAATGTTCCATTGTAACAGATTATGAATTATTACAACATATTCTACCACAGTGATGATCCAACATGATTTATCATTATAAACTCATGCATCATATTCATCATGCATCAAGTTCCGTATGTTTCCCTCTATTGAATAATGTCAGAATCATTGTGTGAGAATTACATTTAATAGTAGGTAACCACATATTCATGAAAATAATTACATAATAGGGTGTTTAAATCATGAATCATTCCATTTTATATGAATCCATAAGTTCATTCTAAGGGATTCATATCCAACAAATAGTAAAATAATTCCCAATGGATTGTGAAAAGTATTTTAATTCCCAAATCAATTCTCCCAAGAGTGTCAAATAGGGTGTGCCACAAGGCCCATTGTCATGTACCAAATATCCATGAGTCAGGTCTAGAACATCTTTTTTAATTTTTTACCCCTAGATACATATGTTCTAAAGCCACACCTAATTGTAGTATCCATAAAATGACGTATTTCCAGGAAACCAATCAATCTATCCATTACCAAAACTACATCACAATTTTATAAATATTAACTCATCCTTATTATTTCCTTAGAGACATCCCTATACATATCCATAGAAATAAAACTAGAGATATCAATAATTTTTACTCATCCTTCTTTTCAATTATTGAATAATCCATTCCTTTTCTACTTACTATAGAGACCCAGGATTAACAAACATGGATAATAAATTATTTGATATGAATATTCTGTACTTTAAAAAAGGCATTCCTAATGAAAATAATAGTTTAGTGTCTTTGGAAACATGGAAACAAAATCTTCTATACTGGTGAAAGATCGTAAATATGTCACACATAGTTATCCACCTTTAGTAATTCTACCTCAAATAATTTTTTATAACATAGATAAAGGAAACATAAGAATGCGGTGAGATAATATGACCTGTAAGAGTTAAATAAAGTAAATGTGAAATAATATCATGAAAAAAAGGTTATGGAACATGATTATCGCATTTGATGATCATAATGTAAATATTAGAGATCAATATATATATATATATATTGATAGTTAATAAGATATAAACTATAAAGAAATAGATATCATAACAAATAATAACATAAAAATAAGTTATGGAATTTTGGAAAACACATAAGTATATAACAACTATATATAAAAGATGTTTACCAAGGGCTTTGAAAATTGTTTGGATTGTTTTAATCACCCATGTACCTATTTTAGGCTTTGTATTTCTTCCCGTGTACCATCTTGATTTGGGTTAGGATTTTATTGTATGTAACATATTTTCGTAGTGTTGGGATATCCTCATGTTTTACTCTTTATTTGTGCATGGGATGTCCTCCCATTTACTATATTATCTCGGGCTTGGAATGCCTTCCTTTTAACCCTCTGATTTCAAGCATGGGATATCCTCCCACATAACCTCTTGTTTCGGGATTCAGATTCCTTCTCGTGTACACATTTATATCATTAAATAATTTCTATTAACCAATTAATTATAGTGATATATAGCTCCTACCCAACAAATAATTAAATCATGTGAAATGTTTCCAAAATAAAAATCAGCATATCATGAACCATGAAAAGATATGGGTTTTATAAATATAAAATAATTAACCATGAAATGAAATTGGTATCAAAAAAAATTTATCACATCATATCCAATTGAAAATATATATGTTTCATAACCATTTCATCAATTCATAACCTGTGAAGAGATGGAGGTTTTAAAATAATGTAACTCGGGGAAGTGAAATAGGTTTCATTAGAATTATTAAATCGAAACAAAAACCAATAAAGATTAAGTATTAGTGTAATCTTCTAATAATTTACTACAAGGGATCTTTGAAAAATCAATATATTTAATCTTAGATAAAAAATAACATTGAAATATATTTTGAAAAATATTATTGATGAAAATATCCATTCATCTATGAAAATGTATTTTTAATGAAAAAAATATTTTGAAATATTTATTCTATAAAAATACATTGAAAACATTGAATGGAGGTTGGAAATCATTTTGAAAATAATTTACCAAAAAAAATATAAAATACGGTGGAAAATATTTTGGAAAAACATTTAAATAAAAACATATAGAATGGTCTTGAAAATATTTGGAAAATATTTTTCCTCGAATACATGTAAAATAAATATCAAAATATTTAGAAAATATATTTCATTGAAAATAATTTTAATATATATAATGAAATATTGAAATTGTTTTTAACCCCATTTACATGAAAATTCATGAATTAAGATTGATTTTTGATAAAATACATTTCATTGAAAATACCCTGATAACATATAAATACGGCTTCAAAATATTTTTAATACCATTTTTATTGAAATCTTATACAATATGATTGAAAATGTTTAGAAAAAAATTTCATTGAAAAATAAATTATAGGATAATTTTTAAAATTGTTTTTTTAAAAGTGAAAAGTACGCTTTTTATAAATGAGGGTTGGTAATTCTGTAAATGTGGTAGTTGGTAAAAATAATATTATTTTATCTTGAAGATGCATAGAAAAATTCCACGTTCAAAAAGGGATAAGAAGAATCCTTTGAAAACATTGGTAAATGAAGAAAATGTCAAAAGATTATTTTAAATATTATAGGATAATAATAGAAAATTCATGGAAACCATTTTTAGAAAACACAGTTCTGAAGGAAAAAAAATTTTGATTGATGAGATAGGTAAATTTGGACATTCTTAATAACATTTTATTAACTATCTATTGTTCCATAGAGTGGGAAGGTGGTGACTATACATTAAATATCTTGAATAAACTGAGGACCCCAAACTTCATGAGTTTTCTTAATAGATGTATCATAAGATTTCATCAAATAAAACAAAATCATAATCAATATGTAAATGTGATGATATAGTATCAATAAGCATTTACCATATGCTAACCTTAAACCACACTCCCCACTTATGAAAATGAAATGAAATGAATCTTATAATATAATGAATAGAAATTGATTCATGATATAACATTTGGAAGGTAATATACACACCTCATTAGAAAATATTGGTGAATAACATCGAATGTGTGTCAAAGAATGAATATTGAGACAAAATAATTTTACTGATTTGGTATCATTTGAAAAACTATCCCCATGAATGGAATATCATCAAATGGATACATAAATACCCATGAAATTAAGTATTATAATCATAGATTACATCTATGGGCTGTGTGGAAACCACAAAACATTTATGGGTGGCTAATAAATCATACATCTCATTAAAAAAATGTGATATGAAATCCCCATACCTTGTGTCATGACTATCATATTACTCATTAAAACCACATATTTATCTGGTAACTCCTTTTGGATTGTGTCAAATGGATTACATGGATTTTATTTTTTCCTAATGGGAGGATTAACAGAAAATGTTATGGATGATTGGATTTTTATTGTGTAGATCATGGTTGAACCTATGTGGTTTTAGATGTGTGAAGAAGTTTGAGAGGTGATTCCCTTTAATAAAGATGTAAAATGACTCACTTAGATTTTTTGAAAAACAGTTTATGTGTACACATTTTCTTACCTATGAAATGTCATTTAAAACCCACCAAAACAAATAATGAAAGGTTTATGGCCCGAATATGTCATTACTAAGGTTGTTGGTCAAGTTGCTAGATAATTTTCCCATCTAAGATGATGTTTTAGTCCTAAATTACTCATAATTTAATCTAAATTGTTTTGATTAATATTAATCACTTTTTCTAATATTTTTTGTAGTAAATTAACATGATATAATTAGACTACAATTATTATAATAATTAATATTCTTTATTTTCATTTTTTTAAGTTAAATTTATTGAATTAGAAAAATTATCATTAATGTTAACGCCATATACAGGATGAAATAAAGGGTATAAAAATTAGTCAAATGTTCAAATGTTTGTTATATTTTTATGTTCAATTTTTAATTTAAATTTATTATAATAACCTAAATATTTGTAATAGAAGTATAATTAATCTAATTTTACTTTATTAAAATTTATGTACAATTTAAAAGTAATAATTATTAAAAAAAATGTAGATGTGAAATAAAATGAAATGTGTTCCACTATTAATCAAAAAATGATATTTCTGAGAAATATTGGGAAAATTTATCCTGAGACAATTTCATCATTATAAATATTAATATAATTATTATCTATCTTCTTTAATTTCTTTATGTGTCTAAAGTTTATTTTGTTCGTTGTAGAAGGACTCGAAATGTAGTTTATTCAACAAAATTGTATTTTAAAAAATATAAATAATTTACAGTAATCTATATTTTTTTATTATAAAATATTTTTTATTTATATAAAACTATTTTATAAATCTGTTAATTTTTTTTATTATTAATCATATTAATATTTTTTAATGTAAATGTTATAAATAAATAGTTTTAAAAATTACAACACTTCATTGTTGTTTCGTAGAAACATTGTATTGTGTGTAATGTATGCCACGTCAGTGTTTTGGGTAGCATGAGATAAGTCTGTGTTGCATATAGCACAACACACAGTAGTGTAATGTGTAGAATAATCCATGTTGGTCTCATTTTAATGGAATGATTGAAAAAATATTTTAATTTATATATATATATAACTCTTTCTTGGGTGACATGAAATTAAAAATATAATAAAGATCAATTAATTAGAAGTTAATATCTCAAAAAAACTAAGGGTGTAAATTTTTTATTATTAATATCATGAAATTTAGAAATCACATTATATTATGTATTTTGTTTCGAAGAAAAAAAATATTGTTATGAATTCAAATAATTCCACAGGAATAAACATTATATTTTATTTTAGTATATGATCATTTTTATGCCTAAATACATATTTTAAAAAAATATTCCATTTATTTTTTCACACCTATATTTAAAGTAATTTTTACCACTTTAAATATTGAATCTATAAAACTTCATTTGAAAGTTTCAATCATGATGAATTTTTTTACAATTCAACAACATTTTGTAGTCATAATAAATAGAAAAAATTTAAAACATTTTTCACCATAGTAGTGGGTAAAATAGGTTAATAAATATTAAAAATGGCGTAAATTCAACAAAAAAACACCATTAATTCATATTTTAGGATAAATTTTAGTATAACCATTCAAAATTTTAAAATATGTCATTTCGTGTGACATGACATTGATTATTACTTTTATATTATTTTTTTGATCATAAAAATTTAAAAACTATACTCTCCCTCTTTTAATATGTTTAATTTTCTTTCATAAAGATAAAAATAATATATTAATTATAAAATATTAATATTTTTAAATATAAAAAAATTATTTGTAAGATAGTAATTTATTATTAATTTGTTGATATGCAATTATTTATTTAAACACTCTTGCACCAATGACGTACTACTTCTGCAAGTACCAGAAAAATTAAATTAATCAATTTTAAAATAATAAATATATTATATTATTGATGAATTATGTTTTTTTAAAATTACTTATATAAATATAATGAATATATTTAATTTTAAATAGTTTATATTTAAATTTCATTGTTATCTTGATGCATTTAAAGTCAAAATATATGAATAAACATGAATATGTGCTTAAATTGTATTTAATGTTTAGAAAATATTATAAAATAATGAATAAACTATAGAACAACAATATTGACATATGTATGTATAAAATTAGAAAACCTATCATTAATGGTTTATTTATGTAACTCTTTTTCATTTTAAAATTACAATCAAGAGGCTTAAAATTTGAAAAATGTGTTACAAAATTTATGGTTTAAAATGTTTTGTCAAGGCGAGCATGGGGTGAGGGGTTATACTAAGAGACAAGGGAAAAAAATAATTGAAACATGTAAAAATCATTATTTATGAAGGTATTTAGACTATATATTTTCTTTCCTTTCATGGTATTATATATTTGGTTCTAGTTTCATAGGAAAATGACTTCATATAATTTTAATATTTTACGTAATTACATTTGGGTCCCTCCATTAACATATAAAAGTGTATCAATTGTCCTCCCATTTTTAGAGAAATTTAACCAATATAGTTCAATCAATACTATCATAAGATCATTAAATGATCCAATACCTTCTCTCTTGATATTCTGGTCTTCAGTTAAGATCATTATAAGAAGGCTTAAGTTGTAACAAATAAAAGGTCTCTCAATGAATAGGTAATCATATTACATGATACATTTAAAGTTAATTTATTTTTATAATTCCTCTCAATATATTGTATTGATACCTACATAATGAATCATGTATAATAAATATATTTTAATGTTATCATGATTTTGTATAAACAATTTTTTACCTCTTCTCCATAAAATTGGAAATGAAAGTATTTCTCATGCATATGTGTGGATACAACCTTATTAAAGCTAGGTGGTTAATATTAACTAACATCCTAACAGTAATGGCTATAAATAAGTAATAATTTAATATATAATATTTTTGTGAAAATAATATTATTTTGGTATTACCCATTCTATCCTTTGGAAATGATAATGTCTCTCAGTCCTATTAGAGAAATGGTTTTACAAGTGGTTTCCATATACCAATTCTAGATAGCATTCAACACTTGTCTATAGATCCTGTGAAATATTTGTGCCTGCTAGGAACAATTGTTTTTTGGAAGATCCTCATCTTTGGGTGAACACAATTCATTCTTCTAGTGATCCCTCTACTCCACCTTAGGTTTATCCTGATCACTCGGATAAGAGGAAAGATAAATCCAAGGCTAATGGAAATAAAAATTTGGACCCCTCATCCAAAACATAAACCTATATCATGTGTTGGTTTAAAATATGAATATTTTATGAGTAATTACTTATAAAATAATTTATCATTAATTTCAATTCTTTTTTTTCTCATTTTTATATTTATTTTACTATATTTACTATCTTTTTGTTTCTAATCCTTACATTATTTATAATAGAAAAAAGAGAAATATTCTTACGGAATATTGAAAATCCTTATAGAAATTTTGATTTATTATAGTGTTCTTTCTATGTTATCATTGATCCAATATGTTTTTACTATTTTTTTCTCAATACATTCCACTGATACATACTCATTTCTTATTTATTTTTCATTGATAGAGTCTACATACACTTTGAATGATATGTCTTGTTATATATTTTCGATCTTAAATTGGTTATCCTGTCTTAAACATTGGTTATACCTTTTATGACATATTTTTACATTTATAAATTTTTTACCCTGGTTTGTGACCATAAAAAATGGATATTGTTAACCTCCCAATTTTAATGATCATTTAATAATGATTTTATTGATTTTAATGAGTTTAAGGTTTTCTATTAGAATATATTATTCTTAAATAGTTTCTGAAATTGAATAATGACGAGACACCATTAATGTAGTCATTGGTGTCCATCACTCAATGCCAGCATAAAAAATTAACTATGGATGAGATACTACTTTTATATCATAACTCCAGAAGATTTTACTGTAAACAATGATAAAATATATGAAACCTTTAATCGATATACAATTCGGATTTTAAGCTGGATATTTTTCTAAGTTAGACATACCTACTGATGAAGATTGTATAAGATTTGGCACTATTATTTTCATACCAATAACATAGAATTTTTTATGCTTATTCTATGTTACTATCATACAACATACCACCATACCAGACACCGCAAGATGAGATGACGCTAGCATTGTTGAAAATTTATCATGTCTAAGATACCACTAGTATCATGCCTCTAGAACCACATACCTCCATATCAAACACTTTCAAAAAATGAAACCCCTCCAGACTAAACCACTACAACTATTTTTCATACATTATTAATTGTGAATGTTTTATAATGGTTTTATTTATTGAATTTAATTCCATTTAATACTATAATAATTTTCTCTTAAATTCATAAAAAAATTAATTAAAGAGAGTGTTAGTATTTTCGGTACAAGGAAGCAGTTAATTATGATATTATATATGATGATTTTTCTTTTGATAAAATTACATCACATTCCCTCATACATGCATGTGATTTCTAAATACGAGAGATGAAAAAATTTATTTGTTACCAACAACTCATGACTACTTAACATACATAAATCTATACCTTCTTAAAAACAAAACGATGTCTCTTACTATGAGATTTTAGTCAATAATGAACTACATGTTCTCATTTTCTATGTTCATCCATATGAAGAATAAAATAATCTTTCACCCTATTTTCAATAATATTTTCAAGATAACCAGACTCATTCTTCGTGACCAAATAAAATGAAGAGTCACAAGATGCATTGAAACAGATCGAGATCCTTTAAACCCTTAGCTTTTATATTTCTTTGTTTTATTTATTTTTATTAAATTTTTTTAGTATGTGTGCATACCCTATTTTATCACAAACACACTTTATCTCGTGCTGAACATGATGACACTCAACATATTCTATAACTCTTTCTATATTTTTTTTCTTATAGATAAGAGTGGTAGAGTTCCTTTTTTGAATTTTTACATTCGTTCATATGAATAGCTATATAAGAGATTGTGCGTGACCTTGAAAGTTGTAAAATTTTGTATAATCCTAATCCAAGTTATCGATCAGATTATTTATTTTCTATAAATTTCTTGGTGGTGGGTTATTACCAAGTGGAGATGAATTAGTCTTTTCATGAGACTAAACCTATTGTATTCAAACATTCCACATTTTTATTGTTCATTTACTTTATTTCCCTTTTAAAATTAAAAGTTATTTTATCTTCTAACAAAATATATACTTTGGAAGTTAATATCAATTATTGTTCATATAGTATATTTTTCAAGTAAACTAATTTATAAGTATTTCGTAATATTGTATGTTATTAATCTGAGACCTAATACATTTATAGAGAATTATTTAGAAATAATAATATCTATATCATTATTCTTATTTTTATAAAATATTTATTTAAATATTTGGGGGATTTAAAAATAAACCACTTTAGATAGAAATTTTTATAGGGTACTCAATTCACCCCCTCTTATGATACTCACACTAACCAAACGATATTTTAGTAGAACATGTTAATATTATTTAATAATTTAAATTATATTTAATGTATAAAATTTTGATTACTATGATTAATTTTAATGAACATGGTAATGGTGTTAGGTTTACATTCATTGAATTGTTATATTAATGTTGTGAAATATTTCTATAATTAAAAAAATTAAATATTTTATATAATAACATCAATATTAGTTTTACACATGTGTAGAAATGTAATATCACTCCTTAAATTTTTAATTAATATTATATATTATTGTGGAAAATTAATGATGAAAATATATTTTTCTCCTAAGTATTTTTCAAATTTATTAAATGCTTTAATTTTAACGTTTATTTAATATTATTTAAAAATTTAATTTTATTATATAGTGATTAAATTTAGGTTCCGTATTCATAATTTTTTAACAAATGTAAAATTAAATTTTTAAAAAACAAAATTAACATGTGTAAAAACTTGTTGAAAATGTAGAAAAAATCTGGTACGAATGAAAAATTATAGTAGAAAGAGACATTAAATATTTTTAAACTATGTGTGGAAATTAAGTGTAGATTATTTATTGAGACTATCCTAACCCAAAATTTAGTATTTCTATTTTTTGAGTTATTAATCCAATGATAATACAATTCTGTCATTGAAAAATTTATTAGTATTTAAAATAATTACATTTTTATAATTTTAAAATGAGATCACTTCCCTAACATATTTCTATGAATTTCAAAGCACTGGTTCTACCAAAACAGCATCATAGTCTCTTCGTAACCCTCTACCCATTTCATAAAATCCTTGTCCATTCTTAAAATTCAACATAAGGAGCCAAAAGCTGTTTCCCAAGGTAGAATATCCCATGTGTGTCGAGGTTTGATCACATTTGGCTAAGAAAGATTTTAGTTAATTGTTTTTGTATCTAATTTTTTCATCATTGGGATATAATGGGTACTTAAAACAGTTTTCATTTATATGATGTAAAAGATTTCCATTGATTTAAATCATCTTATAATTTTATACAATCAATAGGATTTAAAATTCTATATCTCATTATACAGTTCATTGGTTTTTTATTTGAATGGTGATGATGATGTAAAGGTGTTTTTTATAATTTTTTTGAGACATGTATGTTTTATTCACCTAATTACATTTCTGTTGAGTGTACACTACCTGTTTTACATACAATATAATGAAAAGAAAATTATTTAATGTATATTAAGTTATATTTAAATCATTATATTTGGGTTTGTTTCTTTTAAAACATTTCAAAAAACATAAGGGTTTTTCTTGAGTATGCTTACATTCATGAGTCATAATAATTCTTCTTTGAATAAGATTAAACGATAATGTTTTATATTTTTTTAATATTTTAGTTCCATTTTAACTTCGTTTATTAGAAATGATATTTTTTTATTTCTTATATCATAAAATTTTCTGTTGTTGAAAATAATTACCATTCTCTCTAAATGAGATATTTATCAATTATGTCAAAATAATATTTATTATACTCCACTCCACATTTTAAATTATATCCATTTATGTATTATTAACAACTCAATTGTTTATTTTTTTACAGTAAATGATTCCAAAAAAAATTATTTCAACCTTTTATAAATTACTTTTCAATGATACCTCTAATAACATCTTTTAAGAATATAATGAAAAGGTTATCCAAATATAGTTTTACGTTTTCCTTTACAATTATGAGTAATATTCATTATGAATCATTCTTTATATGTTTTAAATTATTTTTCAATATTATTTTATCTATTTCATGAAAAAAGGAAAATAATGTTATTTTTTAAAATAGTAAATGTTTGATTTTAAACATAATTATTTGATATTAAAATGGATTTTAAGGACTTATGTTATGAATAAAAATTAATTAAAATTTTTTAAAATATTTTAGAAGACTATTTTCAAAATAATATTTCTCTTCTAATTTTTTTAATCTCAAACCCAATATTTATTGGAAATTTTTACTAATTTTATTATTCCTCAATGTGTTTCATTAATTAAAATAATGTTATGAATATAACGTCCTTTCAAAGAGTTATATTTTCAATCATTATCTGGTGATTTATTTAATGATTTTTAAATGATGGTTTTCTTCTATGTGAATATTATTAAAAATCCTTATGTTATAGTAGGGGTATTTTTAATCCATAATCCAAATTGTTTCTTTTAATGACATATGGAATGTTCTTTGAATCATTTTCATGAGACTTGTATTTTTTCATGGGATTATTAAACAATGATTTAAATATTAATTATTTGATTTTGTCTTTCCATGAAAATGTATGGATTATTATTATATAAGGTTTTTGTAGTTTTTTTCCATTAATTAATTGGTTAAGGTTCTACATCTCATGATATACTTATGAAAAATGGGTTTTAGAAACCTATGTTAGATATAATTCATCAATTTGTGAATCCTATGTTAGTAATGTACTTTAGGATTGTAAAACCTATGTCACTTAGGCGCTATTGGATTGAAAAACCTATGTCACTTTTTAAAAATGGGTTGTGGAAACCTGAGTCAAATATGGAATGTAAGATTTTGAAATATATTTTACATACAGACCATATGATTTTGAAACCTCTGTCATTTATGGACTGTATTTTTTTTATCCTGTGTAACATACAGTATATAGGTTTATGAAACCTATGTCACTTAAATAATATATATTTTTGAATCCAATTACACCAATAAGAAATAATTGTTTTATTTTTAGAATACCATGTAATAATTACACATGCTTATCATTGTGGAACGATTTAATTTTATGATACATTTCCATGAAATAACATTTCATTACAACTATGAATAAGATTTATGGATCATATTTAATGCCCCACGATTCTAATATCTTATTTTTTGGAATATGTTTGTTCATTTGAGATCACATGTACGTTTATGATGACTTATAGAAAAACCATGTTGTTTTGTGTAATTTTTAAAAATATTTTTAACACACAAACAATCTTTACATAAGGTTATTCTCTAACACCTAAAGATATATTTATACTTATTTCATTACCAATCATTTGAGAAGAACCATTTCTTAATTTTCAAATCCAAATGTAATAATGATGATAGTAATTAGTGAGTGGCCTATAAGAGAGTATAACAAGGTTCAATTATACGAATTGTTTACAAGTATCATTAAAAAAGTTTCATATTTAGTTGAATATAAAAACACTAAAAATTCATTATATGTATTGTGTGTTCAAATTGAGATATAATTAATTTATTATAAAAAATTTTAAATTTAGAAGATAAGTTCATATCAGATTGTAACAAAGTACAATTTTCCAAGAATGTTTTTTAGCTCATATTTAAAAATTCGGGTTTGTGGTGATTCACTTAGTATCAAATCAATTTTTAGTAAATTTTGAGCATTAATTTAGAAAATTTTAGTTATTAGGATACGAGAACCTCTGTCAACCCCTAAAAATAGTCTGTATAGATTAATATCCAATTTTTTTGTAATAATTTAAGAATTTTGTTCTATTACTAATTAAATCCATTTAAATATACTGGAAAGTGGATGTGGATATGTTGTAGATTAACCTGGGGTTATCAACCTAAAAAGGGATGGTTGAGTATCTACCCATCCATCGCTCATTGCATGATGAATGGGTAGAATACTAAAAACCGACTAGGAACTTATAGGGGATATTTATTAGTTAATTCCCATTTTCTTTAAAATGTTTTATAAAATATTTCAATAGAATTGTAAGTTGTAACATAAAACCTGTTTTTTTCGAAAACATATTAGGAAAATGACAATGTAAAAAATTGGTTAACCTTAATGAATGATCTAATGATCCATCAATATCATCGATGAATAAAAATTATTATAACCTTAAATTACAGCTTCTTTGGATAAAATCTCTAAAAATTATTTTTTCAAATTCAGTAGATAATTTACTCCGATATTGTCCGATTACATCATTGAATAGTTGGTTTAAATATATTTTTTTGGAAATATGATCATGAAAATTATGTAATGCATGATATATATGAAGAAACTCATTTTATCATATAAAAAGTCAAATTAAATATAAATTGTTGAGATTAGGGGAAAATATCAATAAATTCTAATTTTAGGTTGAATAAATAGCCTCTTATGAAAAAATATAGTGAATTTGAAAACCATTTAGAATATATATGTTTATTTTATATGAATACCTTAGATTAATCATATATTAGATGATAATTAAAATTCTGAGGATTCATTTTAGTTAGGAGGCAGGGTGGGGGGATAATGTTCCACCTCATGATTTTGGAATATATTTCTCTCCATAATAAGACTATGTTTAGTAGCCTCCACCACATAGAACCATAATCTGAAATATTCCATAACAATTTATTTAAATATTGTTAATAAAATTTTACAATAATGAATCCTTTTGTAAATAAAAATAGGTTAATGAACTGTAAATGTAAACAAAACAGGATCAAAACCAATTATAATTTTAAATTTGTATTTTATAATTAAAAGGGAATTTATTAATGTATTTAATTTTCCTTTCAAGGATAAATTTAAAATTTTATATGTTCTAATTTTTTAAAATGAAAATCATTTTTTGAATTCATCATGTCAAAATTATCAAATTGCTTGTATTTGTACTTTTTCTAAATAATTGGTTTTTATGTGAATACTTAAAAAACCCCAAATTATATCATTTAATGTTCCCATATAATAATACATTCTTATCATATAAATAAAATAAAAACAAACATTATAAATTAAAAATGAATAATCTAAGAGGTGTTTCTAGAAACTAAGGAACATATAGAATTGGAATAGTAATTTGTTCTTTTGAATAGTAATACCACCCTTAGGAATATTATATCAGCTAATATATTAATAACCTTACCTATGAATGTATCAATAAAATTTATGTATATTATAAAATAAAATATTATATACTTATATCAATGTACAGGTAAATAATTTTTTTTAAAATGATAAATTATGTGTTGTTATTTATATTAAACATAAATGATTAATTAATATTTTATAATTAATATATTGATTTAAATGAAAATTTATTTAAATAAAATATATTATTAAAATTTCATTTTTGTTTAATTATGATTAAAATTAAATTCTATAGGACCTTAATTAATTTTTAAAAATGTTATTCAATCAGTTATAATTTTGATATCATAAATTTTTTAGTAAATAATAATTTCAATTAAAATTGAGTTTCAAATATTCTTAAAATTATATTCATAAAATTGTGTCTGTTATATTACTTTACATGTCAAAAAATTGTTAGGGATAATTTTTGGGATGATTCATAAATAGTAAAATGTTCTATGAATAAAAAATATGTTAATTTATGGTATATAAACAATATTAATTAAATAAAATATTCATTGAGTCATTGCTAATGTAAGGAAAACAAAATATAACTACCATTATATATTTATTTTATTTATTCATTTAAAAATTACTATTTTCTTCCATTATCCAAAAAAATAAATTAATCAATAAAGTAAAAATACCCCAATCATCAATAATTAATACAACCCTCACAACCTATTCCTCTCACAACTCTTAAACAATGAAGGATTCCCTATTTTTGATCAATCCACTTCTCAAGAAATTATAAAGGTATACCTGGTTTTGGTCTCAAAAAATACCAATAACATCCCTTATAGAGGTTCTCATGGATTATTATTCAAAAGTTAAACCCCTCTTTCTTTTTTATATTGAATTATTTTCAATTCAGTTTTTTCCTATTCTATTATCAAAATAGTATCTGAAAATTTAATGACAACTTCATTATATTTTATATATTGTATTTCTGTTATTTTATTTTAATAACCCATCATATTTTATCATAACCATTCATTTCTTAATAAAAAAGAAGTCATCATCTGTGATGTGGTGATTTGTTACATTCACAGATTATGAGTTTTCAACTTCCATTAAAATATTCTAGGATGGACATAAAATCAATTTTACATTGAAAACATATCAAAATATATCTATTAAATATTATTTAATGTTGTTGATCAATTTTTTGATAAATAATTGTATTCAATATGTCATAAATAGTTCAAAATGATAAAAACTTTCGACAAAATTAAAAACATTCATCAATAACAATTTATCAAATATTTATTCCTCATACCGTATAACCAAAATGATATATAATACAACTTAATTTTATTTATGTTAAATAATAAAAAAGTATTTCAATTATGGACAACTATTTAATTTCACAAGATTTTCTATACATGTATACAAGTAAACTAATAATCAAAACCAAGGAAACAGACACTCTTGAATAATGAAATTTTATCTTATAACATATCAGTAATGAAAAAAATAATGTTAATAATATTTTAAAAACTAAGATTCATGAATAATTTTTTTAATTAATTAAATGATTAATTTATTTTGATTATCGATAAAATTATGCTCATGTGCAGAACAAATTCAGACAGATGGTAAGAGATTCCTTCTGAACCCCCATATTTCCATTGGGTAATAATTTCTATCTTTTTACCTCAAGGTAATTATTAAATTATTATTTTGTAATAATGATAAATTTTATTTTTATTTTTGAATAATACATTACTTGATAAATTATTATTTATTTAATTTGTAAATACATGATTCTATAAAGATCCATTTTTTAATTCCTTTTGAAAAGAAATCCTAAATAATAGGAGCTTCCCGATTTCATACTCATTCTCAACTTCACTAAATAATATATTTTAATCCAAAATTATTTCTGTTAAATGATTCATTTTATCAAGAAAAATAATATTACTTAAATCCTAGTTTTATAAAAAAAATTATATTTTTCTATTTTAATGAAACTTGATAATTTTCCATCAAACCGCAATATAATATTTTATTTCCACGGTTTCTTAAACATAATTATTACTTTTATTCTCATAATTTTGAAAAAAAATCACTAAATATGCCAATTTTTCTTTTATTAATGATATTTTGTTATTTGAATCCATTATTTTATTGACACTATTGTGATATTCTATTTTGACATGACTTTTGATATGATTATGATACATAATTCATTCCATTGGTAACTCTTATGTTTATGTCTAATTCCTTATGTATGATTCTTTATGTCGAACAAATATTCATGATCATGATATGATGGATGCACCCATATAGAAATCTAATTCATTGGGTAATGTTTAGTCAAATGAGATGTCATTTTCAATGGTCTTGGTTGTTATCCTTGAATCATGTTTAATGTGAAATAGTCCTAGTGGTTTTTCTAGGCTCATGATTCATATGCCACAGTCTTGGTGGTTATCCTTGACTCATTATCAATGTTAAAAAAACATAATTCATTCTTATGTCATGTTGTATATTGATTCCACATTTATATGATTCCATTATTACATGATCCCATGTTCTAAATGTAATACATCCATCTGTTTGTTTATGTTCAATGAATTTTTATGTAATCATGTTATGAATTCTAACCCATTTTCTATGCTTTATTTATATTCTTATTCCATTATTGGACTTTTTAGATCATCCCATTATACGTGTATTCCGCATGTTTCCTTATGAAGAATTAAGGGCTCAAAAGGTGTTAGTAGATCATAATGATGATTAAAGATATGATATTTTTATTTTCCTTTTCCAGTTTCATGTACCTAATATTCCAAATTCAATAGTCTTTTCGGAAATTGTTTTTAATTGAATGGAAATTAATCTTTCTATCATGTAATTACAGGTGTAAAACAAAAGCGATATTATACTATGTATCTCGGAATTGTATAATTATTTTGGTAAATTAGGACTAGATAACTTTAGTAACAACCACTAAGATAAATCTATCACCATATATAAATATATTTAATCCTAGGGAATCAAATGTTAGGATATCATTATCATTGAAAATTATATCATTCTATTCCAAATGTTTTATATTTATATACAAATCATTTATATATTCAATCCCGCTAATTGTTCTTTCTCTTTTTAGGTAATAGATGTAAATGGGACAACCCATGCCGACACTTCATGTGATAGGAAATGTGATGATTTTACTAATAAAATTTCAAATATTAATAGAATGGGTCCTCCAAAATTCATGACATTTGATTCTTAACTATCCCATGATACAAAGAATAACATTAATCTGGTGAAACACCCAGTTTCTATTAAGAGTGAGAAATTTGTGGTAGAATAATTTATTTGGAAAAGGAATCTCATGTTTAGTGGAACATATGATCCCCTCTTTCGTGAAAAATGGATTACCCCCATTAAAAACATTTTATCTTCACATAGTGCATAGAATAAGAGAAAACTATGACAATTTCTTATCATTTTGAGGGGGAATCTGGTAAGTGATGGAAACTGATCAAGAACATGATGTCTAATAAAAAAATGATACCATGGATTTGGATGAATTCATGAAAAAAAAATTCAACAAATATAATCACCAAAACCTCCATCGCCAGATATAAAGAGAGTTTCAATAACTTAATTAAAATAAAGATGAGTCTATCGGGGAATATGAATAATATTTCATAAGGATTTTTGGATACAACTCCAAATTTACCATGAACACAAAAAGAAAAGTGGATCGCTTATTAAGAGGAATAAGGATGAGTGTAAGAAAATAATTGGTCATTAAATAATTTATTATTTTAAAGGATATTTTTCATTATTACATTATGTTTTAAATGGAGATCAATGAATTTTTGTGGTCTCATGGGTCTAGATATAAAAATCAGAAAATATATTTTACTCTATGGGATCAATATATAAATTACCATATTTAATGAAACCCCAACATCCCATGTGTCAAAATTGATGGAATAATCATCCTTTTATGTATCTAATGGGAACATGGAAGTGCCTTAAATATGGGATAATGGAGAATATATAAAATAAATACCATGAGTATATTGAAAATCTTACTATTGATGAAGAAAAAAAGAATATTCAGATCAATACTCATCTTGTAGTGATTTGTGTCAATTCCATGTAAGATAAAATTATATGAATAATTACCCTAATCCAATATTTATTAGAGTATGTCAATAACAACAACATCTATAGGAATATTTAAGGGTTTCTTCTATAAATATGACTGAGGTGGAGGCTAACATTGACATGGTGATAACTATAGTGGTTATACATTAAATAATAGGTAACATACTATTTGATTATATTTCAAATAATTTCCTCATATATTTCAATTTCATTAGAATTATACAAACAATGCCAATAATTATGGGGTTTTATTTTTCCATGAAAATACCAAAGGAGAAATTATTGCATCCAATGTTTATAACATCTCATTTGTTATGGTTTATATACTGAACCTACTAAAAAATCTCTTCTTACTTCCTTTGGTTCATTTTTTTCTTATATTGGGCATAGATTTTATATCATTATAAAATTCCAACATCAACAATCATTAAAGGTATTTCATGCTTCATAATCAGAGACATTCCCACTGTGAGGGACTATAATAATGTCTTCCATTAATTATTTCTTTGTATTCCTATAGATTGAGAGGTTGATTTCATAGTTTAACTTATTTTGAGAACTACACCTATGTGAAATACATCTTATAGGATGGCCACCATTGAGTTCAAATATCTGGAAAAAATGTTTATTCGAATGTTTTTAAGGGTTTTATAAACCCTGGTGCTTCACTGTGGGGTGCACCAGTCCATGTCATCAAAAAGAAGAGTGGATTAATGTGCCTATACATTGATTATATTTAGAAAATAAATTTGATGATGAACAAGTATCCCTTTCCATAGAAATATGAGTTTTTGGATCGACTATATAGGACCATGTATTTATCTATAGGGCACCATAAGTGCGTATATCACCAGTTAAATATGATGAAGGAAGATATTCATTGGATTTAGTTTTCAATGAGAAAATGAAACAATGAATTCATTGTGATCCACATATGACTCACTAGTTATCTTTAAGTTTAATTGGATTTAATGAATATAGTGTTTATAGATTTCAGCGTCAATTTTTTTTTAGTAATTATTGATGATATTTTTATATATTCCCCAATTAAGGATGAAATGGGAGAGAAATTGAATATTGTGCTGAAGAATTTTCAGAGGGAGAAACATTATTAAATGTATAGTAAATGTGAGTTCCAAATAGAGGATCTATCATTCATGTGGAACTTTATCACCAAAAAAATGGAAATCTGTTGTCTTTTCCAATAAAATGACAAACAAACATGGTCCCATTAAAACACATATAATAGATACCTTTAAATTCCAATATTTTGATTGGATTTACCGGAGATTATTGATGAAATTATCAGTATTTTTATAACTAATAACCAATGTGTCTAGAAATGGAATGATGTTTTTATAGAAAATTGAACTTGAAGACTGCCAAAAATATATGAAAAAATGTATTATATCTACACAGGATCCGACACTACTGATATGTGGGCAACACATTATGGTGTAAAATGATCCTTACAATAAAGTATTAGTCTATTTATTTATAAGAAATGATAATTTGATAACCAATTCTCCATGTTAGATGAAAATTCATCAATACAACAATGGCAATCAAGATTTTGAGTTTGAAACTGTTATCTTTTCATTGAAAATATTGAGTTTTTATCTCTATGTGGAGAAGTGTGGAATATATTGTCCATAAGAGACTCAAATATATATTTACACCGAAGGAGCTTAATATTCAGCATATAAGATTTTTATATCTCATTTGGGAATATATATTCTCAATCCATTACATCATGTTAATGAATATAAGGTGGAGGATTATCAATGTAGAAATGATATTGCGTCATTATCATTGATGATAATTGAGGATGATCCAATCATCATTGAACATCAATGTTTGGAATTGGGAATCATTATATAAGAGAAATCATCAATCCTTTCTTAAATGATTAATCAACCATATATCATAGAGAACGTAAAGGATGCTCAAAAAAATAATTGGAATATTTAGAAATAGTTAGAAGATATTAGATATAGGAAATCATATTTGTTAAAAATTGGATGGGGAAGGAGTCTTGTGATTTAGTCATTTCAATGTGTACTATCCAATCCAAAGATTTGGAAAGTGATTTTGAATTACACATATAGCCTCACCATCTTTATTCACCCAGGGAGAAAAAATAAGTATCAATATCTCCGAATGAACTTTTGGTGGTATAATATATAGAAGGATATAACTAAATATACGTAAAAGTTCCTTGTATCTCATAAAGTAAATGATAAAATATAAAAATATTAAGGGATGATGAAACCATTATTCATGCCATAATGTAAGTGTATAAAAATCATTATGGGAATGTTCACTAGTATTCCAAAGACATCGATAAGAAACAATATTATATGGGTTTTAGGGGATCTTCTTAGAAAGACAGATAAATTTATCACAATTCATGTGAATGTTACCCAGGATCAACTTGGATTAATGTTAATCAATGCATTTTTAATTATAAATGGAGTACCGATATCGATTTTTTTCAATAGATATCTAATATTCACTCCGATGTTCAATAAAAGCGTCCAACATTCTCTTAACACAGAGTTTAACATCGTTACGACTAATCATCCTCAAACTGATGGACAATATGAGAGAACTATTTAATAATTGGAAGAGATGTTGAGAGCACGTTATATTTTCATCATGGGAGTATGGGACCAAAATCTTCCCCTATTTTATTTTTCTTGTATTTTTTTTTCAATTAAAGCATCTAAATGGAACCATATGAGGTCCATTATGGGAAAATATTCAGAACACTATCATTCCTGGATGAACTCGGTGAACATATTCTATTAGAACCTAAAATGGTCGAAAAAATGGGGAAAAGGGTGAAAAACATTTAGTCTCACATCCAGTCATCCAAAATTATATAGAATAGTTTTGTAGATAATTATCAACAAGCCCTGGAATTTATGGGTTGAGACATGTTATTCGACTGCATATCATAATGGAAGAGGCTCATGATATTTATAAACAATGGATAGTAAATTCATTGGTACATCATACCCTTTGAGATTCATGATCTGGTAGAATCCCTGACATATCAACAAGAACGTACTCTTATAATGTCTAATATACAAAACATAATCCATATATCCCTCATGAGTAATTACATACAAATCCATCACATGTACTAAATTCATTGTTGGTACAATTTGAAAATTATATATCTTATGAAGAGGATATAGTGTAGATGTTGGACCGTGGAAATAATTTTCTACCCAAAAAATATTACTCACCTGCTCTAAAAAATATGGAAGAAACATAAGTAGGAAGTGGTGACATGGGAACTAGTGGAAGTAATTATGGAGATGTATTTTCCCGTATTTTCCATTTAGTTTTTATAACAAAATATCGAAAGAAAAATTTTAAAATGGGGAAGAATCTAACAACCCTAAATTCAATCAATATAAAATCCATTTTTATAATAATTAAATATTGTATACATCAAATAAAATAACATTGAGAACACAATTTAAACATCATAACTATATAATCAATGAAATAAAAAACATTTCTATAAATAAATGAAAATTTTCCCATAGAATGATAATATTCCCTTTTGAATATTAATATAACCCTTATGAATATTAAACCACCCAATAGAATAGTAAAATCACATATTAATGTGTAAATAAAATTTAACCATGTTATTAATAAAAATATGATATATATATATATATTATAGTATAAGTAAATACATTTAATTAAATGAAAAATTAAGTGTTGGTATATTTATAAACTATAAAGGATTATTTAAAAACTATTAATTAATATAATTATTTAAAATATGTTTTTCATAAAATAGATTAATAAATCGATATTATGTTTTCTAATGACTATAAGATAATATTATGAGATGTTAATTAATTTTTTAACGGGTTAAAATAATTGATACAATTTTAAAATTATTAATTTTTCTAGTAAATGGCCATTTAAATTAAAAACAAAATTTCTCATAAACTGAAAATTATTTTCTTAATATAGAGACATTTTTTTAATTATACCCACCAATAAATGGTTAGGTTGAATATTTTGTATTTTTAAAAAATGGTTGATTTTTTTGTGAATTGTAAAATACTGTAATTTTCTATATATGTGAATTATAATTTTAATACACTATTCCATTTATAATCTCTAATTTAAGTACCAAAAACAAGAGAAGAACTTATTTTGTTACTATATTTAGTTTGGTATTCATCACTATTGCTTGCTTTGAGACAAAAAATAAACTAATGAGTAAAATAATAAAAAACACTCCCTCCTTCAGTATAAATACCACCCTCAAATCCTAATATACTCATACCAATTAAGAATTTATTATTGTCATATTTATTCCCAATATTATTCTCAAATTTCATCCCCATGTCCAGGATGTTTCTTTTTCAACAAAATCCCAAAAATTGGTTCCCGAATGAGGTTCTCAAGGAGGAGAATTCAAGAGGTCAAACCCACGTTCTTCGTCTTTTAATTTCATTTCAGTTGTTATCCATTTATTATTCTCACCTATCCCAAATTTATCTATATGTAATTATAAATCCATTATAATTTTAAAACTATAATTTTCTTATTTTATTGTAATATACATAATCATTTTTCTTTTTCTCTCCTTTTGTATAAAAAATGAAAACAACATCTGTGATGTTTTATTTATCGCATTCACAGAAGAAGAGTTTTCAATTTTCCTTACTATATTAAAGGATGGTGATAATTATATTGTAATGGTTACACAAGATCATAATATATTTATTTAATCTTATTTAATATCTTGAATCCATTTTTTATAATTTATTGTTTTTAATAAAACAAGTGTAGTTTGTAATGATAAACAAATCACCAAAATAAACTAACATTCATCACTAACGATTTATCTGATGATTAATCCTAATACAATATATATGAAATAATATATAGAATCATTTAATATTTATGATGTTCATTAATAAAATTTAATTTCAATTTTGGACAATTGTTCTTATGTTACATAATTTCCCGTACATATATACAAGTAAAGTAATCATTAAAACAAAGGGATAAACTCTCTCAAACAATAAAATTGTATCTTAAAAATTATAAAAAAGGCCATAAAAGAATTTAATAGAATTATAATACCTAAATTATAATTATAAAATTAATTAATTAATTAATTAATGGATTTAATTTGATTATCCAGGTCATTATGTTCATGTACAGAATAATTTCCATGAAATGGTAATGGATTCTTCCTCGAACCCTATTTTCACCTGTTTTCAATTACCCTCCATATTCTATTTCAAGACACCTTTGATTTTATAAAATAACTAACTTTATCACGATTAATTATTTTTATTCAATTCCAGTTTTATAAAAATAATTCTTCCAATTCTGTTTAAAAAATCATGAATTTTTTTTGTTAATGTGCAATAAAATATTTTATTCCTAAATTTTTATAATCATTATTATTACATGATTTTAATTTTATTTGGAAGAACATTTCATGGTATATGAATTTTTTCATTTTCGAATGTCTATAAAATACTTAAAACCACTTTTAAGGGCACTATTATGATATTACTTTTTATGACTTTTGATATGATTATGATATAAAATTCATTAAATGGGTAGACCAGAAGTTTATGTTTGATTACTTATGTATGATTATTGTTATGTCACACAGATTCAAGAAATATTTAAAATAGGTTCTTCTAGATAGTAATCCAATTTATTGCATAATGTTTTGTCTTATTGAGCACTTTTTTATATGGCCTCCGAGGTTGGCCTTGATGCATGCTAATTGTGAAATTGTTTTTGTGACTTTTATTGAATCGTGCTCCATGTGAGATATTCTATCTGGTTTGACATGACTCATCCTCTATATTCAATGATCCTTGACTCATTTTAATATCATTTTTATGATGTTGAAATATTTATATGATTCAAAGATTAAATTATCCCATGTTCTATATCTTATAATTCCATATGTTTAGTCATGTTACACGCCTTTTTATTTCATATTTTTATTCCTTCTAACAAACTTGTTATATTTTATTCACATTTTATTCCCATACTAGAATTTCATTCTCATATCTTTTTCCATGTATTCCAATGTTATTCTTATGCATATAGAAAGGCCCAAACAATGTTATGAGCTCATTATGAAGACTAAATTAAAGAAGTTTTTTTACTCAAGTTTTCAATTTTCATTTACCTATTTTCTAAATGTCACAACAATTTACAATCCATAATTTTTATATGAAGGCATGTTATTCATAAAATCATGTAATAAGAAGTGTACAAGTCTAGGGCATTAGTAAACTGTAAAAAATTTAATGATTTTCTGATTTTTTTTTAAAAAAGTTGAGACACAAAGGTCTCTTCATTGAATTAAAAAAGTAGTCCAGGAGTGGAACAAGGAAGCCACAATATAAAAGGAAAACAGTAGGAAAATTTAACATGTTTTAGAGCGGGTACTCATGTTGTGGTAAGGGAGGTTCCCACCTTTGCTGTGGGAGTGGCGACCCCTCCTTCCAGATGTTGCATACTTCCATTTCCCACCTTTACTATCTGAAGGTGCATCTACAACATGGGGTGTAGTCATATCGGGGGATGACTCAACATTACTAAAATTGGCAGAGAGAAACTCAAATGAATTTGTAACATTAACATTTCTTATTACCTTCTCAGGAGTTATTGGTATATCCTGCATGGGCATCATGTCATCCTTCAGCAAAGAGTTTCCATTCCTCTCCATCTCCTGCATGTCAGTGCTATGTGCACCCTCTTCTTTTCTACTGGTAACCAAAGTAGCTTCATTAGTCGGTGCGTCAATGCGAACACCTGAGACCTGTAGTGGAGAGGATTTCAATACCGCCTCATTCATTCTATGTGCTCTAATAATATCACTATTTATAGCTTGACCTTTTGTATTACACTTCTTCGAAGATTCTGCCACAATAAATAACTTACCTTTTTTATATTTATCGGCATGAAACTCATGCCTAACGCTATCATCCGTAGCCTCTTATGATGGGAGTTCCCTTTCGGCATTACTATCTTCTGAGTCATATCCATTTATTTTACCATCCATTCCTTTGACCAAAGCATCCTTAAAATAGATGCTTCCCTAATTTTGATTACTTCCTTCGGCATTATCATCCCAGCTTGTTCGATCCACTCGTGGAGTGGGATCAACCCTTGGTAAATGAACCTCAACTTAAATCCTTTGGCCCATGTCAGTGGTTGTACAACCTTCATCTGTCCAGTATGGCAATTAACCACCAAAGGCTCATCAGAAGCCTTCTGAATAACGTCATGCTTCTACTTTTTTCGATAGTGTTTTCCATCATGTCCCTTAAATTGGAAGTTAGAGCAAAGCACATCCCTCCTACATTGAAAATATGAATGTCGAATAATTTTAGAAACTTTACAGAATGGTGGCATTTTTTCATTTTAAATTCCTAAGAGAATTTCATTATTTGATGTAGATAAAACAACTCGATCAATTAAAGAAGCACTTAGATCAATTTCAACTAGCACCCACGCATAATGACCAATGCTAACCTTTTCAGTTGTATAATCCATTCTAATCGGAACTCCAATCACAGAAGCAAAGTCAAACAGGATCTCAGGGTGCCATAATACCCAGTTCAGACCATGGGTTTTTACTCATATGTGAGTATACGTATGCTTAAAATCATTCAACAAGAAGCTCAATTTCCAATCATGAATCCGCAAGGTTCCAGTCTTGAGGTTAACAGATCCTACGCTCCACACATGACCTTTGAGTTCTACAGAGGGAGAGATTATATAGATGTTACCCAAACCAATTGAAATTCATTTGAAATCAGAAAAACCCCAAATCGTGGAAAGATGCGAGACAAGAGCCGGTAATATTTAGGGGTTCGTAACTTGTAGTAGTGAAATCAAAGCTATAAAGGAGTTCTTGAAGAGTTCAATCTGAGGGTCAATCGTATCCTCAAGAGCTGAATCATGGGTTTTAGTCCCTTTTCGGATGATTTGCGAGGGGGTCGATTCACCAATGTGACAAAAGAGCTCTCTGAGAATCCAGAGAACCTCTTTGGCTTAGGGTCACCCTCTGTCAGTGCCATTGACTTTCTCAGAGCTGACTGAGTGACGATCTACTATGCGACGAAAGAGTGGAGATGAAGGGATCGCGGGTTTAGGGAAAGGTGAGAGCTATGTGGCGATGGGGGTCGCCTCTCCAGTTCCTCCATCCTCATTTTTTTCTGATTATCATGATCATTGTAATGTCATTGCAATATAAGAATGAAAGAATATAATTTAATATAGTTATGCATAAGAAATATATATTTATATTGAAAAAATAACTAATTTAAAAATAAAATGTTGAATAAATAATACTTGTTATTAATTTCAAAAAAAACATATGTAATATTTTAACCTAAAAAGATATTTTTATTCACTTATATTATAAATTAATGATCAAAAAATGAATAAATGAAATCACAAAAAAAATTCAAAATTTATTTTTATTAAATAGTAAAATATCATTTTAGGGATAAATATCATATTACAACGATTAAAATTAATGACCCTGATATTTTAGAAGTGTTTATTAACAATTTTTTCAATATATCATAATTTTTTTTATGAAAATAAATTTATTTATATTATATAATGATTTGGATCATATTTTTACACAAATATATAAATATCCAATTAGTCAACTAATTACTAATTAATTTTATATATGATTAAGAAAATGTATTTAGAGAAAAAATATTTCTATATAAAATGATTTTCAATATATTAAATGTTATAATTTAAAAGAGATGTTATTATTATATAGAAGATGAATTAAATTACATTGAAGAAAATTTTAGATTCATAAAATGAAATTTTATTATGATATGTTAATTAATATTTTTAATAATTTATATTTTAAATGACTACATACAACTTACCAAGGTAAAAAATAAAACTGATAAATTTAAAAATCTATTGGAAAACAATATAAAAATTTTTAAAACATGTTTTAAGATGAAGGATAGTGGATTAGTCATCCTAATATCAACCATAAATTCATTATTTTACACTTTTAGATGTATTTATCCTTGAATAATACCATAGATGTTTAAAAAAAATAATGGGTATTTACAATATGGTCATTCTCTTCTATTATTAAAAGATATCAATGCCACCACATTTCTACACCCATTCGAAATCCTTAAAATGAACATAACCCTAGTAGAGTCTTGTATAAATGATATCACAATATCCTTGACACATTGGTATTTCCAAAATATAAATCAATGGATCATTAAGGAGTTAAGAAAGGGGGAACATCCAAACAGAGAGGATGTTATATATTTCAAAACTAATGGGGGTTTAATGTAAGGGGGTTTTCATCTCAATTTTACTTTATAAATATATGATTTTTATTTAACACCTATTACTTTTCATGGTATATATATTTTTTATTATATATTTTCATAAAGATAATGTATTTAAAAATCCATATAATGTTTTGGATTTTTTGGGATTTATACTCATGAGATAATGATAATGTATGAGTGTTTCATCTCAATTCCCATTTTCTGAGACTTGTTTCTTATGGGAATAAATTCATTAAAATGATGTGTATTATAATTAATGGATATATAATATCCTGAAATATGTTTTATTACCTATTTTGTAAGGTCATGTTCAATATCCCACTTATAATGGATTTCTATTTAAATATTTATTAAACTATAATGGTTTTTCTTGAATCAATATCTTTTCATGAGTCATAATCAATCCTATCAGACTATGATTTTATAAGATATAATCGTATAAGTAAATGATGATTTTACAATGAATATCCTCCTTTTATAAGGAATTACATTTTTCAATTTCACCCTCCAATAAAATCATTGAATTTATTAATAATCCACATACCCTAAAAATGGGTCCCATTTCTATTATTGAGTATTCATTAGTTTTATCTTATCCTCCAATTTTTATCTCAAAAACAATATGAAATTTTCAATCCTTCATTATTAATTTTTTTTAACTTATAAAATCTCACATCACCTTTTTGGAAAAAATATTTCAATGGGGACTTTACCTTTTTCTTCTCTAACTATTGTAAAAGTCGACTCTAAAAACACTTCAACATTTTGTTTTAAAATTATGTATATTATTATTTATTAAATAATTTATTTAATACATTCAATTGTCTGAAAATATGATTAGTTCTATAAAAATTATAATGAAATGTTGAAATATTTTTCCAAAATTTTTTTTTTTAAAATTAAATTAATCTATTTAAAGGAATGTTGATGGATTTTGTTATTATGAAAGAATATTTTGAGTGATTTAATGATTTATCAATGAATTTTTTTAAATATTATTTATCATATATTTTTCATGAAAAAAATATATTGGTTTTAAAATAATATTCTCAAAAGTGTTTTGTCAAGGTCAAAGTATATCATGTTTATGAGAAAATTCTAATTGAGTTTTCAATAATATAAAAAGGTATATTTTATCTTAATATTCAATTAATTAATACATTGTTATTTATTTTTTTACATATGATAATATTCATAATTATAATTATGTAAAATTATGTATTTTCAATCAACTAGGCACTTCATTCTATGGATATTTTATGAGATGTTCTAGGAATTTATTTCATGGGACCCATATCTTTATTCAAGGAAAACATAATGGATTTTTGAAATTTTATGGAGTTTATGTTCAATTGGAAACAAAATCAAGGATTATTATTATAGATTAGTGGGTTCTATAAATCTATCCAATACATTGATAAACTCTCTGCATATCTGCAGATACTTTTGGACTTTTGTTTTTTTAAACATTTTTCACGTATGGACCATAGTTTTACAATAAATATGAAACAAATGGAACATATATATGAAAAACATATCACTCATGGGCTATAGGTTTTTAAATCTTTATTATGTTTTTCATCATACATTTTTGAAACCCTATTTACTTATGGACCATAGGTTTGTGAAACATAAGTAAAATGGGGAAAATAGGTTTATGAAAATGATGGATGTTTTGGAATTCTATTTTTTAAAATCAAAAAAATATATGGAGAATAGGTTTGTTAATCATATTTCAATAGATATCCACATCTCAAGAATTACTAAGACACCATGTAAAATTTATAGTGCCTATATTTGTTAACAATTTTAATATTTTTTTATATTTCCATAAAATTATATATATTTAAACTTATTAATATGATCAATATATCTTGGTTTTTTGTGTCATGATTAATCAATATATTTCAATGGTATATGTATGATTATTTGGGATTACACAGGAATCTATATTAACTTATAGAAAATTATTATTGTTTCTTATAATTTTCAATAAGATATTTCTACCATTATTTTGTTTTTTCATAAACATGTGATCTAAACCATGATAACATGTTGATATGTTTTCAATTTTTGAGTGATTTATATCATCACATTGTTATGATTCCATTAACCAGGTTATGAATATGAGTGTATTTTATATGGAGTTTAAAAGGGAATCAAGTGTGGTTCAATTATAGTTTAACATTTAAAAGTGTCATTAAAATGTTCCTTTTGTAACTTATCCTCAAAAATAATAAACCATTCGAATTAGTGACATTTATTTTATTGTAAGATATATTATTTTATTTATAAAAATATTGTAAAATATATATATTTTCAACCTTCTTAGATCGTAATATTTTAATATATGATTACCTTTAAATAAGTTATTGTGAACGGTAACTTTATCCATATGATACATCAAACATAAATGGAATCATGAAATATTATCATTAAAATAAATATATTTTGTATGAACATTCAATCTTATACTTCTAATTAGTAGAAATTAATATTAGTAAAGAGTATAGGAATAACATATAGATATAAAATCATGGATACGTTTAAAATGGATAAAATTAAATTAGTATACGTATAAAAAATTATGTATAAAAATATATTTGTCAAATAGTAAAATTTTACATCAAGATAAAAACTATATTATTGTTATAAAATAACAAAATATATTGAAAATATAAATATTATATTTTTAATAAAATAGTTAGTAAAAAAAGGGAAATTATAATAAATAACATATAAAATTGTAATAATTCATTTATCAATATGAATAAATTCACATGAAATTATGAGATTTGATTTAAATAGTGAATTATAAAATGTCAGATTTTTTTTGAAAATATTAAAAAAATAATTGGATTAATAAAAATAATATTAAAATTTTTCGAATTTTATTATTTTTCTAAAAAATTTATTTGTTTGTGATTGGTGAAAAAAATAATTTTTTAAAATAATATGAATTTACCGGAATTATTTTTATATATGTATAAATGTTGTTTGGTTTTTGTTTCTTGTAATTACACAGTACACTTATCAGAGAGTGTTTAATAAAAGTGATCATACAATACTTTCTGGGTATAGTACTAAAGGTGGTGTCATTATATAGTGTTTTCTAATTTTTTGGACTCAAAATCTGGGTGAAGCGGTTTGCATCATGAAATGTGGGGTTTTGTAATCAAATCATCATAAATATGGAAAAGTAATGGATTTCATGAATATTAGTTTTTTGAGAGGATTATCATTATGAATTCATGATGTTAGGATGTATTTTTTTGTTACTACAAGTACTACTGCATCACAAATGCACATTGCGTTGACCGTAATCATTTCTACTAAGAAAAATCGCATTAAAGATTTGAGAATAGAGGATCTATGTTATTATATTTTTTAAGTATCATTGTAAAAATTGGGAGCCATGGAGGTTCATGATTTTCTTAGCCTATATATATGAAGATCCCCCCACATTATTTGATATGAAAATTATATGAAGAAAATATGGAATCTCTCTAGTTTCACAAAGTTAAAGAGATCCATGAATTTGGCCCTCTGTGTGAGATGTAGAATCATGTAAAGACTAGTAATGTATTGATTGATTCTAATTCTTATTAGATATTGGTACTTCATTATTACATTAAATTATTTAATGAATATATGATCTCTGTTATGGTATTTTACATCGTGATGGGTGAGCTTTGTGAATAGTTGTTCAGAATATCATGTCTAATTGAATAGTGGTATAATTATGCAGAAAATCAGATCTATAGTACACAAAGAGACTCTTGTTAGTTAGGAAAATGGAATTAAATTCCAATCTACTAAAAATACAGTTAGGAAAATGCACCGAGTAAGACTTATCCAATGTTATTGAGCAAGGGGGATTTGAAATAAATGTTCTCAGAGTCAAATTGTGTTATCAATAAAATATTAACAAGGAAGTTTTTAGTGAACAGAATGAATATGTATAAACATATATATTAATAAAAGTGAAGATTGGTGGAATTTTGGTACAACCGAAAAAATGTTGGTGTATGATCCTTAGACAGTCCCTTATTGGTGAACAATGTAAAATTGTTGTGTTGTCTCCTTGCATGTGATTGTTTTTTTCCTCTCACTCCCATTATATAGTTTGAAAATGATCCTTCCAATGTCAAAATAATATATTTTAATTTGGTGGGAAAATTGTACACCCTGATTCACCCCTCCTCTGTTAGGGTTTTTAATGTACCTAAATTTGGTATTTTGGAACATATTTATTGATTTATGAAAAAATATTTTTAATTCGTTAATTTATATATTATTTTTATCACATTGATAAATTGAATAAAATTGTATTTATTTAAAATTTAAAATAATTGGGGCACAATTATATAATAAGGAATAATATATTTTTGGTATAAAGGAAAAGAATTGATATGTATTAAACTATTTACCTTGGTAAAAGAGAAAATTTTCAAAGTATTCATTCAAGGGGAAATAAGATTGAAATATTTAAAAAAAATGAAAATTTAGTTTGTTAATAGTAGATAGACCTTATATATCTAACATTCAATTATTTCTAAATTTTTTAACTACTTGACATGTTTAACATGTACCCCGTTTATGTATTTTTTAAATACTTATGCCAAAACTAATATCATCATATCTAAAAGGTGATCTTTTACCATCCCATCATACAGAACAAAAAATTAGTTTCACAGAATATAGAAAATTCATTTTTTACATATCATATAATAAAATTTCACCCTCTTAATCTTCTTGTGATAATCTATTAGGCTCTGCCACCCATTTTCAAGGGATCTTCGATGGAAATCTCAAAGTTCCCAAGGTGAGTAATTATGTTTACATAACCTCATCAATTACAATTTTTATTTAACAATTAAAAATTTCTCATCCCAATGTAATGGAATTTGTTTCTCATATATACATTGTGTTATTATGTTAATTTAATAACCATTAATTATATTTTCCATTTTATATTATGAAAAAATAATCCTTCTTTCATGAATTGTGTTGACTACCATGCCCATGACACGCTATGTTTGATTTCACTTCCCAACCATTCAATAGTGCCATAAAATGGAATTAAATAGATAATTATTAGATTTTTAACATGTATATAATTCTATTACAATAATTAATGTTAATCCATTCTCATATTATTGAAAAATTAAATCATCAATTATGCATACTTATGGACTACTAACTCGATGGGACATTTGAATATTTGATTTTATTTTAATAATATCCTTACATGGATTATCATGATGATGTAATTAAATTATATATATGATGTTTGTGATATCATTTTATGTTTTTTGGAAACAATTAGATACTATTAATGATATAATCATTAAATTACTAATTAATTTAATTATTTAAAATAAGAAAACAAATACATAAATATTATCTTATTTATAAGTAATTGATTTCAAGAAATTATGTTATATTTAAAATTCATAAAATTATGATATATAATAATAAAAATTAACAAATCAGATCAATATTATTTTTTTATATTCATATTATAACTTAACTAATTCATAATCATACATTTATCAAGGTTATTTCATGTATAGGTCGGATGAGCCACCAACATGAAGATTCCTATTAATTTAAATCAATAAATAATATTGGAACTTCTATAATGGTATAAAATTATATATTTATTTTAAATATATTTTTTAATTAGTATTTTTATGTCAATATTTAAATCATAAATTTATAAATATTATTTACATCAACAAGAACCACTAAAACATGATCATCTCAGATTTCATCTTCATGTTTTGAATCAAAAAAAGATCATGGAAGGAATATTATTATAATAAATAGAAGGAATAATATATTATTGTACCTTAATTATATTATAATTATGAACTATGTCATATTAAGGAATACCAACATCATTTTAACAAAATATGTTCAATGGGGTAAAAAATTAGATGCACATCATACTGATAATAGGTAAAAACTAACTAATATATATGTTTATATAATGATAAAAAATAATTATAAATTTATATAGTTATGAATATGGATCTGAATATGAATTTAATGATGTTATTTTAATTACCAATGATTTTTCGTTTTAGTGATGACTGATTTCAGTCATAGGTATTTGTTTTTCTTCTCATATAACAATCTATGAATCATGTTTGGTATTATAATACAAATATCATTTTATATTATTTATACAGTTTGTATTTGAGATATATTGTCATGAATTATACTTTAATATTGGTATTTTATATTTTTTCATACGAACTCTTTGGGGGTGTTTTTATTCATCAGTTTACAATTTGGTATTGGTTTTCTTGATCTGAATTATAGCTCATTGATACCAAAAACATTTGTTGAACCATGTTTTGTTTTTGTGGTTTATTTCCTACCCATGATTTTTTTATAATACTAATTTTCCATGGGAGTTACATTCCATATCATGTTCCCTTATTCATAAATCTATTGAATCATTTATATTCTGAGTAGTGGGGATTTTTTCTAACTCAATTATCATTTGCTGAGTTATGATCCTTATTTGAACATATTTCATATAAGTTGGAAAATTTTGCCCTATTATTATATTATGTGGTATTCTTTCATTAATTATTTGTGATATGAACCATAATACATAAAACCTTTTATGAATATTCCTTACTTCATGGGTTATATTTTTTTTATATTCATCCACCTTCTTTATAGAGATGATTTATAATAATATTATATGAGTATGGGAATACCCATATTCCTATTTCACTATATTGGCGAAAATCACATATCTCATTGTTAAAATTTTATGAATTTAACATAGATATATTGTTATTTTATTAATATAGGGAAAATTATTAGTAATTTGTATATTGTTATTCAAATAAATATGATTATTTTAAAGATGAGAATGTATTGTTAGACCACCAACAAACTTTTTCGGGATATAGTATGTTCATGTTATACATATTATTCTCATCTAGAAATTTATTGATATTATTTATGATTATTTAGTGAAAATATATGTTGTACACATATTGATATTCATTATTCTTTATTATATAGAAAAAAAATTATTCATATAATGATTCAGTACATAACTATATGCAAGTTCCAATAGAATCATATAATGAAGTAATTGGAAATAATAAGGGGATAGTTTAAACATGAAATTATATATCCCCTTGTTGCACTGATAATTCTGAAGAGAGAAAACATATTTGGATTTAGTGTATACATATTCCCATGATAGGAAAATATCTTTGGATAAGGCCTTGATTGATGTTATTCGATTATCAAAATTTCTATATTAAATAATTATGAGATCTATATTATAGATATCCAAGTTTTAACTTATTATCATATATATAGATTAATACTTATTCTATACAATTAAGGATTTATTTTTCTACACCTCTAATATATAATATTTATTCATTTTAAAGAGACGATTGATTCAGTTATATGATTTTCACAATATGAGTTTCTACTCATGACTTTCTTTGTTACATATACAAAGGTTATAATGAAATGTATTAGTATATAGAAGTTTTGAATTATATCACATATTATAGAATTAATGGGATATTATAAACAATAATTATTTATTAATTATTCTGTTATATAATTTAAAAAAAAATATGCATGATACAGAAAACACAGTCTGTATTAAATTATGATATGTAATTTGTATATAAATATCTATACCAAAAAAATATCTTTTAGATGTAAAATATAAAATGTTCATTATTAATTTTCAAATTAATTTTTGTTATATCTATATTTTACAGCTATTACAAAATAATGTATGTAAATTTTGACCGTATGAATATTGAATCAGGGAGTACGCGTTTGGTATGTCGTAATTGGTATCAAATAATTTTTTTAGATAACATTAGAGATTATTATATATATTATGGATAATTTAATGTTGATTTATCAAAAATAAATTATTCGAAGTTGAATTGTGTAATTTTTTTTCTTCAACTTAGCAGAATTTTATAAAGTTATTACTATTTAGACATAAATTAAAAGTATTGAATAATGAGATTCAAAGGTTGATTAGAATGTATCAATAAAAAAGGTTACTAATGGGAATTCATATTTTTGGATTGGTATGTTATGGATAATATATTATTAGTGTGTACACATACATGGCAATATGATTGTATGAATGGATAATGTTTTTATACGGAAGACAGGTTAGTTGAAATTACATAAGACTATGTTAGATGTAATTTTATAGTTTATACAGTGATTTATGAATATTATAAAAATAATCTCTTTCAATTTCATTAATAATTAATAACACAACATTTAATGAAGAAATTTTTTAAGTGCGTAGAATTAAACACCCGATGATATGAACAAATTTTTACTTTTAAACAAGGTAGTGTGATTGATAAATTTCTCTAAATTCAATAATGAACATAAATGGAACCATGTTATATTTTAATAAAAATATAAAATGTATGTTTTCCTCTTTATTAATAGATTTTTAGTTAGTGGGAATAAATATGAGTAAGTTATTTATAAAATATTTAGTAAATGATAGTAATGGGAACTTTTAATATGAATGAAGTCTAATTTGAATAGATAAATATAATAAAAAATCATATTAAAAAAATATATTTCTAAAATTGAGGTATTATTTCGAGAAATTTTTTATACTAAGATAATATAATAATAATTTTTTAATAATATTAATTATTTTTTTTGGAAAAAATAATTATTAATTTATATGAAATATATATAATGTATAAATGTCATTTTGAAATTATATATTAAATTATGAACAATTTTCCACAATATTCTTCTATTTTATTATAGATATGTAATTAAAAATATTAATAACATTGTTTTTTAAAAATTAATATTATTTTTTGATAATGAATAATAACAAAAGAATAATATTAATTTTAGAGATTTATCCCAAATGAATGATTGGTTGGTGAATAGTTTAATTTTTCTTCATCAAATTACATTAATTTTATATAAATATTAGTATTAGGATTCAATTAAAAAATAAAGAAACAATTTTATAAATATAAAAAATTATTTTTCTTGTAACTTTATTGTTTTTTAAATTCAATATTTAATGATATAAAGAATATTTTATATTATCGAAAAAAGTAATATTTTCGGAATTATTATTTTATATACATTAATAATCTTATGTTTAAAATAAATTACTATCCATTTCATAAATTGCATAATATTATATTTATTTTAAATTTATAGTCATTGGGACCAAATTATATAAAAAAATACTAATTTATTTTTTATAAATGACATGTGACCTTATGTAAAAAATTATTTTTCACGGTAATAGTTAAGAAAATAAATAATAATAATGCAATGTAGAAAGGGTTTGAAACTTGATAAAATAATTTATATAATATAGTATATTTTTTTATATAGAACACTTACCGTCTGATATTAATTATTCAACAATTTTGGATCCATAGGATATGTTTCACCTGTATTCACTTTATATAATTTTTAAATATTTTGAAAAATATAGTTCATAACAATTATGATAGGGGCCTTCCACTAACCCATCATGGAACCACTAAAACATCAATTTATATATGAAAAACCATTTCTCATTCATATATTATAATATTTCACTATCATAATCCATCAAATCACTTTGTAATGGATATATCTTGATCTATATAATTAATGTGATTATTTTGTATTAATAATAAGTAATTAGATTTTCCCATTTTCACTTAAGAAAAATGAAACCCAAATTATTTAATTGTACGCTTTACCTCATCCACAACACAACATGTTTCATTATCTATCACCACATTACATAGATTGTATGAAACTAGAATTTAATAAATAATTATTATATTTGTAACAATTTTTTATACTAAAATAATTCACCATATATGTCCTCCATATCATTATATGAAAAATTAATTTCTCCACCATTTTTGTATGTACTAAAACCCCCACAGAATGATTGATTATTGTATCATTATTTATTACCACCTTGAATGGATTATTATTATGATGGAAATAAATGATTTAGATTATTTTTATAAACACATTATGGTTAAGATGTGGAATATTTTTAGAATCTATTTAGGATATGATCAATAAAGGATTATTATTAATCAAAAAAATTTAAATGAATTAACTATGGGAAAGCTGATTCTTCGTTCGAGGTAGTTTATTTATATAAATTATCATCTTTTTTACATCATTAAAATTATTATATATCAATTTAATTTGAAAAACTATTATCATTATTCATTCTTTAGTGATGTTACTACTGAAAAACCTCATAATCACCCATTAATCCTAATAGATCATGGTTGGGTTGGTTAAACTACATACTATAAAAATCATATAAATTTATATCATTGATGAATATAAGAACTCAATTTTTAGTATAATATGATATTGATATCTATTTAATGTTTTTTTTGGTTATTTTATATCATCATTTATATAAATAATTAATAAAAAATGATTTTTTCATTAATAATCCTTGAAATATAGTGATATTTGATTTATCATCGGGGTTTTTAACCAAAACATACATTAAATAAATTACCGATATTATAAATATTATTTCACCAATATTAAAAATATTTCAATTTTCATTTAATGATGTATGTTATAACCTTAATTGATATTATCAACATTTTTATTCAATCATTTCAAATTGTTAAATATTACTCACAACTCATATAGAAAATAAAAAAACTAATTATTATATATATAAATATAATTATTTTAAATTTGCAGTATAAATTGTAATTATTTTTGAATATTCATATTAGGTATGTATATAATGAACGTAATTTAATTATTTAGGGTGTTTTTATCAACTATGGAATCAATCCACACTGATGAATGTGTTTAAATCTCAAAATCCTATCTGAAACATGTTTTGTACTGTGCACAAGATAACATTTTAGATATTATATATACTTCCTCTTTGAGATATATTTTCCTGAATGATATTTTTATAATGGTATTTTTAATTATGTTGGATTTATGTTTATACTACTCTATTTTTTACATGGGATATAAAAGTTAATCTTATGAACATATTCATGTGGGTATTGATTTAATTATTTCCCTAGTTGTATGGATTTTTTATAACTTATTTTTATTAATTGAGTTATGATCCTTTTCTAACCATATTACATATGAGTTGCATACATTTTTTCCAATTATTATATAATGGTTTATTCTCTCCATTTATTTGGATATAAATTATCATGACATCAACCCTTTGATATATATTCTTTACTACTCATGTTTTGTTATTTTTATAATCATCCAATTTTTATCTATCAATGGATTTTGATCATGTTATTTAAGTATTAATTTAGTAGTATACTCATTGGTCTATATGGTATGCAAATAAAATTCTAACCAAATCAATTTAGGTTATGTTCACATATAAATAAATTATTTTCCCTATAAATATGGATAAATGTATTAGAAATTCATATAATATTATTAAAATAAAAATTATTTTTGTAATGTTGACTATGCTTCTTTCAAAATCCACCTTCTTTCCCAGGATGGGTTATGCTAATAAATTTTTTTACAATGACATAAATAAATGTAATTTAATTATTCATCAATATTGACTTTTATTGTGGGTTTATCATCAATTAAAATTATATATTCTCCATTACTAAGATAATAATGTTTTTATTTACACGATGTTTCCTTTTGGAATGGTATGAATGGAATTGATTACAATTATGGTTAATGAATTTGACATCATCATGTGATGGTTTGGACATTAAATTCAATATATATATATATATACACAGATGGGGAATCCAGAGGTCTCATGACATGAAATGGCTTAGCTGTTGATGTGCTCATCTACTTGTGATAGTATAGTTTCTTGTAACTAACCCAATTACGTAGGTTTTCGATGTTTTATATTATTCATTCCACTAATATAACATTGGTATTATTGGTAACCGTGATTTTATTTATTTTTATTGATATATAATTGTACCAAATTCATATTGATTATGAATTAACATATTATATTGATTATAGAAACAGTATTTTTGTCATGTTTATGACATTATTTTATCAGTTATATGGTTCATAAAATTGGAATTATACATTTCACATTTCATATATTATTATTCACTAAGACATGAATATAAGTAGTACATGTGAAATTTTAGAATGATAAATTTTTTTAATACCTTTATGGGATATTTTTATGAATAATCATGGATTGTGTGGTTCATATATAGATGGAAAATAAATTTTGGATACAAAATACACTGTCATTATTAATTAAATATGTTTCCTAAGTCTCTATACCTCTAAACAAAAAATATCCTTTTAATCAACGAGATTCATCAATGATTATTAATTTTTTATGTTATGGAAGGTTATATCTAGGATTTTACATTTAGTATCAATGAATTTGTGTAAAGCATGTGTCTATGAGCACTGGATCATGGGGTTTGGGTAAAGGGATTCAACAGATCACACTGTATATAATCTTGTTATTAAAGAAACGTTTTTAGAACATTATCCTAGATTGTGGGACAAGAGATCATCACATGGATCCTTTATCTCTAAAATGGTTTGACAATATTGGACATTTTATTTGAGAAGGAAGAAATAATTACAGGAATATTTAATTATCAAATATATAAATTAAATATATTTTATGTTTGACTTGGATCCTCTATAAAAATTAAATGGTTTCGTTTTTCAGACTCTAATGATTTAACAAGAAGGAACCTGTGATATCCATGGTTTATCATGATCCTAATTACATTTTTATTTTCTATAAGATAATAAATTAGTATCAGAGTGGTCACATAAAAATTTATAAATTTTTATTATTCATTAATAAATTTACACTTTATTTTTCTATTTTTATTTTTCAATTTTTTCTTCTTTAGTAAAAAAGATGATATTTCTTGATAATTGTATTTCATTATATCTAGAGTAATATAACAATGGATAATTAACTAATAAATATTACATATATAGGTTCCATAGATTCTGGATACATAACATGGATACATAGCGTGTGACAGAAATATACAAGATGTATACCCATGGTAAAAAACACAATGGTTTGATTTACAAATTAAGGAACATCGTGTGAGAGTTTGAAACAGATAACCCGAATCCAACACATAATGATATAAATTTGAAATGATATTTCACAAGGTTTACACAATTTGTATCAAGCATTCATTAAATATAACCTCGTGCTATTTGAAATTGTAGTAATCGCTGAATTTGTATGTTCATCGTAAAAAATGTAGTTTATGAATGTCCCATATTGAATTATAGATGAGACACATGACAATATGTGATGTACCCATTATATGATTCATAACTGCCCACATAAAAAACCTCATGTCCATTGGAATGTATAGATGATATATAGGCATAGAAATTAATTAAGTAAAACTGAACAACATGATGTGTAGGCTTATGTACACGTAATGTGAATGGGATTACAAAATTTACTATATATTGATATTATTTCTATGACATTTGATAATAAATATGACATTAATTAATGATTTCAATGTAAATATCTAGATAAAAGATGTTTATGACCATCATAAATGCTACTTAATTCAATGGAATAATGAGTGACACAAGATATATATATATATTCATTTCTTATCTTGTATTCATAAATATAATGTAGACTATGTGACATTACTCATTGAATATATTTATATATATAATTGTTTTTTAAGAATTAATTCCACGTAAATACACTGTAAATAAGAAGAACCATATAAAATTATTGTTACACATTGTGTCATGCGATGAAACAAGACATAAACCAATAAAACTGTTGAAATGTGTTTATGGTTGAATCATAAGTGTAGAAAATGTGTCTCTTCTATAACATATCCTGTAAATAAATAATTTTAGTTACAAATAATTTATTTAAAATTGTTTTTGGTAGGAATATTATTGAAAGTTTGGACAAAAATTAAGATAAAAGAATTAAATTATTATCTAACTCTATAGTTTTTTAATAAATAATGATTTGAAATGAATGTTATGTAGTTATAAATTCATAGAAATGACATAGGAGGATGATAATGAGATTGAAAAACCTCTGTATGTGTTGGGTTTTTAATTAATTATTATAAATTCAAAAAAATTCAAGTTTATAATGAAATAAATATAATTATATATGAATAAACCAATAATTTTACTAGGTATTGGCTTTTCTGTCCATTTTTTCTTTAATATAACCCAAACTCCTAGTTTACACTTAGTTTCATATGTGTCAAAATATCTAATTAAAGGGGCTGACAATTGAGTGAATACAGTTTAACTTGAATCCATAAAGAAGAAAACCATAGAGTTATATTGGTGAATAAGTGTAATAATTACACTAGATCTACTCTAGACTAAAGGGGTTATTATAATAGGGTCATGGATTGTTTTAACATCTACTCAAAAAAGATAACTATTAGTATATCTCGTTATCATCGCCCATATTTTTTCTTTGATCTAAGGTGTTGTTAATATATTATATTTAATTTTCCAATAAACAAAATCACATAAAAAGTAAATTAAATAAAATAAATTCTATAATGAAATGAAATGTATTATGTGTAAATTAGTTTATTTACATATAGTAAATGTAAAAATCACTCAACAAATATTATTTCAAATAATAATTCCACTACATGAGTCCAAATATATCCATAGTTTAATACATTGTCTTGGTCTCTTAAGGGGTTCTTTATATTATTGAATAATGATAAATTGAATGTTTAGTTTGACATCACATGGATAGAATTAGAGTTTTATTACCATTTTAATACATAATTATTCTTGGAGGAAAGGGACGATTAAATTGGGGTACATGATTTTAGGATTATAGATTGCACTCAATAATTGATAGAAATAAAATTGAATGAGTTTTGAAAGATTTCTGATGTACATTACATTGAATTGATTTTAATCACTTCTATTTGGGTTTATAGATGGGAAATATAGAATGATTCAACTATAATATCCATGGGATATGATATACCTAATCTAATGGATAGAGAAATAATGATCTTATAAAATTATGTGAGAGTAATAAAAGTATATTTTTTTATATAACATATTCATATAAAAGATAATGTAATAAAAAATAATTATAATTTATTATATAAAATAAAAATTCATATCATCCAACGAAATCCCTATAATGTATTATATATATAATACCTTCCACAAATATGAATTTATAGGAGTCGTATAGTCCCTTACTCATCGTACCACACATTGAGTGGAATTTATACATGTTGAAGTTTTATAATACTATGATTGATCCTAATAATAAGGATTTTAAAGAGGATAAAATTTTCGTTTATAAACTTATTTATGATGTATTGGATGACTATTTCATCATGTTAAAATCTATTTCACGTGATCATCAAAATCATGATGAAAACATGGTTACATTAATGTTGTCGTCCCATATACATGATTATTGACAAGAGAACGATAGAGAGAATAAGCATGATATCTCCAAGGAATATTTCATATAAAATATTAGAGAAAATTTCCCATAAGAATATAATATAGTCAAGATGATTAGTTATATTTGTTGTTCATGAATCTTGGGATTCATTATACTAGACGAAAAGTTCACAATCCTCAGGATTTACTAAATACCTCAAAGAATCTCATGTTTCATTATGAATTATAACATGAAAAACATTTTAAAGTTACTCAAAAAACATCATACACTAATTTACCTGGACGATATTAACACGGGGCCTGAAAAACATATAGTCTTAATGATGGAAAAGATGAAGGGAATGTCAATGGTACCTAAGAAATATTCTAATTATATAAATTAATCTGCTTATCAATCCAATACGATGAATATCTTAAGGTAGGATAAATAAAAATACACATACCATTTTTCTTGTGGTAGGATGGTCCACTAGAGGAAGAACTCCACCTCATTGAAGAATAATAATGATTATTATTGTTCGTTTTTTCCAAAGTATTATCTCCCATTACTTTATATGGGTAGTAGATATATTTTATGATGATATAAATTTTATCCAAAATAAAAAATATATATATTTAGGATATTTGAAAGAGGTGAATTGGATCTAAACTCTTTCAATAGAGTAACAAAGGTTCTAATGGATACATTATGACACCAAATTAAATTATAGAATGCATTTATATTATTTTAATTAATTTATATTATGTTATTAGTCCAATAAAGAACATTAGATAATTTTATAGTATATAAATTCATGTATTTATATTGATATTTTATAATAAAATATTATATATTTACAATTATATTATTCATCATTGTATGATATATCTTAATAATGGAATTGATGTACTAGAATATGAAAAAAAATGTTTCTTGATTGATAGTGAATCCAATTTATTTGTCTCCAATAAAAATGGTTCATAACAACACTAACATGATCATGTAAAAAATAATATCCTAGAAAGGCATATCAAGAATTTTATTTAGATTATTTTGAACTATTAACACAATGAATGTCTCATTCTTGATTTCATGGTAAAATGACCAAACCACAATTAAGTGAAAAGGGTTAAAAGGATACTGATCTTTATGAATTATATCACATAAATGTTTCTCTACAATTTATATTTGAAGCCATTTTAGGATAATCATATATTATAAATTTTAGAAAAAACATAGTAGGAATGGATATATCTACTCAATAAGGAACATGTTTTATTTTTTTATAAATATATAGATTCTAAGGATAATGATGACAACTATCTTGCAATAAAAATTTAGTAATTTGATGAACATATTATCATAACCAAGAGTTGAAAAGATAATTTTTTTTGGATTATATATCAACACATTCATCGATATCCCACATAGTGGAATGGTGATAGCTTAATAAATAACGAAACATAAAATGTTTATATGCTACAATTATGGCCACTAATCTACATTATTTTGTGTTATTATGTTTTTCCTTCATTTCATTGATCAATTTTATCTATTATTTTTTCATTCATGTAGAAATTTTTGTTTTATATTTTATGAAGTATGTAGTATATGAACATTTGTTTCAGGTGGTAGATGATGTATTTCTATTTTTTATAAATAAATCTGCATCAAATTAGTTTGATTTTTCGAAAACATTCAATTTTTATATACAATTTACATCATACATTATATTATTTATTTATATAGTTTCTTTTGTTGTATATATTCAATATGAAGATATTATTATCTAATGGGATGTTTTTGGTGGATTCAAGGTATGTGTTCTGGCTTCCGTGATAGTTTTAACTTCCAATATTTAGTTAACATTGTGGTATACTGTAAATGTTTGGTGTTTTCATAATGTTTATGGTTATTTAATTATGTATTTCATCGAGATATATCACAATATATAAATGTTTTATTTTATTTTTTTGTTTCTTGAATATGTTATTATCGTTCCGTCTTTTCAGAAATTTGGTTTTATAATAATGAAAAAAAAATTATTGACTGAATAGAAATAACCAAACATTATTCGAACTAATGAGGTTGATGATGAGTAATGAATAAATTCCATTATTATCATAGGGGTATATATTTTAGTATGAGTAATACTTACTAAACTGATGGATAACTAAATTGAAAAAATTAATTCCATTATAATGAATGTATAAGTAAACACTGTTTTGTTAATATATAGATTCATGGGAATATTTAATATTTTTTAGGAATATCTAATGAATAAATATCACCAAATTTCATAAGTGTATATCAATATGATATACCAAGGGATAAAGGGGAAATTATATATATATAAAACCATAGAAAATATTTTAATAGTGTTAAGGAATACTATATTCATTTAGATGGAAACAAATCTGAAAAATGTATAGTTCTCTAAATATGGAATTTTTTAAGGTTGAGAATAATTGAATGAAAGAGTTTAATTAATAATATATTATGAATCTTCTCATATAAAGGGTTTATATAATGACATAAATATTACATAGAAATATTAGAGGGGTTATAAAACTAGATATATATATATATATTGTTTTGTAGTAACCAAATATAATGTCTCAATAGTAGTTGACATTGAAGAACCTATATCCTACAATGAGGTCACAAGAATCTAAAATCATTCTAGATACACATTATCCATGATTTCATATATAAATTTAATGTTTCTTAACCATGTATAGCTTATGGTATATCCCCTAGAAAATATAAAATCTTTAGGGTGAAAAATCGTCTTCATGATGAAAATATACCTTAAAAATAAATTTAGTGCCAATAGGGAAAGAATGGTTTTTAAAGGTTTTAAGAAACATAAATGATTAAACATTGAAGGAAATTTTTCATCATTTTCTATGAAGAAATTTAGTATTCGTCTTCTTTATGTAAAAACATACATGAACTGATAATTCAGAATGATAAAATGGGGTTTCATTTTAGTATCATTGAGGAATATGTGATTCTTTTATTATGTATATGATATACTATTTTAGTTATTTTATTCGCTCATGATGTCTTTATGATCCAGTGTCTATATGATTTCTCTATTTTAGGGAAAATATGAATTTTAGGTTAGTAGATGGGATGTATCATGAAAAGTGAATCAGAATATAATTTTTTGAGTGTTCTATCACCTGGAAAAAGTTTTTTCCCCCTAAATGGAGACTATAAGGTGGAAAGGAGTTTTTGGTGAACATAAGAGAAAATTATATGGAATTGGTATTTGTTTTCATTATTCTACAACCATTGTATAGCCACTAGATAGACACCAAATAATTGGGGTACAAAAAGTGTCCCTTTGGCATTGCTGCGATTACTTTCCAGCCGATGTGCCACTAATTCTATTATGATCCATAACCTGCTAACCAATGGGGCCATTTCCAATAGGGCCATCATTTTTATTTCGTATATGTGACTAATCTAGTTGGTGACAAATTTTTTATGCATTTATTCCTACATTTAATTTATTATTGTTCATATATATAATTTATTACATATATGTAATAAGATATATAATATATTCTATTATGCTATAGTGATTGAACACATTGATATAGTGGTATAGTCTCCCCAAATAACTACCGCATACCCCCACAACAAGTTGAAAATATTTGATATACAGTTTGGAATGTCTAAGGCCATGTAGCGATATCGATCATGTTACTATTTATAGTGTTCTAGGATAGGACATTACAAAGACGAATCATAACTATTTTTTTTACTATTTACAAATATAGTAGGAAGAAGACATAGAAATGATTCAGATGATGTGATGGAACCCATACTCGTGCGTCACAATAAAATTGTTCACGAGAGATGTGTGTTACCCAATGTATGGGATTATTGTTCTTATGTATCTATATAATAATTACTTGTGATTTCCACCTAATGTGATGAACATAAGGTCAGCGATTTATGATTTCAGAGTTTCTTATTATTATCTCATAGAACATTGGAAAAAATATTATAATATATTTGGAAAATGGATCATTATGTGAATTGGCATGTCATGTATCATAATAAAGAACATAGAATTATTTTTAAATATAGGGCCAAGTTTCTATGATTTTTATAACAAAAAATAACGGTTTAGTATATTATTGCGTCAACATTGTCACACACTACTTCTTTTATTTTATTATATTTTTTTATTCTACTCAATCAGACCAACATGTGTATATTTATTCTAGTGTCTATTCAAGTTTATTTATTTTTAAAAACACAATTATGTTGAAGGTAGTGGTTTCCCATCTATACAGGTGGTCTAGTGACCCATGTAGGAGGTTGATAGTATTAGATTCCTCAGTAGAGATACCCTTGGTGGTCGTTGTTGTTCTTTTTTGTTTATTATAAATTCTAGTAAAAAATATTATGATGTTTCCTAATATATCATAGATTGACACTCTACTTAACTTAAGTCATTTAATTTATTTAATATATTAATATCATTATATGGAATGTAGTATACCCTTATGTTGACACATATGTGCTTTATATTTTTAATATAGTTCCACGAGTTTTTTAATTTTTGAGTTTTGATTTATGGGAAAGGTGTGTGTACATAGTGACCTTGAGACATGACTATGAATATTTTCTAGTTAGTAATATGTGATTTGTGTCAGTAACCTGACTGGGGGGCTATCTCGGATTTTTTGAATTAATTATTAATAGAATCTTGTGTAGAAATTTTCAATATAAATTCGATAATGAGAGATATTATTGAGGATGTGATATAGGCTTGGTGATGATTTATTATTTCCTGAGAAAAGAACCTTTGGTGCAAGAACAACAGTTATTGAATCTTGTTTTAAGGGAATTGTTGGTCATGTCCATGGAAATATAATTTTGTAACGCAATTTAGAATCATTTTTAGGCTTGTGTAGATGTTTTTTTCTATTGAACATATGGTGGATATTTTTTTAGTTGAACATAGAATAGGGGTTTAATTCCAATATTGGAGATGAATATTGTGGGTTTCCAAGATTGATGAGATATAAATTCTTAGGCAGCAAGGCGTGTGGGTTTGGAACATAATCAGAGTTTTGAAAAAAAAGTTACTCAATAGAGCATGATTCATGTTATGTGATACATTATTATAGGGAAATTACCTCTTTATTATTAAGTGGGGTTAGGTAAATGAACTCTAGTAAGTAATGTTATTGATAAATTATTAATTTGTAAGTGATAGTATGAGAGTTGTGGACTAAAACCTTTATTGAATAATTATGGGAAAGGAATCCTAGAGATTAAAAAAATGTGGTTTTTCATATATGATAATAGGTGATTTAGAGAATGGATGGTTCCAAAGCTAGAAAAATGTATTACTGTTAATTAGGAAGGGGAAATGTACATGTGATATTAGGGTCTGTCATCATTGTGTATTTGGATCCATATAAGGAAATATGTATGGTGTGGCTTCCACCACTAGAAATTTTTGGGAGTTAATATCTCTTTATAAGAATTTCAATAAGTATTGAGGATAATGATTCTGTGAACAAGGTATTAGGAGGAAGGAATATCCCATATGGGTGCTTAGGTTTGAGGGTGTTTACCCAGGAGTAGCCATATTTTGTTGAAATTTATATGGTGTGTTCCATGGAGATGTGACATCATGATAGTAAAATTGTGGATATTGTTATACTAGAAAAATGATGGCCATGATTTCATTATATTCAATATTTCCTATACATTCATTTATTTTTGGATTCCTTGATTAATGCATTATTTTGTTCTTTAATGTAGTATTGATGGTCATTAATGTGTTATAGTCAATAAAATGAACATATTGTGGACATTGGAAGGGTTTTACAATGGATAGAGTGTTGGTTGTCATGATATAGAATGCCTATGGTTTTCAGTTAATTAATGGTTTTTCTATAGAATTTCACCTAGATTCACTGAAAAAAATCAATGTGTGTGTGTGTGGGTAAAGTCGTGAGATACCTTTAGGGGGTGATGGAACTGTGATTATATAATATTGCAACTGCATTAGTCTATGAAACATAGAATCATTGGGATTTGTTTTCTTGGGGATGTTTGATGCATGGTTTAACATGTCATGATATGTCATAATCCATAAACCACAACATATATTTCATCTGAATAAAATAGGTTTTTCGGATTTTGGTTTAGGGAATTTATTAGTAAATCAAGCATGCTCATTTTCTGATGGTATTGTGGAAGAATGACCATTTTTATTTGGAATGTAGAGAGAGATAGTACAGATAGTTGACTGATTCATTCATGACCATTGAGAGTAATGTGCTCTGAACCCATTTGATCTTATCACCAGACCATTGATTTTTTTTTCCAAATGCTATTTTGATAGTGGGGAGGCAACTGTATTCATAATATTCAAGTGAGATTGGTTCTATGTTGGGAAGTTCCCATTCCCTGGTAGTTAATTGAGTAAGGATAAATTATGTATGTTAAGATATACTTATGTCATGAAAAACAATATCAGTGTTCTGTGATGAAATTGAGGGGTTATTCATATCTAGGAAGATTAACTATCCTAATTCAATGAAAGCACATAGAGTTCAAATAGAATTCAGAAATAGAACACAGCCATTTCGGTAGGAATTTATGCATGGGGTCGGATGATATTTTATAATGATGGACCATCTAGTATTTTTGAATATGAGGGTATAAGATCTAATTTTCATATAGAAATTGTTTTTCAAGAAAACAATATTCCATATTTTTATGAGAGATGGACAATGAATTTGGTTTTAGAATATAATTTAGAGAGTTTAAAAACGTCAAATAAGTTTTTTAGAAATATAATGAAATTGAAAATTTGGGAGAGAGTATAGGGTGAACAGTGAATAAATTGATAAGTTGTGGGTCTATGGTTTTTTAGTAGACTACAGTTTACTAACATTCAAGGGGACTAAAAGTTATCCTTTCACATATACTAGGCACACAAGCTACCATGTGTCCTAGAATTGGCTAACTGGTGATCCCAGGCTAGCTACCCAGTAGGGGTATTTTGATGGTTAATGTTACTAATTTTCACCCTCAAGATATTAAAATGGGCCCATATTCATCCCATTTTTGGTGCATGGGGAAATCCCATATATCCTCATATCACGTGCTTAAAATCCATTAACATTGTAGTGTTTTCCAGAAATTTTTTGTTATATAAGATGTGTATTATCCCTTTATGGCCTACATTCCTCTCCCCCATATTCCTATCTTATTATTGGGGTCCTCTAGTTGTCAATTCATTTTTGATTACGATAGGTCATGGTAAAATTACCCTAAAATTATGGGATACCAGTTTTCCTAGGAAAAGGATGTCCCAATATTCCATTTGCGTAAAATCTCATGATGTTTTTAGGTAATATCACCATGGTAAGATTTATAACATTACTTTTTAAACTGAATAATGATGAGATTTAAATTGATGTCATATGATATGGATTTTAATGGGATGATACCGTGATTATATTTTTGGCTACTCATGTTATTTTAGTAGCGCTCTCAACAAAGACATGAGAATTCATTGAATTTTTTAATTTTAGAAATAATTGATGAAAAAAATATAATTACTTATTAAAATATAAAATTAACAATAATTTGATTATAATTTATTGTATGTGAATGAATTTTGTTATATATAGACTCACATGTATGGGAAATATATGGATAAAATACACATGGTTAGTTAAAGTAGATGAGGCTATCGAGTGGTTCATTAAAATGGTTTGATTCATGAAATAAGTTGTGGTCCATATAGTAACCTCTATTTTATTAAATTTTTTATGGTGTATGTGGTGTGTGGTCTTGCCATTGAGGTTGTTTTCCTATTAAAAATAAATAAATGTATAGTATAAAATATGATGATACTATCATGTTAAATGAGGTACCATGGACCATGTAATTATGTATATGCCACAATAGATCCTGGAGAACTCGATTTATTATGTTAGCCGCTCATCTACGAGGTTGTGATAGTGGTTGTGATACCCTAAGACAACTGAATCCTTATAGTGGTTTGGATGATATTACTTTTCCATTATGGATACTAAATATGTTTAGATCATTTTTATTGGACATTGTAGACCGTTTAACGATCCTTATGAAACCATGGATTAATTTTCATAAAAATGCATTGGTTGGGAGTACGTACCCACCTAGTGTGTCCCATAGTACATTGAGATAAGAAATGATCCATATCTCTAGAATATTTTGAGTATGGATTATTACTGGAAATCATGATCTTTTATGTCATTAGGGACATTTTTGTGGGATTTTCTACCATTTATTGATAAATTTTGATACCAGATCTGATACATTACTAATACTGAGGACCCCAATTGGGGTGCCCCAATTTTTTTGATGACCTAGGGTCCCTATTGAATGCAGTAGTGATATATTGACCTTGGATGGAATGTTATCATTTAAATGGATAGTGATAATTGTGTTTTTAGTATTTATAAGACCATTATATATATTTTCTCACACAATGGCTATAGAGTGTTCCCCCGAAGACTGGTTGATAAGAAATGGAAAATACCCATGGGGATGTGTTCATTTTGTTTGACAAGAAATAACCATAATGATGGTCTTGAATACTCCCTGTGGGGAGTTAATGACTACTCTATATATGGAAATTGTGAATACTCTATGTAGGAGGTAACAAAAACACACTCAGGGAGGTTAGTGATACTACTCATGCGTTTTCCATGGATATATAGTCAAGATTACATTGGTTTTAAATATATCAGCGGTTTTATTCCACATGATTGTTGTAATATAGTTGTGGGATATATGGTTTTCATGGTTTATCATTTTATAGGATGATGTTCAAAGGATTTGTTTCCTTCTAGGGGATGGTGGGGGACTTCGCTGTGAGTGTTCAATCCCTAGGTTTATGGAGGCTCTAATACTCAGATGACTACATTGTTGGAAAGTTTTGTCCTTATATTGGGATTTCTAGGATGATATTGAACTCAATTTTTATGTGTACACATAGGTGAAATACAAAAAGTTATTTATATGGGTGGTAATATTCATCATGATGTTCTCAAAGACACTCAGGCACTAAAAAAATTAGTTATGTCCACTCGGTTGCAGAACTATAGATCGATGATGGTTACTATTTTTTTATTTCCTTAAATTTCCATTTAAATATTCATATCACTACACATTGACATACCACTGCATTTATTTTATGAATATAGATGTGCTCATGTTCCCCTAATATGTTATGTACATACATCATGTTTGAACATTGATTTAACTTGTGTAGCAAAATATTTATCACTTTTTTAGGTACACAGTGGGATGAAGCATAGGATTGATCAAGATGGATAACATATATGTATATATGATTTTAGGGATGTGATATGTTTTATTGTTTTATTATAACCATTTTTTTGTTTCTTTTCTTATTTTAAATATGTCACTAAACTAGTGGGGGATTGATCTTGTATGATTATATGATTACATTTCATTTGTAATGGTTTATATAGATTATTTATTATTTATGATTACTCTGTTTTTTAAGATTTTTTATTTCTTACTCTGCACTAATATATGGGGTTATAAAATCTTAATAACACTATCATATTAAAATTATTTTGTTTTTTCAGCCTCTATAATACTAGGAGGAACACTTCTTATCTTGTAGCCATATAGATTATATTACAATTCATATTGAGTTAGACCAAGATGTTACATTTTTAATATTTATTTTCTAAAAATATTCATTATTTTTATTCAATTTGAGGGTTTAATCCAGGTAATCACCTTTCACCATGTATTTTCTTAAACAATTTTGGATTCATAATGAAAATACTTTATTGATTGTATGAATAAAGGGATAGTTGGGGACTTTATAAGGATGTACTAGACACCATTCTTATCCATCATCCTATTTTTAGATGACATTACAATATTCATCTATTATAAATAGAACTATATATCTAACATGATGAGAAATATCATTAAATTATGAATGGGGTGTCATAAAACCATAAATATTGGAAAAAGCGGAAATTTGTTCATTGATAAGCTGGCTATATGTAAGAAGGTACACCTAGAGAGATGAATTAGAATTTGGTACATAGGAATTCCATTTTACTACCTCGGATATCGGATAATCCATTACCATATGATTATTCCTTACATTGGAAGAAATCTTTAAATATTGGATCATATAATAAAAAATGAGAAGAATAAATTCCTCTCTTTTGGTGACAAGATTCATATGATCAATATATTTGTATTACATATATTTTATATATTCTATCATTGGTGGTAGTGCCTTGGGTTATCTCTTACAGATTAGAGAGTCCGATGTAAAAATTATTATTGGAATGTGGTGACAATATATGGTTCCACATGTGTAATATGAAATATTATACTCTAATAAGAAAACCCCATATCTGGATTTTCTTTTTCAAAATGAAAAATTTACTTTAACATTTTTAATGATTATATTGAAAATAGAAATTTATAAATTATTCAATTTAGGTTTGATATAAAAGTTTTTATATAAGTATTATACATAAATATATATATATTCTTATGGTGAATGATTTTCAAAAATAATTTTTTTTAGGTGAATAATGAAAAATATTATTTTTTCCAAAATAGTAAATTTATATAAGTAACGCCTAGATATTTCTAGTAAACCATAATTGAATAAAGATTTTTAAATTGAAAATATTTATTTTATAAATTCAATTTTGTATTTATAAAACATATGATTAATTTTTTTTCCACTATGAAATAATTTCCAATAAAAACAATCATTTGAATTTTATAAGTAAATATTATTATTTTTGAATTTGTTTTTAGATTGTTTTGAAAAACATAAATATTTTATTTATTTTTTAATAAACAAATTTATTGTATAAAACCAAATGAAATTTAAAATTTAATCCTACACATCTATTTTATATCTTAATATATATTTTTTAATAAAATAAGGGTTTACACTAAACATGCGCTGATATTAAAAGTATGTTTTTTATCATCATTAAAATTTAAAATAAAAAAAAATTAAATCATATTCTTAATTAGAATTTAAAAAGTATGTAATAAGGGTAATTTTATTTTTTTTGCGTAAAATTTTGTTAGAAAGATAAATATTAGTTATCAATGTAATATGAATATTTTTAAATTAATGAAACTTCTCAAAGTATTTTTTATTTTAAAATATATATTTTGAAATTAAGACTATAATATGAATCTTAGACATATTTATATAATTTAAAACAAAAACTATTGAAAATTATTTCCATAAATTTAATAATTCATGCCCATTAAAATGTGGTATTTCTCTAAAAACACAAAGTAACATATATTTACTTCAAAAATAAAATTTTATAGTATTTTGGAATTTAATTTGATAAAATTAAATATTATACCAGATTATTCATGTAAAAATTTTGTAATAAGTGGAATCATATATGTGTAGTGATAATATAATGACCTTGATTAATATTTAATTAAGATTAACAATTTTTGAAATGGTTTATATAATATGGCTCAAATTTGACGAAATAAATTTATAATTCAAAACAACTAGAATAAATTTATGAGTTTGTAATGTAATACCAACATGTCCTAAAAAATTTATCCAATCAATCCAACAAACTAAAAAAACCCACCTATATTTCATGTGGTACTTTTCTAACCCATAACTTCACTTGTATTTTTTTAGAAAATAACTTCTTCATCAACTATAAAAGAATCTCATTCCCACACATTATATTATCCTTATCCCCAATAAATCCATTGATCAGTAATTTCATTTCCCAATATCACTCTATATCTATCCTAAGGGGTCTCCATAGGTTTAAGGTGTATTATCAAGCATAAATATTATACATATCAATGTGAGGGTTTCCAATTTCCCCACTCTATTTTAATTGAAAATATTTTGTTATAATACAGCTTCTGCTTATTTCATTAAATTAAATTTAATTGTATTATATCATATTAGATTTTTTGTTATGGAGAGACTAAATATCCATTCTCATTATCCTATTTTTCATATGGTGTTATTATTATTACATAAGATTTGTCCATCAACCTAATTAATTTTTAACTTGAAACCTCAATTTTAATATAATCATGTATGTAATTCAACAGAATTATCCCCCATTTAATATAATTATAATTAAATATCTTATCATTACATAAATTTCCTAGGCCTTCCTAAATCTCCAAAATAATATATTTAGTAATATAAAATATTATGTTATTATCTTTGTAAATAACTCTATATCAAGACACTAACCAGTGGAGGTGGATGTGTAACATATTAATGTAGGTGTAATCACCTTGAAAATTCTGGTTTATTTTCAACTCAATATTTGCATTGGTCCATTTTTGTGGGGCTAAGACTACACAACTAGATATATACTATTAGTGGGATATTCTCAAGATAATTCACATGGTCATTAGAATCATTAATGATGGATATTACTAACATTTATATTTTCTAACTGATCATATTTCAATTAATTACTATCATCTATTTACCACTCAAAATGTTAAAATTATCCCTCACGATTACCATATATTTTATTCATTTATATGGTTACATCCTATTACATTAGAAATAACCTATACGTTTTATAGTGATATTTTTTATTAAACCATCCACTATCATTTTCAGGAATGACAATGTCTATGTTATTCCATTTATTGAATGGGAAAGTATTGATGTCATTTTTTCTCAATATATATGTTTCATTTTTCATAAGGATAGAATATTTTGCATACAACTAATATTAATATTATTTATAAGGTGAATTCATTCTAATTAAAGATTTTATAGGAGGAGGATATATTATATATCCCCTTGATGTATCAGTTAATCTCATGAGAGAAATGTCTTATGTATTTATTGTATTCATATCTAATATAAGAATGATGTCATTTTCATGGCATTGATTGAAAATATTCCGTATTTATTGTGACAATGGTTATAATAAAAATTTATTAGTCAGAGCAATAATGGTTTATATCATGATCTATAACATTATTAATTCCATCACCATGAATATAGTTATTGTTGTACACATGATTATTTAAATTCTTATTTATCCATGAATACAATTTAGGATCAATATATTAGTTATGTGGTTAGATTATTTATTATTCAACATTCTATCATATGTAATCCTATTATGGGTTCTTCTAATATATATATACACATAATATGTGTTTGAGCACACCCTTATTATGTTACAATTTTTCCCCGGCACCAAGATAGTTTCTATGATTAAATTAAGGGATATAGTAAATGGAATAATCATGTTTCAATATGTTTGTCCCTATTTTATGTTCCAATATAATGTGGAAATAAGTTGTGTATATGTACAACTAAGATGGAAAAAATATTTTGTTTTTTTTATGAATCCTCGTAATTTGTAGAAATTTCATAATGAAACCACAAACTTTTGGTTATTTCAACAGAGTTTTCATATTATAAATTTTAGTAAGAAACATGGGAGCTGTATTTATGAAGAATATAGTAATGATATTAATTATGATAACCCCTTATGATGACAGTAAAAAAAATTTGCAATGGATTTTTATGGCTCAATATTTATAAAGTTATAATCTGAAAAATTATATGTTATTATTTGAATATGGTACGTTGCAGGAGGGGTAAAATCATATCAGGACTCTAAATCTTTGTAGATACTTACTTCCAAATAAATTCATCACAAATTGTGATATAATTGAAAACATTATAGCTATATTAGGGATGTTGACTTATATTGTGACTAATGAACTTTCTCATATAGATAATCTTACTAATCAATAACATGGTGAAATTTTGTTAGGCCTCTTCATGCAACACAAAAATCTACTATTAAATGTGACCACTAATCTCTTAGTACCTATATAATGGATAGAATCCCTATAGAATATATTTCGTTCGTTGGGATGTAGTGAAAGGGTAAATGTATTCAGTAAGGTTTCATGTATCTTAGAATGTTTTTAATGATTGTGGTTATTGATTGAAAATACTATGGAAGAAGAAGATATATAAATCATTTAACTAAATACATTAATGGTGATATTACATTACGATGAATATATGTAAACTAGAAATTAGGATTAATGATTTCATTAATGGGAAAAATCCATTCCTCCAAAGGGAACTAGTTTCTGAAAACATGTCATCACATACTAATACTATTTCCATTTACATAAATTTTAAAATATTAATCTCCAAGTCATATATTTTGAATAGATGATAAGATAATAAGAGGACGACTTGGAACTATAGACCATGAAATGATGGTGATAATTAATTAGGGAATGAGAGTACATCCAATATGTTATAAATGTGTAAATAAATAAAATGGTTCATTCTTAATGGTGATATCAATTTTCCACTTCTATAAATAGATATATTTTTCCCCCTGAATTAATGGGAAAAATGTTGCTGCTAATATAAAGATCTTTTACTATAAATACATAGTCCAATACTCAAACATTTGTATTAATAATAATGATATTACACCTGTGAACATTCTTGTGTGGCTTGATTGTGGGATTAATATAAGTTATTTCTACAATTCTAAATATGTGATATAATGAACATTGATTAAAAAATCAGTGTTAGATAATTTTTTATTTGATTATTGATAAACACACACTTTTACATAATTTTTATTTTATGGGGATATTAAAAAATTTCATAGAACCCTGTGTTTCATTTTGAGTTATGAAACCCCATAAAAATATTATAAAAATTATTTTACATTAGTTAGTCCACTATTATGATGAATTAGTAATCAATACCAGAAAAAATGATTATCTAACATATGGTTTGAATTGAAACAATCTTTATTTTTTACTAGCTCTTGAAGAATAATGAAAATATTTATTGAACTATAATTTTATTAGGAATAAATATTGGAGAGTTTAGTTGTATATACATAGACTAAATTCATAATAATCCATGTTATATAACTGTCCTCATCTACTATCCAACCATAATGAAATCCATGAAAAGGAAATGATCATGAATCTTATGGTTATTCTGAGAAAAATGGAGTATTTACATGTTATGTAGGAATACATTGATGTGTTCCCTAAATAAATACACATAAATTTGAATTATAATGAAATAAATATTTATATGGAACTCGCCCCATAATAAAATCTCATATTTATTACTGCAAATAGAATCAAACCTATGTATTTTTTTATAATGAAGAAACAACTATAAGAGTTGTGTGACAATGGAATCATCCACCGTTGTTTTTCATCATTGGAATCACATGTTCCTTTTGATAAGAATATTCAGGATTATATGAGTCGTTGCATCAATTATAAGGATATAAATTTTGTAATATAATGAATATGTAACGTATCCCATTCTTGATGACTTATTTGATCAACATTGAGGATCTCAATTTTAATGCAAGATAGATATTCACTACAGTAATCCTGAATTATTGATGAAGTAGGATGATAAAAATAACTAAATTTTATATGATAAATTGCAATTATTTTAATTTAATTGATAAAACAGACTAAAGTGGTTTTCATAGATAGATGTTACATCATTTTAAATTAATATTAAATAGATTACACAATAAATTTCATTGGGATAGAAACACTTTAGTGCAATTAAGTACATGGTACACAATCTTCTAATATTGTGAAATATAATTAATGTCTCTAAAAAATATCTTCATATTTGTACTCATCATAGACATACACCTTATAAAACATTTCATTATTTCAAATGAAGATGAATTAAAATAATATGTCATCTCAAATTCATTGTAATGGTTATGAAGGGATATATTCCTATAATACATGAAAATGGTTTTGAGAACATCATAATAAAATTTTAAAACCATACACTTCATATGATAGATCATAATCAGGGGTCATGGAATAAGTCATTGAATTCCATAATATATGAATCATAATAAAATTGAAGAAAATGATCCAAGATTTCAAAACATTGGTAGAAGACATAGATTTTGGAAAAAACACTAACTTATAAAATTTTGAACTTGTATAAATATAGAACTATTCAATCATAATGATAAAGACGTAAAATCAGGACGTTACATAATCATATAGAAAAGTAACCAGGTCCATTATTAACATTTTGGACATGAATTACGGTTCTATTAATAAAAAGATAAATATGTAATCAGCTTCATGTATAACATTGTGAACATGTAATTATATCCACTCATAACAATTTTACTCAAGAGTTATCCATATTTAATTAATTTATTAGAGGGTGATATATGTCCCACAAATCATGTAATGAAAATCATATGTATGTGTTTCATATGATGATTACAAATTCAACATATCATAACCTATGAAATTAAATGGGTTTCATAAATATTCCATCATAACAATACATGAGGAAAAGAGACGTGGATCATAATCATTTTTTCATTTGATCATAGAATAAATCATTATGAAATATACAAATTTTAGAAGATTATAATCAATTTCAAACCCTTGGAAGATAAAAACGTTTCATAAATATATGTACATGATATAATATTCATAAAAATAATATAAATTGAATCCTTGGTTTATATCCCCATTAAATCATAAGTTTCATCAAAAAATTTAATCTTTGATAAATAATTATTTTTAAATTTAAATGACATGGAAATTTCATGAGGAAAATAAAAAATATTTGAAAGGAAATGTTTTAAAATAAAATTAAATTTTTTTTTGAAAATCTATTTCCTTGAAAATATATAAAAAAATAGAGAAGGTATCATTTATAATTCATTTAAACAAGGTTAGGTAGAAAATATCATTTCAACATTGAATGAAAAATTAAAACATAAAACATTTTGAAAATTATTTTCTTTAATAATGATCTAGATAACATATATAAGAAGATTGAATTTAAATAATGGGAATGACTATGGAAATTCTATTCATGGTGTACAAGATAAAACAAACACTCATTTAAACTTTTTTATTAAATCCAAAATCATTTGTTAGAAAATTATATGAAGACTCATTTTAAAATACTTTTTAAAAATTCAATCATTGGTTAAAATTTATTTAAAATTTTATTTTAATAATTATTATAAGATTTTGGAAATCATTTTAATAAAACATGCTTTAGGATGAACGATGGTTTTTTGGCTGAAGAGATAATTATATGTGTTTTTTGTTAAATAAATCAATTTGAACTATTTGGTGAATAAATAAAAGAAAATGAATGGAAAAAAATTATTCTCATGAAATGAACTGAGGATAAGAAACATCATGTGTTTCATGATATATAGATCATAATATATTTCCATTGTATGCATAATCATAAACAATACTGATAAATGATTATATCGTAACATAAACACTTTAACACATTGGTAATTTTGAGTCCGATGCCCAATGAAATAACAATGTAAAAAATCATAAAATATATTTTTAATAAATAAATTATTTAAATTACATGTAAATTGGTCAGTATATACCCCTAAAAATGAACATTGGTTCAAACATTACATATGTATCGAAGATGAGAAGTAATGATAGAAATGTATTACCATTTTTGTAAATTTTGAGCTGTAAGTCTCATCAAATATAGATCTAAAAATGGCTGTTAAAAAAAATTTAGGTGAATAATCAAATTGAACATTCAGGTTCATTTTATAAACCACATAAATGAAAGAGGTGGTGATTATCACATGTATCTCAAAAAAGTATAATGTGAGGAGAAAATATCTGACCGATTTACTATTATTTTCATTTGTAATCACCAATAAATTATTATATAAAATGAAACATTAAATATCATAATATGGATTATAATACAACATAAAATATTTAAATGGGGAAATATATACATCACAATGAAGAAACAAGTATTAAATATCCAACTGTCTATTAGGAATATATTGACTTGAAATATAATACCTTAGGTCTTCACATCCTTCTTACATGTTAGAACATCGTATATAATAATTATATTTTCATTATAAATTTATTATGGAAATAGATATTTATTTATATATTATATCATATATAATTCAGTTATGACCATTCATGAAGCATTTACTACCAATTCCTTGTTAAAATCATGTTTATAGTTACAAGCACATTGTTTTTTGTATATGATATGATTTATTATTTTTGTTCCCTCGCATATATATTGGTTATATAATATTTATAATATTAATTACAATGAAATACGAATATTATTTATAAATAAAATATAGTTTTACTGCAAATCCTGAAATATTTATCTGTGAAATTATGTATGTTACGATAATGATGATGGTAAACCATACATATGAATAAATAATGTTTCCATTTTTCAATTATCATTATAGAAAATTTATATATAATACATTATATTGGAATAATTATAATAGAATCATAAATAATATAATATTTATTTAAATATACATATATGTAATGTCTATGTTTGTTGTTGAAGAAAACAGAGGGTTACATATCTTTGTGGAGGTGGTAGTCCACACAGAAATGAATTACATTATTACATTTAAGGGAGTGAAATTTTTGGAATGAAAATTATATATTTTCCATTAATAATGATTAATTTGTTAGTAATATCATCATTATTTTATTTATATCACAGATATAAATTAAATGTTTACTAATCATCTTCTATATAAAGTGTAAGTTAAAAATGAATCAAATCTCATTGAGAGGTGGTAGTCTTCCATATATACGAGTGATGTTACCATCTCCCCAAAAGAATAGATATTTAAAAAACTATATTTGATTTTATTTCTATAGAAATACAGTTATATTTTTAATTTCACATAATTCTTTATATATGTCGTCATATTAAATCATTAGAGGTTGTAATGGAAAAATGAATGTCATCAATTTGAAAGGTGATAGTCCTTCATAAACACGAATGTTGATTTCACAATCTATTTAATTGATGGTGGGATGGTCATGTGTCAGTAAAATAATATAAAATTTTATTACTAATTGGATGATACTAATTTTATTATATAATAATATTTTAACAATTATTTAATGATATAGAGGAGACACAAAAAAATGCTTATTGAAGAATGTTACCCCTAATTCGTGCACCCTCCATAGGTTTGGATAAACTCTTTCCATGCCTATTTTTATTCTTACAATAATTCTTATAGTCATTAAGGTGGGGATTTATTATGTGTTTATTTATGCAAAAATTGTAGATTGTGGTTTCAGGAAGAGGGGAGAGGGGGATTTCTCTTTATAAATATGGTGATTGGAACACTTGTATTTGTTTTTGAAAATAAAATAGTTTTCAAATGATTTCAAAATTCCCAAATTGTATAAAAAAAGAATATTATATAGGAAAATAATGGATATTGTAAAAATATGTCAAGAATATTTATTATATACATTTTTATTAGCTCACATTCATTCCTATAATTTTTTAACTCACTTTAACCCAATTCATACCTCATCTACACAAAAAAAATACATTTAACTATTTTTGATATTCATTATGGTAAAAAATTAAGTTGATTTTATTTGATAATTTAAATTATATTTTTTTAAATATGGAAAATAATTCTCTAACTTCCATTCAAATGTTTTTAAAATTTCAAATTAAAATTAGTAGTTAATATGAAATGAGGAAAATATTTTTCAAAGAGAAAATATTATGAAGATTACAAGGTTTTTATAACAAAAATATTTATTAAAATTATTTCAATGAAATAAATTGGATTTAAATGATATATTGTTTAACTAATTATAATTATAATAAAAGTCCAAATTTATTTTACCATTTCAAATTATTTAATCAAAATGAATGTTTTCAATTAAAATTAAATATATTACCGATTTTTCAAAATATTATTATTTTCAATAAATTTTTAAAAATTCACCATAATAAAAATTCAAAATCATTATTACAAATAGAACTTTTTTTCAATTTTTATAAAAAAAATTTAAAAAATTATCTTTAATGTATGTTTTCAAAAAAGGTGGCTAAATATGATTTAATAAACTAATGGTTTTAAGGATAAAATTGAAATTATTATTATGTATTCCCTATAAGTCACATATGATGAGGGGTAAGTAGTTAGTTAAGTATATAACATATAAATTTCATCAAAAAATAAATCAATTAAAGTGTTTTGTTTAATTTTAGTAGGTGAACAATGTTTTTTTCATAAAAATATTCTTTGAGAAGAAAATTTCATTTGTTTCCAAATATTTTTTATTTAAATATATAATTACTTAGTCACCAAGTAATTAATTTTATATAATTGGGTCAAAAATATATTTTCATAATATATTAAATGATATTCATATCTTGTATTCCAATGTCTAAGAGAGAATTATAATACAAAATAATAATTTTTTAATATCATGTCTTATTTTATTTAAACATAGTGTTCCTATATCGCCAGATACACCCATTATTGCATGTAATGAATGATAAACTCAGTGTTTCACATAATGAAAGATAAAATAAGTGTTCAATTTAATAAAAAATATTTAAAAGATTAAAATTATTTGAAATTACATTTTTTTTAAATCTCAATAGGTTATATTCCATGTTACTCCCCACCATAGTTACCCAGAGTCGGTGCATTATTTTAATACATTGGAATGATTGCAACGAATCCAGTCCTGAAGGATCGATCAAATTAGCAGTCTTGGAAAATAGATTAGATACATGAACATTACATTACACAGTAGAAAATAAAACACAACTTAAATAATCCTTTCAGAATGCCATTAATCCACTATCTTAACCCTACTAATCAATCATAAGACATTTCTTTGAATCCCGAGGAAATAAAACTTAATAAAGTGGTGATCTCAGATGCTCAGTAAGAATAACAATATAGCGGAAACATTCATCAATAAAAATATGCATTTAATGGAATGTATAAAACTAGAATAAAAGCCTTTTAAACTTAAACTTCAGCATAATGTGGCAAAGATAAATCATATAATTTCATTTAATTATTGACATGGATATTCTACTAGTATATTAATGACATGAAATATCTATAGCTAATTTCATAATGATTGAATTCATAATGCCAGACATCATAACCATAGAGTAAAGGCCTTGTGCCAAGACTATAAATAATATTTTTTCAAGGGCTTATTCCATGTCACTGGATTGAATCATTAGACCTAGCGATGCATCGAGGATCTATAGCGGGCTCCAAAAATCACTTTCTATGTCCAATTCATTTCTCATAAGTAAATTTTTAAACAAAAAAAAATTGTATAATACTAGCATAAAAAATGTCAATATATTATCCATAAATCATGAATGTTATAAAAATAACACATCCAAAGTCAAAGTTATCAAAAATCCTTCAACACAATATAAATGATTTGTATCATAATAAATCAACCTTGATCAATAATAATATCCCATAAATTATATTGACATAGTTGAAAATGATCAGTGAAAAAGATTGAGATAAATATCAATGTTTCATGAAATAAATTAAAATTCATATAAAGGATTTCATTTGAAAGATATTTTTGAATAAAAGTGTCTATACCACATTGATCTTTTGAGTGAAATTAACTTTTTTAAACATTCATGTCTATATAAATAAATCCTTAAAACCATTTTGATAACATGAAAATTAATGAGAAAGGATTAGAAAAATAAATATTTAAAACATTTAAAATGTTGCTTTAGTAAAAACAATCTTAATATGAATCCATTTGAATACACTATATTGAAACATGGACGTGGATAATAAATATTTTTCAATAGATACTTACATAAAAACAACCTCAGGTAATAAGGATAATGTTAAATTAATATTTACCTTGCACATTACTTTGGTCGAGAGTATATTTAACCTCATGTATAATGACCATAGTATGTTATTAAATTATACCAGATCCATATTAACATTTATTGTATAATACATGATTCATTTATGACTTTATATTACCCATTTAATAATGATTTCCAAGTTAAATTAATATTTTGGGTAATAATCACTATCTTTATCATACGTGTTTTAACTTAACATTCTGACTGTATCATTTAGATCATGATTTAAATACTTCAAAAATATAAACCATGATTTATTTATAATATATATTTAAAATATAAATATTTATCATAGATAGATATATGAAATGGATAACACCATTTATGGAGACAGTAGGTCATACGTACGCATAAACGTTGTTTCCATTTTCATATCATATTGAACAGAAGAAAGTGAATAAGATATATGTAAATATATACATTTATATCTCTCCAGTAGAATTATTATGTCATATATTACATACTTATTAATAATATATATATTATAATCATCATTGAATGGATAACATGAGAATGAATCTCATCGCGTCATGGAGATAGTAATCTGTACGCACGCACGAGCGACAATATGATTATATTGATAGATAAATCATTTGTAATTGGATGGTATATCATATATACAGAATAATTAACATGTTATATTTACTATTTAAATCAGTTATACTCATTATTATACCAATCCAAATAATTAAGTGTTTCAACAACAAACTACACCATGAGGTGGAGACGATAAGCCGTACATACGCACGTTTGGGGAAATTGTCATTTAGAAGATGGATATAATAACTAAATAGGATGTAAAATATTTATAATAACATCACATATTTTATAGTATACTGGATTTTTTTATGCAAACAACAATGAAAGACGAAGTGAAAGAGTAAAAGAACTAGGAAGAGGGTGGTGAAATCAGCACCTCTTCTTTGGGTGTTTCATTTTGAGTTGATCTAAAGGGATCCATAGGTTTTCTTTATGATCAATGTAATGACTCTAGGTTGATGCGATAGAAGTTGGGAGGATATTTGGGCAGGATTTGGATGAAAAAAAATGTCTTTAGAGGTGTGATTTTGAGAGAAGGGAAAGTGCCCTTTTATAAGAGAGGTGACGGTCACATTAGGAAAAACATGAAAATTTATTTTATAATAAAATATTTTCCAGTTTCTAATGGCTCAAAAATGATTTATTTCTAGGATAAGGCGGTGATGGGTCGAAAACCATTCAACCAATTGGTTTTAGATTGGTTTTGGTCCCCATATTAACCTTATATTCTAGATTTAACACTTAGTTAAATATTTTAACTTTCACCGTGTCTTCTTATATTCTTACACTATATGGTTAATAAACTTACTCTAAACTTCCAAGAGAACATAGATTGTTTCATTAATGACAAATATAATATTATTTATTCCATTTTTCCAATCCTTTTATTTTTAGTAATATTATATCAGCCAATAATATAGTATTTTTTTAAAATAATTAATGTCAATTTTGACATTATTTGGTATTTAGTATTTGTGAAAGTTATAAAAACTTGATTACATAGAAAAAGATAAATTGAATAAACCCTAACATGTCATATGCACCTATATTATTCTAGGATGTCATAAAAACATTTAAATAATATATATTTTAATATTTATAATACCATTTATTTGATTCTTTCATTAATAAGGTAATTAATGCATCATCATTATGTAATAATTAAATTAAATTTTTTAATGTCTAAAAATTATAAATAAAAAAAAATTATGCAGGAAATAGTTTTATATTTATAAAGAAAATTTATAGTAGAATTTATATTATGTTTAAACTTATATTAAAAATGGTTTTGTTATTAAACATTGAATTTACACTTTTAACTTTTCTTTAAATAAAATTATAATAAATGTCCAATTCTATTCCATGTGGACCTAATTGATCATATTTTATTCCTAAGGTTGTTTTGGTTGAAATATACTTATCCAATAGAATTTGGATGTGTGTTAGGGTAATTATAATACATTTTTACATTCAATTACAATATTTACTTATAACCGTGGTAAATAAAAGTCAATAGTTAATATTCACCAAAAATTATTTTCATCTTATTTTACCACATATTACATACTAATAACAACCGTGTCTTTCATATTTTTGAAATTAAACTCACAGAAGTGGTAAAATTATGATTAATTCTGTAACACCCCAAGCTTCTACGGTACGTTTCCCTTCGAATAATGCGATAGCGTGTGTTGTACGCAACCTCGAGTTCTAACACACACCACAACTAATTAAACTAGCCGTTGTGAATAGTAATACCTAATTTTTGAAATCATATATATTCTATATTTCAAAATGGACTTCATTTTTGGATTCGGAATATCAAAATTAGCCTAGGGTGAAATTTTGGTACATTTCGGATAACTTTCATATTTTGATGAATAGTGAAAATTTCTAAATTTTAATTAAAAACAACTTTTTTAATCAAAATAATTAATAGTGATAAATTATGAATTTGAGTGGTTTTAAAGTATATTTAGAATATATTTTTACCATTCAATTTAATGTTTATCATTGGACATAATTTTACAATTAAACCGAACATAAACAAGTGTCAATCTTTTGATAGTTATTATCTCTTAAAAACACGCTTTTTGTTTTAACAGCGGGAATTAATTTTAAATTAATTTCTGCCACTTCTGTGTTTTGAATTTAGGAAAATGGATTCCATATTTGGAATCAGGATGTCCAAATTATGTAAATAGGTAACTTTTATTTTTAGACATTTTGAATAATTACTGCGGTAAATATTTTATTTACCATGGTTAAAGGGTAAATCCGGTAAATAAGGGTTAAAAAAAATAATATTATAATAATACAAAATTACCCTAAAACGTGTCTTAACCCTATTGGTTGATACATGGTCGACCATGGGCATCTTTGTGTCAATTTTGGGACCCCATGGATCCACTTGTAAGTGATAATGACACTTTATTTTAATTAAGTTAAAATGAATACAAAAATGACACAAGCATATATCTTTTAGAAGAACAATTTTTACATAGGGTTATACATGTTGTATTTTCGATTATAAATATTCATTAGAAATATAAAAAGATTTCCTACATAATGATATTTTATTTATAATTTTTAGACAATAAATAAGTTATTTTATTTATGACACAATGATGATGCAGTAATTACTATAATAGTGAAAAATTAAAATAATTGATATTATAAATACCCAAATAAATATAATATGAAACTTTTAATGAATTAAACTAATTTTCTAGGCTAATATGATATATTAGTATTGATTTAATGGACTTTGTTCGAAGTAATCAATCTGTTATGAGTTTCACAAAAATCAACTATTGAATAGTGTCAAAATTGACATAAAAGAGTTCTTAAAACAAATATTATATTATTAATTGATATTAAATTCCTAAAAATATAAGGTTCGGCCAAGAGACTTATATTATGATAGGTTAATCATTAATGGACCACTTGGGGGTCTCTTGGATGTATATAGTAAGTTTATTAACCATATTATATAAAAATACAAAGAGACATTGTAAAAGTGAAACTAATTAACTTAGAGTTAATACTTAAAGATAAGGTTAATATAAGTACCCAAACCTGTCTAAATTCTATTGGATGAGTTGTTTTCGACCTATCCCCACCTCATCCTTTGAATAGTCAACTTTGGAGCCTTTAGAAACCGAATATGAATTTATTATAAATTAATATTTCTAACTTTTCCAAAGGTGCCCCTCACCCCTCTTATAAAAGGGCACTCCTCCTTCTCATTTCTTCACACCTTCAAAGCCTTTTGGTTCGGCCAAACTCTGCCCAAATACTCTCCCAACATCCCTCAATACAACCTAGAGGCCTTAGTTTGATCAGAAAGCCAACCTAAGGAGCCCTTTTGATCAAATCAAAAGGAAGAACCCGAAGAAGAGGTAATGATTTCACCACCCTTTTCTAAGTTCATTTCTTCTTCCACTTCTTCTTCCTTTTTTCTTACCATTCTGAAATAATAACTCCAGTATCTCACATATACTGTGATGTTATTATAAATATGGTACAATCATATTCAGTATTCTATCCACCCTTTGAATAACATGTCACCATACGTGCGTACGTACGGCTTACCGTCTCCACGTCATGGTGTAATTGTTATTCAATATAATATTATTTGGATGGGTATAATAATGATGTGTAACTCATGTAAATAATAAATATAACATGTTAATGATTCTGTATATATGATATACCATCCATTTATATATTATTTTAATATCAAAAGAATGATATTGTCGCTCGTGCGTACGTACGGACTACCGTCTCCACGAACGCGATGAGATTCATTCTCCATCGTATCCATTCAAGTATAATTATCATTTGATGATTTAAAAATGATGTTTAAGGACTATATATCATTCTGGATATGAATAAGATACAACAACCATGGCTTATGTAACAAAACATATAAAAGAAAATGAGTAAGTTAACTCCCGAAACGACGATAATTCTAAGATATTATTAACAAATCAATGTTAAAAGATCATATATGATATCATATTAATATATATGATTCTTGTATAATTTAATAACAACTATTTCACCATTATACAGGAGGTTAACCTACCCCAACCAAGGAAAAGTACAAGGTAAGGGTTATTTCACAATCTCTTCATTATCCGAGGTTGTTTATATGTAATAATCTACTGGGATCTCTTTATCATCCACATCCATGTTTCTTAAAAATGTATTTCAAAATATTTTTTTACTATTTACAAGAATATGGGTTAAAGTCATTTATACCCTTGTTTGACTTTTTATAAGAGGTTTATAAAGGAATCTTTCCGTCATTTTCAAAACAAGGTCCTTTTTAACCTTTTCGACAAAATTGAGGTAAGAATGTTTTTTTTAACTTATACGGCGGGTGCGGTTATTTTACGCCGTTATAAAATCTTCAAAGCTTTCCTTACAAGCTTATAAGAATATTTTCAAAGAAAATGTTTTATTTTATATGGATCTTAAATGATTTCAAAATAAAAGGAGATACTTCTTTAAAAAGAATTTTGATTTCATCTATGTCAACATCCTTTGATGGATTTTAAGATTATTTGAAGTTGATTTATTATGATACAAAACTTCTATATTGTATTGAAGGTTTTGTGATATGTTTGACTGTGGATGTGCTATTTTTATACCATTCATAGTTTATTGTGAAATTATTGACATTTCGTATGCTAGTTTTAATACGAATGTTTATGTTATGTTTAAACCTTTTCATATGGGAATGCATTGGACTTAATAAGTGAAGGGTGGAGCCCGCTATAGCTCCTCGATGCATCGGTAGGTCTCATGAGACAAACTAGTGTCTTGGCACAAGGCCTTGACAAAATCTTATTTGTAGCCTTGGCACGAGGCCTTGGCTATGTGGTTATGATAGTCTGGCATTATGCATTCCAACATTATGAAAGTGGTTATTGATTTTTGCCTGTGATTATTCGATTAGTAGAATATCCATGTGAATATGTAAATGGCATTATTTCATTTTACTTTTGCCATACCATGTTGAAGTTCAATTTTAAAAGGCTTTTGTTTTAGTAATGCATTGCCTTAAATGTTTATTCTTATTTATGAAAGTTTCCGCTATATTGTTATCCTTACTGGGCATTTGAGCTCACCCCTTTTCTATGTTTTATTTTTCCCCAGGATGTGAAGAAGAAAATTATGAATGACCTGCAGGGATATTATGAGGGGATAGTAGTGTGGATTATGGAGACATTATGTTGTTTTAGTAGTTTTTCATTTTATGATGTAATGTAAAACTTATGAATATATCTAGTGTTTCCAAGGCTACTAAACCAATCGGTCTTTCGAGATTTGATCTTTCTTGTGATCATGACAATGTTATGTAATAATGCACCGACTCTAGGCAACTAGGGTCGGGGCGTTACAGTTGGTATCAGAGGAAGTTTAGTACAAACCTTGGAAGCTAGATTTAGATAAACTCTGATTAGAGCACGTAGACCTAAGATGAACTTTGAGGATTAGTATAGAAGAACTTCCTAGAATTTTGGTATTGTAGAGACTTTGTGGGTTTTCCGAGCAATACATCCCTGTCTGGATACGAGCAGGTAGAGGCGGCTCTGGCACAGATGTACCTAGGGGTAAAACCCGAAAACACCGCTTTGAGCTAGACTCGAACGGGAACTGGTGCACGACAACGGGCCTTGCTGCACTCTTGGTTACGACACTCCCGGGGGATATGCTTAGGATAACTCTCACTTTCTTTACAAATCATTATGAAGGGTTTGTGAGTATATACTTCCTCAAAGAAAACATATTTATGATTATGGATTATATCCATAGATAGTTCAATTTATGTTAAGTGTTTTATAAGTATTGGATTATGTATTTTGATTCATAAACTGATCTATTTTATGCCATTGTTTAGAAATGGCGCCTAGTGGAAGAAATGGAAACCGTATCAATGCACGCACTCCATGTAGGGATTGCCCTCCTACTCAAGATAATTATAGTGGGGCTGGTGATGCAACTGGTGCTGATCAGCTAATCACCGTACTGGGACAACTTACTCAGGTTATGAATAATAACCTTACCCGTATGGAGCACCCTGATCCGCAGCGTGGAGGATCAATGTTAGATCGATTCATGAGACAACAACCACCAACGTTCAATGGAAGTACAAATCCCTTAGTAGCTGAGCAATGGATATTTTCCCTAGAGAAAATATTTCAGGCTTTGGGGAGTAGTGAAAGGGAAAAAGTTACCATGGCAGTTTACCGCCTCACTGGAGATGCTGATCAATGGTGGTCATTGATTCAAAACATGAAGGAAGATGATGAAGTATCAAACATGGAATGGAGGGAGTTCAAAGATCTGTTTTTAGAAAAATACTTTCCTCGCGACCATCGAGCAGATATGGAAAGGCAATTTCTGAGTCTGAGACAAAAGGAGGATGAGAATGTCACAAAGTATGAGGCTAACTTTACAAGGTTAGCGAGGTATGCTGGAGATTATATTCGCAACCCAAGAAGTAAGATTGATCGTTTCTTTGATGGGTTAAAACCATTTCTCCGTCGAGCATTAGTCTCACAATCCTTTTCATCGTACGAAGACATTGTCTCATGTGCTATCAAGACCGAAAAGGAATTCTCTAAGTATTATGACTTTAAAGCAAAGCAAGAGAAGAAGAGACCTGCTGATAAATCTGGGAATGGAAATAAGGGGAAGAAGGGAAAGGTTGAATATCCATCTTGTGGTAAGTGTGGGAAGAAACACCCCGGTGCTTGCCTGAAGGGAATGGGAGTCTGTTACAAGTGTGGTGAAAAAGGCCACCAAGCTCATGATTGCAAGGGGAAGAAGGAAGCTACCAACGTTCAGTGCTACAATTGCAGGGAGATGGGGCATTATGCAAATGCATGTCCTAAGCGTCAGGAGAACTTACCTCAGAAAAGGCCAAGGGATCAAGGCCAGGCTTATGCTATCACTACTGCTGAGGTAGAAACTCCGAAAGACGTGGTGGCAGGTAATTTAATGGTTTCCTCAAGTTTAGCAAATGCATTATTTGATTCTGGATCATCGCATTGTTTCATATCTTCCCAGTTTGCTAAGAAAATTAGATATTTCCAATTTGATTTAATAAGGGAGTTGTCAGTTAAAACTCCTAAGGGAAGTATCGTTGCAACAAAGTTTTGTGAATCAGTCCCCATTAGAGCACATAAATTTTCTTTATCTGCTGATTTCATCGTCATACCTATGATTGAGTTTGATATAATCCTCGGTATGGACTGGCTTTCGGACTATGATGCGAAGATTTATTGTAAGAAGAAAGAGGTTACGATTCTTGATGATAATGATAAGGAACACCTTATTTTTAGAGCAGAATCGTCACCACCTAATTCTTATTTAGACCCACCCCCAGTAGCTCAACTTAATTCAATTATTGGGGAGGAAGAGAATGAAATAACTGTCGGTGAGGAAAGGAATGTTCAAATAGAGGATGTACCTGTTGTGAAAGAATTTGTAGATGTATTTCCGGAAGATTTACCTGGACATCCTCCAGAACGAGAAGTTGAGTTTTCTATTGATTTGATTCCTGGATCAAGGCCTATATCGAAGACCCCTTATAGAATGGCCACTGTAGAGTTAGTCGAACTAAAGAAACAACTAGAGGAATTGAGTAATAAGGGATTTATTATCCCTAGTGTTTCTCCATGGGGAGCCCCTGTTCTTTTTGTTAAAAAGAAAGATGGATCTATGAGGTTATGTATCGACTACAGGGAGATCAATGCTATAACGATAAAGAACAAGTATCCCCTACCTCGTATTGATGATTTATTTGACCAACTGCATGGAGCTCAATACTTTTCAAAGATTGACCTTCGATCTGGATACCATCAGTTGTGTGTAAAGAAGGCAGACATTCCGAAGACAGCATTTCGAACCAGGTACGGGCATTACGAGTTTACTGTAATGCCGTTTGGATTGACTAATGCACCCTCTGTATTCATGGATCTGATGAATAGAGTTTTCAAGGAGTATCTCGATGAATTTTTGGTGGTATTTATTGATGATATCTTGGTATACTCCAAAACCTACGAAGATCATGAAAATCACTTGCGCATTATCTTGAAGACTCTGAGGAGGCATGAATTATATGGAAAGTTTAGCAAGTGTGAATTCTGGCTTCAGGAGATTTCTTTTCTTGGCCATATTGTCTCTAAAGATGGAATCTCTGTTGATCCTTCTAAGACCAAGGCAATCCAAGAATGGCCAGCACCTACAAGTATAACTGAGGTACGTAGTTTTATTGGCTTGGCAGGTTATTATCGACATTTCGTCCAGAATTTTGCCCGATTGGCTAACCCATTAACGAAGCTCACACGTAAAGGGGTTAAATTTGTTTGGACAAAAGAGTGTGAAGAATGTTTCGAAGAACTGAAGAGAAGATTAGTCAATGCTCTTATATTGACTCTACCATCGGGGAATGATGGGTTCGTTATTTATAGTGATGCATCAAAGAAAGGACTTGGCTGTGTCCTTATGCAGAATGATAGAGTTATTGCCTATGCATCACGACAGTTGAAAATTCATGAACAAAACTATCCTACTCATGATCTTGAGTTAGCAGCTGTGATCTTTGCTTTGAAGATATGGAGGCACTACCTCTATGGTGAAAAATGTGAGATTTATACTGATCACAAGAGTTTGAAGTATATTTTCTCACAAAAAGAACTCAACATGAGGCAAAGGAGATGGCTTGAATTACTCAAGGATTATGATTGTACGATACACTACCACCCGGGGAAGGCAAACAAGGTGGCAGATGCTTTGAGTAGAAAAGACCATGGAGTTTTGAACAATATGAGAATTGAAAGGGATCCAATTTTCATGGATCTAGTGAAAATGGACATGGGAATAACCAGGGAAGGTGAAACATCAATGCTTTTTCAAATGGTTGCCAAACCATCTTTACTAGAAAGGATTAAGAGTTCTCAGACCGATGATGACGAATTCCAAAAGAAGATTAAAGCTGTGAATGATGGGAGATTGAGAGACTTTGTGTATGAAGATGGAATTTTGAAATTCGGGAAGAGACTTTGTGTTCCCAATATACCTGATCTAAAAAGGGAATTGCTGGATGATGCTCATAGTTCCAATTTCTCTATACACCCTGGGAGCACCAAAATGTATAGAGATTTGAAGGAACATTTTTGGTGGGACAACATGAAGAGGGAGATTGCTGATTTTGTGTCAAGGTGTATGGTTTGTCAACAAGTGAAAGCTGGAAGGCAACAGCCTGGAGGAGTCATGCAACCTCTTCCCATACCGGAGTGGAAATGGGACAATATTACGATGGACTTTGTCATGGGGCTACCAAAGACTCCTAGAAGGAACGATGCAATATGGGTTATTGTTGATCGTCTTACCAAGTCAGCACATTTTCTTGCTATAAGAGAAGATCTACCCCTGGAACGTCTAGCAAGACTATACATTAATGAAGTTGTGAGACTTCATGGAGTTCCCCTATCGATTGTTTCTGATCGTGATCCCCGTTTTACTTCAAGATTTTGGAAAAGTCTTCAGAAATCCCTGGATACTGAACTTCATTTGAGCACTGCTTACCACCCTCAGACAGACGGACAATCAGAACGGACTATTCAGACCTTAGAAGACATGTTGAGATCTTGCTCACTTGATTTTCAGGGTATGTGGGATCAATATTTACCACTAGTAGAATTTTCCTATAACAATAGCTTCCATTCGAGTATTCAGATGGCACCATATGAAGCGTTATATGGAAAGAGATGTCGTACACCAACCTGTTGGGATGACGTTGGTGAAAGAAAACTTGTAGGCCCAGAACTGGTGGACGAAACGGTGGAAAAGGTGAAGGTAATCCAAAATCACATTAAAGCAGCTCAAAGTAGGCAGAAGAGCTATGCCGATAATCGAAGGAAGGATTTGGAATTTCAAGTCGGTGATCATGTTTTTCTGAAGGTATCTCCGTGGAAGGGAGTCATACGTTTTGGTAAGAAAGGTAAATTGAGTCCCAGGTACATCGGACCTTTCGAAATTCTAGAACGAATTGGGGTTGTAGCTTACCGATTGGCAATGCCGCCAAGTCTCTCCAAAGTTCACGATGTGTTCCACGTATCTCTATTGAGGAAATACATGCCTGATCCGACGCATGTACTCACCTATGAGGAATTAGAACTGGAACCCGATCTGTCTTATTGCGAAGAGCCCGTCAGGATTCTTGATACAAGAGAACAAGTACTGAGAAACCGGACAACGCGTCTGGTAAAAGTTTTGTGGAGAAATCATAAGATGGAAGAGGCAACGTGGGAACCCGAGGAACTTATGATGAAGAACCACCTGAGTCTTTTTATGCAGTAATACCCTAGAAATTGCGAGGACGCAATTATTTGAAGGAGGGGAGAATGTAACACCCCAAGCTTCTACGGTACGTTTCCCTTCGAATAATGCGATAGCGTGTGTTGTACGCAACCTCGAGTTCTAACACACACCACAACTAATTAAACTAGCCGTTGTGAATAGTAATACCTAATTTTTGAAATCATATATATTCTATATTTCAAAATGGACTTCATTTTTGGATTCGGAATATCAAAATTAGCCTAGGGTGAAATTTTGGTACATTTCGGATAACTTTCATATTTTGATGAATAGTGAAAATTTCTAAATTTTAATTAAAAACAACTTTTTTAATCAAAATAATTAATAGTGATAAATTATGAATTTGAGTGGTTTTAAAGTATATTTAGAATATATTTTTACCATTCAATTTAATGTTTATCATTGGACATAATTTTACAATTAAACCGAACATAAACAAGTGTCAATCTTTTGATAGTTATTATCTCTTAAAAACACGCTTTTTGTTTTAACAGCGGGAATTAATTTTAAATTAATTTCTGCCACTTCTGTGTTTTGAATTTAGGAAAATGGATTCCATATTTGGAATCAGGATGTCCAAATTATGTAAATAGGTAACTTTTATTTTTAGACATTTTGAATAATTACTGCGGTAAATATTTTATTTACCATGGTTAAAGGGTAAATCGGGTAAATAAGGGTTAAAAAAAATAATATTATAATAATACAAAATTACCCTAAAACGTGTCTTAACCCTATTGGTTGATACATGGTCGACCATGGGCATCTTTGTGTCAATTTTGGGACCCCATGGATCCACTTGTAAGTGATAATGACACTTTATTTTAATTAAGTTAAAATGAATACAAAAATGACACAAGCATATATATTTTAGAAGAACAATTTTTACATAGGGTTATACATGTTGGATTTTCGATTATAAATATTCATTAGAAAGATAAAAAGATTTCCTACATAATTATATTTTATTTATAATTTTTAGACAATAAATAAGTTATTTTATTTATGACACAATGATGATGCAGTAATTACTATAATAGTGAGAAATTAAAATAATTGATATTATAAATACCCAAATAAATATAATATGAAACTTCTAATGAATTAAACTAATTTTCTAGGCTAATATGATATATTAGGAGTGATTTAATGGACTTTGTTCGAAGTAATCAATCTGTTATGAGTTTCACAAAAATCAACTATTGAATAGTGTCAAAATTGACATAAAAGAGTTCTTAAAACAAATATTATATTATTAATTGATATTAAATTCCTAAAAATCTAAGGGTCGGCCAAGAGACTTATATTATGATAGGTTAATCATTAATGGACCACTTGGGGGTCGCTTGTATGTATATAGTAAGTTTATTAACCATATTATATAAAAATACAAAGAGACATTGTAAAAGTGAAACTAATTAACTTAGAGTTAATACTTAAAGATAAGGTTAATATAAGTACCCAAACCTGTCTAAATTCTATTGGATGAGTTGTTTTCGACCTAGCCCCACCTCATCCTTTGAATAGTCAACTTTGGAGCCTTTAGAAATCGAATATGAATTTATTATAAATTAATATTTCTAACTTTTCCAAAGGTGCCCCTCACCCCTCTTATAAAAGGGCACTCCTCCTTCTCATTTCTTCACACCTTCAAAGCCTTTTGGATCGGCCAAACTCTGCCCAAATACTCTCCCAACATCCCTCAATACAACCTAGAGGCCTTAGTTTGATCAGAAAGCCAACCTAAGGAGCCCTTTTGATCAAATCAAAAGGAAGAACCCGAAGAAGAGGTAATGATTTCACCACCCTTTTCTAAGTTCATTTCTTCTTCCACTTCTTCTTCCTTTGTTCTTACCATTCTGAAATAATAACTCCAGTATCTCACATATACTGTGATGTTATTATAAATATGGTACAATAATATTCAGTATTCTATCCACCCTTTGAATAACATGTCACCATACGTGCGTACGTACGGCTTACCGTCTCCACGTCGTGGTGTAATTGTTATTCAATATAATATTATTTGGATGGGTATAATAATGATGTGTAACTCATGTAAATAATAAATATAACATGTTAATGATTCTGTATATATGATATACCATCCATTTATATATTATTTTAATATCAAAAGAATGATATTGTCGCTCGTGCGTACGTACGGACTACCGTCTCCACGAACGCGATGAGATTCATTCTCCATCGTATCCATTCAAGTATAATTATCATTTGATGATTTAAAAATGATGTTTAAGGACTGTATATCATTCTGGATATGAATAAGATACAACAACCATGGCTTATGTAACAAAACATATAAAAGAAAATGAGTAAGTTAACTCCCGAAACGACGATAATTCTAAGATATTATTAACAAATCAATGTTAAAAGATCATATATGATATCATATTAATATATATGATTCTTGTATAATTTAATAACAACTATTTCACCATTATACAGGAGGTTAACCTACCCCAACCAAGGAAAAGTACAAGGTAAGGGTTATTTCACAATCTCTTCATTATCCGAGGTTGTTTATATGTAATAATCTATTGGGATCTCTTTATCATCCACATCCATGTTTCTTAAAAATGTATTTCAAAATATTTTTTACTATTTACAAGAATATGGGTTAAAGTCATTTATACCCTTGTTTGACTTTTTATAAGAGGTTTATAAAGGAATCTTTCCGTCATTTTCAAAACAAGGTCCTTTTTAACCTTTTCGACAAAATTGAGGTAAGAATGTTTTTTTTAACTTATACGGCCGGTGCGGTTATTTTACGCCGTTATAAAATCTTCAAAGCTTTCCTTACAAGCTTATAAGAATATTTTCAAAGAAAATGTTTTATTTTATATGGATCTTAAATGATTTCAAAATAAAAGGAGATACTTCTTTAAAAAGAATTTTGATTTCATCTATGTCAACATCCTTTGATGGATTTTAAGATTATTTGAAGTTGATTTATTATGATACAAAACTTCTATATTGTATTGAAGGTTTTGTGATATGTTTGACTGTGGATGTGCTATTTTTATACAATTCATAGTTTATTGTGAAATTATTGACATTTCGTATGCTAGTTTTAATACGAATGTTTATGTTATGTTTAAACCTTTTCATATGGGAATGCATTGGACTTAATAAGTGACGGGTGGAGCCCGTTATAGCTCCTCGATGCATCGGTAGGTCTCATGAGACAAACTAGTGTCTTGGCACAAGGCCTTGACAAAATCTTATTTGTAGCCTTGGCACGAGGCCTTGGCTATGTGGTTATGATAGTCCGGCATTATGCATTCCAACATTATGAAAGTGGTTATTGATTTTTGCATGTGATTATTCGATTAGTAGAATATCCATGTGAATAAGTAAATGGCATTATTTCATTTTACTTTTGCCATACCATGTTGAAGTTCAATTTTAAAATGCTTTTGTTTTAGTAATGCATTGCCTTAAATGTTTATTCTTATTTATGAAAGTTTCCGCTATATTGTTATCCTTACTGGGCATTTGAGCTCACCCCTTTTCTTTGTTTTATTTTTCCCCAGGATGTGAAGAAGTAAATTATGAATGACCTGCAGGGATATTATGAGGGGATAGTAGTGTGGATTATGGATACATTATGTTGTTGTAGTAGTTTTTCATTTTATGATGTAATGTAAAACTTATGAATATATCTAGTTTTTCCAAGGCTACTAAACCAATCGGTCTTTCGAGATTTGATCTTTCTTGTGATCATGCCAATGTTATGTAATAATGCACCGACTCTAGGCAACTAGGGTCGGGGCGTTACAAATTCCAATTCGCAAATTCTCATAAAAGGCGAGTAAAAGATGTTATAAAGTTCAATAAGATTTTATACATCCAATTTTATTATAAAATGACCCCAATTTATTACATTGAACTTATATAGATATTATATATCAATTTTGACATAAAATAAATTTAAATAAAATAAATAATTATTTAATTAAAATGTTAGTTTATATAATGACACAGTGTTTTTCACAATTAATAAAAAATTCAATGTTTTCAGATAAATACAAAAAATTCAACCAAAGAAAATTTTTATATTCCAAATTAAAAAATGAAGTCTATTTTACCAAATTAAAAAAATATAATTTTAATTTATTAATTTAAAAATAATTCCCATTGTCAAAACCAGAAAGAGTGTTTCTAAAAAGAAACAACTATCAAAAGATTGACATGTGTTCATGTCAGATTTAAATGTGAAATTACATATATTGACCTAAAATTTATTAAATGAGAATAATATAATCTAATTATACTTAATAACATTTCAAATTCAAAATTTAACACTATAAATTATTTTGATTACAAAATTTATTTTCAATTAAAACATAGTATTTTTCAATATTCGTTAAAATATGAAAGTTATTAGCAACGTACCATAAATTTATCCAAAATATGTTTTTATGTCCCGCTTCTAATGAAGAATATAATTTCAATAAATTAAATATATAAAAGTTTCAAATATTTGTTTTAAAAAGGGTTCACCATTAAATGGCTGTAAAATTCCATTTATTGAAAAATACATCTTGTATATGAAATAATGAATTTTTTCTTATATTACGTCAAAGAAACACATAATATGGATTTTAAAATTATATATAGTATAGAAGGTTCAAAATGCAGTTAATACTATTTATAACCGCTTTTTGAACGGCTAGTTTGGTAGTTTATGGTGTGATCAAACTCAGTGTTTTGTGTAGCTCAAGCTATTGAATTACTTTAATGAGATAATATACTATGAAATATTGGGGTCTTGCATTCATCCTTCAATAAATAAATTGAATCCTCGCAATTTGAAATTTTTCATCAAAATTAAAAGGTTAAAAATAGAAATATACCGTTGTGGAAACCGACATCAGAAATTGGGTTAATAAAATTTATTCTTAATAAGAGGGAAAGGGAATGAAAAAGTCACCATCAAATTATGATCTCAATTATGAAAACATTGGTGTAAATAAAAGAAACATAATTAGGGGAAAATGTAAATACTTATAGGGTGTGATTGAGGTCATCAATCACAAATAAGTGTAAAATTGAGGGCCTTAAATCCATCTATCTATGATGATTTAAAATAACGTTAGTTCCAAAAAAAATATAATGTATTAAGATAACACATTTTTTGTTTTATTATTCCTTCCGTAATGTTGAAGAATTAATTTATTCATAGAATTAGAATAAAAATATACATGAAAAGTATCGCTTCATATGTCAACTAATAACTGCCACAAACTCATCAGTCACTCCAAAATATAATAGAATTTAAAAATATTTTATTTTTTCTAATCGTATAGGGTTCCAAAAATAATTAATTTATAATTCATTTGTCAGACTATTTAAAATAACTACATAATACAAACTCGGACATCAAGTATGCTAGTGGTAGGTGATCCACCCTTTCTGCCCTTCGGTTTTCGGTTCAAGTCTTGCGGCCTTGCCGGACAGAATGGGTTGTCACCGGACCTCCGGGTTGTCCTTTTTATGACAATCCACAAATAATATTACGAAATAAATTAACCTTAACAGTAGTATCAAATGTAAATCATAATCGATTCCAACCTTTAAACGTCTCCAAAATACTTCGGTCCAAACTCACAGTCCAGAATTTATAATGAAGGTTAACACAATGAATATATTTATTTCCATGTAATAACATGTGAATACCTTCATCATGTATTTTTCTAAAACACTATAACACCCTAAATTTCTATAAAACCACATTGATTACAGTGATTATCTCTTATTCCATATAGAATACTGGATATACTCCTATCCATAAATGTTGTAAACATATACAATGATGGAATATACAAATCATTAATTAGTTTCAAGGTAGTCTAGAACATTCAATATAATTTATCCAAATCAATCATATATTATTCTAAAATCACTGTCTTAATATCAGAACCATACTATGGTTTATCATTATCTCAACCATATATTATCCAAAAAAATTAACCTTCTATTGAGTCACTTTTCATGGTTCCACACAGTCTCAAGTCCTTAAAGAAATTATACTATAGTACAATCCATATATACATTATAATTATTATAACATGTACATAATTAATAAAATAATCAAATGACACAATACTTTAATAAAAACATAATAAATATAATCAGTCCTCTTCATCTTCGATAGTATAATAACTTGATTATTATCTAATAGCAGCATTTGGGGTATACTCTAATGATTTGGTTATTTCTTCTCATAGTGTCCCAACTCCTTTCAGATGAAGTATTTTACATTTGAAACAGTTTTCATAAACTTGCAAACACGTACTTGGTGTCCTTTTTATCCACACATTTAACAAACTCCCATTCCCATCATGTATATACCAAGATGATTCATTCCACAGTTATTATATTTGGGAAAATCCTTCTTTCCGTTATTCCATTTCTCCATATTTCTCTCTTCCATCCTTTTCTTCTATTTCTTCCCTTCAAAGCTGTAAGACTCATATAATTCTTTACTTATCTTATTAACACTTGATATTATTTCTTCATATGATGAGAATGCGTGGGAGACTATTTCCTTTTTAAATGATGGCTAAATACCATGAACGATCTGATCCTTCTTAATCATTCGATCATGCATATTTCTGGAATTCTCATTTCATCTACTAGGTGCTATTTCTAAACAATGTAATACACTAGTTTATTTTATGAATCACAATGCATAATTACAAACTTTTAAAACAAATAACATAAATTGAGAATATTGTGCTTATAATTTATAATCATAAAATTTTTTCTATGAGGAATTATTTACTACTACATCCTTCATAATGGATTGTAATGAAAATATGAATTTTCTTAATCATATTCAACAGGTGTGTCGTAACCAATAGAGAAGCAAGGCACGTTTTCATGTACCAGGATACCCTAGGTCAAGCCCGAATCTCCTTTTTGGAGTTTTCATATTTAGGTACATCTATTCCAGAGCCACCTCTACCTACATGAATATAGACATGGATGTGTTTCTTGGAAAATACACAAAATATCTACATTACCAAAATTCTAGGAAGTTCATCTATACTAATCTCCAAAGTCTATATTAGGGTATTCTACTATAATCAGAGTTTATCAAAATGTATTTACAAAGATGTTTATAAACTTCCACTGATACCAACTGTAACACCCCAACCCCAGTTACCCAGAGTCAGTGCATTATTTTAATACATTGCTATGATTACAAGGAATCAAGTCCCAAAGGATCATTCAGTTCAGCAGTCTTGGAAAATAGATTACATACATGAACATTACACTACAGATTATAAAATAAAACACAACATAAATGATCCATTGAGAATTCCATTAATCCCTTAGTGTAACCCTACTTTTCAATCATAATACACTTCATTGAATTCTAGGAAAATAAAACAAAAGAAATGGGTGAACTTAGATTCTCAGTAAGGATATCAATATAGTGGAAACATTCATAAGAAAACATAAAAATTTAATGCAATGTATAAAACTAAAACAAAAGCCTATTAAACTTAGACTTAAACATAATATGGAAAAAATAAATCCAATAATTACATTTACTTATTCACATGGTTATTCTACTAGTCGATTAATAACATGCAAGATCTATAGCCAATTTCATAATGATGGAATTCATAATGCAAGAATATATAACCACATATTCAAGGCTTTGAACTAAGGCTAAAAATAAGATTTTGTCAAGGACATTGCCAAGACACTAGCTTGTCTCATTATACCTACCGATGCATCAAGGAGCAATATCTGGAACCACCCATCACTTACTAAGTCCAATTCATTTCTCATATGAAAAGGTTTAAACATAACATAAACATTCATGTTAAAACTAAAATATGAAATGTAAATAATTCAACCATAAACCATGAATGGTATAAAAATAATATATCCCTGGTAAAACATATCTCAAAACATTCAATACGATATCGAAGATTTGTGTCATAATAAATCAACCTTGATCAAAAATAGTATCCCGTAAAGGATGTTGACATAGTGGAAAATGATCAGTAAAAATATTTGACAGAAATAACCATTTTCCATGAAATAATTTAAATTCAATATAAAGTAAGTCATTTAAAATATATTTTTGAATCAAAGTGTCCCATACCCCTTGGAACTTTTGAAAGGAATTAAACTTTTAAAACATTCATGTCCATATAAATAAATCCTTAAACCCAATTTGAAAAAATGGATATTAATGAGAAAGGATTAGATGAAAATATATTTACAACATTTTAAATGATGTTTTATTAAAAATTCCCTTAAATAGTTCCCCTTTGAAACTATTTTTTGAAACATGGAGATGGATAATTAATAAAATCTAGTAGATACTTCCATAAAAACAACTTCGGATAATAAAGAGATAGTTAAATTAACCCTTACCTTGCACGGTCCTTTGGTCCATGGTATGTTTAACCTCTTGTATAATTATAGTAGAATGTTATTAAATTATAATAGAACCATATTCATATTTATTATATCATACATGATTAATTTATGTCTTTATACTACCCATTTAATAATGATTTCTATTTTAAATTTATAATTTGGGTAATAATCACTTTCTTTATCGTATGTGTTTTAGCTTATTATTCCAAATAGAATTATTTAGATCATGATTTAAAAACATATAGAATATAAACCATGATTTATATATCATATATATTTAGAATATAAATATTTATAATCGTTATATTAATGAAATGGAAACCGCCGTTTGTGGAGATGGTTGGTCGTACGTACGCATAAATGATGTTTATGTTTTCATATCGTATTGAAAAGAAGTGAGTGAATAAGATATATGTATGTATATACATTAGTATATATATCTCTAGAAGAATTATTATGTCATATATTACATTATTATTAATAATATATATTTTTATAATCATCATTGAATGGTGAACATCGGAATAAATCCCATCGTGTGGTGGAGGTGGTAATCCATACGTACGTACGACCAATAATATTACTATATTTATAATGAAATTGTATTTAATTGGATGTTATATCTTATATAACGAATAATTAATATGTTATATTTTTTATTTACATCAGTTATAATCATTTTTATACCAATCCAAATAATGAAGTGTTTGAATAACAAACTAGACCACGATGTGGAGATGGTAAGCTGTACGTACGCACGTATGGGGACTTTGTTATTTAGAGGATAGATAGAATAATGAATATGGTTATACCATAATTATAATAACATCCAAGTATGTAGGAGGTAATGTAGTTTTTATTTTGGTGTGAAAATAACAATGAATGAGAAAGTGAAAGATGAAATGAACTTGAAAGAGGGTGGTGAAATTATTCTCTTTTCTTCTGGTGTTTCCTTTTGAGTTATTCAAAATGTCTCACTAAGATGGCTTTCAGATAAAATTAATGACTGTAGGTTCATGTGATAAAAGTTGGGAGGATTTTTGGGTAGGGGTTAGATGAGCCATATGGCTTTGGAGGTTTGATTTTGAGAGAAGGGGTGTGCCCTTTTATAAGATAGGTGAGGGTCACTTTAGGAAAAGATTGAAATATTAATTTATAATAAAATCATTTTAGATTTCTAATGGCTCCAAAATAAATTATTTCTAGGCTACAGTGGGGATGGGTCGATAACCACTCAAGAAATAGGTTTTAGACATGGTAAGGTCGCCATATTAACCTTATCATTCATATTTAACTCTTTGTTAAATATTTTATCTTTTATCGTGTCTTCTTGTATTCTTAAACTATATGTTTAACCAATATTGGAGTTATTACCCCTATGAACAAATATTTCATAAAGACATACAATTTTAGTCTCCAGATATTGATTTAATTTCTATGAAATAACATTTCTCTCCATTAATAAAATTCTAGATCATTTTCCATTAAATTTACACACCCATAAGATTTTTCTTATATTTATTCGTATATGTATCTTTTAAAATATTAATTGGGATTTCACTATTTTTATGTAATTATATTTTACAAAGGATGACAGAACCCTTCTTTCAATACAAAATTTATTGACAGAGGCTTCACATACATAGATATTAATTTTTTTAATATTAATATTTTATAAATGATAGAATCAAATAACTTAATAACATAATAGTATTGTTCTTATGGAGACTACATACATAGTCTTCTAATTTGGTGAATGATATAAAATGTCTCTAAAAAATATCATCCCATTTAGTACTCTTCATGGCATGCACAACTTAAAATTTTTCATCATAACATGGGGGGAAGAAACAAAAGAATGGGTGTGCATAGATTACCTGTAAGTTTAAACAAGGGATATATCCATATAACATGATAATATGTGTCTGAGAACTTGAGAATAAAATTTTAAAAACATACACTATTTATCATTGATTAACAAAAAGAGTCATGAAATAGATCTTGGTAATTCATAATGTAATGACATGACTCTAGAAGCCTAGAACAATTCCTTAATTTTGTTACAATAACAATATTACAAGGAATAAAATCATGAAAGACCGATCAGTTTAGTTGTATGGGAAATATAGAATAAATACATGATATCAATAATAAATTTCTCAATATAAAATTAAAACATGATACATAACAAATTAAAACAATCCTCATCCATGAACACTTATTCAATGATTAATTATTCATATCATGGGGAAAGGAAACATAGTATGTTTTTGATCAAACAATCAGTATGAATAAGTAATGTGGAAGAAATAATAAATAAATACTAATAAATTAAATGTAATGTTAAATTAATAAATAAATTTCCACTCCAATTACTAGATAAGCAAAATCAATATGGAAAATAAGAAACTGAAACACATTTCTTTTAATCATTGAGCTGAAATGAAAAGTACCCATAGATATATCGAAACAAATCTTGTGGGTGAATAATTAGTGAATCTAAATGAGGTAAATGGTTAATTATTGGATTCCATGTTTCCTATGTATTTGTTAACATTACTTTCAAGACCTTTCAAAAGATGGATTAGCTATCAGGTAATAAGCATTCATTTTTTTACATTTATATTGTCTCATGGGACTACCAATGAATCATGGTGTTAGTGATAACTAGGACCCACCCATGAAGTACCTATATAAGGATTACATCATATATAGTAATGTATTAAATAAATAACATGTGTTTCTTATCAACTATCCGTAATGAATATAAGAGACGGATTTATCAATAATTCCTTAGTTGATCAATTAACATTCAAAGGGAACACTTTTTATTAAAAAATAGTATACATTTTAGGAAATATTAATATACATACCCAAATAATGTGGATAGATAAATATAGTTTTTTATTCAAAAGAATATTATCAATCAAATAAAGTATAGATTCCATAGAATATCATTAAATACATTCTTAAGGGACATAATCCTTAAATAATCCAACGTGTCCCATACCACTTTGAAACAAATATTTCATAATACCGATAAAGTAATAACATTAAATGAAACATATAATATTATCCAATGAATTAGATTCATGATATAACATGAAAAATTTATTCATATAAACCATATAAAAGTGAAGTGGTTCATGACAATAGATAATTAACAAAGGATTTTAAATTAGGAAAAAATCCATTAATATTACATTTTTTTGTTTGTAGATTTTATCCTACACTATATTGGATAAAAATACGTTAATAAATAATAAATTTACCATAATAATTTTTATAATATCATATATATTCATATTATAATATCTTATTACCTGTTTGTTTACAACCTTTCATTATTTTAACTATTTGTAGTGCTAATTTCCTAGTTTATCAAGTTTGTTTTAAAAGATTATTTGTTATTCTTGTAAATATAATAAAATAAGTTAATCTATAAAATTTTAAACATTATGTAAATATCATATATATTCTGTATATATTTATATAAAATAAACCCTAGTATTTGGAGATAAGAAAAATAATTTCACCGTTCATGGAGACGGTAAGCTGTATTTATGCATTATCAGTACTTCTATTTCTTCATCGTATTTTAAAATAATGATATGTAAATGATATGTATATAAATATATATTATAATTAATTTACACTATATATTTATTTTATTTTATATATGTTTCTTAAAACTATCCTTAAAAAGTTTCATGCTTAGTGTTGACCAATCACATATCATTTAGGGGACGGTAGTCTACACTACCTCAAGCGATGTTACCGTATCTATAAAAATATAATGTATAGTTTTATGTCTTATAATATAATAAAATAATTATAAATATATTATAAATATAATATATAACATATTAAATTAGATTTTACATCATAATTACCACCATTATAGGAGGGAAAGGAAGAACAAACAATCATAATTTTGGGAGATTGTAGTTTATCCTTCACATATTCTTTATGTACGTCAACCATTAAGTGGAGGTGTTTGTTAGTATAGAAAGAAAAACATCATAAAAATTAAATTTATTTATAAAAATGGTTTCATTATATATTCATTATTTAAAAATAATTTAAGTGGTAGATGAGTAAGTGAAAGAAAATATATCATTTAAAAGAGTAACGGTAAAAAGTGGGTAACTCCTTTTAGTATATAAAAAATGGTTTTAATGGAAGGATTTATGCAAAAATTTAGTATTCAATATACATTTTAAAGATTTTAGAAAGATATTATGTTAGATCATGGCTAATCCTATGTTGTTTTATAGGTGTGAGCGATGGGGAGAAGTGGTGGCCTTTTACAGTGGAGGAGGAGTCGCACTCTTATAATATATTAAAAATCGTATTATACCCACATTTGTAATCTTACACTTGGATCCAATAATGTACCGAATTAAATTAAATGGTTTATAGTGTCTAAATATGTCCATCTAATATCTGTGGAGATGTTTATTGATATTTTTGGACCTTATAGTTATGGTTTTTCCATTAATATACTCAATTAAACATAATCATTGTTGTTAATTTTAATCAATTTCAATAGAATTTTGGGTTAAAAAAATATTTTCTTATAATATAAAAATAAACTATTATTAATTGAAACATTGAATCCATTTTTCAAATTTTAATCATAGATGTCTCAGAAAAAAATTTAACATTCATCCATCTGTTTTGATGACAATTGGGGGTTTTTACGCAAATACATCCCAAAGATTAATAAGTTTTTAAAATAAATTTTGAAGTGAAATTTATCCAAATAAATTAATTTTTAATAATTTATACATATTTGACATAATTTTTCTCTAAGACCCATTCAAAATTTAATATAACCATATAAATAAATTAGATTAAGAATATGGTTTCAATGGAAATTCAATATTTTTAACTATTAACTAAAAATATGAATCTTCTTGTAAAATGACTAGAATTTCTCCTTATCCCTATTTTTATGTATCAATTTTAAAAATGAAGCTTATTTGAACATATTACATTAATTAATGCCATAAAATATAATTTAATATAGGTTCATTGATAAAAAATCGGTTAAATGGCTTTATAAATATATAATATTTTGTGAATAAAATTGATGTTTTTATTATAACATTAATATCAAATATTTTTGATTCATATAAAAAATATTTTAGTCAATATAATATATATATATATATAACTGTAATAGAAGCCACTAATTTTAATTATTTTAATTTACTAGTTTAAAATTTCATTGTTAGCATAAAAATTATAATATTTTCCATTATATTCAATCACTTTTCATATTCAATTATAATTAATTTATAAACAAGGAAATATTTTTATATTTGTTTGAAACATATATTTTCTTAAATTAGTTTACCTTTTTTCTATAATACAAATTTAACAACTATGTTATATCATATTATATTATATAATATTTTAATTATGTATCGTTTTTCAATAAAACCCAGTCTTGAATGTAACAAAAGCCATTTGAAAAAACACGTTGTTGTGTGTGAAAAATGCTAACTCAGTATCACATGAATTACAATATATATCATTGATATAATTTAATTAAAATATAAAATAAATTTGAATATCTTTGCATATTTTATTCTCTTTATACCTTGGTGAACCGTTTGATACACAAAGTTAAAGAAAACATTATTACATTATAATTTCGGTGTGTCACATTCTACCGACAATAATTAAAATGTGTGACTGAAATATAAACATAAAATAGAAAATAGAGGTATTGAAATTAAACTATTTTTGAAATAAACAAATCACATATATGGTTAATAAATCATTTTATTAATTTTTATAGAATTTATTATATGAAGGTAACACTACTAGGTTCCCTAGTAGAAGAACATAAGTGAGAAATGAAAACAAGGATGTCGAGGAAAAATATAACAATCAGATTATGATGGAGAGTGATACAGAACATGGTTAGTGTAATTTTAATAATTTAAATGACATAAATCCATGATGATCTATTAGTCAATTTGATTTATCAGAAATTATAGTACTAAGATGATTTTTTTCAATCCTTTTTTATATAGTTATGTAATTTGATTATTCCATGAGAAAATATATTATTATTTAATAGAATCGTTTCTTGGTATTATGCTTTTAACTATGTTTACATAATCTCTTAAAAAATGACGCATCTTATGTTTAGTAATATATTATTTTTCTAAAATCTAATCAAATGATCATCCATTTCAAAAATGGGTAAATTTTTTAAATGATTAAAATCCCACACATTAGAAAAAATTTTAAAAAATTTCCAAAACAAACTTATCATTATCCTTTAATAACTAATAACAAACATTATCTTTTTATATTCAAAACACATAAAAAACTTCCTCGTGTATCCCCTTGAAATATATTAATAACTCAAATCACCATAAAAAATAAAGTAAAAATAATTCTCTATATTCATTATGTAAGACACCTATTAATGGATATATTATATGAATTCAAAAGTTTTTTAAAGACCATCAATGATAACATAGTTTACTTTTTTTAAAGGCATTAATGAGTTCAATGGTAGTCATCACTTTTTCAAATAAATTATATCATCATATTTATCTCAAGAGCAGGAACATATTAATTATGGTCTTCCCCTCGATAATGTGTTTTTTTAAATTAATATTTTAATTATTATGTTTTCTTAGTGACTTTTAAAATATGACATCAAATCCTTAATGAAAATGTACAGAAATACAATCCTCATATATTAAATAAATATTATAACTAGAACCTTAGTGATAAAATATTTAAATGGAATAATTCCCGGATAAGTATATTAATAATTCATATTTACTTATGTTTAAAATATAACAACAATTTTATCATATAGAATAATTTGGAGTAAACTCCATTGATGCATGAGATAATGATTTTAATATTGTCCTATCTCCTTATAGTTTAATAATTGTACATTGGAAACCTTTTTCATATTCTTGTAATCACATTAAATGTGGCCTTTCATACTATACATGTAAAAAACATCCATTCCATTTTAATAGGTATCGATGTGTTCCTTTCCACAGTTATCAAAAGTTGGAAAATAATTCCTTCCATCCATATTAATGGAATAATCCTCTTTTTATTGGTTTTCAAAGGACATATTATTCTCTTGGTTTCCCTTGAAGATATATGAATTTTAGAACTCTTTCTCTTCCTTGATAGAACATAAAACTATAACTTCATATGATGAAAAATTCCAAGAAACTAGTACCCTTAAATGATTTTGATTTATATATTCACAAATTTGATCAACCATGCACTTCACATTATATCTGAAATAAATTTCACACCAAGGTATAATTTAAAATGTACCTTTATAATCCATGATAATCTTCTATTCCTTTTTATTTTAGCTAAGAGGCTTTCCCTTCTTCTGAATTTTCTAATCATAATGGATGTATTTATATAAACAATTTCCTTAAAATTCCTCCATTATAGGAGTTTAATTTCTTCTTCTTCTATTGTATTATGGATAAGAAACTAGAACTGATTAGAATCGACTTATAGATAGTACACCATATGTGTATCCATTTATAATTTATTGCATCCTATGGTTGTAAATGTATTCTCAAATATCTTTATCCATTTTTCATAATCCTCTGGATCAATAGTCCAACAAAATGGCCATGGACTGCGTCATACAAAGAGATCCAACATAAGATATTCTCTCTACCTAGTAGGATTCTCAATTTATGAAGGGTTATTTTTCATAACCTGGCTATGTTTCCCTAATATATTCATTACATAATCTGTTCTAATACAAGCAACATTGACATTATCAGTTTTGAAACCTCTACACTGACAGCACTTATTGATTCCATTTTTCTAAACATGAATCATTTATAAACAATGAAATATAATATATTAAATAATAAAATAATGTATAATACAAAAACTAGTGAAAAAATTCACCTATATTGAAAAATGTATTCATAAATAATCTAATAATAAAAAACATGGATTCATTGGGGACATCATTAATTCTAAATCATTCAAAATGTGTTGAAAATAAAATATAAACAATCATAAACCTATCCCTAGGAGAATAAAACTAGGTACACAGTAAGGCCTTTTTTCACGTATTAGGATACCCCATATTGGTCTTGGGACACCTTCTCTATGTTTTTACTCCAAGATAAATATCTCCCATAACCACATCCATTTGTAGTATCTAGAAAGTGATGTAATTTTAGGAATACCCAAATAATCTCCAACTTAACAAAACAATATGATTTTCTTGTAAACATATCATAAATGTCCATCATTGAGATATTATCCCAAATACATGTTTTCTAAATCTAGTTTCCAAGGTTTCTTCTAGACATCCTTTGATTCCAACTATAACACCCCAAACCTAGAGGCATAGAGACAGTGCATTATTTTATTATATTTTCATGATCACAATGAATCATTTCTCTAAAGAACGATCAGTTTATAAATCATGGAAATAAAAATTTCATACATGATACCCAAAATAAATTTGAAATTATAAAATAAAAACATTACACAAAAGAAAAGAAAACAAATTACATCCTTGAATGCTTATCGAAATATTTCATCCTCAAAATCTAGTTAATGGAATTCTCCAATGACTAGTAATGGTAAGAAAAATGTATTAAAGAATTAATAAATTATAATAAATTTACATCGAAGGAAACATAACAGATAACCCATTCCATTCAAGTAACTATATATGAAAAAACCAATTGGATAGGTATGAAATAGAAACTCATTCTATTTAATAAATGAAATAAAATAAATTGTGTCCACAGATATTTTGAACCAAAATCTCATGGATGAATAATAAATAATAATAAATGAGGTAAATTCTTATTTATTTGACAACATGTTACTGGGTACATTGAACCATTACCATCAAGGCCTATCATAAGATAGTTTTTCTATCAGGTAAAAACCAGTAAATTTTGTCCAATAATTATGTATCATGATATTACCGACGCTTCTAGGGGCTTTATATAACTATCCAAGTGTCATATATGTCCATGGAATTAATCATATATTATAATCCATTTAAAAAAATAACCAATATTCCTTATCAAATTTTTTTACTAAATAAAAGGCACAAATTTTACAATAATTCCTATATTACTCAAATAACATTCAATGTGAACACCATATGTAAAAATGGTAATTAGTTTTGGAAAAAAATAAACATCAACATGGAATGTAGATCCATAAATAAATTTATTGAATCAAGAGATTGTTAAAAAATAAAAATAAGGTTATATTTCAAAGAATATCATTAAACAAATTCTTGAGGGAAATAATCCTTAAAAGATTCCAATTTCTCTATATCCACATTGAAAATTTTAAATCATAATCTCAATGAAGGATTATAACTAATTAAAAGATATAATATCATAAAAATAAGGGCAATCAAGGTGTTAAATGAATAATTCTTTTATATATAACATATAAAATTTAAGTTGTGCATAAAAGAAATAAGTCTCAAAAGAATTTAAGTTGAGAAGATACCCCTAACCTTATCAGTTTTTTTCTGTGTGATCAATATCATTATTTATAGTGGTTTAAAATACATTACTATCTAATAATATAACCATAATCATGATTATAATATCATATATTTGTTGGCACCACTTTGTGTATAAGTTTGTATTTTTTGTCAATAGTTTTCAATGAAGATCAAAATGAAGGAGATCAAGAAGTACTCCAACGAAATGGAGGAATGGAAGATCAAAATGAAGGAGATCAATAAGTAATCTAATGAAATGGATGAATGGAAGATCAAAATTAAAGAGATCATGAAATACTCCAATGCAGTAGATGAATGGTGATTCAGATGATTGTTGTACTGATCGTAAGTTCAAAGAACATGTGTCAAAGGTGATACATTGTTTACAACAATGAAGAATGTGAGGTGTAATCCATATGAGGATGATTAAATAAGAATGGGATTTGATTAAGACCATGAAACTCTTCATTATTGCATGAGAACCATGCAAGAGACTTCATGAAGACTAGGTACGTATGTTTTCATGATGTAGAGAAAGATGGTTGAAGAAGAAGACAATGTGCAAGGGATTGGCATTTTGTGACGGCCATGAACATTGGACTTCTGCGATAGCCATGCACATCACATTGAAATATAAGATGATGATGCTGAATCTATGCCTTCAAAGAATATATATCACAATAGTGGAGTTTGTGATAAAAGCAGAAGAGTTGCTGAAGGATACATATCACCAAGAAGAAGTGTTATTGAGGTGATCGTGCTTGTTGGAAAAGAAAACAGATGACATAAAAATTTGGTGACAAAAGAGATTCCATGGTGGCATGTCGAGTTTGAGGACTGTGGATAATGATCCATGTTTTATTCAAGGAACATCGACAAAGGAATTAATGATCTGGAGGCAAAAAAAAGAGCAGATACAAGGTGGCGCTGTTTTCCAGTGTCTGCCAAATTTTTGGGGTCCAAAATTTGGAGGTTGGTGAGCATTGCAAAAAGATGATTTCCATGAAGATAATAATTAAATATGGAAAAGGCATGAATTTCGTGAAGATGAGATGCATGGATTGGATTTCGTAAAGAACAGAAAAATGGAGGTGGTGATTCTTCGCGATTACGTCAAGCTTCACGAATGGTAGAGGATGGGGAGCTTTGCAGTGATGATGGGATTTGCAAAGGAGCTTCACGGTGATGAAGGGATTTCAGAGGGAGCTTCGTGGTGAAGGTGAGAAGTAATTGATGGGATTCTCCGTGATTACGACGAGCTCCTTGAATGGAAAATTTCCGTGGTGCTTCACAATTTTGAGAGATTTTCGGTGGGAACTTCGGAGCTTCATGATTTGAGCTAACATGGCGCTGACATCGCGCGGAAGGGTCGAGGGTCGGTGGAATTTCCTATAAAAAGAGGCCTACCCCCTAAAGAGAAGTGGATAGTGCTCTCAATGAAAATCCTATGCTCTCGGTTCACAAAGGTCACTCGCGAAGGCAGTATGATTCGCGAAAGAGGAGCTTTGCGGCAGCTATTATAGCTCAGCGAAAGTCTTGCGCCCCGCGTTGGCTTAGTGAGCTTCATGAAGAGGCAGGAGCTCCACGATATCCCAACATTGAAAAGGCTGGAGAATCGCGAGAGTACTTCGCGGTTGAGCTTCATGAAAAGTTAGGGGCTCTGCGAAGACTTGTTTGAGCTTTCCAAAATTTGGAGCCTTGCGATGTAGGGTACATTGTGAAGGCCCTTTCAAAGTTTGTTCACCCAATGGATAGGGGAAAAAGGGGTATTCATCAGTGGATGAAATTTGGACATCAAAAGAGAATCATTTATTGAGCAATCAGACAAGTGATTGTGACTCAGGCAAACGAAGACAAGGGGATCTAGTGCATTCAGTCATTGCACTAAAGAAGAAGGATTGAACTAAAAAGAGCATCAACTCATGACTCTGATGCAAGCAAAGTCTCATGATAAATATGAGACAAATAACTTCATGTATATCTATTGAATAGACCTTCACATCTATAAAATGAGTGAGACTTCACCAATGGTAGCAAGCCAGGGGGAGTCAACGGGAGTGACCGGAGGGATGCAGTGAGCAATCCCTGAACTTTTGTGAAGGCATTGTGCCTGGGACAGAGTGACTGTACCCAAACCTTTGTAATCTATATCTAGTGAAGCATAGTGGATTCAGGTATGACCGAAAACCTGTCGGTGTATGCTCCCTGGACATAGCCCTTAGTGGTGAACCAAGTAAAAATAGTTGTTTCATCTCTCTGCACGTGAATGTTTCATTGCTGATCATATCCATCATACAGGTTTAAGTAGTTCCTACCGACGTGGGAACAATATCCTCAACTTTAAGAATAAAAAGTTGACACCCGGATTCACCTCTCCCCTATTAGGGTGTTCTGGGGTCCTACAAGTGGTATCAGAGGCAGGTTAACGTATGGTGGATATTCTCCAGTAATTCTATAGAGAAGAGAATTTGATTTTCTTTCCTATAGTCAACAATGAAGAGCAGTCTTGATAATGACACAGTCATTTCTGAGTAGAAGTCTACATCTTGAAAAACCATGACAAACAGGAAAAAGAAAGAAAAGAAGCAGCTAAAGAAGTCCCTCATATCCAAAGAATATGCAATGTAGTTTTCTCCATGCCATTCAAATAATGAAGAAACATCAGGCTTGGAATGTATCAAGCAGGTGGCTCAGGATTCTTCTAGAGGAACGGATGACACCCCTAATTCAAGCTTTCAGGAAAAACTCAAAACATATCTGAATGACATTCTTGAAGAAATGGTTGCGATTATTTGTAGGCTATACCAATCAATGCAGGTTGAGATCACTCGATTAGAAAGGGAAGCTGACAATATGGAAAAGGGGTTGGAATGAAAAGTTCTGGAAAGTATGAAGCTCACCAAATAGGTGAAATTATTTTAAGAAAAAGATGATGTCAATAAGACTCTAAAAGAAAGGATCCATGCACTTGAATCTGAGATGAAGAAGAGAAATGAAGTCAAGAGTTTTTGTTTGGAAGAAACTTCCATGAAATTCATGAAACTTGACTCTTTGTTACAAAACAATGTTAAGATGCATGAGGATGAGGTTGAAAGATTGAATAAGACTTGTGAGGAGAAGATGATCATGATTGAAGATCAGAAGACCATCCTCAATAATGAAAGTCAAAAATTGGAAGCCCAATTGAAAAATATTGAGAAGTAACATATTGAAACTCCACAAAAGAATGAAACAGGAGATGCTGGTACTCAATGTTTATTGGAGGATACTAAAGCTGAAGTACCTCCAACATGTGACATGAAGATTATGACAACTCTTGAGTGTCCACCTCAAGAATCATTTGCTGCTGGTACTCAATGATCACTGGAGGATTCTATTGTCAAAAGACCTCTAACATGTGATAAGAAGATCATGACTTCACTCATTGATCTATCACAAGAAACAAAGAAAGTGAAGGTACCATCCAAACCATCTTGTACTCATGTTTCTAAATACGTTCCTATAATCAGTGCAGGTTGGATGAAAAGTTCTAAGCAAGTATGGATGAGTAAAGCTGAGAGGAATAAACCTATCACCATGGCTAGGGTGGATGAGAAGCAAAAGGAGGAAGTTGGTTCCTCAAATAGAGCGCAAAAGATTAATAAGATGTCCCCACAACCTCATACAGAAGAAACAAAGAAGAAAAGATTTGTGGGCCAATGTTGGTGCTGAACTGATTTGGGCACTGTGCACTAGATTGTTTTTACAATCCCTTACATGGAAAAGCACAGGGAAAGCCTATATCAAAGGGAGGGAATCCAGAGAAGAAGAAGCAATCTCCGTAGATCCTGAAGCATCTGTTCACCGCAAATAGATTTGGAATTATTGATAACATCTGTGATGTATGAAACGGCAGAGGTCACGTGAAAATTATATACCCACATCAATATGATTTCACTATTGATAAGAAAAGAATACCTCAGATGCCAGAAAAGAATGAAGCAACTACCTTGGTAAGAAATCAGAAGAATATTGTGAACACACAATTTCCCAGGGAGATCTCAAGCAGGGAAGCTGAGAAGACCCATGATTTTTGATCCATTAAATTGAAGGGTCACTCATCCAAAAGAATAACTATGTGGGATGTAACACAGATGAACCCATGTGGAAGATCCAAACCAACTCCAATAGTTCCGAATGACATATTCCTCATCTGGACAGAAGATTTGAAAAGAATGAGGAAACTTGATGATCAAAAGGCCAAGGCTGTTGACAATGGAAAAGGAAAAATTACACATAATGAAGACAAGGTTCATTAGATATTGAAAACCAAGAGAATCAAACGTTTCAGAGAAGTTCTGTGTGAGAGATGCAAGAAATATGGTCACATTGCAAAAGGTTGTCTAACCTTAATACTAGAATAAGAAGCATTCCTTAAGAGGGGTAAAAATGTGTCATTAAAGATGGATGTTATGCAGAACAATTCTCTACACAAAGCATAAGAGAATGTGAAAAGATCCATTCCACATCAACACATATCAGAACATATGTTGAAATGTTCAGGCATGAAGACTGGAGTGAACATAGGAATATGGTTGAGAAAAACACCTCAACCATGCAGCTCATATTGATGAAGCAATAAGGAACCATCTTATTCCCGTAATCATTTGTGTATTGTATTTGTGCTAATAATGCAGGGAATTGAAGGTGAAGCATGCTCTCAGGGGGAGAACCTGAGAAGTAATGAATGCTGTCAACTCTTGATAACCATGATAAAGAATTTTCCATCCTTATTAGATTCTTCAATTGATATTCAAAGATTATGATGATGAAGGATCAGTCTTGATGAAGATGATGGGGAGTGTTTCCATTGAGGGGGAGAAAAATGAAGAAGTTTCCTAAATCACTATTTCAATCAATATCAACTCCCGCTGGACTCAAATGCAGTTACTCTGTGAATTTCTCGAAAAACATATCAATGGAGAAGGTATTCCATTTCTCAATCTCTATCCCTTGGTTACTAAGATCAAAGTCCATTCTACAAAGGGGGAGTAACTGAATTGATCAGTGGAATAAGAAGAATGGATGTTCCCCAAGGTCACTTATCCTGCTGATTACACTTGAATGTTTTTGATCTGTTTGCTGATGTGAGTACAGGAGTTTCAGGTTGATTATTCCCTATCACATCTGATTTTTCTTCTACCTTAAATAAATGTGGTAAACCCTTGAAGACAAAATACACGAGTTCTCATCTCATGTTGGTATCATGATCTGTGAATAATGGACATCCTTGTTGACTAAATCAAATCCTCTTTTTTTCTACATCGAGAATTTCTCAAGTAGACTTAGAGTGAAATGATTAATGAAACATTGCTTAAGTGTGGATTGACACCCTCCCTACCATGTCCTTTGTATTTCTTGTCAATAAGGGGGAGAGAAACTGAAATGACAGTTTGAAAATAAAAGTTGATTGTAGAGAAGAATCTCCTTTTTACATTGACGAATTCATTTCAGAAGATGTATAAGGTATTGACAACAAAATACAAAGGTGGAGATTGTAGGAACCAATTTGTGTATAAGTTTGTATTTGTTGTCAATAGTTGTCAATGAAGATCAAAATGAAGGAGATCAAGAAGTACTCCAACGAAATGGAGGAATAGAAAATCAAAATGAAGGAGATCAAGAAGTACTCCAATGAAATGGAGGAATGGATGATCAAAATGAAGGAGATCATGAATTACTCCAATGATGTAGAGGAATGGTGATTCAGATGATTGTTGTACTAATCTTAAGTTCAAAGAACATGTGTCAAAGGTGATACATTGTTTACAACAATGAAAAATGTGAGGTGTAATCCATCTAAGGATGATTAAACAAGAATGGGATTTGATGAAGACCATGAAACTCTTCATGATTGCATGAGAACCATGCAAGATACTTCATGAAGACTAGGTACGTATGTTTTGCATGATGTAGAGGAAGATGATTGAAGAAGAAGACAATGTGGAAGGGATTGGCATTTTGTGACGGCCATGAACATTGGACCTCTACGATAGCCATGCAGATCACATTGTCATAGAAGATGATGATGATGAAGGTATGCCTTAAAAGAATACATATCACAATATTGGAGTTTCTGATAAAAGAAGAAGAGTTGCTGAAGGATACATATCACCAAGAAGAAGTGTTGTTGAGGTGATCGTGCTTGTTGACAAAGAAAATAGATGACATACAAATTTGTTGATAGAGGAGATTCCATGGTGGAATGTCGAGTTTGAGAACTGTGGATAATGATCCATGTTTTATTCAAGGAACATCGACAAATAAATGGATTATTTGGAGGCAGAAAAAAAGAGCAGATACAAGGTGGCGCCGTTTTCCAGTGTTTGCCAAATTTTTGGGGTCCAAAATTTTAGAGTTTGGCGAGCATCGCGAAAAGTAGATTTCCATGAAGATAATAATTAAATATGGAAAAGGCATGAATTTCGCGAAGATGGGATGCATGGAAAGGATTTCTCAAAGACCAGAAGAATGGAGGTGATGATTCTTCACGATTACGTCAAACTTCGCGAACGACAGAGGATGGGGAGCTTCGCAGCGATGAAGGGATTTGCAAGGGAGCTTCGCGGCGATGAAGGGCTTCACGAGGGAGCATCGCGGAGAAGGTGTGAAGTAATTGACGGGATGCTCCGCGATTACGACGAGCTCCGCGAATGGAAAATTTCTGTTGTGCTTCACGATTTTGAGAGATTTTCGGCGGGAACTTTGGAGCTTCGTGATTTGATCTAACGTGGCGCTGACATCGCACTGAAGGGTCAAGGGTTGGTGGAATCACCTATAAATAGAGGCCGACCCCTTCAAGAGAAGTGGAGAGAGCTCTCAACGAAAATCCTTTACTCTCGGTTCCCAAAGGTCACTCGCGAAGGCAGTCTGTTTCGCAAAAGAGGAGCTTCACAGTGGCTATTCTAGCTCCGTGAAATTCATGTGCCCCACGTTGGCTCAGTGAGCTTCGCGAAGTGGCAGGAGCTCCGCGATAGCCCAGCATTGCGAAGGATGGAGCATCGTGAGAGTGCTTCGCGATTGAGCTTCGTGAAAAGGCAGGGGCTCTGCGAAGAGTTGTTTGAGATTTCCAAAATTGGGAGCCTTGCGAAGTAGGGTACTTTGAGAAGGCCCTTTCAATGGTTTTTTGCCCAGTGGACTGGGGAAAAAGGGGTATTCATAAGTGGATGAAATATGGACATCAACAGATAATCATTTATTGAGCAATCACACAAGTGATTGTGACTCAGGCAAACGAAGACAAGGGGATCTAGTGCATTCAGTCATTGCACTAAAGAAGAAGTATTTAACTAAAAATAGCATCAAATCATGACTCTAATGCAAGAAAAGTCTCATGATGAACAGGAGACAAAGACCTTCATGTCTATCTATTGAAGAGATCTTCACGTCTATAAACTGAGTGTAACACCCCATGCTTCTACGGTAAGCTTCTCTTTGAATAATACGATAGCATGTGTTCTACGCAACATCGAGTTCTAACACACCACAACCAATCAAACTAGCTGTTATGAATAGTAATACCTACCTTTTGAAATTATATATATTTTATATTTCAAAATGGACTTCATTTTTGGTTTCGGAATATCGAAATTATCCTAAGATGAAGTTTTGGTATTTTTCTGAGAACTTCCAATTTCTATGAATAGTAAAAAATACTTAAAAACAACTTTTTTAATAAAAATAATTTATAGTGATAAATTATATTATTGAGTGTTTTCAAAGTATAATTAGAATATATTTTTACCATTTTATCCAATGGGGTTCATTATAATTAATTTCACTTTGAAATTGGACGTAAACAATTGGCAATCTTTTGATATATATTGTTTCTTAAAAACACAGTATTTGTTGTGACAGCGGGAATTAATTATAAAATTAATTAATGAAACTTATATGTTTGGAATTTTGTAAAATATACATCATTTTTGAATTCATAATATCAATTATAGCTTAGGGTTAAATTTTGGCATTGTTCTGAAAAACATCAATTTTTGATGAATAGTGAAACTACTAAGTGGTAGTTAAAAAACTGAATTCTTCATAAAACTTAATTTTACCGCTTTTGTGAATGGAATTTAAAAAATCATAGAGACACGATTAATATCATGAAGTAAAATGTGGTTCAATGAGATGAAAATAATTTTTGGTGAATAGTAACTTTTTACTTTTATTTACCACGGTTAAAAGTAAATAGGGTAATTACGGGTAAAAATGATATTAATATTACCCTAAAACATGTCCTAATTCTATTGGACAAGTGTATATCGACCAAAAACAACCTTAAGAATAAAATATTATCATTTAGGACCACTTGGATTAGATTAGGACATTTATTATTATTTAATTCAAAGAAGAGTTAAAAGAGTTAAAATCAATGTTTATTTACTATAACATTTTTAATATAGGGTTATACATAAGATAAATTAGATTTTAAATATTCATTATAAATATAATTATATTTCCTACATAATGATATTTTATTTATAATTTTTAGACATTAAATTATTTAATTTATTTATGACACAATGATGATGCAAAAATTTCCATAATAGTGAACAATTAGAATAATTGATATTATAAATACCAAAATAAATATAATTTGAGACTTTTTATGAATTAAAATAACTTTATAGGATAATATGACATATTAGGATATATATAATTTACTTTTTTCGAAGTAATAATTCTGTAATGAGTTTCAAAAAAATCAACTATTGAATAGTGTCAAAATTGACATAAAAGAATTTTTAAAACAAGTATTATATAATTAATTGTTATTAAATTCCTAAAAATCAATGGTTCGGCCAAGAGACTTATATAATGATAGTAAGATAATTAATGGACCACTTGGGGGTATATTGGATGTATATAGTAAGTTTATTAACTATATAATATAAAAATACAAAGTGACATGGTAAATGTCAAACTAATTAACTAAGAGTTAAAACTAAACGATAAGGTTAATATAGTAACCCAAACCTATCTAAATTATATTGTTTTAATAGATTTAGACCTATACCCACCTTTACCTTTGAATAATCAACTTTGGTGCCATTTGAAATAGAATATGAATTTATTATAAATTAATATTTCTAGTTTTTTCAAAGGTGCCCCTCACCCCTCTTATAAAAGGGGACTCCTCATTCTCATTTCATCACACCATCAAAGCCTTTTGGTTCTGCCAAACCCTGACCAAATACTCTCTCAACTTCCCTCAATACAACCTATAGGCCTTAGTTTGATCAAAAATCAAACCTAAGGATCCCTTTTGATCAAATCAAAAAGAATAACTCGAAGAAGAGGTAATGTTTTCACCAACCCTTTTCAAGTTCCTTTATTCTCCAACTTATTATTTCATTGTTATTACCATTCTAAAATAATAACTCCATTATCTTATATATACTGTGATTTTATTATAAATATGGTACAACCATATTCAGTATTCTCTCCACCCTTTGAATAACATGTCACCATACGTGCGTACGTACGGCATACCGTCTCCACGTCGTGGTGTAATTGATATTCAATATATTATTATTTGGATGGGTATATAAATGATGTATAATTCATGTAAAAAATAAATATAACATGATAATGATTATTTATATATAATATACCATCCAATTATATATTATTTTAATATTAAAATAATGATATTGTCGCTCGTGCGTACGTACGGACTACCGTCTCCACGAACGCGATGAGATTCATTCTCCATCATATCCATTCAAGAATAATTATCATTTGGTGATTTAAAAATAATGTTTAAGAACATTATATCATTCTGGATATGAATAATATACAACCTATACATTACAAACATGGCTTCCGTAACAATACATATAAAATAAAACGAGTAAGTTAACACCTGAAACAACGATAATTCTAAGATATTATTAACAAAGCAATGTTAAAAGATCATATATGATATCATATTAATGTATATGATTAATTAATAATTTAATAACAATTATTTAAACATTATACAGGAGGTTAAACTACCCCCAACCAAGGAAAAGTACAAGGTAAGGGGTTTCTTATCTCATTTTTAATTCCGTGAGAATTCCACTGTTCACCACTTATGTGGTGTGTGTACTGCCCACGTTTGTATTCATTGTTTAATATACTTTAATTAGTGTATATTTACATCATCATTGTATGATCCTTCGTTCATGGTTGTATGTTTTTTATGTTACCAAATCAATAAGGGAATTTGAAATTTCAATTTCAACTCATTCGGCTTTACGCATACTTCATTAATTATTTTACTCCAAGATTATGTGTGGAATCACTATTCATTTGATTATGTCATAATTTCCACTACCCGTTATGTGGATATACTTTTTATACACATAATCACTCCATTGATAAATTCTTATGTCATCGGTATGAACTTGATAAGAGTAATTTTTACTCAATCTCGATTTGTTGAGATAAACATCCAATTCATTGGTGTCGTTTTTTCTAGAATATGTGTGAATGTCCCTTGATTGTTTTACACTGAATATCCAATCATATTTATTGTATTTATATTTGTCACAAATAATTATGTAGTTGATTTATCCTTAACCTAAGGATATAGCCTTTATGAGAGATTTCATCTCAGTTTACATTCCATTGAGACTTCTTTGTTGTTATACACCAAATCACTTTCATTTGGTGTATATAATGTACTTTGAAATAGTATATCATGAATACCTTTATTCTCATGATATCACAAAGTTTTGATTACCTCAACTATTTGTATTCAAGTGTCTCTCTTTTGGTTAGAAACTCTAACTAAAATACCATTTTTAAATGTTTTAAAGACTTATTCTCCTAAATCTTTCTCATTAATGTCCATGTTTTAAAAAATGGTTTTAAGGATTTATTTATATAGACATTAACGTTTTAAAATTAAAACTCATTTTAAAAGTTTCAAAGTGGCATGGGAAACTTTGATTCAAAAACCTATTTTTAAATGGATTCTTGACAAATAGTGTGACTTTTAAATGATTTCAAGAAAAAGGGGGATATTTCTCTCAAATAGTTTTGATGATTATTTTCATCAATGTCAACATCCTTCATTATTCTTGATTGAGATTAATGTGATACAATAATATATTCCATATTATATCGAATGAGTAATGTTTGACTATGGATGTGCTATTTTTATACCATTCATGGTTTGTGGTTAATGTATTGACATTTCATATGCTAGTTTTAATACGAATGTTTTTGTTATGTTTAAACCTGTTCATATGATGAATGCATTGGACTTAATAAGTGACTGGTGGAGCCTGCTATAGCTCCTCGATGCATCGGTAGGTCTCATGAGACAAAATAGTGTCTTGGCACAAGGCCTTGGAAAAATCTTATTTGTAGTCTTGGCACGAGGCCTTGGCTATGTGGTTATGATAGTCAGGAATTATGTATTCCATCATTATAAAAGTGGTTATTGATATTGCATGTGATCATTCGACTAGTAGAATATCCATGTGAGTAAGTAAATGACATTATTTTACTTTATCTTTGCCATTTTATGCTGAAGTTCAAGTTTCAAAGTCTTTTGTTTTAGTTTTAAACTGCCTTAAGTGTTTATGCTTATCTATGAAAACTTCTGCTATAATGTTATCCTTACTGAGCATTTGAGCTCACCCCTTTCAATGATTTATTTTTCCTAGGATTATGAGGAAGTAATTTATGAATGACCTGCAGGGATAGTATGAGGCGATATGAATACAAGATGTTGTTGTAGTTTTTTTACCTTATGATGTAATGTAAGACTTATGAATATATCTAGTGTTTCCAACACTACTAAACTAATCGGTCTTTCGAGACTTGACCCTTTCTGATCATGCAAATGTTATGTAATAATGCACCGAATCTGGGTATCTGGGGTCGGGGCGTTACAGTTGGTATCAGAGGAAATTTAGTAAAAACCTTGGAAACTAGATTTAGTTACACTCTGATTAGAGCACATAGACCTAAGATAAACATTTAGGATTACTATAGAAGAACCTCCTAATATTTGGTATTGTAGAGATTTTTTGAGTTTTCGGAGAAATACATCTCTATGTGGATACAAGCAGGTAGTGGCGGCTCTGGCACAGATGTACCTAAGGGTAAAACCCGAAAACACCGCTTTGAGCTAGACTCGAACGGGAACTGGTGCACGACAACTGGCCTTGCTGCACTCTTGGTTACGACACTCTCGGGGGATATGCTTAGGATAATTTACATTTTCTTTACAAACCGATTTAAAGTATTATATATATAAGATGAGAGTAAATGACCTTGGTTAATCCTATTGTGTTTCAAATTGAGAATATTGTGACATGTTAATATCTACATGATTGTATGACTACAATTACTCACACAATGCTTTCTGGTTTAAGTCAATGGCTGGATTCCAAGGGAGTCATAGTGACATTGAGAATGATGTACAAGGTTGGAAAGGTGGTGGAAATGAGCCAAAAAATGGAATGTTGATAGGTGTAAAAGATATCATCTTTATGCCAAATCAATTTTCCAAAAATATGATCAACAATATATATATTAACCAATTACCAGACTCAAAAAAGAAGAGAAAGGTGATGAATGATAAGAGCTCTATTAGTGGAGACCATGGAGAAAGAAATCCTCAATTTCCGTCTTGCAGGAAATTTGGAAGGAGAAACCTAGGAAAGTGTCTTAATGGGACAAAGAAATGCTTTACGTGCGGGAAGGAAGGACATAAAGTGAATAATTGCCAAAAAAATGAAGATTACTGTGGAAAAAGATAAAAATGGTCCCAAGAATCCATTTACAGTCATTTTCCGTAAATGTAGGGGACCTAGCCATTACCTGAGTGAATTTCCTATTCTATAGGATTTTTTCTTGGTCAAAGAAGATGCTATGTGGAAATAAATGGGTGGATAAATTTTTAAAAATTATTAGTGGTCCTTGTTGAAGGGTTTACTTGGGAATAAATTTCTCTTGTATTTGTAACCCTAATTTTTTCCATGTGAGAATGATATTTATGGAAGAATTATCTTTTCTATTGTGGATATAGTTATAAATAACCATTTGGTTTTATATAATAATTGGGTTTGAGGCAATTACAAATTATTATAATTTGGGATGAAAATGTAAGGTATGAGATAACATTTGTGGTTAAATAATGTTATGGTTATTTTGAGGAATTTATCTCATTTTGGTAATGTTATAAAATATAGTTTTTGAAAAAGGACAACACGTAGACAGTGTGACAACTCATCACGTCGGACAATGTTGTGGGAATTGAACCCACAACCAATGTGCGATTGGGATTTATCGCCTACCACTGGACTACGTGAAGTCCCTGGTTAGTGTGACTATTATTTTTAGTTAAATGATTTTATTTATCAATAAAAACTTGATTTGGGATCTTATTTCTTATGAAATTAATACCCTTAGTATAGGAAAATGATTTGGTGATTAAGTGATCAATGTTATTTTGGAAGTTGTTCGCTTTGTTGAGAACACTATATTCCAAAGGAAAATTGGTTAGTATGGGATTTCATTTTAGGAGTAATGGTGGATTTTTTATCTATGTTTTTATTATGGATTTATAATGATTTGGGTTATTTATGGAAATGATTAGGTTAATTACTTTTAAGTATGTGACTTTAAGATTAATTAATGTCATTTGGAGATACAATTTAACGTGGAAGACTACATTCTTAATAAGTTTTGTTTTTCAATATTAGTTTTGATTATATTAAAGGATTTTAAGGAAAATTGATTATTGAATGGTATTTATTTAACATTGGGGTACTTTTGGTTTAATTTTGGAAATTATGATTAGTTTTTATTTCTCTCAAGGAATATCCTTTTGGTGGATCATTAGATCTTGTACTAACCATTTTGGTTTTGATTAATCTCTAAAGACAATGTAAATATATAGTTCATCCTGCATGGATCATGTGATTATATAGAAGTTTATTCTAGCTCTTCTAGTGTGACCAAGTCTTCTTGAATACCCATCGTTTAAAAAAATGACTTAGTGGTGGAAATTTATTAAAGAATGAAACACTACATAAAATGTAAGTATATATCTTTATATTCTTAGTCCATATCATAAATGAATCTAACCTAAAACAAAAAATGTTGTCTGTTTACTTTCCTATTAGGAGACTAATGGCCATTTGTCCCAACACAAGTTTTTTGTTTTCTTATTTTTAAATTTCTCCTGATCATGATTTCTATCCCTCTCCATCAGAACTTGACACTTAGTTTATCATCCAAATCCATGTTTTCCTACATGGAATCCGACTATGGGTTATCTTGGTTGACCTTTATACCTCTCTTTCTTTCTTTTAAAGTGATAGTTTTATTAACTCTTTTTCCGATGTGGTACTTTCCATTATATTCCCAAGCACAATTTTAAAAATATTGTGAGGACTCAATTTATTGATGGAGGGGATAATGTAACACCCCATGCTTCTACGGTACGCTTCTCTTTGAATAATACGATAGCATGTGTTGTACGCAACATCGAGTTCTAACACACCAAAACCAATCAAACTAGCCGTTATGAATAGTAATACCAACTTCTTGACATTATATATATTTTATATTTCAAAATGGACTTCATTTTTGGTTTCGGAATATCGAAATTATCCTAAGATGAATTTTTGGTTTTTTTCTGAGAACTTCCAATTTCAATGAATAGTAAAAAATACTTAAAAACAACTTTTTTAATCAAAATAATTTATAGTGATAAATTATAATATTGATTGGTTTCAAATTATAATTATAATATATTTTTACCATTTTATCCAATGGTGTTCATTAAAATTAATTTCACTTTGAAATTGGACCTAAACAATTGTCAATCTTTTGATATATATTATTTCTTAAAAAAACGCTATTTGTTGTGATAGTAGGAATTAATTATAAAATTAATTAATGAAACTTGTATGTTTGGAATTTTTTAAAATAGAAATCATTTTTGAATCCGGAATATCAATTATAGCTTAGGGTGAAATTTTGGCATTGTTCTGAAAAACTTCAATTTTTGATGAATAGTGGAACTACTAAGTGGTAGTTAAAAAACCAAATTATTCATAAAAATTAATTTTACCACTTCTGTGAATGGAATTTAGAAAATCCGAGAGACATGGTTAATATCAAGAAGTAAAATGTGGTTCAATGAGATGAAAATAAGTTTTGGTGAATAGTAACTCTTTACTTTTATATACCACGGTTAAAAGTAAATAGGGTAATTAAGGGTAAAAATGATATTAATATTACCCTAACACATGTCATAATTGTATTGGAAAAGTTTTTCTCGACCAAAAACAACCTTAGGAATAAAATATTATCATTTAGGTCTACTTGGAATAGATTAGGACATTTATTATTATTTAATTCAAAGAATAGTTAAATGAGTTAAAATCAAAGTTTATTTACTAAAACATTTTTAATATCGGGTTATACATAAGATAAATTCAATTGTAAATATTAATTAGAAATATAATAAGATTTACTAAATAATTATATTTTATTTATAATTTTTAGTCATTAAATAATTAAATTTATTTTTGACACAATGATGATGAAGTAATTACCATAATAGTGAAATATTAGAATAATTGATATTATAAATACCCAAATAAATATAATTTGAGACTTTTTATGAATTACACTAATTTTATAGGATAATATGACATATTAGGATTAATTTAATTGAATTTTTTCTAAGTAATCATTTTTTATGAGTTTCACAAAAATCAACTATTGAATAGTGTCAAAATTGACATAAAAGAATGTTTAAAACAAATATTATATTATTAATTGATATAAAATTCTTAAAAATATAAGGTTCGGCCAAGAGACTTATATCATGATATTTGTATCATTTATGGACCACTTGGGGGTATCTTGTATGTATATAGTAAGTTTATTAACTATATAATATAAAAATACAAAGTGACATTGTAAATGTCAAACTAATTAACTAAGAGTTAAAACTAAAAGATAAGGTTAATATAGTAACCCAAACCCATCTAAATTATATTGGTTGAATGTTTTTCGACCTATCCCCACCTTATCCTTTTAAAAATGAACTTTTGATCCATTAGAAACCGAATATGAATTTATTATAAATTAATATTTCTAGTTTTTCCAAAGGTGCCCCTCACCCCTCTTATAAAAGGGCACTCCTCCTTCTCATTTATTCACACCATCAAAGCCTTTTGGTTCGGCCAAACCCTGACCAAATACTCTCTAAACTTCCCTCACTACAACCTAGAGGCATTAGTTTGATCATAAATCCAACCTATGGACCCCTTTTGATCAAATAAAAAAGAAGAACCCGAAGAAGAGGTAATGTTTTCACCACCCCTTTTCAAGATTCTTTCTTCTTCCACTTATTATTTCTTTGTTATTACAATTATAAAATAATAACTCCAGTATATTATATATACTGTGATGTTATTATAAATATGGTACATCCATATTCATTATTCTATCCACCCTTTGAATAACATGTCACCATTCGTGCGTACGTACGTCTTACCGTCTCCACGTCGTGGTGTAATTGTTATTCAATATATTATTATATTGATGGGTATAATAATGATGTTTAATTCATGTAAAAAATAAATATAACATGATAATTATTATTTATATATAATATACCATCGAATTATATATTATTTTAATATCAAAAGAATGATATTGTCGCTCATGCATACGTACGGACTACCATCTCCACGAACGCGATAAGATTCATTCTCCATCATATCCATTCAAGTGTAATTATCATTTTATGATTTAAAAATAATGTTTAAGAACTTTATATCATTATGGACATGAATAATATTCAACCTATCCATGAAAAACATGGCTTACGTAACAAAACATATAAAAGAAAATGAGTAAGTTAACACCGGAAACAACGATAATTCTAAGATATTATTAACAAAGCTATGTTAAAAGATCATATATGATATCATATTAATTTATATGATTCATTAATAATTTAATAATAATTATTTTAACATTATACAGGAGGATAAACTACCCCCAAACAAAGAAAAGTACAAGGTAAGGGGTTTCTTATCTTAGTTTTAATTCCATGAGAATTCCATTGTTCACCACTTATGTGGTGTTTGTACTGCCCATGTTTGTATTCATTGTGTAATATACATTAATTCATGTATATTTACATCATCATTGTATGATCCTTCTTTAATGGGTGTATGTCTTGTATGTTACCAAATCAATAAGGGAATTTGAAATTTCAATTTCCACTCATTCGGATTTACGCATACTTCATTAATTATTTTACTCCAAGATTATGTGTGGAATCACTATTCATTTGATTATGTCATAATTTCCACTCCCCTTTCTGTGGATATACTTTTTATACACATAATCACTCCATTGATAAATTCTCAATTCATCGGTCTAAACTTTATAAGATTAATTTTTACTCAATCTCGATTTGTTGAGATAAACATCCAATTCATTTGTGTCATTTTTACTAGAATATGTGTGAATGTCCCTTGATTGTTTTACACTGAATATCCAATCATATTTAGTGTATTTATATTTTTCACAACATAATTATGTCTTTGATTTATCCTTAACCTAAGGATACGTCCATTATGAGAGATTTCATCTCAATTTACATTCCCTTGAGACTTCGTTGTTGTTATACACCAAATCACTTTTATTTGGTGTATATAATGTACATTGACATAGTATATAATGAATCCCTTTATTATCATGATATTAAAATGTTTTGATTACCTCAAGTATTTGTATTCAAGTGTCTCTCTTTTGGTTAGAAACTCTAACTAAAATACCACTTTTAAATGTTTTAAAGACTTGTTCTTCTATATATTTCTCATTAATGTCTATGATTTAAAAAAAGGTTTTAAGGATTTATTTATATGGACATTAAAGTTTTAAAATTAAAACTCCTTTTAAAATTTTCAAAGTGGTATGGGACACTTTGATTCAAAAATCTATTTTCAAATGGATTCTTGACAAATAGTGTGACTTTTAAATGGTTTCAAGAAAAAGGGGGATATTTCTCTCAAATAGTTTTGATGATTATTTTCATCTATGTCAACATCCTTCATTATTCTTGATTCGAGGTTAATGTGATAAAATACAATCTTCCATATTGTATCAAATGAGTTATGTTTTACTGTGGATGTGCAATTTTTATACCATTCATGGTTTGTGGATAAAGTATTGACATTTCGTATGCTGGTTTTAATACGAATGTTTATGTTATGTTTAAACCTGTTCATATGAGGAATGAATTGGACTTAATAAGTGACTGGTGGAGCCCTCTATAGCTCCTCGATGCATCAGTATGTCTCATGAGGCAAACTAGTGTCTTGGCACAAGGCCTTGGAAAAATCTTATTTGTAGTCTTGGCACGAGGCCTTGGCTATGTGGTTATGATAGTCTGGCATTATGCATTCCATAATTATGAAAGTGGTTATTGATATTGTATGTGATCATTAGACTAGTATAATATCCATGTGATTAAGTAAATGACATTATTTTAGTTTATCTTTGCCATTTTATGCTGAAGTTCAAGTTTAAAAGGCTTTTGTTTTAGTTATAAACTGCCTTAAGTGTTTATGCTTATCTATGAAATCTTCTTCTATAATGTTATCCTTACAGAGCATCTGAGCTCACCCCTTCAATGTTTTATTTTTTCTAGGATTATGAAAAAGTAATTTATGAAAGACCTGCAGGGATAGTATGAGGCGATATGAAGACAAGAAGTTGTTGTAGTTTTTTTTACCTTATGATGTAATGTAAGACTTATGAATATATCTAGTGTTTCCAAGACTACTAAACTAATAGGTCTTTCGAGACTTGATCCATTGTGATCATGCCAATGTTATGTAATAATGCACCGACTCTGGGTATATGGGGTCGGGGCGTTACACTGAGTGAGACTTCACCAACGGCAGTGAGCCAGGGGGAGTCAACGGTAGTGACCCGAGGGACGCAGTGAGCTATCCCTGAACTTTTGTGAAGTAAGTGTGCCTAGGACAGAGTGACTGTACCCAAACCTTTATAATCTATAGCTAGTGAAGAATAGTGGATTTAGGTACGACCGACAACTTGTCGGCGTATGCTCCTTGGACGTAGCCCTTAGTGGTGAACCAAGTAAAAATAGTTGTGTCATCTCTCTGCATGTGAATGTTTCATTGCTGATAATATCCATCATACAGGTTGAAGTAGTTCCTACCAACATGGGAACAAGATCCACAACATTAAGAATAAAATGTTGACACCCTTATTCACCCCTCATCTCTCAGGGTGTCCTGGGGTCCTACAATATTCTCTTCATATAATATATCATTTATAGTTTGTTAAAAACCATTCATTATTTTTACAATTCCTGTTGTTAATTTGTTAAATTTATGTACGTTTTACCGTGATATTTTTTTAATTAATAATTAAATGGTTATATCATCTCAAGAATTTACACTATGATTTTAATATCATATTTATCCATTATATATCTGTCAAGGATAAATAATAATATTTATAGATAATAAATGGAATGGACTTTTCATGGAGATGGTAAGTCGTACGTAAGCATGAACACAACATCCATATGTTTTTCATATTTTAACGAATGAAAATTAAATGATATATATATACTTGTATATTATAATTATTGTACCCAATTAATATAATATAGTAAATATGTGTTTAGTAAAATTACAGTTAATAAGTTCCATGTTTATTGTAAATGAATCACAACACATTAATGGGGCAGTAGTCCATAGGTCCACAAGAGATCTTATCATATCTATAAAAAAGGAATATGTAGAGTTATGTATTATAAAATAATTTTAAAAAATAAAGATGTTATAAATATGATATATATGATATGTAATTAAATTTTCCATTATAACGACCACCATGATAGGTGGTAAGTAAAAAACGAATAATCATCATATTATGAGGATGTTGTTCGTCTTTCACGTAAAAAATATGTTTATCACCCATTAGATAAAGGTGTTTGTAAGTGTAATTCTAAAAACCAATAGAAAAAAATCATAGTATATTTATATAAATAGTTTAAATAAATAATCTTTACATGGTAATCTATTTGATAGGATCTTTTTTGAATATATGTGATTTGATTGGTTTGAGGAATGAGAAAAAGTGGTGGCCTTTTTAATTGGATGAGGAGTAACGCCCTTGTAATATTTGGACAATGGAGTTCTTGCAAAAAATATTTTTTAGCATGTATCCATTAGTAGACTAAATTAGATCCATTTTTGGATAGGGTTGAAATATATCATCCCAATATCTCTTAAACAAGTTTATAGATCATTTTCTTGCTTCTGTTTTGGGGTTTGTCCCTTATGATGCTTAATTTAACGTTAATAGTTATAATTAATTTTAATCACTTTCACTATTCGATATTGTAAAAAAAAATATTCTTATTAGAAATTTTTAGTTATAAATATTCCAAATATAGAATTAATTTATCAAAATTCAAGTAAAAAGAGTGGACGAAATTAATTTTGATGTCATCCCACATGCGGGATGACAATGTATGTAATTTTAATGTAGAAACAATGAAACTTTTGACAGGTTTTGACATTAAATATCAAAGTGAAATTAATCCCAATTTGAAATATTTGATTAATTGACATATATTATATATAATAATACAATAAAACCAATTTGAAATTTATTTTAACCCTATAAAAATTTAGATAAAAATGTAGGTTTGAATTAAAATTTAGGAACATTAATAAGGACTCGCTCGGGGTGGCCGTAGCAGGTTCGTCTCATTTTCGAGGATGGTGAAAACTATTGTGCTGGTACCACATGTGGGGTATGGAACATCATCTTCATATAAGGTAGTGTATATTCCTTTTTTCATTTTTTTCCAATCACAAACTATATCCCCCATTCACTGAGTTTTCATTGTCTTACAGGTTACCGATTTGTATCCATGATTCCCTAATCTCACTATCTCTCTTATGGAGTTTTATGAATCTTATAATCTCCCTATGAAAACTTTTATTTCTCAACTATCTATGAGATGGAATTATTTGGATGATTTTGACCGTTTCATCTTCAGTTACTGGGATTTTCAAGATTAGGCTATTGTTAGTTTTCCCGATAGTAAGAATATTAAGATACTATTTTCTTCAGATGAGGATTTGATCAATGATTGGGCTACGTGTCACCATAGTTGAAACGGATCACACTTCTTCCTCTTTGTATGGACCAAAAAAATCATTTTAAATGTGATTCCCCCTAAATATCTATTTTGGTAAGCTTTACAAACCTCCATTTATGGATTCAATAAGTTGTGACCTATAGGATGCTAGGGAATATTGTAGGATGGCGCTTCTATTCTGATAGGCATAACATGCCTTTTTTCTATTCTAATAATCATTGTTCATGTGTGGAAGTTGATGCCTCAAGAAAACTACTTGATTTTTATTGGATGACAGTACAATAAGAGTATTGTTTTAGATAGAAAGTTGTGTATGAATCCAATGTTTATTATTGTACGATGTGTACGAGAATAGGTCTTTTTTAGAATTTTCTGGGGAGGGTCTAGAAAACCTTCTATTCAAGTGGGTTTAGATTCAGGTGGAAATGCCAAGGCCCCTACGATAGGTGGTGTTGAAGGTTCTTCTGGTCGGGGGCATGTGTAAGTGAATAATGTGGAAAAGGATACCTAATGTGAATCTCCGGGAAGAAATCCATTAGTTTGTGATATATTCATTAGGATGAGGATAGACCTGGATGTTCTTGTACTATAGTGATTGACTCTATTGAGAAAAGTATTCTAGAGTTGGGGAAGGAGACTATTTCTTTGGAGATTTAAATAGTGAATGATGCAGAATTCAAGACTTCCTTGGGCACATCATATGTTGATGTAGTGTCTAAGGTGATTTATTTGTGCTAGAGGTCAGGAAATGACTGCTACTGATTGCAGTGAGGTTACACCTACATGCCAAAATTCCTTGATAAAATATCTATAGATTGAAGACCTTGTCAGGTTTAGTCATTGCAATGAGGTGGAAAAAATCTATTTGGGTAATCATTTTGAATGACTTCCAATTGATGATCTGGTTCAATACGTTAAGGGTGACCCATCCACATTCCCCTTGGATGGGAAGAACTGTATGAGCGAGTCTAGTGTAGGTGAATTTGAGGAGGATTATGGAGATAGGTCTCTGAGCCCAAAGAGACAAAGGATCCTGAAGGTAATTTGTAAAGAGAGAAAGGATTACACATTTTTTCACATCTAATAGAGACAAGGTCAGAAAAGAAGTTGAAAGACTAGTATTCAAACAACGAAATGTAATTTAATATGATCATTGAAGAAGAAGTGGTTTAACATGTTTTTTCACTCAGTGTTATTGAATAAAATGTTTCCAAAAAATATGTGGAGGCCATTGTAGTTCACTATCAGTGATGAGAAATATATCTTGATCAAAAATTAGGATCTGATTCATTTTGGAAGATTCAATTGTTGGAAGATCACACTTGTGGAGTATATCCAGTCCCAGGACATGTTGGCCTTTCATGTTAAGGATCTATTAACGGAGGAACCAGCCACATTGGTAACCAATATTTATTGGAAATTGTTTAGGGGGATTAATTTTAGAAGGCTTAAATATTTTTAAAATGGATATGTCATCTCCTTTTGTTGTTGAACTCGCGGTCTCAGACATTTTCCTCGAATGTGTTTGAATAATAAAAATTTAATTTTCAGAAATTTAAATTTTTGTATTTTTAACTATTCACTTCGAAATTAATCTTCAATAAAAATAACCAAAAATTAACAATAAACTACTTTTTATATATATCATTATAAAATGATGTCTATTTAGACATATTACATCAATTAAATTATTAAAAATAAATTTTAAAATAAGTTGTGTAGTAAATGGTGTGGAAAATGCCTTAATAAAAATAAAGTATTTTATAAAAAAAAATTGACCTTTTCTTATACTTGTCAAATATGTAGGAGTAATAACAAAAATATTACATTGAATATAATATATATATATATATATCAATGTAATTTCAATCACTAAAATAAAATATGTTATTTTTTATGGTAAAACAACTTTGGGAGAATAAAAATAGTAATATATTCATTTATATTAAAGAATCATTCATGTTAAATTATAATAATTTTTTTAAAAAATAAATCATTATATATTGTTGTAAACAAAAAATTATTATAGGTTATTTCACCCTTTTCATATAAAAAAAATAACAAAAAGGTTATATCTTAATAAATTATATTATATTTTATTAATATATCATTTTTTACTAAAACCCAATGAGAATATAACATAATACATTTGAAAAAATATGTTTTTGATTTAAACATACACTATCTTGGATTTATTTTCATTTCAAGATATATCATAGATTAAATTTATTTAAACTGGAAAAATAATTAAATTCTCTGTATATTATATTCCCTTACATGCTAGGTTATGCATGTTAGACATGATATCAAAAAAATGTTCGTGATTTATTATTTCATGGTGTTATGCATAAGACATAAATCATAATGGAATCAAAGAACCTGATCCATGACAACATTATTTTAGAATAATTAATTTTTCACATGCAGATTAGATAATACCATTGTAAACATGTATAAATACATACCTGTTCACTCAATACACCTAGTATATGAAAATAGTCCCTCATATAAATATTCCAAAATGAAACTAGGTCCACCCATAATATTATTAAAAATAAACATAGGCCCAAAAATTATACAATGAACTTGTAATCATCTTCACTAATTATATTTTGAACATGTAATAATGTTCATTCATAACACTATGAACATGTAATTAGGTTCACAAATAACATATTTACATATGGGTTATCAATATTTCCTTAATGACTTAAGAGAGATATTGGTCCCATCTATCACATTATGAAAATAATAAGTATATGTGACAGAAGATAACAATAATTTCATCATTTCATAACTGAAGAAATACAATTTCATTCACAAAAATAGTTTCATATTAAGACCTACGAAAATGGGTTATGTTTAATTATCATTTCATTATATAATAAACCATTTAAATATAACATCTTGTTATTAGATTTTATCATATTATAACCAATGGAAGAAAAACTAATTTCATTAACATCATATCATCATAAACCTGTCATAGAAAAAATTATATTGTATCCTTGTTTTATATACACATTAAATTATAAGTTACATAAAAGGATCATATCATAGAATGAGAATTATTTTAAAAAATAAATTACACATATCATTACATAAGGAATATAACATTTCATTGAAAATAAATTTGTAAAACTAAAAACTGATAAAAGTTTTTATAAATCATTTCTTTGGAAAATATAATTGAAAAAATTAAATGTTATCCTTGAAAATCATTTAAATCATTTCTTAAAGAAAATTACATTTCCATTTTAAAATAACATCTCAAAATAGAAAAAATTTTGAAAAAAACATTTATTTGAAAATAAACATGAAAAATTATAATGGACGATTCAATGAAAATAATTTTCATGATATTTTCAAATTTGTTTCATGATGTAGATGTTATAAAATTATTTTTTCCCCATTTTTTTTGAATGGAAAACATTTATTTTTTATAAAATGGCATGGATATTCCTTTATAGTTTTGTTTTAAAATTATAACATGCATAAAAATGTTTTTAAAAAATAATTTGAAAAATTACGAAAAAAAATTTCGGAAACAATATTTTAGATGAAAAATTGGTTTTCTACTGAAGATAGAAATAAATAATATTTTTACTAAACATATTATTTTGATACCTTTTTAAATAAAGTGAAGAAAATTATAGAAAAATATTTATTCTAAATAAATAAATAAATAGAATTCATTTGTTTATTGAGATATATATATATATATATATTAATATTTCATTATTTGAAGCATGATTATGAATAATCTCAATATCCAATGAGATTTTACCATAAATAACCTACCACATTAGTAACATTGAATCGTATGCCCCTGGAAATAAAAAAAATAAATTGAATTAAAATTATCACGATAAAATAAAAATTCATGAAATTAATTCTAAATTGGTTTTTATATACACATCAAAAAAAGATAACAACATAATAAAATGTTGATCTCGATGAAATAAAATTGCGACAGAAATCCCATACAATATTTGGTATTATTGAATCCTAATACCCATGAAATGTTGATATAAAATTTAATGTGTAAATACCTATAATTGTTAGTTTTATCTTAATCAATAGGTTTTTAGTATGTATATACACCATATAAAAAAGTATTTGGGTGTATGACATGTGTCTCAAGGAAGAAAAAAGTGAGAAAACAAATCCCAAACTAATATAAAAATATTTTTCATACAAAGCCCTAATAAAGAAATAATTAAATTAAAAATTAATTATAATTTATAGGGGGATATTAATGATATAACATTTCAATTATGATGTGTATTAATAGTGGTGAATTTTCATATATCTCTATTAAGAAAAGAGATATTATTTATCTCTTACCATATGTTTTGAATCCCTTCATACTCGTTCACCCCTACTTTATAATGATTATAATTTTACTATAAAAATATTTTTGAAAAATATTTATATATATAATAAATTTATGATTTAAATATTACCATTGTTTATCATATTATTACCAATTTATTATTAAAATCATGTTTTGGGTAATAATCGCTTTTTTTTCATAAATGTTTTGATTTGTTATTTTTTGTCCTCTTACTCTGATCATGGTTTCCTTAATATATATAATAATAATAATTAGAAAATAGTAATATTTATATATCTACTATATTTTTCAAAAATATAATGAATTATTGTTTGATAAAGGATTTATGTTTTAATCGCGGATATGGTATATTGTACATATGTTTGGGTAATGTTTCCTTTTTTCAACTATCATTATGGAAAGGAGGCAACTGATATTTGATCATTTAGGAATTATAATTGAAACATAAAATATTAATTATTTCTTTAATAAATATGTATACATATCATAAAAGTGGTGTGGTGATGCAAAGAGAGTGTCACATCACTTCATGAAGGCAATAGTCAACATGTACATGAACGACGATATCATCCTTCCTTGAGTAAATAGTTTAAGAAGAAAAAGATATATTATGTTATCATAATGATAAATATCTAATAAATATTATAAATATTTCAAATATATCACATATATTCAATAAATTTATCTATATTAACATTCATTTAATTTGTTACTGAAAAATAAATCACATCTATTCGCTAGGGAATACTACACCATAGAAATGTCAAACGTTATTATATCCCCTACAAAATCGATGTAAAATGTTATTTATGATAAAATGTATTAAAATGTATAATTATATTATTAATTATATATATATATAATTTTCATTCATCTTCATATCTATTTTATATAGGTGGTAATGGAAAAAAGGACATTGGTTCATGAGCCGATAGTCCACTATTATAACATTTCAACACCTAAAATCTTGTATCATGTGCTGAAAACTAAAACATTACATTACATGCATTTATTATGATAATTATGACTGAAATTTTTACATAAAAACATTATTAAATAAAATTAGAACATGGATGAGATATGAAATGGAGGACCTTTTAAGTTTAGAGTTTTATAGAATTATGAGATACTCATACACAAACAACTCATATAAAATTATACTCATAAATTTTCATAAGTAAATTTCAACAATTTAACCATGATTTTCTTACTTCACAATAAGTCTTCAACATCACCCTCATGATATCCATTATAGATATAAATGTATCAACATCAGTCTTCCAAACATGGGGAAATAGATATATTACAAAGATTTAGCTCAAATGCCCAGCATGGGTAGACATAAACATAAAAAATTAAATCTCATCAACAAGAATAAGAGTACATAAGTGAATAATGAATTGAAAAATGTTTTTGACAGAAATGTAAATTAAAACATACACATTAATAGATAGATCATCAAAAATGAATAAATGGAAAATTGAAGGCTCATTAGAATCACTAATCATGACCCATATTAAATCAATCTAAATCATTAGAAACATTATAAACATATACCATGAATAAATAAATATATAAATGTACATTGGTATATAATAATTCTGTTCCCACATAAAAATGGAATAAACACATGGTCAACATCCACATATGCCACTCTTATAAATGTAATATCAATATGACCGACTCACATGCCCATTGTATTGGCGGGCTATCCTAGACCCAATCGTCATAGGTCTATCATGGAACCACACATCAATTATTCATGTAACATTGAAAATTAATCACATATAATTAACCCATTAAAAAATGTATCAATAATAGTATATTTGAAACATGATAAACACATGTAATAAAAAGGCCTAATAGTAGCCCCTTTGAATCCTGATTAACACATGGAAAAGAAATTTTTTAAATAACAATAACATTAAATGCATGATTAAACCAAGGAAAGGAAATGATTTAAATAAAAATATTCTTAAAAAACACATAATCCATCCAAGGAATAAATAAATATGGAATAAATACAATATATCATTAGTGGAGGATAATTAACAATATATCTTTCTAATGTTGATGAATGAAATAACTATTAAAGATCATTGCACAATTCCTAAGGAAAATAAAATTATTATATTGATCCTTTTTAAATCATTTTTTTAAAATCAATTTTGAAATAAATTTTATTTAAAACAATTATGTTTACAATGAAATGTATTTTTGAGGAAATTAAGGTGGGTAAATAAATACATGTCGTATGAGATAAAGAGAACATTTCTTTTTCATGATACAAATGTTAGAAAATTTCTTTTTTGAAAAAAGACAAGATTATTCCCTTGAAAATATATGTAAAACAAAAATTGGTAAAAATTCATTTAATAAATCTTTTCTAAATGTATAAAAACATTTTATTGAAAATATATTTAGAAAATTGGGTTTTTATAAGAAAAAATGATCTGGGAAAAAAGAGACAACAATGTTTGGTTTTTTTAGAACATTTTAGAAACATTTTGATTATGAAAAATTTCAAAAAATGGTTTTAATACACTTAAAATACATGAATAACAATAGGGTTGAAATATTAAAGGATTTATATAAAAATTGTCATGTAATTTCCTTGAATGGAAATAAAAGATCATATAAAATATTCTTGAGGAAAATAAACATTAATCATTCCAATGCATCATAAACCCCTATAAAAATTATAATCATTGAACCCATTAAAGGAATGATAATAAATAAAAAATATAATATCAAGAGAATAATGAAATTCATCACATAACATGGAAGATGATATAGAAGCTCTTGAGGTCCATTTAGGAAAAAACCCTAAACCAGGCGAAGAGGTTGAGAAATTCAAGGGGAAGAAGTTCGGTGAGATTGATGATGAAGGTCTAATCACGCAATCAGATCAATTTTGTCTTGGCGTGAAATGGAAATATAATAAATCAGAACATAAATATGCCTCTATTCATGGGAAGAGTTTCGCATATGTGGAAAAAAGGATGGACGATCCACATTCATGGGCTGTGAAGAGGGTAGTTCAATAAGATTTATTCGGAAGGGTCGTATTGCATAGTATCGGTGAATAAAGCCGCTGTTGAAGAGAGGGTAAAATTGTTTGTGTTCTCAATTGTAGCTCATGTTGTGATTCCAAAAGTGGTGCGGCCATGGAAATTTCATGAGCTTATAGTTAGATTGGAGGAAATATGGGGCTTCATTGATTGGAAGATGACATCCATGGGGCATGGGTTTTACCATGTCATTATCCCCTATAATGAATGTAAAAGGTGCACATGTAGTGTGGGATCTGTCCCCTTACATTTTGGTTTTCTCCAAATTCATGAATGGGATCGTAACTTTGATCCATGTTCGGTCAATAACACCTTTTCTCAGTTATGGATCCGTATTCATAAACAAATTTTTCTCTATTGGCACCCTCAAATCTTGTGGGACATTGCATCATCTGTAGGGAATCTGATCAGGCTTGATAAGTAAACTGATAATCCTATTTTTGGACTCTACGTGAGGATTTTAGTGGAAGTGGACATGTCAAACACCCTAGTGGAAGAGGTTGTCTTCAACACTAAGGATGATAGTGTTAATCCTGAGATAGGATATGAGAGGAAACCAATGTTTTGTCTCAAATTCCATATATTTTGACACACATTATCTGAATGAAACAGGAATAAGGTCTACTCGCTCTTCAATATCTGAGGGCATGATGTTGGTAGTTGTCAAAGATTGAAAATTGATCAGGGCTATTCAAATCCAGATGCTCATTACAAGGGGCAGGTAGGGAATGATGATGTGGAGGCGCAGGGTGTTACCTTAGAATCAAATGCTGATAACGTTCCCATTTTTGAGAATTACAATGGCCTAGGGAATCCTTTAAAATATCCCTATTTGTTGTTGACTGTTGATAAGGACCGAGACAATAAAGATGTAAAAAATATGCTGGATAACAATACAGATTTTGGGGGTAAGAGGGATCCGCATACAGAGGATGTTGAGTTGGTGGTCTCCATGATGCCTCAGATCCTTCTGGGGAGCCATCATTTGGACCTGAGAACGTTGATTTTCCCAGTAATAAGGGATCTAGTGACCAAGATATGCAGGATTCTATATCTCATAAATCCCCTTTGAGAGAAGATAAACTAGGGAAGGAACCTACAGATGAATTCTCCCATATACCATTATCAAAGGTGGAAAAAAGGATGCATCCTGCCTCCTTTAATATGCCCATCAGTTCTGAGGATAAGATTATCCCACTCTATGATGATGATTGTGAATCTACCAAGGTTGGGGACGTACCCAGTGAATAAATGTATAAGGTTGAATCAGACACTATTGAATGCCTAGTTGTAAGCTATGCTGGACCCTACACAAGGCAGAGGTCTTCTAATAAATGAATATAATGTTTTGGAATTGTCAGGGTCATGGGAATTCTCCCACGGTCAGAACACTAAAGCATATTATCATGACTAATAAACCCATGTTATTGGGTATTGCTGAGCCAAGAATGAAATTTTAAAGATGGATGTCCTTTAATTCTAATGCCATGGGTTTCTCTCTTACTGAAACCTACCAACAGGAGAACGAGAATGAATCTATATGGGTGTTAAAACACAACAGTGTCACAATTGATTCTCTTCAAAATTATCAACAACCAGTTACTCTTTTTTGCTACTTTCTGTCCAACTCTTTCTGTGTGACTTTTGTCTATGATTATAACCAGTACATTAGAAAGAGACCCCTATGGAACACCATTCTCACCATTTCTGAAAACATGTCTACTAGATGGATTCTTCTTGGTGACTTCAATACTATTTTGAGGGCTAAGGAGAAAACATGGAGAAATTTTTGCAGAGCTTCAACAAAAGAATTTTCTTTCTTCATTGATCATTGTAGATTGTATGAAGTTCCCATTTTCGGAGCATATTTTACTTGGAACAGATACACTCTAAATGAGAGGTAGGTAAGTAAATTATATAGGTTCTTTGTGAAAATGAATGACATGAGTGATATGATGGAAATTTCTGGCATGAATTTACCCAGAATTCATTCGGATCATAATCCCATGCTGATTGATCTCTATTTTAATAACCTGAGGGATGAACCATTACCTTTTATGTTCAATAACACCTGTTTGGTTATTCCTGGGTGTAGGGAATTAATATTTGAGGATTAGAATTCAGATGTATCAGGTAGCTCTTTACACATACATACCTCCATGTTGAAAATTGTGAAATCTAGACTCAAAGAGTGGAGTAAAAAATCCTTCTCCAATATTGTAAATGATATTAAAGAGTAGGAATCTAATTTACTATGTTTTCAGTAGGGGAATTTGCATCAGGACACCCCATCTCAAGAATAAATACAAGCTACCTCAACTCTTTATAATCTCTTGACCCTTAAAGATAATCTGGACCGGAATCAATTAAATGATAAGTGGCTTAAGGATGGGGATAAAAATTCATGATTTTTTCACTGCATGCACAGGGAGAAATAGGTTAAGAGAACTCTCAGTTCTTTAAAGATATATGATTCAATTCCCATATCTGAAAATGACATTGCTAATGGTGTGACATGTTATTTTGAAAAATTATATTCTGATTCTGGGGAGAACAGCTCAAATAAAATTATTAGTTGTGTTGAATCTAGTGTGGATGATAACTAGAACAAAAAGCTCACTGGGACACCTTCTCAAAAGGGAATTCATTTTGAAATTTTTTCTTTAAATATGGATTGTGTTGCTGGTCATGATGGTTTTACAAACAAGTTCATTATGTTTAAGTGGGATATCATTCACATTGATGTGATCAATGCTGTTAAAAAATTATTTCATTATTACTTTATACTATTTGCGATTAACTTTAATTTTATTTCATTGATCTAAAGAAGGATTATGCCTTGGATATCAAAGATATCAGACCTATTTCCATTGGGAACTCCATTCTGAATAAAATTAGTAAAATCAGGTCACTCCAACTAGGTGTTGTTTCTAAAAATATTGTCTCTATCAACCAGTTTGGATTTGTTCCTGGGAGAAATATTCTGAATTTCCTTTTCACTTCTTCAGAGTGCATTAATATTATGAAAAGAAACATTCAACATGGTAACATGGATCTAAAGGTAAACACACCGAAGGCCTTCAATAAAAAAAGGTGGGAATTTATCTTCTCAATTCATAAGATGCATGGATTTTCAAAGAAATTCATTGGTTTGGAATTTTCTATATTGAATAGAGCTTGTCTGTCCATTCTTGTCAATGGATCCCCCATGGGTTTCTTTCAATGTACTAGAGGAGTCAAGAAAGGTGATCCTCTATCTGGGCTTCAGTTCTCTATGGCTGAGGATTATCTGAGTGTGTTTCCTCATGACCTTGTCAACAATGGTATATATCAAATAATGAGGGCAAGAAGGAATTGTTTTTCTCCATCACATTTATTCTATGCAGATGACATTCCCATGTTTTGTATGGCTAACAAAAAACAGTCTCTTATATTAAGAACATCTTCCCACATTATGAAGAAGTTTCATGTCAGGTAATCAACTAAAATAAATCCTTTGTTGTTTTTGGTGAAGGAATTAGAAACTTGAAGCAAAACAGGGTTTCTCGTAGACTTGGTGTAAAAAGAGGTACATTGGACTTTAATTACCAAGGGATTCAATTGTTTTGGGGAAGGATGAAATGTGCACACTTAGAGGGTATTTCTTTGAAAATTACCAATCTGTTGGCAAGATGGATTGGGAAGACCGTGTCCTAGGCTGGGAGAGTTTGCCTTGTCAACTCTATTATGACTTCTATGTTTGTCTACTCCTTTTTTGTTTATAGATGGCTTGTAGCTCTTCTTGAGGATTTGAGTGGAATGATACAAAAATTCATTTGGAATGGCTCAATTCACCAGAGGAAACATGTTACTATTGCCTGGAAAAACTGTATCAAGCTAGTTAACATGGGACGAATGGGTATTAAGGATGTCAGAATATTTAATAATTCTCTCCTTCAAAACTTCACTTGGAGGCTTCTCTCCAAACATGATTTCTCTTTCGAATTTCTGGTTGATAGGTTTGTTTATAGACTACAAAACAGTATGTGTGTCTATCTAAAATCTCTTTTGTGGTCTCTAATAAGGACTGCATAATAAAATATCATGTCTTAATCGATATGGCATGTATGTCATGGTTCTCATCTCAATATCTGGAGTACTCCTTGGTTTTCCTCCTCTATTAAGGATTATGTTAATATCCCACATTCTCTGAGGAACATGTCTATCTCTAAACTGAATGGAAATGTTGATGCTTATGATATCATTCCTAGTAATCTTCGTATGGAAATTACAAACTATGATTATGCTGATACTGAAATTTTAATGTGGAAATCTTCTCTCAATGGTTCCTTTTTCAGCAGAGATTGTTATAATAAGAAATGTGGTCTGAGTTCTGTAATCCCTTCATGGTTGGAAGGATTTCTTCAGCCCTACATTCCACCAAGTTATTATCTGTTGATCTGGAGAATTTGGAAAAACAGACTGCATATACAGTGCGTGTTACAGCACAAAGGCTTTAATCTAGCATCGGTGTGCCACTTGTTAATTAACAATGATGAATATATTTCACATCTGTTTTTGCAATGTGTATTTTCTTCTCTCCTTTAAATGTATGTGAAATCAACATTTCACGGCTGCCATTATTTTTTATCATTTCAATCACTGCTCAGTTCATTCCTTAATATTGATTTCAGTGATCAAGTGAAATCTTTGTTTATTGCTGTTATTGTCTTTGTTTTATCTTTTATCTAGAAATCATGGAACAATATTGTCTTTAACAATGTGAACCCTTCCTTCCAGGATGGTGTTCTGGTTGTACATCGAAGCATCATACTTTCTTCGATGATTCAAACTGGTTCTATGAACAATGATGTATCTGACATTGTTCTCTTGATATCTTTTGGTGTTCGTGGCCGGGATAGGATGCCAAGAATGGTCATGTACATTCTGTGGATTCCACCTATTTCTGAATGGTTAAAAGTGAATGTTGACGAGGCGGCCTCTGGTGCACCGGGTCCTGCTGAATGTGGTGGAGTTTTCAGAACTCATTGGGGCTTCGCTAAGGGAATTTTCTTTCATTATGTTGGGTATGCTCATACGATTGAGGCTGAAATTTGGGCTATGCTCAAGGCTATCAGGTATACAGAGCGTTATGGTTGGCGTAAAGTTTTTTTGGAATCGGATTCCTCTGTTGCTGTGCAGATTTTGAAAGATCGATCTCAGAATGTTCCGTGGTGGATGATGTCTGCTTGGATCTCTTGCCTTAGTCTTATTGAATGCTTATTTCTCGATGCATCTCAGGTGTATTGAGAAGCTAATTAGGTTGCCGATGCTCTCCCCAAAAGTAAAATCATGGATATTAGTTCCAGTTGGCAGTTTATTCTGCCTGTATATTGTGACATTTTGGTTTTCAATGATCAGGAAGGTTCTTCGTAAACACGGCTTTGTAAGGCTTCCTGTTTCTGAGTCACATTTTACTTTTTATTCATTTTTTTATAGTTTGTTGGGAGTAGGATTCTTCTTATCTGTCGAACCTTTTGGCTAAAGGAATAAATGTGTATAACATATCAAATTTCCCCAAGAAGGATAATTGTGACTAAAAACTCTTACCACTTTGGTAACATCAAATCCATAAACCCCATGAAATAATAATTAATAAATAATGTTTTTAAATATAATAATTAAAAATTATTTCATTTTATAATATATAAATATATGGGTATTAGAAACCCCAAAAAATAAGTATGCGATAAAGATAACATTTTTCTCACATATGTTAAAGGTAAGTTTAAAACCCCTCATAAAAAGGGTAACCATTAAAATTTGAAATCTGTAAAACAATAATCTCTTTGAAAAAATTGAATAATAAATAAAATTCATTTTATAAAATTCATATGAGTAGCATATACACCATCTAAGATAAACTAGGTTATTATAAAAAATTATATCTTAATGAAATGTAAATTGAGATGAAATACCATACCATGAATACAACATGTCACTGTGGTCTTTATATTACTGAATAATATAGTATAAAAAAAATTAAATTCTTTATATATTTTTTAAAAGTTATAATTTCATTTACATCACTTATTACCATTCTCTATACAACCACTTCAACAATTAAATTATTGTCTGGTGTTTGAACCAAATTTTCTTCATGTGATAAAAAAATTTGGTAGGTCGACTATAACCAATGGGGTAATTATATAAAAATATAAAGAATTATTATCTTGAAAATATATCATATTTATACATTAATTCTATATTTAAAACCAATTAGTAATGATTGTTATCAAAATATGAACCAAATTACAATAATGTCGATACATGGTCGTACGTATGCAAGAGTAACGTTCCATTTTTTAATGATTATTTTGTAAAAAAAGAAGGAAACAACATATAATTATATAATTAAAATTATATAATTAATAACACTTTACAAAACCATATATTCAGGTATAAATAATTCGTGTGATGTAAAATATATCAAATAGCATCGAGGAGGTGGTAGTCCATAAGTCCACAATTGACATTATCAATTTTTTGTGTTTGAAAAAGGTAATAAATATATTTAGATATTATATATTCCAAGAAGTTAATTATTTCATGAATATATATTATATTATTTTTATTTCACATATTTTTAATTAAAACCATTTTTAATACATTATATGTAGTGTGTGAACATATCACATTACTTTGATGAGGCGGTAGTCCACTCATCCCCTAAAGATGTTATCATATCCCAAAAAATAGGAATCCCATGGAATTATGTGTTATATATGAATAAAATATGTATTAATTTTTTTAAATATTTATATAAAAAATATATTTATGGTTTCTATCTTAATTCACACCAGGATATGTGGTAAAGGAAGAATGAACTATCATCATTTTGTGATGCGATGGTCCACCGCACACAAAAACTGCATGTTTGATTCCAATTAGATGGTAGTGTCTGTATGTTTAGGTATAAAACAAATATTATAAACATATCATTATATTTATGATAATTATGTTTCTATATATACATGGGGAGATAAAAAAAATTAAATATATTGAGGTAAGATGTTACCTCTTAATCGGGTACCTAATTATGGTTTACAACAAAAGGCTTCCTCGTGAATATTTTATCTCAAATGAATGTTTCTAGGATTAGGGGATAGATTTTGGTAGACTGTTGATTCATATTTTTGAGGAGAAATTTTGGATTTATAGGTATTCATAAGGGTTATTGATATTTTTATATAGTGGAGGGGGAGTGGAACTATTGTAAATAACACAATGTATTCATTACATGGAGGTCTACCTTACCTAATGTGCCTCGAAATGTAAAAATAATTTATTAATGGAGATTATTTTTTTATAAAAACTTCCACCATCATGAAATACATTTATATAATAATTTTCCTCCTAAACTATTGAGGACCGCCAATTTTATCAGTTTGGGTTTTATTAAAGCATAAATTTTTGTTACTGAATTAATTTATCCATTAAGAATTAAATAATGTGATATTTAATTTAAAAAATATATAAAATTAATTATTAACAATATATATAATTTATAAAATAACAATCCCTTGTTTTATTAATTAATTTTAAAAAAGTGTATCTGAGTCATTATTTCATTTCTTAAACCCAAACAGTTTGATCATTTTTTTTTACAAAATATGGCTTAATATGATAGTTATAAAAGATAAATTAGTATATTAATAGAACAATTTTGATATTTAGTGGAACTTAATATTCACTTAGAATAATATAACATTTTCATTAAATTTAATTTATTTTATAAAATGTCATTTATTGTAAAATAACATTAATTTCATTTTTGACATTATTTATTTAATATTAATTTTAAAAATTACAAAACATTATTTTAATTTATATTTATTATGTTAAAATATTTTTAACATGATATATTAATCTAAAATAATAATTATAGACAACATTTCAATCTATTAACTTCAGTTTTTATATTTATATTATCATTTATTTTTGTTAATTATTTACTAAACAGTGAAGGAACTTGCGGTTCTTAAGAAATTAGTGTAACTAATTCATCTCTACTAATTAATTATAAAATATTACGATGAAATTATCTCCTTTATATTTCAAAAGAATATTTATTAGTAATGTTATGTTGTTTTTCAATATCTCGATGTTTTATAAATGTTAAATGTAATGAAAGTTAATTTTTTTTTGGCTTACGTCACATATCATATAGGGAACATTCAAAACATATTTCCCACTAACTAAAAAAATATAATTTAAGAGGTTATATTGTTTAACTATTTTTAGATAATGTCATTTTTACATGTTTATTGGTAATTTTTGCCTTTATGATTATGGTTTAGTCCATTGTTAATCTTAATTTTACATTAGTCAGAGTAATTAATTTTATTCACTTTTAATAAGCTTTTTTGTGAAAACACATGTTGATTTTATTAGAATCAAATATTATACTCGTTACAAACATAAATTTCTATTATCAAAATTCAAATAAGAAAATTAATTTTAATACCAATCCCATTGACTCTACGAGATAACACATTTTAAAGAGAAAAGTTGAAAAGTTCATTTAGTCTTTATATCTAATTTTAGTATAAATAAATTGTTACAATTAACCCCATTGAATTAAAATAAATATAAATATATAATTTTTATTTTTATTAAAATTAAAAATAAATTTTAATTTTAATTTTTTTTTAAATTAAATGGATGTTTTCAATTTAAATGGTGAATTTTGGACTATTCATCAAAAAATAAAATTTCCCAGAAAAATAAAAAATATTCAGATAAAGTAAATTTTGATATTATGATATCTAAAATGATGTTCATTTTTGTCTATAGAAATAATAAAAGGGAAAAATTATTTTTGACATATGTTCTCTATTAAATGGATTTAATACCAACATGTTAAATAAAAATAGTATTAATATATTATTGTTCATTAAGACTCAATATTCCATGAAACATCTGATATTAAATGGATTCGAAAGTGTGTCAAAAGAAATATAAAATTGGTGTTTTATGTGATACAATATTAACAATGTATTTCATATAACACAATTTATTAAAGAATTTATATTAAACATAATGTATTTATTTCATAAAAACATTGGATGTTATAGTCTACCCCCTTAAAATGATTTTCATTCTCAAAATACATCTTTGTTATCAATTGATTAAAATTTACACTAATATTTTTATTGAATCTCACATAGTAAAATGATGTCTTTAAGAATTTATATTAATAGGGGGTGTCAAAAACATAATGGTCAAATGATGATAGAAATTACTAGGATTATACCAAGGGTGAATAAATGTGGTAATTGAGGAAAAGTGTAAATATTTATAAAAGGAAATTGAGGTCAAAAATTAGAAAAAATTAATGTTGAAATAAATTTAAAGGAATAAAAATCATAAATCTATGATGATAGGAAATATCATCGATAAATCAATATTTAAGGTACTCATATAAAAATGTATTTTTGTTCAAGATCCTTATCCTAGAGTTAATGAGTTATCATACCATCTAGTTCAATAAGAACTATACTCACATGATTGGTAGAAAATCATATTTTAATCCATTCCCCCCAAAATATCATCTTTTTGTCTAAATGATTAGTATTTAAGATGAATTTTTAATTCTTGAAGTACTAAATTCGACATTTAAAAATCACATATCCATAAAAGGGAAATTTAAGCTATTCCATGTGTATTTAAATAGTAACCAAAAAAAAAGATATTATAACATGGAAATAAAATTCCAAAAATTGTTAGAAATTGAAATGATAAAAAAATAATAAATATTCAACAGTAATACATAATATTGAATGTAAATTATTCCATTAATTAATGTCACTAAGATTCATTGAACATTTAAAGAGTTTAAATGAAACCCAAATATTATATGCTTTTGATCGTATATTCTTCAAAGTTAAGTAAAAAATTATTTCTCAGATAAAATTAAATAAGTTTTCTATGTGAACATAATCTCTACCAAAAAAATTATACTGACTCAAACATCAAGTAGACTTGTGATAGGTGCAAAAACATTGTCAGCCTTCAGTTATGAGTTGATCCCTCTAACATCACAGGATGTGACAAGTTTTCTCCCAGCATTTTTATCATCTGCATTTTTTCATTAATCATAACAAAATAATCCTTCCTAAAAACAACATGTTTATCCTAGGCTTCAAAAATGCATCATTTGCAAAAGAACCTATAAAATATTATTTTTACGATATCCTCACATAATACCCCAAATGGGTGTCTGACCTTATCATTATCCATAATCTTATTGAGATATAATGGTTTCTATAACTCTAAGTAACAAAATAATTATAACATCCCAATCACAAAATTTCTATAAACTGAACAATTATACCGAATCTTACAGTATAAGACCCGCATTTCCATATACTTCACTGAAAACAATAAATTAACATTTCTAGCATTGATGCCGATAATATTGACCCAAATATTTATTTAAAAACCATTCCACATCAAAAGAGAACATCGTTAACTTATATAATGAATGACTATTTTTTTAGAGTATTATGTAATTATGATGAACACCTACACCAACAACTCATATAAAAATGTACTCATATCTCTTCAAATGTACATTTCTCCCATTTAACCCACATTTTATTATTTCAAAATATATGGTCAACATTATCCTTGTGATACATTTTTCTAAATAAAACAATAACTGTTTTTATTATAAACCAGAAGAAAATTAAAGATATTCAATGGTGAAAACAAAACTTCAGTAAGGGTAAACATAATCAATAATGATTATATTTGATCAATAAACAAAAGAGTTCATAATGTATCGACGAGTTAATAAAACATTATGATATAAACACAAAAGAAATCATACCGATAAATACCTAGACCATAAAATATTAAATCATATAATATGAATGATTAGTTATAATTAGTATTCATGAGACATTTTATATAAATATAAATCTTTTAAATCATTATAAACATATAGGAAGCACCAAATACACATAAAGGTACAATGTTAAATATGTATACTCATTCACTAATATAAGTGGATTATGTATGTGGTCGACTTACATACATGTCACTCCTATAAATGGAATATCCATATGGATAGCTTCCATAACAAATTCATTAGTGGAATATCAAAGAACCACCCTCCATTGGTCTATCATATAACCACTCATAAATTTTATATGAACCATTGAAAAATCATCCAACATAATTAACCCAAGTTAAAATGGTTTTAATAAAAATCTCTTCAAAAAATGATTATCAAATGGAACCCAAATGGGTGAAATAACAATCACATTAAATCCAAATTACAACATTAAAAGAAAATGTCTTAAATAAAAATATATTTGAAAACACGTTAAACCTATGTAAACAAAACAGCATAAATAAAGTTATTATTAAAACATGAATAATACATCCAAGGAATAAATTTTGATGGCATGAGTACAAAATATATCCATTGGAGTATAAGAAACAATAAGGGTTGTGGATTTTGATGAAAGGAAATACCATTAAAATATCATTAAAATATTCTTGATTAAAATATATTTTTTATATTTAATCTTTTTTAAAAACAATTTATTTGAAAATTAATTTTGAAATATTTTTCTATAATTATCCTTTTAACCAATAAATTTAATCTTTGAAGAAATTAGAGTGTATAAATCCATACATGATTTATGAGGTAAAAATTAAATTCATTTTTTTAGAAAAGAAGCTTACAATTTTTTTGTTTGTGATGGGACAAAAATATTCCTATAAAATATTAGTAAATGTAAATGAGTGTAGAAAATTATTTAATTAAACATTTTTGAAGGTTAAAAAACATTTTATAGAGTTTTTCAGAAAACATTGTTTTAGAAGAAAATAGGTTCTTTGACATATTAGAGAATGAATGAGAGGTTTCATAAAAATAATTTCTAAAATATTTAGAGTACCAAAGAGTGGAAAATAGAAGTAATGATTGAAAATGTTGTTTAATAATTTGAGGTGGGGAAAATTAATGGAATTATATTATAGGATTCATATTATTTCCTCAAATGGAAATTAATTGTCACAAAAATTATTCGTAAGGAAGATAATAATTAAATATTCCAAAGCATCTCATTCCAGTTTTAAACATTTGATCCATTAACCAAATGAATTGAATGAGAATACATTAAACATATAATATCATGAAAATATATTAATTCCCGATATATAGTATGAACAGAGCTGAAATAAACAACATAAAATTATATATATGGATAACAAATAAAACGTCTCTAAAAAAAGAAAATTATACTAAATGTTCATTACCGATTTGGAAACATCAAAAACATAAAACCTATTAAAGGTATTTAATTATATGAAACATTTAATTACCATTATAATTAATTATATCATGTTATGAAATATAAAAAATGGATGTAGATACACCATACAAAATATATACATAGTGAATAATACATTTATCTCATGGATGTAAACAGTGAGATGAAAATCCCCTACAACATCAGTTAATAATGAAATGTGAGATACATGAAATAATAAAATCAATTAAAACATTGAATTAAAATAAATTAAATTCATTATAAACATTTCATTGGATAATTATATACACCATATTAAAAAACTAGGTGCATAACAATACTTAAGTCATAAAGAAATGTAAACTAAGACGAAATTCCTTACCATGAATTTGACTTGCCGCATGTGTCTTTTTATTCCTAAATAAAAAAATAATTTTCATTAATTAATGGATTCATTAACTAATTAAAATTTATTATTAATTATACATAACTAATTACCATGTTCTATATTACTACTAATCAATTACGATTATGTATGTTGTTTCAACAAAATTTGTTTCATGTGTCAAAAACAAATTTGGTAGGTCAAATGTGGTCAAGGGGTTCAATATATGAAAATTTTAAAAAATTTAATAACGAAATAATTATCATATTTATACATAAACTAGTCATTAAGAGAAAAACATTGATTATTTTTATGAAAAAATTACCCAATGTTATAATCATGGAGATTGTAGGCTATAAGTGCGCATGAGTAACATTTCCATTTTTCAATGATCATTTATGAAATACATTATTAAATAGTAATGAGTTTAATAATTATATTTATTTATAATCAAAATTTTATTTAATCTTATATAATTATACATAATTACTTTGATGTCAAAAGAATCACATCGCATCGAGGATGCGGTAGACTACACATACAATATTTTCATTATCAAATTTTGTGTGTAAAAAGGGTAATAAAAAATAATATATTATATCAAATAGGAAGGTAATTAAGTCATTAATGACATATATATAAAAATAATTTTACCCATTCTTAATTAAATTCATCCTCAATACATTCCATGTTGTATTTTAATGTATCACATCCCTTGGAGGAGGCTATAGTCCACACATCTACAAACGATGTTATTATATCACCGTAATATAAAATTCCTAAATTAATATGATATATAAGAATTGATGATGTCTATAGACTTATTAAATATCACATATAACATATATAAAATTAGTGTTTATCACAATTTAAACCATGACAGATGGAAAATTAATAACGAACAATCAACGTTTCATGAGGCTGTTGTTCATCGTACACAAAAACAATAAGTTTGTTTCCCCTTACATAGATATGTGGGCCAGTTTAGGTTGATCCATTAGAAATGAAATATCTTAATATAGTTTTTATAATGGGTTTAATATATATACATTGAATAATATGAAAATAAGGGGTGTTAAAGCAAATAATTTAATAGATCTTGAGGGAAGATGTTGCTTCTTAATATGGTAACACCTTTTGGATTTCACCAAAGGGATTTATTATGTGGCATTAAAATAAAATAAATGATACTAGGCATAATTTAGGTATATTGGGAGACTATTTTTACATAGTTTGAATTTTGCTATGTTGATTGAGTAGTGGGAGGAATGGGTAGAACAAATTTTTTTATAATCTCGGGGGGGGGGGGGTGCACTCTTTTAAATACAAATAGGTATTCATTAATGAGAGGTATGAGATAGATAATTTACCTCAAAAATTGATAAATAATGTATTATATTGTAATAACATTCAATAAAAACATACACACACAAAAATTGTATTTTAATAATTTGGTCCTTAACTTCTAAGGATCCCCAATTTTACCATTATTGTTTATATAATCGAAGATAGTTTTATATACTAAGTAATTTAACCATTAAGAATAAAAAATATTGAATAGAAAATATAAGGACAAATAATTATTAGTATTATATAATTTATATAAAATAAAAATATGTTATGTTATCGAAATTAATTTGAAAACTAACACATGTGACGCGCTAAAACACTACTTCAACCCGGATCCTGTGAAAAATATTTTTTACAATATATCGTCCAATATGTTAATTATAAAATATAAGTTGTTATATTAATAGAACATATGTTATATTTATTGACACATAAAAATAAATTTTCATAATATAGTATATTTATTAATTCATATATAAAAATTAATGATGAATAAATAAGATAACAAAAACTATATAATATTCCAAAATAATATTTATAAAGAAAAATACAATGTTTTAACCTTATCAAAATTTAAAAAAAGTTTCAATTGTATGTTATGATCATTTTTTATTTTTCCTTAACATATCATATAGGGAACATTCATGAAAATTTGTCCCAATAACACATAGAATTAGAAGAAATAATGGATTTGGTCAAACTATTAGAATACAATGGACATTGGAAACATTTGCTGGTAATTTTGGTCCATAAGAATATGGATTATTCAATTATTAAGATTAAATTATCATAAGTCACCTTAATTAATTTTAAACACGTTTAATAATCTTTTAGGAATAAAATAATTTTTATCTTATTATAAATAAATATTACTATTACAACCATGTATGAACTTTTTTCAAAATTCAAATAACTGTTGTTGGAAAATTATGTTTAATGTTAATCCCATAAGTGATGTGATACAGTAGGTTTTAATGGAGAAAATTAAAAAAGTTTCTAAAGGTTGTAAATATACATTTAGTGTAAAAATTGTTCTAGTTACAATAATTGGATTAATATATAAATATAAATATTATTTTTATTTTTATCCAAATTTTAAATATAATTTTACATTACTAAATATTTAAATGTATATGCATTTTTTGACTAAAATACAGTATTTTATAGTATTCGTCAAAAAAAATGAAAATACTCAAAAAAGGCCAAAAAATAAACATAAAATAAATTTTGATATAACAATTTAAAAACTAAAGATAATTTTCTCATATAAAAATTTTTAATGGGAAAAAATTATATTCTAAATATGTTCTCCATAAAACAACAGTAAAACTAATATTGTAAATAATATTATTAATATTATATCATTATACAAATAGACTCTACCTTTTGTGTAATATATGTTATCAAAGGGACTCTATGTTACATGAAAATAAAGATAAATTGGTTTTTTGGGTTATTCAATCTTAAAAAAAAATTCATGCTACATAATTTTCTAAATAATAGAATTTTATTGAGTTTTAATATTTCATAAAATATTGGGATTATACATATACAAACATGATTGATGATTTCTTAAACAATTTGATTAATTACGCTATGGTTTTATGTCATTAAATTTATATAAATTAATAGAATTATATATGATATAATTATTTTATATCACAGTCATGGTAATATAATAATTGAAGGAAGAGGGGAAGATATAATATTAAAAACCACGTTGAGGAACATTATAACATCTTCAGGTAAACTCTTTAGGATTTCCCCAAAATCAATCCTATGTTTGATTTATTATAAAAATAAGTTTTATAGGATTTTACGAGGTATGTTGAGAATTTAGTTTTTCAGATATTTTTTGAACAGAATGCATTTTATGATGTGAGGAGGAATGGAGGTGTATCCATTTATATGTTATTTGAGGGGATCACTTGTAATTGTTTGAAAACAAAATGTTGTTCATAGGTTTTGGACATTTCAAATGATCCAAAATATTTTATTCTGAATCCTATGACATTATAGGTTCTAAATATATCAATATAATAGATTTTATATAATTATTTAGTTCACTTTAGCCCTTACCTTTTTATTTTAACACCCAGCACTCCCATCTTTAACATAATTGTGGGGAATTATATTTACTATTTTTTAATATTGTTTCTTTTAAAAAATAAATTTTACCATATTTTATAGTGAGAAAACTTTTATTACATGTTTTGAATCCAATTTTCAAAACATCGATCACTATTGTGGAAATATTTAGTTGAAAATTAAGCCCAAAAATGCAAGGAGAAAGCATGTTTTTAAAGAGAAATCGTTCAAAATTTATTAGGGGTTTTATATCCAAATTCAATATGAAAATGATTTAAATGACATATATTTGATCAATATGTAAAAAAATGAAAAATTATATAAATTAAAAAAAACTAAAATATAATTTCATTTTATCAATAATTTATATGGAAAGGCAATTTTTAATTAACATAAATTAATTTTCACTATTTATAAAAAAATAAAACTCGTCCAAAAAATAATAGAAAATCACCCTAGTGTTATTATATCATGATAATTTAAAATCTAATGACTATTTTTTCAAATTATTTTTCTAAAAAATCAACTATATGTTTTAATGTATGTGTGACAAATGTAATCATTTTTTTTAGAAAAATATAGTTTTTTGGGAAAAAGTGGATTTATTCTTACAAAATATATATATAACTAATAAGATTAATTCTAAATAGTTGATTGAATATATTCAATATAAATTTAATTAATTTCATTCCCCAAAATTTCAAAATTTTAATTTATTTGAAAAGACATGGAAAATCCAGATAATGTTTCTAAATTATTTGGAATTATTACAATTCTGCAAAAATTGAAGACATGTGATTTTGAGACCCAGAGAGCCCAGAACATAATTTTTAACTTTTTTAAGGTATGTTCAGTAAATGTGCGGGTAGAATTTTCTATCTTTTGAACCTGTGCTCGGAATTTTAATTCAAGGGCACCGTTGGACTTACAGTACTAGGATTCTCTTAAGGGAAGACTAAGTATATTTTAAAAAAGTTAGACGGATAAAATAATTTTTAGCTTGGCGAAAAAAAAATAATAAACAAAACAAGTTGTTTTTTTTTTGTAATAGTTGAGTGATGTGGCAGGGCCGCAGAGTTAAATGGGTTATTCTAGGTCATGACCCTTGGGTTGCGTAACCTAGATGTTGGAACATTAAATGTGGTTCATAAATGAATCTCAATAATGTTATGAAACACGGTTGGTTCCCTCATCTATTTAAATGGAACTCAGGATAGGGTTTTTTGACATGAATGAGAGGAACCTATGGAGATGCACCGTGACATCTTCCACCAACAAGGAATAGAGGCTTGAATGAATTCATTGGGGATAAATGATCAGGGATCAATAAATTCCGGTGACATCAACGAATGAGTACTATTCTCCCTCCATGACAGTGAAATCACCCAATGGTTCACGAGGTAGGGGGTTTTTCCAGATTAATTCTAAGAATTTGAAGATGTATTAATATCACCTTTTTTTATGATGCTAACATGGAGGGCGTGGGAAAAATGAACAAGGTTCAAACCCTACATCAATTTTATATTTTTTACGTTCTTCGTGGGAAACCAGAAAATAGAGTGGAAAGATGACGCCAGAAGACATGAAGTGTTGATAACATCTCGGGGAGGCCCGTAGGATCTTTTGGAAAGAAACAAGAACCACTGGATCTCACATGGTGGACCATGGAAGACCCACCAGCGCAACACATGTGCGGAGACACTGGCGACAGGTACCGGTGCTCAAAGCTTTCCACGAAGGCAATGGACGGTGCCGCATGGAACTGCTGCCGACCAGCAAGGGTGGTAGGATTTCGACCTGCAAAAATTGCGGAAGGGCACCCCCCATCACGTGCTGCAAATGGAGGTCACGACTTCGAAGCTACGACCGAGGAGGACCTGTGCCCTTTGTGTCCCGCATATATCGAGGCATCACTGGTTGAAGAGCCAAACGAATCTTGAGCCTTTTGGTATGGAGGGGTCGTGTGACCCCTCATGAATTTCGTGCCCAGCCGGTGGGCCCATCTAGTCCGCAACCTTGTGGGCTGAGCCTGCAGCGGCCCAGCGCGCCGGCCCGCCATGGAACACCCTATTTGGGATGGGCAAGTCTGCACCCTAGTCGGTTTGGTCTAGGCCAGGTCAGGCTTGGACATAATAAAATGATCTAACATATGACTAATCATTAGTACTTTTGTACTTAAGTTATACATTGTTTGAGATGAGACATTTTTATTGTGCCTTGTGATTGAGATCATTCATTATGGTTTTTCTTTTCTGAATTCTGAGAGACCATAGTGGATATTGAGGTCCCTACTAGGTATTGTTATACTCACCCCTCAACGGGCTTCGCCCACACGTTATTGTGTCTTGTGCAGATGACAAGTAGTTTTGCAGAGACCTTATGAGCCATGACCAGGTTGTATAAGGAGGTGACAGGTTGACTAGAAGAGCTGTGTAGATGAGTTGTACCAACCCTTCAGGTAGGATCCATTGTGGACGACCTCAAGAGTTGTTTTCTATTATAGTTGAATCTTTTCATTTGGGCTTGTATTTCATCCCCTTTACTTCTACTACACACTTTTAATACTGTTGTTTTACTACGTTGTTTGAATCTTGTAATGTTCTTGGTCTATGTGTTTACATGATTAATGGCAATGGCATCCCACTTTCACTAATATTACTTTCTAGTGAAAGTCCCTAACCCCTGGCATATGTAAGTTGATAATGGGGTAGTCACGGAATGTGCCCTTGGGGATAGGTCGTGACAAAAGTGGTATCAGAGGAGTCGGTTCTATAGATTAACTAAGACTGCAATCTTTCTAGTGGATCAATAGTGTTAAGATATTTTACTGTGGTTTTTTGTTTGGTGAGTCATGTGTTGGTGTAGCAATCGATGTATCCATACACCATGACCATGAATTCTGATTTCTGACATGGTTAATGAAAAAACTGATTTCATGTGTTTTGGAATTATTTTACTTTTGATCTCTTTGAGTAATATGACCATGTATGATATTTTGACCAAGGCACACCAATTTATTTTCAGGATGTTGTTGCATATACAACCAACCAAGATTCCAGAGAGAGTAAATGACAATGTCCCACAGATCAACGAGGCTTCAGTGGATAGCCCTCTTACTATGTTGGAACATCTGGGTTGTGTACCAGCAACACCACAACTCGCAAGGAAGGAGTTGCCACTAGCCCCACTGGCCGACTGTGTAGGATGACAGGGCACATTCCATGAGTTCTAAGGACAACGTTCTATGATGTTTAGAGGTGAGATAGATCCCCAAGAAGCTGAGGACTGACTGGTGGATGTGGCATGGGTTTTTTGATTAGATGAGACACCAATATATCAAATGGTGACCCTAGCAACAAGCCTCTTCCAAGGTACAACATGGAGATGATAGATTCTGACACTCTAGATGCATGTGGAAGTGACACTCTCCTGGATGAACATCAATAACCTATATAGGGTAGTTTTTGTACCAGAAACTATATGCTCAGTGTGTATGCAGGAGCTGCTTCACTTATAGCAGGGAAGCTTATAAGTGGTCGTGTACTCGGTGAGATTCACCGACCTCTCATGCTGCTCCACGGACATGGAATGAGACCCATTATATAGGTACCACACCATTGAGAAGGGTCTCCAGCAGGAGATCAGAGCATCGATGATATCATTCAATATCCAGATGTAGGGTGGAGTGCTCAAGAAAGCATTATTGGTGGAGAGATTTTTATCTGAGAAGGTACTGAAGTTGAGAGCCACCACCAGACAACAGGTAGCTGATTCATCTACTGCAGGTAGTAGGCAGATGACGCGGAGGTCCATGCGGGCCAGTCCTTCTAGTGGACGACCCTAGGATGCAGGGTCGGAGGTGCGGAGCTTAGAATATAGAGGATGTCTTCTGAGTACTAAATCCTTCTACTCTTTTGGCAAACAGAGACACAAAGCTCACGACTATCCGAATACACACATAGGCAATCAGAAGATGGCTGAGGGACCGTTGTGGCTATGGTCGAGGTTTGAGCGAGAGGGTCAGCAGGGCGGTGGATGTGGTAGATGCGCAGGTCATGCAGTATGTGGTGGATGATGGTTTGAGGTTCTACCACCACAAGAACCAGGTGTCCCACCCTGACCACATGGAGGCGGTGGACAGGGGAAATCTCAGTTTTAGGTGGTAGAGGCCTATAACGAAGACATAGCATGGATAATTAGAGGGACGATCTATGTCTATTCCACCCTACATGCAGTTCTTATAGACATAGGTGCCAGTCACACTTTTATTTTCATGGAACACATTCAGTGATCAGGGATTCAAATGGAGCCATTGGCTAGATCATTTTTATTAGATACTCCCACAAGAGAAGATTCTATGATAACACAGTAGTAATGATAGTGTGATCTCACACTTGTTGGAGAAAGCTTTGGTTAGGATTTCCTAGTATTTGTGGAAAGACCTTAATATATCAACTTGGGTACAGACTGGATATCCACATTCCATGCTGAGATTGACTATTTTAGGAACAAAGTGCGGTTTTTCTGTGAGGATGGTATCATGTTTTCATTCTATAGTGAGGCAGAATCCTTTTCATTACAAGGAGGACTCTCTCATAGGAGGGCTCAGTCGATTACTCATCATTTGGAAATCCTTAACCTCATAGTTTTTTACATGGGGAGTCGGATTAATCCTATAGTGGTGGACGGTTATGTTGATTTCTTTCCTTATGATGTTACAGGACTACCTCCTCGCTTATAGGTAGACATTTACATTGAATTGTACCCCGGGACGACACCAATATCTACACCATCGTATTTTATGTCCCTCACAGAGCTTCATGAGTTGCGGGTACAATAGGAGAACTTGTAGAGTAAGGGGTTCATAAGGCCCAGTGTTTCTCCATGGGATCCCCAGTTATTTTCCCCATGAAGGAAGATGAGAGTCTGAGGCTTTGTGTGGATTATTGGCACCTTAACTAGGTGACTGTGAAGAACATGTATCCACTATTGAGGATTTATGATCTCTTCGACTAGCTAAATGGAGCTCAATGGTTTTCAAAGATAGACCTCAGATCAGGATGTCATCATCTAAGAGTATGAGATGAGGATGTATCATAGATGGCCTTCAGATTTCTATATTCTCATTATGATTTCATGGTAATTCCTTTCAGCATGACCGACACTCTGGGAATGTTCGTGGGTCTCATGAACATGATCTTTCAGCCTTTCCTCAATCATTTTGTTGTTGTCTTCATTGATGACATCATGATATACTTAGCATTGGGGAAGGAGCACGACACACACCTACACATAATTCCAGAAACACTCTGAGACTACCATCTTAATGGAAATCTCTCAAAGTACCAATTCAGTATATAAGACGCCCCCTTATACGGGCATGTTATCTCGATGGTTTGAGTTGTAGTGGATCCAGTGATGATAGAGGCAGTACTTGCTTTGAAGCCACCCAGGAGTGCGACCGATGTGTGGAAATTCTAGGGATTGGCTGGGTACTACCAGAGATGTGTACCTGACTTTTCCAGGGTTGCAACACTGTTTTAATATTTGAAAATTATGGTACAACCCTTTTTATGAATGGAGAGATTCAAGAAGAGTTTTCATGAGTAGAGACAGAGGTTGAATAATTCCCCAATCTTGAGGCTGCTAGAAGTGAGTATTGAGTACGTATTCTACTACGACACATCATGGAATGGACTAGGTTGTGTCCAGATGCAGGAGTGAGAAGTGATCACCTATGGATAATGGATGTTGATACAACACATCAAAAACTATGCTACCACTGACAATGAGTTATCAGTAGTGGTATTTGTAGTGAAGATGTGGTGGCACTACACGATGGATGAGCGTTTTACTGTTTACTCTGATCAGAAGAGTATCAGGTATATCTTATCACAAATGGAACTAAACCTAAGATAATGTTGATGGAGGGAGTTCCTCCAGGACAAGGATTTAATATATTCTACACTCCTAGGAAGTGGAATGTAGTAGCAGACACACTCAGCAGGAGGGGAGGTCTATAGTTGCTGAGTGAGGCGACATAGCAGCTATCCACGTTACAAATATCGTTTTTGGATGGAGATGAAGCAACTTAACCCATGTTTATGATTGACACTCCACCACTTCTTCATCAAGACTTGGAGTCTTAGCTTAGGGACATTGACTGTGAGGCCCAATGTGCTCAGATATCCTTAGGACAATCACCTGAAGGATTTTATGAAGGTGGTGAGAACCTCTTTCTCTTCATAGGATGAAACATGTTACCAATGATGCTAAAAGAGGAGGAGCTGAGAGAGTTCAACACATACCCTTTGGCGGTACATATTGTAGTGGATAAGTTGTTCCAGGACCTCTGATGTCAGCAATGGTGGACAGGGATGATGAAAGGCATGGAAGAGTTTGTATTATAATGCCTCACTTATTAGAAAGTGAAGGCTGAGCATTAGGTTCCTGTAGGATTAGCACAACCACTTGAGGTGCCTGAGTGAAATTGGGATAGTATCTCCATGTAATTCATGACTGGGCTACCACTTACATATAGGGTCCATGATTACATTGGGGAGATCCTTGATTGACTCACCAAGTTGGCACACTTCCTACCCATCTGATATTAGGGATTAGTAGAGGGCTCGAGATGCCTCTATGTGCAAGAGATTGTACGAATTCACTAGGTTTCATCAATTATCATCTCAAACTGTGACACATGTTTTACATCCTGCTCGTGGAAGGAGTTATAGGAGGCATTTGAGATTCATCTATGCTTGAGCACCACAATTCACACTTAGACAGATAGTCAGATTGAGCGGAGAAGATAAACACTAAATGACATGATTCATTCTTGTGTCCTCGATTTTGGTCACATTAGGGAGGACCACCTACCACTGGTGGAGTTCTAATACAACAATAGTTATCACCCCACCATCAGCATGGATTCGTTTCATGCCCTATACAAGCAACATTGTAGATCAACTCTATGCTAGATAGACCTAGGGGTCATCACTTATGGGTCCATAGTTGGTACAGGCTACCGCAGTGAAGGTGCATATCATCTTGGATTGGATAAAGACTGCATAGAGCCGACATAATTCTTATTCTAAAAAGAGATAGAGACCCTTAGAGTTTGAAGTGGGAGACCATGTCTTCCTATGAGTATCACCCCATTTAGGATTACTAAGGTCTATCCCAGGTGGAAAGCTATCATCAAGGTTCATCAGACCATTCTAGATCCACAGTAAAGTAAGTGAGGTGGCATACCATCTAGCTCGTCCCCCATAGATTCACTGCGTGCATAATATTTTCCATGTGTCACTGATGAGAAAGTATGTGCATGATCCATCACACATTATCGACTGGGGTGATCTGGAAATCAATGATGGTGTGACATTTATGGAGTTTTCGGTGAAGATAGAGGATTGAAAGAAGTGAGTCCTTCATGGATGGTCAATTCATCGGTTGAATGTTCTTTGGTAGCATGAGATTCTCTAGGAGAACCCATTGTAGCGAGAGACTCTGATTTATGCTCAGTACCACCATTTTTCCCTAGTTTTGTTTTAGCTTTTAGTTATGAAAATACCTATAGTGGGGAGAATGTAATGACGTAGAAAATCCAGATACATCTTTTTAAAATATTTGGGATTATTATGAGTCTGTGAAAATTTACAAAACGTGATTCCAATGCTTGGAGAACTCGAAATGGAATTTTGAACCTTTTTAAGGTACGTTAAGTTAACATGCAGGCGACATATTCTAACTTTTTATCATGTGCTCAGAATTGATGTCTAAAGGCACCTTTAGACTCACAGTACTAGGACTCACTTAATGGAAGCATAACATGGTTCAGAAAATGATTGATGGAAATGTTAATTTTTATCTTTAGAAAATAAATAATAATAAACTCAAAAAGTTATTTTAATTCATTTTTTTGTAACCTTTAAGAGAAATAGAGTGACCGTAGAATTAAATGGGTAATTCAAGGGCATTGCCCTTGGGTTTCCTAACCTCTACATTGTAACACCAAATATGGTTCATAAATGAACGACATTAATGTTTTTCTACAAGTTTGGTTCCCTCGTCTATTGAAATGGATATCGGGCATGGGTTTTTGACATGGAAGAGAGGAAACACTAACAAAGTACTGTGAAATCTTCCACAAACAACAAACAGTGGCATGAACAACATTTTTGGGAGAAATGATCTGGGATCGATGAACGCTGGTGACTTCAATGAATAAGGAATTTTTTCCCTCAACATCATCCAATGGTCATGAGGTGGGTGTGGGGGTAGTACTAATTAATTATATTATTTTGAAGATTAATTAATCTCATCATTGTTATGATGCTAACGTGGAGGGTGAAGGAAAAAGGAACAAGCCCTAGACGCTCCGCCGCTTTTATCTTTGTTTCATTCTTCGTGGGAAACTAGAAAGCCGAGCGCCAAGATGAACCCGAAAGCCACATAGCTTTGGAATCTTCTCGAGAGTCTTGTAGGTGCTTTTAGAAGGGAAAATAGACCACCATAGATCACTCGGTGGTCAGAAGAAGACCCATAGGCCTGTCACCAATGCGGCGGCTCCGATGACCAGCACGGGCGGGAGAAGGCGGCAGCCGGTGCCGCATGACGCCTCAGAAGTACACTAGGAATGACCGAATATTGGGTGAACTTGTTGGAAGATGGGAGGCACACCACAGATATAGGCCTCGACATTGAATCTGCGATGGAACATGACATGTGCCCTACGGGACCGGCAGACAACAAGGGGTGCCACGTGGCGCCAAAGGTTGAAGAGTCGAATGACTCTTGAGCCGTTGGGGATGGACGGGATGTGGGACCCCATGTGAGGGATGCGCCAAGCCAGCATCCATACTAGTCCACTCCCTACATGCCTTCCAGTCCACTACCCCATAGGTCGAGCCCATCACGGCCCAGCCCAGCAGGTTCGAGCCGAGCCAGTCTGTGGCCTAGAATATTCGGCTCAGGTCGGCCCGCGTCTAATCCTGTTCGGGCTAGTCCGGGTTGGACCCAGACTCATCTATTCGACTCGAACCAGGTCGGGTATGCCTAGGCCGGGTCGGGCCGGGTCAAGCCGACCAGTTCGGACCGAACCCGGTCCATTTTGGCCCAGTTTCGTTTAAAAGGCCATATCTTAAAACCAGACGTTGCTTTGATGAGTCGTATATGGTGTTAGAATCCATGGGTTTAGATGTTCCGTTTGAAATACATTACTTGAGTTTTGGAGAATGTTGGAGTATCATCAGGTTTTATCGTTCCCAAATCCAACCAGGCCCTCAAAACTAATATGCCTATAACTCTCATACTAGGCATTAGATTGACATGTTTTCTATTGCGTTGGAACCATTATGACATGATAGATAATTGGGTTACTTCTTCATTGGAATTCATGATGGTTGAAGTATAACCGATGGATTTAATAGGTGATCCTCCCCGAATTAAGTGTACCATATATGGAAATTCAGTGGCTAGATGAGATGTGAATAATGAATAACGATCCTATGTGGATCAACAATAAGAGATCTGTTGTAGATCCGCACCTAGCGATCTTGGGTTGATCAAATCCTAGGGATGTTGGGTGGATCAACTCCAAGCAATCCAGGGTGGATCAAAAACTAGCTATCCAGCAACGATCAGGACCTAGCACTCCTATATGGATTAACATCATAACCCTTTACAATATAAGATTATATAGCTTTATATGTTATCATATGTACTTATCTACTTATGTTATACCTAGTTTGAGTTGATTCTTTTTCATTGTGCTTTGTTATTGAGATCATGACTTGTGGTTTTTCACTGTCGAATTCTGAGAGACCTTTGGTGGTATCGAGGTCCATACTGGGAATTGTTATACCCAATCCTGCATGGGCTTTTCCCCCACCTTGTTGTGTATTTTTTAGATGACGAGCAGTTTGGATGAGACCTTAGAATCCCAAACCAAGAAGTATACGAAAATGATAGTTTGACAAGGAGAGATTTGGAGACGAGTTGTACCTATCCTTCAGTTATGATCCTTAGTGGATGACATAAAGAGATGTTTTCGGTTATAGTTGTATCTTTTCAGTTTGACTTCTATTCTGGGCCCTTTACCTTCAACACACACTTTTACTACTACAGTTTTACTATGTTTTTTCATCTTGTTATGATCTTGGTCTGTGTGTTTTCATGTTTAAAGTAAAATTCTTCCCACATTTAGGGATATTGCTTTCCTGTGCTAGTCACCAAAACCTGCCATATAGAAGGCAGGCTCGGGGTACGTATGAAAAGGCCCCAGGGGACGTGTCATGACATTATTTATGTTAAAATTATTTGTTTTAATAGAGATAGGTTTTCAAAAAATTACTTATTTTACTTTTAAAAAAATAACATTCATTTACAATTAATTAGTAACAAAACGAATCATTTTTTATATTTTTTAAAACCATATATTTTGATAATTTATTTAAGGATATTCAAAACAAGCATTCCAATGGAATGGTGAAAACTGTCATATTAGAAAAATAGAATTTTAATTGCATGTCATGTTTTGTTTAAGCTTAGTTTCTCATGTACCACAAGTTACCCCTTGTTTTGTTTCAAAATAAAGATAAAATCAGTATAGTGTGTAAATTATACTGAAATAAGTTTCAATTTTAATGAAATATATCTACATGATTAACAATATTTCTAAAATTTTATGTCATTAATTATACGGGTTTTACGTAATTCCTTTGCATTGAATAATGTAGCCACATTGTTTATGGGTGTGATGGAAAGAGTGTTAATGTATTATCCAAAATATTTAACTGTTTTATTCATTTATGATATACTTAAATACACCAAAATATATGGAAACTATGGTTATAATTTACTAATCATTAGTAAGACTCATAGATTAGGAATTGTATGGGAAATTAAATAAGTGTTAATAATATATCCAAGACATTTTATTTGATACAATGTCTCTATGGATGAAATATGTGTGGATCATTTGAATATTAGGGGTTTCTGGGAATGGACCACTACAAATAATATCACTAAGATACATATTTTCTTAGTTATAGGAGGGTTTTATTGGTGATTTGTAAAGAAAATTCTCAATTATCCAACCAATAAACAAGGTAGACAAATAAAGGGGGAAAATAAAATTTATTAATGATTGTAAAGAATAATTTGAAGATATCAAGAGGATATTGGTAAATGTACTACCTTTTCCATTATTTGTTTATGTGATGCACTTGGGATGTATAGTGGTTCATCTATTAATGGATTAATCCATGATCGTATGACAATAATATAGAGTTGTTTGTTATACATAATGTTGACTAAAAATCAATGAGAAAAACTATCCCAATGATGATATTAAATGAGATTTTGTAATATTCTCCTTGATGATATAGAGGAGATGTCTCTATTATCAGAGATGTGTGCTAAATATAATCACAATATCTAGAATTATATTTTTCCAAAAAAAATTCTCAACATGAGGAAAAAATGGTTATAACTAATTTAGGACTATAATTACTGTATACTATACCACACATGGAATGAAAACAATGTGGACTAATGAAATAAGTATTAATGAAAAAATAATTAAAACTTTTAGGAGGATAAACAATGATATTATATTGACAAGGTAGGTAAATATAAATATGGGAATATTTAAGGATTGGAAACATTACTTCTTTTCCAAATGATTTCCAAACTATACTCACTATGTATTACAATGAAATTCGAACATAAATTCTTTGATTTTTAAATGATATTTAATACTGTTATTGTCGAATTATTAGAAAAAAAACATTACATATGAGAACAGTGTGTTACTGTTTTGAATGAGACTTTGTCTTCAATGAATAAATTTTCTAAGCAAGGAAATAATAGATGATGCAAATTGCCCAATCTTGTCTATACACCATACAACACATTAATGTAAAGAGGATTTAGAGAATGTTTGGGGGGTTGATATGAAGTGGGATATAGTGAAATGTGTTTTTAGATGGTTGGAATTATATAAGGAAGAGGATGAAACAGAACATCGTGATAAGTTCATGTAACCACTCCCTATACCAATGTTTATGTGTGTAAATGTTATAATAAATTTTTTTACTAGAATTCCAATGGATCTTAGATAAAATAGTTAAATACTTTTCATTATGGATCCCCTTATCATGTATACAAAATTAATGGAAATAATGGAGGTATTACCTCTACAAATAATTACATGACTATATGTCAATTATGTTGTGAGACTCATCTATACTTCAACTATATTTAAATGATGATATATATTTATACAATACCTTTTATTTCTAAACTGATGGATTGTCTAAAAGTAGTATTTATAAAATATATGATATTTTGAGATCATGTTACCTTGATTTCTAAGCTGTATGGAATTCGCATAATCATTCGATCTGATTCACATGAAATATTTGATTTTATTCAATAATTCATATTTCACCATCTAAGGAATTGTATATGAAGTTATTCATATTTCTCAAACATGTGGGTAATATGATTTAGAATAGAACATTTTTGTCCCAAATTTTCAAGAGGCGGAAACATCGAAAATATATATTCTTTTTACAATCATATCAATATTTCTCAAAGTACAAAAAATATATGTGATGATTATTAAATGAATGGAATTTAATTTAAAGTGAGATATCATGATCTATAATTTTTTTACACTAGAAGGTAGTTTAATGTTTTTGGTAAAATATGAAGTTCATCAACTACTGTATTGGGCCTTTATAAATTTTAGTGAGAGTTAGAGATGAATCATTGTGATGATTTTTTTCACCAATCAATATTAATGAATAAAATTTCTTATAATAATAATAATTATTTGATTAAATTTCAAATTCAATGAATGTTATAACATCTGAGATAATATAATTTTAACGAGAATTGTTTTATAATGAAGGGAAAATCTAGATCCTCGAAAGAATTTTGAAAGAGTCATGGAATATTAAAACTAAATTGCTAATGTTTATTTTGGGAAGTAAAAAATTCTGGGAGGAAACCTAGGATATTTCAGATGATAGAAATAATGAATTACAACATTTTCATGCTGATGGAATATATCCAAAATTCATGGTTGGTAATATTGGGGTAGGATGAATTACCCAAGATTATACTCTATTAGGTGAACAGATCATCTCGAAAACTATAGAAAAATCCAAAATCAAAGGATCAATTATTCATGATAATATTTACAAGATAAATTTATTTAATAAATAATGTTTATTTTTATGAAATGTTTTTCTTGTTTGTAGTAATTATTCATCATTATAAATAGGTAAATTTTTTTGGGGGTTTCTAAAATATCTTATTTTTAACTAAATAGTGAAAACTACAATTTTAACCAAGGATTTAGATTTAGATAAATAATAAATAAGATAATAACATACCATTTAATTAATGAAAATTATGTCTATTAGTACTATATATTTTAAAAAACGTACGTTAATTTTATAGAAATTATGCTCATATTTTTAAAAACTTTTAATAATTTCAAAATAAAAACTGGTTTTTTGTATTTTCATTTATTGAAATTTTATTTTATAAAAAATTAAATTCATTGTGATTAATAATGAACCTACTTTTTTTATTTTTATAATAAAATATTTTATGTCACAAAAATTGATTAAGAATTTTATCACACAAATGATTTTTAACCCCAAAAAGTTCCTTTTCTAAAAATTGGTTATTATGTATTTCATGCATTAATATTAAAAATATTTAAATTATCTCATTTAAAAAATTTAGAAAATAAAATTTGTTTTCATGCCGCTAATTTAAATTTTCAATCATAATATTCCTAAAAATTTCATTTAATTTCAGAAAAATATGTTATCATGGTAAATATTAGTTTCTAAAGAAATTTTTTTTTCAAAGAATCATTATTTTCAAAATATTATTAATTATTAAATTAAAATATTTTAGAAATGAAATATAATAGGAAATTAATATACAAATAAATTAAAAATATATTTTAGATAATGAATATTATATAATATGATGAAAACATAACAATTATAAGGCCACCATTCTACAAAAAATGGTTTATTTACAGACTATATTCCTTAATGTAAAATTTATTTTTTACTTTTATTGGAAATAAATAGAGATAAATAGAGCTCAATGTTGTATTTTTAAAAAATATGTCTAATATGGACCATATTATTATATATATGATAGAATAAAGAGAATGATTAATATTTAATCAATATTAATAATATTAAAATGGGGAATCTAATGTGGATGAAAATTTTAAATATAATTTTGATAGTTTGACTGTTTTGATTAAATTTGTTTGGATTGAATGTCTTGTTCACATGTAAATACCCAAAAATTAACTTGTCAACCCCACTTGACCAACATTTTATACCATTCCTACAATTACCTAACATTAGTATATTTGGAAAAGCCTCATTTTCAACGATACAATGAAATCACTCCAACAAATTTTCATATCCATATCAACCAAAAAAATATATTGATCATTAATTTCTCACCCCAATCACTCTCTGAATCCATCCTAATGAGTTCCTTAGTATTATAGGAGTCTTCAACTTATTAAATGAACTATATATCAAGGTAGGGGATTAAAATCCTTCAATTTCTTTTTTAGTGGAAATTATTTTTTATGAATTCATTTCTACATAATTCGGTAATTGTAATTTCATGGTGTAATCTTAAAATTCAAATGTTGTTAATGTGATAATACTTATACCCTCCCATTATAACATTTTCTTGTGCCTTCATTAAATCGAAAATGTTTTCTCATTCAACCCCTTCCATTTTCAATTACAATCATTAATTATAACATCAAAAATATTATATGTATATTTATTTATAAACATGTCTATATATTCAAAATGGTATTTAATCTCATTAAATCCATTTCATAAGATAATTCATTGTAAAAAAGTAATAACTTTCATGATGTAAAATATTGTTCAGTTTTCCAAGATTTTATATGTCTATCTAGATATAAGATCGATGATAATAATTTTTCATACATTCACCTAGGGTAAATATCCCTGAAGAAGGAAGGATGATTTTGAACTAATGGATTTAGCTGATGCATGATGTTTTGGACGAAAACTGAACACATGGATAATAAATAATGCGGTATATTTCCTATATAATTTACACGCTCTTAATAGAACATAATGAATGATGTTCCAAAAATTTATATGGTATTTTACTAGTTATAAATATTAAACATAGTTAATATCTTTAATTGATAACAAAAAAATTTTAAATTACCATTATAAACAACATTAACATTTTTCATTAATAAGGGTACTTCTTCTTACAGTGAGAATACATCACAGTTTCTATACTTATTAGGTATTTTTAACCATAAACCTTCTTTTTCTAGATAGATTATGTCTATATTATACAACTATTTGAATAATAAATTATATACAATACATGAATCTGAATCTCAAGATAGATTATTCTTATTGTATAGGAATGTTTAATATTCATAGTATTTATATCCATATAATTGATATGGTGAATTCATTGGTATAAAAAAAGTGACATGTGGGACTTGATATTATATAAACCCTATATAACATGGTATACATCCCATGGTCATGGAATGCAACCGGGATATCACTGGGCTTTGGATAACATCCTGGAGAAACTAATAGCTTATAATAAATTTGATGGTCTTCATAAAAAAATAGGGGATGGTTTTCCCTTTAATATTAAAATAACAAATCCAAGGTGATCATATCAAAATACCAATATATGATGCATGATAACAATGCAATACAGTAAATAGTAATAACAAAAGAAAAGAAATACAAAACTACACCATCACCCATAATATGTTAAAAAATGGAGATGAATTCCAAAATCATTATATAACGTAGAAGAAAAAATTAAAAAAAGAAACAGAAGACATAACTCCATAGCCCCAAAAATTATCTAAGCTTCTATTCCACTATACTTTCCTAATGTATCATTGTGCATAAAAAAATAAATTATAAATTAATCCATTTAAGGGGACTTGATATAAAAAATTTAGAAACACACCAATGATCCCAATTAGGGGGTTAGTATAGAACTTAGTAGGATTTCCCCATATTACATCAATGTTCACTCGACTATTATAAAAAATAGAAAATTTATTAGAAAAATTTATATAAAATATTTTTTTTTATTTTTTATATGAATGAAATATAATTTCAAATAGAATCAACATCCACAAAAAACAATTTACATGAAAAAAAATAGAATAGTTCCTTTGAACAGTTTATCAATTCATTAGAATACCCAATACATGGATCCTCTATTCCTCACAACCAAACATGCATGCCCAGTTCATAGTTACAAACTCATGAGATGTAACTAATCAATATACCATGTTTTTACAAGGTAACCACTACTACATTCCCGAATGGCACACACCTCATCTACATGGCTACATCAATGAAAATGAACAAACTCTAACCATGTAAAAAAATAATACTCCAAACCATTCTTTTAAATCCATTTCAAAAAGAAAAAATTCATTTATTGAAAACCATTATATTAAACCATTTTTATGTATCAAAAGCAATTCATTTTTTGAAATATCATGTAAATTTATAAAGAAATCAATTTTTTAGCACAAAATTTCTATAGTTTTCCCATCCATCACTAAATAAGGTTACCACCAAGATTTTGACATATAAATTACAATAAATTTAATGAAATTCAAAAAAATAAAAACGAATCATTGATGTTCTAAAAATAGAAATAGATAGTTAATCCACCTACCTAAAAAACATAGTTTTAAATGAAGAATGGAATTTTGTTTCAAGAAAACCAGTTATTATTAATAGAACCCACCATAGATCATTGTTCAATTCATAAAAACAACAATATCTCAATATTATTTAAATTAAACAAAATAATCTGTATCCATCAGATTGGGTATATCAACATAAGAGATATAAGAAGAAGAAATTATGTGAAAACATCCACGAATTAATACATACCAGCAAATACAAACTCAAACATTCCTATAATCAATAACTGATTTCTACCATATCCTGAGGAAGGGTATCTAGATACATTTGGTAGATAAAAAATCATTTTATGGTAATATTAGGGGGGAATGGGACATTAATAGGAAAAATGAGTTAGATCCACAATTTTCAGATCTAACATTTCAGTATGCCTAGGTTTATTGCATAGTTAGAAAAACAGCGCTCTAATTGTGAATAGGTCTATGCCTCAAGATTCACCTCGCATGGTTGCATCACATGTTTAGAAAAACCCGGCACTAATTGTGTTGAATCCATCTGTCACAAAATTCATGGATTATAATAGGTGAGAACATGATTATTCCAAACTATATACCTACCTAGATACCTAACAATATCCCACAATTTTATTTTTTTTGGTTTTTTGGAGTTGTTTCTCAGTTTCTTCCTAAATCCACCCTCGCTTCAAAGAAAACTATATGAGACCAATGATATTTCCATTAAAGACATTATATTACCTATCCATAATAACAAATGTAATATGATCCAATGAAGTTTATAGTTATTTGTCAAGGTGATCCCATCCAATATCATGTTAAGGATTATGTTGGTACTTCTTCAACAATGATACATGAAACACATTGTTCACTGATCTAAACTTCTTTGGCAATGTCACCCAATAGCCACCTCACCATCCAATTCTATAATCTCAAAGGGGCATATATATGAAGTTGATAACATTCCCTTATTCTGAAAATAGACATGACTTTGGAATGGGGATATTTTTAAGAACATAAGATCAACCACCTCAAACTATAAAACCTCTCATTGATTATCCACTTTCCATTTATTAAAACAAGGACCAATATATATATCCTATTCATAATCAACTGAATCTTCTCTATTGTCTCTTATATAAGGCTTTGTATAACCAGTTAAGTATCACCTATTTCCACCAAAAATGTGGAGAATGGCCTGGATTCACATAAAATGCTTAAAAATGAGCCATATTTATTGATTCATGGTAACTGTTTTATATGAAAACTCCAAAAATGATATGTTCTCCTAAAATGTAAAAAACAAAATCTATTAACCAATACTGAATAATATCTTCCAAGGTATGTATCATTATTTCGTGTTTTATATCCAACTAGGGATGATACTCCATGTTCACAAAACCCCAATGGCGTGTTGTATGAATTTCATGAAAATAGATATAAACATTAGATCTCAGACTGTTACTGTCGCAAATGGAATGAAATTCCTCTTCACCGCATCTCATATATAGATTTTTAAAGAATTCCTCCATTGTATGAGATTAAAAATTATTAATGTAATGAGTTGAAGTAGTGAGATAATCCACTATCACTCATATGGAATCATATTTATGAACCATTATTAAGAGATATATCAGAAATATATTACAATCAACTCTCATTTCCAAGGAGGAATATGTAAAGTATTCAAAAAACCCACTGTCCACTAGTTCTCTTACTAATCCTTTTAATAAATTTGTAATCTCAATAATAATTCATTTAGTTTTAATTTCATGTGCCCCCACAAAAACATTTCATTCATTTCCTTATTCATCTTCTGTATTACCGAATGAGAATCCAATATAGAATGGTGGAAATCATGTATATGTTGTTATTGAAAAGGAATATGTATGGACATCTAATAACAGAAAACCAAATTGAACATCCATATTTTTTGTATCTATCAATGTTTACTCTACTATTGTGTTTTTACTTTAAAAATACATTCTAAATCGGGTTTCTATGACCCTTTATATAATTCAAACATTTTTGGAACAAAAAACTAGAATCAAATCTACAAAATCACCTTGTCTCCATAGTCCAAGTGCATGTCATCTATCAATGACATTAGCCAACAAAAATATGATTTTTTTTCTCCAACTTTTTATATGAATTTTTTATTAAGGAATCTACCACCAAAATTCAATTTCAGGGCATATACATCATGAAAATGTCAATCCTTTAGAGGTACTCCAAAAAGAATTTTACCTCTTATTAATATAATTTTGTGAAAAAATTTGTTTCAAGCTTTTATGATCTATAAACAACATAAATTTATACCAAATAGGTAATGAATCTATGTATACAAATGGTTAATGGTAAAATCACACATCAAATCTTGTGTTCTACAATTCTTATCATGAAAGGCTATCTTACATAATACATAAAACAAAATTTGATTTACTAGGATGAGAATAGATACTAACCACGATTATTTGTATCCCAATTCAACAAATAATTTTTCCCTATATTTAAAAATATCATGTTTGGTGGTGATGTAAGGTGAATGTGAAGCTTCTAAAATGTCTTCGGAAAATTCTTCATTTTATCAGTATAAATCATTTTTTGTTTTCAAATCTATGATTGTTGGATATATTCATAAAAAATCAAGAAAGATGTTGGTAATAACCAACTAGAGGATGGAAACTCTCTATGTCAACAACATTATTTTTTGGATTCCCAGAGATAAGAGTCTATAATTTTTTTGGACACACTGAATAAAAATTCTTAGTGATAACATGGAAAATGAAACATACCTGTTATAAAAACAATCACAAATTTATAATTTTTTATATAGAAGAACATCACACAAGATACCTGTCACTATTGCAATGTACTGATCATGTTCATCCCATGTCCATGAATACACAACAATCTCTCCATAAACACCACCACAAAAGAATCCTAATACCCTTAAATATCTAATTCATCAATTCTATAAAATAACTATTGAATTCTAATGATTGAAAGGTATAACCAAATAATCATAATGTACTTTGAAACTATTGATATCTTTATTTGGAATATCATATTTTTGAACCTGCAACATATAATATCATAATCTCATGTCAATATTAGAGAACCACTGGGCTCCCCTCAAATAATCGAAAAGATCATCATTTCTTGTAAGTGGATACCAATTATCTGTAGTATTTTTCAAAAAATTTCAATAATTTGCACAAAATAGCTGACCTACATCCACATTTACAATAAACCAAATTGGATTTGCCCATGGAGAGGTACTAGGTACGATGAACCCTTTGTATTCAAACTCATTCAACTGGTCATTAAAATTCAAATTGTTTTTTGGAACCATATGAAAAAATTGAAGTGAGATAGGACTGGTCATAGGTAAAATATGAATCGTAAACTCCACTTCCCTTGTGGAGTGGAACCACTGAAAAATTATAAATAAAAGCATCATGACAGATATTAATCGTAGTTGTAAAGAATAAATTCTCAATATTACCCACTAATTCCATAATAATCGATGTCAATTCGTATGAAATCATTCGAAATGTAAAAATATTGTTTGCACCATCTGTTACATTCTAGTATCCCTAAAGTGATATGTGACATCATTATTCATTGTAAAACATACATGTTCTGTATAACATTTGATGAGAAGTTTGAACATATTCAACTAATCCATACACAACACTATGTAATAGAAATCCATCTAAAGAAAATAGAAATCTTGTATCAGTTAAACCCCATTAAAATTTATAGAACATTCTTCTCAAATAAAGGATATACATTCTCTATGACCAAGAGGAGTTTCATGTTTCAAAATAAAAGTCTTAATCTCAATATAAACACTGAGATGTTAAACAAATATGGAATGAAATAATGAAATTGGACGAACCCAGATCAAACAATTCTTTTATAAGGATATAATTAGAAATAAGCATTCCTCTAACTGTAGAGAGTACAAATTTAACAAACATATTCACTTAATTTACTACATATAATTTTTTACTTGCTACACATTGGTATTCACTAACTTCTTGAGATATTCCTTTTTGTTGAGTTATTATATTCCTAAAATCACCGTGGATTCCTTGGTTCTATTGATGAGAGGTATTCTTATTCACTTGTTATATCGAAGAATTCATCTTCAGTGAAATAATATACACGTATTGAAAACTTGAACATGATTCACTATGTCAATATCACCAAGGAATCTCCATCAGGTGGTAGTTGTTATATGTTCTAGGTTTTTCTGCATAATGTCACTTCATGTGATGAAAATATCCAAATTGAAAACATCTAAGCCTTAACATTGTTTATTCATAATGATTTACCTATCCATCAGTTGATTCTGTTTCAAACCCGACCTTGGAAATAGTTTTTTATCATCCACTTATTCCGAAACATATATTTCCCACCATTTCTTATAGGAATCAGCATGCTCCCTCCCCCCAAAGTTACTAAGATGTCTCTCTCTTCCACCTTTACTATTTTAACCACCTCCTTATAAATTTTAAAACAAAATACGTATAAATTATTAGAATATATTTCTTCATCCCCAAGTAAAAAAATTGGGCCTCTAAAGTCACACATTTAGAAGCAATGGGCATAAATAAAACTACATTCATGAATTTAGCAATGTACTCGGGAACTAAAAGATTCTTATTCTTTATGCTGAAAAATTTCATTGTTCTTATAAAACAGAACATTTTATGATAGATTTTTGTGAAATAATTCCTAAATATCATGCAATGTAATTAATTAGTCTAATTTATCATGTACTACTAAATCCCCCCATTGTCCTGCAAGATAAAAAAACATGTACATCCTGAACTTGACCGTCAACAATTCAAGTGTGCCAACGAAAACAAAGATTCAATTCATCCTATGTAGACACACCTCTTTTTTATATGGTTCAAAATAGGTCAAAATATGCATTGGTTCTACTTTGGAATAGAATAGAGTGATACAATTTCCTTGGTACATCCCTCATATTCTGTTTAATCACATCCTGAGAATATTTTACTATACATTGAATGAGCTATTGGTTAACCTATGGATCAGGTGAAAATATATTCTCAAATGTTTCTTATGGTTGGTTTCTATGAAGAATACCTACTTCCATTTTCGAGAAACTAAACAAAATAGAATTATTTTAATTATCTAGAAATTAAAGAATTAATACTTTCAAATTATCACATCATATTATATAAATAAGGCATTAAAAATTCCATTACTTATCTAATTTTAAAGTCCTTTGGGAAATTACACCATTCTAATTTTCAAAAAATTCAAGAAAATTAAACGTTCATACAGTTGAAAATCCAATAATTTTTAAAATACCACAATTATTTATTTTTAAAAATCAAACATTTCAAGAAAAATGTACACTTTTAAAAAATCAACTCATCTACACCAAATCATAAATCATTAGTCAAAATGAATTATTCACTCCAAATGGGATGTAATTTCTATCAATTCATGTCTTGATCATCTCATTAGTTAAACCCATTACAATGACGTGATAACTCATATAATTGTCTCAAAACACTTATGTACCAAAATTATAGGTAAATTAAGGGGAAAATGTATGTTAGATAAGACTATTTATGAAAAAAAATTAGGCAATGATGATTATACTAAGTTATACCATTCCATATTCAAGTCTGAAAGAGAATTTTTTATGAACTCCTAGACTGATAAGCCAATCCTCATGTTCCTAAATTAAAATAAATACCAATTAAGATTGATTTCATTTGTAACATTATTCCCCCCAAATGGCTATGAAATATAGTAAAATATTATCTCGTCTTATTTGACATACCCACAAATCCAATTTCTAAAAATAAATTATAAGGCCTTCCAAAAATGATGGGGGATTATTTTCCCTCTGAAATTAAAATATGAAAACAAATGTAACCATATCCCACATCAACTATATGAATCATGATTACAAAGTAATACAAATAGAAGTAATAATAAAATTTAGTAATACCAATCTACACCATCACCCATATCAGGATTAAAATTAGAAACCATGACCAGTATTATAGTAAATGTCTGATAAAAACTAAAAATATTGAAAAAAAACCAATGACATAAGTCCATAGATCTCAATATTATCTAAGATATAACTCCAATTTCCTTGAAAAATGTATTATAATGTTTCACTAAGTAAATTATATACCTTTCCTTTACCAATGTCTTTATATACAATAACTACAATGTCACCAAAGTTACAATGTATGTTGTTAGTATAAATGATATAGGATTTCCCTAAAGGACTTCCCTATACAAGAAGTTATGATATAAAATATGAGAAAGTTTATATAAAACAATTTATATAAAACAATTTAAAATAGTTTATATCAAAGACAACCCATTTATATGAAAAAACTATTTTCATACCAAAACCATTTACAAGGAGAACAACCAAATATATCCTTTAAACAATTTCCCAATACATTGTTTTACACATTACTTCGTTACACAATTCATCACAACCACACATGCATGCCCATGTAGAAATTTAACACACATTATTGGTCTCTCATTAACCTTCCATGTTGTCATAAGGATACCATTACAGAGTTCTGTAATATAAAAATCCCCTTCCATAGTATAATGTCAAGGAAAAGGAACAAATGCCGACCATGTAATAAAATACCATGGCAAATAAAAAATTTCACGACATTTAAAAAAATGATTTTGTTGAATATGAGGATTTAAATCCATTTTTATGATTAAAAACCAATCCATATTCAACATAATAATTTGGAAATTATGGAAAAATCACTTCTCACTATAACAAATTCCCACACTTTTAAAACCCATTTCTAAAGAAGATTTATACCAAGATTTCCACCTCAATTTGATTATAAAATTTATCCAATTAAAACATTTTGAAACCAATAAATCATGTTATAAAAAGGGGATTCACGTGTTAAGCTATATACCTCCCAATAATTGGGGAAGATTAAGAACGACAAAAATCATCAATAAAACCAGTATGAGAATCCAATAAACAAACCATAGATATTTTATCCTAACATTAACAAAACCATATATCATCATTATTTAAATCTCATAATTTTGATCCATCCACAATGGGATGGATCTATCTTTCTAGGAAAATAATGAATATGATACTAAGGAAGGACATCTAATAATAGACACATACCATGGATTCTAGCCACCAACATGCCATGAACCTACAATATATTTCTCTTGGATTAAGAGGATGGCTATCCAAAATATATAGGAAGAGTGGAAATAATTTTATGTTATTATTTGATGAATAAGAATCCATTACTATTTATACTGTGTTAGATCCTAAATTGTTGGATCTAACATTTAACTGTGCATTTTTAGGGAACAATATTGGGGAATACTTGTATTAACAGTGAACATTCCACTCCCTCTATAATCAAAAATAATGATGGGATCACGTGGTTAAAAATCCCATGCACAGATGATAAATGATCCCTATATCCTAAATAATGTTATCTCCATGGTGGATTCATGGTTTTTCCAAATTGTGCACCTAATCGGGCACCTATCAAGAGCCCATTGTTTCACATTCCACAGTTTCTTAGAGGTGTTTTATAGTTTCTTGTAACTATTCAAACATTGTTATCCTCCATAAAATCCATAAAATCACTCCAAACTCATCCAAATCATCCCAAATCTATCATAAACAATATACATATAGAAAATATCTTAATAAATGATTACATACTCGATTTAAGGGGTGTTACACAATCAATTAATATGTTGGTCACATGAGAAAAATAGTTTGTGTATTTGGTAAATTCTTATCCAGTGAAATCATAATGCAATTTATTTATCTTTGATAGTAGTAATGAAATCATTATTATAACGTTAATAGTAAGATGAATATCTCAGAAGATGCCTTGAATGAAATGATCAAAATTTCTGAAAAATTTCATTCCATCAACATGAATTCGGTAATTGTTATCCTTCTGAATATTTTCATTTATATTATTTCTCTGGATATATTTGTATCATAAGATAATTATTATATGTATGGTTTATTTAATTCTTCATTATTCTCTTAAGTATCTATCTACTATAATAGGTATATATGTTATTATACTCTTAATGAGAATTTGATCTCATCATTCATGTGTTTCAATTTCCCTAGGGTACTAATATGTGATCTATATGTAAATATTATGATGTTATAAAAAGAATAATAATGCTAGAATATGATTCTAATTTTTTATTTAATGTTACAATATTATATGGAAATTATATATGTATCTGGTATCTGAATAATGAAAAATTACTTTTTCCGTTATGATATGATTCTTTGATTTTTAACCCGTGTATTAAAGACACCATAAATCTGGGTTACTAGGGTCAGAAATAAAAATTCATTTCCCTAGATAATGTTTGTGCTTCCAGAAATGAAGCAAGACCTCAATTTTTTAATCTTATAGAGAAATATGAATTCTTTTAAAAGTAAAATGGAATGGAATAATCTGGATTGAACATTTTTTCGAACAATAACCCCATGTTATGAATGTTAATTCCTAGGGGGTGGTAGTTGGGATAAAAAGATTTATGATTTCCTTGATTTGGAAAAAAATATACATATATACTTCCTTCCATTTTTAAGAAGACAAGGTGGGTGGTTATTAATGGGGACAATTCTTTCAGGAAGGATTGATGGTTTTGAATAAGACCTTATTTTTATGGTTTCTAGTGACTAACATCACTATTAGTGAGGTGATGGTCTATCCACCATTCTTCAATACATTTCATGATAATGACCGATTATTTATATGAAATGATATTATTTTGACCACCAATGTAGATCGAATATTTTATAGGCATGGTCGAAAAGGAAAAATCTATTCATATATTTTTTTTATATCATGAGATAAAATCATAGTTTTTTAGGGGTAACATAAGGAATTAGAATACTTCCATAAAAATGAATTTTCTCAATTTGTGTGTCATATAGAATTCCCTACTCTGAGATGATTCAATATAAATGAGTGGTATTTTTCTATCTTTAAATTTTTGTGTTGTAAATATATAAAATTATAATATTTAAATCATATATATATTAATGTAATATGTAAGGCTATAATGTATTTTCAATTTTAGAATCACTGTGGATGTTCATGTATGGCTAGATATCCTTGATATATTAATGGAAATTGTGGCTCATTAGTATCACTAATAATCATGTAAATCCAATGGTATTATTTATATTCAATACAACATGATAAATGATTTAAAATTGTAGAAACATTGTAATTTATGGTTCTATAAGTATAAAATTGGATATTTTTATCCATCACTACCTTATTTTGATTCTTTACCTGATTCTTTATATCAATGAGGGTGTCTCGAATAACCTTCTTCATTAGATGTGTATGGAAATCATTTCTTTGGGACATATAAAACAAATTGATTTCATATAAACATGGGTGTAAATTTATACACTACATTATTTCTATAGACTAAATAGTAACAGTTCATCATGGAAAAATACTATTACTTGGCGTGGGGTACTACGAGACCACTGATGGCTAATCATCCTGTCTCTTAAATCTCTTCATAGAAATAGATCTTCTATCATAGCTGAGATAAATCGTCTCATCACTATAATAACCTAGACATTTGATGAATTTTTTATAAATGGATCTTATTGTCAACAGTAAATAAAATTTATTCTATTTAGATGTGATTATTAATAAACATCCAATAAATATATCTAGTTTTTTTAAAAATCTGTTTCATCATAGCCTCACATTCAACCCCCTAAACAACATGAATCATTCACTTTAATGCTCCACAATTTCATTATTGAGAGACCAACCATTGCATTGTTTCCCATATCAACCCCAAAAATTCCTTCGCACTCTGATGCCCAATGTCTCCAAAAAGATGTTTCTTCCCTCGGAATCTCTTATTTAATAACATGAATCTATACCTACACCCCACATATCATTTATACTATTTATCCACCCATAATATCATCTCCCTACTCATGCTCAATTATTGATTCAATTTACTTCAACATATTCACTTCCCCCAAATCCCTCCCCACACCATCAAATTTGTTATGAATTGGGAGGTATTCATACACATTATTTTTTTTATTAATTCATTTATGTTTAATATATTTCATAATTTGGTGTTTTTTTCTAGTTTAGTTGGGGTTTGGATTATTAAATGTTTCCAAGAGTTTTTACTAGTAATGTAAATACATGTATTACTAAATAGGATTTTTAGGACCATTATAGTTTGAGATTTATTATGATAGATGCACTAATTGAGGTTCTATTTGGTTGTATATTTGTTATTCATTTTTCAGAAAATTGAAATGAACTGAAATCATAATTTATGGTTTATACATAATCAATTTTTCAATGGAATAAATGAATTCATATGAGTGATATTAGTTTTTAAAATATTAATGGTGAGATTTTTTATTTATTAATAGAAATAGGTGTGGATGATTTATCATTAAAGATTTTGGAGTAGTTATCCTAGAATAGGATTTAGTATAAATTTTTATAAAGTGATGACAGAACCTCAATAGTTTTACTAAGGGGTTATCCAATTATAGAATCTATTTAATAATTATGTTATTGGTTTTAAATGGTTATATAGAGACTTGTTTTTGTGATATTTTGGAACATAATATATTCGGTGCAGATCTCTTATAATTCATTTATACTTATCTTGAGTATATAGATACATATTCATGAATAATCGGTTGGTAATTTCTAAAAGTAAATGATTATATTACATAATTGTCAATCATAAGACATAGATAATGATGGAGTGGATAAATTTTCTTCCTTTATACTGTTTTAAATTTTAATTATCAATTAATGATATAAGTGTATGTTTGATTATTTTGATTATTTTGAAATGATTTGAACTCAAACTAAATTTAAATGAAAAAATTAAAATTATGTATTGTTATTATTATTATAAATATATTTTTTGTTAACATGATTATTAAAATAATCACTACAGGATTTACCCACTACATGAAAACTAATTCTATACCCATTTATTATTGAAATTTTTAGTTAGGATTTTATGTTAATACAATATTCAAAACTAATTCATCATTTGATTTAATTTATAAAAACATATTTCAATCATTTCTACGATATTAGTCCCTTGATGGTACCATGAAAATAATCTTAATTCAAAATATTAATTCTAATTAATACATTCATGGATAAAATTCCTGACCGTAAGATGAACATGATGAATATATTCCATTATTTGTGAAATATTTTGTTTCCATAGTATGGAGTTATATGACAAATTTTTTGTTATTATTCATTCAATATTACTTACCCAAAATCAAAGTGGTATTTATTTTATAATTTAATATTTATAAATTTAAACTTAATATTACCAAAAAAAATTACTAGATTATATTAAATTTCTATATTTTTTAATTTATAAAATTATTTTAATGATCATTTTTTAATAAATAAAATAAAATGAGTTTCATTTAGTTTTATTATCATTTAAAAACACATACAAGGGATATAAGTAAAAATATTTTCCAATATTCTAAATTTATCAATCAATGGATTCTTATGTATATAAGTTTAATGGTATGTTTACTTAAGAACATTATATTAATATTGAGATTGATTTAAAAATATCACTAAAAAATTGAAAATACAACATTTTAAATGAAATAATATGTCATCTATTTTTTAGATGTGGAAGTTCTGCTAACAGTAAAATTTTATTTTCATTAACACATCATTGGAACATGGTGACTTATTGATATTTGATTGATCTAATTGTTGAGGAAAACATCATAGTATGTTAATAGTTTGAAGGAGTTTCTATATTTTTTAAATTTCGTATCAGTCAATTTTTTATAAAATATGATGTCCCTATCCTTGATGTAAATTTAGAATATGGTTGATGCAACATGATTTTTATAAAAACATGGCATTGAATAAATTACTATATATATATTTAAATTGGATGTGGCATGTAGAACCAAGCATTACCAGAACATTGAGAAATGTTGTAAATCAATAACATGATCTTTAAAATTCCCCAAAAAGGAAAATTAAATTTCCAAACTTATATATGATGATTTTCGAATTATAGGCCAATATCACCATCATCAAAAAATATAAGAAACCAAAATTGATGATTCTATAAATAGTTACTAGGAAATTTATTTTTTACTTCCCTCCAGAGAAACTGACCATGGTTGTAAAATATTAATAGATTTGTTTCTTGATGTTGTTGGGATTATGGTAATGAGACAATTTACTATGAATAATAAGAAATTTCATGATATAGTTGGATATGAAAATTATGTGTTGTAACGAAAAAATTTTATGTAGTGTAATATTTAATTATACAAATGTTATACGATATCAAATGCCAATAAAGAATTACAAATTAAATGATTTCAATGATATTTGATATAATACATGATGCATTTCATAATTCTAATATACTTCAGTCTTTTTAGGACATGAATAAATATGTTAACAAGAATCTGGAAACATATAGAAAATAAATCTCCATCCCAATGATTTAATTACTTATTGGGGAGAAGATTCAGGTATGACAGAGTGATAAAAATGATCATCTTCTTGATTGAATGTAGTGGATAATATTTAATGTTTGAAGCAACATACAATTGTGGGGAATAAAAAATTAATACATCTAAAAATATTTGAATTACTTGACCTTATAAACACATTTATTAGAATTATTCTTGTCATCCAAAACATCACTGAAAAAGTATTATAATATTATATATAATTAAAATGTTCGATAAAAGAGACATCTAAGAGATTAAAAATCACCAAATACATTGGACTCACTATGTCTATATTTCTATATTGATGATTGTTACATTTGATTGGGATTGTTTATCAGTGGATTTTACCCTTTCAGGACTTTTTGTTCTAGTTATAGAATTTGGACCATTGTTTTAACCGCATATGATCAACACTAATTGATGTATATATATAAAAATATCATTAATAATTTTTATGGTTATTCCTACTAACAAAATTCAGTAGAATGATAATGATGTGCACATGTCGGGATTAATTGATTAATTTTCCAAGTTACGGATAAGTGATGTTCATATGTATAATTCAACTTGTAGGACAATATTCAAAGTGTATGATAATCTAATTTATGCCATTAGAAAAATCTAAAGAGATGGGAACTTATCTAATTGGAACAAGAACATAGGTAATATATTAAAAATTATTATTATTTACTTTCTTCGTAAATTTCGACCTTATAGTAAAAATCATATTATTGTGTCATCAAAAAAATCAGGATGCATATAAAAGATTTTCGATAAACAAGTTAAAAATCAATGTGACTGTTAACCAAATAATACCTCTAATGTTTTTTTATATGTTCTAATGTAATTTCACAACTAGTAAATATTAAAGGGGAAAATATAAATGCATATTCTTTGAGTTTTTGTGGGAATTGAGTTATATGATCATAATTATTTTAAATTAGAACACCATAATAAATGAAAAATATAGAATATTCTTCCAACCACAATATGGTGAATTTATTTTTTCTGGAATAATCAAGATATTTTAGATATTGAGTAGAATTTTTCTGAAATTTTTTTCTTAACCTTACTTAATGAGTATGAAAATTTGAAGCACTAGATCAATTATTATAAGGACATATATACAATGAATATAAAAAACGATTTATGGATCTATGATAATGGAATGTAAGATGATAATTTATTGGAAATAAATATTTGGGGGAAATATATATTCCATCAAATTATAATTTATGTGAATGTATCTAAGGGGTATTCAAGTATCTTTACAAGGTGTATTAACTTAATGAATAATAGGTTACATGTAGTGAAAATTCAAGACTAATATATTCTATTAGTGTAGTTACTACTGTTGGAATTGCATTCATTTTTACTTGAAAATTAAAATGTAGTTGTACTCTAGCATGGAATAATATTTAGAAAAATATATTAGAAATATATTCCACCTATTGAGCTAAAAAAAATTCAATAATTACTTTTAGTGAAACATTGTGCGATTGTGGTGTTATTTCATCCATTATTATTTTACACCCTTGATGCATTTATCTACACATTTTATTGAGGAAATAATTAGTTAGGTCTAATAAATTTTAGATTGATGTATACAATTGAGAGGAAAATTACCTTTTTATAGTATTTAAAAAATTATAGACACTTCATTAAATATATAAATATAATCCTTTCATCATATTTTACAAATACCTTGGACATTTGTAATCATATTTTAAAAATAATGTTTTGCAAGGAAGACCTTTTTCTAAAGGATTCCCAAATAAAGAGTGTCATTCCATTTACTCTATAAGAATTGATATTACTGGGAAAATATTAAATTAAGGAGGAATTGTTTATGGAGTACCGAATAAATATCAACCACATGGATAATAATCAATATTTCCTATTATTGGATGACTAGTTATAAGGAGCTCAATTGTTACACTGACCGAAATTGAATTATTTCTAGCCTATGTTTATTTTCTACTAAATAGTGGGGTTAGAGATCCTTTTATTTTAGAACTCATGATACAGAAATATATATAATATAAGTGGAACCTAAAATGAGATATATAAATCAAGGTTTTTTAATAAATATATAGTATGAGGGTATTCATGTCATGAAAGTTCATAAACACAACAATTAATATGGCTATTAGGTAAAAATATATATTTAATAAATCCAATAATGTATATTATTAATCTAGAACATGAATACCGATTCTAAAGATTTTTTTATGAATTTTTTTTCATATTGGGGTGATCAAGATTAAAAATTAAAATTAGGTACATACAATGGGAATGCCATCCAATATAAAAAATTTTATTACAAAGAGTTGATTTAAAAAATAGTGGTATATTTAAACATTATATATCTGGATACTATGTGAACTATATTGATATTATCAAATTAAACTACCAAATTCATTTATCAATTCTTTAATTCTAATGTAATTTAGTCACTTATGTTAAATATATTAATTTCCATGAAATTTCCTTTAGTGAACTTATCTTTATTGATTGATATTTGTGACTGTGGATTATATGATCCTAATATCTTACCATTATAAAAAAATTGTACATTGTGTAAACAATGTTGTGGATTATAGATGGAGTGTAATTGTTCATAATAAAATATGACTTGTATGATATGGGAATGTAAATGAATGATTTGACATATGAGGTTGAAACTCATAAATAATAAAAACATTACTTATTTTATCATCCTGATATTAAATTTTTTATTTTAAAGGGTGGATGATGATGAATAATTAGTTATGGATAATTATAATAACATGATTAATGGAAAAAATGGTTTTACATATATTCATCCATTAACATATCAACTAACTTTATTACATTTAATTTATATTTAATATTGTGGACTTGTTAACATATTTATATTTCTTTTGTGACATAATTTGTTTAATTTGGAATTTTAAATTTTAGATTTTTTTATATGTGAATTTCTCCAATATCATAGTAATGTTTTAAATTTGTAATTATTGTGCATCTACTATCATTTCAAATTTAATTTTTTTAAAAGATTAATTTAAAAAGTAAATTTTTATGTTTTCAAACATTATAAAATGATATGAGTTCCAAAGAATAAGTGATTCACTAATTGGTATCAAATTCAGTTTGATGTTATAATAATAATGAATCTGTAATCAATATTGCCAAATTATTTTCCTAGATACCTACCTATATCATCTTGGATTCCTTTTTTATCATTCCCTTAATTGTGTATCACACAACCTTCTAAATGAGATGGTTTAGAAGATAATGACCCTACAAAATGGGAATAGGTGTTCACTCCACATTCATCGTTAGGATAATGGTGGGAAACAATTATTCGTATAATAAATTTTATGAATACTTTTATTGTATATAATTATATTATAAATGTATTTTTATAATAAAATATAGAATAAATGTCACTAAATTTGAAATCATTGAAATTTCATATGCATGAGATCTCAATTTATTGAATATATTTCACTCGTAATATTATTATTGTCACCCCAAAGATGACGTTATTAGACTATTTTTCCCAATTTTATGCCAGTTATGGGATGTTCCAGTGAAACTTATGATTACATATTATGATTGATGAAATATGCCTCTATTTTAGAATAATGCTATTTTGGATTCAAAGATATGGGTAATTTTAATACATTATTAAATACTTTAATGGAACTATGTAATTAAATTATAATATTTTAAAAATGCAGTGCCTTGTATGGATCTTATTAAACATTAAAATCACCGATTATATCATATTAAATTGAATTTTAATAAATATTAGTAAGAGATGGAATGCTTATAAATTTATACTGTCGAATTGGTTCAATGATACATGATTGACTACTCAATAGATGCATGATAAAGTGCCTTAAGAGTAGTAGAACATATTTTTGGAATCCTTTCTAATAAGAGAAACATTTTATTGAATAATATATTATTATATTAATCATACATATTCACATGCATATAATAAGAATATTATTTTTTATACATTATTAATCAATTAAACATTATATAATTAAAGATTCTTAAATGTAAAATTTGACAATCCAACTAAAAAAAATCATCATCCACATTTCTAGTACATTTTTTAATGTAATAGTTACCCTATGTTATCTCCTAACCTTGGTTCCTCTAAAAAAATACCTTGAGGTGGTTTGTCACATAAATTCAATTTCTCTTCCATATATATCATAGGTTATGTGAAAAAATGGATATGGGGAACCATTTAGTGGCACCATGGTTTGGATATTAAAAAGTGATATAATCGATCATTTCTACTTACCATACTCTTTTGGGTTGGTATAAAGGAGGATAAGAACACGTTGAACCTTGGTTTATAGCTAATGTCTCGGATTGAACAACCCACACGATGGAAAGGTCATGTGTTCAGGTATGGGACTGTTGTTCATATTATTCATTACTAGAATTTATTATTTTTTTAACATTTAGTAATTGATTATCTTTCCAATCCTTGCTGATATATAATTTTTGGAATTTTTACAATTGGACCTATAAGAAAAGGAGGTATAGTTACACAAATCACTATAGGCACATAGAAACTCATGTGACATGTAGATTATGTTGTTATACTACCCACATGTTTAAAAACCATTGTGTTATTAAAATCCATGTAACTTGATTATTTTTTATATCTAATTGTCTATTACATTTAGGTAAATTATTATTATGCCTATCTGTATAATATGATTGGTGATTTATTAACATTAATATGTTATTATGTTACATAATTATTTTTATGTAATCTTTGAATAATAGAATGAAGACACATATTATATTTATTTCAGATTTCATACAATTCCTTTATATGATTATGATATATTATTGGTAAATATTGTGTCTTTAATAACCCAAATTATATTTTCACTTATACCATGATTTTGGCACCTTAACTAACTAATCATGAAATGTCTAAGAAATGTGCCATTGTTTTCAAGGGATGAAATATTAGTGGTTCAAATTAAATAGGAATAAATTTTATGTATAAATAATATTGTAATTTATAAATTGTATCATGTGACCCATATAATTAAACCATATTAAATGGACAAGATAAATTTTAAAATCATGGTTAAAAACATGGTTTCCATTACATGAATGCCAATTGTAGATGACAAAGGATTTTTTCCTCTATAAAATGGAAAAGGTAATTAATAAAAAATTACCCTTATTTTAGTATAAATATTTTCTCAACATTAATTCAAATGGAAAGAATTATTTCCGCAAAAGGCGTCTTATTTGAAATTTATTTTTTTACCATTTTGACATGGGTTTGAAAGCCCCTATGACTAAATTTTTAATTTAACAAATTGATCCAATTATTTTATTAATTTAATGATTAATATGATAAAATACTACTAAGGGTTTCCTAATTCATAAATGAAATATGAGTTATGTATTGTTTTTTCATTTTGAATTTCTTCCCATATAGGTGAACCTAGTATGTATTAACAATACCATATTATTACAAAATTGAATGATTAGTAATATAAACCATGGGTGTATACTTATGATATCTGGAATGTTTATTTAATTTTTTAATAGCCACATAAATAGTTACATATAAATTTATTGTGAAATATTTATGACTCTATTTTAATGTCGTAGTTTTTAGATTGCATTAAAATTTCTAAAATAGTTCGAATTCTAAATTTTATAGAAAATTTATTTTTTAATATCTTGATTCAGATTGTGTGTTTATGGATTTGAATATCCATATATTAATTATTTATATGAATGATATCAATTTTTATAATTCCTTGGAGTTTGGGCACACACCAGAGTAATAAAGGGTTTTCCATGTTGATGAAGAAATCTATTATAGGACATTCAAATCATGAATCACTTTTAATATATGAATGGAATTAATAAGGTTGTTTTGGAGGATTTATGATGTAAACTATAGGTTTCACCCAATATAATTCAATATGTGAATCCATTTCACATCATTAATCATGCAGGTTGGCTTAAAAAAGTTATTTTGTGCTCAATCCCTTATACCTCTATAAGAAATAGGAGAGCACTAACTATAGTTTCTCCTCCCCTTTAGCTAGGGAACCTTGGATATCCTATGTCTGATTTCTAATTAATGAAAAACTCATCATTTTCTATATACAATACTATTTCTATGACCCCAATTCCCTCCTTCATTAGTTTTTCTATTCATGTTCAATTATATTTTTTTGGGAGCTCATATGCCCTATTTTCAGGGCTTTGTAGATTTAATTGATATCCATCATTACACACCTACTCAAATTCATATAATGGATTATTAAAATAATCTATGAATATATAAGGTGGTCTTTATCATATCTCGTAATGTCTCTGAATTTTTGAAATTAAACTATTTTCTCGCAAGTCGGATGTTCCTTGTATTACCCTTAAAATGTGAAATTAATTGTGTGGAACCAAATTCCTTCAATATAGTATTAGTTTTTAATTAATATCTACTTTTTATATTTTTAACATTAGTATAAATGACCCCTTTTAGTGCTGTACTTATAAGATCATGTCCAAATCTTTATCTAAAAAATTAAAATAACCTATTTTGGGTGTTTTTTCAAATGATTGGTTTATATTTTTCTTTATACTTTTTGATCACTTTTGATGTGTGGTTTATTAAAAATACTCAACGATATGGTTTTTTCAAATTAAATGATTAACTATGATAACCATGACCTATTTTGTAATAACAACACCCATGATGTGAAAAATAAAATTAAAATAAATAGGGGAAATAAAATGGAAATGTCTCAATTGACAATAGGCATGGAAATTCCCATCAATCTCAAAAATTATTATAAATTTAATAACCTAGATTCCAAAATATGATATTTTATAGATTATAATATAACCTTCATTATATCATCAAATGTATTAATTTACACCTTTTTTGACACTCAGTTTCCAAATTGGGTAACTATATTGATGTGATCATAGGTTGTCATTGAATATTGGTTCCAAGAGTGATAAAAGGATTAATCATTAAATAAGTACCATGTACGAGCTATTAGGAAATAATAATTATGTTATTCCATGAGTTATAATTATGTTTCCTTTTATGGAACAACATGGATAGTATCATAGGAAATATATTTCTCTTATGGATCAAATTAAGACATAGGTTTCCTATTATAGAACATATTAGGCCGGCTCATAAGGACAATGGATGTTTTAGGAAACACTTCCATTTCCTTATTATGTAATTGCATTTTTGGGGTCATAGAATAAATAGGATTATATTACTTATTGGGAGATACCTAGGTTGCACATTATAGAAATCATTGCACATGATCATAGGAAAATATAATTATATTAGTATTTTTTTATTAACACATACATCTTTTGTTATATCCTTTTGATGGTTTTTGTACTATAAAACAATAGACTATATATTGGGCCCTTGAACACCTATTGGTAGAATTATTAGATAAATGTGAATTAATAAACTAAATTATTGTTTCAAATACACTCATCATACATGGAATGCATGAGTTTAACCTAGATCCTCTATAATATTATAAATTTATGAACCTGTTTAATTTTGATGGATAGGATATCATGTCTGATTTAAAAAAAAATTAAAACATGACCTATATGCTACTTTTATATGTATTTCATGGTCTTAATTAATTAATAATTTCTTGTTCAGGTATATATATACTTATATCTATTAGATATATTCTTATACATTCACAAGATAATGTTTAGAGATATTCTTGATTTTCCTAATGTAGGTATGGTCTGTCACGTTTCCTTGAGGAATCTGATATGACTGATATATATTTATTTATTTACTATTTTATTTATCTACATTTAAACTATATTTTTTAGTTCCATAGTGTGTATAGAATTAGACACTTCTTTGGTGGAATACTAAGTTTAACTCGCACCATGTTCATGCCTCTATTGAACTAGTGTACGTGAGGAGACCCCATGTTTACAAGTTCAGTTTCATTGATTTTGATTGGGAAATTGAATTTATAAATTCATATTATGTTAAAAATATGAATATAAAGATCAGGATACTCATGGATATATCTATTGAAGGCTTTTACCTCTTTTTGAATCAATCATTTGTTACTTGTTTTATTCAATTTTTTTATAAACTGTCTGATCACATGTACATGTTTGGTTTTATTTATTAGTGTTGTCAAGTTTATTCATTTAATTACTTAGTTTTATTTGTTATTGTTGTCTTAGGCTACATTTCATTTTTATTATTTTCAATGTTGATTGACATATTAAGTTTAACTATTTCCCCACTATAATCATGAGGATACAATCTACCCACTATACCCTAATGAGACCCTCAATATTAGTCATAAGTCTATAGGATATGGGGAGGTGTGCCTGAGGCCATGTGATAGACCAGCCTGGGCCACCATTTAAGGAGTAGTTTCAATTTCATTATGTTATATATTTGTATCAGAGCATATTTTTTATTTTACAAACTATTATGTTATAGTATATAAGAGGTAATTAATGTGTCAGTGCTAGTAAAATACTAATATACAAAAGTGATCAATTGTCACATGTGTAAGGATACATGTTTCCAGGGATGGGACATTTTTTCAATCATTTCATTATATCATTTGATTATGATTTCACATTAGGTGACAGGTCTACCTTCTTCTACTCATTAATTTATGAGACTTATGGTATTTTACCCTTCACATAGTATTTCAAATTTTTTTATTAAATGAATTATCATAGGCACATAAAGATTCACATGCCCTGATATTCCATTAATTGTATGTTGTTTGGATTTATTTTCTGATACATGTTGGATGTGGCTTATGTTTTTTTACATCATAAATATTTTATTAAAAGATATAATTATTATTTATTATGTATGTATATATTCCATACGTCTATGATTTTTATTTAATATATATATACTATTTAATTTTAGGTAATAGATTGACATGATATGATCATAATAAAATATTTCTCATTAATGTTTCATCATTAACCTAAATATATTTTTCCCATATTTCATGATATTAGAACCTCTACTTACCAATTATAACATATTTGAGAAATGAAAAATGGTCTCATGGAATTAAATATTAACTATTAAAATGGAATCCAATTGTCTAATTTATTATTTCTAAATATATTTATAAATTATAAAATGATAACACATATAATTGATTTATCATTAACATTGCTGGTTGTACTATAAAAACAAAGGTAGAATCCGGGTATCAGCTAAATCAACTCCAATTGAAACATTTAAAGAAATTTATCTTAATTAAATGGGAATGGAAATTAATCTAACACAACTATGATTTTTATTTGTATGTGTGGTAAAATTAATGTATTATCGGTAATTATTACCTTTATAAAGTATTTTAACTATTTTTTTAGAGTGTGACAACCCATATGGATCATGTCTAAAATACACAATTAGACCCAAGTACGCAGGTTGGGGCATGTTTCCTATAATAAAAACATGAGATGGTCAAATTAGGTCATTTATGGTTCTTTTTTAATGTGATATAAACCCACTAATTGTTTAATTAAATCATGGGATAATTTTCAGGGTCCTAGTATTAGTTTTAATCTTTTAATATTTTGAGCATAACCCATGGGGGGTATACTCATATGAATATATTGGTTATTTAAGTTGTGTGTAGCCCCTTATAAGGTGTTCAAAATATATTTTTGGAGGAATATTACATAATGAATCCCAGATAATATTATTAATGACATGTTATCTTCTTTTGAGATATACTTATTATAATAATATGTTAATTTCATCTCAACTGATATATTCTTCTATATATTATAATTTTAATTTTCTTTATCAAAGGCTAAATGTGAGAACCTTATAAAAAATTCCTAAAGGATTTTGTTAGATATGTTTCCAATTTTAACTTTATTTCAGCTAAATAAATTATATTTATATGCATTTTTGGTATAAAATTAATCTATTTTCTATTTTAGTTAGCTAAATAATGTACCAAAAACATTTTTCTTCTCACTAATACTTGATTTAAAATAAATTTTAATTAAATAAAATTGGTCAAATAAACCAATAATTTGGAATTTGTATATTTTACCCTCCTATAATTATTCTTTAATGCATTATCTATGCCCAATATTATAAGGTAATAAGTACATTTCACATCGGTCTCTGTATATGTATTGATATATTATGATTTAAGAGGATAGTCCAGTATTCATATTGATATTTTTAAGTGTGACACTGGTTTTAGGATCGATTATTTATTTTTAAAATATGAAGGTGTTAGCCTGATTGGGGTAGTTCCCACATAACAAAATGAATTTCAAAATACTGTCATGTGTTCTTAGATGCTGGGTTACATTTGGGATCCTCTTTCCCTAATTGGACTCCTTGCTTCTAAAACAACACCCGGGAGAAACTTGTTGTCAATTTGAAAAATAACCCTTTTATGGAATGTATCATTGTGTAATGCATGAGTTCAATGGGTTATTATTCATAGGGTAGTATCATCAATTTATTAGGTCACATGACCATTATCTTTATTCTCTAATGATTAAAAAATCGGTAATTCATTAATCAAATTAACATTCATATAGGGTAATATGAATCTATAAATAAATATTTTACATGGGCCACCATAAACTAAGATGGATTGGGCCGATAGGACCATAGAAAGTATCAAAGGTTTTTCCATTGTGATTATAAAATTTTATTGATGTACATGTATATATATGAAGTACCCACCATGTTTACAAAAAGGCACATTAAACCATATGAGTTTTCTTGGAATTTTTATTACTTGAACTCTTAGGATATTTCCATTGGTAATGTCTCACGTCTAGTTAAATAGATGTTAGGGTAATTTACTTAAGATGTTGATTGGGGTTGAGGTTGTAAATGGATCGGTTGTTATAGCACTACCAATCATCTTTATATGGATTCTATTCCACATAAAATGATTTATCATTAGTTTTTCATGAGAGATTGTCTTGTTTACATCATTGGTAATTCTTATCTACCATGAATTTATAAAGATCATTTTTTCTCTTGCTTATTTTGGTGGTGGGTAAAACAATTTTAGAAACTTTAGTAAATCATGTATGATGGTGAATATTGTATGTTCTTTGGTATTATTTCTTATTTAAAAAAAATGATGACTATGTCACAATTAAGGTGGGAGTTATCTCAGAAATTGTTTTGGGAATTTAATTCCATTAGGGGGGAAAGGGAAAATACCATTTTGTAATGGTTTACATTAATATTGAAAGGGCTTATTCTAGTAATGTTTTGGATTTTCTTTATCGAGATGATGTTATGAGTAAAACATGGATGTGGTCTCAATCATCTTTGTGCATGAAATTTTGGATTGGTTCATGTGATATACCTAATGAATATAATGCATCTGAATAATGTTAGATCTTGTAGTGTATAATGTTTTTGAAATTGATGCATTTAAACATGAAAATTTGAGAATACCATGATTAATGATTAGACTATGGGCAGCGTTTTTCAAATAATAATGAAATGTATCTATAGTGAATGATTTTTGCTGGTTAGTGATGATGTGTCAATATGTATAAGAAATATATTTTAAAAAAAGTCATCCCATAGTGGTATTACTTATCTTATAGTCTTGTTTCGGATGTGTATCGTTGGTCGAAAGCTATTCCAGTCACTTGATCTTGTTTATGACAAGAGTATATTATTCTTTAATGGAAATCATTGATATCCTATTATAATTCTATCAACTTTGTAAAAATTATTACCCTCATAATGACATCACCCATGTTACGCTAAGAGAGAATATTCTATACACAATGCTTATGAATGAAATTAAGTTCTTTAATGGATTGATAAATAGAAAACATCCGAGTTGTGTGTTAAGAGAATTTGTGTTTATAGAGGTATGGTTCTTTGTAAATTATACTAGTATTCCCCTATTGGTCGGACTGAGAAAAACTCCTGAAAAGTAGTATATTTTTTGACTCGATCTCTGGGAAAGACACCAAAAATGGGTTTTTCAGTGTTCTGAAATATTGATTTCTTATACATGTACACAGGTCTCATATAAAAAATCATTATAGTGTACAATTTTTTTTACCTACATTGACTCTTAAGGTTGATTCTATGGTTACACTAGACCATTGGTTGATATCAGTATTATTTGTTAAACTGTGATGATCCAAGGGCATCTGATTAGGTATACAATTATGTCGTCGTCATTTCAAGATGATCAAGCACTATTTCTTATAAGAAACGTCACTAAAATATTTTTATGGGATAAAATGTGTGTTATCATAATAAAACATTAATTACATTGACTAAATGCATACTAATCTAGTTTTGTCTTTGTAGAAATCCAAATATGATTAACTTATGAAATATTCATATAGTAGTTGCTCGACATGCTTTCACTTGTTTTGGATGGAAACATTCAATGAAGAACCAAATCCAGCATGTCATCGGGGTTCGATGAGGATGATTCAAGGTTAGTTTAATATATTCATTAAATATTTGGATTGATCAAAATAAATGATTTTAATTGGGAATTGACGATATGATTGAATATGATGATTAATATGGACCAAGAGATATTTGAGTAATGAAGCGAGGAACAAACTCTCCCAGTAATGTCTCAAGAGAATGAATTCTACATAGAGGAAGATCGGCTATTGGATATGGTTTCTTTGCCTTCATCTTATGATTCTTACAATTTTCAGCTTGATCTATCTTCTGGGGGAGGTTTTGAAGGAACTTTTGGTGACAATATTCGCTCACATAGGGTTTCAGATGGTCGTCTTCCAAATTGTTTAGAGATGTTCTTTGTGGGTCGTCTTAGTGTTCAGGTTTGTCCAGATTTAAGGAGATTCATAATTTTTATCCAATAATCTCTAAAGATGCATTAGTTTTGTCAGTGGAATTTCCATCAGGGGCTTATGAAGACGTGGTTGGTAGTTTGAAATGGACTCTTTTTTGCTTGTACAAGATTATTAAAGCCGTCGATTTCAATATTCAATAAGTTTGTCGAATCATTGGGTCGTTCTAATCCGGTATAGATTTCTCCTTTACATCAATCTTATTTTTTTCTTGTCATGTGATTCTGAATAGGATTTCTTAAATGCATGGTGTAATTCTTCTCAAATCATGGGTCAAGGGATGTTCAATATATCATGTTGGTCTCATTTTATATATAAGGGGAAGGAAAGTCCTTATGCGGAGATGTAGATATCACTTCTAGGTCTTCCATTACCCCTGCATTAAATTTCAGTTCTTAATGCTATAAGAGATTCTCTCAGGGGTTTTCTATGTTTGGACATAAATAATTGGGGGCGTGCAGATATTTCAAATGTTCAAATTTGTGATGAACGTGATTTTTCTTTACAGATTCTGAAAGGGTTACTCTGAATGGGAAGGGGTCACATTCTAGGAATTAATAAAATTTTTACCCGATTTTTCCCAGGTGTTTCCCACACTACTCCCTACAAGGTCATGCAATATAGATTTGTAGGAAAAATAATTGTGATGGGATTTGTTTTTTGAATTCTTCTGTAAGGGGTGAGTCTTTGGTTGATGATCTCGTTATCAAGGGTGTAATCCCCGATGGTCTTATTTATGATCAGGTAAACCAAAATGATGTTGTTTTATCTGATAATTGTGGATGTGATACATTTGTAGAATTATACTAAAAGGGGTGTGTCACTGGATGTTGAACATGTTAACATGGTTGTTATTTTTGACGGTGTTTTTGAAGATCGGGTAAACCTCTATGATTGTGATTTATTTTCTAGAAATCTGATATCAATGACTGGTTCTAATTAGTATTTTGGAAAATATGTGATTATTTCTATGATAAATAGTGTCCCATTATTTTACAAGAAGCACCTGATTTGTATATCTCACTAATGATAACTGATTGTTCTATGTTTTATTATGTGGTAATAATAATTTGGATGTTTTTTGGTCAAAAAGTGATTTTCCATAACTGGTCTGTTCAATTGTTTTTGTATGGTATCTAAACCGTTAACATTTTAAACCTATCTAGTTGAGATGGGTATGGATGCACCATCTCTAAGAGTTTCTAGAGGTATGCACAGAGAACCTTTGTTTATGCTAAAAAATAGAGGGTATGGTTCTCATTATCAATTTATTACTTTCACTTATGTTTGATCAGGTGTCTACAAGGAATATATTGTGCTAAATATGGATCATGATATATCCCTGAACAATGTGAAAAGGGTTTTTTGGTCGAGGTTGATATTTGGTGGCTTCTCCTATCAAGCATATTCTGTCCGCTGATTATAGAGTGTGAACTAGGGTGAAACATTGGTATATTAAAAAGTATCTGTCATCCCATTCTAGTCTGAAAAAGATGCATGTGGTCTACACCATGTTTAAATTGTTTCATCGATTATAAATATTATTTGGAATGCTCGTGGAATTGGGACATGAGTGAAGACCAAATTCTTAGTCATGGAAATTTAGAAGATTAAGTTATGTGTTGTTTCTATTATGGAGCACAAGATGAATCCAATTTAGATTTATGAATTTTCCTATAATCATTAAATGCTTTTAGGGTTTCATGCATATCCTGATAATCATTATATATGTGTTTTCTATAACAATTATGTCTCAATGGAGTTGGTTAAATGTGGTGATCAATATATTACGGTTAAAATCAACACAAGTGATGATATTGTTTTTCTATCCTTTTTTTATGGTTGCAGTGAGGCTCAAAAGAGGGAACGTTTGTGGCAAAGCTTAAATTATTTTGATTTTGAAGGTCTACCATGGACTATTGTTGAAGACATTAGTGTTTTTGATGAGCCGGTTGAGAAGAAAGGGTGGGGTGCATTTCCTCGAGGAGCCGGATGGAGTTTTGTTCTGTTCATGGATGGAATGGTTCTTACTAATATGGGTTATTCTATTTATTGTTTCTCTTGGGGTACTAATCAGAAGGGATGTAATCGATGTTGGAGTCATCTTGATCAGTGTTTTGCAAATGTTCTTGCTGTTTCAAGATTCTAAAATGAGAAATTCGATCATCTTGTTCATGTGAATTCAGATCCCTCCCCTCTTCCTGTTACTTTATCACCCATGCATGTAGGTATAGATTATTCCCGGTTTTTTTCCATTGGAATAATATATCTGATTATCACCAGAATGTCAATGATTATTGGGAGGAAACAGTTCAAGGTTATTCTTAGGTATCTATTCATAGTATGTCGAGTGATCTGAAGAACATGTTAATCAATGGGGTGAGAAATCATTATCAAATTGATAAAGATCTGGAAAATATGAAACATGTGTTTGAAATTTTGGAAATAACACTAGAAGATAGGTGGGATGATGGGATATATGAACAAAAATAAAGGTAATTAATATGATATGGAAGAAATCATTTTGAAACAAGAGTGTATTTTGTAGGACCCCGGGACACCCTGAGAGGGGAGGGGTGAATCAGGGTGGCAACTTTTTCTTCTTAAAGTTGTGGATCTTGTTCCGACGTTGGTAGGAACTACTTAAACCTGTATGATGGATATGATCATCAATTAAACATTCACATGCAGAGACAGATGACACAGCTATTTTTACTTGGTTCACCACTAAGGTCTACGTCCAAGGAGCATACGCCGATAGGTTGCCGGTCGTACCTAAATCCACTATGATTCACTGGCTGCGGATACAACTGTTCAGGCACAGTCACTCTGGCCCAGGCTCACTACCTTTACAAAGGTTCAGGGATAGCTCACTGCTTCCCTCGGGTCACTCCCGTTGACTCCCCCTGGCTTACTGCCGTTGGTGAAGACTCACTCAATTTATAGACGTGAAGGTCTCTTCATTAGATAGACATGAAGTTCTGTGTCTCCTGTTCAGCATGAGACTTTGCTTGCATCAGAGTTCAGAGTTGATGCACTGTTCTGTTCAATCCTCCTTTAGTGCAATGACTGAATGCACTAGATCCTTCTTCTTCTCTTCCTTTGATTCTCACTACTAACACCTGAGTGTATTGATATATTCCCCTCTTTCTGTGCAGATCTGAGTTTAGTTGCACGGTCCGTTCTTCTTCTATTCGCAAAGCACAATGAGGATGTTAAACACCAGTCATGTGTGTGCGGTACCACTTCTCTTCATAAAACCAAATGGTTTACTGTTCTTCCATCTTCGCAAAGCAGATTTGAGAGTTCTAAGCACCTGTCAAAGGCCTGCGGGACCCCCAAATTTTCGCGCACCCTTCCCGGTGCCTTGCGCGTAAAATTTAAACCTTGCGCGTAAAAATAACTTTTGGCGCGTAAAAGGCTTCTCGCGCAACTCTTCTTTTTCGCGCAAATCTTCTCTTTTTCGCGCAACACCTTCTTTTTCGCGCAACCCTTCTTCTTTTCGCGCACCACTCTATACCTTAGTTTTTCCGCGAATCAGAGCTCGAGATTTGTCTAAGTGTCGAGCCTCCCCGAATGAGAGGGGATCACCTCATATTTATAGGCATTTTTAATCCTGTGCGTAAAACTGTCTCTCAGTTCTTTGAGTTACGCGCATCTTCCATTTATTCTCACGCACCGCCTTGGTTTTTCGCGCATCTCATTACTTCTACATTTTTCATCATTCTGAACAGGAATCCTCTCTTGCGCGTAAGACTTCAAAACCACATTTTGCGCACAACCAACTTTACGCGCAGCAGTTTGATTTTCCGCGCACATGGTGCGAACATCTCCGATTTTTTGCACGCCTCTTGCCTTTGCCGATTTTCGGTATTTCTGATTCGATACGCTGATTGCGCAAAAAATTCACCCAGCTATTCTGCGCACAAAATTTTTCGCGCACATTCCCATTTTTCCACGCACAGCTCTGGTTTTTCGCGCAGCCCATGCCTTTACCATTTTACAACGTTCTAATTCTGAAACACTGTTTGCGCGAAAAACTTCGCTCCACTTATTTCGTGCATCCCGCTGTTTTTCGCGCCTAAATTAAGTATTTCGCGCAAGCCTCTTATATTTCGCGCACCACTTCCTTTTTGTGCGAACCTCCTTTTGCAGACAATCCATGTCTTCATTTTTCGATTTTGAGGCCCAAACATTTGGAAAACACTGGGAAATAGCGCCACCTTGTATCTGCTCTTTTTGTACCGCCTCCAGATCATCCATTCCTTTGTCACCTGCCTCCATAGAAACTCTTTTTCCAACAAATTTTTATGCCGTTTGTTTGCTTTGTCGACAAGGACGATCACCTCAACAGCGCTTCATCTTGGTGATCTGTATACTTCAGCAACTCTTCTGCTTTTATCACAACCTCCACTATTGTGATATGTAGTCTTTGAAGGAACAGCTTTAGCATCATCATCTTTTATGACAATGTGATGTTCATGACTATCTCAGAAGTCCAATCTTTTCACATTGTCTTCTTCATCAACCGGTATGATGTACTTCCTGCAAACCGATTCAATTCGTCAGGAAGTCTCTTGCATGGTTCTCATGCAATCATGAGTAATTGCATGGACTTCATCCAAAGACCTCATTCTTCTTTAATCATCCTTGGATGGATTATACCTCACATTCTGCATTGTTGTAAACAATGTATCACCTTTGACACATGTTCTTTGAACTTCCGATCAGTACAACAATCGTCTGAATCACAACTCCTCTACTTCATCAGAGTACGTCATGATCTCCTTCATTTTGATATTCCATTGACAACTATTGACAACAAATACAAACCTATACACAAAGTGGTTCCAAAAATCTCCCCCTTTGTATTTTGTTGTCAATACCTTAAACATCTTCTGAAATGAATCCATCAATGTCAAAATGAGAATCTTCTGCATTTCACTTTCTCTCCCCCTTATTGACAAGAAATATAAAGCGCATGGTAGGGAGGGTATCAATCCTCACTTAAGCAAAGTTTCATTAATCATTTCACTCTAAGTCTACTTGAGCAATGCTCGATGTAGAAAACAAGAGGATTTGATTAAGTCAACAATGTTGTCCATTACTCACAGATCATGATACCAACATGAGATGAGAACTCATGTATCTTGTCTTCAAGGGTTTACCACTTTTATTCCAGGCATTAGAAAAAATCACTATGATAGAGAAAGACCAACCTGAAACTCCTGCACTCACATCAGCATGTGGATCAAAAATATTCAAGTGAAATTGGAAGGATAAGTGACCTCGGGGCACTTCCATTCTCTTTATGTCACTGATCAATTCAGTTACTCCCCCTTTGTAAAATAATCTTTGATCTGAGAAACCAAGGGATAGAGATTGAGAAATGACATACCTTCTCCATTGGTGTGTTCTTCAAGAAATTCACAGAACAACTGCTTTTGAGTCCACCTGGAGTTGATATCGATTGAAACAGTGATTATGGAAGCTTCTTCATTTTTCTCCCCCTCAAGGGAAACACTCCTCATCATCTTCATCAAGAGTGATCCTTCATAGTAATAATCCTTGAATATCAATTGAAGAATCCACTAAGGATGGAAACTTCTTCAGCTTCACTATCAAGAGTTGACAGCATTCACTACTTCTCAGGTTCTCCCCCTGAGAGTATGCTTCACCTTCAATTCCCCGCATTGTTAGCACAAATACAATACACAAATGATTACAGGAATAAGGTGGTTCTTTCTTGCTTCATCAAGAAGACTTGCTTGGTTGAGGTTCTTTTCTCAACCAAGTTCGTCTGTTCTCTCCAGTCTTCATGCATGCTCCTCTGAACATATGTTCTGACATCTGTTGGTGTGGCATGGCTCTCTTCACACTCTCTTCTACTTTGTGTGAGGAATTGTACTGCTTAGCAGCAAACATGCAAGATAACTTCTTACTCCTCTTAATGACTGCTTCTTGCTCTGGTATTAAGGTTAGGCAACCTTTTGAAATATGACCAGATTTATTGCATCTCTCACACAGAACTTCTTTGACACGTGCATTTTTCTTTGTTTGCAATCTCTCCTGCACTGTGCCTTCATCATGTGAAAGTTTCCCTTTTCCTTTGTCACCAGCCTTGGCCTTTTCAGCTTCAAGTTTCCTCATTCTATTCAAATCTTCTGGCCAGATGACCAACATGTCATTGGGAACTTTTGCATCTGGTTTGGGTCTTCCACATGGGTTCTTCTGAGTTTCATCCCACTTAGTGTTTCGTTTGGATGAATGACCCTTAAATTGCATGGATCTAAAATCCTGGGTCTTCTCAGCTTCCCTACTTGAGACCTTCTTGGGGAAATGTGTGTTCGCCACATTATTCTTATTACATCCCAAGGTAATTTCATCATACTTAGACGGAATCAGAGGTCTTCTGTTCTTATTAGCTCTGGATATCTGTTGACCAAGGCATGCACCATTCTTGTGACCACTGTCGTTGCATACATCACAGATGTTATCAAGAATTACAAATCTGTTTGCGGTGAACAGATGCTTCTGGATCTGCTGATGTTTCTTCTTCTTCTCTGGGTTCCTTCCCTTTGATATAGGCTTTCCATGTTCTTTTCCATGAAAGGGATTATAAAAACAATCCAGTGCACAGTGCCCATATCTGTTGCAGCACCAACATTGACCCACAAATCTTTTCTTCTTTGTGTCTTCTGTATTAAGTTGTTGGGCCATCTGCTTAATCTTTTGTGCTCTATTTGAGGAACCCACTTCCTCTTTTTTCTTCCCATCCACCCTAGCCATGGTGGTAGGTTTCTTCTTCTCACCTTTCCTCATCCATACTTGTTTAGATCTTTTCTTCCCACCTGCACTGATTGTAGGAGTGTATTTAGAAATATGAGTACAAGATGGATCGGATGGTACTTTCACTTTCTCAGTTGCTTGTGATAGATCAAAGAGTGAAGTCATGATCTTCTTATCACATGTTGGAGGTCTTTTGACAATAGAATCCTCCAGTGAGCATTGAGTACCAGTAGCAACTGATTCTTGATGTGGATAATCAAGAGTTTTCATAATCTTCTTATCACATGTTGGAGGCATTTCAGCTTTAGACTCCTCCAACAAGCATTGAGTGCAAGCATCACTAATTTCATTCTTTTGTGAAGGCTCAATATGTGTGTTCTCAATCTCGGTCAACTGATCTTCCAATTTTTGACCCACAATATTGAGGATGATCTTCTGATCTTCAATCGTGATCATTTTCTCTTCACAAGTCTTCTTTAACATTTCAACCTCATCTTCATGAATCTTAACTTTGTTTTGTAACAAAGAGTCAAGTTCCCTGAATTTAATGGAAGTTTCTTCCAAACAAAAACTCTTGACTTCATTGCTCTTCTTCAGCTCAACTTCAAGTGCATGGACCCTTTCTTTTAGAGTCTTATTGACTGCCTCGTTTTCTTCAAAGACTTTCACCTGTTTGGTGAGCTTCATGTTTTCCATAACTTTTCTTTCCAACCCCTATTCCATATTGTCAGCTTCCCTTTCTAATCGAGTGATCTCAACCTGCATAGATTGGAATAGGCTACAAATAATCGCAACCCTTTCTTCAGGAATATCACGCAGATATGTTTTGAGTTTTTCTTGAAAGCTTGAATTAGGGGTATCATCCTTTCCTCTGGATGAGTTCTGAGCCACCTGCTTGATACTTTCTAGACCTAATGTTTCTTCATTATTGGAATGTCATGGAGAACAGGACACTCCATCTTCTTTGGATGTGGGGGACTTCTTCATCATCTTCTTCTCTTTCTTTTTCCTATTTGTCAAAGTCTTGGTGGATATAGATTTCTGCTCAGAAATGACTGCGTCATTATCAAGACTGCTCTTCATTGTTGACTCTAGGAAAGAAACTCAAATCCTCTTCTCAATAGAATTACTGGAGAATATCCAACATACGTGAACCTTTCCCTCTGATACCACTTGTACGACCCCAGGACACCCTGAGAGGGGAGGGGTGAATCAGGGTGGCAACTTTTTCTTCTTAAAGTTGTGGATCTTGTTCCCACGTTGGTAGGAACTAATTAAACTTGTATGACGGATATGATCAGTAATTAAACATTCACATGCAGAGACAGATGACACAGCTATTTTTACTTGGTTCACCACTAAGGGCTACGTCCAAGGAGCATATGCCGACAGGTTGCCGGTCGTACCTAAATCCACTATGCTTCACTGGATGCGGATACAACTGTTCAGGCACAGTCACTCTGGCCCAGGCTCACTGCCTTTACAAAGGTTCAGGGATAGCTCACTGCTTCCCTCGGGTCACTCCCGTTGACTCCCCCTGGCTTACTGCCGTTGGTTAAGACTCACTCAATTTATAGACGTGAAGGTCTCTTCATTAGATAGACATGATGTTTTGTGTCTCCTGTTCAGCATGAGACTTTGCTTGCATCAGAGTTCAGAGTTGATGCACTGTTCTGCTCAATCCTCCTTTAGTGCAATGACTGAATGCACTAGATCCTTCTTCTTCTCTTCCTTTGATTCTCACTACTAACACCTGAGTGTATTGATATATTCCCCTCTTTCTGTGCAGATCTGAGTTTAGTTGCATGGTCCGTTCTTCTTCTCTTCGCAAAGCACAATGAGGATGTTAAACACCAGTCATGTGTGTGCGGTACCACTTCTCTTCATAAAACCAAATGGTTTACTGTTATTCCATCTTCGCAAAGCAGATTTGAGAGTGCTAAGCACCTGTCAAAGGCCTGCGGGACCCCCAAATTTTCGTGCACCCTTCCCGGTGCCTTGCGCGTAAAATTTAAACCTTGCGCGTAAAAATAACTTTTGGCGCGTAAAAGGCTTTTCGTGCAACTCTTCTTTTTCGCGCAAATGTTCTCTTTTTCATGCAACACCTTCTTTTTCACGCAACCCTTTTTCTTTTCGCGCACCACTCTATACCTTAGTTTTTTCGCGCATCAGAGCTCGATATTTTTCTAAGTGTTGAGCCTCCCCGAATGAGAGGGGATCACCTCATATTTATAGGCGTTTTTGATCCTGCGTGTAAAACCTCTTCCTGCGCGTAAAACTGTCTCTCAGTTCTTTGAGTTACGCGCATCTTCCATTTATTCTCGCGCACCACCTTGGTTTTTCGCGCATCTCATTACTTCTACATTTTTCATCATTCTGAACAGGAATCCTCTCTTGCGCGTAAGACTTCAAACCCACATTTTGCGCACAACCAACTTTACGCGCAGCAGTTTGATTTTCCGTGCACATGGTGCGAACATCTCCAATTTTTCGCACGCCTCTTGCCTTTGCCTATTTTTGGTATTTCTGATTTGATACGCTGATTGCGTGAAAAATTCACCCAGCTATTCTGCGCACAACATTTTTCGCGCATATTCCCATTTTTCCGCGCACAGCTCTGGTTTTTCGCGCAGCCCATGCCATTACCATTTTACAACGTTCTGATTCTGAAACACTATTTGCGCGAAAAACTTCGCTCCACTTATTTCGCGCATCCCGCAGTTTTTCGCGCCTAACTTAAGTATTTCGCGCAAGCCTCTTATATTTTTCCCACCACTTCCTTTTTGTGCGAACCTCCTTTTGCAGACAATCCATGTCTTCATTTTCCGATTTTGAGGCCCAAAAATTTGGCAAACACTGGAAAATAGTGCCACCTTGTATCTTCTCGTTTTGTACCACCTCCAGATCATCCATTCCTTTGTCACCTGCCTCCATAGAAACTCTTTTGCCAACAAATTTTTATGTCATTTGTTTGCTTTGTCGACAAGGACGATCACCTCAACAGCGCTTCATCTTGGTGATCTGTATACTTCAGCAACTCTTCTGCTTTTATCACAACCTCCACTATTGTGATATGTAGTCTTTGAAGGAACAGCTTTAGCATCATCATCTTTTATGACAATGTGATGTTCATGACTATCTCAGAAGTCCAATCTTTGCACATTGTCTTCTTCGTCAACCGGTATGATGTACTTCATGCAAACCGATTCAATTCGTCAGGATGTCTCTTGCATGGTTCTCATGCAATCATGAGTAATTTCATGGACTTCATCCAAAGACCTCATTATTCTTTAATCATCCTTGGATGGATTATACCTCACATTCTGCATTGTTGTAAACAATGTATCACCTTTGACACATGTTCTTTGAACTTCCGATCAGTACAACAATCGTCTGAATCACCACTCCTCTACTTCATCGGAGTACTTCATGATCTCCTTCATTTTGATATTCCATTGACAACTATTGACAACAAATACAAACCTATACACAATGTGGTTCCAACAATCTCCCCCTTTGTATTTTGTTGTCAATACCTTAAACATCTTCTGAAATGAATCCATCAATGTCAAAATGAGAATCTTCTGCATTTCACTTTCTCTCCCCCTTATTGACAAGAAATATAAAGTGCATGGTAGGGAGGGTATCAATCCTCACATAAGCAAAGTTTCATTAATCATTTCACTCTAAGTCTACTTGAGCAATGCTCGATGTAGAAAACAAGAGGATTTGATTAAGTCAACAATGCTGTCCATTACTCACAGATCATGATACCAACATGAGATGAGAACTCATGTATCTTGTCTTCAAGGGTTTACCACGTTTATTCCAGGCATTAGAAAAAATCACTATGATAGAGAAAGACCAACCTGAAACTCCTGCACTCACATCAGCATGTGGATCAAAAATATTCAAGTGAAATTGGCAGGATAAGTGACCTCGGGGCACTTCCATTCTCTTTATGTCACTGATCAATTCAGTTACACCCCCTTTGTAAAATAATCTTTGATCTGAGAAACCAAGGGATAGAGATTTAGAAATGACATACCTTCTCCATTGGTGTGTTCTTCAAGAAATTCACAGAACAACTGCTTTTGAGTCCACCTGGAGTTGATATTGATTGAAATAGTGATTATGGAAGCTTCTTCATTTTTCTCCCCCTCAAGGGAAACACTCTTCATCATCATCATCAAGAGTGATCCTTCATCGTAATAATCCTTGAATATCAATTGAAGAATCCACTAATGATGGAAACTTCTTCAGCTTCGCTATCAAGAGTTGATAGCATTCACTACTTCTCAGGTTTTCCCCCTGAGAGTATGCTTCACCTTCAATTCCCCGCATTGTTAGCACAAATACAATACACAAATGATTACAGGAATAAGGTGGTTCTTTCTTGCTTCATCAAGAAGACTTGCTTGGATGAGGTTCTTTTCTCAACCAAGTTCGTCTATTCTCTCCAGTCTTCATGCCTGCTCCTCTGAACATATGTTCTGACATCTGTTGGTGTGGCATGGCTCTCTTCACACTCTCTTCTACTTTGTGTGAGGAATTGTACTGCTTAGCAGCTAACATGTAAGATAACTTCTTACTCCTCTTAATGACTGCTTCTTTCTCTGGTATTAAGGTTAGGCAACCTTTTGCAATATGACCAGATTTATTGCATCTCTCACACTGAACTTCTTTGACACGTGCAATTTTCTTTGTTTGCAATCTCTCCTGCATTGTGCCTTCATCATGTGAAAGTTTCCCTTTTCCTTTGTCACCAGCCTTGGCCTTTTCAGCTTCAAGTTTCCTCATTCTATTCAAATCTTCTGGCCAGATGACCAACATGTCATTGGGAACTTTTGAAGCTGGTTTGGGTCTTCCACATCGGTTCTTCTGAGTTTCATCCCACTTAGTGTTTTGTTTGGATGAATGACCCTCAAATTGCATGGATCTAAAATCCTGGGTCTTCTCAGCTTCCCTACTTGAGACCTTCTTGGGGAAATGTGTGTTCGCCACATTCTTCTTATTACATCCCAAGGTACTTTCATCATACTTAGACGGAATCAGAGGTCTTCTGTTCTTATTAGCTCTGGATATCTGTTGACCAAGGCATGCACCATTCTTGTGACCACTGTCGTTGCATACATCACAGATGTTATCAAGAATTCCAAATCTGTTTGCGGTGAACAGATGCTTCTGGATCTGCTGATGTTTCTTCTTCTTCTCTGGGTTCCTTCCCTTTGATATAGGCTTTCCCTGTGCTTTTCCATGAAAGGGATTATAAAAACAATCCAGTGCACAGTGCCCATATCTGTTGCAGCACCAACATTGACCCACAAATCTTTTCTTCTTTGTGTCTTCTGTATTAAGTTGTTGGGCCATCTGCTTAATCTTTTGTGCTCTATTTGAGGAACCCACTTCCTCTTTTTTCTTCCCATCCACCCTTTCCATAGTGGTAGGTTTCTTCTTCTCACCTTTCCTCATCCATACTTGTTTAGATATTTTCTTCCCACCAGCACTGATTGTAGGAGTGTATTTAGAAATATGAGTACAAGATGGATCGGATGGTACCTTCACTTTCTCAGTTGCTTGTGATAGATCAAAGAGTGAAGTCATGATCTTCTTATCACATGTTGGAGGTCTTTTGACAATAGAATCCTCCAGTGAGCATTGAGTACCAGCAGCAACTGATTCTTGATGTGGATAATCAAGAGTTGTCATAATCTTCTTATCACATGTTGGAGGCATTTCAGCTTTAGACTCCTCCAACGAGCATTGAGTGCAAGAATCACTAATTTCATTCTTTTGTGAAGGCTCAATATGTGTGTTCTCAATCTCGGTCAACTGATCTTCCAATTTTTGACCCACAATATTGAGGATGATCTTCTGATCTTCAATCGTGATCATCTTCTCTTCATAAGTCTTCTTTAACCTTTCAACCTCATCTTCATGCATCTTAACGTTGTTTGGTAACAAAGAGTCAAGTTCCCTTAATTTAATGGAAGTTTCTTCCAAACAAAAACTCTTGACTTCATTGCTCCTCTTCAGCTCAACTTCAAGTGCATGGACCCTTTCCTTTAGAGTCTTATTGACTGCCTCGTTTTCTTCAAATACTTTCACCTGTTTGGTGAGCTTCATGTTTTCCATAACTTTTCTTTCCAACCCCTCTTCCATATTGTCAGCTTCCCTTTCTAATCGAGTGATCTCAACCTGCATAGATTGGAATAGGCTACAAATAATCGCAACCCTTTCTTCCGGAATATCACGCAGATATGTTTTGAGTTTTTCTTGAAAGCTTGAATTAGGGGTATCATCCTTTCCTCTGGATGAGTTCTGAGCCACCTGCTTGATACTTTCCAGACCTAATGTTTCTTCATTATTGGAATGGCATAGAGAACAGGACACTCCATCTTCTTTGGATGTGGGGGACTTCTTCATCATCTTCTTCTCTTTCTTTTTCCTATTTGTCAAAGTCTTGGTGGATATAGATTTCTGCTCAGAAATGACTGCGTCATTATCAAGACTGCTCTTCATTGTTGACTCTAGGAAAGAAACTCAAATCCTCTTCTCAATAGAATTACTGGAGAATCTCCAACATACGTGAACCTTTCCCTCTGATACCACTTGTAGGACCCCGGGACACCCTGAGAGGGGAGGGGTGAATCAGGGTGGCAACTTTTTCTTCTTAAAGTTGTGGATCTTGTTCCCACGTTGGTAGGAACTACTTAAACCTGTATGATGGATATGATCAGCAATTAAACATTCACATGCAGAGACAGATGACACAACTATTTTTACTTGGTTCACCACTAAGGTCTACGTCCTAGGAGCATACGCCGACAGGTTGCCGGTCGTACCTAAATCCACTATGCTTCACTGGCTGCGGATACAACTGTTCTGGCACAGTCACTCTGGCCCAGGCTCACTGCCTTTACAAAGGTTCAGGGATAGCTCACTGCTTCCCTCGGGTCACTCCCGTTGACTCCCCCTGGCTTACTGCCGTTGGTGAAGACTCACTCAATTTATAGACGTGAAGGTCTCTTCATTAGATAGACATGAAGTTTTGTGTCTCCTGTTCAGCATGAGACTTTGCTTGCATCAGAGTTCAGAGTTGATGCACTATTCTGTTCAATCCTCCTTTAGTGCAATGACTGAATGCACTAGATCCTTCTTCTTCTCTTCCTTTGATTCTCACTACTAACACCTGAGTGTATTGATATATTCCCCTCTTTCTGTGCAGATCTGAGTTTAGTTGCACCGTCCGTTCTCCTTCTCTTCGCAAAGCACAATGAGGATGTTAAACACCAGTCATGTGTGTGCGGTACCACTTCTCTTCATAAAACCAAATGGTTTACTGTTCTTCCATCTTCGCAAAGCAGATTTGAGAGTTCTAAGCACCTGTCAAAGGCCTGTGGGACCCCCAAATTTTCGCGCACCCTTCCCGGTGCCTTGCGCGTAAAATTTAAACCTTGCGCGTAAAAATAACTTTTGGCGCGTAAAAGGCTTTTCGCGCAACTCTTCTTTTTCGCGCAAATCTTCTCTTTTTCGCGCAACACCTTCTTTTTCGCGCAACCCTTCTTCTTTTCGCGCACCACTCTATACCTTAGTTTTTCTGCAAATCAGAGCTCGAGATTTGTCTAAGTGTCGAGCCTCCCCGAATGAGAGGGGATCACCTCATATTTATAGGCGTTTTTGATCCTGCGCGTAAAACTGTCTCTCAGTTCTTTGAGTTACGCGCATATTCCATTTATTCTCGCGCACCGCCTTGGTTTTTCGCGCATCTCATTACTTCTAAATTTTTCATCATTCTGAACAGGAATCCTCTCTTGCGCGTAAGACTTCAAACCCACATTTTGCGCACAACCAACTTTACGCGCAGCAGTTTGATTTTCCGCGCACATGGTGCGAAAATCTCCGATTTTTCGCACGCCTCTTGCCTTTGCCGATTTTCGGTATTTCTGATTCGATACGCTGATTGCGCAAAAAATTCACCCAGCTATTCTGCGCACAATATTTTTCGCGCACATTCCCATTTTTCCGCCCACAGCTCTGGTTTTTCGCGCAGCCCATGCCTTTACCATTTTACAACGTTCTAATTCTGAAACACAGTTTGCGCGAAAAACTTCGCTCCACGTATTTCGCGCATCCCGCTGTTTTTCGCGCCTAAATTAAGTATTTCGCGCAAGCCTCTTATATTTCGCGCACCACTTCCTTTTTGTGCGAACCTCCTTTTGCAGACAATCCATGTCTTCATTTTCCGATTTTGAGGCCCAAAAATTTGGCAAACACTGGGAAATAGCGCCACCTTGTATCTGCTCTTTTTGTACCGCCTCCAGATCATCCATTACTTTATCACCTGCCTCCATAGAAACTCTTTTGCCAACAAATTTTTATGTCATTTATTTGCTTTGTCGACAAGGACGATCACCTCAACAGCGCTTCATCTTGGTGATCTGTATACTTCAGCAACTCTTCTGCTTTTATCACAACCTCTACTATTGTGATATGTAGTCTTCGAAGGAACAGCTTTAGCATCATCATCTTTTATGACAATGTGATGTTCATGACTATCTCAGAAGTCCAATCTTTTCACATTGTCTTCTTCATCAACTGGTATGATGTACTTCATGCAAACCGATTCAATTCGTCAGGAAGTCTCTTGCATGGTTCTCATGCAATCATGAGTAATTGCATGGACTTCATCCAAAGACCTCATTCTTCTTTAATCATACTTGGATGGATTATACCTCACATTCTGCATTGTTGTAAACAATGTATCACCTTTGACACATGTTCTTTGAACTTCCGATCAGTACAACAATCGTCTGAATCACCACTCCTCTACTTCATCGGAGTACTTCATGATCTCCTTCATTTTGATATTCCATTGACAACTATTGACAAAAAATACAAACCTATACACAAAGTGGTTCCAACAATCTACCCCTTTGTATTTTTTTGTCAATACCTTAAACATCTTTTGAAATGAATCTGTCAATGTCAAAATGAGAATCTTCTGCATTTCACTTTCTCTCCCCCTTATTGACAAGAAATATAAAGCGCATGGTAGGGAGGGTAGCAATCCTCACTTAAGCAATGTTTCATTAATCATTTCACTCTAAGTCTACTTGAGCAATGCTCGATGTAGAAAACAAGAGGATTTGATTAAGTCAACAATGTTGTCCATTACTCACAGATCATGATACCAACATGAGATGAGAACTCATGTATCTTGTCTTCAAGGGTTTACCACTTTTATTCCAGGAATTAGAAAAAATCACTATGATAGAGAAAGACCAACCTGAAACTCCTGCACTCACATCAGCATGTGGATCAAAAATATTCAAGTGAAATTAGCAGGATAAGTGACCTCGGGGCACTTCCATTCTCTTTATGTCACAGATCAATTCAGTTACTCCACCTTTGTAAAATAATCTTTGATCTGAGAAACCAAGGGATAGAGATTGAGAAATGACATACCTTCTCCATTGGTGTGTTCTTCAAGAAATTCACAGAACAACTGCTTTTGAGTCCACCTGAAGTTGATATTGATTGAAACAGTGATTATGGAAGCTTCTTCATTTTTCTCCCCCTCAAGGGAAACACTCCTCATCATCTTCATCAAGAGTGATCCTTCATCGTAATAATCCTTGAATATCAATTGAAGAATCCACTAAGGATGGAAACTTCTTCAGCTTCGCTATCAAGAGTTGACGGCATTCACTACTTCTCAGGTTCTACCCCTGAGAGTATGCTTCACCTTCAATTCCCCGCATTGTTAGCACAAATACAATACACAAATGATTACAGGAATAAGGTGGTTCTTTCTTACTTCATCAAGAAGACTTTCTTGGTTGAGGTTCTTTTCTCAACCAAGTTCCTCTGTTCTCTCCAGTCCTCATGCCTGCTCCTCTGAACATATGTTCTGACATCTGTTGGTGTGGCATGGCTCTCTTCACACTCTCTTCTACTTTGTATGAGGAATTGTACTGCTTAGCAGCTAACATGTAAGATAACTTCTTACTCCTCTTAATGACTGCTTCTTTCTCTAGTATTAAGGATAGGCAACCTTTTGCAATATGACCAGATTTGTTGTATCTCTCACACAGAACTTCTTTGACACGTGCATTTTTCTTTGTTTGCAATCTCTTTTGCACTGTACCTTCATTATGTGAAAGTTTCCCTTTTCCTTTTTCACCAGCCTTGGCCTTTTCAGCTTCAAGTTTCCTCATTCTATTCAAATCTTCTGGCCAGATGACCAACATGTCATTGGGAACTTTTGCAGCTGGTTTGGGTCTTCCACATGGGTTCTTCTGAGTTTCATCCCACTTAGTGTTTCTTTGGGATGAATGACCCTTAAATTGCATGGATCTAAAATCCTGGGTCTTCTCAGCTTCCCTACTTGAGACCTTCTTGGGGAAATGTGTGTTCGCCACATTCTTCTTATTACATCCCAAGGTACTTTCATCATACTTAGACGGAATCAGAGGTCTTCTGTTCTTATTAGCTCTGGATATCTGTTGACCAAGGCATGCACCATTCTTGTGACCACTGCAGTTGCATACATCACAGATGTTATCAAGAATTCCAAATCTTTTTGCAGTGAACAGATGCTTCTGGATCTGCTGATGTTTCTTCTTCTTCTCTGGGTTCCTTCCCTTTGATATAGTCTTTCCCTGTGCTTTTCCATGAAAGGGATTATAAAAACAATCTAGTGCACAGTGCCCATATCTGTTGCAGCACCAACATTGACCCACAAATTTTTTCTTCTTTGTGTCTTCTGTATTAAATTGTTGGGCCATCTGCTTAATCTTTTGTGCTCTATTTGAGGAACCCACTTCCTCTTTTTTCTTCCCATCCACCCTAGCCATGGTGGTAGGTTTCTTCTTCTCTCCTTTCCTCATCCATACTTGTTTAGATCTTTTCTTCCCACCTGCACTGATTGTAGGAGTGTATTTAGAAATATGAGTACAAGATGGATCGGATGGTACCTTCACTTTCTCAGTTGCTTGTGATAGATCAAAGAGTGAAGTCATGATCTTCTTATCACATGTTGGAGGTCTTTTGACAATAGAATCCTCCAGTGAGCATTGAATACCAGCAGCAACAGATTCTTGATGTGGATAATCAAGAGTTGTCATAATCTTCTTATCAAATGTTGGAGGCATTTCAGCTTTAGACTCCTCCAACGAGCATTGAGTGCAAGCATCAATAATTTCATTCTTTTGTGAAGGCTCAATATGTGTGTTCTCAAACTCGGTCAACTGATCTTCCAATTTTTGACCCACAATATTGAGGATGATCTTCTGATCTTCAATCGTGGTCATCTTCTCTTCACAAGTCTTCTTTATCCTTTCAACCTCATCTTCATGCATCTTAACTTTGTTTTGTAACAAAGAGTCAAGTTCCCTGAATTTAATGGAAGTTTCTTCCAAACAAAAACTCTTGACTTCATTGCTCTTCTTGATCTCAACTTCAAGTGCATGGACCCTTTCTTTTCGAGTCTTATTGACTGCCTCGTTTTCTTCAAAGACTTTCACCTGTTTGGTGAGCTTCATGTTTTCCATAACTTTTCTTTCCAACCCCTCTTCCATATTGTCAGCTTCCCTTTCTAATCGAGTGATCTCAACCTGCATAGATTGGAATAGGCTACAAATAATCGCAACCCTTTCTTCAGGAATATCACGCAGATATGTTTTGAGTTTTTCTTGAAAGCTTGAATTAAGGGTATCATCCTTTCCTCTGGATGAGTTCTGAGCCACCTGCTTGATACTTTCCAGACCTAATGTTTCTTCATTATTGGAATGGCATGGAGAACAGGACACTCCATATTCTTTGGATGTGGGGGACTTCTTCATCATCTTCTTCTCTTTCTTTTTCCTATTTGTCAAAGTCTTGGTGGATATAGATTTCTGCTCAGAAATGACTGCGTCATTATCAAGACTGCTCTTCATTGTTGACTCTAGGAAAGAAACTCAAATCCTCTTCTCAATATAATTACTGGAGAATATCCAACATACGTGAACCTTTCCCTCTGATACCACTTGTAGGACCCCGGGACACCCTGAGAGGGGAGGGGTGAATCAGGGTGGCAACTTTTTCTTCTTAAAGTTGTGGATCTTGTTCCCACGTTGGTAGGAACTACTTAAACCTGTATGATGGATATGATCAGCAATTAAACATTCACATGCAGAGATAGATGACACAGCTATTTTTACTTGGTTCACCACTAAGGGATACGTCCAAGGAGCATACGCTGACAGGTTGTCGGTCGTACCTAAATCCACTATGCTTCACTGGCTGCGGATACAACTGTTCAGGCAGAGTCACTCTGGCCCAGGCTCATTGCCTTTACAAAGGTTCAGGGATAGCTCACTGCTTCCCTCGGGTCACTCCCGTTGACTCCCCCTGGCTTACTGCCGTTGGTGAAGACTCACTCAATTTATAGACGTGAAGGTCTCTTCATTAGATAGACATGAAGTTCTGTGTCTCCTGTTCAGCATGAGACTTTTCTTGCATCAGAGTTCAGAGTTGATGCACTGTTCTGTTCAATCCTCCTTTAGTGCAATGACTGAATGCACTAGATCCTTCTTCTTCTCTTCCTTTGATTCTCACTACTAACACCTGAGTGTATTGATATATTCCCCTCTTTCTGTGCAGATCTGAGTTTAGTTGCACGGTCCGTTCTTCTTCTCTTCGCAAAGCACAATGAGGATGTTAAACACCAGTCATGTGTGTGCGGTACCACTTCTCTTCATAAAACCAAATGGTTTACTGTTCTTCCATCTTCGCAAAGCAGATTTGAGAGTGCTAAGCACCTGTCAAAGGCCTACGGGACCCCCAAATTTTCGCGCACCCTTCCCGGTGCCTTGCGCGTAAAATTTAAACCTTGCGCGTGAAAATAACTTTTGGCGTGTAAAAGGCTTTTTGCGCAACTCTTCTTTTTCGCGCAAATATTCTCTTTTTCGCGCAACACCTTCTTTTTCGCGCAACCCTTCTTCTTTTCGCGCACCACCCTATACCTTAGTTTTTCCGCGCATCAGAGCTCGAGATTTGTCTAAGTGTCGAGCCTCCCCGAATGAGAGGGGATCACCTCATATTTATAGGCGTTTTTGATCCTGCGCGTAAAACCTCTTCCTGCGCGTAAAACTGTCTCTCAGTTCTTTGAGTTACACACATCTTCCATTTATTCTCGCACACCGCCTTGGTTTTTCGCGCATCTCATTACTTCTACATTTTTCATCATCTTGAACAGGAATCCTATCTTGCGCGTAAGACTTCAAACCCACATTTTGCGCACAACCAACTTTACGCGCAGCAGTTTGATTTTCCGCGCACATGGTGCGAACATCTCCGATTTTTCGCACGCCTCTTGCCTTTGCCGATTTTAGGTATTTCTGATTTGATACGCTGATTGCGCGAAAAATTCACCCAGCTATTCTGCGCACAACATTTTTCGTGCACATTCCCATTTTTCCGCGCACAGCTCTGGTTTTTCGCGCAGCCCATGCCTTTACCATTTTACAACGTTCTGATTCTGAAACATTGTTTGCGCGAAAAACTTCGCTCCACTTATTTCGCGCATCCCACTGTTTTTCGCGCCTAACTTAAGTATTTCGCGCAAGCCTCTTATATTTTTCCCACCACTTCCTTTTTGTTCGAACCTCCTTTTGCAGACAATCCATGTCTTCATTTTCCGATTTTGAGGCCCAAAAATTTGGCAAACACTGGGAAATAGCGCCACCTTGTATCTGCTCTTTTTGTACTGCCTCCAGATCATCCATTCCTTTTTCACCTGCCTCCATAGAAACTCTTTTGCCAACAAATTTTTATGTCGTTTGTTTGCTTTGTCGACAAGGACGATCACCTCAACAGCGCTTCATCTTGGTGATCTGTATACTTCAGCAACTCTTCTGCTTTTATCACAACCTCCACTATTGTGATATGTAGTCTTTGAAGGAACAGCTTTAGCATCATCATCTTTTATGACAATGTGATGTTCATGACTATCTCAGAAGTCCAATCTTTGCAAATTGTCTTCTTCATCAACCGGTATGATGTACTTCATGCAAACCGATTCAATTCGTCAGGATGTCTCTTGCATGGTTCTCATGCAATCATGAGTAATTGCATGGACTTCATCCAAAGACCTCATTCTTCTTTAATCATTCTTGGATGGATTATACCTCACATTCTGCATTGTTGTAAACAATGTATCACCTTTGACACATGTTCTTTGAACTTCCGATCAGTACAACAATCGTCTGAATCACCACTCCTCTACTTCATCGGAGTACTTCATGATCTCCTTCATTTTGATATTCCATTGACAACTATTGACAACAAATACAAACCTATACACAAAGTGGTTCCAACATATTTATCATGATAGTGCAAGAGTAAAATGTGTGAGAGAAGTAGATAAAAATTAAGCCTATTTCCATGCATGTGTACAAGAACAATGAATGATGGTTATGTTGAATATTCTTATTGATGATGGTTCATTCTCAGGAGATAGGTATGTGGTTGGGCCTTTAGATTTTTTCTTCTTTAAAAACGTACTAGCTGATTCTAATCCAAATTTTATGAATGTTTAACCTAGTAGGGATGAAAATTTATTTTAGGATATTTTGATTATGATTTATACTTTTGATAATTTCATACTGGATTTTATTCTTGATGAGAATGAAATTAATGATGTTGTGATGAAACATAATCCAGAATGTGCCTTGGACCCTGATGGTTTTCCGGGATCGTTTTATATGGGGGTCTGGGAAGTGGTTAACGTGAGATTATTCTGGCCATTCAAGAATTCCTTCAAAGTGGTTTTAATCCAAGGGGGGCATGTGCTACAACTCTGGTTATGCATCCAAAGTAAAAAACATGTCATTAATTTGTGACTATAGGCCAGTGAGTATGTTTAATTTTCCTTATAAAATCTATCACATATTGTAAATTCATGGCTGTCAATATTTGTTTCTAATTGGATTTCCTTAGAGCTGTATGGTTTTGTTAGAGATCTCCCTATCCGGGGTGATGTTTCCTTGTCTCATGAGATGTTTTTTGATATCAACATCAAATTTCATCGATGAAATTTGTCTTTAAAGATTTGTATGAACAAATATTAGGATAGATTGGAATGAGGATAAATCATCAGGGTGTTAAAAAGTATCTTATTTTCTCCTTGGGATATTGATATTCTATTTAGATGTTTTATCTTTTCCTAGATGTCTGTTTCTTAAATGGGAAATAGTAAAGATTTTGTCAAGGAAAGTTGTGGTTTAAGACAAGGGGATCCTTTATCTCAAACCCTTCTTATTCTCAAGAAAGATGTTCTGAGATTTATTATTAATTGAAATCTATCCATGGGTGAAATTATCCCATATCGAATATGAATAAATCATCCTTATATTTCACACTTGATGTTTTCAAATGATTCCTTTATTTTTATCAATTCTAGTGTTATATTGGTTAGTATTATTATTAAAATTTTGGATGAATACAGTTTCTGGAATAGGAGCGTTATAAACAAGGAAAAGAGTAATTTTTATATTTTTATCAAATGTGGCAAAAGTAAAGTATTATCTATATCCTAGTCGTATCTATATTATATAATTTAATGGTACAGTTAATAGAATCACGATACGTATTTTGGACTCGAAAAATAATTTTCTATACTTTGTTGGTAGGATTAAATTAATCAATAGTGTATTGATGGCTATTCTGATACTTTTGGTATTGACAACCATTATTCCTAAATGGTTTATTGTTATATTGTCAAAATCCTGACTGTTATTATTTGAGGTAACCATCTTGAGTGGAAATGTCATTGATCATCGGGGAATAGATTCTCAAGGCCAGTTTATGAGGGTGTTATTAATTTCAGGATTTTTGGGGACACAATGCATTGTATGCATTCTAAAGATGTGTGGGAGGTTTTGGAGGGTCACATGGTTTGGAATAAAATTATATCATTACAAGGTGAAGACTCTGTTGAAGATAGTAAACGTTTTTTACATTTCTGGTCTCTAATCCAGCGTATTATTCCTATCATTCCTCAAAATTCATATTGGATTATTGGTAGGGGAAATATTTATTTCTGGAATCATATTTGGGAAGGTTCAGTTATTTATTTTCCAGGATTTCCATCTCCCGTGATTTCTTTCAAGGAGGCCGTTAGATTTCAAAATATCCTCAGCACTGTTATTGATAAAGATCAATGGATGACTTTTAACCATATATTTTTATATCTAGTGTCTGAAAAATTTGACTTTACTACTTCTAATTCTGTCATTTTTTCTGCTAATGAGTTTAGAAAAGTTTATATTTCACAACAGAAAAATGATATGTAGAATAAAATGGAATGGGGTAGAAACATTTCCTAGAAATTCAATTTAATAGTATAGATAATTAGAAACCAAGTGATTTCTACAGATGAGAATGTGAATACAAGGGGCGTCAATCTAGTTTCTAAATTCCATTTTTGTGGTTTGAATAAAGAGGAGAACTCCAATCATTTATTTTTTGAGAGTGAAAGGGACATGGCTCTATGGAGTTGTTTTGGTATTTTCACGAGTTTATTAGGATCCATTTCGGTTGAATCATCTTTTCTAGGTAAATGGTTTCATGATTTGAATGATGCAGGTCTGGAAATGATAGTTAGAGAAGTGATTCTTAGTGCATGGTGTTGGTGTATTTGGTAGGCAAGAAACAAGTCTCGTTTTGAGGGTTTTCATTCCACTGCTATGTAAGCTATCTTGATGAGAAGATTTCTTCTAATTTACATGGTTAAGTGCTCAAAATATTATATTGATACCCATACATTAAGTTACACAAAATATTATAATTCAGTTTTATCTCCTTCAAAACAGGTGACAAGGGGGAATTGGGTCCACATGTCACCTCTTAATAGGGGAATAAAACTTAATATTTATGGTTCTTACATTGGGTGAAGCATTAGAGGTTGTAGTGTTTTTGGGTTGGTAGTTGAAGAATTGGTATTGTGTTGATCTATTCTTATGGGAGGGGGAATTATTTCAAGGATGAGGCCGAGGCCATGTATACCTGTATCCTGTTGTGTGATCAGTAGAATTTAGTTCTTAGTCAAATTCAAACTGATTCCAAGATCATCCAGTACTCGATGAATGGTAGGATTCTACCTTTATGGTTGATTGCTTATGTTTTAAGGAAGTGCATAGATAGAATTGGAAGTAACAACATTCAGTTTATTCATACATAGCGTAAAGGTAATAAAGTAGGTGATTACATGGCGTCCATGGAGTCCATGAAAATGGCTAATCAAGGTAACTATGTTTTTTGTTTTTCTATTTCTCTTCAAATGAATACAGAATTAGTGAATTTAATTAGGGGGGACCAGATTGGCTTGTATTATTTTAGGCCACCCTCATCTTGTTTTTTATGTTCTACCAATGTGGTGATGGGTTTCATTGTATAAAAAAATGCAGTGTTGAAGTGGCCATATGATTGAAATGAGATGCATTATTGGATCATTATTAGAATTATATGGTCTTTCTTATTTTGGAAAATCAATCAATGGGAAGTACCATGACTCAGAATTTTCAATTATATATTCGAACCTATGGTGGTCTTACCATGTGTTGGATGGTTAAAAAGAAAATTATGTGATAAAAAATTGGGTTATATGGGCATCGATAAGATCCCTCTCGATGCATCAGTTTTTTATACAATCATTGTCTTGAGTCCTAATTGTTATTGTACTTCCCACAAAAAAAGTGATTCCCAGAGGCGTCTTGTGGTTAATTATGAAAAATTCTTGTTTGAGTGGTGGATCTTCAAAAAATATTTAAGTTAGTTGATTATATGTCATTCCTAAATGCTTCTTAAAGATGAGATGTTCTATGGTTGGGAGGTAGTAACATCTCATTATTTGGAACGGCTTTAAATTTATAATGAAATTTTTATTCTTCATTTGTTAGATGGCCAACATTTGAATTATAAGAATTATAGTGACGGTTTTATTGTCTTAATTTTAAAAATGTGTGTCTTTTTATGGGGGTAATGATTCATTGGAAGAGCCAATTATTCTTGTGAAAACTGAAGGATGAACGAGACTGTTTGGAGGATGAGGACATCAATTGTATGATATTCATTTCATTATTCTCATTCACAACATTAATGGGTTTTACTAGGTCTATCCAATAAAATAAAGGACTTGAAAATACAAGGGTTACCCCATGGAATTCATGAAATGAGTATGGTTCATTTTATGAATCATGTTGTTATTATTTTAGAATAAATTTTAGTATGGGATCATCCCCTAATTCCTATATAGGTAATATGAGGGCACACATGGTATTAGCACCCCTCTACTTGGGCCACATAGATCCCTTCTATCTAAGCTCTAATTCACATGTAATTTATAACATTGGACATTCAATAGTTATTATATGATTCCTCTTCCCTCTAGAATCTATTAACCTCTCCTTCATTGATGTTATTTATATATAAGCTCTTATTCCATATTTGATGGGTGTTTTCCGATTTCTTCATTTTCTCTCATTCCAGTATGAAACAATTCCCTATAATTCTTGCTTTAAGAATCATAATCATAAGGTTTGTTATAAAAACACATAATTTTACCAAAAAATTTACATTATTATAAGTATTATATATATTTTATATCATATAAAATCAAATATATAACACAACACAGACATTATAAATGGGGAATGAATGAATTAATTGGTATTTCTAAAAGTTAAGGAACCTAAATGTTTTTTATAATTACATGAAAAATTTATTAGTAACATGACCCTTATAAATATGAGAAAGGCCAATAGAATAGGGACATAACCTATGAAATTATATATAATATCTGGCTATCTTATAAAAAAATATTATAAATCTATATCTTGTAATAAGTAAATAAATTATTTAGAAATGATAAATTATGTGTTTGTATTTTTGAATGTTATAAATATTTATTTAAAATTTTCTAACTATTATAATGATTTAAATAAAAATTTATTTTCACAATATTTATCCATAAATATTTATTTTTACTTATGATTGTGAGATATATTTATGATACCATAATTAATTTTTGAAACTGTAATAAAAATGGTTATGATTTTGAAATTGGTATTTTTCCAAAAAAAATTATTCTCTTATTAAAAAACATGTTCAAATGTTTATATATTAATTTTTATAAATTGGAGTCTACTTTTAAACATGGAAATGAAAAAAAATTAGGGTGATGTTTTTGAATTTTTCATAAATAGTTAAATTTTTTGTGAATAGTGAAAACTAATAATTTACGGTATTCTAAAAACCCTGAATTATTGAGTCATGTATGATTTATGGATGATAAAAGACCATACTATCAAACTATAATTCCACATTTACAATATATAATAGTTTGAATCAATAATATTCATACTCATCAGCAAAAATAATAAACTAATGAATAAAATAAACACCCTATATCCTCCACTATAAAAAACACCCCTTACCACCTCTCATCCGCACACCACATAATCAATTATGTTTTTCAAAATTTGGACAAAATATATACCCAACTCTCTCCCTCCATTTCCAAGAAACTTTTAGCTCAATAAATTTAGATATTAAAGGTCCTCAGGGTGGTTCTAAAGGAAGATAAATGAATAGGTAACATTTTTTTATTTTAATTTATTTTCGATTTCATTTCATTTATTATTCTAAACTGATATACCATTATCCAAGTTAAATGATAAAAATGTTATCTTATAAATCATGTTATGTTTTTGGGATAATGTAATAACCCATCATAATTTATATTCCCCTCACCTATTATTCTAAAAATTAAATAATCGATCGTGATGTGCCAATTTAATGACTTCATGGATGACATGTTTTCATTTTTCAAGTATGCCTTTAAGGAATGTCATAAAACCATTATTATAGTTTATAAATAATATAATATATTTATTATATCCTATTTATGTTTTTTGACCTGTATATATATTCATAATATTAATTAATAAAACAAAATTTGTTTGTAATGAAAAAAATTCACCAATATAAACTAACGTTCATGATATATGTTTTTTCAAACGATTCAACGTCACCCAAAAATAAAAAATGGATTTTATGAAAACATTATAAAATCTAAATTCATTAATAACATATAATTCCATTCATCTACACCTATTATCATTTAACAGTATTTTCCATTGAAGTAAACTTACTATGAAATAAAACAGAATGAATGCTACTAAATGAAAAAAAATTAACTTATAACTCATAAAAAATACATAAAAGAACATAATAAATCAATAATAAATTAAATATATATATAAATTGTTTTAAAATAAATAATTGAATTATTTAAATTGAATATTCATAAAATTTGGATCAAGTGATGAATAGTTTTCGACATAAGGTAAGGAATTCCCTCCAAACGCCCATTTTCATCAGGATACATTTTTTCTCGCATTAGCCTAATGTAACACGTATTTCATTTTTTATACTACCTATGAATTAATTATATATATTCTAAACCCATGTATAAATATCAGTTTATCTTAATGTTTTCAGTATTTATCTGATTTAAAAAAGGCTCCCTTATAAATTATTCAAGATAAACAAGCCTTATTAAAGGGATCATCCCAATTTCATACCCATATTAATGTGATCTCCATAATTTGTTTTAATCCCCCATTACTTTTTTAAATCAATTAATATTATCAAGGAATAATTTCATGGGTCATTTATCATTTTATAAAAACAATTATTAATATTTTTTAATGAATCTTTATTACTTTCCTTAAACCACAATAAAATGATTCAATAATAATGTTTTATAAACAATATTTTTACATGTATTCAATTAAATTGGAAATTATTTATCATTATAATTGGATATTTTCCTTTATGAATTTCCATTTATGATTTAAATCCATTCTTTAATGATATTTTTTATGATACATCATTTGGTTATTCATTATGACATATTTAGGATTCCCAATTATTTCTTTTGGTAACCCTTATTTTTATATATCATGTTTTATTTTCAATGTGGAACACATATGAAATAACATGTTATGATTGGTGATACTAGGTAGTGCTCCAATACATTGGCTAAGGTTTAGTTATTAGAGAATTAATGTTGGGACAAGGGGTCTGTCTGCTTCTTTTATTGGACTTTGTCCTTTATGTGACATTGTCTTGATAGTTATCATTGACTCATGCTTATGTCATGTTTTATAATATTCACACAATACTATGATTAAAAAATTTCCATTCCATGTTATTTTCTAATGTTTATTAATCTTCCATTCATTTTATCATCTTATTATGCATTTTATCGCACATTTTTATCATTATTCTAGTGTTTATTCCCTTACATGACTTTTTAGCTCAATCATTTTGTTCCTGTATTCCCCAGATTATCTTATGAATATGTAAAAGATAAATGCAAGCTATGATATTTTCATGGATGACTAAAATAAATATGTTTTATTCTAATATGATGTTTTCAATTTTATGTACCTAACCATCCAAAGACAATATACCTTAAGATATTGGCATGTAATTGATGGTTAATTATGCTTAAAATAAGTTACTGAAATTTGTAATAGGGATATTTCCATTATAATTGGCATCAGTGCATGATCTTGATATATTTTTGGATTATTACTATAGAACATTAGTATGCATACATGGGATAATTCTACATCCAAGGATAACCTAGTATGAAATATAGGGTATCACAAGTTATAATATACTTCTCATTAAAAAATTTATCACTTTATGATCACTATTACCTTCATATATATATATATATAAGATGCTTATTCAATCCATGTAATATTATTTTAAATTTATACTTAATGCATGGAAATAGTTCATACAACCTCAATTATTTACTCTATAGTTTGTAAAATTAACTTTTGAGGGAAAAAATACACAAGGTTGAATAATGTAATGACCTATAATTTTATCAATTGAAACTAACATCTTATAATTATAATATTGATTATAAATATCATAAAATCACATAGATAAGACAATATGAACTTTATGAATGGTGGATGAATTAATTATGATGTATTTATAGACATTAAAAATCCTATACCAAATGAAAAGTAACATTACCTTTGGAATATTAATGTGACCATTATGAATTGTATACCAAATAGTAGAAAACTGTCCCAACCTTTATATGTGTAAATAATTTTTTATATTATAGATAAAAACAATATATATATATTACATGGAATATGTAAATAAACGTTTTAGAAATGATTAATTATGTGGTGGTAATTTGTTAACTTATAGATACGTAATTAAAATTTTATTTTTATTATTTTTATTTAAAAGAAATTTAATTTTTTAAAAATAAATTCATAAATTAATATATTTTGTCTTAATATTATATGATAATTTAATGAGAGAATAATTAAATTTTCAATGTTTTATAAAATCAATTATAATTTTAAAATTAGTATTTTTCAATGAAATGATTAATTATTTATAAAGTAAATATCATATATTAATCGAATTATTTTCATAAAATGGATTCCATTTTATAATACAACACATCAAAAATGGTTAGGGAATTTTTCTTTGGTTATTTCAAATATTGTTTAATTTTTTGAGAATATTGAAATTCAAAAAATTATAGTATTGAACAAAAACATGAATTATTTATTCATAGATGATGTATCAATTATGTAAGACCCTAATCTCAAATTATTCTTCTATTTTAACTGTAATTAGTATTGGTAATAATAAATATTCATATTCATGATCCAAAATAATAAACTAATGACTAAAATAAGCAAACACCCCTACAAATACCAACCATCACCACCTCTTCTCCGCACACCACATTAGATTGATAACATGACCAAATTCTTCCCAATATTCTTAACAAGTATATACCCCATGTTTAAGAGGCTTTGTTCTTAGTAAAAGAAAAAAAGTTCAACAATATGGTTCTGAAAGAGGATTATTAAAAATGTAAAACATCATTCCTTTTATTTTAATTTTTTTCTTGAATTTATTTTATTTTATTATTCTCTCCACAAATCCCCTTATCCTAGTGAAATGGTAACTCTAGTATAATTTATATACTACATTTTCTTGTGTTAATGGAATGACTGAACATCAATTCTATTTCCATATCCTCTTATTCTAAAAATGAAAACATCCTTCTTGAGGTGCCGATATTTTTCCTTCATGGATAACATGTTTTACCTTTTCAATTCCACCATAAAGGGTGACAATAAAACCATTTTTGTTGTTAAAAATTATTATAATATATGTATTAAAACCAATTTTCACTTTTTGGAATAAGATATATATATATAATATTAATTTGTAGAACAAATATAGTTTGAAATGACAAAGAAATTTTTCAAAATAAATTAACCGCCATCAATAACATTTTATATAATGATTCATTATCACCTAAAATAACCAATTGAATTATATAGCTATTTAATAATACATAATTTTAATAATAAAAATGTTTTTATTTTCGGTAAAACTATTATTGATTTACATGATCTTCGATAATTTTAAACCAATCATGAAAACAAGGTAAAGTAACACTCTCGAATGATAATATTGTATCTTATAACTCATCAAAAGGAATTAAATGTACATAATAAAATTATAATAAAACAAATAAATGTATAAAAGTTTCTTTATAAATTAATTAATGGATTTTATTTGACTATCTAGGATATTGAAGATATTTCTAGAAAACTTTTAGACATAAGGTAAGAAAGTTTCTCTTAACCCCATTTTTTCATTATGTTACGCTTTCTCCCTCTATATGCTAATGTAACTATTTATTATTTTTATATAATAATCAAAAATTTATTTTTATTTTCCCAAATCATGTATCTATATCATTTTATCCTTATTTTTTAGGGATATAAATGTTTTAAAAATGTTCTCTTCTAAATTCTTCCTGATAAGTATTTTTGATTTAAGGGAACATCTCGGTTTCATAACAATTTTCATGTAATCTACATAATATTTATTTATCCCCAATTTTTTTTATAAAATCATCAATTTATTAATGTGAAACAATAATGGGTCATTTATTATTTTATAGAAAAAAAATATGAATTCTCGTTTTTAATGGATCGTTAATATTTTCATTAAACCAAACTAAAATGTTTTTTCCAAAATTTATTAATCAGTATTTATACATGTATTAAAATAACATGGAAATAAATTACCATTATCTATGCCTAATTTCCATCATGAATGTTCATTCTTTACATAAGTCCATTATTTCTTGAACACTTTAATGATACACACTTTGGTTATTCATTATTATATATTTATGATACCCAATTCGTTCACTGGGTAAACATTATATTTGTACCTCAAATTTGATAATCCTTATGGAAAACATATTAATGATCATGTGATTATGGATATTCATAGATAGTGCTTCAATTAATTATATATTGTTTATTCTATTGAGACATTATATTTTGACATGGAGTTAACTTGATTCCTTTATGGTACTTGGTTTTCCATGTGCAACGGTCTTGGTAGTTATCTAGGCCTCATGCTTATGTAATGTTTTGTTTTGATTCCACATTCCAATGATTAGATGATAACATTGCCCCATTATGTATATCTGATTATTCCTTATATTTATTCATGTTCCATTCCATTTTATGTCATCATATTATGCCTTATAACCCATTTTATTTTCTTTATACCTATTTTTATACTCTTTTTTAGCATTTTAGATCAGCCCTTTTGTTCATCTGTTATACAGGTTTCTATATGAAGGTATAGGAACTCAATGGAATTTTGGATCTTTTTATGGATGATTAAAATAAATAAGTTTTTATTTACTTCCTTTCTTTCTATTTTAGGTATAAAATCAACTTAATAAACTAGAATTTATGATCCTTATATTATAATTATTTGTTAATAATGATTAAAATCATGCAATAATTTGTAAAAAAATATTGTATTACTATATATGTGGTCTATCAAAATTTTATTAATGTCAACCCATGTTATAAATTATGGTGTTTTGTTCAACACTCAATATTTGATTTGATTCCAATAAATTGTTAAAATTAATTATCAAGAACCCAATTCCTTTAATTTAGTATCTTTTATGTATTATTTCATACCATTGATGGGTTTCCACCTCAACCTGAACCACCCCATTGGGAGAAATACTTGTATGATCATGGGAAAAACTTTTTTTATGAAATTCATATCACCCTTTTGTGTGTCATTTCAAATACATGATTTCTAATGATATTTCTAGTTTAGAGAATCTCCAAGTTTTGGTTTATTAACAGTAATACATGATTTTTTGTTAAAGTAAATGAGTTCATATGATAACCATGACTCAAATATAATAAAACCACCTATGTGGTGTGATGTATTTTTAAATAAAATTGGAAATTAACTAGAGATTTTTAAATAACCACAATTTTGGACCATCCCATGACCATATGAATTTTTTTATTAATGAAATTAAATAGATATTTAAATTATGATATCAAATAGTTTGTCTTATGATCATTGATTTATTTTAAACATAATTATGTTACTCATTGTATGATACATGGGTTCTTTATTAAATAACAAATTATAAGGAATAATAAGTTGTTAGTGATTAATTGTGCCACGAGAAATAATTGAATCCTCATTATGGAAATATCATATATAATATCAAATTTCACATGAATTATGTTTCACTATGAATGATAATTGGGTTTCATTTTATGGACTTCTTTGTATGGGCCCATAAGATAGATGAATTTTATCATGCTTAAAGTGATATCGGGTTGTTCATTTTATAGAATACATGCTATGGTAACAACGGTCAATTGGATGTTTTGAGTGATACATGGGTCACCACATTAAAAAAATATAGGGGTGGGTTTATAGAATAAACAGTTTTATGTTACTCAGTGAGATATGCCAATGTTCCTCATTAAATAACACCTTGGATTGGATGATTGGATGGAAAAATTGTATAATTCTTGTTTATTAATACAAATTACTATTGGTATATCTTTTTTAGGATTATTATACTATGATTTTGTAGCTTGTACCTCGGGTCGTAGAACAACTGATGTCCTCATGTTTAGGTATATGTGATGACCCATAATTACTACATGGTATATAGTCGTTCGTTATACATATAAATCATTAATTTATCATGGTTCCTACACACTTTTATAGTTTTATGACCTTGGATATGTTCCTTGGTTAGGATTTCATTGATGTCATCCTTAATTAAATAATTAATCTATCTGCTACTTTTAAATAGATTTCATAGCCTTATATCTCGGTTTCTCCCCAGTGCATCTATATCTCTACATATATCCATTATATAAATTCTTATATGTAGATATGAGAATGTTTAGAGACATTTATTCATATGACGAAGAAGGTATGGTAAGCTGGGAGACCTCATGGATCTCGAGCAAACTTATTAATATTTATTTAATTACTAAATTTCTTTTATAGTATAATACTGATTATTTTATATTCGTAGTATGGAGAGAATTATACCTACTGGTGGTGGCCTATAAATTTTATCTCTCACCTTTTTTGGTCCACCATAAAACTGGAGTACCCAAACAGACCTCCTGGTTTTGGGTTTTGCTTCATGGAATATGCTTATGTTGTTGCCTTTTTTCAAATATTCTTTAGGATCCTAAGGCTGATCGAAAAATCATGATTTTCAAGTAGATATCCCTTGAGAATTATTTCTATCTTTTTTCTTATCATTAATTTATGACATGTTAAATGCATATTACATCTTAATTTTAGTATTACATAGACATGAATGGTTTTATTATTTTCAATGAGAGAGTTAATTCATTACATTATTTAGTTTAATCAATTATTATTGACTTTTTATACCTTTCATTTAATCTATTTCCAATGCCATTTGATTTATTTGGTTTTAAAAATTTAACAATCTAATCATGAGTTTATATTCCCCCAATAAAAAATAATTCTACCCTTTCTTCCTACCGATAGCCTCCAGTACACTGGGAAGCATGCTTGGGGCCATGTGTCAGACCCACTTAGGGCACCGTTTTAGTGGATCATGGGTATGGAATTTACACCCACCCCCCATAAATTTTAGAAAAAACATTTTATTTGTTTCTGAGAATATTTTTTAGTGTGATTCTCTTAATTAAAATTTCAACTATATACTAATTATTGTTTTCATTTACAACATCATTTAGACATCTTCATTAACTAAGACAACATTTGAGAAAATTTCAGTTACATATAATGAAAAAATAATATAATAATAAATTTTATGTACAATGTAAAAACATGACAACTAAATAAATTATTATTTACTTTACTTTTTTTATAAATTCAAAATGTTTCCTGGTTGTGTTAGATTGAAAATGTAAATATTTTTTTGTCTTTTAAAACTATTGTATGAATTGGGTATTTTTGACTCCTTGAAAATTTTAAAAAATATATTTATATTTGAATTAGTGAAATGTATTAGATTAAATCATTGTATATTATTATGATTTTTAACCTCATGTTATAGGGGTTCGAATACTTCCATGATATCTTATTTAGAAGGGACTGCGTATATTTCATGTACGCTAGTATTGACCTTGATATTTTACAATGCTCTTATAAATTAGTCAGTTAATAATGGAGACATTTTTTCAAGACATTTTTTTTGTATTGATGATTCATATTTCTAAAATGGGCTAGTTTTAGGTAGGTAGAGCCCTCGAGAATTAAAACCTTGCAAAATTATTGTGATTAATTTTAGATTTGAGGTGTTGTTCGATTCCCATTTTCTTGAGTATGACCCTTAGTGATGAGATGACACCTCTACGAAAAATAAGAGGTTATTCAGTAAGAAGAACCTTGATGTGGTTCTGAGCATCATATAACACTCCTTTTTAGTGGGTTTGAAATTATTGGGGTATGGTTGGAATCTTACAATCTTGTCTTACCCTCTTTATTATTCATCAGTGATGGATGACATGACCTCCCTCCATATAGATTAGAATTCATGTATGAAAATATGAATTATTCATCAATAATTGTTTTACTCATCTGATATTATAATACATAAGGCCAATAGGCCTATGGGATATAAAAAGTAACATGTCATTGTGTTGATAAAATCATTTGTTAGTTCACATCAGTACATATGGTATCCACCTTGTTATTAAAAAAAATTCAATGAGTCGTATGAGTTTGGTGTAAATAATTTAAGCGTTGATATGTTATTATATGTTCTTGGGTCAAATCTGGAAAAAAATGACCTTCAAATTAGAGTAATTGGTTTATTCTGGTACAAGGGGGTGGTGTTTCAAAAGGATCATGGGTTCTAACAATATCAATCATTTTAGTTTTATCTTTTATAATTGACATTGGTGAGACATTTGATCTTGAATTAGAGGAAAATAATGTGTATTTATAATGTGAGTGTTTTCTAAAATATCAGTGAGAAGCTAGTTTTCCACTATTTTTGAATTGTATCCTAGTAAATGTTTGTTGGCCACATCTGCAACCTTCTTTCGGTGGTGGATGGAGTCTGGGTTATTGTAATAGTTCCAATTATAATTAAAAATGACTAGGACAATCCTAATGTCGGGAGCATCACATCGAACATATTTTCTTAAATTCATTTATATAGATGGACTGAAACCATAAAATACAATTTTGGAATGGTCACTATTTCTTATGAAATTCCCTATGTCTTGTAGTTTTTATTATATAGTACTTAAGGAAATTTTCTAGATAAACCCCATTTATAGGTTTTTGTGGAGGCTAAGATCTAGATTTTGTTATAGAGTGTATGAGAGACCTAGGGATGTAACACTTCTGTGTCATGTCATTGGTTTTGAGGAATAATTATGTTGAAATGGTAGGTATTTTATAGAATCATTTACGAAACCATGATACAATGATATAAAATAGTGTGGATTTTTTGAAACAATTATAGAATTCCCTTATTGTTTGGGAATCACAGTTATTTAATGATGATGCATTTATAGTAAGAAACTAAGCCCTTTCCTTTGTTTAGTTTCTTATGGTTCAATTTTTCTTACATATGTGTAGTTTCATATGGCCAATTGGGAACCATTTCAGAAAATTCTCCATGTATATGACTACAGTGTCTCAAGTTTATTTTTAATGAATGATTTCTATTGGGTGTACACTTGATTTAATGATGATCATTCCCCTAATCCTGAGATAATCCATGATACATTTTGATAATTTGTAATACACCTATCTAAATAAGGAAATTAGAATTCTAAATTATCTAAATAAATATACTCTTTCAATTTTATTTTCATAGACCTTGGATAATCATAGAGGTGTGAATTATCATCATTGTTTCCAGGATTCCCATATACGATTCCCGTTGACAAACTCATGTACATGATATTATTATTTAAATTGATCCTCATGTGGGATAAAATCATTGGTATTAGTTGGTGTTCTTGATATGTGGACGTCTCAGCCATGTACTAATATATCACTAGTAAAATTTATCGATTTCCTACCTTGGATGAGCCCCATGGATTCAAATAGTAGATTCTGAGGATACCTAGAAATATAGTTTATCCCAGATTATGTGTGTTGATTATGGCGATTTGAGGGTGTTGGATATAGTATAAACCTATGTTAGTGTTGAATCATACAAATACGATTGACTAGTTTTGGAAGGGACATTCAATGACAATGTTTACTTCAATCAGTTAAAGCTCTTGAAATAATTTAGTTATACCTTGGAATAATGCCATAATGATCATGTTCTTGATTTATCGACTTATAAAGATGAGTTTTTTCTAAAATACTTCCCAAGTAGTGGATTGATATGGACTTAAATCAATTGGTTTAATGTGGTTGATGAGGAATTGGTTCACACGCATCTTTGGGGTGTGATGATTATAGTGAAACAAATGGATGATGGTTTTCATGGAAAAGATTGTGTGTATAGGTTATATATGATCAGATGGAAATTAAATCGTTGATATTGTTCAAAAACATGTCAAAAAGTATAATTAGAGTTATAAGGTCATAAATAAATAGATTATTATGATGGTGGAGATATAGTGACTCATACTATTGATCTATGTTAGAATCCAGGGTGGGGAGTCCAATGGACTTGGTGATAAATTATATGATAGTGTAATCATTTCATCGGTTGTACAAGTATGTGTAGGTGTTCTCTTAATGGTTATTATTGAATAAGAGCATTGGTTCATGTTTTCATGAATCATAAATTATGTGTTGGAGTGAATTCTTATAAGTGCATTTTTAGTGTAACAAAATGGACATTTCTATTGGAATTTCATGACCAATGTTGGTTGGGTGATTAATCATTTCCCTATAAAGAATCTCAATAATTAGATGTTCTTTGTTGGTGGATTGTAAAGTATAGTTTTTTTAATGTTTTTATTTTTCCAATGGAATATGAATTTACTTATTGGTTGATCAACCGAACTCTAATCTGTGAATTAGAATGTAAATATTATTATTTGAAAATTTAGAATAATATTTTTTTGATGTACCATATGTTCTGAGAGGTTTATTAGGGGATTGTGATCCAAAAATGTTTTTCAGGAAATCCGAGTAGGCCCTCAAGGTTTTTATAACTCATGGTGCCCACTAAGATAAACCTAATATTCCTAAAGTGGGTGTAACACAATTTTTAAAAACATTCCCTGAGGTAACATGACCATGTATATAATTAGAATAGTGTTGATGAGATGGTTTTACGAGCTGTGCATGGTTCGAAAAACCACATAATATTCCATAAAAGGGGGTGACCCTTAGAATTTTATCATCTTATGATTAGAACATGGATATCCCAAACCTAATTGAAAAACTCTATGACACATAAATTTTAGGAAAATTACTTTTTTTACAAATGACTCATTTACGTGTTTTAAAGATTTTTCATCTGTAACATTAATCCAATATCTCCTAGACATGTAAATTGGTTCTTGTTCTATCTATTAGTTTTCTTATATAAATGGACTATAATTAGCTATCATTGGTTGTGCTGGTCAGCCCTAAGTATTTTTACAATCCCTCATGGTTGGTATATTCATTAATCTCTCCTTCTCTTGTGATATATTTCTGAAATTCAATTCACCCTATATTTAGTGAGTTTTTATATTCATTATTTTATCTCATTCCTAGATAATCAAAGGATCATAATTAATGATAGTGACATACTCAACATGATGTATTTATTCTATATAAATTCTTTTAAAGGTATTGTTTTTTTGTAACGTGGACCATTGTTCCAAATGTTATACAATGCATGTATCACTCTAAAAAAATGAAATTAATTAATTTAAATTCATATATACTGACCTATATCCCACTTACAATGTTTGAGGTTGAAGAACTCTACCATAAATACCTCCTATGGTGGGACCCTTTACATGTTTTTTGTATTATTCATTATTTTTCATTCATCTACCCCTTTGGTTGGTCCTTTAAATGCCATCGCATCTTTATAAATACGTCAATAAAATAAATAGATTAGCAAAAAACTCTTCAACAATGTCAATATACTTTATGCTTTAAAATGGTAATCATAAAGTCCTATTAATTGATTAAAATTGGAATCAATTTAATGATATATATCATAAAAATTTATGTCTACGCGTGAGTACATTTGATGGATATTTTAAATTAATAAATGAAATAGAGTATTTTTATTACTGAATTGATAATTCCATAAATTGTTTTCCGTTTCCTATATTTTATATTCTAGAAATTATGTCCTATTTTAATATTTTAAATTTTGAATAAAATGTTATAATTAATGTAGAATATGATTTTATTTAAAACTAGGTTTCCCAAGTAATAATTTCATTGTATGGGGTCATTGGATAGATGAATTTCATTTCTCATATAGTGACACTAGTCTTCCTAATACAGAAATCATTTGATGGGGTCATAGGATAATTGATATTTATTATACCATGAGCATCACATAGGATTATAATGCATAATACATAGATATGATCATATGTTAAATTAAATATGACTCACTATGTGTGATACTATGTTCATGATATGAAATTCCTTGGATGACTCATATGTTGAATGATGTGATACATTTCATGATTGATACCTGGAATCCTCATATGGGCATCCATAGATAAGCTCATAGTTTAAAGGAGATTATTTCGAAACATGGGTGATACTGTGGTTCATGATACAAAATGTGTTGGAAGGGATCAGAGGTCAAATAAATCAAAACACATAGTATTTCTAATTTCATAACCCTTCCTAACTATGACTTAACTATCTTGAATCAAGTAGTAAAGTATATTATTACCTCTATGAACGGATTCCATGTCTTATAAACATATGTCCTAAATTATATATATTTTATGAGGTTGATATGTTTGGTCTCTTACCCATACATACATAATGATACCTTTTTGATATTATTATGATTATGCAAGGATTCTTATGTTGTGCCTCAAGTCCTAGATAGTATTGTGTATCAATATATATATATATATATATATATCTCTGTGTGTGTGTGTGCGCATGTTTCTATATTTATTATATATATACATGCACAACTACACACTAATACATATATATAAGGAAAACTCTATTTAAAGAAATTCTGGTTTAGGCTAAAGAAGGTCTGATTATCCAGGTGTCCATTCTGAAACATGATCTCAACCTGATTACTTTTACTTATTCATTAGTTTATTGAAGACACATGCACGCTTATTTATTTTGTCATTATAAAATTTTTTGAATTTGAAACCATTGGTGGTGTACTACTAATTATATATCACACCATGTTTGGGACTCCATTTGGTACCTGAATAGGCCTCATAGTTTCATGTCAAGATCCTCGATTATGCTATGTTTTGTTAGTCATGCAAATGAGAGCTTAGGAACATATACTATAGGCAGTGCTTATGAATCTCATTGAGATACCATTGAATATAATTTCCATTCCATTATTAATATTGAAGTATTACCTATGTAGGTATTTGAATTTAATATTATAGCACCACATGACCATATATGGTTGTCGATTAGGTGTTTTTGATTTTACCATATAACTTTCTCTTACACGGATCTAGTATTTATTATTATTCAAAAATACCTGATACCGATCCAAATGTTAGTGTCTCCCCACCCTTGCATCAATAAAACCATGCTGTTAGATTCTTGAATTCAGTATATGGGGAGTCCTCATTGAGTTCATGTGACCAACTAGCTTGGGGTACCAATTTAATTGAACACAAGTTGGGGTGATACATGATATAGTAATATTTTTACCATGTCAAATAATTTTTGGATAATACTATCTATGTAATATATTAAATTATTTATTTATCCCTTTTAAATTTACAATTAGTATTTAGGGAAACATGTAACTTGGATACAACATTGGTTGGAAATTCTTATGATATTCAATTCGAGTTATGAAAAAGATCTTTTTAAAGATATTGGGGAATAAATTTATCTTTCCTTGTACTAGCTCAAAAAGATATATCAAAAAACACAATGATATATAAATCATAAGGTATTAACAAAAAAATTTATTTATAACCATGAAACAATAGTTTATAAAAAATATGAGTTATATTTTATAAAAAAAGTAAAATTATGAAAATATTGATATCAATTAAAACCCATAATTTGACAACTATTTTGGTCAATATTATATTCCCTCCCTCTTAGGATCATTTATTATTGAAAGATATCAATTTAATAATAGATATTACTTTTATTTTGAATAATATTTTTTTTAGGTAAAAATAATTGAACTATGGAATTGAAGTCCCACATAGTCCTTCCCAATCCCACTAGATGATCTGTTTGGTCAGGACCATGATAATGTGTATACTAGTCACATGCACAAGATAGGTTATGGGAAATTACAAGACGCGGTATTTGGAACATCTCCACAGGTTGTAATATGATATATTATATGTTGTACTTAATACATACATCAATATGTTTTCTATATTATTCTTAATATGTAATAAATTTAGAATCATGGGGACACAATCTAATAACATCAGACTCAAATATAATTGCATGATATAAAAAACATTCCTCTCTTGAATCATTGGTTTAATTTTTTCAAAATATTAATCTATGTGTGACTAGTGTCATTGAAATAAATATTAATAAGGTATTCATTAAATATTATAATAATATAAATAAAAAATAATTATTTGGTTTCATTTCAAACCATTATTTTGTATCAAAATTTAATTTTCATGAAAATCACAACACTTGTTTTGGGCGAGGAAGTAGAGATAGAAACCACGATTATGGTAGAGATGATCATAGGGTGCCATATAGTCAAGAGTATAGATTTGGAATTTAGTAGTGATATCTAATAAATAAAATCATCTATAAATAATTTTATTTAGTTAGATTTTTATATGTTCATTAAATTTAATTTATGTTGTACCAATATTTATGAGTTAATTGTTAAAAAATTTGTGTCTCTTTGGTTTATAATTTTTTAGGGAACAACCATTTCCATGTTTAATTTTTTTTTCTATATATAATTATAGAAATAATTTATTCTAGCATTATATATTGTAAAATATATTTACTATCATTTTTTACCACTAAATTATTGGTTACTATAAATAGTTGAAGTTTAAACCACCACATTATTTTCCAAATCATTTTGAGTTTAAAACTGCAATGATTATTTTAATAACCTTTAATTGAAATATTTCATTACACATTGTAGATAATATAATGAAATGAAATAATTTGTTTTGTGATCATTAAAATAGCATATTTAGTTCTTGTTATTGAAAATCATTTGAAAACATTTTTTTATATTGTTTAAACTAATGCTAAATTAGAAAAAAATGGAAAATTGTCGCATTAATTGACATAGTTCCAATTTGACCATAATATATTATATGTGTGGAATATCACACATGCGGTTATTTAATATTACACATTGGTCCTTAGAAATTTTTTAATAGAAATAAATTATCCCCCTGCATAGTCAGGATCAAATGGAGGATTTTGATTCCATGATTGACGAGGTTACAACTATAACTCATACTTTAATAGAATTCATCATATAGTGTGATTCTCTATCCCATTACAATCAGTAGATTGGTGATGTGGATATCATTATACTGACTATGTTTATAAAATTTTTGTTAAAATTATTGTCTTATTTTGATTCTTTATTATTACGTTGTATTAATACACATTCATTTTTTGGATTCCCTGATAACATTTCCTTTAATTTTTTTTCAATAATTATATTTTATAGTAAACATAATTTTAAAAAAATCAAGAAAAAATTATTGACCATTTCCATTAAAAAATATTTATATATGACATGACATGAATGGTTTGGTGTTCCATGTGATTCAAATAAGTTAGTCAAATTTTTTAGATTCTTTTATTGATTCATTAAATAATCCACATCGTTATACATTAGCATTTATAAATTTTTAAAGACTTTTGTTTCATATTAAATAATGATGAGCCTTATGTACATAAGTGGTTTAGTTGTAATATAATTATTATTTTTGTAATATATGATGATGTTATATTTTTGATGGGATACTAGATACCAATCTTATTGAAAAGTAAGATGTTGATAAACTACTTCTTCTATATTCCTGGCTTATGTGAGCTAGCTAAAATTCTAGTGATCAATATAATTCATAATAGATCAAAGTGTTTTATGGGAATATTTTTTCGTATATACATTGAATATATGATAAGTATATTTAATATATAATTTTCTATGATGTATTTTTTCCAACGGCATATGCTCTATATCTTACTGTGAAAATATATCCTCATTCAAAAGTTGAAACTTAGAAGATCGGACCGACTCTTTACACATTAGCGATATGATCTATTATGTAATCAAATTTATATAATCTGGTTTTTATTTAATATGACATTAATATGGTATAAATATATAAATTAGTCATAGTAAATCACCATTTGGATGGTAAGAAAACTATATTAAAGAATCTAATGTATAATATGGTTATTTTCATAGATTATGGACAAAATGAAGATCTATCCACTAGGAGTTATAAATAGGATATTTTGTAGATAGATCAAAAAGATATAAAATCATTATTGGGACATATCATATATTTTAATGGAGTGTTATTTATATGGAACAAATAAATTCATATAGTGGTCCTTAATATTACCCTAGAGTATGAGTATATTTTGATTAATGATACAACAAAAGAATTTGTATCAAAACACAATTACCTCTAGAATTGTAATGTGGTTCCCAAATGTAATGATGTTTTCACATTGTATTATTATAATAATTTAGTGGTGTACATTTACATTGTTCCATGTTCACATAAAATGATGAAGGTTATAATTAAAAATAATTTCTTGTGTAGTTTTTTTCCAAAAATATATGTGGTTTTAGTAAATAAATTTCTATATGGTTGTAAGGTGACCGAAGATAAACATACATAAATAATATATTCATAACATATTTTATCCAATTGATATCCCAAATATTATCCCATCCCAAGGTCCTAAATGTTTATTTTTTGGGTGAGTTTCTATAAAAACATCTTATTTAACAACATCTCCAAACATTTCCCCTTAAGATCACTCTTTTACACCCTTATAGAGACATATCATATATATAATAATCATCATAACCAAGGTAATATAAAAATGACAAATTGGTTTTCTAAAAGTATTGATACGGTATATTTATAAACTATTTGTAACGATTATAATAAAATTATGATGGAAAAATAACTAATGGGGCAATTCTAGATAAAAAGATCATGGGGTCATCTGCACAATCATAAAACATGAATAACTCTTAATGATCAAGGGGTAGTAACATAATTCCAAACAAAGGGCATAAAAATATGGTCTAGAAACTCTAAAAACACTTTTTTATGATATTTTATTTTTATTTAAATTTAATTAATTGGATAATAATAATTACATGCAACATTTAGTTTTAAAAAACCATGACATACTATTAATATTAATATTGAAATATGATAATTAAAACCTATCCATTATAAATGTAGTTATAAATAGGAATAATAATATTTTTAAAATTAAATTTAATGATTTTCCCTAAATATAATATATTTTAAAATGGGCATAAAATTATATGAAAAGACTTTATATTTATGAAAATACAACTATCTCAAAAAAAATGATTTTTATTGATTTTTTCTGAAAAAAAAAAGTTAAATTAATGTGTATCTATTTAATAAATAAAAATCAAAAATTCAACATCATTTTTTGAATAAAAATATCAAAATTATATTATCGTGACATTTTAGGATTTTTGGAAAAAATATTAATAATTGATTAAATTGTTAAAAATTAATTTAAAAACCCCTTTTAATTGAATGACATTACAGGATCGTTTTTATTTTTATTTTATTTAGAGATAAATTAGTACAAATATATATTTATTAAAACAATTTAGTTTAGTTATTTCAAATTCATATTGTATTTTGATTGAAAAAAATTCTATACTTATGAAACCTAGTTGTCAAAATATATGTGGGATTGCATATTTGTAAAATTATTCCAATTCTATGAAGTGAAATTATAATAATGGATTAAATATTTATAATAATATTAATTGATAATATATATTATGGTCATGTTATTTAATCATTATAATTAATAGTACAAATCATAAATATTTATTGTAATGGATAATGTGAAAATTAGTTTATAGGGAGGTTAAACTTAATTGATCAAGGATAAGATGAAATAAAAACTTCTATAATTCATGTTTTATGGGAATGTATCAATATTATCTATTTTTTTAATAATTATCCATTTTTGTGTTTTTTTTAATGTACTAAACATGGGAATAACTTTTCCCATTCAAAAATTCCTTGTGTTTCCTCTCCCCCACTTATAAAATGTCACCCTCTATCCTCTCATATTAAAACATATAAAAACATTTGTTTAGGATAATAAATATAAAAATATATTCCTAATGTACCTCCCTAATTCCTAGTGTCCATATTTTTATTATTAAGCCAATTTTTGAAGACATTTTTTAAACCTAATGATTTTTTCCAAAGATGAGGGATCGTTATTAGCCATGAATATTTCTTTTAGTTATTATTATACATCATTCAAATTATCTCCAAATATTATTTTATGATATCATATGTTATTATAATATAAATATATGTTATTATATTAATTTAGTAACCATTATAAACATTTTATTCAGTCAAAAAGTAAACATAACTATTGATTGTGTGTATAGGGAACTACCATCTCACGGACAAATGTAATACGTCTTCCATCACCTCCTCTCACAGATGGGAATAATAATTGATTTATCATATTTTTATAATATTAATGAAATAATTTTAATTCTATAATTATAATATAAAATCTATATTCTTACATTCCAATTATTTAGAAAATGATAACATCACTCATGTGTATCTGTTGAATATCGTCTTAACAAATTGATGTGATACATTTTTCATTTTATATTATAGTGGATGATAACAAGGAATGAATTAAATAATATATAATATAATTACTATATGAATTTCTTTCTATAAATTTGAATTAATATTTAACTTTCATTCTTTCAATCTACATAGAGAATGGATGCATCATTCATGCTCTCGTATAACCTACAATCGACACGACCAGTGTAATTCATTATCATTCTATAACTACAATGGATTATTATAAATATATTTATATTTAAAATTGAAGTGCATTGTGTTGCATTTGTTGTCAATAAGGTATTTTGTTGATCAGAAGATGTCAAATAATGAATGGATGTCAAGGAGAGTCAATATGTGAATGGCAAAGGCTATGATGGTATTGGTGATGAATGGAGGATGGTCATTGTGTTAAGATGAATGTCACTTAGGAGATTCACTAAGTGGCATAAGTGTTTGTGGTTGAAACATTCTCTATGAATATCAGACGATTGTAGAACTGATCTTAATGTTTCAATACTTGTATCAAGATGATACTAAGTTACACCACTTGAAGAATTGATGATGATGGAGAATCAATACATGTGACGATTGTTGAGTTGATCTTTAAGTTCCAAGAACTTGTATCAAGAGGATACAATGTCACACCAATGTTTGATGACCATGCATTGTTAAGACAATGCATGAGGAGATGAAGATGATCCGTCCACACCTCCTAAGTGGATGAAGTGAGCTGAAGAAGTCCATGCACTACCACTTAGTGCATGTGAATTAGAAGATGATCCAACTTAATCTCTGATTGGATCAATGAAGAACATGTTGAAGAATTATTTGATTCAGGAGATTCGGTTGAAGATGAACCTTCGGGAATGTCATTCCTAGGTGATGAATAAATGTTGAAGAGAATTTGAGGAATTCTTAAGAAGAATAGAAGAGAAGAAATGAAGAAGGGAGAATGGATTAGAGGAAGATGTGGCATTTGGAATTTACACTTGGGTTACTTTGTTTTTATACAAAGTCCCTAAGTCTCTAACTCTAGCAAATATTAAGCCACCAAGGGCCAGCCTTAAGGGTTCAACCCAAGGCACATGTGGGACTAGGTCACCACGCCCAAGGGGATCCCATGGGGCCAGCCCGAGAGAGTTCGGGGCCGTGAATAAGCCCCGAGGCCACGCGGTGATGAAGCCCGCGCAGCGTGAGCACGAGGAGCGCGCCCGTGTGTGCATAGTGGGCCCCAGTGGCGCGCCCGAGTGTCAGGGGTGGGCGCAAGAGCGCGCCCGCAGAGAGAACACGGTGAGGGGCGGCACCGTGGAGGTTGGAGGTTCAATTGAGCCGGCTGGGGGAGCGCTAGGTTGATAAGCCGCGGAAAAACCGCGCTTCATTTCGATGTGGGACGCGGGATTTTGCCGCGGAGCGAATCCTGGCCGCTCGACCGATCGCGCTCCAGATCTCGACCACACGATCGATCCCACGTGAGATCTTCTGATCGCGGCCATCCGATGTATTTCAAACTCCTGATCCGACGGCTGCCGCATCATCCCCTTCCTTGAGCTTGGCCGAGGAACCTCCCGCGACGCCGCCTGAACTAGTGGCCCTCCGAGCAAGACAAATCAAGTTTCCGACCACCTCTAATGAAACTGAAGGCTCCCTTGTGCTCTTCTGTCCAAACGGAACCCATCCATGCATAAAAATATGCATGCATGCAACGAGGGGAGCATTTCGAGTTCAGCCGAAGAAAGAGAATATGCTGAGGCCACATGGGGTTTGTGCTATGCATGTGTTGGGCTTAAATGAAGTCCATGCACACGTTCGAAGCATGCATGTGGAGGAGAAAAATAAAGAAGAAGGAACCCACGTTTGGAAGTAGAGAAAATAAAGATTTAGAGAATCTTGAATACCCGAAATCTTCGGGAGTTCAAAGTTTTATCACGCGGATGGGCTGAGGCATTCCTCTGCCTATAAAAGGAGATTCTGAGGCATTGGAGAAGTTTGCTGAAAAACTTAAGAGGTCCCGCGAAGCCTTTGTGCAACGTGAAGTCATCCCTGCGTGCATCACTTGTGCGGCAGAAGCCCGGAGCTCCCATTAGCTATGTAAGGATCCTTTCGCGCACCCCTTGTGCAAAAGAAGAAAGAGAGAGGTCCCTTGCGTGCTACCCCTTTGCGCGACAGGAAGGAGAGGTTGGGCAGCGCGACCTTGCGCACTCCCTCTGTGCACCGCGCCCCCTGCGCGGCAGTGGTGCTTGTGCGACCCGTGGCTGCCCCTTGCACCGAGACCTTGCGCGCCTCCTTTGAAGGACAAGGGAGTTCGGGTGTGTGCAAGAAGAAGCAAAGAAGGGCAGTAGGTGTTCGGGTGATGTGAATTACACACCTTGTGTGTGTGTGCTTAAGGATAATACACCCTAGCCAAGTGAGTGCACACCTACGGGTTTTGTGCAAGAAGGAGTGGAAGGCCACCACATTTGTGTGTGTGCAAAACAAGAGGAAGGCTGAGGCCTTAGTGCCTTCTGTGAAAAGTGAACAAGAGGAGGTCGTAGCCCTTGTGTGTGCACACTTTGAAGAACAAACTAAAAGAACACTAAAGTGTGTGTGTGAAACAAGAAGAGGAGGAGGCAAACTCATGTGTGTGCAAAAGTGAAACAAGTGTGTGCAAATAGACACGAAGGCTGAACCTAGTGTGTGCACTAAAAGTGTAAACACGTAGAAGAAAAAGAATACATCCACACAAAGAAGAACACACATTTATGTGTGTAAGAAAATTGAATTAATTGTGTAAAGTTCAAAGAAGGTGTGTGCTTAAAGAGACTATACCCTTTGTGGGTTTATTGCACCGAGAAGAAGAAGGGGAGTGCATGCTTACATGCATACACGTGCACACGTGAACAAAGACAAATCAGGTTGTGTGCATCTGAGTTATCCAAGACCAAGAGTTCATGAAGAGAATTAAGAGGCCATGCAGTCAATGCACGAGGAAGCAGAGATACCATGCACTTAGTGCATGAAGTTGATGTGAATTCAGACTGAAGCCAGACTGAAGTTAGAGATATCAGTTGTCTGAGTTTTAAGTAATTGAGAAGAGCCTGATCAACAGAAGTGATCAGAAGTTGCTGAGCAAGACCAACAGACCTTTTCAGAGGTTGTTGAAGTTTCTTGAAGAGAGAAAGGCCAGGTCATCCTTAGAAGAAGGAGATAAAGCCTGAGCAAGACGAGAAGACCTGATCAACTCAAGTGATCAGAGGTACAGAGCAAGGCCATCAGTCTTTATCCCAGACTGATGAAGACACTTGAAGAAGCTAAAGAGAAGAAGAGATACTTGTGTGACTCGATGAGCCAGGAGAAGCCCCCTGTGAGACTCAGGGTGGAATAAGTCTTCAGTGGGATTCTGGAGCAGGCCAGTGGGACTCTGGTAACACTGTGGGACGCAGTATAAAGACCCTCCTGTGGGACTCAGGAGAGATACAGTGGGACTCTATATCGACCATTGTAATACTAACAGATTATAATGGGAGAAACCATGTTGGGGCGTATAACCAACATGGCAAGGACGTAGGCCTTTGGTGCCGAACCTTGTAAATCCTTGTGTCCAGTGCCTTTACATTTACTGCATCATTCGTGGAAAGGTGAGAGATACAAGAAGAGTGGATCGAGGCTTTGACCAGCCATAGAGGTTTAATTGATAAAGAATCAATTAGTAAAAAGATTTTAAGGGATCACTGATTCACCCCCTCCCCCTCTCAGTGATTCACACTGATCAGGGCACTTCAAAAATATATAATATTTAATTCCACATTAACATTATTTAGATTATTTAAGCATTATAAATTTAATTTTACTGAATATTCTATCAAAATAGTACATTAAAAACAAGGCTATTGTTTCCCAAAATGATATTTTAGCGAGGAAATTGTTAATAAATGGTTATTAAAACATAACAAGTAAAAAATATATATTATTTTATATCTGATAAAATCCTATAATAATTTTTTAATTAACATTTAATTACTATATATGAGTTTCTAATGTGTGTGAGGAATTTTAAGACTTTAGGTAAGGGATTCTCGTATGTATTTTACATCTGTGAGACAAAAACTATAGTAACCACCATTTAAATTTTTGCGATGAATATAATAGATCTCAGATATGATTTATATTGAATCAATTATTTTAAATTTTTGTTTTTTTATTTTATTTTAATTCTTTCACGGGGCTTATGAATTAGATGTTATAGGAAAAGAAACAGTTTATATTACAACTTCATCATTATTCGAGTTTCATTAAGTTTATGTCTCCATTTGGGGAATAGATTTATACTAATTTCATAAAACCAATATATTTTATTTTAATCTATTTATAAATAAAATTATCTAATGATTTTGTTATTTTAACTTATTTGGAACTTTAATTTTTTGTAAAATGTTTTTAGTAAAATAATAATTTATTTTTCTTCTCTATAAAAAATAAATTTTCTTCCAAGTCAATGTATTCTAAATTTTTTTTCAAAAATTCATTTTACCATTATAGATATTGTTTATTAAGGAAATATCTACCAATTTTTTAATATTATGAAAATGGTTTGAATGAAATATTATTTATTAAGGTAGTTTTCACTTTTTCAAATAGACAAAAAATAATGTTCTTTACATAAACAGAAAGTACAATGTTACCCGCTGATATGAACAATCATTGTTTTGAGTCATCCATTTCAATTTTACAAGTTTATTTTTAAAAACAAATGATTTTACTAATATTATAGAAATTTTTTGTTTTTATATTATATTTTTAAATTTAGAATGATATTTTAGATCTGAATTATTTATTTATATTTTTAATGAATTTTATTCAAGAAAAATAACATCCTTTTATATTTATTATGTTTTAATGGGGATCCTATCCAATGCTACCATCTATTTTATTATCAATATATTTTAGATTTATGAATATAATTAAGAGATGATTATGAATCCCATTTCATTCTCATGGGTTATACTATGATGAAATTTTTATGGAACCGATTTTCATACCATGGGTTATTATTTTATGAATAGTTTATAATCATTTAGAACACAAATGTGTGGGTTCTTTGATGGGTGGGACCAATATATCCCTACACTTATTTATTTATTTATTTATATATCATGAATAATTATGGTAAAATAGCTTATGATCTTGATACTCTATGGGAAATCGGCCCATGGGTCTGATCTAGTACGGTAAACACTTCAGTTTTCTTAATCAACTATGGATGGATTCCACTTTTTTTGAAATAAAATAACTTTTTTGGTGAGTTTTAAAACATAAAAACATGACCAGATAGAATCCAAACCAAAACCACCACACCCATCAATATCCCAAAAAAGACTATAAAAACTACATAGTTTTAAAATTATCTTCTTACATTAAAAATTTAAATCCTAGAAGTGAATGATTGGATGGTCAAAATGGTTAAAGAAACCAAGGTCAGCCCCTTCATGTCAATTCGTTTGTTGATTCGAATGATGGAACATGTCATGTTGAATGAGGTAAACTAGCCTAGAGTCATATCACATTAATCCCCTCGAACTACCAAGTCTTCATCATCAACCACACCATCATCTTCATGATGTTTTGATGAACACCACCAATCACCACGTTTATTCACAAATTGCAGCATAAAAACTCAAACCCTTCCTCAAGACCACCTCCATAGGGGTAGATAATAACCTCTATGCAGATGAAAAAGACATCACAAACTAGAATATAATTTGAATTAAAAAATAATAAAACTAAAACTTCATGTATGACCATCAAAAGAGAATCGTGTTAATGAGAACAATCCAATAGAATTCCCTAGTAAACAAAATCCACATTTGTACAAAAAACATTATGATGTCGAAACCTATTTCAATGAAATATCCAAGTGATACAGAAGTATTATCTTATGATTAAAGACACATCTAGATCAAAAAAGGTTGTACAATGTTGCACTTGGCTGGGTACATTTCCAACATGACATATGGAAACCACCAAATATGGATCATCGATTGAACAATGGTGAGATATTCCACTACAAAGTTGGAATCTACAACAACAGAAAAAACAGAAGGACAATCAATGTGTGTAATTCAGGACAAAAACCCCACCAATATAAGTGTCAAATAAGGAGGAAAGTAACAACAAAATGGATTCATACCAAAGAAAATGAAAGCACAGAATGATAAGAAATGTCTGAAGAGAAGAGGGACGCACTAACACTATCAGAACATTACAGAATAGGGGAGGGTTCTTGAGATAGTTTTGAGTGATAATATATCCATTAATGTATTTTATGAAAATATGGGAAATTGGATCATATGCCCAATGTAGTATCATATTAGAAAATGGATTGTATTAAAAAATTTATATATTTAAATAGAATATATAGTTTACTATTACGTATGATATTATTTTGATACCTTTGATGATGATACACTTATATGAAATGGAATTATGTATAAATATTAATTTTTGTTGATTTTTCACTATTTTGATTCATGTCTTCTAATTAAAAAAAAAATTTCCATTACATGTATTTATGATAGATCAGATATTGGGTATGAGCCTTGTATGTTATATTCATGATATCATATCATAATGATTACATTATTCATTTTTTGGATCATTAATTAATTTTCCCAGGTTTACCCTTACTGGTCAAAATATCACACACTTATATGTTTTGGTTCAACATGTTAAAATAATGGTCAATGTAGGGAATATCTATGAATTTAACAAATTAAAATTACATTATAGAAGATTTTTAGGATCATTGATGAAATAAGAATAATATTAATCTCGTATCCAATGACTCCAACCCATTAAATTACTTCAGTGTGTATTTATGAAATGTATTGAATATTTTTCTCAATGTATCCCTTGGGGCCCGTGGCGTGACTTTTCCAAGACCAACTACCAAATTCCAAGGGATGGAAACTAGTGTTGAGTTGGAAAATCCCACAAGTGGGAAGAATTTTCCAATGTACCTGTACACACACAAACCCATATCCATGAATAAGTGATGCAACTGAAAAAAATTGAGTAGAAATTAATTTATACTACCAAGAAAAACCATAAAATAGTAAAAATTAAAAAACTAAATGTAAAGGGGGAAGGTATACAATCCCAAAATAAGAAAATTCTTTCAAATTGAATGCATAAGTTCCTAAATTTTTTCTAGAAAACCCTTCATAATGGTTAGGTTCAGGATAGCTTCCCGAAGCCATTGGCACACACCTCATCCGCCGGACATCTTTAAGAACCTCCTATTCCAAGTCCACTTATGATTTTATCAAATCATTGGCCTTCTGCCCAAGATAGTACACATGCGGTAAATACCCATATAAGGTATGTTGTTGTCAATAAGGTATGTTGTTGATCAAAAGATGTCAAATAATGAATGGATGTCAAGGAGAGTCAATATGTGAATGGCAAAGGCTATGATGGTATTGGTGATGAATGGAGGATGGTCATTGTGTTAAGATGAATGTCACTTAGGAGATTCACTAAGTGGCATAAGTGTTTGTGGTTGAAACATTCTCTATGAATATCAGACGATTGTAGAACTGATCTTAATGTTTCAATACTTGTATCAAGATGATACTAAGTTACACCACTTGAAGAATTGATGATGATGGAGAATAAATACATCTGACGATTGTTGAGCTGATCTTTAAGTTCCAAGAACTTGTATCAAGAGGATACAATGTCACACCAATGTTTGAAGACCATGCATTGTTAAGACAATGCATGAAGAGATGAAGATGATCCGTCCACACCTCCCAAGTGGATGAAGTGAGCAGAAGAAGTCCATGCACTATAACTTAGTGCATGTGAATTAGAAGATGATCCAACTTAATCTCTGATTGGAACAATGAAGAACATGTTGAAGAATTATTTGATTCAGGAGATTCGGTTGAAGATGATCCTTCGGGAATGTCATTCCTAGGTGATGAATAAATGTTGAAGAGAATTGGAGGAATTCTTAAGAAGAAGAGAAGAGAAGAAATGAAGAAGGGAGAATGTATTAGAGGAAGATGTGGCATTTGGCATTTACACTTGGGTTACTTTTTTTATACAAAGTCCCTAAGTCTCTAACTCTAGCAAAAATTAGGCCACCAAGGGCCAGCCTTAAGGGTTCAACCCAAGGCACATGTGGGACTAGGTCACCACGCCCAAGGGGATCCCATGGGGCCAGCCCGAGAGAGGTCGGGGCCATGAATAATCCCCGAGGCCACGCGGTGATGAAGCCCGCGCAGCGTGAGCACGAGGAGCGCGCCCGTGTGTGCATAGTGGGTGCCAGTGGCGCGCCAGAGTGTCAGGGGTGGGCGCAAGAGCGCGCCCGCAGAGAGAACACGGTGCGGGGCGGCACCGTGGAGGTTGGAGGCTCAATTGAGCCGGCTGGGGGAGCACTAGGTTGATAAGCCGCGGAAAAACCGCGCTTCGTTTCGATGTGGGACGCGGGATTTTGCCGCGGAGCGAATCTTGGCCGCTCGACCGATCGCGTGCCAGATATCGACCGCACGATCGATCCCACGCGAGATCTTCTGATCACGGCCATACGATGTATTTCAAACTCCTGATCCGACGGCTGCCGCAACATCCCCTTCCTCGAGCTTGGCCGAGGAACCTCCCGCGACGCTGCCTGAACCAGTGGCCCTCCGAGCAAGCCAAATCAAGTTTCCGACCACCTCTGATGAAACTGAAGGCTCCCTTGTGCTCGTCTGGCCAAACCGAACCCATCCATGCATAAAAATATGCATGCATGCAACGAGGGGAGCATTTCGAGTTCGGCCGAAGCAAGAGAATATGCCGAGGCCACATGGGGTTCGTGCTATGCATGTGTTGGGATTAAATGAAGGCCATGCACACGTTCGAAGCATGCATGTGGAGGAGAAAAATAAAGAAGAAGGAACCCGCGTTTGGAAGTAGAGAAAATAAAGATTTAGAGAATCTTGAATACCCGAAATCTTCGGGAGTTCAAAGTTGTATCACGCGGATGGGCTGAGGCATTCCTCTGCCTATAAAAGGAGATCTCGAGGCATTGGAGAAGTTTGCTGAAAAACTTAAGAGGTCCCGCGAAGCCTTTGTGCAATGTGAAGTCATCTCTGCGTGCATCACTTGCGCGGCAGAAGCCCGGAGCTCCCATTAGCTCTGTAAGGATCCTTTCACGCACCCCTTGCGCAAAAGAAGAAAGAGAGAGGTCCCCTGCGTGCTACCCCTTTGCGCGACAGGAAGGAGAGGTTGGGCAGCGTGACCTTGCACACTCCCTCTGTGCACCGCGCCCCCTGCGCGGCAGTGGTGCTTGTGCGACCCGTGGCTGCCCCTTGCACCGAGACCTTGCGCGCCTCCTTTGAAGGACAAGGGAGTTCGGGTGTGTGAAAGAAGAAGCAAAGAAGGGCAGTAGGTGTTCAGGTGATGTGAATTACACACCTTGTGTGTATGTGCTTAAGGATAATACACCCTAGCCAAGTGAGTGCACACCTACGGGTTGTGTGCAAGAAGGAGTGGAAGTCCACCACATTTGTGTGTGTGAAAAACAAGAGGAAGGCTGAGGCCTTAGTGCCTTGTGTGAAAAGTGAACAAGAGGAGGTCGTAGCCCTTGTGTGTGCACACTTTGAAGAACAAACTAAAAGAACACTAAAGTGTGTGTGTGCAACAAGAAGAGGAGGAGGCAAACTCATGTGTGTGCAAAAGTGAAACAAGTGTGTGCAAAGAGACACGAAGGCTGAACCTAGTGTGTGCACTAAAAGTGTAAACACTTAGAAGAAGAAGAAGACATCCACACAAAGAAGAACACACATTTATGTGTGTAAGAAAATTGAATTAATTGTGTAAAGTTCAAAGAAGGTGTGTTCTTAAAGAGACTATACCCTTTGTGGGTTTATTGCACCGAGAAGTAGAAGGGGAGTGCATGCTTACATGCATACACGTGCACACGTGAACAAAGCCAAATCAGGTTGTGTGCATCTGAGTTGTCCAAGACCAAGAGTTCATGAATAGAATTAAGAGGCCATGCAGTCAATGCATGAGGAAGCAGAGATACTATGCACTTAGTGCATGAAGTTGATGTGAAGTCAGACTGAAGCCAGACTGAAGTTAGAGATATCAGTTGTCTGAGTTTTCAGTAATTGAGAAGAGCCTGATCAACAGAAGTGATCAGAAGTTGCTGAGCAAGACCAACAGACTTTTTCAGAGGTTGTTGAAGTTTCTTGAAGAGAGAAAGGCCAGGTCATCCTTAGAAGAAGGAGATAAAGCCTGAGCAAGACGAGAAGACCTGATCAACTCAAGTGATCAGAGGTACAGAGCAAGGCCAGCAGTCTTTATCCCAGACTGCTGAATACACTTGAAGAAGCTAAAGAGAAGAAGAGATACTCGTGTGACTCGAGGAGCCAGGAGAAGCCCCCTGTGAGACTCAGGGTGGAAGAAGTCTTCAGTGGGATTCTGGAGCAGGCCAGTGGGACTCTGGTAACACTGTGGGACGCAGTATAAAGACCCTCTTGTGGGACTCAGGAGAGATACAGTGGGACTCTGGATCGACCATTGTAATACTAACAGATTATAATGGGAGAAACCATGTTGGGGCGTATAACCAACATGGCAAGGACGTAGGCCTTTGGTACCGAACCTTGTAAATCCTTGTGTCTAGTGCCTTTACATTTACTGCATCATTCGTGGAAAGGTGAGAGATACAAGAAGAGTGGATCGAGGCTTTGACCAGCCATAGAGGTTTAATTGATAAAGAATCAATTAGTAAAAAGATTTTAAGGGATCACTGATTCACCCCCTCCCCCTCTCAGTGATTCACACTGATCAGGGCACTTCAAAAATATATAATATTTAATTCCACATTAACATTATTTAGATTATTTAAGCATTATAAATTTAATTTTACTGAATATTCTATCAAAATAGTACATTAAAAACAAGGCTATTATTTCCCAAAATGATATTTTAGCGAGGAAATTGTTAATAAATGGTTATTAAAACATAACAAGTAAAAAATATATATTATTTTATATCTGATAAAATCCTATAATAATTTTTTAATTAACATTTAATTACTATATATGAGTTTCTAATGTGTGTGAGGAATTTTAAGACTTTAGGTAAGGGATTATCGTATGTATTTTACATCTGTGAGACAAAAACTATAGTAACCACCATTTAAATTTTTGCGATGAATATAATAGATCTCAGATATGATTTATATTGAATCAATTATTTTAAATTTTTGTTTTTTTATTTTATTTTAATTCTTTCACGGGGCTTATGAATTAGATGTTATAGGCAAAGAAACAGTTTATATTACAACTTCATCATTATTCGAGTTTCATTAAGTTTATGTCTCCATTTGGGGAATAGATTTATACTAATTTCATAAACCCAATATATTTTATTTTAATCTATTTATAAATAAAATTATCTAATGATTTTGTTATTTAAACTTATTTGGAACTTTAATTTTTTGTAAAATGTTTTTAGTAAAATAATAATTTATTTTTCTTCTCTATAAAAAATAAATTTTCTTCCAAGTCAATGTATTCTAAATTTTTTGTCAAAAAATCATTTTACCATTATAGATATTGTTTATTAAGGAAATATCTACCAATTTTTTAATATTATGAAAATGGTTTGAATGAAATATTATTTATTAAGGTAGTTTTCACTTTTTCAAATAAACAAAAAATAATGTTCTTTACATAAACAGAAAGTACGATGTTACCCGCTGATATGAACAATCATTGTTTTGAGTCATCCATTTCAATTTTACAAGTTTATTTTTAAAAACAAATGATTTTACTAATATTATAGAAATTTTTTGTTTTTATATTATGTTTTTAAATTTAGAATGATATTTTAGATCTGAATTATTTATTTATATTTTTAATGAATTTTATTCAAGAACAATAACATCCTTTTATATTTATTATGTTTTAATGGGGATCCTATCCAATGATACCATCTATTTTATTATCAATATATTTTAGATTTATGAATATAATTAAAAGATGATTATGAATACCATTTCATTCTCATGGGTTATACTATGATGAAATTTTTATGAAACCGATTTTCATACCATGGGTTATTATTTTATGAATAGTTTATAATCATTTAGAACAAATGTGTGGGTTCTTTGATGGGTGGGACTAATATATCCCTACACTTATTTATTTATTTATTTATATATCATGAATAATTATGGTAAAATAGCTTATGTTCTTGATACTCTATGGGAAATCGGCCCATGGGTCTGATCTAGTACGGTAAACACTTCAGTTTTCTTAATCAACTATGGATGGATTCCACTTTTTTTGAAATAAAATAACTTTTTTGGTGAGTTTTAAAACATAAATACATGACCAGATAGAATCCAAACCAAAACCACCACACCCATCAATATCCCAAAAAAGACTATAAAAACTACATAGTTTTAAAATTATCTTCTTACATTCAAAATTTAAATCCTAGAAGTGAATGATTGGATGGTCAAAATGGTTAAAGAAACCAAGGTCAGCCCCTTCATGTCTATTCGTTTGTTGATTCGAATGATAGAACATATCATGTTGAATGAGGTAAACTAGCCTAGAGTCATATCACATTAATCCCCTCGAACTACCAAGTCTTCATCATCAATCACACCATCGTCTTCATGATGTTTTGATGAACACCACCAATCACCATGTTTATTCACAAATTGCAGCATAAAAACTCAAACCCTTCCTCAAGACCACCTCCATAGGGGTAGATAATAACCTCTATGCAGATGAAAAAGACATCACAAACTAGAATATAATTTGAATTAAAAAATAATAAAACTAAAACTTCATGTATGACCATCAAAAGAGAATCGTGTTAATGAGAACAATCCAATAGAATTCTCTAGTAAACAAAATCCACATTTGTACAAAAAACATTATGATGTAGAAACCTATTTCAATGAAACATCCAAGTGATACAGAAGTATTATCCTATGATTAAAGACACATCTAGATCAAAAAAGGTTGTACAATGTTGCACTTGGCTGGGTACATTTCCAACATGACATATGGAAACCACCAAATATGGATCATCGATTGAACAATGGTGAGATCTTCCACTTCAAAGTTGGAATCTACAACAACAGAAAAAACAGAAGGACAATCAATGTGTGTAATTCAGGACAAAAACCCCACCAATATAAGTGTCAAATAAGGAGGAAAGTAACAAAAAAATGGATTCATACCAAAGAAACTGAAAGCACAGAATGATAAGAAATGTCTGAAGAGAAGAGGGACGCACTAACACTATCAGAACATTACAGAATAGGGGAGGGTTCTTGAGATAGTTTTGAGTGATAATATAGCCATTAATGTATTTTATGAAAATATGGGAAATTGGATCATATACCCAATGTAGTATCATATTAGAAAATGGATTGTATTAAAAAATTTATATATTTCAATAGAATATATAGTTTACTATTACGTATGATATTATTTTGATACCTTTGATGATGATACACTTATATGAAATGGAATTATGTATAAATATTAATTTTTGTTGATTTTTCACTATTTTGATTCATGTCTTCTAATTAAAAAAAATTTATTCCATTACATGTATTTATGATAGATCAGATATTGGGTATGAGCCTTGTATGTTATATTCATGATATCATATCATAATGATTACATTATTCATTTTTTGGATCATTAATTAATTTTCCCATGTTTACCCTTACTGGTCAAATTATCACACAATTATATGTTTTGGTTCAACATGTTAAAATAATGGTCAATGTAGGGAATATCTATGAATTTAACAAATTAAAATAACATTATAGAAGATTTTTAGGATCATTGATGAAATAAGAAGAATATTAATCCCGTATGCAATGACTCCAACCCATTACATTACTTCAGTGTGTATTTATGAAATGTATTGAATATTTTTCTCAAAGTATCCCTTGGGGCCCGTGCCGTGACTTTTCCAAGACCAACTCCCAAATGCCAAGGGATGGAAACTAGTGTTGAGTTGGAAAATCCCACAAGTGGGAAGAATTTTCCAATGTACCTGTACACACACACACCCATATCCATGAATAAGTGATGCAACTAAAAAAATTGAGTAGAAATTAATTTATACTACCAAGAAAAACCATAAAATAGTAAAAATTAAAAAACTAAATGTAAAGGGGGAAGGTATACAATCCCAAAATAAGAAAATTCTTTCAAATTGAATGCATAAGTTCCTAAATTTTTTCTAGAAAACCCTTCATAATGGTTAGGTTCAGGATAGCTTCCCGAATCCATTGACACACACCTCATCCGCCAGACATCTTTAAGAACCTCCTAGTCCAAGTCCACTTATGATTTTATCAAATCATTGGCATTTGCCCAAGACAGTACACTTGCAGTAAATACCCATATAAGGTATGTTGTTGTCAATAAGGTATGTTGTTGATCAGAAGATGTCAAATAATGAATGGATGTCAAGGAGAGTCAATATGTGAATGGCAAAGGCTATGATGGTATTGGTGATGAATGGAGGATGGTCATTGTGTTAAGATGAATGTCACTTAGGAGATTCACTAAGTGGCATAAGTGTTTGTGGTTGAAACATTCTCTATGAATATCAGACGATTGTAGAACTGATCTTAATGTTTCAATACTTGTATCAGGATGATACTAAGTTACACCACTTGAAGAATTGATGATGATGGAGAATCAATACATCTGACGATTGATGAGCTGATCTTTAAGTTCCAAGAACTTGTATCAAGAGGATACAATGTCACACCAATGTTTGAAGACCATGCATTGTTAAGACAATGCATGAGGAGATGAAGATGATCCGTCCACACCTCCTAAGTGGATGAAGTGAGCTGAAGAAGTCCATGCACTATCACTTAGTGCATGTGAATTAGAAGATGATCCAACTTAATCTCTGATTGGATCAATGAAGAACATGTTGAAGAATTATTTGATTCTGGAGATTCGGTTGAAGATGAACCTTCGGGAATGTCATTCCAAGGTGATGAATAAATGTTGAAGAGAATTGGAGGAATTCTTAAGAAGAAGAGAAGAGAAGAAATGAAGAAGGGAGAATGTATTAGAGGAAGATGTGGCATTTGGCATTTACACTTGGGTTACTTTTTTTTATACAAAGTCCCTAAGTCTCTAACTCTAGCAAAAATTAAGCCACCAAGGGCCAGCCTTAAGGGTTCAACCCAAGGCACATGTGGGACTAGGTCACCACGCCCAAGGGGATCCCATGGGGCCAGCCCGAGAAAGGTCGGGGCCGCGAATAATCCCCAAGGCCACGCGGTGATGAAGCCCGCGCAGCGTGAGCACGAGGAGCGCGCCCGTGTGTGCATAGTGGGCGCCAGTGGCGCGCCCGAGTGTCAGGGGTGGGCGCAAGAGCGCGCCCGCAGAGAGAACACTGTGCGGGGCGGCACCGTGGAGGTTGGAGGTTCAATTGAGCCGGCTGCGGGAGCGCTAGGTTGATAAGCCGTGGAAAAACCGCGCTTCGTTTCGATGTGGGACGCGGGATTTTGCCGCGGAGCGAATCCTGGCCGCTCGACCGATCGCGCGCCAGATCTCGACCGCACGATCGATCCCACGCGAGATCTTCTGATCGCGGCCATCCGATGTATTTCAAACTCCTGATCCGACGGCTGCCGCATCATCCCCTTCCTCGAGCTTGGCCGAGGAACCTCCCGCGACGCCGCCTGAACCAGTGGCCCTCCGAGCAAGCCAAATCCAGTTTCCGACCACCTCTGATGAAACCGAAGGCTCCCTTGTGCTCGTCTGGCCAAACCGAACCCATCCATGCATAAAAATATGCATGCATGCAACGAGGGGAGCATTTCGAGTTCGGCCGAAGCAAGAGAATATGCCGAGGCCACATGGGGTTCGTGCTATGCATGTGTTGGGATTAAATGAAGTCCATGCACACGTTCGAAGCATGCATGTGGAGGAGAAAAATAAAGAAGAAGGAACCCGCGTTTGGAAGATGAGAAAATAAAGATTTAGAGAATCTTGAATACCCGAAATCTTCGTGAGTTCAAAGTTGTATCACGCGGATGTGCTGAGGCATTCCTCTGCCTATAAAAGGAGATCCCGAGGCATTGGAGAAGTTTTCTGAAAAACTTAAGAGGTCCCGCGAAGCCTTTGTGCAACGTGAAGTCATCCCTGCGTGCATCACTTGCGCGGAAGAAGCCCAGAGCTCCCATTAGCTCTGTAAGGATCCTTTCGCGCACCCCTTGCGCAAAAGAAGAAAGAGAGAGGTCCCCTGCGTGCTACCCCTTTGCGCGACAGGAAGGAGAGGTTGGGCAGCGCGACCTTGCGCACTCCCTCTGTGCACCGCGCCCCCTGCGCGGCAGTGGTGCTTGTGCGACCCGTGGCTGCCCCTTGCACTGAGACCTTGCGCGCCTCCTTTGAAGGACAAGGGAGTTCGGGTGTGTGCAAGAAGAAGCAAAGAAGGGAAGTAGGTGTTCGGGTGATGTGAATTACACACCTTGTGTGTATGTGCATAAGGATAATACACCCTAGCCAAGTGAGTGCACACCTACGGGTTGTGTGCAAGAAGGAGTGGAAGGCCACCACATTTGTGTGTGTGCAAAACAAGAAGAAGGCTGAGGCCTTAGTGCCTTGTGTGAAAAGTGAACAAGAGGAGGTCGTAGCCCTTGTGTGTTCACACTTTGAAGAACAAACTAAAAAAACACTAAAGTGTGTGTGTGCAACAAGAAGAGGAGGAGGCAAACTCATGTGTGTGCAAAAGTGAAACAAGTGTGTGCAAAGAGACACGAAGGCTGAACCTAGTGTGTGCACTAAAAGTGTAAACACTTAGAAGAAGAAGAATACATCCACACAAAGAAGAACACGCATTTATGTGTGTAAGAAAATTGAATTAATTGTGTAAAGTTCAAAGAAGGTGTGTGCTTAAAGAGACTATACCCTTTGTGGGTTTATTGCACCGAGAAGAAGAAGGGGAGTGCATGCTTACATGCATACACGTGCACACGTGAACAAAGCCAAATCAGGTTGTGTGCATCTGAGTTGTCCAAGACCAAGATTTCATGAAGAGAATTAAGAGGCCATGCAGTCAATGCATGAGGAAGTACAGATACCATGCACTTAGTGCATGAAGTTGATGTGAAGTCAGACTGAAGCCAGACTGAAGTTAGAGATATCAGTTGTCTGAGTTTTCAGTAATTGAGAAGAGCCTGATCAACAGAAGTGATCAGAAGTTGCTGAGCAATACCAACAGACCTTTTCAGAGGTTGTTGAAGTTTCTTGAAGAGAGAAAGGCCAGGTCATCCTTAGAAGAAGGAGATAAAGCCTGAGCAAGACGAGAAGACCTGATCAACTCAAGTGATCAGAGGTACAGAGCAAGGCCAGCATTCTTTATCCCAGACTGCTGAAGACACTTGAAGAAGCTAAAGAGAAGAACAGATACTCGTGTGACTCGAGGAGCCAGGAGAATCCCCCTGTGAGACTCAGGGTGGAAGAAGTCTTCAGTGGGATTCTGGAGCAGGCCATTGGGACTCTGGTAACACTGTGGGATGCAGTATAAAGACCCTCCTGTGGGACTCATGATAGATACAGTGGGACTCTGTATTGACCATTATAATACTAACAGATTATAATGGGAGAAACCATGTTGGGGCGTATAACCAACATGGTAAGGACGTAGGCCTTTGGTGCCGAACCTTGTAAATCCTTGTGTCCAGTGCCTTTACATTTACTGCATCATTCGTGGAATGGTGATAGATACAAGAACAGTGGATCGAGGCTTTAACCAGCCATAGAGGTTTAATTGATAAAGAATCAATTAGTAAAAAGATTTTAAGGGATCACTGATTCACCCCCCTCCCCCTCTCAGTGATTCACACTGATCTGGGCACTTCAATTGGTATCAGAGGGAAGGTTACCTCTAAAAGATCCAAGGGAGTCTTTATGTAGTCCAGATTTGAGGAAATGAAAGCACAGCCTCAAATGGAGATATCTGCCAAGACTCTGAAAAACAGATTAAAGAAACAGGCAAAGAAGATGAGGAAGAAGGTTGTTGCAATCATAGAAACTCCTTCTATGGAAAGAAATGTGAAAGTCACATCAGATGGCAATTCCTTTTATCATTCTTCTGATGAAGCCTGCTCTAGCTGTGATGAAGATGGAAGAAACGATGATCTTCTAAATGCAATCAAATATCTTCATAAGACAGTCCCCAAGGAAGTGGAAATGTGTATAGCTACAAGCGTCCTTGATCTTCAAGAAGAAAAATTACAGCTAGAAGATGATGCCAATTCTCTAGAAGTCCAATTAGCTAAAAGGGTTGGCATAACCAACACTCTCAGAAAGCTAGTGAAGGCTAAAGATGAAACAGTAACACTTTGCAATGAAAGATATGAAGACACTACTAAAGAATTGAAAATAAGCCTTTCTGAGAAATAATTCATTAAGACTGTGGTCAAAGATGTTTTCCATGCACTGGAAAAGAGGCACAAAGTGTCAATGAATGTCAGAGATGCTCAACTTGAAGACAAAGTCAAAATGGTGAAGGAGCTTGACAATTCATTGCTAGAATTGAAGAAGGTGCATGAAGACCAGTTAGAACAGCTGAAAGAAAATTGGGAAGGAAGGCTAAGAACTATTTAGCATGAGAAGAACTCCCTTAACATGAAATTAATAGAACTAGATGTGATATTGAAAAATCTACAATCACCCAAAGCTGAATCCTCCCAGTCAGCTGAAAGTAGAAATTTTGCTACACAAGTGTGCATTGAGAAGGATGATTCCAAAAGAAGGACATCCTCTATTAAAAGGGCAACATATTCTAAAAAGAAGGTACCATCCATACCATCTTGTACTCATGCTTCTAAAAGTGTGTCTACTAAAAGTGCAGGATGGAAGAATGAATCCAAACAAGTATGGATGAAGACAGTGATGAAATAATGCTCTCCTGAATCAACACAGCAAGTCAAGAAAAGTACCCAACAATCAGAAGGACTGAAGAGGTCAAGATTTGTGGGTCAGTGTTGGTGTTGTAATAAGTATGGGCACTGTGCAAAAGATTGTTGGTATAATCCACTGAATGTCAAAGCACAGAGGAAGCCCATGCCTAGGGGGAGCAAGCCAGAAGAAAAGAAGCAGCATCCACAGGTCCAGAGACATCTGTTTACTGCAAATAGATTTGGATTACTTGACAACATCTGGGATGATTGAAAAAGTGGTCAAAAAGATACATGTCAATATCCAACTGTATCCAGACCTCAAAAGAATAAAAAATCACAGAACCTGGCTCAGAAAGAATCCTTGGGAAGCAAGAAGAAAGTTAAATATGCTCCCAAGAAGGTTTTGAAAAAGGAAAAGAAGTCCTTGGAGTCTAAATCCAAGAAGGGTGATGCATCCAGAAGGACCACCAAGAAAACATGCTTCTACTGTGGAAAGAAAGGACACATCATGGATCTTTGTAAACAAGCCATGAAATTCAATAGAGGCATACTGGACTCAAACAGACAATCAATCCAGATGAAGCAGAAGGTATTGGTTGAAAACAAGTTGCCTAAGAAAGGTAGATTGAAAGCATCAAAGGAACCATGTGGAATATTCAGAACTAAGGCCACACTTCCAAGTGACTTACTAGTCATATGGCCAAATCAGTTGCAACTTGCCAAAGAGCTGAAGATGAAGCACTGGAAATTGCCAAGGAAAAAAGGAAACAAAAGATTTCACATGAAGATGTGATGAGATCCACACCAGCACAATCATCATTGAAGATCAGATGTGCAAGTGTGAAGAATGGTGAAAATAGGGCATCTCGGTTGAGAGAATCTTCTCAACCTTGTTGTTCACATTGATGAACCAAGGAGGTTCCATCTTATTCCCTAAACACTTGTATTTACATGTGCTAACATTTCAGGGAATTGAAGATGATGATCATTCACATCTAGAGAGTGGTTTGGACAGAATGGAGTGCACCCCTTAAGGGGGAGCCAATCTGTAGAAGATGGGATTCTGATATTTAATACCATCTTGAGAATAATGAAGGTATTCCAATCACACTTTCATCCCTTGTTTCTTAATTGTATTTATCATGTCAATTAAGGGGGAGTGATTGATTGAAGACAAAATGTTGAAAGGGGGTGCATTATCTTTGCACCTGAACTTTCTAATGAGTTTGTGAAGTTGTGCAGGATTTAGCAAATTCATTGTTATATCTGAAAAATTTCAAGCCCCTTGAAGCATGATCTCACATGTATAGTGAATGTTGGACAGCATTGAGTACCTTGGTTACATCACTCTTGTTTTCTACACCGGGTTAGCCCAAGTAGACTTAGAGTTGATTTACTAAAAGTTCTTTGCTAAAGAGAACATGTGACATCATCCCACTCTTAGTGTTTTTCAAGAAAATACTTTTCAAAGGGAGGAAGTGATACTTTGAAAAGGAACCACACCACACCTTTGCATTTGGTTGCCAATAAGGGGGAGAAAAGCTGACATATTTCCCCATAAATGTGTGGCACACATATTGACCCATTCATATGTGTTCTACAGATTGGATTGACAATATGTGCTGAAGAAGTGTATTGACAACAAATACAAAGGGGGAGATTGAAGTGCATTGTGTTGCATTTGTTGTCAATAAGGTATGTTGTTGATCAGAAGATGTCAAAGAATGAATGGATGTCAAGGAGAGTCAATATGTGAATGACAAAGGCTATGATGGTATTGGTGATGAATGGAGGATGGCCATTGTGTTAAGATGAATGTCACTTAGGAGATTCACTAAGTGGCATAAGTGTTTGTGGTTGAAACATTCTCTATGAATATCAGACGATTGTAGAACTGATCTTAATGTTTCAATACTTGTATCAAGATGATACTAAGTTACACCACTTGAAGAATTGATGATGATGGAGCATCATTACATCTGAAGATTGTTGAGCTGATCTTTAAGTTCCAAGAACTTGTATCAAGAGGATACAATGTCACACCAATGTTTGAAGACCATGCATTGTTAAGACAATGCATGAGGAGATGAAGATGATCCATCCACACCTCCTAAGTTGATGAAGTGAGCTGAAGAAGTCCATGCACTATCACTTAGTGCATGTGAATTAGAAGATGATCTAACTTAATCTCTTATTGGATCAATGAAGAACATGTTGAATAATTATTTGATTCAGGAGCTTCGGTTGAAGATGAACCTTCGAGAATGTCATTCCTAGGTGATGAATAAATGTTGAAGAGAATTGGAGGAATTCTTAAGAAGAAGAGAAGAGAAGAAATGAAGAAGGGAGAATGGATTAGAGTAAGATGTGGCATTTGGCATTTACACTTGGGTTACTTTTTTTTATACAAAGTCCCTAAGTCTCTAACCCTAGAAAAAATTAAGCCACCAAGGTCCAGCCTTAAGGGTTCAACCAAAGGCACATGTGGGACTAGGTCACCACGCCCAAGGGGATCCCATGGGGCCATCCCGAGAGAGGTCGGGGTCGTGTATGAGCCCCGAGGCCACGCGGCGATGAAGCCTGCGCAGCGTGAGCGCGAGGAGCGCGCCCGTGTGTGAATAGTGGGCGCCGGTGGCGCGCCCGAGTGTCAGGGGTGGGCGAAAGAGTGCGCCCGCAGAGAGAACACGGTGCGGGGCGGCACCGTGGAGGTTGGAGGTTCAATTGAGCCGGCTGGGGGAGCGCTAGGTTGATAATCCACGGAAAAACCGCGCTTCGTTTCGATGTGGGACGCGTGATTTTGCCGCGGAGCAAATCCTGGCCGCTCGATCGATCGCGCGCCAGATCTCGACCGCACGATCGATCCCGCACAAGATCTTCTTGATCGCGGCCATCCGATGTATTTCAAAATCCTGATCCGACGGCTGCCGCATCATCCCCTTCCTCGATCTTGGCCGAGGCACCTCCCGCGACACCGCCTGAACCAGTGGCCCTCCAAGCAAGCCAAATCAAGTTTCCGACCACCTCTGATGAAACTGAAGGCTCCCTCGTGCTCGTCTGGCCAAACCGAACCCATCCATGCATAAAAATATGCATGCATGCAACGAGGGGAGCATTTCGAGTTCGGCCGAAGCAAGAGAATATGCCCAGGCCACGTGGGGTTCGTGCTATGCATGTGTTGGGCTTAAATGAAGGCCATGCACACATTCGAAGCATGCATGTGTAGGAGAAAAATAAAGAAGAAGGAACCCGCGTTTGGAAGTAGAGAAAATAAATATTTAGAGAATCTTGAATACCCGAAATCTTCGGAAGTTCAAAGTTGTATCACGCGGATGGGCTGAGGCATTTTTCTGCCTATAAAAGGAGAGCCCGAGGCATTGGAGAAGTTTGCTGAAAAACATAAGAGGTCCCGCGAAGCCTTTGTGCAACATGAAGTCATCCCTGCGTGCATCACTTGCGCGGAAGAAGCCCGGAGCTCCCATTAGCTCTGTAAGGATCCTTTCGCGCACCCCTTGCGCAAAAGAAGAAAGGGAGAGGTCCCCTGCGCGCTACCCCTTTTCGCGACAGGAAGGAGAGTTTGGGCAGCGCGACCTTGCGCACTCCCTCTGTGCACCGTGCCCCCTGCGCGGCAGTGGTGCTTGTGTGACCCATGGCTGCCCCTTGCACCGAGACCTTGCGCGCCTCCTTTGAAGGACAAGGGAGTTCGAGTGTGTGCAAGAAGAAGCAAAGAAGGGCAGTAGGTGTTCGGGTGATGTGAATTACACACCTTGTGTGTGTGTGCTTAAGGATAATACACCCTAGCCAAGTGAGTGCACACCTACGGGTTTTGTGCAAGAAGGAGTGGAAGGCCACCACATTTGTGTGTGTGAAAAACAAGAGGAAGGTCGAGGCCTTAGTGCCTTGTGTGAAAAGTGAACAAGAGGAGGCTGTAGCCCTTTTGTGTGCACACTTTTAAGAACAAACTAAAAGAACACTAAAGTGTGTGTGTGCAACAAGAAGAGGAGGAGGAAAACTCATGTGTGTGAAAAAGTGAAACAAGTGTGTGCAAAGAGACACGAAGGCTTAACCTAGTGTGTGCACTAAAAGTGTAAACACTTAGAAGAAGAATAAGACATCCACACAAAGAAGAACACACATTTATGTGTGTAAGCAAATTGAATTAATTGTGTGAAGTTCAAAGAAGGTGTGTGCTTAAAGAGGCTATACCCTTTGTGGGTTTATTGCACCGAGAAGAAGAAGGGGAGTGCATGCTTACATGCATGCACGTGCACACGTGAACAAAGACAAATCTGGTTGTGTGCATCTGAGTTTCCCAAGACCAAGAGTTCTTGAAGAGAATTAAGAGGCCATGCAGTCAATGCACGAGGAAGCAGAGATACCATGCACTTAGTGCATGAAGTTGATGTGAAGTCAGACTGAAGCCAGACTGAAGTGAGAGATATCAGTTGTTTGAGTTTTCAGTAATTGAGAAGAGCCTGATCAACATAAGTGATCAGAAGTTGCTGAGCAAGACCAACAGACCTTTTCAGAGGTTTTTGAAGTTTCCTGAAGAGAGAAATGCCAGGTCATCCTTAGAAGAAGGAGATAAAGCCTGAGCAAGACGAGAAGACCTGATCAACTCAAGTGATCAGAGGTACAGAGCAAGGCCAGCAGTCTTTATCCCAGACTGCTGCAGACACTTGAAGAAACTAAAGAGAAGAAGAGCTACTCGTGTGACTCGAGGAGCCAGGAGAAGCCCCCCATGAGACTCAGGGTGGAAGAAGTCTTCAGTGGGATTCTGGAGCAGGCCAGTGGGACTTTGGTAACACTGTGGGACGCAGTATAAAGACCCTCCTGTGGGACTCAGGAGAGATACAGTGGGACTCTGTATCGACCATTGTAATACTAACATATTATAATGGGAGAAACCATGTTGGGGCGTATAACCAACATGGCAAGGATGTAGGCCTTTGGTGCCGAACCTTGTAAATCCTTGTGTCCAGTGCCTTTACATTTACTGCATCATTCGTGGAAAGGTGAGAGATACAAGAAGAGTGGATCGAGGCTTTGACCAGCCATAGAGTTTTAATTGATAAAGAATCAATTAGTAAAAAGATTTTAAGGGATCACTGATTCACCCCCTCCCCCTCTCAGTGATTCACACTGATCAGGGCACTTCAAAAATATATAATATTTAATTCCACATTAACCTTATTTAGATTATTTAAGCATTATAATTTTAATTTTACTGAATATTCTATCAAAATAGTACATTAAAAACAAGGCTATTATTTCCCAAAATGATATTTTAGCGAGGAAATTGTTAATAAATGGTTATTAAAACATAACAAGTAAAAAATATATGTTATTTTATATCTGATAAAATCCTATAATAATTTTTTAATTAACATTTAATTACTATATATGAGTTTCTAATGTGTGTGAGGAATTTTAAGACTTTAGGTAAAGGATTCTCGTATGTATTTTACATCTATGAGACAAAAACTATAGTAACCACCATTTAAATTTTTGCGATAAATATAATAGATCTCAGATATGATTTATATTGAATCAATTATTTTAAATTTTTGTTTTTTTATTTTATTTTAATTCTTTAACAGGGCTTATGAATTAGATGTTATAGGCAAAGAAACAGTTTATATTACAACTTCATCATTATTCAAGTTTCATTAAGTTTATGCCTCCATTTGGGGAATAGATTTATACTAATTTCATAAACCCAATATATTTTATTTTAATCTATTTATAAATAAAATTATCTAATGATTTTGTTATTTTAACATTTTTGGAACTTTAATTTTTTGTAAAATGTTTTTAGTAAAATAATAATTTATTTTTCTTCTCTATAAAAAATAAATTTTCTTCCAAGTCAATGTATTCTAAATTTTTTTTCAAAAATTCATATTTACCATTATAGATATTGTTTATTAAGGAAATATCTACCAATTTTTTAATATTATGAAAATGGTTTGAATGAAATATTATTTATTAAGGTAGTTTTCACTTTTTCAAATAGACACAAAATAATGTTCTTTACATAAACAGAAAGTACGATGTTACCCGCTGATATGAACAATCATTGTTTTGAGTCATCCATTTCAATTTTACAAGTTTGTTTTTAAAAACAAATGATTTTACTAATATTATAGAATTTTTTTGTTTTTATATTATATTTTTAAATTTAGAATGATATTTTAGATCTGAATTATTTATTTATATTTTTAATGAATTTTATTCAAGAACAATAACATCCTTTTATATTTATTATGTTTTAATGGGGATCCTATCCAATGCAACCATCTATTTTATTATCAATATATTTTAGATTTATAAATATAATTAAGAGATGATTATAAATCCCATTTCATTCTCATGGGTTATACTGTGATGAAATTTTTATGAAACCGATTTTCATACCATGGGTTATTATTTTATGAATAGTTTATAATCATTTAGAACACAAATGTGTGGGTTCTTTGATGGGTGGGACCAATATACCCCTACACTTAATTATTTATTTATTTATATATCATGAATAATTATGGTAAAATAGCTTATGTTCTTGATACTCTATGGGAAATCGGCCCATGGGTCTGATCTAGTACGGTAAACACTTTAGTTTTCTTAATCCACTATGGATGGATTCCACTTTTTTTGAAATAAAATAACTTTTTTGGTGAGTTTTAAAACATAAAAACATGACCAGATAGAATCCAAACCAAAACCACCACACCCATAAATATCCCAAAAAAGACTATAAAAACTACATAGTTTTAAAATTATCTTCTTACATTCAAAATTTAAATCCTAGAAGTGAATTATTGGATGGTCAAAATGGTTAAAGAAACCAAGGGCAGCCCCTTCATGTCAATTCGTTTGTTGATTCGAATGATGGAACATATCATGTTGAATGAGGTAAACTAGCCTAGAGTCATATCACATTAATCCCCTCGAACTACGAAGTCTTCATCATCAACCACACCATCGTCTTCATGATGTTTTGATGAACACCACCAATCACCACGTTTATTCACAAATTGCAGCATAAAAACTCAAACCCTTCCTCAAGACCACTTCCATAGGGGTAGATAATAACCTCTATGCAGATGAAAAAGACATCACAAACTAGAATATAATTTGAATTAAAAAATAATAAAACTAAAACATCATGTATGACCATCAAAAGAGAATCGTGTTAATGAGAACAATCCAATAGAATTCCCTAGTAAACAAAATCCACATTTGTACAAAAAACATTATGATGTCGAAACCTATTTCAATGAAACATCCAAGTGATACAGAAGTATTATCCTATGATTAAGGACACATCTAGATCAAAAAAGGTTGTACAATGTTGCACTTGGCTGGGTACATTTCCAACATGACATATGGAAACCACCAAATATGGATCATCGATTGAACAATGGTGAGATCTTCCACTACAAAGTTGTAATCTACAACAACAGAAAAAACAGAAGGACAATCAATGTGTGTAATTCAGGACAAAAACCCCACCAATATAAGTGTCAAATAAGGAGGAAAGTAATAACAAAATGGATTCATACCAAAGAAACTGAAAGCACAGAATGATAAGAAATGTCTGAAGAGAAGAGGGACGCACTAACACTATCAGAACATTACAGAATAGGGGAGGGTTCTTGAGATAGTTTTGAGTGATAATATAGCCATTAATGTATTTTATGAAAATATGGGAAATTGGATCATATGCCCAATGTAGTATCATATTAGAAAATGGATTGTATTAAAAATTTTATATATTTCAATAGAATATATAGTTTACTATTACGTATGATATTATTTTGATACATTTGATGATGATACACTTATATGAAATGGAATTACGTATAAATATTAATTTTTGTTGATTTTTCACTATTTTGATTCATGTCTTCTAATTAAAAAAATTTTATTCCATTACATGTATTTATGATGGATCAGATATTGGGTATGATCCTTGTATGTTATATTCATGATATCATATCATAATGATTACATTATTCATTTTTTGGATCATTAATTAATTTTCCCATGTTTACCCTTACTGGTCAAAATATCACACACTTATATGTTTTGGTTTAACATGTTAAAATAATGGTCAATGTAGGGAATATCTATGAATTTAACAAATTAAAATAACATTATAGAAGATTTTTAGGATCATTGATGAAATAAGAAGAATATTAATCTCGTATCCAATGACTCCAACCCATTACATTACTTCAGTGTGTATTTATGAAATGTATTGAATATTTTTCTCAAAGTATCCCTTGGGTCCCATGCCGTGACTTTTCCAAGACCAACTCCCAAATGCCAAGGGATGGAAACTAGTGTTGAGTTGGAAAATCCCACAAGTGGGAAGAATTTTCCAATGTACCTGTACACACACACACCCATATCCATGAATAAGTGACGCAACTGAAAAACATTGAGTAGAAATTAATTTATACTACCAAGAAAAACCATAAAATAGTAAAAATTAAAAAACTAAATGTAAAGGGGGAAGGTATACAATCCCAAAATAAGAAAATTCTTTCAAATTGAATGCATAAGTTCCTAAATTTTTTCTAGAAAACCCTTCATAATGGTTAGGTTCAGGATAGCTTCCCGAAGCCATTGACACACACCTCATCCGCCGGACATCTTTAAGAACCTCCTAGTCCAAGTCCACTTATGATTTTATCAAATCATTGGCCTTCTTCCCAAGACAGTACACATGCTGTAAATACCCATATATTTCAGAGTAAAATAATATTTATTAGGGAACCCAAACCGCAATGGTATTCCACAAATCAATACACAAGGATGACCACCAAAGATGTACATGAAGTGTAGCCTCTATGAATTAGAGTGAAGAGAGTCACTAAAGTCATCTCACACCAGTATATTTATATGACATACATATAAGAAGAAGTTATAGGAATATTAAAATCAGTGGAGACACACTATGTGTCTTTATAGTAGACACACTCTACATAGGTGCATGAGACACACTCTTTGAGGACATAAGAGACAAACATTGTGTGGGAACATTATACACACTCCTTATAGGCATATGAGACACGCTACATTTGATACACTCTTCGTGTGGGCACAAGAGACACACTCTGTTTGTGAAACGCTAAGTGTAGGTCACAACCACCCACTAGATTCTTCTCTTAGTGTTCTCATTCTAGGGGCACTTGCTCCTCGATCCAAAACGTTCATACGGAAAACTCCATGAAAACTATCTTAGAATATCTTAAAATGACCCCATTTTCATAAGGTTCCCAATTCCAAAAACATATCCTCAAAAAAATATACATTTTGAATGTGGTGGGCCTTTTTCTAAAAAATTGAAGGTGGGGTCAGGTCTCGGCCTGACCCAATTGGGCAGACTGACCTGACCTGATAGGTTTTGGTAGGCCCAAACCAGCCCATTGTCTGTGCTGGACTACTACCGCTAGGCCAACTGGGTGGCCTAGTTCCTCTAACCCAACCCACCGCAAGCGGACCAGACTGGCTCCCCAAGGAGACCCTTAGCTAGCCACCTCCTCTCTATCCCATGGGGTCATCTTATCACGTGCCAGTCGACACCCCAATTAATGCATAATGACCACATTGAATGGTTTATCTTTGTGACCTAAAGACACTAGCGACTCATTCATAGGTTCTTTATCTAGTGTGGATTTAATGATTCCCATCACTCCACCACATAAACCTCTTGCTTTGGCCTTTCACTGCCACCCACATCTTCTGGTTCCAAACATTCCCACTTACGGCCCTCGAGCTTGTGTCTTACTTTGCCTCCACCTATGCCCCCTACCATGAACCGTTCTGCCTCTATGGTGCTTCTAGACAATTGGATTCGGCCACCACCAACTTTCATACCAACGACTTTCCTCCCATGTATAACTATCCTAGCCGCGTCATCGTGCTGGTGTCACCTATGTCACCGGACACCCCATCGGGGACCTCGTCTCACCACCCTCTGCCTGAAAATACCAGAGCCTCCACCTCTAGTTGTCACCTCACACTACTTCGGTCCTAGATCCTTCTCCGTATCGATATACCCATCAATGAATGAGATGAAAATTAGGGAAAGGAGGAAAGTCATGGGAACACTCAATAAGTATGGGTCTAGGACTTGTTCGTGTTAGCCTCAATCCATCCATGTTTGATTTTATGAACGAAGGGAATATAAATCAATAATAAATGTGGATCAATACCAATAATAACCAAAAATTGAATCCCAAAAATGCACTATAAAAGATCCTTCAATCAATTTTTTCATTGATTGATGGATGTTTTTCAATAAATTAAGAAATAGATAACGTGGAGGTAAAACAATTTAAAATTCATTCCCTACATGGGATTGGATCAATCACTGACAAAGAAGGAAATCTTTATTTGTTGTTCATTGATCCATCAGAACCTTCCCCAAATCCAAATTGTTGATCTTTTGATGTTTGTTGTCGATAATTTTTTTATCTCCTTTCCTTGGGGGAATTCCAATGGTAATATAGATAACCATAAATCCCCCTAACATGGATTATTAAAAAAACATACATTGTGTCGCCAAGTGATGTCATCATTAATTCTTTTTAATATTTAAATGATGTTCACCGCAAAAAATTAAAATTATCCATTGACTAGTGTTGGTCATGATTAGGCCCCACCTATGGTAACTTTTTTTTCTGAACGCAACAATGCCTTCATTGTTTGACCCGGGAAACTGTTTAGAAGTTATTAAAGTTCAAATTTTGCTGCTAGAGTATTTTTAACTAAAAATAAACTTTATTCATAGATTTTATTTGTCCATACTAAGGCACAAAATTCCATGCCTTCTCATCACTTGTTCTAAGAATATTAAAAATTAATTCAAAAAAACAAATTGGAGATAAATATGATTCATTACATAGTCCCCACCATAGGGACTTATGTCACCAAAATCCAAAACTATGACTACACAACAAAAAAGAAAGGGGTACTGAGCATGATTCTGAGTATCCCGCTTCAAAGTGATCTAATAGGGATTCCCATGATGCCACTGAATGTGCACTAGTTTAATGGACCACCCATTATGGTTATTCTCTTGGAGATCCTCTATATCCACCAGGTACTCCGTAAAAATCACCCATCATCCATGACCATCTCCCCCAGTCGATGATGTGTGATGAATCATTAATGTACCTCATAAACTTCACCACGTGAAAGAAATCATGAACAATATTCCTTTGTGGGTGTATAGGTAGGTGATACATCACCTCTCCAACCCTGTTAGGAATCTGGAAAGGGACAATGTATGCCAGGGATAACATAACACCCTGCCCAATCCTATGAAATTAAATCCATGGTGAGGCATGAAGGAAAACATGGTATCACTCCTTGACCACCAAGGGTATTTTTCTCCTACTAGAATATAATTTCTGTCTGCTATATTCAATACTCAACATGTCCTTGATGACCTACACCTTCTCAGTTGTATCCCACTCCAACTGTTGGCCCATGAGTGCTAACTCCCCAAGGTCCTTCCATCATAGTTGTGACTTTTATGGTCACCAGTGTAGCGCCTAAAATAGTTCCATACCAATAGTTTAGTGAATATTGTTTTATGAAAACATTACCATAGGTAAATTTTCTTCCAATATATGACTATAATCTAAGATTCTAGCATGTATCATGTCCTCGAGAACCTAGGTAGTAATTTATTTATTGCTATCTCTCTGGGGATGAAATACCATGCTGATGTGAAACTGTGTCCTGAATGCGTCCTATAATCCCTTTCACAAGAAGGATCTAAATTGTGCATCATGATATGAAACCATCATAATGTGTACATTGTGGATCCAAACTATCTCCTATATGTAGAGGAATCCCAAGAGCTCTTCTAAACCCTACTCTCGGATAGGTAGGATATAGGAATTCTTGGTGAGTTCGTCAAAAATCACCCATATGGTGTCATTTCCAATTGACATGCATGGTAAACCAGTTACGAAGTCCAAAGATATGTGATCCTCTTCTACCCCGACACATTGAGTGGCTTTGTCAAGCCTACTAAAACCTAGTGCTCTGCCTCCACTTGCTGAAATGTGAGGCACCAATAAATTAACACTTCCACCACATTTTTCATTCAAGGATAGAAAAAATGACATTGGAGGTCGTGGTAAATCATTCCCACACTCTGATGTATTTCCAAAGGGGAAGTGTGGAACCTCATTAGTACCTCCTTCCACAACACCAATGGTACAATAGTGCACCCTCTGAAAAGAATTATGTGAAAACCACAAATCGAATATCCATTAAGCGAATTCCCTATGGAAAAATAAGCATGTAGAGACTCACCATAAATATCCCCTTGTTGTTCATTCGTAACTCAATATAAGAGTGGAGGGGTGAAAACCATCACAATAGATAAAATTCACTTTCATCATCTATAAGGGATATCTGTCACATGACCAACTCTTCTGACGCCTCACTAAACAAATGCAATCTAGATCTCTTATAGAGTCTGTCTGCCACCACATTCCTCTTCATAAGAGTATATATGATCTATAAATCATAATTTGATAGGAAGTCTACCCATCACCTTTTTTCATTTTCATTTCCATCTATGAGAAGATCTACTTGTGGAATTTGTGGTCATAGAATAAAAAAACCACTCCCCATCATGTAATTTCTCCAAATATTAACACAGAGACTACTAATTTGAGCTAAACATAATGGGTAATATAGTTTTTCTAATGCTGACTCAGCTGTTCTAAGCCGTAGTCTATCATAGATTTTCCCTGGATGAGGACACAACCCAACCAAACCCCGAATTCATCACAGAACACTATATACCCAATTCCCTTCTCTGTTAGTCTCATGATGAGATCACTCATTAACATATATCTTAGCTCATGAAATCACATCTGGTACATCTCGGTAAAGACTAAGGGATTATCCTTATGTGTCAAAGCCTCATGGGTGCTACTATCCATTAAAAATTGGGCACAAATCTCCAATCATACCGAGCCAAACCCAAGAAAATCTTCACCTAGGTTATTCTCCTAAATGGCTCAAAAGAAATAACTACCTCTATCGTTTCTAGATCCACATCAAATAAATCCTATAAAATGATGTTTCCATAAAATTAGACTTATTCTATCTAGAATTTATAGTCTGAGAGATTCCCATAATATTGTTTCTCTCGGAGTAAGTCTAGGATCATCCTCATGTGCATCATGTGCTCCTCCTGGGACACCAGGTACACATGGATGTCATCAATGGAGAACAAAACAAACCGTTCAAGGTAAGGCAGTAAGATCATGTTCATGAGTCTCGTTAAACTTTTTGGGGATATTGTAACACCAAACGACATCACTAAATACTCATAGAGGCTATAACTAAATATAAAATTTATCTTTATAATGTCCTCATCTCTTACAAGAAGCAGGTGATAGCCAGATCAGAGGCCTATCTTTTAGAACAACTCTATACCTTCATATTATCAAAGAAGCTTTCAAATATCACTATTGGATGTGTATAATTAACAGAAAATTGATTTAGGCACTAGAAGTTTTCACATAGTCTCAATCTCTCATCTTCCTTAATAGGAAACTAAACTGGTGTCACCCATGGTGAAATGTTGGGCCTCACGATGCCCTTCCTCTGCAAATCCTCGAATTGTACCCTAAACACATGATGTTACATAGGATACATTAGATATATAGGTGTAGATATTGACACCTTCTTGGAGTACATATCAATATAGTAGTTTACCTCTCTATGGGGAGGTTATCCTGAAACATCCTCAGGGAAGATTTCATCCTACTCATCCACCACTGTAGGAATCTGAGGACTCCTCTCATTCACTAAACCATGGGTAAGGCTAGATAATTGGTGAGTAATATTCTATAACCTCATTTGATAAATTCTATCATGCTCTAAATCCATTTTTTGTTCATTGGTAATGTAAAACATGGTCCTATCTCCACAGACACAAAATACTCCACCCCTAAAGCAGTCAATATGAGCACATACTATTGATAATAATCCCATACCTAGAATGATGTAGTAATCCCTCTATGATGTTATTATGATATCCTATATGAATCTAAAATCTCTAATAGTAAACTCACAGTACCGTTACTAGTATCTGATCATAGAATCCCCTCTCATAGGGGTCTCCAAATGTACGGATGAAGCCAACACCTCCATCAAAATATATGATCTCTAAAAAGGCTCAGTAGGAAGGAAGGACTGACTGGAACCCATGTCTTTAAGAACTGTATCTAGGGGGAGAATAAATAGACCATACCTCTAATCATCATAGGATTTTTAGAGTTTTAATACTCCAATTCATTAAGTTGTCTTTTTCCCTACCCACCATCTCCTGGAGCCCGCAGTGGACCACTTGGGGGTGGTGGTGATAGTACATTGACTCTCCATCCACCACCTTCTAAAATAACTACTCCCCTTCCATGTCCATAGCTAGCCATAACACCATGTTCTGGACTACCTTGCTACCTCATTTTCCCTCAATTTTCTTCTAATCGGACATATGGTCATCCAGACAATGGCAAGCCATATGTCTCTAACCACTACACAAGTAGCACAACCTCTCCATTGGCTGACCTATTCCTCCATTGAATCCCCACTCTATATAAAATGAATCATGGGTTAGTACCTCATATTTTCTTGTCCAATTTTACTCGTGTATTAGTAGTTATCTACCTACAACAAATGACTCAAATACCTGACGCCCGATGGTTCCTCCCCCCTACGGTTCCTACTTTGCCAGAAAGCTCTCAACAATAAGAGATCACTCTAGGACACAATCATGTGTCAGAATGATAAAGGATATTACCAATTCCATGATCTCTTGACATATCCCCTTTTGAAAGGTCTTATTACTAATTAATGGGTATGGTACCATGTCTGTGGACTAGCAAAAAAGATTTTTGAATCTTGCATACTACACTAATACAGTCGGAATACCTTACATTAGGTGTAGTAGCTATTGTTGACACACAAAGCATAATGTTTTCGGAAATAAATCATCCCTGAAGAGGCACTCAATTTTAGTCCAAGAGAGGGTTGTATATTCATGAGTTTTTATCATGAAGCTCCCCCATCTCCCCGATGATCCCTGAATATGGTTTGCGGCTAGGACTGCCATATAGTCAAGAGGTATCTTCACTTGGTGTAAAACACTCATAACTTCCTCTAACGAATCCTCATCTACTTGAGGATATTATTACCCTTGAACCTTAGAGTTCACTATATTTTAAACTCATGAAATGCACTAATCTTGTGTGCATCTACCACCATTAACGTCAGTAGGAACTATTGTGCCGATGGTGGTGGTATCGTGGGTACACCACCATGAGGCTCTATCTTCCAAAAAAGTCCATTCATTGGTGCCTCATCATTCGGTGGACCATCCTTGTGATCCTACCCCGGAATCTTTGATGGCTACCTCTATGGAGGTATCTTGAAATAGAACAAGATGTCCATGATTAGTAGAATATACACAGTGATTTGACCTTGACTCAAGAAGGACATGAGAACATATTCAATTTTTCTATGTGGCATGATATTTTGTTTTCATGTACTGAGTTGAAAAATATTATTCAACATCCTAGTGTTGGATATGTTGGCCAACACACCAACACTAGACTCCATGGCCTGAAATCAGCACTCATAACACTTATCACTATTTCCGAAAAATAAAATCAAAGACTCTTGGTGCTTATGATAGACCCATCAAAGGCTCTGATACCACTATGTCATGACCCATCACCTGGGACCCGTGTCATGACTAACCCAAGACCACCTCCCATAAGCTAGGGGATGGTGACTATAGCCTATTAGGCATATCCCACATGTTGTAGGAATTTCCCCAAGTACATGTACAAATGCACCCATCTCTAGGAAAAAGTCACTAGTGCAGAAAACGTTTTTTACGTCACCATTTTTTACGTCGGTTATATATAACTAATGTAAAAATGCCGCGAGTAGAGTTTTAACGTCAATTATTTTAATAATTGATGTTAGAAATCATGCCTGTTCGGTTTTTACGTTAGTTATCTTATAACTGGAGTAAAAAACCAATGCGCGGGGGGTTTTTTACGTCGGTTATTTGGAAAACGACGTAAAAAACTTCATATCTTGGCATTTTTTACGTCGGTTATCAAATATCCGAAGTAAAAAACCAAAGCGTGGGGTTTTTTACGTCGGTTTCCAAATAACCGACGTAAAAAACCCTCCGCGCATTGGTTTTTACATCGGTTATCTTATAACCGATGTAAAAACGAGATATCTACGAGTTTGTTAAGTCTGTTATAAAATAACCGAAGTAAAAAACCAAAGCACGGGGGGGTTTTTACGTCGGTTATTGAATGACCGATGTAAAAAACCCGTAGATATCTCGTTTTTTACGTCGGTTATAAAATAACCGACGTAAAAAACCAAAGTGCGGGCGCTTTTTTACGTCAGTTTTAAAATAACCGACGTTATAAATTTAAAAAATAGTTTATAACGTCGGTTCTATAATAACCGACGTTATAAAACTTTTAAAGAAACTAATGCCCCGTGGACTGTCATTTACGATTTTTCGATTGACAGTTCGCCATCTCGTCTCTCTCGCGCGGTAAACCCTAATCGGCTCGTCGATCAACCTGTGTTAAACTCATTTTGGCTTCATTGTTTATCTTCTTCACTCCTCTCGGATCTATCATCTCAACTCACAACATTCAAGTAAGACTTCCATGAATTTATTTCGTTCGTTTTTTTCACGGATATTCTATAATTATGTTTTGCGAGTTTTGTACATTTAATGTAAACAAGATGTAGTGGTTTCCAAGTATGCACCGCATTACTATTTTGATAAGATGGTGATGAGATAATCTTTGATACATATGATTCATTGATGGAAGTGATACAATTTCACATGGTGTATGATGATTTATGGGCGGGGTGAGACCATGAAATTAGCATTGGGGTGTGAGAGGAAAACTATTGGAGAAGTGGTATCTGAGAACCTTAATTTTAATATATATATATATATATATATAATTTTTTATACGAAAAGGTTTATTTATATGAATTATTTTGTGAGTGATCCATAGTGAGTATATGAAACTATTTTTCCTTTTTTAGGTGATGATTTAGATTTCTTTTTTCATAGGGCTTTACTGTGCTTCCTCAACATTTTCATGAGATATTTTAGGGAGGATCTTACTATGTATACATGTTATGCCCACCATACATAAATATAAAAAAAAATTTGTTTTTAAAAGCAATTTATAGTTTTTTATAGATGTTAGTAGCATGGAAGTGTTGTGGAGTAGCTTTCATGAGTATATAGAGTTTATTGTTTCTTCCTAGTTTTACTTTTAGTACTAATAATCTTCTTTTTGGTTTATGTACAACAATTCATGTATGAATTCATGCATAATTATCTAAATTTATTCATTTCAAACTGAGGAGGGTTACTTTTTGTGGGAGAAGATCCTAAATGATATGGTATGAATTCATTCTATCATAACTATAGATAAAATATAGTTGTATTTTATTTATCATATTCATCAACTTATACTCTTCTTTTTCATCACAAACCCTTTGAGAATAAAAAACCAAACTAAGGGCTTTGTTATCCACATTTCCTTTTGTTATAGAATATGGGACATCAAAATAAAATGATTGAACATATTCCTCCCAAAAACACTTCCATTGATTTTTATAATTGTGTGAAAATATTTACCAAATGGATTTAGGGTCTACAGAAACCATTAATAACATGTTAAATAGGTAGTTTATCTAATATATTAAAACATCAAAACCGCAATCAATATTAAACTAGGTAGGCGTCATGGTTTTCCTTGATTCAATGAAATTTAAAACTACTATATCTAACTATATTTTGTTTTAAAAATAATATTCAAGCATATTTTTTTAAATACCTATAGATTTTTTTATATTTTAACTTGTTTTACATTCAAATTATGATTTTTTTCATATAAATTTATATTTGTATTATCATTAAAATATATATTTTTTGTTGATATTTGTTAAAGGTAATAATGATTCGAAGTTGGATTACGGAACATCTAATGAGAAATGAATTTGAGGAAGGTGTTGATGCCTTTTTGGAATTTGCAAAATGAAATGTTCCAAGTAGTGACATTTTTTTCTGTCCATTCCTGAAATGTTTGAATATGATAAAGTTGAAAAGTAGAGAGATAAAACATCATCTTATTTGTCATGGTTTTAATCCGAGTTACAACCCTTTGATTTGGCATGGTGAAACTGGACAGAATGTCACTGATGATAATGATTCACAAGATGGTAACTCCGATGGAATTGAAGAAATGATTCGCGATATTGTAGCAGAACAAATTGAGATAGAACTGACAGTTGCACGTCTATATGGTGATGTTGAAAAAAAATTATTTCCTGGTTGTACAGATTTTATGGTTTTGTCGGCGGTGTTAAGATTGATTAACCTGAAGGCGAAGCATGTATGGAGTGACAAAAGTTTTACAGAGCTACTACAATTGATAAAAGACATTCTTCCAAAATATAACGATCTTCCATATTCACATTACAAAGCCAAGAAAATATAATTCCTGGTGGGATTGGGCTACAAGAAAATAAATTCATGTCTGAATGACTACATTATATATAGGAAGGAATATGAATTTCTGTCAGAGTGTCCTAAATGTGGGACATCACGGTTTAAGGTGAAAGAAAAATCACAGGCTGATGTAGAGATTACAAAGCTCCCTTCAAAGGTATTTTGGTATCTTCCTATAATTAATCGTTTCAAACGTTTATTTTCTAATTCACATGATGCAAAAAGGATAAGATGGCATGATGAAGAGCGGGTATGTGATGGAAAAATACGTCATCCAGCTAATTGTCCACAATGGAAGAAAATTGATGCGCAGTATTCTACATTTGGAAATGAAATTAGAAATCTCAGACTAGGGTTGTGCACAGATAGAATGAATCCATACTGAACACTCAGTAGCACACATAGTTCATGTCCTGTTTTATTGGTAATTTACAACCTCTCTCCTGAAGTTTGTATGAAGCACAAATATGTCATGTTGAGTACAATGATCTCTGGTCCTAAGCAACCCGGTAATGATATTGATGTTTACTTGTCACCGTTGATTGATGATTTGAAACTGTTATGGGCTGATGGTATTAGGGTGAATGATTCTTATAAAATGGAATATTTTCAACTGCATGCAGTGCTTCTATTCACTATAAATGACTTCCCAGCGTATGGAAATTTGTCCGGATATAGTGTTAAAGGGCATAAAGCATGTCCAATTTGCGAACAACAGACGTTATATTGTCAATTGCATCATGCGAGGAAAACAGTGTACATGGGTCATCGAAAGTTTTTTCCTATAGAACACCCTTATAGAAGACTAAAAAAGGAATTCAATGGCTCACAAGAATTTGATACTGCTCCAAACCCTTTATCCCCTTATCTGTATTTTGAGAGGGTGAAAAACCTTGACGTGACATTGGTAAAGACACAGAAATCTGGTAATGATAGACATATTTGAAAGAAAGGGTAAATTTTTTTGAGCTACCATATTGGAGGTTTCATGAAGATAAACATAATATTGATTTCATGCATGTGGAGAAGAATATATGTGATTCGTTGATTGGAACATTGTTAGATATTAAAGGAAAGACTATATATGGGTTGAATGCAAGATTAGACTTACTATCAATGGGAATACGTTTGGAGTTATCTCCCACTCCTAAAGGAAGACGGATATTTCTTCTTCCGGCTTGTCATACATTATCGAAGAGGGAGAAAATTAGCTTCTGTCAGTGTCTTCATGATACCTAAGTGCCTCAAGGTTATTCTTCTAATGTAAAAAATTTTGTCTCATTGAAGGACTTGAAGTTGATAGGTATGAAATCACATGATTGTCACGTCATGATGCAACAAATTCTACCAGTTTCATTGCGTGGAATATTTCCCATTCATGTCAGAAAGACTATAATGAAGTTGTGTTATTTTTTCAATTCAATTTGTAACAAGGCGATTGATGTGAATGCTTTGACCATTTTGGAAAAGCATGCAATTTTTAAACATTGTCAATTGGAAATGTATTTTCCTCCAACTTTTTTTGATATAATGGTGCATTTAATGATTCATTTGGTTCGAGAAATAATGCTTTTTGGACCTGTATATCTTCATTGGATGTATCCTTTTGAAAGGTATATGAAAATATTAAAGGGGTATGTTAAAAATCTATATCGACCTGAAGCCTCTATTATTGGAAAGTATATTTCTGAGGAGGTAGCAGAGTTTTGTACGAGCTACTTGGCTGCGGCGCAACACATACGTTTGCCTCCATCTCGCCATGACCGAGTTAATAAAGAGGGAAAAGGGATTCGCGGCTTGAAAGTCAAATCATTGTCAGCTGAACAGATGAATAAGTTATAATCATACATCTTGAAAAACATAGTTGACGCTCAACCGTATATCACATTGCATATTAATGAGTTGAAACAATGTCATCCAAAGAAGAAAGAAATGTTGATTTTGAATGAGCAAAACAAAACTTTTTTTTCATGGATTAAAAAGAATTTGCTTGGTAGATCAGATGTATCAGTGAAATTAAAATGGATAGTGGGTGGTCCATGTTTAAATGTGATAACATTTTCCGGTTATGATATTAATGGTTATACATTTCATACAAAAGCTCATGAAAATAGAAGTGTAGTTCAGAATAGTGGTGTATTGGTGTTTGTAGAAGCAATGCATTTTTCGAGTGCTAAGGACAAAAACCCAATTTCTGCATCAAGTGAATATTATGGAGTGATTGAAGACATATGGTAAGTTGATTACTTTAAAATTAAAGTTCCCGTTTTTAACTGTAAATGGTTTAACGGTAACAATAGTGTCAGACATGATGAATTTGGAATGACACTTGTTAATCTGATTAGATTGGAAGGCACAGCTGATTATTTTATAATGGAAACACTTGCAAAACAAATTTTCTATGTAGTAGATCAATCAGATATGTAGTGGGATGTTGTTTTACAAGGGAAAAAAATATGTTGGTGAGGATGAACTTGATGAATATGCTGATTTATGTGATATCCCTACTTCCATGGAAATATTAACAGAATATAATGATGATCATGTTGAAGACATAGTTTGTGCCATAAGGAACGATCACGATGAAGGAATTTGGGAAAACAATCCATTTGTACATTCCTAAAATTACAGCTAACATATGTTTATTTCTTGTTTACATTTATTTTTTCCATAAATGATAGATATTGAAAGTTTTTTATTTATTAAAACATGTTTTAGAATAAAATAAGTATATGTTTTTGTTTTTCTAAGTTTGTTTAGTTTACTTTATCATGTTTATAACCATTACATGAATTTTAAAATGATTATTTTTCTTCACTGACAATTACTTTACCATGTTTACAATGTTTACTAGGTTTACCATTTTTACCATTTTTACCATCTTGACCATCTTGACCATATTTTCCATATTTAACATTGTTTAACATGCTTACCATATTACCAATTTTTACTATTATGTAACTTAGTACACTTTTCTATTTTCTGATTACATTAGTATTAAAATATTTGAATTTGTATATTTGTGAACTGACATTTGTTTTTTTGATTTGAAGGATAATGACAGATCATTCAGATGATCAACCACATGATTCTGGAGAGGAGCATATTGCTGGTCATACCTCTGGGGATGAACATTCACATGCTCCTATTACGATAAAGAGTTCAATGGTTGGTAAACTTGGGTGCACAAGTTTACCAAAATTATCACTTGCCTGTATGCAGGATCAGAGGATAGTCGTTGAGTTTGATGATGATGATATTCCTAGAGGTCCGAATACCAATGATTTTAAGAGTTTTGTTGCAACTCAGGATAAGACCAAAGTAAGCATTTTGAATGATGATTGGAGAGGTGTGGATAAAGCGATTATCTCTCAGTTGTGGGAGACGATTTTGATAATATCTTTTGTCATTGTTTGACCATTCTTTTAATGTTTCTAGTATATATAATATGTTTAACCTCTTCTTTATCAGATGACATTTGATATTCCTGACACTAGAGGAGTCAGGAAGAAATGCTTATCGTTGGCTTCCAGGAGATGGAAGGATTTCAAATCAACACTCTCATCTGATTTCATTTTTGGTCATAGGAGTCGCGACAATCTATGTTGTATATATCCTTTTATAGATGAAGACACATGGAGACAGTTTTTTGAAAGTAGAAAAAAAGAGTCATTTCTGGTAAGGGCAATGTAAACTTTTATAAACTTTCTTATATAAATGATTTTATTAATGTTTTGTTAATGATTTCTTATTCTTAAATTACAGCAAACAAGGAAATCTCATTAGGAGATCCAATCTAAAAATGTATACCCTCATAGTTTATCTCAGGGAGGGTATGGATTATTGGAAGAACAAATGATGGAGGAAAAATTTCAACAACTAAGAGGTGAGTCTTCAAGCTCTGGAGAGGTGGCCCCTCCATCCCCTCCATCTAGACATGAAAAATGGAAGAGAGATCGGAAGGGAAAAAAGGGAAATATCTTTCGGAAGAATCGAGAATCGTAGCTGAGAGGATTGTAAGATATCGATTTAATTTATTTAAGTTCACTTTTTCCTTCATATAAGTTTCAATCATTATAGAAATGTTCAATTAATTAATACAGGACTCTCTTGAGGAGCAGAGTTCAGAGGGGACATTTATAGCTACTGGGAGGTAAGATATTTTATTTGCAGCATTGGGAAGGCCCGAACATCCTTGTCGTGTAAGAGGATATCCGGCAGGTGTATCGGTAAGAAAAGTGTTTCCACGTTCTTCAACTTCTAACATTGAGGGGGTTTATAAAAAAATAGAATCCTTGGAGGCTGAAGTTCAAAATATTAATGCGACGATGGAGGACAAGATTAGAGAGTCGGTGTAGTCTATGTTTGCAGAAATGCAAAGACAATTTCAGACTGCAGCTCCCACTCATCCACCTCCCCCTGCAGACCCCATTATTTATCCTCCACCTCTGCCAGTAGCTCCCACTCCCCCACCTCAGCCTGTGGACCCCATTTTTTATCCTACCCATCCGCCGCAGCTTCCTACATATTGCGAGTTGTATGTTGATGATTCTCAACATCATATAGTATCATATGAGTTGGTATATTGTATAGGATATACATTTCATCATCAAAAATTAGAGGTATAGAATCAGAGGGTCACTGTACATGATATTATAGATTGATCAGCTGGGGTACCAATACTTACAAATGAGGTGGCGACAGTTGGACAGAGTATCAGCCATTTTTTAGTTTGGCCATCCAGACTACTTCGACTCATTACCATAGAGGTATGAATGTTATATCTTTTATTTTATTTTTTTATTACAGTTGTTTTATCATTTGAAAACTACTATATTTTTCAAAATTTTTTCACATGAATACTTCAAAGGTAAATAAATACTATATAGACAATAACAAAGACAACATGCTATGACATCAGATACAGATTCCAGTGGTCTTGACAGATTGTCAAGATATTCACATTTGTTGTTGGATTTTTATGAGTTTCCAATGGAATCTCATGTTTGTGGACGTGAAATAAGTTTGGGGATTACAAAAACCGATATCATGGAGCTTGTTACTGGAGATAAGTTGGGCATCAACGTGGTGAAAATACTTTCCATGTAAGTCTTAACACCTTTTCCCTGCGTTATATTTATTAAAAATATATACTTATGTATGTTTTGTATTAGGTATCTTCATAAAATTTGTGAGAGGAATGAGCTGACAGAAGTATATGGATTCATGGACCCGCAATTGATTTCCCTTGAAGCATGTGCATTGAATGAGGAACAAAGAATGGTTTATATTGCTGAAAGATTTGAATAGAATATAATCACACAATGTTGGATGATGCCTTTTTTTGAGAGGTATGAAACACATTTCTCTCAAAGAGTTAATTATCTTTTAACATAAAAACCACTATCATTAAATTTCCTTTTATCAGTGATCATTGGATGTTAGGGATTTTTTTCCCAAGGGAGAAAGCTCTTTATTGGATATGCTCTGTTCATGGTGATGTGCGGGAAAGTTTTAAGAATATATTGGAAAAGTAAGTTTTAATATCTCAATAGTTTTATATATTATAATGAATTTTAAATCTACCCCATTCGTATTATTTTCTAACAGTGAATGGGTCTACTTTTGAAGAAACACTATGAAAAGAAATGCAAAGATCAAATATGTAAATGCGAAGGTAAATTTCCATTTATAATTTGTACTTTTTGATTTATTACATAAAAATAATATATTGAATTTATACTCATTCAAACAGAATTGTCATGAACAACAAGGCATCATCGAATGTGGATATTATATGTTAAGATTTATGTATGAAATAATAACAACTGGGACAGTTGTGAATTTTGACATGGTATGATTTCCTCTTAAACTTTGTCATAATATTTCAATTTGATTTATTCATTATACACGTTAACTATCTTCTTTTTAATTTGTAGCTTTTTGATGACCCTCAACCCTATACTGCTGAAGACATCAAACACATACAAGTGGAGTGGTCAAATTATTTTACAGGTTTGATTGAATTTTATTTGTTTGTAATGTAAAATGTAATTTTGAATATTGTTGTTTTAATTTTGTATTTGGTAGTAGTTTAGGTTGGATTTAGTTTTTTTTGAAGTTGGCAGTGTAAGTTTGAATGTTATATAAGAGAATGTTTGATTTTGCTCTACTTCTTGTTTTGGTCTTCTTTTGATGGTTTTTCTGGTATGGATTTGCGTCTGTGGGGGAGGGGTTCCAAGGGTGTGGGGGTGTGTTCATTGGGGTTGGGGGTGTCCAGCGGTCTGGGAGGGCTGTCCGGTGGGGTGGGGGGACAGTCTTGTGGGGTGGAAAGGATGTCTAGGGGTGCGGGAAGGCGGTCCAGGGGTGTGGGAGTGCTGTCCAGGGGTGGGGGGGTTGTCCAGGGGTGTTTGGGGCTGTCCAGGGGTGTGGTGGGGGCTGTCAAGTGGGGTGAGGGGGTGAGGGGGTGCTGTTTAGGTGGGTGGGGGTTGTCGAGGGGTGTTTGGGGGTGTCCGGGGGTCGGGGGCAGTCCAGGAGTGTGGTGGGGGCTCTAATGGGGTGGTGGAGGGATTTTTAAGGGGTATACATGAGGTTGGGAGCTCCAATGGGGTGGGGGAGGGCTGTCCAGGGGGTATACATAAGGGTGAGGGCTCCAACAGGGTGGGGGAGGGCTTTCCATGGGGTATAAATGAGGGTGGGGGCTGTCTAGGGGGTATGTTTTATATGTTATCAATGTACATGCTTAATTTTGATCTACTTCTGTTTTTGTGGTACGATTTCTTGATTTGTTTTCTGGTTGATTCTTGTGGAGAGAAGATGACTGCGTTCTGTTTAAAAAAAAATGGGTTTATCACATCGGTTATTTAATAACCGACGTGATAAAAGGCCTAGAGAATGGTTTATCACGTCGGTTATTTAATAACGGACGTGATAAAAGGCCTGGAGAATGGTTTATCACGTCGGTTATTTAATAACCGACGTGGTAAAAGGTCTGGACAATGGTTTATCACCTCAATTATTCAATAACTGACGTGATAAAAGGCCTGGACAATGGTTTATCACCTCAGTTATTCAATAACTGACCTGATAAACCCCCCTCCCCGGCTTTTTCACGTCGGTTTTATATGAACTGACGTGATAAACCACGCTCACCCCGGTTTATCACGACGGTTCTATGTGATCTGACGTGATAAACCCCCCTCGCCCCTGGTTATCACGTCGGTTTTTTAAGAACCGATGTGATAAACCATTTTCCAGGCCTTTTATCACGTCGGTTATTAAATAACTGACGTGATAAACCCTTCCCATTTTCTTTATCACATTGGTTCTAAAATAACCGACGTGATAAAAATCGCGATTTTATGTTTTTGACGTCAGTTTTTTAATAACCGATGTCAAAAACCTTATTTATAACGTCGCACGTATTAACTTCGTCTAGAAACCGACGTAAAAAATGAAAAATAACCGATGTAAAAAACGTTTTCTGCACTAGTGAGTGTAGAAACCAAAAACCCAGATTATTCATGCATGTATACAACTAAGAAAAACAAAAATAGAGTAAACAATAGAAATTGAATGTAAATGGGGCCAGTATACAATCCCAACAAAAGAAAAGTATCACAAAGTGAATGAAAATAATATTCAAATCATTTAAAGAAAACCATATCAGAAGTTTATATGCAGGTCATGTTCTTGAAGCTGTATAATAGCACCTCATCTACTAGATCACTGTAAAAAACACCTGGTACTGGTCAATCTAGGACTCCATCAAAGCATCGGTCGTATGCACAATACATGACATGTGCAGAACATGCTGGTGCATGGGTGATAAAAATATTACTCTGTGGGGACCCCCAACCACAATGTTATACCACAATTAAATAAGAGAATTAGACTTAAAATGTGGTACAATAATTGTAGAATCAAATAAGTACAATCATGTGAGTCACTAGAGTCAGCTCACACTGGTATATGTATATAAAATACATATACGAAGAAGGATTAGTAATATTAAAATATAAGTAGAGGGACTCTGTGTCTTTGTATGATACACACTTTGTGACTTTGTAGAAGACACACTCCACATAGGTGCAGGAGACACACCTTGTGTAGCTGCATGAGACACACTCTGTAGGAGACACATTATGTGTAGGTTCCAGAGACAAACTTCATGTGGGTGATATAGTCACACTATGTGTAGGAGTAGGAGAAACACTCCGTTGGAGACACACATTTTGTTGGCGTAGGAGACACCCTTTTTGTAGGTCAAAGCCATCCATTGGAATCTTCTCTAAGTGCACTTGTTTAGGGAGAACCTACTCCTTGAAAAAAAATTGGAATTCCCTCCTCCCCAAAAATTATCGTATGTATCTCAAAATGACTACCTCATATCAAGGGGGATAACTCCACAAAGGAATAATAAAAAATACATACAGTTTCAAAGATGTGGTCCATTTTGTAAAAAGGGGAATTTTGGGTCCGAGTCTGGTATTACCTTGGCGAAATGACCTGACATGACATGACCTAACCTGTTCAGTCTGGGATGATCCAAACTAGACCAGTATCCCTTCTAGACCGTGACACATTGAAATGCATCTTCCATCCCACCTAGAAGCTAGAGTGGCCTAGTTCATTCAGCTTTGTCAGCCCCATGCATGTCGGCATACATCTTCCACAAGGGGCCTGGATGGAAGCACCCCTACCTGGAATACGTTTTCAGGTGAACATGTTCCATTCAACAAACCGTTAAATGAATCTGGAAAGTGTTGTGCGGCCAGTCTACAAGACCAGTGCACACCTGCATCTCTACTGAGGAATCTTTATCGGACGTGGCTCCAACAAGCTACATCCCTCATCCATTGTGGCATCCTTCCTTATAATTTCACCAACACCATTTCTAGATACCACTGTGGGTTCCCACCACCGAACATTAATCTAGATGCCTCCTCCGCCTCCACCAACATTATTCTACTAGTAGTCGTCCCAACGACACCATCCCGCTGGAACACGGGATGCCACTGCTACTGGACACAATGATGGTGGCCGTCCTACCTGGCCCTCCTGGACAAGACGCACCACCGGGATGGTGTGACCTCCACCTCTAGTCATCAGGCTGGAAACCTCGTCTCTATTCACTCCACCTAAAAAGGATGGAGCCTCCACATTTAGTTTCCACCTCACACTATTGTTGTTTTGGAGCCCGCTCCAGATCGATGCACCGGACAAAAAACGAGAAATAATTGTGGAAAGGAAGCGATGCTCATGAACACCATAGTGGATGGATCTAGACCTTGTTACTGTCAAACTCAATCAATCCTTTTTATAATTAAAGAACTGAGGTCAATACTAAATCAACATTAAACATGGATCAATCCCAATAATCACTATAAGGCCTCATCCTTAAACCTTACTTAATCTTGAGTTATTACAAGATTACACATTGAGGATCTTTTCAGGTTTAGAGTTTTAGATAATTAGATCATAAAACTTGCATTACATTCCACATTTAATAAAAGTGGTTAAATAAAAGATAGTATTCATTTTTCCCATCAAAAGAAACATATTTAAAATAAAACATGGATTCTTTCTTGACACTTCCTTGACACTATCATCATATCATGTACCCTTCCCTTGACCTGTGAAAAACATTTCAAAAACTTGGGATGAGCATAAAAAGCTCAGTAATGGATATAAAAATATGGAAAGGAAACATGATTACATGTATACATAAGAATGAAATCAAACATTACACGTAAAACATAAACACTTTAACATACCTCATAAAATCATGAATAAATCATAGAAATCATAAGACATAAAGGTAACTTGAGGCATTCATAACATTCTTATGTAGGGAGTAACCCTCTTGGTTACGTTTGGAATACCCATCATAGTATATTCCTTAAATCTCATTGGATAAACCTTAACGTTTAACCCCTTCATGTTACCCAATGCATTAGAGAGCTATATCAGGCTCACCCGCCCTTATTTTATCACGGAACCACCCGTCTTCATAATAATGCCCAAGAACCACAACATAATCGTATCAAATAAAACATACATAAAGGAAACATAACATTTCCACCTTTCAATCACAAGATATTAATACAACACATTGATATAAAAACATTATTAAAACCATTTTCAATACAAAAATAAAAGAAAAGTAAAACATGGTATTTATTATTCTTTTAAAAAGAAGGTATGGCTTGTAGAGGAAACCGAAACTCAAATAATGGTCACAACGGCGGAGAAGTTGTTGTTGCCACATACGTACGACAAAAACATTCCCTTTTTTCATTTAGTAAAATTATTCGTATAAAAAATATTCCTTTTGGATAAATGTAAAAAGTCAAAGGGGTTTATACACCGTATAAAAGAAGGTTTTGTATAAAAAAAATATGCCTCAATGAATGGATATTGAGACAAAGTCCCTTACAAAGACGGTATCCTTCGATTAAGGATAAATCAATTACAGAATTATGTGTGACAAAATAATACACCAAATATAAGTTGATATTAACTGTACAAAATTCAGAGGTTATTCACACATATTCATAGAACAACATATTCAAGGAGTAAAATCTTATCCCAAAGAATCAAAATGGGGTTAAGAAGTTCCCTTGCAAAAATTTGACAGCCTAACAACGGCACTACAAATTTCCGAAAATGAGTTGATGAGAGATAAAAATGGTATCTCGTCACTTGGACAAAAAATTTACATCAATGAGGATATATAAGAACATATCCCAACATAATAGTATGTGAATTAAAAGGCATAACAAATGAAGTCTTTTAAAATAGGATTGTGAAAGGTTCCCTTACCGACTTGGGTAACTTTCGAAACATACATCCCATTGAAGAAGGTTCTTAAAATGAATATGTAAATACCCATAAATGAAATTATATTACAAAAAGAGTATAATACTGAGATGTACATACAGCACTCAAAGGAAATGGTGGAAAATGTAGCATAAATCTCACGGGACTAAAAGTGAGATGAAAAATCCCTTACGAAAACTCGGCATCCTAACAGCGCCACTTAAAACTTCCAAAAATGGATTGATGAGGTAAAATAGGGTCTCTCATCATATTAAAATAAAATGTAAAGAAATAGGAATATAAAAAAACATCCCCCATCATAACAAATAGGAGATTAAAATAAGTGACATAAAGGAGATTACATAAAAATAAAGAGAGAGGTTAGATCTCTTACGAAAATTCGGCAGCCTAACAATGCCACTCAAAACTTCCAAAATGGATTGATGAGAGAAAATAGGTTCTCTCATCATATGAACATAAAAATTACAGTAGGAGTAATATAAAAGATCATCCCAATCATAAGAAATATGAGCATAAAAGGAATGACAAAAAATAGTGTACTTAAAAAGAAAGAGAGGAGTAGGATCCCTTACCTCGGGTCCGACTTGACTCGATCGTTCTTTAACATCCGGAATAATAAACTTGAGTTAATTTTTAATTACTTAAGAAAATTTTTAAATTTAATTATTCCTTTTATATCACTTATTTCCATGTTATAAACATTTTGTAATCATTTAAGTTAATAATTTTTCTTTTGTCGATATTTGGTTCTTAAGTCGAAAGTGGACTTCTTACAATTACATGTTGTTCGTGTGGTCAAAGGTTCATTATATCCAGAATGATATTCATGATTTTAATATCATATATATAATATATATCCAGAATATAAATTTATTTATAATATTACAAAATCATTTATAGGTAAGAAATGAAATACACCATTCAAGGACACGGTAAGCTGTACGTACGCATGAACGCTACTTTCATTTCTATGTCATATTAATGGAATTAAAACTAAATGAGAGGTATGTATATTTTAATTCCAGAATTATATTCATAATTTATATGTGACATAAATAATATATAATAAATTTAAATACTTCCTTTATACATCCCGCATATGGGATTAACGAATCAAATCACTTTGACGGGGCGGTAGTCCGCACTTCCTAAAATGAAATTGTCGTGTTTACCCACAATGGAACCCATAATGGAATGCCACAAAAGAAAAATACAGAAGCTTAAGTAAAACATAAACACATTATATATCATATATAAATATAGTTACATATTAATGTCCACCTTGTAAGGTGTTATATGAGTGTTGAACAATCATCGTTTCGTGAGCCAGAAATTCGCCATCCAAAGAAACAGTATGTTCTTTAACCATTTTATGTAGGTGAGTGTAAGTGTATCTCGAATGCTTCTTATAAAAACATCCTAGTATATTGAAGATACTGGAGTTGTTACAAAATAAATGAATAAAAAGATTTTAGGGGGTTGGAGAAGCAAAATGATACAAAAGAACACAAGTGAAGACATTACCTTAAAATCGGGTCACTCTTTTTAATTTGAGCTCAATGGCTTCCATGGGAAGACTTCATCCCAAAGGGAGGCTTCTAGGATTAATATAGGGATGTGGAGAGGAAAAATGAGCAGTGGTTGGCCCAGCCAAAGGCTTTGGTGGTGTGGGATAGGAGGTAGAGGTGGGGGCCTTTTATAAGAGGAGAGGAGGGGCACTCGTGGAAAAAAAGAAATGTTACTTTATTTGAAAATGGGTTTCGAATTTAAAAGGTCTCACATTGATATAATTCTAGGATAAGGTGATAAGGGTTCGAAATATACCCATCCAATAGGTTTTTGACAAGTTTAGTTTTTAGTTTTTACATTATCTTTTCATTTTATTTAAATTGTTAAATAATGAGGTAATCGCTGCATCATCATGATGTCATAAATAATTTAATTTATTTAATTTCTAAAAATTATAAAAAAAATATCATTATGTAGGAAATATTTTTATCTTTCTTATTAATATTTATAGTCAAATATATGACTTGTATAACCCCATTTAGAAATTGATTTAGTGAAACATCTCAGGCTTATGACATTTTTATTTTAACATTAAATAAAAAGTTATTTATGTCATTTTCTAACCAATGTGGCTCCATGGGGTCCCCAAGTTGACCCATGGATTGTATGGGTCGGCCATGACACATCCAATGAGGGTATGACATGTTTCTAGGTCATTTAACATTATTAAAACAATTATTTTACCTTAAATTACACTAATTACCTCTAATCTCGATTAAGAACATAAAAGTTACTATTCACCAAAAATTATTTTAATCCCATTGAACCACATTTTACTTCCTAATGACAACCATTTATGTCGGATTTTTGAAATTAAAAACACATAGGTGGCAAAGTTTCATTTAAAAGAAAAAATCAGTTTCTTTAACTACCACTTAGTGGTTTCACTATTCATCAAAAATTGAAGTTCTTCAGAAAAATACCAAAACATCACCCTAAGCTATATTTGATATTCCGAATTCAAAAATGAAGTATATTTTACCAAATTCAAAATATATAAGTTTCATTAATTAATTTAATAATTAATTCCCACTGTTAGAGCAAATAGCGTGTTTTTATGAAACAATAAGTATCAAAAGATTGACACTAGTTTAAGTCCGATTTCAAAGTGAAATTAATTCCAATGACCACAATTGGATTAAATGGTAAAAATATATTCTAATTTAACATTAAAACCAATTCAAAATATAATCTAATCATATAAATTAATTATATTAAAAAGTGGTTTTTAATTAAAATACACCATTTTTCACTATTCATTAAAAATGAACTTTATCGGAAAAATACCAAAAATTTACACAAAGTAAATATTGATGTCCCGATTCTAAAGAAGTATTTTATTTTGTCAAATATAACACATAAAATTGTCAAAAAGTGGATTTAAAAGTGGTTCGACATCAAAAGGCGGTTAATGGACCTTTTAATGAATATTAGAATGTTTACGGTTAAAATTGGATTCATTCTCATTTTTAATCATATAACATTTATTTTAAAGAGTGAAAATATTTTACAAACATATATAATCATTTTTTAGTTAGTTCTGTTCATTCCCTCCATTACAACGGCTAGGCGTTAACTACCATTTAAAATAATATTATTTTATTATTAGAGTGCAACGTATGATTCCCAAGAAACTCGTTGTTGCGTATTGGGTATGCCATCGAGCATAGCGTCCCCTTTAAAGTAATATTAATATTTTATTCACAAATATGGATAAATATAAAAATTTAATATTCTTTATTTACCTGGGACGTTACATCCTACCCCCCTTTTGGGAATTTCGTCCTCGCAATTTTAAAATATGGCTCGGAAACATCCTTGAAAATCCCACATCGGAACAAGAGTCGGTAAAACAATCACATTAAAATAAAGAATGAGAAGTACAGAGGTCACCCGAGTTAACCCATACTAGGATTCCATGTAAAAAAAACATGGACATGGAGGAGATAACATAGGGTCATGTTCTGATGGAGAGTGATAGAAAACATGTTTAGGAGAAAGTTAACCACAAGGAAATCACAAACTTGTGATGGGTTAAACGGTATTCGATTCCCCAGTAGGAAAAGTTAATAGAAAACATTTTTGTTTTTTTATTGAGGAATTTATTCATAAGGAAACATAATTACATATCATGTTGACTTTCAACTTTTATTCGATTTATTACACAAACTCATTTTTTCTCCAAAAGACAAGTATTTAGGAAAACTTGTTCACTATAATAAACTTCTAGAGAATCACCTAATCCACAAAAGAGAACTATATACTTCCCATGTATTTAGACATTAACCAAAACCAAAACCAAAATGTTTAGTACAAGATCAGATAATCCAGAAAAGGATAACCCTTTATAAAAAGAAAATCTATTCTTAATCTCCAAAATTTTTCCAACAAAACCCAAAGTTCAACGAGGACCATTTGATAAACAATTTGTCCATAAAATTATTCAATGTAAACCAAACTAAGATTGAAACCCAAATATTTGAAAGATTTAGTCACATAGTCTTCCAAGGTACAAATTAAATTTTATCTCCCAATAACATCAGTTGCTCTTAAATTCTCATATTGAAAAGTAATTAACCTAATCACATATCCTCGATGATAGGTTAATCATTTTTTATAGATAATCCAAAACAAACTTACTCTTTATTCCTAAAATAATCTAACTATAAATAATTATTCAAACTTACCAGGGACTTCACGTAGTCCAGTGGTAGGCGGTAAATACCAGTCGCACTTTCATTGTGGGTTCGATTCCCGTAGCATTGTCCGACGCGACGGGTTGTCACATGGTCTTCATGTTGTCCTTTTTCCAAAACTATATAATTCATAAAACATTCCCCAAAACGAGATAAAATCTTCAAAAATGATCATAACATATTTTAACCTCATTTTTATCTCATGCCTTTCATTTTCCATCATAACATATAATAACCCATAATTACCTCAAAAGAAAGGATCATATAAACTCTAATGGTTACCTTTATAATTATTACCTGAACATCCACATCGATTGGACATCTCATACATGATGCATTACAGATCATACCATGGTTCATGTGGTTGATCATGACTCCTTGATAGTTGGTTTAGAACAACCACGAGTTTCCTCATTGAATCCCCCATTTTATCTAGTATCATAATCAGAGAACCACCACAGTTTCCTTCAAACTTGTTGTCTCTTTGGTGCCTACTAGATCCATCCATTCACTAAAAAAAGAAATGTCAGTGTGTGTATATCAACAAAACCATCATGTACTAATGAGGAAGTTAAACACAATGATATATACTTACTCATTCACTTTATCTAAAACTAGGACTCTTTCTGAAATCCTAACCATTATGGTAATGTCACTTGTGCTTAGAGAATACCCTAACCTCTGAAGTTATCTAAACCAACCTTTGATACCAACTATAAGGCCCCATCCTTAAACCTTACTTAATATTGATTCATTACAAGATTACACATTGAGTATATTTTCATTTTTAGAGTTTTAGAAAATTAGATCATAAAACTTGCATAACATTCCACATTTAAACAAAGTGGTTACATAAAAGATAGTATTCATTTTTCCCATCAACAAAAACATATTTAAAATAAAACATGGACTATTTCTTGACACTTCCTTGACACTATCATCATATCATGTACCCTTCCCTTGACCTGTGAAAAACATTTCAAAAACATGGGATGAGCATAAAAAGTTCAGTAAGGGATATAAAAATATGAAAAGGAAACATGAGTACATGTATACATAAGAATGAAATCATACTTTACCCATAAAACATAATCACTTTAACATACCTCATAAAATCATGAATAAATCATAGAAATCATAAGATATAAAGGTAACTTGAGGCATTCATAACATTCTTACGTAGGGAGTAACACTCTTGGTTACGTTTGGAATACCCATCATAGTATATTCCATAAATCTATTCAGAGAAACCTTAACTTTTAACCCCTTCGCGTTACCCAATTCATTGGAGAGCTATATCGGGCTCACCCGCCCTTAGTTTATCACGGAACCACCCGTCTTCATAATAATGCCCAAGAACCACAACATAATCGTATCAAATAAAACATACATAAAGGAAACATAACATTTCCACCTTTCAATCACAAGATATCAATACAACACATTGATATAAAAACATTATGAAAACCATTTTCAATACAAAAATAAAATAAAAGTCAAACATGGTATTTATTTTTCTTTTAAAAAGAAGGTATCACTTGCAGAGGAAGTCGAAACTCAAAGAATGGTCACGGAGGCGGAGAAGTCATTGTTGCCGCATACGTATGAAAAAAACATCCACTTTTGTCATTTAGTAAAATTCTTCCTATAAAAAAGATTCCTTTTGGATAAACATAAAAGTAAAAGGGGTTTATTCACCGTATAAAAGAAGGTTGTGTATAAAACAAAATATTCCTCAATTAATGGAGATTGAGACGAAGTCCCTTACAAAGACGGTATCCTTGGATTAAGGATAAATCAATTACATAATTATATGTGAAAAACTAATACACCAAATATAAGTGGATATTAAGTGTACCACAATAAGAGGTTATTCACACATATTCATAGAACGGCGTATTCAAGGAGTACAATCTTATCCCAAAGAATCCAAATTGGGTTAACAAGTTCCCTTGCAAAAATTTTACAGCCTAATAGCGTCACTACAAATTTCAGAAAATGAGTTGATGAGAGATAAAAAGGGTATCTCCTCACTTGGACATATAATTTACATCAATAAGGATATAGAAGAACATATCCCAACATAATAGTATGTTAATTAAAAGACATAACAAAATATGTCTTTTAAAAGAGGAGGGTGAAAGGTTCCCTTACCGACATGGGTAACTTTTGAAACATACACCCCATTGAAGAAGGGTCTTACAATGAATATGTAAATACCCATAAATGAAATTATATTGCACAAAGAGTATAATAATGGTAAGTACATACACCACTCAATGGAAATGGTGGAAAATGTACATAAATCTCACGGGGCTAAAAGTGAGATGAAAAATCCCTTATGAAAACTCGGCAGCCTAACGACGCCACTTAAAACATCCAAAAATGGATTGATGAGATCAAATAGGGTCTCTCATCATATTAAAATAAAATGTAAAGAAGGAGGAATATAAAATAACATCCCCCATCATGACAAAGAGGTTATTAAAAGAAGTTACATAAAGGAGAGTACATAAAAATAAAGAGAGAGGTTAGATCTCCTACGAAAGTTCGGCAACCTAACGGCGCCACTCAAAACTTCCAAAATGGATTGATGAGATAAAATAGGGTCTCTCATCATATGAAAATAAAAATTACAGTAGTATTAATATAAAAGAACATCCCAATCATAAGAAAGATGATCTTAAAATGAATCACATAAAAGAGTGTACTTAAATAGAAAGAGAGGAGTAGGATCCCTTACCTCGGGTCCGACTTGACTCGATCATTCTTTAACATCCTGAATAATAAACTTCAGTTAATTTCTACTTTCTTAAGAACATTTTTCAAGTTCATTATTACTTTTATATCACTTATTGACATGTTATAAACATTATGTAATCATTTATGTTAATAATGTTTGTTTTGTCGAAATTTGGTTCTTAAGTCGAAAGTGGACTACTTACAATTACCTGTTGTTCGTGTTGTCAAAGGTTCATTATATCCAGAATGATATTCATGATTTTGATATCATATATATCATATATATCCATAATATACCTGTATTTATAATATTACATAATCATTTATAGGTAATAAAGGAAATGCACCGTTCATAGAGACGGTAAGTCGTACGTACGCATGAACGCTACTTTCATTTCAATGTCATATTAATGGAATTAAAAATAAATGAGAGGTATGTATATTTTAATTATAGAATAATATTCATAATTTATATGTAACATACATAATATATAATAACTTTAAATACATCCTTCATAAATCCCACATATGGCATTAACGAATCAAATCACTTTGAGGGGGCGGTAGTCCGCACTTCCTAAAATTAAATTATCGTGTTTACCCACAATGGAAACCAGAAAGGTATGCCACAAAAGAAAAATACAGTATCTTAAGTAAAACATAAACATATTATATATCATATATAAATATAGTGTCATCTTAATGGCCACCTTTTAAGGTGTTATATGAGTGTTGAACAATCATCGTTTCGTGACGCAGAAATTCGCCATCCACAGAAACAGTATGTTCTTTAACCATTTGATGTAGGTGAGTGTAAGTGTAGATAGAATTATTATTATACCAACATCCTAGTATATTTAAGATACTGGAGTTGTTACAAAAGAAATTAATAAAAAGAGTTTAGGGGGATGGAGATGTAAAATGAAACAAAAGAACACAAGTGAAGACATTAACTTAAAATCGGGTAACTCTTTCTGATTTGAGCTTAAAGGCTTCCTTGGGAAGACTTCTTCCCAACGTGAGGCTTCTAGGAGTAATAGAGGTATGTGTAGAGGAAAAATTTGTAGGGTTTGGCCGAGCCAAAGGCTTTGGAAGTGTGGGTATGGAGGAAGAGGTAGAGGCCTATTATAAGAGGAGAGGAGGGGCACTCTTGGAAAGTAAAGAAATGTTACTTTATTTGAAAATGAGTTTCAGATTTAAAAGGACCCAAATTGATATAATTAGAATATAAGGTGGTAAGGGTTCTAAATATATCCATCCAAAAGGTTTTTGAAAATTTTAGGTTTTAGTTATTACATTATCATTTCATTTTATTTAAATTGTTAAATAAGGAGGTAATCGCTGCATCATCATGATGTCATAAATAATGTAATTTATATAATGTCTAAAAATTATAAAAAAAATATCATTATTAAGGAAATATTTTTATCTTTCTAATTAATTTTTATAGTCAAAAATATGACTTGTATAACCCCATTTATAAATTGTTTTAGTGAAACATATCATGTTTGTGACATTTTTATTTTAACTTTAAATAAAAAGTTATTTATGTCATTTTCCAACCAAAGTGGATCCATGGGGTCCCCAAGTTGACCCATGGATTGACATGGTCGTCCATGACACATAAAATGAGGTTAGGACTTGTGTCTAGGTCATTTCACATTATTAAAACATTATTTTTACCTTAAATTACACTAATTACCTCTAATCGTGATTAAGAACATAAAAGTTACTATTCTCCAAAAAATTATTTTAATCCCATTGAAACACATTTTACTTCCTAATCAAAACCATGTATGTCGGATTTTTGCAATTAAAAACACAGAGGTGGCAAAGTTTCATTGAAATGAATAAATCAGTTTCTTTAACTACCACTTAATGGTTTCAATATTCATCAAAAATTGAAGTTCTTCAGAAAAATACCAAAACTTCACCCTAAGCTATATTTGATATTCTGAATTCAAAAATGAAGTCTATTTTAAAATATTAAAAACATATAATTTTCATTAATTAATTTAATAATTAATTCCCACTGTCAGAGCAAATAGCGTGTTTTTATGAAACAATAAGTATCAAAAGATTGACACTAGTTTAAGTCCGATTTCAATGTGAAATTAATTCCAATGACCACAATAGGATTAAATGGTAAAAATATATTCTAATTGAACTTTAAAAAAAAATCAAAATATAATCTAATCATATAAATAAATTATATTAAAAAGTTTTTTTGAATTAAAATACAACATTTTTCACTATTCATTAAAAAATGAACTTTATCAGAAAAATACAAAAAATTTACACAAAGTAAAATTTGATGTCCCGATTCTAAAGAAGAATTTTACTTTGTAAAATATAAGACATAAAATTGTCATAAAGTGGATTTAAAAGAGGTTCTCCATCAAAAGGCGGTTAATCGACCTTTTATTGAATATTAGAATGTTTACGCCTAAAATTGGATTCATTCACATTTTTAATCCTCTAACATTTATTGTAAAGAGTAAAAATATTTGACAAACATATATAATCATTTTTTAGTTATTTATGTTCATCCCGCCATTACAATGGCTAGGCGTTAACTACCATTTAAAATAATATTATTTTATTATTAGAGTTCAACGTAAGATTCCCAAGAAACTCGTTGTTGCGTATTGGGTACGTCATCGAGCATAGCGTCCCCTTTAAAGTAATATTAATATTTTATTCACAAATATAGATAAATATAAAAATGTCATATTCTTTATTTACCTAGGGTGTTACATCCTTCCCCCTTTTGGGAATTGCGTCCTCGCAATTTTAAAATTTGGCTCGGAAACATCCTTGAAAATCCCACATCGGAACAATAGTCGGTAAAACAATCACTTTAACATAAATAATGAGAAGTACATAGGTCACCCGAGTTAACCCATAATAGGATTCCATGTAGGAAAACATGTACATGGAGGAGAAAACATAGGGTCATGTTCTGATGTAGAGTGATAGAAAACATTTTTAGGATAAAGTTAACCACAAGAAAATCACAAACTTGTGATGGGTTAAACGGTATTATATTCTCCAGTAAGAAAAGTTAATAGAAAACATTTTTGTTTTTTTATTGAGGAATTTATTCATAAGGAAACATAATTACTTATCATGTTGACTTTCAACTTTTATTATATTTTTACACAAACTCATATTTTCTCCAAAAGACAAGTATTTAGGATGACTTGTTCACTATAATCAACTTCTAGAGAATCACCTAATCCACAAAAGAGAACTATATACATCCCATGTCTTTAGACATTAACCAAAACCAAAACCAAAATGGTTAGTACAAGATCAGATAATCCAGAAAAGGATAACCCTTTATAAAAAGATAATCTATTCTTAATCTCCAAAATTTGTCCAACAAAACCCAAAGTTCAACGAGGACAATTTGATAAACAATTTGTACATAAAATTATTCAAAGTAAAATAAACTAAGATTGAAACCCAAATATTTGAAGGATTTAGTCACATAGTCTTCCAAGGAATAAATTAACTTTTATCTCCAAATAACATTAGTTGATCTTAAATTATCATATTGAAAAGTAATTAACCTAATCACATATCCTCGATGATAGGTTAATAATTTCTATAGATAACCCAAAATAAACTTACCATTGATTCCTAAAATAATCTAACTAAAAAGAATTAGTCAAACTAACCAGGGACTTCACGTAGTCCAGTTGTAGGCGATAAATACTAGACGCACTTTGGTTGTGGGTTCGACTCCCGCAGCTTTGTCCGACGTGACGGGTTGTCACACGGTCTGCGTGTTGTCCTTTTTCCAAAACTATATAATTCTTAAAACATTCCCCAAAATGAGATAAAATTTTCAAAAATTATCATAACATATTTTAACCTCATGTTTATCTCATTCCTTTCATTTTCCATCATAACATATAATAACCCATAATTACCTCAAAAGTAAGGATCATATAAACTCTAATGGTTACCTTTATAATTATTACCCTACCTTCCACATCAATTGGTCATCTCGTACATGATGCATTACAGATCATACCAAGGTTCAAGTGGCTGATCATGACTCCTTGATAGTTGGTTTAGAACAACCATGAGTTTTCTCATTGAATCCCCCTTTTTTCTAGTATCTTAATCAGAGAACCACCACAGTTTCCTTCAAACCTGTTGTCTCTTTGGTGCCTGCTAGATCCATCCATTCAATAAAAACCGAAATGTCAGTGTGATTATATCAATAAAACCATCATGTACCAATGAGGAAGGTAAACACTAAGATATACTTACTCATTCACTTTATCTAAAACTAGGACTCTTTCTGAAATCCTAACCATTATGGTAATGTCACTTGTGCTTAGGGAATACCCTAACCTCTAAAGTTATCTAAACCGACCTTTGATACCAACTATAAGGCCCCATCCTTAAACCATACTTAATCTTGAGTTATTACAAGATTGCACATTGAGGATCGTTTCAGGTTTAGAGTTTTAGAGAATTAGATCATAAAACATGCATTACATTCCACATTTAAACAAAGTGGTTACATAAAAGATAGTATTCACTTTTCCCATCAACGGGAAAATATTTAAAATAAAACATGGATTCTTTCTTGACACTTCCTTGACACTATCATCAAATCATGTACCCTTACCTTGACCTGTGAAAAACATTTCAAAAACTTGGGATGAGCATAAAAAGCTCAGTAAGGGATATAAAAATATGGAAAGGAAACATGAGTACATGTATACATAAGAATGAAATCATACTTTACCCATAAAACATAAGCACATTAACATACCTCATAAAATTATGAATAAATCATAGAAATCATAAGACATAAAGGTAACTTGAGGCATTCATAACATTCTTACGTAGGGAGTAACCCTCTTGGTTACGATTGGAATACCCATCACAGTATATTCCCTAAATCTCTTCAGAGAAACCTTAACGTTTAACCCCTTCTCGCTACCTAATGAATTGAAGAGCTATATCGGGCTCACCCACCCTTAGTTTATCACGGAACCACCCATCTTCATAATAATTCCCAAGAACCACAACATAATCGTATCACATAAAACATACATAAAGGAAACATAAAATTTCCACCTTTCAATCACAAGATATCAATACAAAATATTGATATAAAAACATTATGAAAACCATTTTCAATACCAAAATAAAATAAAAGTAAAACAAGGTATTTATTTTTATTCTAAAAAGAAGGTATGGCTTGTTGAGGAAGCCGAAACTCAAATAATGGTCATGGCGGTGGAGAAGTCGTTGTCGCTGCATACGTACGACAAAAACATTTCCTTTTGTCGTTTAGTAAAATGATTCGTATAAAAAAGATTCCTTTTGGATAAACGTAAAAGTAAAAGGGGATTACACACCATATAAAATAAGGTTGTGTATATAACAAAATATGCCTCAATGAATGGAGATTGAGATGATGTCCCTTACAAAGACGATATCCTTGGATTAAGGATAAATCAATTACATAATTATGTGTGACAAACTAATACACCAAATATAAGTGGATATTAAATGTACACCAATCAGTGTTTATTCACACATATTCATAGAACGAAATATTCAAGGATTACAATCTTATCCCAAAGAATCCAAATTGGGTTAAGAAGTTCCATTGCAAAAATTTGACAGACTAACGGCATCACTACAAATTTCAGAAAATGAGTTGATGAGAGATAAAAAGGGTATATCATCACTTGGACATAAAATTTAAATCAATAATGATATAGAAGAACATATCCCAACATAATAGTATGTGAATTAAAATACATAACAAAATAAGTATTTTAAAAGAGGAGGGTGAAAGGTTCCCTTACCGACTTGGATAACTTTCGAAACATACACCCCATTGAAGAAGGGTCTTACAATGAATATATAAATACCCATAAATGAAATTATATTACACAAAGAGTATAATAATGGGAATTAAATACACCACTCAAAGGAAATTTTGGAAAATGTAGCATAAATCTCACAGGACTAAAAGTGAGATGAAAAATCCCTTACGAAAACTCGGCAGCCTAACGGCGCCACTTAAAACTTCCAAAAATGGATTGATGAGATAAAATTTGGTCTCTCATAATATTACAATAAAATTTATAGAAAGAGGAATATAAAATAACATCCCCCATCATAACCAATAGGAGATTAAAATAAGTGACATAAAGAAGAGTACTTAAAAAGAAAGAGAGAGGTTAGATCTCTTATGAAAATTCATCAGCATAATGGTGCCACTCCAAACGTCCAAAATAGATTGATGAGAGAAAATAGGGTCTCTCATCATATGAACATAAAAATTACATTAGGAGTAATATAAAATAACATCCCAATCATAAGAAAGATGATCTTAAAATTAATGACATAAAAGAGTGTACTTAAAAAGAAAGAGAGGAGTAGGATCCCTTACCTCGGGTCCGACTTGACTCGATCGTTCTTTAACATCCTGAATAATAAACATGAGTTAATTTCTACTTACTTAATATCCTGATTCAAGTTAATTATTCCTTTTTTATCACTTATTTCTATGTTTTAAACATTATGTAATCATTTAAGTTAACAGTGTTTGTTTTGTCGATATTTGGTTCTTAAGTCGAAAGTGGACTTCTTACAATTACATGTTGTTCGTGTTGTAAAAGTTTCATTATATCCAGAATGATATTGATTATTTGGATATCATATATATCATATATATACAGAATATACATCTATTTATAATATTACATAATCATTTTTAGGTAAGAAATGAAATGCACTGTTCATGGAGACGGTAAGTCGTACGTACGCATGAATGCTACTTTCATTTCTATGTCATATTAATGGAATTAAGACTAAATAAAAGGTATGTATATTTTAATTCCAGAATTATATTCATAATTTTTATGTAACATACATCATATATAATAACTTTAAATACATCCTTTATACATCACACAAATGGCATTAACGAATCAAATCACTTTGAGGGGGCGGTAGTCCGCACTTCCTAAAATGAAATTATCGTGTTTACCAAAAATGGAAACCATAAAGGTATACAACAGAAAAAAATACAGAAACTTAAGTGAAACATAAACATATTATATATCATATATAAATATACTTACATCTTAATGGCCACCTATTAAGGTGTTATATGAGTGTTGAACAATCATCGTTTCGTGAGGCAGAAATTCGCCATCCACAGAAACAGTATGTTCTTTAACCATTTGATGCATGTGTGTGTAAGTGTAGCTCGAATGCTTCTTATTAAAACATCCTATTGTATTGAATATACTGGAGTTGTTACTAAATAAATGAATAAAAAGAGTTTAGGGGGTTGGAGAAACAAAATGAAACAAAAGAACACAAGTGAAGACATTACCTTAAAATCGGGTAACTCTTTTTGATTTGAGCTCAAAGGATTACTTGGGAAGACTTATGCCCAAAGTGAGGTTTCTAGGAGTAATAGATGGATGTGGAGAGGAAAAATGAGCAGATGTTGGCCGAGACAAAGGCTTTTGAAGTGTGGGTGAGGAGGTAGAGGTGGGGGCCTTTTATAAGAGGAGAGGAGGGGCACTCTTGGAAAGTAAAGAAATGTTACTTTATTTGAAAATGAGTTTCAGATTTAAAAGGTCTCAAATTTATATAATTAGAGGATAAGGTGATAAGGGTTCGAAATATACCCCAACAATAGGTTTTTGAAAAGTGTAGGTTTTAGTTTTTACATTATCTTTTCATTTTATTTATATTGTTAAATAATGAGGTATCGCTGCATCATCATGATTTAATAAATAATTTAAATTATTTAATGTCTAAAAATTATAAAAAAATATCATGATGTAGGAAATCTTTTTATATTTCTAATGAATATTTATAGTCAAAAATATGACTTGTATATCCCCATTTAGAAATTGTTTTAGTGAAACATCTCATGCTTGTGACATTTTTATTATAACTTTAAATAAAAAGTTATTTATGTCATTTTCCAACCAAAGTGGCTCCATGGGGTCCCCAAGTTGACACATGTATTGTCTTGGTCGGCCATGACACAGCCAATGAGGGTAGGACATGTTTCTAGGTCATTTCACATTATTAAAACATTATTTTTACCTTAAATTACACTAATTACCTCTAATCGCAATTAAGAACATAAAAGTTACTATTCACCAATAAATTATTTTAATCCCATTGAACCACATTTTAATTTTTAATGACAACCATGTATGTCCGATTTTTGAAATTCAAAAAACAGAGGTGGAAAAGTTTCATTTAAACGAAAAAATCAGTTTCTTTAACTACCACTTAGTGGTTTCACTATTGATCAAAAATTGATGTTCTTCAGAAAAATACCAAAAACATCACCCTAAGCTATATTTGATATTACGAATTCAAAAATGAAGTATATTTTAAAAAATTCAAAACATATAAGTTTCATTAATTAATTTAATAATTTATTCCCGCTATCCGAGCAAATAGCGTGTTTTTATGAAACAATAAGTATCAAAAGATTGACACTAGTTTAAGTCCGATTTCAAAGTGAATTAATTACAATGACCACAATTGGATTAAATGGTAAAAATATATTCTAATTGAACTTTAAATACAATTAAAAATATAATCTAATCATATAAATAAATTAGATTAAAATGTGGTTTTGAATTAAAATACAACATTTTACACTATTCATTAAAAATGAACTTTATCGGAAAAATACCAAAAATTTACACAAAGTAAATTTTGATGTCCTGATTCTAAAGAAGAATTTCATTTTGCCAAATATAACACATAAAATTGTCAAAAAGTGGATTTAAAAGAGGTTCGCCATCAAAAGGCGGTTAATCGACCTTTTAATGAATATTAAAATATTTACGCTTAAAATTGGATTAATTCGCATTTTTAATCCTCTAACATTTATTGTAAAGAGTAAAAATATTTGAAAAACATATATAATCATTTTGTAGTAAGTTCTGTTCATTCCTGCCATTACAACGGCTAGTCTTTAACTACCATTTAAAAAAATATTATTTTATTATTAGAGTGCAACGTAAGATTCTCAAGAAACTCGTTGTTGCGTATTGGGTACGCCATCGAGCATAGCGTCCCCTTTAAAGTAATATTAATATTTTATTCAAAAATATGGATAAATATAAAAATGTCATATTCTTTATTTACCTGGGGTGTTATAATCACTCCATAATAAATTCCCAAAACCACATAACACTCGGCCCATGAATCAATATAATCGTCGATTGATTCACATTCGTCATAGGAAAAAAGGAATAAAGATCAAGGGGAAATCAGTTTAAAACACGCACCCTACATGGAATTGGATTGATCTATGATATAGAAGGAAATTTATGTTCTTCATTCATCGATCTTCTGGTTCCTGCACCGAATATTGATCGTTGATCTACAGGCATTCATCATTAAGAGGTATGTCTTCTCCTTTCCATGATTGAATTACCAGGGTTATGGAGATAAACATGAATCCCCCTAATGAGGAATATTAAATGAAAAACTGATGCAGTGTCATCACATAATTTTAATTTAAAACATATTTTCAATTAAAATTTTATTAATATTCACATCCAAAAATTAACTTTCACGCTCAATTCATGTCGGTCAAGGTTAGGCCCCTACTAAGGTAAATTATTTTCACTGGACACAATAGAATCATCTGATTTTATATCTGGGAATCTATTTAAATTTTATTAATGTTCAATGTTATCCACATGAGATTCTTTTAATTCAAATCTAAACATTATACAATAATTGGTTTCGGGCACACTAGGCCCTGGAATGTCGCTCTGTCTCAACATCTGGTCTCCAAATTTTCCCTATTAATTTATACAAATAATATGATTTATTATATGATCCATTATAATATGAATATAAAAATGTTATATTTATCTGTGATATGACCTATTCACATTAGAAACTCATTAAAAAAATAAAAAATTGTAAAATAAGATATAAACATACATTAGAAAACATAATATCATAATCATGTAGAATATAATGGAAATAATTAATATTCTATATAGTTGAAACAAACATAAGACTATAAAATATTTGGGAAGAATCCATCTATTACCACTTATAAATATTTATATCATGTCCAATTTGGCATAGTAGTTAATTGTTTTAACAAATAGATATATTTACACCCTTTAGGTTTTGAACAAAGTCCTTTTATGTCCACAATTTATTTTGTGATCAAATCTATGTATGCACACACATCATTATTTAAGGACATAGTAATCCATAACTAATAAATTAGAGTGAGATATAAGACCCATCCAGTTATCATCCAAACGTAGTTCCACTTAATAGAAAATCATTAAGCATATTTTAATGACCTATTAGTTGAAATTGGATTTTATGACTCTTATATACTAAATCACATATAAAACATGACCATTTGTTACCAACAATATAATCACCCTAATATAGTCTTTTAGAATTGAAAATATATGATAATTTATGAACCAATATTCGAATGGAGGTGAATAATTTGAAAATGGAAAAGAAATAAAATATGTTATTTTTTACAAAAAAAATCATAATATCAACCTAAATATAGTATTTTCATGTCTCTTATCAAAATATTATCTGATAATTTAGAAAAAATCATAATAAATTTAATCAAAACAAATTCCAATAAAGATACATGATAATAAATAAAACATATATCAATATGTGAAGTATAAATTAAGAATATTAGATAATAACAATGAAAAAGGCGTTAAAATATTTTAAACATCCTTAATTGAAAACCAATGTCACCATAAGGATGAAGAAAATATTGTTTTAAAATGAATAAACTATAACATAAGGTCCATTGGAAATAAATAAATGAGTTTAGACTAAGGAAAGGAATGAATCATCATGAAACAAAATTATGGGTATGGATGAAAAATTTATTAAAAAAGTCGAAATTAAATATTAGAAATCATTTATTCTATTAAAATATTAGATTCCTGAAGGAATAATACATGGTTGTAAACATATTATTTATTTAAAAATAACGTTTAACTACAAAAAAATTACAATAATATATAGTAGATAAATATTTAATGATAATATTCAAACATGATTAGTTATGACCCACAAAAAATATTTGAGTCATGATAAAACCTTACCATTATTCCCATGATATTTAATGAACTCAAACATCCCAAATATAATACATATGAATCTGATTGTACTATTTCAATAACATATTAAAATAAAAAAAATATTTTTCATTTATAATAATTATATACATGTTAAATTTAATATATTTCTAATTTTTCTACATAATGGGCTTGTATTTTTTACCCTCTATACTAGTTTCATAGTAAAAAAGTTGGAGTTCTATCTTCTTTAAGAATTTATACATTTCACGTCAATTAATGACACTAAAATGAATGATCTATAAATATTTATTATGTTTGAATTTTTCTTTTAAGTGTGTTTAACTCATTATCCTTGATGATTAAATTTAAAAAATTCCAAAATCATTTATTTTCATAACAACCAAAATATTTTTTGTTAATTACAATGTTAAAAATTGATGTATCCATTATATAACTATGAAAAACTAATTATTTAAAAATTTATATCATATTATGTTAGAAAATTTAATTTTTAACCCATTATATTATTTTTTAAAATTGTTAATGTTTGTCGTCATACATACCTTGTTATGAACATTCTATGATTAGTAATTATTATTAGATGATTTAGATTTTATATCATTACACAAGTATAATGATGAAATAATTTAGTGTTTATTGGTGTGATATATTATAATTATACAGTAAATTGAAGAATAATTATTGTATATGAAAATATAACTTAGTTTTAAGAAATGATTTGCTTCATACTATGCGTGTTTGAGACCATTAAATTAACAATGATCATTTTATAGATTATATGACTATTTAGTTCAAAAAAATTAAAAATATATTAATGATATGGTAAAAATGATATTAATTCATTAAACACATTTCATAACAATCCTTGTGATATTTTTATGAAAATAAAAATTTAAATCATCCTTTGCAAGGAGGTGTTAGTGCACACATGAAAACGGTTGATGATATTATTGTCAACAGAATTGGAGATATTTAAAAAATCTTTTATCATTTAAGAATATAAAATAAATTATTAATATTACAACTAGTTATTAAATTCAAAATTTAAACCATCAATTTATGGTTGTTAATGAAAACAAAAGATGAAATAATATAGTTATGGTAATCCACATACATGCATGAATGTTTTTTTTTAATTTCCTAGGGAGAAACGGAAAGGTGGTTAATGTATGTACAATAATTATACAAATGAATTAGTATAATAGTGTTATTTAGGACATAATTTCATTATGTTGTAATTTAATTAGTGTAAGAGAAATTTCACATAAATACATAGAAAAGAGAAAGAGTGATTTAGAATTTATTCTTCAATTCATAAATTATCTCATATGAAAAGTCGTATATTCCCTCATAGAATAGAATTTTGAGAAGACTAGATCTTATATCATGTGAATAAGTGTTTGTAGAATATATTTTGAAATATGTTAGACTGAAATTTTCTGTTTTTTGAGTAATTGGAAGGGAGGAGGTGATAACTGCTTTTATAAGAGAAAGGGGATGGAAATTTTAGAAATACCAATATCTTTTTTAAAAATGGTTCATTACTCTCAATGAATATATTGTAAACAATATATTAAAATTTTAATGAGGTAAGATATTTGGTTTTTATAAAATCACATTTTTTAAAAATTGGGTTTAAGAATGTATCAACCCCCTTATCTGTTGAGTATTTATTTTTTATATATTCTCATTTTCGACGACAACTAGTTTATATCTATTACATTATTATATTTATCCCCAAAAATAATTTTCACTGTATTCTATAATTTGTACATATTTATTAAAAATATGAAATCTATTTTTATTGTTCAATTTAAGAATGTGTCAAATATATAAAATTAATATAATAAATTTATATTTTCTTAAAATATTTTTTGTATAAATAATATATGAGTTATAAAATAACAATCATAGGATTATTAAAAATAAATAATATATTAAAATTTATAAAATCAATTAAAAAATAAATCTATTATTGTGAAAATGGGTTATCTAATTTAGAATTCATAACTATATGTTAAACATGTCATAATAATTCATATTATTATTAACACCAGTGTATTTTACTATTCATCAATGAATCAATTTATTTTAAAAATATAAAATATTATATAATATTAATATTGTAATTTTAAATTGAAAAATTAAATGAATTTTTCCATTTTCACATCCTAAAATTTGTTTTTTATTTTTCATTAATATAAAATATATAGAAAAATGTATTTAAAGGAAAAATATATTTGGTATATTAACTATTATATTTACTATTAATTACATATTAATCTACCATTATCTTATTATTTCTATTATCAATATTTTTTTATTCCTCAATGATTATAATCACAATTAGTTGAAATAAAATGAATGTTTATGGAATGTACAATTTTAATACATAATTTTAATTGAAAAAATTGATATTACAAAAATAAGGAAACTCATAATATATCTATATAGATAATTTTTTTATTACAGGGTTATATATTTCTAATTATATCTTACATTACCCATTATGATCTATGTGTATCATGTATGCATCTGATAACCTTTAGTTGTAGTAGACGGAAGTGGTTTAGGAGGGGCGGATCCTATAGAAATCTGCACAAAAAATGATATTTTCAGGTATGTTGTTTTCCGAAAACATAATTTTCTCAATAATAATCTTGTATTTTTATATAAAAAATCATAGATAAGAAACATATCTTCTAAGATATGAAAAAAGAAAATGATAAGAAAGGATTCAAGAACTAGATTCTATTTTAGATAGCATCTTTTTATTATTTTTTTTGTGGTTACATCAATTTATATCATTTAACTTAATGTTAATATTTTTATGACCGTATTTAATATACAATATAAATCATTGTTTTTTATTTTAATTCTTATATTGTTTCAAAAAAATTACATAACATATTAATTATTCAAGGTGAATATGCAAGGAAATATATTGATGTAAATTTCTCCAATCACAAAATTAATTACATCCCCCCAAATTTTATTATTACATTTTAATGAATTTAGATAATGTTATATATTTGATATCTGAATATTTAATTTTATATTGAGTTAACAATCACATATTTTAAATTATAACAAATATAAGTTCAATATGGTGCTTCATCCTGACCATTTGATTAAATACATGTCATGACTAAGTGTTAAGACCTATTTATTTTTCTTTGATTTCATTGTTAAGACTTATAATGAAAAACAATTAAAAATAGGTTTAATGTATGATATTTGATTCACTATTTTTATTTTAGAAACATCTCCCATGCCAATATTTTTTCTTCCATGGTTTATCAACATGGTTGTGTGGGAGGAACATTGAGGTAAAATGTGAAAGTTGATGAAGAATAATCATTATAATCCTATGTTTTATTAAGATATATGTTTGTACCCCTCTTGAACCATTCCATAAATTATCCCTCCACCGCATTATCCATTAACCTCTCCATATTATTAATCTGATGAATCACCAGATTTTACAAATAAAAACATAATCCCTGACATGATTTTAATATGGGTCTTTATGCCCAAAACTCCATGAAAATATCATGTATAAAGGTCTGGGTGTGATTCACATTGACCAAATTCACTCTGGTTGTCTGTTTATGTACCTAAATAGGGCCTTCATAGACCTGATCTATTTTCTATACTCACTACATGGTCATGTGAGCTCGAGGACATCAAATCTAAATTTTAATCAAATCGCAACCCTGACATAAAGAGGCATCATCCCCCTTTTCCATTTAACCATGGTTTCGTGTTTCTCTATAGTAAATGATATACAGTTTTATTATATATCAACATTGGTACAACATATTTAACAACAATGGAATCTACGGTGCCAACATGTTTTCATGGGGTATTGATGGATATTTAAAAGGAATTTTTTTTACAATTTTCTATGAATTATATTGAGTTTATGATCTCTCAATGTTGACATATGGTTGTTGTTTCTATCCTATTCATTTATAAATAGTGAGGATGATGTGGGTAATCTAACCAATATTAGTGAATTTGGATTTTATCATAAAATTTCCAATCCATAACTAGAATACATTAAATCCATTTAATGTATCAACAATATGATCTATATTCTCATAAAATACAATTAATGAATGAAACCATAATAATAATATATATTTTATTTAAAAACAATTATGGTTATACCCGTAAAAACAAATCATGGAATGATAGAGTTTATATATTAATGATTCCATTTTCACATTTCATTTATATATGATTTAATTATCAGAATCCATATCAACAGTAATCATTGATCACGATCCACGTTTTTCACATGGAAATAATTGTTGTTCATGTAAATCATAATTTTTATCCATTAAATAATTACACTATTATAGATAATGTATATGTTTTTCACACTGAAATCATTTTATCATTATTTTTTTCTCTAGAACCATGATATTTTGGAGTTACTGGCCTAAAAACAACTAATTTTTTTATTCATTAATAACTACCTTATCACATATTGAATTGTTTTTCTTCATAACAATCAATGTGATAATCTCCAAAGGATACTTGTTTCACCAATGGTTTATAGAGGATTCCTACTATGATGAGAACCCAGAAATCTCATAACACTATTCTTTAATATATGTTTTAGAGCCATATGATGTTATTAGTGGGAAAAAAATAATACTGAACATTAATGGTTAGGACTCATAAAACATTGAGTCACGTTCTCATGGCGTGCTCACTTGTTGATATATTGGAGGATATTATGAGAATGAGACCAACCACCAAGAAATCCACATTTCATAGTGTCATTGGGTGCTCTTGTCTAGAGATGTCTATATTGGTCCATAAACATTATGATTATTATTAATGAGTATTACAACTCGTGCACTTATATTTATTGAAGAAAATTATAACGACGCACTATTTACACAGAGGAATGAAATTTTGGGTGCATCACGAGTAATAAATTATTAATAGATATTGCTAGAATATATTTGTCCCTTATGTTCCATAACAGAAGTTGATATCTTATTCCCTTTGAGGTAATTGATATATCCTAGATAAATCCCTGACCATAGTAAGAAATGGGAGAGTTCAATTCTGTGAAGTCAAAGAAAGAAAAATCGAGTACATGCATCGATGTAACTAGAATTATACCATCTTGATCAGAGATAATGAGACAAAGAGATTACATTACATAGTAATCATTCGTAGGTGGGGACACATCATTGTGGCATTAGCTTCATTCTCTATGGGTTCCTCAGAGTGTTTCTATACATTATCCTTGGTCATTAAGAAGGATCCGCGTAATGCCCCCGAGAAAGATACCAAGAGGGTCACACACTATGTATATCCAAGTATCTCACGTAAATATTTATTTACCAAGTTGAATAAATATTATTCAGGATTTTGGTTTAATTATTATTCAAGGATGCCTGATTGCATTCATTTTGAGACTAGTTATTCAAGTGATTATATTATAGAGAAATAATATATTTATCAGCGAGTAATGAAGAGATAATTATTAGAGAAATAAGTAGTCATTATCCATTCTCTAATAAATGTGGTGGAGGAAATAAATAAAATGGAAAAAAATACATGCCATGTATATTAATATATACACCATGTAGATTTTATGGGGATTTGTGATAAATAATATTATTTAATTAATTAAATAATATTAGGCGTAATTATCTGGGCACATGTCAAGTGATAATAATAGTCAAATGTTATTGTTTGACATGGGGCCTTAATAATAATTAAATAAAATGAATAAATTCTATCGGGTGAATAATTCTTCTTATTATTCTAAGTAATAAATCCCAAAAAAATTATTCTCATTATGCTACCAGTTCATTGTGGTTGTAAAAAATAGATTTTGAGAAAGCTCTCAAGCCAAGAGAGAGTTCCTTTCCTCCATTAATGCTTTCATGTTAAAAGGGTGATCATCATCCACATAATCAAGGAGTGCGCTTTGGAAGCAGCTCTCAAGGAGATCGTAGGAAGACAATGAAATCAAAGGCTCTTCTGCACTAGCATATGTAGATCCCTTCGGTGACATCTAGAGATACACAGAGCATGTGTGGATCGCCACTATAGGAATCATTCACATGCCTTCTGCTACGCAGTGACATATCACATCAGATCATGACATGAAACATCAACAAAGAGGGAATTCTATACAGATAATTCTATTATTTTAATTAAATTAATTATAACCAAAATTTGATGATCCTCTCCATGGTTTCAAAACTTCCCCCTTTCTTTTTAATTTTTCGTTCTATTCCGATGATCCAAAATTTCATTATCGTGATAGATCTCGAATTGATCATTGTTAACGCTAAAATTAAATTTAGGTACACCCATCCATGTGCTTCCACTACACTCATAACCTACAATCATTAACATAGCGGTAATATCATTGATTATAATTACTTAGTTTTTAGTTTATTATTTACGCATTTAATAATTTAGTTTTTTAAATTGAAGTCAATCAATTTGAAAATATAAATCTCGATATTTGTTCCTCCACTTGCGTTTCTCGTTTACCCTACAGAAATGACGTTTTCTATTAATTTTGAATAAAATAAAATAGAGGATCTCATTAGAAGTTTCCAAATATTCAAGGACGTACAACACTAGAACATACGGCATGTATTCAAAAATACATTCTATTTAGTCAAGGTTCATTGCATCGTGACTGGTCCTCCAAACCAAGTTGTGTGTTTTAGTTTGTCTCAGTCATAAATTAATCCATTTTTTTACAAAGAATAGGTCACACATAGTTTCTAGATAGCATTCTATGTGTCCTTTAGGACACGGTGTATAGTTTATTAGGGTTAGGGTTAGACTATGAACCTCATAAACGGCTTTCTCAGCTATAGACCATGTAACACGGACACTACTTGACATGTGGCGCACTGCACATGTCGTGTACTCTGATGATTTCCGACGTACATCTACACACTATATCAATGGGTGTGTACTTCAGATAGACGGTGAAGGATATTACACGCAATTTAGTCCAAACTACATGTCATGTACATTTCCAAATTATGTTGATTAAATAAAATTTATTATTATATTGTAGAATAAGTTCATTATTTTACCATTGTGCGGGAGTAACGATGAGGCACAACACGTGATAAGTGTTTTATATATACTTGTTTAATTTAACAACTTTGTAATTTTCATTTCTATGCATTGGGTTGATGAGAATGGGAATTCACTAGGTTTCCTCCAAAGTACAAGTTATATGCAAATATAATTTTAAATTAATTTATTTGTTTAAAATTATGATGATTGAGAATCTGAAGTAAATTCAGAAAAATGGTTTACCATAAAATGATTGATTAATTAAAGATAATTTGTTGATTCGAGCGGGATTTATCTAAAACAATAATAATTAATGAACAGAATACTTGTTTTATTTATGTGTAAATATATTTATGTGTATGGATGTTAATTATTTAGACCAAGACCCTTTGTATGTGTATGGTTCCATTAATTTATTTATTTAAATAAATTTGTTGGCCTACAAGACTTCTCCTCACTAAAATGTATGACCTAAATTCTAAAGTATTATTTAATGTAAAACTAATTTTCCCCCTAACCTGCATGTGAAATAAAATCATAAATAATCGATGTATCACCCAGGACAGTGGGGTGGATCATTTAAGGAGCCAAAGTGATACCAATCGAAGGAGAAACAAAGGTTTATAGGTGGAAAGTTAAAAACACGGACCAATAATGATCAAAGTGTTTCTCTCTTAGGTATTTGGATAGTTAATCAACAGCTAGAAAAATTAACCAATAGAACAAGCTCATGATCATTCCATTTATTTTATTTATGAATGATTTAGGGTTTATTTATATTGTGTCTGTTGTCACGATCACACAATTAATGAATTAAACAAGCATGCATGCTAGAACTAAAATAAGCCTACATTATAAGAAAATATTATCTTAGACATGGTTAATCACTTATTTATATACCAGCTAATATTAAAAATCATGTATGAAATATAAAGTAATGGAAATTTAAATATAAGGATAAATATCCATCAATGAAATATTATGTTTTTATCACCTTCCAATATCTTGGTTAGAATCGAACCATAGTCCAAAGTGCATGACCAACCCTGGTTGGGGTGATTTAATTTATCAAGAATTTATAATTCAAGGTTTTGTGCTTAAATGACATGGTTCTCATCCAAGGATGACTACCTAATCATTACATGGTGTGACCAAGAGGCAAAGGTTGAGTAAATCCAAAATGAAACGATTTCAGGATTAGGGACTCCAATCAACAGATCAAGGAGCTTCGAGTTAATGCAGTTGTCATTTGAATGCCTACCTCATAACATTCATGTTATTGACCAACCCAGGTTGGGGAAATGTGAACGGAAATATGGATCCATTCCACTAGAATATTCAAAACATAAAATATTCTAAATTCAATGTTGAGGAATATTGGATGTCGATAAAATAGGTGGAGAATAATAAGTATTAATTTTTTTATTTCTCTCATTTTAATCATTATAAATTACTAAATTATTATTAATTTTAATTTGTAGAAATGGAATGAAAAATTACATCCAACTTATAATTGTGATCCATCCTCGAGAAGGAATACCTTCTCACCAGTACTAATTTCAAATAGCCACAGAGGTGTTTACGTGTCAGCCTTCACCAAGAAAAAAAATTGTAAGTGTTGAAGGAGCCTATAAAAGTTATGCCTAGAAACCTGGAAAATTATGAGGAAATGTCTCTCACTATCAAACATTTTTATGATGCCTCGTATTTATTATGTTTCATTCTATTAGCCATGTCAAATGAGCTATTGAAGCAATCTGAAAACATGAACTGTATAACATGATGTCTCATCTTAATGATCTATATCACGAGAAGGTGAGACATGAGAGATATGAGATCTAAAATTATTTGTTCACAAATAAGCTCAGAGAGTATCCACCAGCTGGGCCACATATACTCATGCTTAATGGATAAATTGAATACCTATACCTATTTGGGATTATGTCCCAAAACTATTTGTGAATAGATCACATCCTATCATTACTGTCGAATCCCTTATATAGATTTATTCTCAACTAAAACGTAGGAAAAAATGAGAAGTGTCTATTGGATCTTCTAAACTTATTTCTCTTGGTAGATATGTACATGGGGACTGACAAACCGTAGTCCTTATGGTGAATAAGAAAAGGAAGGACATGGAAAAGGGTCCAATGATTTATTAATAGTATAAATCCCCTAAACATCGTCCCAAAATGATGGGAATGATTTAGAGGTATGGAAAGGAATGAGAGATAGTGTTTTTTTCATGTGGAAAGACAGGCCACTAGAAGAGGAACTGCAACTTGAATTTTGGGGATGCTAAAGCTATGTTCGTTATCAAGTGTAATCTTTTATTTATACACATTTTTTATTCAATATATATTGTAGGGATCACATCTATATTCAAAAGAATGAACCAATTAGATTTTGAATGATTGCCCGAGCAGAGGTGGATCTTCGAGCTACCAATAAGGTAAGGATGGCTGTGTTATCCATTGACGATTCCTATTTCTCATTTCCAACTGGGATGCTTTTGGTTTTACATGACTACTATTATATTACTAGTGTTACCAAGAAAATAATTTTTATAACATGTTTGGATATGGATGGATTTTTTCCATGTTTGGAAATAAGGGTTCTATCTTTTAATAGAACAAAGGAGGTTATGGTATGGCACATTTAAATAATGTTTTTAATGTATCTAATTACGAAAACCAATTGTTAGAAATCGATAACAAAATAAAATCACATGACTCATACAACACCCAGTTGTGGCATCACCATCTTGGTCATGTAAACGAGAAGATATTGAAATAGATCATCCAAGATGGTTATTTAGAATCTATTGATCTAAAAACCACATTATAGATGTCACTATTGTTTACATGGTAATATGACCATGATTCCTTTTGGTGGACAGGGTGAAAAGTCCATGGAGCATCAACGATTGGTTCACACAAATGTGTGGGTACCATTTACAGTAGAAGCTATAGGTGGATATTATTACTTACTTTTTACTAATGATTTGATTAGAAATGGATATATCTACTCAATGAGGTATAAGTCAGAGTGTCTAAATAAATTTATGTAATTCATTAATAATATAAAGAATTAGGTTTGTAAGAATCTTAAAAATATTTGATTTTATAGAGGTGGAGAATATCTTAATGAAGAGTTTATTGACATTTTATGGGAGTCTGACATTCTAACTCTACTCACTCCTCCTTATAAACCACCATGGAATGAAGATTGTGAAAGGAGGAACCACACCTTGTTGGACATTTTTAGGTCGATGATGAGTCATGCAGATCTTCTATTATCCATTTGGGGATATGAATTACAAATTTCAACATACACATTAAGCCGAGTACCAACACAGTTGGAAAATGGAATTCCCTTAGAGTTATGGAATGGAAAGAATTTTTTTTTGTCTCACATATTTGTTTGGGTACGAGAGGTGTGTGATAAGGCATTATCAGGAAAAAATTAGCAACAAAAGAATGAGTTCTATCTTTACAGGATATCCCAAGGAAATGAAAAGATATTACTTATATGACCAAATAGAGAAAAAAACTTATTGTCACCAGACAAGCTATAATTCATGAGAGGGTGTGCATCCTCAAAATGGTTAGTGGGTGAAATATTGAGTTCGATGATGTTGGTTCTCCAGTTACATAACAGTTGGTACCGGAAAAAGTTCCACATGTCCCCATGGAAGAGGTCCGAAAACACAAGTACTGCTTAGGAGCTCATGATTGGTAAGGGAACCAATGATATTTTTTTCCTAGTCACAGATGATGGTTAATAATTATTTTTGGACAATGATAAACCTATATATTATATGGAATCATTATATAGCTACGAAGCATCATGTTGGATTGATTCTATGATTTATGAACTGTATTCCTTGAATCATAACCATGTCTGGGATCTGGTCGATGAGCCAGATAATATAAAGCATATAGGATGAAAATGTGCATTCAAGAGGAAGATGAACATGGAAGGTCATGTTAGACTCTATAAACTAAGGGTAGTGTCTAAATGAATCATATAGCATCATGTAATTGACTATGATGAAACCTTGTCACCAGATGTGATGATTAAATCCATAAGAATCATACATTCCATAGCAGCTTACCATGACTATGAGATTTGGTAGATGGATGTCAAAACAACATTCTGTAACATGAATCTTTCTGGAGATGTCTATATGACACGACCAGAAGTTTGTATGACACAAGGTGAAGCTAAATGAGTTTCCAAGTTTCTTAAATCAATATATGGATTAAAGAAGTCATCCAAGTCATGGAAAATTCAATTTGATGAATCCATAAATGAATTTGGTTTCATTAAGAATGAATGTCATCCACACATTTATAAATTGTTTAAAGGGAATGTGGTCAATATCCTAGTATTATATGGTGATGACATATTATATGTTGGAAATGATGTACCATACTTAGAGTTAGTTAAAAACAAGTTGATCAAATTCATCCCTATAAAGGACTTAGGAGAAGCATCCTACATTCTAGGGTTAAAGATCATTCATAATGAATCCAAAGGCTGATAAGACTATGTTAGGGTACATAAATTGACCAGATACTAATGAAATTTATAATGGGACAATCCAAGAGGGTATTTCATCCATTGTCACATGACATATATCTTTCTATGAAAATGAATCCTCATACACAACAAGAGAAAGAGAGGATGACTAAGATCTCATTATCTTTGGCTATAGGATCCATAATGTATGTCATGTTATGTACCAGGATTGTTTTGCCTATGCATTGAGCACAGTAGGTATATATCATGTAGATCCAGGATAACATCAAATAAGTATCTGAGAAGAAATACAGATATGTTCCTAGTGTATGGAGGAGATGAGCAGCTTGTCATCAGAGGGTAAGTTGATGCATATTTTTAGACATACCTGAATGATCTGATGTCACAATCAGGATATGGTTTCGGCCTACACGGAAGATCTATGAGCTGGAAGAGTTAAAAGTTTCTAGTCATCACTGATTCTACTACAGAATCCAAATATATAGGAGCTTATTATATAGACATGGAAGTTGTTGAGATTCATAACTTTTTCTCTTTGAGCTAAATTTGGTGCCTAGTAGTAGAGTCCCTATAAAATTTTATTATGATAATACTATATTAATGACTATTGAAAAATATTCATGTTCACATCAACGAAAAAAGAACATTATCCAGAAGTATCACCTCTTGAGGTATTTTAGTCAAAGGGGTGAAGTTACAATGAGAATATTATCCACAGAAGATAATGTGATGGACCCTATGACTAAAGGCTTATCATAGAAGAAGAATGATTATCATCTATGAGATAGAGTGTAAATGGTTGTTAGTAGTTGGATCAAGTCTATGTGGGAGTCTGTTGGAATTGTTGGCCTAGATGCAACAACTTTTTAATTCAATGATTAATAAATACCCTATCACATTTTGATTGTTCTTATGCATGAAAATTAAAGTGATAATCTCGTAAGGATAACTGTTGCACCAAAGGGTCAAAACGGATCTCGACTATGATGATAACCCGAATGTTCCATAACACTATTCTTGAATATTTGTTCTATGGTTGGATGATGGTATTTTAGGTACACAAATAATTCAATCTATTAGAGACGAGGACTCATAAAACATTGAAGAACCTTCTCAGGGTGTGCGCCCTTGGTAATATTCAGGGGGATATCATGTGAACAAGACTTACTAGTATGAAATCCAAATTTCCAAGTTTTTTGATGTTCTTATCTACGAACATGTGTATTAGTTGTTAGACATTAATATTTTTATTAGGTATTAAAATTCACACACTTAGAAGTATTGACAAAGACTGTGAAAAAACACTATTCACAGTGTGGTATGATATGTTGGGTGTTCCATGATTAATACTATATTACTAATTAATGAGTGAATGGATTTGTCCATTTTGTTCCATAATGAATGTGGATATCTCAAGAACATTGATGGAATTGATATAGCCTAAATTCATCCCTTTACATGTTAATTATGGGAAATTTCCATTCTAGGTAGTTGAAGAAAGAATAATTGAGTTCATGGGTTGACGACACTAGAATGAAACCAACTAGATCATAGATATCGAGAAAAAGGGATTAAATTTCATGCTAATCATTCGTAGCAAGTGACATTCCATTTCAGAGTTAAATTATTTCTATATGGGTACCTTGGCATGTTTCTAAATTCTAACCCTATAAATTTGGTAGGCTATGCCAAATTCCAGAGAGAATGATGCCTAGAGGTTCACACACTATATGTGTCCATGTATCTCAGTTAAATATTAAATTAACAGGTTATAGGAATATTCCTCCTGATTGTGGTTTAATAATTATTCCAGGATGTCTGATTGCATTTATTTTAACAATAGTTATTTGAGTGAATATATTGAGGGAAAAATAAAATATTTATTAGTGAGAAATGGAATGATTTTTATTAGATAAAAAATTGTACTTATTCAGGATCTAATAAATGTGGTGGAGGAAATTAAAAAAATGGAAAAATAAAAATACATTTCATGTATATTAATATACACTTCATTTAGTTTATATGGAGATTCATGATATGTAATATTATTTGTTTTATTAAATAATAATATTTTTATTTTTCTCGGTGCAATTCATGTAATAATAATATTCAATTGTTATTATTAGAAATGGGGACATACTAGGAATTAAATGAAATGAATAAAAAATTTCAAGTATTTATTTCTGTTTTATATTCTATATAATAATATTCCAATTAAATTATTCCCATTAGGATAGCCATTATATGTGGTTGGGCATAATGGATTTGGAGAAATCTCTCAATCCAAAAGAGAATTCCATTTCTCTATGAACACTATCATGTTATGAGAAAGATCCTCCTCCATCGGATCAATGAGACCGCTTTGGAAGCGGCTATCAAGGAGATCAACGTTGGATATCACAAGAAAAGAATCTTCCATGATATCACCCATAAATCCCTTAATTTATGTCCCGAGATAAATGGACCATGTGTGGACCACCGATAGAGTAATCTTACATTACGCCTCTAGGACGCAATGACAGATCCCATCAGACCGTGATGGAAAACCTAAACGGAGATAGAAATCCATGAAGGTAACACTTATATTTTAATTAAATTAAATATAACCAAATATGATAATCCACTACATGGTTCCAGGACATCCCACATTTCGTTTCATTCCCAATTCTATTCCAAATATCTGACTTTTTATTATAGTGACATGTTTCATTTTTTTACGGTTTATGAAACATTAATGTTGTGTACACAATCCACAAGCTTCGACTACACCGAAAACCTACATGTTATCAAATACCATTTTTCTATTCGTCCTCCTAATTTTCCCGAAAAAAATATATTTCTATAGGGACCCATCTTTTCTTATAAGTAATGAAAAATTTACTTCCCTTAGGAATATTCTACTTATTTATTTTATCCCCTATATTAGAATATATTAGAAATTGAATATTCATTTCATAGTAATCATCATCACATTATATATAATGATACTTCATCAATAAATTCTTTAGCTTGTTTGAGACATCGACTATGTTAACATTAATAAAAATATTTCATGATAGGTAATTTTACATATCCACCACGTTTCTCACTCTATATAATATATTAATTGGTTCTTCATTGATAGAACAACAACATTATCTCTTATACACATGCTTCCTTCCAGTTCCAACCATTTCTAAATTTATAATGGTTGACATGAGTTATGAAAAATTAACAATTCGAAGGAGTAATCAAAATAATAAATGGAATTTATCTTTGAAATTCCTTATTCCTGTACATTATCATGATTTCCTATATTTTATTTATTTCAAAATATAATAATCATAGTTTTACCTACATTCCTTAATTTGATTTATCGTAAAGTTTTCAAAATAATCCCTTAATTTAATTAGGAAATAAATACAGTATTAAGGTCAATAAAATCGAATTATTAAATAAATAATAACCCCTAGAGAGTCTAGAATGTTGTGAAGTATTAAAACCACTAATCAATCATTTTAATAATGATCATGTCAATGATTATGCCACCCATTTTAGGGTGACCACCCCTAAGAGAGTATATTAAATACCAATATCCATTATATATTATTTAGGCATGGTTCTATTTATATTAATGAAACATAATAAATACCTTACCAACGTTAAAAGATATCATCTTGTACTTTTAATAATCTTTTTGAGATTTTACTAATGTTCTCTTACATTAATATAAAAGGTATCTAAACTAATCTCAAAAAATAAATAAAACCAACACTAATGAAAACTACAAATACACGAAAAATAAATAATTTTAAAAATAGACATCATCTTATAATTAATACATATCACAAATATTATCCCAACACAATTAACTGAAGTATTAGTGTCTTGGAGGCTAGAAATAAAAACATATTATTATTCAAAAATAATGACATTTTAACAATGAATGTTCTTCTCTATATATTCTTTAAAAAATCTCATATGTTATAGTAAAAATCATTATGTATGTAATGAATATATAAGAATTTGATTAGCTCAAATACTCATTAATGGAAATTGATGAACTAGTCAAAACTGTTAGATTATAAACAATGAATGAAAACATCAAATAGAGAAAAATATATTATTGAATTATTATGAGCACATTTTTATAAAAAAATTATTAATAAGTAAGGAACATCTTATATAAATTTAAAACCAAATAAACGTCTTCAAAATACTTTTTAGTAACAAATTACAGAAATAAAAAAATCCAAATTCATATAAAAATAAAAGTGAACATCATAACAACATGGGCTATCATAAATATATTATATCCCATATATTTTGAATTTTTTAGAGAAGTGAAAAATAAAATAATTGGATATCATTGTGATCAAATATATATATTCTACCTTTAATATTACGAATAGCTCTAAGTACGTACATTATATAGTTTGTGATCAAATCCATGTATTTCAATCTATTAGTTTTCGAATAAATGAAAGTATGCTGACAATTCATTATCTCATGAGATATAATACAACAACCATTTCGTTGGAGGGTAATATTATTCTCCATTTTTTATCATCTAAAAATAAATTTTCCCATTAAAAGGAAATCATTAGTCTTATCATAAAAACAATATAAGAAAATACCTCTCATAAATTTAATCACAAATATCACATAAATAATATCATTTAATACTAACAATATAATATATGAGAAGATTATTTATGAAAAAGAAAATATAGGGTGATTAATTAACTGTTAATCTATAGTATATTAATGGATTGAAAATTTAAGTGAATTAACAAAAAATATTTACCTTAAAAATAGATTATTAATATCATCATAAAAGTTAATGATTTTAATGTCACTATCCAAAAAACATTTTTTACATATAAAGATATAAATTTAAAAAATATTTCATGATAAATTTAAAAAAATGGGATGTTTATAATAATTAATCATTTTTAATAATGGAATCTATAAGAGAGGAATTTATTTTTAGGGTAATAAAAATTTTATTCAATAATATAAAATTGGTTTAATCGAAACCAAAATAATTAAAATGATAAAAAAGAATTAATTAATTTTATTTTAGAAATTAGTAAAAATAGATAATTATGTTTCCTCTAGTGAAATAATATAATTTTGAGGATGTAAAAAATGTATATGGAGGAAAAGTCTTTTAAAATATATGAGAATTACTCATATCAAAATTTGATTTTCAATAAGCGTTAGATTCATTATAGTTGAAGTATTTTCTGTGAAAAAATAATTACATGTAAAAATATGTGTAAATAGAACATACAATTATCATCGGTTAGAATAGATTAATATAATGTGATATTAATCATATATGTGTGATTATGACCCAATTAAATGATTTTAGTGATTAAACCTCATTACATTTATTCATGTACGGATGCATGTACTCTAACCTCATGAAAAATTACATAAATATCAGAATTTTATATTTCATAATCAAATTATCATATATAACTATTTATAATTTTCATTATAAGAATTATATACATGAATTTTACGTAACCTTTTCCTACATTCCCACAATTTGTGTTTAATGTTTTCACTATTTTTAGTAGTTTTGTTGGAATAATGTTAGTATTAGTTATTCATCCAAAGTAAATTATTACATGGTTATTATAGTTACTATAATTTATTAATTATAAGTATTTTTATGTTTAAATATCCCTTAATGGGTGTTTTATAATTTAACCTTAATGATGAAAAATAATAAAATAATAATTAAGGATTTTGTTTACCAAAAAATGTGTTTAATAAAATTGCGAGTATAAAATATATGTACCATTTAAATATTCAATAAAAAATCACACACACACACACACACATATATATATATAATATTACATTTATTATGTTTGTATTGTTACCCATCATATTATTTGATGACTTTGTTTATGTATGTGGTTAAACTAACCTAATCATAAACATAACATGATTATTGGTGATTATGAGGTGATTTAGATTCAATATAAATAACAAAATAACATAAAACTGCCATTTAGTGTTTGTAATTTTTATATATCATAATTATAAGTTATGTTAATGAATAATTATTGGATATGAAAATAAGACATATTTTTAATAGATGATTTTCCCTATATAATGGTTGTTTTAAATGATTAAAATAAAAATTATAATTTAAAGAAAATATAATTCAGGTACTCCAAAATACTTATTAAAATTAACCTACTTTTATCATAAATATAATATTTATATATTAAACTCATTCTCATGATAATTCTTGCGAAGCAGCGCTGAAAATAATAAATAAAATCAGTCCTTCTATGGAGTCGATAATCTACATGAAGACATGCTTGATAATTTCATTTTACATAGAATTTAAAACATGTGTAATATATTTTATCTTATAATAATCAAAAAATATTATTAATATAACACTTATCTATTAAATTAAATGTTATGAGCAGATGAGTAAGGTTCATATACATAATGTATCATTATGTTTTATAGTGGTTGTAGTCTATACAAAAACAGGAATGGTGTTTTTAATTTTATTAGTTTAAAATGGAAGGTTCATCAATTTTTATAAAATAGTAATAATAATATTTTATTATAATATTTTTAACATTATGATAATTATAATATTGTGTAATGGATTTTGATGTTCAAGTAGTTCAACTAATGAAATTGTATAGAGAATTCAATATTAGAATGTTATTCCACATTTCATCGATTATCTCATTTTCAAAAGTTGTTAGGCCCTAGAGGGATGTTGTATTGAGGATCAGAATACATCTTTCTTTAATATCGGTGATTATCAGAGGCGTCTTCTGTGAATTAGATGAATTTTTGGGGTTTTAGTGTGTGGGATAGTGAAGAGATGAGGGACCCTTTTGTAAGAGGAAAATTATTACTTTTTTAAATAACCATAGAAGTTTAATATTGCGAAGTTATAATGATGTAATTGGATTGAATAATATGAGAAATAATGGTTTTGGGAAGAGATATTGTTGATATATCCATAATATGTTTTGGGAAACATGTTTTAAACATGTTTCATCCCCCCTAAACAATGAATTTGTTTCCATGTTTTCTTCCATCATTATAACTAGTTTTTACTGTTGGTAACATAATTTTAATTCATAAAAATAATGTGGAACTTATAAAATAAATTTTATCAATAATCCAAAAATCTATAACATTTTTTAAAATCATTAACTTTAAAACAATTTTTTATAAAAATATTATGTGATTTATGAAATACCAATCAAAGGTGTATAAAAAAGAAAAAATAATTTAAAATGAATATTTATAATTATGAAATACCTATCTGGTTATGAATTTGCATTCATATATATTTATGTCTTAAATAATGTAACATCCTAACATGGATTCCACTGAACTAGTGACAAAAGCCAGTTCTCTAGAAGGTCTCTTGTGCCACCCATGTATTCTAGTGGCTACGGAATAGCATCGATGGACTAAGATGTGTCGGTAGAGATACTATTACCTAATACTACAGTAATAAATTTGGAGAATAAATAGATAACATCAATATTTTTAATTGTTAGAGTGAGGGAGTAATAAATATAATCCAAACTGTTATGATGAATGAACTACATATAAGTTATTAATTACCATGTCAAACATATAACACCGATCATCTATTAAACGAAAATAAATATACAATGACTAAATAAAATTTAAAAATAATAATACTTGTACATGTTTTGTGCACTAGGCCATACAAAATTCCCAATCTCCACATACATATATGATTCATCCTACTTGATCAATATGAAGATGCAACCCATCTTGTGGCTGCAACCATGTGAATGTCTTCATAGGTACCCATGTACAATATTGGATCGTTCAAGGTGTTAGTAAAAAACATAGTAGGAAAAAAATTGTCTCGAACATAGCTTCTAATATTATTTGTATACAAGTGTCAACAACTCATTATGTTAAGAATAATTATTATAATAGCAATAGATAAAAATTAGATGAAAGTAAATTTCCATCAAGGAATGGTTAAGGAAAATTACCAACCCCATTGGGACACTACTGGAATAAGGTTAATTATTATAGATATATATATATATATTAAAATAATTATATATACACCCATATATATATATATATATATATATTACTTTGGGAATGAGGATCATGAATCAAACCATAGCTGATACATAAGTCTGTAATACTAATAAGTTAGACATCCTAAGAATACAACATTAATATGGAATTCATACTAGTCAATCTGTCCATAATTCACTTGATATTTGGGTTTGAAATCCCAATTGATGACACCTTATTTATCAAGAACCTAAAATTTCATTCAACAAGACACATCACCAAATAGAGATTCATTTCTCTACTATTGGTTCCCAATACTCACCTAAAATCACTATAGTTAATTATTTATTGTAGTATATAGACCTCTTAAAAAAGGCCATCGAGTTAGATTCCATAAAACATAAGAAATTTAAGTCAAATCTAAGTTCTACTCCCTAGGTCCTGCTGTGTTTCTGGTCATGAAATCATGACTCGGATAATATATAAGTGATCAACCTTACGCGATCTACAGAGACTTCTCACTAGATTAACGAAAATGATGAATATCCATTCAATAAAATGCAGAAAATACAACTCTGAGACAATTCATATGAGTTTGCTAACTTTTCATCTATTCAATCCTAACCAACATCATTTGTGTTTTTTAGGAGAGAATAACCATCCATGAGTGTATTTCAAATCATGTATTGGGAGTTTATGTAAAACACTATGTTTAAGTATGGATAATAAGCTAATTAACAATAATTTACTCTTGTTATCCCTATAATATAAATTAATTTTCTCAATGTTTAGATATTAGTATTTATGTATCAAAATCCTTATTATATTAAAAAAAGGCATAAAATCTATATCATAGGAAGTACATGTTATCATCCATGAGATATAACTTATCACATAAGACCCAACATGAAAATAACAACATGCACCTATGGGAATCATATCTACAAAATGAGTAGATGTGGGAAAGAATAAATAAAACGATGAGAGTGGCAGAACAAAAACAACCACCACTATTATATCATCATCTCAGACATCCTAGTTTTGTATGGGATTTAGGTAACACCCTTTATAATCTATATCCAAAAATATATGAATTGGTTCCATGATGTTCTACTACTATGGAACCCAATAGGGTCCCTTAGATCATGAAATGGATGTGGAATCCATCTAATTATTTTTTAGTTCTATACATTAGAAGATGTATCCCTCTTGGGAACCTCAAATTCAGAACCACAGTCACTCTAGGGGTGTCTATACCCCCAACCAAGTTGTTTTTTTCTATGATTTGTCCACATAGGAATATATAAATGAAACAAATTCAATATCGATCATAATATATAAACATGATAGGTCAGGGTTATACTCACTAAATCAATGGAAATTTCATTCCCACCATGGGACAAATGACTCATATTAAATACAAGGGTTATTAGTGACCCCTGGAATTCATCCACTATAAATATCCAATTAAATAAATAAATAGAACACTGATTAAATTTAATAGTAGGATTCAAACATTGGGTAGATCCCAAGCATACACATAATACCATAAAAAGATTAAATAAAAAGGTGTAGGTATGAAAAACAACATACCATTAAGAAGAATTATATTTATAAATAGCCATCAAAATGTATATCAAAGCTCACTAACATCAAAGCCATGTTTTATCAGCATAAAAGATCATAAATGATAGTTTAATTCTCATTTATAGTCCCAATCATAAATTAAACAATTATATAATAAATTATAAGATAAACAAATAATATGTGATAACTCACTAGGAAAAGATTACTCAATGTGAGTTTCAGTAACCTCATGCAGAAGGTTTACCATAGTATCCTTGACATATTTCTCATGTATTTCCATAAAAAATGATTTCCAATAAACATATTAAATAAATATTTTTATAATTTAATTAATTATAAATACACCATGGTAACATTCCTCAGTGAAAAGGCATGTGGCAGAGTGTCGGCAGCCTCCGAGGACATCCTCTTCATAAGAAGAAAAAGATCCCTATCACCATAATCTATTTACACTATTCTATGCTTGAATAAGGATTAAAAACCCAAACCTGGGATGTCGAGAATCATAAATTTAGATAGGATGAGACAAAATAATCTTACAATAAGATAATTTATTCTTTATACCCCCATGAATGGCCATAAAAACACCTCCTTGATGGGGTTTAATGAAATGAATGATGGGAATGAACTGCCAAGTTCGACTGACATTTTATGTGAAATGAAATAGGGTGATTCCCCCTTAATTATTATAGGAAAAAAATGGAAATTTCAATATTTTAATGGAAGATAATGTTTTTATATGGGTTTTCCAAACCATTCATAATCTATGTAGTTGGCAATTTTTTGACCCTTCCATAAATTGTGATTTCATTTCATAATTTAATAGACCTTATTACATCGTTGTATTATATATGAAATATATTTTAAATAATATACATTACTTACATTGGCCTATCTCATGGTTAATTAAATTTCTAACTTGTACCAAATGGCCCACATTGTTTGGTGAAACGTTTATTCCTGATCATGTGCCAACCACACCGTATTGGATATAACTTTCCAAAACATGGTTTTCAAAACACGAACCCCATGGATGATCCCAGAATCAGAATGCTATATTTCATACCTAAAACCATATATAAATACCCTATTTAGAGGCATAAAAAACTATTAATTCCAATTCTAAATCTCTTATCATGATTTGACCAATCCTCTTATTGAAAATTAAATTGATTTTGAAATTTCAATGTCAGAAAAGAACATGATTTTTTATCCCACACCATCATAAAACTTTTCTTCTACAAGAATCCTTTATGGGATTCATAACCAAAAGGATAACCAAATTGTGTAATTTAGTTACTTTTACTTGACATGTTATATATCATAATTCCAAATGCCCCTCCAATAAGTACTTTAATTATACGGTTCTTAACCGCAAAAATCGAGCCTATATTCATTACTAAATTCTAAACAATAGGATGGAAATTATCTAAACCCATCTATCTTATGATAAGATCACATAATTGCCTCATCCAAAATGAAATAAATGGAACTAATATCTAAAATTTATTTCATTCATGATCATTTATAATCCACAATACTTTCAAACCTGTAATTGGCTAAACAGACACTACTATAGAGGGATAAAAACCCTCCTAGAATGTGATTTCAAAGTGAAAAATCATATCACCCATAGTGATACATACCTAAATAAATTATTATATATGATTTTTTAACTCCACATGATCAAGATAATTCTTTCCCATCCATCTATTCCTTGAAATTATCTAGATAACCCTTGAAATATAACCATCATCACTAAACTGCATGCCTGGTGTGGTTTATCATCGATCCCATTTAACTATATGATTAAATTAAAACTGATCCACATCTGGAAGATCATTAATGAAACATATCATCACATACCACTGACAAACCATCCAAACAAAGATTATGATGACTTTATCTGACGTCACACGATGATAATTGTTAAGAACAATCACTATAGTTCATAACTGATTCCAAGTGACATTTCATGTACAATACATATCAAATTCATTTCGATAGAAATCAATAGCATGGACATGTACATGAAATTCACTAGTGAATCCAATTATACAATGATACATTTGTAAAACAAAATTGAAAATTCCACTAAACATCTATTGAAAAATGTCGTCAGTCCCTGACCCTTCTATGGTTAGGTTAAAAAGTTGGTTCCCACCATGACACTCCACACTTTAGGATAATTTTTGTCATCACACCCCCAAAAATTGATCCAAATCAACGTATATAAATTCCCTTCCCCTTTTGTGCATAACCAATTGTTGGTCATGAAATACACTCATCCTAACAACTAATGTAATCATCAAAATATCACCCATTCCCATTTAAGAAAATTGTTTCCATGTGAACCCTGAATTTCTTCTAAAATGAAGGTCACCACCAACACAAGACCAATGACTCTCTATCAACTATATTGATTTCCAAATACAACTCCTTGAGAACAGGCTTAAATGGGTTTTCATTAAATTATGAATGTAATTTATATATAGATCAGAAAATATATGGTTCTCTCTTAGAATACTCAAGATGATATGATGATATTGGTCATGATCTTCGTTAAATATAGAGTACACTAAGATTGTTTGATTGAAAAGAATATGTAGATGAAAAAATACAAGAGAGGTTAATTTTATGTTTAAACTCATATGTTTATAACCATACATTTTTTTGTTCAAATGATTGTATTCGAATTTTTTTCAAATCACCTATTTCATAATGATACAGAAAATTGACGGTGCCCTAGGGTATGCTAATAAGGACATCAAAATACGATTGATTAAAATATGATCATTATGTCACATTTCACCAAATATATGTTTTGATTTTAATGTATATAGAATATAAACTACAGTAAATGATATAATAAGAATCACAAGAATCATAGTAAGAGTTTAATACAAAATTATTGTAATTAAAGATATTAATATAAAAATAATAACAATAAAAAAATGAAAATATATAATCACTCAATTTCTATTTCAATATTAGTACAAATCAAAAAAAAGTAATAAAAAAGTAAATGAATATTAAATTATTTTAACCCAAATATAACTATATGTAATAACATAGGATATAGGTCCCTTGATTTATAATTTCAAGAATATCTATCTCACCCACCCCATTGAAATCTAGTAATATAAAAATAATCTTAACTTTGTCGAACTATCCTTATAAGCCATCGATGAGAAAAATATTAGATCAACTCTATATTGCTCTCCCTAGAAACCCTCGATCAGGAATGTTATTAGATCCTCAATCTTCCAAGGTGCAACATCCATCGATCAAAATCACCAAAAATAGATTCACACAAATAAAAACAAACTCTAATAATAGAATGTCATGAAAAATTAGTACAATTGGGAGAACATCATATCACTAGCACAAAATAGAAAAATCACCAAGGACCGCACACATTGTCAGTCGTTGTACATGTGTTGTGCGAGTTGAAATGATGAAATGACTTGGTATTTATAGGAATTCCTTCTAATGGTCATATTTATCTCCAATGGTTGGATTTTCATGGAGATTATTTGGATAACCAATACACCTAGCACTTAAAAGGCATATTATAACTGAATTTATGATATGTTTTTTACTAGAAATGTTTCTTTACATTGTGATCATGTTTTTCTGTGGAAAATAAACTGAAATGTGTCTTATGATAATAATTATGATTTTTTCAATGATTTATATTTATAAAATTTTTAATATGATTACGATACTTTGGTCTGTACTAAATACAAAACAAATTGAATAACAATCTATTTTCAAATGATGTGTACGATATAAATTATATCTATAATCAATATTATAATCATGGAAATTTTCATTAATATAATTCTCATTAGTAAGATATTTATATTATGCATACTCATTAAAAATATCATAATGATATAATATAGTTTTATTTTCCTATGTAAAAATACTAAATGTATGTATCGTAATATGAACATTATTTCTATGAAAACATTTTAAAAATACCTAGGACATGAAAGAGTGAAAAATTAAATATTTTTGAAAGTATTTTAGATTTTTAAAACAAAGGTAATTGAATATAAAAAATAGAAATTTGAATCAACAATATCCCCCATTTTGGAAATCACAAACCATAAGACATTAATATAAAATACCATTAAAAAACATGTTTCTTATACACTGCTTAAGAATATTCATATTCAAAAGAAAAAAGATATACATATATCCACTTGAATTTATAAATCATCTGAATTCAATAGTGAATACTACTAACTCCTCTTAAGATAATAAATTCCCCAAGGGTAATATTATCTTTCTTTATAATTTTCTCACCTCTTTTCATAAATCAACCCCTTACATTATAATTATATACTTTTATATAAATCTCACTATCTTTTTGATTTTAAAAAAGGAAAAGGTAAAACTATTATAACACCATAAAAGGGATAGAGAAATATTATATGTAAAGCCTTAAATTAATTTATTATATAATATAAATGAAATAGAATTAATCCAAATGAATTTGAAGACATTAAATATATTTTAATATATTTGATGTATAATTTTCTTTGACATTTTAAGAAAAAATTCAATAATAGTTCATAAAATCAAAACATTCCCATGAGATTTAACATGATTGTTTTTATCATTTTTGAAATCCTTTTTATCCTCTTTCCGCATTTCAAGAAACAATTTTTGAGTCTAAAACATTACATATTGATCTAAAATAATCATATCCTGATTTTGATAAATTTATTCAGGGGAGTTAAAAATACAAAACATTTATTACTATTATGGATTTTCTTTTCCTAGGTATAAATTATCTTTTTATGAAGATAAAACCATTCAACTTAAGGAAATCTAGTCATTTATTGAACATAACGATTTCATTCAGAAAAAAGATAATACTTCTCAAATCGAATATTTAATATTTTTAATTATTTATCATTGAAACTACTAATTGAATTGAATTGGTCTTCCCATTTATCTTCTTGACTTATCTATACATGGTATATTCTAAGGTCCTAAAATTTTGATAAAACCATACTTTTTTTTGAAATTATCACTTTTTATCATGATGATGGAAACAAATACTTTAGTTAAATGTTTCCATATGTATTTAATTAATTAATATTAACCATTGTTATTTTCATCATCATTATGAGACCACATTACAACATTTTTGCATACCTTTTTGTGTTCTTCATCACTCTATTCAAAAACATTAAATTCAGTATCAGGATTGATCAATATATCCTTTAGAATTATAATTGAATACAATTTTTGTTTTGGTTTTTAGGAAAACTAACATTTTTTCCATGAGCATTGGAAAATAAGGAATATTAATTTCCATTATTTTTAAATTTTGAATAGTATATTGAACTAATTTGATTGATATTTTTTTATCTGAATCACTATCTTCTTCCAATCCAAGATGCTCTCTATAATGGGAATTAACGACCACGTATTCTAAATCATAATTATGATATTCATCAGAGTTATTATCATCAAATTTTTTAGAAATATGAATGACAATATCAGATTTTATTCGTTGAGTAGCTCATTATGAGGAATCAACTCCCACATATCATATCTTTTAATATGTTTTTTGGAATTTCTCAAGGCTAATGTATTGGAGTGATATCATCATTTTTATTTTCATTTTCATCCTTTTCATATTCATAATCATCCTTTAACTATTCACTTTCCACTTTTTCTTCAACTTCATCTTCACCAACATCTGGATCAATTTTTTTCTTCTCGGTGTCTTAATTTTTCATCTAAAAATTATACATGTATATCTTTTAGTAGAACTGATTCTTCACCAACTATTTTCTTATCTTTTATATTTTCTTGGATATAGGTAGTAATCATACATACTTTAATAGGTTCCCTGAGTATGATTACAACAATTTAATTTTCAACACTTTTGATCAATGTATCAATGAAAAAAACATCATAATTTATCTTTGTTATATTTATTTAATCTCTTCTTTTTTAACATATTATTTACTAAGAATATTTTTAGTTATGGCCTCCATATGATCAAGACCGAATGGAGGGTCTCATTATTTCCTTTCATATTTCATTCACATATATTATGATGAAACATTTTAAGATTCTTTCCATTGTTTCTTTATATGCATGTAATAAAGAGACATGTTCTTCTTTTACTCTTCTATGATATTCAGTATGATATATATTTTTTAATTGTTGACTACCTTCAACAACTCCATTTAATGGTTTGGATTCAGAATGTTTCAAAAGATATTGACTCTATATCAAAACCAAAATTTATCCTCTTCAATTTATAATCACTAATAAGAAGAATTGTAATTTTCATCAATACAGATATGACTTCAACATTAAAAAAATTCATTCTCTGAGATATAAACATGCTTATGTTCCCTCAAAACATTATCAACTGAGATTCAATGGCTCTAGATATTTGGTTGTTCATTTTTCGAAATATATAACCGATAAATATCAACATTATAATGTGGAAATTATAATCATGAATCACGATATCAACAACCGTTAGGGTTTTTGAGTCACCTTTTCAGGGAATAAAAAACTTTTTCCTTTCACCAACATATGTGAAGAAAAAAAGAAACACATATTGTTGGTACACCAAGGAAATTAGTGACTTTTTTCACATACATTATTAATTATTTTCTGTACATAGAAAAATATATCCTTAAATATTTATTTTCTTTAACAAAACTACAAAAAAAAATTAACATCATTAACATGGATATGATTTTGATTTTTCCCAGGATATTATAAACAAACTGAATCCCAACCTTGAAATCTAAAACCCCCTTTTACCAAATAATCATACTTGTCAAAAAATAATTCATAACTGACCTTTATTTGGAGACAATCATATTTAAGAAATCGTTAGGAGCCATTGTTTTGAAAGATGATGTAGTGGATTCTGACATGAGATAAAAAACATTTTATATGTAATAAAATTTCCGAACTGATCTATATTAAAGTGTGGAATATATTTAGATAAAAAGATGAGAAATGTATTGTGGGATAGGTTTTGTGTCCCCTTTATATAGGTGAAGAATTATTATTATTAAAAATATAATGTATAGATAAAATCCAAGGGATTTGACAATTTATAAAATTGATCATATGAGTTTTAAAAAAACAAACTTATCATATACAATAAAAATATGATATAGGTATTTTTAAAAATAACAAACATTTTATGGAATTCAAATATTTTGTTATTTTTTTCACTTGTTGATTCAATATAGATCTTTTATTTTCAATAATTAGTTATTGAATAGAAGAAAAATATAAGAAAAAACTAGAGTATGAAAATTTTAATATGAAAACATTTGAGGACGAAAATTTTGAGTAAGAAAATTTTGAGTATGAAAAATTTTAGTATGATAAAATTTGAGAATGAAAAAGGTTTGTACAAAAGGTTTTAATATGAAAACATTAAGGTTAAAAAAATTATGGAAAATTTGATTATGAAAATTTGAGTATGAATAGTATGGCATATAACATTTGAGTATGAAAATTTTTGGGAATGAACATTTTGAGCATGAGAAATTTATGTTTGAATAATTTTCAAAAACATAAAAATTAAGTATGAAACGTTTTAACAAAAAAAAGAAATTATAAAAACAATTGAGTGAAAAATATATGAGTATGAAAATTTTTGAGTATAAAATATTTTAAGGAATATTTCTTCTAAAATATCAAACATATGTAATCTACTATTTTAGGGGAATAAAATAATTTAAAGATATGGTTTGAACATGAATTATATGTAAATAATTAACTTAAATTGATCATTCCAAGATCATGTTTAATGTATTCAAATATATTGGAAGGTAATTATTTTGTAAAAATACAAGAAGGTTGTTATTATGTTCTGATAAATTCGAAAATGATATCTCTTTTTTTATACATACGAATGTGATGCATAATATCTTGGTGTTTTTCATGAAAATGTGAACTTTTATTTACTAATTGTAATACAACTTTTTTGTAAATAAATGAATTTTATTTTTTTTACTCATGATATAGTGATGGTGTGTCTGTTGTATCCACAACACCCAAGCACAAAAACATCCCGCTAGCACATATTTAGCTTCTGGAGCAGAATGTCCTACAATTTTTTGCATCTTAAATGAATATAAACCTACTTAATCTATTAGGAATGGAAATTATTTATATTTAATTTATCAACATTTCTTAAAAACAAAAAAGTCAACATCCAAAAAATGTTTCATTAAAAATAATTTCTAGATGAATAAAAAATACCTCATTCAATTGTTCCTATTAAATAATGTAAAATTCATTTTTCATATTTAAAATGGTATTATTTTAGTTTTTATTTATCCCTTAATAATAATAACACACAAAACATTAATTATGGATGAATTTTGTTTTGTATATTAAACTTTCTATCGTACATATAACTTTTATTGATCAACTATTTTCCCAACTTTATCGATATCAAGCGTATTTGTCGTACCAATTGGGGTACTAATAATTATATTATTTTAATATCCATATATTTTAATATGATATTTGATGTACATATTTTGAGATATATAAGTTTCATTTGGTTTTTGTGAAATTTAAAAACCATTAAAAAATGTGAACTCACCAATCATAATCATCTCAAACTCAGATTTAATATTATCATGATGATAATTTGTTAATGATTTTTGAGTTGATATGAATATAATATCCATAACATATATTTGAAAAATGAAAATGTATTTTTACTTTTTTATTAAATGGGTTGGACTAGTTGTTCCCTTAACATAATTGTTTTGTAAATAAAATGTTGTTCATCAATCGTTCCATGATCCAGGTGCTTGTGTAAGCCCATATAAATCATTAGTAATAATATAAATGAAATAACAATTATTTGTATCTTCAAAACCATGAGTTTGTTCCTAAAGATCATCCTCTTGAATATATTCTTCATGTAAACCACACTTCACATCCATTTGAAAATGTTTTAAAATTAAGAACACGATATATTCTATAAGAATTCGAATAGATTAAATTCTGGATTCCAGTACATAGGTTGTTTTATATTATATTCCATCTAGTTGATTATAACCATTGGAATAATGTTTTATGTTTTTTTAATAATTATTTCATTTTCATCACATTTGTGTCTAAAATCCCAATTTACTACAATCACAGTTGTTTTTTTGTATTTCGACCAATGTCCGAAAATTGTTCTATTAGAGTCAATTTGTGTTATCTTTCATAGCCTTAATCCAATATTCATCAGCTAATGAATCATCAAGAAATTTATAAAGGAATTTAGAATGTAAAGAAACATTTTCTACCTAATCTCTCAAATAACTTCTATTAATTATAGGTTAATCAACTTCACCAATGATACTATCACTATGATGGTTCCTATGAAACATATAACATGGGATTTATAAAACATGTTCATCATCATAAGGTAGATAATCATTTAGATAAAAATCATAAAAAAATTATAAGTATTATCCTTCTTCGATGAATCTTCTATCAATGGTTGTGGATCATATTTGGACCCCATATCCAAGGATGTTGGTTGGGTTTGTTAAAACATATAAGAATTGGTTCATCCAATTTTCCATTTGCAATTCCCTCAATAGTACAAGATTTATTTTTAAAAACACAATATGCCATAGAATTGTTGAATAGCCTAAGAGTATACCTTTTTCATATTTTGGTTTGAAATTTTGAAAACATTGTTTTTTTATTCAATATGAATTCATTTCATTAAAATACTCTAAAGTGTGAAACATTTAATGTGCAGCCTTTCTAGAACTCATAATGTGTTTTATTGAGAAATGGTCGAATTAAAAATTGATTTATAGAATAGAATGTATTACTAAAATTTCAGTCATGAAATATTTAGCAATTGAGTATTCACTCAACATGGTTCTTGTTATTTCTTGATGAATATGATTTATTCGTTAAATAATTTCATTTTTATGAAGATTTCTATTAGATGAAAAGTTATGAGTGTTTTCTTTAAAACTAAAAAATGTCTTAAAATCATAATTTACAAATTCTCCATCTTGATCACTCTGGATAGTTATCAAGGGATGAGTCTTCTTATTTTTTTTATTTGGATAAAAAAGTTTTTAATGGAAAAAATTCTTCATAATTCATTTAAATAAAATATACCCATGCATATCTAGAGTAATCACCAAATATAACACTTACATATTACATTACTCCAATACTAATGGGTTTTGTGTGACTGAATAAATCTATATGCACAAACTATAGAAAATTATTCATTGAGACTTCACTAATAGTTTTAATGATTTACTTATGATTCATTCCATATTTAAAAGGGTCACAAAATTTTGAATAATCAAATATATGTTTTGGAATAACGATAAAGAACCTTTTTTAGTTAATTTAAAAATTTTCATATGGTTATAATATCCTAACATTCTATGTAGTAACAAATACTGATATTTCATTTCAATAATTCAATGTAAATCATGGCTCCTAATGTCTTGCAAGTTATGTGTATAAGCATTCTCATATCGATGGGTAGAAAGAATGAATCCATCCTTAGATATGTGCACTACACATTTATCATTCCATAAATTCACAAGGTATTTTTCATTACATAATTGAATTATTATTGTAGGGTTGTTCTTAAAACCATTTATAATCAATGATTTAAAAATATATATTTTCCAGGATTAATAATGACCCCAACACAAAAAATAATTCCTTGAGAAATGTCTCCTTAGTTAACTTATGCATATCTCATTTAAATAATGTTTTTAAAGAAGTATTTTTTACCAGTCATATGCCATGAACAACCACTACCAAGTTACCATGTATTGGTGTTGTTATTCATCCTTGGTTTTCTTGAAAAAAATTATTAGACTTTTATAACCTAAACCTGCATGTTTCAAATTTTTTTGAAAAAAATATAATAGGAATCCACATTTGGTTTTGAAAAATGTGATTTTTGAAATAATTATGATTGAATTTTATTTGATGAAGTTTTTTTATTCTAGTGACATCTACTTTCAATTTTTTTAACAGGGTAATTTTCAAGAACATTGATTTCATTATTAAAAATAGGATTTCTAAGAGTCTATCCCATTATTGTACTATTACGATGTGGATGAAGTTTTTTGAACATTTTATCAAACCTTAATTACCAGTGTTATAGTTTGACAAAAGTTTCGTTAAATGTAAATTTTTATACATTTGTTTTATAACTAAATTCTTATCCACATATTTTTTATTTTTAGAGGTGGGTGTTTTTTTCAAAATCATTTTTCTCATAAATTATGTTTTCAAAATCATTAAAAAATTTATCTTTCTCAAAATTTTATTTTTCAAGGTTTTTATAAATATAATTAAATTCAAATTCTATAATATCAAGATACTTTGATGGAAATGATGCCTATTTTGAAAAAATATGTATTCTATTTTTTCCCATATTTCGTTATAACTATACCATTTCATTTTAATGTAATCTATAAAATCTAGATACATAATCATAGAAAGGTATATTATTATCATCTGTTGAGGATGATTATCCATTAGAATATATATAAATTTTCTCATTAGGATTGTTTTCATTTAATGTCATATTTTTAAACAAATCAGATAATGTACCTTATACATAAGATAATGATTTTCAAAAGGTATTTTTGCATCGATACCAATATTAAATTATCCATAATTTTCATTTTATAAAGAATCATCAGAATAATCATCTCTACTAGCACTCAAAATTTCACTAGATTTAAGACATTCTTTCCAATTGACTTGTAATTCTTTTTTGGATTTCTTTTAGAATGGTTTTTCTTTCTATATTTTTTTACCTTTAGAAAATCAGTTATTATATATAAATTTCATTTAAATTCAAAATATGTAACTTCATTCTTGATACTACATTGTATTTAAAATTTAATAAAGTGATACTAAAAATCAATTATAACAAATATATTGTCCATTCATCCATCCATAATGGCCACCTCATTCTCAGAATGTTAAAAATCACTTTAATCTGATTGAGGATCATATTTTTTCATTTTTTATGTAACATCCTTCTAATGAATCTAATAATTCAATTAATTAGATGTATAAGCCAAATAACTAATCCATTCATTTTGTTTACATTCTCAGCATCTTGTTCCAGCCTATCCTCAAAGTGGAAAATATTTCTAAATAAACCATCATGTGTAATAATTTAAATCTTCATATATTCAATGACTTTTATTCTGTTTAATTAATATTTATTATGATTTATTTAAAGAATATTTTAAAAAAATAATCCTTTTATCCTTTTTCAGCCATAGATATTAAACTATTAATTATTTTTCATAAGACATGGTTGTACCATAACAACCATTTCCCCAGAAGGAAATTAAAAGTCTAAACAATTAGCACTTAACATATCTCTCTTAGTCTCAACAACATTAGAAGTTATAAAATGAGTGAACTTTAGCATCATCCAAATATTGTTAGCTGAATCACAAAAATATATCTGAATATATATGTTTCTAGTCACAGAAGATAAAAAATTATTCCTTAACTTTTAATTTGGATGATATTCTAGATTTTCCTATTTGGTAACACACTGGATTTCATTGTCATGAATTTTTTATTCACAAGTCTTCATAACAAAATTATAGTCCTCTATGTTAATAAAAATAGTATTCATTCTATCCCTCAAGTATTCGTAATCATTATGACCAATGATTGGGGGTCTGGTTGTATAGATATTATCATTTAAGCCAACATTTAGTCCTTCTACCCTTTAAAATATATACAAACCAAATTTTTCGTACAATATAAATTAGTTTTATAAATATTTAAAAAAAATTATAATAAGAAATAATAATATCTATATAAGTAATATAAACCTTCTCTAATACCAATTAATAAAGAAAAATGTATATATAGATGTAAACAATACATGAAGTGGGTAAATTTTAGGTTTTAAGACATTTGATTTAATCATAATATAATTTACATTAAAATTGTTTGCATTTATAAATTCAAAAAAACCCTATCATAGTTAAACTACAATTGGACTGGGCCCTTGGTTGTGATCATAATCAGGTTGATTTTAATAATATTATTATGTTATACGTCACTAAATAGATGATGAAATCGTAATGCATGTAAAATCGTAATCAGAGTAAATGATGTAATGAAAATCATAAAAATCATATTCTCAATTTCATAAAAATGTCTCATAATCAAATAATTGATGCTAGATGGAATACAAATATATAAATCAATATATAAAATTAATCAATTTATTTTACTATTTCACCAGAAATCAAAAAATAGTTAATAAATCGAGTAAAAGAATATTTAATTGGTTAAAGCCAATGAAACTTGTTTCCAATAACCTAGGATACTGGTCTCTTTATTTATAATTGACAAAAAAGTAAAACTTACCCAGACATGGGTAATCCATCAATATAGAAATTATATTTAATCTATATTTCTATCAATGAAATCCCTCACTCACAAAAATATAGGAACAACTATATCTTTTTATCCCCACAAGCCCTCAATAAAGAAGGTGATCAAATCATCAGTTTTCCTAACATTAGAATCATTAAATCATAATCACAAAAATTCGAATATCACAATGAAAAATATACTCTAATATTACAAGGAAAAGTAACAAGTAGTTCACTTGTGTAAACATTAGTGATCTCATACACAGAAGAAAAATCATAAGAGATCTCGCACAATGTCAGTTTTTAACAGGTTTCATGTGTGTCAAAATGTAAAAATGACCTGATATTTATAGTTATTCCTCCAAATGGTCATATTGATATCCTATGGTCATATTTATACTATGACTTTATTGCGGAACTGTACACATGAAACTTCAGCATTCATATGATAACTGAATGTACAATATCCATTTGATTAATTTTTTTTTCTTATATTGAAATCATGTTTTGTAGATATTAAAAACAAATTGAAATGAGTTTTATGATATTTATTATGAGTGTTAGTACGATTTATATTGATATCATTTTAATCTAATTACAAAAATATTTTGAGTAAAAACTACTAGACTTATTGAATAATAATTAATTTTCCAATGATTTTTGTGATATAAATCATATCCAGACTCGGTATGATAATCATAGACATTTTCATTACTATAATATTCTTGTGTATGATATTTATCTTATGACTAATTATTATGAATATCATAATCATAGAATATTATTTTATTTATATATGTTAACATATTTAACGTACATATGGTAAAATGCAATATGATTTCCATAAGAACGTTGCTAAAATACTTTGGACATTAAAGATTAATAAATTATATATTTAAGAACGAGTATGTGATTTAATAAAAAAGTAATGGAAAAGTAAAATGCAAACATTCAACTCATTAGGGATTCTATTATTTGTGGTATATATCACTCTATCGAGCTATTAAAACCTCATAATAGGGAATACATGTCAGCAATCAACTCATGATGCCACTTATCTGAATAATTCATGTATGTGTCCAACCATCGGTCTACAAAATCACAGGACCCAACTTATTCAAAATTCCTCCTCTACCATAGAAAGATGTTCCACATTTTTATCCCATATACTATGAGACCATTCATGAAAAATTTATTTAAGACCATCGATCATCATCTATCACATGGTCACTCAAAATCTTATTATTGAAATGGTACCCTATGTAATTGATACACACAATCATCAGATGACTCATGATTCCAAGGGCCATCCATTAATAAGTCCATTATGATTGTTCTATGAGGAATGTATATCTCATTAATGTTATATCTACTGTTAGAAATACTCTTGAAAATTAGACACCTCTCTTGTTCCATGATTCATTAAACAAGAGCTCATTTCATGGAGTAATTTGTTTTTCAAAATTAACCTGTCAAATTAACAAATTTTGGTCAATGTGTCTAAGAACATGAATAGTCCCACTTTTTGGGCTTGGTCTAGATAAACAAGAACCCCATGTTGTTTCTCATAAAAAGGATGTCTCAACATATGAATATCACAAAAAATAATCACCATCTATGAATTGGCCTCAAAACTAGTGTACAACTAAGATTGTATCTTAAAATAAATCTCAAACCTAGGAAAACCCCTCTCACATGTTTCACTCGACCAAACTAAATTTTTAACTACATGGTTTTGAGTCAAAAATATCTATTTTGTAGGACTCCCCCACATACATATAGATCAAGACTCATGATATGGTTACTAGGTCCTACCAAATTTCCCAAAATTCTGAACCTCGCTAAGGTCATATCTCAAAATTAATATTCCATAAAATCACTCAAATAAATTAATCTAACTCACTTATGAACCCTCTTTAACATATATAAGAGTATCATGAACATAAGAGGTTCAAAAACCAATCAACAATGGAATACCAGACCCTTGATCCTCAACAAGTAACCTCATATAGGACTGATCCCTTAAGGGGCGTGATATAAACAAATAAAACAATTATTAACTAACACTAATTTGGAATCTATAAATGCTAATTCCCCCTAGAATTTATAGTTCAATAAATCTTTTAGGTTTATATTAGTATATTGATATAAGATCCAACAAAAAAACCATAAAAAAGTTCAATTATGTAAAATATAATAGTAAGCTAAATTGGAAAGCATCATATATGTTTCTATTAATTTTTATGTATCGTCACCTAAAATTATATTAGATAAAATTTAAACATGAAATAAATATTCTGATGACATTGAAAGGAAAAGTTCAAAAAATACATAGAAAAAATCAGCTAAATGGTCTATCTCATTGCAATCATAAGGTTCATTTTATATATAATTTCATTCCGTGATAAGTGGGACATAACCCATATGTTTAGATAAACACATTAAATAAAAAATAATATAAAAAATCTCTATAAGGGGTCCAAAAATCGGTCAACATTTTCAATATCAACATATTATGGTCACAAAAACTATAGTGAACAATAACTTATTCATTATCCACATTATCAAATATTTCATTATTCATCCACATAGCTTTCCATCAGAAGAAAATATGTATACATGTTTAGAATAATGAGTTGAATTCCACCAAGAATAAAAAAGGAAAAAACCATTGTGCATATTGCTAAGAAATTAAACAATTTTCGTGTATCATCATGGATAATAGCATACTATATTCCTTAATACAAGTTGGATGTATATTAAAAATATATTTCATGAGACACATCCTCTATTTTCTTTAAAAGGGTGAAAAATAAAAAATTTCCTCTTTCTAATTCTATGAGAACCATGAATACATAATAAATCATAACATCCCAAAAAAATTATCATTAAAATAAAATATAATATACAAACGTAATATCACATATTAAAAACTACGTTCCCATAACCTCAGAAACATGGTTCCCTTAATAAAGAATTTGTTCTAGATGTACCATTCCTATATACATTACTCAATCAGAAGCATTTCAAATAATAATTTCTACTATATCAAAAATAGAAATACTATATAAAATTAAGATATTTTATACCAATTTTCAATGTCATGGCCCGGATGCACTGAAATCGGTGCCCCAAGACTATTCACCAAAAGACCAACACTGCAAATTTCCATATCCTAGAGGATGATAACTAGAAGTAAGGACCCAATGTGTGATCATGGAGATACCATGTCATGTATATATATTTATATGAATATATATATTCCACCACAAATATATATATATATGTGTGTGTGTGAGTAAGATTAAAAGTGTCATCATTCAAACCACAACTAATCCCTAAGTCCTTAATTGTGGTCTTCTAGATATCCTATGAATAAAGAATTGTTTTGGCTATTGTACCACATATACCATGTATAATTTACTCAAACCATGGGTCTATAATCCCGATCAATGATAAAAATATTTTACATCATTGGAAATGTATATGAAGAATCCATGTATTCACAGAGGGCACATTTCATCATACATTATTTCTCTTGTACTCTCCTGCAATCAGAAGAATGATGTATTATAGGAAGTATCTTGAAAATGTTTAAATGTTTACTATGTTTATTTCCATACCAATCATGCCATATATATCTATTCTGATCTATGAGTCATTGGTTCTAGTAAGTATGATCTCATAATATCATCACATAGATAATAACCAAGGAGATGATCCTTTTCTGATCATTAGTGATTTTTCTTTCAATCTAGGTATTTCCACAGTTCCTGTCTAATAAACTATTTAACTTCCATCTCTCAGACTATTTCAAAATGTGTAGCACTAGTGCATTCAACGGACCATAGATATCATCCTAATAATAATTTAGGAGAGTTTAATCATCCTAAAGTGAATCTTAAAACAATAATGGGGATCATAATGTCCAATACCATGGTAAAGTTCGACGCATAAGACAAATCCTAAGAAGTACATTTAGGAATCCTTGTAATATCAATATTGTATTCTCAACATTAATATCTCATGAAGTATATTATAGAATCCAGAAAATATTACAATCAAATAAGATGATCATATCTAGATCATTGAGTGTACATCTATGTATCTTTGAGGTATTCCAATTCACATCAACATCATTAAATAAAATAATAGGAAACAAATATGTAAGTCATAGATTTATCAATTTTAACCATGTGAAAGAATAATTAAGATTCCAGGGTGGAGAATTGAAAAAACCCTACATTATAGTCACTTCCTTTTAGGAATACACATTCAATATGTGTTCTAGGTGACACCTACTACCATCTCTACCGAAACCCATACTAATTAGTTTAGCATTTTATAACTATTTAGGTACCCACATGGGTCCCATAGATCAATACACTGAAATCGAATCCTAATCAGTATACTATAGGTCCATACAAAAGTAGAGGTATCCCTCTTTAGAACCATTAATTCAGTACCACAGTCTTTCTAGGTCTCTTTACCGCTCCAAAATAGTTCTATTTTTCTATGATTCATCTACATTGTCTTATATAGTAGATGAAATACCTTAAATTCATAGTCTCACCACTTAATAGAACCGGTGTCTACTCAATGTTTCAATAGCTATGTCTTGGTCACAACTAGTCAATGATTGGTGCTAGTTAGAATGGGTTATTTTTTACCCCTTTAATTCATCCACTAAAAATATTTAATTAAATATTTAAACATTCCATTAAATATGTTGAATAATGGGTTTCTCCCTCAGGGGTGAGTCCAGTATTACACATAATAACTTAAATATGAGAAAAAGAAAAATTGGATTGTATAACATACCACATAACATTATGAATAAAAACATTTATAAATTGATAGCAATATTTTCATCCACAGTCATTGATATAAAAGATATGATATAGAATATTCAATTATCCTACCTGGTAGTAGAGAACACTCGAATAGTCTGAGATACCAAGTACACCATTTAAAACATTAATTATAAAATAAAAACCAAATGTATTAATAGGTTATAATTCCCCGAGAGCTCATTCATCGATGTAAATAAGAGAAGTCACATTTGGACTGTAACACCCCAAGCTTCCACGGTACGATTCACTTTGAATAATACAGTAGTGTGTGTCGTACGCAACTTCGAGATTCTAACACACTACGACCAATCAAAGTAGCCGTTATGAATAGTAATACCCACTTTTTGAAATTTAATAAATTTTATCTCTCAAAATGGACTTCATTTTTGGATTCGGAATAACTAAATTAGCCTAGGGTAAAATTTTGGTACTTTTTGGATAACATTTATATTTTGATGAATAGTGAAAATTACTAAATTTTAATTAATAAATTTTTTTATTCAAAATAATTAATAGTGATAAATTATGAATTTGAGTATTTCTAAAGTATATTTAGAATATATTTTTACCATTTAATACAAATTTTGTCATTGTATATAATTTCACATTTAAACTAGACATAAACAAGTGTCATTCTTTTGATAGTTATTATTTCATAAAAACACGATTTTTGTTTTGACAACTGGAATTAATTTTAAATTAATTTCATCCACTTCTATGTTTTGAATTTAGAAAAATGTATTCCATATTTAGAATCAGGAGTTCCAAATTATGTCAATATGTATGTTTTATTTTTTGTAATTTTGAATAATTACTTCGGTAAATATTTTATTTACCATGGTTAAAGGGAAAATCCGGTAAATAAGGGAAAAAATAATATTAAAATAATAATAAATTACCCTAAAACGTGTCCCAGACCTATTGGTTGATACATGGCCGATCATGGGAATCTATGGGTCTATTTTGGGACCCCATGGATCAACTTGTAAGTGACAATGACACTTTATATTAATTAAGTTAAGTAAATACAAAAATGACATAAGCATATATCATTTAGAAAAAAAATTAAACAGGGTTATATATGTTATATTGTTTACTATAAATATTCATAAGAAAGATAAAATTATTTACTACAAAATGGTATTTTATTAATAATTTTTAGACCTTGAATAATTAAATTTATTTATGACACAATAATAATGCAGTATTTTCTTTATTTGTGAAAGAATGAAATAATTAGTATTATAAATGTTAAAATAAATATAATTTGGAAGTTTGGATTCCATACACGAATTTTATTGGTTAATATGACATTTTAGGATTGCTTAAATAAATTTGTTTCGAATTAATAAAGTTTTTAAGACTTCAACAAAATCAATTATTTAATATTTTCAGAATTGACATAAATGAGTTTTTAAAACAAATATTATATTATTAATTCATATTTTAATCCTAAAAATCTAATGTTCATAAAAAAAACTTAAATAATGATAGGTGTATCATTAATGGACCACTTAGGGGACTCTCGGATGTATATAGTATTTTTATTAACAATATAATATAAAAATACAAAGTGACAGGGTAAATGTCAAACTAATTAACTAAGAGTAAAAAATAAAAGATAAGGTTAATATAATGACCCATACCAGTCTAAAATCTATTGGTTGAAATTATTTAGACTCATCCTTACCTTATACTTTTAATAATCCACTTTTGATCTATTATAAACCGAATATTAATTTATTATAAAATAATACTTTATGTTTTTCCTAAAGAGCCCCACCTCCCCTTATAAATGGAAAAAACTTCTAACCAATTCTTAACACCTTAAAAGACTTTTGGTTCAGCCAAACCCTACCAAAATACTCTATCAACATCCCTCAATTCAACATACATGCCATATATTGATCTGAAATCCAACCTATGGAGCCTTTTTTATCAAATCAAAAGGAAGAACCCGATGAAGAGGTAATGTTTTCACAACCCTTTTTCAAGTCCCCTTCTTCTTAAACTTCTTCTTTCTTTGTTATTTCCTTTATAAAATAATAACTCCAGTATATTCTATCTACTGTGATGTTATTATAAATATGGTACAACCATATTCTGTATTCTATCCATCCTTTTAATGACATGTCACCATACAAGCGTACGTACGGCTTACCGTCTCCACATCGCGGTTTAATTGTTATTCAAAAACAATATTATTTGGATGGGTATGATAATGATATGTAATTGATGTAAATAATAAATATAACATTATAATGTTTCTGTATATATGATATACCATCCAATAATATATTATTTTAATATCACAAGAATGATATTGTCGCTCGTGCGTACGTACGGACTACCGTCTCCACGATCGCGATGAGATTCATTCCCCATCGTATACATGAAATTATAATTCTCATTTGATGATTAAAAATAATGTATAAGTACATGATATAATTATGGATATGAATACGATTCAACCAATCCCTTACAAACATGGCTTATGTAACAAAATATATAAAATAAACCGAGTGAGTTAACACACGAAACAATGATTATACTAAGATATTATTAAAAAATCAATGTTAAAAGATCATATATGATATCATATTAATTTATATAATTCTTTTAAAATTTAATAACAATTATTTCACCATTATATAGGAGGCTAATCTACCCTCATCCAAATAAAATTACAAGGTAAGTGTTTATTTCACAATCTCTTAATTATCTGAGGTTTTTTATACGTAATTATCTACTGGGACCTCTTTATCATCCACATCCATGTTTCTTAAAAATGTATTTCAAAACAATCTTACTATTTTAAAGAATATGGGTTAAAGTCATCTATACCCTTATTTGACTTTTTATAAGTTGTTTATAAAGGAATCTTTCCATCGTTTTCCCAAACAGGGTCCTTTTTACCCTTTTCTACAAAATTAAGGTAAGAATGTCTTTTTAACTTATACGGCGGGTGCAGCTATTTTCTGCTAGTATAAAATAATCAAATCTTCCCTTTCTAGATTATAAGAATATTTTCAATGTAAATGTATTATTTTATAATAATGAGACTTTTAAATGATTTCAAAAAAAGAGATATTTCTCTCAAATAGTTTTGATTTCATCTATGTCAACATCCTTTGATGGATTTTAAGCATATTTGTTGTTTATTATTATGATACAAAACATCCATATTGTATTGAAGGTTTTGTGATTTGTTTGACTATTGATGTGTTATTTTTATACCATTCATGGTTTCTAGAGAATGTATTGACATTTCATTTTCTAGTTTTAATACGAATGTTTATGTTATGTTTAAACCTGTTCGTATGAGGAATTCATTGGACATAATATGTGACGGGTGGAACCCGCTATAGATCCTCGATGCATCGGTAGGTCTCATGAGACAAACTAGTGTCTTGGCATGAGGCCTTGAAAAAATCTTATTTGAAGTCATGGCAAGAGGCCTTGGTTACGTGGTTATGATAGTCTGGCATTATGAATTTCTTCATTATGAAAGTGGTTGTTGATATTGCATGTGATTATTCTATTAGTAGAATATCCATGAGAATAATTAAATAAAATTATTTCATTTTATTTCTTCCATATTATGCTAAAGTTCAAGTTTAAAAGGATTTTGTTTTAGTTATACATTTCCTTAAAATTTTATGCTTATTTATGAATGTTTATGCTATATTGTTATCCTTACTGGGCATCTGAGCTCACCCCTTTCTATGTTTTATTTGTTCAAGGATGTGAATAATTATTTTATTAATGACCTACATGGATAGTATGAGGGGTTATGAGTGTGTACTATGGAGATTATGTTGTTGTAGTTTTCATTTTATCATGTAATGTAAACATTATGAATGTATTTAGTGATTCTAGAGCTACTAAAGTAATCGGTCATTCGAGACTTGATCTTTTGTGGCCATTCCAATGTTATGTACTAATTTACAGACTCTGGGTAACTGGGTTCAGGGAAATATAGTTGGTATCATATAATGTTTAGTACAACCCTTGGAAGCTAGATTTAGAGAAACTCTTATTAGATCACATAGACCTAAGATGGACTTTGAGGATTTGTTTATAAGAACTTCCTATAATTTTGTTATTGTAGTGATTTTTTAATTTTTATGAGAAATACATCCATATCTGTATATGAGAAGGTATAGGAGGCTATGGCATAGATGTAACTAGTTGTAAAACCTGAAAACACCTCTTTGATCTAGACTCGAACGGGAACTGGTGTATGACAACATGCCTTGTTGTACTCTGGGTTGCGACACTCCTGGGGATATACATAGGATAATTCTCATTTTCATTACAATCCATTATGAAGGGATTATGATTATATACTTCCTAAAAGAATTTTTTTTATGATTATGGATTATATCCATAAACTATTAAATTTATGTTTAGTGTTTTAAAAGTTTGGAATTATGTATTTTGATTCATAAACTGGTCTAGTTTATACCATTGTTTAGAAATGGTTCCTAGTGGAATAAATGGAAACTGTATCAATGCACAAACTCCATGTAGAGATTTCCCTCCTACTCAAGATAATTCTAGTAGAGCTGGTGATGCAACTGGTGCTGATAAGCTAATCACCATACTAGGAAAACTCATTCAGGTTAGGAATAATAACCTTACCAGTATGGAGCACCCTGATCTGCAGCGTGGATGATAAATGTTAGATCACTTCATTAGGTAGCAACCAACAACATTTAATGGGAGTAATAATACATTAGTAGCTGAGCAATGGATAAGTTCCCTAGAGAAAATATTTCATGCCTTGGGAAGTAGTGAAAGGGAAAAAGTTATCATTGCAGTTTACCGCCTCACTGCAGATGCTGATCAATGGTGGTCATTGATTCAAAACACAATGTATGATGATGAAGTATCAAATATGAAATGGAGGGAGTTCAAGGAGCTTTTCTTAGAAAAAAACTTTCCTCGTGACCATTGAGAAGATATGGAAATGCAATTTCTGAGTCTGAGACAAAAGGAGGATGAGAATGTTGCAAATAATGAGGGTAACTTTACAAGGATATCAAGGTATTCTGGAGATTATATATATAACCCAAGAAGTAATATTGATCATTTATTTGATGGGTTAAAACTATTTCTTCATCGAGAATTAGTCTCATAATCCTTCTCGTCTAACAAAGACATTGTCTCATGTGCTATCAAGATAGAAAAGGAATTCTCTAAGTCATATGACATTAAAGAAAACCAATAGAAGAAGAGATCTACTGATCAATATGGAAATGCAAATATAGGGAATTAGGGAAAAATTAAATATCCATCCTGCAGTAAATGTGGGAAGAAACACCCTGGTACTTTTTTAAAAGGAATGGGAGTCTGTTACAAGTGTGGTGAAAACGGCCACCATGCTCATGATTTCAAGGTAAAGAGAGTTTTTGTCAACGTGGAATGCTATAATTGTAGAGAGATGGGACATTATGAAAATGAATGTCCTAAGAGTCATGGGAACTTACCTCAGAAAAGTCCTAGGGATCAAGGCCAAGCTTATGCTATCACTATTGCTGAGGTAGAATCTCCAAAAGACGTGGTGGCATGAAATTTAATTGTTTCCTCAAGTTTAGAAAAAATTTTATTTTATTCTGGATCATTGCATTGTTTCATATAAGCCCAGTTTTCTAAAAAAATTAGATATTTCCAATTTGATTTAACAAAGGAGTTGTTAGTTAAAAATCATAAGGGAATTATCATTGCAACAATGTTTTGTGAATCAGTCCCCATTAGAGCACATACATGTTCTTTATCCTCTTATATCGTCATCATACCTATGATTGAGTTTGATATAATCTTCTATATGGAATGGCTTTTAGAAAATGATGTGAATATTTATTGTTAGAAGAATGAGGTTACGATTTTTGATAATGATGATAGGGAACACCTGATCTTTAGAGCAGAATCGTCACCACCTAATTCTTATCTAGATCCATCCCGAGTAGCTCAACTAAATTCAATTATTGGGGAGGTAGGTAATGAAATGAATGTGGGTGAGGAAAGGAATTTCAAAATAGAGGATGTTCCTACTGTTAAAGAATATTTAGATGTGTTTTCAGAATATTTACCTAGACATCCTCCAGAATGAGATGTTGGGTTTTCCATTGATTTAATACCTGGATCAAGGCCTATATCGAAGACCACTTAAAGAATGGCCACTGTGGAATTAGATAACCTAAATAAAAAACTAGAGGAATTTAGTAATAAATGATTTATTCACCATAGTGTTTCTCCATGGGGATCCCATTTCCTTTTTGTTAAGAAGAACGATGGATCTATGAGGTTATGTATCGACTACAGGGAAATCAATTCTATGACAATAAAGAATAAGTATCCCCTACCTTGAACTGATGATTTATTTGATCAACTGCATGGAGCACAATACTTTTCTATGATTGACCTCCAATCTAGATACTATCAGTTGTGTATGAAAAAGTAATAATTTCCGAAGACAGTATTTTGAACCAGGTATGGGCATTATGAGTTTACAGTAATGCCTTTTGGGCTGACTAATGCACCCTCTACATTCATGGATCTAATGAATAGTGTTTTCAAGAGATATATCAATGAATTTGTGGTGGTATTTAATGATGATATCTTGGTATAATCCAAATGCAACGAAGGTCATGAAAATCACATGCACATTATCCTGAAAACTCTTATAAGACATGAATTATATGGGATGTTTAGCAAGTGTGAATTTTGGCTTTAGGATATCTCTTTTCTTGGCCATACTGTCTCTCAGGATAGAATATCTATTGATCCTTCTAAGACCAAGGCCATCCAAGAATGGCCAGCCCTGATGAGTATTACTGAGTTGTGTAGTTTTATTGGTTTAGCAGGTTATTATCAGAATTTCATCCAGAATGTTTCCCAACTAGATAACCCATTAACGAAGATCACACGTAAAGGGGTTAGATTTGTTTGGAAAAAAGAGTGTAAAGAATGTTTTGATGAACTGATGAGAAGATTTGTCAATTCTTCTATATTGACTCTACCATTAGGGAATGAAGGGTTAGTTATTTATATTGATGCATCGAAGAAGGGTCTTGGTTGTGTCCTTATGTAGAATGATAGAGTTATTTCCTATGCATCATGACAGCTGAAAATTAATGAGCAAAACTATTCTACTCAAGAACTTGAGTTAGAAGCTATAATCTTTTCATTGAAGATATGGAGACACTATCTCTATGGTGAATGGTGTGATATTTATTCTGTTCACAAGAGTTTGAAGTATATTTTCTCATAGAAAGAACTCAACATGAAGCAAAGGAGATGGCTTTAACTACTCAAGGATTATGATTGCACAATACACTACCACCCGACGAAGGAAAATAAGGTGGAAGATGCGTTGAGTAGAAAGGATCATGGAGTTTTTAACAAGATTAGATTTGAGAAGGATACCATTTTCATGGATCTAATAAAGATGGATATGGGAATCACCATGGAAGGTGAAACATCAATAATTTTTCAAATGGTTGCCAAACCATCTTTACTAGAAAGGATAAAGAGTTCTCAGATGGTTGATGAACAGTATCAAAAAAAGATTAAAGTTGTGAATGATCGGAGATTGAGAGACTTTGTGTATGAAGATGGAATTATTAAATTTAGGAAGAGACTTTTTGTTCCCAATATACCTGATCAAAAAAGGGAATTGTTGGAAGATTCTCACAGTTCCAATTTCTCCAAACACCCTAGGAGCACCAAAATGAATATAGATTTGAAGGAACATTTTTCGTGGGACCACATTTAGAGGGAGATTTCTGATTTTGTGTCTAGATGTATGGTTTGTCAACAAGTGAATGCTGGAAGGAAACATCCTTGAGGTTTCCTGCAACCTCTTCCCATAATGGAGTGGAAATGGGACAATATTATGATGGACTTTGTCATTGGGCTACCAAAGACTCTTAGAAAGAACGAAGCAATATGTGTTACTATTGATTGTACTACCAATTCATCACATTTCCATGCTATAAGAGAAGATCTACCACTGGAACATCTAGAAAAACTATATATTAATGAATTTGTGAGACTTCATGTAGTACCCCTATCGATTGTTTCTGATCGTGATCCCTGTTTTACTTCATGATTCTGGATGAGTCTTTAGAAGGCCTTGGATACTGGACTTCATGTGAGCACTTCCTACCACCCTCAAACAGATGGACAATCAGAGCAGACTATTCAAACCATAGAAGACATGTTGATATCATGCTAACATTACTTTCAGGGTATGTGGGATCAATATTTACCTCTGGTGGAATCTTCCTATAATAATAGCTTCCACTCAAGTATTCATTTGTCACCGTATGAAGTGTTATATGGAAAGAGATGTCGCACACCAACCTGTTGGGATGATGTTGGTGAGAGAAAACATATAGGCCCAGAACTGGTGGAGGAAACAATGGAAAAGGTAAATGTAATCCAAAACCACATTAAAGCAGCTCAAAGTAGGTAGAAGTGCTATGCCGATAACCGATGGAAGGATTTGGAATTTCAGGTAGGAGACCATGATTTCATGAAGGTATCTCCATGGAAGGAATTTATATGATTAGGTATGAAAGGTAAATTGAGTCCCAGGTACATCAGACTATTTGAAATTCTAGAATGAATTGGGGTTGTAGATTACCATTTGGCAATGCCGCCAAATCTCTCCATAGATCACGATGTATTCCACGTTTCACTATTGAGAAAATACATGCCTGGCCCAATGCATGTAATCACCTATGAGGAATTAGAATTGGAACTAGATCTACCTTATTGAGAATATCCCATCAGGATTCTTGATACAAGAGAACAAGTGCTGAGAAACCGGATGACTTGTCTGGTAAAAGTTTTATAGAGAAACCATAGGATGGAAGAGGCAACGTGGGAACCCGAGGAACATATGATGAAGAACCACCTGAGTCTTTTTATGCAGTAGTATTCTATAAATTTAGAGGAAGAAATTATTTGAAGGAGGGGAGAATGTAACATCCCATGCTTCCACGGTACGATTCACTATGAATAATACAGTAGCGTGTGTTGTACGCAACATCGAGATTCTAACACAAAGTGACCAATCAAAGTAGCCATTATGAATATTAATACCCACTTTTTGAAATTATATAAATTTTATCACTCAAAATGAACTTCATTTTTGGATTTTAAATATTGAAATTAGCCTAGGAATAAATTTTTGTACTTTTCGGATAACTTTTATATTTTGATGAATAGTGAAAATTATTAAATTTTAATTAAAAACAATTTTTTAAATAAAAATAATTAATAGTGGTAAATTAGGAATTTGAGTGGTTTTAAAGTATATTTATAATATATTATTACCATTTGATACAATTTTGGTCATTGAACATAATTTTACAATTAAACTGAAAATAAACAAGTGTCAATCTTTTGATAGTTATTATTTCGTAAAAACACGCTTTTTGTTTTGACAGCGGGAATTAATTTAAAATTAAATTATGCCACTTATGTGTTTTGAATTTAGAAAAATTGATTCCATATTTAGAATCCGGAGGTCAAAATTGTAGAAATAGTTAACTTTTATTTTTATTCATTTTGAAAAATTACTTCGGTAAATATTTTATTTACCATGGTTAAAGGGTAAATCTGGTAAATAAGGGTAAAAAATAATATTATAATAATAATAATTTACCCTAAAACGTGTCCTATACCTATTGGTTGATTAATGTCCGACCATGGGAATCTTTGGGTTGATTTCGGGACCCCATGGATCAACTTGTAAGTGATAATGACACTTTATATTAATTAAGTTAAAGTAAATACAAAAATGACATAAGCATGTATCTTTTAGAAAAAAAACTTTACATAAGATTATATATGTTATATTTTTGACTATAAATATTAATTATAAATATAAAAATATTTCCTACATAATAGTATTTTATTTATAATTTTTAGACATTGATAAATTGAATTTATTTATCACACAATAATGATGTAGTATTTTCCTTATTAATGAATGAATCAAATAATTAGTATTATAAATGTTAAAATAAATATACATTGAAAGTATTGATGAAATAAACGAATTTTATTGGTTAATATGACATTTTAGTATTTCTGAAATGATTTTTTTCGAATTAATAAAGTTTTTATGACTTTAAAAAAATCAATTATTTAATATTGTCAAAAATTGACATAAATGAGTATTTAAAACAAATATTATATTATTAATTAATATTATATTCATAAAAATATAAGGGTCAGAAAAAGGACTTATATCATGATAGGTGTATCATTAATGGACCACTTGGGGGACTCATGGATATATATAGTAATTTTTTTAACTATATAATATAAAAATACAACGTGACATGGTAAATGTCAAACTAATTAACTAATAGTTAAAACTAAATGATAAGGATAATATAATGACCCAAACCTGTATAAAATCTATTTCATGAAAGTATTTCGACCCATACCCACCTTATACTTTGAATAATTTACATTGGAGCCATTCTAAACCGAATTTGAATTTATTATAAAATAATATTTTATGTTTTTCATAAACAGCCCCTCCACCCCCTTCTAAAAGGACAAAAATTCTAACCAATTATTCACACCTTCAAAGCCTTTTGTTTCAGCCAAACCCTTCCCAAATACTCTCTCATCTTCCCTCAATTCATCCTATACGCCTTAGTTTGATCAGAAATCCAACCAATGCAGCCCTTTTGATCAAATCAAAAGGAAGAACCTGAAGAAGATGTAATGTTTTCACCACCCTTTTTCATATTCCTTTCTTCTTCAACTTCTTCTTTCATTGTTATTTCATTTCTAAAATAATAAATCCAGTATATTCTATATACTATTATGTTATTATAAATATAGTACAACCATATTCAGTATTCTATCCATCCTTTTAATGACATGTCACCATACGTGCGCACGTACGGCTTTCCGTCTCCACGTCGTGGTGTATTTGTTATTAAAAAACATTATTATTTGGATGGGTATGATAATGATATGTAATTGATGTAAATAATAAATATAATAGTATAATTATTATTTATATATTATATACCATCCAATTATATATTATTTTTATATCAAAAGAATGATATTGTCGCTTTTGCGTACGTACGGACTACCGTCTCCACGAACGCGATGAGATTCATTCCTCATCGTATCAATGCAATTATAATTCTCATTGGATGATTAAAAATAATGTATAAAGACTTTATTCCAATATGGATATGAATAGGATACGAATTTTCCATAATAAACACAGCTTATGTAATAAAATATATAAATTAAAACGACTGAGTTAACACCCCAAACGATGATAATATTAAGATATTATTAACAAATAAATGTTAAAAGATCATATATGATATCATATTAATGTATATGATTCTTGTATAATTTAATAAAAATTCTTTCACCATTATACTGGAGGTTAAACTAACCTCAATCAAGTAAAACTATATGGTAAGGGTTTATTTCAAAATCTCTTCATTATCTGAGGTTGTTTATACATAATTATCTTCTAGGACCTCCTTATAATCCATATACATGTTTCTTAAAAATGTATTTCATAACATTCTTACTATTTTATAGAATATGGGTTAGAGTCATGTATACACTTTTTTGAATTTTTTAAGAAGTTTATAACGGAATCATTTCGTCCTTTTCCAAACAAGGTCCTTTTTAGCCTTTTCTAAAAAATTAAGGTAAGAATGTCTTTTTAAGTTATACGGAAGGTGCGACTATTTTCTACAATTATAAAATCATAAAATCTTCCCTTAAAATCTTATAAGAAAAATTTCAATGTCAATGTTTTATATTATAATTATGATGCTTTTAAATGATTTCAAAAAAAAGAGACATTTCTCTCCAATAGTTTTGATTTCATCTATGTCAACATCCTTTGATGGATTTAATACTTATTTGATGTTTATTATTATGATACAAAAATTCCATATTTTATTGAAGGTTTTGTGATTTTTTTGACTATGGATGAGTTGTTCTTATACCATTCATGGTTTATGGAGAAAATATTGACATTTCGTAAGCTAGTTTTAAAACGAATGTTTATGTTATGTTTAAACCTATTCATATGAGGAATGAATTGGACTTAATATGTGATGAGTGGGGCCCTCTATAGCTCCTCGATGCATCAGTAGGTATCATGAGACAAACTACTGTCTTGAAACGCGGCCTTGAAAAATTCTTATTTGTAGTCTTCGCACGAGGCCTTGGTTACATGTTTATGATAGTCTGGAATTATGAATTTCTTCATTATGAAAGTTGTTATTGAAATGGCATGTGATTATTAGATTATTAGAATATCCATGAGAATAAGTAAATGACATTATTTCATTTTACTTCTTCCATATTATTCTGATGTTCGTGTTTAAAAGGCGTTTGTTTTAGTTATACATTTCCTTAAAAGATTAGTATTATTTGTGAAGGTTTTTGCTCTATTTTTATCCTTACTGGGCATCTGAGCTCACCCATTTTTATGTTTTATTTTTCCCAGGATGTAAAGAAGTATTTTATGAATGACCTGCAGTGATAGTACGAGGGGTTATGAGTGCGGACTATGGAGACTATGCTTTTTTATTTTTCATTTTATGATGTATTGTAAACTTTATATATGTATGTAGTGATTCCAAGGATAATGAACTAATCGGTCTTTTGAGGCTTGATCTTTTGTGATCGCGCCAATATTATGTACTAATGAACCAACTCTGGGTAACTAGGTTCGGGGCGTTACATCGACGTTGAATCTGCTATCCTCGACACCATTCATGGGAATTTCTCTAACAAAAAATGTCAACATAATTATTTAAATTATTTTATTTTGGTTTTACAGCATTATTAATAAAATGAAACAAAAAAAATCAATGAAACGTCATGTCATCAAGTACTGAATGCCTCTTGGGTAATCCTCATCCTTGGTTGATGAAATAATTTATCACTATTATCAAATTACATTATGATTCTGTTGAATTAGTATTGATGACCTGAATAGTGGAAACACAAAACCAAGAATGAATATAGGAGGAGACTTAAAAATCTTACCTCATGAATGATTATAGCATAAAATTTCATGAAATGTCATCCAAACACCACTATTGATAAGTTTTTAAGAGGTGATTAGTTTGACGTAGACACATGGGTCGCATGAGGGAGAATGTGGAAGGAGATAGGGGTCCCCCTATAGATTTCATGGAAAAAGGATCTTTTACCATTTCAATGGGTCTTACAATTTTGATACTTTGTTTCCAAAACGGATCACTAACTATGTTTTTGGTTTGGTCTTGACCCTTGCACCAAGAAAAACTATACTATATTGTTTAAAAGCATTTCTACCAACTGCATGTCATGTTTTCAATAAATTGTTTACCTCATGGATATCCTACACTTATCCAATACATAGTTCATTAAACCATGCTTATATTCAAAATGGCATGCACATTTAGGGAGAGAAATAATGACTAACAATTAAAAATTCATGTTCCATTGGCTGTACCATTACAAAACACTAGTTCAGACCAAACACCCCTGAGATTCTCTCGAATCATTTGACCTACCATCTAAGGCTTGACATATATCTCATAACAGTACTTAGAGGCATCTCAACCTTTGAATTCACATTCCAATTCTCCCAAAAATCTTTTACTCATCCATTATTTCAAATTAAAAAATTCAATAATCATTTAAATCCTGGGAAAATTTTGATATTAAACTTATATAAAAATAATGGAATAAATATTCATAGTTTTTATAGAATTTGTTTTTGTAATTATTCATCTAAAATCATTTTTTTAAAATCTGAATATATATATTTTTTCATATTGAAATGATAAATTCATTAGTGAAGTTATTTTTTCACATTCACATCTTTTAATTTTTAATTTTAATGTTTATTTATCAATATAAAATATATAGAAAATTAGTTTTTTAGGAAATTATGTTTTAGTATATTAAATATTATATTTTATATAAATTATTAAATAATATTTTAATAAATTATTATTCATTAAATAAATTTATTGTACTATTATTCAATCATAGTAATATTATTTCATTGAAATAACATTAAAATTTCTAGAAATTATTTTTTCATGCATAATGTTAATTGAGAAAAATAACCATTAAAAAATTAAAAAAAATACCATTACATATCTATAAATATAAATTCTTTATAATATTTTTATATATTATTAATTTAAACATACATAAACCATATAGTCTCCACATAACCTCTATTTATTATATGTGTTTCAATTTTAGTCAATGTTGGCATTTTATAAAATATAAGTTATTGCTTTTATTTAGTGTTACTTAAATTTATACAATATAAAATTAATTTCAATGTTTTCATGGGTATATATAATATTAAAAATCTTGAAAGGGTGTTAATTTATGATAGGAATAGTTATTGAATGGAACTATTTTTTATATAATTTTTTATGGAGAATATACATCTAAATCTCATGTCATTATAAGGAGAAGGTTATGGATACGTTGACTAAATCCTTATCATAGATAAAGTATTAATATAATTTTAAATCGAACATAATAAAATTAATTAGAAGTGGGATCTTGTATAAGTTGGATTCTTTTAGTGTTTCTTCACTAGAAAAAAATAATTTTTAAATTTTATTATATTTTTATTAAAATTCATGAATACGAAAAATTATCTTTTTCCATAATGAGTATTCCACTATGTAACATTAATACAAAGAAATCATAGGGAATATATTATATTGAAATTTTATTTTAATTACATTATATAATGATATAATAACATTATATTTTTATATTCATAGTAACATGTTATATGGCTAGATGAAATTTATCTAATGAGATCATGATATGGTTTAGAAACTAGATGTTGGAGGCTCATGACGCCCTTAAAATCATGTACATGATACGGGTATTTGAAAAGCTATAATATAAGTAGTTATAAGACCATGCCCACTAGTAATAATTCGTTAGTTTATATATTCCATCTTATATTCAAATATACATACATATATATTGATCCTTATAGATGAAAATAGTATTAGTGTATGTCCTACAGCCCATATTTTTATCTATTGTAGAAAATTGTTATTAAATGTGGTCATGATGAGGAATGATATAATTGGTGTCTCATATGATATTTGAAAAATTCTTTTTTCAATAATTTATTTTCCCCTACAGAGTTAATGAAATTAAATATCCTTGTCCATTAGAATTTATTATAACTTTCTCATAAATTCCAGAGCTAAAACATTTTTATCAATGATAATATTGTAGGAAAGTGAATGATATATATATATATAAAGAATATAGGTTGGGGAAACTATGGTAAGACCCACTTGATGAGATATTGAGATAAATGTATTATATTATGTAGTATTCATATAAATGTTGTTGTTATTGATCCAACAATGATTTCATTCACTATGAGTGGCATGATGTGTTACAAAACTGCAATCTTTTTCTTTATGTTAGTTCTCCAAATTCCACAATGATGTAAACTAATAGGGTCACATAATAAGTATATCTTAAAACATATTTAAATTCATTATTAATTTAATAATATAATCGATATTCTTCACATGTTGCACAAAATAATAATTACTGTAAATATATTGATCACAAAAATAATTATTGAATCAATATTATACTCAAATAAATTTTTTTAACTAATTTATTAATTTTTATTGATTGATAATTGACTAGGAAAAATTTATGGTGGGGTCAATAGTATGAAGAAAATTATACATTTATTTAATTTAAATTAAATAAATATTTATTTAATAATTGATAATAAAATATATGTGATATTATCACATGATAGAAATATTATAAAAATAATATTCTTCTTACAATTCGACATGGGTTTTATATAGAATTAAGAGATTGGATAAAGGACATTTTTCAATAAACTAATGTATGAATTATGTTTATAAACCGTGTTATGTTATTTCATAAAATTTTGATTATAATTAAATTATCCTTCCCCTTTGGGGAATTATCTATAGATGAAGATTCATTTCTTAAGAGCACTCTCAAGAACTAAGAGTATAAATCAACTATTTTTGTCCCAATACTATGAGAATGAGAAGAAATACTTGATGTATGGAAGTTATTCTTTTTTACAATCAATTAAGAACTAAAAAATACATTTTTTTTCTCCACACTATACCTAGAGAACCAATAATCAAGATACGTGGTGCAATAACATGTTTGGATAATACTAGAGGGGTTCTATCTGTGGATCCATAATCACAAAAATAGAACGAAATGAGTTGAAATTTGATATGTAAACAAAAATAAAAATTATAATATATGGTAATTCCTATTTATATAAAGTAATGATAAATAATGTGTGAAAATATTTTCTCTATGAATATTCTAGTATTTAATTGACCATGTTATGTGGATTGAATCAAAATAATCCAATGGTTTACATATTTGGTCATAACCACAAACAAATCCACAACACCACTATACCTTCATCCACTCATTAATTGTTGAATAAAAAATAATATTCATCAAATAAATAAAAATTTATCTTTTCCTAACATAATTATACAACACCCTCAGGATACTCCGATTTGTTTTAAATATTTTTTTTTCATGTCAATTTATTTACTAAATTTTAAATCCATTTTAGCAAATCATTTTTTAAATGAATAATTTTTGAACAGATGTGAATGTAAATAATGTGATTGTACCTATTAAGGGTGATTTGTAGATTAAATGATAATAAAATAGAGAGTGTTTTCCCAAAAATCAATAATCAATGTTCCTTCATGAATAATTATTATTTTCTATGAAATTTTTAGGAATGGTCATCCCATGATGATGGGTGAATAAGATGGTGTTCAATCTTCCTCCATGTCGTGCACCTAAAAATTAGCTAGGGGTATGAAATTCAACACTATCCCTTATATATAACTAATAAATATATCATTGAATGTAGTTAATCTACTTTTTATCGAGACAACTACTATTATTTTTTAGTCATATACAATTTTCAATGAAGAGGTGGTAAAATGATGAATGAAATTAATATAATATAGTTATTTATATAATCTAAATTTGAAAAACATGGGTCTAATAGTTTATGGAATATAAAATGACCCTAAATATTGAAATTCTGTTGAACTATCTGATATTAGGGGATTCCTTCTTTCTAGACTTCTAAAATAAATAGAATATAACAAAAAATGACCATCAAAAGACAGTTTTTATGATAAACACATTCACTGTTTAAAAAAATCCAAAATTTCCTCAGTCACTTTTTTTAAAAAACTGTAATTTACCAAAGATTCAAATTATCCATTTAAAAAATAGTAAAAAATTTCATTTTTAATTTCACAATCATTTAGAATAATCACATTTAAATACTCTCACCAAATTTTCATCAAAATTAATTTTTATTAAAATACACAATGGTCCACTAACCACCATCACATACCATGCCATTATAAAAAGACGAAAAAACATTTATATTAAATCCCAAAACACATATAAACTCATATATGAAACCCAAATCATCATTTCACTCATCCCAAATTCATTTACAAAACCAAAACATCCATTATATTTCACAAAAAAAATACAAAAAAATCCAACTATGCATTTCATCGAACACGTGGTGTGAAATATTATACAAAACAATACTATTTATCATAATTAAATGTATAAACCACCCCTATCCCACCAGAATATATTCCACAGATCACACAAAATTAATTAAAATACTAAGGATGTGAAAAAATTATATAAACAAAAAAATATATGATTATAAAGGTATGTGAAAAAGGTAATACACCTCAATCCCATGGTACATCAATAAAATACCCCCGAAATAACACCACGGATGATCCAATACTCACGATCCACCAAGATGAACCCTAAAAAATTAAACCCCCAATAAAAAAACGCAATACATGAACCTTAAGACCTCATGACCATGGGATAAGAAAAAAATAGTGTGGAAATGGGGGAATAAGGAAGAAGGAGAAGTGCCTTGGATATTACATTGCGATATCTTGCCACAAACAAGAAGAATCACATTAGTTTTTCCCCAATTATCAGAGGAGAGGCTTGAATAATCAAGTATGATTCTCATTAAGATCACATAAACTGGGGTGAGAAGAAAAAGGGTTTATTTTGGTTTAAAATACAATAAGGGTAATATAGGAATTTAAAAAATATAAGATTGGGGAAGCTAACATGGGTTGGAAGCATGATTTTCCAAAAAATGTGCCAACAATGCACCCATTTATGGACAAAAATGGTAACCTGTATATAATGAACACATGGTTTAGAAATAATTCTCCAAATATTCAAAACACAATTATCCCAAGAATGAAACTCCCCACATACATACTACACATTTTGACAAATTATTAAGATGTTGTGTTCCATGCCTCTGCCACCAACAAATTAACAACACAATTTCTAGGAAAATGACTCCTGGTCTTCCAAAAAAAGTAAATGACATTGATTAAATAGAAAAAAAAAACCTCAAAATTTATTCAAACCACACCAATTTCTGGAGCCATTACCCTGATTCCAATTGATAAACTAGATCATTGGTAAAAAAATATCTAAATCTAGGTGTGACAATAACTAACTGATATAGAGATTGAAATAGAAAACACCAATCCAATGTAAAATAAGATTGGATCATATGATTTTTATAAAATATTTATATGAATTATTGAGTTGATCATGTGTTTTTGAAAATGAAGATTACATATCACCAAATATTTGTATCCTAGGGATTTATAGAAATACATGACAGATTTGGGGGAACTAATGAGATTCATAGACATGAGTGGAAAAATAAATGATTGTTGATATCAAGTAAAGAAGAAAATAGTATTCACTAGTGTATAATATTTTTTGGAATAATGAATAAATCCATTCATGGAAGTCTTAAGAGAACAAGAAAATTAGGCCATGTGAAAATATGATGATCTAGGCAGAAAAATCCAAAATGATAGTTACTATGAATTCAAGAAATCAAAGACCAGAGAATATCATTAATTATGATTTTAATTCAAAAAATATATATTAATTTATTCTATATATAATTTAATATCCAAGAATCATGGCTATTGATAATGATTTTGAGACATTTAAAACACATTATTTTTGGAAGTTGTGTAAGATAGTGATAGATCAAGTTCATCTTAATGAAATAGTATTATGTTTCAAGAATTATACAGATATGGTTCCAAAGGAAATTCTTATATGAATTACCTACACTTTGATGAATCTAGGAAACTTAATATATTGTTTGAGAGAAACCCCTTCCCAAAAATTATATTGGTTTGATATTTTATGATATATTTGATATCCGTCAACAATAATTAATGATAATTGAATTAATACCTATCTACCCAGATGCTCGGTCTAATATTTGCCTTTGTTCATTTCCTACATCAAGTGGAAAAAAAACGTTACACTTGGGCATAATATCAATTACATTATTATACCAACCAGCTCAAGTGAAATGTAAGAATGATCTCAACACGGTAAATTTAATTAATGTAGGAGGAGGCATAAATTCTCCAAATCCTATAAAATTTCATTTATCACATTGAAAAAATATTTAGCTTCTAAAAATAATGGATAAAAGTCTTTCCTATTCACTTATTCATATTGAATTATAATTAGGATATGTTTTTTCAATTAGGCAATGTACCTTTTCTCCCCCTAAATAAGTTATGTTTGACTTCAATATCCATGATGTGAGTGTAATGTCATTAACTATATAAATATAAGGAAAACACATTAGGTATTGGTACCTAGTGATATTTTACATTCAATAGAATCCTTTTTTACAATTAATTAAGATTTTATTCTCTTCCATGATGAAATTATAAAATGGATAGATGTATATAGACAATAATAGTCATTAATTTTAGATGATCTATAACATTATCTAATTTATCTAATAAATTTTCCCTATCTTATCATGGAATATGTTTCATATGATTATAGAATTATATTTTGGGGGTGAAGAACATATTATTGAGATAGGTGTGGAGATAGTGTATTCCTTGATTGAATATGTTCTTTCCATATTCACAATAGATAATGTGGAAATAGATTTATATATTGATTTATATATGTGTGTAATCATGAATTTTTTTTTGATATAATGTAGGAATAAAAAATGATGTTGGTTCAAATTTTATATGAGAACAACAATGGATAGTAATGGAATTATTAAATAATTCCATGATCTGAAACCTTTCATCCTATCTTCATGTGTTTTCGGCTTATTTTATTTTATTTTCATTAATTTATAATTAATGAAATATATTTATATACTTATTTATAAATTAATAAAATAAAATCAGTAAAATGATAGTGAATCACACATGCCCAACATTTTGAGAGATGAATGTGTTCAGCCACTAGGCTACATTAAGTGTAATAAAAAATTTATCAAATAAAGAATCAAGATAACAGTTTCTATATTTTTCCTCCACAACACACTAGACACATACCAATAATATAGAATTATACACAACCTTTGTTATGAGAGAAAATACGATGATCTACCCATGTACATAAAACACCAATTTTGTATACATGATTAGGGCCTCGATCCAATGTCCATGATGGATTATTTAATTCCTAAATAATATTTACTAATATTGTGATATAGTGTATGTGAATGAAATTAATATATAATAATTATGGTTGATTATGTGAAACTCTAGACTATAATCATAAAAGGAAATATTATTAAACATTATTTTCTAGCCATTAGGTTTTATAAAGACCATGTAAAACCTTATGCATACTGACATTGGCTAATTAAATATATCTCTATCCTTAACTAACTATATAGTGGGAACAATTCCTACAAAACACGGTACCTAATATCATTCCAACTATATCATGTGATGCAGTTTATATGAGTTCTTCATGGGTACCATTGCAAAAAAATTCAACAAATAGAAATTATAGTAGTCTCATACTGAAATGTTGATTCCTAATAGAATCTTCTAGGAAATCAAATAAAACACCCATGGACAGCATGTGAAATTTACATCGTAAATCATGATTTTATGGAACTCGTGTATAGACAACCAAACCATAAATCTATATCAACACAAGGAACACGTCTAGTTCTTTCAAAAACACACATGAAGGCCACATAAAAGGGTCACATCCCCAGTCCTATTTAGAAGGAACAATCCAAAGGCTATCCATACTTGTATTAGGCATGACGGCCAAATTAATTTAGAACATTAATGTAATATCATGTATCTGATATATATCATAGGGGTTGTGTTCCATACATGACTCATGTCACAAGGCTTATATCAATTGGATTGAACACCTTCTCAAACTCATCTCACATCATAATGGACAATGTTTTTTTCCAATGTTTTTCGGAATAATAAATAATTTCTAAATAGTAAAGTACTAATTTAATCTCAATTAACTTAATATTTTTTTGAGAATTTAATTAGAATTTTCTTCAAAAAAATTCCATTATAGAAGAAAATTATTATTGTCAATTAAATTATTTGATGATAATAGTATAATAATAATCCATAAATTTATGTTGTATGGTTTTTTTAGGATAAATAGTGAATAATTTTCATAGATCACAAAGTGGGAATCGATCTAATATTTCTATGATGTTTAGTAAATATTTGGGAAAACTCAATTTGGGAGGGTTGGATCATCATATCATCCATAGTTCATTGATTCCTAAATCTAATTGTCTACACTATTTTTTTTATTTTTTTTTATTTTCATAGTGAGTGTGTAGGGTCTAGAGGTGAACCTACATATGAGAAAGTGTTAAAAGTCAGTTTATATATGGTGTTTGATGTTATTTTGATGAAATTTTGGTGGTTCATGTGATTACAGTTTTACTAAAATCATTATAGGGAATTAAGGTTATCACTAGAGTGGTGATTCTAGTAAGTGATGATGAAAACATACTTAGGAGATCCTTCAAATGATATGATGATTACGTATGGGTGGAAATATTTTTTTGAGAAATATAATCAATAAAAAACATTGATTTGGAAGATTATCTAACTTCACAGTGTCATATACTATATAGTCACAGTATAGGTCAAACGTTGGGGTCACCAGAGATTTTGTATGACCACATTACATGTCATTCCAAGTCAAGATCAATGTTTCTTTAAACCAGGATCATTGTAGTATATATGATTACATCCTATGTGGACACAATGGCCCCAAACATCATGTGATGTATCACAGACATTGGGAATAATGGTAGTGGTCACATAAAATATATAGTGGGAACACACATACGAATCCATATTGTTCCACAAACCATGTGAATCTATATTCATGTCATATACTAATAGAAATTGGCCTTATAATGTACTTAATATTACTGATGAGAACTCAACATGGTTTAACTGATTTTTATTCAAAGGGAAACCCATGTATCTTATATTAAAAGTTGGTGTATACTTGTGATAAATGGCTTGATGGATCTAAAAGTTCCCCATATATTTTATCCTATCACATAGACCATGTGGGTAAATTATATTTATTCTATACAATTTCTATATATTTAATGCAATTCATGTTACTCTTGATTCAGATTTAGTGTGTTTGGAAATTTAAGGATGTTCTCATATGTACTCTCTCTTGTTCCAGAACTACACATTTGTGAATTCAATTCTGAGGGAATTTAAAAATAAATTGTGATCATATATTTTTCTTTCATATTTGGGGGATTTTTTTAGTCATCATGGATTTAATATTCTCTATATCTTCATTTGTTCATGGTTTGAGGTTGATAACCCCTATAAATTTTCAAATGATAATAAATAAGGAATTATATGTATTAGAGTGATAGTAATTGCCTATAGGATTTGGAATTTTACTCTTATATCTTTGAGTTGAATATACTATATAAGGGAATGAGGTTAATACACATTAAATATAGATGACTTATGGACCACATTATATAGGAATGGCCAATACATCCCAAAATGATGGGTAATGGTTCCTCTACTTGTAATGGTAAATGTTTTAAAAATGATGTATGTCAAGGTCCATTGTCTAATTAATGATTGATATCATCGTGACCATAATATTATCCTAAGTCTGGATCATGTCACCTATTTAAATTATAATGATTTTTTATTGATTTTCATAGGAATATGTGGATATTGAAATATGAGATTCTTGTTTCTTTATACTTTAATAATGGAGAGAATACACTTTTTTAATTTATATACGACTTAAAAATGGATTGTTAATGTAACAACCGACACTTTTATTAATAAAAATTCATAACGATCTAATTAAACGTATTATTATGTAAATTGGTTATATAAAACATATCCAATTCCTTGGGTTTTTGGTTTTATGATTATAAAATACCATTAGCAATTATTACTGTATCCAATGTTGACGTTTAACAATGATCACATAATTAGTATAAATATAAGGATTCAAAAAATCCAATATACTCATACAAATGAAGCGATGACATCATCCAGTAGCATTTATAAATACTATTCCCATTTTTTGGAGCTCAGAATGGAGGTAGGGTCACATGGATTCACTATTTACCCGGCCCAAGCTGAGCTTCAATACGTTAACTTTGAATGAAATCGCCTATGGGAGAAGTGGATTTTAATAGAGATTTCCACCTGAGTGATGTAATTTGATATACCTCAAGATATTATCACTTTCTCGTGCCCTACCGTTAGGTCTTATGTGGTTGATATAGGGGTTATGTATCAAGACCATATCACTATGATTATGTGCATTGTTATATGAATAAATAATATACATTCATTTTATTTATGTTACTTTGTAAATGGGGTTTTAAGCACAAATAGTATTTTTAGATAATATTCAATTATGAAATATATTTTTACGAATTATCGGATATTTAAATAATATAACACTTTGATAAAATATTATTATTAATAAATGACTTTTTATTAAATATAAATTATTGTATAATTTTTAAGAATAAAATTGTAATTATTGTTATGGTATGAAAATAGTTTTGTAAAAAACATCTGAATTTTCAATAAATGACAATTATTATTTTAAAAGTGAAAATTCACATGTTTAGAAAATAATATAGATAAAATGTATTTAATTTTTTTGAATAAGGACATTGAAATTATCAAACGATGAATTTTTCCTAGTTTTCTGAGACAGTCAGTTTTTTCGGTAAAAAATAAATACTGTCTAATTATATAATGTGATTTATGACATTATAATGACCAAATAGTGATGTAATTAAATTATATAAAATTTCAGTTTGTCCAATAAATATTTTATCACTAAAACAATGTAATTTTATATTTTTTTGATTTATTTTTAAAATCAATAGAGGGCCCTCCGAGACATATAAAACATTTTTTCATTTTGAAATGATTCCCTTAAGAGTGTGACTCACCTCCAGATATGCAAGCCTAATATTTTACTATGTTCTGAAATTGGACTTATAAAATAATATTTTCCACGACTATTTGGTAAAAACCATGTGCAAAAACCATTAGATGGTTTTTTTTATTTGTTTAATGTGTACTGTCCAAAACCAAAATAATTAAGAATTCCCTCTCTTTCCTATGTTAACCCACCCAAGATCCCACTTATCTTAACTAAAAACCCTAGGAGAAAATCCCCAATCTACCATCCTTATCAATAAACCTCTCAAATCACCCCAATATTTCATTATGGTTTTCTAATTCCTCTCCCAATCCTTTGGGATCACACATCCAAATAAAGGATTTCATCATTTTCTTATATTTGTAAAATTTTAATTATGTTGTTAAACGATATTATTTTCAATTAAAATTATTGGGTTATGATTTCAATCCTCCCCCATACTTCCCTCCTTATTTTTTTATTATGATATACCTCTTTCACACTCATTAATACCTCCCATGTTCACCTGTTACCTTGCTAAAATTCAGAAATGAATTTTTATTTTCTCATTCACATTGAAGAATTTTTTTATATTATACTTCTAAATTCCAGTACATGTGTTGGGTTATTTTTTCCCTGACCCACTTAATTTCCATTTAATGTATAAATGATTAGAAACCCTTTTATCAATCATCAACCCATTTTACAATTTCAATTTGATTCCATTATGTTGCCAAAGATACACCAAAATTTCCCATTCCAAAATCATCATGTATGTGAATACCATACCCATTTCTCTATCAATGGTATTTACCTTTATTAACATGTACATGTTTATATATGAATTGAATTTATATATTCAACATCTTTTATTTGTGGAATAAATTATTTGGTTTAATGTATCATTGCGGTATGATCCACGTGGAACACTTATGCATGACATGAAATGTTTATAAAGGGTTTTCCCTAATATCACTTTAATTCAATGGTAAATATTACTATCATGAAAGGTAAAAGGGAAATTAGGGTTTACTAATTCTATTTCAAGTGAAATGAAGGTTTACTCATTCTAATTCATTTGTAATGAGGGTTTAATCAAGCTCCAGGTGCAATGATCCTTGGCTCATGCTAATATATTGTTACATGTTGTTTCCACATTACCATGTTATGATTATCAAGATATATAATTACATTATGTTCATGATTCTCTTATGATCTATTGATATGCCTAGTTCCTAAAATATATTTTATTATACATGTTATTCAATATTTACTCCATTACTATGCTTTATAGCTCACCCTATTCACATGTATGTCATCAGGTTATCCCATGAAATGCTATGTATGAGGGAATAGTGTGGTCATGTAAAATAAGTTTCCAATAACTATGTTGTTTTTTTCTTATTTCTCTAGGTAAAGACGCTAATTTTCCAAGACACTAGAATTTTCATTCCTCAGAGTTTTCTTAAGTTCATGTTTATGTAATAAATCATGTTAAAGTGTGTAATAAAGAAAAAGGTTGTCATAAAAGGTATTAGAGGATATGTTTAGTTATATTTGGGATTTTGATTAGAAAAACCTAGTAAATTATTTAAGGATTAGGATAATTATAATAAAATCATCCCAAAATTTTGTGAGTATAGAGTAAGTGATTTATCAAGGAATTAAATCTATTTATGGATAAAAATAGGTAGATGAAGCTCAGGCATTGATGTATCTTGGGGTAAAACATGAAAACACCGTTTTGAACTAGACATGAATGCGAAATGATGCACTACAATGGGCATTTTAGAACTCCTGGTAACAACAATCCCATGGGTTATTCATTGTTAAATTCATAAGATTAGTATGAAACAATATTATGGGAATAAAAAAAGCCCCTAAGAATATATTTTGGATGGTAGATCATGGATAACATAGGCTGAAGCCTATAAATTTATATGTTAAGGAAATAAGTCTAATTTATAATTTATCCCTTTTTTCGTTGCATTCTGCTTTATTTTTTACCCTGATCTATCCTTTTATGCCAACCAATTACAAGTAACATGGGGACTCGGGCTAACAAATGATATAAATATCAATGTGACGATTGTTCTAATCATTTTTCCAATCGGATCGGAGTGGGAATCAAAAATATTATCACGATAAACACTTAGTTAAATCATGTTATGAATAGAAAAATGGGTCAAGAAGAATGTTCAACCCCCCTATGAACTAACAAGCCACAATATAGATCTTCATGAGAAAAAGGCCTCTTACTTTTAATGGATCATTTGATCCCACAATCACTGAACAATGGATCAACTCCATTGAAAATATCTTCTCCATCATTCAATGATCCGTAATGGAGAAGGTTCTTATCCATGTTTATCCTATGTAGGGTGAAGATGATCCATAGTGGACATTGATCAAAAATATGAATTTTGAGGAAGATAATGAGGCATTGGATTAGAATGATATTCGAAAATGTTTTTCGATAAATATTTTCAGTGCACCCTCCAACTGATTAAGGAATGGGACATCCTTTACATCATGAAAAACATGATGATTCCATTAGAGTGTATGAGGAAAACATCACAAGGAATTCATGATATTCCTATGGAATTTCCATTACCCACAAATACAACATTGACCTCTACTTTGGTGGGATATAACATAGCCTATGAGAATCCATAGAGATCTATAACATTGATAGCTATGATGAAATTGTCTGATATTTCCTCAATGTAAAAATGGGGATATTGGAATCTTATGGTATCATGAGTATAATAAGAGTAATGTGGACTTCAATTCTAGTAGTCCTATAAATAAATCCATCAGTGCAAAAGAATTATACCACCCCACATTCCAAAGTGTTAGAGAGATGCACCCTAGAAATTTCATGAAATGGGAAAAGGGAATGTAACCATTACCTACCAACAAGAAAATCATGTTACTATGATAGAGGAAATGAACACTCTGTTTGACCCTCAAAACATTGTTCATTGTTTCAAATTAAAATAACTAGGGAAGTTTGAAAACGAGTTCCCTAATACAAGGGTTTTCGAAGGAAACTAACAACCTCAAAGGAAGAAAGGGAGAGTTTTTTCCATCACTAATGCGGATGAAAACCCAAAAAAATAAAGTGGTGATATGTATTGTAGTGATTCATTCAAGAATAGTGAAGCTGTTTTTTTTATTCTTTATAAACTCATTCTTTTATATACCAAATTTTTAGTTGAAAAATCCCAACACCACCCCAAATCATGGATGTAAATATGTCTGTGAGAATGGAAAATGGGAAAATTATTTCATCCCATGAATATAACTCCTCCCCAGTGTAAATACCCTTAAAATTCAAGGGAAATTTTTTTCTTAATTTTCTTTGGAATTTTACAAGAGTGCGGTTTCTGACGGCACCTGATTCCGAGGCCCGGAGTGCCCGGAATCAATTTCCGAAGTTTGGCTCGGGTACGTTCAGTGAACGAACGAGCGGGAATTTCTAACTTTTGATCCGGTGCTCAGAATTGAAATCTGAGGACACTGATGAACTTGCAATGCCGATATTCTCTTAAGGAGACCTTTTCCGAAGTTGCGTTTATTGTGGGACGAAAGTTAGTTTTTGGGAGAATTATAAAAAGTTGAATAAAAAATGTGGAACACTTTTTATTTTACTTTTGTTGGTTAACTTCTCTCAAAGGAAGTTAGGGGTGGGACCCACACCCACTTAACCTCCCTTGAGAGGATTAAGTGTGGTGGGACCCACACGAACCTAAACTTTCCATCTTCTCTCAAACTCCCATTAACCCCTCTCTAAATGACATGACAAATTGTTATTTAATTTTGGAGTTATCTTATTTGAATTTCAAACCTTTGAAATTCAATTTGTTAAGTTTGTGAATAAAATAAGACTCTATCTTATTTTATTTGGTTAGAATTGTTTAGCCATCTTGAGAGGATTTTGGGAGCTTCTTCTTCTTCTTCAACCTTGACGAAGAACGCGAAGAACGCTCAAGCTCCGACGAAGAACGCCGCTCCTCTCTTCTTCGTCTTCCGTGTCAACGAAAGGGAACGCCGCTTCCTCCTCAGACTTCCCTCGTCGGCATACGAAGATTCACCAACGACGTACCTCTTCGGATGTACCTCTTCGTCATCGGATCTGACGAACGACTACTGCGACGCCCGACCTCCGCGACGTTGTCTTCCGCAGGTCGTTGACGATCTTCGAACTTGAACCCAAGGTAGGGGTTGTTGTTATTTGTTTATTTATTTATTCTTGTTCGTGGTTCTATCATGACTAACGTGAGGATATTTAAATATGTATTATCATTTAACGTGAGGGGGCAGGACCGCATGAACACGGCCGAACCCCTCCTTTGTTCTTGTTGATTTATATTGAGGATGAAACAAGATGGTGTGGTGCCGTCGCACCACGCGGTTATTCGCACGATTATATTGTGCGGCGCCGTCGCGCCGCGCCGTGGAAGGATCATCAAGAACGCGACGCCATCACGCCGCGTCGAAGGGAATCGAAGGCGCGTCTTAGGGGCGTAGTGTCGTCGCACCGCGCCGGACAACGAACACCGCGGCTGGTTACGGGCCGCGACGGGACGAGAAGACCGGCGGCCGGGCCGCCGGCGTCGGAAGCTGGAAAGGGGACCGGTTTGTCGGTCCCCGTTGGAGAAAAACCGGCCGGCCAGGTGGCCGGCCGGATGGTCAAAGGCCGGGGGAATTTAATTCCCCCGGCCAGCGCTCTAAACCCCCCCCCCCCCTCCATTTATGAGGGGGGGCGGTTTCTTTGAGGGGGGGCAGGCGTCCCCCCGGTTCTCCTCAAGCAGGCCCCCACGAGGGGGGCCGGTTCTCCAAAAGGCGCGGCTAAAAGCCGCGCCGCCACTTGCTGGAAGCGGGGGCCATGCCCCCCGCGCACTGCATCCGTGCGGAACCAGGCTGCCGCGCCGCCAAGCCGCCGCGCCGCCGCGCCGCCGCGCCGCCGGCCGGGCGGCCGGGCCGGGTCGGACCCGGGTCAGCCCAGACCCGGACCCCCCGTTTTCGAGATGGTTTCGGTCTTTTGGCCATAAATTGAGCCACGGACCTCCAATCGACGAACTGTCTACGGGAACGCGATCCTTGGATCGAGACGGTCGTTTCGGTATATCTAACTCAAGGTTTCGAAATACTTTGAGTTCGGCCGGGTTGGTTTGTACACGAATCCAACCGGGCCCTCGGAGCGGAAACGCTCGTATCTTGAGCTACGGACGTCCGATTGACGTGTCGTCAGCTTTGTTATGTTCCTCTTAGTGAGAAGGATCTTTTGACATACTCCGCCCGAGGTTTGGATGCAGGTGGAGTACGGTCGGGTTGGTTTTGCCTTAAAAACCAACCGGGCCCCGGGGACGAAAATGCCAATAATTCTCAGACTGGGCGTCCGATCGACGCGCCGTCTGTTGCGTTGAGTTCCTGTTGACGATAAAAAACTTTTGGATACATCAACTCTGGACTTTGTGAAAGTTGATGTATCAGCCTCTCGGCTCGTGGAGCGGACCCTCCGAACGAGCTTGCTGTGTGCGGGAACCCTAGTGCTGGCTGCGACTGTGACTACTACTGCTACTGCTACTGCTACTGTGACTGCGACGACGACAGTACAGAGATCCTGTGTGGATTCGACGACAATGACTACAGCACTCAGCGATCCTACGTGGATCAGTGCTACAGGTCCTGTGTGGGCCTGATCCTGTGTGGGTTTGATCCTGTGTGGGACCTTGCGCTCAGCGGTCCTGTGTGAACCAGCGCCTACAGGTCCTATGTGGGCCCGATCCTGTGTGGGTCTTTTGCGGGGCGTAGTTACCTATCGATCCTTCGTGGGTCCGACGACTTAGATGGATCAGGGATCATCTTTATCGTCTTTCGAAGAATTATACCTGTGTGAGCTGAATCCTATTGCTTTCCTGTGTGGATTGTGTTGTGATATCCTGTGTGGATTACGTTTTTCTTTCCTGTGTGGAATACGTTTACTTTCCTGTGTGGACTGAGTTGTACTTGGGCTCGGAGGTTGGAGCGTATTTGAAATTGATGACTTAGGTATATTTATGGGCATATACCTAATCAGTGTCGGTTGTTACTTCGTGATTGTACCTTTCTTCGTGGTTTATCCTTTGTGGATTTGAGAGACCTTCAGGGGTCTCGGGGTCCCTACTGAGTAGCTTATACTCACCCATGCACGGGCTTTGCCCGCACTACGTTGTGTTGGTTACAGACGACGGACAGCGTTGATCTTAGATGAGGCTTGCAGAGTAGGACGGTACCTGGAGGTGGACCACTGGGCGGGACGTGCTCGGAGCGGACGGCGGGACCCGTGGAGCAGTGGAGCTATCTGTACCCACCCTTCAAGTGGGATTTCCAGTGGACAGCTCGGTGTAGCGGCTTTTACTTTTCAGTTGTTGTTTTCCCTTTCGAGTTGTACTTTACTTTCAGTTTGGGTTTGTATACTGGCCCATTTACTTTTCCGCACTTTCAGCTGTACTCTGCTTTTGCTTAGTGTTTACTTTCCGCTTGCTTACTCTGTGGTGTTTGTTTACTTTACAAAGGCAATGCCTTCCCTTTTTACCGGGATTTACGCCTTGGTGCTAGTCGCCAGCCCCTGGCCTATGGAAGGCGGGCTTGGGGTACTCACGGCACTGACCCCGAGGGCGGGTCGTGACAAATTGGTATCAAAGGAGTTTGGTTCTACCGTGAACTCTGATCTTTTCTGTGTGAAGCAATAATGTTTAGCGTATTGAGTGTGGTTATCAGTCCAGGGAGTCCAGTGTTGGTGCGGCGGTCGACGTATCCGTACACCAGGACCCTGACTTCTGATTTCCGACTTAATGCATGAAAACATTGATTGCGTGTGTGTTTCAAATTTTTCTTTGTGATTACTTATATCATCTCACCAGGTATACTGTTCTGACTGTGGCGCACCTGTTTCCTTTTCAGGATGGCCCCACGACGGAAGCCAGCTAGGGTTCTAAAAGTCGAGTGTGACGATAGCCCACCGAGCGATGAGGCCTCGGTGCAGGGCCCTTTGTCAGCAGTGGCACTGGCGGTAGCACTACCCGCCGAGCCCCCGATACTTCCAGCGCCAGCCGCTGACGATGCACGTCGCCTCAGCGCACTGCATGAGTTTCAGCGCCAGCGACCACCCAGGTTTCGCGGGGAGACGGATCCCCAGGCAGCCGAGGACTGGATGGAGGCATTAGTACGTGTGTTTAGGCTAGTGAGGACACCAGCAGACCTCATGGTGATCCTCGCTGCGAGCCTACTATACGCAGCAGTAGGACGATGGTGGAGCTTGTTGCTCCAGGTGCACGATGAGGCATCTCTATTATGGACGGACTTTGAGATCCTCTTCCGCTCGGAGTTCGTCCCAGCCACCCTTCGTGCGGTGCGCATCCAGGAGATTCTTCAGCTGCGGCAGGGCAGCATGACGGTCGCTCAGTACTCGTCGATATTTACCGATCTCTCGCGCTACTCGACCGACATGGTACGGGACCCATTCTTCCGGGTCCGGACCTTTGAGTAGGGTTTGAGACACGAGATCAGGGCATCGCTGATCTGCCTCAGCATAACGACTCAGACAGGAGTACTGGAGCGGGCCCTTCTGATTGAGAGCTTCCTTGCTGAGTCTACACCAGCGCAGCGACCCACCGCAGGGCGGCACGTGGCAGAGTCATCTGCAGCAGGTAGTCGACGGATGACTCAGGGGTCCAGACAGACCAGACCCTCAGGCAGACGACCTCAGGACACTGGCTCAGCAGTGCGGAGCACACAGCGCGGAGCCAGTCTTTCGAGAGGCAGACAGTGCTACTCGTGCGGCAGGCAGGGCCACATGGCTCATGACTGCCCGACCCGTCGTGCCTTGGAGCAGCTGTCGGTTGAGGGACCACCGAGGCAGATGCCTACGACCATGGAGCACCCGAGATGATTCGAGGTACTATCTTTGTCTATTCCACCCTTGCTGCAGTACTTATAGACACAGGAGCGAGTCACTCTTTCATAGCCGCTGCCCTTGTTCGGAGCTCGGAGATTCCGACAGAGTCGTTGGCTCGATCCTTACGGCTAGAGACTCCTACGGGAGCAGACTCGACGATTAAGCACTGGTGTCGGCAGTGTGAGCTTACTCTAGGAGGCGAGAGCATCGTCTGGGAGCTTCTTGTAGCAGCGTCGAGGCCTTACGACGTCATCTTGGGCATGGATTGGCTATCTACGGTCCATGCGCAGATTGACTATTTTAGGCGCAAGGTGCGATGTGTACGCACCGACGGGAGTAGGTTCACCTTCATCGGCGAGAAGGGAGCCTTAGCAGCACAGGATAGATTTCCGCGGAGGAGAGGACAGCCCATTACTCATCAGTTAGCTAGCCTCATCCTCGGAGAAGTTGACGTGTGGAGTCCTGGTTTTCCTGCAGTGGTGGATCAGTTTGCGGACGTTTTTCCCGACGATGTCCCAGGGCTACCTCCTCGTAGAGAGGTAGACTTTTATATTGACTTGTACCCCGAGACAGCCCCGATATACACTCCAGCATATCAGATGGCCCCCGCCGAGCTTCGAGAGCTACGGGTACAGTTGGAGGACTTGTAGGGCAAGGGGTTCATCCGACCCAGTGTTTCACCCTGGGCTTCCCCGATATTGTTCGCCAAGAAGGCGGACGGGAGCTTGCGACTTTGTGTTGACTATCGTCGCCTGAACCAGGTGAAAGTGAGGAACAAGTATCCGCTACCGAGGATTGATGACCTCTTTGATCATCTCAAGGGAGCACGGTGGTTCTCGAAGATAGACCTCAGGTCAGGCTATCATCAGCTCAGAGTCAGAGACGAGGATGTGCAGAAGACGGCCTTTAGATATCGGTATGGCCATTATGAGTTATTGGTTATGCCTTTCGGTGTAACCAATGTTTCAGCAGTGTTCATGGCTCTCATGAACAGGATCTTTCAGCCATACCTCGATCAGTTTGTCGTGGTCTTCATAGACGACATTCTGATTTACTCTACGACTGAGGAGGAGCACGCCTATCACTTGCGAGTTATACTAGACACACTCTGAGAGCACCAACTTTATGGTAAGCTCTCTAAGTGCCAGTTCTGGATACGTGAGGTCCACTTCTTGGGACACGTTATCTCTGAGGCGGGAGTTGCAGTGGATCCTGCGAAGATTGAGGTTGTGTTAGCTTAGGAGCCACCCAGGAGCGTGACTGAGGTTCGGAGTTTCTTGGGACTAGATGGATACTATCGGATATTCGTTCCAGACTTCTCTAGAGTTTCGGCACCACTCACAGCTTTGACGAAGAAGGGGAAACCCTTCGTGTGGTCAGACAGATGTCAGCGGAGCTTCCAGGAGCTGAGACAGAGATTGACCAGCGCACTTATCTTGAGGTTGCCTGAGGAGGGAGTAGGGTACGTAGTCTACTGCGATGCATCAGGGACCGGAATCAGATGTGTTTTGATGAAGGAGCGGGCAGTGATCACCTATGGATCACGTCAGTTGAGGCCGCATGAGAAGAACTACGCTACCCATGACCTGGAGTTAGTAGCAGTGGTCTTCGCTCTGAAGACATGGCGACACTATCTGATGGGCGAGCGCTTTACAGTCTTTTCTGATCATCATAGTCTTAGGTATATCTTCTCGCAGAAGGACCTGAACCTGAGACAGCGGAGATGGCTTGAGTTCCTCCAGGACTATGACTTTGAGATAGTCTATACTCCTGGGAAGGGGAACGTAGTAGCCGATGCCCTCAACAGGAGGACGGGCATTCAGCTACTTGAGGAGGCGACAGAGCAGCTAGCCTCTTTGCAGATATCCTTCGTGGATAGAGATGGAGCATCCTTCCTCCAGTCTCTCACAGTCACCCCTCCACTACGGCAGCGGGTCAGAGAGGCACAGCGTGAGGACGCTGACTGTGAGACACGGTGTGTGCAGATATCCTCGGGACAGGCACCTGATGGTTTCTCCCTTGGAGCAGAGCACCACATCCTTTTCAGAGGACGTACCATGGTACCAGTCGCTTTTTAAGAGGAAGTGCTGAGAGAGTTTCACACTTCTCCTTTGGCAGTACATCCTGGAGTGGCAAAGATGTACCAGGACCTCAGGCGACAGAAATGGTGGCCGGTCATGAAGAAGGCAGTGGAAGAGTTCGTTTCTCGATGCCTCACCTGTCAGCAGGTGAAGGCAGAGCATCAGGTACCAACAGGCTTGGTACAGCCCTTGGAGGTTCCGGAGTGGAAGTGGGACGGCATATCTATGGACTTCGTGACTGGACTACCACGTACTTCCGGAGGTCACGACTCCATCTGGGTGATTGTTGACCGACTCCCCAAGTCGGCACATTTCTTACCCATCAGAGATCAGGGCTCAGTGGAGAGCTTGGAACGTCTCTACGTTCAGGAGATTGTGCGGCTCCACGGCATGCCATCATCTATCGTCTCTGATCGAGATGCTCGCTTTACTTCCCGGCTTTGGAAGGGGTTACAGGAGGTGTTCGTGACGCAGCTACGTCTGAGCACAGCCTTTCACCCTCAGACGGATGGTCAGATGGAGAGGACCATTCAGACTCTCGAGGACAAGCTCCGTGCATGTGTCATTGACTTTGGTCGCAACTAGGAGGACCACCTACCCTTGGTGGAGTTTGCATACAACAACAGCTACCACTCCACCATCGGGATGGCACCGTACGAGGCGTTGTACGGCCGACCTTGTAGATCTCCTTTGTGCTGGACAGACCCTGGGGAGTCAGCACTTGTGGGACCGGAGATGGTTCAGGCCACGACAGAGAAGGTCCAGGTCATCCAGGAGCGGATGAGGACAGCTCAGAACCGACAGAAGTCATATGCTGACAGGAGGCGGAGGCCACTAGTGTTCGAGGATGGCGACCACGTCTTCTTGCGGGTCTCACGTCGACGTGGTATTCAGAGATTTGGCCGAGGCGGCAAGTTATCTTCGCGCTTCATCAGACCCTTCCAGGTCCTCAGCAGGATTGGTGAGGTGGCTTATCGCCTGGCTCTACCACCTCAGTTGCACCGGGTACACGACGTCTTCCACGTGTCTCAGCTGAGGAGATACGTGCACGACCCGACGCACATCATTGACCATGGGGAGCTTGACGTTGACGATGAGGCGACTTTTACGGAGGTCCCAGTGGAGATAGAGGATCGAAAGGAGCAGGTCCTGCGTGGGCGATCGATTCCTCTTGTGCGCATCAGATGGCAGCACGGGAACCTCTAGGAGAGCACATGGGAGCGGGAGGCTCAGATGCGTGCTCAGTACCCTCATTTGTTTCCCTAGTTTTTTATGTATCTTTACGGGGACGTAGAGCCCTGAGGTGGGAGTAATGTAAAGCCCCGTAAAATTCAAGGGAAATTTTTTTTCTGAATTTTCTTTGAAATTTTACAAGAGCGCGGTTTCTCACGGCACCTGATTCTGAGGCCCAGAGTGCCTGGAATCAATTTCCGAAGTTTGGCTCAGGTACGTTAAGTGAACAAATGAGTGGGAATTTCTAACTTTTGATCCGGTGCTCGGAATTGAAATCTGAGGACACCGATGAACTCGCAACTCCGATATTCTCTTAAGGAGACCTTTTCCGAAGTTGCGTTTATTGAGGGACGAAAGTTAGTTTTGGGGAGAATTATAAAAAGTTGAATAAAAAATGTGGAACACTTTTTATTTTACTTTTGTTGGTTAACTTCTCTCAAAGGAAGTTAGGGGTGGGACCCACACCCACTTAACCTCACTTGAGAGGATTAAGTGTGGTGGGACCCACACGAACCTAAACCTTCCATCTTCTCTCAAACTCCCTTTAACCCCTCTTTAAATGACATGACAAATTGTTATTTAATTTTGGAGTTATCTTATTTGAATTTCAAACCTTTGAAATTCAATTTGTTAAGTTTGTGAATAAAATAAGGCTCTATCTTATTTTATTTGGTTAGAATTGTTTAGGCATCTTGAGAGGATTTTGGGAGCTTCTTCTTCTTCTTCAACCTTGACGAAGAACGCGAAGAACGCTCAAGCTCCGATGAAGAACGCCGCTCCTCTCTTCTTCGTCTTCCGTGTCAACGAAAGGGAACGCCTCTTCCTCCTCGGACTTCCCTCGTCGGCATATGAAGATTCGCCAACGACGTACCTCTTCGGACGTACCTCTTCGTCATCGGATCTGACGAACGACTACCACGATGCCCGACCTCCGCGACGTTGTCTTCCGCAGGTCGTTGACGATCTTCGAACATGGACCCAAGGTAGGGGTTGTTGTTATTTGTTTATTTATTTATTCTTGTTCGTGGTTCTATCATGACTAACGTGAGGATATTTAAATATGTATTATCATTTAACGTGAGGGGGTCGGACCGCATGAACACGGCCGAACCCTCCTTTGTTCTTGTTGATTTATATTGCGGATGAAACAAGATGGCGTGGTGTCGTCGCACCACGTGGTTATTCGCACGATTATATTGTGCGGCACCGTCGCACCGCGCCGTGGAAGGATCATCAAGAACGCGACGCCGTCGCGCCGCGTCGAAGGGAATCGAAGGCGCGGCGGAGGGGCGTAGTGTCGTCGCACTGCGCCGGACGACGAACACCGTGGCCGGTTCCAGGCCGCGACGGGACGAGAAGACCGGCGGCCGGGCCGCCGGCGTCGGAAGCCGGAAAGGGGACCGGTTTTCCGGTCCCGTTGGAGAAAAACCGGTCGGCCAGGTGGTCGGCCGGATGGTCAAAGGCCGGGGGAATTTAATTCCCCCGGCCAGCGCTCTAAACCCCCCCCCATTTATGAGGGGGGCAGTTTCTTTGAGGGGGGGGGGGGCAGGCGGCCCCTCGGTTCTCCTCAAGCAGGCCCCCACGAGGGGGGCCAGTTCTCCAAAAGGCGCGGCTAAAAGTCGCGCCGCCACTTGCTGGAAGCGGGGGCCATGCCCCCTGCGTGCTGCATCCGTGCGGTACCAGGCCGCCGCGCCGCCGGCCGGCCGGCCGGGCCGGGTCGGACTCGGGTCGGGTCGACCCGGTTCGGGCCGACCCAGGGGGGTCGGGCCGGGTCGGCCCGGACCCGGACCCCCCGTTTTCGAAACGGTTTCGGTCTTTTGGCCATAACTTGAGCCACGGACCTCCGATCGACGGAATGTCTACGGGAACGCGATCCTTGGATCGAGACGGTCGTTTCAGTATATCGTACTCAAGGTTTCGGAATACTTTGAGTTCGGCCGGGTTGGTTCCTACACGAAACCAACCGGGCCCTCGGAGCGGAAACGCTCATATCTTGATCTACGGACGTCCGATTGACGTTCCGTCAGCTTTGTTGTGTTCCTCTTAGTGAGACGGATCTTTTGGAATAATCCGCCCGAGGTTTCGACGCAGGTGGAGTATGGTCGGGTTGGTTTTGCCTTAAAAACCAACCGGGCCCCGGGGACGAAAATGCCAATAACTCTCAGACCGGGCGTCCGATCTACGCGCCGTCTGTTGCGTTGATTTCCTGTTGACGATACGGAACTTTTGGATACATCAACTCTGGACTTTGTGACAGTTGATGTATCAGCCTCTCGGCTCGTGGAGCGGACCCTCCGAACGAGTTTGCTGTGTGCGGGAACCCTAGTGCTGGCTGCGACTGTGACTACTACTGCTACTTCTACTGCTACTGTGACTGCGACGACGACAGTACAGAGATCCTGTGTGGATTCGACGACGACGACTACAACACTCAGCGATCCTACGTGGATCAGTGCTACAGGTCCTGTGTGGGCCCGATCATGTGTGGGTCCGATCCTGTGTGGGTCCTTGCGCTCAGCGGTTCTGTGTGAACCAGCGCCTACAGGTCCTATGTGGGCCCGATCCTGTGTGGGTCTTTTGCGGGGGTTAGTTACCTATCGATCCTTCGTGGGTCCGACGACTTAGATGGATCAGAGATCATCTTTATCGTCTTTCGAAGAAGTATACCTGTGTGAGGTGAATCCTGTTGCTTTCCTGTGTGGATTGTGTTGTGCTATCCTGTGTGGATTACGTTTTGCTTTCCTGTGTGGAATACGTTTACTTTCCTGTGTGGACTGAGTTGTACTTGGGCTCGGAGGTTGGAGCGTATTTGAAATTGATGACTTAGGTATATGTATGGGCATATACCTAAGTAGTGTAGGTTGTTACTTCGTGATTGTACCTTTCTTCGTGGTTTATCCTTTGTGGATTTGAGAGACCTTCAGGGGTCTCGGGGTCCCTACTGAGTAGCTTATACTCACCCCTACATGGGCTTTGCCCGCACTACGTTGTGTTGGTTGCAGACGACGGACAGCGTTGATCTTAGCTGAGGCTTGCAGAGCAGGACGGTACCTGGAGGTGGACCACTGGGTGGGACGTGCTCGGAGCGGACGACGGGACCCGTGGAGCAGTGGAGCTATCTGTACCCACCCTTCAGGTGGGATTTCCAGTGGACAGCTTGGTGTAGCATCTTTTACTTTTCAGTTGTCGTTTTCCCTTTCGAGTTGTACTTTACTTTCAGTTTGGGTTTGTATACTGGCCCATTTAATTTTCCGCACTATCAGTTGTACTCTTCTTTTGATTAGTGTTTACTTTCTGCTTGCTTACTCTGTGGTGTTTGTTTACTTTACAAAGGCAATTCCTTCCCTTTTTACTGGGATTTACGCCTTGGTGCTAGTCTCCAGCCCTGGCCTATGGAAGGCGGGCTTGGGGTAGTCACGGCACGGACCCCGAGGGCGGGTCGTGACACCCAGTCCCAATCTGTGGATTTAAATTCCGATCAAACCAGGTCATAATACCTCTAGTGGAATTTGATGAAACTATTAAAATTGATTGTATTTCTATATATTCATCCCACATCAATTTCCGTGAGAGGGAAATCACTCCCAAATTGGAAAATTGACCCCGGATTCTATACATGTGTAAGAAAGAGGATGAATATTATTTTTCCCCATCATACCTAGTGTGGATTTTACATCCCAATGAGTACGTGTATCATGCTCACATAGGTGAGTCTATGGAAGCAACCATCCTTCATGTTATGTCTATTTTGAGAGAATTTGATGAAGTGTTTCATGAGGAATTTCCTAGTCATCGTCCTAGTAGATTTGTTGAAATATCAATTGATTTTATACCTAGAGAGATGCCAATATCCAAGATTCCAGATATAAAGTTTTTTTTGGAAATTGAGATTCTAAAGAAAGAACTACATGTGAATCTATAAAAGTGGTTTATATTCACAAATTCTTAACCATTGGGTGCATCAATCCTCTTCATCGGGAAGAAGAATGTTTCAATATGCATTTGCAGTGATTTTCATGAGCTCAAAAAAATAACGATAAACAACAAGTATCATCTGCCTTGAATTGATGACATGTTCGATCGGCTATGTGGATTCAATACTTCTCCAAGGTGGACTTACGGTGAAGATATTACCATGTAAGGGAAAATAATGAGGATATCCCCAAGACTACTTTTCGTACAAGGTACGGGTACTATGAATTCATATTAATTCCTTTCAGACTCACTAATGTTCCAGAAATGTTCATAGACATGATGAATAGGGTATATAGCAATTTATTAGATAAATTTGTTGTATTAATTGTAGAATATATTATAATATAATTCAAAACCAATGAGGAGCATGAAGAAAATCAAAGAACTATACTAGAGACCTTCAGAAAAGAGAAGATTTATGCAATGTATAGAAAGTGTGAGTTCGGGTTGATGGTAGTCTCATTCTTGGCTCATATCATCACAAGCAATAGGATATCTATATATCCCACTATAAAAAATGCAATTTTGGGAAGGATGAGGCCATCATCGGTGACAGATATCCGTGTATTCCTGGGGATAACTATATATTATAGATGATTTTTGAGAAATTCCTCTCTATTGTGAAACTCTATTTCCAAGTTCACTCAGAAGGGACTCATTTTTTCATGGAGTGATTAATGTGAAGATAGCGTTTTGGAGTTGAAAATGAGGCATATCCCTGCACCCATGCTCACACTACTCACAAGTGGGGAACTAGTTTTGGTATTAATTGATGATTCGATAATGGTCATGGGTTGTGTGTTGACGAAAATTACAAATTATTTTCTTCTGCTTCTTGGTAATTGAAAATTTAGGAGAAAAATTATCCAAAACGTGATATGGAGTTGGCTATGATAATCTTCACTTTGAAATTTTTTTGAAATTAACTCATTGGGGAGAAGTTTTAAATATATGGATCACAAAATCCTCAAGTATAAGATCACACAGAATTATTTGAACATGAACCAACAAATATGGTTAGCGGTGATCAAATACTTTGACTTCCCGGTCTATTATAACCCTAGTCAATCAAAAAAGTTTGGAATTTATCTATACATAATGGACCCATTTATTCTATCATAGATGAGAATTGAAAAGGATCCAATCTTCTTAGATTTTATTAAGATGGAAATTGGAATAATAAATAATGGAACATCATCAATCATTTCACAAATGATTTCTCAACCTTCTCATTTGGAAAGGATAAATTATGCTCAAAAGGATTATTTGGGTATTCAGAAGAAATATGAAAATATAAAAAAGGGACATACATAGAGTTCAATGTTAATGGAGAAGGAATTGAAAGATTTGGGAAAAGAATATGTGTTCTATTAAATCTGGAGATAAAGAAATAACTTTTGAATGATGCACATAATTTGAAATTCTCCATTCACAAAGGAAACACAAAGATTTAACAAGATCACTGAGAGCATTATTTTTTGGATGACATGAAGAAGTAGATCATGGAGTATAAATCAATGTGCCTAGAAATTCAGAAAGTGAAGGCTAAGAGACATAAGTCTAAGGGGATGATGCTACAATTAGCCATACCAACCTGGAAATGGGAGAACATCAACAAGGAATTTGTCACAAGTCTTCGGAAGACTCTTAATGGAAACAATGCAATCTGGGTTGTTGTGGATTATCTTACAACAATTGCATAAATATTTTTATATCAGGAGGATTTCTCATTGGATCAACTGGCACATATATACATCAGAGAAGTTCTATGAATGCTTGGATTACCATAGTAGATTGTATTCTATTGAGATCCAATAATCAAATATATCTCCTAGAAGTGTCTCTTATATTCTATGAATACTGATTTGAACATTAGTATGGCTTATCATCATCAAACTGATGGCCAATATAATAGGACTATAGAAACACATAAATACAAGTTATGAACATGTTCAATGGACTTCAATGGAGAATGGGCTCAAAATTTTCCTATGGCTAAGTTGTAAATACCTGGAAATTTCAATGAAATGTTTCTCTAAAATACATAGGAATTTTACGAGTCTGTGGCTTCTGACAGCACTTGATTCCGAGTCCCGGTGTGCCCAGAATCAATTTTCAAAATTTAGCTTCGGTACGTTCAGTAAACAAACGAGTGGGTTTTTCTATCTTTTGAACCGGTGCTCGTAATTGAAATCTGAGGGAACCGATGAACTCGCAGCATCAGTAATTGCTTAAGAGGACTTTTACCATAGATGTGTTTTCACGGGAGTAGAAGTTAAATTTTGTGGATTAAAATTGAAGTGAATAAAATTGTGGTACAATTTTATTTTTATATCTAAGGTAGTTAAATCCTACATGGGGGAGTTGGGGTGGGACCCACAACCTCCTAACTTCCCATGTGAGGATAAATGTGAGTTGCGGCCCACACGTGCCCCCAACCCTTCACATTATCTAAACCCCTTAAACCCCCCCCCCCCCATTAAACTCCTTGGTTTAATGTTAGATACCCCCTTGGAATTAATTGGGTAACTCCTCCTCTCCCCACTCTCCCACTTTAATTCATGCCAACACACACTTAATTAATTAATTGAACCTCATAAATTATTTTAATTAAGTGTTTAAATTTTATATTTTTGAATTCATGGAATGATTTAATAAAATAATGAGAAGCCTTATTTTATGTTTGGTTGGCTGGTTGTGTTGATACTTTGGGGAGAGAGCTCTAGAGTTTTGAAGAACACTTCATCTCCTTTGTTGAAGAACGCCAACTCTCCAATGTAGAAATTCGACTCGGCGACCCCGAATTCTCCATCCTCTTCTTCCTCCACGACAAGGGAGGAGACACCGACGCGGGAACATGACAACAACGTCACACCATGTTTTTCTTCTCTCTGTGATTAAAAGGGGAGATGTCGCTTCCTCCTCGGACGCTCTCCATTGACATCTATGAATCCTTATCTCACGACGCCGTCAACCGTGACTCCAATGTTCGACATCGATTATCGAGGTAGGGGTGTGTTTGGATTGATTAATGATTGGTTATCCATCCACGCCGTTGTTCCTATTAAACCACTTGTTATCGGACTAATTCGAAAGGGACCAGACCAAACTAACAGGGTCTGATTCCTCCGTTATTCTTGTGAATATATGGAGTTCTTCAGGTGTTCTTGAGCGGTGAATCAAGCTATGTTTTTAGAGCCAATAGGAGGCTAGAAAACATCGTAAATGGCCTTAGAGCTTTAGGGAGAACTAGAAGTGGATGTTTCATAGAAATCGAATCATCAAAACAAAGAACAGACACATCGGGAGGTGTGCTGGCCAGAGGCATTGTTTCTGAAAGATTCTAGAATACATGGAGTTTCCTCCAGGAGCACACGCCGTGTAGTATAAGTGTATTGTGGCTCCCATTTCAGACATTGGAAATGTAGTACACGACGTGTGACTCTAGACACATGGCGTGTACTCTCCTCACTGTTTTTCGGTGGACAGTTCGATGGTTATGGCATGTAATCTGGGAGATACACGGATATGGGCAGAACCACATGGCCAAGAGTCAGGAAGTGTACTACCTTCACCATTGAAAAGGCGTCTTTGTGATGACTCAGCATGTATTCCAGGAATACACGGACACGAGGTGGAGTAAACGGGCATGTACTCCGCCACACGGTCAGGCCTGGCCAGCGCACATGGAACCGACCATATAGGTTTGGACACGTCATGTAACCATACCACACATAATGTACTTACTTATCTACATGACCAGACCTATGACACGGGCCGTTTTACACGGGCAATACTCACTTTATGATGACACGGCGTGTATCGCTTACCTACACGTCGTGTACCTTTATAGAAATGGCTTGGTCGCCTAGTTCCCCATTACATGGGAACATTTTTCATGGTTTTTTCCCCTTTGATGTGGGACAGAACTATGGGATACATAAACTATGGACTTCATGTCAGTTGATGTATCGATATTTTACTCGAGAAGCGAACCCTCCAGAAATTGAGCGTGCTATGTGCGGGAACCCTAGAGCTGGTCGCGACTGTGACGATGATGACGACTGTACTTGGCTCCTACGTGGGTTCGGCAGCGAGGACGACTGTACTTGGATCCTCCATGGGTTCGGTAGCTGTGATGAATGTACTTGGATCCTACATGGGTTCGGCAACGATGGTTACTGTACTTGGATCCTACGTGGGTTTGGAAGTGACGACTTCTGTACATGGATCCTACGTGGGTTCGGTAGGAGAGATTATTCAGAAGCTACATCTATCATCTACACCCCTCTTCATGAGTGGTATACATGTGTGAGCTAAGTCTTGACATTCATTCATTACCATCGATGTGTTTGACTTGCTTTCCTGTGTGGACTGGGTTGTGCTTTCTTGTGTGGACTGGGTTGTGTTGTCCTGTGTGGACTGGGTTGTACTTGGGATCGTGAGTTGGAGATGAACTGAAATTGATGACTTAGGTATATGTATGGGAATATACCTAAGTATATTTGTTTGATACTTTGGGTTTGTATATTTCCTTTGTGGTTTATCCTTCATTGATTCTGGGAGACCTTTGGGGGTCTCGGGGTCCCTACTGAGTATCGTATACTCACCCCTGCACAGGCTATGCCCACACTAAGTTGTGAAGGATTTAGACGACAGACATCACTGATCAAGGTGGATTCTTGTGAATTGGGACGGTACCTCAAGGTGGACCACTTGGCGGGATGTACACGGAGCGGACGACCATACCCAAGGAGCTGAGGAGACCATTTGTACCCACCCATTGGGTGGGATATCCGGAGGACGACTTAGTGGTTGCTGCTTTACATTACTACAGTTGTTATTTCTTTACTATTGTGCTGTACTTTCATTTCGGTTTGTATTCTGGCCCATTTACATTCCATCAATTACTTTTTTACACAGTTAACATAGTGTTTACTTCATATTGAGTACCCTGTTGTGTTTTATTTCTTATTTAAAGGAAATGCCTTCTATTCAATCGGGATTTACACCTTTGGTGCTAGTCGCTAGCCCAGGGCATATGGAAGGCGGGCTTGGTCTAGTCACGGCACTGGCCCTGAGGACAGGTCGTGAGAAATTTGTATCAGAGGAGTCGGTTCTACCACAGAACTCAGGACTCTGATAATTTCTTCTGTGATGCAATAGAGTTAGGAGTATTGAGTGTGGTTTTCAGTCCAGGGAGTCTAGTGTTGGTGTGGCGGCCGAAGTATCCATACACCAAGACCTTGACTTCTAATTTTCGACCCAGTGTTCTAAAACACTTATTTCATGTGTGTTTCAAATGTTTTTTAGTGATTACTTTTTGTCCGCTCAACAGGTATACTGTTTTAACCGTGGTGCACATGTATGTTTTCAAGATGGCCCCACGACGGCAGCCAGCTAGGGTTCTGAGGATTGTGTGAGATGGTAGCCCACCGGGCAACGAGGCCTTGGTGCAGGGCCCCACTACAGTGGAGGCACTAACGGTACCTCTACCCGCTGGGCCACCGATACCACCATCCCCAGCAGAAGAGAGTGCACGCCGCCTGAGTGTGATGCACGAGTTTCAGCGATAGAGGCCGCCCCGGTTTCATGGAGAGACGGACCCTAAGGTAGCCGAGGATTGGCTGGAGGCTATCGTTAGTGTATTCAAATTGGTAGGGACACCAATAGATCTTATGGTGATCCTTGCCACGAGTCTCCTTCACGCAGCCGCAGGTAGATGGTGGAGGCTAATGCTCCAAGTGCATAACGAGGAATCTCTAAATTGGACAGACATCGAGAGGCTCTTCAGATCGGTGTTTTTTCCAGCCACCCTCCCTGCAGTGTGCATCTTGGAGTTACTACAGTTGCGGCAGGGCAGCATGACAGTAGCCCTGTACTCGGCGAGGTTTACCGACCTCTTGCACTACTCCATGGACATGGTACAAGACCCATTTTTATGGCCCCAGACCTTCGAGTATGGAATGAGGCATGAGATCTAGGCTATGATGATCTCCCTCAGCATTTCAACTTAGGAAAGAGTACTGGAGCGAGCCCTTCTTGTGGAGAGCCGTCTTGCTGAGCCAATGCCAGCAATGAGGCCTACCGCTGGGCGACACGTGGTAGAGTCTTTTGCAGCCGGTAGTATACAGATGTCACAGAGGTCCAAGCAGACCAGGTCATCAGGTGGGAAACCTCATGATACTGGATCTGATGTGCAGGGCACACGCATCAGATCCAGTCATACGAGAGGCAAACTGTGCTATGCATGCGGCGGGCAGGGCCACATGGCTCGTGACTGCCCGACCCGCCATGCAGAGGAGCAATAAACGGTTGAGGGAGCACCTAGGCAGAGGCAGGGGTTCGACCATGGTGGTCCACATGGAGCTGGCAGAATAGGCAAAGTAGCTGGCCGAGTAGTAATTGGTGGAAGATGCTTTGAGGCTCTACCACCACCACCACCAGGAGGACCACCCCGACCATAGTGAGCTGGCAGACAGGGGTAGGCTCAGCTCCAGGAAATAGATGCCTACAATCACGGTGCACTTGAAATGTTTTGAGGTATTGTCTGTGTCTACTCCACCCTTACTGCAGTTCTTATGGAAACAATATCGAGTCATTCTATCATTTCTGATTCCCTTGTTCGGAGCTCTGAGATTCAGACGGAGTCGTTGACCCGTTCCGTACGGCTAGAGAATCCTACAGGAACAGACTCGATGATTAAGCACTGGTTCCAACAGTGTGAGCTTACTCTAGGAGGTGAGAGATTTGGCTTGGATCATCTTGTAGCAGTGTCGAGCCCTTACAACATCATCTTGGGCATCGATTGGTTATCTACCGTCAATTCTCTGATCGATTGTATTAGGCACAAAGTGCGGTGTGTCCGCACTGATGAGAACATGTTTATATTCACCGGTGATAAGGGAGACTTTGCACCGTAGGATGGACTTACGCAAGGGAGAGGGAAGTAGATCACATATCAATTGGATAGTCTCATTCTCGGAACGGTTGATGTGTGGAGTCCGAGTTTTCCTGTTGTGGTGGATCTGTTTGAGGAAGTTTTCCCTGATGACGTTCCAGGACTAAATCTTCACAGATAGGTAGACTTCTATATTGAACTATACCCCGGGAAATCCCTTATATCTACTCCAGCATATCTGATGGCTCCCTCTGAGCTTCTAGAGCTTCACGTATAGATGGAGGACTTGCAGGGCAAGGGATTCATCTGACCTAGTGTTTCACCCTGGGCTTCTCCGATTTTATTCACCATGAAGGTGGATGGGAGTTATGACTATGTTTTGACAACCATCTCTTGAATCGGATGACCGTAAAGAACAAGTATCTACTCCCGAGGATTGATGGCCTTTTTGATCAGCTCAAGGGAGGACAATGGTTCTCGAAGATAGACCTCAGGTCAGGCTAACATCAGCTCATAGTTCGAGATGAGGATGTGCAGAAGACGGACTTCAGGTGTCGGTAAGACCACTATGAGTTCTTGGTTATTACTTTCAGCGTAACCAACACTCCAATAATGTTCATGAGTCTCATGAACAAGATCTTCCAGCCTTACCTCGATCGATTTGTCGTAGTCTTCATCGAAGACATACTGATTTACTCAACTACTATGGAGGAGCAAGCCTACCACTTGTGGGTTGTACTGGACACAATTTGAGAGCACCAGCTTTATTGTAAGCTCTCGAAGTGTTAGTTCTGTATTTGAGAGGTCCTCTTCTTAGGTCATGTCATCTCTTATGCAGGAGTTTTTGTGGATCCTACGAAGATCGTGGGAGTACTTTCTTGGGAGCCACCCATGAGCATGATGGAGGTGCGGAGTTTCCTAGGTCTGGCTGGGTATTATCAGAGATTTGTGCCAGACTTATCCAGAGTTGCAGCACAAATTTCAGCTTTGAAAAAGAAGGGGGAACCCTTCATATGGTCAGATAGATGTCAGTAGAGCATCCATGACCTGAAAGAGAGATTCACCAATGCACCCATCTTGAGGCTACCAAAGGAGGGTGTAGGGTATGTAGTTTAATGCGATACATCAGGGATTAGACTAGGTTGTGTCCTGATGCAGGAGAGGGTAGTGATCGCTTATGTTTCATGATAGTTGAGGCAGCACGAGCAGAACTACGCTACCCATGACCTGTAGTTAGCAGTAGTGGTCTTCTCCTTGAAGATGTGGCAGCACTATCTTATGTGATAGCGCTTTACAGTCTACACTGACCACCAGAGTCTTAGGTATATCTTCTCGCAGAAGCACCTGAACCTGAGACAACGACGATGGCTCTAGGTCCCCCAAGACTTTGTCTTTGAGATAGTCTATACTCCTAGGAAGGGGAATGTAGTAGCTGATGCTATCAGCAAGAGATCAGACATTCAGCTACTTGGAGAGGCGACTTAGCATCTAGTCATGTTACAGATATATTTCATGGATATAGATGGAGCATCCTTTCTATAGTCTCCCACAATCACTCCTCCACTACATCAGCGGGTCAGAGAGGCACATCGTAGGGATGTTGACTATGAGGTGTGACGTGCTCAGATATCCTCAAGGCTGGCACCTGATGGATTTTCTATAGGAGGAGAGAACGTCATCCTCTTCAGTGGACGTACCATGGTACCAGTTGCATTATAGTAGGATGTAATGAGGGAGTTTCACACTTCCCCTCTAGGGGAACATCCTAGAGTAGAGAAGATGTACCAGGGCCACAGACGACAACACTGGTGGCCAGGTATGAAGAATCTTGTAGAAGAGTTTATTTCACGATGCCTCACTTGCCAGCAGGTGAAGGCATAGCAGTAGGTACCGGCAGACTTGGTGCAGCCCTTAGAGGTCCCGGAGTGGAAGTGGGATGGGATATCCATGGATTTCGTGATGGGGCTCCCACGTACTTCCAGAGTACATGACTCCATTCGGGTGATCGTAGACCAACTCAGCAAGTCATCCCACTTCCTACCTATCAGAGAGAAAGGCTCAGTGGAGAGCTTGGGATGCCTCTACATTCAAGAGATTGTACGACTTCATGGTGTGCCATTATCTATCGTCTCCGATCAAGACACTCTCTTTACATCCTGGGTTTGGAAGAGTTTGAAGGAGGCATTTGGGATGCAGCTACCCCTAAGCACCTCCTTTCATCCTCAGACAGATTTCCAGACGTAGAGGACCATTTAGACACTCGAGGACATGCTCTGTGCATGTGTTATCAACTTATGTCGCAGCTGATAGGATCACCTACCTTTGGTGTAGTATGCGCACAACAACAGATACCACTCCACCATCAGGATGGCACCATACGAGGCACTGTATGGCCTACCATGAAGATCAGCTATGTGGTAGACTGACCCTAGGGAGACAGTACTTGTAGGACCAGAGATGGTACAGACTATGACGGAGAAGGTGCAGATCATCCAGGAGCGGATGAGGATTGCACAGAGTAGACAGAAGTCCTATGCTGAGAGGATACGAAAACCACTGGAGTTCGAGTATGGCGACCATGTTTTCTTATGGGTCTCACCTCGATGTGTATTACAGAGATATGGTCGGGGCGACAAGTTATCTCTATGCTTCATCGGACCATCCTGGGTTCTCACCAGGGTAGGCAAGGTGGCTTATTGCATGTCTCTTCCACCTCAATTGCACCGGGTGCATGACGTCTTCCACGTATTTCAGCTGAGGAGATACGTGAACGACCAGACCCACATCATTGATCATGGAGATCTGGACAACGATGATGGGGCTACCTTTACGGAGGTCCCATTGGAGATCGAGGATCAACAGGAGAAGGTCCTATGTGGATGATTGATTCACCTTGTGCACATTCGTTGGCAGCACAGAAACCTCTAGGAGAGCGCATGGGAGCGGGAGGCTCAGATGCGTGCACAGTACCCTCATTTCATTCCCTAAATTATGATGTAGCATTACAGGGATGTAATGCCCTGAGGTGGGAGTAATGTAATGACCTGTAAATTTCAATGAATTTTTTTTCATAAATACATTTAAATTTTACGAGTCTATGGCTTCTGACGACACTTGATTCTAAGGCTCGGTGTACCCAGGATCAATTTCAATAGTTTAGCTCGAGTACGTTCAGTAAACGAACGAGTAGGTTTTTATATCTATTGAACCGGTGCACGGAATTGAAATACGAGGGCACCGATGAACTCACAACACTGGTAATCTTTTAAGAGTACTTTTACCGTAGATGCATTTTCACTGGAGTAGAAGTTAAATTTTGTGGATTAAAATAGAAGTGAATAAAAATGTGGTAAAATTTTATTTTTATATCTAATGTAGTTAAATCCTACATGGGGGAGTTGGGGTGGGACCCACAAGCTCCTAACTACACATGTGAGGATAAATGTGAGGTGGGTCCCACATGATCCACACACCCTTTACATTCTCTTAACCCTTAAACCCCTCATTAAACTCCATTGTTTAATGTTGGAAACCCCCTTGGAATTAATTGTGTAACTCCTCCTCTCCCCACTCTCCCACTTTAATTCATGCCAACACACAATTAATTAATTAATCCTCATCAATTAATTTAATTAAGTGTTTGAATTTTTTATTTTTGAATGCATTGTATGATTTAATAAAATAAGGAGAAGCCTTATTTTATTTTTGGTTGGCTGGTTGTGTTGAGACTTTGGGGAGAGAGCTCTAGAGTTTTGAACAAACGCTTCATCTCCTTTGTTGAATAAAGCCACTCTCCGACGAATAACTTCAAATCGGTGTCCCCGAATTCTCCATCCTCTTCTTCCTCCGCGACAAGGGAGGAGACACCGACATGGGAACACGCCAACAACGTCTCGCCTTGTTTTTCTTCTCTCTGTGATTAAAAGTGGGGACGCCGCTTCCTCCTAGGATGCTCTCCGTTGACGTCTATGAATCCTTATCTTGTGACGCCGTCAACCACGATGCCAACATTCGACATCGATTATCGAGATACGGGTGTGTTTGGATTGATTAATGATTGGTTTTCCTTCCATGTTGTTGTTCCTCTTAAGCCTCTTGTTATCGGACTAATGTTGAAGGGACCGCACCAAACTAACACGGTCTGATTCCTCCGCCGTTCTTGTGAATATGTGGAGTTCTTAAATATTTCATGAATGGTGAATCATGATATGTTTTCGGAACCAATCGAAGGCCCAAAAATATCATAAATGGCCTCAGAGGGTCGGGGCGACCTAGAAACATATGTTTCATAGAAATCGGATTATCGGAACGGAGAACGGACACATCGGGAGGCGTTCTGGCCAAAGTCGTCGTTTCTAGAAAATTATAGAATACACGGCTTGTCCTCTAGGAGCACACGCCGTGTAGTACAAGCGTATTGTGTCTCCCGTTTCATACGTTATAAAAGTATTACACGGCGTGTGACTCTAGACAAACATCGTGTACTCTCCTCACTGTTTTTCAATGGAGAGTTCGATGGAAATGACATGTAATCTGGGTGATACACGGACACGGGAAGAACCACACGGCCAAGAGGCACGGCGTGTACTACCTTCACCATGGAAGAAGCGGCTTCGTGATGACTCGGCGTGTATTCCATGAATACACGGACACGGGGTGGAGTACACGGGCATGTACTCCACCACACGACCAGGCATGGCCAACGCACATGGAACTGACCCTATGGGTTTGGACACTGCGTGTAACCATACCACATGCCGTGTACTTGCTTATCTACACAACCAGCCCTGCCACATGGGCCGTTTTACATGGTAAGTACCTGATGTCTGATGACACGGCATGTATCCCTTAACTACACGCCGTTTACTTTAAGGAAATGGATTGGTCGTCTTGTTCTCTGTGACTTGGGCACATTTTTCTTGGTTTTATACACTTTTACATGGGACGGAACTACGAGATACATCAACACTAGACTTTGTGACAGTTGATTAATCAATCTTTGACTCGAGGAGTGGACCCTCGGGAAATCGATCGTTCTGGGTGTGGGAACCCTAGAGCTGGCTGCGACTGTAACGATGACGACGACTGTACTTGGATCCTACGTGGGTTCAGCAGTGAGGATGATTGTACATTGATACTCTGTGGGTTCGGCATTGATTATTACTGTACATGGATTCTACGTGGGTTCAGAAGTGATGGTTACTGTACTTGGATCCTACGTGGGTTTAGTAGTGACGACTTCTGTACATGGATCCTATGTGGGTTCGGCAGGGGGGATGATTCAGAAGCTACATCTTCCATCTCCAACCCTCTTCATGAGTAGTATACTTGTGTGAGTTGCGTCTTGACATTCAGTCATTACCATCGATGTTTTTGACTTTCTTTCCTGTGTGGAATGGGTTGTGCATTCCTGTGTGGACTAGGTTGTACTTGGGGTCGTGAGTTGGAGCCGAACTGGAATTGATGGCATAGGTATATGTATGGGCATATACCTAAGTATAGTTGGTTGATACTTTGTGTTTTTATATTTTCTTAGTGGTTTATCGATTATGGATTCTGGGGACCTTCAGGGGTCTTGATGTCCCTACTGAGTATCGTATACTCACCCCTGCATGGGCTAAGCTCGCACTACGTTGTGTTGCATGAAGATGACAGACAGCAATGATCAAGGTGGAGTCTTGTGGAGCGGGATGGTACCTGGAGGTGGACAACTTGGCGAGATGTACACGGAGAGGACGGCCAGACCCGAGGAGCTGAGTTGACTATTTGTACCCACCCTTTAGGTGGGATATCCAGAGGATGACTTAGTGGTTGCTAGTTTGCTTTACTGCAGCTGTTCTTTCATTACTGTTGTAATGTAATTTCAGTTGGGTTTTTATTCTGGCCCATTTACTTTCCATCACTTACTTTTTTACTCAGTTTACTTAGTGTTTACTTCATTTGGCTTACTCTGTTGTGTTTGACTGGTTATATAAAGGCAATTCCTTATCTTTTATCGGAATTTACGCCTTTGGTTCTAGTCACCAGTCCCTGGCCTATGGAAGGCAGGCTTGGGTAGTAATTGCACGAGCCCTGAGGATGGGTCATGAAATAAGTTATCTTACAATAACAGTTACTACTCTAACATCCAAATGGATCCTTACGAAGCCCTTTATGGGAAGATTTGAAGAACACCGACTTGTTGGGATGATGTTGGGGAGTAAAAAATCCTAGGACTACAAATGGTCTATGAAATGGTGAAGAATCATAAGATCATCTTGTAGCCCATTAAAGCTGCTCAAAGTCTGCAAAAGAGCTATGATGATAATCATCGACGAGACCTAGAGTTTGATGTCAGATACATGGTATTCCTACACATATCATAGTTTAATAGAGTTATGAGATGTGGGGAAAAGTAAAATCGTATTCTAATGTACATCGACCCCTTTGATATCATTGATCACATTTGAGTAGTGGCCTATTGACTCGAACTCCTATAGAATGATGTATTCCATGTATCACTCTTGAGGAAGAACATACCTAACCCATAGCATGTACTCATTCCAGTGGTGGAACTGTTGGAGAATGACCTCTTCTAGGAAGAGAAGCCTGTGAATATCGTAGATAATAGGGAAAAATTTCTACAAAATAAGACAATGCCCCTCGTCAAGGTGTTAGGGAGAAACCACAAGATTGAAATAGTAACATGTGAATCAGAGAATCATATGAATCCAAGTTAACTTCATCTATTTAAAAGTGGGAAAAGAAAATATCTAGGGTGAAATTTCATAAGGGGATATATTTTAATGAACCACACTTTTATTAATGAAAATTCCTCTTCTCAAACTACATGTTTTATTATTTAAAATGGTTATATATAACATATGCACATATGTGGTTTTATGTTTTTTTTATTTTTAAATACTGTTAAGAATGGTTAACAATGCCAACATAGACACTAAATAATGATTACATGATTAATATAAATATAATTCTTTAACGAATCCAATATACTCAAAAAAATGAAGCAATGGCCTCATCCATTAGAATTTTTCCATACAAATCCAATTTTTCAAAGATTAGAAAGGAGGTATCGTCACATGGATTCAATCTTGGCCAATCCCAAGCTTATATTCAACATGTTACACTTGAGCAGAATCTTCTAGGGGAAAATTTGAACTTAAAAGAAATTACAATGCGAGCGATGTTATCCAAGCTGCCCCCAGAGTCTGTCACCATCGTGCAATTTAACAATAGGTCTTATACGGGATTTATAAGGTGTTTTGTAGCAAGACCCAATAACTATGATTATGTGCATTATTTTCTAATTTAGGAATATTCATTCATTTTATTATTGTTACACGGTAAATGGTTTTAAATCACAAATAATATTTTTATATAATATTAAATTAAGAAATATATTTTGAAGAAATTATAGATATTATATTTAAATACTATTTTATGTAAATATTATTATCACTAAATTTATTTTTATTAAATATAATTTATCATCTAATTTTTATGAATACATATGTGATTTATTTGTGGTTTAAAAAAAGATTTTATCAAAACACAATAATTTTCAATACATGATAGTTCATATTTTAAATGTAAATTTCACATATTTAGAAAAAAAAATTAGATAAAATGAATATTATTTTTCGAATCAGGACGTCGAAATTATCCAACAGTGATGTTTTCATAACTTTTTGAGAATGTTGAATTTTTGGGTTGAAATTGAATACCACTTATATATATAATGCATTTTGTGACATAATAATGACCCAATAGTGATGTAATAAAGTACTATAAAAGGGTTTTTCATCCAATATATGTTCTAATATTAAAATAATGTTAATTTAGATTTTTTTGATTAATTTTACCAAGCCTTAATATACCCTCCATGACTTATAAAGAATTTTTTGTTTTTAAAATGACATACTTGAGAGTGTAACTCCCCTCCACATAAGAAACCCAAATATATTACTATATTAGGCCATTGGAATTATAAAATAATATTTTCCACTCACATTTGGGAAAAACCATGGGTAAAAACAATGGTATGGATTGCGGTTTTGATTAGTTTCATGTGTATTGTCCAAAACCTAAATAATAATGAAGTATCTCTCTTTTCAAATATAACCCCCCCCCCCCCCACTCCCACTTCTCGTCACTCTAAACCCATAGATAATGTTCCTACTCTTCCCTCCTCTCTCTAGAATCCTCCCAAGGCACCCCAATTTCCCAATAATTTTCTCTCATGCCACTCCAAACCCCATGGGATCACACTTCCATGTAAGGGATTTATTAATCATCACCATTTCAATATTTATTAATGAAAAGGACTACAAAGAAACATTTCACCCCCATAAACCCTAATTAATGGGGCATATGGTGGTCAAAAATGGTGAATGATGAGGGAATCCCCCAATAAGTTTGACCCCATCAAGTGTCAGAGTATGGATATTATGTAAACATACTGGGTCCTGCCCAATGACCTCCAAAGATGCAAGGTGGTCTGAAACTTGGTTTCCTTCACTCCATGAGGGAACCACTATGGTGGTGTTAGTGATAATACCTCTAAATTTTCTAATGGTATAGGTAACAGACCAAGGAGTGGGGAATTGGCTATGTAAGACATCATGGAGAATTGTTTAGTCTATTTCAGCCTCCGTAATGGCGATACATTCTTGGAGGAAGAGGCTGAGACCCTACAACATAGCCTTGGAAATGGCCTGAAGAGAGGAACCATGGCTAGGGAGAGAGGATATGGCTAACCATATTGAACCCTATGAGTCCTTAAAAACCCCACCCCCACACAAGACCCACATAATACAATTCCCATCAGTGTTAAGCTCGATACCCCTGTATAGGGGATTCCATCAGACCCAATTTCCTCTTGTACAGGTGTCCACCACCTGAGTTCCTTGATGCCTCACAAGAATCCAACGAAGAGAAACATCATATCACCACTTACTAAATAGATTGAACAAGTCATGAATAAGATTAATTTTGGAGATGATGGTATACTTACTATAGGATTGGACCCTTTCGTGCCTCTGATTATTCATGGCCTTCCATATACCCTAACAGTCGGCATGTATGATCAATGTGCAAGCCACATTCTCGATGGCCCTCTCCCCTATTATATGAAACCACCTATAAATATATTGGATTTCCTCCAATATAATATCCTTGAAACCAGTGAACTCCCCAAAGTAGCTCCACATAGTGCATGCCCATTCACAGTGGAAGAATAGGTTTTTCAGGCTTTCCCCCTAGCCAGATCTGCAACAAGGGAATCCGGACACATTTAGGATGCCACATCGTTTGACATTCTTATCTGTGGTAATGTCTTTAACCTTGATATGATATATAAGAAAATTATTTTTTGAGGGGATTACGTTTGACCACAGGGTGTCATTCCTAGAATATGCATTCTCTAGCGTTTCTCAGGTGTAGTGGTATTCTCGCATGGTAAAGACTCCTGACTGGGAAGGAGTGAAAAGACAATGGATCGAAACCAGAATTCATCTCTATGAGGTAGAATGTTGTCTTCTCATCTTCATCCATCACATCATTGATGAGAGTATGGTACACACTAAACTCCCTAAAGGTAAGAGTAGGAGTAGTAAATCTCGGGAATCCAATCACCTCCCCAACATAGTTGTGATACCATAAATATGTATCTCCACTTGATAATCCATTGAGAGTGACGATGAAGTTCATATTTTATTGAAGAAATTGTAGACCAAAAGTGAGATCTATGACGTTCCAGTACAGGTTGGATTTTGTACTGTGAGTGCATGGTTTTCCCCTAAATTAAGCATTGTTCCAAGACTTCCCAGGATAACATCACACACATTCATGAGATAGTATCCTCAAGGATATTAACATCAATACCTTCATCCCTCGTAGGCTTATCCATATTTATTCAAGAGTACTAGTGTCCTTTCCCATCTGCAATAGGATAACATATAAACATATACATAATCTTATCAATATTATTGAGGACACCCTTCAGGGTTGAACAACAGAGAGAGAATGTATAGGGGTAGCCAACATGACACTATTGATTAGGGAATTACATCCTCCAAATAGAATGTACATGTTCTTCCAATTGAGTATGTGATCCAAAATCATTCTAGTGAGAAAATTAATGTCAAAGATCCGCACTATAGCGGTGGAAACAAGGGCTTTGATTTACTCCATGGGGAAACTCCTTCCTTCCATGGATTGTGATTGAAGAACCTCTAAGCTCCATCTAGCGGTGAATTTGTGTGATATATAGAAAAGGATCATATATTTATTAATGACATGTCCACTCAAGAGTATGTATGACTCCAATAGTTTAATCCTTACTCAAATCAGAGATCTCCCATCATTAATTGAAATTACAGTGTCGTATGCAAACATCAAGTGATAGATGGATTGAGCTCTCAAACTCCTATGGTCGGCCATAATCTCTCTATTGTTGATGTTCCTATGTATGAGACGGCTAAGGAAATCTTGGGTCAGGATGAAGATTCTTATAGAAATCTAATCACCTTGCCTTGGGCCATGAGTAGCCTTGAAGAAACTATAGTACATTCCCCTGAATGATACTTCCATCCATGAAGATGTAACACATCTGAAAATAATATCAATATTCTAGGAGGAAAAGACCATAAATTCCAGAACCATGTTTATTAATCTCCACTTCACATAGTCATATGATTTGTTCATATCCACATTGATAGAAATGTTGGAGCTACAGGTTTTGTGGTTAATTTCTCATATCATTTATTGAGCAAGAGCGATGGCCCCTTGGTTTGAATTATGCTTTCTGAAGCCTTGATGCTCTAACGAGATCCATCATGGAAGGTGGATGGAAAAACACACATTGATGACACTCGATAAGATTTTTTATGGTATGTTTCACATACATACAAGTTTTATTTCATGATATAGGTGGTGTTCCTGTTTTTAGTGAGAGAAACCATGGTGGTGGCTCAAGAAACACTCAGTAGACTACCTCCTTCAAGAAATCCTGGATATCCATCATGATTTTTGTCGTCACCACATCCCATGAACACCTGTAGAAAAACCTAGGATTCCATCTGGGTCTGATGCACTCTCAGGATGGAGGTTCATCATGGCTTTATAAATATCCTTTCCTTCTGGCATAGTGCTCAGCCCTTCATTGTCTCGATTTGAAACACACATAGGAATGACCATAAAGAACCCAATATCACATCTTATATACCCAATAATAATTTGGTAGTTAAGGATGGAAAGAAGGTCCTTTGAGAAAGAGTGTTCCATGTTCTCCAAAATGTCTTTGTCATCCGTATAAGAGACATCTTACAGAATGATATTAGGTTTGATAGGCCCCATCCATTCATTGATACAGGATTGGAAATACATAGTGTTATTTTCTCCCAATTTGATTCATTTAATCCTTATTTCTTCCCTTACCAAGTGTTCTTGAAGCAGCAACACATCCATCGCCACATCCTTCCTCTTAGAATTATCCTCTAGAGTTTGGTCATCCCACATTTCATTCTAGCCTAGACTTGAGGCATTCAACCTCCGTCATGGCATCATTCAGGACATTGCCACTGGGGGATTTCGTTCCTACATGTATGAAGATGGGTTTTGAGATGATTCAGTTTCATATGAATGGAATCCCATGTGTGACATTATAATGGATTGTTTCATGTCTCACAAACCATGTCCTAATACCCCAGTCATTTAACCCACTATTAGTAGAATTAAAATTGTTCATGATAGTCCATCCCAAATGAGATGTAAACCAACAATAGAGAGTGATCAGATATCCCTCGTACCAATTGGCTAACCTTGTTATTAGAGAACATGGTCTTCGCTTTCATGTTGTCCATGCAACTGTACAACCAACTCCATGAGCGATTGGGCCACCAGAGGTTGTTTCACTAGTTGAAATAGTTAATTAAGAAGCCAATGTCAATGAGGCCTCTCCCAGCCATGAACTAAGAAAACCACCTACTATATTTCCTTTATATAGGCCTCTTCATTTCCTTTATTCATATAATAAACCACATATACTTCACCAACAAACAAACCATGGATGGTTTTCGGGATTAGAATCATTTAACTCTCTCTATAAAGATTCCCTTTGGTGAGGGACAAATCTTACATAAACAATAGATATGGAGAAGGATATGTCACTATTGGTAACCTTAACAGTGATGAATTGATTACCTGCTTGGACCAGATCAACAGATTAGTCATTGTGCCAAAAAATATAGATGTTCCTGTTAGAGGGTTCAACATACATAGAGTCTTTCAACCTGATCTTCTATGAATGGTCTCTTTTTCTTTTATGGTTCCACTTATTTTCAATGATGGCTACAAGTGCGGACTGGTGTTTTCTGATTTTATAAGATAGAAATTCATACATGACCTAGGAACCCATACCTAGACAATTCCATAATATAAAAGGTATCATTGAATGGAAATGTCCATGAAATTAGCTCTGGAGGTGGTAGCCTTCTTGAAATGGGCATTTTGTTTCTCCTTTAGGTTTATTATGTACGGGATTTATTATTTTCTTATTTTTATAAAAACTTATTTAATGTTTTTAAACCCTATTATTTTCAAATTAAAATTAAGTGATACTATTTTTAACTAACACCATACTACCCACATACTGTTTAAATGATGAGGTACATTATTATATCTCATTAATTCCTCCCATGTACACTTGTTACCATGCTAAAATTCTATAATGAACATATCTCTTCTCATTTATGATCAAGAAATTATTTTATATTGTGCATCTAAATTCCATTAAACATTTTGGGATATTATATTCCATGACCCCTTACAGTCCACATACTGTATAAATTATCAGAGACCTCTTTATCTCTCATCAACCCATTTTACTATTTGTATTTTACGTCATTATGCTGTCGATGTTACACAAAAATTTCCCATTCAAAAATCATCGTCTAAGTGAATTTCATACCAATTTCCATATAGAGGGTGTTAACCATTATAAACATGTACTATTTGGTTGATAAATTACATTTATTTTTTCCAAGTCACGAATTTTTCGAACAAATTATGATGTTTAATGAATCCATGTCATATGATCCACGTGGTATAATTATGCATGAAATAAAATATTTATAAAAGGAGCACCCTAATTGAGCTGCAATGCATTCTGTAAAGAATAGTATCATGATACGTGAAGTGAAATGATGGTTTACTCATTCTAATTCTTGTGCAATGTGGATTTACTCATGAAAAATCAAGTGAAATGAGGGTTATCTCATGAACCGTGTTCAATGAGACTTGGATCCTTCTAATATCAGGTTAACTGTTGTTTCCAAATTTCAATATTATGATAATATTGATATATCATGCCTATATGTTCATGTTACTCTTATGATCCATTTATATTCATGTTGCCTAACATGTATTGTAATATTTTGGTTATGTCTATTTTACTCCATTACTAGGATTTATATCTCACCCTTTTCACATGTATGTCCTCAGATTACCCAATGCAATTCTATTTATGAGAGAATGTTGTGGTCATGTAAAAAAACATCTCATTAAAGATGTTATATCGCTATGTCTTAAGGTGTCATGTAATGTCCCTAATTTTCCAATACACTAGGCCTCTCGGTCCTTAGAGTTGTCTTAATTTCATGTTTATGTAACAAATCATGTTAATTTGTGTAATAATGAGCATGGATGTTATAGTAAACAAAAAAATATATGAGACACTAGTTATATAAAATGTAACAGGATGGTTATGAGATATGATTCATCTGGAATTGGCAAAGAAAATATTGTTTTTATTCCTTTCATATGTTTATCATATTTTTAAGGCATATCACGTATCTGTATGATTCGCTTACCATTTCCCATCCATTAAATTTTTTTCAGATAACTTATTCTTCTCTTCATTTAGTTTTAATGTAATTATATAGGTTATGTGTAAAATCTCACATTCATGGGATTTGTGAGAACACATATTACATATAGGAATATGTTTCAACGATTAGTAATGTCTAAATAAAAACTGAAAACTGTAATGCTGAAAGATCTGATGTGTTATAGATGATAGTACCATAAATCGTAGTTTTTTGTGGGTGTTATTTATGAGATACATTTTTTGGAATATGTCCCTTTCCATTCAAAAAATAATTTTCACCAAGTGAATGTTTTTATTTGTTATTCACATTCATTTTTCCCTAATGGAATTTTACTTTTCATTATATTTTTCATTCTTGTATTTTTCAATATTTCGTTGATTATATGTATATAGTTATAATTATAACCTATTAATGTGTATCTTTATTGTATTATTGTTATATGTTACTATATTATTTGGAATAAAATTTATTTTATCCCTTCCTGGTTTTTTTCACCAGCCTATATTCTATTACAGGATGGTATAGAGGGTGTGGGAACCAGTCTTTTCACCAACCTAGGAGGGTTCACTCTAGGTTGGGTCATATCATATCTAATCTCCATCACATCCCAATTATATATCCCTTATCACTCGTATCCTTTCATATATCAACATACCAAACCATCATTCCATAAAAACATTCAAAAAATCATATTTTAATACCCTTTTATTTTAGTTTATATTTTAAAAAACTCTATGATTGGAAGTATAAACCACATAAACCCTCAAAATTTAAAAATCTAGCACATTATATTATATTATTTTTATAAAATATTTATTTTTTCGAAATTTATGAATTAGAATAAATATATTATTGAATATATATATATATATATATATATAATATTTCTCATATATAAAATAAATAATCATTTACACATTGATTATAAATTTATCATTAATCAATATAAATTCCTTTTTTCAGAATGGATAAATTTTTATAAATTTTTTTTTATGGGAGAAATGTATTTTTATTATTACTTATAATTGATTAAAATTAAAAAAGTTTATTTTATATCAAATAAAATGGAGTATAATTCATTTATTTAATGTTATTAGGCATATAATTATATTTATGTAATTTTAAGTTTTAAAAATACATTCTAATCAAATATGGGTGTTATTTCATTTTATTCATGACTATTATAATAAATTTATGTCACATTTATAATTTTATTTTTAAAAATATGATATCTTTTTTTATATTAGCATGTCATAGTTTCTTTTAGATGAATTGTTGATAATTTTCTTAAGTGGGATTATTTTTTAGTGAATAATGAATCATAGTGAATTTAGAAAAACCATCAATTTTATGAAATTAAACTAGTATTAGACTAATATGATTGTTACAAAATTTTAAAAAAAAATATTCAGATATATAAATGATAAAAACAAATTATGGAATTATAAATATATTCATAACATTTTATAAATATATATAATTACTACATTCAAATAATAATATATTATAAGTTATTCTCTCATAATCATGTATTTTAATGATACCAAAAGATTTTGGTTTTACTGGAAAAAAATATAAGTTTCCTTTTATATAGAAATATCCAATTAACTCAATTATAATCATTATTACAGTTCATTTTTTGGTAAAATCATTTTTATGCTTAATAATATCATTTTTCAAAAAATGGTGTTCATTTTATTTTTAGAATTTTAATTAAAAAAATTTATTCCAAATCTAGGATTTGAATCATGTAATATGATTTCCATATTTTTAGTTAGTATAATTAATACAAGGTATAATGACTTAATAAATTTTTCACAAAATTATAATTAACCATGGTAAATATTTATCACATTGATTAAAATGTAAAATGAATTAAAAAGGTTTTGTATAAAGAGAATTAAATTCAAGGTCTTATAAAACACTTCATTAAATCTCATTGAATTTTTTTATATTATTCTTACACTTATTATATTAGAATATTTTAAAATTTAATTCCACATTCATATAAATCTAAAATTATAATATTTAAATATTTTGAAAAAATCTAGTGATGCCCCTCCCCTCATGTATAATAGGAACACTCAAATCATACATTATTCAATATAATTGATCAGTAATAATTAGAAAATAACTACTAAAAACCCTTCCTAGATTATATATCATCATTCTATAGCTCTTTTTATTTCTTTTTGAATATCCTAAAAAGGAAAAAGGTGTATATGAAAAAGGTCACTAAAAGAATAGTTAATCATCCTCCTCAACTATTTCAATTATTATTTATTCTTATAGATCCTAAAAATATTTTTTATCTATCCTAAAAAAATAAATCTTGTATTAAAATTAGACATATAATTTACTTTGGTTATTGGAAAACAATTTTCCACCTCTATTTAATATAATAGAAAATGAAAACATCTATTATTCGTATATATGATCTACCATCTCCATATATCGTGGAAATTCATTTATGATAACAATTTTACATTGATGGGTATAAAGGTTTAATTGACTAATATATATGATATTTATGAAATAATTGTGAAAAAATAAATATATGATATCAAATACCTTCTTACCCTATCATTCAATAGGAAACGATATTGTGAGTCTATCTTACTTGCATACTACCTCCTCTACGAAGTGTTGTTGTTATCACTTTTGTTACCACCATGATTGTGTGAATCTAAAATTATGTATCTTGAATAAAAACTATATTTATGCATTTGTTCACATTATCTAAATGATAGATCCATTTTGTGACACCATTAACCAAAGACAGTCTATCAAAACAATTTGGATAAATTAACTGAATAATATTAACTGGTAGATGTAACTATAAATTGATCAATAAATGGAATAAAGATTATAGTAAATAGATCATAAATATAGAATATACATGAATAATTTAACTAATAATGTATTTAATGAAATTTAAATTCAATATATTAGACAATTTAACACGTATGACTAATATCACACCGAAATAAGAGTAATGTTATGTTATTTCTACACTAGTGATACATGATTACATTACACACATAATGTAATTTGTATTTTTTATATATTATTAATTTAAAATTTAAAATCAATAATTATTTTTTAATAAATATATTAAAATTTAAAATACATGTTAACTCTTTTTTGGGTATTTATTTCAAATGTTATTATTTCAATATGGAATATCTATTACAATCTCAATTTATTTATGGATTGTTTGTGTTTAAATTTACATTGAAAAAATAATATGATCATAACATATTAAACTAGTCTATTTTTTTATAATCTAGTTAAATTTTTGTTTGAAAATTTTATTTGAAATTTCTTCACATTAGGGATTAAGTGTCAATAAGTCGGATACATGAAATATACTTTCTTTTAAAAATTTTTATTTAAAGTATTCATTTAAAATCTATTTCAACCTTACGGAGGATCATTTGATTGGTAAAATAATAGAATAATTAAATCTTAAAAGTATTATATAGGTCATTTTAAAAAAAATTGGCATTCATTAGAAATAATTTGCATTAAAAGTTTTCTATGTTTTCTTAATAGGTTATTTTCATCTTTTCAGAGAAGTAAAAAAAATAGTTTTTTAACTTATATACCATGACCTATAAATATCTCCATCATAGTAATTATATGTTATTGAATACCAATTAATGACACCTTATTTATCTTCATTGAAAATGTTTTTTTTGTAAATATTTTTGTTACTCTATTTTTAATTTATATAAAAGGAAAAGGGTTTTAATATCTTAGTGGAATGAATTTTTTTTTAAAATTCATCAATAAAACTATTATTAAATGATGTTATATGGAAGTTCACTTTTATGTATTTTATATTTTGTTCGTTCTTAATGTATTGGTTTCATAATAAACCATCAGTTGTTGAAGAATTTATTGTCTTCTATCATAATTTGATGAAAATTTATTGTAACCTATGTTGAGATAATTCTCATTCATTTGATCGTATTCTCTTTCACTCTATATTATTCATTATAAATTTATTTATCCTTATTTTCTATTTTTCAATATAATTTATGAATTTAGTAACCTTTATATTAATTTTTTTGTTAACACTATTCCATTTTTATATATTGTTTGAGGTGAATGATGTATATTTTGAAATTATTTTATGATTGGAAAAAATTCCATATTCTGGATTCGATGCAGATAAATGATGATTTATAATAAATTTATAAAATGATTTTTTATCACTAAATATATGATGAATTAATAGGATATTCATGTGTTAGTTTCCCAATTATGGATATCCACTTGATGTATCAACAAGTCTCATAACGCAAAAAAATTACATTCTATATTAGATCGGTATCGTGTTTATGATTTCCCATTTATTAAAAATGATATCTTATCTGAGTACTTGATAATAATATTAATTATAACAAGGATAATGACATGATGTAATAATCTTTTTTGTTATGATTTATGAATTTTCATTATATATAATTCATCATCAATTTTCCATGTAATTTTTAGGTCAATATTAGTCATAAATGTTAATCGAACTAATGTTATTGGTATAATGGAATATTTTTTTCTTATCCGCTCTTCTATATTTATTATTAATTATTTATTTAAGATAGTTTTTAGTAAATATAACCCTTACCGAGAATATGAACACACCCATTATTTGTATTCATTTACCACGGATATAAAAAATGATATATTGAAGGATTTTTATAGATATATGAATGTTTCTTCAGAATAGTTTTAATATTTCTATTTTTATATGGGAATCATTTATATAAATTTCTTTCAAAATCTAATAATATAACCCATCCTATAGGATTTTATTCCTTTTATCATATTATAATGTAATATGTGATCACCAATTTTGTTTTAAAGGATTCATAGTGATAAAGTTGGCATATGAGAATGTTTTTTATGTACCTTGGGAAATAGATTTTAAATGAACATAACTAAAACTATATTTATTATAATCCAATTTATTATTTTAGCACATATAAAATTATAGTGTTTTTATTTTTTGATTCCATATTCATGATGATTATTGGCTAACTCAGAGTATTCCATCTTTTAGAGATTGAGGTGGGTGGGAGGAGGGTAATCAACACTGGTAGTACTTTAATATATTGGGATCTAGAGATTAGGACATCATAGTCATAGTATGGAATCCTACTAATGTTATAATCAATATATATTACATTATTTTGGATCTAAATAATATAGTGTCTTGGGTGATGGTTCTTATGAGTAGTTTTAAACAATTATCTTTAGTTATGATAAATAATCTAAACCTAAATAAATTTTCTAAAAATGAAAGCATAGAATATTTTCAATAATGTTAATGTGATAATTAATCATCATAAAGAATTATTCAAAATCCCACAAGTCATGAATGTGGGAATTAACACTTGCGATAATTCATAAATGTATTGAATGTTTCTTACAATTATATAAGGAAATTACATGATGCTAATAATTGAAAAGTCAAGAAATAATATATTAATATACATTTAATTAATAATAAAGAAAGTATATATGATGAAAATATATTCTTCTATAATCAATGAAAAATTTAAAATCTTTTTTAATGTATTTATTAAAGGAATCTTTTTATGAGGATTAACAGAAAACAACCATGTGTAATTCTAATAATATTTAGTTATAATGAATATTTGGAAAATATTTGTTTTTGAAAGATATGGTGAATGGTATCAATCACCCAAAAATTTGGATTTCTACTTTTGGAGATATTTTTCAAAGAATTAATAAATAACCAATATGATTATTATTATATATGATAAGGATATATTTGGTGAATTTAAAATCATCTTATTTTTAGTTTAACTTGAAGAATATACATTTTTTAATATAAAAGTATGAAATATAATAATTTGAGTGAGGAATGTTTTTTCAGATTAAAAAGCATTTGATTAGATAAAAATATGCATTCAAAAAATTTGATCTTTTGGTTAAAAATTGAAAAAAAAAATATTTATAGAGTATAAAATTTATCCTTTGTTTCAACAATAATTTTAGATATTATTATTTTTTGATTTTTTTGATATTGTCTGTTATTTTACCCTATGATAACTATTTGCATTATAGATTAAAGAAAATAAATCAGAATTTTTTCGAAAATATAATAAATTAAATGTTTATTCATGTTATTTTTATGTATAAAATTCACCATGATACTAATTAATCACATAAAATGAAGAAATAATGTATATAAAATGTGAAGAAAGATATTAAGTAACTTTTATAATATTTTTGATTCCAATGGTAAATTAATTTACCAAAATTTCAAAATGAAATGAAAGTAATATTTAGTATTATATGAAATACAACACTCATATACCTTGTTAAATTTCCATCCACTCATTTATAGTTGTGAGTCTTTTGGCGTACGTTCCAAACAAGTTTTTTGGACATAACATTGAAAATAAGGTTTACGGTAATATTTATATATTATTTTTTTAATATGTTATGATATATTATATTTATAATGTAACAACTAAAAATTGGAAAATTTATTTTTTGTAATTAGGGGATAAATTAATATCCAAAATTTCAGATTATATTAAAATAACAATATATTCAAAAGCGCTTGCCACATCTATCCCTGAACATAAAAAAAGGATAAATAATATTATATGACCATTTTAAAAAATATATTAGATTTGTGGGTATTAATAATAATAACTATATAATTATATATATATAATTATTTCCATAAAAAATCAATAATCTATAATATGTTTATTAAAAATTGTGTAGAAATAATGATATAATATTTTGAATCTAAAAATAATGTTTTTCATAAAACTATTTTTATGTGTGAAATGTATTTTGATTAATATTTATAAATTATTATAAATAAATAAGTATATTATATATCTAATTTAATGAGTTCACATTTCTTTAACTATTATTATTTGTTAATTAATGAGATTAATGTCATTTTATTCTTCAAAAAAGGGTTTTATTATAATCTGTTTAGGAATACTATAATTATTTCCCCTAATTTTTACTTATTAACTTTACATATAATTATATAATTTTTAAATCATTTTTTCACTATAGTTTTGGTTTATTTAATTATACTTTTCTACAAAGGTTTATTTTTTAGTGAATAGTAGAAAATTAAAATTTTAAAAAAATTGCGACATATTTTAAATTATAATGGCATAAGAAAAAGTGAAATGTTAATGAAATTCATTATATAGAAAAAATACATATTTATGAAAAGGTATAATTCGAATAAAAAAATAATATTGAACAAAAAACTGTATTTATAACATTTTAGAAATCTATGTAATATTTTCAGTCTAATAAAAATTATTTTTAGATATTTTCTCATAATAAAATATTTAAAAGGTAAATTTCAGAATTGTATAACTTCTATTTAAAAAGATATTATTATAATTTAATATATAAAAATTATTTCCATTGGAATAAAAATAATATTTTATTTTTCTTTAATATCATTTTAAGCTTAATGTCATCATTTTTCTAAAAAACAATTCTTGCCTCTTACGAACATATATTAAAAGAAATTTATACCAATTATATTAGTTGAAACCGGTAATATTGGTTAAATATTTTTAATCATCATAATTAATATTAGTTAATAATTCCATTTTAATTTTTTATCATAATGAATTGCAACAATGGTAATTATTTATCACCATGGTTAAAGATTGAATCAGACAAAGGGATAAAAAGTAAGGAATACTTCTTAAAGATAATAAAATAAATGTTATTACTACTAATTTAAAGGGTTGTATTTCAACCATAACCTTATCATATTCAAATATAAGACATTTTGGTTCTTCTTTCCAATGAAAATTATTCTATATTGTTTAATTTTTATTTCAATTCCATAAGTTTCTCTTCACTCACTTATAAAACCAAATATCATCACCTATGTTATTCAAAATCATTGATCCCTTTATATTTTACATTCCCTACAATGTAATCTTCCTAGAATCCTTCACTGTGTTTTTGACTTTCCAGTATTACCCAAATACCTTCATTTTAAAACTTAATGTGTATGTAAAATGAGGCCTTTCAAAGAAGAGGCAATTGTGTAACACAAATATTTCAATGTTTATTTCTTATTGTACATCATATAAATATTTAATTTATAAATCATAAAATAAGGAAACCAATATCACAAATATACTAAGATTTTATTATTATTATTGTATAATAATTTTCCACCTCATTTTCGTTCGATGGAAAATGAAGACATTTCTCATGCACACATACAGCCTACTGTCTACACATAGAGATGTAATTCATTTTTCACCACCAATATACCTGTATGATAATAAAATTTGAATTAGTAAATATATATAAAATTTTTGAAATAAATATGATTGTTTATATATAATATATTAACCAACTTCATATTCTTCAATTCATTGGGAAATTAGAAAAAATTTACTCAGGCCTATGTGTGGAACACCACCTCTTCCACAAGAAGGGTTTCATTTTTCTGTTACTTATAATTGATTATACCTTATTTAGAGATAATAATCATCTTTCTGATCATGATCTCTAAAACATTTAATTTAACGTATGACATTATTATCCACCTATATTCCCATATTTTCAATATCATGGATGTATTCAGTACCATTAATATTACTTTGAAAATTTCCCAATAATATAGAATTTCTCTATACAGTTTATGTTCCAGAGTCATTCTTAGGAATGTTATTTATATTATTTTATAAATATGTTATAAACATAATATAATACAGATAAATGTTGATATATCTCGAATTTTGAGATTTTAATGTATTGATAATTTAAAATTTTAGGAATGCATAGTATGTGAAAGAAAAATGTGGGGCTTAATTATAGATATCCCCCGGATACAGTGAATTGTATCCATAGGAAATACAATAAGCACACCATTTTTTATTGGTGTCTTGTTTAGGCCTCCAAATTTATTATGAATAATTTCTTGGTTGACGCCTTATAAATAATTTTTTTGGTAACCTCATTGAGGTCTTGACAGAAATATTGTAAATTTCTAAATATAAGAATATACATTATTGGGAATTTAATTTCCATTTTCTATGTGATTTTTATGCTCATATTATCCATGGATGTTCATCGAATTAATGTTTTTGATTGAATGTAATGTGTTTTGATTATGAATTTTCCATATTTATTATACATTATTTACTCACGATATATTCTTCCACACATAACCCATAATGATAATCTAATCATACCAATTTCCCCATATCCACATAATATATAGAAATGTGTTTTGAATGATTTTACGGAGATGATAATTTTTCTAAATAAATGTTTTTACATTTTCAATGAAATATATTAATAATTTATTAGTTGAATTTATAATACAATTTAATTGATCAATCGACCATGGTGTATTTCCATGTTTTTTTATCAGTGTAAAAAGTAAGGACTAAAAATTGGTTTTCAGAGTCAATCTATTATAGTTGACATCAATGAAAGTTTAGTAAGATTATTTTGAACTATATTTTAAATGAACATATCTTCCATCATTTTTATTATACAGTTTTTTGGAATTTGAGAACATTTTCCAGTAAAACGAATTTTTAGGAGTTAATAATACTGATGATTATGAGATAAATTTTTATGTTTAATTGGATTGATATTGTTCCTAGTGGAATGAACGTAATCAATATTCATTGTCAAAGTCAATATTTTCTTCTAAGGATATTAATACATTGGTTTTTTAGAATTGTATATCATTGAAATATTAGGATAATTAACTCAGGTATTGGTTAAAATAATTTCACATAATGGGGAACCATGTAGGATATATTTGACATTTACATGTCACACATCGACCCACAACAACTTTATTTCCAAATGATAAGCTCAGTGTGACAACAACAATTCCACCTCCAATATGCTAGTGGATAGTGATAAGTGTTTAGTTTGAAATATTGAAAATTGAGTCCTTTTACCATGTACCTATATTAATTAAATTAAATATACTCACCACTATAGATAAAATATAAAATATCATACATCTAGACTGTTAATCCAATAATAAACTACTACTAGAAAAAATCATTCCACAACAATGTAGTATGAAATAAATAAGGGTAATAACACATTGAAAACCAAAAATCAGGTCCCCAAATGATAAAAAATGTAAAATATAGAATATAAAGAGGTAACATCACAATATCCAAGGCCAAACACCAAAAACAGTCATCTCCACTAGGTATTGTTTTCCACATAAAAAACCACATACACCAAGGGCACTGTTAATCTTCTTATATACATCTTAAGAAAAAAATATTTCAGATAATTAAATATAAGGATTAATATATAAAAAACCATTATCATGTCATAAAAACAATAAATATTTTAATATAAAAATTACATAGTCATCTCAACCCATAAGCCAGAGGTATGAAAACCCAGTATATATACATATGTTAATAAAGAGGCCTTGGAGAGTGAGAAAGTTGATATCTATATCCAATACCCAGTTAAGAGTGATGGTTCAACAAATATATATATATATATATATTATATTATTTCACTGATTACAAACACCACAATCTATGTTATATTAATCTGAGTGGAGAGATCCACGTCCCACTACAACGCTCCACAGTTAAGGGAGATCAAACTCCCAAAGATGGCTTGCTTGCCATTGGAGCTCGATGATAATAGAGAAGAACTATATAGATAGATTACATATTCCTTTCTATATTACCAAGGAGGACTAAAACTACGTATGTAATGATTATATGGGAACAATTCCCTGGTGTGATAAGGGATATTTCGACAATCATGTCTCTTTGATAGCCCTGTGTGATTAATACCATCATCCAAGAAGCACTGTAAGGAGAATAATTTCTATATCACCTTTTATCAAATCGTTAATTATAAAACATGGGAGACCATTATATTCTATAATAATAAATACATAGGATAGGCTATTCTTATTCTTAAATTTGAGTCGAGAAGATGGAGATACACTAGTTTGGTGTTCCGGTGTAATGTATATGTTTCATACCAAGGGTCACATGACATGTGACATCACCTAAACACTAAGTCATATCTTCACTTACACACATAATTCAAGTACATGTGATACTTCACAAAGTGTTGAGGTGGTACATAAAATTTCATTGAGACCAAGGGCATGCTAGTGGCTTTAGGACAACACTCGTGTCTACTATATGTCAATATTTACAAATTCAATGTTAGACTACCCTAGAAATGTTTCAGTATGCCCTAATTCCCATGTACTCTGTCCATATCCATATACTTGGACAAGGTTGTTCTCGTGTACCCCTACGGTACATGTTGAGCCACCAGCACAAGGTCATATGGCATGTATGTGTCATACATAGAGTGTGATATTTATCATAACCCAAAACACTAGACACTTAAGATTGGAGACTACATGACATGTGTTTCTAGTCTATAAAATGTATATGTTCGTATTTTCAAAAACCTAATGAAGTATTCATGCTCCATTCCTTCATGAATTCTTTCACCGTTTCCACCTGACAACATGATGGGGAATTTGATTGAGGTATAAACATAGTCAATCTATCTCTAATGTATATATTCTAGCCCCCTGGATCCCATGAGGTTCATTCCATCACATCAAACCCCCACATGTCCTCTCCCATTGAAGAAGACACTCAATATAATATCCAATGCATTTCGCTGAAACAAAAACCCCATATATCATCATGTTAAAAAAAATTGATTCAAGCATCATTCATGAATCCATTGTTTGTATTGGGGACCGATATCAATATAATACATCCCAAATATGTGGAACCACGAACCCATTTTCCAAAAATATTGAACCTAATGAATGGTGGGGAAGAAGAATAAAAAACATTGTATAATCACATCACTAGATCTTGTGATTCCATGTTATTATTTCATAATGTGTACAGTTGGGAGAAATCAATTCCCGAACAAATGGATAAATCAAATAAATATTTATAATTTTGGTTGGGCTCATGAATGGTTCATAAATAATTGAGAAATTAAATAAAATATTCAAATTCATACTTATTCATTAATCAACGGTGGAATAAAACATATAATGTGAACTAATTAATGTTTTGATCAATCACTAGTGTGGAATTTATTCATAAGTGATTATGATGATGAATCCACCATGTTTTCGACCTATCAAATGATTCATCATCGATCCCCAGTTATCTAATGAAAATGAAGAATGGCCCTTATTCCACTCTAATCTACATGTTTATGCATTTAACCATGTGTAAATTCCATAAAAAGTTATTCATAATGTAGGATTAGTTTTTTGGATATAATATAAATAAATAATGTTAATTAAATAATTAATTAAAATCTCCATTGAACATCCATCTTCAAGGGAATGTCCAACATCGACCAACTGTAAGCTTTTACATGGTTGAAAATAGTTACCCAGAAAAAATGTGTTATTGGGATTCTCATCCAAGGTATCAATCAATGTGAAAAACATTTATTTTATAATTAGAAATGTGACTAATTTAATAAATATTAATATTTATTGTATAATAATTATAGAGACTAACAACATCGAAATACTTCATGGACTCTATGAAAAATATCGAGACATACATAAAAATAATCAGAGAATAAATCTAAAAGACCAATGTAATTAAATTCTACCATATATTATGTCTTTCAAACTAAATATAACATGATAAAAACAAATGGGGGTACTGAGTCCAAATATGACTATTACACACCCAACAAATCTCATTCCATGTTTTTTTATTCCAAATCCCTAAAAAAGGAATGAATTGTACATTCAAGATCCTTTCTTGTTAGTCCTCCATCTCCATCGGTTAATCCAAAAATGTGTATTCATACTCAATTTTCATCTCTCCCTAGTCATCCAAATTTATATATTCATGAACATGTGTCATCAGTTACGACACATGGAAGATTTCATGCACATGATCTGACCAATGAGGTAGGGATAAGTGGCCATAAACCTTTCAAACACTCTGAAAATATATCAAACGAACTTAGGAACCTCATAAGTTTAATTATTATTCTTAAAATATCCTTATTCTTCATCATTCGGAGGCAATTAGAAAAAAATATCATACCTTCACAAAATGTTTATTTCACACGATGTTGATCTATGTAACATCCATATTGGTTGTGTTATTTCCTCAATCCATTCTTGGTTCACAGATCCTTCGCGGTCATCACCCACACAATATCAGGGACATTAATAGATTTCTCACCAAACTCAATAAATCATAGGTTGACCTGTAGGGTATCCTATATAGGGAATCAAATGATTTGATCATGATAGTATTGTGACAGATGTTATTATCTGTAAACTCTACCAATGTAATATGATCCACCGAGATTAAGTACAATTATTACACATCATATCTTTATATGTCAAATAACACCTAGAGTGTTTAATATATCTTCCCATACCTATTGTTGATAAATTAAATTCAAATATGTAATTATGTCCAAAAAATCTCCCTAGGCCTCACCCAAATAAATAAATGAACCGAGATTCGTAGTCAGATATGATCATTTTGGGGTCCCCCATGAATAAAAATAATATTATGCACATACAACTGTCCACTGTTCTTACAGGATATATACACTATGGAGGGAAACAATAGTTCTGAAATTGAAATACATTCAAAAATTTACCAAATAGAACCATGTTCCCTAATGATATACAGAATCCCTATCACACAATCCATTGATATGACATACCACATGAATTTCGATATCTACAGGGCTAGAACTAAACCTAATGAAACCTGATGTGCATTCTTTACTTGTTGAAATGTTAGACACTGTGATACGTACTCAGTAATGATCCAACTCATTCTATCAATGAAAAACTACTGATGATGATCCCTTTAAATATTTCCAACTCTAGGATGTGATACCAAGGGATATGTATGAAAATTATTTAACACCTCCTTATGTAACATAACTAGAACCAATATCTATACCTATGAGAGTTTTACATGATACTCTCCTTCTTAATATCCATAAAGTATAACATCCATGAATATATAGTCACGTGTGAAATCATTTATCTTGAATCCCAACTGAGCCTCCCCCACATACTATTGAAGCATAGGAGTCACCACGATCTATTGATGAAAAACAACACCCCACTCATGGATTATATATAGCTTCTATGAAGACATCAACTTAGACACGTCCTAAACTATGGGAGAGTGAGACTTCTAAATATGGGAATCTTCCTCCCAATTTCCTATCCAATGAGTATAGAATGTCTTGAATCCGTAGTGCTATAGAATAACCAATCAAAGCCTCTACATTGAGTTGAGGACACTCTGAGTGAATATGTACTTGAGGTTCGTTTAAACATAGTAAAGAAAATAAAAAAACCACCTTGAAGATAATACATCCACATCATCATAGAAATAACTACTACAACTATCTATAGTGAATGAGACTCATAATTTGTCTCATGGAGCCTCAAATAACTCACCCCATAAGAAACTTCCTCTTTGCCTCTACATAAACACACAATTATAAAAATAATCATAGGTAACTTAGAACACCACGTACTCAATGTACTCCTTTATTAGTCTCGATACAAGAAAACTAGTCAACCATAGACTTGATTTCATGAAGCAGTATAAAAAATACTCATTTAATATATAAAACTATGATTTATGTTTCATGGTTGGAAAAGGGGTATCTATCCTTTAAATTTATTCCATGATGATCGTGTAGTAACCATACAATCCAAGGAATATTTTCAAATCCATCACACTCATGGGTGGATCCCAAACAATAACTAAATATATATTTTTATGATCTATAGCTAAATCATGATTTGAAATAAAATTATCTATAAAGAAAACGTCACATATTAAAAATTGAAACTCTGATATATTACCATAATGATGGTGTTATTAAAGTAATTTTACATTGATCCTCAAATGCTATATATTATCATCATCTTGTATATATTAAATCAGTATGACATTAGCAAAGAAAGCTTGGAATCAGTCCACGTATTGACAAAAGATATGGTTCATAAGATTAGTGATAATATTTGAAGAATTCATCAAATATAAAATAATATAAAGGAACTAAAACTGTCTTTAGAAAAAAACAAAATTTAATTTTAGAATATAATCATTTAAAACAGTCAACTAATGGAAGTCGAGTATGGGATAGTTCATATAGAATTTACAGGCACCTTTCGACTAGTTTATGAGGTCATAAATCATTTTTAATGGTTACCTATTCATCATAATTAACTGATTCAAGTGGTGATCGTCAAAATAATCCTTGAATTCACATATTTCTATTTTCACGAAAACATAGAATCTTCCATGTGGTATCCACAATATATGATAAAACTATTCTCTTTAATGACCTCCAACACAACCCTTATCTCTTAATTCTCGATAGGGTCCATTTGATGTGCAATGAAATATATTAGTATTGTATTATGATGTAATTCATTGAATAAGTATCTCTACCACGTCGAATGTAGTCCTATGTAATCATCTAGAAAGATGTCATTATAATACCCCTACCATAAGTCAAAATATATATAATGAGCTGACTTCCCCAAAGGATATCATCTAAAACTGATGGGTGAAGTGATGTATTTTCTACTCACAATTCGAGCTCATAGTTCCAAGTGATCCCTCCCACCCATAATGGAGAATCTAATCATATACATCAAATGGATTATTAATCCCATATAATGAATTTATATCTAGGTATACACCATAGAAAAGTAGTCCAATACAATGATGATGTCATAAGGATTCAATATGGGGATGATGATGCGTCATAGGACACTCTCTCTACTGAACTCCAACCCACACTACAGATAAAATTACATCATATAAGAATGAATCAAACTATAAATCAGTAGACCGAGTTTCTGGGGTAAATAATCAACAAGAAAATTAACCTATCACATGGTGGATATAAATATATTTGAAAAAATTGTGAATGTGTCTACATGTACAAGAGAAGAGGTGAAAATAAATATATCATAACTTCATTCATATCATTAATAGCGTGGTCATATCTGTCACTATCTTGTAGCTACCCATTTCCTTTACAACCAGATCTCTAAGACACGAATGGGAATCCTTGTGGTGGTGGTGGAAGTATATCATCTTTTAAAAATCCACTAGACACTCCTCTATCCATAGCTCTACATACACCCTTGTCTGCTACTCAACCATATGGTCTATGTTATCGACACGTGGGAGATCCCTGATCGTATCACTACCTCTATCATGGTGGCCAATCCACTGATTATCTACCTTATTAGGAACATCTGGTTGGGAAATAATGAGAAATGTGACTTCACCCATCACATGTATTACATTGTGCATACCCTAAATAATTTAATACTCTATCGGATCACTACGCCACAAATCTGTGTTTATTTTCTATCTATGGTTATGATTCCTACTGTGAGACCATAACATCTATGAAGTAAAATCTACACTAAATTATGGATTCTCATGATGAATAACTCTAGCTCCAACATAATTCGTCCCTCTAATTGAATTCTCTGTATAACCAATACCATATCCAAAACTCCATTATAAGAAATAATTCACAAGGAGACCAATGTTGAATATATTTATCTATTTAGGACATTATAAAACAACCACACCCATAAGAATCCATATAACACAATATCAAGGGAGTAATGAGAGAGGTTTGTGACCATTTCATAAAATAGTACCACTATCATATAACCATATTGTAGATCAAGATGATCCAAAATACTCTTAGAGAAAAATAAAGATGGGTAATAATAAATGTAGAAATTTTTTGGGAATTCTATTAGTTTGATAATTATCTCACCTTGATTAATTTTATTAAACAAGTGTAGAGAAATGATTTTCATGAAGAAGAATTTATGAAAGTGATCCATATGACCAGCCAAGGTAAAAACATGTATGAAAATTTATATAACCATATTAATATATTTTTCTTATACGTAAGGTTATGGGGTTATTTGGGCACCATCATTAGGGAAATATAACCATTTATACAAATATTTCAGGACTCAACCCACTATGGATTTCCCAGTTAGTGATAAGATGAGTGTGACAACCACATTCCCACCTCCATGAGGCTAGGTTTTGGTGAAAATATTTGAGTATGAAATAATGAAATCGGAGTCCTTATTTTATGTAAATGTAATAATGAACACAAAAAATTCCATGATACAGTAAAGATAAAATATGAAAAACTAAAAGTCTATAGTGTTACCCATGTATGTGAAAACCCCTAGTAATGAATCTGTGTACATTAGTGTACTATGAAAGTATTTAGGGGGAAAATATATTCCCAACTTGAAATATATTTATGAACTAAAAATAAAATTAAAAGGGATGTTATAAACAGTGTATCTCACAATATCTACAATAGACACTGCACATAGTTTTGTCCAGTAGGTACGGTTATACTCCTTTTAAACCTGGTCCACCAAATTCAATACTTATCTTTCTGTCATCTTTAAAAGACACCACATGTGAGGGTGATTCTCTAGAAGGTATGAGTATATAAAATACAAGTTGGTTACATCAAAACCTGAAAAGAGTGAAAAAAAAGTTGCAACAGTTTGATCACCCCATAATAAACTGGGAAACTAAAACTCAAAACATATGTGAACATAAATAATCCAAATAGAGAGAGTAAGTGGATATCCACCTATATAGAACATATAAGAATGATCAGTTTTATTTTACATAAATATTCAATATTAGATGCCTGAAAACATGCACTAACTAATAATAATCTGAGTGGATGTGACTTCTCTATGTTACAATTCTCTATAGATGAGGGAGAACTAACTCTTGTGGATGACCCACTCACATTTGGAGATCCAATTTGAGTTTGTACCACTCTATAGATAGACTAATTACACCCAACTATAGTATGATGGAGTACTTACTCTTCCTTGGTAATGAGTATGGGAGATCTCATCTACAATATGATAGTAGAGTTTCAAACCCAAATTTCTCTCTGATAACCCATTCATATCACATCCATTGACCAAGACTCACTAAATGAAGAATCATTCTCTAACCCCATCTTGTAATAAAATTGATTCCAAGAAATTTTGACCTCATGACTTGTGTACAAAAATGATCATGATATGATACTCATAGACCAAATTAGTGTCTAGAATAATAAGATTTTCAAGGTGAAATTCCGTGAGGAAAGCATATGGTGTTCATCTTGAAAAATTATTCATGTCTTCCCCTATAGATGGATTTTCTATCCATGTGGGATTAAATATTCTATATAGTTGGTACATGATATTTATTGGCCTCATGGGGCCTACCAATTACTATTTTGACTATTCACATGTATAATAGCCCTGACAAGGTACCCTATCTAGGTCTGAGTACATGACCATGATAGTCGACTCTGGTTGTGTCCATGAACTTGGAGGTATCCATGCTCATTTAAACATGTGGTACATGAGGTGTCTCTATCACAATGTCAAATGGAATATAAAGGTTATACATGGTGTGGGATATTTATCATCATTGAAAACCCTATAAGTTTGATCTAGGAGACTACATGGTAATTGTTCATGTACTATACACATTGTTTGTTTGGATTTTCCATAATTTGATGAACACTTTACACATCTCTCACAAATTCTAATACCAACTTTTTAAAAAAATAATCACACCGCGATAGTTATATCTAGGTAGATGTTTCTAGATCCATCACTGGTGATATGATATTGGCTACCTGAACCCTATGTTAATCTCCTTCATCATGTCATTCTATATCATTTCCTCACCTATGGATGGATGACCCACAAACCAATATCCGATATATTTATTAAATAACATTATCCCATGTTGTACCATTATAAAATTTTAGAACAATAATTTGTACATCATTCATGAATCCAACATGATTCATGGGGTATGATTTCACTTTACTATGTGTCATCAATGTTGAACTATGACTTTGTGGGACCATGATATAGAACATGAACAACGAAGGAAGAGAATCAAAAGAAAAAAAGTGAAAACCAAAAACTATATGGTGAAATTACAATAAAACATTTCTTCATTTGGGCACCGGGATGAATGTAGGGGCATAATAAAATAATATATCTGATCGAAAACACCAAATAAATATGGTCTCATTTTATGAACATAAATCAAATAGAAATTAAATAATTTAAAAAAATTCAATATTATTAATTAATTAATATTGGTGAGCCAACAAATATTGATCCCTTCCTCGAGTTTGGATCAATCACTGCTAGTAATTTCTTTTTCAAGTAATGAAGTTACTTATTCCACTTTTATTCCTCTTGTCACATGATTTTTCCCAATTAGTTCATCGTCGAATATCGACTCTACATTTATAATGAATAACACACCATACTCCTCTCTAATATATGTGGGTTATGAGGATAACCTATGGAATTTTCTATAATGTTGTATTTATAATGTATTTCTCAGTTTTTGGATATAAAATACATTAGTTAAATAAATTTATTAATTTCCCCAGTTACCCCTCCAGTGAAAATTTAATGAAGAACATCAAATACTGAATAAAATTATGTCACACTAGGGCTAAATCACACATTCTTGAAGTAATCATGATATCATATATTTAATATAAGGCCAAATAAATAGTAAATCAAATTAATCAAAAAACTATTGGTTATAATACATCAATATATAGTAAAACTTTTGCATATTAATTTTTTTCTCCTGTTACACATAAACACCACACCGACTACATGAAAAATCAATTGATATAAATATAAATATTCAAAGGAATAAATATAGAAAATCAATTTCACTGTATGATGGGTTATATAATTATACATGAAAAATTATCTCACGTTATTAAAAAAACTAACTAAAATTCTAAACAATAATATAATGGTTGTGTTTCATGAATTTTCTTGTGATAAGGACTATGGAAGGAAAACCATTCAAAATCCCTTGTGAAATTAAATACGGAAGAATAATAAGGGTATTTTCAGAAAGTTTATGTGAGTTTGTCACATGTGTGGACAATAGGTTCTTGATTCTTATAATTTTATTGAATGTAATAAATATATTAATGTCTATTTCATTAATAATTAGAAGATGGAGTAGTATAAAAATCAGTTCCCCAACCACCATAGATATCCCTAATAAATTTGTAGTGGTATTTATCAATGGTATATTTGTATAAATATTAATTTAAAACATACATGGATGATTCATATATAGTTAGTTGTATGGAGTATTGTTATAATTTTAACATTAGAATGATATGTTGAATGCTATGAACCACCCTAAAAATTGATGTGGTATTTTTGGATTTATTTTTTGACGAATGTATTAATGATAATTTATTATATCAATAAATATTACAAGGTGGTTCTTGGTGAATTTTATTTCCTCTTTTGTAGTTTTTTTGGGTTAAATTATATTCTGTCTTATGTAATTTGGACATATATATATGTAAATGGTAAAGATTGTTTGGGAATAAAAATAGGATTATTATGAAAGAATAATTGATCCTAACATTACAATTTATATATTAAAATTTTGTAAAAATATTTAAAGATTTTTAAATCGATCATTGGTTACCATTATTATTGTAAATGTTAATATTGTGGGATGGTCTATTTATATTTTTTGTAAATTTATCTTGTGCTACCCATTTTCAATTCTTAAAATGTGAATAAATTTTTATCACATTATGGAACAAATAGTAAATTTAATGTTGATAGTAATACTTGAGACATGCAAAATTCATCATTATGTTGATGATGTTAATCATAGGTCAAAATCATTCATACAAAATTAGTGGAAATCAATTTTGTAAATTTTATCATATGTTTTATCCTAATGGTGAAGGAATTTATCAATCTCAAGAAAACTAATGATAATTCCAAAAAAATATATATGGAATATAATAATCATATACAAAGGTTTGGTTTTATATTCTCATTGAAATTTATGATTTATATAAAGATTAATGATTAATAATTTTCTTAGTCATAACAATGAAATTATTGTTCATGATAGAAACTATATGTGATTTTATTAATATGTTACGATATATTACGTTAGAAATATAGAATTGAAATGATATTAAATAGTTTTATATTTTTAATGGATAATTCAATAAACAATAAATTTAAATTATATTAAAATAATATTGTGTTCTAATATCATACGCCACATGCATCCCCGAATATAAAAAATATTCAACATAATATTATATTACCATTTCAAAATAGAAATTTTTTGGCGGTTATGATTATGAATAATTGTAATATAAAATATATGTAGATTATTTCATTGAGGAAATGAAAAAATAATCATAAATTTAATAAAAATTGGATAAAATGTAAGAAAAAATATATTATAGGCTAAAGATATATTATTTATAAGAGGTTTTTTATATATTTAATGTATATTTGTTATTAATTACAAATGATTCTATTTAATAATATAGATTATATATATTTTTATGTGAAACAACATTCATTTATTTTTTGATATTTTGTTTGTAATTATAATAAATCCATTTTATGATTTAAATGCATAATTTCATCACAAAAATATATCGAATTTTGTCTGTTGAAATTAAAAATAATTTCATGAACATCTATGAATTGAATTTGTGAAATGGAATAATTAATTAAAATTATAATATATTAACAGTGTTTTGATGATATATTGATATTTTTCTAATATATTATATTTTGTTATAAATTTTTTAATCGAAAATATTTTTAAAAAACTAATAATTTTATGAAATTACAATGATATAAGATTATCAGGAATTATTATTAATCATTATTAATAGAACAATTTAATATTAATTTATGTATTGTAATTCATGAAAAATAATTATTTTAATTTATAATAATATATATAACACAATATAAATATAGGTAATTATATTATTCAAATGAAAAATTATTTATTTCTTCTCTCTAAATGAAATTTTTAAAAAATAAAATTCAAGTTTAATGGTGTTTAAAGACAAATAAGTGTTATTTTATCAAACCGAATCCTATTAATCCCATTGTAATCAATATTATTCGGTATCTTTCTCTAAATAATCATAATTCTTAACAATATATTTTCTTTAAAATAATTCCTATCATTTTTTCAACTTATATTAAAAGTAATTTCATCTAATAATAGTATTTGAATAATGGAAATTTCTGTGAAAATCATTTATTAATATAATTAAATTATGTAAATAAGATAAATTTAATTTTTAGTCATTGTGAATACAAACTATTATAAATATTATTCATTGTGGATAAGGGTAAAATCATTTCAAAGGGTTTAAAATAAATGTATAAGGATTCAAGATAAAAAAATAAATTAATAACTGAGATGGATGGTTTTAGTTTTATCTAGAAAATATATTAATTCAATACATTAGTGTTGGGTGTAAATTTCTAAGGAAAAATACTTTATATTATATAATTTTCTTAATATATTCCATGTGTGTCCCTTCAATTTCTTATCACATGGAACCTCTTCTCATCCCTTATTAAAAAAAATGAAATATATTAGTTGAAAAATTCCAAAACAATAACATTACAAAACTCCATCCCTTTAGTCTTGAGCTCTTTTTCTTACCCAATTACAAGCCCCAGATGGAATAAGTTTTAAGCTATAGGACATTTCTAAAATATGAGGTAATCATTGTTCCAGATTCTTTCAATGGTTATTTCTTATTTTTTCACCTCTATATATGATGTATCCATACTAACATAATTAACGTAATATTATGAACATATGTAAATTTTATTATTATTATGGGAAAAAAATTACACTCTTTTTGAACCTATGAAAAAGTAAAACATCGATCACGTGTTATAATATATTCATCTCTTTGTAGTGGTGTAATTATTTTTTTGAAAAATTTTACTTAGATCATTATAAATATTAGAACTAAATACATTTTTTTCTATAAATAAAGTATAGTTTTTTTTCAAATTCACACTTGGTTGATCATGGGGTTTTTATCAGGTGGATTTCATGGATGACTCCACTCTTGAAGGTGGAGTCATTTCCTAGTATTTATGAAAATTTTGGGATCAAAATCAGGCGGTATAGGAATGATATCTGAAAAAATGTTTTCTATATTTTATTATTCATAAGTATTTTAAAGGAATGGTTTTCTTGAATAAATTAATTTAGAATGGATGAGATCCGCAAATAGGTGGACAACGCAATCAAGCACTGCTAATGGTGTAATGGGTTGACATTGATCATCAAAACTATTAGAGGCATTATGAGTGTGTTAAATTTCACTAAAACTTTTCGTGTAAAGGATCTTCCTAAAAAGGGATTTTTAGTTTCACAAAAATACATTAATTTCAATGGAGCATCGGGAATGACCATTCTTATAAATTTATGGCTACCCCTAAATAATTCACACATGAGAAAAATTAAAGAAGAGGCGAAATTGAAATGATTTCTAAAAGGCCAATAGATTCATAAATAAATTACTCAATCTGATATTGAGCATTGTGAAAATTAATCTCTAATATTGAAATGATGTTCGATATCTGGTAAATGGGTTTTTTCGAGGATGGTGTATTCTACGATGAATGAGTGAGCATAGTGATGATATTTTTTTCCTATCAGTACATTTTTCATTATGAAAGTAGTGGGATTCATGATGGATCATTTAAAATGACAGTATATAAAATATAGTTTAATTTAATATTACTATAAATTGATGAAATAATCACTTTGGTGGATGTAGAGCCAATTTCTAGTGAGGGAAAACTTCATAAATTCCAAACTACTAAAGCAACCATCATGTCATTAATCTATGTGATACATAACCCAAATTCGTTATAATAGGGGTTTTGATAAATGTGTATAAGGGGAGGTGTTGTTCAATCCGTAAAATCAAAAAAAAGGTAGTGTTCTTGGCAGAAATTGACTACATATGAACTACTATTATCCACAACTACTGAATATTAGTGGATTTAGGTACAACTGAGACATTGTTTTCATATACACCATAGACTAGACCTTAGTGGTGAACCAGGTACGAATAACATGTTATCTCTCTGTATGTGACTATTTATACTACTATAAATTACAATTAAAATGGTTTTACATGTTATTTATAATATGGTAATAATATCTGGTACATTGAGATAAAATGTTGAAGCCCAAATTATCCCCTTCCCTCTCTGGGTGTAACGGGGTCCTACAAGTGGTATCAAATAGAACATGTTGCTAGTGTTAAATAATCTATCATTTTTTTTCATGCAGAATAATGTTAATTCCAGGGGAGGTCCCCTCATCTATAGAATAATGTTCTAGATATGGATGAATAAGATGATATCTCATCTATAATCTCTAGGAATATGTATTCTATTTTATACTATAAAATGGACACATACCACTAATGAAATAGTACTATCTATGACTGAAACATATAGGAAAATGATTTATGTTAAATTCAAAGTATATAATTCTCATAGTGTAGATTTAGCTGATAAAAACTATTTTAACGTCATGTGTTTCATTTCATCCAAGTCTATAAGGGAAAATATAGAAAATATATTTGAATTTGACAACAACCTGAAGGAATAAAAACTAAATGTTTTAAAAAATAGATATAATAATATAAAAATTAATCATAAAAAGATTGAGTTACCTTTATTAATTGAATTTCTGAAGAGGTTTGAATAATATGTGGATTTTTTTATGAAATCAATAAAAATGAAAAATTGAAAAAACTTTTGAGAAGGCCTATACCTCATAATAGTCCCAAAGTGTCATCCCATTGAGGAATGGGATCAATCTATACATTCATTGGATGATCTGATGAGTAGTGTGGTGTAATATTAATAGAGAATCAATCCATATGACGTAACAAAATGAGTAATAAAGGAAATCAATAACAAATCCATTAAAAACATGAAATGTTTTCAAACAATGTTGATGATGACGATAGAGAATATGAAATTATTACACTATGTTCTATGAAAATAAAAATAGGAAAAGGTAGATTTAATTTAAATCATGATATGTAATTCTACTTATGTGGTAGAGTTGGGAACATTGCCTCTCAAATATCAAATATTTTTAATAAAAATTTCTGTTATGATCAAAACAACAATAAGCCTCAGAAAAGGATACCCCAATAGGGATAATTTAAATTAGGAATGAAATTAAAAACAAATATTGTCATATATAATAATGAAAAAGATAATAATGATTGCTTTGGGGATGCGGGACTATATTTTAAATCAGTAACCCAAGAATCCATGATGTCTACAACAGAAAATTTAGAACCATCAAAACAAAATGATAAAGATAATTAGTGGATTTATGTTGTTCATATAATGATATAACTTAATGATTATATTGATATGTTTGCCATTGAAATAGAAATGAGAGAGAAGTTTTGGAAGAGTCATCAAAGTATATTGATCATCTTGGAGAAGAGATTAACCAACTGGACGAATGAGAAAAAGGACATTCAACAACTCATGGAAGATCCAACTATGTTTTCGAAATTTTTCTTATGGTTGGTGAGATGGAAAATGATATCAATATCCTTTCACCCAAAATGGATTAGACATCTAAGATAATTGAGGAGAATGAAGAATAAGTCGTTACTATAAATAGTATAATAGAATATGAATAAAATTTAATTGAAAATAATAATAAAATATAGTTTGTAATATTTTTAAATAAATAGCTATTAAAAAGAGATAAGAATGTTTCTTAAGGAGTAGATAAGGTTTTGAATGATCCATGATACTCTTGTATGGTAAAAAGTGTAATTGGATGTGATGATGAATCATCAATTGATGGAAAGTTGACAAGACTTAAAGGGGCGCAAAAAATTTGGACATATCATAAAGGTATATAAATTAAAAACAAATAAAGTATCAAATAACATAGAATTGATAATGAAAAAACAATCCATAAGTATCTAGAAATTTCATCAGATCAAAAAAAATTTAAGAAGGTTACATGGTTCGGAATATAGGTTAGAAGAAATTTCCTCTTATGAAATTTTAATTTTGAGGCTATCTTGGCCATACCATGTAATATTTGGAAGATGAAATAGGATATAAGAATGAGGAAGAACATGAAAGAAAAAAACAAATAATGAGACTATATCCTACATTAGATTGAATAAATAGACTATATGGTTATTTTTTTTATTATTCTCACTATGCACATAAATATATTTATTTCCGTTAAAGGAAAGGTAGATACAATACATCTATACCTTAGATAGAGTAATTACCCACCAATCTTGTAGAGTTTCTATGGAATTATTTATCCTCATTTAGATGAATAAATTTAGAATGATAAACCTATTCATATTGAAAAATAAAATGGAAAGTCCATCTTTATCCTCTACTTAACCAAATACCTCATGAAAGTAAAATATGAAAATAAAAAATATCCAAATTTATAGAAATAGATCTCAAATATAAAATCAATCGCATCACATGAGTTCATTATAGTGGATGCACATCTTATATGGTAAAAAATGCAGATTTATGGATGAATGTGAGAAAATGGGTTGATGTAATATAACAATTTGAAAATGATGGTGATTTTAAAAATCAATCATAGTGGAAGTAATAAATTGGAAAATGGAGAGCTTTTGAAAACTAATGTTATCTATATGGAAAGTTTGCATCAAAATTTCTTATGTGTCTGTCATCTCTATAAATTATGATTTATAGAGAAATTAAATCAAAAGTGGTTAACAATCATATGAAATACATGTAATTATCTCTTCAAAGGATACAGAACATATCGTAATTTATACATAGTTGACAATAATGAGATCATTTTTACATAAAATTTGATTTATAAATCAACCTATGGAACTGGTAGAGGTTTCAAATTAAAAAAATTCATTCAAAAGATATATAAACTAAAGATTGTCATAGATATCCCCTATTTTATTTCTTCATGAGAAACTAAAAGTGACATTTTTATGTGAGTAATGTTGGTCAATAGTTCATATCATCTAAATAAGAATATATAAGAAAATATTATTAATCTCTCCCACATATATGAATGAGGTCCAATAAATTTGGAATCCTCATATAGAGAGTGTTACATCAATCAATTTTTGATGATTGTAGTATATTGTCTTCTGTAATTATTTTACATATGAAAAAACAAGTTAATGAATGCATGAAAAGTTTTCATCGAATAGATGAGAATGATACTAGTCTCACAATAAAAGTACCAAAATATAATAATGGAGAGGAATACTCATCGAATGAATATGAAAATTACTTTTAAAAAATAAAACAATGAATAAGGTGACTGTAGTGAGTACCCCAATTGAAAATTGGTGTTCTTGAATGAAAAAAAGGGTAAGTGAACAATATGGCCATTTCTATTCTAACTAAGCATCATATCTATTTTCAATATTAGAAATTAGTTGCTCATGTATCTGTGTACACTTGAATTGAAACCGGGTATTATATGGATGAAACTGAGACAACATTTGAGTTTTTTAGTGATGGAAACCCTCTATGAGGTATTTTTTGTGTTTTAGGATGTAAATGTTTCATCTAAAATTATTGAGGAAGTCTGGGTATGTATGTTGATGGTGCAGATGATGGAGTATTCTATAGATATTCAATGAAGAGTAAATTATATAAATTTTTCTATAATCTCCTTGGTTAAATTATTTGAAGTGTAGATGTCAATGTCATTGAATATAAAAAATAAATACCTATATGAGATCATATACCAATAAAATATAAGATATTGAAGAAATAAATGATGGAATGGAATCAGATAAAGAAGTAGAAAATGGCATGAAAAAAAGCAAGGATCACAATATGATGATGATTTAGAAGAATAATCAGAATATCATACCATGGCTGAATAAAATTCATCTTAATGTCACAGGATAAATAAGAGAGAATAATAGACCAATCCATCATCATTGGGAATTGGAACACCCACACACAAATAAGGAGTGTGCAGAATGATTCAAATTAATCATTCCTATAAATTGTGGATCGAACATCTTTTAAAGAAAAAACAATATATTAATCAAGAGAAAGAACCATGACTGATGAAATTTATCATAATGAAAAGAACTAGACAATGTATGTTTTTAAGATTACTGAAAAATAACAATATGATTGGAAAAATGTGTATATTTTAAAAAACTGATGAGAAGGAAAATGTGATCAGAAATAATCCACAACCACTGTGTAAATGATACACATAGTTTGAAGGAATTTATGATTCAAAAAATTATATCTTGTGAAGTGATACTAGAATCAAATTAGATTTTACATTCTATATAAAATTTATATAGCATACAAATATTATCAAAATTATTTCCAAAAAATATTCTTAAATAGAGTGCATGAATAATAAGTATACATTGAAAATGTACAGTTATTTTTTTTGGGAAATGATGAAACATGTAATTTTATATTAAAAAAGACCCTATATGATCTAAATTAGGAACTACAGGCAATGAATTCTCAAGTGGATACTTATCTAAATAAGCCTACATTCACCATTAGAGGGTATGCTCATAATCTCTACAGGAATAATTCTAATATAGATTAATTAATGGTTTTAGTGTACACAGATGATATTAAATTTGGCTGATGAAGGTATGGATCACTGTAATAATTTTTTAGTCACATTAAATAAGAATTTTAAATTTCAATGATTGGTGGGATCATATAATTGTTCGGGGAAAAGGTGATTTAGAAAAAAGAGTACATTTCATTTCTCATGGAAAATATGCAAGATATTTCCTGAATATATTCACTATGTATAACTCCAAAACAATGTCTACTATTATTTCATTTGGGAAAAGACATATAATGCTTAAGGATTAGAATTTTATATATCCCACCATGTATCGGAAAATCATTATAATTATATTATAATTGACTAAATTTTTTTCAGATATCATATTTGCAATATATTTATTATCCTAATTTGAGAGTAATATAAAGTAAAGATAATTTTGAAGCAGTTAAAAAGATCATGACATATATTAAAGGTGTTATCAATTTTGTATTATAATTTTATTTCAGAAGAGATAATGTATTATGTGGAATTTATTATACTAATTGGAATAGAGATGTTGTTGATTAAAATTACACAAGTAGTGGAGAATTATCCATTGGAAACAAATGTGTACGATGGTTGAGAATGAAATAAGAAATCATTTATCTTAGCATGACATATGTTTAGTATATCTCTTATCTGAAATGAAATCACGAACTCTGCTTTTGTGGATGAATTATCAAATGAATGATATTGGGGATAGGGACAAACAATTGATTGTGATTTATTGTGAAAAAAAGAGTGTGATTGATCATACGAATAATCTACTTCATCACACTTGTATAAAACATGTTGACATTATAGATCACCTCAACATGTATATAGATAAACAAGTTGTGATTAAAATAGATAACATTGGAACTAATAATCAAGTGGCTGAATGTATGAATAATCCATTCTAAACCCATGTGTTCAAGATATATCGATTCAATCATAGTGTTTATCCACTTCATTGTGTATAACGAGGTTACTGTGCATCTACTCTCCCTATCCATGTTAATTGTTTTAGATTTTTGGGTATGTAATTAAAATATATGGTGGAGATACACTTCAGGGGGACTGTGTTTTTTTCTCCTCAAGAAATAATAAGGTTCTTTGAGTTTATTTATGAATGGGAGAGGATAAATTCATTATCATAATGGTTTTCAAGTTTTAGAGGTTTGATAAACCATGAAATTCATCTTTTCCATTATGATAATTTTTTGTTTTGAGGAAAAGTTTAGAGCTTATATTGGAAACATTTAATAATTCAATAACATGTGAACCCACTTTAAAAATCACCTTTTGTCTCCCATGCTAATCTTATCTCACTTAGACACAGAGTATTGGATGATTTGTTTCTAGTGTATAGGTTTTGATATTGGTTGGTTCATTAATGAATTTTTTATATAGATTTCCCAAAAATACAATGGGAGATTATTGGAACCATGCCTTTAATTTGAAGGAAATATGTTCTATTTTTTCCATTAATCAAAAATATTTTGATCAGGGGGTTTTCAATAAAAGTGACCTTTCGGTTCAAGCTGACCACAATGTTTAAGGTGTAACCATTTTACAGTATTTGCCAAATTTTTGGGCACCATATTTGGAGGTAGAGGCATGAATCAAGAATATTGGATTTTATTATTTGATTTTTCATAAATATATTATTGGAATGTTTTCATGAATACTCATTTTAAAAATTTCTAATGTTTTAAAATAAATTGTAAAAAATGAACATCCAATGAAAATGGTAAAATGGGATAATGGTGGTCTCCGCCACTAAAAGAAGCTTCATGGCTGGGTTAAACATTATTAGAGCTTTGTATGACAATAATATTTTTGAAATGTTTCTTTAGTTTTTTGAAAAATATTTTATAAGTGTGAGACAGTCACAAAATTACAAGCCTATGAATTGGCAGCTACCCCAACTACATCACACAAAAAAATTTAGAAAAAGAGGCTAAATTTCTATGATATCATGAAAGACAAGCGATTTAAGAAAAAACTATTAAAAATATATTGAGAATTTAATAAAATTACTTATCCTGTATTGATATAAGCCTAGGTATTATTGAAAATGGATTTTCATGTTGGTGGAGTGTTTTGTGGTGACTTAGTGAGCATAGAGATGACAGTTTGTTCCACAATTGGAGTTTTACCCATTAACATATTGAGCTTCATGAATTATATTTGATAAGGAATGTATACATCATCTAGTATAAGTGAATAGTGCATTCATGTGTATCAAAGCAGCATTGTGGTGCATGTAGAATCTCATGCTAGTCTGGGACAAAGACTTAAATTCCAATACATTGAATACACCTTCAAGTCATTATATTGAGTTATATTTCACCCAAATAAGTGATATTTGTAATGTCAAAGTATGTGTTTTGTTGGAGGAAATGTAATATCCATAAAATCAGGTAAATGTAGTGTTCCTAGAATAGTAAGACTATATATGATATTTTGTTATCTACAACTAGTGACGGTTAATGTATTTAGGGATCATACATATACTATTGGTATATGCTCGTTGGTCTAGAACTTAGTGGGGAACCATTAAAACTGTTGTGTTATCCATCTATATGTGAATATATAAATTTCTTCACATTACCATTTGATTGATTTAACATGTTCCTACCAATATTGGAACTATATCCATCACTTTAGAAGAAAAGGTTGACACCCTTGTTCATCACTCCATAGTCAAGGGGTTACAAGGACACATAATAAATGTGGAATATATGAATATATATGAAATTTATGAAATAATTATAGTTATATAAATATTATATATCATCTACCACCTTACACATCCCTATTTTAGAAAATTATAATATCATCATATTCACATGTGGACTACCCCCACCACAATTCAATATGATTCATTTTTATATTACCACTATGAATGGACTACTGTAAAATTAAATATATTGAATAAAAAATATTTTAATTAATTTATTAATATTTTTGTAATGATTGAATCATTATATAAATCCTTTAACCATGGACAATATACAGAATTTATTTTTGGGAAATTAACAAAATAACATTTGCTGTTGATAGATGAAAAAAATATTCAGTTATTGGATTTCAAAATGTTATAAGGGGACTTTTAAAATGAATTAATAATGTTATATTTTCATATATATGTTTTTAATAACATTAACTTCAGAATTAAATAGGATCAAATATGTATGACAATGATTAGACCCACTGAAAATGTAATTTTATATGAGATATGATTATTTTATACAAGTAATTTAATTTATCTGGTTTACATACAAACAATTTTAAATATTATATATTTAATTAATCCTTATTCATGGTATTTACATTTTCAATTTATGATTACTATATTGAGGTGTTTTAATTGAAGATATATTAATGATTAAATAGATTTTTGTTATAATCTCATTTTATTTTTTGATTCATTATGTTTAGATATCCATTTTGGAAAATTATAGGATCTGAACATATTAAACAAAAAATATACTATTCCGATATTTTTTTTGTGTTTATACGTATATATTTTAATGAATTTTTTTATCAAGAATAAAAAAGTAAGTTAGGTGTAATAGGAATTATATAAAAAATTAATGTTTTTTTAGAATTTTTTTCCATGTCGAGGGTCTTTTGATGTTTCAAAAATAATCTTATCTATTAGTCACAGGTTGATAAATATCATTTGAAATGATTTTTTAAGTTTCTCAATAATTTTTATATTTTTTCATTTCAAAATTTACCATTTCTGTTATTTTAGATTTTTTATACAAGTAAAAAATACATGTTTTAACATATATTTCTTTTCATCACTTTTACACCATTATATAAGTTATATGTTATCATGATTCTATTAATGGTTTTCATGATAATTTTCATAAAAACTATGATTCTAAATATTTTGATATCTTTTATTTTAAATTATATAAAAAAAGGGGTATTACTATTGTAACAGAATGAAATGAATTTTGAATTGTGATTTAGTACTCCGTTAATATATAAAGTTTCTACACTATTATTATTACCATTTAACATCTTTTTTTATTTTATGAAATAGTACATTCACAATAATAATAATATATTTTTAAAATTTTATGGTCATCCATCATCGTTTATTGATAAATTATTTTACTTTATTTTGAGAACATTGACATTTATATGATCATGTTCTCTATCAACGTACATTAATCAATAGACATTATTTTTCTCCTTCATGATCAAATTTTCAATATATTGGATGAATTAAATATCATTCATATTAAATTTATTATTTCTCAACCATATTCCAAATTTATATATATTATTTGTTAATAGATTTTTATTAAGAAATTTATTTCACTGAATGAAAAAATATTTCATAATTTTTTTTAAAAAATAAATCATGATTTATTAGGAATTTTAAGAATGTTGTAAATTGATCATTAAATATATATGAAATTTTTAGGATGTAAATGTGATTGGTTGGGGTGATTATAGATAGTCACATGATTAATAGATAGGTCTCATGAGCGAAAATAATAAGTATACTGAATTTTATTGGTTTCATGTTTTAAAACTATCAATTTATTAATCATGATGTATTAGATGAGGCCGCGAAGTTAAAATTAATGTTACTAGGGAAAGGCATTGTTGAAAGCTCTTGAGTATAATGATTTATTCATTTATTATAATGATAATTTAGTTTCCATTTTCTATGTGATTTCGATGTTGATATAATCTATTAATGTCCCATAGAATAATGTTATTAATTAAAATTATTGTGTTTTTAATACCAAAACATAAATATATATTATGTATTATTTACGAATGATATATTACATTATACACTAACCTTTTTGAACATATGATCTCATAAAATACTTTATTTTCTTTCTCCATGATATGAAGAAGTATTTTTTTAATGATTTTATCGATGAAATAATGTTTCTTCTGCTATTTTTTATTTCCAATGTTATTTTGTGAATCAAGAATGTAACTATAATTTCAAGACTAAGAAACTAATTTATTTTATGTGGTTCTATCATATATACGTTGTACTAATGAAAAAAAGTAAGAACTGTTTTTGGGTTACTCGAGTCCGGGTGATATATTTGGTATCTGAGAATTTGTTTTAAGAACATTCAGAACAATATTTAAGGTTAACAAAGATAAAATGAGAGTTATGATAATCCATAATGGAATTTGAGAGCATTTTCCATTGTTAGTTTTCTTATTTTGTGACTCAATATTCATAATGGTTATGAGATAACTTAGTCTGTACCACTATTTGGAGATTGATCCTTTAAAAGGTATAGTAATAAACACCCACAATAAATATTGAGATTTCCCTACTAGAAATGATAGTACATTTTGTGATGGTGTCGAGAAGATCATCAACATAATAGGTAAACTAACATAGGTTTTGTTTAATAATGATTCAGTTATTGGGAATCCAAACAAGATAGAATATGGAGTGAAGGATCTTATGATTATGCATAACCAATTTTCATGATATCTGATAATCATTCTGAATATTTTTGAATTTCAAAATAAATACAAGAAAAGTTTAGTTCATAGAATGTTTAGATCATAAATAAAATGGCACGAAAAAAATTTATCTTACCGAATGTAAAAAATGTTATAATTTTTAATTAGATTAATTAATAAAGGGACTGGGATTTTGTTACAGGTGTATAGAAAATGGCCATCATTCTCAAAAATTAAAAGGAAATAAATAATATATTAATGACTACTAATTTAACTAAAATTATATCCAAAATTAAGAAAACCAATTTCCCATGAATTAAAAATGACCATAATAATTTCATAGAAGTATTTATAAATGGTATTTTGGTATAAATATTATGTGAAAACATCTATGCATATTTCTAATAATATTCAGTTATATATATATTAGAAAATATGAAAAATAGAAAAATGTGTTGAATGATATCAATCACCGAGAATAGTGATATGATATTTTTAGAGATATTTTTTATGAATGTATAAATTAATGTTACTATTTTTATATGTTATGAATTATTGATCCTTGTTGAAGTTTAATATATTTGGTTCTAGTTATTTTTGAAAAATTCATATTTTGAAATGTGTAATTATGTTATATATATATATACATATTTGAGTGATATGGGATGTTTAAATATAAAATAAATGAGATTCTTTTAGAAGAATTAGTTATCAAATCAATATTGTTTTGGATTCAAATTTTAAAAACAATATTTTCAGATTCATTAATTGATCATTGGTTGCTATAATAATTTTGGATATTAATTTATTATGACTTCTGACTCAAATTATATTTTTTTCCATTTTATATAAATTTTAGTTTTATATACATGTAATAAATTTTGAACAAATTTGGGAAGTTATATTTAATTAAAATCTAATTTCATTGCTTCATGCATGAAAAATTCACAATTATCCTGATGATATACATCATAGGATTAAATCACATATATATAATGTAAGGAAATAATGTATCTAAATTGTGATCATATTTTCTATCCCAATGGAAAATAAATTTTTTTAAAAATAAAAATAATGATAAATCACTCATATATTATATAGAAGGTAATAATAATCAATTATGTTATTTTTTCAAAAACAAAATTAATTTTTTGTGTCATATAAGGAACATGAATAACAAGTTTCATGGCCATAACCTATAAATTAATGTTTATGATAATAGAAATTTCAATTTTTATTAATTGTTCATGATATATTATGTTTATAAATGAGAAACTGAAACTGTTAGGACATAGTTTTCATAAGGAGGGTATACAATAGTCATATTGGAGCTTATTTATATTAGAAGAATCATATATTCAATAGTGTTCTATACATTTATCCTCAAATAAAAACGAACAAAGAAACAATAATGTATGTCCATTATAATGTAGTTTTTAGTTTGGAATGCATAAATATTATTTTTTTTAATAATTATTTTTATTTAATACAATTACTGATCAATAAAAAAATTGATTATAATTTTTAATGAAATAATATTTTAGTATTTTTAACATCAATGAGATATTTTTCGTAAAACTATTTTTATGCTAGTATTTGTCTTTAGTTACAATTGATAAATAATTCCAAAGAAATTATAATATTATATACCCAATTTAATTAATTAATATTATTTTTAATATGGATATTTGGAATATAATGGGAATAATTTTATTTTATTCTTCAAATATACGTTTTCATCAAAAAATGAATTTTATTAATTTTTTTTGAAAATATTATAATTATTTTGACCTGATTTTAAATTTATTTCTGAAAAATGTATTAAAAGTTATAGAAATCATCATTTCCCATTATTATTATGATGTTTTTTTAGATTTTATCAATATAAAGGATGTTATAGTGAATAACGATGATTTTTTATTTTAAAAAATAAACACTTTTAAAATATTATAATGATTTATAAATAATATGAATGTTTTTGAAAAATCATTTATAGAAAAATTTTATGTATAAGATGTAATAAAATTATTATAAAAATTATAATGTTGACCTTATAAATATATGCATCACATTTTATAAATCAAAGTAACGTTTTTGATAAAATAAAAATGTTATTTAATTCTTCTATATTAATAAATTATTCATAAGGATAATTTCATTTTTTGTGTGGTATTAACGGTTAAAAGTATACATTGATTTTAAATTTTTCAATTTGTCCCATTTGAATCAAAATTATATTATTTTAATATATAGAATAATTTTAATGCTAAAAAAATAAATTATTCTAATTGATAAATTTATTAAATTTAGTCAACTTATATTAAATGTAATTAATGAATCATATTGGATTTGATTCATATAAAATTGATTCCATATATGAAATTATCATATTTAATATTATGTAATAATTTCGAAATATTATTTCATAATTAATAATAACCATGATGAATATTTATTGCATTGGTTGAGGGTATAATGAGTTAAAATGCATAATAATAAATGGATAAGGATGCAATATAATGGAATAAATCCCCATCCCAATGCTTTTTTTCATTTCTAATATATCCTTATCATCATCCATGCTATGAAAATTTGGTTCACATTCACATGAAATTGAATTTATATTATTTATACCTTATAAGTAATTCCATGGGTATCACTCCCTTATCAATCATTCATAAGAATCAATTCCTCTATCTATATAAATCACTTCACAAAAAAAATTATATCTTTATTCCCTTTATTTTCAAGCTCTTTGTCTCACCCAATGAAAATTCTATGAATGATTAAGGTGTAATACAAATGAGATTTCTTTAAGAAGTAGTAGTTTCCTTACCCAAATCATCCTATATTTATTTCTTCTTCTATTCCCTCTAAATATTGATTATCCTAATAAAATAGTCAATATAGTGTTAATAACAAATTTATATGATATTATAATTATTGGGGGACCATTTTTAACTCAATTCATTCCATTATAAAATGAATACATCTATTTTGTGTACATATGACATATCATCTCCACCTATAGGTGTAATTATTTTTTCATCAGTACATTACATAGAAGAACATAATGGTGGGATTAAATAATATATATGATATTTATGAAATTGTTTTTATTATTGAAATATAATATTTTTCAAAAATATATATGGTTTATAGAACAATTTTGAAAACAAATTATTCATGACATAGACCTAAGGGTGTTCCCGATCCCCGTGTGTTGGAAACAAGTGGAAAGCCCTCGAAAAATACCACGAGAATGATTTTTCCATGACATAACAACAATTAGGATTACTAGACTATAGAAAATGTTGGTGCTCCAATAAATTTCAACTATTAAAATGGTAATGAATTATGATAACTATAGGTTCTAAAGATTTTAACCAAAAGGAAGTTCACACATATATGGAAAACTGGTCTTTATGTGAAATCTTTTCATCTCCGGACTCTCATATCCTAATATAGAAAAATTTATCCCCCTCCCAAAGGCTCATTTAAAATATTTTATTAATAACTTATTTTATCTACATACACTCAGATCTCTAAAAAATGTTTGTTAATAACAATCGTAGTAGTATCCCATTAAGGGTATCATATGAATAAAAACAAAAATTAATAATATTTAGAATTAATAAATAAAGACATGGGACGAGATTCAATTTACATATTTTAAAAATGAAACACATAAAATCACCCATTGTCGTTTTGTAAAACTATATTAATAAACCTAATTTCATATTAATTACAATTAAATCCAAATAATATATTTCAATTATAATCAACATGGGAACTAGAATTTGATTCAAATTAGTTATAGTTTAGTAGTTATCTAATTTATATTAACATGAACTAAAGGAAACAACATATATAGATTACACATTCATAATTACCCAAGGTTATAAGAGTTCATTCCCAAATGTGTATCCTTTACAACAGTTAAGGTACATAGAAGAATCATTACACTAGAAAAATAGACCAAGGGTATAAGACTTTATCCCTGTTAATATAACACTACCTCTTCATAAATTACCAATGTGCCTACTATGATAGAATTTTTCAAAGGGGATTTTATCTGAGACACAATAAAAACATTAATTAAACCCATTTTTGGTGGCAGTGCTAAGGGATGAATACAATTTTATAAAAAAAGTAAAAATCACAAAATTTAAAAAAAAAATCCATATAAAATACCATTATCATAATTAATCCATAAAGAGTTTTTTTGATAAATTATTTAAACAAATTTTACTATATCAGTAGAAATGGATTGTAGGCCAAATTTAGTACATGAATTCACCTACATTAGGACACATTAAGGAAAAAAATTCTTTTTCAAAACAAATCATAATGATGTATTAAGGATCATAGTTATTGATAAAGAATCCTAAAACAATAATTTCCATTTAAGGATCTCTAATCACAAACAATTAAAGTATATGAAAGAAACGGAATTGGTTCCCATTAAAATTCCTGAATAAAGAACCACTTTGATTGGAGATACAGAAAATAACACTATATTTTTTGAAATATCAATAATTATTATAATATAATTATTGAATAAAATGAATTGCATGTATATCATAACTCTTGGGAAATTGAAATAAAAAAAGATAAAATGGGTCCAAGTTCAAAATTGAGTTACACATAACATAATAGGATCATGATTTTGATTTAAATTTTGTTTATTCTGGATTTCATGTTCGAAAAGTGATAGATATCAAAAGAGATCCCCTATATTTTAATTAATTATGTTTATGTTGGTAGTGGAGGACTACAAAACAAGTCAATGGATTAAAAGGAGACAAATATTTTACAACACTTACTAAACCATCCCAGATATGTTCCACATGCCTAGTAGTAGAGGCCCATAGGATGGTATGTGGACATATTAGAAATGTAGTAGCTACAAGATAATTGACTATATTATGGAAGGCCATCAACTAGAAAATTCCCATAACCTACAATATGATAGACCACCTGCTACTTCATTATCTATACGATCAGGTGTACAACACACCATATCCTCAAGACACACCCCTATCCCATTTTAAAAAACTAAAACTACTAGGAATAGAATGAAATTAAAATTTTAGAAGTAATAAAATATGAAATAAGACATACATGAGAATAAATAATTATGTCTAAATTTTTCATAACAAATTAATATTCTCACCAAATGAAAAAATGAAAAAGTTTAGTCCAAATAGAGATGACTCCACAACTCTCTCACTATAGAATCCCTCTTCCACATCACATGTAAGTATGAATCGTGCCAGCAAAAACAGGAATTAATTGTATAGACATTCCTTATAAGTCATTTACATGAGAATTAAAAACATTTAGTGGATTATAGGTTGTAAAAATATCAAGGAATTATTATGAGGATTTAGTAATTCCTCAAATTTGATGAGTTAGGATGATACTTATTGATTTTACATATATAGAAGCCATTGTGGATCAAATATAACAAATTTGGAAATTTCATCTATCATCACACAGATACATTGAATATAATGGTTTCATATTGCTCAATGAATCTATGTATTTTCAAACCTTATTTTTTAGTTATAAGTTTTAATTCTTGAGACCCTACTGTAATTTTAAATATCACATCCCAAAAAATAGTGCTACTCTAAATAGGATATAATTAGGTTTGTATTTTAATAATTAAGATTTAAAATTTTCCATATAAATTTATAAAATTAAGGTATATATTTTAACTCTTTATAAATATATTATTATAAGAAGTCTTTTTATATTTTTCTATAAAATTTTATTTTCAATGGAAAAGTGAAAAACTAGAAAATTTACCAAACAATATATACATTATTTATATAAGAAATAAGGGAATATTTTAAAAACAATTTAAATTGTTATGTATAAGATTAAGAACTATAAATATTTCTTTTTTGAAGTACTACTGATGTTTTATAAAAGAAATATTTAATATATTACGAACTTTTGTAATAGTTTCCAATAAAAAGAAATTTCCTCGACCAGTTATTTTAGTAAAATATTATTTTAGTAAAATTAGTATTTAGTGGCCACATAAAATTTATAAATTAAAAATTAAAAAATTTGTGTCCATAAAATATAAATATTTAAAAAAAATTCCTATGAAAATATATTTTTTAATAAAGACACTTAAAAAATAAGTTTTACAACCTTTAGTAGAAAAATTAATTATCCCTACAAAAGTTAGTTTTATTTGATAAAACTGAATTAATATTACAAATAATTAAAAATAAATAATGTTAAAATCCTTAACTAATTTTTCTTCTTTGATAAAATATTTCTCCAATAATGATTAATTTCCAAAATAAAATTAATATGGTTATCATAAAATTAACAATTTTATAAGTGTTATATAATTTTTATGTATATAAATTAGATTAATATAAACAAAAATATAAATGAATTTTTTTATTTGAAAACATAATCAAATAAATACAAACTCGTTAAATTAATAAATAATATAAGTTAATATTAATAACACTTAACACCCAATATCCAATTTCAATGAATAATTGTTGTCCTATACCTTGTTATTTAAATGTAAATAATAATTTTATCATAATTTCTAATAATATTAGGTTAATGGGTTTTAATATCCTGATTCATCCAAAAGAAATTATTTTTGAAGATATTATTATATTAATAATAATAAAATTACAACCATTGTTAATTTTAAATAACAAATAATTAGCATAAAATTAGAAAACAAGGAATCTAAAATATTTAATCATTAAAAGCTAAATTACACATTTTAGAGTTACTTTTTTAGGTATGAATGTTATAAAAACATGTATCAGCTACTATTTGTCCACACAATTCACTTAATTCACCAGACCCACCTAACACCCATGTGATCTCATTAATACCGCTTACCAAAAAATATTTTTTTTAAAGAATCTGTATTTTAACATATAAATGGAGACCTCTTCTAACCATTCTCTCTTTCAACACTACCAAAAAGTAATTTATCAAGATTTACCTTACCTATTCATCTATAATGTCCTCCCAATAAATTTCTAATTTCCTACAGAATCATCTTGATCTTTAAAAAGATACATTTAATGTTAAGGGTTTCCAAACATTCTATTTCCTGCTTAATTGAAATTATTTTGTTGTAATAAAATTTCTACATATTAACATGACTATTATTTTATGGGTATTAAATCTTATTTGATGTTTTTTTAATGATGTACTACTTATCTATAATAATTATATCATTTTCAAATGCCTTAATTTTCATCGGCAAACGGGTTCTCATACACACCTTTTATTTTTAATTAAAAAACATTAATGTAATTTCATAATGAAATTAATTTTATGGAGTTATCAACAATTTTATATATTTAAAATTATATTTATTCTATTTTATTCATTTTCTTAAACCATCATAATGAACATAATTTCTGAATTTTGGGAATATAAAGTGTTTTTGGTTTTCCTAGGAAATGAAATCCCTTTGTGGGTACTAGAATATTTAATCAGTTATATAATTAATAGACCTAGAGGGAATCATACAAAAAATTACTGGATGAAAAAAAGAATCATCCATTGCCCTGATTTATAAATAGTGGGCCTAATGAAGAACACTGTGATAGACAATCTCTAGGGATAAATTGTGGGATATTGGAATTCCCATTATAAACAATGTTGAAGGTACTATCCTATATATGAAACATGTTTAAGTTAATTACTAACTTTTAATGTTAAACGAGCACATTAAATGTTCCATTAACCACTATCTTATCTTTATTTATTTGATACATGCACATCATTTTTCATTTATAATACCCAATAGATTTTATTTTAATTATGTATTGTTTAATGATGAAATTTCCCTCTATAGAGGGGTTATGATCATTTTATTCCTTTTATTGACATTTAAAAAAGTCATTTAAATATATATGTTTTTAAAATAATAATAACTATAATTGAAATATTTAATATTTTTTCTTTTTTCTTTCCATCGTCTGTCTCTATATAAGTTAATGTCAATTTTCCAATTTATTAAATTTAGAAAAACAATATTAGTTACCTGTATGTGATTATTAAAGTATGACTTATTGTTATAAAATATAATTATTAATATTTTATTCATTGTATAAAATATTTAATCCATTGGACATTAACATGTGATGGTATGGGTCCAAAATTATATAGACTATCAATTTATAGGTAGATATCATGATACAAAAACAATTGATTATTTTTGTGTATTCATAAAGCATTTTCAGATGCCATATTTTCCCATGAAACACAAGGTTTGAGAAAAAAGAAGATATCATTTAGTCCAAGCTATACAAAATAGGTTTTTGACTAATAATGAGGGTTTAAGGAAGTAGTTGGGATATTATAAACATGGTAATCATAGTTAAAAATCATTAACCTAAATAAAATATTATAGTTTTAATAAAATTTGAATGATATGGTAACATAATGTAGTATGAAATGTCATAAAAATACTACATTTATAAAATTTAACATCCCAAGTAAATAGAGAATAAAATATTTTCATATTTAATAATATTTGTGAATCAAATATTAATTTTCTTTTAAAGGGGTTGTTATGTTCGATAGCGTACCCGATACCCAACAACATGTTTCTTTGGATTCTTATGTTGCACACTGATAATATAATATAATTATTTTAAATGGTTGTTAACTCCTAGATGTTGTATTTGCGGGAATAAAAAAATAACTACAATATGATTATACGTGTCTGTTAAATGTTTTTACATTAATCCATTAAAAGTTATACACTTAAATTGTGAATGAATCTAATTTTAAGAATAATTTTCATTAAAAGGTTGATTTATCGCCTTTTAATGGAGAACCCTTTTTAAATCTAGTATTGGTTACTTTAATACATTATATATGACCAAATAAAATCCTTCTTTGGAATTGGGACATCAAAATTTAGTTTGTGTAAATTTTTAGAATTTTTTCGATAAACTTCATTTTTTAATGAATAGTGAAAAATATTGTATTTTAATTCAAAAGTGCCTTTTAATATAATTTATTTATATGGATATATTATCTTTTTAATTGGTTATAAAGTTAAATTAAAATATATTTTTACCACTTCATCCAATGTTGGTCATTGGAATTAAATTCACTTTGAAATTGGACATAAACAAGTATCAATCTTCTGATAGTTATTGTTTCTTAAAAATATGCTATTTCATTAGATAACAGGAATTAATTTTAAAATTAATTAATTCAAAATCTATGTTTTTAATTTTGAAAAATATAAATCATTTTTGAATTAGGAATATCAAATATAGCTTAAGCTGAATTGTTTGTATTTTTCTGAAAAACTTCAATTTTTGATGAATAGTAAAACCACTTAGTGGTAGTTAAAAAACTGAATTTTTCATTTAAATGAAATTTTACCACTTCTGATAATTTAATTTAGAAAATCCGGCATACATGGTTGTTATTAATATGTAAAATTTGTTTCAGTATGATGAAACTAATTTTTGGTCAATAATAACTTTTGACTTTTATTTACTACGGTTAAAGGTAAATAGTGTAATTTAAGGTAAAATGAATATTATAATAATTCAAAATTACCTTAAATCTTGTCCAAAACTTATTGGTTGAGTCATTAACTACCATGGAAATCTATAGGTAGGTTTTTGGACCCCATTGAGCTACATGGGACTGACAATGTCAATTTAGATTAATTAACTTAAAGTAATGGCAAAAATGACAAAAGCATATATATTTTAGTAAATTAATTTTTAGGAGTTATATAAATAATATTTTTGACTATAAATATTATTTAGAAAGATAAAAAGATTTACTACATCATGGTAATTGTTTTTTAATTTTTAGACATCAAATAAATTAAATTATTTATGACACAATAATGATGTTGTGTTTACCTCATTAATAAATGATTTAGATAAATAAGATGATAATGATTAAATTATTATCCAAAACATTTCAATTTATGATTGGATGATTTTATTTCTAATATGATTCATCTTATATTAGACCTTAATTATTTTTGGACCACTATAAACCGAATATCATTATATTATAAAATAATATTTTCACCCTTTCCTGAATAGCCCCTCCTCCCCCTTATAAACGGAGTCCACTTATAACCAATTCGTCACACCTCTCAAGAACTTTTTCTGGTCCAAACTATACCCAATTAATCTCCCTACATACCTCTCCTCCTACTAGAAGCCTTACCTTGTCCAAAAGGCACTTCAAGATGTTCTTTGGTTCAAACCAAAGGGAGTTACTGAAATTAAAGGTAAGAGTTTCTCTTAAATTGTTTTCTTTTATTTTACTCCTCCAACCCATAAACACATTTTATTTCCTTTATTTTTAAACAACACCAGTATCCTAAATATACTAGGATGTTGTTATGAGAATAATTATATCAGCACTTACACACAACTCCATGTAATGGATGAAGAACATAATGTTTTTGTGGATGGAAAAATAACGCCTCACGAAACGATGGTTGTTCAATTATATCTCACCGCCTTTCATGGTGGCCATTATGATGGAACGTTATTAATATATGATATATATTATGCTCATGTTTTCCTTGTGATTCTTTATATCCCAATTATATCAAGACTTTATGGTTTCCATAGTGGGTAATTACGATAATCTCATTTGAGAAAGTGCGGACTACCGCCCCCTTAAAGTGATGTGACTCGTTAATGCCTTATATGGGATGTATAAAGGATAGAGTTAATGATATTATATTTGATATTATACTGGAATTATAATATAACTATGTATAATTATGTTTTATTTCAATTAAAATAAGAAATAGAAATTAAAGTAGTGTTCATGCGTACGTACGACTTACTGTCTCTATGAATGGTACATTTCATTTATTACCTCCAAATGTTATGTACTATTATAAGTACATATATATATATAATATATTTGACATATTTGATATTTAAATCATGAATATAATTCTGAATATAATGGACTATTGACCACATGGAAAACCTGAAAATATAAGGTGTTCATTTTTTACTCAAGTTCCAAATATCGACAAAATGAATGTTATTAACTTAAATGATTACATAATGTTTTTAAAATGGTAATAAGTTATATAAAAGGAATAATAAACTTGAAAAAAGTTCTTAAGCAATTTGAAATTAACATTAGTTTATTTTTCAGGAAATTAATGAATGATCGAGTCAAGTCGGACATGAGGTAAGGGACTTCTTCTCAATATCCTTTCATTGAGGAATATTTTGTTTTAATACACGACTTTATTTTATAAGCTGTATAAAAACCCTTGCCATTTCAAAGGGAGTATTTTTCTATAAATAATTTTACTAAACGATAAAAAATGATTTTTTTAACATAAATGGTTACAATGACGTTTTCCGCCACCACGAGTATTATCTGATCTTTGGAATCCTCAACAAGCCGTAATATTTTTAAAAGATAATATATACCATATACTATTTTATGTATTTTGGTATTGAAAATGGTTTTGATAATGGATTTGTTATGAAAATATATTTAAGTGATATATTGTGATTGAAATGTTGAAATTTCTTCTTTCCTTTATATTTATCGTATGTGTTATGATTTTATATTTGTACTTGGAAATTTGATGGGTGGTTACATGATAAACCAAATGACAGGTGGTGCCATGAATTCAATGATGGCTGGTTACGTTATAAACTCCAATTCATTGGGTATAGAAGTCATCCATATGACTATTCCATTTAGTGATATGTGTGCAAGTCGACTGTTTGGTTATTCCATTTAAGAATGCTTATGTCCCAAGTTACCTTTATATGTTATGTGTTCTTTATATGGGTTTTTGGTAATATATTGGTTACAAAAGTGTTTGTAATGATATTTTATTCAGTGAATAGTATTTACTACTTCATAAAGTTGAAAAGTATTAATTATGTTAAAGTATTCATGGTTTACTTGTTGTTTTGAAAAACTAACAGTTTTACTTCTTTGTGTATCCCTTACTGATCTTTTTATGCCCATCCTAAGTATTTGAAATGTTTTTCACTGGACATAATGTGGAATAGGGTCAAGGATGGGAACAAGGAAAAGTCAAGCCGTATAAAAAATTGAACTAGACATCACTCTTTTTTTTCAAGAGTTCAAGATTTGTAAAAAATGGAAACTGTGTATAAGTGACTACATTTTAAATATTTTGAGATGTGATAGTTATGGCCTAATTCTCATAAACTCTAATCCTGAAAAGATCATCAATGTGAATTATTAATTTAATTATATATAATGTAATTTTTATGATTGGGTCTTTATTTTTGGTATCAGAGGTAGGTTTAGATAACTTTAGGAGTTAGGGTATTGTTAAATTAATATCCATAAAGTAATTTATGTTAATATTGAAATCGTATAGCATTTACAGATTACCATTTCACTTAGCCTAATATATTTTTGTGTTCAGAATGGTTTTCCTTTGAGGAAATAGGGAAGTACTGATGGGAAGTCATAAAAATGGAAATGACCTTCAAAATTAGCATCCTGAGATGGTCAGGATCAGAATTTAATAGTTTACTACAGTGATGGATCAGTTGATTCAGGTGATAAATGGTGGTTCTGTTTTTTGTTGATATTTTGGTTTATTCAAAAATTAAAGAGTATCATGAATGTAATTTAAGGGTTGACTTGAAAACCTTAAAAGAAAATAAAATTTATGGGAAATTCAGCAAGTGTGATTTTTGGTTACAATAAATTTCATTACATGGTCACATTGTTTAAAAAAATGGAATAACTGTAGATCCTGCTAAAACAAAGGTTGTTAAAGAATGGCCAAAACTGAAAAATATAACAGAGATTCATAGTTTTCGTGGTTTGGCAGGTTATTACCAAAGGTTTGTTGAAAATATTTCATGGTTATCTAGTCTAATGACTAAGATAACTCAAAAAGGTGTAAATTTCATCTTGAAAAAAGAATGTGATGATTGTTTTCAGGAATTGAAAAGAAGATTGGTGAATGATCTAGTTTTGGCCATGCCTTCTAGAAATGTTGAGTTTGTTATCTACAGCAATGCTTCGTTAAAAGGATTGGGTTGTGTCCTAATGAAGAATGATCAAGTAATTTCTTATTCTTCACGTTAGTTGAAACCTCATGAGTTAAATTACCCTACACATGATTTTCAATTAGATACTGTTGTTTTTGCTTTAAAAATTTAGAGGCATCATTTGTATGGAGTAAAATGTGAAATATATACTGATCTCAAAAGTTTAAAGTATATATTCACTCAAAAATAATTGTACATGAGATAGAGGAGATGGTTGTAATTAATCAAGGATTATGATTTCATGATCCATTACCATCAAGGAAAAGTAAATAAAGTGGTCAATGCTTTGAGTCGACAAAGTTATGTCCCATTTTCCATTCGATGTTTGGAACAAGATCCTTTGGTTTTTGATTTGAGTAAATTTGGCATTGATGTTGTTGGTGCAGGAAATTCATCTGTTTTGTTTAAGGTGTTAGTGAGATCATCTCTATCAGTCAGAATAAAGAAAGAGCAGAAAGAAGACAATGAGTTGCAGAAAAAGGAAGAGTTTGTTCAGAAGGGTATGTTACCTGAATTTAACATTGATAATGATTTTGTTTTGAGGTTTGAAAGATATTATGTGTGCCTTGTGATTCACAGTTGAAGAATGAGTTTTTATGTGATGCTCATAGTTCTTCGTTTTCAGTTCATCCTGGTTGTACTAAGATGTACAGAGATCTATGGGAGTATTACTGGTGGGATGGAATGAAAAGAGATATTGTTGATTTTACTATGAAGTGTTTGACTTGTCAGCAGGTTAAAGCAGAGAGGCAGATACCAAAAGGAATGCTTCAACCCTTACTAGTTCCAGAATGAAAATGGGAAAATATATCCATGGAGTTCATTGTGGGATTACCAAATACATCTCGAGGTAATAATTCAATGTCATGCCCGGACTTTTTTTTTTGAGGTATGCGTTTAATTTTAAATTTTTATTTCATGAGTTTATGTTGTCAGTTTGATTTTATTGCTTTGATAAGTGTGGGCTGAGTCGTTGGGGAATAATTGCAGAGGCGCTGATAAGCGCGCACTTACTTCAGGTCGATCGGCATGCAGTGCCGATGCTCGGACGACGAATTCTGGAAGGAACTTTCATGGTTTTAGTTATTATTATAACATGGTTATTTTATTATTGTCAATGTTATATTATTATTATCATTGTTATTATTATGATAGTATTATTGATGATATATTATTAAGTCATTATCATTACTATTATAATATTAGTATCATTATTTTATTATGATCAATATAATAATATTATTATTAACTTTATAATTGTTTTGATAACATTATTATTATTGATAATATATATATATTGTATTATCATTATTACTAATACTATATTATCATTATTATTATTATTATTTATTTATTTTATATATAACTTTTATAATGTAATTATTATTATTGTCTTTAAAATTTTTATTGACTATTATAATTATTGTTATTTACTTTTAATTTTATTATAAATTTTGTAATTTGTTATTATTACTTTTGTTTATTTTTTACTTTATTTCTTTTTTTTCCTTTCTCTCTCCCGTAACCAATTCTGTTACACCGTTTTTCTCTTTTCTTTGTTTTTCTCCCTTTTTCCTCATTCCCTTCCTCCTTTTTCCCCTCGGCCTCCCGCGCACCCGGCCTCACCCCTCCTTCACGCGGCGTGCACGCAGCCCCCTCCGCGCTCACCCCTCCTGCTCCAGGCCGCCACCTCGCCTCAACCCCCAGCACCGGACTCGCCTTCTCCCACTCCCGCTCCGGCCCTCGCTGTTCCGGCCTCCCCTGCTCCGGCCTCCTGCCGCTCTGGTCTCCTGTGCCCTGTTCAGGTTCCAGCCGGCCAGCCCCGCTCTCCCACTTCAGCCGAAGCCGCTCCTCCACCAGCCGACCTCCGGCCTCCGCCCTGCTCCTCCGCCTTGCGCCGACCCCGCGCCGCCATCCCGGCTTCCCCGACGCCGTCCCGGTTTCCCCTCCGGCGGCAAACCCCCCCGCTTGCACTGTTTTCCGCCTCGGCCTGCTGCTCCTCGGCCAGCCGCCCCTGCTGCTCTTCTTTTCCTCCTTCCTATCTTCTTCTTCTCTTCATCCCTTCTTCCTCTTCTTTCTTTTCTCCTCCTTATTCTTCTTTCTCTTCTTCTTCCTCTCCTCTTCCTCTCCTCTCCTTCTTCTTCCTTTCTTTTTCTTCCTCTTCTCCTCTGTTCCAGCGCGCCTGTTCGGCCTCCTCCGCACAGGTCCGTGCCTCTTCTCCTTCTTTCTCTTCTTCTTCCTTCTCTTCTCCTTCTTTCTCTTCTTCTTCTTTCTCTTCTTCTTCCTCTCCTCTTCCTCTCCTCTCCTTCTTCTTCCTTTCTTTTTCTTCCTCTTCTCCTCTGTTCCAGCGCGCCTGTTCGGCCTCCTCCGCACACAGGTCCGTTTTTCTTTTCTTTTTTAGTTATTTTATTTTATTATTTTAAGTTATCTAATTAGTTATTATGTTTTCTTTTGTTATTTTTATTAATATGTTATTTATTATATCATTACTATAAATATTAATATGTTATTATTGTAATTATGTAACTAATAATAATAATAATATTATTACTATTATTATTATTGTTATAATTATTATTTATAATAATTATTATTAATATTTTATTACTATTATTATCATATTATTTTTTTTTATTATTAATATGCTATTACTATTATTAATATTAATGTTATTGTTATTATTATTATGTATAATTATTATTATTATTACTATTATTATTTTTATCATTATTATATTATTATTATTATTCTATTATATTATTACTAAGTTTATTAACGATATTCTGTTTTAGGGCCCCTTGACGGCTTCCTACAGTGACCGTTGTCCGTCGGGAATTCGGTGCCGCGTCGTTTCACGCACCCGCTTGAGGTAGGTGGTTCCGCACTCAAGTATGGGTTTATAATCATTTGCTTGCACTCCTAGTTAATCAAATGTTTTATCCCCTGTTTACATACTATGAACTTTTTCCCCTTATTTAAAAAAAATGTCATGTGTTTATTACTTGGACTTAGTTAAAACTTTGAATGTCTTTCTTTCTCTTTTTTTTAAATAGTTATCAGCAAGTTTTAAAAGTACTGTTTTGGTTTACCTGATTGAAGAAAAGAAAAAGGATGTTGTTTTATTTTTCAAACTGTGCTACTGGTTTTATTTAGCGTACTTGCAATACATACTATGTTTTGAAATGCTATGGTGTGCGTGTGGTATTTTCAAAAGAAAGAATATCAGTGTGCGGGTGATATGGCAGTTGTTTTCTGAATTGGGTGAGCACAAGGAGGGAAGCCTGGGTATTAGGTGGGTGGACTAGGACTAGTGAGCTGGTAGTCCAGAGATGACTCGACCCGGTTTCACTGGCAGGTTTGACGATTGCAACACTAACTAAACATATGATATCTGAGGGTCGTGGCCTTCTAAGCCACGTGTTCTGAGGGTCGTGGCCTTCTAAGCCACGTTTTCTGAGGGTCGTGGCCATCTAAGCCACGTTTCACTGAGACACGATGTCCTAGGGTCCCACTGTTACTAGTATCCTTAGGGCATTCCCATCCTCTGGTGCTACTGACACTTGTGCACACACTGATCCGTGATATTTATACCATTTAAATTTCACTCTGGTATGTGACTTGAACCGTTTTTCTTTGAAAGCATTTTGTGAAAATCTTTTATTTATTTTTGCACCTTTTACTTTTTACAGCATTGCAAATGGATTTTCTCTTTATACTTGTGCGTGGAATCTTGCTTGGTGATATCCTGCTGGGCGATTGCTCACACCCTACTTACACCTTTGGGTGTAAGTAGATTTGTTTACTTCTGATACAGGTAAGGGCCCGGCTTTTGGAGGCAGTTGTTCAGGTTGTTAGCTGGACTGACTACGTGACATTTTGGTGGTGACTTGGAGGCAGTGTTCCCACATTGAGCTGCAGCCCCTAGGATGGTTGTAGTCACCTTGTTTTTTGTCTTGTGTGAGTTTTGACTACTTTGTCTAAAAACCTGTATTGGTTAGATGGTTGTTGACTGTCACTTCTACTTTTACTTGGTCATTTTGGTTGAATGTTTTACTATGGTTCACTCGGGTAAAACCGTTCCCAAGGTTAAATTTTATACCCGGGCACTTGTGCCAGCCCGTGGGGATCGGGAACGCCCTTCGGGCCTTGCCGCGGGCCGAGTCGGGCGTCGGTTCGGATGACGACCCGATTCGGTTCGTGACAAAATGGTATCAGAGGCGAGGTTGTTTTTGCTGGTGGTTTATGTTATTTGGGATGAGTTGGGTCTGTCGGGGCTCAAAATTCATGTTGCGAGTAGGGTGTCTGGCCAGCACGCCTCGTGACAGATACTGAGTCACCATGGGATGTCAGGGTGTTTGTTTCACTTTCTTTCTGGGTGGGACGTGCAGGCTGAAGACTGTGCGTGGACACCAGATAAGGAAAGTAAAGATTTTATATGGATTTGTTTCTGCATGATTGGTTTATTGATGAATAATTATCTTGTTGGAAAAAAAATTTATTCCCTTTTTATTGATGGTTTCCTTTCTTGATTGCTGCTCTTTTTCAGTAAGATGCCTCCCCGGAGAGTTCCCATGCATCCACGAGAGGAAGCCGGAGAGAGTTCTCCTGCGCCGCTTGATCAGAGATTTGTTGAGGCGATGGTCCGAGCCGTTCAGGCTTTAGGACAAGGGGCGACTCCTGCCCCCGCCCCTGTTCCAGCTAGAGGGGAGGATTTTGGCTCCAGAAAGGATAGAGCTCAGGAGTTTCTGAGGAGCAAACCTCCTTCTTTCTGAGGTGGTTCAGAACCTCAGGAGGCAGAGGAGTGGCTTGAGAAGATAGAACGTATGTTTGATTTCCTTGACACGCCTGAGGAAGTCAGGGTGAAGTGCGCCTCGTTCCAGCTGGAAGGTTCCCGTCGCAAATGGTGGGAATCAGTGGTCCAGGCTGGGAAGCATGAGCACATGAGCTGGAAGGATTTCAAGGGCATCTTCAACGAGCAGTATTGTCCAGAGTTTGTAGCCTATGCTAGATCTCGAGAGTTCATGGAGCTATCGCAGGGGAATCAGACAGTGGTGGAGTATGCGAATCGCTTTGCTGAACTGGTACGGTACGCACCTGAGATAGTTTCGAGCGAATTCTTGAAAGCTCGGAAGTTTGAGAAGGGCCTTCGACCAGAAATTCACTCCCAGGTTTTCTTGTTCAAGCTGAAGACTTACGCTGAGGTGGTCGATCGTGCTTGTATGGCCGAGATTGACCAGAAGGGAAAGTCGGGGTTTTCTGGATCAGTGTCAGGGCTTGGCAGTGGCAGTTCATCTGAGAAGAAAAGGAAGCGTGATGAGCAGTGTAAGAAGGGTGATGGCAGCTCAGGTCATCCTCCCAGGCAGTTTTCATCTGGGGCTTCTGGTGCAGGGTCGGTTGTATGCCATCAGTGCGGAAGGGCAGGGCGCATCCGACCTGTTTGTCCATACCCTCCCAGACCATGCCATGGATGTGGAGTGGTGGGACATCTACAGCGCTTCTGCAGGACTGCACGCCCTTATCAGAGTGGGGCTGGATCAGTGGCTTCTAGAGGGGTATCAGTTCAGTCAGAGCCGACCAGGACGACAGGATCTCGGTTTGGTGGGCGTGGTGGTAGGACCGGATCGTCTTCAGGGCAGAGCCATATCAGGGCAGAGCCTCAGGCGAGCGGTCGCTCTCAGGCAGGGACCAGGCAACTGCAAGCTGTGGATCAGGCACCAGCGGGATCTGATGCAGGGCCTTCGATGGTTCGAGGTACTATTCTGGTTGCATCTTCTATAGCTGCAGTTTTATTTGATACTGGTGCTTCAGTTTCTTTTATATCTGCACGTTTTGTGAATCTGCTGAACCTACCCTCCGATCTTTTATCGTTTGCTATGGAGTTGGTAACGCCGTTGGGGAAAAAGAGGGAGAAAGGCCTCAAGTGCCGATCGTGCGCACTTTCTGTGTCGGGTGTCGAGATGGAATGGGATTTCTTGGTCCTTGACATGGACCTATTTGATGTGATCCTCGGTATGGACTGGCTGGTGCGCTTCCAGGCGCACATTGATTGCTATCAACGCCGAGTCAGCTTTACAGCACCAGATGGGACTCCTCAGCTTTTTCACGGAGAATGGGATCCTCGGTCGGGACGTGCGGGACCTCCACTCCCTGAGCTTGGAAATCTTGCTTATCAGTTATCGTCGCTCGCGCTGGAGGACGATGGTGGTATTTCACAGGGCGGGTTACCTCGTGTAGTGGATGAGTTCCCAGAGGTTTTCCCAGATGATTTTCCTGGCTTACCCCCAGAGCGAGACGTGGAGTTCTCGATTGAGTTGGCGCCGGGAACACAGCCTATATCTCTTCCCTCATATCGCATGGCCCCCAACGAATTGAGGGAATTAAAGATACAGCTGGACGATTTGGAATCCCAAGGATTCATTCGCCCGAGCGTCTCTCCTTGGGCCGCACCGGTTTTATTCGCGAAGAAGGCCGATGGAACCCTTCGGTTGTGCATTGATTACCGGAAGCTGAACAAGGTAACCATCAAGAATAAATACCCTTTGCCTCGGATTGACGATTTGTTTGACCAGCTGAAGGGGGAAAGTGGTTCTCCAAGATTGATTTGCGTTCGGGATACCACCAGCTCAGGGTGAGAGAAGCAAATATCCCGAAGACGGCTTTCCGAAGCTGGTACGGTCACTTCGAGTACTTGGTCATGCCTTTCGGACTGACGAACGCTCCTGTAGTTTTTATGGCACTCATGAATACGGTGTTCCACCAATATCTCGACTCATTTGTCGTGGTATTCGTGGATGAAATCCTGGTCTACTCTGGATCTGAGGAGGAGCATGAGCACCACTTGCGCGTTGTTTTGGGGACCTTGCGAGATCACCGCCTGTATGCCAAACTCTCGAAGTGCACTTTCTGGATCAGGGAAGTGAAGTTTCTGGGGCACGTCGTCTCAGAACAAGGGGTTTCAGTGGATCCCGAAAAGATCAGAGCAGTTATGTCTTGGGAGCAGCCGAGAAATGTGTTTGAGATCAGGAGTTTTCTGGGCTTGGCTGGTTATTACAGGCGCTTTGTCCGGGACTTCTCGCGGCTTGCCTCCCCCATGACGGCACTCACCCGGAAAGGGGTGAAGTTTGAATGGAGCCCACAGTGCCAGACATCTTTTGAGGAGCTGAAGCGGCGGTTGACCACCGCACCTGTGTTGACCTTACCGGAGTCAGGAAAGGGCTATGTGGTGTACTGTGATGCGTCAGGTACGGGCCTTGGATGTGTGCTCATGCAGGATGACCATGTTGTGGCTTATGGTTCTCGCCAACTCCGGCCGCATGAGAAGAACTATCCGACTCGCGACTTAGAGTTGGCGGCAGTGATGCATGCTTTGAAGACGTGGCGCCACTATCTTTTTGGGGAGAAATTTGTGGTCTATTCTGACCACAAGAGCCTGGCCTATATTTTCTCTCAGAGGGATCTCAATTTGAGGCAGCGCCGCTGGGTCGAGTACCTACAGGGTTTTGATTTTGATATTGTCTATACCCCTGGCAAGGGTAATGTGGTAGCTGACGCATTGAGCAGAAAAGTACCAGTGCAGGCGTTGAAGAAGTCCAGCGATGAGTGGGCTTTGATGGGGCTCTTCGCTCAGTTGCATTTGGAGAGCAGGGAGCACAGTGGAGGTACTTTCTTGGCTAGCATCCAGTTGACTCCTGCCCTTCTAGAGTTGATTCAGCAGGAGCAGCCTGGTGATGAGTTTTGTCAGCGATCTATGCAGTTTCTTCATGGTGGGGAGACCCCTTCTGATTGGTCCTTGTCTTCCCAGAGGGTTCTATGCTTCAAGGGCCGTGCTGTAGTGCCATTGTCTCTGCGAAAGGTGGTGATGCAGGATAGCCACCAGTCTCAGTGGGCCGTCCATCCTGGTACCACCAAGATGTACTACGATGTTCGCCGGCAGTTCTGGTGGCCAGGTATGAGACGGGACATAGCCGACTTCGTATCCCGATGTTACACTTGCCAGCAAGTGAAAGCAGAACATCAGAGACCATCTGGCCTACTCCAGCCATTGCCCATTCCTACCTGGAAGTGGGATGAGGTCGCCATGGACTTCATCATTGGCCTGCCTCGTACACCCCGAGGGAGGAATGCTATCTGGGTGGTGATTGATCGTTTGACTAAGTCTGCTCACTTTATTCCGATCAGAGATACAGCGAAGGTAGAGGAACTGGGCCGCTTGTATGTTCAGGAGGTGGTCAGACTTCATGGTGTGCCATCGGCAGTTGTTTCTGACAGGGACCCCCGCTTTACATCACGGTTTTGGGGAGGCCTCCAGAAGGCTTTGGGGTCGCAGATTAAGATGAGCACGGCATACCATCCGCAGACCGATGGCCAGACGGAGCGGGCGAATCAGATTCTGGAAGACATGCTCCGGGCCTGTGTGCTAGATTTTGGAGGCTCATGGGATATCCATTTGGGGCTGGTCGAGTTTGCTTACAATAACAGTTATCAGTCTTCCATCAGAATGGCACCCTTTGAGGCGCTCTATGGCCGGCCTTGTCGGTCTCCTCTGTGTTGGGCTGAGGTAGGAGAGGCCTCTCTCTTGGGACCGAGTCTTGTTCAGGAGACGTCTGAGAAGGTCAAGCTGATTAGGCAGCGGTTGTTGACATCTCAGAGTCGCCACAAGTCTTATGCAGATCAGAGGCGGCGGGACCTTGAGTTTTCAGTGGGGGACAGAGTGTTTCTGAAAGTGGCACCTCGCTTGGGTCACCGTCATTTGGGGAGACAGGGGAAGCTGACACCGAGATATGTCGGACCTTTCGAGGTTCTTGAGCGGATTGGCAAGGTGCCATACAGGTTAGCTTTTCCCTCGCAGTTGACGTCGATTCATGACGTATTTCATGTCTCCCAACTGAAGAAGTACAACCCCGACCCGTCGCATGTGCTGAATTGGGAGGAGCTGGAGATAGAGCCCGACTTGTCTGTGGTCGAGCGACCAGTGCGTATAGTGGATTCTCGGGAAAAGGTGCTGTGTGGAAAGTCCATTCCTCTGGTCCGTGTTCTTTGGCAGCACGGGAATGACGAACACGAGACTTGGGAGCGGAATTCATGGGTTGAGCAGGAGTACCCATTTCTATTCTCTGATTAGGCTTTGAGCTGACTTTCCGAGGGCGGAAAGTTTTCATGGTGGGGAGAATTGTCACGCCCGGGCTTTTTTTTTTGAGGTATGCGTTTAATTTTAAATTTTTATTTCATGAGTTTATGTTGTCAGTTTGATTTTATTGCTTTGATAAGTGTGGGCTGAGTCGTTGGGGAATAATTGCAGAGGCGCTGATAAGCGCGCACTTACTTCACGTCGATCGTCATGCAGTGCCGATGCTCGGACGACGAATTCTAGAAGGAACTTTCATGGTTTTAGTTATTATTATAACATGGTTATTTTATTATTGTCAATGTTATATTATTATTATCATTGTTATTATTATGATAGTATTATTGATGATATATTATTAAGTCATTATCATTACTATTATAATATTAGTATCATTATTTTATTATGATCAATATAATAATATTATTATTAACTTTATAATTGTTTTGATAACATTATTATTATTGATAATATATATATATTGTATTATCATTATTACTAATACTATATTATCATTATTATTATTATTATTTATTTATTTTATATATAACTTTTATAATGTAATTATTATTATTGTCTTTAAAATTTTTATTGACTATTATAATTATTGTTATTTACTTTTAATTTTATTATAAATTTTGTAATTTGTTATTATTACTTTTGTTTATTTTTTACTTTATTTCTTTTTTTTCCTTTCTCTCTCCCGTAACCAATTCTGTTACACCGTTTTTCTCTTTTCTTTTTTTTTCTCCCTTTTTCCTCATTCCCTTCCTCCTTTTTCCCCTCGGCCTCCCGCGCACCCGGCCTCACCCCTCCTTCACGCGGCGTGCACGCAGCCCCCTCCGCGCTCACCCCTCCTGCTCCAGGCCGCCACCTCGCCTCAACCCCCAGCACCGGACTCGCCTTCTCCCACTCCCGCTCCGGCCCTCGCTGTTCCGGCCTCCCCTGCTCCGGCCTCCTGCCGCTCTGGTCTCCTACGCCCTGTTCAGGTTCCAGCCGGCCAGCCCCGCTCTCCCACTTCAGCCGAAGCCGCTCCTCCACCAGCCGACCGCCGGCCTCCGCCCTGCTCCTCCGCCTTGCGCCGACCCCGCGCCGCCATCCCGGCTTCCCCGACGCCGTCCCGGTTTCCCCTCCGGCGGCAAACCCCCCTCGCTTGCACTGTTTTCCGCCTCGGCCTGCTGCTCCTCGGCCAGCCGCCCCTGCTGCTCTTCTTTTCCTCCTTCCTATCTTCTTCTTCTCTTCTTCCCTTCTTCCTCTTCTTTCTTTTCTCCTCCTTCTTCTTCTTTCACTTCTTCTTCCTCTCCTCTTCCTCTCCTCTCCTTCTTCTTCCTTTCTTTTTCTTCCTCTTCTCCTCTGTTCCAGCGCGCCTGTTCGGCCTCCTCCGCACAGGTCCGTGCCTCTTCTCCTTCTTTCTCTTCTTCTTCCTTCTCTTCTCCTTCTTTCTCTTCTTCTTCTTTCTCTTCTTCTTCCTCTCCTCTTCCTCTCCTCTCCTTCTTCTTCCTTTCTTTTTCTTCCTCTTCTCCTCTGTTCCAGCGCGCCTGTTCGGCCTCCTCCGCACACAGGTCCGTTTTTCTTTTCTTTTTTAGTTATTTTATTTTATTATTTTAAGTTATCTAATTAGTTATTATGTTTTCTTTTGTTATTTTTATTAATATGTTATTTATTATATCATTACTATAAATATTAATATGTTATTATTGTAATTATGTAACTAATAATAATAATAATATTATTACTATTATTATTATTGTTATAATTATTATTTATAATAATTATTATTAATATGTTATTACTATTATTATCATATTATTATTTTTTTTATTATTAATATGCTATTACTATTATTAATATTAATGTTATTGTTATTATTATTATGTATAATTATTATTATTATTACTATTATTATTGTTATCGTTATTATATTATTATTATTATTCTATTATATTATTACTAAGTTTATTAACGATATTCTGTTTTAGGGCCCCTTGACGGCTTCCTACAGTGACCGTTGTCCGTCGGGAATTCGGTGCCGCTTCGTTTCACGCACCCGCTTGAGGTAGGTGGTTCCGCACTCATGTATGGGTTTATAATCCTTTGCTTGCACTCCTAGTTAATCAAATGTTTTATCCCCTGTTTACATACTATGAACTTTTTCCCCTTATTTAAAAAAAATGTCATGTGTTTATTACTTGGACTTAGTTAAAACTTTGAATGTCTTTCTTTCTCTTTTTTTTTTAATAGTTATCAGCAAGTTTTAAAAGTACTGTTTTGGTTTACCTGATTGAAGAAAAGAAAAAGGATGTTGTTTTATTTTTCAAACTGTGCTACTGGTTTTATTTAGCGTACTTGAAATACATACTATGTTTTGAAATGCTATGGTGTGCGTGTGGTATTTTCAAAAGAAAGAATATCAGTGTGCGGGTGATATGGAAGTTGTTTTCTGAATTGGGTGAGCACAAGGAGGGAAGCCTGGGTATTAGGTGGGTGGACTAGGACTAGTGAGCTGGTAGTCCGGAGATGACTCGACCCGGTTTCACTGGCAGGTTTGACGATTGCAACACTAACTAAACATATGATATCTGAGGGTCGTGGCCTTCTAAGCCACGTGTTCTGAGGGTCGTGGCCTTCTAAGCCACGTTTTCTGAGGGTCGTGGCCATCTAAGCCACGTTTCACTGAGACACGATGTCCTAGGGTCCCACTGTTACTAGTATCCTTAGGGCATTCCCATCCTCTGGTGCTACTGAAACTTGTGCGCACACTGATCCGTGATATTTATACCATTTAAATTTCACTCTGGTATGTGACTTGAACCGTTTTTCTTTGAAAGCATTTTGTGAAAATCTTTTATTTATTTTTGCACCTTTTACTTTTTACAGCATTGCAAATGGATTTTCTCTTTATACTTGTGCGTGGAATCTTGCTTGGTGATATCCTGCTGGGCGATTGCTCACACCCTACTTACACCTTTGGGTGTAAGTAGATCTGTTTACTTCTGATACAGGTAAGGGCCCGGCTTTTGGAGGTAGTGGTTCAGGTTGTTAGCTGGACTGACTACGTGACATTTTGGTGGTGACTTGGAGGCAGTGTTCCCACATTGAGCTGCAGCCCCTAGGTTGGTTGTAGTCACCTTGTTTTTTGTCTTGTGTGAGTTTTGACTACTTTGTCTAAAAACCTGTATTGGTTAGATGGTTGTTGACTGTCACTTCTACTTTTACTTGGTCATTTTGGTTGAATGTTTTACTATGGTTCACTCGGGTAAAACCGTTCCCAAGGTTAAATTTTATACCCGGGCACTTGTGCCAGCCCGTGGGGATCGGGAACGCCCTTCGGGCCTTGCCGCGGGCCGAGTCGGGCGTCGGTTCGGATGACGACCCGATTCGGTTCGTGACATTCAATCTGGGTTATAGTTGGTCGATTGACTAAATCTGCTCATTCTCTTCCTATTTGGGATAAATTGTCTCTAGATCAACATGCACGTTTGTATGTTAAAGAGATAGTCATGTTGAATTGAGTTCCCCTCTCCATTATATCCGATCATGATCCCAGGTTCACTTCTAACTTTTTGAGAGGTCTTCAGAAGTCATTGGGTACTGAATTAAATTTTAATACAGCTTTTCATCCTCAATCAGATGGGAAGTCAGAATGAACAATTCAGACATTGGAAGATATGTTACATTCTTGTTCGATGGATTATCAGGGAAGTTGGGACCAACATCTTTCTTTGGTTGAATTTTCATATAATAAAATCTTTCATTCCTGTCTACAGATGGCTCCATTTGAGGCATTATATGGAAAGCATTGTCAAACTCCTTCTTTTTGGGATTAAGTAGGTGAAAGGAAGATTATGGGACCATAATTGGTAGAGGAGATGGCAGAGAAAGTTTAGTTGATTTAGAATCACATGAGAACAGCTCAATGCAGACAGAAAATTTATGCAGATAATCGGAGGAAGGATCATTCTATTGAGGTAGGTGATCATGTCTATCACAAAGTTTCTCCATGGAAAAGTGTGATGCGTTTTGGTAAGAAGGGAATGTTGATTCCGAGGTTTATTGGACCCTATGAAATCCTAGAGAAATTTGAATCATTTACATATATAGTGTCTTTACCTCCATGTTTATCCCAGGTACACAATGTTTTTCATTTTTCGATGTTGAAAATGTATATGCCAGATCGATATAAGGTTTTGAGCCCAGAGGTAGATCAGTTGGAAGAGAATCTGTCTTATAAAGAACATCCAGTCCAAATTCTTGACCACAGAGAGCAAGTGTTGCGGAATAAGGTAATTCACCAGGTAAAGGTTTTGTGAAAAAACCATATGGTTGAAGAGGCAACATGGAAATATGAAAATGCTATCAAGGATAAATACCTCCACTTATTTTGATAAGTGAAAACAAATTGCGAGGACACAATTTTCAAATGGGGGAAAGGATGTAAAATCCCAAGTAAATGAAGAATAAGATATTTTCATATTTATTAATATTTTTGAATTAAATATTAATTTTTCTTTATAGGGGTTTCTATGTTCGATAGCGTACCCGATACGCAACAGCGGGGTTCTTTGGAATCTGACATTGCACACTAATAATATAATATTATTATTTTGAATGGTAGTTAATTCCTAGTCGGTGTATTGGCCGGAATGAACAAAACTAACTAAAATATGATTATACAGGTCTGTAAAATGTTTTTACATTCATCAAATAAATGTTATACACTTAAATTATGAATGAATCTAATTTTAAGAATAATTTACATTAAACGGTCGATTTATCACCTTTTAATGGAAAACCCTCTTTAAATATATTTTTGTTTACTTTAATACATTCTATATGACCAAATAAAATCTTTCTTTAGAATAGGTACATAAAAATTTACTTTGTGTAATTTTTTGGAATTTTTCTGATAAAGTTCATTTTTTAATGAATAATGAAAAAATATTGTATTTTAATTCAAAAGTGCATTATAATCTAATTTATTTATATTTTTATATTATATTTATAATTTTTTTAAAGTGAAATTAAAATATATTTTTACAATTTAATCCAATGTTGGTCATTGAAATTAATTTCACTTTGAAATTGGACATAAACAAGTATCAATCTTTTGATAGTTATTGTTTAATTAAAACACGCTATTTGTTTATATAACCGGAATTAATTTTAAATTAATTAATTCCACTTATATTTTTTTAATTTGGAAAAATAGAAATCATTTTTTAATTTGGAATATAAAATATAGCTCAGGCTGAATTTTTGTTATTTTTCTGAAAAATTTTAATTTTTGATGAATAGTGAAACCACATAGTGGTAGTTAAAACTGACTTTATCATTTAAATGAAACTTTACCACTTCAGTGACTTGAATTTCTAAAATCATAAATACATGGTTGTTATCAAAAACTAAAATGTGGTTCAGTAAGATGAAAATAAACTTTTTTAATAGAATCTCTTGACTTTTATTTACCGTGGTTAAAGGTAAATATGGTAATTCAAGGTAAAAAGAATATTATAATAATTAAAAATTACTTTTACACTTGTACAAAACTTATTGGATGAGTCATTAACGACCATGGGCATCTTTGGGTCGATTTTGGGACCCCATTCAGCCACATGGGAGTGATAATGAAAATTGAGATTAATTAACTTAAAGTAAAGGCAAAAATAAAAAAAGAAAAAATATTTTAATAAATTAATTTTTAAAAGGGGTCATATAGATTATAATTTTGACTATAATTATTATTTGGAAATATAAAAATATTTCCTAAATCATGGTATTATTTTTATAATTTTTTGACATCAAATAAATTAATTATTTATGACACAATATTGATGTAGTATTTAACTCATTAATAAATGATTTAAATAAATAAGATTATAATGATTAAATTATTATCCAAAACATGTCCAATTCAGACTGGATGATTTTATTTCGAATATGAGTCATCTTATCTTCGACCGTAATTATTTTAGGTCCATTCGAAACTGAATATCATTATATTATAAAATAATATTTTCACACTTTCTTAAAGATCCCCTCCTCCCCCTTATAAAAGGAGACCACTACTATACAATTCCTCACATCCCTCAAGCCATTTGAATCTTCCAAAATCTGTCCAATTAAGATCCCTATATCCTACTCCTCCTCCTATAAGACTTAACCTAGGCATAAGGCACTTCAAGAAGTCCTTTCATTCAAACCAAAGGGAGTTACCCAAATTAAAGGTAACCGTTTCTCTTAAATTATTTTCTTTTATTTTACTTCTCCAACACCTAAACTCTTTTTCTTTCCTTTATTTTCTAACAACACCAGTATTATAAATATACTAGGATGTTTTTATGAGAAGTATTCAAACTACATTTACACACAACTCCATCTAATGGATGAAGAACATAATGTTTCTATGGATGGCAAACTAACACCTCATGAATAGATGATTCTTCATTTATATCTTACCTCCTCTCATGAAGGCCATTATGATGGCACTATATTTATATATGATATATATTATGTATATGATTTCCTTCTTCTTCTATAAATTCCAATTACATCATGATTTTATGGTTTCCTTAGTGGGTAAATACGATAATCTAATTTGAAGAAGTGCGGACTACCGCCCCCTTAATGTGATGTGACTTGTTAATGCCTTATGTGGGATGTATAAAGGATAGAGTTAATGATATTATATATGTTATTATACTGAATGTATAATATAACTATGTATCATTATGATTTAATTCCATTGAAATATGAAATAGAAATGAATGTAGCGTTCATGCGTACGTACGACTTACCATCTCCATTAACGGTGAATTTCATTTCTTTCCTCCAATTGTTAGGTACTATTATAAATACATTTATACGCTTAATATATATGATATATAAGATATTTAAATCATGTATATCATTCTGGATATAATAGACTATTGACTACATGGACAACTTGTAAACTTATGGTGTTCATTTTTGACTCATGTACCACATATCGACAAAATGAATGTTATTAACTAAAATGATTACATAATGTGTATAACATGGTAATAAGTTATATAAAAGGAATAATAATACTGAAAAAGGTTCTTAATCTAGTAGAAATTAACTTTAGTTTATTATTCAGGAGATTAAAGAATGATCGAGTCAAGTTGGACACGAGGTAAGGGACTTCGTCTCAATCTCCTTTCATTGAGGAATATTTTGTTTTAATACACGACATTCTTCAATACACTGTATAAAACATACTATGGAATTCTATTGATTATATCACAATTCCACTACCTATACCATGTTCTCTTGCTTGGAAATCTGGCATGATCCCATTGTAATTACCTATATCCATAATCACTATGTTTGTATGATCATTGAGATACTCATGTAGGGTGTGTGTAATGATAACCATTTGGAAACCAACAATGCTTCCTTCACAAGTGTTCACAAGTATAAAAAATGTATTACATGATACCAATAGTTATAGAAATTGATCATAAATAATGAACATTATGAAGTGATACACTAGTCAATCCAATAAGACCCTTAGTCTTAACATTTGTGGATCAATTCTAAAATGCTAATCAAAAGGGATACTGTGAATTATATAATTCTATACAAAATGCTAACAAAAAGGTCAATTGATGTTCATATGAAATCATTTCATATCATTTCACGTTGTTTTCTCATCCCACCTCTATCACAGGACATCCCTTACTAACATCAAACTTTTTATATATCATGGATTATAGCCACAATGTATTTATATACTAATACTACCATAGGTAAAGAAAAATGTTCTCCATTATAATTCTATTTTTACCATGGTGTGGGACTCAAGGGCCTCATTCCCCTACCTTTAGTTTAGGTCCATCATCATTCTCATCACATGTCTCGTCCAATCACCCTCTATGGGATAACTATATCATGATGTCCCACCTATTCTGAGTTCTATGAAAATAACTACAAATGAATTGTATTTAGAAATAATATGGTAGAGAATACAAATGAAAAAAAATATCAATTCATTAAGATAATATGTCACAACATAGAAAATTATTTGATCAATATAAAAAATTTGATAATAAGTTACATATATATACTCAAGGAAATCAAACATCCCATGTGGGAATCATTGGGTTAAAAAAATACATTTGATCAATAAAAAAATTAATAATGATATAGCGATAAAAGTATCAAAAAAATATAAAAATAGTATACTAGGGAAGAAAATGTTATGGAAATTCTACCATTTAGCTTGTTTATGACAACCTCCAAAACTAGACAAGAGATGATACACGAGTTTCAACCAGATCAATATCAGACATGGACTACCCCAACAACACAATGGAACCAGAACACATTAATTCTCAAAAATATGATTCAATGAAATTCTATGAAAAAAGAGATGATCTTTCAAAAATATACCACTAATGATCGTCCAATGATGCTAAATATGATATTGATCAGAAGTGGATCTTCTAACACTCCACGTCCGCCAAATTTCTAGTAATGATAAATGATATCATTACTAGATTGTGTAATTATATATATATATATATATATCATACAATGATTTTATATATCTAATATTTATCTTAAGGTAAAATGGATATATCTAAAGGAAACCTAAATAGTAGATGTTTTGGATCACATGACATAATTTTAAATCATCAATTCACATGGATATGATGGATTAATGATTAAAAGGAAAGGAATTAGATGGGGAAGGGATATGAATCATCTTAATTTGAAAAATATTATCATAAGAGGAATAATGTGTTAAAAAATAATTCCCATACCAATGGATTTCAGGAATATAAAATCAAACAATCTTGTTTTTTGAATGGATTTCCCAAATTGTGCGCCAACCACATAAGGCTTTCTGTTAGTCTTAGGATACCTATAGGGTTTATAAAACCATGGAGGAGTTGTGGTTTTGTATTATAAATCATGACACATGGTTTTTTAGTTATGCCCCTATAGTTTGTTAGAATGTGAACAATAACCATCTTCCAACCCAAGTGAAATTATATCATTCCACACATTTTCTTTTTGAATAATCATTTTTTCGGAAACAATTATGTTACTATGACCCTTCAAGATGAATTATATGAGTCCCTAAAGTCATCATAGAATCATTGGAACATATCCTAATAAATTTATTTTTCATTAACACGTGGATAAATTATGATATTAACATGTAACCCATCTAATAGATTTGATCTTGTAATTATAACCCGCTTACCGTATTCTCATCCACAAGAAATATCATTAGGGACCATGCTTGAATAACTCATTACACCTAACCCTAAATCATAATGTAACTCCTAAAATTACCCCATTATCCATCTAGGACACCATAATATTCATACACATGAAATTATCTTCCCCTATAAAATCATTTCAATCCAATCAACATTATAGAATTTTCATTCCATGTATAATGTGTCATGATATATCTCAACATCCTCAAAGTCAATCACATTCATAGGAGTTGGAATGTAATTCCTATAGTGATAAAACTGGAAAAAAGTTTCCATAAGACAATATAATGGAGGATGTAACATATGATATCCCAATGCCCTAATATCCTCATAAATATCGAATGGTCCAAAAATTATTATAACTAGATTTATTTTCTGAAATAAACATCAATTACCTAATTGATGATTCACCCAAGAAAAAAATGATGCACCATTATTAAAATATAATGTTCACCTTATTTGTTCGGCATATCATTTGTAACTTTTTTATGTGTTGGTCTACTACTTATTTATCATCTTTAATCTATATGTCATCTCTGATTCTATTACCAACCCACCACAATTTCTCCAAATACTTCATACCCATATATTGGAAAATGATATGGTCGTAAATAAAAATACTTTAATGGTTCCATAATAATAGAATCCTAGAAGTCATTATTTAATTAGAATTTAATGAATACATGATTATAATTAGAAGATCCATCAAATTCCAAGATAAATTAAAATAATATATACTCCAATATCATGAATGTCCTCCTCGATTAACCTTATAAATAAAGATGATACATTTTTACAAGTTTTTGTTATGTAACAATAGACATCGACATTACCTTCAACAAAAATAACATTAAACCTTCTTCTAATTTAGATATAATACAAAACGAATCCCCAGAAATGAATATAATCTACTATATATAAATATTTCTCATCTCATCTATAAAATGATTATTGTGAACTAGAAATAAATAATCAACATTCATCAAATGATCAACTATAACCCAAGAAACCTCAAAATATCATGGGGTATTTGGAAATACATTCATGATGTTAACCATCTCATCGATAACCATACACATCGGCACTGAATGTCGCTTAAGAAAACCACCATGATACTGATACTTATATTTTACCCTCTTACATGTAAAGTTTCATAAAACCAAACCAACATTTTCTGTCTTCATACAGTACCACAAAAAATAACATTGAATTTCATGGTACATCATTTTTGACATGGGATGACCTACTTTTTTAGAAATTTTATATTCTCGCATGATTCATTCTAAAATATGGTAATAATTAAAATTCAATGATGTAATTTTATTATAAAAAATATAAACATCCTTTGAGGTAAATTTAATTTTCTTTATATTTGTACATATAAAAGGGGGAAAATGTGGATTATATGCTGTTTATTTTCAAGAAAACGTCATGTAATATGGGTAAAATCCATGTACAACCAAGTAAACTCTATATAATCGACTTTCCAAGACCATTACGTAATATGTAAGGACATGACATGTAATTTTCAATACTCGTCATGTACTTTTTTGTGGCTAAAATAGGATGTACCCGAGTGTTTTTTCATATGGATAGAGGGACCCCCAGTTACACAAACAATAGAACCAGATGGGATTTTTCATCCCGAATATCCATCTGAACTCTTATTTGATCACCATCGGTAGTGTTTAAACCCAATCGTTAAGCTCTTGATCCCCCTTACGTTTTCCTTCATGATTCCCCGTCTCAACAAAGTTATTTTGGGTTGATAATTGGTGATCATATTGTAGTTATACTAAGTTCTAGATAGAATTTGAAGTTGACAATGGATTAAGAGAGTCTTATAACTTTGAGGTAGGCGGTCTTGTTCCTTTCATTTATTTTTGATTAGATTTTATATTCCAATGTCTTGTGTACACACCTTTACGGTGTCACAAGATTCAATAATAAACCATGTTGTTGACTATTGCTGATTAGAAATTTAACTATATGATTTAAAAGGATGATTAGGGTTTTGAACCTTGATTTAGGTCTACCTCATGGGTGTGTCTCCCCCAAATAGTCATTTGGAAGATAATGATTAAGTGTCTTGACATTAAATCTCATTCATGGGTTGTTAAAATGAACTACTTAGGTCATATTTATTCTCAATGTGAGATAATTAATTGTGTAATCCATTTAATAGTTTAGTTTTCCAGTGGTACTTGTTATGTGAATTGTTCCAACTGGATTTGTTTTAATGATAATCCATATGATAGTTTAATTCAAAAGTGTTTCTTTTTTTATATAATTGAATTATGAAATATAGGGGTAATTCTAAATGGGTGAGACATAGTCTCAAACAATAGACAAGGTCAGACACATGTGACTAATAGTAACATATGTATATCATTGGTGATCAAGGGTATCGGTTAAAAGACCATTGATTTTTTTTAATAGGTAATTATGTCAAGGTTGTGTCCAAGACATGATATGGTGTTCAGGCTCAGTGATGCCTATTTAAAATTATGATTGATCCTAGGATCCATTAAAGTATACCCATGTTGGCCTCTATTGGCAACTGATTAAATTATAATTATGTCCCGAGTTGATAGTTAATTTTATACGGGGGGTCTTCAGGCCTAGGAAGGACCTCAATAATTTTGTATAATTCAACAAACATTAATAATGAAATGGATTAATTATGATTTTTACTTGAAGCCAAAGCATAATCTTGGATTTGGTCTTCACTTATACTTGTCTACATTATCTTTTGAGACATTTGTTGGGCTTGAATTTGTGTACCCATAGTTTACTTCTTTCACTATTGTACTCTACCTATTATATATATCCTCTATAAGATTCGCATTTACCATGGGTGGTTTTGTACTTGGATTTTTTCTCACACCCTATTTGGGTCATGTTCTTGGGCCTAAATAGATTGTATGATTTCTAGTGTAGATTAGGGAAAACACCATGATAAAAGTACAAGATCTGCTACTTACGGGTGCGAGAGCATGGGACAGAGCTGAGGCATGTGATGATTCTAGTTTAATTTTGATTATTCTTTCATTTTGTGAAACATATTTAGTATTGATGCATTGAAATTGATTTGGTTGTTTTATTAGAACATGTGACATGATGCATCATATTTTGTGTAGAATAATATTTGGTTACTTATAATATCATTCCTCTGCTAATTACTTCACTTTATTGGTGTTTAATGTTTCCTCTATTTTATTATTTATTCTAATATGTTACACTCTTCTAAGGAGGGAATATTTTCCACAATATCAAACCCTAGTTCCTCTCTTCTAGTTCGCAGCCTCTGGCATTTTGGGAGATGCACTTGAGAACATGTGGCCAACCGGGTACCTGGCACTTGTTCAGTGGCATCCATATCTGGGACGTTGCAATGTGGAATCAAAGTATTTATTTTCCTATTTTCTTAATTGTTTGCCACAAATAATAAGGGATAGAAATACAATGGGATTTGGTGTTATTTTGTGATCAGGTGTAGCTACCCCGCGTATAGGGAAAAGCCAAATTTCCACTTATTGAATAGTAAATTTTAGATTTTGAGCTATTACAATTGATTAGATTTCAACATTGGGTGACACACATTTATTATGATGCTATTACTGATATCATTGTGAGTCTATATTGATGAATAATTTTGGGAAGATGGTATTCCATCTCATGAATCATGTAAGAACTTGTTTAGAATCCCATGCCATGCATTCTTTTCGTGCCATTTAGCGAGCAATACTAATTGCAATATGTTTTGATTGGTTTTGTGCTAGATATTCATTTTGTTTTGATTAGTACCAAGATAGATATGACTGGTGTTATGGTTGGTGTATTGGTATTTGTTATGGTTGAATTGGATGGACTCCAAGCGTTGGTCCATGTGATGTATGGGCCCTCTTGGTTCAGAATTTTGTGGATCGTTCTTTGGACCTGAGCTAAAATTGTGTACATATGTGCTATATTTGAATACATAAAAACTATTAGAAGGGAGTATGGCCCCCCACAGATCGATATTTGGAATAATTTTGCTTAATTTTTCAAAAACAGGGGTTTCGAGGAAGTTTTTTTGGCTTACTATCTGGAAGTCCAGACAACATGTTGTGGGCTACTATGAACACACATCATGTGTTCTTATGTTCAGAAAGAGAAAAACTATATTAAGTACACAACATGTGGCAATTTACTTGTTTCCAACCGTGTGTGAGATAACACGGGTTGTTGGTTTTTGGTTAGTGAACATCGTGTACGGTTGATACCCATCGCATTGTTTTACTTAGGTGGACCTCGTGTTACTCTGGCCATGTGGAAGTACATGGACATGACAGAGAACATGAATACACACTGTGTGTCTGGTGGACACTATGTTTAACTATTATTTTTACATTCTAAGGCTGGTGGTGGTACACGCCCATTTGAGAGCCAAAGGGTACATGCTGTGTATGGTTTCTACAAGCTGTGTATGACTCTTTTGGTACCCATTATCGGTCCTTTCCTATTTTATCCCCTCTGACAGTTTTGGACCTACGAGTAGTCATTTATGAGTAGTTTTCCACCTTTATCATCATGGGGAAACCTATGAAGATTTATATGGACTCTTAATTGGTGTTTTGGGGCTTCTTCCAAGATAGAGAGTTTCTTCCTCCAATTACCATTTTTAGTGGTCACCAAAGAGTGAAAATGGAGTGAATGATCAGTTTGGTGTTTAGACCAACCTAATTAAGACCCATGATATTAGATTAGTTGTGAGCTATCTCCTTTGAAGAAACTTATTCTTGAGATACCCTTATAGTATCCCTCTCATGTGTAACATTTATTATGATCCATATTGTAGGATATCTCATAGTGTTTGACATAACCAATCATGACCTTCATAGTGTGGTTTTGGTAGTATCTCTCTTTGTTTGACTCCTAGACATAACCCAAGGGGTAGGTAGATGGGTGAGTTCCTAGAGGAAGTTGTTGACCTGTCATGTTTTGATATAAGAACTTTTGAGTTGTGGGATTTGACGTATCTTAACCATTAATGTGGGAATGAGCATTGATGGATGCTCAGTTTAGCCAGTTAGACATCCCTTGGGCTGGGTGAGCTACATAAGAAATCATGTGAACCTATCTTTCCTCAAATGATGGGTGAAATATTACACCTTGATCCATGTAAATGGTTGTGTAGATGATGTGCTTTTGCACTAGTTCTTGTAGGATCCATCTTATACTAGGGTTCATAGTGTAGAAATCCAACAAATATTACCCAAAATATGTTGTTTGTTCATGCAAACTCATGGTATTATATAATGACATATATGGTAATCTATGAGTGTTATATGTTAAAAAAATTACTTCTTGTGTTTTGATAAATCTTTCTTCTTTGAGTTGTTGTGTATGTTCTCAGTTATATTCAGAGTAGAGTGACATGAACTTCATTAAACCGAGTTTTTCCCATAGCTTTGGAGGACTTTCTGGGGCACGGGTGATTGGACACACTAGTCAATATAATATAATATTTTGTTATATGTGATATTGAGATGTCATCGTGGTTTGTGGAATGACACTCATGCATTTATGTTAGTTTTTAACTCATACATTTTAGTGCGGTAGTTATTTATTCATGACATTTAACACAATCCTACGATGGGAGCGTCTTGTGGGATCTATTTAAATGTTTCTTATAGGTATAAGGATCAAATGAAGGACCATTTAGAGATGGTCATTTCTACTTTAATTTCATGGATACTTTTGAGTCTAATTTCATTTTGATGTTTTCATGATAACATGATGTTGTTGCATTTTGGCTATGTGTGTTGTCCTTGTGAGGCACCGATTGTCATGGATGGACCTCCATGTTTATGTGTAATCTTTCAAAAAAATCCCTTGGGATAAAGGAATTTTGGATCGTAGAATGACAATTCATTATCATGTGTAGCAGTGTTTTCATTCAATAGGTCAACCAGTAATTGTTTGACTATCCTTCTATGGTAATCCATAAGTTTCTCTTAGTGTGATCTTACTTAAGAGATGAGCATGACCAGTATCAAGAATTCATCATATATTCGTTAAGAGAGCATGAGTTATATGTATTTCTATAGTTATCGGTGATAGGGATAGTTCATGATATATTTCCGTGTTTCATACTAGATTCCTAGTTTTAAATGATTATTGTATACACTTGAATGAAACATGGGTTTCTATGTAATAAATCCTTCAATGGAAAAGGGATACATACTGTTTTCCTTAACGTCCACCAGGGAGATGTCATTCTAGGTCAATGAGTGTTCTTATGCGGACTATTGTCCTTCTAAAAAAGTCTCACCTGTAACGGGTAGAATGGACCTCCATTGTTAGTTCCTTGGACTCTCTCTTGGTGAATATGAGTTTATCTCAAACATGTAGTTGGGTTTGGATGTGATGTTTTTTTAAAATTTAATGGTTCTGGTGGGATTGATCTAGAATTTTGAATTTACTCATGTTATGGAACGACATTTTAATTGATCATTGGAAGGATTGAAAAGGGATCATCACCAATATATAAGTATGCACTTCAGTGAATATAATCGTTTTGGGGGTATGGTGCCTTGGGATATGGTTTTGTGATTTGTAGAAATACATTGGACTTATATGCCGGGAATTCTGAAATAAGTCATCCTGTGATGGTTTGACTCTTTATCCCCATTTATCATTGTGTTTGGTTCCAATGGACCAGTTTAAACACTCCACCAGTTTAAGGTCGGTTTGTTGTAATTTTATGCAATTAATTTTGATAAATGATTTTGCTAGTGAATTAAATGTGTTTGATTCGGGTTTTATCATTCTTTTATATGAGGTCACTGATAAGACCTAACTTCTGTTCGAGTTACTGGATATAAATGAATACCACAATTGAAGTGTCCTTTGAATGCTCAGGGGCTTGCTTTCTAATGTTTCCAACACTAGATGTATCATGGTAATGATTCTATTTGAGTTTTTATTGACTGAATAACAATGGAATTCTTGTTCTTTTTGATCAAGGAAACTGTCAGTGTTGATGATATTGGATGTTATTACATCCTTGAGAATTTGTGACTACATAGGGTTCTTAATTTAATAATTTCATATAGAGATTATTATTTTACCTCATGCTTCTTAAAATGGATAAAAATGGTGTTGGGTGAATTGGTGCATCTGAGCAGAGTATTCTAGAGCTAGATGGATTGCCAGTTAGAGCATGTCATTCAGGTTATAGAGGAAATGATTCAAGTATCCATCCTAAATTTCAATGGTTCTTGGGAGAGACCCATACAATTGGTTGATTTTTATATAATGACATATTTAATGTACTTTTTAGATGGAAACATATTAGTCATTTTATATTATTCCATGTCGATCACCCCTGTGTAGGATGGACACCGGAGAGTCAGCTATGTTAGGACCTTGTCTTGTTGTGGAGACAACTGAACAGGTTTGGTTGTTTTGAAAACAAATGAATACTACGCAGACTCATTATGAAATATTATTTTAATCTCTATAGATGACCTTTGGAGTTCATTGTCTGGGATTTTGTTTTCCTATGTGTTTCTCAATGTTGGGACACTAGAGGATCAAGAGACAGGGTAAATTTTTGCCGATGTACATCAACCCATTAAGATTCTAGAGTGGTTCAGGTCAGTTTCTTATAGATTAAAGTAACATCATTGGTACAAGTCAAATCACTATGTCATTCACGCCTCTTAGTTACAGAATTACCTTCCAGACCCATCTATCAGTTTTTAACCCGAGGATGTTGAGTTCTTAGTAGATATTCCATTTGAGGAACATCCTTTTGTATTTTGGATCATTGGAAGAAAGTTCTATGGGACTATTCTATTCATTTTGAACGGTTATTATGGAAGTAGAGTCGAGTACGAGACAAGACCTATGAGTGGGAGACTGATGTGCGATCATAGTGGGTGGATTTATTCTATGATTTGGCATCACCACCAAAGGAAGGACAATTAAAATTTGAATTTTTAAAGGGGTTGTGTTTTTTAGAACCCCATTCTTATTTTCAGGTATGGATCATTCCTTTTAATTTTGTACTTATTGAGAATTAGGAAAAAGTGGAGTACCCTCTGTGTATTTTCAAAAACACGTCATTTAATATGGGTACATTCCACTTTCTTCTAAGTATATGCTATGTGATGGAATTTATATGACCATTATATAATATGTACGGCCATAGATTTTAGTTTCCATTACATGACATGTACTTTTTTGGCCAAAATGTGTAGTAGCAAATTGTTTCATCCTACGGAAAGAGGACTCGCCTTATTATGAAAACAGCAGCACAATACGACATTTTTTCCTCTCTAATATCTTTCCAAAATATAATTCTATTGTCATCAAATGAGTTTAAACCCAATTGGAATGATATAGATTCCACTATATCTGTTCTTCTTGATTTCTCTTCTCAACTGTGTTATTGAAGGTTGAGAATTTATTCTCATTTTGTAGATCTACTCAGTCCTAGGTCAAATTAGAAGCTAACACTAGACAAATAAATTCATACATCTATGACGTAGGTTTTCTTGTTCCATTCATGGATTTTTCGAGTTGATTATATATGTTGGTGTGTTGCCCTCAAACATTTAGGGTGTCATGTGATTGAATAATAAACCTTGTTTTTTCATATTGATGATTAGGTAATTAATTTGATGATTTGAAAGCATGTTTAGGGTTTTCGAGTTTGAATTATGTCCACCTCATGGGTTTTTTTCCCTCAGATGGCTAGTTGGATGAGTATTCCTAAGAGGCATGATATGAGTTACCATTCAAGGGTTGTTAAAATGAATTGAATATGTGATATGAATTCCCCATGTGAGACAATTAAATTCTAAATCCATGTAATAGTTTAATTTTCCCATTACACTTGTTATATTAACTTTGACCATGTGACTTGATTAAATGATATGCCATGTGATAGTTTAATTCAAATATGTTTCTTTTATTATGGAATTGAATTATGATTGAGAGGGATAATTATAAATGGGTGAGCCACAATATTATTTAAAATATAATTTCAGGATAAGGTTTCAAATTTCACCTTATGAATAGCGTGGGTGAATGAGGGTCTTGGAAAAAATACCAGGGATGAGCTCCAGAGGTAATTTTGTATGGGCCATGAGCAATCCAGGGTAGGGTGTTCGAGATCATTGATGTATATTTTAAATATCGAGAATACCGAAGAACCATTGAGGGATTCCAATGTTGGAATCTAATATAAAATGAATAGATGACTGTTATGTCATTAGTTGATGGTTACATTTATACTAAGGGGTCGTCGGGCCTTGGCCAAACCTCAAGACTTTTATATATTTCAAGGATCTATAATAGTGAAATGGATGAATTTTGGTGTGTATACCATGCCAAAGCACAATCTTGGATTCATTCATCACATATACATGTTTAAATTTTCTTATGAGATATCATTTGTGCTTGATTTTGAGTACCGGTGGTTTTATAATTTAACTACTCCACACTTCATGTTCTATATATACACTGACAGATTGGCACAGAACAAGGGAGGTTTCCTAGTGGGATTTAGTCTCACACCCTTTTCGAGTCGTGCTTTTGGGCTTAAATATATTATATGCTTGCATGTATTGATCAGGGAAACTTCCCTGGTATAGTTATGTGATGTGCTTATTAATATTACAAGAGAATTGGCCATGTCGAGCCTTGTGGTGCTTCCTAGCCTCTGTGAGATAGTATGTGAGTATGATATACTCTATATTACAAAATCTAGGATCGAATATGTAAACATGAGATTCTATAATACCATAGGGGGTGAATTGTAATTTTAAAAATTCCATTGTAACTTTTAAAGATAGTTATGTTTAACAAGGTTAAATGAGATCATTCACAAAACCTCTATGTTCTAATAACATGCTTGATTCCAGAAACGTTATTCTGAAAATGAAACATAACAAAAGATTGCACCAACTAAGATTCTACCTTATAGGGTATAGAATCCTATAAAATCAGTGTACAAGTATAACGAAGTATATGAAATTTATTCTTTCCTTTACAACTATAAAAACAGCAGAAAAAAAAGTTGTAACACTACATATAACAAGTAGAAACTCATTTAACTCAAAGAAGAGGATGTCCAACAACCCTGGATAAGAGTTCCCTTGATTTATACTTTCAAGAATTTCTATCTTAACAATCCCACATAAACCCTAAATCATGTGATCGGAATATTTCATGTTATCCCCGCAAGCCCTCAATTTGTAAGGAAATCGGCACCTCTGACTTCACAACCCGAAGTCTCTGATTTTAAGGAAATCGAACCTCTGTACTAAAAAACTTTGCACAAAGGAAAGTTTGAACAATCTATTCAAACATTCTGCATGAATCCCGAGAGTTTATAAGAGCCTCTCTCTCAAGAAATCACTTTTACATCATGTAATCATAGTGGTCAAAGTTATCTCTAATAGCTGTGAGCTCTTTAAAATGAGATCTTATTTATAAGAACGACATCAACAGTCGGCTCTCCCATCAAATGGTCATATTATTCCTTAAATGTTAGAGGGACCTGTACACATGTCAATCAAACAATGGTTAGTGAGTAACTGAAAGAACGACATCGTTTTATTACTAAACAAATGTAAGCATAAAAAAATTCTTATTTTCGGAGTGTAAGTAAATGAATGTTAGAAGACTAACCAAAAATTCTATTCAGACTCTACAATAAAAGGATATTCAGATTCTATTTTTTGGAATTTGGATCCTGAATTCTAAAGAATTATGGAATCTGAATTTCAAGGAAATTTGGAATCTGGATTCACAAGAATTCAGAACCTGAACTTACAAGGTTCAGAGTCGGACTTCAAGAGAATTTGGAGTCAGAACTCATAAGAGTTCGGAGTCTGTATTCAGAGAACTCAGAGTCGGAACTCAGAGATATTCGTTAACCAGATTTTGTAATTAGAATTCATAGTCGAACTTTACATAAGTTCATAATCAGAATTCAGATTCGAACATCATGGTAGTTCGTATCCAGAATTTGGAGTTGAACTTCATTAGAGTTCGTAATAGGAATTTAGAGTAGAACTTCATTATTGTTTGTAACAAGAATTCAGAGTAGAACTTCATAAAAGATCGTAACAGGAATTCGGATCCTAAAAAAGAATGGTTCATATCTAAGTATTATATGATTCCGAGGTTTTAGACATGACACTGAATTTTATACTTTGACAGGATAAGGAATGAAGTAAAACATAGGGTAAAAATTTATTTTCCTTAAGATAACGAGTTTTTTATTTCCAAAAAAAGAAGGAATGGTATTGTCATAAAAAAACCTTAATGACTCAAAAATCTCCCCCTTGAAAGAAGCAATGGAAAAGTCATAAGGAAAACCTTATTGACTCAACAATCTCCCCTTTATGGAAATCACAATCATCCTTACGAAAAAGAATATAAATACTTTACAACACTTTTCTTGACTTAGAAAAAAAAAACTTATCTCCCTTTTCAAATGAACAATGGTGAATATGAAAAACTCCCCCTTTGGCTTTGGAACACTAAGGATCGTATTCTAGATTTCCGGAATGGGATTTTCTTTTGAATGTGGAAATCTTCATAATGATAACTCCCCTTAGATAAAGTCCCCCTTACATAGGGATGCTTTATCTATACTTATAAATATTTTTTTCTTCTCCCCTTTATAATTCTTTTTTCTTCTCCCCCTTTGTGATATTCAAAAATAATTTGAGGGAATGGAAAAAAAATTATGGTACCTGAAATATTAGTAGATACATATAAAAAAAGAAGAATCTATAATTTCAATACGATTTGATGAATTAGTACATGTAAAATAAATAAAACAAAATAACGGATTTGTGTATATTTTGGTTCTTTTTCTTTAGGAATCAGCTTCATCTCAATTGTCTTAAGCTTTTTCAGCTCTTTGTTATCCTCCTCTGCTTGCTTTTCTAAGGCTGTGATCCTATCCTCTTAATCCTTCAGGGCCTCTTCCTGAGTCTTCAGCAAGTCATATGGATTTACAGGATTTTCTTCCATCTCACTCCAGATATCCCACTCTATTTTCCAGCTTTGGACAATATAGCTCAACCTCCCATTCAGATCATTAACATCCTAAATCTGAGAATTTTGTTTAAGATTTAGATTTTACTGAAATATTTTTATAAGATTCTTGATTTTGGTGTCTTCGGTATCAAAATCTTTTGTGACATATTCATTAATTTGATCAAGCTATTCCAAATCATCAATGATTTTATTAGACCATCTAGTCATTTTCTTGCAATAATTTAGGTGGGATTCATAATTTATAAGGAAATTCATAAGATCGGCCTCGATCCTAACACATTTATCCATCACCATGGATAAAAAATCTGAATTCTAATTCATGCTATGCTGGAGAATTTGACATCTAGATTCAATTGCTGGAATGATCGGAATGGTATCCACTAGCTTCTTTAGAGACTGAACAACAAAATCATTTCCTAAAGCTAATTAGTCCAAATTAGATATTTTTCAAAGAGATGGTTCTTCCTCTAACTCTACGAGCTTCCATTTAGAGGATCCTCGACCTTCATTTTTTCTAAAAATATTTTCTTTGGGGTATCAACAACCACTTGGTTAACCTTCCTAATTATCAGAATAGCTTCTTCATTAGGAGATTCATGATCACTCCTAGAAAACTACAAAATTTTATCGTCATCAAATTTTTCTTTCTCACCTCCTGCCTCAATGTCTTCTAGATGAATAAAGTGATGATTAAAAATCTCTTCTTAAGACAACTTGTTAACTTCCTCTTCCTCACCCTTATCATCAACTCCAGGAGTAGCAAGTTTTGAAGATCCGGGTTGAGAAGTCCAGATTGAAAATTTCTCAGAAGCACTTTATTTTTCATGAAAGTCTTCAACTTTCATAATCACATCATAAGAGCCACCACCAGTCTCAGCTTATTGTACTTCTTCTGCAGCTTCTTTCTCTTCTACAATCTTCTCTTGTGGTTTTTCCGGATTAATTAACCTCTTACCCAGAGTATCAGTTAATGGTTCATCCAAAATGGTTTTAGGTGCCGGAATTTGTTTGGATGCTACTTCAGTAGCCTTTAAAAGAGATTGCATAATATATGCCTCTGACATTTTATTCTGGATCTTCTTTTTCTTGTTCTGCTTCTCAAGCTCATCAGTAGCTTTTTATTTCAGAGCTTTGGCCTCTGCGGGGTCCAAGCCAAATTATGGCTCCCGTTATTTCCTATATTGCTTATCCTCTCTTTATTTAGAAACAAATTCATCTACGTAGGATTTTTTTCTTCTTAGGTTTAGGAAGTTCAGATTGAACTTATTTTGCCTTAAGGGTTTTAGCTTTAACTAATAATTCTTTCAACTTTTATTTCTTCCCAGCCTTCTTTGATGTTTCAGCTTATTCTGTATTTTTCGGAATGGCTTCTTACTCATCCACAAGCAGATCATAAAATTATATTGTATCCTTGGAGGAACCAACCTTCATTCTCTTGAGGGTGTCTTCACTGATTAGCATTACATTTCAATTCCTCGGCTTGGAACTACAAGGGATCTTGAAGGATTCAAGACACTGAAAAATGAGCTTGGAGAGAAGGGCATGATACATAATAATCTGAGCTCTCATATTCCCATTCTTGTTGTTCTCAATCATAATGAGAATATGCCTCTTGAGATTGATTTTCTATAGATTTACCAAAAAATATAAGATATAAATATCACTTTTCTTCAGAGAGTCCTTGTCACCCATTAAATGTATGATGAAACCTTTAACCCATAACTGTAGAATCGTATTATTGGTAGACAGATGGGAAATCTTTGTTGTCTTTACATCAGTAAGTCCAAGTCATTCTATAGCCTTCACCATGATGAAACTTCCTTGAACATCCGGCAGCTTGTGGGAGAAAAACTCTGCCTCTCCTTTATATGAGAGCCCCAACAAGCTCACTACCTTAGTGTAAGAGAGCTAATATGTCTTTCCATAACTATTGAAGGAGAATTTTTCTCTACCTTCATCCTTAAATAAACAAGCCGACTCATAAAACTCTACGAGGAGATCCGGATACACCAGATCTTGAGGAACTGGCTTCGAAATGGATACACTCTCACATCCATTAAGATTGATATTATTTGAAATAATAGAATCAAATTTCTGAAAGAATTTCAGATACACCAACTTCTCCCTGTATATAAACCACTCTGCAATCGGCTTGACAGTAGACATATCTTGAGAAAGAGCTTCGGTAGACATTCAGACATGAGAACATCTGAAGAATTCGGAATGGGATTTTTTAGACGAACAAAGCTTCAACACGCAAAATCATTGAAAACCAATGTGGGAAACCATCAGGGGTCCCCTTTATATAGTCGTTGAAGCGATGATTGAACATCCCATTTCAATCCAATGGATGAGAATTCTTCAGATCTGATCTGACGGTTGATTTGATAGCTATAATGAAACTTTTGGTTGAATCAGATCTTTTGAGTTTTTAAAAGGAAAACATACAGATTTAAGGAGTCTAGAATTCAAGAAATTCTTAAAAAACAAAAGAAACTAATAGCATGTAAAAGGTAATTACGAATAACTCATGAAGGAATCATCACTTTTGAATTTCTAGGAAGATTATTCATACTGAGTAATATTCTCCTTTAAGAACATTGGATTCCAAAAAAGTATGAATATGAAAAAGAAACTTTACTTTGAAAATTTTCAAATCCAAAAATGTCCATTACGAAAATTTTAGGTTTGAAGATTTTCATTACGCAAATTTCAGGTCAGAAAATTTTCATTACAAAAATTTCAGGTCTGAATATTTTTCTTACAAAATTTCAGGTCTGAAGATTATCATTATGAAAACATCAGGTCCGAGGATTTTCATTACCAAAACATTAGAAATATTCATTAAAAAAATTTGAAAACATCACAAACAAATGTACTCCCCCTATGAAAAGGAGTTTATTACTATAAGGAGATTGGTTCAACCAGAAAAATAATGAGGTAGATTAACTTACGGTTATCTTTCTTAACTTCTGTTTAATGTATTAAAATCTATCGGAGGGTAAAACTTTTGTGTAAATATCAACATATTGATCTTGCATTCTGATAAACTAAAGAATGATATCTCCTTTTAGTGTGTGAACCCTAAGAAAGTGATGCCTAATATTTATGTGCTTTGAACGAGAGTGATGTGCAGGATTTTTACTAAGGGAAATGGAACTTGTATTATCACACAAAATTTTTGTATTGGTAAAATTAAAGCCACAGTCATTGAGTGTGTGTTTCATCCACAACACTTGAGCACAACAACTTCCAGCTTCTACATATTCAGCTTCAGCAGTGGACAGTGCTACTGAGTGATGATTCTTGCAAGACCAAGAAAATATTGAATCTCCTAGGAAGTGGCAGGTTCCAGGTGTATTCTTTCTATCCATTACACATCCACCAAATTCAGCATCAGAAAAGCATTTCAAAAAAAAATCTTTTCCAGAAGTATAAAATTGCCCTAAATCTATGGTTCCCATTAAGTAAAAAAAAATTCTTTTAAATGCCTTTAAATGAGATTCCTTAGGATTTGATTTTTATCTTGCACATAAAAATACTGAAAACATTATATCTGGATGACTAGCTGTCAAGTAATGTAGACTTCCTAGCATACCTCTAAAAGATGTCTGATCTACTGGTTTCCTAGCCACATCAAGATGAATTGTGTTTGAGGTACCAATGGGAGTACTTATACTTTTAGTATTGTCATATCCATACTTTTTAATAAGATCATTAATATACATATGTTGGGATATATAGATTCCATAAGGTTTTCTATAGATTTTAATACCAAGGAAAAATGTTAACTCTCCCATCATACTCATTTCAAAATCAGATTTTATTAGATCGGAAAAGGAAATAGTTAATGATTGCTGAGTTGAACCAAATATAATGTCATCAACATAGATTTGAACAATCAAAAAGATTTTCTTATCATTATTTATAAAAAGGTTGGATCTGAATTTCTCTTAAAATAGTTATATTGAAGAAAAATTCATGTAATTATATCATACCTAGCTCTAGGGGCTTGTTTAAGGCCATACAATGCTTTGGAACGTCTAAAAACATGATCAGGATGTTTTGTATCTTCAAAAACAGGAGGTTGTTCAAAGAAAACATCCTCTTGAACATAACCATTAAGGGAAAAACATTTCACATCCATTTTATAAAGTTTGATATAGAAGAATGCTGCAAAGGGATGTAAAATACGAATAAGTTCATGTCTAGATACTTGAGCATGGGATTAATCATAGTCTATTCCTTCTTGTTGATTATATCATTGTGAATCTAATCTAGATTTATTCCTAAGAATGATTCCATTTTCATCACACTTATTTATGAAGACCCATTTTAGTCCAATAACAGACCTTTCCTTAGGTATTTCAACCAAGGTCCAGACATTATTCATTTTAAATTCATTTAGTTAATCTTGCATATATTTTATCCAATCATCATCACCTAAAGCTTCGTCAGTACTTTTCGGTTCTAATTGGGAAAGGAATGTTACATGTTCTACTTCATTTCATAAGGAACTTCTAGTCCTTATAGGTTGATTCACATCACCAATGACACTATCACTGGGATGATTCATTAGAAACAATTGATTTGGGTTTTGTAAAACGTGTTCATCAACACAGGGTAGGAAATCTTCTAGGGTAAATGTTTCATAAATATCTTCTGGAACATTTTACTTATGAGAACGGTCTTCAATCAAAGGTTGATAAACAGGTTTTGAAAACACATCCGAGGATGTTGTTTGTGGTTTTTTAAAAACAAAAGGATCTGTTTCATCAAATTTAACATGTACTATCTCTTCAATAGTACAAGTGTTATTATTGAAAACACTATATGCCTTAGAAGTTGTGGAGTAGCCTAAGAAAATTCCTTCATCAGATTTTGGTGCAAAATAAAGAAGATTATCTTTAGTATTCAGAATGTATACAATACAACCAAAAACCTTAAATTAGTAAATTCTAGGTTTTCTACCATTCCATAACTCATAATGAGTTTTATTAAGAAAAGGTCTTATCAAAACATGGTTTATAGTGTAACAAGCAGTACTTACAGCTTCATCCCAAAACTCTTTGGCTACCAAATACTCACTCAACATGGTTCTAGTTATCTATTGATGAATTATATTTCTTCTTTCAACAACACCATTCTGTTGAGGTGTTATAGGTGCTGAGAAGTTATGATTAATGCCTTTTCTACTACATAAAGTTTCAAAATCATAATTTAGAAATTCTCCTCCATGATCATTATGAATAGTTTTCAATGGAAGGATTTTATCATTTTTAACATGGGATCTAAAACTTTTTAAATAATAAAAATATTCATACTTCTTTGTTAGAAAATAGTCCCACATAAATCTATTGTAATAATCAACCAAGACAAATACATAATATTTTCCCACAATGCATCCAGTTTGTGTAGGACCAAAAAGATCCATATGCACTAGCTGTAATGCATCAGTAGTTGAGACTTCACTGACTGATTTAAAACATGATTTAAGTTGATTTCCATATATACAAGGATCACATACTTTTGAAGAATCAAACCTAAGCTCTGGTAGATCCTTAACTAGTCATTTCGTAGAAAGACTTTATAAGTTCCTATGTTTACATTATGATAAACTTCTATGCCATAACCAAGAATTATCTTCCATGGCACTAAGGCAAGGTAAATATTATCTCTTATGGTCTTATATGTTTAGTGGGTAAACATTATCTTGCCTATTGGCAGAAAGAATAAATTCTTCCCTGGAATTGTGAACTAAGCACTTGTCATTCCAAAAATTCACAAGGTAGCATTCATCACATAACTGACCATTGCTAATGGGGTTGTTCTTAAGACCCTTAACAAATAAAACATTTGAAATCAATGTTTTTTCAAGAATAATGATGTTATCTATACCAATAATTTCTCTCTAAACATTATCTCTGAAAGTAACTTTTCCACTTTTCTTCTTGATAATATTTTACAAATAGTTTTCCTTACCAGTCATACGCATGGAACATCTACTATCCATGTAACACGTATTTTTGGAGGTACCATCCCTATTTTATGGAAAACAAAAGAGTTAGACTTTCATAATCCAAACATTTATTGATCTGGAATTGTTAAACAACCAAATTTTGGGTATCCAAATTTGATTAGAAAAATAATTTGTATGAAACCCAAGATATTGAACTTTATTAAAAGAGTAATTTTTCTTCCAATACCCACCAATTTCACATTTAGTGCAAAAAGGGTCTCTAGAAGGAACAAAATAGTTGTTTTTTAAAACCGGTTTTTGGTGAGTATAACATACTCCAATAGTATTTCCTTGAGGTTTAATTTGATAATACTTCTTGTCAAAATTTTCATTCCCTGAGGTAAAGTTTGCAAGAATCATCTTAAGGGAAAATATTTTGGATTTCAGTCTGATGACTAAATTCCTATCCTCAAGAATCATTTCATTAGAGTTATATTTTTCCTCAAAAACATTTATCTCTAAAATAGCATTTTTATGATCTTTAGAATGTTCTTCCTTAACAGATTTTTGTTTCTCAAGGTCTTTATAAAGTTTTTTAAAAGCTATTATTTATCTCCATGATCTCTAGAATGATCTGAAATATCTTTTATAAGAGTTTCATTCCTAGTATTTTCCTGGTCTAATTTCATATAAATTTTACAATTTCTCTCTTCAAGTATTTTGGAAAATCATGAAACATCTTTATATGAAGGTATTTCTTCATTTTATGAGGATGAAGTATCTTCATTATAAGTACTATTTTCATAATAGTAATTCTTATCAAATGATAAATTTGTTAATGCCTCGGCGGAGCGTACCTAGGCCATAAGACATGTATTGGGGAATGAATTAGTAGCAATGAATCCCATATTCTTCTGTGGTGATGAATCATATTTAGAAGATTCACTTTCTGAAGAGTCTACACATCTAGCACTCCTTGTATCATTATATTTAAGGCTTCTCTTGTGCATTGATTGATATAATTTCTTATTGTTCCTTTCTGAATTCTTTTCTTTATTTTCCTTCTTTTTAGTCAAACAAAAATCAGGTCTGATATGACCTTTTCTTCTACATTCATAACATGTAACATTCCCATCTATCTTGTCTCTGTAGTTATTCTTATTGTACATATTCTGATGGTTCTTTTGAGCTAGAATCTTTTACATTCTCCGAGCAAGATTAGCTAATTCATTCTCATACTTTTCTGTGTCCCTATATTCTAACTGAATAATGACATTCCTTGTCTTTGATCTAGTTACTCTTTCTGGGGTATTGGCTTTCATATGTTTAGAAGTTGTTGTAAAAGAAACTCATCCATTCCCATTTTTCTTCTTAAAATTTTCATCATCTCTCTTCATTCAACATTCATGCTGAAGAAGAGTTCCAAACAACTCATCTAAGGAAATATGAGTTACTTTCCTGTTCTCATCAATAGATGTCCTCTTGGACTCCCTTTCATTTGGATTGTTATCTATGATCTTGTCTACAATATCTTCATCATCCAAGCATTTTTCTCCCATAGAATGTAAGATATTTATGATAGTCATAAACCTTTGTTGTACATTTCTTATAGGTTCTCCATAAGAAAAATTAAAGCTATGGTATTCAGCTCTCAACATAGGTCTTCTTGTCTCTATGACTTTAGATGTACCAAAATGTGTAACTTCAAGTTTCTTCCAGATACTGTTCGCAGCTTCACATGATGATATTTGACTATAGATGTTCCTAGTCATGGAACATAACAAAATATTTCGGACTCTGAAGTTTTATTGATATTCTGATTTCTCCTGATTTGTAAAGGTTCTCAATTCCTTATCTGGAATATTATAATCTAAAATCATAATTAGATAGTTATAAACTCCGGTATTGATAATGAAATTCTTCATCCTATCTCTCCAGAACTCATAATCAATTCCATCGAAAATAATTGGTCTAGAAGGATTTAGATTATCAATAGAACCAACATTTAAACCATTCATCTTCAAGGTAATCTTTGGAACACAATATTTTTAGTAGAATGAGTTTGTAAACAAGATAAAATATCCAATGAAAGGAAAATATAGAACAAAAGTATCAGAAATAAAAAATGAATCCAAACTCTCTAATTCCGAAAAACAGATTCCGAAAAAGTATGAATCCAAAAGTTCAATTCTGAGAATTCTCTTCTGAATCTAATCATGATATTAATTAAGATTGTACTAACCCTATGATACCAATTGTGAGATTGTATGTGAGTATGATATACTCTATAATACCAAATTTAGGATTGAATATGTAATCATGAGATTCTCAAATACAAGAGGGGGGTTAATTGTAGTTTTAAAAATTCATTTGGAACTTTTTTAGATAGTTATGTTTAATAAGATGAAACAATATAATTCACAAAACCTCTATGTTCTAATAACATGATTGATTCTGGAAAAGTTATTCCAGATAAGAAACTTAACAAAAGTTTACACCACCTAATATTCTACCTTAATGTGTATAGAATCCTATAAAATCAGAGTACAAGTATAAGGAGTTATATGAAAGTTATACATTCCTTTACAACTAAAAACACAACGAAAAAAAATTTAGTAACACTACAAGTAACAATTAGAAACTATATTAACCCAAAGAGGAGGGTATCCAACAATGCTGGATAAGAGGTACCTTGATTTATACTTTCAAGAAAGTCTGTCTTACCCAATCCCAGGTAATCCCTCAATCCAAAGATCGGTATCTGTCTTGCTATCCCTGGGAGCCGTCGATTTGTAAGGAAATCGGCACCTCTGACTTCACAACCTGAAGTCTCTGATTTTAGGGAAATAAATCCTCTTCACTAAGTAAATTGGCCCGAAGAAAAGTTTGAACAAGACGATCAATCTTTCTGCACAAAGCCAGAGAGTTTATAAGAGACTCTCTCTCTAGAAATCACTTCAACAGCATGTAAGCACAGTTGTCAAAGTTCATCCCCAAAAGTTGTGATCTCTTTCAAATGAGATCCTATTTATAGGCACAACATCACCCGTCGGCTCCCTCCTCTAACGGTCATATTTTTCCTTAAATTATGGTGGGACATGTACATGTGTCACTCAAACAATGGTTAGTGACTAGCTGAAAGCATGACATCGTTTTATAACTAAACAAGTGTATGCATCACTAAATTATGATATTTGGAATGTAAGTAAATGAATGTTTCAAGTCTAAACAAAAATTTAATTCAGAACCTACAATACAAGGATATTTGGGTTCTGTTTTGTAGAAATTATGAACAAGAATTCTATATAATTTCATTGTCAGAATTTCAAGGAAATCCGAAATCTGGATTCACAAGAATTCAGAACCTGATCATATAAGTTTCAGATTCGGAGTTCATGTGGATTTTAAGTAAGAACTCATTAGAGTTCAGAGTCTGTATTCAACAAATTCGGAGTCAGAACTCAGATAAGTTCGTAACCAGAATTCGTAATCATAATTCATAGTCAAACTTTACATAATTTTATAATCATAATTCGGAGTCGAACTTCATGAGTGTTCATATCCAGAATTCGGAGTTGAATTTCATGAGAGTTCGTAACTGGAATTTGGAGTAGAACTTCATAAATGTTCGTAACAGGAATTCGGATTCTAAAATTTAATGCTTTATATCAATGTATTATAAGATTCCAAGGTTTTAGGCATGACACTGAATTTTATACTTAGACAGGATAATGAATGAAGTAAAACATAGGGTAAAAATAGATCTACCTTAAGATAAGAATTTTGTGATTTTCAAAACAAGAAGGAATGGTAAAGTCATAAGGAAACCTTAATGAATCAACAATCCCCCCCCCCCTTGAAAGAAAGAATAGAAAAGTCATAAGGAAAACCTTATTGACTCAACAGTCTCTTCATGTTTACTTAATGCTTTTGAGACATATATTGTGTATTAATTTATCGTTCTTTTTTTTGTTGTTTTCTTAGAACATGTGACATGTTTTGTCATATTTTCTGTGGAATGATGTTTTATTACTTCTGATAAAATTCTTCTGGCTAATTACATCAGTTATATTTTTTTACTATTTCATATGTTTTATTATTTATTCAGCTTTGTTACACTCTTCCAATGATGGAATTTTTTCCCCATTATCACACCCATGAATCTCGTAGCTAGTTGGAAGCCTCTGGAGTTAAGGGGTGATGTGCTTGATTCCATGTGGCCAACCAGGTATGTGGAACCAGTTGAGTGGAATCTAGATCTGTGATGATACAATGATCATATTATCATTTTTTAACATCTTATGAAATGGATAATGCATGATAGTCATTCATGCATCACCACACAATCTGGATTTTACATTTGGATAGTTTTCACTAGGTCCCCCAATGAATATTTGATCAGTAAGGATACCCATGATAATACTCCACAATCCTCAGATGCATCCAAGAGAGATGCATATATCATTCTCAAAAGATTCTATTCCTCTAGGTATTTCATCCCACCAAATACTCTATTTTAAGGTTTTTCCTTCTAAGATCATATACAATTATATTACCAACACCTAAAGAATATTCCCTCTAAAATTTGAATTCCTTTTGGTACTCTACAAAACATATCAATATAAAGTTGTGATCTAGGAGAAATAAGATATGTTATCAGTTCTTGTGGTCTGTGTAAATAAAAAACCTCTCACCCAAGACAAAATGTTTCCAAAAAGTAATGGAAAATACCACAACAGGTAAATCTATATTGTGCAATGGGTAGTTAATCTCATGGGGGTGTAGCTAATTTGGCCTATAATAGACCATCTAATACATTTTCATCACCGTAAATATTATCCCAAAAACCTAAGAATCATAGTACGCCATGTATCTATCCTAAGATCTACATGAATCAAAACTAGGAACATTATAAATTTCTACTTTAGGTCAAGAAAATCCTTAAGACACTAATTAGTACATTAATACTTCACCACCATCTTGGTAAGGAAAATAATTGGTGTTTTTATATGTGATAATGCATGATTAAACCATTAGTATTATCACACTATCCTCACGAAACTATTTTTCACAATGGAATACTGATGGAGAGACAAGGAAATAATTTCATCCAACTTCTCTAGGTCCATATATATTAATATATCTGAGATCACATGACCTAGAAAATACAAACCATAGATTAATAACTAACACTTCAAATAAAAGATATATATAATATATTATTAGAGTATACACAACATGATCTAATGGTGTCTGGCATGTAACTCAGACATTTGTGATTATATAAGGATATTGTCAATAAATTCCATGATGAAAGAGTTTATACGTGAATAGAATTATAACATCCATGAATCTTTATGGTGTATTCATCAATCCAAAAGGCTTTTCATGGTACTCATAAAAACTATATCTATTCATGAATGTCTTCTTATTGATACATTCTTCTCCATCCCACAACTAATGATATTATGAATGAAGAACAATCGTATATTCTACTAGGATTCATTTAGTAGAACAAAGAGATCATGAATCCTTAGTATTGGAGACCAAATATTTTATCAATTAATTAATCTTCTTTTAAATCGCAAAGAGATGTACACTATCAACTACATTATTGGTAAACAATGCATGAGAACCCCATAAATATGTCCTTCTTCTAGTGAAACACTTCTACTATAGTCACCCAATAAGAATTTTAAGTTACCTCAATTTGGATGGTTAAAAATATTAAAAATGAATTTAAATATGGTATTATACTATCGTGAGTTCTATTTTGTAATATAATTTTTGATTTGGAGGAAGACCTAAGAATATTTCTTCAAATATATCATGGTATAGATCAATAATAAGTTGAAAATAAGAGGAAAAGTATCTAGTTCTACTATAATGAATACAACTACTACATGAACTATAATGCCTCATATATAGCCCACACTATATGATTTAACATCCCAATCAATATTTATCATTAAATTCTATACATTATGTGGAAGATTGGATACCAACTTATGATAATAGTTGACGTGATCATTAAATGTAATTAGAAAGTCCATTCTATGGGTGAAATCAAAAGTTATCATCTCAAGGATCATGAAATCTCAAAAAAAATGAAAATACCTAAATGACACTTTAGACATATCTAGAGAGGATAAAAATATTTCTCCATGGGGTTTTCATTATAATTTAGATCAAAATAAAAGAAATAATATGGTAAAATAAAAACTTTTATTTCCATTTAAAAATTGAATAAAACATTATAAAATTGTTCATTAGAAAATGTTTTTGTGATCAAGACCATACCACGAACAGTTGATGGTGCCTCTCCATTATTATAAAAAACATGGTGAATCACAAAATAATAGCCTACCACATATCGAAAACCATTACCTTGAGGTTTGGGAATCCCTCGATTCAATTCCATCTATGGAGTATAAATCTATTGTTGAGTAGCCTGAAAAAATTCATAGGATATATATTGATAATATATAGACAACATGTTGGAACTGAAAATTAAATTTTTTAGACCATAAAAATGAGATATTCCCCCATTTCGACACCTTATTGACACATTAGAATTGTGTATAGGTTTGAACTACTCTAATGCATGACATATCTATATAAACTGTCCTATAAAACTACTCAATATTTTGTCTAATATACTGTAAACTACTTCACCTTACCTACAAAAATTTATAATCTTTTTTATTAATATTTGGTACACAAGAATAGATATTAATCATAGTATTATGAGGTCCGCCTACATGAGTACTAAATTTTGGAAGAATTACAATTTCTCAATTCTTCTCCAAGACCTCCTAAATAGTGAATTCCATGTTCAAATCCTCTAGTTATATCATGTGGTGAATTCTTCAAACATACCTCATGATATTAGGATGATGATTGATCAAAAAATACATAGTGTTTTATTCCACATTATTGAAAAATAGAGATTAAAATGAAGTTTCTTGATGAAATGAGATTAGTATAATGATGTTTTCATGGATCCCATTTGAAGGCCCATAAATTCCTTGGTACAATCCTTGTTCAACATGTTTGGGAATGGAATCCATAATGAATAAGTTTTTAAGTGCATCCTAGAAGACTGAAACATATTTCATGTCACCTATATGACTTATTTTAAAGTTAAATGCCATTTAATATCCATTTATTCTTTGTTTTTGGGGTTTCTCAAGCTTTTATGATGGAATGGTTGAGTTTTCATGAAGAGGGCCAAACCGTGATCCCAATTCCAGATTTAAAAATAATTTTTTTTTCTTTTATAACTTTTTAATTTTTGAATATTTTTAAACCATTCAAATTATTAAATGGTCTCCACTTACCTATTAACACTACCATTGTATTTTGGGGCCTTTATAAATCCATAACCAAGGGGTATATGGATTTTTATTTAAAGGATTGGGCCTGCCTGAAGGCCCAATTCCAGTTTTAATAATAAAATTTGTTTAATTAATAACATATTCAATATTAAGGGATTTTCGGTAATTCTGAGACCTACACACACCCATTGAACCCAGACGGGCGTCCAGTATCCTCCCACCCTATTTGCGTCTCATTTGCCTCACAGTTTTGGTTAATACTTCTGAAGCACTCACATTTCATCCATATTTTAAAAAATAATTTGATTCCTTCATAAATCATTCATTATTCACACTCTTCCCCCCCCCCCCCATTCTAGTTCTAAATTAACCTTATATTTCATTTTCCAACCACAATTTAATTTTTTTTTCTGTTTTGAAATTCATCCACTGGTGTATTTGGGTCGATTTCTTCAAGAACCCTCATGTGAGTGAGTCTCCTTCATTCTTCATTCATTTTTCTTAGGGTTTCATTTAATGTGCTTAGGGTTTCATCCCGTATACATGGAGTCCCAAATTTCCAGAGGGTAAGGTGTCAAACCAAAGGTTTAACCTTGGGTATTCTTGTTCCAATTTTCTATTTTTAGGTTTGATCTACCCTCATTGAGGTGCGGCGGTGGTGTGTTTCTGTTTTCACACAAAGGATTCAAGGGTTTCCTTTGTTTTTGTAGGTGATTCCATGTTCATGAAATCCTTGTGTCTAAGAATGTTGTATTTATAATATTTTCTGGTTTATATCATTTTATTATTGTTGAAAAAATTATTTTTAGAGGTGTTTTTATTGAAAATGAATTTTAAATGCCAATTTTATGTGAAATTGGGAATTTTTCAACGAAATGTTTTATGAGTTTATTTGGAGATTACCTATAACTACTTGGTTGATTTTCATGAAGTTTATTAGGGCTTTTAATCATGTATTGAATGTTTATATCCCTTTTTTTCTTCTACAAAATTTTATTTTGGTGATGTTTGATAAGTGAAGGATATTTTGGCACAATTTTGGTGCTAAATTGGTTTTTTTTATATGACTATTTGATGTTTTAACTAATGACGTTGTTTTATAACAAATGTAATATGGTTGTAGAAATGTTTTAGGCACTGTGAATTCTATTTTGGTAAATGTGAGTATGCACATAGTGTGAAATGTGGGGTTTCTAAGGAGTTTTGGGTGCAAAATAATGCGGGTTTTTGTGAAATTACTTTATGGAAAATAAAAGTGTTTTGTTGTGTGTTTGAAGTGGTATAAAGAGTGTGTAGCTACTGTACTATTTGAATGTGACTATTTTTGGTGTTTCATATTAAAATCGATTTATTTAGCATGTTGAAATCGTTTGATCATAAAGGGGGAAGCCCGGGTACCCAGGTGGGGAAGATGTGTACTAGTACGGCTAGTGGACCGGATCAGTTTTGTCACTATTTTACTTAGAATTTGGATAAAAACAAATCTAACAAAACAATATGGATGATTATTGGGGAACACTAGATTATGGGTATTTTCCTACCAGTGGCTCGTGCACGAGAACAGATTTTACTATGGTTACATTACACTGAGGTACGAGGTACATGGGGCCCGAGACTATCTAGTGCCTAGGGGTCTTCCCAATTTTTTTGATCATTGGATTTGTGGTATATTCCCTTGTATTTGGGTGCATTAGAATTATATTTCAGTATATAACATTCCTATTTAAATGTGTTAACATTCTAAAAGTATTATCTTGAAAAATATTTTCAATTTAATGTTTTATTTCATGGAATTTGTCGCCGATTTTCGTTGCATATTAAAACTGCTTTATTTTCAACTTGTATTGAATGCAACATGGAATCATAGGGTGTTATCCTATTGGTTTTAGGCTCACACCCTACTTACACCCCGTGGGTGTATGTGGAATTTATTATTTTTTACCCAGGTAAAGGAAAGGCATTGGGTGGTGGTGGTTCGGGGTCTTAGTTCCCATCCTTGGGGCGGAGTTGTGGAGACAGCTGGTGGGTGATGACCCCTTTTCATGTGGAGTCCATGGGTCTATTTTTTTGCTGTTTAATTATCTATTTCAACCTATTTTATTTCATTTTAACTTACGTATTCAGTGCTGGATTTTTGTATAAACCTTGTTGGTAGGAATTTTTCATATTCATTTTATCCAATATTATTAGTGTTTTATGTATACATATTCAAGTGAATCGTTACCAAACCATGATAAATGATACTTGGGAACTTTTTCCAACCCATGGGGATTGGGAACACCCTTCGGGCCATGTCAATAGCTTGGTTTGGTTCCGACTTTGGCTGTTACTAGATTCAGTTCATGAAAAAATGGTTTTAGAGGAGGTTCAGGTTAACTCTTTGGGTCATGTTATTTGGGGTTAAGTCAGGATAGTCTGGAGTTTGGATTATTGGGACATGGAATTCCAGTTATGGTTACTGTGCCTGATCACCACACCTCATGATGTGATTCATGTTTCCAGGAGAAGTCAGGATTTATCTAAGTCCTTTGGTTTTCTTGGATTGATGATTATTAGGGGAAACGAAAAGGGAGTTGGGTTGATTTTCTTAGTGAGCTCTAAGGGCCTGGAAAGCCATGTGAATCAAAGGATATTCCCTAGAACACTATCTGTGATAGTGATTTTATTACAATATGGCCGCCAACCATATGTCCAAGTCACCCAATGAAACTAGTTTCCTCTCACATAGTTTTGTGCATTACTTTTGAAATCATGGCACTTAGGTTTTAAGAAGCGTAAAGTTTTTGTGAAATTATTTTAAAATAAATAGGGAATGGTTTGATTTATTAAATGGTGGAACTGAATATACACAATTTTTTTTGAAATGGAAAATGGTGTTATGACACCACTATTGAAAGAAGGAACTATATTAAAGTTGGTTTTGAAAAGTGTTTCCAATAGAGTATTCTAAACAATTTAAAGGTGTTTTAATGGGATGATATATTTTGAAATTGATGTGAATATCTTTCAAGTGAGTTATTTATAAATAGTTGCATCTTTATGAAAATTTTTGTAAGATGTGAAATGGTATTTTGATCTTGTTGTTAGCAGTTTTGAGAAAAATGATGTGTTGGTTGACTGTTTTTGTTTTGAAAAGTGGAAAGCTTTTTTTTAATCATTGGTATTTCCGTGAGAAACCACATACATGGGTTTATATGGGATGATGGATGGTTTATGGCACGAATAGATGGGTTTCATGATGGATATGATGAGGGTTCTCGGTGTGTCATAGAAACATGAATTTGAAAGGCACATGGGGTACCATTGGTGGATACGCTATTCGCTGAATCGTTTATTTTCAAAAATATGATTATAAATGAGAAAATTGATGTATTAATGACTAGTTTGGGATGGTGTGTATTATGTGCTTTTTTAAATTATGATGTTTAGGGATGTTTTGAGTCCAAGAACCCCTCTTGTTTGTATTGTGTTTTGGGTTTGTGTTTGTTCGGTAAGATGTGTTGAAGGGTCGGTTAGTTGTCTCTTATGAGAAATGTTTTGGGATGCTTTTACAGTGTTTACTTTCACACGTTTGGATCTGTTTTTTGGTATATCTTGACCAATGGACCATATTGGTTGGGTCCTTAGGTTTAATCATTGGATAAGTTATGCCCCATTAAGGGTTAGTGCACAAATGAAGTGCAACCCGAATTGTTTCTCCATTCGAAGACCCTCTAGTTGATTAATATTAGGAATCTTTTTCTTGATATTTTTAGATTGAGTCTACAACATTTTTTTTCCTGGTTTTGTGTATCCTCTTGTAGTGAGAGAGTGATCATGGAAGGTTTAAAGTGATCTTAGCCTCTTAAGTTACCTGATTTGAAAAAGGTGGCAGTGGTCTGGGGTTGTTAGCATGGATGAGTATCTGGATGGTGTCTAAGGGGTCCTCTCGGTCCATCGTAGTCTCTTCGAAGGAGTTCACTATAAACTACCAGTGTGGGAAATCTGGTCATGAGAGGATATTTTGGACACTTTATAGAATTATGTGTTGTTTGAGGAATTTGTATAAGGTCCCACTCCATGCATTGTTTATATCATTCGCAATGGTTATGTTTGGTGAAGCCTTGTGATTTCATGCACTCAATTGACATTAAAGGTTAAATTCGTGAAATCCTCTAAGAGTCTTTTTCTATTGGGAGAATGTCTCCCTTGGAAAAACATAAAAATCTTCCATTTTATAGGAATGGTATTATAGGTGTTATTTACATGTATAGTTTCTCAATCAAAGAAACATGGTGTGATGTGTGGTCATTTTTAAGCCCTTGTTTCAGTGAAATATCGAGTTAGGGTGAAGTGAGTATGAAATGTGTTAGGTATTGGTAATATTATTAGGGATTTGAGTATAGTTGTTGGTGGAACTGATAGAATAATTCTCATTTAGGGGGGTTTCCAAAGCCTAACTGTGAGGTCGAAGATGATTCAATCATTTGAGCTCCAGCCATATGTCTCTGAGAGAAGCTGACTCGTAGTCAGAAGAAATCCTAGGGTTGTTTAAACCCATGTACAATATCATATCCACTGTATTAAAGATAGTAAGAATTTAAACCTCTAGTGTCATCATATTTCTTCCATTGTTCCCATTCAGTGGAAATAGGTTGAGGGCCATGTACCCATGTCATCACCTAATGCCATTCCCTCCCTCTTTGGTTTCCATCGAGTCATTAGAGAATGGTTGGAAATTTTGATAGACGTGTTGAGGACATAATTTTTGTATGATTAATAGTGACCATGTTCCAGGAAGCCTTGCGAAAAGAATTATCTACATAATTAGTGTATAATTTCCCAAACTGTGCAGACTGACCCTACGCCCTTCCAAAATCTTTAAAAAAATTGGGTCTTTCTGTGTCGGCCAATGATGGTTGGTTAAGATGGTTGGTTCTTATAGTGGGGCGACCTAATATGATTATCTTATACATTCCTTCATAAACTATGAATGGAATTCTACCCTTTGTACTAGGGAGTTCGTTCAGTCCTCCCCCTATTAGTGTCTTGATTCTGTCTTAGAAAATAATATAGGTTGCCTCTTATGGTAGGGTGCCTATTTGTGTCCCCCATACAAATAGCTTAGATTTATCCATGGTCTTGGCTGGGTGGTAGGTAGTCTCGTTTAGAACTATCTAGATAGAAAAATCTTATTTGAGTAAACGTTGGGATCAGACTGCTCCCAATGGTTTAGTTAATGTTAGATAAGTGTAACCTTGTTCTATGTTGTTGTTCGTTTGGGTGAATTTCATGAGTCTTGTTCAGATAGCGTTCAAGGAGTTTCATTTTGGGATAAAGAATGATCGGGATTGATAAATTCAGGAAAGTGTTGTAAGTTTGGGTTGTGAGATTAATCATTCCTTAATTTATCACTAGAGGTGTTTTGGAACTTTGGGGTGAAGCTTGGCAACGAAGTACAACTTGGTTTATCGGTTGGGTTTGGTTTTGGTATCAGGCCTTGTTGTAGCTTCCTGGGGATGTAAAGTTTTCATGGTGGGGTTAATTTTCACATATATGACTTATTTTAAAGTTAAATTTCATTTAATTTCCATTTATTCTTTGTAGTTGGGGTTTCTCAAGTTATTATGGTGGAATGGGTGTGTTTTCATGAATTGGGCCAAAACGTGAGCCCAATTCAAGATATAAAAATTTATTTTGTTTCTTTTATAAAATTTTCTTTTTTTGTTATTTCTAAACTATTAAAATTCAAAAATGGTCTCCCATGACATATTAACACCACAATTTCAGTATGGAGCCTTTATAAATCCATAACTAAGTAGTATATGGGTTTTTATTTAAGAGAGTGGGCCTGCCCGAAAGCCCAATTCCAGTTTTAAAAATAAAATTTGTTTAATTAATATCATATTCAATATTAAAGCTCTTTTGGTGAGTCCAAGCCCCACACATACCAATGGAACCGAGACGCACGTCTATTATCCTCCCAGCCTCTTTCCACCTAATTTGCCTCGTGGTTTCGGTCGAATCTTCGGAAGCACTCACATTTCGTCCATATTTAAAAAGGTAATTTGATTCCTTCATAAATATTTAATTATTCAATTTTCCCCACATTCCAGTTCTCAATTAACCTTATATTTCATGTTCTAACCTCAATTGAATTTTTGGCTATTTTCAAATTAATCAACTAGTGTATTTGGGGTGATTTTTTCAGGAACCCTCAAGTGAGTGAGTCTCCTTCATTCTTCGTTCATTTTTCATAGGATTTCATTCAATGTGCTTAGGGTTTCTTCAATTATACATGAAGTCCCAAATTTCTAGAGGGTAAGGTGTCAAACCTAAGGTTAAACCTTGGGTTTTATTGGTCCAATGTTCTATTTTTAGGTTTGATCTACCCTCCTTGAGGTGCGGCGGTGGTGCGTTTGTGTTTTCGCACAATGGATTAAAGGATTTCCTTCGTTTTGGTAGGTGATACCATGTTTATGTAATAAATATGTATTATAATGATGTTTTTATCATATTTTAAGTTTTATATCATTTTATTTTTGATGAAAAAATTATTTTCAGAGGTTTTTGTTTTGAAAATAAATTTTAAATGCCAATTTTATGTGAAATTGGGGGTTTTTCATAGAAATGTTTTATGAGTTTATTTGGGGTTTACATATAACTACTTGGTAGAATTTATTAAAATTTATTAGGGATTATAATTGTTTTTTTAATGTTTATATACCTTGTTTTCTTCTACAAAATATTATTATGGAGATTCTTTATAAGTGAAGGATATTTTGGCACCATTTTGGTGCTAAATTGGTTGTTTTACATGACTGTTTGATGTTTTGCCTAATGGGGTTGTTTTATAACACATTTAATAGGGTTATAGAAATTTTTTGGGCACTGTTAATTCTGTTTTGGTAAATGTGAGTGTGCCCATCGTGTGAAATGTGTTGTTTTGAAAGAGTTTTGGGTGAAAAATAATACGGGTAGTGGACTAGATGGGTTTTGTCCCTCTTTCACATAGAATTTGGATAACAACAACTATGAATAAAAAATATTCTTGATTATTGTGTGACCACTAGGTTATTATTATGTTCCTACTAGTGGTTCGTGCATTGGAACGTCTTTTACTATGGATACATTAGACCGAGGTACGAGGTACATGGGGCCCGAGATTATCTAGTGCCTAGGGGTGTTCCCAATTTGTTTGCTCATTGTATTTGTGGTATTATCCCTTGTATTTTGGTTTCTATGGAATTAGTTTTTAGTATCTAATATGCCTATTTAAATGTGTAATCATTCTGAAATTTTTATCTTCAAAAATGTTTTCAATAGAAAGTTTCATTTCTTGGAATTTGGCGCCATTTATCGTTGCATATTAAAAATGATTTCATTTTTTACCTTTTACTGCATGCACATTGGAACCATAGGGTGGTATCCTATTAGGTTTAGGATCACACCCTACTTACACCCCTTGGGTGTATGTAGACTTTATTATTTTTGAACCAAGTAAAGGAAAGGCATTGGGTGATGGTGGTTCGGGGTGTTAGTTCCATCCTTGGGGCGGAGTTGTGGAGACGGCTGGTGGGTGATGACCTCTTGTCATGTGGAGTCCATGGGTAACTTTTGTTTCTATTTCATTATGTATTTGTACCATTTGTATTGCATTTGAACTTATGTATTCAGTTCTGGATTTTTTTATAAACCTTGTTGGTATGAATTTTTCATATTAATTTTATCAAATATTATTGGTGTTTTATGTATACATATTCAGGTAAATCGTTCCCAAACCAAGATAAATGGTACCCAGGAACCTGTGCCAACCTTTGGGGATTGGGAATGCCCTTCGGGCCTTGGCATGGTCTTGGTTTGTTTCCAGTTTTGGTGGTGACTAGATTCATTTCGTGACATTTCTTCATTTACATTAACACCCTGCCATTTCATTGAGGGTACATGAGGTACAAACACAGCTATCTTGACACATTTTTCCATTGGCACCTCAACCATGTCAAATATTAACCCAGTGATATATATCTAGTCATCAAAATATTCTTTTCACTCAGTTCCCTAGATGGTTGGAAAATTCTTGAGTTGGAAGTCATGGGTATAGATGATTGTGGTCATTTGTTCTCATCCACTAAGGAAAAGTAAAATCCTAAATAATCTAAGATATATTGTTTCAAAAATTTCAACCATTGGAGTTTGCGTAAGGTAAAACATGGGTGAACCCTCATTCAGATTCTATGGTAAAAATAGAACATCCTCTATTGTGGAAACATTTAGAAATTTCAAACATATAATTTTTAAAAATCCAAAAAAATGTATAAAGAACCAATAAAAACATTCTTATAAAAAAACTATTCATTTATAAGGTACACATATGTGATATATATATAAACCTACATGAGGATACTACAAAGAAAATATGGAATAACCCAACTAGTACTACCCAAGGAACTTCATATTGGAAAATTATACATAATCTCATATATATATATATATATCCTAATAGTATTTTTATGTTCTAGAAAACTATCTCTACATAGATATATCTCAAACTAAAGGAGAAAAAATATATCAATCAATTGAGAATACAATCATATCCTTATCAAATATCACAAATCATTTCACTAAAGTAATTAAATAATATGCAACAATAAATATGTATAAATACAACATGAGATATATGTTCCTATACATGAAGTATGAGTGATCACAAATACCATAACATTTTGAAAAAAAATCTCTTCAACGGAATGTTTGAGGTATATTACATATGTAATGGATAGGAATATGGGAACTCTACTACCCATTTCCCACACTGCCTATCTCTTTTTATTCCATTTCCCATAATTCCCATGAATACATAATGGAAACTCAAGATCTGATATTATTTTATTACACCCCAACATGGATGTCCCATAATGTCACCCAAGTGGAGATTCAACATGACTTCATACATTCCAACCTATTGAAAAGTGGATGAAAAATATTTTTCTGGGCATATGGATTTATTAGGGAGACTATGAAATAAGAAACAAAGAAAATGAGTCTTAAACATAGATAAAATAAGTCAACCAGAATACATAATGAATTTCGATGAAAGATTATGCAACAAAAAACCCTAAAAATTTAATTAATCAAAATAAATTAGGATCCCTATATGGATAGAAAAATATTCTTTTTTAATGACTGTATATAAAATATTATATGTTGTATACTCATTTAGATTATATAATGGTGTTGAAACCTTCTCAATCCTCTATTAGATATCATCTTTCTATGAGTACCTTTCCCAAACATTGATCAGAAAACCATGAATTATTCAAGTGTATAAAAATTCCCATTCCTATTGTGAATAATAAATCCCATAAGGCAACAGAAAGTGCACCCTTAAAATCAATGAACTTTTATAACAGCTATAAGGAATGATAATATAAATGAATTAGAAATCATAAAAATAAAATGTCTATAACTAGGTTGGAAAACTCTTCTCTCTATAGTCACATATGATCAAGTTAGATTATGACCATTTTCGTCACATCTAGACTCCAACATGGGTCATGACTAAAGTTCATCAAACCCCCTATCCATTATAAATTGTGGACACAATTCAATCCTATCAAGTTATTGTGTTAGGTTATACAACAAGGATATTATTACCCCACTACCTCTAGCATGGGTAAGGTCTAATGTTAATCATATCCCTACCCCACAATCACATCTATATACATCATCATTACAAGGTATGACCACTCCAAATATAAGGTGTAACTATACCATATTTGTCCAACTATTCCATGTACCATGGAAAAACATCCCTAAAAATTTATATAAACACAAACAAGTAGAAGATATAAAGTAAATATTTTTCGTGTCATCATGATAGTAATACCAACAAAAAAGTATTATTTATCAAAATAAAGAATGGTCTAACGAGATACATCAACATATTCATGGAAATAAAAAATTATTTGGGGTTTTCAGATGCCCCACATAAACATACGTGGGATCTCTATCAATCATGTTCCATAAATAAACATCAAAAAAATAATCACATCATGGAAACAACATTACACAACGGAAAAAATACAAAGGATATTAATAACATTTTCTTATTAATTAATTACACTAGTATATGATGATATATTATACTTTTGTTCCAACCGGATCATTATTGAAAAATGAGAACCTCTATAACTGATCCCAATATGAAAACATAAGGGTTATATGGTATTTTTCTAGAATATTATTAACAACCCATGAATTTTTTACACCAACATATCTCACAAGATCCATTAGTGATTCGATAATTGAGGTTGATCCGAAGTGATGTCACTAATAAAAATCATTTATTACTATTCAATAAATGATCCCTGAATTCCTCATTAGGTGAATCATGAATCCATATATCTAAAAAATAAATTATAAATCAATTAATTTTTCAAGGGATTGATTATTGATATAGAAATAAAAAAGTGTAGAGGTTTTTTTCCAACACCTTAATTCATGATTATCAATGCACTTAGATATTCCAGATTCTAGATTATACATAAATAAATCCCCTCGATAATTTCTATACAGTTTCTATGATTGATACATAACCATAAAGGGAGATTATTGGGTTAAAAAGAAATAAATTTCCACGAAATTGAATGTCAGATATCATTAAACCATGTACACATAGTATGAGCATCGTTTCCCCAAAATATTTTCCAACCTTGTGTGGATTGGTTGATATCCTATTAAACTAGCTTGGTTTGGCCATATGTCTGTTGAAACAATTTTATAATGATTATTTTTGACACTAAACCAAGTCACATGGTTTTTAATGTGATAATACACTATTTTATAAACTATATGCCATCAATTTGTGCCACCCAAAATGTAACTTCCACTTTCCCCTTGTCCTCTTTGAGAATTTTCATAGTTTGGGAAACAATTCTCCAACATTGTGCATTCAGAAAGGCCTCTTATACTCACTAAAATAAACCAATAACATGTGAAACCTATCCACATAAATTAATAGATCATGAAAATAAAAAAGTAATAAAATAAAGTAATAACATATATGAAAAATCCATGTCAATTAAACATTCCTAAACAATATGTTTCTTTTATGAAAATATCATGATGTATATGATCATGAATGTTTTACTTATGTTATTAAATTATCTTTTTGACATTGTGAAATTCATCAATAAGAAACAAATTATTATTATCTATAAGAGATTTTTATTTTCTTTGATATCCATGGATATATTATTCTTTATGTTTTATTTTATTATGGATTCATATTGTTATTATTTTCATCCATGTTACTTGTGCCGGGATTATGTTATGTTATATTCCATTGTATGCTACCCCTTCTTAATAATCTGATCTCGCCTTCCTTTTCTATCCATAGTAAACCTATAGGATAAATATTCATAATTTTTATGCATATAATTTAAGGGCAAATTAAATTCTAATAATTTATTTATTTTGTATCATATGATGTTGAAGTGAATATATTTAAGTATCTAGAGATAAAGGACTAAAAATTCATTGTATTCTTTATAAACTTTGGTATTCAGAACCAATATAGTAAGATCACTTCTGACTCTAGGTTTCTAGTGTACAAGTTTCTATTGTTCATATCATATAATGTTTCATAGGATCCATATTTATTAGATTGAGATGACCCATTTGGATAATGAATTTTCTATGATAATATATAATGATTTATTGGAAATAATCTAGAAAAAAAATTAGTAATTTTTTATTAAGTTTTCACCATGATTTTATTTGTATAAAAATATAAAAGTATGGAAACTAATAAGTGGAATGTGAATCATATCAATAATTGTAATTAATGCATGGGTGTTCCCAAAAATAAGATAATTAAGCTACATTGGATTATTGGATCATAATAATATTAGGGTAGTTGATCCATGTTTTGAAAAATAATATTTCATGCATAGAGATATGTGTTGATCAATAATACAATGTATATATGATTGAAAAATTCATGTGAGTTAAACCTCAGTCAATTACAAAAACAATTAATCAATATTAAGCTAAATAATGTATCATATCCATAGAGAATATATTTGTAGTTTAGTGTATTATTGAAATTGGAAAAGTTATCATGTCGGTCTATGGTCTAATAGGAGATCTGGAATAATAGTGGTCATAACTTCAAAACTCTAAAAAAGAATATGAGATAAATAACATGGAATATGGAATATATAAGGTTATATTATATAAAAAATAATTTCTCTATGAGGAAAGGGATGAAGTCGATAGGTAATTCCTCAGTATCATATGCATCAAGGAGTAAACTGTTTGTGATTATGTGGATAATGTGATGGTGTTACATATACCAATTATGGAATATGTTTGTGGACCTGAAAGAGAGATAAAACATTTCATTGATAAGTTAATGATGAGTATCCATAAGGTGTTGGTCTCTCAAAATATTTAATCATATAAAGTTACAGTCTCAAAATTTATTTATACATAAAAATTTTATCACCATTAAACTCATTACACATGAAAGACCTATATATAAAATACCCAAAATAATGGAATTTTAGGAGTTGTTGGTGCTGAAGAAAGATCTATCGGAGTTGTGATATGTGAGATTTATGCAATGTAATTTTTTATCATGGGGAGTGCATACATTATTAGTGAAAAATAAGGGTGGGACTTTTGGATTTTCTATACCTATAAATAGATAAATTATATTGATATAAATAATATTTATCGTTTACCACACATTTGGGATTTATTTCGTAATCATTAAAGTGTATAATAAATTCCAATGATAAATGTTCATTTTGGTTATCATTTGTTAAAGGTGAAGAAGGATGATATATTGATGAATATATTTTAGAAAATGTACATGCATTATGTTATTAGAGTAGTTTATTATGTATTGAATAATTTACCTATTATAATTATTTATATTATGAATTTTGTTTTCAAGGATTATCTTGATAATATTTTGGTTGATTTTTTGATGATATAGTGATATAATATATTATCTATGAATATAAAGAGAGTACTATTTAAAAAAAATTACATACCCTGAGAAAAAACAATTGAATGGGAAATATATTTTTTGTGAATCTTGGATAATTTAAGCTTATTTTAGAGGACATATTATCTCCAGGGATAGAATATCTATTAACAATTAAAATAAAATTACATCAATGAATACACTACACTATTGAATATTACTAATATCTAATATTTTATTGGATTATAATTTTACTATTAGTGAGTCATTGATTATATTTTCGGGAAAGCGAACCCATTAGTCAAGTTATCTTGTAAAGGAATAAAATTTTCTTGGTTAGGATAATGGTTGGAATTTCTTGAAGTGATGATAATGGGAATAATCAATTAACTAAATTTAATTCTACTACTGGGTAAAGAATGATTTTTAATATATGTCGATGCATCAAAAATGGAATTTTTTGTGTTTTTATAAAAAATGACATCTTAATAGGATATTAATCAAGGTAGTTTAAAATCCATGAATTTAACTATCCATATCAAGAACATGAGCTGGTAGGTGTAGTATTTACTTTTTAAATAGTGATTCTCTAAATCATTGGTGAATGATGTAAAATATATTTTAAAACATTATTTTTATCCATATATTCCCTTAGAAGAAACTCAATATGAGTAAGAGAAGATTATCAGAACTCTATGAGGACTATAATTTCATAATAATCTACCATCCTAGTATAAAATTAGGGATACTGATAGTCTGAGTAGTATAAAGCATGGTTTTCTGACCTTGAAGATGATTAACATAGATAAAAAATATTGAGATATATTATAAATGGGAAACATCATTCATTTTTCAATAAATTAAAAAACTATAATAACTATAAAAATAGATAGAATTATCAACAAAGTTATGAATAAATACAATGGATGATTATAGAAATAAATGATGTGAAATTGATATATTTCATCCATAGAGTCAGTCTTTTGATGTTTGGAAATAAATTTTATTCCTTTCATATAAGTCTTGAAGAGGGGACTGATATATTATGCACATGGATCCAATTTCACGATAAACCATAGTATAAAACAATATGTATAATTATTTAAGAGAGCCTTTCTAGTGGGATAGTATGAAGTGGTAAATATCATATTATGTGACTGTAATTAAAGTATTCTGTCTAATGAAGGATGAAACATGACATCCTAAGGGATTCATGTAACTTCTACCAATAACTATTTCTATGTGGGAAAATGTTATTGTAGAATTTTGGAATAGTCATAAAATGACTACAAGGATGAGTGATGAAATATGATTCCCCATTGATCATCATAATAAGTCTTATAATATCTCAGTTATAAGAGAATATCTACCCTTGAGAAAAATTTATATCACTATTTAACTGAAATCATGTGTCTTTATGGGATATATCAATAAACAATATCTAATATTGACCCTTGGTTCACATCTCATTTATGGAATATCATTTTATAGGATCTAAACATTTATATTTATTTAAATAGGACCTATCATCAATATACAATGGTAATTCTAAAAAGAATAATCAATACATTAGAAGATATAATGACATCTTGTTCACCTAACTCCCATGGTATGTGGGATGAGTGCCTAACATTGGTGTAATTTGTATACAGTAATAGATTCTATTATATAATCCAAATATAACCATATAAAACATTGAATGAGAAGATGTGTTATACTCCAAACTTTTGTGAGGGAGTCAGTGAAATAAAGTTAGTTGGCCTAGTGGTTATTGAGGAGACAATTTTTAATGTTAGATCATTATAGGATAATATTAAAGAAGCATAACGAAGTAAAATTATATATAATGATAATTGATCAAACATATGGAATTTCATGTTGGGAATCATGAAATCAGGATTGTTTCATAATTGATGGAAATTTATGATTTGGAAAAAAGATGAATTTTTTTCCTAGGAACAGTAGGCCTTTTAAAATTCTTAAAATAATGTTAACATTATCTTATTTATTGTATTAGTCACAAATCAATTAGAAATTACATAAAATATTCCAGTTTCAGATATAGATTAAATTAAAGACAAATATGTTGTATTTTCATAAATATGATATAATGGAGTTGGATTCTCACATGTGATATAATGAGGATCATGTTTATATTATTTTCACTAGAATGTAAGAGTTTTATAATTGAAAGAATCTATTTTTGGAAGTAAATTGGAGAAATAAAAATGTAAAAGAAGAAACCATGGATCCTGAATAAGATTTGAGTGAGTAATAACCACATTTTTTAATAGTTGATATTTACCATTATTTAAGAATTAATTATATGGGGGTAATTTAATACATGATACACTATAGTATTAGTTAAAGACGACATCTTGATCCACCACACAATGATCAATCTTATTAAAATAAATCCTCGAGTATATTTAAATGATTTATATTTGATTATTTTTATATATTTTCTACAAAATGTATTTCATAATTAATATATTCATCAATAAATATAAAAAATAATATATATTTGGTTTTTTTCTAAAATATTTGATTTTCAATAGAATGTTGAAAAATTGGGTCGTTAACAAATTTATAACATTGATTTATATATGGAATAAATCTATGATAAAAACATTTTAAATAATAAAATATGTCTATGATATGAAAAAATATATGTTTTTTAAAAACTATTATTAAATTATACAAAATATGTTTGACATTTTATGAACATAACTAATATTTTCTAATAAGTGAAAACATTTTCCAATGATTATTTTAATTAATTTTTTTAAATTAAGTTTATCAGAAAATATATAATTAATTTTTTTTATAATAAAAATGTATGTATCATCAAAATAAAAAGTATATATAATTTTATATGAAACATAATTTTTATACTTAAAATATAATTTTTGTTTATAAATAAACATGTTTTATATGCGCTAATGGTAAAATTAATTTCCATTCCACATGTAATTTATTTATAAAATGGAATTAATATATATTATTATTATTTCAAAATTGTGTAACTATTCTTATCTTATTTTTATAAATAGATATTAAATTAGCGAGGATAAAGTATAATTACAACCTTATATAAAAAATGGGTTTCTTTAGAGAATTAATTATAAAATGGTTGTATATTTTTAATATAAATAAATAAATGTTATGTTTAAATTTATAAATTTATATCGCCATATTTATTAATTAAATTAAAATAATTGGATTCCAAATCTAGATTCATTACTTTTATATTTAATAATAATTTTTATCTTCTATTATTAAACATTAAATAATGAACATAATTATTTTTTTAGGAAAATTAATATGGTTAAATTGGTTAATTGATGTATATCAAAATATTAATAATTAAAAGGTCAAATTAACCTTCTATAAATCTAGGTTAAGTATAATTTCTCATTTTGGAGGATACGCATTGGGAATTTTCTTAGGGATATCTAAATATCGTTTATAAACCATGATAAAAAATTTCTCATAACAGTGAAAACTATTGAGATGAATTAGTATCTTCTACTAATAAACCAATAATATAATTATAAACATCACCAAGACCTTATATATATTTCTTCAATAATGTCACTTAATTTTTTATGCAGATATTACCCTATATATACTTGGTTAAATATTCTTTTATTAACTATAGACATTCTATATTTGGATAGGTTAGGATAATTTTATCCATATGATTGAAATGGGGAAAACATTAGCATTATGTATGTTTTTAATATAACATAATGATTTATTGGCAATTTTAGTATCATTTTTTGACCATCCACTATCTAACTGCACATGTTTTAGGATCAAATTATCTAATTTTTTGACATCGAAAAACTATTTTTGTTTTGAATGTTTTTATTCCATTATATATTATTATTGGAATGATTAGTTATGAAATGTATATTCATTTTATTATTTTATGAATCCATTATACATAAACATGTTATAGTTGGGTACAAAAATTATATAACACATTGACTCCTTAATATGACTCGTGAGAAAAACATATTTAATTATTTTGGTATATGACAACACATTACAAAATTCTTCATTAATAGTAAGAGCATAATGTCTAAAATTATATTATGGGATAAGTTGTTTGACATTATGAATTTCATTTCAAAGAAGACAGTTATTCATATAAATAATATATATTTTCTTTTTATTTCTATTTTGGTATATATGATGGATTTATTTTCAAATGAGTTTGGATTCCTAATGTATATTAACTCCAATTATCACTTGATCCAGGCATATTTCATGATATATTCTATAATATTATATCCCTTATGAAGCATTTTAGTTTTCTATTTTTATTATCCTTTCCAAGTAATCATAGTTATGAAATATTTGTAATTTTTTAGGATATGATGAAAGGACTAATAATGTTCTTCTATAGAGATAAATTTTTATCTTATGTCTGATAATTTTATGTACGAATTTATCAACAGATCCAATTAAAGTATGCTATTGTGTCCCATAAAAAATATTTCATTTTATTCCAATATAATAATAGAACTACTCTATATGGTTTTCTAGATAAATATTAGTTTATTTGTGATCCAAAAAGAGTTATAAATCTACAATTACATTGTCTCCAACTAAAAGCACTAAAGGAAAACAATGGGGGTCCCAATAATATTTTTACCAACATTGAGTCGTCATAAAATGATGATGAATAAATATAGTCTTTTTTTGGTTCCAAAAGCATGATCTATCAAATAATATAAGACTGGACATTATTATACCAATGGAGATGTGAGTTGTAGGTTCAATAATATATATATTAAAAATACTTCATCATGATGTTTGATTGGTAACTATTATTATAATAAAATTAAAATATCCCCATGTGGAAATCATAATAATCATAAAAATAAAACATAAATGAACTTATCAAATCTTCAAAATTTTGATCATCCATTTCAAAAATCCCATCACTCTAAGGATAATATGTCATTCTCAACATAATATTATGCGGCATCACTTCCTAGAGATCCTTGCAAAACAGAGATGTAAATTAATGGTCAATGACAAATGAAATGGCTATTAAAGACCCATGAAACCTTATTATCACAATTAAATAATATTTTCTTAGTTCATCCACATTTCTAGTGTCAAAAATTGGTAATAAATGTATATATTTATATAAGTGATAAAGCACCATGAAAAAAAGCAATCTTACCGTCATGAGTTAATCGTAAACAACTATAGTATAACTTGATATTTCATTCCCCTCATTTGTTGGTATCAGAAGATTATTAATCATACCATAAGGCTTTATTTTCACAATAGTAATCTACTTTCAATAGTAGAGTTGTGATATATTATTAGTTATGACTTTTTTAAAACTATTCCACCATTATCGACGCTTCATCTCTAAAAATACTATTTAATTATATAGTAGATGAAAAAAATAAATGATGAAAATATCCCAAAGTATGACTCTTTATTTTTAATGGAACAATATTGCAACATTAGATGTAAAAAATATCATCCATTAATATATATCACTCAATGATATTAACCCCACGGTATAATTAAAATATAATATTTTATATCTTATCATCCCAATAATTCTTCTAAAGAAACATTTTTAGGAGAGTTGATATAAAATAAATACTCTCCATAAAATTACAAGACCCATCCACCATGAATCACAAGTGCATCTCTGTAAAAAATCTAGAAAATTTCCCATTATTTATTTTCTTTTTTTAGCAGCCTGATAAGAGATAATTCTACAAAGAGTTTCAGTAACCACATTTCCATTTCCTAGAGTATAGTTAGTTTTAAATTATAATTACATTATGTATTCCACCAATCATCTCCACAGGAGGGTTAAATATTTATTATAAAATATATGGCATAATCAGTTTTGGTTATAGTGAATGATAAAATTATCCCCCAAAATAAAGTGTCACAAAATTATAATGAAATCTTAAAAACATTTCAGTTATAAATATTAATTTGGATAATTATGATAATATTTCAATAGTAATATAAAACATATATTACAACATGTTTTCATTGTATAATGAAACTAAACAAAACTAAACCCAAAGAATCACAAGAAAAAACATAGCTCTATTCGTCCTCTTGTGGAATAAAAATTTGCACTGGGAAAAAATTCCAAATTAGACCACTACAATATAGTTGAAACTACAAATACCTTATGTAATTCACCCCCTTCTTGATGAGAGCTATAAAATGTGATAAAATATTTGAGAAATATTTTAATAACTGAAAATAATATCAATCTAGACCCTTGATTATTTTAATGTCAAACACATTACATAGTTCTTCCTATGACATGGAATGTATACCCTTTTCATGATCAAATAAGGGAAAATGTCCCATGATCATTTTTCCATTTAACATAACATATCAGATCCAAAATTACAATTCTGATAAATTTACATAGATGATGTGATACCTCAATATCCATAAAACATGTGTCAAGTGATGTACATAGTTTTTATCAGTCCTTTAGTAACCTATAATTCCAACCATTATTACGATGAAAAAAAGTCAATATTCATGTAGAAAAATTTGATCATAAGCACCATAAATAATGTTAGGGTATATGATATGAAGAATGGAACAAAGTGGAAATTAATGACTATACATTCTAATAGAATTGTTTATTGAAATATATGAAAAATGTATTATGAGTTCTTGCTAACTGTAATGAAGATAAATTCTTGGGAACCACCACTCACCCTTTCACTAATCAAAAAATAATCAAGGCAGGGAAATGGATATTAATTTTAATATACCACATGTTTGAGAACCCAGTAATAAAAAAATGTGGATTCCCATCAAAAATATTAAAAATGTTATTAGAATAAAGTCAAGGAGATAAAATTGGGATTATGAATCACTTTTTATTATAGAAAATATAATTGAATTTTAATCTATTTAACATAGATGGATGCTTACTATTATATGACCTCTATATAAATTGAGTTCCTAATATCCTTTTAATTGAGAAATATACATCCTTATATTTGTGAAAAAAAATATAATTGGAGATTCATTGAATATTAAAGGAAATAATTACTGAAATAATCATATCCTAGTTTTCCATTGAAAAATACATCAGTTTACCAACATCTAGAAGAGGGGGGGTCACACATGGCTTGACATTGAAAACTATTATCCTTAGAACATGTGAGTGTTTCCTACATAGATATTAAATTATACTCACCACTGATAAAAATAAATTTTATCATTGCAAGTAACCATCAAATTCCATCAAATAATAACATAACATAGTTGTAGTTTGAGAATAAGAAATTGCCATTCTAGGTAAATGTTATACACAATGAAAGGGAAATACTAATTTGATAAACCCTTATCATTCTTATTTTGTGTGGGGAATTTCCAATTACATAATGAATTTTATAAGTTTCATTGAATGTTTAAAAATATGAAACAAAAAATTTTTTATGATGGGGTGAGAGGAACTTATATCACATAAAATAGTCACAATGGTTAAAGAAAGAGAAATAGTGCCACTAATTATTGCAAGAAATACATCAAAAATCATTTGTGACTCCTTAACTATGTAAAATTACATCATTCTAGAGAACAATTGATTGAATAAACATGTACATAAAGAAATTTACATCATCATAGATCATCTAGGAGATAAGCATCCTAATCCAAATATTTTATATGACTATGCTGGGAAGAACCTCTACAAGATACTATTGCATCCACATGAGTTACAGACCCTTTGATTCCCAACACATAATTACGTCATGTTCCTGGTATAACAAAAAATAGTAATAAAATAGATAAATTAACTTTAATAGTGTATTAATAAAATACGTAGGAGAAGAACCAACAATATTTCATCTAAAAATTTCCCACACTTCTATATTCCTCAATTAAGAATAACCGAATCTAACACCAAAGGATAGAAGAAAACCCAAATCATCCTTGAGTGTCCCACAAAGTCAATCTTATCTATAAATACACTATACACCCCCTCATTATAGGATTATTGATTAATCATAATGGCTCCAGACAAGATATTAAAATAATGAAAAGTCTAGAAACTCAGAGCCATCATCTTCTCATTAGACCAAACCTTTTATTATAATATACCTATCTTATCAATATGATTTGTGTACTCAATCCCTATTCAAAATCCTTACTCAATGGTGGTAAACTCGATACATTTTTATAATTTTATAGATTCGAGGTATAATTTATCACTGAAAATGGAATAAAATAATTTCAATCCAATACCTCGTAATTATTCACTGATGGAATGATAATACACCACCTTCTGCTGAGGTATTTTATCTTGAAGATAGAAGAAATATCCATGATTTAATCAAGAGACCCACAATATTTAAAGAGTCATTAAATATTATATAAGCAATATAGCTCCTCTTGAAGACCATTTTACAGTTGTAATGATAGTAGTTTCTCATATACTGACTCGTGGGATCGATTCCTATAATCATCCTTTAGAGTTTCAACCTCTCTAGCCTGAATTAGGAAAAATGAAACACCTTGGTATAAATTTTCTTAATGTGAAAAAAAAATAATTTATGCTATTTTGATCAACTAGAGGGTTTACTCAATGTGGTTCATTATTAGAAACCTTCTATGTAATTTTTTGTAATATTTTTGATTAGAATGGAGCTACACATCCACAAACAAAAAGACATAATAAAAGGAGATTTAAGAATCAATTATGATATAAAATTATCCATATCTATAAGAATTATAATGATGAGTAGAAAATATATACTGGGATAAAAAAAATGAATCCTAAATGACATAGTTCCTAACCACTAGTGGTAACATAATTTCGTTATGATGAAATCTAACATGGAAATCACCCAAAACCAACAACTCAGGTCCCCAAATTATTATATCATATCTACTTGTACATTATATAATTCATACAAGAAACATAAAAAAGGCACCAATTAAATCAATTAATTATTTCATGAAAACACCCAGGATTCCCAAGTGTCCAGAACCGGGTTTATTCCTTACACAACCTTCAGTGATTTACTTGTCCCCATGGGCTAGGGACAAACACATGGGCAATGAAAACCATCTTTTAAGAATTATTATTCCTAATGGGAAATTAAATGATGATAACATGAATAAATAAAATGTCAATAATCAATTTAAATTCAATATTGGAAAATAAATTTCTCTAATATAAGTATATTTTCAAACAACCAAAATCCAGAACTAAGGGCACCGAAATAACAAAATTACATCTCCATGTGACAAATAATTACATACACACTACAACATGATGGTATCAAAAACTCCTTCCACCACCATATGATTCCATTAACATACTACACCTGAAAAAAATGACATCTAAATAATCCTAAACATATATGTAGCATGTGAAAAAAACATGACCTATAAATCACACCAACTATTTCAAAAAAAAAGAATTTATTTAATAAACATAGTCATTCAAACTAAATATATTAATGTATTGAGAATAAAATTACATAGTTTAATATAAAATGTATAAAATCCATAACTTTTAAATATTTTTTAAAAATACCAATAAGACTAGCTTTCAATGAAATTTAGTAATATCGAAATCATACATTTAAAATATAATAAACATCCAAAGCTACCCCTTGTGTAAAATTAGTTCTTAGTTGTTTTGGATCCTCATTATATTATTTTGATTATAAGGGAACGTGGAGTGAACATTACCCAAGAAGAATATTCTTAAGGAGTAATAGTTCAATCCCAATAGTGGATCACTACATCAAATTTGACAACCCTGTGAACACATTACCATAATAGAAATAAATAGGGGCTAAGATTTAATCTGTGATGATGGAATTATAACTCATAACTGATTATAAAGTTTTTAACTATATAAGAATCATTCAATTTGAAATTTACCTTTGATCTATAAAACAATATTTTACAACAATATTATAAAAACACCATGGAATAATAAAATCTTCATAAATGTTTCCAAATAAATTATATTTCCAAATTAAATTCTTATTAACTATTTCTAATTATATTTTTAATATATATACATAATCTATGATTTCAACCCATTTTAGAATATAACTTCAGAATTCGAGAAATCAAGGATTATAGGAAAAAGTTAATTCTCGAATCCACATACCATGGGACATCACATAAAATAAAAATCTTATGAAAAACAAAAGACAAGATACACTAGATATCCAGGTAATTAATAAATATTATTAATAAAGCAATCACAATCATGTGAATTCAAATAATGAAATTCTCGAATGAATGAAGCAAAAGAAATCACTGGATATCATAATTCCAAACAAATACACTAAGAAGAATACATTTCAAGAACTAATACAACAATTATATGATGAATCTATAATAATACAATTAAAACCCTTAATTTAAAAAATTTACCTGGCTGTTGAAACACTTGGGAAAGTGAAATATGATAAACATGGTGATATATGGTAAAAATAAAATTAAATGTACTAAAATAGGATGAAAATGTTTATTGACACTTTGATATGTCAATTATTCTATTTTGAGAGGAAACGATATCAAAAGTGAGTATAAGATATTGAATGAAATTAGTTTAGTTTAATTTAAGAGAATTATAAAATGAAACATGTGTTTTATTGTAATCAGAATAAGGTTCTACCCTTGTTAAACCAACCTAGAACACAACCACATGTTTTCCATTTTAGGATCAATGGATGGTTAGTAGTGACTTAAAGAATGAAATACTTATGCATAAAATTTTATTAATTATTTCCATAGGTAAAATTAATTTCCACTTATAATACCACTAGTTAGATGGTGTCCCTTAACAATTTTTTGGTGGACCCAGTGCACAATCAATATCTTTAGATTCTGGTATTCTCCCCCCCCCCCTGTAGTCAAAAAAAATCCCCTTACACTAATAAAAATCTGATACAACTAGAATAAATTATGATTCACCGATAAAAGAAGTGTAAAATAAAAATAAAAGGATGTTATTGATAAAAGTTTAGTATATTTCAAATATCATATCCCTTATTATGATCCAATCAATAAGAAAATGATAACATCGATCATTCATATGTGTGGACTACTAATTATACAAAGCGAGTTTATTTTTTTATTAACACATTACATGGATAATTATAAAAAAATTACGATGAATATTATTTATATTTAGGAAATAATAGAAATTATATAAATGATGGAAAGATTTCACACATACTTTATCCATATAAAATATATGGAAGTAATTTTAGATAAATAAACTAAACAACCATTAATGGTCAATATAAAAAAGATATCACGAATATATTTTAAATTATTAAAAAAATCATAAAAATTGAATATATAAATAAAAATTATGTATGTAAGTATTTTATAAATTTTAAGACATTATACTATAGAATTAAACACACTTGACTAAGTAGAGAACCAGGGTACGAGAAATTTTTTCATATTTCAACATCAATAGAGCCTCTTAATATTATGAACCTAATTTATGTAGTATAGTTTATATAAAACCACTTTTAGATATTATATCATGAAATCCCCATTTATAGTGTAAGGTATTTCTATTACAATATAAGTGTGTTTCATGCCTTTTATGATTAGATTTCATTTGGAAATTTTAAGATATTATCATCTTAAACCCCATAAATTTTCATCAATGATATTAATATGTGCTATTTACTTGTATTATCCATTTCTTCAACTGTATAATAGATTATTAATAGTTATTTTATAGGTATGAGATTTTATTTTTGGAAATTCATGTTTTTAGGTATTTTTTACTACTCTTTTTATTTAGTGTAAATGTAATTCTAAATGATTCAATGGAATTATTATTTATTATTCAATGTATGATATTTATCATTTTCTACTATGTTCGAATATTTTTACAATGTATTATAGGGGAATAATTTCTCTGATAATTGTATTTGTTTTTATATCTTTTTTAAAAAAGTATATAAGGAATGATTAAAAATTAATAAAAATTGGACACCATTTCCTTCCATAATATGCATTATATATTATCAAAATTCGATTACATGTTTCCATGGTTAATTTAAAATAAAATATTTCTCTCAATAATTTTTAAATTTTATAATAATAATTATGTAAAAATAAATGTGTATTCTTTTATTAAAGTAATGAAACTAATTTGGAAAAGTAATCATTGACTCTTTTATTATATGATGTTACAAGGTTGTTATTTTTAATTTATTAGTTTTATTCTCTTTTTTCTAAAGGCATGGTTTTATATAAAACCCTTTATTTATAATTAATATTTATTCTTATTTAATCCTTCACTGATACTGGATTATACATAATTTTGAGATCATTCAGTTTCATATGATCACATTCTCTAACACTATAAATTTTTTATTGGACATTATTTCTCTAAATTAGGTATATTATTTTATATCATTGATTAATTTAGTAAAATTTATATTATAATGATGATTTCTCAATCCCTGACCTATTTATACGAAAAATAATAATATGAATTATAGTTATTAAAAAAATTCCTTCATTGAATAAAGAAATATTATATTTTCATGACTCGAAAAATACAAATATTGATTTTACATTAATTTTTCAAATGTATTGTATTTATCATTAAATAATTGAGGAATGAATAAAATGTTAATGTGAGAGGTATGTTCTAGTTTTAAATATCCTTTTGATCCATCAACATGTCTAATGAGACAAAATAAAATACGTTCCAAATTATATAGTTACATATTTTATAGATACACATTTATTAAGGTTTATTTTTTTTGGTATGGCCATACATTTATGAATAAATATAAAATGGATGAGTAATTGATATAATGTTCATGATCAACTAGATTTCTTAATTTTCTCCAATGAGAATTCATTTTCCATTATGTATTTGATTATTATGTTTATATGATAAATGTTGGTTAATTAAAAATCATTTGTAGATTGAATGTCATTTGATTTTATTGTCCACCTTACCATATTGTTTATGCATTATTTACTCATGATAGAATTTGTTGTATGTGTTGAGACCACAACTCTAGTAAACCATATCATTTGATTAATTCATTAAAATGTTATATGATAAAAAGGATCTCATCTTGATGGATAGATCCATCAAGTAGTCTCGAAGAACAATATACATACATGATACACATATAACAATGAAAATATAAAATTCATAGATTTTTTTAATCCGTGATATTATCCATAATATCAATATTCATATCCAGTAGAAAGGAAAACAAATGAATTGTGGGATGATATTATCAGTGTGAGGTACATATAACATAATCTATCAGAAGTAAATACATTATAATTAATATGTAAATGTTGATAATAGAAATACATTGTTTTTAATCGATAACTTTATCTGAAAATAAATATAAAGAAAATATCAATTTACTAATCTCATTCATAGTAATAAATAAATAATAAATAACATAAATTATTAATATTGGATATCATGATCCAACATATAATGATATCAATTCCTAAAGATGATTGTTACAAGAATTTTAATCTAAGGGTATTTATACATTGGAAAGAAGTTTAATTTGACTAACTAATTTGTCTCATGAACTATGTCGATGATTCATCAGGCTAAATATCACCAGAACCCAGGCATCAATGAATTTACAATGAGTTCAACTTATATTGAGGTTTGAATTGAATTCATAAATAATAATATTTTAAAAAAATCCCTATTGTGTAATGAATATAAAATCGTGATGTTTTTCGCACGTAAATAATTTTTTTAATAAAACTAAATTTTTATAAATGATATAAGATTTATGAAATAAGAATATCCCTGATGGATATTTAGGATAAATTTAATTTAAATTTATAAATGATCATAATTAGATGAATTTTTTAAGGTAAATTCATTGAAAGCTACAATCATAAGAGATAAATCATGGAAATGAATTCATTAGAATTACTGGTTTTGAAATAAATTAATGTCATTTAAAAAAAATAATGAAAAAATTAAAATAATATTTATTAATTTTTTTTAAATTTAAAAACATTTACAACATGCAGAATAATCTAAATAGATAAATATTATTATGTTAAGAAAATACGTCATTGTGTCCTATATTAAAAATTCATTCTGTATAACTTTTTGTAATGATAGTAATAAAAAATATATTTATAGGAAGTGTAAGAATAAATAATCATTAATGTCAAGATGAAGACAATTACCACTTACTTGGTATACAACATTTATATCCGCTATAAATAGAAATAAGGGTTCTCATTTGGGAATAACTAAAACTCTATAAAAATTATAATGATGTTGAAAATGGAATTGGAAATGGATTGGATGGTATAAGAATCCTAGTGTGGTCAAAATAATGGAGATAATTTCCGTACTTTTATAAATGAGTGGGGGTATTCTTGAATATTTTTAAATTATTAAATAAATATAATTTTTTCACATATTAATGAATCCAAACTTATTTTTTATTTTTAACCTCTCATTTACCCTTTTGACAATTACTACAATATTAATGTTTTATATATATTATGTTCAAAGAGTGTTACTATATATAAAAAATACCCATAAAACAACCGTGGTTGATGTTTGAAAACATTTATAATTCATAATGCTAAAGATATATTTTTTTTTCTAATTTCTATATAATATAATACTATATTATTTATTATAAAATATCATTAATTTCAATTTTGACATTATTAAATTAATATAAATTTAAATACACCAATATATATATATATATATATAATTATAATACAATCATTTCATAAATCCATAATATTTCATGTCTATATCTAAAATTCATGTAATAATATAATTAATCAAATTATATTTACATTTCATATTTTTTTAAAAAAATTATTTTATGTTTCTATTAATTTAGTAAATACATTATCAATGTGGTATTAGAATTTATGGTAATTTTCCTATCACAAAAAATTTAAAATAAATTACAATGATAAAATTAGTAATTAATCATTAAAATTAAAATTTAAAACAAAACATATAATTTTTTATCTTTATATAAAAATATTATTTTTCTAAAATTAATTAGAGTGAAAATTTATTTTAATTTCATTATTATTGTAAATTAATGGAAAATTTCATGGAAAATTTCCACCAATGGTATAAAGAGTTGACATTAAACATAAATTATTCCTGGTGTTTTTTAATTGGAAATTATATTCTATGATATTTGTGTTTTATTGATTTAAATAAAAATGAAAAACTTTTAAAAATTAAACCAATACATTTCATGAGGGCACTTATACATAGTATCCATTTTTTAACCAAACTAGACCCTTTAAAAATAAGACATGTTTTCTTTTCTTAATACATCTTCAATACTTTCTTTGTGACATGTACATTGTCCTTACCAATTTTTACACCCTGTGAAAAAAAATGTGGTAAGATCCTAAAAATCATACTAAGTGACATAATGAATGAAACCCATTATTCAAACTAAAACCCATAAAACATTCCCATAAATACATACATTTTCCCCATTAATAATGGATAATCATTTTTAAAAGATCATTATCTTACCTATTGAAATCCAAATGATTTCCATTAAAACTATTAAGCAAATATTTAATAAATAAGTATATAATTTGGTATATAATTATACGATGATGGAATAACCACATATTTGACTTCCATACATGCCACTCTTACCAATGGAATATACATATGACGGACCTAAAAACCCAATGCATAAGAGGAGATAATGTAACCAGACATCCATTATTTTTCATGTATCCACCAATCAATTTGAAAAGTACCATTATATAAACATGAATAAAAAAATAATTCAATTTTCAAAATCACACTCATGAAATTTCATTTTAAAAGATAAGAAAAAAATTAATGTATTTTAAATACCAATCTATTTTCAAAAAACCCATTTAAACATTTAATAATAAATATTTTTTTCCAAGAGTCCCAAAACACTCTAAAATTTATTAAATAAATTAAATAATTGACATTTTAAAACAATTATTTATATATAAATAAAAGATAATATCATTTTAAAAACATTTAAATGAATTTAATTGATTTTGAAAGATAAATCAATAAAACACATAAAACGTTTTTTAGTTAAAAAGTCCCTTATAGTGATTCTGAATCATCATGTAACTTTTTTATATTCCTAAATAATATATGCAAGATAATTTATAATTTCTTAAGAACCATGTTTTTAGGATAATTATTTGTTTCATATCACTTATTACCATGTCATAACAATTACTTAATTATTAATGTTCATTTTGGATGTTTAGTTTATATTGGGTATAAGAGTCCAAAAAGTCATTGGTATGTCGAATATGATCAAATAAGAAATTGGACCACGACATCCAAAATAATATTCATGAAACAATATTAACTTTTATACATAAAAATATACTTTTAAATAAATACATTTATATGTGTTTATGAAAAGTGAAAAATTATATAATCATAGAGACGGTAGGCCCTACCTATAAGAGAGTAACATTTCCATTTTCCATTGATCATCATGGAAAGTACGTATGATTTTTTCCTTTATAAAATGATCATAATATAATTAATATTATATTAATAATATAAATATCCATATATGTTTTATTCAGGTCATACAGTGCTTAATAATAAATCAAATCACTTCGTGGAGGTGATTGTTCAAAGATACGCACAAAAGACATTAACATATCAATTTTAATTGAATTATAAGTACCTAAATGAAATAATTTTTTTAAATGATCAGTAGTTTATGGATATAATATATAAAAATTAATTCTTTCATTATAACCAGTCATCCATGACGGTGATGGAAAATAAATTATATTGGTTCGTGGAGGTGATCATTCACACATATGGATAAACAATTAATAATATTCCAATTTGAAGTATGTGGCGATAGATTTAGGATATTCTATTAACATAATAACATATCATAATTTTAAGGATACCATATTTATTATTTCATCATGGGTGGAGAAAGATTGAAGGATGTGGAAGATGAAATAAAACAAAATCATTTAATTAAAAACGATACATCTCAATCGAACGATCTAATTTTATTCACACCATAAATATTATAAGGTGATTGTTATTCCCAAAATAAGATTTATCTACTTTTTCGGTATTCTTGGAAGGTATTTGAGAGTATTTTGGATGATTAAAATTTGTATTGAAGTGTGATGAAAATAGAAGAATGGGTTCTCTTTTATAGGAGAGGTGAGGGGAACTATTGGAATTCATCACAATAATAAATTAATATAAATTGACATTAATTAATAAATGGATCCAAAATGATTTAATTATAATTTATTATTATTATGTGTCTAATAAAATTTTATAATATAAAAATTAGATATGTTTTGACTATTTTTTAATATGTAACATTTTCTTAACCCTTATAACGAGTTATAATGATATCCTGTAATTTAAATTTGAGTGTTAATATAATTACTATAACATTAAAATAGACCAATAAATGAGTAATTTAATTAATTTTTATGACACATTAAAAAATATATTTCTGAATATTATAATTTTTATAAATTTTATATCATTTAATAACATATTATATATTTTTAAATATCATTAATGTCAGTTTTGACACTTGTATTTATTTGAATTTTTAAAAATAGACTAAAATTGTTCTATCTTGTAAATAACTATAATAAAACATTCCTACCATGTATAACTCATAAATAAAATTGTTGGATGACATATATTATACAAAATTATATTTATTTTATCATTTATTAATATAATTTATTTGAATCATCAATTAATGAAGGAAATTACTACATCATCATTATGTCAACATTTATTTAAATTATTGTTTCACTAAAAATTATAAATAAATTTACATGATGTCGGTAATAATTTTATCTTTATAAATATTATTTAATGTTCAATATAACCGTTTTATATCCTCACATTAAAATAATTACTTTTAAAAAACAAGGGAGGGACAAAATTTTTCGTCTTTGTGAATGTAACATTATAAATGTCTTACTCACCCACAAGGGTCTTCAAAAGTGTATAAAATAATAACAATGATAATTTTCTTCAAAAAAACTCGTCTAATAAAATTATGAGAAGTTTTATGCAGATTTAATGTTAGTTATAATTTTTTATAATAATTACCAGATTTATGTTTAACTATGGTAGAAATAATATTACTTATGTTTCTACTCATAATGTAAAAATATAAATAGTAACTATTTAAATAGTTTGAAAATTTTTATTTCATATATGGAATCCTTATTTCAAAATTAAGAACATGGAATTGATTGAAATTAATTAAAAATTAATCCCCTTGAGAAAATGATAAAACATATTTTAAAATAACATCGTTTAGAATTTCACAATGTTTTTATAACGAATTTCACTTTGAAATTGGTTCCAGTGAAATAAAATTTATTAAATGATAAAATATTTCCCAAATTATAAATTAAAAACATTAAAATATATAATTTAAAAATATTTATATTTGATGAAAATTTGTTTTTCAATTAAAATCCAAAATGTTTTCACAATTCATCCAAAAATGAATCTTATCAAAAAAATTCGAAAAATTAAACCAGATCAATGTTTGATAATAAAATTCTAATTATGATAGTTATTTTGTAATGTATAATTTATAATAGTAAAAAAATAGATTTAAAATTGGTGTGCCATAAAAAGGTGAAAAAACTACCATATTATAAATTACTTATTTTATTCATAAATGTGGATTGGTTTTTATATTATTTTTATAAAATATATAAGATGAATTTTAAATTTAAATTTAAATATATATCAAATATATTTCATTAATATAATCAAAAAAAAGTTATTTATCAAAATATTGGTATAAAACACACAATATAGTTATTATAGAATCATTTTCTTTTATTTCAAACAGGGTTTTACATTCACTTATAATAAATTATTAATCATAGAATTAATAATATAAACATGATTAAACAAAATTTTCATAATTCATTTATTATTGTTCATTCCCACCATTCAAATGTATTTGTTATAACAATTACATTAATATAATAATATTTAGTTGTTTTTTTTATAGTCGTTGGGGAGTACGATGTACACTATCAGACATAGTCATTCCATTTTAAAACTCATGATGTTACATTATCCTATATAAAAAATTTCATCATCAGAGTTTGATCTCGGGATCAAAAACTAGGTGTTTTCATATTCAAAGTATCATTCTCCAATGAAAACTTCTACTTCAATATAAAGAAAGTGATGTGATAAGGTCACGTGGGATGACACATATTAGTGTTCCATGCAGAAAACACAGATATAGATGAGAAAACTAACCATAATATTTATAAGGATATTAATATAAAATATTTTAATGAAAAATTTGACAGTCATAAATCCATAAATATAGGATTGGATAAGTGCATTGATTTATTAGTATCATATGTAAACAGATAACATTTTTGTTTCTAACTACTTTTAATAGAATTTATGAATTAATTTAATATTTGGACAGGGATCATAATGAAACATTCTTAATTTACAAGTATAGTTTCATACTCTAATTAATTTACCCCACAAACTCATGTTTTTATCTAAATGATCAGTATTTATGATGAATTTTTCATGTCTGAATCACTAGAGTCATATTCTATAGAATCAAATTATCCCGAAAAGAATAAAATTTTATAGCGTTGTCGTGAAACATTAGACAACAATGCAATGGTTAGGATAGAATAATATAATTCTCTAAAATTATTAATCCTTTATATGAATAAAAACTACATCAATCTCCAAACTTGAACTGTAATTCCCAATCTTCAATAAATACCATTCAAAAAATAACTATCCTAAAGATTCTTCAAAATGATCCAAACTATTATTAAAAGCCAAAATTTAGAAGGTTTTGATCACATTGTATTCCAAAATAATTTTTAACATTTATCTGAAAATTGCATCAATCCCACATTATGACTCATACCCAAAATTGTTTTCCCTATTAATCATCATGTTATGATAAACATTTCAATAAAGAACCTAAATCGCCACAAGATCATAAAAATTCATTGATTCTTATAAAAAGTAATTCTAAATTTACTTCTCAAATAAAATATCATATTTTGCTTTTTACCTTTTTAATATAGGTGTCCAAAACAGTGAATGTCTAACAAACCAATATTCATAACTTAATCCCCCGAATCATTTTTCTAATTGATAAATATAATTTTCCCAAAATCAACCAATTATATATATATTAAATAATTTTATAAAAAATATAATGTAATAATAATCTGGTAATTCAAAAAGGTTAGTTGTAGGTGGTGCACCATTATCACCATTCGGTTATAGGATCGATTCATGTGGCCTTCCTGAAGATGATTGGTTGTCACCCAACCCATGGTTTATCTCTTTTAAAATACAATATATTTCTTATAAAATAAAAAAAAATGATATAAGTCCTCATAAATAAACATAACTTGTTTTAACAATGAATGATATCTCAAAACATTCATTTCTCTTCCAAAAATATAATAACCCTTAAATACCTCAAAATTTAATGTCTCTAAAAATACAACTAATTGACCAAAACATTCATAATATAAATCCTAAAATTGGTTTAAAATAATTTATAATTAGGTTAAAATTTAAACTTATAAACCCACGATGATACCAATAACTCTTAATAAGACATCTTAATCTCAAAATATTTCTAAGTCATCCATTATTACCAACAGTATTGACCTAACATTAAATATAACATAATATTGTGTTTTTCATCGAGAATTCACATTTGAGGATCCTTTCAGGTTATATTTATATATATTTATGAAAATCTCTTACAAATTAAACACATACATTAAAAGTGGAAACATATAATTAGTATCCATTTCTTCCATCAATGTAAATCCGGTTAAAATAAGACATGGTTATTTTTATAAGCACATCATCAATACATTCCTTGTGAAATTTATATTGTTTTTACAAATATTTAATCAAAATGGTATTCATTGAAAAAATATAGTTTGAGAGAAAAAAAATTAAGCGACATGATGAATGAATACCATTATTTTTTTGAAAACCCATAAATCCTTCCTTAAAATCGTACATTTTAACCAAGAATAAGGGATCGTCATTTCCAAAACAAAATCATCTTTAATTTTGAAAAATAAAAAATTCCGCTAAATATCATTAGAAAACATATATTATATAAGCAATGAACTTGGTATATAATTATACTAAAATAGAATAACAAAACGTTCGACTTCCATACATGTCACTCTTACAAATGGAATAGCCAAACGACTAACATCCAAACCCAATTTTGTAGATGTTAAAACATTACCGCATGTCCTTAATAGAACACATAATAGACAATTAAATTTTCTAGTACTATTACATAATCCTAATTGATAAAATTTTTCAATTTTGATCATTTCAATAATAAAATTTCATTTTCACATATAAAAAAACATTTCTAGTTATTGAAATGACCAATCAATTTTGAAACCCAATTTAAAACATTTAAAATGACATTTTTTATTCAATGTGTCCCCAACAACAATGAAATATTTTAAAAAAATTAAAAAATTAATATAATAAAGGAATTGTTTTCATATAAATAAATTCTAATATTATATTAAATAATTTTCATTAATGAGAGATATTTTGATATATATATCATTGATAGACATAAAATTATGTTTTAAATAATGAGCCACTTACCGTGAGTCTGACTCATCACATGTAATCTTTATAAAGTTTAATAATAAGAATAAGTTCATACATACTTGATTGATAGAATTATTTTCATATTTATTATGACTTTTATACCAATAATAACCATATTATAACATTTAGTTAATTACTTTAGTTCATATTGTATGTTTTGACAATATGCGGTTTATGAATCCAAAACTACCTTGGTATGTCGAATACAATCAAAGAGAAAATTAGGACATCATATCCAAATTAATTTTCATGGAAAAATAGTAAATTTTATAAATAAACTATAAATTTAAATCAATATGTTTATTTATGGTTATGAAAAATTAAAAACTTTATAATCATTGAATCGGTATGGTCAACTTATGCATGATTAACATTTAGTTTTTTAATTGATCATTATGGATATGAGGAAAGAATTATTTTTTCATCCCATAATGATTATTATATAATTAATATTATTATATTTATCCTTTAAATATATTTATAAATATTATTCATGTGATAGGGATCTTAAAATCAATTTCATCACTTAGTGTAGGTGATAATTCAAAAATATGCACGAACGACATTATCATTTTTATGTTAATGGGATGTTAAGAACATGAATGATATATTATTATTTAATAATGATATATACGTAATAAATACCATATATAAACCTTATTTTCATCCTTATAACCATTCTTGAAAGAAAATTATTTAAAACAAATTATATCGGTTCGTGGAGGTGATAGTTAAGACGTACACATGAACGATTAATGTTTTACATATTTGACGGATCTTGAAGTTGATTTAGTTGATGTTATTAAAAAAATAAAAACTAATTATATTAATTATATAGGATATATTATTTAATATTTTTTGGATAATATTTTGGAGGTTGTGCAAGAATAAATAAAACATAAACACTTATATAAAAACCAATCCACTCCTTCAGACGATCTCATTTGATATACACCTTAAAACCTCTTAGGTGAGTGATTTATACCTAAAATAATAAATATATAATATGGTGAGGGAATATATAATGTGATATGGGAAGATCATGACCGAAGCAAATATGTTTTCAAGCCTAATGACAAGAGAATAATGGGTGTTCTTTTATATGGGATGGGACTGACACTCTTAGGATTGTTCAAAATATTAAATTAATATAAATTAATTTTCTAATAAAAATATATCCATATTGATTTATTTCTAATATGTGATAATTATGTGATGCATAATCATTATCCAAAAAAAATTATATATGTATTTCCTATTTTTTAATCCTTATCATTTTGATTAACACTTATTAATTCTTAATGTGATATCATATAATTTACAATTAGAGAGTTAATATAATTAATTTAAATTTATAAAAGACCAATAAATTAAAAATTTATGTAATTTTAGAACATAACCTAATTAATTGACCATATATTATATTTTTATATAAAAAATTATCATTTAATAAAGTATTATATATTTTAAAATATATTTAACATAAATTTTGACAAAATTCATTTGATGTAATTTTAAAAATATCATAACTACATGATATATTAAAAAACAATAAAAAAATTCCTCAAATTTATTTGGAATCTATAAAATTATTTTATAACATATATTTTGCAAAATTATATTTATTATTTCATTTTTAATATCATTTATTTTATTCTACCTTTAATGAAGCAATTACCTCATCATCATTGTGATGACATTTAATTTAATTGTTTTTACATAAAAATTATAAATAAATAACCATGATGTAGGTAATAATGTTGTATTTTAATTTAATATTCATATTTGAAGTTATCCCATTTTAACCCCTTATTATAATTAAATTACTTGTAAACAGCAATGGTTGGAAAAAAAATTCTTCTCTTTGAAAATAAAATTATAAATTTATTACTAACACTGAAGTTTCTTCTAATGGGTAAAAATTCTACCTAGGGGATTTTATGGTCGAAAAACACTCATCCAATAAAATTATAACAAGAATTTGGGTGATTTTATATTAGTTATAAAATAAATTTTTTCTATAATAAAACAATTTACTTTTATCCATGGTATTAAATATATTACTAAAGTTCCTATTAAGAATAATCAAAATTAAAAGGGACCTATTTATATAATTTAAGACTTCTGATAAAAATTATGGAATAATTTTTTCCCAATTCTAATCAAATAATAAGAAACAAATTAATGAAAAATTAATTCCATTAATGATACAAGAAAATAAAACCTTAGAGTAAAAACGTTCCACAATCCACAGTATTTTTATCCAGTTTCAATGTGATATTGATTAAAATTACCTAAATTAGATTAAATGATAAAACATGATATAATTATTATAAGGATCTGGCATTCAACATTACATTGTCATTAATTAATTAAATAATTCACAACCAGGATCATTTCAGGTTTAGAGATTTATAAAATTATATCACAACTTATACATAACAACATGAATATTACATGCAGACACTTCTACAAAAGTATCCAATTTTTTCATTAAATAAAAAGTCTAAAAAATGAAACATGATTAGTTCCACGATTTAAACTACATGACTTTTCCTTGAATCCCATCCGTGACAATATTCATTCATTTTTCCTATGAAAAATGTTTCAACAACTTCAGACTATCATAAAAATATTAGTAAGGCATACATAAATAAGTAAAACTGGTAGTTTTTCAAAACAACCAGTAAATCATTAATACATTATCATAAATTAATAAATTTCACCTTTATGAAGTTTCAAAACACTTCACTTAAAATAATCTCATTGCTTATCTTTTTTTGTAACCAATATATTAACATAAACACATAGAAACAACGTATATCATATAATGGTATATTTGGACATAAACATAGTTTAATTGAATAGCCATACAGAAGACTTACAGACATATCACTAAATGGAATAGCAATATGGACGAAATCCATACCCAATGGATTGGAGGTTATAAAATAACCACTCATCTGTGGTTTATCAATGTACCACCTGGTATTTGGTTTAGCAAGAAACCACCCGTTAAATGTACAAGTACCATTATATAATCATATAACATAAAATATTTAAAATATCAACATTTCACTAAAAAAAATCATTTTAAATCACATGAAATCATTTCAAGATGTTCAAATACTCAACCAAATTCAAAAACCATTTTCAATATAAAACACCCAAAAAGAAATAAGGTATTTCTTTTCCAATTTAAAAACATTACGGCTTATAGAGGATGCTAAATAATGATTAAGGCGGCGAAGAGGTCTTTGTAAATGAAAACGTTAAAAATAATTATTTTGTAATTTAGTAAAATGATTTGTAGATTAAGGATTCCCTTTGAATGAATGTTAAATTAAAAGGAGTTTATTATACACTGTGTAAAATAAGTAGGAGTATATTATTATAATATGCCTCAAAGAAAGGAAATTGAGAAGAAGTCCCTTACCTCGAATCTGACAGGTCTTGCATGGTACTTTTTCTTCCAAAATAATAAAAAGATATTAATTTATTATTTCTTTAGAACCTTTTTCAATTATATTATTCCTTTTATATCCATTATTACCTTTATATAATAATTAGTTAGTTATTTTAGTTCCAATAAGAAATGTTTTCAACGTTCAGAACAAGAGTAAAATGACCATGTTATAATTAAAAAGTGTCCATGTGGTAAATTTTCCATTATCTATAGAATTATATTCATGATTTATATATCTTATATATCATATATATCCTGTATATATGTATTTATAATATTCCATAGCATTATGAAATAAGAAATGAAATGCACCGTTTATTGAAACGGAAAGCCGTACATACACATGAACGCTACTTTCATTTCATTTTAATATTTAATGGAATGAAAACTGAATAAAACATAATTATATTATAATTACAGTATAATATCACAAATATTTTCATTAACTCCATCGTTTAGTCATTCCATGTATGGTATGAATGATTTATTTTAGTTTGAGGAGGCGGTAGTCTGTACTTCCTCAAATGAAATTATTGTATATATACAACATGAAATAAATAAAGGTATATTCTATATGAGATTTATAGAAGTTTAAAGATAAAATAAATATCATAAATTTCATATATAATTACAGTTCCATTATAATTTCTTCCATGATAGGTTGAAGGATAAGATTGAACAATCATCGCTTCATGAGGTAGTAGTTCGCCGTCCAAATAAATAGTATGTCCTATACCCATTTGACCAAGGTGTGTGTAAGTGTAGTTTGAGTCCTTATCATAAGAATGAACTATAATATTGATGATTAATTTTTTATATAATCAAATAATAATATGATCATATGAAGTGAAGAATTAAAAATAAAGGATAGAAACTTGAGATAAGACATTACCTCAAATCAAGAAACTTCTTTTGATTGGATCCAAAGGGCTACCTTGAATTTTCTTTATGAATAGGGGAAGGAATTTTGGATGAAGAGAGGGATTTTGAAAGCTTATTTGAAAAGTTTATGAATTATCCAAGGGGGGATAGGTGTGATTAAGGGTTAGAGGTGATTCCCTTCTATAAGAGGGAGGATGGGTGATTTAAGAATATCTTTAAATATTATTTTATTATAAATTGTATTTCAATTATAAAACAGAAAAATTTTAATTAGTTCTAAGATAAGATGAATTTATGTTAAAAAAGTCCTCCAATAATAATTAAACAAGATGTGGTTATTTTTTTAATTCTTAACATTTTTTATTTTACCCTTTTTTACTCTAACCAATTTATCAAGCATTTAAAATTTTGAGAATCTAAATAGTTACCAGAACCTGAATAATTTCGCATTAAAGAGTCAATACTAAAATTTAAGACCTATGATAACTTTTTGGTAGAAAATTATATACTTTTTAATTTTATAATATTTAATAAAATATTATATATTTCAAAATATGAATTATTTTAATTTTGACACTATTCATATAATGAATTTTTTAAAAATCAGTAACGTGATTACATTAGAAAAACATCATTAATACAAAGATAAAATTAAATATCATCCAGAAAATTCTGGCATGACAACAAAATAACAAAATTTCATTTATTTGAATATTTATTATAATATTTTTTTATCCATTATCAATGAAATAATCACTACATCACCATTGTGTCATAATTAAATTTATTTATTTAATGTCTAAAATTTATAAATTAAATAACTGGATGTAGGATATATTTTATTCATTCAAATTAATATTTATAGTAGAAGATATCACTTATATACCATGATGTATTTGTTTTACTAAAATATATGTGTTTAGGTTATATTTTCCTTAAACATTAAATTAGAAGAAATTAAATGTCATTATCACACCAAATTGGCTCAATGGGGTCCTACAATCGACCCAAGGATATCCATGGTTTGGAATATCTTATCTAATATGATTAGGACAAGTGTTATGGTAATTTAAAATAATTGTAATATTATTTTTTACCCTTATTTACAAGATTTACCCTTAAACCATAGTAATTAAAATATTTAGTGATGTTACTATTCATAATGTCCAAAAATAAAATTTACCTATTTACATTATTTGGACCTCAGGATTCCAAATATAGAATCAATTTTTTCCAAATTCAAAACACTGATGTTGTGAATTTATTTAAAATTAATTCCACTTGTCAAAACGAAAAGTGTGGATTTTTTATGTAAAACTACCAAAATATTGACATGTTTTTATGTCGAAGTTCAGAGAGAAATTACTTCTAATGACCAAAATTGGATTAAAAGTTAAATTTATAATACAATTAAACTTTAATACAAATTAAATGTATAATATATCTATATAAAAATAGACTAAGAGGGAGTTTTGACTTAAAATGTAGTATTTTTTCACTATTCATTAAAAATGAACATTATCAGAAAAATACTAAACATTTACCCAATGATAAAATTGATTTCATACTTCTAAAGATAATGTTTATTTTTTCAAATTGAATATATAAAAGTGAAAAAAATATATTTAAATGGGGTTCTAAATCAAAAGGCAGTAAAATGACCTTTTAAAAATATTAGAGTTTTTCAATCTTAAAACTAGATTCTTAATCATTTTAAGGCATTCTTTTTTTTGGATAAAATTAAAAACATTTAACAATCATGTACAATAATAATATTTTTGTTAGTTATTGACACTCTCTCTAGTACAATGACTATGTGTTAACTACAATTTAAATACTATTTCAATTATAATATTTTTCACTATAACTCAACATTGTGTGCAATGTAAGATTGAAGAGAAATCCATTTTTTTGTATTGAGTATGATATCATAAATATCATCCCCATTAATATAAAATTAATATTTAATTAACAAATATTTAAAATTATGAAAATGTTATATTCTTTATTTACCTGGAATGTTTCATCTATCCCTCCTTTTGGGAATTGCAACCCCGAAATTCTATTCACATATAAAAAAAGTTGTTTATTTATCCCTCCTAGAATTTTCAGATTCACATGTTACCTCTTCAACCATATGGATTTTCCCAAAAAAAATTACCTAAATAATTACTATTTTTTTCAACACTTTCTCTCTTTAGTCATGAATCTTTTTTGGTTATTCCTCATAGGATAGATTCTCTTCTAACTGAACGGCCTCTTTACTCAATACATGTGACGGATCTGGTATATACATTATTAAAATTGAAACCTGAAAGAAATTATGTACCTAACATAAACATGGAGGTAAATCCAATTTGTAGGCTACTGATCCAACTTTTCCCAGATCTCATAGGGTCTAATAAACCTTGGACTCAAGTTTCCCTTATTACCAAAAAAATCAAACTTTTCCATGGTGAGAAAGACATGATCACATGCCTAAATAGAAAGATATTTCCTTTGGTTGTCTGCATTACTTTTCATCCTGTTCTGAGCTCTTCTCATGTGCTTTTGAATCAACAGAACTTTTTCTTCCATATCATCTACCAATTCTTGTCCCATCAACTTCCTTTAACCTACATCATCCCAAAAAGATGGATCTTGACAACACATTCCATATAATGCCTCGAATGGGGCCATATATATTCTATAATGAAAACTTTTATTATAAGAAAACTCAATCAAAGAATGATGTTGGTCCCAACTTCCCAAGTAATCATTTGATGAAGCACATAGCATATATTCTAATGTTTGCATTTTTGTTCGGACTGACCATATGGTTGAGGATGAAAAGGTTTATATAAATTTATTTCAATACCCAACGACTTCTAAAGGCCCTTCCAAAAGTTAGAAGTGAACCTAGGATCACGATCATATACAATAGAGAGGGTAACTCCATGTAACCTGACTATCTATATAATGTACAATCGAGAATGATGATCTAGAGAAAAAAGTATCATGAATTGGATGTAAATGAGAAGACTTAGTCAATCGATCTATAATAACCTAGATTGCATTATTACCTTGTGATTTCTTCGTTAATCCCATAACAAAGTCCATGGAAATATTTTACCATTTTCAGTCATGCACTGATAAAGGCTAAAGCATCCCATTCTGTATCTTTCCTTCTTCTATAACCTGTTGACAATTCAAACACTTCAGAGTAAAGACACATATATATCTTTTAATTCCATCCCACCAGTAATACACCCCATGATCTCTGTATATCATAGTACTAAAAGGATGAAATGAAAATGGATAACTATGAGCTTAATGTAACAACTCTTTCTTCAACTATGAATCATAAGGCACACATAACCTCTTTCCAAACCTCAAACACAATCATTATAACATTAAATTTCAGGAAACTTACCCTTCTGAACCAATTGTACCTTTTTATGAAACTCACTGTCTTCAATATATGATTTCTTTATTCTGTTTGCTAGAGACAATTTCATAGCCACCTGAAACAAAACTAAGGAATCTCCAACCCCAACAACTTCTAATACAAAATAAATCAAATAAAATTCCAAATGATCTCATTCCCAACATCCAAAGGGTAATGTAGCATTACATTTTTGACACAATGAATCAGCGACATTATTTTCTATTCACGGAATGTAATGAAATCATGAAATCATAACCTTCATTAACTACAACCATCTCCTCTATCTCAGGTTCAATTATTTTTGAGTGAATATATATTTAAAACTATTGTGGTTAATATATATTTTGCATTTTACTCCGTAAAAATGATACATCTAAATTTTTAAATCTAAATTAACAGTAGCTAATTTCAAATCATATGTAGGGTAATTAAACTAATGATTGTACAAATATTGAGAATAATAATCAATTACCTTCTTATTGTGTATTCTGACAGAACCAAGTCCATTCAATGAAGAATCATTATAAATAACAAACTCACAATTTCAAGAAGGTAATTCCAAAACTAGAGCATTCACTAATCTTCTTTTCAATTCATGAAAAAAATCATCACTGTCTTTTGCCCAAATAAATTTAACACCTTTTAAATTTAACTTACTCAGTGGGATAGATAACCATGAAAAATTATCTACATACCTTCAGTAATATCATTCAAAACTAAGAATACTATGAAGATATTTTATATATCTATGTATTGGAAACACTTCAACAACTTTTTTTATAGTAGGATCAACAGTTATGCCATTTTTTTTAAAAATGTGACCAAGGAATGAAATTTTTTGAAACCAAAACACAGTAATTCTGAATTTCCCATACAATTTTATTTTCATTATGGTCGGAAAGACAAACCTTAAATTACTTTAATGTTCTACTTTACTTTTAGAATATACCAAAATGTCATCATTAAACACAACCAAAAACATATCTAATACCTGACATAAAATTCTATTCATAAGATCCAGGAATACATCAGGTGTATTGGTTAACCCAAAAAGTATAACTAAAAATTATTAATGGCCAAATCTAGTACAAAAAACGGTCCTAAGATTTTCTTTTTTCCTTTACATTCATCTGTTGGTACCCCAACCTCATGTCAATCTTCGAAAAATACTAAGTACCCTGAAGATGATCAAACAAATGATCAATATAAGGAAAATGATACATTTTTTTAATTGAGATATTATTAAAGGATATATAATCAATGTAAAGTATCATTGAACAATATTTTTTTAAACAAAATAGACCGAAGAACCCCATGGTGATGTGCTAGAACGAATGAAATGTTTATGTAATAACTCTTGAAATTGATTCTTTAACTCTAAAAGATCAATTTCTGTCCTTAGACAAGGGGGTTTTGAAATTGGATAAGTATTGGGAACTAAGTCAATAGTAAATTAAACATCCCGATTAAGTACAATAACATAAAACTCATCATGAAGAACATCAAGATACTGTTTTACTATTGGCACATCAATAATGGGAATAGTTCCCTTTTTCAGCAATATGTACAAGATAACATTCATTTCCATCTTTTATTAATTTCTCAACTTCCTGATATGTTATCAAATTTAAGAGTTAATTATTATATACAGACAAAAGTCTTTCTGAAAATAAGACTCTTTAGCTCTGTAGTCAATCTTATTATGGTAAATAAAAAGTCTATCCATTCCCAAAATAAAATCAAACTCGACTAATGAAAAAATAGTAAGGTTTGCAGGTAGATTACTTCCATAGAAAAGGACATGAATCTTCTTATAATTTCATATTTTCTCAACATATCCTCTAGGTGTTTTTACCAAAAGATCAGTATTTGTATCTTGAGGTGGGATTCCAAATTTTTATTGAATTTTTTCTTAGAAATGAAATAATGTGTAGATAATGAACCAAACAACACATTTGGATAATCTGAAAAAACAAACAATGTACCTAATACCAATTAATTTGATGGTCCCTCATAAACTTATGTAGTAAAAAATATTTCTGCACACACTTCTTCTTTTGATATGCCTTGTTTCCACCCTAGGTAATCAAATTTGCACACACATTGGCATAATTCCCATACTCATTGCAACTAAAACATCTTAACACTGGCCATTAATTTCCTGCTTGATCGTATTATTACAGTTACAAGAAATATTACTAGTCTTACCATAATGGAATCACATTTCAGATATTGAGAGACATTCTTCAGGAATCATTTTCCACACTTCTCACAAGATGGAAATTTAATTTTCATACCTACAGAACTCATTAATGAATACATTCCTTTTTTCGGCCAAATAAACCTCTTCTTTTTCATGCTCTAATTGAATATTTTCTCATTAGAAAGATCCATTTATAATATCTCAACACATCTGAAAAGTTTCTCATAGTTTTTGAATTTACGAGAGGAAAATTCATTTCAATTTATGAACATAAATCCTGTGTAAAACCCATTAATCATACTATCAATATCTTGGATAAAATTTGAAGCATAACTTAAAAGTCAAGTGAACGTTTCTTTATAAGCATCCACTAATTCATCCTCCTAAATAAGTTACGAGAATTGTTTTCCATAATATGTCATACCACATTTGAGAGAAATTTATCAAGAAATTTACCTTTTAAATCTTCCCGACAAAGATCATTATTATCATTACTCTCCCTGATTTTTTTACCATAGAACCACGATTATCAGAATCTCTTTCAAAATAGACAACAACAAGTCTAATATTTTGATTTTCTATAAACCCCATTATATAAAATACATTTCTTGTGCTTTGATCGACTATTTATCTTGCAAAAGGTTAGATGATCCTTTGAATGATGGGGGTTGTTGCCTCATGAAATGATCTACTATAGACATATACCTCTGTAGTTGATCTGGTTGATCTCATGCATGAACACCACCACCATTTACATACAGATTCAACTCTTTTATCATTGTAACAAATTGTTCAGTTATAATTTCGACCATCTCATGTTGCTGATTTGGAAGGTTGTTTTCCTCTTGATGTTGTCCCAAGATAGATTCCCTCTTTCCTCTATACTAAACCCCTCTAAACGTAGAAATATCTTAGGTGATGCAATAAAGATATATTTAAATCCTATTTTAGTTCAATCATTCCATAAATTAATTTATGGATGTTAATTTAACAATATCACAGCTCCTAACGTTTTCTAAACTGGCCTATGAAACCAACTATAAGGACCCAACCTTAAACATTGCAAAATATTGGATTATGTAAATAATTCACATTGAGGATCTTTTCAGGTTTATAGATTTATAGAATTTGGTCATATGTTTTACATAAGCACTTGAATATTATAGGTAGACCCTTCTAGTCAGTATCTTTTTTTCATAAAATAAAAACATTAAAAAAACAAACTTGTTTAATTCCATGATTCAAACCAAAAGACATTTCCTTGAATCTTATCAATGACACTATTAATCTATAAGTCCTTTGAGAAATCATTAAAAACAATGGAAAATAATAAATCGATCATTAAGTGATACATAATAAATGAAAACTATTAGTTTTTCAAAACAACATGTAAACCATGAATAATTTATCATAAAGTAATATATTTCACCTTTAAGAAGTAGAAAAACACTTTATAGAAAATAAGATCACTGTTTACCTTTCATTTTAACCAATAAATTACATAAAACCTATAAAAAGAAACATATATCATATAAATGTAGCATGGGACATAAAAATACATTAATGGAATCACCATATGGTCAACATCCACACATATCACTAAATAGAATAGCCATACGACCAACTTCCATACCCAATGCTTGGGTGTTTATAATGTAACCACCCATCCATCGTTTATCACAGAACCGCCCATCATATGGTTTATCACATAACCACCCGTCTAATCTCCAAGTACCATTATATGTTGATATCACATAAAATATTTCAAATAAAAACATTTCACTATTAAAATTTCATCTGTAATCACAAGAAATCATTTTATTATGTTGATATACTGAATCCATTTTAGAAACCATTTTCAATAACAAATCACCCAAAAAAGGAATAAGATATTTCTTTTCCTTTTAAAAAAATAAGGCTTATAAAGGATGACATATAACGATTACTGCGGTGGAGTGGTCATTGTCGCTGCAAACGTTAAAAAAAATCATTCATCAATATGTAAATTTCTTCATAGAAAAAATATTATATTTAAATGACTGTAAAATTAAAAGGGTTAAATTAAACACCATATAAACTAAGGAGTTGTATATTATCAGAATATTCCTAAATGAAAGGGGATTTCGACAAAGTCCCTTACATAGAATCCAACTTCTATCATATGTTCCATGTTCCTCTTAAATAATAAACTAAAGTTAATTTCTACATTATTGAAAACTTTTTTCAATTTTATTGTTAATTTTATATCAATTATTACCTTGCTAAAATAAATAATTAATTAATTGAGTTCATATCCGACATTCTATCGATGTTTGGAACGTGAGTCAAAATGAACATGTTGTAATTAGAAATAGTCCATTATGTCCAATTTAAATTATATATAGCATGATATTAATGATTTAGATATCATATATATCATATATATCTGGTATAGATGTATTTATAATAGTTCATAGAATGTGGATATAAGAAATGAAATGTACCATTTAAGGAGATTGTAAGTAGTACGAACGCAAGAACACTACATTCGTTTGTTTTCATATTTAAAGAAATGTGAAAAAAATAATAAATAGGTATATTATAATTCAATTATAATATAATATATATATATATATATATATGTTCATTATCTCCATCCTTTATAAGTTCCATGTATGGCATGAACAATTCGTATTACATTGAGGGGTGAAGTGTGCATCTCCTAAAATGAAATTATTTTATATACACTACATGAAAAGACTAAAGGTATGTTCTATATGATAATTTCAAAAGTATAGAGGTAAAATAATTATCTTATATATCATATATAATTACAGTTCCATCATAATGGCCACCATAAGTGGTGGTAGGAGATGATTGAACAATCATTGTTTTGTGAGGAAGTAGTTCGCCGTCCACAGAAAAAATATGTTCTATACCCATTAGATTTATGTGTGTGTAAGAGTAGTTCGAATGATTCTCATAAAAATAAAAATTTATATTAAGAATATTTTTTTTTATATAAACAATGAATAAGATGATCATTGGGTGTTGAAAAGGAAAAATAAATGTATGTAACTTGAGATATGATGTTACCTCAAATAGGGTATCTTCTTTTTATTTGAGACAAAGGGATATCTTGAATTATCTTTTTCCTTGAGGAAGGATTCTAGGTGGAATAGAGACATGTTGGGAGATTATTTGGGCAGATTTTGGACTATACAAGGGGTCTTGAGAGGTGTGAGTAAGGGTTATAGGTTATGCCCTTTTATAAGAGGGAGGAGGGGTATATTGGGAATATCTTGATATATTATTTTATTATGATTTCTATTTCCACTATAAATGAGTCCAATTTCTATTAGTTATAATATAAGATGAATATAAGTATAAATAAAATCATCCAATAAGAATTATAACTGTTTTTTATATTTATAATCCTTAACATTTTTTATTTAACCCTTATTACTCTTATCGATTTATCAAGAATTTAAACCATTAAGAATCCAAATAGTTCCCAATGATTTAAAATATCCAATTTAAGAGTTTATAATAAATATTTAGACTTATGAAAACTTTTTTTTTCAAATTAATAGATTTTTTGGAATTTTATAATATTTAATTAAATAATTTTTATTTTAAAATATGATTTATGTCAATTTTGACACTATTCATATCAGGACTTCATTAAAAACCCATAAAAACATGATTAGTTTGGAAAAACATCATTAATAAAAATAAAAAATGTAAATATCATCCAAAAAATTCGTGGATTACATCAAAATAACAATATTACATTTATTTTAACTTTTATAATATCATTTATTTATATCTTTTATTAATGAAGAATCACTCCATCACCAATGGGTTAAAATTAAATTTATTTATTTACTGTCTAGAAATTATAAATAAAATAACATGATGTTGGAAATATGTTTATATTTTATTTTAATATTTATTTTCAAATATATCACTTATATAACACAAAATAATAAAAAATCACTAAAAGACATATGTTTAGGATATATTTCCATTAACATTAAATTAAAAATTATTAAATGTCATTTTCACACACAAGTGGCTCCATTTGGTCCTAAAATTGACCCGAAGATGCAAATGGTCAGACATATCTCAACCAATAGGGTTGGGAAATGTGTTTGGGTAATTTAATTTTATTATAATATTATCTTTTACCTTTATTTACCAAATTTACCCTTTAACCATGGTAAATAAATTATTTATTAAAGTATCTATTGATAATATACAATAATAAAAGATACTTATTTACACAATTTGGATAACCTGATACCGGATATAGAATCCATTTATTCATAATCAAAACACATAAGTTGTAGAAGTTAATTTAAAATTAATTCTCATGGTCAAAACAAAAAAAAGCATGTTTTTAAGAAGTTAAAACTACCAAAATATTGACATGTGTTTATTTCCAATTTCAATGTGAAATTACATCCAATGAACATCATTGGATTCAATGGTAAAAATATAATATAATTACACATTAAAACCAATTAAATATAAAATATAACTATTTAAATAAATTAGATGAAAATATTGTTTTGAATTCAAATACAATATTTTTCACTATTAATTTAAATGAATGTTATCAGAAAAATTACAAAAAAAATCCCAAAGTAAATTTTGATGTCATGTTTCTAGATAAGAAGTTTATTTTTTCAAATGAAACTTTTAGAAGTGGAAAAAACTATATTTCAAAGGGGTTCTCCATCAAAAGGTGGGTAATCTACATTTTAAAAATATTAGAGTTTTCAGGATTAAAATTAGATAGTTCTGTTCATTCCTACCAATACAATGACTCTGTGTTCGACTACCATTTAAAATAATAAAATCATATTATTATTTTTCTGTATAACTCAATGTTGTGTGCAACGTATGATTTTAGAAAAATCCATTGTTGGGGGTTGAGTACACAATCTGAAACAACATCCACTTTAATGTAAAATTAATATTTAATTCAAAAATATTAATAAATATAAAAACAATATTCTTTATCTACCTATGATTTTACAATTATACATTAAAGTAATTAATATATTTAACTAAAACTAATAATATATTTGGTGACAAAGTTGTTTTCAATTAAAATGTTTTATTTTTTTTAATATTCATCACAAATTTATTCATATATGAAAAAAAATCTCAAGCAATTTAAATTTTTGATATTCCACTTCTAAAAATTGAAATTATTTTTTCAAATAGAATTAGCACCACTAAAAATATTAGAAATAAAATATTTGCACCATCAAAATTTGGAAAAAATGCCATTTTGGAATATACTTCCTTTATTCTTAAAATTGAATTTTTTGTTATGTTATGTATAAAGTATACAAAAGATAAATTTTTATCCTTAAATTAAATATATTTTATAAAATTTCATTAATATAGTATAAAACTGTGATTTATTAAGTAATTGGTACAAAACACACATTTTCACTTTTAAATATTTTTTTCAGAAAAACATTTCATTTAATTTTAATAAGGGATTTATAATCGTTTGTAATAGATTTTTAATTGAATAATTAATTATAAAAACATGTTTAAACAAAATTTTCCTAATTCTGTTAATTCTGTTAATTCCCACAATTCTAAAAAATATGTTATATTAATAACATTTAAATAATAATATTTACTTCGTTTATGCTCAATGTGGTGTAAAATGTACGCTATCAAAAATAGTGATTACTTTTAAAAAAATTGAATGTTACAAAGCCGAACCAGTTCTAATAATTTGTAGGAAGATAATTAAATGAATTTATCAAATACGGTAAAGGAATATTTTGGTTATATTATAAAGCCATATTGTATTTTTAATCATAATTACTTGATTTTGTAATTAAAATAGTGATAAATTTTACCAATATTTCTATTCATAATAACATAAAATAAAATTGTAATATTTACAATATATGAAAAAATAATTCCAAATGGGAATTTCTTTTTTCAAATTAAATCCAAATTTATAAGTAATTTATATTAAATGAAACCGACAAAATTTGATGAAAAATGATTTTCTAGAAAATTCTATATTTATGGCCAAAATGGACCATATAATAAAATAATTTCATGTAATTATTTAAATGAAATGGTTTAAAAATTATATATAAATAAATCCTAGGCTAATTTATTATTAAAGTCACAGTATTATGGGGTTTTTCTGTTAAAATAAATGGCAGTTTTACAATAATTTTCAGTTTTATATATTCAAAAAATATTAATCATTTCATAAAATTACCAAATATTTAAGCATATAGAATATAGAAATTATGAACTCAAAATTATATAATTATCACATATTAATATTTTAATATGTTCTCACAGTTTTTTAAACTTGTTGTTACATTAAAAAGAATCTATCAATTAAATTCATTTATTGAGAAATATATCATAAATTCATGGGCTATTGAATTATACCCCCTTATAAGAATTAATCTCTTACAAAACAACCACTATAACAAAAAAACATCATATGAATCAACAATATAAAATCCTTATCTACCTATGTAGTTTCCTAAATTTTAATATTTCATCAACAAATTTTACCAGATGAGTGGTCTTGATTCAAACAACATTCTATCTACGATCAAGAATTTCAACTTTGTCTTCAATATAATATATATCATGCTACAAGGGTGTGACATATCAATTCATTACATGGGAATTTTTTTCTGCAATTTCCAAGGATATATATATTGAAAAGATAGTGAACATGAGAAATATTGGATTTTTGTACTGAGTCAAAATCTTTCATTGCAATGTGATCCAAAATTTTGATGTAACAAGTATATCTACGACTCATCTCTCACTTAATACAAAATATAATATCCTTATTGAAAGTATATTTTCATAGGAATTAATTATCACTATCTTTGAACTATATATATCTATTTTGATAGTGAGTATATATTTTTTTGGCATTGAGAAACCCATTTCTGTTGTTTAATTAATAAAATTATCTATTCAATATCATTAGATGGATTATGCCCCCAGCAGATTTCTCTCTTAAACATTGACCCAACACAATGGAGTTATCCACTTACTTCTATAGAGGTCTTTATAAGGATCTATTTGCATGATAAGTGAATGTTTTTTAAGAAAATTACTCAAAAGAATATTTTTAACCAAACCACCATTGGAATATATATATATATAGAAAGGTATCATCATAGATTATTGAGTTTTTATGTTCTTCTAGAATTGAACATACATCTATGGATGATAAAAAATAGCTTAACTCAACTATATATCATAAAATTTCTGGTCGAATATCCAACAGATGGTGGTAAACCTCATATCCTAATTAGATATAATTGAGAGTGATACTCTTTGAAATTTAAAAAATTACATAATGTATTACCTAGTAATATAATAAAGATATAAATTTTTAATAATAGTGATAATATTTTCTTATTTCATAAGAAAACAAACTACAACCTAAATTTTATTGTTCTATTTAGATGTTTTGGAGAGAATTATGATTAAATACATTGTAATATTTTTCTATTTTTATTATGGTATAGGTAGTACCATTAACAAACCCAAAGACTTATATCACTCCTAATTAAACTTCTGACACAACAATATTTTGGATATATGTTTGAAAATATCTCTTTTAATGTTATCCCACAGGAAATGTTGTATTAAGACTCTTTATATCATTGTAAATCAATGATGAATAGTGAATGATGAGAAATGAGTATCATACATATTTTTTTTAAAATATGTTTTTTATGGGACACATACACATTTCTATATCATTATCATCTAGCAATATCATTGTAAAACTCATGATCATTTGTCACCTAACTCTACAATTACACATATTCCTTTTTCCATCATATGCTTTCATAGATATATTGTAGACCAACTATATGTGAAAGACAATTTTTATCCACTTTTTTCAAAGAAAAAACTTCTAAAAATACATCTATATTATTTCTATTTCAGTCCTCATCATTTAAATTATTTTATGTTAATTTTAACTAAGGGAATTATGTACCATAATTCAATTCCCATAGTGGTAATTTATTAGGAATTTATTATCTTTGATCAAATCCAATTATATTTTATGTCCAAGGTTCATTTATTTGGTTTTAAATAAATATATTAAGATTTTAAGATCTTTATATATGGTAAATATTTATCCATATTGATAAATAATCTAAATAGTCAATGAAACATTTTCTACTCCCAACTCCAAATAATTAGTGACATATGTTTTCTCATGAATTTTTAATTTGTGGAAGGAATATGTTGTCACAACATCATCATACGTGGGGACATATAATAAAAAAATCTTTGATGCATCACTATTGATCATAAGACTTTCTCCATTTTAGTGTAATGTAAGCATATTCATATTGATCAACCATCCCTTTAATGGTTTGATACTATCCACAAGTTCATCTATCCAAATAACCTAAACCATTCCCAGGCAACTTGTTGAGTGGGAATATTGGCATGGTAAATTTCCCAAAAATAGTTTTTAATATATAAGAAAACCATAACATCTATAGATCATTGTTATTCTGGTTAGATAAAGGAATTTTCTATTATATTTTTTTTAAGGGTGTTCCAATATACTGTCTCTTGAAAATATATTACCAAATAATGAGACTTCCTTTTGACATAATTTCTACATCATGAAATTGGGATACTAATTATCATTCTTCTAGATCCTCAACAAACTACATGAATATTAATCATTATATTACTTTCTAATTGATCATATAAGAATATTAACAATAAATGATACTAAATACTAGTCAAGTTACTCTCTGAAAACCCTATTCATTACATCCATGATTATAGTAGGATCATTATTATCTTCTAATAGAATTACTATAAATTTAAAATAAACATACCCCATATGATAGATTATCTACAATATATTTGAATTCTTGAACATTATATAATAATATCAAGATCATTGATTAATATTGGATAAATTTTTATCTCCTACAAATTTTTCAAATATATTATCAATAATGGGTTTATGATAATTTTTATTTATATGTTTTTTTATGTTCCCAATAATTTGTTAAAAAACACATTGACCTATCCTTCTTCTAAATAATTAGAATAGGTACACCCCATGATTATATACTATCATTAATGGATTTTTTATCATTTTTTCACTATAGTTTCTGTACAATTCCAAAAAAACCCATGTAGGTAAATTCTATAAAGATTCATTGAAAAATGTGTAATTTCAGGTATGACTTCCATTAAAAAATCATTTTCATGATTTAGGGGTAGAAAATGAAACTCTTCTAGAAAGATATAATAAATCATTCTTACAAAAAGAATATAATTATTTTGAATTTATCATTACCCATATGAGATAAATAACCCCCATTAGTCTGTATGAAAACCCATATGATGGAAGTAATTTCCATGGGGCTTTTAGTTACATCTTCCTACAAGTCATCTATCATTGTCGATTTTTACTATCAACAATTACTTCCCAACCTCTTTAGATTATAAAATGATAGATCCCATCTATTACCAATACATCATCTACTAAAAAAAATAACATAATTCCAAAGAATTAAATTTCCAAAAAAAAAATTATAACTGATATATATATATATTTAGATGAATTCGTTCAATAATTAAGAGTTTTCACTACTAACCTAAAATCTAATAATTGAGGTGTCGATGTTATACCCATAGATATTTCATTAGATATATAAGTGTGGTTCAAACCTGAATTAAATGATACATTTTCTCTTCTTGAGTGTATAATAAGTATAAAATTTACCACATTGCTAGTAACATCCACTTAAATTATAGTAATTCCATATGTTTTCCCTTACCTAATAATATTCTTCAATTTAATTTCCCTAAATGCATGGGGAATTGGTTTGAATAATAGTCTATCTATTTTCTGTTAAAATAATAGTGTTCAATGATTTATTTTTTATCATTTTATTTATTAGATAAATTAACCATGTCCTTATACATGTAATAAACTCCCACATCCATTAAGAATTTATCTAATGTTTTTCCTTCATATTTACATGGTGAAAAATGATTTGATGCAATATTATCAATTGAGGTGTTTCCTTTTTTTGGATTCCCATTCGGCCTATTATTTTATTGATTTCACTTAAACATTTAGGATATATAAAATTAATTCCCTATTGTAGTGAAATATCATACTATATCATCATATGATTATTTTTTTAGAAACTAGTTACATTCATAGAATATACTTATGCCCATAAATAAACAATAAATATTTCTTTTAGAATTATTTTTTTAGCTCAAATCCTTCTCAGATATTCTCTTAAAATTAGAATCAAACAATATCACACATTCATCTTCATTTTTCATTGAAGTGATGAACATAAAATTAATTTTAGCACACTAATCCTTGGGAATATTTAATAAAACCACGTAAAAAGATATCAATTCCATTCTTTCTACTTCATTTTCTATTATAGAGTTCTGGATCAGTAAAGACCATTGTCGAATATCTTTTTTCAAAAAATACACCTCCAGGAACACCATTTCACATTAAATACATAATAGGGAGAAAAATATCTTCTTGAGAGACATAATGCATTTCTTAGATACCATTGGATTGGTAGTTCCATTAAAATATTGAGGCATATATTATGTAAAGTCATCCAACATAAGGGAATCATGCTTTGAAATAATATTTTTCTTTATTCAAGAATGGTTATTCATCATTACATAAGTATGATTACATACTATATCAATGAAATGCTAATTTCCAATACAAGTTGTTTTGGATTTAATAGAAGATAAATATAAAAACATTCTGTATCTTTTTCTTCCATTTCATCAATTATGTTTCATAACTTAAAAATCACACACATTTTATTATCTTGTAATCATGCTTATTTTTTACCCAAAAAATTCCATTAATAGTAAAATTTCTACAATACCATAAAGAATTATCAAAATTATAATGTTATTATTGATCATTTAAAATGTTGTTCCCAATAATTACACAAAACAATACTTGATATCAACTAATGAAATTTTATGTACATTAAATTAAAGATAATATTCAATTTATTACACTAGTATAAGTTACAAAGGTTCTCATCCCAAATGACTTGTCAGTTTAATAGTTTTTGACAAAAAAATAAAAACAGAATTCCCATATTATATTGTTAATATAGAATATATAGTAGAAAAAATTGTTCAATCCTTAATATTATTGCTAATATCCTTCTCTATATATTTGTAAAATGATAAATATAATGGATGATCACATATTATCATGAAAAATTATTTAAAATCAAATAAATTAGGAATAAATAATGAATAATAAATATGTAAAATTCAATAAACAAAACACAATCCTTTTAAACAATAACATGATCACATAATGAATTCATGGATAATATCAATCTATTAATCAAATAGATAGTAATTAATAAAAATTCATTGATAAAAATTCATAATATTTTTTAAATCGTGATTTAAATACCACAAAAACCTTATTCTATGAAAATTTAAACGATGGTCATGTATAGGCTAGAAAGAAATATAATTCTTTAAACATATTTGTTTCATGAGTGTTCTTGATGAATATAAGTGATTTATATAATATTGGGATATCCATCACTACATGTCTAATGTATTCCCTATATATATAATGATCAAATTAAATTCATAGACAATATTATTTATAAAAAAATATCCATAATATGTAAATTATTCAAATTTAACATGGATTTCCTAGGTCAATAAAATTACATTAAATATAAAATCTTATATAAAGAACTGGTAAATATTTATGTCCTAAGCATATCCATGATGTATATCTTTGAGATATGTATTATAAATAAAAAATTATAACATGAATTTAAATTTTTCATGTGAATGAAAAAAAAACAAAAAATTAATAATATATAAAATATGTCATTAATTTAATAAAAACATGTTTCGGATAATATTAATGACTTTTGGACAATGAAATAAATTTTCCAGAAACATTAATATAATATTTCATAAATTAATTATTATTATAAAACAATTGAGAACATAAATAATAAGATAAATATCATGAAATATTTTTGGCTATTTTAAAATAAATTAACACCAAATACATTAAGAATGAATTCATGTTGGATTTTTCAAAATAAATCTGAAAAACTACTACAAATTGGCCTTTTACAAATGAAAAAAAAACCGACATTAACAGTGCTAGAAAATCATTTTTAATTCCGGTGTAGAAAAAGGGGGTTCCCCTATATCAGTGCTCCGAAAATCCCGGCTAAAGTCCCACTTTAGAAGCGCTAAAAAAGCGCTGATAAAGGCCGCCTTTACCAGCGCATTTTTTTAGCTCTGGTAAAGGGGGACTTTATCAGCGCTATCTTGAGGGCTGATAATGGTTCCCTTTATCAGCGCTCTTTTAGCACTGTTAAAGGAATCCTTTATCAATGCCCAAAAAATTGCTGATAAAGGCACCTCCCCCTGCACCTGCACAAATAGAATCTGCACACCTAAACACAAACCATGCGCATAAAGACAACACAGCGCACACAATATTTTAACAAACAATGCTATATACATTTACCTAACATCATGAATACAAAACAACACACTCCTATATACATTTCAAACAATGTTTTACATGGTTACAATTAAAATTATCCAACAAAAGTTATAAACATTAATGTTTCATCCTTTGATATCTGTGATCCCCTCTCAAAAATTGTCCTCCATGGTATTTCTGGCCAAACAAAGCATCTGAACTCAAGTAAAAAATTCAACTCTATATGAAAACAAATATTATGTTAGTAATACAATAATGAAATAAATTAAAACATTAATATTAAAGAATACATTAATATGGAAATGTGAAACTAAAATATGAAAATGATAAACCCAAATGTTTTCATTCTGATAACAATGAAAGGGAATAATGTTAATTAAATATGTTATTGGATGATTAATCTCATCTAATAAATACAGATTCTTCATCTAATGAAAATATTTACTGTTCACACCATGCATCAGATTGAGGTGTGGTTTATTTATACACGTCAAAAATGACTCATGGATCGTTATACTAAAGTATCAAAACAATCCGAACAGATTTTCTCGGTTTGTCGTATGTCACTTGTGTTTTATTTTAAAGTTAATGTCAATTTGAAACTGATATAGGAAACTTCTTGCTATACCGGTCACACCATCCGTCAGATTGAGGTACGGTTGATTTGTACACATAAAAAATGACTCGTGAATAATTTTCCTAAAGTATCAAAATAATCCAAATGTGTTAGCTTGGTTTATCGTATGTCACATGTGTTGTTTTCTAAAGTTAATGTCAATTTGAAACTAATATCAGACACTTTTAGCTATACCAGTCACACCGTGCATTAGATTGATGTGAAGTTGATTCCTAAATGTCAGAAATGACTCATGTACCATTATCTTATAGTATCAAAAAATAGTCCGAACGTGTTTTCTCAGTTTTTCGTATTTCACTTGTGTTATTTTATAAAGTTAATGTCAATTTGAAACTGATAACATAAACATTTAGCCATACAGATCACATTGTGCGTCTGATTGAGGTGTTGTTGATTCGTACACATCAAAAATGACTCATGGATCATTTTACAAAAGTATCAAAACAATCCGAATGTGTTTTCTCAGTTTTCTATATATCACTTGTGTTGTTTTATAAAGTTAATGTCAATTTAAAACTGATATCAGACACTTTTTGATATACCGGTCACACAGTGCGTCGAATTTAGGTGAGGTTGATTTTTACATGTCACAAATGATTCATGGATTTTTTTCTTAAATTATCAAAACAATCTGAACGCGTTTTCCTGGTTTTTCGTATGTCACTTGTGTTGTTTTCTAAAGTCAATATCAATTTGAAACTGATATCATACACTTTTATCCATACTGATCACACAGTGCATCTGGTGGAGGTAAGTTTTATTTTCACACTTCAAAAATGACTCATGGATTGTTGTCCTAATGTATGAAAACAATCCGAACACGTTTTCTCGGTTTGCCATATGTCACTTGCATTGTTTTCTAAAGATTATGTTAATTTGAAATTTATATCAAACACTTTTAGCCATATCGATGACACTATGCATCATATTGAGGTGAGTTTGATTCTAACACATCACAAATGACTCATGGATCGTTGTACTAATGCAACAAAACAATCATAACGTGATTTCTCGGTTTTCTGTATGTCACATGTGTTGTTTTCTAAAGTTATTGTCAATTTGAAACTAATATCAGACACTTTTAGCCATACCGGTCACACCGTGTGTCGGATTAAGGTGTGGTTTATTCTTACATGTCAAAAATGACTCATGGATCATTTTACTAAAGTATAAAAATAATCCAAATGTGTTTTCATGGTTTTCCGTATGTCAATTGTGTTGTTTTCTACAGTTAATGTCAATTTGAAACTGATATCAGAAACATTTAGCCATATCGGTCACACCATGGGTCAAATTGAGGTGTGATTGATTCTTACACATCAAAAAATGACACATGGATCATTTTCCTAATGTATCAAAACAAAAAAAACATGTTTTCTTTGTTTTCCATATGTCACTTGTGATGTTTTTAAATGTTAATTAAAATTTGAAACTGATATCAGATAATTTTAGACATAACAGTCCCACCGTGTGTCGGATTGAGGAGTGGTTGATTCATACATGTCAAAAATGACTCATGGATCATTTTACTAAAATATGAAAACAATCTGAACGTTTTTTCTTAGTTTTCCATATGTGGCATGTGTTGTTTTCTAAAGTAACTTTCAATTTCAAAATGATATCAGAAACTTTTAGCCATACACGTCACACCGTGCATCAGATTGAGGTTTGGTTGATTCGTACACGTCAACAATGATTCATGGATAGTTTTCATAAAGTATCCAAAAAATCATAACGTGTTTTCTTTGTTTTCCTTATGTCACTTGTGTTGTTTTGTAATGTTAATATCAATTTCAAAATGATATCAGACACTTTTAGACATGCCGGTCACACCATGCATCAAATTGAAGTGTGGTTGATTTTTACACGTCAAAAATGACTCATGGATCATTTTCCTAAAGTATTAGAACAATCTGAAAATGTTTTCTCAGTTTTCCGTAACTCACTTGTGTTGTTTTCTAAAGTTAATTTCAATTTGAAATTGATATCAGAATATTTTAGCCATACCGATCACACTATGCATCGGATTTAGGTGCGGTTGATTCTTACACTTCACAAATGACTCATATATGGTTTTCCTAATGTATCAAAACAATCCGAACGTGTTTTATCAGCTTTTTGTATGTCAATTGTGTTGTTTTCTAAAGTTAATGTAAATTTGAAACTGATATCAGAAACTTTTATCCATATTGGTCACACCGTACGTCGGATTGCGGTGCGGTTGATTTTTACACATCAAAAATGACTCATGGATCATTTTACTAATGTATAAAAACAATCCGAACACATTTGTTCAGTTTTTCGTATGTCACTTGTATTGTTTTCTAAAGTTAATGTCTATTTCAAACTGATATCAGACACTTTTATCCATACCGGTCACATTGTGCGTCAGATTGAGGTGAGGTTGATTTTTATATGTCACAAATGACTCATGGATTGTTTTCCTAAAGTATAAAAACAATACGAATGCATTTTCTCAGTTTTGCGTATGTCAATTGTGTTGTTTTCTAAAGTTATTGTCAATTTGAAACTGATATCAGACACATTTATCCATACCAGTCACACAGTGCATCGGATGGAGGTGAGGTTGATTTGTACACATCAAAAATTACTCATGGATTATTTTCATAAAGTATGAAAACTATCCGAATGCATTTGCTCTGTTTTCTGTATGTCACTTGTGTTGTTTTATAAAGTTAATGTCAATTTCAAACTGATATAGTTCACTTTTAGCCATACCGTTTACACTGTGCATCAGATTAAGGTGCGGTTGATTTTTACACATCACAAATGACTCATGGATCATTTTCTTAAAGTATCAAAACAATACGAACGCATTTTCTTATTTTTTTCTATATGTCACTTGTGTAGTTTTCTAAAGTGAATGTCAATTTCAAACTAATATCTAACAATTTTATCCATACCAGTCACACCATGCATCAGATTGAGGTGCGTTTTATTCATACACATCAAAAATTACTCATGGATCGTTTTCCTAAACTATCAAAACAATCCGAACGTGTTTTCTTGGTTTTCTGTATGTCACATGTGTAGTTTTCTAATATTAATGTCAATTTCAAACTGATATCAGACACTTTTAGCTATAACAGTCACACAGTGCTTCATATTGAGGTGTGGTTGATTCATACATGTGTGTTTCAAGTTTTCTTTGTGATTACTTGTGTCAGCTCACCAGGTATACTGTTCTGACCGTGGTGCACTTGTTTCCTTTTTAGGATGGCCCCACGACGGCAGCCAGCTAGGGTTCCGAGAGTAGAGCGCGACGACAGCCCGCCAAGCGGCGAGGCCTCGGTACAGGGCTCGTTGACAGCAGAGGCACCGGCGGTACCTTTGCCCGCCGAGCCCCCGATGCTTCAAGTGCCGATCGCTGACGATTCACAACTCCTCGGATCTCTGCACGAGTTTCAGCACCAGCGACCACCCAGGTTCCGTGGGGAGACGGACCCCCAGGCAGCCGAGGACTGGCTGGAGGCGGTCGTCTGAGTTTTCAGGCTAGTGAGGACACCAGCAGACCTCATGGCGATCCTCGCGGCGAGCCTACTGCACGCAGCAGCAGGACGATGGTGGAGCTTGATGCTCCAGGTACACGATGAGGCCTCCCTCATCTGGACGGACTTCGAGAGCCTCTTCCGCTCAGAGTTCGTCCCGGCCACCCTCTGTGCGGTGCGCTTTCAGGAGCTTCTTCAGCTGCGGTCGGGCAGCTTGACGGTCGCCCAGTACGCGGCGAGGTTCACCTACCTTTCTCGCTACTCGACAGACATGGTACGGGACCCCTTCTTCCGGTCCCGGACCTTTGAGCAGGGTTTGAGACACGAGATCATGGCATCGCTGATCTCCCTCAGCATCCCGACCCAGGCAGGAGTGCTGGAGTGAGCCCTTCTGATCGAGAGCATTCTAGCTGAGTCCACAGCAAGACCTACCGCAGGGCGGCAGGTAGAAGAGTCTTCGGAAGCTGGTAGTCAATGGATGACTCAGGGTTCCAGGCAGACCAGGCCTTCCGGCAGACGACCTCGGGACACTGGCTCGGCAGTGCGGGGCACACAGCACGGGGCCAGTCTTCCGAGAGGCAGGCAGTTCTACTCCTTCGGCGGGCAGGGCCACATGGCTCGTGACTGCCCGACCCGCCGTACCGAGGAGCAGAAGACGGTGGAGGGGCCACCCAGGCAGAGGAAGAGGGTCGACCGTGGCGGTCCACAGGGAGGAGGTGGATGAGGCAGAGGAGCTGGCCGAGCAGCAGGTGGTGGGCGACGCTTTGAGGCTCTGCCACCACCACCACCATGAGGTCCGCCCCGACCACAGGGAGCTGGCGGGCAGAGACAGGCTCAGCTCCAGGAAGTGGAGGCCTACGACCACGGTGCACCAGAGATGATTCGAGGTACGATATGTGTCTATTCCACCCTTGCTGCAGTTCTTATAGACACAGGGGCGAGTCACTCTTTCATAGCCACTGCCCTTGTTCGGAGCTCGGAGATTCCGACAGAGCCGTTGGCTCGATCCTTACGGCTAGAGACCCCTACGGGAGCAGACTCGACGATTACGCACTGGTTCCGGCAGTGTGAGCTTACTCTAGGAGGTGAGAGATTCGGCTGGGATCTTCTTGTAGCGGCATCGAGGCCTTACGACGTTATCTTGGGCATGGATTGGTTATCTACGGTCCATGTTCAGATTGACTGCATTAGGCGCAATGTGTGATGTGTGCGCACCGATGGGAGCAGGTTCACCTTCACTAGCGATAAGGGAGCCTTCACAGCAAAGGATGGACTCACACAGAGGAGAGGTCAGCCCATCACTCATCAGTTGGCTAGCCTCATCCTAGGAGCAGTGGACGTGCGGAGTCCTAGTTTTCCTGCAGTGGTGGATCAGTATGCGGACGTCTTTCCCGATGACGTTCCAGGGCTACCTCCTCACAGAGAGGTATACTTTTATATTGATATGTACCACGGGACAGCCCCAATTTCCACTCCAGCATATCGGATGGCCCCCGCCGAGCTTCGAGAGCTACGGGTGCAGTTGGAGGACTTGCAGGGCAAGGGGTTCATCCAACCCAGTGTTTCACCCTGGGCTTCCCCGATTTTATTCGCCAAGAAGGCAGAAGGAAGCTTGCGACTGTGTGTCGATTACCATCTCCTGAACCAGGTGATAGTGAGGAACAAGTATCCGCTACCGAGGATTGATGACCTCTTTGATCAGCTCAAGGGAGCACGGTGGTTCTCGAAGATAGACCTCAGGTCAGGCTATCATCAGCTCAGAGTTCGAGACGAGGATGTGCAGAAGACGGCCTTCAGGTGTCGGTATGGCCACTATGAGTTCTTGGTTATGCCTTTCGGCGTAACCAACGCTCCAACAGTGTTCATGAGTCTCATGAACAGGATCTTCCAGCCTTATCTCGATCGATTTGTCGTGGTCTTAATCAACGACATTTTGGTATACTCGACGACTGAGGAGGAGCACTCCTACCACTTGCGGGGTGTACTAGACACACTCCGAGAGCACCAGCTTTATGTCAAGATCTCAAAGTGCCAGTTTTGGTTACGTGAGGTCCACTTCTTGGGTCACGTCATTTCTGAGGCGGGAGTTGCAGTAGATCCCGTGAAGATCAGGGCAGTGCTAGCTTGGGAGCCACCCAGGAGTGTGACGGAGGTGCGGAGTTTCTTGGGCCTAGTCGGATACTATCGGAGATTCGTGATAGAATTCTCTAGAGTTGCGGCACCACTCTCAGCTTTGATGAAGAAGGGGAAACCCTTTGTGTGGTCAGACAGATGTTAGTAGAGATTCCAGGAGCTGAGACAGAGATTGACCAGCGCACCTATCTTGAGGTTGCCTGAGGAGGGAGTTGGATACGTAGTCTACTGAGATGCATCAGGGACCGGACTCGGGTGTGTCCGGATGTAGGAGCGGGCCGTGATTTCCTATGGATCACGTCAGTTGAGGTTGCATGATCATAACTACGCTACCCATGACCTGGAGTTAGCAGCAGTGGTCTTTGACTTGAAGACATGGTGGCACTATCTGATGGGAGAGCGCTTTACAGTCTTTTCTAACCACCAGAGTCTCAGGTACATCTTCTCTCAGAAGGACCTAAACCTGAGACAGCGGCGATGGCTCGAGTTCCTCCAGGACTATGACTTTGAGATAGTGTATACTCCTGGGAAGGGGAACGTGGCAGCCGATTCCATCAGCAGGAGGACGGGCATCCAGCTACTTGAGGAGGCGACAGAGCAGCTAGCCGCTTTGCAGATATACTTCGTGGATAGAGACAGAGCAGCCTTCCTTCAGTCTCTCACAGTCACCCCTCCACTACTGCAGCGGGTCAGAGAGGCACAGCGTGGGGACGCTAACTGTGAGACATGGCGTGCACAGATATCCTCGGGACAGGCACCTGATGGTTTCTCCCTTGGAGCAGAGCGTGACGTCCTTTTAAGAGGACGTACCTTGGTACCAGTCGCTTTACGATAGGAGGTGCTGAGAGAGTTTCACACTTCTCCTTTGGTGGTACATCCTGTAGTGGCGAAGATGTACCAGGATCTCAGACGACAGCACTGGTGGCCGGGCATGAAGAAGGTTGTGGCAGAGTTCGTTTCACAGTGCCTCACCTACCAGCAGGTGAAGGCAGAGCATCAGGTACCGGCAGGCTTGGTATAGCCCTTGGAGGTCCTGGAGTGGAATTGGGACGGGATATTTATGGACTTCGTGACTGGACTTCCACGCACTTCCAGAGGTCACGACTCCATTTGGGTTATTGTTGACCGACTCACCAAGTCGGCACACTTCTTACCCATCTGAGAGCAGGGCTCAAGGGAGAGCTTGGGGCGTATCTACGTTCAGGAGATTGTACGGCTTCACGGTGTGCCATCTACTATCATCTCCGATCGGGATGCTCGCTTTACTTCCCAGCTTTGGAAGGGGTTGCAGGAGGCGTTCGGGACGCTGCTATGTCTGAGCACTGCCTTCCACCCTCAGACGGATGGTCAGACGGAGAGGACCATTCAGACACTCGAGGACATGCTCCGCGCATGTGTCCTTGACTTTGGTCGCAGCTGGGAGGACCACCTACCCTTGGTGGAGTTCGCGTATAACAACACCTACCACTCCACCATCAGGATGGCACCATACGAGGCGTTGTACGGTAAGCCTTGTAGATCTCCTTTGTGCTGGACAGACCCTGGGGAGTCAGCACTTGTGAGACCAGAGATGGTCCGGGCCACGATAGAGAAGGTCCAGGTCATCCAGGAGCGGATGAGGACAGCACCGAACCGGCAGAAGTCATATGCAGACAGGAGGCGGAGGCCACTAGAGTTCGAGGATGGTGACCACGTCTTCTTGCGGGTCTCACCTCGATGTGGTTTGCGGAGATTTGGCCGAGGTGGCAAGTTGTCTCCACGCTTCATCGGGCCTTTCCAGGTCCTCAGCAGGATTGGCGAGGTTGCTTATCGACTGGCTCTTCCACCTCAGTTGCACTGGGTTCACGACGTCTTCCACGTATCTCAGCTGAGGAGATACGTGCATGCCCCGACGCACATCATTGACCATGGGGAGCTAGACGTGGATGAAGGGGAGACTTTTGTGGAGGTCCCGGTGGAGATAGAGGATCGACAGGAGCGGGTCCTACGTGGGCGATCGATTCCTCTTGTGTGCATCAGATGGTAGCACGGGAACCTCCAGGAGAGCACATGGGAGCGGGAGGCTCAGATGCATGCTCAGTACCCACATTTGTTTCCCTAGTTTATGATGTATCATTACGGGGACGTAAAGCTATGAGGAGGGAGTAATGTAAAGACCCGTAAATTTCAAGGAAATTTTTTTCTTAATTTTCTTTGTAATTTTACAAGAGCGCAGTTTCTGACGGCACCTGATTCCGAGGCCCGGTGTGCCCGGAATCATTTTCCGAAGTTTAGCTCGGGTACGTTCAGTGAACAGACGAGCGGGTTTTTCTAACTTTTGAACTGGTGCCCGGAATCGAATTCTGAGGGCACCGATGAAATCGCAGCGCCGGTATTCGCTTAGAAACACCTCTTCCGGAGTTGTGTTTTCTCGGGTGTGGTTTTTAATTTTTGGGCTTAACGTTAAGAAATAAAATAATTTTACGACAACTTTATTTTATTTCACTTAAGCCACTTGAAGCCACTTAAAAGCAGCTTAAACTGAGTTGAACCGGATAGGATGCTATCCAGAAATATCCTACCCTCTTGGTAGGATATTTGTGAGGTGGGGCCCGCACGAGCCCCGTCGTTTCTTTCCGCTAAGTAACGCACCCGCGAAAACCTGTCATTATGAAGGTCAACTGACGTGTTTTCTTAAATTCTTAACAGAACATTTAACTAGGCGGTTTATTTCGTAAATTAAATGAGTTGTTTCTTTCGTTGAATTAATTCAACGAATTGATGGGTCTTTACTTACCCCTTTTTCTTTTGTTGGCGTAATAATAAAATAACACCAACCAATCTTTTTGGAGGATTACTGGTTGAGAGGTTTGTCAGAGTCCTCGTGCCTTTATCCTTCTTCGCGAAGAACGCAAAGAACGCGAAGAACGCGAAGAACGCCGGCCTCCGACGAAGAACGCCGAACCCGGAAATCGACGACGCGACGCCGTGTTCCGCGATGCCGAAGTTCCCTTCCTGCAACGTTCTTCTGCGACGTCTCCTCCTCCGCGATGGATCGTTGATCGACTGCTTGAGGTAAGAGTCTCGGATTTTTTTTTTAATCTCCTTTGTGGTCTTTACCAAAAACACGGATTTAATTAACTAAATTAAATATGTTGTTTCATGGTCCGTTGAGTTCACCGACTCAACGCCGTGTTCCGCGATGACGGGACGATGCGACGATCCCCTTCTTCCGCGACGAGCAGTTCTGCGAAGGACGTGCGTTCGACGATGACCAACGAGGTAGGGGTTGTTGTGAACTTTTCCTTTTTCCGTGATCGTTCCTTCTTTTTTTAAAGTAAAGAACGGGACAATTAGAACAATTTTATTCCATTAAAATTGTTGAATTCATATGTTGAATTTTGTTTCTCCCGTTGTTTATCACTAACGCGGAGGGTGTGGGCCAAACGAACACGGACCGACAACCCTCCGTCGTTCTTCGTGGTTGTGTGGACTTGGCGGGCAACGACAATCATGACCCAAGGGCGATCTGACGATTCCGCAGTGAAGAACGGAACCTGGGAGGAGCAACGGCGTAGACGGGAAGAAAATCGGGCCACCGGAGCGACTCCGGTGGCCCGCGGAAGCCGGCGGCGGTGCGGGTCGGCGGCGCCGGCGCCCGGCGTGCCGCCGGACGAGACCGCCACGGCACCGGCCACGGCGGCGGCGCTCGCGGACCCGTGTCCGCGCGGGTCCGGCGCGCGCGGGACGTGGCTGAAGCCGCGTCCAGTCTCCAGGGAGACACCCCGCGATTGTCGTGGGGGTGTCAGGCGGGGGCGGCGGCTCCCCCCCCCCCCCCCCCGTCACTCGGGATGCGGCTTCAGCCGCGTCCGGCTGTCTGGCTGACACCCCGCGGGTGCCGCGGGGGTGTCACACGGGGTGGCGGCTCCCCCCGCGTCGGCCGCTCGGCCGAGCCGGGCCAGGCAGGCCGAGCTAGACCGGTCCGACCAGGTCGGACCGGGTCGGACCGGGTTCGGCCGACCCAGGGGGTGTCGGGCCGGCTCGGTCCGGGCCCGGACCCCCCATCTTCGGATAGTTTTCGTTCAAATGGTCATATGTTGAGCTACAGGCCTCCAAACGACACTCTGTCAGCGGAAACGCGATCCTTGGATCGAGACGGTCGTTTCGGTATATTGCACTCAAGGTTTCGGAATACTTTGAGGTCGGCCGGGTTGGTTCGTACACGAAACCAACCGGGCCTTCGGAGCAGAAACTCTCATATCTTGAGCTATGGACGTCCGATTGACGTGCCGTCAGCTTTGTTGAATTCCTCTAAGTGAGACGGATCTTTTAGAATACTCCGCCCGAGGTTTGGACGTAGGTGGAGTACGGTCGGTTTGGTTTTTCTTTAAAAACCAACCGGGCCCCTGGGACGAAATAGCCAATAACTCTCAGACTGGGCGTACTATTGACGCGCTGTCTGCGACGTTGAGTTCATGTTGACGATACAGAACTTTTGGATACATCAACTTCGGACTTTCTGTCAGTTGATGTATCAGCCTCTTGGTTCGTGGAGAGGACCCTCCCGAACGAGCTTGCTGTGTGCGGGAACCCTAGAGCTGGCTGCGGCTGCTACTTCGATAGCGACGACCGTGCAGAGATCCTCAGTGGACTGCGGCGATGACCGTGCAGAGATCCTCAGTGGACTGCGACGACGACTGTGCAGAGATCCTCAGTGGACTGCGACGACTACTGCACTCAGTGATCCTACGTGGATCAGTGATATAGCTCTTGTGTGGGCCTGATCCTATGTGGGTCTGGTCCTGTGTGGGTCAGCGCTCAGCGGTTCTGTGTGAGCCGGCGCCTACAGGTCCTGTGTGGGCCCGATCTTGTGTGGGTCTTTGCGGGGATTAGTTACCTATCGATCCTTTGAGGGTCAGCCAACTTAGATGGATCAGTGATCATCTTTATCGTCATCCGAAGAAGTATACCTGTGTGAGCTGAATCTTGTGATACTCTCCTTTGTGGATTGTGTTGAGCTATCCTTTGTGGATTTACTGTTTACTCTCCTTTGTGGATTGTGTTGTGCTATCCTATGTGGGTATACGTTTTTCTTCCTGTGTGGACTGGGTTGTGCTTGGGCTCGGACGTTGGAGCTGAACGGGAATTGATGACTTAGGTATATGTATGGGCATATACCTAAGCAGTGTCGGTTGTTACTTTGTGATTGTATCTTTCCTTTGTGGATTATCCTTTGTGGATTTCGGGAGACCTTCGGGGTCTCGGGGTCCCTACTGAGTAGCTTATAATCACACCTGCACGGGCTGTGCCCGCACTTCGTTGTGTTGGTTGCAGACGACGGACAGCGCTGATCGTGCTGGAGGCGTGCGGAGCAGGACGGTACCTGGAGGTGGACCACTGGGCGGGACGTACTCGGAGCGGTTAGGTGGACCCGAGGAGCAGTGGAGGCTATCTGTACCCACCTTTCTGGTGGGACTTCCAGAGGACGTCTCGACGCTGCGGCTTTTCCTTTCAGTTGCTGTTTTTCCTTTCAGTTGTAATTTACAGTTGGGCTTGTATTTCCGGACCTGTTTACTTTCAGCACAGCTTGTACATTTTTTACTTAGTGTTTACTTTTCTGCTTGCTTACTCTGTGGTGCTTGTTTACTTTTCAAAGTCAATGTCTTCCCTTTTTTTGGGATTTACGCCTTGGTGCTAGTCGCCAGCCCCTGGCCTATGGAAGGCGGGCTTGGGGTAGTCACGGCACGGGTCCCGAGGACGGGTCATGACAATGATGGGGAACACCCTCTTAGGGTTATATAAGAGTCATGTAGTGTGTGATGAGTAGGATATTCTATATAGGGATTGGTGAAGTGTGACATAGATGATTTCCTCCTAATAATTGGCTTAAGAGATCACCAAGGGGAGATATGATATGGTACCTAAGTGAGGGTCATAGTAATAGTCTGTATGACATGGCTTACTTTATCCAAGTCTCTTAGTGTGAGTTATATAGGATGGTCATTATTTTTTTTAATGAGTTTTAATGTAGGAATTAGAAGATGATATAGACTAGAATATTGTGGCATATATCAAGTATAGCATGTTGGTTGTGACATTACTATGTAGAGATGAGTGTCTGTTGGTATTAATGAGTTGAGATGGGTTAGGTTTGTAGAACTCAGTAGATTCCCTTATAGGGAGAATTATAATACTGATAGGTTGGGAATAATTTTCATGTATAACCAAGATTTTTTTAAGGAAATTATTATACAAGGCTAAATGGATGGTAACATTTATTATTTATGGTCTGGTCGACTAAGAGATTGGGACTTCATATGACTTTCACTTATTTGAAGTATGATCATCCAAGGGGACTACCTATTGAGGTTTTGGTTTATCTAGTACATGAGGTTGGCTATCTATATACCCTCCTTATATTACTATTTAAATGTTTTTTGGAATGAGACAATATGTATGGCCTTTATTTAAGTGATAAGGTGTTTTTAGGACCCTACATTGAGTGAGAAGGAATTGGTCCAAGGGGATTGGTGTGTGACTTCCATGGGATCCACCTATTGATGGTGCATTTTGACTTGTGATAGAGGTTGGATATTGTGATTCCCTCCTTAGATCATTTTTTTATGATAATATGATTTGAGATATATAAATGGGGATCACTTAGTATTGATTTGGAGTGGTATTGTGAGAGTTTGTCTATAGAGATCCGCTCCTCAAATTGTTTTATATGTGATGTGAGGGTGAGACCCACCATAACTGAGAGGGGAGAAGCTACTATGTTGTGGAATTAGAGGATATGTGAATCAGACCCAATGTGAGAGGTTGGTGGCACTGTTTTTTTATAAGAAAGGATGTGATATTTAAATTGGTATATGACCCAACACAAAGGGAGTGGGTAGTGGGTAGGAATTGTTAGAAACCCTATTAAGGTTCGTTTTATTCGAACCCAATGAGAATAGTGTAAAATATATATTGTAAAATATAGATCATACTAAAGATATGTCTCATCACGTTGGCATGCCTCTCCTGATGACATGAATTCACCAACACGGACGGTTCAAACCCTACCTGACCTGACTATGGGGTAGTATCCAGAATCAGAAAAAGATCCATACTAAGGGCCACTAGAAAGAGTGAAATCCTAATCTAGTGTAACAACCTTTCACAAAAATACTCTCTTTATTCAGGTTTCTATCACAAGGCTATATTGGGGAGAGCTAATCAAGATCAAACAAGTAACCAACCACATATACATGTGTCACACACTCAAGCATGACACACAAGAATCATGCCAAATCATAATTAGTATCAATATTGAAAATTAATGAATACATTATTAATTCATGAAAATTCAAATTTACACACCTTAAGGATGACGACCCGGTGGTGGAGGAGGAGGAGGCGTCGACATCAGAGGTAGCAGAGGCAGCGTGGAGGCAGCGGAGGCAGCAGAGGTAGTGTCGAGGCAGTGGATGCAGTGGAGTATGTGGAGGAGGAGGGGGAGGTGGAGGAGAAGGCAGAGGTGGAGGAGGAGGAGGAGGAGGCCACAATGGAAGAGGAGGATGAGGAGCCACAGTAGAGGAGGAGGAGGAGGAGCTGTAGAGGAGGAGGAGGAGAAGTAGGTGCCGGAGGAGGAGAATGAGGTGGCGGCCACGGCAGAGGAGGAGGATAATGAGGAAGCAGCGGAGAGGAGGAAGCAGTGGAGGCGCATGGTAGGGATTTCGTGAGATCTTGACAGGGTGAGGGGAGGAGGAGCCGCAACAATAGGAGGAGGAGGAGAAGTAGGCGCCGGAGGAGGAGACTGAGGTGGTGTCCATGGTAGAGGAGGAGGAGAATAAGGCAGCGGCGGAGAGGAGGTAGGGGTGGAGGCGCGGGGTAGGGCTTCCACGAGATCTTGACAAGGTGCGAGGAGGAGGAGGAGGACCTAGTGGCATTTATAAATCTGGTGGGGACATTTATCAGCGCTAGTAAAAAGCGCTGATAAAGGGGGTCTTTATCAGTGCTTTTCATTTTAGCGCTGAGAAAGACCCACTTTATCAGCGGTTTTGTAGCACTGATAAATCCATACATTATCCGAGCTAATAAAAGCACTGATAAATGTATAAATTTAATAATTTTTTTATATTATTATATATTTATTTAAAATGATATTTATGATATATATATTAATAATTATAACTCTAAAAAATATATCTTTATTTATACTTATAAAATTATAAGAAATATAGTTATTATATTTAAAATCATATAAATATATAAAATAAATATATTAATTATATATATTTAAAAGATTATAAATATATTAATTATATATAGGTAATAATAATTATAATTACAAATGTATTTGATAGGTATATTTATATATATATATATATCATTGAAAATATAATAAAATATATATTTATTTTGTAAATATAATGTAATATAAATTATAATTGTACATTTTTTTGAACATATATATTATATGGGTAACATAATGAATTATAAATCAATAACACATCAATGTGATATGTAATTATAATCTATAAATGATCATTATTCATGCACATATATGATCACATTACATATACGTATGATATATTCATTGACCCCAAATCATTGGAAAACACATATATATTCAATAATTTTAATTATACATATATGTTAAAAGGTATTATATATTTATAAATAAAACCAATACATTAAATATAAAAAAAATATAATAAATATATATATTAAATATAATGAATTAATAAAACTAATAATTATAGTAAATTAATAAATCTAATAAATCATATAAATCTAATAAATATATTTATTATTAATCTTATTATTATTTAATTATATATATATATATATATTTAGTTATAACATGTGTTTTTTATTTAATGTATACAATAAACATTATTTTTTAATATAAATATAATAATTTCATATGAAGTCAAGAGCTGATAAATGTAACCTTTATCAGCACTATGAAAAGCGTAGATAAAGGGATAATTAAAGTGCTGATAAATGTATAATTTATCAGTGCTAAAACAAGCACTGATAAAGGGTACACCTATATCAGCACTTGTTTTAGTGCTGATAAAGGGTACATTTATGAGAACTTTTATCTAGCGTTGATAATGTTTTACACCCTTATCAGTTCTTTTCTATTAGCACTGATAATGGCATGCGCTTTCCTTTCCCGGATTTGTGGTAGTGAAAATAAACTATTTGGAAAAATATATAAATATTCCAATAAACCCTATTAAAATGATAAGTATAAAAAATCCGTTGAGTAAAGAAAATAATTTTTTTGTAACTAAATTTGGAAAAATATGGCCACTATTTAAAATACAACCCATTAAAAATAGAAATAAAATAAGGTTTTCATTAAACCATTTCATTGTTTAAATCAATTGTTAAATAGTGGAAAAGTTTGAAGAAAATATAGAAATTCGATAAAAGCTGAATCATTAAATAAAACATTAATCCTTATTAATAAATCATATTGATGATAAATATATAATATAGTAAGTATATAAACCATAAAAAAATTTATAGGTGCACAATACCAATTATATATTGAGATAGTGGATATTTAGATGAAATCAATTACATTAATCATGACATACCAAGTATGTTATATATCCTAATATTTAAAATTATTAATTTATTATAATTGAATACCAAAACCATATTCATATCAATTATATTATATATGATCAATTTATAAAATTGTATTAGCCATTTATTAATAAATATTTATTATGATAATTATTTTGTGACATAAATTCTTTGTTTTCATGTGAGTTTAAATTTGGTACTCTCAGAACTCTCATATCCATCACAATTCCATCATATTTAAAATTTAATTCATGATGTAAATTTGATATATATATATATATAATATATAATCATTATGAAAAATTCATAATGACATCGATTCACATAGGCTTGTAAATGTCACCACCAATGTGAGAGGCGTCCCCCTTTCGGGAGTCCTGCATCCACGGCCAACCAGTCGGCCCCCTGTTCTTAGTTTCACATGGTGTCTCCCAGGTAGCCCCTCAGCGCCCCAAGGTAAGAAGGGTGGGGCCCTGGACATCCCAACTGGATGAACCCGTGATGTCACTGGATCCTCCGACTGAGGGAGTTAGGATAGAGATCATGTATCTTTCCTCATTACTAAGGTGCATTCCTAGCCATCGGATTGGATTAGTTTTACATTGTATCCTCCCCTACATTCTATTCCAATAGAACTTCCCAGAGTACTGTATACAAAGATTTTGGTCAGGTTATTTAGCTTGATTGGCCCTACTCCCACCTCCCAAGGTTATATTATGTTGTTTTTCAGGGGATCGAAATGGGATCTCATGCACCCTCAAACCTGATACCTCCATGGTTTTGGGTATTAGATAAGGGTATTCTCTACCAAGGTTACTTATTTTAGTAGCTTTTGATTCACCCTCTAGTGATATCTAGCATCCCCACCTCCATTGGAAGCTCGGGGTCATCATCTCAACCCTAGGACCCAAAGATCTCGAGTTAGGTCTTACCTCATGCCCCAGAGCCCACCATAGGCACTCTGTCAGTTCTCAGGCGGCTAACACTACTCCTCCTAGTCTGTCCTTCGCAAATGGAGTGTGCATGTGATCAAGTTCCAAGAACTCAACAGAGCGCTCTTCCTCCCATTTCTCTAAGGCAACTAGTTCTAGAGACAATCCAAGAACATTGTTTGACCAATTAATACTATCATCGTATGGAATGATCGCAGGCATGGTTCCCGAGATAATGAAAATTTCCTTTAATATGAAGTCATGAAACACAAAGAAAAATATTTTTTTGTCCTTGGGCCCATGCAGAACCTATCCAAACTCAGTGAATTCTACAGGAATCTCTGTTTTCATGGCCACATTCATGCAAACCTGACCAACAAGAACGTCTAGATATTCTGGCATAGGGACATCAATGTTGACTTGGTTCGTCCCAGAGACCAATTCATCACCTCAATAGTGACTCAATTAGATATCTACATATTCATGAAATTTATCTTTTTGAGCTATGATCTACAGCTACGGGTTATCTTATGAAAGGATATCAGTGACATCGACCTAGGCGGCCATCCCCGGTCTATCGGGGGCAATTTTAACGTTGTTCTGTATCTGAAGGAGAAGGTAGGAAGGGGTGTGTTTTAAGGAAATCTATTATAGATTTTTTTCAAATTCATGTCTAGGAACTACCCTTCCGACCTCAGATTTTCAGGGGATTATTTCACTTGGTAAAATAACCGAAAGGGACCTCACTACTACTGGGGACGTTTAGAGAACTTCCTAGCTAATATTCTGGAAATTTCTACGTTATCTAATTCAATTTTCAAGCACCTTATGTAGGGTCTATTCGATCATTTTCCTCTTATGGTCTCCTTAGATCCGAAGCATCTTTCCAATGCTGGTTTTAGTTTCTACAATAACTGGGATGCCACTCTGGGGTAAAATATTCTTTTGAGGGCTCTTTGGGTAGAGCCTGCTCAGGGGAATACTTGATATGGCATTCAGAATAAGATAAGAAAGCTTAAGGTCAGGCTGACGACATGGGCCAAAGAGCTCCCCCTGGACAGTGAGTTTGATGTGGCCATGTAGGAGGTCGATCGGATTGAGAACAACCTATAATAAGTGTAGTACGACATAACTATTAAGGATATTTCCATAAAAAATGGTTCCCTGGAAATTATGTTGATGAAATAAGAATAAGAGACAAGGAACTAATAAAGTGTTAAATGTCTCCATGAGATTGATAGGAACAACACATTTTACACACCTGCATCAATGAGAGGAAACAACCAGTTAAACCTATCATTCTTCTGGATGATGGTTCTTATTCGGATGACAGAGACCTAGTGGGAGGCTTGGCTAACACATTCTATAGGGACCAACTAGATGGACCTAACCCCATCATTCCGGATGGGTATTCAGGAGGTGTCTCAGATCTCCTCGATGTTCCTCCGAATAAAATATCTATTCAGGACTATGGGGACTCATTGTTATTCTAGATGAAAATAAATGTTCATGAGACCATGAAAAACCATAATCCTGACAGCGCCCTAGGACCATATAGATTTCTAGGATATTTATATAGGGCCTCGTGGGAGGTGGTGAAAGAGGTTGTTGTCTCCGCAATTCAATAATTATTTTGGGGTGGCATTTTTCTGAGGGCAGAGAGTGAAACTACCATTTTTTCTCCTCCTAAAATCCAAAAACCCCACCTCCATTACACACTACAGGCTGATGATCATGTAAAATTTCCCATAAAAAATTATGGTGGGAATCATTAACTCCATGTAGTCCTCCCTCCTCCCCTTGTAGGTATCTCTAGAGTAGCACAAATTTGTTAATGGATGCACAATCCAATGATCAACTAAACAAGCACGTGAGATGATCAGATACATTAACCTCAAATATCATGGTGCCAATATGGCCATCCATCGAGACCTAAAAAATCCTATGAATGTGTTGAGTGGGGATTCTTCAACAAGGTAATGGATATCATCGGCCTATCACACTTAAATAATTACATGATTTTTAGTTGTTTTTGTTCCACGTGGATGGAGGTCACCTATGGTGGGAAATCCTTTGGATTTTTCAAGGCCACCTCCAGATTTAAGAAGGGAAATTCTATCTCACTAAGAATCTTCATCCTCTTTGAAGACAACCTCAGGAATCTCATTCACAAGGCCATGGAAATAGTATAGGTTCTACCCTAGTATAGAAGGATGAGTTACACCCCCATTTTCCACTTTATGTTTGCAGATGACACAATTCACTTCATTAATGCTTCAAAAAAGTTGTTCAGAGGTATCTCCATGCTGTTAGAGGATTATTTCCACTAGAGTTGCCAAATGATCAATAAGGAAAAGAGTCACGTCTATATCTCCAATAGATGATCCTCTTATCGGTCAGCAGATGTTCAACACAGCCTTTTATTGTAATGGGGTCTCTTCACTATGAAATACCTTGGTCCACCTATCTCTACTAGAAGCCATCACATTTGGGATTTTGGTTTCATCATCTCCAAGATTACGGGCTAGATTCACCATTGGAAAAATAGATTCCTTTAGTTGGGAGGGAGGATTTATATGATCTATAGTGTTCTCCTTAATAGCCCGAACCATGCCCTCTCTGCTAACAGAGTCCCCAATGGTTTCATCATCAAAATAGACATGTTACTGGCCAGAAACATTTTTAACGCTTTGTCAGAGGTGAAACACCGCTGGGACTCATGGTCTATGGTGGAAAGGCCAGGTAGTAAAGGTGGAACCAATGTTCAGAGTCTTGAATCCCCCATCATCTGCAAGCACGCAAAGATGGCATGGGAGTTCCTAGAGTGAAACAATATATAGGGCTTGACAATGCACATTTACCACTCTAGAACCCTCTCATGGGTGACTGCTCATGGCTCTTAGTTATGGTAGGTCATACCTCATCTGATTTATTTCCATTATTCCTCATACGTTCTAGATCATCAGTAATGGTGACCTTTTCTTTTGGAATCTAGACTCGTTTAGGGTTGTCTTCAGATTTCCCAGTTGTCCCTCCCCGTTGACCTATTTCAGAGAGGCTAGATCATACCTGTTCCTCATCATGTATGTGTTGAATGGGAGCCAAAATGAGATTTTTGACTCTATTGATCTGAGTACGAATCCTGACCGATGCGTTTCCACCCCCTCGTCCTCGTGGGTTTTTTCTTAAAGATACTTCTGGAACATTTTTGAGGTGCATGTCCATGAATATAGCTGGGATTACATCCTCTAGTCCAATTGCATTCCCTCGAAATAAAATTTTATTCTGTGGAAGATAAGGAATAGTATTTTTCCATGGACGAGAATATCAAGTAGTGTGTCATCCCTCTTCTTTCCAAATTCCCCTGTTGTAGAAACCGTGAGGAGGAAAGTGGTGGTCATCTCTTCTTTGAGGGAGAATGGGAGAGGGTTGTATGGGGATACATTGCAGAGTCCACTGCATTTCCTGATCCCAATATGGAAGATCAGATGTTCCTAGATCAGTGGTTCCAAGGAACATGTGGTTGGGGACCTGATGAAGATGGATCGTTTTTTTGGTCTAAATGTAGGCTGCTATAATATTTTGAAGGCCTACAACAAGGCTATGCATGAAGGGTCTATTTCTAATGGAAGTTACCTCATACTGAGAACGACGAATTTTCTTATTGACCTTTTCAGGCTTTTCGACAAAGGGATAGAGGCTCCCACTCTCCACCAGCTTCAGATGTACTTCCTTGATGGCCTTTCGGATTCACGTAGCACCAGTGGGCATTGGGTAAAATGAATCCCCCCATCCATGACCTTAAAAACAATATAGATGGGTTTTGTTATACGGGGGCCCTCCATGGGGGTGGAGTTGTCTCTGACCACTCTAGACCTGTCATCATGGGATTCTCGTCCCGCCTTTACCAAGGATCTTCCTTTTAGGCAGATGAAAAAATCTTTTATTTTAAGCCTATCCTTGTTCAACCAAAGAATGGTTGTTCCTTCGGATGATTAAATATACTAAAAGGTTCTTTACAACGCCCATAAAGGTAGTAGCCCCGTCCCATGGTCCATAAACTATATCATCAGGTAGTGAAAAGTATTGATCACCAATAACATCAAAGTCATTCACAATTGGAAGGAGGGGAGACAAGATGCTTATCCTCTTGAATTACATGATTTCCCAATCCTGGAGAGCGTCTACCTCTACAATTGGAATTCCATGAAATCTGAGGAGGCCATTTTTGTTAGAGTGGATACCCTCAGACTTTACTATTTCAGGAAACCATAGGCCTTCTTGTTTTTATGCTCAATATCCCATGTTCCCTCATGGTTTTTATAAAATAAATAAATGAATGAAGTTGTATAATCTAATGAGAATTATGGTTTGTATATTTGGAAGAATATTACCTCTATAAAATCAATTAGGGAATTTATATGAGAATATGGTAGGGTTTAGTTGACCTAGGTTACTCAAATTATTTTATGAAAACATCATAATGTTTTACTTTTATAACTAAGGGGTGGTGGATTTTTGGATTTAATTAATGTATAACATTAATATAAATCATTTTTTTCTAAATGGAACCAAAAAAATAATTATATTGTAGTATTATGATGTGTCAAAATTATATCATCCAATAAAATTGGTATTTTTTGGTTATTTTTTAACCCTCATCATTTAGTTTTAACCCCTCACAAACCCTTTTGACCATTACTTCGATATTAATGATTTCTACACTTTTAGAGATAATAATGTTACTATTAGAGAAAAAAACATCCCATAAACGGAAAATGGTTTATTGTTTTAACAATATCACATTATATTGAATGGATATATTGTTTTTAACAATTTAAAATCATTGAATAAAGTATTATTTATTATAAAAAATTGCTGATGCAATTTTTCATAATATTTAATTAATTTGAATTTAATTTAGTCATGACAATTCTGTAATTAGAATATCATCCTTTCACACAAAACTAAAATTAATTATATATATATATATATTATGGAATAATAAAATATATCTAATTTATATGTCTTTTAAAAAATTTCATTTTATTTCATTTATTTTTTATTAATTGAAATGATATTGTGTTGGTGTTGTGTAATAATTGAAAGAAATTATTCAATAAATAAATATTAATTTTAAAATATAATGATAAAAATAATTAGTTTCTATTTCAATGGATATTTTATGAATGAACAGGGACCCATTAAATATTTATGGATGTGTATTATAGAATTTAAAATCAAGAGAGTGAAATTTTTAATTCATTTCATAATGTTATAGAAAATTTAGTATCAGGGAAAATTTTCTTAAACTGGATAGTTTTTCTATAATTCAATTTAAATAGATGAAATAAATTCATCTGATAAAATATTGGTATGGTCTATATAAATTTTAAATCTTTATCCCATTTTTCACATTAATTAAATGATTTAACCTTTGGTGAGGTAATAGATTTGTACAAAATTTCTATTCATAATGACCAAAATTATAAGAAAACTATTTTCAAAATTTTATCCTCATAATACAAAAAAAAAGATTAATTTTTATAAATTCAATACACATAGTTGGATGAAAATAATTAAAAAATAAACCTGTAAAATGTGATCTATGTTGTTAAATGATGAAATCCATATTTATGTCTAATAATAAACTTCTAATAATTTATGGTATAATAATGATTAACATGTCATTATTTAGATTATTTAAAACAAAACGAAGATAATGATAATTAATAATTGAATTCAAAAAATTATGGGGCTATTTTTGTTAAAATATATTATAGTTTATATAAATGGGAATTTTTCACAATTTACTGAAAATGAAATCTTTTTTAAGAAATCAAAAAAAATTAATGGTAATATATTATTGTCAGGATGAATAAAAAATGATGTAATTGTCACATTATAATATTTTAATATATTTTAATGGTTATTTTAAACAATGTTTTTTGTATAGAAATAAGTCGATTCTTTTTTTAAAGAGGAATAGTTAATAAATTACTGAGTTGTTATAGCATGGAACCCAAACTAGGAATCAGATATGATCCTTTATAAGTATTTATTTCCCTAAGATGTGATGAAGGATATTTTGAATGATTTAAAGGATTAAATAATTATTTTTATGTTTTGTTTTTATGTTTACAATTTAACATGGAAAGCATATATATAGATATATATATCATATTTTACAAAAACACTAAACTAATCAATACCAATTTTTACGATTTTCTGTATCTTTTAACAAGGTAATAATAATCCATTGAATATGGATTAATTGTTTTAGGGTTTTGCACATAACCCAATGAGATAGAGTAAATTTATAAAAAATTAATATCTACCGCATAATATAACCACTACAACTATCATGGTAGATTGGATGGGCGGGAGAAGTGGAATATTCAGATATCTACCCCCACCTACTTTTAGTTTCATAGTGTATAACTGATACCTAAAAACATTTATCACAATTTGTTATTTTATACCACTAGATAGGTGGTTCATATTAAAAAATATTCAATGTTATAAAATAACAAAAAATTCCAAATTATGTTTTATTTTATATCAAATCATCTTTAAAATAATACCATTATCCAGAATTTGTATTCCACACAACAACTACATCAACCACAATCCATATAACTAAAAATTAAAAAAAACCACATACTTGATAAACAGTTTACCACCACATTTTTTTATTTGATTATTATTATTTTAGTCAACATAATGTATCATTAAACTCTATATAATTATTCAATATTGTTTATTATTTCAGTTCATTTTCATTTATTAATTACAATATGTTCTAATTAACACATAAATTAGTTATATATTTACACCATTTGATCTTTTAATTATTTATCTGAGTTACGTGTCAATTTATCTTCTTAATATAATTCATTCATTTAATTGAATAATAACACCCATACAAAGTGATGAACTGACCTTATAATTATAACCACGTTATTTCCAATACAGAACAAAATCATCGAAACCAAGATATCATACACTCAAAATCACATCTTCTCTACCACAGTCAATGCATGAAATTACGAGACATAGTAATGAAATAACAATAAAAAAAATATAAGATTATGTATATACCACCAAAACATCATGATTCTAAAAAAACCATTTATTTTATAAAATTAAAAAATCATAATATCTAATCATACAAAACTAAAAACTAAAAATTAAATAATTAATCATCTAATTATGGATGAGATTATTTGAATAACATATCTAAAATGGATCTCAAGTCATCATATCACCAAAAGATGAATTCAGATTCTCAAAATTACACATTCTCACAAAGGTTCCCCAATAAATCTATAATATGACAACCATACATCAATATTCTACTGAAATAATATTTTAACCACAATCCACAAACTCTCAACAAAAAAATAATATATGAATATAAAATATAGAGGCTGATTACCTTGGATAATGATGGTCCAATCATTATATTTTGGTAACTAATGTTTTTATTATAGTAACTAAAAACTAAGAAATATAGAGCTCTCCAATATCTAGGACCACTAAAAGAATACTGTTTCATATGAAATAAGAATTATATAATACATTTATTATTTATAATTTTTTGTAAAAAACAATGACATGGTGATTTAAAGAACATCACGGTATGGGTTGTTCAAGGGAGTTCCAATAACCATGATGAATTAAATATTCCTAATCATTATTTCTAACTAACTATTTTTATAATATTCCTTAGTTTTTGATAAATTATTTTCTGGAATGAAAATGATGATCTATATTATGTGACATAACATTATTAAATTTTATTAATTCAAATGTTATTCTTTCTAAACTGTGTTTTGTTCTAAACAATGGGAATGAACTATGTCTAGGTATTTTCTAATTTAAATTATGAACATCACTAAATATTTTCTATAAACCAAAATATAAAAAATAATCATTTACCCTAGACATGGAACAATAAAGGACACCATGATATTTTTCCATCATCTTATACTTCAAACAGAACTCAAATAATACATATTTAAAACCATTACTAAAAACCATATTTATAATCCCATCACTAAAAAATATAGATAAATAAAATTATATTAAGTCATAATCTCTTATGTGGTTTATTTCCATACAAATTTGTTTTCTGAAATATTATATGTGACTTCATAAATTACACCTACTTGCTCCAAGACCTCAAAATTAACAATATAGAGGTCTTAAAATGGCTAGTCCATTTCATTTTATACCTCTTAAATTACTATGTTCCTTATGAATCAAAATAAGAATTAAGTGAAACAAAAACCATCAAATATGACGACTATTTCAGATGACATTGAAATTTGAAACTCACCATTAATATAATCAAGTATAGCCTAAATGTATTGGACCACATCAGTCACAATAATGTGAAATAACATCTAAAAATTATTATAATGAATAAATTTCAAAATAACACTATGTTAGAATAAAATAACCATGACTCACACACACAAACAAAATCATATTAACCACAATAACTGTATAATTAGGACATAACATGAATTATGAATATTTTCTAAACCTTCTCATACCAATACAATGTAACCAATGTATTATCTATGTATTGTATATCTTTATCAATATTCTACTATCCATAATCAATGAAGTAGTAGTGATAACTAATATACCATATAATATATTACATTTGGATGATATCATAAACTCTATAAATTTAAAATAAGATATTTTTAGTGGGAACCTCCCATTAAATATATTTACAAGATATCTTATGTTTTATATAACATAGATTTAAAACAAGTAGTGACTTATTTGATTTATGTTGAATAATACAATATAAAATGAAACATATTGAAATTAATTATAGAATTTCTAATTCTAAAATACTTTATAATATAACACAATGATTAAAACCATATGTAAAAGAAAATACTATAATATTGAAATATTCATCAACAATATCTTCCTTGAAGATCAAACAACTGATAATAATAATAAAAATAATGTACAAAATTAGAAATATAATCATCATATTTTTTTAAAAAATTAATGAATAAGTTAAATAATTTTTGGAATAATTTGGCATATTATATATAAAAATTGAAAAGAGTAATGTGATCATTATATTTCCATTTGATGTTTAATCTTTGCAAATATAGTTATTGAATAAATGTTTTTATAGAACAAATGTATAATATAGGAATAATGATAACATTATAAATAGATTATTGAAGAATCCAATGACTTGTAAATTATATAATTAAAATTTCATGAACATATAATAAATAAATATTTATTCAAAAATAAAATGTTATTAATTATTTTAAAAAATACCTTTTACTATAAAAACTCAATATTTTTAGACATTATGGTATTTTATTATAAAAATATAATCAATCAAATGTTTAATAATTATTTTAATAAAATATTAAATATATATATATATATATTAACACGCAAATAATTATCTTTTCTTTGGAAAAAATATGAATAAATTCATTTAATTATTTTTAAATATCTTTCTCTAAAAATTGATTTGTATGTGTTCGGTGTTTTTTATTTAATATAACTTTTCAATAGATCAAAAATGAAATAACTTAAAATGAATTCATATTTTACTACCCATTTGAAAAATTAGGTAATTGGTAAAATATATTTTTTGGAAATAAAATTTTATCATGAGAAAATTGAGTTTCTATAGTAATGGATAATGTGAGTTAAAATGTTAAATTGTGATGTGGTATGAGAAAATATCCCAAAACCCTATCAGCATTGTTTTTAGATGAGAAAACTAATGAAATGCATTTTTCTTTATTCCAATTAATATAAATGATCCATGTAAAATAACAATATGTTAAAATTAAGGAATTGGAACATGTAAATATGCCAATCAAAGTCAAGTAAAAATGGGCATATCTTTTTACCAATTCCAACCACAAATTTACTTTTATTTCTTCTCCAAAATAATATGAATATATAATTTTTTTAGGATTATCAAACATTATAGTATTTCAGGAATATTTAAGGTTATAAAAATCCTTCAAAACAAAAAAGCATTTAATACTATGTTATATTTCAATAAAATAAATAACAATGTCATTTTTTATTCATAATTATATTATCATAATACATATAAACAAATATTTCTAACCATGTTTATATAAAATATAAAATATAATACAAACATTTCTTATTTTTATTATCATTAACTAAGATAATAATCTTCAATTAGTTTATATTTTTTCTTATATAGGTTTGATTAACGACCTAAAAACGTGATACAATAATATATTTATTGTAAATTATTATAAATACCTAATTTGTTTAATATTGGGAATTCAAAATAAATATATATTGTTTTTATTTTGTAATGGAGGTATATCATGATTTATTCATTATTAATATAAAACCATATATTTAGTAAAATAAATTATATAATTACTTTATGGATTATGTAATTTTAAATCATAAATTAATATTACATTTAACATCAGAAAAGATTATAATTTTTTTATTCTAGTACCATGAATATTCTATTGAAAATAATCCCTTAAATAATGATTAATGAATGAGATAACCATACTCAAACTAACAAGTAACATATTAAACTATAAATAATCAAGTATACATATGAACTACCTCTATGAAATATATATCTATGAAATTAATATTATAGAATATACTAAAATGTAGTTAATGTGAATATAATTTTGAGAAATATAAGTAATAAATATATATATATTATATAGGGGTTAAAACACTTCTATCGAACTTAAGAGATACAAAATGGGAATTTCCATTGAACACTCATTTTATTTGAACTACTTTTATTGAATTATTATTTAAATGATATATATTTTAAACACATGAAATTTCTTTTTATCAAAAGTTGTATTTTTAAAATATGAGTTATTTTTCTTCAAACCCAAATATCTTTTCCGGAATGTAGTCTAAGAGAATATGGTCAAAAAAATAATTTAAATAGGAAAATTCATATTTTTCATTATTTGATGATTATTAATGAAATATACTCATAAATTGAAATAAATATAAGTGTTTTAATGAATTTATATTCATATCAAAATAATTAAAAAAAATTATCCCATTTTATTTTTTCAATGATTAGAAAAATATTATATATTTTATGCTAATATATGTAAAAAAATAGATGAAATATTTACTAATTTTCGACCTTATAATTCTATATATAGTGTTAAAATTACTATTTCAAATTTACAAAAATCGCATAACTAAATTATGAATTAAACCTATTAAAATGTGTAAACTGATATTGTTTAAAACTAATTTTTAGTTTAAAATTTTAATTTTATAAAATTAATAGGTTTAATTCATCCCAATACCATAAATTATTTTTTATAATACAAATTATTTTAAAAAAATATAAAAAATCCAATGAAGAATAAAAACTTGTGTATATTTTAATATGAAATGCAGTTTCCAATAAAAATAATCATTATTCAATATTTGTTGAAAATTGTTTTTAAAAATAATCAAAATGTAACAATATGATAATTTTGACATAATGGAATAAAAAATAAAGTTCATTTTTGAAAAATAAAAAATATCTATTTTGGAAATTAATATTTTAAAAACCTATATAATGGATGAAAATCCAATTTAGTTAGAAATAGAGACTCATACATTTGAATAAAAAATTGTAGAATACTATTATATTGAATATAAGTCTACAAACTATAATCAATAAATATTATTAATCATGAAAATAATTTTTTTATCTCATTTATTTGGATATTAATTTATTCCACACTTTTGGAAATGTCATCATCAGAATTTTAATTTGTTACCCAAACATGTGAAAATATTTTACATTCATATAATTTTTAGTTTCCCTTATTTTTACTTCAACGAAACGGTATTTATAAAAATCCCAAACTTTTTGAATTATCATATTAAACAATATATTATATTTATAATAACAAATCTTTGAAGGCTATTATTCTTTTGATTTTTTTTCGTTAAACTGAACTACATTATATGAAAACATGAATTGAATCTATCACATATTGTAATGTCCTAGAATATCTATATATTTTTTTAATTATATGGAATTATTTCGAGACTTTGAAATATGAAAGCGGTGATTCCAAGGCCCAGAGTTCCCAAAATGATCCATCAAAAAGTGTTATCATTAAAATAACAGGCGGAGTAGTTTTCCTAAAATGTGGAATATATATTAAATGGGTTCTTAGATCACAAACCAGTGAGCACTATTGCGTTCAAGATAGCGGGTTTACTCTAGGCACGACTTAAGTTTAGTCCGCATAGGCCTTTGCTGATAAAACCCAAAAATGGCATAACATTATTTAAAATAATTAAATAATGTTATATTATTTAACAATTTCTTATAAATTGTGAATAATGTCTTGGATTAAAAATCAGAGACTACCACTATACTTTTGAGGCTATGATTCCATTAGGTAGACCCTAACATTGGTCAGTGCGGGCCAATAGTGGATGTTAGTTTTTGGCCATAAATAAAAAATATAAGTAAAAATTATTTGAATGTTAAATTCCATAACATATGAATGGAAACTAGGATTTAAAATCCAAGAGTACCATTAAGTTCGTTGGGGTGCATTCTCCTTAGGCAATTCCTAACCTCGACCGGTGTGGGTTGAGGTTGAATGTTAATAATTTATTAATCTTTTTTAAGATACGTTCAGTAAACGTGCTTGCAGCGTTTTCTATCTTTTGAATTGATGTTCAGATTAGAAATATGAGGGAACCATTGAAATTGCAGCGCCGGGATTCACTTAAGTTAAGCTTCACATCGACCGCAGTAGGTCTAGTTAAAAAAATTTATTTTTTAGACTTTTGAAAGATTAATAATATAACATATTATTTTATTTTATTTCTTCTTAGTTTCCCTAACAGATGAGTGGTGGTAAAGATATTAATGACATGTCAAGCCATTAATAACTTGAATCTCCATTGTTTGTAACCATAAAGTTTGGAATTTGGGAAGTTTATTGATTAAATTAACCGCATTAATTCTTCGTGAAGGACACACTATTTTTTCCTCTCCTATATATATGGATCTTGGGGAGAGGTGTTGGATGGATTCATCAAGTAATGAAGCTCGGGAGAAGTACTGAGATTCTAACCACCTGGAGGACGAGGCTGGATTCAGAGAGTGGTGACGAGCACCACTGAATCGCAATCTGTGGATAAAGACGAAGGATGTTCTGTTGATCATCATTAGCGGACGTCTTATCCACGTAGGTTGTTTATTTAAAAGTTATCATTGATGATTTACCTTGGTCCTGCTTGTTATCACATTAACTTATAGGGAACAGAACAAATGAACAGGGCTCATACCCTCCACAACTTAGCTAATGTTCTGTTATTTAGGGATAGTTTCCTTAGATTGATGGCAACATGAAATAGATTGTCATGCTATGACGTCCCCACTACATGAGAGCCATCGGTGCAGACAACACCAAGAACGGTCCAACGGAGCACGACTGATGTCCCACGAGAGAAAATGCCGGAGCGCCATGTCGGCGGCGGGGGCCGGAGGAGACCTGTGATAGCCGGTTGTGGGTGATGGAAGGCGGTGCACTAAAGCACGATGTGGTAGCTGAAGGCGGCATGTCTAAGCCAGCCGCGCAGGACCAGGGCGGTGCACGTAGGTATCGACGGTGGCGTGAAGCCGTCGTGGCCAGTATTCCCTAATAGAAGGGGGCGGGGCAGAGTAGCTGCAGCCTACATGCCACGGTTAGAAGGATGGATGCTACCGTGCATCGTGTCGCGTTAGCAGAACCCAGTCGGCTAAAACAACCGACTATTCATGAGGTAGGACAGCACCCCACCGACTGGTGAAATGGACGAGAAACTACGGGGCCAACAGTACACAATGGTCCGCCTTCGGGCGGACCGAGTTGGACGTCGGCTGACCAAGAGAATCGATCCTGCCAGCTGGCAGGACCGGACCCACGGCCAAGTGGGCCATCTCTGGTGGGCCAATCCCCACCCCATAGGCCCGGAAAACGTCGGCCTGAGCCCATGAGCAAGCCGAGCCAACCCCAACTGGCTGAACCTAGTGAACTGGGCCGACCCCCACTGGGCCAGACCCGTGCAGGGTCATGTAGATTCTGGGACCTGTTACGTCAGGCCAGTCTGACCAAGTCAGACCGGGTGCCAACCCAACCGGCACATGAATAAAGAAACATACATAACTGGAAAACCATGAATCTGATCGATGTTCTGTCAGTGATGTTTGGACCCCATTTGGGAAGTGTCCCATTTGGCATATTCTAGCAGGCCCAACTGAGCTGAGCAAGACCGAGGTGCGGTCAACCCTGTTTCACAAGATGGGGTGTAACTAATAGACCGGGAGTCTGTTTGATATGCCATCTATTAAATAAAGATACTTGACATAAGGTGGTCTAATGTAAATGTTGTAGTTATGTTTTGAGGTGCTTTGAGGTTTAGCCTGCGTTGGTTCAAACTTGAATCCATCTGGGCCCTTTTTACAAATGTGCCCATTTATCATAGATCGAGCGTCTGATCGATGTGTCGTCTGTCACTTTGGGACCCTAATGACATGTCGTTCCCTTGGGTGTAATTTTTGTGGTAATTTGTACCAGTTGAAATATGAAAAATGTCTTGAGTAGTAGTTCTCCTAGAATCAAGCGTGCTATGAGCGGGAATCCAGTGGTTTTTTGTGACATGAAGTAGAAGAGCGAACAATACGGGTCTGCCCCAGCGACCAATAAGGGTCTACCCCTGCGACCAATATGGGAATTCACTAGCGACCAATACAAGTCGTCAGTACAATTACTATTTGTAGGATGGTGTTGATTTATGACTAGACATCCCTATCCTAGTAACCTTGAAGTTATACTATTAGAGTGAGCTGTCTCTTTTTCATTGTGCATCATTATTTAGATCAATCATGAGATATTACATTTGAGGTATATCTTGTGATGATTTAATTTATAGGTTACTAAGAGACCATCGGGGGTCTTGGGGTCCCATATTGGGTATTTTTTACTCACTCATGCACGATCTTCATTCGTACCTTATTGTGCCTTTTGCAGAGGACAAGAAGTTGGGATACGACATGAGGGAGCCAAAACCAGATGGTACACATATGAGATTTTTTGACATGGTTTGTTGTGGAGATGAGTTGTACCTACCCTCAGGTATGATAATCAGTGGATGACCCTAGAGTTGTTTTTCTATTCTCAGTTTTATTTGTACTTTTTTCAGATGTTATTTTATTATGGACCCTTTACTTTCATCATAATTTTACTACATCAGCTTACATTGTGATTTCATCATTCTGTGTACTTAGGTTGTCTTTTTGTAGAGGTTTAAAGGAAATTACTTCCTGTTTTAGGGGTACCTTTTTTTGGTGCATGTATCCAACACCTAGACTATGGAAGGCAGGCTGGGAGTAGTCACAGTATGGGCCATAGTGGACGATTCGTGACCAAGTGGTGTCAAAGGAGTCTGGTCTACCGAACAACTTGGACTCTATTCATTTCAATATATCAATAGTGTTTACTAAATTTGAGTGTGGTTTTTAGTTTGTGGATTTTAGTGTTTGTGCATCAGCCAACGTATCCATATAGTAGGACCCTAAATTCTAATTTTCGACTCGGAGAAAAAAAACATTGATTGCGTGTGTTTTGGAAATATTTTTTCTTGGATTATTGGGTGTAAGCTCACTAGAAATAACATAATGATTGTGGGACACTTGTTCCATATCAGGATGCCACCACGTAGACAGCTATCTAGGATTCCCAATAGAGTACACGATGACGGACCACCGAGCGATCCTATGGGGATCAGCATTCTAGCGACCCTGTGTGGATCAGCATTCGAGCAACTCTGTGTGGATCAACATTCAAGAGAAACTATGTGGATCAGAATTTGAGCTACCCTGTGTGGATTATAATTCTAGAGACCTTGTATAGATCATCAATCCAGCGACCCTGTGTGGAACAACCTTCCAATGACCCATTGTAGATCTAGATTTTAGAGACCCTATGTGGATCAACATTCTAGGGACCCTGTGTGGATCAAAATTTTAGAGATCCTATGGGGATTAGTAATTTAGATACCTTGTGTAGATCATCATTCTAGCCACACTTTTTGGATCATCATTGTAGTGATCCTGTGTGGATCAGCATTCTAGAGACCCTGTGAGGTTCACCATTCTATCGACACTGTGTGGATCCTCAGGGTGTGTCCCTACAAGGAAAAACCTTAGAGCACACCATTTGGGATCAAGGTCATACCAATCATGTATGGGTCAGATCCTGTGTGAGTGTTATTACGGGTAGTAACTATGGATCCTGTGTGGATCTACACCGAGCGATCCTCTCTGGATCAGCATCGAGCGATCCTGTGTGGATCAACAATTGTTGCTACCAGTGGACTATGGAAACTAACTGAGTGCGTTTCACCAGTTCCAATGGAAGAGGCCTCTATGATTTCAAGGTGAGCAGATCCGTAAGTAGCTGAGTACTGGATGGAGTCTACGGATAGAGTTTTCGGGCTAGTTGGGACACTGATAGATCAAATGGTTATCATAGCTTCTAGTTATTATCAATGTGTGACCATGAGGATGGTATGAATGGTGGTGAGGCATTGATACATTAACCGTTGCCCGAGATGATGCCTTCGAGTGGTGTTTCGGCTATGTCACTACCAGTTGGTCCGTAGTTACAATAGGTAGTAGCAGTAGAGGAAACATGTAGGCTTAGTGGCTCATATGTGTTTCAGCATCAGATACACTGCGGGTTCTAAGGAAATCCTGACTCACAAGCAGCTAAGGATTATTCTAGAGGCGGTGGTCATGTTTCCATCTATCTATGGTACCATTCGATTAGATGGAGGTTCTGGTAGAGAGACTTTTATGTGTCTCAGCAGGATAATGGCAGGGTTTAGATAACCCTAATCTTGTGAAGAGGTGACTTTTTTGTGGACTAGATTAGGAACCGTCCTCATATAAGGGGGTCTCTTTCTATATAAAGCTAAGGGGTGAGGGTTCCCTAGTGCATCTATAACTTTGTAAAGATGACATGTTGGTATCTGGGTATTCATCGAGGCATACCGACCATCCCAGGTACTCGATTTATATGGTGCGTTTAGTTCTTCAGGGCTCGGACCTCTGAGCGTGGTGTGATAAGAGAAATTCGATCCAATACTATTCTGTTTGGCATTGCTACATCTGTTAGGGTGAAAGAGAGAAACGTTGTGGTCGAATGTTTTTTGGATGAGCAGATACAGCCAATGAATGTTAGCAGTGGGAAAATAAAAAACTGACACCAGTATTAGAGACTTGTGCGTGTAAAATGTTTTGGGAAGAAAAAGTTATAGGGACAAATGAATCTTCAGGGAAGTAGATGTGAAAGTGGTGTTAGGAGATCAACATTAGGTGGTATAAATTTCGACTTGTTACAACCACCACCCCAATGTGGACCCCACTAGGCTCAGGGAGCTAGAGGACATTAGAAAAGAGTAGCTACTTGCAGTCAAGGAGTGTGACCCCAGGGCACCAGGAATGATTCGAGGTATTGTCTGTGTCAACTACTAGATTCTATATTAATAGACATAGGTACCAATAATTCCTTCTTACCATGAATCTTATTCAAGACCTAGTTTTTCCTCTTAAATTGATGACTTGACCATTATGTCTGGAGATAACATACGGAGGAGACTTTATAATCATGCTTATTTTTACTATGCAACCTGACCCTTGAGGCGGGAGATTTGGTTGAAACCTCTTAGTGGCAGCATCGTGGCCTTACGATGTTAGTTTGGGTATGGACTGGACATCCAAAGTTCATAATCATATTGACTATTTTAGGAAAATAGTATGTAGTATATCAACAATGATAGAGTGGGGTTTTTCTTTGGTCAGTCAAAAATAAATCCTACGCAACATAGGGTAAAATCATGCATTAGAGGGTGCATCTGATCACTCCTGGGTAGTGGCACCCTTGTCAGGTTTAACGAATAATGGGGGGCCTTTCCTATGGACAGATAAGTGTTAGTAAGGCATTCAGGTGTTCAGATAGAGAATGACGAGTGCCCCCATCATAAATATTTCAGATGATGGTGTTGGTTATGCAGTCTAATGCAATGCATAAAGGACCATACTATGTTGATTCATGATGTAATAGTGGGTAGAGGTCTCTTACGACTAACTGATGTTGAGACACCACAATCAGAACTAAACTATCCATGACCTAGATTTAGCAGCTATTGTCTTTGCACTGAAGATGTGGCGGAACTACTTGATGGGTGAACGATTTATTGTTTACTCTAATCACAGGTTTCTTATGTATATCCTCCCACAGATGTACCTGATACTGATACATCGATGATTTCTATAGTTCATCCAATAATATGACTTTGAGATATTCTGTACTTATTCTAAGGGGAATATGGTAGCAGACACACTCAGTAAGAGGTCTGGTCAACAACTGTTGAGTGAGACGTCAGAGAAGCTAGTCTCGCTGCAGATATCCTTCATGGATAATCATGGAGAAGATTACCTCTAGTCTATGACTGTTAGTCCCCCAATTCTTTAGTACGTTTTTGAGGAACAACTATGAGACGTTGACTGCATGGCCCGACGTGCTCATATATCCATAGGACGGTCTCCTGAAGGATTTTATGATGGTGGGGAGCACTTATTTCTATTTAAAGGATGCCCCATGGTACCAATGACTCTTCGGGAGGAGGTGTTTATAGACTTTCATAAATCACCTTTAATGGTACATCCTAAAGTGGATAAGATGTACCAGGACTTATAGTGTCAGTACTGGTGTCTTGGGATGAAGTAAGTAGTGGAAGTGATTATCTCAAGATGCCTCACTTCTCAGCAAATGAAGACTTCAGAGGTTTGGCTGGGCGACAAGCTATCTCTAAGGTTCATCAGACCAGTCTAGATTCTCTGAAGAGTGGGCGAGGTGGTGGGCCGTCTATTTCTTCCCCCACAGCTTCACCAGGTGCAAAATGTTTTCCATGTGTCGCAGCTGTGGATATGCGTGCATGATCTATCACAAGTTATCAACTAGGATGAGTTATAATTTGAAGGTGGGGATACTTTAATGGAGTTCCCTACGGAGATAGAGGATCGACAGGACCGAGTACTTTGTGGACGGTCGATCCCTCTGGTGTGAGTTTGGTGACAACACAAGAACCTCTTGGATAGCACATGGGACAAGGAGTCTCCGATTCGAGGTCAGTACCCTCATTTGATTGATTTGAAAAAAAAATGGATTTGAGAGACGTAAATCCTTACGGTGGGGAGAATTTAATGTCCGTTAATTTATGAATAATTTTTTTAATTATATAGAATTATTTATATACTGTAAAATCTGACGGCGTGTGATTCCTAGGTCTGGAGTGCAAGGAATGATCCACCAAAAATGTTAATTTTAAAATAGTGCATGCTATTGGTTTTCCTGAAAATGATGATTAACTGATAATAAAGTTCCTGGATCAGAAATATGAGGTAAACTGTTCCATTAATGATTCCAGTTTTACCCTAGGCACGACATGAGATTAATCAGCGCAGGTCTCTGGTGAGAAAACCCGATAATGGCATAACTATAAATAAAATAATTAAATAATGTTATTTAATTTTTCATAAGGTTATAACACACGAACGGTGTCTCAGATTAAAAATATGAGACTACCACTAGACTCGTGGGGGTATTCTTTCCTAATGCAGAGCCTAACATTGGCCGGTGTGGGCCAACAGTTCATGTTATTTTTTAGCCATAAATAAAATAATTATGTAACAATTTTTTTATTTTTAAAATCTATAACTTCTAAATGGTAAATCAGATTGCAAATATGTGAGTACTATTGAGTTATTAGAGGGAATGTTCCTTTTAGGAAGTGCCTAACATCGACCGACACAGGTCTAGGGTGAATGATAATAATTTATTTGTCTTTTTTATGCTAAGATTAGTAAACTTGTAGGCAACATTTTATATCTTTTGAACTAGTGATTTAATAAAATATTTGAGGAAGCATTGAATTCAAAACACCCTGATTCACTTAAGTGGGGCTTCAATTTGAACACAGTAGGTCCGGTGAAAATGTAATTTTTTTGGAGTTTTGAAATATTAATAAAATAACATTTCATGCTATTTTATTTCTTTTTCATTTTTCAACGGATGAGCGGTGGAAGCGGGACTGATGACAGGTCAATCAATTATTGACTTGACTCTCCCTTGTTCGTAACCGCATTGTTGGGAATTTTTGAGGTTCATTATTTAAATGAACCTCATTAATTATTCATGTGGGGCACACTCATTATCCTCTAATATTTATATGGAGATTAGGAAGGGGTGTTGGATAGCTTCATTAAGCAATGAAGCTCTGGAAAAGTACTGCGATGCTAACCACCTGGAGGACCAGGCCAGATTCTGCGAGCGGTGACGAGCGCCACCAAATCACAAACTGACGACAACAACGAAGGAGGTTCTATCGATCGACATTAGAAGATGTCTTATCCAAGTACGGGGTTTATTTAAAAGATATCTTGGATCATTTTACTTGATCGTTCTTTCTATCACGTTAATGGGGAGGGAACATGCCAAATGAACAAGGCCCCAGACCTTCCGCTTCTTCGCTCATGTTCTGTTATTCGGGGACGGTTTCCTTAGATTAATGGAAATGCGAAATAGTTTGTCACGCTATAACGGTGGAAGTGAAGGAGATATGTAGCTACAGACGACACTAAGAACAAATCATCGGAGAATATCCGGTAGCCCGTGGGATAAACTGCATGCACACCATGTCGGTGGTGGATGGAGGAGACCTGCGGCAACCGGTCGAGGGCGATTTAACGCGTCGTTAGATGACGCGTCGTAGTTGTCGAAGGCGGCTGGCCCAAGATGACTTCATGGGACATGGGCGGCACAAAGAAACCATAGTAGAAGGGGGAGACAATGAGCAGCCCTGACTAGCGGGCCGTGATAAAATAGAGCAGCGCGGCCCCGCGCCACACCATGTTGGTGGAACGCGGGCGGGAAAAATGATCGACCGTTCATGCGGTGGGGCAGCGCCCCACCAGCTAGAGAAATAGCCCTACAACTACGGGGCCAGTGAGACACAACGGTCTTCCTTTTTCAGATTGAGACAAACGTGGGCCTACCAAGCGGGCTAGACCCACGACTAAGTAGGCAAGTGCCGGTGGGCCGAGCCCCACCTGACGGGTTGGGCCAACCGCATCCTGGGTCAGTGAACAAGTTGGATTGACATCGACGAGGCAGAATCAGTGAACCGGGCCGACCCCCGGTGGGCCAGACCGGAGAGGGTTCAGGTAGACCCCGAGACCCGTTGTGTCGGGCCAGTCTGACTGAGTAGAAGCAGACCTAGACCCACCCGGTACCCGAATAAAGAAACGCTCGTAACTAAAAATTCAGGCACCCGATCGACGTGTTTTCAATGGCATTCGGGCCCATTTTGGGATGTGGTCCCTCTGGCCTATTCTGGTGGGCCCAACCAAGCTGAGTCGGACCATGGTGATATCTCCCCTGTTATATTTAAACGTGTGTAACTAAGAGACATGGCGTCTGATCGACATGCAGTCTATGGAATAAGGATCCTTGCGATAAGGCAGTCCAACAGATATACTCTAGGTTAGTTTTAACGATGTTAGACATGCGAAATGGGTTGTATTAGATATGAATCTAACGGGGCCCTTTTTACAAAAGTGCCCATATATCACAAACCAGGCATCCAATCGACACTTCGTCTGTCATGTTGGGACCTCTATGATGGGGATGTCCCATGAGTATGCTTTCTGTGGGACTTTGTACTGGTTGAAATAAAAATGATGGCTTGAAGAGTAGTTTTCCCAAAATCAATTTTTCCATGAGCGGGAATCTAGTGGCTGGCTATGCCATGAATTAGAAGAGTGACCAATATGGGTCTGCATGAGTGACCAATATAGGTTTGTATGAGTGACCAATACGAGTCTGCACCAGTGACCAATACAGGTCTTCTTTAGCAACCAATACATGTCAGTAGTAGTGTTACTATGGATAGGCTATTCTGGCTATACGACTAGACATCCATATCCCAATATCCTTGAAGTTATACCGTTAGAGTGATCTATTTCTTTTTCTTTGTGCTTCATGATTTAAATCATGCTTGAGATATTAACATTGAGTTATATCTTGTGATGGTTTACTTTGTGGATTACCGAGAGGCATTCGGGGGTCTCAGTATCCCCTACTATGTATTGTTATACTCACCCCTGCATGGGCTTCGCCTGCACCTTGTTGTGTCTTGTGTAGATGATGAGGAGCTGGGCTGATACTTGAGAGAGCCTAGACCGGGTGGTAATCCTAGGAGACATGATGACATGGTGTATTGTGAAGATGAGTTGTACCTACCCTTCATGTTGGATCCTCGGTGGATGACTAAGGATATATTTTTCTATTCCTAGTTATACTTGTACTTTTACAATTGGGATTGTATTCCGGCCCCATTACATTAAGAAAAATTTTACTATAGTAGTTTACTTCGAGGTTTCTTCTTGTTGTGCACTTGGGTTCTGTGTTTGTACACATATAAAGGCAATGCCTTCCCATTTTTGAGATATTCTATTATGGTGCTACTCTCTAACCCCTGGCCTATGAAAGGTGGGCTTTGGGTTGTCACGACATGGGCCCTGGGGGATGGGTCGTGACATATATTTTAAAAAAAATTATACATGAGATAGGTCTTGTACATGAGAAAAATTGGAGGTACAGAAACCCAATAGGTATATAATCTAATGTTCTCATTGGTTTTATACAGTCTAATAGAACTATAAAATTAACATCATCTTTTTACCAAAATTAATAACATTTTTTCATAGAGATATTTTAAGGAAAACATGATCAACTATCACCAAATATTGTAATTTGTTATAGTTATCCACAAAATATTTATACACGATATGAGATGTACTCATATTATACTGAATCATCTTCACCATTGTTACTATTTCATCTATGAAGTATAGCCCCAACAACATTCATTCACATAATTTATCTTAATAAGCTATATTGATACACCAATTTATATATAAAACCCCAAATGGAGCTGTCTGTATACTTAAGTGAAAACTGTAATGAAAAAAAATTAAACGAATGAAATATGTTAATCCTGACATTTTACGTAGTATATTAAATATACATGAACAACTAACTCTATCTTTTGAATCATTCACTCTGAAAATCAGTCAAATTTATAATTAGAATTATTATTAAAAATAAATTTAGTACCTGGAAACATATGATGAAGTTTCAAAAAATTATATGTAAACCATCAATCATGACTATATACAATGTAGAGAGTACATCCATGTAACCCGATTATCTCATATAGATACATTGGAGACAAATGATTTAAAGTAAAATTATTTTGAATAATAATAAAATTCAAAGATTTAGTAAATTTTTTATAAATATCACAGATAAAATTATTAAATTGAGATATATCTTGAAAACCCACCAAAAAATCGATAGATATATTTTCTCATTTTCTCTGTAGCACTGAAAATGATGAAACATCACCTTATTTAATTTTTATTCTACATTATCTAGTTGAGATATAAAAACATTAATGATGAATTGAGAAATATATATTCACATTCCATACCATATGAAAAAATCTTCTAGTTCTATGTATATCAGACTATTTTTCTGGTTGAATAAATAATGTGGAACTATGACTTTCACTCAATAACTCACTCTTCAGACAGCAATCACAAGGAAAAAATTATCCCTTTCAAAATATGATAACTCATTCTTCATCATTAATAATATACTGAAACATTTATTTTTCAAAATATTATTCTATTTCAAGTAAAACATTATCTACGAAATTGGATTTCTTTATTATTTTTGAATTTGATGATTATAATGTCACATGAATGAAAAAAATAATGTTTCTATATACAAAATTTATAGGAAACAATTAACTAAATCATTCACCTGAGAGTTATATTATATTCAAAAAATGGTTAATGTTGAATTAATTTTCCTACTCATGGAATAAAATAATTTTTTTTATTTTTAAATATTGCAATGATTTGTCATAATCCATAATTAATTCCACAAATTATCAATTTCTAGTTAATATATTTCTATGTGAATATATACCTAAAACATTTATGATCATTATATATTTCTATCTTTAATACTTATAAATTATGGATTCAAAATAATAATGTGATAACTAAAAAATAAAATTTTAGATCATCTTTATTTTAATTTAACTCGTTTTGTTTCATTAAACAATAGTAGTATCTAATTACCATATCCTTTTTATCAGAACACAATAGTGTCCCTCCAATAAAGAATCATCGTAGATAAAAAATTCATCATTTAAAGAGGGTATGGACAATATAGGATCAGTCTCTAATGTTATTTAATTTTCATTGAAAGAAACTCCACATTATTTAATCTAGATGAATTTAACTCAATTCAGATTTAACATTGTCGATGGTATAGATAACCAAGTAATGTTTTATTAAAAATTCATAAACTAATAATCCAAGAAAACAATGAATATACATGACATTTAAATGTATTTTACATTATTTAAAAACTATGTTTTTATAAGGTTTAATAGTTATTTCATATTAAGAAAAAATATTTTCAATGAAAGCTATTTATTCCATCCAAAAACATTTACCTACTAGAATTTTTCGAATATCATTCGTTTATTTTAAGGGTGAACAAAAATCCTTAGGTGTAATCCATATTCCTAATGACTTTTAAAGTATAAATATATATAATCAGAATAAATATTGAATATATCAAAATAGATATGAAAAACTATTGATAACATCCATAACTATGAATAGTGATTTCATTACCTAAATTGAATAACGACCATATGTAATTTGAAACAAAATATTTAGAAAATCATTTTTTTAAACCATCAACATATGGTAACATGAACCAAGATAAATATTTCAATAATATTATTCTTCCTAGACCACTAATTCCTCTATTTGATGGACCAATGTTAATCAAAGTGGTTGTTACTGATTTTTCCACACATTCTTTGTTTCAATCATCATGATATTCTTCCCTCATTCCACTATTTGGAAAAAGACTCAGATAATGACCCATATCATTACAGTTAATGCATATTATCATCATATTTTCATTATTTATATGGTCATTTTATATTCATTTGGGAGAAAATGTCCAAAATATATACAATTGAAACACTTCCCAGATTATAAAAGGTATTCTCTATGGTTTTTTTACCACATTTATTATATGGACCCAACCTTATAACATTACATAATATTGAATTAAATGGATAATTCACATTGATGATATTTTCAGATTTACTGATTTAGAGAATTAGGCCATAACATAACACTTGAATATTACAAGTAGACACTACTACTCAGTATCCATTTTTTCATAAAATAAAAACTCTGAAAAAGACACATGTCTAGTTCCATGTTTTAGAAAGAATGACTTTTCCTTGATCCCATCCTTGAACCTAATCATATTTTAGTCATGTCCAAAACATTTCAAAAACTTGTTATGAGCATAAAAAGCTCAGTAAGGGATACACAAAAAAGGAAAACTGTTAATCTTTCAAAACAACAAGTAAACCATGAATACTTTAACATAATTAATACTTTCACCTTTATGAAGTAATAAATACTTTTCATAGAATAAAAGATCATTACTTACCCTTTTGTAACCAAATTATTACCATAGAATCCATATAAAGAACACATAACGTATAAAGGTAACTTTATACATAAACATACATAAATGGAATAACCATATGGTCGACTTCCACACATATCACTAAATGGAGAAGCCATACGACGGACTTCCATACCCAATGCATTAGAGGTTATAACGTAACCACCCGTCCTAGTATTCATGACACCACCTGTCATATGGTTTATCACATAACCACCCATAAAATGTCCAAGTACCATCATAACACATAAAATATTTCAAATATAATCATTTCACTAATAAAAATTCATTTGCAATCACATGAAGTAATTTCATGATATAGAAATAATCAATCAATATTCAAAAACAATTTAAAAGTTTTTTTTTGAATCAAAGTGTCCCATACCACTTTGAAGATTTTATTGGAATTGTAATTCTAAAACATTAATATCTATATAAATAAATACAAAAAACCATTTTTAAAACATTGACATTAAATATAATTATTTGTAATAATAAATCTTTAAACATTTAAAAATGATAGTTTTTAACAAAATTATAGACTCTTGAATACAAATAATTACGGAATATTATTTAATCAAAACCTAGTAATATCATGAAAATAAAGGGATTCATGATATAATATGTCAATAGACAGTATATACACCATATAAGAGTTAATTGATTCATAACAACAATGAATTCTCAATGGAAATGTAAATTGAGATGAAATCCATTATAAAGATGGTATCCTTAAATTAAGAATAAATCAATCACATAATTATGTGTGACAAATACAAATTAACCCAATATAAGTGGAAATTAACTGTAAAAAAATCAGAGGTCATTCACAAATATTCATAGGATGACATATTAAATAACTAAAAGTTGAACCCAAAGAAATCAAAATTGGGTTAAGAAGTTCCCTTGTAAAAATTCAACTGCCTAATGGTGTCACATTAAAATTCAAAAAATGAGTTGATGAGATAAAAAGGGTATCTAATAAATTGGACTTAAATTTGACATAAATAAGTATATATAAGAATATATCCCAACATAATACGTTGTAAATAAAAACACATAACAAAAAGAATTATTTTAAATAGAGGAGGGTGATTGGTTCCCTTACCGATTTGGTAATTAACAAAACATACGCCACTTGAAAGAAGGATCATACAATGAAAATGTAAATACTCATAAATGAAAGTATATTACATAAAGAGTAAAATAATGAGAAGTAAATAAACCACACAAAAGGAAATAGTGTAAAATATAGAATGAATCACACGGGAATAAAAAGTGAGACGAAAACAATTTACCACGTTGTAATCAACTGAGTTTTATGAGAAAAAGTTAATAACCACCAAATGAATCCCAGAATACCATTAATATAATGAGAATAATGATAATATATATCAAATGGCAGTACACAATAAACCAAATTTAATGAATAAGTGGGGAATAATGGAAATCTCACGGAATTAAAAGTGAGATATGAAAATCCCTTACAAAAATTCAGCATCCTAACGGCGCCACATAAAAATTCTTAAAATGAATTGATGAGAGTAAGAGGGGGTCTCTCATCATATCAAAATAAAAATTACAGTATGGTTAAAATAAAAGAACATCCTCCAACAAAAGAACCTAGAGCATAAAAGAAATTACATAAAAGAGAGTACTTGAAAATAAAGAGAGATGTCAGATCCCTTACCTCGTGTCCGACATGACTCGATCGCTCGTTAATCTCATTTAATTTGGGTAACTCCCTTTGGTTTAACCAAAGGACTAATAATGTTCCTTATGCCTAATTTATGTCTTATAGGAGGAGTAGAGGGATGTAGGGAGTGTAATTGGGCAGAGTTTGGAAGAGCCAAATGGCTTGAGAGGTGTGAGGAAGTAGTTAGAAGGGGTCTACTTTTATAAGGGAGAGGAGGGGCTCTTTTGGAAAGTGTGAAAATATTTTTTTATAATATAATGATATTCGGATTCTAATGGTCCAAAAATAATTATGGTCGAAGATAAGATGACTCATATTCAAAATTAAATAATAAAATTAGAATTGGAAATGTTTTGGATAATAATGTAATCATTATAATCTTATTTATTTAAATCTTTTATTAATGAGGTAAATACTATATCATTATTATTTCATAAATAATTTAATTTATTTTTTGTCTAAAAATTGTAAAAAAAATACCATGTTGTGGGAAATATTTTCAAATTTCCAATTAATATTTATATTCGAAACTATGACTTATAAAACACCATATAAAAATTAATTACTAAAGGATTTTTGTTTTTGTCAATTTTGTCTTTACATTATATTAATTAATCTAAATTGCAATTATCACTCCCAAATGACAAAATGGGGTCCCAATATCGACCCAAAGTTGACCATGGTCGTTATTGACTCATCCAATAAGGTTTGGACATGTGTTAAGGTGATTTTTAATTATTATAATATTTTTTTACCTTGAATTACACTATTTACCTTTAACCGCTGTAAATAAAAGTCAAAAGTTACTATTCACCAAAAAATTATTTTCATTTTAATGAACCAAATTTTACTTCTTGATAAAAACCATGTATGTGGGATTTTTGAAATTCAATTCAAATAATTGGTAAATTTTCATTTAAATGAAAAAGTCATTTTTTTAACCACCACTAAGTGGTTTCACTATTCAACAAAAAATGATGTTTTTCAGAAAAATCCCAAAAATTCAGCCTAAGCTATATTTGATATTCTGAATTAAAAAATGATGTCTATTTTTCCAAATTCAAAAAATATAAGTGGAATTAATTAATTTTAAAATTAATTCGTGTTATCAAAACAAATAGCATGTTTTTAAGAAACAATAACTATCAAAATATTGATACTTGTTTATTTCCAATTTTAAAGTGAAATTAATTCCAATGACCAACATTGGATTAAATGGTAAAAATATATTTTAATATCACTTTAAAACCAATTAAAAGGATAATATAACCATATAAATAAATTATATTAAAAGGCATTTTTTAATTAAAATACAATATTTTTTAATATTCATTAAAAAATGAACTTTATCGGAAAAATTTCAAAAAATTACAGAAAGTAAATTTTGATGTCCCCACTATAAAGAAGGATTTTATTTGGTCATATATAATGTATTAAAGTGACCAAAAATATATTTAAAAAGGGTTCGCCATTAAATGGGGATAAATCGACCTTTAAATATAAATTATGCGTAAAATTAGATTCATTCATATTTTAATCCTCTAATGTTTTATTGGATAAATGTAAATACATTTAAAAATGATGTACAATAATATTTTAGTTAGTTTTGTTCATTACCTCAAATACAATGCCTATAAGTTAACTACCTTTTAAAATGAAAATATTATATTATTAGTGTGCAACGTAAGATTTCAAAGAAACTCGTTGTTGCGTATCGGGTATGCTATCGAACATAGAAACCCCATTAAAGTAAAATTAATATTTAAATAAAAAACTAATAAATATGAAAAGGTCATATTCTTCATTTATCCATGATGGTACATCCTTCCCCCCAATTGGGAATTGCGTCCTCAAAATTTAAAAATTGTGCTCGGGAACATCATTGAAAGCCCCACATTGAAAAAAGAGTCAATAAAACAATCACATTAAAATAAATAATGAGAAGTACAAAGGTTAACCAAGACAACAGATACTAGGGTTCCATGAAAACATGGATATGGTGGAGAAAACAAACCATCGAGTTCTGATGGAGAGTGATAGGAAACATGATTAAGAGAAAGTTAACCACAAGAAAATAAAAAACTTATGATGTGTGTAAACGGTCTTTGATTACCGAGTAGGAAACGTAAACCAACAATGTTTTTGTTTTACCTTCTTTTCATAATTTTGAGGAATTTATCTTCTACATAGAATAAAAATATAAGGAAATATACTTACCTTCATGTATAGTTTCATATTTTAATAAGTTTCTTCCAGAAAAAATCATTTCTATAAATGATGAGCATTAAAAAAGAGTTGTTCACATCAAAAGCACAAGAATCATCTTCTAGAGAATCACATAAACCACAAAAGGAGAACTATCTATTTCCCATTTATTTAGAGATCAACCAAACACAAAATTGTTAGTACAAGATCAGATAATCACCAAAAGGATAATCCTTTATAAAAATAAATACAACTCTTAATATCAAAAATTCAACAAAAATAACCCAAGGATCAAGAAAGACCATTCAATAAAGAATTCTCCCTAAAATTCTTCAAAAGTAATCCAAAGATTGATTGTAACCCTAATCTCATAAGGATTTCATTACATAGTCTTCCAAGATACATCATAACATTTATCTCCAAGTAACACCAGTTACTCATAAAGTCTCATGTTGAAAAGTAATTAACCTAATAAAATATTTTCCATGATAGGTTAATCATTTTTATAAATAAATAAAATCATCATGTTACCAAAATAAAAACATAGATTCTTCCAAACTAAGATTTCATCCATTCTTCCACAATTGAAATCCCATTGTATTCTATCTTCCTTAGGCATATAGTGTTTCCTCAAAAGAGAGAACGTCTTCCACAACCACCTTTGTCACTTAATCACTAAATAATTTTTAATACTAAGTATATCCATTTTATAAATCATCAGTTACAAAAATAAACTTATAATTATTATATAAAATCATTTTACAAAAACAATAAGTCATAATAACCAGGGACTTCAAGTAGGCTAGTGGTAGGCGATGCTCCCTTGTCGCCCTTCAGTTGTGGGTTTGATTCTTGCTGCCTTGCAGGATGTGATGGGTTGTCACCATCCTACGGGTTATAATTTTTATAAAACTCAAAAATAACCCATACATTTTTTAACCTCAAAGGTATCCTTATACCTCTCATTTTCATCCAAATTCATTATGATATCAACATATTAATTCTTGAAGTCTTATTTCACCACTATAGGATAAAATAAAGCAGTCCCCAAAATGAAGAACATCATACCTTGATCATGGTGTCCATTTGGTCTCATCGTCATCTTGTTCACGTAGGTAAAAGGTTCATGCATTGCAAAAATGATTTAGAGATCCTTCAAAATCATTAACTTCCTCAATCCAAATACACCTTGTACAACATGGTTCATATGGGTGTTCACAGAAAAATAGTTTGGGAAATTAATCACGTAAGACATATAATTTCAAAACATCCGATAAAACATCATTTCTATAAACCAGTCGAACCAAATTTGAGTTGAAAAATTCAATTAACGGTTCTTTTAAAATACCATAAGTATGTGTTAAGATACTATATTTTAAAATAAAATATAAATAGGTTGTTCAAGGGTCTCTTTCTTCAGCACCTTTTTAAAAATCATAATATGCTTCAAAATCTTGTGATAAGGTAAAATATTTGAATATACCTTGATAATATTTAACTTTATGAAAATATGAGAATATTGTGAAAATATGATTTTTCTAAATAAAACCCATGATCAACGATGATAAAGAGGCATAGTGGAGGTGTTTTATATTTCAAACAACTTCTTGCAAGGGAGTAGAATGCTAGAAAAAGTTTCACAATCATCCGAACATGAATTTACTATAATTATTGAAAGTATGTCATCAGGAAGAGATTGGAATGTCGTTTGAGATCATCCTCATTCCATTTTTAACTGACTTTTCTTGATCTAAAAACGTTATAAAACAAGTATTTAACTGAAATAATAGATAAGGACTAACCATATATCTAACGAAAATTCCTAATCCCTAATGTTTTCTAAACAGACCTCTTATACCAACTATAAAGACAAAACCTTATAACATTACATAATATTGAATTAAATGTATAATTCAAATTGAGTTTATTTTCAGGTTTAGAGTTTTAGAGAATTAGTCCATAACATAACACATGAATATTATAAGTAGACACTGCTACTCAGTATCTATTTTTTCATAATATAAAAACTTTGAAAAAGACACATGTCTAGTTCCATGTTTTAGACTACATGACTTTTCCTTGATCCCATCCTTGAACCTATTCATCTTTAAGTCCTGTCGAAAAAATTTCAAAAACATGGGATGAGCATAAAAATCTTATTAAGGGATACACAATGAAGGAAAACTATTAGTTTTCCAAAGAAACATGTAAACCATGAATACTTTAACATAATTAATACTTTTAACCTTTATGAAGTAGTAAATACTTTTCACTGAATAAAAGATCATTACTTACCCTTTTTTACCAAAATATTACCATAAAACACATATAAAGAACACATAACATATAAAGGTAACTTCGGACATAAAAATACATAAATGGAATAGCCATATGGACGACTTCTACTTATATCACTAAATGGAATAGCCATACGACCGACTTTCATACCCAATGCATTGGAGGTTATAACGTAACAACCCGTCGTGGTATTCACAACACCACTCGTCATATGGTTTATCACGTATCCACCTGTCAAGTTTCCAAGTACCATCATAACACATAAAATATTTCAAATATAAAAATTTCCCTAATAAGATTTCATTTGTAATCACAAGAAGTAATTTCATGGTATAGAAATAATCAATCCATTTTCAAAAACAATTTAAAAAACGATTTTTGAATCAAAGTGTCCCATACCACTTTGAAGCTTTAAATGAAATTATATTTTTAAAACATTAATGTATGTATAAATAAATACTAAAAACCAATTTTAAAACATGGAAATTAAATATAATAATTTAGAATAATTAATATTTAAACATTTAAAAATGATATTTTTTAGAGAGTTTTTAACAAAATGAGAGACTCTTGAATACAAATAATTGTGGAATATCATTTAATCAAAACATTATAATATCTTGACAATAATAGGATTCATGATATAGTATGTCAAAGGAAAACATATACACCATATAAGAGTTAATTGGTGCATAACAACAATTTAGTCTCAATTGAAATGTAAATTGAGGTGAAATCCATTATAAAGATGGTATACTTAAATTAAGGATAAATCAATCTCATAATTATGTGTGAAAAATATAAATTCACCAAATTTAAGTGGAAATTAAGTGTAAAACAATCAGATTCCATTCACAAATATTCATAGGATGACATATTCAATGACTACAAGTTGAACCTAATGAAATCGAAATTGGGTTCAGATGATCCCTTGTAAAAATTCGACAGCCTAACTGTGTCACTATAAAATTTAAAAAATCAGTTGATGAGATAAAAGGGTATCTCATCACTTGGAAATAATTTTGAAATCAATATGGATATATAATAATATATCCCAACATAATAAGATTTAAACTAAAAGACATAAAAAAATAAGTCTTTTAAAAAGAGGAGGGTGAAATCTTCCCTTACCGATTTAGTAATTTACAAAACATACGTGACATGAAAGAAGGATCATAAAATCAAGATTTAAATACTAATAAATAAAATTATATTACATAAAGATTACAATCATGGGATTTATATACACCTCACAAAAGGAAATAGTAGAAAATATAGCATGAATCTCACGGGAATAAAAAGTGAGACGAAAACCATTTACCACGTTGTAATCAACTGAGTCGTATGACCAAAAGTTAATGACCATCAAATGATTCACAGAATACCATGAATATAATGAAAATAATGATAATATATATCAAATGTATATACACAATACACCACATGAAATGAATAAGTGGCAAAAAATTGAAATCTCACGGAATTAAAAGTGAGATATGATAATCCCTTACAAAAATTCGGCAGCATAACGGCGCCACTTAAAAATTCTTAAAATGAATTTATGAGAGTAAAAGGGGGCCCCTCATCATATGAAAATACATGTTACAGTATGGTTAACGTAAAATAACATCCTCAATCATAATAACATGGAGAATAAATTAAATTACATAAAAGGGAGTACTTGAAAATAAAGAGAGTGGTCAGATCTCTTACCTCGTGTCCGACTTGACTCGATCGTTCTTTCATCTCCTTTAATTTGGGTAACTTTCTTTAATGTGAACCAAAGGACTTCTTAAGTTCCTTATTCCCATGTTAAGGCTTCTAGGGGGAGGATATGGATTTAGGGAGTTTAATTGGGTAGATTTTGGATGATCCAAATGGCTTGAGAGGTGTGATGAATTAGTTAGAAGTGGTCTCCTTTTATAAGGGAGAGGAGGGGCTCTTTAAGAAAGTGTGAAAATATTATTTTATATTATAATTATATTCGGTTTCTAATGGTCTAAAAATCATTAAGGTTGAAAAACAATATGACTAATAATCGAAATAAAATCATCCAATCAGAATTGGACATGTTTTGGATAATAATTTAATCATTATAATCTTATTTATTTAAATTATTTATTAATGAGGTGAATAATGCATCATTATTGTTTCATAAATAATTTAATTTATATTATGTCTACAAATTATAAAGAAATTCCAACTTGTAGGAAATCTTTTTAGATTATCAATGAATATTTATAGTCAAATATATGACTTATAAAATAGCATATAAAAATTAATTACTAAAACATTTTTGTTTTTGTCAATTTTTCCTTTAGATTATATTAATTAATCTAAATTGTCATTATCACTCCCATGTGGCCCAATGGAGTACCAAAATCTCCCCAAAGATTAAAATGGTAGTTAATGACTCATCAAAAAAGGTTTGGACATGTTTTAAGATAATTTTGATTTTTTATAATATTTGTTTACCTTGATTTACCCTATTTACCTTTAACCGCGATAAATAAAAGTCAAAAGTTACTATTCACAAAAAATTATTTTTATCTCAATGAACCACATTTTTCTTCTTGATAACAACCATTTATGTCGTATTTTTTAAATACAATTCACAGAAGTGGTAAAATTTCATTTAAATGAAAAATTCAGTTTTTTTAACTACAACTAAGTGGTTTCACTATTCAACAAAAATTGATGTTTTTCAGAAAATACCAAAAATTCAGCCTAATATATATTTGATATTCCAAATTCAAAAATGATGTCTAATTTTCCAAATTCAAAACATCTAAGTTTCATTAATTAATTTTCAAATTAATTCTCTATATCAAAACAAATAGTGTGTTTTTAAGAAACAATAACTATCAAAAGATTGATACTTTGTTTATGTCCATTTTTAAAGTGAAATTAATTCCAATGACCAAAAATGGATTAAATGGTAAAAATATATTTTAATTTCACTTTAAAACAAATTAAATAGATAATCTAATGATATGAAAAAATTAGATCAAAAGTCACTTTTGAATTAATATACAATATTGTTCACCATTCATTAAACAATGAACATTATCGGAAAAATTTCAAAAATTTACACAATGTAAATTTTGATGTCCCCATTACAAAGAAGGATTTTATTTGGTCATATATAATGTATTAACGTGACCAAAACAATATTTAAAAAGGGTTCTCCATTAAAAGGTGGTAAATAGACCTTTAAATGTAAATTATGCTTAAAATTAGATTCGTTCATATTTTAAGCCAATAACATTTTATTGGATAAATGTAAATACATTTAACAATCATGTATAGTAATATTGTAGTTAGTTTTGTTCATTCCTTCTAATACAGTGTCTAGGAGTTAACTACCATTTAAAATAATAATATTATATTATTAGTGTGAAACGTAAGATTTCAAAGAAAGTCATTGTTGCATATTGGTTACGCTATCGATCATTGAAACCACTTTAAAGTAAAATTAATATTTAATAAAAAAACTAAAAAATATGAAAAAGTCATATTCTTAATTTATTCAAGATGATAAAGTTATCACTAGATGGGAATTTGGATTTCATAAATCTAAATTCCGTTAATGGATACTTCCCCATTTCTTACAAACAAGACCATCTTCACTACTTGATGTTGTAAAATATGTGATCATTGTAAAACTACATTTTAATATTTTTGGAACATAAAGCATTTAGCTCATAATATTATTATTCATGAGAATCTAATTCCATTATATATCTTATCTTAATATTTGAGCAGAAAATATTAATTTTATTATCATGTTCAATGACAAAATATGGTGAAAAAATTTCTAATAGAGGGTTTTTTTCATTGTATGCGGCCACTAAATCTTCATCCTTATGTCGAAATGCAATGAATTATTTTTCTATAGAAATTCGAACACGCATATGAATGTATTTCTCAAAGGAGATATCATTAAATTTCATAAATTCCATTGTATTAATATAGTTCCCTCATTTGATATTCATAACCATTGACCACCACAAGTAAGCATCACTATCAATGTGATAAATTATAAAAGTATTCAATTTGTGCACTATATAACCCATGACTTTGAATATATTTTCAAGGGAAATAATCTGTCCCTCTACAACCACACATTTAGATGATACGTTGAATGATGGATTGTGTTGTTTCATGAAATCCTCTACTATATAAATGTTTTTTATGGGGATTATGGTTTTTCTCTTTCATCGATACCACTAAAATTAAAATAATGTTTGAACTGATCCATTATTTAAATAGATTTATCTGTTCCAATTCAAACCATTTTATGTTTTTGATTTAGAAGAGTATTTTTCATTATGGTTCCTTATTTTGTCGTTGTCAATATTTTCCATGTGGGCAACATTCTGAATAGACATTCTTTGGATGAAAAACTTTTAATCGTAAAATTCTAAATCATAAAGACCATAAACTGGAATCACATAAGGATAAATACACACATTATACAAACCTATAAAATAATATAATACATATCTATAATACAATATATATGGAACCAATCATTTTTCAATATAGAAACAACTTTTTGAACCAATAATTCATTTTCATAAAATATCAAAAATATTTTTAGGTTTATAGTTTTAAATATTTATTTCAAAATAATTGTGAAACTGTACAAAAAATTAATGTTTTCAATTTTTGATTACTATGTATGGAATAAACACATAAAATGATAAAAAGGAACATGTTTCAATGATTTTGAGGAATTATCAGATCAATTTTATCCCTAACTAACCCATTTATGTACCATGATAACAAAAAAATATTATTGTTACTATTCATATTCATAAAAAACAAAGTGGGTGAATTTATTAAATTTCAACCTCTTGAATCCATATATAAAATCTATTTCTAATGATTTAATTTATAAAAGGGGAATAATTTAATTTAAATTTTATCCCATAAAAGGAGATGAATATGGTTTTCAAAAATAGTCCACTAAAAGTAAAAATTTTATTTTTTCAAAATTAAAATATAATATTCAATACCAAGACCATAATAATATTTTTTTAATCATTATGAACTAATCATGTTTTTTAAATATTCAAAATTTAATATAATATTGTAAAAACATTAAAGAAAATACATTTTCTAATAAAAGTTTTTGTTTATCACTATTCATTAAAAAATTGAAATTTTCATAATATTTTCCAAAAATCATCTTATGATAATATTTACATAATGAACTAAATAAAAGTTCATTATTTGAAAATAAAATTTAATAATTTTGAAATAATTATTCTATATAAAATCATATAATGTATGAAATCCCACTTTTTTTTAAATATGTGTTTTACCTTTTGAGTGAAAAATTACAAAATATATTTATAATGTATATTACTATATAAGATATAATAAATTAATATTAATTTAATTTAAAATGGTCTATTCTATACTTACAAATATTTATATATATAGGTACTTTATGTAAAAATATTATCTTTTATTATTCATTTCATTTTTGTTAATTAACATACCAACATATTTTCCCCACATTTTATTTATTCTTAATTCATAATATATAATTTTTTAAAGTTATTTTGTCTTAATTTTATATTTATTCATTTATATGGGGTATATAATTCAAAATTTAAATAATTTATTATAAAATTCTTTTGATTCATATGTTTTTAAATGTCATTTCTCATCATACATTGTTTTCATAAACAATATTATTTCAAGATTCAAATATTATACCCAATATCATTCACATAATTTAATTTCAATTTATTTGAGGTGAAATTAAATTTTCCTATAATATTTTATTTATTATATATTATAACTTCCTATAAATACATTTTTGTAATGAAAAACATTCACATCCAATTTTGGATAACTTCCTTCGATGCATATATATTTTTAAACATAAATAACTTTTTTCATATTCAAAATGATATATTTTTTTTAATACTCTAATTTTTTAATTTAAAAGGATTCAAATATTATCTTTATATCTTCTTGATCATTATTTTTTTCCATAAATAAAAAAATGTTAAAATAATAATTCTGCCAATTTATATATCATTTCCTACTTTTCTCTCAACGATTTTTTCATTGTATTTTTTAGGATCCATTAATGGGATTGTTATTATTTAAATAACACTATAAAAAGATTTATTTGACTATTGGAAAATATTTTAAATGTTACCAACGTCAATTTTCATGAAAAAATAAACAAGATATTGTTAAAAAAGTATAATTTCTCTTTCATAATTTACCTATATTATAAAAGTTAGTTTTTAATGATGTTATATCTATTATATTTTAAAAAATATTAAACATGTATTTTTTTAGAAATAGTCCTTGTAACGTCCTAGTTCTGGAAGCCACTGAGAGGCGCTCCATACCCGGTTGGTCACATGGCCTCAAACATATTTCCCCAAACACCATAGGTTGTTGACTAGCAGCGAGGTCCATGAGTGTGATTGTGGGGAAACTATGCCCCCATTGGTAGAGTAACACAACAGAAAGAAATAATAGCAACCATGAAAACAATAATATTCCATACCAAAGCAAACAACGGAACTAGATGAAATAAATAGATGGACCATATATATAATGATGCATGATATATATATGTCCAGGAAAGAATCCAAATAAGTCAAAATGCTGAAATACAAATAGTACTAAACCAATGTAAAAAAGACAACAAATAAACAACTTCTCAGCATCAACAGCCTCATCTTGGACCCATGCTCTATAGCTCCACATTCAATCAAGAACCTGAAGCATAAGGGATATTTCCCATATCTATACCTGCAAAAATATAATCCATTTGGTTCCAAAATCATGACCCAAATTGGGTGTGAGACTAAATCCTAATAGGAAACCACCCAAAGATCTGTGCCTAATAGTCAGTGAATAAATATGGCAAGAAATAATCAAAGATGTAGTAATCAAGAAGGTACTCAGCTACAAACAGTTCTTAATATCAAATAAGCAGCTAATCAAGCAAGGTACCCCTCCGGGAATTACACCCCCTCTAGATCAGTCATAATAATATATAATGACTATCTGAGGAAGCACTCACAGTCAATTCCCATTATATTCAAAGGTAATTTAAAAGACATTCTAAGGAAGATCGCACGGTCAATCCCCCTTATAGTCTGAGGTAGTCATGGACTCTTTGAGGAATCTCACACAATCAATTGCCCTTATAGCCCCATGTGGTCATACACACTCTGAGGAAGCTCACTCTGCCAATTCCCCTTATATCCTATAGTGCTCAAGGACACATTGAGGAATCTCACTTGGCCAATTCCCCTTATATCCTAATGTGCTCAAATACCCTTTGAGGAAGCTCACTCGGTCAATTCCCCTTTTATTATACTACACCAGGTTCCCATGCCCATGTGTAAAGTAAAAATGCATAGAAAAGAAATACGACCAATGTAAACCTATAGGGATACTTGGATAATCATTCTACAACATATCAAGATTGTCAGATAACAATAATAACATAATCCTACAACTAGGCATGGAAAATAATGATAGGGTGACCTAACTGGATAAACATGACCAATGGTTGTACACAGAACAAAGCATGGAAAAACACATCCAAGACAAATCAATCATCCCTATTCATTTCCAATTAACCACTATGCAAGCATGCGATCATGTTAGGAAAATAAAAAGGGTAAAGCTGTAAATCCACAATGCCCCGTTCAAGGGTATTGGGAAATATTTCACATATTACTCAATGACATTGAACCGAAAGGTAAAAACCACCTAACTCGGCATTGTAGGAACGATATACGTGAACCTCGATGCCTGAATCACCTTAGAACACCGATGATCTTCAAAAACATCTAGAAAGTTTAACAGAGGATAACATGATAAAGAAGATGAATCATGGAATGAATCTCAAGAAGAAGAGAGAGCATACCGAGGCGATCCCAATGCAATCGATGACGGTTGAATCAGAGTTCGGATCCTTTGTCGGGTGATCGGAAGAAGATCGCAACCATACGGAAGCTATCATCCAAATGAAACCTAGAATAAGGTGTTTCTAGCCATTAGACGCGACCCCGGTGCCTTTAATGAAAAAAAAAAAGAAAATACACGACATGTACTTTTGAAGTACACGGTGTATACTAGTTGTTTCAGTACTCTACTTTAGGCGGCCTCCAAGTCACCCCCACCTGGCCATCTCTGTGGCCACTACATGGTCAGCACACAACTACCCATGGTAACCTAGTACATGGCGTGTACTCAAAAATTACATGGCATGTACTCAACAAGTACATGTCTTGTAACTTGTAAATTTCCATAAATTCCACTTTTTCTAAAAAATGACCAGAAACAGAAAACATACTTGAAAAGAAGGTCTGGGTTCTTACAAACTTCCCCCCTTAAAAAAATTCATCCCTGAATTTCTCTAGCATGCTATCAAAGAAGACACGCCAAACAACTCCAGCCACTATGCTTGAACATCAGCCTCCCTCTCCCAAGTCTCGTCTTGTAGTCACTCATCCTGCCATAGCACCCATACAAGAAGAATCGACTGGCCGTGAATAACCTTTATACAGCGAACAAAAATCTAGATAGGATGCTACTCAAACAACACATCCACTTCGAGCTCAACCTCATCATGTTGAAAGACATGAGACGTGTTTGAAAAGTAACATCAGAGCTGAGAAACGTGAAAACATTCGTGCATATCCCAGTACCATTGGGATAACTACAACCGATATGAAACCGACCAAACTCTCTCCAAAAATTCAAAGATCTAACATACCTCGGTGAAAGCATACCCTGACTTCTAATTCTTCTGTACCCCAACCTCGGTACGACACGCAGAAAAACCTGATCCCCTACCTCGTACTCCAGCGGTCGTCTACAATGATCAGCATAAGACTTCTGTCAAGACTGTGCAGTATCCATCCTTTTCCTAATCAACTCAATCTACTTTGAGGTCTCCTGAACAAGACAAGATCCTAGAATAGCTGCCTCTCTTGCCTCCAGCCAACATACGGGTGATCGGCATGGCCTACCATAAAAATCGTCATAAGGTTCCATCTGAATAGTTTCATGAAAAATATTTTTGTAGGAAAACTCCACAAGAGGTATGTGCTTCTCCCAAGAACATAAAAAATCCAAGATGCATGCTCGGATCATGTCCTCCAGCACCTGAATCCTACGCTGGGACTGGCCATCTGTCTGGGGGTGGTAAGTTATCCACAAAAGTTCCTTTGTACCCAAAGCATTCTTGAAGCCCCTACCAGACCCAAGAAATAAAATGGGTATCCATGTCCAAAACAAAGGAGTGTGGAACTCCATTAAAGTGTACAATCTCACAGATGTACAACATTTCCATCTCATCAACACTGAAGGTCTCCTTGATCTGCAAGATGCGAGCAACCTTTGTTAGTCTGTCAATGACAACCCAAACTGTATCATTCCCTCATGGTGACCTCTGTAAACCTGTCACTAAATCCATCACGACATCATTCCACTTCTACTCGAGAATGGGTAACTACTGCAAAAGCCCTTCTAGCCATTGTTGCTCCGCCTTAACCTGCTGATATGTGGAATACCTCATGATGAATCCAGAAAAATCACTATTCATACCTCGCCACAAATACTGACGGTGTCGATCACAATACATTTTTGTGATACCAGGATGAACTGACCAAATTGTGGAATTAAAGTCTTGCATCCTATACTCGCGTATGTCTGTTGGAATCCATACATTCCCCTGGAAACACAAAATCTAATCATCGCCTATGGTCGATCCCGAAATAGGGTCCTCTTCCGAAACGCTCTCCTGTAGGATGAAGCCTTCTGAATATGATAGCTACCTCATTCGTACCTGATCAAGAATATAAGATTTAACATCCACAGAAGAAATAAAAGTAGGCCCCTGTCTATCGGGAACCTCCAAATGCATCTCAGAGAACAGAGCCATAAGCTGTCAGTCACTAATGGCCTCTAGATCTTTCTGTATCTGAGTCCTCCTGCTCAACGCATCAGCCAATACGTTGCCTTTCCCAAGCATATAGGCAATCTCAAAGTTAAAAGACTAAAGGTACTCAACACACACTCACTATCTCAAATTCAAGTCACACTGTGTGAAGATGTACTTGAGAATTTTTTGGTCCATTAAAACTACAAAATTCTTTCCTAACAAATAATGTATCCAATCGCGTAAAGCATGAACAACTACAGCAAACTCGAGATCATGCATCGGGAAATTCCTCTCATGTGGATGAAACTTCAAAGACCTGTACGCAACGACTCCATCTCCATGCATAAGTACAGATCCTAGACAGATACCTGATGCGTTGCCGTAAACAGTATAGCTCTTTCCCAGCTCCGGAAATGACTAGTATTGGTGCAGAAGTCAATATTTTTTTCAGCTATTGAAAGGCTGACTCAGAAGAATCTGACCACAGGAACATTTCACCCTTCTTAGTGAAACTCGTGAGTGCTGCTGCTATGCATGAAAAATCTTGTATAAAGTGTCTATAATATCCATCCAGCTCCAGGAAACTTCGCACCTCAAATAAATTCTTCGGCTGCACCCTGGAAACTACTGCTCTCACTTTCTCTAGGTCTACTGATACTCCTGTCTCTGAGATATCATGACCCAATAAGTGAATCTAATCTATCCATAAGTTTTATTTTGCGAGAATAACATATAAATAATGGTCCCTCGGTGTACTAAAAATGATCTGATGATTTGTGGCATTGTTGTGTCGAGTGTGAGAGTACACCAAGATATCATCCACAAAGACCAACATGAAGGAATCCAAGTACGGATGGAGCACTCAGTTCATCAGTTCCATGAAAACTACATGCATGTTAGTGAGACCAAACAACATAACCATATACTCGTATAGACCATACCTACTCCAGAAGGCTGTGAGAGGTATATAAGATGGTCTAACTCCCAACTGATGGTAACTATATCTTAGGTTAATCATTGGGAACACCTGGGCTCTCAAAGTTGCTCAAAGAGATCATAAATCCTTGGGAAGGGATATCAATTCTTGTCCGTCATATAGTTCAAAATCTAATAGTTCATTCAATACCTGAGGGTACCGTCTGCCTTCTTCGCAAACAAGACGGAAGAACCCCAAGGATAAGTACTCGGTCGGATGAAACCCTTTGCATGCAACTCATACAAATACATCTAGAGCTCCTACAACTCTGGTGTATCCATCCAATAAGGTGCAATGGATACTGGTAATGCACCTGGCACAAGCTAAATAGAAAATTCTACCTCACGATAAAGAGGAAAAACTAGGAAGTCCTCTGGAAAGACATCCCTGAAACGATACACCACTAGAGGAATGTCTCACTATGAAGTTCCCTGGTCATCTAGGTAATGTTTAGAAATATGGGTTGTAACTCCTCCTAACCCATGATGCTCGGGTCCTGCTATTCTCTCCAAGACAACCCACTTGTCCTTATAATGAAAATATCTCTCTATGGTGATGTGAAACTCACCCAGCAGTGAAAAAAGTCAACTACTGTCTAGAAGAGAACTAACCAGTCCATTCAGATAATGACATCAGAGAATGACATCTCTAAGAGATAGAGGTCCCATAAAATGAGATACCCACCAAACTATAGAGCAAAATCATTTCACTGACGTAGATTCGCTGTTCTAGTCCCCAACAAACTGTCTAACGTCAAGATAACGATAAAAGAGAAGATGCAGAGCCCAAGGATCTCCACAACAGAAACAGATATAATTCTATGGGAAGCCCCTATATCGAAAGGAGATGAAGATAAAACTAAGGTAACTAGGATCGTACCTCAAACTATAGAGGTTTTGGGATCCTGCTCCTGCTGGGTCTGCTTCATTGTAGAAGTCTGGACTACACCATGGCCCTGTGACCCTGCATGGACACTCTGAGCTGATCCATCCTATTGTTGCTGAAAACTGAGTGACTGGATACCAAGGACATGACCATCACCTTGGACAGAACAGCCGAAAGAACTCAAGTTCACAGACTGGTGAGAAACTGGTGGCACTTCTCCTGAATGAGAAGTCATCTAAGAACCCCTTTCACTAGCTGCTGATTAGAAGGTCTGACAAAAACGCTAAAGCTAACCCATCATGCCGCAGGATCGGCCCTCAACTGGGTATCTCGGGCAATGTGGCCTTTTATTCCCGCTCTTTTTGCACTGGTAGCACACCACCTGACTACCTGAAGATTCATCCCGCCTACTCTAATCTCCACATGTAGTCTCCCGGCAGTGCTTCCTGCTATCAGTAGGGGGATACTATTTCTGGATGTTGAACCGCCATGGATCAATGCTTCAGAATCCCTCAAATTACACTATGTAATAACTTCCTGGTCAACGATAGAGGATATCGATGTCAACCTTAATATTTTCACCTGAGATCAGAGATCCTTTCTGAGACTATCCTCAAACTTTTGTGCAAGGAAAAAATCATCTCCCACTATAAAAGGAGTAGAAAGCTTCAGATCAGTGAAGTGAAAGGAATAATCCATAACAAAAAGAGTACCCTTCTCCAGACTCATGAACTCTCAGTCTCGATCATCCCTCAAGGTCTCCAAATAGAAGTAATCGTAGAAGATACACTAAAACTCATCTCAAGCCATATTCTGCTATCGTCCTGTCTGTGAGACCAAATTCAACCACCTATTTGTTGAGTATTGAAGCATGTACGTAAAATGATTATAACCTCCTCTCTGGAGATTTCTCCAGATGCTCGAAGATCGTCAGTATGGCTTCTAGCCAAGACTCTGCAGCCTGGGGTCCTCTATCCCCGGAGACAGTGGGAGGATGTTGCTACTAAAAGACCCGTGTCGATTCTTCCATCAATGGGGAAAGAGGAGGTGCTCCCTAAAAGGTCTACATAATCCTCATAAAACCCTCTCTAAACTGTGCATTACTAATAGTGTCATGTACAATGGCTGGTGCCAATGCTGGCACAACTGGAGGATCCACTAGATGTCCTGGATCAGCCATGTCCAGTGTCTGATCACCGCCTGGAAACTGGCATACAACCGGGGGACATCTCTGTGGAATGAATCATCAAGCTCAACCACACATCTTAGATCAAGATTATTATGGACTGAAAACTAGAAGCGTATGAAGGGAACATGGGAATGAAATCATTCATGTTTTACAAAACATGACTACATGGTGTGTACAATTCCTAGACGGCGTGTTCCCTTCATCCATTCACATGGGGGTGAACTCGTGCCTAAAATGGTCGTGTAACACCCCAAACACATGGTGTGTTGACTTAACACACGATGCGTACGTGAATCCTCATCCACTGCCCAAGTCCTTCTATATGGTTAAGCAACACTACTCTCCTAAGAAAAGACTACACCGCATGTTCAACACGGACACACCATGTACGTGAAAGGATAACACTGGCCCATGTTGTTAGTGACACGTCTGTCTACCTAGGTCAGCCTACATGGCGTGTTCGATCCTAACAAGGCGTGTATAGATTAAGTTTTATCCGCCTGTGTTGTTAGTTACACGAGTTGGCACAAGTTCAACACCACACAATGTGTACAACTCGGACACGTTGTGTTCCTGCAAGAAATTCCATATCCTGTGTCTTTTCCCACACGGCCTTTGACACGGTTAGAAATTACACGGTTTGTACATAGAGTACACATTGTGAACTTAAGGAAAACAGTTTCTTCCAGAATAGAAGAACACATTGCATGTACTTAACATTACTCACTGTGTATTCTTGGGTTTTCTGAAAAATAATCATTAGAACTTACTCTTGAACCAAGAAAATCACTAAAACAAACATTGAAAGTACAAAATTCCGATCTGTGATGGCCCATACTCCCCTCGAATAAAATTTTGGCATCTTATACATGTTATTAAATGGAAAACAAGGCAGTTATCCACCAAATTAAAGTTCATGAGGGCACATAACACCTCAAGAACCAATATTTGGCATTCATTAAAACAACACCTTACACAAACAATATCCTATCAAATTGTATGTATTTTTTATCAAGGAATCTATCACAACAGAATGAATATTCTACAAAATATATATCACAACAACATGCAATCTGTAATTCATCCTAGATGGCATGGAAAGAATGCATGAAATGTGATTTCTAGCAAGTTCCTATATGATACATGAGATGTAATACCCTTTTCTGATTGGGTTGCGATAGAAATAGAACCTCAATAACATCAACAATAATAGTATAAAACATTTGAGTGACTCAAGGTGAAATCAAATCAGCAGTAACAATTGATAAACTAGAAAAAGTTACAATTAAACGAGGTGGAATGGATTTTCCCTATACAAGGGTTAGCTACTCCCGGGCACAGCTTATTACCATGTACTAATTCTGTCATATCCCTGGAAATAGGCTCCAAATAGTTTGTAATGAAGAAAAGTAAATCCTTTGTTACCAATTTGTAACATCCTAGTTCAGAAATCCACCTAGAGGCACCCCATACCCGGTTGGTCACATGGCCTCAAGCACAGTACCCTAAATTCCAGAGGCTGCCGACTATCAGCGAGGGCATTACTTGTGATAGTGGGGAAACTTTCCCCTCATTGGCAGAATAATACAGTGGAAGGAAACAATAGAAACAACATAAACAATAATAATCCATACAAAAGTGACCCATGAAACTAGAAGAAATAAACTGGTCAAACATATATATAATGATGCATGATACATATTTATAATAAAGCAGCCATAGAAGTCACAATGTTGGAATAAAAATATTACTAAACTAAATTATAAAAGAAAACAAATAAATAGCTCGTCAGCATTGCAAGAATAATCTTGGTCTTATACTCTCCAGCTCCACAGTCAATCAGGAACCTAAAGTAGAAGGGAACTTTCCCTTATCAATACCTGCATCAATATAATCTATTTGGGAACCAAAGCATGACCCAAACAAGGTATGAAACTGAATCACAGAAGGAAACCACCCGAAGATATGTGCCTAATAGTCAGTGAATAAATATGACAGGAAATAATCAAAGATGTAGTAAATCAGAAGGTACCCACCAACAAACAGTTCCACATATCATATAAGTAGCTAATAAAGCAAGGTAACCCTCTAGTAAGTACACATAGCCTATCCCCTCTGGTTCATTCATAATAATACCTTAAGACCCTCCATGTAATCACTCACAATCAATTTCCATTATAGTCAAATGTAATTTGAAGACTGTCTGAGGAAGCTCACACAGTCAATTCCCCTTATAGTCTAAGGTAGTTAAGGACTCTCCGAGGAAGCTCGCACAGTGAATTCCCCTTATAGCCCCAAGTGGTCATATAATCTATGAAGAATCCTACTCGTTCAATTCCCCTTATAGACTAATGTACACAATGACTCTCTGAGGAAGGTCACTCAGTCAATTCCCCTTATAGCCTAATGTGCTCAAAGAGTCTCTAAAGAAGCTCAATCGGTCAATTCCCCTTATAGTCTACTACACCAGGTTCTCATAGCCCTGTGTAAAGAAAAAGAGCATAGAATTGAAATACGGCCAAAGTAAACCTACAAAGCTACTTGGATAATCAGTCTATAACATATCAAGAATGCCAGATAACAATAATCACATTATCCTACATCTAGACATGGAAATCCATGACAGGGTGGCCTAACTGGAAAAACTGGACCAACGGTCATACACAAAACAAAGTATGGGTAAATATTTCCAAGGGAAATCAATCAACACTATTTTTATCAAATTAACTTCTACTCAATCAGGTGATCATGCTAAGAAAACAAAAAGGTTTAAATGGTAATTCCGCAATTCCTCATTCAAGGGTATTGGGAAATATTTCACATATTCCTCAAAGACATTCAAAGTAAATGCACAAACCACCTCTCTCGGCATTGTAGGAATGATATATGTGAATCGTGAAGCTTAAATCACCCTATAATGCCAAAGATCTACAAAAATGTCTAAAACATTCAATAGAGGATAATTTGAGAAAGAGAAGGAATCCTAAAACGAAGCTCAAGCAGAAGAGATATCTTACCGAGGCGATCCCAACACAGCCGATAGTGGTCAAATCAGAGTTCGGATGCTCGGTCAAGGGCTCGGAGGATGATCATGGCCGTATGGGACCTCTCGGCTGATCAGAACCTAGAAGAAGATGTTTTTGATCATTAGACTTGACCTTGGTGCGTTTAATGAAAAAGAAAGAAAAATTAGGGTGTGTACTTTTGAAGTACACGACGTGTAATTTCCATTTCCTTACTAAGTTTTAGGGGGCCTCCATGTCACCCCCACATGGTAGTGTGTGTGTGGCCACAACATGACCGACACATGGTTACTTGTGGTAACCTTGTACACGGCGTGTAATCATAAATTACATGGCTTGTACTTTGGAAATTTCAAGAAATTCCACTTTTTCTCAAGAACAACAAGAAAAGAAATACATACCTGAAAAAAAGGTTTGGGTTATCATAGTCTTATATTTAGTTCATTAAATTTCATACAATCCTTTATTTTCCTTATACCATATTTCTTCAACATTTCATAAATGATAAGGAATCTTTTTTCTTGATCTATATAAAATCTGTTACATATCATTGAATGATTTTTCACCTACATCAGTTTAATATTCCTGATATTTTATAATTATTATTTCAATAGTGTTGATGAATTAAAATATCATTGACATTATTAATCCATTAATTCATTTGAGTTCTATAATCATTATCTATTCATAAGGATAACTTATATACAAATGGAGTTATATTATGAAGACATAATACATTATTCATTAAATTAAAGTTTGTTCACATATACAACAACAAATGGTGTAGTTTTTTATATATCATCAGCACCATATAACCCTTGATTATATATGATGTGAAATGGAATTTTCTTATATAGCCTCTATCATTTTATGGATAATTTTTCCCACATGAGTGATCATATATAGAATATTTTATTTTAATTGGTTAATAATATTATGAGTAAAATATATATTTTATTGATATCATATGGAAAACATATGTGTATTTTATCAACATGTGATATAAGGAATAAAAATTTTATAAACCGCTAATGAATTTTATAAAGATGATGACACATGAGATTATTATTAGATGTGGGGTCTGTTTCCCAGTCCACATTTTATGTGTATTGATTCCCAAATTCACTTTCTTATGGAATAAAGTGGGTGATTCCTAGTAAACATTGTTATGTGAATTTATTTCTGACCCCAAACTATAATTTAATGGGATTAGTGTGGTGATTCCCAATAAACTATTATTGGGAACACATGTTGGTAGACCATTCTGTTATTTTATGGGATATAGGAGGTTAGTCTTGTTTATAATGATATGAATTTTATAGTGTCTAACATTGAAATATGTTTTTTATAATCATTGATTAAATAATTTTTATATTTTATTATCTTGTAACATTGTTATATCATTCCATATTATAGATATATGTTATGAAAACTTATGAATATTTCATTACATCTATTTTTTATACAATGATACATTTTATAATATTAAAATATTCTATATAAATCCAATTCTATGTTATATGATTAATCAGTCATACCTAAAGATCACATCTTAAGACTCCATGATCCTATTCCATTAATTATTGTTTCACAAATGTTAATTTTTTTCACCCTTTATGGTGAAATTATAAATCCACTATTTTCCATTGATATTTTATGTCCCTTACAAAGTGTTTAAACTCAATCCCTTCTTATGTTTTCAATTTCCTTGGGAAATTATATGTAGGATTATGTTTAAGATTTAATCATGTATATAGAATTTTTGTAAGAAAATATGATTCATTGTTGTGTAATAATATTTTTTTTGGATAATCTCTATATACACCATGCCTTTATTTTCCATGAGATTATTTTATTTTATTAATAATATAATTAATTATGTATAAGTATATTTTTATTTTTTTAATCTTTTATGATGGTATCTGAGTATGTGTCACTATTTTAGGGTTTTTGTTTTGGTGTGTTGGTATTGGGATACTTTATTTTCTATCAGAGTGACGTAGAATAATTTGAATGTATTTTTTCATGGATGATAAGAAATTTAAAATTAATAAAACATATGTTGGAAAAATGATGTCCAATAAGATCACAATAGTTTCACAGATGAATTATATGTACAATATTTTGAACAAAAAATATAATATAAATAAATAATGGCATCATATGATAAATTGTCGCACGATTGAATTTACATTTTTATATGATTATATACAATGATTTTAATAATATATTACTATCTATATCCCATAAAACCCATTTTATTTTTATTCATGTGGTGTCGTTGTGGAGTAAATTTATGATCACGTATATTATAAAAATAATTCATAGTTATAAATATTAAAAATTATAGAAGAATTCTTCTGCTTTTATGGTTGAGTATAATTTCATAATACTATATGTTTCCACTCAACCATTAAAAGTGATTTTAATTTAAAATAGATTAAAAATGTTATTTGGATGGATTGGGAATTGAATTATATTGATGATGTGTGAGATTAACACTATTTATTAATTCTAGTATTACAAGTATATTCATTTATTCAATTTTTTTTATTACCATTACATTATAAAAAATAATTATTAAAATTATGTTACTACTAAAAAATTGGATATTGAAATACTCATGAAAAAATCTAATGAAGTGATTCTTTTATTGAATATATATATGTTTCATCTAAAATATAATTTTTTGAAGTTTCAATTGATATCATTTACTTCATTTGAATTTAATTGAATATTGGGAATTAATATTTCTAATTTAATTAGAGATAATAAAAATTTAATTGAATTGAAATCTCTTTTAATATACTAAAATATCCAAAATAAATTCAAAAGAGGATTATGTTATTCATATGGAAAATAATTCCCAAATATATAACTAAATGAAGAATAAGGACATATATTTTTCATGGATGGCTGATAGAGATTAATGTGTAAATACATGTATGTTAAATATATAGTTTACTATGGTTACCTAATATTGGTTTCTTAACAAAATTAATACCTTGATCTATAAAAATTATAAAAATACCATCACATGTTTTTACTAATGATGGGAAAATAAAATTTTATATATAGATTGTTATTAAAAAGGTATAATGAATTACACTATATTTTAAGAGATAATATCCACTTAATAAAATTTCTTGGATAACGTGCGTTACATGAAACATTAAACTAAATCAAAAAATACTTTATTTCATCATGGTATAATATTTAAATATAAAATTTATAAAATAAAATATTTTTTATAAATTTTAATCCATCATAATTAGTAAAAATATAATAGGAATAAAACCACATGTATATAAAACTACCAAAAAAATGAATAAATCAACATTACTATACCCAAAAAAGATAAAAACATTGATGATAACAATATAAAAAAATTAAAAAATTATTATAGGATTAAAATGTTTTAGAAATAATTGAGATAATGAGATGAATGATTTTTATAAATGTATATGAGGCTATATATAGGAATGAAATAGGGTTGTACAACATTTTTGGTGTTTGAGTATACATGTAACAAATAAGTATATTTATGATTTCATAATTTTAATTGATTAGTGAATATGGTGTATTAAATAAAATGTTTCAGATGAAATAAATATATATTAAATGTAATTTTACAAAAAGGATAATAATTAATTGGTAAAAATATCATTTATTCTAAAAATTTTATATTTTTATAAATTATTTCTCATTACAATAATATATATATATCATTTCAAAAATTATATAAATTAATAATATATAAAAACAAATTAATAAAATTTATCTTAAATATTATTTCATAGTAATAAATTAAAATAAATCTATATATTAAATAAAAAAAATTATTATAAAAAATGTTTTTGATTGATTATGTTTATTTATTTGGAAACAGATTATTATCCATTTTAAAATTTTAATTTATTGAATTGGATTTCATATTTTCAATCATCCATTCAAAATTATGTAATAAAATCAATTATATATTTATTATAAACATGTTATAATTTTAAAAGGTGTAAGTAACAACCCTAACATTGGTAACTGAGATCTAGTGGTTAATTTATTAAATTGGAATACATAGATGGGTTAAAATCATGAAAGACTATTTTGTTTAAAGACATTGGATAAAAATATACATACATGATAAAGATTATATTTTGTTATTAAATATAAAACATAATAAAATAAAATTCTCATGAATGTGGGAACTCATTAATAGGGTTTATATTCATTTCGTGGGAATAAGAAACAAAATTTGGGTGAGCTCAGATGCACAGTAAGGGTTACATACAATGGAAGCTATAATGATCCAATAAGAAATATACAATATACCAATTTAAATAACTAATCACAAATTCTATTTAATCAATGACATAACTATTATTATTATATATTACAAACACAAAAATTTAAGTAAAATAACTGAAGAACATTTCACTTATCCAATAACAATAGAAAAATATGCATCTAGTAATAATATCAATGAATTAATGTCATGGATAATAATAAATGAATTTAAAATTATGTAATTTCATAATAATGTTTTCACAATCATATAAATAATGATATATATACTTTCAAGACCTTAAAAAATGAATGTTTAAATCAATGGGTGAAAATAAATTTAATTGGGAAAACAAATTTGTCTCATTAGACCCATTGATGCATTGAGGGGATATATAATTTCAATCCCCACTAATAACTATCTATAAAATTAATTACACATATATTTAATGATCTATTTAAATAATGAAAAACACCTATTATTAGTAAATATTTATATTTATTTAAGGAAACATATTGATCAATATATCCATGGTTACTAAAATCACTTTCAATGTAAAATCTGTATATAAAAATTATACAATATTTGGTCAATTATCATTTTCTTGATAAAGATAATATATATATATATAAAATATAATTTAAATAAAAAAATTCTCACAATATGGTTATTGTCTTAGGACAAATTCAACAATCACAAATATAATCCACAGATATGAGGTGACCTATAGTTCAAATAGAATAAAAGTTTTTCAATAAAATATTATCCTTAATAAGAATAATGTTGATAGAAGTGAAATATTAAATTAATATTTCTCAAAAGATATTTCCTTTTACAGAAATTGAAAATGTATAAGAAAAAATTGTTTTTATGAAATCGATACGGAAGTAGGGAAGCCTATTATCTTCATAAATGTTAAAAAAGAATTTCATTAAAAAAAATTATAAAACATATCTATAAAAAATATTAGAATGATTAATTTAAATTCCTTTTAAAAATTAAAGGATGACATGAAATGTACTTTATTAATCATTTTAGTACATATAATTAATTTTTTAACACAACTTCTAAAAACAAGCTTCTAGAAGACTATATATCAGAATTTATGAGATATAAAATTATGTTATCTTTTAAATATTACTTTTCTTGATGAAAATAGAAAACAGATGAAATGATTTAGTAAAAATGGTAATCATATTAAATTTATAATGGATATAAAAATTATTCATTCTTGGTTATAATAGATGATTTGATTCCTTTAATGAATGAAAAATCAATCACAAAGGAAACTGAGATTCTAAAATTGATTCTAACAACTTTATAAATGTTAAAATTATGAATTCATGAAATAATAAACAAGACATGAAACATTAGAAATTATTAAGGGATATTTATTCATGTTAAATACATAAATATTCTATTACATAAAACTTAGTAAATTAATTGGTTCATTTTGAAAAATATGTATCAATAAAAGGGAATTTCAGAATAAATACACGACCGCATGCTTCCCTTTAGTTAAGCATGATTTAACGTAATTCATAATGGTTTTAAGAATGTTTATAATTAATAAAAACCATATTATATATTATAATATCATATATTATCATTATATAGCATATTACCACCCATTTTTTAACAATCATTGATTATCACTATTGTTTAAGGTGGTAATTTCCTTGTTCTCTCAAGCATTATTGTCAATGAATGTTCGTATGTTTGGGAATAGGATATAGATCAATCATATATTAAATTTAATTAATATTAAAAATATTATTTTGAATAAATATATTTAATTTTAAAATCATTCTTTAATGATCTATATGGAAAATGAATCACATCGTTTAAAAGATATGGTAGACCATACGTACACATGAACAAAAATATCATTCACTTGATGGTTGAAATAGTAATGAAGATGATGGTATATTAATTTTTAAGTATTAAGAAAATTTATTTTTAATATAAATTAATTATATCTATTATTATGGCTGTCTGTTTGAGTTGGTGATTGAATAAAATTATATAAGTTCGTGAGGTGTTAGTTGGATGTTCACAAGATCGACTGTTCATGTTGTGATTTTATCAAGAAAAATATAGAAAAATATTATGAAATATAGATAATTATATCTCAGTATATTTATTATAGTATTTTTATTACAATTTAATCGTTATTAAATAATTTAATGTTGTAATGGAATAATGAAAAATTAATTTCATTGTTAAGATGATAAAATTATCTTAGAATATCTTAATTTGTAATAGTTCTTATATACCCTGTGGTTGGAATTATTAGAATTCACATAGGTCCAAAATATATATATCAATTTTGAGGAGAGATTTAGATGTTTTTTAGTTGATATAATTTTTTTATATCTATGAATAAGTTAGTGGATGGAGTGGCAATTTATAATTAAAGACGATTGTGATTTTATAAATACTCAAAACAATTTAAAAATGGGAATTTAATCTCACTCCTTGTGCCGAAAAAATTTATAAATAATTAGGTGGAGTGATGGAAAAATTAATAAAAAAATAAAAATAAGAAACATTTTTTAAACATGTAATTCCCCTAGCCTTTAGGTTACGTACATTAACTAATTTTGATTTCAATACGGTAACTAGTTTTTTAACGTAATAAATTACTCATTTAAGTTTAAATTAAATGTTCCTTATTAGAAAATTTGGACTAGATATTTATAAAAATAAAATAAATGAATTAAATTAAAAAAAACATATTTCAGTGGATAACTAATATCAAAACAAATTCATGTAATGACACAAATACTCATTTTTGTCCTAACTGTGTTCATTAATGTTTATGGTTTCCTCTATTTATTATAAACATAAATTAAGTTGATATTATTAAATTATAAAAATTATTAAGATTAATAATATAAAATCTATTTTAATATATTAAATTCAAATAACTGGTGTACTTTAATTGAAACAACCTCAAATATTATAGAAAAATAGTTCTTCATGTAATTTACTATTCCTGTATATGTTTATATTATATTAACTATATCACTAATAATAATAATTATCTGAATTTGACTTATTATATTTATAAATATAATCCAAAAATTTCATTTTAATTACTCATCCTTAAATATTATTTGTGTTAATTAAAATGGATAAACATTATTTCTTTAATAAAAAAATTTATAGAATAATAGTTTTCTAAAAAATGTATATTTTACCTACAAATAATATTATAAAAAATTCCATTAAAACTAATAGTTAAAATATTTTTAATTATAAATATTATAATTTTTTATTATAATTAAATAGGGGAGTATTAAATAAATTTTTTATAAATCATAAATTCATATTTCTAAGCGAAATTTTCCAAAAATTCCTTCTATGATTATTTTTACCATGTAAGATTAAAATATATATTCATATTGTAAAATAGTATTTTTTTAGTGAAATATTAAATTTCACAGTAATTTTGGTTTTGTTAAAGTAGAATGTTCACATAATATATTCGAGGATCAGATGCCACGTTATTCAATCCTATAAATGTTTCATCACTTAAATTAACATAGATATTAATTTTTACAAAAATGAGGATTGTTATTCTTTATCATCATCATTTATTTATTTATTCAGAGACAAAAAAAATAGAGGGAAAGCACCCCCAAGGATAAGAAAAAGACAACCACAAGCCAAATGAGGTCTGATATAATGTATCCCAATGGCATGAAAAAGACAACCACAAGCCTAAGGATTGTTATTCTTTATAACATCCTTTGTTTTCAATGTTTCTTCAACAATTGTTTTATTTCATAAAAGTACCATTACGAACTGAATCATATTATTACTCTTCACTGGCTCTATAGTATATCTATTATGACTATTTTATTCACATTAAGATATATCAGTTTCCATTCATATTTTTTCTATGGTGAGAAGATTTGTAAGGTATGGAATATAAATATTTAATAATGATATTTGGATTGCATCAACTACATGATATAGGCATAGTGGAATATCCAATTGATAATATATAATTTCAAACCATTCTCAAATTTATTTGTGTCTTATGTAACTACAGATATGTTTTCGCATCTTACAATACGTTCTTCCACCATTCATGGGAGGTACTTTCATGAAATCATTATTTACCATATGTAGTTCCAAATCATTCATTTAATTTTCAGCATAACTCTATTCCCTTTATTGAGATACATAAATACGTGCCTTCATATTCTTTACCACTATTGTTTTCAAGTAAAAATATTCATTGACTACAAATTTTCATTCACAACATCATTCGAACAAGTTATAGTGTGACATCAGTTTATATATAAAATTTATATATCACTTTTTAATATATTAAAATAAATAATTTTTTAGGGAACTTATTAAAAAATGATATAGTGATCCCACATAACGTGAAATTAATTTAAAAATGACAACAACATATACGATTGTTTTAATTGTCCCTCCAGACAATCCACAATTTTGAGGACAATTATTGGTGCTCAAATGAAGCCTAAATTCCGAGAATTTAGAAGTCTCGTCTATAATTTTTATATAAAATATGGATCATGGTCAGACCCTATTGAAAGTGGCATTCTATAAATTCACACCAAATTAATAATAATTATCCTTGTTATGTTCTCTAAAGTTAAATCATTTCTTATAGTGGGAAAATGTTTAGATTTTTATAGGTGATCAACCATGAAACACATTGCCTCATTTTGTCTAGGAGTCTTGGGTATGCCTGTGAAACATACCATAAAAATTTCATCCCATTTCAACATATGAAATCATATATGTTTATGAATAATCTAGGTTTTTATCTCTCAACATTTACCTATTGTAAAACCATGCATCTTGATATATACTAATAAAATTAGAAATTTATGTTATACGAAAGAAAATGTTCCCTAAAATGCCAATATAACTTTTTACTACCAAGGTATATAGATAAATTTGAGCTATGAGGGTCATCTAACAATTATATTTTTAGATCACATATATATATATATCACATAATTTGTTTCCAAATATCCTTATTCCATGGTCATAGAAAAATTCATCCAACTCCCCATAATTCATATATTTAAAATTATTTTGAGAAATATCATCATTATAATGATAAACATTTATATTTTCCAATATATATGGTCTTGAAATAATTTGAAAAATGGTTTATGTATCCTATTAATTATTAATTCCCACATCCATGTTTATTCGATCCATGAACATATCATCACTCTCAATCCTTATTATGTCTATATCTCAAATATCTTCTAGATTTATACATCGGAAACATTAGTTTAATTCCTTTTGTGACAGTATATTGTAAATTTGTAATCCATGAGTAGAAAAATAATTTAACATTATTTTATAATGTGACACATTAATGAAAATATGATTTTTACATTATTATAGTCTTTGATTATCTCACATCATTCAGCATAAACTAAATGTCTCCATATCATGAATGAAATTATTACACCTTCCAATAGATGACCATGGCTTGGAATGTTATATTTATTTGTATATAATTTACTTGTTCTGAAAGCTATTAATTATTCATTTTTATCAAGGGAACAAAAAATTCTCATCTTCAATACATCACTATATATCATAGAGAAATTATTTCCCAATGGTAGAGTTAAAATGGTTTCATTAACCACTATCTTATTTAATTCCTCAAAACATTCATCATATTAATATAACCTAATAAACATAAACACATTATGTAAAATATTAGTTTATTTTTTACAAAATTAAGAAATATTTAAAAAGAATAAATTATAATAACATGACAAACCAATGAAACTGAGCACCTCGGTATTTTCATTGGTGTAGATCATTATCTATCTTACTTTTTCATCATTGGATCACCTAAAATTCCATCATTACAAACAATATGGGCGTAAAACAAATATTACTAAATCCATAAATCATAATTTTTTAATTCCCTATAAAAATATTTCTTATAAGTGTATCAATAAATATTATAATTTCATTCATAGAGTCTTAAAAATATTAGAATATAATGAGGTATCATTTATTTATATGATAAAAAATCATTAAAATGTTCCATGAAGATTTAATTCATTATATCCATAAAAATAGAAGGTGAATTAGGAAATCCATGTGGAATTACTATAAACTAATAATCTTTACATTACATTTTGAATGCATTATTATGAGTAACATTATTCATTAATAATAATTGATGATACATGATATTAAGAAAAGTCATTTATGAATATTTATCTTTATGAATTTGATCAAACAAGTTATCAATGTTCGGTAGATGATACATATTATTTATAAAAATATAATTTATTTACCTGTAATAAATGAATAGACACATGGATGCATAATCCATATTAAAAAAGTGAATTGGGACTCACCGTGGTTAAACACTAGTGCGTACAAATTCCATATCTCAAAACTCCTCTAGTTGTATCATAAACTCCACTAACTCTATAGTGGTAATTATATAGGGAGTAATCTATATGGTTCTTGAATGATTTATTTTATCAATGGAGAGATAGAATTCTTAATATTATGGATGTCTGTGTAATTTCTCAGGAAATACAACAATGTATGCATTTACAATGTGTACATCGAAAATTCAATGATTATCTTTTTCTATTTATTGATTATGTGATATCTCATTCCAAATGAATCTCATTCATATGAGATACAAGGGGAAGATATAGAAAATAATTAGTTGATGAAGTCTCCACTCTAAATATTATGAATATTATATCTTCATCATGAAGTGTGATATCCTTCTCCTTTTAATAAGTCTTAGCATCATATTTGGAATACCTCTCAATACAAAGTATTATAGAAATGAAAACATTTGTTATAATAATAACGTCTAAAAATAAAGCTTGTTTATTTCTAATTTTGGGAACATGAAGACACATAATTGTTATAATGAATCTTTATGTAATATTGTTCACTAGAAACTCTATTTTAATATTTTTGGTAAATGTAAAATTTTCATATAAAACATGGAATTCATAAAAGATAAATATTTTAAAAAATCAAATAAATAAATTTTTTAAATTGGATCATTGTTTAATTTACCGTCCAACATATAATTGGGTACTTTGAGCTTAGTTTTAGTGATCTTATATGTTTTACTTTCTCCCATCGACCACTTATTTGGTGTGTTCTCTTAAAGAATTCTGAATTGGTGAAAATAATTTCCCATTTCATTATATCTAAATAACTCAATGTCATATATTTTTTTATTCCCCATGAATTTATTTTCTATATGAACCTTATCATAACACTTATAAGAAAGTCTTAGTCCCTTAAATCATATACCTTATTATTTCGTCTGAAAATTTTTACTTGATATAAAATTATTTCATTTAATGTATTTTTATTATGAAATCCTTTTTTCTTTGTTTCTGGATGACAAAATATTCTATTGATTCCATATGAATATATTTGATCTACATAATATATTCCTTATACTAATAGAAAATATAACTATTTTATATTCTGTTGATAAATTTTGAGTGGCTAAAACACTTCAGTGGCTTGAATTAACTCCTTTAATGAAATTTCCAATCATGTAATATATATTAAATATGTAATCCATATAATAAATTTTAAATCCTGTGAAGGTATCCTCAATCTATGGAACACATTCTTCTTTATTTATTAGGATAAGTTACTTTATCACTTATTTAGTTCATTTCTCAAAAAGGAATTTTTTTTTCAAAGAATGTTTCCTTAAATTAAATCCATTCCATGTATTATATTTTCATTATACCATGTTTTCTCAATCAATGTTCACCATTAATCATAATTTACATTTAGAAAATACACTAAAAATTTATCCATTTATATTTCAACATATCAAAAGGCCATAAACATTTTTTTCAAGGGACTCATTCCATTATTATGTTACTACATGATTGGTAGTGCCACTAAATGATTGGGTCTTATTTCATATAAAGATTAAAATATATGAGAATCAAATTATATAAGAGTAGGTTACTCCATTTGGGTATGTCTGTTCACCATAACCTTAGTAATCCTCCATAATAATTCCATGGTCTTCTATGATCCCATAATAGTTGTAATGGCCTAATCGGTAGGAATTTTTTTTATAAACCACAAGTCTTAATACAATTATTTCTCCCATATATCATTTCTAAAAAATGAAATATACAGAATTAGTTTATAAAATTATTAATTTCAATCCATAATTTATAATTCATAATCTATTGTAAACCATGACATAATTTTAAAAATATATTGACTATTAGTTTTGGAATTATAAATGTGGTTTTTTTGGATGTCATTTTTCCATATCATTCAAAATGGGGTATAAATAAATAAGGAATTATCCATAGAACATCCCCCAAAAGTTTCAACCAAGGTGTGTAATAAATAATACTGTTGTGGACTAGGATAAGGTAAAGATAAATGTTAGTTAACACTTTTTAGTGTATTTACCCTTTAGTAAAAAAATTTAAATGTAGTATCCAGATAGATATTTATTTATAAGAAAACTAAATAATGTCATACTTAGAAAAACAATATGGGGTTATTATATAATTATCATCAAATTATATAAAATGTTTTTGTTTCCTAACCTAATTCTATCATTCTCTATTTCCCAAAGTTTCCAACAAACTTCCTCTCACACCCAATTTGACAACCTTTCCATTAGTAACCCAGTTTTGGTGGTTAATTTGTTACATTATCTTTCAAACAAGGGGTTAATTCTCAATGGGCCGATCGATTTAGTAATCATGGAGACCAAGATATGAAAATTATTTTAATTTAATATTAGTAATATAAAATAAAACTGATCAAAAGAAAAATCACAGCATCCTTGAATCTCATTTAATGGATTCATCTTCATAACCCAGGAAAATTATAAAAAGATGATCTAAAATTCTCATTCGGGGTTATATATGAAAGAAACTATAATGAATGAATAAGTAATAATAAATATGGAATAGTAAATATCTGAACTAACATTATATTTATTCGTTTACTTGAATATTAATATTAGATATTGAATAATAATTATGGAAATGTATATATCTTAACACTCATTCCATTTAATAAATGAATTGAACACAAAATGATTATATGGATAATAGTAGTCATGTAATATCATGGATAATAATAAATAATTTTTTGTTAAAGGAGATGATTATTTTTAGACATCGAAATAATAGACCACATGATATATAAACTATCATGACCTTGTACAAAGTTAGTTATAAACTATCCATAATAAACCATATAATTTGGAAAGCTGTTTTTCACATAAGTCCTATAAATTATTAGATGGGATATATAATTATAGGCCCCACCATCACTGTATTTCCAAATAATTCCTCATACATTGAATTACGAATGTAATTCACTAAAAATATTCCTTAGAAAAAATATTTTTTGACTAAAGGATTTAGATGTATCAATATTTACCTAGTCAATGAAATAGAATTACAAGTACATTAAAATGGTAAAAAATGTATATGGTTATTTTAATAATTATATCTATGATATGAAGAAAATGGATATTTTATATTAATATATTTCTAAATTGAAAATATCATATTAATTTTTTCCCCCAAAATAATGTTAAATATCACTAGATCAATCGATTGATGAGTGGTGACCAATATTTCATCATGAAAATATATTTTTTCAATAAAATCATGTTCTTTGTAATATTAAATGTGATGAAAGATAAATGTTTAAATAATATTTAATAAATTATTTTTATATGTAAACCCATTGGAAACATAAACAAGATACTACATTTCATAAAATGATTACAGTAACGGTCTAGAACATTATTGATGTATACAATAAAAATTATTACTTTATTATTATTTTTCAAAAATGTCCCAAAAAATAATTGAAATTATCCTTTATAGCCTCTTCCATATCCAATTATTCAATGAAATTTCCTTGAAAATCATTTTATTAAATAAAAGTAATTATTAAAAAAATAATTTAAGACATGTTCTTTGAAGAAAAAATTTCTAATTTAGAGAAAATAAAATCTGTTTATCATTAAAAAAATTATTTTCTTTACTTATGTACCAAATGCAGAAAAATAAAGAAACAAAAAATATAAAATCCATCTATATCTGGTGGATAATATAATTATATTTTATTATAATGATAAATTATAAGATACAATCAAATTCTGTAAAATAATCAAAAAAGAATGTGATTTGTAAACTATATTTTATCCTCTTTGATAATATTCAAATTGTAACCCCTTAAATGAATAAACATAAATTATAAAATTAGAAATCTTTTATTAATAGGTAATCATTTCAAATAAATCAATAGAGAAATGTATACCCAACATAAAAGTGAATATGTGCATATTACCAAAATTGTCCTAATGAAATGAAATTTGAGACTAAATCCTTTTACCCCTGACTTCTATTTTGTAGAACATACATTAAAATTATGAATAATTATATTAGTAATGATATAAATTTATATCAGAAACATATTCATATTTAATGTATCTTATAGGGTCCTCTAATAATATCTTATCACATGATCACTAAAAATATTTTATTCTTAATATTTTTCATGTGTTGATTTCATTTTTCTCACTTTAATGTTTTAACTTGAATACTCTAGTTATTATGTATATTATTTATATGGATCATATACTAGATTATATTATTTCAATTAATATTATATTATATAATTATAAATATTTTTTGAACCATTCTTGATACTTGGACATAAAAATAAATCACATAACTTTGTGTAGTCATTTGATTGTACACACACAAGAGAGACAATATCATTATATTACTGGGTGAAATAGTAGGTAATGTGATCATAAATTAATTATTTATATGGAATAACATGTAATATTTATGATATATAATCATTATTTAAATAATTATGACTCTCCCTATGAGTTAGTGATGGAAAAAATTACACCATTCGGTGTGGTGGTAGTTTGTAGTACACACAATAGGTGAATTTGATTACCAATTGATTGAAATGTATATGGTAAAATAATATTACATAAAATTATTAATATATCATAATATATTATTTTATGATGTTATTTTATTTGTGGTGTTAAGACAAAATGAGGGTGGTAAAATAAGAATGAAAAATAATGAGCATGGTTATGATGATTATCATCTCTTAGAGAATCTAGTTTGGTATCACATCTAAATGACCTTATAGTTTTTCTTATGTGAAGAATATTAGATCTATAATTTTTCTAAGGATGTTATTTATATATTAATTCATTGTATTATTGAGAAAAATTTCATGAAATGTGTGAATAAGTGAAGGTAGGTTGTGCTCTTTTATAAATGATGGGGATAAAAATATAAATAAATAAAACAATTCAATAATGTGAATTCACTATTATAATATGTGCCTAAGAAATTGATAAATAATGGGGTTGATATAATTTAATATCAATAAATACCTTTAACACATTTAAAAAAAATATTTTTTAACCATAATTTATTCTTGTATCCTCTATGTTTTCATACTTTTACCATTTTAGTTTTCTCGACATTAAGTATATTTTTAACCTAGGTGTTTTATCCATGAAACCTAAAATATAATAAGACGTATTTTCAAAATTTTATCCCAATGAATCTATATATTAAATAATATGTATGAAATAGAAATTATTTTTTTACAATAATTTCATCATAAGAACATGTAACATGAAAACCATTGTTTTACTCATAACCAGGTAATTTCATTTCTACAGAGAACTATGAATTAAAGTTATGTATAAATTATTACCTAATATTAATAGTATTTACTAAGAAATGGAATTTATTTTTTATATTAAATTAAATTAAAGGGTAAAATTTATTTAAAAAATGAACCTACAAATCATGTTGAAGGACAAGTTTTTCCTGAAATGTATTTTCAAGTATAAGATGATATAATATAAAAAATATGGATAGTAATAATAATTATACGGATTTAAATTCTTACAGTTTGTTATATATTTTATACATTCAATTTAAATAATCCATTATTATGGATTATTTTCATTATTTAAAATCGATAGACATTATGAATTTATAAAATAAAAAATACAAATTGGGGAATATAAATTTTTCCCTTGAAATGATCTTATATTTATTTGTGTTAAATTAATTGATACTGAATTTGTATGTATACATATTATTTAACATTCTTATAAATAAATGGTGGTTTAATTAAATTCTACAATAACTATTTTTCATAAAATCATATTTTTAAGGAAAATTATGTAAAATTAATTGTATGTTTCTTTTCACTAGATGAAAAAAATATCTATTAATCCTATATATTCAAAAAATATTACATAAAATAATAAAATGTTCATTTTATTATAGATTTTTCAAATATAATGTTCACTTACTATAATTGAGTAATGTGTGTTATAGTAAGTAACTAGAATAAAGTGTAAAATGGGATGAATGATTTAGATAATGTACAATGTGATAAAATATCCCTAAATATATCATTTAAATGTGTGAATAACATAATTAAATAACTATTATCATCACTTTTTATTTTATGATCCACTTGACGTTTAATTTTTCATTACTTATAAATGAAGGAATGTGTTGTTGAAAATATAAAACACAAAAAAATAAAAAAAAATCCATTACTCTAACCACTTTAAACCACACCATTAAATTGGAATCTTATATGATATATATATATATATATATAATTCACCTCAATATAAATTCCATCCATTTCTGGAAGCCCCTTTTATCAAATATAATCCCAAAATCCTTCAATAAAAAAGATATTTTCTAATGGAGGTCTTATTTTGTCAATGTTAAAACATCATTTCAAAATTATATTTATTCAATATCATGCATTCAATTTATAAATATAATTTACCCCTCTTATATAATATATAAAATATCAGTTTAATTAAATAATAATTTTATTATAATTAAATAATTTCATACTTTACCATTGAAATGTATTTTTTTCTTTTTCCATGTGTAATATTATCATTATTCATTGTTTTAATGAAAATATTATAATATATGACATTAATGTTGAATTGAAGTTGTGTTTATATATTTCTCAATGGTAATATAAAATAATTAATTAAATATTAAAATTACATAACATGTTTATTAAAATAAAAAACACTATGGATTATATCCTTGAAAATCGTATCCTATACATCCATGGAATGAACGAAGAACATAAAAATTATTATGGAATTATTATTTATATACATTGTGTATTTTAATGATATTCAACACAAGGACGGGGAATGATATCGGAGACCACCATTCTAGACAATAAATGGAACTCTTAAAACTACACTGAACAGATGATAAACATAATATAAAAACAAGAAATATTATACAATAAATGAATATAAAAAATTAATATAAATGTTAATAACTATGAAAATGGTTTTAAAATATATAATTAATAACATTAATTTGAATATATATAGGGTCAGATAATTTGTAAGTATGTTTGTATAAAATTAATGGAGATTTCATTTAATCATTCATGTTAATTAAAACTCAATATATATAATATTAATGTATATGATTTATATATAAATTTTATATAAATTTTTTAATTATCATCATTCTTATCCAATAGTTATTATAAAAACAATTCATTTTTTATCTCATTCAATTTATACTCAATTCATTGAATATGAATTTAGTAATGGTTTTTCATCTCAATTTCCTTTCAACTAGAAAAGTACTATATTTTTAAAGGTATTTTTCTTTACATATAATCTAGTCTACATAATTAAAATATTTTATCAGAATATAAATTCATTTTTTTGGATTTGTATTTATATATTTCATTCGGTCAATTTTTTTTTGTTTGATTAATAAATTACAAAAGTCATAATGGTTTTCCAATATCAATATCATTTCATTGAGTCACACTCCTTCGTCTTGAGAAATTGTATTTACTATTTGACATGTTATACCCCTTCTATATATGATATTTTATCATCTCACTATTTTTTTGTAAAATTTATAATCTTTTTGTAAATATTAATTATACTAATTCACACTTTATAAATACACAAATATGTAATGGAAAATATTCACACGTTATTATAGGTAATTTTCTTACCAGATCATATTTTCTCATATAATAAATATACAAATTTTTTATTTTTAAAGATAAATATATATTTTACTAAATGACTTGTATATTTTTCATTAACTAAATTAAAAAAGAAATTTTATATAATTTTCATTATAATTATTCTTTTAAAATGGTAAAATAATTCTTAAACTATATTAATTTCTATTTCCATTCCATTTTTCTATTTTAGTTCAAAATATCATATTAGTTATAATTATATATTTTGAATGTTATTTTATTTGGATTTTAATTATTAATACAAAAAATTGAATTTCTTTTATACCTTATAAGAAGGTTTTAGAAATTATTTATAAGTTATCATTATGATAATGATATAGAAATGATTGGAAATATTTATCATGGTTTATTTTCCATTTTAATCACATTATTGTCAAGGTTACTTTTAAAAGAAATTATTTTTATTATATTTTTATTAAATTTTTTAAAATTCCATTATAAAAATGTTTAAATATTTAATTCTTAAAAATGATGTAAAAGCTATTAATTTCCTTTCATGTGATTGTTTCAGCACTAAATAAATGCTAATGGGTTGATGTCACAAAAAATTTATAATCTCATATAATCATTCAAATGATTTTTCAAATACATCATTATAATACTTCCTATATTTTCTCCAATTATATATTTATCACAATTAGATATAATGAAAAATTGAGCCCTTTATTCACTACATAAATTCAAAAAATATATAGTATTATGGAAATGAATTATCAATGAATGTATTTATCTACCATTTTATTTGTCTTTTCATAATAGTGAATTATTCTTTATGTTGACCTTTCAATATTTTCATGTCCATTATGAATTCCCATTACTTTCCCTCTCCTGATTAAAGTGTTTTAACCTAGGTTACCATTCCAGTGAATTAACTCAGTAAATATATTTTCATGACCATATGTAACACCCCAAGCTTCTACGGTACGCTTCTCTTTGAATAATGTGATAGCGTGTGTTGTACGCAACACCGAGTTCCAACACACTATAACCAGTCAAACTAGCCGTTATGAATAGTAATACCTACTTTTTGAAATTTTATATATATTTTATATTTTAAAATGGACTTCATTTTTGTATTTGGAATATCGAATTTAGCCTAAGGTGAAATTTTGGTACATTACGGATAACTTTCATATTTTGATGAATAGTGATAATTACTAAATTTTAATTAAAAACAACTTTTTTAATCAAAATAATTAATAGTGATAAATTATGAATTTGAGTGGTTTTAAAGTATATTTAGAATATATTTTTACCATTTAATATAATTTTGGTCATTGGACATAATTTTACAATTAAACCGAACATAAACAAGTGTCAATCTTTTGATAGTTATTATCTCTTAAAAACATGCTTTTTGTTTTGACAGCGGGAATTAATTTTAAATTAATTTCTTCCACTTCTGTGTTTTGAATTTAGAAAAATAGATTCCATATTTGGAATCAGTATGTTCAAATTGTGTAAATAGGTAACTTTTATTTTTAGACATTTTGAATAATTACTGCGGTAAATATTTTATTTACCATGGTTAAGGGTAAATCCGGTAAATAAGGGTTAACAAATAATATTATAATAATACTAAATTACCCTAAAACGTGTCCTAGCCTTATTTGTTGATACATGTTCGGACATATTCATTTTTGGGTCGATTTTGGGACCTCATGGTGCCACTTGTAGGTAATAGGGACACTTTATTTTAAATAAGTTAAAATGAATACAAAAATGACACAAGCATATATCTTTTAGAAAAACAATTTTTACATAGGGTTATATATGTTGGATTTTAGATTATAAATATTCATTAGAAAGATAAAAATATTTCCTACATAATGATAGTTTATTTATAATTTTTAGACATTAAATAATTTAATTTATTTATGACACAATGATGATACATTAATTATTATAATAGTGAAACATTAAAATAATTGATATTATAAATACCCAAATAAATATAATATGAAACTTTTAATGAATTAAACTAATTTTCTAGGATAATCTTATATATTATTATTGATTTAATTGAATTTTTTAGAGGTAATCAATCTGTTATGAGTTTCACAAAAATCAACTATTGAATAGTGTCAAAATTGACATAAAAGAGTTCTTAAAACAAATATTATATTATTAATTGATATTAAATTCATAAAAATCTAAGGTTCGGCCAAGAGACTTATATCATGATAGTTTCATCATTAATGTACCACTTGGGGGTCTCTTGGATTTATATAGTAAGTTTATTAACCATATTATATAAAAATACAAAGAGAAATTGTAAAAGTGAAACTAATTAACTTAGAGTTAATACTTAAAGATAAGGTTAATATAAGTACCCAAACCAATCTAAATTCTATTGGTTGAGTTGTTTTAGACCCATCCCCACTTTAAAATTTAAATAATCAACTTTGGAGCCATTAGAAACCGAATATGAATTTATTATATACTAATATTTCTAGCTTTTCCAAAGGTGCCCCTCACCCCTCTTATAAAAAGGCACTCCTCCTTCTCATTTCTTCACACCTTTAAAACCTTTTGTTTCGGAATATATCTGCTCAAATACTCTCCCAAATTCCCTCACTACAACCTAGAGTCCTTAGTTTGATCATAAAGCCAACCTAAGGAGCCCTTTTGATCAAATCAAAAGGAAGAACCCGAAGAAGAGGTAATGTTTTCACCACCCCTTTTCAAGTTCCTTTCTTCTTCCACTTCTTCTTTATTTGTTCTTACCATTCTAAAATAATAACTCCAGTATATCACATATACTGTGATGTTATTATAAATATGGTACAACCATATTCAGTATTCTATCCACCCTTTGAATAACATGTCACCATACGTGCGTACGTACGGCTTACCGTCTCCACGTCGTGGTGTAATTGTTATTCAATGTATTATTTGGATGGGTATAATAATGATGTGTAACTCATGTAAATAATAAATATAACATGTTAATTATTCTGTATCTATGATATACCATCAATTTATATATTATTTTAATATCAAAATAATGATATTGTTGCTCGTGCGTACGTACGGACTACCGTCTCCACGAACGCGATGAGATTCATTCTACATCATATCCATTAAAGTATAATTATCATTTGATGATTTAAAAATGATTTTTAAGGACTTGATATAATTCTGTATATGAATAAGATACAACCTATCGATAACAAACACGTCTTATGTAACAAAACATATAAAATAAAATGAGTAAGTTAACACCTGAAACGACGATAATTAAAAGATATTATTAACAAATCAATGTTAAAAGAACATATATGATATCATATTAATATATATGATTCTTGAATAATTTAATAACAATTATTTCACCATTATATAGGAGGTTAACCTACCCCAACCAAGGAAAAGTACAAGGTAAGGGGTTTTCATCTCACTCCTTATTCCCGTGAGATTCATGTCATATTGCCACCATCACCTTTTGTGTGGTGTATGTACTGCCCATAATTATATTATTTGTGTAATACACTCTAATTTATGTGTAATTACATATTCATCATATGATACCTATTTCATGGGTTTTATGTTTCATAAGTTACCAAATTGGTAAGGGTTATTTCACAATCTCTTCATTATCCGAGGTTGTTTATACGTAATAATCTACTGGGATCTCTTTATCATCCACATCCATGTTTCTTAAAAATGTATTTCAAAACATTTTTACTATTTACTAGAATATAAATTAAATTCATTTATACCCTTTTTGACTTTTATAAGTGGTTTATAAAGTAATCTTTCCGTCGTTTTCAAAACAAGGTCCTTTTTAACCTTTTCGACAGAATTAAGGTAAGAATGTTTTTTTAACTTATACGGCGGGTGCGGCTATTTTCCGTCGTTATAAAATCTTCAAAGCTTCCCTTACAAGTTTATAAGAATATTTTCAAATAAAATGTTTTATTTTATATGGATCTTAAATGATTTAAAAATAAAAAGAGATATTTCTTTAAAAAGAATTTCTATTTCATCTATGTCAACATCCTTTGATGGATTTTACGCTTATTTAAAGATGATTTGTTATGATACAAAACTTCTATATTATATTGAAGGTTTTGTGATTTTTTTGACTGTGGATGTTCTATTTTTATACCATTCATGGTTTATGGTGAAAGTATTGACATTTCGTATGCTATTTTTAATACGAATGTTTATGTTATGTTTAAACCTTTTCATATGGGAATGCATTGGACTTAATATGTGACGGGTGGAGCCCACTATAGCTCCTTGATGCATCGGTAGGTCTCATGAGACAAACTAGTGTCTTTTCACAAGGCCTTGACAAAATCTTATTTGTAGTCTTGGCACGAGGCCTTGGCTATGTGGTTATGATAGTCTCGCATTATGCATTCCATCATTATGAAAGTGGTTATTGATTTTGCATGTGATTATTCGATTAGTAGAATATCCATGTGAATAAGTAAATGGCATTATTTCATTTTATTTATGCCATACTATGTGGAAAGTTCAAGTTTGAAAGGCTTTTGTTTTAGTTATGCATTGCCTTAAATTTTTATTCTTATTTATGAAAGTTTCCGCGATATTGTTATCCTTACTGGGCATTTGAGCTCACCCCTTTTCTATGTTTTATTTTTTCCAGGAAGTGAAGAAGTAAATTATGAATGACCTGCAGTGATATTATGTGGGGATATGAGTGTGGATTATGGAGGCAATATGTTGTTGTAGTAGTTTTTCATTTTATGATGTAATGTAAGACTTATGAATATATCTAGTGTTTCCAAGGCTACTAAACCAATCGGTCTTTCGAGATTTGATCTTTTTTGTGATCATGCCAATATTATGTAACAATGCACCAACTCTGGGTATCTAGGGTCGGGGCATTACAGTTGGTATCATAGGAAGTTTAGTACAAACCTTGGAAGCTAGATTTAGATAAACTCTGATTAGAGCACGTAGACCTAAGATGAACTTTGAGGATTAGTATAGAAGAACATCCTAGAATTTTGGTGTTGTAGAGATTTTGTGAGTTTTCCGAGCAATACATCCCTGTCTGGATACGAGCAGGTAGAGGCAGCTCTGGGACAGATGTACCTAGGGGTAAAACCTGAAAACACCGCTTTGAGCTAGACTCGAACGGGAACTGGTGCACGACAACGGGCCTTGTTGCACTCTTGGTTACGACACTCCCGGGGGATATGCTTAGGATAACTCTCATTTTCTTTACAAATCATTTTGAAGGGATTATGAGTATATAATTCCTCAAAGAAAACATTCTTATGATTATGGATTATATCCGTAAATAGTTCAATTTATGTTAAGTGTTTTATAAGTATGGGATTATGTATTTTGATTCATAAACTGATCTAGTTTATGCCATTGTTTAGAAATGGCGCCTAGTGGAAGAAATGGAAACTGTATCAATGCACGCACTCTATGTAGGGATTGCCCTCCTGCTCAAGATAATTATAGTGGAGCTGGTGAATCAACTGGTGCCGATCAGCTAATCACCAAACTGGGACAACTTACTCAGGTTATGAATAATAACCTTACCCGTATGGAGCACCCTGATCCACAGCGTGGAGGATCAATGTTAGATCGATTCATGAGGAAAAAACCACCAACGTTCAATGGGAGTACAAATCCCTTAGTAGCTGAGCAATGGATATTTTCCCTAGAGAAAATATTTCAGGCTTTGGGGAGAAGTGAAAGGGAAAAAGTTATCATGGAAGTTTACCGCCTCACTGGAGATGCTGATCAATGGTGGTAATTGATTCAAAATACGAAGGAAGATGATAAAGTATCAAATATAGAATGGAGGGAGTTAAAAGATCTATTTTTAGAAAAATACTTTCCTCGCGACCATCGAGCAGATATGGAAAGGCAATTTCTAAGTCTGAGACAGAAGGAGGATGAGAATGTCACAAAGTATGAGGATAACTTTACAAGGTTAGCAAGGTATGCTGGTGATTATATACGTAACCAAAGAAGTAAGATTGATCATTTCTTTGATGGGTTAAAACCATTTCTCCATCGAGCATTAGTCTCACAATCCTTCTCGTCATATGAAGACATTGTCTCATGTTCTATCAAGACCGAAAAGCAATTCTCTAAGTCTTATGACTTTAAAGCAAAGCAAGAGAAGAAGAGACCTGCTGATCAATCTGCTAATGGAAATAAGGGGAAGAAGGGAAAGGTTGAATATCCATCCTGTGGTAAATGTGGGAAGAAACACCCTGGTACTTGCTTGAAGGGAATGGGCATCTGTTACAAATGTGGTGAAAAATGCCACCAAGCTCGTGATTGCAAGGGGAAGAAGGAAGCTACCAACGTTCAGTGATAAAATTGCAGGGAGATGGGGCATTATGAAAATGAATGTCCTAAGCATCAGGAGAACTTACCTCAGAAAAGGCTAAGGGATCAAGGCCAAGCTTATGCTATCACTACTGCTGAGGTATAAGCTTCGAAAGACGTGGTGGCAGGTAATTTAATGGTTTCCTCAAGTTTAGCAAATGCATTATTTGATTCTGGATCATCGCATTGTTTCATATCTTCCCAGTTTGCTAAGAAAATTATATATTTCCAATTTTATTTAACAAGGGAGTTGTCAGTTAAAACTCCTATGGGAAGTATCATTGCAACAAAGTTTTGCGAATCAGTCCCCATTAGAGCACATAAATGTTCTTTATCTGCTGATCTCATCGTCATACTTATGATTGAGTTTGATATAATCCTTGGTATGGACTATCTTTCGGACTATGATGCGAATATTTATTATAAGAAGAAAGAGGTTACGATTCTTGATGATAATGATAAGGAACACCTTATCTTTAGAGCAGAATCGTCACCACCTAATTCTTATTTAGATCCACCCCCAGTAGCTCAACTTAATTCAATTATTGGGGAGGAAGAGAATGAAATAACTGTCGGTGAGGAAAGGAATGTTCAAATAGAGGATGTACATGTTGTGAAAGAATTTGTAGATGTATTTCCGGAAGATTTACCTGGACATCCTCCAGAACGAGAAGTTGAGTTTTCCATTGATTTAATTCTTGGATCAAGGCCTATATCGAAGACCCCTTATAGAATGGCCACTGTAGAATTAGTTGAACTAAAGAAACAACTATAGGAATTGAGTAATAAAGGATTTATTCTCCCTAGTGTTTCTCCATGGGGAGCCCCTGTTCTTTTTGTTAAAAAGAAAGATGGATCTATGAGGTTATGTATCGACTATAGGGAGATCAATGCTATAATGATAAAGAACAAGTATCTCCTACCTCGTATTGATGATTTATTTGACCAACTACATGGAGATCAATACTTTTCAAAGATTGAACTTTGATCTGGATACCATCAGTTGTGTGTAAAGAAGGAAGACATTCCGAGGACAGCATTTCGAACCAGGTACGGGCATTACGAGTTTACTGTAATGCCTTTTGGATTGACTAATGCACCCTCTGTATTCATGGATCTGATGAATAGAGTTTTCAAGGAGTATCTCGATGAATTTGTGGTGGTATTTATTGATGATATCTTGGTATACTCCAAAACCTACAAAGATCATGAAAATCACTTACACGTTATCTTGAAGACTCTGAGGAGGCATGAATTATATGGGAAGTTTAGCAAGTGTGAATTCTGGCTTCAGGAGATTTCTTTTCTTGGCCATATTGTCTCTAAAGATGGATTCTCTATTGATCCTTCTAAGACCAAGGCAATCCAAGAATGGCCAGCACCTACGAGTATAACTGAGGTACGTAGTTTTATTGGTTTGGCAGGTTATTATCGACGTTTCATCCAGAATTTTGCCCGATTGGCTAACCCATTAACAAAGCTCACACGTAAAGGGGTTAAATTTGTTTGGACAAAAGAGTGTGAAGAATGTTTCGAAGAAATGAAGAGAAGATTAGTCAATGCTCCTATATTGACTCTACCATCGGGGAATGATGGGATCGTTATTTATAGTGATGCATCAAAGAAAGGACTTGGTTGTGTCCTTATGCAGAATGATAGAGTTATTGATTATGCATCACGATAGTTGAAAATTAATGAACAAAACTATCCTACTCATGATCTCGAGTTAGAAGCTGTGATCTTTTCTTTGAAGATATAGAGGCACTACCTCTATGGTGAAAAATGTGATATTTATACTGATCACAAAAGTTTGAAGTATATTTTCTCACAAAAAGAACTCAACATGAGGCAAAAGAGATGGCTTGAATTACTCAAGGATTATGATTGCACGATACACTACCACCCGGGGAAAGCAAACAAGGTGGAAGATTCTTTGAGTAGAAAAGACCATGGAGTTTTGAACAATATGAGAATTGAAAGGGATCCAATTTTCATGGATCTAGTGAAGATGGACATGGGAATAACCAAGGAAGGCGAAACATCAATTCTTTTTCAAATGGTTTCCAAACCATCTTTACTAGAAAGGATTAAGAGTACTCAGACCAATGATGAAGAATTTAAAAAGAAGATTAAAGCTGTGAATGATGGGAAATTGAGAGACTTTGTGTATGAAGATGGAATTTTGAAATTTGGGAAGAGACTTTGTGTTCCCGATATACCTTATCTAAAAAGGGGATTGCTGGATGATGCTCATAGTTCCAATTTCTCTATACACCCTGGGAGCACCAAAATGTATAGAGATTTGAAGGAACATTTTTGGTGGGACAACATGAAGAGGGAGATTTCTGATTTTGTGTCAAGATGTATGGTTTGTCAACAAGTGAAAGCTGGAAGGCAACAGCCTGGAGGAGTCATGCAACCTCTTCCCATACCGGAGTGGAAATGGGACAATATTACGATGGACTTTGTCATGGGGCTACCAAAGACTCCTAGAAGGAACGATGCAATATGGGTTATTGTTTATCGTCTTACCAAGTCAACACACTTTCTTGCTATAAGAGAAGATCTACCCCTGGAACGTATAGCAAGACTATATATTAATGAAGTTGTGAGACTTCATGGAGTACCCCTATCGATTGTTTCTGATCGTGATCCCCATTTTACTTCGAGATTTTGGAAAAGTCTCCATAAATCCCTGGATACTGAATTTCTTTTGAGCACTGCTTACCACCCTCAGACAGATGGACAATAGGAACGGACTATTCAAATCCTAGAAGACATGTTGAGATCTTGTTCACTTGACTTTCAGGGTATGTGGGATCAATACTTACCTCTCGTAGAATTTTCCTATAACAATAGCTTCCATTGGAGTATTCAGATGGCACCATATGAAGCGTTATACGGAAAGAGATGTCGTACACCAACCTGTTGGGATGACGTTGGTGAAGGAAAACTTGTAGGCCCATAACTGGTGGAGGAAATGGTGGAAAAGGTGAAGGTAATCCAAAATCACATCAAAGCAGCTCAAAGTAGGCAGAAGAGCTATGCAGATAATCGAATGAAGGATATGGAATTTCAAGTCGTTGATCATGTTTTCCTGAAGGTATCTCTATGGAAGGGAGTCATACGTTTTGGTTAGAAAGGTAAATTTAGTCCCAGGTACATCGGACCTTTCGAAATTCTAGAACGAATTGGGGCTGTAGCTTACCGATTGGCAATGCCGCCAAGTCTCTCCAAAGTTCACGATGTGTTCCACGTATCACTGTTGAGGAAATACATGCTTGACCCAACGCATGTACTCACTTATGAGGAATTAGAACTGGAACCCGATCTGTCTTATTGCGAAGAGCCCGTCAAGATTCTTGATACAAGAGAACAAGTACTGAGAAACCGGACGACGCGTCAGGTAAAAGTTTTGTGGAGAAACCATAAGATGGAAGAGGCAACGTGGGAACCCGAGGAACTTATGATGAAGAATCACCCGAGTCTTTTCAAGAGATAAATATTCTAGAAATTTTGAGGATGAAATTATTTGAAGGAGGGGAGAATGTAACACCCCAAGCTTCTACGGTATGCTTCTCTTTGAATAATATGATAGCGTGTGTTGTACGCAACACCGAGTTCCAACACACCATAACCAATCAAACTAGCTGTTATGAATAGTAATACCTACTTTTTGAAATTATATATATTTTTTATATTTTAAAATGGACTTCATTTTTGGATTCGGAATATCTAATTTAGCCTAAGGTGAAATTTTGGTACATTTCAGATAACTTTCATATTTTGATGAATAGTGAAAATTACTAAATTTTAATTAAAAACAACTTTTTTAATCAAAATAATTAATACTGATAAATTATGAATTTGAGAAGTTTTAAAGTATATTTAGAATATATTTTTACCATTTAATATAATTTTGGTCATTGGACATAATTTTACAATTAAACCGAACATAAACAAGTGTCAATCTTTTGATAGTTATTATCTCTTAAAAACACGCTTTTTGTTTTAACAGCGGGAATTAATTTTAAATTAATTTATTCCACTTCTGTGTTTTGAATTTAGAAAAATGGATTCCATATTTGGAATCAGGATGTTCAAATTGTGTAAATAGGTAACTTTTATTTTTAGACATTTTGAATAATTGTTGCGGTAAATATTTTATTTACCATGGTTAAGGGTAAATCCGGTAAATAAGGGTTAAAAATAATATTATAATAATACTAAATTACCCTAAAACGTGTCCTAGCCATATTGGTTGATACATGTTCGGACATAGGCATATTTGGGTCGATTTTGGGACCCCATGGTGCCACTTGTAGGTGATAGGGACACTTTATTTTAATTAAGTTAAAATGAATACAAAAATGACACAAGCATATATCTTTTAGAAAACAAATTTGTACATAGGGTTATATATGTTGTATTTTAGATTATAAATATTAATTAGAAAGATAAAAATATTTCCTACATAATGATATTTTATTTATAATTTTTAGACATTAAATAATTTAATTTATTTATGACACAATGATGATAAATTAATTACTATAATAGTGAAACATTAAAATAATTGATATTATAAATACCCAAATAAATATAATATGAAACTTTTAATGAATTAAACTAATTTTCTAGGATAATTTTATATATTAGTATTGATTTAATTCACTTTTTGCGAAGTAATAAATCTTTTATGAGTTTCACAAAAATCAACTATTGAATATTGTCAAAATTGACATAAAAGAGTTCTTAAAACAAATATTATATTATTAATTGATATTAAATTTCTAAAAATCTAAGGTTAGTCTAAGAGACTTATATCATGATATTTTCATCATTAATGTACCACTTGGGGGTCTCTTGTATGTATATAGTAAGTTTATTAACCATATTATATAAAAATACAAAGAGACGTTGTAAAAGTGAAACTAATTAACTTAGAGTTAATACTTAAAGATAAGGTTAATATAAGTACCCAAACCTGTCTAAATTCTATTGGTTGAGTTGTTTGAGACCCATCCCCACCTTAACATTTAAATAATCAACTTTGGAGCCATTACAAACCGAATATGAATTTATTATAAACTAATATTTCTAGCTTTTCCAAAGGTGCCCCTCTCCCCTCTTATAAAAGGGAACTCCTCCTTCTCATTTCTTCACACCTTTAAAACCTTTTGGTTCGGCAAAGTTCTGATAACATACTCTCCCAAATTCCCTCAATACAACCTAGAGGCCTTAGTTTGATCAGAAATCCATCCTAAGGAGCCCTTTTAATCAAATCAAAAGGAAGAACCTGAAGAAGAGGTAATGTTTTCACCACCCCTTTTCATGTTCCTTTCTTCTTCCACTTCTTCATTCTTTGTTCTTACCATTCTAAAATAATAACTCCAGTATCTCACATATACTATGATGTTATTATAAATATGGTACAACCATATTCAGTATTCTATCCACCCTTTGAATAACATGTCACCATACGTGCGTACGTACGGCTTACTGTCTCCACGTCGTGGTGTAATTGTTATTCAATATATTATTTGGATGGGTATAATAATGACGTGTAACTCATGTAAATAATAAATATAACATGTTAATGATTCTTTATATATGATATACCATCCATTTATATATTATTTTAATATCAAAATAATGATATTGTCGTTCGTGCGTACGTACGAACTACCGTCTCCACGAACGCGATGAGATTCATTCTCCATCATATCCATTAAAGTATAATTATCATTTGATGATTTAAAAAGGATGTTTAAGGACTTGATATCATTCTGGATATGAATAAGATACAACCTATCGATAACAAACACGTCTTATGTAACAAAATATATAAAATAAAATGAGTAAGTTAACACCCGAAACGACGATAATTAAAAGATATTATTAACAAATCAATGTTAAAAGATCATATATGATATCATATTAATATATATGATTCTTGAATAATTTAATAACAATTATTTCACCATTATAAAGTACGTTAACCTACCCCAACCAAGGAAAAGTACAAGGTAAGGGGTTTTCATCTCACTCCTTATTCCCGTGAGATTCATGCCATATTGCCACCATCACCTTTTGTGTGGTATATGTACTTCCCATAATTATATTATTTGTGTAATACACTCTAATTTATGTGTATTTACATATTCATCATATGATACCTCTTTCATGGGTTGTATGTTTCATAAGTTACCAAATTGGTAAGTGTTATTTCACAATCTCTTCATTATCCGAGGTTGTTTATACGTAATAATCTACTGGGATCTCTTTATCATCCGCATCCATGTTTCCTAAAAATGTATTTCAAAACATTTTTACTATTTACTAGAATATGAGTTAAAGTCATTTATACCCTTTTTGACTTTTATAAGTGGTTTATAAAGGAATATTTCCATCGCTTTCAAAACAAGGTCCTTTTTAACCTTTTCGACAGAATTAAGGTAAGAATGTTTTTTTTAACTTATACGGCGGGTGCGGCTATTTTCCACCGTTATAAAATCTTCAAAGCTTCCCTTACAAGCTTATAAGAATATTTTAAAAGAAAATGTTTTATTTTATATGGATCTTAAATTATTTCAAAATAAAAAGAGATATTTCTTTAAAAAGAATTTTTATTTCATCTATGTCAACATCCTTTGATGGATTTTACACTTATTTAAAGATGATTTGTTATGATACAAAACTTCTATATTATATTGAAGGTTTTGTGATTTTTTTGACTGTGGATGTTCTATTTTTATACCATTCATGGTTTATGGTGAAAGTATTGACATTTTGTATGCTAGTTTTAATACGAATGTTTATGTTATGCTTAAACCTTTTCATATGGGAATGCATTGGACTTAATATGTGACGGGTGGAGCCCGCTATAGCTCCTCGATGCATCGGTAGGTCTCATGAGACAAACCTGTGTCTTGGAACAAGGCCTTGACAAAATCTTATTTGTAGTCTTCGCACGAGGCCTTGGCTATGTGGTTATGATAGTCTGGCATTATGCATTCCATCATTATGAAAGTGGTTATTGATTTTGCATGTGATTATTCGATTAGGAGAATATCCATGTGAATAAGTAAATGGAATTATTTCATTTTATTTATGTCATACTATGTTGAAAGTTCAAGTTTGAAAGGCTTTTGTTTTAGTTATACATTTCCTTAAATGTTTATTCTTATTTATGAAAGTTTCCGCTATATTGTTATCCTTACTGGGCATTTGAGATCACCCCTTTTCTATGTTTTATTTTTCCCAGGAAGTAAAGAAGTAAATTATGAATGACCTGCAGGGATATTATGTGGGGATATGAGTGTGGATTATGGATACAATATGTTGTTGTAGTAGTTTTTCATTTTATGATGTAATGTAAGACTTATGAATATATCTAGTGTTTCCAAGGCTACTAAACCAATCGGTCTTTCGAGATTTGATATTTTTTGTGATCATGCCAATATTATGTAATAATGCACCGACTCTGGGTATCTAGGGTCAGGGCGTTACACCATATATGATTTTATTTTATATTTTGTGACTATCCAATTAATTATAATTTGAATTTATGTGTATTTTTATAGATTACCTAAATCATTACTTTGATGTTCTATATATAATGAATTATTATCTATTTATTATTTCATTTTAATTGGTTATTCATGATATAATTTAAATGGATATGTTATTCATATGAGGATTATAAAGATACAGAGAATGAAATATACATTAAATTAGGTAATATTAACTAGATAAAATAGGAAATAGTTTTTTGGTAGTATTTTATTAAAAATTATATATGTTCATGTACTATAGAGATTAATTCATTCCACCTAAACCAATGAATAATAGATGATAATGCTAATAAAATTTCACTATGAGGAATATAAAATCAATTTGTAAAGTAGTTCTCATGGTTAATAAGTGTATATATTAATTATAGATAGAAAGAGAAGGTGTTTCTTTCAATTATTGTCTTTATACCATAGAACTAGAATGGGAGGGGAAAAATATCACCTCTATAATGCTCCCATGATTACTTCCACAAACATGGATAAGAAAACCCTATTGAAATATGGGTTTAGGGAATTCATCCCCCAAAAAATCATGGATAAAATTGAATCTATTTACAGAAAATTTATACATTCTTTAGAGGAAGAATACAATGTGTCCCAGAACATTTATGTCAATTTGAAACTATAAAAATAGTGGAATACGAGATGATTGAGGGATGTATTGGGCTTGGATATCAATGTTTACCAATAGTTACAGTCAAATTTGGATATTTATATTATGGTGGAGGATAAAAATATGTTTCTTAATGATTATTATCATACTGTTTTTAACTTATACTTTTTCGAGTTAAAGTGATTATCTGATTGCATCACAACATCCAAATTATATATTTTCCATGGAAATATTTTATTATATATTCTATATTATATGATGTGATGTGTATGATATTGAGTGGGTTTCATGTCAAATAAAATTCATTTTTTAATTTTTTCTAAATTAAATTTATGATAAACTATAATTTTGAATGATTTTTATTTTTATGATTTTAATTTCATGACCAGTTAATTTTATGGGATTTCACACTATATTTATAAATTAATGTTGTCTAGATATAAAAATATTATATTTTAATATTTATAATTGGGTTATGATGATCCTAAAAATATATATACTTATCAATCCTTATGTGTAACACCACATGCTTCCACAGTACGCTTCACTTTGAATAATACAGAAGCGTGTGTTGTACGCAACTTCGAGTTTTAACACACACCACAACCAATAAAACTAGCCATTATGAATATTAATAACAAAATATTTAAATATTATAACTTTTATATTTCAAAATGGACTTCATTTTTGGATTCGAAATATCGAAATTATCTTAGGGTGAAATTTTGCTTCTTTTTGGATAACTTCCATATTTTGATGAATAGTGATAATTACTAAATTTAAATTAAAAACAACTTTTTTAATGGAAATAATTAATAGTGATAAATTATGAATTTTAGTTTTTTTAAAGTATATTTATAATATATTTTTACCATTTAATACAATTTTGGTCATTAGACATAATTTCACAATTAAACCAGACATAAACAAGTTTCAATCTTTTGATAGTTATTATATCATAAAAACATGCTTTTTGTTTTGACAGAAGGAATTAATTTTAAATTAATTTCTGCCACATTTGTGTTTTGAATTTAGAAAAATGGATTCCATATTTGGAATCAGGATGTCCAAATTGTGTAAATATTTAACTTTTATTTTTAGGCAATTTGAATAATTACTTCCGTAAATATTTTATTTACCATGGTAAAAGGGTAAATCCGGTAAATAAGGGTTAAAAAATAATATTATAATAATATTAAATAACCCTAAAACGTGTCCTAACATTATTTATGGATACATTTCCGAACATGGGCATATTTGGGTCGATTTTGGGACCCCATGGATCCCCATTTAGGTGATAGGGACACTTTATATTAATTAAGTTAAAGTAAATAAAAAAATGACATAAGCTTATAACTTTTAGAAATAATTTTTTTTACATAAATTTATATATTTTATATTTTCAATTATAAATATTCATTAGAAATATAAAAATATTTCATACATAATGGTATTCTATTTATAATTTTTAGACATTAAGATATATATGACACAATAATGATGTAGTATTTTCCTTATTAATGAAAGAATCAAATAATTGATATTATAACTGTTAAAATAAATATAATTTGAGTGTTTTGATGACATACACGAATTTTATTGGTTACTATTACATGTTAGGATTTATTTAATAAATTTGGTTCGAATTAATAAAGTTTTTATGACTTTATCAAAAATAAATTATTGTGTAGTGTCAAAATTGACAAAAATGAGTTTATAAAACAAATATTATATTATTAATTTATATTTTATTCCTAAAAAAACTTTCAGCCAAGAGACTTATATCATGATAGGTGTATCATTAATGAACCACTTGGGGGTCTCTTTGAGGTATATAGTATGTTTATTAACAATATAATATAAAAATACAAAGTGACATGGTAAGTGACAAACTAATTATCTAAGAGTTAAAAATAAAAGATATGGTTAATATAATGACCCAAACCTTTCTAAATTATTTTGGTTGATTGGTTTTAGATCCCTTCCCACCTTAATATTTAATTAATAAACTTTGGATCCATTAGAAACTGAATATTAATTTATTATAAAATAATATTTCTATATTTTCCTAAAGAGCCCCTCCTCCCCCTTATAAAAGGAAACCACTTCTAACCAATTCCTCACACCTCTCAAGCATTTTGGATCGACCAACCTCTGCACAATTAATCTCCCTACATACCTCTCCTCCTATTTGAAGCCTTAACTTAGGAAAAAGGAAATTTAAGTGTCGTTTTTGGTTCAAACGAAATTGAGTTACCCAAATTAAAGGTAACGATTTCTCTTATCTTCTTTTCTTTTATTTTACTTCTCCAACCCCTAAACCCTTCTTATTATTTTCATTTGTAACAAAAAAAATTATCCTAAATATACTAGGATATTGTTATTAGAATTATTAGAACTATACTTACACACACAACCATCTAATGCGTAAAGAACATAACGTTTCTGTGGATGGAAACAAAACGCCTCACGAAGCAATGATTGTTCAATTATCTCCTACCACCTCTCATGGTGGCCATTATGATTGAAGTATAATTAAATATGATATTTATTATTTTTATTTTATATATAATCTTATGTAATTACATTTTATATTATGCCATTATTCGTTTCATGTTGTATATATATACGATAATTTCATTTGAGGAAGTACGGACAACTACCCCCTCAAAGTGATATGACTCGTTCATACCCTACATGGAATGTATAAAGGATGGTGTTAAAGAACATAAGATAAAAATATAAGATATTATGTTATAATAGAATAATTATATACCTATGTATCATTTGGTTTTAATTCCTTTTAAATTGAAAAATGAAATGGAAGTAGCGTTCGTGCGTACGTACGGATTACCGTCTCCACGAACGCGATGAGATTCATTCCCCATCGTATCCATTCAAGAATAATTCTCATTTTATGATTAAAAGTAATTTTTAAGAACCTTATATCATTCTGGATATGAATAATATACAACCTATCCATAACAAACACGACTTATGTAACAATACATATAAAAGAAAATGAGTAAGTTAACACCTGAAACGACGATAATACTAAAGTATTATAAAAAAAGCATTATTAGAAGATCATATATGATATCATAATTATGTATATGGTTCTTTAATAATTTAATAACAATGTTTAAACTATTATATAGGAGTTTAACATACCACCGAATAAGGAAAAGTTCAAGGTAACGGGTTTTCATCTCAGTCCTTATTCCCGTGAGATTCATGCCATATTCCCACTATAACCTTTTTTATGGTGTATTTACGGCCCATAATTGTATTATTTATGTAATAAACATTAATTTATGTGTATTTACATATTCATTGTATGATACCTCTTTCATGTGGTGTATGTTTCATTAGTTACCAAATTGGTAAGGGTTAATTTCACAATCTCTTTATTATCCGAGGTTGTTTTTACATAAGTATCTACTGGGACATATTTATTATCCATGTACAGGTTTTATAAAAGATCTTTCAAAGTAATTATTATAATGGAATTTTTAATAAAACATCATTTCAAATGTTTTAAATATTTATTCTTCTAAATCTTTCTCATTAATGTCCATGACTTCAAAATGGGTTTTAAGGGTTTTTTTATATGGACATGAATGTTTTTAAAATATTAATTTTTTTAAAAATATTCAAAGTGGTATGGGACACTTTGATTAAAAAATGTATTTAAATGAATTCTTTTCCAAATTGTGAGACTTTTAAATGTTTTCATGAAATATGATTATTTCTCTCAAAGAGTTTTACAAATCATTTTCATCAACATCAAAATCCTTTAATGGATTTTAAACTTATTTTGAAGTTGATTTATTATGAAAATAAACTTCCATTTGGTATTTAAGATTTTGTGATATGTTTGACTTTAGATGTGTTATTTTTATACCATTCATGGTTCATGGTGAATTTATTGACATTTCTTATGCTAGTTTTAATACCAATGTTTATGTTATGTTTAAACCTGTTCTTATGAGGAATGCATTGGACTTAATAAGTGACGGGTGGAGCCCGCTATAACTCCTCGATGCATCGGTAGGTCTCATGAGACAAACAAGAATCTTAGAAGGAGGCATTGAAAAAAATCTTATTTGTAGTCTTGGCACAAGGCCTTGGCTACGTTGTGATGATAGTCTGGAATTATGCATTCCGTCATTATGAAAGTGGTTATTGATATTTCATGTGATTATTCGACTAGTAGAATATCAAGGTGAATAAGTAAATGACAGTATTTAATTTTATCTAAGATGTATTATGCTGAAGTTTAAGTTTAAAAGGCTTTTTTAGTTATACATTACCTTAAATGTTTATGTTTATTTATAAAATTCTCCTCTATATTATTATCCTTACTGAGCATCTGATCTCACCCCTTTCAATGTTTAATTTTTTCGATGATGTGAAGAAGTAATTTATGAATGACCTGCAGGGAAAGTATATGGGGATATGAGTGTGGACTATGGAGACTATGTTGTTTTAGTTTTCATTTTTATGATGTAATTTAAACTTTATGAATGTATCTAGTGTTTCCAAGACTGTTAAACTGATCGGTCCTTTGGGACGTGATTCCTTATAATCATGCCAATGTTATGTAATAATGCACCGACTCTGGGTAACTGGGGTCGGGGCATTACAGTTGGTATCATAGGATGTTTAGAAATAAACTTGGAAGCTAGATTTAGTTAATGTTTGATTATAGCACATAGCCCTAATATAGACTTTGAGGATTAGTAGAGAATAACTTCCTAGAATTTTGATTTTGTAGAGATTTAGTGAGTTTTCTGAGCAATACATCCCCATCTAGATACGAGCAGGTAGAGCCGGCTCTGGAACAAATGTACCTAGGGGTCAAACCAGAAAACACCGCTTTGATCTAGACTCTAATGGGAACTGGTGCACGACAACGGGTCTTGCTGCACTCTTGGTTACGACACTCTTGGGGGATATTCTTAGGATAATTATAAATTTCTTTACGAACCATTGTGAAGGGTTTATGAGTATATACTTCCTCAAGGAAAACATTTTTATGATTATTTATTTTATCCATAAACTATTAAATTTATGTTAAGTGTTTTACAAGTATGTAATTATGTATTTTTATTCATAAACTGATCTAGTTTATGCCATTGTTTAGAAATGGCGCGCAGTAGAATGAATGAGAACTCCAGCAATACGCATGATCCAAAGAGTAAGAATGATCATATCTTTCATGGACTTAAGCCCGAATTTAGAAGGGAAATAGTCTCCCACATATTACCATCATATGAATAAATAGTATCATGTGTTGATATGATAAGTAAAGAATTCTCGGAATCCTATGGCTTTGAAGGGAGGCCATAGAAGGAAAGGATGGTAGAAAGAAGGGCAGATAAAGGGAATAAGGTAAAGAAGGATTTTCCCATATGTGATAACTATAGAAAGAACCACCATGGAAAATTCTTGAAGGGATTGGGAGTATGTTTTAAGTGTGGAGAAAAAGGACACCAATTACGTGACTTCCAGGGAATGAAAAAGGTTTCAAATGTTTAATGCTTCATCTGCAAGGAGTTTGGACACTATGAAAACTGATGCCCAAATCATCATACAATACCAAAAATGATGTTATTGGATAATAATCAAGTTATTATACTACCACAGATGAATAGGAATGACTAGTGTTATTATATTTTTATTTTGTAATTATTTCATTGAAGTGTTGCATCAATGATGTACTGGAAATAAATAAGGATTGTACTGCATTACTATTTCATTGAGGATTTGAGATTTTATGGTACTAAGAAGAGTGACTCTACAGCGAATTAAACTTTATGAAAATTACATGGGTGAAGGAAAGATAAACCTTAATGTAGTCCTAATATTGAGGTACATATTTTGGAATAAGATATGGTTGCATTGGGTAAATTATATTCGATAATCTTGACTGCCTTGAAACTGATTAAATATTTATATATTTTATCATTGATGGAGTTTAAAACATTTTTGGATGGATGAAGTATATCCAGTATTCCATAAGGAATGAGGAGCATGAATTTAATAAATAAGGTTTTATGGAAATTCAGGATGTTTTAGTGTTTTAAAATAATACATGATGAAGGTATTCACATGCTATTACGGGGTAAAAAGGATCTACATTATGTTTACCTTTCATATAAATTTTGGACTGAGAGTTTACAGATGTATTTTGTATAAGTATAGAGGTTTTAAGGGATTTATTTTGAATGTATATTTTTGTATTTTTATAAAAGGACAACCAGGAGGTTGGGCGGCAACCCATCGCGTCTGGCAAGGCCGCAAGACTTGAACCCAGAACCAAAGGGCGACAAGGGTGTATCACCTTCCACTAGCCCACGTGATGTCCTAGATTGAATAATGTAGTTTTTTTAAAGGGTATGATATGTGAATTATAAATTCATTATTTTTGGAACCCTATACTATTTGGATAAATTGAATATATATATATATATATTAAATCTTTTAGAGTAAAATATGAGTTTGTAGTAGGAATTAGTTGAAGGATGAATCTCTACTTGTCAAGTATATATAACTACATACATATATATATATATATATCATCTTATTTTATGGATAACATAATTATTAAACTTTAGGGATGGGATCTTAAAACCCAAAATGTGTTATCCTAATACCTTACGTTTTGTTGAACCGATGGTATTTTAAATCATCATAAATTGGTGGCTTTGAGACCAATAATTCTATAATTGTTTCTAATTGATGACCTCAATCACTCCCTATAAATATTTACATTTTTCCTCCAATTACATGTCTCTAATTTCCACCAATTTTCTACTAATCTATATCATAATATGGTGTTGACCCTTACATTTCACTTTTCCTCTTATTAAGACTAAATTTTATTAACCCAATTTCTGATGTGTGTTTTCCCAAAAAGATACTTTCTATTTTCAACCTTTTATTTTTGAAAAACAATTTCAAATTGTGAGGAAGAAATTTATTGAAGTAGGGTAGAATGTAAAACCCCAAACTTACACGGTATGCTTCGCTTTGAATAATACAGTAGCGTGTGTTGTACGCAACTTCGAGTTCTAACACACACCACAACCAATCAAACTAGCCGTTATGAATAGTAATACCCACTTTTTGAAAAATTATAAATTTTACCTTTCAAAATGGACTTCATTTTTGGATTCAGAATATTGAAATTATATTAGGGTGAAATTTGGTGCTTTTCGGATAACTTTCACATTTTGATGAATAGTGAAAATTACTAAATTTTAATTAAAAACCACTTTTTCATTGAAATAATTAATAGTGATAAATTATGAATTTGAGTGGTTTTAAAGTATATTTAGAATATATTTTTACCATTTAATACAATTTTGGTCATTGGACATAATTTCACAATTAAACCGGACATAACCAAATTTCAATCTTTTGATTGTTATTATATTATAAAAACACGCGTTTTGTTTTGACAGCGGGAATTAATATTAAATTAATTTCTGTAGCTTATGTATTTTGAATTTGGAAAAATAGATTCAATATTTGAAATTAGGATGTCCAAATTGTGTAAATAGGTAACTTTTATTTTTAGACATTTTGAATAATAATTTCGGTAAATATTTTATTTACCATGGTTAAAGGGTAAATCCGGTAAATTAGGGTTAAACAATAATATAATAATAATAAATTACCCTAAAACGTGTACAAAATTTATTTATGGATAAATGTACGACCATGGGCATAATTTAGTCGATTTTAAGACCCCATGGAGCCAATTGTAGGTGATAGGGACACTTTATATTAATTAAGTTAAAGTGAATACAAAAATGATATATGCTTATATATTTTATCAAAACAATTTTTACATAGGGTTATATATGTTATATTTTCGATTATAAGTATTAATTATAAAGATAAAAATATTTCTTACATAATGTTATTTAATTTATAATTTTTCGAAATTTAAAAATTAAAAATATATAGGACACAACAATGAGGCAGTGTTTTCCTTGTTAATGAATGAATCGAATAATTGATATTATAAATGTTAAAATAAATATAATTTGAAATTTTTGATGACATACAAGAATTTTATTGGTTAATATGACATGTTAGGATTTCTTAAATGAATTTTTATCTAATTAATAAATTTTTTAAGACTTTAACAAAAATCAATTATTGAGTAGTGTCAAAATTGACATAAATGAGTTTTTAAAAAAAATATTATATTATTAATTTATATTCTATTCCTAAAAATATATGGTTCGGCCAAGAGACATATATCATGATATTTTGTTCATTAATGGACCACTTGGGGGGTCTCTTGGAGTTATATAGTAAGTTTATTAACTATATAATATAAAAATACAAAGTGACATGGTAAGTGTAAAACTAATTAACTAAGAGTTAAAACTAAAAGATAAGGTTAATATAATGACCCAAACCTGTCTAAATTCTATTGGTTGAGTGGTTTTCGACACATAACCACCTTAAACATTAATTAATACACATTGTATCCATTATAAACCGAAAATGAATTTATTATAAAATAATATTTCTAGATTTTCGTAAAGAGGCCCTCCTCCCCCTTATAAAAGGACACCACTTCTAACCAATTACTCACACCTCTCATGCCTTTTGTCTCATAAAACCTCTGCCCAATTAAGCTCCCTACATCCCTATACTCCTCTTAAAAGTCTTACCATAGGAATAAGTCACTTCAAGAGTCCTTTTTGGTTCAAACCAAAGAGAGTTACCCAAATTAAAGGTCACGATTTCTCTTAGATTTTTTTCTTTTATTTTACTTCTCCAACACCAAAAATCATCTTATTATTTTCTTGTGTAACAAAACTAGTATCATAAATATACTAGGATATTGTTATTATATTTAATAGAACTACACTTAAACACACATCCATCTAATGGGTGAAGAACATAATGTTTCTGTGGATGGAAACGAAACTCCTCACAAAGCGATGATTGTTCAATTATCTCCTACCACCTTTAATGGTGGACATTATGATGGACTATAATTAAATATGATATTTATGATATTTATTTTATATATAAGATTCTATAATTCCATTTTATATCATACCATTATTCGTTTCATGATGTATATATATACAATAATTTTATTTGAGGAAGTGCGGACTACCGCCCCCTCAAAGTGATATGACTTGTTCATACCATACATGGAACGCATAAAGGATGGCTTTAATGAACATAAGTAACACATATAAGATATTATATTATACTGGAATAATTATATAACTATGTATCATTTTTTTATTCCTTTTAAAATGAAAAATGAAATGAAAGTAGCGTCCGTGCGTACGTACGGATTACCGTCTCCACAAACGTGATGTGATTCATTCCCCATCATATCAATTCAAGAATAATTCTCATTTGATGATTAAAATTAATGTTTAAGAACTTTATATCATTCTAGATATGAATAATATACAACCTATCCATAACAATCACAACTTATGTAACAAAACATATAAAAGAAAACGGGTAAGTTAACACCTGAAACAACGATAATACTAAAGTATTATTAACAAATCATTATTAAAAGATCATATATGATACCATAATTATGTATATGGTTCATTAATAATTTAATAACAATGTTTAAACTATTATACCGGATGTTAACATACCATCGACTAAAGAAAAGTTCAAGGTAAGGGGTTTTCATCTCACACATTATTCCCGTGATATTCATGCCATATTGCCACTATTACCCTTTGTGTGGTGTATTTACTTCCCATAATTGTATTTTTCATGTAATAAACTTTAATTTATGTGTATTTACATATTCATTGTATGATACCTCTTTCATGGTATGTATGTTTCATAAGTTACCAAATTGGTAAGGGTTAATTTCACAATCTCTTTATTATCTGAGATTGTTTTTACATAAGTATCTACTAGGACATATTTATTATCCATGTCCATGTTTTATGAAAGAGTTTTAAAAGTAATTAATCTAACACAATTTTTACTAAAACATCATTTAAAATTTTTTAAATATTTATTATTCTAAATCTTTCTCATTAATTTATATGTCTTCAAAATGGTTTTTATGGATTTATTTATATGGAAATGAATGTTTTTAAAATTTTAATTCCTTTAAAAAGTTTCAAAGTGGTATGGGACAGTTTGATTCAAATATGTCTTTAAATGAATTATTTTTCAAATTGTGTGACTTTTATATGTTTTCATGAAAATGGATTATTTCCCTCAAAGAGTTTTACAAATCATTTTCATCAACGTCAAAATCCTTTAATGGATTTTCAACTTGTTTTGAAGTTGATTTATTATGAAACAAAGCTTCCATATTGTATTGACGGTTTTGTGATATGTTTGACTGTGGATGTGTTATTTTTATACCATTCATGGTTCATGGTGAAATTATTGACATTTAATATTCTAGTTTTAATAAGAATGATTATGTTATGTATAAACCTGTTCATATGAGGAATGAATTGGACGTAATAAGTGACGAGTGGATCCCACTATAGCTCCTCGATGCATCGGTAGGTCTCATAAGACAAACTAGTGTCTTGGCACGAGGCCTTGACAAAAATCATATTTTTAGTCTTGGAACGAGGCCTTGGATACGTGGTGATGATAGTATGGCATTATGAATTCCGTCATTATGAATGTGGTTATTGATATTGCATGTGATTATTATACTAGTAGAATATCCATGTGAATAATTAAATGGAATTGTTTCATTTTATCTAAGCCATATTATGCTGAAGATAAAGTTTAAAAGGATTTTGTTTTAGTTATACATTTCCTTAAATATTTATGTTTATTTATGAAAGTATTCGCTATATTGTTATCCTTAGGGAGAATCAGAGCTCACCCCTTTCAATGTTTTATTTTTCCCAGGATTGGAAGAAGTAATTTATGAATGACCTACTGGGAAAGTATGTGGGGATATGAGTGTGGAATATGGAGACTATGTTGTTGTAGTTTTCATTTTTTATGATGTAATGTAAAATTTATGAATGTATCTAGTGTTTCCAAGCCTGCTAAACTGATCGGTCCTTCGGGACGTGATTCCTTGTAATCATTCCAATGTTATGTAATAAAGCACCGATTCTGGGTAACTGGGGTTAGGGCATTACATTAGGCAAGATAGGTATCTCATGACATTAGTATAGGATTTGGTCAGTGATTCCCTATATACTCAGTTATTTGTTATACATTGGGATTCCCAATACACTATATTATAGGGTTTTTGGTGATCTCGAATCTACCACATTTTTTATGTAGTTGTAGATTCTATGTCCCCAATGTTTTTCAATATAGGTAGTTATGCCCCATCCACTATTTTATGTTACATGGGATGTTATGATCCATCAACTATGATGTGGTAAATTTGTTTTTAACCTAGATAATTATGAAATTGGACAAAATTTGTTTGCTGATTTCATTATGTTATTATTTTATTAGGGTTTATGAAAGACATATTCTTATAATATCAAATCACTTTGTATCTTCAACATTCAAATTTAAATATAAATAATTCTGTCACACGACTTTATAGATTTCTATTACCCTAACTCTTTTATATTTTTTATTTTATAAATTCTATTCTATGAAATATGATATTCTTTTAGGAACATAATTATTGATTCAACCAAATGTCTTATGGATTGATTTCATGCATTATGATCAAATACTTTTATTCAATGTGGTTACTTTTTTTCGAATTTAATTCCACACATGTTAATTTTTCATTCTTGTTCATGATCAGACTAAAAATCCATAATATCTCATGTTTTTGTTTTATCCCTTATTTAGAATTTGAGCTCAATAAATTCATACATCTTCTAATTTATGTAAGTACATATATGGAAATATATTTCAGGTATTTAATCATATTTAGATATTTCTTATGTTAAAAAATGATATATTATTATATCAATAAATAGTAATGGAGATAATATACAATTATAGTATACCTTTGGGTCCTTGAAGTATTTTTTGTTAGAATGACTTGGATGTAGTTAATATATTGGGTGAATTGTGTCCTTTTAAATGTGATGAGGAAAATAACAACACTGTGGAAATTAATTGAACCTTTCGTTCTCTTTTAAATATGAGAAAGAATAAGAAATAAATAAAGAAAAGATAATGATTGTTTATAGTGGTTTGAGGCACAAAGAACACCTAGAACACTATACCAATAATATCTCCCGGAGAATGGATATTTTACCTTGTAGGTCATATTTTATGTAGAACTCTACAACTATTTTTAGGTACATGACACCTCACTAGAATTTTACAATGCCTCCAAGTTTTCATACATTGAACTGACATATTCAAAGATTATTACAATAAGCTAAAATACCCCCTTGATTGACTATAAGTATCCATCAATTAAAAAATAATATATGAGATATATAAGTTTAATAATGTTTAAGTTCATAGATGCAACAACAGCTGTAATTTTTTTATGACATTCAATAATGAAAATTAGTAAAAAAATTATATTCAATTTCAAAAATGATTCCTCTTTATTTAGGTAGTAGTAATATAATATTAATCATATCTGGTTTATGATTTCTTATTTTTTTTGTTCTTCACATTTTGGGAGAATAATTGATATAAAGATAATTTTAATTATCTCATAAAAATCTTAAACCAAAGAATGATTCTTTTGGAGGACTTCTATTTTCCTCCTCCAATGGCCCGAAGGCCTTCATTTTTTAATTTAATTTTGATAATACACCTTTCAAGGGGTGAGGTGGAACCCTTAAAAAGCCCGTAGGCATAATTATTACTTGGAACATAGGCCTTAGTGGAATTCATTTCCCGTAGACTTCAAACATTACATACAACCCAGACTAACTACATTGAACTGCAACTCCCCAGTATCATCAGTGTGAAATCAGCTCTCCACCTTCGCATGGACATTCCTCTTGGCTTTCTCACGCATGAACATGATTGTCCCAATGGGTGGTGACATACCCTCTCAATATTGCAATCCATTTAGATTCTGCACTTGTGAAATCTCATTGCTCATCTTCCTTCTGATGCTTGTTCCTTTTTGATTGCCTATTTTTCATCTAGACTTATGGGGGCCTGATGGCCTTGATGTGGCCCGAAGGCCTTACTGACCTGAATGCTTGGGTGGCCCGAAGGAATTAATGTACTCAGAGACCAAATCGGAGGCCCGAAGGACCGAACATTGTAATATTCCCGGCTACTCCAATGCCTGCTACATATCCCACTATTGTACCTGCTACAGTACTGCATAGTTCTTGCTACAACACATGCTACAGTACACACTATAGTACCCCCAGAAATTATCCTCCACCTGGATTTGATCTTGGGTCGCGTGGATTCACTTTAAGAGTCCCCACCAACTGGTTTGTGGCTCATGTGCAGTTTTATTTTCATAAGTGGGTTTTCACATTTGTTCTCTTCTTCATATCATACATAACTAGTTAGTGATACATATATATAATGAATAAAATATTTATGAATATGTAGTTTGTAAACCACCATTAGATAATCAGTAATTATCTATTCTAGATGTTTCATGAACATCTCCATAAATATTGCAAAACCATTTCATTATTTAATTTTTATAATATATCTTAAAAAACATTATAAAACTATTTGATATCCTTTTTAAACATAATAAATGTTAGTAGAAAATCCTCATTTGAAAAAAAAATTCGAAATCCTATTTAAAACATCCTTACAAATTTGAAATATTAACTAAAACCTAGAAACACCATATGAATGAAAATTAATTTTTTTAAATTTAAATAACACTAACAACTATAATTTCACAATAAAAAAATATTTTTCAAATTCTTCAATAATTTTTAATACTAATAAATGCACCAATAACATCACAAACTCTTCATCCTTAAACCTTGGAATTAATAAAAATTCATCCAGAACATAAACTATTTTAAATTATAATAATAAAATATAGTACATTTAAAATGAAAAAAATGTGTACAATAGGGTAGTGTAAAATTATTCCAAAACATAAATTATATATAGAATACATTTCCTATCATTATTTCATAATTTTTTACAACAGAATAATCTTATTATTCATGAAATATGCTTTTCAAAAAATAGATGATATGTTTTCTAGAACACATTTTATATGCATGATGCTCTCTAAACAATTGATTTGTGTATCATAACATCCCATGTAACAACTACATGTTCATGGGACATCAACACAGAAAAGATATATATCATGTGAATGTTTTTTTCATACATGTTTTTGCATGAAAATCATGGATTTTATTGTAGTATAATCTCTTGTTACTATTCAGTATATAGGTGTAGTCCATCATCATTTTCAATGTTTCATTTGGGTCATAATAATAATCTATATTTGAGTTACAACACCAATAAAATGAGGTGAGTATTAGCATAGAATAATGGAGAATAATTTGACATCAATGAATGATATAAAAACCCTCATTTTAGAATAAAATATTTTCATGTTCATGATGAAAAAAGAATATACATATAGAATAAGCCAAACATATCCAATTATCATTAAAATTCTACATGAAATATGAGTAGAATAAATCCTTCACGTGGTATAATTTTATAGTTATATTTATTGTTCTATATTTATCCCTTAACTGAAAAAAATTTCATTCATTTATATATAGTGGTAATGTGATCTTCATAACTACACTCAAGAAATTTTTTTCATCATATTTAACTTCCACTTCCATTCAAACAGTCCAAAAGACAAGAGTCTGAAGAATTTCATCTTTTTCAGATCAACTCATGATATCAAAATCATTCATCATAAAATAACAAGTATGAGATTTTTACCAACATGGATATGGACATATACCATAGATCGATTTTTGTAAAACACATTTTGTCTAGAATTATATGTCATGTTCATTTAAAATGTTGTAGTAAAAATGATTAAATAATCATAATAAGGAACGTTGGGTTCCCAAATGTGTTGTAGTTTTCATTTAATTAAAATTTAAGGTTCAATAACCATTATTATGATTCATCAAATTGTTCGTTATGAATAAATTGTACTAAATTATTATTTTTCCCAATATATGTATGGAAATTTTGTAGTAAATACTTTTCGAAAAAATGGAATAACATACCTTCACCAATGCAGTTTCATGAAAATTATGCCAATAGGAGAAATCCCCCCCCCCACACACACACACACAATCACTTTGAAGAAGGGAGAAAGTGCCTCTACATTACTATTGCGTAAAAGGGACTCAAATTGAGTTGAAATTTTTTAAGGAACATGAAGGAATTAATGTTTTCATGGTTTTTAAGTGGATTGTGTACCCTTAATAGTAATGTTATGTGGATAATACGGGTCGTCTACCACCTGGTGTGCGAGACAGTCTGCGAACCGCTGGCCCGAAAGGTGATAGCAGGTGAGCAAGGCAAACCGCCAACTATGTCAACCAAAGGAGTCATGCGCATAAGGCCATTCGACATACCATACCGTGAACCGATAAGTACACAGATGAAGAGAAAATGCAGCAATCCATGAACCATTATTTGTAACAAAAGCGTCTAAAACCCCTAGATGACTGAGTCTTCCGTGGGTCAGAATATTTCATGAATGGGCATCCACAAATGGTGATGTGTGACCAATAGATATGATCGCTCCGATACTTTATAAAATGAGAATAATATAATTACAGATAGGAACAACAAGTGATACAGATAGAGAAAAAAATAGATGACCAAATATTAAGGGAGACATAGAGGTTTCACATCGGCTTCCATCTTGTTTCATTATCGAAGCACGAAGAACGATCCATAAACCACTCTCTCCACAGGTACAGCTGGTCATGAACCATTAAATGGTGGAATTGAATAAAAAATAATAGAACCAAGAAAATAACTGGTGAACCGAGAAACAAATCCCCCCGTGATAAATTTCCTAGGAACGGTAATCCCCATACCCTCCTTCGGTATGGTGATCTGTGTAGCGTAATGCTACGTGGACTGAACCCAAGACCATGTACCCAATTGGTATGAAGATGTTACCCATAGAGTCACAGTGAGACGTGTACCACTCTAGCATGCAGTCGCTAATACCCATTCTTATGTTCCACACTGATACATGGCTACCCATCTACCCACCTACCACTACGATATTCGAGGATTTCCCCATCCCGTGCGAGAAACCAATATGAAGAATAAGGTGTTTTCAGGTATTATTCTTATGGTTCCATCCTTACCCCTCAATTATCATCTAGTCCTCCCTGATCCTTATATTATCGAGTTCTCCAAAACAATGTCAAAGCCTCCTCCAATGCCACTGGACCTGTTTGATTAGACCATCATGTATATCAGAACTCCCCATTGATTCTACATACCCATGGTAAGCGGAGTCACGACGACCCTCCCAAAAATAGTTCGGGTATCGGGAATGCCTATGAGGCTATATTACCACGGTAACCAAGTGTCCAACTGTGGGATACTGACGTTGACCTCCATGTTCTCGATATTAAGGGTGATCACTTTATTTTCCATTAAACGAGCTATAGTGATCAGTCGAAGGGGTTTTGTTTTCTCTCTCCTTTGGTGAGGATGAAACTCCTCCCCTTCTCAGAAGGTGCTTCAGTGACCTCCCACTGAGGTACATCACCAATATTCCAAGTCTGGGCTACATGACCATTAATGCAATTTCACGTGAAAAGCTTCATCACTCTGCACACTAGCCCATCATCACCCATCCTCTTCTTCTGTGGGCTCTGCTTCCCACACCAACATGGGAGGAGCCATGTGCATTGTTGAATATTGAAAATCATCTTATTTCTCACTGTGAGAATAACTCACATGGTCTTAGAGGTTATTGGGAATTAAAACATATTCCCTGCACATTTTTAACTACAATAACCCTGATTCCTGGTAAAATCTGGATACGTGGGACGCATATCATAAGGCTCGAGCTCAAAAGGGTTCCCATCCGAAAGGGTCCACCCAATTCTGTCCCTAAAATGGGATGTTTCCACACATAATACCCACACATTCTGAAATACAAGAACAATGATTCCATACCAAATCCAGATACATAGGATTCATACCAGATGGCCTGATCTTAAAAGGGCTTGAATCTATAAGGGGTCCACCCAATCATGACTCCTTAAAATGAACGCTTCTATGCGTAAGCCCCATACATCCCGAACAAAGTGGGTTCTGATTTATCTCCCAATGATACATAGGAATCCCTCCATGTGGGCATGATTCAAACTTCAAGTCTCCTTCCACCACCTAGATGACTATAAACACCAGAGCACCTTATAACAAGGCTATGTAGGCATCACCTCCGCGACATCAAGCATATGAATACTCATGAATATCTTACAAACTGAGGATATACCATAGATATACTATTCAAGAATGAACCAAGGATTCAAAAACATATGAACACAACATAAATCTATAAATGTGTCCTAGAACATGATTTAATACTCCCCAAAAGGGTACAGGGAGCCTGACCTCCCATCCCCTCGACCAATGGAGTCCTTAAGTGTTGTTGGAAAAATATTCAGCCAATGAGCACCTGCCATTGGAAAGCAGATCCACGAATCATTGAAACCAGGGTCGTTGGGAAGTTTTGGCACCACAAATAAACCTGCTGGAGACCATCCAAGGTTTTTATATCTGAGAAGGATCGATTTCATGAGTGTTTGACCCCATGAAATCAACCACTAGGACCGATACTTCCCATAGGGTTAATTAGAAATTTTTTAATGTATAATAATGTTGAACATGTAAAAACAAAATGAATGGTGAATTCTACAAGATTCATCTCTAGAAGAAAAGGGACATGTGAAAATCCTTGTCGAACTATTTCTACCCCACCCATAAACATGCCACCTCAGAGGCGGAATAAAAATGGTGAACCTGACATGAATCCTTAACCGTGGTGGATGTTCTATTCAAATGATAAAAGACAAAATATATTTCAACAAGACCATTTTGACCACCCCGGTATGTGAAAAATGGGCCACCTCATTGGAGGAACAAAAATGGTGTTCCGACATGAATCCTTAACCAAGGTGGCTATTCTACCCCACATATGCCCATTTGCCCTGTAGTAAAAGAAATGGGGAAGGGGGACAAATTGATTCGCCAAATATGCGTATATTTAATGGAATTCTACATTGATGATTATTTGTGGTCTGAATGTCATATATGTATATTTTAGGATTCGAAGAGTGAACTCTATTCAAAATTACATCCCAATGACCCATGAAGACACACACATAATTTATCCCACTGGTGGTCAGGGCCCCAATGAAGTGTTGGACCCCCTCGCCTACCCTGAATATTCAACGCTAGCTATCCAATACGCTGATCAAGGAGTACCACCAAAATGGTAATTTCCCCACACTGGAGGCCACAATACAAGACTTACAGTCTACAATGGTCCATCAGCTACCTCTTCATCTACCATCGACACCCCATCACAAGGAGGGCCCCTATGGCCATCTCGAATCATTTCAGGAGCCTGTCCCTGGAACATGACAATGAGTACCTCCTTTATCTCAGGGAGTCATATGAAGTAGATGATAATAAATTCATCTCAATTTCATAGGGGTCCTACCCACGTTCCCCTTCCAGGGAGTGTCGCCACCGACACTGGACGACCATACCTCCTCCTGCCGATGTGGGCCTTATGACAAGGGAACCTACCACAGCCCATGTGACCAGTGCCCCTCAGGATTCCCACCATGGGAAGAAAATATATTACTAAGAACACTATATCACTTTGGTTCCTAACAAAGAAGCTCCTCAGTACTAATATGGTGGTGGTCAACAGGTAGACATATGACTTTGTCCTCTCCACTAAATCCCACCACGGAAATAGGGTGATACAATATGGGCACATGCATGTTCCTTCTAATTTTTTTTCAATCCCGCAGTAAGGATAGAGAGGAAAACTACAAGTAGATGCAGATATTTTCTGATTCACATAAATCCCACCATCTAAATAGGGTGGAACTCAGCTACCCACAGGCACCAATGCATGTAAATGAATTTCAATATTGCCATATAAATAGTATAGAAAACGACTATAACTAGGCACAAATACCTACTGATACATATCAAGCCCGCCATCCAAGTAGGGCGGCAAGCGAGTGGATCGAAATCCGCAATCAGAAGTATGAAGACCACTAGTAAAAACAGTTGAAATTAGTGATGAAAACCAGTGACAGACTCATTCCTCTATCCCAACATAGGGGAACTTCCAGTATCTACCAGACACTCAAGGAGGACCAGAGGAGGCAAAAACTCCTACTAAATCATCAAAATGGGCCTTCATACATGTTCCATCCAAATATGTATCTTACTACTTCTTGACAATAATGGGATATCTGACATCGATTCGAGACTATATCCTCTAAACATGCCAAGTACCATTGTATTGGGGGAAATAGGGATAAATTGGACAAATGACCTACTTTTCATTAATGGAATGATTCACTCGCAATGTGAGTTAGCCACTCTCGATAGGTTATGCATCCATAATCTATTACATGATGGTTGACCACAATATCCGACGACATGCAGACAACCAGACAGGGAAAAAATACCCATTCCAACTGGGGGCGTCGGCCTAATGTGGTGGCCTCTCCAGGGCAGGCATATATCCCTTCCAAAACTCTAGATGTACGTCATCATGTCCCAAAGACATCACGATACCCAAAATGATAGATACCCATATATAAAATCCATTACCTACATCATATGGCCTTGGCTACATGCAAGAGAGAACCTGAAAATGATAGGCGACAAAGGGAACTGGAAAATTAAGAGCGCATACATGATCCTTCTCAACTAGAAGCTGGGGTTCTTGACGCCCACATACATATAAAAACAAAGGCCTATGACCCTGTCATTATATTACCATAATATGGAAGTGGTAGTAGAAGTTTCTAAGGTCCTCCCTGCAATTTCTTTACCAGTACCTCTAAATTTCTTCCACAGAGAACCCACGGGGGCTTAATCCATGGGTCAAGAATGATCAATCATGAGAGCCTATATCCTGATGCGCATCAGGGTAAACCATCCATCAACCTAAATATTAGACAACAATATGTTCCTACAATCTCTTTCATCCTCCATAATGATCCTCTCCAGGGTATATGATGATGATACGCTTATCCCTATAATCCGACATCAATTCATGATGATAGTCCTCACCATAATGACAGTAATTGTGATGGCCCTCCCTGTATTTTGTAGTTACACTGAATTTCCTCCTCATAGTAACACCAAGCAACGAGAATGTCCTCCCCACATTTTACAACATCCTGAAGGCCCTCCTCACATTTTAGTACATCTTGAAATCCATCCCCATGTTGTACAGTATAGAAATTCTCCTTGTAGCCAAATATCATGTCATGATGGTATTCCTAACCATGATGAAAGTGATTGTGAAGGCCATCCCCACAATGACAGTTGTTTTGCAGGTCTTCCCCTCGGTGACATTAAGTAGCAAGAAGGTCCTCCCCTTGCTACAACTCGTCCTGAAGGTCCTCCCCAGGGTATACGCCGCAACGACATTTCCCGCAGTTGGGCATAACTTTGCAATAGTAATCATCACGATTATAGAACCAATTTTAAGGGTCCTCCCCCCAATAAAACATCATACTAGAAAAAAGTTCCACCCCTGATGGAAAAAATATGTGAAATCCATCCTTTTTTGAGGCGCTCGGAAAGGATTAATACACATCAGGCACTCCTTCCATAATGACTGATATTCTTTCTCAACCAGAGGATGGCTTGGGTGCACGCTCATCCTCTGAGCCACCCTATGGCGTCTGCAAATCAATAAGGCACCCATTGGCTTGGTTGCATTTAATAAAATTATTAAGAAGCAGTCGAGATGGGCATATCAAGTAGAAGAGACTCTAGAATATAAACAACATAATATGTTTCTTGTGAGAAGAAAATTATCCAGGGATAACATACCACTAATGTATTTTCATATAGCGACTTCTCAATTCGACATACATGGAGATATTTCTAGAGAATTCATGCACGACATTCGCCTAAACAAATGGACCACTCTTAGAAAGCTTAATGAAAAATTTCTACCCTAAGAGGGGTATGCTGACCATCTTAGCATGGTAGGGGAGCTTTGCCATCTGATTGACCTAGAAGCCCTCTCCTCTGCAAGGCATCCACAATCAGAATATCGAAAGAAAAACCATGAAATGTCTTGCCTCGATGAACTTAATAAATTATGTCACCTCATTGGAAATGCGCCATATATAGTTCACATTCATGGATGGGGAAAACATTGAGCATTTCACTTCACCCTGCATCCCATTCAACTAGACTCATTGGCAATGACATCATACAATTTCATCACCTAGAGGGAACACTCAAATGAAACCCTTGCTCAAGAAATATTGGTTAATCAATGAAAACTATCCTGATGTAATTCTCAAGAGAGTTTGGGCCTAAGAGATCAAGACATCGAAAAACATCTGACTCAGGAGACTAGGAACATCGACCAGGCTTCCCAACTAAGGGAAGCCAGCAAGCAAGCACTGCCCATGTATTCAAAATACAATAGAATTCATGAAGACCCAATGCCATACTCAGCTTACACCTACGTTGGATTATGTAAAATTGATAGGGAGATAATTATGGCTACTACCATCACGATACTGGAACAACCCCAACCCCAGGTCAGGGGGAATTTTTAAATCAAAATGACCAAATAAGACCAAAAAATCCACACCTTATCACAGTGATAGTAGAATAGGAACAACCCCAGCCTGCAAGGCTAGGTAAATTTTCACCTAAGATCCCAGAATGATAGATGTTTATTGAAACACCCTGACCCCAGTTACCTAGAGTCGGTGCATTATTACATAATATTGTCATGATCATAAAAGATGAAGTCTCAAAAGATCGATTAGTATAGTAGCCATGGATACATTAGATATATTCATAAGTCTTAAATTACAACATAAAGTGAAAAAAAATACAACAACATCTTGTCTTCGTATACCCTCATACTATCCCTCCAGGTCATTCATAAAATACTTCTTCACATACAGGAAAAAATAAAACATTGAAAGGGGTGAGCTCAGATGCTCAGTAAATATAATAATATAGCGGAGACTTCCATAAATAAACATAAACATTTAAGGAAATCTATAACTAAAAAAAGCCTTTGAAACTTGAACTTCAGCATAATATGTAAAAGAAAAAAATGAAATAATGAAATTTTCTTATTCACATGGGTATTCTACTAGTCAAATAATCACATGAAATATCAATAAACACTTTCATAATGATGGAATTCATAATGCCTAACTATCATAACCACGTAGTCAAGGCCTTGTGCCAAGACAACAAATAAAATTTTGTCAAGGACTTGTGCCAAGACACTAGATTGTCTCATGATACCTACCGATGCATCGAGGATATATAGTGGGCTCCACCCGCCACTTACTAAGTCTAATGCATTACTCATATTAAAAGGTTTAAACATAACCTAAACATTTGTATTGAAACTTGCATAAGAAATGTAAATAATTTATCCGTAAACCATGAATGGTATAAAAATGACACATCCACAGTCAAACATATCACAAAACCTTCAATACAATATGGAAGTTTTGTATCATAATAAATCAACTTCAAATAAGCTTAAAATTCATCAAAGGATGTTGACATAGATGAAATCAAAACTATTTGTGAGAAATATCTCTTTTTTTGAAATCATTTAAAAGTCACATAATTATAAAAGAAAACATTTAATTTGAAAATATTCTTATAAGCTTGAAATGGAAGCATCAATTATTTTTATAATGGCAGAAAATAGCCGCACCCACCGTATAAGTTGAAAAAAGACATTCTTACCTTAATTTTGTCTAAAGGGTTAAAAAAGACCTTGTTTGGAAAACGACGGAAAAATTATTTAATAAACATATTATAAAAAGTCAAAAAAGGGTATAAATGACTTTAAACCATAGTCTATATAATTCTAAGAATGTTTTGAAATACATTTTTAAGAAACATGGATGTGGATGATAAAGAGGTCCCAGTAGATAATTACGTATAAACAATCTCGTATAATGTCGACATTGTGAAATAAACCCTTACCTTGTACATTTCCTTGGTTGAGGGTAGGTTAACCTCGTTTATAATAGTTAAATAATTTTTATTATATTATACACGAATCATATACCTAATTATGATATCAAATATGATCTTTAAATATTTCTTTGTTAATAATATTTTAGTATTATCGTCGTTTCGGGTGTTCGCTTACTCGTTTTCATATATATGTTTTATTACATAAGATGAGTTTTTTATCCATATGTGGTATATTAATCATATCCAGAATGATATCATGTCCTTAAACATTAATTTTCATCATCAAATTAAAATTAGTCTTGATGGGGAATGAATCTCATCGCATTCGTGGAAACGGTAGTCTATATGTATGCACGAGCGACAATATCATTCTTTTGATATTAAAATAATATATAATTGAATGTTGTATCGTATATAAAGAATAATTATCATGTTATATTTTTTATTTACATGAATTACACATCATTATTATACTCCATCCAAATAATAATCCATTGAATAACAATTACACCACGACGTAGAGACGGTAAGTCGTACGTACGCACGTATGGTGACATCTCATTCAAGGGATGGATAAAATAGTGAATTTGGTTGTACCATATTTATAATAACATTAAAATATATAGAAGATACTGTAGTTATTATCTTATAATGGAAACAACAAAGAAATATGAAGTGGAAGAAGAAAAGAACTTGAAAGAGGTGGTCAGATTTGTACATCTTCTTTGGGTTCTACCTTTTGATTTGATCAAAAGAGCTCCTTAAGTTAGATTTCTGAATACGGAAGGCCTCTAGGATGAAGTGATAGAATATTATAGTATATATGGGCTAGGGTTGGCCGAGCCAAATGGTTTAAAGGTGTGAAATTGAGAGAAAGAGAGTTCCCTTTTATAAGAGGGATGAGGGGATCCTTAAGGAAAGGATAAAAATATTATTTTATAATAAATTCATATTCGGTTTATAATGGATCCAAAGTTACTAATTTCTATGCTAATGTGTGGATGGGTCGAAATCATTTCAACCAATAGATTTTAGAGAGGTTTGGGTCATTATATTAACCTTATCATTTATATTTAACTCTTAGTTATATAGTTTGACATTTACCATGTCTCTTTGTATTTTTATATTATATTGTTAATAAACATCAATAAAAATCCAAGAAAACCCCAAGTGGTTCATTATTAATATATATAACTTTATCTAAGTCATTTTTCTAAAAATTATATTTTTAGGAATAGAATATAAATTAATAATATAATATTTGTTTTAAATACTCCTTTCTGTCAATTTTGACACTATTTGGTATTTTGTTTTTTCAAAATTCATAATAGCATTATTACTTAGAATATAATTCATTTAATCAACTATTACATGTCATATTGACCAATAAAATTCTTGTAATTCATTAAAAGTCTCAAATTATATTTATTTGGGTATTTATAATTTTAATTATTTTAATATTTAACTAATAATGTAATTACTGTATCATCATTGTGTCATAAATAAATTAAATTATTTAATGTATAAAAATTAAAAATAAAAAACTATTAGGTAGGAAATTGTTTTATCTTTCTAATGAATATTTTTAATTGAATTTATCTTATGTATAACCTTATATTAAAAATGTTTTAGATATTAAACTTTGAATTTAACTCTTTTAACTCTTCTTTAAATAAAATAATAATAAATGTCCTAATCTAATCCAAGTGGACCAAAGAGATTCATATTTTATTCCTACGGTTGTTTTTGGTCGAATTATACTTTTTCAATAGAATTAGGACATGTGTTTGTGTAATAATAATTTCATTTTTACTCTTAATTACCATATTCACATTTAACTGTGGTGAATAAAAGTAAAAATTTACTATTCACCAAAAATTAACATTATCTTATTGAACCACATTTTACTCATTGATATTAATCGTGTCTCCCAGATTTTTGAAATACCACTCACAAAAGCGGTAAAATTATGCTTTATGTGAATTTTCAAATTCTACTAAGAGATGGGTAAACGACGGTGAAAAGTTGAATAAAATTTTTATATATCTAAAATTATTATAAACTAACTCCAATGGATTAAATTGAACTTAAATAGGTATTATGTATCTTTTTTTACCTAAATTAAATTAAAATAAAATACAAAATTATTTAAATAAAAAATTCGGTTTTAAATTATGACTTAGTGTTTTTCACTATTCATCAAAAATTGAAAGTTTTCAGAAAAATAAAAAAAAATTCACCTGAGGATAATTTCGATATTACGAATCCAAAAATGATGTCCATTTTGAGAGATAAAATTTATAAAATTTTAAAAAGTGTGTATTACTATTCATAACGGCTAGTTTGATTGGTCACGGTGTGTTAGAATCTCGAAGTTGGGTACAATGCAAGCAATTTCATTATTCAAAGGGAAACGTACTGTGGAAGCATGGGGTGTTAAATTATCCCCTCCTTCAAATAATTTCGTCCTAAAAATTTATAGAATACTACCACATGAAAAGACTCGGGTGGTTCTTCATCCTATATTCGTCGGGTTCCCACATTGCCTCTTCCATCTTATGGTTTCTCCATAGAACTTTTACCAGACGAGTCATCCGGTTTCTCAGCACTTGTTCTCTTGTATCAAGAATCTTGATGGGATCTTCTCAAGAAGACAAATCAGGTTCCCCTTCTACTTTCTCATAAGTGATTACATGCGTTGGGTCAAGCATGTATTTTCTCAACAGTGATATGTGGAACACATCGTGAACTTTGGAGAGATTTGGCAGCATTGCCAAAGGGTAAGCTGCAACCCCATTTCGTTCTATAATTTCAAACAGTCATATGTACCTAAGACTTGATTTACCTTTCTTATCGAATCGTATAACTCCCTTCTATGGAGATACCTTCATGAAAACATGATCTCCTACATAAAATTCCAAATCCATCCTTCGGTTATCTGTATATCTCTTCTGCATACTTCCAGCTGCTTTGATGTGGTTTTGGATTACCTTTACCTTTTCCATCATTTCCTCCACCAGTTCTGGGCCTACAAGATTTCTTTCACCAACTTCATCCCAACAGGTTGGTGTGCGACATCACTTTCTGTATAAAGCTTTATATAGTGCCATCTGAATTCTATAATTGAAGATATTGTTATAGGAAAATTCCACTAGAGGTAAATTTTGAACCCACATACATTGAAAGTAAAGTTAGCATGATCTCAACATGTCTTCTAAGGTTTGAATAGTCCATTATGATTGTCCATCAGGTTGGGGGTGGTAAGAAGTGCTCAAACAAAATTCAGTATCCAGGGATTTCTGAAGACTATTCCAAAATCATGAATTAAAACGAGGATCGGGATCAGAAACAATCGATAGTGGTACTCCATGAAGTCTTACAACTTTATTAATATATAGTCTTGATAATCGTTCAACTGGTAAATCTTCTCTTATAGCAAGAAAATGTGCGGACATGGTAAGAGGTTCAAAAATGACCCATATTGCATCATTCATTCTAGGAGTCATTGGTAGTCCCATGATACTATCCATCGTAATAGTATCCCATTTCCACTCAGGTATGGAAAGAGGTTGCATGACTCCTCCAGGCTTTTTCCTTCTAGCATTCAGTTGTTCACAAACCATACATATTTAGACAAAATCCGAAATCTCCCTCTTCATGTAATCCCACAGAAAATGTTCCTTCAAATCACTATAAATTTTGGTGCTCCCAGGGTGTATAGAAAAATTAGAACTATGAGCATCATCCAACAATTCCCTTTTTAGATCAGGTATATCACGAACACAAAGTCTCTTACCAAATTTCAAAATTCCATCTTCATACCCAATTTCACTCAATCTCCCATCATTCATAGCTTTAATCTTCTTTTGAAATTATTCATCATCGTTCTGAGAACTCTTTATCCTTTCTAGTAAAGATGGTTTGGAAACCATTTGAAAAATTATTGATGTTTCACCTTCCATGGTCATTCCCATATCCATCATTAATAAATCCAAGTATATAGGATCCTTTTCAACTATCATCTTGTTCAAAATTCCATGATATTTTCTTATCAAAGCATTTTCCACCTTTTTTCCTTCCTGGGTGGTAGTGTATAGTGCAATCATAATCTTTGAGTAGTTCAAGCCATCTCCATTGCCTCATGTTGAGTTCTTTCTGCGAGAAAATATACTTCAAACTCTTGTGACCAATATGAATCTCACATTTCGCACCATAGATATAGATTCTATAAATCTTCAATGCAATAATTACAGCAACTAACTCAAGATCATGAGTAGGATAGTTTTTCTCATGAATTTTTATCTGCCGTGATGCATAGGCAATAACCCTATCATTCTGCATAAGGACACAACCAAGTCTATTCTTCGATGCTTCACTATAAATAACAAAACCATCATTCTCCGATGGTAGAGTCAATATAGGATCATTTACTAATATTTTCATCAGTTCTTCGAAACATTATTCACTCTCTTTTTCCCAAACAAATTTAACCCCTTTACGTGTGAGCTTCGTTAATGGATTAGCCAATCGGGAAATATTCTGGACAAAACGTCGATAATAACCTGCTAAACCCATAAAACAGCGTACCTCGGTTATACTCCCTGGTGATGGACACTCTTGGATTGCTCTTGTCTTAGAAGGATCAACAGAGATTCCATCCTTAGAGAAAATATGCCCATGAAAAGAAATCTCTTGAATCCAGAATTCACACTTGCTAAATGTCCCATATAATTCATGTCTTCTCAGAGTCTTTAGGATAATGCGTAAGTGATTTTTATGATCATCATAGATTTTGGATCATACCAAGATATCATCAATAAATACCACTACAATGTCATCAAGATCATCCTTGAAAACATTGTTCATTAGATCAATGAAAACAAAGGGTTCATTAGTCAGCCCAAAGGCATTACTGTAAACACATAATGCCCGTACCTGGTTCGAAATGTTGTCTTCATAATTTCTTCCTTCTTCACCCACATCTGATGGTATCTAGATCGAAGGAAAACCTTTGAAAATTATTGATCTCTATGCAGTTGGTCAAATAAATCATCAATGTGAGGTAGGGGAGACTTGTTCTTTATTGTTATAGAATTGATATCCTTGTAGTCGATACATAACCTCATAGATCCTTATTTCTTCTTGACAAAAATGACAGGGGCTCCCCATGGAGAAACACTAGGGCGAATAAATCCCTTATTACTAAATTCTTATAGTTATTACTATAGTTCCACAATTTATATAGTGTTCATTCTATAAGAAGTCTTTGATATGGCCCTTGATCCCGGAATTAAATTAATGAAAAACACAATTTCTCATTCTGGAGGATGTCCAGGTAAATCCTCTGGAAAAACATCAACATATTCTTTCACAATAGGCACATCCCCTATTTTAACATTTCGTTCCTCACCCATAGTTATTTCATTCTCTTCCTCCCCAATAATTGAATTTAATTGAGCTACTAGGGGTGGATCTAGATAAGAATTATGTGGTGATGATTCTTCTCTAAAGATAAGTTGTTCCTTATCATAATCATCAAAAATCGTAATGTCCTTCTTCTTACAATAAATCTTTGCATCATGGTCCGAAAAGGCAATCCATACCGAGGATTATATCAAACTCAATCATAGGTATGACGATGATATCAGCAGATAAATAACATTTAAATCCTCTAATGGGAATGGATTCACAAAACATTGTTGCGATGGTACTTCCCTTAAGAGTATTAACTGACAACACCCTTGTTAAATCAAATTGGAAATATCTAATTTTCATAGCAAACTGAGAAGATATGAAACAATGCGATGATCCAGAATCAAATAAAGCATTGGCTAAACATGAGCAAACCATTAAATTACCTGCCACCACGTCTTTCGGAGCTTCTACCTCAGTAGTAGTGACAGCATAAGCTTGGAATGGATCCCTTGGAATTTCTGAGATATGTTTCCCTAAAACTTAGGATATTCATTTTCATAATGTCCTATCTCCATGCAATTGTATCATTGAACATAGGTATCTTCTTTCTTCCCGTTGCAATCATGAGCTTTGTGGGATTTTTCACCACACTTGTAACAGACTCTCATTCCCTTCATGCATGTACCGGTGTGTTTCTTCCCACATTTAATACAGGATGGATATTCAACATTTCTCTTATTCCCCTTATTTTCATTTCCATAGTGATCAATAGATCTCTTCTTCTCTTGTTATTCTTTAAATTATTATGACTTATAGAATTCCTTTTCTATCTTGATAGCACATGAAACAATATCTTATTATGACGAGAAGGATTATGAGACTAATGATTGATAGAGAAATGGTTTTAACCCATCAAAGAAAGGATCAACATTACTTCTTCAGTTACGTATATAATCTGCAGTATGCCTTGTTATCCTTGTAAATTTAGACTCATACTTTGCAACATTGTCATCCCGCTTTTTCCTCAGACTCATAAATTGTCTTTCCATATCCGCTCGATGGTCATGAGGAAAGTATTTTTCTATAAAATCATATTTAAACTCCCTCCATTCCATATTTTATTCTTCATCATCTTCCTTCGTGTTTTGAATCAATGACCACCATTGATTAGCATCTCCGGTGTGGCGGTAAACTTTTGTGACAACTTTTTCCCTTTCACTACTCCCCAAGGCATGGAATATTTTCTCTAAGAAATTTATCCATTGCTCAGCTAGTAGTGGATTTTCACTCCCATTAAATTTTGGTGGTTGTTTCCTCACAAAGCGATCTAACATTGATCCTCTACGCTACGGATCAGGGTGCTCTATATGGGTATGGTTATTATTCATAACCTGATTGAGTTGTCCAAGTATGATGATTAGTTGATTAGCACCAGTTATATCACTAGCTCCACTATAATTATCTAGAGTAGTTGGGAAATACCTGTGTGGAGTGCGTCCATCGATACGGTTTCCATTCCTTCCACTATTAGACATTTCTAAAGAATGTCATATACTAGATTAGTTTATGAATCACAATACATAAATCCAAACTTATAAAACACCTAAAATAAATTGAACAGATTATGGATATAATCCATAATAATAAAAATGTTTTCTTTTAGGATGTATATACTCATAAACCCTTCATAATTGTTTGTAAAGAAAATGAAAATTATCCTAAGCATATCCCATTGGAGTTTCGTAACCAAGAGTGCAACAAGGCATGTTGTCGTGCACCATTTCCCGTTCGAGTCTAGCTTAAAGCGGTGTTTTCAAGTTTTACACCTAGGTACATTTGTGCGAGAGTTGCCTCAACCTGCTCGTATCTAGATAGGTATGTATTGCTCGGACAACTCACAAAATCTCTACAATACCAAAATTCTAGGAAGTTCATCTATACTAATCCTCAAATTCTATCTTAGGTCTATGTGATCTAATCAGATTTTATCTAAATCTAGCTTCCGAGGTTTGTACTAAACTTCCTTAGATACCAACTATAATTCCTTGAACCTAGTTACCCTGAGTCATTGCATTATTATATAATATGATCATGATCATGATCATAAAAGATCAAGTCTCAAAATACAGATTAGTTTAGCAGCCTTGAAAACACTAGATATATTCATAAGTCTTACATTACATCATAAAGTGAAAAAAAACGACAACCACATCTTGTCTACATAACCCTTCATACTATCCCTATAGTTCATTCATAAAATACTTCTTCACATCCTCGGAAAAATAAAACATTGAAAGGGGTGATCTCAGATGCTCAGAAAGGATAACAATATAGCGGAATGTTTCACAAATAAACAAAAAAATTTAAGGCAATGTATAACTAAAACAAAATCCTTTAAACCATGAAATTCAGCATAATACAACAAAGATAAAATGAAATAATTCCATTTACTTATTCACATGGATATTCTACTAGTCGAATAATCAAATGCAATATCAATAACCACATTCATAATGTTGGAATGCATAATTCCAGACTATCATAACCACATATTCAATGCCTTATGCCAAGACTACAAATAAGATTTTTTCAAGGCCTTTTTCCAATACACTAGTTTGTCTCATGAGACCTACCAATGCATCATAGAGCAATAGCGGTCTCCACCCGTCACTTACTAAGTCCAATGCATTCCTCATATGAAAAGGTTTAAAAATAACATACTCATTCGTATTGAAACTTGTATACTAAATATCAACAATTTATCCATAAAACATGAATAGTATAAAAATAACACATCCATATTCAAGCATATCAAAAAACATTCAATACGATATGGATGTTTTGTATCATAAAAAATCAACTTCAAATATGTTTAAAATACATCAAAAGATGTTGACATAGATGAAATCAAAACTTTTTGAGAGAAATATCTCTATTTCTTAAATCATTTAAAAGTCACATAATTATAAACGAAAATATTTACATTGAAAATATTCTTATAATCTTTTATGGGAAGATTCGATGATTTTTATAACAGCGGAAAATTTCCACATTCGCCATATAAGTAAAAAAAGAAATTCTTACCTTATGTTTTTCGAAAAGGTTAAAAATTACCTTATTTGGAAAATGACAAAAAGATTCCTTTATAAACATCTTATAAAAATTCAAACAAGGGTATAAATGACTTTAACCCATAGTATATAAAATAGTAAGAATGTTTTGAAATATATTTCTAAGAAACATGGATGTGGATGATAAAGAGGTCCTAGTAGATAATTACGTATAAACTATCTCAGATAATGAAGATATTGTGAAATAAACCCTTACCTTGTAGTTTTCCTTGGTCAAAGGTAGGTTAAACTCCTGTATAATAGTTAAATCATTTTTATTAAATTATACAATAATCATATATATAAATATGAATTTATATAAAATCTTTTAAAATTTCTTTGTTAATAATATTTTAGTATTATCGTCATTTCGGGTGTTCACTTACTCATTTTCTTTTATATGTTTTGTTACATAAGGCATGTTTTTTATCCATAGGTTTTATATTATTCATAACTATAATTATATCAAGTCATTATGAATTATTTTTAATTATCAAATCAAAATTAGTCTTGATGGGGAATGAATATTATCACATTCATGGAGACGGTAGTCCGTACGTATGCACGAGAGACAATATCATTATTTTAATATTAAATTAATATATAATTGGATGGTGTATCATATATAAAGAATAATTATCATGTTATATTTATTATTTACATAAATTACACATCATTATTATACCCAACCAAATAATAATGTATTGAATAACAATTACAGCACGACGTGGAAACAGTAGGTCGTACATACGCATGTATGGTGACATGTCATTCAAGGGATATATAGAATAATGAATTTGGTTGTAACATATTTATAATAACATCACATTATATATAGTATACTGCATTTATTATATTATAATGGAAACAACAAAGAAAAATTATGTGGAAGAAGAAAGGAACTTGAAAGAGGATATGAGATTTTTACCTCCTCTTCGGGTTCTTCCTTTTGATTTGACCAAAAGGGATCTTAATTTGGCATTATGACTAATGGAAGGACTCTAAGATGAATTTAGGTACGATTAGAGGATATTGGTCAAGGGGTTGGCCTAGCCAAAAGGCTTTGAAGGTGTGGAATTGAGAGAAGGGGTGGTTCCCTTTAATAAGAGGGGTGAGGGGCACCTTATGAAAAGCTAGAAATATTATTTTATAATACATTCATATTCGGTTTATAATGGCTCCAAAGTGACTTTTTCGAGTCTAAGGTGGGTAAAGGTCGAATTCATTCAACCAATAGATTTTAGACAGGTTTGGGTCACTATATTAACATTATCATTTATATTTAACTCTTAGTTTAATAGTTTGACATTTACAATGACTCTTTGTATTTTTATAATATATGGTTAGTAAACATACTATAACAAGTCAAGCGAACTCCAAGTGGTTCATTATTAATATATATAACTTTATCTAATTCATTTTTCTGAACCATATATTTTTAGGAATAGAATATCAATTAATAATATAATATTTGTTTTAAATACTCATTTATGTCAATTTCGACACTATTTGGTATTTTGTTTTTTCTAAATTCATAACAGCATTATTACTTCGAATATATTTCTTTTAATCAACTCTAACATGTTAAATTAACCAATAAAATTCGTGTAATTCATTAAAAGTCACAAATTATATTTATTTGGGTATTTATAATATCAATTATTTAAATATTTCACTAATAAGGTAATTACTGCATCATCACTGTGTCATAAATAAATTAAATTATTTAATGTATAAAAATTATAAATAAAATAAAATTAGGTAGGATATATTTTAATATTTCTAATTAATATTTATAATTTAATTTATCTTATTTATAATCCTATATTAAAAATGTTTTAGTTATTAAACAATGATTTTTACTCTTTTAACACTTCTTTAAATAAATTTCTAATAAATGTACTAATCTAATCCAAGTGGAACAAGGAGGTTCATATTTTATTCCTAAGGTTGTTTTTGGTCGAATTATATATATCCAATAGAATGATTACATGTGTTAGGGTAATAATAATATCATTTTTACACTTAATTACCCTATAAACATTTAACCGTGGTAAATAAATGTAAAAAGTTGCTATTCAAAAAAATTATTTTTATCTTATTGAAAAACATTTTACTCCTAGATATTAACTGTGTATCTCAAATTTTCGAAATTCCACTCACATAAGTGGTAAAATAAAGTATTATGTGAATTTTCAAATTCTCCTAAGAGAAGGGTAAAAGACAGTGGAAATTTTAATAAAATTATTATATATCTAAAATAATTATAAACTGACACCAACGAATTACAATGAACATATATAGGTATTATGTATCTATTTAGAAATAAAATAAATTTAAATAAAATAAATAATTATTTAAATAAAAAATTTGGTTTTAAACTATGACTTAGTGTTTTTCACTATTCATCAAAAATTGAATGTTTTCAGAAAAATACCAAAATTTCACCCTAGGCTAATTTCGATATTCCGAATCTAAAAATGAATTCCATTTTGAGTGTAAAAATTTATAAAATTTTAAAAGTGGGTATTACAATTCATAACGGCTAGTTTGATTGGTCACTGTGTGTTAAAATCTCGATGTTGCGTACAATGCAAGCTATTGCATTATTCAAAGAGAAATGTATTGTGGATGCTTGGGGTGTTACATCTATCTTCCACCGTCTAGGAAGAATGATGGAGAGATGAGTTACATGTTCCACCCCTTCTTTTGGTTCACACCATCCTGGGAAAAGGTGTATTACGAGGTCAAACTAGGGCTACCTTCATGTCAATCTTCTTCAAGAAGCATGAAGAATACCGCATAATAGAAGGAGAATGTCCAATAATGGTTGCAAGAATCCATCCTACCATTCGGCATTGGGTACACTACCCCTAATGCGGTATGCCTCAGTGAAGGTGGTAAAAATATACCCCTCGAATCTCACCGGAAATCAAGCAAGAGGAAAGGATACAAAAAAATATGGATCCCTCATAGAGGAATCCCACACCGAGCCTGTTGGTGTGCATACCCAGAACCAAAGGGCGGTCCCAAATTTCAGTGCCCCCTTAGTCAATCTGACAATAACTCCCCTGTGAAACTCCAACAAGGGGAAAAATAAATCCATGGTCGTCAATGACCCACATCCTTCTCCCCATGAAAATGAATTCTTCACCCTCGAGAATGTTTCTCCATGTTGGATGAAGAAATGAAATAGATCAGGCTAGTTAATGTCAAGCTACGTCGAGGGAGTTATCTCACCGGATGTGTTCCCTCTGCGGAACATCAACATGTGCTCCTAGAAGAGGTGCCCATACCACATGAAATCATCTGAGTGAATGAAGACTAGATTAGAGGTCCATTCAACTAGGCCCAAGAAGAACATCAAGACTCCCCCCGCTGGGAAGGAAGCTAGAATATATCCATGAAACCCCACAAATGATGCCCCCAGTTGGGTATCGACCCAAAATTCCAACAGCGACGACACACCCAATCTTGTCCCATGCTGCACTAGCTCATTCTCATGCCCAACAAGATATGAATAAATGGATCATAAAAACTATCGAGTATCTATCAGCTAAACTAGAAGGCATTGAGAGGTGGTGCACTCGGATAGAACCATAGCGCAAACCGTACCCTGAGTGGTTGAGCAATTTTCTGCCACCACAAGACTTTGGAAACCCCATATTCCTATAATTAAATGGCTCGAGAGACTCATAATAACATTTAATGCACTATGAATCTTACATTGATCCCATGATGGGCTCTCTAGAGCACCAAGAAGCCATAAAACTCATGTGTATCGTATGGACCTTATAGGGATCAGCTTTTGTATGGTATAATAGCCTGCCTTCTAATTCAATTATAGGATGGGAGGACATCCAAAGACAGTTTCTCTCCTAGTTTAGTTCAACACTTCCCAAGATTATGGTCAGTGATATCAAAAACTACATGCAGTGAGAGTATGATAGAGTCTCAGACTTCATTCCTAGATGGAAAGGCATGAACAATTCTATAAACTATCCACCCCCCCAAGATGAGATTCTCTCCATGTGGATTGAAAAACATAGAGATGAATTTTAAATTCCACTCATCTTGGTGAAGTACACCAATGGGTTTAGAGACTTCTCTTGAATTTACCAAAGTATATAAGACTCCATACAAAGGACCAATATTATGTCCCGAGTGGCCCCATCAGCCCCTTGGAAATGAACGGGAAAAGTTTAAGCGTCTGCTGCCATGCTTATACTAACCTTGGCACCAGCTCCATTTGAGAGGCCCCTACCGAACCATGCATGACCCCCTAGATACCAACACCCACACCCACCTCAACAAGATGATCATAGAGCTACTAAAAGAAATCAGTTCTAATAATGAGGAAATAATTTTTATTCGTTCTGAGATGCCCAGGTCTGCGGATATTTAATATCTTCCATGAATTTCAATCTACTCCTGCTGCCAGATCCAAAGCGAGCCAATGAAGTGGGTCTTGATGATTGTTGATATTATTGTATTTGTGACCAGATACTAGGACACGCCATCAAGGAATTCATTGATTCAGTAATCACCTTCAAAATATGGTGGATTCCAGGCATTTCACATTGGTCTCACCGCCGGCACAAGTGGCATATGTTTCCACTTCTCATTGGCATTGATGGAGAAGAGATTGCAGCTGTCATGAAGGAAGTGCACACAATTGCTTGTGGAAAGACCCATAATTAACCAATATCTCCCAACAAATTCTATGACCTAGGTATTACTGGCCCCCTATGATATAGGATTGTGCCACATTCACTAAAAAGATCCATTCCTACCAAGTTCATACTAATCTCACACACTACCACCCAGAGTTTCATCACACACCTATCTAATCATGGCCATTAATCACATGGGGAATGGATGTTGCAGTACCATATCCTTCCGCCACATCCATAAAATTCATTTTCATACTCATGGTGACCGAATTCTTTTCCAATGGGTCTGAAGCCATACCCCATTAGAAATTCGGGGAAAAATATCTTCATCTTAGTGAAGACCAACATCATCACCATATTTCGGGTCCCTCTTATGAAACTGATAGATAATGGGACCATCTTCTGCTCTACTACGATGGAAAAATTATATCGAGATTATGGAATTAAATCCAACCAGTCATCCCTCTACCATGCTGTGGCCAATGGGCAGATAAAGGCTTTCAACAAGACTCTTTCCACCATACATCAAAAGATAGTTTGATATGGATATGAAATTGGGTCCAGATAAGATCCTTCATGCTGTGTGGTCTTATGAGTACACAACCCGCATCGCCACCCTAGAATCCCATCACTCATTGATATACGGTGAATAGAAGGTGTAACCTATAAAATTCTAAGTTCCATCACATCTTGTGGACACTTTCGATAAAATAACTACAGACGAGAAATACCAATGACGGTTTGATTAATTGGAGCATCTAGATGAAAAAAGGCTACACACTCTATACCATTTGGAAATATACCAAAATGAGATTGCACGAGCCTGTAATAAAATGGTTTTACATCAATCTTTCCTCAACAGAGAAATAGTGTTAATCATCAGAACCCCACTAATACTCGGGAAGAATCCCCCAAAGCATCAACCATAGTGGGAAGGACCATAATGCATACATAGGGTTTATTCTAATGAAGCATACACCCTGATATCAATGGACGTAGAGCTCATAAAAACCCCTAAAAATGCGAAGTTCGTGATGAAATACATTGGGTAACTTCTCATATCAAGGTCCAAACTATACGACCCTAAACTGTGAATCATAAAGAATGCATCCCATATCAAGGTCCAAACTCTATGACCCTAAACATTAATTCATAAAGAATGCATCCCATATCATGATCCAATCTCTACGACCCTAAAATTTGAGTCATAAATAATGCATCCCATATCAAGGTCCACCCTCTATGACCCTAAACTATTAGTCAAAAAATGCATCCCATATCAAGGTCCAAACACTACGACCCAAAATTAAGAGTCATATACATTTACTACCATATCATGGTCCAAACTCTACTACCCTAAAATATGATTCATAAAGAATGCATACAATATCGAGGTCCAAACTCTAAGACCTGAAACTAGGATTCATAATGAATGAATCCCATATCAAGGTCTACACTCTATGGCCCTTATCAATGAGTCATAAATAATGAATCCCATATCATATTCCAAACTCTACGACCATATACTATGAGTCATAATGAATTAATTACATATCAAGGTCTAAACTCAATGACGCAAAAAATGAGTTATAAATAATGCATCTTATATCAAGGTTTAAACTATTAGACCCTAAACTATACGTCATAAATAATTCCTCCAATATCATGGTCCAAACTCTATGATCCTAAACCAAGAGTCAAAAAGAATGCTTTCCATATCAAGGTCCGAACTCTATGACCCTAAAATATGAGTCATAAATAATTTATCTCATATCAAGGTCCTACCACTATGACCTTAAACTATGAGTTATTAAGAATGCCTCCAAATGTCAAGATTCAAACACTATGACGTTAGACTATTTGTCTTCATCCTGGCCACATGACGTTTAACTGTATAGTATTATTATATGCAACATGATAGTAAAAAAAATTCCCTCAATGTTATGGTCCAAAATCTAAGACCATAAAATATGAGTTATAATATGCCTCCATACTACGGTCTGAACTCAATGACAATACTCTATGAGTTATAACCCCTCCAAGCCACATTACAATCTCTAAGACCGTAAACTAGGAGTTATAATGCATGAAAAATACCCCATATCATGGTATGAACTCTAAGACCTTAAACGATGAGTTATAAATGCCTTCATATCATGGTCCAAACTCTAAGACCTTAAACTATGAGTAAAGGATAAACACCATAGAGCTAAGGTCCAAGATCTGCGACCCTAAACTATGAGTCATAAAAAGATACCCTCTATATCACAGTCCAAACTCTATGACCTTAAACCATGATTAAAGGAAAAACACCAAGATGCTATGGTACGAGCTCTAAAACCCTAAACTATCATTAAAAAAAATCCATTAATTATATGGTCCAAACTATAAGACCATAAATAATGAGTTAAAAATACCCCCATATGATGGTTCAAACCCTAAGACTTTATTCTATATGTCATATTATATGCAACATGATGTTAAACTATAAGTAACACTTCCCTGAAACATGGAGCTAAACTGTGACTCATTTCCTCATCGTATGATGCTAAAATACATAGCATAAAACGTACTAATTACATGAAAATAAACCACATGATATCTCATAGAACTACATACATCATGATTCTTTCCCTCACATGAGTTGTAGAGATGCCTCGATCCCCGATCTTGGCCCAGACCCACTAGGAATGAAAAAAAATCCCCCCATCATATTCTCTACTCCCTCACTCTTTTAAAGGTGACTATGTGGATACTACTTCATTTTCATATTGAATTTAACTCACGTGATATTAGAATTAGTGGTAAAGATTGTCTTATAAAAAACCATTAGGGAATATGGTAGGTCTAACACCTGTATCCATTGAAACCAAAATACCCTCAAGTGTCCCTAAAAATTCGAAAATACATTTTTATGGAAATTATAGAACTATGTGTGGCTTGATTCCTACCAGGGTAGGATATGTAGTGACAATCAGATTTGATGTCCTAGCTGAGGCACCCCAAAAAAAATCCCCCTTTTCCCCATGCGTAGGTTAGACGTGTATACGGAGTCTACAAAAGGTCATATAACATGACAATAAAATGGATAAATTATTAATTATTTGTGTGTGGCTCAATCCTCAGTATTATAAGATTCATTGCATGCCAATCAGTCGTGATAATTTAAAAGATCCTACTTCCCTCTATACATATTTGTCAGACCTATGTGGAAGCTCCAATAGTTCATGGGTAATCATTGTCCAGGTAATCACATGTTCCCAGGCATATTTTTCACATTTGTCTCACTCCATGCATCCAAAAATATTTGATCCTCATAATCATTCAGGTCCATCTCAGATGGAAGACTGATGTTCTGGGGAATCCGCTGATAGACAATGCACATCATTCCCCAATGGATCTGCATATGTGGCCCATAAAAATGGTCATAAATCAAAGGAAAATTCAACCTCAACAGATTCCTCTCCAATTACAGTACGCTCAATGAATTTGAAGCCCCATGCCATCCCTCATAATTCATGTCTCTCCCTAGACTATGGTTTACACCTTCTATCATCACTCACATCTGAGTAATGCTGGAACATCATGAATGCAATTAAGCTAAAACTTTTGAAGACCTTTATGAAAAAAAAATTTCCTCACCCCATGACATTAAACTATGAGCACAAAATCATCATCACTGCACAACATTAAAATGCAAGAGCAACATCGTCCTCAACGCACAACATTAATCTATTAGGCCAAAATCATCCTCACAGCACGACATTAAACTGTATGGCCAAAATCAGCCTCAACACATGGTGTTAAATCGTAAGGCCAAAATATTCCTAGCTGCATGACTTTAACCCATAACTCCAAAATTTCCTCACAACACGACGTTAAACCACATGTCCAAAATTATCGCCACCACAAAACAATAAACCGCAACGCCCAAATTTTCTTCACCGCGCAACGTTAAACTAAAATGCCAAAATCATCTATAATGTTGATTTTTATATTCTTATGAACTGACATGGAATCCTCATAGTCCGTTTTCTTTCACACACCATGCATATATCACGTGAGCTTAGGGATTTTAGAGAGAGAAACACCGTGACATTATGGAAAAACGACCTCAGAATTTGGGTCCTAGAAGCACAACCGTAAACGGCATGTCACTATTACCCTTCCCTGAGAGGAACCCTGTTTCATGGCCATGTGATGAATAACGACCTGGTATCCCAAATATGGAACCAATACGTCACCCTATGTATGAGTAGGATCTAGGTAAGGGACACAATTCCATGAGTAAATAAAAGCCCAAACGTCCACAATATGTCTAGATACACTCCTTTTATATTCCAAACTCTGTGCTATGAGTGATCTTGAATCCCCATAACCCTCCAAAAAACATCTGGGGTGGATGGCCAGTTTCCCTCAAACAAAATTACTTGACTATGCACATCAAACCCATGTGGATATAAATATGTTTCCAAAATAAATGGTCATTAATCACTGGAAAATTCATCACTAGGAGAGTCCTCTCCTATATTATTACCCCCAATTTCTTCCAAGACTCATTGCATCCCTCTTCATTTAATGTCCCTAAAAGAAATGGTTTACTTTTTCCTTCTTTCACACATCTTTGATATATCGGAACAAACGGGCCCAGTTCATCACTGGACTCTATTTATGTTTCTAAAAGATATGCCATCTATATGTGTGAAGTTGAACCACGGGAAAAGGAAGAGTTCTGTCACGACCCGCCCTCGGGGTCCGTGCCGTGACTACCCCAAGCCCGCCTTCCATAGGCCAGGGGCTGGCGACTAGCACCAAGGCGTAAATCCCGGTAAAAAAAAGGGAAGGCATTGCCTTTGATAAGTAAACACACACCACAGAGTAAACAAGCGGAAAGTAAACACTAAGTAAGCAGAGTACGACTGAAAGTGCGGAAAGGTAAATGGGCCAGAATACAAACCCAAACTGAAAGTAAAGTACAACTCGAAAAGGGAAAAACAGCAACTGTAAAGTAAAAGCCGCTACTCCGAGCTGTCCACTGGAAATCCCACCTGAAGGGTGGGTACAGATAGCTCCTCTGCTCCACGGGTCCCGCCGTCCGCTCCGTGCACGTCTCGCCCAGTGGTCCACCTCCGGGTACCGTCCCGCTCTACAAGCCTCAGCTAAGTCAACGCTGTCCGTCGTCTGCAACCAACACAACGTAGTGCGGGCGAAGCCCGTGCAGGGGTGAGTATAAGCTACTCAATAGGGACCCCGAGACCCCTGAAGGTCTCTCAAATCCACAAAGGATAAACCACGAAGAAAAGTACAAACACGAAGTAACAACCGTCACTGCTTAGATATATGCCCTTACATATACCTAAGTCATCAATTAAAATACGCTCCAACCTCCGAGCCCAAGTACAACTCAGTCCACGCAGGAAAGTATACGGATTCCACATAGGAAAGCAAAACATAATCCACGCAGGATTGCACAACACAATCCTCACAGGAAAGCAATAGGATTCAGCTCACACAGGTATACTTCTTCAAGGACGATAAAGATGATCACTGATCCATCTAAGTCTTCGGACCCACGAAGGATCGATAGGTAACTAACCCCCGCAGAAGACCCACACAGGATCGGGCTCACACAGAACCTGTAGGCGTTGGCTCACACAGAACCGCTGAGCGCAAGTGACCCACACAGGATCGGGCCCACACAGGACCTGTAGCACTGATCCACGTAGGATCGCTGAGTGCTGTAGTCGTCGTCGTCGAATCCACATAGGATCTCTGTACTGTCGTCGTCGAATCCACACAGGATCTCTGTACTGTCGTCGTCGCAGTCACAGTAGCAGTCGTAGCAGAAGAACAGTCGCAGCCAGCACTAGGGTTCCCGCACACAGCAAGCTCGTACGGAGGGTCCGCTCCACGAGCCGAGAGGCTGATACATCAACTGTCACAAAGACCAGAGTTGATGTATCCAAAAGTTCCGTATCGTCAACAGGAACTCAACGCAACAGACGGCGCGTCGATCGGACGCCCGGTCTGAGAGTTATTGGCATTTTCGTCTCCGGGGCCCGGTTGGTTTTTAAGGCAAAACCAACCCGACCGTACTCCACCTGCGTCCAAACCTCGGGCGGAGTATGCCAAAAGATCCGTCTCACTAAGAGGAACACTACGCGACTGACGGCACGTCAATCGGACGTCCGTAGCTCAAGATATGAGCGTTTCCGCTCCGAAGGCCCGGTTGGTTTCGTGAACGAACCAACCCGGCCGAACTCAAAGTAACCCGAAACCTTGAGTGCGATATACCGAAACGACTGTCTCGATCCAAGGATCGCGTTGCCGCTGACGGTTCGTCTATCGGAGGTTCGAGGCTCAAGTTATGAGCCAAAAACCAAATCTGGTTCGAAACGGGGGGGTCCGGGTCCGGGCCGACCCGGCCCGACCCCCCCCCCCCCCCCCCCCCGGGGTGGCGCGGCGGCGCGGCGGCGCGGCGGCGGGCCGCGGCGACTGGCGCTGGCACCGCACGAGGGTGTCACGCGGGGTGACAAACCCCCGCGTTTTGAGGGGCGGCGCGGCCTTTGTGCCGCGCCGGTTTCTTTTAAACCCCCCCCCCCCCCCCCACGTGGGGGGGCCTGCTGGCGCCGAACCAAGGGGGCCGGCTGCCCCTTCCCTCAAGAACCGCCCCCCTCATTAAGAGGGGGGATTTGTTGAACCGGCCGGGGGATTTATTCCCCCGGTTTTATGTCATCCGGCCGGCCAGCTGGCCGGCCGGTTTTTACCAACGGGACCGGAAATTCCGGTCCCGCCTTCGACTTCCGACGCCGGCGGCCCGGCCGCCGGTCTCCTCTTCCGCCGCGGCCCGGAACCGGCCGCGGTCTTTTCGTCCCGCCGCGGCCCGGAACCGGCCGCGGTCTCCTCGTCCCGCCGCGGCCCGGAACCGGCCGCGGTGTTCGTCGTCCGGCGCGGTGCGACGGCACCGCGCCCCCTTCGCCGTGCCATGATTCTTTTCAACGCGGCGCGACGGCGTCGTGTTCTTGAAGATTTTTCCTTGACGTAGTGCGACGGCGCCGCGTAAATTATTTGTACGATCATCCGCGTGGTGCGACGGCACCACGCCACTTGCTTCCACCCGCATGAATAAACATGAACGATGGAGGGGGGTTCGGCCGTGTTCATGCGGTCCGGCCCCCCTCGCGTTAACTATAACACTTAAATAAAATATTTCAAAGCCTCACGTAGACATGCGATCCACGAGCAAGAAATGGAATAATTAAAGAATGAAACAACAACCCCTACCTCGGGTTAAATATTCGAAGATTCGTCTACGTTCCGCGGAAGACGGCGTCGCGGAAGTCGGGCGTCGCGGTCGTCGTTCGTCAAATCCGTTGACGAAGAGATATGCCCGAAGAGACACGTCGTTGGCGGATCTTCGTTTGCCGACGAAGAAGGTCCGAGGAGGAAGCGGCGTTCCCTCTTGTTGACACCGAGGACGAAGAAGAGAGGCGTCGTTCTTCGTCGGAGTTTGAGCGTTCTTCGTTCTTCGTCAGAGCTTGAAGATGAAGAGGAAGCTCTCCAAAAGCTCTCAAGGAGACAAACAAACAACCCATCATAAAATAAGATAACATCTTATTTTATTATTACAAAACAGATAAGAATTTCAAAAGTTTGAAATTCAAAAAGGGTTTAACTCCCAAATTAATTAAGAGTAACTTAAGCCAATTAAGAGGGGGTTAAGGGAACTTGAAAAGTCTAGGGGTTCGTGTTGGCCCCACCACACTTAATCCTCCCAAGGGAGGTTAAGTGGGTGTGGGTCCCACTTCCAACCCCCTTTGGTAGGTTTTTAACAAACTAAAAATAAAATTTGTCTTACACAAATTTTATTTAACTCAACTGAAAACCCCAAAACTTAACTTTCGACCCGCAACAAACGCAACTCCCGAAAAGGTCTCTTTAAGCGAAAATCGGCGCTGCGAGTTCATCGGTGCCCTCGGATTTCAATTCCGAGCACCGGATCAAAAGTTAAGAATTCCCGCTCGTTCGTTCACTGAACGTACCCGAGCCAAACTTCGGAAATTAACTCCGGGCACTCCGGGCCTCGGAATCAGGTGTCGTCTGAAACCGCGCTTTTGTAAAATTCTAAAGAAAATTAAGAAAAAAAAAATTCCCTTGAATTTTACGGGTCTTTACAATACTCCCACCTCAGGGCTTTACATCCCCGTAAAGATACAACAAAAACTAGGGAAACAAATGAGGGTACTGAGCACGCATCTGAGCCTCCCGCTCCCATGTGCTCTCCTGGAGATTCCCGTGCTGCCATCTGATGCGCACAAGAGGAATCGATCGCCCACGCAGGACCCGCTCCTGTCGATCCTCTATCTCCACCGGGACCTCCGTAAAAGTCGCCCCATCGTCAACGTCAAGCTCCCCATGGTCAATGATGTGCGACGGGTCGTGCACGTATCTCCTCAGCTGGGATACGTGGAAGACGTCGTGCACCCGGTGCAACTGAGGTGGTAGAGCCAGGCGATAAGCCACCTCGCCAAACCTGCTGAGAATCTGGAAGGGTCTGATGAAGCGCGGAGATAACTTGCCGCCTCGGCCAAATCTCCGAATACCACGTCGAGGTGAGACCCGCAAGAAGACGTGGTCGCCATCCTCGAACTCCAGTGGCCTCCGCCTCCTGTCAGCGTATGACTTCTGCCGGCTCTGAGCTGTCCTCATCCGCTCCTGGATGACCTGGACCTTCTCTGTCGTGGCCTGGACCATCTCCGGTCCCACCAGTGCTGACTCCCCAGGGTCTGTCCAGCACAAAGGAGATCTACATGGTCGGCCGTACAACGCCTCGTACGGTGCCATCCCGATGGTGGAGTGGTATCTGTTGTTGTACGCGAACTCCACCAAAGGTAGGTGGTCCTCCCAGCTACGACCAAAGTCAAGGACACATGCGCGGAGCATGTCCTCGAGAGTCTGAATGGTCCTCTCCGTCTGACCATCTGTCTGAGGGTGAAAAGCTGTGCTAAGACGTAGTTGCGTACCGAACGCCTCCTGTAACCCCTTCCAAAGCCGGGAAGTAAAGCGGGCATCTCGATCGGAAACGATAGATGATGGCACGCCGTGGAGCCGCACAATCTCCTGAACGTAGAGACGTCCCAAGCTCTCCACTGAGCCCTGCTCTCTGATGGGTAAGAAGTGTGCCGACTTGGTGAGTCGGTCAACAATCACCCAGATGGAGTCGTGACCTCTGGAAGTGCGTGGAAGTCCAGTCACAAAGTCCATAGATATGCCGTCCCACTTCCACTCCGGAACCTCCAAGGGTTGTACCAAGCCTGCTGGTACCTGATGCTCTGCCTTCACCTGCTGGCAGGTGAGGCATCGAGAAACGAACTCTGCTACAGCTTTCTTCATGCCCGGCCACCAGTGCTGTCGTCTGAGATCCTGGTACATCTTCGCCACTCCAGGATGTACCGCCAAAGGAGAAGTGTGAAACTCCCTCAGCACTTCCTCTCGTAAAGCGACTGGTACCATGGTACGTCCTCTGAAAAGGATGTCGTGCTCTGCTCCAAGGGAGAAACCATCAGGTGCCTGTCCCGAGGATATTTGTGTACGCCGTGTCTCACAGTCAGCGTCCTCGTGCTGTGCCTCCCTGACTCGCTGCAGTAGAAGAGGAGTGACTGTGAGAGACTGAAGAAAGGCTGCTCCATCTCTATCCACGAAGGATATCTGCAAAGAGGCTAGCTGCTCCGTCGCCTCCTCGAGTAGCTGAATGCCCGTCCTCCTGCTGAGGGCATCGGCTACTACGTTCCCCTTCCCAGGGGTATAGACTATCTCAAAGTCATAGTCCTGGAGGAACTCGAGCCATCGTCGCTGTCTCAGGTTCAGGTCCTTCTGCGAGAAGATATACCTGAGACTCTGATGATCAGAAAAGACTGTAAAGCATTCGCCCATCAGATAGTGTCTCCATGTCTTCAGAGCGAAGACCACTGCTGCTAACTCCAGGTCATGGGTAGCGTAGTTCTGCTCATGCGGCCTCAACTGTCGTGATCCATAGGCGATCACTGCCCGCTCCTGCATCAGAACACATCCGAGTCCGGTCCCTGATGCATCGCAGTAGACTACGTATCCTACTCCCTCCTAAGGCAACCTCAAGATAGGTGCGCTAGTCAATCTCTGTCTCAGCTCCTGGAAGCTCTGCTGACAACTGTCTGACCACACGAAGGGTTTCCCCTTCTTCGTCAAAGCTGTGAGTGATGCCGCAACTCTGGAGAAGTTCGGCACAAATCTCCGATAGTATCCAGCTAGTCCCAAGAAACTCCGAACCTCAGTCACGCTCCTGGGTGGCTCCCATGCTAACACAGCCTCAATCTTCGCGGGATCCACTGCAACTCCCGCCTCAGAGATAACGTGTCCCAAAAAGTGGACCTCACGTATCCAGAACTGGCACTTCGAGAGCTTACCATAAAGCTGGTGCTCTCGGAGTGTGTCAAGGACAACTCGCAAGTGATAGGCGTGCTCCTCCTCTGTCGTAGAGTAAATCAGAATGTCGTCGATGAAGACCACGACAAACCGATCGAGGTATGGCTGAAAGATCCTGTTCATGAGAGCCATGAACACTGCTGGAGCATTGGTTACACCGAAAGGCATAACCAAGAACTCATAGTGGCCATACCGACATCTGAAGGCCGTCTTCTGCCCATCCTCGTCTCTGACTCTAAGCTGATGATAGCCTGACCTGAGGTCTATCTTCGAGAACCACCGTGCTCCCTTGAGCTGATCAAAGAGGTCATCAATCCTCGGTAGCGGATACTTGTTCCTCACTGTCACCTGGTTCAGGCGACGATAGTCAACACAAAGTCGTAAGCTCCCGTCCGCCTTCTTGGCGAACAATATCGGGGAAGCCCAGGGTGAAACACTGGGTCGGATGAACCCCTTGCCCTGCAAGTCCTCCAACTGTACCCGTAGCTCTCGAAGCTCGGTGGGGGCCATCCGATATGCTGGAGTGGATATCGGGGTTGTCCCGGGGTACAAGTCAATATAAAATTCTACCTCTCTGCGAGGAGGTAGCCCTGGAACGTCGTCGGGAAAAACGTCCGCAAACTGATCCACCACTGCAGGAAAACCAGGACTCCGCACGTCAACTGCTCCAAGGATAAGGCTAGCCAACTGATGAGTGATGGGCTGTCCTCTCCTCCGCGGAAGTCCATCCTGTGCTGCTAAGGCTCCCTTCTCGCCGGTGAAGGTGAACCTGCTCCCGTCGGTGCGTACACATCCCACCTTGCGCCTAAAACAGTCAATCTGTGCATGGACCGTAGACAACCAATCCATGCCCAAGATGACGTCGTAAGGCCTCGACGCTGCTACAAGAAGATCCCATCCGAAGCTCTCGCCTCCTAGAGTAAGCTCACACTGCCGGCACCAGTGCGTAATCGTCGAGTCTGCTCCCGTAGGAGTCTCTAGCCGTAAGGATCGAGCCAACGGCTCTGTCGGAATCTCCGAGCTCCGAACAAGGGCAGCGGCTATGAAAGAGTGACTCGCTCCTGTGTCTATAAGAACTGCAGCAAGGGTGGAATAGACACAGATAATACCTCGAATCATCTCAGGTGCGCCGTGGTCGTAGGCCTCTGCTGCCTGGAGCTGTGCCTGTCGCTGCCCGCCAGCTCCCTGTGGTCGGGGTGGACCTCCTGGTGGTGGTGGTGGTAGAGCCTCAAAGCGTCGGCCACCACCAGCTGCTCGTCCAGCTCCTCTGCCTCGTCCGCCTCCTCCCTGCGGACTGCCACGGTCGACCCTCTGCCTCTGCCTCGGTGGTCCATCAACTGACTGCTGCTCCTCGGCACGACGGGTCGGGCAGTTGCGAGCCATGTGGCCCTGTCCGCCGCATGAGTAGCACTGTCTGCCTCTCGGAAGACTGGCTCCGCGCTGTGTGCCCCGCACTGCTGAGCCAGTGCCCTGAGATCGTCTGCCTGAAGGTCTGGTCTGTCTGGACCCCTGAGTCATCCGTCGACTGCCTGCTGCAGATGACTCCGCCACGTGCCGCCCTGCGGTGGGTCTCTGTGCTGGTGTAGACTCAGCAAGGAAGCTCTCGATCAGAAGGGCCCGCTCCAGTACTCCTGTCTGAGTCGGTATGCTGAGGGAGATCAGCGATGCCCTGATCTCGTGTCTCAAACCATGCTCGAAGGTCCGGGCCCGGAAGAATGGGTCTCGTACCATGTCGGTCGAGTAGCGCGAGAGATCGGTAAATCTCGCCGAGTACTGAGCGACCGTCATGCTGCCCTGCCGCAGCTGTAGAAGCTCCTGGATGCGCACCGCACGAAGGGTGGCTGGGACGAACTCCGAGCGGAAGAGGCTCTCAAAGTCCGTCCAAAGAAGAGATGCCTCATCGTGCACCTGGAGCATCAGGCTCCACCATCGTCCTGCTGCTGCGTGTAGTAGGCTCGCAGCGAGGATCACCATGAGGTCTGCTGGTGTCCTCACTAGCCTAAACACTCGAACCACTGCCTCCAGCCAGTCCTCTGCTGCCTGGGGATCCGTCTCCCCGCGAAACCTGGGCGGTCGCTGGCGCTGAAACTCATGCAGTGCGCTGAGGCGACGTGCATCGTCAGCGGCTGCTGCTGGAAGCATCAGGGGCTCGGCGGGTAAAGCTACCGCCGGTGCCACTACTGGAAAAGGGCCATGCACCGAGGCCTCGTCGTTCGGTGGGCTGTCGTCTCGCTCGACTCTCGGAACCCTAGCTGGCTACCGTCGTGGGGCCATCCTGAAAAGGAAACAGGTGCGCCACGGTCAGAACAGTATACCTGGTGAGCTGATATAAGTAATCACAAAGAAAACTTTGAAACACACACGAAATCAATGTTTTCGTGCATTAAGTCGGAAATCAGAAGTCAGGGTCCTGGTGTACGGATACGTCGGCCGCCGCACCAACACTGGACTCCCTGGACTGATATCCACACTCAATACGCTAAACATTATTGCTTCACATAGAAAAGATCAGAGTTCGCGGTAGAACCGAACTCCTCTGATACCAATTTGTCACGACCCGCCCTCGGGGTCCGTGCCGTGACTACCCCAAGCCCGCCTTCCATAGGCCAGGGGCTGGCGACTAGCACCAAGGCGTAAATCCCGGTAAAAAAAAAGGGAAGGCATTGCCTTTGATAAGTAAACACACACCACAGAGTAAACAAGCGGAAAGTAAACACTAAGCAAGCAGAGTACGACTGAAAGTGCGGAAAGGTAAATGGGCCAGAATACAAACCCAAACTGAAAGTAAAGTACAACTCGAAAAGGGAAAAACAGCAACTGTAAAGTAAAAGCCGCTACTCCGAGCTGTCCACCGGAAATCCCACCTGAAGGGTGGGTACAGATAGCTCCTCTGCTCCACGGGTCCCGCCGTCCGCTCCGTGCACGTCCCGCCCAGTGGTCCACCTCCGGGTACCGTCCCGCTCTACAAGCCTCAGCTAAGTCAACGTTGTCCGTCGTCTGCAACCAACACAACGTAGTGCGGGCGAAGCCCGTGCAGGGGTGAGTATAAGCTACTCAGTAGGGACCCCGAGACCCCTGAAGGTCTCTCAAATCCACAAAGGATAAACCACGAAGAAAAGTACAAACACGAAGTAACAACCGACACTGCTTAGATATATGCCCATACATATACCTATGTCATCAATTAAAATACGCTCCAACCTCCGAGCCCAAGTACAACTCAGTCCATGCAGGAAAGTATACGTATTCCACATAGGAAAGCAAAACATAATCCACGCAGGATTGCACAACACAATCCTCACAGGAAAGCAATAGGATTCAGCTCACACAGGTATACTTCTTCAAGGACGATAAAGATGATCACTGATCCATCTAAGTCATCGGACCCACGAAGGATCGATAGGTAACTAACCCCCGCAGAAAACCCACACAGGATCGGGCTCACACAGAACCTGTAGGCGCTGGCTCACACAGAACCGCTGAGCGCAAGTGACCCACACAGGATCGGGCCCACACAGGACTTGTAGCACTGATCCACGTAGGATCGCTGAGTGCTGTAGTCGTCGTCGTCGAATCCACATAGGATCTCTGTACTGTCGTCGTCGAATCCACACAGGATTTCTGTACTGTCGTCGTCGCAGTCACAGTAGCAGTCGTAGCAGAAGAACAGTCGCAGCCAGCACTAGGGTTCCCGCACACAGCAAGCTCGTACGGAGGGTCCGCTCCACGAGCCGAGAGGCTGATACATCAACTGTCACAAAGACCAGAGTTGATGTATCCAAAAGTTCCGTATTGTCAACAGGAACTCAACGCAACAGACGGCGCGTCGATCGGACGCCCGGTCTGAGAGTTATTGGCATTTTCGTCTCCGGGGCCCGGTTGGTTTTTAAGGCAAAACCAACCCGACCGTACTCCACCTGCGTCCAAACCTCGGTCGGAGTATGCCGAAAGATCCGTCTCACTAAGAGGAACACTACGCGACTGACGGCACGTCAATCGGACGTCCGTAGCTCAAGATATGAGTGTTTCCGCTCCGAAGGCCCGGTTGGTTTCGTGAACGAACCAACCCGGCTGAACTCAAATTAACCCGAAACCTTGAGTGCGATATACCGAAACGACCGCCTCGATCCAAGGATCGCTTTGCCGCTGACGGTTCGTCTATCGGAGGTCCGAGGCTCAAGTTATGAGCCAAAAACCAAATCTGGTTCGAAACGGGGGGGTCCGGGTCCGGGCCGACCCGGCCCGACCCCCCCCCCCCCCCGGGGTGGCGCGGCGGCGGGCCGCGGCGGCTGGCGCTGGCACCGCACGAGGGTGGCATGCGGGGTGACAAACCCCCACGTTTTGAGGGGCGGCGCGGCCTTTGTGCCGCGCTGGTTTCTTTTAAAACCGCCCCCCCCCCCCCCCCACGTGGGGGGGCCTGCTGGCGCCGAACCAAGGGGGCCGGCTGCCCCCTTCCCTCAAGAACCGCCCCCCTCATTAAGAGGGGGTTTTGTTGAACCGGCCGGGGGATTTATTCCCCCGGTTTTATGTCATCCGGCCGGCCAGCTGGCCGGCCGGTTTTTACCAACGGGACCGGAAATTCCGGTCCCGCCTTCGACTTCCGACGCCGGCGGCCCGGCCGCCGGTCTCCTCTTCCGCCGCGGCCCGGAACCGGCCGCGGTCTTTTCGTCCCGCCGCGGCCCGGAACCGGCCGCGGTGTTCGTCGTCCGGCACGGTGCGACGGCACCGCGCCCCCTTCGCCGTGCCATGATTCTTTTCAACGCGGCGCGACGGCGTCGTGTTCTTGAAGATTTTTCCTTGACGTAGTGCGACGGCGCCGCGTAAATTATTTGTACGATCATCCGCGTGGTGCGACGGCACCACGCCACTTGCTTCCACCCGCATGAATAAACATGAACGATGGAGGGGGGTTCGGCCGTGTTCATGCGGTCCGGCCCCCCTCGCGTTAACTATAACACTTAAATAAAATATTTCAAAGCCTCACGTAGACATGCGATCCACGAGCAAGAAATGGAATAATTAAAGAATGAAACAACAACCCCTACCTCGGGTTAAAGATTCGAAGATTCGTCTACGTTCCGCGGAAGACGGCGTCGCGGAAGTCGGGCGTCGCGGTCGTCGTTCGTCAAATCCGTTGACGAAGAGATATGCCCGAAGAGACACGTCGTTGGCGGATCTTCGTTTGCCGACGAAGAAGGTCCGAGGAGGAAGCGGTGTTCCCTCTTGTTGACACCGAGGACGAAGAAGAGAGGCGTCGTTCTTCGTCGGAGTTTGAGCGTTCTTCATTCTTCGTCAGAGCTTGAAGATGAAGAGGAAGCTCTCCAAAAGCTCTCAAGGAGACAAACAAACAACCCATCATAAAATAAGATAACATCTTATTTTATTATTACAAAACACATAAGAATTTCAAAAGTTTGAAATTCAAAAAGGGTTTAACTCCCAAAATTAATTAAGAGTAACTTAAGCCAATTAAGAGGTGGTTAAGGGAACTTGAAAAGTCTAGGGGTTCGTGTGGGCCCCACCACACTTAATCCTCCCAAGGGAGGTTAAGTGGGTGTGGGTCCAACTTCCAACCCCCTTTGGTAGGTTTTTAACAAACTAAAAATAAAATTTGTCTTACACAAATTTTATTTAACTCAACTGAAAACCCCAAAACTTAACTTTCAACCCGCAACAAACGCAACTCCCGAAAAGGTCTCTTTAAGCGAAAATCGGCGCTGCGAGTTCATCGGTGCCCTCGGATTTCAATTCCGAGCACCGGATCAAATGTTAAGAATTCCCGCTCGTTCGTTCACTGAACGTACCCGAGCCAAACTTCGGAAATTAACTCCGGGCACTCCGGGCCTCGGAATCAGGTGCCGTCTGAAACCGTGCTTTTGTAAAATTCTAAAGAAAATTAAGAAAAAAAAATTTCCCTTGAATTTTACGGGTCTTTACAAGTTCCCCCACTCATTTTCAGGTTTCCCAAAATAATTAAATCTAAAAAGCCTCTATTTGTTATCAAGGGAATCCCTAGTCAAAAGTCACGCACCATATTCAGAAAGTCCCCACTCATCATAATCCTAAATGGCCATAGGAAATGGAAGGTCAGTGTCCTACAGACACCTTTCCTTGACTATGTGCATCATGCACGGGTGGCTCTATATATGTTTCCCACAAAACATGGACATCAATAAAAGAAAAATTTGTCCACGGGACACTCTTTTCTAGACTCCGTACACCCAAATTACATTCATGTCTTGTCAGACCCCCGGATTTGGAAAACACTTGGATGATGTCCATTTTATCTACTTACCACGTTCCCTTAAAAAAAGGAAAAGGGGGGACTCTTAACTAAACTAACAATTCACCAGCTATCCCTCATGAAAGTAAGAAATTTGCTGGAACAATTGTCCACTCAAGGAACATTTGAATGTTCCTAATGTTCTCAAACAACACTACTAAGGCCATACACCTATTATTGATCCCAACACTAAAATAAATCCAAATGATTCAAATCCCAATAGGCAATCAAGAATGGGAGGGCAGCGTCATGTGGACACCTTTTCATGAGTATTCACATCATGCCCCGATGGAATTACATATGTTTCCCAAAAAACTATCCATCAATCAAAGGATTCTTCATCCATAAGAGAGTCCTTTCCTACCTCTGTATGCCTCAAGAGTCTCCCAGGACTCATGATTGTCTAGAATCGAAATGTCCAAGGTCAGGAAAAATCTGTAATATAGGTCTGAAGGTTACTAGAACATTCCCGGCTAACAGTCCCGAGTCAGGGTCCTACCCCGTTAAGCATGGTCATTCTTTTTTAGACTAAAACAACTGTAATATGTCGTATTGGTAAGAAATTGGACTTGTAGAGAAAGGAATGATTTCATACTCTTTATAGGGAAAATCCAAAGAAGGATCCTCTGGAAAAAGGTTGGGTATTGGTTCTTTAAAAAATCATTAAGACATCTGAAAATGAGTAATGATTGATGGAAATGATGTTGACAGGAAGACACAGAGAAGAGATGTCCAAAATCCAAATTTTTTCCATTGGGTATAGAAAAAATGGAGGAACATCCCCAATTCAGAGTCTCTCCATATTATTTTAAAAATAAAGGTATAGTACATATTGTGATTTGAGATCGGATTATATCAAATTTTGGTTCTTCATTTCTAGAATAATGGAACGTGAATGCTCCAGGCCATCAATAGTCCACTTCAAAGATGATCTCTTGTCTGTTTCACCTTTGATCACTGAACACACCTACTCCAATATAAATTTAAGGTCCCACCACTTATTTTTTACCACTTCATAATTGGCACGCGAAGTGGCCAGTTGTTCCCTCAACCTGGATGCATGGGCTTCACACTCCAACAACTCTTCATCTTGACCCGCCTCTAAATCACGGGCATTCACCTTCTCACATGTCAGATGATCCAATGCTTCCAAAATATCTTGGATGTTTGCCACCTAATGATGGTAAAATTAAACCTAGAATTCTTGTCCTCATAGGAGATTATTTCTTATTAGGAAATGACGATTTTTTATATAAGGAGGTGATGGTGCTGATAATCAAAGCCTTCGGAACCCATATCTGTAAATAACCACTGAAATATGTCACCCTCGTTAGCAATATTGGTCAAGGTTGTCTTCGTGGTGAGAGAACGTAACTGGTACCATGCCTTTTTCACACTGTCTGGTTTCTTTACATAGAACCAACACTTCGTTCCTCCCTTGTAGTCACATGTTTGTAAATAGGGTGTGTCCCCATAAGAGGAGGGAGGGACCTAAGGCAAGTCACCCAAGACGGGAGACTCTCTTTTCCTTCTGATGTCCCAGCCACTCGAGCCAGATGCAGAGGACTAACAACTTCCTATAGGATTATTAGAGATACTTGAATGGTTCCAATATCATTAATATATTGGGATATATTCATAGGAGGTGATTAGTCAGAATTTCTCCCCACCGAAATGGTTTATACTTATGTAACCCCTCCTAGACGCTTATGAGGAAGGACCAAACACCTTCTTCCTAAGAAGGGAGGAGTAGGAGATGTATCCATCTTGGTTGTTGAAGGGATGTAAGTTGAAGGCATAGTTGTTTCACTTATCATGATAAAAGGAATGTGTGTAATTTTTTTGGGGGAAATAATGGGATTGGAAATGGTCAAGGGGTTTTGCAGCCGCTGAACTGGTTCTTTCAACATCCCCATGGGGTTACAATATTCCCATATATGGGTATACTCTAGTGATAGGAAGGTAGGCCCTATCATGATAGGAATGATAACCACCCTAGAATCACCTTCATGCATCATCATGAGAAATAATTGGCGGAGATCCATGGGATGACATTCTCCCTTTAATCGAAAAACTGAATGAAGCGTAGTCTGCTGAGGGAATCCAAACTGCCTAGAGAACCAGTTGGGGAGGTATGGCTCACAAATAACTACTTGGTCTACACGAGCAGTGAGAATCACATCCCGAAGCATGATGAGGTATGAACAATCCTCCAAGGAACCACCCCGGTCACCTCACAATGATCCATGAGGGTAGGATGCGGTATAAACTAGAAATGAGAGGCGTCATTCAATATCCCAACGACATCAGTAATTGTTTGAGTCCTGAGAAGAACAACGGAAATTATGAGAACATAATGATGAAAGTCAAAATGGGGAACCTGTATGGTATGCATTACACATAACTAGAGAAGTTTTCTACCATCCAATCATATAGGAATTGGAACTATCCACTAACACTATGTAGAGTTCTTCCTTCATGAATTTTTTCCAACAGTTCTTAAAGCTGGGCTAGGGTAGGAAGGGACAAATTAATTGGTCGGCCCTCCGCCCGTATTTCCACCATCATTAAAGTACATGACTGAACCCTACTGTGTAAATCACTAGATGGGAAGATCCGTCCACTTAAAAAACACATAAAAGAAACCTCTTATCCTAGGAGAAGTTGAATTGTCTACCTAAATCTCATATCCCTATGTGGTATGTCACCTGGAATTGAGGGTGGCACAGTTGGACCCTAGGGTTTGGTCGGACCGGCGAGTGTGATGGGTTCGACTGCTGCCCAATTTTGGCATGTGTCCATTTTTAGTAGGAATAACCTTTTTGTCTCTTCGAATGTGATAAGAGAATGATCCTCGAGGGGATGATCCAATGATCCCACTGCCATGTCCTGTAAGATCATTTTCAAAGGAGACACGTGATCGGTATCATTCAATGTGGCCGCTACCTAGAAAAACGCATCGTACATTTCATGAAGGATGGGGTGACTCCAAGTTGGTTGATGTCCCATAAACGTATCCCCAACTCTTTGTGCAGTCGGTGAAAGTTGTTGGTTCCCAAACATCTGCGGCTCAACAATTCCATATAAATTTCACTTAGAGAGATGATTGCAAATTTAGACACCAAGACTCCCTAGTGTAATGCCACCACCTACAACTACTCGGGGGACTCTAGAAATGCTTGATGCACCGAGAACACCTTGGCCCACTCATCAGAGATACATACTCCATCACGCAAAACCCACTTTGTGCTCCACCAAACAATAGTATTTTCTCGAGAGATGTTGATAATGGATATGTGTTCCTAAATGTCTAGTCTTGGGACACCATTGCGGAACATGTAGTTTCCCTGAGTCCATACTGAATATCACAATATACAGTCGTTTTCCAGAATATGAGCAGAGATGACTTCTCTGATTTGGGAAATTTTGGCATGATCATGATCATGTGATGCCTCTAAGAGGTTGAAAGGGATGTCAGGGTCAGGCAACGACAGATGCACATCGATGCGATGGCCAAATTCATAATGTGGAAACTATATAGATAAAATGTAAGCAAAAAGTGTTGGTGTCAAGAAGACCGTCTGAAAGCTGTCACAGGGAATGATGTGGATTTTAAGATGATCATTTCTATTCTTCACAATGGTGGTCCTTCTCTTCGTCAATTTAGCAGCATCTTGTGAATCATCCATTGTAGCCTGCACATGAAGATCCAGAATCTGGTGATACATCAGACCATAAAATATTATAAGGAAATGGAAATTAAAAAAATAGAAAATGGACTTAAAACATTTCTGAAAAAGGTTTCACGTAATGTTCTTAGAAACGATACAGTGAAAGAGAATTCTACCTACATCATGACATTCAGACTCTACTCCACCTATAGTTATGGTATGCAGATGTAGTTAACTGCGTACAACCATGGTATGTGAATGAACCTTGAAGCACATGCCCAGAAATCATTTTATAGTGAACAGAATGGTCTGTTAAATGACGAAACTACGAACCTTAGCCTCTATTAAGTTCATGTTCAGAATTTGTCGATTAAAATATAAGTATGTTTTAATAGTTTTTGAAGTTTGGTATTTGACCAATCTATCCACATAGAAATATTCCATTTAGAATCTGGATTTTATGTTTTAAAATTCTACAGTCCCATTCATGGAATTCAAAATTTGGTACCCGGATGAAGAAATGGAGTGGAAATCAGTTTTCATAACGTACAAAGAAGTTCATAGGGATTTATCAAGGAGAATGGTATATGATAAAAGAGGGTATGGGGAGATCAAGAGTGATTTTATCCATGAGAAATGGTAAAATAAAAATGACTTGGGCCCCTATATATAGGGTTGGACCCTTCTATCAGGTACACCTGTTCTACCATGAACCATTTCAGTTCAGGACCCCTATAATATTGAAATGTTCCGTGTTTCATTCTCAATGGACACCATTCTAATGGGGGAATTTTTTGGGTCCAGAAAATTCCACCATGAGGATAATGTTCCACCACAATCTCTTTACAGAAGGGAGAATGTTCATCGACAAGTCTATCAAGGTGAAATGACTCAAATTGAGTTTCATTTTTATTATGAAACTCAATGAAATTCAAGATTTAATGTTTTTTAATTGGCAATTGTTCCATCATCAGGAATGGTACATGGATAAGACAGATCGTGAATTTCCAGGTATGTGAGACGGCATGCGAACCGATGGCCTGCGAGGCGATTCCCACAGAGAAAGGAATACCCCGAACTTCCCCAACTGAAGGAGTTGTCTGCATAAGGTCACTCTGCATACCGTTCTTCGAACCCATCAGTTCGCGGATAAAACGAATAGGTAGGTTTCTGTGAACAATTATCGGGAACGAAATCCTTTGCAAACTCTGGATGACTGATACATCAACAGGTCAGAATATTTCATGAATGGGCCTCCAAAAATGGTGATATGTTCTCAATAGATACAATCACTCTTATTCTCTATAAATGGATCATAGTAGAAGTACAGATATAGACACATAGAAAGAGTGATAGAGATAAGGACAAATAACAAATGCTTGAGGGAGTCGTCGAGGTTTCACTCTGGCTTCCGTCTTGTTTCATTGGTGAAGCACAAACTGAGAACCCCTCCCTCCGCAGGTACAGCATTCCACATACCATTAAACGAGGGAATTGAATAATAATAATAAAACTAAAAACCTAACTGGTGAACCGCTTACCAAATAACCCACACAAATGAAATTTCCCCAAACGATAATCCCTCGAACCCTCCTTCAATATGGTGCTACATGCAGTGTACCGCTACGCAGATAGAACCCAACACCACATACCCAATCGATACGAGGATGTAATAGAAAATGGCATGGTGAGGTGAAAAACACTCTTGAATGCAGTTGACGATACTGATGCATGTGTACCACACCGGTACATGGATTTTCCTTCTACGCACATACTGCTACGGTATGAGGGGCTTTCCCCATCCAGCATGAGAAACCAGTACGTGAAATGGGGTTATTTCAGGTATTGTTCCTTTCAGTTCCAACCACATCTCACCGTTATTGTATGGTCCTCCATGATCCCTCCGCTAACCAGTCCCCAGCACTAGCCCAATGCCACCTCAAATGCCAACAGACCCTAATGAGTAGACCATCAGGTGTATCAGCGCACCCCATTGAATCAACATACCCACGGTAAACGGAGTCTCTAAGGCCCTCCCAACAATGGTGCGAGTTTTGGGAATGCCTATGAGGCTACATTCCCACGGTAACATATAGTCTAACCTTGGCAGGTCGATGTGAACCATTTTGTTCTCAGGATTGGGGATGATCAATTGCTTTTCCATTAAATGAGGGATAGTGATCAGTCAATGGGTTTATGTTTTCTCCCCCCTTTGGTGAGGATGAAACTCTTCCCCATCCCAGAACGTTCTATGTGGCCTTCCCACTAATGTAAGTCCCCAATATTCCGAGGCAGGTCCGTGTGACGATTAATTATATTTCAGATGTAATGGTTCATCGCTCTGCACCCTCTCCCACCATCACCCCAACCTATTCATCCACGGGCCCTCCCTCCCCCACCAACATGGGAGGAGGCATATGCATTGTTGAATCATTCAAATCATCTTGTTTCTCACACCGAGCATGAATCACGTGGGGTAAAAGTTTTGTGAGGATTAAAAAATAATCCCCACACTTTCTGAAATATGATATCATTAATTCCTAATTAAATATAGATATATAGGACACTTACTAGATGGCCCGAGCTCAAAAGTATTCCCATCTGAAAGGGTCCACCAAATTATGTCCATCAAATTGGAAGTTTACATGCATAAACCCCACACATTATGAACTATGAGAACTCTGATTCCTGACTAAATTAGGAAATGAAGGAAGCCTACTAGAAGGCCCGAGCTCAAAAGGGATCCCATCTATAATCGGTTTACCCAATCATGTCCCCTTAAATGAGAATCTTCTATGTGAAAGCCCCATAAATCCTAAACTATGTGGGTTCGTATTCCTCTCTTGAGGATACATAGGAAGCCCTACATTGTGGGATCGATCCCAATATCATGTTTCCATATGTCCCCACTGGATAACGATAAACTCCAGAGTGCATTATAACATGGCTAAGTCTGCATCACCTCCGCGACATCAAACATATGCATGCTCAGGATGATCTTGGAAACTGGGGGTAGCCCGTAGTCTAAATATTTGGTGATGACCCATGGATTCACAAACGTATGAAAAAGACATAATTCAATAAGAGGGTCCCAATATAGGAATCAAGAATTCCCCGGAAGGGTGCGGTGAGCGGGACCTCCCATCCTCTCGACCAATGGAGTCCTTAAGTTTCGTTGGCCAAATCGTCAGCCAACGAGCACCTGCTATTGGGAAGCAGGTCCATGAATCATGGATACCAGGGTTTTTGGGCATTCTTGGCTCCACCAATATACCCATTAGAGAATATCTGAGGAAGTTATATCTGAGAAGGACAGATTTCATGAGTGTTTGACTGCCACACAATCACCCGCTGGGACAGACAGTTCTCACTGGGTAAATTCGACCTTCTTTAAAGGATAATGATGTCGAATAGGGCGAAACAAAAGGTATGTTGAATTTTATGATAACCCATATTTATAGAAAAAGGGTCAGGCGGTGATCCTCATCGAACTATTTCTTCACTGCCTGTAAATGCGCCACCTTGGAGGGAGAACAACCAAAATCACAAAATTATTGTATCCTATAAAGAATGATTCCTTTTTTCTACAATGAAGAGTTATATTTAGATTATTTTGATACATTTTAAAAAAAATAATAATCACATAAATTGATAGTTAGTAGATCTCAATATCAATGAAAAAATAAAGGCATAATATTTTGAAATATCTACAACTCAAAAATGTTAAAGAAATTCACATATTTTAATTTAAATTATAAAATAAAATTATCCATTGACGTAATCTAATGAAATAAAAATAAATTTCATCTATTTAATATAAACTTCTATATCATGACATTGATATATTTATCACATTTTTTCAAATGAAATTATATTTATCTAAACCTATAGATGATAGAAACCATATATTGTTTTAGTAAGTATGGTGAATTTTTTATGCACTAAGGATATCTTTTTAGGCATCCTTGTAAACTAAAAACTTTATATAAATATATTACTTATCCAAAATACAATTTTTTATTTGAATAAATGCACTAAAAATTGAGATATAATAACAATATAGATGTTGAATTAAGCTAAAATACTTAAATATCAATGAACAACACATATCATTTTAGGGAAGAAAATCTATATCCAGAAAACTGATTTAGCATTTGATATAACCAAATTATATAAATATATTATTATTTAATTTGAAAATGAATAAATAATCTAAGGGTATGATGAAAACTTATATATATATAAAATAAATATTGATACATATTAAATATTAAATCACTTAAATAAATATTAGAAAAAAATGTTGGTGGATGTAATTATCAAATCCAAAATGAGGATGGAAAAGAGAAACTCAGCATTATATCCCTTTTGGATAAATGAAAACCCCTAACTCTGTGCCAAAATAATTTTACATTTTTTAATGATTGAAAAGATGAGTTATTGAGAATTTTATATTACACAATAAATTTACCACTTTTATAATGAATAATATTTTGAGATTTATGTATTAGGATTTTGATGATTTTAAATTTGAAAACATAATTTTATTCCCCCTTTTTAAAATAACAGAAATATAAATATTTTGGAATGTTATTCAAAATAATTTATGAGAAAATATAGAAATACAAACTCCCCCAAAATTCATTCTATTTTCAAAAATATTTAATATTATATTTTAGGATACATGAAAATATTTATAATATTATTAAATGAATCATCCAAAAAAATTCAAGGAAATAATATTATGTATTTAATATTTCAATTCAAACTATAATACAAAAATATTTAAACACGTGATAAAATTTTAAAACCACCCCCTTTAGGGTAAGAATAAATATAAATGATATTTAGTTAATTCAAATAAAATATTTGAAATAATATTATATAATTATTTTTTCCATGTCTTTCTTTAACAAAAAATATAATATAATAATAGACCATTATATTATATGTAAAAATATATTAATTTAGGATATTAAATTAATTTAAATATAAGTAGATCCAAACACATTCTTACAAGGAATAAAATTATTAGATTAAAACTTTGCAGTATTAAATAATAAAGAAAATGTGTGATGTAAACAATATAATTCATGGAATTAATTCCCAATATAAAAAAATATTGTTAAAATAGTTTAAATATTTAAATATAAGGATAATTAAATGTATATGGAAAACAATATTAAATGTTTAAATGTTTTTCCCCTAGTTTATAAAATATTTAGGGAATTGAAATTGAATATTTATATAGTAATGAGATACATGGTGGATTAACAATTCCAATTATAATAATTATTACATTTAAAACATGATTAAAAATAAATAGATGGAATTTCAATAATTTTCAAGAAACCACATAATGACATTACAGTGAAGTCCAATTGCGCATACATTCAAAATATCAAATACATGTGTGTTTTGGAACTAATGTGATTCTGTGTCTATAAGTATCAGAAGATAAATACATTTATAAAAAAATATATTTATTTTTACCAATAATTTCAAAACTAATGATATAAAATAACTTTGAATACGGAAAAATCCTAATACCATATAATTGTGAATTTTTAAAATAAAAGTCATTTTCATAATGCCCATTAATACTAAAGTAAAAAAATTACAGTATAAATTGTTTCTCTTTTTAAGCCTTTAAATAAATAATTATTATATAATTTGGTAATATCTCTATTACTACAAATATGAATATCTCCTTTCTAAATTTTCTTTTTATAAAAAAAATCAATCAAATAACATTCTCCCTTAATAATAATATGATTTACATGTTTTAAATTGTCAACATTTTCCAAAAAAAATTAATTTTACATTCACGTATACATTAATAAGTGATGGTCTAATTATATACTTAATCATCAATAATATCTGAATTTTTTTTCTAATTTAAAGAAAAAATATATTTTTATATTTTTCATGATCCTTCATTAAGGATTGAAATTTTCATTGAATCAAAAATAATATTTATTATGATCATTATAAGAAAAAAAAATGAACTAGAATTATGAGAGTTTGAAGATTGTAACACATCCCCATGAGCCATAATATATAAATTAAACACATGATTTTCATGTTCATATTCTGAGTTTTTTGTAGATTCATCACTTAAACCAACATATCTTGAATCAAAAAATTCATCCACAAAAACATTGAGTGAATAATATTTCTATTTCATTGAAATATGATTTATATTTTCTTCATGAATCCAATCTCTGTACATCGTAATACCTTCCTTAAATTTATAATATTATGTTGAAATTGGAGTTTCCAATATAGAAATATCATTTATAATTTTTGTTGATCTTAGTTATCTATCCTTATCAATTCCATCGTATTAAACATTGAATTTATTATACATATCGTATGTCATATATCATTTTGATATATTTTTGAATTCATGAAGAAAATTTATAAATATAATTCATTCAACACTCTGAAAGTGAGATCTTTTTCAGCTTCCTTAAGAGAATCCTAATTTTAATGTTCCCTTATGATATCATATGGTTAGAGAATGTACCAATAATCATTAAAAAATTATTCATCAATTACATAGTCGCGTGAAATTTCCCTTATCAATAATTATCAACATTGAAATATTGATTTCAAATCATCAACATACATTATCTATGTTAAGAGATTAATATTTATTTTTGTTTGTAACTTTACCTCTGGTTGCATATATGAAAAACTGATACTCCCTTGATCTAATCCATTAATTCCATATATTGTGTCATAATGACTAAGATGAAGTCTTTCATGAGTGGTTAATTTTTTTCCTGTAAAAAAAATTACAAAAGAATTATCTCTTGAAATAATTGATCATTTCATTCATTCATATATAATTTTGAGAAGTGGAAATAAATGAAGTAGAGAACAAGATGGTGTATAGGGGGATGTGGTACAAAAATCACATATTACAATATAAATTATCAATCCATGATCGTGTTGATTTAAACTAGGATATTCTCTTATTTGATGATATCTACATATATATTATGGATGTTTACACATTACTAGTACTTTATAGGGAATTAATGTTATTTTAATTGAAAAAAATATATACTGATCGTTGTATAATAAGATTAAACTCCTATATGAATGATTTTGAGAATTATAAATTTCCACAAATAATAGATTTGATATGGATGTGGAATGCTGGTTCATCACATATTTATAGTAGAAATTGAGAGATGTATGTGACCTCTAATAATGAACAGTATAAGTAAAATAATTTTTATTATCATATAGACATCTACTTTATTTAAATAGATACAAGATAATATTTTTCATCTTTTATGAAAGTTGATTTTTTCTTGTTGTTCTTCACATCGTGAGAAAATAATGTACATAAAAACAATTTCAATTACATTTTTAAAAAATCAATAAATAAAATGACGCTATTAATAAAATATTATTTTTTATAGTTTTTTTCAATAAACAAATCATCTCCATGTCAAAATTAATTTCTAAAGAGAGAGAAATATATAATAATATAGATAGCAATATAATAATAATGTGGAAGAGACTCCACCTCCATTAAAAATTCAAAATAAATTGCGTTAATATTTTTATATATATCCCTAGAAATGTAGCATCACCATGTTATTATTTTCATTTAAAAATAAACTATGATGAAAAATCTATTAATGAGATTTTAAATCCTTCTAATAACTGAGAAATGTCATCAAACTATCCTTCTATGAAATAGATTCAAATTATAATTTAAATATTCATTAAAATAGCTTAAATAGTAACCGAAATCTTACATCATCTTCAACATGTAAATTAAAATAGGTTAATTCATATAATCTTGTGTTCATTGATTTCACAATAAAAATGAAGTTGAAATAATCCAATCATTTTACAATTTAAATTCTATACCGTTAAATCATAAAACTTAAATAAAAAACCACGGAATGGAATAGAATATATCTAGCAAGATAATGCACTATAATTATTCCAGATAAAATAATGTACCTTTGAAATTCGAGGAATGAGTAAAAATAGGGTACTGTAACTTTCTTATAAAATATCCAAAACATAGTTATTATTTCAATATTATATATAAAGTGATCATTCAATTATTCCTAAATAATATAATTTTTATACTCTTTATGATTGGAAGAATGTGATTTATTCCATAAGATGAATTTTCTCCATAAAGAGGATCTACATAACATAATCTCCAACGTAACATGATCTTTGTAATGCATCATCGACATATCATTTTTATACATCATGTAACATTATTTTTTAAAATTTTATCATCTAGATCATTATAGGTAAGGTTTAATAATCTATTTATATTGTTTTTAATATATGTGTAGTCATTCAAGAAGTTTCAATGTCTCATATATGGCACAATATTTCTCTATATTTGAGTTACATCAAATTTATAATGATTTGAGTATTGTTGTTGAAGAAGGAATATGATTCATTATCAACATCTCATATAACATACCATATTTTGAGTAAAAAATATATTCCTCTTTACTGTGGAAATGAAACTGAGATATAATAGGACAACCACAAAAATTTGTCATTAAAATATCATAGAACATTTGAGTATACTTACAACTACATGTGGACACATTTTCTTTGTGCATCAAAAATTCCATATTTATCCCTTAACCTATCAGAATCTAGTTCACCTATATTAAAATATATGGAATGATTTCTAGTTATGATTATGGAACACTTTTGATCATCTTCGAAATACAGTTCCATTTGATCAATTCAATAGAAAAAACCCCTTGTAGGTTTCATTCTTCATACCAACCCATATTATCATCTCATTTTATCTTTATGTAACACATTATAGTGTTCTTAATATCAATGATATGAAATAACTCATATCTAAAGTCTTGTATAGATCATGTTTTGTAGCAGTATATAGTGGGTTAATCAATAATGTGACATTAGAAAACGTAAGATTAAATTTCATATGAAACGTAGGGTTCCCAAAATTACAGTTGGTTTTATTTAATTCCAATATATGGATAATAGATCATTATATTTATACATCATATGGTAAATCAACCATAATTTTTAATATTATTTAGGGTTCCTCCAAAGTAGTATTAGAATTTAGAGATGAAAACCTTATGAATAGTAGATCTACATAACTTACCAAACTTCATTGAATTCTTAGTGAAATTAAATAAAAGAATCATAATTCGATTACAAACACATATATATTTGAAATATTGAATCCAATAAAATTAATCAATAATAAAAAAATTATGAATTTTATATATCTTAATATCAATGAAAATTAAATAAAATAATATTTTAATACATCTATAGCTTGACAACATTTCTAAATCATTATTTATTTTATGGACAATAAAACAACTTTTTTCCCCTTCGATTAAAATGTATGAAATGAATATAATCTGCATTACATTATTTTTCACAATGTTTTGAATTATTATGAAATTTTTAGCAGATTAAGATAAATAAAAATTATATCTTTCTGATCATTTAGACAATATAATCTATAAAAATTTATTGATGACATCATATAATTTATTGAGAACCAGATATATCTATGCTATATTCATTTTAAAATAATGAAATATAAATAATTTTCTTATATATAAAACATGAAATGTATTATATGAATCATATCATAATAACATGAGATGTAGTAAAAAAAGGTGAAATTAAGTTAAAATTTTCATTGTCACTGAATAAGTTTTAACAGCCACAGACTATTGTTTCACCCTCGAAAAAACTGATTTATCTTTTGAAAAAAAAAACAGATGAAATGACGATTGTATAATATTACTTCCAATAAAATATATGGAATAATAATCTGACCCATATATCTTATAGTATAAAATAAATACTATGATATAATAAAGTTAAATCACTTATACAAAAAATATAAATAAACAAAATTGGTGGGTTGAAGCAATTATCAAAAAAATGAGAATAGAAATAAGCCCCTAATTTTTTTAATTATGACAAGTTATGTGAAATATTTTATAATAATATATGTTGATTTGGTACATATCAGATATTATTAGATTATATGGGTAATTAATATATTTATTGGACGAGAAACCAGAGTCCTATAGAACATAGGATTTTCAATGGTAATTTATCAAAATTTTCCTATGAAATTAAATATATAAATTTTAAATACATTTCATTTAATGGTTTATAACGATATTAATCCTGAATTTATTTATAATTTATATCTTAATTAAGATATATTATGTCTATATAATCAATGCATTAATTAAATTATAATTTGTTTTTATGATATAAAATTATATATTAATATCATTTCATCAAATCCCTTTTACTATATTAATTTTTTACATATATAATTTTTTATGATAACTAAATTAATTAAACTATTTTTCTTTCATTTCTTCATTTAAATCATAATTATTTCACTATAACCTAATTATTAATAAGAATGATCTATTATTTCATAGTCACATAATTATTACATATATTAGTTAATAATAATCTTATATAAAAGTTCATGTGAAAAAAATATGACATAATAAATGGATAAATATAAAATTATATTGATGAAATACTTTAATATAATATTTTTATTTATATAAAAAATATATAATTTCTCAATGATTTTTTCATAGTATATGTACATGTTTTATGAAATTAAAATTATTCATTTATAATAGTAAGTAATATGTTTGAGTTTAAATAGAAAATTATGGATTATATACTATTCATATTGGAAAATACAATTCCTATAAATTATAATGTCATATTATCACAAAATCGTTGTAATAGTTTTATAATGTGGGTGTTAGAAAGGTAAAATGGTCATCAGAAGAACATTTTAATCATAGTGTTTAAATCATGTAAAATAAAAACTGTTTTCATAGGATTTTATTTGAAAGATAAATTACTATTGAAAAGAATTTTAATTTCGTGAAATTTTTATTTTTTCTATTCATTAATAATTAATAAATAATAATGAACAAAAATATAATTACGAATATGAAAAGAAGTATTCTTTTCCTAAGATACATATTTTAATATCATATAATAATTTCTTGAATAATAGATATATATTTTTAGAATATTTTTTGAATCATTTGATAAATTTCTTGGAATCATAACATTGAACATATTTTTGGGTTTCATTTTCATATTTTCCAAAAAAAATTGATTTTTGGTTGAATGTAAAAAATACTATTTTTTATAATATCATGTTGTTAATGAAATTAACATGATTTAAATAAAACTCAAAATATTTTTTTTATTCTATCCACTTGTATTAAAATATTTGAATTAAAATTTATTTTTATTATAATAAAAACTGTTTTTTCTTTTTTATATATATTCAATTGTTTCCATAATGCCATTCAGTTTTGGGTGGGTTTTAATATAAAATAATCTTTTTTAGTAATAGTTAAAATATATTTAATGGAATATGCACTTCCCCTAGTCTTTGGCCTAAACAATAAAATTGACAAAACATTTCTCTAGAATACCACTCCCCATTGGGTATATAAACAAAAATCTTTTATATCATTGTCCTAATATAAATATGAAATCACATTTTCCAAATATGTTCTCAAATCCCTATACAAACACCCCTTACTATGTCTTTAAGCACCTGATGAAAAAAATTATCACCTATAAATGCATTAGGCTCCCCCAAAAATAGGTGTCTCAATGAGTTTGGAATGATAGTGAAATATTTTTTTCAATTTAAATTTATGACACTATTTCTTAGAAACATTTTAAAAAAACATATCTATTTTATTACATGGTTATTTTATAATGTTATTAATATGATTTTATACCATTATTAAAGAGGTAACGCCCATATCCTCTAATATATATATATATATATCCCACTACCATGTTGAAATAATGGTTTCATATTTCTGATTTTCATTTCTTATTGGAGACTATTTTTATAAAAATATTTTAAAAATAATTTCAATATGATTATATTATTTTGTATTCATGTTTAATTAAAACATATCATATATTATTATTAATATAACTATAATTCTCATAATCACGCCCATTATTATGGGTCATTGCTGTGTCAAATTATTGATTTCAATTATTGTGTCTTTCATATCAGTTATTATTTTACCCAATTCAATAACATAAATAATCATTAAAAATTATCATCATGCCAATACCATAACTATAACAATTTTTTATTATAAAACTCAAATATTTTCTTATTTTTATATCATTATAAATTGTTATACAAACTGGATGCGTCTATGGTGGTTTCGTAATACATAAGTGAGCGATAATATTTTTGTTCCACTTACGAATTTAATTGAAACCCATAAAAATTGATATCATGATTGAATGATTCATTTGTAATCAAATAATAACATTCTTTGCATTTTTTAATGAAAATATTTTCATTATAATAATCATATTAAATGTAAAAATTCATGTTCATTTTAATAATTTAAAATAAACTTATGAATAAACACTTGTTCATTAGGATCTCATTTTGTGAATATATTGAATTTTTTAGTTATTAAATATCAAGGATTTCATTGAAATTGTACCTTTAGCATAATATATCATATATAACCTATATATAGTGTCCTTTAACTATTAAAACTACATAAATGAGCTTTTTTAACAACAAAATTAACAAAATAAAAAATGGTCATTATAGATAAAATAAATGTACCAAATACATACAACATTATAATAACAGAAAACAAAGGAATAATACTTTTAAAATAAATGTAAAAATGATATTTAATATATTATATAATTAATATGACCTGATTATATAATAGTTTATATGAAATTTGAAGAAAATTGTTACTCATGGTATGTGTTCCTTTCTAAACCTCTATTCTCTTCAACTGATGATCCGTATTTTTTTTTGTTATCATATGTGTATCTTAACTGAGTTATTTAATGTATACCATACTATTTTAACATAATTTTTTATTAATATATTTTTTCCACTCTTTTCATAATGATTAAATTCCCATACGTTAATTTTTTCCTAGTTTTTTATTTATCCCCCTCTTTGTTCATGTGGTTGTGTTCTTTTCCACCCTCCTTTTGTGATTCTTTTTATTTATTCTTTTCTAATATTATTACTCAATAACATTTATTATATATATATATATATATATATTTAGTTAATTTTAGTTATTACTCTAATTTTCATTTTTTAATGTGCCTATAAATAAATCCATTAATTTATTATATTTGATTCTTTTCTTATGTATCTACTTTTCCCCTAAATTATTTTTTTTCTACTCCTATATTATAAATATTATTTTCTCGATGTTATTTTTACAAAATTAAAGATGTTTTAATATGAAACATGATGGAATATTTATGGTTATACAGAATCTATATTCCCATATAAATTGTAGTTTATATTTTTACTATTTCATAAAATGTCTACGAAATAGTATGAATTCATAACTTCTTATTCGTCATTTCATAGGTCTATTTACGTGACTTAATAATTTATTATATTGAAACTAATATTTAATTATATTATAAATTTTTATTATAAATTAGTACATTATTTTTCAGGGATTCTACACAATACCATTTTTATTAACTATTAGTGTACTTTTTATGTTACACGTTTATATATAATTGGTTTGTTTCATGATTTTACTTTATCATTCATTACCTTCTATGTGGAACTCTTTACATAAACTTCATTTGTAGCTTCAGGGAGGGGTGGAATAAATATGTTTATAATTTTCTTCAATATCAAGAACAATTTAATATGACATTTGAATTTGAAAATACACCTTGATTATGTTTTGCAGGTCACTCATAAGAACATTCAAATACTATAAGTTAAAATAACACCTTCACAATGATATTACATGGTTCAATTGAACATGGATGAATAATATAAATGATGTATTGATATTTTAAATAATCACTTCATCACTACAATGTGAATATATTATTTAATATAATATGACTACATATCCAATGCCCCCCACCACTTCATCTCTTCTGCTAAATACTTTCTAAGAGGAAAAAAAATCACATCAAAATATAGTTCATCTACAAATATATATTAATAAGTGGTATAACACAGAAACAAAAATCAGTGTGCCATGTAATTTTATGTTCATCACTTCCCTATCCTCAATTACCTAATAAATTCCACTCCACTCCAAATTATTATATATATTAGAACCCAATTCAATGAAACACAATATTTGAATTCAAGATATCAAATATTTACAACCACTATGTCTTTTCAACTTAATTTCCCTACATGTTATGTTTCCCTATTTTTGGTGATTTTTCTTCAACTGTACACTAGATTCATATATTTCTAGTGATTTTTATAAAATCAATATTTGATATTTAGTCAATAATAAGATTACAAAATTCCTTACAATGAGTCCCACAATTCTATTATCTAATTTTTAGATATTTACTATTTAAATTAAATTAAATAATTTATTACTATAAAAAATTTACTAAATATACAACTAAAATTTAAATCATCCAATTTGTACAAATTATTTTCTTTCTATAAATTACTAGATAAAAAAATATCATGTCATAGAAAATTAACGTCTTTTTTAGTTTTCTTAATCTATATGTATCATCACAACATGACGCTAAAATTCATGATGGGTCTACAATTTGTTATTATGTAGACCTATACTCAACTATCATGTCCATTATTTTTATGTTTTAAACAGAAATGAAAATTTTCATTAATCGTGTAGTGGAAATGGGAATCACATGGTGATCCAAATCATCAATGAAAACCAGTATAAACCTTTACTATCTTTGAATTTATACTTTATTCATGTCCGAAAATTTATTTTTGTGGTTATTATAATTTAAGTTTATTTTTTATATTAAAATGTGATCAATTAATTTAATCATAAACATCTACACTATATATTATGTGATTTAATTCAATTGAATGAGAATCTATTGAAATATAGAACATCAATACTATATATAATCGTTTTCACTACATTACCATTATGTCATGGTATGAAAACCGCATATGTATGAAATTTTCATCTCATCAGATAAATTTGGCCTCATAGATCATCATTACATATTCCTATGAGATATTAGACTTTTTTATTTTTCTAAAAGAAAATACCATCACAAAAGGATCATTATTATTTTTCTATGATATCTCTCTATAATACCCATAATATTTATATAGTATCACCATTTATCATAATAATACTCTAAATTAATTATTTTATATCAAAAATCCTCTAATGAAATCCAACATATATCAAATTGAAAAAAAAATCAATCATCAAGACATATGGATTTAATATTACCCCCCTTGGATATTTTTGTTAATAATAAATTGCCTCAATAAATTATAATTATAACCATGATCACCATGAATTTAAAATCCAATGATCCCCCTATATTCATTCCCTTCATTTGATTACAAAATTGAACATGAATTTCGTTCCCCACTACGGTTTTATCCATGATTCCAAGAACAAAACAAAGGGTCATTAAAAAATTGTTTATGCTGACATATGTTAGATATCACTGAAGTAAATAAGATACAGTGATAAATTATATAGTTATATCATTATATATATTTTCAATATTATTTTTTCTACCAATTATTTAATTATTTTTTCTCCTAGTATCATATTACACCAAATATATGATAAGATCATACAATAATAAATAATAACAAAATAATTCCATTTCTATAACATGGAGATGGAATTTTCGAACCTATATTTTGAAATGGTTGGTTATACTCTGAGTTTTATGGGATTCTTCTCGAATTTTTTTTTGAACAAGTGGTTTAGAAAATATATCTATTTTTTATTCTCTGTTCAAAGAAACACTAGATTTATTGTGTTTTTCTCATGATTTTCCATCATAAAGTGATATGAGTTCTCAAATTCCATTACATAATACTAGGAAATTTAAATCATTATTTTATCTATACTATTATATTTATTACACCTAGTTTACATCTATTGTTGGACCACATCTTAAGAATTATCCAACGAATATTTTATCCACACCTACTATATTCATTCCATAATAGTTGAAATATATTCTACCTCCACTATACTCTTGGATAGACAATCCAATTTCATAAATATCCAAAAAATAATGTTTCATAGTCATTAAATATGATATGTTTATGGTTTTTAGATATATAATATCTCCATCGTATTCATCATTAAAAAAGAATAAAATATATAAATTTTCTCACCCAAAAAAATAAACCAAAATTTAGTGTCCCCTAAATATACTTCATTATTTTTTTCAATTCAAAAAATATTTTATTTAATTTGATAACTTAGATATCATGATATGATGATTGAAATATAAAAAGACATCAGAAAAACTCTCATAAGTTAATGTAAACATCCAATAAATATTCTATAAAATTATGGGAAACACAATCACTATTTTTATGCTTTCAAAATTTTATTACAAATGAAATTAGAGTTTAAACTTTTATCATTCATTATTTATGAATTTATTTTTTAGATATATTATTTATTATACATATTATATGTATATGTGTCCTTAATTTTTATAATTTTTCAATCCAAGAATGAATATTAATTCTCACATCATTAACATTTGATGTTTTTAACACATGAAATGTCCAATATTTCATAATGACTTATGCTTTTTTCCAAGAAAAATAATATCAAACACATACAAAATCACCATGAAGGATTCCTCATATTTTATTTACACATAATGGTTGTGATAATTTCACCCATTTTGAAATCTATTTTTCAAAAAATGAGTTAAAACTTTCATACTAAGGCCAATATAGATTGATTAGTCTATTAAATGGATTTTTAAAGATAATTACCTTCTAATCATAAATAATAATAATAAATCCTACTATTATATATATATATATATATAATTTTTTGACAAATAATCCATTTCTAAATATTAAATTGACACCTATTTAATAAACTATAGACTAAATTTCTATAGCCACTTCTATAGAGAGCCTTACTGGCTACATTCTGGTAATCATATAAAATGCTTCCATAATGTTAGGGACAATACTAGACCCAACAAGGACCCACTTGAACTATCATGATGTCAAGTTTGATACCCTATGCCTACCTATATTAGGTTATGCACTAATAAATATTCATGATCAATCATGATACAAAATATAATATTAATTTATATATATCAACCCCTAAAATATATACACCTATAATGTATAATATATTAATAGTATGGAATATATATAAATATATATATATAGTTCAACAAACATTATATAATAGATTTATGACACACCAGGTATTCATAGGTCACATTATGGAAGATACAATGAACAATATCATTAAAAAGCCTCATACTCTAGTAATATTCTTCTCACATCATGTACTCATGTTATTATCTCTAGTGATAAGATTCATTGAAAAAATCATAGAACCCCCAAGATCCCTAAAAAGGAAAAAATGTTCACTAGGCCTTATATTAAAATAATACAAACAATCACAATGTTTGGAATGTTTTTTATACTTAAAAATCATTTACACAACTACAATATATACGAGTATAAAACCCATGGAATGGATTGTATTAACATAGCCATTAAGACATAAACAAACTAAAAATATATATTAATATGTTGACTCAATTATCCTAATATTAAGGATTAATTGGAGGAAGGAAATAAATAATAATTAATATATTCATTAAAACAAGGAATCTGTATGAATAAAGGGAGTCCTTAATCATCACAACTCTATTCTTTGATAGTCTCACCACATAATAGAAAATATAATCTATAATAATTGATGTGTTTATAATGTCTAATGTCAATGGAAAACTATATAACTCAATACATTGTAATCCAATGGGGGTATTGAGGGTCATATTCTCTAATTATTATTATACTACTCATTCTCCCCAACATCTACACTACTGCCTAAATCAGTGTTGGGAAGGAAGATGAAAATTTAAAAATTCCCAAAAGATAGGGGATAACTATTCCCATGATTTCACAAATATCATTAAATTGATAAACCATCTGATAATTCATTCAAAATAACCCACATAACCTGATGAAAAAAAGAGTTCATTACCTCATTGGATAACACCTCAATTGTGGGAGAAACAACTCTAGCGGAGGACTAACACCCCATCTATGATCTATGGTGATGAAGTATCAAATCCACATAAACTGGACTCCCTTGCTAGGTTTTTTGATAAAGATTACTAACCATATTTAAATAATGGATATGGACAACCACTAATTGACATAACTGTGCTTGCTAGGGATTATCAATCTCAATATCACATCACAAATCATAGTTGGACTGTATACATGAACATCCAATGTTGAGGAAAATGAGATACATGAATTTACTCCCATATCATGTATGATATCAAGGTTAGTTACATAATAGTGTTCTATGTGGAAAAAATTTACTCTAGACTACTCATATATCACATCTATATTTATAGAAAATATATATAACAAGTAATAAATATGGAAGTAGTACATGATGTGTGTTTTTTATTAAGGGATTTTTTTCAGTTTAGAAATAAAATATTTAACTATAATAATGGATACACCATTTAAAAGTATTTGACACTATAGAGGTCCTCTATTGGAATCGAAATTTATGTTTTTTATAATGTCATACTATTGTGATACCCACATCCTTGAATTGTACATTTACGTGATAGTAGTTCCGAAAAAATGATAGGTTGAGTTTTTAGGAGAAATGAAGGTTGGAGTGGTTTTTGGAGAAGGCATTATATCTTTTTTACTCTCATGGATGGATGGGATAAACTGATATCGTGATGGAAAAGACAAATTCCACAGTGTTTTGGGATAAATTTGATGATGATTTTACCATTTGGATTTTCACATCATATATTATGTCATGGTATGTTGTAAAATTCCATCCATGAGATAGATAAGGACAACTGGGCCACTATACATCCCATGGACCAGTATCCATAAGGGATGTGGGGGATGAATTACATGGAATAGCCCACAGGGTACTATAACAATGAGTGTTTTTATGAGAACTGAAATTATTTATGATCTTAATCTCATCACAATAACTATCATCTCTAATCTATCATAACTCTCTACCAGAAGCCACAATCACCTATGTCAAACGTTGAAAGTTCATTTTACACAAATATTTGGATACATGTGTGAATCTAATTCATCTAAACATTATCATACTCATGATAATCTATCATTAGTTACATTCGAATAAGATTGACTCATTTATCACCACCCATTATCACCACAATCTACATATTCTTCCCTACACCATGATCCTAAAAATCAATATCATATCAAACTGTAATAGTTCCAACATCTAAAAAAAGAAATACGATTCATATTTAGTTAAACTATCGACCCATGTGATGGTTGGTGATGATTGTTCACTGTAAATAGGATCCAAAATAATAAAAGTTAGTTAGTAGAATTATTGTACACCTTAAAAATCACTCAAATAAAATAACAAAATGACTGATACATTGAGGAATTATTAATTGGAAAATCACACATTGGGATTGGGTAGAATTCATTTTATAATCATGATAAGAAAAAATGACAACGTAGGAAAGAATATACCCAGAGAACAATCAATCTAGATAAAATTAGTTATCCCATAAAAATTATCATGTGTAAAAATAATCAATATAAATGAAATATCATAATAAATATATCATTTGTTTTGTGTCACGACAATCTGGAAGTATCCTTAACTTACGGTGAACCCCATATCCTCTGTTATATTATTACAACATGACAATCCTCACATCTATTTGACCAAATATTTGTCCCCATTCATTCAATCACTCATTACTTCCACCATGAACCACCCCTTCCATTCTCATGTTCATATGGTTATATCAATGATGAAATTGGAAAAAACTAAGGTAGTCATAGCACATAATATTTATGGACTCCACAAAGGATTTATTCATATATTAATCAATTAATTAATCCACCAACACTTGATAAAAACTAAGAGTCCTAGTTCAAATGAAACTAACATCAATCATATGGGAAAAGGCATATTATATATCCAAATGTGGTGTCAATTTACACTTATATTACCCTACATTGAGTAAAAATCATAATTACCATGATTGTATAATTGTGTCCAAAATTTTTTATTTCTATATGTAATATTTTTTTATTGAGTCCCTATCCGGAATATGACTCCTCTTCATATTTGGATAGATGTAAGCACCATATCATGTTATTAATTAAGTAATCATATAATTTTTTTAAAGTCATGGTGTGGAGTAAAATTAATGTTTTACCCCATGGAAGGTCTTAATACTCTAAAATTCAAATGTTATTTTAGAAATAATAAGGAAATGGTTAGATTAATACATTTTGTGAGCATGTAAACCTATTAATCCAAAAATTCTGAAAGAAATATGTCTCTATTATAAATGACTTTAAAAAACTTTATCGTATGTAAATTACCAACCATCATACATAATGTTTTTTATTAAAATATGTGAGCACTAAGATAGCATGGTATGTATATGACTAGTATGTAAATATAATCATTGATTGATAATGATTCCATCATTGGAACTTCTTAAAAAATGTATTTAGAATCATAAATCCTCTCTATGAAAGTTTATTCATGTCTTTAATCCCAAAATCTATCTCTATATAAATTTTATTCCACAAAATGGGATGAAAATCATTAACCGGCATCCCAAAGTCATGTGATAAGGGTTTGTTGAGAAGATTAAATAAGGTTTTATATCTTTTCTCAAAAATCATAGTGATCATTTAAAATTTTTATTAAATGATAGAAATATGTCTACATTACACAGTACCACTAAACATTTTAAAAAAATTCATTCTGACGCCATTAAATTTATGAGAATTCATGAAAGTTGGTATCCAAATTATCTCATATATCAAGATCTACAAACTAGGAAAAATAAAAATTACATCTAGCCTATTGAACTAGTGAAACCTATGACTTTTTTCCAAAACATTATAAGAATATTTTATGAGTTCTCTAATCTTCATCTTATTGTGTCATAATATTTCAATCATAATTGATCAAAATAATGTATCATTATTTTTTCATGTTCTAAAAATATATTAATTATAACATTATATAAAATAATACCCATATAAAACCTATCCCCACACTATAAACTCTTGGGATGTTTAAACCACTATAATTTGAAGTGAGTGATCCTATATATTTTATTTCTATTTTCTATTGGGTATGGACCCCAGACAACAATTTCTTATTCATTATAACACCAAAATATAATTATAATTACTCCTTATATATCACAAATCATAGATTCCATAGGTTAGGAACACCAAAAACGATTAACTAGGCATTTCTTTCAAAAAAATGATATTAAGAGGGGTATATTGTGAGAATACTTTTCATAATAAATAGAAATTATTAATATGGATCCTCCATCTACCAAGGGAAGTTACTAATATGAACTCTACCATTACAAAACACATATTTGATTCATTATATAGAACTATCACTAATTTAGAAACAAGAAAAATTAATATTTAATATCTTCACCCTCTCTAAAATAATGTATAGTATATAACCACAACATATTGTTTAGATGGGAGAAATATCCCTCTCTACACATAAAAATCAACTAGATCTAAGATAAATTTTTACTATCCTCCACCATCACCTAAACAATATCCACTATTATCTGTTACTAACCACCACACCATTACTTCACCAATATTTTTTCATCCACTAAAACTTATTTATCCTTATGAAATAAAATATATCTAAATGAAAAATAGTCCTATAATATGTGGTTTTACTATACATGAATCACATTAATGATTATACTATAGAAATTCATTGAACATCTAATGAGTATATTTTCAAATATATTATAAAGGTCATTAGTGAACATTCTTATAAAAACTACAATGATTCTCATCATTCCAATCCATAACACGAAAAAGATAACATTGAAACGTTGTTTAGCCTCTCATTAAGATGAAATTGTGGGCCACAATTCTATATCATTCATCCACTCTAAAATATTTATAGGAAGTGAATCTAAAAAAAGAACATAGATAATATATCTAGCCATACAATCTCATTAGTATCTAACCACTTATAAATTTTTTTTGCTCCAATAACCCCTCCCATATAGGAAAAACACTTAACAAAAACATTTTAAACTAAATTTAACAAAAATACATAGATAAATCCATAATCTAATAATAAATAACATTTGAAACATTTTTAGCTATGAATTGATAACCCTATTTTTCAATTCGATGATTTTTCATCACTATTAATGGATAAGAGAATAAAAATAATTTCACCCACATCTCTTACTCCAATGATAAGAATGGTCTAATGGGGGATTTCATTTACATCTCCTACTCCAAGACATTCAGGTAGCAAACATATTTCATTTCTATAACATTTATTTTGACAGTCCCTAATGGGAGAAAAAAATACCATGAATAATAACTATGGATTCTAGATCATATACATCGGTCACAGGAATTAGCGCACAACTCTTTCAATTAGAATCCTATGAATGATATAAAATAACAAAGGGTAGTGATTATAGTTGTGTAATAATGTATCATTCATATATTATAGCTCTAAAAACAACACTACTTCCTCCAAATAACACTTCAATAGCCATAAAGTCCACATTTTTTAGGCCCAATAACATGTTGGTTTCATATCTCAACACCATATAAAATATCTATGTCCTTCCATGGAACTAATCTAGTTTTTTTCAGATAATATATAAAAATATTCATATAGCTAGGGAAAATTATCAAAAGAAATACTCAACTAATAATAATTGATTGGAATTCATTGACATATTTGGAATTGCATGTAAAACCCCATATATCATTAACCCTCCATGAATATTATCAATATGATCTAATGTACCTGAATAATACACCTACAAAAATATATACATGATATAGCTGATTTGGATTGGGGTCATCAACTCCTACCCATACATGTGCATGCTTCCCCAGGGAATGTCCAAATTCCGTGGACAAAACTACATTTTTTATAAATGATCCAACCCCAACCATGCTAGTAAATTCCATTCATACGTTCTAGTAAAAAAAATCTTCCTCCAATGACTTAATATTTTTTGAAGGAACATAAGTTTAGAATACACATTATGTCATAAGGTGTACGAAAAATAAAAAATATATAAGTTGTGGACTCTATAAAAGATATCTAAAACACACCCATATTTCAAAATAGTTTATTAGAGAACCCACACCTTTGTATCTTGAAAAATAATATATGTTTATATACACTCTCACAACATGTTATCCATTATGTTCCTTGGAGGGACATGTGCCTTGGTATCCACAAAGTTCTCATGGTGGTTACCATGTGAGTATCACCTAAAGAACTGAAATTCATATGTGTAGTCCCAGTACTTGAATGTGTTATACAACATCTATATCACACCTCTAGTAAAATAAATGTAATAAACTAAATAAATATATTCAAAATGATCTATCCTTTATCCATGTTCATTATTTGAATTGGTAAAACCATTTATTAAATTTGGTGAACCAGAATGGATTATTGGTTATTCATATGTGATGAAATATGAAGGACGTATTGAATCATAATTGACCACTATATAAAATATACACTAAAACTCATGTACTATGGAATGATTTCACAGAACTATTAATTGGATAACATGTTATCAATGTGTTGGTTAATGGATATATCAATTTACATATGTACACTAGTGTTTGTGATCTAATAACCTTGTTCAAGACTCCATTAACATCATTCCCTAAAATTACCAAATGATTCCTCAAATGGAATCGGAATCCAATAATTATACATAGATCAAACTATGTATTATACCACTTTTATGTGATGTATTCCACTAAGGCCCATGGTAATCCAAGATTGACACCAAAATAATTCCTTTGATAGACCTGATTTTGGTGAGTTTCACTAATAATACATGATTTACATCATGGGAGGCCATAAACTATATCATCAAAGAAAAGATACATACATTTGATGCATAATAAACTAAAACTATTATAGGATGTATATTTGTAATCAACATAAATGTATAAGACATATTAATGATATATTATTTATGAATACATCACTACAATAAAAAATTAAATGAACCATACAACTAAAAATCCTATGAAATAAGCATATAAATGAAATGGGAATTGTCTTTCTCACTATATATTCTTTATGAACAATATGAAACCATAATGATCTCCACCTAAATAGAGGTCCGCTACTCTCCATCAAATAACACCATGAATCTAAATGGGTTTCGTTTAAATAATCAACACTAGATTTACAACTAAAAAGGATATCCCTAATGTTATGTATCATCTATACATACAAATAATTTATGGGAAAAATCATATATACGGTAGATTATTAGCATTCTTTGAAAGAAAATACAAATACACCCAATAAGACACAAAATAAAAATCATTCCCATTTCTATTTGAAAGAATGAGTTACTAGGATGATGACATTTAAGAAAAATCAATATATAATATACAAATAGGATTCATTATAAAATTAGGGAAGACCCAATCATCACTAATCTTACCATGATAATGTATACCAAAAAAGAAAATAAAAAGTCCAATATATCTAAATAGTCCATAATGTCTGATGTCGATAGAAAACTATATACAGAATGGGAAGAAAACCCATGTTGATCATAAGGGTCCCATTTCCAATAAAACCATATATTAATCATCTTTTCCATTTATTATATAATTAATTATGTCTATAAAGGCAATTTTACTCACTATAGAATAATGATAAAAATATAATTGAGTGAAATACTCATTATTTCATCCATATCATACAATTTATGATCATTGAATAATTTCCAATGACGTATGATCATAAAAAATAAAGGGAAATATGTATTTTATTAGAATACACGACAATTCTGGGGGGGGGGAATACACCCTAGTAGAGGACCCCAGCACCACCCCACCACTATGAAATATAGGTAAAAACCCATAGAAGGATTATGCAAGCCCACTATTTATGAGGATGAGTAGAAATACTATCAACATAAGTGATTTTTGGGACTTATTATTAGACATAACCATTATTACAAGTTAGTACATAACGCAATGAAACTATGGAGGTCATGCTTAGCACTTAATATCATATATATGTTTTTGAGGAGAATAATGTTATCACATCACCTAAAATATCTTATTTTTTATGTATGTAAATTCCACCAACACATTCTATATAGAAAAGTAATCATGATAAAATATTCACAATCAGAAATTTGTTTTATGAAAAATGAAATAAAATATTTTAATGATATAGAAGAATTAGATAGTGTGTGTTGGAGTTTTAGGGTATTCTGGTTGTATTGAATGAAAATAATTGTTTTTAATATATATAAACCATGTCTATTATATCACTATATTATAGAGGGTATCATTAATTAGAAAACCCTTTTTTATCTTTATGTATTCAAAAGATATAGTTGTCTCTATTCTATAAATATAATTTAATATAGTGTCTAGATAAAGATGGGTGGAGCTATTGGATGAAATAAGGGTGGTTGAATTACTTATTCCCATTTTGATACTAGTGGAGGGCTTCATAGCTTGATATACCTAAGGAAAAAAAGTTATATATATTCCATGTTTTTATTATATAGTCCATTTTAATGGGACATGATGCAGTATCATACTATCGTGTGTGGAAATATTTTTTTTTTGATAAAATAATAGGGAACCATGTTATGGTAATTCCCATGTCCAAGTTTAAACTATATCTATGTGGGGGATTCCATGAAATAAAAAAATGTGACACCATGATATGGAGGGTTCACACAAGAACTAACCTTAATTTCTATATTTACATTGATGTCACCATTTAGGGAAATTATCAACTCAACATTTTCTCCCATCCAACATTAAGGGATATCTACCATATAATGATCATTATTGAAAATTTTTTCTAAAATAGATTCTTTATTCCCCCTGCATGTAATCATATGCATAATCTACCACCATCGACATCCATCAAATCACATTGACTCATATAATTCCACTAATTTTAACCATCATACAATGATTCTACTATATGTCATGATCATAAGTATCAATCCATTGTAAAATGGTTTTAGTCTCAATATTTAATAACACGTTTATTTAATTCATAGTTTTTTGAATAAAAGAAAACTAATCAATAGATGCAGGTTTTTGTCATTACATAGAGGATGTAAAATATATAACAATGGATTGTTTTATTACCAAAAACATAAAGTATCATTCATATCCCAATACATAATGAGAAAAATATAATTCCCACATTATGAATTTTATCATGGGTCATTGAATAACACTTTTTTGAATAATTCCTCAGAACTATGTTATAGAATAGAAGAAAATTTTATAATAACAATATCACTAAGTGGAAATACTTAATCTTTTAATAATCAAAATGGAAATATTAAGAGTGGTTAGACATATTTAATAGTAAATGTATCTTTATAATAAAAAATGAACAAGAGAAAAATTTCTACTTTATAAATATTTATTATCACATTAATTCTATTGTAACTTCCACATGACCTGTCTATCGATATCTCTGATGATTTGGACCCTTCAATTAGAACAATAATTGATACCATAAAAACAACCATATCTCCCTCTAACATATTGGGTTATCCCTATAAAAAATAGTTAACCAAAGATAATATTCATAACATTATATATATAAACCCATTTGAGGTGTTTTCAATATCTGTATCAATTATTTAATGAAATTTATTATTTATTCCTCCAATATTGGAAAATACCCAAATTTCTTTGCATGAGTGAATATAAACCCTCTATTATAGGAAAACATATTAAATATTCAAACAAGATATTTTATTTCGCAATCTATAAATTATTTAAAATGAAAACCATAATTTCAATAATAAACATAAATGGACTAAAATTAATATTTTATTACATAATATATTTTTACCTAGGCTCCTCAATGTTTGGAATTCTACCTAGATCTTCTTAAGAGTAAACACTATACCTTATAATAAATAAATCCAACGTATAATTTTTTAGGCCAACTTCTACTGTAAATTTTCCTTTTTTATTCATAAGATGTTCACTGATTATTAATCTAAAATCAAATAGAATTATGAATAGGAAAAAATATTGATCACTATTGTCAAGTAATTTCATTTTTTTCATAACAATTAATAACATATCATAACTTATTTCAAATCACTCTCTATGTTTATCAAGATGGATTTATAAGTCCCTCTTTGAACTCATTACATTATGTTTTCTAGTTCTATTCATAACTACTTATTCTTATTATTATTTTTCTAACTAGTTATTTATGTATTTCACTTATGATTCCTCTTTTTAGCCATATTAAAATGTAATTTAATATACCTCATATAATAAAGTAGTGTTCTCTATAATCCTAATTGTTTTAGATTACACTGAAGAATATTTATGTATAATAATGTTTCATAGAAAATGTAATCTTGAATTCATCTTTACTAATTCACATGTTAACTCCTTCAACCAAAAAATACATATAATTATACATGAAAAATAATATCTAGCATAGCGATTTTAAATTCATCTAAATACAAAATCATATATTGTTCCTTTTCAAGAATATATTTTCTAGAATTTTATTTTACATAATATTATATGATATTCAGATCGATAATTTTACTTTATTTTAACACATTTATTAATAGATTTATAGGATTTAATCTTAAACATGTATCCCAAAATTGTATCTTAATCTGCAACATAGACTTGTTTTACATAATATAACTCATTATTGTAATTGAATAAATTTTTTTCTATGATATTATTCAATGTGGGCTTCATTATTTCGACATTTAATATGGTGTACTCAATTATCTTTGATAGTGAAACATTAATTATGAGGGTATACACAATATTATAAAAATACTTGCTAATAGTGTTTTTATAATATAATAAAAATACTTTCTATTTTATTCTATAATTTTTTTTCAATTTATATGGTAAAAATATATCTACTTTCGTTATCATAAGGGTAACATATCCCACCCTATTAATTTTATTGACAAATAGAATGAAATAATTCTCACTATATGTTCTAACATAATTTCATGGATAATATACATTAGTGTGGACTAGATTTAAAACATACAAGGCCCACTTATTCTTTATATGGATATGATTATTCACCAATATTCTCCTTAAACTGGATTAAAAAATATTTTAATTTTTCCTCTTCAGTAATTGAAATTCAATAATATCTATCAACTTTGATAGATTCTCCATACTCTATTGATTAATGATTCCAAGACTCCAGTTCGATAAAATTTACTTCCCATCTATAATAATATAAAAACTATTCACATTGATATCCACCATATATTCCATCCAATTTATTTCCAAACTTTTAGAAGAGAAGTTCAATCATTTATATTAATATTTTATCTTTTTTATTGAATATGACTTTCATATCCATGTATGAATGTGGGATTTAAAAAAATAAATTATATTATAAACAATCAATAAAGGGAAAATCAATTTTGATCAACTCATCCCCAACTATAAAAGTATTATTAATCCCTTTGATCATCAAAGATCAATATTTTCCAATCCTTAAAAATACCATTAAAATTTTGTTGAGGAATATTGATTAGGTTCATGTTACCCATCTTGTGGGATGAAAACCCATTATCATAAATATATATAATAATATTCATTGTATATTTCAATGTTACCTAAAAAATTACATTTTCTTTCAGATTAGAAATACTCATTTTTCATGAAATTAATGAATTTTTTTAAATATATGTTGTTCTATTATCATATTACATAGTTTAAGAAATAATTTCATATTTCAATTATTACAATGGAAAAATTGTACTTCCCATAGGAATTTAATTTCATTTTCTAGTGTATATGATTATTTTTCATATATTAGAAACACATCCCCTTCTTTTACTTGAATTTCAAAATTTATACCCATATACATAATATATTAATAATATCCATAAAATGTGTATTTATTCCAAATTAAAAAGTTATGATCAGTTTTTTTTAATCAAAAAATTTCTTCTTTTCTTCTAAATCATTCAAAAAAAACCAAAATTTTATATTTTTTTGGAAAAAGTAAATATAGAATTATAATATCCTTAGAGAATAAATTTTTTATAACATATCTCCTTATATCCAATTATATTTATTTTTAAATTTAATTATTGAAATAATATTAATATTCAAAACCCCATCCTTTAAATTTATCCACTTTTCACTTCATAATTTTATTCTTCACCTTTCTATGTTATATGACTTTATAAAATACCACTATTACCAATGGAATTATTATTTTAGAACTGTATAATTATCTAAATTTTCATGGGCCTCATTCAACCCTTTCTTGGAATATTATATCCAAAAATCCCAAAATCATTCTTGTTATTTCAAAAATCTATTTTTACTTCTTACTATCATTTTTTTTCAACGAAAATGAATTCAAATTATGTGTCTCAATATACTTAACACTCCCATTATGATATATATTAATAATATCAACCAAAATTTCCCATTATTCTGTATTCAATCTATATTTCAATGGTTCATTTGGTTTTACTAAATCATTTTTGAGTTCAGGTACTACATTGTATAAATGATTAAATTTAAATACATGTTAATGAATATTTCATGAGTGTTTATTTAACAATAAAACAATCTTTTTTATGATTTCATTTTTAGATTAATCTTTTTAAGAGCCATTGAAATTTCCACCATGAGAGAGAAAAAACCTCATTTTGATCATTCTTATCTAGAAATAATATTAATTTCAATACTAAAGCCATCATAGAATATTTTATATACGAGATAAACTTTTTTGGATTCCATATAATGGATATTCTTCATTATGATTTCCAAAATTACTAACCAATACATTTCACTAAATTTTATTTCCACTTGAATATATTAAAATAGTGTTTTATATATACTAGTCAAATATATTTACTTTTTTTAGATTTCAAAATCAACATTCAGTAAAAAATATTATGGTACTCCAAGAAATAATGCTCACAACCATTCCACCACAAACATATTATTAAGATAACATACCCTCAGATATTTCTATACAACTATTAAGTGTACATAGAATAAGAGATACAAAATAATCAACATCATTTTATTTAATTATTGTATCATGAAATTATTTCTTCTCTACTACTTTAATTGATTTTTTTAAAAAATAATATTCTAAACAAATTTCTAGATTCAATTATATTTCATATAGAAATATTTTTTTATAGAACATCAAGAGATAACTCTATAATATATAATTCTCCAAGTATACACACTTTATAGATATAAATTTTAGGCAATATTTTTATAATCAAACTTTTAACATAAATATCATTGATATAAGTACTGATTTCATGAATAAATCCAACCATTTCATTATGATGGTTGATGAATTCATCCCTATTTTCAATTTAGTTCATCGTTAAATAATAAAATATTTTTTGAAGAACATTTAGCTTCCCATCTTTTTCATTATTATCTCATTAATAATTATTAAAATGTATGTAAAAAATTAATTTTGATATTATTATGAAAAACATATCCATGTATATCTATTTACAAAATGATCCTCAAAAGGAATAAACTTTTACTATATTGTCTGTCGACAATTTGTATTCCCCATCCATCATTTCCTTCATGAAGAATCAAATTCATTAATTATATGATGTGTTTATAAATTAAATCAGGAATTAATGTTCATAAATGAGTTAAGAATATATTTTTTAACACATGAAAATTACTGCCACTAGATAGATGTACAATATCTCATTTAAAAATGTTTCCATGATGATAAATAACTCTAATAGTCTCCAAGAAATTAACCTACGGATCTTATATTGTTCCTCATATCCAATAACCCTATTGAAAACATTTTGTATTGGGGGGGGGGATTTGTGGGGAATGAAATTTCCTATATTTTGAGATTAAGTATATATTATTTACAGATTTTAAAATATATATTGAATGTGTATCATTGATCACATTTAAGAACATGTGGATACAAGAAAAAATAAATTACCGAGACATTGAATTTACTTAGATCAGTCACACTCTTATATAATTAAGGATAACATACAAAAACAAATTTGGAATTACATATAGTCACTAATTAATTAGTCTATTAAAAATATTTGTGATAAGATCTCAACTCTACCAAATTACATGGCCAGTTACTTTCTATTACTCCCAACATCAAGAGGGATACAAAATATAATATCTATGTGAAGATAAAATGAAGAAAGATATCAATCAGATGAATTGTATCATACAATAATTAGGGTTATACATGATTTAATTATATTCACTTAATTATCTTAAATGATATACATAATAATAATTTACATACTTGATTTATCTTCACAAAATTACAATTCAATCACAATCCACTAATTAAATTCAAATATTTTAAAAATTACACCACTAATTCAGTTTACATTCCTTCTTCTAATTTTCATTTATCCCTCTTCTATATATCTTTTTTTTCTTCATTATCTGAGGTGAAAATATATCAAATTATTTTTGGAAAATAAAATTCCAAATTCAATCATAAATTAACTACTAACAACCCCTAAAAAATACATGAATTTTAATATCTCCCACTGGGGAAACTAATTTGAAATTGAAAAGATGTATATAAAGTTTATTCAAAAATTTAGAAAAATACCTAATAAAAAAACAAACAATCTATTATAATTATCCTATTAGTGAATTTAAAGGTATGGAGAAACATATCAACGTGTGATAGATAATATTCATTTCTATTTTACATAATCTAGAAGTATCATCAGAACATGACATGGAAATTCACATCATGACACTATTTACTTGAATATGGACCAATCATCAACAATAATGTCCACCATTTTTCATTTATTTTATGAACATTGAAAAAAATTTCCACCATATGTGGTGTTGTAACATGATTCAGGTTTTGATTATGATTTCATTATTAAAATACATAGATCATTAAATATGATGACCATTCATGTTTCATTATAGGAACAATGTCATTATATGGTACATTAATTCAATGATTGATAATTTAATAATTTCATTAATAATTTATTAAATAATATTCCTCCATAACATCTATTATTTTACTCAAATCCATTATTTGAGTTTCTATATACTTAAAAAAAACCCTATATTTTTCATAATATTCTCTATAACATGATAAATATGTCATGGCATGAAATACCCTAATATTTGAATTATTATAAGTGGGAATCACATGTCATGGTTTAGAGTTACCTCATATATTTTTGTATTTTTGGGAATTTCTCCATTCTATATTCAATAATCATCATGGGGAGACCATTGTTCTTACACTATAATATGTTCCTATAATATTAAAAATATGCAAAGAAAATTTCCTACCACTAAAGGATGACTCCAAACATAATATAACATATCAAAAAACCGCAAATGTAATCCAATAAAAAATCCAATAATTGCATGCTATGTTTATAATATATATCATGATGTCAGTTCTATCCCGAGATATATATCGCCCAAATTTATTGGGAAATGCCTTATATATTAGGATATTATGTTATGATTTCATAGAAGAGATCCTTTTCTTGTGTTTATGATTACATGATAGTGATAATTTTCCAATTTATATGATCTCTTGTTGGTGCTCCTTGAGCTATGTTTATTAAATCATGGCAATGAGCTTTGTGACATGGAAAACTGGTTCAGTCAATAATAACCTAAACAAGTTTCCATCATGGAATCATTTCCACCTCCCAATACACTAGAGGCATCCAACTAGTATCAAATATCCATTGTTTAATAGTGGGGAGACTATACCCTCATGATCAAAGTGTAATACTTATATTTAAACATAATAAAAAGAGAAAAACATTTGAAATAACGGAACAATTGAAGAGAAAAAACCATCATTTCAATAGTTATGGACTTTCATCCAATTTTGTCATATAAAAATGATGATCATGTAATTTAAAAATATTATAATCCAACATAATAAATGTGTTAAAATAATAAAAAGTTTAAATAAATTATCATATATAGCATCACAAAAATAACATGATCATGTGGTCCCCTTGTCATATGCAATAAAAAATATAGAATCAAAGAGAATTAAATTTCCCTTATCCATGCCTCCATCAATGAACTCTATCCAAGTAACCAATATCAGTCTGAATTGGGTGACAGATAGCATTCATTTAACCACAACCAATGGTGTCAATAAAAATTATAGTTTGTTCTTATCATTTGAAGTAGTGTATTAATATAACATGTGTATAAGTAAGAAGAGAAGATGTAATATTGTCTTGTATATCATGTCTCACTATTATCATGAAACTAAATCAAACAGTAAATCAATAAATAATTAAATCATTTATCAATGACCTACTCTTTGTAACCATGTGTTAGGACAACCTGGAGTAGTGAAAAAATCATAAGAATTTTTATTTAAATAGTGTAATGTATATTAAACATAGAAACATGATATGAGGAGAAAAAATGTCTAAAGAATCAAAAAGTGCTTGTATCTAAGGAGTGTAAATTTCCATGGAATCCTAATAAGATAATTTATTAAGATCAGAGTGGTAGAAATTACAATCAAATATAGATGACCTTTTTGAATCAAAACTAGGGAGTAGAAATTTACAAGGAATCCTAAATAGATGAATCCAATGAGTATAAATGTCCATGGAATCTAAATAAACTAATTGAAATAGATACAAGGAGTAAAATTTTTTAGAGAGTCTAAATAAAATATGTGAATCAAATCCTAATAATTGAAATTTCGAAGGCATCCCACAGATTTGGTTGAAAGTATTTTAAATGTCCAATGAATCATAGCATGTCCAGAAAATCATATCTAAGTAGTGGTAATTTCCAATCAATCTAATCATGGTATGTAAACTATGTAAATTAGATCATTGAAGTAGAAATTTCTAACAACATCCTAATAAGTCATGACAATGATATACAAGGATTCAAAATGTCTAAATCAATGTAATATAGTAGTATGAACTAAAGAGTAAAAATTTAGAAGGCATTTTAACAAAATCATACAGCATTTCATAAACCATACATTTAATAATATCATTAATCCCTACATAAGGCCTTTAAAGTAATGGGATTAATCCTTACAAACCTTTTATCTAAAACATAAAATGATCTATAAGCTTCCTACAACCATAGTAATTCTCTAAATTACTATATTCTAGTATCAATCATCATTTATGGTATCAATGCACCCCCAAGGGTTCCATAATCACAGTAAAATGGTAGTTCCTCCCCAATCATAGTTTATTTTTGGGTCAAAAACCATTTTCATTGATGAAATCTGTAATGGTGTGTCTCAAAAATGTTTTTGTCATTTAACACATGGTTATATAAAATTTAAATGAAGATCTCATAATGTATGGTTTGAGGAACAATGATAACTATCTATAAAAAATACATTTTTAAGGAAAATGTATTAAACTCACACCTTAAACAAATAACATAGTACTCATCTAGTCTGAACCTCTTATTGGTTCTAGATTATATAGAAATAGAAAAAAAAATTGAATACCCTGAAAATTGAGGAGGAGAGACTACACTAAAAGAGTGTCACTGATATGAAGGACAGTAGATAATATATTATATAAAAGAGATAACTCCCTATATTAAATCCAATGATCCAACCATATCTTGAATCAGAGCCTGGATAAGAAATATATGGAAAATGATTTGTTGTGCTTCCAAGGGAGCTCTCTATGTGAGATGAAAGGCTTGATATTAGAGAAAAATATGAAAAGTTAATGAGGGTATATCAATTAATTGATTTTGGGAAAATGGTTATTTCCCCATAAAAACATGATCACACAGTCTTTCCACACTATTTTCCAACCTATTTTCCATCAATTCCCCCATTATTTTTGAATTAACCACCCTTGTATGGTCATGGAACATGGTTCAACGAATAGAACATTGACTATGATTTTTCCCTCTGTCAAAAACTATAAGATAATTACATTGTATTTTCTTCTAAGGGTTATATTTTCTTCAAACTGTGTGGCCACTTATAGTGGACTACAGGACAAAACATGGTCTTATCAAACTATTAGGCATTAGCAACCTCATTTTTGTTAACCGCACAGCATAGCTAAAATTTCAAAAATCATGGGCTCCAAGATCTGATGAATCCCCAAACAACCCCATTCACCCTATTGACTAAATAATAATATACATTAGGTCAAACCCAAGAATATAAAATAAAAAAAGGTTTTATACCTCATTGAAATTTTTTTTTGCAAAATATTCCACCATTAAAGCAATTCATCCTCAAATTTCCCTTACAAGGGTGATCAAGAATCATCAGAGAATAACACCAGCCACTAATCATGTACATTATCCTCTAACTCAAAATTATCATACAATATATTGAGGTTCTAACATAGAAACCATACCAAAGGGACTAAGTAGACTTAAATAAACATTATTATATGATAAAAAACATTTATGATTCTACCCCCAATGTTACCTCCTTGGGATGAAATATATGTGATAGATTATAATGATAATGATGAAGTTGTTTTTGGGAAAAAAAATTCCTTGGAATGGTACCACTAAGGTAGGTGAAACCGGTAGGCTACTAGCCATACACTCTCAAACATTTTAAATGGATTAATGAAACGAGGCTATATCTACCCCTATTTCTGAATATGTACCTACCCAAGCCTATATAAAAATTGAAAAAAACCTGACTCCCCACCTTGAACTATAATGGTCAATTGAAAAGATCATTTCATGACCTTTTTCTAGAATAATTAGTCGACATCTTATTCCTTATAATCTAATCCTACTCTGAAATCTCCAAAATGAGATAAGGTAGAAGTACTTTTTCCTATCTTTACCCTAACCATCACATGTGTAAATTACATGGGCTACTCTATAGAACAACATAAAAAGCCATCTATGTAGTATCAAAGAATCTATTATTATAAGTGAACACAGTGATATGTAAGTGTTTCTGTCAGTAACTTCTAAAATCAAGGAAGGATGCTAGAATAATTTCCTCCTAAACATGTATTGTATGGTTAGACTGACCGGTCATCTATGGGAGATAAGATGAACTAAATAATACATATAAACAAAATTCCTTCAACCACCCCCACTATAATCATGTTGATAAATGATAATATATATATGATACAGTAGAATGTGGAATGCCAAAGAGTTATATCTTTTGACGAATGTATAGCCTCCCATGTTAATCCTCCGAAATAGTTGCTCGAATAAGAGGATAATGGAATCCCATTTTTAACCTATCGATGATCACAGATTCAACATCACTTCAATGAGGTAGTCTAGAAATTACCATAACTGAATTCATGGAAGCATCATACCATTTCCTCTCATGAATATAAATTAGAAATAAAATCCTTGATGGTCACAGCTATTCCAACTTTTTCAACCAATAGGTGGAACACAGAGAAACAAACCTAGACTTTACTCTTTCAATGATCAACCACCATAATTGTTGACATAATTGTTAATACATTATGATTCCACTAGGAGAAGCTCAACCCATTTATAGTAATGAATCTCTTGCGTCATATCATCCTATATGACTGCTAGAACCTAGACATGTTTTTAGATGTCAATGATCTTATACTCATCAATAGTCCAACCAAATCAAATATCCTCAACATACATGATCTACCATAGGAAAATTCCCTAGAAATATTATTATTCTCTAATCCTAAATCTCTCTAGAAGAGTGATGATTAACTAACAAGGGTGGGTGGAATAACATCATGTGACTATAATTCAACTCCATGTGCATCTCAAGAAATATTGGCCATTATCTTCCACTAACTACTAGCCTCTAAAAACACCTATGAATGGGTCCTTCAAGTCAGATTATCATCTAATATATTTCCCTTTGTAGGAATAAATGACATATTAATGTCAACAAACTATATGTATTCAAATCACATTTACAGCCAAATATTAATTTCACACTAAGTAAATATGCACCTGAGGCTTTTTGTTACTGTAAACCACAAAATTATCTCTATGTAAATAATTCCTCTAAGGAAAAAATGCTTGAATCATATTTGAAACACGTGATCATATGATCCTTAGTTCTTATCATGTGGCCTCAACTGTTAAGACCCCTTACAATATCAATATGTCCTACTACATCAAAACTAATCCTAGAATGTTGTATGTTGCATCACAACACAATGGGTATCTTTTACCCAAATAATGGAGAATTATTACTAGAACTAATGTCTAGTTCCCTTTCCACTCATGAAAGGGTCTCATTAGTGTGGGGACATACACAGTTCACACCATTCTTAGTCAATCACCATAAGTTGTATTCCTATGTATGTTAAGAGACATATCAAATTCCTTTAACAATAATAAATCCCTAAAAACCATATTTCAATTAAATTCATGGGCTTATACTATGAAACTATAGTTATCATCATATCAGGATCAACTAATACTCCTTTTATTTGTTAATATGACCTCAAAAGATAATCTAATAAATATAAAGTGTTACAATATGATATTTTCTCATAACCAATAAACTTCCATTATTTCCAATATCATATCAATCTGTTAGGGAAATTCATTTTGAGTTGGAGAATACACCATGATATCAGCCATGCATATTACTATAAAAATAATCTGAATTTTTTTTTGGAAAACATAGTTCGTCGGTTCCATTTAAACATATGGGACATTATTTAGACTGAATGTCATTACCAAATACTCATATATATTATACCTATTATAGAATACTATATGAGGCATGTCTGAAAGACAAACACAAGACTAATGATAACCTGAAAAGATGCCAACCATTGATAACACAAACACTCCTTGATTATAGTCAAAGAGATAATCTATACAAGTTAAGGGATACAATTTCTCAACCATCAGCTAATTGAATTTCTAGTACTCCACTCCTAAAAAAGGTTCCACCAAAATTATTAGTGAAAATAAATACATAATCTAATATGAATTTTGAGTTCATAAAGACATATTTTCTTCCAAATCTTCTATATTCCTCTCAAGATCATGCAACTCAGTAGTATCCATCCAATATGGAGGAATGGATATCAGTATATCTCAAGAAAATAGATCAAATGAAAATATACCTATATCTTAGGTTGCAGTCTCAAAAATTCATCTTGGAGAATTTACATGAAATGATTAACCACTGGAGGGATATTGACTTGATGTGATCCTTGATCTTCCAGACATAAGAAAGTAATGTGGGATTTCATCCCACTCATCCCATGATGCTCGGGTCGATCTCATGTTTCATGGACATCTCATTCAGCATTTTAAATAAAAACCACACACTATAGTAATATGTAGCTCACTCAATGGTTATAATATTAAATATTGTTGTGATAGGGAACAAAACATTCAATCCATATCAAGATTTAAATAGTTATCATCTCAAGGAAAAAAGGTCCCATAAAACAAAACCCACCAATGTCTTGGAGGCATTTCCTTCAATTGAATACACTCTCCAATCGTAACCCCAATAGAGAATTAAGTGACATCGTGAAAATTGAAAACATAACATCGTGATAATGTCTGTCCAAAATATTTATTGAGATGAATGAATATGAAGTACCTATAAAAAAAGTTAATATACTAACAAAGATGTTACCGAAATAGTATCTCTAACATTAGAAGGTCCAAATAATCACTCCAAGTGTATCGATTTCACTATATACATATATCATGAACTAGGACATTGAGATTAATCCTAACTAAACTGATTAGGATCTCTTTGATGGATCTGTATATGTTGTGTCTAGCTACATCATCCAAAACAACCACCATGACCTAAATAGTCATTTTCATTCTATCTCCCTTCCTTAGGAGAAGATTGTGACCACAAAAATAAATCATGTGTCAGTACAGACCCTCTCTCACTTGACCCTCAAAGATAAGTCCAGCAAATCCACTCTAAATGGACCATTATTCCATAGTATCGATACTCATCTGGGCTCATGTCAAATTGTCTCCTCATATTCCCATGCCACCCATACTGATGACTGAAAATAAAGCTATCATCACTCTTTCTATAGAAGGTACTCCACTCAAGAGAGGACAAAACATTTCTTGTATTATCACATAATAGAGAGACACTAGGTTTTGAGGCCGATCTATCCTTATCTAACCCCATCCTCTTTTAGGTTTCATTTATTATCTAGTGCTTCATATACTATTTCTAATATAATAGTCTTTGGAAAAATTATTTCGTTTTATTGTATTTCATACCTAATAAAATCATTTAATTTATAATATTTATATACCTCTTCTCCTAATAGAATAAGGGAGAAATGATGTATCTATTAATATTGGATTAATATTCCATAAATAAAATGATTCAATGGTCTAGATACATACATTATTGGGATCTACCATCCTTTAATGGCCAAGGATAAAAATAATCATAAAAGGAATCTGAAAATACCTCGATGATAAATCTTGATGGTGATCTATATGTGTAATCACATCCCTTTATCTCATATAGGAATAACAAATAATATATATAGTGAGATTTATCCTCCTCTTAGTTGGTTTCCCATGATGAACAAAAAAAAAAGCAACATGGTCTTTTACCATTGCACTATAGCTTGTGGTCCTCTATCCTCTAAAACATGTGATGTTGTTGCAATGGGTAATCATGTGTCCACTCTTCCATAGTTGGGGAAGGTTTCAGTTCCCCACAAATAGAATTTATAAAGTGTACGAACCCATCGCAAATCATGGCCTAAACACCCATATCATGTATAATTGGAATTTATAAAAGAGGAATTACTAGTGTTTTTAATGGTGACCTATGGACCACCACTTCTTATGCATAGACTTCACTGCACCCTAGCACATGACTAGATTCCATTTTAGTGGAATATATCTACAAATTACAATTGATTTCTTAATAATTGATATGATAACTATATTAATATGGATATAAAGAAAATAAAAGTACAATACATCCTAAAAATAAGTCACATCCCTCCTTTTACTCATAAATAAATGTCTGGGAGACATACGAGTCCAATAAATGTTCGAGATACTAATTAAATCTTAATGTTGTGGTCTGGTTAGGGTCAATTTTCATTCTATAATTTTAGTGTTCCAGAATATAGATATTGAATTTCATGATATATTGAAAAACAAAATTTTAATTTTAATTTACACCCCTATTTTACAAAATCTAATAATCTCATAATTCAATTTCATTTAATTTCATTCTCCTTAAATTTTATATTCTCTCAAAAAATGATGAACTATATTGACCACCACCTTCAATTTATAAGACCTGATACACATTATAAATTAATATGTGGAAACCCTTTAATCCCAACAAATTTTTTATCAAGTCCTTGCATGAAATTTATAAACCATTTCATGGACATAGAAATAAGGTATCAAAACATGATGCAAATAGTCCTTGTAAAAAGTTTACATGGAATGGAATAATGTGTGACATATAAATTTTTAGGTTCCTTGGATCACGCCGGATGAAAAAACATATTCCATACTTGTTTGAGTGTAAAAATATGTATTCATAAGGAATATCAATAATCCAGAGAATAAGCCACATATAAAGTCCAAAAAACTATAATAAGAATAAATAAGAAAATGATATCCCATAATATGAAATTTTTCTTTTCTTGTACATGGGTTAGCTACCCCATTCATATATCCTTAAAAAATTATAACATAATCATATTCTTCTTTATAATATCACTAGTATATTATGGAAATGAAATGGAAGGGCCTTTAACACCACTTTGTGACACCTGTGACCCAGTCCACTCAATAATAACCAAACACGGTTTTCCACATAAATATAAGAGAGCCTCCCCATATTTTAGAGGTTTCATGCTAGTAGTGAGGTTCCACGGTGAAACAGTGGGGAGACTGTACCCTCATGATTAGTGTATAACATAGTGCATAATCATAACACCAAAAGAAAAAGAATATGAAATAACTACACAACACGGGAATAATGTTCATCGTATAAATTTCTTTGGATTCATATCCAATGTCATCATATTCAAATGATGTCCATGGCCTGATATAAAAATAATGTATACAATATGATACCTAAATCATATGTATTAAAATTCCAAAATTAAACTATCATAGATTTCAAAACTAGCATAGCCCAGAAATGTGATCCCCTGCACCTATTCAACAATCCGTCAACTATCACCAAGAGGTCACATTCCACTAAACCTAACTATATACATGATGACTATCATGGTACCCAATGGCATCCCAAATATGGATTAACATTAGTATTATTATTCCCCCATCAATGTTATCTATAACAAGTCCAGTCTGTTCATATATTACATACTAGGGAGAATATATAACATAAGTAGTTGTAATAAATGAATAAGTAATAGAATCTATAAAATCATGTATTACATTTACTGAACAATTAAATCATAATGTCTACCTATAAAGCATTGAAAGAATATTCAATATCATATTCACTGTAACTGTGTGTCTTTTCTAGATAGGATATGGTTGAGGAGTTAGAATGTCAATTGTATTCAAGTAGTCTAATTAAAATAAGTAAATATGATCCAAGGAGTATAAATATTCATGTCACCCTAAATGGGACGGATATTGGAAATATAAATTTTCACGAGATCCTAGTAAAATTATTAAATAGGATACAAGGAGTAGAAATATCAGAACCACCCTAAAAAACTATGTGAATATGATCAATGGTGTAAAAATTTACATTTATTTATAAAGTGTCAAAACTGAGGATTATAAAAGTATAAGGAAAAAATTATGTGAATGAGAACCAAGTTATAGAAATATCTATATTCTATTAAAGTGTTGGATCCAAGGATAATTCATTTTCAAGGATTCGTAGTATGTCTAATATATTGGATATAAGGAGTAGTGATGTATATGAATCATATCATGGATAATAAATTATTCATATTGTGTCTTTGGAGTATAAAGGTCCAATAAAATTCTATGAAGACAATTAAATGTCATACAGGGATGATAAATGTTAATGGAATCCTAATATAGTTGTCAGATCTAAGGCATAGAAGTTTCTATGTCTTCGTAACCAAATTATTCATAATTTCATAAACCATTCATTTAATAAATTCAGTTATCCATTCATAAACATATGCAAGCCAATGGATTTTCAATTATTTACCTTTTATCTACAAATTAAATGGTCTTACAATGTTATTAGAACCATAAAAAATTCTTCTAATTACATTATTAAATTATCAATTTTGAAAAATATATTAGATGTAACCTAAATGTGTAATAATAATTGTAAAAGGTGGAACCAACCACATAGGTGGTTGAGGTTGAGGTTGAAATCCTTCATTCATTGATGACAGGTTTCATGAAATTAATGAAAATGTTTTTATAATTTAAATCAAGGTTTTATTACTTTAGAAATAACATACCAAAGAGTACATCATGTGTCCCACTGGAAACTAGAAATAAAAAACATTAAATATTGGGAAATGGCATAAAAACACACTCTATGACCATTGAGGAGTTCTCATTCCATCTCAACCACTAATTTTATCTACATCAAAATAAAATGGAATGGTCAAAGAACTCCCTCATCTTATGGAATAATAACCTATTCTTAAATATAATCACATATAGAAAGGAAAATATTTAAAGGAGACTAATGAATTGAAAACACATTAGAACACATGAAAACATTGAATTGATCTTCATTCAGAGTTCAGATTATAGAGAAATAGAAAATCCAAGGATAATATGATATTGGAGATCCCAATGAGAAAATAATGTATGTGAACTATTTGGAAATAGGAAAGGATGAGTATGGATTAAATGTTAATTGAATTAGGGGTAAAAAATCATTTTCATTTTAAAAACTTGGTATTAATTTTTTCCCACATGGTTGGACAAACCGTGATCCAAATTTTCCCCATGCATTTTACACAAACCCCCTCATAATGTCCCAATGCATAATGAGGCATCCCTATATCAGTATTTTTTTCAATCTGTTAAAAAAATTTACATCCACACACAACCATTCAAAAATAGTCTCATCATTTTCTAAAACTGTGAATCCCTTGATAGTGGTCTAGAATATCCCGAATAATTTAATAAAACAATCCATCATGTGCTTCAAGGTTTCTGCTAACCATATATCCTAGCTTCCTTTTTCTAAAATATGGTATCTGGTCACGAAAAAAGGCCCATACACCAATGAATCAACCATATACTAACTAGGCCCTAACATTATGTCATAATTAAGAAATCAAACTAAAAATTAAAAAGATAATGTAATTCAAATAAAAATCAAGGTACATACATGTAGAGTTTCAATTTATACATTGTAAAATATTAAAATATTACAATATATATTTCTAGATATAAGTATTGAGGAAACAAGCATTTATGAGGCCTTGTGTGCGTGGAATTAATTTTGAAAAAATATTAATTATATTTTATATTAATCACACACAATTTATTAATAAAATTAGGATAAATTATAAGTAGATGATCTGATCATAATAATGAGACAACATTTGAGTTTGGAATAGGTTTTTACAATCGAATCAACCTAAAATTTTCTAGAGTGTAAAATTTGGATAGATTTCTAGTGGTCTATCTATTCAGTGGATTAATTAAATTATAAAATTATTTCATTAAAAAATTTCTATATAAAATTATATAATAATAATTTCTTGCATTATATTCCGTGTTTATCCAAATAACCCCTATTTGATTTCAAGAGCTTCTCATCCCATTTATGTAGAATGATCATATCGAATGGTGGAAGGACACTAGATCGAATAATATTTGGATGAAACATACTCTACCTTGTCCCTAAATCATTGGTGAGCTAGTTATTATATAAATAATGATCTAATCTCCATGTAGGGATCATCCATAATTTGTTTTATAACCTTTTTGATTAAATTTCTTTTTCATATCAATCTCGTCAATTGATCTTCAAAATATTTGGCATAGGAATGTTCTTACACACCATATTATTTTTATTGTCTTAATGGTTTATAAACCCGGAAACATGTTCTATATCATTGGCCATTAACCCATTGATACGATCATTTAAATAGTTTTTATTGTGATTACTCCCTAAATTTTATTTTTATTATAAGAGATTTTATGATGTGGTACCAGTTTGACATTTTATGGTGGTACTGTGGATGATTGTACCACACGAATTGAAATGGATTTTCCATTGAGGAAAACATCAATGAAATGAGCACATATATTGTATAATTACTAGACAAGAATGATGGTTTTGATTAACAGAGTTCTATTTTTTTATAGAGGAAGGATTGGTGTTGAATAGAACTAAGGAAGGAACCCTTACGGTTCAATGATATCATATTTCATGAAAACAAATGCAAGAAACCATGAAACCAAAATAGATACACTATTTTCAGGGGTATATAGAATCAATAATGATGTAAATAGAAAATATTTGAGGTATAGATCATAAATATTAGATTTTTTTAATGACTCGAATATATGCCTTGTATAAGGATTAATACAAAACATGTTTCCCCTTGAGTGTGGTAGTTAGAGAGTTTTAAATCTATTAGGATAGTACAACAAGTATTCCTCCTACAATATATGTTCATAATACCTTATTTTATGATACGTGTGATAAATAACATAAGAAGGAATCTATGTGTGAGTACAAGGCCATGCTCATGGCCATGTACCAAAGTACGTGGGTAAGGAAAATAACACATGTGTATCACCCTGTGTGGAGAAACCTGCCATGTACTGAAGTGTAGAGACATTGGGTCATGTGATTTTTCATGTGAATTATCTTTTATTATATTTATTGTTTGATTATATGGGGAGATTGTTTTTCATGGGCATGTTTTCTTTTGATTTGGTACAGGTGTTTTTTTAACACTCTCTCTATATTTTGATGATTTATTAATTTAACAGCTAAGAATTTTTTTTGTTATTAAGTTGGATAGATAAAATATTTATATATATTTAAAAATATTATGTGGAATTTAAAAGTTCTTTTTTATTACTAAAATAAATTATTGAATTTCATGTTGTAGTTTTATAACTTATATAATCCATAGATTTTAAACATTTTTTATTTATTTTACAGAATCTTATAAATATTATGGATTTACATGAAACGTGATTTTATATAAATCCAAAATTTTATATTGATTTAAATAGTTCACATCAAATTCTCAATAGGTTGATTAGATGGAGAAGAAATTGTATGATGTTCTGTATTGGTTTTTAAGAATTGTAGTTTTTCCTGAATGTTGTTGCTTCTATTTTACAATGCTTTCGAGGGCTGTAAAGGTAACTAATATTTTATTATTGATTTTATAGATATATAATATGTTTTTATACAAATAATTTTTCTTGAAAAATGTGTGAATAATTTTGTAACTTCCTCGAAAAATTTGTTGATTTTTAAATTATAATTTATAGTTTTTCACAAACAATGGGAACCCCTACTTAATTTAATAGTGAAAAATGGTGTGCATCAACCCTATGTAATAGTTCATCATCCATACACAACATTGATGTAAATTCTTTAATGTGTGGTTCATCAACCCTAAATTATTGTTCATTATACATATGTTATATTACTATTCATGAATAGTGCAATGTTTGTTTCATCAATCGTACATTACTATTCATCATCCCTATGATATGTTACTATTCAATCCGAAATATATGGTTCATCAATGATATGTACCTAATCATCATCCCTATTGAATTATACTTTTCATCATCCCTATGCTACTTTACAATTCGTTCCAAAAATTATGGTTCATCAACCATACATTGTGGTAAATCATCACTACGCTACATTAATTCACATCATCCCTACGTTGCATTATTGTTCATTTCCAAAGATACTGTTCTTTCCATCTATTTTAAAAAAATCTGTATTTATATATATACATACATATATATATATGGATTATTTTTAGTGTTTTTCTATTATAAAAATTCACCTTTAATATAAGGATTATGATCAAATAGTTTTTAATTGTTTGGTAGAATATTTACAGAAAAAAAATTATAAATTATTTCTACAAAGTATTCCAATAAATTCGATGGTTTCAAGTTTATTTATTTTCTAATATTTGAATTTACATTTGGATAATACTTCTTGTCTTCAAAAACCATATTGACTAAGTTTAAATGAATTTAAATTAGAATTTTAAATCATTCAAAGCTAATATTATTCTTAATATTTTATTTGAAGACCTATTCAAATTATTTTGAATTATTTTATTGTAGATTTATTCAATAAGAATAAAAAGGCCACAATCCTATGTTTCTGATAAAGATATGTATGAACATTTTTGACTCAATTTATTTGGTAAATACGAAGGAGTCAGAGCTACTATAACTGTTGAATATATACTATATATATATTTCACTTTTTAAGGATAAAAAAGACAGAAATATAAAAATCGCATGATATAAATTAACATTTTTTATACTATGTTTATTTCAATGAGAAATAGTTCTGAACATCGAAATTCTTGTGCACACTAAAATATCCTACGACACTCTATTTCATCACCTGCATGATCTCTCAAGGGATTAATTAATTCTTCATTGACTACAATTCTAAGGTTGAGACGAGCCAATCTAATCTTCAAGAACAATTACTTTTTATTTTATTGTTTATCATCTGAGGTCATGATTTGATTCTATAGCACTTTTTCCCATCTCAAACATACACACTATTTTTCTGGTTATGCTTCTTCTCATGAAATTATTTTTTTTATTATGTTTTCTTGGCTTGTGACACCCAGATTCTAATGTTGGAATCTAAGGGTTGTGAATTCATGTATCTAATGTCATAAATATTCGGTTTGTGACCCCCTCTATCTAATATTAGGTTATATGGGTTGGGAATCCCCATAGAAAAGTATGTCTCAGGGTTATCCCTCCACCAGAAAGCAATTCTGTAATTTTATTATGATTCACCAATAAAAATTATTTTTATTGCACAAATATTTCTAGGAGAGTAGAGAGGTATAAGTGTAGGGAAATCCCAGGTTGGATTTATATACTATAAAAACATCATTGTGTTATTTACTTCTTCTACTGCTAATTAAACTCAATAATTTACGTTGATAATTATTTTAATTAATTCATTGAATTGATTATATTTTTAATCATTTCTATTCGCCCCCTCTAGAAAATATTCATATTCCATTTATGACCTAAAAATATATATCAAATGGAAATTATATTTAGCATTTGTTAGCTTTGTTATTCTATTTCAGATATTTTAATTTGTATCAAATAATTTTTCCTTTTCTAATTATCACATACTTCTCTAGAGTCTTCTTTGATGTTACTTGTTATAACATATTCTTGGACATCGCAGTCTAAGGACAAGATCTTTTAAGATGGAAGGATTAAACCCAAATGATCCTTGGATTCCTCAAAATCCACCACACATTGATGGTAATAATTATAACTATTAGAGATCCTGAATGGAGGCTTACCTAATATAGTTTATCATTGAGAACTATTCTATCATGAAAAAACATGAAACACTACCTCACGATGACCCAAAAACACATACCGAAATTGATGATACTAAATATGTTTTAAATTATAATGTTGATACTCTATTTTATTGTTCTATTAAAAGAAGTGGTTTTAGTCATGTGTTTTCTTGTAAGAAAACTCATCTGATATGGAAGATTATATAAGTTGCTCAACTTTTCACTAAAAAATAATCCATACCAAACATGAAATGCATTGTGCTGAGTACGATGCATTGATTATGTGTGGAGATGAAATATTAATCCAAATGTTCTATCGATTCACAAGCATTATGAATGGAATGAATTCCATGTAAGATGATCGAGAAAACCAAGTAATAGTTAAACAAGTAGTACGATCCATAAAAAAGATGCGGCATGCCATGAAGGTTGAAATTCATGAATGCATGAACATAAAAGATTATACACATGATGAGTTGATTCGATAACTCCATCAGTATGAAATGGAACTTAATATCATATTTTCATTGGAGACAACAAAAATATAATGTCCATATTTGAAATTTGTGAATGTTGTTTCTACTTAATCATCTAATTATGATCTACTGGATTGTGAAAAATATTATATGGCTCAGATTGTGAAATGTTTTTCCAAAATAATAAAATGGAATGGATTCAGGAATCAGTTAAAAGGAATCCCTCAAAAAGATAAATATAAGGGATACAGGAAAAGTGATATAAAATAGAATGCTTCATATGTAACATGTTATGAATATTAGAAAAAAAGGTAATGACATACCAGATGATCCTAAACTCAATAATAAATACTAATACAAAAAGAAGGTCAAAAAGGTGTTGACCATTAGATGTATTTTTTCCAATGAAAATGTTTCAATAAATAATATATAAACTAAAAATAATGTGAAAAATTGTGATTCAAGGAATTGGTGGATAAGGTTAATAATTCTTGTTTTTATTCTGAATATTCTGATTTTTAATGTGATTATGAAAACTACAATGTTTTTGAATTAAATAATGTAATTGAAATATTAAGAAATAATATTTTCAAAGATAATAATTTATATAATAATATATATGAAAAAAAAAATAACCATGTTTCATAAAATGATGTACTTTTGCAGCAGAATGAAAGACTAAGTAATAGTTCTTCTACGTGTGTAGAGCTTAGCACCCAGCGTTGATGACATAGCATGCTGCATCTGGCTCCAGCCCCGTCCTCCCTGGTGGGGGGAGGGAGGAATGTCCCTCCTTCCCCCAAGATGGATCATCCCTTCATCACTTTAACGAATCCGAATTTTATCCCCCCTTTCTCTGATCCTGCTTTTCCATAAGTTCGCCAATATTCCCATCCATGTGCCTCAGCTTGCGTTATCTTTAATGGAGTTCAACGAGGCCTTGAATATTCACCGATTAACGCTGATATCCCAATTCATGTGTCGTCTCCCCTCTGTTGATGTTTTTGATCAATTAATATTTGATTCATGGGGTCTGCAAGATCATGTTGCGGTGGGTCTCTTCAATCGGCGTAAACTAATGATCTATTTCTCCTTAGAGGATGATCTGAATAATTTATTGTCCTAGTCCCCTTGTGCAATCAACAAATGTTGATTTTTTCTTCTGAGATGTTCTTTTGATCTCAACTGAAATTGAGACGCTCCTTCATATGTAGTTTAGGTAATATTTTCATACCTATCTTGCTCTTTCCAGAACCCATCAATTATCCTAATGCATGGAAATTTTGTTTGTAGATACATGTATTCATATTTTCGGGCGTCGACAGTTTTTTATTTTATCTCCTCTTGAGTATGTTTTAAGGATTATTTTCCAACAGATCCCACAAAGTGGCTGTGGATTTTGGTGGGAGAAGAATTTTGTTGGAAACAAAGGGTTGTGTTTGAATTGTGGCATGCTTTATGCCTGGGGTGCCACAAATATAAACATTTGGTCCATGCATGTAGTCCCATGCACATGGTTAGATAGGTTGAGACTAGTGAATATGAGGGGAATCTGGTGTAGATTTACCCTCTTATGAACAAGATCGTGTGGAATATTGATGGCATGTTCGAGCATGTGGAGGTTTGTGGGGGTGCACCAGAGGTGCTAGCTCTCCCCATCCTAGGTGCGGAGGGTAGTTTTAAGGTTGATTATCTATTGCATTCCATGGCCCCTCTAGTGGTAGTAAAATGTTTGAAGCCAAAGGAGGCTGAGCCGCGTGTTGTAGACGTGTTTTACCATCTAAAGTAGGACTTTGGAAGTCATGAGGCAACTATGGATGATCTCATAGCTATGATCATTTATGTGAGAGATGTTAAAAGTCCCGGGGCTCGGGGATTGGAGGACATGATCATGTAGACTCTTATTATGGGAATATGACACGAACAACCCACATGAAAGGATTTTATGATGTTAAAATCATTCATATCATCTGCAACTAACATTCAAAATGGATAGGGATGTTTGGATGGTGAGAATTTCATGAGACCCATAGACCTGAACACCCTCATAACCTACCCTGAAAGTCATAGTAATGTTGGAGATAAGGGAAGGGGCTGGGTTTGGGGAATAAATTAGGTAAGGTGTCCTTGTGTATACAGATGTCCCATTTTTTGGAGTGGTAGTAGAGTTGGGGAACCGTTTTTATGGTCTAGAGGTCCCTAATTCACTAGTATCTCATGAGTAGGAGTCTTCTGAGGGTGATGACAGTTACAGTCACCCCTCAGTGGACAGCTTGGACCAAATTAAATGGAAATGAACCCACATCTCTAGAAATAAGAAGGGTAAAAAAGGCATGCATGACTCAGGTAAATGCATTATGTCTCAGGGAAAAAACCAATGGGATAAAAGGACAACTCCTACTTTACAAAACCAATGGAGACTTGTTCTGCCAAGAAGGGTATAAAAAAGAAGGTAAAGATTTTCCGAATGGGGAAAGTGAAGAATCAAGAATGAATTTAAGAGAAAGGTAAGAAGAAAATGGGGAGTTCTTGAAACTTATCTTTCACTCCAAGGAAGAAATGATTGAAACTAGTATCTGGTTAAATGTCTCAGAAGAGGAGATCAAATGAATTAATGATCGTTGATTGCAAGATGATGCCAATGTGGAGCAAGAAGTGTGTATATACCAACAAGACCACATATTGGCTTAGGTATTCATGCAGATCCAAATCAACACATATGAATTTACTCAGACAATGGAAATAATGATCAGTCACCATAAAGAGCTAATCAGAGTGGATTCAGAAACCCAGGTTAGCACACTCCACTGGTAGCATTATATAGTTTCTTGAGTCATGTACTCTTAGCCTGATGACTAATCATTTTGTCAACTCTTTCATCACATAGTGGTTTTTTATGAACAATGGTTGATCATTTTTCCTTAAAATGGATTTTATTTATAAAAATATTAATCTAGGGGAAAAGGAAACAACCCTTCTACTTCTCAATATATAGTTTATGAAAATTTGAAATATTCTCAATATTTCAATGAATATTTGAAAAATTTTGTTGAATGTCTTACACAATTTTTATCTTCTTCTATTCATGGTCATAAAGATTAACATGAGTTAATCTCTATAAATAACACCGATAAAAATAATGATGGTTCTGGCTATGATAGAAAATTACCCCAAATGTATAAAACCCATTTGGTCAAAATTAAAATTGGTTATAGTTCTAATGATACTTGTTTAAAATGTTTCATGAAAGTGCATTATGAAAATGAATGCTATTATATATTTATATTATCCATTGGATTTACAATAACTAAAATTCCAAAGTCCTTATTATCTAGAGTCCCTTAAAATACCTGTTTAAATTCTATATAGGTATATAAAAATTGTATAATTAAACCAATTATACCTATAGTAGATTTGGTAATGAAATCATTAAGTAATTGATTGTTTTAGGAAAAATGTCTTATATGTATTAGGAATGACATATGGTACATGGATAATGGAAGATCTAGGAATATGACTAGGCATCTATACAAGAATACCACTTACAAAACATGTGATAGAGTCATTGTTATGCTTAGTGACAATTCCAAAGGGAAATTAAAAGGTTTTGGTATTGTTGGTATTTGATATTACACTTTTACTTCTAAATTTCAATAAGTAAATGGTTTAAATCATAATTTAATTACTATATCACAATTGTGTGATGATGGAATGTAATTAAAAATTGAAAATGATAAATTTTTCATTTTAAAGGACAATTATTTATTATTCTATGTTAATAGAAAAGATAATATATTTACTATTGATTTTAATGAACTAATTGTTAATCATGTTATGTGTTTTAATCCTTTACAGAATCCTAACATCTTTTGGAATCAATTTTTAGGTCATTCGAATTTTATACTATTGCATGATCTCCCAAAACATGAGAATGTGTTACAGCTTCATTCCTTATAGAAATAACATTATCATGTACGTGAAAATAGCATGAAAGGAAGAAACATAGAATTTATTTTAGACACATAATTCTAATATGTACAAAGAGACATTTATAGTGAGTAAATCTTAATTTATTTTTCCTCACTAAAATTTCTAGCCTTATTGGGATAAAATATACATTATTTATTGTGGATGATTATTTTTTATTTACTAGGGTATACATTCTTCCTCATAAAAATTAATCATTTTTTAGATTTAATGATTTTTTTAAATTAGGCTAAATTGAAAAATGATGTATGATTATTTCTATTAGTAGTGAAAATGAGGTGAATTTCATAATTTAGATGTGGATTTTTCTTGAAAATAATGGTCATTTTCATAAATTTTCTACTTCTAGAACTCCGCAACAAAATGGTGTTGTATAATGGAAAAACAAAACTCATATTGAAATGGATCAAACTTTTTTTACTGAATATAATTTTCTAAGATATTTTTGGGGTGAAGATATTTTTTCATCATATTATATGTCAAATATAATTTTTATTAGAACTCTGTTAAAAAAATACACTTTATGAGTTATTCAAATATAAAAATCCCAAATTTTTTTAATCATGCGTTAATGGTTGTAATGTTTTTATTTTAAATTTAAATGACAAAATTGAAAAATTTGATGTTAATAGTGATGATGGTATTTTTATTGGTTGATATAATAATAGTAATGTATATAGAGATTATAATAAAATAACAATGATTATTGAAGAATATTTTTATGTATTTTTATGATGAAAACTATAACACCCCAAGATTTCATAGTACGTTATTTCTTCAACGTAATTCACTAACTTTCACTGCACGCAACCCCTTTTTCTAGCACACCATGACTTGCCAAAAAATCCATTAGAAAGTGGTTATAAATAATATTAAATTAATTTTGAACTTTATATAATCCTTATAATTTTAGAATCCATATTATGAGTTTATTAGACATAATTTACGAACAAATACATTTTTTCAGATAAAAAAAAGTATTTTTCAAAAAATGCAATTTTACAACCATTTAATGGAGAAGCCTTTTTAAATCCAATATTTGAAACATTAATATATTCAATTTAACAAAATAAAATTATTATTTAGAATCGGGACATAATAATCTAGTTTCAATAATGTTTTGGTGTATTTCTGATAACTTTCATAGTTGGGTGAATAGTGAAAAATACTATATTTTCATTGAAAACAACTTTTTTAATCAAAATACATTATATTGTTAAATTAAACATTTTAATGTTATTGAAGTATAAATTGATTATATGTTTACCATTTAATCCAATGATGGTCATTTTAAGTGATTTCACTTTGAAATTGGACATAAACTAGTGTCAATCTTTTGATGGTTATTATTTCCTAAAAATACGCCTCTTGGTTTTAATAGAGGGAATTAATTTTAAATTAATACATGAAATTTTTTTTTGAATTTGGTAAAATAGACTTAATTTTTGGTTTCATAATATCTAAATTAGCTTAGGGTGAAATTTTGGTACTTTTCTGATAACTTTCATATTTTGATGAATATTGAAAATTACTAAATTTTAATTAAAAAATACTTTTTTAATCGAAAGAATTAATTGTGAAAATTATGAATTTGAGTTATTTTAAAGTATAATTAGATTATAATATTACTATTTAATCCAATTTTGGTTATTGGACATAATTTCATATTTAAACTGTACATAAGAAACTCTCAATCTTTTGATAGTTATTATTTGTTAAAAACACGCTTTTTGTTTTGACAACAGGAATTACTTTAAAATTAATTTCTTCATATTATGTGTTTTGAATTTAGAAAAATGGATTCCATATTTAGAATCAGTTGGTCCAAATTGTGTAAATCGTTAACTTTTATTTTTAGGCATTTTGAATAATTACTTCAGTAAATATTTTATTTACCATGGTTAAAGGGTAAATCTGGTAAATAAGGGTAAAAAATAATATTATAATAATACTAAATTACCCTAAAACGTGTCCTAACCCTATTTTTTGATACATGTCCGACCATGGGAATCTTTGGGTCTGTTTTGGGACCCCTTGGAGCCACTTTTAAGTGATAACGACACTTTATATTAATTAAGTTAAAGTAAATGCAAAAATGAAACAAAAATATATCTTTTAGAAAACAAAAATTTACATAGGGTTATATATATTGGACTTTAGACTATAAATAATCATCAGAAATATAAAAATATTTTCTACATAATGGTATTTTATTTATAATTTTTAGACATTTAATAATTAAATTAATTTGTGACACAATAATGATGAAGTGTTTACTTAAAAATAAAACAATCAAATAATTGGTATTATAAAAGTTAAAATAAATTTAATTTGAAATATTTGATGACATACAAGAATTTAATTGGTTAATATTTCATGTTAGTATTGCATAAATGAATTTTATTTTAATTAATAAAGTTGTTAAAACGTTAACAAAAATCAATTATTGAATAGTAACAAAATTGTCATAAAAGAGGTTTTAAATCAAATATTATATTATTAATTGATATTCTATTCCTAAAATTCTATGTTTTGGCCAATGTACTTATATAATAGTAGGTGTATTATTAATTCACCACTTTGGGTGTCTCTTGGATGTATAGAGTATGTTTATTAACTATATAATATAAAAATACAAAGTGACATGGTAAGTGTCAAACTAATTAACTAAGAGTTAAAATTAAAAGATAAGGTTAATAAAGTGACCAAAACCTGTCTAAAAACTATTGGTTGAGCTGTTTTCGACTAATCACCACCATGGCCATTTAATAATCCACATTGGATCCATTATAAACCGAATATGAATTTATTATAAAACAATACATTATGTTTTTTCTAAAGAGCCCCTCCTCCCCCTTATAAAAGGACAACACTTCTAACCAATTCCTCACACCTCTGAAGATTTTTGGCTCGTCCAAACTCTACCCAATTAAGCTCCTTATATACCTCTCCTCCCCCTAGAGTCCATACCTTATCCAGAAGTCACGTCAAGTGTAACATCCCAGGTAAATAATGAATAAAACATTTTCATATTTATTAATATTTACGAATTAAATATTAATTTTACTTTAAAAGGGTTGCTATGTTCGATAGCGTACCAGATACACAACAAAGAGTTTCATTGAAATCTTTCATTGCACACTAGTAATAAAAAATATTATTTTAAATTTTAGTTAACACATAGTCGTTGTGTTGGCGGGAATGGATAGAAATAACTAAAATATGATTATATATGTTTTTAAATGTTTTTACTTTTATCTAATAAAAGATAAAGGCTTAAAATATGGAAAGAATTCAATTTTAGGCGTATATGCCCTAATTTTCACTAAAGGTTCACTTATCGCCTTTTGATGGAGAACCATCATTAAATATAGTTTTGTTCACTCTTATACATTCTATTGTACCAAATAAAACTCTCCTTTAGGATCGGGACATCAAAATTTACTTTGTGTAAATTTTTGGTATTTTTCCGATAAAGTTCATTTTTTAATGAATAGTGTAAAATGTTGTATTTTAATTCAAAACCTCTTTTTAATCTAATTTATTTATATGATTAGATTATCTTTTGAATTGGTTTTAAAGTGAAATTAGAATATATTTTTACCATTAAATCCAATAGTGGTCGTTGTAATTAATTTCACTTTGAAATCGGACTTAAACTAGTGTCAATCTTTTGATACTTATTGTTTCATAAAAACACGCTATTTGCTCTGACAGCGGGAATTAATTATTAAATTAATTAATGCAACTTATATGATTGGAATTTTGTAAAATGGACTTCATTTTTGAATTTGTAATATCAAATATAGCATAGGGTGAATTTTTAGTAATTTTCTGAAAAACTTCAATTTTTGATGAATAGTGAAACCACTAAGTGGTACTTATAAAAACTGATTTTCCGTTTAAATGTAATTTTTCCATCTCTGTGTTTTGAATTTCAAAAATCCGACATACATGGTTGTCATTAAGAAGTAAAATGTGGTTCAATGGGATTAAAATAATTTTTTGTGAATAGTAACTTATTATGTTTTTAATCGTGATTAGAGGTAATTAGTGTAGTTTAAGGTAAAAATAATGTTTTAATAAAATGAGATGAGATTGACACATGTCCTACCTGAATTTGATGTGTCATGGATGACCAATAAAATCCATGGGTCAACTTGGGGACCCCATGGAGCCACTTTGGTTGGGAAATGACATAAATAACTTTTTATTTAATGTTAAAGTAAAAAAGACACAAACATGATATGTTTTACTAATACAATTTTTACATGGGGTTATACAAGTCAGATTTTTGACTATAAATATTCATTAGAAAGATAAAAATATTTTCTACATCATTATATTTTTTATATAATTTTTAGACTTTATATATATTAAATTATTTATGACATCATGATGATGTTGCGATTACCTCATTAATAAAGGATTTGAATAAAATGAAATGATAATGTAAAATTGATGACCTACACATGTCCAAAACCTATTTGATGGGTATATTTCTAACCCTTATCACCTTACACTCGAATGATATCAATTTGGGACCTTTTGAATCCGAAAATCATTTTAAAATAAAGTAACATTTCTTTACTTTCTAAGAGTACCCCTCCTCTCCTCTTATAAAAGGCCCCCACCTCTACAACCTTACCCACACTTCCAAAGCCTTTGGCTCAGCCAAACCCTGCCCATTTTGTCTCTCCACATCCCTCTCTTAATCCTTGAAGCCTAAATGAGTAATCCCAAGTAATCCTTTGAGCTCAAATCTAAGAGAGTTACCCAATTTTAAGGTGATGTCTTCAATTGTGTTCTTTTGTTTTATTTTGCTTCTCCAACCCCCTAAACTCTTTTTATTAATTTATTTTGTAACAAAAACAGTATCTTCCATACACTAGTATGTTTTCATAATAAGTATTCGAGCTACACTTACACACACCTACATCTAATGGTTAAAGAACATATTGTTTCTGTGGTTGGCGAATTTTTGCCTCACGAAACGATGATTGTTCAATATTATTTTAAACACCTTTAATGGTGGCCGTTAATATGTCACTCTATTTATATATGATATATATTATGTTTATGTTTTCCTTATTCTTCTTTATTTTTCATTTGGGGTTTACCTTTATGGTTTCCATTGTGGGTAAACACGATAATTTCATTTTAGGAAGTGCGGACTACAGCCCCCTCAAAGTGATGTGATTCGTTAATGCCATATGTGGGATGTATAAAGTATAGATTTAAAGTTATTATATATGATGCTATACTGGAATTATAACATTCCTCTATATCATTATTATTTCTTCCCATTAAAGTATGACATAGAAATGAATGTAGCGTTCATGCGTACGTACGGCTTACCGTCTCCATGAACGGTGCATTTCATTTCTTATCCCCAAATGTAATGTATTATTATAAGTACATATATATAATGGATATATATGATGAATGATACATCTAAATGATGAATATAATTCTAGAATTTAAATATACATATCTCTCATTTAGTTTTAATTCCATTAATATGACATACAAATGAATGTAGCGTTCATGCGTATGTATGGCTTACCGTCTCCATGAACGGTGCATTTCATTTATTACCTCTAAATGATTATGTGATATTATAAATACATATATATTCTAGATATATATGATATATATGATATCCAAATCAGGAATTTCATTCTGGATATAAAAAACCTTTGACCACACGAACAACATGAAATTGTAAGAAGTCCACTTTCGACTTAAGAACCAAACATCGACAAAACAAACATTATTAACTTAAATGATTACATAATGTTTATAACATGATAATAAGTGATATAAAAGTAATAATGAACTTGAAGAAGGTTCTTAATCAAGTAGAAATTAACTCAAGTTTATTATTCAGGACATTAAAGAATGATCGAGTCAAGTCGGACCCGAGGTAAGGGACTTCGTCTCAATCTCCTTTCATTGAGGCATATTTTCGTTTTATACACAACTATCTTTTATACGGTGTATAAACACCTTTGACTTTGACTTTTATACAAAAGGAATATTTTTCTACGAAGCATTTTACTAAATGACAAAAAAGGAATGTTTCTTTTAATGTACGCAGTGACATCTAAATTTTCCTCCGCCGCGAGTATTATTTGGTATTTGGCTTCCTTAAAAAGCAGTAATGTTTTTAAAATGAAATAAATACCATATACTCTTTTATGTATTTTGGTATTGGAAATGGTTTTTATAATGGATTTGTTATGTCAATATATTTATGTGATATATTGTGATCAAAGTGTGGAAATGTTTTCTTTCCATTATATTTGTTTTATGTCTTATGATTTTATAATGGTAGTTGGACATTTGAAGGGTGGTTACGTGATAAACCATATGACGGGTGGTGCCGTGAATACCAGGACAGGTTGTTACGTTATAACCTCTAATGAATTGGGTATGGAAGTCGGCCTTATGGCTATTCCATTAAGTATGTATGGAAGTTGTCCGTATGGCTATTCCATTAAGTTATATGTGTGGAAGTAGGCCGTATGGTTATTCCACTTAAGTATGTTTATTCCCCAAGTTACCTTTATATGTTATGTGTTCTTTATATGGGTTTTACGGTAATCCTTTGGTTACAAAAGGGTAAGTAATGATATTTTATTTAGTGAATAGTTTATACTACTTCCTGAAGTTGAAGGTATTACTTTGATAAAGTATACATGGTTTACTTGATGTTTGAAAAACTTATAGTTTTCATTCTTTGTGTATCCCGTTCTGAGCTTTTTATGCTCACCCCAGGTTTTTTTTTGAAATATTTATCACAGGACTTAATATGGAATAGGGTCAAGGATGGGATCAAGGGAAATTCATGCTATATCAAACATGGAACTAGACATGTTTCTTTTTAAGAGTTTTTTTATTCTATGGAAACTTAGTAGAAGTGTCTACTTTGTAATCATTTGAGATGTAATAGTTATGTCCTAATTCTCTAAAACTCTAAACCTGAAATGATCCTCAATGTGAATTATTCATTTAATTCAATATTAAGTATGTTTTAAGGTCATGGCCTTATAGTTGGTATCAGAGGTCGGTTTAGAAAACTTTAGGAGTTAGAAAATTGTTAAATTATAAGTTAATTTATGGTATGACTGAAATGATATAGCATTTAAATATTACCATGTTTCTTCGCCTAAGATATTTCTGTGTTCAGAATAGTTTTACGTAGAGGAAACAAAGAAGCTATGTTGGGACGACATCAGGAGGAAGACAACCTTCCAAATCAGCAACCTGAGATGGTCGAAATCGGAACTGAACAGTTTGTTGTAGTGATGGCACAGTTGACTCGGGCTATAAATGGTGGTGGTATCCAAGCACAAGACCAGCCAGATCCACCGCAGAGGAACATGTCAGTGGTGGAACATTTCATGAGGCAACATCCCCCATCATTCAGAGGATCATCTGACCCCGTGCAAGCTAAAGGATGGATTAAAGGACTGGAGAATATTTTTGATGTCATGGGGTGTTCAGAACATCAAAAGGTTAGTCTTACTGTTTACCGTTTTGAATGTGAAGCTGATCAGTGGTGGTCGATGGTGAAAAATATCAGGGATAGTGATGAGATTGAGGATCTTCACTGGGATGAATTCAAAGGTATGTTTCTTTAGAAATATTTTCCTAAGGTGGTTCGTCTTAGGATGGAAAAACAATTCCTAGAATTGAGGCAGGAGGATGATTCAGTCGATGCTTATGAAGCAAAGTTCACTCGATTGTCAAGGTATGCTCCAAAATTCGTACAAGATCTTGATAGTAAAATAAACCGTTTTTACTCAGGGTTAAAGCCAAAGTATCGAAGGGCATTAGCTTCTCGTGAGTTCAAAAGTTATGAAAAACTTGTTCGATGTGCGGAGAAGGTGGAAATGGAGTTCGCCGATGATCAGGTGTTCTATGAAAAACAACAGAATAAGAGGTCCAGTTGGCAGGCAAAGGGGAAGAATTCATCAAAGAAGCAAGGAGGTAAGAAAACCAAATATCCATCCTATGAGAAGTGTGGTAAAATGCATCCTGCAGAATTTTTATCCAAGTCTGGTAAGTGCTTTCAGTGTGGTAAGTCTAGCCATATTGCTCGTAACTGTAAGGAAGATGATCAAGAAGGCAATGAAAAGCCAACAGTAAGATGTTTTATGTGTAATTAAATGGGTCATTAGGCAAACGAGTGTCCAACGAAGAACTCAACTGGGGGAAAGAAGCCATACTACAAGCAGAAAGGGGTGGTGAAATCCATTGCAACAACTTCAGCAGATGTTAGGCCATCGAATAAAGTAGTATCAGGTACACTATTTGTTTGTTCAGATTATGCCAATGTGTTGTTTGATTCAGGGTCTACACATTCTTTCATTTCTGAGAATTTTTCTAGTAAATTGGAAATTCCATCTCAATATATGAACCCTAAACTTATGGTAAAAACACCCGTAGGGAACGTTGAGACAAAAAGGAATTATAAGAACCGTCCTATCCTTGTGTGTGGAAATAATCTACCAGCAAACCTTCTTGTTTTGCCTCTAGTAGAGTTTGATGTTATTTTGGGCATGGATAGGCTTTCTATTTATCATGCTATGATTGAGTGTAGAGCTAAAATGGTTTCTTTTCAGAAAGATTTTCAGTTTGTGTACAAGAATGAACCCTTGATTTTGATAACATATCATGAAGTTGAGAAACTAGTAAAAGATGGAAATGAATGTTACCTTGCACATATTGTTGAAAATAAAGGAACTGTTCAGATTAATGATGTGCCAGTGGTAAATGAGTATCTTGATGTTTTTCCTGATGAGTTGCCTAGTATTATTCATGATCAGGAAGTTGAATTTACTGTTGACTTAGTTCCTGATTCTAAGCCTATTTCAAAACCCCCTTATCGAATGGCTCAAGTTAAACTTTTAGAGTTAAAGAAACAATTGCAGGAGTAATTATATAAAGGTTTCATTCGACCTAGCACATCACCATGGGGTGCTCCTATCTTGTTTTTTAAAAATAAAGACGGCTCAATGAGAATTTTCATTGATTATAGAGCCTTGAATAATTTTACTGTTAAGAACAAGTATCATTTGCCTCATATCGATGATTTGTTTGATCATCTCCAGGGAGCTCAGTATTTTTCGAAAATTGACTTGAGGTCGGGGTACCATCACTTGAAAGTAAAAGAAGAAGACGTTCCGAAGACTGCGTTCTGTACTAGATATGGCCATTATGAATTTATAGTTATGCCTTTTTGGTTAACCAATGCGCCTGTTGTATTCATGGACCTTATGAATAGAATTTTCCATGAGTTCTTGGATAAGTTTTAGGTTGTTTTCATCGATGATATTTTGGTTTTTTCTAAAAGTAATGAGGAGCATGAAATTCATTTAAAGGTTATCTTGCAAACCTTAAAAGAAAAGAAACTATATGGAAAATTCAGCAAGTGTGAGTTTTGGTTACAACAAATTTCTTTCCTAGGTCACATTGTTTCAAAATATGGCATAAATGTTGATCCTGCTAAAACAAAAGTTGTTGAAGAATGTCCAAGACCCACAAATGTAACCGAGATCCATAGTTTTCCTGGTTTGGAAGGTTACTACCGAAGGTTTGTTGAAAATTTTTCACGGTTATCTAGTCCAATGACTAAGCTAACTGGTAAGGGTGTTAAGTTCATCTGGACAAAAGAATGTGATGATTGTTTTCAGGAGTTGAAAAGAAGATTGGTGAATGCTCCAGTTTTGGAACTTCCTTCCAGGAATGGTGAGTTTTTTATATATAGTGATGCTTCGTTTAAGGTACTTGGATGTGTCCTTATGCAGAATGATCATGTAATTTCTTATGCTTCACTTCAGTTGAAAACTCATGAGGTAAATTACCCTACACATCATTTGGAATTAGCAGCTGTTATTTTTTCTTTAAAAGTTTGGAGGCATCATTTGTATGGAGTAAAGTGTGAAATATATACTGATCACAAAAGTATAAAGTATATATTCACTCAGAATGAATTGAACATGAGACAGAGGATATGGCTAGAATTAATCAAGGATTATGATTGTACAATTCATTACCATCCGTGAAAAGCAAATAAAGTGGCTGATGCTTTGAGTCGAAAAAGTAATTCTTCATTAACCATGCTACGTTTGGAACGAGATCCTTTGGTTTTTGATTTGATGAAATTCGGCATAGAAGTTGTTGGTGCAGGAAGTTCTTCTATTTTGTTTCAGGTATCAGTGAGATCATCCCTATCAGACAGAATTAAGCAAGTACAGAGGGAAGACAGTGAGTTGCAGAAAAAGGTAGAGCTAGTTCAGAAGGGTAAGTTGCCTGAATTCAACATTGATAATGATTGTGTTATGAGGTTTGGGAAGAGGTTATGTGTCCCTAGTGATTCACAGTTGAAGAATGAGTTGTTATGTAAGGCTCATAGTTCCCAATTTTAAGTTCATCCTGGCAGTACTAAGATGTACAGGGATCTGCGGGAGTATTACTGGTGGGATGGAATGAAAAGAGATATTGCAGATTTTACTATGAAGTGTTTGACTTTTCAGAAGGTTAAAGCAGAGTGGCAGTTACTGAAAGGGATGCTTCATCCATTACCAGTGCCAGTGTGGAAATGGGAAAACATATCCATGGACTTTGTTGTGGGATTACCGAGGACATCTCGAGGTAATAATGCAATATGGGTTATTATTGATCACTTGACTAAATATGCTCATTTCCTTGCTATACGAGATACTTTTTCAGTAGATCAACTTTCTCGTTTGTATCTTAAAGAGATAGTCAGGTGACATGGAGTTCCTCTCTCCATTGTGTCTGATCGTGATCCCAGGTTTACTTATAACTTTTGGAAAGGCCTTCAGAAGTCGTTGGGTACTTAATTAAATTTTAGTACAGCTTTTCATCCTCAATCAGATGGGCAGTCAGAACGAAAAATTCAGACCTTGGAGGATATGCTACGAGTTTGTTCAATTGATTATCAGGGAAGTTGGGACCAACATCTTTCTTTGGTTGACTTTCATATAATAACAGTTTTCATTCCAGTATACAGATGGAACCATTTCAGGCATTATATGGGAAGCGGTGTTGAACTCTAGCTTTCTGGGATGAAGTGGGTGAAAGGAAGATGATGGGACCAGAATTGGTAGAAGAGTTGGCAGAAAAAGTTCAGCTGATTCAGAAACACATGAGGACAGCTCAGAGTAGGCAGAATGGTTATGCGGACAATAGGAGGAAGGATCTCTCTTTTGAGGTAGGTGATCATGATTTTCTCAAAGTATCACAATGGAAAAGTTTGATGCGATTTGGTAAGACAGGAAAGCTGAGTCCAAGGTTCATTGGACCATATGAAATTCTGGATAGAGTTGGATCAGTCGCTTACCGAGTGGCTTTACCTCCGAGTTTATCTTAGGTACACAATGTTTTTCATGTTTCGATGTTGATAAAGTATATGTCAGATCCATCTTATGTTTTGAGTCCAGAGGTAGTTCAGCTGGAGGAGAACCTATCTTATGAAGAACAACCAGTCCAGATTCTTGACTGAAGAGAGAAAGTGTTGTGAAATAAGGTAATTCACCAGGTAAAGGTTTTGTGGAAAAACCATATTGTTGAAGATCCAACGTGGGAATCTGAAAATGCTATGAGGGATAAATACCCCCACTTATTTTGATAAGTGAATAAAATTGCGAGGACACAATTCCCAAAAGGGGGGAAGGATGTAACATCCCAGGTAAATAATGAATAAAACATTTTAATATTTATTAATATTTACGAATTAAATATTAATTTTACTTTAAAAGGGTTTCTATGTTCGATAGTGTACCAGATACGCAACAAATAGTTTCATTGAAATCTTTCGTTGCACACTAGTAATAAAATAATATTATTTTAAATGGTAGTTAACACATAGCCGTTGTGTTGGCGATAATGGATAGAAATAACTAAAATATGATTATATATGTTTTTTAAATGTTTTTACTTTTATCTAATAAAAGATAAAGGCTTAAAATATGGAAAGAATTCAATTTTAGGCGTATATGCCATAGTTTTCACTAAAGGTTCACTTATCGCCTTTTGATGGAGAACCATCATTAAATATAGTTTTGTTCACTATTATTCATTCTATTGGACCAAATAAAACTCTCCTTTAGAATCGGGACATCAAAATTTACTTTGTGTAAATTTTTGGTATTTTTCCGATAATGTTTATTTGTTAATGAATAGTATAAAATGTTGTATTTTAATTCAAAACCTCTTTTTAATCTAATTTATTTATATGATTATATTATCTTTTTAATTGTTTTTAAAGTGAAATTAGAATATATTTTTACCATTAAATTAAATAGTGGTAGTTGGAATTAATTTCACTTTGAAATCGGACTTAAACTAGTGTCAATCTTTTGATACTTATTGTTTCATAAAAACACGCTATTTGCTCTGACAGCGGAAATTAATTATTAAATTAATTAATGCAACTTATATGTTTGGAATTTTTTAAAATGGACTTCATTTTTGGATTTGGAATATCAAATATAGCTTAGGGTAAATTTTTGGTAATTTTCTGAAAAACTTCAATTTTTGATGAATAGTGAAACCACTAAGTGGTACTTATAAAAACTGATTTTCCGTTTAAATGTAATTTTGTCATCTCTGTGTTTTTAATTTAAAAAATAAGACATACATGGTTGTCATTAAGAAGTTAAATGTGGTTCAGTGGGATTAAAATAATTTTTTGGTGAATAGTAACTTATTAAGTTTTTAATCGCTATTAGAGGAAATTAGTGTAGTTTAAGGTAAAAATAATGTTTTAATAATATGAGATGAAATTGACACATGTCCTACCTGGATTGGATGTGTCATGGGCGACCAAGAAAATACTTGGGTAACTTGGGGACCCCATGGATCCACTTTGGTTGGGAAATGACATAAATAACTTTTTATTTAATGTTAAAGTAAAAAATGACACAAACATGAGATGTTTTACTAAAACAATTTTTACATGGGGTTATACAAGTCAGATATTTGACTATAAATATTCATTAGAAAGATAAAAATATTTCCTACATCATGATATTTGTTTTATTATTTTTAGACATTAAATATATTAAATTATTTATGACATCATGATGATGCAGAGATTACCTCATTAATAAAGGATTTGAAGAAAATGAAACGAAAATGTAAAATCTATGACCTACACATGTACAAAACCTATTGGATGGGTATATTTCGAACCCTTATCACCTTACCCTCGAATTATATCAATGGGGGACCTTTTGAATCCGAAAATCAATTTTAAAATAAAGTAAAATTTCTTTACTTTCCCAGAGTTCCCCTCCTCTCCTCTTATAAAAGGCCCCCACCTCTACCACCTTACCCACACATCCAAAGACTTTGGCTCGACCAACCCCTACCCATTTTGTCTCTCCAAATCCCTCTATTACTCATTGAAGCCTAAATTTGGGCATAATTAATCCCAAGGAAGCCTTTGAGCTCAAATCTAAGAGAGTTACCCGATTTTAAGGTGATGTCTTCACTTGTGTTCTTTTGTTTAATTTTTCTTCTTCAACCCCCTAAACTCTTTTTATTCATTTATTTTGTAACAAAACCAGTATCTTAAATATACTAGTATGTTGTTATAAAAAATATTAGATCTACACTTACACACACCTACATCTAATGGTTAAAGAACATATTGTTTCTGTGGTTGGCGAATTTCTGCCTCACGAAACGATGATTGTTCAATATTGGTTTAAACACCTTTAATGGTGGCCATTAAGATGTCACTCTATTTATATATGATATATTTTATGTTTATTTTTTCCTTATTCTTCTGTATTTTTCATTTGTGGTTTACCTTTATGGTTTCCATTGTGGGTAAACACGATAATTTCATTTTAGGAAGTGCGGACTACCGCCCCCTCAAAGTGATGTGATTCGTTAATGTCATATGTTGGATGTATAAAAGATGTATTTAAAGTTATTATATATGATGTTATAATGGAATTATAATATAACTCTATATCATTATTATTTCTTCCCATAAAAGTATGAGATAGAAATGAAAGTAGCATTCATGCATACGTACGGCTTACCGTCTCCATGAACAGTGCATTTCATTTCTTATCCCCAAATATAATGTATTATTATAAGTACATATATATAATAGATATATATGATGAATGATACATCTAAATTATGAATATAATTCTGGAATTTAAATATACATATCTCTCATTTAGTTTTAATTCCATTAATATGACATAGAAATGAATGTAGTGTTCATGCGTACGTACGGCTTACCGTCTCCATGAACGGTGCATTTCATTTCTTACCTATAAATGATTATGTGATATTATAATTACATGTATATGATAGATATATATGATATATATGATATCCAAATCAGTAATGTCATTCTGGATATAAAGAACCTTTGACCACACAAACAACATGAAATTGTAAGAAGTCCACTTTCGACTTAAGAACCAAACATCGACAAAACAAACATTATTAACTTAAATGATTAAATAATGTTTATAAAATGATAATAAGTGATATAAAAGTAATAATGAACTTGAAGAAGGTTCTTAAGAAAGTAGAAATTAACTCATGTTTATTATTCAGGACATTAAAGAACGATCGAGTCAAGTTGGACCCGAGGTAAGGGACTTCGTCTCAATCTCCTTTCATTGAGGCATATTTTCGTTTTATACACAACTATATTTTATACGGTGTATAAACCCCTTTGACTTTTACTTTTATATAAAAGGAATATTTTTTTATGAAGCATTTTACTAAATGACCAAAAGGAATGTTTCTTTTAACGTACATGGTGACAATGACCTTTTCCGCTGCCGTGAGTATTATTTGGTATTTGGCTTCCTCAACAAGCCGTAATGTTTTTAAAATGAAATAAATACCATATACTCTTTTATGTATTTTGGTATTGGAAATGGTTTTTATAATGTATTTTTTATGTCAATATATTTATGTGATATATTGTGATCAAAGTGTGGAAATGTTTTCTTTCCATTATATTTGTTTATGTCTTATGATTTTATAATGGTACTTGGATATTTGACGGGTGGTTACGTGATAAACCATATGACGGGTGGTGTTGTGAATACCAGGACGGGTGGTTACGTTATAACCTCCAATGCATTGGGTATGGAAGTCGGCCGTATGGGTATTCCATTAAGTATGTATGGAAGTTGGCCGTATGGCTATTCCATTAAGTGATATGTGTGGAAGTCAACCGTATGGTTATTCCACTTAAGTATGTTTATGTCCCAAGTTACATTTATATGTTATGTGTTCTTTATATGGGTTTTATGGTAATCCTTTGGTTACAAAAGGGTAAGTGATGATATTTTATTCAGTGAAGAGTTTTTACTACTTCATGAAGGTGAAGGTATTACATTCATAAAGTATACATGGTTTACTTGATGTTTGAAAAACTAACAGTTTTCATTCTTTGTGTATCCCTTACTGAGCTTTTTATGCTCACCACAAGTTTTTTTTGAAATATTTTTCACAGGACTTAATGTGGAATAGGGTCAAGGATGTGATCAAGGGAAACTCATGCTATATAAAACATGGAACTAGACATGTTTCTTTTTAATAGTTTTTTTTATTCTATGGAAACATAGTAGAAGTGTCTACTTTGTAATCTTTTGAGATGTAATAGTTATGTCCTAATTTTCTAAAACTCTAAACCTGAAAAAATCCTTAATGTGAATTATTCATTTAATTCAATATTAAGTAAGGTTTAAGGCTGGCGCCTTATATCAAGAGTCCTTTTTTGTTCAAACCAAAGGGAGATACCCAAATTAAAGGAGGTTAACCTACACTCGACCAAGGAAAAGTACAAGGTAAGGGGTTTTCATCTCACTTCTTATTCCCAGGAGATTCATACATATTGAAACTATTTCCATTTTTGTGGTGTGTGTACTTCCCATAATTTTATTCATTGGGTAATACAATTTAATTTATGTGTATTTACATATTCATTGTATGATACCTCTTTCATGGGGTGTATGTTTCCAAAGATACCAAATTGTTAAGGGTTAATTTCACAATAAAATTATTATATGAGGTTGTTTTTATGCAAGTATCTACTGGGACATATTTATTATCCATGTCTATGTTTCATGAAATTTTTTTCAATGGGATTCTTATACGGTACTTTTTACTAAAGAAAAATTTCAAATGTTTTAAATATTTATTCTTCTAAATATTTATCATTAATTTCCTTGTTTTCAAAATTATTTTATGGATTTATTTATATGGAAATGAATGTTTTGAAATGATATTTATTATCAAAAGTTTCAAAGTGGTATGGGACACTTTGATTCAAAAATAAATTTTAAATTACTTCCTTAATAAATGTGTGACTTTTAAATGATTTCAAAAAAGGGATATTTCTCTCAAATAGTTTTGATTTCATCTATGTCAACATCCATTGATGGATTTTAAGCTTATTTGAAGGTGATTTATTATGATAAAAAACATACTTATTGTATTTAAGTTTTTGTGATATTTTTGAATGTGGATGTGTTATTTTTATACCATTAGTGGTTTATGGAGAATGTAATGACATTTCGTATGCTAGTTTTAATACGAATGTTTATGTTATGTTTAAACCTATTCATATGAGGAATGCATTGGACATAGTGTGTGACGGGTGGAGCCTGCTATAGATCATTGATGCATCAGTAGGTCTCATGAGACAAACTAGTAACTTGGCACAAGGCCTTGACAAAATCCTATTTCTAGTCTTAGCACAAGGCCTTGAATTTGTGGTTATGATAGTCTGGCATTATGCATTCCATCATTATGAAAGTGTTTATTGATATTGCATGTGATTATTTGACTAGTAGAATATCCACGTGAATAAGTAAATGGCATTATTTTATTTTATTTTTGCCATATTATGTTGATGCTCACATTTAAAAGGCTTTTTAAGTTATACATTTCCTTAAATGTTTATGATTATTTATTAAAGTTTCCTCAATATTGTTATCCTTACTGAGCATTTGAGCACACCCCTTTCTATGTTTTATTTTTCCTAGGATTCCAAGAAGTGTATTATGATTGATATGCTGGGTTAAGACAATGGAATAATGGAATTCATAATGTATTTTTTTATGTTGTTTTGTATGTTATAAAGTGTAATGTAACATTCATGTATGTAATCTATTTTACAAGACTTCCAAACCTAGCTGTCCTTTGTGAGTTTATTCCTTGTAATCATGCCGATTTATTAAAATAATGCACCGACTCTGGGTAACTGGGGTCTGGGCGTTACAGTTGGTATCATAGAATGTTTAGGAATAACCTTGGAAACTAGATTTAGATAAACTCTTATTAGAGCACATATTCCTAAGATATACATTGATGATCAGTATAGAAGAAATTCCTATAATTTTGGTATTGTATAGATTTTGTGATTTTTCCTTGCAATAAATCCATGTTTGGATACGAGTAGGTAGAGGCGGCTCTGGCACAGATGTACCTAGGTGTAAAACCCGAAAACACCACTTTGAGCTAGACTTGAATTGAAACTGGTGCATGAAAACGGGCCATGATGCACTCTTGATTACGACACTCCCAGGGGGATATTATTAGGATAGTTCTAATTTTCTTTACAAACCATTATGAAGGGTTTATGAGTATATACTTCCTCAAAGAAGATATTTTTATGATTATGGATTATACCATGAATTGTTTAAATTATGTAAAGTGTTTTACATGTCTGGGATTAGGTATTGCTATTCATAAACTAATCTTGTGTATGCCATTATTCAGAAATGGCGCCCAGTAGAAGGAATGTGAACTCCAGCAATACGCATGATCCAAAGAGTAAGAAAGATCATATCTTTGATGGTCTTAAGACAGAATTTAGAAGGGAAATAGTCTCCCACGTATTATCATCATACGAAGAAATAGTATCATGTGTTTATAAGATAAGTAAAGAATTCTCAGAGTCTTATAGCTTTGAAGGGAAGCCAAATAAGGAAAGGATGGTAGAGAGAAGGACAGATAAATGGAAGAAGGTAAAGAAGGATTTTCCCATATGTGATAACTGTTGAAAGAATCGCCTTGGAAAATGCTTGAAGGGAATGGGAGTATGATATAAGTGTGTAGAAAATGGACACCAAGTACGTGACTGCAAGGGTAAGAAAAGGGTTTCAAATTTACAATGCTTCATCTACAAGGAGTTTGGACACTACGCATACCAATGTCCCAGTCATCAGACTATGCAGCAAATGATGTTATTGGATAATAATCAAGTTAGTATACTACCACAGATGAAGAGGAATGACTAGTGTTCTTATATTGTTATTTTGGAATTATTTCATTGAAGTGGTGTATTAATGATGTACTAGAAATAAATAAGGATTGTATTGCAGTACAATTTCATTGAGGATTTGAGATTTTATGGTACTATGAAAAGTGACTCTACAGCGAGTTACATTTTTTGGAAATTACATGGTTGAAGGAATGATAAACCTTAATATGGTCCTAATATTGAGGTACTAATTTTGGAATAAGATACAGTTGATTTGGGTATATTATATTGAATATTCGTGACTTCCTTAAAACTGATTAAATATTTGTATTTTCCATCATTGTTGGAGTTTACAACATATTAGGATGGATGAAGTATATCCTATATTCTATAATGAATAAGGGATCATTAATTTAATCAATAAGGTTTTATGGTATTTCCAGATGTTGTAGTGTTTTAATAGAATACATGATGAAGGTGTTCACATGTTATTACGTGGAAAAAAGGATCTTCATTGTGTTTACCTACCTTATAAGTTTCAGAATGTGAGTTTGGACAGAAGTATTTTGGATAATTTTAGTTTGAGATTATTTTTGGATTTCCATAAAAACGACAACTCAGAGGTTGGGTGGCAACCTTCGAGTCCGGCCAGGCCGCACGACTTGAACCCACAACTGATGGGCGACAAGGGTGTATCACCTACCACTGACCCACGTGATTTCTGGGATTGAATAATGTAGTTCATCTTGAATGGTTCTGCTAGATGAATTATAAATTCATTTTTTTGAACCCTATATTAATATGATAACTAGAATATTATTTTTAAGTTCTATTCTCTTTTAGAGTGAAAGATGAGTTTGTGGTAGAACTTATTTAAACGATGGGACTCTACTTGTATTTTTCATCTTATCTTATTCAATGAATAAATTAATTCTTATACTTTAGTGATGGGATCTTAAAACAAAAAATGTGTTATCCTAATACCATAAGTTCTATTGAACCGATGGTATTTTAAATCATCATAGATTGATGAATTTAAGGCCCTCAATTTTAGACTTGTTTTTGATTGATGACCTCAATCACTACCTATAACTATTTATGTTTTTCGTCCAATTATATGTCTCTAATTTCCACTAATGTTCTCCTAATCGAGATCATAATTTGGTGGTGACCCTTTCATTTCCCTTTTCCTCTTATTAAGACTAAATTTTACTAACCTAATTTCTGATGTGGGTTTTCACAAAGGTATCTTTTATTTTCAACATTAAATTTTCAAAAAATAATTTCAAATTTCGAGGAAGTAATTTATTGAAGTATGGAAGAATTTAACACCCCAATATTTCATAATACGTTATTTCATCAAAGTAATTCAATAACTCTCACTACACAGAACACTGAGTTCTAGTGCACTGTGACATACCAAACAAGCCTTTCAAAAGTGGTTATGAATAGTATTAACTGAATTTTGAACTTTATATAATTCTTATAATTTTAGAATTCATATTATGAGTATCTTATACATAATGTAAGAAAAAATAAATTTTTTCAGATAAAAAAATATTTTTCAAAAAATGAAATTTTACCACTTTTTAATGGCGAAGCCTTTTTAAATCCAATTTTGAAAATTTTATATATTCAATTTGACAAAATAAACATATTCTTTAAAATTGGGACATATGAATTTAGTTTCAATAAAGTTTTGGTGCATTTCTAATAACTTTCATATTTGGGTGAATAGTAAAAAATATTATATTTTAACTGAAAACAACTTTTTTAATCAAAATAATTTATATTTTTAAATTATACATTTTAATGGTATGGAAGTATAATTAGATTATATTTTTACCATTTAATCTAATGATGATCATTGTAAGTAATTTCACTTTGATGTTGGACATAAATAAGTGTCAAACTTTTGATAGTTATTATTTCCTAAAAATACGCCTTTTGGTTTTAATAGCGGTAATTAATTTTAAATTATGAAATGAAAATTTTATTTTTTAAATTTGGTAAAATAGACTTCAATTTTGGATTCGGAATATCGAAAAAATCTTAGGGTGAAATTTTTGTACTTTTCTGATAACATTAATATTTTGATAAATAGTGAAAATTACAAAATTTTAATTAAAAACAACTTTTTTAACAAAATAATTAATAGTGATAAATTATGAGTTTGAGTGATTTAAAAGTATAATTAGATAATTATTTTACCATTAAATCCAATTTTTGTCATTATACATAATTTTATATTTAAACTGGACATAAGAAAGTGTTAATCTTTTGATAGTTATTATTTGTTATAAACACGCTTTTTTGTTTTGACAACGGGAATTAATTTTAAATTAATTTCTGCCACTTATTTGTTTTGAATTTAGAAAAAATGGATTCCATATTTAGAATCATGAGTTCTAAATTGTGTAAATAGGTAACTTTTAGTTTTAGAAATTTTTAATAATTACTTCAGTAAATATTTTTTTTAACCTGGTTACACTACTGGAAATAATGGCATTTGCGACGGGGCATTTACGTCGGGATCCCGTCGCTAATAGGCTTTTGCGACGGGGGCCCGTCGCAAATAGCCCGTCGCGGGAAACGGCGTTGTAACAATAATTATTTGCGATGGGCCCGTCGTGAAAGGTATTATTTGCGACGGCGATCCTTCCCGTCGCAAATATTAGTCCATATATTTGTGAAAACTTTTTAAAATCGTATTTGCGACGGGTCAATCACAAATACTAATTGGGACGGGCCCATCGCAAATACCAATTGCGACGGGCCCGTCGCAATTAGTATTTTTTTAAAAAAAATTAAAAAAAATTAATAAATTATTTTAATGAATATAATAATAATACTATTTGTGACGGGCATAGTATCCTGTCGCAAATACTATAAAAAAGAAAAAAAATATTAATACATTATTTTAATTAATATAATAATAATCCAATTATAATTCAAAAATAAAAAAATATTAATAAATGATTTTAATTAATATAATAATAGAATTATAATTCACAAATAAAATTAACAAATTATTAATAAATTATTTTAATTAATATAATAATAATAGAATTATAATTCAAAAATAGAAAATAATAAAATAATAATAAATGATTTTAATTAACATAATAACAGAATTATAATTCACAAATAAAAATAATAAATTATTAATAAATTATATTAATTAATATAATAATAATAGAATTATAATTCAAAAATACAAAATAATAGAATATTAATAAATGATTTTAATTAATATAATAATATTAGAATTATAATTCATAAAAAAAAATTAATAAGTTATTTTAATTAATATAAAAATAATAGAATTATTTTACATTCAAATATTAAAATAATTCTAATATTACAAAAAAATATAATTAAATTATAATATTATAAAATTTTAATATATATATATAATTTAATATTATATAATATAAATAATATTATTATTCATATTAATATTGTTATTTCAAAATATAATATTATTAATATTTTATAATGAGACAGAAACTACGAATAGAAAAAAAATTCATATTTTGATTTAACAAACTTTATAACATAAAAATGAACTCTAATCTAAAGGAGGGGGAGAGGGGGGAGGGGGGATCTGCAGATGCTGGTGGAGGAAACTCCATCCCTAAAGCATGAGTGAGTCAGCGCATGTACTTCATCTGATCCTGATGCTGCTGCTGCCACCGACTCATCTGCTCCTCGTACAGCTGCTGCTGGCGTCGACGCTCCTCCTCATGCTGTTGTTGCTGCTGACGCATCTGCTCCTGCTCCTGTCGGAGACTCTCTATCAGTGCAGTCTGAGATCGCAACTGATCCTCATACAGTGTAGCAGAAGAAGATGCACAAGCTTCTCTCGAGCTGGACGCCGACATCGCAGCACTGCCATAATAATCTCCGGGAGTCAGTTGAGAGCTGATACCAACTACCCGGCCCTTCCCGAAGGCATGTTGGGTGGCCTGCATCCATGCCGCCTCATCAAACTGACGGCCAGTGGTCTGATCTGATGACTCGGCTTGACTCTCAGGTCGGGTCTTTGACGCTGCAGCCTCATATGACTCCTGTAGTTGCAATTTAAAATTAAAATTGTGAATATATTATATACAGTTAATTTTTAAACTTGAAAACAAATAATACTGACCACGATGTGACGCTGACGATCACCTCTGAGCTCCCCAGTAGCAGTATCACTATTCATCCTCCGATATACGTCGTACTCCGTAATATCGGGGTGCTCGACAACCTATAAGAATAAAAATTAAACTGTTAATATTTATAGTTATATAAAATATTTATAAATAATGTACGTACCAGATGCTGTCTATGAGTACTAAAAGTACAACTCCTAGCTCGATTAGTCACCTCATGTCTCCCCTGATTCTGCCTCCCCATCGATGATCTCCTATGAAAGGCATCACTCAACCAGTGCGCACATAATCAATCCCATACATGGGATGAAATGTACTCTGGTCAGTGTGCTCTATATGACTCGTCAAAAACTGACACCCATGCTTTCTTCGTGGCAGCTTTTCTTAAATTGTGTAAAAACTGACGAAAGAGATCACGCATGGCCACCTCCCATGCCTCGTGGATGGCGTCATGCATGGTATCCTCGATCGGATACCATAAACCCTACAAATAAATCAAAATATCAAGTTAGAAATGAAATAATTTTCAAAATAAAAATTATTTATTTACGTACGTACCAACCAATGGCCGAACATGGTCTGCTACACATCAATGGGAATCTGCTCCCATGTGGTCCAAGGCTGAGAGAAATAGTTGCGCAAAATAGCGTTGCCCTGTCCGACTGCTATATGCGGAAAAATGTAAAAATAATAAACATTTATTATGTGAATAGATTAATGAAATCTTAGTCAAATCCACAGGTTATCACACAGGTTATTACACCTCCGTGTGCGTGGATCAAACCCAAGACGTGGACGCCGCTCGGGGACGGGGTTAGGAATCATCAATCGTGCATGAATGCGCCCCCTCCGCGTACTCCCTGGAGCGCCTGCAGGCTGAGGGTCATCTGCCAGCAACTCATCCGCATCGAAAGACAGGTCAGCATCTGCCAACTCACGAAATGTGTCATCGTCCATCTAAAACAGAAAATGTTAATGTTGTTAGAAAATAATTGATAATTACTTTTATATATACATATATATTAGTTATGATTGTATATAACTACCATGGAATTCTATCAGTGTTCATCTTCATCGTCATCTTCATATATGTCAATGTCATCTTCATATTCCTCCTCAACATCATCGATATCCATTCGAGTTCCAGTTGCATCATCTCTTACCATTTCAAATTCATATGTGAAATCATTAACATCATCGTCATCACCGACTCTTAAATGTGGGGTTTCGTCATCGATACTCATGTATCTTTATAAAAAATATTGATTTTGAGTACTCTCTTGAAAAACTTCAATTCTTTGCATATCAGTGAAAGCACATTCACTTTGACTAAACTGATTGTCTTGAATTTTTATTTTTATTATACTCCACCAATCAGTCAAGTCTCATGATGTAGCACAGTACTTTGTGTAATAAACATGATGTGACTGTTGAGCCAATAAGAATGGTTCATTTACTGCGAGAACACTTTTACATTTAATATCGATGATTCCATGAGTCTGATGAACACGCACGCCTATCTCTGTATCCAACCACCGAGATTTGAACATGGTTATGTAATGTTTTCCAAGATAACAGAGTTCAATGATTTCATCAAGTATGCCATAAAATTCAACTTCATTTTCTTGATGATGAGATCTTCTCAAGCTAACTCCACTGTTCATTGTTTTTTTCGATTCTCCATATGCATGTGTGTGAAATCGAAATCCATTTACCACATATGCATTATAAGTTTTAACATGTTTGGAAGGTGGGTTACTCAATATACACAGCCGTTTGTCAAATTTATCAGCATGTCGAGACACCTGAAAATTTGTGAAATAATTATCAATATAGTAAACTATACATTTAATGAGTTGCTAAAATATAAAGAATTTATGTTACCAGTTTTTGAAACCACTGAGAGAAATTTTTCTGTCGGTGTTCTTCGATAGCAGCTGCTGTAATTTGTGGAATTTTTTTCTTGATATGATTATCATACAACCTATAAAAAAAAGTTATTTACTGTAACATAAATGATAGAATAAGTGATATAAACACTTACAGTACAACTGATGTCATCTCTTCACAGTTGAGCAGAACATACGTATGAGCTCTGTGATGTTCATCATCCGAAAGCTAGCGTTCATAAACTCCACCAAAACCAAGCTCTGGCTGGTTGAAAACAGATAATTGATTGTGGATTTCATCAATATTCCTCTTGTTCCGTCCAATTTGGTTGTGTTTTGAAGGATACTCGGATTCAAAATAATGGGACCAGAAAAAAGATATTTCCTCTTGCAAATAAGCTTCTGCAATAGATCCTTCAACAGATGTTTTGTTACGTACTTTTCTTTTCAATTTTTGCATGCATCTTTCAAATGGGTACATCCATCGAAACTGTACTCGACCTCCACATTTGGCTTCATATGGAAAATGTAACATCAAATGTTCCATTGAGTCTAAGAAAGATAGCGGAAATATATTTTCCAGTTTACATATAATTACAACAACATCTTCTTCAAGTTTGCATAGAGCATCATAATCTGTTGTAGCCGCACAAATTTCCCGAAAAAAATGAGACATGTCTTTTATGGAATCCCAAATCACAGAATTCAACAGACCTCTTAATCCAATGGGTATAAGTATTTCCATTAGAACATGACAATCATGACTTTTTAATCCATTAATATGACCATTCTTTACACATCTACCCAAATTGGAAGCACAACCATCTGGAAGTCTCAAATCTGCAATCCACTGACAAAATAATAAACGGTTTTATTTAGATAGTGTATAAGCTGCTTTTGGTTTCAGTAACCTTTTTGTTCTGACATTATCAAACAGTTCTAGTTCTGGACGCCTACAAATTTGGGCAAGATCTAAACGAGCATTTACATTGTCTTTGCTCTTTCCTGGCGTATCAAAACCTGTATGAAACAAATTATCAAAACAGTTCTTCTCAATATGCATGACATCTAACATGTGATAGACCAACAAATCAGACCAATATGGAAAATCCCAAAATATGCTACGTTTAATCCAATTGTGTTCTTTCCCAAAACCAGAAATTTTCTTTTGGTTTATTGTGGGACCAAAAGTGATGGGAGGTAATGAAAATACAACTGATTTTAACTCCGAACCTGATAGCATTTTTGGAGGTCCATCCCTTTCAACTGTTTCTTTTCTGAAATGAGATCTGTTTCTACGAAAAGGATGATCAGCTGGAAGAAATCTGCGATGACAGTCAAAATAACAAGGTTTCTTTCCATGAATGAGAATAAATGCTTTGTTCTCTCCCATATAGTAATGACATGATTTCTGACCATGTGTACTCCATCCAGATAACATCCCATAAGCCGGGAAGTCACTAATTGTCCACATCAATGCTGCTTTCAGTATGAAAATCTGTTTCGTAGCAACATTATATGTACTGACACCAGTACTCCACAATAAACTTAATTCATCAATCAATGGTTTCAAATAAACATCAATATTCTTCTTCGGATGTCATGGAATTAGTAAAGTCAAAAGGATATATGTCTCCTTCATCAACATCCATGGAGGTAAATTGTATGGAGTTAAAAAAACAGGCCAACATGAATATTGACTACCATAAGATCTGAACGGACAGAAACCATCAGTGGAAAGGCCCAGTCGAACATTTCTAGCTTCTAAAGCAAAGGATGGAAGCACTCTATCAAAATGTTTCCATGAATCACCATCGGCTGGATGATTAAAGATTTTATCGGTTGAAATATTCGCTTTATGCCATGACATCATTGTCGTTGTATTCTTAGACATGAATAAACGTTGAAGTCTGGATGTAAGCAGAAAATATCTCAACTGTTTTACAAGAATCAAACCAGACTTCCCATGTTGCCCTTCTTTATATCTCAGTTGCCCACATCTGGGACTACTATCCAACGACTCATTTTCCCCAGAATATAAAATGCAGTCATTTGAACATGCATGAATCTTCTGAAAATTATGTCCCAAATTTCGTACCAGTCTCTTACTCTCATAGTAATTTGCAGGAAAAACATTTCCTTCGGATAACAGTGTTTTAAGAAAAGAAAATATTTGGTCAAAACAGGTGTTTGACATTCCGTTATCTGATTTGATAGCCATAAATTTTGCAACTGCTTCTAATTTGCTCATCTTGCAGCCAGGATATAATGCATCCTCAGCAGACCTCAACAACTCATAAAATTCAGACGGTGCCAACTCAGAATTTGAAGCTATATCAGCTGGAGTTTCTGTATGTTGAACAGATGAACATGCAACATCATGTACTAAATCTTGAAACCGGGATGGACCCGGAATCAAGTTGGTATCACCTGCTCTGGAACTGCGTTCACCGTGTTGATACCAAAAAACATAATCTGGTTGAAAACCAAAACGCAAGAGATGTCCCCCCACTTTGTCAAACGTGTCAAACGTTTTCAATGCACATTTTCAACAAGGGAATTTTATTTTTCTTTCTGAAACAAATTCTGGATTTGATGCCGCAAATGATAAAAAAGTCTCCACACCCTCTATATATACTGGATTTAAACCAGAACCGTTTGGATTTCTATGTTGATTTATCCATATGCGGTCATCTAATAATGATTGTTGACGACCTCGTTGTTCAATATTTTTCTATAAAATATAAAAGCATTACTAGTTTTGAATAATTTGTTAGAAAAAACACTCAAGAAAGGATAATTATAGAGTTTACATCATACACGACTGACACAAACTTTTTATTAAGATAGACCTAAAAATTGACCCTTTAAAAATTGAATATGTTGAGAATAAAGCAAAACCTGTTACAAATATTGATAATTTTAATATTATATAAATTTTTTATTATTTTAATAATACTAATATTATTTTTTCATAAATATTAATTATATAATAATAACATTATTACATTATTAGTATATTTTATTATTAATATTAAAATAATATAATTTTCTATATTATATATAATTCTCTTTTCATCTGTGTGTTTAACATTCTGTCTCCACATGTAATATTTGCATTCACTTTCACCTCTCCATTGGTGAGTAGGTTGATAATTTTGAAAAAGAATGCAAATATTACATGTGGAGACAGAAAACACACAGATGAAAGGAGAATTGTATATAATATAGAAAATTATATTATTTTAATATTAATAATAAAATATACTAATAATGTAATAATGTTATTATTCCTAATTATTGGTAATTATTCCTAATTATTGATAATTATTCCTAATTATTGGTAATTATTATAAATTATTGATAATTATTCCTAATTATTGGTAATTATTCCTAATTATTGGTAATTATTGGTAATTATTCATATAATTACCAATAATTAGGAATAATAACATTATTACATTATTATTATATTTTATTATTAATATTAAAATAATATAATCTTCTATATTATATACAATTCTCCTTTCATCTGTGTGTTTTCTGTCTCCACATGTAAATATTACATGTGGAGACAGAAAACACACAGATGAAAGGAGAATAGTATATAATATAGAAAATTATATTATTTTAATATTAATAATAAAATATACTAATAATGTAATAATGTTATTATTCATAATTATTGGTAATTATTCATAATTATTGGTAATTATTCCTAATTATTGGTAATTATTCCTAATTATTGGTAATTATTGGTAATTATTCCTAATTATTGGGAATTATTCCTAATTATTGGTAATTATTCCTAATTATTGGGAATTATTCCTAATTATTGGTAATTATTCCTAATTATTGGTAATTATTGGTAATTATTACTAATTATTGGTAATTATTGGTAATTATTGATAATTATTGGTAATTATTACTAATTATTTGTAATTATTTGTAATTATTTGTAATTATTGGTAATTATTGGTAATTATTACTAGTTATTGGTAATTATTACTAGTTATTACTAATTATTACTAATTATTAATAGTTATTTGTAATTATTGGTAGTTATTGGTAATTATTGGTAGTTATTGGTAATTATTACTAGTTATTGGTAATTATTACTAGTTATTGGTAATTATTACTAGTTATTACTAATTATTACTATTTATTACTAATTATTAGTTATTATTACTAATTATTACTAATTATTACTAATTTTTACTAATTATTACTTATTTTTACTTATTTTTACTAATTATTACTAATTATTTGTAATTATTTGTAATTATTGGTAATTATTACTAATTATTACGAATTATTAGTAATTATTACTAATTATTACTAATTATTACTAATTTTTAATAATTAGTGGTAATTACTGGTAATTATTAGTAATTATTACTAATTATTGATAATTATTACTAATTACTGGTAATTATTGGTAATTATTGGTAATTATTACCAATTATTAGTAATTATTGGTAATTATTTCTAATTAATGGTAATTATTGGTAATTATTTATAATTAATGGTAATTATTGTTAATTTTTTCTAATTATTACTAATTATTGGTAATTATTACTAATTATTAGCAATTATTACTAATTATTGGCAATTATTACTAATTATTAGTAATTAGTGGTAATTATTGGTAATTATTACTAATTATTACTAATTATTGGTAATTATTACTAATTATTGGTAATTATTACTAATTATTGGTAATTATTACTAATTATTGGTAATTATTACTAATTATTACTAGTTATTACTAATTATTGGTAATTATTACTAATTATTGGTAATTATTACTAATTATTGGCAATTATTACTAATTATTAGTAATTATTGGGAATTATTGGCAATTATTACTAATTATTAGTAATTATTGGTAATTATTGGTAATTATTACTAATTATTACTAATTATTGGTAATTATTACGAATTATTGGTAATTATTACTAATTATTGATAATTATTACTAATTATTACTAATTATTGGTAATTATTGGTAATTATTGGTAATTATTACTAACTATTACAAATTATTGGTAATTATTACTAATTATTAAGAATTATTGGTAATTATTACTAATTATTACTAATTATTGGTAATTGTTACTAATTATTACTAATTATTGGTAATTATTGGTAATTATTTCTAATTATTAATAATTATTTGTAATTATTACGAATTATTGGTAATTAGTGATAATTATTACCAATTATTACTAATTATTACTAATTATTGGTAATTATTCCGAATTATTACTATTTATTACTAATTATTGGAAATTATTACTAATTATTACTAATTATTGGAAATTATTACTAATTATTGGTAATTATTGGTAATTATTGGTAATTATTAATAATTATTGGTAATTATTGGTAATGATTCCTAATTATTGGTAATCATTACGAATCGTTACTAATTATTGGTAATTATTCCTAATTATTGGTAATTATTCCTAATTATTTGTAATTATACCTAATTATTGGTAATTATCCCTAATTATTGATAATTATTCCTAATTATTGGTAATTATTCCTAATTATTGGTAATTATTTCTAATTAGTGGTAATTATTCCTAATTAGTGGTAATTATTCCTAATTGGTGGTAATTATTCCATATTATTGGTAATTATTCCTAATTAGTGGAAATTATTCCTAATTAGTGGTAATTATTCCTAATTATTGGTAAATATTGACAATTATTTGCAATTATTGGTAAATATTGGTAATTATTGGAAAACATATTGACAAATATTAGCAATTATTGAATATTGGGAATTATAATTAATTATTACTAATTATTGGTAATTATTATAAATTATTACTAATTAATGTTAACTATTTCTAATAATTATTAATTAATTCAAATTAATTTTAATTTTTCATAATTACTGCTAATTAATTGTAATTACAGCTAACTATTTTAAATTAATTAGTGTTTAATTGTCCCTAATTACTATTAATTATTAATACTTATTCATAATTATTTCTAATTAGAATTCAAAAAAAATTCTAAAAATTTAAACTAAATAAATATAATAAATAAAATAAATATGAAATTAAAATTCAGATAAAAACCTTAAACTTGATGTCAATGTCGAGCCGTTGTAATTGTAGAACACCACCAACTGAATCCTCGAAGTCGGAAAAAAAAATTTACAACTGAAAGTTGTAAAAAATTCAGAGTGAAAAAATTGGAACGGTTGAGAGTTGAGAGTGAAGTGAGGAAATTGTAATGGTTGGCAGTATTTATAGGTTGGCGTAATTGTGACGGGTTTTCCGTCGCAAATAACGCTTTTTGCGACGGGCCCCGTCGCAAATAACCCTGACTGCATTTAATTATTGGCGTCATTAAAACGGTTATTTGCGACGGGCCCCGTCGCAAATATCCCCTGCCACCGGGGTATTTGCGATGGGCCTGCATGCCCGTCGCAAATCGGCTTTAATCGCCGCCGGTTAGTTGCGACGGGGATAGAACCCCGTCGCAAATAACCCTGACCGCATTTAATTATGGGCGGCATTAAAACGGTTATTTGTGACGGGTCCCGTCGCAAATAATTCCTACCGCCAGGGTATTGGCGACAGGACTGCAGTCCCATCCCCAATAGTCTTTAACCGCCGCCGGTTATTTGCGACGGGGTTCTATCCATGTAGCAAATAAACTTCGCGCGGTTTGGAGCGCATTTCGCGCCAAACTATTTGCGATGTGTTTTTTTTTACCCGTCGCAAATAAAAGATTATTTGCGACAGGAATAGTTGTCCGTCGCAAATACTCCTTTGCGAAAGGTATTTGCGACGGGAATTATTCCCGTCGCAAATATCTCGTCGCTATTAACCATTTTTCTCGTAGTGTTAAAGGGTAAATTTGATAAATAAGGGTAAAAAATAATATTATAATAATAATAAATTACTCTAAAACGTATCCTAACCCTATTGGTTGATACATGTACGACCATAGGCATCTTTGGGGCGATTTTGGGACCCCATGGAGCCACTTGTAAGTGATAATGATACTTTATATTAATTATGTTAAAGTAAATGCAAAAAAGACATAAGCATATATCTTTTAGAAAAATAATTTTACATAGCGTTATATGTGTTGGATTTTCGACTATAAATATTAATTAGAAATCTAAAACGATTTCCACAATAATGGTATTTTATTTATAATTTTTATACATTGAATAATTAAATTAATAAATGACACAATAATGATGTAGTATTATTCGTAATAATAAAAGAATCAAATAATTTGTATTATAAAAGATAAAATAAATATAATTTGAATGTTTTGATGACATCCACGAATTTTATTGGTTAATATTACACGTTAGGATTGATTAAATGAATTTTATTATAATTAATAAAGTTGTTAAGACATTAACAAAAATCAATTATTGAATAGTGTCAAAATTGATATAAAAGAGTTAGAAAAACAAATATTATATTATTAATCGATATTCTATTCCTAAAATTCTAATGTTCGTCCAAACGACTTATATAATGGTAGTTTTATTATTAATGGACCACTTGGGGGTCTCTTGGATGTATATAATATGTTTATTAACTATATAATATAAAAAAACAAAGTTACATGGTACGTGTCAAACTAATTCACTAAGAGTTAAAACTAAAAGATAATGTTAATAAAGTGACCCATAACTATCTAAAACCTATTGGTTGAGTTATTTTTCGACCTATAGTCACCTTAGGATTTGAATAATGCAGTTTGGAGCTATTAGAAACTGAATATGAATCTGTTATAAAATAATACTTTATGTTTCTCCAAAAGAGCCCCTCCTCCCCCTTATAAAAGGACGCCACTTCTAACCAATTCCTCACACCTCTCAAGCCTTTTGGAATGTCCAAAATCTACCCAATTAAGCTCCTTATATCCCTCTCCTCCTCCTAGAAGCCTTACCTTAGGCAGAAAAAATCTTCAAGAGTCATTGTTGGTTCAAACCAAAGGGAGTTACCCAAATTAAAGGAGGTTAACCTAACCTCAACCGAGGAAAAGTACAAGGTAAGGGTTTTTCATCTCACTCCTTATTCCCATGAGATTCATGTCATATTACCACTATTACCTTTTGTGTGTTATGTGTACTGCCCATAATTTTATTCTTTGTGTAATACACTTTAATTTATGTGTATTTACTTATTATTTGTATGATACCACATTCATGGGGTGAATGTTTCGTAAGATACCAAATTGGTAAGGTTTAATTTCACAATCACATTATTATTCAAGGTTGATTTTACATAAGTCTCTACTGGAAAATATTTAATTTCCATGTCCATGTTTCATGAAAGAGTTTTCAAAGGGATTATTATAAGGGACATTTTACTAAAACATCATTTCAAATGTTTTAAATATTTATTCTTCTAAATCTTCCTCATTAATGTCCATGTTTACAAAATGATTTTAGGGATTTATTTATATGGAAATGAATGTTTTGAAATGATATTTCTTTTAAAAAGTTTCAAAGTGGTATGGGACACCTTGATTCAAAAATATCTTTTAAATTACTTCCTTAATAAATGTATGGATTTTAAATCATTTCAAAAAAATAGATATTTCTCTCAAATAGTTTTGATTTCATCTATGTCAACATCGTTTGATGGATTTTAAGCTTATTTGAAGATGATTTATTATGATACAAATCATCCTTATTGTATTGACGGTTTTGTGATATGTTTGACTGTGGATGTGTTACTTTTATAACATTAATGGTTTATGGAGAAAGTATTTACATTTCGTATGCTAGTTTTAATACGAATGTTTATGTTATGTTTATACATGTTCATATGAGAAATGCATTGGAATTATTATGTGACGGGTGGAGCCCGCTATAGCTCCTCAATGCATCAGTAGGTCTCATGAGACAAACTAGTTTCTTGGATCAAGGCCTTGACAAAATCTTATTTGTAGTCATGGCACATGGCCTTGACTATGTGGTTATGATAGTATGAAATTATGCATTCCATCATTATGAAAGTGGTTATTGATATAGCATGTGATTATTCGACTAGTAGAATATCCATGTGAATATGTAAATGGAATTATTTTATTTTATTTTTTCTATATTATGTTGAAGTTCTAGTTTAAAAGGCTTTTGTTTTTGTTATACATTGCCTTAAATGATTATGATTATTTATTAAAGTTTACGCTATATTGTTATCATTACTGAGCGTTTGAGCTCACCCTTTTCATTGCTTTATTTTTCCTAGGATTCCAAGAAGTGTATTGTGATTGATATGAAGGGTTATGACAAGAGAATAATGGCGTTGATAAAGGATTTTTTAATGTTGTTTTGTATGTTATAATGTGTAATGTAACATTCATGTATGCAATCTATTTTCCAAGACTGCTAAACTGATCGGTCCTTTGGGACTTGATTACTTGTAATCAGGCCAATGTATTAAAATAATGCACCGACTCTAGGTAACAGGGGTCGGGGCGTTACAAAAAAGTGTTAAAATAAATTCTAATTCTAATTCTATTGATGTAGAGTTTAGAGAATTTAATTTCGGTGGAGATATTAGTCAAAAAATAAGAAATATTGAGGGGGAGCATACATGTTCTTAACCAAATCCAAAATCCTGAATGATTCGCAAGGATCATCATGATGAAAATTTCATTGGAAATGCTAAATTTAGTATTGAAACTTGAAATTCTTTTTTAAATTTCTATGCCAAATCTGTTTTATTTTTGATTTTGTTCCTATTAATGTTAATGATTCTTTGAAAGATGAAAATTGTATTGTTACTATCCAAGATGAATTAAATCAGTTTGTTATAAATAATTTCTTAAATTAGTATAATTTATTAAGGATAAACAGGTGGTTGGAACTAAGTTGATATTTAGAGACAAACTAGATGATTCTGAATAGATTTTCAAAAATAATATCAGGGTTGTTGTTCAATGATACTCTCAAGAAGAAGGTATAGAAATTGAATATTTTTTCTCCTTTTTGATGTTATATGTGTTTATATATTTATTGGATTTGGATTTTTTTCATGAATTTAAATTATATGAAATGGATGTAAAAATCACCTTCTTAAATGGTTTTATAACTGAGGAAGTTTAGGTATCACAACACCCTAGTTTTGAATGTGAAAATTTTCCTAACAATGTTTTTAAACATTATAAGGAATTGTAAGGTGTTAAAAAATCACCCCTTGCTTGGTATGAAAGGCTTTCATTTTGTTATTAAATAATGGTTCTAAAAATGGAATGTGGGTCCCACTCATTTTATTAAAAGAACTTTTGATGATATTTTAGTTTTCCAAGTATATGTTGAGGATATAGTTATTGGATTATCAAGTGAATTTTTTTTAATGATTATTGTATTTTTATGTCTTCTGAATTTGATATTAGTTTAATGGGAGAATTAAAATTCATTATTGGACATAAAATTTTTCAAATAAAATATAGAATTTCGTTTAATCAATCATAGTATACTAAAGAATTTGTTAAATATTTAGCTCATAATTATACTAAATATATAAAAAATCATATGGGTACTAATTTTAAATTATATGTTAATGTTTATGGTAAATTTTCTGTTTTTAATATCTAAAGAGGTCTGATTAGAAGTTTTTTATATTTAATTTCATCCAGACCAGAAATTTTTTTAGTGTTTTTTTGTGCCATATTTCAAGAAGATCCTAAATAAAGTCATATTAATGCTATCAAAAGAGTAAATATATATGTTAAATGACCTATTGATACTAATCTATTTTATCAAAAATATACATATTTTGATTTAACATCTTATTCTGATTTTGATTTTGGAGGTTGTTGAATAGACCACAAAAGAAGAGCAGGTATGTGACATTTTCTAGAAGATTTTTAATTTTCTGGTCTTCGAAGAAACAATTATCGATTTCATTATCTACTATAGATGTAATGAATATCTATGCTTCTTGTAGTTGTTCTCAAATAATATTCCAATTTCAATTCGGTTTATTTATTTTCATAAAGAACAACATTAAGGCGATGTGGGAACCATACTGAGCATTCACTACAACATAGACCCTCCAATAACATAGTTAAACATATTGATTTCAAAATTCAAAAAATTCATCCAGTGCCTACTCACCGTGCCTCGCACTCCAACAGGATACTCCAACCAAAAATACCCCCACAACACCAACAAATTCAATGACCCGCACATGGAAAAAATACTTAAATACCGAAATTCGAAGGGATTTTATCACCAAAAAACTCATACCACGAGCTGCCCGCTTCACGTCTTCACATCAGTCGCGTCACATTCAACTCTGTCATTATCATCACTGGAGCTGAAGCCATCCTTTATGGAGCCGAACATAGCCTCGCCGTCGGGGATCAAAGTGTCATCACTGTCAACTTCATCACCTTCACATTCATCATTCCACGGACACGCCATCGCCAACCATCCAAAACTAAAACCTATAAGATATCAACAGAACCACCATCCTCCATCGCACCAGACTTCCAAGAGAAGAACAGATCTTTTATAAATTTATTTGCCACCCGAACATCACTTACCAAAGCCCCGAAAAACCATATCAACTTGCCGACCTGGGAAGAAGAAATGGGACTCCAGGCAAGGGTATATTTTGGCGGCTTGATCCCCCGCAGAGAGACAATCCCTTCACCTTGAAAAAATCTGAAACTAAAACAAATGCAAAACTTTCAACAAAAATTAAACGTCGATCACGCCACCGAAAACCACCCAGACACATGACCGTCAAAAAAATCAAAGAGACCAACCTCACCAGCCTCTCAACGAAAGCAGAGTCGCAACCCATAGACACCATGGAACTAGAAAGAAGAAGACGATATTGAAACCCTAGTACGAACATAGAGGTAAAACTATAACCAGTAAACAACCTGAACCAGAAAAGAAGAATGTGGGACCAAATCCAAATAAGAACATGAGAATGATACCCTATGAAGAATAAACAACTCCTATAATTCCTAGAAATCTATCGTCCGACTAATCACTTGCCCAAATACACAGTGTAGCCCATGCTATGAATCTGACCTGTAGAGGAGCTAAGGACGACAAGAACAGAGCACAAGAGACAGATGGGGAGAATACAGAGCGCCATCGGAGATATTTTCACAAAGACATTAGACTTTTCGCATTTTGAAAAAATATTCAATTGGATATTGGTATGTTGGAATTTGATATTTATTTAGTACTTCTTTTGTTTAAGGGGAGATTCATTTTAAATTTTTTATTTATAAAAATAGGGATAGATATTTTGGGAGTAAATGGAAAGCAATAAATGGAGCGAAATAAATTGGATTCAAATTTTTTGAAAATTTGTTTTAATTTTTCTAATGTTCGGTTTTTTTAATAAAATAAAAAGGGGGTGTTTTTTGTGCATGTTCATTCTCTTTTTTTATTACATGTTTGATTTCATGGGAGATTATTGTTTTCACGTTCATGTTTTCATTTGTTTTATTAAATTAGATTTTTCATTTAAAAACATTTCTATATTTTGATGATTTCACAAACTACTCTGTATGGATTTTTGTGATTATTACCACATTGGATATATAATAGATTTCTCTAAATTTTATTAGTTCATAGGGAAGTCATAAAATTCCTTTTTACTACTCAAAAAATTCAATGAATTTTATACTACAGTTTTAGAAATTCTACAGTTTGTAGTTTTAAAATGATTATGTATATATATTACCGAAACCTCTAATGATATATGATTCACATTAAACTTTCTTTTATTGATAAAAAAAGTTTATCTTGATTTAAATACTTTTCATGGATTCTAAAACGTTTATTTATATGGTGAATAAATTGATTTAAATTCTGCATTGGTTTTCTAGGAATGTTGTTTTTTCTAGAATGTTGTTGCTTCTTTTTTTCAATGATTTTTGGAGTTGTAGAAGCGAGTATTATTTGATTCATGATTCATTAGAAACAAAATAAGTTTTATAAAAATGATAATTCTTGACCAAATTTGGAATCTATTGTTATAAGCCTATAATTTTATTTTGAATATTTCTATAGTATGATGTCATGTTTTTCACAAATTATGGGCAACCCTACAATAATAAATATTTAAAAGTATGGTTCATTAACCCTTTCTTATGGTTCATCATCCATATGCTACGTTACTATTCCTTTTTTCAATGTATGGTTCATCAACCCTATGTTACTTTTAATCATCCATGGATAATTTTAATATTCCAGAATAGTGAAAAGTACGGTTCATGAACCCGATATTACTTTTCATCATCCTTAGACTACGTTACTATTCATTCCACAAAGTATGGTTTGTCAATGATACATTACTATTCATCATCCCCATGCTATGTAATTCCTTATCCCTACACTGCGTTATTGTTCATTATACAAAGTAGGGTTCATCAAACCTATGTAACAATTCATCATACCAATGCTACCTTACTAATCATCATCCCAACATTATATTACTTTTCATTTCATATGTTACTGTTCATTCCATGTGGTTTTTATAAAATGTGTTTTCTTCATGTATATGCATTATTATCAAAGGGGTTTCTGCTGTAAAATTTTTCATTAAATATAAGGATTATGATCAATGAGTTTTTAAGGATTTTTGATTAATTATTAATGAAAAATGAAAATAAATCATTTTAATGTATGTTTCTAATAAATTGGGTGGTGTCATGTTTATTCATTTTCTAATATTTTATTGTACCATTTTCTTCTGCTATTAGTTTTTAAGAACTGTATTGACTAGGATTAAATGAATTTAAATTGGAATTTTAAATCATTCAATGCAACTAATTTTCTAGGGATTTTATTGGAAGACTTACTCAAATTATTATGAATTATTTAATTAGAGATTTATTCTATATCAATAATGAGAAATTGTGTTCTGTTTTTTGTAGACATATTTATGAATTCGCATGACTCAATATATATTGAATATCATAATGATGTGAAGCTTTTGTAACTAAAAAATATCTAATATATATACATATATATCATTTTCTGTTTTAAAAATAATGAATGATACAAATTTCAAGACGCACATTATCATTTTTGATAATCTATTTTTTTCAAAGAGAAAGTGTTGTGAACTTTGGAGTTATTGTAAAATCTACAACATCCTACAACACTTTGTTACATAAGATCAATGATATCTCAAGGGATAATTTAATTATTCATCAACTAAAATTTCCTTGATGAGATGATCCAATATAAACCTCAACGACCAGTAATTGTTCCTTCATTTTTTATCACCTTGCATTTAGTTTAGAGTCTGTAACAATTCTTCCCATCTCTCACACACACTGAATTTTTCATTTTATAAATTTTCACACAAAAGAATTATTTTTTAATCTGTATACTCGGGGTGTGACTCCCGAATTCTAATCTACAGATCAATGGGTTGTGACTCCCTATATCTAATGCGAGGAATTTTTAGGTTTTGAATCCCTCTATATAAATTCATATTGTATGGGATGGGAATACCTATACAAAAGTAAATGTCATTATTATCCCTCCACTAGAAAAGGATTCTTTAATTGTGTTATGATTCCCTAATAAAAATCATTTTTGTGCTCATGTATATCTCGCCGAGTAGAGAGGTATAAGAGTAGAGTAGACAAATATCTGAAGGAACTACTATAAAAAACATATGTGTGTTCATTAATTTTTCCACTTCTAATTAACCTCAGTAATTAAAATTGAATGTTATTTTACCTAATTTAATAATTTGATAACATTATTAATTATGTCTACTCATCCCTTAGAGACTATCTGCCTTTACCCATTCCGACCTATCATCAATTACAAAGTTGGTTCAAGAGTACATCAACGGTACTTCTTGTAGAAAAACAGTACATGTACCGAAGTACACAGACATGATGTCAGGTACGTATACATATCTAAATGGGCATATATCGGTTCTGGGTAGTTTTTACATGTTGTGTAGTAAAACTCTATGCCATGTACTACTCCATATATAATGAGTCTTGTACGGGCCATAGACATGGCTGGGTGGCAGAGTGGGACCACACTCTGTGTGGGACCCCTCACATGTCATGTGCTACTTTTTTTTCGTTTAAGGAAACATCAAGGGTCTATATCTCCTTCATTTAATCATTGATTCCCCACCTATGTTTATTATACTATGTTATTTTACTGATATAACACGATACATACCTAATTGTGGCTCTTGAGATATGATGTAAAATGTTCAAAGAATGATGATTATTTGAGGTGATGATCAACAATGATAGGTATAAGTAGGGATCACTAGAGTATTCTTATATAGTGGACCCCTAACCAACTTATCCATCAGTACTCTATAGATACCTACCAAGGGGAACAAATATCATATAGAGAAAGAGTACTTGAGTATTATATTGGAACCCCCTATCTCACTAGGGCATGAGTCCTCAACCACTATAGTAGAACCCCCATCAGCATAGGTGAAGGTCTGTGATGACTAGTATAGAACCCCCCCTGAAACACGCAGATGTGTTTCCACGACGTATAGAGTAGAACCTCACATTATCTTGGGTGCATGTCCTCTACCTACTTGGTGGAACACACGTCTTGGATAAGGTGAAAGTCTTTAGGACACCAGAGTGGAATTTCCATCAGCATAGGTTCAAGTCATCTATGGATACATATAGAGTGGAACCCATTTTAGACTAGTGTTTGGGTCCTCTAATTCGATTTTGTGCCCACTTGATAGTACGAGACTATAATGAGGCTAGGTTTGACATGCACATTTACTTTTGGGTTAATGCATGAGGTGATGGGAATCATTGATAGACTTGTGGAACAATTGATGTCTCTACTTCTTGGGCGGATCATTGATATAGGAATCCCCTTTCTCCCATGTTTGGATTTATTTTCACTGATCATATATATATATATGTATATATATATATATATCTCTGTATACATACCATTGGATTTGGTAATTGTCCTTCAATGAGAGGTGATAACACATGGGTTATGTCACATTCATACCATTATTATATTCTTGTGGTTGGATGAGTTAATCTCTTTCTATATGTGAAGAATAATTGATTCTTAAATAATATACTCACCATGTCAAGCCCCTTTTGGTTGGATGAGGTTACTCTCTCTAAGCTTGGTTTGATTTATTCTATTAAATAGTATCTTTTATCCACTGTATTTCTACTCCTATTATATCCCTTACTCCCCCTTCATCTTTTTTGGAGTGCTACTGGGTATGTATAAAATCACTTATGTAGGGTAAATCCCCTTAGTTTTCATGTATAATGTAGAATAGAGATATGTTGGAGGTCACTTCATAAGAGAATAAGATATATATATATATATATATATAGTACTTTGGAACATCTATAATGGTCTCAATTGGGGGAGTATGAGATGGCATCTCTTAATAATTATCTATTTTAATTTTTTCAGGATGGAATATATTTCATTTCATGCATTTATTTTCCCCCATTACTTTTCAATTAACAGTTCTGCACTATTTTAATATCTATAGATTTTTCATGCATGGTTGTCCTCATATATTTATTCTTCTTTTTCAAGTACTCACTATCAACTTCTATATCTATATGGATGTGTGTGTGTGAATAAATGTGCATAGGAAATAGAATCCCCGTGTTAGATATGTCTTTTATTCATGTTTCTACCCCTTCCATATGTAGGTGGGCTTGGTCTAGTTACAACATGAACCCCAGATTGGCTATGGTTTTGACAGATTAGTATTATAGAGTTTCATTCCACGAGAATTGATATGGATTCATCCCCTTATGATATTTTTTTTGGGATTTGGGAAATAGTGTTTGAGTATCAAGAGATCATCTCTCAATGTAGGAATTCTAATGATGGTTCTAGTGGCAAATGTATCCATTCACCATTACCCTCATTACTTGTTTTCCGACTCGGTATAAGAAGACATTTTTTGAATGGATCAATTGAGCATGCATCATATCATATTAAGCCTTTTATTATCCATATTATGGATTCCCCCATTAATGTTATATATATATATATATATATATATACATTCTCCTTTGATCATGGTACATCCTGATAAATATCAGCATTCATCCGCAAAGGAATCCATCCAGGATACCAGTTTAGGATCACGATGATGATAGTATGAGTCAGGAGGCCACAACCTATGGTCCATCATAAGATATTCTATCTCCAGATGTGTATGATAAAACACATCCCCATGTCGAGTAGAAGATAAATCAAGCAGAGCTAGTTATGGATCCACGTAGTCTTAGCTTGCACCCTGAGTTCCTCGGCCGAAGGCCATATTGGTTCCACAACAAACCAGATCCTCAGGAAGCAGAGGAATTTCTAAATTATGTGGTATGTATCATCAATCATGTTTCGACCATGACAGATCATGGTGTATCCCATGGAGATATCATTTTCTATGGAGTGGAATAGGACTGGTGGAGCCTTGTTATGAAGATTCATGAATAATCGATGCTAATATTCCCTGGAATCAAGGATCTATTCCCAGAGGAGTTCCACCCCTCCTTCTTGAGATCATTATTGATGATAGAGCATATGGAGCTCCATCATAGATGGGGTATGTTTGATGTGTTTTCATCATGTACGTTTCTTAATAATGAATTGATATGATCGTTGACTACAACTTTCGATCATGTATGTTTCATTCGGGTCTTCACAGAGTGATCCACAGTAGCATGGTTCCCTTTTTAATCTACACCTATTTCGGGGTGCTAGAGAGGAAACTAGTGACATATAGGTTTATTTTAGAGGGAATCCATGTATCTAGAGCTATAAGTGCGTTGCACAAAGCCGATTCATCTACAGTAGAATGCTGAACTCATGAGTCAGTGTATCTATGTAAGAGACCTCATGGTGATCTGACTCAAAAATTTGAAGGGAAATACAACGCACAAGAGAATCCCATTAAAGGTCAGTGCTATAACTGGGAAGGGAAATGCCACAAGGTGTGATATTTCCCAACCAAACGCACTAGGGATCACCTGAAGATTGATGAAAAATAGGAATTGGGGATGTATTTAAGTGATCAATGACCTCCAATGTGAGGTCTAGTTGGTCCCCATTGTACTTGAGTTCATATATGAGAATGTAAATATTTGGTCGGTGGACTAAACAATGAGATATTTTCATAGTAACAACATGGAGTCCCACATCTATCTAAGGGTTATTGTAGTCAATGGCATAGATTGCTATAAGAATTGGTGGCTTATGACCCCACGACATACGAGATGATCATGGGTTTTATTTTTTCTCTTTTACTCCTTTATCATTAGTAGTAGACATTTTTTTCAATAATAACTAAATCTATCTACTCTTAGAAAAAGAACAATGCTCCTATTTGCGGTTCTAGTCTATCAACTTCATGTTGGGGTTTTTTGTAGGGATCATTTTTTTTTCAATTCATTTTCTCTATTAGCAATGCAAGAAATCAATTGGTAGATAAATGAGTAGGTGGGACAATTTTTTTATTACCATGGGACCCTATGACACCATCATTGGTACGTATTGGTTTTCCATTGTCGGATCTCGTCTTCTATGACACCACAGACATGTTAGATTCCTTCGTACTGATGGGGTGTGATTCACCATTATGAAAAGGAGGGATCCCATGTTGGAATGAGAGGGTTATGAATGTTGGTTTCTAAAAATGGTCACCCATAAATTTGGGATTATTTTAGTTGGAACAGTAGGCTCTTCATGATTTTGGGTTCTATGGGTTTTGGAGTAATATATGGATTTCTTCCCTGAAGACATTCTGGGACAACCTCAATGTCGAGAGATGTAGTTTTTTATCGACTTACTTCCTGGTATTTCTATGATGTCGATTGTGGAATATCTAATGGATCTTACCACGTGTCAGGAGATAAGGATGATATTTGAGGTCCTTCGATATAAGGGTTTCACAAGAACACGTGTGTCCCCCTAAGCAGCTAATAGGTTGTTCGTCAAAAAGGTGGATGAGATTTTGAGGATTTTAATTGATTATCATCACCAAAACCAGACCATGATAAATAAAATGTACCCATTGTCAAGGATTGATGTCCTCTTTGACCATTTCTAAGAAATGTTTTAGTTCTTAATGAAAAATATATGCTCTGTCTATGACCAATTGACGGTTCAAAATAATGATATTCAAAATATGGTATTCATATAAATCTATAGACACTATGAGTTTCTAGTGATTCCCTTTTGTTAGATGAATTCCATCACTACATTTATGAATATGATGAACCAGGAAATCCATCCATATTTAGACCATTTTTTAGTTTTCTTCATCAATGAGATATATATATACTATTCTCTAGATGAGTATCACTCGTATCACTTGAAGCCGATTATAGATTTTCTTCGAGAGAGTAAACATTATAGGAAATACATGATGTCCTAGTTATGGATACATTAGGTTAATATTCCAAGGAATTTCATTTCTAATCATGGTATAGACACGGACCTAGTTAATATCAATGTAGTTCCCTTATGGGGGTCCCCAAGATCATGTTAGATGTTCTGATCCTTCTTGTATTGGAAGGGCGCTACATGAGTTTTTTAGAATATTTCTCTATTATCATATCCCCTTTGACAGACATGAAGTGGAAAGGGAATCCATTTACATGGTATTAGAAGTTCCAAAGGGCCATTAAGGAGTTCAGTATGAGGTTGATGAGTGATCATGTATTGATACTACCATAGGAACACATGTACATATATTGTATTGTAATTCTTTAAGAGATAGACTCAGATGTGTGTTGATGCAGTTATAAGATGTTATCGAAAAACAGGTTGAGGAATTTGAGACCCTGTGAGTAGTTTTACACAAATCCCAACCTAGAAATTGTAGTAGTATTATCCTTCTTGATGATGTGGAAGAACTACCTTCTTGTGTGATTTCATTGTGGTCTACTAATGACCATTAGAGTGTTAGGTACATTTTCATGTGGAGATAATGGATCCGAAGATAGCATATCACGTTGGAGTTCCCATAATAATATGTCTTTGAGATAATATATACCCCAGGAAATGGAAAAATATTCAAAGATTCCCTTATAATTAAGTTCATGGATCTCTTGGAGTAGGAGGCTTAAGAGTAGTTCACCACCCTGTAGCTGGCCCTCCTATAAGAGGAGGGTTAAATTTTTTGGCAGTTGATTATATTAACTTCTCCGCTCTCACACATGTGTGAGAGTTTCAGCTAGGATACACCGACTATGATGTCTTGTTTGACCAGCTATTAAGGGGGGACTCACTAGATAGATATCATGAAGCCTAGAATCACATCATAATTTTTCAGGTAAGGACATGACTTCTAGTAATGATGAGGTATTTTCTGATGTGGGTGTTTCACATTTTCCCTCAGATGTACATCACGGTGTGGGAATGATTTATAGAGACCATTATAGATAGTTTTTAAGGATTGGTATGAGAAAAATCGTGTCTGAGCTCATCTATTGATGCCTCACATTTCAGTAGGTTATGGTTGGAAAAAATGTTCTGGTAGGTTTGATAAAGCCCCTTGAGATCCTAGGTTGGTAGTGGGACGACAAATCCATGGACTTTTTATTATCCCATACAAACAGTGATGGGACATGACACCATCTGTGTGATATTTTTCTAAATCATGAATTTGTAACACTTCTTTTCTATTAGGTAGTACATTTTCATGGACTGTTTAGGGTAGTTGTACATATGGTAGATCGTTCGACTTCATGGTGTTCCCTCAATAGTTTTCTCTGACCATGATGGGCTATTTATTTCACGATTGTGTATAGGGCATTATGAGGAATTCATGATACAAATGAGGATGAGTAAAGCCCTTCACTTCAAGATAGATTGTATGTTCATGTACACTATCCATGTGTTGGAAAATACGGCGGAATATTGTGTGTGTTAGTCTTCGGTCGGAGCTGGGAGGATCACTTGAACATGGTAGATTTTACATAAAACAATAGCTACCACACTATCATCACCATGGAATCCATTTAGGCCATGTATAGTAGACCCATTTTTGTAACCCTTATGCTATAAAAAGACTGGAGAGACATCTCTTGTGGGACCATAGATGATGATGTTGATGATAAAGAAGATACAGTTCATCGATTACTGGATGACGTCATCCTAGAGCATACATAAATCTTTAGTATATCATTATCACATGCCATAGGAGTTCAGGTAGGGATACCACATTTTCAATAGAAACTCCCCATGAAGAGGATTGTGGAAGGTTATCCAGGGAGTTATGTTGTCCATGCGGTTTAATGATCCATTCTACATCATGAAGGGGGTTGAATAGTTTTGTTACCACCCACCCTACCCCCAGAGTAGGATTGGGTGATTGATGTATTCAATTTTATAGCTGAGGATATATGTGGATTAACCCATATATTTCATCGAATAAGGAATGTTGGGAATGGAGGATGGATCCACCTTTTCATAGAACCTATTAGAAATCGAGGATCGATGGGAGAGGGCCATACATGGAAGTACTATGACCTTGTTTCATGTGGTGTGGCAACATGGGAATGTGAAGGAGAGTTCATGGGAGTGGGAGATTCCTATGATGGATTTTTATACTGAGTTTTTTGTTTAGTTTTTTCTTGAATGAGGGAATGATGTAATGGCATGGTTATTAACTTATACGACATAGAAGTATTTATATATATATATATAAACTTTAATCGCCCTAACCTCTCTAGTCCATTCCTTTGTGAAAATCATGTGTATGAGGTGATTCAGGAGGTCAAGGTAACTTATCCCCAACACTTCTCCAATTTTCCAGTTTGATGAACACTTCCAACGGTTGGCAGTTGTGAGCAGTTCAACCGGATCCTTCTGTGAACAATGCATCGGTGACCTTCGGTGAATAGTGATATTGATAACCTCTAACGGTATCCTCTCTTTCCTTCGAAAAATTTCTAATTCTATGAACAATTCCATCGGTGAACAGTTCTATCAGTAACCTCTAATGGTAACATTTCTTTCCTTTTCCAAATTTCAAATTCTATGAACAATTTCATTAGTGAACAGTTCTGTCGGTATCCACTAATGGTAACCTCTTATTCCTTTTCCAAATTTTTAATTCTATGAACTGTTACATCAGTGAAATGTTCTATCAGTAAACTATAATGGTATCCTCTCTTTCATTTTCCAAATTTCCAATTCTATTAACAGTTCGATTGGTGAACACTTCTATCGTTTACCTCTAACAGTAACCTCTCTTTCCATTTCCAAACATTCAATTATATGAACATTTCCATCAGTGAACACTTCTATTGGTAGCCTCTATCAGTAACCTCTATTTCAATTTCCTAATTTTGAGTTCAGGAACAATGTTTCTAGAACTATTTTGGTCTATCGGTAACCGCTATTTTCCTTTTCCAAATTTTGAGTTCTATAAAAAGTGTCTTCAGAATGTTAGGTGTACAGTGTTTTAATGGTGAGGTCCTTGAACAATGTTCCATCGGTGAGGTTCTAACAGTGAGGTTCATGAACAGTGTTCTATCGGTGAGGTTCATGAACAGTGTTCTATCGATGAGGTTCAAACGGTGAGGTTCATGAACAATGTTTTATCGGTGAGGTTCTAATGGTGAGGTTCATGAACACTGTTTTTCCTTTTCCAAATTTTGAGTTCCTGAACAGTGTTTCCAGCTTCCTACAATTTCTCCCCTTTGACGTTTGATATGATGTAAAATGCATTTAAAGCCTCATTTTAAGCACTCTAAGGCCGATTCAAAGTCCCTAACTCCTATAATAACTATCCCTATGACTCAGGATGTTTTTACTTGGTCAAACCACATGGTTTAATGCAATCCTCTTTTAATGGGAAATATATCATATCTTAAACCATTGCTCTGTTAAATCTTCAATAGGGACAATATATCTTCTTCCCTTGTTCATCCTCTTTTTACTCTTATGCGAGATGCTCAAACATTTCCTTCCTTCCCATAGGAATTGTGAGATCAAACTTTTCCCCATGAATTGGTTTCCTCGACCTCCTTCGTACTGCAAGTGCACCCCCTAATTTGGTGAAACCATGAAATATCCATTAATCATTTATATAAGGTATGTTTTATCATAATTATTTTTGGGTTCGTCTTCTCCTGTTACTCTGCTCCATATTATAGCTTGTGATATCAATTCTTATAATAGAGATTTCATGGGTTCGGTTGGTGCGGTCATATCGTGGAATCCTCACCTGGATTCAGTTGTCACGAGAGGAGGATCTTGACTTATTGTGTGGATTGTTCTCGTATAAATAATGTCTAGAACTATTTGAGGCAGGGGATTCATCGCTTCTCTTTTATCTTATGTGAAACCGTATTGATAGCATGTTTTATCCCAGTAGATTACAATGGAATTGACATAATAAATATTTGAACCAGATAAATAAATTGATATCGATCGTATGTTATTGCCTCTTGATTTTCCAGATTGTGTGATATATATGCTTTCATCGTATAGATGTTTGTTCTAGATGGAAATGGGTAAAGAACGTAAAAAATAATAAATTGTTATTGGTTTTTTTAAAAATAAAGAGGAATGTAAATGAATCCAGTTCATGTTGTTGTTTTTATGTTAATCAAAATAGTGTAGTAAGAATGTTTAATTATTTGGGATTGCATACTGTTTGTGTTTACCAATTTTGTAACCTTTTATTAATAAATAAGTTAATCAAATATGGATTAATGAAATGGTGGTTTGATAATAGATAATCCCTTATAGGGTTCTGAGTTACCCTCTTGGTTGCATAAGGGACAAGATCCCATTTGTTAAAATGTTTGCTTTCCTGCTGCTTGTGTTTTGATGTGAGCCTGGATGGCTTTTGTGATATGTGGGGCATGGAGGCTTTTTGGTTATGGCATCAGATGACGCCTAGAGTGGCGAGATGCATCGGGTTATGCATGTGGGTGTTAGGGAGGAATCAATGGATTATGGAACGGGTTGGATGTGAATGTTTGGATGCTTGATGATTCTTATTGGTTGTTTATGTGATTTATTTCTCCCCACTTCTCAAGGCAGCTGGTCTTAATTAAACTTCTTCTGAAAGGGGTGAAGAGGCACGGGGTATGCCACCTGCTTTCCGGTTTTAGCTTCTCAAGGGAGAATGGGTCTATGCTCTTGCTATAGGCGGAAAAAACTCAATGGTTAGTTCATCTACTCACCATGTTGGGACCCCTTTTTTTAGTAGCATATAATGTTTTTCTACAATGCCTGGTAATATGGGAATGTAATTTGGTAAATAAATAATTTAATAAACAATGTCAACCCATGGGGTTTGGAGCTTGCTGGGGCGCAAGGCTGAGGTTGTGATTTGAAGGAACAATGTACTTTGGGTGTGATGCTAATGAAATTTTAATGTGGAATTGTACATGGTTACCTAATGTTTAAAGAATTAATTAACATAAAGTGGAACTAATAAAAAGGGAATGAAGTAAGGCATTAAAGCTTTTCAAATGGTTGTGTGTTTATATGATACCTAGTCTTAGAAGTGGCCGTCGTATAACCGAGAGACGTTAGCTACAGCTATGTCTAAGACTAGGTTATGCTCATTATGTGGTTGTGAGCTATAGTATATTCTATAATTTTTGTGTTTCTATAAACTAATCCACGTAGTTTGTAAGGGAAACTGACACCCTGGGGATTTAGATCCCTAGGGGGTGTTTTCCCCAACATTGTGGTGGGAGGATGGATGGTTGACTATCCTGATTGGCCCCACTCTCTTCTCTTGGTTGATACTTGTGCTGGTAGTCACAGTGGTTAGTATTCCCAATATATGTGTTTAGTGAGCTGTAATAGCTTGTTTTTATTCACACATGTATATTCTGGATATATTTTCTTATGGACTATTATAGGTGTAACCTATATAGGCTGTGTTGGCTTGAGGATCTTTACTAATTGTATGGGTTGTAATGGCTTGAGATATAATACCCAATATATGATACATGTTATGAAAGCAGTGGTGACTCAAAAAAAAAACATATATTTCTTTCATGGACGTGGTGGTTTTGTTGCATGAGGTGCATGTTGTGGTGCTTCAACCTTGTGGTTGTGGGAAATCCTTTTTGGAGAGAGATTCTTAAGACGTGCGACGATAGGGTAAAGAGGAAAACCATTGGGGAAGAAGTAGTTGGGTAACCTTTATATTCTTTATTATATTATATACTCTTGTATGCGTTACTTGGTGATAATAGCCAAGGTGAGGTTGGTAACTTAGTATATGTGTTTAGGTGATGAGTTAGTTTCACTTTTTGTTCGCTATGCTTTAGCATGCTTTCTTTTCTTTTGCACAAGAGGTTTTGGGGAGGATCCTATAGAGTATACTGTTATACTCACTCTATGTATATATAAAATGTTTTTCAGGTCTCTTAGAGTAGGTTGGAGATCAAGCTGGTTTCAACTATCTTGGGGTTGTAGGAGATGTTCAGGCTTCTGGTTTGCTACTATTTTTACTTTCTTTGGGGTACATGCAGTTTTTCGCCTTTCAGTTGTAGTATTTTTGGATGAAATTAAATATGGGTACTTTGGATTTCCTTTTTATTTTTGTCTAAGTTGGAGTTTATTGGTTTCAATCTTATCTCTCTCTTATGCATGTGTTCTCTTAGAGGGTAATGCCTCCCATTTGTGTATTTACTATACCCTTGGTGCTAGTCGCCAACCCAAGGCCTACTGGTGGTGGGTCTCTGGGGTCAATATCTCCATTGTCACATTGTTGGCCCAAGAGGGGTACACATTGTGGGGAGGGGTTCGTGAAAAAGTGATATCAGAGGCTCTGGTTGATGGATATGATGGATTTTAGAGTTAGGCACATGTGAAGTTTCATGGGTTGGTAGGGAAACAATGTCATTCTTGTTTAGCTATTGAGGTAAACACTAGATACCGCATGAGACATAGGCGTTTAGTGCCCCCATTGATCTGATGTGTGGACCATTATGTTTAAAATGGTTACTAAACTAGGTGATACTAGTTTCAAGGTAGAGACCTAGGAAAGGATCATGCATCATTCTTCTTTGTGCCTGTGTTTGAATGGGCAGACCATGGGATAGGTTAATCTAAAGTGAATAGATATAAAACAATTAATTAATTAATGTTGAGTCTTAAATATTCTAGGTTTAAGAACTCTAATGGTATGTTATTTTATATGTATGGATCATGGTAAATGTCCTCATCAGGTTTGCATAGAAGATGTCCAGCAGGCAGTTCCAGTAGATCACCATAGGGTAGAGGGTGATGATGACGACACATGGAGTAACACATTTCAAGAGTTTCAACACCAGAGTTTTCAGAAGTATAAGGGATCCATTTCATATGTAGTCACGAATGACTTTTTAGATGATGTCGAGAACAGATTCATTTAGATCTGTTCTCGGAAAGAGAACTGGGTATCCTTGTTTGTGACGATGTTGCATGGTGCAGTGAGGTAGTGGTGGTTCTTATTCCTCAGGGATCATGATGAGTCAGCGATATCATGGGAGGAGTTCCAAGACAAGTTTAGAGTCAATTTTCATTCTTTGACTACGAAGGCGTCTAGTACCAAGGAGCTTATTACCCATCGACAAGGGATTTCTATTGTTTGAGAGTTTGGTATTTATTTCAGGTACCTTTTACGATATGATTCTGACCTACTGCTAGATGGGGAGGCCAAGAAGAGGCATTTTGGGGAGGCTTTGCGTCCAGAGATCTAGCGCCAGGTCACCATATATATGAAAATAAATATCTTCAGGTGCTGGTGAGGGAATAGTTTGTCGAGATGAATTTAGATAGAACCGGATCATCACGAGATGGGAGTAATAGTGATTGATCATGAAGCATATTAGTGGACTGGGGTTCCTGATTTTCATGGTAGAAGAGTTTATGTTATGTCGGGGGTAGGTCCTAGCCCTTCACATCTTATTTCTCCAGAGGCCGGAACTCTAAGGATTATGAAAAGGGGTCAAGCACTTATTTTTATTGTTTTGGTCGAGGTCATCAATAGCAGGAGTGCCTGACCTTTCAGAGTAGTCATCGTGCACTAGGTGCTCTGCTCTAGGTTCCTTCATTGAGACAGTTCTAGCCAAGACAGTAGCAGCTGGATGAACCAGCTTTAGATCAGCAGAGGGTAGATGGGGTAGGAAGAGGACAACCCCATGAAACTCCCCGTCCTCAGAGCGCAGGGTGTGGCCATGGTGGTGGTCTTAATCAGGGTCATAGAGGTCGTGGTGGTGGTTGTGGTCAGCTTCATGCTTTAGCATTTCCATCTCCAGGAGGGCCAGACGTCGTTCGAGGTACCCTTTTCTTGTTTTTACCATGGCGTATTCCTTGTTTGATTTCGGAGAGACACATTCTTTCATATCACCTCCCCTTTTCCATGTTTTGAGACATGAGTTTGACAGGCCTCTAGTTCCCTTGGTGTTGAATACGCCAGTTAGAGGTCGATTTGACTTGATCGAATTATGTAGAGATTGTGATCTACTGTTGGGAAAAAACTTCTCTTTGGGATATTTCCTATGATTACAAATACAACCATATGATGTCATTCTAGGCATTGATTTCTTATATTCATTGCAGGCTATCGTATATTGCTTCTGGAAGTAGGTCATTTTCATTGGTGAAGATGAAGAGTCGGGGGTGTTTGTTGGAAAGTGAGATCCTCGGATGGGTCATAGGCGCGTTCCTTCCATATCATCCATGACGTCTGAGATGATGTTTAGTTCTTTAGAGGTTCAAATGTTGACGTTTCATAGGGTTGTAGAAGAGTGCCTTGATATATTTATAGAAGAGGTTGTGGCCTTACCCCCCGATGAGAGATAGAGTTTGGGATCGAGCTACAACGAAGAGCATCTCATATCTCTATGTATCCATATATGAAGGCTCCTTTTGAGATACGAGAGTCATGTTTGCAGCTTGATGGTATGTTAAAGTGTGGTTTTGTTCGGCTGTGTGTGTCACTGTGGGGTGCACCGGTTTTGTTCATGATGAAGGATAACGGCAATTTGTGATTGTGTGTCGATTATCGTTGCATGAACTAAGTGACAATAAAGAATAATTATCCTCTTACATAGATTGATGATTTATTCGATCAACTTAATGGTGAAATTTGGTTCTCAAAGATTGACTTGCGGTCGGGATATCTTCAAAAGCATGTGAAGGGTGAGGATATCCCAAAACTGCTTTCCGTTGTCATCATGGGAATTATGAGTTCTTTGTAAATTCATTCGGCATGAGAAATGCTCTCTTTGTGTTCATGGGATTGATGAACACTGTGTTTCATGAGTTCCTATACAGGTTTGTTGTAGTTTTCATCAATGAAATACTTGTGTACTCCATGTCTGAGGAGGAGCATGCAGAGCATCTAGATGCAGATTTGGGAGTTCTTCGTCAACATCACCTATTTGGGAAGTTGTCGAAGTGTGAGTTTTGGGATTGAGAAGTCCATTTCTTGGGGCATGCTATGTGCCATCAAGGTTTACTTGTGGATCCATCGAATATAGAAGAAGTTCTGCCTTGGGAACCCCCAAGATAGTGTCAGAGGTGCAAAGTTTCCATGGTTTCGTAGGCTACTACAGGAGGATCTCAGCCCATTTATCCTAATTTGCAACTCCTACAATAGATTTGACCATGAAGGTTCAGGAGTCAATATGGACAGATCGGTGTTAGGTAGCTTTCGAGTATCTAATGGAGATGTTGGTAAGTGCTCCAATTTTTTGTCTTCCAAAAGAGGGATTTCAGTTTGATGTTTTCTACAACGCTTCGGATCTGGGGTTAGGTTGTGTTCTAATGCAGTAGAGATCAGTCATTTCTTATGGTTCTCAGCAGTTTTGTCCCCATGAACGTAACTATGCCACCCATGATCTTGAGCTTGCAGCCATAGTGGTTGCTCTGAATTTGTGGAGACATTACCTCATTGGCGAGCAGTTTTTGGTTTTACCCAATAATAAGAGTTTGAGCTATGTTTTCTCCTAGCATGACTTGAACATACGACAGGGTCGCAGGATGGAGTTCATAAAGGAACATGAAATTGAGATCTCATATACACCAGGAAATGGGAATGTTGTAGCTGATGCACTGTGTCGACAGTCATGTACAGATGCTGTGCCTGAATCCAGTGATTCCTATAGATTAATGGAAGAGCTATCAACATTACATCTTGATAAGGGAGAATTTGGTGGTAGAGGATGTCTTTTTCAGGTGACGGTACAGTCATCCTTGATGCAGAATGTGGAAGAGTACTAGTTGGGGGATCTATAGGTGGAGGTCTGAAGTGACAGAGTTGATTGTAGAGAGGCCCCTGATGGTTGGTCGGAGGATGAAAAACACATAGTGTTGTACCAAAGAAGGATTTTTGTTACTTTGATAATGAGAGAGACGGTTCTTATAGAGTTCCATAGTTCTACTTTAGCGGTGCGTTCTAGTGTGACAAAGATGTATCGAGCCTTGAGGAGTCAGTTTTGGTGGCCTGGGTTGAAGCGTGCAGTTTCAGAGTTTGTGTCTCGATAATTAGTATTCCAAATTGTCAAGGCTGAGCACCGTGTCCCGGGTGGTTTGATCCAGCCATTAAGGATTCCTTAGTAGAAGTGGGATGACATCTCAATGGACTTTGTTACTAGTTTACCTTGATCTCAGGGTGGACATGATGATATTTGGGTGATAGTGGATCCTTTTACAAAATCGTCCCACTTTATAGCAATCAAGGAGTTGGGCTCAGTGGATATTTATTCAAGGTAGTATCTAGAGTAGGTGATGAGACTTCATGGAATCCCAAGGACGATCATTTATGATCGAGATCTTGGATTTAAATCTACGGTGTGGAGAGGTCTCCAGTGTGATTTTGGTTCTCAGCTATGCCTTAGCACTACCTTTAATCCTCTAACGGATGGTCAGACAGAACGAACCATCCAGACTCTTGAATACATGTTACACTCTTGTGTTCTTGATTTTGGAGGTTTATGGAGGAGGCACTTAACATTGGTGGAGTTCGCTTACAATAATATTTTTCTCTCCACCATCTGTTTGGCTCCATTTGAAGACTTCTATGGCCAACCTTTCTGTTCTCCGATGTGTTTGACTTGGGTCGGAGAGTCATCAATTCTCAGACCAGAACTAGTGCAGAATACAATAGAGATGGTTTAGGTGATTCGTGAGTGGATGTAGATGGCGCAAGATCATCAAAAATCATATACAAATCCAAGGATGAGGCCCTTAGATTTTTATGTTAGGGACCATGTGTTTTTTATGGTGACTCCCCATCATGGGAAGTGAAGGTTTGGTCGTGGGAATAAGATTTCTCCCAGGTTAGTTGGGCCTTCCGAGGTGTTAGCTCATGTTGGATCTGTAGCGTATCGAGTAGAACTTCCCTCACAGATGAGTCAGATACATGATGTTTTCCATGTATCACATCTTTATCATTATCTTCATGATGACTCCCATGTCATCGATTGGAGGAGAGATCGATGTTGATGATTATGCATCCTTTGAGGAGTGACCTTTAGAGATCCAAGACCGCAAGAAGAAGGTGTTGCGTGTGCGTTCTATCCCCTTGGTTTGTGTCTTGTTGTGACACAGTGGCATGGAGGAGAGTACCTTGGAACGTGATTCATAGATACATGCTCAGTACCCATATTGGTTTTATGTTTAACTCGTCCCATGTAATGATGTCCCATTTTTGGTTAGACCTTTCATGTTTATAATATGTATATTCTTTTGTTGCTTCTAGTGGCTTCTTCTATTTTGAGAGGTATCTCTATGGGTGGTTGTTTGGACCCCGTTTCATGTTCCCTTTAGGTGGGTTTTGAATTCTAAAGGATGATAATTTTTTGAGATGTATCTGATGTAATGGACCAGACCTCTCTAGTCAATTACTTTACAAAAAATTGGAGTATGATGTTATTAGAGATTTCAGGGTTACTTATCCCAAATACTTTTCCAATTTTCCAGTTCGATGAACAATTCCAACAGTAGAAAGTTGAGGGAAGTGCAACGGTAACCTTCTGTGAACAATGCATCGGTGACCTTCGGTGAAGAATTCTATCAGTAACATCTAACAGTAACCTCTCTTTCCTTTGACAAATTTCCAATTCAATGAAAAATTCTATCATTGAATAGATCTATCGATAACCTCTAACAGTAACCTCTCTTTCCTTTTCCAAATTTCCAATTCTATGAACTGTTTCATCAGTGAACAGTTCTATCAGTAACCTCTAACGATAACCTCTCTCTTCATTTCCAAATTCCCAATTCTATGAACAGTTCCATCGGTGAACAATTCTATCATTACCCTCTAACGTAACCACTCTTTCCTTTTCCAAATTTTCAATTCTATGAAAAATTCCATCGTTGAACAGTTTTATCAGTAACCTCTAACGGTAAGCTCTCTTTCCTTTTCCAAATTTCCAATTCAATGAACAGTTACATCGGTGAACAATTCTATCTATAACCTCTATCATTAACATCTATTTCCTTTGCCAAATTTTGAGTTCATGAATAGTGTTTCCATAACGGTGAGGTCTATCAGTTACCTCTATTTTCCTTTGCCAAATTTGGAGTTTTGTGAATAGTGTTTCCATAACGTTGGTGTGCAGTGTTCTATCGGTGAGGTTCTAATGGTGAGGTTCATGAACAGTGTTCTATCAGGGAGGTTCTAATGGTGAGGTTTATTAACAATGTTCTATCGGTGAGGTTCATTGACAGTGTTCTATAGGTGAGGTTCATGAATTGTGTTCTATTGGTGAGGATCATGAACTGTGTTCTATTGGTGATGTTCATGAACAATGTTCTATCAGTGAGTTTCATGAACAATTTTCTATCGGTGAGTTTCAAACGGTGATGTTTATGAATAGTGTTTTTCCTTTCCATATTTTGAGTTCATGAACAGTGTTTACAACATCCTACAGTTTGTCCCTTTGACATAAAATGCATTTAAATCCTCATTTTAAGGACTCTAATACCGATTCAAAGGTCATAACTCCTATATTATTTATCCCTAAAGATCAGGATGTTTTTACTTGGTCAAACCGAGTGGTTTAATGCGGTCTGATTTTTATGGGAAATCTAGCATATCTTAAACCATCGCTCTGATAAATCTTCAAAAGGGACAATATATCTTCCTCCATTTTTCTTCCTCCAAGTTCTATGATGCGAGATGCTCAAACTTTTCCTTCCTTCCCATGGTAAATGTGAGATCAATTTTTCCGTGTGAATTGGTTTCCTCGACGTCCTTGTTACTACAAGTTCACCCCCTCTTGCGGTGCAACTAATAAATATCCATCTCTCTTAGAAATAAGGTATGTTTTATCATCATTATTTTGGGGTTCATATTCTCTTGTTTCTCCTTTCCATATTATAGCATGGGATCTCTATGCTTCTAATGGAGTTTTCTTGGGTTCGGTTGGGGCATTCGTACCGTGGCATCCTCAGGTGGATGCAGTTATTGCGAGAGGAGTATTGTGACCAGTTGTGTGGATTGTTCTCATATAAAGAACGTTAATAACTGTTTGAGGTAGGGGATTCGTTGCTTCTCTTTTATTTTATGTGCAACTGTATAGTTAGAATATTTTATCCCACTAGATGACAATGGAATTGACATAACAAATATTTTAACGGGATAAATAAATTGATATCGATCATATGTAATTGCATCTTGTTTTTTAGATAGTCTGATATATATGATTTTTTTGTATAGCTCTTCGTTCTTGGTGGAAATTGGTAAAGAACGTAAACATGAATTAATGGTTAATGGTTTGGCTAAAGATAATGAGGCATGTAAATGAATCTAGTTCTTGTTGTATTTTTAATGATAATAAAAATGGAATAGTAAGAATGTTTAAATATTTTTGATAGAGTATTTTTTGGTTTTCCCAATATTGGAACCTATGATTTATAAATTGGTTAATCCAAGATGGATTAAATAACTACTGGTTTGATAAAAGATAATCCCTGGTAGTCTATTGAGTTACAATCTTGGTTGTGTAAGGGCAAAGATACCATTTGTTAAAATGTTTGTTTTCCTACTGCTTGTGTGGTGATGTGACCCTGAATGGATATTGTGATATGTGGGGGCATGGATTCCTTTTGGTTGTGGTAATAGATAATTCCTAGAGTGGCGATATGCATCTGGTTATGTATGTGGGTGTTAGGGAGGACACACGGGATGATGGAACTGGTTGTATGTGAATGTTTGGATGCTTGCTGATTGTTATTGGTTGTTTATGTGCTTTACTTCTCCCCACTGCTAAAAAAAGATGGTCTTACATACCCTTCTTCTGAAAGGGGTGAAGATGTGTGCGGTATGACTCATGCTTTTTGTGTTTATTTATCAAGGGAGAATGTGTTTACGCTCTTGCTATAGGTGGAAAAGACTCGACGAGTAGATCATCTAATCATCGTGTCGAGCCCCCTTATATTTAGCAGCATAGAATTTTGTTCTATAATGCATGGGAATATGGGAATGTAATTTAGTAAATAAATAATTGAATAACTGATGGTAACCCATGAGATATGGATCTTGTTGGGGCTCAATGCTGAGGTTGTGATATAAAGGAACAATGTACATTGTGTGTGATACTAATGATATTTTAATGTGGAACTGTAAATGGTTAATTAATGTTTAAGGAATTAATTATCGTAAAGTGGAATTGATAAAAAGGGAATGAAGTAAAGAATTAAAGATTTTTAAATGGTTGTGTGCTTATAAGATACATATTCTTAGAAGTGGAAGTCAAGAGTCTGAGAGACGTTAGCTTCGGTTGAGTCTAAGACTATGTTATGCCCATAGTGTGGTTGTGAGCTATAGTATATTATGTTATTTTTGTGTTTCTATAGGCTGCTCCACCCTGTCAGTAAGTTCAACTAACACCCTGGGGATTATGATCCCTAGGGGGTGGTTTCCCCAAAATTTTTGTGGGAGGATGGATGGATGACTACCCCCTTTGGACCCACTGTCTTCTCTTCGTAGATACTTGTGCCAGTAGGCACACTGGTTTGTTTTCCCCATATAAGTGTGTAGAGGGATATAATGGCTTGTGGTTATTCACACACATATATTCTAGATATTGTATCCTATGGACTACTATAGGTGTAACATTTAAAGGTTGTGATGGCTTGAGGATCCTTACTCGGGGTATGAGATGTAATGGCTTGAGTTATAATACCCGACATATGATACACGTTAGGTGAGCTGTGGTGGATCCCAGAAACTACCTGGTTACATTATTTCTTAGACGTGGTGGTTTTGTTGCATGAGGTGCATGTTGTGGTGCTTTGCCCGGGTGTTTGTGGGTAATAATTTTTGGAGAGAGATGCTTATGAGGTACGAGGTTGGGGAATAGAGGAAAACTAGTGGAGAAGTAGATGCGGGGTACCCTTGATATTATTTATTATATTATATACACTTGTTTGTGTTACTTGGTGAGAGTATCCATGGTGAGGTTGGGTACATAGTATACATGTTTGGGTGACGAGTTAGTTTCTCTTATTGTTGACTGTTCTTTAGCATGCTTTCTTTACTTTTTCATGAGAGGCTTCGAGGAGGATCCTACTAAGTTTACTGTTATACTCACCATATGTATATATAAACTGTTTTTCAGGTCACATGGAGATGGTTGGAGATATAGATGGTTTCTACTAGCTTGGCATTGCAAGATATGTTCGGGCTTGTGGTTTTTTCTATTTTTACTTTCTTTTGGGTACATGTAGTTTTTTCCCTTTCAGTTTTATTAGTTCTGCATGACATTACATATGGGTACATTGGATTTAATTTGTATTTTTGTTTGAGTTAGAGTGGGTTGGTGTCTATCTGATCTCTCCCTTCCGCATGTGTTCTCTTAGAAGTTAATTCATCCCATTTGTGGGTTTACTATACCCTCGGTGCTTGTCGCAAACCCGGGGCCTACTTGAGGCGGTACTCGGGGTGTCATTATCTCCCTTCTCATATTGCCGACCAAAGAGTGGTACAATTTGTGGGGTGGGGGTCGTGAAATTTTTCGATCTAGATGATGACACGAAATGCAATTTTTTGGCCCTGTATGCCTGGAATTAATCTTTTAAAAGTATAAAAATATATTATATATTACACCAACATAGTTTTTTAGTAGAACTAGATACATCTTAAAAAGATCAATGATTAGAAATTTCAGACCATGGTTGAGTCTCTAATGGATTATTTACCCTCGGATTAATCAAAATTTGGTCGGCGTAGGGAATTCAAACATCTCTCTTGTTGGTGGTATGTTTAGTAGACTAATTATGTTATTAAATTTATGAAAAAATTAAATTTTAACATAAACACGATTCAATAAGAGTACTAGAATAGGGAATTCTCCATGTTTTTTCACATAAAATATAAGGCCCCAGCCTTAAACCTTACTTAATATTGAATTAAATGAATAATTCACATTGAGGATCTTTTTAGGTTTAGAGTTTTAGAGAATTAGAACATAACTATTACATCTCAAAAGATTACAAAGCAGACACTTCTACTAAGTTTCCATAAAAAAACTCTTAAAAAGAAACATGTCTAGTTCCATGTTTTATATAGCATGACATTCACTTGATCCCATCCTTGACCTTATTCCACATTAAGTCCTGTGAAAAACATTTCAAAAAAACTTGGGGTGAGTATAAAAAGCTCAGTAAGGTATACACAAAGAATGAAAACTGTTAGTTTTTCAAACATCAAGTAAACCATGTATACTTTATCAAAGTAATACCTTCACCTTCATGAAGTAGTAAAAAATTCTTTACTGAATAAAATATAATTACTTACCTCTTTGTAACCAAAGGATTACCATAAAACCCATATAAAGAACACATAACATATATAAAGGTAACTTGGGACATAAACATACTTAAGTGGAATAACCATACGGTCGACTTCCACACATATCACTTAATGGAATAGCCATACGACCAATTTCCATACATACTTAATGGAATAGCCATACGGACGACTTCCATACCCAATGCATTGGAGGTTATAACGTAACCACCCGTCCTGGTATTCACGACACCACCTGTCATATGGTTTATCACGTAACCACCAGTCAAATGTCCAAGTACCAATATAAAATCATAAAACATAAAACCAATATAAAGGAATGATAATATTTCCACATTTCAATCACAATATATCATAATAGAATTCTTTATCAAAAACAATTTTCAATACCAAAATACATAAAAGAGTATATGGTATTTATTTTATTTTAAAAACATTACGGCTTGTTGAGGAAGCCAAAGACCAAATAATACTCGCGGCGGCGGAAAAGGTCGTTGTCACCGCGTACGTTAAAAAAAACATTCCATTTTTTCGTTTAGTAAAACGCTTCATAGAAAAATATTCCTTTTGTATAAAAGTAAAAGTCAAAAGGTTTTATAAACCGTATAAATGATAGTTGTGTATAAAACGAAATATGCCTCAATGAAAGAAGATTGAGACGAAGTCCCTTACCTCGGGTCCGACTTGACTCAATCGTTGTTTAACGTCCTGAATAATAAACTTGAGTTAATTTCTACTTGATTAAGAAACTTTTTAGAGTACATTATTCCTTTTATATCACTTATTTCCATGTTATAAACATTATGTAACCATTTAAGTTAATAATGTTTGTTTTGTCGATATTTGGTTCTTAAGTCGAAAGTGGACTTCTTACAATTACATGTTGTTCGTGTGGTCAAAAGTTCTTTATATCCAGAATGAAATTCCTGATTTGGATATCATATATATCATATATATCCATCATATACATGTATTTATAATATTACATAATCATTTAGAGGTAAGAAATGAAATGCACTGTTCATGGAGACGATAAGCCGTACGTACGCATGAACACTACTTTCATTTCTTTGTCATATTAATGGAATTAAAACTAAATGAGAGTTAAGTATATTATAATTCCAGAATTATATTCATAATTTAGATATATCATTCATTATATATATCCATTATATACATGTACTTTTAATAGTACATTACATTTGGGGATAAGAAATGAAATGCACCGTTCATGGAGATGGTAAGCCGTACGTACGCATGAACACTACTTTCATTTCTATCTCATACTTTAATGGAAAGAAATATTAATTATATAGAGGTATATTATAATTCCAGTATAACATCATATATAATAACTTTAAATCCATCCTTTACACGTCCCACATATGGCATTAACGAATCACATCACTTTGAGGGGGCGGTAGTCCGCACTTCCTTAAATGAAGATATCATGTTTACCCACAATGGAAACCATAAAGGTATGACCAAAATGAAAAATACAGAAGATTAAGGAAAACATAAAAATATTATATATCATTTATAAATATAGTTACATCTTAGTGGCCACCTTTTAATGTGTTAAAAGAATGTTGAACAATCATCGTTTCGGGAGGCATAAATTCGCCATCCACGGAAATAGTATGTTCGTTAACCATTAGATGTAGGTGTGTGTAAGTGTAGCTCGAATCCTTATTATAAAAACATCCTAGTATATTGAGGATACTGGAGTTGTTACAAAAGAAAAGAATAAAAAGATTTTAGGGGGTTGGAGAAGCAAAATAAAACTAAATGACTCAAAAGAAGACATTACCTTAAAATCGGGTAACTTCCTTTGGTTTGAGCTCAAAGGCTTCCTTGGGAAGACTTCTGCCAAAAGTGAGGCTTCAAGGAGTAATATAGGGAAGTTTATAGACAAAATGGGTAGTGTTTGGCCGAGCCAAAGGCTTTGGGAGTGTGGGTAAGGAGGTAGAGGTGGGGGCCTTTTATAAGAGGAGAGGAGGGGCACTCTTGTAAAGTTACAAAATGTTACTTTATTTTCAAAATAGTTTAGGATTTTAAAGGTCCCACATTGATGTATTTCTAGGATAAGGTGATAAGGGTTCGAAATCCACTCATCCAATAGGTTTTGGACATGTGTAGGTCTTAGATATTTCATTATCATTCTATTTTATTTAAATCGTTAAATAATGAGGTCATCGCTGCATCATCATGATGTCATAAATAATTTAATTTATATAATGTCTAAAAATTATAAAAAAAATACTATGATGTAGGAAATATTTTTATATTTCTAATGAATATTTATAGTCAAAAATATGACTTGTATAACCCCATGTAAAAATTGTTTTAGTAAAATAACTCATGTTTGTGTCATTTTTACTTTAATATTAAATAAAAAGTTATTTATGTCATTTCCCAACCAAAGTGGCTCCATGGGGTCCCCAAGTTGGCCCATGGCTTGACTTGGTCGGCCACGACACATCCAATGAGGGTAGGACATGTGTCAAGCTCATCTCATATTATTAAAACATTATTTTGACCCTAAACTACACCAATTACCACTAATCATGATTAAGAACTCAAAAGTTACTATTCACCAAAAAATTATTTTAATCTCATTGAACCACATTTTACTTCTTAATGACAACCATGTATATCGGATTTTTGAAAATCAAATCACAGAAGTGGCAAAGTTTCATTTAAACGGAAAATCAGTCTCTTTAACTACCACTTAGTGGTTTCACTATTCATCAAAAATTGAAGTTTTTCAGAAAAATACCAAAACATCACCCTAAGATATATTTGATATTCCGAATTCAAAAATGAAGTCCATTTTACAAAATTAACAACATATAAGTTGCATTAATTAATTTAATAATTAATTCCCGCTGTCAGAGCAAATAGCGTGTTTTTGTTAAACAATAAGTATCAAAAGATTGACACTAGTTTAAGTCCGATTTCAAAGTGACATTAATTCCAATGACCACTATTGGATTTAATGGTAAAAATATTTTCTAATTTCACTTTAAAACCAATTCAAAATACAATATAATCATCTTAAAAAATTAGATTAAAAAGAGGTTTTGAATTAAAATACAACATTTTACACTATTCATTAAAAAAAATGAACTTTATCAGAAAGATACCAAAAATTTACACAAAGTAAATTTTGATGTCCCGATTCTAACGAAGAGTTATATTTGGTCCAATAGAATTTATAAGATTAATCAAAACTATATTTAATGACGGTTCGCTGTCAAAAGGTGATAAGTGAACCCTTAGTGAAAATTAGGGTATAAATGCCTAAAATTGAATTCTTTTCGTATTTTAAGCCTTTATCCTTTATTAGATAAATTTAAAAACATTTAACAAACATATATAATCATATTTTAGTTATTTCTATCCATTCCCTCCAGTACAACGGCTACGTGTTAACTAACATTTAAAATAATATTATTTTATTACTAGTGTGCAACGTGCGATTTCAAAGAAACTCTTTGTTGTTTATCGGGTATGCTATCGAACATAGCAACCCCTTTAAAGTAAAATTAATATTTAATTCGCAAATATTAATAAATATGAAAATGTATTATTCTTTATTTACCTGGGATGTTACATAAAACATTAAGGAATTTGATGTCATACCTTCCCCATTCTATTGGTGGATCACATTGGACGATGATAAAACTCTGAATCGAAGCTTATTAAGATGCAGTAGATGAAAATAAATTTTTCTATATTTTTAATTCATGTTCTTATATGAAAAATGATCCAATATCCATGTTAGACTCATTAGTATTTAATTTACTTAATTTTTGATTAGTTTTTATGAACATAAAATTCACTTCTATTGATATGATCCAATTGTGGCCTAAGTATTCACTTATTTGAAATATTTTTTTCATTATTTCTTTGTTTAATATCATCATATTCCAATTTTAGATCTTTTAACAAGAATAATTGGTAATGATCATTTCAATAATTGATCATGTTATTTTGCTCATAATTTATTCTTATATGTCACTAGATGGAATGCACAATCGTGTTTCGACATTGTCGAGTGGTTCTGAGGATGATTGGACCACCAAAATCACAAGGGTATTGCGAATGATGGATATGTTGGTTAAAATATAATAGATCTAGGATCATTGTGTGAAAAAGATGATCATTTAGATGATTTGAGTTCGACTAATCAATTGTGGAAGGATCAGGGGCGTGTGGAACTCATGAGGAAACCCTCATGGGTTAATGGAATTCGATTTATAGTGTACGATGTCTAGAAACCATGAACCATGATGAGGTCCACTATTTTTGGATGAAAATATAGAGGAAATCGAAGCATCATGATCATATTTTAGGTGTAGATCTGGGATCATAGATTCTACGAAAACTCGTACTACAAATGATTATCAAGGATGAACACACCGATTATATAATCGTGAGTGTGGGTTCCATGGTTTTGGAATCTATATGGTTGGTGTAGAATCCCATGTTTTTGAACCAGACAAAAATACAGATGTTTTTGAACTTTTTCATTTACTAAACTAGTTGTTTTTAAAACCGAGCATCAAAACATAATTTTGTGAGTCAGATCACTCCTAAGGGATTTTTTTTCGGAATGGATAAGGCTCGAGAATTTTCTTGAGTGGCTCGAGAAGTTTAGGGTGTTTTGTACTAGAGGAACATCTATTTTTTAATGATGGAAGAGGGCACACTATTTGCGCACGACCTGCTAAAACCTGCGGCCCACTACAGGCAACTTTGCATCCCTTTATTAAAGGGGTAGTGGTTTGCACACATCTTGGGCACATTTTCCTAAACTATGTGCCTAGCCCATGAGCAGTGAATCTTGGAAGTAGAAGACTCTGAACGGTTTGTGCATGGTTTGGCCAACTGTGCGGGCTTAACTGTGTGCATCCCCATGTTTTTAAAATTTGAGTTATTTTAATTTAATTAAATGAATTTAAAATAAATAAATCCCAAACACTCCCCTATCTCCCTTAGATCACGACACACCTATGGGGGTGCTACACTTTGTCTCACGCTCAGTCCCCCACCCAGCTTCGCCTTCGACTACCGTTTTGGTCCGATTTCTTCACAATTCTTCCTCTAATCATAAATTTACAATCTTCTTCCCCAGTTTCCTTCCTTTTAATGAATTATTTGGGCCTCTTCTTTGACCCACAAGTTTTGGCCGAACCCTAGGGCTTTAGAGGTGATCCTATTTTCAGTTTTCTGATGTCCTTGGTTGGTGCAAATGGTTTCTTAGGACCTATGGGTGCGTGTTTCAACAACCGCCACAAAATGCGAGGCAGTTAAGGTTGTTTCAGTCATCTTACATCATTTTGGGGTATGTTTTATACCTTATACTTTGTTTCATACATATTCAGTTAAAATCTTTATGTATTCCCTCATGTATGTGGACGTGTGTATTCATAATGGGAGAGGAGTAGCTGCTTTTTGTTAGAATTCTCCAAGAGTTGAGTGGGTGGCTTGCTTCTACCTTGAGGTAGGGTCCATTTCCGAGTCCCGAGTCACTATAAATACATTAATTATGTTTTTTACTTCAAATTTGTTATTAATATATTCATGGAATGATGTATTATGTCCAACACAAGTGAAATGTGAATTTTAGAACATTCATGATTTGAATGCTAAATGTATTAAAGGATTTGTTTATTAACAATATCATGATTTTAAAATAAAACCCCTCTAACGAAGGTGAGATTCCTTCAAGGTAAAATGTCGTGGTTTGACCTTTCTTTCTTGACATGGGGATTTTATAATTATTATTCCTTGATGTTGTGTTGAAATATGGAATGTTTAGGACATGAAATTAATGTCATTAGAAACCTTAAGTTTCATTTTTTTAAATGACTAACAGATTGAAGCACTGTCTAAGTATTTGGTTTAGTATTGGATGGGAATTATCCATGTAGGTAATTTCCCTTTTTCATGGATACATGGAGCCCTTTAAATGAAACTGACATGTTTTGGTTAATGGAATGACTTGGGTTAAATGAATGGTTAATTCTTAATGATTAACCCTCAAAACAAGATACCAAATTATTTTCAAATTTTATAAATAATAATAAAACCTTGGGTGACATGTCGGTTCCCAAGTAGGAATTCTAGGAGGGACTCAATGGATTTTCATACTCATACATTGAGAGATACATGGATTCCCATGTTGGAATTATTTGGACCGTTGCGAGATAATGATACAAGTATTAGTTCCACGTCTGTGGCAACCCTTTCCATGCTAAGAGAAGGTAGCAGTGTGGGCCATTCCCTTTGAAAATGCCTTAATGGTTTTTACTAAATCACAGTAATGCTACATGAACGTTCCACACAAATTGAAGGAAATTCATGAACCAATAAATAGTGGTTTCATATCTACTTGACCGATCCACACTAATGAAATGCAATACATGAACAAGATGAATCGTTGCATGACTTATTTAACAAATAAGAATCGACTGACTCGAGCTCACATTGGATTCTGAGAGGATAATACATTGGGTTTTGGGAACCAAATTATGAATCAAGGATACAAATTTTTTAGGTTGATATGCACCTATACTCTAGTTTGTGTCTATTCCTTGGATGCATGGTATAATTCCATTGGGTCCGTTATTCTTACCAGATACCTCAGATAAACTCCTTGAATCCAGCATTGACTAGTAGGTTCCATGGTTAAAGAAAACCGGGACTTTCCATTGCTTAGCCCCATTTTACCTTGGTCAATAACCTCCGACTCAGAAGGAGACTAATTATGGAATTCGTTGGATTACTCTCTATGGATTACACTATTACCCCTTATCTAGACACAGATACTAATTTGTTTTCTTTTTGTGAGTTTACATTACCTTTAATTTTTCCCTGGAACTTTCTTACTGGACGCCTTTTCCAGGTTTTCTTGGTATGTCTTGGATGCTTCATAACATATACTGTCACATGATTCCATAGATACACTCCTTGGGTGCATCATTAACATGTAGGTTCCATGGTTAAAGCCCATCGAGCTCGGTCATTTCTATGCCCCATTTTACCATGGAGGAAACTCCTTGGACTCGGTAAGTGACTTACTCACATGTTAAATATAATGGTAAAACTCAATTAATGAACTTTTTAGACGTTCAGACACTAGACAAGGGATGAAGTAGGTAATTGGGTATTTAGTTACATTGTACTGCATTATTTATGCATGCTTGAAACCTATTTAATTAATATTATACTGTTAGGATTGGGTTTGGCACCGGTGGTGCCAGTCTACTAATATTTATATCTCACACCCTACTCAGGACCCTATTTCACTGGTGTACCTGAGTAGACCTTTCCTGTTCATACGACCTTTGACCTTGTTTGTTCATTTTTTCTTGTACCTGGAGTAGAAGAAAAGGATCGAGTTGGAACTCAGGATGATCGTGGAGATTGCCTTTGGGATTTTTGTACTTTTCATTACATGATTATTAAATTTCATTGTATTAAAAACAATGTTGTACTGTTTACTTCCTTTTGTAATGTATCAATACCATGTCATGCATTCAATTAATATATAAACTGGTGTTAGCCACTTTTGATCAGTTATATGAAATTTTCCTTCCACTTATTTGAAATTTATGTATTACTGCTTTCACTATTGACTTTTATTTACTCTATTATACTACTATGAAATGATAATAAGAGGGTATAGTCTCCCCACTAACTATTCATACAACTTCTCTACTAGTCGGAAACCTCTTCCGTACTGGGAGGCTCACTTGTGGTCATGTGGTGATCGGTCTAACCACCATCTTAGTTGTTAGTTGGGTCAGGACGTTACAAAGAGGTATCAAGGGTGGTTTTTTTGTCTTACTGTTTTGGATTTGTACAAAGGAGACTCGGAATGTGTCAATACTTGGTTAATATATGTGGTTGGGACTGATCACCCCATGTATGAGGAATGACCATGTGGCCATGGTTGGGATTTTTGTTTATGTTGTTCACTGTTACTATTAATATGATTTCACGTAGAGTGATTGGTGTACATTCCACAGCTTATGATTTTTGAAACTTTAGAAACATTCCACGACCTGATATGGCAAATAAGTTTCATTACATGCATCATATTCACACCTAGAAATTCAAATGCCATATATATTGGACATTGCATGTAGTTTCATTAGTAGGATTCCTGATATGTAAGATTCGGTGGCTTATCAATATTCCATGCTTAGATTTACACATGTTTAGGTAATAAATTATCATGCATTCTATTCTAACTTCTCAATATAGAATTCTAATGTGATTAAATTCCATGCTTATGTGATTTTATATAGTTTATCTATGTTAGATGCGTGTAGTGACATGCTAGCTTACATCAATATATGTTAATGGTAGCTGGGTTATGTTATTGGTTGCAGTTATGATGGGAGCCAGTTTCTAGTTGTAAGGGGTATGGGATCCTTATATCTAGAAAAAGGTAACCCATGTAAATGAACCATTGTGAGAATAAGGATACTTTCAATTGTTAGTGATGTTTATTTTGACTGATGGGAGAGAAATGCTAAAATGTATGTCTATGGGAACCTTGCTAGTTGGTAGATGGCCACCCATAAATTTTGGACTGTTATGTTTGATAATGTTAAATTCAAAATTAGAATTTATATCAAATAATTCATGCCAATTTTCAATCCATGGAGTATATGGGAGCTTTATTAATTGTGAAATGACAACCCATAGGAAATGTGGTGACATGAGGCCTTGGGAATGTCTTATAAATTTAGGATTTTCATTGATCTAAAATTAAATATATAGATTCCAAAATGCAATTGGACACATGTAGGTCTGTTGGGGAATGTTTTTATGAGACGACCCATTTGGCTGTTTAACTGTATTTTATATTTTGTGAATTTCCTATTGGTTATCTTTCAAGTTAACCCATTTTAGTTAAAATGGGACCCACATAAGTCATCTTATCATCTTAAACTGAATTTTTTATGATAATTTAAAAAAAAGATAGAATTTCAACTAATGTAAAATGTTTTTTAAAAGGGTGCATTATAAAGCATGCAAGTTTTGTCCTTGGGGAATTGGTTAAAATCAAGTACCTTCAGATTTGTTTTTAAAATGGTACATTGATGTACTGATTATACCTTTTTATGATTATATATTAATGGTGATTAAATGTAAGATGCTTGGAAATAGATCTTATAGTGGTGTCCACAGTTTAAAGCCCTCATGTATGGGTTAGTTCAAAATTCAATTGAGATCCCTTGGAATGAAAGCGTGAGTACATTTCGTAGGCATTATTTTCCATAGAAATGGTATTATGATCAAATTTTGAGCCTAGTGACCATTTGTTGACGTGACACGGTGCTGGGTTGAAACTTGTTCTTTGTAAGGGGCTAACCCATGGTAGGTAACACCCTCAAAACATAAATTCCTTGCTAGTGAAACAACGTTTCTCACTCTTGGTTCCATTTGGGTGCCATTTCCCCTAGTAGGGCATACAATTCTAAGGTGACACCCTTGTTTGGATGGGTGGCCATGCCTTTCTTGACCATTTTATGGGATTGAGCATCGAGTAATGATTTTTTTTCATGTTATACTTTCCATGCACATGGTTGGATGCTTGTTGGTCGTTTGACCCCCTATACTTCGTAATGGTTGACAAATTATGGCATCATACTGGTTGTTATCCGTATGAGGAAACATGACTTCGTAATTAATAATCTTGTTTATTGGGTATGGTCTCGACTCCGGGTTTCCCCCTTTATCCCTTAAATGTGGGTTTTGTTTAAAATAAAAAATTTGAAGGCTTTCGGGACATTGGATGGAGTATGGCCTTGACTCATCTCCATGAAGAGTTACTTGAGTCTTAAGGAATTAGTTCCATTCCAATACTCGGGTTTGTTTTCAATAGACTCAGGTGTTTTGACACACTGGTCTCATTGTAATAATCTAGCGCACATGTGATCACCTAGTTTTCTTCTCTTATGAACAAGACACTCTTAAGGTGGGTAATTTCTGGTAGAGTGTTTCAATGTGTCCTTCCATGTAGAAGCATTACAACCTAAGAGAACCATTGGAAAATGGTTGGTAATTTCTTGTTTCTCCTTGAGGCTTGCAAGTCATAAATCGAGTCGGTGCTTGATTGGAAGCACAATTTTTTTTCATTCAAATGTTTTTTCTTCTTGTTTCTAGATGTGTGTAGCTGGAAACCCTGTACTAAATACTCGTATGGTACTCTTCTAAAGATATGAGCATTCCTCTATCTTGACATCATCTTCGATGCACTAAGAGAGTGCTGGTCTTATGCTGCGCTAAATCAAAAAAGATGTTGAGCTTGTTGAATGATCTTTTCCAGTGGAACACACTAGAGAGTGTTTTTATTCAAGGCTTGGTAATTAATTAGTGATTCATGAGTTCCCATGTAGGAATTAATTGTTAGGACTCATGGAATACAGAATTTTCTTTTGAATTTATTCGACCGCGTAAGACAAACTTCTACAAGATATGTCGTCCATGTGGCTTGACTCATTCCCTTCTCTTCAGTTGATGTTTACGGTTATAAGGGGCAGTTATAACCCTTGTTTCTAGGTGAAGGAAAGTGTGGTTTCATGGTTAGTAGATTCTTCTGATAGATCTTGCACAACTAGTTCTATTAGGTTGATCAGAATTTGACCGTTTATATATAATGAAATCATGTCAGGAGTGTCATATGAACACTTAGAGTTGTATCTTATGGGAAAATTAAAATGATGGAGGTATCATGGCTTTGAATTCCCCCTACCTTAAGATAATACCTATGGTGGGACACACCATCAGTTGAGTGTTATCGAGACTCTGAACTGATCATGTTTCTATCTAAATAGGCCCATTTAAGCTATGTTTCTATGTTTTAAGTTTAACTTTCAGCATTGGTTCGGGTTGTAAATGATGAAGTGTAGAGTGCATTGGAAATACGTTAGGATCATTGGGCATTGGTAATGTAATGAAATCGTTTAAATTACACATCAAAACCCGCATAGTCTGGGTGATGTTTATGTTATTCTTAAAGGATTCTTAGGGATGAGAAATTTTTTAGGTGGGCAGATTGTAGAATCTTGTGTTTTTGAACTAGACTAAAATACAGTAGTTTTTTTACATTTTCGATTACTAAAATGGTCATTTTTGAAACCAAACATTGGAACTTAATTAAAGAGTTGGATCACTCCTATGTGATGTTTTTTCACATGGTTGAAGGCCTGATAATTTTAAAAAGTGGCTCAAAATGTTACGGTAGTACTGGACCTGAGAAAACTCATTCTTTTAAAGACAAGAGAGGGTGCATGGTTTGTGCACGACCTTCTAAACTGTACTGCCCGCTGTAGGTAACCATGAAGCCTTATTTTAAAGGGGTAATATTTTTCACACATCTTGCGCACGGTTTCTTAAACCATGCACATGTCCTGCAAGGGGTGCATCATAGAGGCAGAAGACTCCACACGGTTTGCGCACGGTTTAGGAAAATGTACTGTCTTAACAATGTGTGATGCCCAGTTTTAAAAATTTGAGTTATTTTATTTTTTATGTGATTAAAATAAAATAAATAAGACGTAAACACTCCCCTCTCTCTATCAGATCAGGATGCAACAGGGGGTTCTCCCCTTCGTCTTGCACTCGGACCCCCTCCTAGCACCTCCTTCGACCACATTTTCTGACTGACTCATCATGATTCTTCCTCGAATCATCAAGGTATGGTCATATGACCATGTATCCTTCCTTCTGGATGATTTTGGACTCTTCTTCGATGCACATGTTTCAGTTGAACATTAGGGATTTGGGGCTGATCCAATTTTCAGTTTTCTCTTGTCCTATGTTGGTGTAAATTGTCTCTTAGGACCCGTGGGTGTGTGTTCCGACAACAACTACAAAAGGTGAGGTGGTTCAAATGGGTTCGGTCCACCCATAATGTATCAGGGTAAGTTTTATACCTTCTCCTTTCTTTCAAAACTATTTTATTAAAATCTTTATGTATCCCTCATGTATGTGGATGTGTGTATTCTTAGTAGGAGAGGAGCTGCTACTTTTAGTTAGAAAGCTCCATGATCTGAGTGGATAACTTGGTTCCACCTTGATGTAGGGTCCAATTCCAAGTCATCAATATTTATAAATAAATAAATTAATTTTTTTACTGCACTTTGGTTATAAATAAATTCATGAAATGAAATGTTATGTCCAATGATTGTGAAAATGTGAATTTTAGCATGTTCATGATCCGAATTCTAAATGTGTTAAATAATTTTTTGATTAACAATATCATATTTTTATAATAAAACCCCTCCAATAGAGTTTCACTGCCTTCAAGCTAAAATTATTGGATAGACCAGGCTTGATTGACTTGTTGTATTTATAATTATTATTCCTTGATGTTGTGTTATAATACGAAATGTTTAATACATGGGCTTAATGACATTAGAAACACTGAATTTCTATTGTTTTAAATGATTAAAGGATAGACGAACTGTCTAAGTGTTTGGTCCTGTTTTGTATTGGAATTAACCATGTTGGTAATTTCCCTTTTGTATGGATACATGGATCCCATTAAATGAAACTATCATGTTATAGTTAATGGACGGATTTGAGTTAAATGAATGGTTAATTATTAATGATTGACCCTCAAAACAAGTTTCCAAATTATTTTCAATTTTTTTGAATACTAATAAAAAATGGGGGCCACGTGGGCTCCCATGTATGAATGTTATGATTGACTCAATGGGTTTTCATACTAATACCTTGGGAGATACATGCATTCCCATGTATAATTTCGATGGATGAACCTGAGTTCATGTGAAAAGGATTGTTTCCATGTCCGTGGCTACCCTTACCATGCAAAGGGAAGGTAACGGTGTGGACCTTTCCCTTTGAAAATGCCTTAATAGTTTTTAGAAAATGGTTTCAATTCTATTTGACCATTCCAAACTAATGGAAGGAAAGGCTTGAACAAATAAAAAATGGTTTCAAGTCTACATTACCTACCCACAATAATTGAAGTAAATACATTAACCAGACGAATCATCACATGACTTATTAACCAAATAGGAATGGATTGACTCTAGATTGCCTTGGATTCTGAGAGGAGAATACCTTGAGTCTCAAGAACCCCATTCCAATTCAAGGGTAATGTTTTATTATTTTGATACACACATAGACTTCAGTTCTTTTCTATTCCTTAGATTCTTGGTGTACTACCATTGGTTCTGTTCTTCGTAAAGGATACCTCAGATACAATCCTTGGCTCTAGCATTGAAAAGTAGGTTCCATGCTTAAATCCCATTAGGCCCTATCTTTTCATTGCCCCATTTTACCTTGGTCAATCACCTTGGACCTCGTAGGGGACATATTATGGAATTCCATTGACTACACTCCTTGGATTACACTCTTACCCCTTAGCCAGAGTTAGATACTACTGAGTTAGAGTTCTGCAATTTTATGTCACCTTGGTTTTTACAGTGGAACTCCCTCAATAGACAACTATTCCAGGTATCCATATTAGGTCTTGAAACCATCACTACTTATACTATCATAGGATTCCTTGGATACAATCCTTGGGTCCATCATTAACAAGTAGGTTCCATGGTTAAATCCCCTCGAACCTAATCATTGCTAAGCCCGATTTTACCTTGGAGTTAACTCCTTAGAATCGGTTGGCGACTTACTCACATGTGACATATAAATAAAATGGTAAAACTCAATTAAGGATCTAGTTACATTTTTAAACACCAGCTGAGGGATGAAGTAGGTACTTGGTTATTTTCTTACATTATACAGCTTACTTTATTTATGCATGCTTGTTCCCTATTTAATTTATATTATACTATCAGTATTGGTTTAGACACTAGTGTGTCGGCCTTCTGAGATTTATATCTCACACCCTACTCAGCCCGCCACTGCACTAGGGTACCTGGTAGACCATTCTTGTCCACAAGGCCTTGGACAATGATTGTTGTTGTTTTCTTCTACCTAGAGTAGAAGAAAAGGACATATCCAAATCTTGGGATCCTCGTGGAGATTGCATTTGGGATTTTTTGTTATATTCATTACATGAGTCCTACATTTCATTTTATTGAAAATAATGTTGTATTATTTATTGTTTTCTATAATGTATCAATACCATGTCATGAATTCATTTATTTTATAAAGTGGGATTAGCCACTTTTGTTCAGTTATATGAAATTTGTCTTCCACTACATTGAAATTTATGTATTACTACTTCCGCTGTTGATTCTTATTTACTCAGTTATTCTACTAATCAACTCTAATAAGATAGTATAGTCTCCCCAAAAACTATTCTTACACCCTTGCTGCAAGTTGGTAGCCTCTGGCATACATGGAGGTGCGCTTGAGGTCATGTGGCGACTGGTCTGACCATCGTCTTAGTGGTGAGCCGGGTTAGGGAATTACAAAGTGGTATCCAAGGTGGTTTCCTTTTGTCTTACTATTTTGGGTTTGTATATTGAATACTAGGAATGTGTTAGCACTTTGTTAATAGTTGTGCTTGGGGATGATAACCCCACGTACTGGGAATGACCATGTGGCTAGGGCTAGGATTGTTGTTTATGTGGTTCGTTTTTTCCATTGATATGATTTCACCTTGAGTGATTGGTGTAATTTCCACTTCTTATCATATAAAGATCAATGAAAAAATTCCATGGCCTGATGTGTAAAAGAATATGCATTACATGCATCATATTAGACACTTATAAATTCACATACCCTGAATATATACCATGCTATATAGTTTCTTTAGTATGATTCCTACTAAGCATGATTAGATGCCTTATCAATATGTCATGGTTAGATTTATACCTATTTAGGTAATACATTAGCTTTACTTCTATGCTTACTGCTCATTATAGCATGATCATGTGATGAAATTTCCATGCTTGTGTGATTTTAGCTTTTTTCTATGTGTTAGCTGCTAGTCGTGACATGCTAGCCTACTTCGATATATGTAAATGGTTTCATGGGTCATGTTACAGGTTGTGTTTATAACAGAATCCATTTTCCTATTATATGGTCTTTGTGTGTCTTATAGTTGTGAAAACGAAACCCATGTAATTGAACCATTGTAGGAAGGTTTTTAATTTCAATTGTTAAGTGAAGTTGGTTTTTACTAATGGGAGAAACATGATAAACTGTAAAGTGTATGGGCGCTTTGCAGGTTTGCAGATGGACACCGATCTAATCTAGACTCTTATGATTGAACATATTAATTTTGTAATTAGTATTAGTATCAACCAATGAGATCCATTTTTTAATACATGGAGTGTATGGGTGCTTCATGAATTGGGAAATGACAACCCCTAGTAAATGTGTTGACTTGATGCCTTGTGAAATCCTTATAATTATAAAATTGGTTTGACGTTGATCTGAAATAAAATGGATATATTTAAAAATGATAATGGACCCATGTAGGATTGTTGGGGAAGGTTTTTTTGGGATGACCCATTTTGGTGTTTAAATGTTTTTTATAATTTGTGTATTTTCTATTAGGTTGCTTTCTAGAGAACCCAAGATGGCTAAAATGAGACCCTCCTAGTTCTCTTTATCTTCTTAAAAGGAATTTATTTTTATATGTTGCTTAAAAGTGACAAAATTTCATCTAAGGTAAAATGTTTTTTAAAAATGGATTTTAGAAAACTTATGTGTTTTACCTTGCGGTAATGGTTAAAATCAAATACCTTGTGATTTTTTTTGAAAATGTTACTTCGATGTATTGATTAAGGATTTTGATGATTAATGACAGAAGGAGATAAAATGTGAAAGTATTGTAAATGGATCCTATAGTTGTGTCCACAATTTAAAACCCTCTTATAAAGGGTATTTCATACTTCTCATCAGTTTCCTTGGAACAAAAGAGTGAGTACTTTCTGTAGGTGTTCTTTTCCATAGTAATGGAGTTATCATCGGCTTTTGAGCCTTGTTACCTTTTTCTTTGACGTGACCTGATGTCAGGGTTGAAACTTCTTCTTTGTACGGTGATAACACGAGGTAGTTAGTGCCCTCATAACATAAATTACCCACTAGTACAACCATGTTTCTCACTCTTGGTACTATTAGGGTGCCATTGTCCCTAGTAGAACCTTCAGTTCTAAAGTGAAACCATTGTTTGGATGGGTGTTCCTATCTTTTTTGACCATATTATGTGCTTGAGCATTGATTAATGCATGTTTTCAATAGGTTGGACATGCCACACACGTGGTTGGCTGGTTGTTGGTCATTTGATCCTCTCTCTTTCTTTGTAATGGGTGACTAGTTATGACATCATCCAACCTGATAGCCGGATGTGGAAAAATGACTCCGTAATATATCCTCTTATACAATTGAGTATGGTCTTAGGTCATATCCATGTTGAGTGACTTGAACATTAACGAATCGGTTCTATTCCCATACACCTTTAGGTTTTAAAAAGAGTCAGGTGTTTTGACACGCCGGTCTTGAAGTAATAATCTAGCGTACTTATGTGTAGCTAGTTTTCCTCTCTTTCGACCAGGACACTCTTAAGGTGGGTAGTGTCCTATCGACTTTGTTAATGTGCCCTTTTATGCAAAAGGATAATAACCTAAGAGAACCATTTGAAAATGTTTGGTTATTGCTTATTTTTCCACGAGGCTTGCAAGTCATAAATCGAGTCGGTGTTTGCTTGGGAGCTTGACTTTGTTATGGTTCAACACTTTTATCTTCCAGTTTCTTGGTGTGTGTAATAGGAAACCCCTTATTAAATCCTATTAGTGTACACTTTTAGTGAGATTAGGATGTATCTTATCATGTCAACATTCTTGATTCACTAAGAGAGTGTCGGTCATATGGTACGCTAAATCTTAAAAGCTGTTGTGATCGATGGATGATGTTTTCCATTGTTACATGCTAGAGTGTTGTGCTCTTTAAGGATTGGTATGTCTTGAGTGATTCCTATGTTCCGAAGTCGGAATTCCATGTTTGGACCCATGGACTCCAGCTGTTTCTTTTGAATTTCTCTGGACGCCTAAGCTAGAATTCTACGATATATGTCAGCCAAGTGGCTCAACTCATTCCCTTTTCATCCGTTAATGTTTATGGTTTTAAGGGGACATTTTAATGAATGTTTCCATTTGAAATCAAGTGTGGTTTTTTAGGTCAGTAGTGTATCATGAGAGAGCTTGCACGACTAGTTTTGTTAATTTGATCAGAATTTTATAATTTATTTTTTACGAAATCATGTCAAGTGTGTCATAAAAAAAACATAGAGTTGTACCTTGTATGAAAATTTTAATGGTGGATGTATCATGGCTTGAAATTTCCCCTTTCCTTAATTTATGACCTATGGTGGGTTGGAATGTAACATCCCAAGTATGTAATTAACAATAGGTATTTTTGTCTATGTCTATTAATGAATTAGATAGTGTTTTAGAGGCTTAAAATGAGAATAAATCCAATCTTAAGCATGAAATACACTAATATTTTTAAAAGATTGTTTTACTGCCTTTTGATGGAAAACCATTTTTAAATCAAACTATTGACAATTTTATAAGATCTATTTGTCAAAATAAACTTATTCATTATGATTGGGACATTGAAATTTACTTTGGGTATCTTTTTGGTATTTTTCCGACAATGTTCATTTTTAATGAATAGTGAAAAATACTGCATTTTACATTAAAACTGCTTTTTCATCTAATTTAATTATATAGTTATATTATATTTTTAATTGGTTTTAAAGTGTACATATAATATATTTTTACCATTTAATCCAGTAGTGGTGGTTGTAATTAATTTCACTTTGAAATTGGACTTAAACTAGTGTCAATCTTTTGATACTTATTGTTTCATAAAAACACGCTATTTGCTCTGACAGTGGGAATTAATTATTAAATTAATTAATGTAACTAATATGTTTTTAACTTTGTAAAATAGACATCATTTTTGAATTTGGAGTATCAAATATAGCTTAGAGTGAAGTTTAGGTATTTTTCTGAAAAACTTCAATTTTTGATGAATAGTGAAACCACTAAGTGGTACGTAAAAAAACTGATTTTTCGTTTAAATGAAATTTTACCACCTCTGTGTTTTGAATTTAAAAAATCTGAAATACATGGTTGTAATTAATAAGTAAAATGTGGTTCAATAGGATTAAAATAATTTTTTGGTGAATAGTAACTTTTAAGTTTTTAATTGCGATTAGAGGTAATTAGTGTAATTTATGGTAAGAATAATGTTTTAATAATATGAAATGACCTAGAAACATGTCCTACCCTTATTTGATGTGTCATGGAAGACAAAGAAAATCCATGGGTAAACTTGGGGACCCCATGGATCCACTTTTGATGGAAAATGACATTAATATCTCTTTATTTAATGTTAAAGTAAAAATGTCACAAACATGAGATATTTTACTAAAACAATTTTCACATGGGGTTATGCAAGTCCGATTTTTACTATAAATAGTCATTGGAAAGATAATAAAATTTCCTACATCATGATATTTGTTTTACAATTTTTAGAAATTAAATAAATTAAATTATTTATGACATCATGATGATAGAGCTATTACCTCATTAATAAAAGATTTAAATAAAATGAAAAGATAATGTTAAAACTATAACTTACACTTGTCAAAGACCTACTGGATGAGTATATTTCGAAACCTTATCACCTTATCCTCGAAATATATAATTGTGGGACCTTTTCTATCCGAAAATCATTTTATAGAAAAGTAACTTTTCTTAACTTTCCAAGAGTGCCCCTCCTCTCCTCTTATAAAAGGCCTCAACCTCTACCACTTTACCCACACTTCCAAAGACTTTGGCTCAGCCAAACCCTTCCAATTTTGTCTCTCCACATCCCTATATTACTCTTTGAAGCCTCACTTTGGGCAGAAGTCTTCCCAAGGAATCCTTTGAGCTCAAATAAAAAAGAGTTACCTGTTTTAAAGGTAGTGTTTTGTCTTGTGTTATTATGTTTTATTTTGCTTCTCCAACCCACTAAACTCTTTTTATTCCTTTATCTTGTAACAAAAACAGTATATTAAATATTCTAGGATGTTTTTATAAGAAGGATTCGAGCAACACTTACACACACCTACATCTAATGATTAAAGAACATATTGTTTCTGTGGATGGAGAATTTCTGCCTCACAAAATGATGATTGTTTAATATTATTTTACCACCTTTAAAGGTGTCCATTAAGATGTAAATATATTTATATATGATATATAATATGTTTATGTTTTCCTTAAGCTTCTGTATTTTTCATTTATGTCATACCTTTTTGGTTTCCATTGTGGGTAAACGCGATGTCTTCATTTTAGGAAGTGCGGACTACCGCCCCTCAAAGTGATTTGATTCATTAATACCATATGTGGTACATATAAAGGATAGATTGAATGATATTATATATGATACAATAATGGAATTATAATACTATTATGTATCATTATGTTTTAATTCCATTAAATATGAAATAGAAATGGAATTAGCGTTCATGCGTACGTACAGCTTACCGTCTACATGAACAGTGAATTTCATTTATTACCTCTAAATGTTATGTAATATTATAAATTCATGTATATACTGGATATATATGATATATATGATATCTAAATCAAGAGTATACCTCTGGATATAATAATACATGAATAAATTTTAATTATAAAGAGTTTATTTTTGACTCAAGTACCAATGATCATTAAAACGACCGTTATTAACTTAAATAATTAGATAGTGTTCATGAAATGGTAATAAGTGATATAAAAGGAATAATGAACTTGAAAAAGGTCTTTAAGCAAGTATAAATTAACTCAAATTTATTATTCAGGAGGTTAAAGAACGATCGAGTCAAGTCGGACCCGAGGTATGGGACTTCGTCTCAATCTCCTTTCATTGAGGCATATTTTGTTTTATACACAACCTTCTTTTATATGGTGTATAAACCCCTTTGAAATTTAAGTTTATCCAAAATGAATCTTTTTTATACGTAGCATTTTACTAAATGACAAAAGGGAATCTTTTTGTCCAACGTATGCGGTGACAACGACTTCTCCGCCGCCGTGACCATTATTTGAGTTTCGGCTTCCTCTACAAGCCATACATTTTTTTAAAAAGAAAAATAAATACCATGTTTTTCTTTTCTTTTATTTTGGTATTGAAAATGGTTTTCATAATGTTTCTATTATATTAATGTGTTGTATTGATATCTTGTAATTGAAATGTGGAAATGTTATGTTTCCTTTATGTATGTTTTATGTTATACGATTATGTTATGGTTCTTGGGAATTATTATGAAGACGGGTGGTTCTGTGATAAAGTAAGGGCGGGTGAGCCCGATATAGCTCTCCAATGCATTGGGTAACGAGAAGGGGTTAAATGTTGAGGTTTCTCCGAAGAGATTTAGGGAATATACTATGATGGGTATTACAAACGTAACCAAGAGTGTTAATCCATACATAAGAATGTTATGAATGCCTCAAGATACCTTTATGTCTTATGATTTCTATGATTTATTAATTATTTTATGAGGTATGTTAAAGTTCTTATGTTTTATGGGTAAAGTATGATTTTATTCTTATGTATATATGTACTCATGTTTCCTTTCCATACTTTTTATAACCCTTACTGAGATTTTTATGCTCATCGCATGTTTTTGAAATGTTTTTCCCAGGTCAAGGGAATGGTACATGATATGATGAAAGTGTCAAGGAAGTATCAAGAAAGAATCAATGTTTTATTTTAAATATGTTTCCGTTGATGGGAAAAATAAATACAATCTTTTATGTAACCACATTGTTTAAATGTGGAATGTAATGCAAGTATTATGATCTAATTCTCTAAAAATCTAAACCTGAAAAGATTCTCAATGTCTAATCTTGTAATAACTCACGATTAAGTAAGGTTTAAGGCTGGGGACTTATAGTTGGAATTAGAGGTCGGTTTAGATAACATTAGGAGTTATAATTCTATTAAATGATTATCCAAAAATATTTTTTTTATGGTCAAATTGAAATGATATAGAATTTGAAGATTACCATGTTGCTTCATCTAAGACATGTTTATTCAGAATGGTTTTCCGCAGAGGAAACAAGGAATCGGTGCTAGGAAGGCATACAGAAGGAAATAACCTTCTGAATTAGCATCCTGAGATGGTCGGAATTGGAACTGAACAGTTTGTTGCTGTAATGGAGCAGTTGACTCAAGCGATAAATGGTGGTGGTATCCATGAACAAGATCGGCCAGATCAACCGAAGAGGAACATGTCAGTGGTGGAACATTTCATGAGGCAACATCCCCCATCATTCAGAGGATCATCTGACCATGTCCTAGCTGAAGGGTGGATTAAAGAACTAGAGAATATTTTCGATTTCTTGGGGTGTTCAGTCAATCAAAAGGTTAGTCTTGCTATTTACCGTTTGGAGGGTAAAGCAGATCAGTGGTGGTCAATGGTAAAAAATATCAGGGACGCTGATGAGATTGATGCACTCGACTGGGATGAATTCAAAGTTATGTTTCTTGAGAAGTATTTTCCTAAGGTTGTTCGACTTAGGATGGAAAAAAATTCTTGTAATTGAGGCAAGAGGAAGACTCAGTGGCTGCCTATGATGAAAGGTTCACTCGATTGGAAAGGTATGCTCCAAATTTTATCCGAGACCTTGATAGTAAAATCAATCATTTTTACTCAGGATTAAAGCCAACATATCGAAGGGCTTTAGCTTCTCGTGAGTTCAAAAGTTATGAAAAGTTTGTTCGATGTGCTGAGAAGGTGGAAATGGGGTTTATCGACGATCAAGTGTTCTATAATAACCAGAAAAAGAAGATAATGAGGTGGCAGGAGAAAGAAAAGAATTCTTAAAAAAGTTCTGACGGTAAGATAACTAAGTTTCCAATTTGTGATAAATGTGGTAAAAGGCATGCTTGGGAATGTCTTATGAATTCTGGAAAGTGCTTCCGATGTGGTAAGATGGGACATAAGGCTCGTTATTGCACTGAAAAAGATCAAGGTGATGGTAAGTCCAAAATTGATTTACAGTTAGTGAAATGTTTTAAGTGTAGTGAGATGGGTCACTATGCAAATGACTGTCCAACAAAGAGATTGAGTGATGGGAAACAGTTAGACTACATGCAGAAAGGGGTGGTGAAATCCTTTGCAACTACTTCAGCAGATGTCGGGCCATCAAATGAAGTTGTATCAGGTACTTTATTTGTTTTTTCAGATTATGCTAGTGTGTTATTTGATTCGGGGTCTACACATTCTTTCATCTCTGAAATCATTTCTAGTAAAATTGAAATACCATCTCAAGAAATGACTACTGAACTTGTGGTAAAAACACCTGGGGGAAATGTTGAGGCAAAAAGAATTTCTAAGAATCTTCCTATCCTTATCCGTGGAAAGAACCTACTTGCAAACCAAATTGTTTTACGTCTAGTAGAGTTTGATGTTATCCTGGGTATGGATTGGCTCTCTGTTTACCATGCTAAGATTGACTGTAGAGATAAAGAATTTTCTTTTCAGAAAGACTTTCAATTTGTGTACAAGAATTAACCCTTACTGTTGATAAGATATCAAGAGGCCTAGAAACTTGTAAAGGATGGAAATGAATGTTACCTTGCACACATAATTGAAAACAAAGGAACTGTTCAGATTAATGATGTGCCAGTGGTAAATGAGTATCCTGATGTTTTTCCTGATGAGTTTCCTGGAATAATACCAGATCAGAAAGTTGAGTTTACTGTTGACATAGTTCCTGATGCTAAGCCAATTTCAAAACCCCCTTATCAAATGGATCAAATTGAACTTTTAGAGTTGAAGGAAAAATTGAAATATTTATTAGAGAAAGGTTTCATTCGACCTAGCACATCACCATGGGGTGCTCCTGTTTTATTTCTTAAAAAGATAGATGGTTCTATGAGACATTGAATTGATTATAGAGCCTTGAATAACATCATTGTTAAGAACAAATATCCTTTTCCTCATATTGATGATTTGTTTGATCAGCTCCAGGGAGCTTAGTATTTTTCAAAGATTGACCTAAGATGGGGGTACCATCAGTTGAAGGTAAAGGAAACAGATATTCCGAAGACTGTGTTTCGTACAAGATATGGCCATTATGAATTTTTAGTAATGCCTTTTGGGCTAACCAATGCACCTGCTGTATTCATGGACTTAATGAATATACTTTTCTAGAAGTTATTGGATAAGTTTGTGGTGGTTTTCATTGATGATATTTTGGTGTTTTCTAAAAGTAAAGAGGAGAATGAAAGATATTTAAGGGCTATTTTTCAAACTGTAAAATAAAAGAAATTTTATGGGAAATTCAGCATGTGTGACTTTTTGTTGCAACAAATTTCTTTCCTTGGTCATATTTTTTCTAAAGATGGGATAACTGTTGATCCTGCAAAAACAAAGGTTGTTGAAGAATGGAGAAGACCCACAAATGTAACTGAGATTCGTAGTTTCCTTGGTTTGGTAGGCTATTAATGAAGGTTTTTTAGAAATTTTTCATGGTTATCTAGTCCAATGACTATGCTAAATCGGAAGGGTGTTAAGTTTATCTGGACAATAGAATGTGATGATTGATTTCAGGAACTGAAAAGAAGATTGGGGAATGCTCATGTTTTGGCACTACCTTCCAGGAATGGGGAGTTTGTTATCAATAGTGATGCTTCATTGAAAGGACTTGGTTGTGACCTAATGCAGAATGATCCGTTAATTTCTTGTGCTTCATGTCATTTGAAATCTCGTGAGGTAAATTATCCTACACATGATTTGGAATTAGTTGCTATTGTTTTCGCTTTAAAAATTTTGAGGCATCATTTGTATGGAGTAAATTGTGAGATATATACCGATCACAAAAGTTAAAAGTATATATTCACTCAGAAATAATTGAACATAAGATAGAGGAGATGGCTAGAATTAATCAAGGAGTATGATTGTGAAATTCATTACCATCCGGGAAAAGCAAATAAGGTGGCTGAGGCTTTGAGTCGAAAAATTAATGCTTCATTAACAATGTTGCGTTTGGAATGTGATCCTTTGGTTAAGGATTTGATGAAATTTGGCATAGAAGTAGTTGGTGAAGGATGTCCTTCTTTTTTGTTTCAGGTATCAGTGAAATCTTCTCTATCAGACAAAATTAAGCAAGCACAGAAGCAAGACAGCGAGTTGCAGAAAAAGGTAGAGATGGTTCAGAAGGGTAAGTTGCTGAATTCAATATTGATAATGATATTGTTTTAGGAATTGGGAATAGATTTTGTGTGCCGTGTGATTCACAGTTGAAGAGAGATTTGTTATGTGAAGCTCATAGTTCTCCGTTTTCAGTCCATCCTAGCAGTACTAAGATGTATAGAGATCTCTGGGAGTATTACTGGCGGGACAGAATGAAAAGGGATATTGCTGGTTTTACTGTGAAGTGTAATTGACTTGTCAACAAGTTAAAGCAGAGAGGCAGTTACCGAAAGGGATGCTTCAGCCTTTACCAGTTCCAAAGTGGAAATGGGAGAATATATCCATGGACTTTGTTGTGGGATTTCCGAAGACACCACGAGGTAATAATGCAATCTGGGTTATTAATGATCGCTTGACTAAATCTTCTCATTTCCTTGCTATACGAGATACTTTTTCCCTAGATCAACTATCTCGATTGTATCTTAAAGAGATAGTCAGGTTGCATGGAGTTCCCCTCTCCATTGTATCTGATCGTGATCCCAGGTTTACTTATAACTTTTGGAAAGGCTTTCAGAAGTCGTTGGGTACAGAATTAAATTTTAGTACAGCTTTTCATCCTCAATAATATGGGCAGTCAGAACGAACAATCCAGACTTTGGAGGATATTCTACGTGCTTGTTAGATGGATTATCAGGGAAGTTGGGACCAATAGCTTTCTTTGGTTGAGTTTTCTTATAATAACAGTTTTCATTTAAGTATACAGATGGCACCATTTGAGGCGTTATATGGGAAGCGGTGTCGAACTCCATCTTTTTGGGATGAAGTGGGTGAAAGGAAGCTGATGGGACTAGAATTGGTAGAAGAGTTTGCAAAAAAAGTTCAGCTGATACAGATACACATGAGAACAGCTCAGAGCAGGAAAAAGAGTTATGTGGACAACAGGAGGAAGGATCTCTCTTTTGAGGTAGGTGATCATGTTTTTCTCAAAGTCTCACCATGGAAAAGTGTGATTTGATTTGGTAAGAAAGTAATGCTAAGCCCAAGGTTCATTGGACCATATGAAATTATGGAGACAGTTGGATTAGTTGCTTACCGAGTGGCTTTACCTCCGAGTTTATCTCAGGTACACAATGTTTTTCATGTTTCGATGTTGAGAAAGTATATGCTAGATCCATGTCATGTTTTGAGTCCAGAGGTAGTTCAGTTGGAAGAGAACATATCTTATGAGTAACAACCGATCCAGATTCTTGACCACAGGGAGAAAGTGTTATAGAATAAGGTGATTTAGCAGGTAAAGGTTTTGTGGAAAAACCACATGATTGAAGAGGCAACATGGGAATCGGAAAATGCAATGAGGGCTAAATACCCCCACTTATTCGATAAGTAAATAAATTATGGGGACACAATTTTCTAAAGGGGGGAAGGATGTAACATCCCAAGTAAGTAATGAATAATATATATTTTTATCTATGTCTATTAATGAATTAGATAGTGTTTTAGAGGCTTAAAATGAGAATAAATCCAGTCTTAAGCATGGAATACACTAATATTTTTAAAAGATTGATTTACTGCCTTTTGATAGAAAACCATTTTTAAATCAATATTTTGAAAATTTTATAAGATCTATTTGTCAAAATAAACATATTATTTATGATTGGGACATTGAAATTTACTTTGGGTAAATTTTTGGTATTTTTCCGACAATGTTCATTTTTTAATGTATAGTAAAAAATACTGCATTTTACATCAAAACTACTTTTTCATCTAATTTAATTATATGGTTAGATTGTCTTTTTAATTGGTTTTAAAGTGTTCATGTAATATATTTTTACCATTTAATCCAATAGTGGACGTTGGAATTAATTTAACATTGAAATTGGACTTAAACTAGTGTCAATCTTTTGATACTTATTGTTTCATAAAAACACGCTATTTGCTCTGACATCGAGAATTAATTATTAAATTAATTAATGTAACTAATATGTTTTGAATTTTGTAAAATAGACATCATTTTTGAATTCAGAATATCAAATATAGCTGAGGGTGATGTTTTGGTATTTTTCTGAAAAACTTCAATTTTTGATGAATAGTGAAACCACTAAGTGGTACTTTAAAAAACTGATTTTTCGTTTAAATGAAATTTTACCACCTCTATGTTTTGAATTTCAAAAATCCGACATACATGGTTTTCATTAAGAAGTAAAATGTGGTTCAATGGGATTAAAATAATTTTTTGGTGAATAGCAATTTTTATGTTTTTAATCGCGATTAAAGGTAATTAGTGTAATTTAAGGTAAGAATAATGTTTTAATAATATGAAATGACCTAGAAACATGTCCTACCCTTATTGGATGTGTCATGACCGACCAAGAAAATCCATGGGTCAATTTGGGGACCCCATGGAGTCACTTTGGAAGAAAAATGACATTAATATCTCTTTATTTAATGTTAAAGTAAAAATATCACAAACATGAGTTATTTTACTAAAACAATTTTTACATGGGGTTATACAAGTCATATTTTTGACTATAAATAGTCATTCGAAAGATAATAAGATTTCCTACATCATGATATTTTTTTTATAATTTTTAGACATTAATTAAATTAAATTATTTATGACATCATGATGATGCAGCGATTACCTCATTAATAAAGGATTTAAATAAAATGAAAAGATAATGTTAAAACTCTAACTTACACTTGTCAAATACCTATTGGATGAGTATATTTAGAACCCTTATCACCTTATCCTCTAAATGTATAATTGTGGGACCTTTTTTATCTGAATATCATTTTATAGCAATGTATCTTTTCTTAACTTTCCAAGAGTGCCCCTCCTCTCCTCTTATAAAAGGCCCCCACCTCTACCACCTTACCCACACTTCCAAAGCATTTGGATCAGACAACCCCTGACCATTTTGTCTCTCGACATCCCACTCTTAATTTTTGAAGCCTCAAGTTGGGAAAACGTCTTCCCAAGGAATCCTTTGAGCTCAAATCAAAAAGAGTTACCCATTTTAAAGGTAGTGTTTTCTCTTGTGTTCTTATGTTATATTTTGCTTCTCTAACCCTCTAAACTCTTTTTATTACTTTATTTTGTAACAACACCAGTATATTCAATATACTAGGATGTTTTTATAAGAAGGATTCTAGCTACACTTACACACACCTATATCTAATGGTTAAAGCACATACTATTTCTGTGGATAGCGAATTCCTGCCTCACGAAACGATGATTGTTCAATATTATTTTAACACCTTTAAAGGTGGCCATTATGATGTCACTATATTTATATATGATATATAATATGTTTATGTTTTCCTTAAGCTTCTGTATTTTTTATTTATGTCATACCTTTATGGTTTCCATTATGGGTAAACGTGATATCTTCATTTTAGGAAGTGCATACTACCGCCCCCTCAAAGTGATTTGATTCGTTAATACCATATGTGGTACGTATAAAGGATAGATTGAATGATATTATATATGATAAAATACTTGAATTCTAATACTATTATGTATCATTATGTTTTAATTTCATTAAATATGAAATAGGAATGGAAGTAGCGTTCATGCGTACGTACGGCTTACCGTCTCCATGAACGGTGCATTTCATTTCTTACCTATAAATGTTATGTAATATTATAAATACATGTATATACTGGATATATATGATATATATGATATCTAAATCATGAGTATAACTATGGATATAATGGATACATGAACAAATTGTAATTATAAAGAGTTTATTTTTGACTCAAGTACCAATGATCATTAAAACGACCGTTATTAACTTAAATAATTACATAGTGTTCATGAAATGGTAATAAGTGATATAAAAGGAATAATGAACTTGAAAAGGGTTCTTAAGGAAGTAGAAATTAACTCAAGTTTATTATTCAGGAGGTTAAAGAACGATCGAGTCAAGTCGGACCCGAGGTATGGGACTTCGTCTCAATCTCCATTCATTGAGGCATATTTTGTTTTATACACAAACTTCTTTTACACGGTGTATAAACCCCTTTGACATTTATGTTTATCCAAAATGAATCTTTTTTATACGTAGTGTTTTAATAAATGACAAAAGGGAATCTTTTTGTTGAACATATGCGGAGACAACGACTTCTCCGTCGCCGTGACCATTATTTGAGTTTCGGCTTCCTCTACAAGCCATACATTTTTTTAGAAGAAAAATAAATACCCTGTTTTACTTTTCATTTATTCTGGTATTGAAAATGGTTTTGATAATGTTTCTATTATATCAATGTGTTGTATTGATATATTGTGATTGAAATGTTGAAATGTTATGTTTCCTTTATGTATGTTTTATGTGGTCTGATTATTTTATGGTTTTCGGGAATTATTATGAAGACGAGTGGTTCCGTGATAAACTAAGGGTGGGTGATCCGGATATAGCTCTCCAATGCATTGGGTAACGCGAAGGGGTTAAACGTTGAGGTTTATCCGAGGAGATTTAGGGAATATACTATGATGGGTATTCCAAACGTAACAAAGAGGGTTACTCCCTACGTAAGAATGTTATGAATTCCTCAAGTTACCTTTATGTATTATGATTTATATGATTTATTCATGATTTTATGAGGTATGTTAAGGTTATTATGTTTTATGGGTAAAGTATGATTTCATTCTTATGTATATATGTACTCATGTTTCCTTTCCATACTATTTATAACCCTTTCTGAGCTTTTTATGCTCATCCCAAGTTTTTGAAATGTTTTTCAAGGTCAAGGGAATGGTACATGATATGATGATAGTGTCAAGGAATTGTCAATAAAGAATCCATGTTTTATTTTAAATATGTTTCTGTTGATGGGAAAAATGAATACTATCTTTTATGTAACCACATTGTTTAAATGTGGAATGTAATGCATGTTTTATTATCTAATTCTCTAATACTCTAAACCTGAAAAGATCCTCAATGTGTAATCTTGTAATAACTCAAGATTAAGTAAGGTTTAAGGTTGGGGCCTTATAATGACCATCGGTTGAGTGTTAACAAGACTCTGCTCTGATAGTGTCTCTATCTAAATGGGTCCATGTATGCTTTGTTTCTGTGTTTCAGTTGAAATTTGATCGTTCGCTCAGGTTCTAAAGGCTGAAGTGCAGAGTGCGTTGGAAATGTGTTTGGTTCATTATGTGTTGGTAGTGCAATGCAATCATTTAAACAAAACTTCTTGACCCTTGTAGGTCGGGTGATGTTTTTGATGTTGCAAAAGGCTTTTTGAGGACGACAAGTTTTTTAGGACATGGTAATGGACCCTACCTAGTGGTGGAACCAAGTGGTCCACTCATCTCTTTGAGATTTCTAACTAAAAGAAGTGTCCCCTATCCTACTGATCATACACACATCCACATATATGAGGGGATACATAATGGTTTTATTTCAAAATTTATGTATCAAAAGATAAGGTATAAAATTTACCCCGAAACATTGTTGGTGGAAGGGAACCACCAAAATCACCTCGCCTTTGGTGTTGGTTGTCAAGATGTTTTTTTGAGTACAGGACCCAAGAAACATTATGTTTTTAGCATATTAATTATTTTAATTCTAACTGTATTAAATTATTTTTTCATTAACTGTATCATGTTTTTATAATAAAACCCCTCCAACAGAGGTGCGCTGCCATCAAGCTAAAAATTAGTGGATAGATATTTCTTTATTTACTTGTTGTATTTATAATTCTTATGACTTGATGTTGTGTTGAAGTATAGAATGATTATGACATGGCCTTAATTACATTAGAAACAAAAAGTTTTCTTTTTTAAAATTATTAATGGATCGAAGCACCGTCTAAGTGTTTGGTTCATTTTATGATTGTAATTACCCATGTAGGTAATTACCTTTTTATGGATACATAAGTCCCTTTAAATGAAAAAGAGATGTTTTAGTAAATATAAAGAGTTTATTTAAATTAATGGTTAATTCTTAATGATTGTCCCTAAAAAAAAGTAGTAAAATTATTTTAAAATGTTTTGAATACTAATAAAACCTTGGGTGACATGTGGGTTCCAAAGTAGGAATACATGGATTCTAATGTAGTACTTCCATGGATGGACTCGAGTTCACAAGATAATGATTGGTTCTACGTCTATGGAAACCATTACCAAGCTAAGGGAAGGAAGTACTGTGGAACTTTACCTTTCAAATTTCCTTATTGGTTTTTACAAAATGGTTGAAATCCTACTTAAACATTCCACACTAATAGAAGGCAAGGATTAAACTAATAAATGATGGTTTCAAATCTACTTTACAAATACACATTAATGGAAGGACATACGTGAACCAGATGAATCATTACATGGCTTCTTTATCATATATGAATGGTCTAACTCAAGCTTGCATTGGATTCTAAGAGGAGAATACCATGCTTCTCAGGAACCCCATTCCGATTCAAGGATAAAATTTTCTTAAGTTGATACCCACCTAGACTCCGGTTCTTATCTATTCCATGGATGTTTGGTATACTAACGTTGGGTCCCTTCTTCATACAGGATACCTCAGATACACCCCTTGGATCCATCATTGGATAATTGGTTCCATAGTTAAAGCCCATCGAGCCCTATCTTTGAATAGCCATGTTTTACCTTGGACGATCACATTAGACTTTGTAGGCAACATATTGTGGAATTACATCAATTGCGCTCCTTGTATTACACTTATAACCCTTATCTGGACTCGTATAATAATGAGCCAGTTTTCCTTGAGTTTATGTTACCTTGGTTTTTACCCTGGAACTCCCTCAATGGACATCTTTAAAATGTTTCTTTGTAATTTCTTTCAACCTTCACCCCTTATACTATCATAGGATGCCTTGGATACACTCATTGGGTCCCGCATTAACAAGTCGGTGCCATGGTTAAAGCCCTTCAGGCCTGGTCTTTGCTAAGACCCATTTTACCTTAGAGTATCCTCTTTGGACTCGGTTGGAAACCTACACAAATGTGATTTATAAATACAATGGTAAAACACAATTAATGAACTGGTTACATGTTCAGACACCAGCCTAGGGATGAATAAGGTAATTAGGAAATTAGTTACATTGTATTTATTTATTTATGAATTCTTTCACTGTGTTTAATTTATATTATACTGTTGGGATTGGGTTAGACACAGTTGGTGCCGGCATACTAAGATTTATATGTCACACCCTACTCAGGTCGCCATTACACTGGGGTACCCTAGTAGAACATTCTTGATCTCAAGGCCTTGGACCTTGTTTTTTGTTGTTTTCATGTACCTGGAGGAGCAATAAACTGAGATGGAGCTTGGAATGCTTGGGGAGATCGCCTTTGGGATTTTTGTTATTTTCTATACATGATATCTAAATTGAATTGTATTGATAAGCATGTTGTGTTGTTTAATGCTTTCCATAATGTATCAATACCATGTCATGCATTCATTTGTTGTATAAACTTGTGTTAGCCACTTTTGTTCATTTATATGAAATTTGTATTCTTCTGCTTTGACATTTATGTATCACTACTTCCATTGTTGATTATTATTTACTCTATTTTACAACAACACAACTCTGATATAAAGCCATAGTATCCCCACTGACTATTCTTACACCCTCGAAGCTAGTCGGGAGCCTCTGGCATACGGGGATGCACACATGTGGTCATGTAGTGACCTGTCTGACCACTGTCTTAGTGGTGAGCCGGGTCGGGATATTACAGTTGGTATGAACTATATCTATCATACACACTATGTATCTTTTCCCAAGGTGGATGACTTGTGTGATGGGTCAAACAGGTAGGATGTCATGTGTGAGTACACATCTAGGCATACAATAGTTTATTGAAGTACAAGGTCATGACCAAGAAAAAATGGGCAGAACCTAGTGTGGAGAAACACACCATGTACCGAGGTATACAGAAATGACATCAAGAACAATGGAATAGAAAGGATCAAATGAGGGGAACCCTATCTAGATAATCTTTATGGTTACCTAGGTACGTAGACTAGAGTTCCTTTACACAGACATGACCAGAAAGATATAGAGGTTCTAGTGAAACATGGACATGTAGTATAGCCACCTTCAGAACAAATATAGATACACAAACTAGTAGCCTTGTAATTTCCAGAGACATTTCCAGGTGGTGGAGTGGGATCAGACACTGTGTGGTCACCTAACAAACAGTGTACTACTTGGTTCATTTCCCGGAAACATCATTACTTTTTCAGGACTTCATTTGAACACAAAATTTGGCCAGTTAGTAGCCTATCATGATTGTTTTCCCATGTATTACATTACAGTTTCCCTTGTTGTGTCTCTGTATATGTGATTTCAAATATTCTATGCATGAAGCTAAATTTATGAAATGATCGACAATGATAATGATCATGTATGATCACCAGAGACTTCATATAGAGTGGAACACCCTATCATCTGGGTCATGGGTCCTCTATATCTACATACTATGTTAAACCATCTATTGGATAAGGATTGGGTCATTTTATTACTAGAGTGGAAGTACCATACCACCCTAGGGCATCTCTCCTCAACCACTAGAGTGTAACCTCCCATTAGAATGGGTGTGGGTCCTCTACATTTTCTTCCATGTTGAGCCCCATATCAGTGTAAGAGAGGGTCCATGATGACTACGAAGGAACCCCCATATCACATGAGGTAATGTGTCCTTGATCTATATAGTGTAACCTCACATTATCTTATGCACGGGACCCCTACATACTGAATGGAACCCCCAATCAGATAGTGCACAGATACTGATGACACTAGAGTGGATCCCCCCAAAAAAAAATTGTGGGTCCTCTATGGATTCCTACAATGTGGAACCCCCATGATGTACTCAGCCTTGGGACCAATAATTCTATCTTGTGCCCAGTCGACTGTGTGGCATTGTGATGATGTGTGGTTTTACGTTCAAGGTAAATTTTGATAAAACTCATGATATGGTGGGAAGTATTGAGGGAATTTTGGATCAATTGGGGACTCTTCTTCTTATGATTATATGTGAGGTGGATATCCCCTTTCTCTCTCATTTTGGATTCATTTGAATGATCATATATATATATATATATATTCATCTGTATCCATACCAATGGATTTGGTTACTCTCTTTCCATAATAGACAATATTGAGCAGTTGAGGTCATTTTCTTTCCATTTTTAACAACTCACGGTTGATGAGTATACTCTCCTACTATAGTTAGAAAATACATGATGTGTAATGTATATACTCACCATGTCAAGTCCCTTGTTATTGGACAAGGTTACTCTCTCTTGTTTTTTTGAACTATTCTTTTCGACTATATCATGAATCTATTTCATATGTATTAGTGTTTTTTCTTGTATTTCCACCCTTCATTTTCAAGGCATCATAATAGTTATTTATATACTCACCTTTTCATGGGGGTTTCCTATAAGTTTCATGTCTTGTGAAGACAATGGAGAAGTCGACAGTAACTTCATTGGATATTAGGGATACACGGTACATTGGACCATGTACACTGGTCATAGTTTGGAGAGCAGGACCTAGGCTCTCTCATCAGTTTACTTTTCTATTTTTTTTCAGTATAGGACGTATTTCTGGTTGTCCATGTATTTTTCCCCATTAATTTTCAGTTTACACTACCATAGTCATGTAATTTATAGATGGTATTTTTGCATGGTTATTTAAATTTTATTTTTTTTCTTTTACTTTTAGTCCCTCTTCACTTATACGTTGATATGATAGTTTGAGTGTGTGAATATAGGTTCATTGGAGAAAAACATACCTTTTTATTTATGCATTTAACGTTGGACTCTACCCATTAATTATGGATGTGAGATTTGGGATGTTGTGGATCTATATCTAAATTTCATTGGGTAGGGACATTACAACGATTGACCATTATTTATCTTTACATGCACTATGTTTGTGAAACATTTTAATAATTCTCATGATTAATGTTCCCTAAAAATTATTTTTTGTTATTTGATGATTTTTTTTGGAATCAATGTTTCTGATCTTATATATCATGACATATTATCCCAATTTATGGTGTTACTTATGATTTTAATATCATTCCTCATTTTCAACACTTATTATTTCAAGATATTATTCCATTAGTTAGGTCAATTTTCTATTATAATGTACCATACATTCTTTTCATCTATCGAGAATTAATTTTTTTTCATCTATAATTTGTTACCCTATAAAGAGAAATCAAATTCAATCATTTCAATTTGTTCCTCATTAACTTAAGAGGTTATTATATAAACATTTATTTTGGTCCCATGATAACATATGTGTGATGATTAATTGATTAAATCATATAGTATGGTGATGAAACATGTATATAGTTCAGAAATACACAGATCTATTGATCATTGGAGTCTGTTTTAATTTTTATTATATACAAAAACCATGAATTTTTATCCCTGGATCTAGAAATTGATGTCTAGTGGTGGGATTCAGTTGTTAGTAGAGTAGATTTATTTACATTTACAAGTTACTATATATGAAATATTTATGTGTAATTCCTCAAATAGAAAATCATTATCTCAAGAAACCTAGGTTATGTATAATTATAATGACCATGTAATATTAACATTTCTAATGTCTTTATGTTCATTAATAGTGTTTCTTGACCAAATATAATTATTTTGATAACATTATGTAACATTATTGTATTTCTGGAAAATTGGATAAAACATTAATTTATTTTTATCAACAAATAAAATAACGGGAATGAAATATATTTAAGGTTGGGATATAATATTTTAGATTTCAAATGAATATATTTTTTTAATAAAAATTTATATGTTAAATAAAAAATAGTAAATGTTAAATGTGATCTTCAACATTCTTTCTTATGATATTCACAATAAAGTTAAATATATATTAATCTTGTGGAAATTTTATTTTAACTATTTTCCTTCAAAATATTATTAAACGAATAATTGAATTTTGAGATTAATAAATATTTTTCAAAACATTTTTATAAAATCTATTTTACTATATTCAGGACATTTTATAGACATAGTTTTATTTTATTGATACATTAATTTTACTAATAATATTATTTTCATATCAACATTTATATGGTAATCAATTCGATATAATATAATTAAGAATAAAGGATGAAAAATGGTTTCAGAGCCATAAAATGTTAACATATAAAAATTGAAATTATTGTCATATGAAATTTCATTTGAAAAATATGAGAAGATACATGTTTTAGAAAATTAAAATAACTCAATATTTTATCATGTTTCTTAAATTATTTAATATTTCATTAAATATCACAAAGATAGCTATAATTTTTATGTACAAGTTTTTTTATAGTATACTTTTTATTTTAAATAATTATGTATCACGTTTTCCACACAAAATAACATAAAAAATTTATTTTTTATTTGAAAATGTATTTCCTCATATTTATGGATTATTATTATCAAAAAAATTTATAATTTATTTTTTATAAATATATAAGGGATGTTTAATCATTAATCTAATCATAATGTTTAATGCATGTTATAATTAAATTGCTTTCATTATTATAAATTTAAAATATAATTTTTTTTATTAATAAGATGAATTAATTGATATATATATGCCATCATGATATAAATAAATAATTATAAAACATAAAATAATAAATGAATATTTCAAAAAAAATTGAAATCACGAATATATAAATAAATTATTTTTTAAGGTAAAATTGAAATTTCACTTATTATAACATTTTACTATTTTTTCATATTTATAAATTATATAATATTACATGGTTAAGATGAAATCCGTTTTTAAATCCATAAATTAAAGTTATATTAGAGGGGAATACTGTAAATTTATATTTTAAGGGTCTTTTATGTGAATAGTAAAAATAATATTAATGAATAGTTAATATTTATGAAATCATCAGCATATATATGAATCACTAATCCAAAAAACCATTTTAACCACTTAAACATATTTAATGTGTAAAATAATTAATTCCTATTAAATTTCATAATTTGAAACCATTATTTGATATTTTAACTTCTAAGATATAATTTATTCTTGTAAAAAAAGTTTTGATTCATTACATTTAATAATGAATCTCCGAGGGTCCATTAAAGTTTCAATGTGTTTTACAATAAGATAAAAAAAGTAATTTAGTCATAGACAAATAAAATTTCAGAGAATCAACTATATAAACAGGAATTTCTCTAAACAGTAAAATAATAAATATATTATTGTAAATATATCTCCCATTTGCAATATAAATTCCCCTCCTTCTATACATTCTAATCATTAAAAACACATTTGTTTTTCAAATGTGTACCTACATCCATCTATAATCATCCATACTCATCTCCATAAGCAACATGTGTATACAAAACTCCCTCCTCAAAAGGATTAACATTCCATGCAAAGAAGGTTTCTTAATGATAGAGGTAAGGCTTCACTATCTATTTCTCATTTCAGACACTTTTCCCCAAAATATTCATAAACATCCTATTAATTTTATCCCATTGTTCTACTATAAATTTATAAATATTATTTTGATCAATTATTGATTGGAGATCACCTATTCCTTTTTCATCCATCCATTTTTATATCCCCTGATGATGTTGAAATGATTGTTTAATAATTATCTCTTTCATTTTGTATTTATGATTAATTTTATATACACTCTTTTAAATGTCATATTATTATGATGACACGATTTATTGGTAATGTTATTATAATATTATTTATCTATTATTGATGATGTATATAACAACCAGAGTTTTTGGTATTTTATAATTTTATTATGCATTTTTTATTGGATGTATTGTCTCAGTTTTGTGGGATATAATATAGATTTGGATATTTTGGTTGGGTTTTAAAGGTTACATAGTTTATGAATGGTCAACGTAAACCATAAAAAAAACATGGTAACCGTGTAGTTGTATAAAGAGTTGAATGGGTGAACCCCTACTAGAAACACCATTTGGATAAAATATATGGTAACCATATTTCAGCATTAATGTTTTGGATAATGATGATTTTCAATTTTAGGTCATGAATTTTGAAACCATTCTACCAAACCGTGATGCCCTATGTGTCATCCAATAACAACATCAGGATTGGCCCTTGGTTTTTCAAACTGTGAGCTGAAGCAATGTGTATCATTTATGGGGTTATGAAAATTTGTTTTTATCCATGATATATTTCATCGAACAAAAATATTTAATCATATAGACTGGTATCTCAAACTAAAGTGATCCTTTTGGTGATTTTCATGATTCTATTAATTATAACAGTCAATATATTCGAATATATTACTATTGTCATATGAAATAATGTAATGGTTTTTTCTCTATCATATATCATATGGTGTATTTTCATTTTGGATGAACCCTATATGTGGTATTAAATGTTTAGGCCATTTTTAGAGTGTTTTTTGATTTGGATATCTTTAGGATATATTGTAAGAAGTTTTTGAGAGCCTGAATTTGATTGATTATGGTAGGATTTTCGAGGAAATTTACATTGGGGGTAGGAGGATTCTCACTCAAATTATTTCTATTTTAGAAACAGATAAAATTATTATTTTAATGTTATATTATTTACTAAAATATGATAAGTGGTTTGGAAAAATAATGATTGAACATCCCCTTATTGTTAAAAGGGTTTAAAAAAATATTTTAGGTGACACCAAGAATGTGATATTTGAAAAAATAATAACATGGAATTAGAATGAGTTTATGTATGATCATTGTGCATATGTAAGGGGACTAGTTGATTTATACCTGAACTACATTAAAAAATTAGGGGCACACTTGGAAGGGTAATTATTGATATTAATGTTGATATCATACAAAGGGGGAACATCGGTTTATATGACCATGTGAAGACATGTGTTTAGAGGGTTGGGTTTGCACATTATCCTAAGAATGATTGGTGAGGACTCTTCAAGTGAATCCAAGTCATCAGAGAACAAATCTAGGTTGAAGCCTATTTAGTGGTTACTAATGTAGTAATATAGTAGGTGTTGTAGAAGTAACATAGAAGGTAATTTTGGGAACTATTTATGCTGGAACTATTCATCTGTTTCAGTTATTTGGACCTCATGTCCTTCAAGGACTTTGGTCCAACCATTCCCTTTCGGCTAGTATGGCTTATGGGATTCCTCAAGGGATTTGGGAAACCTCAAGGCTTTGGAGAATCCTCCAGGCCACCAGGATACATGAAATATAGATTCAACTAGATATATTTAAAAACTAACATGATTCCAAATAAGGATTCAGAGAAGGAGCATTCATCAGAACTAAGATAACTAGAATTTGATGAATGAGACGGTATGGTATTGTCATAACTACCGTGCCAATGCATCTCTATGTAGGACAACTAGACGATCAGGCTTACGAAGGAGGAGATATTTCATCATGATATATGTTGGGGAGTGGATGTTCCATGTAGTATGTTTGGGATAAATTCCTCTACGGCCTCTAGGTCATAATATTTTTACTAAGCCTATGAGCTTGGTAAGGGTTTGCCTTCAACCATTTAAGGGGGACTATAAAAAATTAATTATGAAGGAAGAGGGATGAGATTCTTCTTATGAGTGTGTGAATTCATTATTCCATATATTATATGTGATTAACTGAGTAGTTAAATTATATGGTTGGGTGTGTAAATGATATAAGAGTGTGAGTTATGGGGTGGGATACATTGTGAAAATAATAGTTTAAAGAAATGATATATATATTTTCACTATCTTATTCAAATTGTTTTAATTGTGATTGTTTATGTATACTATAATTCTATCTATTTTTAAGTAAATGATATTTATGTTTCCCCACTTTAGGTGGACTGTGTTGGAAGCCTTGAGTGCATTTTTTACATGGTTGGATACTCACCCCCATGAAAATGAATCTTAGTGTGTATAGATATGCATTTCATCATGTTACACGTGAGGGAATGGTCTCACGTCACTCCAGTGGGGAATCATTATCTTATGGTAATTTTTTATCGAATTATGATTTTATATATTCATTCATGGTGTTTTTTAGATTTGGAACCTTAGTTAATTATAAGATTTTAGGTTTCTTGGCTTGTGTGGTATATTTTTTACTACTGCAACTGAGATTATTATGATGTTATTGTTAATATAGTTATATTAAGTTATTATATTTAATCATATTTATATTATGACGTTGTGTTTCATATAATATCTAGTTATGTTATATACAAGTGGGAATCATCTAGAAAGGATGTTGTATTCCATTCAAATTTATTACCATCATTTGTTATACATGGGATTCACCTACAGTTTTTAGAATCATAGTATGTACCTAGATTAGGGGTAGGGATATTATAGATATTGATAGTATTTTATTCTCTATAATACCATAATATTTTTTATATATTTCCTTTGAAATAAAACATTAAATAATAAATAGCATTCATTATATGCGACATTGAGTCTATATGAACTACAATATAGTAAACCATTATAACGTGGCCTGTTAAATTATAAAGGCTGAATATTAATAAAAAAATATTATTAAATAAATGTTTAATTTATTTCAATAAGAAATATTTTTAATTAACATATAATAAATATGTTCCCAATTATTGGTAAAGTCATTTTACGCTTCAAAAATATGTTTCATTGAAAACAATTTCCTATCAAATGTTAGAATTTAATAATTATAATTAATTTATAATTTTTTACATGTCATGTTTGAGTTTGTAATCATCATTTTTGAAATCTTCATGTAAAAATTATCTTATGTTGGAATCATAGGATTTTCATAAAAGCATTATTATATAGTGAATTGTGAAAATTTCTGATTTTTTAATACTATTTTTTTATTTAAACTAAAACCCCAAATATATATATATATTTATCATAATGTAATATATATATATATATATATATATATATATATTACATGTAATACAATTAGTTATATATGAATCATTAGTATTCTATACGTTGATAAAATTTTATTGTTGGCCTTAAAACACATTTTTCTTAGAAAAGTTTTATTTTGGGAAATGTATTTTTATATTAATAAATAAAATTAATCCCTAGAAAAAACTCTTTTAAAGAATTTTATATATTATATATAAATTAATATATTTTATCATTTATTTGATTGTATTTACAATCGAAGGAATATAATTAAATATTATTTAATTCATAAAGATTCATTTTTTTCTAAAACGGGTTTTCATTGCAGGTGGAATAATTATTTAAAATTATGTTCTATAGCTCATAGAAATTGAATTTGGATAAAATGATTCAATATTATGAATAATCATAATTAATATAATTTAAAAGTTCCATATTTTTTTCAAAGTTGAAAAAGTAAAAATATGTAACAATTAATAATATTGGTATGGTTTTAATAATGGGTTCTAAATAATGTGATAAGGCTAGTATTTTCATCCAAACCTGTAAAATTATTTCAATTTGAAATAACCTCAACCTGATTTATCTAAAATTAAAATCCCTATCCAATTTTATCATCTTTCCATTGAAAGTGATCTTAAATTATTGAAATCATTTGAAAAAATTTATATGTGTCCCTCACCACACTTATAAATTGAAAACTATTATCCTCACTTGATAGGAAATTTTAGATATAAACAACATAAAAAATACTCTAAGACCTTCCTAGTATCCATTAATTATTCCTAGGTATTATTTTATTCTATTAAACCCTATACTTCAAGGATAAATGAGTAATTCGAATAAGGTTTCACAATTTTTAAGAATGTATATTATCTAATATATTTAAATTTCATTTCATTTAAAATTTCTTATAAGTATGGTATATAAATAATTAAATGAGGAGTTTAGTATAAAAAATAAATTTAGATGATGTTATGATGATGGAACAAGAAATTATCACAACATCTCCACTAAATGGACGATAAAAATACCGGTTTTGTGTATTGGTGGCCTAACACATCCACAAAGCTATACAAATCATTTTCTGCCATCATTTTTCATCATTGGATATACTGATATATATAATTTTTATATATGATATTTATATCACAATAAATATTCCAAAAAAATAAATTAATATTTAATATTCTTTTCTTTAATCCATTGACAACTGGAAAATGGCACTCATGCGTACATACAAACTATTGTCTCTATTTAGTGATGTAATTAAATTTTCATCACAGCTTTATATAAATGGTTATAATATATATATATATATAATTAATATAATTATTAATATTCAAGAGATTATTTATTTAAGATAAAATTTTATGGACCATAATTCTCAAACAAAAACATATATAAAAATGAAACATTAATAACCAAAATTTGGATGATAATGAAATATTTTTAATGAATGGGAAATATGACATTATATAAAAATATCGATTGATATTAAAGGTATAAATATGTATCTGTTATTGATGTATGTAAAATTTAAATTTATTATACTTAATATTAGATATCTTATTAAGTAATACATGCTTAACATAAGGGTTTAATGTTATGAACAAATTTTATGGGATTATTTACGCTTAAATTTCCCAATGATGATATTTAATGGTCTATAACTCCAAAATGATAGAAATATTATGAATATTTATTTATTTATGAATATTTCATGTCTTATTTAAATTTTTCATTTTTTATGTAATCAATTGACCAAAATAATTTTTTTAGGAAAAAAACCTTTTTCACAATAGTTGGGAATCATTTAATCAATATCAATATTTTTCTTTAAAATTTTTTCATTATTTTTTTTTATATTCATTAAATAATGATTGAAATAATATTTTACTATATTTTAATTCCATTACCAATTTTTAAGAGGAAAATTATTAATCTTTTTTAGATGTATTAAATTAGTATTTTTACTAAATATATGAGATTATTTTTAATATAACATACATGATAAGAATTTTTTTCACCACAAGCATGAATACACTTTTTTAAGATTAATATAAATGTTCCCAATTTTCTTTTCATTGATAATTATTTAATTCATATATTTCAAATTTATGGATTCTAAAAAAGTGATTTCTAATGAAAGGGTAGTGTCTTCAAGAAAGGTTTCTGTCAATTTTAAGGTTCTTTTTAACAATATCATTTGATGTTTTTTCTGAAGTACTGAGAATATGATCTAGTGATACAATATTTATTATTTCTATAGATTTATTTTTATTATGTTGATTAAGGGTTTATGGAACCCATTACTTTTCCATGGTTTATGGTTTTATAATTTGATTAATGATACATGATTTTATAGAACACATGTTCGTTCTACTGACAATGAAACGACTGGGCCTAAAGTTTTATATACCTCTAATGAATTGGGTAAATAATAATATATCGTGATAAAACAATGATTGGAATACAGAGAGAACCCAATATTTCAGGTGATTTTTGTTTCAAAAATATAGTATAGGATGCGAACCTTGACTAAGGAAATGATGGAATATGTTGCTAACTTATTCCACTATGATATTGTTGGTAGTTATACCTGCATAATGAAATTATTTTTTATGCTTACGTTCATTCACAAAAATATTTTTTTAGTCATATGATATTCATTCAAGGAATATATTGATTATTGATGATTTGAAAATATTTGGTCTTATGTCTTTTATTTGAGAAAACCCTAAGCTATGAGTCATGATTAAATATCATCCACAGATTGGGTTTGATTATTGTATGTATTGATCATGTTTACATACCCATGTTATAATCTAATGCTCAATTATGATAATTGGTTTATATCATTGTTGTTTATCCATACGAAGAATCTAATCTCCCCAATTTTTATTTTACCATTATCGAGATACAATGAATCATTTAAATTATGATATATATAAGAAGGTTGGTAGTTGAGAAGAAAATAATTTCAAATTAGGTATACAATTTATGTACCAGTGTTTTACATATCATATATTAAAATAAAATCAAACCTCTACGGTCCTCAGGACAGTATTATTTTACAATTTATTTAATATTCATCTAAAATAATGTTATATTTTTGTATGAAATGTATAGATCAATATAGAAAGTATTGGTGGATGTATTAGTAAATTTTGGAAACTATAATGATGAATATTTAGTGAGAGCAATTAAGAAAAGACAATGTTTAAAATAACATCTTATGTTACAGTAAATAAAGGAGTGATGCTTCCATAAGAAATTCAAACCATGTATAAATTCTAAATGTGGAAATTATTTTATATAGACTTATATAAGGGTGTTAACCATGAAAAAAATTGGTCAACTATTTATCAGCTATCATTTTAATGCATGGTGAATGGTCCACAATTGCACAACATGAGTGCCACTCTTAGGGGATATTGTTATATTAATTTAAAATTTTGTTTAGATCATTTAGGATAAATTTGATTAGATAATGGATAGGTATGAGCTAGGGAAATCCTATGGTTTAATGGATTGAAATTAAGATATCATGATATTTATACCATAAGAATAATTTTTTTGATTATATGATTTCTCACTACGATTATGATTCTCATACTATGTTTTCTAGTTTAGATAATGGATGGGAATATAAGGAACCACGTTAAAACATAATTTGATGGAAATTGTAGTTTTTTTCACCTCATTAATGTAATTTTATTTAATTTTGAATGGAATATATTTTTTTTATCATTATAAAAATTTCCCAAGACTTAGGCCATTATGATATATAAATTGATAAATGGAAGGAACAACATTTTATTGATTACATCATGGGAAACTACCCAACATATTTTAAAGGTCCACTTTCCCACTAAAAATGATCAATGTATCATTACCAGTGGAAATATATTTTCCATTATTCACATCATAGAATACAAAAAGGTTCTATGAACAGTTTATCATTTAGAAGTTTAAGTGGATTGATGGAGGACTATTAAAAAATGCAATGTAATGTGATGAAATTTACAACATGAAGTGGTAGAAGTGTAGGTTCAATGCTTTTAATAATTACATTAATTATAGTATTTATAAAAATATGGATATGAAATTTCTTCATAATAATAATATGGATAAGGAATTAATAGTTAGCAATGACGTATATTTTACAAGACATAAATGATATACATATGGAAATACTATTGAAATGAAATTTCAATATAATAAAATATTTATTGTCTAAAGGCCGTGTCTTCAAAGTACATTATCCATAATATAAATCATTATAAAATGAAGAAATAAATAAATACACAATTATTTTTAATGTTTATGATTGATTCACCCATAAATCTCAAGGTTTTGGTAAAAAAATAAATATGTAATTATACTAAAATTATAGTAAAACCCCATGGTCAGATGAAAATTATTTTTTACATTATATATGAAGTATAGAAGGAAGAAAGAATGTAATTTTATTATGGGTAATGGTAAATAATCTTTTTGTGGAAAATAAGGTCAATGGGAAATCAATAGAATAATAATGGAACGAAAAATGCTAATTATTCAAATGGATTGAAATAATTATAGGTTTATCCATCCAAACGCAACTCCTAAATTGAAACTTGTTTTAAAAAGATGATATAAAATGATCAAAACATATAGTTAATTATAATTAACTATGTACAAAATATATTAATCTCATAAATAAATTTAAATCTCATGTGATCATTATTTATTATACAGTTATTTAAAAAAAAGTGTTGAATGATACATTTATAATCAACTTTATAACTTATATTGTAGTATTTGATTATTATTCTAACAAATATTTCATATCCGATGGTTTCTAAAAAGTAATCACAATACCAACTCTAATATTAGATATTTAAATAGTTTTAATAACACATGATAGTATGCTGGTCACTTATCAAGTCTACAAATCTTCCATAGTTGTTGTGTTTAGAAACATACTCCCAGTAAATGAAATTATTTGTCCATTAATTGAATATTATGTGATAATGTGAATGGATTTAATATCATTATTTTGATCCCATGTCAATTTCCATGTAAGGGATGTAACATTTGATAGTTTAAAACAACCTATTATTTTCTATATGTGTGAGGAAAAATATGAACATCCAATGAAAATTGCATCTATTTAAGGGTTCTTGATTACCATCCAAATGCGGGTATTTATCTTAAATTATTGTGGAGAAACTCGACATAGAATATATAACTCTTATTTTGAAGTTTTTATATGTCCTCCAATAATATTTACATCGTATTCCTATGAAAAATGACTTTAAATTTTCTATAGATCTAATATTTGGTTCTATTCATATTTCAAACACTCTATACAAAATTACCATTATTAAATTGTAGGAATTAAGAAAGAAACACTTATATAATCTTCATAAGGGATCATTAATCCAATTTTGTCACCATGAGGTGACCTTAAATTAATAAAATATATATGGATCAATAAAACTCATCATGTATAATTATAAAATGAAGTGATTATTATCCTAAAAAATATCATCTCTATCCTATTGAGTTTTTTTTGATCAATTAATAGCATATCAATACATTTCAAAAACTGTTCATTAAAATGGAAACAATCTATTGAGGTTAAAATGTGAATACATATCAAATTCAAAAATCTAATTGAGTTATAAACACTATGAATTTATATTCATTCTATTTTCTCTTATTAATGATATCACTGTATTTATGGATTTGATAGGTAAAGTATTTAGAGATTACCATGACCAATTTTTTGTAATCTACACATATAATATTATTACATATTATTATATTATTGATGACTATGAAGATCACATTATGACTATATTAATGACCAAATTGAATAATAATATAAATTAAAAAAATTTCTAATTGGGGATTTTTCTTATATAGAGGTTTTTTAGACATGTAATAAAAAATGAGGGTATATCAGTGGTTTAAATAAATGTAAAAGTTATTCAAAAATTTCCCATACCAATCATTATGTTAGATATCCATATTTTTATTTGATTGGATAGACATTATTCCAGGATTTTTATAGATTTTCCATGACTATATAATCCAATCACTATATTATCATAGAAGGGAGTTATGATCTTTTAGATTTATTAATGTAAAGAGAATTTCATGAAAATAATGATAAGGTTAGTTGAAGTAAATATTTTCACACTCACTTGAAATAAATAAAATTTTGTGTTTACAATAATATATCAAAGAATGTTTTAGGTTGTGTTCCTATTCCAAATAATATGGTGATATCTTATGGTTCATATAAATTGATGTTTCATGAGATTAGTTTCCCATATCCAAATTTGGATCTTGAAGTTTAAATTAGTACATTAATGATATTGATGCATTATCATTTTATAGAATGGTGTGAAATCTATTCTAATCCTAAAAATTTAAATGTATATATTCTCCCATATTGAGTTGATTATTCATCAATGAGGATAGTTTTATTTTAATATATGTTTTTATTTCTCACAACACCGTTGCATTTCGAACACAATCATGTTTGATGATTCATTAAGTCTAAAAGACCATGAATGATTATATTTGATTAGGATCGCAAAATATCATATATTAATTTATTATTAAAATATGGAAATTAAAATCAATAAGGAGATAAATATTATCATTTCCAGATGCATTTTCAACCATATATATGTGGAATGAATAATGTGTAAAAAAATGAGGATATGGAACTATAAAATAACGTGATAAATTTACCTAAATTCAACGATGATGATTATGGTATTATATGATTTAGTAACTATTTATTTTCCAAGTAAATACCATAAATGACAAGGAAAATATTTTAATATACACATAGATATCTATTATTGATTAATTTTTGAAGTAACAAGATGTTTAATGATCAGAATGATTTTTTCAACAGGAAAACATGATGTGGGATATTTTAGAATATGTATATTAGTGATTTGTCTGTATGAAAGTTAAGGAAGAAAGATAACATTATAAATGTATTTTACTAAAATTATCCATAACAAAATGGAAATGGAAAAACTTCATAATGGATTTCATTACAGTAAAACCTAAAATAGCTATTGGATGTAATGTTATATTTGTTGTAATAGATCACCATACTATTTTAGAAAACAAAATATTTACCATAGAATAATTCTCCCTTAATAATCTTTTTTGAAGCTACATTAAGGTAGTGGTAATATTACATAGGTTTCAAAAATTTATTTTATTGTATTGGGATCTATTGTTAACCTCAATAATATTAATTTTTTTCCAGCAAGATCTAGATATCATGTAGTGCATCGGTACCGCTTATCATCTTAGAACGATGTTATTCTGAAAAAACTATTCACACCCTTTATAATATATTGAAATTGTAATATATATATTTGAATGGTTTTGGGGATCATCACCTTCCTCGAATCAATTTTTTCATACACTATTTTCTTTTACTCAATCATTCAACAATATCATAATGCTACCCTCTATTAAAAGAATTGTAAAACATCAAAATTATTTGATTCTGTTGGAGATAGAATTCCACTGTAGCTTGAATTATCTTAGGAAATAATTTATACTGTTAAATCCATTCAACATTACATGAAGAAAAATAAATGTTTTTAAATGATTTTAATGAAAAATCATCAATAAAATATTGAATTCGATACTAGGTGGAAGTTTTTCCTATGAATTTCTTAATTGATGATGGTTGTGATATTCAAAAAAAGAAACATAAGCCCTAAGAAATTTGGTAACATTAATATCCTTGACTGAGTTGGGCTTGTATCCAATCTCATGTTTCTCCCAACAAAACTCTATTTAATTCATGATGTGTTCAGTGCATATATCCTGAGGAACTACATATTTAATTCTTCACAGGTCCTAATCTAAATGGTTATATAGTGGGATCATGTTCATTCCTAACAATGAATGATGATTACACATTTTGGATCATAGGGAAAAAGTTCTACCGAATGAGAAAATTCCACCCTATAATATTCATTATACGAATAATAATTTTGATGAAACTACATGGGACCTTTGGATGTGATAATGTAGGTATATTCTCATTTTTATAAACTTTTGAAGTAATTTTGGTGGTGAAATTTATTTTAATTGGAAAAAATATAACCCTATTTTTTTATTTCCTATGAAATAATATATAACGCATAAGGTTACATTCCTTACACATAAACATGAGCCTATATGAACCATGGTTTAGTAAAAGTTTATAACATTGAAAACAAATTAGATGTAATGAATTTTAAAAAAATATTGTGATAAATGATAATAATGGTTCGCAATAATGAAATTTTATTTGTTAATGTAAAATAAATACGTAAAGAAAATTTATTGGTGTTCTTTTATGATTCAAAAGAATGTTTTTTAAATATTTATTTTATAAAATTTCATCATTTGAACATTAAAAATATGTTGGCCATTTTCAGAAATTTTAGTTAAAGAGTGTATTTAATTATTTATTCCAACTTTTCAATATTAAAATGGGGTAAAATTTTAGGAATTTCTTAAAAAGATTTATATTTTAGTGAATAGTGAAATATAATATTTTTTCCAAACAATAATTTATTTTCAGGTAAAAGTTACAATTTTATTTTGAATATGATATTAAATTAATATATATAACATTTAATTATAAATAATATAATTAACTACATAAGAGTTATAATTATACATTATTTTGAAACAATTTCATTTTTGTGATTAAAAACACATTTTCTGAAGAACTATTATTATGCGTGTAATGATTTTTTTTCCGAAAAAATTAAATTAACAACTATTGATTAATTTATTTTGATAAATTTAATTATTATATATCTAATCATATATTTAATCATTAATTTTATTGTTTTATAAATAATATAATATAACTAAGTTATATTTTATTCTTAAAGAAACATTAATCTAATAAATATTTTTTATGTGTGTTTCATGGTTACATAAAAATAAATTACACCAAATATAAACAATGAATCAGTTATAATTGACTTAATATTTATAATGATATTAATTAAAATATTTTATCATTTTGAACATAATTTTTTTATAGGGAATTGTAAAAACTGTTATGTTTTCTTATAATGATTAATGTTGAGAATGGTTTATCTGGGGTGGGTGGGGGTCAAACCATGAGATACTAGTAGAAGTACATCCTAAAACTGTAAATATAATATTGATTAAATATATTTTAACCTAATTATATATGATATTTTAATCAAGGGATATTTATGGATACTTGAAAATGAAACTAACCAAAGTTCATTGAAATGTTTTATGAAATTCCATGGGTGTCCCTCCCCTCACATATAAAAGGGAAATTATTCTGATCTCTTATAAACACCATTTGATAATTCTTGATCATAAAATCCACACTATTAAATATTATTTATATCATTATATTAATTCAAGATCTTATTTTATTCTCCCAAGAACAATCCTCTAGGTCATAAGATGTAAGCCAGAAGAGGCCACTCGATTATATGGTATAAATCTTATCCAAACACATTCAATGTTATATCTTCTTCTACATCCTATAAAATTGTTATGTCCATAAAAAAAAGATAAATACATTATAATAAGTATAATGATATTTTATTATGACGATATCCAAACCATTTAGAACCTATTCTTAATCCAATGGGAGATTAATGTATCACTAACGTGTATTTGTGGACTACCACATCCATATAGAAATATGACTCATTTTTTGAAACCATCATTCAGAATTTGTTATATTGGTAGATTTATTTTTTATATATTTTATTTATGTTACAAAAATGAATCTATACTTTTTATTTAATATTTAAAATTCTTTCATTCCATACATCTAAATATGGACATGTCACTCCTGTATACATACAAACTACCATCTCTATGTAGTGACATAATTTCTTTTTTTCAATTATTGATATGAAAGGTTAAAAATATTTATGTAATAAATATAAATTTTATTCAAATAATCATTAAAATTTTGGAAATAATTAACAATGAAAAATAGTGCATGTAATAATTTTTTAGAAGCTAAACATACATGAAAAATTAAGTAGTTAACATCGAAAATGATGATGATAATGAATCATTTTTATTGAATGGTTTATAATGTATAGTATGTAAACAATTTACCTAATTATATGTCTTATTATGGTTTTTATATATAATTATAACAAATATAAATTTATCATACAGTATCATAGAGTTCTTATGAGGAAATATAATCTTGAGGTAAGAGTTTTCTGTTATAATCTCAGTTTTAAAAGGATTATTTAGGCCAAGATTTTTTGATGATGAGTTTTTGTGATCTATCTCCCCAAATCAATATCAATTTTATTTTCATGTAGTTATTGTAATTCCCTAACCCTAGTTACCTGGAGATGGTTTATTATTACAATACATTGGAACGATCACAAGATATCATTTCTTGAAAGACCAATCAGTTTAGTAGCCTTGGAAGTAATAGATACAATCATAAGTTTTAAATTTTATTAAGAAATAGAAAAAGAAAAACATTGTGTCTCCTTTGAAGACACTCATATAACTTATTATGTTCCTGTAGTTTAATCGTAATATACTTCTTCGTATCCTAGGCTAAAAATAAAACATAATAACGGGGTGAGCTCAGATGCTCAGAAAAGATAACGATATAGAAGAAACTATCAGAAATAAAAATAACCATTAAAGGAAATGTATAAGACTAAAACACATGTCTTTTAGATATAAAAAATTTAATAATATGGAAAATATTAATCAAATAATTCCATTTACTTATTAACATGGATATTCTAATAGTTGAATAATCACATGTAATATCAATTTCTAATTTCAAAATGATAGAATGCATTATTCCGGACATCATAACCACATAGTCATAGACTTTTTCCAAGTTTACAGATATTTTTTTTCAAGGCCTTGTGCCAAGACACTAATTTGTCTCATGATACCTACCGATGCAACAAAGGGATATTTTGGGCCCCACCCATCACTTACTATATCCAATGCATTCCTCATATGAAAATGTTGAAACATAACATAAACATTCATATTAAAACTGACTTACGAAATGTTAATACTTTAACTACAAACCATGAATGGTGTACAAATTACACATTTACAGTAAAAAATATTACCAAACCCTCAATGCAATAATGAAATATTGTATCATAATAAATCAACTTCAAACAAGCATAAAAATCCAAAAAGGATGTTGAGATAGATGAAATAATTCGAGAAACAATTTCAGGGAAATATATGTTTATAATTTGAAATATTTTAAAAGTAAAGAGAACATTTATTTTGAGAATATTCATTTAACCTTGTATGGGAAGCTTATAAGGTTTTGTAATTGTATAAAATACATGCACCCACGATATGTTAAAAAAACATTCTTTCTTTAATTATGTCGAAACGGTCATAAAGGACCTTATTTGGAAAACGAACAAATGATTCCATTCAAATTTTTTTATAAAAACTAAAACAAGGGTTTAAATTAATTTAAACTATAGTCTAGGATATAGTAATAATGTATTGAAATAAATTTTTAACAAATATATATGTGGATGATAAAGAAGTCCCAGTTGAAACTCATGTATAAAAAAACAAGGATAACAAAGAGATTATAAAAATTTTAATTACCTTCTACATTTCCTTATTATGGGGTTAGTTAACCACCTATATGATAGTTAATTAATTGTAATTATATTATATAATAACAACATACATAAATATGATATCATATATGATTCTATAATATTTCTTTATTAATAATATTTCAGTAATATAATAGTTTATAGTGTTAACTGATTCATTTTCATTTATATGTTTTTTTACATAAGAAAGATTTTATATGGATATGATGTATTTGGTTAATATCAAGAACTATATTATGTTCTTGAATTTTTTTTAATTATCAAATGAAAATTATTCTTGAATGTTAACTATGGGGAATGAAATCTCATCGCATCATAGAGACGGTAAGCCGTACGTACGCACGAGCGGCAATATAATTCTATTGATGGTGACATAATAAGTAATTTGATTGTATATTTTATATAAAAAATCATTAAAATGTTATATTTATTAGTTACATCAATTATACTCATTATTGTACCCTTCCAAATAATGAATCATTGAATAACAAACTACACAGTGATGTGGAGACGGTAAGTCTTACGTACGCAAATAAAGTGACATTATCATTCATAAGATTGATAGAACAATGAATATGGTTGCAACTAATTTATAATAACATCTTTATATGTTTAAGGTAAGAGAATTATTAATTGTTATGGAAAAATAAGAAAGTGGATGTGGAAGAATAAAAGAACATTGAAAAAGGTGATGAAATAGTTAACTCGTTTTTGGGTTCATCCTTTTGATTTGAACAAAAGAGATCCATAGGATGGATTTATGATCAATGTAAGGCCTCTAGGTTGAATTTAGGGATTTTTGGAGGAAATTTGAGTTTTTTTGGCTGAGACAAATGGATTTGGAGGTGTGAATTTAAGAGACGGGGAAGTACCTTTTTATAAGAGAGGTGAGGGGCACATTAGAAAATGTTTAAAATATTAATTTATTATAAAATTATTTTCTCTTTATAATAACTCAAATATAATTTATTTCGAGTATAAGGTTGGTAGGGCTCAAAAAACCCTAAAAAAATAGGTTTTAAACATGTTTAGGTCACCATTGTAACCTTATCATTTTTATTTAACTCTTAGTTAAATAGTTGAAATTTTTCCATGTCTTCTTGTATTTTTATATTACATGGTGAATAAAAATATTATAAAATTACAATAAAACCCAAAGTGGTTATATAATGACATATCTGACCTCATATAAGTCCTTTGGCTAAATCGTATATTTTAGAAATATTATATCATTTAATAAAATAGTCTTTATTTTAAAAAACTTATTTATGTCAATTTTTACACTATTTAGTAATTTATGTTTGTTAATGTCGTAAAAACATTATTACTTCATAAAAATTCCTTGAAACAACCCTAACATGTCATAGTAACCTATAAAATTCTTTAAATGTATCAAAAGTCTCAATTTATATTTATTTTAATATTTATAATATGAGTTATTTTAATATTTCATTAATAAGGTAATTACTGCATCATTATTGTGTCATAATTAAAATTAAGTATTTAATGTATTGAATTGATTAATAAAATACCATGATGTATGAAATCGTTTTATACTTTTAATTAATATTTATAGTTTAATTTATATTTTCTATAAACCTATATAAAAATGGTTTATTTATTAAAATTTAAATTTAACAGTTCTAATTATTCTTTGAATAAAATATAATAAATGTTCTAATCTAAGAAAATTTGATAAAAAAGGATCATATTTTGTTGATAAGGTTTATTTTAGTCAAAATTCACTGATACAATAGAAATAGGACATGTTTTTGGAAATTATAATATAATTTTTACCTTTAATTACGCGATTAACTTTTAACTATGGTAAATAAAAATCAAAAGTTACAATTCACCAAAAAAAATAATCCTATTGAAACACATTTTATATACTGATTTCAACTATGTATCTTGAAATTTTGAAATTCAATTCACAGAAGTGGTAAAATTAGTTTTTTTGTAGATTTGAAAATGTGCTTTAAAGATAGATAAAAGAAGCTAAAAAATTCAATAAAATTTTATAAATTTAATCTTATTATAAACTGACTCCAATTAATTACATAGGAATAATATATATATTATGTATCTACTTTTACATTAAGATAAAGTTAACTTTAAAAATAATTATTTAAATAAAAAGTCAGTTTTAAACAAATACCCAGGGTTTTTCACTATTCATCAAAAATTGAATGTTTTCAGAAAAATACAAAAAATTAACCCTAAGATAATTTGGATGTTGCAAATCAAAAAAATGATGTCCATTTCGAAAAATAAAAATTATAAAATTTCAAAACGTGGGTATTAATATTCATAACTACTTTTTAAATGGCTAGTTTGATTGTTCGTAGGGTACAAGAACTCAGGGTTGCATACAATGCAAGTAATTGTATTATTCAAAGTAAAGTGAACCATGGTGGATTGGGGTGTTACATTCTTCCCTCCATAAAATAACTTCTTCTTCTAAATTTCTAGATTATTACAACATAAAAATATTTGGGTGGTTCTCCATTATAAGTTCTCAGGTTCACACGTTGCCTCTCCTATTTTATGGTTTCTCAAAAGAAAGTTTACCAGAAGAGTCGTCCAGTTTCTTAAAACTTGTTCTCTGTTATCAAGAATCCAAATAAACTCCTCACAATAAGAAAAATCTAGTTACTGTTATATTTCATCATAGCTGACTACATGCATTGTGTCTGGCATGTATTTTGTTTACAATGATACATGGAACAAATCATGATCTATGGAGAGATGTGGCTGTATTTCCAAATGATAAGATAAAACACCATTTAGTTATATAATTTCCAAAGATCTAATGTACCTTGGATTTAATTTACCATTATTACTGAATCATATAACCTAAATCCATGGAGCCACCTTCAAGAAATCATGATCTCCAACTTGAAATTCAAAATCCTTCCTTCAGTTATCGGAATAGCTTTTTTCCTACTTTGAGATACATTGATTTTGGTTTAGATAATATTAATCTTTTCCATTGTCTCCTCAACATATTTTGGGCCTACAAGTTTTCTTTCACCAATATCATCCTAACATGTTGTTGTTGGACATCTCTTTACATATAACGCTTCATATGGTTCCATCTAAATACTTTAATGGAAGCTATTGTTATAGAAAAACTATACAAGAGGTAAATAATGATCCCACATACCTTGAATGTCAAGTGAGTATGATCTCAAAATGTATTCTACGGTTTGAATAGTCCGTTCTGATTGTCCATCAGTTTGAGGAACGGACTATTCAAACCGTAGAATACATTTTGAGATCATAATGGGGAACATGATTAGGAATAGTAGATAGGGGTACACCATTAAGTCTTAAAACATCATTAATAAATTGTCTGGATAAAAGTTCATGTGGAAAATCTTCTCTTATAGAAAGAAAATGTGTTGACATTGTTAAACGATCAACAATGAGCCATATTGGATTATTTTTTATAGGAGTCTTTGGTAAATCAATTACAATGTCCATATAAATATAATTCCATTTCTAATCAGGTATGGTAAGAGGTTTCAAGAATCCTCTAGTATTTTGTCATCTTGCCTTCACGTGTTGACAAAACATACATCTTGACACATAATCGACAATCTGCCTCTTCGTGTTGTCCCACCAAAAAAATTCCTTTAAATATATATACATCATAGTTATACCAGGGTGTATAGAGATATTGGATATGTGAGAATTACCGATCAATTCACTTTTTAGATTACGCATATCGGGAACATAAAACCTTTTTCCAAATTTCAAAATTCCATCTTCAAATACGATGTAAATCTATCTTTCATTAATCAGTTATTTAATTTTCTTTTAAAACACCACATCATTAGTGTGATAACTTTTCATTCTTTCTAGTAAAGATGGATTAGAAACCATTTGTAAAAGTATGGATGTTTCACCTTCCACGATTATTCCCATATCCATCTTTTCTAGATCCATGGACATAGGATTCCTTTCAACTCTCATCATATTCAAAACTCCATGATTCATTTTTCGTAAAGCATCTACCACCTTAATATAATTCATTGGGTTGTAGTGTATAGTTCAATCATAATCCTTGAGTAGTTTGAGATGTCTCTTTTTCCTCATGTTGAGTTCATTTTATGAGAAAATAGAATTCAAACTCTTGTGTTCAATATATATCTCACATTTTCACCATAGAGATAGTGTCTTAATATCGTCAGATCAAATATTAAAACATCTAACTAAAGATCTTGGGTAGGATAGTTTTTTTCATGAGTTGTTAGCCATCGTGATTCATATGAAATAACTCTATCATTCTGCATAAAGACACAACCAAGTCTGTTCTTTGAAGAAACAATATAAATAACAAACCCATCATTCCTTGATGGTTGAGTCAATATAAGATAATTGTCTAATCTTCTATTCAATTCATCAAAACATTATTCACACTCTTTTCTTCAAATAAATTTATCCCTTTATGTGTGATCTTGGTTAATGGGTTAGCTAATCGGGAAACATTCTGGACAAAACACTGATAGTTTTTGCTAATCCAATAAAAATGTACACCTCAGTTATACTCATTGGTGCTGGAAATTATTGGAAATCAATTTTCTTAGAAGGGTCAACATAGATTTCATCCTTAGAGAAAATATGACCAAGAAAATAAATCTATAGAAGAAAGAATTCACACTTTCTAAACATCCCATATAATTCATTTCTTCTAAGAGTCATTATAATATTGCGCAAGTGATTTTCATGATCTTCATATATTTATGATTATACCAAGATATCAACAACAAATACCACAAAAAGTCTTCAAGATATTCCTTGAAAACTCTATTTATTATATCCATGAAAACCAAGGGTCCATTAGTTAGTCCAAAAGGAATTACTGAAAACTCGTAATGCCCATACCTGGTTTGAAATATTGTCTTTGGAATGTCTTCCTTTTTCATGCACAACTGATGGTATCCAGATCAAAGTTCAATATTTGAAAAATATTGGGATCCATGAAGTTGTTCAAATAAATCATCAATTCGAGGTAGGGGATACTTTTTCTTCATTGTTATAGCAATGATCTCCCTATAGTGAATGCACAACCACCTAGATCCATCTTTATTCTTGTCAAAAATAGCAGGGGCTCCCCATGGAGGAACACTAGGGAGAATAAATAATTTATTACCCAATTCCTCTAGTTGTTTATTTAGTTTCCCTAATTTCATTGTGTTTATTCTATAAGGGGTCTTCGATATGGGACTTGAACATGGAATTATGTTAATATAAAACTCAATTTCCCCTTCTGGAGGATGTCCATGTAAATCCATGAGAAACACATAAACATATTATTAAACATTAGGTACATCCTCAATTTGAACATTCCATTCCTCACCCATAGTTTTTTCACTCCCTTCCTCCACAATAGTTTAATTTAGTAGAGCTAATGTGGGTGGATCTAGATGAGAATCAGATGGAAATGATTCTACTCAAAAGATATTATATTCGTTATAATCATGATAAATTGTAACCTCATTCTTCTTAAAATAAATTTTCACATCATTGTCCAAAATCTAATCCATACTAAGGATTATATCAAATTAAATTATGGGCATGACAACAAAATTAGACAATAAAATATTTTTATATTCCATAATGGTAATTGATTGAAATGACTTTGTAGCAATGATACTTCCCTTAGGATTTCTGACTAAAAACACCCTATATAAGTCAAATCGGAAATACATAATTTTTTTAGAAAAATGGGAAAATATGAATGAATACAATGATCCAGAATAAAATAAATTATTTCCTAATTTTTATGAAACGATTAAAGTACTAGTCACTATGTCATTAGGAACTTAAACCTCACCGGTAAAGATCACATAAACACGGTCTTGCTCCCTTATACTTTTTTAGGTGAGTTTTCCTTGCACATAGAATATTGATTTGCATAATTCCCCATTTCTCTACAATTGTAGCATTCAACATTGAGAACCATTTTCGTTCCTTTGAAATAATGAGCTTGGTGGCATTTCTATCAACACTAGTAACAAACTCTAATCCCCTTCAGGTAAGTACCATTGGGTTTCATCCCACATTTACTTTAGGTTTGATAATCAACTTTTACCTTCATCCCCTTATTCCATTTATTATATTGTTTAGTGGATCTCTTCTTCTCTTTCTTCCCTTAAAAGTAACATGACATAGAAAATTCATTTTACTTCTTGATAGCACCCGAGACTATATCTTCATATGATGAGAAGGATTGTGACTCTAATGCCTGTAAGAAAATTATTTTAACCCATAAAATAATTGATCAATCTTAATTTTTGGGTTACGTATATAATATACAACATCCCTTTCTATCCTTGTAATTTTATCCTCATACATTGTGACATTCTCATACTCCTTTTCCCTAGTCTCAAAAATTGTCTTTCTATATCTGCTCGATGTTCACAGGGAATGTATTTTTCGATGAAAGGCTCTTTAAAATCCCTCCATTCCAATGTTATAATTATTCTTCCTCCTTTTTGTTTTGAATTAATGACCATCATTGATCTGAATCTCTTGTGAGGCGATAAATTTCCATGAAAACTTTTTCCCTTTCGCTACTCCCCAAACCAATAAATATTTTCTCTAATGAACTTATCCATTTCATAGCTATAGATAAATTTTTAGTCCCATTGAATGTTGTTGGTCTTCGCCTCATGAGGCGGTGTAACATTCATACACTACGGTGTGGATTAGGGTGCTTCATATAGGTAAAGTTATTATTCATAACCTGAGTGAGTTGTCACGGTATGGTTATATGCTGATTAGCACCAGTTTCATTACTAGATCCACTATAATTATCTCCAGTAGGAGGGAAATCCCTACATGGATTACATGTATTGATATGGTTTCCATTCCTTCAACTAGGCGATATTTCTTAAAAATGGAATACCCTAGATTAGTTTTGTAATGGACCGGACCTCTCCGGTCCATTCCTTAGTGAAAATGTGGTGTTGGAGGTGTTTCGGGAGGTCAATGTGATTTGGTGTGTGTTTGGGTGGACATTTAATGAAAGTTAAAGGGCTATGGCCTTCGCATGGGAGGCACAAGGTTTTCATAAAATGTGCGGCCAAACCATGCAAGGGTGGTTTTGGAGGATGTGGCTAACGCACAGTTAGCGCATGATTTGTCTAACCATGCGGCCTAACCATGTGAGGAGTGTTTGAAGAGGCAGAAGATAGTGCACAGTTAGCACACGGTTTGGTAAACCGTTCGAACTAACAGTGTGGGAACTTACTTGGAGGTGGAATAACCTCTCCCAAAATTTTTGGAGGCGATCCGGAGACTTCTCTTCACGAATCGAAGCCCGTTTCTCGAGGTATGTGATCCTTTTTGTTTGGCTTCATAGATCTACCTCGATCTACTCCTCCTCTTATCTCGGGATCATTGATCTATGTATGTTATGGGTAGATCTAATTGTATAGATGTTGTTTATCTTGATCTTTGCTCTTGGTTGTGGTAGGAGAATAGATCTATGGAGGATCCTCGGTGAATCGACACGGTCATCTTGGGCGTTCTTTGACTGTTGTGGTTTCCATCAAAACCGTTGAGGTAGGGGATTCGTGGCTTATCTAAATGTTATGTGCAATCATATAGTTAGAATGATTTATCCCTTTGGATCACAATGGAATTGACCTAATTAAACACTTGAACCAGATTAAAATAATTGTTTTGATCGCATGTTGTTGCTTTGTACCGTGATAACGGTTCGCCTCTTGTTTTGCTAGATAATGTAATATCTATGCATTTCTTGTTAGCATGTTTTTCATGATGAAATTGATAAAGAATGTAATCCTAGAATTAATTAATAATTAATTGGATAAATATAAAGATGCATGAAAATGAATCTGGTTCTTGTTGTAATTCGATGTTGATCAAATTGTCATAGTAAGCACGTTTAATCTTTGTGGTATCTTACTGATTTGTTTCATGATATTGGAACCAAATAATTGAATTTTTTAATTCAATATGGATTAAATAAATTTATTGTTAAAATTTCCTGAAGGGTTCTGAGTTACCCTCTTGTTGTGAAATAGAGATAAGAGCCCAATTGATATGGTGTTAGTTTTCCTGCTGTTTGTGATGTGATGTGACCCTGGAGGGGTGTTGTGATATGTGGAGGCAGGGAGGCCTTGTGGTTGTGGCAGTGGATGATGCCTAGGGTGGCGAGATGCATCATTTTATGCATGTGGGTGTCGGGGAGGACACTAGGGATGATGGTATGGGTTTGATGTGATGGCTGGATGTTGGTGGTTTTGATTGGTTGTCTATCTACTTTAATTTTCTCCACTACTCAAGGAAGCTGGTCTTGCTTACCATCCTTCCGAAAGAGGCTAAGACACGTGGGGTATGCTACGTGATTTCCGTGTTTAGCCTTTTGAGGGAGAATGTGAATACGCTCTTGATATAGGCGGCAAAGAAATGATGGGTAGTATATCTACTCACCGTGTTGATCCCCCATGTGTTCAGTAGCATAGGATGATTTTATAGAATGCCTGGGAATATGGGAAAGTAATTATGTAATGAAATATTGATTAAATGGTGATAATCCATGGGGATGGAGATGCTGGAATATAATAGTGATGTTGAAACTTTTAAAGGAACAATTGATATTGAATGTGATGACAATGATGTTTAATGTGGTTGTTCATGGTTAATTAATGTGAAAAGAGTTAATTAACATAACATGGAATTGATGAAAAATGGAATAAAGAGACCTAATGAAGTTCTTTTATTGGTTGTTTGCTTATAGGATACCTAGTCGTAGAAATAGTAGCCTGGAGTCTGAGAGACGTTAGCTTCACTTGAGACTAAGACTAGGTTATGCCCATAGTGTGGTTGTGAGTTATATATATTCTGTACTTTTTTTGTTTCTATATGCTACTCCACCCTCTCAATAAGGGAAACTGACACCCCGAGGATTCTGAGACTAGGGGGGGTGTTTTCACCAACAACTTGATGGGAGGTTGAATGGCTGACTACCCCCTTTAGCTCCGCTCACTTCTCTTGGTAGATACTATTGCCATTGGCACAGTAGTTAGTTTTCCCCATATATGTGTGTAGAGGGATGTAATTACTTGTGGTTATTTCCACACATATATTCTGGATATAGTATCCTATGGACTACTATATGTGTAATGTGTATAGGCTGTGATGGCTTGAGGATCCTTACTCAGCGTATGGGCTGTAATGACTTGAGGTATAATACCTGATGTATGATACACGTTATACAGGCTGTGGTGGCCTCCAGAAACTACATGGATACTTTTGGTTGTGAGGATGGTGTGGTGCTTAGCCCAGGTTTCTGCAGGCTAGCCTTTGTGGTGCACATGGTGCAGATTGTGGAGCTTAGCCCAGGTGTATACGGGAAAGACATTGGAGGGAGATTCACATGACGTATGTCATTAGGGAAAAGCATCAAACTAGTGGGGATGTAGTAGTGGGGTACCCTTGATATTCTTTTCTATATGAAATATTCTTGTATGCGTTAATTGGTGAGAGTATCATTGGTGAGGTTGGGAACATTGTATACCTTCATAGAGGACGAGTTAGTTTCACTGTTGTTCACTGTGATTTAGCATGCTTTCTTTACTTTTGCACGAGAGGCATCAAGGAGGATCCTAATGAGTATACTGTTGTACTCACCCTACGTATATAAACTGTTTTTCAAGTCACATGTTTCAGTTTGGAGATCATGTTGGTTACTACTAGCTTGTGGTTGGAGGAGTTGTCCGGGCTTCTGGTTGATGTCGTTATACATTCTTTTGGGTACTTGTAGTTTTCCCATTCAGTTGTAGTAATTTTGCATGGAATTTCATATATGTACTTGGGATTATTTTATATTTCAGTTATGAGTTAGAGTTGGTTTGTATCTATCTTATCTCTCTCTTCTTCCTATGTTCTCTTAGAGGGTAATACCTCCCAATTGTGTGTTTACTATACCCTTAGTGCTAGTCTTCAACCTGGGGCATACTGGAGGTGGGACTCAGGGGGTCATTATCTCCCTTCTCACATTGTCGGCCCAGGAGGGGTACACCTTGTGGGGAGGGGGTCATGACAGAGTGGTATCAAAGGTCTGGTTGAGGGATATAATGGGGTTTGGAGTTAGGCACAAGTGAGGTTTCATGGGTTGGTAGGGCACCAATGTCATTCTTGTTTAGCAAGTGAGGTAAGCACTAGTGTCCGGCTCAGACATAGGCCTTCAGGTCCCCCTATGATCTGATGCATAGACCTTTATGTTTACAATGGATACTAAACAGGGTGATATTGGTTGCAGGGTAGAGACCTAGGAAAGGATCATGCATCAATCTTCTTTACACCTGTGCCTGAATGGGTATACCATGGGATAGGTTAACCTAAAATTAAAAAAAGAAAATAATTAATTAATAATTGTTGATTCTTCCATATTCCAGGCTTAGGATCCTTATGTTTTTTTTATTTTGCAGGTATGGCTCCAGGTTGACGTCCTCATGAGGTTTGCGTAAATTATGTCTAGCAAGTTGTTCCAGCAGGTCGTCGCAGGGTAGATGTTGATGACGATGACACTTGGAATAAGATAATCCATGAGTTTCAGCGCCAATGTCTATAGAAGTATGAGGGCTCCGTTTTAGACGCAGTCACGAAAGACTGGTTGGAGGAGGTCGAGATAGGCATCAGTTCAATCCATGCTCGGAAAGAGCACATAGTTTCCTTGGGCGTAACGATGCTGCGTGGAGCAGCGAGGCAGTGGTGTCTCTTTTTCGTCGGGGATCATGAAGAGTCAGCGATCACATGGGAGGAGTTCTGAGGGAAGTTCAGAGTCGAGTTCATTTCCTCGACTACATAGGCATCCAGTCGCTACTAGATTATTACCCTTTGATAGGGGAGCTACAATGTTCGGGTGTTTGGGATCTGTTTCAGGAACCTTTTACGATATGCTTCGAACTTGTTACCAAATGAGGAGGCCAGGGCGAGGCATTTCAAGGAGGCTTTGCACCCATAGATCCATCTTCTAGTCACCCCATTTATGTTAAAAACATATCTTAAGGTGTTGGAAAGGGCAGAGGTTGTTGAGAAGACTTTGTCTAGGACCATATCATCATAAGGAGGGGGTCGTCATGATCCCTCACGAAGCAAGGCTGTGGTCCGAGGTTCCCTGTTTTTAGGGCAGAAGAGTTTCCGTTCAGTCGAGGGTAGGTCCCAGCCCTTTACATATCGTTTCTACGGAGGCGGCAACTCTCAGGCCTATTATAAGGGATCAGGCACTTGTTTTTCTTGTTGTGGTTGTGGTCATCATCAGCGGGAGTGTCCAACCGTTCAGAGCAGTCATCGTGCCCCGGGCACTCCACTCCAGGTTCCTCTGTTGAGGCAGTTCCAGCCAAGGCAGCAACAACAGGATGCACCAGCTTTCGATCAGCAGAGGGTAGATGGGGCAAGTAGAGGATAGCCCCATGACACTCCACATCCTCAGAGTGCAGAGTGTGGCCATGGTGGTGGTCGTCATCAGGGTCAGAGAGGCCATGAAGGAGGTTTTGGTCAGCTTCATTCTCTAGTGTTTCCAGCTCCAGGAGAGCTAGATGTTTTTCGAGGTACCCTTTGCTTGTTTTCTACCTTGGTGTATGCCTTGTTTGATTCAGGAGCGACACACTACTTCATATCAACTACCCTTTTCCATGCTTTCGGACTTGAGGTAGAGAGGATTCCAGTGCCCTTGGGGTTGACTACGTCTTTTGGAGGTCGAGCTGACTTGGTTGAAGTATGTAGAGACTATGAACTAGTGTTGGGGAAACACCACTCCTGGGGAGATTTCCTATGTTTACGAATACAACCATATTATTTCATCCTCAGCATGGATTGGTTGTATTCAGTGTAGGCTATCGTGGATTGCTACTGGAAGAAGGTCATTTTATTTGATGCGGATGGATAGAAAGTGGTGTTCATTGGTGAGTGAGATCCTCAGATGGGTCATAGACGGGTTCCATCCTTATCGTCCATGGCGACTGAGATGATGCTGAGTTCTTCAAGGGTATAGTAGTTGGCGTTTCCTAGGGTCTTAGAGGAGTACCCTGATGTCTTTCCAGAAGAGGTTGTAGCATTACCCCCTCGACGAGAGATCGAGTTTAGGATTGAGATACTACCAAGAGCCTATCCTATCTCTATGCATCCGTATAGGATGGCCCCTTCTGAGTTACGAGAGCTACGTATATAGCTTGATGGTCTGTTGAAGTGAGGTTTTGTTCAACCGCGTGTGTCACCATGGGGTGCACAAGTTCTATTCATGAATAAGGCCGATGGAAGTTTGCGGTTGTGTGTCAATTATCGTCTCTTAAACAAAGTGACAATAAAGAATCGCTATCATCATCCACAGATTGATAACATATTCGATCAACTGAAGGGTTCAAGTTGGTTCTCAAAGATTGACTTGCGGTTAGGATATCATCAAATGTGTGTGAAGGATGAGGATATCCCAAAGACTGTTTTCCATTGTCGTTAGGGGCATTAGGAGTTCTTCGTAATGTCGTTTGGTGTGACGAATGCTCCAGCTGTGTTCATGAGTTTGATGAATGTTGTGTTCTGTGAGTTCCTGGACAAATTCTTGGTAGTCTTCATCGATGAAATCCTTATGTACTTCACATCTGAAGAGGAGCATGCAGAGCATTTACGAGCCTTTTTGGGAGTTTGACGTTGACATCAACTATTCGGGAAGTTGTCAAAGTGTGAGTTTTGGGCTCGAGAAGTCCGTTTATTGGGGCATGTTGTGTCCCAATAGGGAGTAGCTATCGATCCCTCTAAGGTAGAAGCAGTTGTGTCTCGGGAATCCCCCAAGACAGTGTTAGAGGTTCAAAGATTCCTTGGCCTCGCAGGCTACTACAGGAGGTTCGTAGCCAATTTCTCACGGGTTGCGACTCCTCTGATAGCCTTGACCAGGAAAGATCAGGCTTTCATATGGACTGATCAACGTCATCCAGCTTTAGAGTACCTAATGAAGAAGTTAGTAAGTGCTCCAATCCATTGTCTTCTAGCCGAGGAAGTTCAGTTTGGTGTTTTATGTGATGCTTTATATCTGGGGTTTGGTTGTGTTCTTATGCAACATAGATTAGTAGTTTCTTATGGGTCTCGATAGTTGCGTCTCCATGAACAAAACTATGCCTCCGATTATCTTGAGTTGGCAGTCATGGTGTTTGATCTGAAGTTGTGGAGACATTACCTCATTGTTGAGACTTTATGGAGTCCCTAGGATGATCATTTCTGATTGAGATCCTCGTTTTACCTCTAGGTTGTGGAGAAGTCTCCAACATGATTTTGGTTCTCAGTTATGCCTTAGAACTTATTCTCATCCCCAAACGGATGGTTAGATGGAGCGAACCATCATGACTCATGAAGACATGTTGTGCTCTTGTGTTCTTGATTTTTGAGGTTCATGGTTGAGGCACGTACCCTTGGTGGAGTTTGCCTACAATAATAGTTTCAACTCCACCATCGGTATGGTTCCGTTTGAAGCCTTGTATGGCCGGACGTTCCATTCTCCATTGTGCTGGACTGGGTTCGGAGAGTCGACAATTCTCAGACTGGAACTAGTGTAGAATACAACAGTGATGGTTCAGGTGATTTGTGAGAGGATGAAGGCATCACAAGATCGTCAAAAATCATATGCTGATCAAAGGAGGAGACCCATGGAGTTTATTTTTGGGGATCATGTGTTTATGAAGGTGACTCCCCATCATGGGAAGCGATGGTTTGGTCATGGGAGTATGCTTTCTCTCCTCTTTGTTGTGCCTTTTGAGGTGTTAGCTAGTGTTGGAGTTATAGCGTATCGAGTAGCACTTCCCCTCAGATGAGTGGTACACATGATGTTTTCATGTATCAAATCTACATCATTATCTTCATGACGACTCCCACATCATTGATTGGGGAGAGATCTATGTTTATGATGATGCCACAATTGAGGAGCGACCTCTAGAGATCCAAGACCGCATGGAGAAGGTGTTATGCGGGCTTTCCATCACATTGGTTCATGTCTTGTGGCGACACAGTGGCATGGATGAGAGTACTTGGGAACAAGAGTCATAGATATGTGCTTAGTACCCAGATTTGTTTGATTTTTAACTCATTCCATGTATCATTGTAACTAATATGGTTATGAAACTTTCATGTTTGTGAGATGGTTCCCTTTGTTGTTTTGGTGGCTTGCTCTCTTTTGAGAGGTATCTCGGTGGGTGGTTTTTTAGACCCTGTTTTGTTTTCTATTTAGGCGGGTTTTGGATTCTCAAGGATGAGAATGTTTTGAGAGGTATCTGATGTAATGGTCCAGACCTTTCTGGTTCATTCAATTGTGAAAATGTGGTGTTGGAGGTGTTCTGGGAGGTCAAGGCGATGTGGTGTGCGTTTGGGTGGACTTTTAAGGAAATATGAAGGGTCATGGCCTTCACACGGGAGACGCACAGTTTTCCTAAACCATGCGGCCAAACCGTCCAAGGGTGGTTTTGGAGGCAGTGACTAATGCACAGTTAGAGCACAGTTTGTCTAACCATGCGGTCTAACCATGTGAGGAGTGTTTGAAGAGGCAGAATCTAGTGCACAATTGCGCATAGTTTGGTAAACCGTGCAGACTAACCGTGTGGGCACTTACAGTTAGATCCTACTATTGGGTATTTGAACTCTTTTTCCTCTAAATGGTTCGTTTAAGCACCTAAGTGGCCATAACTTGGGATTTCCCTTACGTAGAGGAGTAGGAACCTCTCCCAAACATTTTGGAGGAGATCCTGAATCTTCTTTTCACGAATCGAAGCCGGTTTCTCGAAGTATGTGATCCTTTTTGTTTAGTTTCATAGATCTACCTTGATCTACTACTCCTTTTCTCTTGGTATCTTAGATCTATTCCTGTTATGGGTAAATCTATGTGTGTGTATGTTGTTTATGATGATATTTGGTCTTGGTTGTGTTAGGAGAAGAGATATAGGTAGAATCTATAGTAAATTAGCCAGGTCTTCTTGGGCATTCTTTGACCCTTGTAGTTTCCGTCAAAACCGTTGAGGTAGGGGATTCATGGGTTCTCTAAATTTTTATGAGCAATCGTAGAGTTACCATGATTTAGCACTTTGGATCACAATGGAATTGGCGTAATTAAACAAATGAACCTGATTAAAAGAATTTTTTTGATCGAATGTTGTTGATTTGTACTGTGAGAACAGTGCGCCTCTTATTTTGCTAGATAGTGTGATATCTATTACTTGCTTGTTAGCATATTTTTCATGATAAAATTGATGATGTACATAATGCCAGAATTAGTTGATAATTAATTGGATAAATATAAAGAGGCATGAAAAATATTCTGGTTCTTGTTATAATTTCATGTTGATAAAATTGGCATAGTAAGCATGTTTAATCTATGTGATAGCTTACTGATTTATTCATGTTGTTGGAACCAATGAATTGAATTTGTTAATTCAAGATGGATTAAATAACTTGATTTATTAAATTTCTTGAAGGGTTCTGAGTTACCATCTTGTTGTGAAATAGGGCTAAGAGCCCCAATTATGTGGTGTTAGTTTTCACGCTACTTTTGATGTGATGTTACCCTGGATGGGTGTTGTGATATGTGGAGGCAGGGAGGCCTTGGGGTTGTGGTAGAGGATGACGCCTAGGGTGGCAAGATGCATTGGTTTATGCATGTGGGTGTTGGGGAGGACACCAGGGATGATGGTATGGGATGGATGTGATGGCTAGATGTTGGTGGTTTTGATTGGTTGTTTATCTGCTTTACTTTTCCCCACTGCTCAAGGCAGCTGGTCTTGATTACCCTTCATCCGAAAGAGGTGAAGACACGTGGGGTATTCCATGTGCTTTCCGGGTTTAGCCTCTCGAGGGAGAATGGGTTTACGCTCTTTCTATAGGGGGAAAAGACTCGATGGGTAGTATATCTACTCACCGTGTTGAGCCCCCTTGTGTTTACTAGCATAGGATGTGTTTCTAGAATGTCTGCGAATATGGTAAAGTAATTCTGTAATGAATGATTGATTAAATGGTGATAATACATGGTGATAGAGATGCTGGAATTTAATGGTGATGTTGTAACTTTTAAAGGAACATTTGATATTGAATGTGATGCCAATGATGTTTAATGTGGTTTTGTTCATGGTTAAATAATGTGAAAATACATAATTAACTTAAAGTGGAATTGATGAAAAAGGTAATAAAGTGGCCTAATGAAGTTATTTAATTGGTTGTGTGCTTATAGGATACCTAGTCTTAGAAATAACAGCCCGGAGTCCAAGAGACGTTAGCTGTAGTGGAGACTAAGACTAGGTTATGCCCATAGTGTGGTTGTGGGTTATATATATTCTGTACTTTTTGTGATTCTATATGCTACTTCACCCTGTCAGTATGGGAAACTGACAACCTGGGGATTCTGAGCCCTGGAGGGTGTTTTCCCCAACATTATGATGGGAGATAGTGTCTTAATATCGTCAAAACTCCATGATTCATTTTTCGTAAAGCATCTACCACCTTAATATAATTCATTGGGTTGTAGTGTGTAGTTCAATCATAATCCTTGAGTAGTTTGAGATGTCTCTTTTTCCTCATGTTGAGTTCATTTTATGAGAAAATAGAATTCAAACTCTCGTGTTCAATATATATCTCACATTTTCACCATAGAGATAGTGTCTTAATATCGTCAGATCAAATATTAAAACATCTAACTAAAGATCTTGGGTAGGATAGTTTTTTTCATGAGTTGTTAGCCATCGTGATTCATATGAAATAACTATATCATTCTGCATAAAGACACAACCAAGTCTGTTCTTTGAAGAAACAATATAAATAACAAACCCATCATTCCCCGATGGTAGAGTCAATATAAGATAATTGTCTAATCTTCTATTCAATTCATCAAAACATTATTCACACTCTTTTTTTCAAACAAATTTATCCCTTTATGTGTGAGCTTGGTTAATGGGTTAGCTAATCGGGAAACATTCTGGACAAAACACTGATAGTTTCTGCTAATCCAATAAAAATGTGCACCTCAGTTATACTTATTGGTGCTGGAAATTATTGGAAATCAATTTTCTTAGAAGGGTCAACATAGATTTCATCCTTAGAGAAAATATGACCAAGAAAATAAATCTATAGAATAAAGAATTCACACTTTCTAAACATCCCATATAATTCATTTCTTCTAAGAGTCATTATAATATTGCGCAAGTGATTTTCATGATCTTCATATATTTATTATTATACCAAGATATCAACAACAAATACCACAAAAAGTCTTCAAGATATTCCTTGAAAACTCTATTTATTATATCCATGAAAACCAAGGGTCCATTAGTTAGTCCAAAAGGAATTACTGAAAACTCGTAATTCCCATACCTGGTTTGAAATATTGTCTTTGGAATGTCTTCCTTTTTCATGCACAACTGATGGTATCCAGATCAATGTTCAATATTTGAAAAATATTGGGATCCATGAAGTTGTTCAAATAAATCATCAATTCGAGGTAGGGGATACTTTTTCTTCATTGTTATAACAATGATCTCCCTATAGTGAATGCACAACCACCTAGATCCATCTTTATTCTTGTCAAAAATAGCAGGGGCTCCCCATGGAGGAACACTAGGGAGAATAAATAATTTATTACCCAATTCCTCTAGTTGTTTATTTAGTTTCCCTAATTTCATTGTGTTTATTCTATAAGGGGTCTTCGATATGGGACTTGAACATGGAATTATGTTAATGGAAAACTCAATTTCCCCTTCTGGAGGATGTCCATGTAAATCCATGAGAAACACATAAACATATTATTAAACATTAGGTACATCCTCAAATTGAACATTCCATTCCTCGCCCATAGTTTTTTCACTCCCTTCCTCCACAATAGTTTAATTTAGTAGAGCTAATGTGGGTGGATCTAGATGAGAATCAGATGGAAATGATTCTACTCAAAAGATATTATATTCGTTATAATCATGAAAAATTGTAACCTCATTCTTCTTAAAATAAATTTTCACATCATTGTCCAAAATCTAATCCATACTAAGGATTATATCAAATTAAATTATGTGCATGACAACAATATTAGACAATAAAATATTTTTATATTCCATAATGGTAATTGATTGAAATGACTTTGTAGCAATGATACTTCCCTTAGGATTTCTGACTAAAAACACCCTATATAAGTCAAATCAGAAATATATATTTTTTTTAGAAAAATGGGAAATTATGAATGAATACAATGATCCAGAATAAAATAAATTATTTCCTAATTTTTATGAAACGATTAAAGTACTAGTCACTATGTCATTAGGAACTTAAACCTCACCGGTAAATATCACATAAACATGGTCTTGCTCCCTTATACTTTTTTAGGTGAGTTTTCCTTGCACATAGAATATTGATTTGTATAATTCCCCATTTCTCTACAATTGTAGCATTCAACATTGAGAACCATTTTCGTTCCTTTGAAATAATGAGCTTGGTTGCATTTCTATCAACACTAGTAACAAACTCTAATCCCCTTCAGGTAAGTACCATTGGGTTTCATCCCACATTTACTTTAGGTTTGATAATCAACTTTTACCTTCATCACCTTATTCCATTTATTATGTTGTTTAGTGGATCTCTTCTTCTCTTTCTTCCCTTAAAAGTAATATGACATAGAAAATTCATTTGACTTCTTGATAGCACCCGAGACTATATCTTCATATGATGAGAAGGATTGTGACTCTAATGCCTGTAAGAAAATTATTTTAACCCATAAAATAATTGATCAATCTTAATTTTTGGGTTACGTATATAATATACAGCATCCCTTTCTATCCTTGTAATTTTATCCTCATACATTGTGACATTCTCATACTCCTTTTCCCTAGTCTCAAAAATTGTCTTTCTATATCTGCTCGATGTTCACAGGGAATGTATTTTTCGATGAAAGGCTCTTTAAAATCCCTCCATTCCAATGTTATAATTATTCATCCTCCTTTTTGTTTTGAATTAATGACCATCATTGATCTGAATCTCTTGTGAGGCGATAAATTTCCATGAAAACTTTTTCCCTTTCGCTACTCCCCAAACCAATAAATATTTTCTCTAATGAACTTATCCATTTCATAGCTATAGATAAATTTTTAGTCCCATTGAATGTTGTTGGTCTTCACCTCATGAGGCGGTGTAACATTCATACACTACAGTGTGGATTAGGGTGCTTCATATAGGTAAAGTTATTATTCATAACCTGAGTGAGTTGTCACGGTATGGTTATATGCTGATTAGCACCAGTTTCATTACTAGATCCACTATAATTATCTCGAGTAGGAGGGAAATCCCTACATGGATTACATGTATTGATATGGGTTCCATTCCTTCAACTAGGCGATATTTCTTAAAAATGGAATACCCTAGATTAGTTTTGTAATGGACCGGACCTCTCCGGTCCATTCCTTAGTGAAAATTGGTGTTGGAGGTGTTTCGGGAGGTCAATGTGATTTGGTGTGTGTTTGGGTGGACATTTAATGAAAGTTAAAGGGCTATGGCCTTCGCATGGGAGGCGCAAGGTTTTCATAAAATGTGCGGCCAAACCATGCAAGGGTGGTTTTGGAGGATGTGGCTAACGCACAGTTAGCGCATGATTTGTCTAACCATGCGGCCTAACCGTGTGAGGAGTGTTTGAAGAGGCAGAAGATAGTGCACAGTTAGCACACGGTTTGGTAAACCGTTCGAACTAACAGTGTGGGAACTTACTTGGAGGTGGAATAACCTCTCCCAAAATTTTTGGAGGCGATCCAGAGACTTCTCTTCACGAATCGAAGCCCGTTTCTCGTGGTATGTGATCCTTTTTTTTTGGTTTCATAGATCTACCTCGATATACTCCTCCTCTTATCTCGGGATCATTGATCTATGTATGTTATGGGTAGATCTAATTGTATAGATGTCGTTTATCTTGATCTTTTCTCTTGGTTGTGGTAGGAGAATAGATCTATGGAGGATCCTTGGTGAATCGACACGGTCATCTTGGGCATTCTTTGACTGTTGTGGTTTCCATCAAAACCGTTGAGGTAGGGGATTCGTGGCTTATCTAAATGTTATGTGCAATCATATAGTTAGAATGATTTATCCCTTTGGATCACAATGGAATTGACCTAATTAAACACTTGAACCAGATTAAAATAATTGTTTTGATCGCATGTTGTTGCTTTGTACCGTGATAACGGTTCGCCTCTTGTTTTGTTAGATAATGTAATATCTATGAATTTCTTGTTAGCATGTTGTTCATGATGAAATTGATAAAGAATGTAATCCTAGAATTAATTAATAATTAACTGGCTAAATATAAAGATGCATGAAAATGAATCTGGTTCTTGTTGTAATTCGATGTTGATCAAATTGTCATAGTAAGCACGTTTAATATTTGTAGTATCTTACTTATTTGTTTCATGATATTGGAACCAAATAATTGGATTTTTTAATTCAATATGGATTAAATAAATTTATTGTTAAAATTTCCTGAAGGGTTCTGAGTTACCCTCTTGTTGTGAAATAGAGATAAGAGCCCAATTGATATGGTGTTAGTTTTCCTGCTGTTTGTGATGTGATGTGACCCTGGAGGGGTGTTGTGATATGTGGAGGCAGGGAGGCCTTGTGGTTGTGGCAGTGGATGATGCCTAGGGTGGCGAGATGCATCATTTTATGCATGTGGGTGTCGGGGAGGACACTAGGGATGATGGTATGGGTTTGATGTGATGGCTGGATGTTGGTGGTTTTGATTGGTTGTCTATCTACTTTAATTTTCTCCACTACTCAAGGCAGCTGGTCTTGCTTACCATCCTTCCGAAAGAGGCTAAGACACGTGGGGTATGCTACGTGATTTCCGTGTTTATCCTCTTGAGGGAGAATGTGACTACGCTCTTGATATAGGCAGAAAAGACATGATGGGTAGTATATCTACTCACCGTGTTGATCCCCCATGTGTTCAGTAGCATAGGATGATTTTCTAGAATGCCTGGGAATATGGGAAAGTAATTATGTAATGAAATATTGATTAAATGGTGATAATCCATGGGGATGGAGATGCTGGAATATAATAGTGATGTTGAAACTTTTAAAGGAACAATTGATATTGAATGTGATGACAATGATGTTTAATGTGGTTTTTCATGGTTAATTAATGTGAAAAGAGTTAATTAACGTAACATGGAATTGATGAAAAATGGAATAAAGAGACCTAATGAAGTTCTTTTATTGGTTGTTTGCTTATAGGATACCTAGTCGTAGAAATAGTAGCTTGGAGTCTGAGAGACGTTAGCTTCACTTGAGACTAAGACTAGGTTATGCCCATAGTGTGGTTGTGAGTTATATATATTCTGTACTTTTTTTGTTTCTATATGCTACTCCACCCTCTTAATAAGGGAAACTGACACCCCGAGGATTCTGAGACTAGGGGGGGTGTTTTCACCAACAACTTGATGGGAGGTTGAATGGCTGACTACCCCCTTTAGCTCCGCTCACTTCTCTTGGTAGATACTATTGCCATTGGCACAGTAGTTAGTTTTCCCCATATATGTGTGTAGAGGGATGTAATTACTTGTGGTTATTTCCACACATATATTCTGGATATAGTATCCTATGGACTACTATATGTGTAATGTGTATAGGCTGTGATGGCTTGAGGATCCTTACTCAGTGTATGGGCTGTAATGACTTGAGGTATAATACCTGATGTATGATACACGTTATACAGGCTGTGGTGGTCTCCAGAAACTACATGGATACTTTTGGTTGTGAGGATGGTGTGGTGCTTAGCCCTGGTTTCTGCAGGCTAGCCTTTGTGGTGCACATGGTGCAGATTGTGGAGCTTAGCCCAGGTGTATACGGGAAAGACATTAGAGGGAGATTCACATGACGTATGTCATTAGGGAAAAGCATCAAACCAGTGGGGATGTAGTAGTGGGGTACCCTTGATATTCTTTTCTATATGAAATATTCTTGTATGCATTAATTGGTGAGAGTATCAATGGTGAGGTTGGGAACATTGTATACCTTCATAGAGGACGAGTTAGTTTCACTGTTGTTCACTGTGATTTAGCATGCTTTCTTTACTTTTGCACGAGAGGCATCAAGGAGGATCCTAATGAGTATACTGTTGTACTCACCCTACGTATATAAACTGTTTTTCAAGTCACATGTTTCAGGTTGGAGATCATGTTGGTTACTACTAGCTTGTGGTTGGAGGAGTTGTTCGGGCTTCTGGTTGATGTGGTTATACATTATTTTGGGTACTTGTTGTTTTCCCATTAAGTTGTAGTAATTTTTCATGGAATTTCATATATGTACATGGGATTATTTTATATTTCAGTTATGAGTTAGAGTTGGTTGGTATCTATCTTATCTCTCTCTTCTTCCTGTGTTCTCTTAGAGGGTAATACCTCCCAATTGTGTGTTTACTATACCCTTAGTGCTAGTCGCCAACCTGGGGCCTACTGGAGGTGGGACTCAGGGGGTCATTATCTCCCTTCTCACATTTTCGGCCCAGGAGGGGTACACCTTGTGGGGAGGGGGTCATGACAGAGTGGTATCAAAGGTCTGGTTGAGGGATATAATGGGGTTTGGAGTTAGGCACAAGTGAGGTTTCATGGGTTGGTAGGGCACCAATGTCCTTCTTGTTTAGCAAGTGAGGTAAGCACTAGTGTCCGGCTCAGACATAGGCCTTCAGGTCCCCCTATGATCTGATGCATAGACCTTTATGTTTACAAAGGATACTAAACAGGGTGATATTGGTTGCAGGGTAGAGACCTAGGAAAGGATCATGCATCACTCTTCTTTACACCTGTGCCTGAATGGGTATACCATGGGATAGGTTAACCTAAAATTAAAAAAAGAAAATAATTAATTAATAAATGTTGATTCTTCCATATTCCAGGCTTAGGATCCTTATTTTTTTTTATTTTGCAGGTATGGCTCCAGGTTGACGTCCTCATGAGGTTTGCGTAAATGATGTCTAGCAAGCTGTTCCAACAGGTCGTCGCAGGGTAGATGTTGATGACGATGACACTTGGAATAAGATAATCCATGAGTTTCAGCGCCAATGTCTATAGAAGTATGAGGGCTCCGTTTTAGACGTAGTCATGGAAGACTGGTTGGAGGAGGTTGAGATAGGCATCAGTTCGATCCATGCTCGGAAAGAGCACATAATTTCCTTAGGTGTAACGATGCTGCGTGGAGCAGTGAGGCAATGGTGGCTCTTTTTCGTCGGGGATCATGAAGAGTCAGCGATCACATGGGAGGAGTTCTGAGGGAAGTTCAGAGTCGAGTTCATTTCCTCGACTGCATAGGTGTCCAGTCGCTAGGAGATTATTACCCTTTGATAGGGGAGCTACAGTGTTCGGGTGTTTGGGATCTGTTTCAGGAACCTTTTACGATATGCTTCGAACTTGTTACCAAATGAGGAGGCCAGGGCGAGGCATTTTAAGGAGGCTTTGCACCCAGAGATCCATCTTCTGGTCACCCCATTTATGTTAAAAACATATCTTAAGGTGTTGGAAAGGGCAAAGGTTGTTGAGAAGACTTTGTCTAGGACTATATCATTACAAGGAGGGGGTCGTCATGATCCCTCACGAAGCAAGGCTGTGGTCCGGGGTTCCCTGTTTTTAGGGCAGAAGAGTTTCCGTTCAGTCGAGGGTAGGTCCCATCCCTTTACATCTCGTTTCTCCGGAGGCGGCAACTCTCAGGCCTATTATAAGGGATCAGCCACTTGTTTTTCTTGTTGTGGTTGTGGTCATCATCAGTGGGAGTGTCCAACCGTTCAGAGCAGTCATCGTGCCCCGGGCACTCCACTCCAGGTTCCTCTGTTGAGGCAGTTCCAGCCAAGGCAGCAACAGCAGGATGCACCAGCTTTCGATCAACAGAGGGTAGATGGGGCAAGTAGAGGATAGCCCCATGACACTCCACATCCTCAGAGTGCAGAGTGTGGCCATGGTGGTGGTCGTCATCAGGGTCAGAGAGGCCATGAAGGAGGTTTTGGTCAGCTTCATTCTCTAGTGTTGCCAGCTCCAGGAGAGCTAGATGTTGTTCGAGGTACCCTTTGCTTGTTTTCTACCTTGGTGTATGCCTTGTTTGATTCAGGAGCGACACACTACATCATATCAACTACCCTTTTCCATGCTTTCGGACTTGAGGTAGAGAGGATTCCAGTGCCCTTGGGGTTGACTACGCCTTTTGGAGGTCGAGCTGACTTGGTTGAAGTATGTAGAGACTATGAACTAGTGTTGGGGAAACACCACTCCTGGGGAGATTTCCTATGTTTACGAATACAACCATATTATTTCATCCTCGGCATGGATTGGTTGTATTCAGTGTAGGATATCGTGGATTGCTACCGGAAGAAGGTCATTTTATTTGATGCGGATGGATAGAAAGTGGTGTTCATTGGTGAGTGAGATCCTCAGATGGGTCGTAGACGGGTTCCATCCTTATCGTCCATGGCGGCTGAGATGATGCTGAGTTCTTCAAGGGTATAGTAGTTGGCGTTTCCTAGGGTCGTAGAGGAGTACCCCGATGTCTTTCCAGAAGAGGTTGTAGCATTACCCCCTCGAAGAGAGATCGAGTTTGGGATTGAGATACTACCAAGAGCCTCTCCTATCTCTATGTATCCGTATAGGATGGCCCCTTCTGAGTTACGAGAGCTACGTATATAGCTTGATGGTCTGTTGAAGTGCGGTTTTGTTCAACCTCGTGTGTCACCATGGGGTGCACAAGTTCTATTCATGAAGAAGGCCGATGGAAGTTTGCGGTTGTGTGTCAATTATCGTCGCTTAAACAAAGTGACAATAAAGAATTGCTATCATCATCCACAGATTGATGACATATTCGATCAACTGAAGGGTTCAAGTTGGTTCTCAAAGATTGACTTGCGGTTAGGATATCATCAGATGTGTGTGAAGGATGAGGATATCCCAAAGACTGTTTTCCATTGTCGTTAGGGGCATTAGGAGTTCTTCGTAATGTCGTTTGGTGTGACGAATGCTCTAGCTGTGTTCATGGGTTTGATTAATGTTGTGTTCTGTGAGTTCCTGGACAAATTCTTGGTAGTCTTCATCGATGACATCCTTATGTACTTCACATCTGAAGAGGAGCATGCAGAGCATTTACGAGCCTTTTTGGGAGTTTGACGTTGACATCAACTGTTCGGGAAGTTGTCAAAGTGTGAGTTTTGGGCTCGAGAAGTCCGTTTATTGGGGCATGTTGTGTCCCAATAGGGAGTAGCTATCGATCCCTCTAAGGTAGAAGCAGTTGTGTCTCGGGAATCCCCCAAGACAGTGTTAGAGGTTCAAAGATTCCTTGGTCTCGCAGGCTACTACAGGAGGTTCGTAGCCAATTTCTCACGGGTTGCGACTCCTCTGATAGCCTTGACCAGGAAAGATCAGGCTTTCATATGGACTGATCAACGTCAGCCAGCTTTAGAGTACCTAACAAAGAAGTTAGTAAGTGCTCCAATCCATTGTCTTCTAGCCGAGGGAGTTCAGTTTGGTGTTTTATGTGATGCTTTATATCTGGGGTTAGGTTGTGTTCTTATGCAACATAGATTAGTAGTTTATTATGGGTCTCCATAGTTGCGTCTCCATGAACAAAACTATGCCTCCGATTATCTTGAGTTGGCAGTCATGGTGTTTGATCTGAAGTTGTGGAGACATTACCTCATTGTTGAGACTTTATGGAGTCCCTAGGATGATCATTTCTGATTGAGATCCTCGTTTTACCTCTAGGTTGTGGAGAAGTCTCCAACATGATTTTGGTTCTCAGTTATGCCTTAGAACTTATTCTCATCCCCAAACGGATGGTTAGATGGAGAGAACCATCATGACTCATGATGACATGTTGTGCTCTTGTGTTCTTGATTTTGGGGGTTCATGGTTGAGGCACGTACCCTTGGTGGAGTTTGCCTACAATAATAGTTTCAACTCCACCATCAGTATGGTGCCGTTTGAAGCCTTGTATGGCCGGATGTTCCATTCTCCATTGTGCTGGACTGGGTTCGGAGAGTCGACAATTCTCAGACTCGAACTAGTGTAGAATACAACAGTGATGGTTCAGGTGATTTGTGAGAGGATGAAGGCATCACAAGATCGTCAAAAATCATATGCTGATCAAAGGAGGAGACCCATGGAGATTATTTTTGGGGATCATGTGTCTATGAAGGTGACTCCCCATCGTGGGAAGCGATGGTTTGGTCATGGGAGTATGCTTTCTCTCCTCTTTGTTGTGCCTTTTGAGGTGTTAGCTAGTGTTGGAGTTATAGCGTATCGAGTAGCACTTCCCCTCAGATGAGTGGTACACATGATGTTTTCATGTATCAAATCTACATCATTATCTTCATGACGACTCCCACATCATTGATTGGGGAGAGATCTATGTTAATGATGATGCCACAATTGAGGAGCGACCTCTAGAGATCCAAGACCGCATGGAGAAGGTGTTATGCGGGCTTTCCATCACCTTGGTTCGTGTCTTGTGGCGACACAGTGGCATGGATGAGAGTACTTGGGAAAAAGAGTCATAGATATGTGCTTAGTACCCAGATTTTTTTGATTTTTAATTCATTCCATGTATCATTGTAACTAATATGGTTATGAAACTTTCATGTTTGTGAGATGGTTCCCTTTGATGTTTTGGTGGCTTGCTCTCTTTTGAGAGGTATCTCGGTGGGTGGTTTTTTAGACCCTGTTTCGTTTTCTATTTAGGTGGGTTTTGGATTCTCAAGGATGAGAATGTTTTGAGAGGTATCTGATGCAATGGTACAGACCTTTCTGGTTCATTCAATTGTGAAAATGTGGTGTTGGAGGTGTTCTGGGAGGTCAAGGCGATGTGGTGTGCGTTTGGGTGGACTTTTAAGGAAATATGAAGGGTCATGGCCTTCGAACGGGAGGCGCACGGTTTTCCTAAACCATGCGGCCAAACCGTCCAAGGGTGGTTTTGGAGGCAGTGACTAACGCACGGTTAGAGCACAGTTTGTCTAACCATGCGGCCTAACCGTGTGATGAGTGTTTGAAGAGGCAGAATCTAGTGCACAGTTGCGCACAGTTTGGTAAACCGTGCAGACTAACCGTGTGGGCACTTACAGTTAGATCCTACTATTGGGGATCTGAACTCTTTTTCCTCTAAATGGTTCGTTTAAGCACCTAAGTGGCCATAACTTGGGATTTCCCTTACGTAGAGGAGTAAGAACCTCTCCCAAACAATTTGGAGGAGATCCTGAATCTTCTTTTCACGAATCGAAGCCGGTTTCTCGAAGTATGTGATCCTTTTTGTTTAGTTTCATAGATCTACCTTGATCTACTCCTCCTTTTCTCTTGGTATCTTAGATCTATTCCTGTTATGGGTAGATCTATGTGTGTGTATGTCGTTTATGATGATATTTGGTCTTGGTTGTGTTAGGAGAAGAGATATAGGTAGAATCTATAGTAAATTAGCCAGGTCTTCTTGGGCATTCTTCGACCCTTGTAGTTTCCGTCAAAACCGTTGAGGTAGGGGATTCATGGGTTCTCTAAATTTTTATGAGCAATCGTAGAGTTACCATGATTTAGCACTTTGGATCACAATGGAATTGGCGTAATTAAACAAATGAACCGGATTAAAAGAATTTGTTTGATCGAATGTTGTTGCTTTGTACTGTGAGAACAGTTCGCCTCTTATTTTGCTAGATAGTGTGATATCTATTCCTTGCTTGTTAGCATATTTTTCATGATAAAATTGATGATGTACATAATGCCAGAATTAGTTGATAATTAATTGGATAAATATAAAGAGGTATGAAAAAGATTCTGGTTCTTGTTATAATTTCATGTTGATCAAATTGGCATAGTAAGCATGTTTAATCTATGTGATAGCTTACTGATTTATTCATGTTGTTGGAACCAATGAATTGAATTTGTTAATTCAATATGGATTAAATAACTTGATTTATTAAATTTCTTGAAGGGTTCTGAGTTACCATCTTGTTGTGAAATAGGGCTAAGAGCCCCAATTATGTGGTGTTAGTTTTCACGCTGCTTTTGATGTGATGTTACCCTGGATGGGTGTTGTGATATGTGGAGGCAGGGAGGCCTTGGGGTTGTGGTAGAGGATGACGCCTAGGGTGGCAAGATGCATCGGTTTATGCATGTGGGTGTCGGGAGGACACCAGGGATGATGTTATGGGATGGATGTGATGGCTTGATGTTGGTGGTTTTGATTGGTTGTTTATCTGCTTTACTTTTCCCCACTGCTCAAGGCAGCTGGTCTTGATTACCCTTCATCCGAAAGAGGTGAAGACACGTGGGGTATTCCATGTGCTTTCCGAGTTTAGCCTCTCGAGGGAGAATGGGTCTACGCTCTTTCTATAGGGGGAAAAGACTCGACGGGTAGTATATATACTCACCGTGTTGAGCCCCCTTGTGTTTACTAGCATAGGATGTGTTTCTAGAATGTCTGCGAATATGGTAAAGTAATTCTGTAATGAATGATTGATTAAATGGTGATAATACATGGTGATAGAGATGCTGGAATTTAATGGTGATGTTGTAACTTTTAAAGGAACATTTGATATTGAATGTGATGCCAATGATGTTTAATGTGGTTTTGTTCATGGTTAAATAATGTGAAAATACATAATTAAATTAAAGTGGAATTGATGAAAAAGGTTATAAAGTGGCCTAATGAAGTTATTTAATTGGTTGTGTGCTTATAGGATACCTAGTCTTAGAAATAGCAGCCCGGAGTCCAAGAGACGTTAGCTGCAGTGGAGACTAAGACTAGGTTATGCCCATAGTGTGGTTGTGGGTTATATATATTCTGTACTTTTTGTGATTCTATATGCTACTTCACCCTGTCAGTATGGGAAACTGACAACCTGGGGATTCTGAGCCCTGGGGGGTGTTTTCCCCAACATTATGATGGGAGTATGAATGGCTGACTACCCCCTTTAGCCACGCTCTCTCCTCTTGGTAGATACTAGTGCCATTGGCACAACGGTTTGTTTTCCCCATATATGTGTGTAGAAGGTTGTAATGTCTTGTGGTTATTTCCACACAAATATTCTGGATATAGTATCCTATGGACTACTATAGGTGTAACATGTATATGCTGTGATGTCTTGAGGATCCTTACACGGCGTATGGGATGTAATGGCTTGAGGTATATTACCTGACAAATGATACACGTTATGTGGGCTGTGGTGGCTCCTGAAAACATCCTGGTTACTTTTGGTTGTGAGGACGGTGTGGTGCATAGACCAGGTGTCTGCGGGAAAGCCTTTATGGTGCACATGGTGCAGATTGTGGAGCAACGCCTAGGTGTATACGGGAAAGCCTTTGGAGAGAGATGCATAGTACGCATGTCGTTGGGGAAAAGCGACAAAACAATGGGGAAGTAGTAGCGGTATAACGACCCGTACTTTACATACATTGTTAATACTTTAAAATTGAAGCACACTTATTACAACATATCACAAAACCACAAAGGACCGTATAGGTATAGTGTCTTTAGAAACTGGGAAACATAAACAACTGGTTCATAAATCTTCTACAGTGTCTCCCATTTATTTCATCATATCTAGGGTCCCTTTTAGCATATTCTACTTAATATCCATCTTCCTGACCTGGGGAAAAGAAAACATAAAAGGGTGAGCTCAAATGCTCAGCAAGGGCAAATAAAGGAAATAAAAATCATATCATATCTTTTTGAAAATCATAACCTGCAAAAGAGCTCATAATATCTTAACATGGAATAAATCATAGAAGTGAAAATGAGATCCCCATAATCATAACATGAAACTTGAAACTTTGTGGCATGCACACATAATCATGGAAAATCATTTATTGTTAGTCATGACTCATTGCCAAGACTATCTTAGTGGACAAAGTCCCCTTCTGAACCGAGTCACCCTCGTTCCAGTCCTGTTTCACTGAACCGGTATAACCTACCGTTCCAGCCATGTCTATCTCATGAGACATAAAATCTTTACCCAATGCATTGGAGGGAGATATAGGTCCCACCCATTATATAATGAATCCTTTCTTATGTGTGCCACATAATCATAAACCATACATCATAGCGTAACCCATGTAATAAAAATGGGATTCTTAAACACATGACATCATAAAACAATTCATATAAGATAAAGGAATTCATAAAAATGTTTCCATCACAACATAATCAAATCCATGTAATAATAGGGATAAAAACAGAACCCTTTTATTATCTTTGATGGAAAATAATTTTGATAAAATACTTGAACTCCATTCTTGAGGAAAATATCCTTTCTACTTTAAAAACATTTTTCCTTTCATAACATGTCATACGACTTTAAAATAAAAGAAGTTGATTAAAAATAAACTTGAAAACTTGTAAAGGAAGCTTCTTGGAAATAATGTTTTAAAAATCCATTCATGCCGTATAAGTTAAAAAAAACATTCTTCGTACTTTTGTCAGAAAAGTCAAAAAGTACCTCGTACGACAAAAGATTCCTTTCATAGATGTTACTAAAAACTCACCAAAGGGTAAAAATGGATTTAAAAAATTGTAGGTGGATGGAAATAATATTTCATATTGATGAAACATGGATGTGGATGATAAAATACACCCCAGTAAATACTTACGAATAAACAATCTCGGATAAAAATGAGATTGTGATATTTCCCTTACCTTAGGTCCGATTTGCTTTGTACGTGTCCGAAGCTCCTGTATAATGGTTTAAATAATGTTATTGACTTATTCCAGAATCATACATATTGATATGATATCATATATGGTCATATTATTAGCTTCTTGTTAGTAATATTTCATTGTTACTTGTTACTCGGGTCTTTATTGCCTTTTGTTCTTATGCGTGTTTTGCCTAATACATTCTTATTCTTCTTTTAAGGTTATAGATACCTTATATACAGAATGGTATTAGTGTAACATATATAATATTTATTCATTCAATTCATTTATATAATTACTATGTAATGATGATCATGTAGAACGAGTCGCATCACATCGTGGAGACGGTATTCCGTACGTACGCACGAGTGATGATATCGTTCCTATGATCGTGGAACTGTATTGGAGTATATATATATTATTTCAGTATCAATATTACTTTATAATAATCATAAATAGTTACTCATTACACCATTATACCCATCCTTGTAAAGTGATGGTGGAAAAATAGATTACACCACGGCGTGGAGACGGTATTCCGTACGTACGCACGCGCGGTGATTTCATTTTTCCGTGGGATGGATAGAAGGTGAATTAGGGTTGTTTCATATTTATAATAACATATCAGTATGTAAGTAATACTGATGTTATTACTTTATCATGAAACAATTAAAGAAGAAGAAGTTGAAGAAGAAAGAAATTGAAAAGATCGGTAATGGATATTACCTCTTCTTTGGAACGCCTCTTTGAATCCTCCACTTAGGGAACTAAGATGGGTCTTTGAAGAAGACCAGGACCTCTAGGATTATTCTAGGGAAGTGGAGAGGAGAACATGGCAGGGGTTGGCCGAGCTTGAGTGCTCAAATTGGTGTGAGGAGGAGGGGGAGGAGGTGCCCTTTTATAAGGGAGGAGAGGGGCACCTTAGGAATATCTCAAAATATTATTTTATATTAAAGTCAAAATCGGTTTATAATGGTTCCAAAGGGTCTTATTTAGAATATAAAGTGGGTATGGGTCGAAATCCTATCAACCAATAGGATTTAGACAAGTTTAGGTTATTATTTTAACCTTATCAATTAGATTTAACTCTAAGTTAAATAATTTAACTTTTACCGTGTCTTTTTGTTTTCTTTCACTATATGGTTAATACACTTACTATAACATGCCAAACGAACCCCAAATTGTTTATTATTAATATATATATCCTTATCTAAGTCATTTTGCTGAACCGTAGATTTTTAGGAATAAAATAACAATTAATAATATAATATTTAATTTAAAAACTATTTTGTGTCAATTTTGACACTATTTGATATATGATTTTTGTGAAAGTCATAATAGAATTATATGTTCGAACCAAGTTGATTAAATCAACAATAATATATCATAGTCACCTAGAAAATTAGTGGAATTCATAAAAAGTCTCAAATTACATTTATTTTGGTGTTTATAACATCAATTATGTCAATATTTCATTAATAAGATAATTACTGCATCATCGTTGTGTCATAAATAAATTAAATTATTTAATGTCTAAAAATTACAAATAAAATACCATTATGTAGGAAATCTTTTTAGATTTCTAATTAATATTTATAGTCGAATTTATCTTATGTATAACCCCATATTAAAAATGATTTACTTATTAAACTTTGATTTTAACTATTTTAACCCTTCTTTAAATAAATTAATAATAAATGTCCTAATCTAATCCAAGTGGGCCTAAATGGTCATATTTTTATTCCTAAGTTTGTTTTTGGTCGAATTACACTTGTCAAATAGAATTAGGACATGTGTTAGGGTAATATTAATATCATATTTACCCTTAGTTACCCTATTTACTATTAACCGCGGTAAAAAAAAAGTAAAAAGTTACTATTCACCAAAAAATTATTTTTATCTCATTGAACCACATTTTACTTACTGATATCAACCGTGTATGTCGGATTTTTGAAATTACATTCACAGAAGCGGTAAAATTAAGTTTTATGCAAAATTCAGTTTTTAACCTACCACTTAGTGGTTTCACTATTCATCAAAAATTGAAAGTTTTCAGAAAAACACCAAAATTTCACCCTAGGCTAATTTCGATATTCTGAGTCAAAAAATGAAGTCCATTTTGAAAAATAAAATTTATAAAATTTCAAAAAGTGGTTATTACTATTCATAACAGCTAGTTTTAATAGCATATTGTTGTTTAGTGAAACTTGGTATTGCGTACGACGCAAGCTATCGAGGAAGGTCGCGATTGCGTGTAAAGCAAGCCAAGAAAGTGTTGTGTAGAAAAATATTCCTTTGATGATTCATATAACATAAAAGTCTCGGGTGTTACAAGCGGGGTACCCTTGATATACTTTTCTATGCAACATATTCGTGTATACATTACTTGGTGAGAGTAGCCATGGTGAGGTTTGGAACATAGTATACCTACATAAGGGATGAGTTATTTTCACTATTGTTCATTGTGCTTTAGCATGATTTCTTTACTTATTCATGAGAGGAATCGGGGAGGATCCTACTAAGTATACTGTTATACTCACTATACATATATAAACTGTTTTTCAGGTCACTTGTAGTAGGTTAGAGATCAAGATGATTACTACTAGTGTAACACCCCAGGTAATTAAAGAGTATGACATTTTCATATTTATCCATATTTGTGAATAAAATATTAATATGACTTTAAAGGGGACACTATGCTCAATGGCGTACCCATCACGCAACAATGAGTTTCGTGGAAATCTTACGTTGCACTCTAATAATAAAATAATATTATATTAAATAGTAGTTAACACCTAGTCGTTATAATGGCGGGAATGAACAGTACTAACTAAAAAATGATTATATATGTTTGTCAAATATTTTTACTTTTTACAATAAATGTTAGAGGATTAAAAATGCGAATGAATCCAATTTTAAGCGTAAACATTCTAATATTCTTTAAAAGGTCGATTAACCACCTTTTGATGGAGAACCTCTTTTAAATCCACTTTTTGACAATTTTATGTGTTATATTTGACAAAATAAAATTCTTCTTTAGAATCAGGATATCAAAATTTACTTTGTGTAAATTTTTGGTATTTTTCCGAAAAAGTTCAAATTTTAATGAGTAGTGAAAAATGTTGTATTTTAATTCAAAACCACTTTTTAATATAATTTATTTTTATGATTATATTATCTTTTGAATTGGTTTTAAAGTGAAATTAGAATATATTTTTACCATTTAATCAAATAGTTGTCGTTGGAATTAATTTCACTTTGAAATCGGACTTAAACTAGTGTCAATCTTTTGATACATTTTGTTTCATAAAAACACGCTATTTGTTTTGACAGCGGGAATTAATTATTAAATTAATTAATGCAACTTATATGTTTTGAATTTTTTAAAATAGACATCATTTTTTAATTCGGAATATCAAATATATCTTAGGGTGAATTTTTGGTAATTTTCGGAAAAACTTCAATTTTTGATGAATAGTGAAACCACTATGTGGTACTTATAAAAACTGATTTTCCGTTTAAATGAAATTTTGTCACCTTTGTGTTTTGAATTTTAAAAATCCTACATAAATGGTTTTCATTAAGAAGTAAAATTTGGTTCAATGGGATTAAAATAATTTTTTGGTGAAAAGTAACTAATTAAGTTTTTAATCGCGATTAGAGGTAGTTATTGTAGTTTAAGGTAAGAATAATGTTTTAATAAAATCAAATGACCTAGACACATGTCCTACCCTCATTGGATGTGTCATGGACGATCAAAAAAATCCATGGGTCAACTAGGGGACCTCATGGAGGCACGTTGGTTAGAAAATGACATAAATACCTTTTTATTTAATGTTAAAGTAAAAATGACACAAACATGAGATGTTTTACTAAAACAATTTTTATATGGGGTTATACAAGTCAGATATTTGACTATAAATAGTCATTGGAAATATAAAACGATTTCCTACATCATAGTATTTGTTTTATAATTTTTAGACATTAAATAAATTAAATCATTTATGACATCATGATGATGCAGCCATGACCTCATTATTTAACGATTTAAATAAAATGGAAAGATAATGTAATATCTAAGACCTAAATATGTCAAAAACCTATTGGATGGGTTGATTTAGAACCCTTATCACCTTATCCTCGAAAAAAATCAATGTGGGACCATTAAAATCCGAAACTCATTCTAAAATAAAGTAACATTTCTTTACTTTCCAAGAGTGCCCCTCCTCTCCTCTTATAAAAGGACCCCACCTATACCTCCTTACCCACACCTCTCAAGCCTTTGACTCAGCCAAACCCTGCCCATTTCATCTCTCCACATCCCTCTCTAACTCCTTTAAACCTCAATTTTGGAATAATCCTTTCCAAGGAAGCCTTTGAGCTCAAATCAAAGGAAGTTACCCGATTTAAAGGTAATGTCTTCACTTGTGTCCTTTTGTTTAATTTTGCTTCTCCAACCCCCTAAACTATTTTTATTCATTTATTTTGTAAAAAATACAGTATCTTTAATATACTAGGATGTTTTTATAAGATTTATTAGAGCTACACATACATACACCTACATCTAATGGTTAAAGAACATACTGTGTCCGTGGATGGCGAATTTCTGCCTCCCAAAAATGATGATTGTTCAACATTCTATTAACACCTTCAAAGGTGGCCATTAAGATGTCACTATATTTATATATGATATATAATATGTTTATGTTTTCTTTAGGATTCTGTATTTTTCATTTATGGCATACCTTTATGGTTTCCATTATTGGTATACCTGATATCTTCATTTTAGGAAGTGCGGACTACCGCCCCCTCAAAGTGATTTGATTCGTTAATGCCATATGTGGGACGTATAAAGGATGGAATTAATGGTATTAAATTTGTTATCCTAATGTAATTATAATATACCTTTATATCTTTATTATTTCATTCAATTGAATACAAAAAAAATGAAATGAAAGTAGCGTTCATGTGTACGTACGTCTTACTGCCTCCATGAACGGTACATTTCATTTCTTATCTCCAAATGTTATGTACTACTATAAGTACATATATATAATGGATATATACTTAATATATTACATCTAAATTATGGGTATCATTCTGGAATTATAATATATATATCTCTCATTTTGTTTTAATTCCAATAATATGGAAAAAAAATGAAAGTAACGTTCATGCGTACGTACGACCTACTGTCTCCATGAACGGTACATTTAATTTTTTATATAAAAATGGTATGGAATAGTATAAAACGAATATATACTATATATATATGATATTTAAAACATAAATACTATTTTGGAGATGATTTACCTATAACTTCATGGAAAATTCTCTTCCAATAAGTTCAATTTTTACTAATGTACTGAACATCGTCAAAAACATCTGATACGAACTCACTTTATTAACCAATTATTTTAACATTATAATATTTCATATGAAATGAATAATAATATTTAAATTAGGTCCTTAAGAAATTATAAATTGACCAAATTTTATTATTCAGGAGTTTAAAGAACGATCGAGTCATGTCGGACACGAGGTAAGGGATCCTACTCCTCTCTTTTTAAGTACACTCTTTTATGTAATTAATTTTAAGATAATATTTATTATGATTGGGATGTTCTTTTATATTAATCCTACTGTACTTTTTATGTTCATATGGTGAGAGACCCTATTTTGATCTCATCAATCCATTTTTGGAAGTTTTAAGTGGCGTTGTTAGGCTGCCGAGTTTTAGTAAGGGATTTTTCATCTCAATTTTATTCCCGTGAGATTTATGCTACATTTGCCACCATTTCCTTTGAGTGGTGTATATAATTCCCATTATTATACTCTTTGTGTAATATAATTTCATTTATGGGTACTTACATATTCATTGTATGACCCTTCTTCAATGGGGTGTACGTTTCGAAAGTCACCCAAGTCGGTAAGGGAACCTTTCACCCTCCTCTTTTTAAAAGACTTATTTTGTTATGTCTTTTAATTCACATACTATTATGTTGGGATATGTTCTTCTATATCCTTATTAATGTAAATTTTATGTCCAAGTGATGAGATACCCTTTTTATCTCTCATCAACTCATTTTATAAGTTTTGAAGTGACGTCGTTAGGCTGTCGAATTTCTGTAAGGGAACTTCTTAACCCACTTACAATTATTTGGGTTAAACCTCTAATTCTTGATTTTATTATGCCAAGATTATGTGTGGAATCTATATGTTGTAGTTTCCAAGTACCTTTGTGTGGATATACAATTTATATACATAATAATCTCATTGATAAATTCTTATGTCATTTAGACGGACTTGTATCAGAAATCACAACTCAATCTCATTTCATTGAGTTAAATATCTATGTCATTAGTTTTGTTTTTCCATTATTATGTGTGAACGACTTCTGATTTTTTTACAATTAATATCCACTTATATTTTGTATATTCGTATTTGTCACACATAATCATATAATTGATTTATCCTTAATCTAAGGATACCGACTTTGTAAGGGACTTCGTCTCAATCTTCTTTCATTGAGGCATATTTAGTTTTACACACAACTTTATCTTATATGGTGTATAAACCCCTTTGAATTTTAATTTTATTCAAACAGAATCTTTTTATACGAAGCGTTTTACTAAACTACAAAAAGGAATGTTTCTTTTAACGTACGCGGTGACAACGAACTTTTCCACCACCGCGAGTATTATTTGGTCTTTGGCTTCTCAACAAGCCGTAATGTTTTTTAAAATGAAATAAATACCATATACTCTTTTATGTATGTTGGTATTGAAAAATGGTTTTTATAAAGGATTTGTTATGTCGATATATTTAAGTGATATATTGTGATCAAAATGTGGAACTGTTTTCTTTCCATTATATTTGTTTAATGTCTTATGATTTTATAATGGTACTTGGAAATTATGACGGGTGGTGCCGTGAATACTAGGACGGGTGGTTACGTTATAACCTCCAATGCATTGGGTATGGAAGTCGGCTGTATGGCTATTCCATTAAGTATGTGTGGAAGTTGTCCGTATGGCTATTCCATTAAGTATGTGTGGAAGTCGACCGTATGGTTATTCCACTTAAGTATGTTTATGTCCCAAGTTACCTTTATATGTTATGTGATCTTTATATGGGTTTTATGGTAATATTTTGGTTACAGAAGGGTAAGTAATGAACTTTTATTCAGTGAAGAGTTTTTACTACTTCGAAAAGGAAAAATGTATTACTTTGATAAAGTCTACATGGTTTACTTATTTTTTTGAAAAACTAACAGTTTTTATTCTTTGTGTATCCCTTACTGAGCTTTTTTATGCTCATCCCATGTTTTTGAAATGTTTTTCACAGGACTTAACGTGGAATAGGGTCAAGGATGGGATCAAGGGAAAGTCATGCTACCTAAAACATGGAACTAGACATGTTTCTTTTTAAGAGTTTTTATTTTATGGAAACTTTGTAGAAGTTTCTACTTTGTAATCTTTTGAGATGTAATGGTTATGTCCTAATTCTCTAAAACTCTAAACCTGAAAAGATCCTCAATGTGAATTATTCATTTAATTCAATATTAAGTAAGGTTTAGGGCTGGGGTCTTATAGTTGGTATCAAAGGTTAGTTTAGATAAATTTAGAGGTTAGGGTATCCTCTAAGCATAAGTGACATTACCATAATGGTTAGGATTTCATAAAGAGTCCTAGTTTTAGATAAAGTTAATGAGTATATATTTATTAGTGTTTATCTTCCACATTAGTACATGATGGTTTTGTTGATATACTCACACTGACATTTCTATTTTTAGTGAATGGATGGATCTAGCAGGCACAAAAGAGGCAACAGGTTTGAGGGAAACTGTGGTGGTTATCTGATTAGGATACTAGATAAAATGGGGAATTCAATGAGGAAACTCGTGGTTGTTCTAAACCAACTATCAAGGAGTCATGATCAGCCACTTGAACCTTGGTATGTTCTGTAATTCATCATGTATGAGATGACCAATCGATGTTGAAGTTTAGGTAATAATTATAAAGGTAACCATTAGAGTTTATATGATCCTTACTTTTTAGGTAATTATGGGTTATTATATGATATGCTGGAAAATGAAAGGCATGAGATAAACTTGAGGTTAAAATATGTTATGATAATTTTTTGAAGATTTTATCTCGTTTTGGGGAATGTTTTAAAATTATATAGTTTTGGAAAAAAGACAACACGCAGACCGTGTGACAACCCGTCGCGTCGGACAAAGCTGCGGGAATCGAACCCACAACCAAAGTGCGACTGGTATTTATCGCCTACCACTAGACTACGTGAAGTCCCTGGTTAGTTTGACTAATTCGTTTTAGTTAGATGATTTTAGGAATCAAGAGAAATTTTATTTTGGGTTATCTATGGAAATGATTAACCTATCATGGGGGATATGTGATTAGGTTAATTACTTTTCAATACAAGACTTTAAGAGTAATTGATGTTATTTGGAGATAAGTGTTAATTTGTACCATGGAAGAATATGCGACTAAATCCTTCAAATATTTGGGTTTCAATATTAGTTTGGTTTACTTTGATGTATTTTATGGACAATTTGTTTATTGAATGGTCTTTGTTGAACTTTGGGTATTGTTTGATAAATTTTGGAGATTAAGAATAGATTTGTTTTTTTTAAAAAGGATTATCCTTTTTGGGTATTATCTGATATTGTACTAACCTTTTTGGTTTTGGTTTTGGTTAAGGTCTAAAGATATGGGAAGTATATAGTTCTCTTTTTTGGATTAGGTGATTCTCTAGAAGTTTATTATAGTACTCTTAATGTGAATAAGTCTTCCTAAATACTCGTCTTTTGGGGAAAGTATGAGTTTGTGTAAGAAATCTAGTAAATGTTGAAAGTAAACATGACAAGTAAGTATGTTTCCTAAAGATCAAAAATAAATTCCTCAATGAAGAGTAACTTAAAACAAAAGTGTTGTATGTTAACTTTTCCTACTGGGGAATCGAATACCGTTTAACCCATCACAAGTTTGTGATTCTCTTATGGTTAACTTTCTCCTAGACATTTTTACTATCACTCTCCATCAGAACATGACCCTTTATTTTTTTCCTCCATGTCCATATTTTCATACTTGGAATCCTAGTATGGGTTAACTCGGGTGACCTTTGTACTTATCTTTCTTTATTTTAAAGTGATTGTTTTACTGACTCTTGTTCCGATGTGGGATTTTCAATGATGTTTCCAAGCCCAATTTTAAAATTGCGCGGACGAAATTCCCAAAAGGGAGGAAGGATGTAACACCCCTGGTAAATAAAGAGTATGAAATTTTCACGTTTATCCATATTTGTGAATAAAATATTAATATCACTTTAAAGGGGACGCTATGCTCGATGGAGTACCCAACACGCAACAACGTGTTTCTTGGGAATCTTACATTGCACTCTAATAATAAAATAATATTATTTTAAATAGTAGTTAACGCCTAGACATTGTAATGGCGGGAATGAACAGAACTAACTACAAAATGATTATATATGTTTGTAAAATATTTTTACTTTTTACAATAAATGTTAGAGTATTAAAAATGCGAATGAATCCAATTTTAAGCGTAAACATTCTAATATTCTTTAAAAGGTCAATTAACTGCCTTTTGATGGCGAACCTCTTTTAAATCCACTTTTTGGAAATTTTATGTGTTATATTTGACAAACTAAAATTATTATTTAGAATCAGGACATCAAAATTTACTTTGTGTAAATTTTTGGTATTTTTCCGAAAAAGTTCAATTTTTAATGAATAATGCAAAATGTTGTATTTTAATTCAAAACCTCTTTTTAATATAATTTATTTTTATGATTAGATTATATTTTGAATTGGTTTTATAGTGAAATTAGAATATATTTTTACCATTTAATCCAATAGTGGTCGTTGAAATTAATTTCACTTTCAAATCGGACTTAAACTAGTGTCAATCTTTTGATACATTTTATTTCATAAAAACACGCTATTTGTTTTGACAACAGGAATTAATTATTAAATTAATTAACGCAAATTATATGTTTTGAATTTTTTAAAATAGAAATCATTTTTGAATTTTGAATATCAAATATATATTAGGGTGAATTTTTGGTAATTTTCTGAAAAACTTCAATTTTTGATGAATAGTGAAACCACTAAGTGGTACTTATAAAAACTGATTTTTTGTTTAAATGAAATTTTTCCACCTTTGTGTTTTGAATTTAAAAAATACGACATAAATGGTTGTCATTAAGAAGTAAAATTTGGTTCAATGGGATTAAAATAATTTTTTGGTGAATAATAACTTATTAAGTTTTTAATCGCGATTAGAGGTAATTAGTGTAGTTTAAGGTAAGAATAATGTTTTAATAAAATTAAATGACCTAGAAACATGTACTAACCTCATTTTATGTGTCATGGACGACCAATAAAATCCATGGGTCAACTTGGGGACCCCATGGAGCCACTTTGGTTGGAAAATGACATAAATACCATTTTATTTAATGTTAAAGTAAAAATGACAGAAACATGAGATGTTTTACTAATTTTTTTTTACATGGGGTTATACAAGTCAGATATTTGACTATAAATATTCATTGGAAAGATAAAACGATTTCCTACATCCTAGTATTTTTTTATAATTTTTAGACATTAAATAAATTAAATTATTTATGACATCATGATGATGTAGCCATGACCTCATTATTTAACGATTTAAATAAAATGGAAAGATAATGTAATATCTAAGCCCTACACATGTACAAAGAATATTGGATGGGTGTATTTAGAACCCTTATCACCTTATCCTCGAAACACATCAATGTGGGACCATTAAAATCCGAAAATCATTCTAAAATAAAGTAACATTTCTTTACTTTCCAAGAGTGCCTCTCCTCTTCTCTTATAAAAGGCCCCCACCTCTACCTCCTTACCCACACCTCTCAAGCCTTTGGCTCGGCCAACCCCTACCCATTCCATCTCTCCACATACCTCTCTAACTCCTTGAAGCCTCAATTTGGGCATAAACCTTTCCAAGGAAGCCTTTGAGCTCAAATCAAAGGAAGTTACCCGATTTAAAGGTAATGTCTTCACTTGTGTCCTTTTGTTTTATTTTGCTTCTACAACACACTAAACTCTTTTTATTAATTTATTTTGTAAAAAATACAGTATCCTAAATATAATAGGATGTTTTTATAAGAAGGATTATATCTACACTTACACACACCTACATTTAATGGTTAAGGAACATAATGTTTCTGTGGATGGCGAATTTCTGCCTCCCGAAACAATGATTGTTCAACATTCTTTTAACACCTTAAAAGGTGGACATTAATATGTAACTATATTTATATATGATATATAATATGTTTATGTTTTATTTAAGATTATTTATTTTTAATTTATGGAATAACTTTATGGTTTTCATTATGGGTAAACGCGATATCTTCATTTTAGGCAGTGCGGACTAACGCCCCCTCAAAGTGATTTGATTCGTTAATGCCATATGTGGGACGTATAAAGGATGGAATTAGTGTTATTACATATTTTATCCTACTGGAATTATAATATAACTTTATATATTTATTATTTCATTCAATTGAATACAAAAAAAAAAATAAATGAAAGTAGCGTTCATGTGTACGTACGGCTTACCGTCTCCATGAACGGTACATTTCATTTCTTATCTCCAAATGTTATGTACTATTATAAGTACATATATATAATGGATATATATTTAATATATTACATCTAAATTATGGGTATCATTCTGGAATTATAATATATATATATCTCTCTCATTTTGTTTTAATTCCATTAATATGGAAAAAAAATGAAAGTAGCGTTCATGCGTACGTACGGCCTACCGTCTCCATGAACGGTGCTTTTAATTTTTTATCTCCAAATGCTATGGAATAGTATAAAACGAATATATACTGGATATATATGATATTTAAAACATAAATACTATTCTGGAGATGATGTACCTATAACTACATGGAAAATTCTTTTCCAACAAGTTCAATTTTTACTCATGTACTGAACATCGACAAAAACGTCTGATACGAACTCACTTTATTAAAAAATTATTATAACATTATAATATGTGATATGAAATAAATAATAATATTTAATGGAGGTCCTTAAGCAATTATAAATTGACCAAATTTTATTAATGAGGAGTTTAAAGAACGATCGAGTCATGTCGGACACGAGGTAAGGGATCATACTCCTCTCTTTCTTTTTAAGTACACTCTTTTATGTAATTCCTTTTAAGATCATCTTTATTATGATTGGGATGTTATTTTATATTAATCCTACTGTACCTTTTATGTTCATATGGTGAGAGACCGTATTTTGATCTCATCAATCCATTTTTGTAAGTTTTAAGTGGCGTCGTTAGGCTGCCGAGTTTTCGTAAGGAATTTTTCTTCTCACTTTTATTCCCGTGAGATTTATGCTACATTTGCCACCATTTCCTTTGATTGGTGTATATACTTACCATTATTATACTCTTTTTATAATATAATTTCTTTTATGGGTACTTACATATTCATTGTATGACCCTTCTTCAATGGGGTGTACGTTTCGAAAGTTACCCATGTCGGTAAGGGAACCTTTCACCCTCCTCTTTTTAAAAGACATATTTTGTTATGTCTTTTAATCCACATACTATTATTTTGGGATATGTTCTTATATATCCTTATTAATGTAAATTTTATGTCCATGTGATGAGATACCCTTTTTATCTCTCATCAACTCATTTTATAATTTTTGAAGTGACACCGTTAGGCTGTCGAATTTATGTAAGGGAAATTCTTAACCAACTTTCAATTATTTGGGTTAAACCACTAATTAATAATTTTATTATGCCCAGATTATGTGTGGAATCTCTATGTTGTAGTTTCCACAAACCTTTGTTTGGATATACTATTTCTACACATAATCATCTCATTGATAAATTCTTATGTCATTTAGACGGACTTGTATCGGAAATCATAACTCAATCTCATTTCATAGAGTTAAATATCTATGTCATTGGTTTTGTTTTTCCATGTTTATGTGTGAATGACCTCTGATTGTTTTACACTTAATATCCACTTATATGTTTTGTATTCATATTTGTCACACAAAATTATATAATTGATTTATCCTTAATCTAAGGATACCGACTTTGTAAGGGACTTCGTCTCAATATCCTTTCATTGAGGCATATTTAGTTTTACACACAACTTTCTTTTATACGGTGTATAAACCCCTTTGAATCTTAATTTTATTCAAAAGAAATCTTTTTATACAAAGCATTTTTCTAAACAAAAAAAAGGAATGTTTCTTTTAACGTACGCACCGACAACGACCTTTTTCGCCGCCGCGAGTATTATTTGGTCTTTGGCTTCCTCAAAAAGAAGTAATGTTTTTTAAAATGAAATAAATACCATATACTATTTTATGTATGTTGGTATTAGAAAGTGGTTTTTATAAAGCATTTGTTATGTCGATATATTTAAGTGATATATTGTGATCGAAATGTGGAACTGCTTTCTTTCCATTATATTTGTTTAATGTCTTATGATTTTATAATGGTACTTGGACATTATGACGGGTGGTGCCATGAATACCAAGACGGTGGTTACGTTATAACCTCCAATTCATTGGGTATGGAAGTCTGCCGTATGGCTATTCCATTAAGTATGTGTGGAAGTCGGCTGTATGGCTATTCTATTAAGTATGTGTGGAAGTCGTCCGCATTGTTATTCCACTTAAGTATGTTTATGTCCCAAGTTAACTTTATATGTTATGTGATCTTTATATGGGTTTTATGGTAATATTTTGGTTACAGATGGGTAAGTAATGAACTTTTATTTAGTGAAGAGTTTTTACTACTTCGAAAAGGTGAAATGTATTACTTTGATAAAGTATACATGGTTTACTTGTTGTTTTGAAAAACTAACAGTTTTAATTCTTTGTTTATCCCTTACTGAGCTTTTTTATGCTCATACCAGGTTTTTGAAATGTTTTTCATAGGACATAACGTGGAATAGGGTCAAGGATGGGATCAAGGGAAAGCCATGCTACCAAAAACATGGAACTAGACATGTTTCTTTTTAAGATTTTTTATTTTATGGAAACTTAGTAGAAGTTTCTACTTTGTAATCTTTTGAGATGTAATAGTTATGTCATAATTCTCTAAAACTCTAAACTTGAAAAGATCCTCAATGTGAATTATTCATTTAATTAAATATTAAGTAAGGTTTAAGGCTGGGGTCTTATAACTAGCTTGTGGTTAGAGGAGCTGTTTGGGCTTGTGGTCACTGCCTTTATACTTTCTTTTGGGTACTTATAAGTTTCCCTTTCAGTTGTAGTACTTTTTCATGGAATTTCATATATGTACTTGGGATTCTTTTATATTTCAGTTATGAGTTGGAGTTGGTTGGTGTCTATCTTTTCTCTCTCTACTGCATTTGTTCTCTTAGAGGGTAATGCCTCCCAATTGTGTGTTTACTATACCCTCGGTGCTAGTCGCCAACCCGAGTCCTACTGGAGGTGGCACTCGGGGGTCATTATCTCCCTTCTCACATTGCCGGGCTAGGAGGGGTACACCTTGTGGGGAGGGGGTCGTGACAAGTTTATGAATTTAAATTCATAATTTCAAACATGTAAAATATATAACCTAAATTGAACTATTTATGCATCTAATCCTTAATCATAAAAAAATATATTTGAGGAAGTATTTTCTCAAAAATCAGTCATAATGGTTTGAAATGAACATGTGAATTATTGTATGAAAACCCCCCGGGAGTGTCCAACCAGGTGCGCTGTAAGGCATGTTGTCATGTACCATGATACCCCGTGTCAAGCCTGAAACTGCCAATATGATTTTTCACATTTATGTACATCTGTGATAGAACCACATCCACTTGTAGTATATATACCGACATGTATTTCTTGGAAAACACACATAATATCTATATTACCAAATTTTATGGATGCACTTATATACTGATCATCAAAGACTATCTTTGGGTAATGTTCTCTAATCAGAGTTATTTAAAATATAGTTTAAAAGGATTATACTAAACTTGCTCTGATACCAACTGTAATGCTCTGACCCTACTTTCCCATTGTCGGTGCATTATTACATAACATTGACAAGATCACAAGAGATCATGCCCCAAAAGACTGATCAGTTTAGTATCCTTGGAAGTACAAGATACATAAATTAGTTTTACATTACATTAGGAAGTAGAAAACCCCCAAAATTTTGTCACCCTTGAACACACTCATACCCATTGTCTATTCTTGAAGGTTAATCCTAATAAAATACTTTTCATCCAGGAAAAAAAATAAAACATAAGGGGTGAGCTCAGATTCTCAACAAGGATAACAATATAGCAGAAACAATCATAAATAAGCATAAACATTTATAGAAATGTCTATGGCCAAAACACAAGCCTTTTAGACTAAAACATAATCATAATATAGGAAAGATAAATCAAATAATTCCCTTACTTATTTACATTGCAATTAAACTAGTCGAATAATCACATGTACTTTCAGTTTATTATTTCATAACGATGGAATGCATAATGCCGGACATCAAAACCACATAGTCAAGGCCTCGTGCCTAGTATACAAATAAATGTTTTTTCAAGGCCTTGTGCTAAGCCACTAATTTGTCTCATTAGACCTACCGATGTATCGAGGGGTAATAGTGGTCCCCACTCGTCACTTATTACGTCCAATTCATTTCTCATATGAAATGATTGAAACACAACAAAAATATTCATATCAAAACTAACATATGAAATGTAAATACATTATCCAGAAACTATGAATGGTATAAAATTTCACATCCGTAGACATACATATCAAAAAACCTTCAATAAAATGTGGAAATATTGTATCATAATAATTTAACATCAAATGAGCATAAAAATCCAAAATGGTTGTTGACATATATGAAATCAATCCAAAAACTATTTGATTGAAATAACTCATTCTACTATAAAATATTTTAAAAGTGAATAAAAAATTTATTTTTAAAATAGTTTTATAAGCTTGTAATGGAATAATTGAAAGTGTTATAATGGCAGAAAATAGCCGCAACCACCATATAAGATAAAAAAACATTCATTCCTTAATTTATTAAAATGTGTCTTAAAGGACCTTATTTGGAAAATGGAGAAAATATTTAATTCAAAATATTTTATAAAAAGTAAAACAAGGGTATAAATGAAATTTATCCCATAGTCTATGAAATTTTAAAAATTTATTGAAATACATATTTAAGAAATAATGATGTGGATAATAAAGAAGCCCTACTTGATACTCACATATAAACAACCTCAGATAATTGAGATATTATTAAATTAACCTTTACCATGTACTTTTAAATAGTTGAGGGTACGTTAACATCATGTATAATAGTTAAATAATTGTTATTAAATTATAAAATAACCACAAAAATATTTATGAAATCATATATGATCCTCCAATATTGCTTTGTTAATAATATTTCATTATTATCAGTCTTTCAGGTGTTAACTGATTCATTTTTCTTTATATGTTGTGTTATGTAAGTCATGATTATAATGGATATGATGTATTTTATTCATATCCAGAATCATATTATGTACTTAAACATTATTTTTAATCATCAAATAAAATTTTTTTTTGAATGGTTACTATGGGGAACAATGTCTCATCGCATTGTGGAGACTGTAAGCCATACATACGCACGAGTGACAATATCATTCTATTTATGGTGAAATCAAATATAATTTAATGGTATATTATATATACAGAATCATAAAAATGTTATATTTATTATTTACATCTATTATACTCATTATTATACCTATCCAAATTAGGATGCGTTGAATATCAATCTACACCACGATGTGGAGACGGTAAGCCGTACATATGCATATATGGTGAATTTTTCATTCATAAGATGGATAGAATAATAAATATTGTTTAACTTATATATAATAACATCTTAGTATGTATACGGTACTATATTTATTATTTTGGTATGGAAAAAACAATGAAAGGGAATATTGAAGAAGAAAAGAACTTTGAATGAGGTGATTAAATAATTACCTCTTTTTCAAGTTCATCCTTTATATTTGAACAAAATGGATACCTAGGATGGATTTATGGTAAAATTAAAAACTCTAAGTTGAATTTAGGGTAGTTTGTAGGATACTGGAGTAGGTTTTTTCTGTGATAAATGGCTTTGGAGGTTCAAATATAAGATAAATGGAAATGCACTTTTATAAGAGCAGCGAGGGGCGCATTAGGAAATGTTTGAAATATTAATTTATTATAAAATAATTTTTGGTTTATAATAGAACCAAATGGATTTATTTTAAGGATAAGGTAAGGATTTGTCAAAAAACCCTCAACCAATAGGTTTTAGACAAGTTTTTGTAACCATTTTAACCTTATAATTTAGATTTAACTCTAAGCTAAATTGTTGCAATTTTACCATGTTTTCTTGTATTTTTTTATTACATGGTTAATAAAAATACAATAAAATGCTATGAAAAATTAATGTTGTTCATTATTTATATATATAACCTTATCTATGTTTTTTGGCCGAATCCTATATTTTTATGAAAATTATATCATTTAATAAAATATTATATGTTTTAAAAACTCATTTATGTCAATTTTGACAATATTTAGTAATTGATTTTTTTAAGTCATAAAAACATGATTAATTTGAAAAAAATCTTATATTATAGCCTAAACTTTCATAGTAACCTATAAAATTTTTGTAAGGCATCAAAAGTATTAATTTTCATTTATTTTAATTTTTATAATATCATTTATTTTAATCTTTCATTAATAAGGTAATTACCGTAATACCATTGTGTCATAAATAAATATAATTATTTAATGTCTAAAAATTATAAATAAAACACCATGATGTAGGAAATATTTTTAGATTTATAATTAATAGTTATAGTTGATTTTTTCTTATGTATAACCCTATATTTAAAATGGTTTAGTTATTAACAATTGAATTTAACACTTTTAACTTTTCCTTAAATAAAATATAATAAATATCCTAATCTAATCCAAGGGGATCTAAAAGGATCATATTTTTGTTATAAGGATGATTTTGGTTGAAATAAACATATCCAATAGAATTAGGATATGTTTTGGTTTTAATTATAATATCATTTTTTCCATAATTATTCTATTTACTTTTAACTGTTGTAAATAAAATTTAAAAGTTACTATTGACGAAAAAATATTATCATCCAACTGAACCACATTTTACAAACTGATTTCCACAGTGCCTCTCGAATTTTATAAATTAAATCCACCTATGCAGTAAAATTATGTTTTATATATATTAACCAATGTGCGTAGAAGGTGGGTAAAAGACGTAAAAAAATTAAATAAAATTATATATATATAATCTTATTATAAAATGACTCTAATGAACTATATTGGATTAATATAGGTATTATGTATCAATTTTTACATTAAAACAAATTTAAATTAAAATATTAATTATTTAAATAAAAAGTCAGTTTTAAATAATATCGGAGTGTTTTTCACTATTTATCAAAAAGTAAATGTTTTCTAAAAAAATAAAACAAATCACCCTAAGAAAGTTATGATATTTTTAATCAAACACTGAAGTCCATTTTTAAAATAAAATTTATCAACATTCAATGAGGGGTTATTACTCTTCATAACTACTTTTTTAAACAGCTAGTTTGATTGGTCGTGGTGTGCTAGAACTCGAGGTTTAGTACAACTCATGCTATTGAATTATTCATAGAGAAGCATATTGTGGAATCTTGAGTGTTACATTCTTCCATCCATCAAATAACTTCATCCTAGAAATTTCCATCATATTACTACATATAATGATTTGTGTGGTTCTTCATCATATGTTCCTCTAGTTCCCACACTGCCTCTTCCATTATATGGTTTCTCCAAAGAAATTTTACTAGACGAGTCGTCTGGTTTCTCAACATTTATTTATTTGTATCAAGAATCCAGATAGGATATTTACAATAAGACATATATGGTTCCAGTTCTATTTCATCATATGTGAGTACATATGATCGGTCTGGCATGTATTTTCTCACCAATGAAACGTGGAACACATCATGAACTTAGCAGAGATTTGGTGTCACTTCCAACTGGTAAGATAAAAATCCTATAATTTTTAGAATTTTCCAAAGGTCTAATTTACCAGGGACTTAATTTTCCATTTTTTCCAAATCATATAACACCCTTCCATGAAGATACCTTCACGAAAACAAGATCCCCAACTTGAAATTCCAAACAATTCCTTCATTTTTATGCATAACTATTTTGTCTACATTGAGCTTCTATGATAGGGGTTTTGGATAATATTCACCTTTTCTATTGTTTCCACATAAAATGATGGGCCTATGAGTTTTCTTTCACAAACATCATCCCAAAATGTTAGTGTGGAAATATCTTTTCATATAACACTTCATCTAGTTCCATCTGATTACATGAATGGAATCTATTATTATAGGGAAATTCTACCAGAGGTAAATACTGATTCCACATACCATGAAAGTTAATAAGAAAGAACTCAACATGTATTCATAGGTCTGAATAGTCCACTGTGATTTTCTATCAGTTTTAGGGTGGTAGGAAGTGCTCAAATGAAGTTAAATATCTTGGTATTTATAATGACTTTTCCAAAATCATGATTTAAAACGACGATCATGATTAGAAACAATCGATAGAGGTAAACCATGATGTCTTGAAACTTCATTAATATATAATCTTGCTAAACATTCAAGTAGAAAATTATCATTTATATAAAGAAAACGTGTTATCTTGGTAAGACGATAGATAATGACACATATTGAATCATTCTTTCTTGGAGTCTTTGGTATCCCCATGACAAATTTCATTGTAATATTATTCTATTTCTACTTAGGTATTGGAATAGGTTGCATGAAACCTCTAAGATGTTGTCTTCAAGCCTTCACTAGTTGAAAAACCATACGTGTTGACACATAATCAGGAATCAAAATCTTCATATTGTCCCACAAAAAAAGTTCCTTCAAATATCTATACATCTTAGTGCTACCGGGGTGTATGGAGAAATTATATCTATGGGAATCATCCAACACTTCTCTTTTTAGTTCAGTTATATCCGGAACACAAATCCTTTTTCCAAATTTCAAAAGTCCATCTTCATATACGATGTCAATCAATCTCCCATCATTCACAGCCTTAATTCTATTTGGAAACCCCTCATAATCAGTTTGATAACTTTTTATACATTCATGTAATGATGGTTTGGCAACCATTTGAAAAAGTATTGATGTTTCACCTTCCATGATTACTCTCATATTTATCTTTACTAGATCCCTAAACATAGGATCCCCTTCAACTCTCATCTTTTTCAGAACATTATTATTTTTTATTTTCGAAGCATTTTCCACCTTATTTTCCTTCCCTGGGTGGTAGTGTATAGTTCAATCATAATCCTTGGTTAGATAGAGCCATCACATATTCCTCATGTTGAGTTCACTTAGAGAGAAAATATACTTCAAACTTTTGTTATCAGTATATATCTCAAATTTTTCAACATTGACATAGTGTCTCAATATCTTAAAAGAAATGATTACAGATGCTAACTCAATATCATGAGTAGGATTATTTTGTTCATGAATTTTAGCTGCTTTGATGCATAGGAAATATCTCTATAAGTATGTATATGGACAGAACCAAGTCATTCATTTGAAGCATCACTATAAATAACAAACCCAACATTTCCTGATGGAAGAGTCAAGATAAGATAATAGACTAATATTCTCTTAAATTCATCAAATAATTTTTCACATTCTTTCTCCCAATCATATTTAACCCATTCACTTGTGATATTGGTAAATAGTTTATCCAATTGGGAAAAATTTTGAAGGAAAAGCCTATAGTAACATGAAAATCCAATAAAATTATGTACCTCAGTTATAATCATCAGTTCTGGCCATTCATGGATTACATTTTTCTTAGAAGTATCAATAGACATTCCTTCCTTAAATACAATATTGAAAAAAAATCTCTTAAATCCAACATTCACACTTTTTAAACTTCCCATCCAATTTATTTTTTCTAAGAGTCTTTAGAATAGTGCGAATGTGATTTTCATGATCTTCATAGCTTTTGGAATACACCAAGATATCATCAATAAATAACACTACAATTTCATCTAGACATTCCTTGAAAACTATTTTCATTTGATAAATGAAAACATAGGGTGCATAAGTCAGTCCAAAATTCATTCCAGTAAACTCGTAATGCCCACACCTGATTTGAAATCCCGTCTTTGAAATGTCTTCCTTTTTCATGCACAACTAATAGTATCCAAATAAAAGGTCAATATTTGAAAAATATTGATCTCTATAATGTTGATAAATAAATCATGAATGTGAGGTAGGGGATACATGTTATTTATTGTAATAACATTGATCTCCCAATAGTTAATCCGCAACCTCATAGATCCATCTTTCTTCTTAACAAAAAGAACAGTGGCTCTCTATGGAGAAACACTACGGAGAAAAAATCCATTATTACTCAATTCCAATATTTCTTTCTTTAGTTCCACTAATTCCACAATGGCCAATAAAAAATGGGTCTTCAATATGGGCCTCGATCCATGAATTAATTCAATGGAAATTTCAATTTACCATTCTAGAGTATTTCATGGTTAATCCCTTTGAAACACATCAACATATTCTTAAAAAATACTTAAATATTCTATTTGAACATTCTTTTCATTGCCGATAGTTATTTCACTCACTTTATCACAAATAATTGAATTAAATAGATCTACTAGGGGTGGATCTACACAAGAATCTGATGGTGATGTTTTTTCTCTAAAGATAAGGTATTCCTTGTAATCATCAAAAAGTGTAACCTCCTTATTCTTATAATAAATTTTCGCATCATGGTCCGAAAGCCAATCCAAATCGAGTATTATATCAAATTAAATAATGGGTATGACAATAAGGTCATCAGATAAATAATATTTATATTCCATAATAGTAACCGATTGACAGAACATTGTTGTAATGATTCATCCCTTATGAGTTTTGACTGAAAACTATATTGTTAATTAAAATTGGATATATATAATTTTCATAGACAATATGGGATGATATTAAAGAATACAATTATATAGAATCAAGTAATGCATTGCCTACATTTGAGGAAACAATTAAAATAACTACCATTGTGTCATTAGGAACGTCAACCTCTATAGTAATGATCGCACAAGCATTGTGGTTCTCCCTTAGACTTTTCTGAGGCATGTTTTTATGGATCATAGGATATTATTTTCCATAATTTCCCATTTCTCTACTATTTTAGCATTAAACATTGACAAAATATTTCTTTGACTTACAATCTTGAGTTTGATGGCCTTTTCCCCACACATGTACGAAACTTCTATCCCCTTCAGATAAGTACTAGAGTGTTTCTTCCCACATTTACTACACGTTGGAAAGTCAACTTTTCCCTTTTCCCCATATTATCCTTTTTTCAGAGTGTTCAGAAGATCTATTCATATCTTACTTCTCATTAAATTCATAATACATAGGGAATTCATTTTCAGTATTGATAGCACATGAGACTATATCTTTGTACGATGAGAAGGATTATTAGACTAATGCTTGACAGAAAAATGGTAGTAACCCATCAAATAATCGATCAATCATACTTATTGTGTTACATATAAAACCGGAAACATGCCTTGCTATCCTTTTAAAGATACCCTTATACTTTGCGACATTCTCATCTTCCATTTTCCCCAGACTCATAAATTTACATTCCATATCGGCATGATGTTAATGATTAATCTAGTTTTCAACTAAAACCTCTTTCAACACCCTATATTTGATATCTGATACTTATTTCATACTAATTTTTGTTTTTAATTAATGACCACCAATGATCTTCATCTCCTATGAGGCGATAAATTGCCATGAAAAAAGTTTCCCTTTTGCTACTCCCCAAAGCATGAAATATTTTCTCTGTGTAACATATCCATTTCTCAGCTACAAATGAAATTTTTGTCTCATTGAATGCTGGTGGTTGTTTCCTCCTGATGTGGTATAAGATTGATCCTCTAGGTTTTGGATCTAGGTTCTCGATATGGGTAAGTTTATTATTTATAGCCTGAGTGAGTTTTCCCAGTATGGTTATAAGCTGATCAGCACCAGTTGCATCACCATCCCCACTATAATTATCTTGAGTAGGAGGGAAATCCGTAAATGGATTATCTTTATAGATATGGTTTCCATTCCTTCTACTAGGTGATATTTCAATACAGTGGAATTCAATATATTAGTTTATAATTCAAAATGTATAATTCCAATATTGTAAAATACTTAACATAAATTGAAAAGTTTATGCATATAATACTTAATCATAAAAATGTTTTCTTTGAGGAGGTATTTTCTTATAAATCCTTCATAATGGTTTGTAATGAAAATGTGAATTATCCCAGGAAAAACGCCAAAGAGTGTCATACCAGGTGCACAATAAGGATAGTTGTCATGTTCCAGGATACCCCGAGTCAAGCCTGAGACTCCTTGAGGGAGTTTTCACTTATAGGTACATCTATGATAGAACCATGTCCACTTGTATTATGTAGACATGGACATATTTATTAAAAGACCCCTATAATGTCTCCATTACTGAAACTTTTGGATATTCGTCTATTTTAATCCTCAATGTCTATCATAGGGTAATGTTCTCTAGTTATTGGTTTTCTAAATCTAGTTTTCAAGGTTTGTAATAAACATTCATTGATACAAATTGTAACACCCTGACCCTAGTTAACCAGAGTCGGTGCATTATTACATAACATTGGCACGAACACAATAGATCATGTCCTAAATGACCGATCTATTTATTATCCTTGGATGTACTAGATACATACATTATTTTTACATTACATAAAGAAATAGAAAACCAACAACATTGAGTCCCCTTTGAACACACTCATATACCTTAGTATATTCATGCAGGTTAATCACAACAAACTTCTTAACATATGGATAATAATATAAAACCTAAGAATGGGGTGAGCTCAGATTCCCAATAAGGATAACAATATAGAAAAAACAATAACAAATAAGAAAATAAATTTAGGGCATTGTATATGATAAAAAACAAGCCTTTTAAACTTAATAATCATCAAAATATGAAAAATATAAATCAAATAATTCCATTTACTTATTCACATGGATATTCTACTAGTTGAATAATAACATGTAATATCAATAGCTAATTTTATAATGTTGAAATGCATAATTTCAGACATCATAACCACATAGTCAAGGCATCATTCCTAGAATATAAATAAAAATTTTGTCAAGCCCATGTATGAAGACACTAATTTGTCTTATTAAACCTATCGATGCATCTAGTGTAACACCCCATGCTTCTACAATACGCTTCTCTTTGAATAATACGATAGCATGTGTTGTACGCAACATCGAGTTCTAACACACCACAACCAATCAAACTAGCTGTTATGAATAGTAATACCTACTTTTTGAAATTATATATATTTTATATTTCAAAATGGACTTAATTTTTTATTTTGGAATATTGAAATTATCCTAAGATGAATTTTTGGTATTTTTCTGAGAACTTCCAATTTCTATGAATAGTAAAAAATACTTAAAAACAACTTTTTTAGTCAAAATAATTTATAGTGATAAATTATATTATTGAGTGGTTTTAAAATATAATTTGAATATATTTTTACCATTTTATCCAATGGTGTTCATTAGAATTATTTTCACTTTGAAATTGGACCTAAACAATTGTAAATCTTTTGATATATATTGTTTCTTAAAAACACGCTATTTGTTGTGACAGCGGGAATTAATTATAAAATTAATTAATTCAACTTATATTTTTGGAATTTTGTAAAATAGAAATAATTTTTGAATTTGGAATATCAATTATATCTTAGGGTGAAATTTTGGCATTGTTCTTAAAAACTTCAATTTTTTGATGAATAGTGAAACTACCAAGTGGTAGTAAAAAAACTGAATTCTTCATAAAACTTAATTTTACCGCTTCTGTGAATGGAATTTCGAAAATCTGAGAGACACGGTTAATATAAAGAAGTAAAATGTGGTTCAATGAGATGAAAATAATTTTTGGTGAATAGTAACTTTTTACTTTTATTTACCACGGTTAAAAGTAAATAGGGTAATTAAGGGTAAAAATGATATTAATATTACCCTAACACATGTCCTAATTCTATTGGACAAGTGTATCTCGACCAAAAACAACCCTAGGAATAAAATATTATCATTTAGGTACACATGGATTAGATTAGGACATTTATTATTATTTAATTCAAAGAACAGTTAAAAGAGTTAAAATCAAAGTTTATTTACTAAAACATTTTTAATACAGGGTTATACATAAGATAAATTTGATTGTAAACATTTATTAAAAATCAAATAATATTTCCTACATAATGATACTTTATTTATAATTTTTAGACATTAAATAATTTAATATATTTATGACACAATGATGATGCAGTAATTACCATAATAGTGAAAAATTAGACTAATTGATATTATAAATACCCAAATAAATATAATTTGAGACTTTTTATGAATTAAACTAATTTTATAGGATAATGTGACATATTTGGATTGATTTAATTTACTTTTTTCGAAGTAATCATTCTGTTGTGAGTTTCACAAAAATCAACTATTGAATAGTGTCAAAATTAACATAAAAGAATTTTTAAAACAAATATTATATTATTAATTGATATTAAATTCCTAAAAATATATGGTTCGGGCAAGAGACTTATATCATGATAGGTGTATCATTAATGGACCACTTGGGGGTATCTTGGATGTATATAGTAAGTTTAATAACTATATAATATAAAAATACAAAGTGACATGGTAAATGTCAAACTAATTAACTAAGAGTTAAAACAAAAAGATAAGGTTAATATAGTAACCCAAATCTATCTAAATTATATTGGTTGAATGGTTTTCAACCTATCCCCACCTTAAAATTTTAATAATCAACTTTGGTTCCATTAGAAACCGAATATGAATTTATTATAAATTAATATTTCTAGTTTTTCAAAGGTTCCCCTCACCCCTCTTATAAAAGGGCACTCCTCCTTCTCATTTATTCACACCATAAAAGGATTTTGGTTCGGTCAAACCCTGACCAAATACTCTCTCAACTTCCCTCACTAAAAACTAGAGGCCTTAGTTTGATCAGAAAGCCAATCTATGGAGCCCTTTTGATCAAATCAAAAGGAATAACCTGAAGAAGAGGTAGTGTTTTCACCACCCCTTTTCAAGTTCCTTTCTTCTTCCACTTATTCTTTCTTTGTTATTACCATTATAAAATAATAACTCCAGTATCTTATACATACTGTGATGTTATTATAAATATGGTACAACCATATTCACTATTCTATCCACCCTTTGAATAACATGTCACCATACGTGCGTACGTACGACTTACCGTCTCCATGTCATGGAGCAATTGTTATTCAATATATTATTATTTATATGGGTATAATAATGATGTATAATTAATGTAAACAATAAATATAACATTATAATTATTCTGTATATATAATATACCATCCAATTATATATTATTTTACAATAAAAAAAATGATATTGTCGCTCGAGCGTACGTACGGAATACCATCTCCACGAACGCGATGAGATTCATTCTCCATCATATCTATTCATGTATAATTATCATTTTATGATTTAAAAATAATGTTTAAGAACTTTATATCATTATGTATATGAATAATATACAACCTATCCATGACAAACCTGGCTTACGTAACAAAACATATAAAAGAAAACGAGTTAATTAACACCCGAAACAACGACAATTCTAAGATATTATTAACAAAGCAACATTAAAAGATCATATATGATATAATATTAATGTATATGATTCATGAATAATTTAATAACAATTATTTCAACATTATACAGGAGGTTAAACTACCCCCAACCAAGGAAAAGTACAAGGTAAGAGGTTTCTTATCTCACTTATAATTCCGTGGGAATTCCATTGTTCACCACTTATGTGGTGTGTGTACTGCCCATGTTTGTATTCATTGTGTAATATACTTTAATTCATGTATATTTACATCATAATTGTATGATCCTTCTTTCATTAGTGTATGTTTTTTATGTTACCAAATCAATAAGGGAATTTGAAATTTCAATTTCCACTCATTCCACTTTACGCTTGCTTCATTGATTATTTTACTCCAAGATTATGTGTGGAATAACTATTCATTTGATTATGTCATAATTTCCACTCCCCTTTCTGTGGATATACTTTTTATACACATAATCACTCCATTGATAAATTCTCAAGTCATCGGTATGAACTTGATAAGAGTAATTTTTACTCAATCTCGATTTGTTGAGATAAACATCCAATTCATTGGTGTCGTTTTTACTAGAATATGTGTGAATGTCCCTTGATTGTTTTACACTGAATATCCAATCATATTTAGTGTATTTATATTTTTCACACATAATTATGTCATTGATTTATCCTTAACCTAAGGATATTGCCTTTATGAGAGATTTCATCTCAATTTACATTCCATTGAGACATCTTTGTTGTTATACACCAAATCACTTTTATTTGGTGTATATAATGTACTTTGACATAGTATATCATGAATCCCTTTATTCTCATGATATTAAAAAGTTTTTATTAACTCTAGTATTTTTATTCAAGTGTCTCTCTTTTGGTTAGAAACTCTAACTAAAATACCATTTTTAAATGTTTTAAAGACTTATTCTTCTAAATCTTTCTCATTAATGTCCATGTTTTAAAAAATGGTTTTAAGGATTTATTTATATGGACATTAAAGTTTTAAAATTAAAACTCATTTTAAAAGTTTCAAAGTGATATGGGACACTCTGATTCAAAAATCTATTTTTAAATGGATTCTTGACAAATAGTGTGACTTTTAAATTATTTCAAGAAAAAGGGGGATATTTCTCTCAAATAGTTTTGATGATTATTTTAATCTATGTCAACATAATTCATTATTCATGATTGAGGTTAATGTGATACAATACAATCTTTCATATTGTATCGAATGAGTTATTATTGACTGTGGATGTGCTATTTATATACCATTCATGGTTTGTCGTTAAAGTATTGACATTTCGTATGCTAGTTTTAATACGAATGTTTATGTTATGTTTAAACCTATTCATATGAGTAATGAATTGGACTTAATATGTGACGGGTGGAGCCTGCTATAGCTCCTCGATGCATCGTTAGGTCTCATGAGACAAACTAGTGTCTTGGCACAAGGCCTTGGCAAAATCTTATTTGTAGTCTTGGCACGAGGCCTTTGCTATGTGGTTATGATAGTCTGGCATTATGCATTCCATCATTATGAAAGTGGTTATTGATATTGCATGTGATCATTTGACTAATAGAATATCCATGTGAGTAAGTAAATGGAATTATTTTAGTTTATCTTTTCCATTTTATGCTGAAGTTCAATTTTAAAAGGCTTTTGTTTTAGTTATAAACTGCCTTAAGTGTTTATGCTTATCTATGAAAGATTCTTCTATAATGTTATCCTTACTGAGCATCTAAGCTCACCCCTTTCAATGTTTTATTTTTCCCAGGATTATGAAGAAGTAATTTATGAATGACCTGCAGGGATAGTATGAGGGGATATGAAGACAAGATGTTGTTGTAGTTTTTTTACCTTATGATGTAATGTAAGACTTATGAATATATCTAGTGTTTCCAAGACTACTAAACTAATCGGTCTATCGAGACTTGATCCTTTGTGATCATGCCAATGTTATGTAATAATGCACCGACTCTGGGTATCTGGGGTCGGGGCGTTACAGTTGGTATCAGAGGAAGTTTAGTACAAACCTTGGAATCTAGATTTAGATAAACTCTGATTAGAGAATGTAGAAATAAGATAAAATTTGAGGATTAGTATAGAAGAACTTCAAAGAATTTTGGTATTGTAGAGATTTTGTGAGTTTTCCGAGCAATACATCCCTGTCTGGATACGAGCAGGTAGAGGCGGCTCTGGCACAAATGTACCTAGGGGTAAAACCCGAAAACACCACTTTGAGCTAGACTCGAACGGGAACTGGTGCATGACAACGGGCCTTGCTGCTCTCTTGGTTACGACACTCCCGGGGGATATGCTTAGGATAATTTACATTTTCTTTACAAACCGATTTAAAGTATTATATATATAAGATGAGAGTAAATGACCTTGGTTAATCCTATTGTGTTTCAAATTGAGAATATGGTGACATGTTAATCTCTAAATGATTGTATGACTACTATTACTCACACAATTCTTTCTGGTTTTAGTCAATGGTTGGATTCCAAGGAAGTCATAGTGACTTTGAGAATGATGTACAAGGTGGGAACGGTTGTGGCAATGAGCAACAAAATGGAATGTTGATAGGCGTAAATGATATCGTCTTTATGCCAAATCAATTTTCCAAAAATATGATCAAAAAAATATATATTAACCAATTACCGGACTCAACAAAGAAGAGGAAGGTGATGAATGATAAGAGCTCTAGTAATGGAGACCATGGAGAAAGAAATCCTCAATTTCCATCATGCAGGAAATGTGGAAGGAGACACCCAGGAATGTGTCTCAATGGGACAAAGAAATTATTTACGTGCGGGAAGGAAGGACATAAAGTGAAGAATTGCTGAAGAAAAATGAAGAGTACTATGGAAGAAGATAAAAATGGTCCCAAGAATCCATTTACAGTCATTTTCCGTAAATGTAGGGGACCTGGCCATTACCCGAGTGAATTTCCTATTCTATAGGATATTTTCTTGGTCAGAGAAGAAGCTATGTGGAAATAAATGGTTGGATAAATGTTTAAAAATTATTAGTGATCCTTGTTGAAGGGTTTACTTTGGAATAATTTTCTCTTGTATTTTTAAACCTAAAGTTTTCCATGTGAGAATGATATTTATGGAAGAATAATCTTTTCCCTTGTGGATATAGTTATAAATAACCATTTGCTTTTATATGATCATTGGGTTTGAGGCAATTAAAAATTATTATAATTTGGGATGAAAATGCAAGGTATGAGATAACATTTGTGGTTAAATTATGTTATGGTTATTTTGAGGAATTTATCTCATTTTGGTAATGTTATAAAATATAGTTTTTGAAAAAGGACAACACGTAGACCGTGTGACAACCCGTCACGTCGGACAAAGCTGTGAGAATCAAACCCACAACCAAAGTGTGATTGGGATTTATAGCCTACCACTGGACTACGTGAAGTCCCTAGTTAGTGTGACTATTATTTTTAGTTAAATGATTTTATTGATCAATAATAATTTGATTTGGGATCTTATGTCTTATCAAATGAATACATTTAGTATAGTAAAATGATTTGGTGATTAAGTGATAAATGTTATTTTGGAAGTTGTTCGCTTTGTTGAGAACAATATATTACAAAGAAAAATATAGTAGTATGGGATTTCATTTGAGGAGTAATGGTGGATTTTTGTCTAAGTTTTTATTATGGATTTATAATGATTTGGGTTATTTATGGAAATGATTAGGTTAATTACTTTTAAGTGCGTGAGTTTAAGAGTAATTAATGTCATTTGGAGATACAATTTAACGTGGAAGACTACACTCTTAATAAGTTTTGGTTTTCAATATTAGTTTTGATTATATTAAAGTATTTTAAGGACAATTGATTATTGAATGGTAATTATTTAACATTGGGGTATTGTTGGTTTAATTTTGGAAATTAAGATTAGTGTTTATTTCTCTCAATGAATATCCTTTTGGGGGATCATTAGATCTTGTACTAACCATTTTGTTTTTGATTAATCACTAAAGACAATGTAAATATATAGTTCATCCTGCATGGATCATGTGATTCTATAGAAGTTTATTCTAGCTCTTCCATTGTGACCAAGTCTTCTTGAATACTCATCGTTTAAAAAAAATGAGTTAGTGGTGGAAATTTATTAATGAATGAAACTCTACCAAAAATGTAAGTATATATCTTTATATTCTTAGTCAATATCATAAATGAATGTAACCTAAAACAAAAAATGATGTCTGTTTACTTTCCTACTAGGAGACTAATGGTCGTTTGTCCCAACACAAGTTTGTAGTTTTATTATTGTTAAATTTCTCCTGATCATGATTTCTATCCCTCTCCATCAGAACTTGACACTTAGTTTATCATCCATATCCATATTTTCCTACATTGAATCCGAGTATGGGTTATCTTGGTTGACATTTATACCTCTCTTTCTTTCTTTTAATGTGATAGTTTTATTGACTCTTTTTCCGATGTGGGACTTTCCATTATATTCCCAAGCACAATTTTAAAAAAATTGCGAGGACGCAATTTATTGAAGTAGGGAAGAATGTAACACCCCATGCTTCTACTGTACGCTTCTCTTTGAATAATACAATAGCATGTATTGTACGCAACATCGAGTTCTAACACACCACAACCAATCAAACTAGCTGTTATGAATAGTAATAACTACTTTTTGAAATTATATATATTTTATATTTCAAGATGGACTTCATTTTTTGTTTCGGAATATCAAAATTATCCTAAGATTAATTTTTGGTATTTCTCTGATAACTTCCAATTTCTATGAATAGTAAAAAATACTTAAAAACAAATTTTTTAATGAAAAAAATTTATAGTGATAAATTATATTATTGAGTGGTTTCAAATTATAATTAGAATATATTTTTACCATTTTATCCAATGGTTTTCATTAGAATTAATTTCACTTTGAAATTGGACCTAAACAATTTTAAATCTTTTGATATATATTGTTTCTTAAAAACACGCTATTTGTTGTGACAGTGGGAATTAATTATAAAATTAATTAATGAAACTTATATGTTTTTAATTTTGTAAAATATACATCATTTTTGAATTCGGAATATCAATTATAGCTTAGGGTGAAATTTTGACATTGTTCTGAAAAACATCAATTTTTGATGAATAATGAAACTACTAAGTGGTAGTTAAAAAACTCAATTCTTCATAAAACTATATTTTACCACTTCTATAAATGGAATTTTGAAAATCCGAGAGACACTGTTAATATCAAGAAGAAAAATGTGGTTCAATGAGATGAAAATAATTTTTTGTGAATAGTAACTTTTTACTTTTATTTACCACGGTTAAAAGTAAACAGGGTAATTAAGGGTAAAACTGATATTAATATTACCCTAACACATGTACTAATTATATTGGACAAGTTTATCTCTACCAAAAACAACCTTAGGAATAAAATATTATCATTTAGGTCCACTTGGATTAGATTAGGACATTTATTATTATTTAATTAAAAGAAGAGTTAAAAGAGTTAAAATCAATGTTTATTTACTAAACCATTTTTAATATAGGGTTATACATAAGATAAATTCGATTGTAAATAATAATTATAATGATAATAAGATTTCCTAAATAATTATATTTTATTTATAATTTTTAGACCTTAAATAATTTAATTTATTTATGACACAATGATGATGTAGTAATTACCATAATAGTAAACAATTAGAATAATTGATATTATAAATACCCAAATAAATATAATTTGAGACTTTTTATGAATTAAACTAATTTTATAGGATAATATGACATATTATTATTGATTTAAGTTACATTTTTCTAAGTAATCATTCTGTTATGAGTTTCACAAAAATCAACTATTGAATAGTGTCAAAATTGACATAAAAGAATTTTTAAAACAAATATTATATTATTAATTGATATTAAATTCATATAAATCTAAGGTTCGGCCAAGAGAATTATATCAAGATATATGTATCATTAATTTACCACTTGGGGGTCTCTTGGATGTATATAGTATGTTTATTAACTATATAATAAAAAATACAAAGTGACATGGTAAATGTCAACCTAGTTAACTAAGAGTTAAAACTAAAAGATAAGGTTAATATTGTAACCCAAACCTGTATAAATTCTATTGGTTGAATGTTTTTCTACCTATTCCCACATTAAAATTTCAATAATAAACTTTTGAGCCATTATAAACCGAATATGAATTTATTATAAATAAATATTTCTAGTTTTTCCAAAGGTGCCCCTCACCCCTCTTATAAAAGGGCACTCCTACTTCTCATTTATTCACACCATAAAAGCCTTTTGGTTCGGCCAAAACCTGACTAAATACTCTCTCTACTCCCTCACTACAACCTAGAGGCCTTAGTTTGTTCCGAAAGCCATCCTAAGGATCCATTTTCATCAAATCAAAAGGAAGAACCCGAAGAAGAGGTAATGTTTTCACCACACCTTTTCAAGTTCCTTTCTTCTTCCACTTATTCTTTCTTTGTTATTACCATTATAAAATAATAAATCCAGTATCTTATATATACTGTGATGTTATTATAAATATGGTACAACCATATTCAATATTCTATCCACCCTTTGAATAACATGTCACCATACGTGCGTACGTACGGCTTATCGTCTCCACGTCGTGGTGTAATTGTTATTCAATATATTATTATTTGGATGGGTATAATAATGATTTATAATTCATGTAAAAAATAAATATAACATGATAATGATTCTGTATATATAATATAATATCCAATTATATATTATTTTAATATCAAAAGAATGATATTGTCGCTCGTGCGTACGTACAGACTACCGTCTCCACGAATGCGATGAGATTCATTCTCCATCATATACATTAAAGTATAATTATCATTTGATGATTTAAAAATAATGTTTATTAACTTTATATAATTCTGGATATGAATAATATACAACCTATCCATGACAAACATGGCTTACGTAACAAAACATATAAAAGAAAACGAGTAAGTTAACACCCGAAACAACGATAATTCTAAGATATTATTAACAAAGAAATGTTAAAAGATCATATATGATATAATATAATGTATATGATTCATGAATAAATTAACAACAATTATTTCAACATTATACAGGAGGTTAACCTACCCCCAACCAAGGAAAAGTACAAGGTAAGGGGTTTCTTATCTCACTTTTAATTCTGTGAGAATTCCATTGTTCACCACTTATGTGGTCTGTGTTCTGCCCATGTTTGTATTAATTGTGTAATATACTTTAATTAATGTATATTTACATCATCATTGTATGATCCTTCTTTCATGGGTGTATGTTTTGTATATTACCAAATCAATAAGGTAATTTTAAATTTCAATTTCCACTCATTCGGATTTACACTTACTTCATTGATTATTTTACTCCAAGATTATGTGTGGAATAACTATTCATTTGATTATGTCATAATTTCCACTCCCCTTTATGTGGATATACTTTTTATACACATAATAACTCCGTTGATAAATTCTCAAGTCATCGGTATGAACTTGATAAGAGTAATTTTTACTCAATCTCGATTTGTTGAGATAAACATCCAGTTCATTGGTGTCATTTTTACTAGAATATGTGTGAATATACCTTGATTGTTTTAAAATGAATATCCAATCATATTTAGTGTATTTATATTTGTCAAACATAATTATGTCGTTGATTTATCCTTTACCTAAGGATACAGCCTTTTTGAGAGATTTCATCTCAATTTACATTCCATTGATACTTCTTTGTTGTTATACACAAAATCACTTTTATTTGGTGTATATAATGTACTTTGACATAGTATATCATGAATCCCTTTATTCTAATGATATTACAAAGTTTGGATTACCTCAAATATTTGTATTCAAGTGTCTCTCTTTTGGTTAGAAACTCTAACTAAAATACTATTTTTAAATGTTTTAAAGACTTATTCTTCTAAATATTTCTCATTAATGTCCATATTTTAAAAAATTGTTTTAAGGATTTATTTATATGGAAATTAAAGTTTTAAAATTAAAACTCCTTTTAAAAGTTTCAATGTGGTATGGGACACTTTGATTCAAAAATCTATTTTTAAATGGATTCTTGACAAATAGTGTGACATTTAAATGATTTCAAGAAAAAGGGGGATATTTCTCTCAAATAGTTTTGATGATTATTTTCATCTATGTCAACATACTTCATTATTCATGATGGAGGTTAATGTGATACAATACAATCTTCCATATTGTATCGGATGAGTTATGTTTGACTGTGGATGTGCTATTTTTATACCATTCATGGTTTGTGGTTAAAGTATTGACATTTCGTATGCTAGTTTTAATACGAATGTTTATGTTATGTTTAAACCTGTTCATATGCAAAATGAATTGGACATAATAAGTGATGGGTGGAGCCCTGTATATCTTCTCGGTGCATCGGTAGGTCTCATGAGACAAGCTAGTGTCTTGGAACAAGGCCTTGACAAAATCTTATTTGTAGTCTTGGCACGAGGCCTTGGCTATGTGGTTATGATAGTCTGGCATTATGTATTCCATCATTATGAAAGTGGTTATTTATATTGCATGTGATCATTCTACTAGTAGAATATCCACGTGGGTATGTAAATGGCATTATTTTAGTTTATATTTTCCATTTTATGCTGAAGTTCAAGTTTAAAAGGCTTTTTTAGTTATAAACTGCCTTAAGTGTTTATGCTTATCTATGAAAGCTTCTGTTATAATGTTATACTTACTGAGCATCTGAGCTCACCCATTTCAATGTTTTATTTTTCCCAGGATTATGAAGAAGTAATTTATGAATGACCTGCAGGGATAGTATGAGGGGATATGTAGACAAGATGTTGTTATAGTTTTTTTACCTTATGATGTAATGTAAGACTTATGAATATATCTAGTGTTTCCAAGACTACTAAACTAATCGGTATTTCGTGACATGATCCTTTGTGATCATGCCAATGTTATGTAATAATGCACCGACTCTGGGTATCTGGGGTCGGGGCATTACATCTAGGGTCTATGGCGGGCCTCGCTCATCACTTACTACGTCCAATGCATTCTTTTTTTGAAACGGTTGAAACATAATATAAAATTTCGTATTAACACTAACATAAAAATTTTAAAAAATTAAACATAAACCATGAATGGTATAATAATTTCAAATCTACAATTAAAAATATCACAAAAACTTAAATACAGTATGTAAATATTGTGTCATAATAATTCATCTTAAAACAAGCCTAAAAATCCAAAAAAGATGTTGACATTGACAAAATAAATTGAAAAAACTATTTGAGTCAAATATATATTTGTACTTTGAAATCTTTTAAAAGTAAATAAATAATTTATTTTGAAAATATTTCGATAAGAGTGTATGGGATGCTTCGAATGTGTTATAAAAGCATAAAATGGCCTCACCCGCCGTATTTGTTAAAAACATTCATTCTTTAATTTTGTCAAAAAGTTCATAACAGACCTTATTAGGAAAATGAAAAAAGATTCAATTTTAAAAAAATTATAAAATTTTAAAAAGGTTATAAATAACTTCCACTCATATTGTATGAAATAGTAATTGTGTTTGAAATGAATTTGTAGAATCATGGATGTGGATGATAAAGAAGTCCTAGTTGATACTCACATATAAACAACCTTAGATAATAAAGAGATAGTAAAATTAACCCTTAAATTGTACTATTACTTTGTTTGGGTACATTAACCACATGTATAATAGTTAAATCATTGTTATTATATTATAAAATAACCACATACATAAATATGATATCATATATGATCCTATAATCTTTCTTTATTAATAATATTTCCCTAGTATCATTGTTTCAGGTGTTAACTGAGTCATTTTCCATTATATGTTATGTTACTTATGTTATGTTTGTTATGGATAAAAAGTATTTGATTCATATCAAAAATGATATTATGTTCATAAACATTATTTTTAATCATCAAATGAAAACTATTCTTAAATGGTTACTCTGGGGATCAAAATCGAATTGCATCATGGAGATGGTAAGCCGTATGTACGCACGAGCGACAATATCATTCGATTGAGGGTGATATCATATGCAATTGGTTGGTATATTAAATTTACAAAATCATTTACATTTTATAAATATTAGTTACTTCAACTATACTCATTGTTATCCCCATCCAAATAATGAAGTGTTGAATACCAAACTACACCACCACATGGAGATGGTAAACTGTACGTATGGACATATGGTGAATTTTTCATTCATAGGTTGAATATAATAATGAATATGGTTGTACTGTATTTATAATAACATAACAGTATGTATAAGGTTCTGGACATATTATTTTTGTATGAAATAAAAAATAAAGTGGAATTGGACGTAGAAAAGAATATTGAAAGAGGTGATGAAATAATTATCACTTCTTTGGGGTTTACTTTTTATTTGAACAAAAGGGCTCCTTAGGTTAGATTTCAGATCAATGTAAGGACACTAGGTAGATGTGATGGTAGTTGGGAGGTTATTTTAGCAGGGGTTGGTGGAGCAAAATGGCATTGAAGGTGTGAATTTAATAGTAGGGGAATTACCCTTTTATAAGAGCGGTAAGGGGTAATTTAGGAAATGTTTTAAATATTAATTTATTATAAAATCATTCTCATTTTATAATAGTTAAAATAAAATTTATTTAGAGGATATAGGGGGTATGGGTTAAAAACCTTTCAACCAATTTTTTTTGACATGTTTTTGTCACCATTTTAACCTTATCATTTTAGATTTAACTCTTAGTAAAATAGTTAAACTTTTACGATGACTTCTTGTACTTTTATATCACATGGTTAATAAACATACTATAAAATGCTAAGAGATGCTCAAGTGGTTAATTAATGACATTTATAAACTTATATAAGTATGTTGGCCGAGTCTCAGATATTTAGGAGTATTATATAAATTAATAAAATATTATTTTGTTTAAAAACCCATTTATGTCAATTTTAACATTGTATAATAATTTATTTTTCATAAAGTGATAAAAATTTGATTACATCGAAAAAAATTCATCGAGTAAAACCTAACATGTCAGATTAACCTAGAATATTTGCAGAAGGCATCACAAATCTCATTTTTACATTTATTTTAATATTAATAATATAAATTATGTGAATCTTTCATTATTAAGGTAATTATTGAATCATCATTGTGCCATTAGTAAATTTAATTATATAATTTCAAAAAATTATAAATAAAATACCATGATGTAGGAAATCTTTTAATATTATAATGAATATATATAGTCAAATTTATCTTATGTATATCCCTATATTAAAAAATAGTTTAGTTATTAAAATTTTAATTTAACACTATTATATCTTCTTTAAATAAAATATAATAAATGTCTTAATCTAATAAATGTGGATAAAAAGGATCATATTTTTTTCCAAAGGCTGATATTGGTAGAAATAAAATTATATAATAAACATAGAACATGTTATGGGGTAATTATAACATCATTTTTTACCTTTAATTACTCTATTTACTTTTAACTGTGGTAAATAATATTCTGAAGTTACTATTCACCAAAAATCTTTTTCTTTCTATTTAACCACATTTTACTAACTGGTGTCGATAATGTCTCTCAGATTTTTGAATTTCAATTCATTGAAATGATAAAATTACATTTTTTTAGATTTTCAAATGTGCCTAGATGGTGGGTAAAAGACATTATAAAATTTCTTAAAATATTATATGTCTAATATTATTATAAAATAACTCCAATGAATTACAATTGATAAATATAGGTATTATGTATCTATATTGAAGTAAAAATAAATTTAAATTTAAAAATAATTATTTAAATAGAAAGTTGGTTTTAAACAATAATGCATTGTTCCTCACTATTTATAAAAAATTGAATGTCTTCATAAAAATACAAAAAATTCACCATAATCTAATTTGTTTATTTTGAATCCAAAAAAGAAGTCCATTTTGAATTTTTTTTTTTAAAATTACAAAAGTGGGTATTACATTTCAAGAATTCTTTTTAAATGAGTAGATTGATTTGTCGTGGTGTGCTAAAACTTGGGGTTTCTTACAACGCACGGTATTGTATTATTCAAAGAGAAGTGTATCATGGATGTTTGAGGTGTTATAGTTAGTTCAAGTTATTTTATTTATTCTTTTAATTTTAGTCACTTTTACGACCAAAAACATAGAAGAATGTTTCTATGGAATACCAACCTTGTTTTCCCCTACAGTTGTGAATCATTTCTACCATGTACATATTTGCTTTTAAAATGAAAAAATAATGTTTTAATACACTCAATTTAATTTTTAAATTAATTTGGTAATATATTTTTCATTATTAAATATTTTTTAATATGATAATTTCATTCATTTTATGAACATCATACTTAAGGAATTATACCAAAAAATGTGAAAGGAATTTTATTTTTATCACACACAACATAAACAACAATCCCTACAATCCAGAATACTATTTTAATTAAATATTAAATTATAAGTCACTTTTTTCCATGAAAATGTTTTCTTTAATATTTTTTTTATTTTATATTGGTTTTTTTGAATGAAAATGATATATTCATCATGATATGTTTTATTTATCTTTTAATAGTACTTTTATTAATGATAAAATCCTTTGATTGTTCTTATTAATTCATGGGAATATGGTCCAATTATACCACAAATATTAGTTCTCTATGTTTTTAATGATTATCATCATTAAATTTTTACGAACCCTGTATCCTTTCCCTGGGCTATGTTTTTATGATATGATGAATGTTTCATGATCATGTGGAACACATATGTATGGTTTTAAATATTTGATAGATGGTTATAAAATTATATATCTTCTCATGAATTGGTTGAAAAAGGATATATAATGATATTCTAACGACTATAATGGAGGCTGCAAAATTCTATGTAAGATACATTTTATAATAATATAGTTTCTGTAGTGAAAATTGTCTGTAAAAATGATGGAATATAGATTAAATTGTATCCAGTATAATAGTCTTTATTGTGATTCATGACTATGGAATATATTTTCTATAATTTTTTATATGACCAAAACATATATATTATTTATGTGATTTGTTTTCATGGCCTGTGACTTATTATATCTTATTCCACATTCCTTATTTGAATTTTTTAAAAACAATACCCCATGTTCCATGATTAATGATATTTTACAGATTGCGCTTCATAACTATAAATCGTGATCTTGTTCTCATAACCATAATATTATATTATTATCACTTATGATCAATGATTTATATCTAATATATTTTCCCATTCAGATTCACTGAGCTCACCCATTCTTAATTTTCCCTTCCCCTGGTTGTGGAAAAAAGTATTACATATGAAATGATTACTAATCGTAATTTATGTGATAAACTTAATTAAGAAATTATGTACATATTCTATTTAAAATTTTTTTATGTATCCAATAGTAGTATTCTAGAATGTTGTCCCACAAAAATTGGTTCCTTCATCTGGACTACCACATGACTATAGGTGCACCTCCCTAGGAGTCAAAGGCTGCCGACTAGAAGCATTTGTCTCCAGAAGTATAATTGGGAGAATATACCTATTTTTCATAGTAAACCACATTAGAAATAATATCAATAGACTAGAAAAATAATAGAAAAATAAAATAGAATAACACATGATTAGATCCAACAATAAACCATGTATAATGTGGCCCCATAACAAAATATAAGGTCTTCATGTTTGGATGTAATATAGATAAACCTCCAATACAAAAATTACCAAAAATTCCACTCATGGTCTTGAGTTATAACCCAGTCCTTATATCCCATGATTCAACCCAAAAACTGATTCATAAACCATAATTCAGATCTCTATCATAAAACAGTGAAAAAACAAGAAGCATCTTATCGGGTACTCATGTTTCCGGGATTATAATGTAGGGTATGATTAAAACTCAGTAGTCCACCCCAAAATATGTCTTAAAAATTAACCAGTCTAGAAAATGGTGTATGTATAAATAGATATAAAAATTGTGAATAAATCATATTTGATCATGTTTTTCTTTTTTAATATTTATAAATTAACTACATGGGTACTTATGTTCCACAGTGTCACCATAACCATCCAAACCATATTTGGCCATGGTGGAAGTTTGTGTCACATTCCATGAGAGGTAAAACTATTGAAGTAATAGGGGAATTATATAACCTATTTACATTAAAAATAAGTACATTGGTTCATCATTATATGTATCTAATCTCTGAAATATAATAGAGGGACTTGATAATTATTATGGGATGACCAGTGGCTATGGATCATCAATCCCACATCCAAATCTCACAACACATCGGTGGGATAATATTATCAGTCTTTCCAACCACAATTATGAGGATCATTATTAAATCAATAAAATATAATTATTCCTCATTTAATTCATGGTAACCAATCAATGATCAGTTTTATAACAAAAAATTCCCTTTTCCCAAACCACATGGTCGTCTCAATACAATATGCATTAAATGTTATTCAAAATCCTTTAATAACATCTATATTAGCCTTTAACCATTTCTATTTTACTAACATTATCAAATCATTTAACAACGTTGAAATGGAACTGTGAAGCCAAAATGTGGTTCAAATAAAATACAACCCTTTCCTCAGGGCCTTAAATACCGATGGAAAATATTATTTTAATATATAATTGGAAGCATCCATTAAATCATGGGTATTCCTATAAGAAAAAATCAATAACCCGTGTCTTTCATTTTAAAATCAATACATTAAAGAAATTTCACAAAAGTGTAACCACACCCTCAATCAAATCATCATTTTATATTTATGAAGAAATACCTAATTTAAATAACAATGTTGTTAATAACTTGAATTTTAAATATTACCCAATTTCTAGACATCATTTTTCATCATTTAAATCCAGAACTGAATCAAGATTTCTAGCATAGCATTAAAACCATTGAAAAATCCTTCAAGGAATTTTACAAAAGAAAGAATAGGAATATTTCAATCAATCCTTTTAACATGATGATTTTCTAAGTAAAACATCCTAACCATTCGATCATATAATCTATATATGACAACATTTACACATTCATTGATCCCTTTTCAAGGGTTTGGAATACTTCTTGGGTAGCCCTAATCCTAGTCTCGAATCATCAGTAGACCCATTGGGGTCCATAAAGGGCCTCATACCTCACTTTAGGTCCCAAACTAATGTCAATATCCCAATAAATAATAACATATAAATAAAACAAATTGTAAAAACGACATACTCATTTAAGACAACAAGACTATGGGAAAAGCTTCTAGACCCCCGAATGCATTCTTGAATACAACTAATCATCTAAATATGACCCTTTATTTGATCTAAAATGGCCTAAAAGATGGCTCAAAATTCCATAGAAGTAGGGTTCATGAGATTCATAATTATTGGTGAAAAACAAAAAAATGATTCGTATAAATGGAAGTAAAAAAATTCTACGAGATAACCATTGCTTAGATTCAAAACAAACTACACTCTAAATTCCTATGTATCGAGCTAGAATCATCTATAGATGAGGAGAATGTTTCATATTCACATAATAAGAAATAGGGGGTCAAATGATGGGGAATATCGAGTATGAGGGGAATAATCTTAAGTGTGAAATGCTACCATTCCCACTTTTAATGATGTTCATGTTTTGGTAGATGAATTTTCCAAACTATGCTTCAATCACGCGACCTCCAATATCCGGAGTATCATGGTTTTATAGGGATCCCTCAATGATTGTAGAACCATGAGAAGGCAATGCATTTGGGTCTATTTAATTCTATATGGTATCGCATTCCACCTTGTATGGTTTACAAACCATTCACACTTCTCCTCCATGCTTCATGACGTTAGTGAACTGTTAGAAAATACCATTCTTTGATGATGTGACATACAATTTTTAGCCTATTTGTCTCCATTATCACATACGGATCCTTTGTAATACCCCTAATACCTCTCATAAAATTGGGAAACATTTCATTATCCAAATTTAAAATAATTTTACAATCATTTAAATGTAATGAAACTTACATGAATGTAATGATATTACAACCACCCCATATTATAAATGATCATCGATGTGCTATCCTTTCATACAAAACTATACTACCATGGATCGTGTTGTGGAACAGGGATCACATATCAACTTATATCACTTAATATTCCTTTTAATCATGGAAATTTCATCAAAATATTATGATAAAAATATTATTTTATACACCAAAATATTTTCTCACAACTTTGGTCCATATACCGATTGGATAATCCTTAATGAACGTTTTAGATTCAAGGCTGTCATTACCAATATCAATAATATGAAAAACTTATAGGTAATTCCATAAAAACATCCACACATGGAGATCATCTATAAATGAACTATAACATTAAAGAAGAGTTAGTAGGTAAACCATCAGTACATTTCTCCCCACAATCCCAAGGAACCAAAAACACTTAGAATCACTTGATGAGTCAAATGATTAACCAACCACATACCACAACCTACATTGGTCCACAACTCGTGGACTAAAAAACTTATTCCATATCTGACAGAAAACTAACTTTTTATTATAAAATCACTTTTTAGGAAGAGTGAGAAACAAGTCCCAGTTAATCCGGAGGTGAAGCCTCATAGGAGATAGAAAATCCATTAAAACAAAGCCTTAACCTATTAGTTATTTATAGTATATAACGATTCCAGTTCATAACCAATACCTTTGTAGCTGGGTCATTTCCAATAAAATCTTCAAGACAAACTAACACCTGATTCTAAAACCATCATCCATGATGGATCTTTTGAATATCCATCCAACATAAAATACTAATCTCTTCATCAAACGAACCATCTCCCGCTATGGTTATCCCCACTATACACATGAGCCTAAAAACACAGACATCTAGTATTAAGAACCGTCGTCATCTGAAAAGACCCCCAAATATATGATGTCCAACTTCCATAATGTACTCAATGCATTTCAATACACACATCACCCCTATATTCATGAGAACTTATTATATCATCATCTTCCAACATTACCATTGTAAGATGATATAATGGGATTTATAAAAATAATCCACCCAAAAATATAGCAGTCCATCATTTCATAAATAGATTTTTCAACTCCCAAACCATATTTTGAATTTCCATAACAACATGTTAGATGTGGTTTGAAATAGGAAAATACTGCTATATTCACTATCCTGGTTCAGTCCATCCTCAATATACTAGTCTCAAATATTACCAATTCATGTGGTCATAACATTACGAATTTACATAGTAAAAATTCCTTCTATATTATAGAGTACCAACCTTATCTGAACACACATACAGTAGTCCATCCAAAAACTGCGGTGAAACTGCATTTTCAGAGAATCAACTTATCGATAAACTATCATCATTCTCTATAAAACTTTCTGAAAAACCATTAACACAAATGCCATGGATTAATTTTAGAACCCCCTCAAGGATGGAGAAAATTCTATACTTGATCAAACACTATATTAGAGGCCCAGATAGTCTTCATTATAGAATCCAAATATTTACCACACTAGTTACTTATTGGAATCCTGATGCCAGTGCATCCAGACCACGATCATTTCCACAAATCTACGATTGAAATATCACTCCCGACCGTAATAGTGATTCCTTTACTACCTCATCTAATAAATTAAAACCAACATAGCATACACTCCAGACAATGGAGATCCCAAGAAGTTTTTGTGGCCATATCACCCTAACATGAGAGAAAAAATGAATATTAACCATTCCACTTTCATTATTTCTGTGATCATCACCCCTTGCATTTTCAACATGGAAACCAAAACACGAACCCCACATGTATACTTTCAGTACTACCCCTACCACCACACAATATCACTTGTATTTCCACCAGGGTGAATCCTTTAAGAAGAAACATTAATTCACCATATTAAAAACATAATTAATCTTGGAATATATCCAATTATATCTCTGTGTACTCATGGTTATGTTAAGATATTTGGAATAATAGTCTTTAATATTAGAGTACTCTATGTTGATATTAATGAATACTAATACAAATGATTCATTCCCAATGTCACCTATCGTTTTAGTGATACTATAACCCCTTATATGGAATAATATTCCTCTAGAAAAATTGTCTCATTATCACCTGACCATCATAATTTTGTGGAATTACCAACTGAATCTCTGCATTTCCATATTAGCCTATACCGATAAATAATGACACAACATTATCTATTTAAATACCTCTACCAAAAAACTCAATAACTTCTAGAATGGCCCTAGTGATTCACAATTTAAACACAATTTCCCATCATAAATATCGAAAACCAAATTGTATCTCACATAAAAACAACATAGCACTTCAATTTCAACAAAAATGATTGGTTATTACTCCAAAACCACATTTTTAACATATCCCATATTGCATAGAACATCTATAGCATGTTCCCAACATAATGGCCTCATTATAACCCTTTAGGTCAGTTAATATCCTATGATCAATCACTAAACCCGCATATAGATTCCAGAGGTCATACATCACTATAACTTGGACCAACCACCCTCTTAGAAATCTATACAAGACTTTTGTTTTTTTAGTCTCATCAAAATCATGGAATCATAGATGTCTGCAACCAACAACCCAACTATATTCACAATGAAGTAGAACAATGTGACTACCCCACACCCTTGTGATAACTTCTATATAAAAAAGTACATCCATTATTTGGTCACAGTTTCCTCAACCATCATAGGTCATCCCACATCCCCTCATCGAACATAAAAAACATAGTCATGTTCGACACTAGAATGATCCTTCAATTTTAAACAGTCATTATAACCAACAATCAGAAATCAAGTGCTTAACTATGAAAGAAACTATGGGGAAAAATTTACAGAGCACAAAAAAATGATGGCACATACCTTCCATTGATTCAACCTATAATTAATAACAAGTTCTTCACATTCCAATGGACAAAAATTGTAGTGTAATCTCTCTCATGGTTACACACAATTTCAAAGGGATTTAAAATCATAACCAAAACTAAATTCAAGTTCCTAAAACCAATGTCCATCCAATATAACTTAATGGATATATTCCACACTTCGAATCACATTTTGTTTACCTTTATCAAATCCCAAAATGTCCACATCTTCTTTACACACAAAAAGGTACTCGTAACATGGTTAACCCCTATCATGGGTCACCCTTGATGATCAAACATAACCTCATACCTATTGTAGAGTTAGATATAATGAATTAATTTGGATATATATCTAAAACATACACATAAAACCAAAAAAAAGTTGGTTCTTACAATTAGTACTCTCATCCTCATTCCAAAATAGTCATTATCTAATTCACCTGGGTGACCAATTACCGTAGGTCTCTCTCCCAAAGATACATATCCACTATAGAAATTACAATAATTCAATACACCCATTTCAGTGTCCATAACACAACCAATATGTTCAAAACATAAAATTTTCACCACAACCACATTACCCAAAAACGCCACCCAACCTCCGGATCCCAGCCTAATTGATGTCACAACATGTAGCTGCCCACTATATATCACATCGTATCCAATCAAGTCCTCAAACCCCATGAACAAGGGTCTCAGAACTATGGCACTATCAATCCCAAATCAACCATACATCATGTTAGATAATAATATAACGATATTAATTACCAATGTACATAAAGGTTAAATCATTTCTCACTTCCCGTCAATTAAACAATACCATTTTAAAAGAGAAGGATTCTCATCTCCATACATTTTATAGACCTGCATTTCACATTTATTAGTTAAATTAAAAATCACTATTAATTCATTTTTCTTGAACATCATGTCATTTACATGTCAATCACAATAAAAATTCAGATGAACTATCAGTTCTATGTGAATTTCATGACGCAAGAAACCACACACACTCTATTTCCATAGAAATCAAAGAGATAAAACCTAGTAAATAAATAATATCACATCCAAGTGAACCACTCAAGGTGGATGTATCAATCAATACTAAATGAAAAAATGTAATATCAATTCCCACCATAGTAAAAATTGGTATTCCCCTATTCTTGGAGGTACAGGTACCCGAAAATGAGCTCACTTATAAGGACCAACAATATCATAGTCTTGTATCTAAAATTATAAAATAGTAATACTTATGACAACACTACTGATAACCATTCATATTGTCTCAAACTAGATTCCACTAATACAAGTGACATGATACAGACCGCCATATGATCTCAGGCCAGCCTCCAAATACATTAAAGGCTCCCGACAAGAAGTGTGGGTATATAAAGGTATAATAGAGAGTCTATACACACTTATCATAGTAAAAAAATCATAAATAATTTCAAAAAAACATAAAACTAGTATAAAAATAAAATGGAAAAACGTATTCCAAGTACAAAAAGTAAACGATGTGTAACATGAAACAAATAAGAAATATATATTGTACATTTTAGATATCATACAAGTAAAACCTCGAATACAATAAAATAAAATGATCTTGAACTTGGTCATCAGTCTTATAACTCTCCATAAATCCCTTGATCTAACCCATAAACCAATGCATTGAATAACAATGAGGTCCCTATCGTAATAATGTACCAGAAAACATGTTCTATCTATATTGGTGCACAAGTGCTATAGTGGCCATTACAAGTTGTTAGTGAAACACATTAGGCCGCCACTAGTGGTGTCTAAATAAATAAAAAATCAAAAAAATAGTGTATAATGAACGATAAGGAATAGTTAATAAAATTTGTCCATGTTTCTATTTTAACAATTTATTATCTAACCAGTTGGGTTTCCATGTTTCACTACATCTCCATAACCAACCAAGCCTATTTTTGCTAAGATGGATGTTTGTGTCACATTCAAAGAGGGGTAATAAAATTAATTTCAATGTATATTTCATTAATAAATTTATTTTTTCTCAATTAACATTTTTGAATAAATCTATGTATCTAAACATTGTAATACATTAGTAGTCCTCAAGTTATAGTCATGTAAAACCCTTGGATATTGAAAAATTTTCCATTAAATAAATAATATAACAAATAGTTGACCATAATAGTTTGGTGATATCAAATGATGAAGATCATCAGTACATAATTAAATGTAATCAATTATTTATTTACTTAGTTAACCATTAATTTCAATAATTTTAATAATTAATTTACAAGGTCCAACACATATGGACTTTTCATCACAATATTAAGTAAATTTTCATAAAAATACATTTGAAAAAAGAATAATTCACCTTTAAACTACTCTCATTTACCAACATTATCATATACTTTACCAATATCCAAAAAAGTCCCTTTAAACCAAAACATGGGTCAATTAAAACCAAACCCTTTTCTAATGGAATAAAACGCAAAAACCAAATACTATTTTAAGATCACCCTCGAATTGGCCTATTAAATCTTGTTTCTTAAACTTTGAAAAAGATAACCAATATCAAAGGCCATAATTTAAATTTATAACTATTTAAAAGATCAATTAAATAATTTTCACTAAATGGGATACCACGCCATCATTTGAAGTCATCATTTGAAAAATAATAACAAATCCTTCTTTCAAATTACATTATTGTCAAAAAATATTCTTCTAAAACATTTACTTATTTAGAAACATCTTTTTAGTTCCTTGAAAACCATAAAAAAACAAAATATAAACCCCATAATTTAAACATTTTCAAAAGCCTCTTAGTCATTATCAAAATTATTTCATATAAATATATCCCTTATACCTCAAAACATTCTCGTTTACAATTAAAAAATCCTACCCTTTCACCCTCATTATTTTTCTTCCTCAACACTTGATAATTAATTTTATCCTTTTCATGGGATGGGTCTACCCGATGGGTATCCCTAGGTCATATGTCGATCAATAAATAGACTCCAAGAGTTCCCTTTAGGGTATTATATCCAAATTTAAGTCCCAAATTAATTTCCTTATCCTAATACATGAAAAAAAATTGAAAATTTAATTTGAATAACTAAATGTAATTATAAAATATTTAGACTATGGGGAAAATATATTTTTACCACATATCTCATTCTCGTAGACAACCACTTATCGATACACTAGCCATGATTTTATCTTAAACTACATCAAACACTAAGATGATGAAACCTTCAAAACCGGGTTAATGATATATGGAGTGTCAGTATAGTAACATAGAATTATCTTCTACAAAATTGAAGTCAACATAGTTTATGACTTACCTAGAGCTTCAATTCACAAATAATGACAATGAAAATTCTCAGAATCATGGGAGAAAATTCTGTAGGGGGATGGAATTGCTGGTCCACACCTTAAAAATCTAGTGGTCGAATGGGGGAGAAATTATGGTAAAATATAAATATTCTCATATGGGGAATATTATATAAAATACGCTTTTAAGGATACCTATAGTTTGTGGTCATAGTATACCTACCTATTCACAAATTCTACAACTTTAACTATTCACATATTCCAATAATCAAGTGTTCCCACATGGTTTGTAGAACCATTTGAATTACATATATTTTTCTCTATTCTTGACCACATGTTTTTTGAATCCCCCTTGAATGGAATACAAACTGTGAACCATTATCCACTATGTCACATTATCTTGGTGCATTGATAGTACAATCTGTGAACTAATCTTGTGCCCTTAATTGGGAGGCACCTTTTACTCATTTTTCACATCTCATACCCACGAAAAATAACCAATAATTTTCATTATGATTGAAAATATTTCTTTAACCTAATGAAATGAAACTAACACCAATTTAAATGAAATACAAGTCTTGCGAATATTATGATATTACAGAATTTTTCTAAATACACTAAAACAATACGGTACTCATGAATTTATTATTTAGTAATACATTTAATATTAATATAATATTATGTAATATTTTTTAATTTATTGTATGGGTCACTATATGAATGATATTTTATGATGGTAGGTATTGGGATATGATTTCCCAATATATGAAATTTAGAGTATTAAAATGTGTAAATAACATCAATATATTAAAATTCATGTAACCAGGGTCATTTAGGTATAAAAAGGTTTTCGGAACTATTTATAATCATGTTATCATCATGTCATTGTGTTTTTTTATCATTTGGATTTGTATATAGTTCATTAATAAAAACTATTCGAACTATGATTCAATAATTTATATGATATTTTATAAATTTTTCTTTGAAATACTGTCGCATGAATTTTTTTTTCTATGACAATAGTTTTTTCTGGTGTATAAAATTGGAAATTTCTAAAAAAAAGTTTTTTATAACATGGTAAAATAATTTATTTCTCCTTATTGTGTGATTATTTTTTTCTATAATTGATCTATAATTATAACTTCTAAGACTTTTAAATCTCAATAACACTAGAAACGAGATTTTTTTTAATATTTCTTAAAGAATGTAATAAAAATATATTGATTGAATGATAATTTGAATCCATGTATAAAATATTAATAATTAAAAATTTGTTATATAAAATAATTGTATACCCCATGAAAAATATAAAATTAAATATACTAATAGATAGTAAAATTAAATTTTTTAATAAAATATTTCTAATAAAATCATGAAATTAGATTATAGAGTAATTTTTGATTATATTTAAACTATATGACCATTAATTTCATATATTTTTAATTATTATTAATATAACATCAATCATGAATGGAATCAATAGAAATAATTTATGAATTTCGTGTAATATTATAATGTAATTAATTTAATTAATTGGTTGAGATATGATAAGTAATTGTTTTATAGTTTTAATAGAAAACATTATCTATTTTAAAACATTGTTTTATCATATAGGAATTTATATAAGTATAAATATATTCATTTAATGTATTATAATTAAGTAAAATTATTAAATTAAAAAAAAATTAAATTGAATATTAATACATATATCTATGATAAATTGGATATAATTAAACATAATATAATTTTATGGTAAATATAAATGTTTTTTGAATCGTTTTTTATATTCACACATGGTTATTATGTTTGAAAAATAAATTAATCACTATTGAGTAATAATTTTAATCAAATGTGTAGATGATAGTTTTGATAAATATTTTCCACATTCCAATAATATTTTTTACTTCAAAAGTAATGTGAATATAATTTTTTCATAAAAAGTATATTTTCTATCAGTAGTTTCTAATGTTCTTTCAAACTTATTTCGAAAATAATTTTTACTATATCTATAAGTTAAATATGTAAAAATTTATTTCATTTTGGTAATAATCATATTAAAATTTTATTATATGGATAGTTTAAATTTTGTTCATATTTAATAGTAAATTTTGTAAAATTTATTAACCACAATAATAGTAAAAGGGTAAATGATTTTGTTTTGCTAAGAGATAAGGATTAAAATATATCAAGAACTTGCATAATTTTTTTGATTGCATATTGACAATAGAAAATCCAATATTTGATCATTTTACTAATTTAACCAACTTTCCAATTAAAATGTATTTATATTATTTTAAATCTAATAAACATTACAAGAGTGGCACTACCCTCAGTTATAAAATGGAAGCTTCTATTCTAACTGCTTCAAATATTTTGATCATTATTGATTATCCATGAACATCTAAAACATCATTAGGGTTTTTTGAAAATGTATTAGAGTTCATTTTCTAACAACAAAACGATCTAAAGAATTAATAATTTGTAGGCCAAAGGAAGGTACTCCAACAATAGGTCGTCATCCTAATTGAGTTCTTTCATATTTATTTATTTTAATCCTTCTTTAAATATATTTTTTCCATTCAAGTATAATTAAATCATGATGTTGCAGATGGACAAATTTTATTATACTAATAGAGTGATAGTTATCTATTTCCCATCAATATAATGGAAAACTAATGTGTCTCTCCTCTAAAAATTTGTTCTACCAACTCTAATAAGAGACATAATTAATTTTTTTCACCACCTCACATGGTATTTAATATTCATTGGTTTAGTGAATAAATAAGATATATATTATATATTTGTGATTATTTAAATAAAAACTATTTTTTATCTTCCTCCCATTCCACATGTTTGAAAAATAAAAACATCAACTCTATGTACATGGGGTTGAAAACCTCCCCATATTTTGGAATATTTATTTTTCATCACATGAATTTTTTGACTTTTTTAATGTGTATATAATGAATAAAAATGAATTATATGTCATAATTATGTATATTAATTATTAAAAAACATGCATAAAACTAGATTTTCCAACACATAGAGTATTAATTTTAATGGTGAATTATTAAAAAATGAGAAACGATAAATTTTAAATGAACTATATATGCTATTAAATATATGGATACTTTTAATAAATATACAAATAATAAAAATGAATATATTGTGATAATTTTTAGAGCATGTAATAATGCATTTGTGACTTCAGGTATGATTTTATGTTCCAATATCACTTTTCATCAGAAATATTTATGATTATATATAATTTAAAGGAATAATATGATATTTCCATCACTATGGAAAATATTTTGATTTCTACAACTGTTATATTGTTATATCATATGTATTCATTACATTTACCCTTCTGTGGACAAAAATACCAAAATAATTCTTCTGTGAAAAGTAAAACTCCTTTCTTCATTTAGGTTGAAATATTTATCTTCCATCTCTATATTATATAAATATTTTAGGAAGGTTATATTATTTTCAATACTGAAATTTTAAATTCATTATCAAATATTTTTTAAAATATTTTGAATGGATTATTAAATAATATTTGAAATTTTTTATAACTGCAATATATTTGACTTTATAACAAACAGAAAAATGAATATTTTATTTAAAATTTATGGAGTGAATAAATTTTCGTACCATATATAATTATCTTTTTTAAAGATTCATTATTTACTTCATTAAATTTATATTGAAAATATAATTCAACTTTATCTATGAAATTGTCTTCATTTTAAAACATACCAAATGAAGAGAAGGTTATCTCTTGTATTTCAAATCATATTTGAAAAGATTTGAGAAATTTATTTTTAATCTATATTAACATACATTATGTTATCATATGACTCACTGGGGATATTAAATAATGATATCATACATTTTATTTTTCTATATGTATATTATTATGGGTTGTAGGAAACGAATTGTAACCAATTTCATTTACCCTTGTTTTGTTTTGATGCAATTATTAATGTTTTATATATCTTATAGAACATATATGAGTAGTTTTCATTTTGTGTGGGGTGGTACCATAATTATATGTCTATATAATTAATTGGTTAATTATTTATATGTCATGAGATCATAATAAAATGTATGGGTATTAATCCCAACTCAGTATCAAATAATATCCAATATGAATGAAAAGGGAATTGGGATTAAACCCCATCCACTATGAGACAAAATACACTATGTTATGTTTGTTTGTGATATGCTCCGTAAATAATAAAATCGTTCTATAATATTATTATTTTTCATCACACTCCAATCACATTATCCAATCTTTATGATATACATTAAGGGATCGTGATTGATTATTGATGGTTTCACACTCTCATGAGTCATATCTTTTGTTATGATAGTTATTAATTCAATGACTCATGTGTTATGATCAATGACTATTTGGGTACTATTTTATTATGTTATTATCATGCATTAATTCATTTATTTTTATATTATGTTCACTTATTATATTTAATTGATGTATCTTATGGTTAACCATATCAATCATCTGATATAACACATTTTAATGTTTCTATTTTCCCATGTTTATAAAGAATGGTATTATGTAGTTTATGAATAAGAAGGGTATAATGTTAAAAAAACATAAATATAGATAGTTAATATATTTCATTAAATATGGGTGGTATTTATCTCGTATCTAAAGAAACCAAACCGTTACAGTTTTATGGAATGTATTGTTGTGTAAATATTATGTTTTTCATCCAAAAAGATGAAACAAATTTTTTACATTATACTCAGGTTATCTCAATTGGTATATGAGTAGTTGTTTTTATCATTATATATTTTTCATGAAACATATACAAAATTTATGTAATAAAAACTATAAGGAACCGAAATTGATATATGATGATCCTAATGTCTCTTTGGTTATTAATTATGTTCCATAATTTAGGACAACATATGCATTAGTTTTCCTTATTTTATGATGTATCACTCTAAATATAATTATTGATTTCTATAATTTTATTTTTGTTTTATACAATGGATGAAACTGGGAATAAAACTGTTAACAATTAATTTGGAAGGTAATGTAATGACTATCCTCTTGAGCTACCAAATGACATCGAGACATAATGAAAAATCATATTTATTTAATTATAGAACCGAATAATGATATGATTCATGTTGAGATTGAAAATTATCAGTGTTGAAATATATAATTGAGTAATTAGAAAGGATCAAAATTCAGTTAATGGGTATTATGATCCACTAATTTCTATGATATTAATTTTTATGAACAAAACAGTATTTTCTATTCTTATGCGATTGAAGCATGAAATTTCTTTCCTGGTTATTTATAATCTAAAAAATGAATTGGATAAATGGTTAAATAATATTAAGAATATAAGTGGTGATAATGAAATTTATTCCATAGAATTATAGAATTTCAAGAGGATTATATTTCAATAAGTACATTCCTCGAACTATTAACATGAAAATTGAATGGTCATTCCGTGAGATGTAAAATACATTTGGATGACTCAGCTAGTCCTGCTAATTAATTTTTTTCAATAATTATGAGTTATAATTTTATTTTTATCATTAACCCTAAAATACATATTTATCAACTATCTAATGACTAAAAACCATGTCTATGAATTAAATTATCTGTAATGGAATTTATTTGAAATAAAAAAATAATTCAAGGTTATATGAAGATATAGATATGGAATAGAGACTCCAGTTAATATCATGAATTAGGGGAAATAAATAAAAATATGTTTTTTCAAAGAAAATAATTTAATAAAATCAAAATATAAATGTAGATTATTCTCCATTCATGTAAAAAGTGTGGAATAATCGATACCGGTAATTATCTTAAAGGGGATTGTAAATTTTTTAAATGTATAAAATAATTAAATCAATATAATGAATATTTAAGGGATATTAATTGGATGATCAAGGAAATAAATGGTACAAATTCGTAATAGAATGCCCCACTCACACACTAATACATAATTTAAAAGGATTATTCCCATTTTTCCAGCTAGTGTGTGAATCCAGGGGTTAATGATGAAAATCCAAGAAAACAACCTCTGGTCACTAATGAAAAAGGTATATGTAATGTGATTATAAACACTAAATTTCCAAAAAATAATTTAGTGGAAAAAATTAAACTTATCATCCATTGTAGAAATATAAATGTATTATTTGATTCATTCTCTACCTACTCTATTATTTATGAATAATATTTTAAGCATATACCATATCCAACATAATTATTAGATATAAAATCATCAGTGATACAACATATATTTATGATGATTTCATGTCATTTAATTTATTGATTTTTTAAAATAAAACTATGTTTGATAGTATATAGGAGGCGCAACATTGAGTTTATGAAAACTATTATAAACTATTAAAATATTATTATTCAATGAATATTTTTTAAATAATCCATTTTAGTGGATAATATTAATATTATTAATGGAATTATGAAATATTTTTAAATGAATTAGTCAACATAGATGAATTTAGTTATTCATGGCCAAATATAACTCAATTTTTATTAATGTTATTTTATAATTTAGAAATAAATTTTCAGGAATTGTTTTTGGTATTTGAGTAAAATATTATAATTATATTATGGGAATTAATTAAATTTATTTTTATAAAAAATATATATTTTTATGAATTATAATAACAAAATTATCTTAGGGTGAGAGTTTAATATTTTTTTAAAAATATTTATTTTTGGTTTAATAGTGAATAATAAATATTTGTAAACAATAATAATAATTCAAGTAGTTAAAAAGTAAGATTTTGTTTTAAAGTGATTTCAAACTATAATTTTTTGTCCTGTATTTTTAATTTTCCAACTATGATAGTTCAAAAAAATATCATGATTTAATTTGGTTTAAAAACATGTTTATTTCTATAAGGGATTTTTCAAAAATATTTTTTTTTATTTTATTTTACATATTGAAATTAAAATAAACAATACCACTTATAGAAATTGAAAATTGGAAAATTGATTAAATATTTTAAAATAGGATTTCAAAATTCTGTAAATCAGACAATTTTAATTCTATTAATTATGAATAGTAACCTTTGTAAATAATTGACATGATAAAAAGGGAAAATTTGGTAGTAATGGTTATAAATAATATGATATGGAGTAGAGGATGAAACCAAATATTACATTAATTTCATTTTTTGAACACATATTTCCATACTCATCCAACATTAAAATATACAATAATTTCATTCAATTGGGTTTTTATTTTGAACATTTTTTTATTTAACATAAATAAAAATAATAAAATCATTTTTCAATATCCTATTATCATTAATAATTTTACATAAGGATAAATAGAGGCTCTATTAGTTTATAAATATTTATTTTAATGATAAATAATTTTTTATAAATATAATTTATTTATAATTTTTAGTTATAAATGGTAATCTTATATGCTTACAAAACATCGACAGAATGATTATTCAGTTTAAAAAATTATCATTACTGATTAAAAAAATACATAAAATTATTCATTTTGATTTAATTAATGTGCTCTATGAATTTTAAATATATATATTTTACATTTTAGGGATTTTTTAACGAATTATATTAAAATTATCGATTTTTTTCATGATATATTTTAAGTTTTTTGAATGAATTGTTAAAAAAATGGAACTAATATTATTTTATAATAAATTATATTTTATTAAACTTTTTAAAATATATAAAATATTAAATTATACCAAATGAATTTAATATTTATAGAAACATCACTCTTAGAATATTTATAAGTTTTTTGACTATTTATGGTAGTATTTCTGTCACTTAATTGGTTGAAAATTTTAATATTGCGGTAATTGTCAAAATGGTTAAAAAAAGATTTAAACTAAAAGATATTAGTGAGAAAAAATCAAAACATGTTAAAATATTATTTTACGATTGGATTTATACTCATTTAAAATTTATCAAAACTATATATCAATTTTAACTATTTGAATATGAAAGACAATATATACTATTTTAATAATTTATGAAATTCCATAAATACCCCTCCCATAATGTATTAAAGGACAACCCTTCCATCTCTTCCTCAATCAACATTCATCCATCTGTCTAAACCAAAACCTACCAAATTATACTCTAAATCTTTTTATACACATTCTATATGACGTTTTTAATTAAATTTAAAACCAAAGGTTCTGTAAAAATGTATCTAATGGAGGCCCCCCTATGAAGAGGTAATCATCATACCAAAACCCCAATCAATTTATATCCACTCTTACCTCTCCATTTTGATGGCATCAGTCAGTTATTATGTCCCTTCACCCTAGAGGGGGGGGGGTTCAATCGTATCGGAATATACATGCTCTTTCTCCCCATTCTCTAACCTAGGGTTCATCCCAGACTTCCCTCTAATCTCACCAAGCCCTGATGTCCCATATTTATTCAATGATGTTCTCTAGAATTTTATTTCAACATTGGAGTTCAATAAGGCCTTGTATCTGTAGAATATTATATTGATTTCCTGTTTTAAGATTCATCATCAATCAGTGGATACATTTAATAGGTTATTTTTTTTTGGTCATGTGGTTTTGAATATAGTGAAATGGGGTGTCTACACCAAAAACATGAATATAATGATATGATTTGAATTAAAATATAACCTAGTTAGGTCATTTTACAATACCACCAATAGCTATAATGATTACCAGTTATATCAATTTAGGTGGACATATGAATTCTATATGAAGCATGACATCCTAATAAAGAAAATTTAAATTAGCTTCCCCAATATTTCATTTCCCTTTCAAAACACTTCTATATTAATAAATCTATGGAGGCGAGTATATAAACAATTCTAATCAGATAATGAAACACGGTCTGTGATACATCCTATCTCTCCTTGAATTTTTGTGGACATTGATTTCTCCATCTTTCTATCATAGTTCATTTGGATCTTAGTGGGGAGGATTTTAGTGGCATCCAACATATAATTTTTGAATCATGGATCGAGTTAAATAATTCAAGTAAGAAAATGTGTAACTCAGCATATACATTCTGGTGTGTAAGTATAAATATGTTTCAACATTGGGTTTTGGACTTAGGAGGATATGGAAAGGAATTAGGGCCAGATATTGGTGGAGGTGCGATGGGGAAAAGACAGTTTGGTGTTTCTTGAGTCCCATGTAATTTGATTGTCATTCAATGTGAATATCTGAAGGAAACCTTTTGGTTTCTAATATATTTAGTCAATCAATGTTAGATCGAGGTAGTCCCTTAATTATTTTTTAGGTCACATCAAGACTACTAGGTAGTTATTTTTATGTGTTGTTGGCGATCCCAATTCATTCAAAACATTTGAGGGAACTTATTGTGGGGATGTTGATGGTGGTAGTATAAATGGGGAAGTGGAGTTTCAAGTGAATGAAGTGGGAGATGTAAGGACTCTCAATGTATCTTTCTATGTGAACTCAGTGATTTCATATTATGAAACCACTAGAAGAGGGGTATCTTTGAATGTTTATACTGATCATATAGTAATTTATAATGCTTCAATAAGTGTGTTCCCCTAGTGGAAACTATCATTATAATGATATATGGGGTATGAAATTAGATCAAATAAATCTCGGGGAGGGTGTTTCTAGACATTAATAAAATAAAATGATTTGAGGGAATGTTGAATAAATTGAAAAACTAAGAGGTTGGAGTAGGATGTGTGAAGAATTCCAAGGATTAGTCGAGAGTTCTATGGGAGGATTCTAATGATGAATCTTATTGGAAACTATCATGAGACAATGAATATGTTCATATAGGTATCCAGGTTCATAGATTCAAGAGGAGGAATGGTAAGAAAGGTAATATAAAAATCCTAAAGGACTATTCCAATATTCCCATACCAAATCGATACTCGATCTTCAAGAAGTTTAAATCCATGTCAATGTAATTCGATACCTACATTTATTAAAGTTATGATCATGTAAAGTCTACATATGATGGGGTTGTTCCCTATGAAGGGAGTGATAATAGGGATTTCGTAGGATGATGTTGTAGTTTATGATAATGATATGGATATTCTAATGTACTTTGATGAAGAAATAGTGGATGAGATTCTGGAGATTAATTCCACCCAAGAGAAAGCTGGTAAAATGAATAGAAGAATAGTAGTCGTGGAAATTATCCCTGAAAAGTGTTACAAAATTGACAAGAATTATTGTATACTAATAAAAGTATTTAATTAATGTATGAAAACTGAATAGGAGTATATGAAATCATAGGATAAAATTGTATCCCCCCGTGAACACCACGTAAAGGATGATTCAAACTTACAAGACACAGGTAATTCCTAAATGTTATTTAGGAAGAAAGTTTGCAATAGGCATGTGTTATCATTTAGTGATTATGTAGTGTATTTTAGTGTGTTTTTCTGTGGAAACTCATGTTTTCATTATTTTCTACTAAATTGTTTCCTAATAAAAATATGGATTTCCATCATACGTATGGCTTACCACTCCACATTGGAATAGAATTCATTTTTAGTCGCTGTAATTTCAGGATGGGTATTGTTTTGAGTTTATTGTTAATATATTATATTTTTACATAATTATTCTTCAATAATTATAATAATTATACCTATATTAACACCTTCCAATCTATTTTAAGATAAAAATTTAGCTCATGCATAATGTTGACAATTAACACCACGAAGCAATTTGATTTAGACTTTCTTTTCTATTTTATATAAATGTTAATTAGGATAGATTAAATGGAAAAATATGATATATATGATATAGAAATTTTATTTTGGAAGGATGAAAAAATATTTACCTTTCATCTATTATATCTATCGAAAGGTTAATATTGTCTATTCATACGTACAATTTACTCTATACATGAATAGTGTAATTAACTATTTCGCATCTAGATTTTTAGATGAATATCAATAAGTATATAATGAATATTTATGATATTTATAACTTTTTTAAAATTATGGATATGATGAACCGCGATAAATGTGTGAGACCTTAAACTACCTAACCAAAACATTCTATAAAAATGATGTAATGATTACATGCATGAGTGATTTTTACAATGATTTATTACTAAATGGGTTATAATATAGTATATGTATATCATATATGGTACGACATATATATTTATATCTTTTTAGTATATATTTCCTATGAATATATATTTTTATTTAGTGTGTTTAAACATATATGTTGGAAGGTGGGCTAGAAGGATGGATATATATCATAATCTCATCATTATTTGGGAATGTTTATATATAGTAATCCATTGGGGAAATTATTTTATCCATCAAAAAAATATTTTATATACCCTTTAATTAATTCAAATTACATGTTTCTTTACATTTACATTTCTTTATGCACTCTAGCTACTAAAATTATTTTTAGGAAAATTCCACCTTATTGTATCCACTCGTTTGAGAATATTTATATTATATATACATATTTACTATAAAATGAATAAAAGGTTATTTTTGAAATTCTATGATGATTATATGACGACAAGTTTTTACATGTTTTAATTTTTACAAAATGTATTAAAATTAATATTCTTTTTGTTTTCTAAATGATTTACTTTTTGACATTTTTAGAAAATATTTCTAGTAATTTTTCATAAGTAATACGGTATGATTGGATTTTCTCAGCATCATGAATATGCATTTAATTAAAGAATAAATTAAAAATTCATATATTTACTTTAAAATAAGATTATTTCCTTAATATTTGGGGAAAAAATTAATTTCAAACAGGTTATTTCTGACAAAAAGGTGATTTTCCTCAAGAAAATTTCTAGTGATATTTTGAATGTATTTAATCCATTTCTAAATAATTTATTGAATCATATTCTATACTAGTTTTATAATATTATTATACCATCCATCATATTTTTAACGGTTTATGATCATCTTTATTGGGGAATTTATTGATATACTAATTCTAGTTCTTCTAATAAATACAGTTATTGATTTTAAGGTATGTGGATGAAGTTATTTTATATATTTGAAGTATGAATGTATTTGATATATTTTGTTTTGGGTGGTTACAAAAAGTAAACTTCCCCATATAAAATTGGTATGTCTAAAAAGACATTCTAGAATGGTTATTTTTCAAAGGAATTCTCTATTAGTATAGATTCCTTAGAATGAGGCCCTAGTGGTATTTTTACACGTCATGTCACATGTCCTCAGTGGTATGTTTCAGTTTATGACATTATTAATTCCAATATTATAAAATAAATTATTTATTCCAATTACATTAAATGAATAATTTTTATATCAGTCAATATGATTACAACTCATCAAATGATTTATATTACATTATCAAATTTTCATCTTTTCCTTCTGAAATTTCATTCCTTATTTATCTTTTTCTATATATATTATCTTACGTAGAATCTAGTATCACCCATTTATTTTGATTCAATTCCATAGAATTCCATGAAATATTTTGTTATTGATATTCAAGGATATCCTAAACGGAATAAATATGATACCAAACACAAAACTATGTATCATATTATGTTTTCAAATATAATATAGGATATAAGTGTATAACAATTTCAACAAGACAACATTTCTTTTATGTAATTTTGAATTCCATTTCTTTTATTTTATAAATATTTAATAATATGACCACTAGATCTATGATACATGGTTTAGAGTCATTGTAATTTGTATCAATTCTTTTTTTTTGTAGAAATAATGAGAATTATATTGAGGAAAACATATATTAGGTAACCTAACCCTATATAATACCTTGAGGATACTCACAATGAAACCAATCTAATGATTCATTGTTTATTTATACATTAATTTTTTATTTATATTATTTTTTTACATGTTTTGACATTAAAACTCTTTATTCATTATGTTATTATTTGATATGGTTTGTGGTAGTATTTATAAATGAGGTATAAATAATTGAATGAAAATTTTATCAATACACAGAAAATATATTGGTATTTATCTCCTGGAATGATACTGAATCTAAAGTCAAAGTTATGGATGGAGCTAAAATTTATAATTATATTTGTAAGGCGACTCATGTTATGATAATTAACCGTGCCAATATTTTGAATCTTGATAATCCATGACATTGTGTAATAATGTTAGAACACATCGCGTGTAAATAAAATACATTATTATATGGGAATAAAAATCCATTTCTAGTAGATATACAAATAATTTATATAGAGAATAAACTTCTCACATTGGGATGTATTTAAAGGGATAAGGTTTTCATGGTAGTTTATCATCTCTCGAGGGATGATGATCAATGGAGATCATAGATTTAAAAAAATAAGGATTAGGAAGAAATATCAAGAATATAATGGAAATAATTTATTTATGTTTTCTAGGAACATTATTTTAATCATGAATAAAAATAACATATAGGTGATTTGTTTTTCATTCTAGGAAAATATGTGTAGGAAATTGTTTCTAAAAATTATTCTAACTTCACAATGTTAGTAAGTTATAGTGAAAACTATGTATGAAATTACAATAGTATTATATTAAATTTATTTTATGTTTAAAGACAATTCATTGAAGGGAAATTGTCTCTAAAAAACTTTTATCACGTGAGGATATAGTATCAATATCTATCAATATAGAGAACTAATTTTCCACATGTTATGTATATGAAGGAGAGAAAGACATAAAAAGAATATATGTTAATAAATTATTAACTTGAGAAAATACAATGATAATTTTCCGAAGGAAATTAGAATTTTTATTATGTGTCGAGAGAAATTAAATTTGGTTCATGAATGAAAAGGAACAATAGAAAAATTTAATTTTTAGTGTTTCAAATATAATGAGATGTGGCCATATGTAAATGAATTATGCAATTATGAATGGAATATACCATTGATAATGATAAGGGACCATGGTAATGAATATGTAATTACTACTACTTAAGTGTAATGATTAATGATCATGTGTATTTGGATTCTTGAAGAATGTTTCATAAGAATTTTATCAATGATATTACAATTATAAGAATAATCAATCATATAATGATTGTATTGTGGTAGTTTTTTAATAATAATTTGAAAGGATATATTTAATGGTGTTAATAAATAAGAAAATTTATTTCGTAAAAAGGTGATATTTTTGGAGAGTACATGAATAAAGGGATGTTAAAACAAAATATGTTATTAATGTTTAAATAATATTTTTTAGTTCACAAAACGAAAATTTTGGCATTATATAATTAAATGGGATAGTATTGATGACCAAGAAAGTAGGGAGTGATTTGATGATAAAATGGATTTTGTTATCTTTTATGGAGTTACAATATTATGAAATTTATAGAATTTATTCAATGGTCTATTACATTATTTATGTAATGAATAAATTGTTAATTTTGGGAAAGAAGTGTGTTTTCATTGAGGCAATATGAAATGTTATGATTTCAACATGTTTTGGGAGAATATGTGATCATGGGATTTTCATATTTGGTATGTGGTAACAAAGAGATACATTATGTACAATGGTTGGTTAATGATATCTTGATTTTCTGACCTATTTCTAAATTTTTGGATTTTTTATTTGATTCAATATATTTTGATTGGTTATTAGGTTTAATCTTTTTTTAATTTAATATGTTTATATTTTCATTTTATAATTAACATTTTTTTAGTTAAATGAAATATTGGATTAATTTTTTCTGAAAATTTTGGATCTAGAAAATATAATGAAATACAAGGAATGTAGAATTTTTCATTTATGAATATTATCATTCCTTAAAGGTAAATTATCATTTTCTAGACATAAAAAATAATATTTAATCTTCATTTACTTGAGTAAGATATTGAGAGTAAATTAATCATAATGAATCCAATGGATGTAATTGTAGTTATAAATTAGATGGAAATCATGTAATTATATTTTATTGATCACATTTTCATGATATAAAAATAATCTTCCAACCCCCTGAAAATAAAATTTAAACAATAATTCAGTATTTTTACCTTGGAACTCATCAACTAATGGTATCTTTACCACTTATAGTATTTCAGTATTACAGTTATTAATTTATCCATATCAAATACATTATCATTATCTAGTAGTCCTTAAACATTAGTATTCACTTCCATGTTAGGACTGCGCTGTATGTATTACATATTATGGTCTCTTTGACCTACAGTTCAATTTCTTACAATCACAAGGATCCTTTGTGTTTAGAGTTTTAGATAATTAGGATGAACTCTTAAAAAACAAATAATATATTAAAAAGTTTAACTAACTAATCAATATCCATTTTAAAAAAATATAAAACATTCATTTCTTTTTATTCCTATAAAAATTATTTATGAAATTCATCATTACATCTTATATTCCCTCAACCATCCCTAAAACATGGTATTTATTTTATATGTGTTGTCAGAAAAAAATCTCAGTGACGGACATAAAAATAAGAAATATTTTTTTTCCAGTGAAAGGCATGAAATACCATTTTTTTCTATATTTATCATAAATGTTCTTGGGTGTTTATAATTAATCATTTACAAATTTAAAATAGAGATAATATTTGATCATATAAAAACATTTAACAATATATAATGAAAATAAAAACCCTTTTGGAAACATAGATCATCGTATTAATAAAATAAATATAAAACACTTCTACTTTTTATAACTATACAGAGGAAATACAGTGAAATTATTGGAGAAAATAATCACCAACCATTAAAATGGTGAATACCATTCCCATTTCTCTATAAATGGTATTCACCTTTATTAACAAGTACTAGTTAATTGAGTAATTAAATTTATATATTCCACATCTCTTATTCTTGGAATATATTATGATGTTTAATTAATCCCTGTCATATGATCTATATGCTACACTAATTCATGAAATGAAATGATTAAGAAGAGAGCTCCATGATAGTGATCCAATATATTAGGTAAAGAATAGTATCATGATACGTCATGTGAAAGGAGTGTTGAATCATTATAATTCATGGGTAATTTGGGTTTACAAATGCTAATTCAATTCCAATGGGGGTTTACTAATTCTTATTCAATTTCAATGAGGGTTTAATCATGATCTATGTGCAATGATCCGTGGATCATGCTAATATCATGTTAAATGTTATTTCCACATCTCCATGTTAAGATAATAATGACATATGTTGCCTTTAGGTTCATTTTCTCTTATGATCCATTAATTTTCCAATTTCCTAACATGTATTTTATTCTTCATGTATTTTCATTGTTTACCCCTTACTGGGCTTTATAGCTCACCATTTTCTTATGTATGTCCTCATGTTATCCCATGCAATGCTAAGTACGAAGAAATGTTGTGGCCATGAAGAAGAATTGTTCAATAAATATGTTGTATTTTATGTCTTAATGTATCATGTAATGTTCTTAATTTCCGATAACACTGGACCTATCGATCTTCAGTGTTGTCTTATATGCATGTTTATATATAAATCTTGTTTAAGTGTGTAATAAAGTTCATGGTTGATGTTTTTGGTAACAATATAGAGGTTATTTTTTTGGGATTTGGATTAAGAAACCCTACTGAAATCCTATAGGATAAGTATAAGTATAATAAAAACATCCCTAATTTTTTTTGAGTATAGAGTAATTGTTTTATCATGCAAATGCATCCCTGCCTGGATATGAAAAACTACAGGTGGCTCTTGAATTGATGTATCTAGGGGTAAAACATGAAAACACTACATTGATCTAGTATCGAATGGTAACTGGTGCATGAACATAGGCCTTGCTACACACTTGGCAATGAACCTCTTAGAGGATATGCTTTGGTAAATTCATACACATATAGCGAACCATTGTTAAGGGAAAAAAATAACCCTACGTATATATGTTTCGAAGTAGATCATGGATAACATATATTTATTGTTATAAATTTTTATGTTAAGGAAATAAATATAATGTATATGTTATACCTTTTTGTCTTTGGATTCCACATTCTGTGTTATGGCTAACATTCCTTTTATTTCATCCAATGGCCGGTAACAGGTGGACTCGGGATATTAAATAATGATATGATCAATGTGAGGAAATTTCTTTTGACATTCCCAATCAAATGGGAGAGGGAATCGAAAAAAATATCATGATAGTCTCTCACTTAACTCATGGTTTAAAAATAATCATGGTTTATGATGAATGTTCACCCCCCCAGAATGAACAATCTATAATCAAGCGCCTCATGAGAAAAAGGCCTCCAACTTTTAATGGATCATATGATCCCTCAATCGATGAAAAATGGATCAACTCCATTGAAAATATCTTCTCCATACTTAAATACTATGATCTAGAGAATGTTCTTCTGGCTGTTTATCATATGGAGGGAGAAGATGATCTGTGGTGGACATTGATAAAAATTACGAATCTATAGGAACCAATCGTGACATTGGAATGAAAGATTTTTTTGAAAATGTTTTTCGATAAATATTTTCCTCGCACCCTCCCACTTATGATAGAAAGATAATTACTTTACCGCAGGTAAAAAAGATGAAAAATCCTTTAGAACGTACATGGAAAACATCACAAGTCTTGCACAATAAACCTCTATATTTTTTGTTACCATGAATTCAAGGTTGACCGCTTCTTTAGTGGGATAAAAAGTAGACTACGGAAATCTCTTTCATTCCATGACTTTGATATCTGTGAGGATGTTTTCTAATGTACCCTCGATGTAGAAATCGAGATTTGAAAATCTCAGGGTTATTTAGAGGATAAAAAGCAGAATGTGGACTTTAATTATGGTTTTTATATGGATAAATCCAATAGTGATAACAAATAACAACACCCTAATTGAAAAGGTGTTGAAAGAAGAAGCCCAGAAATTTCATGACTGGGACGTGGAAATGATTAGGGTATAGAATAGAAGGGAACCAGACCATTAATTACTGGCAAGAAAAACCCTCTTCTGCAACATTGGACAGGAACACTTTGTTCGACCCTGAATGCATTGTTCATTGCTTCTACTGCAAATAACTAGAGAATTTCTAAAACTAGTTCACTAAGCCAAGTGTTTTCGATGGAAACCAAAAACCTCCAAGTTAGATTGTGTGAGATTTTTCTATCAATACTACCTAAGTTAACCCTTAAAATGTAGTGGTTATAGGATTATTGGTATTTTATTCAATAATACCAAACATTATTTTAAATTATGCTTCTATGCATTATTTTATATCCTGAATGATTAGTAGAATAATCTCAACACCACCACAAATCATGGAAGTAGAAATGATAGTGAGAATAGTAATTGGGGAAATTATTGAATCCCATGAATATAACTCCTCCCCTATCAAAATTTCTGGATTGAACTTCCCAGTGAGCCTCATCATACTCCATCTCATGTAATTTGAGAAAATTCATGAAATGTATTGGATTTATCTATATAGATCCAACATAAATTTCCATGAGAGGGAAATCACTCTTCATATAGAGAATCGACCCCTGATTCTGTATATCTTCAAGGAAGAGGATAAATCGTTTTTTTCACCATCATCTCAAGTGTGGATATTATTTCTCTATGACCATGCATATTATGCTCATATTATAGAGTCTAATGAAGAAAAAATCCTTTAAGACAAGTGATGTAGGGGATTTAAGTTGCTTTACCCTACTAAATTAAAATCTTATTTTCCTAAGAGTGTACCATAGTGGCATGACCTAGGGTTAATCACAAGGAGGCCGCTTGCAACACACTAGCTACCTATTGTCAATGTTATACAATTAATAATATAAAACTAACCTATATAATATATATGGGGGTGGATTGAAACAAACTAAACTAATAAATTCATAATTTATTAATAATTATAGATTATAAATACAAAGAAAACCGAACTGAGAAAAAAAACTGGAGAAGGAAGCGGTGGACAAGCATAAATATTCAGACTTTAACTTTACCATTATTGAAAATTTTCTTCTAATTAAATTATCCAATGTATAACTCAAGACCTCAAGTTATACACCTATATTGACCAGAAAACATATCAATACCACAAATATGGGTGTTTATCCACTCATGAATGTGATCCATTTTCCCAAAGACCTCCAAGCAATTGAACCCAGTTGAACATGTTGTGCTCAATGGAGAGACCTCGCCCAAATAATTTTAAACAACAAGAAAACTATTTTACAATAATAAGTTGATAAAAATTAATAGAACAAAATAGAAGAAAATGAAAACAAGAGATAAGATACCTCATTAAATCATACAACCAAATTCTAGGATTATTTAAATGAAAAGTGTTTACAATAAAAAACACAAACTCAAAAGGGGTAAATGTCCTCGGACCGGCGCCGCCCACCACTGCTTGGATTTTAGCCCATCATGGATTAATTATCAATGGAACTCCTCTTCTCTATAATGGAATCTCTGACTCAGCTCCCTCTAGTCAAGATGTCCCCATAATGGTTTTGGGAAAGAATGGAATGTCTTGAGATGTGGGAGATCCTCTCCTTTTATAGGAAGATTTCATCTTCATAAGGTTGTTGCGTTTTTGACCAAATAATTGGCCAATTCCCACATAGACCTCTTCATAAATATTGTTTATAAATGTGTTGTCCGTCCTCCCTCCAAATTTCAGATTCATTAGACACGTTTTCTAGGAGTTATGATTTTTTATTGTCGATCACTTTCTCGGGAAGAAGCTTCCTGGAAGCTTCCTTCAAAACTATATCAATCAATTGCAACAAAAACGGATTCTAAACGGCATTCAATTTTTTTGGGAATGTTTCTAGGTGTCCTCTTTCATATACAAGTCTAATCCGGTCATTTGGAAGATTTTAGGCTGAATTATGTTTCCATTACTGAGGTGGGGTCCACGCAGTCCGCCCAGAAAAAGAATTCACTTCATTGATTTTTTACGGCATCTAGAAGATCGATTCAGCCCCTGGTCCTGAAAAGAATGTTTAAAGAAATAAAATAAGGCTTCAAACAAAATTATAATCACAAAATTTGGAAATACAGTTTATAAAAAATGAGTAAATACCCTTGTGATAAAAATCAATTCAAATTGCTGAATTAGAACATTTTTGCATTTAAGCTCAAAATAACACCAAAACCTAAATATGTAAAAAATGCCCATTAAATAAAACAATGGTGGGTTTATAAACATTAAATTACAGTATAAAATATTTTAAAATATTAGCTTCATCAATCCCCTACACTTAATCATTTCACTCCTGAGAAATTATCATATATTCAAATCAAAATTCACACAACAATCAAAAATGAGAAAACATCCATGATCTTTTCAAAAACAAAATTTCATCATGTCTCTTCTATGAAAAAAAATTTCCTTTCATTTTCATTCCAAAAATTTAAATTTTTTGAACTTCATAAATCCATCCATAACTCAATCAAAACCTACCTCACATTGAATTTTATGTCACTCTTCACTCAAGAGAAATAAATTCTGGAGTTATGCTCATACTTGGAAATTGCATGTATCTCCATAGACTTGTGACAATTCTCATTTCTCCACAGTGTGAAACATAAAAATGAATTTAATCATGAGGGCTTTCATCAAAGGTTCAAATGACTCTGTGGCTTTGGGTTGGTGGTTAATTGATTTAAAATTTCAAGGCTAGAAAGATAAGGTTTGACTCTTAGCTACACTGCATGAATAATCAAGTGAAAACCCAGAAAATTCCTAACTCAATCATCCTTGGGAATGTGAAACAAAACACCACCATCATTTATTTTACATGGTACATGATCCAATCAATGATTTAAAGGCATTAAATCATCTAAGTTCTCGCCTTTTTTGTAAAGCTCTAGAAAGGCACAACTTTATTTTCCTTTATATATATATATATATATATATATATATATTGCTCCAAAAAGGCACAGATTTTATTTTATGTTATTTTATGAAGGAGAACTGAATGAAGCAAATGAAGCATAATGAGATTATGACTCATTCCCAATTATTTCATTTACCAAAATGTTGACGCATACCGCACAATACCCATCAATAAAACAAATCTCAATGAACGCACATGAAAGGCCCTTCCCCCACACTCAAAAATGAAATATCCATGAAACAATACCAAGAGAATAGGTAGGTAAGGATAAATTATCTTGTATTGTGGCTTAAACCTATAAGTAAATTCCTGGCATCTAATGGATAACAAAGGATAAATGTAAAGGTAGGTCTCAAGATAATATGTTTCTAGCCAAACTAGTGCCTCAATCATATTAAAAACATTCAATGAAATAAAAATCATCGAAAGAGAAAAATCACAAATTCTGGATCTCACAAAAAATCCAACTTTCCCTCAAGAAAGTGTGGGTATTAGAAAGAATATGTAAAAGTGTTTTAGAATACATCATCGGAAGAGAAAAATATTTTATGTTAGTGTTTGAGGGCCATGGATTTCAAAAATCAGTTAAACTCATAAAAATGATTCAAAATCCAATTTAAGGGAAAAACATTCACATCAACAATCATTTAAAATCCTTTTTTTAAAAAATCCATTCAATTTTATCAAAATAAATTATTATGTGAAATGTGATCAGAATTATCATTAAAGCTCAAGGTTCCTAAAAAAATGAAGAAAATGAAAGCACACAGAAACAACTATGCAGGTCGACACTCCCCCCACACTTAAATTTCACTACCCTTCATTTTGTCTTGAAAAAATATAAATAAGGGAAGAAAAACTAAATAGAAGTAATGAAAAAACCTGACTTTATTTTTTTTAATAGCACCAATGAGTTATGCTCCTAGTTGGCACCACTTATTCCTACAAAGCAATAAATAATTCATTAGAAAAATAGATAAATATAAATAGAAAGGGGAAAGGTAAGGGATAATTCTTGGTTTGACCCCCAAGTGGGTGCTTGGTTTTTACTGCCCCGAGTCAGGTGGTTGCAGTAGGTTAACCCCAATCCGATGGTGGATGAGGTTTCTTGCCTAGAAACCAACCCAAATTATTTCTCCCGATATCCATATGTGGTTTCCCGAAGTGAGAACCCCCAATTTAAAGACAAATATCCCAAAACCCTATAAGAGATGGAAAATACTTTTTGAGATTAAGAGGGGGAGGGAAAAGGATGTAGGTGTGCTACCTGTTTTTGTAATCTGGAGGAGTGTTGTTCACCGGTGGTGAAAATAGAAGAATAGTAAGTGTATTCGCTTCTGGTTCATATTCGTAAATTGGTTCTTCAATGATTTCTTCTTTTGTGACATCATTCTCAAATGTACCAATGCATAACTCGACAGGCACCTCCATTCTCTCCTCAACAAGAGGACCTTCTTCTTCATCTTCATCCAGATCCTGCAGTACTGATGATGAATCTACAAATTCAGAATAAGGGATACTAGATTTAAATTAAAAATTAATGAAATTTGAATGAAATGAATGCTCAGAATTTAAAACTCCCTCAGAAATTTCAGATTTAGAACCCTTTTCCTCAAGAAAGGTAGCTGGGAACTCATTTGTTGGAGAGGGAAGTGGGTCCTCATGTTTTTCTTTAACATCATCAACATCTTCACTAAATGTAGGTGGAACAAGATTTTCATTCTCCTCATCTTGTCTTATTTGTCTATCCATCCATAAGACTTTAACATCTTCAACTTGGGCAGCCAATGATGTTATCATCTTTCTTGCTTTTTTCCATCTTTCTGCAATTCTCTTGAATTATCAAGGCATTTTCTTTCAATTGCAGGGAATTTTCTTCCAATTGTTGGGAATTTTTATGAATATGAATATTCAATGTATCTTCCCTTATTGGATCATCATAAAAGTTATCCACATGCCAATAATTATAATAATTTCCATAAAAATGCATATTGGCTGATGAAATGAATGATATGCAACAAGGCTCTTTTTTTGTTTTTTTTGTTTTTTTTGAAAAACAGTGTGAGTAAGCACTTAGCCTCCCCAGAAACGGCGCCAAATAGATTTAGAAGATTTAAGTCGCTTTACCCAAATCTATTAAATTCTTATTTTCCTAAGAGTGTACCATAGTGGCATAACCTAGGGTTGATCACAAGGAGGCCGCTTGCAACACACTATCTTCCAATTATCACTGTTCTAAAATAAATAATATAAAACTAACCTATAGAATATATATGGGGGTGGATTGAAACAAACTAAACTAATAAATTAACAATGTATTAATAATTATAAATTATAAATCCAAATAAAACTAAACTGAGAAAACAAACTAGAGAAGGAAGCGGTGGACAAGCTTAGATATTCAGACATTCCCTTTATCATTGTTGACAATTTTCGTCTAATTAAACTATCCAATGTATAACTCAAGACCTCAAGTTATACACCTATATTTACCAAAAACCATATCAAGACCTCAAATATGGGTGTTTATCCACTCATGAATGTGATCCAATTGCCCAAAGACCTCCATGCATTTGAAACCAGTTGAACATGTTGTTCTCAATGGGGAGACCTCGCCCAAAGAATTTAAAACAACAAGAAAACTATTTTACAATAATAAGTTGATAAAAATTCATAGAAAAAAATAGAGGGAAATGAAAAAAATATAGAAGATACCTCGTTCAATCATGCAATCAAATTCTAGGATTATTTAAATGAATAGTGTTTACAATATAAACCACAAACTCAAAAGGGGTAAATGTCCTTGGACCGTCGCCGCCCACCACTGCTTGGAGTTTAACCCATCATGTCTTAATTATCAATGGAACTCCTCTTCTCCAAAATGGAATCTATAACTCAGCTCCCTCTGGTCCATACATCCCCAGAATGGTTTGGGAAAAGAATGGAATGTCTTGAGAGGTAGGAGCTCCTCACCTTTTAATGGTAGATTTCATTATCATAACGTTTTCACGTTTTCAACCCATTAATTGGCCGATTCATGCATAAAAATCTTCCTAACTATTGTTCATAAATCTGTTGGCCGTCCACCCTCCAAATTTTAGATTGATTAGACACGTCTTGGAGGAGTTATGATATTTTTATTGGCGATCACTTTCTCGAGATGAAGCTTCCTGGAAGCTTCCTTCAAAAATCTATCAACCACTGGCAACCAAAACGGATTCCAAATGGATTGAAATTAATTGTGGGAACGCGTCTGGGTGTCCTATTTCATATCCAACTAGAATCCTATCATTTGGTGGATTTTAGGACTAATTATGACTCCATTACCAAGGTAGGGTCCATGTAGTCCGCCCAGAAAAAGCTTTCACTTCATTGATTTTTTACGGCCTCTAGAAGATCGATTCAGCCCCTCGTCCTGAAGAGAAAGTTGAAGAAAATAGAATAAGGGTTCAAAAAAATTAGAATCAAAAAATTTGGAAATATAGTTTATAAAAAATGACCAAAATACCTCTATGATAAAAATCTGTAAAAATTGCAGAATTAGACCATTTTTGTATTTAAGATCAAAATAACACCAAAACCTAAATATGTAACAAATTCCCATTAAATAACATAATGGTGTGTTTATAAACATCAAATTATAGTATAAAATATTTTAAAATATTACCTTCATCCACAAGAATATTGTGAGGGAATTCATTGAAGTGTTTCGCAAGGAATTTTCTAGTCTTCCTCCTCGAAGAGATGTTGAATTATTAATTGATCTTATACCTAGGACTTTGACAATATCCATGAATCCATGTAGACTAACTATTGTGGAGCTTGGAAAGATAAAGAAAAAACTACAATAGAATCTAAATAAAGGGTTTATATGCCCTAGTGCTTCACCACAGGGTGCACTAGTCCACTTCATCACGAATAAGGATGGGTCATTAAGCCCTTGAATTGATTATAGATATCTAAACGAAATCATGATAATGAAAAAGTATCATCTGCCACAAATTGATAACTTGTTTGATCAGGTACGTGAGAAAAATATTTCTCCAAGGTGGATTTGTGGTTGGCACATTACCATGTATGGGTGATGAAGGATGATATCACCAAGAATGCATTTCGTACACAATATAGGAACTAAGAATTCATAGTAATGTATTTCAGACTCAATAATGTTCAAGAAATATTCATGTACTTGATGAATAGAGTATTTAGATATTACTTTGAAATTTTTTTGGTTATCTTTATAGAAAATATTCTAATATACTCTAAAACCAAGGAGGAGTATGAGGAGCATAAAAGCACTGTACTAGAGAACATGAGAAAGGAGAAGCTCTATGAAAAGTATAGAATGTGTGTTTTTTAGTCGAAGGAGGTCTCATTCATGGGTTATATCATCCCATGAAATTACATATTTTTGGATACTTCCAAATAAACTTCAATTGAGGGATGACTGAATCCAACATCTATGACATATATATGTAGCTTCTTTAGATTTTCTGGATATTATCACTGGTTTCTGAGAAATTTATCACAATTTTCAAACCAACTTAGAAGTCAAACATAGAAGCGAGTCAAGTTTTCTTGGAGTGATGAATGCAAATCTAGCATCAAAGAGTTGAAAATGTGGCTTCTCACAATGCCTATGATCACACTACCCAAAAGGGGAGATCTTTTTGTGGTATTCAGTGATGCATCAAAGAAGGTCATGGGATGTGTGTTGATGAAAAATGAAAAACGCATTGCCTATGCATCACAGGAATTTACACTTCATGAAAAAACTATACCAAACATGATACGGTGTTGGCTGAAGTAATTTTCAATTCAAAAATTTGGCGACATGACCTATTTGGGGAGAAATGTGAAATATACACATCACAAAATATTCTTGTATATAATCACATTAAAAAAGTTTAACATGTGCCAAAGAAGATGGTTAGAGCTAATCAATGACTATGAATGCTCAATCCATTACTTCCCTGGGAAAACGAACAATTTCATGGATGTTTTAAGAAGAAAGAACCTAATTATTCTATCATTGATGTGAATTGAAAAGGATAAAATCTTCTTATATTTGATGATTATTGAAATGGTAATAAAAAATAATGGAACATCATCAGTCCTATAACAAAGTATTGCTCAAAAAGTTTGATATGGGAATTCAGAAGAAAGTGCAAAATATCAGAAAAGGAAAATCCTCATAGTTATATGATAATGATGAATGAATTGTGGAATTTGGGAGAGGACTAGGTGTTCCATCAAATTCAAAGTTAAAGAATGAACATTGGAATGATTCACATACTTTAAATTTCTCTATTCAACCAGGAAACCAATAGATGTATCGAGATATCTGATAGAATTATTGGTGGGATAACATAAAGGAGGATATACCTAATTATACATTAATTTTCCTTGTATTTCAGCATGTGAAGACTGACAGGCATAAGTCTAATGGGATGATGTAACCATTACCCATACAGATTTGGAAATGAAAAAACATAATCATAGAACTTTTCACCGCACTTACGATGTTATATAAATGAAACAATGATATCTTGGTTGTTGTTGTTGCCTTACAATGAATGCACACTTCATTGAAATTTAGGAGGATTTCTCATTGGATCAACTGGCATGAAGATACATCAGTTAAGTGGTAAGGCTTTATGGAGTACCACAATTGATTGTATCCGATCGAGATCCAAGATTCACCTCTATGTTCTAGGAGAGTCTCCAACACGCTCAGAATACTGAGTAGAACTTCAGTACATCTTATCTTCCTTAAAATGATGTTTAATCAAAGTTGACTACCTAAACACTTGAGGACAGGTTCAGAGCATGATCAATTTACTTCAATGAAGTATGGTATCAACATCTTCCTCAAGTTGATTTCTCCAATAATAATATATTCAAACCAAGAATCAAAATGTATATTTATGAATCCCTTTATGGGAAGAGATACAGAACACATGCATGTTGGTATAATGTTGGGGAGCGAAAATACATAGTTCCTGAAATGGTCGATAAAATGATTGAGAAGGTTAAGACCATCCAACAATAGATTAATGCTGTTCAGATTTGAAAAAAGATCTATGCTAATAATCATCAACGATTCATAGAGTTTAATGTTGGATACATGGTATTCCTCCACATATCAACATGGAATGGGGTTATGAGATTTTGGAAGAATAGAAAGCTTATTCTAAGGTATATCATCCCTTTTGAGATCCTTGATCACATTGGAGCAGTGGCCTATCGACTAGCACTCCCACCGAACCTTTCTCAAATACCTGATGTATTCCATGTATCACTTTGGAGTAAGTACATACCTAAACCATCGGATGGACTCAATCCATAGGTGGTACCTTTGGTTAATGAACTGTCTTATGAAGAGAATCCAGTGAATATCAAATATCATTGGGAATAAGTTATACAAAATAATTCAACGCCCTACATCATGGTGTTGTACCGAGACCACATGTTTGAAGAATCAATGTGGGAATCATAGTAAGTGATGAATAAGTGTAACCCTAACATGTTTTAGTGTGGGAAAAGGAAATTTCACGTGAGAAATTTTTGAAGGGGGAAAATTGTAATGAACCAAAGTTGTATTAATGAAAATTTCTCTTCATCTAATAAAATATATTACTATGTAAAATTATTATATAAAACATATGCAGTTACTTTTTGTTATGTTTTTGGATTTAAATTACTGTTATGATTTGTTACCACGTGTAATATATCCTTTGAAGAATGATCACATGATCAGTATAAATATATGGCTTTAACAAATCCAATTTACTCAGACATTGAAAATGATGGCCCCATCCTGTAGAATTTCTCCATACAAAGAACATATTTCAGAGCTCAAAAAGGAGGTAGTTTCAAGGGGATTCTCTATTGAGCTATCCCAAACAAATCTTTAAAATTTAAATCTTGAACAAAATTTTCTACGTGAGATGTGAATGTTAATAGAGATCTCCACCTATGAGATGTTATCTAAGCTGCCCCAAGAGTCTATCATCAACACACACCTTACACTTAGCTGTTATAAGGTTGTTATAAGTTTTTATGTAACAAGACCCTATCACTATGATTATGTGAATTAGTTTTATATAGATTAAAGAATTTACATTGATTTTATTATTGTTACATTGTAAATGGTTTTTAAAGAAAAAATAATATTTTTAGTTAATATTCATTTCAGATATCTATTTGGATTAATTAATGGATTTTTGAATGAAATAATATTATAATAAAATATTATTACTAGATTTATTTATATTAAATATAAATGATCATATAGTTTTTATAAAATTTTAATTGTGATTAAAGTTTGAAAGATTATTTTGTCAAAAATCAAGAAGTTTTGATAAATGTCAGTTTTTTTAAAAGATAAAATTGAAATATTTTTGAAAATTATTTATATAAAATGAAGATTGTATTTTGATTCACTATGTCGAAATTATCGATTGATGAATTTTTTATAATTTTCTAATACATTCAAATTTTTGGGTAAGAATTTAATACCATTAAAATATATAATGCATTTTATAAAATCATAATGACCAAATAGTGATGTAATAAAAATTAAATAAAGGGTATATTCTGAAAATATATGTTTTGAATTTAAAATATTGTGATTTTAGATTTGGTTTTATTAATTTTATGGTGCTTTAGTGGACCCTCTAAGACTTATCAAATATTTTAACTTTTTAAAATTATTTCCTTAATAGTTTGACTTACATTTACATAAGGAAGCCTAATATACTAATAGGTTCGGCCATTGTCATTATAAAATAATATTTTCCACTACCCTTTGGAAAAAACCATGTACAAAAACCATGGTATGGTTTGTGGTTATTGTTAGATTAATTTTTTGTGTCCAAAAAAATTAATAAATAATTCCCTCTCTTTTCCAATATAAACCAAATCAACCTCTCATTCCACTTCACTTAAACCATTTTTTTCTTGACCAACCTCTGAAATTCTCTCTCTATAATCTTCCCATGGTTCCCCAATCTACCAAGAAGCCTATGTTAAGCCTCTCATAAGGCCTTCAGGTCACACATCTACGTAAGGGTTCCTCACTTTTCTTCCTTCCTTATTTATGTCCAAGATTCCATATATTGTTATTCCCATTTATTTTCAATTAAAAATGTTGGGGTATTATTTCTCACCTCCCCTATAATACCCTCTTTATGTTTTAATGAGTATATACTTGTTTCTCTATAATTAATTACTCCCATGTACACTTGTTTCCATGCTAAAATTATGTAAGGGATTTCTCTCTCCTCACTTACTTTCAAGCAATTATTTTATATTGTGCTTATAAATACCGTTAACTTTGTTAAGATATTATATGCCATACGTTCTTACTATAAATTTAATTTATAAATTATGAGATACTCATTTCTCTCTCATCATTCCATTTTAAATTTCTATTTGATGTCATCATGCTGCCAAAGTTACACCAAAATTTACCATACCCAAATCGTCATGTAAATAAATACCATACCCATTTCTCTATCAAGGGTATCTACCTTTAGTCACATGTACTTATTTAATGATGACTTACAGATATGTATTCCATATCTCTTATTTTTGAAATAAATTAGGATGTTTAATGAATCCATGTTGTATGATCTATATGGAACACATATGCATGAAATAAATTGATTAAGAACAGTGCACCCTGATAGTGCTTCAATGCATTTGGTAATGAATAGTATCATGACATGTCATGTGCAATGATATTTGACTCATGATAATTAATGTGAAATGAGGTTTTAATCATGATAATTCAAATGCAATGAGGGTTTACTCATGCCCTATGTGCACTGATCCTTAGCTCATGATAATATCATGTTAAATGTTATTGAAACATCTATATGTTATGAAAATATGGCTATATATTTCCTTTATGTTAATGTTCTTATTTTTATCTATTTGATATACCTATTTCCTAAAGTGTATTTGTTTCTTATGATATTCCTTTTTAGTCCCATATTTGGCTTTATTGCTCACCCTTTTGTTATGTATGTCCTCAAGATATCCCATGCAATTTTAAGTACAAAAATAATGTTGTGGTCATGTAAAATAAGTTTTATATAAATATATTGTATTTTATTTCTTTATTAGTTATTTAATGTTCCAAATTTCCCAAGTCACTATAACACTTGAACCTCATTGTTGTCTTATGTATATGTTTATTTAATAAATCATGATTAAGTGTCTAATAAAGGGAAGTGTTATTATTGTGTGATTGTAAATAATATATTTTAATTTTATAATGATAAATACTACATGAATATAATATAAAAAATTATATAAAATAACGATAATTATTCACGAGTGAGGATGATGGAAAAAATCTTGCAATGGTACGTGAGACGGTTGTCCTCCATTCACATTAAAGACGAATTCAATTCCCATTTGATAGAATATGAGTTTCATTTAGGTAATTTAACTAAAATAATAATATTAAGTTAATGGATTATATTTGGGTTATTATTTAATCATATATAAAGATAATTTGATTTATGTGAAAGAAAAACAAACCAGAAACATATAGATAAAAATGGTACATCTTCTTTGACAAACACCTTTTTATCACCTTTTCACCACCATGATTGGTATTGTGGAAAAAATCAAATCTATACTTATATTGTGGATAATCAAAAAGTATTTTGGATTTTCTTTACAAAAAATGTGTTTTTAAGTGTAAATAAATAAAATAAATATATTCCCTTTTAAAATATAGGGTATGGGTCTCTTGTATTTTTTCAAAATATTTTATTAAGATAAATAATTTTTTATTTAGAAATGAAAAAAATTGATTTATTTAGAATATAATATTATTACTTGTTTAAAACATTTAATTCACTAAAAATTAATCTTTTTTGGAAATTGTTTCTACATTTATCTACTGATTTTAATCTTTTATTCTCTCATTATTACAATAGGTATTTTTACGCTTTGAGTGTCCATATAGTTCTTATAAAATTTTCAATGACCAATTAATATACCACGATTAGTATTCTAAACCAAATAAATATCATATGAAAATATTTAATATTTTATTCAGATTTTTTATCATTTAAAAAAAATATTATTACTATAAAATATCCATAATGTTAATATTTAGAACTAATCATTACTTTCACATTAATAATTCCATAATAAAAATTATTATTTTATATAATGTATTATAATTCATCTCCAACATGTAAATTTAATCTAAAAATTTGGTATTATATTAAATATGTTAAATTATATTTAATTTAATATTGTTAATAAAATTTATTTTATTTTCCAATTAAATAAATAATTAATGCATAAGTGTTGTGTAATCATTTAAGATAATTATTTACAAACTAAAAAACAAAAAAAATACCATGACTAATAAAAAACCCTGATTTTTAAAAATTATATTCATAATATCGCATATCTAATAGATAAAAACATTTAAAAGTAATATACTTGATAAAAAATAAGAGTGTGACATGTTGGGATTTTCTATAAAAAAAATTCTATAGAGGTCATATTATCAACCATGTGGACCCAAAATGTAATATATTTGACCCTCAAATGATTATTGAATATATATACTCCTACAATAAGATTTAGGTAAGTGTATGAGTCATTTAATAGTATGCATCATATTATTTTTAACATAAATTTCCCTATTTACCTTTTATAGTGGTACCAAAAATTACTAATGTTACTATTCATATATTTTCTTACAAAAAGATAATTATTTAATAAATTTTTATCAATGGATTATAAATTTATATCCATTTTTAATAATAGAACTCAAATAATTTTCATAGTTTATTTTTTTGTTAAACTAGAAAAATACTAGGAAAAACACCTTACAATTATTTTTCTAAATAGTAAATATTTTTTTACTAAATTCAAGTATAAAATATATTACAAAAACACAATTCAATTATTTTATATCACAACTAATTAGTAGAAATTTACCCCAAATCCAAAGAAAAAAATAAAAGTTGTAAATACCTTATAATATAATATAGTTTTTAATCAAAATTAGTATTTTTTACTATTCATGGAAAACTCATTATTTTGAGAAAATACTTAGAACTCATCCAATAATAATTTTTACATGATGAATTCAAAATTCTATATACTTTTTTCCAATAAAAAATCTATATATTTAATACTAAAATTGAAAATAAAATAAAATAATAAATGATTATTATAATGACACTCAATTTATGATTTTTTAGAATTTCTTAATATATTGATAATTAAAATAACTAAACTATTTTTTAATACTATTAAGTGTTAAAATGACTCATTTTGTCATTATCTGAGTTATCACATTCTCCCCTGCCAATTTTGGATGGTTCACCCCCAAAATTCTAAATCTTGTCTCATTATCCAGGTTTTACCTTTTTTTAAGAAGGTTGAGGCGCAAATGCCCCTATTATTAAAATATAAAGTCATACAAGGAGTAAAGAAAAAGGAGTAAAAATAGTAAAACATGTTTTACCTTTTCAAATAAATTTTTATTGAAATCATATATAGAAAAAAATGATCAATAATCATCCACAGGAAAAACAATTGATGGTACAACGTTATTCTTGAGGAACACATACTATTATTACATGTGTGAAAATTGGGACATGAAATAGAAATGATAAATCTCAATAACTGATAGTTAGTGATATAGAAAATTATCAGGAGAATTTTAACCATAAAAAAACACCGATTATGTTTGGGGTAACAAGACCATTAATTTATCGATTAGAAAAGTAAAAATTCATAAAAAATTAAATATTTTTTATAGAGTTTTATAATTATATTTTTATCAGTAATATGATCATTGGAAAATTTACTTACATGGGAGGTAGAGTTTCATCCTTTAATAATGTTTCTCTAAAAACTCATATTTTTCCCTATATTATGAGTATGCATGTTAAATTTTTTATGGTCAAGGAACAATAATATTATTCAATAGATCAAATAAGGGATAGAACAATAAATTAAAACAACTAAAATGGGGTATATAGATTCCAATTCTATCCAAAAAAAATAATAATAAACAGCTAAACTGGAATAACACTATTAGTTTCAATGGTAGTGTCTTCCAAAATACTTTTTGTGTTAGAATAAATTAATTATTTAATCTCAAGATAGAAATGTGAGATGCACCAATTTAGAAAAAAAATTAACAAAATATTGTATTCTTCATCCTCATGAAGGCACAAAAGAGAGTTAGGCTTCTATGATAAACAAGGTGAACTTAAGAAAAAATAATCATCCTCAATATTAGTGTAACTCATTAATTATATCATAGATAAGTGGGAAACCAATAGGAAACAATCAAGTTTATTTTTCAAGTGAAAATTAACTTCCATATACATTGAAAAATAAAATTACCATATATCCACTTTCATATCAATATAAAACTCCACATCCAACTTTACCCATACATTTAAAAGTTTCACTATCTACAATAATCAATTACCATCCTATTGGATGGGGCCTAAAAGTGACAAAAAATATTCATCATTATATGTATAAAAATTCAGAGTTATAACTGTACTAAAATTAATTTAGATTCATTCAATTAGATATAAAAAATACACCTCTAATAAGTGTAAGACCCTATCATGTAGTAATAATGTGTAAAATAGAAGAATCAAGGTGGATAGGATGATCCTCATTCTTTATAATGTTTTTATTCTATTGAATAATATTAGTAAATATATAAGAGAAAATAGTATTAAATTTATTTTCCAGGGAGATGTCCTCAAATTTAGGTAGTGTAAAATTAATTTTGATAAAATATATTCCTTAAAATAATATTGATTTAAAATGATGAAAGTTAATGAGATGAAAGGATTTTTTAAATTAATGATGAGCATAAATATAATATATGCTTTATTTAATAATATTGTAGTATGGTAAAGAGGAGTTAAGTGAGAATCATTAATGTTTTATATTACATTCAATAGAGAGTATCTTATGTAAACTTTTCTTGATAATGACCTAAAAAATTGGAGAAACAATTGGTTATAGAACCATTTGATAATATATTCTATTTTTATGGACTACCACTGAAAAAAATATGTTTTAAAATTTTGAAAAACATTTCACTTATGACCCAAAAAATGGTTTTAGTAATATTAATAAATATATTACCATTCATAACCACCTTGAATAATTGTAGATGGTCATTAAATATATTTTATCTGATATTACCATGATGGAAATATTAGTATATGAGATACACAAAATATAAGTCCATTTATAAATAAATGAAATTACATTGCAATAGTATTTTAAACAAGGGAGGTTTGAGACTTTTGAAAAAATCTATCAAGAATACACCATAACAGAAATATGAATATACTTGAATGTTTTCATACAATATTAGTCACCATTTTGAGAGATACCTCTATTAATATTTTTATGATATCCATCTCTTATAATAATAGTATAATCACCACTATCATGAAAAAATAGCCACACAAATTTATCATGAATATCCTTATTATTGTGCCTCACACATTGGACTCCCATGAAACTGGAATCAATACTTTAATAACAAGTAGACCACTTCACATTGATAGTTTTTTTGGTACACAACCACCCATGGAAACATTTTTAAAAGAAGAGTTATGATTTTTAGTATTAATAAGAGGTTATTATTAAACCATGAAATAATATGTGGGCATAGAAACAATCACATATTTGATAAGGAAAAATCTAATAATCCATGGAAGGTTCCATACCCATCCAGGATAACAAATACATTTTATGTGTATCAATAATATCAGTAAAATTATTGGCCATTGGATTTCACCAGAAATTAGGGACATTAAGTCAGTTTCATGGAATCTATCATTCATTAATACCAATTATACTGAACAGTTAAATTGTCATATATAATGATATTACATTACAAAAAATATTGGAAATTTATTCGGGTCAATAAACTGATTATAAAATGATACATACCTCTCAAATGTTTTTAATACATTTGATATGAATATTATCTCATTAAAAAAATAATATAATTTCATCAACATATATCAAATGGGTTTGATGGGTAAAACATATTAAAATGATAATGGGCATAATAATAAAATTTTCATAAATATTCATAATACCAATGAAAATTTATTACCAACAAAGACAAAAGATTAGAGAGGAAAAGTGATCCCCATACCAAAACCATTTAATGAAAGTTATGGACAACACATAATTAATATTTAAATTTTGAATAATTTAGATAAAATATTCACAATTTTAATTAAATATAAATCATAATAAATTTATATAAAATTAAAAATTTTATGTCCAACATAATAAAATAAATATATTTTATAATTTATATATTTAAATCCAAATTCCAACCCAATGTGTTTTTCCAGAGTAGGAAACCAACATGATTCAGAATGAATTTTATCAAAAATATGTGATAAAAATCATTATATGTTTTGTAATATTATTTTACAAAATAGTTCTATTGTAATGATAATTAATTTTAAAATTACATCATAATTGTATTCATTTGAAAAGTGGTCAACATGATATAATATGTGACCAAATTAAATTTCATTAATAATAAAAAATATTTTTATAATTATTTCAATATCTTAATAAACAATCTCCTAGATGATTTAAAATATCGTATTGTAGAAAAAATATATAATCTGTGTATTATTAGGGTAAATAGAAATGACTAAAGCTATAATTTCCTGATCCATGGGCATGGAAGTCATCATGTTATTTTTTAATGAATAATTAATGAAGGGATAACATCCTCACAATCATGGTGATTATCTAGAGTTCATTTATTTAAATGATATTCACAATAGGTAACCACATTCCTAGAAACCACATGACTCAAAAAATGATTACAACATATTTCATCATAATTTTAGGGGCATGTTCTTGTTTTTGATTTATTAAAGAAAGATGAGAAAGGTAGAGTTTCTATCCTCATCCTTCAACCAATTAACCATATAAATTCCTTTCTTTTTATACCCTGTTATCTCATTAAATTGAATATTTTATATATTAACATAGTCTGTCTCGAGGAAAGTGAAACTAAAACAATTATGTATGTGATAAATATAAAGATCCTAAATCAATTTTCCGTTGATAATTTTATCTTTCCATTTTCATAAAGAATATATGTATTCAAATTGTTATATATATATTTTAGATTAATTATCATAGTGAAATTAGAAAACAGAACCCTTTTATAGAAATTTTCATCCAATTTATCCATAAAAACTTTTTCTCATTAATCATGTGGGATCCATGTGTTATAAAATATCAATGGTTTATGTATTTTTTCTATGTTCATGAAATAACTGGTAAGAATGAGACAATGATGTTATTTTATCCTCAAGAGGGAGATGAATTAGATTTGATCCCAACAATTAAGAGATCCTAAATTAATAAATTATCTATCCATCTATCTAGTAGTAATCAAGTTAATAATTATAATGTACTGAGTATATTTAGAAAAATAACCCTTGAAAATATTTAGATAATTTTAATCAACTCATTATTTAAACTAACCTGAACCAATAGAAAATAAATTCCTATCAATTTTTTTCATGAATATTTAAAATTAAATTGATGTCCCCAGGGAATAGCCATGTATAATTAATAGACATAATAGATTAAAATTTTCACATAATAACATTCTCTCCAAATTTTTGTTTACGAATATACCATGGAAAATAGTAATTTATATTCAAATGTAAATTGGAATGTAAATATTTATTGACTCAAATAGAATAAAAATTTCAAATAAATTGTTTCAAATCAATTCCAAGAGATATTGGATATTTTGGGATTCAGAGCATACATGAATCATCAAATATCAAGCATTATGAAACTTTATTCATATAAAAGAGTATAAAAATGTTATCTGGTCTTCAATTAAAATAATAAGAGGATTATTATACTTAATAAATTGAGAATTACAAGGAATTACAGAGGGGTATATTTATTTATATTATTCTTTTCAATTTAACCCTCTACCCTAGGATTGTGATTTATTAAAAATGAATCCTTTCCGAAATAATTAATTTTTAAAAAATGAACCATTTATAAATTATGAATATTATATCCTTTTCATTTTATTGATTCTTAGGGATGTTTTGACCATCATAATCCGGGGGAAACACACTGATATATCTCCTATAGCTACATTGAGCCTCCCATTCATGGTTCTAATCACATATATATTCCATAAAGGAGATGTGATATCACATTCTTTCTAGTCATATACCTTTTTGGAAACCAAGTCCTTAATAAACTTTAATATGGTAAGAATTAGTGGTTTAAAATTTAGGAATTATTTCTATTTCATTTATTCTATAGAAAAAGTTAAGGTTCTCAATCCACTGAAAGATATATCACACTATTAACCTATATAATGAAATAAATTGATGGAGGAAATAAAATGGTATTTAAAAGGTTCATTAAAATGACCAAATAATTTCCATGTTTTTATAAAATCTAGCATAGATTCTCTAATATAAAAATTTTATCAATTATAATGGTTTTTATGTAATTGGCTATATACCTCAATAGTTTATCATCTAGTATATCTTAGTTCTACCCGTATTAATCTATCAATATTTACATAGTTTCCTAGTCCCAAAAACATATTCTACTCTACTTAGATGGTTATAAAACCCACCTTTATGACTTATCAATAACTAGTTATACACCCCAGTCAAAATATCCTTCTTATTATTTGTTTTGATCCTTTTTCAATAATGTATTTAAAACTGTGTCCCTCCTACACTATAGAATTTTGATCTTCCTCTATAATAGTATTTTAATAACTAGACATATTTCATAAATTTAAACATCTTTTTCCACTAGTTATAAGGTCTCCTAGGTTTTCCCAAGTTCTTGTGATTATATGTTGAATAATATTTCTCCCTCAGTCGAAACAAATTTTTAGAAAATAATTATTCCGTCTCTCTGATGATGTCATGGCCTAAATGAAATGTGGGAAAAATAAGTAGAAAAATAAATTATATTATTTTATTAATAAATATACCTTCAATAAATATAATGGTTTGTACTTTAATTTTATATTTAATTAGTGCATGAAATAAATAATCAATAATTCAGGAACATTTCACTAGACAATAGACTTTTCCACATATTTTTTTCCTTCTCATTTCAATTATACGAATAGATTATTCATTTAAAAAATTACTTTGTTATTTGAATTTATAAATCTATCTCAATCTACTTCTGTTATTTATAATAAAAACTCTTGAATTTTTTTAATTGTGTTATATTTGTTGAATTAAATACATTATATCTTGTAGAATGTTTCTATTATCTACATTTCATGACTCTACATGTTTCATGAGATATCAATAATACATCATGTATACCAATTATATAACATGGGTTACATCTTCTTTTATATCACTATGCCTTATCATCAGGGATTCTTGTTAAAATAATGATTCTGATGTTTCCAAAATTGATATTGTTTTAGAACTTTTATCTCTATCATGAATCATGCTTCACATGACCCATGGGTTATAAAAATTTATAAACTTAATGAGATAATTTCCAAAAATCCATAGATCCTTTAGGGGATAAATAATTCTCATTCTGAATCTCATTTATATGAATAAGTCAAGTGGGATCTTATTGTCTTTCACGTGATCATATCGCTGATAAGATATATTTATAAACAAAAAGCAAAGATATTCCTCTAAATTCGAAAACACTAGCACCATCCAACAACTCTATATCATAATTAAAAGGCCATGCACTCATCTTCATGCCTCTACATTTCATGGTGAGTCAAATAAAATTAATTGAATAATGAAATTAGTATATCATAGAGATTTCAATTTCAAGAATTCTTATTTTTATCTATAAATGCTTACCTTTAGATGAAAACCCTTGATCACAAAACATAATCATAATCCTACTAAGGTTTAAATATTCATGCAACCGAGGATGTCTTTGATAGAGGTTTAATATGTACATTATTCATTTGACAATATTGTTTCATGATATAACCATCCATTGCACTTATATTTAGTACATTCATTTACCTAAATGTTCTCTATAAATAATATTTTGTGCACAATAATCATGTGAATGTTATATTTGGACACCACATGGATGTTAGAGGATGTCCCAACATCAGGTGCAGCTCACTGCATCAAGCCAATAACATTTTGTAATTCCTTAGTATAGTAGATGGGGAGTGGTTGAAGAATAATATTTAGTGGAATGTTGACTATCCAATCATCGTTGATCAAAGGATATTTTTCTTCTATAACAATTTTATGTGCAGCTATACAATAGAGTTGCTTCTAAACATGATAAAATATGAAATTTATTAGACATATATATATATATATATATATCAATGGATTGATATGATTAAATGTTATACTACTATCAACCACACATCACAACGTCACCGCCCCGATATTGTTTCCAACTACTCTAGTGAACAAAAAAAGACATGATATTCCACCTAGATTTTCACAATTAAATTACCATGAGGTTATAAATAGTGTTTTTGTGCAATCCTCTCAGTTGACCTATCCCTTATGATTATCCTTGATCCCAAAATAAAGTCAATCATATAGGCATTTAAGAATTTGGTGGTTTTCTGTGTATTATATATAATCCCCATAAAAAATAAATATATTATTTCTAAGAATAAAGTATCATATCAATCCATTTACCACCATAATATCCAATTTCAACAATTTTCATCATATATTATTCATGAAAAATATATATACATTTTTCGTGGTTGTATTCAATTCTTATTCATTATCATCTTATTCTATATTTTTAAATAAGATGTCATCATTAGGACAAGTTTTTGATATTTTAGAATAGTTCAAAAATCATCACAATTTGAGGTACATAATACAAAGTAGAATAAAACTTATTTAAATATTTCTTCCATCATCAAGATGTATTTTATTTTGGAAAAAATGGAACACAACCAAATTGGTCTAAAAAATGCCCCATTTTATATTTTGGATAATAAAACTGAAAAAATGTCAATATGTTAATCATTCTATTATTATTCTCCACCTTATTGAAAATAATTACATAGGTGTATTTATGTGTAGTGACTAAAACTTCAACATCAACTTACCTCCAAAACACAATTCTTTATTTATAACTTCTTAATAAATAGAATCACACTTCTCAAAAAGTAATTAACATTTACATTATCAACTATATTTCAAAGGGGGTTTAAGTGGTGTAGAAAATAATGGTGATGTCCCCAAAGTAATATAACCTAAAAATATATAGTAATGTGATACCTTTATAAATCCTATGACACTTCTTCATTGAAGGGGTAATAAAAAATTTGTTTTTTAAATATATCTTCCAAACAACATAAATAATTGTTCAAAATTTTTCATGTGAATATAATATAACTCCCCAGGTATCTCATCCTTCACATGATCATGCACTAAAGCCATGATAATTAGTTTGAAATAATGTATTATTGTTTACATTTTTTATTATCATAATTGGGATTCAGTTTTTATCCCCCTCAAGGAATTCATTATATAAATAATCATGGAAATTGGTGTTCAACATGATGCCAAAATAATCTCCGTCATTATATATTATCTTCATGTTGATTGTAGTATGTTTTTATGAGTAAATTTCATTTTGATTAATAATTTATGCACTCTTAATCATTTATAGTATCTTTAATATCTTCTCTGTTATTGTACATTCATGTTATTTTTAGTAAATGATTTTAATTTTCATCCAGAGAATAAGGAAAGTGCTTCAAAATAATTTGAAGTAACATTTAGGATTATAGATTCCTCTCAAACTAGGATACTGTTTTCTTTGAATCATAGTATAGGAATATTTTATTAGAGTCTTATTTATGGTTTGATTCTTATCTCATTCATTATTTTCATTCGCCCTTTGATTTTTATCATTATATTGAATAAATTTTTAAACCTCAATATTTTTTATCTTTATAAATATATTTATTTATAAATTAACATTGATATTTACATCATTTTTCAAATTCACCTAAATATTTTTAACATTAATAATTATTTCAACATCCTCTAATGTTTTCTAAAATTCAATTGATTTTAAAAAAACAATGCAATAATTGAAAAAATTATCTTTCTTACCATTAGTTTAAGGTGGATTAAAATTTGTTATGTTGATTACATATCAAAACATTTTAAATATATAATGTTATTCTATTCATGCACACCTCATCTCTATGACCATTTATTATATATCCACCACAAATTCCCTCTATGAATTGATAATATTTTTGTATTTGGTGATCACATTGACTTCTAGTATCTAATTGTCTTCATTGTAATGTTTCTCTCACTTATTCAACATGTATCCCTCAGATTCAGTCATTTTTTACAGGCAATGAGATGTTATACCCATAAGAGTAGGATTTGTCCTCATACCATTAACCCAACTTTCAAGACCCACTGAACATGAATATTCCACAATGATATATATTATATCTAGATAAAAATTATTGTTTTTTATCGAAGGCCATCAAATTAAAAAATAAATATGAATTTCCTAACATATTTTCATCCCCTTCTAATATAAGATATGATACATATATTTTATTTATAGTTCAATATAGATAATATTTACTTTTTATTAGTTACATTATATTCTTCATCACTTTTATTATTCTATAGATCATCAAGTTTTCTTCTTTGACAAAATTTTCTTCACTTTGCATGTGTCTATCTATTATATTCATGAATTTTCATATTATACCTAGATTACAATTCCTTATTCCTGAATAATCAAAAACACAAATAGTAGCCTATTAATCCACTTCTATACTTTCCTAGTGTAGTCTATCCTGAATTTACTAGACATGTATCCTAAAGTTCTAGAGTAAATCCACCACTTCATTATTCACTTGTTGAAGAAGATGTCATTATACATTGTAACAGCCCATAAATTATAATTATACTCTTTAATTTTAATAATTTTATTTAATGTTATATATTATAATTGAAATAAACTACTATATAATTTAACAGAAAAGTAATTAATTTTCTATAATCAATTTCAATTTTTGATTTAAAATTTTTAAGTGATAAAAAAATTACTTTTATGTTTTCATAAAATGGTATGTTATTATCATACTGAACATGTAACCAATTTTTAGTAAATTTTATAATTAAATAAATAAACACTATTATTTATACAAAGAAATTATAAATATATTTTGAATACTATTTCATAAATTATGTTCATTTAAAATTAAAATTATTATTTAATGGTACCATTTTATAAAAATATATAGGGTTATCTTTTAATACTATTAAATGAATATATATTATATATTAATGAAAATATATTTATATATTAAAATTTTTAGATTTTTGGTTAAATGTATTTAATATATATTTCTAAAAAATATTCTTTATATAAAAAAAAATATTAATTGTAATAATTTTAAAGTACATTTTTTTAATATAAAAATTGATAATTTTTTAATATTATATATTATTAATATTATATCTAATGTTTTTGATTTTAATTATATTCGTATCATTTATAAATTATTAAATATATATATATATATTAAAAAAATCAATATAAAAAATATAATTAAAAAAACCTTTTTTATCTCTCTTGTATACAAAATATTTATCACCAATTTGAGATATTAATTATTAAATAAATATTAATGGATTGAATATATTTTTTTAATAATTTGAATAAAAATACATAATATATAAATTTAATTAAAATTCAAATGTACTTATTATAAATTAATATATAAATTTTATTAAAATTATATTATATTTTATTTCATCAAAGTAATTTTTTTAACAAATAGGTACTGTAAAAAAATTTCATCCATAAAGGAACTACCATAACCACATATGGGTCATGTGGTTGACCACAAGGGAGTCAGGTTGACAAAGAGAGGATAATGGCGTGGTTGGTGTGAGATCCTATGCTTAGGCAGAAAAGTGATCGAGAATATCTTGGGTATTGTGTTTCTGGATGTGTGTAATGGGTTTGTTGTGAGGACTCATCTCTATATAGTTGTGTCAAAGTGTAACTAGGTGTCAAACATGGTTCATCAACTAGAGTAGTATTCATTATTCATTATAATATTATGTGAACATTTTATGATTAGTAATTCTGTGGGGGATTGATATTTCATGTTATTGTAGCTCTTACTCATAAAATAATGTTCATTACATGGTTTTATGATAAAAAAATATTAGTCAAATCATCTTCAAACACATCATCCCCTTGCACAAAATATTTAATTCAAAATCATGTTTTTTTATTCCAATTATATTTTTTCCACTACCCATTACTATAGGTATGACCAACATAAAGAACACCTCAAAACCCCTACTCACTATCATTATCCCGTGGTGAAAAACCCATAACCCTTGACTTATAAAACAATGGTAAGGGGTCCTTCATCATTATTTAATAATAATAATAATCAATTGAATGAATGTAATATGCACATATTTATCATTAGAAATAAATAATTTAAAAATAAAATTTCAATTATTAATATGACTGTTATCCACAAGACCCACGCTCAAAAACCATGAATCATTAAGACTAGGTAATCTGTATTAATTTCCACAGTAATAACATTCAAAATTATACAAGATATTGAAGCATATACAAAACATAAACTCCAAAAATTTTATTTATATACATATAGTGATACCCTATCCCAAACCAATAGAATAATACCACCCCTATATAATCTCTCACTATATTTCATAAAAAGTTTATCGTAAGAACATTTGTTTTGTGGAATACCTTGGTATTAAGTCATTTTGGGTCGGATTTCAGGTATGTGATTACCATTATACAAATCATTTATGATATATATTACAATAACAATGATTTAATGTAATGAAAAATGTTTTTAAATAATTTTTTTCTTAAAAACAATATCATGTAAGGGAAAATTTATTCTAAAAACAATATAATTTATTTTTCAAAATAATTTAATGTAAAGGTAATTATTTTTATAAAATAATATTTCAAAAATACTTTTAAAATTTAAGGTATTTTTTAAAAACCCTTCTCTAAGGGTGATATAATTTCAAACACTTACTTTCAAGACAAAATATCTACGTATTTTTTAAAAAGTAGTTTTAATTTTTTTGAAGCATTATTTTATAGGAAAAAACTCAATATTTCATCTATATAATTATTTTTAATTATACTACTATTTTATGTAATGGAATTATTTTGACACTCTTATTGTTATATTTATAAATTCCACTAATAATATTTTTAAAGTAACATTATTATTTTAGAAATTATTTCAAATATATTTTATGTAAGGAAACTACTATAATTTTATTTACGGAAAAAATTCATTAAAAACTATATTTTTAATAAAAAAATATTATTTATAGTTATACTATGATTTTATCAATATTAAATAATATTTTAAAAATTTATGTTTTCATTTCATGAAACCTTAAAATAATTTGAATTTAATATTTTAAAATTCCCAATTTAGGAAATTAAAATTTAAATTAAAAAAATGTATTATTCAAGTTGAAATTTAAATTTTTTATTTTATGTCAAAACATCCTTGTATTATATTATTTTTCGTTAAAATTATATGTATATTCATGCACTATAAATGTAAATAATAATTCATTATATTTATGAAAATTATTTTAAAAAATTTATTTCTATCATTACAGGAATTATTTATAATAATTATATGTATGTTTATATTTGTCCATATTTTTATTAAATAATGTCAATTTTGAATGAAAAGGGTTTTTATAATGTTTATGAGGCATGAAAATAATTTTATCTTTCAACTAATATATAATATTTTCGAAATAATATTTAAATGGAATAATAAATAAAGAGGCATTCATTGTAATAACTTTTAATATTTAAAAAATCCTCACATTGGTAATGAATTTAATGATGAAGAAAGGTTTGTAAAGATAAAGACATTGTAGTGAAGTTATCATATAGTTGATTCATCTAGTGGATTCATGGATTTTCTAATGTTTTCCAAGAATCTTTACATTACATAAGAAAATAATTATATTAATGATGTATTTTTACTATTAAGAAAAAATACATTCAATGATTATTATATTTTGTAATTCAATGTATTTTCAATGTGATATTTACTTTTAAGGGTTTGGAAAATTATTTTATGTAATTATATATTTTTAAAACCCTATAGTTTTATTTTGGAAAATTATTTATCGAATTTTTTATATATTATATAAATTTTTTTTCAATATTTTGATGAATAATATTTAAAAATGGATTTTTAGTCATTTTAAATGACATTAATTGGAATTATTATGTTAAACCAACAATTTTTAATGGTTTCCATAGGTTTAGTTGATGTTCCAAGGTTTTATGTATTTAGCATTAGTGAATACAATTGGCTCTTTTATTTATAAATTGTGTCAACTCATATGTAATGTAATGATGTTTTTCTTAATCATCCAAAAATGGAATGGAAATATCCTAGAATGTGTGAAGGAAGATTTATTTTTCATTAATATATTATAAAAAAATTGAATTTGGGGGTTTTCCCTAGTGGTTTGTCTAACTTATAATTTAGAATCTATTTTATGGTTCAAATCCCAGGTTGACTAAACATGTGGATTTATAGTTTATTCCACTATTGGTAGTGTTATTTGGAACTGGATTCCTTCATAGAGAAATATGACGATAGGGAGGTGGGTGTCTATTGTGGTCAAATTTGTAGTCACAACATCGTGTATGGTATCAGGAAATGCAAGCGGGCATTGACAACGTAGGGTCTCGATGGGAGGGCTATAATTATAGGAATATGGGTATCTCTATGGCGACTAATATTGGTAATCATGGCATCAAGATGCAGTAGGCGGACCATGGGCATCACCACATCACAACGAAAATGGGGAAATAGTGGGAGATATGCGGGGTTAGAATCGGTTGTTCATTGGTTCACTATCATTGATAAAGAAGGCAAAAAAATCTCTACAACCATGACGTGGAAGTCAGGTGAACTCCATGGTAAAGTAAGATTGGGATGTGGGTGTTGTATAATGGCGGTGGGAGAACTCTATGGTGAAGTAGATAATGGTGGTGGATTTTGCGGCCTAGAGGATGGTTGTGGATGAAGAACGTTATACGCTAGCTGTATTGGAAACCTAATCGTGTTGGGTCATTCATTGGTCTTTCTTGTCCATTGGCCCTTCAATCCAATATATAAAAACCGATATGGCTTATTTTGTGCGCTATCCCCTTGGAAGGTTATGAACTTCCTTTCCAGCCTAACTGTGAGTTGTGTGTGTGTCATTTTGATGTAATTTTACCTCCAAGATCCTAATATATGTAATAAAAAAAATACAGAATGTATTACACCATATTCGGATGATCGAGTAATGAAAAGCCTAATTTTGTTTAAGCAGAAAGGTTTACATAACATTTGAAATTAAGAATATATTATTTCTAGATAATATAATATATTGAGTTTTTAATTTAATATTATACGTAATTAAGTATCCCTTAAAAATATAGAATTTTATTCTTCCTAGTTTTCATAATTTTTATCCCAGAATATTCATAATTTGTTTAAGTACATCTATAAAATTATGAAGATTACATTCCGTAAATTGGGGTAGAATGTATCATCCCAATAATTCTATCGACATTCTTCCTATTTAATAAATTATAATTTATTTTTTTAAAATTGAATTGAACTATTATAAAATTTAACCTGTAATTAAACAAATTTCAATAATAAGTATCGAATTTTAGTCAAAGTATTAATGTTATAAAAAATAATTTTTCTATAAAATGGATTTTATTATCTGAGTGAAAACATAACAAATTTTTAGAAAATTGAAAAATTGAAAAAATATAAATTATTATTCGTTGAAAGAAATCCATAATCTCTATTGATTTTTTTAAAAAATAGTGATCCTTTATAAATAAAATGATTATTTTAATGTACCTTTGTATGAAAATTTATTTTGATTTATTTTAATACTATTGAAAGAAATATGAATTGTATTTTAATTAGAATTAAATTTTTTTGAGGATTTTGAACAATTGATATAAAATGTATTTAATTTTTTAAAATATACACTATAATAAAAAAATATTTTTTCTTAAATTATTTGAAAATATATTTATTTTAATATATATATTTATTTTTTCAAAATAAAATTTTTAATTATTAATAATATTTTGAGTTGTGTTGGCTTTGGATATATTTTTATCTTCTAGAATATAATATAATATAAATTTATTCAAATTAAAAAAATATCAACACGAAATATACAATTTATATAAGGCCCCAGCCTTTAACATTACTTAATCTTGAGTTATTACAAGATTACACATTGAGGATCTTTTTAGGTTTAGAGTTTTTAGAGAATTAGATCATGAAACTTACATTACATTCCACATTTAAACAAAGTGGTTACATAAAAGACAGTATTCATTCTTCCCATCAACGGAAACATATTTAAAATAAAACATGGATTCTTTCTTGACATATCATTGACACAATCATCACATCATGTACCTTTCCCTTGACCTGTGAAAAACATTTCAAAAACTTGGGATGAGCATAAAAAGCTCAGTAAGGGTTATAAAAATATGGAAAGGAAAATGAGTTCATATATACATAATAATGAAATCATACTTTACCCATAAAACATAGGCACTTTAACATACCTTATCAAATCATGAATAAATCATAGAAATCATAAGAAATAAAAGGTAACTTGAGGCATTCATAACATTCTTACGTAGGGAGTAACCCTCTTGGTTACGTTTGGAATACCAATCACAGTATATTCCCTAAATCTCTTTGGAGAAACCTTAACGTTACACTCCTTCATGTTACCCAATGCATTGGAGAGCTATATCGGGCTCACCCGCCCTTAGTTTATCATGGAACCACCCATCTTCATAATAATTCCCAAGAACCTCAACATAATCGTATCATATAAAACTTGCATAAAGGAAACATACCATTTCCACCTTTCAATCACAAGATATCAATACAACACATTGATATAAAAAAATTATGAAAACCATTTTCAATACCAAAATAAATGAAAAGTAAAACATGGTATTTATTTTTCTTTTAAAAAAAGGTATGGCTTGTAGAGGAAGCCAAAACTCAAATAATCATCACGGCGGTAGAGAAGTCGTTGTCGCCGCATACGTACGACAAAAACATTCCATTTTTTCATTTAGTAAACACTTCGTATAAAAAAGATTCTTTTTGGATAAACGTAAAAGTCAAAGGGGTTTATACACCATATAAAAGAAGGTTGTGTATAAAATAAAATATGCCTCAATGAAAGGAGATTGAGACGAAGTCCCATACAAAGACGGTATCCTTGGATTAAGGATAAATCAGTTACATAACTATGTGTGAAAAACGAATAAATGAAATATAAGTGGGTATTAAGTGTAAAACAATCAGAGTACATTAACACATAATCATATAACGACATATTCAAGGTGTACAAGTTTATCCCAAAGAATCGAAATTTGGTTAAGAAGTTCCCTTTCAAAAATTAGACAGCCTAACAGCGTCACTTCAAAATTCAAAAAAAGAGTTGATGAGAGATAAAAAGGGGATATCATCAATTGGACATAAAGTTTACATCAATAAGGATATATAAGAACATATCCAAAAATAATATTATGTGAATTAAAAGAAATAACAAAATAAGTCTTTTAAAAATAGGAGGGTGAAAGGTTCCCTTACCGACATGGGTATCTTTAGAAACATACGCCCCGTGAAAGAAGGACAATACAACATTGATGTAAATACTCATAAATGAAATAATATTACACAATGAGTAAAATAATGGTCATTACATACACCACTCAAAGGAAATTTTGGAAAATGTAGCATAAATCTCACAGGAATAAAAGTGTGATGAAAAATCCCTTACGAAAACTCGGCAGCCTAACGGCGCCACTTAAAACTTACAAAAATGGATTGATGAGATCAAATAGGGTATCTCATCACATTATAATAAAATTTACAGAAAGTGGAATATAAAATAACATCCCCCATCATAACAAAGATTAACTTAAAAGAAGTGACATAAAGGAGAGTACTTAAAGAGAAAGAGAGAGGTTAGATCTCTTACAAAAATTCGGCAGCCTAACGGCACCACTTAAAACTTCCAAAATGGATTGATGAGAGAGAATAGGGTTTATAATCATATGAACATAAAAATTACAGTAAGAGTAATATAAAATAACATCCCAATAATGATAAATATGAGCTTAGAAGGAATGATGTAAAAGAGTCTGCTAAAAAGGAAAGAGAGGAGTAGGATCCCTTACCTCAAGTCCAACTTGTCTTGTTCGTTTCTTTATATTCCTGAATTATAAACATTGGCCAATTAATAATTGCCTAAGTACCTCCTTTAGAGATTATTATTCAGTTCATATCACATATTATAATGTTATAATAATTGTTTAATAATGTTAGTTCGTATCAGACATTTTTGCCGATGTTTGGTACATGAGTCAAAAATGAACTTGTTTGAAAAAGATTGCCCATGTAGTTATAAGTAAATAATTTCCAGAATAGTATTAATGATTAAAATATCATATATATCCAGTAAATATTCATTTCATACTATTCCATATCATTTGGAGATTAAAAACGAAAAGCACCGTTCATGGAGACGGTAGGCCGTACGTACGCATGAACGCTACTTTCATTTTTTGTCATATTAATGGAATTAAAAAAAATGAGAGAGATATATATATGTTATAATTCAAGAATGATATCCATAATTTATATGTAATATATTACATATATATCCATTATATATACGTACTTATAATATTACATAACATTTTGAGATAAGAAATGAAATGTACCGTTCATGGAGACGGTAAGCCGTACGTACGCATGAACGCTACTTCCATTTCTATTTCATATTTAATGGAATTAAAACATAATGATACATAATAGTATTTTAATTCCAGTATGGTATCATATATAATATCATTAAATATACACTTTATACGTACCACATATGGTATTAACGAATCAAATCACTTTGAGGGGGCGGTAGTCCGCACTTCCTTAAATGAAGATATCACATTTACCCATAATGGAAACCATAAAGGTACGCCATAAATGAAAAATACAGAAGATTAAGTAAAACATAAACATATTAGATATCATATATAAATATAGTTTCATCTTAATGGACACCTTTTAAGGTGTATGAAGAATGTTGAACAATCATCGTTTCGGGAGGCAGAAATTCGCCATCCACGGAAACAGTATGTTCTTTAACCATTATATGTAGGTGTGTGTAAGTGTATCTAGAATAATTATTATAAAAAAATCCCAGTATATTTAAGATACTGTATTTGTTACAAAATAAATGAATAAAAAGAGTTTAGGGGGTTGGAGAAGCAAAATAAAACAAAAGGACACAAGTGAAGACATTACCTTAAAATCGGGTAACTCCCTTTGGTTTGAGCTCAAAGGATTCCTTGGGAATACTTCTGCCCAAAGTGAGGTTTCAAGGAGTAATAGAGGGAAGTGGAGAGAAAAAGTGGGCAGGGGTTGGCCGAGCCAAAGGCTTTGAGAGTGTGGGTAAGGAGGTAGAGGTGGGGGCCTTTTATATGAGGAGAGGAGGGGCACTCTTGTAAAGTTACAAAATGTTACTTTATTTCCAAAAGATTTTCAGATTTTAAAGGTCCCAAATTGATGTATTTCTAGGATAAGGTGATAAGGGTTCTAAATCCACTCATCCAATAGGTTTTGGACATGTTTAGATCTTAGATATTACATTATCTTTCCATTTTATTTAAATCGTTAAATAATGAGGTCATCGCTGCATCATCATGATGTCATAAATAATTTAATTTATTTAATGTCTAAATATTATAAATAAACTAATATGATGTAGGAAATATTTTTAGATTTCCAATTAATATTTATAGTCAAATATATGACTTCTATAACCCCATGTAAAAATTGTTTTAGTAAAACATCTCATGTTTGTGTCATTTTTACTTTAACATTAAATAAAAAGATATTTATGTCATTTTCCAACCAAAGTGGCTCCATGAGGTCCCCAAGTTGACCCATGGATTTTCTTGGTCGGAAATGACACATCCAATGAGGGTAGGACATGTTTCTAGGTCATTTCATTTTATTAAAACATTATTCTTACCATAAACTACACTAATTACCTCTAATCGCGATTAAAAACTTAATAAGTTACTATTCACCAAAAAATTATTTTTATCCTATTGAACCAAATTTTACTTCTTAATGACAACCATGTATGTCGGATTTTTGAAATTCAAAACACAAAGATGGAAAAATTCCAATTAAACGGAAAAATCATATTTTATAAGTACCACTTAGTGGTTTCACTATTCATCAAAAATTGAAGTTTTTCAGAAAAATCCCAAAAATTCACCCTAAGATATATTTGACATTCCGAATTCAAAAATGAAGTCTATTATACAAAATTCAAAACATATAAGTCACATTAATTAATTTAATAATTAATTCCCACTGTCAGAGCAAATAGCGTGTTTTTATGAAATAATAAGTATCAAAAGATTGACACTAGTTTAAGTCTGATTTCAAAGTGAAATTAATTCCGACGACCACTATTGGATTTAATGGTAAAAATATATTCCAATTTCACTTTAAAACCAATTCAAAATATAATATAATCATATAAATGAATTAGATTAAAAATAGGTTTCGAATTAAAATACAACATTTTACACTATTCATTAAAAAATGAACTTTATCGGAAAGATACCAAAAATTTACACAAAGTAAATTTTGATGTCCCAATTCTTAAGAAGAGTTTTATTTTGTCAAATAGAATGTATAAGAGTGAACAAAACTATATTTAATGACGGTTCTCCATCAAAAGGCGATAAGTGAACCTTTAGTGAAAACTAGGGCATATACGCCTAAAATTGAATTCTTTCCGTATTTCAAGCCTTTATCTTTTATTGGATAAATGTAAAAACATTTAAAAACATATATAATAATATTTTAGTTATTTCTATCCATTCCCTCCAATACAATGGCTACATGTTAACTACCATTTAAAATAATATTATTTTATTATTAGAGTGCAACGTAAGATTCCCAAGAAACTCATTGTTGCGTGTTGGGTACGCCATCGAGCATATCGTCCCCTTTAAAGTAATATTAATATTTTATTCACAAATATGGATAAATATGAAAATTTCATATTCTTTATTTACCCGGGGTGTTATAATTTACATACATTTTCTTTTTATTTTTATTGTAAATATAATATTTATTACCCTTCGGTGGGGATATTTATAAAATAAATAAAAAAGGTTTCTATATATATTTGATATTTTATTAATGAAAATATGTAAAATACGAACATAGTTAAAATATGATTGTACTAATTAGAAATTAATATATATATATATATATATATAATTTTATTTGATAAATGTAAATCATTTTAATACGTACTCAATGTAATTAAAAATCCATCTTATCGAAGAATGGATCCACTTGAGAAACATATGTGGAACCAATTGTTGAAAAAAATGAGGTAGGTTGACTTATGGATCCAAGTGAAATGGGAGATGTGATCCCCTATGCATAGTAATTAAAGTGATCAGGACAAACGTGGGAAAAGTGTTCCTTGAGCCATACAAGGGGCCCGGCGGGTCGACCCTTCCCCATGTAGGTTTCTACATGCATGTCTGAGAACTAACAATGGTTCCTCGGATTGAGTAGTATTCAGCACGGTGTATCCTATTATGCCACCGTATGACTATCTATAGATTGATATGGTATTAATACATTGGGTTATTATAGATCCACCATAAAACATCCCTTTATAAAATTTTCTTTTGATCAAAACCATTTCAGTCATCCATTCATCCAAAATATCAGGTCCTTCCATGACATGTTCAACTAAATATCATGTTTTCTTCTTCCTCTTCCCCTTTTGATGCAATCCATTAATACAGGTACGACCTTTACATCGTGCACCTAAAAAACCTCTACCTTTATTATCTTTGTCCCCTAGATGCAAACCTATAACCCTAATCTAATAAAATACATGCAATGGACCCTGTTAAGGAATTTTCTTGGAGTAATAATCTATTGAAATCATTTTCTTCTTAATATTGGTTTTCAAGGATGTGATAAAACTAAATATGTATTTATAAAAAAATAAAAAACTTAAAAAAGTTTACATTTTATACTTTCAAATATTTCTAGGTGTATCTCATGCACGAGTGAGTTATATATATATAACAATTGAAATAAATCATTTTCACTTCCATTATTAATATATTATTTATTTATATGCTAGGATATCAATCAAAAATAATCTTTGAGATTAGGTGTACTAAAGTAATTTCAATGGTTTTCACCTTAAAAATTCAATTGGAAAGACGTGATTAAGCAACAATCAATATACTAAATAAATAAATATATATTTATATTCCTCATTCATTAACCATTAAACACTTCAAGTCCTACCTTATCCCCCAACATCTATCTTATATATTAATTAACAATCCCTTTAAATGTGGAATTCATAGGTATCATCTCATTTTGGGATGGCTTCCATCTAAAGGATTATCTTTATACAAAATTAGTATTAATTATATTTTAAAAACTATTATTTTTTGTGACAGATAATATTTTTTATTAAATGACCATTTCTAAATATTCTTAACTTGTTTGTGAAATTTTATTTTAAAAACATTTTAATTTATTTTAAATTCTTTTTTTCTGTATGGATTAAATTTATTAAATAATTTAATCATTTTTTAAAGACACTAATATTTTAATTGATTTTTTTCAAAATTATTAATCAATAATTATTTTTATTAAAACCCACTATCTAAGGGTGAAGTGACATCAAACTCCTATTTTCAACCAATATTGTGAATGTATTTATCAAAGAGTGGTTTAGCTTTTTTAATGCATTTTTAGAAAACAATAGGTATTTCATCTAAATTATTAATTCATTTTATAATATAATTGCATGCAAGTGAATTATTTCAAACCAATTATTTTATGATTTTTTATATGAACCTTTTTTTATAACCAAGGCATTTTATAGTTTTATAATTTTTTTCAAAACCCATTTTATGTAAGGGAAGTAATAGGATTATATGGAAGGAAATATTTCCTCAATTATAATATTTTTAATGAAAAAAATTAATTATATTTACATTATTACATTAGGTACGTTAAATACTAGCTTAAAAATATTATTTCTTAACTTCTCAAAAACCATATATAAAGGGAATATACATTTTTTAAATTCTCAATTTCTAGAATTATAATATTACAAAAAAATGTTTTCTTCATGTTTGAAGTTGAATATTACATTTTCTCTAAGAAAATAATATCCATTCTCTGTTTTTACTTAATAAATATAGGTATACAAATTAAATATAGAAGCTAATGACAATTTATTATTTCTATGCAAATAAAATATATAATTGTAACTCATTCATTAAATGAGTAACTTACAATTAAAATTTTTATTTTTTATTTATCTTGATTTATAAGAACTGGTGATTACTTAATTAATGAATATTCTTGTTAATGTTTATAAGATGTGATAATATTTTTCCTCTTTAAAAATAATTTTAAAAATTTCATATATCTATTTTAATGTAATTGAAATGTTAAAGATGGATTTTTAATAAATGATTTTTTTAAAAAACTAACACATGGGTATCGACAATGATGCTGGGAAAGGGGGAGTGAACCCATGACAACATGGAGATGTTGTATTAAATAGATATTTCTAGTGGCATATTGTTGTTACTAATGTTTTCTATGTGTCATTTTATACAATAAAAATCATATTTTCAATAAGATGTTTTGAAACATTAAGTAGATGTATATGTGTCTTAAATGGTTATAATTTATAAATATATTAAATAGGTTTTAAATGTGATAAGATATTTTAATAGTATTGAAAATTATTTTATATTTTTATATATTTTGAAATCCCAAGAGTTATATTTTTTTTGAATTTTTTTAAATGATTAATAATAAATATAAATGGAAATTTTTTCCAAATAGTTTATAAAGAATATATTTAAATGGATTTTCTTTTGTTTTAAAAGCTCTTAAATTGAAATTTTAGGTTTACGATATTCTTTGAAAATGTTTTTCAAAGTCTTAGATTAACAACCAATGTTTTTTGGTTTTATTTATAGAGTTAACACAAGTGAATCCAATTAGTTTATTTATAAATATATTAAAATCAAATATATTTTAAGGATATTTTTTCTAATACACTAAAATATAGATCTAATATAACCTCATATTATTAAAATATTAAATATTTTTTATATTTTTTAAAATGAAAAAGTAAAAACTACAATATTTTTAGCACCAGATTCGGAATCATGGGTCTCCGTATGGCCCATTTGGTATCATAGGATCGTTTTAGAAATATTTGGAGATTGGAAAATTTTAATTTTGGGATAATATAAGGGAAGTAGAAATTAATTTTGAGATTCTAGGTAATTATGTAAACCTTAAGAATATAGAATTTTAGTAATCCTAGTTTTTAATCTTTTGTAATAGAATATTCATGAATTACTATACGAACATATAAAAATTATGAGGATGTAAATCCATTGACGGGTGTAGGATGTAACATCCCTTAAATTCTAATAATATTCATCCTTTTTAATAAATGTTATTTAATTTTATTTTTTTTAAATTACACCAACTAATGTGAAATTAAACATAAACTTAAACTGTTTTCATTAGTCAATTTCAATGTTGTGTCAAAATAGTCATGTTATAAAAATATTAACTTTATTTTACCTCGAATGTTATTTTTTTTCTTTAATGATAATATCGAAATTTTATGTATGTTGTATAATTTGAAAATATACATTTTTATTCATATAGAGAAACTAATACGATATTTATAATATTATTTTCAAATTATGATATTTTATTAGAATGTTTTCTTATTTTAAATTACATTTATAGGAAAAATATAATTGATGTCTTATAATAATATTGAAAAAAAATTAAATTCCTTTTGAATACTAAATTATTTATTTTTTAATTTTTTTTACAACATTTTTATATTTATTTAATATTAAATTTCAAAAAAACCAAATTTGTATAAAAAATATAAATATTTTTTATTTATTTTAAATAATTTTTATTTTATTATGAGAATTCATATATTTTATATCATTATTATGAATATTATTATTACTGCTATTTTTTTTATAAATTATTATATTTCAACATATAAATATATGTTTTCAATGGTATGATAAAAAAAATATTAACCTGAAATTTCCAATTAAAGAAAATATTGTTTTAGTGTTCTTGTATAAAAAAATATATCAATCTTTGGTTATAATATTTATAAAAAATTGTAAAATTGCTATCAATTTATTTTTTAAAATTTTTAATAAACAAAATTTTTAATATAAACATAATTTAAAAACATTATGAAAATATTATATAATTTTCATTCTTTAAACTAAATAATTTTAATGCATACCTAGTATAAAAATAATTTTATTCTAGGTACACGAGGGAAAGAATTAAACCACATATGTGGAAGTCGTGGTTGACCATGTAGGAGGTAGGTCGACCCTTGAAGAATAATGGTTATAGAAGTGTGGGTTACTATTTTTTTTTCTGAAGGTGATAGGACATAGCGTGGTCATTATGCGCCTGGAGGAACACAAGGGGTCATGTGGGTCATCCCATATAACAACACTTTTCTATAAATAACATTAATAAATGATTTATTAAATTAAATAATACATAATACAATACAAATGATTTGGATGTATTATGTCTTTCGGAATTAGTTACATTAAATAAAAACCATAAAACATGAAATACATTGTCTTTATTGATAATTTCATTAACATTTTCCAAATATTACATGAAGTTAAAAGTACTTGGTACACCCTTAGAAACTACAATAGAAAGCGATGACCTATAAGGCCCATAAAAAGAATAAACATTTCATAAGGAGACACATGTTAAAAAATATGTATATCAATGGGCTATAAAATATATTTAAAATCATAAACATTAGCAATTATACATGATATAGCATGATAATCATAATATTAAAAATGTGAAAAAACAAAAAACAATACATCATAAACACAATTCAAGGATAAATCATACATGCCATGGTGGTGGAAAATTTACCCTAATGGAATCAGGTACACCCATGTCCCAACATGACATATCGTCATACTAAGCAATACCTAATGAATCAGAGCACTATTTGGGTGGACCCGTAATAATTATCTCATTCCCATGCTTATTTATACCACATAAATAATACAAAAATAATTAATTCATCATCATAATTTTTTCCATAATCATGGAATGAAGAATAAATACCTAGAAGTCCCCAATAACAAAATTATATGTGCATAAAAGATAACACCCTTGATCGAAAAAGGGTTTGTAATTTACTAAACAATTATTTTGGCATGGAAAATCATGGTGATATTTTAGTTGCATAACAAAATCAATTATTGATTCATAAAAATGTTTTGATGGGAGAAAACGGGTCTATCAGCATAAAGGACATCTAGTGGGAACTAAGGATAATTTGAAATATAATATTCCAACATAACCAAATGTAATTTAAGTGATGTAATGTAGAAGAAGTTCTTGAATGGAAATTATAAAAAAATCCCTTATAAATTTTTTTCGCATTAACAAAATTAGAAAAAGATGAAATGATAGAGTATAAATGGTATCTCACTAATATAAATATAATTGGTAATTAATAAATTGATAATTAAATAATCACAATATGAATAATTAAAATTATAAAGGCTAATTTTCATGTCTATTCTTGAATTTAAAGAGAGGAATGTAAGGATACCTTGCTTGATTGTGTCACTCTAAATGCTTGGGAGGAGATTATTGAGATAATGGTGAGCTTTGGGAGGACTATAGGCAGTAGAGGGAAGAGTGTGGACCAGATCCATGAATTTTTAGTGAAGATAAATTGCATCTTTGGTGGGTTTATATAGGAAAAGGGGAGATATATCTTTTATTTGTGTTTTGGAATCCATATTATAAAACATTTAAAACTAAAAACATACACTTTGTTTTTTCACATGGTTTCATCAATATGGGAGTGGTTTTATATAAGGTATAGAGAAAAACCTAAAAAAATAATTTCCATTCATATATGAAGGTGATTCATAATTGAAAAGAAATGATTTTAAAACCATAAAATATATTATATGTTTTGGATAAATTATAATGGCATTATAAAATAAATAAATAAAATATAAATAAACTTACATTAAAGATAATACTTATATTTTTTTATGTATACCCTTTATGGTATTTATTACATAACACTTGGCGTCATTATGATGTCATAATAGAAAAATTATTTTTTTACAGTTTAAAATTTTTATAGGAATATTTGACTCTCTAAAAATTAAGAAAAAATAACCAACTGATAAGTTATAAAATCTAAATATGAAGTAATATTAATTTTATATATATTTTTTTATAAATATGTGCATTTTCACTATTTAAATAATAGCTATGTTTTATTGAAAATAATAGGGGTTTTTTTATATAATTTTTTTTGAACATTAATAAAACCATAAAGTTGAATTCTCAAAAAATAAACGATAAATTCTCTTTTATAGAAATTATTAAATAAAAATATTATATTAGAATATGATTTATCTCCTAAATCAATTAATTCATAAATTCATTAATTGAAATTGAATATCAGGAAAATTAAAATATTTTCATTTTATTATGAATATAAAAAACATTTAAGAATTTAAAATAATAGGATGAAGATATATTCAATATTCTATAAAAAAATGTCATATTAATATTTCTGGTGTATTGATATATATCAATTTATTACCCTCTAAAACTCTCTAAGAGTAGGGATCTTAATAGTGGGACATTCAAAGGGCAGTTTGGCGAACATGGATTGGGTCGTGATCTCAATAAGCTTGAGTTTCACTCATAAATGGTTTCACACATTACTAAACTAATGGATATCATCATGGGCATGGTCAAGAGAAAATCTGAGAGATTTTATCTCTTTCTTATGCTCTAAAAAATGTGCTCTATATGATACGATCCTTCAATTTGATCCCATAAAATCTATTGTTAGTGTCAAATCGATTTTTAACGCCTTATATTTATACTAATCATGTGATCACTATTCAATGGTGTTTTTATCAACCGTAATGAACAATAATTTTTTTTATAATCTAATAGGATATAATAAAATAAATAATGTGCATGTGTTTTCTATAAATATATAAGATAAAAAGTCAATTAAATGAATTTCATGGGGGGTATTTATAAAAGTATGGGTTGTTAAAATCATTCCCCCATATGAATTTTTCCCAATAAAATTCTATTTCCACACAAAATTAAACTGGCGTAACTCTATGTTATCTCTTACATAGGCTTCCACATTTCATCTTCAATCTTATGGTTTCTCCACAACTATTTAGAAAGGGTTATTATATTACTTTGTCAAAAAATTTCAGATTAACAAATGATCATCACTACATTCTTTTCATATGAAATATAATTTTCCAATGGTACCACATCTGGATTGAGTACATTTAAGGGGACTATAATTTACATCCTCAAAATATATAGATGGAATAACTTGTGAACATTATATAGGTTTGGTTGGAATTTTATTCGACATTTCAATACTATCAAGACATCAAGGATTTCAAAAGGGTTGATGTAACTTGGAATAAGATTTTCCTCTATAAAAAATCAAATCAATTTCCTCCATGGATATATGTAGAGTAATAAAATGTCTCTAAAATCAACCTCAAGGTCTTTATGATGATTGTCAGTATAAAAATTCTGTCATCTCTGTGCGGCGTTGATGTGCTACTGAATGGTCTTACCATTCTCCACTATTTCCCCTACCATTATTGAACCTAGAAATTTTCATTCCACATCACCATCCCACCATTTATGTATTCTAAACCTCTTCAAATAAATTTTTTCTTAGGGATCCATTTGAATGCTTGAGTGGAGAATATTATTTTAAGATAATTTTACCAAGTGTATATTTTGTTCCCATCCTCTATTAAAGTCCATATAAAATTCACACAACATGTATTCTGATGCCTAAATCGTCTACTCAAGCCGGTCATCAGTTTGAGGAAGATTAGTCGTACTGAAGTTCAAATTAATGAATAGATCATGATTGAGACTCATCCAGAACATGGAAATGAATCCTAGATCTTGATTGGATACAATTGATAGTGTTACTACATTTATCCTTTCCACTTCTCTCATGCATATATGTGAATGTTGATCCAGTGAGAAACTATAAAGCCCGGACCTCAAAATCCTGGAGCCAGTGAATTATTATGTTACATTGGAATTACTACAAGGATGAAAATATTAATGGAAAAAATAGTTTAGGAGTCTTGGAAAGCCATATTACATACATGATAACCATAATACATTGGGAATTAGGAAGTACAACCATGATACATTATAAATTTAAATGAACTACGTCCCTGAATGCATATTAAATAATTTATTCCTCATAACTTGGGGAAAAACATAATAAGGGTGATATTAAATAATCGGTGAGGGTAAGTAAAATAGAAGAAGTAATTAATCAATCCATATGGAAGGTCAAATAACTGAGTCCACATTCAATAAAATTAACTAGATAAGGAATAAATAATGTCTCTATAATAAATGGAAACAAATTCCATAATTCAATAAATTGAAAATAAACTACATCGATAGATATGTTGAAACAAAATATAATGGAAAAATATATAACTAATAATAAATAAATTGTTTTTTATCAGATTTCATGTCTCATGAATATTAAAACCTATTACCATCAATGCCTTTCACAATATGGTTTAAAACATGGATTAAAACTCGATTAATTTGGGAAACTCTTTTGTATCATGAGAACCAGTCGATGCATGGATGAGCTATATAAATTCAAAGATCTCTCATTCATTATCAATCAAAATATTTCCTCATATTTAATAATTAATATAACTAATATTAATTTTCAAATAACCATATTAAATGGGAAATATGGATTTATTAATAGTTCCCCAATTAATTAAATAATTATAAAATTAACCTCTATAAGAATAATTGTATACAATTTAAGAAATTCCAATATAAATTTTTTGAGATTATTGATACTAAATTAAATTTTAAAAGAATATTTATTAAAATAAAATTATTTTTTCAAGTTAATGTTTATAATATGTGAAGTAAGTGAGATTAAGAATATTCAGGAGGAAAATAATCACTAAACATTCTAATGTGTCCCATACAAGTTGGAAACTATTAAATAATAATAACCATTAAGTTATGAAATTAATTGAATCTTAAAATATCATGATAATAATAGGATTCATGATATTATATATCAAATTGGTCAGTTTTTAGGGCACACAAAAGGTGTAGTGAATATGACATTAATCTCACAGATTTAAAATATGAGATGAAAATATCTTACCTTATCTTTACTTTCTGTTGTGTGGTAATTAGCCTATTATATATTAGTTTAAATTTTTTTATTAACTAATAGAAGAAGAAAAATCATGTTTATTATATAATAAATTAATTTATTATAATATTTTATTACTCATTTGTAAACACTCTTTCATTATTTTAATAGTTTTGGGTGTTAATTGCCTAGTTTTCCAAGGTAAGTTTTGACGTGATATTTGTCATTATTATTAAATATATCATGGTTTCATCTTATAAATATTGTAAACTATCACCACATTATCATATATATTTACTAAATATGTATTTATAATAGTCAATAACACTTTGCCTTTAGAAATGAAGGGGTGTTTTCTTGGCGACAATGGTCCATATGTACGGATGAACAATACTTACATTATTTCACGAATTAAATGATCTAATACTGAATGCTAGAATATATTTTACTATTTATAGTATCATATATATGTTATATATGTTTCATATGTTTGATATAAATAATCCTTATACACTCTATTTTTTGGAATGAACGAGTCATATCGCTTTGAGGGGGTTGTAGTCCACACATCCTCAATTGAAATTATCACATTTACACATGATGGATGAACAAGGATAGATTATAAATAAAATTTTTAGAATCCTAAATACATTATAAATAACATATATATTATATATAAATATATTTTTCATCATAATGGCCACCAAGTGAGGCTGTATTTAATGTTGAATGGTGATAGTTAAGTGAGGCAGTAGTTCACCGTACACCTAAGTAGTATATCATTTACCCATTAGATGGAGATGTTTGTATGTGTAGGTATAAATAATATCATAAAAAAACACAAGTATATTTAAGATACTATATTTTCTAAAAAATCATATAATAAAAAGAGTATAGGGAGTTTATATGTGAATTGAAATTAGAAAGCATGAGGGATGGTATTACCTCTTAATCGAGTAACTTATTTTGGTTTATACCAAAAATGTTTTCATGGAAACCTTTCTGACAAAAGTGGTGATTCTCGGTCAATGAAAATGGATTTTTTAGACTATGTCTGACGATATTTAGACAAAAATAGACGGTTTTATAGATGTTTGGAACGGGGAGAGGTGGTGACCTTTTATAGGGATGAGAGAGCATCACTTCTGTAAATATGAGATGATATTCAGTAATGGGTGGTCTATCATACCAATAATGCCTCCAAAATGTAAAACTAATGTATTAATGTAGAATCATGGTGGAGAAAAAACTTATCCACACAAAAATATGTGAATTTTAATAATTTGGTTCCTTAACATCTATGATTCCAAAATTTTATCATTTTGGTTTTTATTAAAGAATCTTGTTTCCTAATTTATTTAATTTAATAATTAATACTCAATTAAATTGTGATTTATTATAAATTATTGATAATTTAATTATTGATATCAAATTTTCAAGTGTTTTTTATATTAATTTTAAAACAAGTGTATGGGATGTGCTAAAATGATGCTTCAACACAGATAATGTTATAAATGTTTTTACATAATATGGCATAGTATGTTAATTATTAAAGATTAATTAGTAAATTAAGAGTTTATATTTTTTTATTAACAATTAATGATAAATTTTTAGAATATAGGATTTATTTTAATTTTAAATCCTTTAATAAGATTTATTTGTTGTAAAATATCATCAATGTCGATTTTGACATTATTTTTTTAATTATAATATTAAAATATCAATCATATATTGGAATTCAAATATTATATTTTATAGGGGTCTAACATTATATATTAATCTAAAATAATTTAATAAATACTGTAATATAATCAATTATCATAAATTTTAATATTCATAGTATCATTTTTAAGTAAATTATTAACTAAGTAATCACTACATTGGTGTTTCTTAATCATTTTATATAACTAAATCATCCTGAAAAATTATTGGTAAAATATTATGATACAAAATAACAATTTATCTTATAAAATGTAATTTATAAACTAAAATATGATGTATTGTACATATCATAAAATTTTATATAAGTTAAATGTAATGAAATATTCTTTTTTTATCTTTTTCCTTACATAACCTTTTATATAAGAAAATTTCATTTAATAATATCCAAATAACCTTTTATTTTAAACCAAGTGGGAAAATGGTATACTTATTGGAAGACAACAACTTGTAGAGACGTTTCCTTGTAATTTTGGCCCATAATATTAAGGTTTAGTCCCTTTTTAAGCTTAACCATACCTTAATCAACGTAATTAATTTTAGTTAGATTCACTTATCATTTTGGTCAAAAAATTAAGTTGATCTTATTAGACCAAAAATATCATACTAATTACCTATTTTTATTTTTTATTTTGAAAATTAAAATCACATATGTGGTAAAAAAAATATTAACGCTAAAACTACAGACATTGAGAAGTAACATGTTATTATAGGAGGAAAACATTCAAAAGTTTTTTAAGTTTTAACATTAAAATTTAAAATATAATTTATTATAATGAACATAATTGTATAAATTGATATATAATTGATCTAATGTAACTATAAAACAAACTTTAAAATATAATTTAGCAATAATATTTATATAAACGAATATTCAATTTTTAACTAAGTTGCAGTAATTTCCACTATTCATCAAAAAATGGTGTCTCTAAAAAAATCCAAAAAATTAACCCTAATATAATTTTGACATTATGAATTCAAAAATGATTTTAATTTTTAAAAATAAAATTCTTAAAATAGTCAAATTTAATTTTAAATTAGTTTCTCTATTAAAATGATGTAAAACTCGGTCTTACATGTAACAAAGTTTAATTAATTGTCATATGTTACAGAAGTATAACATTATGTATAAATAATTCCAACAACAAAGTTATATTTATTATACCAGGAAAATATTTCATTGAATTAGGGTGTCACATTCTTCCCAACATAATTATATTTCATTCCAATATTTTAATATTGATCTAAGTAATCAAAGGATTTAAAATGAACATTTATTGAAAGACCCAAACAGTAAAAGTGGTTAATACCACATATTCATAATTACAGTGAAATGAGAGTAAAATGATCATGTATCTAGGTTCTCTAGTTGGAGAACATTGGTGAGATATGGAATTATAAATAAAGATAAAAATTGTGACCATCGAGTTCTGATTGAGACTGATATAGTACATGGTTAAGGGAAAGTTAATAATCAGATGGCCATTAAGCAACAATGATCATAGAAGCCATTTGATTCATTGGAAATGAAGGTGCTATGAAAACATTTTGGTTTCAAGATAATTTTTTCTATATTTAATGAATTCATTCAATTAATATGAATATAATTATATACATGATTCTATAAAAATAATCATTTCAATTGATTACACCATGATCTATTTGTTCTTCTTCATTGAGAACAAAATAAAACATATATAGAAGTAATACATTACCCTCTAAAATATTCTAAAATGAAAATCATTATTCATTTTATGAATGGTTATCTTTTACATCTGATTACAATCTAATCACTTATGATTGAGAGTCACTGAACTTCCAATGTAAACAAATCATTATTCATTAATAAATATGAAGAATATTTTAATTTTAATTTTCCAAGAATGTGAATAACTACATCATGCATCCTTTTAAAAATTTTAATACTAAAAATATCATAAAACTTTCATTCCTCCTTATTAAGTTAGACACATGTTATTGGATATATTATTTAAATCCAACAGTGTTGTAAACTCTATCATTGGTATCATAGACCAACTCTTGATAAGTCTTTAATAAGTTACAAGGTAGACATTACTTATCCAAATCAAGTATTTATTCATCATTATCTTCACATGAGGAAAATTTTAATGTTTTCTTGTTTAATGAAGGTAAATTTATACTAAAAACATTTCTTTGTACCATTCATCATATGATCTCAAATCCTTAATGAAAGATTAATGCATTACAATACTCATATATTTCATAATTCTTATAACTGGTACATTACAGATATAATATTAAAATGAAATTATTAATGAACAATCATATTAATCATTTCTCTTCATATGTGGTAGTATCATAGAATTATCTCTATCCAATAGCATCATATAAGTTATATTCCCTTGACACTTTTGACATTGATCCGCATAGTGTCTCTTCTCGTTATAGTGGAAGCATCGATCATTGGAAACCTTTTTCTAACCCTTGAAATAATGAACAAGGTGTCCTTTTTCTCCAAAAATATATCAAATTGTAATTCCCTTTAATAATTTACCAGGTTGATTCTTTACACAATTATTACATGTGGTAAAATCATTCTTTTATTTATTCCTGTTATCTATATTTTTCTCTTCCATCCTCCTAATCCCTTCAATTATACAGGTCTTATAGAATTATTTACTTATCTTGTTAACACATGATACTATTTCCTCATGTAGAGAGATTATTTGGGACAATATCTCCCGTTGAAATGATGGCTTAAGACCATTAATCATATGATCATTATTACACATTACAACAAATGCAATGGTAGAGATATAATTCCATATAATACGAATCATTTCTAAACAATATAATTTAATAGATTAGCTTATAAGGATATTAACATTATATTACTCAAAAAATGGTATAAGACATAACATTAATTTAAGCATCGTAAATCCATTAACCATAAACATTTTCTACTTTCAAGAAATCATTACTTTTAAATCCTTCATAATGGTTGGTAAATAAAATGTGGATTATCTTAATCGAATTCCCCAAGACTGTCAAAATTGGTTTGATTTATGGTTCATTGTAATATAATAGGTTACCTCGAGTCCAAACCAGAACACCTTGTCGGATTTTTTACTCCTAGGTACATTTTTTCCAGAACCACGTCTACATTTAGTATAGAGAAAGCGTTGTTTTGGTTGGAATACCCACATAACCCCTACCTTAACAAAATTCTACTATGATATCATATACATATCTTCATTGTTTACAATAGGGTTTTCTCACTAATATATATATTATAATTCTAGTTCCCATGGTTTTTTCTCAATTTACTTTGATACAAACTGTACGGTCCGGACCCTAGAAGCCCGAAACCTGTGATAGGTAACAATGCATTGACATTACTACATGGAAGAAATTATTGACGGACTATACAATTTAGTAGTTTTATACAACCATATTACATACACAATACCCATAATACATTGATAAATTGGAAATATAACTATGATAAATAATAAAATGAATTAAAATACATCCTTGATCTCTTATTCAATGATTTATTCTTCATAACAAGGGGAATGAGACATAATAAGGGTGGCCTAAAATGACTAGTAAGGGCGAGTAAAATGGGAAAAATAAAGAATCAATTTATATGGAATGGTAAAAAGTGAGTATAGTTTCCATAAAATATCTAGATAATGCATAAATAACGAGTCATGTAAGAAACTAACCCACATGCCATAAATCAATAAACTGAGAATGACCTACGTCTGAAGATATGTAGACACAAAATATAATGGAAAAATAATAGATGATACTAAATGGGGGAAATTTCATTCTTATCATAAGTCATATCTCAGGAACATGATAACTTATTACTGTCAAGAACTTTCACAATATGTTTTAAATAACATATAGAACATCATTTAATTTGGACATATTATTTGTCTCATGTAAACCTATTGATGTATCGAGGAGCTATATAGAGTCCATGATCCACATGTCATTTCCATTACAAATTATTTTTCGTTTTCAATAATAAAAATAATGACTATTTAATTTTAAAATAAATGTATTTAATAAGAAAAACAAATTTGTATATAATTCCTTAATTAATTAAATAATTCTCCAAGTAACAACTATATGAATAAGGGTATATGGTTTAAGAAACACCATAATCTATTTAATGAGAGGATGTATATTTAATTAAATTTTCAATAAAGAATTATTATAATAATTTGATTTTATTATGGTAAATTTAATGATCGCAAAAATAAGTGAGATTAATAACATTCCTATGGAGAATAATCATTAAACATTTCAAAGTGTCTCATAAAACATTGAATCATTTAAATAAAAAACAACATAATGTTATAAATTTAAAAAATATTAAAAAATAATTAGAATAAATGGATTAATGATAAAATATTTCAATAAGGGATGTAGGCATGGAACCAAAAATAATTATGGAGTTAATTTTACATTAATGTCACATATTTAAAAGACGAGATGAAAATCCCTTACCTTATCCTTACTTATTGTTGTGTGGTCTCTAGCCTCTTGTATAGTGGTTTAACATATGTTACTCAAAAATAATAGAACCACAATCATGTTTATAATATCATATATTATCTTATTAAAATATTTTATTACCTATTTGTTAACACACTACCATTATTTTAACTATTTTTGGCTGTTAATTTCCTAGTTTTCTCAAGTATATTTTTAATTTTTATTTTTTTCTCTTATTAAATATATCATAGGTTAATAATATAGAAAATTTAAACCATGACTGAATTATCATATATATTTAGTTCAAATGTTTTTAGAATAATCCAGAATATTTGGTGATTATAAATTAAATGCACCGTTCATGGAGATGGTACGTCGTACGTATGAATGAATTCTACTTCCATTTCATTATTGAATTAAGAGAGTTAAAACTAAATGATATATTTTTATTTTATAATTTTCAGTATCATATGTATGTTAAATATTTTGATTATTTTTATTATAACCAACATTTATAGTTTTCATGTAAGGAATAAATGAGTCATATCACTTTGAGGGGGTGGTAGTTTACACGTCCTCAATCAAAATTATCATATTTACACATGATAGAAGAATTGAGTTATGTTTTAAATAAAAATTAAATATTCCTTTAGAAATTATAAATGAAATATATATTATATATAAATATTTTTTTCATCATAATGTTTAACATGAGAGGTGGTTGGGAAAGTTGAACAATCATCGTTTCATGAGGAAGTAGTTCATCGTACAGAGAAATAGTATGATCATTACCCATTAGATAGAGGTGTTTGTATGTGTATGTAAAAATCATAACATAAATACACCATAGTATATTGAGTATACTGTAGTTTTAATGAAATAATGTAATAATAATTGTATAGGTATTGGATAAGGGAAATGAATTTGAAAGCATTAGAAAAGGCATTATATCATAACCAGGTAACTTTGTTTGGTTTATACCGAAAGGATTTCATGAAAAGCTATACTCCCAAATGGATTATTCTAGGTCAAGGTGACTGATGATGGGAGTCTACTTGGTATAGTCTTGGTAGGGCATAGATGGATTATGTGGTGTTATAAATTGGGAGAGGAGGTGGCCTTTATAAGGAATGGGGAGTTGCACTTTTGTAAATACCAAATTCTATTCAATAATGGGTTTTCTTTCTAACTTAAAGAGCCTATAAAATGGAAAAATAATGTTTTAAAGGTGAATCATGGTCTAGATAAACCTTTTTCACAAAAAATATGTTTTTTTTTAAATTTGGTTTCTTAACTTTTATGATTCCCCAATTTTATCATTTTGGTTTTTATTAAATCATTTAGTTTTATAATATAATTAATTTAACCATTAATATGAATTTAATGTGATATTTATTAGAAAATATGGGTCCACATAATTATTAGAATAATATTCCCATCTTGAAAATTAATTTTAAAACAAGCACATGTATTGTGATAAAACGCTTTTTGAACCTGTATTGTGTTAACAGTGTATTTACATAATATTGGTCAATATGGTAATTATAAAAGATTAATAGGATCCATAAAAGACCATATTTAATATTTATTAACACTTAAAAATAAATTTTCATAATGATTTATTTTTACTTATTTTAAATCATTTAATAGGTTTCATTTATTTTAAAATAATAATAATGTTAATTTTGACCTTATTCATTTAATGTTAATTTGAAAAAATAAATATTATATTAGAACTCATATATATTGTTTTTATATGGGTTTAACAAGATATATTAATCTTACAAAAATTAAATAAAGTTAAAAATCCAATCAATTATCTTCACTTCTAATATTGACAGTTGAATTTATTTTAGTTAATTATTTACTAAATAATCACTACATTAGAAATTCTTTAGAATTTTATGTAACTAAATCATCTATAAATATTATTGAAAAATTATATTAATATCAATAAAATACATATCTTATAAAATGGTAAGTATAATTGAAAAAATGATGTTTTTTGGATATCATAAAATTTTATAAATGTTAAAGGTCAGATAGTTCATTTTTTCTTTTTCCTTGCTTAATATTTTATAAAAGAAAACATTATTTTAATATTATCCCAATAACCATATATTTTGAAACAATTTATTACATGGTAAATTATGTGTTAGCCAATGTATTTTGAAAAAATGTTCTTGTCATTTGGATACTTAATATTATTGTTAAGTCACTAATTAATCTTAATCATACATTAATCAATGTAACAAATAATAATTATATTCACTAGTCATTTTGGTCAAAGAACTGTGTTAATATTATTAGACCAAAAATATAATACTAATTATATCAGTGTATATTAGATTTTCAAAGTTCAAATCATAGAAGTGGGAAATTATGATTAATGATAATCTTACAGACAAGGAAAAATAGTCTGTTTTTTATAGTATGAAACAGTTCACCTGTCTGTTATGATATCATGTAAATTTAAAAAAAAAACTATTTATAATGATCTTACTTTTAGAAATTAATCTATAATTTAGATATTTTGACTCTAAAACAAATACAAAATATTAATTATTATTAATAATTATTTAAATGAAAAGTCAATTTTTTTTCTAAATTGGGTTAATTTTCACTATTCAACAAAAAATTTAGTTTCTCATAAAAATCCAAAAAATTCACAACTAGATAATTTATAAATTCGGAATTAAATATTTGTGTTTATTTTTAAAATATTAATTCATAAAATTTTATAATTGTATTATTAAAATCATTTCTCCATTAATAGGCGGTAAAAGCCGATCCTGTATGTAATGAAAGTTAATTCAATGTCGTATGTAGGATAAGTTTAACATCGTGTGTAATGAATTACAACAAAAAAATTTCTATTTATCCTAAAAGGATAATATTTTAAGGTCTTTTAATGTGAAATTAATATTTTTGAATCACAATGAAGTGTCTATAATTTTTAAGACAATCAACAACAATCTATATATCATTGATTAATTTAGATATATTTGGAAGTGTAGTGAAAATGTTCCTAGTGATATTATCCCATTTACATGTTGGTATGGTTAATGGTTAGATCATACCCATATACATATTTCTTTTAACCGTCACTTTTTAAAAATAAATGCACATTGATGTATATTCAGTTATCTACTTCATCATGTTGTCCAACCAATAATGATCATGGGGATCTGGATAGATATGTGTTCTTCCTTGGTGAATAGTGAATGTCAATCATTATTCATCATCTAATAGTTCCTTATTTAAATGGGTAATTTATAGAACACATAATCTTGACCTAAATCTCACAATGCCTTCTTCATTAACAATAAACATCAAGGATTTCCTGCTTTCTATATTTCTCATGTTTTTTTAAATTCCAAAATAATTTCATTGATCGTCATTTATCTATGGAAAAAAGTGATGGTAGATCAATCATCCTTGAAATGATTTATGATGTTCTATTATCTATGATTCCCATGTCAATCCTTTGAAAATATAAGATGATTGGAACGTTCTCAATTTTGATCATTGATAAAGATACACGATCTTTCTACTTAGAGCATTCTCTAGCTTATTTTTCATACCATGATGGTAGTGTATCAAGTGGTAATAGTCCTTGATGATCTATAATTAATATTTTGGTTTATATAAAGGTATTTCTATGTGAATATATATTTTAGGATCTTGGGATATGTATATATCTCAATATTCTCCCCCAAAGAGTTAATGTCTCACAATTTTGAATGTAAAGATCATAGTTTCCAACTACAGATACTGACGAGGATTGTTTTTCTCATAAATTTTCAAATAGATTGAGTTATTAGAAATGAAATTGTAATTCAATACTAACATACTGCCCAATCCTTTCTTCATATCATCTCTAAATACAATGAATGGTTCTCCATTTTTTGGTAGTGTGAGAATATAGATAATTGTTTTATGAAAAACTGAGATATGGGTTGGTCTCCCAACCTGTATCCAAAAATTTTATTAAATAAAATAAGAGAAATAGTTAATACATGAGGTGTAATGAACTTACACCAGCAATAATTTAGAGGAAAAATACAATTTAATGCTATTATAAGAATGATGATGAAAGAGCACACAAGCATCTTGGGCATGAACATCTTTGGTCATTAATAACTAGATCTTCAAATCAAATTTAAGCCAACAACTCTTCATTGTAATTACTAGAAAGGATCATCTGCAACTTGTATAATGGGAAGAGCTGGGAACCACAAAACAAAGACATGGTCTATGCTGTACTAAGTTCCCCACCACCGTTTTCAGCATTCCATCACCAACTGCATTTTACAAACATTTGGCCTCGCCAAGACTTGTCACAAAATCCAATCATCAAGAGGAAAACTAGACCATGGTGCAAGAAGAAAATATACAACCTTGGGAAAATCAAATTTCAATCCATAATCGTTAATGTATTTTCAAGAAAAATTAATATATGGCCTTGCATGAAAACAATCTCCTCAATAGGGTCAAATTCATCACCATTAAAATCATCTATGTGATCAAACATCTGCTCAGAATGTGGCTCGAGGCAAGCTGCCATGGTTCAATCCTGTTGTAGTTCTAAATTCAAATAGACATTTCAAAAAAGTCACTAAATAGAGAAAAACAACCCAACATAAAAAAAACTTCAAAATGTCCGAGGAAACAAACATCAGTGTAAAACAAAACAAAGACAAGATAAAGCTACTCAGAGTTTAACAGGTTGAAATCATTCCCAATTTATGTCTCTAACGTTGAAATAAAGATTTTTTGTGCATTTTTAAACCATATTTATGAACATACATTGTGGAATTTAAATGTATGTGTCAAAATAAATGATATAGTTGTATTTTTTTGTGTAATTTCATCTTGTTCGACCATCCAGGCACGAACTTCATCTCTTGCCAAATATTCAATCAAGTAGGAATACATGTACACAAGATCATTATTCATTTCATATACCTCATCCTATGAAATATGATTGCAACCTGCTCTACTAGTTGTTGAGGAACCTCGGAATTTTCATTCCTGGTGGCTTCGATGAATCATGTAACTATATTTTTTCCAATGTCATAATAGTCTCTACGTTTCCCAGTTTTATTGGGATTTAGGGTGATGTATCCATCAACGTACTCCATTGGGTTTTTCCCTTTCCTACCACGTGATTTGAGATATGCTTCCTTAGTTTGATTATCATGATGATCATCCTCTTGAAATGAGTACTTAGAATCCATGAAAACACATTGATTCTTATCTCTTGTATTATATTTTTCAAGTTGATTTACTTGATCCTCTTTCATAGTAGTGGGGATATTTCTATAATTGTGGAAGAAAGAACGGTGTCAACAAATCATGACAGTCCTTTAGCATCAGAAGTTAGTTCAATATAGACCAGAATCTTCTTATTCACATCATACATTTCCACATCATTAGTGAAACCATATGGGACAAAATTATTCCTAACATTGGCCCACTCAAATCCAATAAAATTTTATGATTTTCCAATCCAGGTGGCCTTCTTGGCCTCACCAGGTGCAGTCTTCTGGCCACAGTCATTTCCATAATGTACATGTTTAAGGAAATGATGATTGTAATCTAGAAGCCCCTCATAGAAAAAATCCTATGAAAAGCCATGACCACCATTCTTGATATAAATTTGAGAGTTTAGGTCATAGGATACATCAATTTCAACAAAAATTATAGCTTAAGATGGCATTGATATAGTCCTTGTTTCCATATCTAGTTTAAAGATATTACATATGATCATAGAGATCAGAAACAAAAAAGATTGTTTGATCAAATTCAATAGTATCCTATTAAAACCAATCCAGATTAGAGCTATAGGGGATTCAGAAGACGGATCGAAGTCTGGGGTCCATTTCAAAACATTATGGGAGAAACCCCCAAATTACCATGATGGTTTCACCAAAACTCAGTAATTGTTTTCCTCAAAAGAAAATAGAAACATGTTATTAGAGGAATTCAGTTGGCTGATATAGAAGCCGGAAAACCTGATGGATTCAAGGGTGGTTTGTAAAAATTTCAAGGATAACCTATGGTTAAAGAACATCCAAAGAAGAAGAATGTAAAGATCCGATGCAAGAAGGTTTATATCATTAGTTGAGAATGAAATCTCTAGTTTCACACGGTGGAGAAATTACGTAGGATTGACACTAAGATCAGGAGATGAAACATCATTTGGGGAAGGTCCTATAAGATTAGTTGTTCTCACGGCGACCACATACGTCAAGGATCTAAGATTCAGAGTAGGGTTTCTCACACTCTGAGTCAAGCATCGCACAAATTCATCTAGTATCAGCCTCTCCAACATTTTTGTGGGTCCAGAGTTGAGAACATGGGAAGTGATAATACTCATTTTCATCTAAGTGATTCACACTTCGCATTCATCATTACAATAAAACATGACACCCTTCTGAGTTATCTTGGTATGATCTTTTTTTAATCATGAGAAATTTCTCCCAAATCAGCTATAATACCTAGATAATCCAAGGATACTATGAATACCTTTCCCAGATGTTGGCCTTATCAACCCCTCAATTTCATCCATAATTTATGGGACCATGGATATCTCGTTTCTCATTATTATATCCACCAAGTAAGTGAATTCCTTCCACCATAACTCACCTTTTCATTCCATGGAAGAAGGATTCAACTTTCATAAGGTCTTTAGCAGAGTACTCAGATGCTCCTGGTTCTCCTCATTGGTTTTAGAGAATATTAAGATATCATATATAAATAATACCAACAAATATCAATGTAATATCTAAAGACTATATTTCTCATTTTTATTAATATATTTGGATCATTAGTTAGTCCAAATGGAATTACTATGAACTCATAGTTCTCTTACAATATATGAAAAGTGGTTTTGGGGATATCTTCATTCTTTAACCTTAATTCATAATATCATGACTAATGATAAAACTTGTAGAAGCACTGTGATCCATATAGATGATCAAACAAGTCATCAATCAAAAGAATATGATACATGTTCTTTTATCATTATCTTGTTGATATCATGATAATCAATGAAAATGCATATCGACCAAGAATTATTCATGATGAAGAGGACCGGTGCACCCAAGGGTGATGAAATTTGGAATATGAAAACATTTTCTATATTTTCATATTTTTGTTTCTTTTGAAACTCTAGTTCAATAAAAGAATTATATATTGAGTCTAAAATTATTAAAATTCCCCAACTATCAGCTGAATTTAATATTCAACCTCTCGGCTAAGAGGTTTACAAGCCAATTTATCAGGTAATACATCAGCATATCCCTCACAGTAGACAGGTATTATAATATGGTTCTATACATAGAATCAATAATTTTAGGTAGATAATATTTATCATAGTAAAATATATCCATGCATGAGATGATGGTTCCAAATAATATTCATCCCCCACCATTAACTTGTACAGACGTAGGGATACATTCACAATACAGATATTGATTTTTTTCATATGGAAATTTATGTTGGATTTATATAGGGAATGAAAATACATGCATATAATTTCAACAAATTCCCCCAAAGGGAGAATGAAAATGATTTCTGTAATTTTCATCCCTAAAATGTTGAAAAGGGGGATTCATATATTTGGTGTGCAATAATTTTCCCATTTTACATTTTTATAGACATCTATAATTTCATGATTTTTAGTGGTGTTTGGATATTTATATATATAACATCTGAAGTAAGTAATGAATAATATATATTTTTATCTATGTCTATTAATGAATTAGATAGTGTTTTAGAGGCTTAAAATTAAAATAAATACAATCTTAAGCATGGAATACACTAATATTTTTAAATGATTGTTTTACTGTCTTTTGATGGCAAACCATTTTTAAATATATATTTTGACAATTTTATAAGCTATTTTTGTCAAAATAAACTTATTATTTATTATTGGGACATCAAAATTTACTTTGTGTGAATGTTTGGTATTTTTCTGACAATTTTCATTTTTTAATGAATAGTGAAAAATACTGCATTTTACATCAAAACTGCTTTTTATTAAAATTTATTTATATGATTAGATTATATTTTTAATTTGTTTTGAAGTGAAATTAGAATAGATTTTTACCATTTAATCCCATGGTGGTCATTGGAATCAATTTCACTTGGAAATTGGACTTAAACTGGTGTCAATCTTTTGATACTTATTGTTTCATAAAAACACGCTATTTGTCATGACAACGGGAATTAATTATTAAATTAATTAATGTAACTTATATGATTTGAATTTTTTAAAATAGACATCATTTTTGAATTCAGAATATCAAATATAGCTTAGGGTGATGTTTTGGTATTTTTCTGAAAAACTTCAATTTTTGATAAATAGTGAAACCACTAAGTGGTAGTTAAAGAAACTGATTTTTCGTTTAAATGAAACTTTTCCACTTCTGTGATTTTATTTTAAAAAATCTGACATACATGGTTTTCATTAATAAGTAAAATGTGGTTCAATGGGATTAAAATAATTTTTTGGTGAATAGTAACTTTTCTATTTTTAATCGCGATTAGTGGTAATTAGTGTAGTTTAAGGTAAAAATAATGTTTTAATAATATTAAATGACCTAGAAACATGTCCTACCCTTATTGGATGTGTCATGGCCGACCATAAAAATCCATGGGTCAACTTGGGGACCCCATGGAGCCACTTTGGTCGGAAAATGACATTAATATCTTTTTATTTAATGTTAAAGTAAAAATGACACAAACTTGAGTTATTTTACTAAAAAATTTTTTACATGGGGTTATACAAGTCATATTTTTTATTATAAATATTAATTGGAAAGATAAAAATATTTACTAAATCATAGTATTTGTTTTATAATTTTTAGACTTTAAATAAATTAAATTATTTATGACATCATGATGATGCAGTGATTACCTCATTAAAAAAGGATTTACATAAAATGAAATGATAATGTAAACTCTATGACCTACACATGTCCAAAACCTATTGTATGGGTGAATTTAGAACCCTTATCACCTTAACCTCGAATTATATCAATGTGGGACCTTTTGAATCCGAAACCCATTTTAAAATAATGTAACCTTTCTTCACTTTTCAAGAGTGCCCCTCCTCTCCTCTTATAAAAGGCCCCCACCTCTACCTCCTTACCCACACTTCCAAAGCCTTTGGCTCGGCCAAACCCTGACCATTTTGTATATACAAATCCCTATATTACTCCTTGAAGACTCACTTTGGGCAGAAGGCTTCCCAAGGAAGCCTTTGAGCTCAAACCAAAGGGAGTTACCAGATTTTAAGGTAATGTCTTTACTTGAGTCCTTTTGTTTTATTTTGCTTCTCTAACCCCCTAAACTCTTTTTATTCATTTCTTTTGTAACAACTCCAGTATATTCAATATACTAGGATGTTTTTATAATAAGTATTCGAGCTAAACTTACACACACCTACATATAATGGTTAATGAACATACTGATTCTGTGGATGCCGAATTTCGGCCTCCCGAAACGATGATTGTTCAACATTCATTTAACACCTTAAAAGGTGTCCATTAAGATGAAACTATATTTATATATGATATATAATATGTTCATGTTTTCCTTAAGCTTCTGTATTTTTCATTTTGGGCATACCTTTATGGTTTCCATTATGGGTAAACGTGATATCTTCATTTAAGGAAGTGCGGACTACCGCCCCTTCAAAGTGATTTGATTCGTTAAATACCATATGTTGGACATATAAAGGATGGAGTTATGATATTATATATGATATTACACTGGAATTATAATATACCTTTATATAATTATGATTCCATTCTATAAAATACGAAATAGAAATTAAAGTAGCGTTCATGCGTACGTATGGCTTACCATCTCCATGAACGGTGTATTTCATTTCTTACCTGTAAATGATTATGTAATATTATAAATGCATGAATGTACTGGATATATATGACAGATATTATATCTACATCATGAATAACATTCTGGATATAATGGATACATGAACAACTTGTAATTATAAAGGGTTTATTTTTGACTCAAGTACCAATGATCGTTAAAACGACCGTTATTAACTTAAATAATTACATAGTGTTAATGACATGACAACAAGTGATATAAAAGGAATAATGAACTTGAAAAATGTTCTTAAACAAGTAGAAATTAACTCAAGTTTATTATTCAGGATATTAAAGAACGACCGAGTCAAGTCGGACCCGAGTTATGGGACTTCGTCTCAATCTCCTTTCATTGAGGCATATTTTGTTTTATACACAACCTTATTTTATACGGTGTATAAACCCCTTTGACTTTTACTTTTATCCAAAAGGAATATTTTTTATACGAAGCATTTTAATAAACGTCAAAATGGAATTTTTTTGTCGTATGTATGCGGCGACAATGACTTCTCCGCCGCCGTGACCATTATTTGAGTTTCGGCTTCCTCTACAAGCCATACCTTTTTTTAAAAGAAAAATAAATACCATGTTTTACTTTTATTTTATTTTGGTATTGAAAATGGTTTTCATAATGTTTTTATATCAATGTGTTGTATTGATATCTTGTGATTGAAAGGTGGAAATGTTATGTTTCCTTTATGCATGCTTTATGTGATACGATTATGTTGAGATTCTTGGGCATTATTATGAAGACGGGTGGTTCTGTGATAAACTAAGGGCGGGTGAGCCCGATATATCTCTCCAATGCATTGGGTAACGTGAAAGAGTGAAACTTTAAGGTTTCACTGAAGAGATTTAGGGAATATACTGTGGTGGGTATTCCAAACGTAACCAAGAGGGTTACTCCCTACGTAAGAAAGTTATGAATGCCTCATGTTACCTTTTATGTCTTATGATTTCTATGATTTATTTATGATTTGATGAGGTATGTTAAAGTGTTTATGTTTTATGGGTGAATATGATTTCATTCTTATGTATATATGAACTTAGGTTTCCTTTCCATATTTTTATAACCCATACTGAGCTTTTTATGCTCATTCCAAGTTTTTTTGAAATGTTTTTCACAGGTCAAGGGAAGGTACATGATATGATGATAGTGTCAAGGAAGTGTCAAGAATGAATCCATGTTTTATTTTAAATATGTTTCCAATGATGGGGAAAATGAATAATATCTTTATGTAACCACTTTTTTTATATGTGGAATGTAATGAAAGTTTTATGTTATAATTCTCTAAAACTCTAAACCTGAAATGATCCTCAGTGTGTAATCTTATAATAACTCAAGATTAAGTACGGTTTAAGGCTGGGGCCTTATAGTTTGTATCAGAGGTCGATTTAGATAACTTTAGGAGTTAGAATTCTATTAAATTATTATACAATTTTTTTTATGGTCAAATTTAAATGATATAGAATTTGAATATTACCATGTTGCTTCATCTAAGACATGTTTGTTCAGAATGGTTTTCCGCCGAGGAAACATGGAAACAGTGCTAGGAAGGCATACAGAAGGAAATAAACTTCCGAATCAGCATCCTGAGATGGTTGGAATTGGAACTGAACAGTTTGTTGCAGTAATGGTGCAGTTGACTCAAGCGATAAATGGTGGTGGTATCCATGCATGAGATCAGCTAGATCAACCGCAGAGGAACATGTCAGTGGTGGAACATTTCATGATGAAACATCCCCATTATTCAAAGGATCATCTGACCCTGTGTTAGCTGAAGGGTGGATTAAATCACTAGAGAAGATTTTCGATGTCATGGGGTGTTCAGACAATCAAAAGGTTAGTCTTGCTATTTACCATTTGGAGGGTGAAGTAGATCAGTGGTAGTCGATGGTTAAAAATATCCGGGAGGCTGATGAGATTGATGCTCTTGACTAGGATGAATTCAAAGGAATGTTTCTTGAGAAGTATTTTCCTAAAGCTGTTCTACTTAGGATGGAAAAGAAATTCGTGTAATTGAGGCAAGAGGAAGACTCAGTGGCTGCCTCTGGAGAAAGGTTCACTCGATTGGCAAGGTATGCTCCAAATTTTATCCGAGACCTTGATAGTAAAATCAATCATTTTTACTCAGGATTAAAGCCAAAATATCAAATGGAATTAGCTTCTCGTGAGTATAAAAGTTATGAAAAGCTTGTTCTATGTGCTGAGTAGGTGGAAACGGAGTTTTCCGATGATCAAGTGTTCTATAAAAACCAACAAGAAGAAGAGACCGAGGTGGCAGGAGAAATAGACGAATTATTCAAAAAAGACTAATAGTAAGAAAACTATGTTTTCAGTTTGTGATAAATGTGGCAAAAGGAATGCTGGGGAATGTCTTCTAAATTCTGGAAAGTGCTACCGGTGTGGTAAGATGGGACATAAGGCTTGTGATTGCACTGAAAAAGATCAAGGTAATGGTAAGTTTAAATTTTATTTATAGTTAGTGAAATGTTTTAAGTGCAATGAGATGGGTCACTATGCAAACGAGTGTCCGACAAATAGCTCGAGTGATGAGAAGCAGTTAGACTACAAGCAGAAAGGGGTGGTGAAATCCTTTGCAACTACTTCAGCAGATGTCGGGCCATCAAATGAAGTTGTATCATGTACTTTGTTTGTTTCTTCAGATTATGAAAGTGTGTTGTTTGATTCAGGGTCTACACATTCTTTCATCTCTGAAAACTTTTCTAGTAAAATGGGAATACCATCTCAAGAAATGACTCCTGAACTTTTGGTAAAAACACCTGGGGGAAATGTTGAGGCAAAAAGAATTTATAAGAAGCTTCCTATCCTTATCTGTGGAAAGAACCTACTTGCAATCCTTATTGTTTTACCTCTAGTAGAGTTTGATGTTATCCTGGGTATGGATTGGCTCTCTATTTACCATGCTAAGATTGACTGTAGAGCTAAAGAAGTTTCTTTTCAGAAAGACTTTCAATCTGTGTATAAGAATGAACCCTTACTGTTGATAATATATCAAGAGGCCGAGAAACTTGTAAAAGATGGAAATGAATGTTACCTTGCACATATTGTTAAAAACAAGGGAACTGTTCAGATTAATGATGTGCCAGTGGTAAATGAGTATCCTGATGTTTTTTCTGATGAGTTGCCTGGAATAATACCAGATCGGGAAGTTGAATTTACTGTTGACTTAGTTCCTGATGCTAAGCCAATTTCGAAACCCCCTTATCGAATGGCTCACATTGAACTTTTATAGTTGAAGGAGAAATTGCAAGATTTATTAGAGAAAGATTTCATTCGACCTAGCACGTCACCATGAGGTGATCCTGTTTTATTTGTTAAAAATAAATATAGTTCTATGAGACTTTTCATTGATTATAGAGCCTTGAATAATATCACTGTTAAGAACAAATATCCTTTTCCCCATATCGATGATTTGTTTGATCAGCTCCAGGGAGATCAGTTTTTTTCAAAGATTTTCCTGAGATCGGGGTACCATCAACTGAAGGTAAAGGAAGCAGATGTTTCGAAGACTGTGTTTTGTACAATATATGGCCATTATGAATTTGTAGTAATTCCTTTTGGGCTAACCAATGCACCTGCTTTATTCATGGACTTAATGAATAGAATTTTCTATGAGTTCTTGGATAATTTTGTGGTGGTTTTCATTGATGATATTTTGGTGTTTTCTAAAAGTAAAGAGGAGCATGAAAGACATTTAAGGGTTATTTTGAAAAACTTAAAAGAAAATAAATTGTATGAGAAATTCAGCAAGTGTGAGTTTTGGTTACAACAAATTTCATTCCTTGGTCACATTTTTTCTAAAGATGGGATAACCGTTGATCCAGCAAAAACAATGTTTGTTGAAGAATGACCAAGACCCACAAATGTAACAGAGATTCGTAGTTTTCTTGGTTTGGCAAGATATTACCATAGGTTTGTTAGAAAATTTTCACGGTTATCTTGTCCAATGACTAAGCTAACTCGGAAGGGTGTTAAGTTTATCTGGAAAAAAGAATGTGATGATTGTTTTCAGGAACAGAAAGAAGATTGGTGAATGCTTCAGTTTTGGCACTACCTTCCAGGGATGGTGAGTTTGTTATATATAGTGATGCTTCATTGAAAGTACTTGGTTGTGTCCTAATGCAAAATGATCAGGTAATTTGTTATGCTTCATGATAGTTGAAAAATCGTGAGGTAAATTTCCCTACACATGATTTGGAATTAGCTGCTATTGTTTTCGCTTTAAAAATTTGGAGGCATCATTTGTATGGAGTAAAGTGTAAAATATATACCGATCACAAAAGTTTAAAGTATATATTCACTCAGAAAGAATTGAACATGATACAAAGGAGATGGCTAGAAGTAATCAAGGATTATGATTGTACAATTAATTACCATCTGGGAAAAGCAAATAAAGTGGCCGATGCTTTGAGTCAAAAAATTAATTCTCCATTAACAATGTTGCGTTTGGAACGTGATCCTTTGGTTAAGGATTTGATGAAATTTGGCCTATAAGTTGTTGGAGCAGGAAGTTCTTATGTTTTGTTTCAGGTATCAGTGAGATCATCTCTATAAGACAGAATCAAGAAAGTAGAGAAGAAAGACAGTGAGTTGTATAAAAAGGTAGAGCTGGTTCAGAAGGGTAAGTTGCCTGAATTCAACATTGATAATGATTGCGTTTTGAGATTTGGGAAGAGAATGTGCGTGCCTTGTGATTCACAGTTTAAGAGAGAGTTGTTATGTGAAGCTCATAGTTCTCTGTTTTCAGTTCATCCTGGAAGTACTAAGATGTATAGAGATCTGCAGGAGTATTACTGGTGGGATGGAATGAAAAGAGATGTTGTTGATTTTACTATGAAGTGTTTGAATTGTTAGCAGGTTAAAGCAGAGCGACAGTTACCGAAAGGGATGTTTCAGCCTCTACCAGTTCCAGAGTGGAAATGGGAGAATATATCCATGGACTTTGTTGTGGGATTACTGAAGACATATCGAGGTAATAATGCAATCTAGGTTATTGTTGATCGCTTGACCAAATCTGCTCATTTCCTTGCTATACGAGATACTTTTTCCCTAGATCAACTTTCCTATTTGTATCTTAAAGAGATAGTCAGGTTACATGGAGTTCCTCTCTCAATTGTATCTGTCTTTGATCCCAGGTTCACTTCTAACTTTATGAAAGCCCTTCCGAAGTCGTTGCGTACTGAATTAAATTTTAGTACAACATTTCCTCCTCAATCAGATGGGAAGTCAGGACGAACAATTCAGACATTGGAGGATATGCTACGTTCTTTCTCTATGGATTATCAGGGAAGTTGGGATCAACATCTTTCTTTGGTTGAATTTTCATATAATAACAGTTTTCATTCCAGTATACAGATGGCACCATTTGAGGCATTATATGGTAAGTAGTGTCAAACTCCATCTTTCTGGGATGAAGTGGGTGAAAGGAAGTTGATGGGACCAGAATTGGTAGAAGATTTGGTAGAAAAAGTTCAGTTGATTCAAAAACACATGATAACAGCTCAGAGTAGGCAGAAGAGTTATGCGGACAACATGAGGAAGGATCTCTCTTTTGAGGTAGGTGATCATGTTTTTCTCAAAGTATCACCATGGAAAAGTGTGATGCAATTTGGTAAGAAAGGAAAGCTGAGTCCAAGGTTCATTGGACCATATGAAATTTTGGAGAGAGTTGGATCAGTTGCATACCGGGTGGATTTACCTCCGAGTTTATCTCAGGTACACAATTTTTTTCACGTTTCGATGTTGAGAAAGTATATGCTAGATCCATCTCATGTTTTGAGTCCAGAGGTAGTTCAGCTAGAAGAGAACCTATCTTATGAGGAACAACCGGTCCAGATTCTTGACCTTTGGGAGCAAATGTTACGGAATAATGTGATTAATCAGGTAAAGGTTTTGTGGAAAAATCACATGATGGAAGAGGCAACATGAGATTCTGAAAATGCAATGAGGGATAAGTACCCCCATTTATTCGATAAGTAAATAAATTACGGGGATGAAATTTTCTAATGGGGGGAAGGATGTAACATCCCATGTAAGTAATGAATAATATATATTTTTATCTATGTCTATTAATGAATTAGATAGTGTTTTAGAGGCTTAAAATGAAAATAAATCCAATTTTAAGCATGGAATACACTAATATTTTTAAAAGATTGTTTTACTGCCTTTTGATGGAAAACCATTTGTAAATCTATATTTTGACAATTTTATAAGCTATGTTTGTCAAAATAAACTTATTCTTTATTATTGGGACATCAAAATTTACTTTGTGTGAATTTTTAGTATTTTTCTGACAATGTTCATTTTTTAATGAATAGTGAAAAATACCGCATTTTACATCAAAAATACTTTTTAATCTGATTTATTTATATTATTAGATTATCTTTTGAATTGGTTTTGAAGTTAAATTAGAATATATTTTTACCATTTAATCCAATGGGGGTCATTGGAATCAATTTCACTTTGAAATTGGACTTAAACGGGTGTCTATCTTTTGATACTTATTGTTTCATAAAAACATGCTATTTGTCATGAAAGTGGGAATTAATTATTAAGTTAATTAATGTAACTTATATGATTTGAATTTTGTAAAATGTACATCATTTTGAATTCAGAATATCAAATATAGCTTAGGGTGATGTTTTGGTATTTTTCTAAAAAACTTCAATTTTTGACGAATAGTGAAACCACTAAGTGGTAGTTAAAGAAACTGATTTTTCGTTTAAATGAAACTGTGCCACTTCTGTGATTTGGTTTTCAAAAATCCAACATACATGGTTGTCATTAAGAAGTAAAATGTGGTTCAATGGGATTAAAATAATTTTTTTGGTGAATTGTAACTTTTCTGTTTTTAATCGCGATTAGTGGTAATTAGTGTAGTTTAAGGTAAAAATAATATTTTAATAATATGAAATGACCTAGACACATGTCCTACCCTTATTGGATGTGTCATTTCCGACCAATACAATCCATGGGTCAACTTGGGGACCCCATGGAGCCACTTTTTAGGAAAATGACATTAATTTCTTTTTATTTAATGTTAAAGAAAAAATGACACAAACATGAGTTATTTTACTAAAACAATTTTTACATGGTGATATACAAGTCAGATTTTTGATTATAAATAGTAATTGGAAAGATAAAAATATTTCATACATCATAGTATTTGTTTTATAATTTTTAGACTTTAAATAAATTAAATTATTTATGACATCATGATGATGCAACGATTACCTCATTAATAAAGGATTTAAATAAAATGAAATGATAATGTAAAATCTATGACCTAGACATGTACAAAACCTATTGGATGGGTGGATTTCGAACCCTTATCACCATACCCTCTAATTATATCAATGTGGGACCTTTTTAATCCGAAACTCATTTTAAAATAAAGTAACATTTCTTTACTTTCCAAGAGTGCCCCTCTTCTCCTCTTATAAAAGGCCCCCACCTCTACCTCCTTACCCACACTTCCAAAGCCTTTGGCTCAGAAAAACCCTGCCCATTTGTCTCTCCACATCCCTCTATTACTCCATGAAGCCTCACTTTGGGCATAAGTCTTCCCAAGGAAGCCTTTGAGCACAAACCAAAGGGAGTTACCTGATTTTAAGGTAATATCTTCACTTGAGTCCTTTTGTTTGATTTTGCTTCTCCAACCCCCTAAAATCTTTTTATTCATTTATTTTGTAACAACTACAGTATATTCAATATACTAGGATGTTTTTATAAGAAGTATTCGAGCTACACATACACACACTTACATCTAATGGTTAAAGAACATACTGTTTCCGTGGATGGCGAATTTCGGCCTCCCGAAATGATGATTGTTCAACATTATTTTTACACCTTCAAAGGTGGATATTAATATGACACTATATTTATATATGATATATAATATGTTCATGGTTTCCTTAAGCTTCTGTATTTTTTATTTTGTGCATACCTTTATGGTTTCCATTATGGGTAAACACGATATCTTCATTTAAGGAAGTGCGGATTACCGCCCACTCAAAGTGATTTGATTCGTTAAATACCATATGTGGGATGTATAAAGGATGGAGTTATGATATTATATATTATATTACTCTAGAATAATAATATACCTTTATATCATTATGATTCCATTCTATAAAATATGAAATAGAAATGAAAGTAGCGTTCATGTGTATGTACGGCTTACCGTCTCCATGAACGGTGCATTTCATTTCTTACCTCTAAATGATTATGTAATATTATAAATTCATGCATGTACTAGATATATATGACATATATGATATCTACATCATGAATACAATTCTGGATATAATGTATACACGAAAAAATTGTAATTATAAAGGGTTTATTTTTGACTCAAGAACCAATGATCGTTAAAACGACTGTTATTAACTTAAATAATTACATAGTGTTAATGACATGGAAATAAGTGATATAAAAGGAATAATGAACTTGAAAAAGGTTCTTAAACAAGTATAAATTATCTCAAGTTTATTATTCAGGAGATTAAAGAACGACCGAGTCAAGTCGGACCTGAGGTATGGGACTTCGTCTCAATCTCCTTTCATTGAGGCATATTTTGTTTTGTACAAAACCTTCTTTTATACGGTGTATAAACCCCTTTGAATTTTATGTTTATTCAAAAGGAATCATTTTTATATGAAGCATTTACTAAATGACAAAAGGTAATGTTTTTTTCGTACGTATGCGGTGACAACAACTTCTCCGCCGCCGTGACCATTATTTGAGTTTCGGCTTCCTCTACAAGCCATTCCTTTTTTTAAAAGAAAAATAAATACCATTTTTAATTTTATTTTATTTTGGTATTGAAAATGGTTTTCATAATGTTTTTATATCAATGTTTTGTATTGATATCTTGTGATTGAAAGGTGGAAATGTTTTTTTTCTTTATGCATGTTTTATGTGATACGGTTATGTTGAGGTTCTTGGGAATTATTATGAAGACGGGCGGTTCTGTGATAAACTAAGGGCGGGTGAGCCCAATATAGCTCTCCAATGCATTGGGTAACGTGAAGGAGTGAAACGTTAAGGTTTCTACGAATAGATTTAGGGAATATACTGTGGTGGGTATTCCTAACGTAACCAAGAGGGTTACTCCCTACGTAAGAAAGTTATGAATGCCTCAAGTTACCTTTTATATCTTATGATTTCTATGATTTATTCATGATTTGATGAGGTATGTTAATGTTTTTATGTTTTATGGGTGAATATGATTTCATTCTAATGTATATATGAACTTATGTTTCCTTTCTATATTTTTATAACCCATACTGAGCTTTTTATGATCATCCCATGTTTTTTTGAAATGTTTTTCACAGGTCAAGGGAAAGTTACATGATATGATGATAGTGTCAAGGAAGTGTCAAGAGTGAATCCATGTTTTATTTTAAATATGTTTCCATTGATGGAAAAAATGAATACTATCTTTATGTATCCACTTTGTTTATATGTGGAATGTAATGAATGTTTTATGTTCTAATTCTCTAAAATTCTAAACCTGAAAAGATCCTCAATGTGTAATCTTGTAATAACTCAAGATTAAGTAAGGTTTAAGGCTAGGGCCTTATAATATAAGTCATCCATGATATGAATAAATTTCATAGAATGATAATAATAATGTATGTTATTAATTCATGAATGAAAAATAAGCATACATATCACCACTTCATTGTTGGAATTCACTTTTTTAGTAGTGATGGAAAAAGACCTCCCTTGTTTCATTTGAGTTTGTTGGTTGCCTCTTAAAACACATATCATTGGGCATTGGTTTGAAAATTTCCCAGGTTCCATGTTGTTGATGAAATGGTATATACCATAAGGGATGGAAAGTTAATTCCTTTCCACTTTTAAATTCATGGGTTTTTCTTTTTAGAAAATTCTAATTATGTTTCCTTATTTCTCACACAAAAATAATTTTCTTATTCCCTTATGAAATTTTCAAGTGTAATTCATGCCACAACCTAGACAAGTGGGATGTTAGAATTCATTAGAACCATAAAACTTATACATCATCCCACCAGATTAAAACTCCACTTTATGTTTCTTATCTCCTTCATACCATTATTATTCAAGGATATCCATCTCAAAATTTATGCAACATTGAACAATTTCCTCATAATTATCTAAGTCGGGGATTTTAATGTCTTATTTAGACTATTATTTATCCCGTTAAATATCTATTGAACATCAAATTTAGTGTTAACAAAAAAATAGAGGTGTATCGTAAGAGTCTTTTAAACTCATCCTAATACACCCCAATTGGTTTTTTATCAATTTTTTAAGGGAAAATATATCTCCTTACATTTTAGATATAGAGTGTGAGGAAAATATTTATCGAATTTGTTTTCTGGAATTCCTTCCACTCAATCACATAAATCTCATCCTTATACATCATAATATTGGTTAATATCCACCACAAATCAGTTTCTCATTCCATACGATAAATATAGAGATGAACCTTCTCTTTTTATATACATTTAATGATATATATGATCTTATCAATGGATTTGATCGATTCTTCCATGATTGAGGGATTTAAATAATCCATTAAAATTAAGAATAATTTTTTCCTGAAGCACTATGGGGCATCATGTTCTCTATTCGGGGGTTTGGGTGCTCCTCTTAATTTAGGTTTCAATTAATAACATGTGTTATATGAGATAATATCATGAATGTGTTTACAATTACTACTTCAATAGGGTTGGAAATACTTTTCAGGAAGTCATCACATTTACCTTCATATTGTGTTTTATCCTCATTATTAATAGTATCATCCATTGGATGGAATAAATGGAAAATCAGGGGTATCAATTTTAAACTATTAATTAGATAATTGGAAATCCACTGAAAATAAAGAAGTTACTTAAAAATTAAATTTATTACATTATCATTTTAATTTCTTCACTTCAATCTATGTTATCCATTATATATTTCCTAATATATATACATATGAGAATTTTTTTTCTACCAAAATAATGTGTTTTAAGGAGTGTATTAATTTACCATAGAATATCCCCATGGAGTGTCAAACTAGCTGTATAGTAAGGCCCATTGCCATGTACTAGGTTCCTCGAAGTCAAGCCCAGAACACCTTGTCACAATTGATACTCCTATGTAATTCTGTTCCAGAACCACATCCACTTGTAGTATCTATATAAGGATGTATTTAATTTAATAAACCAATTAATCAATAATTACCAAAATTTATGTTTTTTCAGATACATAGTCTTATTAATTGGTATTTCAATATATTTCACTAATCCTAATAAAATAATAACAAATATGTTTCCTCGATACCAACTATAAGAAATGATATTTTTAGTTCACATTGTTACTTGATTTATTACATTAATGTACACATAATATAACCTAGATGATCATAATTTCTAATTTCATTAAGAATTAGTTACATTACCTGACAAATTAAAATATAAAACAAATCATCTTTATTGAAAACTTCCATAACATGTTCATAATATTCCTTCAAACATAAAATGACATGGTATATCCTTTGAGAAAACATAATAAAGGGGTGATATATAAATCCCAGTAAGGAAATAAACATGGAATATATATATATATATACATGTTAAAAAATAGGAATATCAATTGTGTATTAAAAGAGGTGGAATCATAAACATGAACAATGAGACATGATATAGCATGATAATCATAACATGGGAAATGTGGAAACAACTTAAAACACTTCATCATATACAATTGTCAAGGCTAACACTATAAAGTCATCATGGTGGACAATTTCCCATAACGGAATCAGGTAAACACCTATACCAACAATAAGTATAATTATACTAAACATTACCTAATGCATTGGAGTGCAATCTCAGAACACACATCTAAATCATTTCATTCTCATGCATATGTGTGGCACATAGATCAAACAACATGGATTCATTCATAGTCATAATTTATTCCATGATCAATGAATTTTGAATATATACATGAATGTCCCCAATGAGAAATTAGTATGTGCATAATGGTGAACAACCTTGATAGGAAAATGGTACTGCATTTTCCAAACAATTCGTATGGCATGGAAAATCATGGTGATATTTCGGTTGCATAATGGTCCCAATTAGTGATTAAAAAAATTGGTAAGATTAAAGGTAGAGGGTTAGTCATCACATATAAATAAAATTCGAATTAATGGGAATATGGATGAATTTATTACAACATAATCACAAGGAATTGAAGAGATGAAACATAGAATAATTAGTTGAATATATGTGATAAAAGAGACATACACTATAGAATTGAGTCATAATAATGACTTATGTAATGATAAAAATGAAAGAGAAGAAATATTTCTTCATTTGAATAACATTAAATATATAGTACGAGATTAATAATAAATGAATTAAATTATTACAAATTGAAATTATAATGCTTACATTCAAATAAGTTTCTTGAATTTAATGAAATAGATGATGGTAAGGATCTATTACCTGAGTGTGTGATTCAAAAGGCTTGGGAGGGGCTTATCGAGAGCTGTGGGGTTCCATTGGAGGACTATAGGGAGTATATGAAAGAGTATAGACATGGTAAAATGATTTTTAATGAAATTAAATGGGTACATTCGTGGGTTTATATTATAAAATAGGGGGATTCTTTATTATTTATTGTTTTGGACTATAAATAATAAAATATTCAAAAGAACTAACCATCCCATTATTTCTGCACATAGTTAATGAAAAATAGGATTGGTTTATATTAATTTATAAGTAAAATTTATTATTATAATAAAATAATTCCCTTTCTTATGCAGTGGTGAGTGATAAACCTATAGAAATGGTTTTCAAACCTAAAAATTAATTACATGTTTTGGAGGATTTATAATGGATTTATAAAATAAATATATATACCTAAAAATTTATTTTAAATAAGAAAAATATATTTGTTCCCAAATATCATTTATGGTTTTTATTACATCAAATTTCGTGTCATTATGTTGTCATGATACACAATGTATATTTATGTGGTATTTATTGTTTACAAAAAATATTAAATATCTATGAAAATTATGAAAAAACACTGTTGATTAATTCTGAAATTTGGATTCCAAAAATATTATTCACCTTATATAATTAATTTTCTAAATATATTAATTTTATATTTTAATATAACAACCAACATTTATTAAAAATAATGATTTTTTAACAATAACAGTTTTTATTCCTAATAAAACCATATATATGACATTATAAAAAATATATGATAATTTAAATTTTATAATGATTATTTATGAAAAAAATTTAATAATATATTATTAATTTCATAAATCCAATAATTCATTAATTTATTGACAAAATTTGAATATTAACAAAAAATTCAATTTGTTCTTTATGGTACCAAACTAAAAATAAATTACAAATGAAAATATAAGAGTATGAAAATATATTAATTATTATATATAAAATAATTTACATAATCATATTTCTATGGTTTGTATAAATATCATTTTATTACACCCATAATATTCGTAATAATAAGGTGAATGATGGTGGGACTTTCATGGGTGGTTCTATGAACATGGTTTGGGTCATGATCTCTTTGGGATTAAAAAATTTCCATAAATGGTTTCTATCCGGATTATGATTCTAGATCACATCTTAGTCGTGGTCAAGAAAAAATCATAGATATTATATCTCCCTTTAAATCTTTAATAAAAAGGCTTCCTGATGTATGATCATACTAGCTGAGGCCATAACATCTTTTTCCATGTCAAATGGATTATTAAAGCCCTATATTTATACCAACTATGTGATCACTATTTAAAAAATATATTATCAATCGTAAAGATACTTAATGGTATTTTAAATAAAATTACATATAATAAAACAAATAATGTTCTTGTTTTTCCAATAATAATATTACTTAATAAGGTATTTAAAATAATTGTAAAGGGAATTATATTTATAAATGTTTGGGTCTTCCCAACCCACTTCCATGTAGTTGTGTGTGTGTTCCATGTTTAAACCATGATACATCATAATTAGTAGTCTTTCACAAGGATTAACATATTAATCATCCAATTTTTGATCAATAGTTCGATATAGGATTGTTACATATGGTTATTGTAAATAATCCTTAAAAACTATTTTCAATGTTGATTTCTAATAAAATAAATATAGGAAGTTTGATCTTCCAAAATGTCATATATTTTTCCTACATAATGAATTTTAAATCCCATCATCTCCTTCCCCTTACAGATCAAATTCCGGCAATATCGATAGGTATTATGTGCATAATTATTCTTGTTGAGGCCGATGAAAATTTAAATATATGCTCATAATCAAATAATAATCATTCAAAAAGATACCAGTTATAATGGTCAATTTAATTGGGTAATAACACCAGTTGAATTTGTGTGTATATATGAAATATATACATATTCTTATATATAATTATTAAATGGAATTTCTATTATCAATATCATATTTATCTTCATATAAGGATAACCAAACTCATGAAGCTTCAAGCCTAGGTTTATTGTATTAATTTACAAGATGTTCATATCCAAATTCCTGCATGTCAGTCTTGATTATATAGTACCCAAACTATTAAATATATATAAATATAGATATCATATATCCAAAACAATTATATCACTTTAACTCAATCATAATACCCCTTTCCCCCTTATAACTTCATTCCTAATCCCTAGAATTGTGTAATACCTTCGTATCAACTCATTTATTGTACGATTTCATATAAGGGGTCATTTTTAAAGTAATGTAATTATGATTATATTTCAACAACTATTATTTCATGTAGGTTAAATTTCACTAAATAAATTTATGTTTTTAATATACCAATATCGTGTAATGGAAATTTTATTTTCAATCAATGTAATTTTTTTCAAATAATACCATTGTAAGATATTTGTTTTATAAATAAATACATTCTAGTTACCTATATCTTGTAATGGAATTTCTTTTCACAATCCTTATTATATTATTATTCTGATTAAAACCCCCTCTACACATGTGATTAAATTTCAAACTCTTATTTTAATACTATATTGTGTAAGTATTTTTCAAAGAGTTGTTTAAATATTGAAAGGTGTTATTTTCAAAAAACGCTATATTTAAAGTTAATATTTAAATTTATTTATTCAAGTATTTTGTGTAAAAAATTATTTTTAATAAACTAATTTATATACTTTTCATATTCCCATAAAAATATTATGAAGAAATAAATTTTATGATATTTTTTATTATTTGAACACCATTACATGTGAGGGAATTACAATAATTTTATCTATGGAAATATTTCATCTAAAACATTATTATTTAGGAAAATGATTAATTTTATTTATACAATGATTTTATGTGAGGTGATTTATAGTATAAATAATTTAATACTTAATTTCACAAAAAGAGGACAATTTTTTTTTTTGCAATTTTCAAAATGTTGTTTCACGTAATTCATATTTTATTAAAATATTTTATTCATGGTTTTATTTAAATTCGTCATTTTATATGGACGAAATCCATTTATTTCTGTAAATTTATTAACATATATTTTTATGGAACTGATCTATATCATTCAATGACTTTTTCTTTATAAATTAATGTAAAAGGACAACCCATGTGATGGGAACAAAGTGGACTGATATGAACCTAGATGTTTATCCTTTTATCTATATTATAAAGGTAATACCCCAATTGTATGATTTTTTATTAGGTTCACCATTAATGTTTCTTCAGATATATTATATTGTTTTTTCATGGGGATTTGATTTTAGGGTATTCAATTTTCTTCTAATAAAATTTTACTATGTTTACCTTTTTAACATTTAAAAGAAACTCCTGGCAGTTCTCGCATCCATAACTGACTATAGACCAACATTCCAAAGGTTGTCGTTTAGTTAGTGATTCATAACTAGAGACACATAGGAACTCACACTGGTAGAGATGATGATAGGCCATTCTCATCACACCTTTTAGTGTGTAAATTATTTCCTACTCTAGGACTCTCTTATTACATTATGATATATTTTTTGAATATATTCCTAACCCCAATACTGAATGGTTTACCCTAAAAAATGATCACAGGATAAACTCACTTCTATGTGAAGCTTAGAATTTCTATGATCTCAACTGCATGTGTCTTAGGTTCTTTATCCATTATCCATTACAAGATGGATTATTTAATATTTAATACATATAAACATTGAAATTAGAATTTATTTCCATGTAGGGTGGTGGTTAATATTTTGAGGATCTTATTAATAAATTAGGAGGTTACCTATGTATCCTATTTTATAATAAAGATAAAAAACCTATATATTATATAGAATATAAAATTAGAAGTCATGAAGAGAAGAAATGTATGTGCGGGAACATATGCACCATATATTTTAGCACAGACATTGTTGTGGATTCCTTAGTTTCCTTATTATGGATGGAATGATAATCATCATAGTTCATTATTCTTATGAATCTACTAGTGGGGGAGTGAGAGTTATCATCCCATGGGATTGATTGGGTCTCAATGGTTAACATGGAATTGCCATGGGAAAACTAGCACTGATGTGACTATTTTTCTAATCATGTACACCTTATAAATGTATCCCAAGTATCTTAGTTATTGCAATAATTAGAGTTCCCAATGTTCAAGGAGGTTGAGGATTACATGTTGTGATTTCCCTTATATGAAGAAGATATTGTATTATTTCACTAATCGATGCCTACACACTAAGGTTTCACATTAGATTCTTATTATAATTCGCTATCATTAAGAATGAATCCTATGTATCATAGATATGGTAGGAATTAGATTCATTATTGTTATTTTATCCTCTCATTCAACTAGTGGATGAGGAAACATGATATTCCCATGGGTGATGTGGGTTCTTAATTGTTGTTGTTCTGGTTACATGAGGACTCTATCATCTAAGTGAATTTTTTTTTGATCTTGATACATATAAATGTATTCATACATCTCTTGGTTATAGCAGGAATCATAGTGATATTTTTTCAATGTGGTCAATAATTACAAAGTGAAGAATGTATTATATTTGAATCAGTTTTTATTATGTCACAGATCAGGGCTTGCAGACAAAGGTTTTTAGTTGGATGATTATTATGGAGATGAATCTTTAATAAGGAAACCTACACATCTAAGATATTGATGGAATCATATTCAATGTAGTTCGGTTATCAATTTAGTCATCTGGTGGATGAAAAATATTGATAGCCCATGGGAGGGGTGGGGTCCTGATGGTTAGGATATTAGAGATATGGTATAACATACAGTAAGGTAAAAATTATTTTATGTGTTGTCCTTAGAAATGAATATTTTGTATCCTGGTTATGGCTAGAATCAAATTCGTCATAGATCACTGGATCGAGGCTTACACACTATGGTTTCCCCTGTTTTTAGTATATATAACATTTTTTCATTGAGCATGGATTACTTATTGTGGATTCACTTTTATATAGACCATATCATATTATACATGTTATTAGGGCTTATACACTGATGAATACCTAATATTGAGTTCATAAAAAAATTTTAATCTTATTGAGGATTACATACAGAGGTTTCTCTTATATGGTGTAGATAATGGATTTCACCATTTCAAATACCTATGATCAAGATAGTAAAGCTCGGTGTGAGAAAGAAATGATAAAAATATAATCTGTTTATTTCATGTAGACGAGGGTATGATGTGCTGGGATGACCCTTGTTTTTTATTGATATTAGACCATGGGAATATAAGCAATATATCCAAGTTATACCAAGAATCATAGTTGTGATGGTTCATTTAGTCGGTGGTTTCACACTGATGTTTCCAATGTATGAGGATCATTTCATAATATGATACTGGTCAAGACTTATAAACCATGCTTTCCCATGTATACCTAACCAATTGATTTATTCCACTAACTAGGGTTTACACAGTGATCATTATCTAGTATAAAAAATATCGAATTATTCCACTGATCGATGCTTACACACTGTGGTTTCCATTATATGCGGAACATATTATATTATGTTGCTGATCAGGTATTACACACATAGGCATCCCTAATATTGATATCATAGAATATGATTCCACTGATTGAGGTGTACACACATAGGTCACACATATATAGTGGAAATAAATTATTCAACAACTGAAACTCCATAATCTCATGAGAGATATTCTCGGTGTTTGAAAACATTGATCGCAAATAATTAGTTTTAATGCATGTTGATGTGGGACCTATATACCATGGTGTCCCTAGGATGTTTTATATAGATATTTGACCATGGGAATGCATCTTGTATATCACAGTTATACTATAATATGAGTTCTATTAGATTAGTTGGTCAAGGATTACACACCATGGATACCCCGGTATGTGGAAATATCATACTATTCATATGATATTCATTTAGAGTAAATGGTTTCCCTACTATTTTCCACTAGACACAGCTATCTCATCATGAAGGATATTTTTTACATAGACTAATTTTATTCCTCACCTGTCTAAATATTCTTGGATTCATTTTATGTTGATTCCATAACTTTGGCTTATATTTTTAGGTGGATGTCCAAGGATATGGATAAGGATTTCTGAAGATTATTTCAGGTTGTGGATGACTTGTTTGGGGGACATCATAATATTTGGATAGCATGCCCTAGAGAAAAATGCGAGATCTTAGTTGTCACGTCCTTGTGTCATCTCAAAATATAATTGACATTATTTGAGTGTGTCTCTTTATTTTATGGTATTTTCTTAGAATACATCAAAAAATATGGAAAAAATTATTTAAGGGTGTCGCATGATCGTGGAATCTTTTTTCGGTGTCGTCATAATACCAAGAAGACACATCCTAGTGTTGTCTCGAGAATAACTTGACATATATTACTATCATAATGAGATGTATCTTACAATCCAAGAGGGCTTCTCAATACCAAATTGTAATGCCTGGTGGGTGTCTTGAGATCTGATTGGAACACATAGAGCACTTCACAAGACCAAGAAAATATATAATTATGTCACTACATACATTGTCATACATGTCTAGAGGACATCATAATCTCTGTTTGGGGAGAACAAAAGACATCACAGGGCTCGTGTGGCTTTCTCGGAGTGTGTCATCTTAGAATCATGGAATTTCCAAAGGATATCTCATGATTCCAATGTTATGTAAAGAGAAGGTCTCATAAAATGAGAAACAAATCCAAGTGTTTTCACATGATCTAAATGATCCATGTGAAACTCATAATGATAAGTGTATATTTCATTCCTATGATTATATATATTTTTTGTATTTATTCTTGTATTATTTATGTAGGATGTTTATCGAATTACCTGCCAAATGACTTTGTGTAATCTTAATATATATTGCAATGTTTTCATGCTTTCATTGTGATATATGTTGTTATTCTCCAAATTATACCTAGATGAAAATCATTCTGATTTTATGATTGGACCCACTGAGAAATTTTCCCTAAAGATTGGCTATAGTAGTATGAGAATCCAATGTAGATAGACTCATTTTTTTATACAGTGTTGGGTATTTATAGGCCTCACCATCATTATTATTCTCCACTTTTTATTGTGTGGATCTTTTGAGCCCATGTTGGAGTCGATGGAGGGATTATGTTTCATGCGTTCTTTCATGATCTTGGTCTAGGTATTCTTGAGAAAACACCTGATTTCTGTGGATTATAGGACAATTACTTCGATGACCAATTTATTAGATTATGGCCAATTAAATGGGTCTTTCCTAATTATGAGGATGTACAAAGGGATTTTCATGAAACCATGCTAACTTTTCTAATGGCTTTCACTGGATCATAATTCATGATGATTGGGTTTCACGTCATCTATGGTGACTTGTATAGGACTATTCATGAGATACAATTTTTTTAGGGGTCCTTCATGATATCATTATAACATAAAAAGGTGTACCATGAAGTACCTGGGAGAGTTGGTGAATTTGACGACAACATAAATCTCCTACCAATTACCTTTTTATTTAATTCTTTTATAGAATGGGGATCTCACAATATTCCAAGAGTTTTTTCAATTAAAACCAATGTACCCATTATGGAAGAGACATTTGACCAACAAAGGTACATGTGGTGATGTATGAGAAATTCATGGAAACCTTATTTTTTCTTTTTAGAGGGATGGGGAGCACACATTTCATGGATATGTCCAAGAATCTTTGCGTGATGCGGGTGAAATTCTAGTTGGATCTAGTGCAATTAAGAGGACATGTCTCCAAGTGATTTAGTGTCTTGTGAACTACCTGAGCACATCATGAGATATTAATGACCACAAGAGGCTCCGACCATTCCATTTTATTAGCTTATTTTTTCTAAGGATTTCCAACCTCTTGAGCTTGAACGATTGTTCTTGAGGACCATCACTCTCCCAATCAGTGACGAATTATATGAACATAAAATGGTATTATGGTGTTGCATGACCATTTTTTTGAAAAATAATTTCTCTGTATTTGGTGTTGAGTGTGGAGAAAAAGAATGGTTGTACATGTCCAGGTCTCTTCACGTGATGTGGGTGACACGTCTGTTTGTTCCTGTGTGGCGCGATAACCATTTTACAAGGGGATTGTAGTGTCTCATGAGTTGCATGTGTGGGTTTCTTTTTAATTTATGAAAACAAGAGGCCCATTCCTTATGGATAAATTTTAAATATATTCAATGTATTTTTTTGTGGATATTCAGGTATCATCTGATTGACTAGTCATGTGACCCAGAAGATGCTCTTTTGGAATCTATAACATGATTCTTGAATGTGTGGGATGTGTTCATAAGAGTAGATGGTCTTATTAAAGGGGATAAGTGAGATATTTCATAGGTTATTCACTATGAATTACTCCATCAGTATGCCTTATGAAGGTCTCACGATTACAAAAATTTAAAGGATTACATGATCTGCATGTTCCATTCACCTTGACCTCCCTTTTCATTGTAAGGAAAAGAATACCCATATTTACATATATCTTACCCTTTTGTTTTTTCAATTCTCATTTGGAAGGAATCAAAATCCCCCCATTCACCCCATCAGGAGAGATTTCTATAGGAAAAAGGGATAAGTTCAGAGGAAATTAAATTCCTCCATGTGGCATTGGCGTTATCATAAATTGGTGACATGGGAGATTCTTTGTCTTTTAGGTGGTGTTTGGAATTCTGTAGAATTTACTATAAATAAAGGAACAATGAGATTTTCTATCACCAGTTACACAGCTCTTAGAGATAATGATCCTTTACTTTGTCATTTGACCTGAACACATGCCCATACCATAAAAATCCAACACCACACCGTAATGAAAGAACAATTTTTTGTAACTTATTGGAATGACATTCATTCCCCAGGTGCCCACATGAATCACCCATGGACATATCTTCAGTAATTCTCCAAACGTTTTTCTGGGGGATTTAAAATTTTCTAGAGTGTTTTTTGGTATTTTCTAGCTTTACTACATGATTGAATTGATTTTTATGTGAATTTAATGTTCATTTTTTGGTCTGATGATTGCGAATATTTCTAGTGGTAATGGGATTTCAAGATGTTCTAGGGGTTTATGTGGTATGTGAGATATTTGTGAGATATGATATTTTTTAGTTATTCTTGTGATATATAATCCATTTTTGATTCGTGAAATGCACTAGATGATGATAGAATGTACGGGTTTATTTTGAAAATATTTTTTTATAATTTTTTCAAATTCAACTTATTGTGTTTAAGATGGCTTCTGGATGTCACCATAATTTCGTTATCCCTTCATATAAAGAGGCCAATGTAGCAATACTCCACTGGAATTATACTGATTAATTTGTGGATCCTTCTTTCCTCCAAGAAATTTGGACACTCTAGATGAGGTTGGTAGTGGTAATGGGAACAAATCTTAGGGAGTATCAACTTTCATATTTTCTCCCCCATTATGTTTTTGTTTTCACCAATTAAAATATCATTCATTCATCATATTCATCATTTGATCTTCATTATTGGGATCCAAAAACCAATGACACCCTCCTAGTGAACATCTCTCATGCACACTATTTTATTGATGTGGTAGAGTGTACATATGGGAATATTATGACATTTAGGCCCACAAAAGTTTATGTGAACAATTGTGATACTAATTTCAATGTTCATATGTACAACTAAATAATATTAATGTACACATATAACCAAATATTTGGGTGGGTTCCCAAATTCTACATCTGGTCAAGAGGCTTCTTTGGAATGGACTAGGGCTAGACCATCAGTGTAAAATACATTGATTTTGAATTTTCAAAGTAGAATAATAAGATCAGAATGTATGAGGATGTCTAGATATCATAGAAATTTTAATTTTATAATAATACTTTTTTGGTGGACATGTTTATCCATTGGAGACCTGACATGTCCAATTTCCCTTTCATGCATGGTGAGGTTGGTTCTAGCCTTTGGGATGGTGATAAAATATGTGTTGCACCTATACTAAGATAGTCACACAACAGGTTCCCCCATAGTTTTTCTAGCATGATGTAAAGAAGAATCATCCTCTCACATGAAAGTTGATCAAATTGGACAAAAAGGTAGTCAATAAGGATGCACTTACTGAAGTAGATATCTATTCAAGATATGTGTAGGTTACTTCATCAAGAAGTCTCACTCTTAGCTGAAGTACATGAAGCACATGGACTATCCAATGATGTACTCCTATATCATGGAAGGTTTTTACTGGCTTAGCATTCTTGAAGTAAGATTCAATAATTGCTGAGGGTATGTCATTTTCAGTGTTTATCTAATAGTTCATATATCTATTTTACTACTCATGTACATCAATTGATACATTCTCCGAATATATGAGTAGGGTGGATTAGGGTCTCAACATTCATGGAGTAAACCTCCATGTTATGGGGGAATTTATCATTCTATATATCCTTATGTTGGAAATACAGTTCTACATTTTTCCATCATACTTATATGGGAAATCCCCCCCATTTATTATTAATACTCATTCAAGTATTATGGTATTGGGTAGGGGATCACATAAGAGGATTTGTGTTTCTATATATCCAGATCATTTCCAATGTATGTTTACAACCATTTTTATAGTCCATCAGAGAGGTAAATTTTACTACACTATTAGTATGGAAGGTCAGGTCCTTTATGGTTCATTATGACCACTTTTCCTTTATAACATATAGATAATTTCCAACAGGTGACATGGTTAGTGGCAGTGGGGCTATCCATGAGACACTAGATCGTATGATATCTCCCAATTAGGGAATCCATTCAACTCGCATTGACAGGGACATTCAATTCGAGTGATAATAACCCTACCCATTTTCATCTATTTCATGTGTGTCTAGATTATATGTACTCAACCAATTTATATTATATTCATAGAACATATGACGGTGGTCAATTGTTTTTATATTTTATTTACAAAAGAGGAATCCCATAAATATATAAAACTTCCTCCTCACAATTCATTAATTTTTTATATCAAAAGTATGGTGATGTTTGGATCATTTCATATTCGATTGTGTATTTATCCCATCAAGTTAGAGAGGCCTCTACATTATCATATGTTTCATTGGAAAATATAAGTCCTATTAAACTCATAGTTTCAATATGACCAACAGGGAGTGTAGTACCATTGGGTGAAACCATGTCTAAGATATCATTTCATATCACATCTCGACAGTGGATGACATAGATGATGAGATCTGGGTATAAAATGACAATCATAGTTGCCTTTGGATTGTTTTCCATGTAACTGTCCCTATAGAAATCACATTCCATGACTATAATATGGTGTTCAAGGCCCTATTCTGAGACCATTATGTGATTATTTCAACTAAAAAGGTTCTGGAATCCTTTTTTCCTCAGGTTCACTAAATTGTGGTTCAAGGCATGCTACAAATGGACTTAGAAGAACAAGAACATCCCATTGTACATGTAGGGATATCTCTGAAATTATCACTATGTTTAAAGGGTCATGGTTTCATTTAATTTTTTTTGGTTTCCTTTTTTTATTTTCACCTCAATAATATGAAGAGGACTTGACAATCAGTCAATCACCATATATTCTCTCAAGGGTATTCATGTGGCAGAATAACTTGGATGTGATCAGACGATCGATGATGATGGTTCCCCCTGTTAACTATCCTAGAGGATATATGATATTTACACTTTTGTAGCATCAACTGTGACCTCAAAAACATTTGTGGGACCTTCCCTAATTCTCATGGAATTGATACCTTCATGAGGGCATTCGTTTTTAGGAAAAGGGAAAGGAAGCGTTCTGAGTTGTCATTACCTCATCCGATGGATTAATTATATAGATTTGATATCTTCATCATTCAATTATTACGGACTACTATAAAAACACATCCATTTTTTAAAATTTTTTATTTCTCCATTGTTCTCTCTTAGAGTAGAATATATCGACTTTTGAGGATGAGTTTGATCATTTGATTGTTTGGAAGCCCCTATGTTTTTTGTCCTCACCAATCATGAAGAATAGTTAGTTGTACATCCAACCCTACCATAATCTTTTACTGGTAAAAATGTCCTAGATTTCATACCACTTGATCTAGTGTGGGAGTATTCACTTTTAGAAGATACTGATATAGGTACCTATTCTACTACTAATATATCCTTATTGGGGATGATTTTTTGGAGAAGGTGAATATGTCATCTAAAATTGTGAACCTTTCTCAATTTGTGGAATATCACCTTACATTATGTCTTTTTATTATATCCCTCAAGGGTATTGAGAAATGAATATCATTGGGGAAGGAACCAGAGGTTCCATGAAGCCGATCATCATAAGAGGGTGTCACCTCTTTACCTGAGGATGTGGTGGGGGAACAAACATTTCTAGTGATGCAACATAATATGGTATGTTTATGAAATCATTCATATTCATAGGTTATATAATTTATATCATATAATTTTTCCATTGAATAATATACCCTTGTGACCCTTACTGTAGTTTCTTCAACTGAATATCCAAATTTTATGTCCATGTCCACATGGGAATTCCATAGAAATGGTCATAAAAAGTCTACTCCAGCTCTCTCCCCTCTTCATCAAAGACAATGATCACATCTCTTTCGCTTAGTGGAATAGTCCCAACATATGTCCATATTCACAGTATGTTTCTAAATCAAGGCTCGTGGTCTTCATCATTTTCTATTAAATTCAACTAAAAATGTAGAGTGATATATGTACCTCAGTTTGAGAAATCCAGTTATTTGTGATGATGAACCAGTTGGTTCTTCTTCGATTTATGTTTATATCCCTTGATTACGAAGGTTTTCAATATTTCACCCTTTATGCATAGGGTGATGAAGGTGAATTCTATTAGAGATATGAAGAGGGAACCTAAACAAAGGTTTATCGTGACTAAGTCATCCTACTCATTAGAGAATAACTTGTACTTTGTCATAATTGATGCTTCTCGGTTTCTGGTGGAGGAAGAATCTTACTAATATATGATTAGTGCTGAGAAGATTAAAATCAATCATTCCTAGTCCGAGATTTAGAGTCACCAAGAAGAATTATCGTTGATTAAAAAAATTATTCAGATATCATTGAAAATAGAAATAGATAAATATGAACCCGTTTATTTGGAGGAAAATGAAAAACTCGATGTTTTGTCCATATAAGAGGTGTTAGAAAAGATTTCAGTGGTGAATACTGAGTATTTTGAACAATTTCACCATATTGAAACATCCCTATAAAAATGGTGTACAAAACTCAAGGAATCATATAAACATATTATAATGATGGGATATTAATTTTTCAATAGTTATTTGTATTTTATATTCTTAAAATATAATCAGGTATATATATATTCCTCCACACATATACTATCAATGAACATATCGAAAAGAAATTATATTTTTGATCATTTTTATTTTATTCATGATGTGCATGATGTTTTTATAATCTTATGATGTTTGAATCATCAACAATAACGATACATTGAATAATATAAAATAACATTGAAGGCCATGATTTTAATGTTTAAATATTAACATAATATTATCATAAAATTCTCATGAATTCCTACAGACATGAGATTTCTCACTGAAATGTCTCCTCCCACTATTGTGACATTTCTTGATTCACTGAATGATATACAAGGTATAATATATTTCCCAAATGAATAATAACTTGTCTTTTTCTAAATCTAATGTGTTTAACGAGTGTTGCCTATTTTTTTCATGGACCATATAGCGGTCCTTAAAATATGTGTATATTTTCCTTTCATGAAGACGAAATTGCTCTTGGTTTGTAGTATTAGGGTCTTTAACATATAACCTCTATAGTTATAGTATAGGGTCTACTAGCCCAGAAATTTTAAAGATTCATATTGGGACTTTTTTCATTGAACTTCTATCAGTATAGTTTAGCGTCTTTGAGATTAGACATACTATCACTTTTCATTATGTTATTTTAGATCAGGCGTATTTTCTTTGTTTCTAAGGGCCTTTTGGCTTATACCGTGTAGCATTGAAGTTTAGGGTCTTTTGGATCTGAACTTGTTTTTATATAGTTTAGTTTCATTTAGGTAAAACCTTATATATTGGTAGTTTAGGTTCTTTTAGCATTGAACATCAATCTCATTAGGCTAGTTTCTTTTTTCTCAGTCCTTAAATTGTTGGGATTTAAATTCATTTTGCACAAACATTCAATAGATATAGTTTCAGGACTTTTAGATTTCACCATACAACAAAATTCAATTTTAATGTATTTTTTCCCCAAAATTATATGCAAATATATAATGTGGGGATGAGAATCCAGGGATGCCCCAAAACTCCCAATGGGGTATTGAGTTCAACTGTGGTGTTTTTATGGTTCCCAAGGAATATATCTCCATTCTTATAAGGAGGATATTTCCCAGATTTGTAGGTTGGAGCCCTAATGTGTCGGTTGAATTTTTAAAAAGTGGAGTCCCCACTTTTTTCCAATGGCCATTGAAGGTTTATGGGGTTAATATCTATTTAGGGATAAAACTATGGAAACCATTTCCACCATGATTGATGGAATATAGGTGATGTAATTCAAAGCATAAAAGTTGGAGTTAATGAATATGGAATGGGGTAGACATTTCATGGATGATACATAACACCTTGAGGATTCAGTTTATACAAAGGTATTACCAGGGCTCAAGAGTTTAATTTCCATAATTAAATAAAGGGATTCCTTTGGATGGTAGTTCTGAGCTATTATACCTAGATATAATTTTCAAAATGAGGTTTCCACAACTTTCTCGAAGGTATATTAGTGATTTATGATTACTCATGCATCTAGAGGATGACGTTGGGAATGGAGGAGAAGCTATCGAGGAAGGGATATAAAACCCTAGGGAAATATAGCACTTAAATTTGATGCTCTTACTCTACACCATATGTATTAAATCATTTGTTGGGGGCTATCAAATGGTTTAAAAATTGAGTGATATATATTCTATTTGATAAAGAATTCAAAACGGGACGTTGAAATTTTGAGGATGGTGAATCCTATTAAATAATCTGGTTATGAGTATTATAAATCATGGTCCAAAGTGTTCAGTTCAACTTGATGGATTGTGAAAATCAAGCCAAGAATGACCCAGAACAAACTAAGGGGTTGAGATCTTCCACAGTGATGTGAGGGCTCATAATGACCGAAATTCCCTTTTCGAAGAGTTACACATTTTTTTAATAACCAAAGGAACATATGAAGAATCCATAGTCATACATTCATAGTAAAAAATGATCAGTATTGTCCATATGTCTTTATCCTTGGCCATGGAAGATTTATGAAGATCCGAGACACTGAAATCATGAAGTTTGACATTTATGAAAGTTTATATTCAAGAATGTTTTTGGAACCCATATAGTTATATTTCGTCCTAACAAACGTATTATCATAGTGGGGATATGTGAAAAAACCATTAATCTAACATTTTTTGGGATTATGGGCCCATTCAGAATATTTTCAAATTTACTAATGATATAGTAATACTTATGATATTTATACCTTATTTTATAATTCCCTAAATATTTCACACTATGGAGATAAATAGTCTAGAGAGTGAATAAATTTATTTTTATTAGTCATTCATTTGTAGGTTTTCAACCAAATATTATTTGCGTCTTATTCATTATAAGTTTGCGGTCTTATGATTTGCACAACCAATGGTTAGTGTTTATTGTCACTATGAATTTACCAAATTGAAAATAGTTTATAGCTGTGACTCACATGGACCTAATTAGAGAGAAATGTTATTAAAGAGACCAATTAGGATACCTAGGATCATTAGTACTCTTGAACCCTTTAGAGGGAGTATTGGAATAGTTGTAAATCATATATCGAGCTTATAAATTCATGAGTAATGATATTAGGAAATCAAAATAGGGATGAAATAGAGCACCCCTAAGTGTTGAGTTCATCCACAGTGATTTCATGATCAAAAAGATAATTAAACTCTTCTTATAGATATGTGATTTATCTGATTGGTAGGTCTAATCCCTCTATGATTTTATGGCATAGTCAAAAAGAGAGATGATTTTTCATTTCCACAGTCCATGAATGGGTTTCAGTATGACCAGGTGCAATATTCATGAAGTGTGATATATGGATTGAGGTTCATAAAATATGGAAGAATCACCCCATACACTATTTGATTGAGTTATGGTTCTTCTGTTCATTTGATACAGATTAATGATTGGATATGGTCTTTACCTTTTAAAATCACATATTATGTAAATTATTTTCATGAAATTTTAACCTTTGGCCTTCATGATGTCTTTCCTACAATTTATCATCTTGTTTTAAGGATGTATTTGTCTTCATCAAATTCAGTTTAACATCATGTGGTAATTAAATCTATTATGTATTTTTATTTCATTTGGTAAGAATGTGGTAACCGAAATGAATAATTGTTCAAGATTTAATATGGATTCAAGAAAACAATATATTGACCTAAATTGTTTACAGGAAAAATGTTATTGTATGACTCATCCCATATGCAGTTTCAAGTGCATTTTTTTTTCAATTATTATAGATGTTAGAAGGATTAGATATCCAGGAATCAGCACATATATTATGATGGTGTGAATGAAGAAACACATAGTTCACAATGAACCATTCAATTTAATGTCATACAGTAAGTATTTCTATTCCTAGACATGAAAACTGAATATTTCCATTGGTTCTATGTATGGAATTCTGGGAGTGACTACATCTTCCAAGGTAATAAGAATATTGAATGATGTTGTTCTTAAACGGGTGCTCCTGACATAGTTATGGACCATAAAAAGGGGAGGAATTTTCTATGATCATTTGTTGTGAATACACCCGAGGTTGGAGATCCATGCTTCACTATGTATCATGTGTGGAAAAGAATCAAGTAACACATATTTTATAAAATGGAAACCCTCTATTCTGATTTAACCCATATGTAGATGGTGAATTTTTTACCATTTATTGTTATTATTGGGCCTAGGATTGGAGATCCATATGTTACTGCATATTATGTAATCAAAGGAATCAATTAACATGTTACTCTTGATTGGGGGTGTGGTGGGTGATCAACACCAATAGCAGTTTCCATCTCAGGTGAGGCCCATGAGAATGTCTAGTTTTAGGCCACAAAGCAGAAATAATCCTTGTAGTTTAACGATATGTTGTCAGGACACTTGGGTTCCTTTTATGGTCTTGAATATTGGACCGTTTCAAACCTATCATGAGCCATATTCTTATTTTTTTGGGAATTCATTATAAAAATTATATAGATCGCGTTAGTTATGCTTTATTTGAGAAACAAGGAATTTATAGGGTTCCTCTCAATATATAGAAGCGATTATGGAAAGTACATGGGGATTTTTCACCTTGTTATTACTCGACTAATATATTAGATCGATGTGTCTGTATGTGTGTCATTAAAATTCATAATCAAGATGTAAATTGTTCTTGAAACCCGTGTTTTTTAAAAATCATGGACATCCACCACTATTGCTGCATTATCCAACACATCAGCGAGATCATTCAGTGATAATGGAATGTTGTGTAATGTGTTCTCAAAAGGAAACTATTCCATAAGCCCACATAAATATCCAGTGATAGGGGATAGTTCCACATTATTTATGGCATATTCAACATTGATTTGATTTAGGAGTAGCTCATAATTCCATTTGATATTAGGCTTGTCTATTTGCAACTGTGTGTATAATTATATTCCATGGATGAGGGATTGGAATTCTTTTTCATTGATTTTTCACAATTCAAATAGTGATAAATTGTATTATATACATATTTTTCGAGAGATACAGATAAAATCCCTTCGACAACATATTTTAGTTTTTGGGTTTCCATCCTTTTGTCGATTACTTTGGTAGGATCCGATGAAGTACATATGCTATCTCCATGGTGTTTTGGGTGTATAGAAAACCACTTAATTCGAAAGATTGATGTCTACTGGTGTAATTTCTAGAGAGGTATGTTCAAAAATAAAATCCACTATATAATTTACTTCCACTGACAAATGATATATGAATTGAATGTTGTATTACAGTAGAATGATGGCCCATTGGGCTAAGATCCCTGTCAGTATGGGAAAAAAACAATGTAATTAATAATATCAACATGAGAGACCCAATGAAATTCAAATTACTAGAAGTACTCACAAAAATATTTTAAAACAATGTTCAGTGAAAGGATGTAATTCTCATCATCTATGTAACATATCTCAGTACCTAACATTTTATACCTGATGTAGTAGATACTATTCACACTCCCTATACTATTCTTGTTTTCAATGTGGGTTCCCAGTGAGTGTCCTATGGGGACCACATATAGAATTATTTTCATCCCTTACACCGAAGTCATTGGGAAATCTTAATGTATAAGATACTACTTGAGATTCTTGAACGGATGTTGGTATCCATTATCCCATTGATAAAAAATCCCCTTTATCATTATCATGGGGGGACATTCTAAAATAAGACAATTCATTTGTGTATATCTTCTATGTCATGGTGGCATATGAAAATCCAATAAACTTACATGATGTTAAGCTAATGGTTTATTTCTGGGTTTTTGTCTTTAGATTATTTGGTCATATCACATTGAAAGAGTTCTCAAAGATCCATGATGTGATCACAACACTTTTGGTATTTGACCATAAGTTCATCGCAATAACACTCAACTATTCTTGTCAAGAAGGGTGTAATGATGTGATTCTTGTAGCATTGATATATAGCTCAAGCGTTCATTAAACCAATGAAATTACTTAATAAAATGATATCCATTGTGGTTCTATGAAGAGTGTGTCATCCAAGTCTTTAAGGGTGGTCATTAACTGATTTTAACCTTAATACTCAAACATGAAAGGATGGTCAGGGAATCCATGACTTTGATCGATCAAAAGTTATATGATCGAAAATGGGAAATAGAACTTGGGTAAATAAACATTAATTTCAATGAAATAAATATAAAATCTAAACTAAACATTATTTTTCATTACATGGATGGTGTTGTCTTTCCATCATGATTAGTACAGTTCTCGTAGAATTTTTTCGTTGATCAATTTTACATCATCCACCTCCAAATTGGTAGAATGAATGGTGTGTATCATCCTCACTTATACTAATAATATCATGATGCCTAAAATATATTTTAAAAAAGATTAAAGTACATAGTGTTGTGTCAAGGATGCATTCTATAAAGACGATTATTAACCTCATCACGTTAATCATCCTGAAAAAATATTTTTAAAAACTCATGTAAAACAAAAGAACAACTAGAACTAACCAGAGAAATTTCCCTCTTGGAGAGATCATTTTCAACTTGATTTTAATCACCATAATCATGTAAAAATTCAATAGAGAGTGAGTCTAAAATCTGTAGGCATTCAACCCAAACTGGTAAAATTTTCTATGGAACATTACATTACCGATCTCTAAGAATTTGAATTGAAACAGACTATTTTGACTCAATCCATAAGTCATGCCATCCCTAATAGTCATCATACCATATTAACTTTATCATACACAAAATCTCTACCTCAATTTAAAACCCATTTCCAATAAATTGGTTGAAATATCCTTTTCCACACCCCTATGGGTGCCGAATACTCCCAAACATCCGGATGAACCTGGTGCGCCAAAACCTACCCCATAAACATTTACCTTCAACCGTCTAGAGATAGGTGAAATCCATCGAACATTTTTTATCATCAGTGGTTTCTTCTCCATTCCATTAACACCAAGGGACCTCAGTAGTATATGATTAGAAACATCATTCCTCGTGATTCTAGTTTGAATTATGGAAGAAGTTCGGATTTCACAATTTATAGTTAGTACACCAGTATGAAATTTGTGTACATGGATAATAAAAATAAAGTAAATTCATTCCTTCCATATAAATGTTAGTAAACTGGAAAAAACTATCAAAATAAGAACAAGGAACTACTCACTACAGTCGTTCATGGAGGTTTATTTCATCATCTCTGCAACAGATCGGTAGGAGAGACGGTATTGAAAAATATCATCCACATATGTCCAAAAACTACAAATAAAATTTTTCAGAAGCAAATACATGAGAACGTGTTTCATCTGCCTCCATGATGAACATGGAGACCGCGTCCATGATCATTCTAGATTTCTACAACATGGCCTGCAATGGGAGCCTCTTTTCCATATTTTCCTGAAAGGAAATGAAGAGGCTTGGGGAATAAAGGGCTAATAAAATTACATAACCCATGATGGAGGATCCAGAGAAACACAACAAAGTGACATGTTTTAGTCCTTCATAGTGAACATGGCATTCAAATTTGTCATCCAAACCAGTGTGTCACAATAATAATAGTAGTACCTTGATATTTCAATGATGATATGACTATGTATCATGCTGTTAATTAAAGAATTTATATGAAATTATCCAATGTATGTATCCATTAGAAGTATAGGGATTATAATATCATCATAGATGGATTGAGACAACCATGGAGTAGTCCAAATGTTCAGAGGGGAATGCTTGCTTAAAATCCATTTCAAGCGAGCCATAAGATCAGCATAGACCTACATTATTGTAGGCCAAAGAGATAAGGAAAGATATTTAGAATGCCTATTATAAAGTTTCCAAATAAAACTATTTCAATAGAATTCCATAGAGTTATAATAATTTGAAATTAAATTCCAAGTGAACATTTTTATCAAGGTGTCATTGAAAAATAAAGTATCTTTGACACCCATTCCACCCTTGATGATTGGTTTAATGCGGTCTTTCTTCACAGAAGTGACCAAGTTCCTCTCACGAATCGATTTAGTACAAATTATGTTTCTAATTTTTCTACATAGCTCCTTAATAACGGTTATGGTGCATCTATACGGAGAAATACAATACAAAAACAATGATGTGATCACTAAATTGACAAAACATTTCCTCCCTGCCTAATACATGTTCATCCCCTTCCAATTTTATAACTGGTTTCTTCTTTTTAGAGATATGTTTTCTAAATGGAACCTCTTTACTCTGACCTAGAATAGTGGAACACCAAAGTAAGTGAATGGATGTGCTCCCCTCTTAACACCAAGTTTCATTGAAACTCCATTTTTCCTCGATGTACTAATTCCTTATCCAAAAATAACAGATGATTTCCCCAAATTAATGACCTTACCTGAAACCTCCACATAGTGTGAAAAAATTACCTTAATATAAGAGTTTGTTATTTTATCCGCTTACCAATAGATCAGAATATTATCACCATAAAAAATGTGTGAGGGGTCATAGTGTTCTAACTCTATTTTCATCCTCTGAAAGTGTCCAAAATTAGAATTATTTGTAAGAAAGCATCTTAAGAAATCTTATTAAATATGAAAAAGCATACTAGAGAGAGGGTCGCCTTGCCTGACCCTTCTTAAGCATCTAAATATGACCCTAGGATAGCCACTGACTAGAATGGAGAAGCTGGAACTTGTAACAATGGGGTTGATAATGTGAATGAACTTATATGAGAACCCATAGATTTTTAGAATATTGAAAATAAAGCTTCATTTAATGGTGTTAAAATCATTGAAGATATCAATCTTCATTGGGGTTTTTACCTTCCTATGAATTTCTTTTCATGGAATTGACACACATAGAAGTTGAACAGAGAGAGTTCTGAATATTTTTTCCTTGAAGAAATCCATATTGCTTCCTGGAGACAAGTTATAAGGCCCTGACCTTGAAACTTACTTAATATTGAATTAAAGGAATAATTTACATTGAGTATATTTTCAGGTTTAGTGTCTTAGAGAATTAGAACATAACTATTACATCTCAAAAGATTACAAGGTAGACACTTCTACTAAGTTTCCATAATAAAAAAAAACTCTTAAAAAGAAACATGTCTAGTTCCATGTTTTATATAGCATAACATTCCCTTGATCCCATACTTGACCTTATTCCACATTAAGTCCTGTGAAAAACATTTCAAAAAAAACTTGGGGTGAGCATAAAAAGCTCAGTAAGGGATACACAAAGAATGAAAACTGTTAGTTTTTCAAAATCAAGTAAACCATGTATACTCTATCAAAGTAATACCTTCAACTTCATGAAGTAGTAAAAACTCTTCACTGAATAAAGTATCATTACTTACCTTTTTTTAACCAAAGGATTACCATAAAACCCATAAAAAGAACACATAACATATATAAAGGTAACTTGGTACATAAACATACTTAAGTGGAATAACCATACGGTCGACTTCCACACATATCACTTAATGGAATAGCCATACGGATAATTTCCATACATACTTAATGGAATACCCATACGACCGACTTCCATACCCAATGCATTGGAGGTTATAACGTAACCACCCGTCCTGGTATTCACGGCACCACCCTTCATAATGTTTATAATGTAAGCACCCATTAAAATGTCCAAGTACCAATATAAAATCATAAAACATAAAACCAATATAAAGGAATGATAACATTTCCACATTTCAATCACAATATATCATAAATATATTGACATAATAGAATCCTTTATCAAAACCATTTTCAATACCAAAATACATAAAAGAGTATATGGTATTTATTTTATTTTAAAAACATTACGGCTCGTCGAGGAAGCCAAAGACCAAATAATACTCGCGGCGGCGGAAAAGGTCGTTGTCACCGCGTACGTAAAAAAAAACATTCCTTTTTGTCGTTTATTAAAACGCTTCGTAGAAAAAGATTCCTTTTGTATAAAAGTAAAAGTCAAAGGGGTTTATACACCGTATAAAATAATGTTGTGTATAAAACGAAATATGCATCAATGAAAGGAGATTGAGACGAAGTCCCTTACCTCGGGTCCGACTTGACTCGATCGTTCTTTAACGTCCTCAATAATAAACTTGAGTTAATTTGTACTTGATTAAGAACCTTTTTAAAGTTAATTATTCCTTTTATATCACTTATTACCATGTTATAAACATTATGTAACCATTTAAGTTAATAATGTTTTTTTGTCAATATTTGGTTCTTAAGTCGAAAGTGGACTTCTTACAATTACATGTTGTTCGTGTGGTCAAAAGTTATTTATATCCAGAATGAAAATCCTGATTTGGATATCATATATATCATATATATCCAGCATATACATGTATTTATAATATTACATAATCATTTAGAGGTAAGAAATGAAATGCACCGTTCATGGAGACGGTAAGCCGTACGTACGCATGAACACTACTTTCATTTCTATTTAATATTTTATAGAATGGAATCATAATGATATAAGAGTATATTATAATACCAGTATAATAACATATATAATATCATTAACTTTATCCTTTACATATCCCACATATGGTATTAAGGAATCAAATCACTTTCAGGGGGCGGTAGTCCGCACTTCCTAAAATGAAGATATCGTGTTTACCAATAATGGAAACAATAATGGTATGCCATAAATGAAAAATACAGAAGCTTAAGGAAAGAATAAACATATTATATATCATATATAAAAATAGTGACATCATAATGGCCACCTTTGAAGGTGTTAAATGAGTATTGAACAATCATCGTTTCGGGAGGCAGAATTTCGCCATCCACGGAAACCGTATGTTATTTAACCATTTGATGTATTTGTGTGGGAGTGTAGCTCGAATAAATCTTATAACAACATCCTAGTATATTGAAGATACTGTTGTTGTTACAAAAGAAGTAAATAAAAAGAGTTTAGGGGGTTGGAGAAGCAAAATAAAACAAATGAACAAGAGAGAATGAATTACCTTTAAAAGTGTAACTCCTTTTGATTTGAGCCTAAAGGATTCCTTTGAAAGGATTCTTCCCAAAGGGTATCCTCTAGTATGAGGAGAGGGATGTGGAGAGAGTAAATGGGAAGGGGATGGCCGAGCCAAAGGCTTGAGGACTGTGTGAAATGAGGTAGAGGTGGGGGCCTTTTATAAGAGGAAAGGAGGGGAACTTTTCGAAATCATGAAACTATTATTTTATTTTCAAAAGTGCTTCGAATTTCTAAGGTCCCAAATTGATATATTTAGAAGATAAGATGATAATGCTTCGAAATATTCCCATCAAATAGGTTTTGGACATGTGTAGGTTTTAGATATTACATTATCTTTCCATTTTATTTAAATCGTTAAATAATGAAGTCATCGCTGCATCATCATGATGTCATAAATAATTTAATTTATTTAAAGTCTAAAAATTATATAAAAAAAACTATGATGTAGGAAATATTTTTAGATTTCCAATTACTATTTATAATCAAAAATCTGATCTTTATAACCCCATGTAAAAATTGTTTTCGTAAAACATATTATGTTTGTGTCATTTTTACTTTTATTTAAAAAAAGGCATTAAAGTCATTATCTCACCCAAGTGGCTCCATGGGGTCCCCTAAATCGACCCATGAGTTGTCTTGGTCGGCCATGACACAAAAAATAGGGTTAGGACATGTGTCAAGCTCATCTCATTTTATTAAAGCATTATTTTTACCTTAAACTACACTAATTACCTCTAATCGCGATTAAAAACTTAATAAGTTACTATTCACCAAAAAATTATTTTAATCTCATTGAACCACATTTTACTTCTTAATGAAAACCATGTATGTTGGATTTTTGAAAATCAAAACACAATGATTGCAAAATTTCATTTAAACGGAAAATCAGTTTTTATAAGTACCACTTAGTGGTTTCACTATTCATCAAAAATTGAAGTTTTTCAGAAAATTACCAAAAATTCACCCTAAGCTATATTTGATATTAAGAATTCAAAAATGAAGTCTATTTTACAAAATTCAAAACATATAAGTCACATTAATTAATTTAATAATTAAATCCCGCTGTCAGAGCAAATAGCGTGTTTTTATGAAACAATAAGTATCAAAAGATTGACACTAGTTTAAGTCCAATTTCAAAGTGAAATTGATTCCAATGACCACCATTGGATTAAATGGTAAAAATCTATTCAGATTACACATTAAGACCAATTAAAAAGATAATCTAATCATATAAATAAATTAAATTAAAAAGAGGTTTTGAATTAAAATACAACATTTTACACTATTCATTAAAAAAAAGAACTTTATCGGAAAGATACCAAAAATTTATACAAAGTAAATTTTGATGTCCTGATTCTAAAGAAGAGTAATTTTTGGTCCAATAGAATTTATAAGATTGGTCAAAACTATATTTAATGACGGTTCGCCGTCAAAAGGTGATAAGTGAACCCTTAGTGAAAATTAGGGTATAAATGCCTAAAATTGAACTCTTTCCGTATTTTAAGCATTTATCTTTTATTGGGTAAATGTAAAAACATTTAAAAACATATATAATCATATTTTAGTTATTTCTATCCATTCCCTCCAGTACAACGGCTACTTGTTAACTAACATTTAAAATAATATTATTTTATTACTTGTGTGCAACGTAAGTTTTCCAAGAAACTCATCGTTGCGTATAGAGTACGCTATCGAACGTAGAAAACCCTTTCAATTAAAATTAATCTTTAATTTGTAAATATTAATAAATATTAAAATTCTTTATTCTTTAATTACCTGGGATGTTACATCCTTCCCCCCTTTTGGGAATTGCGTCCTCACAATTTTATTCACTTATCAAAATAAGTGGGGGTATTTATCCCTCATAGCATTTTCAGATTCCCACATTGCCTCTCCAATCACATGGTTTTTTAACAAAACCTTTACATGATGAATCACCTTATTCCGTAACACCTGCTCCCTGTGGTCAAGAATCTGGACTGGTTTTTCTTCATAAGATAGGTTCTCCTCCAGCTGAACTACCTCTGGACTCAAAACATGAGATGGATCTGGCATATACTTCCTCAACATTGAAACATGAAAAACATTGTGTACCTGAGATAAACTCGGAGGTAAAGCTACTCAGTAAGCAACTGATCCAACTTTCTCTAGAATTTCATATGGTCCAATAAACCTTGGACTCAGCTTTCCTTTCTTACCAAATCTCATCACACTTTTCCAAGGAGAAACCTTGAGAAAAACATGATCACCTACCTCGAAAGATAGATCCTTCCTCCGGTTATCCGCATAGCTCTTCTGCCTGCTCTGTGCTATTCTCATGTGCTTCTGAATCAACTGAACGTTTTCTGCCATCTCTTCTACCAATTCTGGTCCCATCATCTTCCTTTCACCCACTTCATCCCAAAATGCTGGAGTTCGACACCGATTCCCATATAATGCCTCAAATGGTGCCATCTGTATACTGGAATGAAAGCTGTTATTATAAGAAAACTCAACCAAAGAAAGATGTTGATCCCAACTTCCCTGATAATCCATCGAACAAGCTCGTAGCATATCCTCCAAGGTATGAATTGTTCATTCTTACTTCCCATCTGATTGAGGATGAAAAGCTGTACGAAAATTTAATTCAGTACCCAACGACTTCTGAAGGCCTTTCCAAAAGTTAGATGTGAACCTAGGATCACGATCAGATACAATGGAGAGGGGAACTCCATGTAACCTGACTATCTCTTTAAGATACAAACAGGAAAGTTGATCTAGGGAAAAAGTATCTCGTATAGGAAGGAAATGAGCAGACTTGGTCAAGCGATCAACAATAACCCAGATTGCATTATTACCTCGAGATGTCTTCGGTAATCCCACAACAAAGTCCATGGATATGTTTTCCCATTTCCACTCTGGCACTGGTAAAGGCTGAAGCATCCCTTTAGGTAACTGCCGCTCTGCTTTAACCTGCTGACAAGTCAAACACTTCACAGTAAAATCAGCAATATCTCTTTTCATTCCATCCCACCAGTAATACACCCGCAGATCTATGTACATCTTAGTACTGCCAGGATGAACTGAAAACGGGGAACTATGAGCCTCATATAACAACTCATTCTTCAACTGTGAATCACAAGGCACACATAATATCTTCCCAAACCTCAAAACACAATCACTATCAATGTTGAATTCAGGCAACTTACCTTTCTGAACCAGCTCTACCTTTTTCTGCAACTCACTATCTTGCTTCTGTGCTTGCTTGATTCTGTCTGATAGAGAAGATTTCACTGATACCTGAAACAAAACAGAAGAACATCCTGTACCAACAACTTCTATGCCAAATTTCATCAAATCTTTAACCAAAGGATCACGTTCCAAACGCAACATTGCTAATGAAGCATTACTTTTTCGACTCAAAGCATCAGCCACTTTATTTGCTTTTCCCGGATGGTAATGAATTGTACAATCATAATCCTTGATTAATTCCAGCCATCTCCTCTGTCTCATGTTCAATTCTTTCTGAGTGAATATATACTTTAAACTTTTGTGATCAGTATATATTTCACACTTTACTCCATACAAATGATTCCTCCAAAATTTTAAAGCAAAGACAACAGCAGCTAATTCTAAATCATGTGTAGGGTAATTTACCTCATGAGTTTTCAACTGTCGTGAAGCATAAGCAATTACCTGATCATTCTGCATAAGGACATAGCCAAGTCCCTTCAACGAAGCATCACTGTATATAACAAACTCACCATTCCTGGAAGGAAGTGCCAAAACTGGAGCATTCACCAATCTTCTCTTCAACTCATGAAAACAATCATCACATTCTTTTGTCCATATGAACTTAACACCCTTACGTGTTAGCTTAGTCACTGGACTAGATAACCGTGAAAATTTTTCAACAAACCTTCGGTAGTAACCTGCCAAACCAAGAAAACTATGGATATCAGTTACATTTGTGGGTCTTGGCCATTCTTCAACAACTTTTGTTTTATTAGGATCAACAGTTATTCCATCTTTTGAAACAATGTGACCTAGGAAAGAAATTTGTTGTAACCAAAACTCACACTTGCTGAATTTTCCATATAGTTTCTTTTCTTTTAAGGTTTGCAAGATAACCCTTAAATGACTTTCATGCTCCTCTTTACTTTTAGAAAACACCAAAATATCATCGATGAAAACAACCACAAACTTATCCAAGAACTCATGGAAAATTCTATTCATAAGGTCCATGAATACAGCAGGTGCATTGGTTAACCCAAAAGGCATAACTACAAATTCATAATGGCCATATCTAGTACGGAACGCAGTCTTCAGAACGTCTGCTTCTTTTACTTTCAACTGATGGTACCCCGACCTCAAGTCAATCTTTGAAAAATACTGAGCTCCCTGGAGCTGATCAAACAAATCATCGATATGAGGCAAAGGATACTTGTTCTTAACAGTAATATTATTCAAGGCTCTATAATCAATACAAAGTCTCATTGATCCATCTTTATTTTTAACAAACAAGACAGGAGAACCCCATGGTGATGTGCTAGGTCGAATGAAACCTTTATCTAATAACTCCTGTAATTGTTTCTTTAACTCTAAAAGTTCAACTTGAGCCATTCGATAAGGGGGTTTTGAAATTGTCTTAGAATCAGGAACTAAGTCAACAGTAAATTCAACTTCCCGATCATGGATAATACCAGGAAACTCATCAGGAAAAACATCAAGATACTCATTTACCATTAGCACATCATTAATCTGAACAGTTCCTTTATTTTCAACAATATGAGCAAGGTAACATTCATTTCCATCTTTTACTAGTTTCTCAACTTCCTGATATGTTATCAAAATCAAGGGTTAATTCTTGTACACAAACTAAAAATCTTTCTGAAAAGAAACCATTTTAGCTCTGCAGTCAATCTTAGCATGATAAATAGAAAGCCAATCCATGCCCAAAATAACATCAAACTCTACTAGAAGCAAAACAATAATTTTTGCTGGTAAATTCTTTCCACACACAAGGATAGGAAGGTTCTTATAATTCCTTTTTGTCTCAACGTTCCCTCCAGGTGTTTTTACCATAAGTTCAGGATTCATATCTTGATATGGAATTTCCAATTTACTAGAAAACTTCTCAGAAATGAAAGAGTGTGTAGACCCTGAATGAAACAACACATTGGCATAATCTGAACAAACAAACAGTGTACCTGATACCACTTCATTCGATGGCCCAACATCTACTGAAGTTGTTGCAAAGGATTTCACCACCCCTTTCTGCTTGTAGTCTGGCTACATTCCCCCATTTGAGTTCTTTGTTGGACACTCGTTTGCATAATGACCCATTTCATTACACTTAAAACATCTTACCATTGGATTTTCATTGCCTTCTTGATCATCTTCCTTACAGTTACGAGCAATATGACCAGACTTACCACACCGAAAGCACTTACCAGACTTGGATAAACATTCTCCAGGATGCATTTTACCACACTTCTCACAGGATGGATATTTGGTTTTCTTACCTCCTTGCTTCTTTGATGAATTCTTCACCTTTGCCTTCCAACTAGACCTCTTATTCTGTTGTTTTTCATAGAACACCTGATCATCGACAAACTCCATTTCCACCTTCTCCGCACATCGAACAAGTTTTTCATAACTTTTGAACTCACGAGAAGCTAAATCCCTTCGATACTTTGGCTTTAACCTTGAGTAAAAACGGTTTATTTTACTATCAAGATCTCCTATGATGTTTGGAGCATACCTTGCCAATCGAGTGAACTTTGCTTCATAAGCAGCCACTGAATCATCTTCCTGCCTCAATTCTAGGAACTATTTTTCCATCCTAAGATGAACCACCTTAGGAAAATATTTCTCAAGAAACATACCTTTGAATTCTTCCCGGTGAAGATCCTCAATCTCATCACTATACCTGATATTTTTCACCATCGACCACCACTGATCAGCTTCACCTTCAAGACGGTAAATAGCAAGACTAACCTTTTGATGTTCTGAACACCCCATGACATCAAAAATCTTCTCCAGTGCTTTAATCCACCATTTAGCTTGAACAGGGTCTGATGATCCTCTGAATGATGGGGGATGTTGCCTCATGAAATGTTCCACCATTGACATGTTCCTCTGCGGTTGATCTGGCTGATCTCGTGCATGGATACCACCACCATTTACAGCCTGAGTCAACTGTGCCATCACTGCAACAAACTATTCAGTTCCGATTCCGACCATCTCAGGTTGCTGATTTGGAAGGTTGTCTTCCTCCTGATGTCGTCCCAATATAGTTGCTTTGTTTCCTCTGCGGAAAACCATTATGAACAAAGAAATATCTTAGGCGAAGCAACATGGTAATCCGTAAATTCTATATCATTTCAATCATATTATAATTTAACACTTTTCTAACTCCTAAAGTTGTCTAAACCGACCTTTGATACCAACTATAAGGCCCCGGCCTTAAAACTTACTTAATATTGAATTAAATTAATAATTCACATTGAGGATCTTTTCAGGTTTAGATTTTTAGAGAATTAGAACATAACTATTACATCTCAAAAGATTACAAGGTAGACACTTCTACTAAGTTTCCATAATAAAAAAAACTCTTAAAAAGAAACATGTCTAGTTCCATGTTTTATATAGCATGACATTCCCTTGATCCCATCCTTGAACTTATTCCACATTATGTCCTGTGAAAAACATTTCAAAAAAAAAACATGGGGTGAGCATAAAAAGCTCAGTAAGGAATACACAAAGAATGAAAACTGTTAGTTTTTCAAAATCAAGTAAACCATGTATACTCTATCAAAGTAATACCTTCACCTTCATGAAGTAGTAAAAACTCTTCACTGAATAAAGTATCATTACTTACCTTTTTGTAACCAAAGGATTTCCATAAAACCCATATGAAGAACACATAACATATATAAAGGCAACTTGGGACATAAACATATTTAAGTGGAATAACCATACGGTCGACTTCCACACATATCACTTAATGGAATAGCCATACGTCCAATTTCCATACACACTTAATGGAATAGCCATACGGCTGACTTCCATACCCAATGCATTGGAGGTTATAACGTAACCACCCGTCCTGGTATTCACGGCACCACCCGTCATAAGGTTTATAACGTAACCACCCGTTAAAATGTCCAAGTACCAATATAAAATCATAAAACATAAAACCAATATAAAGGAATGATAACATTTCCACATTTCAATCACAATATATCATAAATATATTGACATAATAGAATCCTTTATCAAAACCATTTTCAATACCAAAATACATAAAAGAGTATATGGTATTTATTTTATTTTAAAAACATTAAGGCTTGTTGAGGAAGCCAAAGACCAAATAATACTCGCGGCGGCAGAAAAGGTCGTTGTCACCGCGTACGTAAAAAAACATTCCTTTTTTTTCGTTTAGTAAAACGCTTTGTAGAAAAAGATTCCTTTTGTATAAAAGTAAAAGACAAAGGGGTTTATACACCGTATAAAATAAAGTTGTGTATAAAACGAAATATGCCTCAATGAAAGGAGATTGAGACGATGTCCCTTACCTCGGGTCCGACTTGACTCGATCATTCCTTAACGTCCTGAATAATAAACTTGAGTTAATTTATACTTGATTAGGAACCTTTTTAAAGTTCATTATTCCTTTTATATCACTTATTTTCATGTTATAAACATTATGTAACCATTTAAGTTAATAATGTTTGTTTTGTCAATATTTGGTTCTTAAGTCGAAAGTGGACTTCTTACAATTACATGTTGTTCGTGTGGTCAAAAGTTCTTTATATCCAGAATGAAAGTCCTGATTTGGATATCATATATATCATATATATCCAGCATATACATGTATTTATAATATTACATAATCATTTAGAGGTAATAAATGAAATGCACCGTTCATGGAGACGGTAAGCCGTACGTACACATGAACGCTACTTTCATTTCTATTTCGTAATTTATAGAATTGAATCATAATGATATAAGAGTATATTATAATTCCAGTATAATAACATATATAATATCATTAACTTTATCCTTTACACATCCCACATATGGTATTAACGAATCAAATCACTTTCAGGGGGCGGTAGTCCGCACTTCCTAAAATGAAGATATCATGTTTACCCATAATGGAAACAATAATGGTATGCCATAAATGAAAAATACAGAAGATTAAGGAAATAATAAACATATTATATATCATATATAAAAATAGTGACATCATAATGGCCACCTTTGAAGGTGTTAAATGAGTATTGAACAATCATCGTTTCGGGAGGCAGAATTTCGCCATCCACGGAAACCGTATGTTCTTTAACCATTTGATGTATTTGTGTGAGAGTGTAGCTTGAATAAATCTTATAACAACATCCTAGTATATTGAAGATACTGGTGTTGTTACAAAAGAAGTAAATAAAAAGATTTTATGGGGTTGGAGTAGCAAAATAAAACAAATGAACAAGAGAGAATGAATTACCTTTAAAAGTGTAACTCCTTTTGATTTGAGCCTAAAGGCTTCCTTTTAAAGGATTCTTCCCAAAGGGAATACTCTAGTATGAGGAGAGGGATGTGGAGAGAGTAAATGGGCAGGGTATGGCCGAGCCAAAGGCTTGAGGAGTGTGTGAAATGAGGTAGAGTTGGGGGCCATTTATAAGAGGAAAGGAGGGGCACTTTTGGAAATCATGAAACCATTATTTTATTTTCAAAAGTGTTTCGAATTTATAAGGTCCCAAATTGATATATTTCGACGATAAGATGATAAGGCTTCGAAATATTCCCATCCAATAGGTTTTGGACATGTGTAGGTTTTAGATATTACATTATCTTTCCATTTTATTTAAATCGTTAAATAATGAAGTCATCGCTGCATCATCATGATGTCATAAATAATTTAATTTATTTAAAGTCTAAAAATTATAAAAAAACTACTATGATGTAGGAAATCGTTTTATCTTTCCAATGACTATTTATAATCAAAAATACGATCTTTATAACCCCATGTAAAAATTGTTTTCGTAAAACATATTATGTTTGTGTCATTTTTACTTTTATTTAAAAAAAGGCATTAAAGTCATTATCTCACCCAAGTGGCTCCATGGGGTCCCCTAAATCGACCCATGGGTTTTCTTGGTCGGCCATGACACAACCAATAGTGTTAGGACATGTTTCAAGCTCATCTCATTTTATTAAAGAATTATTTTTACCTTAAACTACACTAATTACCTCTAATCGTGATTAAAAACTTAATAAGTTACTATTCACCAAAAAATTATTTTAATCTCATTGAACCACATTTTAATTCTTAATGAAAAACATGTATGTAGTATTTTTGAAAATAAAAACACAATGATTGCAAAATTTCATTTAAACGGAAAATCAGTTTTTATAAGTACCACTTAGTGGTTTCACTATTCATCAAAAATTGAAGTTTTTCAGAAAATTACCAAAAATTCACCCTAAGCTATATTTGATATTACGAGTTCAAAAATGAAGCCTATTTTAAAAAATTCAAAACATATAAGTCACATTAATTAATTTAATAATTAATTCCCGCTGTCAGAGCAAATAGCGTGTTTTTATGAAACAATAAGTATCAAAAGATTGACACTAGTTTAAGTCCAATTTCAAAGTGAAATTGATTCCAATGACCACCATTGGATTAAATGGTCAAAATATATTCAGATTACACATTAAGACAAATTCAAAAGATAATCTAATCATATAAATAAATTAGATTAAAAAGAGGTTTTGAATTAAAATACAACATTTTACACTATTCATTAAAAAAAAGAACTTTATCGGAAAGATACCAAAAATTTACACAAAGTAAATTTTGATGTCCCGATTCTAAAGAAGAGTTATTTTTGGTCCAATAGAATTTATAATATTGGTCAAAATTATATTTAATGACGGTTCTCCGTCAAAAGGTGATAAGTGAACCCTTAGTGAAAATTAGGGTATAAATGCCTAAAATTGAACTCTTTCCGTATTTTAAGCCTTTATCTTTTATTGGGTAAATGTAAAAACATTTAAAAACATATATACTCAAATTTTAGTTATTTCTATCCATTCCCGCCAGTACAACGGCTACTTGTTAACTAACATTTAAAATAATATTATTTTATTACTTGTGTGCAACGTAAGTTTTCAAAGAAACTCATCGTTGCGTATAGAGTACGCTATCAAACGTAGAAAACCCTTTTAATTAAAATTAATATTTAATTCGTAAATATTAATATATATGAAAATTCTTTATTCTTTAATTACCTGGGATGTTACACAAGTCCCTTTGCAATACCACTCAACCGATGGGCCTTGACCTTGAAAATTCCCTTTTCTATAGTGTTACCAATAGCAACATGTCTAAAATCCTTAGTATCAATGGAATTATATTTCATAGTGATTAATGAAACAAAGTTATTATTCATTCCAAAGGGGATATATAATGATCTAAAAAAATCATTCACAACATTTGTTACCTTGAGATGGAAATATCCCAATAGATCATGTAGAATTTATTCGTAAGTCTATTAGGGCCTTCCACATTTTCAATATTCAAGGAGAAGAGGCAATCATATATCTCTTTTTCTTTGGGGATGTCAACAAGCATTCTATTATGATCATCCTAAATTGAAGGATAAAAAAATTGAATTATTTTATCAATTTTATAATCACCATGATCTTAGTAAAGATTCTCAAAGTATATTATGGAAGAATTTTCAATATCATTCTTAGAAGAGAATAGACTACGCTAAATATTATGGGCTTGAAGAATTATCTTGTCCTTTTTCTCTATATTCATGTAATGAAACAACCTTGAGTTTTTGTCTCCATCCTTCAACCATCTAATGCTAAAATTGTTTTGTGACAATTTTTCTTTCTGGTCAAAGAGCTTTTCCCGATTTACTGTAGCCTAAACCTCATCCTCAGATTAAAAATCCTAATGGAAATTAGTTTGTTGACAGTTTGATAGAAAATATTTCTCCTCCCTATTGAAATTATCAATGGATACAAATTATTATTTTCTCAATTTCTTCAACCATTCCATAACAAAAATAAATTTAATGAAAAGAATGTGAGAAGGGATACCTATGTATTCATTCATTCAAGAATCCAGGACAATTTCTTTGCAGCCCAGAATAACAAGCCATGCATTATTGAACATAAAGGGAGAGGTACTAAGCATAATGTTCTAAAAAATCATGTGGAATGTGATTGTGGTCAGGATTTATTCATGGAATAGTTATACCAGAACATCAATCGTCACATTCCTATCATCCACTTGCACAATGTACAAGTATAATTTACTCACCTACCTCCCAATAATAGTGTATTGACTCCATGTAAATGTTTCCCTGTAAATAGGTACATTAGTAAGACCAAAATTATCAATACAATATGAATGGTCAGAAGCCGAGGCATAAAAAAATTAATCCTCGGTTTTTTCTTCAGGCTTTAGGACAGTATTGAAGTCACAATGTATAACATAGAAATTCACTAAATTCTTAGAAATATCTAATAAGTTTCTCCATAGTGCTTTTATGCTTGTGTAGAGATTGAAAGCATAAAAAAAAGTCATGAAAAGTAATTAATTACCAGAATAGAATGAAAGAGTAACTAATTGAAAATCAATATGAATAGAAATAATTAAAACAATATTATTCTAGAGCACCCATAACTATTTAGAGTTCCTAACGAATTGATTATTTGAAAAAAAAGAAAAACCCATAGAAGCCCATATGAATGTACTCTAGTTTTCAAAAATTATCCTTGGTTTAGTAATACAAATAATAAGGGCATGTTGGACCTAATAAAATGTGTAAGGGACCAGACCATGGGAGGGTTCCCAATTCTGTGATAATTTCAAAAGATAATTTTCATTTTTTTTATCTGAGCCTAGTACTTGGGACATCATTTCATTGTGCCACATTCTTATCAGAAGTGACAGTATAAGTTCCAATGGAAGTACCTAGAATGTCTTCATCCAATGCAAGGCCATCATCCTCTATAGTATCATCCTCAATATTGAGCAATGAACCCCTATTGACAGAGTCAATTGGAATATCTAGTATACTAGAATGAAGTTCTCTTTTTGAAGCCTTATCTACATAGAAATGCAAGAAATCACCTAGATGAGAATGGGGTGTACCTGTATCAACACCATGACCAGGGTCTGAAATAGTATTTCCTCCATGACATTCATCTGGATTTGCTGGAAGACATTGACCAGAAGTAGTAAATGTGCTCGGAGGTTCTGTATTTGGGTCATGCATAGTGACTACAACATCGGTAGAGTTTGTGACCAAAACATGGATATTATCTAAACACATATCATGCATAGGGACTTCATCAAGAGTATCATAATCCAAATCATCAATAATGACCAAATCAGAAGGATGTCCAAGATCTTTATCTTGAGCCTGCTTCCCCTCAAAGTTCTCCAAAGCAGAGACCAGTAAGGTAGACTCATTAATGTGAGCATCACAATTAATAGCAACCTCCTTAGTAGATTGAGATGACTCTTTAACAATAAGAGACATCCCACTATTACAACCTACCTTGTTTGGGGAAGGCACCAGAGGACATTCCATAGAGTGAGAATTCTCATTATTAGTAGTTGGGCCATCTTTCTTTCCCCTACATCATCTACAGTTCTATTCATAATTATCATAGACCTTGAGGAAGGTTCACATTTTATTCAGGTTGCAATCTGAGGAAATGTGCCCAATGAAATGAAAATTCATGCACAATATGGGCCTTCTTTTATAAATAATTATAACTATGTGGTTTTTATCATTCGTGGTTAACTCCACTTCCTCCACTAATGCTGAATACAAATCAACTTCAACAAGATTTATATCATAGTGAACAAATGGGTGGTTTTTAGTATGCCTATCAAACCTAATTGGATTCCCAATCGACGAGGAAATATCCTAGAGAATTTGAGGTTCCAATATTGGAAATTAAAATTACATACCCTTATCCATATTTTTTCATACGTGTTCTTGACAAAATTGGGATAACAAATCTGGTCTCAGTCATGAATTCGTTTTATGAAATGTTTTAGAGGGACCGAACCAAAACTCCAGGCACAATGCTTAATATCATCCAAGGGGAATACTATGTGGTAAAATGCACGGCCCATCACTATCATCTTCCACTAATAAAAGAAATAGATATCATAAATCCTAGTAGTGAGATCATTAAACCTTCCATGGCCTCACCCCTTTCAGAATTATGACCCGAGTGAGTATTGAAAACCTACACAACCTTTTTCTTTCCACAACAACACATTGATTCATTGAGACATGCACAATCAACCACTTTTTAATAATTCTTACATTGTATGCTGATTCAAAATCCATGAAGGATGAATTACCCATACTTTTGAATGCATCAATGAAGATCCTCTTGGATCCATCACCCCGACGATCACCAAAAGACCTATTGGATCCATCAATCTGATTATTCACATATTTGTGATGAATTAGAAATGAAATATTCATCTCTTTCTCATCAAGAGGAAATGTGGTAATAATCAACATAGGTCGTTGGAAATATTATATTCACAAATTTACCTACTTGATCTAATCGATGGTGGCATAGATTACTTCCATGAATGTTGGAGGGGTTTTATGGAGTTCATCCTCATATTCTTCCACTTATTTTTCTATTGAGTAATATTTAGATAAATTTGGAAATTTTGGGGATTCATTATCAATATCAAGGTTTGAGAGGACGTGATAAGAGAGAATATAATATAATAAATATTGGATAATTTTCTAGAGAATGATAATATGTTTTTATTTCACGAAATCATTGGGGATATAGGGAGACTGTATATCTAGGATTCGGTCTGTTTCCTCAAATAGATTTCTTTGGAGCACATGTGTAATACTTGACCTCAGTTTCCCAGAGACAATGCCTTATTAAATTTCCTTGTAATGACTTCAAGAAGTTTTATCCGGAAGGAAAGAATAGTTTAGCCTACATCTAAATATAGATACATACATAAGTTTAACATTACATCTTGAAATGAAGTACAACATTTAAGATTTATTGGTAACATCCAAAACTAAAAGTTTATCCTTACAGGAATTTCATAATGAAATTCTTCATGCCATGAGAAAGTTAAACCTAAGAAATAGGTGAGCTCCAATTTTTGGTAAGAGTAATAAATAAAGTGTAAGATAACATAAACATAATAATTAGGAATGTGGAACAATTGAAAAAACATGGATTTGAAAATAATAATCTTGAACACATTATGGTTTGGAATATGAGATTAGTAAATATTGCCACAATAAAACATAATCATGGGTATTCTACTAGTCGATTAACAACATGAACAAGAATTTGTACCATCATAATGAGGTAAATTCATATGATGTAAATTATGAAATATACCATGAAGACAATGACCAATACATCTAAACATGATTAAGGCCTCTGTGAAAACTATATCTTCAAATGGGTAAGGTCGTAGCCAAGTCCATATCTATTTGTATCATGTGACCTACTAATGTATAGAGGGAAAATAGAAGGACCCACCCATCACATAAAAATTATAATTAATTCCTTATATGAATGTGTATAAACATTAATAACATATACATTCATATTGAAACTAATATATGAATGGTAAATAAAATTCCATGAACATTATGCATAATCACTATCCATTCAGAGTAAATTGTTAAGTGGTTTTAAGAAAACCCATACAAAGTAAAAATAAAAATAATCCATTTAATTAAATATGGTAGATGATATCATAAAATATTAAACCCAATAATAAATGTTAATCAAAAAATGTTTTTTAATAGATGAAGATACTCCCTTAAAATCATTGAGTAATTCTTGAGAAAAAATACACTATTATTTTTAAAAGAAGAGTTTGTTAGAAAATAATTTGTATAAAACCATAAATAAACTATGAATGTATTTTCATAATAATATGAGTGATTTTAAAAATATAGTGGTTTCTAAAAGCATATTATAGAGTTTCCTTGAATATAGGTAGGAATTTGAGAAATTCCCTTGAATCGAGCTTGTATTTCTAAAATAAATTTGAAAGTTATATTGAAAATGTGTCACTGCACATAAAATAAGGATGGTTTCTCATTGGTAAACATATATAGAAAACTCACACAAAATTTGTGAAGAGTAAATAATAATAAATAAAAATTTAATGAGGTCATTAAAAAATAATATTAACCCAAATTAAGATGGCGGTTCAGGTGGAAAAACCATTATCTAAAGTCTGAATGTGTTCTGATCATGAACATAAAGTCTTGTAATAAGATATTTGAATTATTAATAACATAATTTTTAACCTATTAAACATTTATATAGTTTATCTTAGTTTTATTAAGTTCATTATTTCCTTATTTATATGTTATAATTTCCAATTCCGTCGTTCAAGAGTGTTCATTTCCATGGTTTTCAAGGTCAGTATATTTCTATATGAGTATGGATGTTCCTGTGGAAAGGATTTCATTTTCCATAATTGAAATTATATATTATTTTTTAAAATAATTTATTATTATATATTATCTAAGGAATTTTATTAAATTATATGATGATGAATCATTTGATGAAACATTAATTACAATCACTTAGATTGTTTGGTTGTATTTGGATTATTATGAACTAGTTTTGTCATATAAATTAATAAAATTTATATATACTTGTTTTTGATTATTAAGTAGGTTATAATATATATATATTAATTTTTTTAAATCATAAAAATGGTTTCATGACCACTAATGAAGGATAAATTGAAGAACGAATCATTGTTGTCCACAAAGGTTGTAAATTATAACCTCATGGACAATGATTTAATTTACAACAGAGATGGAGAGTAAGAATATTGAAAATGGATATTAAATCTCCTTGGTATATTGTATTATATTGTTTATGAACTATTTTTGGGGATCAGGTGGACATATCACGTTATCCAAGAATAAGAAAATAAGATAAATTGAAATGAAATTAAATTAAAAAGCAAGATGTTTTACCTCTTGAACGAACATCCTTGAGAACCTCTTTAAGGGAAGGGGTTTTGGTATTTTGGAAAGACCAAGAGCTACTGGACGTGGATAGTCACTAATAAAGGGTATATGGGAAGATATTTTATGATCTTCAAGGTTTATAGGAAGGATGTGAAGAAGTAGTGAGTGGGGGTTTTATAATTGAGGAGGGGAGGGTTTTCCTACTATTTTACTCATTATTTTATTATTTTCCCAAAGACAACCAACATTATAGATTATTCGGACCAATAATATTAATATTTTCTTGTGATATTGAAACAATGGTAATTTACATCATCATTGTCTCATGAATGATGCAAAAATTCACCTATTTAGCAGATTTTGTAAATTATCCAATTTCACTATTCACCAATAATTCATGTATTTCAGAAAAATCCCAAAAAATAACCCTAACCATTTTCAACGTATAAAATTCAAAAAATGAACTCAATTTTTTGAAAATAATTATCCAAATATTTTTTCTTTAATTTTTAAATAAAATACTAATTTAATCGAAGAAAACAACATTAAAACCATAAACTTGTTTTATAACACCTTGAAATATTAATCATGGTCCCCTAAATATATCTTATAACCCTAAGATAATAAAATAGAAAATTTTGATTAAATTTTATGAAAATATAATTCCATTTATAATAATTAGATTAATCATAAAATCGTAATTAAAATGTTTATGACATAAAAAAATAACAATATATATACACTGATCATTTTTTTCAGTTATACGATGTCTAAAGTACATTTATACATTAATGGGGGAAGTTTATATTGTTTTTTTTCTATTTAATATTAATTAATATTTATTACTATTATAAGGTTATGTTAGTATTCATAAGGGCAAGTTACAATTCATAATAAACTATGTTGATTCTCTCAGACTCTGAATATCGTACTAAACACAACCGTGTATGTAAGTTTTTTGAAATTAAAATCACAGAAGTGGAAAAAATATGTTTACTTGCTAGGTTATAAAAAAGTGGTGTCATGAAGAGACTCAATGTTCCAGGCCTTCATTATTAAATTTATTTTCAAAATCTTGGGGTGTTACATTATCCCCTCAAAAAGATTACTTTCTTGAAATTACAAAAATGTTACCTCATAAAAATATCTCGGATATTCTTCATCATAAGATCTATAGGCTCCATTGTTACCTCCTCGATTTTATGATTTTTACAAAGAATCATTACGATCCGAGTTGTCCGATTCCTCAACAGTTGTTCTTTAGTATCCAGAATCCGGGCAGGCTCTTCATAGTAAGATAGGTCAGGTTACAATTCTATACCTTTAGAAGAAAGGATATGTAATTGGTCTAGCATGTACTTCCTCAGCAATGAGATATGGAAAACATTGTGTACATTAGATAGGCTAAGTGGTATAGCCAAACGATATTCAATATCTCCTTTTATCTCAATAATTCCAAATGTGCCTATGTACGAATAACTCATTTTCCATTTTTTCTCAAATCTTATTACACCCTTCTATAGAGATAATTTCATGAAAACATGATCTCCAACATGAAATTCTAAATACTTTTTTATATTACCATCATTGATTTTTTTTTCTATGAGATCTTCTGATATGGCATTGTATAGTTTTTCCTTCAAGTTTGTTTCCTTTACTAGCTATGGGCCCACAAGATACTTTTCTCCAAAATCATCCCAATAAGATGGTTTACGACATCTATTTTCGTACAATGCTTCATAAGGTTCCATTTGAATTATTTTATGCAAAATATTCTTGTAGGAACACTTTAATAAAGTATATATTGATCCCAAATACCTTGAAAGTAAATTAAACATGATATCAATATGTCCTCTATAGTTTGGATTTCCTTTTCTAATTTCCCGACAGTTTTTAGGAGATAAGCAGTTCTCAATCGAAGCTAATGATCCAATAAATTATGAATACTTTTCTAGAATTTTAATACAAATAGTGGATCATAATAAAAAACAATTGATAGCATTTATTGATGATGTCTCACAACATCATTTATATAGAGTCGTTCTAGGCGATCTAGTGGAAAATCCTCCCATATAGCGAGGAAATGTGCTGATTTCATAAGTCTATCCAAAAACACTCATACTACATCATTCATTCACGATGTTTTGGGTTATCCTGTCTCCCAATACATAGTTATATCATTCCATTTAGATATAATAATAGGTATATGTATCTTGACTCTACATTGTTGTTTTTGTTCAGCCTTCACTTGTTGACAGACAAAACTTCTTGATACATAATCATCAATTTACCTCTTCATGTAATCCCTCCAGAAATGATCACTCAAATACCGGAATATTTTGGGGTTACAATATATTATAGAGAAATTTTAGCTATGACCATCACCCATTAACTTTCTTTTCTGCTTTGGTATAGAGGGAACATATAGCCTCTTCCAAAATTTCAGAATTTTGTCTTCACATACGAAGTCAACTAACATCCCATCTTTCATAGAATTAATTTCTTTTTAAAGGTTCTCATTATCAAGATTATAGATTTTAATCCTTCATAACATAGGTTGTTATATATACAATTGAAAAAGTAATGATGTTTCTCCTTATTTGATAATTTCCATTTCCATCCTTACTAGATCCATGTAAAAAAGGATACTTATCAATCCCCATTTTTTGAGGACCCTATGATCCTTCTTTCTAAATGAATAATCTACATTATTTTCCTTTTTTGGGTGGTAGTGTACGGAACTGTCATAATGCTTGAGTAGTTCGATCCATCACCTTTTCCTCATGATGAATTCTTTCATTGAGAAGATATATTTCTGAATCTTGTGATATACATATATCTTACATTTTTCTCCATAGAGATAATGTCTCAATATCTTCAGAGAAAATATTACAGTTGCTATATCCAGATCATGGGTATGATTGTTTTGTACAATAATATTTAACTTACATGCTTCATATGCAATAACTCTATCATTCTTATGAAATAAATTACCAATTTCCATTCATCGATGCATCACTATAGATCACAAACCCAGCATTCCCAGATGGTTGTAACATCCCGAACATTTTGAATAATATTTGTTTCCTGAATTCGGGTGTTATTTTATTTTATACTCAACAAAACTATATCATTTAATTAATGAAGTGAGTATAATAAAAATTAGACTGTCGGGTTTCAACTGTTATAGGACTGTTGGTCAATATGAATGTTTAAAACTATACTCTCAGTGTTATGATTATTGTTTATAAATACAAAATATCTTGGTTAAAAACAATGGAAGATGATTTGATGGCTTCTTCTAGTAGACTCATCGCATATGATTCCCAACCGTCAGAGCTTGGGAATGAGGTAGCATCATTGGGGATTTCTCTAGACCAATCCCAAGATAAACTCCAATATGTTAATATTGAAGGAAATGGATTACAGGAAAAGTTCATGCTGATAGAAATCACCACTCAAGAAATGTTGTTAGAGCATCCACAAGATTATATCACCATAACACACCTTACAATTATTTCTGATGCAGGTGTTATAAGGGGCTATTTAATGAGGCCCAAGTTAAGTTATGTAAATCCTTTTGACTAAATATTTTTTTTATTTCTTCTTTATGTTTATGTTTGTAAATTTAAAATCTCAAGGTAAATCTACAATGAAATTATACAAGTTCTTTATTAATGTTGAAATTTTCTAAAAAGGGAATTTTTAAATATTTTTTAATGCTTTAAATAATTAATAATGTGAACTGATTTTTCAAGAAATGGTATTCAACAGTTGTGATAAGTAATAAATTAAGAGTCTAATATGATCAACATGATTTTTTGTGAATCATAAATTATGAATAATAATATTAACCTTATAAATAGTAATGTGAACAATTGAACAGTAACATCACTTAGTTAATTATAAATATTATATAGGCATCTTGAAATATAATGCGATATAATATCATTAGTAAATAACTGATTTATAAATTATTAGTTATGGATTTGTAATTTTTTAGAGTATATTTTGTTTTCACATAAAAATAAAATATATAAAATATATAATAATTATAAAATTATTTTCATTAAATGGAATTAGATTTTTAAATTCAGAACATTGATATTCGGTCACGGTGATTTTATGATATTTTAATAAAATGTTTTGTTTTTTGGTGAATAGTAAAAAATAATTTCTTGAGTTTCGGTGTGTTTAATGAAATAGCTAATGATGTAATAATGATGTAACATTTATTGTCGAAATTTGAATAGTAAGATATGATATGAGGTGTCCCAAGTGCCCAATGCGATGGGAAAATACCATTGGAAAACTCATAATTTTGCAAATACCACTATTGAGGTGTCCCTTAGAAATTAATAAAATATTCACCCAATTTTTCTATAAATACCAGCCCATTACTCCATTCAATTAATTCAATTTTCATCCCCATAGATGGTTTGGTCTTTTTACCTCTCAATTAGTCTTCTCACAGTGCCCTTTCTCTCATGCCCCCCAAGGTCACAACCATGGAGTTTTTGACATTCGCCTTCAAGGTAAGGGAACCTTTCACCCTCCTCTTTTTGTCAATACTTCCTTTATGTCATATCTTCTAGCTTCCATTTTATTCTATGGGTGTATGTTCATATATATCTTTATTACTATACATTTCATGTCCAAATTATTAGAGACCCTTTCCTCTATCATCAACTAATTTTCTATATTTTAATGTGACGTCGTTAGGCTATCAAATTTTAGTAAAACAATCACATCATCTCTTTTCGTTCATGTTTCCTTTTTCATGTGGTATGTCATTAAAAAAACCATACCATGATCTAATTTAAATTATTTTATCTACATATACCATATTTATGAGTTATTTATGAGATGGTTACCCTTGTACCATTCATATTTAATGTTTTCTAAAACCATGTTATATTGTCATTATGATGTAGAAATTTCCTCCCAAAATCTCTCTTTTTCTCATTAAATTATATTATTTTATGTATATGAATATGAAAACCAAATTCGTTTTTAAGGGTATTCATAAAGACATAAAAATGACATATTTTATTCTACAATTGACATACATGAATCCTTCATTCCTTTTCCATGGGTTATAAATGACCTAATGATCATGTTTTTAAGCACTTTGAGAACGTCATGATTTGGAAAGGAAACCCATTTCTTTTATTATTTTAGGGATATTAATGTTTATTTTTTGACCTCTATGGATCACATGAAAATAAAGACATACTAATTTTGTGTATTTATAGCACTCCAATGTATTGGGTAAAAAACAAAATCTCTAGAGATGACAAGTTTCACGTTACCTTGTTGAATAACCTTGGTAAAATCTATGACACCTTGGGGATGAACCATGGTGATATGTTCATGAATTGATAAATTAAATATTATAGCCACATATTCATGTTCTGATTAATTTTCTTTTAACTATGATATTCCAGTTATTCCATTGATCATGTCTTTATGTTTCCCATGAAGTTCTAATTGACATCATAAGTAAACTGATTCCCTTGCATTCCATAATGTGCATTCTTCTCACCCTTTTCATTGATGTATGTCTCCATATTATGAGACGTAGTAATTTTACATAGGATGAAATTTTCATTAATCATTTCAAGGGGAATTAAAATTATGATTAATTCTTTCTTGTTTTATGTTCCTAATTTCCAAGACACTATACGTTATAGGACTTTTGTTTGTAAAATGTAATGAAAAGTTATGTAATAAAAAGGAGGGATTCCATAGATGGTATGAAAGTAATGTTTAGTAATTTTTGGAAATTAGGCTATGGAAAAATATGGAATAAACCTATAAAAAAGTTTAAATATTGGAAAAAACCTTGTATTTTGGTGAAATATTAATTAAGAGGTTTCCGAACAAATAAATCCTTATCTGGATACGAACTAGTGGATGTGGCTCTGGCACAAATGTACCAATATGTGGAAACCCAGAAAAAGAGTTTCAGGCTTGACCCGGGGAATCCTAGTACACAAAAACAGGACTTTCTACACTCTTAGTATGGCACTATTGGGGTATATTTTTTATTAATCACAATTTGATATGAATAATTATGAAGGATTTATAGGGAAATGTAATTTTTTAAGAATAATGTCTTATGTGATAAAAATCCATTATAATTAAAATATTCATAAATGAAATAAGATTATAAATAAGGATTTATTCTTTTAGAAAATGGCGGGAAAGGGGTTGAACCATGAATATGGTGTCATGAATTGACCATGCACTAACAACCATCTAATGGAAGCTGGAATGGAAACATTCATGAGAATGATAAACAAAATGACTCAAGTTATGGGAAATAACATGAATAATGTAGAGAGACTAATTGCTACATGAACTTTAAAAATTTTATTGAGTTCTCTATTCCTCAAAGACCACCAACCTTTAGTGTATCTATCAGTCCATTGATTTCTGAACAATGGATAAGATCTATCAAGTAGATCTTTTCTGTGCTACGTTGTTATGATCAAGAGAAGTTCACCCAAGATATTTACTTCTTAGAGTGAGAAGTTGATAAGTGGTATGATCATGTTAAGAACATGAGTCCAAGAGTGGAGGTTGAAGCTATGGAGTGGGAAGAGTTCAGAGGGATCTACTTCAACAATTATTTCACTTGTTTTATGAGAACAAAAATGGAGGAGGAATTTCACAAGGTGAAGTAGAAAGAGAATGAATCTGTGTCATGTTATGAGAGTAACATAACCAGGATTCAAAATTACACCTCTAACATTGTTAAGGATCCAAATCTGATGTTTTCTATATATTTTGGTCGACTAAGACCTCATCTACGGAAAAATATAGCCATCAGAGACTATGAAATCTATGAGGATATCGTACGGAGTGAAATGAAAGTCAAACTGGTGTTCGGTGAGATAAGTGGTCTCACAAATCAAATGAAAATAAGAGATCAATGGAGCCCAACATAGAGAGGAACTTTGATCAAGGAAGAGAAAGAAAGAAATTGAAACATCACACGTGTAATAAATGTGGGCGGAAGCATTCGGGGAACTGCATTCTTAGGAGTGGGAAGTATTTCAATTTTGGAAGAGATAGACATATACCACGGAATTGTCATAGTGAAGAGAAGCCTCTACTCCCAAACAATAACAATAAAGGGAAGTCTGTTCGTGACCTACCAGATGTCCAATTCTATATGTGTGGAATACTTCAGCAGTTTTCTAATAACTATCCAAATGCGAGGGAAGTAGAGGGGAACCATCATCAGCATTAGTAAAGTCAATGTGAGCATGGTTGTGCTTTTTCCTATCACGACAGCTGAAGTTGATGCTTCTAATGATGTTGTGGAAGGTACTCTTAATGTTCTATCAACTCTAGAAAGTACTTTTTTTTATCATGGTTCTATGCATTCCTTTATTTAATCTATGTTTTCAATGAATTTAGAATCAACCCCTAATTTTCATAAAGTATAGTTATCAGTAAATACTTCTAGTGGGATTATCCCAGCATCATCAATGTTAAGAATCTCTAGTATATACTTTATTGAGCACAATATTATAAAAATCTAATAGTCATTCCCATTCTAGAATTTGACATTATAGTAGGGAGGGACTGGCTCTCAAAGTTTAATGCTAAGATCAAATGTATAAGTAAGGAAATATATGTAGTCATGAATTGAAATCCTACATATATCTTCCAATGAGAGATCTCTCAACCTAATATTGGCTTAAATAATCCTTTTATATACTTCTTTATAGATTTGATCAATAAGTAGAACAAGGAAATGAGAGTATAAGGATATAAAATTTCCCCATCATCCAAGAGTACATTGATATATTTCCCAAAGAGTTACCCAGACCTCCCCCAGAAAGAGATGTAGAGTTATCCATTGAACTCATAACTGAATATCCTCCGATTTCAAAGACCCCATATATGATATAAAGAGTGAAGCTGGAGTAATTAGTGAAACAACTCCATTATATTTTGGATAAGGGGTTTATCTGATATAGTTTTTCTCCGTGGGGAACACATGTTCTATTTTTGATGAAGAATGACGGATCTTTGTTGCTATGCATTGATTATAGATAATTGAATGAGATCACAGTAAAAACAATACCCTTTTAAAAAAATTTATGAATTTTTTGACCAACTCTGTGGGGATCAATTCTTCTCTATGATTGATCTTTGATCTAGTTAACATCAATTGAGGGTGAAGAAATAAGATATTAAAAAAAATTCCTTCCAATAAAGATATAGGCATTATGTGTTTGTTGTTATGACCTTTAGACTAATTAATGCAGCTGTAATTTTTATGGATTTGATTAATAGATTCTTTAAAAACTACCTTGATAAATTTTTGAGAGTTTTTACTGATGATATTGTGATATGTTAGAAAAATCACGAGGAACATGAGGATCATACAAGGGTTATTTTGAAAACTCTACGTAAAGAGAGGATTTTTGTAATGTTTATAAATAGTGCAATTTGGTAACAAATTGTTTCTTTCTTGGGGAACATTGTAACCAATGAGCGAATCGTAGTTGACCCTAGAAGAAAAATGTTTTAGAGGAGTGGAATTAACATAAAATAATAACTGATATTTGTAGTTTCTTAGGATTAGAGGGATATTATAAGTGGATTGTGAAAAAAATCATGAATTTCTAATCCATCAACGTAGTTAACACAAAAATGGTTCATGTTCATCTTGAAAAAGGAGTGTGAGGAATGTTTCCAATATAAGAAGAGGAGATTGGTTAATTCACCTATGTTAACACTACCCTTGAGTAGAGAAGTATTGGTTATTTTTAGATATTCATCTCTAAAAGGTCTTGGGTTATTCCTCATGAAAAATGACAAAGTCATTGATTATGCATCTTGAAAGTTGAATACTCATAATAAGAACTATCTTATGCATGATATGGAGTGGGCTGTGGCCTTTTTTCCATGAAGATATGGATCCACCATATTTTTGGGGAGAAATGTGATATATATAGACCATAAAAGCTTAATGTATATTTTCACACAAAAGGAATTGAACATGAGAAAAATGAGATGTTTGGAACTTCTCAAAGACAATAATTGTTTAATTCAATATAATCCTGGAATGGATAACAAATTCGCTGATGCATTGATCATGAAAGAACCAGTTGTTCTATCCACAATGTGGATTCCATGAGATCCTTTGACCAATTTCCTTGAAAATATGGAAATGGGAATTATAAATGAAGGGAAATCATTAACCCTAGAACAAATTATTTTTCAACCATCATTACTAGATATGATCATGAAAGCGGATAAATAATATCCTTTATCACAGAATAAGTTTTAGGCTATGAATGATGGGATGTTTTCTGAGTTCAATATTCATCAAGAATGTGTACTATAATTTTTTACAAGACTATGTGTTCCATATATTCTAGAAAATAAAGAAGGAGATGATGGATCAAGTTCATGGATCTACTTTATCTATACATCCTAGAAGTGCAAAACTATATTGAAAACATCTTGATCATTATTGGTGGGATAATTTGAAAAAGGATATTGGTGACTACACATCAAGGTACATGATATGTTAGCATGTGAAGGTAGAGCGACAAAATTTTAATGTTGAATTTCAACCACTACCCATACTAGCATAGAAGTGGGAAAATATCACTATATATTTTTTCAGTGGTCTCCCAAGAACTTCTAGATGAATCAATGTGATATGGGTTATTGGGAACCGTCTCACCAAGATGCCAATTTTATCTCTATTTGAGAAGATTTAGGTCTTGATAAACCTTCAAGGATTTATGTGAATGATGTTATAAGGGTGTATGGAGTTCGAATTTCTATTTTATCTTATCATGATCTAAGGTTCACATCAAAATTCTACACAAGTCTTCATCATGCTCTATGCACGGAATGGAATTTCAGTACAGCCTATCACCCCCAAACTAAAGGCCAATCTGAAGGGACTATTCAAATACTCGGGGAAATACTGAGAACTTTCCCAATATAATATAAAGGTGGGTGGGAACAACATCTCCCATTAGTCGATTTCTCTTACAATAATAGCTCCCACTCATGAATTCAAATAGCACCCTATGATGCTCTATATGGGAAGAAATGTAGAACTCTAACTTGTTGGGATGAATCTGGTGAGATAAATCTTCTTGGGCCTGATACTGTGAAAGAGATGATAGAAAAGGTTCATGCCATCAAGAATCATATTATCACTACTCTGAGTGGGAGAAAGAGCTATACCGACAATCGTCAAAGAGACATGGAGTTTGATGTTGCTGACAATGTATTTCTTTGAATTTATCTTTTCAATAGATTCACGAGGTTTGGGAAGATGGGGTATCTCAGACCTAGGTACATTGGCCCCTATGTAATCCTTGATCGCATACGAGCAGTGGCCTATAAGATTACATTTCCTCCGAATCTATCACAAGTTTATGATGTCTTCCATGTATTACTCTTATGAAAGTACATACTTGGCCCTTCACATGTACTAAATCCGTAGGTGGTACAAATAGAACATTACCACTCTTATGAGGAGAATCTGATGGAGATCTTGGATCATAGGGACAAGGTTATACACCATAATGCTACCCACCTTGTTAAGGTGTTTTGGAGGAAACACAAATGTGAATAAGACACATGGGAACCAGAGGAGTCTATAATGCAGAAGTACCCAAACCTTTTCTCTTCATAGGGAATGAGTTGAAATTTTAGGGATGTAATTTATTAAGGAGGGAAAGAATGTAATGTCCCGAATTTTTGAATAATATTATTTTCATGAATTTGTGTTTTATTTTATTTCATTCTCAAAAAACTGTATCTGTTAATTTGTGATGTGAGTATAATTAAAATGAGACCAGTGGCTTTTGACTATTATATGATTGTTGGTCAATATGACCGTTGGAAAAAAACTCTTAACGTTATGATTATTCCTTATAAATAAAAATGATCATGGTAAATTAATATAGAATGAAGAGTTGATGGCCTCATCCAGTTGACACAAGCCATACGAAACCCATCTATCAGAGCTTGGGAAGGCGGTAGCATCACTGGGGCTTTCTCTGGACCAAGACCAATATAAACTCTTATACGTTAAGGATGATTGTAATCACTTACAGGAGATGTTCATGATGGTCAAAATCACCACTCAGGAAATGTTGTCCAAGTCGCGCCAAAAATCAATCACCATAGCACACCATACACTTAGGCCCTATGGAGGTGTTATAAGAGGTTATGTAATGAGGCCATAGTTACATTATGTAAATCCTTATGTATAAAAAAAATTATTTCTTTTAATGGTGAAATTTTTGAATTTCAAATGTCATGATAAATATAAGATGAATTTATAGATGTTCCATGTTATTGGTGAATTTCGGAGAAAGGGTATTCTAAAATATTTTTTTATTGATTCAAAAATTAATAATGTGAATAGATTTTTCAAAAAAAATTATTCTACAATTATGATCAGTATGAAATTTTGAGTCTAATAAGATCAACATAATTTTTTCGAATAGTAAATTATAAATAGTAATTTTACCCGTATGAATAGTAATGTGACCAATGGAATAGTAAACTCACTTAATTAAGTATAATTTTTATTTAGAAATTTTTAATTGTAATGTGATAAAATAGCATAAGTAAATTACAATTTCAAAAATTATTAATTAAGTATTAGTTTTTTTAGGTAAATAGTGTTTTTACATAAAAAATAAATATATCATATTTAGAAAAAAAATCATAAAATGTAGTTCATTTTTTCAATTCATAGCATCAATATTAGGCTTGAGTGAATTTAAGTGATTTTTTTAAAATGATTAGATTTTTTGGTGAATAGTAAAAATAATGTTTTCTGTTTCGGTGTGATTAATGACATCCTTAATGATGTAATCCTAATATAGTAATTTTCATCAACTTCTTAATAGTAATAAATGTTATGAGGTGTCTCAGGTGTCCAATACCAGGGGAAATCACGTGGTTTTGCAAATACAATATATGAGGCATCCCTTAGAAATTAATAAAATATTCCCCCACTTTTTCTATAAATAACAATGTATTCCTTATTTCCATTCATTAAAAATTGTTCATCAATTAAGCCAAATTATTTTTACCACCCAATGAGTTCTCCCATAGTTCCCTCAATCCCCCAAGGACACAACTGCTGAGTTTTTTAAGTTACTTATCAAGGTAAGGGAACGTTTCACCCCCCTCTTTTAGTCATGAATTCCTTTATGTTATGTCTAATAGTATTAATTTTATTATGTCGGGGTAAGTTCGTATATATCATTATTACATTCCATTTCATGTAAAAATGTTTAAATACCCATTCCTATTTCATCAAGTTATTTTATGAATTCTTAGGTGAAGCTATTTTGCTACCAAATTTTCTTAATAGAAAAAACATCGTACTTTTTTCATGTATTATTTTCTTGTGGTATGTCACTAAAAATACCATTAAATGATATTATTTAAATTTTATTCTATCCCTATAATATATTAGGAGTTGTTTTTGAGTGGGTAACAATTTTACCCTCTCATTTTAAGGTTTTATAAAACCATGATATACAACTATTATGCTGCATAAATTTCGTCTCAAAATCTCTCTCTTATTCTCAAGAAATTATCTTATTTTATTTATATGAAAACCAAAACCAATTTAGTTTATATGGGTATTCATAAATACATAAAAATGATATATTTTATTCTTGGTATTTACTTACATAAATCCCTCATTCCTTTTCTATGGGTTATAAATGACATAACGACCTTGTTTTTAAGCACTTTTAAAATGTCATGATTTTGACATGAAACCCATTTCTTTTATTCTTCTTGGGTTATTTATAAAATGTTTGTTTATGGTATATGTGGATCACCTAAAAATAAAGACATATGAATAGTTCACTTAGATATCTCTCTAATTCATTGGGTAAATAAGTTTATCTCTATAGATGACATGATTCATGATACCTTAGTGAATAACCTTTGTAAATTTTATAACACATTGGGGATGAACATTAGTGATATGTTCATGAATGTCTAAATTAAATGTTTTAGAAAAATATTAAAGTTATTATTACTTTTTTATTTATTATTATATTCCACTTCTTCCATTTCTCATGTCGTTTGGATTTCCATCAAGTTCTTATTGATATCAATAGTAAACTGATTCCTTTTAATTCTATATTGGGCATTCTACCCACCCTTTCATTTGATGTATGTCTCTAGGTTCTGATATGTGGTAATTATACATATGGTAATCTTTTCAATAATAATTTAAAGAATATTTAAAAGTGTGTTTTATGTTTTCATGTTTTATATTACTGATTTCCAAGAAACTAGACTTTAAAGATCCTCAGTATGCGAATTGTAATGAAAAATTATTTAATAAAATGATGGGATGCCAGAATGGTAGAGTTAGGATCAAATAATTCAATAATATACTCTTCAATTATTCAAATATTTCCTCAAATTATTTTTTCTATATAAACTTAACCCTTTTACATGTATGTTCAGTTATTGGGGTGGCTAAACATGCAATTTTCTTAATGAAACACTCATAAAAGCATGTTAACCAATAAAACTACATACCATAGTTATAATAGTTGGTGTAGTCCATGCTTTAATAGCCATTTAATTCATATTATCAAAAGTAATTCCATCATTATAGACAACATGGACTGGAGAAGAAACTGATTGAAGCGAAAATTAACTCTTTATAAACATCCTATATAATTCATTACTTCTAAGGGACTTCAGAATAGTGTGCTTGTGATTTTCTTGACCCTCATAGCTTTTTGGAGTATACCAAGATATCATCTATATATTCTTCCACAGTTTCATAAAGATATTCCTTGAAATCCCTATGTATTATATCCCTGAACTCATAGCGTACATTAGTTAGTCTAAAAGGATTAACTGTAAACATGTAATTCCCGTACTTGGTTCAAAATTCAGTTTTTGGAATGTCTTATTTCCTCACAAGAAATGGATGATATCTTGATCGCATGTCAATCTTAGAAAAATATCGGGCTCCATGAATTTGGTCAAATAAATCATCAATCCATGGTATGGGATACATTTTCTTTATGACTATATCACTTTTCTCCCTTTAGTCAATGGAAAACCTCATAGAATCACATTTCTTCTTAACAAAAAGAATATGGTATCCCCATGGAGAAATAGTATGTACAATAAATCCATTATCACTCATAACATCTAGTTGTTTCTTTAGTTCCACTAATTCCACCATGGCCATTCTATAAGGGGTCTTTGATATGGGCCTTGAACTAGGAATTATGTCAATGGAAAACACAATTTTTTTCTCTAGAGGATGTATAGGTACATCCTCTAGAAAAAAATCAACATATTATTTCACAATACGTACATACTCTATTTTAATATTCCTTTCGTCAACCATAATTATTGGTATCCCTTCTTCCCCAATAATTTAATTCATAAGTGCTATTGAGGATGGATGTTGAATAGAATCTGATGTAGATATTTCTACTCTAAAAATATATAAATCAATATCATCCTAAAAAATTGTTACATCCTTTTTCATTAAATAACTTTTTCCCACATGGTTAGAAATCCAATAAATTCTACATATTATAATAAAATCAATTCAGGGTGTGATAATAAAATAAGAATATAATGCACATTTATATTTCATAGTGGGGACTGATTAACACAATGTTGTTGCAATGATACATCCCATAAGAGTATTAACTGACAACTCTCATACTAAATAAAATTTGATATATCTAATTTCATTGGAAAACTGGGATGATATGAATGAATGTGATGATGCAGAATCAAATAAAGCATTGGCTACAATTTAGGAAACAATTAAAGTAACTACCACTACATCATTAGAAACTTCAATATCAGCAGTCGTGATTGCATATGATTGTCCCTACACCCTTAGTTGTTATTAAGGCATGATTCCATAAATCTTTGTACAATCACAAGCATAGTGTCCATCTCCCTAAAATTATAGTGCTAACCATTAAAAGATTCATTATTCCCCTTGGAAACATCGGAATGTTGTCTTTTATATCCAAACTTTTGTCACACCCCATTTCCTTTTATATAGGCACAAGGGTGTTTCCTTCCACAATTATCATATGGTGGAATGTCAACCCTTCCCTTCTGCCCAATTTTCATACTTTTTTTCTTGGGTTTTCAATAGCCCTATGGTTCTCTTTATTTCCCTTAAAATCATAAGACTTAGAAAATTAATTTTCTATCATGATAGCACTAGAGACAATATCACCATATAATTAGAAACTTTTGGATAATGGGGCCCCTTAGGGGAATGGTTTTAAACCATAAAAATAAACAATTTTGATCCGTGGATTACGTATGTAGTCTGTAAGATGTCATGATAACCTTGTGAAATTAGATTCATTCTCTGAAACATTACCATCATATTTTAACCTCAAATTTTGAAACTGCCTTTCCATATAGGCTCTCTCTTCATTAGGGATGTATTTGTTCAATAAGATTTACATTAAATTCCTCCATTCTATATCTTGTATTTATTCCTCCTCCTTTGTTTTTTTATTAACAACCACCACTAATACAAATCTCTTGATATAAAATAAACTAAAATGAAAAAATTATCTCTTTTGTCAAATCCCAATTGAGAAATATCTTCTCTAGGGAACTTATCCACTGCTCATCTACAAATGGGTATGTAGTCCCATTGAATGATGGAGGCTATTTTCACATAAAGCAATCCAACATATCACCTTCGCATTGTGGATCATGATTATCCATATGGGAAATGTTATTATTCATAACATGAGTCAATGTTTCCAATATAGTTATAAGTTTTCTGGCACCAGTCGAGCTCCAGAGCCAACATCATTATCTTGCATCGAAGGGGAATCTATACATGGGATATGTGTGTTCATGCAGTTTCCATTTCTTTCACTATGCTCCATTTCTAGATAATGTAATACAATAGATTAGGTTATGAATCCTAATGTATAATATTAACATAGAGAAATACTTATCATATATTGAAATATGATGTGTGGATAATCCAATAATCATAAACATGATTTCTTTGAGGATATATTTAAATTTAAATCCTTAATATTGGATTGTAAAGAAAATGTGAATTATACTAAGAATTTATCCTAGGAGTGTCAATCCATGTGAATAGTAAGGTGCATTATCATGTACCAAGATACCCGAGGTCATGCCTGAAACTCCATGTCGGATTTTCCACTCCTAGGTACATCATACCAGAACCACGTTCACTTTTAGTATCCAGAAAGGGGTTTATTTTCAAGAATGATCCACAAAATCTATTCTAGACCAAAATACTAATATGTTCTTGTATTTTTATCCTCAATGACTACCTTAGGGTTTTTTTCCAAATCTATATTTACTAAATCTCATTTCCATGATTCCCACTAAGCTTCATCTGATACAAACTACAAAGGCGTCACCCTAGTTTTCTAGAGCCGGTTCCTTATTACATTACATTGGAATGAATACAAGAAAGTTGAATTATGATTTAATGAATAGTTTAGTAGTTTTGGAAAACCAAATACATACATATGTTCAGCATTACAACTTGAAATGTGATAAAAAAAATATTTTTTATAGGTAATATCCACAACTATAAGTTCATCCCTAAATTTCATTCATAGTAAACTTATACATGTCATAATAAAATATTTCTTAAGGAAGGGGTGAGGTCAAACACTATGTAAGAGTATGAAATATAGAGGAAGATAATGTAAACATAAACATTTGGAATTGTGAAAAATTTAAAACACATTACTTAGAAAATAATAAAATTGAACACATTTTTGGCAAGTATATTAGGTGAGTAAATATTTCCATAATAAAACATAATCTCGAGCTTTCTACTAGTCAAATGACCACATGAACTGTCTATTTCTAGCTTCATAATGAGTGAAATGAAATTGTCGGAAATTATGAAATATAGCATCAAGGCCAAAATAAATAAATCTAAAAATGATTAAGGCCTTGGTCAAAACCATATCTAAAAATGGAAAAGGCCTTGTCCATGTCCATATCTATTTGTCTCATAAGACCTACCGATGCATCAAGGAACTATAGTGGGACCCACCCATTACATAATAAGTCCAATTAATTACTCTTATGAATGGGTAAAAACATAAAAAAAAATATATACATTCATATTGAATGTAACATATTAATTATATAAAACATTCCCTAATCATTAATCATAAACACTAACCATTCTATGAAAATTGGTGAATGGTTTTAAGAAAGTAGATCCAAAAAAATAATAATCATAAACCATTAAATTAAATATTTAATATGATATCAAAAAATATCAATCCCAGTAATATATACGAATCAACAATATTTTTGACATAGATGAAGATAATCTTATAAAATCATCGAGTAATTCTTGAGATAAATACTATTTTATTAGGAAAAGAGGAGTTATTTTGAAAAATTATTTGTAAAAAAATAGAACTAACGTTGGATTGTGTTTTTCAAAATAAAATGAGTTATTTTATAAATATAATGGGTATGATGAAACATGAAAATCACCATAAAATAAGGAAGGATTCAAGTGGGTAAACATCTATAGAACACTCAGAATGAATTTATTATGAGTAAATAATAATACATAAGAATTTCATTGAAGTAATTAGACAATAAAAGTAACATTAATGAATATGGAGGATTGAGTAAAAAACCCTTAACATAACTTTGAATGTGTTCCTCTCATGAACAAAATGTCCTGAAATTTGAAATTAAAGATACTAATATATTAATTCATAAAATATTATACATGTATTATGTTTATCAGAATTTTATTATGTTAATTTTGTCCATATTGATATGTTATATGATTGAATTCTATCGTTCCAAAGTGTCTGTTTCCATTGTTTTCATGATTAGTATTTTTTATAAGTGAATGGATGATCATGTGGAAAGGATGTAATTCTACAGAATTGAAATTATATATTATTTATGAAAATCTAGAAGTGTTAGTGGTTATATATATAATTTTGTACATGTTATGAGGATGAATCATTTGATGAAGTATTAAGGACGATTACATAGACTATTTAGAGGTATATGGTTTATTATGAACTATTGTTTTCATATAAATTAATCCTATGTACATATATTGGTTCCTAAATATTTTATGAGGTCATAATACATATATTATACCCTTTTTAAACCATTAAAATTGACTAATGGCCATTAATTATGGGAAAATTAGTGAATGAAAGTTCATCATCGTCGAAGGTTGTAAATTTGAACCTCTTGGATGATGATTTCATTTGTAAAAGAGAGCGAGAGAGAAAATGAATATTGAAAATGGTTATTGCATTAACATGGTATAATTATAGTATGTAGATTATAATGGAATTATAAGGATAAATTTGTTATATTAAAATAGTAAATAATATGAAATGAATATAAATTTGAAATGAAACTAAATGAAAAATAAAGATGCTTTACCTCTTGAAATAACCTCCTTGCGTACCTCCATTAGGGAAGGGGTTTTGGTCATTTGGAAATACCAAGAGCTCCTGGATTTGGAGAGTGAATTGGGAATAGTATTTTGTCAAAAAATTTAAGATATTCAAGGCATTGAGGAATGAATTTAATAGGGAGTGGCGGTTATATTGTATAAGAGGAGTGTTTTCCCATTTTTTTACTCATTATATTATTATTTTGCCAAATACAACCAATAGTTTTCATTATGACCAAGAATAGTACAATGTGCATGTGAATTCTTACTAGTGGTCTTTTAGATCATCAATGACTCAAAATTGATGCAAAAATTCACATATTTATCAAATTTTGTAAATTATCGAATTTCACTATTCTCGAAAAATTCATGTATTTTTGAATAATCCAAAAAACTCAAAGAAATAATTTTTTTATGTGAAGATTTCAAAAAATAACTCCATTTTTTAAAATACTTTTCTAATTATTTTTAATTAAAATTATAAATGAAATCATTATTTGTTTGAAAAAACATTAAAACTATAACATGTTTTATGACCCCTTGAAAAACTATTCAAGGTACCATATAATTATCATATAACCATAATATAATATAATTAAAATATTATATTACATTTTATGAAATTACATTTCTATTTATAAATTTTAAATTAATCATAATATATTAATTAAAATAGATATGAAATTCAAAAAATCCAATATTTGTACTATGATCATTCATTCACTTATATGATGTCAAAATTGTATTTATACATTCATGGGTGATGTTTCTATTTTTTTCCAACTTAATATTCATTATTTTCCATTACTATTTATAAGGGTATGTCACTATTCATAAGGGTGTATTACTATTTAACAAAATCTAGGTTGACTCTAATTCTCATTAAGTATCATACTAAATGCAACCATTTATGTCTATTTTTCAAAAATAAAATTAACGAAGTGGAACATTTCTGTTTACTGGCTGGGTTATAAACAATTACTGTTTTGAAGAGACTCAATGTTTCATTCATTCAATATTAAATTTATATTTGAAATCATGTTGTCTTACAATATTTTATCTATCAGGAAAACTTCATGGAATTGTAGGAGTAGTCCCCAAACTATTAGTGGATGCAACTATTATTCCATCATACTCTATTGGTTGTTTTCCCTCCCTTTTGAATAAACCTACCACAAAACATTTGGCTTTGATGTATTATATGGTGGAATTATCATAATTTAGAATGTCGACCTATCCATCGATGGGGTAGTTCAAAAATTTATGTAATGTTGAAGGTACTAACACTTGGATGTGGATCTTGGGACATCAATGTGAGACATTGTATTTTTTTTCTTGGTGGATAACCATAAACATGAAATTAGATTTGATGTCCCCAAACTGGGTTTTGAGATTGTTCTTCACAAGAGGAATTTTATCATTCTTATTGTACACTTGAATGACCAACATCATGGGAGACAAATCCCATTCACTATATCCCAAATGTTGGAGGGTAGAAACTATCATGTGATCGATCATGTACTGATTTTCAACTACAACCCTTCGAATAACAACATTATGGTGTTTTCTGTGACATATAAGGGCCTGATGTGTCCTTGGATGACCTCTTTTTAATCATACTTTTTCAATGAGATTACAATGTTTCATTATGGTGGAATAGAATCCAATCAATTTACCTTTACATAAGAGACATCATTCTAAAAATACTATATTCTCTGGAGGGATTCAATGATTTTCCCATGAGTCCTTTTAAATGATGGATCACATCTAGCATTGATATCCTTAATGGGAAAATCAACAGTTTTTTCATAAGTTCATACTTTTGTGAAATAGTTGGATACATCCCATTGTGGGGTTTCTATTCAATATTTATTTTCGGAGCTGACGTGTTTATGGAGGATAATCTTGGAGGTCCTGAAGATTTTGATGGAGCATCATCTTCAATTAGCATAGGTCTTACTAGCCTTTTCCACTATATAGGATTATCAGGTGATCTTACACTATCTAAGATATTATGAAAGGAGAATGGGTGCAAATGACCCCTCGAGGATTCCGGGACAACTCCATATTTCTATTGGTCAAACTATAGTGAATTCCTATGTGTCTTAACTATATATATATATATATATATCCAATTCTATGATTTCATTGAAGTCTTGTGTCATACCATGGATGGTTTGTTGCGTATACCCTTGGTTTCTATGATTTTGACCTCATAAATCCCTGTTGGGTGTACAAAAATTATATTATAAGGCAGCTTCATCATCATAGAGGGGTTCATCCATGTTTATCATATTGAAGGAAGAAAATAAAAAATCTTCGTCGGATTATTGTTTTGTTTGGAGGGTATGTTCTCATGCTTCAGAATTTGTAGAGAAGAAATCTAAATGATCCAAATCTTTCATTAGATTAGAAAATGACCCACCAAATTCTTTATCATTATATAGCTGATGGTCATGTCAACCCTCATGAGACATTTGAAATGTTACCTACCTAGGCAAAAATATTTTTTTGGTCTATAGAGTTATTATATCAGGATGGCCTGATCTTGATCAATTTTTTTTTTGAGTCATCTAGTGTTTAGTGTTTTTTCCATGCATGGATAAACAATTTTTCAATCACCTTATTTTACTAAAAGGGTGAAAATTATACAGGCCCCATGATCTGTGGAATTATCCAGCACCACTAGTCTGAAATCTATAATACATTTAATGACATCATTGAATGTGAATAATTCATGGATTTTATTATCAAGGATTCTATGGAAAGGGAATTAGTCCTGATGATCAGTGAGGTGGAGCCCATTGGGATTCCATGGTTCTGGTAGCTTGGGTAGGTTATTATCCATGGATGCAATGAAATATCATGGGACATGTTCATTCAGGAATGAGTATGCCTTATTCATTCTTTCCTCATATACATCGTGAACATAATTTCTATGTGCTTCCAGACATTTTTTATTTTTTGGTTGTTTCCACTCGATAAGCGGTTCTAGGAGATTTGTGACCTGCTTAGGTGATTGAATGGGGACTATTTCTAGTTTGAGTGTAATGGAAATGGGTTCGATCATGTAAATACTTTTCCCCTATGAGGATTGATTGAGTGTAAAATTGGATTGGATTCACTAAATAGAGTAATCCCAATGCTGTGTCATTTCTACAAACACGTGGATCTCACATGGATACATTATTAGTTTTAAAGGATTATGCAAATCATCAGGAATATTTTCATCATAGATCTCTATAAAAATGATCTTCTGAGAGTGGGAATCTATTGGAATATGTTAAACACTTCCGTATTTCTATGAATTTATACAACCTCTCATTTTCATATTGGTTTTAGTTAATCACTTTGATGATTGAAATTTTCCTCAGTGAGTAGCTAAACTAATAATGGAATACATGATTATAGTCTTCGAATCGTACAGTGGATCCCACGGTCATACTAATCTACAAAAAAAGGAAATCCTAGTGAGATTCTATAAAAAACACCTTATCATAGTATCCTACTATTGATATCAAGGGCCCATCATCATACCACATAGGGGTACAAAGTGATTGAGATGAAAAATGGGTTATCCTTCCCCTTTAAAGGTCCAAAAGTCATAATTTTTCAATTTGGTGGATAAAAATTGCCTTCCACCCACTCAAGATATGGATTCTTCTTATTCTATATAGGTTCATGTCTCCCATCCATGGATTCCATTCTATATGATAGAGACTTGATAGAATTACAATGTTCCAAATGTACGGTTATATAAGCTAACTCCAATATTCATCGATCATGTGGGGAATGATTAGGTCGATCCTTATTCATCTCTAATTTATTATTAATTCATATGAAAATAAAATGTGTACCCCAGTGAGGGAGAGGCTATCAAAACTATAGGGGAAAGTCATGATCATTTTCAACTTCCACATTGAGGTGACTGGCTTCTTATTTGTGGAGCCAATTTGATGCTTTGTTATTTCTCAGTCAGGTGGATCATGTCCTTCTTAATGTATGGGAGAATGGGTATTTTCCTTGGACAGACGATGGTAGCCAGTGGGAATATTTACCTTGAGTAGATCCTATTTTATTTGTATGAGAGTACGTATCTCATTATTATATTATGAAAAAATTTCCATTGATGGTGGAACCTCCACTTTTTGAGGTGGTGATTTTTATGTGGCCACACATTTTATTCTATCACCTGAATCCTTTCACAATATAGGTGAAAAATTGATATTCGGAGGTTCTAGGTTATGCAATCTTCTTTGGTTCCAGGTGAAAGAAGCCTTTGTTGGTGCATCCGGATCACGCTCATCTTCGGGTTTATTTTATGCATTGAGCCCCTCCACATCTATGTGTTGATCAAAATTATTTTTTGTGCTTATTATGATCACATTCATAGAGGTGTATTGATAAATGGAAGTTGTCCCATTAATCTAAAAACGTTTTGATTCTTCAATATCTGTATTAGGTTCATTTATTGAATCCTTAGACATATTTGGCCACATAATATTTTGGCCCTAGTGGGGTTTGATTCCCTTACATGTATTCAACTCCCATCTCAACCTATGAGTAGGGACCTATAGAGAGTTTAAGGTCGTGGTTTCCAAAGAGTCTACAAATAGAAGATGATTGAATTGTAGTGATTAGAAAAGATAGGATATCAGTTGTTGGTATTTTCCTTCAGAACCTAGAGAAAACTAATTTTCTACATGGAGATTATGAGGATGAAAATTCTCCAAACCAAGTGGATGAGCCCTATTCGTGGCCACAACTTGATTTGATTGATCATATTTTTTAGGACACGATTCTTCTATATGAGGATATGATGATTCCAAGGATGGAAATTAGGATATAAATTCCCCCATCCAAGATGTCTTGGATTGATTTGGAACCAATGTTGATTTCTCTAGGAACCTCATAGGGGATGATGAACTTCATGGTGAACATTGAGATATAAATTCCGCTAGACTAGTGGGATGGGGTTTGTTTGTAGTCGATGACAATATGCCCTAAATCCTCTCAAGAAATGATGATCTTAGGGGTGGTGGTGGTGGTAGATATCCCCCAACATGATGGGTTGGGATCACTCATGGACGACATATACAGAATCTTCTACTATGACCCATTCCATGTGAGGAAGGTATCCAAGTGTTGGAGTTGGGTGTAATGTAATAAAATTATGGGAATCATTCTTTATGGAATGTTGTTTGGTTTATAGAAACATTGGATTCCATGTTTGAAATTAATTCGAATTACATACAGGGGCTCAGTCCAAAGACCTTTTGGCTATCATATACCTTCATACATTATATCCTCACACCACTAATGTTGTGAGATTTGTTGTAGTGACTAACCATCCAACGAATTACATGATCCCATGATTTCCCTAGAGGCTATGAGAATACAAGATCTTGTATCTAAGGGATTCTATTTTTAGGGGGTTGGTGAAGTGTAACGCTTCATTAATTCACTATCTAGAATTATATATTCAAGATGTGGCTTGGGATATTAGATTCAGAAGAGTTGTGATGCAATGCTATTAATAGAGATTCATATTTTCATAGTTATTTTCCGGTTGGGGATCTCATGCCTAGTATATTGCATCAATTTCCAGCTGTCAAGAAATTATCATGATGGTTTGAATGTGCCCCAAATATCCTAGATAATGGTGGTGTCTGGCCTTCCATCGCTAATGAGTAGCTGGAAATGTTTTGTGTCGATAAAGAATGAACTATTTTTCTAGATCACATAGGATTTGTTAGCTATACATAGTAGGATGATAGAAAATGTTGGACATGAATTTTATCACTGACTCTCCCCATATATTCAGCTGTTCATTCTTGATAGTGAAATGACCCTATCTCAAGGCATGTGTAACGACCCAACCCCAGTTACCCAGAGTCGGTGCATTATTTTAATACATTGTCTTGATTACAAGGAATAAAGTTATGAAGGACCGATCAGTTTTGCAGTCTTGGAAAATATATTACATACATGAATGTTACATTACACTTTAAGACATACAAAACAACATAAATAATCCTTTATGAATGCCATCATTCCTTTGGCTTAACCCCGCATATCAATCAAAATAAACTTCTTTAAATCCTAGGAAAATAAAACATAGAAAGGGGTGATCTCAAATGCTCAGTAAGGGTAAGCAATACAGCAGAAACTATCATAAATAAGCATAAATAATTAAGCCAATTTATTACTAAAAAAAATCCTTTTAAACCTGAACTTAGCATAATATGTAAAAAATAAAATTAAATTATGACATTTACTTATTCAAAGGATATTCTACTAGTAGAATAATAACATGAAATATCACTAACCACTTTCATAATTATGGAATGCATAATGCCAAACTATCATAACCACATAATTAAGGCCTTGTTCCAAGACTACAAAAAATATTTTTTTCAAGGCCTTGTGCCAAGACACTAGTATGTCTCGTGGGACCTAATGATGTATCGAGGAGCTATAGCAGGCTCCACCCATCACTTACTAACCCCAATTCATTCCTCATATGAAAAGGTTTAAACATAACATAAACATTCGTATTAAAACAAGAATAATAAATGTCAATAAATTGTCCCTAAAACATGAATGGTATAAAAATAACACAACCACAGTCAAACATATCACAAACCCTTCAATATAATATGGAAGATTTGAATCATAATAATTCATCATCAAATAAGTTTAAAATCCGTCAAAGGATGTTGACAAAGATGATTTGTAAAACTCTTTGAGAGAAATATCCATTTTTATGAAAACATTTAAAATACAACCAATTTAGAAAAAAAGTCATTTGAAGACATTTTTTGAATCAAAGAGTCCCATAACACTTTGAAACATTTGAAAGGGATTATCATTTTAGAAACATTCATGTCCATATCAATAAATCCTTAAAACCCATTTTGAGGACATCTACATTAATGTGAAAGAATTAGAAGAATAAATATTTAAAACATTTGAAATGATGTTTTAGTAAAAAGAAGTCCCTTAAAATAATCCCTTTGAAAACAATTTCATAAAACATGTACATGGATAATAAATATGTTCCTGTATATACTTAAGTAAAAACGACCTCATATAACAAAGATATTATGAAATTAACCCATACCAATATGGTAACTTACGAAACATACACCCCATGAAATAGGTATCATTCAATGAATATGTAAATAAAAATAAATTAAAGTGTAGTACACAAATAATACAATTATGGGCTGTATATACACGACAGAAAAGGTAATAGTGGCAATATGGTACGAATCTCACGGGAATAAGGAGTGAGATGAAAAAACCTTACCTTGCACTTTCCTTTAGTCGAGGGTACATTTAACCACCTGTATGAAGATCTTAGAATGTTATTAAGGTATTATAGAACTATATTAATATTTATGATATCATACATGATTCATTTATTACTTTATACTACCCATTTAATAATAATTTATATGTTAAATTAAAATTTTGGGTAATAATCGCTTTCTTTATCGTACGTGTTTTAACTTGTTACACTTGATTGTATCATTTAGATCAATATTTAAGTACTTACTGAATATAAAACCCGATTTATATATCAAATATATTTAGATTATAAATATGTATAATAGACATATATATGAAATAAAAAACACTGATTATGGAAATGGTAGTCCGTACGTACGCATAAACGCTGTTTACGTTTTCATATCGTATTGAACGGAACAAAGTGAATAAGATATATTTAAGTAAATAAATATATATATATATATCCAGTAGCATTATTGTTTTATATATTACATACTTATTAGTAATATATATTTTTATAATCGTCGATTACTGGTGAACATGGAAATGAATCTTATCAGGTCGTGAAGATGGTAATCCATACGTACGCACAGGCGACAATAAAATTTCATTAAAGGTGTGGAATTGGATGGTATATTAATTTTACAGAGACATTAACATATTATTTTCATTATTTATATACATATTACTCATCATTCTATCCATCCAAATAACATAGTGTTGGATAAAAAATTACACCACAACGTGGAGACGGTAAGCCATACGTATGCACGCATGGTGACATTATCATTCATATGATGGATAGGATAATGAATACATTTGTGCCATAATTATAATAATATCACAGTATATAGAAGATAATGGAGTTATTATTTTATAATTTAAATAACAATGAATGAGTAAGTGGAAGAATACGAGAACTTGAAAGAGGGTGGTGAAATTATTACCTCTTCTTCGGGTTCTTCCTTTTAATTTCATCAAAAGTGATCCTTATGTAGGCATTCTGACCAAAGGAGGGACTCTAGGATGAAGTGAGGGAAGTCTAGAGGATATTTGGTCCGGGTTTGGCTGAACCAAATGGCTTAATAGGTGTGAAATATCGTGAGGGGGTTCTCTTTTATAAGAGAGGTGAGGGTTACCTTATGAAAAACTTAAAATATTATTTTATAAAATATTCATATTCGGGTTATAATGGATCAAAATTGATTTATTTAAAAGATATGGTGGGTTTTTGTCGAAAGCCACCCAACCAATAGTTTTTAGACAACTTTGGGTCACTTTATTAACCTTATCTTTTAGTTATAACACTTAGTTAATTAGTTTGACATTTACCATGTCTCTTTTTATTTTTATATTATATGGTTAATAAACTTACTATAAACTTTAAATAGACCCCCCAAGTGGTCTATTAATGATAAAAATATCATGATATAAGTCCTTTGGCCAACCATTATATTTTTAGGAATATAATATCAATTAGTAATATAATAATTGTTTTAAAAACTCTTTTATGTCAATTTTGACACTATTGGGTATTTTTCTTTTGATAAATTCACAACAGAATTATTACATAGAAAAGAATTCATATAACCAATCCTAATATATCATATTAACCTATAAAATTATTTTAATTCATAAAAAGTCTCAAATTACATTTATTTGGGTATTTAATAATCAATTATCTTAATATTTCATTAATATGGTAATTACTGCATCAATATTGTGTCATAAATAAAATTAATTATTTAATGGCTAAAAATTATAAATAAAATAACATTATGTAGGAAATATTTTTATCTTTATAAATAATATTTATAATTTAATCTATCTTATTTATAACCCAATATTAAAATTTTTTATTTATTAAATATTGATTTTAACTCTTTTAACTCTTCATTGAATTAAATAATAATAAATGTCCTAATCTAATACAAGTGTACCTAAATGAAAATATTTTATTCCTACGTTTGTTTTAGGTAGAGATACACTTGTGCAATTGAATTAGGACTTGTGTTAGGGTAATATTAATATCATTTTTACCCTTAATTACCGTATTTTCTTTTAACTGTGGTAAATAAAAGTAAAAAATTTATTATTCACCAAAAAATATTTTTATCTTATTGAACCAAATTTTACTCCTTGATATTAACCTTGTCTCTTGTAATTTCTAAATTCCACTCACAAAAGCAGTAAAATAATGTTTTATGTGAATTTGAAAATTCTCCTAGGAGATTGGTAAAAGACGGTGAAAAGTTCAATAAAAATTTTATATATCTAAAATTATTAAAAACTATCTCCAATGATTTAAATTGAACATATATAAGTATTATGTATCTATTTTGACCAAAAAACATTCAATAAAATAAATAATGAATTAAATAAAAAGTCGGTTTTAACCAATAACTGAGTGCTTTTCTCTATTCGTCAAAAATTGAATGTTTTCAGAAAAATACCAAAAATTGACCTTAAGCTAATTTTGATATTCCAAATCCAAAAATGATGTCTATTTTACCAAATTTAAAACATATAAGTTTCATTAATTAATTTAAAATTAATTCTTATTGTCAAAACAAATAGTGTTTTTTAAGAAACAATAACTATCAAAAGATTGACAATTGTTTATGTATAATTTCAATGTGAAATTAATTCCAACTACCAACACTGGATTAAAGGTTAAAAATATAATCTAGTTATAATTCGAAAAAATTTAAATGTATAATTCAACACTATAATTTATTTTGATTAAAAAAGTTGTTTTCAGTTAAAATACAGTATTTTTAACTATTCACCCAAACATGAAAGTTATCAGAAAAACAAAAAACATTTTTTGAAACTAAATTTTTATGTCCTGATTCTAAGGAAGAATTTTATTTAGTCAAACTGAATATATAAATGTATCAAATATTGGGTTTTAAAAAATTTCTCCATTAAAAGGCGATAAAATTGCATTTTTTGGAAAATAATTCTTTTATCTGAAAAAATGTAATTGTTCTTCCATAATGTCTATGAAACTCATAAAATTAATTCTAAAATTATAAGGATTATATAATGATAAAAATTCAGTTTATACTATTCATAACCTCTTTTGAATGGCTAGTTCGGTAAGTCATGATGCGCTTGAACTCAATGTTTTGTGTAGTGCATGTTATTGCATTATATTGAAGAAATAACGTACTATGAAATATTGTGTTGTTACATTCTCCACTCCTTCAATAAATTTCTTCCTAGCAATTTGAAATTGTTCTTTGAAAATAAAAGGTTAAAAATAGAAAATTCCATTATGGGAAAACCCACATCGGAAATTGGGTTAATATGATTTTGTATTAATAAGATGAAAAAGGGGAATGAAAATGTCACCACCAAATTAGTGTTTCAGATAGGAGAACATTGGTGGAAATTGTAGACACAAAATTGGAGGGAAAACGTAAATATTTATAGGGAGTTATTGAGGTCATCAATCAGAAACAACTGTAGACTTGTGGGTCTCAAAGTCACCAATCTATGATGATTTAAAATACCATCGTAAGGTGTTAGGATAACACATTTTTGGTATTAAGATGCCTTACCTAAAGTTTAAGAAATTATTTTTTCATAGAATAAGAGAAGGAAATATATATATTTATATTTATATACTTGACACGTAGAGTTTCATCCTTCAACTAATTCCTACCATAAACTAATCTTTCACTCCAAATGATTTCAAAAAAAATTTCTATTTACCTAAATTGTATAAGGTTCCAAAAAAATGAATTTATAATTCATTTTTCTAACTATTTGTATAAAAAAATATAAAATGTACAAACCACTACATCACGTAGTCCAGTCATAGGTGATGCACCTTTTTCGCTCTTCGGTTGTGGGTTCAAGTCTCGCGGCTTTGCCGGATGTGACGGGTTGTTTCCCGACCTCCGAGTTGTCCTTTTTATGGAAATCCAAAAATAACCTTAACAATAGTATCCAATTTCAAAATTAATCCATTCCAGCCTTTAGAATTAACTGAAATACTTATATCAAAACTCTCAGTCAATAATTTATAAATAAGTTAAACATAATGAGGATCCTTTTTCCCAGGTAATAACATGAGAATGCCTTTATCATGTATTCTTTTAAAACATCGCAGCATCCTGAATTACCAAAATCATTCATCTCTTATTCCAAAAACACTACCTCGTTATCCGGACTATATTGTGGATTACCTTTCCTTCAACCATTTATTTTCCAAAAAAGTGTTGCTTACTATTAAGTCACTTATCTTAGAACCATATAATCTCAAATCCTCAATAAAATAGTACTGCAGTACAATCCTTATTTATCTCCATAATTCATGTAACCAGTATATTGTTGATACAACACACAAATGAAATAATTCTATAATAACAACATAAGAACACTAGTCTTTCTTCTTCATATCAGGTAGTTTCATAACATGATTATTATCCAATAACATCATTTTTGGTATACTATTATGAATGAGATATTGATTCATGTAGTGTCTCAACGCCTTGTAGATGAAGCATTTTACAATTGATAACTTTTTCTTACCCTTGTAATCATGTACTTGGTGTCCTTTTTCTCCCCACTTATAACGACTCCCATTCCATTCAAGAATTTACAAAGGTGATTCATTCCACATTTATCACATATTATAAAATCCTTATTTCCCTTATTCCCTTTATCCATCTTTCTTTCTACCATCGTTTTCTTCCCTTACTTTCCTTCAAAGACATAGGATTCAGTGATTTCTTTACTGATCTTATGATACTATTTTTTTTATCAGATGATAATACGTGGGAGACTATTTTCTTTCTAAATGTTGGCTTAATACCATGAATGATATGACCCTTCTTACTCTTTGGATCATAAGTATTACTAGAGTTCACATTCCTTGTACTGGGTGCCATTTTTATACAATGGAATACACTAGGTCAGTTTATGAATTGCAGTGAATAATTCAAAGCTTGTAAAATACCTAACATAAATTTAACAATTTATGTATGTAATCCATACAAATATTTTCTTTGAGGAGTTATATACTAGTAGATCAATCATAATTATTTGTAAATAAAAAAATAATTTTCCTAATCATATCCCCCGTGTGTATCGTAACCAAGAGTGCAGCAAGGCCCGGTGTCGTGCACCAGTTCCCATTAGAGTCTAACTCAAAGCGCTGTTTTCGGGTTTTACCCCTAGGTACATCTGTGCCAGAGCCGCCTCTACATACTCGTATCCAGACAGGGATGTATTTCCTTGGAAAACTCAAAAAATCTCAAGATTACCAAAATTCTAGGATGTATTTCTATACTAATCCTCAATGTATATCTTAGGGTAATGTGCTCTAATCAGAGTTTATCTAAATACAGTTTCCAACGTTATTTCTAAACATTCTCTGATACCAACTGTAACTCCCCGTCCCTAGTTACCCATAGTCAGTTCATTATTTTAATAAATTGGAATGATTACATGGAATAAAGTCCCGAAGGACAGATCAGTTTAGTAGGCTTGGAAAATAGATTACATACATGAATGTTACATTTCACATTAAGACATACAAAACAACATAAATAATCGTTTATGAATTCCCTTATTCCCTTGGCTTAACCCTGCATATCAATTACAATACACTTCTTGGAATCCTGGGAAAAATAAAACGTAGAAAGGGGTGAGCTCAAACGCTCAGTAAGGGTAAGCATTATAGTGGAAACGTTCATAAATAAGCATACACATTTAAGGCCATGTATTACTAAAAAAAAATCTTTTTAAACTTGAAATTCAGAATAATATGGAAAAAATAAAATGAAATAATTCTATTTACTTATTCACATGGATATTCTACTAGTTGAATAATCACATGAAATATCACTAACCAATTTCATAATGATGGAATGCATAATGCAAGACTATCATAACCACATAGTCAAGGCCTTGTGCCAAGACTACAAATAAGATTTTTGTCAAGGCCTTGTTCCAAGACACTAGTTTGTCTCATGAGACCTACTGATGCATCGAGGAGCTATAGCGGGCTCCACCCGCCACTTACTACGTCCAATGCATTCCCCATATGAAAATGTTTAAACATAACATAAACATTCGTATTAAAAGTCGCATACGAAATGTCAATATATTATCCCTAAACTACGAATGATATAAAAATAACATATCCATAGTCAAACATATAACATAACCTTCAATACAATATGGAAGATTTGTATCATAATAAATCATCTTCAAAGAAGTTTAAAATCCATCAAAGGATGTTGACAAAAATGATTTTTAATACTCTTTGAGAGAAATATCCATTTTTGTTGAAAACATTAAAAGTCACCCAATTTAGAAAAGAAGCCATTTAAAGACATTTTTTGAATCAAAGAGTCCCATAACACTTTGGAACTTTTGAAATGGATTAACATCTCAGAAACATTCATGTCCATATAATTAAATCCTTAAAAACCATTTTGAAGACATGGAAATTAATGAGAAATAATTTGAAGAATAAATATTTAAAGCATTTCAAATGATGTTTTAGTAAAAAAAACCCTTAAATTAATCCCTTTGAAAACTATTTCATAAAACATGTACATGGATTATAAATATGTCCCAGTAGATACATACGTAAAAATAACCACAGATAATAAAGAGATTATGAAATTAATCCTTACCAATTTGGTAACTTACGAAACATACACCCCATGAAAGAGGTATCATACAATGAATATATAAATACAAATAAATTAAAGTGTATTACACAATGAATACAATTTTGGGAAGTACATACACCACACTAAAGGTAATAGTGGAAATATGGAAAGAATCTTACAGGAATATGAGGTGAGATGAAAACCCCTTACCTTGCACATTATTTTATTAGAGGGTACATTTAACCTACTGTATGAAGATCATAGTATTTTATTAAGGTATTCCATAACTGTATTAATTTTTATTATATCATACATGATTCATTCAATACTTTACACAACCCATTTAATAATAATTTACATGTTAAATTAACATTTCGGGTAATAATTGCTTTCTTTATCATACATGTTTTCACTTGTTACACTTGATTGTGTCACTTAGATCAAGATTTAAGTACTTACAGAATATAAAACATGATATATATATATATATATGTGTTAAGTCAATATGTTTTTCTTTATGACTTTTTCATTCCTTCTTGTTTTGAAAATCACAAACACCTTATCTTTAAGTATATGATTCAGATTCATTTCTATATTCACGGAATCGTTTGAAACATTGATATGAAGCATTCTGTTTTAGGTTCCGAATTCTAGATGAGAACTGTAATGAGGTTTCACTCCGAATTCCAGATGAGAACTATAATAAAGTTTCATTCCGAATTCCGGATACGAACTCTGATAAATTTATACTCCGAATTTTGGATATCAATTCTCATGAAGTTCGACAACGAATTCTCATTACGAATTCTGATGACGAATTCTCATTACAAATTCTGATGAAGAATTCTCATTATGAATTCTGATGACGAATTCTCATTAAGAATTCCGTTGAAGAATTCTCATTCTGAATTCTCATTCCAAATTCACATATTAAACAGAATCTGATTATCTTTTCTTTATACACTCCAAATTTATTTAGACTCTGAAAATTATTTTTGTTTACACTCCGAACCTTCACTCCGAACTTTTGTGTTAGACTTAAAACGATGTCATAAATTCTATTACACTTTTTTTGTTATAAAACGATGTAGTCTATTTTGTTATAAACCAACCGTTGGTTAAGTTACACGTGTACAGGTCCCTCCGATTTTTAAGGAAAATATGACCGTTGGAAAGGAGGCCGACCTTGCCTATAAATAGGAGCTCATTTGAAAGAGCTCAGAACTGATGATACTGATGAATAACTTCTTCGACATTGTTAACACATGATGTTGAAGTGATTTCTAGAGAGAGAGTATCTTATTAACTCTCAAAGCATCGTGCGACTCCGAATGTTGGTGATTTCATTCGAGGACTTCCGGGGATAAGAAGACAGAGGTTGCCGGCTACCTTAAAGTTCGAGGGCTTCCTTGCTGAGGAAGACAGAGGTTGCAACTACCTTGAAGTTGAGGGCTTGCAGGGATAACAAGACAGAGACTCCGATCTTCGTATCGAGGGCTTACCCTGTTGTGGGTAAGACAGACTTTCATGAAATTATAAATCAAGGGACCTTTATCCAAGGTTGTTTGATACGCTTCTCTTTGGGTTAAAAGACTTATATCTTGTTACTTGTAGTTTTACTACTTGTTTTTTTCCTCTGCATTTTTTATTTTAAGGAAAGTATAACTTTCTTATACATTCTTACATGTACTCTGTTTCATTTAGATTCTATACGCTTTAGGGTATAATTTCATATTGTAATCTTTAGTTAAGTTTACATTTCCGGATCCGTATTTCCGGAACCTTCTTTCGAAATCTCTTTCCAGTTTTAAGTAAGTATATAGGACTTGAAGTTTATAACTTCATTTCTTAGTCTAATCTTTCATTTTGTATTAGAGGTGTTGTGAATTTTCTCAGTTTAACATTGTTAAACTTATCCCCTTCCTTTGTTTAAGGAAAACATAGTTATTCGTAACTAACTTTAAAGGTTCCAAATGAATTTTTAAAGTATACAATTCACCCCCCTCTTGTATATTAGGCATCCATATCATTATTTTGATCCTACAATTGGTATCAGAGGAGGTCTCTGAAATACTTGTACTCACATATATGTTTTTCTTGCTCACTTTATCATTCTGAACTTCCTCATTCTGAACTTTTTCATTCCGAACTCTTTTATTGCAAACTTTTTCTGCTAACAAGTTTGTGTGCCCAAGGTTATTTTAAGTATGGCAGGGATAAATGTTGTTTCCATTGATAATATAAATCTGACAAGACCACCAATATTTGATGGTAATGACTATGAGTATTGGAGAGATAGAATGAAGACTTTTGTTAACAATACTAGAGTGGACAACTTTGTTATGCATACTGGTGATTATAAAATTCCTGATAAGGAAGTTAGAACATTCACTAACCAGGAAAAGCAAGAGTATCAAATCAATTTTAAGGTACGCAATACCTTACTTTGTTCAATGACTAGAAATATATATAGCCAAATTTCTTCTTGTGAAGCAGCTAATTGTATCTGGAAGAAGTTAGAAGTTACCCACTTTGGAACTTCTAAAGTGATTGGGACTAGGAGAACTATTCTTAGAGATGAATATCATGGCTTCGATTTTTCTTATGGTGAACCAATATGTAAAGTTCAATAGAGATTTATGACTATAGTCAACATTTTACAGTCTATGGGAGAGAAAGGGTTAGATTATGAAGCACTTGTGGATAAGATAATTGATATTATGCCCAATGAGTGGGAATCCAAAAGAACTGCTATAGATGAGAACATTAAGGTCACTCAAATTTCTCTTGATGAGCTATTTGGATCTCTTCTTCAGCATGAAACCAAAATGAAGAGAGATGCTGAAAACATCAAAATGAAAAATGGAAATGGTACTGTTTCTTTTACAATAAATCAAATCAAATGAAAGCTAAGACTCCTGAGAGAGTAACCAGATCCAAGTATAAGAAAGTCATTTTCCAATCTGAATCTAGTGAGAGTGAAGTCTCTGAAAATGAGTTAGAAAATCTTGCTCGGAGGATGAACTAGATAGCCGGTCAAAGAAATTTCGAATCCAAGTATAAGAAAAAGGAAAGAAAAGATTGGAAATATGGAGAAGTCACTTGTTATGAATGCAAGAGAGCTGGACATATTAGACCAGATTTCCCTTTGCTTAAACATAAAGAAAGGAAAGAAAGGCATTCAGATAGGAACAGAAAGAAGTATTATAAAGCCAAAACTAAGAATGTTCTGAAAGCTAATGACACCTGGAGTTCCAGTTGTGGTGAATCCTCAGATGAGCCTTCTGATTATGAATCTTCAAGACATAAGAATCATGGTCTTATAGCCAGATTACCTATTGACAATCATTACATTATGGATAAGGTACAAAATGCTGAATCATTGACCAATGTTTCTTTAAATTCTAATGATAGTAAGTATTATAATTTCTCATATGAAGAATCCTCTTCTGATGAAGAAAATACTTTAACTACCTATGAAGAAGTTTCTAGTTTTGATGAAATTCTTGATATTGAGAACTCTAAACTCAATAAGAAACTTGATAAGGAAAACTCTAGGAATTCTATTTTTACAAAAGAGATATCAAATCTTTCAAAAGATCTTGATAAGAAAAATGCGGATTTTGAAAGTATTTAAAAAAATATTGAGGAAGTAAGTTATGAGAAGAACAAGCTTTCTAAAGAATTAGAAAATGTAATTTATAAGAAAAATATTTTTGAGCCTTGCGCTAGTTCTAAAACTAATGATTTTGAGGATAAAAACTTTGTTATAAAACTCAAGTACGAAATTTTTTCCTTAATGAAGTGTTTATCAAACTTTACCCATGGTAAGGAATTTTTTTGATAAAATGTATTCCCAAATACATCCTTTAATAAATAAATCCAGATTTGGTTATACCCATAAAAAACCAATTTTTAGTAACAATTATTTTGTTCCTCAATGTGCCCCATTTTGTACCAAGTGTCAATGTGGTGGTCACTGGGAAAAGAATTTTTCATTAAACAAAACCCAATCTCTAGGATTTCACAAAGCCTATTTTTCTATGATGATGTGGGTACCTAAAATTTTGTTATCTGGAAATCTCGGATCCAAACAAGTTTGGAATTCGAAAGTATAATTCTCTTCTTGACTTCAAGAAAATAAAGAGAGTACCAGCAACAACACATGGTACATGGATAGTGGATGTTCCTGGCACATGACTGGTAACAAAAGCTATTTTGAGAAGATTATCAAAACAAAAGGAGGGAAGGTAACTTTCGGAGACAATGCTAAGGGAGAGATTATTGGTATTGGTAATATTGTTCTTCTAGGTAAAACTTTGATATCAAATGTTCTTTTTGTTAAGGGTCTTAAGAACAACCTCATTAGCATAAGACAATTATGTGATGAAGGATACCTTTTGAATTTTTGGAATGATAAGTGCTTAGTTCACAATTCCAAGGAAGAATTTATTCTCTCAGCCAATAGGCAAGAGAGTTTCTACACCTTAAATTTAGAAGACCTTAGAAGCCAAGATTTACCTTTCCAAAGTGAAATGGAATATCATTCCTGGTTGTGGCATAGAAAAATATGTCACTGTAACCCTAGGAACTTATGAAAACTCTCTACGAAGAAACTAGTTAAGGATCTACCAGAACTTAGATTTGATTCTTCTAAAGTTTTTGATCATTTTCATTATGGAAAGCAACATAAATCTGGTTTTAAATCAATCGGTGAAGTCTCAACAACTGATGCATTATAGTTAGTGCACATGGATCTTTTTGTTTCAACACAAACTGGAAGTATTGGAGGTAAATACTATGTGTTTGTTCTAGTTGATGATTACACTAGATTTACTTGGGTCTATTTTCTAGCAAAGAAGTCTGAAGCTTTTTCTTATTTCAAAAATATTAGAGCTCAAGTTAAAAATGAAAAAAACCTTCCATTGAAAACTATTCATTGTGATCATGGAGGAGAATTTGAAAATTCGGATTTTGAATCTTTTTGTAGTAAAAAAGGTATTACTCCCAATTTTTCAGTACCTAGAACTCCTAAATAGAATGGTGTAGTTGAACGAAGAAATAGAATTCTTCAAGAGATAACTAGAACCATGTTGAGTGAATATTCTATTGCTAGACATTTCTGGGCTGAAGTTGTAAGTACTTCTTGCTATACTATAAATCGAGTTTTGATTAGACCTTTTCTTAATAAAACACCTTATGAGTTATGGAATGGTAGAAAACCAAGACTATCCTACTTCAAGGTTTTTGGTTGCAAGGTATTCATTTTGAATACTAAATATAACTTACATAAATTTGCACCAAAATCTGATGAAGGAATTTTCATAGGCTATTCCACAACTTCTAAGTCTTATAGAGTTTTTAATAAAAATACTTGTACTGTTGAAGAAACAGTGCATGTAAAATTTGATGAGTTTGATCCTTTTGTTTTTAAACCATCCCAGCCTACATCCTCAGATATATTTTCAAAAACTGATTGTGATCCTTTGATAGAAGAACCTTCTGATAAGGATAATTTTCAAGAAGATACTTCTGAAACATTTACCCCAGAAGACATTCTACCTTATGTGGATGAACATGCTTTTCAAAACCCAAATCAGGTGTTTCGTAAGAATCATCCTAGTGATAGTATCATTGGTGATGTAAATCAACCAATAAGAACTAGAAGTTACTTATGAAATGAAGTAGAACATCTAGCATTTCCTTCCCAATTAGAACCAAAAAGCACCGATGAAGCTTTAGGTGATGATGATTGGATCAAAGCCATGCAAGATGAACTAAATGAATTTAAAAGGAATAAAGTCTGGACATTGGTTGAAAGTCCTAAGGAAACTTCTTTTATTGGAGTAAAGTGGGTTTTCAGAAACAAATGTGATGAAAATGGAGTCATATTAAGAAATAAAGCTAGACTTGTTGCTAAAGGCTATAATCAGCAATAGGGAATAGACTATGAAGAAACCTATGCTCCAGTAGATAGACTTGAATCTATCTGTATTATACTTTCCTTTGCAGCATTCTTTAATTTTAAACTTTTTCAAATGGATGTGAAATGGGCTTTTCTTAACGGTTATGTTAAAGAGGAAGTTTTTTTTGAACACCCTCCTGGCTTTGAAGATAAAAAACATCCTGATCATGTTTTTAGACTTACCAAAGCTCTGTATGGTCTTAAAAAAGCCCCACGATCATGGTATGATAGACTCACTGGATTTTTTCTTCAAAATAACTATGTTAAGTGAAATGCAGATCCAACCCTTTTTATAAAGAAAGATAAGAAAAATGTTTTGATTGTTCAAATTTATGTTGATGACATCATATTTGGTTCAACTCAGCAAACATTAACCGACTCTTTTGCAAGTCTAATGAAATCTGAGTTTGAAATGTGTATGATGGGTGAGTTAACTTTTTTCCTTGATTTTCAAATCTCTAAAAAACCATAAGGAATCTATATATCTCAACATAAGTATATTAAAGATCTTCTCAAAAATCATGGTTATGAAAACACTAAGAGTATAAGTACTCCCATTGGTACCTCAAATTCTTTAGATCTTGATGAAGCTGGGAAACCAGTAGATCAAACATCTTTTAGAGGTATGATATGAAGTTTACTTTACTTAACAGCTAGTCAACCAGGCATAATGTTCTCAGTATTTTTATGTGCAAGATATCAATCCAATCCTAAGGAATCTCACTTAAAGGAAGTAAAAAGAATTTTTCACTACCTTAAGGGAACCATGGATCTGGGATTATTTTATACTTCTGGAAATGATTTTGTTCTAAAAATATTTTCTGATGCTGACATTGGTGGATGTATACTGGATAGAAAAAGTACATTCAGAACTTGTCATTTCTTGGGAGATTCATTAGTTTCTTGGTCCAGCAAGAAGCAACACTCTGTAGCACTTTCCACTGCTGAAGCCGAATATGTAGTAGCTGGAAGTTGTTTTGCTCAAGTGTTGTTGATGCAACACACACTCACAGACTATGGCTTGAGTTTTACTGAAACTCAAATTTTTTTGTGATAATACAAGTTCCATTGCCCTATGTAAGAACCCTTCACATCACTCTCATGCAAAGCACATAGATATTAGGCATCACTTTCTTAGGGATCACACTCTTAAAGGAGATATTATTCTTCAGTTTATCAGAACACAAGATCAACTTGGTGATATTTTGACAATATCATTGCCTTCTAATAGATTTGAATATATTAAACAAAAGTTAGGAATGATAACCATTAGGTAATCATTCTTCATTAACTTCTTGTTGAACAATTCTCCTAACAGTAATACACTCCTTTTCATAGGGGGAGTACATTTGATTTTTAGAGTAACTAAATTTTTTCAAAATTATTTTTTGAAACTTTTCGGAACTAAAAATACGGAATGGGAATTTCCAGAACTGAAATTTTCCAGAGTTGATATGTTCATTTTGAAAACATCCATAATGGAAAATTTTGTACTGATATTTCCATAACAAGATTTTTGTATCGAGAATTTCATTATGAGTTTTTTTAATGAAATATTTCATGCTAAAAATCTTGTAATGATTTTTCATTTTATTTACTTAGTTTTCCGTACTAATTCTGTTTTTCGTAGTGAGTTTTGTGAACTATGTTCTTTTTCGTAGTTAATTTTTCTTCAAATATTACCCATTACAAATAATCCTTCTAAACCAATCCGAAAGGTATGATTTCCTTACTCATGTTTTCATAATCATACTTTACGTACTGGTATTTTCTTATATTTTTTATTCGGTTTATAAGTTTTCTTAAATTATTGTTTTAATAAAAACCTCAAAAGATCGGATTCAAGTTTTCTTGAGAATTGGTTTTCAACCGTCAGATCTGATCTCAGCTTGTTACAACCGTTCGATCAATCAAGTAAGATGAACCGTCTTTTCGTTGCCTATATAAAGGGGACCCATATAGTTGTCCCACATTGGGTTTTCAAGCTCCAGCATCCGGAAACCCTGCTTCTCTATTTTTAAGGTCGTTCCGATCTTCTACTTTCTCCGTTCCGAACTTCTCAGAAGCCTTCAGATCCGAATGTCTGTGGAAGTAGCTTCTCAAGACATGTCTTCCTCTAAGACGATTTCCAAGTGGTTAGTACATAGAGAAATGATGGTTCATCCTGATTTCTACAACAAGTATGATTCTCTTATATCCAAGAATATAAAGCTTAACGGATGGGAAGATGTTGTTGTGTCCAAGCCCGGGAATCAAGATGAAGTTTATTCATATTTTCTTATAGAGTTCTATGAGACAGTTTCCTTCCTTAAGGAAGATGGTATGGAGAATTTATCATTTATGTATTACAGTAAGACTTATAAGCTTTCTTATGCTAAGGAAGACATCTTGGTAGGGCTGAACAATGATGGAGAAGCCGAGTTCATCTCTCATGTGTTCCCAGATTCAAAGAGAAGCTTCGACAAGGAAAATGCATTGGAAACTCTCGGACTGGCAGATGACAAGGATCTGAAAATTGCTACTCTGTCTATGAATTTTCGGATTCTAGAATTATGGTTACAAGGCTTTATCGTACTGAGAAAGGGTGACAAAGACTGTATGAAGAAGAGCGAGATCTATATTCTATATTTTTTGATAAATCTGAGGAAGTTTAATCTGATGAAACAGATTCTTATTACCATTGAGAATGTTAAGAAATGGAATCTAAGAGCTCAGATCATAATGTTTCCAGCAATCATCTCGAAGCTAATAGTTCGGTGCCTTGAGTCTTTTAAGGAGGCTTTCAAGTCTAAGAAAAGAGTTTGAAAGATTATGTTGGTGAGTGATGGTACCCTCAAATGGATGGATGTAGCTTTCGACAAAAAGACTGGTCAGTTTGTTGGTTTACCAGCTCAAGAAGAAGCGGTTCCAAAATTTGCTGAACTTGAATTATCCAAGCCGGTGAAGAAGAGAAAGTTGAAATAAGTTTATGGTGAAGCAGAGAATCCCAAATCTAAGGAAGATAATTCCGTACCTCCAAAACCGAAGAAGAAGAAAGCTTACCCTGATGAGGTAGTTGATAAGTGGAGGGAAATCAAAGAGAAGAGAGTGCAAGGGGTGCCTCAGTTTGTCTTGGATCCTGCGGAGTCTAAGGCCTTGAAAGAAAGAACAATAGATGAGCTAGAAAAACAAGTGAAAGAAAAGAAGCTTAAGAAGAAGATGTATGAAGATGAGGTGGTTCAGACTTTATTAAAGTTTACTGAGATTTCCTCCAGAATCATTCTCGTTCCGAGATCTTTTTCTTTGGAATCTCTACCTGAGACTCCAGAAAGAAACTTTTTCGCTCCGGAAGAGACATTTGCTAAGCCTGTTGAGGAAGTTGAGCATATTGAGCAAGTGCAAGAGGAAGAAGCAGTTTTTGAAGGTATTGGTGAGACTAGAGATGTTTTGAAGCAAGTAGACGAATATAAGGGGACACCTTCAGAACATTTTTCGCTCCGAAATTCAGAAGTTGAATCATCGAAGTTAGTCACTCCAGGGAAGGATAAGGATGAAGGAGAACAAGAAGTAACCTTTCATGCAGAGGAAGAAAAACTTCTACAAGATGGTTCTCAAAACGTTGCTGATGATGAAGACAATGTTGTTCAAGTTTCTGATAGTGAAGAGAAAACACCGGAACAACAATCCATTCCAAAAAGGGACAAGGGAAAGAAACTTGTTGTTGATACCCCAAGCTCAGTGGTTTTTAAGAGAAGGGAAGTTGGTGATTCTTCTAAGAATAAGAATGAACAAATTTAAGAAGAAATTTCTCCAAGAAAAGTATCGGATTTGGAGTCATCTTCATTGGGGAATGACTTTTTTGTTCAGTCATTAAAGAAGTTGGTAGGTACTATTCCGACTTTATCAAGTATTGATTCAAGATGCCAGATGCTCCAACATGCTTTGAATCAGAAAACAGAGTCTGTATCCATGGTTATGGACAAGTGTGTTGAGATAGAGGCTTAGTTCAAAAGATTCTTTGTCGGCTATGAAGCCCACAAAAGATCTTACAGGAGAATGACTAGTTGGTCAAGGAAGACTGTAGAATAGATGAGGATCTTTGATGAATTCCAAGATAATGTTAAAGATTCTTTTGAGATAGAAGACAGGAAGATAAATGCACTTACTTCATCCTTTGAAGAAAAGCTGACTGATGAGAAGAACATCCGGATTCAAGAAGTCAGAGATCTGAATGGGAAGCTGAATTCTGTTTCTCAAAACTGGATGTATGAAAGGGATCATCAGATTGAGTTTCAAGAGAAGTTGTTAAAGCAAGAACAAATCTCGAAGGATTAGGAATAAAAGCTTAATGCTCAGGAATAAAAGATTAAGGCTCAGGAAGAAAAGCTTCAAGCCCAGGAAGAAAAGATTGAAGCTCAAAGTGCAAGAATAGTTTTGTTAGAGAAGAATGCCGGAGATGACCATAAAGATTTGAAGAAGATAAAGACTATTCTCAAGGGTCTCATGTCGAAGGAAAAAGATCCAAAATAGACAAATCTGATCTTTTTTTGTAACTTAGATTTCGTGTTTTTGAACATTCAAACTTAATGAAAATCTTACTTGCTCGTTTATTTTGTTGTTGTTACTAATTTTTCAGGTACTTTGTTATATTTTACATTCCCTTGAATTATTTTTGAAAATCACAAAGGGGGAGAAGGAAAAAGAACCCTAACAAAGGGGGAGAAAGAAAAATAACTATAAGAGAGTTTATCTAAGGGATAGTTTTTCATTAAACAAGAAATTCTTATTCTTAATGAAATACCATTCCGGAAATCTAGAATACGATCCTTAGTGTTTTAAAGCCTAAGGGGGAGTTAGTCGTATTCATCAACATTCATAAGCAATGGGAGATAAGCCTTAATGATTTCTTTCAAATTAGTCTTTCTTTTTCATAAGGATGTTTGTGCTTTCCAAAAAGGGGGAGATTGTTGAATCAATAAGGTTTTCCTTATGACTTGTTCATTCCTTCTTGTTTTGAAAATCACAAACACCTTATCTTTAAGAAAAATTGCTTTTATAAGGAAAATTGGTTTTATAAGGAAAATTGCTTTTATAAGGAAAATTTATTTTATAACAAAAATCACTTTTATAAGGAAAATCGCTTTTAAAAGGAATATCGCTTTTGTAAGAAAATTTTTCCTTATCAGATTTTCATCCACATATTTCTTATGTATAAGATTTGGATTCATTTCTATATTCTCTGAATCGTTTGAAAATTTGATATGAAGCATTCTGTTTTATGTTCCGAATTCTAGATGAGAACTGTAATGAGGTTTCACTCCGAATTACAGATGAGAACTGTAATGAAGATTCATTCCGAATTCTGGATACACACTCTGATAATGTTCTACTCCGAATTCTGGATACGAATTCTCATGAAGTTCGACAACGAATTCTCATTACGAATTCTGATGACGAATTCTCATTATGAATTCTGATGAAGAATTCTCATTACGAATTCTGATGAAGAATTATCATTACGAATTCTGATGACGAATTCACATTCCGAATTCTCATTCTGAATTAACCTATTAAATAGAATCTGATTATCTTTTCTTTATACACTCTGAATTTTTTTAGACTCCAAAAATTATTTTTGTTTGCACTTCGAACCTTCACTCCGAACTTTTGTGTTAGATTTAAAATGATGTCGTACATTCTATTACACTTTTTTTGTTATAAAACAATGTCATCTATTATGTTATAAACTAACCGTTGGTTAAGATACACGTGTACAGGTCCCTCCGATTTTTAAGGAAAATATGACCATTGGAAAGGAGGCTGACCTTGCCTATAAATTGGAGCTCATTTTAAATAGCTCAGAACTGATGATACTGATGAATAACTTCTTCGACATTGTTCACACATGCTATTGAAGTGATTTCTAAAGAGGGAGGCTCTAATTAACTATCAAAGATTCGTGAAACTCCGAATTTTGGTGATTTCATTCGAGGACTTCCGGGGATAGGAAGACAGAGGTTGCCGACTACCTTAAAGTTCGCGGGCTTCCTTTCTAAGGAAGACAGAGGTTGCCAACTACCATGAAGTTGAGGGCTTGCAGGGATAGAAAGATAGGGACTCCGATCTTCGTATCGAGGGCTTACCCTGGTGTGGGTAAGACAGACTTTCTTGAAAGTATAAATCAAGGGACCTTTATCCAAGTTTGTTGGATACCCTTCTCTTTGGGTTAAAAGACTTATATCTTGTTACTTGTAGTTTTACTAGTTGTTTGTTTCCACTGCATTTTGTATTGTAAGGAAAGTATAAATTTTTTATACTTTCTTACTTGTACTCTATTTCATTTAGATTCTATACTCTTTAGGGTAAAATCTCATATTGTAATCTTTAGTTAAGTTTACATTTCTGGATCCATATTTCTGGAACCTTCTTTCGGAATCTCTTTCCAGTTTTAAGCAAGTATATAAGACTTGAAGTTTATAAATTCATTCCTTATTCGAATATTTCATTTGGTATTGGAGGTGTTGTGAATTTTCTTAGTTTATCTTTGTTAAACTTATCCCTTTCCTTTGATTAAGGAAAACATAGTTATTCGTAACGAACTTTAAAGGTTCCAAAGGAATTTTTAAAGTATACAATTCACCCCCCTCTTGTATATTGAGCATCTATATCATTATTTCGATCCTAAAATTGGTATCAGAGGAGGTCTCTGAAATACTTGTACTCACGTATAAGTTTTTCTTTCTCACTTTATCATTCCAAACATTCTCATTCCAAACATTGTCATTCTGAACTCTGTTATTATGAACTTTTTCTGCTAACAAGTTTGTGTGCCGATGGTTATTTTAAGTATGGAAGAGATCAATGTTGGTCACATTGATAATCTAAATCCTACAAGACCACCAATCATTGATAGTAATGAATATGAGTATTGGAGAGATTTAATGAATACTTTTGTTATCAATACTGGAGTGGACAACTTTGTTATGCTTAATGGTGATTATAAAATTCCTGATAAGGAAGTTAGAACATTCACTAACCAGGAAAAGCAAGAGTTTCAACTCAATTATAAGGTACGAAATACCTTACTTTGTTCAATGACTAGAAATATATATAGCCAAATTTCTTCTTGTGAAGTAGCTAATTGTATCTAGAAGAAGTTAGAAGTTACACACTTTGGAACTTCTAAAGTGATTGAGACTAGGAGAGCTATTCTTAGAGCTAAATATCATGGCTTCAATTTTCCTTATGGTAAACCAATATGTAAAGTTAAACATAGATTTATGACTATAGTCAACAGTTTACTGTCTATGGGAGATAAAGGGTTAGATGATGAAGCACTTGTGGATAAGATAATTGATATTATGCCCAATGAGTGGGAATCCAAAAGAACTACTAAAGATGAGAACAAGAAGGTCCCTCAAATTTATCTTGATGAGCTATTTGGACCTCTTCTTCAACATGAAACCAGAATGAAGATAGATGCTAAAAACATTGAAAAGAAAATTGGAAATGGTACTGTTTCTTTTACAAAAACATCAAATCAAATGAAAGCTAAGACTCCTGAGAGAGTAACCAGATCCAAGTTTATGAAAGTCATTTTCCAATCCGAATCTAGTGAGAGTGAAGTCTCTGAAAATGAGTTAGCAAATCTTTCTTGAAGGATGGACAAGATAGCCAGTTAGAGAAATTTCCAATCCAAGTATAAGAAAAAGGAAAGAAAATATAGGAAAGATGGAGAAGTCACTTGTTATGAATGCAAGAGAGTTGGAAATATTAGACCATATTTCCCTATGCTTAAAAAGAAAGAAAGGAAAGAAAGGCCTTCAGACAGGAATAAAAAAAGTATTATAAAGTCAAAACTATGAACGTTATGAAAGCCAATGACACCTGGAGTGCCAGTGGTGGTGACTCTTCAGATGAATCTTTTGATTATGAATCTTCAGGATAGGAGAATCTTGGTCTTATAGCCAGATTACCTATTGACAATCATTGCTTTATGGCTAAGGTACGAAATGCTGAATTATTGACCAATGTTTCCTTAAATTTTAATGATAGTAAGTATTATAATTCCTCATATAAAGAATCCTCTTCTGATGAAGAAAATACTTTACCTACCTATGAAGAATTTTCTAGGTTTGATGAACTTCTTGAGATTGAGAACTCTAAAACCAATAAGAAACATGATAAGGCAAACTCTAGGAATTATATTCTTATAAAAGAGATATTAGTTCTTTCAAAAGATCTTGATAAGAAAAATGCTGATTTTGAAAGTATTTCAAAAAATATTGAGGAAGTAAGTTCTGAGAAGAACAAACTTTCTAAAGAATTAGAAAAAGTAATTTCTAGGAAAAATATTTTCGAGCATAGCTCTAGTTCTAAAACTAATGATTTTGAGGATAAAAACTTGGTTATAAAACTCAAGTCTGAAATTTTTTCCTTAAAGAAGTGTTTATCAATCTTTACCCATGGTAAGGAAAATTTTGATAAAATGTATTCCCAAATATGACCTTTAAGAAATAAATCCGGATTTGGTTATACCCATGCAAAACCAATTTTTAGTAACAATTATTTTGTTCCTCAAAGTGCCCCATTTTGTACCAAGTGTCAATGTGGTGGTCACTGGGAATAGAATTGTTCATTAAAAAAACCCAATCTCTAGGAATTCACAAAGCATATTTTTCTAAGAAGATGTGGGTACCTAAAATTTTGTTATATAGAAATCTCCGATCCAAACAAGTTTGGATTCCGAAAGTCAAATTCTCTTCTTTAATTTAGGAAAATAAAGAGAGTACCAGCAAAAACACATGGTGTAACACCCCAATATTACATAGTGTGTTATTTCTTCAAAATAATTTAATAACGTGCACTACATGCAACACCGAGTTAATGCGCACCATGACTTACCAAAGTAACTATTATGAATAGTAATACCTACTTTTTAAAATTTTATAAATTCTATCTCTCAAAATGGACTTCATTATTGGATTCTGAATATCAAAATTAGCCTAGGGTGAAATTTTGGTACTTTTCGGATAACTTTAATATTTTGATGAAAAGTGAAAATTACTAAATTTTAATTAAAAACAACTTTTTTAATCAAAATAATTAATGGTGATAAATTATGAATTTGAGTGTTTTTAAAGTATAATTAGAATATATTTTTACAATTTTATCCAATGGTGTTCATTAGAATTAATTTCACTTCGAAATTGGACCTAAACAATTGTCAATCTTTTGATATATATTGATTTTTAAAAACACGTTATTAGTTGTGACAGCGGGAATTAATTATAAAATTAATTAATGCAACTTATATGTTTGGAATTTTGTAAAATAGATATCATTTTTGAATTTATAATATCAATTATAGCTTAGGGTGAAGTTTTGGCATTGTTCTGAAAAACTTCAATTTTTGATGAATAGTGAAACTACTAAGTGGTAGTTAAAAAAACTGAATTTTTCATAAAACTTAATTTTACCGCTTCTGTGAATGAAATTTAGAAACTCCGAGAGACAAGGTTAATATCATGAAGTAAAATTTTGTTCAATGATATGAAAATAATTTTTGGTGAATAATAACTTTTTTACTTTTATATACCGCGGTTAAAAGTAAATAGGGTAATTAAGGGTAAAAATGATAATAATATTACCCTAACACTTGTACTAATTATATTGGACAAGTTTATCTCGACCAAAAACAACCTTAGGAATAAAATATTATCATTTATGTCCACATGGATTAGATTAGGACATTTATTATTATTTAATTCAAAGAAGAGTTAAAAGAGTTAAAATCAAATTCTATTTACAAAAATATTTTTAATATAGAGTTATACATAAGATAAATTCTATTGTAAATATTAATTAGAAATATAAAAATATTGCCTACATAATTATATTTTATTTATTATTTTTAGACATTAAACCATTTAATTTATTTATGACACAATGATAATGCAGTAATTACCAAATAAATGAAAAATTGGAATAATTAATATTATAAATACCCAAATAAATATAATTTGAGACTTTTTATGAATTAAAATAATTTTATAGGTTAATATGAAATGTTAGTATTGATTTAATTAACTTTGGGAAAAGTAATAATTCTGTTATGAGTTCCAAAAAAATCAACTATTGAATAGTGTCAAAATTGACATAAAAGAGTTTTTAAAACAAATATTATATTATTAATTGATATTAAATTCTTACAAATCTAAACATCGGCCAAGAGATTTATATCATAATAGGTGTATCATTAATGGATCACTTGGGGGTCTCTTGGATGTATATAGTAAGTTTATTAACTATATAATATAAAAATGAAAAGTGACATGGTAAATGTCAAACTAATTAACTAAGAGTTAAAACTAAAAGATAAGGTTAATATAGTAACCCAAACCTGTCTAAATTATATTGGTTGAATGGTTTTCGACCTATCCCCACCATGACCTTTTAATAATCAACTTTGGAGCCATTAGAAACCGAATATGAATTTATTATAAATTAATATTTCTAGCTTTTCCAAAGGTGCCTCTCACCCCTCTTATAAAAGGGCACTCCCCCTTCTCATTACTTCACACCTTCATAGCATTTTGGATCGGATAACCCCTGCCCAAATACTCTCTCAACATCCATCACTATAAACTATAGGCCTTAGTTTGATGAGAAATCCAACCTAAGGATCCCTTTTGATCAAATCAAAAGGAAGAACCCAAAGAAGAGGTAATGTTTTCACCACCCTTTTTCAAATTCATTTCTTCTTCAACTTATTATTTCTTTGGTTTTCCCATTATAGAATAATTAATCCAGTATCTCATATATACTGTAATATTATTATAAATATGGTACAACCATATTTAGTTTTCTAACCACCCTTTGAATAACATGTCATCATACGTGCGTACGTACGACTTACCGTCTCCACGTCGTGGTGTAATTGTTATTCAATAAATTATTATTTGGATGGGTATAATAATGATGTGTAATTAATGTAAATAATAAATATAAAATGATAATTATTATATATATATGATATACCATCCAATTGTATATTATTTTAATATCTAAAAAATGATATTGTCGCTCGTGCTTACGTATGGACTACCGTCTCCACGGACGCGATGAGATTCATTCTCTATCGTATCCATTCAAGTATAATTATCATTTTATGATTTAAAAATAATGTTTAAGTACTTGATATCATTCTGGATATGAATAATATACAACCTATCCAAGACAAACATGTCTTACGTAAAAAAACATATAAAATAAAATGAGTAAGTTAACACCCAAAATGACGATAATTGTAAGATATTATTAATAAATCAATGTTAAAAGATCATATATGATATCATATTAATGTATATGATTATTGAATAATTTAATAACAATTATTTCACCATTATACAGGAGGTTAAACTACCCCCAACCATGGAAAAGTTCAAGGTAAGGGTTTATTTCTCAATCTCTTCATTATCCGAGGTTGTTTATACGCAATTATCTACTGGGATCTCTTTATCATCCACATCCATGTTCCTTAAAAATGTATTTAGAAACTTTTTTACTATTTACTAGACAATGGGTTAAAGTCATTTATACCCTTATGTGTTTTGAAAGGAATCTTTTCGTTGTTTTCCAAACAAGGCACTTTTAACCTTTTCGTTAAATTTAAGGTAAGAATGTCTTTTTTTAACTTATACGGCGGGTACGGCTATTTACCGCCGTTATAAAATCGTCAAAGCTTCCCTTAGAAGCTTATAAGAATATTTTCAAAGTAAATATTTTATTTTATAATTATGTGACTTTTAAATGATTTCCAAATGAATATTTTAAGAATTTGTGAAAGGTACTCTTTATCATGATCTTAATTTTAAATGTTTTAAAGATTTATCTTTCTAAATCTTTTTAATTAATTTCCATGTTTTCAAAATGATTTTAAGGATTTATATAAATAGAAATGAATGTTTTGAAATTATATTTCTTTTCAAAAGTTTCAAAGTTGTATGAGACACTTTGATTCAAAAATCTCTTTTAAATTACTTCCTTTATAAATGTGTGAATTTTCAATGATTTCGAGAAAAGAGATGTTTCTCTCAAATAGTTTGGATTTGCATCAATGTCAACATCCTTTGATGGATTTTAAGATTATATGAATTTGATTTATTATGATACAAAACTTTTGTATTGTATTGAAGTTTTGTGATATGTTTTACTATGTATGTGTTATTTTTATACCATTCATGGTTTATGAAGAAAGTATTTACATTTCGTATTCTAGTTTTAATATGAATGTTTATGTTATGTTTAATCCTTTTCATATGGTAATGCATTGGACTTAATATGTGATGGGTGGAGCCCGTTATAGCTCCTCAATGCATCGGTAGGTCTCATGAGACAAACTAGTGTCTTGGCACAAGGCCTTGACAAAATATTTTTTGTAGTCTTGGCACAAGGCCTCGGTTATGTGGTTATGATATTCTAGCATTATCCATTCCATCATTATGAAAGTGGTTATTGATATTACATGTGATTATTCGATTAGTAGAATATCCATGTGAATTAGTAAATGAAATTATTTCATTTGATTTTTCCCATACTATGTTGAATTTCAGGTTTAAAAGGATTTTGTTTTAGTTATACATTGCCTTAAATGTTTATGCTTATTTATGAAAGTTTCTGTTGTATTGCTTACCCTTACGAAGCGTTTGATCTGACCCCTTTTCTATGTTTTATTTTTTTCCCAGGATTCCAAGAAGTATATTGTGATTGATAAGAAGGGTTAAGAGAAGGGAATAATGGCATTCATAAAGGATTATTTATGTTGTTTTGTATGTTATGAAGTGTAATGTAACATTCATGTACGTAATCTATTTTCCAAGACTGCTAAACTAATCAGTCCTTTGGGACTTGATTCCTTGTAATCATGCCAATGTATTAAAATAATGCACCGATGCTGGGTAATTGGGGTCGGGGCGTTACAGTTGGTATTAGAGGAAGTTTAGAAATAACCTTGGAAACTAGATTTAGATAAACTCTGGTTAGAGCACATAGACCTAAGATAGACTTTGAGGATTAGTATAGAAGAACTTCCTAGAATTTTGGTATTGTAGAGATTTTTTGAGTTTTCCGAGAAATACATCCATGTCTGGATACGAGCAGGTAGAGGCGGCTCAGGCACAGATGTACCTAGGGGTAAAACCCGAAAACACCGCTTTGAGCTAGACTCGAACGAGAACTGGTGCACAACAACGGGCCTTGCTGCACTCTTGGTTACGACACTCCTGGGGGATATTCTTAGGATAATTCTCATTTTATTTACAAACCATTATGAAGGGATCATGAGTATATACTTACTCAAAGAAATTTTTTTTTATGATTATGGATTATATCCATAAACTGTTCAATTTTCATTAGGAATTATTTATTTCAATTCATAAATTGACCTAGTTTATGCTATTATATAGAAATGGCGCCAAGTAGAAGGAATGTGAACTCCAGTAATACATATGATCCAAAGAGTAAGAAGGATCGTATCTTTCATGGTACTAAGACATCATTTAGAAGGGAAGTAGTCTCCCATGTATTATCATCATATGAAGAAATAATATCATGTGTTGATAAGATAAGTAAAGAGTTTACTGAGTCCTACGACTTTGAAGGGAAGCAAGAGAAGAAAAGGATGGAAGAGAGAAATATGGATAAAGGGAAGAGGGAAAAGAAGAATTTTCCCATATGTGATAACTGTGGGAAGAAACACCCTAGAACTTTCCTGAATGGAATGGGAGTTTGTTATAAGTGTAGAGGAAAAGGGCACAAATTACTTGACTGCAAGGGTAAGAAAATGGTTTCAAATGTACAATTATTCATTTTCAAGGAGTTTGGACACTTCGAAAACCTATGTCCCAGTCATCAGACAATGCCGCAAATGATGCTAATGGATAATAATCAAGTTATGATACTACCACAGATGAAGATGAATGATTAGAGTTCTCATGTTGATTATGTCATTTGAGTGTTGTATCAACAATGTACTTGTTATAATAATTATGGAGTATATACGGATTGTACTATAGTACTATTTCATTAAGGACTTGAGATTGTGTGGAACAAAGAAAAGTGACTCAATAGCAGGTTAAATTTTTGGAAAATATATGGTTGAGAGAAAGATAAACCAGAATATGGTTCTGATACCGAGGTAGTGATTTTAGAAAAATACATGATTGATTTGGATAAATTATATTAGATATTCTTGACTAACTTGAAGCTGATTAATGATTTGTATATTCCATCATTGTTGGGGTTTAATTTTATTTCGATTGATGAAGTATATCCAAAATTCTATATGGAATAAGGGAGCATGAATGTAATCAATAAGGATTATGGTAATTCAGGATGTTTCAGTGTTTTAAAAGAACACATGATGAAGGTATTCATATGCTATTACGGGGTAAAAAGTATCTACATTATGTTTACCTTTCTTATAAATGTTGGACTGTGAGTTTGGACAGAAGTATTTTGGATAAATTCTAGTTTGAGATTAATTTTGGATTACCATAAAAGGACAACCCAGAGGTCGGACGGCAACCCGTCGCAACCGGCAAGACCGTGAGACTTGAACCCGCAACCGAAGGGCGACAAGGGTGTATCACCTACCACTAGCCCACGAGATGTCCTGGATTAAATAATGTAGTTTTTTTAAAAGATCTGGTAGATGAATTACAAATTAGTTTATTTTGGAACCCTGTACGAATAGTATAAATAGAATTTTTTTACGTTATATTATATTTTAGAGTGAAAGATGAGTTTGTGGTAGAAATTTATTAATGGATAAAACTCTATTTATAAAGTAAGTATATCTCATTATGATCTTAGCCAATCTCATAAATAAATTCCTCAACATTATGAAAAGGAACATAGAACAAAAATGTTGTCCTAGATGGTACCTTAAATCATCACTAATTTATGGCTTTGGGATTTTTGTCCTTTTCATAGACATGTTCTCTACCACTCTCCATCAGATAATTGATGGTTAGATTTCTCTTCCATATCCATATTTTCCTACATGGAACCCTAGTATGTGTTATTTTCGGTAATCTTCATACTTCCCACTCTTTATTTTAAATAGAGGTCTCGTTAATTCATTTTTCGATGTGGGATTTCAACTAAGATATTTTGAAACGTCAAAAATGTGTTATCCTAATACCTTATTTTTTGTTGAATCAATGGTATTTTAAATCATCATAGATTGATGAATTTAAGGACCTCAATTTTAAACTTGTTTGTGATTGATGACCTCAATCACTACCTATAAATATTTACGTTTTTTCTCCAATTATATGTCTCTAATTTCAACCAATGTTCTCCTAATAGAGATACTAATTTGGTGGTAACCCTTTCAGTTCTCATTTCCTCATATTAAGACTAAATTTTAGTAACCCAATTTCCGATGTGGGTTTTCCCACAAAGATATTTTTTATTTTCAACCTTTTATTTTCGAAGATCAATTTCAAATTGTGAGGATTCAATTTATTGATGGATGGGATAATGTAACACCCCAAGATTACATAGTGTGTTATTTCTTAAAATAATTCAATAACTTGCACTACACACAACACCGAGTTAAAGCGCACCATGACTTACCAAAGTAACCGTTATGAATAGTAATACCTACTTTTTAAAATTTTATAAATTCTATCTCTCAAAATGGACTTCATTATTGGATTTGGAATATCAAAATTAGTCTAGGGTGAAATTTTGGAAATTTTCGGATAACTTTAATATTTTGATGAAAAGTGAAAATTACTAAATTTTAATTAAAATCAAATTTTTTAATCAAAATAATTAATGGTAATAAATTATTAATTTGAGTGTTTTTAAAGTATAATTAGAATATATTTTTACCATTTTATCCAATGGTGTTCATTAGAATTAATTTCACTTCGAAATTGGATCTAAACAATTGTCAATCTTTTGATATATATTGTTTCTTAAAAACATGCTATTTGTTGTGACAGCGGGAATTAATTATAAAATTAATTAATGAAACTTATAGGTTTGGAATTTTGTAAAATAGATATCATTTTTTAATTTGGAATACCAATTATAGATTAGGGTGAAATGTTGGCATTGTTCTGAAAAACATCAATTTTTGATGAATAGTGAAACTACTAAGTGGTAGTTAAAGAAGCTGAATTTTTCATAAAACATAATTTTACCGCTTCTGTGAATGGGATTTCAAAAATCCGAGAGACACGGTTAATATCAAGAAGTAAAATGAGGTTCAATGAGATGAAAATAATTTTTGGTGAACAATAAATTTTTACTTTTATTTACCGCGGTTAAAAGTAAATAGGGTAATTAAGGGTAAAAATGATATTAATATTACCCTAACAAATTTCATAATTCTATTGGACAAGTTTATCTCGACCAAAAACAATCTTAAGAATAAAATATTATCATTTAGGTATACTTGGATTAGATTAGGACATTTATTATTATTTAATTCAAAGAAGAGTTAAAAGAGTTAAAATCAAAGTTTATTTACTAAAACGTTTTAAATATAGGGTTATACATAAGATAAATTCTATTGTAAATATTCATTAGAAATATAAAACGATTTCCTACATAATTATATTTTATTTATAATTTTTAGACATTAAAACATTTAATATAGTTATGACACAATGATGATGCAGTAATTACCTAATTAATGAAAAATTGGAATAATTGATATTATAAATACCCAAATAAATATAATTTGAGACTTTTTAGGAATTACACTAATTTTATAGGTTAATATGATATGTTAGGATTGATTTAATTAACTTTTATCTAAGTAATCATTCTGTTATGAGTTTCACAAAAATCAACTATTGAATAGTGTCAAAATTGACATAAAAGAGTTTTTAAAACAAATATTATATTATTAATTGATATTAAATTCATAAAAATCTAAAGTTCGGCCAAGAGACTTATATCATGATAGGTGTATCATTAATGGACCACTTGGGGGTATCTTGTATGTATATAGTTAGTTTAATAACTATATAATATAAAAATACAAAGTGACATGGTAAATGTCAAACTAATTAACTAAGAGTTAAAACTAAAAGAAAAGGTTAAAATAGTAACCCAAACCTTTCTAAATTCTATTGGTTAAATATTTTTCGACCTATCCACACCTTTAACTTTGATTAATCAACTTTGGAGCCATTAGAAACCGAATATGAATTTATTATAAATTAATATTTATAGCTTTTCCAAAGGTGCCCCTCACCCCTCTTATAAAAGGGCACCCCCCCTTCTCATTACTTCTCAACTTTGTAGCCTTTTGGTTCGACTAAACCCGGCCCAAATACTCTCTCAACTTACCTAAATACAACCTAGAGGACTTAGTTTTATCAGAAAGCCAACCTAAGGATCCCTTTTGATCAAATCAAAAGGAAGAACCCGAAGAAGAGGTAAGGTTTTCACCACCCTTTTTCAAATTCATTTTTTCTTCAACTTCTTCTTTCTTTGTTTTTCCCACTATAAAATAATGAATCCAGTATCTCCTATATACTGTAATATTATTATAAATATGGTACAACCATATTCAGTATTCTATCCACCCTTTGAATAACATGTCACCATACGTGCGTACGTACGACATACCGTCTCCACGTCGTGGTGTAATTGTTATTCAATAAATTATTATTTGGATGGGTATAACAATGATGTGTAATTCATGTAAATAATAAATATAACATGATAATTATTCTGTATATATGATATACTATCCATTTATATATTATTTTAATTTCAAAAGAATGATATTGTCGCTCGTGCGTACGTACGGACTACCGTCTCCACGAACACGATGAGATTCATTCTCTATCATATACATTCAAGTATAATTATCATTTGATGATTTAAAAATAATGTTTAAGTACTTGATATCGTTCTGGATATGAATAATATACAACCTATCCATGACAAACATGTCTTATGTAACAAAACATATAAAAGAAAACGAGTAAGTTAACACCAGAAACGACGATAATTTTAAGATATTATTAACAAAGCAATGTTAAAAGATCATATATGATATCATATTAATGTATATGATTATTGAATAATCTAATAACAATTATTTCACCATTATACAGGAGGTTAACCTACCCCCAACAAAGGAAAAGTACAAGTTAAGGGTTTATTTCACAATCTCTTCATTATCTGAGGTTGTTTATACACAATTATCTACTGGGATCTCTTTATCACCCACATCCATGTTCCTTAAAAATGTATTTAGAAATTTTTTTACTATTTACTAGACAATGGGTTAAATTCATTTATACCCTTATGTGTTTTGAAAGGAATCTTTCCGTCATTTTCCAAACAAGGCACTTTTAACCTTTTCGTCAAATTTAAGGTAAGAATGACTTTTTTTTAACTTATACGGCGGGTATGGATCTTTACCGCTGTTATAAAATCGTCAAAGCATCCCTTAGAATCTTATAAGAATATTTTCAAAGTAAATGTTTTATTTTATAATTATGTGACTTTTAAATGATTTCAAAATGAATATTTTAAGAATTTGTGAAAGGTACTCTTTATCAAGATCATAATTTTAAATGTTTTAAAGATTTATCTTTATAAATTTTATTAATTAATGTCCATGTTTTCAAAATGATTTTAAGGATTTATTTATATGGACATTAATGTTTTGAAATGATATTTCTTTTCAAAAGTTTCAAAGTGGTATGGGACACTTTGATTCAAAAATATCTTTTAAATTACTTCCTTTATAAATGTGTGACTTTTCAATGATTTCAAGAAAAGAGATATTTCTCTCAAATAGTTTTTATTTTCATCTATGTCAACATCCTTTGATGGATTTTAAGCTTATATGAAGTTGATTTATTATGATACAAAACTTTTGAATTGTATTGATGGTTTTGTGGTATGTTTTAATGTGGATGTGTTATTTTTATACCATTCATGGTTTACGGAGAAAGTATTTACATTTTGTATGCTAGTTTTAATACGAATGTTTATGTTATGTTTAAACCTTTTCATATGGTAATGCATTGGACTTAATATGTGGCGGGTGGAGCCCGCTATAGCTCCTCGATGCATCGGTAGGTATCATGAGACAAACTAGTGTCTTGTAACAAGGCCTTGACAATATATTATTTGTAGTCTTGGCACAAGGCCTCAGCTATGTGGTTATAATAGTCTGGCATTATGCAATCCATCATTATGAAAGTGGTTATTGATATTACATGTGATTATTCGATTAGTAGAATATCCATGTGAATAAGTAAATGAAATTATTTCATTTTATTTTTTCATACTATGTTTAAGATCAGGTTTAAAAGGCTTTTGTTTTTGTTATACATTGCCTTAAATGTTTATGCTTATTTATGAAAGTTTCCACTGTATGGCTTACCCTTACGGAGCATTTGAGCTCACCCCTTTTCTATGTTTTATTTTTTTCCCAGGATTCCAAGAAGTATATTGTGATTGACAAGAAGGGTTAAGAAAAGGGAATAATCTCATTCATAAAGGATTATTTATGTTGTTTTGTATGTTATGAAGTGTAATGTAACATTCATGTATTAATTATATTTTACAAGACTGCTAAACTAATCGGTCCTTTGGGACTTGATTCCTTTTAATCATGCCAATGTATTAAAATAATGCACCTACGCTGGGTAACTGGGGTCGGGGCGTTACACATTGTACATGGATAGTGGATGTTCCCGACACATGAGTGGTAGAAAAAGCTATTTTGAAAAGATTATCAAAACGAAAGTAGGAAAGGTAACTTTCGGAGACAATGATAAGGGAGAGATTGTTGGTATTGGTAATATTGTTCTTCTAGGTAATACTTTGATTTCAAATGTTCTTTTTGTTAAGGGTCTTAAGAACAACCTCATTAGCATAGGCCAATTATGTGATGATGGATACATTGTGAATTTTAGGAATGATAAGTGCTTAGTTCACAATTCCAAGGAAGAATTTATTCTCTCAGCCAATAGGCAAGAGAATGTTTACACCTTAAATTTAGAAGACCTTAGAAGCCAAGACTTACCTTTCCTAAGTGCAATGGAATATCATTACTGGTTATGGCATAGAAGACTAGGTCACTGTAACCCTAGGAACTTATACAAACTCTCTAAGAAGAAACTAGTTAAGGATCTACCAGAACATAGATTTGTTTCTTCTAAAGTTTGTGATCATTGTCATTATGGAAATCAACATAAATCTAGTTTTAAATCAATCTGTGAAGTCTCAACAACTGATGCACTATAGTTAGTGCACATGGATCTTTTTGGTTCAACAGAAACTCGAAGTATTGGAGGCAAATACTATGTGTTTGTTCTAGTTGATGATTACACTAGATTTACTTGGTTCTATTTTCTTGAAAAGAAGTCTCAAGATTTTTCTTATTTCAGAAATTTTAGAGCTCAAGTTAAAAATGAATAAAAACCTTCCATTGAAAACTATTCATTGTGATCATGGATCTAGGATTATTTTATACTTCTGGAAATGATTTTGTTCTAAAAAGATTTTCTGATGCTGAATTTGGTGGATGTAGAATGGATCGAAAAAGTACATCCGGAACTTGTCATTTCTTAGGAGATTCATTAGTTTCTTGGTCCTTCAAGAAGCAAAACTCTATAGAACTTTCCACTACTGAAGCCGAATATGTAGCAGCTGGAAGTTGTTGTGCTCAAGTGTTGTGGATGCAATACACACTCACAGACTATGGCTTGAGTTTTACTAAAACTCAAATTTTGTGTGATAACACAAGTGCCATTGCCCTAAGTAAGAACCCTGCACATCACTCTCATGCAAAGCACATAGATATTAGGCATCACTTTCTTAGGGATCACACTCTTAAAAGAGATATTATTCTTCAGTTTATCAGAACGCAAGATCAACTTGCTGATATTTTCACAATATCTTTTCCTTATGATATATTTTAATATATTAAACAAAAGTTAGGAATGATAACCATTAGGTAATCATTCTTTATTAACTTCTTGTTGAACAATTCTCCTAACAGTAATAAACTCCTTTTCATATGGGGAGTACACTTGATTGTTAGAGTAACTAAATTTTTTCAAAATTATTTTCTCAAACATTTCGGAACTAAAAATCCAGAATGGGAATTTCCGGAACTGAAATTTTCCAGAGTGGATATGTTTGTATTGAAAACTTCCGGAATGGAAAATTTCTTACTGGTATTTCCATAACGAGATTTTCGTACCAAGACTTTCATTATGAGTTCTTTTAATGAAATATTTCATGCTGAAAATCTTGTAATGATTTTTCGTTTTATTTTCTTAGTTTTCCGTACTAAGTCTGTTTTTTGTAGTGAGTTTTGCGAACTATGTTCTTTTTTGTAGTTAATTTTTCTTCAAATATTACCCATTATGAATAATCCTCCTAATCCAATCCAAAAGGTTTGATTTCCTTACTCATGTTTTCATAATCATACATTACTTACTAGTATTTTCTTATATTTTGTATTTAGTTTATAAGTTTTCTAAAATTCTTGTTTTAATAAAAACCCCAAAAGATCGGATTCATGTTTTCTTGAGAATTGGTTTTCAACCGTCAGATCTGATCTCAGCTTGTTACAACCATTCTATCAATCAAGGAAGATGAACCGTCTTTTCGTTGCCTATATAAAGGGGACCCAAATAGTTGTACCACATCGAGTTTTCAAGCTCCAGCATCCCGAAACCCTGCTTCTCTATTTTTAAGGTTGTTTTGATCATAAGATTTCTCTGTTCTGAACTTCTTAGAAGCCTTTAGATCTGAATGTCTGTGGAAGTAGCTTCTCAAGACATGTATTCCTTTAAGAAGATTTCCATGTGGTTAGTATATAGAGAAATGTTGGTTCATCCTGATTTCTTCAACAAGTATGATTCTCTTGTATCCAAGAATATAACGATTAACGGATGGGTAGATGTTGTTGTGTCCAAGCCCGGGAATCAAGATGAAGTTTATTCAGATTTGGTTATATTGTTCTATGAGACAGTTTCCTTCCTTAAGGAAGATGGTAGGGAGAATTTATCATTTAAGTCTTACGGTAAGACTTATAAGCTTTCTTATGCTAAAGCAGCCAGCTTGGTAGGGCTGAATAATGAAGTAGAAGCTGAGTTCATCTCTCATGTGTTGCCAGATTCGAAGGGAATCTTCGACAAGAAAAATGCATTGGAAACTCTAGGACTGGCAGATGACAAGGCTCTGAAAATTGTTACTCTGTCTACTAAATTTCAGATTCTAGAATTATGGGTACAAGGCTTTATCATACCAAGAAAGGGTGACAAAGACAGTCTGAAGAAGAGAGAGATCTATATTCTAGATTTTCTGATAAATATGAGGACATTTAATCTAATGAAACACATTCATATTACCATTGAGAATGTTAAGAAAGGGAATCTCAGAGCTCAGATCATAATGTTTCCAGCAATCATCTAGAAGATAATAGTTCGGTGCCTTGAGTATTTCAAGGAGTCTTGCAAGTATAAACCAAGAGTTTGCAAGATTATGTTGGTGATTGATGGTACCCTCAAAAGGATGGATGCAACTTTTGACAAAAAGGATGGTCAGTTCGTTGATTTACCAACTCAAGAAGAAGTGGTTCCGAAAGTTTCTGAACATGAATTCTCTAAGCCGGTGAAGAAGAGAAAGATAAAATAATTTGAAGGTGAAGCAGAGAATCCCAAATCTAAGGAAGTTCATTCCGCACCTCCAAAACCGAAGAAGAAGAAAGCTTACCCTGATGAGGTAGTTGCTAAGTGGAGGGAAATCAAAGAGAAGAGAGTGCAAGGGGTGCCTCAGTTTGGATTGGATCCTGCGGAGGCTAAGGCCTTGAAAGAAAGAACCGTAGATGAGCTAGAAAAAAAAAGTGAAAGAAAAGAAGATCAAGAAGAAGATGTCTGAAGCTGAGGTGGTTCAGACTTTATTAATGTTTACTGAGATGGCCTCCAGAAACATTCTCGTTCCGAGATCTTTTTCTTTGGAATCTCTACCTGAAACTCCAGGAAGAAACTTTTTCACTCCGGAAGAGGCATTTGCTAAGCCTGTTGAGGAAGTTGATAAGATTGAGCAAGTGAAAGAGGAAGAAGCAGTTGCTGAAGGTAGTGGTGATACCAGAGATGTTTTGAAGAAAGTAGACGAATACAAGGGGGACCTTCGAAATATTTGTTGCTCCGAACTTCATAAGCTGAATAATCGAAGTTAGTCACTCCAGGGAAGGATGAGGATGAAGGAGAACAAGAAGTATCCTATCATGCAGAGGAAGAAGAACTTCTACAGGATGGTTCTCAAAACATTTCTGATGATGAAGACAATGTTGTTCAAGTTTCTGATAGTGAAGAGAAAACACCGGGACAACAATCCATTCCGAAAAGGGACAAGGGAAAGGAACTTGTTGTTAATACCCCAAGATCAGTGGTTGTAAAGAGAAGGGAAGTTTGTGATTCTTCTAAGAAGAATAATGATCAAATTGAAGAAGAAATTTCTCTATGAAAAGTCTAGGATTACGTGTCATCTTTGTTGGGGCATGACTTTGTTGTCCAGTTATTAAAGAAGTTGGTAGGTACTATTCCGACTTTCTCAAGTATTGATTCAAAATTACAGATGATCCAACATGCTTTGAATCAGAAAACAGACTCCGTATCCACAGTTATGGACAAGTGTGTTGAGATAGAGGCTCCGTTCAAAACTTTCTTTGTCGGCTATGAAGCCCACAAAAGTTCTTGCAAGAGAATGACTAGTTGGTCAAGGAAGACTGTAGAAGAGATGAGGATCTTTGATGAATTACAAGATAATGTTAAAGATGAATTTGATATAGAAGACATGAAGATAAATGAACTTACTTCATCCTTTGAAGAAAAGCTGACAGATGAGAAGAACTTCTGAATTCAAGAAGTCAGAGATCTGAATGGGAAGCTGAATTTTGTTTCTCAAAACTGGAAGTATGAAAGGGATCATCGGATTGAGTTTGAAGAGAAGTTGTTAAAGCAAGAACAAATCTCGAAGGATCAGGAAGAAAAGCTTAAAGCTCAGGAAGAAAAGATTAAATCTCAGGAAGAAAAGATTCAAGCCCAGGAAGAAAAGATTGAAGCTCAAAGTGCAAGAATAGTTGTGTTAGAGAAGAAAGCCGAAGAAGACCATAAAGACTTGAAGAAGATAAAGATTATTCTCAAGGGTCTCATGTCGAAGGAAAAAGATCCAAAATAGACAAATCCGATCTTTTTTTGTAACTTAGATTTCTTGTTTTTGAACTTTCAAACTTAATGAAAATATTTCTTGCTCGTTTCTTTTGTTGTTTTTACTAATTTTTCAGGTACATTGTTATATTTTCCATTACCTCGAATTCTTTTTGAAAATCACAAAGGGTGAGAAGGAAAAAGAACCCTAACATAGGGGGAGAAATAAAAATAACTCTAATATAGTTTATCTAAGGGTGAGTTTTTCATTAAATAAGACATTCTTATTCTTAATGAAATACCATTCCAGAAATCTAGAATACGATCCTTAGTGTTTCAAAGCCTAAGGAGGAGTTAGTCGTATTCATCAACATCCATATACAAAGGGAGATAATCTTTAATTTTTTATTTCTACTTAGTCTCTCTTTTTTATAAGGATCTTTGTGCTTTCCAAAAGGGGGAGATTGTTGAGTCAATAAGGTTTTCCTTATGACTTTTTCATTCCTTCTTGTTTTGAAAATCACAAACACCTTATCTTTAAGGAAAATTGCTTTTATAAGGAAAATTGATTTTATAAGGAAAATTTCTTTTATAAGGAAAATTTATTTTATAAGGACAATCACTTTTATAGGGAAAATCGCTTTTATAAGGAAGATCTCTTTTGTAAGAAAAATTATCCTTATAATATTTTCATCCATATATTTCTTAAGTATATGATTCAGATTCATTTCTATATTCTCTGAATCGTTTGAAACTTTGATATGAAGAATTCTGTTTTAGGTTCTGAATTCTAGATGAGAACTGTAATGAGGTTTCACTCCGAATTCCAGATGAGAACTGTAATGAAGTTTCATTCCAAATTCCGGATACGAACTCTGATAAAGTTCTACTGTGAATTCTGGATACGAATTCTCATGAAGTTCGACAACTAATTCTCATTACGAATTCTGATGACGAATTCTCATTACGAATTCTGATGACGAATTCTCATTACGAATTCTGATGACGAATTCTCATTATGAATTCTGATAAAGAATTATCATTACGAATTCTGATGACGAATTCCCATTCCGAATTCTCATTCTGAATTGACCTATTAAACAGATCTGATTATCTTTGCTTTATACACTCCAAATTTATTTAGACTCTGAATTTTTTTTTACACACCGAACCATTACTCCGAACTTTTGTGTTAGACTTAAAATGATATCGTACATTTTATTACACTTGTTTTGTTATAAAAATATGTCATCTATTCTGTTATAAACTAACCGTTGGTTAAGTTACACGTGTATAGGTACCTCCGATTTTTCAGGAAAATATAACCGTTGGAAAGGGGGCCGGCCTTGCCTATAAATAGGAGCTCATTTGGAAGAGCTCAGAATTGATGATACTGATTAATAACTTCTTCGACATTGTTCACACATGCTGTTGAATTGATTTCTAGAGAGAGAGGATCTTATTAACTCTCAAAACTTCGTGCGACTCCGAATGTTGGTGATTTCATTCGAGGACTTCCGAGGATAGGATGACAGAGGATGCTGACTACCTTAATGTTCGAGGGCTTCCTTGCTGAGGAAGACCGAGGTTGCCAATTACCTTGATGTTGAGGGATTGTAGGGATAGCAAGACAGAGACTCCGATCTTCATATCGAGGGCTTACCCTGGTGTGGGTAAGAAATATTTTCTTGAATGTATAAATCATGGGACCTTTATCCAAGGTTGTTGGATACCCTTCTCTTTGGGTTAAAAGACTTATATCTTGTTACTTGTAGTTTTAATACTTTTTTTGTTTCTGCTGTATTTTATATTGTATGGAAAGTATAACTTTATTATACTTTCTTACTTGTACTCTGTTTCATTTAGATTCTATACGCTTTAGGGTAGAATCTCATATTGTAATCTTTAGTTAAGTTTACATTTCCGGATCCATATTTCTGGAACTTTCTTTCGGAATCTCGTTCCAGTTTTAAGCAAGTATATAGGACTTGAAGTTTATAACATCATTCCTCATTCCAATCTTTCATTTGGTATTAGAGTTATTGTGAATTTTCTTAGTTTAACTTTGTTGAACTTAGACATTTCCTTTGTTTAAGGAAAACATAGTTATTCATAACTAACTTTAAAGGTTCCAAATGAATTTTAAAAGTATACAATTCACCCCCCTCTTGTATATTGAGCATCCATATCATTATTTCGATCCTACAATATCAAATATATTTAGAATATAAATATGTATAATAGACATATATATGAAATAAAAAACACCGTTTATGGAGATGGTAGTCCGTACGTACGCATAAACGTTTTTTCCGTTTTCATATCATATTGAACAGAACTAAGTGAATAAGATATATGTAAGTATATATATATATATATATATATATCTCCGGTAGAATTATTATTTCATATATTATTTACTTATTAGTAATATATATTTTTATAATTGTGGATTGATAGTGAACGTGGAAATGAATCTTATCGCGTCGTGGAGACGGTAATCCATACGTATGCACAGGTGATAATATAATTTCCATAAAGGTGTGGAATTGGATGGTATATTAATTTTACAAACACATTATCATGTTATTTTCATTATTTATATACATATTACTCATCATTATATCCATGAAAATAACATAGTGTTGAATAACAAATTAAACCACGACGTGGAGACGGTAAGCTGTACGTATGCACGCATGGTGACATTATCACTCATAAGATGGATAAGTTAATGAATACAGTTGTTACATATTTATAATAACATCATAGTATATAGAAGATACTAAAGTTATTATTTTATAATTTAAAAATCAAAGATAGTGTAAGTGGAAGAATAGGAGAACATGAAAGAGGGTGGTGAAATCATTACCTATTCTTCAGGTTATTCCTTTTGAATTGATCAAAAGGGATCCTTATGTAGGCTTTTTGACCTAAGGAGGGCCTCTAGGATGATTTTAGGGAAGTTGAAAGGATATTTGGGCAGGGTTTGGAAAATTAAAATGGTTTAGATGGTGTGAAATATAGTGAAGGGGGAGTGCCCATTTATAAGAGGGGTGAGGGGTACCTTAGGAAAAAATTTAAATTTCCTTTTATAATAAATTAATACTCATTTTATAATGGCTCCAAATTGATTTATTTCGATGATAAGGTGTTTTTGGGTCTAAATACACTCATCCGATAGGTTTTAGATAGATTTGGGTCACTTTATTAAACTTATCTTTTAGTTTTAACTCTTAGTTAATTAGTTTGACATTTACCATGTTTCTTCGTATTTTTATATTATATGGTTAATAAACATACTATAACTTCAAATCGACCCCCATGTGGTCCATTAATGACACACCTATCATGATATAAGTCTTTTTTCCGAACCATATATTTTTAGGAATAGAATATCAATTAATAATATAATATTTATTTTAAAAACTCTTTTATTTCAATTTTCACACCATTGGGTATTTTGTTTTTGCTAAATTCATAACAGAATTATTAATTCAAAAAAAATGTCATATAACCAATCCTAATATATCATATTAACCTCTAAAATTATTTTATTTCATAAAAAGTATCAAATTACATTTATTTGGGTATTTATAATATCAATTATCTTAATCATTCATTAATATTGTAATTACTGCATCATCATTGTGTCATAAATAAATTAAATTATTTGATGTATAAAAATTATAAATAAAAACCCATTATGTAGGTAATCGTTTTAGATTTCTAATGAATATTTATAATCAAATTTATCTTTTGTATATCCCTATATTAAAAATGTTTTAGTTGTTAAACTTTGATTTTAACTCTTATAACTCTTCTTTGAATTAAATATTTATAATTGTCCTAATCTAATCCAAGTGGACCTAAATGATAATATTTTATTCTGAAGGTTGTTTTTGGTCAAGATACACTTGTCCAATAGAATTATTACATGTGTTAGGGTAAAATTAATATCATTTTTACCCTTAATTACCATATTTACTTTTAACTGTGGTAAATAAAAGTAAAAAGGTACTATTCATCACAAAATATTTTTTTCTTATTGAACCAAAATTTTCTCCTTGATGTTAACTGTTTCTCTCAGAATTTCGAAATTCCACTCACAGAAGTGGTAAAATTATGATTTATGTAAATTTTCTAATTCTCCTAGGAGATGGTTAAAAACCGGTGAAAAGTACAATAAAATTTTTATATAACTAAAATTATTATAAAATGACTACAATGAATTAAATTGAACATATATAGGTATTATGTATATATTTTTACCTAAAACCAATTGAAATAAAATAAATAATTAATTAAATAAAAAGTCTGTTTTAACCAATAACTCAGTGTTTTTCACTATTCATCAAAAATTGAATGTTTTCAGAAAAATACCATAAATTCACCCTAAGATAATTTTGATATTCCGAATCCAAAAATGAGTTCTATTTTACCAAATTAAAAACATATAATATGAATAAATTAATTTAAAATTAATTCTTGTTGTCAAAACAAATAGCGTGTTTTTAAGAAACAATAACTATCAAAAGATTGACACTTGTTTATGTATAATTTCAATGTGAAATTAAGTCCAATGAACAACATTAGATTAAAGGGTAAAAATATAATCTAATTATACTTCCAAAAATTTTAAATATATAATTCAACACTATAAATTATTATGATTAATAAAGTTGTTTTTAGTTAAAATATATTATTGTTCACTATTCATCCAAATATGAAAGTTATCCAAAAAAACACCAAAAATTTATTGAAAATAAATTCTTATGTCCTGATTCTAATGAATAATTTTATTTTGTCAAATTTAATAAGTAAAAGTTTCAAATATTGGGTTTAAAAAGGGTTTGCCATTAAAAGGCGATAAAATTTCATTATTTGAAAAATAATTATTTTATCTGAAAAAAATGAATTTGTTCTTACATAATGTCTAAGAAACTCATAATATGGATTCTAAAATTATAAGGATTATATAATGTTCAAAATTTAGTTAATACTATTCCTAATAGCTTTTGAATGGCTAGTTTGGCAAGTCAGGATGCGCTTGATCTCAGTGATGCGTGTAGTGCAAGTTATTACATTATATTGAAGAAATAATGTACTATGAAATATTGGGGTGTTACATTATCCCATCCTTCAATAAATTGCGTCCTCTAAATTTGAAATTCTTTTCGATAAAAAAGGTTGAATGTAGAAAATTCCTTTATGGGAAAACCCACATCGGAAATTGGGTTAATAAAATTTAGTCTTAATAAGAGGAAAAAGTGGAATGAAAAAGTCACCACCATATTAGTGTTTCAGATAGGAGAACTTTGGTGGAAATTATAGACACATAATTGGTGGAAAATCATAAATATTTATAGGGAGTGATTGAGGTCATCAATCATAAACAATTGTAGAATTTTGGGTCTAAAATCCACCAATCTATGATGATTTAAAATTCCATCGTACAGTATTAGGATAACACAATTTTGGTTTTAATATACCTTACCTAAAGTTTAAGAAATTATTTCTTCCAAGAATAAGATAAGGATATATATATATATACTTGACATGTAGAGTTTCATCCTTCAACTAGTTCCTATGACAAATTAATCTTTCACTCTAAATGATTTCAAAAAAAAATTCTATTTACCTCAATCGTATAAGGTTCCAAAAAAATGAATTTATAATTCATTTGTCAGACATTTTTTAAGAAAAAAATCTAAATTATACAAACCAGTACATCACGTAGTTCAGTCATAGGTGATTCACCTTTGTCTCTCTTTGGTTGGGGGTTCATGTCTCGCAGCTTTATCGGACGCGACTGGTTGTCGCCCGACCTCCGGGTTGTACTTTTTATGGCAATCCAAAAATAACCTTTACAATAGTATCCATTTTCAAACTTAATCCATTCCAGCCTTTAGAATTATCTGAAATACTTATATCCAAACTCTCATTCCAAATTTGATAAGGATGTTAAACATAATGAGGATCCTTTTTGCGAGGTAATAACATGTGAATGCCTTCATCATGTATTCTTTTACAACATCAAAACATCCTTAATTACCAAAATTATCCATATCTTATTCCAAAAACACTACGTCATTATCAGGACCATATTATGTATTAGGTTTCCTTCAACCAATTATTTTACAAAAAAGTGTATCTTACTATTGAGTCACTTTTCTTAGAACCATATACTCTCAAATCCTCAATAAAATAGTACTGCAGTATAATCCTTATTTATCTCCATAATTCATGTAACCAGTATACTGTTCATAAAACACTCAAATGAAATAATTCTATAATAACAACATATGAACACTAGTCTTTTATCTTCATCTCAGGTAGTATCATAACATGATTATTATCCAATAACATCATTTGCGGTATGCTCTTATGAATTAGATATTGATTTGTGTAGTGTCTCAACACCTTTCAGATGAAGCATTTTACATTTGAAAACATTTTCATACCCTTGCAGTCATGTACTTGGTGTCCTTTTTCTCCCCACTTATAATGACTCCCATTCCCTTCAAGAATTTACCAAGGTGATTCATTCCACATTTATCACATTTTAGAAAATCCTTTTATACCTTATTCCCTTTATCCATCATTATTTCTACCACCCTTTTCTTCTATTGATTCCCATAAAAGCCATAGGATTCCTAGAATTATTTACTGATCTTATGATACAATTTATTCATATGATGATAATACGTGGGAGACTACTTCCTTTATAAATTTTGTCTTAATACCATGAATTATATGACCCTTCTTACTCTTTGGATCATACGTATTACTGGAGTTCACATTCCTTCTACTTGGTTCCATTTCTATACAGTGGTATACACTAGGTCAGTTTATGAATTGAAATGAATAATTCAAAACATGTAAAATACCTAACATAAATTGAACTGTTTATGGACATAATCCATAAAAATATTTTCTTTTAGGAGTTATATACTAGTAAATCCTTCATAATGATTTGTAATGAAAATGAGAATTATCCTAAGCATATCCCCTGGGAGTGTTGTAACTAAGAGTGCATCAAGGCCAGTTTTCATGCACCAGTTCCCGTTCGAGTCTAGCTCAAAGGGGTGTTTCCAGATTTTACCCCTAGGTACATCTTTCCCAGGGCTGCATCCACCTGCTCGTATCCAGACAGGGATGTATTTTCTTGCAAAACTCACAAAATCACAACATTACCAAAATTCTAGGAAGTCTTTCTATACTAATCCTCAAAGTCTATCTTAGGGTAATGTACTCTAATCAGAGTTTATCTAAATATACTTTCCAAGGTTATTGCTAAACTTTCTCTAATACCAACTGTAATGCCCCGATCCTAGTTACCCAGAGTCGGTGCATCATTTTAATATATTGGCATGATTACGAGGAATAAAGTTTCGAAGGACTGATCAGTTTAACAGTCTTGGAAAATAGATTACATACATGAATGTTAAATTACACTTTAGGACATAAAAAACAACATAAATAATCCTTTATGAACACCATTATTCCCTCAGCATAACCCGACATATCAATCACAATACACTTCTTGGAATCTTGGGAAAAATCAAACATAGAAAGGGGTGAGGTCAAATGCTCCATAAGCGTAATCAATACAGCAGAAACTTTCATAAATAAGCTTAAGAATTTTAGGAAATGTATAACTAAAACAAAATCCCTTTAAACATTAACTTCATCATAACAACTAAAAAATAAAATTAAATATTGCCATTTATTATTCACATGGATATTCTACTAGTCGAATAATCACATGCAATATCACTAACCACTTTCTTAATGATGGAATGCATAATATCAGACTATCATAACCACATTTTCAAGGCCCTGTGCCAAGACTACAAATAATATGCCAAGACACTAGTTTGTCTCATGATACCTACTGATGCATCGAAGAGAAATAGAGGGCTCCACCCATCACTTACTAAGTCCAATGCATTCCCCATATGAAATGGTTTAAACATAACATAAACAATCATATTAAAACTATCATTAGAAATGTCAATAATTTATCCCTATATTATGAATGATATAAAAATAACACATCCACAGTCAAACATATCACAAAACCTTCAATACAATATGGAAGTTTTTTATCATAATAAATCATCTTCAAACAAGTTTAAAATCCATCAACAGATGTTGAAAAAAAAGATTTGTAAAACTCTTTGAGAAAAAAATCCATTTTTGTCGAAAACTTTTCAAAGTCACACAATTTTGTAAATAATACATTAAAAGACATTATTTTAATCAAAGATTCATTTACCAATTTTAAACTTTTCAAAGGGATTAACATTTTAGAAACATTCATGTCCATATAAATAATCCTTAAAAACCATTTTGAAGACATGGACAATAATGAGAAAGAATTAGAAGAATAAATATTTAAAGAATTTGAAATGATGTTTTAGTAAAAAAAGTCCTTTAAAAAGTCCCTTTGAAAAATCTTTCATAAAACATATGCATGGATAATAAATATGTCCCAGTAGATACTTACGTAAAAACAACCTCAAATAATAAAGATATTGTGAAATTAACCCTTACCTATTGGGTAACATACAAAACATACACCCCATGAAAGAGGTATTATAAAATTACTATGTAATCACACATAAATTAATGTGTATTACACAAAGAATACAATAATGTGAAGTACATACACCACACAAAATGTAATAGTGGCAATATGGTACGAATCTCACGAGAATAAGGAGTGAGATGAAAACCCTATACCTTGCACTTTCCTTTAGTAAAGGGTACATATTACCTCATGTATGAAAATAATAGTTTGTTATTAAGGTATTACAGAACTATATTAATATTTATTATATCATAATTTATTCATTCATTACTTTATACAACCCATTTATTAATAATTTACATTTTAAATTTACATTTCGGGTAACAATCGCTTTCTTTATCGTACGTGTTTTAACTTGTTAAACTTGACTGTATCACATAGATCATGATTTACGTACTTACAGAATATAAAACATGATTTATATATTAAATATATTTTGAATATAAATATGTATAATGGACATATATATGAAATAAAAAACACCGTTTACAGAGACGGTAGTCGGTACGTATGCATAAACACGATTTCCGTTTTCATATCGTAGTGAACGAAACTAAGTGAATAAGATATATGTAAGTACCTATATATATATATATATCCATGAGCATTATTATTTCATATATTATTTACTTATTAGTAATATATATTTTTATAATCGACGATTAATGATGAACGTGGAAATGAATCTTATTGCATCGTGGAGACGGTAATCCGTACATACGCACATGCGACAATATCATTTCCTTAAAGGTGTGGAATTGAATGGTATATTAATTTTACAAAGACATTAGCATGTTATTTTCTTTATTTAAATAAATATTACTCCTCATTATATCCATTAAAATAACAAAGTGTTAAATAACAAATTACACCAGGGCGTGGAGACGGTAAGCCATACGTACACACGCATGGTGACATTATCATTCATAAGATGGATGGGATAATGAATACACTTATGCCATATTTTTAATAACATAACAGTATATATAAGATACTGGAGTTAATATTTTATAATTTAATCAACAAAGAAAGAGTAAGTTGAAGTATACGAGAACTTGAAAGAGGGTGGCGAAATCATTACCTCTTCTTCGGGTTCTTTCTTTTGATTTGATAAAAATGGAATCATATATAGACTTTATGACAAAACTAGGGACCCTAGGATTAATTTTGGGAAGTTTAGAGGATATTTGGGCAGGTTTTGAACTATCCAAATGGCTTAGATGGTGTGAAATAGAGTGAAGGGGTAGTTCCCCTTTATAAAAGGGGTGAGGGGTACCATAGGAAAAAGTTAAAATATTATTTTATAATAAATTTATATTTGGTTTATAATGGTTCCAAATTGATTTATTTTGAGGTTAAGGTGGGGTTCGGTTGAAATACACACAACCAATAGGTTATATACATGTTTGGGTCCCATTATTAACCTTATCATTTAGTTTTAACTCTTAGTTAATTAGTTTGACATTTACCATATCTCTTTGTATTTTTATATTATATGGTTAATAAACATACTATAAAAGTTCAATAGACCACCAAGTGGTCCATTAATGATACACCTATCATGATATAAGTCCTTTTGAAGAACCATATATTTTTAGGAATAGAATATCAATTAATAATATAATATTTGTTTTAAAAACTCATTTATGTCAATTTTGACACTATTGGGTATTTTGTTGTTGATAAATTAATAACAGAATTTTTACTTAGAAATTAATTCTTATAACCAATTATAATAGGTCATATTAACCTATAAAATTATTATAATTTATAAAAAGTCTCCAATTACATTTATTTGGATATTTATAATATAAATTATCTTAATATTTCATTAATACGGTAATTACAGCATCATCATTGTGTCATAAATAAATCAAATTATTTAATGTCGAAAAATTAAAAATAAAGTACCATTATGTAATAAATCTATATATATTTTTAATTAATATTTATAATCGAATTTATCTTATGTATAACCCTATATTAGAAATGGTTTAGTTATTAAACATTGATTTTAACTCTTTTAACTCTCATGTGAATTAAATAATAATAAATGGACTAATCTAATCCAAGTGGACATAAATGATAATATTTTATCCCTAATGTTCTTTTAGATCGAGATAAATTTGTACAATACAATTAGGACATGTGTTATGGTAATATTAATATCAATATTACCCTTAATTACCCTATTTTTTTAACCGTGGTAAATAAAAGTAAAATGCTACTATTCACCAAACAATATTTCTATCTTATTGAACCAAATATTACTCCTTCATATTAACCGTGACTCTCGGAATTTCGAAATTCCCCTCACAAAAGTGGTAAAATTATGTTTTCTATGAATTTGCAAATTATCCTAGGAGATGGGTAAAAGACGGTGAAAAATTAATAAAAACTTGATATATCTAAAATTATTATAAAATAACATTAATGAATTAAATTGAACATATATAGGTATTATGTATCTATTTTGACCTAATTTTTTTTAAATAAAATAAGTAATTAATAAAATAAAAAGTCGGTTTTAACCAATAACACATTGTTTTTCACTATTCATAAAAAATTGAATGTTTTCAGAAAAATACCAAAAAATCACACTAAGATAATTTTTATATTCAAAATCCAAAAATGATGTGTATTTAACCAAATTCAAAATATAGAAGTTGAATTAAATAATTTAAAATTAATTCTCATTGTCAAAAGAAATAGCGTGTTTTTGGGAAACAATAATTATCAAAAGATTGGCACTTGTTTATGTATAATTTCAATGTCAAACTAATTAAAATGACCAACTTTGGATTAAAGGGTAAAAATTTAATCTAATTATACTTCCAAAACATTTAAATTTATAATTCCACACTATAAATTATTTTGATTAAAAAAGTTGTTTTTAGTTAAAATATAGTTTTTTCACTATTCACCCAAATATGATAGTTATCAGAAAAATAGTAAAAATTAATTGAAACTAAATTCTTATGTCCTGATTCTAAAGAAGAATTTTATTTCGTCATATTTAACATATAAAAGTTTCAAATAATGGATTTAAAAAAGGGTTCGCCATTAAAAGTTGGTAAAATTGCATTATTTGAAAAATAATTCTTTTATCTAAAAAAAATGAATTTGTTCTTACATAATGTCTAAGAAACTCATAATATGGAGTCTAAAATTATAAAGATTATATAATTTTAAAAATTCTGTTAATATTATTCATAACTTCTTTTTAACGACTATTTTGGTAAGTTAGGATGTGCTTGAACTCAGTGTTTCTTGTGGTGCAAGTTATTGTATAATATTGAAGAAATAAAATACTATGAAATATTGGGGTGTTACAACATGTGTCTCTCCTTATTGGTGAGGCCTAATTGGAGTGAAAATATGAACACTTTATGAAAATCAATTCCCCACATGAATATACTGATATAAATATAGAATGAGGGAAGCGGTATGAGCCACCTCTTATATAGACATAGAAGAATATTGGTGCATCCATTCATCAGTCGATGTAGTGATACGATCTGGCCTTCCAGGATAATCCAGAAAATTCCTATGAAATTCAATGAAATGAATATGTTTGTATCTCACGGCATGTGTTACTCTCACATAGTGATCCCTAGTTTGAAGAGGGATATAAGACTGATCCTATTCATTTGGAGTATGCCAGTAGTATTCTTCCATAAGAATATTACCCTTTCATGAGGCATGTGCATCCCTCACATGGTTAGACCTGACCATAATGAGTATATTATACCGATCATAGGCCTTTAGACTATGGTTGTAGATTTTTTTGACAAGTAATCTCCCTTCTCCGAATGAATGTACTACTCTCACCTGTTGATCCATGGTTGGAATCGGAATATGAGACAGGTCTGGTTCCCCATCCTTTATCATAATATTCTATTAATCTTCTTGGATGGGAGAAATAATGTGGGATTTATCTAGATAAACCACATGATAAAAATTATCATAGTGTTGAGATTATCATGATGTAGAAATATGAATATGTTCATTTCACTATATCTATGACAGTACCAGAATACTCTAGTGGATTTCTTAAGCAGTATTGAATATGAAATAATATTTTATAAAAGTATGATATAGAATATACACCTGTACATTTCTTATCTCCTCTATTTAATGAATGATATCTTCTTTTGGAGTGGGGATATGATCCCAGTTGTATTTTCCTTGTGTAACTATAATGTTTCTATCGACCTCATGCACAAGGGTAGTGATATGTGCCTCTCCCATGCCTACTATAAAAATATTCCCATACACTAGTTTCGAGTGAGTAGGGACATGGGCATACTAGATGAACACCACAAGAATATGCCCCTAGGATTAAGGAGTGGATGTGTGGATATGACCCCACCATTGGTTATCCAAAGAATATTGTGCCTGATGAGTCTTCCTTGATTAATATACATGGGTACATGAGGTGGAAATATATTAGGTGGTACCATTAGTACAAGAATGATAGGTAGTAGTAGATGGAATTGGTGATATTTATTGAAATGATCTATCCTTGGAAGATCCATAACTGGGAGGGATCCATAGTTGAATCCCTAGTCCACTTTTATTAGATACTAATAGAGGTGTCCATCACGCTCCATGTATAATCTTATAACGTGAATGGTCCTTGTAATGAGGGCCACCTGCTTTGTTACAGATTTACTCATACAGAGTAGACTCCTCATTTCTAGGTTCTAAATACCCTCAAATGTAGCGTCAGGAGATAAGATTTTACCATACCAATCATATTACTAGACTATTTCATTCACCATATGAAATGGAATTTTTCAGATATGTGAGATAATTTTTTGACCCACTAAGAATTCATCCATAGAATGTTTTTTTGGAAATGTAACTAGATGAAGTTATGACCTATGATTGAGTTCATTTGTAAGGAGAGAAGTATATTAATTGAAGAAGACAACATGGAACATGCTCTCCATTTACTCAATGTCATATTCATGATGTGTTCTCAATTAGATATATATGTCTAACACAATTTTCCTTTTTTTTCAACATTCGACCATTCTACTTATGTTGAAATTTCAAGGAGTGTATGGACTAATTTCATAGAAACCATTGTCAGAAAAGATAAAATGAATAAATTATTTCATGATTATCAGTTTTGTTTGTGTTGTATATAAAAACAATGTTTCTATACTCTTAGTTACCTTTCTTCTTTCTATTTAACTGTTTCATGTCAGACACATCATTTTGTTTTCTTGAATAGATTATGCAATGAAAAATGACTTGACATAGGATTAAAATATCACTCTATTGTTCGAGAGACTCAAGTTGGTTTTTCTATTTTTATTTCTTAAACAATTCATGTAAATGGACCACTCCCGCAACATGAAAAACTCCCATATGAGAACCAAGAAATCGAACTTTTTTATATATTTTGAAGGGAATGTCGTGGCTGAATGATTACACATCAAGTTCATAATTTTTTCATTAAGAAGTGTAGATGGGTTTTTCTAGGGGGTCTATTACTTAGGGTTAAATTTTCTTAAAAATAATTTGGATTATGTTTAACCTTTTAAAAATTTCATAAAAACTCTCAATAGTTATGGCTTCCATAACTTGGTATAGACCTTCATTACAAAGACAGGTGATTGGTTGGGGTTTCAGAACTAAAGACACATTGGAACTCATGATAGAAAAGGGGATGGGTGTTCGGGATCCTAACCCAATTTTAAGGAGAAATTATTTCCTAATATGGGAATATTATATATATTTAGTATTCATTCATTATTATATTACAAATATCGATATGGAACATATTACGTTAGAAAAATTATTCCAGATTGAACTATCTTATTTGTGAAGGGTATTATTTTAGTTATCACAGTTTTATGTATCAGAGGTTTTTCATCCATTTATTATTGGTAGATAGCTTCCTATATGTTGAAGCAGTATAACAATGTACATAGGAATTTTCTATCATGTATGGTCACAATTAATATTTAAACAATGAAATTGAGCTATTATGAGTCATCCTAAGTATATTTTTATATAATAGTAATTAAAACCCCAACAGTTTGTTATGATAGTGCTGATTTAAATCTAGTGAAGAGAACATGTAAGTGGTGGCACTGAGGCACTATATATTTGATATCAGACCTCAAATTTTCAACCAATGTGTCCTGGTTATGGATGTGATTAGAGACATTGTAGTTTAGTCTTCTGTTCTATCTATTGGTGGATGTGGGGAAATGATCAACCCATGGGAGAGATTGGGTGCTAATGGTTGAAATATCAAATAAAAGGGGAAACATTCATCTTTGTGACTATTTATTTGTGCTTAATGATATAAATGGTCCCTACATATTCTAGTTGTAATATGAATTTGAGTTTCCATATTTCAAGAGGTTGGGTCAATCATGATAATGTTTCCCCTATAAGTGTAACATTTCATTTTATATCGTGGATTAGATATTTCACATAGAGGTTTCCATTTTGATGTTTTTTATGGAGATCAGGACATACGAAGGAATCCTATGTTTCCTGGATATAGAAGGAATCAGAGTAACCATAGTTATGTTTTCCTCTACGTCCACTAATAGATGAAAAATATAGATGTGACAATGGGAGGGGTGGCGTATCAACGGTTGAAATGTCAATGTCATGGGTAAACTTGTGCTTAAGTGATTATATATTTGAGCTTGTACAATAGAAAGACATCATATGTGTTGTTGATATTGTAGGAATCGGAGTTCTAGTATTTAAATTATGGAGAGGCTTACACACTAATGTTTCCTATATATATATATATATCATGTTGTATTATGTCTTTAGTCGATGTTTACACAATGAGGTTTCACTTTGGAATCTTATTATGGTTATTTGGGGATAATAATGAGTCCTACATATCCGGAATATAGTAGGAACAACATAATGGTAGTTTATTTATCCACCCAGTTCACTGGGGGTGAGGAAGAATGATATTCCCTTGGCTGTATTTGGGATTCGATGGTTAGGATGATTGAGTTGAGGAAGAAACCCCAATGAGATATCTGTTCACTTGAACACATAACATAGGAAGGAATCATATATATCTTTTTTATTTCATGAATCAATGTCATTGTAGTTTTCTATATTGGGGCCTACATAATAGAGTTTCCATTTATTGTGGAATATATCAAATTATGCTAATGATCAATTCGTACACACCGAGGTTTCCCTTCTATGCAGAACACATCATATTATGTATATGATCCAGGCTTAAACTCTAAGGTGTTTCTAATATTGAGGCATATCATATTATACATCTAATTGGGGGAATAAACAAAAAGAATTCCCTGATATGTTGGGGATACAATATCTAACCAATGAAAATCCATGTGATCATTAAATATATACTTACTGTGAGAAAAAAAGGATTGAAAATAATTTGTTTTATTTCAAATTGATGTGGGACTTTGGTTCTATGATGACCCTTGGGATGTATCATATAGATCTCAATCCTTTAGAATACATCTTATGTATCATGTTTATACCAGGAATTAGAATTATTGTTGTTCAGTTGGATGGGGATTATACACTAATGTTCCACTATATGAAGAAAATAAATTATTATGCTGCTGATATGGGTATACACATTGATTATTACCCTATTTTCAAAACATAACATATTATTCTGATGATCGGGGTTTGCACACCGAGGTTTGAATTCTATGAATAACAAATCAAATTATTCCCTAGATTATGGTGAACACACTGATGTTTCCCTTTCAATGTGAAACATATCATACTATGTCAATGATCGAGTCTTACACAGAGTGGTTTCACTAATATTATATTCATATAATATTAAGCCTCTGATTGGGGATTACACAATAAGGTTTCTATTATATAGTGAATATAAAGGATTTTACCATTAAAACTCAATAATATCATGAATGATATAGTCAATTTTTGAAACTGGGAATAGAAAATAATTCGTTTGATTGCATGTACATGAGGAACATTATAGATTAGGCATCCCTTGGGATGTTTTATATGGGGCTCAGAGCATGGGAAGGTGTTTTATAAATCTTGGTTACACCAGGAATCATTATTCTCATAGTTCATCTTGTTAGGGATTAAACATTATGGGTTCCCTTGTTTGAAATTAATATCATATTATGCTATAGACCATGGCTTACACATAGAGGATTCCCAAATATTGGAATCTGATCAAGGATATCACATCTAAAGAGATATTCTAGACATATAAATATTTATTCCATGACATGCCTAATAAAACCTCGATGTTTCTTGATGTATATTTCATATTCTATTCTTCTATGTCTAGTGGATTTAGTGTGACATGGCCATGGATGACTATAGATAATCTTATTTCTTGCATGACATGACCTAGGTAAATCACATGAATGATATGACTTTTCATGGAGACCATATCAAGATCTTAGGTAGGAATTCCCTGTGTCATTGGAAAATCAAGATTTAATGATTGAAAATATTCACATGAAATTATTGTATTTAACTTTAGGGAATCACAAAAACTGACAAACATTCATAGAGGGCATCTTATGATCATGAAAAATAGGTCTAGGTGTCATTACGAGTTCTCAAAAATTGGTCCTCGAATCTTCGTGAGACCTGCATGACATGTCATGGTGATATCATGATATCTTCATAATAATACTAGAAGGATTTTTAAGATATAGTTAGCAGGATTGGAATGTGCTGTGAGAACTGATGGGAAATCCAAAAGGGAATTAGAATACCTATTTGATACACACCTATGACACTTCATATCATGGGTGAAATTTCTATAGGATAATGCTAGATCATGATGGTGATCCGAGAGGACATGTTAAGGATCAGGACGCATCACAATAAAATGTTTTCATAAATTAATTACTTATCCAGAGGACATGACAAGATCCAAATTATATTTTAAAAGGATGTCACAAGATTTGAGGCTCAAGTTCATTTGTTTTTTCATAACCTGAATGAGTTATGTGATGTGCATAAGGATCAATGATTATGTCATTCCCATTTTTCTCCAATTTCATTATCCCTTTATTCAACTTATTATTATGATATTCCATATATTTATTAATCATTTCTCTATCATTGATTTTTGGTGATGAAATAGATATGTAAAATATTCTTCATATAACTTATCAAAATCACATTATGTGTGCTGAAATTATCACATGAAGTTTACAAAAAGATTTAATAATCACTTACGTAATTTCATGGCTTATACGTAGATTAGAACCATTATGATCTCAACACTTAATGTCTTGAGAAATTCTATTTTAATTATGGGTTCTCTAGTGCCATGATACAAGTAAAAATCCCCCTTTTAATGATGTGAAGGGTTATTATTGGCCATACCTCTACAATTATTCCCAATATTGCATAGCACATATCGTGAAGCATCAGTGGGAGTATGTGTCTGGATTAGTAGTTACACATTTTTTAATTTTCATTTCATTGATAATCCATGGGGAATCACATGATTTAAATCAATTGTGAGAATATACCATCAAATACTAATTTATTGGATAAAGGAAAATTATTGTGGTGGTGAATAATTACGAGGAAGTAAAATTAATCTTTCTTAAGTCCCTGAAAATTTTTCTGGTAGCCTTCATGTGATCAGTATTCTTTTGGAAAGTATTTATCGTGATTAGAAGTGTCTTTTTTGGGAATTGTTTTGAGAAAAGTGTGGGTTTACATGTGTATTCAATGATATCGGGCTTACATTCCATGGTATCTAGAAAATCACCATGGAATAACACATTCATTTTATAACAATATGAAGTTCTCAACCTTTCCCTTTTTAATTCATTCTTCATTTCCCAACATTTTGTATTTCTATTGAACATGCTTGAGTTATGTAGAATACAATAACTCTCCCCATCAAGGATGCATCCCATGAACAACAATCTTTCATATGGTTATGCACTATCATTTCTTGGAAAAAACCCATGGTTCTTTATTTGAAGCGGGATGGAGAGTGTAAGACTACATTGATAGGTCTAGGATCCTTAATGTGGTATTTAAAACTGAAAGAGGCTCTTCAATTTCCCCATTAATTTCCCTATATAATTTTAATGTCCTTGAGATCCCATGATCCTTCAAAATTGTTTTAGATGAAAATCACTATTCTTATCGGTGAATCATCACTCGACCAAAAAAGGGTGGAGGGGTGATGCAAGATCATTGGATGAAAAATCCATTTTTTGATTTGGATCCAAATGAGGATTTCAAGAATGTCGAGAAATGTCAGGGGATCATTGTGTGATGTAGTTGACAAGTTCATGGGTTCTCGTGCAATGCGGCAGACATGGCGTCATAAGCTTGTAGTGTATCACGATCTATATGGATGGGTCATCTGATATTTACTACTATAAGTGGATCTTTCAATTTTGATGTTTTCATCATATTTATTATGGTTTTCTAGATGCTTTTTCTAGAATTGGCCGTTGGGCAAGTCACATTACTCGGGTGGTTCTCTTTATGCATTAGTAAAATGATTCACAAATGTTTAGGATTCTTTTGCAAGACCATAATGGATTATCAAAGTGGATCAATGAAGTCTTTCATAGGTTATAAAATACACATGAATCCTTCATGGGACATTATGAATGTCTCACAATCTCATGAATTTTGGTCGCTTATGTGATCTTCATGTTCTAGACACCATTTCATTTTAGTAAAGTAATAGCATATTATGGTATTTATTCATTTTTGGAATCGTCAATTCTCATTTGTTGGGCATCAACATTGAAATTTCATGATTTTTAAAAAATTCATCTACAAATATTTATTTTCTTCATTACTAGAATTATATAAATAAATTTTATACATTTTTTTTTCTATTGATATCTGTGAATGAATGATAATTTTCTAAAAACCTTTTTTGATAATTTGTAGAGGAGTGAAAATTATTTTCCACTTCAAAAATAATTTCAAATTATTTAAAAAAAATTATATTCATGGAATTATAATGGGAATGATGGGATTTTTAATAATAGATTTCATTTATAAATTTAATTTTTTTTATTAAATTTGTCATTGGAAATGTGGAATGAACCCATGATATTAAGGGGATTTTATGCTAAATGTGATACTACTATAGGTCTGTTGGATTTCCTAAAATTTTCCATCTATCATTATATTCCCTCATAAAATATTTATGTTAAAATAAAACTTATGAATCATTTAGGAAAAAAACAATTATTTTGAAATGTTATTATATTTTCGAATTTAATGTGTTTAAAAAATCATATTTATTTTTACATGTTTTGAAAATTATTTTATATTGTTTTATATTTTGATAAGCCAAGATAAATATTTTTTAAATGTATTTATATGATATTTTACGATTTATATGAAAGATATTGTTGTCAAAATATTCTTTTAATAATATATTTAAAAATAGATTATCTATTTTTAAATCCCATTTATATACAATTTTAGCATCATCCTTCATTTTAAATTGATTTTAAATCTCATATTAGAATATATAAAATTGTTTTTTGTTTAAATATATCTTTATAATTAATTTAGTTAGTTTTATAATTAATAATTTTTGGAATATTTTATATAATATATGGATTCTTTACTAATATTCCAAAACCTATACCAAAATGAGCCTTGGATGTGTAAAGGACAATACATTATTCAGTTACATTTTTAAAAAAATCCAATATTTTTTTCATTGAATTTGGAATCATGAGCCTCATGATATTTCATATATCATCTATCATCAACACTTTATGTGGAGGGTTTATAATAATTTTCCCCATCAGAATTTTACTAAAAACATTTAACCCCCTTTCCCAAAATTAAAAAATTATTTGTACATAGGACAGTTTCTATGTAATGTGATACACTATTCTTAGAGGATGTTTCAATTTGGTTAGAGGACAATATCTAGATCTTATTGTATTGATGAGAAAAAATTAAAATCTGATTATAAAATTATCATTATTTATAAATTTTTTATGTTCTATATTATGGTGATTCTAGATTCTCCAATACCATCATTATCTCTAAACACAATGTATTGAGGGATTTATTCTTATAATCTAATAATCTAACCATATATTCCAACCCTCAATTTAAGTTATCTATATGTTCATAATAATGTTTTCTTTAATTTTGTTAATAATTTTCAATGATCATTACCTTATATTTATTAAAATCTACATGATAAGCATTGAATTCCATATAAACACTACTCAATTTTCAAGGGTACATAATGCTTATACAAAGACTATATCAAATATTTTTCCTAAAAAACATTATTTCTAATTATATAGTTACTTTATCATTTCATTTATTTCTAAAATAGATTTTATCATCCTTTCAAGGTGTAGATATTTGAAAGTGTTTCATTTTCCATCTTTTTTATCAAATACATATTCTACGACATTATAAAATCCATCCATATATAATCATTCAGGATAAAGAACATTCATATCTCCAACAATGAAATTTATATATTCATTTGTAGCTTTCATCAGTTTATAATTTAATTAATAATAATTTTCACTATGTGATACAACATCATCAGTACCTATGTATTTCATCAGAAGAACCATCATCAAGATAATTTTTTCTTCTTACACTGTATATAATAACGTAATTTAGCGGTGACACACTATTGATAAAAATATTATTCTTCATCATTATTTTATCTCTCTTATTCTGGTTATTCCATGTCTTTGTAGAAACCTAAATATTATTATCCTCATGATTAAATTCATTTATTCTCTATATGTGATTGGTAACTAATTTTCTAAAATCTCCACTTCCTAAAATAATTATTGGATATTTAAATGAAATAATTATATAATTGAAATAAAAGATCCCTATGATAGATTTACCACTAAGAGGGGGGGGATCAATGGTCTATTTTTTTTGAATTCTATGCATTTAATTCGATCACTATAACTTTTTATGGTTCATGATCCACTCAGAGAAATCTCAATGTGTCTCCTCATATTTGGTATAGATTTAAAGTGTAAAATGTATGGAATCCCTACTCTTTACCATGATTTTAGGCACCACAACATTTATTATAACCTATTATATTATTATGATTTATAATGTTCTATGCATAAACATGTTACAGACCATAATTTTTTGTTATTTTTGTTGTGGTTGTCTAAAAAAATACAACTCTTCATCCTATGTTTATATGAACACCCAACCATTATCTATTCTCTATGATTGGTTAGATTCCCCCTCCTTAATCTTCTTCTTCTACGGGTTATAACATTAATAATATGCTCTTTATTCTTTTCTAGATATTTATATATAAATATATTCTTCAGTTATTCACTCCTAAACCAGTGAACACTGAACCTCCATCAAAATATTAATATATCAAAATGCCTATTTGTGTATAGTTCAAGATCATATATATAAAGTGATCAGTTTTTATGGTTTTTCTTATATTTTTTTTTATTTTCAATAGATGATCATGTCTTCCCAAAAATATTAAAAATTTTGGTTAATAGTTTTTTCTTTTGGTAGATGATGTCTTGGATTCAATAAAATATGTATAAATGATAAACATAATTTTTTCAATATTATTTTATCTAAAAATATACTTGCTCATCTCAAAATGTATTTTATTTGGAATCCCAACATAATTCTCCCATTTATGAATACTTTCATAGTGTATGACCATTTCACATTACCAATTATTCTTCTCAATATATGATGTGCCTTCTCACATCAATTAATTAAATATAAAATATGTTCATGAAAAAGGGATAAAATATCTTAATAAATCAAGAAACCTTAATCTATTTCATTTTATTTCCTTCTAAACTCTTTTAATTATTTCAATGTTGAAATTTACGGTGAATAACATGCAGGTACTATAAGAAATGATTTTTGTTTATATCGTTCATGTGACCAGTTAGGGTTCTTGGGATCTTAAGAATATATCATGTAAACAATTTATATCGTGTGGGTTATATATTCATCAGATTTGATGTTCCTTTTTCATAATGTATTCTCATGAAAACTTGGTCACATTCATTTCATGAAAATATCACGTGAGACATTCCTTCTACCTCTACAACCAGGCATCACATTACACATGTTTTACAAAGATTGTTCTCCTTTTAGAGAAAAAAAATATTAAACTCATTCATCCATTCATTAAACCAATACATGAATATATGGGGTCTATTTCATGTTAATATGTCCTGTATGATCTTACTATCCATCATGTGATCATATAACATGTATGATCAATTTTTAAAATAAATAGGGGATCTCTCATTGATGTTCCAAACAATAGCCTAATCCCTAAATGTTTTCTTTATACTTATAAGCATGGTACTCACATCAATTCCTCCTAATTTCCTGGAGAGTCAAACCTCATTTAAAATATAAATGTATCAGTGTATCTTAGAGATTTCACATTCAAATATCTTATCATTATTTTTTTTACATCAAAGAGAACATGTTATCACAAGATCACCTTTCAGGATCTCAATGAAACATTAGATTTAGGAAGTGATCATCGCTTGTTATTTTATTCAGTGCTTGCATGTGACTCTAACTCCTTATTAAATCATACTTTATTCAAAATAATCAATAGATCGCTATATTTAGAACCTAAAAAGGCCATTAGTGGATGAACTAGAATCATGTGTAACTTAAAATATTAAACCAGTAGTGCTGAGGTGTTAATATTAGTCGAGGATGAGTGGAGGATGAATATGAATAAGTTAATGTAGTTTTATCATATGATCAGTACTGATTAGGGGAATGTGTTATGTTCATAACTATTTTAATAATATCTTTAGTTTTGATCACTAGTTATAACACATCATAATATTCTATGTTCATCTTATACTATATAGGGAAATAAATTCCCTTAGTGGCTTTATGTGAGTATGTGGTCATCTCTAAGACACCATGCATTGTCTTGTAGCATCCTCCATGCTATGAACAATTTCTCTTATGCACTGACCCATGAGAACTTGTATAACTCTTTGTACACACTATCCAACCCATGCAGGTTGTAACATCCCAGGTAAATGAAGAATAAGAGATTTTCATATTTATTAATATTTTTGATTTAAATATTAATTTTACTTTAAAAGGGTTTCTATGTTCGATAGCGTACCCAATACCCAACAACGGGTATCTTTGAAATCATACATAACACACTAATAATATAATATTATTATTTTAAATGGTAGTTAACTCCTAGATTTTTTATTGGTGGGAATGAAAAAAACTAACTACAATATGATTATACATGTTTTCTAAACTTATTTATAGTTATCCAATAAAAGTTGGTGGCTCAAAATATGAATGAATCTAATTTTAAGCATTATTTACATTAAAAGGTCATTTTACCGCCTTTTAATGATCAACCCTATTTAAATATAGTTTTGGTCACTTTAATACATTCTATTTGATCAAATAAAATCCTTTTTAGAATGGGGATATCAAAATTTAATTTGTTTAATTTTTTGGAATTTTTCCGACAAAGTTCATTTTTAATGAATAGTGAAAATTTTGTATTTTAATTCAAAACTGCATTTTAATATAATTTATTTATATAGATAAATTATCCTTTAATTGTTTTTAGTGTTTAATTAAAATATATTTTTTTACCATTTAATCATATTTTATTCATTGGAATTAATTTCACATTGAAATTGGACATAAACATGTATCAATCTTTTGATAGTTATTATTTCATAAAAACACGATAATTGTTTTAACAACGGGAATTAATTTAAAATTAATTAATTTCAATACTATGTTTTTAATTTTGAAAAATAGACATCATTTATGAATTCGAAATATCAAATAAAACGTTGGATTAATTTTTTGTATTTTTTTGAAAAACATCATTTTTTTATGAATAGTGAAACCACTTAGTAGTAGTTAAAAAACTGACGTTTTCATTTAAATGAAAATTTACCACCTCAGTGAATTGAATTTCGAAAATCCAACATATATGGTTGTTATCCAGAAGTAAAATGTGGTTCAATAAGATGAATTTTTTTTTTGTGAATAGTAACTTTTGACTTTTATTTAACACGATTCAAGGTAAATTGGGTAATTCAAGGTTAAAAGAATTTTATAATAATTCAAAACATACCTTAACACTTGACTTAAACTTATTGGATGAGTAATGTCCGAACATGGGAATCATTGCGTCCATTTTGGGACACCATGTAGCCACTTATGAATGACAATGACACTTTAGATTAATTAATTTAATGTAAAGGAAAAAATGACATAAACAAAAATATTTTTGTAAATTAAGTTTTATATAGTGTTATATAAATTATAGTTTCTACTATAAATATTCATTGAAATTATAAAAATATTTTCTACATCATGGTATTTTTATTATAATTTTAATACATCAAATAAATTAAATTATTTATGACATAATAATGATGAAGTGTTTACCTCATTAATAAAATATTTAAATAAATAAGATTATAAATATTAAAATAACATCCAAAACCTGTTCAATTATTATAGGATGATATTATTTCGACTATTAGTCGTTTTATCATTGAATTTAATTATTTATGGACCTTTATAAACCGAATTTCATTATATAATTAAATAATATTATCACACTTTCCTAAAGAGCCCCTCCCCCCCCCTTATAAAAGAAGACCACTTCTATCCAATTTCTCAATCCTATAAAGCCTTTAGGATCATCCAAAATCTACTCAATTAAGCTCCCTACATTTCTATCCTTCTCATAGAAGCCTTAAATTAGGAAAAATGCACTTCAATAAGTCCTTTGGTTCACACCAAATGGAGTTACCCAGATTAAATGTAATTGTTTCTCTTTAATTGTTTTCTATTATTTTACATCTCCAACCCCTAAACTCTTTTTATTCCATTATTTTGTAACAACAACAGTATCCTAAATATACTAGGATGTTTTTATGAGAAGTATTCTAACGACACTTACACACACATTCATCTAATGGGTGAAGAACATAATTTTTCCGTGGATGGAAGACTAACGCCTCACAATACGATGATTGTTCGATTATATCCTACCGCCTCTCTTGGTGGCCATTATGATGGAACAATATTTATATATGATATATATTATGTTTCTATTTTCTTTATTCTTTTGTAATTTCCATTTATATCATACCTTTATGGTTTCCATTATGGGTAAATGCTATAATTTCATTTGAGGAAGTGCAGACTACCGCCCTCTCAAAGTGATATGACTCGTTAATGTCATATGTGGTACATATAAAGGATGGAGTTAATGATATTATTTATGATATTATATAGGGTAAAATATAGGAATTTTAATACTACTATGTATCATTATGGTTTAATTCAATTAAATATGAAATAGAAATGGAAGTAGCGTTCATGCATACATACGACTTACCGAGTACATGAACACTGCATTTCATTTCATGCCTCTAAATGTTATGTACTATTATAAATACATGTATATGCTGAATATATATGTTATATATTATATCCAAATCATGAATATTATTCTGGATATAATGAACATTTGTCCACATGAACAACATGTAATTCTAAGAAGTCCATTTTTTATTCAAGTACAAAATATGGACAAAACAATCACTATTAACGTAAATGATTAAATAATTTTTACAACATGGTAATAAGTGATATAAAAGGAATAATAAACTTTAAAATGGTTCTTAATAAAGTAGAAATTATCTTTATTATATTATTCATGAGATTAATTAATGATCGAGTCAAGTCAGACATTAGGTCAGGGAACTTCTTATCCCAATTTTTGTTATTTGGGTTGATATTCCCTTTCTTGTTTATGTCATTCTTTGATTATGCGAGAAATGAATTTCTTGGTATTTGTACTTTCTTTAGGTGTGATTATGTTGAATACACATAATAGATCTATTTTATTTACAAAATGATCTTTCTTAGGGACTTCGTCTAAATCTATTTTCATTGAGGAATATTTCTTTTAATACACGACATTCATTTATATGACGTATAAACACAATTGAATTTTCAAAGGGAATATTTTTCTACAAAGTGTTTTACTAAACGAAAAAAGGAATGTTTCTTTTATCGTATGCATTGACAACGACCTTTCCACCACCGAGAGTATTATTTGATCTTTGGCTTCCTCAACAAGTGGTAATGTTTTTTAAAGAAAATAAATAACATATACTATTTTATGTATTTTTGTATTCAAAATGGATTTGATAATGGATTTGATATGTCAATATATTTAAGTGATATGTTGTGATTGAAAAGTAGATATGTTTTCTTTCCATTATATTTGTTTTATGTCTTATGTTTTTATAATGGTACATGGACATTTGATGGGTAGTTATGAGATAAACCAAATGATGTGTGGTGCTATAAATACCAGGATGGGTGGTTAAATTATAACCTCCAATGCATTGGGTATAGAAGATGGTCGTATGGCTATTCCATTTAGTGATATGTGTGGAAGTCGATCTTATGGTTATTCCATTTATGTATGTTTATGTCCCAAGATACCTTTATATGTTATGTGTTCTTTATATGGGGTTTATGGTAATATTATGGTTACAAAAGAGTAAGTAATGATATTTTATTCAGTGAAGATTATTTAAGACTTTATAAAGGTGAAAAGTATTAATTATGATAAAGTATGCATATTTTACCTGTTGTTTTGAAAAACTAACAGTTTTCATTATTTTTTTATCCCTTACTGAGCTTTTTTATGCTCATCCCAAGTATTTGAAATGTTTTTCAGGGGACATAATTTGGAATAGGGTCAAGGATCAGATCAAGGAAAGGTCATGCTATCTAATACATGGAACTAGACATGACTATTTTTTTTCCAAAGTTCATATTTAAAAAAAAAATGGAAATTGAGTAGAAGTTTTTTACTTTGTAATCTTTTGAGATGTGATAGTTATGTCCTAATTATCTAAAACTATAGGACTCAAACAATCCTCAATGTGAATTATTCATTTAATTCAATATTATGTATGTTTTATGACTGCGTCCTTATAGTTGGTATCATAAGTTGGTTTAGATAACAATAGGATTTAAGGTATTGCTAAATAAATGTCCATAAATTAAATTATGGTAATATTGAAATGATTTATCATTTACAGATTACCCTATTGCTTCATCTATGTCTGTGTTAAGAGTACTTTTTCATAAAGGAAATAGAGCAGCTTTTCTGGGAAGGCATACATAGTAGAATGACCTTCTGAATCAGCAACCTGTGATGGTCGGAATCAAAATTGAACAGTTTGTTGTAGTGATGGCTCTATTAAATCAAATGATAAGTTGTGGTTTTGTTTATCGATGATATTTTGGTTTATTCAAAAAGTAAGGAGGAACATGAAAGTAATTTATGTGTTTTCATGCAAACCATAAAAGAAAAGAAACTATTTGGAAAATTCAGAAAGTGTGAGTTTTGGTTACAACAAATTTCTTTTCTTGGTCACAATGATTCAAAAAATGGCATAACTATTGATCCTACAAAAACAATAATTGTTGAATAATGGACAAGACCCATAAATATAACTGAGATTCATAGTTTTCATATATTGTTAGGTTATTACCAGAGGCATGTTGAAATATTTACACGGTTATCTAGTCCAATGACTAAATTAACTCAAAAAGGTGTTATGTTCATTTGGATAAAAGAATCTGATGATTATTTTCCTAAATTGAAAAGAAGATTGGTGAATGATGTAGGTTTAACACTGCCTTCTAGAAAGGTTGAGTTGGTTTTCTATAGTGATTCTTCATTGAAAGGACTTGGTTGTGTCCTTATGCAGAATGATCAGGTAATTTCTTATGCCCTACATAAATTGAAACACTGTGAGTTAAATTACCCTAAACATGATTTGGAATTTTCTGCTGCTGTTATTGCTTTAAAAATTTGGAGGCATCATTTGTATGGAGTGAAATGTGAAATATAAACTGATCACAAAAGTTTGATGTATGTATTCACTCAAAAGTAATTGAACATGAGATAGAGTTGATGGTTGGAATTAATCAAGTATTATGATTGCACAATCGATTACTATCCAGGAAAATCAAATAATGTGGCTGACGCTTTGACTCGAAAAGTAATTCTTCCTTAACTATGATACATTTGGAACAAGATCCTTCGTTTTTTGATTTGATGAACTTTGGCATAGAGTTTTTTGGTGGAGGAAATTATTCAATTTTGTATTAGGTGTCAGTGATATCATCTCTATCAGACAGAATAAAGCAAGAGCAGAAAGAAGACAGTGAGTTGCAAAAAAAGGTAGAGTTGGTTCCGAAGGGTAAGTTGCCCAATTGTAACATTGATAATAATTGTGTTTTGAGGTTTGGAAAGAGATTATACATGCCTTGTGATTCACAGTTGAATAATGAGTTGTTATGTGAAACTCATATTTCTTTGTTTTCAGTTTATCCTAGTAGTACTAAGATGTACAAAAATATTCGGGAGTATTATAGGTGGGATAAAATGAAAAGGGATATTTCTGATTTTACTATGATTTTTTTGACTTGTCAGCAGGTTAAAGCAGATCAGCAGTTACCAAAATTAATGCTTCAGCCTTTACTGGTGCCACACTTGAAATGGGAAAATATATCCATGGACTTAATTGTGGTACTACCAAAGAAATATCGAGGTAATAATGAAATCTGGGTTATAATTGTTCGATTGACTCAATCTTCCCATTTCCACCCTATTTGAGATATGTTGTATCTAGATCAAGTTTCTCAGTTGTATATTAAAGATATAGTATGGTTGAATGGATTTCCCATCTCCATTGTATCTAATCGTAATCCTAGGTTTACTTATAACTTTTGGAAAGGCCTTCAGAAGTAGTTGGGTACTGAATTAAATTCTAGTACAGATTTTCATCCTCAATCAGATGGGAAATCAGAACGAAATATAATGACCTTGGAGGATATGATACGTGCTTGTTCAGTGGATTACCAGGGAATATGGGACCAAAATCTTTCTTTGGATGAATTTCCATATAATAACAGTTTTCATTCTATTATACAGATGTCTCCATTTGAGGCAGTATATGTAATGTGTTGTCGAACTCCATATTTTTGGTATAAACTCGGTGAAAGGAAGCTGGTGGTACTAGAATTGGTAGAATAGATGGAAATGAAAGTCCAGTTGATTCATAAGCACATGAGAATAGCTCAGAGAAGAAAGAAAAGTTATGTAGATAACCAGAGGACAGATCTTTCTTTTGAGATAGGTGATCTTGTCTTTCTCAATGTTTCTCCTTGGAAAAGTGTGATGGGTTTTGGTAAGAAGAGATAGTTGAGTCTAAGGTTCATTGGACCTTATGAAATTCAAGAGAATGTTGGACCAGTTTCGTACAGAGTGGCTTTACCTCCATGTTTATCCCAGGTACACAATGTTTTTAATGTTTCGATGTTGATAAAGAATATGCCAGATCCCTCTCTTGTTTTTAGCCTAGAGGTAGTTCAGTTGGAAGATAATCACTCTTATGAAGAACAACCAGTACAAATTCTTGACCATATAGAGAAAGTGTTGCAGAATAAGGTAATTAACCAGGTAATGGTTTTATGAAAAAACCATATGGTGGAAGAGGCAATGTCTGAATCTGAAAATGATATGAGGGATAAATACCCCCACTAATTTGATAAGTGAATAAAAATTGCAAGGACACAATATCCAAAAGGGGGGAAGGATGTAACATCATAGGTAAATGAAGAATAAGATATTTTCCTATATATTAATATTTGTGAATTAAATACGAATTTTACTTTAATAAGGTTGCTATGTTCGATAGCATACACGATACGCAACAACAAGTTTCTTTGAAATCTTACGTTGCACACTAATAATAAAATAATATTATTATAAATGGTAGTTAACTCCTAGATGTTTTATTGGCGGGAATGAACAAAACTAACTCCAATATGATTATACATGTTTGTTAAATGTATTTACATTTATCCAATAAAAGTTACAGGCTTAATTTATGAATGAATCTAATTTGAAGCACAATTTACATTAAAAGGTCGATTTACCACTTTTTAATGGAGAACCCTCATTAAATATAGAATTGGAGACTTTAATACATTCTATTTGACCAAATAAAAAACATCTTTATAATGGGGACATCAAAATTGAGTTCGTGTAAATTTTTGGAATTTTTCCGTAAAAGTCCATTTTTTAACGAATAGTGAATCTTTTGTATTTTAATTCAAAACTGTGTTTTAATCTAATTTATTTATATTGTTATATTATCATTTCATTGATTTTAATGTGTAATAAAAATACATTTTTTCCATTTAATCAAATTTTGTTCATTTTAATTAATTTCACTTTGAAATTGGACATAAACTAGTATCAATCTTTTGATAGCTATTGTTTCTTAAAAACACGCTAATTGTTTTAACAACGGGAATTAATTTTAAATTTATTAATTCCACTTATATATGTTAAATTATGAAAAATAGACATAATTTTTGAATTCAGAAAATCAAATAATGTTTTGGCTTAATTTTTTGTATTTTTCTGAAAAACTTCAATTTTTGATGAATAGTGAAACCACTTAATAGTAGTTAAAAAAACTGACTTTTTCATTTAAATGAAATTTTACAGCTTCTTTGAATTTAATTTCAAAAATCTGGCATACATGGTTGTTATCAAGAAGTAAAATGTGGTTCAATAAGATGAAAATAATTTTGGGTGAATAGTAACTTTTTAATTTTATTTATCGCGGTTAAAGGTAAATATTATAATTCAAGTTTAAAAGAATATTATAATAATTCAAAATTTACATTAACAATTGTCCAAACTATAATGGATGAGTAATGTATGACCATGGGCATATTTGGGTCTCTTTTAGGACCCCATGGAGCCACTAATGAAATATAATGACACTTTAGATTAATTAATTTAATGAAAAGGAAAAAATGACATAAAAAAATCATTTAGTAAATTAATTTTTATATAGTGTTATATAAATTATATTTTCTACTATGAATTTCATTGGAATGATAAAACTATTTCCTACATGGTGGTATTATTCTTTTAATTTTTAGACATAAAATAAATGAAATTATTTATGACACAATAATGAATTATTGTTTACCTCATTAATAAAATATTTAAATAAATAAGATTGTAAATATTAAAATAAAATCTAAAACCTGTCCAATTCCTATTGGATGATATTATTTCAACTATGGGTCTTCGTATCTTCGACTTTAATGATTTTGGGACCTTTAGAAACTAAATATCATAAAATAATAAAATAATATTATCACACTTTACAAAAGAGCCCCCCCTTATAAAAGGAGACCACTTCTAACCAATTCATCACATCTCTCAATCAGTTTTTCTCGTAAAAAATATGCCAAATTAAGCTCCCAACATCCCTATACTCCTCATAGAATCCTTACTTTAGGTAGAAGGCACTTCAAGAATTCTTTTGGTTCAAACCAAAGGGATTTACCCAAATTAATGGTAACGTTTTATCTTAAATTGTTCTATTTTATTGTACTTATCGAACCCCTAATCTCTTTTTATTCATTTATTTTGTAACAAAACCAGTATAATAAATATACTAGGATTTTTTTATGAGATGAATTCGAACTATACTTACACACACCTCCGTCTAATCGTTGAAGAACATAATGTTTCTGTGGATGGAAAACTAACACCTCACGAAACGATGATTGTTCGATTATCTCCTCCCGCCTCTCATGGAGTCCATTATGATAGCAATGTATTTATATATGATATATATTATGTTTATGTTTTCTTTATGCTTCTGTAATTTCCATTTATATAATATATTTATCGTTTCCACTATGGGTAAATGCGATAATTTCATTTGAGGAAGTGCGGACTACCGCCCCCTCAAATTGAAATGAATCATTAATGCCATATGTGGGACGTATAAAGGATGGAGTAAATGATATTTTATATAATATTATATATGATAAATTACTATAATTATAATACTACTTTTTATCATTATGTTTTAATTACATTAAATATGAAATATAAATGGAAGTAGCGTTCATGCGTACGTACGGATTACCGTCTCCATGAACGGTGCATTTCATTTCATACCTCTAAATGTTATGTACTTTTATAAAAACATGTATATGCTGCATATATATAATATATATGATATCAAAATCATTAATATCATTCTGGATATAATAATCCTTTGACAACATGAAAAACATGTAATTATAAGAAGTCCATTTATTTACTCAAGTACCAAATATCGACAAAACGAACATTATTAACTAAAATGATTAGAAAATGTTTATAACATTGTAATAAGAGATATAAAAGGAATTATAAACACGAAAAATTTTCTTAATCAAGTATAAATTAACATTATTTTATCATTCCATATATTAATGAATGATCGAGTCAAGTCGGACACGAGGTAAGGAAACTTCTTAACCTAATTTTTTTTCTTTGGGTTGATCTTCTCTTTCTTGTTTTTGTCAATCTTGGATTATGTGTGAAATGAGTTTTTATGTATTTATAATTTCTTTATGTGTTCATATATTGAATACACATAATAGATCTATTTTATTTACAAAATGATCTTTGTAAGGGACTTCGTCACAATCTCTTTTCCTTAAGGAATATTTTGTTTTAATACACGACTTTCTTTTAAACGCTGTATAAACACCCTTAAATTTTTAAAGGGACTCTTTTCATTGAAGCATTTACTAAATGATAAAAAGGAATGTTTCTTTTAATGTAAGCGTTGACAACGACCTTTCCGCCACTATGAGTATTATTTGATATTTGGCTTCCTCAACAAGCCGTAATAGTTTTAAAAGATAATAAATACCATATACTCTTTTATGTACTTTGGTATTAAAAATGGAATGGATAATGGATATTTTATTTCAATATATTTAAGTGATATATTTTGATTGAGATGTGGAAATGTTTTCTTTCCGTTATATTTGTTTCATGTCTTAATATTTTATAATGGTACTTGGACATTTGACAGGTGGTTACGTGATAAACCAAATTACGGGTGGTGCCGTGAATACTAGGACAGGTGGTTACATTATATCCTCTAATGTATTGGGTTTGGAAGTCGGCCGTATGGATATTCCATTTAGTGATATGTCTGTATGTCGACCGTATAGTCATTCTATTTAATTATTTTAATGTCCCAAGTTACATTTATATGTAATGTGATCTTTATATGGGTTTTATGGTAATATTTTTGGTTACAAAAGGGTAAGTAATGATATTTTATTCAGTGAAGATTATTTACTACTTCATAAAGGTGAAAAGTATTACTTATGAAAAGTATTCATGGTATACCTGTTGTTTTGAAAAACAAACAGTTTTCCTTCTTTGTGTATCCCTTACTGGGATTTTTATGGTAATCCCATGTTTTTGAAATGTTTTTCACCAGACATAATGTGGAATAAGGTCAAGGGTGGGATCAATGAAAAGTCATTCTATCTAAAACATGGAACTACACATGACTCTTTTTTCCAAGAGTTTTTATTTTATGAAAAAAATATAATCTGAGTAGAAGTGTCAACTTTGTAATCTTTTGAGATGTAGTAGTTATGTCATAATTCTCTAAAACTCTAAACCTTAAAATATCCTCAAAGGGAATTGTTCTTTTAATTCAATATTATGTAAGGTTTAAGGTCAGGTCGTTATACAGGTTCCCACTAATGCCACCATTTTTTCCTCACAGTCTATTACACTCTTGTGGTCGAGCGAGGTCCCATAGTAAGGTCTATTGAGTTGGAACTTTTTTTTGAGTGGTTTTCCATATTATTATTTTATGTACTTGTAAAAACATCAGTTATTTCAAATTATGAAATAAAATATCAAAACAAATCTCACCAGAAACACTAAAAAAACTATTATTATTCAAATATTCATCATGAAAAACATAAATATAATTATCATGGCCTCATTGAATTCTTATTCATGATATTCATTAAAAATATATTGTAAACAATATTTCATAATTGACACATGTGTTTGACATTCAAGAATAGTTCAACAGAGTCACAATTTGATATTGTTTAATCTATTTATTAGAAAAAATGTTAATATGCTTCTTAAATAACCAATATGTCATAGCTAATTTAAAAATTTCATCTCTTAATTATTAGATTAAATATACTTCTCAAAAGAGTAATTTTTTCCCTCACAACTACCTAAAAAATTATATAGATTTATCCTCATTAATTTCCAAAGGTATACTCATAATCCTTTATATCCTTCAGAATATTTAATTAGATTATCATAGTCACATTTATTTCACATCCTTGAAAAATATAGATATATAATATTCTTCAATTCAGGTCCATAATGATTCACTACATATGGATCTATATCATTTCGTTTAACTTCTACATCAACCATGCTAGATTAAAATTTCTTTTAAACCTTCCATTACTCCAAATTTAATGACTTATAATATTTTGTTTTAATATTATATGATTTATTCCTTTACTCCTTCCAATTCATTTCATCATCATTCCACTCTTTCATAAAATTAATATTAAATTTTAATATCTATTCTTCTCAATAGCGGGAGATTTAAAGCCCAACAACATTTTAGTAGATGTGAAAGGTACAAAACTATTTATATTAATTTTAGACTAGTAATTACACCACTCTAAGAAAAAGATAATCCTATTATATTAAGGATTCATTTTTATTATCATCTATAAGGATTTGGGTATGTAAACAAAAAACCCTTTCATGGGGTTATCATAAATCTTAAATGGCGAGACAATATAGTTGGAAAGATAATTCATAATATGATGGTGTTAAAAGATCAAACTAATTCCATGAAGATAGATCTCAATCTATGATGTATTGTGTCAATGAAGATAATAATTATAGAGTAAATGTCACACCTAGTGCCGAATTACACATGTTAAAAGGCTATTATTAATAAAACTCCTAGAATTAGAAATGGTGTCAATATATTTATATAGGATAGGATAATATATCAGGTTGATTGAAATGAGATTTTTATCGATAATCTATCATAGATGAACCAAAATCACATTCAGTTACTCTATGGACTAATTATTCATTTCCATGATAATGATAATACACCTAATTAAAATCAAATACCCACTATAAATCATTATTATTGAGTTGTTACTAATATTCTATGTGTATGGGGGGTCCCCTTTATTATAAGCAAAAAATCGACCCAGAGGACTCAAAAACCCAAATTTCTTAATGATATTTAAAGCATCTGTATATTCAAAACCTATATCTAGCACATATATGACACCACTTAAACCATTAAATGGTTCAACCATTAATATAAAAATCACATTATCATATGAAATATACTCATATCAATGTCATCATAATTTTATAGAAGATAATGATGAGATTAAGTGAAAAAGAAATATGCAATATATCGGTTAAGACATCTGTATCTACATTAGGTATATTTCTTTACCATGCACCATTAGAAATTTTGACATGATATATTGGTTTGGAGAAAACAACATGAACATGGTGTAGAATGTTTATATGGGATATAGGTAGGTCAGGAAAATGCTACACTGCTCAAGTAGTGTGGAGAAGTAATAAGAGATAGTTTCCTTTTTTGATATATGGTGGGACGAAAAAATTGATTTATAATGACCCATAATTTTATCAATGGAATTTTGATTATTATAATTGTATGAGACATATTTATAAATTTTTTCATATATTAAAAAAATGATATATCAGTCAAAAAATAATCTAGTTATTTTTCTTAATATTATAGAAGGAAAATAAATAAATAAAATTAAGATAATGAGAATAAGAAAAGTTTTACATGCTCAATCCACTAGAATGACTACACTCTCCAACAATGATATAGAAATAAAACACAATGTTAATAATATAATATTAATTTTAAAGAAAAATGTATAAATTAACTTGAGAAAAAATATAACTTAATCGATAATAAATGAAATAAGTGGTATATATAGAAAATATGGATCCTATAAAATTAGAATAGTAATCCAACCATTGGAGTAGTAATAATACCTATATGAATTGTAATATGACTATTTGTAATGTAACCTTTCCTATTATTGTATAAATAAAATTTAGGTATCCTAAATTAAAAATATGATATATTTATTTAATGGTATATGTAAATAAATTTTATAAGAATTATTAATTAAGTGTTGTAATGTTTCTGAAATATAAATTCAAATTATTATTTTTAATTATTATAATATTTTAAAATTATATAAATTTTATTTAAAATAAATTTATAAATTATTAATATGTTTTATTAAAATTATATGTCAATATTACGTGACCACAGTAAATTTCTAAAAAGGGTCATTAAATCATTTAAAATATTAAAATCGTTATTTCATGATTAAATGATGATTTTATTTAGAAATTAAATTTATCATATTTAGAATATTATTTTTATTAAATGGATTTAAAATTTTTAAATCTATGCCTAACTAATTGTTTAGGGTGATTTTTTTGGTATTTTTCAAAAATAGTTTAATTTGTTGTGAATAATGAAATAATATAATTTGCTGTATTTAATATTAATAGCTATGTAAATAATGTTTTTAGTCATTGCTCGTGTCAGAACACGTTCATTTTAACTAGTCTAAAACATTTACATTATTTATTGAATGGAATAAATATTATTGATATTATTTATCCAAAATAATAAACTAATGAATATAAATAAAATACACATATCCTCTATTAATATCACCAATCACCATTATTCTACTACCACCTTCTAATCTTTTTTGGTTGAAAATATTCATCCAAAATCCCTTCATAGTTCTCTTCCACTCATCAAATATTTAATGGTCTCAACAAAAGACCCATCCCATTTTCCGTACGGAGGTTCTAAAGGAAATGAAATTCAAGATGTTAAATCCTAAATCCTTATCTTTTAATTTCTTAATTTTCATATCCACTCATCACCTCTACTATCTAATGATGCACGATACGTACAATGTCATATATATATATACTGAAATTTTATTGGAGTTATTTATTATCAATCATCAAATATCTCCTCTTATTTTTTTTCTAAAATAATGAATATCATCGGTGATATATCGATTCATCGCCATTAGGGATGGCGCGTATTCATTTTTCATTATGTCATTAATGAAATGTCATAAAAATATTTTTATGGTTATATTATATTTTTTAAATGTATATTAAAACATTTTCATTATTCTGGATGTAATATATAGACAAAATATTAAATAACACGAAACTAATTCATGATGATCAAAAAAAGAACAAATAAACGAAACAGTTATCATTAATATATTATAAAATTAATCATACTTATAAAAAATAAATGATATATAATAACATGTAATATTCTAGGACTTCACTAATAACATATAATTTCAATTATGGATATTTATGCCCATTTTATTGAAAATTTCATAGTTGTATACAACTAAAAACACTAAGAAACCGTGAAACCAGCTATCCCAGAATGATGAAATTAAACATGTCAACTCATTGAAATTGATATAAATTAGCATAATAAAATTACAAAAAAAATATAACATATTTTTAAATATGTAATTAATATATTTAATTTGATCATCTAGAACATTATGTACCAGTACGTAACCCATTCAAACATACCATAGGGGATATCTCTGTACCACTAAATTAAATTTTGATTATGGTTTCTCTCTATATTCTCATATATATTTATTCATTATTCATATATATATCTCAAATATTCATAATTTATGTTAAAAAAATTTAACTATCTGATCACATCTTTATATTATGGGGAATTAAAATTTTTATATGGTTAACCTCTAAATTCATTCCAATAAGCCAGAACTATAAAACGGATATTCTCCATTTCACACCCATGTTCATGTACAGAAAATAAATTATTTCCATCCTCTAATAATTATATAAGATAACTCGTTTGATCTTGAAAAACAATTTTAGTTCATTTCCCCTGTTATTCCACAAATAATTCATTTATCCTCCTTAAATAATCATTATTTTATTACTGAAAACTGCACTTAAGCGTGTAATATATAATGTCACCTAACAACTATATTTATAATTTACAATTTAGTGGGACATAATTATTCATGATCAATTTTTATTTCTCTTTTATTTGGAACACATATGAAGGAACATGTTATGATGGTTGATCCCATATTTCACTTCATTTCATTGTGTATTGTTTAGTATGATGATATGTCATAAATGTAATTAGAAAGTAATCCCAATCTAATTTAGGACATTGTACACAATGTAATATAATCTTGGAAGTTAATCACGACTCATGATTATGTCATGTTTCATATTGCATCAAATTTAATAAATTTACATGATGATATTATTCTTTATTGTAAATGTTATGCTTACTTATTTTTATCCATAAAAAATTCATATTATTTAATCAAGTTATACCTTTGACTCATGTGTTATTTTAATTATACATTCATACTCCATCACTATGCTTTTCAAATCATTTTATTTTATCTATATATTCTTTATATTATACTATGTAGATGTAGGAGCTCATTGGATGTTAGAAGATCATTATAATTATTAAATAAAAATGTTCAAATTTTTGGTATAATGGTTTATAATTACATAAGAAGTATTCAAAATATAATATACTATTAGATCCCTGATTTATATTATACATAAAATAATTTAATATTAGGTTTAAATGAAAAGGGATTCTATTCTTAGTATAAAATCATAGAGAACTTATTTTGGGTTATTAGGACTAGAAATGATTAACAAGAAACCTGGGTATAATTTTATCACTATGGATAACCTAGATTTAAATATCAGGAAACATGAGTTAGGAAATTATATTTTTTATAGGATATTTCTTATATGTTCAAAGGTTCATTTTTACATTATCATTAGATAATGATTCAATCCCACTATTCATATTTTTTTTACCTTTTCATTTTAAATGGAATGAAGTAGGAGATCCTATCCCAATAGTCAGTGTGATTGGAAATGTGTGTAGAGCCTTAATGGATTCCAAACCAAATTAGAACATGATCCATGGACGTCACAATAGTACTGGATCAACTGGCTCATGTTGTAATGCCACGACCCCAGAATCCAGTTGCTGGTGCAGTATTTTAATTCATTGAAACGATTACAAGGAATCAAGTCCTGAAGGCCCGATCAATTTAGTAGTCTTGAAAACAAGATACATACATAAGTTCATGAATACTACTTTAAAGAAAAAATCTTTACTTTATTCCATTAGAAACATCACATATTCTAAGATTATACCTTCAAGTCACTCATAACTAAGTTCTTCATATCATGCGAAAATGAAACATGAGATATGGGTTATCTCAAATGCTCAGTACGAGTAAGCAATATAGTGGAAGATAACATAAACATTAGGAATTGTGAATAATTTAAAATAGATGACATTAAAAATAATTAACATGATCACTTTATGGTAGGAATATGAGATGAGTAAATAATTCCATAATAAACCATAGTCATGGGTATTCAACAAGTCGAATAAACATATGAAATATCAATATCTAATATCATAATTATGGAATGTTTAATTTTGTACATCATAAACATATAGTCAAGGCCTTGTTCCAAGACTACAAATAAGATTTTGTCAAGGCCTTGTGCCAAGACAATAGTTTGTCTCATTAGACCTACTCATGCATCGAGGAGCTATAGCAGGCTCCACTCATCACTTACTATGTCCAATTCATTCCTCATATGAAAATCTTTAAACATAACATAAACAGTCGTATTAAAACTAGCATACAAAATTTCTATATTTTAACCACAAACAATGAATGGTATAAAAATACCACATCCACAGTCGAACATAACTCATTTAATAAAATATGAAATATTGTATAATAATATATTAACCTCAATCGGGAATAATGAAGGATATTAACATAGATGAAAATAATCACCAAAACTATTTGAGAAAATATCCCCCTTGTTCTAGAAAACATTAAAAAGTCACACTATTTGTCAAGAAGCCGTTGGAAAATAGATTTTTGAATCAAAGTGTCACATAAGACTTTGAAACATTTAAAAGGAATTTTAAATTTAAAACATTAATGTCAAAGTATATAAATCCTTAAATTGATTTTTAATACATGGAAAGTAATGAGAATTATTTATAATAATAAATCTTTAGAACATTAAAAATGATATTTTAGTTAGAGTTCCTAACAAAAAGAGAGACATTTGAATACAAATAATTAATGAAGTAAAAACGTGATAATATCATGAGAATAATGGGATTCATGATATACTATGTCAATGTACATTATTTACACCATATAAAAGTTAATTGGTGTATAAAAACAATGAAGTCTCAGTAGAATGTAAATTGAGATGAAATTTATTATAAAGACCGTATCCTTAGGTTAAGGATAAATAAATGACATAATTATTTTTGAAAAATATAAATACACTCAATATGATTTGATATTAAGTTTAATACAATCACAGTACATTCACACATATTCTTGTAAAAACAAAACCAATGAATTGGATGTTTAACTCAATAAATGGATATTGAGTTAAAATTACTCTTATCAAGTTCTTATCTACGACTTGAGAATTTATCAATGGAGTGATTTTGTGTATCCAAAGTATATCCATAAAAAGAGGATTGGAAATTACTACACAAATAATAAATAGTGATTCCACACATAATCACGGAGTAAAATAATCAATGAAGAATGTGTAAAGCCCAATGAGTGGAAATTGAAATTGTAAATTCCATTACTGATTTGGTAACATATGAAAAAAAAACCCATGAAAGAAGTATCATACAATGAAAATGTAAATACCCATAAATTATATTATATTTAAAAAATAATAAAATCAAATTAATTACATACTTCACACAAAATGAAATTGTGTCCAATATAGCATGAATCTCACAGGAATAAAAGTGAGATGAAAAACCCTTACTTCTTTGTAATCAATCGAGTTATATGAACAAAATTTAATAACCACAAAATGAATCACTGAATACCATGATTACAAAGAGAATAATTATAATGTATATAAAATTAAAGTAACAAATACACCACATTCAATAAATAAGTGGGGATCAATGGAAATCTCACAGAATTAAAAGTGAGACAAGAAACCCCTTACCTCAAGCCCGACTTGTCTTGTATGTTCCTTTTTTTTCTTGATAAATAAACATAAGTTAGTTTTTACTTGATTAAGAAAATTTTTCAAGTTTAATATTCCTTTTATATCACTTGTTACCTTGCTATAACAATTAGATAATTATTTGAGTTCATTCTGGATATTTTATCGATGTTCACAACTTGAGCCAAAAATGAACTTGTTATAATTACAATTTTACCATGTGGTCAAAAGTAAATTATCTCCAGAATGATATACATGATTTAGATATCATATATATATATATATTATATACATTATATATTTCTATTTATAATAGTACATAACATTTATAGATAATAAATGAAATTACCATTCATGGAGATGGTAAGTCGTACGTACGCATGAACACTACATATTTTCTATTTTTGTATTTTAATGGAATTAAGACAAATTGATAAATAAGTATATTATAATTCACTTATAATATCATATATAATATCATTAAGTACATTCTCTATACATCCCACATAATTCATTAACGAGTCATGTCATTTTGACGGGGCGGTAGTCCGCACTTCAACAAATGAAATTATCGCATTTTACACATAATGAAAACCAATAAATAATGATATAAATAGAAAATAGAGAAGCATAAAGAAAAATAATAATATATATATCATATATAAATACAGTTCCATATTAATGGCCACCATGAGAGGTGGTACGAGATAATCGAAAAATCATCGTTTCGTGCGGTGTTATTTTTCCATCCACAGAAACAATATTTTCTTCATCCATTAGATGGAGGTGTGTTTAAGTGTAGTTATAATAAATCTCATAAAAACATTCTATTATATTGATGATACTGTTTTGTTTATAAAATAATGTAATAAAAAGTTTTTAGGGGGTTGGAAAAGTAAAATAGAACAAAATAAAACCAAAGAATTTAAGAGAAAGTGTTATCTCCAATTTGGGTAACTTCATTTGGTTTGATCCAAAAGGACTTCTTTATGTGACTTCTACCTAAGTAAAGGCTTCTAGGAGGAATAGTGGGATCTTGAGAGATTATTTTCATAGGGGTTGGATGGGCCATGTGGCTTTAGAGGTGTGTGGAATGGTTTATAAGTGGTGTCTTATTATAAGGGGGAGGGACTCTTTAGGAATGTGTTAAAATATTATATTATTATATAGTGATATTCGGATTATAAAGGTCCAAGACTAATTAAAGTCAAATATTATATGGGACATAGTTGAAATAAAATCATCCAATAATAATTGGAGTGGTTTGGAATATTATTTTAATATTAACAATCATAATTATTTAAATCATTTTTTAATGAGTCAAATACTACATCATTATTGTGTCATAAATAATTTAATTTATTTTAAGTCTAAAAATTTTAAATTTTTTTACCATAATGTAGGAAATCATTCTATATTTTCAGTGATTATTTTTAGTTGAAAATATGACTTATATAACCCCATGTAAAAATTGATATACTGAATGATATTTATTAATTTCATTTTTATATTTCTTTTAATTTAATTTAATTAAAGTGTCATTATCATTATTAAGTTGCTCCATGGAGTCCCAAAATATAGCCAAGGATTCCAATGGTCTGACATGAGTCATCTAATAAGGTTAGAACAAATGTTATGGTAATTTTTTATTACTAAAATATTCTTTTTACCTTAAATTTCCCTATTTACCTTTAACCGCAGTAAATAAATGTCAAAAGTTAATTTTCACCCAAAATTATTTTTATCTTACTTAACCACATTTTACTAACTAATAACAACTTTGTATCTTGGATTTTTAAAATTCAATTCACAGATGTGTTAAAATATTATATAAATGAAAAAGTCGTATTTTTAACTACTATTGAGTGGTTTCACTATTCATCAAAAAGTGATGTTTTTCAGAAAAATACCAAAAATTAAGCCTAATATATATTGGATATTCCAATTTAAAAAATGATTTCTAATTTACCAAATGTAAAAAATAGAAGTTAGATTAATTGATTTAAAATTAATTCTAGTTGTCAAAACAAATAGCGTGTTTTTAAGAAACAATAACTATCAATAGATTGACCCTTGTTTATGTATAATTTCAAAGTGAAATTAATTCCAATGACCAAAAATGGATTAAGGGTTAAAAATAAAATATAATTACATTTTAAACCCAATTTTAAATATAGTCTAACCATATAAATAATATAAATTAAAAGGCTGTTTTGAATTAAAATACATTATTTGTCACTATTCACAAAAAAATGAATATTATTTGAAAAATACCAAAATTTCATCCAAAGTAAATTATGATATCTAAATTCTGAAAAAGAATATTTTTTTTTCAAACGAATATGTAAAAGCATAAAATATTGGATTTAAAAAGGGTTCACCATTAAATGGTGGTAAAATAGAATTTTTTAAAGAAATTTTTTATCTGAAAAATTGAATTTGTTCTTATAATATGTCCAAGAAACACATAATAAAAAAGTTAAAATTATATGGAGTATATAGAATTAAAAATCATGTTAATACTATTTATAACTACTTTTGAACGTCTAGTTTGGTAACTCGTGGTGCGCTCGAACCTGGTGTTGCGTGTAGCGCAAGATATAGAATTTAATTAAAATAACTTATTATGAAATCATGGGGAGTTTCATTCTCCAATACCTCAATAAATTGAATCAACACAATTTTAAATTGTACTTCAAAAATAAAAGGTTAAAAATAGAAAAACACCTCTGTGGAAAACCCACATCGAAAATTGGGTTAATAAAATTTATTCTTAATAAGAGGGGAAAGGATATGAAAAAGTCACCAGTAATTTATGGTCTAGATTTGGAGAACATTGGTGTAAATTAGAGACAAATAATTGGAGTAAAAACATAAATATATATAGGGTGTGATTGAGGTCATCAACCACAAACAATTGTAAAATTGAGGTCCTCAAATCCATCAGTCTTTGACGATTTAAAATATCACCGATTCAACAGAACATGAATTATTATGATAAAACATTTTTGGTTTTAAGATACCTTCCCTAAAGTTTAATAATTAATTTATTCATAGAATAAGAACAAAAAATATACATGACAAGTAGTGTTTCATCCTTTATCTAATTCTTACTACAATCTCATCTTTCACGACAAATTTTGAGTATTAAAGATGACTTGGTCAAACCTGAAGCGCTAGAATAAACTTATAGAGAATCACATAATCCACAATGGATGAACTACATATTTCCCTTTTCTTTAGAGAGTAACCAAAACAAAAATGGTTAATAAAATATCATATGATCCACAAAAATGATAATACTTTAGAGAAAGAAATATTAATCTTAATTTCAAAAATAAAACCAACAATACCCAAAGTTCAATAAATACCATTCAATAAACAATTGTCCATAATATATTTTAATATAATACAAACTAATATTGAATCCCAAAACTCAGAAGATTTTCGTTACGTAGTTTTATACGTTAGATTTTATCTCCAAATGATATCAACTACTCTTAAAGTCGCATTCGTAAAAGTAATTAACCTAATCACATATTCACTATGATAGGTTAATTATTTCAATTAATAACCCAAATCGCTATAAATCCACAATAAAAATATAGGTAAAAAACACATTTACTCTTCAAATGAAATCCCATAGTATTATATTTTCCTTAGGCATATAATATTCCCAATAGAGAGAATGTCTTCCAAAATAACATTTATCACTTAATCACCAAATAATTTTCCTATACTAACGATATCCATTTGATGAGACATAAGATCCAAAATCAACTCATTATTGATTAATAAAATCATTTAACTAAAAATAATTAGTCACACTAACTAGGGACTTCACGTAGTCCAGTGGTAGGGGATAAATCCCAATCGCACTATGGCTGTGTGTTCGATTCCTGCATCATTGTCTGACGTGATGGGTTGTCACACAGTCTACGTGTTATCCTTTTTCAAAAACTATATAATTTTATAATATTCCCAAAAGTGAGATAGATTCTTCAAAATTACTATAACATAATATCTTCACAAATATTATCTCATACCTCGCATTTTCATTCCAAAATTTAATAACTTGTAATTTCCTCAAAATCAATGATCATATAAATCCAAATGGTTATTTATAACTATATCCAAAAGAGAAAAGATAATTCTTCCTCAAATATCATTTTCACAAGACAAATGGCAAGGTTATAAATACAAGATAAAATTCTTCTAAAGTAATCCCATAAACAAAGATCACTAATACTTTTTAAACATTTCTCTATCAATTTATTTCAACGTAGCTTCTTCCTTGACCAAGAGGATATCCTATATAATAGGGCATTAACTCTAGTATTGTCCAGGTCCCCTACATTTATGGAAAATGACTATAAATATATTCTTAGGACCATTTTTATTTTCTTCTATAGTACTCTTAATTTTTTCTAGGAAATTCTTGACTTTATGTCCTTCTTTCCCACACATAAAGTAGTTCATTATGCCATTAAGACTCCTTCATTTGTGTCTCCTTCCACATTTTCTGTATGATGGAAAATGAGCTTTCGTTTCTCCATGGCCTTTACATTGGGAGATCTTATCATTCACCACTTTTCTCTTCCTTGTTCAGTCTGGGAGTTGGTTAATATATATATATTGTTGATCATATTTTTTGAAAATTTATTTGGCATGAACACGATATCTTTTACGGCTATCAGCATTTTATTTTGGTTCTCATTTCCACCAGCATTCAAACATTGTACATCATGCTCAATCTTACTATGACTTCCTTGGAATCCCGCCATTGACTAATACCAGAAAGCATTGTGTGAGTAATAGTAGTCATAAAATCATTTAATTAATATCATCACTCCTAATATTCAATTAAAACACCTTAGGATTAACCAAGGTCATTTATTCATATATTACATTAAAATCTATCAAATTGATTTGTGAAGAGAATGTAAAGTATCCTAAGCATATCCCTCGGGAGTGTCATAACCAAGATTGCAGCGAGGCCTATTGTTGTTTACCAGGATACCCCGAGTCATGCCCGAAACTCCTTGTCGATGTTTTCACTCCTAGGTACATCTATTCCAAAGCCGCCTCTACCTGCGCGTATCTATTCAGGGATGTACTACATGGAAAATACACAAAACCTCTACATTACCAACATTCTATGAAGCTCTTATATACTAATCCTCAAAGTCTATCTTTTATTAATGTGGTCTAATCAGAGTTTATATAAATCTAGTTTCCATGGTTTTTACTGAAATTCCACTCATACCAACTATAAAACTCCGACCCCAGAACCCAAGAGTCGCTGCATTATTCTAATACATTGGCATGATTACAACGAATCAGGTCCCGAAGGACCAATCCGTTTAGTAGTTTTAGAAACAAGATACATAAATAAGCTCAACACTACAACTTTAAAAAATAAACAACACTAATTTATTCCATTAGAAACATCCAAGATTCTAAGATTATTCCTACATGTCACTCATAACTAACATCTTCATATCCTGGGAAAATGAAACATGGAAAAGGGAAGAGTTCAAACCCTCAGCAGGAGTAAGAAATACAATGCAAGATAACATAAACATTAATCATGGTGAATAATTGATAAAACATAACTTTAAAAATAATAAATACGAACACTTTATGGAAGGAATATGAGCTGGGTAAATAATACCATAATAAAACACAGTCATGGGTATTCTACTAGTCGAATAACCACATGAAATATCAATATATAATCTCATAATGATGGAATGCATAATACCTGACATCGTAACCACATAGTCAAGGCCTTATGCCAAGACTACAAATAAGATTTTGTGAAGGCCTTGTTCCAAGACACTAGTTTATCTCATGAGACCTACCGATGCATCGAGGAGCTATAGAAGGCTCCAAAAATCACTTACTAAGTCCTATTCATTCTTCATATAGAATTTTTTTAAACATAATTTAACATTCGTATTAAAACTAGCATACAAAATGTCAATATTTTAACCACAAAACATGAATGAAAAAAATTGTACATCCACAGTAAAACATAACTAATTCAACTCAATATTAAATATTGTGTTATAATAGATTAACATCAATCGTGAATAATGATGATATTGACATAGATGAAAATAATCATCAAAATTATTTGAGAAATATATCCCCCTTTTTCTTTAAAACATTTAAAAGTCACACTATTTGTCAAGAAGCCGTTTAAAAATATATTTTTGAATGAAAGTGTACCATACCACATTGAAACTTTTAAAAGGTATTCTAATTTTAAAACATTAATTTCCATATTAATAAATCCTTAAAACCATTTTTAAATCATTGACATTAATGACAACTATTTAGAATAATAAATCATTAAAACATTTTGAATGATATTTTTGATAGAGTTCCTAACCAAAAGAGAGACACATGAATACAAATCATTTAGATAATAAAAACATTATAATATCATGAGAATAAAGGGATTAATGATATACTATGTCAATGTCAATTATATACACCATATAAAATTAAATTGGTGTATAACAACAAAAAGTCTCAATGGAATGTAAATTGAGACGAAATATCTTATAAAGACAGTCTCCTTCGGTTAAAGATAAATCATTGACATAATTATGTGTGAAAAATATAAATACAAACAATATTATAGGATATTAAGTGTAAATCAATCGGAGGACATTCACACATATTCTTGTAAAACCAACGCCATTGAATTGGATGTTTAACTCAATAAATGGAGATTCAGTTAAAATTACTCTTATCAAGTTCATATCGATGACTTGAGAATTTATCAAAGGAGTAATTATGTTTATCAAAAGTATATCTATATAAAGGGGAGTGGAAATTACTACACAAACAAAAAATAGTGATTCCACCCATAATCATGGAGTAAAACAATCAATGAAGTATGTGTAAAGCCCAATGAGTGGAAATTGAAATTTGAAATTCCTTTACCGATTTGGTAACCTATGAAACATACACCACATGAAAGTAGTATCATAAAATGAAGATGTAAATACCCATAATTTAAATTATATTACAAAAATAATACAATAAGGGGCAATACATACTCCACAAAAGGGGAAATAATGGCCAATATAGCATGAATCTTAAGAGAATAAAAGTGAGATGAAAAACCCTTACTTCGTTGTAATTAATTGAGTCATATGAATAAAAGTTAATAACAACCAAATGAATCACATAATAACCAGAATATAAAGATAATGAGGATATTATATATCAAATGGAAGTACACAATACACCACATTCAATAAATAAGTGGCAAACAATGGAAATCTCACCGAATTAAAAGTGAGACAAGAAACCCATTACCACAAGTCCGACATGTCTTGAATGTTCCTTGTTCTTCCAGAATAATAAACATAAGTTAATTTATACTTGATTAAGAAAACATTTCAAGTTTATTATTTCTTTTATATAACTTATTACTTTCCTATAATAATTAGTTGATTATTTGGGTTCATATTTTATATTTTATCGATGTTCGGAACTTGAGTAAAAAAATGAACTTGTTATAATTAAGATTTTTCTATGTGGTAAATTGTACATTATCTCTAGAATGATATACATGATTTATATAATATATATATATATTTTATATCCAGTATATATATATACTTATAATAGTATATAACATTTGGAGATATGAAATGAAATTTACTGTTCAGGGAGACGGTAAGCCGTACGTACGCATGAACTCTAATTTCATTTCTATTTTGTATTTTATTAGAATTAAAACATAAGTATAAATAGTTATATTAATATATAGTATAATATCATATATAATATCATTAATTACATTCTTTATACATCCCACATAATGCATTACTGAGTCATAGCATTTTGAGGGGGCAGTAGTCCTCACTTCCTCAGATAAAATTATTATGATTTACCCAAAATGAAAACTATAAAATAATGATATAAATTGAAAATAATAATAATAATGAATGAATAAATATAATATATATATCATATATAAATATAGTTACATCTTAATTTTAACCATGAGAGGGGGTAGGAGATAATCGAACAATCATCATTTCTTGAGTCGTTAGATTTCCATCCACATAAAGAGTATGTTCTTCAACCATTAGATGGAGGTGTGTGTTATTTTAAATAGAGTATTTCTCATAAAAACATCCTAGTATATTTATTATACTGGTTTTGTTATAAAAAAAGTAATAAAATTTTTTATGGGGTAGGATAAGTAAAATAAAACAAAATAAAACCAAATAATTTAAGATAATGTGTCACATTTAATTTGGGTAACTTCCTTTGGATTGAACCAAAAGAACTTCTTGAAGTGTCTTATTCCTAATTTAAGGCTTATATAAGGAAGTCAGGGATCTTGAGAGATTATTTTGGAAGATTTTGGATGAGCCAAGGGGCTTCAAAAGTGCGTCGAATGGGTTCGAAGTGGTTCCCTTTTTTAAGGGGGAGGAGGGGCTCTTTAGGAAAATGTGAATATATTATTTTATTATATAGTGTTATTCTATTTCTAAAGGTCCAACACCAATGAAAGTATAATATAAGATAACTCATGGTAGAAATAAAATCATCTAATAAGAATTGGAAAGGTTTTGGATTTTATTTAAATACGAATAATCATATTTATTTAAATTATTTATTAATGAGTTAAATAATAAATCATTATTGTGTCATAAATAATTTAATTTATTTGATGTCTAAAAATTATAAAAAATTAACCATAATGTTGGAAATTGTTTTATATTTACAATTGATTTTTTAGTCGAAAATATGACTTATATAACCCCATGTAAAAATTGATATACTAAAAGTTTTTTTGTTAATGTCATTTTTATCTTTACATTATGTTAATTAAAATAAAGTGTCATTATCATTATTAAGTGTCTCCATGGGGTCCCATAATCCACCCAAGGATGCCCATTGTCATAAATGACTCATAAAATATAGTTAGGAAAAGTGTAAATGCAATTTTTTATTATTATGATATTCTTTTTACCCTGAATTACCTTATTTACCTTTAACCACGGTAAATAAAAGTCAAATGTTACAATTCACCAAAAATTATTTTTATTATATTGAACCAAATTTTTCTAACTAATAACTACCAAATATATTTTATATTTGAAATTCAATTCAACTAAGTGATAAAATTTCATTTAAATGAAAAATTCGGATTTTTAACTACTACTGAGTGGTTTCACTATTCATCAAAAAATGATGTTTTTCAAAAAAATACCAAAAATTCATCCTAAGGTATATTTAATATTCTGAATTAAAAAATTATGTATATTTTACCAAATTAAAAACATATAAGTTAGATTAATTAAATTAAAATTAATTCTTATTGGGAAAAAATAGCCTATTTTTAAGAAAAAATAACTATCATAAGATTGACCGTTGTTTATGTATAATTTCAAAGTGAAGTAAATTTAAATGAACAAAATTTGATTAATGGGTAAAAATATAATCTAATTACACTTCAAAACCAAGTTAAAATATAATCTAACCATATAAATAAATTAGATTAAAATGCAGTTATGAATTAAAATATATTATTTCTCACTATTTATAAAAAACTGAATATTTTTAGGAAAATACACAAATATCATCCAAAGTAATATATTATGTCCCAATTCTAAAGAAAAATTTCATTTATTAAAAATTATTATGTAAATGGGTCAAATATTTTATTTAAAAAGGGTTCATCCCTAAAAGGTGGTAAAATTTAATCTTTTTTAATAAATATATTTTTTTATCCAAAAAATTGAATTTGTTCTTATAATTTGTCTAAGAAACACATAATACATAAGTTAAAATTATATGGAGTATATAAAATTCAAAATCTAGTTAATAATATTCATAACGACTTTTGAATATCTAGTTTGGTAAGTCGTGGTGCGCTCAAACTCGGTGTTACGTGTAGCACAAGACATATAAATTAAAGAAAATAACATACTATGAAATCTTGGGGTGTTACACATATTAGGAATATTAAATTATATCTGGAAGAATGAACGCTTTCTCCAAATAATTTGAATGTTTTGTTAAATCAATTTTGTGTAAAATGCTATCTATATTTAGTGTATTTTCATGACCCCTCATCAAATAATAGTGGATTAACTCCATTGAGAAGATATTCTCTAACATCAAATTCTCAATAGAAGAGACTTTATTTCTGTTTATTTATCATTTTGATGTGCAAGAAGATATGTGGTGTACAGTAATCTAAAATACATAATGTATGGTGAAAATTGATGCTAAATATTTTTAACAATTGATGAAGATATTGTTCAATAAATATTTTACCTAAAATCACTAACTTAATATAGTGTTGTAGTATCTCATTCTATAGAAAAATGAAGATGGTCCAATTCAAGAATATTAGTAAAAAATCACAAATAATTAATTGTATTATTCTAGAATCTTCATTATAACTGATAGTAATGCAGTATTATTCATTAATTTCATAAAATAGAATCCATGAAAAAGGCATTAAAATTTGAGACACTTATAGTAATGAATAAATTTTTCATTCTTCACATTAAGATAATATGGTTATTGGTCAATCAAAATAGAATTAAGGGGACTGAAGAAAATAAATGTATGATCTAATGATATTCAAGAGGTCCAACTCAATAACATTATTCAGGAATGAAAATCTAGATTCACACTTGACATAAGTGTAGGAAAAAGAATTATATAAATAGCCTAATGGTAACCATAATTTACTTCAAGTGTTGAAAATAGGGGCCCAACATTATAAAGTCCAAATTCAAAGGGAGAAACTAAATAACAAATTAGTATAAAAGAAGGTACTTATGAGCACTATGTGTATTGTACAGTGCCTTAATTGAAAATATCATAGCAATGGTGCAATAGAATTCTATAAGTCAATGATTTTAGGGGATAATCTAAAATCAAAACAACCAAGTCAACAAGGAAGGTAATATTATAAAACTACTCTTGAGGTGGACCATGTAAAAAAATGTGATCACAGGTACACATGTTATTCATTCAGGAATAGATAAAATACTATTTTATTATTCTTCAATGATTTTTTTATTCCATGCAAGTTTAGTAGAACTATTAAGACACTGCCTCATAATATTAAGCCTAAATTATCTATAAGAATTTTGAATGGGGAAATGATTTCAACTAAATTATATAATTCTATCTTTGTAGATGTTTTATAACTGAACTCCTAAAAAATATCATCTTAATTCCTTTGGTGGAGTTTGATAAAATATTGGGCTTGTATGTGATATATTAATAAAAATAAAACTACATATTTTTGGAAATGGAATATCTCTCATCAAATTTCAAGGAATTCCACAATACAATAATTGTGTAAGGAGGAGAGTGAATCTCCATAAAAATAATTTTCTCAGTTATTATATTTTTTCCATTTGACAAATCATATCTAGCTCAAAAAATTGATATAAATTATAGGATGAAGTGTAAATAAGTTCCAATTATGAGGGACTACACAAATGTTTTCCCTGAAAAATATTGTGCTCTTCATTGAGATAAATATGTTGATTTATCAATTGATCTTATAACTTCATCTTTATCCATATCAATGAATCCTTATAGGATTTCCACCATTGGGGTAGTGTACTATAGAATACGTTAAATGGGAAGCTATACAAGGGTTGTATACACCTAAGTGATTCCCTATGTTGTGTGCTATTTATATTCATCAAGATGAAAGACGGATCAATGCCTCTCTATATTGACTATCTTGTTCTAAAGAAATATCATGATAAAAAAATATCCCCTTCCAGGGACAAATGACATGATCGATCAACTCTGATTGACTTAGTGAATAGGTTCTATAGATATTACTTAAAAAATTATGGAAGTCTTTATAGATGATATTTTGATATATTAAAAAAAAGAAGGAACATGGGGATATTATGAATAAAGTGGTAATGAAATTGTTATTTTTGAAAATAAAAGAAAACTATAGTAAATGTGAGTTTTAGATTGAGGAAGTATCATTATTTGGGAATTTTATAACCACAAGAGAGATATATCTGGGCCCTTCTAAAATAATGGAATCTGAAGAGTGTCCCAAGACAAAATCATTAATAGAGATTCATAGTTTCCTTGGACAAGTAAGTATTACTGATGAATTTTGTGGAAATTATAATGATTATCAAAGCCACTTACCATGTTTATTTAGAAGGAAGTAAATACTTTTTGGGCTGATGAAAGAAAATACTACTTCAACGAGTTAAAAAAGTGGTTTATCACTACACCAATACTTACAATTCTTAAAAGTGGTGAACTCTTTGAGGTATAAATAGATTCATAAAATATATGATTATGTTTATTTAAATTAGATAAATTTTATTGGTATAGACTATACCTTCAATAATTTAAATGTTGATAATAAATACTACCCCATGAATGAGCTACAGTGGGGGGTTTTGATCATTATGTTGAATATTTTGTGGCATTATCTCTATAAGTAGATGTGTGAGATATAAATTAATCATAAGATTATCTCATATATATTACGATATAAGGATTTTAATATGAACTAGTATATATTGTTAGTTCTCATCATGTATGACGATTTTAAATCCACTATGATCCATGTAAAAGGAATAAAGTAGATGATGTGTAAGTAGATAGGATCTTATAACATAATAAATTATAGGAACTTAGTAGGATCCATTCTTATTAGACATTGGAGATATGGAAATGGAAATAATAATCAAATTTACATCATCATTCCTTCAGATATAATTGATCAACCATCTCTTTGGAGAAAATAATGAATTCTAAAATAAAAGATGTAGAAATTTATAAGAAGTTGGAATCGATCATAAATGGGAAATCCTTGAAGTTCATAATTGATGACAAAGGAGTTTTACAATTTTGGCCATGAATATGTGTAAAATCTATTCTGTGGATAGATAAAGGAATTTTGAATGATTCTTATCTTTTTAACTTCTATGTTCAACCGGGGAGTAAAAATATGTTTCATGATTTCCAAGATCACTATTGTTGTGAGATTATGTAGAGTTATGTCACTGAATATACAGAAAAGTTTCTCGTATGTCCACAAGTAACATGTCCATGGGAAAATGATAATGAAATAATGAAAAAATACCCAAACTAAAATGTAAATATGAAAACATCACCATTGACATTGTCCTAGGATTTCAGAATACTTCAGGAGGAAATAATTCTTTGTAGGTTATTTTGGATCATATTACAAATAATCATAGCTTTTGGTAATATGATAGGATTTCTCATTTTATCAAATTGTATTGATATACATCAGATAAGTGAGGATGATTTATGGTGAACCATTATATATTATATCTAATAGTGAAGAATGATTTAACTCAATGTAATTTAAAAATAACTAATATTACCTAAATACAGAGTTGAAATTCAGTATGGATTATCCCCTAAAAGATATGACCAATCTAGGTAGTCTATTCAGAAATTGGAATAATTGTTTTTAGAGAAATCTCAGTGGATTCCAATAGATTATGAGACTAACATCATCCAATGTATGAACTCTCTTACAATAATAGTTTCCCCTCAAGCATAAAAATCAATCCATATGAATCTCTTTATTGGGAAACATGTATAAATACTACATGTTGTTATGAATTTGGCGACCCTAAGCTCAAGGACCTAAAATGGTTGAAGAAATTGTATAAAGGGTAAACTCTATACATCACCGTATCTACTCTTCCCAAATTTTATATAAGAGCGAAGAAGATAATCATACATGGGACATGGAGATTGAGGTTGGTCATAAGGTATTACTCTATATATCAATATTCCAGATAGTCATGATATTTGGATACAAAGCAATTGATAGGGGCCAACTACATGAGCCCCTTTGAGAGTCAAGATTATGCCAGAGCTATAGACTATCAAATAGAACATCCACCATCAATGTCTCATGTACATGATGTATTCCACATATCCTTGTTGAGGAAGTACATACCATATCCCTCACATGTACCGAACTCACAAGTTTTATAGCTAGAAACCAATCTTTCTTATGAGGAGAAGTTGTTGAAGATTTTTAAATACATAGAAAAGGTTATATCCAAAAAAAATTCACATATTCAATGTACTATATAGAAACCATAAATATGAAAAGAAACATGGGAACATGTAGAAGTGATGAATGATAAATACCCTCAGATATTTTCACCTTAGTATATAGAAACAATACTTTAAGGAAAAATTTATAAGGGGGAAAATATAATGAACCGTACTTTTATCAATGGGATTTACCGGATTATGATTTTAAAACACGTTATATAAACATTATTCTCATTAATAATGAATTATATATTACTTATTAAATAATACAATCATAATGTAAAATTTTATAGAAGTAAAATAAATAAATAATATTATATATATATATATAATTGTAAAAATTTTATATGCTCGATCCACTAGAATGACTGACATCACAAAACAAAGTGTAGAGTTAGACAAATTTTTTAATAATATTATAAAAATTTTAAATTTTAAATTATATATAACACGGAGTGAAAATATAAGTGAATGTATAATGAATTAAATTAGTCACATTTATAGAAATTAAGGAACCTATACCGTTGGAAATGTATCATTACAATTGGAATAGCAATATGACCAGTTGTAAATAACAATCTCACATATGAATGAATAAATAAAATTTTGGAATCATATAAATTAAGATATGTTATATTATTATAATGGAATAAGTTTATAAATTTTTTCAAAATGAGAAATTTAGTGTTGTTATTTTTTTAAAACATATATGTTTGTAAACATTTTTGTATTTAATATAATAATTTAAATGATAAATTATTTTCATAAAATAATGTTAATAAATTAATATTTTATTATACTAATATTGTAATATAATTTTATGTGATTTTAATCAAATTTTTAAAAGGTAAATAATATCAATTATAATAATAAAATTAATATTTTTTGATTATAGGATAATTTTAATTAAAAATTAGATTTTTAATATTTATAAAATTATTTTCATAAAATTATATCTTTTTTGAAATCTATATGTCCAAAAAATGGATAGGGTTATATTTTGGGATTTCATAATATTGTTGATTATTTGGAGAATAGTGAAATATGATAAATAATGAATTTCATCATTATAAAATAAATAAATGATTTTTTAGTCATTTATAATTTAGAAAACAATTGAATTGAAATTCAAGGATCCATTTATATTATTTAGGAATAGTATTTAGTAATATTTATATTCTTGAGAAAAAATAATAATCTATTTATATAAGAGTCAATAATGAATCCCCCCCTATAAATACAACCCCTCACCACCCTAACAACTAACACCATCTAATAATTGTATATTCTAAAGATTTATCCCACTTACCTTACCAAGTGTCTTCCAAACATCCAAAATCAACTAGTATCAACATAATACCAAAACAATGTTCATTAAGGATGTTCTCAAGGTGACTATATTCAATAGGTTCAATCCTCAATCCTTTTCTTTTAGTTTCTTTTCTTTAATTATCCTATAATCACATACTCTATCAAAATAATAATGTTAACTCATTTATAATATATATAGTATACATTTATTGTGTTAATGGAATATAAATCATCAAATATCATGTCATTTCATTTTATTCTGAAAATTAAATAATCGTTCGTGATATGTCAATTCACTACCTTTATGGATGATGGGATTTCATTTTTCATTTTCACCACTAAGGATTGTCATAAAAAATTATTCTAGTTAAAAAATAGTTTAATAAGTAATTTATAATTTTTTTATTTATTCTAAAAGTGATATATTGGAATAATTTTAAATAAATAAAAACTTGTTTGTAATGATCATAAAACAACTCAAATAAACTAAACATTTCTCATTAAATTTTGATCAAATTAATCAACCTCATAAATAAAAAAACTGAATCATGGGGCCATTTAAACTATTATATGTTCTTAAATTCCTTATAATTTCAAATAGGGATAATTATTCTGAATTTATAAGAATATCTGTAATTATATACAAATAAACTAACCACAAAATGATGCATGTAACACTACATGAATGATGAAATTTACAAATTTAACTCATCGAAATGGACTTATATTAACATAATAGAATTATAAAAATTAAAATAAATATATCATAGTATGCTAATTAAGTTGTTAACTAATAGAATTATATTATATGTGACATTATATGAAAGTGAATAATGCATTTGGACATAAGTGAAGGGGTATCTTCAAACATCAAACTAACCATTTGATTGTGCTCTGTCTTCCATTTCTATAACTTAATTATAAATTGTTATTATATAATTCAATTATAATATGAATTAATGTACATAAATTATGTATCTATCTCAAATAGTCATTATTTTATGATAAAATATAGGTTTTATGTGGTTCTCTCCTCAATTTCTCACTACATGCATGCTAGAATAAAGTGATGCTCTTGATTTCTTGCTCAGTTTCAATTTTCTGGCATAAACTATTTTAATAATAAAATATTATTATAAAATAAATAATTTTATAATGAAATAATATTTTTGTTTATTTATTTCTTCATCAAAATAATGAATTCATTATCCTTTTTAAGGAAACTCTATTTTTTCCTTAAACCACATATAAATGGAACATTTCTAAAGTTACCCGACCATTTTATTTAATTTTTACAGTTTTTTGGAACATCAATATTAAATATCTATTATTAATTTTGATTTAAGAGTATACATGAATTACTCAAATATAGTGTTTTATTTATACTATTAGCAATAACCCTTTGGTTATGCCTTATGACATGATTAAGAAACCCATTTCTTTTTTATGAGTTACCCTTATTCCACATGTATGATTCTTTATATATAAAACATATTCATGAACATGCAATTAGGGGTGGACATAGATACCACTCTAATAAATTTGATAATGTATAGCCTCATGAGACATCATTTATGGAATTAGGGAGTGAACCCAATCCATTATGTGACTTTGTAAACAACATGATATAAAATTGGGAGCCGCTATTGATCAATTTTGGGTCATGTTTTATGTTGTTTCAACATCACTATGTTACCATGATTTTATGATTCGATGTTCTAAATTACATGTTTCCATATTTTTAATTAATGTTTCATTCCTATTGTGTTATAATTTCATGCCTCGACTCATGTGCTGTGATTCTTTTCCATTCTTATTCCCTTATAGGGATTTGTTACCCATTAATTTTTTCTACATATTCAACAGGTCACCCTATGTCGATGTAGGAGGTAAAAAGAAGTTGGGAGATCATTATTAAAATTAATAAAATATTTATTCATATGAATAAAATATTTTTTTATTTATAGATTATTCAATCATTGGTTGGTATTATACATAAAATCATGTAATATTATCTGTAAAAGAAATGAGTCGATATATTAATACTTGAATAATTTTTGTATAATTTATTTCATATTCAAGCTAAATGGTTAAAAATTTTATTTTTTGCAATAATAAAAAGTTTATAGAAAAATTAAATCATCCAAAAATATTTATGTTTTTTTTTATTTTTTACCATATCTATTATATTAACCTCTATTTCTAGATTTTTTCCATTAAAATGGTGACAAAAAAATCCCCGTGGTAACTATTTATTATGGATAAAAATTAACATGAAGTTATTAACTAATATTTTTATTCTGATTTCATTTATGGATTGTATGGTAGAATATTTAATTCCTAGATTTCGCTGAATGTAATCATCACACCTACAAACAAAATCTATTGAAAACACGTTTATAAGAAATGGATTTGTGATCCTAAAAAATATTTTATTCTCAATTCGTTCTTTGTAAAAATAATTAGGTAAATTTAATAATATTTTATTGAATATTTTATATAAAAGATTGATTAAAATCAACTTTATATTGATATTTATTGAATTTATTATGATAAAATACATTATGGACAATAATTTTTATTAATAATATGTCGTTATAAAAAATAATGTTCTATCTAAATTTATAACCAGTCAATGATCATCCTATATATAATTTTCTCTTTAGTTTCCAAAATTAATAATTTCATCATTTATCTATTATTTAGAATTTATTTTATATATATAAATATAGAAAAAATAAAAAAACAAAGATTCTAAAAAAATCACGTCTCAAATGATATTAATCTAATATACTATGGATTATTTAATTAATTTTCAATAATGAGAAGTTTTATAAATATTTTTTAACATTCATGAAATCTTATTAATATATGCAAATAAAAATGCATTATAATAGTAGTCATAGTTAATAATTAAATTTGGATGTTATAATGTTGTTTCTCAAACATCAATGATATATGTAAAAAAATATAGAAACCATCATATTAAAAAATCGGAATAGATATTCTTAAATATTTGGTTTTAATGTGATCACATATAAAAGTTATTATGATTTGATGACATGTTTAAGATTATTATTTAAAATATTTTCATTTGACTTTTTATATTTGACTAGAATTGAGTAAACACATATAAAATATTTTATATAGTTCACCTAAATACATATAATGATGAAATAATAAAATATCAACAAATTTATTTTGAGGTATATGAGAGACAATATAGTTTTATTATTTATTATTATTTAAAAAATTGAATGAGTAATATATGATAATTTTTTGGAATAATGAAACAATTAAGATAAATGATAAAATTATGTAACTATGATTTGAAGATAAAAATAAAGGGGAATTTAACTATGAAATTAATACAATTCCTGTAATAAAAAACATATATGAATGAATTAATTTCATCTAAATTACTAAATGTTTCAGATAACATATTTATTTTAAATATCATGTGTGTTACAGAATAATTTGATGATAAATTTAATGATTTTTCAATTTGAATGGAGCTATATTTAATATTGTGATTTTAAAATATATTTATCTATTAATTTTTCTGTAAGAAAATATTTCCTTTTGTATTTTTCAAGGGGAAATTCTTGAACATGGTTAATATATAATATTTAATTTTGATATGAAGTAGTTTAATCCATATTTTACCCTATGTATATATGATGCATGGGTTTTTGTTTTATAATATTTCAATAGTCAAGAATATATTGGATTTGTTTTCTAAAATTTTGTTACTTGACATATGTCTATAGTAATGAAATATTTTTTTAATAACACCTATAGAAGATTTTTTTTGTAAATTAAACACATTATAAGAGAATATTAGTTTTCTAATATAGATATTAAATTGATATTATTGTATGTGTTTACATATTTTTGAAAACTTATATTGTGAAATTTATTAAATTGAGGGTCCTTTATAATACAATACTGAATTTTATTTCAAATATATTTTAAATTCAAATTTAAATGGAGAAAAATTAAATTTTAATCAAGACGGATTGGTTATGGAAAATTATTAACAGAGGTTCACAGTTCTGGAATGTTGTAATGTTGTTAGAGTTATTTGGAGGAATTGATGGAGTGTTGTTCTGTTAATTATTTTGTGCTATATTGTATTAAATTATAATATATTACATGTTTAGTTATATAGGTATTTATTTTATGTTATTATAGATATGTTAGAATAATTTTAATTTAAAAAAAAATTATTGATATTTATTTATATCATTTTTCATAATGTTTTATATTCTCATATTATAGATAATTTTATTTTATATAAAATATTAGAATAAAAATTAATTTCCATGTTTTATATATGGAAAACGAGATCTAGTCTCCAATACCTCTGGTATCTGGTATGTAATCCTCACATAATGACTTTTATGCTTATAAAGTTAATGGTGATGAAGGGGAGAGTAGGGAGAACATTGAATGATGTTTTGAGTCAAAGGGGAACTCACACAGGTGGCACACAGTTTTTCCAACCATGTGGCCAAAAGTTGCGTAGTTTGAAATTTTGAGGTAGTCACTCCCTCCTAGTTGGAGCATGGTTCAAGAGACCATATAGAATCCCACCTTTTTATCAAATAAACTTTCATTACATTTTATAAAACCGAGGATCTTTAAGATTTAGTGTCTTGGAAACCAGGAACTTAAAACAAGAAAAAATAAAACATTATTCTTAAACACTTTAAAGGATTCTCCTTAGGTTTATCCTAGGCTCATTAATACATCTCATAACCTAGGGACATACATCAAAATAATGGGTGAGCAGAAGTCCCAGTAAGGGAAACAAGGGGAAACATTTAACATGTGAACTTGAGATACATCAACAATGTCATGAAAAAGAACATTAAGGCTTGAGAAAGAAATCATGAGACATATCATAATAAAAATAATGTATTTCATAAGTTGAATATGTGGCTAAAACATTTAATATTGGCAATCATTTTTTTTTCACCAAGGTCCATCCCCAAGGTGTCATTAAAAATAACCAAGGTTATTCACCAAGGCGTCGTTAAAAATGATCATCTCTAGAGATTAAGTCTTTATCCAATGTATTGGAGTGCTATCAGGGATAACCATTAAATTTTACATTATTATCATGTGAGCCACATATATCATCATCAATAATTTCATCAACAACCCATATAGCATAAAAGAAATGGGTTTCATTTCATAGTTATCACATTTTAAAAAAACTGCTTTAAAGACGTGATCTTTTTGTCACTTTAAACCCACGAAAAGGAAAGAGGTATTCGTGTATTTAAATCACTGAATATAAAATAGGAAATTTTGATATATATGTTAATACCCCTATATAAGAAAGATCTTTGAGTATTACTTCATAAAATAAAATAATTTGAGAAAAAGAGAGGGGTATTTTGAGATGAGAAATTCTGCAGCATAACAGCTATGTTATAAGGTTTTAGAAGATAATGAAAAGAGAGGGGACATGGGTAACCCACTCATAAATGATACATAAAATAGTATAGGGACATAATATAAAGGATTTAAGAACATGGTAATTAATTTTTAATGATATACCCTAAGAAATGAAGAACATGAAAGGAAGACAAAAATAATATTTCTCTTATGAAAATTTGGCAGCCTAACGGCGTCACTAAAACTTCAAAAAAATGAATTGACGAGATCAAATACGGTCTCTCATAATATGATCATAAAAGAACAGTATGATAGATATAGATATCATACCCCAACATAATAAAAAGGAACTTAAAATATTGTACAAGAAAATAGAACTTGAAAATGAGAAGGGTGAAAGAATCCCTTAAAAATTTGGCAGCCTAACAGTGCCACTTAAAATTCAACAAAAAAGAATTGACTATATGAAATAGGGTCTCTCATCATATGAACATAAAAGACCAGTGTGATAGATATAGATATCATACCATAACACAATAAAAATTAACTTGAATGATTTGACAAGAAAATAGAACTTGAAAATGAGAAGGGTGAAAGAATCTCTTAAAAATTTGGCAGCCTAACGGCGCCACTTAAACGTCAACAAAAAATAATTAACGAGATAAAATAGGGTATCTAATCATATGAAAATATAATATCAGTATGATATATATAGAGATCATACACCAAAATAATAAAAAGGAACTTGAAAGACTTGACATGAAAATTGATCTTGAAAACGAGAAGGGTAAAAGAATCTGTTACAAAAATTTCGGCAGCCTAAAAACGCCACTTAAACATTCATAAAACGAAATGATGAGAGTAAGAGGGGATCTCTCATCATATTAAGATGAAAAGAGATGTAATAGTAATATAAAAGAACATCCTACAACATAATAACATGGACCATAAAAGAAATCACTTAAAAGAGAGTATTTGAAAAGAAAGAGAGTGTTTGGATCCCTTACCTTAAAACGTAACTCTTAAAACTCAATGGTTGGGACCTTGAGGGATTGGGGGCACCATGGGATGAATACTTGGGATTTAATGAGACCAGAGCTTCGTTGGGGGAGATTTGGGAGTCAAATGGATGAGAGTATGACATGGTGTTTATAGGGAAAGTGAGGGGACAAGGCATTAATGGCCAAGGGACACCTCATTGGTGGTTTTGAAAAAACCATGGGCTTGCCCATGGTATTTTCCCCTGTTATTGGCCACTTGGGACACCTAATACCTTATCTTACTATTCATAAGTTGACCATATTTATTACATACTTAATACATCATTTAATGTTGTCATTAAACACATGTAACTTAAAAACAGTATTTTTACTATTCATCGAAAATTCATCTTTCTCAAAAAAATGCCAAAATTTCACCTTAACCAAATATCGATGCTCTTATTTCAAAAATGAACTACATTTTATAAAAATAATTTTCTAAATTTTTTTAATTTAATTTTTAAACAAATACACTATTAATCAAAAATTACTTTTTTTTCAGAAAAATCACCAAAAATTATCATAACTTAATATCGATTCTCTGAGTTCAAAAATGAAATCCATTTTATAAAAATAATTTTCTAAATATTATTAATTAAAAAACATTATTCAACAGAAAAAACTAATACTTGACTAATAATTTATGAAACCATTATATAACCATTTTATTGAATCAGATTACGTAATCAAGGTGCCTAGATTATATTAATACTTTCTTTAACTGAGATTACTAATCCATTTGGTCACATTACTAATCCTAAGCATGAAATCACTATTCATAAGTTACTATTCATCAAAAATAAAGTTGATCTTATTAGACTCTAAATTTCGTACTGAACATAATTGTAGAAGACCATTTTTTGAAAATCATTACACATTTTTAATTATTTAAGGTTTACATAAACATTTTTTAAAAAAAACCTTTCTATAAAATTCACCAAAAATATGCATACTATATTTATCCATACATTTGAAAATTCATAAAATTCATCATAAGATGAAATAAAACTTTTTATTTAAAATAAAGGATTACACAAGGTAGTTACGGTCTCCGTACATAGCCCCTTATCACACCAGAATAGACCTAAGTGTAAGGTGTGCTAAGGTGAGAGAATACGAGGGAGGCTCATCCAACATCACACAACTAGTAATTTCGATCAGTTTGAACTTCTCAGGAAGGTGATTCCGTTCTAGCTTCACACGATGAAGTTCAGCTTGGGTTTGGTCCAGAGCAAAGCCCAATGGTGTTACCTCCTTCCCAAGTTCTGTTAGATGGGCTTTGATCGGTCCAAGACTGCTCGGTGAGGCCATCAAATCTTCTTTCTATATTAATTAACCAAGATTACTTGTATTTAGAGACAATAATCGAAAATTTTAGTTTTTAGCGGTCATATTGACCAATGATCATATAACAGTCAAATACCAATGGTCTCAGTTTAATTATACTCATGTTATCAAATGAAACAGTTTTGTTGAGTATAAAAATAAAATGACACACAAAATTAGGAAACAAGATTTATTCAAAATTTCAGGTCATTACAGACCATGTGAGGTGTTTGTGCAAGGGTTTTCCACGGCAGTGGTAAGACACGATTAACACACGTTTTGTCTAACCGTGTGATCTAACCGTGTGGGCAGTTATGTGAGATCCTAAAAAGTGTATCTCACACGTTTTTGCCTCTAAATGGGTTGTTTGTTCTTCTATTCCACCATAAATTAGGATTACTCTACCTTGAATGTATGATAACATCTCCCAAGCATTTTGGAGGTGATCTGAAGGATTTCTTTAGTGAATAAAAGTTGAATTCGTTGATGAAGGAGGATTCACTCTCATCTTTTCTTACTAGAATTGATTGTCTTAGTTTATAATTGGTTTATTTTAATGTTATTTATTATTAAAAATCAAGGAATAAATCTTCTTTAGTGATGGTTTTTTGTTTTAGTGAAATTATGAAATCTTGGTAAATTGTTTTGAAAGGGATTTAGCTTGTTGAATTTAAAACGATGATTTTAAATTAATGAAATTCTAGAAATTTTAAATGGGATGATTAAAATTTGGTTTTCATTTAAAAGGGTGTTTTTATTTAAATGGTTTGGCATTGAAAGAATTTTGATGGAAAATGGATTCCAATAGAATGATTTTTATTTTGAAAATGTCTTTCGGAATGATCATTGGGAATATTAGTGCATGAGTTCATATTTTATTTCTAGGGCATGGTTGAAATATGGCCCAGTACTCAGTACCAAAGCTTCATGACACAAAGGATATAAATTTCATATTTCATATGTGGGTCTTTGTTGAAATATGACATTATGCTTTGTGCCAAAGGGTTAATCGCCCATGGAAAACAATAACCTTGTGATAACATGGCAGATCGGCGAGAAACTGCTCTAGAGTATGGAACTGTCATAATGTAGTATGCATGGTTGAATGTTTGTAGGTGCGTAATGGAATAGGGATTCCAATGTAATAATGTGAAATTGTTTTTAAAGATTGTTTAGTTATTTTTCTAGAAAAATAAATTTCTAAATTTATTTTTCAACTACAGTTATATGCTTTACATTATAACTGTTTTGGGAAACTTGTTTATATCTAGTTATCAATAGTTTTGAGTAAATTTTTCATATAAACTGTTCAATTTAAATTTTTCTAACTCTTTTATCCTAGTGGAATGGTTTGGGAAGCCATTCGGGAAAACCTACAGAGTTTTATAATCACCCATGCTTCGGCACTTTGGTACTTTTGCAGATGCTATCATCCATGACAAGGGAAAATGTAAGGTTTTAGATGTGTTTAGCACTACCATGTGATGTTTGGGCTGTTTGGAGATTGTGGATCTTGTAGCTTGTGGAACATGGAGTCTTGTGGTATTTGGAGAGTCTTGAGTAGTTATCCATTGTGTACATTGATACTTGGTTACTATTTCACTATTTCTTACTTTTATTGGTTTTGAGATTCATGAAGTTGTTGAGTATTCATTCATTTGTTCATGCATCATAGTGATTTTTTGGTTATGGTTGGTTAGTTTATTGGTTTATTTCTTAAAGGTTAAATCACCCCCACATGTATTTCAAAGACGTTGGCCATTATTTACAGCCATTGGCATCTTGGGCATGTCACTTAAGGCCTAGTAATGACTCCTTGTACTCTCAAGCCAATGAGAATGGTCGGGTCATTACAAATGGAATCGGTCTGGTCCTTCCATTGTGGTATATATTATCTGTCTTCTTGGTCTTGGAGTTGAAATTACTTTTCATCTATTTTGGGGGTTGGAATCTTAGACAACATTAGGATTGTCAGATCTTGAAATGTATAGCATTAAAGGATGTAGCTAACTCATTTATGCTGAACTTCAAGTTACCACATTGTTGGGTACATAATTGTTTTGGATACACTTCTATAATATAGGAAATATCCTTGTCATGTGATCAGCAAATGATATGATCATGACATTAATTTTGGATGGATGACTTCCCTCTAGGATTTCATATCTCATTTTGAGGGTTGATTTATGATTTTGTGCAATGTGAAAATTTCTTTTTAAAAAATTCAGAGAATGTGTTCGAATGAATGATTTTGAAAATAGGATATTTGGTATATTTGGAAAATGGTTTTATTTTCAAAAAGCATGTGGAATTTTATCAAAAATGATTGAACATGGAATGTTTTCATTTTGAATACAATGTTTTTACATTTGGTGTGATTGAATATGAAATTATAAGCTATTAGTTGCTAGAAAGTGATATTGACGGAGGTTGTTGTTGGGTTAGAAAATGGAACCTGGAAGGCATCATCGAAACATACTCGAAGTAGCTACAAAGAATGTGGTTTCACTTGAACCACAGGTGAACCAAGATCTAGATCAAATCATTGTCCATGATTTTCATGTTGTGGATACGAGGAACCTGAGGAATGAAGCCAGGAATGTGGATCATATCATCCAGTCCAAGAAGTAGAATCCACCTAATTTCCGAGGTGATTCTGAACCTGAAAAAGCGGAGTTGTGGGTGAGTAGGATGAACAACATCTTCAATTTTATAGGCACATCAGTGGAGCAGATGGTCAAGCTGGCGATGTATATGCTTGATGATCATTCATGATAGTGGTGGGATTTATCAGTGTAGGCTACATTGGATGAGGCCTTACATGGGAGGATTTTGAAGAATTGTTAAACAAAGAATAATATCCACATACGTTCAATATCTCGAAAACGACGGACTTCTTTAGCCTGAAATAAGAAAGCCTCTCTATCAAAGAGTATGCAGCTAAATTCATGAATTTAGTCCGTTTTTCACTAGAAGTTGTGGAAGGTTTGTCCTTGAAGGAATGAATCATCGAATCGGGGAAATGAGAGAATATTAAATAGAAGATTGTTGTTCTCTACATTACAGATTATAGAGAGATAGTGAACAGAGAAAATGTGGAGGAATGTGATATCTCAGGATCGATAGTTGGGGGAATGATGATACCTACATAGGAATAGTGGGAACTCAACAGATAGGCGAAAGAGGAAAAGGGACACCTATTTCCAAGATGGAAGTTGATATCAGAATCAGACGGTGGGATCAGTAAGACTTCCTCCTTAAACCCAAAGAAAAGAAGGGTTCTTTCAATATGGTTCGCTTGAACACATAATGCGAGAGTGTATGACAAAACCTAAATCATGCCCTAACTGCAATAAGATAGGGCACATTCAGCGATATTGTCACAGTGCTCCATGTTCAGGTTCCCGAGACACTTCTCAGGAATTACACGCATCATATATATCAACAGGACGAGGATAGCAGAATCATTTTCATCAGAAGAGTAGATGTGGCCATGGTGATTCTCAAAATAACATGACCCCTCAACTAGGGAAATCCTATCAAGGTAATAAGGAGAACAGTGTAGCGATGAAGCAATTTTATGGACCTGAGAAGATGATTATTGATGATCAGGATGGACCATCTATGGTGAGAGGTACAATACTTTTTAATTATACCTTTATACATGCTCTGTTTGATACTGAGAATCTCATTCTTTCATTTTTTCATGTTGTTGACTTTCTATATTTAATGTTGGAAATGATTTGTTCGGTATTAAAACTGCATACTCCTCTTGGTGAAAGAGAATGTCAAGCCATTGCATGCAGAGAATGTGATATAATGGTTGATGGATCTGAATAGAAATAGGACTTCTCGATGATGGAAATGGATGTTTATTATGTAATTCTTGGTATGGATTGGTTGACAACATTTATGCCACACATCGACTGTTATAAGAGAATAGTTAGATTCACGATTGAGGACGACATCGGGTATCTCCTCAGAGGGGAGAGTATGGTAATGAAAGGGGAAAAGAGATTTCGACACCAACGTTGGAAACAATATCATATCAGTTAGAAGCTTTGACTTTGAAATAAATGGAAGATCTTGAGGAAAATTGTTTTCTAGCAGTTGTGGATCAATTTCCAAATGTCTTCCCCATGAACATATTAGGGTTACCACCTCAATGAGAAGTGGAGTTTATGATTGATCTCCTTCTGGGTACTAGTTCTATTTCCCTTCCATTTTATAGGATGGAACCAAAAAAGTTAAGGGGATATAATGTGAAGTTGGAGGAGCTGGGAATCAAGGGTTTCATTAGACCATGTACAACCCCATGGGAAACACCGGTCTTGTTTGTTAAGAATGAAAATTGAACACTTTGGTTGTGTGTTGATTATTGTAAGCTTAACCAAGTGACGAAAAAAATAGATATCCATTTCCCCGCATTGATGATCTATTTGATCAATTAAGGTGATCTCAGTTGTTCTCTATGATTGACATGTGGTTTGGATATCACCAATTGCGAGTTCAGAAGGAGGATATTCAGAATACATTTTTCAGAATCAGATATGGCCACTATAAATATATATCCATTCCTTTTGGTCAAACCAATGCACCAGCAGTCTTCATGGATTTGATGAATCAGATATTTCAATGATATCTAGATTCATTTGTTGTGGTGTTTGTAGATGACATCTTGTTGTATTCAAAGACAAGGGATGAACATGAGAAACACCTTGAAACAATGTCACAAATCTTCAAATATCACCATATTTTTGAAAAATTATCTAAGTGTGATTTTTGGATACAAGATGTATGTTTCCATGGCCATGCCATTTCTGAAAAAGTGTATCTTTTGATCATGAAATGATAGAAGAATTTATCTCATGGAAACCACAAATTAATGTCTTCGAGATGTGATGTTTTATTTGTCTATATGGTTACTACTAACACATTGTGCATGATTTATCATGACTATCATCGCCATTGATATATCTAACAAAGAATAATGCTCAAATCAAATGGGAAGAGGAATTATATAAGTTTACCATGGAGTTAAAAGAGCGGCTTACATCAGCACCTATCTTGATTTTTCCAGAATCAGGATAGGGGTATATGGTGTTATGTGATTCTTTGGGATCGTGGTTGAGTTGTGTTCTCATGAAAGGAGACCATGTGGTTGTTTATGGTTCAATGCAGTTAAGACTTCCTAAGACGAACTATGATAAACACAATTTGGAGTTAGCTGTAGACTTCCATGCTTAAAAGACATGGATGCACTATCTCTTTGGTGACAAATTCACTATGTTTATGATCCAAAAAATCTTAAGACACATTTTCTCACATTGATATTTGAATCTGAGACATAGTAGATGGATGGAGTATCTCTAGGTATTTGACATTGACCAACATATACAACAATAAAAGAGAATTCACTTGCAGAAACATTGTGTAGAAAGTAATATGTTAAGTTAGAAAAAGAAGCTTTGGATGAATGGAAATTGATATCAATACTAGAATACATGCACATAGAATGTGATTTCTAAAGTTATTTTGTAGTTTTCTTTTCATCTACGATTGTTCCTGATTTGGTAAAAATGGTCAAAGAGGCACAAACATCTGATGTTGAATTTCTGGTTATGTGTTGAAAACTCATTGGTAGGGTGACCATTGAGGGTTCGAAACATTATGGGAGTTTGGTTATGTGCTTTAGAGATCATATTGTTGTTACTATATCATTTTGGAAACAACTTATTCATGCCTACCACAATTCTAGAAGGGTTGTACATCTAGGTACATATGAAATTTATAAGTAGTTGAAGACGTCGTTTGGGTGGACTGGCATGAAAATATAGGTTGTTGAGTTCTCCTAAATTTTCTTAACTTGTCAGTAGGTTAAGGCATAGAATCAAATACCCTCATGAATGTTGCAGTCTCTACCTTTCTGAGTGTGCAAATAGGAGTAAATAGTGATGGATATTGTTATAATTATTCCAAGAAATGTATGGAAACAACATGTCATATGGTTGTAATGGATTGAATTAACAAGTATGACTATTTTATCCCTATTCGTGAAACTCATATGGTGGAGGATCTATCAAAAATATACATCTGAGAAGTGTAAAAGAGGAATGGTCTACCCGTTTCAATTGAATTTGAAAGAGATTTGAGGTTAACTCCTCATTTCTATAAATCCTTACAGCAAGCTCCTGGGACTTTGTTGACTATGAGAAGGATATACAACCGTTAGACAGATGGGAAATCTGAGTGAATGATAAAAAAGTTAGACGACATGTTGCGAGAATGTGTTATAGATTTTGGAGGCTCATGGGTGAAGCATATACCCTTAGTTGAGTTCTCGTACAATATCATCTATCAGGCCTTGATACAAAAGGCTCAGTTTGAAGCATTGTATGGGTTTCCTTGTCGTTCTCCACTATGATGGGTGGAAACAGGTGAAACATCACTAGTTGGGTCTTTCCTTGTCTAAGAAACAATGGCGAAGAACCATTTGTTCAAAAATAAGATGGATATCGGTCACATTCGTCAGAAATCTTATGTATATCACCGTACAAGGTCATTGTCATTCGTTGTGGGTGATCATGTTTTCTTTCAGATCTCTCCAAAACATGGACATTGTTATTTCAGGAATCATAGAATGTTATCTCCAAGATAAATTATCCCTTTGGGATACAGGAAAAAGTCTTAGAGGTGGCATATCAGTTGGCATTACCACCACGGTCAGTTTGGTGCATAATGTGTTCCATGTATCTCAGTTGAAAAAGCATCAACCTAATCCTAACCATGTGATCATATGCGATCATGTTGACCAAGAGTTGTATGCTTTGTTGACACATATCCCAATATATATTTTGGATAAGAAAGAGATGTCTTGTGGGAAAAAAGCATTTTTCTATTGTAGTTTATATAGAAGCATTTTCAAATTCAGTAATAGACTTGGGAATATAAGAATGAAATGAAAGAGAAGTGGCTGGAAATCTTTCAGTTGGGTGATGGTTTTCAACATTATGTGGAAGAATATACCATTGGTGGGGTGAATTTATTACCCCATGATTATGGTATGTTACCCTTACATAATTATTTTCATGGTTATAACGTTAAATGTGATTAATGGGAGAGTGGGGTGAACAATGAGAGACACTGCACCAAAATGACACGTGTTTAGCACAACCTCATTATTTCTGGAATGTTTAGAGATTGTTGAGCTTGGAGCTCTTGGATCATGGATTCTTGAGGTATTTGGAGAGTCTTGTGTAGTTAACTGATGTGTACTTTGATACTTGGTTATTCTTCCATTAATCCTTACTTTGATTGGTTTTGAGATTCATGAAGATGTTGAGTTTTCTTTCATTATTTCATGCATCCTATAGTGAATGTTTGGTTATGGTTGTTTTATTTATTAGTAATTTCATAAAGTCTAAATTGTCCCCCATATGTATGTAAGACCCTTTAGCATTTATTTCCATCCTTTGGTGTCATGGGGATGTGACTTAAGGTTTAGTAATGATTCTTTGTTCTCTTAAGCCAATGAGAATGGGTGGGTCATTACATATTCCATATTTTATGGTGATCATAGAGTAAGAATTAAGTGAAAAAAATTATTCCTTATAAGAACAAATGATCAATGGTGGGACGTTACAATAAAATATAAAATTTGATTCTATTTTGATGTAATGAATTTTTGGAAGACAATACAAAGAGTATTATGTTTAAGGATTGTTATGATTGCTTTCTGTGTGTGTGTGTGGTAATGTACAGTTACAATGGATTTTAAAGTGTCTAGTGAAGTATGGGATTTTTGATGTTGATTTTAATGGTTTAACAATGTGTTATTTCCCCGTAAAATTGTTTCCATGTTCTATTAAATTCACCTTGATGAAGTTTGAATATTGGGATAATAAGGCGAAATTTCAACAGATTATGATAGTCACGTATGAAATAATAGATATGACTACAAGTGATTATATGAAATTATTTTGTAAAAAATTTAACTTAAATGATCATTTACTTACTAACATAATTTTGTGATTTATCAGGAAGCGATTTTCTTTTCATTATGTGATTTTTTCATTGATCTATAATCATGAAAGAATGTAACATTATATTTTAATTTTTTTTTCAAATTTGGCAGGTCAAATTCAAAATATAATAAATTTATACTATAATTTTTATTAGGGCCAATTTTTTCATAAGTTTCCTTTATGATATATTAATTTTATAATTTTTTATACTTATGATTATTAATGTTCCCATTCATGTATAAGATAGGAAGTTATTGGATATTATCTATTATAATGTTGGGGATGATAATTTTTATGATTTGAGTGTAAATAATTAGTTTTTCATATATAGGATATTGGAGAAAATATGTAAGGGCTATAAGATATTACAATATCTCTATATAGAATATTTTCATAGTTTATTTGGATATATCCTCTATCTTAATTTATATCACTCCTGTGAATAATAGAGTTTCATGGTATATAATTGATGTGGAAATGAGGTATGTACTTCGAATCTTTAAATCCCAATACTTCTAATCCTTTATTACATACATAGTCATCATTTTTCATTATTATTATTGTAGATATATCCTATTTGAATGATTGGTGTGGAGGTTATCAACTATTTCTTGTAAAATATTGAAACAAAACATTAATAATGTATAGGCCTTTTGGTAACTAAAAATCAATCATACAATTCTTCATGGGGACTATTAATCCATTCCCAAATAAATTATTCTATCTTTAGATTATTATAATCTTTTTCATTTACCTATGGTCAATGATCTATTCTATTCTGTTGTCTATATATCTATAAATAGGTGTCTAAAGACTCTAGTCCCATTGTTTTCCAAAATTTTCCACATAATTATAAATAATAGGATATCCTTACTTATTATGTATATTGGAAGAATTTCATTGCTTACATATGATAATATTTTTATTTTTGTTATTTTTTATATATCTAAATGAATTCCTTGGGTATTCTAGTCCATCGAATTCTTGTATTATATCCTAACTTAATGTTAATGATCATTGTGTATATGGAATTATTTTGGTAACTTCATAGAACATATTCTTAAAATCGAATATGTTGAAATCCTACATGAATTAATGGTTATTTATTTCTAAAAAAAATTTAGTTTCCACAACTTGTTCACTGTTGTAGTGGTGTCACCAAAATAATTTTCATTCTGGAATTAGTTCATTCTTTATTTTTATTAATTTAAATTCAATTTTTTTCTTAACAGTTGTCATAATAGAAAAAAAATTTGGCATGGATTCTAATGGAGCTTCAATAGAGGACCTCATATTTTATATTCAATTGAAGATCCTTGGATTATGTTACAAGTGGAAAACTATTATGCCTCTATATGATGTTATAATAAGAACATCATATTTGATAGAATTTGTGACATGAAAAACAAATCCCTGAATAGAATTTATCTCTTTGAGACGTTATGATATTTTTTTATTAAATGAGATCTCTTTCATAACAATCATATCATGCAACACTAAGACAAAATGAACTATAATATATTATAATGTTATATCACAGTTATAAAATTCTAGGATATGAAAAGAAACAATAAAATTATTAAAAATACATGGTTTATACATGTAATAAAGAAATTCATTTATTTCCAATTTTTTATAATTGAGAAAAATAGTTGCAAATAAAAATAAATGTATAGTCAATACTGTATTTTTATAAATTATATTTCGAATCCTCGTTTCAAAAATAGAAGAAAGTTATTTTTTACCAATTCAATGAAATTTATTTTAAAAATTTTACATATTTTTTAAAAATTTCATTTTAAAAATATTCTTTGCGTCAAATTATAAAATATTTCCGAATAAAATTAATTTTTTTATGACTTATTAAACCATCAAGTTTCTATCTAAAAAATTCATTTTCATTTATATAATTTAAAATTTTCATTTTTATAGTAATTTTTTAAATAATTATAGTTATTTAAAATATATTATATTCATTCAAATTTATGGCATTGGAAACAGATTTATTGGGAAATTTGAAATTAAAATTTTCAATACATATGGTACTTTTCTCTTTTAAAACCAGCATTTTAATCACAAAAAATGTGTTTAAATTAAAATTATATTTTTCCACATAAGTGATTGGAATTCGGAAAATTTTATTACATTTTTTGGGATCATAGTAATTACTAATATATAAAATGATCAATATTTTTTTTTCTGAAAAATAATAATAAAAATAGTAAATATGAATTATTGTGGTTATGGTTAAAACAAGTTTACTTGGGGTAAAAATAATATAAGGGAATATTTTTAAATGAAACATTTATATTAACTACTGTATGAAAAAATTTAAAAACTATCAGATCCAATGTTATAATATATGGTTATTTAAAAGTTTTTTTCCATGGTAATTACATTATAATTTTTTATTCTTTTTGGGAAACATTAAAATAGATTCAAAGTGGGTTCACTTCCCCACTAATAAATGGACCTCTCCTCTCCTCTGCACTCAAACCCCAATATCCTTTTTTTCTGCCCTAAAATATCAAAAAAACAAATTGTAACATCCCTTTCCTATTATTGTATGCCTTGGATTTTTTATGAAAACCTCTTATAATTGATTCTGTTATTAAAATGAAGTGTCTCACCAAACATTATGTATAACTCTTAGGTATACAATATTGTCTTATTTATTATATCGAAATAATCAAATAATATTAAAAAATTATGATATGCAAAAATATTATGTATCATATACTATGATGTTATTATGTTAATTTCATACCCTATATCCATCTCCACTTTTATCAAATGAGAAAAGAAACCATCATTTATGTGTACGGTGGAGTACCGCCACATGAGCTGATGTAATTCTTTATCCATCAACATTTCCCATATATGGATAAAATTTTTATTTAACATAATTAAATTATATTTATAAAATTTATATTTTTTTAAAATTACTATATAACTTATGTAATGGTTCCTTTTAAATTATTTGAAAATGATTACTTTTCTTATGTGTACATGTAGACTACCGCCTCCATACAGTGATATTAAATTTTTTCAATTAAATATTTATATGTTTGAAAATAAGGATATAATTAACAAGAATATATAATATATATGATAATATAATTAATCTATAAGGTTTATATATTTTTATATTTTATTTTTTATATCATTAAAACTGGTTACATTGTTCATGAATATGTACATCCAAGCGTCTCCATGAATAGTGTAATTTATTTTTTATCAAGAACTTTTATATAAGAAAATAAAAATACAAATTGAATATATGTGATATTTATATCATGGATAAAATTTATTTGATTTTAAATTTTGATAAATGAAATAGTAATGACATTACCGAACCAAAACATCCATGAAAAATGAATCAATTATCACTTCACATATTGATTATAACAATGAATTGTTAAAATATAGACCATAACAGACTAAATGTAAATATGATATGTTAGGAAATTTTAGTAATTTTTTAATTGATGTATAATAAATATATATTTATTATATAGTATGTATAAACACATATGATGGATATTAACCATGAGTTACATATTTATCGTCTCAATTTTACATTAGTGAGTGATATGTGATATTCACCAACTATTCATTTGTATACTGTATTTAATTTCCTTTTAATATGTTATATCATATATATATTTCTCTACATTTTATTAGATGTTTCATTCGATTTTATTTCTTTTATTGGACTTATTGATATGAAATTTACCAATATTGTAGGAGTTTATTTCACAATTCAATATTTATTATAGATATTTTATATCCAAGTCTCTAATGTTGAATATATCACTTCAATGTCCATGTATTCATTTTTTTTAAATATTTTTCTATTCCCCTATGAATATAAAATTTAATTTTCACCCATGTTTCACTTTTATAGAATGGATAAAAGGAATATCCCGATAGTCTTCCGAATGTGGTAGTTTTCAACTTTTCCTAAAAAAGTATGAAAGGAATGCTTCTTATCTGATTATGTGTGAATGGATTTTCACACTATCATGGATAAACAAACTATTTATTATTTAATTACATTTTTAGAAGGATATTTTTTATTAAATTGTTTTCATTCATATTTTTACAGTTTATAAAAGTGATATTTAATGTTAAATGGTTATATTCCTCCAAAAAAATTAATTATGTTTTATGGTATTTATATTCATAAATGTAAAACCCCTTTATTTTAATTTTTTTAATTTAATATGATAAAATGATACCATATAGGATATTTCTACAGATGGGTTTTGATCAGTGTTAATGGAGATTTACTATTTTGATAGAATTCTTTATATTACTTTGGACAATTAATGAATATGTTATCGATTGGGGAAATTCTTCACATTCCATATGATATATTACATAGTAATGATTATTTTAAATTTTTTCTCATATTTTATATAAGTAATATAGTTGACTTATTATTTGATTGGTGGTGCCCGATATGGCCCTATGATTCATCAATATCTATCATGAGACAAACTAGATTTCGTATTTTCTGATGGATTAACCATTAAAGTAATATGTCTCAGAATAAGGAATTGATGGTTAGTTTTTAAATTTTATAATTATTTATTCCCTCATTAGGATATTCTTTATTTATTTCCCTATTATTATTAGATTAGTTATAATATCCACAGAAATGATTCAAGATCATGATATTATATAGATGTCATTAATTTATCATTGTTTATTCCTACCATATAATACTCAACATACTGATTAAATTGAATTTTTTTAGTTATATAAAATTAAATATAGATTATACCTTATTTTGATATCTTTCTCTTTAATCGTACCCTTATTCAGCAATATAGATGACTCATTTATTATGTTTCTATTCCATAGGATTTCAAAAAGTGTTATATGTTTAATATGCAGAAATACACTAAATGGAATAATGATGTACTAAAAAATACTATATTTTACATTATTATTTCAATTTTAATGGGTTATTCATGTATGTATCTAGTTTACCAAGAGTAATAAACTATTCAGTTTTTCAGGATTTGGTTCTTTGAATATAGATTTAATTTTATAACATTACTACTAAATTTGGGGTACTAGGATTAGAGTCATTATAATTTTTATTAGATCAAGTATAGTAGAAGAACTTGAAACTATATTTATGGAATCATATATAAGTACGTGTAGTTATATAAATCAAATTATGTATAATTATATGAGTAAGATAACAACCTATAGTTTTGGTAAGGTATATATTATGTGGATAAATACATTTCTATATTGATATTAAAAGTTATTTTGATTCTATAATAACTGTAATTTGGATTAATAAATACTAAAAGGTGTGATGGTATTTAATTTAGTGTTAAACTATAAAATAATGTTCCTTACAATGTACCTAATTACACAATCATGGGGGATATTATTTGTTCAATTCACAATTTCATCAATAAATAGTATGAAGGATATAAAAATAGTTTACTTATTGGAAAACAAGACAATGAATCCATATTTATTTTTATGATAATACAATGAAATTGTTTCTTAATTTATGTTGTTTACTAGTTTTGGGATTATAAATTCTGTTTCATAATGTTATAAACTGATGTGAACCATTTTTTAGAAATGAATCATAGTGCAAGGAATTTGACCCATATCAATGCATGCACTATATGTTTGGATTTACCTTATGTGAACAATAATGAAGATGGAGTGGGAGTTGAAGTAAGAACATATAAAATTATTACCCAAATAGAAAAGATTACTTGGGTTATGATACATAATATTACCCATATGGAGTAACATGAAAATCCATATCACATAGTGACAATGTCACACCTCTCCATGTGAAATCAACCTTCATCATTCAATGGGACTAAAATTCCATATTTTTTCAAATAAGTATATAGGGTAATTAGAGAATATATTTCTCACATTGGGATGAAAAGAGATGAATTTTTTTTCATGGTAGTGTATCATCTCTTTCGTGATTCAGGTCAACTATGTTCATTAATGATAAAAACGAAGGATGAAGACGTATTAAACATGGAGTGGAATGATTTTATGATACACTTCATGTACAATAACTTTCCTCATGAGAAATAAGTGGATATGGAGAGACAATTCTAGAGTCCAAGGAAAAAGGAAGTGAAAAAATATAGCTATTTTTAATGAAAAAATTTTATGTTTTTGAATGAAATCTATAAACTAAGAATATGATCCATAGATCATGGTGGGCCATTTTTTTATGGTATAAATAAAATCCCTTGAGAAAAAATGGTCACCCAAACATTCTCTAAAAATTAGAAAATACTATCATGTAATATAAAGATTGATAAATAATACTTCATGACGTAAGGAATTGTAGTTATGTAAAAGTATAATGGGATATCATATAAAAAACAGGTATGAATAAGAAGCGAAAAAAGGATATCCCCACATTTGTAAATTTTAGAAAGATACACCCTAGTACATGAATGAAGGGAATGATATTTTTCTAACACATTAGAGATAAAGGACACCATTATATCAAATTAATGGGAATGAATTTATTTACTAATGTGTAATCCTAAAAATTTATGTAGATGTGGGAACTATTCAAATTAGATACTTAAGAATCAAGGGATAATACCTCATATGATTATAATAGATCATGTTCAAAATTATGTTACTAGTACAACTGGATTATAATTTATAAAGTTATTGTGTATTTATATTCAATAATTATTTTGTGAAAACATTTTATAAATGATATTATGATTAAATGAATCATTAATCATATATAGGTTTTATTGGATTAGTATTTTTATAAGTATTTAAAAGTAAATTTTTTATGATATTGATAACAAAGGAAGGAAATTCAATGGAATATTGATATTTTTGGAAATCATATGATTGACCAACGATATCCCCTAATATGAGATCAATTAGGAGATTACAATTGAAAGGATATTTTTACGTAATAGTATTGGTTACCATCAAATTATATATTTATTTTATGATGTATGTTATATTTCATGTAATTTCCTATATTTTTATAAATATTACATTTAAGAGATATTTTGATATTTTATTTATGGAATGAGGAAATAATTTTTTTTATTTTTAGACGCTTGTTTATTTTCGTTAATTTTTTATTCCCATCAATGTATTGACAAAAAATTTATGTGACATTAAGGTTTACATTTTTTTATGTGGAATGTAATGTTATGAAGAATTTGGATATTTATTGACCTTACTTATAAATATATGGTGTATAATGTTTTTTGGATAATTTTTTCCTGAGTCCTATGGATAAATATTTATGAAATCAATTACGAATAAATTATCATTTATTTTTCAGTATTTTTATATTAAACTATTAATGGATAAGTTTTTATAACCATCTTTGTATAGAAAAATATCTAAATACCGGATTAATGATTTTTCAATACTATAGGGTTCTTATAATTTATTAAATGTTAATCTTAGTCCATTATCAATGAAAAATTAATCTTTAGTACACATAGTTTGAAGAAAACAATGAGGTCATTGTAGAAATTGGATAACATGTGAAATAATACTTCAAAATTAAGAATATATCATTATTATTTCAAACTATATGTTATTTGAATTCCTTAGCTCTATGAAAAATTATCTTGAAAAAATGTCATTATAGTTCCTTCATTTCATTATGAACAAATAGTCTTTTCACTGATCAAAAATTTATGGCATTACGGTTATTAAATTTTTTAGGTTATTCACTTTCTTATTATCAATGATCTTTATCAAAACCAATGATTATTTACTATATTTTTCCATGTTCATGTCATCAATTTCAAAAAAAATCCCATATTTGGAAACCCAGTTTCTGTTATTCTAGATTATCCTCATATCATTCTTCGTGTCTAATCATTGGGATCATTTATTAACCCCTTTTTGATGAATGGTAATAAGAAATGTATTTTCAAATCACAATCCCTTGATTATGGAGACCAAGGTTGAATTGTGATGATGAAATTTATTTATGTGAGGTATAATTGAAGTCACCGTGATTTTAAAAGAGAGTCATGTTTGATAGAATATATGAGAAAAACAGCAAGGTTATAAGAGAATGAAATACTCTGAGTGTTTATGAAATATTTATTTTTTAAATACATTCATTGTCTTCGATTTTTTTGAGAACATGCAACCCCAATTCTAAATGAAATATAATATAGTATAGTTTTATAACATAGCCACTAAATTTTAGTGTAGGAATAAGAATAATTAGGATTAAAAATTTTATATATTTTTAAAATGTATAATATAAAATCAGCAATTATAGATTAATTATAAATGAAAATAAAAATTATTTAGAAAGTTAAATAAAAAAACTTAATAAAAATGTATTTTTCATGCTTTTAGAAAATATTTTAAGTATAAAACAAAATAAATTGATAAATTTTATTAAAAAAACAAATTAACATTGAATATAATAATAAAATATTATTTCTAAGATATATTTTTGATAAATTAGTGAAATGAATAATTTTACGATGAATATTGATACATAATGATTTTTAATTTAGACATTGTAATATTATTTCACTAATAATATATTTAAAAAAATTTATATCATTTTAATCAACAGTGTGTTTTATTTTTAAATTAAAAAAAATTATACTTATGAAAATTTTCTCTTTGGAAAACAAATTTTTCGTTGCATCAATTGGTTTAATTATGAATTAACATTTTCCATTTCAATAAAAGGAATTAGGAAAAATGGATTTGAAATTGTGAATAAAAATAATTAATATCATATAATAATGTAATTTTTTTTGGAAATTTATATTGAAAATAGTAAAACATAATTGTCTAGGTTTCTCATAAAACATAATTAACAGGGTCTAACCAATAGATAGGGGAATATTTTACAATAATGGTTTTCAAAATCTAATTGTATGTCGATACTAAAATATTATCATAACACAATTATTATTATAAAATTATTTTTTTGTCTCTTATTCATGAGATACAAATTATAATATTTTTCTATATGGGAAATTTCGAAGTAGTTTACTAGTGGGTTCATTTTCCCACTTATAAAAAGACATATCATATCATATCATATCCTATCTACAAAACACTATCATTTTAGTTTAGAAAAGAAATAACTAAAACCATTCTTCACATCTCTTAACAAATCATGTAAGAACATTATTATTATAGAAATTTTTCTACAAAGGAATTAGTAACAAACCTAAAGAGGCTCCCTAAAGAAGAGGCATAACGCATAACTATGCACTATAATTTTATTTATTTTTCCACTACCTGAAAATCATAATAACCTATGAAGATATAATATCACCAGTATCTATTATATAATGAGATGTTATTTTGTTAATTGAGTAACCTATTTCTATATCCACTTCTTTATAATGAGTAATGAAACCATCGATCTTGCGTACGGTAGGCAACCACACTCATAAACTAAAGTAATTCATTTTCATCACCACATATCAAGGTTGTATATAATGTTGTATTTAATATATTTACATGATATTTAAGAAATTAAATATATTTATTAAAATATAATATCAAATATAACTTCTTACCGTCCAATATTGTAACACCCCAAGCTTCCACGGTACGATTATCATTGAATAATACAGTAGCGTGTGTTGTACGCAACTTCGAGATTCTAACACACCGCGACCAATCAAAGTAGCCGCAATGAATAGGAATACCAACTTTTTGAAATTTTTTAAATTTTATCTCTCAAAATGGAATTCATTTTTGGATTCATAATATTGAAATTCTCCTATGGTAAGATTTTGGTGATTTTGGATAACTTTTATATTTTGATGAATTGTGAAAATTAATATATTTTCATTAAAAACAACTTTTTTAATCAAAATAATTAACTGTGATAAATAATGAATTTGAGTGATTTAAAAGTATATATAGAATATATTTTTAAAATTTAATACAATTTTGGTCATTGGACATATTTTCACATTTAAACCGGACATAAACAAGTGTCAATCTTTTGATAGTTATTATCTCTTAAAAACACGCTTTTTATTTTAACAACCAGAATTAATTCAAAATTAATTTCTACCACTTCTGTATCTTGAATTTATAAAAATGGATTCCATATTTAGAATCAGGAGTTATAATTTTTTTAAATAGGTAACTTTTATTTTTAGAGATTTTGAATAATTGTTTCAGTAAATATTTTATTTACCTTCGTTAAAAGGTAAATCCGTTAAATAAGGGTAAACATATAATATTATAATATTAATAAATTACCCTAAAACGTGTCCTAACCTTATTTTCTAATACATTTACGACCATGGGCATATTTGGGTCGATTTTCGGACCCCATGGAGCCACTTGTTGGTGATAAGGACACTTTATATTAATTAATTTAATGTAAATACAAAAAGGACATAACCATATATCTTTTGGAAAAACAATTATTACATAGGGTTATATATGTTATATTTTCGACTATAAATATTAATTATAAATCTAAACGATTTCCTACGTAATGGTATTTTATTTATAAATTTTAGACATTTAATAATTAAATTTATTTATAACACAATAATTATACAGTATTTTCCTTATTAATTATAGAATCAAATAATTGGTATTATAAAAGTTAAAATAAATATAATTTAAATGTTTTGATTCCATCCAAGAATTTTATTGGTTAATATGACATGTTATTATTTCTTAAATTATTTTTTTTGAATTAATAGAGTTGTTAAGACTTTAACAAAAATCAATTATTAAATATTGTCAAAATTGACATAAATGAGTTTTTAAAACAAGTATTATATTATTAATTGATATTTTGTTCTTAAAAATCTATTGTTCGGCCATATAACTTATATCATGATATTTGTATCACTAATGGATATCTTGGGTGTCTCTAGGAAGTATATAGTATGTTTATTAACTATATAATATAAAAATACAAAGTGACATGGTAAATGTCAAACTAATTAACTAAGAGTTATAACTAAAAGATAAGGTTAGTATAATGACCAAACAATATATAAAATCTATTGGTTGAAATTATTTCGTCTCATCCCCACCTTATATTTTGAATAATCCACTTTGGAGCCATTAGAAACTGAGTATGAATTTATTATAAATTAATACTTTAGGTTTTTTCTAAAGAGCCCCTCCTCCCCCTTGTAAAAATACACCACTTATAACCAATTATTCATACCTTCAATTCCTTTTGGCTCAGCCAAACTCCACCCAAATACCCTATCAACAATACTCCCTTCATCCTAGTGGACTTCCTTTAGTCACAAGGCCACCCAAAAGAGGCCTTTTGATCAAATCAAAAAGAAGAACCTAAAGAAGAGGTAATGTTTTAACCACCCTTTTTCAGGTTCCTTTCTACTCCAACTTCTTCATCCTTTGTTTTTTTCCATTATCAAATAATAACTCCAATATATTCTATATACTATGATTTTATTATAAAAATTTTACAACCATATTCATTATTCTATCCATCCTTTAATGACATGTCACCATACGTGCGTACGTACAGCTTACCGTCTCCAAGTCATGGTGTAATTGTTATTCAAAAAATTATTATTTTGGATGGGTATGATAATGACATGTAATTGATGTAAATAATAAATATAACAAGATAATGGTTCTTTATATATGATATACCATCCAATTATATATTATTTTAATATCAAAAGAATGATATTGTCGCTCGTGCGTACGTACTGACTACTGTCTCCACGAATGCGGTGAGATTCATTCCCCATCATATCCATGCAATTATAATTCTAATTTGATGATTAAAAATAATGTTTATAGACTTCATATCATTCTGGATATTAATAAGATACATCCTATCAATAACAAACACAGTTTATGTAACAAAATATATAAAAGAAAATGAGTATGTTAACACCTCAAACGATGATAATACTAATAAAGAAATATTAAAAGCTCATTTATGATATCATATTAATTTATATGATTCTTGTATAATTTAATAAAAATTATATCACCATTATACAGGAAGTAAACCTAACATCAATTATGGAAAAGTACATGTTAAGGGTTTATTTCACAATCTCTTCATTATCCGAGGTTGTTTATACGTAATTATCTACTGGGACATCTTTATCATCCACATCTATGTTCCTTAAAAATGTATTTCAAAAAATTCTTAATATTTTATAGACTATGGGTTAAAGTAATTTATAAACTTTTTGACATTTTATAAGATGTTTATAAAGGAATCCTTCCATCATTTTCCAAACAATGCTTTTTATAACCATTTCGACAAAATTAAGGTATGAATGTCCTTTTTAACTTATACAGAGGGTGGGGCTATTTTCTACCATTATAAACTCATAGAATCTCCCCTTACAAGATTATAAGAATATTTTCAATTTAAATGTTTTGTTTTATACTTAAATTACTCTTAAATGATTTCAAAATAGAAATAGATATTTCTCTAAAAAGGGTTTTTATTTTATCTATGTCAACATCAGTCGATGGATTTTATGTTTATTTGATGTTGATATATTATGATACAAAACATCCATATTTTATTGAAGGTTTTGTGATATGTTTGACTGTGGATGTTCCATTTTTACACCATTCATGATTTATGGTTAAATTATTGACATTTCGTATGCTAGTTTTAATACAAATGTTTATGATATGTTAAAACCTTTTCATATGATGAATGTATTGGATTTAGTATGTGATGGGTGGAGCCCGCAATAGCTCCTCGATGCATCAGTATGTCTCATGAGACAACTAGACGTGGAATTGGCTGAGGCCCTTTTCCCAATTTGATTTATGTTTTTGGCCGAGGCCTTAATCATTTTAGACATCTTGGCTGAGGCCTTGACAAAATGTTTCAGAATGTCCGACATTATACATTATCTCATTATGGAAAAAATATTGATAGTTCATATGGTCATTTGACTTGTAGAATACCCATGATTATAGTTTATTATGGCATTATTTACTCAGCTCATATTCTTTCGATAATATTATTCTTGTTTATTATTGGTAAAGTCATGTGGTTTCAATTATTTATCATGCTTAATATTTATGTCATTTTCCGTTGTATTATATACCCTTACAGATCATTTGAGCACACCCCTTTATTATGTTTCATTTTAGCAGGATATGAAGAAGTTAGTTATGAGTGCCCTGTAGTCATAATCTTTGAGGGTTGGATATTTCTAATGAAATATATTTGTGTTGTATTTCTCTTCAAGCTGTAAAGTTGAACTTATGTATGAATCTTGCTTCCAATAATACTAATCTGATCGGTCATTCAAGACATGATTTCCTTGTGATCATACCAATGTTATGTAATAATGCACCTACACTGGGTAACTAAGGTCGGGGCGTTACAATTGGTATCAGAGGAAGATTAGTACAAACCATATAAACTATATTTAGATAAACTATAATTAGAGCACATACCCCTTAGATAGACTTTGAGGATTAGTATAGAAGAACTTCCTAGAATTTTAATATTATAGAGATTTTGTGAGTTTTCCAAAAAATACATCCATGTTTGAATACGAACAGGTAGAGGCAGCTCTGGAACAGATGTACCTAGGGGTAAAACCCGAAAACACCGCTTTGAGCTAGAGTCGAATGGGAACTGGTGCACGACAACGGGGCTTGAATCACTCTTTGTTACGACACTGTAGGGGGATATGATTAGGATAATTCTCATTTTATTTACAAAAAATTATGAAGGGTTTATGAGTATAGAATTCCTCAAAGAAAACATTTTTATGATTATGGATTATATCCATAAATTGTTCAATTTATGTTAAGTGTTTTGGAAGTTTGGATTTATGTGTTGTGATTCATAAACTAATCTAGTGGATTCTATTGTTTAGAAATGGCACCTAGTGGAAGAAATGAGAACCATATCAATGAACGCACTCCATGTAGGGATTTCCCTCCTTCTCAAGATAATTATAGTTGAGTTAGTGATGCAACTGGTGTTGATCAGCGAATCACCATACTGGGACAACTCTCTCAGGTTATGAATAAATAACATACCCATATGAAGCACCCAGATCCACAGCTTGGAGGTTCAATGTTATATCGCTTCATGAGGAAAACAATTCCAACATTCAATGGGAGTACAAATCCATTAGTAGCTGATATATGTATAAATTCCATATAGAAAATATTCCATTCTTTGGGGAGTTGTGAAAGGGAAAAAGTTATCATGGAAGTTTACCGCCTCACTAGAGATGCTGATCAATGGTGGTAATTGATTCAAATCACAACGGAAGATGATAAAGTATAAAATATGGAATGTAGGGACTTAAAAGATATTTTATTTGAAAAATACATTCCTCGCGACCATCGAGCGGATATAGAAAGACAATTTTTGAGTCTGGGGAAAAAGGAGGATGAGAATATCACTATCTATGAGGCTAACATTACAAGGATAGTGAGCCATGTTGTAGATTATATACCTAACCCAAGAAGTAAGATTGATCGTTTCTTTAATGGGTTAAAACCATTTCTCCGTCAAGTATTAGTATCACAATCCTTTTCATCATATGAAGATATTGTCTCGTGTGCTATCAAGACAGAAAAATAATTCTCTAAGTATTCTGACTTTAAATCAAAGCAAGAGAAGAAGAGATCAGCAGAACAATCTGGTAAAGGAAATAAGGAATCAGGGAAGAAGGGAAGAATTTAATTACCACCCTGTGATAATTGAGTAAGGAAGCACCCTGGTTCCTTTTTGAAAAGAAAAGGAGTTTTCTACAAATGTGGACAGAAGGGTCATCTAGCTGGTTATTGTAAAGGAAATAATGATGCTACCAATGTTCAATATTACAATTGCAGAGATATGGGACATTATGAAAATGAATGTCCTAAGCATCAAGGAAATTTACTTCAGAAAAGGGCAAGCAATCAAGGCCAAGATTATGCAATAAATACTACTGAGGTTGAAGCCCTGAAAGACGTGGTGGCAGGTAATTTAATGGTTTCCTTCAGTTTAACAAATGCTTTGTTTGATTTTGGATCATCACATTGTTTCATATCTTCCAAGTTTGCTATGAAAATTATATATTTCAAATTTGATTTAACAAGGGAGTTGTCAGTCAAAACTCTTAAGGGAAGTACCATAGCAACAAAGTTTTGTGAATCAGTCCCCATTAAATCATATTAATGTTCTTTATCTGCTGATCTCATCATCATACCCATGGCGGAATTTGGTATAATCCATGGAATGGATTGGCTTTTGGACCATGATAAAAAAATTTATTGTAAGATGAAGTAGGTTACAATTTTTGATGATGATGAAAAAAGAACACCTTCTCTTTAGAGCATAAACATCACCACCTAATTCTTATCGAGATCCACTCCTAGTAACTCAACTAAATACAATTATCTAGGAGGAAGATAATGAAATAATTGTGGGTGAGGAAAGGAATGTTCAAATAGAGGATGTACCTATTGTGAGAGAATATGTTGATGTGTTTCTGGAAGATTTACCTAGACATCCTGCAGAACGAGAAATTGAGTTTTCCATTGATTTAATTCATAGTTCAAGTACCATATCGAACACCCCTTATAGAATAGCCACTATGGAATTATTTGAACTAAAGAAACAACTGGAGGAATTGAGTAATAAGGGATTTATTCGCCCTAGTGTTTCTCCATGGGGAGTCCCATTCCTTTTTGTTAAGAAGAAAGTTGGATCTATGAGGTTGTGCATTGCCTACAGGGGGATCAATTCTATAACAATAAAGAACAAGTATCCCCTACCTCACATTTATGATTTATTTGAAAAACTGAATGGAGTTCAATAATCTTCAAAGATTGACCTTCGATCTGGATAACGTCAATTGTGTGTGAAGAAAGAAAACATTCTGAAGATAACATTTCAAACTAGGTACGGGAATTATGAGTTTATAGTAATGCTATTTGGGCTGACTAATACACCCACTATTTTCATTGATTTAATGAACAATGTTTTAAAGGAATGTCTTGATGAAATTTTAGTGGTATTTATTGATGATATCATGGTATACTCAAAAGGCTACAAAGATCATGAAAATAACTTGCGCATTATATTGAACACTCGGAGAAGATATGAATTATATGGGATGTTTAGCAATTGTGAATTCTGGCTTTAGGATATTTCTTTTCTTGGCCATATTGTCCCTAAGGATGGAATCTATATTGATCCTTCTAAGAAAATAGAAATACAAGGATGTCCAGCACCGAAAAGTATAATTGAGGTACACAGTTATATTGTTTTAGTAGGTTATTATCGATGTTTCATCCAGAATATTGCCCGATTGGTTAACACATTAACGAAGCTCACACGTAAAGGGGTTAAATTTGTTTGGAAAAAACTGTGTGAAGAATTTTTCGAAGAACTGAAGAGATTATTATTCAATCCTCCTATTCTGACTCTGCAATCAAGGAAAGACGAGTTTGTTATTTATGGTGATGTATCCAAGAATGGACTTGGGTTCTTCCTTATGCAGAATGATAGAGTTATTGCATATGCTTCACGACAGCTGAAAATTCATGAGAAAAGCTATCATACTCATGATCTTGAGTTAGCTGCTGTAAGCTTTGATTTGAATATTTGAGGACACTATCTCTATGTTGTAAAATGTGAGGCTTATACTGATCAAAATAATTTGAAGTATATTTTCTCAGATAAAGAACTCAACATGAGTGAAAGGAGATGTCTTGAAATTCTCAAGGATTACTATTGCATGATACACTACCTCACAGGGAAGGAAAATAAGGTAGCAGATGCTTGGAGTAGAAAGGATCATGGTGTTTTGAACATGATTATAGTTGAAAAGGATCTTATATACATGGATCTAGTAAATATGGATATAGTAATCACCTTGGAAGGTGAAACATAGATGATTTTTCAAATGGTTGCCAAACCATCTTTACTAGAAAGGATAAAGAGTTCTCAGACCGATGATGAAGAGTTTCAAAAGAAGATTAAAGCTGTGAATGATGAGAGATTGAGTGACTTTCTGTATGAATATTGAATTTTTAAATTTGCGAGGAGACTTTGTGTTCCAGATATACCTGATCTAAAAAGGTAATTTTTGGATGATGCTCATAGTTCCAATTTCTCTATACACCTTGGGAGCGTCAAAACGTATAGAGATTTGATGGAACATTTTTGGCGGGACAACATGAAGAGGGAGATTACTAATTTCGTGTCCTGATGTATGGTTTTTCATCAATTTAAAGCTGGAAGGCAACAGCCTGGTAGAGTATTGCAACCTCTTCCCATACTTGAGTGGAAATGGGATAATATCACGATGGACTTTGTCATGGGACTACAAAAGACCCCTAGATGTAACGATGCAATATGGGTCATTGCTGATCGTTTTACCAAGTCAGCGCATATTCTTGCTATAAGGGATGATTTACCACTTGAAATTCTAGGAAGACTATATATTAATGAAGTTGTGAGATTTCATGGATTACCCCTATAGATTGTTTCTCATCGTGATCCCCGTTTTACTTACAGATTCTAGAAAAGTGTTCAGAAAGCCTTAGATACTGAACTTTATTTGAGCACTGCCTACCACCCTCAAACAGATGGACAATCAAAATGGATTATTCAAACCATAGAAGAAAAATTGAGATCGTGCTCACTTGACTTTCAAGGTATGTGGGACCAATATTTACCTCTCATGGAATTTTCCGATAACAATAGCTTCCATTCAAGTATTCAGATGGAAACATATGAAGCGTTATACCAAAATAGATGTCGCACACCAACCTGTTTGGATGATGTTGGTGAATGAAAACTTGTAGGCCCAGAACTGGGGGGAGGAAATGATGGAAAAGGTAAAGGTAATCCAAAACCACATCAATGTAGCTCAAATTAGGTAGAAGAGCTATGCCGATAACCAAAGGAAGGATTTGGAATTTCATGTAAGGGATCATGTTTTCTTGAAGGTATCTCTATGGAAGGGAGTTATACATTTCGGCAATAAGTGGAAATTGAGTCCCAGGTACATCGGACCTTTCTAAATTATAGAACGAATTGGGGCTGTAGCTTACCGTTTGGAAATGCCACCTAATCTCTCCAAGGTTCACGATGTGTTCCACGTATCATTGTTGAGAAAATAAATGCCTGACCCAATACATGTACTCACTTATGAGGAATTAGAACAGGAACCCTATCTATCTTATTTTGAAGATCCCGTGAGGATTATTGATATGAGAGAACAAGTGCTGAGAAACCGGATGACACGTCTAGTAAAAGTTCTATGTAGGAACCGTAAGATGAACGAGGCAACGTGGTAACCCGAGGAGCTTATGATGAAGAACCCCCCCACCCCCGAGTATTTTTATACAGTAATTTTCTAGAAATTTTGAGGATGAAATTATTTGAAGGAGGGGAGAATGAAACACTACAAGCTTCCACGGTATGATTCTCTTTGAATAATACAGTAGCGTGTATTGTACGCAACTTCGAGATTCTAACACACAACGACCAATCAAAGTAACCGTTATGAATAATAATACCCACTTTTTGAAAATTTATAAATTTTATCTCTCAAAATGGAATTCATTTTTGGATTCTGAATATCGAAATTAGCATAGGGTAAAATTTTGGTACTTTCCGAAAAACTTTTATATTTTGATGAATAGTGAAAATTACAAAATTTTAATTAAAAACAACTTTTGTAATCAAAATAATTAATAGTGATAACTTATGAATTTGAGTAGATTTAAAGTATATTTAGAATATATTTTTACCTTTTAATACAATTTTGTTCATTGAACATAATTTCACAGTTAAACTGGATATAAACAAATGTCAATCTTTTGATAGTTGTTATCTCTTAAAAACACGCTTTTTGTTTTAACAATGGGAATTAATTTTAAATTAATTTCTGCCACTTCTTTGTTTTGAATTTAGAAAAATGGATTCAATAAATAAAATCAGGAGGTCCATATTATGTAAATAGGTAACTTTTATTTTTATAAATTTCGAATAATTACTTCGGTACATATTTTATTTACCATGGTTAAAAGGTAAATCCGATAAATAAGGGTAAAATATAATATTATAATAATAATAAATTATCCTAAAATGGATCCTAACCATATTTTTGGATACATGTCTGACCATGGGAATCTTTGGGTCGATTTCGGGACCCCAGGGAGCCACATGTTGGTGATAAGGACACTTTATATTAATTAAGTTAAAGTAAATAGAAAAACTGACACAATCATATATCTTTTAGAAATACAATTTCTACATAGGGTTATATATGTTATATTTTCTATTATAAATATTATTTTGAAAGATAAAAATATTTCCTAAATGATGGTATTTTATTTATAAATTTTATACGTTTAATAATTAAATTTATTTATGTCACAATAATGATGTAGTATATTCTTTATTAATGAATGAATCAAATAATTGGTATTATAAAAGTTAAAATAAACATAATTCGAAAGTTTTGATTCCATACACGAATTTCATTGGTTAATATGACATGTTAGGATAGCTTAAATGAATTTTTTTTGAATTAATAAATTTGTTAATACTTTAAAAAATATCAATTATTAAATATTGTCCAAATTGACAGAAACGAGTTTTTATAAAATGTATTATATTATTAATTGATATTCTATTCTTAAAAATCTAAGTTTAGGCCAAAAAACTTATATCATTATAGGTGTATCATTAATTGATCAATATGGGTCGTTTGGATATATATAGTAAGTTTATTAACTATATAATATAAAAATACAAAGTGACATGGTAAATGTCAAACTAATTTACTAAGAGTTAAAACTAAAAGATAAGGTTAATATAACGATGAAAACCTATATATAATCTATTGGTTGAAAAGATTTTGAACCATCCCCACCATATAATTTGTATAATCTACTTTGGAGCCATTAGAAACCGAATATGAATTTATTATAAATTAATACTTTATGTTTTTTCTAAAGAGCCCCTCCCCCCCCCCCCTTATAAAAGGACACCACTTATGAACAATTATTCATACCTTCAAAGCCTTTTGGCTCGTCCAAACTCTACCAAAATACCATATCAAATATCCTCCCTTCAACCTAGAGGCCTTACTTTAGTTAAAAAACCATCCTAAGTAGCCCTTTGGATCAAATCAAAAGGAAGAACCCAAAGAAGAGGTAATGTTTTCACCACCCTTTTTCAAGTTCCTTTCTTCTTCAACATCAGTTTATTTTGATTTTTTCCATTATAAAATAATAACTCCAGTAAATTCTATATATTGTGATGTTATTATAAAAATGGTACAACCATATTCAGTATTCTATCCATCCTTTTAATGACATGTCACCATACGTGCGTACGTACAGCTTATCGTCTCCACGTCGTGGTGTAATTGTTATTCAAAACATTATTATTTTGTATGGGTATGATAATGATGTGTAAATGATGTAAATAATAAATATAACATGATAATGATTCCGTATATATCTTATATCATCCATTTATATATTATTTTAATATCAAATAATGATATTGTCGCTCGTGTGTACGCACGGACTACAGTCACCACGAACGCGATGAGATTCATTCCCCATTGTATCCATGGAATTATAATTTCATTTGATGATTAAAAATAATTTTTAAGTACATGATATCATTATGGATATGAATAAGATACAACCTATCCATAAAAAAACGGTTTATGTAACAAAATATATAAAATAAAACAAGTAAGTTAACACCTGAAACGACGATAATACTAACAAAGCAATGTTAAAAGATCATTTTTGATATCATATTAATGTATGTGATTCTTTTATAATTTAATAAAAATTATTTCACCATTATAGAAAATGTTAAACTATCATCAACCAAGGAAAATTACAAGGTAAGGGTTTATTTCACAATCTCTTCATTATCCGAGGTTGTTTATACATAATTATCTACTGGGACCTCTTTATCATCCACATCCATGATTCTTAAAAATGTATTTCAAAACATTATTAAAATTTTATAGACTATGGGGTAATGTAATTTATACCCTTGTGGGCATTTTATAATATGTTTATAAAGGAATCATTCTGTCATTTTCCTAACAATGTTCTTTTTAACCTTTTCAACAAAATTAAGGTAAGAATGTAATTTTTAACTTATACGGTGGGTGCAGCTATTTTCTACAATTATAAACTCGTCAAAGCTTCCATTACAAGATTATAAGACTATTTTCAAAGTAAATGTTTTATTTTATAATTATGTGAAGCTTAAATTATTTCAAAATAGAAAGATATATTTCTCTAAAAAGGGTTTTGAATTCATCAATGTCAACATCCTTTGATGGATTTTAAGTGTATTTGGAGTTGATTTATTAAGATACAAAACTTACATATTTTATTGAAGGTTTTGTGATATTTTTTACCATGGATGTGATATTTTTACACCATTCATGATTTATGGTTAATGTATTGACATTTCGTATGATAGTTTTAAAACGAATGTTTATGATATGTTTAAACCTTTTCATATGAGGAATGTATTGGACATAGTAAGTGACGGGTGGAGCCCGATATAGCTCCTTGATGCATCAGTAGGTATCATGAGACAACTAGACATGTAATTGGCCAAGGCCCTTTCCCAAGTTGATTTATGGTTTTTGCCGAGGCCTTAATCATTTTAGACGTATTGGCTGAGACCTTGACAAAATGTTTCAGAATGTCTGGCATTATACATTCCCTCATTATGGAAATAATATTAATGGTTCATGTGGTTATTCAACTAGTAGAATACCCATGATTATGTTTTATTATGGAATTATTTACTCATCTCATGTTCTTTCCATAAAATTACTATTGTTTATTATTGGTAAATGCATTTTGTTTCAATTTTTTACCATGCTTAATATTTATGTCATTTTCCGCTGTATTACTTACCCTTACTGAGCGTTTGAGCTCAAACTTTTCTTATGTTTCATTTTCCCAGGATATGAAGAAGTTATTTATGAGTGACTTGCAGGCATAATCTAGGAGGCTTGGATGTTTCTAATGAAATATATTTCTGTTGTATTTCTCTTCAGGTTGTAAAGTTGAACTTATGTATAAACCTTGTTTCCAATAATACTAAACTGATCGGTCTTTCGAGAAATGATTTCCTTATAATCATGCCAATTTTTTGTAATAATGGAACAACTCTAGGTCACTAGGTTCGGGGCATTACAAACATGTTGGAAAATAATATTTTATCTTGTGCATACATTTGGACTACCACAACCACATTGTGATGTGAAATGGTTTTCATTTAATTTTGATATGGAGGGTAACAACGAAATATTTAATGAATATATAAGAAATATATGATATAATAATTATACTATAAATGATAAATAATATTCCTCTTCCCTTCTTTCCATATGTTAATAAATTGGAATAATGATCAAGCATTCATACAGCCTGTGGTCTCATTGAAAGGTGTAATTATTTTTTTTCTCTCTAAATTTTATATAATACTATGAATACCTATATAATGATTATATATGATATTTATATAATTTTTGAAATTATTTATATGGTGTAATAATATTCAATTTAAAAGGACTGAAATTTCCAAACCAAAACATACTTGAACATCTAAGTGAGTATCACTCAAATCTTTGATTACAAATATGTTAATAAACAAGAGAGGAAAGACAAATTGTGTAACACCATAAAATTATAAAATATTAAAATTGGGTTCAATATAATATATTACACACAAAAATTATTTTATTATTTTATAACAACTCAACACTTTCTGATATATATATATATTTTAAATAATATTGATCACTTCGATAGGATGCAGAACATCCACCTCAGATACTAAATAAACCATAATATAGTATAATTTTATAACCAAGAAATTATGTTTGATGGTATAAACCATACTACATAAATTATTTTACTTATGGATATCTATTTATTTAAAAAAATTAGAGTCATTTAGTTGAAAATGGATGGATTTTTAAAAACAATATATTTCTAAAAGACAGTTTAGTCTCAATTTACAGACATAATTTAAAATTATTTTTACAAAATTTAAATATATTATATTATAAAATTTGTTTTATTTTTTTTATTAAATAAATAAGAATTATCTTAGAGATAATTTTTGGTATTTTTGTGAATTATTACATTTTTCAAATAACACTTAAAAATACTTAATAATATTGAAAACATATTTTCATTTAAATAATTTAATAAAAAACAAAATTTTTAAGTTTATTTTCATGTAAAATTAGTTTAATTATATTAAAATATAACTAAATTATTTCATTTTAATTAATTTCATGTTGAATTATATAACAAAAATATTTTTTTCTTTTTAATGATTTCTTTCGAAAAAGAATATTTTGGTCACATCTGTATCATTAATTTTAAATTGATTTATATTAAATATTTAAATTAAATTAGAATAAATGGATTTCATATTTAGAATAATCATAATATTTTTATACTAAATGTTTAAATAAATATTTTATGAATTTTCAATTTTAAAACCAGTGAAAATAAATTATAATGGTTAATGTAAAAACATGCTTACCATGGGTTAATTCAAGAAGATAATGGTTAAAAATGATGAAAAACCAATAAAGAAACTACCTTATGGCCATATATAGACCTTATCACATATAATTGTAAATAATTTCCTATTTTGGATTCATTTTTCATGAGATAATATTGGTTAACACTTTATCATTTTAGAAATTCCATGTGTTTTCTCTCCCCTATTTGTAAAAGGTCACCCACTCTCCACCCCACATAAAGCATCAAAATACAAATGGGATAGCCATAAAATTCCAAAATAACTTACTTAGTCTCATGAAAAATTATATATCCCTTTATTTTAACATAAATAAATCCTAGGAATGCAATTAATGAACATCGAAAGTGGTCATTTAAATAAGAGATACCATTATTAAACGATTGATTTAATTTTATTTCTTAGTCCACCCCTATAAAATTTTATTTAATGATGATTATATAATAACACATGTATAAACCATATAATATGATGTTTTTATGTAAGTTTATAACCTATATCTATATCCTCTTTCATCAAATCAGAAATGAAATCATCAATTGTTTGTATGATGGACTACCCCGTCACGACCCAATATGACTCGTTATCCATCAAACCCTCTCTCGGTATGATATAACGATTTATTATATATATATATATATATACTATTATTATAATTTTGTAATTATAATATCAAACATTACTTATTTTCTTTTATCCCATATAAAATATGATAACATAGCTCTTGTGTACATCGGATTACCGCCTTGCAATGTGATTTGATTCATTTTTCACATATTCATTACATGGAAGAAAATATTAATAAATTTAATTAGGATATTTAATATAAAACACGTGACATAAATTATTTAAAATTAAAATATCATACACTTCATATTATTTAACTTTTTAATTGAATGATATCGTCACCTATGCGTATGTACGACATATCATCTCAATGAAGCATTGTGATTCATTTTACATTTCCCTAATTCAATAATGATTCTAAAAATTTATCTAATGATTAAATATTATAATAATAACATTAATTTATATTTATCTTTATGGATCAATATCAAATATAAGTGAAAAAAATCAAAAAAGACAAACTAAAGAAAACAAATTAATTTATATCTGAAGTAATGGAAATAATAAAATATTATCATCAAATATATGGTAGAATGTTATAAAAGGTCAATATATGATATTATAAATAATAATGTTGTGATATTAAAAACTAATTACAGTCATATAACCTGTATACCTTTTATTAAGTAACATTCAGATAAAGGAAGCGTGAGGTAACTAATTTCATCTCATATTCCCTTTCTTAAGACATATTATAATGTTATGAACCTACATTCAATCATTTGGTGTATCTATTGCCCTTATTTTATATAATATATTGATTAATTAATAAATAATTGTATTTTATTATCATATTTAGTTATTTCATATAAAATTATCTTAGATTAATCTTACAAACTTGTAATGAATTTCATAGCTCAATTTCTTTTCATTATATTATATTACATATTTAAGTTCTTACATATTATAAGATTGTGTGTTTAAATTTTTTTTCTATAATATAATTTATTTCCAATTTTATGGTACTAATTTGATACACATAATTAATTCATTTACTAATTCTTACTTCAATGTTATGATCATTATAAGGATTTATTTACAATCTCATTTTAACAGGGATTGATTATACTTTAATTAATATTGAAGTAAAATATTTTATCATTATCTAATATAACCCAATCATTTTATTCTTCTCTATTTATTCATGATATTTTAATATAATATTACACTTTTATCTCTATTTCATACTTAAAATTACTGAGACAAAATTAATAATATAATCTATCTTTATATATATCTTCGATCGAAAATAATTTTTCTTCAAAATAAATGTTCATTAATAAAGATTTGGAAATTGTTTTTAGCATTCATTTAATAATTTATTATTTATTTTTTTACAATAGATGAATTTACAAAAATAATAAGTGGAATATGCATGTCTTTTTTCAAACATGGTTTATTTGGCATTAAATAAAAATGTGAAAGAAATATTTATTTTAATGATTTAAAAATCAATAGAATTTTTTCCAATGCAACCAATAATTTCTTTTAAAATTAATATATATGTTTGGGTGGATGTTTTCAGTGAAATTAATTTGGAAAAGCTTTTTTGATCAATTATTATTGAAATATGTGATTTTTTATGTGAACATATTATTACACTCATGAATTTTTTTAATGAATTTATTATGAAACTTATCTTCTTAAACAACGTCAAATTATTAGTATACAAATGATCCACTAGCATTATGATTTATTGATACCATCCTAATAATTTCTCGGACTGGTTTTTGAATAGTTTGACTGGGGTAAATAGTTGATTTCTCTTACTTAATTAATGTTGTATTCATTATAATTACCTTGAAATATTAAATTTCATGATATCATTGGGCATTAAATATAAACTAAATATCCTTATTATTTACCATGTATATACTTATTACATATAACATATATAATTTCTACATATGTTATATTAATTTTTATGTTATATGATTGACTGGGGAAATTATTGTTAATCGTTATTCCTTAATTTATATGGAAATTATGGATAAGGCCTCTCATTCAAAAATTTAATCAATCGTGGGTATGCATATATGGGTGGACATATAAATTTTTATACCTTTTTTTATCGATAATATTGTTATATAAATTAGTTTGATAACCAAAGTTATATTGGTTTTTATTGTATGACCACGCATCTGTTTCAAACTATCTCAGGAAATGTCATTGAAGATAACATGATCATGATTTAATAATGAATTATATTTCATTTTTGTTACTCTATAATAATTTTAATATATGTGGAAAACTTATATGATGATTCTAGGGTTCACTAAGTGGTGATTCATGGAGAATTCTTTCATATGATGTGGTGATTTTTGGTGAATTGTTCTGGATATATCTTATGAGATTAGATGTAATGAATTAATAAATATTCTTTTTTTATCCCTATATATTGATTTAAGTGATATTAAATGTTCAATACACATGATACGGTGTGTTCACGTTATTTGTATAAAAGGAAACTATAAAAAAAGGAAGTTAATTATACATTCATTTTATATTCATGAAACATTGTTTCCATGATGATGGTTGAATGAAAGGTTTCATATATAGGAAGTTGATTTGATGAGTTTGGAATGGATTGGAATTATAGATGATAGGGACATTTATTTCATTTACATGATAGCAAAAATATTTCTACATATTCTTTTTTGTGATCCCTCATATAAAAAATTAGGGAAACTCACAAGCCAACATAGGAAACTCAACCAAGGGATCATGTGGGACTCAGATGTCAACCATGCCCAAGGGTGAAACCACATCCAAACCTATGAGAAGAATAGTTACCACAAGGATTGGGAGGGCTTATGTATAGGGAATAAAGGGAGAACTCTATAATATATGCATTATTTCGGAAAAAAATTTCTACAGGGGGTTTGATTGTCACAACCTGTCCCTCGGGGTCCATGTCGTGACTACCCCAAGCCCTCCCTCTATAGGCTAGGGGCTGACGACTAGAACCAAAGGTGTAATTCCTTAAAATGGTGATGGAATTTCCTTTATAACCTGTAAATTCACAAAAAATAGTACACAACTAAATACAAAAAACTAAGTAAATTGTATAAAAAAAGAGTGCTGAAAAGTAAAAGGGTCCAGAAATACAAGACCAATTGTAAAGTACAAGGAACTAGAAGAACAAGTACAACTGAAGAAAGAAAAAACAGTTGTTGGGTCGTCCTCTGGGATTCCTACCTGAAGGGTAGGTAATGATATCCACCTCATCACTCCACGTCTGTTAGTCTTCTCTGTGTACAAACTCGTCATAAGGTCCACATCTGGGTACCGTCCAGTCCTAGTACACTCAGACTCAGTCAGCATTGTCTGTCATCTGCTACCAATACAACAATGTGAGGCATATCCCCTATAGGGGTTTGTATAAAGATTTTTAGTAGGTACCCCGAGACCATCAAGGTCACACAAATTCCATCAAGGATAACCCACAAAGTCTGAAACCAATAGATAACCTTACATTGGTATATGCCCATACATATACCTAAGTTATCAAGTGATCCATCTCAATCCTAAGCAAAACACAAAAGTACTGACTCAGCTCAACTAGGATTTTATTCACATTAACGAAACCTCGACTGGTTGAGAACTACTGCTCAATCAAGAACAATGGGCCTTCCGTGACACCAAGCGTGCTTCCCTATAACCTTGTATTACTGAGGTACTCCTCCTACTGGGTATCATGGGTCTGCTACGTCACAAATAGGCGCTCACCACCATGGGTCTGGGGCCACAACCAGGTGCCCCCTCGTAGCCTACTAAGGTACTCCTCCAGTCGAGTACCGTGGGTCTGCCACCATAACCATGCGCTCCTCCACTGTGGGTTTGCCTCCACAATCTGGCGCTCCCCCCTGGGCTAGCATAATCACTCCTAGTCAAATATTCAGTAGTCGTCAAGTCTCAGCCAGCTACTAGGTCGTTGCACTCTGCTCATTCCTATCAAGGAAGTTTTACTCCACACGCTACTAGTCAATGCACCAATTATCGCAATGTCCCATTAAGAAGTATCCGAAAGGTCCACCATATCATAGGGTTCTCAACGCAACAGACAGTCCGTCAATCAGACGCTCGGTCTGTGAGTTAGTGGCCTTTTAGTCCTGGGGGCCCGGTTGGATTCATGCATGATCCAACCTGAACATAACTCAAGTATACCCTAAACTTCAGTGGTTTATAATCAAAGTGAAAGTCATGCTCCAAGATTACCAGGGCCACTGACAGTTCGTCAAAATGGAATTCGCTGCCAAAGATATGGTCAAAAGGAAGTAAAGGATCATAGTGGGCCCAGGTCTGGTCTGACCCGGTCAGACCGACCGGGCCTGACCCAGTCTAGGCCGACCTAGATTAGGTCGACCCGGCCATCCCGTTGGGTATGGCCCGGTCTGTTGTGTGTGCATGCCCGTTAGGCTCGGCCGAGCCCACTGGGCCCCTCCCAGTACTCTGTGATGGGTCGCGGAGGGCCGCGGGGGAGCGGATCGGTCGAGAGGGCATGGACCGGCCATGGGTCGGTGTGAGGGAGGCTCAGCCTTGAGGGCTCCGCGAAGGCTGCTCGGCCCGGAGGGTGCCGCGGGGGGAAGGTTCGACCCGAACGGTCGTGGGGTGTGGCTAGGGGTGGATCGACCTGGGGTCGGTTTGGCGCGACCGGGGCGTGCCACAATTGGGGCCGGTTCGGCTGGTGTTGGCGTCGAGCCGGTGGGATGGCACGGTCAGGGTAGATAGGATAGTTGGGGCTAGTTCGACCGACGAACGGTGCGTCCAGCGCGGCGCGGGAGCCGACAGGTGGTGTGGTGTGGCCCGGGGTGTCGGAGAAGGTTCAACTGACGGCTGGGGTGGTTAGGGATGGTTCGATCGGGCGGAGGGTGTGACTAGGGCGGCACAGCCGGGGTGCGGTGCGGTCGAGGCCGGTTCAACCAGCAGCGGAGTGAGGTCAATTCTACCGAGAGGCCAGAGCACCATGAGGGCAGCGCAGGTCACAGAGGTCGTGGGTGGCGCAACCATTGTCTTCATCGCCTTCATCGCCTTTTTCACCGTTTCTAAGAACACCACAAGGATGATCGGCGGGGGGGGGGGGGGGGGTCGGTCCATGATAGTTTGGCCTTCACCCTATGTGTTTATAGTGTCGAATGCGGTTCATCAAAAATGTAAAAAAAGAACAAGTATGGAAGATAGTATAAATATCAAATCACATAATCCCTCGTTAATTTCTATTCCCAAACCCGAAAGGAAAACATCCACGACGACTAATTATTTTAGAAGGAAAGAATAAAGGGAATAAAATAATACTTAAAATAAAATCCCTACCTTGTTTGTTGTTCGTTGAAATTGGAAGGAGAAGTCGGGCATCGATTCGTTGTAGACAAACAAATCCTACGTCGAAGGAGGTTTTGATGAAGAATGTAGTAGTTGAGATCGTTCTTCATATTCGAAGGCATTCCTCATCAGTGTACTTCGTCGGTGGAGTGTTCTTCGTTGGGAGGTTAAGGTGTGGTGGTCCCAACCTCCAACTAACTCATATGTGCTTATACCTGATAAAATAAAATAAAACATGCATTTATTTTATTTTATTATATCCATGAAAACCCCAAAAACTAACATTCACCATTGACCAACTGGTGTCAAGGTGAATGTCTTATTAAACAAATACATGCGCTGTGAGTTCAATGGTGCCCTTAGATTTCAATTTCGATCACCGGTTCAAAAGATAGAAAAACTCACTCGTACTTTTACTGAACGTACCCAAAAAAAATTGAAATTCACTTTGGGCACACCGGTTCTTGGATTCACACACCGTCAATTTTCATGGACTCATAAAATTACCATATATTAAAAATAATTACATGGAATTTCTAGTTCTTTAGATTCTCCCCACCTTAGGCTTTACATCCCCCATATTCCACAACTCAAACGAAGGGAAAATGTGGGTGTACTGAGCACACATCTGAGCCTCCCCCTCTCATGTGCTCTTCTAAAGGTTGTCATACTGCTAGCGAACGCACACTAGAGGTATCGATCGTACATAAAGGGAATGCTTCTTTTGATCCTCAATCTCTTCTGGAACCTCCGTAAAATCCACCCCATCATCAACATCCAGCTCACCATGGTCGATGATGTGGGAAGGGTTGTGGACATATCTCCTAAATTAGCATAAGTGAAAGAAATCAAGAACTTGGTGCAACTGAGGTGGAAGAGCTAAGAGGTGAGCCAGCTCGCCAACACTACTGATGACCTGAAATAGTCAGATTAATCTTAGAGATAACTGGCCTCCTCATCCAAATATATGTAGACCTTTTCAGGTTGAGACCAGTAGAAAGACGTAGTCTCCGTCCTCAATATCCAGAGGTCTCCATCTCCTTTCTGCATACAACTTTTTCTTGCTCTGTGCAGTATTCACCCTCTCATGGATAATCTGCACCTTCTTGGTGGTAGCCTGTACCATCTCTGGTCTCACAAGTGTTGACTCCCCTAGGTTAGTCCAACACAAAGATGATCTGCATTGTCACATGTTCAATGCCTCAAAAGATGCCATCCCAATGGTGGAGTGATAACTGTTTTTGTTTGAAAACTCTACCAAAGGTTAGTGATCCTCCCAGCTGCGATCAAAGTCGATGACACAAGCACACAACATGTCCTTGAGGGTCTGAATGGTCCGCTCAGTCTGGCCATCCGTCTGAGGATGGAAGGCGGTGCTCAAATAAAGCTGTGTTCCAAAAGCCTCCTACAACCCCTTACATAGGTAGGAAGTAAAAAATGTATCATGATCTGAGACAATCATCGAAGTTAATCCATGTAGCCTTAAAATATCCTTCAAATATAGGTGTCATAGGCTCTCTGCTGAACCCTTCTCTCTAATCGGTAGGAAGTGGGCCAGCTTGGTGATTTGGTCGATGATCACCCAAATGGAGTCCTGACCCATGTATGTAGGTGTATGTCATGTCACGAAGTCCATGGATATCCCATCCCACTTCCACTTTGGGATCTCTAAAGGCTGAACCGAGCCCTCTGGTACCTAATGCTCTGCATCCAATTGCTGATAAGTGAGGCACTGAGAATCAAACTCTACAGAAAAATTATTTATTACCGACCACATGTGATATCATTAGAGATCATGGTACATATTCGCCACTCCTGGACGTACCGTTATAGGGGATATGTGGAACTCTCTCAACACTTCCTCCTGAAGTGAAACTGGTACCATAGTACGTCCTCTGAAGAGTATTGCATGCTCCCCACCTTCAAGAAATACATCAGGTGCCTGACCTGTATATATTTGAGCATATCGTGTCTCACAGTCAGTATCCCCATGATGTGACTCCCTGAATCACAGATGAAGTGGTGGAGTGACTGTAAGAGACTAGAAGAAGGTTTCTCCATCTCTATCCACAAAATACATCCATACAGAAGCCAGCTACTCCGTCGCCTCACCTAGTAGCTGTATACCAGACCTCCGGCTGAGGAAATCTACAACAACGTTCCCCTTTACAGAATTATAGACTATATCTAAGTCATAGTCCTTCAGTAACTCAAGACAACGTCGCTGTCTCAGGTTCATGTCTTTCTGAGAGAAAATGTACCTGAGAATCTTGTGATCAGAGTACACGGTAAAACTCTCACCAATCAGATAGTGTCGCCACATCCTCCAGGTGAACACCAATGCTGCTAACTCTAGTTCATGGGTAGCGTAGTTCTACTCATGTGGTCTCAGCTATCATGAACCATATGTGATCACTTCTCACTCCCGCATCAAGACACATCCGAGCCCGATCCCTGATGTGTTGTAGTATACTATGTATTCTACACCTTCCACTAGAAGCCTCAAGATGGGGGCACTTCTCAGCCTCTGCCTCAGCTCCTGAAAGGACTTTTGGCATCTCTCTAACCACACAAAGGGTTTCCCCTTTATCATCAAGTTTTATAGGGGTTCTACAACTCTAGAGAAGTTTGGTAAAATCCTCAGGTAATAACTAGAAAAACCCAAGAATTTTCATACCTCTATCACACTCCTAGGTGGATCCCATGAAAGTACCACCTCAATCATCACTGGATCCATTGAAAATCCAATCTCCAATATGAAATATCCCAAAAAGTGAACCTCTCGGATCCAGAAATGGAACTTTGAGAGAATACCATAAATTTGGTGCTCTTGGAATGTGTCCAGTACTACCCGCAAATGATTGGAATGCGCCTCTTTAGTAGTTGAGTAGATAAAAATGTCATCGAAGAAGACTACGACAACGTGATTGAGGTATGGCTGAAAGTCATGTTCATGAGTCCCATGAGCACTGCTTGAGTGTTGGTTATTCCGAATGACATAACCAAGAACTCGTAGGGGTCGTACCGACTTCTGAAGGCCGTCATCTGCACATCCTCGTCTTGAACTCTGAGCTAGTGATAGCTTGATCTGAGATCTATCTTCGGGAACCATCGTTCCCCATTTAACTGATCAAAGAGGTCGTCAATCCACTAGAGTGGGATCTTGTTCTTCATGGTTACTTGGTTCAGGCACCGATAGTCAACACGAAGCCTCAATCCCCCATCCGCAGTCTTGTCAAATAGAATCGAGGCTGCCCAAGGTGAAACATTGGGCCGGATGAATCCCTTACCCTACAAGTCCTCCAACTATAACTGCAGCTCACGAAGATCAGTGAGAGACATCCGATATGCTGGGGTTGATATCGTTGCTGTATGGGGATATAAATCAATGTAAAAGTCCACCGCTATGTGAGGAGGTAGACCTGGGACATCATCAGGAAAACATCCGCATACTGGTCCACCACTGAAAGATAGATCTGACTCTCCACATCGATCAACCTGAGGGTAAGGAAAGCCAAATGATGAGTGATCGGATGCACTCTCCTCCGGGTATGTCCATCCTGCACTGCAAATGCTAACTTCTTGCTGGTGAAGGTGAACATGGTCCCATTCATGCGGACACACCACACTTTGCGCCTAATACAGTCAATCTGAGCATGAACAGTAGATAACTAATCTATACTGAATATGATGATGCAATGCCTCGACGCTGATACTAGTAGATCCCAATCAATGATCTCACCTCCTAGAGTAATCATACTCTGCCGGAACTGGTGTGTAATCATCGAATCTGCTCCCGTAGGAGTCTCCTGCCGTAAGAATCATGCCAACGTCTCTGTTGGAATCTCTAAGCTTTGAACGAGGGTAGTGGAAATGAACGAGTGACTGGAACCTGTATCAATATGTACTACATCTATGGTGGAGTATACATATATCGTACATCAAATCATCTCTGGAGCACCTTGATCGTATGCCTTAGCTTCCTGGAGCTGAGCTCTCCCTTATCCACATGATCCCGGAAGTCGGGGTGGACCTACTGGTGGTGGTGGCGGTAACACCTCGAATCATCATACACCACCAACTGCACGACCAACTCCACTTCCACGTCCACATGCCCCCTGTAGACCGCCTCAATCGAATCTCTGTCTCCACCTTGGCGGTCCTTCGACCGTCTATTGATCATCTGAATGGTGGGTCATATAGTCACAAGCCATGTGACCCTACCCGCCACATGGGTGACACTGCCCGCTCATGGCATGTCTGTCTCCACTTCGGGTGACCCAAACAACCGATCCTGAGTCATGTGGTCGTCTACCTATAGGCCTGGTCCTCATTGATCCCTACGACATATGTATGCTACCAGCTGCAGAAGACTCCGCTACGGGTCAAATACTGCTGGATCATGCTACTGAAGACTACTCATCAAGGAAACTCTCCACTATGACAGCTCTCTCTAACACCCCCGACTGCGTCAGGATATTGTGGGAGATCACCGAAGCCCTGATATCTCGCCTGACTCCCTGCTCACAGTTTCGGGCCCTGAAGAATCAGTACCTAACCATATCATTTGAGTAGCGTGAGAGGTCTGTGAACCTTGCTGAGTACTGAGCTAAAGTGATACTACCCTACTATAGATGAAGTAGCTCCTGAATGCGCACTGTGCGGAGTGTTTCTGGGAAAAACACTACCCGAAACTGACTCTCGATGTCTGTACAATGAAGATTCATATAGTTATGAACCAGGAGCATCATGCTCGATCATCTGCCTACTGCTGGATGTAGAAGGCTAGCAGCAAGAATCACCATGAGGTCTTCTGGTGTCCCTAACAGTTGAAAAACTCTCACCACGACCTCCAGCCAATCCTCAGCCACCTGTGGGTCTGTCTCTCCCTTGAACATGGGTGGCCTCTGGTGCTGGAACTCGTACAACAAGATCAAGTGGTGTGCACTGTCTGCTGTTGGGGCTGGTAGAATTGGTGGCCCAATGGGGAGTGGTACCGCTGGTGCCTCCACTAGTACCTCTATTAGAAAAGGGCCCTACACTGAGGCCTCTTCACTTAGTGGGATTTCAGTATGTAAAACCCTCAGAACTATAGCTGGATGTCTGTGTAGAGGCATTCTGAAAGAAAAAGATGCTACACAGTCTAAAGATTATACCCAATGAGTATACCTGGCTGAGCTGACTTAATGAAAACTTTTGAAAAAACACATGTAATGAGTGTTTCCATGCACTGAGTCATAAATCAGTTGACAGTGTCCTAGTGTATGGATACGTCGGCAGCCACACCAACACTAGAATCCCTGAACTAAAAACCACACTCATTACACATAAATTTTTTACTTCATTGAAAAGAAATATCAGAGTCATATGTTCTGTTGTAGAACCGAATCCTATGATACAAATTTGTCATGACCTATCCCCTGGGGTCTATGTTGTGACTACCCAAGCCTGCCTTCAATAGGACAGAGGCTAGAGACTAGCACCAAAGGTGTAATTCCCTAAAACTTGGAAGGTATTTCCTTTATAACATATAAAGGCACACAATAAAGCACACATCTAAATACAAAACACTATGAAAAATGTATAACGAAAGAGTGCGGAAACATAAAAGGGTCCAGAAATACATGCCCAACTATAAAGTACAAGGAACATGAAGTATATGTACAACAAGAGAAAAGAAAAATTGCTGATGTGTCATCCTCTTGGATTCCAACCTTAAGCATAGGTATAGATAACCTCCTCAGCACTCCACGTCTATCAGTCTCCTCCGTGCACTAACTCATTATAAGGTCCACCTCTAGGTACCATCCATTCCTGGTACACTCAGCCTCAGTCAGCGATTTATGCAATTTTCATCCAAAACAACAAGGTGTGGGCATAGCCCGTGCAGGGGTGAGTATAACGATACTCAGTAGGGACCTCGAGACCCTCAAGGTCTCACAATGTTCAGCAAAGATAAACCACAATTCCTGAAATCAACCGATAACCTTACATTGGTATTTTACCATACATATACCTTACTTATCAAGTGACCCATGTCAATCATTAGGAAAACAAAAAAGTACTGACTCAGCTCAACCATGATTTTATTCAAATTAACGAAACCTCAGCTGCTGGAGAAATCCTGCTCAATCAAGTGCAATGGGCCTGCCGCGACACCAAGCGCACTTCCCACTAACCTTGGACTGCTGAGGTACTCCTCATGTTGAGTATCGTGGATCTGTTGTGTCACACAGATGTGCTCCCCACTCTTGGTTTGCCGCCACAACCAGGTGCTCCCCCTCAGAGCCTACTGAGGTACTCCTCCTGTTGAGTAACGTGGGTCTTCCGCCACAACCAGGCGCTCCTCCACCATGGGTATGCCTCCATAACTAGGCGCTCCCCACTACTCTAGTAGAGTCACTCAAAGTCAAACGGTCAGTAGTCGTCAGGTCTCATCCAACTACTAGGTCTCCGCACACTGCTCGCTTGTCTCCAGGAGGTTCCGCTCCACTAGCTACTGGTTGATTCTCCAACTGGCATTAAGTCCCATGACAAAGTATCCCAATGGTCTGAAATATCATAAGGGTCTCAACGCAACAGACAATGCATCAATAGGATTCCCGATCTGTGAGTTATTATATTTTTAGACGCGAGGTCCTGATGGGATTCGTGCACGATCTAACTTGACAGTATCTCAACTGTACCTCAAACCCAAGTGGGGTATACTCAAAGGGATCGTCATGCTCCATGAATCCCAGAGCCGCTGACTGTTAGTCAAATGAACGTCCGATGGAAAATATATGGCCTAAAAAAAGTAATGGGTCGTAGTGGGCCTGGGTCTGGTCCGACCTGGTCGGACCGACCCATATCGCCCCATTCTGGGCCGACTCGGTCTGGGTCGACCCGGCCTGCTGGGCCCGGCCCAGTAGTCCGCGTGGGGTCACAGAGGTCCGCGGGGGCATGGACCGGTCATGAGGGCACGGACCGGAAGTAGGTCGGCGTGTGGGCGGCCCGACCCAGAGGGCGCCGCGAGGGCGGTTCGGCCCGGAGAGCACTACGAGGGACCGGTTCGGCACTGAGGGTCACAGGGCACAGCTCGAGGCGGCTCAACATGTGGCCGGGGTGGTGCGACCGGGGCGTTGTGCAGCTGGGTCCGGTTTAGCCGGAGGCTACGATGAGCTGGTGGGATGGCGTGGTAGGGTCGGCTTGGGAGTCGGCTTGAGGCTCGGTTCGGCCCGGGGTGGAAGAGCCGCCTCGTTCGGTGGATGGGGTCTTAGGGGCCGGTACAGCCGGTTAAGCATGGTGGAGGGCACGACTATAGCGTCATGGTCGTGGTGCAGTGCTGCTCAGACTGGTTCGTCCAGTGACGGCGCCGGTCCAGATCAGCTGAGAGGGTGGATCACCGCGGGGGTGGCGTGGGTCGCGGAGACTGCAGGTGGTGTAGCGGTTTCTTCTATCACCTTCATCGTCATTTCAATTAACACCACAAGGATGATCAGCAGGTGGTCGGGACATCATAGTTTGGCCCGCACCCTCCGCCTTTAGAGTGTAGCAAGCGTTCATCAAGAATGTAAACAATGAACGATCATTGAAGATATTATAAACATCAATTCCCATAATCCCTTGTTTATTTCAATTCCCAACCACACACGGAAAAAATCCACAAAAATTCCTTGTTTTAGAAGGAATGAATTAGGGGAATAAAATCATACTTAAAATAAAATCCCTACTTTGTTAGTTGTTCGTCGACGTTGGTGCGAGAAGGCGGATGTGGATTCGTTGTAGACGAACACGCCCTACGTCGAAGGAGGTTCTGATGAAGAAGGTAGTAGTGGAGGTTGTTATTTGTAATTTAAGGAGTTCCTCATAGGTGTTCTTCATCGGTGGATCATTCTTAATTGGGAGCTTTCTCCCAAGTTCCTCCTCTCCCCAATCCTCCTTTTCCAACCAAATGAAAAGGTATCCCAATATAATAGATAAAAATATCTTATTATGTCATTGGCACCAATTTCAAATTATAATAATTAAACATCTAGGTTAGAAAGATTAATTAGGGTGGATTGGCAGAATTAAATTAAGGGAGGTGGTGGAAACATTAATGGTAAAGCAGGTCAAAAGTCTCTCCCTCATTTATGAGTGAGTTGAGAGGTTTTCCTCAATTAAATGTGGGGTTTAGTCTCCGGTGGTCTCCACACCATAACCTCTCATGAATGGTTAGGTTCGGGTGGGCCCCACCACCATAACATCTCATGGGAGGTTGTGGTGTGGTGGTCCCCACCACGAACTTCAACATGAGTGGTTATAATAGATAAAATAAAATAAAACATGCATTTATTTTATTTTATTATTTCCATGAAAAACCGAAAAACTAACTTTCACCCTTGACCAACTACTGTCAAGGTGAAAGTCTTCGTAAGCGAATATCGGCACTACGAGTTCAATGGTGCCCTCATATTTCAATTCCGAGCACCGGTCCAAAATTTAGAAAAAACCGCTCGTACATTTACTGAATGTACCCGAAAAAACATCATAAATTGATTCTAGGCACACCGGGCCTCGGAATCACATGCCTTCAATTTTCATGGACATGTAAAATTACCATATATTTAAAACAATTACATGGAAATTCTTGGTCTTCATATTCTACCCACATCAGGATTTACATCCTCATAATCCACAACTCAAACTAAGGGAACAAGTGGGGGTACGGAGCACACATCTAAGCCTCCCGCTCCCATATTCTCTCCTGGATGTTCCTGTGGTGCCATTAAATGGGCAATAGAGATATCGATCATCCACAAAAGACTTGATCATGTCGATCCTCAATCTCTATTGGAGCCTCTGTAAATGTCACCCCATCATCGACATCCAGCTCTCCATGGTCGATGATGTGGGAAGGGTTGTGCACATATCCTCTCAGCTGGGATATGTGGAAGACATCATTCACCCGGTGTAACTGAGGTGGGAGAGCTAAGTAGTAAGCCACCTCACTAACTCCGCTGAGGATGTGAATGTTCCAATTAATCTCGGAGATTACTTGCCGCCTCGGCCAAATATCTTGAGACCTCATCGGGATGAGACACGTAGAAAGACGTGGTCTCCATCATCTAACTCCAGAGGTCTCCATCTCTTATCAGAATATGAATTTTTCCTGCTCTGTGTAGTCTACATCTGCTCTTGCATGATCTGCACCTTCTCCATTGTAGCCCGTACCATCTCGGATCCCACGAGTGCTGATTCTAATGGGTCAGTCCAACACAAAGTTTATCTACATGTTCGCCCATACAACACCTCAAAAGGTGCAATCCCAATGGTGGAGTGATAGTTTCTATTATATGAAGACGTCACCAAAGATAAGTGATCCTCCCAGCTATGACTGATGTCGAGGACACAAGAACACAACATGTCTATGAGGGTCTGAATGCTCTGCTCAGACTGGACATTCGTCTGGGGATGGAAGGCATTGCTCAAATGAAGCTACATTCCAAAAGCTTATTGTATCCTCTTCCATAGATGGGAAGTAAAACATGGATCATGATAAGAGACAATCATCAAAGTTAATCCACGTAGCCACATAATATCATGCACATAGAGGCGTCCCAAGCTCTCTACTGATCCCTGCTCTCTGATCGGTAGGAAGTGGATTGACATGGTGAGCCGGTGGAAGATCACCCAAATAGTGTCAGGACCTCTAGATGTATGTGGAATTCCTGTCACAAAGTCTACTGATATCACATCCCACATCAACTACGGTACCACTAAAGGTTCAACCAATTCTTCTAGTACCTGATGCTCCGCCTTCCTTTTCTAACAAGTGAGGCACCTAGAAACAAACTATGCAATTGATTTCATCATTCTCATCCACCAGTGCTATTGTCAGAGATCCAGGTACAACTTTTCCACTCCTGGATGTACCACTAGTGGGGATGTGTGGAACTCCCTCAACACTTCCTCTTGAAGTGATACAGGTCCCATTGTACATCATATGATGAGGATGACGTGCTCCCCGCCTTCAGAAAATCCATCAAATACCTGCCATGTGGATATCTGAGCACGTTGTGTCTCTTAGTCAGTGTCCCCATGTTGTGCCTCCTTGAATCACTGAAGAAGTGGGGGAGTGAGTGTATGATACTGAAGGGAGGCTACTCCATCTCTATCTACAATGGATTTCTGTAAAGCAACAGACTACTCTGTCGCCTCACCTAGCAGGTGGATACAAGACCCCCTTCTGAGTGCATCTACAACAATGTTCCCCTTCCCAGGATTATAGACTATCTTAAAGTCATAGTCGTGGAGTATCTCAAGACAAAATAATTGTCTCAGGTTCAGGTCCTTCTGATAGAAGATATTCTTATTACTCTTGTGATCAGATTATATGGTAAGACCCTCGCCCATCAGATAGTGTCACCACATCTTTAAAGAGAAGACCAATGCTTCTAACTCTATGTCATGGGTAGCATAGTTCTGCTGATGTTTTATCAGCTGTTGTGAACCATATGAGATCACTGATCTCTCGTGCATCGGGACACATATATGCCCAGTCCCTGATGCATCGCAGTAGACTACGTACCATACGCCTTCCTCTGGAAGCCTCAAGATGGGGGCACTAGTCAGCCTCTGCCTCATCTCTAGAAAGCTCTGCTGGCATCTCTCCGACCACACAAAGGGTTTCACCTTCTTTGTCAATGTTGATATTGGTGCTGAAACTTTGGAGAAGTCTTGTACAAACTTCTGGTAATAACTAGCCAATCCCAGGAAATTTCGTACCTTCATCACACTCCTGGGTGGCTCCCAAAACGTACAACCTCAATCTTCACTGGATCCACTACAACTCAAACCTTGAAGATGACATGTCCCATAATGTGAACCTCTCGGATCTAGAACTGGAAATTTGAGAGCTTACCATAAAGCTGGTGCTCTCGGAGTGTGTCCAGTACTACCCGCAAATGATAGTCATCCTCCTACTCAGTAGTAGAGTAGATCAGAATGTCGTCGATGAATACTAAAACAAAGCGATTGAGGTATGGATGAAATGTCATTTTTATGATTCCCCTGAACATTGCTGGAGCATTGGATACTCCGAATGGCATAACCAAGAACATGTAGTGGTTGTAACAACATCTGAAGGTCATCTTCTTCATATCCTCATCTCAAACTCTAAGCTGGTGATAACTTGATCTGAGGTATATCTTCGAGAACCATCGTGCTCCCTTCAACTGATCATATAGGTCTTCAATCCTTGGGATTGGGTTCATGTTCTTCTCGGTCACCTAGTTCAGGCGCCAGTAGTCAACACAAAGCCTCAAGCCCCCATCTGCCTTTTTGGGGAACATAATCAGGGATGACCAAGGTGAAACGCTGGGTCAGATGAATTCCTTCCCCTCTAATTCCTCCAACAGTACCTGCAGCTCACGAAGCTTAGCAGGAACCATCTGATATGCTGAAGTAGATATCGGTGCCATCCCTGGGTAAAAATCAATGTAAAAGTACACCTCTCGGCAAGGAGGTAGAGTAGGGACATAATTAGGGAAAACATCCACATACAATCCCACCACTACAGGATCGCTCAAACACTCCACATCGATCACCCTGATGATAAGGCATGACAAATGATGAGTGATTGGATGCACTCTCCTCCGGGTAAGTCCATCATGTGCTACAAAGGCTTCCTTGTCACCGGTGAAGGTGAACCAGGTCACATCTGTGTGGACACACCGCACATTGTGCCTAATTCAGTCAATCTGAACATAGACTGTAGATAACCAGTACATACCCAAGATGACATCGTAAGTCCTCGACGCTGCTACAATAAGATCCCAGCCAAATCTCTCACCTCCTAAAGTATGATCACATTGCTAACACCAGTGCGTAATCGTCGAATCTGATCCGATAGGTGTCTATAGTCATAAGGATCTAACCAATGGATCTGTCAGAATCTATGAGATCCAAACCAGTGTAGTGGAAATTAAATAGTGACTGGAACCTGTGTCTATAAGTACTATAGCTATGGTGGGGTATACACATATCATACCTCAAATCATCTCCAGACCACCATGATTGTATGCCTCAACTACCTGGAGTTGAGGTCTCCCCTTTCCACATGCTCCCTATGGTCAGGGTGTACCTTCTAGTGTTGGTGGAGGTAACACCTGAAATCGTCATCCACCACCAGTTGCACGACCAGATCCTCTGCCACATCCACCTGGTCCCTAGAGACCACCATGATCGAATCTCTATCTCTGGCTGGGAGGTCTTTCGACCATCTACTGATCATCCAAATGGAGGGTCAGATAGTCACGATCCATCTGACCCTACCTGATGCATGCCTAACACTGTTCTCTTCTAAAATTTCTGTCTCCGCTTCGGGTGCCCTGCACAACCGATCCATAGTCATGTGGTCGTACACATATTGGCCTGGTCCTCTTAGACCACTGAATCATCTGTCTACTACAAGCTGTAGAAGACTCCGCTGTGTGTCGACTGGTGGTGGATCACGCTGCTGGAGACTGCTTAGCAAGGAAACTCTTTACTATGATGGCTCTCTCTAACACCCCGGCCTGCGTCGGGATGCCGAGTGAAATCACTGATGCCCTGATCTCCCACATGAGTCCCTGCTCGAATGTACGAGACCTGAAGAATGGGTTCCGCACAATATCGGTGGAGTAGCATGAGAGGTCTATGAACCTCGTTGAGTACTGGGCTACAGTCATGCTGCCCTGCTGCTAATGATGTAGATCCGGAATGTGCACTGCGCAGAGAGTTCCTGGGACTAAATCTACCCAAAACAAGATCTTGATGTCTTCACAGAGATGTGTCATCTCATCATGAACCTGGAGCATCATGCTCCAACATCTTCCCACTGCTACCTATAGAAGGCTAGTATCAAGAATCACCATGAAGTCTACTGGTGTCCCTACCAGTCATAAAACTCTCCCACGACTTCCAACCAATCCTTAGTCGCATGTGGGTCCATCTCTCCCCTGAACCTGGGTGGGTTCTGGTGCTATAACTCGTGCACCACACTCAATCAACGTGCATTGTCTACAGCTGAGGATGGTGGAATTAGTGGCCCAATGGGGAGTGGTACCGCTGGTGCCTCCACTGGTGCCTCTATTGGAAAAGGTCCCTACACTGAGGCATCATTGCTCAGTGGGCTATCGGTGCATACAACTCTAGAAACTCTAGCTGGCTGTCTGCATGGAGGAATTCTGGACGAAACATATGCGACATGGAAAAATGATTATACCATGTGAGCTTACCTGGTTGTGATGAATTAAATAAAACTTTTGAAAACACACACACAATCTATGTTTCCCAGCACTAACTCAAAAATCAGATGTCTAGGTCATGGTGTATAGATACGTCGACCGCCGTACTAACACTGGTCTCCCTGAACTGAAAACCACAATCACTACACTTAACACTATTTCTTCATATAAAAGAAAGATCAAAGTCCTATGTTCTGCGGTTTAACTGACTCCCCTGATACAAAATTTTCACGACCAGTCCCTTGGGGTCTCTGCCGTGACTACCACAAAACTACCTTCCACAGGCCAATGGTTGGAAACTAGAACCAAAGGTGTAATTCCTTAAAACAGGGAAGGCATTGTCTTTATAACCCGTGAATGAACACAATAGAGCACATATCTGGATACAAAACACTATGTTAAATGTAAAATAAAACGGTGCTGAAAAGTAAAAGGGGTCGAAAATACAAGCATAAATGTAATGTACATGGAACTGGAAGTACTAGTACAAATGAAGAAAGTAAAAATAGTTGTTGGGTCGTCCTTCGGGATTCCTACCTAAAGGGTATGTACATATATACTCCTCTGTACTCCACGTCCGTCAGTTGCCTCCGTGCACCGACTTGTCGTAATGTCCACCTCTGGGTACTGTCCATTCCTTGTACTCTCAGACTTAGTCAGCGCTATCCGTCATCTGCATCCAACACAACAAGGTGCAGGCATAGCCCATGAAGGGGTGAGTATAATGATACTCAGTAGGGACCCCGAGACCCACAAGGTCTCACAATGTCCCGCAACGATAATCCCCAAAGTCTTATATCAACAGATAACATTAATTATGTATATTCCCGTACATATACCTAAGTTATCATGTTATCCATATCAATCACGAGGAAAACACAAAAGTAATGACTCAGGTCGACCATGATTTTATTCACATTAACGAAACCTCGTCTACGGGAGAACACAATCTCAATTGAGTACAATGGGCCTACTGTAACACCAAGCGTGCTTCCCAATAACCATATACTATTGAGGTACTCTTCCTGTCGAGTATCGTGGGTTTGCTGCATCACACAGAGGCGCTCCACATCGTGGGTCTTCCGCCACAACTAGGCGCTCCCCCTCATAGCCTACTGAGGTAATCCTCCTGTCGAGTACCGTGGGTCTACCACCACAACTAGGTGCTCCTCCACTGTGGGCCTTCTTCCACAACCAGGCGATCCCACCTGGGCTAGTAGAGTCACTCCGAATCAAACGGTCGACAGCCGTCAGGTCTCATCTAGCTACTAGGTCTCCGCACTCGGCTCACTCATCTCCGAGAGGTTCTTCTCCCCAAACTGTTGATCAATGTTCCAATTGTCACGAAGTTAAATAATGAAGAATACAAAAGGACTGCCACATCATATGGGTCTCAACGCAATAGACGACGTGTCAATCAGACGCCTCGGTCTGTGTGATATTAGCCTTTTAGTCACGGGTGCCCGGTTGGATTCGTGCACGATCTAACCTGACCGTATCTCAACTATACCCCAAAATCCAGTGGGGTATACTCAAAGGGACCGTCATGATCCAATATTACTAGGTCCATGGATAGTTCATTAAATAGGCATCTGGTGCCAAAGATATGGCCAAATAAAGTAAAGGGTTGTAGTGGGACCAGGTCTGGTCCGACCCTGTCGGACCGCATATGCCTGACCTGGTATCGGTCAACCCGGCCTGACTTATTGGGTCTGGCGTGGCATGGCCCGCTAGGCCTAGCACATTAGTCCACGAGGGAATGCAAAGGGTCGTGATGGCATGAACCAGTCTTGTGGGAGCGGACCGGTCATGGGTCGGCACGAGGGTGGCTCATCCCGGAGGGTGACACGAGGGTGGCTCAGCCTAGAGAGCACCGTGAGGGCTGATCATCCCAGAGTGCTTCGCGAGGGGCCGGTTAGGCCCAAAGATTTACGGGGTTAAGCTCGGGGCTACTAAACCTGGGGCAGGGGTGGCTTGGCTGGGCCGCGGCATGGCAGGGGCTAGTTCAGAAGGCAGCGGCGCAGAGCTAGCAGGCTGCCGCGGTCGCGGTGGATCGGGTGGCCATGGAAAGTACGGCTGGAGGAAGGTGTGGCCAGGGTTGCTCGAGAACCGGCGTGCGGCGCCGTGTGGCCTCGTATGGCAGAGCCGGTTCGGTTGGTGGATGGGGTTGCTGGTGCCGGTTCGATCGGGCGGAGGGTCTGGCCAGGGCAGCATGGCCAGGGTGCGGTGCAGTTGAGGCTGGTTCGGCCGAGAGGCTGGAGAGCCACGAGGGTGGCGCAGGTCACAGAGGCCGCGAGGGGCATGGTAGTAGCCTTCACCACCTTTGTCGCCTTCATCGCCTTTGTCTCTTTTTCAAAGAACACTACAAGTATGATCGGCGGAGGTTCAGGCCATGTTAGTTGGGCCTGCACCCTCCGTGTTTAGAGTGTAGCATGTGTTTCATCAAGAATGAAAACAAACAACGAGCATGAAAGGTATTATAAACGTAAAATCACATAATACCTCATTAATTTCTATTCCCAACCCCACACAGAAAACATATGTGATGACTATTCATTTTAGAAGGTAAGAAAAAATGGAATAAAATCATACTTGAAATAAAATCCCTACCTTGTTCATAGTTCGTCGACATTGGCATGAGAAGGCGGACGTTGATTCTTTGTAGATGGACATGTCTGACTTCGAAGGAGGTTCGAAGGAAGAAGGTAGAAGTCGAGGTCATTCTTTGTAGTTGAAGGTGTTCCCCGTTGGCGTTCATTGTTAGTGGAGCGTTTGTAGTTGGGAGATTTCTCCAAAGTTCCTCCTCTCCCCAATCCTCCTTGGCCAACCAAATGAAATGGAAGCCAAAGATAACAGATAAATATATCTTATTAATTCCTTGCAACCGATTTCAAATTAGCCAAATTGAAAACATAGGTTGGCAAGATTAATTCGGGTGGATTGGAAGAATTAAATTAAGGGTGGTTGTGGTACCATTATTGGTAGAAGAGGTCAAGAGGCTCTCCCTCATTTATGAGGGAGTTGAGAGGTTTTCCTCAATTAAATGGGGGGTTTAATCCTGGGTGGTCCCCACACCATAACCTCTTGTGGGAGGTTAGGATCGAGTGGTCCCACCACCATAACCTCTCATGGAAGGTTATGGTGTGGTGATCCAAACCTTCAACTTCCGAATGGGTGATAATAATATATAAAATAAAATAAGACATGCATTTATTTTATTTTATTATTTCCATAAAAAACCCAAAAACTAACGTTCACACTCTACCAACTATTGTCAAGGTGAAAGTATTTTTAAGCGAATAATGGCACTACAAGTTTAACGGTACCCTCAGATTACAATTCTAACCAACGGTCCAAAAGATAAAAAACCCTGCTCGTAGGTTTATTAAACGTACCTGAAGAAAACGTTAGAAATTGATTCTGGGAACACCTGGCCTCGGAATCACGTGCCGTCAATTTTCGCGGACTTGAAAAATTCCCATATATTAAAAAAAAATTACATGGAAAATCCATGTTGTTACAGTGCTTGTGGACTGATTGTATCACTGACCGTGTGGGTATGCATTGTAGTGGAATTAACGTTCCAAACCCATTGAGTGCTCAATTTTACATCTGTGGGTGTTCGGTAATATACCGTAGGAATGTGGTAAGTGCAGTACGATGTCCGAAAACCAATGTTTTGATTGATGTTCACCTATTAAATGAGTTACACATACAATATCATCTAAATGATGTGACTCATCTGAGCAATTGGACCTCTCATTCTCTTGAATTTAACTGAGAGGTGTATTCTATTTTCCATCCATGAATTACACCCTTGACAGATGAGGGTTTTAGATGATGAAATTAAAATTAAGATCATCCTCCATGAGATATATACCCAGCATGATAGTTTTTTTGGAAAAAATAAAGAGGATGATTTTATACAAATAATAAAAATTATTTTCAAAGTTATATCTTATTGAAATTATTTCATCGTGATGAGATGTTTGTGGATAGTTTTAGTTCAAAGTGATGATCCTATGAGAAGTTTCATATGAAATAACCTACATTGTGGTGGTGGTAAAGTAGTTTTTTGATATTGATGGGTTATTTTTTCATGTTTATATCCAAAAAAGTAGAGTTTTTGAATGAATTAAAACCCAATTTATATGAAATTTAGTATGCATTGAACAAAATTTTGGGGGAGAATATTTTATTTTTGGATCAGATATCACATAGTTGTTTAGTACCTGATGAACCCGAATATTAATTCCTAGTAGTTTATAGTATTTAAATAGAATAATTTTTGAGTTAACATTCATTCTATATGTGTCTATGTGGTGAGATACATGTTAATCTCTAGTTTAGATAAACCATAATGGTCTACGGTGAGAGTATATGGAGAGAATACATATTTTTATTGTCGTGTGGATGTGTGTTTCATAAGGATCCAAAAGTTATTTCGTAATTGAGATGAATATAGATTTATATTAATGTGAATAAGTTGATGGGTTTTATTTGAGAATTCTCGTTTCAGGTGAATATACAATCCCATGAAAAACTGCATATGAAATGAATCGTGAGACACCACATTATAGTGAGTGTTTGTGGAGAAGAATTAAGACAAATTTCTGACATGTTTAAATATTCTTTATGGATATGTATTAAAATTATATTGAGAAAATATTAAAACATTAAATTTTGTAACAAAATAATTTGTTAAAAAAAAATTATTTCCTATAAATACAATTCTATATTTCTTCATAATTAACTCATCCTGATTTTTTGTTATTATTAATATAGTGAAAAAACTAATACATTTCTCTTATGTGGTAACACAAAGAAGATAGTGTATTTAGTGAATCTAGAAATTCCATGAATAGAAGTGGAACATTGATTGAATGTTTTGATAACATAAATTCATTGTAATTTAATTAAGATAGTTCATGTACTTGAAAAAAATCAACATGATGTTTCAAACATCAATATGTGAAGCGTGAAGAAATATAACTAATATTACACAATAAATTGTTTATGAAATTCTATTAATTGTTTTGTGTAGAATATTACTTTATCATACTTTTAAATGATTAATTTTTTTTGATGAAATTGTAATTCCATTATATCCACATGAATTATTGAATTAGATGATTTGATACGGATAATACATATTATTATGAGTTGCAAAAGATTAATCTTGATTTAAATAATATTGAAGAAATTATGGAAATCACTGGCACACAATGTTTGAGGTAAATATATCATCAAAAAATGATGAATCATTTCAATGGAAATAATCTAGGAATTATATGATCATCAATAATGATCATAGATTTAGGATATTAAGGCCAAAATATACATCAACATACGATAGACATGCCTGGGAGTTTAATTATCTAATAAGAACCAGATCATTCATGATCTGGTGTATATGAGTATCATGACTCATAGTTTTTAATCAAGAATATCAGAATTTTGATTATGTTTTATGCAAATATATTATATATATTACCCTCATGGATGAAGATTAATTTCATTTTTTAGGAGAATCAAGAATAAAACCTAGAAATAAATATTTCTGGATCATGAAATGGAGAAGACGGAGCTTACGGGTGGGGTGACAAACTAGTTCATGATTATGCTCAAGGATGGGGTGTCTCAAAATTATAAATAATGAATGATAGAATATGTTTGGGTTGTCTAACCAGTTAATGGGAAAAACAAAAGAATATATTTATGGTATCTAACCAACTGAGGTAGAAGTGTAGGTTGTTAGGGTGTAGAAATAGGGTCAATTAGAGGATCTACAATCGAGTAATATAAGTAGTTTCTTCCATATTCTTTTTAATAACTTTATTATATAGTGAATAATATTTTTTGTATCAGGAGAAACCTATATCTCAATGAGTATGTCTTTTTAACAAACCTTTTCAATGTCTCTTTTTTTGTGATCTCGGTGATTATTTCCACTTATGAAGTGAGATATTTAAGTAACACATATTGTATCAAGAAATTTAACAACATTGATAGTGAGAATTAAAATTAAATGAAATTTTAAAAACTAAAAGATGGATTAACCCCCCCCCACTTATCGTTCAATATGGCCTTAGGATGTACAATTGGAATCAATTCACATGTCGGTGTAAAGATCCAAAAGTTTACTATATTTTTTAATATCATTTTTCACTTATAGATTTCAATAATATTATTAGTTTCGTCACATGCTGAATTTTTTTTTACTGATTCGGAAAAAAATTTAGGATAACAAGAAGAGAACAATGGAAATAATGTAAATGAATAATCCCAGAGTTAATGGGTAAATACCACTAAATAATGTTAACCAGAATCATACAAGTATAACTATTCATATAGGTATGATTCATCAAATGAATCATTTTTATTATATGATTATAATAAATTACCTAATAATATTCATTTTGAAATCAAGGATCATTGGTAGGATGTTCCTAATCAATTTTCCAAGTGTATTTTCGATACATTCTAGGTAATTATTTCTAATAAAGAAGTACTAGAAGAATAAGTAGCTGAATTGGATGTTACATTAAGTAATATTTCATAAAGTTATTCATTCTTATACACATATTGGAATTATGGGAACATTCCATTTTTTTACAGAATATAAATTTAAATGGTATAATTGTGAAAATTTTGTGTCTGATATTGTTTTTAATGATGTCATTCAAGAACTTAAAAAATGGAAAATGGTTATATGGATGTTATGAATTATCAAATGCAAATAAAATTCAAGTTGAGTTGAAAATTGAATTTTCCAATTATTAAGTAGAATATGATGATAATTCACATTCAATGTCATATGAATCTATTATCACACAATTCCTATTTATATAATATAATATTAAAAAATATTCATCATTTGGTAATGAAAACATTACATTATATATTGATCATTCCAATGTAGTAGTGAAGGAATATTCATCAGCTATATTTCAATATAATAATTTCTCTAAAACTATTTATTCCAAAAGTGATGTTTCAATAAAATTTGATTATAAATATGGATGAGGAGAAATGGGGAATATCATAACACTATATCAATGTTGGATAAATGAATATTTATATATTTTAGTTCCCCATATGAAGGCCAAGCCTTTGTAAAGAACACCCAAAAAAATTATTTAAGACATTTTGGATATCATTTAGAAAATAGTAAAATGTCAAGGATTTTCAGTCATTGTTTTTACTGCAAACAATTTATAAATTTTAATTTGGATTGTTCTAACAATTAATTAATTTGTAAAGAACAATGGAATTTTATACCAAGTGGAATAATATCTTAAAATAATATGAAACAACATTCAGATACGAAAAAAATTATTCTGTTTCAATTTTTTAGAACATATAGTTTAAGTATGTGATGTATAAATAGAAGTGTTATAAGATATGTTTCCTATAAATCTAAACATGTTTCAAGAAATAACAAGAAGAGAAGACCAAATATAAAATATGAGAAAACCTTGTGGGAAAACCTAAAAAACTATAAATTACATTACTCTTAAAAGATTCATGAGAATTCATTGTGGGAATTAATACATAAGAATGACTAGAAACAAACCTCGTCTATGAATATAATCATGAGTAATACATCTTGGTATAAATATATGAATAATTTCCTTAATTTGAATCCATGTGGAAACTCTATAAAAGTTATAAATTTTTTTAAAGGGATTATTTTCATTTTTTCTGCTGATTAAAAGAAATCTAAACACTTAGATGAAGAATTATAAAAGTATCATTATAAAGGTAAGTCAAATATTCTACATGAATAAGGCATCCTTAATGAGTTTTTTCAGAAATGTAAATATCATGTATTAAAAAACATATTTTTAAATGATGAAGTATGGAATGGAAAATTTCTCTAGAATGTTTAACCACATTTCCTTCACGAAAAGATGTAATTAAGAGAGTGAATCATGCATTAGAAGATGTATATTACATGATGGATAGAGAATTTAGAACTATCAGATAAAATAAAATGATATTTGTGATAATATCCATGTTAACAAATAAGAAAATAGATATGATAATCATATGTTAAAACATTAAGATTAGAAAAATTTGATCTACTTTGTTTAGAAAACAGAATCATCCTTGTTTTTTATATAGATAAATAAAAATTCCCCTCTTTATTCGATTATATAGAATTTTAAATGTACAAACACAATGTTTATTGAAGTATACGAATATATCCATTGAGGGGGCATTGATGAGATGATTCTGTTAAATATACAATACTTTGTGAATGTAGAATCTCTAAAAATACTTATAATATCAAAACTTGAGGTATGGAAATAAAATTTACATCCATTTTTATTAATTATAATGATAATATCAAAGAAATATGAGTTCTTCGATAGTTACATGATATATCAAAATGGTATCTATAGATTTTGGACTTCATCATTTAAATGTGTTTGTTGATTTGAGTGCATCATTTATAATTTCATTGATAAATATAATTATCTCTAACCCCTTGATTGATAATTGAGAATTAATGAGAATGATTTCATAAGAATGGTATTTTTGGATTTATTTTACATCGTTTGTTATATCAATCATTCACTCTACATCAGGTTAGACAAAATAGACTTAGAGGTCATTAATTAAATACAATTTTCTAAAAGGTCAATGTTAAATCTTTCATATCTTATAAATGATATTCAGTTTTTCATATATGGGATAGAAACTATTTTTGAGAAGAAAGATGTGTTCAGAAGACCCTATTGTTTCATTTCATTTAATTTCTATAAGAGGGATAAAATTTTGATTTATAAATTGATCAAATGTTGAAAAAAATAAAAGGGGGGATATTAAAAATCAAAAGAACATAATTGAGGAATGAATGATGTATTTATTTCTAGTATATCCTAAATTCAGTATATATAGAATACTTATTTGAGGAGATGAGGGTGTTTGAAGTTGTGATTCCAGAATAATTATTATGGATGAAATGTAGATTCTTATAGAATTTTTTTGGAACCATATTTTATCATTAGATGTCATGATTGAAAATTTTTTAAGATGGAATTGGTTTTCATTCATAAAAATAATATTCTTGGTATAATTTTGTCAATTTCTTAATGAGATCCTAAATGTAAACGACATTTTCTTAGGATTTTTTATATTTTTACTATTAATTATGGATATATAAAGAGGAATATATTTATGAAATGGGAATTTATTCTAAGGACATGATATATATTGTTAGATGAAGATGATTAAATAAAGGTTAGGGTATTTTAGGATCTGTGAAAGGATGGGTATTTAAGGAGTTGATAATTGTTTGGAATTATAGTTAAGAAGTCTTTTTATTTCATTAATAGGGTACTTATAATATTTTTTTTATTCTTTATTGTGATCCGACTTATTAAAACATAGGATAACTCCCAATCCTGCAATGTCACTCAACCAAGGGTGCATGTGGGACTCAGAGGTAAACCAGACCCATGGGAGAAGCTTTGTCCAAGCCTGTGAGTGGGATTAATCCAACAAGGAAGGGTCGATCCTTTGTATACAGACCAAAGAGTGCACACAAAAATGAGGGAATGATTTGGTACCAAAGGACAACAAGGGGAGTGCCTATGGACAGTGTGTTTCATGGGCCACTCCAGTTTTCTAGGTAGTGTAATAAGGTTTTGAACCCATATGTTGTCTTGAAGGTGAATCAATTGATTTTTATTAATAAACAAAAGGAATGATGCAAGTGGGGTTCGATGTCGGACATTGGAAATGGAAATTACTAATCAAAAATTAAACTAATTACACATATAATCATAGCCAAATGATTTCCCACATATGATCCATTAAATATCCCACAATCATGAATTTAAAATATTGATGAATCGTTTCATCCTCTTATGAATGTGAAACTGTTGGGATGACCTATTCAGTTAGAGAAAAAACGAAGGAGATCTTCCCCTAGTGATATTGACAAATCTCAGCTGGGTGTTTGTAAACATATCAAAGGATGATTTTCCTTAGGGAAATATTTTTTTAAAATATGATTAAAATCTTGCGGATGTATGTTTTTCAAGGGGGTGTTCTGAAATTATTTCATTTTGTAGTGAAGATCCTATACGTAGTACAAAAATAACTTAGATTCATTGTTATGGTGGTGAAGTCATTTACGGATAATAATAAGATATTTTTAGAGATATAGAATGAAATAGTAGTGTAACACCCCAATCCATTGATGTAATTTAATTTTTGTATAATAGAAATTCCATTTTTTGGCTTGCATTACACACTGAACCATGTTATATTTACACTACACACAATAATGTGTTCAATTACATTACATGTAAGGCTGAATTTTCTAAAAAATAATATATTATTAAATTGTTATTATTTAATATATTATGATATAACATATTTTTTAAGTTTCTTACTATGAATCCTATTAATGAAATTATGAAAATATATTTTTGGATTCATTGGATAAATTATTTTGAAATGAATATAGGAAATAATTGAATATAAAGGTTTTGTTTTTATAAAAAAACTATTTTGATCCCACAAAGTAGTTTTTTCCTAATAAATTATATTCTATACAACTGTTCAGAAATATTGATGTAATATATATATATATATATTAAATAAATTTTTTGACATTCATCTAAAATATTATATGTTTAGAATACAATATAAACCCCTATATTATACATAAAAATAAATATTTTTGTAAAGTCGTGTTTAAACCATTTTAGTGGAGAACCTATTTTAAATCCAAATTTAGACAATTTTAATAATTTAATTTGAGAAAAAAATGTTATTGTTCCAAATAAGAATACAAAAACATAATGTGGTTGACTTTTTGATATATATCTGATATGTTTTATGATTTGATGAATAATGATAAAATAATGCATGTTAATTGAATACTGCATTATCATAAAATTTATTAATGTTATTACATTATATATTTTATTTGTTTTAAGATAAACTTTTATCAATTTTTTATCCGTTAATTCAATTTATTTATTGAAATCAATTTGACATTAATTTTTATATAAAAACGTTTGAATCTGTTGAATTTTTTCTCTTTAAAATATCATTTTCTCATTCCACCAATTACATTAATTTAAAATTAGTCATTGAACTAAAGTGTTTTAAAATTTCAAAAATAGATTCTATATGAGAATTTTTTTTGTCCCATATTATTTAAATAAGCACATTTGATTTTTTGAGAAAAAATGATTAGTAAATTCTAGTAATTTTTATTACGATCGTAAATGGAAAATTAGGTAATTAATGGTAAAATTAATATTAAAAAAATACCGTAATAATAGTCATAATATCATTTGATGATTTATTTTCAACCAAAATCATCAATGGGATGTTTTTTGAGCTCTTGGAGACACATATATGGCATTTATCCCGTAATAGTATTTTAATCAAAGCAACTTCAATTTTTCCATAATTGTTTTCTGACAAGTTAAATATTTTTATATGGGATTATTTAGGGGATATGTGTGAAAATGAAAATTCTTTTGAAAAATATAAATTTTTACCTCATTATTATATTTTTTTTATTTTTATGGGAAAAATAATTAAATTAATGGTTTCACAATGTTGATGCCATAAGTATATAATTACTGGACATATCAAATAAATGTTATAATAATTATTAAAATAAAAGAAATAGATCATTTTAAATATCCTCATATATTTACATTTATGATATATTAATATTAGAAATGTATTACAGATTGTGCATCTAAGTTATATTCGGTATTTTTTTAAGTCATGAAACGAATAGAGTAAAAATATTCATTATGGATATTATAAAATAAATAAAATTTATATTAAATGATATAATATATATCTATATAAATATCAGAAAAATGATTGGTATAATTTTTAAATTATCATCCTTGACTCGTTTATGGTTAGTTTAGAATCCGATAGTAACAATAATAGCCCTTATTGTGTAAAAACCATGTTGTCACAGTAAGAGTTAATGGGATTAACTACAGTTTAACGACAAAAGAAATGGGTAATAATGTGACCAAATTTTGAGTAAAATTTTTTGGATGAGAAGATTTCGAACAATAATCATATTATATTATAAATATTTTAATTTTGAGACATTTTTAATTGAGAATTACTTTATTATAATATCATATTTTGAGTGTTTTTGAAACGCCCATGCCTCAATTATAAAAGATCACCTACTCCCACGCTTCCTCACACTAGTTATAGCCTTATAGATCATCCAAAACCTTCCCAATCATGCTCCCAAAATCAATCAAATCATATTAGAAGCCTCACTTTGGGATTAAATATAACCAAGGAATGAATTTTGTTAAAATATTGATTTACCTAAATTAGAGGTAATGTTCTTTAATGATAATTTTAGTTGTACTTTTTAACCACTCCTACATTTATTATTATGTCATGATAATATAATAACAGTAGTATCCCCTATATTGTTATATATTTTTAATTTATGGTTTCAACCTACACTTACACAAAATTCCATAAAATGGGTAATGAATTTATCATTCATTTATGGTGATTTACCGCCTCATGAAGCAATGTTGTTTAATTTTCTTCACCACCTATCATAGTTGTTCATTATGATAGAAAACTATTTATACATGATATATAAGATATTTAAATTTCATTCATACATAGATAGTATTTTAAAGTACATAAAATCCTGATTTCTATTTTTTGTAGGCACAATAACATCATTTGTGGAAGTGTAAACTACTGCCTCTTCCAAACGATGTGATTCGTTCACATAATACCTAGAACATATAAAGGGTGGATTTAATAAAAATATATGATATATAGGATATATATATGATTATTTAATTATAATATAAACATACATAATTAACTCAACATTCTTTAATAGATTATAAAAATAAAAGTTGTGTTGACGCGTACATACGACCTACCCACTCCATGAATAGTTCTGTTCATTTCATATCATCAAATTTCATGGATTATTATAAATATAAAATTAATGAATATAAATTATAATTAGAGATATTTTTACATTCTATAAATGATGAGATAATTTTTTATGTAATATGTACAACAAAAAACATGTCAAAACAAACAAGAGAAACAATATAATCAACACACAAAATAATGAAAATAATGAATTATTATCAATAAATCAGTTGTAAAATAATATAAAAACAAAAAATATGATATAATACATATGAATATGGTACTCATATAAATCAATAAAATCCTATAAATAATTATACATAAGGTTAATGCTTGTAAAACTAATAATTATATGTGGGGTACGAGATTTTTGTTTTAGTTATATTTCTATGAGGAATGTATTATACAACATTTATTTATTTTTTGTGGGGTAAATATCTATTGACATATCATATCATGAATATATTTTTATTCATGGTATTTGATGTCTAATTTTAAAATTATTTACTTATACGGGGACTGTGAGTTTAATATTAGTAAGTGGTATGGGACACTTTGATTTAAAATATATTTTTAAATAGACTATTTGATTTTTGAGGAATGCATTGGATGGGTATGAAACATGTTGGGGAAAATTTAATGAAATCCCACTGGGTTTGAGACCGTTTAATGCCAGAGAATAGATACATAAGTAGTCTCATAGGACAAAATTATTTTGAAACAAACCCTTCTAGATTTTATGATGGAGAATAGATGTGTTTCCACCCATATACATAAAACATATTGTGAATGGTCTTTGTGATGGTGTTTCGTGTGCCAGAAACATGACATCCCATAATAATTAATTTCCCACATTTTATCCAATATTTATTCATGATATTTTACATTAGGAAATCTATGGAATCTTTTCATTCTTAGTTCATTGATTAAATGGATCATATTACAGTTATATACGATGCCATGTTGATTATGACATATATATTGATTTTAAAGGAATCTACTGTCAGCGAATTACCTTTCCTTGTTTATTTAATCTATCAAAATAATTACTTATTTATTTTTTTGACCTTACTAACCATTTATTTTCAATCTATTATTTGTTTCATTTTACTAATATAATGAAGATGAAATATTTTATATAGTTTAGTGATAGAAATTATTTTACTTTTTTATTTCTTATGTTTTACATATGTTAAAATTAAATATTATATTTATTTATTTCTTTAAGACTATTTAAGAAATTTTAATTTGGTATTTAATTCCTTGTAATTTTAACAATGAAATAAAATGATGAACCATCTCTGGGGTTTTTGGGTCCGGACATTATATTTTATATCAAATAATGTTTAGAAGAAACGTTTTAATCTATATTTTGAAAACATATATTAAGGAACATAATACTAAGATATAATTTGAAGATTAGTGTATAATAAAATCATAGAATTTTAGTAATATGGTGACTATGTTGGTATTCCTTTCAATACATCCATTTCTTGATACTAAAATAGGATGTGGTACTAGAATATATGTATATTGGGGTAAAAAATATGAAAAGGTGTCTTAGGAATGACTCGAGCATATCATGAGACATAAAAATGGGTCTTACAGTGCAACTGGTATAATAATATAGAGTGTAAACATAGGATAATTCACATTCATTTTAGAAAACATTATGATGAATTTGAATGAAAATATATCCCCACATAAAATATGTTTCTAATAATGATATTACATGCACATAATGTTTTCAATTTATGTTATATATTTCACTAAATGTGATATTATACATTATGTTTCATAATGATATTATTCATTCTAGTGAATTCCATTGCCTTTAAATTGCACATGGAGGTATGAAATGTATCAATACTCATTGAAAATGTAGAGGTTTCACTAATGAGAATTCTAATACATCTAGTTTTTGAATGAAGAAAATTATAATCATTATTGGGAAGCTTTATCAAGTTTTTGAAAATTACCTTTCCCGAAGGGAAAATCATATTCCCTAATGAGATTATCTGATTTTGGATCTATTTATGTGACATATGAACCAATAATTTAGCGGGAATAATAATCCCACTGGTTTTTAGTAGTTGATTAAGTCATTGGATAATATTTTTATGGGATTGGGATGTGGTGAAATGTAAAAGGTTACACTCAAAGATTAATTTCTCAATAGAGATTTGGATGTATGATGTTAATTGATCCTGTCACACCCCGACCTCAGACGTATGTTTATTTTTATTTTATTTTATTTTATTTTCATTGTTTACTCGGTCCGGAGTCAATTGGACGAGGTTTAGTTGGGACCCGGTTTGAATTTTTCCTTGTTTGATGTTTTGGTTGGCCTTGGGCCGGTGTACGGTCATCGTGCCATTAGCGGCGACTGTGCGTTTGGTCCGAGTGAATGCGCGGTGACGCGACACTTCAAATAAGTAATGAAATTAAATAAATAAATTAAGCTAATTGAATATGGAAGATAAATAAAATTTTATATTGATAAAACAATGTTAACGTTTAAATTTTTACAATGAGAATATGTTTGCGCGAATAGAAATATTATTATTATTTAATTTGGTAATAAATCTGTTATTATTAAATTTTTATAAATATATTTATTACTTAAAATGAAATGGATAATAAATGATAATCATTATTTGTTTTTTTGGTTTACTAGTTTTATTATTATTAGTATTATTATTTTGTTTTTCTTATTGTTATTCCTTTTTTTACCCTAACCCTACCCTGCAACACCCCCTACCCCCTCCTCTTTGTCGCGCCGCCAGCCCCCCTCCTACCCAGGCGACCCAGGCCCTCGCCTGTTCGGCCTCCGCAGCGCCCGACCCCCTCCTCCACTTCGCGCTACAGCCCCGCCGCCGCCTCCCTGAGCTGGTGCCCACTATCCGCCTGGCTGTGCCTCACCAGCCACGCCCCGACACCTCTCCACTGCTCCCCTCCGCCGGCGTCCCTCCGGCAGTGCGCCCCTCCAATTGTCCGGCCCTGCATCCCCATCTTATTTCTACCCCTCCACCTGCCGACCACGCCGCCCAGCCCTCCGGCACCCCGCCGCATCGCCCTGCTGCTTCTGCGACCCCGCCGCTGAGCCCGATCCCTTCCAGCGCCCCTACCGGCCCTTACGGTGAGCCTGTCCCCGGCCGAAGGCCTCCGACCTCCCTCCTTGAACCCGAATATCCCCCCCTGCTCCAATCTGCTCCAGCGGTGCACAACCAAACAAAACTCCCATGTTTCAGCGGCTCAAACCCCCTTCGCACACCTGTCCGGCCGACACCCTCTCTTCTCACTCTCTCGCTAACCCGACGGCAGTCCGAAACACCTTTGGCCGGCGTCCCATCCTTCCTTCGGTGGTCGTTGCGGTTCCCTCCAGTGAGATTCATCCCCCCTCTATCAATTTCTATAATTTTATTATGCTTATGCCTTTTTCCCTTTTATTCTAAGTATGAATATAATTGAAATCCTTGAGTTTCTTTGAACCCATTTTAGTTCTTGGCCTTGACATAAATAGTTGGTTTCTTGTGTCCATTGTTTGGTTTCACACATTCGTTATACACTTAATTAACTGGTTATTAATGTTCTTGAATATTTTTGAATTTGTAAAAAAAAATGTGTGAAGTGAGTTTCTGGTTCGCGTCTACATGTGTCTACGATCTTTTGTTTGTTTGTTTGATTAATCTGCAATGTCCATTAATTTAATTATGTGGTGCGAATTGTGTTTTGGGAGTATTTTTGAGGCGCACTTGATTTCAAAGATAGACTTTTGGTTTACGGTTTTTAAAGTGGTGTATGCATGGTTTCAAAATGGGTTTTAAGAGTGTTTGGAAGGTGTGAATTATATTTTAAAGGTGGTGAACATGTTTAAGTGTAGCGAACATAATTTTTTTTTATTGAAGGCGGAAATGTTTTGTGTGTGTAACGGGTGCGTTATTTTATAAAATGTTTTATGGGTTGGTTGCTAGGTGCGAGACATGTTTTGGGTGTGATGATGTTGTGTGTTTTATTTTAAAGTGTTTTCTTATGTGAAACTGAGTATGTTTTGATGTGAACTTTGGTTTCACCTTTTGCAGATGTTTTATAAATTTTGAATGCTTTATTACTTTAATCTTGTGGTGTGTAAAGTGGTTGGTGTGTCTAAAGGTCGTAATTGAATTCTAATAATGAGTTTGGTTGTGTTTTGATACGTGTTTTGATTTTTTTTCAAAATATGTCGAGGTTGTTATTTTACATTGTTTATTCGTTAGGATTATTTTAGGTTCGCTTTTGTGTGTTTTGAGAGGTTTTGCGTTGTTTCAGTGCATTGGTGAGGCTTTCCGTGATGTTGCGGTCGTCAGAAGGTTGCACGTACTTGTGCGCGAGTGTCAGATGTGAATCGTAGTCGTAACCGGGCTACAAGTCGAGGTAGGTCCCCCATTGCACTTACCTTTAGATTTAGAATTTATTAATTGCTTGTTGTTTCAATAATTTTTAATGAATTAGAAATAATATTAGATAATAAAACTTTAAATTATTATTTAGTGCGAAAATAGCTGTTTATTTTATACCGAACACTTGTGACATTTTCTTGACGGGCAGACACCCAGTTTTGAAAGAATGCCCGTTTGGCCTTTAAACATAATTCACGAAACTTCAAATGTGCTTCTAGTTTTAAAGATAAATAATTTCTTCTGAACCAGTGTTTTGAACTTTTTGAGAAATGAGGTTTTAATTTAAAATTGGTGAAGGCCCTTTTGGCACTTTAATGAAATGGATTATCTCGGAAATCCCACTCGGGGGTGATCTTTGGTGTGCGTTGTTTGCGTGAGCTGTATGTGATGTTTGTGCATCGTGACTGACTTATTTACATTTTAGACGCACCCCCTTTTTATTGTTTGTGATGACATGGGAACCTGGCATATTGAGTGAATTTTCTGAGAACGATTGCTGCACTAGTTTAGACCACGCACTGGCTAGTGGCCCCATAGCAGGGGAATACTGAGTTATTGCTGCTATGGGGATTGGGCCCCTCGGTTAGGCCATGCAGGGCTATTCCGGGTAGTATTATGGGCGTTATGACGTCATCGAGTTATGGCATGCCTCCAGGATGAGTCACATGTATAGTACGTTCTGGATTGTTCACGATCTCCTAGGTTCGACCCATGTTCCTTTTAGTGTTTATTTGTGTGGCGGACGATTGAGAGGTCGATTTCGGTAGCTGACCCATGTGTGCCACTTTTTCCATTACCCTTAGTGTGTGTTGTGTATTGTGCGTGATTTTCCATTTAACTAACAACTAAAGTTTGAATTTCTAAATTGCTCGTAAAATGTTTTGAAAATGCAATGCACCTGTTCTTTCAACATTAAACATGTTCTAAATTAAAAAGGGCAATGGACTGTTACTTGTTTTAGAAATTAAAGTGTGTGGAAACCATATTTTATATAATTTAGTTCAAACCTGGAATTGATAAATTCTTTATTTATTGGTATGTGCTTTGGGGATAGTTTTAGTCAGGCCTACCTACTGAGTTTTAATACTCAACCCTATAGATCTTTTCTGTTTTTAGTGTTTGTGCAGGTTACAGCTTGGGTGCGTCGGCTTGGGTGACGTTTGGTTGTGAGTTGGGGAGTGACCCGCGAGGTCACACGGTGATAGTGGTTATCTCTTTCGGTTAGTTTTATTTTTTTTTGTTCTTAGATACTTTACTTTTTTTATTTATTTTGCGCTGCTCTGTTTATTTTTCTGATGCTCTAATTATTTATTTTTACTGGGCGAAATCGTTCCCACAGCCTCTGTTGATACCCTGGCGCTTGTCGCCAGCCCGAGAGGATCGGGAACGCCTCTCGGGCCATGTCGCGGGCCGGCTCGGGTGACCGGTTCAGGGTCGACCTGAGTTGGTTCGTGACAAAATGGTATCAGAGGAGGTCGGCTCTTAGCGGACCTCGCTTTTAAGAGCGCCCTTTATTATTTGGGATGTCTGATAGAAGGAGATTAGGACTGTCGGGGCTCAGGAGGTAGGTTACGGGTCGGTGCATGATCACCACCGCTCGTGACGAGACCTGAGTTACCAGGGTTAGTTCGGGATTGAGTCTTTTGTCCTTGGTTGTTTTGGATTAAGGGATGACAATGGGAGAAAATCGGTTCACGCTGCGGCCTCACATGGGGTGGTGACCCATGTGGAGTCCAAGTGCCCGGTTTAAGGTCCTCTTAGTGTTATGTCTTACTTGGGGCATGACTCACCACCATGTCACCGAGTTAAGTGCAGACACTAGTCCCTCTTTTCGATGGTTTATAGTTGGTTTTATTTTGTATTAAACTCGGTTTGTGTGTGTGTGTGTGTTGAAAATGGAAGTGATTTGGAAATGAAAAAAGGGTTTCTTCCAAATTGTTTTTGAAATTAGTAAAGTGGGTTTTTGAAGAAAAAGTGTTTTGGTTTGGAACAATATGATATGTGTTTGTATTTGGTAAGGAATGAAGTGTTTGAACCTTGGCACTCCTTATGGAGGGTCACATGTGCGTGGGTATGTAAGGAGAGTGCGTAGGGGGCACTTGTTTGCAGATGATGTGAGCGAGATTGAATGAAGGCACATGTGACGGTTCATAAGGTTCCATAGGTGAGTTGTAATGTTTTAAAGAAATTATGGTTTTGGAAAGTGATTTATGCTTGTGTTTGTATATGTTTGGATTTTGTGCCTTTTGACCTTGGCTTGTGTTGTTTCCTTGATTGAGTTTTGTCTTGATTTCGGTTTTGTTGATGTTTCACATGTTGTCATGAGTATGCCGCCCAGAAAGGTCGCTAAGGTTGTTAATGAATCATGCCCAATTTTCTGTTCTTTTGCATATTGCCTATCGATCAAAGAAATCAAAGTCCATGAGGGGTAGTTGTTTGGTTGTGGAATTGGAGTGGGTTTTCAGGTTGTTGGGAACTCCCAGGGCTATTAGGGTGCGTACCGTCTCAAGTTTATTTGAGGGTTCAGTTTTAGACTAGTGAAGATGATATATCTCATCGTCGTTGGAGTTTTGAGGTGTGATTAACGATGGTTGACTTCCACGATGGTTCCCCACCTGGCAAGGAGTGTGGGCCAGTAGAACCTGTCTCCAAGAAACCATCCTTGTCGGTACCGTCTCATAGTTCATCGGACCGCTCTCTTGTGTGCCACCAGTATGACCTGTCCAGACATTCTAAGTCTCCTTGCCGCATCCCATCGAAGTCTTGCTACCGTGCGACTGTTCAAGTCACCAGGGAGAGTTCTAGAAGAATCGTTGCTCGTGAAGGAGTTAGAGACCAGGAGATGAAAATTCCTGACTGTGAGGCAGGAGATGCTTCAGCCATCAGGGCCCCAGCCACAGGTCTCGGGGTGAAGCTCGCGCACAGTCAGGAGTTGCCGAGGGTGTGGAGAACCTCGCTTCAAATTCTGTTCTCAGATTTCTAAAGAAAAATATCCAAAGATTCCTTGTTCTATTCTTGTTATCATTGTAAGATCACCTTTGTTGCGGTTGCGTGATGAACTTATTCTACCACAGTCTAAGCGGTCTTATCTGTTCTTAGTGTGATTTGAAATCGTTCGGTTCTCCTTGAAGGGTGATGGACCCACGAATGAACTGGTCAATCTAATTTTGAGTTGGGTCTCAATTGTGTGCGTTAGGGGGATGTGTGGTATTATGAAATTAACAGGCGTTGTTTCGAGGTCCTTTGTGAGTTCGGGCTAGAAATTCCCTAGACTCTGGTTGCGATGAGGTTTTTCTTCGGTCGGTGTGTGAGGGGTTGAGATAATTCCTTATCCTAGAGCTGGTGGGTTGTTTTGTAGAAAGCTTCCTGTTTAAGTCTCTGAGTGTTGTTCGGTCTGTGTGGAGAAAGTGACTGGGTTCGGTTTGGGAGTTCCCGTGTTGCCCCCCCCCCCTCAGGGGTGGTGTGTTCGAGTTTCAAGGTGTCCGTGTTAGTAGATTTCTGTGGTGGGGTGAAGCCTCCCGTGTTCTCCCCTCAACCTCAGACAATGTTTGTACATGAGTTGGTCAGGTGTGACTTTTGTTGGTAATGATCAACCCTATCCTCTCAGTTTCTTCTGGTTTTGCCTAGGTACAGACTTGAGGTATGCTAACTGTTGGCTTGGTGACTTTCTGGGGGCAGAAAGTGTTTGTGGTGGGGAGAATTGTCACACCCCGACCTCAGACATATGTTTATTTTTATTTTATTTTATTTTATTTTCATTGTTTACTCGGTCCGGAGTCAATTGGACGAGGTTTAGTTGGGACCCGGTTTGAATTTTTCCTTGTTTGATGTTTTGGTTGGCCTTGGGCCGGTGTACGGTCATCGTGCCATTAGCGGCGACTGTGCGTTTTGTCCGAGTGAATGCGCGGGGACGCGACACTTCAAATAAGTATTGAAATTAAATAAATAAATTAAGCTAATTGAATATGGAAGATAAATAAAATTTTATATTGATAAAACAATGTTAACGTTTAAATTTCTACAATGAGAATATGTTTGCGCGAATGGAAATATTATTATTATTTAATTTGGTAATAAATCTGTTATTATTAAATTTTTATAAATATAATTTTTACTTAAAATGAAATGGATAATAAATGATAAACATTATTTGTTTTTTTTGGTTTACTAGTTTTATTATTATTAGTATTATTATTTTGTTTTTCTTATTGTTATTCCTTTTTTTACCCTAACCGTACCCTGCAACACCCCCCCTACCCCCTCCTCTTTGTCGCGCCGCCAGCCCCCCTCCTACCCAGGCGACCCAGGCCCTCGCCTGTTCGGCCTGCGTAGCGCCCGACCCCCTCCTCCACTTCGCGCTACAGCCCTGTCGCCGCCTCCCTGAGCTGGTGCCCACTATCCGCCTGGCTGCGCCTCACCAGCCACGCCCCGACGCCTCTCCACCGCTCCCCTCTGCCGGGGTCCCTCCGGCAGCGCGCCCCTCCAATTGTCCGGCCCTGCCTCCCCATCTGATTTCTACCCCTCCACCTGCCGACCACACTGCCCAGCCCTCCGGCACCCCACCGCGTCGCCCTGCTGCTTCAGCGACCCCGCCGCTGAGCCCAATCCCTTCCAGCGCCCCTACCGGCCCTTACGGTGAGCCTGTCACCGGCCGACGGCCTCCAGCCTCCCTCCTTGAACCCGAATATCCCTCCCCTGCTCCAATCTGCTCCAGCGGTGCACAACCCAACAAAACTCCCATGTTTCAGCGGCTCAAACGCCCTTCGCACACCTGTCCGGCCGACACCCTCTCTTCTCACTCTCTCGCTAACCCGACGGCAGTCCGAAACACCTTTGGCCGGCGTCCCATCCTTCCTCCGGTGGTCGTTCCGGTTCCCTCCAGTGAGATTCATCCCCCCTCTATCAATTTCTATAATTTTATTATGCTTATTCCTTTTTCCCTTTTATTCTAAGTATGAATATAATTGAAATCCTTGAGTTTCTTTGAACCCATTTTAGTTCTTGGCCTTGACATAAATAGTTGGTTTCTTGTGTCCGTTGTTTGGTTTCACACATTCATTATACACTTAATTAACTGGTTATTAATGTTCTTGAATATTTTTGAATTTGTAAAAAAAATGTGTGAAGTGAGTTCCTGGTTCGCGTCTACATGTGTCTACATTCTTTTGTTTGTTTGTTTGATTAATCTGCAATGTCCTTTAATTTAATTATGTGGTGCGAATTGTGTTTTGGGAGTATTTTTGAGTCACACTTGATTTCACAGGTAGACTTTTGGTTTACGGTTTTTAAAGTGGTGTATGCATGGTTTCAAAATGGGTTTTAAGAGTGTTTGGAAGGTGTGAATTATTTTTTAAAGGTGGTGAACATGTTTAAGTGTAGCGAACTTAATTTTTTTTATTGAAGGCGGCAATGTTTTGTGTGTGTAACGGGTGCGTTATTTTATAAAATGTTTTATGGGTTGGTTGCTAGGTGCGAGACATGTTTTGGGTGTGATGATGTTGTGTGTTTTATTTTAAAGTGTTTTCTTATGTGAAACTGAGTATGTTTTGATGTGAAATTTGGTTTCACCTTTTGCAGATGTTTTATAAATTTCGAATGCTTTATTACTTTAATCTTGTGGTGTGTAAAGTGGTTGGTGTGTCTAACGGTCGTAATTGAATTATAATAAAGAGTTTGGTTGTGTTTTGATACGTGTTTTGATTTTTTTTCAAAATATGTCGAGGTAGTTATTTTACATTGTTTATTCGTTAGGATTATTTTAGGTTCGCTTTTGTGTGTTTTGAGAGGTTTTGCGTTGTTGCAGTGCATTGGTGAGGCTTTCCGTGATGTTACAGTCGTCAGAAGGTTGCACGTACTTGTGCGCGAGTGTGAGATGTGAATCGTCGTCGTAACCGGGCTACAAGTCTAGGTAGGTCCCCCATTGCACTTACCTTTAGATTTAGAATTTATTAATTTCTTGTTGTTTTAATAATCTATAATCAATTAGAAATAATATTAGATAATAAAACTTTAAATTATTATTTAGTGCGAAAATAGCTGTTTATTTTATACCGAACACTTGTGACATTTTCTTGACGGGCGGACACCCAGTTTTGAAAGAATGCCCATTTGGACTTTAAACATAATTCACGGAACTTCAAATGTGCTTCTAGTTTTAAAGATAAATAATTTCTTCTGAACCAGTGTTTTGAACTTTTTGAGAAATGAGGTTTTACTTTAAAATTGGTGAAGGCCCGTTTGGCACTTTAATGAAATGGATTATCTCGGAAATCCCACTCGGGGGTGATCTTTGGTGTGCGTTGTTTGCGTGAGCTGTATGTGATGTTTGTGCATCGTGACTGACTTATTTACATTGTAGACGCACCCCCTTTTTATTGTTTGTGATGACATGGGAACCTGGCATATTGAGTGAATTTTCTGAGAATGATTGCTGCACTAGTTTAGACCACGCACTGGCTAGTGGCCTCATAGCAGGGGAATACTGAGTTATTGCTGCTATGGGGATTGGGCCCCTCGGTTAGGCCATGCAGGGCTATGCCGGGTAGTATTATGGGCGTTATGACGTCATCGAGTTATGGCATGCCTCCAGGATGAGTCACATGTATAGTACGTTCTGAATTGTTCACGATCTCCTAGGTTCGACCCATGTTCCTTTTAGTGTTTATTTGTGTGGCGGACGATTGAGAGGTCGAGTTCGGTAGCTGACCCATGTGTGTCACTTTTTCCATTGCCCTTAGTGTGTGTTGTGTATTGTGCGTGATTTTCCTTTTAACTAACAACTAAAGTTTGAATTTCTAAATTGCTCGTAAAATGTTTTGAAAATGAAATGCACCTGTTCTTTCAACATTAAACTTGTTCTAAATTAAAAAGGGCAATGGACTGTTACTTGTTTTAGAAATTAAAGTGTGTGGAAACCATATTTTATATAATTTAGTTCAAACCTGGAATTGATAAATTCTTTATTTATTGGTATGTGCTTTGGGGATAGTTTTAGTCAGGCCTACCTACTGAGTTTTAATACTCACGCCTATAGATCTTTTCTGTTTTTAGTGTTTGTGCAGGTTACAGCTTGGGTGCGTCGCCTTGGGTGACGTTTGGTTGTGAGTTGGAGAGTGACCCGCGAGGTCACACGGTGATAGTGGTTATCTCTTTCGGTTAGTTTTATTTTCTTTTGTTCTTAGTTACTTTACTTTGTTTATTAATTTTGCGCTGCTCTGTTTATTTTTCTGCTGCTCTAATTATTTATTTTTACTGGGCGAAATCGTTCCCACAGCCTCTGTTGATACCCTGGCGCTTGTCGCCAGCCCGAGAGGATCGGGAACGCCTCTCGGGCCATGTCGCGGGCCGGCTCGGGTGACCGGTTCAGGGTCGACCTGAGTTGGTTCGTGACATATCCAGAATACTAGGGTGTAATAAGAAATAGAACTCATGGAATATATAGAATTTATGGAGACATTAATCGATAAATACGTCACTCTTGATCAATAAATGAGAAGAAGAGACCCTACCATAATTTAATGAAATTGAAAGCAGAATTTGTTGCATATTCTGAAGAAACCTTTATAGTGGTATGAAGGTATGAAACTGATTTCATACACAACATGTAATACAATATTTATTATTTCTATAAAATATAGAAGACATGTCTCTAACATATGCAGGTGTCTTGATCATTTTCTTCATATGAAGGAATAATTTTATGAACTATAAATATTGATAAATAATTCACCATGTCCTATGGCTTAATAATGAATAATGAAAATACTATATGGGAATATAAAATAACATATTAAAGGAAGAATAAAATGATGAAATTTTAAATACATGATAACTATTGAAGGAATCTCTCTATTAATGGCTAGAAATGATTTCGAGTATATTAAAAGTGTAGAGATAAAATATGTTATTTAGTAGAATTAAATGCGAAAATAAAATCCTTGATATTTATTGTTACAATGGAAATGATATAAGGAACAACAAAAACAAATACCCTAATAATAAAGAAAATATACCTCATCAACATTGATGGGATAATGGTGAACCATATGTTATTGAAAAAATATAAGCGGAATGATTGATTTGCTTCTATTTTTGGATCTATGAAATATTTTGTAATATTATTTTATTGATGATGGTATCATAATATGAATTATTTGATATAAAATGATTGGACTGTAATACTTTTTTACTATGTATTTGAGATCATATGTTGATTGGTAACAAGAAAAATTATTTTGTAAAATGTTAAAAATGTTGGAATAAATATTTTTGAGGAAATGAATAACCATAATATATTTTTGATTTTGAGATAATGATATTGGTTAAATAAATTATTGATATGAAGATGTAAATTAGATACAACTAACTGCCTTGGAACTAATTCTAATTTTTTAGATCATAACACATGGAAGGGTCATAAGGATAACCATTGATGAAATTTGTTAAGTTGGAGTTTTTATGAGACTTTAGAGATTAACGTATTACATCACCATGTTGGGAAACCTATTATATGGAAAGACGTATAAATAGTTCAAGGATTAAAAATAAGATTGTGCTCATAGGAATGCATTTAATATGTATATTTACTTATATCATTAAATAAGGAAATAATTTCCCAATAATAGGAGAGGATTCTAAAAAAGTAGTCATATAATCAAGTTATTTTATTATATCAATGACCTTTATTCACACCTCTGTTTTATGGTTTTGTGATTATCAATATTCTGATGAAGATGATCTCTTTCACTCTTCATCAGATCATAAGGGTTATGATTATCTTCCATATGCATGTCTTTACTAATTGTTTCCTATACTAAAACCCAGGGTTTTGGTGACCATCACATTTACTTTTCCAACTTATTAAGAAGACGTCTTAGTAACCCAATTCTTGATGTGTGGTTTTGAACACTTTTTTATTTTCAAATATCAAAACCTAGACTTCCAAGATAAAGTTCAATTTGCAGAGACGTAATTTAACTATGGGGGTGGATAATGTAACACCATAGGACTATAAAATATTTTCATTTATGAATACATTAAATTTCTTTGATAGAATTATATATACGCTACACCACGTTTAGAATAGAATACACACAATAAAGACTTTTCTTTTGTTACATGCAAGACTTAGTTTTACCGAAGTACAATATATTATTAAAGTGTTATTATTTAATATAATATGATATAACCTAACTTTTAAGTTGGTTTCTATGAATAGTATCACATAAATTATGAAAATATATAGCTGGAATTATTTTTTGAAAATTTATTGTAGATGAATATAGGAACCAATTGAATTTAAAGTGAGCATTTTTATAAGAAACTATTTATATGCTCATTAAGATAGCTAATCCTAATTAATGATATTAATTACAATTATTGATTAATATTACGATAATATACCTATTATATTTTTCATAAAATATTTTGGAAAATTATTTTAATAGATTTTATAATGATAACAAAAGAAAAACCCCAATATTACGCATTAAAATCAATATTTTTATAAAGCCTCTTTTAACGCCTTTTATTGGTGAACCATTTATAAATAAATTTTCTCACACGTATCTATATGTTATTTGAACAAATAAATTTATTATTTGAAATATGAATATAAAAATTTACATAGGTTTAATTTTTTATATTTTTCTGATAATTTACATGTTTTGATGTGTAGTGATAAAATATTGCATTTTAACTGAAAACTAACTTTTCGTCAAAATTAATTAGATTTTCAAATTAAATATTTGAAATATTTTAAAGTATAATTATATTATATTTTCATCATTTAATATTATTTATTTAATTAAAATCAATTTCATATTGAATTTTTATATAACAACGTTACAATCATTTAAACATTTTTGATTTAAATACTCATTTAATCATTCCATCAGCAAGGTTAATTTTAAATTAATTATTTTAACTTTTGTATTTAGAATTTTGAGAAATTGATTCCATTTCATTAATTAGGGGCTCATAATTATGTAAATAGGTATCTTTTATTTTTTAAAAAATTTATGAATTGTAATGTCCGGAAATATTTATTACCATATTTATGGGTAAGCTGGGTAGTTGTGGGTAAAAATAATATTATAATATTACACGATCAATTGTACAAATTTAATCACATGAGTGATTGTCAACAAAAATCTTCTTTGGGCTCATTTGGGGATATCTAGGATCAACTTGGATGACATTAATCCATTTATTTTTTTTTATTCAAAGAGAAGTCAATTTTGTCTTAAATTTTTTTTAACCAGATAAAAATTATTATTATGGGTTATATATGGGAAATATTTGTCTATAAATAGTAATTAGAATGAGAAAATGTTTATCATCATTAATATTTTTTCTTTTTTTTTGTTTTTAAACAATTTAATTGAAGCCTTTGATAATTATTAAATATTAATTATTTAATTAATGTATATATAAATTTAATTTTAGAAAAAATATTTAAATAAATATTCCTTGATTGAATTAATTTCTTACAATTTTCCCCATTCCTCAATTATAAATAGTCACATCCTATATGACTTCCTCACAGCACATTGATCTATCTAACTCATCAAAAAATTTCAAAAATATTCTACCAATTTCTCAACCCTAATCCTAGATGCCTCACATTGTGAATAATAAAAACTAGTGAAATATTTTGGTTTAAACCAAAATGAGTTAGCAAAATAACTAGTAACATTCTTCAATGACCACTTTAGATTTATATATTTCCCCATTCCTTTATATATTACTATTCTATTATTATATAATAATACTAGTATCCTGAATATACAGAGGTGTGTTCATGATATGGTTTTTAACTATAGTTACACACACTTACATCCAATAGGAAATGAATTTACCATATCAGTATGGTGAACTACAGCCTCGCAAAAAGATGTAATTAATATTTTCCTTTAACATCTCTCATGGTTTTTCATTATGATAGACATTCTATTTTTACACGAAATGTATGATATTTAATTTATTTTAATAATTAATTAATTTTAATATGATATATACATTCATTATTTACATTCTGTGTAAACATGATAACATTATTTATGGATGGGTGGCATACCTCCTCCTCTATGAGATGATATTTGTTCAAAATATGCATAGAATGTATAAAATATAGTTTAAATAAATATATGTTATATAAATTATGTTTATATATATGTGAATATATAATTATAATAAAAATATATATCATTTACTTTTAATTATTTGAATACTAAAAATAAATGAAATTAATGTTCATGCATATATACGACCTTTTGTCTCCATGAATAGTGAATTTAATTTCAATTCTAAAACTTTAATGATTTATTATAAAAATATATATACTAAATATATATACTCTTTACATAATGTTTCACATTATTTAGATTATTAAATCGTTTCCTATGTAACAGGAACAACAAAAAACAATTCAAATCCTTATTGAGAAACTAGATAATTAACAACTTAAATAGCCCTAATGGCCCAAAGGAATTCTTTTTTTATTGATTTTTGATATCCCCTCATTCAAGGGATGATGTGGAACCCTTAAAATTTCATAAAACATGGATATTACATGGAAAATATGCTTATGAGACATTACATAACCCAAAGGTCTTAGATAATTCAACAAGACTATAATTATAAGGAACTACCCTCCCCAGTATCTGCATCATGATGGTGGATCTCCACCTTTGCATGGCTATTTGGATAAGCTTCTTATGAAAACACAGGATCGTCATCATGACATTTCCATACCCTCTCATTCTTTATAATGTGTTGGTTCTGCTCTAGTGAGTACGCCTACACTGAATCTTCTATCGGGCTGCTCATTTTTTGTAGAGTTTGTGTGGAGAAACTATATTGATCATGTGGCTGGAAGGCTTTGAGGTTATCTGAAGGCCTTGTAGTGTCCCTAAAGCCTTACTGACCAAAAGGACTTGGGAGTCCCAAAGTCCTTTAAGGGCCCAATGACCAAACCAGTGGCCCAATAGCACAAAAAGGTGAATAGGTTTGGCTGCTACAGTTCTGAATAGTAATTTCTATAGTACCGAGCATAGTAATACAACATTAATGGAAACAGTACTGCTATAGTACATCTAAAAGTATCCCTTGTCTTAGTTTTGATCTCAGGTCTCTTGGATGCACTTGCTGAGTCCTCACCAACAGGGCTGAGGTCCGTGTGAATATTACATTGAAATAGTGAAAATGAAGAATGATTATAAAAATAGAGGTGATTAAATAATCCTTGAATTCAGAAAACATGGCTTTGGTCCTTAGGGCTATTTTATGGGTCCCCCTCTACCCATAAATAAGTGGTTATTTCATTAATAATAAAAGGAGTCTTCTTCCCCAGAAATTTAAAAAAGAAATAATATATATGAATAAGGTTATATTATAAATTAATAATATATTCTAAACTATTATATAGGATCTTAATGCATGTACAACTAAAAATAAAGTGTGAGGTATGGTATTTTCATCTAAATTTTATTTCTATGAGATTTGTTTTATTCACCACTTATTTTATTGTGGTGTACTACCCGATTGTTATATAATATCATTAATATATTTATCATAATGGTATTAATTGTTTCATTTGATATATATTAAATTTTAAAGGTCATATGATTTAAAAGTTTTGAACTACTATGAGACACATTGAATTAAAATTATATTATTAAATCGATAATTTGATATATGAGGAATGTGTTAGACTAGTATGGCATGGGATGGTAACCATATAATTCATATCTTATGAGTTGAGGATTTTTCAATGGTTTCCCATAAATGCCTCATTATTTCATGAGATGAAATCAGTTTGATACAATTATTCGATATTGTTTCTGAACAGAATAGACATGTTTCTACCCACATACATAAATCATATTGTGAATGTTATTGATGTCAGTTGTTCATATGCCAGATACATGAAATCCAATAATTATTAATTTCTATAATTTAAGTCATTACTTATGAATGATATTTTTCATTGACATATCTATGGATTTATTTTATTCTCAGTTAATTTAGAAAATGTCATGCTTTTCAGTTATTTGAAGTTGTTTATTGATAATTAATTATCAGGTATTTTTAATGGAATTCTTAATCAGTTATTTAACATTTCATGTTTATTTTATCTAATCAATTAATTATTTCTAATTACTAAATTACCCTTACCGATCATTTGATATCACCCATTTATTTTTTTTATTTTCCATTTATTGTGAAAAATGATTTTTTTTAAATTTTTTCAAGGATGATAATTTTTCTCCATTGATATGTTTTATCTTTTACCAATTTTCTAAGGGAATAATTTATATATATATTTCATCAAAACTACTAAACTGGTCGTTCATCTTGGATTATTTTCTTTGTAATCGTTAAAATATAAAAATAATAATGCCCCGACTCACGACCTTTGGGGTTGGGGTGTTACAAGTTGTGTTCCTGAATGAAATGAAATCCTACTACTATGTAAACCAATACATGATGAAGATTTTTTCATGGGAGAATATTTGATTTTGGATGATTAATAACTTTCTTTGGGGATGAGATATTACAAATCTATGAAGTAACTGATGAACCAAAAATTTTATTATCAATTATAGTATTATGAGAGCATACTATTTGTTATTCCTTGTATATTTGTGAGACATATAGATGATAATGACTTTCGGTAAGATAGATGAAGAAATATTTCTTTCATAATTAATTCTCAGATGGGTTTTCTATTTGAATTGTGGTTTTTTGGTGAGTAAATGGTCATGCGATAAACCACTGATGAAATTATTTATAGGATGCTTCTTTCTAGTGTTTCTATGTTGTCAATGTTTACATAAATGGATTAATATACCTTTAATACATGTTTTAAAATTATTTATGGATATGTGTAGAAATGATTTTTGGAGAAGAAAACAATATCCCATGCTATAACAATCTACATTAAACTGCTTTTCATGATCATAGAATTATCATGAAATAATGGATTAAATGACTATATTTTATTTAATATAAATAAAATGAAAACTCTATCTCTAATAAATTTATCATGAAATATGGGATAATTATTATTTGAGAGTGGAAGATAATATTTTTCTCTATTTCATGTTCTATAAATAACATTGTGCTTTTCGTGAAGTAAGTAATTTCATAAATTCAAATTGAATACTATGTTATTTTCATTTAATTTTAATTGAATAAATATATATCCATATATTTCAAATTGAATAAAAACTCATTTCTAATAAAAAAATATATGAAGAATCATTAAAATAAATCAATATTATGCAATAAATTATATATGTTGTTATATTATTATTTTATGTGAACATGGTCAATTTTGAATATTGTTTGTTGTTTAAAAAGTGGGAAAAATGGGAACTATATTAAATATATATGATTTTATGAAGTACATGTGTTTATATTGAGAAGTTATTCTATTTTATTTAGAAAATTATTATTATAGAATTGAATAATATCGATGAAATTGTTTGTCTCACTTGATGACATTGTTTGAGGTATGAAATTTATCATAATAAAGAAAAAATCATTTCTCAATCGTAATCTGAGAAATATCGAATCATCGCTAATAATCATAAGTTTAAGAGACTGAAGGAAAAATATTCTCTAGGGGAATATATTCAATATTGAAAATTTTGTAATATATGAAGAAATATATCATATAATATTTGGTGGGAATGAGTATCAAGATATGAATTATTACATCAAGTATATTTTGAAAATATTTATATTGTAGACATGTATAAATAGATATAGTACAGTCATGAAAGAATATATATTTCAAGTGTTGTCATAGAAAGTAGAAGAAAATAGAGATATTATTATTTTTGGTTAAAGAAAATTGAAAAGGATCATGTGTTGGGGGTGTCTAACATGTTGTTGAATATGCATAATGTTGGACTATCTGAACACTTTAAAAGATGAATAAAAGAAGATGATTGGATGTATAAATAGTATTACCTAATGATAAAAGAGTTTTTTTGGTTTTTACATAATCGAGAAAGAATAATTTGTTGATGGGTTTTAGAATTAGGATCAATTGGAGGATCGACTTCTGGTGTGTATTACTAGTTGTATCCTTAATTATTCCAATAAACATCTAATATAGTGTAGAATCCATGTTATGTTATTAACCAACACCATAATTATTAGTTACTTTTTACAAAACATATAAAAAAATGTGATGTTATCTCAAATATTATATCATCATATGATGTGAGATTGGGAGATAAAACATAGTGGATCGACAACATGATTATGGTCTAGACTATGAATTAAATAGAAAATAATTTTAAAAAATAAACCACTAGTCCCCCCCCCCTCTATGTGGTCAATCAGCCATAGGGAACCACATTTTTGATTGTATGTTTATCATTATGTATGAGATACTAAAGACCAATAAATAAAAATTTCATTTATTTTGAATTTAGTTATTATAATCAATGATATTTTTTCCAATGATATTATATTTGGAGGAATTTACATTCATAGTTTAACAATTAAAATTAATTAGTTATGGGTTATTTACTTTTCAATATTGTTTAATCCATTTATATAAATGGAAATGATGTTATTTAATGGAATGTGTTTTCGTAAATTTACCTTTCCATATTTAATAGTACTTTTAAATACTTTAGAGTCATTTTTTAAATAGAATTTATGTTCTATTATTTACTATTACCTATTTATTTTACTTGTTTATTCATGATAGATTTCACTATACATAACCATTACTATTAATATGATCGCATCTTTATTTTTTATCATTTCCTGTGATTCCAGGTTCAGTAATATGAATGATGTGTGAGGATATTTATAAAAGAATTATGATATACCCAGAAAAATAAGGTTGTTATTTTTTATTCATTTATATATGGTAATAATTTATTTATCTTGTTTTACGAGACTACTAAAGTATTTATTCTTATGGTTAGTTATCCCCATTATGTTATTCTTTTGTAATATAGTAAAAGATGGATCTATGGTACTTGGATCTTAGTCAATATAGTTGATTCTCAATAATGTTTAATATAAACCCTGATAATTTTATTTAGAAAAAAATAAACTAATGAAAAATTACCTATGAATGTGTATTAGGATAATTATATAACTACATCCAATTTTTTTGGTAAGATATATAATTTTTGGGTTTTTTAGAAACTCATCATTGTCCATAGAATACAATTTTACATTGGTATAGAATAATTGAACTAAGGAATAATAACTCTAAATATTGTGTATTGACCTTGACACATTCATTAGCAGGTGAATGAAAATGAGCCTTACAACATACATGGTTTAAAATTTCCAATGTATTAATTTGGGTAATTCACATTTCATTTAAAATCCATTGTAATGGAATTGAATAGATGATGGAAATGAATGACCTAGGGTAAACCCAATGTGTATTATAATTAAACTATGTTCTTATGATTTAAACATCTGATAAATGGGTAATATGGGTTTCCCACTATAATAATTGTTTCTCCAAATATACTTTTTTGTTTTTGTGGATGGATAGAACCAAATGGAATTTGATTAAACATGGTTATATATGATTATGTCGTGCCTATGAGACACCAAATAAGATGATAAAGTGAAAGAATGATGCCAATATTATTCCTTATCAATTATTCCAAAATATAATAAACTATATATAACTTAACCATCATTGAGAATAAACAAACAAATATAGATAGAGTTCATTGAGATATTGAGTGGTGGAGACCATGTATAAAACAAGTCTCAATATTTTTTATTTAAAAAAAAGTTGAACGATACACCTTGCAAAGTGAGTCAATGGAAAGGTAAATTTCATTACTTATGTAAAAGAATTGAATAAACTTATAAATTGGTGAGAAAAATGAAGAGCACAATAGAAACAAATATATTTTATCCTAGGGAAGCATTAATAGATAGTCAAATTACATTTGGGGAATCTAGGAATTATCGATGTTACTTCCCTATTCTAAATGTTTATCCCAAGACCAAAGATGTAAAAAAATTATAATAACAAAGATTATGTATTTTTATATTTTGATTCAAAAATAATATTATATTAGTAATTAATATACAATATAATTTTATTTATAAGAAACATGAATCATATAAATATTTTGATAATTTATTGAAGTAAATATGTATTTATCTGATATTAACTCTAAATTATGTATACCCTGTTTAGTTTTTGATTTTAATGTTGATAATAATCTTAATATGTTAAATTACCATTCTGAAAATTTATCTTGTATAATATTTCACAAGATTAAGGATATTTTTTACAAACACTAATGAGAATACAACATATTGGATTAGTAAATGAGAAAAAAATTTGAAGAAGAATTCCCTTAGAAATTGTTAGACATAAGATTAACCATATTTGAAACCTTTATGATTTATCTTATCATTTATGTTATAGTAATTATGGTTCATCAAAAAATTTATACATTATATTAAATATATAAACAGGGTTTTTGAAAAAGGGAAACCTATATAATGGGTGACAACCCATCATATCTAGGACGTCCAAAGGACGTGGAGCCACAACTAAAGGATGATATTTGTTTACTTCTTTCCACTGACCATCGTAATGTTCTGGTATATATTCCATTATTTCTTCCCTAATTTATATTAAGAATAAATATTATAGTTGAACTGGTGGAGTTACTATTGTGATTAGTAAAGTAATTATTTTCTCTAATTATATTGGTTTTTGGAAAATATTTATAGTAATACAAAATGAAATGTCACTCTTTTATGGACTTAATCATCCACTAAATGATAATTTTAGTGTCGCTGGTCTAAAAAAAATCATTTTTGAATATTATGTTCTTGGATAAAGGGATTATTTGGATGTTTATTGAATCATAAAAAATGATGAAATTTTTATTTTGAAATATTAATATTTAAATTAAGATTATTTCATTATATTAGTAGAGGGTGAAATAATTTCTAAACATTTGGGAAGGGATTATAAAAAATGCTATCTCACTCTTTTTATATCCTATGAATCCATGAAACATTGATTCATTAGGTATTTATGGGTATTTTAGTTGAAATTATATCTATTATTCATATTTTTGTTATCAATGATCAGTATCATGGTCCATCATTATATAAGCATTATGTTTTTCTTCTATGTCTAAATCATCACATCCCTCCTTGTTATCCTACCTCAAAGGAATTTTATGTGACATTACATACGAACATTCATATTGAAATTTCCATATTTTATTATTATTTTTTGTTAATCCTTTTATGATTTTTTGTTTTCTAACAATATAAATTCAAAATATCAATAACCCCAATTAATATGTTCATGTATTAACTTTGAATAAAAAATTATTAAATAATTTGATATTAAAAAATCTAAATATTTTAAAAATTGAAATATGGGTTTCATAGTGTATATGACACAAAAAACCCAATTTTATAATATAAATTCACCCCTTAAAACTTTATGATAAATATCTTTGTAAATAAATTCAATCTATTTGATATCTATTGGATCACTCACCCCTTTGTATAAATGAAGCTTAAAATAGTATACAATTATAAAAAATTATTATTTTGGTGTTTCTTAATATTAATAAATACTTTATAAAAAATATTTTTATTAATAGATTATAAATAAATTAATAATCATTTAATAGAAAAATAATGTTTTTCTAACAAACATTACTTTTCTAAATGAATGCATAGTAGAGATTTAAGAAAATAATTTTGAAATTTTATTGAAAATTATATTAATGATATATTATAATATAATCTGCATTTCTCAAATAAACGAATCCAAATTATCATTCAGTGTGCTTTTTGGATTTATCTGAAATGTTTCATTTTTATGAATAGTGAAATTTTTTATTTTTATTGAAAATGACATTTCATTTAAATAATTTAAACAATTTTATTAAATTTTAAGCTGGTTTAAAAGTAATATAATTTAAATTATAATCCCATATAAGTGATTAAAGTTCATTCTAATCATTTTTATGTGTAATTATGATATAAACACTTCATAATATTTTTATGGTTTTGTTTGGAAAAATAGTTTTTGCGACATGTCAATCAGATTAATTTAAAATTGATTTCTTCTACTACATTGAACATAGTTTCAAAAAATGTAATACATAATTTTAATAGTAATAATTTATATTCTCAAATAAGGTAAAATTATTTTTCCACCATTATTAATTATAATATAAGTGTAAATTAATTACATTGGTTAATGTAAATACATGCTTACCTAGTGTTAGACTAAGAAGACAATGATTAAACATGACCCATAACAAGTAAAAACCTTTTTTGTATTGATAATTCGATATTATAGCCTCTAAAGATAAAATTTGACCCATTCTAGCATCTTTTTGAATTTTAAAAGTGTGGGAATAATATTATCTCTTCATGAATTCAATGTGTGTCCTCTCCCAAAATTATAAAAGGCCACTAACTCTCCTCCTATGTTCACTATTAAAAATCCATTTTATCCTGCTAAGACCTACCCAAATAACTTCATTATTCCAATACCAAATTCCTAGATCCCTTCTAGTGATCATACATCCATTATAATTAATATTTTGGTGAAAACCAAACAAGGGATCATGGATAATAGGTAACATTCTTAAATGATCATTTTATTTTGTTTCTTCTTGAACCTTCATAAAATTTAATTAAATCATGATAATATAATAGAAATAATATCTCCCATGTACTGATATTTTTTTAATGGAATAACCTATATATATCTCTTATATCATCAAATTGGAATCTAAATTGCCCATTATGTGTGTGGAGAACTATAGCCTTCTAAATCATTATAAATCAATTTCCATAAACAAATCTCACTTATCCATATATTGATGTATATAAATAATATATATAATCTTAATAAAATTATTATATTTATGGAATTATATTATATTATATTAAATTTATTTTACATCTAACTTTAAATATGATAAATTTTCTTATCCGTGCGGCATACAACATCCACATAAAGCAATGTAATTTTCTTTTCACTTACATGTTAGAATGTTGGTAATAATGATATATGTAATGAATATATAAGATATATATCAAAATATAGAAATTGTTAAAAATTCATATACCACACAGTTACCTACCCTTTCACCCATTAATGGGATTATACTATCCCTCGTCTGTATGTATGACCTAATATATCTACAAAGCGATGTGATTCTGTTTCCATGACCATCATTCATCAATGATTCTATAAATGTACCAAATGAGTAGAAATTATATTTATAATGTTAATATAATACTAAATATTATGGATATATATCCTATATAAATGAACCATTATATTCTAGACAAAAACACGCATGAGAAAAGCAAACAAATAACACCTAAAACAAAAAAAATTATGAAACACTATAAATAAAAAGGTGGTAAAATATTATAATAATATAATATAAAATCTAATAAATAAGAATATTTTTTTGTTATACATTTTAAAACATTAATAAACCCATTATTCATGATGTTATATCATGTTCTATGTCAATACCTATCCCTCGGGGCCTGTACCGTGACTACACCAAGCCTGCACTCCATAGGCCGGGGGCTGGCGACTAGAACCGAAGGCGTATTTCATAGAACAGGGATGAAATTACATTTATAACCTATAGGGACTCTTAGCCATGCACACAACAAGGTAGGAACACAAGTAAACAGAACTGTAAATAGAGTGAGTGCAGTAAGTAAAAGGGGCTAGAATACATGCCCAACTAAAAATTACAAGTACATCTGTGATACAATAAAACTAAATAAAAGAGAAAGATAGCTACAAGATCGTCCTCTAAGGTTCCTACCTGAAGGGTAGGTACAGATCGCCTCCTCAGCACTCCATGTCCACCCGTATCCTCTGCGCACCGACATGCGGTATAGCCCATCTCTAGGTACTGTCTAGTCCTGGTACTCTCAGCCTCAGTCAGTGTTGTCTATCATCTATTTCCAACACAACATGGTGCGGGCATAGCCCGTGAAGGGGTGAATATAACAATAATAAGTATGGAACCCGAGTCCCTCAAGGTCTCACAAAATCCACCAAGGATAAACCAAAAAGTATGAAAACAATAGATAACCCTCCTTAGGTATATTCCCATACATATACCTATGTTATCATGTAATCTATCTAAATCATGAGGAAAACATCGAGGTACTAACTTAGCTCATACTAGGATTTATTCTAGGGGTAGTTTCCAGTAACATCCTCAGTCACATCGTCGAACACCTAAGCTACTAAACAACCCCTCCTCTATCGAGTATAGTGGGCCGGCCACGTCACACAGAGTCACTTCCCACTAACCTTGGATTGCTGAGCTACTCCTCCTATCGAGTACCATGGATTTGTCATGTCACACAGAGGCGCTTCCCACCATGGGTCTGTCACATCACACAGAAGCGCCCCCCTAGTGACTTGATGAGGTACTCCTCCTATCGAGTGTCTTGGGTCCACCGTGACACACAGAGGTGCTCCCCACCGTGGCCTACTGAGGTACCCATCCTGTCGGTTACCATGGGTCATCCGTGTATAATAGAGACGCTCCCCACCGTGGGCATGTTTTGTCACACAAAGGCGCTCCCCAATGGACCTGTTAAGTCACTTTGAGTCTAAAAGGACATCAGTCATCAAGTCTCAGCAAGCTACTAGGTTCCCGCACTATGGTCACTCATCTCTGGGAGGATCCGCTCCATGAGCTACTAGATGATACATCAACTACCACAAAGTCCAATGAATAAGCATCTCAAATGTATGTAATTTTATAGGGGTCTATACGCAATAGACGTCGCGTCAATCAGACGCCCGATTTGTGAGTAATTAGCCTTTTAGTCTTATGGGGCCCGTGGGATTTGTGCTCGATCCAACCAGACCATTCCCCATCTTATTCCAAAAACCGAGTTGGGTATACTCAAAGGGACCATCTCGCTTGAAGATTTCTAACACCGCTGATGGTTCGTCAAATAGACGTTCGGTGCCAATGTCATGGCCAAAATAACTAAATGAGTTGTAGTGGGCCCGGGTGTGATCCGACCTCGTCAGACCGACCTGGCCCAACCCAGTTCATGACAACCCGGCCAGGGCTGTTGGGTCCAGCCTGCCCGATGGGCGGCCTGACATGTTCGGTCTGGTCTGGTCCGCGCTGGGCGGACCAACCAGTGAGGGCTTCGGGGGTGCCGTGAGGGTGGCTTAGCTGAGGGCAGTAGCGAGGACATTGGACGGTTCGGCTGCGGACAACACGAGACCACGGTGCGGTGGTACGACAGTGGTGTGGTGGGCCGAACGTTGGGTGGTGTGAAGCCGCAGACGGTGGCGGTGGCCGCAGATGGCCTGGAGGTTGCGGGGCAGCGACAGGGGCCGATGTGCCATGCCGTTGCAGCGTCGCCTTCATCGCAGCCGACAGGGGTTCAGGCCACCGTTCTCATGCCACTTTCATGGTTGGTCGCTGTCCTCCACAATCGCAATGAACACCATAATTCAACACATGAATTACAGAGAGGATGTGCCATGTTATTTTGCCCCACACTCTCTGTGTTAGAGCGGTAGCAAGCAGGTATTATACATGAGTCATAAGAACATTAATAACAGGTAAGGGGAATAATTCAACCCCCACCCCCTTCAAGCTCATGCAATTACACATTCCCAGTCCTAAAAAATAAAAACATTCTCAGATCATTCTAAAATAGAGAGTTCAACTGCGTTCGTTGTTTTAGAAGAGAAGAACATGGGAATATAAAATCACATATAAATAAACCCCTACGTCTTTCGCTTGATGACGTCGACAAGGTCACGGGGAAGAAGAAAAATCATTGGGAAAAGAAAAACATCGATGTCGTAGGCGTTTCCCTCGATTGTCAGTTTGTTGACGTTGAAGACGTTCCTCATCAACAAATGTCCCATAGATGAAGTTGGAGATGAATTCGGCGTTCTTCGTTGATGTTTTTCATTGGCATTCTTCGTTGGAGAGGAAAATCCTTCAAGTTCCCTCTAAATTCACTTTTTCTAATCCCTTCCCCAATTCCCTTTAGGAGAAAAGAAATAGCCAAAATAAAAATTAAAAAAAACATAACATTCGATTTTATGATGTGACATAAAATAAATTGGTAACATAGCATTTAATTCTTATGTTGACACATAAAATTTACAGGTAACTGAACATTTAATTTTATGTTGACATAAATAATTAATTGGGGGAGTTTATAGGTTCCTCAACCATTAATATTGGTCGGGTGGTCACTGCCCCTAAATTCAAAATTTCGGTGGTTTTGTGATCTTGGGTGGTCCACCCAACCATAACTCAATTAGAGGGGGTTTCAAAAATTAAAATAAAATAGAAGTTTATTTTATTTTATTGTTTTTTCATTTCCAAGAAAAACCCAAAATCTGTAATTCACCCTCAACCAACTGTGGTCGAGGTGAAAGTCCCCTTAAATATATACTGGCACTGTGAGTTCAACGTTTCCCTCAAATTTAAATTCTGAGCACTGGTTATAATGTTAGAAAACCCAGTCTCACGTTTATTGAACACACCCTAAATAATGTTTAGAAATTCATTTCAGGCACTTCAGGCCTTAGAATCATGCGCCGTCAATATTCGCCGACTCGTAAAATTCCCATATATTTAAAAAAATAAATGTAAATTCCCGTTATTTATATTCTACCCAAATGAGTCATTATCTATGTGAGTATGTCTAAATTTTCCATCAATAAAAAATATTGTAATGTTTTGAACCAAATTAATATTATATGATTTATATAATAACCTTTTTCATGTAATATAATGAATAATTTATACTTAATGGTATTTTATTTTTTTAATTTTAATTATTTTATCTACTGGGAATTGTATTTAAAATTTCCAATGTGTGATGAATTTCATAACTCAATTTATTTTCATATGGTTATATTACCTTTTTATTTTCTTCAGCATTATAATATTATGTGTATAAATAATTTTAATATATTATTATTTATTTAGACTTTTTTTAATGTATTTAAATATGATATTTAATATTTATTTAATCATTAATTATCAGATAAATGTTATGACATTGTAAGGTATTATTACGCAATGTAATTTTATTTTGTATTGTTTATTAATTATTTTCCATTGAAGGGAATTATTTGATCAATGGCTAGTAATAAACAATAATTTTCTTTCACTATGGTTATTAATGACGTTATCATGTAATATTATGATTCATCATATCTTCATTACATTAAATTATCGAGATAATGTTTTTTATTAAAATGTAACTTCTTTTCTCTCTTCATCCAAAAAACCATTTTAATTGAAATCATGTTTTAATAAATGTTTTTAAAAATGTTTTTTAAATTGTAATTTTTTAATTAAATAAATTTATACCAATGTTTTACTTTTTCACAATTTTTCTAAACGAATATAATATAATTTTTCCAAATAAGGACTGTTTTGATTTTATAAGAATTGTGGACAGAATATTTGTTTTATCATTTACATCATGTACATAATTTCTACCTTAATGAATAGAACTTATTTAAAATAATTGATTATTTTTTTTGATATTTTCAATGAATTTTAATTTAAAAATATTTTATGGACTTTTAGTTAAAGACATACCATGGTAATAGTTTATTTTACATAATAATTTTTTTAATGAAATTTATTTAGTACATATATTGATTCAATATTTTATTGAACTTTTGTTTCAATAAAAATACATTTTATTTATACCATCCTAATTGTTTCTCTACATGGTTTATGAAGACATTGACCATGGAATGTAATTTCGTTCCAATTCCTAATTATTTTTTTAATGATTAACTTTCCTTCAAAATTTTTACGTTCATGTTATCATTGTAAATTATATTCCTCTTAAATATAATTTTATTTATGTTGTATATACTTACTACATAAATCATTTATAATTTTTTCGTACTTAATTTTACATTTAATGTTATAAATTTTTTTTGGGAAAATTATTTTTAATCTATATTCATTAAATGATACTAAAGGTTTTGAAAAGGAATATTGTTCACAAATTAAATAGACCATTAGATATATGAGGATTGTGTTAGACATAAAGATATGGGTGGGAAAAATTATATATATACCTTCAATTAATCATTAGTATTTGTGATGAGTAAATTGGATTGTGCTAGTTAAATGGGAATCTAGTTTATACCTACAATCCAGATTCCAAATACCTTATGAATGGTAAAAATAGTGTGGTTATCAAGATTTCTGAGACCATGACATCGAATAATTTTAATTTTCATTCATTATGAATTTATTTTATATTATTAATGATATTTTTATAGTTATATTATCATTTGATAAATTTTTATTCTACGCTTATCGATTAAATGGAATTTTTCTGAATTATTTACAATTTTATATTGATTATACGTTATCTATTCATAATTTAAATATTACATAAATGGAATACATGTTGAATTATTTACCATTCCATATTGATTATTCATAACATATTAATGAAAATATTTTTATATAAATTGAATGTTTAATTGGTTATTTAGCATTACATGTTGATTATGCTAATTTATTCTTGATAACATCTCTGGTACTTAACCCTTAATGATAATTTTATATCACTCATTATTTTTTCCAATACTAAGAATCTAGGAAGTGTACTATGAATTATATACAAGAATATTCTAGAAGACATCCATATATTCTAAAATAAAATAATTATGATTTGATTTCAGTATTCATTTGTAATATAGGAATCATGTATGTATCCATTTTACCAATATGACTAATCAATTCCCTCAATTGGGATGTGATTTTTTCTATCTTACGCCAATGTAATATGTAAACACCATATCTGAGATACAAGGATTGTGGTTTATACTAAATGAAAATCTCATATAGTATAAAAATATGATTTATTGTTTCGTTAATTGATTTACAATAAATCCGCAAATATTATAGTGGATATATAAGTATGTATGATGGGAATTAGAACTATGGTAAGAGTTTATTCTGTCACTTTTACTACAATGACATAAATTCTAAATTTACCACTTCTTCCATTGTGTGGTTTATCTATCCCCCTTTTAATATGTAATATCATTATTCTATTTCTATTCATGGTATTACGAGTTTATATTGAATTTTTTTCATTCATAGGTATTATGATTTAAATGTTTTCCATAGTGGTCAGGGTATATTACAAAATCTAATATTTTTCAAGGATTGTTTATGTTTTATTCTATAAGGGGAATATATCTCTTCTATATCCAAATATTATAAAATATTTTAATTTTTATTACTACTCTCCTATGATTTTAAAATACCATTTTCTACTATGTTTAATTTTGAAAACTAAATTATGTGTAATCCTTCTCTCATTTTCCGAATGATGTAGTTTTTTAATTTTCTTACAAAAGTGTTCAGGGAATGTTTAATAATATTATAATGCACGACATTATTTTCCCAACATCAAGACTAATCACTCCCTTAAATATTTCTATACTTTTTTACAAACATTAAAAATAAAATGGATTTCTTTATAATTTTTATGTTTTTAAAATAAATTTTCTATATGAAATGATTGTTCTCATTATGTATTTGTTAATAAATATTTCATGGTGTTTTTTTTTCATCAGTAACAAAAACCCTTATTTTTATTATTTTCTATCAATAATATTCTTCAATTATACAATCCATATTATATATCCAAATGGTTTATGATCGGTGTTTCAAGGGATGTACAACCTTTATATCATTAATAAAATTTGTATGTATGGTTTATGATTATTTTTATCGATTGAGTACTTTATTAACATTTCATATAATAGTGGTTCAAGGAATTTTTTATGTTTAATATGATTCAAAACCTTTATATGGTGAATGAATTGTAGTTAGTATCTGTAAGGTGGAGCACACAATGGCCTCTTGATTCGTCGGTAGGTCCCATGTGATGAAATAGTTTGGGTATTGGATAAGCCCTTACCTATTTAGATAAGGTGTTTTGCTAGAAGGACTTGATGGTAGGGTTATGATAGAAGATAGTATGATATCCATTATAATGTTATTATTTCTTTATTAACATGTGATTCTTCGAAAAGATAGAAAACTCATGGATATGTTTTAATGTTGCACGGATATATATAAGAAAGTATTTGATCATTATTTATTGCTACCGTTTTTCCCATGTTATTGAGTTAATTACATGTGTTTAAATTATTTACCACATCATATTTATTATTCCATAGTTATCATATCTTAAACTATACACATACACATATTGAGTAATAGATCAAACCCGTTTCATTTTTATCCATTCCCAAGTATTTCAGGATGTCATAATTGAATTATATGTATGGATTAGGTGAAGGGAATAATGTTTTATTAAATGAATGTTTTATATTGAATTTTATGTTTTCTATTATTATTTGGTATTCATGAATGAATATAGTTTAACAATGATAGTAAACTATTAATTACTTTAGAATGTTATTTCTTATATATATTTTAAATGTAATAATGTGACCACCAATTCAATTTTATTTGGGTTGAGTAATTTAAAACTACAACACAAGGTAGTAGGGTTTGGTAAAATCATCCTTTTACCTAGTATACATTTACCACTAATGGTTTATCAAGAGTCCATATCATAGAGGGGTAAATATAAGTACGATGCAATAGTGGTTTTATGGTTCTATAGTTTATGAATGATTTTTCTATAAATCCACTACCCTAGCTAAAAATAAGTTATGGTTATTATCTCATGACCCTACCCTACCGGTCTTGAGCAGCAACTACCCCAAGCCCGCCTCCATAGGCCAGGGGCTGGAGACTAGCGCTGAAGGCACAATAAACTAGGGGAGGCCTTTGCCTAAGAATATGTACACACACACGCAGCTAACTCAATGCATAAGTACAGAGAAAATAAAACAAGATACAACACTGGTACAAAAGGGAAACAAAAATACATTCATCATCTTTTATCCCACACAAGTAAAGTGCTGAATAGTAGACTGACAAGTAAACTAAACAGTAAAATGGGAAAACATGTGCCCAACCAGAGAGGTTCCACAACATGGAAACAGGTAAAACGAAACTAAACCACTGGTGAGTCTCGCACCCAGAAAGTATCCTACGAACACTGACCTCATCCCAAGCTCTTGTTTCCTATATGCTCCTTTGTAGTCTCGATCGAATTGTATGTTGTCTGCAAGGGCACGCCATGTGCGGGAAAAGACCAAGTAGGGTTGAGTATAAAGATACTTAGTAGGATGCAACGAAAGCTCAAGGGAGAAACAAAAGAGATACTAAAATCTGAGAACAGTATATAGAGCAAGAACAGTGTTAGAGTACAAAAGAAAGAGTGCAGCTCAACCCGAAAAGAGATAGGAAGAAGGCTCATCCAACCGAGAGGAGCTAGACATGGAAGGCACGGGGCATACCCCGCGTGACTTCACCCTTCCTAGAAAGAGAGTAACCGAACGCAAAGAGGGGGAAAATGTAGGGTGTATATATATTCTCAATATGAAAACCAATAGATTGTGTATGGGGACCTTTATCTCCAAGATCAGCCGAAGAAAAGTTGCCAACAGTTCGAAGGATATCCATCACTGATGCGCAACAGTCCCGCAAGACAATGATGCCTCATCGTTGAACTATACAACCAAGTGTCCCACTCCGGTAATCACAGAGAAAAGTCACTGACTAGCCTTATATAAAGAGATTAGTCTGAAAGAAGTCGTCAGGTAACCCACTTCCACTCCCAACTGGAGGGTAAAACCCAAAAGAACATTGGGTGACCCACTACCCAGCCCTGCTGGAGGGTAAACCCTAAAAGGTCGTCAGGTAACCCACTTCCCAGCATTGCTGGAGGGTAAACCACAAGTGGTCATCAGGTAACCCACTACCAAGCCCCACTAGAGGGTAAACCACAAGAGTTTGTCGGGTAATCCACTGCCCAGACCCGTTGGAGGGTAAAGCACAATAGGTCATCGGGTAACCCACTTCCCACCCCCGCTTGAGGGTGAACAACATGAGGTCATTAGGTAAACCAATGCCCAGCCCCGCTGGAGCATAATCCCTAAAGTCAATGGGTAACCCACCGCCCAACCCCACTAGAGGGTAAACCATATGGTCATCAGGTAACCCACTACCCATCCCCGCTGGAGGGGAAACCGGAAACTAGTCCCGATAACTCCAAACTACCCATGCTATCACTGGGGGTTACTAACACTGCTACCGTGAATAGGTTCGTAATGCATAAAAAGGACCTCCAAAAAACGGCCTTTCATGTTTCCACATTTAATGAGATCTCAAAAGTGGATTGTTGTGCCCAAACAGATTACACCGATGCATTCCTCAAGGAAAAACATGTGAGATAGACTAATTAATCACTGGAAAAAACCTCCCAATGAAAAAGTTATTCAACCGCACGTTGTTCCCATACGACATCACGTGGGGCTCACACCTCGGTCCTGAAAAAAGTTTTTTCAAACTGCACCACCGCGATGCTCTCGGAAAAATACGCCAAGATAACTACTCATTTTCCCTGAACGGACGTCTGATGAAAATGTCGTAGTAAGCTACACACAGCTTAAAAGAAGGCACGTGGGGCCCAAACCTCAACTCTGGCTTCGACACCTCAAACCGCCCTGGTCAAAATCCTCTCACTGTTAGGGTCACGAAGCCACTAACCGCCCCTAAAATGGAATTCAGATGTAGAAGTTGCAACTCCTCGCGTTATGAAAATAGGGCCCTATGGGGCCCTCACCTCGACCCCGAAACATGTCACACATATTGTACCATTGAGTTCGTTGCAGATAACCATGCAGCGTAGGCTATTGATTTCCCCAGAACGGACTTATGAAGCATAAGTCGTAAAAATGCAGCATACGTCTGAAAGCTGGCTCGTGGGGCCCACGACTCGGGCCCGAATTAAGGAAGGTGGTTTGCGCCATTGAAATCCCCTATTAAGAACACTCATAAATGGGTTATCAAACCCCCCAAACGGATGTCGAGTGAAAAAGTGGTGTTTCAGCGTAAAACAAGTGAACCTGGACCTATAGGGCCTACACCATTTCTCCAACCCGAACGCTTCAGGAAGCATCTCAACTAGTCTTCATGAGGACTTGGTTCACGAAGCCGCTGACGGCGCATCAATCGGACATCCCAAGCTGGAGTTAGGTCTGACACAAAGACAATTAATTAATTAAAATAATTAGTTAATTTTTCGCATTAACCGCTTCGCGCCACCGAGCAACGAAACCAAACCGCAGTGGTTCCAAACCATCTTTGGAAGGACCGTCTCACTTCCAGGGCCATAGTTCCTCTGACGGAATGTCAAACGGATGTCTGGATCGCAAAGTATCTCTGTTGTGAGCATTAACAATAATTTAATAATTTTAAATTATCAAGTTTCAGGTCACCCGTCTTCGAGCGCAGAACCCAAAAACCTTGAAACCCAACTTAAAAAGTCTATCTCGAAAATACGGACCCACAAACACAGATGGCGCCTCAAACAGACATGTCGTTTAGAATTTATGGCCACCCAAACATAAGGGGGCCCAACCGGGTGGGTTCACCCCAGCCGGCCCGGTCCGAACCACAGGCCCGTGGCCCAGTTGTGGGTCCGGCCCGACTCGCCGCAGCCCGATCTAGCAACACCAGACCCCCTTGGGTCTGGTTCTTCACGTAGACTGCCCAAATGGCTGGTCTTTGCCCACATCGCCCAACAGGACCCACGGATTGTGGGTCCCTGTCTCCTCCGCACACCCGAGGTCACCGCCACAGGTTCCCCCTCCGACTACGCCATCTGAGGCGACCAACGCTCAGGCTTGCCGACGCCGCCTACTGTTCCACTCCACCCGACGCCGCCGCACCCCGAGCCTCCCCCTTCGCCGGCTCTGGCTCGACCTCACCACCACCACCGCCTGAGCCGTGTTGTTCCACTCAAAGCCTCGACCACGTCTCAGACTCCTGATAGACCGACGCCCACCAGATACCTCAACTCCCGCTCCTTTCAGATTCACTGACGCCACCGTTGGCGTCGCACGACGAACGCTGCGGCCGCCCAGGATCGTCCTCCGGCCACCACCCCTCACCAGAGCTGAACCTTTTCCCATTCCCCCCGACCACAATGGTGGTCAACATAATTATCCATCACTGGTTTCAGGATTGTTGGGGCCGGATCTTCACAACGTCGCCCCTCTCTCTTCGATCTCTCACGGTTTTCACGCGTCCGAAATTTTTGATGAAGACCACTCGAGAAAAAAATGTAGAACGGGGCTCGGACGATGGCTATGTTTTTTTCCATCATCCCAATTCAATAATTATAGGAAAATAAATCACAGAATTTGAAAAAACTAATGAAATTGACGAAGGTGTGGAAATTAATTAGAAAGCCTACCTTGATCTGACAGTTCTTCGTTGGCGACGCGTCCGCTCTGATCCTGCTTCGATCCACCGGAGTTCACTTCTCAATCTGGAAAAGAACAATGAAGAACGCCGAAGAACGCTCGAGTGAGAGTGAGAGTGAGGGAGAGAGAGAGAGAAGGGAAATTAGGACTTTCCCCTAATTCCATACTTAAACGAATGTATAAACTCTCTCTGAAACTCTACTGATGGGACAGGATTCTGAAACCTCCGCGCCCTCCTATTTTATATCACGCCTAAGAAAAAAACTCGATTTTGAACTCAATGGAAGTCTAAGATTTCCATTCTGAGACTTCGATCGAATTTTATTTGAAAAGAACTCCAACGATAAATTCACTAAGTCATTATTTTAAAATGAAAATTTTTCCCCTGGGTGACATCCCTCAAAGCAGGCCCACGCCCGCAACTTCTACACCCCTCCTAGGGTAAACAGAACACTCTGGATGCAACCGTGCCCTCATATTTCTGATCTGAACTACTGTTTAGGATAAAACACAACCCCTCTATGTGCATAGTATAAAAACACATAATATTTTTATAAAATTTATTTCGGGCACACCGGGCCTCTGAATCGTACGCTGTCTTCACGCCTAACTCTGTAATTATATGTAGAAATATTCCAAATTCTTAAAGGGTACAAAACGGGTCGCTACATCATTCCGTACTTCATGCTTTTCATCCCTGAAAAGCAAAATTAGGAAAAACAACTCGGGATACAGAGCTCACACCTAGCTCTCCCACTCCCAAGAAAACATGCACAACACCATGCTGGCACAAAACATGAACCAAAGGGATGGTTTGTACTTATAAGGTCTACTACTCATGGGGACATTCGTAAGAATACGCACGCACCACATCAGCTGCGAGACATGGAATACATCGTGCGCCCACTCCTACTGTTGGGAGGGTAGGGAAAGATGGTAAGAAACCCTGCCTTCTCTTGCACGATTCTCGAACGGCCCAACAAAACTCCGGGGACTTCCCCTGATGAACCTCTACTTCCCACATAGCGACCAAAATCACGATTTGTTCCTGGAACACAGTCTTATGATTCTCTCCTTTAGAATACCTCATTAGTCGGTGCATCACAACTGAGACAATATTACACACTCAAGAAGTGGATGAGTCAACACCATCAACTGTAGAAAATTCGTACCCTCCTACTCCACCAAGGTCAGCTGTATGGACACCAACTACTCTGAAAAATCCCACAGTAGTTGATCCTGGGACTTCCTGCTAAGGGAACCCGCTACATCACTTATATTTTCCATAACATAGACTACCTCAAAGTCATAGTCCTGCAGAAATTTCAACCAGCACTATCGCCTTAGGTTCAAGTCTCTCTGGGTGAGGACGCACCTGAGAAACTGGTGGTTTGAGCAATTCACAAAGCGCTCTCCCAGAATATAGAATCTCAACATTCTCAGGGAAAAGACTACCACTACCAGCACCACATAGTGAAGCACATATTTCGGTTTATGGTTTTTCCATCACCTTAACCTGTACTTGATAACGATATCAAGATTAATGTTGAGCACGCAAGGTACCAACGAACAGGGGAGGCGAGAAAACATATCCAACCGCCAGAGGCTAGACATGGATAGCACGTGGCATACCCAACGTGTCTTTTCCCATCTTGGAAGTAGAGTAATCCCCAACATAGGAATTCTCCCAAAATCAATATTGGCACCTCAATCAAAAACGTTTCAATAATAAAAACCCCACTACCATTTCCAGAACCTACTCTGACACTCCACCGCACAACCCCGCCATGAATGCATATGTCAGAGGGACTCATCCACCCCACCTCAATACTATCTACTTTGGGTGGTACTGACTCTCCCTCACAGTTTTGATCGCATCACAAAAACACATCTCAGTGGGGGAGGAACCCTTCTTTCCTGTTCATTCAAAGCTACGTCGGACAACACCAACACACGGTTACACTGACACCCTCCGTCTCCCTTGGTAACCCCTCGAACAAGGAGTTATAAAACAAGAGTACCTCATGAAGTGTCTAAAACGTTCTACTGAAAAATTAGAAAACTACAGAGAGAATACCTCTTATCATCTCATGCATTGCAGGACTGTAGACATCCATTCCACACAGCTGCCCGTGGCCCCTTCCGTTAGCTCCCTGAGCCAGGCATGGCCAGCCTAGTGGTGGTGGAAGGACCTAAAAACATTGTCCGCCAACCATAGTTCTTCTTGCATTTCTACCAACATTGTCTCCCTAGGGACCCCCCTGTCCTCACTTAGGAGTTATCTAATCAAGACATTGCCTTTGTCATGGTAGTGCATCTATGAACTCTCTGAAAAACTCGGCACATTTGGTCGAGTAGTCTCACGCCATGTGACCTCAAACATCACAAACATAGCACTAGTCCTCCCTGGGCTGTCCTGGTGCTCTATGCTATCCCCGACCATGTGCCTGAGTCTAATCGTGGGGAGACCTCCGGCTACAAGGCCCTACCAATTGACGTCCCTCTGATAGAAATTTATCTGTCACTGATGCCTACTCTATCACCAGGAGATTGGTGAGGATGCATAAGGGAACTACGATGGAATGATTCTCCTATTCATAGATCTCGCTCAAACTTCTTTTCTTGGAAGTTTTCATCATGGAAAACGTCCCAGGAGTATCGATTAAGGTCTGCGAACCCAGTCACATACTCAGCCACTTCCATCACTCCCCGCTGAAGCCCCAACAGCTCTTGAAACCATATAATGTGTAAGTAATAGGGGTAGTAATCTTCATAAAATAGCTTCTTGAAGTCATACCATAAGAGTACCGACTCATCGTGGATTTGAGTAACCCTGGATCTACTAACACCAAACTGCATCGTGGAAAACCTGGATGTCGCTCACAGAGTCATCATCACGAATCGAGGCTAGTATCTTGGATGGATATCATCACGGAGACATATTGAATCAGATCAAGGAGTACCATGGTCAAATAAACATATATATATATCAACAACAATGGAGAGATGAATCAAGAAGTACAGTCAAAGACTCAATCCTATATGATGCACGAACCAAATTCTCAGCATCATCTATCTCAGTGTGCCGAGTCGACAAGCGGGTTATCAGGGTCCTGGTGAATGGATATGTCGGCTGCCACACCATTACGAGACTCCTTGGCCAGATAGCCACTCTCGAGACACGTTGACACTATTTCCATAAAACCAAACCAATTCCTTTTTAGGGATGTCCGAACAATGCCCCAAGGAACGAACCACCTCTGATACCACTTTGTCACGACCCGACCCTATCGGTCTCGATATGTAACTACCCAAAGACCGCCTCCATAGGCCAGGGGCTAGCGACAAGCGCAGAAGTCACAAAAAACTAGTGGAGGACTTTTCCTATGAAACTATATACACACACATGCAGCTAACTCAATGAAAACGTGCAGAGAAAAGAAAAAAAATACAATACTACTACAAATGGGAAATGAACATACATGCATCGACTTCTAACCCATACAATTAAAGTGCTGAAAAGTAGACTAACATGTAAACAAAATAGTAAAAGGGGAAAAAGAGGCATCTGACCAGAAATGTTCCACAACCCAGAAACAGGTAAAATAAAAGTAAACTACTGGTGAGTCTCACAACCAAAAATCCTCATACGACCACTAAACATTGCCCATGCTCTTGTGTCTTCTATGCTCCTCTGTATTCTAGATTGACCTGTCTGTCATCTATAAGGGCACACCATGTGTGGGCACAGCCTAAGCAAGGGTGAGTATAAAGATACTCAATAGGATTCTCTGAAAGCTCAAGGGAGAAAAAAAGGAGATACTAAAAATGGTGAGCAGTAGACAGAACAAGAATAATGTAAGAGTTGAAAAGGAAGGGTTCATATCAACCCGATAAGAGAAAGGAAGCCGACTCATCCAACCGAGAGGAGCTAGACACGAAAAGCACGTGGCATACAACACACCTCTTCTCCCCTCCTAGATGGAGAGTAACCGAACCAAATTAGGGGGAAGAAATGTTGGGTGTATATATATTCTAATAAAGAATGATGATCGAGTGTGTAAGGGGATATCTATCTCCAATCTCAGCCCAAGAAAAGTCACCAATAGTTGGAAGGATATCCATCACTGATGCCCAATAGTCCCGCATTCCAAAGCTACCTCGTTGTTGAACTATACAACCAAGGTTCTCGCTCTGGTAATCATGGGGGAAAAGTAAAAGACTAGCCTCATAGAAAGGGATGAGTCTGAATGAAGTCATCGGGTAACCCAATGCCCAGCATAACTGGAGGCCTAACCATAAAAGGTCACTAGGTGACCCACTACCCAGCCTTGCTGGAGGGTAAACCCTTAAAGGTCGTCAGATAACCCACTACCCAGCCCTGCTGGACGGTAAACCATAAGAGGTCTTCGGGTAACCCATTTCCACGACATGTTGGAGGGTAAACCACAAGAGCTCATCAGGTAACCCACTGCCCAACCCCACTGGAGGGTAAACCACAAGAGTTATTTGGGTAACCCACTACCCAGCCCCGCTGGATGGTAACCACAAGAGGTCGTCGGATAATCCACTACCCAGCCCCGTCGGAGGGTAATCCATAAACTCAATGGGTAACCCACTACCTAGCCCCACTGGAGGGTAAACCCTATGGTCAATGGGTATCCCACTACCCAGCCGAGCTGGAGGGTAATCCCAGAACTGGTCCTGATAACTTCGCACTGCTCATGCCATCACTGGATGTTACTAACACCACTACCATGAATAGGTTTGGAGTGCATCAAAGGAACCTCCGACCAACGCCCTTTCATGTTTCCATATTTAATGAGATCTCGAAAGAGGATCTGCACACCCATGCAGATTACACCGTTGTAATACTCCTGAAAAAACACACGAGATAGACTACTTACTCCCTAGAAACGGAATCGCGATGAAAAAGTTATTCAACCCCTCTTTGCGCCCATATGACGTCACATAGGGCCCACACCTCGGTCCCAAAAAATGCCCGGGTGAGCTGCTCCATCACGATGCTCTTGAAAAAACACACTAAAAAGAATACTCATTCGCCCTGAACAGACTTCTGATGAAAAAGTCATAGTACGCTGCACACATCTTAAAAAATGCCCAGTGGGGCACTCACCTCAACTTCGACCTCAATGCCTGAAACTAACCAGGTCAACTTCAACTCGCTGTCAGGGTCACAAAGCCGCTGACAGCACCTAAAACGCACTCCAGATGTAGAAGCTGCCACTCCCCGCGTTATGAAAATGGGGCCCTCACCTCGACCCTGAAACATGTCACGTAGATCATACCATTGTATTCCATGTAGATAACCATGCGGCGTAGGTATTCATTTTCCCAAAACGGACTTATGAAGCATAAGTCATAAACACAAAACAATCGTCTGAAAGCCACATCATGGGGCCCACGCCTCGGGCCTGAATTTTGGTGGGAAGATTATGTCACCGCAATACCCTCAGAATAACACTCAAGAAACGAGTGCTCATACACCTCAAATGGATGTTGGGTGAAAAAGTTGTGTTTCACCATAAAATGTAAGAACTATTCCTTGTAGGTCCCGCACCTTGTCTCTAACTCGAACGCTTTGGAAAGCATCGGAAAAAGTCTGCATTAGGACTGGGGTCACGCGGCCGCTGATGGCGCGTCAATCGAACATCCAAAGAAGGAGTTAGGTCCGACGTAATTATAATTAATTAATAAAAATAATATGATAATTTTTCGCATTAAACACTCCGTTCCCCCGAGCAATGAAACAAATCCTCAAGGGTTATGAGCCAAATTTGGAAGGAACGACTCATTTACAGGGCCACAGCTCCTATGAAGGCACGTCAAACGGACGTCCGGATCGAAAAATACGTATGTCATAAGCTTTAATAATAATTTAATATTATTAAATTATTGCGTTTTGGGTGACCCGTCTTCAGACGTAGAACCCCAAAACCCCCAAAACCCCCAAAACCCCCAAAACCCAACATAAAAAGTCTTTCTCAATGAGGCGGACCCACAACTGCAGACAACATGTCAAACGGACGCGCCGTTTAGAAGTTACGACCCCCCGAACGCAAGGGGGCCTAACTGGGCCGGTTCACCGCAGCCGGCCCGGTCCGACCCGCCGGCCCACAGCCCAACCGCGGGTCCGACCTGTCTCACCGTAAACCGTTCGAGCAACACTGGACCCCCTCAGTTCCGTTTCTTCAACCACACCGTCCAAATGTCCGGTCATCATCCACGTTGCCCAGCAGGAGCCACAATTTGTGGGTCCTTGTCTCCTCCGCACACCCGAGGTCACCGCCTCAGGTTCCCCCTCTGACAGCGACAACTGAGGCGACTGCCACTTGGGCTCACCGACACATCTTGCAGCACTGCTCCACCCGATGATGCCGCCCCCAGGCCGCCCCCTTTTCCAGCTCTAGCTCGACCTCGCTGATGTCGCCGCCAGAGCCGCCTCGTCCCGCTCAAAGCCTCGACCACGACTTGGACTCCTACTCGACCGACGCCCACCAGAGTCCTCAGCTCTGGCTCCTCCCGGATTCACCGACACCACCGTCTGCCTCACCCACCGAACATCGTGACTACCTGTGTCCGTCCTCTGGCCGTCACTCCTCACTAGAGCCGAACCTTTTCCAGGTCCCCCCAACCACTCCTGTAGTCAGAAAAATTATCTGTCACCGGTTTTGGGATCCTCGATGCCAAATCTTCACAACGCCGCCCCTCACTCGTCGATCCGTCATGATTTTGGTGCGTTCAAAATTTTGGAGGAAGAACGCTCAAGAAAGGAATGTAGAATGGGGCTCGGATGATGGTCGTGTTCGTTCGACCATCATCCCAATTCAAGAATTATAGAAAAATGAACGACAAAGTTTGTAAAAAACTCAAGAAATTGAAAAATATTAAGAAATTAATCAGAAATACTACCTCGATCTGGTTGTTCATCATAGGCGACGTGTCCGATGCGATCCCGCTTCGATCGGCCGGAGATCGCTCCTCAATCCGGCGAAGAACGCTGAATAACGACGAAGAATGCTTGAGAGAGAGAGAGATATTTATATAGAGAGAGAGATAGATGGTAAATTAGGGCTGTCCCCCAACTCCACACTTAAACGAATTTATAAACTCTCTCTAAAACTCGACCGACGGGCGAGGATTCTGAATCCTCTGCGCCCGCCTATTTTATATCACGCCTAGGAAAAACACCCAATTTTGAACTCAATGGAATTCCCAGATTTCCATTCTGAGACCTCGTTAAAATGTTATTTGAAAAGTACTCCAGTAATAAAATCACTAATTAATTATTTCAAAATGACGATTTTGCCCCTAGGGGACATCCCTCACAGCAGGCCTGCGCTCGCAGCTTTTACACTCCTCCTAGGGTAAACGGTACGCTCTGAACGCAACTGTGCCCTCAGATTTCGGATCTGAGCCACCATTTAGGAGAAACACAACCTCTCCATGTTCATAGTATAAAAATACTTAATATTTTTATAAAATTTATTTCGGGCACAATGTGCCTCAGAATTGCACACAATATTTGTTCCTAGCACTAGAATTATATGTTAAAATATTCCAAAGTCTTACAGGGGAAAAACCGGGTCTCTGTATATTATTTCTTAATCTATATGAAAACTGTGTTATCCCACTATAATGTATTATACACGATGTCATAATCATTGTTGGATATTTAATTAATTTGAGCTCAGTTCCTTTTTTAGTTCAATACATCATTTTTTCCAATTATATATTGTCGTAACGGTGTAATATTATTTGTCAATCTTGCAGGGTAGGATAATTGAAGATGATACCCACACATTATATGAGTAGTAAACTAGAAATGTTGATGTTTTCTCATATTATAGGAATATTCTAATACGATGTATGAAATTTGAATTTATTAATGTAGAGGGACTTAATATCTTACATCTACAATAAGATATTCACTAATTATTTTCCTTTCATTCTTTCATGTGGTGCCTTTGACCCGCATTCACATATCGTATGAGATAAACACATAAATTACAGAATGAATTTGATAATCATTATATATTATAATAAATTACTATGAAGTAGTTTCATGATGAAATATGAATATTTCACTACATATATTCTCATGACATTTTAGGTTATGAGAATTAGATAATTACGTAAAATCCTAAATTATTAAATCCCAATTCCTTTTTATAAATTATAGTTCATCCACAATTATAATCTAGTTAATATATTATTGGCCACTAATATCTCAAAGAACCCCAAAAATTTGTTGTTATCATTTTCATGAAATGTGTGATATGTTTCTTGATGATATGGGGAAAAATATACATAAAAATGATTGAGATAAAACTCACATGAAGGAAAAACAGCCGTTAGAGGAAATCATGGAACACAAATTTCATAAATCTTATTATATGAATAAGTAATCATCATCAAAACTTAATATACTAAATCTGAGTTAATAATATAGTCATATATATTAATATTACTAATTAGATCCCATATATAAAAATAGTAGAATTTCTGTAGATTGGACACATAATTTAATAAATCTATATCATTCCTTCCAGACTTTTTCGAAGACATCATTCATTCTATTGTGACAGAAGTCAATACATCTTGATGAATTGGGTTGTATTACACCAAATAAAAAAAACATGTTATCCCCATGATACATACTGATTCCTTGAGGAAATACGAAAACATGTTTGCATCATGAGACACATCTATGACTTGAGTGATATAATGTAGCTCCACACAAAACACATTTTATATCCAATGAATTCATTGTATTAGATAATGAGTAATAAATAGCTGAAAACATTTTCATTTAATAATTCACGATGGAATAACAACATAGAATAGAAAAATAATTTTCCTTATGTCAATAAATTAGATTACATGATAAAAAATGATCTAAATAAAGAAAGTGGATTGATAAAAAATATATAGTGAATATTCCAATAATCATATGAATTATAATAAAAACATAAATAAATAAAATATTTTTCCCCATGTAATAAAATGGATAACATGATTATAATTTTTTTTTATAATGACGGTGTGTGGTTTGAAAATACAAATTCAATATATATGAGTAATCAATAAGCATTTTTATTTGGATAATAAATATACATATCTTCATTAGTTACACAATAAGAAAATGTTATAAAACTCTAATTAATAATAACTCAACATAAAACATTGTGGAGTAATGGTATATGTTTAATTCAATAGTTTACCGAATAAATCATACAACCGAATCATATAGTGAAAAATTTTGTTAATTGAGTGGAAGAATGAGTATTCACAAATACATTGAATTGATGGAAATTTTATACTTTTTCAAAGTATATTATTATGAATTAAAAAGGAAGTGATGGATTATATTTTTGATTGAATGGAACATTACATAGGCCATATACAAAATGAATGTGTGTGGTTTCAAAATATCATAACCTTCTAAAAATAATGAAACTCTTAAGGATGTTCAAATAAATGAAAATCTTAATTATAAAATATTTCTTGAAATGGTATCACACAATAAGGGATCAAGAAATGAATTTTTTGACACCAAGAGTTCTATTCTGTTAATTATAATTATATATAATTATTATATTATAAATAATATAACATAAACCTCGTTAGTAAAAATCCTACTATATATTAAAAAAATATCGAGTTATGAATATAATAGATATTTTAGAAACAATATTTTATATTTTTGTTAAATAAAAACCTAAATGCCAAATTATAATATATGTTTTGAAAAGGTGAAATATAAAATTTTGAAAAAATTTTAATTCAAATATAATATAAAATAATAGTAACTAGTAGAATAAATTATTTTTATTTTGATAAGGTATATCCAATAATAAAACATTATAAAATAAATTTAAAAGAAAATTTTCAATACGTTAAAAATACCATTCTTGAATACCAACACTAAAAAATGAGTAATAATACATTTTCTATATTAAATGTTCATTTTTTAAAATATGATTATAGAATACATATAAAAAATTTATTATCATTGAAATCCTAATAATTGTGTAATAGTTTTCGAGATAAAAATTTATAACACAAACAAAAGAGAATTGAGGTTCCATCATTCATTATAGTCAGCATACTCCATGAAGAATTAAATATTTGAAATTTGTTTTATGTGGTAAAAATGATAAAAAAATATATAATACCACATTATACAATTAAAAATATAATGTACCAATTTTATATGAAATAATATTAATAGAATTATCCCCAATTTATGAATGAAATGTGATTTCGAAAAAACTTACATGGCTTTAGTAAATTGTGGGTCAAAATAGATTTGAGGAAACAAGCTTGATTTGTATTATTATATCCCATGAATAATATATAAAATATTAATGGAATATTAAATAATTTTAACACTATTCAATGTAACCCAACTACATAACTAGTAACAGGTCTCAATGAATCAAAATAGAGACTATAAAAACCCATACATCATTATGAACATTCAAATAGAGTATCATTTAAGGATATGGTTTCTAATATAAAAATAATTATCAATAATAATTAGAGTATTTTTGTAAAATAAAATAATAATAATTAGATACACTATTACATGTAAAATGTGTTATACTATAAAATATTAATGAGCAAGTTAATTTTGTGATAAGAAACCCATATATTTTATCATGGACTGCATGAACAAAATCTAACATTTTGTAAAAAAACAGAGTAATATTGATAAAATATTCTAGAATAATTCATATATTTTTTTTTCATATTGTACACATCATTTATAATCAATCTCTGTAAGATTAAATGTGCATTTCATAACCAATTTCAATAACAGCTGTTTGTAATCATCATTGTTTTGATGTATTTTTATAGAAACAGTGATTTTATATTGCCATGAAATATTGTTGAAAGTATAATGTGCATTATGGGTATCATTACATATGTTTAATTATATTTACAAAGAAAACATTTCAATCCATTGTAGCTTCAGTTTCAATCTAGTATTTTGAAATCATGAATGATCATGTTTTTGTGACTCTTGACAGACAAAAGGTAGTTTGTTAGTTAGAGTGTTTCATAATAATGTAAAAATTATAGAAAAAATAAAGCATTTTTAACATATTTATATAATATATTTTTAAATATTATATTCCCACATACATTCAAGATGTAAATTATTTGAAGCATTTAATTATGTGGTTAAATCATGTGAAAAAGAACAGACACTAATTAATGGATGATTATAAATTGAAATAGCTGTAATGTAATTATAATATAAGAATATAGATCTTATATAGTATTTTTTTGTGATATATCATAATTGGAAATCATTATAATAAAAATATAAACAAAATGAAGATATTTCATAGTAAGAAGAAATAATTGTTTCCCTTAGATTTCTCATTAAGATTCAGGAATATGTTACAATTTATCTATTTTTTATCCAATTTATCATTCCATAACATTAATAAGTATATAATAATCATATTTATTGATTAAATATATTCTCATTACATTCCATGTATTGAGGTGAGGAAAATAAAAATAGAGATCAACAATTCATTGTAGATAGGATTCCTGACATATGTATGGATAATGATTTCATTTTCCTTAAAATAGGGAATATGATTAATATTTTCTATTATTTAAGAACATAAAATATTTTTAAATTATTATAATTTCATTAAATTCTCCATTTTGAGTATCCTTTTATGATAGTGAGTGAAATGAAAAAACATTTCATCATCGAGGATATATTCCACAAAAACCAGGATTTGAGGTTTTTTCATTATGGAAAATGAAATGGTTATTAACACTTGTATCATCATTATAATAAAATAAATTTCAAATAATTTTATTTAATTTTTCATTTTAATATGGTGTAATGAATGTTTTTAATTAAACGTAAACATAAAAAATATAAATGAGAAAGGTGATGTTATCAATTTATATATCAGTTCATGGATTAAATAATTTCTAAAGGGGTGTATGCCATTAAGGGACGATATATAAGAAATAAATAACCACTTTTATGTTTTCTACAAATTTTTAGGATATATTTGGGTATTCGTTCAACCAAATTAGGTTTTATGAGATGTTATGGGATGTGAAAAAGATGAGTTCACATTTTATAAGGGTAAATGTATTGAATATTTGTAAATTCACAAAACCATTCAGTAATGGAATTTCAAATTCATGAAAATTTTATTAAAATTTAATAAATAACCAATATATTAAAAGATAATGTCAAAAATTCCACAGAAAACCATTCTTACAATTTCATTGAACAACTTTTTTTCCTTTCCATATTATTTACATACTTTTTACCCCTTTTTATTTTTATCTTGGTAACATGTATTAACCATAGTAATTTAACATTTATGATTGAAAAGAAAATTTTCCTTATTATATAATTTAAATCGATTGATTCAAAATTTTATATGTTTTTTATTATATTAATTATCACACGGTGATAAAAAATAATTTTGAAATACTAAATGTACAACTTATTAAAACACATTTTAAAAAAATATAACTATAGTTCTAAAATGTTATATATTGTTATTTAAATTAAAAATACACATTTTCGAATTTATAATGTCTATTATAAGACATATATTTGGTCTAAAAACAATATCATGAAATTTGAAGTCATACATTTAAAATAATAATATTATAAAATTTTATTTATTCATAAAAGGGTATTTTTAATTATTCACATGAAAATAATATTTTATTTTTGAAAAATAAATAAAGATAGCATAATAATTTGTTATGATGTTGAATGGTAAAATTATTTTTATTCATTCAAATTATGATTCTAAAATATATAATTTTATCATTTATATAAAATTATGAATTATAATGAAATATTGTTTTAATGGGAAAAATTATTTTTATAATATTAACAACCACTCTAATTCATATTTCCTATCATATTCTAATAAATTTAGAATAAACCCATTATTAATAACAAATATATTATATCATAGTTAATCACATGTCATTACAATACAATTTATATAATATAAAAATGAATTATTTATGAAAATACATTTTTATAAATAAACTGATTTTACTAGTATTTTTTGTTTTCCCAACAGATATTCAATAATAATAAAACAATATATTATTTTTTCCTCAAAATATTTTATAATGTGGTTACTCCTATTAATTCATACTAATTAGTCATTATGGTTTTTTATATCACATTGTATCATAGTTTCATTTAAGTTCTATTTTACGTGTAGAGTATGATATCAAACACATTTCTTTTTTAAGATAAATATATAGTAAAATATGAAGTCATTAAATACCCCCCCACTTAAGAAAATTTCAACCTAATAATTTTTAATTATTTATAATTTTAGGAAGTAGGTGAAGGTTTTCTTTAAAAACCCCTCTTTTTGGATATTACCTTGAAGGTGGAATCCTAAAAACTATCATAGACTATATAAAGTAAATATAATTCATCAAATAAAATTATTTATTCATATAATAATTCTCCCAATTATTTCTATACATAAATATTATATTTCTTATAGTATAATTTTTGGAAAACTATTTGAATCTCTAAGACATTATACATCAACAAAAAAAATATATCCATAAAAATTGATATTATCTTTAAGTCTCAAATTCTATAGAATCAAACATCGAGAAATATATTCCATGATCCCAAAAATGTGACGAAAATGGCCCAAAATAGAAAAAATTATTTCTCAACCCAATGGATACCAATGTTATTTATTTTTTTAAAAAATATATCTACACTTTATTATCTAAACATTAATCGTATATTAAAATGAAGAGTGATGAATACCTCAATCTTGTGTTCTCCAATGGTTATCCAAAAATTATAGTGTTTTTATAAAATCACTTTTCAATGTTATTGATACCATTTATTATAAGTTTACAATTAATTTCAATAATAACTACTAATTTCCATTCATTCGATGTCTCAGACAATCCCCATAAATTATTTTCGATGAAGGATTATCCTTAATTAATATCAACCATTAATAAAAATATATTTTGAGCATCAATATATAATATAAATTCACATATCAACCTCAGTATCTTATATAAAACCAAGAAAATCGATTTTTCAACACATTAATCATTTAATAAAATTCTTAATAATTTTTGTATTCTCCATTATTTAGTTATAAGGAATAAATTTTTTTTGATACATACCTTTCAATTTTTTATTTTTTTGATCATATATTAACTAAATGCTAAAATAAAAATTGATATGAAGACCTTAAAAATATGAATATGAAATCACCAATCCAATTAGGTCATCTTTAAGGAAAAAACATTTCAAAAATATGATACTTTCTATTAAATCTATGAAACCTTATGTTCAATTCTGGGTATTAAATTTTAGTTTTATTATTAGGTATTATATCTGAATTAGGTTACATCATACTAAAATACATCAAAATGGTTAATTAAAAAAATGATAATATACCACAAAATATTTCTATGTAGTGTCAAACCATGTGTTTAGTAAGGTTTCTTTATCATGCATTAGGTGATGATCGATTAAATATAAAATCTTATATTTTGTGGGAGATTACACCTAGGTACATTTGTTCCAGATCATAGCTCTATATATAGTATTAATATAGTAATTTAATTTCCACTAGAACCATAAAATCACTTATTTAACAATACATTGAGATGTTATCTTATACTTATAATTCTCACATGCACTTTCCTTAATGTTATCACAAAATCTATTTTTAATTATTCCCCCTATAAAGCTATCATTATTACCTTAATATTAAATTATCTAATATTAAAATGGATTACCTTTAAATTTTATGTTTTGATCAACCATAACATATACCTAATTAGTTATCCTTAATAAACATATTAATCTCAACAAATGTATAAATCCTAATATGAATCCAATAATGGAACACCATGAAAAATTTCCTAGATATGATGCTATGTTACATAATATCATCAATGCATTATTTATATACTCAAAAATAAATATCATATAACTACATGGCCTAAACAAAATATTTCATTGCTATCATGACCCTCTACCCAAATTTTTCCCTGTAGGATTGGAAACTAGATAAGGGAGAAAATTATATCCAAAGACTATCATCCATAGTCTATGGGTTGATAGCTAGAACTGAGGGTGTAAAATACACATAGATGGGTGTAATTTCCCTATATGATATGAAAATTATGTGATAATATTATAACCACCACCGAATAAATAATTATTTGAAACAATAATAAGTTAACCCAATACATGATGTTAATGTAATAACATAGTACCAAAACATCTAATAGCAATAGAATAATTCCTTGGTAGTGACCAAGATGCTGAAATTTCTCCTGAACAACTCCTCAAACTATGAAATAATATCATAATAAACATCTGACTCCTACTAAATTGGAATAAAATTATATATATATATGGTGAGGAAAAATTTATTGTGTAGTATTCTTTGACCAACAACCTATCATGTAAAATTTGAATAAAAAAACTAAATCCTTGTGAGTAAAAAATAAAACTAACTCATCACATTGATAGGTTTCCATTATTGTTTCACATCCTCAACACGACTACTTATCACCATGTATTACATATAATTGATTATATAAAATAAAAAAGAGGGTTCCCTCTTCCACAACCAATCATAATTATTTATCTTCCATAACATACCACATCCTTATTCATATATTTTTTAAAAACAACCAGAACACATATGGGTTAATATATTATACACCTCATTAATCTCCTCATACCATCACCCTAACCACATCTCTATATAGTAATGGTTTAGTTTTCCAGATCCATCATGTCTCATATTTCATGTACTATTCCTAAAGCTTTCAAATACAATTCACAACATATATATCGTATTAATTAGGATTTTATATCCATGTATATATGTTATAAAAATAAAAATAATACAGTACATACCTCTACATATATATATATAGTGATAATATATACTATGAAAATATGTAAATAATAGTACCCAAAGAAGAGGGCAGGTTCTGATGTGGTAGTAATCAATACATTCCTACCCAATCTGAATTTTGGAGAATAACTCCTCGAGTCCACTAGGAACCAATTTCACTTAAGTCATGGGTGCAGTGGAATATGATATAACAAAACATACAAGATATATATATTTCTCATATAAACATTATTCAAAACTACCTATCCATATACCCATCTACCACTAAAGTCACACTTGACTCATTACTGCCAATTGAAATGTAAAGGTATAATGTAAGAATAAAAGATTAATGCTCCACATTAATTAATTAACCATTAATTAATTATTACATTATTCTATTCCAAGAATAAAATATTAATATTATAAGTCTATTTTCGATAGAATAATTAATTCTTCAATTAAATTTTATAGTATTTTATATGCATAAGAATAAATCACGAACTAACCCCATAAATTAATTATTTCATTTATAATTTCATAAATTTATTGATTACACTAGGAATTATCCTATTCCACCACATAAAATATGTCCTCATTTTTCATATCATCAAACAAAATCCCATAGAAGGAAACCATCATCATCATTATCAAAACTTACACCTCGTCCTTCCATCATCAATATTATTAGGACCTAGTTGCACTATCACAACCTCAAGAATCCCCACTCATTATTCCAAATGTATAAGGTTATCATTGAAATAGGTTAAGTATGTAAATAAATATAGAATTAAAAATATATAAATGTATTATTACCCATATAATTCCAATGTAAAATATTCCCAAAGAAAAAATGCACTCCATCCATTACCAAACAACATAAGTGTAATGACCCCAAATCTAGTAACCTTGAGTCATTTGTTATATGATTACATGGGAACTATACATAATTAATGACATCCCAAACTACGAAACTATGTATTAGTCATAAAATATTAGATCAAAATTTTAATATTACATAACATCTAAAATAACACATAATATTTCATTTGATTAATCTATTATTACCATATGATATTCATGTATATCAACCACAACACACATACTAGAATCATGAGATAAATGATCAAAATAATGTTGTTTTGATTTATTCTATTTAATAATATGCATATTGTGTAATTTTAAATTAACTAATAATGAATAAATAATAAGTCGAGGTATATATCTGACAACAAATTCTATTTATCAAATAAAATTTTTGGAAGAAAAATATTTTAGGAACAAATAGTCATAAAATAATTCTATATGAGCAATCAAAAAGATATGAAACATATCAATAGATATAATAGAGATTAAATTAATAATATTGATATCAAATTAATAGTCTCAAAATTATGAAATTATTAGTGTGAGAAAACAATAACATATTATCGAGGCCTCATGCCAAGACATCATACATAATGTTTTGTATGTGCTCATCCAAAACACAAACTAGTTTGTCTCAGGAGAACTATCGATACATAGAAGGGATATAGTGGTCCCCATTTGTAATTTAAAAAATTTAACTACATTCATAATGTGGATGGTTTGAATCATATTCAACATAAATATTCATTTTTAGTCATGAAAATATTGTTTAAACAATTAGCCCAATCAATAAACATAATTAACAATTCAGAATAATATAAAGAATGATAAAAAAATATTACATCCCCTACAAAACTAGTCAGAAAACATCAAATCAAATATTTTATATTTTCTCATATTGTAATAAAAATAATAAATAATAATATTGAACAATTTTTTTAGACATAGATAAAACTAATTAAAAAAATTAAAAATTATTGAGGTAGAAACTATTTTTTACATTGAAATTACATTCTTTTAAAACATCAATAATATGATGGAAAAACTATTCATTTAAAAGAAACCAGTAAAATTGTATATATAGATTCAATGAACATATTATTCATGGTATCAGAAAATTTCATTAATTTAATATAATATAAAAACATTCATTTCACACTATTGTAATAAGGATCAAATGTACATTTTTTACAAACTAAGAAGATGATTCATTTCAAACCATTTGGTAAAAAGTAAGACATGGGTAAAAATTTCAAAAAATATAATTGGATGGTAATAGTAACCTGATTTTAATCATTTTATTTAAAATACGGATATTAATAAAAAAAGATTCTTCTTGAAGGGATATAAACCCAAATAATCATAACTAATGAAGATATTTTGAAACTGACCCTTACATTATGTATGATATCCATTGGATATGTTTAAACATACCATATAATAAATATATATATTGTAAATATACTTCATAAAAATATTTATATATAACATTCCATTTATGAAATATAATCTGTTATCAAATTTTATTAACAAATATTTGTTACACTCACTTTTTTGAGAAAAAAATACTACAATTTTTATGTGGGTTCAATTTTTGTAGTTTCAATCCTTGAACATTGAAAAAGTATTCATAATATATAGATGTATTTTAATGATTTAAAAATAATATATATTCAATAAATTTGTATTTATATTATTCCAAAAATGATATATATAGAAAAGAAATTAAACTATTCAGGGTGACTGTAGGATGTACATATTCAGGAATGTTGTTTCCGATTTTTGATGGTTGAAATGAACTCAAATAAGATCATAATTAATATTTATATAGTAATAATAATATCATAAAAATTATATATACTCATAAAATAGATCCTCATTACAATTCATGTAAAAAATAGAAATGAAAAAAAAATCACATTACTTCGTGGATGTGGTAGTCCTCACGTATGCAATAAGGAAATTATCGTTTCCAAATAGATTTTAAGGTAAGATGTTATATATTATATTTTAATTAAAGAGGAACACTAATTTCATAATTATTATATATAATAACTAATTACATCATAATACCTTTCTACAATATATAATAATGAAAAACATATAATGTCCCTATATAGAGATGCAAAGTCATTAATATCCATGAGTGATACTATCACTTCCCATTTGATGGATCTTTGTGGTAGGGTAATGGTGGTATCATAATATTTATAAAATTAGAAAAATTAATGGATATAGAAGTTAGTATTTTATGAAAAATTCAATGCACATAGTATAGTTATATGATAAAATAATTTAAAATAAGATAGGAAAGAAAACAACCTCGTATTTGGGAGACCACCTTCAGATACATTATTAAGGAATGTATGTTTTTCCTTTTAGGTATACCAACATGTCAAAAACATGGATATATTTATTTATAATAATAATTTATTGTCTTAATAAAGCTAAGATTCTATATGTGGTGTAAATATACGATGGAATGACATAACTTTTATTATAGAGATGAGGGTTTCTGTTGGAATATATATAGTGATTTAATTATAATAAAGGCATTCACTAAACAAAATGTCGTAAAATTATATGGAATTTGAATCAAGGTTTGTATATAGTGGGAATATCATCTTCAAATATAACTCGTATATGTGTGTTTAGTGGTTTAAGCCTTATATATTATTTTAACCCCTTAGGTATCTAATAATTTCATTAATTGTGGGAAGATATTATCACTATTAAAGGGTTTTAATTTGTGTTAAATTTTAAAAATTAACATATAAATGGTCAGGATATGAAATTTTGTACCAAATCTTACTCTCTTTCCACATTTTAGGTTTTTTTATTTTTAATTACTAGAATAAATTATTATTTTGATAAATTATCATTAATAAATATTTTGAAACTGTTCATTTAATTTGGAATAAAATAAATTCAAAACATGTTTTCATTCATGGTAATTCAATTATGCAACACTAATTTGAAATATTCATATAGAAAATTCATTGAATGCTATAAAAAACTCATTTTATATCTCATTTTATATTTTTAATGTTATTTATTTTTAGTTTCTATAAATTGAATGAATATTGTATTATTGTTGTTTAGGAATCTAATGTCATTATATAAATACTAAAAACTATAAATAAATTATAATAGAGATGATAATTTCATTTTCTTAAAATATACATATTTATTCATTTATAAATATAGTTTTCCTATTATTAACACATAATATATATTTAAATGTAATTTGGTGTCAGATTTTAATTAGCATTGATTTAAATATTATATTGATCATATTCATTAAAATCTATCCATTAGAAAAATAAATTTGGAGTATAATATAAGGAGATTTGAATTATATTCTTCTTAAAAGAAATAATATGGAATATTATGAAATTATCAATTTTAGAAAATATATTTTAACCCAATTTAACATTTATCGAGCTGATAAATTTCACCACTGTTACATTGCTAATTGACTAAAACTAAAAGGGAAATTATTACCAAATTTGATCCTCTTTTTTATAAATATCTAATAAATTTTTCATTATTAAAATTATATAAGATGAAAAGATTAATTTAAAAATAATATCACAAAACACGAAGAAATTTATTTAATATGAACATAATTTTTTAAGAAAAAAGACACATTCTTATCATGTACATAGTAAAAACACTAGTAGAATTTAAAAAAAATTGATTAAATATAAATTATATAAATTTTACTAAAATAATTCACCAATTTTGATTAATTTAAATTATTATGATTAAAAAATATTCCACACAAAAAATTAGTTTTTAGAATAATATTATTTTACAACAAAATAGTTTTAGTTTTTATTGATAATTGATGAATTTATTTTATAAATTTATGAAACATATTCTTTTAAAAAATTAGTTATTCTTTTTCTAACCTACCATTCTTAATATATTGGTTATAATGGTAACTAATAATGTATTTTAGATCGTTTTAACAGGATGTTTTGTGAAATACAAGCAATCAAGGTTATTGAATTTATTTAAAAAAACACATGCCATAATTTTGAGGGTTATTATGTTCTGCCAACTATCATAGTATCTCATCATAAAAAATTCTATATTGTTAAAATAATTAATAAATTTAAGTAGTTCTTGATAATATTTTCCCCTGGTTCCCATGTCACCTCTTCCATCTTAAAACTATTCTAATGTGCCACTACCTTCTGAGTCATCCGTTACCAAAACAATTTTTCTATATTTTCCAAAAATTTGATAGGTTGTTTAGAGTAAGAAAAACCATATTTCAATTCTAATTGTTATGTGATCATATTCATGGGATCTATAATGTAGTTACTTACCAACTGTCTATCGAAAAAATCATGCACTTTTGAAAGAATTGGTGACATTGTCGAATGGTAATCCATAACTCCAATTATTTCAATGACTACAAAAGGCTCGTTGTACCTATGGAAAACATTTTCTTTCTTATCAAATCACATTAAAGCATTCCATAGATATACCTTCATGTTAACAAGATCGACCACATGAAATTCTTAATCATTACTCTTGTTACTAGAATAACTCTACTTATTAATTTGAGATGAATAAATACATTTTTGAATAGTATTTATCATCTCTAATGTCTCCCATACAAGTTCTATGAGAACGATCTTCCTTTTAGCCACGTCATTCCAAAAAATTGTAGTACAACATATCCTTCTATAAAATACTTCATACTTGCTATATGAAAACATGAATAGTAGTTGTTATTTTAAGAAAAGTCACGTAAAGGTAATTAATGATCCCTAAAACCTTGAAATTCATGGGCGAATGATTTCAACATATATTCTAATGTTGGGAAAAAAATTTCTGGCTGCACATTAGTTTGGGGTTGATAATTGGTGCTGAAATGAAGAGTGGTATTAAGAGCCTTCTTAAGAGTTTTCTAGATTTTTAATTTGAATTATGGATCAATATCATAAAAATTTGATATTAAAAATCCATTATGTTTTAAAAAATTTGTAATATAGACTCTTTGAAGACACTCTGATGGTAAATATTCCATTATAAATATTAAATGTGCAAATCATTAAATTCGAGAAAAAATATCCAATACTTAATCATTATTTCTAGGCGTCATAGGTAATCTAGTAAAAAAGATCAGTGTAATTTCAACCTATTTATATTTAGGAATTATATGGCTGTATAATAAATCCTCTGGGTTTCCATATCTAATACTTCAATGGTTGATATTTCAAACAATTTGTCACAAAGTTACCAATTTCCACCACATATTATCCCACAAAAAATGTTCATCGAAATCAAAGTACATTTTGGTACTTTATGGTGTATAGATAAATTGGAACAATGTGAATCATCAAAAAATACCCTCTACAACACAGGTACATATAGAACATATATCCTCTTTCCATATTTCATAACCCCATCTTAAAATAAGAAGTCTTAATTTTTTTTTATCATTTATGGCAATAATTTACTTTTTACAATTCCCTTTAACAGAAATTGATTTTTTTATATTTTAAATTAAATATTGTTTGGAAATAAAATAGAAAAAAGATTGTGGTTTCACATAAATAATTAAAAAATTCATTATGATTACTACAATGAATAATAGATACCTACCAATCCTCATTTTTTGTCAGAACACCAGTATCCTTCCAAATTAATGAATCTTCTACTTTATTTCTGTTTTATAGGTAGAAGTCTACCAAGAAATCATAATTCACATGTAACATGGGCCATATAATTTTACTCATGATGAGTACTTTCAACTAATATATATGTTTAGGCTCTTATTTTTAGTCTATATCTCACATATTTCACCACATAGAGAACTTCTTGACATCATCAATGTAATGATTATTAATTCTAACTCAATTTCACGAGTGAGATAGTTATATTCATTATTTATTAACTGTCTAGAAGAATAATAAATAAAATTATCATCTATATAATTATACAACCATGCCCCTTCTATGATGAATAACTATATATTCCCAATCCATAATTTCATAGTTTTTGAACCAAAATTGAAGATTTTTCAAACATTTATTCAATTCCTTAAAATCATATTCAAATTCAATTATCCATAAAACCATAACCCCTTTTCGAGTAATCTTATTTAATGGGTTATCCATACATGATGAAATTTGAACGAATCATCGATAACAACATTCAAATAAATTTAAAATATTTACCTTTGTTATGATCATTGGTATAAGCCATTTTGGAAAACCATTATCATTTATTGACTAAATGAAATTCCATCAATGGTGATAATATACCCATTGAAAATATTTTATAATATAGAATTTACATTTTCTAAAGGTACCATAAAATAATCTATTTATATTATTCTCATGAAATATCTAGAAATTATTCTCTCAGTCCTTATAATTCTTATAAGAAACCAACATATAAAAAATAAGTTCAAAATAGATACTATCAAGATATTACATGAATATTATATTCATTTGAACCATGAAAATTGATGGTGTATTACACAGTCTAAATGGACTTACTATAATAATTTAATTTCCATACATCATTTGACTTTTTTTAGAATATATTCCTTCCTTAATAACAACTGATTCAATCTATAATGAATTTAAATCAATGTAAATTATAGAGATATATGAAGATTTTTTAATAATTAATCAACATTAGGTAAAGGTTACTTGTTATTTATTATAATTGAATTAATTTCACAATAATAAATCCACAGTCGGATAAATAAATATATCTTCTTAATGAAAATATAAGATTCTCCCTAAAGTGAAACACTGGGGTATATAAATTACATATTACATGATTCCTCCTGTTGATTCATAAATTCCACCAAATCCATAGTTTAAATTCTATAATGTGTCATTTATATATTTCTTGGGCTCTATCTCTCTCCCTCTGCTAGGGATATTCCAATCAAGCTCGATAACGGTGACACTATGATATTTTTATTCATGTTGATTTCATAGACTGTTCTTTTCCCCTATATACCTAACTCATTACTAGTTTCCTTTTGGTGTGATTCCTTTTCTATATTTTATTAAATCATCCTTTACATTTTTTCATGATCCCCATGTGTTCTTTTTTAACTTGTTTCCACATTACTGTGTGATTTATCTATCTTGCATAAACTTGATTCATCATTCTTGTGTTCTTATACATCCAACGTAAATCACTTGGTCGTAGCCATGTTTCTATGTAATTCCGGAGATATATTTTGTGGTCCTCTCATGCTTAGGTGTCGATCCTTCTAGACCAAAGAGGGAGTGGTTTTGATTCATTTAATGGGTGTTGATAATATTATTCATTGTTATCATGGGATCAAGGGGAAAAGTGGGTATGACTTCTTATGAGTTCTGCCTATTTGGAAGTGGGTGGTTTTATTCTAGTTTTTATATCTTGTTTTCTATGTCTTTTCAGGGGTATAATGGGTTTGTTCTTATCATGGTGGTACATTTTGGAGTCTATAATGGTTGTGATGGTTTCAAGATGTCTGGATCTCTTCATGATGATAGTTTTCTTCACTTCGCTTCAATGCTGGGGAGTCGCTTTTGTGTGCTGGATAAAGATAGTGGTTCGAATGGAAGATTCTGTTTGTCATGATAACGACTGTGTCTCAGTGTTAATGCTTTTAAAATTATCAGTAATCCTAAAATACTTTTATCATATTTAATTTAGTCTCAATATGATATGGAAATATATCCATGGAAAACATGGGAGAATGTTTCTATTAGAACAAACATGTCATCTCTACCATAAATAAGGCGGGATACAATTCTCCTTAAAAAGACTTCATCTAGTGTTTAAAATACTCATGGAAATGGGCCTCATCACCTCTATATGGTAAACCCACTAGGGCTGCATCTAGCTTTATTGGAGGATCCACTGCTAACCTATGGCCCAATGCCCTTAGATTATGTTCATTGATACCCTTTTGGCATATGATTGGAGGTTATCATGGGGGATTATGTCTCTATAATTCCAAACATTATACTGAAAAATATTGAAATCAATTTTCATAGATAAAATAATAGGATTATCTCAACGATATTATAAACATTTCATACCACTATACCTTCTTTAAAATCAAGGATTAATTAAATATTAATATTAACAAACACCACTAGTGAAACTATCTAAGTCCCACTATAGAGCTGGGTATAGGTCAACATCACTGTTTAAAAATTAAATTAAAATTTCATTCTCATATTCCTCACATTTATCATTCAACGATTGAACCAAATGGTTCAACACATCAGATACATAATGTCTTATAAAAAACATCAACAGAAATATGGTTTCCACCTAATTCGTACCATCACACATTACAATCCATGTAACCAATGGTATATGATAAATCATACCACAACTGTCTTCATAAGGTGTCATATATATCCTAATCAGTAAAACAATATTTTAGTAATGATATGAACTATAAATACAAACTATGTTTTTCATTTTTGTTCATAATCATATATAAACAATAAGTATATCACACAAGGCACATATCACAACGTCATGAATAATAGAAATGAACCCTATATTTCATATAATAATTTCTAGAATGTTAATCCTATAATGTTGCTGAAATGAAAAATTTTATTCACACACTAATCTCATTAGTATATTTTAATTCCAATGCTAAATCACATAAATAATCAAATAAAAATTCAATTGCATCACCCAATGGTGGAATCAAATCAATTTTAATAGTCAAAATCCAGAAAACAATGATTTCCTTGTGAGGGATTTTTTATTTTTCACAAACATGGGTAAGCTACTCCCTGGAACAACTAGTTAACGATTTCAAATTCATAATAATATATATTCAATTGTATCAAAAAAATATTTTAAAAAATAAAAAATAAATAAATAATAAAACATTGTAAAATATTGAACAAGAAACAACTTAATGGCGCCCTAAGACAGTAGGTCACATAGCCTCAACTACATATCTGAAAACACCAAACTCTTCTAACTACCATTTATATCCTATTGAATTTCTTTGAAGAGTCTAAACCAACTTTATAGATTAAAACCTAGTAATAGAAATCATACATAAAAATAATTTAAGCATAATAATATTGAGTAAGTAGAAGGTAAGGACACTATGACTACTAGACCATTAATACATTCTAGAAGAAGACCAATAATAAATGAATATTAGATAAACATTAAAAATATAGATATATAAAATGATTACAAAATTAATATTCTACTAAAATGAGGTTTCATTTTATATCTATACAAATCATCCAAAACAAGTATACAAGCATCACTATAATACAAGTATAAAAATACTAAAAATACATAAAATTGGTATCAACACATATCATCTTGAGCTTCAAATATGTACGATTTTATCCTACTCATATGAATGAAACCATTTTATGCAACTTGGTCCTTAACCACGTCAATATGGTCTTTCCAAGAACCCAACACCATCCTGAGACATTGTGTGTGATAAAATCTTAGTAGACCACCACCAATGGTATCTATATAAAATTATGGTTTTGAAATATAATCTAAATCTGTGAGTATTGTATATCATCTGTATATCTATACTGAATATAATTTTCCAATACATTTGTATGAAAATAAAAAGATACGTCAAAGACAAAAAAGAATCCCTACAAAATAGTGGTCAAGCTACAACCTTTTGAAAGACATCGAGATAGCTGATGTGGTTTATTCATTATAGTGTTTGCAGCATTATCTATTGGGAGAAAAGTTTACATTGTATTCTATTGACACCAGATTAATGTATATATTATAAAAATTATTATTAAAACAATGGCATCCATTATTGGTTAATTATATGAAATCTTTTGATTTTGAGTTAGAAAATACAAATCATAATGGAAATAGTGTTGTAGATGATTTGTGTTGTAAAATTATAACTCAGGTACTATTGTTGTCTAGTTCTATGTGGAAGATGATAACCTTGTTGATTGAGATACATGTTGTGGTTCAAAAGATATAATATAATATGAAGCTCATATATGTTTAAGATCAAAATTCACTTTTGTGCTGCATTATGGAGAGGGGGTCTGTGTATTTGGAGGGTTTATACATGAGGGAAATACATGTAGGTGGAGATTCAGCATCATATTAGATTATAAATAACAATGAGATTATCTATGTTGAGGTTTATTTTACTATGGATATATGTATATGAGTGGAAAAAATTCATGAAATTATTTCCACTATGTGGGAGGTGAATCAGACATTGACCAAAATGGTCCATGACCAATGATGATAGTATTTGTGTTTAGGCATGAAGAAATAGTTATTTGGGGTTCTCATGTGATGATCTACCTTCTAACAGTTGAAGGACCAAAAATAATGTCCTGGAAGTTTACTAAAACTATTTCCCATTCCAGAATGGAGGTGGGATAATGTTAAAATTGATTTTATAGTGTGTATCCCAATTAAAGCACATAATAATGATTGTAATTGGTTGACCATGGATCAATTGATAAATTATCATATTATATTCAAATAAGGGAGACATTTTCAGTGGATCAGTTGAGATACTAGTATGTAGGGGATATAGTTCATCGACATGGGGTTCCAGAGAGCATAGTTTTAGACAATGACTTAAGATTCACTATTCTTTTCTAGAAATTCATCCACAAAGTGCTTCGTACATATTTTTTTTGAGTAAGGAACTCCACTCATAGAAATAAGGGAAGATAGAGTGCAATATAATAATTTTTTAGGATATTTGATGGACCAGTGATCTAGGTTTTGATAGGTATTGGTAGAAAAACCCATTACTCATTGTGTTCCCCAATAATATTAGTTATATTGTGAAAGTTAATATGAAAAAAATGAGTCCCTTTATAGTAGGTTATATAGATCACCACTTTTCTAGATAGAGGCAGGCGAGTTATTGATTTTTTGGATCAATTCTCATGCTAGATCATTCAGAGTAGGATCGGATGATTTAGAAAAATATAGGTATATCGTAGAGTATAAATTATTCATATGAAAATATACATATAAGTACTCATTATTTTATAGGGTGTGATCATGTTTTTCTTCAGTTTTCAGATAGTTTGGTTCACTAAAGGATTTAGTGAAAGTGGAATATGGAAATAAGGATTTTCGGACCATTTGATTTTGTAGAGTTAAAAGGGACGAAGTAGTACCGATTAACTATTCCAATTTTTTATAGTTCTATGATTGACTTTTATTAGGTGTCAAATATTCAGTGTTATCAGCCCAACTCCTCTAATGAGATCAAAGTTGATGATGATGATCGTGAAACCAATAAATTAATTAAGGAGAATATAATAAAAATTGTAGATCACAGTGAGAAGGTGTTTTAATGAAATCCATTTATAGTATTTTTATTATTGTGGAAACATGGCCATTTTCAAGAGGAAAAATTAGGGAAAAAATAGGTATGTGGGATTAGTGTCCCCAACTTCTTACTGAGGAATCGATGATATGGTTGGGAGTATAGGTCGATTATTAGATATTGTATGGTCGAAAAATTGGGAGATAAAAACCTTCTCTAGAGGTGTCTTGAGCTTCTATTTTGTACTCTTTAGACCTGTTTTGATTCTATTTTGTTTTTTCACATTGGGGAGATTTTAGGTGTTATTGAATATTTTTTTGGGGTTTTCGGAAGTGCATGGATGGTGCACAGTTTCCAATACCGTGCACCCTACCCCAAAAAAACCATGTAATCCCAAAAAAAAAAGAGGTATCACATAGTTGGAACAAGATTTTTCAACCCATGTTTCCTCTTAGTATTAACCATGTGACCCCAATATCAGTTTCATGGTTAGGGTGTATAGTCAGAAAAAATGTGTTACACTGTACCTGAAACAAAGCTTGGGTTTTATATCCCCTGAAGTATTATTTTAAAATTCTAGAACCACCATTGATTCTCCCTCATTCTCTTTTATTCCAACTAAGATGAAATCCAATGGTTTAAGAGGCTTCTAGAAAGAATATAAGGAATTTGAATATATATTCATTATGAATCAAATACATGATTGAAGGATGATCACCTCATCGGTTACATAATATCTTCTGATGTAGTTTCCTCACTATATCATGTCTTTATGTAGGTATGAAGAGGATTGTTTTTTTCCTCTGTTGTAAGGGGTTTTTATATATTTTTTGACATACCTAACTATTTTGTATCTTAATAATAGTTTTGGTTCCGAATCTTATTCTTTATGGTTTAGTTGACCATTCCGTTTCTATTTAGAGATTTCTGGCATAGTTAAATCTCTTCAACCATCTTCAGGGAGGTGGTATAAAGTTCAATTCCCATAGTATAGGATTATATTTAAGTGAATGAATTTGTTAATATTTATTTCTTCTTTTGGAAGTTTTATCATGATATAGGTTTAATTAAATGGTAAAAATTTTAATGGATTTTTTAAATGTGTGAGATATTGGAATTATGGAATTTTATAGATATAGGAATTATGATGTTGTTCATTCACTGCTTATCAACAAAGGGTCGCTCAGCTGGAGATCCACGGAGAGTCCCACTATGACTGATCCACATCGGTTCGTGCAACTGCTGATCCATGAGGGGTCACGCTAATGCTAATCCCTGAAGGGTCTATTTTATGTGGATCCAAAAAGGGTCTCTTTTATTCCATTCCACAAATGGCCTCTCTTTATTCCTGATGACAAATTGATCCATTGGATTCCCTCACATAGCACACTAGATTTCTATATAATTCTCTCCTCAAGTCGTCATTCATACATAAATAGCCATGAAGACCCATAAATAGTTACCCAAAGGACCAACTCATTGTAAGGGTCCCAATGCAATTGACGACGCATCGATCGGACTCCCCGTCTGTAAGATATGAGAATTATTGTATAAATGGCCTAGTTGGATTCGAGTCCAATCCAATCCGTCCATATGTTAATCTCCACAAAAACTCATGTAGATTATATAAAATTGAAAAATTTATCGCAAGGGTTCTTGTACCATTGATTGTGCATCAATCATACGACCTTTATTATAGGTATCTATATTTTAGTGAAAATGGTCCGGTCAGGTCCGGGTCTGGTTTGACCCAATCACACTGAACCGACCCAACCCGATCAGAAGGACTGGTGTGGGTCCAGCATGTGTTCGACCCATTCTTTCTATTGGTCCCACTGGTCCAACACATTAATATGGTTCCGGACTTATAGTAGTCTAGCCCAGCGGCACGGGTCATGCCCATAGTTGGCCCGACCCCCCAGGTGGGGCACAACCCACCTGCAAAAACCCATCCCGCAAAGCAGGCTGGTTCACCTACCCGAACACAACTATGTAAAATATGGTTTTCTTTCCTGGTGGTTCCAGTTAGCGCTACACTTCGTCCAGCATGGACGACCGATTTCTATTCACGTGGTTGACAGCCTACTGCCTTTAGCGCTTCGGAGCATGGGGGGGGGCACTCCACCATGTGTTATTGATGGGCACCGCACAGCCACTCTGACATGGCCAGCCATATGTGGCGCACTGGCTGGTTGCTCGGTGGACCACCAGACATGCTCTGATGGTCCGTTATTTGTGTTGCATGTTCCTGCGGTCCTCGAGGATCACCCACTCCCCCGTGAATGCCTCAAATCTGTGTCACCATCATTTCCAAATTACAGACACCAGTAACACATAAGAAAAGGTTCTCAAGCCTTATTTTTGTCAGCCTGAGCCCTTTGTGTTAGAGTTTTAAAAAAGGTGGAGTTTCAGAGATTTATGTAAAGTCATGCTTTCAACAAACCCCGCACAAAAACTCCAAAATAAGAAAACCTCCCGCAAGAACATCTGATTTATGGATCAACCCATTCATCAGTTGATCCGCGCTCCCTATTTTATAATGAATAATGTGGAAATTTTAACAGAAAGTAATATCCTACATGGATACATTGAGGGAAAATAAATACATTCTCATCGTCAGGGATCTATGATTGTTTGAGTTCATCCCCACTCGTTGATCTTCAAATCAAATTCTCCAATGTTCACCATCCCATGGTCTTGTTCTTTGTTGGAGATCAATTTTGATGGCGATTCATCGTAGATCATCAATCGATTAATTTCCATATCCTAAATACATCAAAAGAAAAAAAATCATATCTCCATGTTGTTATGAGTCATTAACATGTCCTAACTTGTGAGTTATCGTGCTATTAAAGAGTCTCATTAATGTGCCTCATCGCAACCTCATTTATTATAAGTAGAATCTTTGTCCACTGATCTTCAGTTGATAGAGTAAAATAAAATAATTCCTTTAATTTTTTATTATTATTTTATTGAAAATTATGGAAAATAACATTTCCGTTCAACCCTTGACACCCTATGTTAAGTCATTTATAGGAAAACCCTGGTGTTCCGAATTTAACGGTGCCCTCAGAGTTTTGATCCAAGCACTGGTTCAAAATATAGAATATCCCACATGTATTTTTAGTGAAGGCACCATAAAAAAATTTCAGAAAACATTAACAGTCACCCTCGACTCACATCGGTTGAGGTTAGGCTCTGCCTAAGGGGAACATGAATTCACGAGATCAATGGTACACTCAGATTTTCTATTCGAGTTGCCGTTTAAGAGTCTTAAGGATCTGACAATAAAATAATTGTTACATAATTGTTTTGATTATGGAAATAAACAAACATCCATATTTATCCCACACCATGAAATGTAATGATCTTACAAACAAAAGAATACCCTCAAAGGATCAGAAGAGGTCTCAATTTTTTATCCCAAGTCATTTTTTGTGAGTTATAAAAATTTTAAAAATAAAAGAATATTTATTTAATTATTTTATTTATTGTTATTTCATTTTTGGTTTTTCTTACTCGGGGGTTGCGCCAACTAAACATAAGTCTCACCTAAGGTAAACTTTCCATGATGAACACAACAGTGCCCTCTGATTTCTTATCCAAGCACCCATTTAAGGGTAATTCCACTTTTTCCAAGAAATCGCTTGGGAATAGTATTTAATGCATAATCTTTTTTGGGGGATCGTTTTGGGAACTCTGGGCAAAAAAATCACATGCCGTCAAATTTTTCCATCTCATAAAAATTCCATATAATTCAATAAATTCATGGAAATTATGAGACGTTACAATATACCCACCTTAGGGATTTACATCCCTACAATCCTAATCAACAACTAAACTAAAATATGGGGTTACTGAACATGGACCTGGGAATCACACTCCGATGTTCTCTATTGATGATTCTCATGTTACCACTAGACATGCACTAGAGGAATTGACCGCCGATATAAGACACGCTCATACGGATCCCCTATCTCTAATGAGAACCCTACAAATATCAACCCATCTTCAATGTCCATCTCGACATATTCGATGAAATGAAATGGGTGGTGCATGTGTCTCCTCATCTACGACACATCGAAAACATCGTGAACTCAGTGAAACTGTGGGCGAAGATCTTGGAGTTATGTCACCTCACCAACTCCACTCAGAAAATGAAAAAGGTATGATAAAACTCAGAGATAACTTTATGCCTTTGGATAAACTCTTTATTCCCCATTAGGGTTAGACCAGATTGAAAACATGATATCCCTCTGCAAACTCCAAGGGTATCAGTCTCTGGTCTTCATAAGACTCTTTTCTTTTCTGTGCATTCCTCATCCACTCCTGGATGATCCATACCATCTAAATTGGTGCTTGTACCAACTGTAGACCCACAAGTACTGATTTCCCAAGGTCTATCAAACATAGAGGTGATATGTATAGCAGCACATACAGGGCCGCAGACGGTGCCATGCCAAAAGTGGAATGATAGCTATTGCTATACGCAAACTCTACCAGTGGTGGTTGGGCCTCCCAATAGTGACAAAAATCTAGGACAGAAGAATGAATCATGACCCCCATGCTCTGTATAGTCCGCTCCGTCTGACCATCTGTTTGGGGGTGAAAATTTGTGCTCAATCATGATAGAACCTAATTCTCAAATATCTCTTGGTAACAAGTAAGGCATCTTGAAGAAAACTGTTCCTCTACTTTCTTCATCCCAGAAAACTAGTACTGGAGTTAGAGGTACCAGTACATCTTCACCACACCATGATGTACCGCATAAGTGGACGTATATAATTAGATCAACACCTCCTCCCATAACATCACTATTACCATGGTATGTTCTTTAAAATGATGGTGGGATCCACACCTATCAAATATCTATCATGAGTATGTCCAAAGGATATCTACGCACGTTCGGAAACCCATTAAACATATAGAAGCTATCCCTACCTAACTCACTGAAGGAGTGGGGGAGTGATAGTCACATACTAGACTTAAGATGCTCCATAATCTTCCACGAAGGATATCAGCCTCCTGGAAAGCATCTCTGTTGCCTCACTCAACAGTTTTAAACCATTCCTCCAACTGAGGATGTCTGCCACCACATCCCCCATCCCAGGGGTATATAAAACCTCAACGTCACATTCCTGGATGAACTCCAATAAATACTGATCTCTTATCTTTTGAAAATAATATGAGCACCATTCCATCCATGCAAAAGGCTACCAATTTTACTGATTAATGTGCCCATCAACCCATTAATAGTATCTACTCACTCTCCAAGGCCACTGGGATAAAGTGTTGGTAGCCCAAACATAATCTCAAACACTGTGTCTTACTAATACCTTCCTTTATAAGTCATCAACCTATGCCCCATGATTGTGAAGCTCTATGAAAGCCCTTAGATATTCTGATGCCGATATCAGTGCCTTCTTTGGGTGTATAATTATACCGAAGTCCTTCCCCCTATGGGGGGTTAATACTAGAAACATCTTTTTAAAGTATTTTCCTACACTCCCACACATCCAATTGGAACTGAAAACTCAAAAATATCGGCTTCCATGAGGGTAAGGTGGTACTATTTAAAAGTGATCAGATGTTCCCTCTTATGCCTGAGTTTATCGCGTGCTTCTAGGGTTTACTTTTTCACCGACCAAGAAAGACCCATTCCAACGCTGTGTATATATAACAATATTTTTTTCCTAAAATAGTCAATCTAAGAAAGAAAATTGGATGACTATTCCATACACAAACTAACATCGTAATGCCTCGATTACTACACCAAGAGGTTCCAACCAAAACACTCACCTCAAGGTTCAAACCATACTGTCAGTGTAGGTGTGATTATTAAGTCTCCTCCCATAGGTATTTCCAAATGTAAGAATCAAGTAATCGTTTTAACCGTAAACTCTAGTTGTTGAACAAAATATATGACCAGAAAAAATTATTAATACATATGTCTATTAGTACGGTAGATAGTGGTAGAGATAGACCGTACCTTGAATCATTTTTTGCGCCCTTGGGTCATACTCCTTGACCGCATGTAGTTACTCTGTTCCTCTATCTTCCAGCTCCCAAAGCCTGGTGGGGACCACGTTGGGGTAGGGCATGTAACATATCGAAATGTATACCACCACATGCTGCTCTCTTTTCTCCTCTTCCATGTCATCTACCATATAGATTTAACATTCCCAATCACTTCCTATTCATGAAAAAATTTATACACCCATGTCTCTGAGACTGAAGTCGGTTTCCTACATTCCCACTACAGACATCCGATAGTTGTATCTGCTCAGTCAATGAATTTTCAACAAAAAAGGCTTAATCTTGAACCCTGACATAGTTACTAATGAATACAAAAATATTTATTTCTTGGATTTCCCTAAACACATCTTGCTTAGATGTATGAGCCCTGAATCACTGGTCGTATCGTATTCATCGACTAACTTGAATGGTTAGTACGCTCTAACGAATACTCATTTTTTGACATGTCATCCTACCAATGTTTTAGAAGCTCTTGGGCACACATACCCCTTTTATTACAATGGAATGATACCCTTTCTCTGAGGAAGGTTCTCAAGCTCTATCCACGGAATAGTCACCTCATCTTATGATTAGGGTAATTTAAACCATGTCACCTCCCTACTGAGCCATGTGGAAGGCTCACTACTAGGACATCCATCTGATCTAATAGTTCCCAGGATATATGTAAACTACATCAACACCTCAAGCTAATCCTTATCCACCAGTAAGTCAGGCTAGCCATGTAACCTTATGGGAATATGTCACAAGAACATGTTAAAGTCACTAATATTAGGTGTTTCCTCTACAGGTAGCGTAAGTAGTAACTACTTACCAAAGGGCAATGGTATTTCTGGGACACCACCCGAAGGTACCATCTTGGGCAACAGTCCAAGTACCAATGACACATCACATTGGGAACTATATTCATGGTATTTCATTAGAATCTGGGATGGATATCATTATTAATGAATCTTGAACGAGAATCAAGATAAACGATGGTCAAAACGTCATACCAGGTGAGCTGACTCAAAAGAGATCAAGAGAATAACATTTCAAAACACATGCAACTACTGTTTTCATGTACCGAGTCAGAAAATAGAATTTAGTGTCCTGGGGTATGGATACGTCGGTCAGCGCACCAACACAGGAGTCCCTAGACTAAAATATGAAGTTAATAAACATAACATTATTGCTCTGATTCCAAATACAGACTCATTGTTCTTCTAGTAGAACCGAACACCCCTTTGATACCACTTTGTCACGACCCGTCCCCTGGGGCCCATAACGTGACTACCCCAAGACCGCCATACATAGGCATTGTGATGGTGACTAACACCATAAAGGTGAAACCAGAAAAGGGAAGGAATTTCCTTTAAACCTATACACACACAGACAAGGCATGCTACAAAAAAGGATAATAAAATAGAAAAAGGAGTAGTACAACCACCATTAAAAACCACCAATGAGAGTAAAAGTAAGTAATAAAAGAAAAATCAGCCAGTATAAAATCCAAATATAAAGATTAATACAGAAAAAAGGAAACACATGCTCCAAATATCATCCTCTATGAATCCTAAGGGAAGGGTAGGTACATCTTGTCACTATGGCTCACCGCGTCAATTGGCCACCTCTATGTACAGTCTACCCCTAACAATCCAAGGACAATGTAAACATGTGTTTTTCCTACAAAAGACACAACAAGGTGCGGGAAAATCCCATGCAGGGGTGAGTATAAAAATAAGCAGTAGGGACCCCAAGTCCCCGGAAGTTCTATCAGAATTCCACAAGGAAAAACCCCAAAGCATGACCTCAATCACAGGACACAAAGTAAAAGACTCAGGTCACAGTAGGTATAATATAATGTACAGAGTTATGGATGATTAGTTGTAAACCTAGATCATATTATTCTGTGGAGAGGTTCTTTTGTTGATCCACGAAGTGTCCTTGTACTGCTGATCCACAAAGTGTTGATTTGATGCTGATCCACGAAGGGTCTCTCTCTTGCTGATCCACAAGGCTCCCTGAGTTGCTGATCCATAGTGTATCACTCTACGGCTGATCCACATTGAGTCATGCTACTATAGATCCAAAATGTGTAAAAAAAAATTGATCCACAAAGGGCCTCTTTTATACTATTCCACGTAGGGTGAGTTCTTATTCTTCACGTCACAGCAAGACACTGGATTACCTCACATACCACGCTTGATTTTCAAATGTTCGGCACATCAAGTAGTCAGTCATACATCAAACAAGATGGAGTTCCATAATGTGTTACCCAAATTACTATCTCTTAATAGGGTTATCAGTGTAATAGACGACGCATAGATCGGATGCCCGGTCTGTAAGATATTGACATTTTTGTAAAAAGTTCATGTTTGGATTCGAGTCTGATCCAACCCGACCACATGTCATTAATTACAAAAACAAAAATAGATTATCCTTAAAGACCTAATTATCACAAGGGCCCTTGTTCCAATGACAGTGCGTCAATCGAACACCTGGTATGACAGTTATTGGGGTTTTTGTGAAACATGTCAGGTCGGGTCCGAGTCCGGTATGACCCTATCAGAACGACTCGACCGGGACATGTAGGAGGGTTCAGCGCTGGTCCAGCATGGGTCCATCCCTTTGGCTTGTTGGCCCCATGGTTCTGGCCTAGTAAGAAGTTTCCTCCCCAATAGCGGGTCCTGCCCAGTGGAGCGGGTCCAGACCGTGGGTGCGGGTTCAGCCTGAGGTTTGACCGGCCCACCAGGGGGGGGGGGGGTGTGGCCCCCCTACTTAAACCCATCCCACATAACTGGACAGTTCTCTTGATTGTATGTGACCGAGCCACATCTGGATTTCTTGCTCGATTGTGCCAGCTACTGCCGCCCTTCGTCCAGCGTGGCCGCCCAATTTCTCTTCACGCGGTCGACGGACCATGTGCCTTCTGTATGTCCGAGCTGCCGGATGATGCCACTCCTCCATGTGGAGTATATGGGTGATGCACCACCATGACATCATGGACATATATCCACATCTCTCTACCGACACAACGCACCAACGGCCGTGCCACCGACCTCCTCCCACGACCGCCACCGTGTGCTGCTTCCTGTCACCGCCAGCACGCCCGTAGGGTGCTAGGCGGGCCACCGAACATGCATCGGTGGTACATTCATCACGTTGTCTTCGCCTATGGTTCTCATGGATCTACCTCTCTAGAAATAATGCCTTAAAACTACTACACAATCAATTTATGAATACAGTCACTAGGATAACACGAGCAGAAGTGCTCGGGCCTTGTTCATGCAGACCCAAGAACTTTTTGATTGAGGTTTATATAAGTTAGAGTTTCAGGGATTGAAGTAATGTCATGCTATCAACAATCCCTACACAAAATCCCAATCAAAGACACCCTCCAACAAGAACATATGATCAACTAATCAACCAGTTCATTGGTTGATCCATTCTCACTGTTTTAAAACAACGAATGTGGAAATTTAAAAACAACGTAAACCCTACGTGGATATGTTGAGGGTGAAGGAATATTTATGCATCATCATTGATCCAAATTATTGGCGTTTTTGCTGCTCGTCAATCTATGGATCTGATTATCCAACTTTCTTGGTCACATGGCCATGTTCTTCATTTGAGTGGAATTTTTCTGGCGATTCATCAGAGATCGTCTGTCAATTAATTTCCCTCACCCCAACATGTATACACAAAAAAATAATTCCGTCACTACGTTGTTTTATTTATGAAAAAAATTCATTGTTACATGTCATTAACATGTCGTTACATGTGAGTTAACGACCCATTACTGAGTCTTATTAATTTTCCTCGTCGATGGCTTGTCATTGCTTTACACTGTCGTCATCCGCCACTCGCCGATTGAAAAATGAAAAGAAAATAATTCCTTTCAATTATTTTACTATTTTTTTAAAAAAAATATGAAAAATAACTTTTATTCTCTACTCTTGTCAGCTAAATTCAAGTCATTTATAGTCCAATCATGGTGTTCCAAATTCAATGGTGCCCTTTGATTTTTGAACTGAGCACTGATTCAAAAGACAGAATATTCCGCTTGCACGTTTACTAAGCGCATATTGAAAAAAGTTCAAAAAATATTAACATTCACCATCGACACGCTTCGGTCAAGGTTAGGATACACCTATAAGGAACACGCCCTCATGAGCTCATAGATAATATAATATTTTCAATCCAAATTACCTTTTAGGAGTTATAAGTGTTTGACAATAAAATAATTGCTACATAATTGTTATATTTACGACCAAAAAATAACTTCCATCATTGGACCGCATAGGACAATGTTTGGATCCTCGAAAGGAAAGAAAACCCCAACGAGCTCATTGGTGGTCTCATATTTTAATCCCGAATCAACGTAAGTGAGTTATATAAATTTGAAAAATAAAATATTTTTTATTTAATTATTTTTTATAGTTATTCCATTTTCCGGTTTTCTCACTAGGGCGATGTGCTGACTATTATTAAGTCGTGCCTAGGGTAAACCCCCCATCCAAAACTCATTATTGCCCCCATATTTCTGATCCAACAAGCCATTTTTGGGTTATTCATCATTTTCAGGAAACCCTCTGATGTGCACTAGTTAATGCTTAACATTTTTTTACAGATTGTTTCTGCCACTCCGAGCCTCAGAATCTTGTGCCGTCAAATTTTTTGATCACAAAATAATTCTACATAATAAAAAAGATTACAAATAAATTCTGAAATGTTAATGTGTTAATAGATAATTTATCCCTATCATCCACGAAGGCGATAAATCAAGATATCAAAGATAATGTTTTCATTTTGAGAATAAAATGAGAAGACAATTGATTTGTGGAGGGATATTCTCTAAACATAATAAAATTATAATATATATATATATTATACATGAGTTATAATGATACATTAGATAAGTGAGTTGATTCCAGGTTAAGAAACTGAATGAAATTGAAAGGATGTATTGGGGATTTTACCTCCTAAATGTCTACTTTTTAGAACCTCTTTAAAGATATTAGGTTTGGTATTTTTTGAGAACATTAGCACTTGTACCTGGGGATGATTCATTGTAAGGTAATTGTGAATAATATTTATAGGCTAGAAGGATTAGAATGTTATAAGATATTAGGTGGTGAAGGGTGGTATGTCTAAGTATAAGGGTGGGATATTGTTTTATTACTATATTCATTTGAAAATTATTTTGTCTCAAGACAATAAATAGTTTTGATTCATAAAACTAAATACTGTTATTGTTTCAGGTGAGTTGAAACCAATAGTTAATTATGTCATTCTTGACAAAAAATATCATGTAATTTTATTGTAATGTTAAACAACATAAATTGTTATCTTTTACTAATCACAAAAAGTCATGTACATTAGAAAAATAAAAAAAAATTCACCATTAACATTTTATTATGGGACTGTATCAAAAATTGTATCAATATTTTGGAAATAATTTTCTAAATATGAAAATTATGTTTTTTAATTAAATTCATCATTTATTAAAAAAATGAATATATTATTATTGTAATTAATTTTATGACCCTTGGAAAAATTAATGAAGGTCACAAAAATTATCTTCTAATTTTAATAAAAATTAATTTCAATTAATTATTATTGATTTATAAAAATTAATTTATTTTTAAATTAGTTTATAAATTATATAATTTTAAATAAAAATTTATGTTTTACAAAAATAAGAACGAATATTTTATCTTTTTTGATACTTTTATTTCATTATATCATGAAATAAATATGTTTTATTTTCTTTTATATGATGCATAAATTTTATTCATAATTTCATTCATTACATTACTGTTCTAATGGAAAAATTTCTATTCCAAATGTCCATATTACTATTCCAATGATCAGGTTACTATTCAAACAATATAACATCCTTAATTTCTATAAATAATAGTTATTTCATTCATTATCCATTCAATTTTATTTTATTTAAATTTTATATAAAATTTATCATTAATATATAAATATATATATTATTGAATTTTTTAATTTATACGGATTTGTTTATGAGTGTGTCCATTCTAGTGAATCGATCATATCTATATTTTCCAATCCTCGTTATCTTATTTTTTATTTATTATCCTTCTGTAATATCTTCAATTATTATTGGACTATTTTCTAAAAACTGTATTATTATTCATTTATGTTGATAATGTTTTCATTATGAGATTTATAATTATATGAATTGAAGTTCAATTGATAATATTATGGCTCATTAAATTCTTCACCATTATGATATTTTTCCCTTGAAATTTCATTTTTACATATAATTGTGAGAAAATGATGGTACTTCTCCTTGTTTTCATCCCCCACATCCAATGTAACTAGATCATATTTTTGGTACCATCATACTTATTTGACTACGTGATATGTCTTGTTTTATAGAACCATGTCTCTTGTGGACCAAATTATTCACTGGATACTGAACATAATCTAGATCATTTTATTGTTTTACCACCTCTATGTTCAGTTCATGTGAGGGATATGGTATTTATTTCATAAATATGGATACATGTAATATATCATATACTTGAAACTTGGTTTGTGGATATTCTAGATGATAAACCACAAATCCATCCTAATCATTAATATTGAAAGGGATGATGTACATGTTCTATATTTTTCATTTATTACCAAATCTCATCATCCTCTTCTATATATATATATATGTTTAGTAATACCTTTCTAAAAAACTCAATCAATAAGTTCATTAAATAATTATCTTCATTTATTTTCTATCGACTTATGGAATACCAGATATGACCGTGTATAGTGATCAAATTTTGATTAATTTCATCTACCATTTCAGATCCTAATAGATTATGTTAACTAACATTATCCAAACATGTATATGTTCATAATATCTTTATGTAAAGGTCATCATATAAAATCCTTTAGATTCAGGTTCGGGAAATGTTATTGTAAGAGAAATCAGTTAGTGGTTGATATTGATCCCATAATTCTTTTATGTATATTTATAACTATCATATAATATCATACAATGTTTGAATATTCCCCATATAATTTCCATTTATTTGGTGGTGATCTTCCATAATGAAGTTCCAAATTGTATTTAGAGAATGTTGGATAATTTTCTAAGACTTGGAGGAAAATCTATTATCGTAATCATAACTAATAATCAATGGTACTTCATAGATAAAGGAGACCACTCTGATGTGTAAACGTGTTTGTTGGTTGAGTGAAAAGTCCTATAAAATAACAATAATTTGAGTTGTCTTTGTATAATGATATGAAATGTCCAATATTTCATTTTTCCACTATATGACATCATATTTCTAGTGAATTGTCTGTGGTGATGTTTTTCAATTTCAATATTGGTTAGGGTAATGTTTACCTAATTCCCATCTACATTTCCTTTTCATACTTCATTTTTTCGACATAATATACACTTTTATGTATATTCCTTGATCATTTTATTCATATATTCCCACCAACAACTATCTTAGTGATCTCAATACATCTTCGTACTCCCTAGTTTAATGGAGATTTTTGAGATATGTGCATCATTCAGATGGTCATTATTTATATCTAGATTAAGTAATATGCACAATCATTACCCATAAATAGCAAATACATCCTTTTGAATTTTCAACTATGTTGTTTTAATATTTTTCATAGATTCCAGCGTCTTCTTAATTTCGACATAATTTCATTAAGAATCCATTATTTTCCCCATAAAAAGGTTATGAAACAATTTGTAAATAAATTTTGATGTACATACAATTATCATTCCCAGGTATATCCATATAAAGGCAATGATGGTTCAGTCATTCTCAGTTCTCATTATTGATAATATTTTTGGATCTTTTCTACAAAGACAATATTCCACATTATTTTCATTACCATGACATTATTGGAATAAAAAATCATAATCATTTATGAGATCTAATAAAATTTTATTGGGTAGATTAAACACCTTCTACATGAATATATATTTGAGGCTTTTGTAATCATTATAAATATCATATTTATCCATGTAGATATAATTCCTCAATATATTCAATGCGATGATCATAGTTTCCAATTTCAGATATTGTGTGGGATGTTTTTTCCATATTTGATAATCTAACATGAGGTATAGTCTATCACTTTATCATTTCAAATCCGTAAATTTCATAATCCCTTATATGAATATTTAATTTATACAAAAAATAGTTATCAACTAGTCATTAGTGTAATTAATTGTGTAATGATAAGCCTAATTTTAGACTAATTGAATCAGTATTCGTATTCACTATTCCAAAAAAAATTATTTTCTTCAGATTATTCTTATTTTGTGGGTATAAAAATCATGATAATTCATTCCAAATAATTCAGTAATACCCAACAAGTCTAAAGAAACTATTTTTTTCCATTAAGATATAAGAATGTGGAACTCTTAATTTCCCTTTTTCTAGAATGGTCTATAGAAATTCAAAAACTAGAGATGAAAATACCCAACAATGATACATCCTCCATTTAGAAGAAAACATTATTTTACTTATCAAATATTTTTTCCTCATAATATCATTATAACTGCATTCAATTTTTATTCATGTTACTCCTTTCACTTAGAGTATATCATAATATTATCAATTATTTTTTCGAAATATATTTTGAGTTAATATATGAAAAATCTATTTATTATGTCCATGAACATTCTTCAGACATTAGAGAGTCCAAAGGGAATTACATTGCAATCATAATGTCAAGACATAATTATAATGAAATCATGGGTAATATCTTCCTTCTTCTCTATTTAGTTGTGGTATCACGACCAAAGGTCCATCATTATAAATACATTTCACCATTTTGTTGTCCAAGATGTAATATAATTATTCTAGGTGATACTTGTAATTTAACAAGATTTTTTTGAGACGACGACAAAAAATGAATAGGTGCATTGATCAATCCATCATTGTGGTTAAAAGGATAGGTGTACCCCATAATGAATCACTTATAAATCTGTAATACTTTTTTATATCTCTCGTTACTACTTTTTAAATTGCTCTATAACATTTCCTTCATATGGTAAGAGATCAATGTATAAGATCAATTTCGAACTTAGCATCTTGGTCTGTAGGGCGACAAAGATATTCCTAAAGGAGAACATCTATGTAGTCCCTCATAATGGGATTGACATGGAGCATGATCCTCTCCGTGGTCTCGATCATTTGGGATAGATATTCATTATAATAAAAAAATATCCATAATTGGGATTATTATTCAAAAGGTGATTCAACCACCTCCTTGATCATATATATAATTGTGGGATTCCATTGGTTGTGAAGAGTGATCTACCTTTCTTAATAGTTGATGTTGGATTTGAATAATGATATCAAATCAATTTCAAATAAATCTTAAAATTCCACCAATGGATGTAAGATGATATTTTTTGAGAGAGTTGGTGAAAAAACAATATCCAGGGAGGGTTAATATACTTTAGGTGTAGTAATTTTCCGATTATTTAATCACAATGATAACATAACCATTATTTTTTAGGTGGTGTTTGAATGGTTCGACTAAAAATCCAGGATATGACTCAATGTGTAAAACTAGAATCAAATAGTATATTCACTATAATTGAATGAATAAATAGTGTACATATCACTAGTTAAGTATAATTCATGAACTCAAAATCAGAGATAGGATATTCCATTCCTTGCTACTTTAGAGGTTGCTATCATAGTTTTTTAACGTCAACCCTTGGCATAAAGAATCGGATTTTATAGTGCTCATGTTTTTTATAATTAAATAATAAATAATAGTAAATGTTCATAAGAAAATTCTTTCCAAATTCCACATTATTTGGATTCTCGATTTCAATTTTGAATTTATTATCTTGGTTCCACTCATTTCAAAACATGATGCACATTTTGGTTCCTCATAACTACATTCTAGAATTCTTCATCTCACACTTTTATCAACTGGGATGCTGGGGTCTCATTCTGTAATGACCCAAAGCATGAAGTACATAGAAATTACATTACTTTGGTGGAATACTTAATACATAACAAACACAGACACAAAAGGACCGTAATAGTTTGGTGTCTTCGGAAACTCGGAATATAATCATCTAATCATGGTGAATGATCATCAACATCTCCCATAAAGATCATCCCCTTTTGTTTTCTTACCTAATACCTTTATTTATATACTAGGGAAAATATATATAAAGGGTGAGGTAAAATGCTCAGTAAGGGTAAACTTATAGAACATAAAACAATCCATAGACACTTGTATCTAAAAACATGAGCATAAAACTAAACATAAAAATCATGAGCAATGCCATATAACATTGCAGTACATAGGGAATAGATCATAAAAGAACATTAATCATGATAAAATAGCATGGGAATAAAACTTTTAATTTTGGAAAAACATGAAGCACATGATATGATTACTATAGTAGCCAAGGCAATGCTGCCAAAACCATCTTAGTGGACAAAGTACCTTACTGAACCGGGCTTACGTACCATTCCAGCCCTGTATTACTGAACCAGATTTACTCGCCATTCCAGCCATGCCTATCTCATGAGATATAAATCTTTACCTAATGCATTGGAGGATGATATAGGTCCCAGCCATCTCATAATGAAATCATTCTTACGTGTGCCACAAAATAAACATAAATCATTTATAATAACCCAAAGAATAGAATAGGTTTCATAAACATCATCCCATCATAACATAATCCATATAAAACAAATTAATATCATTTCCTAAAAAGAAAGGTGAAACCATGTAAATCATAGAGACATTATACTTGAAACATACACATATGAAATAACTTCATCTTAGATGGAAAATGGTTTTGATAAAATACATGAAATTAATTCTTGAGGAAAATATCCTTTCTTTTTCAAAATCATTTCTTTTCACAGAATGCCATGAAATTTTAAAAGAAAGGGATTTTTTTGAAAATATTCATGAAATCTTATGGATAATTCTTCATAAGAAAAAGGCATTATAAAATAGTAAAAATCCATTCATGCCGTATAAGTTAAAAAAATTCTTCTCGTTCTTTTGCCAGAAAAGTCAAAAAAGTATCTCATAACGTAAAAAAAATAAATATTCCTTACATACCATGTAGTAAAAGTAAAAAATGTGTAAAAAGGAATTTTAAAAATATATAAAAACACTTTTAGAAAATGTGTACATGGATGATAACAATAACACAAGTAAATACTTACGAATAAACAATCTTGGATAAGAACGGGATTGGAATAATTATCCCTTACCTTAGGTCTAATATGCTTCGTACGTATCCGAACCTACTGTATAATGATTTAAATATTGCCATTTAATTATTACAGAATCATATTCATTGTTATGATATCATATATGTTTCACTTATGACTTTATGTTACCCATTCTTTTTTAAATTCCATGTTAAAGCAACGTGTTGGGTAAAATCATTTTATTTATCGTACATGAGTGGACTTATTGTTCTTGATATTATTATTACATATATCATAATTTAATTACTTTAAAGAATTTAAAATATGATTTTTATATCATATATATTCAGTATATATATATATAATAGTTAGATAAATGAAATGAAATACACCGTTCATGGAGACTATAGGTCGTACGTACTCATGAACGTTGTTTTCCTTATTGACTTGAATTGAAGTAAGTAGATTACATATATATATATATATATATTAATCCAGTAGATTTATCATGTCATATATTTCATTATTATTCATTATATATACTTTATAATCATTTTGGAGTGGTTGACATGGATAAAGAATCTCATCGCGTCGTGGAGATGGTAATCCGTACGTATGCACGAGCGATGATATCATTCCCATAATTATTGAATTGAATTGGAGTCGATTATATAATATCTCAGAATCAGTATTATGTTATAATAACTGTATATTGTTATTCTTTACACCATTATATCCATCCAACAGAGGTGGTTGTAGAAAAACAGATTACACCACGGTGTGGAGACGGTATTCCGTATGTACGCACCCGCGGTGATTTCATTTTCCGTAGGATGGATAGAAGGTGAAATGGGGTTGTTTCATATTTATAATAACATATCGTTATATTAGTGATACTGATTATATTACTTTATAATGAAAAAACTAAAGAAGAATAAGTTGAAGAAGAAAGAAGCATGAAAGAATCGGTAGAAGAGATTACCTCTTCTTCGACGCAGCGCTTTTACGCTTCCTCTTATGGCACTATAGTTGGTATTTTGAGGAGAACATAACCTATATAATGTTTCTATAGAATTTGATAAGGGAAATTGGTAGTGTTTGGCCAATCTTGAAGGCTCAAAATTGTGTAAAATGAAGAGGGAGTAGGTGCCCTTTTATAAGGGATGAGAGGGGCACCTTAAGAATAACTTAAAATATTGTTGTATAATAAAGTCATATTCAGTTTATAATAGCTCAAAATTGATTTATTTTGAAGCTAAAGTGGGTATGGGTCGCAATCCTCTCAACCGATAGGTTTTAGACAAGTTTAGTTTACTATTCTATCCTTATCATTTAGATTTAACTCTAAGTTAAATAATTTAACTTTTACCGTGTCTTCTAGTTTTCTTACACTATATGGTTAATAAAATTTCAATAACAAGAAAAACGAACCCCAAGTGGTTAATTATAAATATATATAACCTTAACTAAATCCGTTGGCTGAACCTTATATTTTTAGGAATAAAATAACAATTAATAATATAATATTTATTTTAAAAACCAGTTTATGTCAATTTTGACACTATTTGGTAATTGATTTTTGTGAAATTCATAATAGTATTATTAGTTCAAAAAAAGTTAATTAAATCAATAACAACATGTCATATTAAACAAAAAAATTGGAATTTATAAAAAGTCTCAAATTACATTTATTTGGGTATTTATAACATCGATTATGTTAATATTTCAATAATAAGGTAATTACTACGTCATCATTGTGTCATAAAAAAATTAAATTATTTAATTTATAAAAATTATAAATAAAGTTCAATTATGTAGGAAATATTATTTTATTTCTAAGAAATATTTTTAGTTGAATTTATCTTATGTATAAACCGATATTAAAAATGTATTAGTTATTAAACATTGATTTTAACTCTTTTAACTCTTCTTTAAATAAAATAATAATAAATGTCCTAATGTAATCCAAATGGACCTAAATGGTCATATTTTAATCATAAGGTTTTTCTTCGTTGAATTAAACTTATCCAACAGAATTAGAACATGTTTTAGGGTAATAATAATATCATTTTTACCCATAATTATCTTATTTACTTTTTACCGTGGTAAATAAAGTAAAAAGTTATTATTCACCACAAATTATTTTTTTATTTTTGAACCACATTTTACTCCTAGATATTAACTGTGTCTCTCGGATTTATGAGAGTCCACTCATAGAAGCAGTAAAATTATGTTTTATGTAAATTTTCAAATTCTCCTAGGAGGTGGGAAAAAGACGTTGAAAAGCTCAATAAAATTTTAATGTATCTAAAATTATTATAAACTGACTCCAATGAATTAAATTGAACTTATATAGGTATTATGTATCAATTTTTACCTAAAATAAATTTAAATTAAATAAATAATTATTTAAATAAAAATTCGGTTTTTAAATAGTAACCTAGTGTTTTCACTATTCATAAAAAATTGAATGTTTTCAGAAAAATACCAAAAATTCACCCTAGGCTAATTTCGATATTTCAAATCCAAAAATGAAGTCAGTTTTGAAATATAAAATTTATAAAATTTCAAAAATTGGGTATTACTATTCATAACGACTAGTTCATTATAATATTATAATAATATCTCATTTTGTGAAAATCGGTATTGCGTACTACACACGCTATCGAGGATGTTCTTGATTGTGTGTAATTCAATCCATGTCAGGGCTACATGTGTGAAATATCCGTTTAGTGTTGAATATAACATAATCAAAACATATTTCATTTATACATTAAACAAAATCTATACATAATGTTGCATAAAATAATTTCTACAAAACGACCATGAAATTGTGTGTAACACGATCCAAGAATAGTGTTGCGTACACTGCAAGCTAATACGGTGTTGCGTATAGTAGAAGATAATTTTGGTGTAGCGTACAACACAGTACATCAATTAAAAATAATAATTCTCACAAAATCTCAGGTTGTTACACATTCCCCCAAAAATATTTTTATATTGGACATCCCAATGAAAATTACTTATTACATTAATTGCCTCCAACCCATAATACCACTAAGAATCACTTATATCCATGTCTAACTTAAGGTAAAAACAACAAATCTATTTATGACAGTCAATGTCCAAAATTAAAAAGGATTTCTGTAGACTCAGTTTCAACACACTAAAGAATCTCTCCACTTATCACTAAGTACTGTTGAAAAATCTATAAGAATGACTTGAAATAATTGAGTAGTTTTACTTATATTATCTTATATCATCGTCTCCTTGTTCATTTAAAATTACGAACTCTCTTTTCATATAAAGACAGACGGTTTGGGGGAAATATTGATTAAAAAATATTTTATTCAATTCTCCACATTTCATTAAAACTATTTCTTCCATTGGCTTTGTATATTTTAATATTGAAAACTGGTGATTTTCATCCCAATAAAAATGATTGACTACTAGTGTGAAATTCTATTATTATGAGCATTGAAGGTAAATGATTATCTTCTTAATAGATTAAATATATTGTTAGAAAATTTTGGGATCAGAAGATAAAAAAAATATATGAGGTTTTTATAACGTAATGATTTCAACTGAAACATTATCTTTCTTATGATAAAGAGGGTGTTCCATATGATAAAATTTATTATTCACAACATTATCCAGTTGATCCAGTACCATCATGATGTTTTGGTCTCCCAATAGTTTCATCTTTGTCATCTCTTAAAAGAAAACTTCTAACAACCTATCACATGGATGATTTGAAAATGTTCTTTTGTTTGCATCCAATAAATATATAAAATTAATATAATAAAATTAAGATATTTAATATTAATCTAATGTTCATATAAAAATGATTGAACATAGAAATAATAATATTTAAATAAAATTTATTTCATAACTTATGAATACATATGTTTCAATTTATGTTATTGATGGTGATTGAACTTCCCCGAGGGTACATAAAAATTATTTCTAGCCCTAATCCCCAAAAATTACTAGACCATTATTTGATACCAACTATAGAGTACCAAACCATTTATACATTTTATTACATGATTCAATGTATAATTATTCCCATAATAAAATACAAGGATTGTAATGTTTGGTATCACTGAAACATTAGGAACATGATTATAAAACAAGAAAATAACATAAACCATAATTATATTAATCTCTGCAATGTGATCATAACTATCCTTGAGCTACTATAACTTCGTATGATTACATATTGAATACTAAATTTATGATCTTAATATCATAATAAAGGAATAAATTTGATAATGTAGAAAAATACATGAGTTCGAAGGAAAAAAATTAAAACCTAAAAGGCATGGCCCAAGAATAAACATATTGTATAATTACATTTAAAACATGAATATTTTGATAATATAAATGTAATAATGTGGTCAAAACATAATACTTGACATAATACGGAGTCAAAGATAAATCAAAAGACTATTTAACATAGTAAACAATTTCCCATATTGAATTAGTTTTACTCTCACATCCTATACATAGTGAATCATGATAGTAAAACATAACCCAATGCATTGGATCAATATCTAGGTACACCCATTGTAACAAGTTCATCCATATCTCTTCCAAATAAAGAATCAAACAAAATAAATGAACTTATGGATTTCTCATAGAAAGAAATGGGTTTGATAATCAAGTCTTATGGCATAACATGGGGGTATAACAATGGTATCTATAGAACATATGATTTAAATAATTATTAGAAATTAATGAAATAAAAATAATCTTATATCTTTAATAAATATTTCAAAAAAATTGAAAAAAGAAAAAATAATAATAGGTAACATTAAAAATGTTCCAATTAAGTGTGGTTTTAGGGAAAAGTATAATGATTTTTTAAAAGGGATAAAAGAATAATTGTTTGTATAAAAATAGATATAAAATATAATTATTTTTCATTATAATTTTATTATTTATTTTATATAAATGATTAATGTATTAAAACACTTTATGAAGTGTACATGAATGTGGGTGAGAAGTTAAAAGGTATCTTTAATCGTGTTTTCTTATCAAAAGGTTTTGAGAAGGGGACCTTTTTAAACATGTATTTCACTATAAAAGAATGATGAATTGATCGAGAATTTTTTTGGAACATATAAATAGAATAAAAAATTGTGTGTATGAATAATTAACAAATACATTATGGTAAATAGAGTGAAATTATAACCAAAAGGAAAAAATGGAGATTCGTAAAATCCATTAACCTATGTATGAATGTGTTATGAAGTTGCACATAATCACCGGGATAATAAAACGATATTAATTAATTTCATAATTAAAAACATATTAAACAAGATTTTTATTTATTATAATTTTGATGTTATAATTTTTGTCAATTTTTATGAGTTACAATGTTTAATTTTATGTTTTGGGGAGAATTTCTTTTTAGGGATTCATGGTCAGTTTAAATATATATATATATATATATAGTGTAGATGTTTTAAAATAAGAATAATTAAGAAAATACTTTATTATAATATATTAATAAGTATAATAATTTTTAAATGGTCCCAAATATTATTTTCTTTTCTTTTCTGAAGACGATTCATTTGGAAAAACATTAATGATAAATGTTTCATTTCTTTAAATTTTTTTCAATTATCAAGATCTAGTTTATTTGTTTTTCAAATTTTCTATATATTAGTTATAAAACATGAAACATGTTATAATATACATAATTAAATCTCATTTAACCATTATCATGATACTATGACGATCCTTGAAAGATGTACTTGAAAATGAAGCCTCCTCTTTCTGGAATGCAGTAAAATGAAATATCATGGATGATGTTTTCATTTATAGATTACAACTATAAGAGAATATATTTTATGATGTAAATTCCATTAAAAAAATAAAATCACAATTTATATTATATTTGTGTTATCATGAATCCTTTTATATGGGAGTTTAAGAGTTGATATGAAATGATATGAAATTAAAAGAGAATGATATTTGATTTTACATCTTGAATATTGACTCCTTGAAAACCTCTATAAAGAACGTGGGTTTGGTCTTTTGTTGAAGAAAATAACAATTCAACGTGGGGAAGATGTTTGGAAAATGAATTTGATACATGATTGACATGATAAATGGTTCTTAAGGGTTTAGGAGAAAGGGTGGTGAGGGGTTGTATTTATTGGGGGATTAGGGTATATTTAATTAGTTTATTCATCAGATTTTTATTTTTGAAATATTATTAAATATTTACTATTAATTTCACTAAAAATATTAAATTTTTTAAGAGAGTTATAACCAATGTGTTCTTATAGAATACATGAAAAAAAATTCATAGATTTAGCATAAAATGTAAATTCCATAAATTAGTGTATATCACTATTCACAAATAATTAAACTATTTTAGAAAAATCACAAAAATTAAACTATAAATTTTTTAGATTTTCTAAACTCAAAAATGATATTCATTTTATGAGAATAATTTTATAAATATTAGAAAATTAATTTATAATTAAAATTCATATTTATTCAAAAATTATTGATTTTTATATTATATAAAATTTTATGAGAATTGAAAAATTAATTAAGGTCACATGAAACAATATTAAATTTTTAGTAGAACATAATAATAATTTAAGATTTTTTTTTGAAAATTAATATTCATTTAAATTATTTTAGGAATTAAAAAATTATTATTAAATATTTATTTTTTACGAAAGTAAAAAATAATTATTTTATCACGTTGAAAACATTAATCTACTAATACAATTATATAAATATATCATATTTTAATTTATAATATTCTTTAAGTTTATATAAATTGTTATAGGTGATTTTACTATTCTAACAACTATACTACTTTTTCTAATTCTCATGTTATTATTCCAACAATCATGTTACTATTCAAATGAAATAAGTTCCTTAATTTCAAAATCTAACATCATATTTAATTGATTATCCATTCACTTATATTTTATCTCCAAGTTATATATATTTTCATAATCATAATGAATATTATATTAATAATATTAATTTTTATTTCTACATCTGTTTTCATGAGAGCGATCAATCTAGTTTCTCGAGAAGATACAAATTTTCCTATTCTCATTACCTTATTTTCTAATTACTGTTCATTTAAAATATTTGGAATTATTATTGGATTATTTTTTGAATAATTTATCTTTCTTCATTTATGATAATAATGTTTTTATTATGTATTTTATAATTATATGAAGGGAAATTCCAGTGATACAATTTAGGTTCATTACACTTTTTATCCAAGAATTATTTGTTCTAACTCATGAATATGAGATATTTTTTTCAAAAATATATTATGGTGTTTTAAAATTCATAATTATATCCTCACTATCAAATGATTAACTAAATAATTCTCTTACTTTTAGGGGTTTTATGTCTCAAATTTTCACTACATTAGACATATTTCATATAAAAAACATATTTTTGTTGGATATGTGACTATACTACATCACTATTATTTTATATCATGATTATTTTATTACTCATAGTATTTAATTTTTCAGTTGATCTTTTATTTATAAAGTGGTTTAAATTTTGATTTTTATGATTTTTTATTATTCATTGTTCACTATTTTCTATTCCATATAACATGATTGATATTTCCCACCATTTTTATAAATTTAATCTAATTCCTATATGAAATAATTTAAAATAGGTAGGTTTCATATCAATATATCACGATCTATTGATATAATAGTCATGTTATTTTTTTCTAATGTTCCATTACCAAAACGGTTTTTGTTTGTCAATTTTTATTAATTTAGATATATTTCTTATTCACTTCTTATTTATTCTTTGTATTCTATATATCAGTAATGAATTAAATTCAAAATCATGACATATTATGTGAATTTGGGTTATCCAACTCGTATAATATAGTCATTTATTTTTTCTTTCTAAATCATCTTCTATTATAGGTATAATTTTTCTTCCACTTCCTTTCCATTGTCAACACTATATATTTAAAACAATTTATTCAAGGGGTTCACCTAGATTCCATTAATCCATTAATTCGGAAAATTTTAGTGATAACTGTATGCCCTAACATCTATATGATTTTAGTTTGATGTATTTTTAAATATAAGTCTATTCTATTTATTAATTGGGGAAATATTTAGAATCTTTATTCATGTTATTTCAATATATAATTTTCATCAATATTGAGTAATATTGTATATTTATTAAATAACTAGTTCTTTACAAAAGATTATGAACACATTATACAATATTAGTAATTGTTTGGTCCCATAATATCTGATTGATGCATCAATAAGTCTCATGACATAATGTATCTTAGTTATATCGGTGTATGCCTACCAAGGAAAAATACTACCTTTACCTAATGACTTGATGGTAAGATTATAATATCTAAGATCATTATATCATAGATTAAATAATTAAGTTAGAACTTTGGAAATGTAAATTTAATTTATAAGGAGCTCGTTATTATTATCCATGTGATTATTTAATATCCATTATTATTCATTGATGAAATATGCATTCAGATTTATTCAAATATGGGTTTATATTTGGTTTCATATTCGTTAATTATTATTTACTCTCATGTTTCCCACTGTAATGATCATTGATTGAATATTTTCACATTCTATTGTATAAAATTCAAGCTCACCCAGATTATGTATCCATTTCCCATGGCTATAAAGAATATAATTAAACATGAGAAGTCTAAAATTATACCATGTTTGGACATTTAATTGAGTTATATAGACTAATTATTATGGAATAGGTTGTACATTATATACTTGAGAAAATAAAATTTGAATAGAAATACATATTACCAATTAGTTGAATTGTTTTCCAAAATCAATAAATCTCATTACCAAAATGGTCCATTTAATGTAAGTAACTAGATATTTTTTAGGATATTATAATAATTGATGGTTAAAATTAGATCACTTTGGTTAATTTAAATGTTGGTATATAAATAAAATTTTAATTAACACTAGATCATAGATTGAAGGTATACAGAGAATAGTTTGTGATATATAATATTTCCATATGAATTGATGTCTTATAGATTAGAATTTCTTTGGGAGAGGTATGTTATGAACAATATGTGATTACATTATATATATACATAGGTATATTATTATATGAAAATTAATATAATTTTAGGAAAAATATGTAACATAATTGGGACAAAAAGAGTGAGAAGTATTTTATATTACATGTTTTACCAATAATAATGAATATTTTTTGAATACCCACAGAAACATTAATTAGTATATAATAAATAAAATTTCAAGGACACAATTTATTTGAGGGGGTAAACTATAATGACCAAAAATTTTGAATCAATTTATTTAATAATATATTCAATAGCTTTTGTCACACAGAACACCTAACTAATGAAATATTTAACTGAAATTAACCACAAAATATTAATCTTTTCATGAATAATATAATCATTATAAAATAAAAAATAATTTATAATTAAATTACAAATAAATTAATTTTTTATCTAATATTTTAAAAATTATTCCACTAAATTAACCTTATTAATGGAGGGTGATTTATTTATACCATATTAAATTAAACTGATCATTGATAAATTTCATTAATAATAAATATTTGTATATACAATCTTAAATTTCTACAATCAATTACCGTTAATTTTATAATAAATAATATTAATGAAATTTGATATTATAAATGTTATTTTCAATAAACTTGAGTTTATTTATATTATTTTTTAAATAAATAAATAAAAAATTGATAAAAATAATTTCATTTTTAAATTTAAATTTAAAATATAATGTTCGGGTTGATTTTTAATATTTTTCTGAAATAATTGTTTTATATTTCGATAGTTATGAATAACCATTTTTTCTAAAATCATATGATTTTTGACATCATAAAGTAATTAAAACCAAAAAGCAAAATGAAAATATGATGATAAAATGTGTATTTAAGGAATAAAAATAAATAGTTGAAAATACTGTTATTTATTTATATAATATATTTTTTACAACATATGTAATATTTAAAAAAAACAATTTATGGTATTTAATTTTAATTAAATATTATTTTCATACAATTCATTTTTTCTTTCATTTAAAAGACACATAAAATTTATTTTTATCATCATAAAAACATTTGTGTCCAAAAAATAAAATGAATAAAATATTCTATTTTATATATAAAATTTAAATCTAAAAAATATTTTTATTAAAATGAGTTTTAGGGGTTACTTTTTTACTATCGTAAAAATATTAATTATTTTACATGAAAATTTTACATGATAAATTTTTTCCCTTTATTTTGAATAATAATTTTTAAATTATGTAATTATACCAATTTTATTTTTAGAAATTTAATATCTATTTTTTCGATAAAAACTAGTTACCATCGAAAAATCTAAAATATTATAAGTAATAAACATTGGTGCAAATAGATATAAATATTTTTAAAGTGATTTTATTTTTATTTGCGTGAGATATTATTGGACTTATACCACAAAAACAAAACTATTTTCCATTTTTTATCCACTTAACATGTGAATAATTTTCTCTCATTATATTAAGTTTTTATATTTCCAAAATTTCATTCTCAAAACTTATATAAGTGGCCTATCACCAACCCGCCAATACCACTCAATGAATTTATTCTCTACTATTAACTCTTTTAACTATCAATATTTTATAACCGTTTCTCTTTTCCTTGGGACTTTGATCAAGAAAAATTGGATTTTAAATTCTATTTCCATGGTCTCTTCCATGGGAATGTCAAATTTGTCAATGTGAGTAATTTTTTTTCATAACGTCATTAAATTTATTTCTTTTCTCCAAAATATAATCATATAAATCCAACACAATGACATTAATTTTTTTTAAAATAGAATATAATTATTATATGGGAATAACTAATGATTATCTTTCTACTATTATACTAATAAACAAAGTAACCAATTATTTAAATATTATATTATGACATCCATGTAGAGAAAACTTCCATATTTCACCACAACTTCTTGACATATTTAATAATGTTGAAATTAAAAATAATTAACTATTTAATATAATTATGATTATGAAGATACATGTAAAAATTCATTTTTATTCCCTCTATATCAAAATGAAATGATGGTATTAAACATGTATTCTACAGATTACCACATATACGAAGTAGCGTATCTCATTTTTATATTTTATATTTTATAGTTATAAAAACCAAATGAAAAATGATTCAACATATTAAATGAATTTAAATATTAAAATTATTAATTTCTAATAATTATATTATGACCAAATTTAAAAATTTTATAATTATAATAAATCATTAATTATGGTATATCTATTTTTTTCTCAATGTAACCACATATATGAAAAATATTTTAACATAATATCATCTATTACTTGGAGAACAAAAAAATTTATGAAATATGATATAAATAAGTAAATAACTATTTTGTTTTGCTTTTATAATGGTATCATTAAATAAAATTCTCATAGATTGAAATTATAAATTTGTAAAATATAATAAAATAAAAATAAAACATAACTAAATTATTCACTAATGTTTTAAATTTTTATAATAAGGAAGAAAGGAACCCTGATTATTAAAGTAGTTCAAAATCATCAAGATTTCTCAGACTAGATTTTTATAATTAATAATATCTGACTAATTTACATGTATATAATAATTATAAATAATAATTATATAAGGTTATATATTATAATTTTTTATGAAATTATCATTTAATATATAAATTTAGGTGTTATAAGAGAGTAAAACTTATTTAAAATAATATGGAACTGATTTAACGGTATGTTCCAACTCAATATTCATTAATTTAGAGAAAAAAACAATTTAAACTATATTATTAAAATATTATTTTTTATAACTAATGAATAAATATTATTTTACTCCATTTTAATTTTATGTGGTTCTATAATTATTCCTTGTAAACTTATTACATATTACTCTAATCTCAATGTATATGTTACACATAAGGGGATCATGTGTTGATTTTCAATCGCATGAAATTTATTTCTTTTTATACAAGATGTTTTTATTTGGAATGGTGTATCTACCAATTCCTTAATATTTTATATAATGATTCTCTAATTATTAAAGGTATTTAATTTTTTATTTGGAATTTTAACCATCAAGTGGCGTTGATCCAAATGATTCTATATTCATATGTGTTATTTTTATCTATTTTAAATTCTATGAGACATGATTGATATTGCAGAAAATATTTTTTATAGATCTCATTTAATTCCCTATTACCATAATGTAAAAAATAAAAGTTTTCATTATAATTAGACATTATATTTTTCCCCTCATGATTTTTTTGATTCGTATGTTATAATTATCGTAAGGTTTTTTATCTAAATTCTTCTTCATTAAATATGATTTTTATTCACAAATTTATTTTCATTATATATTGTATATAATTTTCATGTATTACAATATAATTCTTTTTTTTTATTTTTTTTATGTTAAATTCTTGGAAATACCTTATAGACTTGGTCTTGTCAAATCATTCTCATTCATAACCATCATTTTTATCTTAATGTTGTTTTATTATATTAACTCTATATTTATGTCAACTGAATGATGGGTGTTAACCAAAATTCCATATTTTAATGTATTGGGGAAATAATTGACATAATATTATTCCACATACTCTATATAATATTATTTTGAAGGATTTTTATATACAAGGACATTCTATTTTCTGATTAGATAAACATTGAAAATCTGTATACCTTTTTTTAATATGGATTCTTATTAATTAATGGGTAATATTGGTTATGTGTTTTATATATTGAATATTAATTTAAATTATTACTAGATTACAATAAATTAGTGCCATGTAGTACCTAGAATATAACTTATTGTTATTAGTTTGTATCATGATACAAACTATCTTTTGTATTTTTTTTATTTGCCTACCTTGGAAATTTTTTTACATTGACAAAGGTTTGTGAGGAAAGGATTATGATTTCTATAAAAAATATGATTTATATTATATAATATATTTAAATATATGAAATTACAGATTCAAAATATAATGGGAGACTTATTATTATTAAAAGGGTCCAGAATATAAAATCCCTTTATTATATAATTTTTAGGTGATAGTGGTTCCTAGTGGAGGTTGCAAGGTGTCTATTGGGAATTTAAGGTCTAAGAAGGGCCCCATTTCCAAAAATGGAACAACTGCATCATGGATACCAATGATGTTTCATATAATAGGCAAAAACAACATAAATTTTATGGTTTCGTTATAGGTTATTAAAAATGAATTTCAAAATATGTCATGGTTGTGTGTTGATCTCCACAATGGGTTATAGGGGAGCTCATGGAGGATTTTGAGGTGAATACCAAATTAGAGTGTAGTTATGTCATGGTGAGTGGCATATTTTATAGCCTCCCTATTGGTGAAGAGGGTTTTTTATAGTAGTTGTCTATGACATATCCCACACTCTTAGTTATACCATATCAATGTCCTGGTGGGTGTATGGATTTTTTAACACACGTTGACCAAGGATTCAGTACGTGTAGTCCAATGGGTTGTGTGATAGTAAACCATGTGTCTAGAAATGATGTGGTGTGGTCCTAATGGATGATCCATGGTATATAAAAAATCACTATTCAACAAAATACCCAAACACACATCCAAATATGTTTTTCTCTGACATCATTCTCAAGAAAACTAGGCACTCGACTATAGTTTTTTAAAGGCTCGAAATCCAAATTTAGTATTTATTGATCACAACATCATGTATTTGACCTACGGTAATATAAGAAATATTATACCACCTTTTTCTCATGGGTTCTTCATGAATTAATTTTATTTATGACTATTTATTCGTCCCACTCTATGGAGGTCTGTATACATCATATTAATGGATGTTTCATGGTTTTTTCGGAAATTTGTTTCCATGGAATTATTAGTGGGATTTAATTTTTTGAGGGAGAAAAGATCAAATATTTACAATATGGATCTATTTTTATGTTGAGAAATCCAATTTGTTTTAGGTAGGAGATTCATTTATTCGTCTATTAACTCATATGAAATTGTAAATTGACTATTTATATTCCCTTTTAATGATAGTATAATTAACCAAATAAATAATAAATATAAATAATGTAATTAATTGTTTTTTTTCAGAAAATACATGTTATTGTTTACTATAGTGGTAATAATTTGCCTCTATTTTTGATTTATAGTGTTCAATATGTTCTATTATTGTTATATTATGCTGTTATTCACAAATTTTATTGATTATATTTATGTAATTAGAAAAAATGTAGACCTAAAATTAATTGGTCTAATAAAAAATTAGAGAGCAAAGATTTTTAAATCCAATGAATCTTAGCGTTTGATGGAAATCAATATGATCCATGTATTAATGATTAGATGAATATGTTATTCTATTTTGTTACGGTAATTTTTTAAAATAGATTCAATATGTAATAAATCTTGATGATATAATTGAATAAAGATATGATAATTACAATTATTCCCTCTAATTCTTATTAAATTTGTAAAATTTTAGTAATTATGTTTAATTAATTAAATTTACTATTATAACTGATTCAATTGGTTTTGACTATTTTAACCTATATTATTTTAATTATTTAATTCAATATAGAATGAAAATTGGTTATTTTAAAATGATAATATATTAGATATGAGGTTTCCCATTGTTTTTAAAGGACGAATGCCTTATGTTGGGTGATATTAGAGATTTATTTTTATATAAAGGAAATAAGAATTGTTTTTTGGACACATATCTATGTTGAATATAATAATTTATTTATTACTTATAAGTGATCTAGATATTAACATTGATATGTGATGTGATATCATCCAGTGATAGATGATGAGATATGGGAGGGGATTCAGAAGGTTGTAGTAGTAGTTGGCCCATATGACAGTAGGATGCATAGTAATATACATTATGGTGTAAGGGATAGCACAAGAGATGGTGAAATAGGATAAAACATGGAATACCCATTGATGTGATGAATTTTGGGTTGATTTCATGTGATTGATTTAATTAAATGATTACGAGGCTGTGTTTCCTGATTATCTACAATCATTTCCCCACTAAACTAGGCATATTTATGTTCTTGGCTACAATCCATGGTTTTATGATAGGATAAATTCCAAGGGTACCTATAATTATATCATAAGGAATGTATTTCCTCTTTAAGGGTAACTTATATGTGTAATGAAGCAATTAAAATGGATTAATAATGTTTTGTAATGGATAATGAACTAAAGAACATATATCAACTATTTAATGGGAAATAAGTGATTTAATGAAATTCGTATCAATGTTTTTATGAAAATAAAATATATTGTTCGTAGAAATGGCATTCAAGGTCCAAATATATGTTATATGTTGTAGAATATAGAAATATTTAATGTTCATAATGCATGCAGTATACACAAGGAGGGTGTTTTCCCCCAACATTTTGACTGTGAGAATGGTTTGATGACTAATCTCTCTAGAACTAATTTGTTCTCTCTATAGTATTATATCATTTTATACACAGTTGTTAGTTTTTACCAAACATATTTGAATTGGGTTTTAATAGATTAATTTTATTTCAACGAAATTTTTCTCTAGATAAAGTATCCAAAGTATTATATTACGTTTGAAATGAATTGGATGTGTTTTATTGATGTATATTAATTAGTGCCTGGTCTATGATGTCTTGATGTATAATGTCTGATCTAAAATACACATAATATGTGATATCATTGATCTTGAATAATACTTTGTTACTATTTTGAGATGGGATAATGAGTTGATGTAATGCAAGGTGGCATACACAGTTCCAGTCTCTTTGGGATGGCTTATTATTGGACAGTGATGCCTTAGGATGTACCATGTTGGGAAATTGGAAAACATATGGGGATGTAATAGAAATTAACACGTATTTATATATTATTATTTTATGATATATTATATTGAAATCTTATTGAGAGATATCCATGGATTGGGAAGGGATATGGTATACCTATTTTAGTAGTTTGTATCATTTGTTGTTCATTGGGATTTAGTATGATATTTAATTTTTTCCATAAGAGGCTCCAAGTAGGATCCTTGTTATTAAACTATAATACTCACCAAAATTATATATAAAATTTTTCCCAATATTGAAAAACCATGATTGAGATTAAGAAGGATATTAACAGATAATTATTTTTTTATTGCATTTTTTCATTATGATTGAGGATGAGTTTACCTTTTTGGTACCTCTATTTTTATATTATGTTTTTTAGTACTACACGAAATTAATTGTATTCAAATGGGATTTAATTTATCTTCTTGAGTATGGATGTAATTATGAATCTATCTCATCTATGTCTTCTCCTAGTTTCTATTTGAGGGTAATGTATCCCATTTGTATGTGTGATTTACACTCCGATATATTATCAACATGGGGACTACTAGATCTGGGACTCATGTTGTCATTATTCCCCCTCTAGCATCATTGTCGTAGAAATGGTACTCTTTGGGGTGTGGGGGTCATGATACATAACTATTTTATCATTTCATATGAATTAACATCCATTTATATATTATACTTTTGGTTTTGTTCTAATTTAGATTTTTTTTAATATCCATTAATTCCAAATTCTTTAATCTCATGTTATGCATAATTATGATATTTTATTATTATAATATATATTATCAACTTCATCCCTTTTTCATCTCTATTTTTATGTTTACAATTTATCATGTTATGAATAATGGTGTTACACATTATATTTCAATAATAGTAGTATGTGTGGAAAATTTTATGGGAGACGTTGAAGACCTATTACATATTATTTATTTCCTTTAATAGTGGAAAATGTTACATTTGTCGATAAATTTAGAGACATTATCAGTTAAATGGTATTCATAACTCTCTAAATCACTAATACTAAAATATAATTTAAATAAATGTTATTAAATGTATTTTTTGTGGTATATAAATTATTGATAGTTATAATAGGGTCTCTCTTGTTAATTTCAATGTATGAAGGTAAAAAATGAATTTATTATAAAAGGATCATAGAGTACTATACTGTGGAATCATATTAAATTATTTAAAAATATTAAATCAGTGAAATAGATAAATAGATATTTTAGGATTGTAATATTGACAAATAATTTATCTACGTGATGTATAATATATAATATAAAATAGAAGACTAATTGATTCCAATATTGAAATAATGATCCCCAAGGAAGTGTTTAATATTTAATAGAATAGTTAAGTGTTAACTCCGAACCATAAATTGACCTTCACCATCAAGATAAAAAATAATGTTTAAAATAACTAATAATTCATGCTTTGTAATTGTGTAGGTAAAAAATATTTATTGGTATAAGAATTCAAAACATATATTATTCATTTGAGGGTTTTAATTTAAATGAATGGCTAGTCTTTCAATTATTATCTTCTAATTTAATAGTAATCGATAAAAATTATTCATCCCAAAATTTGAATGAATAATAATAATGGGAATTTAAGTTATATAAATAACACATTAAAAGAATTAAGATCATTCAAATCAGCATGTAATTCTAAAATATATTATAATATATTATAAATTTACTACCCCAGTTATTCTAGTTAATTATCCATTTAATTTGAGAACTAGTGATTTTGTAAATGCCTCCCGTTAATCTACTTCACATCATATTCAACGCAATTAACAATTTCTATATACAACCACTCTTATAACCATACAAAAATACTATGGCCCTATGAAATTCACCTATGCTTTTTGAGAAATAAATATTTTGAAATAATATTTTTTGAGACACAAAATATTTTTTTCAAATTGTGGATTATATTATTTATAACTTTTCATTTTTCTTAAAAGGAATATTTTCCATTCATACTCAAAAAACCCACCGCCTAAATCATATAATTCTTTCTCTTTATTTTATATAAATAAGGGAGGGAAAAAATTGATTATCACCTTGTCACCGCATTCTAAATATTTATTTATTTGTAACAGTTGAAAGGGATTTTATTTTTACATAACCAAATATAAATTTAATGGTTTAATGAATAATAATTTATTCATGAATACGTAAAATATAAATGTAGAAAACATTGAAATTTTCTATGAAATTCAATATTTCCAAAAGGTAATAAAATCAGTGAATATGGATGGTAATTAATTGGATTTCATGAACTACTATATAAGGACATGAAAATTTAATAATATCAAAATAATACCTTTGATATGTAATATATATCCATTTGAAAAACAATTGTGTTATATATCATCTGTTTTGATAATATATGATATGTTTCAATAAAATAGAATACGATGAATATCTTCTTTTTAAATTCATATTATATATTCCAAATTTGTAATATGTTTTCATATAAAAAAATATAATATTTATTTCCTTGAATTAAATCTATTGAAAATATTTTCAACCAAAATACAATTTTTTTATTCAAAACATATTCTTTTATACATATATTCTTATGTTAGAATGGTTTTTTTTTCATCTAATATAATTAAATAAATAAGGATTTTATCTAATAGATATTTTATCATAGTTTAAAAATTTAATAAATAATAATTTCATCAACACATAATTAATAAATTTGTTTTTTAATTTAATTAATTTATAAAATTGTAAAATCATTCTAAAATATGTAATTTGTTTCCATTTAATTTTTTTTATATTAATAGTATTCCCATGTAAGTGATATTTTTAAGATGAAAATGGTATTTGATATGAAATATAGATTCATACAATTTAAAAAAATATAAATACATTGAAAATCTAATGAACTCATTTCCCAACTCATACTAAAACCACTAGACTTCTCTTAACTTCATTAACACCTAATACATCAATAAATTACAAATTTAGAGAAATATCATCCCTATAACATATTCCTTCTAAAATATTCTCTTCTAATAGAGATAAAATAATTTTCATAGTAATGTTGGTCTAACTAAAGTGTGTAATTAGAAAACAAGTTTTTTTACGTTAAATTATTCTCAAATTATTCATTTCCTATAAATTAAAAAATCGAAAAGAAAAATCAATACAAGATAATAAAAAAAATATGCAGATACAAATCAAACAGAATAAAACCCTATCATATTTCTATAGGGATATTGGAGCTTTAAATCGAAATAATTAACAATAAAATTCAAAGAAACATGTTAAATATATAAATACCCCTCAACATGGGACCTAGTTATTGAGGGATTCCATAGAAATAAAAAAAAATATATGCAACCACACTGATCCATATCCACTGAATAAGAGGCCTAATGACCACAAAATAGTCATATCGATGATTTGCTATAATAATAATATGAGGAAAAAATAATAACCTTCTCTCAAAAAACCTAAACTATAAGGACACATACCATTCATACATAGATAATACATCTTGATATATGGATATTAATTATATATAATTTCAACTTATGTCATAATATTTTAGGTTTAGTATATTGGGAAACATCACATAATATAAAAATGATGATAATATATCTATATTTTTTCCAACATAAATCATCATAACTAGATCCATTATTAGACATATAATATATAATAAAATTATTCATAACATTTTTAATGGAAACATATGGGAACGATAGGATCAAATGAACATCTAGGGTAAACAAGGGAGTTTTCAATAATTATTTAAACATAACCTGACAATTAGGGTATAAAAACTTGATCTTATAATATTTGAAAACCATTCTCTGCATATAAAATATCATAATATAATATTATGGAATAAATCAGTGTCATGCATAATACATTAATCATAATGGAGTCAATGAAAATTATCCATGTGAACCTAAAATTGACATATAACCTGGAAACATTTCTAACACATAACAATAAAAAATAATTTCCTTAATCCTCAATTCACTTTACCATGATTATTATAGTGGAAGGGTTTAACTATCAAATCTATCATAGTAGTCAGGGTAAACACCCAAGACAATCAGAGTGGAAAAATTCTTTTACTGAATTGGGATCACTACTAATTTAATTCCTATTTATCACATGACATATCAAATTTTACCAAATGCAATTGAGGGATATATAGGTTCCACCCATCATGTAATGATAACCATTCATATGTGGTCCCTGAGATCCTAAAACCTTCATTATATTAAACCACTTGAAAATAAATCGGTTTTGAATTTACTTCATCATAGCATTAACCATTATATATAAATGGGATTTATAACCATCATGTAATTATGAAAATTAAACATCAATTTAATGATTAAACATTATATCATTGGATCATATGAAATGTAAATCATATTTGATTAAATGGTTTTATGACATTGTTGAATATAAAGACAATAAAACTATCATTAAACAATTCAAGAGGAAAACACATGTTCCATTTTAAAATAATTTATTCCAAAAACCATACCATTTTTAATAATAGGATTTTATTTCAAAACAATTATGAATATTTATAAAGGATCCTATACTATAAAAAATTAGTCATTACTAAAGGAAAATTCATTCATACATTATATGTTAATAAAACCCCATCAATAATTTTGCAAAAAATTCACAAACTACAATGTTTTTTAAATCACTAATGATTCTATTAAATTTTATTTAAAATTTTAAACATAGGTCAAAATTATATTAAATAAATCATAGGATAATATTAAAATCGTTTAGAAAACATTTTTTTGGAAACAATTGATATGGATGAAAAATGTTTCTCAACTAAATATGAAAATGAAGTTTTTATTTTATATAGAAACATTTAATTGGTAAATAGAGTGCTAAAGTTGATGAAAATGTAATAAAGAAAATTGGTTTTATAGGAACAGACAATAAGATATAAAAATTATGGTGTATCCTAAAAGTATTATCACAATATTTCATCATCATAACTTAATTATAAACAATCTGGTAAAATAAAGGGATTGTAACATAATATGCATACCTTGAGTTCTTTTTGATACAAAATTAATCTAACACCATTTATAATAAATATAAATTTATTATAATTCTATAAAAATGTCCTTTCAAAAATTCAAATATAATATATGATCTTATTGTAACCATTCGACACACACTTTTGTTATTAATTCACAACTAAAATATTCATTTCCTTATGACAAGTGTTTCGTTTTTCATGAGTATTTCAATATAGTAGATCTGATCAATATATAGTTTTCATAGATATATAATCTCAAGAATATTAATAGATATATAAATATCTTATATATTCAATAAATACATATGTATAGTCATCCATGAATGTAATAGATTGAGAAAGTATTACATTGATCATAGAGACGGTAGGCCACACGTTTCCATGGACACTGAATTAATTTTCAAAATATGTAATTAAATAAAGTAATATATTAATTAACATTATTATGGTAATTATTTTATCAAATATATCATATAAATTCATTAAAAAAATTTCACTACATTCCAAGAATAATATATATGAAAAATGAATCACATTGTGTTGTGGTGGTGGTAGTTTGCACGTAAGCACAAACAACATTATCATTTTCCAAACTACCAGATGATAAGTACGTAGATATTATATTATAATTTAAAAAATAAAAAATATTTCTTGATAATCATATATAATCATTAAAACCATCATAATACTGATAGATAAAACACGGTGATCGGAAATTGATTGTACCACTATGTGGGGATAGTAATTTATAGGTATGAACATTCGATGCTTTGACTACTCATTATATGTGAAGAAGGGAATATTTTGGGGTTTTCATAATAATAAAATAGTAATCCATATTTAGGAAACTGAATTTATTATTTTATGATAAATAATATTTAATTTTAGTTAGTAATGATGATTTGATAAGAGTCTATTTGTTTAAGGTTATTACTTCATCTATAAAAGTTATCCATTAGATATCCTCTAATAGACAGTATGGTTGATATTTTTGGAAGAACATAAAAAATATAATATGGACAGTAAAATTTAGAAGAGAAATTTTAATAGATCGTTCTATATATATTGATTATTTTATTGTAAATATATGAAGGAAGAGGCACTATTTTATAATTGAGGTTAGGGGAACAGTTGTTATTTCTCAATATATTAAATAATATTAAATTAATTATAAAGACAAATTCCACATAATATCCACTTATAAGAAAATAAGTTATAATAGGGGTTTGTTTTCATAAAAAAATGGTAGACAAATTTTAGTGTTATTTAAAACCTTATCAATTTGATTGATCCTTATTAAACATAATTCAATTTAAACTACTGTAACATATTATTCAATAGTAAAGGGTAGTAACTTTTACATATAAGGAAAATAAATCCACATAAATTACCATTTCATCACATTTATTTAATATAATATCCAACTTTCACTATCTATTTTTTTAATTATTTTTAAATAATTTAATAATATATGTTTTAGATAAATTATAAATAATATCAAATTCGACCATATTCATTTAATTTGACTTAAAAAAAGGAATAGATATAATTTGGACAAAAATTTTAAATGAATACTAAATTTTCATAATCTATTATAAACGTTTTGTAACACTATTAATTACTCAAATTACATAAAATTTAATATTATCAAAATATATTATTTTATTATTCTGTAAATTGAATAATTACCCTTTTGGTGTTGTATTAGTATATAAGGTAATTATAAAATCCCTAAAAATAATGAACAAATTACGATCGTGATTATAATTTCATTTTCAATAAAATTAAAATTATTTTTCATTAATAACTTGTATTTTTATCTACATTAACACATAATTTATTTTTAAAACTCAGAGCATGACATTTTTTAAATTTCATTGTTTTAAAAATTATAGAAAAATTAGTAATTGAAAAGTATCCACTAAACTAATCCGTTTAATGAATAACATGATAATGATATAATTATTTTAATCTTAACATAATTAGGTTGAAACGTATGGCATTATAGCTCAGTATTTACTAAGATTAACCAAATTTACCCTTTACTATGTTAAGAAAATTTACCATATTTAAATTTGATATTAAAAAAAAATAATATTGGAATATTTAGAAAATATAAAACATTTATTTCTAAATATATAATTCATTTTATCTAGTTCAATTACTTTTAGAAAAAAAATATTTAATGTGAGAAAAATGTTAGAGAACTATATTCTAAGATGAAATTTTTTAAACATAAATATGAATTTAATATTATCTTATTCCTAGAAAAATATTTACATTTTTTTTCATAATAATCCATCAAGTAAATAATATATATTTCATTAAAATAATTCACTGAATTTTATTAAATTTATTTTTAAATATAAAAATAAATTATAAACATGAATGTTGTTTTTTAGAAATACTGTTATTTTTATTTTCAAATATTTTTTTATTATAATTTTATGGCTACTAAATAATTTATTTACTAAATTTTTAGCATATAAATTATCCATAATTTAGATTTCACTATTCATTCTTTTCAATCCAATGGTTATGAGATAATTGACACATAATAATTAAATAATGTTAGTGTGTTTGTCTAAACTTGTTGGTGAAGGTAGTCTATGCTATCGATGAAAATTACATTATTTAAGGAGAAATGTTTAAAAAAATTACATTAGAAATCTCTAAAAATAAATTTATCTCATTATATTTATCTCTCTCATAGATACAGTTAGGGATACAGCAATATCGTCACATTCTCAGTTACCCACATGGCTTCTTCAAATTTTCATTTACAGCACAAAATGTTGATAAGGAGAATTGACATGATTCATAAGAAATTATCTACATGATTCCAATTTTTTTTCTATATTTATACATAAGAAATAAGTTCCTCGGGTGGTAGAACCTCTATGTTCATTTCATGTGATAGATTAGGAATTTATTTTCAAAGGAGAGATACGTGGAACAATTATAACTTTACGGTATATTTCGTGGAAGCTCCAATAAAAAATATATTGTATCTATAAAATAAATAATTTCAAATTGCCTAATATACCTAGGGATTAGATTTCCATTATTTTAAAATCTATTCACCCCATTATTTGTAGATTCTATTTGGAATACCTTGTCAGTCAATACAAAATCATGATTATTACGCATAATTTAATCACAACTTTTTTTCCTCTATGATCTATTCATATATAATGTTGAATGGATCAAACCAACTCTATTATTTAATTATATATATTGAATCCCAAATACATTATATCACCATAATATTTCTATAATATTTATGGTATACACTTCCAACTATAGATGTATTCAAATAGATTCAACTGCATGTTTAAGTGAAAACTATTTTGTTGTAAGAAAATTCCTATAAGGGAAGGTGTTGATCCAAACTAGCATTAAAATACATATAAAATAATCTCAAAATATAATATATTATTTTAGTTTTACTCCAATACATTACATCATTATGATGGTGATATGCGGTGATGACACTTATATCCATATCCAGATCATACTGAAGACTTCTCAAAAACATAAAAAAACATTAGATCCTAGTCAGATACAACTGGAAGTGGTACATCATGTAATAATACGACATCCATAATTTATATCTGATTATGTTTATGAAGAGGGAAATATTCTCTAATATAAAGGATAATTTGTTTCTTCATAAGGTTATAAAAACATCTAAAATTGAATTATTCCTATTCGATGGTTCGGATAGTCAAATAAAAAAATCCATGTTATTGTTATCCCATTTCCATTGTGCTACAATTAATGGGTATACTATACCATTACAACTCCCAATCTAAGAATTAACATCTTTATTAACCACGAAATGAAAAAACACTTCCATATCTATCATCATTCCATCAAATCAAAAAATAATCCTTTAAAACTATATATATCATCATACTTCAAGGATGAGTTGAGAATGACGAGCTATGAGCTTCATCCAATCATTCCTTCTTCCCGTTTGGAATCAAAGATACATAGTTACATTTTTGGATCTATATTATTCCATAAAAACAAATGATGAACTAATAAATATTTATATCCGAATTTGGTAGCTTTATATCTTCCTTCTATACCAATTTAAAATTTACATAGATATATGGTTTAATACTTATTTTAGTATAATACAATTTCTCCCTGTTCAATCAATATTTCGTGATCCACAATTTCATATAAATGAAATATTTGATCATTTTTTATCCTCACCATATATAAGATATCATGATCCTTTTATCATAGAAAATCTACTCTCTCAATCTATTCCCTAGGGTGGTTATGTATTGAGTAGTCATAATCCTTAATCAAATACAATCATCATATTTAGATAATGATCACTTGTTTATAGTGAAAATATTATTTCATACTTTTTTATCAGTATATATGTCACATATTTCTCAATATAGATAATTCCTCTATATCATTAATTCAAAAAAATTGTAGTTAACACCAAATTATGATTTTATTAATCATTATCTTGTTACATCAATTTTTTGAGGCACTTGCTAAACCAATATCGTTTTACATGAGGGTTAATCCTAGGTAATTCAATTGATGTATCACTATAAATTAAGAACCCTCCTCTAATGTAGGGTATTGTAAACACATGTGTGATAACTCTCCTTCCCTCAAATAAATTAAATCATTCATCACATTCTTCCATCCAAAGGAACATTTCTTCCATTCAAATAAACATATTTAGTGTATTCGACAACCATTAATGATCCCCCACAATGTATCTAAAATATTTATCCAAACCAAGAAAACTATTTATCACAGTCATTTTTTTCATTCTAGGCCAATGTTTGAGAAATCATTTCTTTCATTGGTTTACTAATATACCCATACCTAATATTATATGAACCATGAATGTTATTTTCCAAAAAGAAATTTCAAACATTGTAATTTTTTAAAGGTGATTCGTCATTATGTTTTTCAAAAACATTCCCAACTAATCATCATGATCATCTATTCTATTTGAATAAATAAAAATATCATATATAAAAATTACCTAAAACAGATTAAGGTAATATATAGAGACTCAATTTCTTAAATCAATGAATATAGTATAGGAATTAGTAAGAAAAAATGTATTCAATATAAATTCATTTTGTCTATAAGATGTAATTTTTTTCATAGTTCTTCCTCCCTTCTTTGCCCTCAAATGATGATATAGTGGATCAAGATCAGTCTTCTAATTGTATTGAACGCAGTGAATTTGATCAAATATTTAATCAATATGGGTAGATGATACTTTTTGATAACATTGAAGTTGATATGTTTCCAATAAGAAATTAAGAGTCCCACTGATCCAAATTTCATCTAAACAAATAAAATAGTTTCACCGTAATGTTATACAATTTAATGAATGAATCCCTTGTCATTATTCTCATAGAGTTTCTTCATAAATTATTTCAACTCAATTCATAAAAAATATATATTTTTACCTCCAAAATATGTGAAGCACTGGGTATAAGTTATATTTAAAACTCAAATTCATGATTTGGTTGAATATATGTGAATTTTATCACAAATAAAATACTAAACCCATGCTCAAAAATTGTATCTTTGATGATAAGTTTATCACAAAAGTTATGAATTGAAATCAACTTTTGAATTTGGCTCATGACACATATAATGGATTTAATTTGAATATGATGTTCAATTTTTTCATTAAACTAATAAGGGGTCATATTATAGTCTTGAATATCATATGTAACATAACATCCAAGGTAATTGATTTCATATTTATGTAATTAAATTCAATAAAATATGAAAATGACATAAAATACATCTAGGGAATTATTGATATGAATTTGAAAAAAATAATCACACACACTTCAACCATAGAATAATTGTACTCCACAGATGTGATCATCATGATATTAGGGTTTTTATATTATAATAAAAATATATAATTTTTTAGGTGATACTATAATACCAACATAAGAGTATTTAGATATAATAGTGTGGGTATATCCAAAATAAAATAAGACATTATTAATTATAGAGTGGATGGTACACGTACCTTTAACTATGTCAATATATATATATCCTATTAAGTAATACTGATTCCATCATATTTACCTTTTTATATAGGCTTAATATTAAGATAACATCTTCCATCATCACTGTCAATCATAATAGGGCACTGTTTGTCTTATAGTCCCCCACTCTAGGAATTGAAAACACTAGAGTGTTGTTGCGGTATTTTTTTTGCAGTCTCTTTATTCAACATATTATGAATCTTATTATCATTACAATAATATTAGATTCACTGATGAGATTAATTATAAATAATGAATCATTTACTAGTTCCCTTAAGACAATTTTAATTATTTTTACATGAAACATTAAAGGATGAAGGAAGGATCATCTTCATTTCTCTATGTTTTTTATTATTTATTTTAATTTCTATTTTTCTAATCCTATCAAAAACATGAGATTGATGGGCAAATACAATATATATCTCCACCATTATTGCACAAAAAATGACTTTTATATGGATACTAAAGTCTATTATATCTATATCCTTTTAGAGACATTGTTTTAATCCCCTACATAATTTTTCATCTTTACTTTCATGTTGGATTTTAAATCAAAGTATGTACCTCACAAATCATGTAAAATTTTCCTCCCAAGTCCTAATTCATTCATAATCTTTATTATTTATGTCAACGAAGTCATCTATATTTTTAGTTTAACAATATTAGGATTTTACCAATTGGAAAATATGCTTTTAAATCCACCCCACTATATAGATTATATTTGTCATATTCTCTTATGTTTTGAATAAGATTCCACCACTAATCTATTTCACTATCCAAACAATATATTTCCAAAATAACTTTCTCATGTTCTGAAAATGGGAGAATTGAAAAAAAAATTAGTGTTAGAGATCCATTTCATTGAGACGAGTGGATCTATGGACCAACTAAATTGTGTGGAAGTTACCTAAAAAAGAGTCAACATTACAATTTTTATCCATTTCTCATTTGTAATCTAAGCATGATTTATAGATTTTTGATAATTGTCTGATCATAAAAAATCATTTCTTCAATATAGCTCCCATAAAGTTTAGTTACTTAAGAGGAAATAATTACAATTTCCATCACTTTTAGAATTATCCCAATTCCTTATTGTTCAAGCAATTAAATAAATAAGAAAATAAACTGTGAGAAACAATAATAATGGTTAGAAACCACAAAATCATGAAAAATAATTTATATGATTTTAAAATCATGATGTCGTCTTCAAGGAAACCATATTTTGATCCATGTTCATTCATGATCACTGGTAAAAGAATAATATTTTATCCAAAACATAGATATATCCCAAGATTTCGCACTATTAATTTCTCTTATTTGTTTATAAATACTTGATAAAAAATCACAAATACCAAATATAATTACCAATAACATTCATACAAAGATAGTAGTTATTAATAGATGTATATACATTATAGAATATTTTTACCCACACCCCAATTTGTTATGTATAATATCATTGTATACATTGAAATAAAAAAAACTAGTTCATAGAATATATATATCATCTACCGCTTATTTCTTCATAACTTGAACCCTTCTTAGGCAAATAATACTTATTACCTTTATCCACAAAATATGGAAATGAATCTTATAAATAGTAAGCATAGATGTCCAGTAAGGGTAAAAAATGGAGATATTATTGATCATGTATTCATAACATAAGAATTGGTATATAATAACATGATCGTAATGCTAAAAATCCATACTATGAATATCAAATATCACAATCACATGTCCTCACATAAATAATGGAAGTTCACGAGACATGAATAACAAGTGAATACTAAAACATAATCCCTGAGAGAATATAATAGATATAATACATGGAATTTTTAATAAACATAAGCATACAAATTCATTTCCATTATAGTCACGTCTCTTTTCAAATACTACTATAGTGAAATTTTATCTCTTCTAAGACTATCATAGTACTTAATATCGAATTCCAAGACTTTCATAGTTGGTGAAGTCCTAAACTAAAATCCATTCATTCTTCATTGTTACCCTTTCCATATCATGGGATATCAATATTTCCCCAATTTATTGGAGTAAGATTGTAATATCCCATATTTTTCTAGTCAAACGACTCATTTAATTTTTCATTAAACATATTTTTGGGATTCCCATTATCGTGGGATATTAGTGGTATAGTCTTGTTCATATATGTAGATCATTTTTTTGTAAAAATTATAAAAGGTTCATTTATTTATATTTTTTTAATTAATTTATTAAAGGTATAAACATGTTAAATATGTTTACATGGGTTTTTAATGCTTCATAAGTATTTGGAGGTGTTTTTGGATTTTTGAGGAAATGGTCTTAAAATTATCCATAGAAAAAATTCACACCATGTAAATGTTTTAATGAAAATTTAAATACCATCATACAATAGTCATGAAATATTTTTTATGTGATTTTTTATATGTAATTAACTAAATTAACATCATGTATGTGTCAATTTGTGTTAAAATTAATCTTATGTGATGAGTTTTTCACTACCTCCCTTTCCAAATAAATAACCAATGTGTAAATTTATTAAATACTATGTAAATTTATTACACACTATGTAATAATTGAACCATTATTTTTATGTTTGTCATGTGGATGAAATTTTTTCATTACATTGGTGAAGTGTTTCCACTCTCAAACTTGGGAAAATTAAGGTTATTTTTTGTACCCTTTTCTCCCTTATAGACATCCATGTTGGGAAAACCAGTAACTTTTTAATTTCTTCATTTAGGTTTTCCCTTCTCTCCCTTTCTTCATTGGACATTCTAGTGTACTATTCTTACCAAGGTATTGATGGTTTTTTTTTGATTTTATGTGATCTAGTATCTTAATTGAGATATTTTCACCTTCTTTCATTATGTTGTGTTCTATTGGAAGTAACATGTTAGTCACCAGTTATTGGTATGGGGTCTAAATCCTAACAATATGGTCAATTTTCAATTTCAATATATATATGAAAATTTCTGATTTTAATGACCTATGTGAATAATATTTTACTATTTTTATTTAATAATGAAAATAAAATTTTATATTCTATATTAGATCCCTTTGGAATCAATTTATGAAAGGACACGTCTTATGGGCATAAGATGCATGAGTGGAGCTTTCAAAATTATTAACGGGAAATTGATTACATATTCTAGAGTATTACATGTGTTCTATTTTTTTATTGATTTATATTCACTTTGAATTATATACTATTTTATTATTTGAAAAATGGGTAAATTGAATTTCATAGGGTAAATATACATTTTTATTGTTCACTCATATGTTATCATATTGGGATATTCATGTTGTTGTAATATGTACTTGTGATACATGTTTAAATTCTTATATACTAGTATATGATATGAAACATGGTGAGATACTTTTACATAGGTATATTCCCTATCAAATGTTGAGTATATTATATATAGGGTAATTCCCTAAAAAATGTTTACATTCTTATAAATTGGGATGTGGCATGGCATATGCTGAGATGATCACACACGAGTATACAACCCCATGAAAATATTAGATGCATATATTCTGGGCTAGTTCCTAAAAATTTCAAACATGTTTTTCTATCAGTCTTTTATGAATAATTTTTTATATGATGGTTATAAGGTTTTTTTGGAATAGACGTTCTATATTCTCAAAGATATTCATGTATGATGTTGAACAAGGTTTATGTTGTTTTTTATATATCGTTGAATTAATTAGTACACCTATTTATAATATTATATCATGAACTTATTATTAGTCAAGCTAGTGTAGACTTGGTGGTGTAAATATACTAATTTTTATTATCAACCTTTTCAGGACACCTTTTGTTAGCTAATATGATTACAAGGTTGTTGGTTCAAACAAAGGAAATGATAATTTTTGTTGACATTATTTCATGTAGGATGGGATGGAGTTCTGATATGGTTCTGATATGGGGTTCCATAATGGATCCTTTTTTGTTTAACATTTTTCGTCAATTAATATATTAGTATTTATTTCAATTAGAAATTTTTATATATTTCACCAAAAAATTACATTGTTCTTCATTATTGGTATATTGGTTTATCCATTATTTTAACATTAGGTAATATTGTATCCTCTATATCAATCACATTGAATTTTTTACAAATCTTACTTCCACATCAATGAAACTCCATACCATGAGTTATAGACTCCCCGCTATAAATATCAAACCCCTATTACTCTTTGACACCCTCAGGAATATTGGGAGGAATTCTTATGTTCTCATAAAAAACCCTTTTTGGCCACGTGATAGAGTTCAAGATTTTGGAATGTTACAATGTGGTATCGAAGGGGAATATTTTATATTATATTTCTTTTATATTTCGGAAATGTATAAAAACACTGGTATATTTTGTAACTCTGAAATGATATTGTGTATGAGATTTCCAATCCCATGTATGAATGAAAATCATAGTTCCTTGGGATGTAATTTCTTCATGATGATCGCCTGTTATTGTTTGATGTTATTTCACCTTATGTAACCCATATATTGTGTGAGGTTATTGTTTCTTGATAGTTATACTCGTGGTCTAGTCTGGAAATAGATTAGTCTACATGGATCATGATAGGAACAAAAAGATATATAATATCATGAATTGTTCATGATAATGACATATTATTATGCATGTGATATATTTCCTTTGTAGACTCTGATATGGAATATCATTTATACATGATAAATGAAATAAAAGAATGATTACATTATTCTAAAACATACATTAAAACTTTTTTAGAGATATCGAGCATTTTTTGTTCTCATATGTATTCACTTTTTGTTCCTGACTTTTTAATACCATGTGTTATATGGGTTGGTTCTACCTTCTAAGAAAAATTAATCCACATAATTTTAAAACTATTTTACATTAGAGTGGAAATAATAATGCTCTTAACATGGTTTAGATGGTTCAACCAATATTCACATTGGATCAGATTGATATTTAGATTTGTGACATCGTCCCCACGGTCATGTTATCCATTGGATGGTCGAAAAAACATACCATTCTGTTGATATGTGAGATAATTATAGAGGTTCTCCTGCAACATTCACATACATTCATTAGGTATGGATTCCCATTAGGGAATATTTGATATATTTATTTAGTTATGAAAATCATCAATCACCCTAAGACAACCATGTATAGGAGGGTGAATTTTGTTGCATTCATGATTCAGGATCCTTCTTAGCAATGGTGGGATATTATAGATCATGATAGATAGGGAAAGGAGTTTTGTTAGAATTAAATTCAATTAATATAATCTAGGAAATTTTGTCCTAGGATATTTATGGATGAATATGATCATGATTTCATGATTGTTTAATGATGGAAATATCAGTACTAGCCTATGTTATAGGTTCCTCCAACATGCATGATTTTTCCCAATCTCTAGAAGCTGGTGAGATTGATTGGTAAATGAGTTTTCATTATTTTACTAACTATGTGATTAGTTATGAAATGAACATTATTCATTTGATAAATTTTTCATATGGGATGAATCATTACCACATCATCGAGCGAATTTGGACAGAGGCCTCATCAATGGGATATGCGTTTCCAATAATACGAAGTGGTGTCTCTTCTTATGGAATATAGAATTACTGATATGATAATTTTTTCAACGGAATAATTGGTTAGAGTAGTAAGGATAGTGGAAAACCATATTAGTAATCTGTCCCTTGACCATTATATCAATGAGACTTGTGTGTCCACAAGATAACAATGTTTCATACATTGCAGTTGAGTGTAAAGTATGTGGATGAATGAGGTATCTATAGATTCATTATTGGAACATTCCATAGTAGAGCCTCCAGAATAGAAAGTCAAATTAGAATATATAGAAGATAATTATTTCATATATATATATATATATCATTGTGTTTCCATAATTTTAATCATCAAAATGTCGATGGTTTATTATGGTTTAGTATAGAATATTGTAAATTGAACCTGATGATTGTTTGGAGCAAGTACCATATTACATACATCAATGTTCTCTTTGATCATATACATGGTTTAAAAATATTCTCTGATAATGTTTTGTGATATAGATTGTAACAGCCTGAGATTTTATGAAAAATATTCTTTTTAATTTTATTAATGTCTTGTGTTGTACGCTACACCAAAAGGATCTTGCACAACACGCATCCCTGACTTGCCTTGCATTACACGCAATCGCAACCTTCCTCGATAGCGTGTGTAGTACGCAATACTGAGTTTCACGAAACAACAATATGCTATTAAAATATTATTAAAACTAGCCGTTATGAATGTAAATAACCACTTTTTAAATTTTAGAAAATTTATCTCTCAAAATGGACTTCATTTTTGGATTCGGAGTATCGAATTTAGCCTAAGGTGATATTTTGGTACTTTTCGGATAACTTTCATATTCTGATGAATAGTGAAAATTACTAAATTATAATTAAAAAAAACTTTTTTAATCGAAATAATTAATAGTGATAAATTATTAATTTGAGTGGTTTTAAATTATATTTAGAATATATTTTTACAATTTAATAAAATGTTGGTCATTGGTTGTAATTTCACATTTAAACCAGATATAATCAAGTGTCAATCTTTTGATAGATATTGTTTCTTAAAAACACGCTATTTGTTTTAACAGTGGGATTTAATTATAAAATTAATTAATGCAACTTCTATGTTATGAATTTGGTAAAATAGACTTCATTTTTGAATTCTGAATATGAAATATATCTTAGGATGAAATTTTGGCATTGTTCTGAAAAACATCAATTTTTGATGAATAGTGAAACTACTAAGTGGTAGTTAAAAAACTGAATTTTTTATAAAACTTAATTTTACCGCTTCTGTGAATGGAATTTCAAAAATCCGAGAGACACGGTTGATGTGAGTAAGTAAAATGTGGTTCAATGAGATGAAAATAATTTTTGGTGAATAGTAACTTTTTACTTTTATTTACCACGGTTAAAAGTAAATTGGGTAATTAAGGGTATGAATGATATTAATATTACCCTAAAACATGTCCTAATTCTATTGGAAAAGTGTATCTCGACCAAAAACAACCTTAAGTGTAAAATGTTATCATTTAGGCCCACTTGGATTAGATTAAGACATTTATTATTATTTAATTCAAAGAAGAGTTAAAGAAGTTAAAATCAATGTTTATTTACTAAAACATATTTAATATAGGGTTGTACATAATATAAATTCGATTGTAAATATTCATTAGAAATATAAAACGGTTTCCTACATAATGGTATTTTATTTGTAATTTTTAGACATCAAATAATTTAATTTATTTATGACACAAAGATGATGCCGTAATTATCTTATTTATGAAATATTGACATAATTGATGTTATAAACACCAAAATAAATGTAATTTGAGACTTGTTATTAAATCCACTAATTTTCTAGGTTACTATGATATATTAGTGTTGATTTAATCAACTTTTTTCGAACATATAATTCTGTTATGACTTTCACAAAAATCATATATCAAATAGTGTCAAAATTGAAACAAAATAGTTTTTAAATCAAATATTATATTATTAATTGTTATTTTATTCCTAAAAATCTAATGTTCGGCAAAATGACTTAGATAAGGATATATGTATTAATAATAAACAATTTGGGGTTCGTTTGGCATGTTATAGTAAGTGTATTAACCATATAGTGAAAGAAAACAAAAAGACACCGTAAAAGTTAAATTATTTAACTTAGAGTTAAATCTAATTGATAAGGTTAAAATAATACCCTAACCTTGTCTAAATCCTATTGGATGATATGATTTCGACCTGTCCCCACTTTAGCTTCGAAATAAGACCCTTTGGAACCATTATAAACCGATTTTGACTTTAATATAAAATAATATTTTGAGGTATTCCTATGGTGCCCCTCTCCTCCCTTATAAAAGGACACCTCCTCCCCCTCCTCCTCACACCAATTTGAGCACTCAAGCTCGGCCAACCCCTGCCAAAATCTCTTCTCCACTTCCATAGAAACATCCTAGAGGTTCTGGTCTTCCTCAAAGACCAATTTTAGTGCCCTAATAAGAGGTCTCAAAGAGGCGCTTCAAAGAAGAGGTAATTACCGTTACCAATTCTTTCATCTTTATTTCTTCTTCCACTTCTTCTTCGTAGGTTGTTTCATTATTAAGTAATAACATCAGTATCACTCATATACTGATATGTTATTATAAGTATGAAACAATCCTATTTCACCATCTATCCATCCTACGGAAAAAGAAATCACCGCGCGTGCGTACGTACGGAATACCGTCTCCACGCCGTGGTGTAATCTATTTTTCACCACCACCTTACATGGATGGGTATAATGGTGTAAAGAATAACTATACATAGTTATTACAAAATCATATTGATTCTGATATATTGTATAATCCTCTCCAATTCAATTCAATATTTATGGAAATGATATCATCGCTCGTGCGTACGTACGGACTACCGTCTCCACGACGCGATGAGATTCATTCTCAATGTTAACCATTTAAGATTGATTATAAAGTATATATAAGAAATAATAATGAAATATATGACATTATAAAGCTACTGGATTCATGTATATATATATATGTATGTCATCTACTTACTTCCATTCAAGACAATAAGGAAAGGAAAACAGCGTTCATGCGTACGTACGGACTACCGTCTCCATGAACGGTGTTTTTCATTCATTTATCTATCTATTATATATATATATATACTGAATATATATGATATATAAATCATATTTTATATTCTGGAAGTAAGTAAATCATGATATAAGTAATAATAATGTCAAAAACAACAAGTCAAAACACCTACGATAAATGAAACGTATTTACCCAAAACGCTTCTTTGACATGGAATTTACAAAAGAACGGGTAATATAATGTCATAAGTGAACCATATATGATATCATAACAATGAATACGATTCTGTAATAAGTCAATGACATTATTTATATCATTATACAAGAGGTTCGGACACATACGACACAAATCAGACCTAAGGTAAGGAAAATATCACAATCTCATTTTTATCCGAGATTGTTTATTCGTAAGTATTTACTGGGGTGTATTTTATCATCCACATCCATGTTTCATCAATATGTAATATTATTTCCATCCACCTACAATTGTTTAAATCCATTTTTACCCTTCGGTGAGTTTTTAGTAAAGAATATGAATGGAATCTTTTGTCTTTTTTCGTACGAGGTACTTTTTGACTTTTCCGACAAAAGTACGAAGAATGTTTTTTTTAACTTATACGGCATGAATGGATTTTTAAAACATTGTTTCCAAGAAGTTCCTTTACAAGTTTTTAAGATTATTTGTAATCAACTTCTTTTAAATACATATGACATGTTATGAAAGGAAAAATGTTTTTGAAGAAGAAATGATATTTTCCTCAAGAATGGAGTTCAAAAGTTTTATCAAAATTAATTTCCATCTCAGATAATATAGGGTTCTGTTTTTATCCCTGTTATTACATTGATTTGATTATATTGTGAGGGAATTATATTTATTAAGTCATTTACCTTATATGGTTTGTTTTATGATGTCACGATGTTTCAATAATCCCATTTTTGTTACATGTGTTATGCGATAATGTATGATTTATGATTATGTGGCACACATAAGAAAGGATTCATTATAATATGGGTGGGACCTATATCTCCCTCCAATGCATTGGGTAATGATTTTATATCTCATGAGATAGACAGGGCTGGAACGGTAGGTTATACCGGTTCAGTGAAACGGGACTGAAACGACGGTTACTCGATTCAGAAAGGGACTTTGTCCACTAAGATAGTCTTGGCAATGAGTCTTGACTAACAAGAAATTATTCTCTATGATTATGTGTGAATTCCACAAAGTATCATGTTTTAAGTTATGATTATTTTGATTACATTTCACTGCCATGATTTACCCCATGTTATGAAATTATGATCTCTTTTGCAGGTTAAGATTTCCAAAAGTTATGTGCTTATGTATATGATGTGATTGATATTTCTTTTGTTTACCCTTACTGAGCATTTGAGCTCACCCTTTTATGTTTTCTTTTCCCCAGGATATAAAGAAAGGTTTTAGGTAAAAAAAGGAAGATCTTTATGGGAGATTTTGAAGATCTTTCACCACTATTAGAAGATTATATTCCGAGTTTCCAAAGACACTAAACTATTACGATCCTTGTGTGTGTGTTTTTTGTTATGTACTAAGTATTCCGCAAATGTAATGTAATGTCCATGTACGTCAAGCTTCGGGTCTCTACAGTTGGTATCAGAGGAAAGGTTTAGTCAGCCTTTGGAAACTAGGATGCGAAAACGTTAGTGAGATCCCTAGAGATATTTCTACGGTATGTCTAGGGATGTCCCTAAGGTTAAGTATACGTATAGGTTATAGTACTAGAACTACGCTAACGATCATAGAATTAAACCTAAGATGTTAGATATTGAAGGTACTTCCCCTTTATTATGTTGCTTTCCCTAGCATGATTTTTGCCTCTCACACTATTCTTTTTGGGTTTTAGACGATGGATGGAACCCGAAGGAACCGTGTTGATCAATGCAATGGACAATGAAATGATTGTCCTCCTGAACAAACAAATGTTATTGGAGATGGAGTGAAAAATCTTATTGATATACTTACACAAGCTATGAATCATTCTGTACTTCCAAATGAGCAGAGAAGGGAACAATATTCTATTGAGTCCTTCATGAGGAAACGTCCACCTTCTTTCAGTGGGTCTTCTGATCCACTTGTTGCTGAACAATGGATCAGTACCACTGAAAAGATATTTTCAGTTCTTCAATGTTCTGAACATGATAAAGTCATCTTAGCAGTATATCGTTTGGAAGGTGAAGCTGATCAATGGTGGAATCTTATCAAGAATACAAGGCAAAGAGATGAAATTGAGTCCATGGAATGGGACGAGTTCAAGAACTTATTTTTCAATAAGTACTTCCCTCGTATTCTTCAAACAAAGATGGAGAAGGAGTTTCTTGAACTAAAGCAAAAATATGATGAATCTGTTGGTATATACGAAGCGAATTTTACAAGACTTGCAAGGTATGCATCTGGCATTATCATCCAACCTGAAAGTAAAGTTGATCGATTTTTCAGTGGCTTAAAACCAAGTCTTCGAAGGGCATTAGCTATAAGAGACTTCAGTAGCTATGAAGAAATTGTGCGTTGTGCTATCAAGGTAGAAATGGAAGTTGGTGTTACATATCCATCTCATGGTTTTGACGAAATATGGAGTTCAAGGAGAAATCTCAGAATAATGGTGAAAAGTAGATGAATGTTTCCTTATGCACAAAGTGTGGAAAGAAGCATGGTGGAGATTGTCTTAAAGGGACTAGAAAATGTTTTAAGTGTGGAAAAGAAGGTCATCGAGCAGCTGAGTGTCGAAGTAATGGAAAACTGGGTTTCTAATGATGTGAATAAAGAAAACACTGCAGATAACGCACCACCAACACTTCAATGCTTCAAGTGCAAGGAAATGGGGCATAATGCTAATAAATGCCCTAATCCAAGGGTTAGTGATGATCAACATGAGCAACCACTTAAGGTAAAGGAAAAGGGAAGTCACATGCGATCACTATTGGCGATGTTGAATATGACAATGATGTGGTGGAATGATTAAGTGTTTATGTAATGGGATTCCAAAATAATGTTGTATATAGTATCATGGAATATTGGAATATTTATGTTTTGGTCTATTGTGGTTTTCAATAATTTTATGGTACCGGTAACCATGAAAAGTGATTGAGACATTTTTGGTAAACAGATGATATGAGCATAATGAAGGGATAAGAAGAAAATGAGATGTTTGATTGTATTCATGAGCTCATGATTGATATAAGGACTAAGTGATATCATTGTTTGAGTATATAGAATTTTGAGGATTTTGGTATGTGGAAAGTGTTAAATTTTAACTGCATTCATGTTTTCACTAAGGTATTCAAGAGAATACATGATTAAGGAATTTGAATGTTTGGAATGTGACCATTAAAACATATCTTATGATATATGGGGATCGACGATGGTGTTAAATCTCTGGTAATCGTTTTCACTATGTTATGAGAGTGGACTGTAGTATTATGGATAAGGCTAAAGATTGGAATGGATTATGTTGGACATAAGTTAGTATTGTTTAAGGATAGAAGTTTTCTAGATATTATTGATGGGATGTTATAGTAATATAGTTTTAGAAAAAGGACAACCTGCAGGACGGGCGACAACCCATCACGTCGGACAAGGCTGTGGAAATCGATCCCACAACCGAAGTGCGACTGGCCTTTATCGCCTACCACTGGCCTACAGGAAGTCCCTATTTAGTAGAAACTAGTTTTATTATATTAATCTGTATGACATATGATGTATAAGTCCATTTTAGGAACCATATATGATTAATCTCACTATAGATCGACTTATGTATATAATTTTTTTTTTCTATCCTTTTGTTTGAGACAGATGGAATGACCCGTAATTCTATCACATGATCTACTAACACTTCACGAATAACAAATTCAACTTCATTTATTTAAGAGATGAAGTGGAAATTGTTAAAGGCACGAACAACAGTGAGATTGTACCAAAATAAAGTAAGTATTTATTCTAATTCAAATTCTTTAACATTAGGGAAATGATCTTGAAAACCAAAAATGTTGTCCTAGTGATCTTATATCTGATGAATCAGATGGTACCTTAGATCGTCACAAATTTATGGCTTTGTGATTGCTGGCTTTTCCATAGCCATGTTCTCTACCACTCACCATCAGAACATGATGGTTAGATTTCTCTTCCATATCAATATTTTCACCTATGTGGAAACCCAGTGACTAGTTTATTTGGGTAACCGTTACGTTTCATACTTTTGTTTTTAAATATTGGTTTTGATATTCCTTTTTACGATGTGGGTTTCTATTAAAGAAACTTTGGAATAGTAATCCATTTATAACCCCGACGAATTTCGAGGGCGAAATTCATTTTAAGGGGGGTAGAATGTAACAACCCGAGATTTTATGAAAAATATTCTTTTTAATTTTATTAATGTCTTGTGTTGTACGCTACACCAAAAGGATCTTTCATGACACGCATCCCTGAATTGCCTTGCATTACACGCAATCACAACCATCCTCGATAGCGTGTGTAGTACGCAATACCGAGTTTCACGAAACAACGATATGCTATTAAAATATTATTAAAACTAGCCATTATGAATGGTAATAACCACTTTTTAAATTTTAGAAAATTTAGATCTCAAAATGGACTTCATTTTTGGATTCGGAGTATCGAATTTAGCCTAAGGTGAAATTTTGGTACTTTTCGGATAACTTTCATATTCTGATGAATAGTGAAAATTACAAAATTATAATTAAAAACAACTTTTTTAATCGAAATAATTAATAGTGATAAATTATTAATTTGAGTGGTTTTAAAGTCTATTTAGAATATATTTTTACAATTTAATACAATGTTGGTCATTGGTTGTAATTTCACATTTAAACCAGACATAATCAAGTGTCAATCTTTTGATAGATATTGTTTCTTAAAAACATGCTATTTGTTTTAAAAGCGGGATTTAATTATAAAATTAATTAATGCAACTTCTATGTTATGAATTTGGTAAAATAGACTTCATTTTTGAATTCGGAATATGAAATATATCTTAGGATGAAATTTTGGCATTGTTCTGAAAAACATCAATTTTTGATGAATAGTGAAACTACTAAGTGGTAGTTAAAAAACTGAATTTTTTATAAAACATAATTTTACCTCTTTTGTGAATGGAATTTCAAAAATCCGAGAGACACGATTGATGTCAGTAAGTAAAATGTGGTTCAATGAGATGAGAATAATTTTTGGTGAATAGTAACTTTTTACTTTTATTTACCACGGTTAAAAGTAAATTGGGTAATTAAGGGTAAGAATGATATTAATATTACCCTAACACATGTCCTAATTCTATTGGACAAGTGTATATCGACCAAAAACAACCTTAAGTGTAAAATATTATCATTTAGGCCCACTTGGATTAGATTAGGACATTTATTATTATTTAATTCAAAGAAGAGTTAAAAGAGTTAAAATCAATGTTTATTTACTAAAACATTTTTAATATAGGGTTGTACATAAGATAAATTCTATTGTAAATATTCATTAGAAAGATAACACGATTTCCTACATAATGGTATTTTATTTGAAATTTTTAGACATCAAATAATTTAATTTATTTATGACACAAAGATGATTCCGTAATTATCTAATTTAAGAAATATTGGCATAATTGATGTTATAAACACCACAATAAATGTAATTTGAGACTTTTTATGAAATCCACTAATTTTATAGGTTACTATGATATATTAGTGTTTATTTAATCAAATGTTTTCGAACATATAATTCTGTTATGACTTTCAAAAAAATCATATATCAAATAGTGGCAAAATTGACACAAAATAGTTTTTAAATCAAATATTATATTATTAATTGTTATTTTATTCCTAAAAATCTAAGGTTCGGCCAAATGACTTAGATAAGGATATATGTATTAATAATAAACAATTTGGGGTTCGTTTGGCATGTTATAGTAAGTGTATTAACCATATAGTGAAAGAAAACCAAAAGACACGGTAAAAGTTAAATTATTTAACTTAGAGTAAAATCTAATTGATAAGGTTAAAATAATACCCTAAACTTGTCTAAATCCTATTTGATGATAGGATTTCGACCCATCCCCACTTTATCTTCGAAATAAGACCCTTTTGAACCATTATAAACCGATTTTGACTTTAATATAAAATAATATTTTGAGGTATTCCTAAGGTGCCCCTCTCCTCCCTTATAAAAGGACACCTCCTCCCCCTCCTCCTCACACCAATTTGAGCACTCAAGCTCGGCAAACCCCTGCCAAAATCTTTTCTCCGCTTCCCTATAAACATCCTAGAAGTTCTGGTCTTCCTCAAAGACCAATTTTAGCGCCCTAATAAGAGGTCTCAAAGAGGCGCTTCAAAGAAGAGGTAATTACCGTTACCAATTCTTTCATCTTTATTTCTTCTTCCACTTCTTCTTCGTAGGTTGTTTCATTATGAAGTAATAAAATCAGTATCACTCATATACTGATATGTTATTATAAGTATGAAACAACCCTATTTCACCATCTATCCATCCTACGGAAAAAGAAATCACCGCGCGTGCGTACGTACGGAATACCGTCTCCACGCCGTGGTGTAATCTATTTTTCACCACCACCTTACATGGATGGGTATAATGGTGTAAAGAATAACTATACATAGTTATTAAAACATCATATTTATTCTGATATATTGTATAATACAATCCAATTCAATTCAATATTTATGGAAATGATATCATCGATCGTGCGTACGTACGGACTACCGTCTCCACGACGCGATGAGATTCATTCTCCATGTTAACAATTTAAGAATGATTATAAAGTATATATAAGAAATAATAATGAAATATATGACATTATAAAGCTACTGGATTCATGTATATATATATGTGTATGTCATCTACTTACTTCCATTCAAGACAATAAGGAAAGGAAAACAACGTTCATGCGTACGTACGGACTACCGTCTCCATGAACGGTGTTTTTCATTCATTTATCTATCTATTATATATATATATATACTGAATATATATGATATATAAATCATATTTTATATTCTGTAAGTAAGTAAATCATGATATAAGTAATAATAATGTCAAAAACAACAAGTCAAAACACCTAAGATAAATGAAACGATTTTACCCAAAACGCTTCTTTGACATGGAATTTACAAAAGAACGGGTAATATAATGTCATAAGTGAACCATATATGATATCATAACAATGAATATGATTCTTTAATAAGTCAATGACATTATTTAAATCATTAAACAGGAGGTTCGGACACATACGAAGCAAATCAGACCTAAGGTAAGGAAAATATCACAATCTCATTTTTATCCGAGATTGTTTATTCGTAAGTATTTACTGGGGTGTATTTTATCATCCACATCCATGTTTCATCAATATGTAATATTATTTCCATCCACCTACAATTTTTTAAATCCATTTTTACCCTTCGGTGAGTTTATAGTAAAGAATATGAAAGGAATCTTTTGTCTTTTTTCGTACGAGGTACTTTTTGACTTTTCCGACAAAAGTATGAAGAATGATTTTTTTAAATTATACGGCATGAATGGATTTTTAAAACATTGTTTCCAAGAAGATTCCTTTACAAGTTTTTAAGTTTATTTGTAATCAACTTATTTTAAAGACGTATGACATGTTATGAAAGGAAAAATGTTTTTGAAGAAGAAAGGATATTTTCCTCAAGAATGGAGTTCAAAAGTTTTATCAAAATTAATTTCCATCTAAGATAATATAGGGTTATGTTTTTATCCCTGTTATTACATTGATTTGATTATGTTGTGAGGGAATTATATTTATGAAGTCATTTACCTTATATGGGTTGTTTTATGATGTCATGATGTTTCAAGAATCCCATTTTTGTTACATGTGTTATGAGATAATGTATGATTTATGATTATGTGGCACACATAAGAAAGGATTCATTATAAGATGGGTGGGACCTATATCTCCCTCCAATGCATTGGGTAAATATTTTATATCTCATGAGATAGACAGGGCTGGAACGGTAGGTTATACCGGTTTAGTGAAACAGGACTGAAACGAGGGTTACTCGATTCAGAAAGGGACTTTGTCCACTAAGATAGTCTTGGCAATGAGTCTTGACTAACAAGAAATGATTCTCTATGATTATGTGTGAATTCCACAAAGTATCATGTTTTAAGTTATGATTATTGTGATTACATTTCACTGCCATGATTTACCCCATGTTATGAAATTATGATCTCTTTTTCAGGTTAAGATTTCCAAAAGTTATGTGCTTATTTATATGATGTGATTGATATTTCTTTTGTTTACCCTTAATGAGCATTTGAGCTCACCCTTTTATGTTTTCTTTTCCCCATGATATAAATAAAGGTTTTAGGTAAAAAAAGGGAAGATCTTTATGGGAGATTTTGAAGATCTTTCACCACGATTAGAAGATTATATTCCGAGTTTCCAAAGACACTAAACTATTATGATCCTTGTGTGTGTGTTTTTTGTTATGTACTATGTATTCTGCAAATGTAATGTAATGTCCATGTACGTCAAGCTTCGGGTCTCTACATAGATACTTCCAGTAATGGTTGATACCATAATACATGACTAATAATTATTTTAGGAGAAGATCTATCTTGTATGAGTTTGATTTTATTCTTCTTAGTTTGACAAACACAACACATATATTAATTTCATGATGAATTTTATAATTCCTCATTTTTTTGATGTTTTTTTTTGTTTTTTTCATCTATTACTTCATAGGGTACTCCCATTTAGTAGAGAGCATGACTAATATCTTGACATAGTTTTTAGTATATTGAGAGAGAATGAGTTTTTGACCAAGTTATCTAAATACACATTCTGTAATGATAAAATGTACATCTTTATCCATTTCAACTCAAAGATAGGAGCTCCATTAGACCTCGAGAATGTTACAATCATGGTATATTTTGGGAAACAAAACAAATCCATTGAGATTTTAATTTTTCATGGCCTTTTTAGAAATTATACACACATTTTTGAAGACTTATCTCATATTGTATCACATATGTTAGGATTGAATAGGAAGGATGTGATGTTTTTTTTGGTCATACGCTTACGAGAGGAATTTTAATTAACTGAATGCTTGGAATTCCACATAACCTATATTTATTTTACCTTTTCCAAGTAGATATTATACCATATAATCAAATGCAAAAGTGGTAGCACTTGAAGCATATCTATTGTAGGAGGATCGAGTGGTAGATTTCGGATCTAGATAGGTGAAACCGCAAGGGATGAATGGCCATTCTCATGATTTGTAGTCAGATTTGGTGGTATAGTTAATGACATGTTTGGTATAATATCTTATAGTTGAATGGTTTTTGGTATACTTGAACCATAAGAGATTTAGTTATCACATTTAATTATAAAACCAGAACCTTCATCATATGTGGTGGGTCCAAAATCTATAATATTTTGGAATTTATTGGCTCAAACACCCAGCATGGGAAATATAATTGTTAATTAATTGTGGAGAAAGACACAGATAGAAGAAGTGTGAGAGTTTTGAGACAAGTGGTAGACGATGGAACTCTTTTCTTACATGTATCTATGTGTTCAAGAGTTCCATGGACGAGTAACTACGACATAGACATCTGCTACAATTTGGATTTTTGTACTGGATCCATATATAGTTGTTATCCAAACTAGTTGGAGTTGTTCTAAAAGAAAAATTTATATTGGGGAGTCTCCATCAGTATGATCTCTTTGAAATGTCAACTATCATTTTTTTCCATTGCCGATTATAGATTAATATGGCCTTTGGAAAGGCGTCGATGAGTGCGTTTCAAGATTCTCGATGGGAGGTACATCTTGGTTTCATAAATATATATAATGGTCTTTATATATTTTTCCATTTTCCTATAGATAAGTAGCTGGCAGTGGCCTTTATATAAAGATGATTCACATTTCATCATGTTGAATTTAAACATCAATGTCCATATAGGTTATGAATGCCTATCTCCATTCTAGATTGGAGATTTTATGATGTCAATATGGATTTTGTGATAGGAATACCCAAGGAAACCCATAAAAATGATTCAGTATGGGTGGTCATGGTTCAACTAAAAAAGGTATCCCACTACTTACATATCAGGTAGTCCTTCATAATAAATTATTTCTCCATTATTTATGTGTGTATGATTGTTTGTTTTCATGTTTTTCTAAGTAGTGCCTTTCCAAAAAAAGATCCTCACCTCCTATCATAGTATGGTAGGGTCATCATAAGGCTCTAAGATCACATGTTATTTTATGAAGAGTATGTTAGCATCAAAATGATGATAAATTTTGGTAGACTATTCTAGTTTATGAGGTTACGTTATAATCATTTGTTCTTGGTTTTTGTGGTTCATGGGATAAGCATATGGAACTCATAGTGTTTTCATATATATAATATAATCCAAGAATCGCTCAAAATAGATCTTTTTGGAGAAATTTATGATAGGCCATTCCATTCACAGTTTTTTATCATACATAGTTTAATCATTTATTCATGGACATAGTCTCATACAATAGACGTTTTAGAATGTTTATTTTATCAAGATGAGGTTAGTGACTATATAGAGTAGTAAGAAATATTATTTTAAACATCATAAAGGACCTTTGGAGTTCTAGGTTGTTTTTCTTGTTCTCCTATGGGTGTCACCTTGGTTGGGGGAACCTCACGTTAGGAAACAATGAAAGCGATTATGATTGTGGATCGTGGGGAAAAGTATCTTCGAGGCAAGACTATACCTCGGGTTATAATGTAGTGGTATCATGGGAAATTTTAGGAGGATACCTAAAAGAGGGAGTGTGACATGTGAGCACATTGTATTAACATGTTCACCTAGAATCTACAGTGGTGCGTAGAGATGATTTTGGATGATCTATTATATGGTTGGTAGGCTGTATGATCATGTAATTTTCTATTTATGTCTCTATTTATGATTTTAATTAAACATATTTTTTTTTGGTTTTGTTTTTTAGGAGAGCTTTGTGGTCGATTTGTGTTTGATGGTGAAAATAATTTTATTGGGAAAATTAACCAAGTTTTTATGGGGGTTTTCCTATAAATTAATGGATTCTCGATATAAATGTTTTAATTGGGTTTATGAATGTGTTGTATTCTAGTGAATGATTTAGATCTGTTTTAGGTTTCATTTTTGGGTAATGGGATGAAAATTGAATATAGAATCATTAAACTCATTGTAAATGTTATAAAAAATGTGAAACATCGGCATACAATATTTATTGAACTCATTTATGATGTGAAGTTTTTACAAGTTGGGAACCCAGTTCACATCATGTAAATATTTAGTAGGGTTAAAATTAATTGATGATATAGGAATTTTGGAGTATCCCATTAAAAATAAATACATGATGTGAAAATTTGTTACATTCCTTATATTATCCAATCAAGTAGTTTTATGTGTGTTATGTAGATGGTTTTATTTTATTCAACTAGTGATGTCATTGCTCTATCATCTTAGTGTGAAACCCATGCATTTATTGGGATCCTTTCCTCTATTCAGAATATCCCTTTTGAGCATTCAATCCCTTGTGAATCATTTCATTTAGGATGACCCTTGTCATCCATTTATCTCAAGATATTGTCGTCTAATCTCTTTATATTGTCCATTTTTTGTTTTTGTTTTGATTGGTTTTAATCCACGGTTATTCTTAAGTCCATATGTATAATATTTCATGCATGAGTTTGCAGTTGGATGAATCACATTAATACCCAGTTAAATGTACGGCTATAAATCCTAACCCTATGGTGTGTTTCCAATTTATATGTATACATAATTTTGTGGTTTTACAACTGTTTGGGTGAAATATTTAGTTAATTTAATATAATTATTATAATCCTATGTTTCATTCTATGTTGGATTCCTTTGGGTTTAATTGGTGACTTGACCAAGATTATGTCTACACGATGGGTGAGTGGCCATTGAAAATAATGAATTGGAAATAGATTATATACCCGTCTATAACTAGACACAAATTAATACGATTATATTCCATTCATGTCCTTGACACATCGTGAGATTTTTATATATCGGTATATTACCTTACACATTTTGAGATTGTTATAGATCAAGTATACCCATGCATGTTCCCAAATGATCATAAAATTGGATATACCTTGTAACATGATGCAATGATTATATACTAAGCTAGGCCCCAAAATATGAATAGATTAATATATAGTAGGCATAGAACATTGACTGTTTATTCCATGGGTATATGGTTGTGGCTTGCATAGTTATGGTACATGATTTTAGAGATTTCGAAAGGATACATAATAATGTTGTTTCTACATTTTTATTTTTTATTGAATTATTTTATAGAAAAATTTCACATTACCATATGTGATTATTATCAGACTATTATGTATAGAAATTTGGGTATCGACATACTTTTTTTTCTCACACCATATTCATGTTTATGTTTGGTACATGATAAGATTACTTATATGAGGGTTCGGTGAATGGAAGGAAACTTTGTTTATGCCATTTTTCTTTTCGAGATGGGTTGATGCTTGGAGATAGGATTGACATGGGGTTTGAATACCAATGTCTTTTGGGATAATATTGTGTAAAAATATATTTTATCTATATTATTTTCATTTATCCATTTAGATATATTTCATCATTGCATAACATGATTCCTTATTATTGTTATATTACATTTACCTTTGATTCCCTTTTCTTTTATTTGATTTCAATTATGTCTATCATTGGGATTTAATTCTTGTATATGGATTGTGTCCACTATAATTAATGTATATACAACAGGGTATAGTCTCCCTACTATACATATCACACTCTGAAACTCATCGAAAGACTCCATTGTATGAGGAGGCACACTTGACGACTCGTAACAAACCCCTTTTGGCCGCCTGAGAGAGTGTCTGATTGGGGAATGTTAAAAATATTTTGGTCCCACCAATCAAAAAATGAAAATAATAAATATTTTTTCCACAATATCACAAAAAATTTATCATATCAGAACCCAGGAATTGAAATTTTCTCCATAAACATTTCTTCTTAGGATATCCCAGGTAAACAAAATGGGTTTCATAAACTTCTTTTCATCATTAACATAATCCATCTAGAGAAATAATAAGGTTGATATTATTGGGTCATATACTCAGTAAATAATTAATGATAAAACTGGTCTTTTTAATTTTATTAATACATATACCATTAACAGAATAAAAAAAATTATTGAGTAAAATATCCTTTCCGTTTTGCAATGATTATTTTAGAAACTTCATAATATCTGTTATTTTATTTTTCCATTAATTGAATAAATAAATTTTTTTCATTTTTTATGTATTTTATGATAATTATATAGTAACTATTAACTATTAAAAATTAATATTTTGCGTATAATATCATTATAAAAAGGTGTATATTAATACACAATCATAACTAATCTTTTTTCCCTATGTGAATAAATAAATGATATTTAAAACTAAGAATGTGACATTTAGTAACATTTTAAAATTTAAATAATATAAAAATACTTTTCATTGAAAAATATACACTTAACTTATCAAATTACATCTTGAGGTTATAAGGTAAAATCTATCATTATCCAATAAGAATTATTATGATATATTAAGGTGTTATCATTTATTATTAACGTAGAGAAATCTATTTTATCCATTATTGAGATAATAAAATTAGAAATGGTTACACATCAAATTGACCACAAATAAAATCATCCCATTTCCAAAATATCAACCTTATTATTATAAATATCTAATTCAATTTATCGAATTCAACACCTTGGAATGGCATAAAGTAATATTAAATAAATTGCTAAAATGTGACAAAACTACTTCTTATTGAAAATATATTTTTTAGCATAAAACTCGAATTATTCTTATCATATTCCAAGAAAAACTATTTTTGGATGTTTAACAAAATTGATAAATTAAATAATATATTAACATCTCCAAAATCATTCACCTATAGTGATTTATTTTATTTATTCATATTTAAATATATGGAATAAAGAAAATATATTTTCATAAAAATAACATTTTTTCAAATGTTTTTTCATTTTAATGGTAATAATTTGATAAATAATGATTTATTTTAATAAATGAATAGACCACATATTTTTTATAATTTACATTTTACAGTTCATTCCTGCCAATCCAATTTCTAGGTGATAATAGACACATATTATTTTAATAATGTTATGATGTTCTTCTAAACATATATTTTACTTGACGATAAGATACCAGTGAAATAAAATCATTTAAAGATAAATATTTCATTATTATCTAAAGGTATTAGGTCATATATGTCAATATTATTCGTTCAGGAATAATGACAACAAACATTCTATATTGTTTTAATATCAATATATATATAAATTAAAAATAAAATTATCGTACTTTTAAATAATAAAAAAGAAATAGTATAGCCTCGTTTTGAGATTTCATCATTTAGAAAAAAAGGAGAGAAATGTCATTTAGAAAAAATTCAATTATATAAACATAATATTTTGAAATCTATGTTAATTTATTTATTATGTTTTGAGAATTGTTATGAAATGAAACAAAACCAATTATAAAAAAAACTATAAATGAAATATTAATAAAATACACATGAAAATTATAATATAATAAGAAATATAAAAGTTGATATGACAAAAATAATAAGTAATCAGTTATTAAAAAGGATATTAACAAAAATAATTTGAAACAATTCGTAGGAATAAATAAACCATAATTAGTAATTTAATTATAAAAAATTGAAATAGGGGTATAGTAGGTAACATAATATTTATTCTAATAAAATCACTTCATCAACCTTATCAAATTCCTAGGAACATATTATTTTAACCAATATAAAATAAATTGAATATAAAATATACAAGTGATATTCTAGTCAATAGTATAATTCATTATTTCACAATTTATTAATTTAAAATAATAAATCAATAACCAAATATTGGTATAATGAAATAATATCACCAACTAAACATAAAAGTATTTACTAATCATGATAATAATGGAATAAATTATATTAAAAAATCATTATAAATAACCTTACACTAGATCCTCATGAACCATATTCATATTCAATTCCTACATAATTCTATATCTTTATAACAATTACACCACAACAGTTACACCATGTCAATTTATTTTTTAATTTTTTATAAATATTTCAATTCAATTATAAATGAGAACATGATAATTTTTCATTGTTAACACATAACCACAACACAACAATGTGAACCATGTAGATAATTTAAAAAATAAATTGACATTTTTATGTCATTATGACCAAAATTCTATAGGTAGAAATTAACTTGTCTTATAAATTAAAATGTTGGAATGAAAAAAAACTTATAGAATTTATTAATTTTAGAAATTTTCTATGAAATATTATATTAAGTCATCTCACATTATATCACAATATAGATTATTGTATTTTAATTTTTTTTGAGAAAAATATATTTTACGAATTCTTCATAATATTACATTCATTTTTAAATGATTTGTAACATGATTTTTTTAACTTATAATTATTTTTAATTAAATATTATCATAATTAAAACAAGATTATAGTTTAAACTGAAACAATTTTTTATAAACTTTTTGGAGCACATAGAATTACACTTTATGTAAAATAAAATTATATATAAAATTTTGAATTATTTATAATTTTTTAGTTACTTGTAAACATTACAAATAGTTTATAAAATTCATCCACAAATAAAAATTCTTATAGAAATTATTTCATAGAAATAATAAATTTATTTCCTAGTTCATCATTCATACAATCAAATAACTATTCAACATTACAATAAAACATTCACTTCATCGCATTTTTTATACTTTTCAATCATCATGAATTATTTATATGATTTTAATACTAGAATAACATATCAATTCATCATATCCTACATTCACTTTTTAAGAAATAATTTTTACACAGACATAAAATCATTTATTAAAAATGACTACATCATAATCATAATTTCTACATTATATAAAAATATGTTACATTATATAACCCCAAAGAACCATATGAAAAAACAAATTTTTAAATGAAAATATAATATATAACAATTATGAATAAACCCTTTACTAAATTTTATACCATTTTTTATAGATTTCCCACATAGACATGATTAGTTGGTTTTCATAGTGCCATAATAATTTAAAATTGGTTTGTGATACATATATCTAATATAATTAACCTATAATTACTAGTTTGGAATCATTCACCATGGTTTCGGAATATCAATATATGATATTGTCATCATGTACCGCCATTGGTTATGTTTAATGTTATGGTTTTCTAAATGAACCCATTAATGCCTTATATTTTTCTAACATCCAATTCCACTCTCTCTATGATCAAAAATATTCAATACCACTTTCATAGAACCATCCCTAGTTGAAACCCCTAACAGTTTAGTACTAGGTACCATATTGGCCACCTATAATATTACCCACATGTCAAGTGTGTGTGATTCTCATAGACAATTTTTGTCAAAAATATGAGATTAATTACCCTCATTAATTCAAATGAAAATTTAAAAAGACACTAACAAACTCCAAATTAATATTTATATTCAAAATAGGATGTATCTCATATAACTATTTATATATTTTGGTGAATGGAAAACAAAATTTAAAATACTTGAATGAAATTATAGACCCTATAATGTATACTTAATCTCCAAATCTTAATTAAACTATAATGGAATATAATATAATAAAATATATATTGTTAATCACATGGGAGTACTCATAAACTTATTATCTCTAGAAATAATGTGATCTATGTTAGTTTAATGTGTTGGGATAGACAACTATCAATACTAATATGTATAATAAATAGTTAATAAATATTATTGATTATTTAATAAATAAGGGATGAAATATCTATAAAATTACATATTTTTCTCATTTAGTTATTTTTAATTTTAAATTATTATTTCCGATAATTATTATTTTATTGATTAAAAAAAATAATGATATATTGTTTCTAGAGAAATATTATAGTAATGTATATGATTCAAAATATAATCACCCATATTTCTACTATTATAGTTAAACAATTCTATAATCAATATTATAATTATATATAGTTTATAGTTGATAATAGTTTTCAGGATCCAATATTAATAATGGAGAACGTATAGAATCATATTATTATCAATATTTTTCGAAATAATTATTCATATTATCATACCAAAACTTCCATTTAATCATATAATATAACAACAATCACTGAATGACCATGTAAATAGGCATATAACACTCACAAACTCCCAATATTTCATTGAAAAAATCTATAACTAAGAGACATCACAACCCATATACCAAACATAATGACCATCCATTCAATCATGTAGGAATTTTTACATACAATTAACATGCTCCAATAAAAATAAAAAATAGTTTCAAACATAAAATCCTTAGTCCATTATATATCACATATGTATGTAATAATATATATCATAAAATTAAATTACACCCAGTTTTAAGAATAAAAATCATTTCTGGATCAAAAGATATTACATCTTGTGTGAACTAATCATATGATACCCATGATCCATTACATCCCCTATATAGATAAATAATACTTTGAGTCCTAATACCCGATATAAATATGAAAATAAAATATATTATATATGTGATGTATTCTATCCTAACACTATATTAAATCAATAAAATAAATAAGAGATCATATATATATATAATCTAAAAAATAACAGACACATGCATGAAAATTTCATCATGATGACGTATTTTAAAGTGAACTAAAAATGAAATATATATTTAATATATAACATTCTGATGTAATTATATTCACTGTAACATACAATGTATCACTACTAGATTACATTATAATGATCTTGTTAATACATATCATACCTGTTAATTATATAGTTATTCTATTACTTTTAATTTTTTAATTCAATTATCTTAAAATAAAATTTCTTATGACCAAACCCAAATCTATCCCCCACATAGTAATATCAATAGGACTTTCCTGAAAAAGAAATATAAACCTCGTATCTTCTTTTTAAATGATAACCATATCCAGGTTATATTAAAGTATCAGTAACATATAATTTTTTTAGAAAAAAATGAATGACTTGATCATATGGTTGGAATTAATTAACAATGGAGTAAATAATAATATTCCCAAACTGAAGGGAAAAATTACAGACACTTATCTAGAAAATTCCCCATGATAAAAATTTAATCAATAAGTACTCTAATCGCAACCAAAAAATATATGTTTCATGAAAATAAACCATATTAAATAATTAAATCACTCAACTAAGAAATATTCACCACTACATGTATGCTTAAATAATATCACCTCAAGAATTAATCCGTTAGGAAAATATTAACTCCAAATCACATCACTATTTATATACATTTGGTATATATAACATCACATTAATTATAAATCTAGAAAACATTTCATTACAATATTTCCATAGATTCCTTTTACCTGTATTACATCAGTATCAAATCTAAAACCATATGCAACAGTATATAGACATATTATTATTATAACAACATCAGTAATTATAAAAAAAATATATAGTATAAAATAAATAATGATAGTATAGTAATTAATCATATTAATAATTTATTATTCAACATTTTCATTCTATATTAACATTCAAAATTGAATTTCATAGCTATGTTTCCATACCTCATAGACCATGAAATAATCCCTCATAATGATTTTAATATTATAGACAATGTACTTATACTATTATATTATATTATAGAAATAAAATTATTAAATTAAAATAAATTAATTATAAAATCATGGAATAATATATATGAAAAATTTAGAATGTGGAAGCATAATATAACCCATACCCTCAGACAAAAATATCAATATCAACATCATGATAATATATTTGAAATTAAATAAATAATTTACTAGTAATCCCTCCCCTAACGAAAATATATATACAAATATCGATATTTGTGTATAAAAATACATTTTCTTATAAATTTTGGCCATAGGTATAATAAAAGATATCCTAGAGGTAAAAATTCATTCAATATTTGATTCAATGGGAGGATTTGAGTTAATAATAATGACTACAGATTTAATCATTCTATTTATTCACCTATAAAATAAATGGATTTTATTAAATTTGACTTGATGTTCCTAATAATGATATAAATTTATCATTCAATAAGAATATGTTAGTAATATTTTGATCTTGAAAAGAAATTTATAATTGTATATGATATATTTATATCATAAATATCATCTTCCTAAATATATATTATAGATTTTTCATTGATGGTGATCATCCGTAAATCAGTAGATATTTCCCATTGATCTATTTCACAATACCAAAAATACTATCCACCAATAAAAAATAAAAATACATAAAAAATATTTCTACAAATTTAGTGCTTTTGAACAAAACCTAATGTTTTGAGAAAAGGGAATGTAAAACCACAGTCTGATGACATATTAATTATATTATAGTATATATAAATTTTTATGTGCTGGTTGATTGGGTTAATAAATTTCATTTGGAATGATTTCACCAAAAATCCCAATTTAAAAATTATCCAACCTTGATTTAATTCAACATAAATAGAAGAGGAAATTATGCTTTGAATATTTCTAGGTTGAGACACAAAACACCAAGTTGATGATATTACATGAAAATTAGAATTAGTTTGTTAATATATACAAAACCAAATGGAATTATGACAATAATTTTAATTATTAATCATAAAACAGGATTCTTTAGATCTAAGAAAATATACAACGGTTTTAATATTTTATTGATGTTTTGAAAAAGAAGGATCCATGAATTTAAGTCATCAGATGTTAAGAAACAATATGTGGGAAATTTGAAATAAAAAAATTTAATTTTACTCCTTTTTATGAGTATATATTTAAATGTATGAAATTTTAAAACATACATAATATATCATGGAGATATATTTTCTATTACGATTATATAGAATTTTATATTTAAAATATGTTCTATTTTGTAATAAAAGTTATGAAATAATTATTGTTGGGTCGGAGGTGATGGCAAGAGGGGGGGTGAATTGCCTTTTTTTTAAAATTAATTAACAATTTAAAACAAATTTAAATGCAGCGGAAAGTAAAATGGCAAGACACAATTGATAACGGAGTTCGGCTTTAAACTCAAGCCTACGTCTCCGCTCCCAACTCAACCGTTGGGAGATTTATACGACCTCTTGCTTTTTAATGGTTATAGCAAGAAACCCACTAGCCTTTTTAAGGTAGGCTAGATCACCTTCTTACAGCTTGCTTTTTTATTATGGTTGTAGCAAGAAACCCAAATTGAAAGAAGGAAGAAAAAGGGTGGTTTGTCTTAATACAAACCCAATTAAGAACTAAACAATTGAAGTAAATAATTTAGAACAAACTAGAGGAAGCCTTGAGTGCCAAGAGGTGAGTGTAGTTGATGTAGAGGCAACCCAAGCTTCAAGGATGGCAATTGGATCTCAAGTAGCCTTTGAGAATTATCGTAGGAGCCTCAAATGATCAAAATAGCTTTGGTATGCTTTGGTATATTATCGGTGGTGTTACCGGCATCCATGGACGTCTATTTATAGGAGAAATACTCCCAAATACTTCAAAATAGCCGTTGGAGAGCTTTCGGAGCCGTTGGGGATCAAGTGGGCCAGCCTGGTCAAAGCCTAACGGCTAGTTTGACTGAGCACACCGGCTGGCCAGTGCTGATCCACCGGCTGGCCGGTGCACCAGACAGAAGCAAGGGATTTCTGTCTGGCTCCACCGGCTGACCGGTGCTGAGCCACCGGCTGGCCGGTGGTCTGGACAGAAGCATGCTATTTTGTCTGGGTTCCACCGGCCGGCCGGTGGTCAGGCACCGACTGGCCGGTGGTCTGGACAGAATGCATGCCATTCTGTCTGGACCCACCGGTTGGCCGGTGGCCAGACACCGGCGGACCGGTGGCACCTGGCAGAGGGCTAGGCCTTCTGCCTGGTCCACCGGCTGGCCGATGGGCTGGATCCGGCTGGCCGGTGCCCTTACCTGCTGGCCGGTGGTCTCACACCGGCTGGCCGGTGGACTTAAACAGTCCATTTTGAATTCTTCTTGGGCCAGCTTTTAGGCACCCTATTTCCTATCATCAAAAACACTTGAAAACAAGTTAGAATACAATTAGAGTGATTGTGATCATTAAAATCCAAGAGAGAGGGGTGCATCAATCTCCCCCTATTTTGATGATCACAATCACAAAAGAGAAAGCTTTACAAAAAAGTATGAAAGCTTTAAAAAAGGGTATGTCAATTGAAAACTTAAATAAACAATTTGAACTTGGAAAACTTAGAGACATGCCAAATATAATGATCTTGAAAGCATTTAAATACTGAGAAAGGGTCATTTTTTTAAATTGCAACCAAATGCCATTTTTTAAAGAAATCAATTGAAAACAATAACTTAACCATTTAAAACAGATTTTGATGACATCAATAACTTAAAATGGAACTTGTAAAAAGAGAATTTTAATGAAATAAGTAACTAAGTGTGTAATAGAGAGATTTTCTTCTCCCCCTTTGGGATTATCAAAATAGAAGGAAAAGTACGAAAGAAAAATTAGAAAAACACAAATAAGCAATGACAAAAAGGATGAAAGATATGATAACTTGTATTTTATAAAAGACGAACCGTTACATAGAAAATTCAAAATACAAAGACAAGTCAAAAAAAAGAAACGGCTCTATTCACTCTTCGAGGGCCGAGAGTGACGACGACGCCGGAAGGTCGGAGGAGCCGGAGGAGCCTGGACCGCCTCAAAGCGATGATCTAGAGAATCAATCCGTGAGTGGAGCTGATCAAACTGAGAGCTGAAGTAAGAAAACTGTAGGTCGAGCCGGGTCTCAATCTGATCTTGGAAGCGAAGGAACTGATCAGCCGTCACCGACAAGCCACCAGCATCAGCAGGAGGTGGCACAGCCTCAACAGGCTCAGGTGCATCATCACCCTCTCCAGCCTCCTCATCAGCAGCAGCATCAGCCTCACCTTCGTTGTCACCACTCCCTTCCTCTTCATCATCATCACTATCCTCACTGTCAGAAAGAGGATAGGCAGCGGCAATAGCAGGAGGCATGGCATGGGAAGGAGGATGGGAATGAGTTTGAGGAGAGTAGGCCTTGAGAAGACCGTCCTTGTCGACAATCCATTCCTGACGCCAAGGGTGCCAACGGATGTTCATTCGTTGCACCATCATAAAATTCACTATGCTATCCTTCGTTGGCTGCTCGAAGGAAGTAGCATGAAGAGGCACATCAAGAAAGGAAAAGATTTTAGTCAAGAGGCGTCCGTAGGGTAGAGTTTTGGACCGGCGCGGGTGCTCAGCCACATAAGTCATGGCCCGGAACAGAAACCGGACCAAATTTAAGTGAATTCCTCTGGTGATAAAAGAGAGAAGATAAATATCAATGAATTTGACATTATCATGATCCCCGATACGGGGCGCAAGGGAAGTTTGAATGAGGTGCTCAATAATACGATGGTTAGGAGAGAGTTGGGAGAGCTTGACAATGGGATTTGAGGGATGCCCTGTGAGATGCTCAAGAGCGACAGCAAGATCAAATTCAGAGTCCCGAGGAAACTCCCCCTGAGCAAAAGCATGAGGTCCAACATGAGGAACTCCCAACATCCGGACAATTTCCACCGAAGTGAAAGTGATGGGTTTCCCAAGAGCAGTGGAGGAGATGGTATCAATGTCATCAGAAACGGACCACGTCAAATGAGCATAGAACTCTTTGACAAGAAGAGGATAAATGAAATCCTTTTCGGGTGGCTCAAAAAAGGAATGCCAATGTTGATACTCAATAATTGAAAAAAGCTCAAGACGAGCAGTAGACAGCCAAGAATAATCAATTACTCTACCCGGCAAAATGACTTTGTCATGCCAAATGTCCGGGAGTTGAGGGATTGAAGGAGGAGGGGGAGCTTCTTGAGCGATTCCCTTGCCTTTGCGTGTAGAGCGAGGTCCCATGATGGCAAAAGGGAGAAAATGAAGAAAGAGATTAAGAGAAGAAGGATTTTGAGAGAGCAAGGAGGAGGAAGAAGGCTAGGGCAAGGAGGGAGAGGCTGGCTGGACGAGGCGCACGAGAGGGAGAGATAGAAATATGAGGGGAAGGGTTTAAATTAATTTTTAACCCTTTCCCCGGCCGGCCCAAAAAGCAAAACCCGACACCACCGGTTAACCGGTGATGTACCACCGGTTGACCGGTGGTATTGAAATTCACAAAAAATAAAAAAACAGAATTTAAAAAAAAAGGTGTTTTAAAAAATTCTAATAAAAATAAAATATAAGCAAGCCAAGAAAGTCAAATATTTAATAGTGCTCATTGAAGAATCATTCCTAACTCCCCTTTAATAAAATCAAAACGGTCAACCGGGAGCAGTTTGGTAAAAATATCAGCTAATTGGAAATCAGTAGGAATGAAGTCCAAAGTGATATCTCCTTTTTGAAAATGGTCACGAAGGAAATGATGCCTTAAGTCTATTTGCTTTGTCCTAGAATGTTGTATTGGATTCTTAGAGATACTGATGGCACTAGTGTTGTCACACCGAATAGGGACATGACCATAGGAAAGACCATAATCCAAGAGAGTGTGTTGCATCCAAATAATTTGGGCACAACAATTACCAGCGGCTACATACTCGGCCTTGGCAGTAGAAAGAGCAACACAATTTTGCTTCTTGCTACTCCACGAAACAAGGGACTTGCCTAGAAGATGACAGGTTCCACTAGTACTCTTACGATCTAATTGACATCCGCCAAAATCAGCATCCGAATAAGAAGATAGTTCAAAAGAAGTATTTGAGGGATAAAATAAACCAAGATTTTTGGATCCTTTTAAATACTTAAAAATTCTTTTGACCGATTTAAGATGGGATTCTTTAGGATTGGCTCGAAAACGAGCACAAAGGAAAACACTAAACATGATGTCAGGACGGGTCGCAGTTAGGTAAAGTAGACTCTCGATCATACTCCTATAAAGCTTGTTATCCACCGGTTTCCCGGCTTCGTCTAACGTAAGCTTACATGAAGTACTCATGGGTGTACTAATTTCCTTTACTTGATCCATACCAAAACGACTTAGAAGCTCGTTTGTGTATTTGCTTTGACTTAGAGAAATACCTTTTGAATTTTGAAAGATTTTAAAACCAAGAAAAAATTTCAATTCTCCCATAAAACTCATTTCAAATTCTTTTCTCATTAAATCTGAAAAATCAGTACAAAGAGATTCTTTGGTAGAACCAAAGATAACATCATCAACATAAATTTGGACTATTAAAAGATCTTTTGAAGTGTGTTTTAAAAAGAGGGTACAATCGGCTTGACCCATTTTAAAATCATTTTCTAAAAGAAATTTTGTTAACCGCTCATACCAAGCCCGAGGGGCTTGCTTTAAGCCATAAAGAGCCTTGGTTAACTTAAAAACATGATTTGGAAATTTTGGATCTTCAAAACCGGGGGTTTGTTCAACAAAGATTTTTTCTGAAATAAAACCATTTAAAAAAGCACTTTTAACATCCATTTGAAAAAGTTTGAAATTTAAGTGAGCGGCGAATGCCAACAAGATTCTAATGGATTCAAATCTAGCGATGGGCGCGAAGGTTTCACCATAATCAATTCCTTCTTCTTGATTATAGCCCTTAGCTACTAGGCGAGCCTTGTTCCGGGTTATGTTTCCTTGATCATCAAGTTTGTTCCTAAAAACCCATTTAGTGCCAATAATTGGATGATCATTGGGTCTTTTACAAAGAGTCCAAACATTATTTCGAGAGAATTGATTTAGTTCCTCTTGCATTGAAAGAACCCAATTCTCATAATTAATGTCATCATTAACGGTTTGAGGTTCTAGGTGAGAAATGAAGGCTTGATGTTCAACTTCATTGAGGATAGATCTTCTAGTTCGAGTACCGGCTTGAAGGTCACCTATGACATTTTCTAAAGGATGGTCTCTAGAAGGTTTCCAAACCTTAGGCAAGGTGGAAGGCGAAGAAGGTGAAGAGGGTTCTTGATGGTCATCCTCCTTGGGAGGAGAAGAGGAATCATTCAAATGAAGCTTATCAAGCTTATCTTCAACATCCTCAATGATCGGGTGAGGTTTTGGAAGAGTTTCATCAAATTTGACATGAGATGATTCTTCGATGGTTTTTGAACGTTTATTGAAGACACGATAGGCTTTGCTTGAGTTGGAGTACCCAAGAAAAATACCTTCATCGGATTTGGCATCAAATTTCCCTAGGTTATCTTTTGTGTTAAGGATAAAGCATTTACACCCAAACACTTTAAAATAACCAACTTTGGGCAATTTGCCTTTCCAAAGTTCATAGGGGGTTTTCTTAAGAAGGGGTCTTACGAGGACTCAATTAATAGTATAACAAGCAGTGTTTACCGCCTCGGCCCAAAAATATTGAGGGAGGTCGAATTCACTAAGGAGGGTTCGAGCGATTTCTTGGAGAGTTCAGTTTCTCCTTTCAACCACTCCATTTTGTTGAGGAGTCCTAGGGGCAGAGAAGGTGTGATTGTATCCTTGAGAGGAACACAATTCATCGAATTCTTTGTTCTCGAATTCACCACCATGATCACTACGAAGAGATATGGTTTTATATCCTTTTTCGTTTTCTACTTTCCTAGAGAATTTCAAAAAGGTTTTACAAGCATCATTCTTATGGGCTAAAAAGAAAACCCAAGTAAAACGAGAAAAGTCATCAACAATAACTAAGGTATAGGATTTTCCACCTAAGCTTGCTATGGGAGTAGGACCAAAAAGATCAAGATGAAGGAGTTCAAGAGATTTTGAGGTGGACACTTCCTTCTTAGATTTGAAAGAAGACTTGTGTTTCTTACCAAGTTGGCATGGCTCACAAATCAAATCTTTCTTAAATTTAAGTTTAGGAAGGTCACGAATGAGCTTGTTCTTATTAAGCTTTAGAAGTGAATGAGAGCTACAATGCCCCAATCTTCTATGCCAAAGCCAAGACTCATTGTCAAGTGCACTTAAACATTTAACATTTTGGCTAGCTAGAGATTTTAAATCAATAATGTAAACATTTTGAAAACGGGAAGCAGAAAATATCAACTTGTTTTGAAAATCAAACACATTGCATAAATCATTTTGAAAATTGACTGAAAAACCACTATCACAAAGTTGACTAATGCTAATTAAATTATGCTTTAAATCTTTAACTAATAAAACATCTTTAATAAAAGAGGAGCTACCAAAACCAATGGTACCTATTCCGACGATCTTGCTTTTTGAGTTATCACCAAAGGTGACATATCCTCCATCGAATTCTTCAAGTGAGTTGAACTCGGAGGGATCGCCACACATGTGCCTTGAGCAACCGCTGTCGAGATACCACGAGCCTTTAGAGGTCCTACTCTTTTGGCGTTTATCCTACAAAATCAGGAAAGAAGAGATTTTGGTACCCATATAAGTTTGGGTCTGGAAAGATTAGCTAAAAGAGACTTTTGAACCCATAATGTTCTAGAGGGATTCCTTCTATGATACTCATCCGAGTAGGTAATGGATTTGGGTCTTCCATACCTAGCATTTTTACAATCATATTCATAAATCATGTGACCGGTCTTTTTACAATAATTACAAAATTTGTATTGAGAGCTCCCCCTTACAAAAGTAGTGGGTGCCCTAGATAAAGTGGATTGCTTGTTATAGCCAAGTCCATGTGTGGTTCTAGCCGAACGCTGAGAACCTAGCAATTTAGTTAAGTTTTGTTCACCTTGGGTGAACTTGGCAAGAGATTCCTTCAAATCCTTAATGGTAGAATTTAAAGAATCTACATTTGGAATATTTTTGACTTTAAGGGCAAGCTCCTCATTCTCTTTGAGAAGTTTGTCTTTTTCGGAAATAAGAGTTTTGTTTTTCTTTTTCAAGGTCAAAAATTTAGAGGTAAGTTCGTGAAAACCTTCCTCTAATTGATCTCTTGCATTTTGGAGTTCTTCATAAGACATATCATTATCAAAAGAAGAAGATGAGGAAGAAGAGTGAGAAGAAGAGTGAGAAGAGGATACCTCATCAAATGCCATTAGGCATTTTCCACCTTCATCGCTTGAGTCGCTTGAAGACATGGAGTCATCACTTGCACTCCATGTTGATGCTTTGAAGGCCTTCTTGTTTTTCTTTTCTTTTAACCTTTTCTTGAAAATGGGGCACTCCGGTTTGATGTGGCCTTTCTTTCCACATTCAAAGCAAGTGATTTCTTTCTCCTCCTTTGGCTCTTCCTTTCGCGCCTTTTGAAATTTCTTCTTTTTCTTCATGAACTTGCTCATTTTCCTTGCTAGTTGAGCCATCTCGGATTCACTATCATTGGAGGAGCTTTCTTCCTTTGCCTTGAAAGCTATGTTCTTTTTCTCCTTGAAGATATTTCCTTCTTTATCGGCTTTCCTCTTCATGGTAATCTCATAAGTCATGAGTGACCCTATGAGTTCTTCAACCGGAATCTTCTTGACATCTTTCGCTTCTTGGATTTCCGTCACCTTTGGTGCCCAAGAGCTTGGTAGGACCCAAAGAATTTTCTTGACCATTGTTTCTGCTGAAACATCATCACCAAGGGACTTTCTCCCATTGCAAACATCAGTAAACCGAGTAAACATTTCGGTGATTGACTCGTGTGGGTGCATTGTGAAACTCTCAAAGTCTTGACGATACATATCTAACCTAGTGTCTTTGACTTTGTTAGTGCCCTCATGTGTCACTTCCAAAAGTTTCCAAATTTCATGTGAGGTGGTGCAAGTAGAAATACGATTAAACTCATTACGGTCTAACCCACAATGAAGAGCATTCATGGCTTTTCCATCAAGCTCAAAATTGGCAATGTCTCCGGGGGTCCATTTAGATTCATCCTTACTAGAAAGAGTGTAGCCTTGCATAACAATTCTATATATAGGATAGCCAATGCTTCTAAGAAAATTAATCATTCGTGTTTTCCAATATGTGTAATCGGTTCCATCGAAGTATGGAGCCCGAGTCATGGAAATCCCTTCGGGTGCTTGTGAGAAAGAAGCCATCACTATGGATTTTTCGTTTGTAACCAGTTAAGGTATTACACAAACGCTTCCTCTGATACCAAATGTTGGGTCGGAGGTGATGGAAAGAGGGGGGTGAATTTCCTTTTTTTAAAATTAATTAACAATTTAAAACAAATTTAAATGCAGCGGAAAGTAAAATGGCAAGACACAATTGATACCAGAGTTCGGCTTTAAACTCAAGCCTACGTCTCCGCTCCCAACTCAACCGTTGGGAGATTTATACGACCGCTTTCTTTTTAATGGTTATAGCAAGAAACCCACTAGCCATTTTAAGGTAGGCTAGATCACCTTCTTACAGCTTGCTTTTTTATTATGGTTGTAGCAAGAAACCCAAATTGAAAGAAGGAAGAAAAAGGGTGGTTTGTCTTAATACAAACCCAATTAAGAACTAAACAATTGAAGTAAATAATTTAGAACAAACTAGAGGAAGCCTTGAGTGCCAAGAGGTGAGTGTAGTTGATGTAGAGGCAGCCCAAGCTTCAAGGATGGCAATTGGATCTCAAGTAGCCTTTGAGAATTGTCATAGGAGCCTCAAATGATCAAAATAGCTTTGGTATGCTTCGGTATATTATCGGTGGTGTTACTGGCATCCATGGACGTCTATTTATAGGAGAAATACTCCCAAATACTTCAAAATAGCCGTTGGAGAGCTTTCGGAGCCGTTGGGGATCAAGTGGGCCAGCCTGGTCAAAGCCTAACGGCTAGTTTGACTGAGCACACCGGCTGGCCGGTGCTGATCCACCGGCTGGCCGGTGCACCAGACAGAAGCAAGGGATTTCTGTCTGGCTCCACCGGCTGACCGGTGCTGAGCCACCGGCTGGCCGGTGGTCTGGACAGAAGCATGCTATTCTGTCTGGGTTCCACCGGCTGGCCGGTGGTCAGGCACCGGCTGGCCGATGGTCAGGCACCGGCTGGCAGGTGGTCGGGACAGAATGCATGCCATTCTGTCTGGACCCACCGGTTGGCCGGTGGCCAGACACCGGCTGACCGGTGGCACCTGGCAGAGGGCTAGGCCTTTTGCCTGGTCCACCGGCTGGCCGATGGGCTGGATCCGGCTGGCCGGTGCCCTTACTGGCTGGCCGGTGGTCTCACACCGGCTGGCCGGTGGACTTAAACAGTCCATTTTGAATTCTTCTTGGGCCAGCTTCTAGGCACCCTATTTCCTATCATCAAAAACACTTGAAAACAAGTTAGAATACAATTAGAGTGATTGTGATCATTAAAATCCAAAAGAGAGGGGTGCAACAATTATATATTATTATTTTAAAAATAAAATATTTAATGTTTTCACTTTATTAAAACTCCATATATATTATTTTTATACCAAATTTAATGTTTGTATTCAAAATTTAAATCATTATACATATTATTGTATTTTAAATCATTTTTATTTCATTATTGTATAAATAAATAGGTTTGGATTTTATCCAAAATAAAATATTTTACACTTTAACAAAAAAACTAGGCATAATGATTTTAATAGATATGTGTGTTAATATATATATATATATGTCAAACGCATAACATTTCAATTAAATATAATATGTTTTAACCAATAATGAATTCCATATAATTATATATATGATATAAAGCAATATAATACATTTTTACATTAAATAGTGAAATCAAATGGTAATAAATTCATCCCATACATAGGGTTTAGTATTTTTCAAATTATCTAGTTAAATAGAAAATGAAATGAAGTCCTTTCTTATTTCTTATTACTCTAACTAGACTTCCCCAAAATTTCTCAATACCTGAGACAAAAATAAATGATTTTTTAGGTAAATTCAATATAATACCTCATATACCTCTAAAAGTATCATTATGATGAATCAAAATTAGAAACAGCAGAAACTAGGATATTCCCATGTATGTAATAGGGAAAACCCATGAATTTTTGTATTTATTATGACATTAATTTATTTTATATTTCATTTAATGAAATATTACAGTTGTTTAATTTTATTATTATTAAAATCATAATTCATGAGTAAATTGGAATTTATATTAATTAAATAAAAATTTCATTGAAAATTTTTTAATGTCATTTCATTAAACTTATTCTAAATTATAAATCCCTGATGATTTATTTTTTGGTCAAAATAAACCATGTAAAAAATATTTATATGATTTGAGAAGTTATATATGAAAATAATAAAATCTATATGAATATCACAATTCTGGATTATATTATATATCATTGAAAGAATGTTTTTATAGATTATAGATAAGGGTATACTGAGATATTTTGAATCATCTAAAATATTATAGCTATTTTATAAAATAATTGTATATAATTCTAATGATTCTATAATTGTGAATGAATTTCATGAATTTTTTTAATAAATATAATTTTTTAAATATGATAATTTTTTTAGTTGAAGAAAATTATTCTTTTTTAGTCAAGGATTATATTCATTTTCTATTTTTAATTTTGACAATATTTACCTTGATAATATTTTTTATTGATATTTTTATTATAAATTTGTGTATTTCATGTTTAATATAATATTCAAAATGAATTAGTTTAAAAAGAAAATTATAATTTTATGAATATTATATTTATCTTGATTTATGAACATGATTGAATAAATATAATATCTTTTTAATGGTTAAAAAATGATATTATTAAGGGATATTTTTTGAAGATAATTTTTTGATGTTATCTATTTATGTTTCAAATAATAATAAAATATAATATGTTAATACTAATTCATTTGTGTAAATTTTTATTAACTCGTTTATTTATATTGACATGATTTTTTCATTTTATGTAGGATATTTTTTCAACGGTTAAATTTTTTCAATTTTTATATATGATATATAATAAGTGGAATAGAAATTTTATTTAAAATTTAATAAATATAAGCAATATATATTTTTAAAGGATTATTGTTTGATTAATATTGTCATTTTAATGGACTAAATTCATTATTTCCTTCATTGGATAGGTTTTGTTTATTTTTACTTGGGATTACTCTAGTATAAGTAATTTAGAACATACAAAAACATATTTTGTTGTAATGAATATTTAATATTTGATAATGTGGTTGAAAATTTATTAATTTATATGTATTGGATGGGTTTTGTGTGACTGTAGGTGAATTCAACATTCATGTCAACTTTTTTATTTAACTCCTCCAATTCTCTGTAGTGGGACTCTATTTAAATGTTGTGATTTTATTACATCAATTAAAAACATTTTCTTATATTTCATATAATTATTTATTATCTATTATTGTAAAGATATTTCATGGACCTAATGTAATGCCCCGACCCCAGTTACCCAGAGTCGGTGCATTATTTCATAGCATTGGCATGATCACAAAAGATCAAGTCTTGAAAGACTGATTAGTTTAGTAGCCTTGGAAACACTAGATACATTCATAAGTATTACATTACATCATAAAGTAAAAAAACTACAACATATTCTCTTCATATCCCCTTATATTATCCCTGCAGGTCATTCATAAAATACTTCTACATATCTTGGAAAAATTAAAACATTGAAAGGGGTGAGCTCAGATTCTCAGTAAGGATAACAATATAGCGGAAGCTTTCATAAATAAACATTAACATTTAAGGAAATGTATAACTAAAACAAAAGCCTTTTAAACTTGAACTTTAGCATAATATGGAAAAAGTAAAATGAAATAATTCCATTTACTTACTCACATGGATATTCTACTAGTCGAATAATCACATGAAATATCAATAACCACTTTAATAATGATGGAATGCATAATGCCAGACTATCATAACCACGTAGCCAAGGACTCGTGCCAAGTCTACAATAATATTTTGTCAAGGCCTCGTTACAAGACACTATTTTGTCTCATGAGACCTACCGATGCATCGAGGAGCTGTAGCGGGCTCCACCCATCACTTATTAAGTCCAATGCATTCCTCATTTGAATAGGTTTAAACATATCATAAACCATAACATAATCGTATCACATAAAACATGCATAAAGGCAACATAACATTTAAACATTTCAATCACAAGATTTCAATACAACACATTTATATAATAAAAACATTATCAAAACCATTTTCAATACCAAAATAAAAGAAAATTAAAAGTTGGTATTTATTTTTCATTTAAAAAATTGTTATGGCTTGTAGAGGAACCTGAAACACAAATAATGGCCATGGATGCGGAGAAGTCGTTGTCTCCACATACATAAGTCAAGAAAAATATTCATTTTTTTCCTTTATTAAATCACTTCGTATAAAAATATTCCTTTTGAATAAACGTAAAAGTCAAAGAGGTTTGTACACCGTATAAAGGAAAGTTGTGTATAAAACCAAATATGCCTCAATGTAAGGAGATTGAGACGAAGTCCCTTACAAAAATCATTTTTTAAAATAAAATAGCTCTATTATGTGTATTCACTATAAGTACACATTATGAAAGTACAAATTTATGAGAGGACATAATAATATCATGACATAATTTGAAAGTAGAAGATTAACCCAAAGAATAGAAATTGGGTTATGAAGTTCCCTTACCTTGTGTCTGACTTGACTCGACCGTTCTCTAACCTCTTGAATAATAAACTAGAGTTAATCTATACTTTCATAATAACCCTTTTCAAGTTCATTATCCCTTTTATATCACTTATTACAATTTTATGAACATTATGTAATTATTTATGTTAATAACAGTCGTTTTGTCGATCTTTGATACTTGAGTCAAAAATATACTTCTTATAATTACAAGTTGTTCATGTGGTGAAATATCCATTATATCCATAATTATATTCATGATGTAGATATCATATATAACATATATATCCAGTATATAAATTCATTTATAATATGACATAACATTTAGAGGTAAGAAATGAAATGCACCGTTCATGGAGACGGTAAGTCGTACGTACGCATGAATGCTACTTTCATTTCTATTTCATATATTAATGGAATGAAACATAATGATATAAAGGTATAATATAATTCCAGTATAATATCATATATAATATCATTTAATCCATCATTTATACATCCCACATATGGCATTAACTATTCAAATCCCTTTGAGGGGGCGGTAGTCCGCACTTCCAAAAATGAAAATATCCTGTTTACCCATAATGGAAACAATAAAGGTATGCCATAAATGAAAAATACAGAACCTTAAGTAAAACATAAACATATTATATATCATATATAAATAAAGTGACATCTTAATGTCCACCTTTGAAGGAGTTATATAAGTGTTGAACAATCATCATTTCGTGAGGCAGAAATTCTCCATCCACAGAAACAGTGTGTTCTTTAACCATTAGATGTATGTGTGTGTAATTGTAGCTCGAATACTTCATAAAAAACATCCTAGTATATTTAGGATACTGGTTTTGTTACAAAATAAATGAATAAAAAGAGTTTAGGGGGTTTGGATAAGCAAAATAAATCAAAATAACATAAGAGAAGACATTACCTTAAAATCGGGTAACTCTTTTGATTTGAGCCAAAGGCTTCCTTGGGAAGAATTTTGCCCAAAGAGAGGATTATAGGAGTTAGGGAGGGAAGTTAGGAGAGTATTTGGGTAGATTTTGAACGATCTAAAAGGATTTGATAGTGTGAGTGAGGTGGTAGTGGTGGGGGCCTTTTATAAGTGGAGAGGAGGGGCACTCTTGGAAAGTAATGAAATGTAACTTTATTATACAATGATTTACGGATTCTAAAGGTCCCACGCTTATATTATTCGAGGATAAGGTGATAAGGGTTCTAAATATCTCATCCAATAGGCTTTTTACTAGTGTAATTCTTAGATTTCATATTATCCTTCCATTTTATTAAAATCGTTAATTAATGAGGTAATCGCTGCATCATCATAGTGTCATAAATAATTTAATTTATTTAATGCATAAAAATTATAAAACAAATATCATTATGTAGGAAATCGTTTTACCTTTCTAATTAATATTTACAGTAAAAAATATGACTTGTATAACCCCATTTAAATATTGTTTTAGTAAAATGACTCATGTTTGTGACATTTTTATTTTAACAATAAATAAAATGTTTTTAATGTCATTTTCCTACCAAAGTTGCTCCATGGGGTATCCAAGTTGTCCAATTGATTTTCATGGTCGGAAATGACTCATAAAATAGGGGTAGGACATGTGTAATGGTCATTTCATATTTTTATAATACCATTTTTACCTTACATTTCACTAATTACCTTTAATCGCGATTAATTAAACATAAAAGTTACTATTCACCAAAAAATTATTTTAATCCCATTGAACAACATTTTACTTCATAATGAAAACCATGTATGTCGGATTTTGAAAATAAAATCAATGAAGTGGTAATATTTCATTTAAATGAAAAATCACTTATTTAACTACCACTTAGTGGTTTCACTATTCATCAAAAATTGAAGTTTTTCAGAACAATGCCAAAATTTCACCCTAAGATATAATTGATATTCCGACTTCAAAAATGATGTCTATTTTTTAAAATTACAAACATATAAGTTCTCATTAATTAATTATAAAATTAATTCCCACTATCACAACAAATAGCGTGTTTTTAAGAAATAATATATCCAAAGGTTGACAATTGTTTATGTCTAATTTCAAAGTGAAATTAATTATAATTAACACCATTAGATAAAATGGTAAAAATAAATTCTAAATATAATTTAAAACCACTCAATAGTATAATTAATCACTATAAATTATTTTGTTTAAAAATGTTTCTTTATGTATTTTACACTATTCATAGAAAAATTGGAAGTTCTCAGAAAATTACAAAAAAATCAACTTTGGATAATTTCGATATTCCGAATCCAAAAATGAAGTCCATTTTGAAATATAAAATATGTATAATTTCAAAAATTGTGTATTACTATTCATAATGGCTATTTTGATTGGTCAAGGTGTGTTAGAATCTCGAACTTGCGTAAAATTCAAGCAATTGCATTATTGAAAGAGAAGTGTATCGTGGAAGCTCGGGGTCTTAAATTCTCCCATCCTTCAACAAATTGCATCCTCGAAATTTGAAATTTTTCTTTGAAAATAAAAGGTTGAAAATATAAAATACATTTGTGGAAAACCCACATCGGAAATAAGTTTAATAAAAATATAACTTTAAAAGATAGAAAAATAAGTAAAAAGGTCACCCGAGATAGCCCATACGAGGATTCTATGAAAATATGGATATTGAAGAAAAACAAACCATCAAGATCTGATGGAGAGTTATAGAAAACTGGATTAGGAGAAAGTTAACCATAAAAAAAATCACAAACTTGTGATTGATTAAACGGTCATTGAATCCCCTATTGGAAAAGTTAACCGGCAACATTTTTGTTTTAAGTTACCTTTTATAAAGTCGAGGAATTTATTTAGGAGATTTACTAAGAACGTAAGGTAATATACATACTTGTTATGTAGACATTCATTCTTTGATAAATTTTTACCACAAACCCATCTTTCACTCTAAAAGGTAATAGAACTCAAAAATATTATATTTATCATAATTGTATAAGGTTCCAAATATTAACACATACCATTTAGATTAGGAAAACTTTTTGTAATAACCAGGGACTTCTTGTAGGCTAGTGGTAGGTAATAAAGTCCTGTCGTACTATGGCTGTGGGTTAGATTTCTGCAGCTTTGTCCGATACGATGGGTTATCCCCCAACCTTCAGGTTTTCCTTTTCCTAAAACTATAGTATTATAATATTCCAAAAATAATCTTCAGAAATTTTTTAACATTATACAATACTATCCAAGGATCCACTTAATCCATTCCAACCTTTATAGTTATCCAAAATACCTCTATCCAGACTTTTTGTAAATGTTCTCTAAATTCCAAAATCAATTTTAACATCAGATTCCCCCAAAAAGTAAAGATTCTCTTATTGTCACATACTTAAAATATGATTAACTTCATCATATTAAAAACTTAATGAAAAAAAAGTACTGTAGTACAATCCCAATATATATCACATTATTCTTATAACCAGAATATAATACTTGATTCTAAAAGCACCAATACATTAATTATTCCTCTTCAACTGTAGTAACAGAAAAATATTGTCCTTTATCCCTTGGCCTTTTATGAGGTATGTTTCTCTAACTCTTAGGACATTCATTTGCATAATGCCCTATTTCTCTAAAATTATATCATTCAACATTGATAGCCTCTTTCTTTCCCTTGCAATCACGCCACTGGCGACCTTTTTCTCCACATTTATAACAAACTCCCATTCCTTTTAGGCAAGTACGAGGGTGATTCTTCCCACAATTATCACATAATGAAAAATACTTCTTTCCCTTTTTACCTTTATCCGTCTCTTGTTCCACCGTTCTCTTTTTCCCTTGCTTTACTTTGTTGTCATAAGACTTAGAGAATTCATTTCTTGTATTGATAGCACGCGAGACTATATCATTGTTGTTGAGAATGATTGTGATACTAAAGCTCGATGGAGAAATAGTTTTAACCCATCAAAGAAACAATCAATCTTACTTCTTGGGTTACGTATATAATCTGCAGCATACCTCGCTATCCTTGTAAAGTTGGCCTCATACTTTGCGACATTCTCATCCTCCTTTTGTCTCAGACTCAGAAATTGTCTTTCCATATCTGCTCGATGGTCACGAGGAAAGTATTTTTCTAAGAAAATATCTTTGAACTCTCTCCATTCCATACTTGATACTTCTTCATTTTACTTTGTATTTTGAATCAACGACCACCATTGATCATCATCTCTAGTGAGGCGGTAAACTGCCATGACAACCTTCTCCCTTTCACTACTCCCCAAGGAGTGGAATATTTTTTCTATGGAGTTTATCCATTGCTCAGCTACTAATGGATTTGTACCCCAATTAAATGTTGGCGTTTTTTTCCTCATGAAGCGGTCTAACATTGATCCTCCACGTTGCAGATCAGGGTGCTCCATACGAGTAAGGTTATTATTCATAACCTGAGTGTGTTGTCCCAGTATGGTAATAATTTGATCAGCACCAGTTGTATCTCCAGCTCCATAAAAATTATCTTGAGCAGGAGGGAAATCCCTACACGGAGTGCGTGCATTGATACAGTTTTCATTCCTTCCACTAGGCTCCATTTCTAAACAATGGAAAAAACTATATTAGTTTATGAATCAAAATACATAATTCCATAATTTTAAAACACTTAACACTAATTGAACTATTTATGGATATAATCCATAATCAAAAAAAAGTTCTCTTTGAGGAAGTATATACTCATAACCCTTCATAGTGGTTTGTAAAGAAAATGAGAATTATCTTAAGCATATCCCCTAGGAGTGTCGTAACCAAGAGTGCAGCAAGGCCCATTGTCATGCACCAGTTCCCGTTCGAGTCAAGCTCAAAGCGGTGTTTTCAGGTTTTAACCCTAGGTACATCTGTGCCAGATCCACCTCTACCTGCTCGTATCTAGACATGGATGTATTTCTCGGAAAACTCACAAAAATCTCTATAATACCAAAATTATTGGAAGTTCTTCTATAATAATCCTCAAAGTCTATCTTTGGGCTATGTGCTATAATCAGAGTTTATCTAAATCTAGCTTCAAAGGTTAGTACTAAAATTCCTCTAATACCAACTGTAATGCCCCAACCCCAGTTACCCAGAGTCGGTGTATTATTGCGTAGCATTGGCATGATCACAAAAGATCAAATCTCGAAAGACCGATTAGTTTAGTAGCCTTGGAAACACTAGATATATTAATAAGTCTTACATTACATAATAAAGTTAAACAAAACTACAACATCTTCTATTCATATACTCTTATATTATCCCTGCAGGTCATTCATAATATCCTTCTTCACATCCTGGAAAAATTAAAACATTGAAAGGGATGAGCTCAGATGCTCAGTAAGGAAATCAATATAGCGGAAGCTTTCATAAATAAACATTAACATTTAAGGCAATGAATAACTAAAATAGAAGCCTTTTAAACATGATCTTTAGCATAATATGGAAAATGTAAAATGAAATAATTCCATTTACATAATCACATGGATATTCTACTAGTCGAATAATAACATGAAATATCAATAACCACTTTCATAATGATGGAATGCATAATGCCAGACAATCATAACCACATAGCCACGGCCTCGTTCCAAGTCTACAATAAGATTTTGTCAAGGCCTCGTGCCAAGACACTAGTTTGTCTCATGAGACCTACCGATGCATCAAGGAGCTATAGCGGGCTCCACCCGTCACTTATTAAGTCCAATGCATTCCTCGTATGAATAGGTTTAAACATATCATAAACCATAACATAATCGTATCACATAAAACATGCATAAAGGAAACATAACATTTCCACATTTCAATCAAAAGATATCAATACAACACATTGATATAATAAAAACATTATCAAAACCATTTTCAATACCAAAATAATAGAAAATTAAAACTTGGTATTTATTTTTCATTTAAATTTTTTTTATCGTTTGTAGAGGAAGCTGAAACCCAAATAATGGTCATGGCAGAGGAGATGTAGTTGTCGCCACATACGTACGACAATAAAAACATTCCTTTTTGTCATTTAGTAAAACACTTCATATAAAATTATTCATTTTGAATAATCGTAAAAGTCAAAGGGGTTTATACACTGTATAAAGGAAAGTTGTGTATAAAACCAAATATGCCTCAATGAAAGGAGATTGAGACGAATTCCCTTAAAAAAATCATTTTCTAAATAAAATTTCTCTATTATGTGTATTCAATATAAGTACACATATAGAAAGTACAAATACATGACATGATATAATAATATCATGGCATTATTTGAACATAGAAGATTAACCCAAAGAATAGGAATTGGGTTAAGAAGTTCACATACCTTGTGTCTGACTTGACTCGACCGTTATTTAACCTCATGAATAATAATCTAGAGTTAATATATACTTGATTAAGAACCGTTTTCATGTTAATTATCCCTTTTATATAACTTATTACAATTTGATGAACATTATGTAATTATTTATATTAATAACAGTCGTTTTGTCGATCTTTGGTACTTGAGTAAAAAATATACTTCTTATAATTACAAGTTGTTCATGTGGTGAAATATACATTATATCCAGAATTATATTCATGATGTATATATCATATATAACATATATATCCAGTATATACATTCATTTATAATATTACATAACATTTAGAGGTAAGAAATGAAATGCTCCGTTCATGGAGACGGTAAGCTGTACGTACGCATGAACGCTACTTTCATTTCTATTTCATATATTAATGGAATGAAACATAATGATATAAAGATATAATATAATTCCAGTATATTATCATATATAATATCATTTACTCCATCCTTTATACATCCCACATATGGCATTAACGATTCAAATCAATTTGAGGGGGCGGTAGTCTGCACTTCTTAAAATGAAAATATCGCGTTTACCCATAATGGAAACAATAAAGGTATTCCATAATTGAAAACAAATAACCTTAAGTAAAAAATAAACATATTATATATCATATATAAATATAGTGACATCTTAATGGCCACCTTTGATGGTGTTATATGAGTTTTGAACAATCATCGTTTCGTGAGGCATAAATTCGCCATCCACAGAAACAGTATGTTCTTTAACCATTAGATGTAGGTGTGTATAAGAGTAGCTCGAATAATTCTTATAAAAACATCTTAGTATATTGAGTATACTGGTTTTTTTAAAAAATAAGATTAATAAAAAGAGTTTAGGGGGGTTGGATAAGAAAAATAAAACAAAATAACATAAGAGAAGACATTACCTAAAAATCGGGTAACTCTTTTGATTTGAGCCAAAGGCTTCCTTGGGAAGAATTCTTCCCAAAGTGAGGCTTCTAGGAGTAAGGGAGGGAAGTTGGGAGAGTATTTGGGAAGAGTTTGGCAGAGCCAAAAGTCTTTTATAGTGTGAGTATGGTGGTAGTGGTGGGGGCCTTTTATAAGTGGAGAGGAGGGGCACTCTTGGAAAGTAATGATATGTTAGTTTATTATACAATGCTTTTCAGATTCTAAAGGTCCCACACTTATATAATTAGAGGATAAGGTGATAAGGGTTCTAAATATTCTCATCCAATTGGCTTTTGACAAGTGTAATACTTAGATTTTACATTATCCTTCCATTTTATTAAAATCGTTAATTAATGAGGTAATCGCTGCATCATCATAGTGTCATAAATAATTTAATATATTTAATGTCTAAGAATTATAAAAAAATATAATTATGTATGAAATCGTTTTATCTTTCTAACGAATATATATAGTCAAAAATATGACTTGTATAACCCCATTTAAATTTTTTTTAGTAAAACAACCCATGTTTTTGACATTTTTATTGTAACATTAAATAAAACGTTTTTAATGTCATTTTCCTACCAAAGTGGCTCCATGGGGTCCCCAAGTTGACCCATGGATTGTCTTGGTCGTCCATGACTCATCCAATAGGGGGTAGGACAAGTGTAAAGGTCATTTCATAGTTTTATAATACCATTTTTACCTTAAATTTTACTAATTACCTTTAATCGCGATTAATTAAACTTAAAAGTTACTATTCACCAAAAAATTATTTTAATCCCATTGAACCACATTTTACTTCCTAATGACAACCATGTATGTCTGATTTTTGAAAATAAAATCACAGAAGTGGTAATATTTCATTTAAATGAAAAATCACTTATTTAACTACCACTTAGTGGTTTCACTATTCATCAAAAATTGAAGTTTTTCAGAACAATGCCAAAATTTCACCCTAAGCTATAATTGATATTCCGAATTCAAAAATGATGTATATTTTACAAAATTCCAAACATATAATTTGCATTAATTAATTTTATAATTAATTCCCGCTGTCACAACAAATAGCGTGTTTTTAATATACAATATATATCAAAAGATTGACAATTGTTTATGTCTAATTTCAAAGTGAAATTAATTATAATGAACACCATTGGATAAAATGGTAAAAATATATTCTAATTATACTTTAAAACCACTCAATAGTATAATTTATCACTATAAAGTATTTTTATTAAAAAAGTTGTTTTAAGTATATTTCACAATTCATAAAAATATTGGAAGTTCTAAGAAAATTGCAAAAAAATCAACTTAGGATAATTTTGATATTAAGAATCCAAAAATGAAGTCCATTTTGAAATATAAAATATATATAATTTCAAAAAGTGGGTATTACTATTCATAATGGCTATTTTTATTGGTCACGGTGTGTTAGAATCTGGAACTTGTGTAAAATGCAAGCAATTGAATTATTGAAAGAGAAGCGTATTGTAGAAGATCGGGGTATTACACCTAATTTATTTTTAGGAGTATTTTAGAGACATGGGTCAAATTTCAATGAACATGGGAAATATGGCTAGGTGCATAGTATATGTACACAGTTAGTAGTAACTGTGAAGTAACTATTAAGTATGGAATAATTAACTAAAGTGGAATAATTCATGATTTTATCACTTTTCCCCCTAACCGAGTCGATATTACTTTGTAACTGTGTTATTTATATTTCAGGGTACACAAGAGATAATATGGGTAACATATAGTTCTTCAAAGAATAAAACCTAACCAGGTGTCCCATGTGGTTTTAAAAGGCTAATTTTTTTTACAATATATAATCTATCATTTTTAACTGTAATCCACTCTTAATACACAATTATCTTAAACTAGGCCATTTATGATGCTCTAGAAGACTCTCCCCTTCATTCATTAAAAATTCACAATTAATTTAGGTGGATTTATTTACAAATTTTTAATACATCCTCTCCAGATCACCTCTTTTATCTAGTATTATCCTTAGTCTCTCACCCCTTGATATTTTGGAACTCATATATGTTGTGATGGATTGATATATGGTTTTGGGGGTAGAATTGGGAATTTTATTTTGGGATATATTCACATGAGGACATAATCTATTTGATTTTCCTTACGAAATCTAAATGTATTGTCATTTCCTCAATTGAATAGGTAGGGATTATATATTCAATTTATCCAGTCCCATGGAATACCAAATTTATTTTGTTTTATCCATTATGTTTTGAGTATAAGACATATTAGTTTTATGATTTAAATGATATTTTGTGTTTTTTATAAATTTTTTAAAGGGGTTTTAGTCATATAAATATGATTTTTTAGGTTTAATTAAATAACCCCAAGTTAATCTAAAACTTATGGGATTGGGTTCTATTAAAGACAATGGTAGACATTAAAACAATTTTAAATCATTTGGAAATGTATTTTAGGGAAGACCTGTAATTGATTATTGTGGTTAGAGTTCCTTGGATATCTCAGTATCATGGTCTTTGTCTATCAATCCAATTTTTAATTTATAGTAGACATTAAATAGATTCTGATTTTTTAAATTCCCAAATATATTAATATACATGTATTTTTTCATTTATTTAATAAAATATACTTTAAATATGTGTTTTTATCGATTTTGATCCTTTTTCTTCAAAAAATACAACTAATGGTTTATTTTAGGGATGAATTCATTTATAAATAACATGGATTTTTTAATGGTATATATAATAATTCATGGTGATTTAAAATAAATATATTCATTGTTGTATCCATGTTTTTTTCACCTAAAACACTAAATTTTTATTTGGGTGTATGACCACTTCATTTTTTAAGACTCAGATATAGTGAAGGGCATAATGAATCACGGTATCTCCTACTAGTTGATGTCATGATCATGTGGTTTGAAATAAAGGTGATAGATGTTCACAATGAGATAAACTCTTGGATCTTCATTTCTCATGTGATTTTTAACACAATGATTTCTTTGATGCTATATATCGAGATTTTAATTCATATTCTGGTTTGTAAGTTCATTTTCTATTATATTCTAATATATATCTGTTTCTATTTGGTAAATTTTGTTTTTTTATTGTTAAATAATTCCTATACATTCTTTAATTTTAACCTAGGTGTTTTTTTCTAACCTAGTGTGGTTGGGAATGTGCATTACTCATGATAACGAGCCAGGTAACTCCAATGATGAGTCAATTCAACCATGTTTGGTTCATTATAAATTAATTTCAAAGGGAGGATATTTATAGGTATATTGGTAGACAATAGTAATAATGTTAGAACATATGATGAATTTGTGGGAGGATTATTTTAAATGTCACTTCAATATCTGATCTTGAGTAACCATGGTTTGTCACATATTTTTGTTATATAGATTTTTTGCCTGATGGTATACATTCTTCATGAATTGTGACATTTATTGATGTTAGTTATGACTCTTGTGGTAATAAATTGTATATGTTATGAGGGAGACTAAATTTCAATATGAAATAGACAATGATCCAATGGCGCGTAGATTAAGATCATTTCCTGATATTCCAAGGGGTTATTTCAAGTTAATAGTGTAAATTATTCTATAACAATACATTATTATTTTAATGGATTGTGCATGGAAGGAAAACCCATTTTTCCAAACCATTCACAGTGGTAAATTCTCATTTATTATATTATTTCACTACATTATCATATGAATATGACATTTTTTGTAATGATTTTTATTTAGGAACTTTTAAGTGGAATCCTTTTTTACTGTATCTATAATTTCATATTTCTATTTTTCAAAATTGGATGTAATCTCTAATGTTTAATATATATTTCTACTTATAACAATCACTTCATATTTATAGGAGTAATTTTTTATTAATGTTATATAGGAAAATCATTTATATAATATTACATTACTAGTAATAGCAATAGATACATTCCAATATATTTCCCAGGTGGGGCGGTGAAAACTATGAATGAACAGTGAATCATACATCGTAGTTTAAAATGAAAAACCCACATATGATGACCATGAAGATTAAATCAAAAGGATTTGAATAATCTTTAACATTTTTAATAAATATGATTAAAATATATTTTTTTCACAAAATTAATGCATGAAGGATTGGAAATTAAAAGTTGGGACCATATCATTATTACATAATTGCATGAGAAACTCACATGGAATTCCTCTATAAGGCCATCAATTAGTAGTTTTACCCTAAAATGTTCACTGTGGATAAATATTTGTAGATTGTTACCATGAAGTAGGATACTAAAATTTTATTTAGTAATATTTTAATTTTATTTTGGTGGACTATTATTCCCGATAGGTAATTAGTAACGACTACTCAAGGGAAGGCTATCTAAAATAATGATAAAGATTAACATCTGATCGATGCTTATCCTCATGCGCATTCCAATATTTTTAGAGGTGTTTTACAATTCACCTATATATGTTGTAGAATTAGGTGGGATGAATCGTCTTAGTGGGTATCTAGTAACCACAAGTGGAATCCAAGATGTGGCTTTTTTTACAAGAGGAATATAGGAAAAAAATTTCTAGTTATTATCAGTGGTTTGACAAATAAAGTCTTATAGAGTGATGTAATATATATTTAGTGTGTATTATTTATGTCACATGATCCTTGATTAATGGATATCACCTAGAGATTTATTTTAAATGGATCACATTTTTACCTGCAATAAATATTTGGAAATGTAGGTTAGTGTAGTAGGGTTAGATTCACTGTTAGAAGAGGCTCTATGTTTTAGTTTAACATAGTGGAAGGTTGTGAATCCCACTCATTGGAAAAGGGGTCAATTTGGAAATTGATAAAGATAATAGAGTATATGAGGCTTATCATATTTATTTTTTGGAGTTACACTAGAGGCATATAAGGAAAGTCTCACTACTATAAGTGGTACATTGTTTAATTTATCAATTATGTTTCTAGTATTAGATGACACTAGTTCATGTAATTCCTTTACATAATTTTTATTGGATGATATGTTAGGTTTTCATTCATTTTGTATTCACATCATGATGAATAATTATTACTTATTTGGGAAAATGATGTTAGATGATTTTCCATTCCTTGAGTGTTTCCTGATAACTTTTAACACTAACGTTTCATTGAATTTCAAGGTTCTTGATGTTGAAAACCTTGACCTTACTATATTCTGGTTTTTGATTATTAGTTATAGAGTCGAAGTAAAATATTATCATCATCGACATCCACTATGTATCCATATGGACCATACAATAATCATTCCTTATAAATAGACTCTAATAAAATTACATACACACCTATTTCAAAATAAAATTTCCTACCCAAATATGAATACTAAATTACACCTCCCTATCCTCAAAACACAACCCAATTTCATAAACTACTATAAAAATAATCTAATGGGTCTAAAAGGCCTTGATCAATATATTACACACATTTAAATTAATTCACATCCTCGGTAATTAAAACAAACACTATATAGAAACTCACTAAATATACCATGAAAACACTCTATGGGAGATTACTCTCAAATGAGACCATTCCATAAGCCCGATATGAAATAAAAGTGGGTAAAACAACTCAAACAATTATCCATGAGAATACACATCACTCTATACAATGGAAACTCGTGAATTTCATTAATAATGACAAAAATAGAACCAAAATAGTAATAAATATAATTAATGAATCTGGAAAATAGATTCCCATAAACATCCTTATACACCACATTTCATCCATATAATTTGAATCAAAATGGTAGAAAATAAAAGAAAAAAATTCATTTTTTGATCCATGATCTATATATGTTTCAATATTATCTTCTTACCTTCCTAAAAATCAATAAATTCCCAACTGAGAAAATTATAATTGTGATGAAGATATAAATAATGACGGAGTACCTAAAAAATTCATCCATATAATATGTCTATAGGGGTTCTCCAAAAAATTCATCCCATAAATAATGTGTTGTAACTCCCTTAATGGATCAATAAACTATATAGAGATCTTAATCCCAATACCAAACCTCAATCATCCCCAATTTTGGTAAAGAATCAATAACACATGAGAAATATCCATGTACTCTAATAGACTAATCATTAAATCATCATAAGACTTATAATGTTATCCCTATACCTCCAAAACATCTGAATATTATTCTTCATGTCATAAAATAATCTTCTTCTATGAAATAATGATTCCCAAACCACAGTTGAGGATAATTTAGAATGATATGGAAACCTATCTTATTCACTGAAAGAATACTTAAAAAAGAAGAGTTTAAGATATTATTTTATGAATCTCAATCCATGGAAATTTATTTATCCACTCTCCTTAAATTTATTTCAAAAAAGTTTTAAACATACATATCTAAGACTTCATGGTCTAATACATCTTTATAAAACCACGAAATTCTAATGTACAATTTTATATTCAATAGTGTGTATGACACGCTACACCAGATGCGTAAGAGAACATAATATCCAAATACTGTAATATATATCTAAGATTCACAAAAACATTCAACATATGATATTTCTTTTAATTAATGAAACACTGATCTATCTTATGTTACATGAAAGAGTGAAATTCATTGATAGTGTGTATAACACGAAAGACCAAGATTCACCAAATAACAATGTATTATTAAATTAATAATTTTTAATATCATTTTATATAATCAAGACATTAAATTAGTCGTTATAAATATTAATAACTGATTTATAAAAATTATTGTTTACACCAATATTAAATAAATTCATTGTTTGAAAATTAATGAGAAAAAAATATTAGAACTAATTGAATGTAAAAACAAATATTGTTATTTTTATGCTCGCAAAAAAGTTTAAACATAATAAACATAACTAAGTAAAATTATTGAATTATTTTAATGAAACATATATGTATATATTCAAACAAATATTTCTCATATTTATCTATTAGTTTTGATATTTATAAAATAACAACAATCCTTATTTCACATATAAAAACCATTATTTTAATATAAAGTCAAATTTACAAAAATTTAATAGATAACCTTTTAAAAATATAAATTTTTAACCCATATAAATTTTAATTTATAAAATAAAATTCATTATTCAAATAGTAATTTCAATATATACGAGGGTGAATTCCATTAATTTTTCTACAGAACCTCATTTTTTAGGAATACTGAAAAAACCTATTTTTCAGTTAAAAAATCATTTTTTGATTAAATAATTATTAATGTTATATTATATTTTAAAATTGCTAAAAGTTTACATTATGACAATTATAAATCTATTTATAAAATTTTAGTTTATTATAATCAACATAAAAATGAAATTTAATATAATAACTCAACAATCTTGTGAACACATTCCTACTAAATATAGTTTAACCGCCTATCTATAAGTTTAACAATAAAAATGTTTTTCCCACTTTTATGATTTGAATTTAAAAACATTAACATACACAATTTTAATAAATATTATATTATTATTCCAATACTATCAACTTAATTTTTAACCAAAATGCCTTGTAAAAGTGTTTAAAAATAATTAGAGTGATTAATGTGTAATGAGGCATAAAAATAGACTAAAACTTTTAGTTAAGGGCCCAAATAACAAATAGAAATTTCCAAAACCCATTATATGTAGTTAATTAGTCCATTAAAAATACATTATTTAGTTTTATTGGTTTGGTATTACTTTTGTTGGGTATGAAAATGTGTAAACCAAACATGTTCCGAAAATTCCAAGTCAGTCATTTTCTTTCTCTATGAAATGTCAACACCTCTCCCTCGTCCTCACACCTATGAATCCATATCATCATATGAAACCTCTAAAAATGAATCCTCCTAAAATCCACCTATAGATAAATTAGCCTCCATTTGGGAAGGAATCCACCTTTGGAAGCCATTTGGCCCAATCCAAAATGAGATACCCCGATTAAGAGGTAACATCATTTCTCATGAATTTTAAATTATTTTCTATTCTTCAACCCCTATACTCTTATTATTATTTTCATGTAAACAGAATTATAAATAAACTAATATTTTTTATATTACAATTTATACCTATACATTAACACACCTCCATCTAATGTGTAACAAACACACTATTTTTCTATATGGCAAACTACTGCCTCACAAAACGATGATTGTTCATTTTGTCATTTACAACATTCAACATTAGCCTTTATGACGGAAAAACTATATATATATTATATTTATTATGTCATTGAGATTATTTAATTATTTTAAAACACAATCCTAAATACATTCTATTTTTTTATTAATACGATAACATCGTTTGAGGATGTGTGGATTACCGCCAAATCAAAGCATTGGGATTCATTCACATGATCTGTGGAAAGTATAGATAGTGATTATAATTGAACATACAAAGCATACACAATATAGGTATTATATTTATAAAATAATTACCTTTCTAGATATATATATATATATATATATATCATTTTATTTATTATATGTTCATACATTAAAAAGAGATAATGTCGTTCATGGATGTGTGGACTAAAACCTCCTCTACATGATGTGATTACTTTTACATCATTAAATATTTATATATAATTATTTATGGATAAAAACAATATTATTAATTATATTATGATCATTGAGGAAATATATAATACTGTCCACCATCTCTGTATAATGATAATTAAAAAATGAGAACGTTGCTATTGCGTAAATACTGCCTACTATCTCCATGATTGTAACGTTGGTTCGTTTTTCATTAAAATATTTAATGATTATTTTTAAAATTTTATTTTATGTTTAAATATGAAAATTATTAAATTATTATTATTATGGATATGTCATATATTTTCCCCATTGACCATAGCTGACATACCATTTTTTTTGACACAATAACCGAATTTCATCAAAACAACTGATGTAAACATAATTTTTTATGTTAATGTATTCAACAGTGTAGTGAGAGAAATAAAAGTAATTATAAAAATGAAAATTATTCTCAATAAAGCAGATAATTATAATGGGTATAATATATAGGAAGTTAAAATACATTCATCTTAAAGGAAACACAAGGTAAGGGATTCACATCTCACTTTTTACATCAACGAGATAAATTTCATGTTCCATACATATGACTTTTTGTGGTGTATATAATTACCATTTTGTTATCATATATCATTAATCCTTTTATATTAATTTTATATTATTCATTCATTTAATATCATTCTATCATAAGTCCAATAATTTAAAATGTTTCAATGTAGTATGGTACACTTTGGGATGATTAAAATTATTTTACACAACACTAATACTAAGGATAATTCAACTTAATTTACACTATGCGAAATTATATATCAATTTTCCTATAAACCCATTCATTATTATCTTTTTATTCAGAAATATTTTCAATTGTTAGTACAATTTTCCATGTATTTGGCAGTCAATGTTTTTTTTAAAATGATGCAAAGAAAACCAAAAACAACTTTGCTTTAGTTGGAGAACATATTTTATTTCTAAAAACCACATATTATTAAAATGTTTTCAAAAAAATATGATTTGAAAAAAACTTTTATAACCATTTTTTTCATTATCCAATTTTTTTAAAATAATATTTTTGTCACATTCTGAACAAGTAGGTTTTCTTACCTTTTACATGTATAGAATATACGGATTTACCCACCATCATTCCTATAAAACTTCTTTATCAACATTGAGAGGTTAATTTTTAATGAAAATGTATTTTAAATTTTAATTTCAGTGAATGGATTTTCAAATGTTCTTTCAAAATAGAATTACCTTTTTTCAGGAATGTCTTTATAATTTACCTTTATATTATTTCTTTTCATCAATAAAAACATCCTTTTTCCCTCTACATGGTCTTTTTTGTATTTATAACATCGTTAATCATCATATGGATGTGTCATGACTGATTTTCCTAAGGATAGTATTCTCATTGACTTCCTTGATTTATTTTATCCCCTTGAAATAATCAACCTTCTGTGATCATTAAATTTCTCCTAATTATCCATGTCATTTATCATAGATATTAATATTTCCAAAACTATATTAAATTTTACATATAGTGTCTACATTGATAGTTATTTGATTATTTGGGTATTTAATGATAATTCTATATTCTTTATTCATTAATATTATTTAACAAGGCACATTGATAAATTTATTATTCGATATATGATGAATGTTTTGGACTCGAATGACATGGGTGGGGACCTGTTATAGATATCACTTTGATGCATCAGTAGTCTCTAGGGAAGAGTCATTTGGCTATCCACCTTAAATGGGTTTTTACCACATATATTATAAACTATCTTTTAAATGTCTTGATAGTAAGGTATAATGTTCTTGAGAAACATTTTATCCAATAATCAATCATTGACTTTATTTTAGAATATGTTGATATTCATCCATGAGATTGTCTATCAAAATATCTATGGATACATCTCATTACAAATTATTTAAATATATTTGTTTTTAGTTTCTTACCTTTTTATGTTTATATTCCATTATATAGTTATTTTAATTGATTTTTTCATGAGTTTTTTACCATTCCATGATAATTTATTCTCATTGATTCATTTTGGATTCCAATTTACTTTCCATTATTCATCATTTGATCTCAAAACTATTATGTTTATTTCCCTAGGTATCCATGATGTGTACTATTATATATATGCATGGATTTACTAAATTTATTAAAGTAACCGTTGATTTAATTTATTTAGATTTCAGAAAGAAGAATAAATTACATTCTAAATAGTGGATTCATTTATAATTAAAGAACCATTATTATATATAGTTTACTTAGACTACTAAACTAATATTATTTTTCAGGGATTGATTCCTTGTAATTGAGATAATGTAATTTCTAGTAGACACCATCTCTGATCTATCTAGGTTCGTTTATCTATAGTTGGTATAATTGAATGTTTAGCAGAAACCATGGGAGCTATATTTATAAAAACATATATTAGAGAATGTAACCCTAATGTAGAATTTGAGGATAATTAAATAATAACACCCTAGAATTATGGTAAAGTATAGATTATCTGATTCTTCCTTACAATAAATCACTATCTGGATACTACAAGTGGATCTGGATCAAGAATAGATGTACCAGTAAGTAACAACTCAAACATAGTGTTCTAGGCCTGATTCATGGTAACCTGGTACAAGACAATGAGCCTTACTGCACAGGTGGTTTGACACTCATGGGGGATATTCTTAGGAAAATTTATATTTCCTATACAAACAACACTGCATAAATAATATAAATAAATATTTTATGTTAAACCTAAGGTTATTAGGATTAAATATAATTTTTTATGATTTTGTAATCGTATTAATGATATTATTGGTAAACCCAATACCAAGAAGAACAAATGTGGAAAATAAATTGATGAAGTATTTATGTAATGAGGTTTTATTGAAGACATAAGTTAAAATATTATTTAGTTATTAACATAATTTCAAGGTTGTTAATCATATATATATTTTAAATTATATTAATCTGTTTTTAGAAAATGGAAACATGTGTGTGGGGTTAAAACCAATAAAATCCGGCAAGGTTGTGGGTCTTGAACTCACGCCCAAAAGACAATAAGGGTTTCATACTGACAAATGAACTATGCAATTTCCTAGTTAATTTTTCATTATATTTAGCAAAAACATTTGAGGAATAAATGTTAATGGTTTACAAGTATTACCTCTATTGAGGATGAGTTACTAATATATTAATTATATTTAATTTAGAAGATGGTTAAGGACAAATAGATATACTATTACATCTTTCATCATCCTTAAAAATCCATTTAACATTTAATTTATAGATTCATGCATAAAAATTCATTATTGGAAAATACTTTTTGGAATAAAGGAATGTCTTATAATTTGATTGAATCAATATCAAAATATAGGTTATTTCATATAAAATTGAATCCTATGACGCAATAATATTTTATTATATTCATGTTAAGTAAAGGAATTACTCAATTTTAAGATAATGACATCAAAAAATGTTTTCAAAATAAATTCAATTATGTTGGACCAGTGGTATTCTAAATCATCTCAGATTTATATATTTAAGGCCCTCAAATATCGATTGATGATTAAAATTTTTGTGATTCATGAACTCATTCACTCCCTTTAAATATTTATTCTTTTCCCCTAATTATGTATCTCTTCTTCCATCAATGTTCTCCAACTTATAGACCTTATTAAACAGTATTCAATCCGACCCCTGTACTTTTGATTCACAATTCCATTGAGAATGTTTTATAAACCCATCTCAATATGAGAGATTTCAATCATAGTAACTATCAATCAACCTATAACCATTATCGAGTTTAAATTTTATGGACGCAATTTAATTAATGTCGGTAGAATGTAACACCCCTAAATTATAATGTAAAACCTTATATTCAATAGCGTGTATGAGCCGCCACAATAAAAACATAAGGGAATATAATATTCTAATACTCTACTATGTATTAACTATATTTAAATTAATTCAACTCATAATATTTCATGTAATTCACACATCACAGAGATATCTTGTGATACATGCAAAAACTAGCTTTTTTGATAGCTTGCATTACATGTAACACCAAGTTTCTCCAAATAACAATGAATTATTAAAATATTATAATATAATATAACATGATATAAACAATACATTAAATTAGTTGTTATTAATAGTTTAAAAAACTTATTAAAATAATTTATTACTCAAATATGAAATCAATTCATTGGATAAAAATTAATGAGAACTGAAAATCAGAACCAATTGGATATAAAAAGAAATTATATTACTTTAAAGCATCAAAATAATTTTTACCTTAGTAAACATAACTAAATAAAATTAGTGAATGATACAAAGGGATCATACATGTTATATAGTAAATAAAATATTTTTGATATTTTTCCATTAGGTTTGATATTGATATGATAAGAACAAACCATATTTCACGTATAAAAACATTTATTTGTTTAATGGTAATTTATCCTCCATTTATTTGAAAACTTATTTTAAATAGTACTTTTTATAATAATATAAATTTATTTTGATAAATATAATTCATTATTAAATCAATAATTTAATAATTATCCTCAGGTGATGTTTTGATATTTTTCTAATATACATATAATTTTAATGAATAGTGAATAATATTGTATTTTAGATTAGAAATTAATTTTCCATTAAATAAGTATTTATGATAAATTATATTTTATATTTGTTGTAAAATAAAATTATATAATAAATAAATCTTTTAATTCAATTTATTTTTTTGAATCAAAATCACAGTCAAATTGTATACAAAAACTCAGTAATATTTTGAACATTTTTCTAAAAAAACTAGTTAAACAATCTTCTTGCAAGATTAACATTATTGTTAATTTTTTTGGATTCTATGATTTATATTTAAAAAACGGAAATAAATAATTTTATTCAGGATGATATTTTTAGTATAATAATATCAAATTAATTTTTTAACCAAATGAATAATAAAAGTGATTGACATTTATTATAGTTATTTAGGTGTAAATAGGCAAAACAAGGAATAATCCTTATATTTAAGGTCCAAAATGACCTCTACACCTGTCCAACACCCATTAATGTCCCTTATTTGACCATTAAAATTATTGATTTTGGATTCTTTTTTATGAATTTTGTTTAGGTAAGAACTTGTGTACACCTAACATGATTTCAAAAAATCCTAGAGGGACCTTTTTATTCCCTATAAAAGGAAACCATATATCCCCTTCCTCATACCTATAAAGCATCATTGTCTCATAAAAGATAATCCCATGTATTCTTCAAAAATCCCTCCCCTTGATTTATAATCTTCCCTTTTGGTAGGAATCCGCCAATAGAATCATTTTGGAAAAAACCAATGGAGGTATCCTATTAAGAGTTAACACATTCTCTAAATATTTTTTGTTTTAATTACGTTCATAACTCCATAAAAACATATTATAATAAGATTAAATAACAAATCCTGTACATTAAATATTCTACATTATTTTTATGTTATTATTTCTACAAACACTTACACACCCCTATATATAATGGGAAATAAAAGTATTGTTTCTCAAAATTGGGAACAAATACCACACGAAACAATGATTCTTCATTTTTACATTTCCAAATTTCACTATTGTTAATTATGATGTACACACTATTTTTATATATTATATATAATATTTTTTTATGTTTTTTTTATTCTGTAAATCATTTACAACACATACCGTTAAAATTTCTATTTTGTGATAATATGATTACATCGTTTGAGGAAACATGGACTACCACTCCATCAATGCGTTGTGATTCAATCAAACAATCCATGGAATGTATAAAATATAATTATAATTGAACATATGATATGTACGAAACATATAAATGATATTATTAAATACCATTATCCTTATTATCCTTTTACACACAGAAAATTTATAATGTCGGTCGTGGAAATTTGGATTACCACCTCCTCGAAACGATATGATTACTTTTGGATAATTAGAATTTTATAAATAACTATATATGAATAAATTATTTTGTATTAACGATATTAAAATAAATATATAAATATATAATTTTACATAACATCTTTTAGTAACATTAATTGAAAAATGAGAATGTTACACATATCTACGTACGGCCTACCGTCTCCCAGATTGGAACATTGGTTCATTTTTCATAACTATATTTAATTATTATTTTGAAAAGTATTAATTATTTATAAATATGATAATTATATCACGATTATTGTTCTATAAATGTTATAAATTGAACCCCTTTTACCAAGTTTGACCTACCAATGTTGTTTTTGATAGATAAATCAAATTTGTTCAAAACACCCAATGTAAACACCATTATTTACGTAGCTGTATAGAACATAGTAATAAGTGAAATTAATGTAATGATAAAAATTAAAATGGTTATCAAGCCAGTATAAAATTAACATATGTTTATTATATAGTAAGTTAATGGACGTTCACCTAAAAGGAAAAACAAAATCAGGGATTCTCATTTCACATTTTAAATCTTTGAGATAAATTCCTTATTCACAACATTCATCTATTGTGTGGTGTATCTACTAATAAAATTTTCTATTATATCATAAATAATTTTATCTTTATTATAAAAACCCAACTTTTATCACATAAACTTTCATTACATTATACAAAACCAAGGATCTTTAAGGTTTAGTGTCTTGGAAACCAGGAACTTAATACATGACAACATAAAACATTTTTCTTAAACACATGAAATGATTCTTAATTATTCATCCTATATTCATTACAACATCTCATAACATGGGAGCATACATAAAAGAAAAGGGTGAGCAGAAGGCCCAGTAAGGGAAAAAAAGTGAAACATTTTACATGTGAACTTGAGATACATCAAAAAGAAAAGAAAAATAACTATGAGGCATGAGAAAGAGATCACGAGGCATGTCATAATAAAAATAATGTCTTTCATAACTTGAAGATGTTGCTAAACAATTTAACATAGAGAATCATTTTTGTTTCACCAAGGTCCATCCCCAAGGTGTCATTAAAAATTACCAAGGTTATTCACCAACGTCCATCCCCAAGGTCCATCCACCGAAAAAGGAAAGTGGGTTTTATGTATGTAAGTAGCAGAATTAAAATAGAACATTTTGATATATATGTGAATACCCCTATAGAATAAATAGCATTGAGTATTCACTTAATAAAATAAATGAATTTGAGATAAATAGAGTGGCATTTTGAAACGAAAATTCTACAGCATAACGGCTATGTTATAGGGTTTTAGATAATACTGAAAAGAGAGGGGACATGGGTCACCAACTCATAAATGATTCATAAAATATTAGAGGGACATAATATAAAGGATATAAGAAAATGGTAATGAAAATTTAAAGACATACCATATGAAATAAAAAATATGGAAGGTAGGCAAAAAATAAGATTTCTCTTATGAAAATTCGGGAGCCTAACGACGTAACTTAAAACCTCAAAAAAATGAATTGAAGAGATAAAATAGGGTATCTCATCATATGTACATAAAATATCAGTATGATAGATATATATATCATACCCAACATAATAAAAGGAACTTGGAATACTGACATGATAATACAACATGAAAATGAGAAGGGTAAAAAATCCCTTAAAAATCTGGCAGCCTAACGGTGCCACTTAAACATTCATAAAATGAATTGATAAGAGAAATATGGGATATATCATCATATGAAAACGAAAAGGAATGTATGATTAATATAAAAGAACATCCCCAGCATAAGACCATGGAGCATAAAATAAATGACATAAAAAAGTGTACTTGGAAAGAAAGAGAGAGGTATGATCCCTTACCTTGAAGAGTAACTTCGAAATCATGAATTTTGTGACCTTGGGAGGCTTGAGGGAACCTTGGGAGGACTCCATGGGAGGTAAGGAGACCCACAATTCGTTGATAAGGATTTTGGAATGAAAAGGATGAGAGAATGGCTTGTTATATATTTGATAAGTGAGGGGACAAGGCATTAATGGCCAAGGGACACCTCATTGGTGGTATTGGAAAAACCACGGGCTTGCCCATGGTATTTTCCCATGGTATTTTCCACTTGGGACACTTCATACCTTATCATACTATTCATAAGTCTACCATATTGATTACATACTTAATACATCATTTAAGGATGTCATTAAACACCTGTAACTTAAAAACTGTATTTTCACTATTCAGCGAAAAATCCACTTTCCCAGAAAAATACCAAAATTTCACCTTAACCAAATATCTTAGATATGATTTTCAAAAACAAACTCCATTTTATAAAAATATTTTTCTAAATATTTTAAATTTAATTTTTAATTAAAAAACACTATTCACCTAAAATTCATTTTTTTCAAAAAAACCCCAAAAATTACCTTAACATAATATCGATGCTCTGAGTTCAAATATGAAATCCATTTTAAAAAAAATATTTTCATAAATATTTTTATTTTATTTTTTAATTAAAAAAACATTATTCACCGAAAAATCAATTTTTTCAATAAAAATCGAAAAAATCACCTTAACATAATATCTATGCTCTGGATTAAAAATAACCTCCATTTTATAAAAATATTTTTATAAATATTTTTAATTTAATTTTTACTTAAATAACACTATTCACCCGTAAAAAACTGATACTTGATTAATAATTATTGAAATAGTTATTTACCTATTTTATTGAATCACATTACTTAATCAAGGTGCCTATTTATATTAATGCTTTCTTTAATTGAGATTACTAATCCATTTGGTCACATTACTAATCTTAAGGGTAAAATCACTATTCATAATTTACTATTCATCAAAATTCAAGTTGATCTTATCAGAATCTAAATTTCTTACTGAACATAATTGTAGAAGACCATTCATTGAAAATCACTACACATATTAATTATTTAATGTTTACATAAATATTTTCAAATATCTCTTTTGTATAATTCATCAAAAATATGCAAACTATATTAATCCGTACATTTGAAAATTCATAAACTTCATCATAAGAAGAAATCAAAATTATTATTTAAAATAATGGATTACACAAGGCAGTGATGGTCTCCTTACATAGCCCCTTATAACCCCATCATTGGACCTAAGTGTAAGGTGTGCTAAGGTGATATAATCTGAGGGAGGCTCGAATAACATTGCATGAGTAGTAATTTCTATCAGATTGAACTTCTCGAGAAGTCGATTCCGTTCTAGCTTCACACGATGAAGTTCGGCTTGGGTTTGGTCCAGAGCAAAGCCCAGTGGTTCTACCTTCTTCCCATGTTCTGTCAGATTGGCTTCGATTGGCCTGAGACTAATGGATTAGGCCATCAAATCATCTTTCTATATTAATTAACCAGGATCACTTGTACTTATAGACAATAATCGCAACATTTAGTTTCTAACATGTCATATTGACCAATGGTCATATAACAGTCGAAACTCAGCAGTTTCATTTTAATCATACTCATTTCATTAAATTAAATAGCTTTGTTGAGTAAAAAATAAAATAACACACAAAATTAGGAAACAAAATTTATTCAAAATTTCGGGTCGTTACATTCTTTCCCTTTATGAAATTCCATCCTCGCAATTTTTAAAAAATTGGTCATGGAAATTTCATTGAAAGTCCCACATCGGAAAAAGAGTCTGTAAAACTATTAAATTATATGAATGAAAGGATAGTACAATGGTCACCCGAGTTAACCCATACTAGGATTACATGTAAGAAAACATGGATATAGAGGAGAAAACAAAGTGTCATGTTCTGATAGAGTCTGATAGAGAACGTGATTAGGAGAAAGTAAACAACAAGAAACTCACAAACTTATGATGTTTGTAAAAAGACTTTGATTACCCAGTAGGAAACATAAACCAACAACGTTTTTGTTTTACGTTCATTTTTCATAAATTTGACTAATTCATTTACTACATAGAATAATAACATATGAAAAATATATATACCTTCAAATAGAGTTTCATCCCTTAATAAGTTTCACGCAGACTAATCTTATCTCCAAACAATGAGCATTCAAAAATACAAGGTCTCATCAAAAGCATGAGAATCATCATCTGGAGAATCATATAATCCTCAAAATATTAACTATCTAATTATTCTATATTTAAACATTATCCCAGAAGCAGAAAGGGTAAGATAAAACAACTCATCAAAAAGAAATAATCCCATTGGAAGGGAAACTACTTTAAATCATCAAAAATACACGGTACTACCCAAAGTTCATCATAGGCCATTCCATAAATAACTGTCCTTAAAATTCCTCAAAATAAACCAAATTAATATTGAACCTAATTATAAGAAGGATTTGATAACATTGTCTTTAAAGATAACCTTTATCATTTGATTCCAAACAACATCAAGCACTCTTAACGTCATATAACAAAAGTAACTAACTTAATCACATTTTCCCAAAGATAGGTTAATCATTTCAATAAGTAACCTAAATTACCATATGTTCTCCTTAAATTCATCTATTATTCAAAATATAAGTCAAACTTTACTCCTCAAAGAAAATACCGTAGTAATCTATTTACCTTGATCATATAGGGTTCCTAAAATAGTGAATGTCTTCCAAAATAATAATCATCTTTTAATCCCCTAATCATCTTTTTTAAAAAAGAACATCTCCACAACATGAACATGTGGTACATAACAATAGATGTTTTCCTTAATGAAATAAAATCATCTTAGTTAGTTACTCGATGTTATTAGAAAACATTAAATATATTCTCATAGAGCACGAACTAAAATACAACATTACAAAGAAAATTATTGCGAAGAAGTTACTTTTACTTTAGTCATCATGATCCATCTCAGCATAGGACTTTCATTGTTCCCATGTCCTTGAAGATTGTTGATGATCATCATGTTTCTCATCCCTTCCAAGAGAGCATTTCCTTGGATAATTTCCAACTTCTCTACATTTACGACATTGAAAAGTATAAAGTACATTAGATCGAACCTTATCTATATTCATAACATTATCCATTTTTTTAAAGTAATTGGATACTTTATTCCCTATAAACCACATTTAAAAAGTATCCTATTTTCTTTTGTGACATTCTCCTTGGTGCCCCTTTCCACACTTTTTTCACAATGGAAATTGGGTCTTCTTTCCCTTATCAACATTATCAGATGAACATCCTTGAGACATTGTCTTCTTCTTCCTTAATGAATTTGGGCATTCAAATAGGTACCAATTATTAATTGTGATTTTTGATAGCTGGTTTGACAGAAACACAATATGTTCAAATTGATCTCTCTTCATCTCTGTCACATTAATAGGGAAATCATCACATTTATTTTCACATTGGTTGATGGGGAATGTTCTTCCATTTCACGCCATTAACTAAGAAAATAAATTATAATTAGGTGGATTAAATACATAGCCCATAATCATGAAAAGGAAACTTTAAGCATAGAAGGATAAACTTTTAGTTGAAAAGTATATCCTAACTTCTGATATCCTAGGTTCCAATCTAGGTTATCCATGATCATATATTCTTATGTGAATCTTTATTTCATTTTATCTTTATTCCTTTAATAATGTTTCATAAGAAGCTTATAAATTTACCAAAGCATATCCCCCAGGAGTGTCGTAAACATGAGTGAAGAAAGGCCCGTTGTCGTGTACCAATTCCCGTTCGAGTCTAGCTCAAGTGGTGTTTTCGAGTTTTTCCTCTATGTACATCTGTGCCAAAGCCACCACTACCTGCTCGTATCCAGACAGGGATGTATTTTCTTGATAAAAAGCTTACTCAATACTCAACAAAATACCAGGAAGATTTCCTATATTAAAACTTTTCTATAAGGTTCTTCCTAAAGTTTTTATGTCCTAATTTCCACAAATAACTAAACCATACTTTGATACCTACTATAACAACCCTCCTTTTTATCACATAAACTTTCATTACATTATATAAAACTGAGGATGTTTAAGGTTTAGTGTCCTAGAAATCAGGAACACAATACATGACAACATAAAACATTATTCTTAAACACTTGAAAGGCTTCTTCATTTTTCATCCTAAGTTCATTACAACATCTCATAACCTGTGAGAATACATCAAAGGAAAGGGTGAGCAGAAGGCCCAGTAAGGGAAACAAGAGAATCATTTTATATGTGAACTTGAGATACATCATAAAGATATGAAAAATAACTTTAAGGCATGAGAAAGAGATCATGAGGCATATCATAATAAAAATAATGTGTTTCATAAATTGAATATGTGGCTAAAACATTTAACATATACAATCATTTCCATTTCACCAAGGTCTATCCCCAAGGTGTTATTATTAATTACCAAGGTTATTTACCAAGGCGTCGTTAAAAAAAATCATCTCTATAGATTAGGTCTTTACCCAATGCATTGGATCTCTATCAGGGCACACCTTTAAATTTTTTTATCATGTGAGCCACATATATAATCATAAATTATTTTATAAGAAACCCATATAGCATAAAATAAATGGGTTTCATTTCATAGTCATCACGTTTTAAAAACTTCTTTAAAGACATGATATTTATGTCACTTTAAACCCACAGAAAAAGGAAAGAGGGTTTTATGTATGTAAGTCACGGAATTAAAATAGATCATTTTGATATATATGTGAATACCCCTATAGAATAAATAGCAATTGTTATTCACTTAATAAAATAAAATAATTTGAGATAAAGAGAGTGACATTTTGAGGTGAAAATTCTACAGCATAACTGCTATGTTATAGGGTTTTAGAAAATACTGAAAAGAGAGGGGACATGGGTCACCAACTCATAAATGATTCATAAAATAGTAGAGGGACAGAATATAATGTATATAAGAACATGGTAATTAAATTTTAATGACATACCATATGAAATGAAAAATATGGAAGGTAGACAAAAAATAAGATTTCTCTTATGAAAATTTGGGAGACTAACGGCGAATCTTAAAACTTCAAAAAAATGAATTGCCGAGATCAAATAGGGTATCTCATCATATGAACATAAAATATCAGTATGATAGATATAGATAACATACCCCATAATAATAAAAGGAACTTGAAAGACTTGATATGAAAATACAACTTGGAAATGAGAAGGGTAAAAGAATCCCTTAAAAATTCGGTAGCCTAACAGCGCCACTTAAACATTCTTAAAATTCATTGATGAGATAAGGAGGGGGTATATCATCATATGAACACGAAATGGAAGGTATGATGAATATAAAAGAACATCCCCAACATAAGAACATGGAGCATAAAAGAAATTACATAAAAGAGAGTATTTAGAAAGAAAGAGAGAGGTAGGATACCTTACCTTGAAGAGTTACTTTGAAATCATGATGTTAGGGACCTTGGGAGGCTTGAGGGCACCTTGGGATGACTACGTGGGATGTAAGGAGACCAGAACTTCGTTGAGAAAGATTTTGGAATGGAAAGGATGAGATAATGGCTTGTTATTTATATGGGAAGTGAGGGGACATGGCATTAATGGCTAAGGGACACCTCATTGGTGGTATTGGCAAAACCACGGGCTTGCCCATGGTATTTGCCCACGGTATTTGCCACTTGGGACACCTCATACCTTATCATACTATTCATAAGTCTACCATATTGATTAAATACTTAATACATCATTTAATTATGTCATTAAAACCCATAACATAAAATCTGTATTTTCACTATTCACTGAAAATCCAACTTTCTCAGAAAAATCCCATAATTTCACCTTAACCAAATATCAATGCAATGATTTCAAAAATGATATCAATTTTATAAAAATAAATTTCTAAATATTTTTAATTTAAATTTTAATTAAAAAAACTATTCACTTAAAATTCATTTTTTTTCAGAAATACCCCCAAAAATTACATTAACATAACATCGATGCTCTGAGTTCAAAAATGAAGTCCATTTTATAAAAATTTGTTTCTAAATATTTTTAATTAAAAAAACAGTATTCACCGAAAATTCATTTATTTCCAAAAAAAACCCAAAAAATACCTTAACATAATATCGATGCTCTGAGTTCAAAAATGAACACCATTTTATAAAGATAATTTTTTAAATATTTTTAATTTAATATTTAATTAAAAAAACTATTCACCAGAATAAAACTGATACTTGACTAAAAATTTTTGAAACAGTTATTTACTTATTATAATGAATCACATTACTTAATCACGGTGCCTAGATTATATTAATAATTTCTTTAAATGAGATTACTAATCCATTTTGTCACATTACTAATCCTATGCGTAAAATCACTATTCATAATTTACTATTCATCAAAAATCCAGTTGATCTTATCAGACTATAAATTTCTTACTGAGCATAATTGTAGAAGACCATTTTTTGAAAATCACTACACATTACTAATTATTTAACATTTACGTAAATATTTTGAAATATCTTTTTTCTAGGTTTCATCAAAAATATGCATAATATATTTATCTGGACATTTGAAATTTCACAAACATCTTCATAAGAAGAAATCACATTTTTTTTAAATCAAAGGATTACACAAGGTAGTTACAGTCTCCTTACATAGCCCCTTATAACCTCAGCATATGACCTAAGTGTAAGGTGTGCTATGGTGAGATAATAGGAGGGCAGCTCAGCTAACATTGAATGGGTAGTAATTTCTATCAGCTTGCACTTCTCGCAAAGTCGATTCCGTTCTAGCTTTACACGATGAAGTTTGGCTTGGGTTTGGTCCAGAGAAAAGCCCAGTGCTACTACCACCTTCCCAAGTTCTGTCAGATGGGCTTCGATTAGCCCGAGACTACAAGATGAGGCCATCAAATCTTATTTCTATATTAAATAACCAAGATCACTTGTACATATAGACAATAAGCGCAACATTTAGTTTCCAACCTATCATATTGAACAATGGTCATATAACAGTTGAAACCCAACGACCTCATTTTAATCATACTCATTTCATTAAATGAAATAGCATTGTTGAGTAAAAAATAAAATAACAAACAAAATTTGGAATCAAAATTTATTCAAAATTTCAGGTCATTACATTAATTAAATATTATACTTTTATTTAATATCATTCTTTAAGAAGGGTTATAATATAAATTTTTTCGAAGTTGTATTTGACCCATTGAGGTGTTTACATATTATTTTCCTTAAGACTAATAAAAATAATATTTAAATGGTATTTCCATTTGAGGATATTATATAACCACTTTTCAATACACCATTTCTTTGTTCTCTATTTATTGATGAACATATTAAAATATTAGTAACATTTCCCCACTATTTGGTAATAAAAGTATTTCAAAAATGTTTTATATAAAACCTTACATCACTTTTCTCTTTAGTCGGAGACACCTGTTTTCTACTAAAAAACATGTTTTTTCAAAAAAAAATTCAAATATTTATTTTAATATTATTTGGTAAAATAATATTAACCCTTTTTGTGATCAATTCCAATAATGTAAATTTTTTTTCACTTTACAAGAAAGGCATTTTCTTTAAATTTTTTCCATATAAAAGAAATTTTCATGTTACCCTGTATAACATGCATGGATTTACCTACCATAATTTTTTATTAGTTCTTTTTTTAAAAGGTAAATGTTAATGATTTTTTTATAATTTATTTTAAAAGTAATTGTTTTTGAAAAGGTTTTCCAAAACAAAATGATATTTTCTTCAAAAATGTTTTGAAAATATATTTTTATATTTTTTTTATTCATTAATAACAACAACACTTTTTTACTCCACATGGGGTTTTGGTGTTAAAACCATACTAAATCATCCAATTAGTGGTTTGTGATTTATTTGTAAAATTATAGTATTCATATTCACTTCCATCATATATTTTTTCCCTTGAAATATTCAACCTCTTATGATCATTTAATTTTGACTAGTTATCAATATAATTTATCATTGATAATATTAATATATAACTATATAAAATTTTAATTATAGTGTATACTTTATTAACTATTATATTATTTGTTTAATTCTTAAAAATTCTATTTTATTTATTCAATATAGTTATTTGATAAGGCACACTTCTAAATTGATTATTCGGTATATGAGTAATATTTTGTAATGGTACGACATAGGTGGGGCCTAGTTATAGATAATATCTCAATGCATCAGTAGTCTTATGGGATGAGTCATTTGGCCATCCACCTTAGTTGGTCATTTACAAAAATGTTTGTAATCCTTTTTGTGAAAGGTCTTGACAGTAATGGTACAATGTACCAAAGAAAAATGGATTCTAGTAATCAAGCATTGACTTTATATTATTTTCAGTTATTATTCATCCATATGATTTTATATTAACATATCTATGGATTAATCTTATTTTCAGTTATTTATATTGCATGGGTTTCAGTTTCTTACCTGTCGCTATTTATTTTTCCGTGTTCAATTCTCATAATAACATGTGTTTTTTAGTTTTTTAACATTTCATGTCAATTTATTCCCATTGATTCATTATTTCATCAATAGTACATAACCATACTCATCATTTGAGCTCACCCTCATTATATTTATTTCCCTATACATCCAATAAGGATAGAATGAACAATATTCTATGATTTACTAAATATACTAGATTTACCCTTAATGTTTTTCATTTATATTTTTGAATGATTAAAAAAATATTTTGTAATTTGTGGAGTCATTTATAATAAAAGAATCATTCATTTATCTGGTTTACTAAAATAACTAAACTGATCAGCCTTTCAGGGCTTGATTCCATGTAATCATACCAATGTAATTTACATAAGTCACCAGTTCCTATCTATCTGAGGTCGCGTTGATATAGTTGGTATCAGATAAAGAATATTAGTAAACATAGGAACTATATTTAGGAAAATATAGATTAGATAGTATAACCTTAAGGTAGAACATGATGATAAGTATATAAAAACGCCATAATATGTTTTAAACTATATATTATTGGATTCTTCCTAGAAATACATTCCTTTTTGGATAATACAACTTGATGTGGTTCTTCCACAGATGTACCTAGTAGTAACAACAATAATAATTTGTTTTGTGCTTAACTTGTGGTAACCGATTACATGAAAACAGTCCTTACCACACAACTGGATTGACACTCCTGAGGGATATGGTTAGGATAATTCACATTTCATTTTCAAACACTATTAGATAGATAATGGAAATGAATATTCTAGGATAAAGCTAAGTTTTTTTAGATTTAAAATTATGGAATTGTAATTTATAAGTCCTAAAAATGATATTATGGTTAATCCATATTATAAGGAAGGACCAATGTGGAAAATAAATCGAGGACGTATTTATGTATTGAGGTTGTATTGAAACCCATAGTTAAATTTAAATTAAGTGATTAGCCTAATTTCAATAATGTTCATAATATTTATTTAGAGAATTATCAAAAAAAATTAGAAAAGGAAAAAGAGTATTTAAAGTAAAAACAAATCAAATATGGCTAGGTTGTGGGTCTTGAACCCATTACTAAAGGATGATATGGGTTTCATGCCAACCACTGACTTACCCAATGTCATGGTTTATTTACCATTGTTTTTTGATAAATTTTTTTTTGAATAAATATTAATGGTTAACAAGTATTATAACTATTGAGGATTAGACATTAATCTATTAAGTATACTATATTTGGATGATGGTAAAGGAAAAACAGTTAGAACTGTCACTATTTTATAAGCCTTATGATCCTTTTTAATGTTTTTAGTTCTTCATGCATAAATATTCATTATTGGAAATTAATCTCAAGGAGTAATGTAATGAATTATAACTTGATTGAATAACTATCAAAATTTAGTATTTTTAATATGAAATTTAAATCTATCATGTAAGATTATTAAGTTTTATTTTCATCCAGTTAAAGAATTATCTAAAACTAGGAGAACAACTTTAGAAAAATGATATTTTTCTGATAGTTTACCATTGGTTGAACCAATGGTCCTCTAAATCATATCAGATTTATGTATTTTAGGCCCTCAACATTCTATTTATCATTCAAATATTTTATATTTATAACATCATTAACTCATTAAAAATATTCTTTATTTTCCTCATATTACTTATATCTATTGGCCACAAATGTTGTCATACTTAGATTCCAAGATACATTGTAATCCATGTGATCTGTATACATACAATTCACTGTTTTATGTAGGATGATTTTAAAACCCTTTTTACGATGTGTGATTTAAAACATAGGAGGATTGAATAAATCTATGACCATGCTCGAGTTTAAATTGCGAGGACGTAATTTAATTAATGTGTGGAGAATGTAACACCCAGAAATTATAAAGCACAAATTTTTATTGAATATCTTGAATGACACACAACACCAAACACATAATGTAATATAAAATCCTCATACTCTACTATATATTTACTTTTTTATAAATAAAACACATATTATCGCATTTGATGCCAACAACACCAAGATAGCTAGTGTTACATGGGAGACCAACCTTCCTCGACAGATTTCATTATAGGTAAGACTGAGTTCCACAAAATAACAATGAATTATTGAAATGAAATTATTTAATATAATATTATATAAACTAGCCATAAAATTATTTTTTATGAATATTAATAACTATCTACTAAAAATTATGGTTTAAAAATATAAAATTATTTCATTGGCGAAAAATTAATTATAAATTGTAACACCCCGAGCTTCCATGATACGCTTCTCTTTCAATAATGCAAAAGCTTTCATTGTACGCAAGTTCGAGATTCTAACACACCATGACCAATAACAGTAGCAGTTATGAATAGTAATACCCACTTTTTGAAATTATATATATTTTACATTTCAAAATGGACTTCATTTTTGGATTCGTAATATCGAAATTAGCCTATGTTGAATTTTTGTTATTTTTCTAAGAACTTCCAATTTTTTATGAATAGTGAAAAATACTTCAATTTTTTTTAATCAAAATAATTTATAGTGATAAATTATACTATCAAGTGGTTTTAAATTATAATTGGAATATATTTTTACCATTTTATCAAATTTTGTTCTTTATAATTAATTTCACTTTGAAATTGGACATAAACAATGGTCAATCTTTTGATATATATTGTTTCTTAAAAACACGCTATTTGTTGTGACAGCGAGAATTAATTATAAAATTAAATAATGAAACTTATATGTTTGGAATTTAGTAAAATAGGCATCATTTTTGAATTCGGAATATCAATTATATCTTAGGGTGAAATTTTGGCATTGTTCTGAAAAACTTCAATTTTTGATATACAGTGAAACCACTAAGTGGTTGTTAAATAACTAATTTTTCATTTAAATGAAATATTACCACTTATGTGATTTGATTTTCAAAATTCTGACATAAATGGTTGTCATTACGAAGTAAAATGTGGTTCAATGGGATTAAAATAATTTTTTGGTGAATAGTAACTTTTAAGTTTAATTAATCGCGATTAAAGATAATTAGTGTAATTTACGGTAAAGATAATGTTATAATAATATGAAATGACCTTTACACTTGTCCTACCCCTATTGGATGAGTCATTTCCGACCAAGACAATCCATGGTTCAACTTGGGGACCCCATGGAGCTACTTTGGTAGGAAAATGACATAAATAACTTTTATTTAAAGTTAAAATAAAAATGTCACAAACATATGTTGTTTTACTAAAACAATTTTTAAATGGGGTTATAAAAGTCATATGTTTTACTATAAATATTCATTAGAAAGATAAAAATATTTCCTACATCATGATATTTTTTTTATAATTTTTAGACATTTAATAAATTAAATTATTTATGACACCATGATGATGCAGCGATTACCTCATTAATTAATGATTTAAATAAAATGAAAAGATAATGTAAAATACAAGGCTTACACTTCTCAAAAACCTATTTTATGGGTATATTTCGAACCCTTATCAACTTATCCTCTAATTATATAAGTGTGGGACCTTTATAATCCGAAAATCATTGTATAATAAAGTAACATTTCATTACTTTCCAAGAGTGCCCCTCCTCTCCACTTATTAAAGGCCCCCACCACTACCACCTTACTCACACTTTCAAAGCCTTTTGGCTCGGCCAACCTCTACCCAAATACTCTCAAAACTTTCCTCCCTTACTCCTAGAAGCCCCTAATTGGGCATAAGTCTTCCAAAGGAAGCCTTTGGCTCAAATCAAAAAGAGTTACCCGATTATAAGGAAATGTCGTCTCTAATGTTGTTTTGTTTTATTTTACCTCTCCAACCCCATAAACTCCTTTTATTCCTTTATTTTGTAACAAAAAAAGTATCTACAATATACTAGGATGTTGGTATGATAAGGATTTGGTTTAAAATTACACACACCTTTGTCTAATGGTTAAAGAACATACTGTTTCTGTGGGTGGCGAAATACTGCCTCACGAAACGATGATTGTTCAATATTCTTTTAACACCTCTAATGGTGGCCATTTTGATGAAAATATTTTCATATATGATATATATATTATGTTTATGTTTTCCTTAAGCTTCTTTATTTCTCATTTATGGCATACTTTATGATTTCCATTATGGGTAAACGGGATAATTTCATTTTAGGAAGTGCGGACTACCGCCCCCTCAAAGTGATTTGAATCGTTAATACCATATATGGGATGTATAAAGGATGGAGTAAATGGTATTATACACTATATTATACTGGAATTATATTATACCTTTATATAATTATGATTTCATTCCATTAAATACTAAATAGAAATGAACGTAGCGTTCATGCGTACGTACGGCTTACCATCTCCATGAACGGTGCATTTCATTTCATACCTCTAAATGTTATGTAATATTATGAATGAATGTATATAATGGATATATATGAAATATATAATATCTATATCATGAATATAATTCTGGATATAATGGATATTTCACCAAATGAACAAATTTTGATTATAAGAAGTCTATTTTTGACTCAAGTACCAAAGATCGACAAAACAACCGTTATTAACTTAAATAATTACATAATGTTCATGAAATGGTAATAAGTGATATAAAAGGAATAAATAACTTGAAAAATGTTCTTAAGAAATTATAAATTAACTCTAGTTTATCATTCAGGAGGTTAAAGAATGGTCGAGTCCATATAGGACGCAAGGTAAGGGAATTTCATAACCTAATTTCCATTGTTTGGGTTAATATTATAAGGCCCCAGCCTTAAACCTTACTTAATATTGAATTAAATGAATAATTAACATTGAGTATATTTTCAGGTTTAGAGTTTTTGATAATTAGAACATAACTATTACATCTCAAAAGATTACAAAGTAGACACTTCTACTATGTTTCCATGAAATAAAAATTCTTAAAATGAAACATGTCAAGTTCCATGTTTTATATAGCATGACTTTCCCTTGATCCCATCCTTGACCCTATTCAACATTAGGTCCTGTGAAAAAAATTTAAAAAAAACTTGGGGTGAGCATAAAAATCTCAGTAAGGTATACACAAAGAATGAAAACTGTTATTTTTTCAAACATCAAGTAATCCATGTATACATTATCAAAGTAATACCTTCAACTTCATGAAGTAGTAAAAAAAACTCTTCACTGAATAAAATATCATTACTTACCTTTTTGTAACCAAAGGATTACCATAAAACCCATATAAAGAAAACATAAAATATAAAGGTAACTTGGGACATAAACATACTAAAATGGAATAACCATACGGTCGACTTCCACACATACTTAATTTAATAGCCATACAGCAGACTTCCATACCCAATGCATTGGAGGTTATAACGTAACCACCCGTCCTGGTATTCACAGAACCACTCTTCAAATGGTTTATCACGTAACCACCCGTAAAATTTTTAAATAACATCATTGCACATAAAATATTGAAAATATAAACATTTCAATAACAACATTTCATTTTCAATCACAATAAGTAATTCCCAGATATTGAATTAATCAATCCATTTTCAACAACCATTTAAAAGAGATTTTTGAATCAAAGTGTCCCATACCACTTTGAAGCTTTGAATGGAATTATAATTTTAAAACATTAATGTCCATATATATAAATAGAGAAACCATTTTCAAAACATGGACATTAAAGATAATGATTTAGAATAATAAATCTTTAAAACATTTAAAACGATATTTTTGTTAAATAGTTTTTTAACAAAATGAGAGACTCTTGAATACAAATAATAGCGGAATAACATTTAATCCAAACTTTAAAATATCATGATAATAAAAGGGATTCGTGATATAATATGTCAAAAGACAGTATACACACCATACATGAGTGAATTGGTTCATAACAACAATGAAGTCACAAAAGAAACGTAAAATGAGATGAAATCCATTATAAAGAAGGTATCCTTAAATTAAGGAGAAAGCAATCTCAGAATTATGTGTGACAAATATATATACACCCAATATAAGTGGATATTAAGTGTAAAAAGATAAATGGTCATTCACACATATTCAAATGATGACATATTCAATAACTACATGTTGAACCCAAGGAAATCGAAATTGGGTTAAAAAGTTCCCTTGGTAAAATTCGACAGCCTAACGACGTCAATTCAAAATTCAGAAAATGAGTTGATGAGAGATAGAAAGGGTATTTCATCACTTGGACATAGAAATTACATAAATAAGGATATAGAAGAACATATCCCAACATAATAGTATGTGAATTAAAAGACATAACAAAAGAAGTCTTTTAAAAAGAGGAGGGTGAAAGGTTCCCTTACTGACATGGGTATCTTTCAAAACATACACCCCGTGAAAGAAGGAAAATAAATCATTGATGTAAATACTCATAAATGAAAGAATATTACACAATGAGTAAAATAATGGTCAGTACATACACCACTCAAAGGAAATTGTGCCAAATGTAGCATAAATCTCACGGGAATAAGAGTGAGATGAAAAATCCAGTACGAAAACTCGGCAGCCTAACGACGCCACAAAAATGGATTGATGAGATCAAATAGTTTATTTCATCATATTAAAATAAATTTTACAGGAAGAGGAATATAAAATAACATCCCCCAACATATCAAATTGGAGCTTAAAAGAAGTGACATAAAGGAGAGTACTTAAAAAGAAAGAGAGAGGATAGATCTCTTAGGAAAATTCGGCAGCCTAACGGTGCCACTCACAACTTCCAAAATGGATTGATGAGAGAGAATAGGGTCTCTCATCATATGAACTTAAAAATTACAGTAATATTAATATAAAATAACATCCCAATCACAATAAAGATGAGCTTAAAAGGAATGACATAAAAGAGTGTACTTAAAAAGAAAGAGAGGAGTAGGATCCCTTACCTCGGGTCCGACTTGACTCGATCGTTCTTTAACATCCTGAATAATAAACTTGAGTTAATTTATATTTTCTTAAGAACATTTATCAAGTTCATTATTCCTTTTATATCACTTATTTCCATGTTATAAACAATATTTAACCATTTAAGTTAATAATGTTTGTTTTGTCGATATTTGGTTCTTAAGTCGAAAGTGGAGTTCTTACAATTACATGTTGTTCGTGTGGTCAAAGGTTCTTTATATACAGAATGAAATTCCTGATTTGGATAGAATATATATCATTTATATCCAGCATATACATGTTTTTATAATACTATATAATCATTTTGAGGTAAGAAATTAAAGGCACCGTTCATGGAGACGGTAAGTCGTACGTACGCATGAACGCTACTTTCATTTCTTTCTCATATTAATGGAATTAAAATTAAATGATAGGTATGTATATTTTAATTCCAGAATTATATTAATCATTTAGATGTATCATTCATTATATATATTCATTATATACATGTACTTTTAATAGTACATTACATTTGGGGATAAGAAATGAAATGCACCGTTCATGGAGACGGTAAGCCGTACGTACGCATGAACGCTACTTTCATTTCTAACTCATAATTTAATGGAATGAAATAATAATGATATAGAGGTATATTATAATTCCAGTATAACATAATATATAATAACATTAAATCCATCCTTTATACGTCCCACATATGGCATTAACGAATCACATCACTTTGAGGGGGCGGTAGTCCGCACTTCCTTAAATGAAGATATCGTGTTTACCCATAATGGAAACCATAAAGGTATGACCAAAATGAAAAATACAGAAGATTAAGGAAAACATAAAAATATTATATATCATATATAAATATAGTGAAATCTTAATGTCCACCTTTGAAGGTGTTAAAAGAATGTTGAACAATCATCATTTCGGGAGGCAGAAATTCACCACACACGGGAACAATATGTTCTTTAACCATTAGATGTAGGTGTGTGTAATTGTAGCTCGAATACTTCTTATAAAAACATCCTAGTATATTGATGATACTTTATTTGTTACAAAATAAAAGAATAAAAAGAGTTTAGGCGGTTGGAGAAGCAAAATAAAACAAAAGGACTCAAAAGAAGACAATACCTTATAATCGGGTAACTCTCTTAGATTTGAGCTCAAAGGCTTCCTTGGGAAGACTTCTGCACAAAGTGAGGCTTCAAGGAGTAATATAGGTATGTGTAGAGCCAAAATGGGCAGGGTTTGGCTGAGCCAAAGGCTTCGTGAGTGTGGATAAGGAGGTAGAGGTGGGGGCCTTTTATAAGAGGAGAGGAGGGGCACTCTTGTAAAGTTACAAAATGTTACTTTATTTTCAAAAGAGTTTCGGATTTTAAAGGTCCCACATTGATGTATTTAAAGGATAAGGTGACAAGGGTTCTAAATACAATCATAAAATAGGATTTGGACATGTGTAGGTCTTAGATATTACATTATCATTCCATTTTATTTAAATCGTTAAATAATGAGGTCATCGCTGCATCATCATGATGTCATAAATAATTTAATTTATTTAACGTCTAAAAATTATAAAAAAATACTATGATGTAAGAAATATTTTAGGATTTCTAATTACTATTTATAGTCAAAAATCTGACTTGTATAACCCCATGTAAAAACTGTTTTAGTAAAACATCTAATGTGTGTGTCATTTTTACTTTAACATTAAATAAAAAGTTATTTATGTCATTTCCCAACCAAAGTGGCTCCATGGGGTACCCAAGTTTACCCATGGCTTGTATTGGTCGGCCATGACACATCCAATAAGGGTAGGACATGTGTCAATGTATTTTCATTTTATTATAATATCATTTTTTCTTTAAATTTCACTAATTACCTCTAATCGCGATTAAAACCTTAATAAGTTACTATTCACCAAAAAATTATTTTAATCTAATTGAACCACATTTTACTTCTTAATGACAACCATGTATGTTGGATTTTTGAAATTCAAAACACAGAAGTGGTAAAATTTCATTTAAACGGAAAATCAGTTTTTATAAGTACCACTTAGTGGTTTCACTATTCATCAAAAATTGAAGTTTTACAGAAAAATACCAAAAATTCACTCTAAGCTATATTTGATATTCCGAATTCAAAAATGAAGTCTATTTTACAAAATTCAAAACATATAAGTACAATTAATTAATTTAATAATTAATTCCCGCTGTCATAACAAATAGCGTGTTTTTATGAAACAATAAGTATCAAAAGATTGACACTAGTTTAAGTCTGATTTCAAAGTGAAATTAATTACAACGACCACTATTGGATTTAATGGTAAAAATATATTCAAATTTAACTTTAAAAACAATTCAAAATATAATATAATCATATAAATAAATTAGATTAAAAAGAGGTTTTGAATTAAAATAAAACATTTTACACTATTCATTAAAAAATGAACTTTATCGGAAAAATACCAAAAATTTACACAAAGTAAAATTTGATGTCCCGATTCTAAATAAGAGATTTATTTGGTCCAAAAGAATGTATAAGAGTTATCAAAACTATATTTAATGACAGTTCGCCATCAAATGGTGATAAGTGAACCTTTAGTGAAAATTAGGGTATAAAAGCCTAAAATTGAATTCTTTCCGTATTTTAAGCCTTTATCTTTTATTGGATAAATGTAAAAACATTTAAAAAACATATATAATCATATTTTAGTTATTTATATCCATTCCCACCAATAAAACGGCTATATGTTAACTAACATTTAAAATAATATTATTTTTATTATTAGAGTGCAACGTAAGATTTCCAAGAAACTCGTTGTTGCATGTTGGGTATGCCATCGAGAATAGCGTCCCCTTTAAAGTCATATTAATATTTCATTCACTTATATGGATAAATATGAAAATTTCATATTCTTTATTTACCTGGGGTGTTACATCCTTCCCCCCTTTTGGGAATTGCGTCCTCGCAATTTTTAAAATTGAGCTTGGAAACATCCTTGAATGACCCAAATCGGAACAAGAGTCGGTAAAACAATAACTTTAAAATAAAGAAAGATAAGTACAAAGGTCACCCGAGTTAACCCACACTAGGATTCCAAGTATGAAAACATGGACATGGAGGAGAAAACATAGGGTCATGTTCTGATGGAGAGTGATAGAATACATGTTTAGGAGGAAGTTAACCACAAGAAAATCACAAACTTGTGATGGGTTAAACGGTATTCAATTCCCCAGTAGGAAAAGTTAATAGACAACATTTTTGTTTTAAGTTACTTTTTATTGAGGAATTTATTCATAAGGAAACATAATCACTTATCATGTTGTCTTTCAACTTTTACTAGATTCCTTAATCAAACTCAGATTTTTCCCAAAAGACAAGTATTTAGGAAGACTTGTTCGCATTAAGAGTACTATAATCAACTTCTAGAGAATCAACTAATCCACCGAAGAGAACTATATACTTTCCATGTCTTTAGGCTTTAACCAAATCCAAAACCAAAAAGGTTAGTACAAGGTCAGATAATCCAGAAAAGGATAACCCTTTAAAAAGAAAATCTATTATTAATCTCCAAAATTTGTCCAACAAAACCCAAAGTTCAACGAGGACCATCCGATAAACAATTTGTCCATAAAATTATTCAAAGTAAACCAATCTAAGATTGAAACCCAATTATTTGAAGGATTTAGTCACATAGTCTTCCAAGTTAAATAGTAACATTTATCTCTAAACAACATCAGTTGATCCTAAAGTCTCGTATTGAAAAGTAATTAACCTAATCATATATCCTCCATGATAGGTTAATCATTTTCATAAATAACCCAAAATCAACATAATCTTAATTCATAAAATCATATAACTAAAATGAATCAGTCAAACTGACAAGTAACTTCACGTAGTCCTGTGGTAGGCGATAAATACCAGTCGCACTTTGGTTGTGGGTTCGATCCCCACAGCTTTGTCCGACGCAACGGGTAGTCACACGGTCTGCGTGTTTTCTTTTTTCCAAAACTATATAATTCTCAAATCATTCCCTAAAAAGGGATAAAATCATCAAAAATGATCATAACATATTGTAACCTCAAGTTTATCTCATTCCTTTCATTTTCCATCATATCATAGAGTAACCAATAATTACCTAAAAAGTAAGGATCATATAAACCCTAATGGTTACCTTAATAATTATTACATGATTTTCCACATCGAGTTGGCCATCTCGTATATGATGCATTAGAGAACTCACTGAGGTTGAAGTGGTTGATCATTAATCCTTGATTGTCGGTTTAGAACAACCATGAGATTCCTCATTGAATCCCCCCATCTCATCCAGTCTCTTAATCAAAGAACCACCACAGTTTCCTTCAAACCCATTGTCACTTTGGTGCCTGCTAGATCCAGCCATTTACTAAAACCAAAAAGGTCAGTGTGAGTATATCAACATAACCATCATGTACTAATGATGAAGATAAACACTAAGATATTCTTACTCATTCACTTTATCTAAAACTAGGACTCTTTCTAAAATCCTAACCATTATGGTAATGTAACTTGTTCTTAGAGAATACCCTAACCTCTAAAGTTATCTAAACCGAACTCTAATACCAACTATAAGGCCCCAGCCTTAAACCTTACTTAATATTGAATTAAATTAATAATTCACATTGAGGATCTTTTCAGGTTTACAGTTTTAGGGAATTAGAACATAACTATTACATCTCAAAAGATTACAAAGTAGACACTTCTACTATGTTTCCATAAAATAAAAATTCATAAAATGAAACATGTCTAGTTCCAAGTTTTATATAGCATGAATTTCCCTTGATCCCATCCTTGACCCTATTCCACATTTGGTCTTGTGAAAAACATTTCAAAAAAACTTGGGGTGATCATAAAAAGCTCAGTGAGGTATTCACAAAGATCGAAAACTGTTAGTTTTTCAAACATCAAGTAAACCATGTATACTTTATCAAAGTAATACCTTCACCTTCATGAAGCAGTAAAAAAAACTCTTCACTAAATAAAATATCATTATTTATCTTTTTGTAACCAAAGGATTACCATAAAACCCATATAATGAACACATAACATATAAAGGCAACTTGGGACATAAACATACTAAAATGGAATAACCATACGGTCGACTTCCACACATACTTAATGGAATAGCCATACGGCCGACTTCCATACCCAATGCATTGAAGGTTATAACGTAACCAGCCGTCCTGGTATTCACGGAACCACCCTTCATATGGTTTATCACGTAACCACCCGTAAAATGTCCAAGTACCATCATTACACATAAAATATTGAAAATATAAACATTTCAATAAAAAAAATTCATTTGCAATCACAATAAGTAATTACCAGATATTGAATTAATCAATCCATTTTCAAAAACTATTTAAAAAAGATTTTTGAATCAAAGTGTCCCATACCACTTTGAATCTTTGAATGGAATTATAATTTTAAAACATTAATGTCCATATATATAAATACTAAAACCATTTTGAAAACATGGTCATTAAAGATAAAGATTTAGAATAATAAATCTTTAAAACATTTAAAACTATATTTTTGTTAAATAGTTTTTAACAAAATGAGAGACTCTTGAATACAAATAATAGCCAAATAACATTAAATCCGAACTTAATAATATCATGATAATAAAAGGGATTCATGATATAATATTTCAAAGGACAGTATACACACCATTCAAGAGTGAATTGGTGCATAACAACAATGAAGTCTCAAAAGAAATGTAAAATGAGATGAAATCCATTATAAAGAAGGTATCCTTAAATTAAGGAGAAATCAATCTCAGAATTATGTGTGAAAAATATAAACACACCCAATATAAGTGGATATTAAGTGTAAAACAATAAATGATCATTCAGCGATATTCAAAGGATGACGTATTCAATAACTACATGTTGAACCCAAAGAAATCGAAATTGGGTTAAAAAGTTCCTTTGGTAAAATTCGACAGCCTAACGGCGTCACTTCAAAATTTAGAAAATGAGTTGATGAGAGATAAAAAGGGTATCTCATCACTTGGACATAAAATTTACATCAATAAGGATATTGAAGAACATATCCCAATATAATATTATGTGAATTAAAAGACATAACAAAAGAAGTCTTTTAAAAAGAGGAGGGTGAAAGGTTCCCTTACCGACCTGGGTATCTTTCAAAACACACACCCCGTGAAAGAAGGACAATAAATCATTGATGTAAATACTCATAAATGAAAGAATATTACACAATGAGTAAAATAATGGTCAGTACATACACCACTGAAAGGAAATTGTGCCAAATGTAGCATAAATCTCACGGGAATAAGAGTGAGATGAAAAATCCATTACGAAAACTCGGCAGCCTAACGACGCCACAAAAATGGATTGATGAGATCAAATAGTGTATTTCATCATAATAAAATAAATTTTACAGGAAGATTAATATAAAATAACATCCCCCAACATAAAAAATTGGAGCTTAAAAGAAGTGACATAAAGGAGAGCACTTAAAAAGAAAGAGAGAGGATAGATCTCTTAGGAAAATTCGGCAGCCTAACGGCGCCACTCACAACTTCCAAAATGGATTGATGAGAGAGAATAGGGTCTCTCATCATATGAACATAAAAATTATAGTAATATTAATATAAAAGAACATCCCAATCACAATAAATATGATCTTAAAAGGAATGACATAAAAGAGTGTACTTAAAAAGAAAGAGAGGAGTAGGATCCCTTACCTCGGGTCCGACTTGACTCGATCGTTCTTTAACATCCTGAATAATAAACTTGAGTTAATTTATATTTTCTTAAGAACCTTTTTCAAGTTAATTATTCCTTTTATATAACTTATTTCCATGTTATGAACATTATGTAACCATTTAAGTTAATAATGTTTGTTTTGTCGATATTTGGTTCTTAAGTCGAAAGTGGACTTCTTACAATTACATGTTGTTCGTGTGGTTAAAGGTTCTTTATATCCAGAATGAAATTCCGGATTTGGATAGAATATATGTCATATATATCCAGAATATACATGTATTTATAATACTACATAATCATTTAGAGGTAAGAAATGAAATGTACCGTTCGTGGAGACGGTAAGCCGTACGTACGCATGAACGCTACTTTCATTTCTTTATCATATTAATGGAATTAAAATTAAATGAGAGGTATGTATATCTGAATTCCAGAATTATATTCATAATTTATATGTATCATTCATTATATATATCCATTATATACATGTACTTTTAATAGTACATTACATTTGGGTATAAGAAATGAAATGCACCGTTCATGGAGACGGTAAGCCGTACGTACGTATGAACGCTACTTTCATTTCTATCTCATACTTTAATGGAAAGAAATAATAATGATATAGAGGTATATTATAATTCAAGTATAACATCATATATAATATCTTTAAATCCATCCTTTATACTTCCCACATATGTCATTAACGAATCACATCACTTTGAGGGGGTGGTAGTCCGCACTTCCTTTAATGAAGATATCGTGTTTACCCATAATGGAAACCGTAAAGCAATGACCAAAATGAAAAATAAAGAATCTTAAGGAAAACATAAACATATTATATATCATATATAAATATAGTGACATCTTAATGGCCACCTTTGAAGGTGTTAAAAGAATGTTGAACAATCATCGTTTCGGGAGGCAGAAATTCACCATCCACGGAAACAGTATGTTCTTTAACCATTAGATGTAGGTGTGTGTAAGTGTAGCTAGAATACTTCTTAGAACAACATCCTAGTATATTGAGTATACTGTAGTTTTTACAAAAGAAAATAATAAAAAGATTTTAGGGGGTTGGAGAATAAAAATAAAACAAAAGGACTCAAAAGAAGACATTACCTTAAAATCGGGTAACTCTCTCAGATTTGAGCTCAAAGGCTTCCTTGGGAAGACTTCTGCCCAAATTGAGGCTTCAAGGAGTAATAGAGGTATGTGGAGAGACAAAATGGGCAGGTTTTGGCCTACCCAAAGGCTTTGGGAGTGTGGATAAGGAGGTAGAGGTGGGGGCCTTTTATAAGAGGAGAGGAGGGGCACTCTTATAAAGTTACAAAATGTTACTTTATTTTCAAAAGAGTTTCGGATTTTAAAGGTCCCACATTGATTTATTTCAAGGCTAAGGTGATAAGGGTTCTAAATACACTCATCCAATAGGATTTGGACATGTGTAGGTCTTATATATTACAGTATCCTTCCATTTTATTTAAATCGTTAAATAATGAGGTCATCGCTGCAACATCATGATGTCATGAATAATTTAATTTATTTAATGTCTAAAATTTTTAAAAAAATACTATGATGTAGGAAATAGTTTTATCTTTCTAATGACTATTTATAGTCAAATATTTGCCTTGTATAACCCCATGTAAAAATTGTTTTAGTAAAACATCTCATGTGTGTGTCATTTTTACTTTAACATTAAATAAAAAGTTATTTATGTCATTTCCCAACCAAAGTGGCTCCATGGGGTCCCCAAGTTGACCCATGACTTGTCTTGGTCTTCCATGACACATAAAATAAGGGTAGGACATGTGTCAAGGTATTTTCATTTTATTATAATATCATTTTTTCCTTAAATTGCACTATTTACCTCTAATCGCGATTAAAAACTTAATAAGTCACTATTCACCAAAAAATTATTTTAATCTCATTGAACCACATTTTACTTCTTAATTACAACCATTTATGAAGGATTTTTGAAATTCAAAACACATAAGTGGTAAAATTTCTTTTAAACGATAAATCAGTTTTTATAAGTACCACTTAGTGGTTTCACTATTAATCAAAAATTGATGTTTTTCAGAAAAATACCAAAAATTCACCCTAAGCTATATTTGATATTCTGAATTCAAAAATGAAGTCTATTTTAAAAAATTCAAAAAATATAAATCAAATTAATTAATTTAATAATTAATTCCCGCTTTCATAACAAATAGCGTGTTTTTATGAAATAATAAGTATCAAAAGATTGACACTAGTTTAAGTCCGATTTCAAAGTGAAATTAATTCCAATGAACATTATTGGATTTAATGGTAAAAATATATTCAAATTTTACTTTAAAAACAATTCAAAATATAATCTAATCATATAAATAAATTAGATTAAAAAAAGGTTTTGAATTAAAATACAACATTTTACACTATTCATTAAAAAAAGAATTTTATCGGAAAAATACCAAAAATTTACACAAAGTGAAATTTGATATCTCGATTCTAAAGAAGAGTTTTATTTGGTCCAAAAGAATGTATAAGAGTGATCAAAACTATATTTAATGGCATTTTTCCATCAAAAGGCGATAAGTGAACCTTTAGTGATAATTAGGGTATAAAGCCTAAAATTGAATTCTTTCCGTATTTTAAGTCTTTATCTTTTATTGGATAAATGTAAAAACATTTAAAAAACATATATAATCATATTTTAGTTATTTCTATTCATTCCCTCCAATACAATGGCTACATGTTAACTACCATTTAAAATAATATTATTTTTATTATTAGAGTGCAACGTAAGATTCCCAAGAAACTCGTTGTTGCGTGATGGGTACGCCATGGGGCATAGCGTCCCCTTTAAAGTCATATTAATATTTTATTCAAAAATATGGATAAATATGAAAATTTCATATTCTTTATTTACCTGGGGTGTTACAAATATCCTACTTTCAAATTATGTCATGATATTATCATGTCCTGTCTTTTAGTTTGACTTTGTTTATGTGTACTTATAGTGAATACACATAATAGATCTATTTTATTTTAAAAATGATTTTTTAAGGACTTCGTCTCAATCTCCTTTCATTGAGGAATATTTGGTTTTATACACAAATTTCATTTATACAGTGTATAAACCCCTTTGACTTTTAAGATTATTCAAAAGGAATCTTTTTATACGAAGTATTTTACTGAATGACAAAAAGGAATGTTTTTCTTGTTGTACGTATATGGTGAAAATGACTTCTCCGCCGCCGTTATTTGAGTTTCGGCTTCCTCTACTAGCCATAACTTTTTTTTAAATGAAAAATAAATACAAAGTTTTAATTTTCTTTTATTTTGGTATTGAAAATGGTTTTGATAAAATTATTATTATATCAATGTATTGTATTGATATCTTGTGATTGAAATGCGGACATTTTATGTTTCCTTTATGCATGTTTTATGTGATACGATTATGTTATGGTTTATGATATGTTTAAACCTATTCATATGAGAAATGAATTTGACTTAATAAGTGATGGGTGGAGCCCGCTATAGCTCCTCAATGCATCGACAGGTCTCATGAGACAAACTAGTGTCTTGGCACGAGGCCTTTGCAAAATCTTATTTGCAGTCTTGGCACAAGGCCTTGGCTACGTGGTTATGATAGTCTGGCATTATGCATTCCATCATTATGAACGTGGTTATTGATATTTCATGTGATTATTCGACCAGTAGAATATCCATGTGAAGAAGTAAATGGCATTATCTCATTTTACTTTTCCATATTATGCTAAAGTTCAAGTTTAAAAGGCTTTTGTTTTAGTTATACATTGCCTTAAATGTTAATGTTTATTTATGAAAGCTTCCGCTATATTGTTATCCTTACTGAGCATCTTAGCTCACCCCTTTCAATGTTTTAATTTTTTCAGGATGTGAAGAAGTATATTATGAATGACCTGCAGGGATAATATAAGGGGATATGAAGAGAAGATGTTGTAGTTTTGTTTTACATTATGATGTAATGTAAGACTTATGAATGTATCTAGTGTTTCAAAGGCTACTAAACTAATCGGTCTTTCGAGACTTGATATTTTGTGATCATGCCAATGTTACGAGGTAATGCACCGACTCTGGGTAGCTTGGGTCGGGGCGTTACAGTTGGTATTAGAGGCAGTTTACTACTAACCATGGAAGCTAGATTTAAATAAACTCTGATTAGAGGACATAACCCAAAGATAGACTTTGAGGATTATTATAGAAGAACTTCCTAGAATTTAGGTATTATAGATATTTTGTGAGTTTTCCGAGCAATACATCTATGTCTGGATACGAGAAAGTAGAGGTGGCTCTGGAACAGATGTACCTAAGGGTAAAACCCGAAAACACCGCTTTGAGCTAGACTCAAACGGGAACTGGGGTACGGCAATGGGCCTTACTGGACTCTTGGTTACGACACTCCTGGGTGATATGCTTAGGATAATTCTCATTTTCTTTACAAACCACTATGAAGGGTTATGAGTATATATTTCCTCAAAGAAAACATTTTTTATAATTATGGATTATATCCATAAATATTTCAATTAGTGTTAAGTGTTTTACAAGTATGGAATTTTGTATTTTGATTCATAAAATAATCTAGTTTATGCCATTGTTTATAAATGGAGCCTAGTGGAAGGAATGGAAACAGTATCAATGCACGCACTCCGTGTAGGGATTGCCCTCCTGCTCAAGATAATTATTATGGAGCTGGAGATACAACTGGTGCTGATCAAATTATTACCATACCTGGAAAACTCACTCAGTTTATGAATAATAACCTTACTCGTATGAAGCACCCTGATCCGCAACATGGAGGATCAATGTTATACTGCTTCATGAGGCAAAAACCACCAACATTTAATGGGGGTACAAATCCATTAGTAGCTGAGCAATGGATAAACTCCGTGGAAAAAATATTCCATGCCTTGGGGAGTAGTGAAAGGGAGAAGGTTGTCATGGAAGTCTACCGCCTCACGGGAGATGTCGATCAATGGTGGTCGCTGATTCAAAACACAAAGGAAGATGAAGAAGTATCAACTATGGAATGGAGAGAGTTCAAAGATCTTTTCGTACAAAAATAATTTCCACATGACCATCGAGCAGATATGGAAAGACAATTTCTGAGTCTGAGGTAGAAGGAGGATGAGAATGTCGCAAAGTATGAGGTTAACTTTACAAGGTTAGCGAGGCATACTACAGATTATATAAGTAACCCAAGAAGTAATATTGATCGTTTCTTTGATGGGTTAAAACCGTTTCTCTGTCGAGCTTTAGTATCACAATCTTTCTCAACGTAAAAAGATATAGTCCCGTGTTCTATCAAGACAGAAAAAGAATTCTCTAAGTCTTATGACAACAAAGTAAAGCAAGAGAAGAAGACAATGGTGGAACAAGAGAAAAATAAATGGAAAAAGGGAAAGAAGGATTTTCCATTATGTGATAATTGTGGGAAGAATCACCCTGGTACTTTCCTAAAGGGAATGGGAGTTTGTTACAAATGTGGAGAAAAAGGTCACCAGGCTAGTGATTGTAAGGGAAAGAAAGAGGATATCAATGATGAATGCTACAATTGTAGGGAAATGGGGCATTATGAAAATGAATTTCCTAAGCGTCAGGGAAACTTACCTCACAAAAGGCCAAGGTATCAAGGACAATCTTATGCTATTACTACAGTAGAAGTGGAATAATTAATGTATTGGTGATTTTGGACTCAAGGATTATATTCTAGTTATAAGAATAATGTGATATATATAAGGATTGTACTGCAATACTCATTGTTTTTGTTAATCTTTTAATATGATGAAGGTAATCATATTTTCAGTATGTGCCAATAAGATAAACCTTACTTTGTTTGGGGAATCTAATGTTGCAATTGATTTTGGAATTTAAGGACATTTTAGAGAAATTCTGGATGGAGGTATTTTGGATAACTATAAAGGTTGGAATGGATTAAGTTGATCTTTGGATAATATTGTTTAAGGTTAAAACATTTATAAAGATTATTTTTGGAATATTATAATACTATAGTTTTAGGAAATGGAAAACTTGCAGTGTGGGGCATAACCCGTCGCGTCGGAAAATGCTGCAGGAATCGAACCCACAACCATAGTGCGACAGGCCTTTATTACCTACCACTAGCCTACAGGAAGTCCCTGGTAATTACAACATAGTTTTACTAATCTAAATGGTATGTGTTAATATTTGGAACCTTATACAATTATGATAAATAGAATATTTTTCAGTTCTATTACCTTTTAGAGTGAAAGATGGGTTTGTGGTAAAAATTTATTAAAGAATGAAAGTCTACATAACAAGTATGTATATTCCCTTAGATTCTTAGTAAATCTCCTAAATAAATTCCTCAACTGTATAAAAGGTAACTTAACACAAAAATGTTGTCAGTTAACCTTTTCAACTGGGGATTCAATGACTGTTTAACCAATCACAAGTTTGTGATTTTCTTATGGTTAACTTTCTCTTAATCCAGTTATCTACAACTCTCCATCATACGTTGATGGTTTGTTTTTTTTCTATATTCATATTTTCATATAATCCTAGTATGGGCTATCTCAGGTGACCTTTATACTTCTCTTTCTTTCTTTTAATGTTATATCTTTATTAACCTTATTTTCGATGTGGGTTTTCCACAAAGGTATTTTCTATTTTCCACCTTTTATTTTCAAAGAAAAATTTCAAATTGTGAGGACCCAATTTATTGAAGGAGGGGAGAATGTAACACCCCGAGCTTCCACGATACACTTCTCTTTCAATAATGCAAAAGCTTGCATTGTACGCAAGTTCGAGATTCTAACACACCGCGACCAATAAAAGTAGCAGTTATGAATAGTAATACCCACCTTTTGAAATTATATATATTTTACATTTCAAAATGGACTTCATTTTTGGATTCGTAATATCGAAATTATCCTATGTTGAATTTTTGGTATTTTTCTAAGAACTTCCAATTTTTTATGAATAGTGAAAAATACTTAAAAACAACTTTTTTAATCAAAATAATTTATAGTGATAAATTATACTATTGATTGGGTTTAAAGTATAATTGGAATATATTTTTACCATTTTATCCAATGGTGTTCATTAGAGTTAATTTCACTTTGAAATTGGACATAAACAATGGTCAATCTTTTGATATATATTATTTCTTAAAAGCACGCTATTTGTTGTGACAACGGGAATTAATTATAAAATTAATTAATGAAACTTATATGTTTGGAATTTAGTAAAATAGACATCATTTTTGAATTCGGAATATCAATTATAGCTTAGGGTGAAATTTTGGCATTGTTCTGAAAAACATCAATTTTTGATGAACAGTGAAACCACTAAGTGGTTGTTAAATAACTGATTTTTCATTTAAATGAAATATTACCACTTCTGTGGTTTGATTTTCAAAATTCCGACATAAATGGTTGTCATTATAAAGTAAAATGTGGTTCAATGGGATTAAAATAATTTTTTTGGTGAATAGTAACTTTTAAGTTTAATTAATCGCGATTAAAGGTAATTAGTGTAATTTAAGGTAAAGATAATGTTATAATAATATGAAATGACCATTACATTTGTCATACCCCTATTGGATGAGTCATGGACGACCAATAAAATCCATGGGTCAACTTGGGGACCCCATGGAGCCACTTTGGTAGGAAAATGACATAAATAACTATTATTTAAAGTTAAAATAAAAATGTCACAAACATAAGTTGTTTTTCTAAAACAATTTTTAAATGGGGTTATACAAGTCATATTTTTGACTATAAATATTCATTAGAAATCTAGAAATATTTCCTACATCATGATATTTTTTTTATAATTTTTAGACATTAAATAAAGTAAATTATCTATGACACCATGATGATGCAGCAATTACCTAATTAATTAATGATTTAAATAAAATAAAAAGATAATGTAAAATCCAAGGCTTACACTTGTCAAAAACCTATTGGATGAGTATATTTAGAACCCTTATCACCTTATCCTATAATTATATTAGTGTGGGATCTTTAGAATCCGAAAAGCATTGTATAATAAAGTAACATTTCATTACTTTCCAAGAGTGCCCCTCCTCTCCAATTATAAAAGGCCCCCACCACTACCACCTTACTCACACTTTCAAAGCCTTTATGCTCGGCCAATTTCTACCCAAATACTCTCCCAACATATCTAATTTACTTATAGAAGCCTCAACTTGGGCATAAGTCTTCCCAAGGAAGCCTTTGGCTCAAATCAAAAAGAGTTACCCGATTTTAAGGTAATGTCTTCTCTAATGTTGTTTTGTTTTATTTTACTTATCCAACCCCTTAAACTCTTTTTATTCCTTTATTTTGTAAAAACAACAGTATCTTCAATATACTAGGATGTTTTTATGATAAGTATTTGGTTTACACTTACAAACACCTTCGTCTAATGGTTAAAGAACATACTGTTTCTATGGGTGGTGAAATACTGCCTCACGAAACGATGATTGTTCAATATTCTTTTAACACCTCTAATGGTGGCCATTTTGATGAAACTATTTTCATATATGATATATATATTAGGTTTATGTTTTCTTTATGCTTATTTATTTTTCATTTATGGCATACTTTATGATTTCCATTATGGATAAACGCGATAATTTCATTTTAGGAAGTGCGGACTACCGCCCCCTCAAAGTGATTTGAATCGTTAATACCACATGTGGGATGTATAAAGGATGGAGTAAATGATATTATACACTATATTATACTATAATTATATTATACCTTTATATCATTATGATTTCATTCCATTAAATATGAAATAGAAATGAAATTAGCGTTCATGCGTACGTACGGCTTACCGTCTCCATGAACGGTGCATTTCATTTCTTATCTCTAAATGTTATGTAATATTATGAATGAATGTATATAATGGATATATATGAGATATATGATATCTATATCATGAATACAATTCTGGATATAATGGATATTTCACCACATGAGCAACTTTTAATTATAAGAAGTCTATTTTTGACTCAAGTACCAAAGATCGACAAAAAGAGCGTTATTAACTTAAATAATTACATAATGTTAATGAAATGATAATAAGTGATATAAAAGGAATAAAAACATGAAAAAGGTTCTTAAGAAATTATAAATTAACTCTATTTTATCATTCAGGAGGTTAAAGAACGGTCGAGTCGAGACAGGACACAAGGTAAGGGAATTTCTTAATCCAATTTCCATTCTTTGGGTTAATATCCTACTTTAAAATTATGTCATGATATTATCATATACTATCTTTTATTTTTACTTTCTTTATGTGTACTTATTGTGAATACACATAATAGATCTATTTTATTTTAAAAATGATCTTTTTAAGATCTTCGTCTCAATATCCTTTCATTGAGGTATATTTGGTTTTATACACAACATTCCTTTATATGGTGTATAAAACCCTTTGAATTTTACATTTATTCAAAAGGAATCTTTTTATATGAAGCGTTTTACTAAACAACAAAATGGAATGTTTTTCTTGTTTTACATATACAGTGAAAATGACTTTTCCGCCATCATTATTTGAGTTTTGGCTTCCTCTACAAGCCAGAACTTTTTTTTAAAATGAAAAATAAATACAAAGTTTTAATTTTCTTTTATTTTGGTATTGAAAATGGTTTTGATAAACTTTTTATTATATCAATGTATTGTATTGATATTTTTTGATTGAAATGTGGACATTTTATGTTTCCTTTATGCATGATTTATGTGATATGATTATGTTATTGTTTATGATATGTTTAAACCTATTCATATGAGGAATGCATTGGACTTAATAAGTGACGGGTGGATCCCGCTATAGCTCCTCGATGCATCGGAAGGTCTCATGAGACAAACTATTATCTTGACACGAGGCCTTGACAAAATCTTATTTGTAGTCTTGGCACGAGGCCTTAGCAACATGGTTATGATAGTCTGGCATTATGAATTCCATCATTATGAAAGTGGTTATTGATATTGCATGTGATTATTCTACCAGTAGAATATCCATGTGAAGAAGTAAATGGCATTATCTCATTTTACTTTTCCATATTATGCTAAAGTTCAAGTTTAAAAGGCTTTTGTTTTACTTATACATTTCCTTAAATGTTATTCTTAATTTATGAAAGGTTCCGCTATATTGTTATCCTTACTGAGCATCTGAGCTCACCCCTTTCAATGTTTTTATTTTTTCAGGATGTGAAGAAGTATATTATTAATGACCTGCAGGGATAATATAAGGGGATATGAAGAGAATATGTTGTAGTTTTGATTTACTTTATGATGTAATGTAAGACTTATGAATGTATCTAGTGTTTCCAAGGCTACTAAACTAATCGGTCTTTCGAGACTTGATCTTTTATGATCATTCCAATGTTACGAAGTAATGCACCGACTCTGGGTAGCTGGGGTCGGTACGTTACATAAATAATAATAAGTACCAATTGGAAACGAAAAGAAATATAATTATTTTTATAATTCCAAAGCAGTTTTAACTTTCTGAAAATAACTAATGACTATAAGTGAATGATTTCAATTAAAATATATGTTATATATTCGATAAATTATTTTTTTACTTATCTACTAGGTTTGATACGAATAAGATTATAACAAACCCTATTTGACAGATAAAATCCTATATTTTTATAATGTTAATTTTACCGACTTTTAAAAGAAAACCTGTATGGAATCCTAATTTTGACATTATTTTAAATTTAATTTTTTGAAATAAAATTCTTTATTTAATTAAAAATTTCAAAATGATACAAGGGTTAATATTTGGTATTTTTCTATGAAAAATCCTTTTCGATAAATATTAAAAAAACATCATTTTAGATAAAATCTATAATTCAGTTTAATAATTTATCATTGTGAAATTATATTTTAAATTTTTTATAAAGTCACATAAGATCAATAATGAATATATTAATACAATGTTTTTTGTTATAGTCAACTTTACATTGAAATATAATAAAAAAACACAATAATATTTTGTTCATTTTCCTACTAAAACCAACTAAACAGTCCTCTATAAGATTTTCATTTACCATAATTTTTTGGAATTTTTGATTTTAATTTCAAAAAACATACATATAGAATTGTAATAAGTATTATATTTTGTGTCTAATTATATAATCTCAAATTTTCATCGAAATCCATAGTAAAAGTGAATAAAATTAATTACGGTGATTAAGGTGTAATTAGGCCTAAATGGGATAAACATTATATTTAAGGGTACAAATGACCTGGAATCTTTTCAAACTACCATTTAAAATTGATAATTAACCCATTAAACATCCATTTTTTAGTTTGGTTGTTTTGGTATGATGTTTTTTATAAAATAAAATTTGTACATGTAAGTTGTTTCGAAAAATTCCATGTGAGTCCTTTTCCTTCTCTATAAAAGGCCACGACATCTCCCCCTTCCCACACCTCTCAATAAACATTGGATCATCCAAAATATACCCATGTATTCTCTCAAAATCCCTACACTAGACATATAATCCAAACCTTTTTTAGGAAGACACCTATTAAATCCTTTTGGCACAATCCTAAAGGAGTTACCCGGTTAAGTGGTAACTTCTTCTCTCAAGCATTATAATTTCATTTCCATTCTTCATCCCATATACTATTATCTTTATATAATTATATAAAAACCCTAGTATACTAAATATAATATTATTATATTATGTCATGTTTTCTACATACAATTATAAACCCCTCCATCTAAGGGTTAACATACACATTGTTTCTGTGTAAGGTGAATTACTACCTCTCGAAACGATAATTTTTCATTTTTCCAATTTCAACCTTAATGGTAAGAAATAATGATGAAAACATTATTTATATATATTATATATTTTATATATTATTTAATTAATAGTATTTACCTCTTTTATAACACATTCCCTTATACATTCTATTTTGTGTTAGTATTATAATATCGTTAGAGGAAGTGTGGACTACCACCCACTCAAAGCGATCCGATTTGTTCACATGATCCATAGAATTCATTAAGGATGATTATAATTGATCATATGAGACGTAAAAAACATAAATATTATATTATTTATGTCATTAAATTTATATATATATATATATATCATTTTATTTATTATCATTTCACACACTAAAATATGATAATGTCGGTCGTGGACATGTGTACTATCGCCTCCTCCACACGATGTGATTCCTTTTACATCTTAATAATTATATATATCTATATATATGAATATATAATATGTTATTGATTATTATATTATAATTTTTGAAATATATAATTATAATTTTAGTTCTTCCCTAATGATCATTGAAAAATGATAACATTACTCATGCATATATACGACCTACCAATTCTATGATTTTAACCTTCGTATATTTTTCATAACTATATTTAATGATTGATTAGAAAAGTATAATTGTTATATAAAAAATATAATTATTTCATTATTATTAGTCTAGATAATTTATATATTTATTCCTTTGACCATTGATGACATATCAATGTTTTTTGACACATAAACCAAATTAGGTCAAAATACTCAATATAAACATATTTGTTTATATAGGTTTCTACAAAATAGTAATAGGTGAAATAAAATTAATGATAAACATGAAAATGTTTATATGTAATGTTGAAAATTAACATATGTTTATTATTCATGTATTTAAAGGATTTTCACCCAAATAAGATCACAAGGTACGAAATTATCATCTCACTTCTTACATCCATGAGAAAAATGTCATGTTGACCACAATCATATTTTTTTATGGTGAATCTATTGATGAATTTTTTATATTATATAATTAATCATTATATCTTCATGAAATGTTACACTTTATTTTAATGTAATTCCTTCCTTAGCTTTATAATTTTTAATTTTTCAAAGTTATATGATACACTTTGTGATATTTAAATATTATTTTTCTCAAGAATAATACTAATTAACATTTAATTGAATTTATATTCGAGGAAATTTTATAACAATTTTCAATAATCCATTTCATTATTATATAACAACGAATGGACATTTTCAAGTGTCAGTACCATTTTTTCACTCATAGGTTCTCAAAGTGTTTTAATATTGTTTTAAAGAAAACCCAACTTCACTTCTCTCTTTAGTCAGGGAAACTGTTTTCTTCGAAAACCTAATTTTGTTAAAATGATTTCAAAATGATTTGGTAATGAATTTTTTTACCCTTTTCTGTCTTTTAAAATTGTTTTCAAAGGAATATTCTTGTTGTTTTCAAAATAAGCCTTTTTTGTTACCATTTTACCATGTAAAAGGAATTTTCTTTTTACCTTGTAAAACATGTACTAATTTATCCAATATCATTACATTGATGTTTCCATCATATTCTTGAAATGTTTAATTTTAAAGAATTTGTTTAAAAAAAATTCCAAGAAATGGATTTGAAAGCGTCTTAAATTTTTTTTTCCCTAAATAATGTTTTCAAATGATCTTTTTATATTATTTCCTTTCAATAATGACAACAACTTTTTTTTACTCCGCTTATGTTTTGATGTCTTAATAACACACTTAATATTTAAATGGATGGTTTATGGTTTATTTCTCCAAGGATATTATTCACATTCACGTTGTTAACAAATTTTGACTCCTTGGAATACTAAATCTCATATAATCAATGAATTTTCTCTAATTATCCATAATATTTATTACGGATATTACAATTGCCTAAATTGTATAAATTTTACATATGTTTTCTATATTGAATGATATATATTTGGGGGAATATTGATAATTCAGCATTATTTTTTAAAAGGTTGGGGCCAAAGCCTCAATTTATTATTTAAAGCAAAGTCCTCTTTAGACTGGGTAGATGGTGACCCATTACATAGCCCAAAGGCCCATGTCCTTGTGGCCTGAATACAAGGCTTGAAAGCCCATTTTTTGGCTGAAAGGACCGTTCGATGAACACTACTCCTACAGTTCCCGCACATGATAATTCTTCATTTTGTATTCAATATTGTCATTTTACATGGCACAATGTTAAATAGATTATTCGATATATGAGGAATGTTTTGGACAAGTACGACCCTTGTGGGGCCTATTTATAAATAACCCCTCGACACATCCATAGTCTCAAGGGGTTATTCATTTGGAATGTCTCCTTAGATGGGTTATTAACCAAAATTTTGTAAATTGTCTTGTGAATGTTCTTTATGTTGATAGTACTATGTACTTTAGAAACATGGCGTTAAATAATCTAGCATTTCCTTTATATTATTTTCAGTTATTATTAATCCATGAGATTTTTCAATGGAATATCCATAGATACATCTCATTTTGAGTTATTTAGATGGAATGAAATTTAATTTCTTACCTTAACTATTCATTTTTCATTATCTAGTAATTCGAATCAAATTTGAAATCAGTTATTTACCTTTCTATGTTAATTTATTTTCATTAATTCACTTTTACTTCCACTTTACATAAACATGAAAATAATTTGAGCTCACCCTTATTATGGTTCTTTTCTATGTATCCAAGAAGTGTTTTATGAATGATATTCATGAATTTACTAAATGGATTACTATTTACCTCAATGTTATTTTTTTATATTTTAAAATTAAAAAAATATGTTATAAATTTTGGGGTCATTTGTAATAAAATACTCATTTAAATATCTATTTTACCAAGACTACTAAATTGACCAGTACTTTAGGGATCTATTATTTGTAATATTTCCAACGTAATTGATTGAAGACACCAACTTTGAGCTGTCTAGGTCAGGTCGCCTTAATCCTACCAATAACTTTTGAGTTGAAAGCTGATCTAAAGTCCAACTAGGAGGCTATTTCGTTTTTTAACACTTCAGAAACACATGTGGAAAAAGAGTATCCCTATTTGTTATGATGGTCATTGGTACACTATAATTCCTTATAATTTCATCCACAACCAACCTTATGAGGACCTCCACCTCACTAAACTATCTCATCTCTGAAATGATTCCATCATCCTCAATTCGTTTAAAATCACCCAAATATAATGTCACCCTCCTTATTATCATGATATTAATAGGAAAATATCCATGGATATGTCCCCCCTTTTAAATTTTAAGACATTATACTGATACATTAAACATTCAATATAATGATTCCATGACTTTACCTAATGGAAATACATGATATGTGACATGAACTCACTCACAAAAAAATTTATCGCAATGTACCAAAGGTGATATGTAAAGAAATTATGTATCCCACCAAATGAAGGAAAACGAACACTATTAGATATAGATGTTATAAATATCCTTTTCATGTTCCACAGAAAACATCCTTCTATAAGTAATCATTTGTTTCTGGAAGTCTTTTTAATATCCCTCCATAGTATAATATAGGATGTCACTATTAAAAATCACCTCAAACTTTCAGTCTCTCCACATAATCTCCTTTTTCTACTTTATCACATGATCCCACATCACTTTTACCATTGGTCCCCCAACTTAGGATACTCCACCTACAAAATCAAGAAGTATAACATGATTATCTAATGCAAACAAACTCTAACACCATTCTATTTAGTGTCGCTGAATTATCTACAACCCCTCTCTAGACTCCACTAGAACCTTGAAAATCATTTATAGATGAATTTATTCTAATATCATATTCTACATTATTTAAAATCTATTGGGTGTAGGAGATTTAAAAATCAAAATCCTAGAGAAAGACAATCCACTTCTATTATCATAGATTCTTGTTTTACTTAGTGAAGTCATATGGAAAGATTTTATGTATTATAAAGAATGAAATTAGATCATTGATGAGGTAATTTCACAGAATCTTTATGTAATAAATCCCATACATAGAAATAAACATCTTTAGTTTAAATGGTAAACATGTGAGGATGTATCTACCTAGATTACATAATACATCAGTTCTCATAGTTTCATCGTGATACACCCTCATCTGATTTATGATTCATCACATAATACCTCAAACATCAAACCCTTATCCAGATAAAAATACATGGGAGCACATATCAACCACTCCATGAGGTATTCTGATGTGACATAACAATTATTTATCCATAAAATGGTTATATAAATTTTATACAAGTATTTTATGTGTTTATCACACAATAAATTTTTTTCTTAATCCTAAAATAATATACTGCGAGTCTAAAGAAACTATAGATATTTACAAAATTCCTGGGAACATACCAAAAATTAACATGCTCAATATTCAAGAGGTTGGAATCAACTCCATGGTAACATTTTTCACACTATTTGATGTGAACCTCATGCATATTAATTGTAAACATGAAAATAATCCTATAACACTTTTGGTGTTACTGGAAATGTATTAAATCCCTATGGTTCTCAATATACACCTCCTCAAGCCTCCAGTATACAAGGTTGATTTCGATGAACATGACATTTATGTGACCAAGAACCCATTGAAAATAGAGTTAATTAATCTTATTAATACAACAAGATAGTTTTTATAAAATTAGTGACCTTAAAAATAAAATAAAATTTCTCATAAAAAATATTGGGTACGTGTTCTATAATTTTTCCTCCTTAACTATAATCTAGTGATATCTAGAAAATTGATTGATCATTAAAAATATAGTGACTCTATTGAAATGTTTTAATATATCATAATATTGTAAGAGGGAAACCAATATTATATATCACTCAATTAATCCACAAATATTTAATAAAAATTGATAAATAATTGTCTTCCTTTATGGTGTACAAATAGATCTCCCTCTAGTGACATAATAGTCCAGATAATGCTATTTTACATTAGGTTCTCATCATATGTTATTATCCCATGTATATCAAAAGGATCAATCTACTATTCTTCCATCATGATTTGAAATGAAATTTATTGAAACAAAATTCCAAAGATGATTTAACATTTCTGATATAAAGACACAAAATAATTAATAAAACATCATATAATTCATCTATATATCATAGAAACTCTGCAATCCTAATCCTTCATCAAACCTAAGGAAATATTTTATAATACGTTTTGTAGCACATCCAAATTCTCTTAACCCATATATTTCTCATACTCAGTATCTACCAACATATGTTATACCTTATCATTATAGAATAAGACTATTATCCATAATAAATAAATATACAAGATCATAAAATACAAAATTTTGATTCCAAAAATGACATCATTTCGATGCATATGAATTAGAAAAAATATTAAAGGTCAAATAATCCTAGCCCAACATCATCATATAACCCATACACTCATCAGGGAGACCCATTAGGCCCCTTGTTTCGGATGATAACATGAATGGAATAAAATAAATCTACAATATAATTCAAAAGTAATGTTCCAAGTCCATTGAAAAAAATGAGTGGGACACACAAAAATAATTAATGTTATATGAAATGTAAAATATATGAATTGGGTATATAATATGATCATTTTTGAATTTCATTTTCAAACATCCAAATAATAACTTTTTTTCTTACCACCCCATCTACCTCTAATTCCGACGCTTTCACTCGAGTGTACATCCATCTATCAAGGACGTGCAGTATGTTTCCCCGAATTCTCATTTTCCAAAGTCAGGTGGCATCCGTCACTTATTCTTGGTTTTTTTCTCCTTGATTGAAATGAGATGATGGGATCTCAGTTCCTCCTTCTGTGGATTCCTCCATGGTGTTGAGACATTGGGTACCATAGACCCAACTATTCAGTTCTTTAGATTACCATATCATGTATAATTTAAGCTATACATGAAGTCATCTTACAATTATAGATTATAATTTTCTTCATCAACTATTGAAATGGTAATTTTCAAAGATTAATTGTCATATCGAAAGGTTATACCAGTTCCCAGGCTATAACGAGAACCTCTAGATACTATGACATTAATCTTAAAAATATTTTCTATAGTCTAGATACATCATACTGATTGGATACAATATATGTTTGACTATCAGGTGATGGGGGCTCATAAGCATTGAGACTTCTTCTCATGAAGTTCGCACATGGTGATCTCTAATAGTGAGATCGTGAGGACTGACCCGCCAATATGAACTCCCCATGTTACAGGTGTCATTGGATGTTCCTATCTACGATCATGTGTAATGGTCTCCTGACTTGAGATCATTACCAATATATATCATTTGATTACTTACTTTGATGCAAGACAGAAACCATGGAAATGAATTCGTGGCGAGGTAGTTTGTGTCGGGTGCGTCGTTGGTGGCGTGACATTGGTTCAATGGTCAAGAAAGGATTTTTTGCTTCTGGGTTATGGAAGTAATATATCTCCGGCCATGTTGATATGGATGGCAGTAACATTATAAGACCATGGACATGGCAGTAAAGGGTAAATACATCCAGTTAAATCAAAAAACTATAAAGCAAGAAAAGGGCGATGACATGTGAGTGCATCCTTCTTTATGAGATATTACAGACAAACATTATATTACACAGTGTGTGTTCATAGGATGGTTGTCGCTGTTGTAACAATCCTTAATTCTTCAGGGCCATGATGGGTTTTTAGATCCCACTCATGGTCTATGAATACTATTCAAAGCTATCTAAATAAGTGCCTAGAGGGTCACACACAATAGCATATTCAGGAATCTAATATATTCAGTAGCATAGAAGTTTTGGACATAGCGGGCCCCGTCATAGGGGTCCAGGATTTGTCCAAAGTAAAATTATCACCAATGAAATAAATAAATTCATATTATTCTAGAGTAGAAGAATGAGTATTGAATTTATTTATTAAATGTACTTACATGTTTTAAGTAAATACATTAAAAATATTAATTGACAAATATTAAATTGTTATAGGATCAATAAATATTTATGGGAGTGACGAGTCGAGTTAATGACTCAATTATTATCATGTAATATATTTTAATATATATCTAGTAAATGATAATAATATTTATTACTCAGTTTAGTAGTCAAAAATGTCATTGATAGTGTGTTAAGTATTCGGGGCTGGTGAGGCGATACCGGGAATTTTAATTGAGCACTATAAATAGAGGAGGAGGGGCTTTTTCCAAACACTATTCATGGGGCTTCTCTCTCCTCGTATCTCTACAATGATCTAGAGAGAGATGCTCTAGATCCAAGGAGCTCAGATGGAGCTCTCTCTTGGGAATCTCTAGCGATGTGATGCAGTGGTCGTTGGATCGTCGAAGGCATCGACGCAAATCCGCGCTAGCACTAGGATTAAGATGAACGGCGCTCCCACAGATTTGTTGAAGCACGTGTGGAAGATCTAGAGGAATATGACTTCAGATTCATGAGCAGAGATCTCCAACGATGTGCAAACGGCGTGCATGGATTTAGATTTAAACAAGGTATTTTTACAGTTTAATTTTGTGCCTAAAACTCTTCACGCGTGATCTTCAGATTTAATCGGCCTAATCTCCACCGACATTGATAAGTTTACGTCGATCGTTGGTGGAAATTTTTTAAAACTCACCTGTTTGGGGATTCCACTGCACTCCCAGTTCAAATAAGTGGTATTAGAAGGATGCGTGTCAATTTTAAGCCAAGAAAGATTAAATTTTCATTAATTCTTGAAATGGGCGTAGATACGATCCCAATTCCTCAAACCGTGTTTTAATCTGTCTTCGGATGACCATTCTGCGGTCATCCAAAGTTTTAATTATGATTTAACATTGGTAAATACATATGTGGTTTTAGATCTATGAACCACAATTTTATCCGTTGATATTTTATAATAATAATAATAATTATTTCATTGTAATAATAATTGTTCTATTATAATAATAATTTGATTATTATAATAATTTTATCATTATAATTTTTTTAATATGATAATATTATTATTGTTTTTCTAAACCTATATAGCGTTATGAAAATGTAAAAAAAATAAAAGGAGATGACTTAACTTTGTGGGTCCTGTCATCAAAATAAATAAATGGGGAGGAAGACCTTACTTTAGGTCTTGTTAAAAAATGGGGGTGTTGGGGATGAGAAGAGGATGCCTCCTCAATTTCTCCAATGTCTGGTGCCAGTCCAGGCACCACACAAGTAGAGGGGTTGGCGCTACCTCCTTCCTTGCTACCAGAAATAGCTGTAGCTCACTGCCTCCTTTCCTACTTCATCCAGCAGACACCGCCACTACCTCCCTTCTGTAGGTGCAGTAGCCTCGCGGCTTCTGACCATGACTCCCGGCTTACCGCAGGCAACCCCGTTTTTTTCCTTATCCCCTTACCGAAATGGCACCCATGCGTAGGCGCCCTCCTCTACTTCCTATGGAGTGTCTAGAGCCATACCTTTCTCACCTCTGCACCCTCCGAAGGAAACCCCGCATCTCCGCCAAGGCGTGCCAGCTTCGACCTTCTCACCACTGCTCGAGACCACCCCATACAGTGGACCTGCAGGGCGCCTCTTCCTGCTCCAACAGCGTCCAAGCTAGCATGCCTCTCTTGCCTCCTCTCTTGCATGTGATGTAGTGTGCCGTGGCCTCCCACTGCCCTCTGTCTTCCCACAGTGTGATGGCGCTCCAAGGCTACTCAGCCCTTGGTCGCATAGCACTCTGGTAGTCCCAGCCACGCCCTCTCCAAAGGGGTTCCCCGCACCAGGTGCTTCCATCACACCACATTGAGGTAACCCATCTGCAAGGGGTTTGGTCAAATCCAACCCGAACATGTCCAGGTAAGTTTGCTCTACCTGTATTGGGATATGGCAGACCTTCCTGCCCTAGAATACCCTTGCATGAGGTTGCAAACTTTTGTAATGGGCCTGCCCAAGTTCACCCTAACCCGCACAGGCTCTGCATGATGTTTCATGGGCTCCTGTGATTTTATATTAATAAAAGAGTAATTAAAACAATTAATTTAATTACAATTCATAATTAAATTAATTAGATATTAATTTTTGGTTGTTTAGGCATAATTAATTTAATTTGGGAGATAATTAAATTAATTAATTTATTTAAATTTTAGTTTTAAATTTAAATTAATTAAATGGGGCCTAACGACGTATTTATTGAATTAAAAAAATTAGAGTGATGTTTTTAATTCAATTAAATACCCTCAAATTTATTTTAATTCAATTTTAATTTTATTCTGCATTTATTTGATATACGTGAGTTTAATGCGTATAAATGATTGTCATGAGCTGTCGACCTACCAATGTACGTCTGGTGTTTATTTATATCATTTAATTATTTATTTATTGCAATGGTTTGTAATAATTATTTTAATTAAATAAAATATGATCTGTGTGTCATCTCAAGTGTCATTATTTGTATAAGGGCCCACACGCCCATTCTCAGAGTTGTAATTTTACTCCTCGGGATCCCCTCGCCTGCGTGCGAGTACAATTTTATAATAACGAGATGATGTATGATGCACATCACGCCATGTTACGACAATACACTAGACCGGAGTTGGATGCAATTGGTGAGCAGAATTTTCTATTCATATGGCAAGACACACGACTAATGGTACTTATCCCTAGGATTTTAGGATGGTCCATTATTCACTCAACGGATCAACCAATAGTACCGGCTCATGATCATGTGTTCATTTTATTTATGCATGGTTTATTATTTTTGTGCATGTTTAATTTATTTCATGATCAAATAGTATAATAATAAACAAGCATGAAAGATAAAATGAACATGTGACGTGATGAAATTTCTATTTCATGCACGGTCAATTGTGAGTGCGATCACATAGTACGTGCTTATAAAAATAGAAAAGGATTAATTTCATCACACCAAAATAATAAAACCCACAAATAAATAATAAGTCTAAACAGCCATCCGTACATTAAATTTGGACAAAACCAGCTGTTTGAGGTGTCAGTCATGCCTTAACTGAGGGAGCCTCTTACTACTGGGGAGTCCGTATTAAAATGAAGGGTCGACATAAATAAAGTTCTATTAAGGATTAAACATAGCTAACTATCTATCATTTTAGAGGAAAGTGATGAGTAAATCACATTTTTATTTTAAGAAGCTGGGATTTCACTCAACAGATCAAGGAACTGCAAGTTAAAGTGGTCGGCCAGCCAAAAGCCTACCTAGAACCCTCCATGTAGTGGCGTAGCCTTAGCTTGTAGACTATGAGGGGTGGTTCCAGGATCATTGCCACTAGAATACTCAAGCAACATAGTATTCTGATTCTAGCATAGAGGGTTCCTAGAAACCGATAAAATAGTGGGAGACATAAAATTATTTAAGTAATTAATCAGAATGTCTAAACCGGTAATCCAGATAAAAGGCACTCATCTGCTAAAATTTATTTTTGTAGAAAAATGACAAGTTATAACACAATATTAAAACTACAACATTATAATGGACAATGTAAATGTCCACAGTGACATGAGTATCCATGAATAGTACAAGTGCATGTGTAAAGTACTATGATATAGGAAACTCAAGGTGTTAGTGTCCCCAACACTATTAAACTACCTCAAGAAGTGAGGGTGAAAATGCATACCAGAGACTAATGTAGAAATCATATTTTAATTATATCATCATGAATTCATCAATGTCCGGGTTTAGTTATGGTATCTACACCAGGACATAGATGATATTACATAAGGTCTCATCTCCAAGAAGTTTTCAAGGAGAAAGCGAAGAAGTGATGTGAATAAGGTGATGTGCACCGACATGTGTAAATTTAATGATCTATCCTGATCTTTAAATATCATTTTCACCACATTACTCAAGTCTCTTTTTAAGTTAAAGAATGAACAAGTATTGAGTAAACCCTTCATTACCAATGTAGGTAAGGTTCACCATGTGAATAAGAATAAAAGGCAATTAAGCTTTAATTCTTATGGCGGATAAATTGAAAGACAATGTGAAATGGTCATAGGAATTTAATTTCAATGACATATTCAGGACGTCCTTCAATTAATGAGGTATTAACATAGGTTATTTGTATTTCATATTATAAAATAATACTATGGAAGATTAAAATCAATAAACTGATTTAATGAAGAAAGTTTTCGCTTCTACATCAGGCATATTCATCAATTTAACGATTCCTTTTACTACTTGGGTATTTAATAATATATTCTTTTTACATATTTGTATTTAAATACAATAACCAAGTATATATAGAAACATTACTAGTATTCAGGTGTATTCTCCAAGTGACTGTGAAAGGGTGATACCTAGGCCAGTGGTGAGACGTACATGACTTCTTTAATTAACAAGTGAAAGATTCATGATGAAATATTGTTGAGTATAACCAAAAACATTAATCTCATGTGTCCTTGGATGAAAGGAGACATTCTTTTAGTTTCTACCATGAATGTTGTTTTTGGTAAACTCAATCACTAGTTCAGTAATACATGAATCATAGGAAATTAGTGATGAATATAATTGTATGAATTATACCCAGTTGTGACAGGATAATTCTTTGTCAAGTAATACTAAAATTCGATGTCATGAATATACTGAGTAAGCTATTTAGGCTCGGCATGGCTAAATACTTTTCGCATTATCAAAGACTTTAGTTTGGACAAAAGAGCCTTTAAAAATAAAGGTCTGTCACAAAGCTTTTGGAAATAGTTCAACAAGAATGTCTGAACTATTTCAAGTATAAGCTATAGGTATATATACTTCATAAGATTCTTGTAAGTAATTAAAGAATATCAAAGTGAAGTATTTTCATTGTCAGGAGATATGAGTTGCTTCGGGTTGGGATACCGAAGAATATCTGGACCAAGCATTCATTAATCAAGATAATATTGCGTGGAGAAATTCCTAAACGTACATTACCTTATCAACATCACTACATTGATGTTAATGGGTAGGATTGATCATAATGTCTTACATATCGACATTGATCAACAAAATGTAGTGTGGAGTAATTCCTAAATTCACATTTTATACATCAAAGTATTGATGTAAGTAATATCAATGTTGGAACTAGCAGAAACTTTCATTATATTTCATGAAATGCTTTCCAAATAATAGCGATATCCCACAACCATATGCCAACTATAATGATAAATGGATATCATACGAGTCATAGTATGATGTAAACCCATTATGACATAAGAACATGTGTTTGGATGCAAAGAGTTTTTTAGGACATAAACAAACTTACGTCAAGACAAACACATTGTGAAATTAGTGTAATAATCCTAATAGTTTTTAGGATGTTACATAAATCCCTAAGATAGAAGAGTAGGTAGTCAAGCAATAGAATACACTTCTATATAAGGTTGAACGTCTCTATTAGAGATAGTGGGATCTATATTTACTTGTGTTTACTCAATGCCTAAAATGAAAAAGTAGTTGGAATAGGACCTAGTTCCACTAGCGCATGGGGAACAAAGTTTGTTTGGAGACACATACTACGTAGGATGGATAAAACCATGATGATGGATTTTATATTCACCACGGTCGGTGATCTATTATTCAAAGTGAATAATATTTCCTACAAGTAAGTAGTATATTGTAATTAGATAAAATTGATAAGACCAACTAAAATTCAATTAATGGATTCCATGTATCAAAGTGCAAAAGGGGATATTATTTTGAATAATGTGGTGGGTATTCAAGTGATTTAATACATGGATGGTACAAGTGCAGTACCAATAAGGCTCGATTGATTTCATCAAGTATTTATTCCAAAATCCGTTAGAAATTTACTTATCATAGCTAATATCTATGATCAATTTATTTAGCATTGGATGTCATGACCACCAATTGTGGATGGTGTTTATACGACCCAACCAGAAAGGGACGATCACATCACAGAATGCTAATAATGGTTGAAAGTTACTGAAATACGGTTTAGGATTAAATTAAGCAATAAGATCATAGTATATACATTTAAATCAAATGTTTTCCATGTGTCTACCATAGGTTAGTGGGAGGGCTAAGGTTTTCCAATAAGAAATATGTTCGGGAACATATGAAAAATAGACATTGGTCTAACAGTTAGTTAAGACCAAAATGAAATTTACTCTCCAATGATCTACTTAAATTAGCAACCTATGTTCTTGGGAATATGATCTACTAAGGTAGATCTATAGGTTTCTTGGTCCTAGTAAATCATACATATAGTGACATTGTAAGGAAAAATACATGTTGGAACAATTCACGAAATGAATTGCTGCCTATGTCACAGGGCATAATCTATCCATGTTGACATGTCCATGACCTGGGAAGAGATAAACGCAGTGAGTTGAAATCCATACTTCGGAGCTATGGATCAATCATGCATGACAAGATATGTACAAGAACCAATATTTCCATGGTATATTATACAATAGGAAAATATCAGTTATATCTGGGAGCACAGCAATGGATGCAATCAGAACTATCTAATTGAACATCAGAAGTACAAAATATTGGTATCTGGTTAGTGGATAAGGAAAGATACTAGTTTTGGGGATACAAACTAGTCTTCCATAGATCAATTTGATCTAGTATTGCAGTTAGTATAAAGGCGATGAGCGAGTAAAGATCATATCATACAGTGTTGTCCATACCTACAAACCCGAGTACATTGTAGCTTCTAAGATATCTAAGAAGCAGCTAAATGCAATGATTTGTTCCAGTTCATGGAATCACACCTGGTGAGTAAAGTATTATCATAATCTAAATTATGATATTCTTACTAGCCAAGATGTCAAGCTATGAAAGTGGACAAAAAGAGAATATAATCAGGATACCATCTCTTGAGAAGTTTACCCAATGACATAAGGTCTCAATAGAAGAATAGCCATGTGGCATAACTATGGTGGACCCAGTAGCTAAATCCATTACTCAGCAGAAACATGATGGTCATCATGTGAGTAGCTAACAAGTTTTGTTAGCAAGTTGGCTCTAGTGCAAGTGAGAGTGTTGAAATAGTGAGTGCCCTAGATCGAACTATTCAGTTCTTTAGATTACCATATCTTGTATATAGTTAGCTATAAATGAAGTCATCTTACCATTATAGTGTAGACTTTTCGGCGTCCACTATTGAAATGGTAATGTCCAAAGGATAATTGTCCTATCGAAAGGTTATAGCAATTCGCATGCTATAATGAAAACCTCTAGATACTACGACATTAATAATAAATAGATGTTCTACAGTCTAGATACATCTTACTGATTGGACACAGTCTTTTTTTTGACTATCAGGTGCTGGGGCTCATAAGCATTGAGACTTCTTCTCATGAAGTTCGCACTTGGTGATCTCTAGTAGTGAGATCGTGAGGACTAACCCGCCAATAGGAACTCACCATGTTTCGGGTGTCATTGGAAGTTCCTATCTACGATCATAATGTATGTCATTTGACTGCGTACTTTGATGTAAGATGAAAACCATGGAAATGAAGTCTTGGCGAGGTAGTTTGTGTCAGGTGAGTCATTGGTGGCATGATATTGGTTGAATAGTCATGAAAGGATTTGTCGCTTCCGGGTTATGGAAGTAATATATATGTGGCCATGATTATATGGATGGAAGTTCCGTTATAAGACCATGGCCACGATAGTCAAGGGTAAATCCATCCATTTAAATCAACAAACTATAAAGCAATAACAGGGAAATGAAAAGTGAGTGTGGCATGCTTTATGAGATATTACAGACAAATTGATTATATTACAGAGTGCATGTTTGTAGGTTGGTTGTCGATGCTGTGACAATCCTTATTACTTCATGGGCCATGATGGCTTACTGGAGCCCGCTCATGGTCTATGAATACTATTCACAGCTATTAAAATAAGGGCCAATAGGGTCACACACAATAGCGAATTTAAGAATCTTCCCTATTTAGTTGAATTGGAGTTTTGGACATGGCGGGCCCCGCCGTAGGGGTCCGGGATTTGTACAAAGTGAAACGATCACCAATGAAATAAATAAATTCAAATTATTCAAGTGTAGAATAATGAGTATTGAATTTATTTATTAAATTTATTTATGAGAATTATGTAAATACATGAAAAATTTTAATTGAAGAATATTAAATTAATCCAGCTTCAATTAATATTTATGGGAGCGAAAAGTCGAGTTAATGACTAATTTATTATCACATAATATATTTTAATGTATTACCAGTAAATGATAATAATATTTATGAATTAGTTTATATGTCATAAATGTTATTGATAGTGCGTTAAGTATTTGGGGTCGGTGAGGCCTTACCGGGTATTTTAATTGACCAATATAAATATAAGAGGAGGGGATTTTTCCAAACACAATTCATGGGGCTCCTCTCTCCTCTTATCTCTCCCATGATCTAGAGAGAGTTTCTCTAGATCCAAGGAGATTAGATGGAGCTCTCTCTCGGGTAGCGCTAGCGATGTGATGCGGTGGTCGTTGGAGAATCGAAGGCATCGTCGCAAATTCACGCTAGCACCCAGATTACAACGAACAGTGCTTCTGCAGATTCCTTGAAGCACGTGTGGACGATCTAGAGGAATTAGACTTCAGATTCTTGAGAAGTGATCGCCAATGATGAGAAGACATCGTGCGTGGCTTCAGATTTAAACTAGGTATTTTACAGTTTAATTTTGGGCATAAAACTCTTCACGCGAGATCATCGGATTTAATCGGGTTGCACCTCACCGACGTTGATAAGTTTACGTTGATCGTCAGTGGAAATTGTTTAAAACCCCACCTATTTGGGGCTTCTGCTGCATGCCTAGTTCCAACACTCAAAAGTCAATACCTAGTTATCATCTCCCATATAAACTTATGGCATTGTTTCGGAACCTCTTTCTAGTGACATATCTTCATGGACGCCAGTTAATTACACTTCTTCTGTCAAGACATTACAAGGGGTCCAATCAGGGCAACCAACTTTATTTAGGGGAGTAGTCACATTGGACATCCCTGGAATTTCTGGATTCTAGAACACTGGGCATCTGGGTCTTGCCCCCTTATTATAGGGTTTCTCGAGGGCCCAGAATCCTATGGAATCTCACATCGAGTGTGGGGAATTTTATTCCATAGGAATGTCTCCATGGATTTACTAATATTCCCATTTTTAACACAGGGTATGCCGTGAATTTAATGTCTATCGAAGACAGATCTAACTAATCAGAACACTGGAGGGAGTGGATCAGATGGGTTTATCCCCTAGAGGGAACACTGATGATGTAACTAACATGTGGTTAGTTTCTTGGCTGCTGCAAAAATCCGTGAAGAGGTGAATTAGCTTGATCTCACCGAGATATGGTGGCCCAAGTAAGAATAAGATGGACGATGGAGAGTTGAATGAAGTGGCAGGGGAATGAGTGAGAACTGTTGTGAAGGTGATGATACTATTGGTCTTGAGCATCGAAGATACTTCCTATGTACCCCTATGGTAGGGAATGAATTTCCACGTTGTTCACCAGGGTGATGGGACACCTGAGTAGGTAAATCGTATGGATGAGACCTAGAGTAAGTGGAACCTCCTAGTTGGGGCATGACCTTCCCGAAACACATAGGCTCAAAAGAAGGACCATGATAAGAATTGGTTGATGGGATTGATCCTCAGAGAGGCTTCCTACGTACCTTTCCTTGGCAAGGATCAATGTCCACGTAGTTCAAGATGGGGAGCATAGAATCGGGATGTATGTAGAGGAAGGCGACCTGATGGCATGATGGGGCTTACACATGGTTAGCTGCATGAGGTTTGTCGGACACTTGAGGGGAGGACCAGAGATATGGGTACCAAAAAAGGGGACTAAAATGACATAGTGTCGAGTGGGTAACACAATGGCTTACCACAGGATAGGGCTGACAGTGGCTTACCGTCGATTGGGGAACATGACATCTTACCATAGATTGGGAATCATAATGACTTACCACTGAATGGGGTAGAATTTAGTGTCATTCGGGACAAAAAAGTAGCATAAAATTTAACGTCATGATGGACGGGGGTGTACAGACATGAAGTAGTTGGGACTGATGGATGTTGGGATTGAACCTCAGGGAGTCGTCTTATGTACATTTTCATGGCTGGGATCAAAGACCATGTAGTTCGGGACAGGTGTTAGTGAAACTATGTGATGTGGTCGGGACCAATTGTTATTGTTCATGAACATTAAGGAGTCTTCCTACATAGCTTTCTTTGGAAAGGATGAATGTCTATGTATTTTGGGATATGTGTTTGGGGCTTACACTCTAGGGAATCCCAGATAGGATTTCATGGTCAATGCTTACTCTAATCCCATGTGTGTCATGCTCGATTTGATAAAAAAGAGGTAGAAAGGACTTGAAAATCACGCCGTGAATTGTGCATCCTTGGGAAGTGGAATGGGACTTAAATGTGGATAGAAGCCCAAAAAAGAAAATAGGGTATTATGCGTTGTTTTTGGCCTAAAGATGAAACATTGGCTTATGTGTGGTTTGCTGCCTAGGGAGATGATGACAGATACTTACTCCAGGATGGAGGCCCGAGGGCCGACAAAGCCCAATGGGAGAGAGATTTTCCATGGAGAGAGGAGGGTTTTGGTGCCCATCCCCCCTTTGGTCTTTGGAACTGATGAAGATAGGGGTAGAAGGGATGCTGCCTCAAGTAGGAAAGCTAGGGGATTACACCATGTTTATTTCCCTTCCCCGTGGACAGACACGGCTAAAACAGAGAGGATCTCATTCCATATGAGGAAGATCCCACTCCTGTGGAGATGAGAGGGTGTAGATACTATCTAATATGGGGATACCCATGTAGAAGTCACATGGTGTGTCTATAGTTTAACATCATGTGTTGAGGATGATGTTTCTTGTATGTATAATGTCTTGCAGTTCAGACATGGTGGGCTCACTTCACACCCCTTGGACTTACATATCCATCACTCTTTAACCCATGGCGAAGGGAAGGAACTAGAAGTTCTATGGAGAGGGGTTGTAATGGAGTGATTCATTTAGGTGACCATGTTAGAGTGTCTATGCAATGAATCCATAGTTGTATGTGTGCCTATGAAAAGAAGCATGGGGTGAGGCAACGTAATGGGCATCACTGCCCATGAGACCTTGAAATCACTTCCTGAAACCCTTGAGGGTTGCATGGGAAGAGGGAACTCGACACATGTGTGTTGAGCATAAGAGGTGCTTAGACATGATGACATAAGGTAAGGATGACACATGGTGTGCAAAAGGAGAGTTGTGTGCAAGAATAGAGGTTGCACGCAAGATAGAAGGGTTTAACACAAACTGGAAGGGTGCACGAAAAATGAGAGGCTACACACAGGATGGAATGGTTGCATGGAAAATAGGTCTAATGTAGGGGAATTTTTCATGAAAGTGGGATCTTTTGCATGAAAATTACTTGGGTAAAAAGAAATGGAAGAGGATCACTCCCAAGAGGGCTCACCCGAAGGAGGACCATTGGAGAACCTATCGCGCAAGATCCAATACCTTGAGGCCATATCCTTTTTCGCGGACGATGTGTCTTTCCTGCAGTAGAGAGTCTCTTAGTCTTCTATCATTGTCTACGAATAGAAGTGGGTATGCTTCATTTTATAGCAGATGACCTCGGAGGTGGCATGCAAGGGGAACTGCGTTCAAATGACTATTTGACGTCGAATTGGGCGCGCAAGGGTTTGAGCGCTGGTGGAATGTTTGTTCACCCCTCAGCCTTTTCTGCGCCAATGCCTTTGGAAGCTTCTGGGGGGGTCACAGTGGAATACTTCCATTTATTTCACGTTGGGAATGTATGATTTTTCACACTACGTGGTACCTTCACACTCGGGCCTTAACTGATTCTTGAGCACGTTGGTGCGCAAAGCCCCCTTTGTCATTGCATTGGGAACGCAAGAGATTGTGTGCTATGTGGAGTGGAGAGCGCAACTCAGCGCTCTTGCTCTCCAGCACCATTGGTGGTATTGGAGGGGTTTCTGCCGAATCCAGCCACATACGTCGCATTGGGCATGGAATTTTTTTTCCACCGGAGGGAATTTTGCGTGCATTCCCATAATCTTGTGCGCACCTATATCGTATGTAATATAAACTTATCATTCTCTTCCAAATATTGTTTTTGCTCTTTATCATCCCAATTTTCGCCCTATCTGAAATTCATCATCAACAAATCCCCCCCCCTTAGAATCAGAAATGAAGGGGGGACCCGATGTTTGGATTCTAAGGGTCGCGCGGATAAGTGGGAAAGTGCATGTTCGGTGCGCGCAAGAATAGGACTTGGGTGCAAAAAGATCTTTCGTTCATGAAGAATGTGCGTTCTCACCTCTAAATAGGCTTAGGGCCCTCACATAGGCCACTACATTGAATTTTTTCACATGACAAACACTTTTCTCTCATGCGCGAAAACAATATCCATCCACGAGTATATTTCTATGGCTGTCTCCAGGTTTTCCACGTTGTACAACCCTTTATTGCGCATATCGACACTCTTGAATACCGTAGAATAGATTCTTTGCTGAATCTTCATTCATTCATGCCCACCCATTAGGATTTCAAAAATGTCCTCCCAATATAATAATTCCAGGAGGGAAGACGCTGCAGCTGAAAGGAGGACTGAAATGATCATGAACCCTCAAATTCTTCATGCAAGGAGGGTTGTGTTCAATAACCAATTTCTCTTGAACATACTTATCAAAGACAAAATTAATATGTCCTCATGGAAAGCCTACCGTTATGAGACATCAACATTCTAGAGGAGGTGTTAATGCCCGGTATAAAGACACAAAATCTACGGTCATGGGTGATTCATGAGGATAGTCACCCGTAGTTTCATATTACAATCAATGGCCACCCTGTTAGGAAAACAAATAACATATCCATCTATGTCCTAAATCCGATGACAATAACGGTTGTGCGAAGCGATCCGGTTCCCGAGGAATCTCACGCTCTTTATGAAAGTACTTTCAGAAGTAGTTTTATTAAAGAGACAAATTGTTGGATGGAATGGGATTTCAGATCCGGGAAAAACATCACCAATGAATGGGAATGATCATACTAGGAATGCTAGACATGTGAGGAATTAGGGAAGGAGCTGCATTTTATCAGACTTTTTGAAGCCATTTGGACGTCCCAATTCCACTTCTACCGACAGTAGGATCTGGTATCAGAGTTATTCGTTCACTCATATGTTAATAGCAACACCTTCCACATCCACCATGGGGAGGTGGGAATTATTTTATGGGAAATCCAATGCATTGGGTTAATCCCTTTTGATGGGTACCAGTATGATGAGTTCCTCCAGACGGGTAATTTATGGGGGGGGGGGGTAGGACACACTCCCCAATCCTGTCCTGGCACCTGCTGAAGCTGGCTAAAGAGAAACTGAAAATAAATCACATCCTCAAGGAAATACACTATTTAGGGTGGTTTAGTCATTTCCAAACATAGGGTAGGGTTGTAAAAATGGCAGGCTGAGGGAAACAATGATCGATCACATCTTAGAGGGGAAAATTATGATCATACTAGAGGGTTCTGGAGGCAAGAGAGTACTGATCATGTGGCTTTAGAATAAATGAATGTTGGGAAACAAATGTATGATATTCTGGGTTTCATTCATCATTGTTGAGGGGATGGGTTTTTCCAGTGACGGACACAAGAATGGGTGTCCACCCAAGGATTCTAGTGATGGCAGAGATTATGGCGGAGAAGAACAAGGTCAATCTGGGGGTGTTAGTGTTGTCCATGAAATATAGTATTATAGGGCATATCCCAAGGGTAAGTACACCCAGAAGGACATTCATGCCATTTCAGATTATTCATGTCTGGATCGCAGCCCAATGTGGCAGGTATGAAATCACAAATCCCATTCATCCCTGCTAACGGTATGCGGCCATCCCTATTCAACATTGTTGGAATCCGCCCAATGATGCTCAAAGAAGAGGATATCAATCTCATGATAGGTAGACTCACCCACATAGACGTCCACCCATTATGAACCTTATTCTGTCATATGGTAAGTGATGGGAGGTGGCCATTTGGGGAGAAGGAATACCTAAAAAGCTTCAGGGGTAGTGTACTAGTAGCCAAGATTGATGGTAAAATATTTTGTGAACTATTCGTGCTGACCAGGTTCCCCAGGAAGTTTTGTTTCATGCAACAGATGCCAATGAAAGAATATATAGAGGATCACAGAGAATGAAATCCTTGTATTCTCTGATAACTATGGATTATGTTCACGATAGCAGGCTTGGAAAAAATCATAACTCTTCCCCCCACCGATGTCAGTGTAGGCATGTCAATAGAGTATACCAAAAACTAGACAAAAACATATTTTGAGGTGACTCATTGTAAACTCATCAGAAAAAATATTTGTGGATAGGGTAGAGCCCTACGAACATAGAGGTAGATGAGGTGCCACAAGAGATATGAGGTATTGAATGGGCTAGGTGACATGCATGGCACATGTCAGAACATCATCAGAAGGAACATCGTGATATGAGAACATGCCTCCACCTTCTGGGGAAGGGTGGTCCCACGTGAAGCCTCGTGGGCTAGATAAGGATATTATGTGAAAGAAAATAAGGTATCTCCTGAAGCTGAATGGTGATGTTATCTTCCCCTCTATGTGGTCTTATTGGAGAACACTGCTGTAGTCTATGTCCACTGATGAATTGTGGCGGAGGTTGGTACGCCCTAGGCTGGATTCCCAAACAGACAGCCCATCCATATGATGGATAGGGTAAACATTCTTTGCTAACATGCATACCTACCAACTATGGATATATACTCATGCCGGCTGGTGTAGTATGAAGAACTACATCTCTTGGTTAATGTGATGCGTGTCCAAGAACATGACACATAAAAGCTACCATCTAAGGATGAAATTATAAAGGAAGAGGAAGAATAAGATGAAGGGTAAGAAGAAGAGGTGGAGATGAAGAAGAATAGGAGGAGGACCAAGTTGAAGGTATTGGTGGTGAGGGACCCTCAGAAGCTCATGATCACCAGAAAACCTCTCAGGAGAGAAGTGAAATTGTAGGATCTAACACCAAACTGGCTGTGCAGCATGAGGTGAGTCTTACTGTCATATCTATTGTCTTTTATTTACTCAAAATCCCAAATATGTTAATCATACTTTTTCCCATTTTGGAAGAAATGGGAGAGGATTCCCAAGAACCCTTCCCCCTAGGTGATGAAGACGCACCTATAGACATAAGGGATCATTTTTGGGGACCTTTCCTCAGAAACGATCAAGGTGGGGGAACCAGTTATGGTTGGGACATGTCTTTATGAGCCTAAAGGAAGAGATGAAATTACAGATTCCAAGCTTCCTGCAGTCCACATGGTCTAGGAGGAGACAATACTAGTGATTGAGTTAATAAGTATCGAAGGATCCCCTGTGGTGGACGCTCCTACTATGACAGAGGCACTGGACACTTTCTCCCTTGTCTCCCATAATCCATTATATTCAATGGATCTACTCATTGTTTGAAAATTCAGTTAACTAAGACATTGATCCCCAATGTGGTGATTTTAAGGTTGGAGGCTCGACATACCATCGGGTCTGGAACATCAGCAGGAGCCCTCACTACTGGAAATCTGACTTTTCCCAACGCTTATATACCAACGGTTTGTAAAAACCATTGGTATAGGTCCCTTTTCCGAACGGTTTGGACAAACCGTTGGGAAATCCAACTTTGTGGCCACCTTTCCCAACGGTTTTGGAAAATCTTTGGGAAAGGGTATGGCTTTCCCAACAGTTTGGCCAAACCGTTGGGAAAAGTCCACTTTGTGGCCACCTTTCCCAGCGGTTTGGCCAAAACGTTGGGAATGGTCCCCTAGAAATCAACCTTCAACCCAGAATGAATTCCAGAATCAAGAACTATACCAACGGTTGTCAAAACTGTCGGTATAGGTCTATACCAATGGTTTTGACTACCGTTGGTATAGGATCTGAGAATTTTTATCAAATATTCTTACCGAGAACATTATATAAATCAAAATTTAAAATAATTATGTCAATACATATATATATTTAGGTAATTATGTTCAGAAAATTCATGTTAGGTTAGTGGTTAAGTTATTCAATGATAAACTAGGGGTCCTAGGATCAAATCCCAGCGAATGTTTTTTTTTGAAATAAATATACCAATGGTTCCATAACCGTTGGTATAGATTTTCATATTACATATACCAACGGTTTCCAAAACCGTTGGTATAGACCTATCCCAACGGCTTACATGTCAATAGTTCTCCAAACCGTTGGTATAGGATATACCAACGGTTTGGAGGCCTATACTAACGGTTCCAAACCATTGGTATATGTTAGTTTTCCAGTAGTGCCTATCAGTGACCACATCAGCTCTTACAGAAGCAACCGTTTTAGGTGGATCTACCCCAGTACATGATGAGTAGGGGGTTATGATAATGTGAGGCAATGCTACCATAGTGGAGTTCCAGACCGACGATGGTGAAGTCTCTAACGAAGAAGGGGTTCTGGAAAATGACATTCGGCTGAACTCCTCACTAATATCCTTGAATACAGGCCTACAGACCTGAGAAAATAGACAATTCCTTCTCAGACACTGCCCAGGAGAGCCATATGACACATCACAAGGCGTGGAAGTACATCAAATTCTTTCTCATCCAGCCACATGAAGAATGGCTAAGAGGGATGGTGTTGCTTCACACTTGGATAAACTTTCTTCAACGCTGGAGGGGTTGGCACTCGCCATCTTCATGTAATGATCCACGATTAAATGTTAGAGAAGATACATGGGAATAGTAGACATTCAGACATTTCTTGATTCTAGAAATAGTAAGAGAATACTCATGAATTCATAGACGTGGAGTAGGAGGTCCAATACCTTGAAGAATAAGTGAAACATAGGGAGGCATTCATTGCAAACCACTCTGAGATCATTGAGCAATTGACGGAATAGCGGGCGGAAGTCCAGGAGCAGATAGTGAACGTGAATTTCCAAATGATTGAGCTCCAAAATGAGAAATCATGATAATAGGATAGAGATAATGAGTTATGCACTGCTTTTATTATCGAAGTGAATGATCTGAGGGGATGGGAATGATGATGGAGTCCACAAGTCGAAATCAGGAAACATTGGAACAATCCATCCAAAACATCAATCCTTAAGGGCCCTATTTTGGCCAAACACATAACTTATTTTTCGTTACTATTTCATGTTCTAAATTTCATGCCTGAACAGATTATTCACTTGTTTTTTAATGTTAATGCATTCCATCCACAATCATGAAATAATTGGAAATCGATCTCTAAGCTCACGTAGGTCATGCCTGATGTGAGAAACAAGGTATGGTCCTATCCTCACTTCGTTTGATAATAGGAACACCAACCAAATTTCAGTCAACTGGGGTACAAACGACCCATATGTGCTCTCGATAAGAAAGGGGTAGGCCTGACGAGATAATGAAGCTCTCAAAATAGTTAAATTATCAACATCCCAGTGCACTCTAGTTCACGAGCGGGGTAATGTTAGGGGTGTGGGTATTGATCCGATCATAGGGGAATGGAATGTGTAAATAATGATACCCATGATTTGGAACATTCTACGGATTGCGTGATAAGGAAGGATAATTGTTGACCGTGTTCGAAACACAACATCCCTATTGTATTTGCTTGAAATTTTGATAAAAAATGAATTTTGACCGCTGACCCTGTTAAAAATATGGGTCCTGACTTGAAATTTCATCCAATAGTCTTCCAGAATGATAGACTAGGATAGTATGTGAGAAAAAGGCTGTGCATCCATACTATTAGAAGTTTCATTTCGACTTTAAATAGGATGGGGGTCCAAATAAAGGGCACACAAAATGTGAAGGGTGGAGTGATGGGTTGTTCGAATAAAGTCTGAAATTCCTAAAATTACACACCTTTGGGGATGATACATTAACTGGGTAGATCGATCAGATCATGGATCATACCTACATCCAAACAGGACCTCTTTAGTTAAGACATGGAATTAATTTTAGTTTTACATCATACCAATAAAGACAATAAACATGTAGTTTAAAAGTTGTATGGTGAGGACAGTTCACATAGTTTAAATGTCAAACTTCCTAGTCCAATATCAGTGCCAAGGGGCCAAAACAATTAATGACCCTAGGACATGGACAAAGGCCAGTTTCATGGGTGTCGCAACGTATCCCATGAGAATGATAATGAATAAAAACATAGTTCTTAAGCATGGTGTGGGTGGAGGTCAATGCTGATAGGAACATTCTTCTCTAGCAAGAAAGGTGGAACATCCCATAGTTATCACGGGTCATCCTAAACTGATTCAGGGTAGAAATATAGTTTAATTCTATGAATTGATGACAAATGGGATCGTTATATTTACTATAATACGATAGGATGATTGGTGAAAGGGGATATTCCATGAATGGAGTATGTGATACGGTAGCTATTAACCAAACATGTATGAGTACATAAAGAGTCTGCACCACACCACGTATCCTCGAAAGAAGTTCTTTAGGTCAAGGGGCCAAAATTTAATGTTAGGATGGGCCTAATACAGAGTGGTTGGGCGTTCCTATGTACCCCATGAAGATGTAAATCAAGATGCACATTGTTATAATAGAGCATTTTAACGTCAACTAGGATGATGAAAGGAATGTTCGGCCTGGTTGCACTAATACTCGTCCTACTATAACTACTAAGCCCATGTGAGTCACGCTTGTGGTGGGAAACAAGGAGTACTGATGGAACTTTCCAATTAGAGGGAGGCACACTTTAGGGGTAATGGGACACTATGTGAATGAAATCCCCATAATGCTAGGCCGCCTACTTAATGCACCTAGATGCACGTGGGGTAAAACCTATTATGTTGGAATTATTCTTGAACATTAAGAAGTGAAGAAATGTGAATCATGATGCTCGACATCTGGACCATAATGACAGTGGCGTGGTGATAAAGGATAAATGTTGACAGTGTTGGAAACCTAGTATATATATCACGTTAACCTGGAATGGGGACAGGAAAATGGGTGTCGAGTTCTGACCATGTTCAAAACATTGGACTTGTATCAATTTATCATCCAAGGTCCTCATGCATGTTGGCCCATGACGGTAGGTAAGCCAGTGTGGCATGAAACCAGGCTGTAAAGAGGGTCCCTTCAGACATAGAAGAGGAAGAGGATCCAAATAAGAGGCTCACGAAGCATGGTCATGGAACGTGGGAATGTCCATATGAAAATTCCACACTTTGGGCTCTTTGCCACAACACATTTGAGTACGGGAATAAGACGTATCAAATAGTGGGAGTCGATTCCCTTTCCAAGGAAAAGGGAGGCGGTGCTAGACCCAAAGACACGATGTCTGGGCGTTCCGATGTATCATATAAGGATTGAAATCAATCCACATGTAGTTCTGGATGATGGAGTGCAATTTTAATGACTAGCGTAAAGGATGCAGTGTGGTCTACGTTTTTGGTCATAGAGCTCGAACTATGGACGTAACTGAAGGAGGGAGACACATGGTGAAGTAATTACTAAACCTGGCATGAATGAGGTCAGTGGGAGTCTATATCCCCACAATGTGCCCCCCATGAGATTTCTAGGTCAGGGGACCAAAAGTGAGAGTTAGGCTGGGCTAGAGGAAAAGTGTCTGGGTGTTCCTTTGTATCCCATGGGAATAAAGAAATATGTAGTTCTGGAAGTGGCGTGGTAAGGTACCAGTTTTTGGGATACCATGGTTGTGCGGGTATAGCCTCCGCACCAAAAGAAGTGTCATTTGATATATCTTTTTTTTGCCTTTTAGAATGAATATGTGTTTTTTTGTTAAAATATGGACATATAATTGACATTCCTGGAATCGCCAAAAGAATCAAGCCGTATACAGGTGTTGAAATATGATATGGTGTGTTACCAATACCAAAAATGATGTACTCTCAAATGAGGGCACCACGATGTAGTTCTGTTTTTCATCGTGGGGCCAGGATGATAAGGTCATAGTTTAAGGTCATGTTTTAGGACTAAACATGGAATTTACCATCTTTTAGTATAGACACAACAATTTAAAGTCATGGTGGACTAGGCAGCATAGTTTAACTTCATATGGCTCAGACATATGAAGGAGAAACATGGTTCAAGATGGGATGTGAATGGCATGATAAAGCATACGTGAAGTGAATGAGGATGAGTTCCACATCACACCCAGTATGATTCCAAGAATGAAACTTTTAACCGAGGGCCAGAAAAGGTTCGAGAGTATGGGGAAGGAGAGACTAGATCTTGGAAGAGAAGTATGTGGTGCAACACTTGAAAACCCAACATGAATGATGGCATAATGCCACACATGCCACACCACATAATTCTATAAGAGATGGGGCCTAAAAGGCTGAATAGAAGTGATAATTAGTGAAATTTGATCTGGGCACAAAGAATAGATTTTTGGTCATTCCTATGTATCACGTGATTAAGGGATGTATTCTAGACATAGTTCAATGGAGTGAAAGAATAAAGATATTTTAGTTTAAGGTCTTAGAGATCTAACCATGAAGAATCGAAACTCATCCGAACGATAACAGAACTTGATTATATTTTTAAGCCTATGTGACTAAAACCTGGTAAGGGAAACAAGGGTAAAAAAGTTCTTTGCCACACATTGGATACACGTAAAGGGGAAGTCGGTGTGGAGCCTGGAAATATGCCTTACCATGGCATTGTCCCCCTAACATGCCAATAAGCACTGAGGGATAGTACCAAAAGTGTTGAAATTCATCTTGGTCTTGTTGGGGTGGAGGATAATGTGAATCATGCAACCGAAATTTATGGATTGATGGGGTTTGCATGGTGATGGAGGATAACTGTCAACCATGTTCGAAACACATCATCTGTAACACACCGAGATTTCATGAGAAATAATTTTTTTTATTTATTTGATGTCTTGTGTTGTACGCTACACCAAGATTATCTTCTAATTTACATAACACCGTATAATCTTGTATTATACACAAACACTATTCTTGTCTTGTGTTACATGCAAGAGTGACCTTCCTCAATAGCGTGTGTTGTACGTAATACCGTGTTTCACTAACCAATGATATATTGTTATAAAATTATTATGAACTAGCTGTAATGAATATTATTAACCACATTTTTAATTTTATAACAATATCATTCATCCTACACATATTTTTGAACATGGTATGAGAACAAAATAAATTTTTCTGGTAAAATAAGTATTTTTAAAAAAATGCAGTTTGTCGCCCTTTGATGGAGAACCCACTTTATATCTAGTTTTTGACATGTTTATATGTTCAATTTGAAGAAATAATCTTATTCATTTGAACAATGATAAAAAATTAACTTTGGATAATTTTTTAATATTTTTTTGTTAACTTTCATATTTTGATGAAAAGTAAAAATACACTAAATTTTAATTAAAAACAACTTTTTTCATCAAGATAATTTAAATGTTTAAATTATAGTATTCAATGGTTTTAAAGTATAAATATAATACATTTTTATAATTTAATATTATTTATGTTATTATCATTAATTTTACATTGAATTCATAGGGAAACACATTTCAATCTTTTGCAATGTTTTAAAAATTAAAACTCGTTTTCTCAACAACAGGATTAATTTTATATTAAATACTAAAACTTTTGTGTATTTTATTTGGAAAAATGGATTCCATATTTGGAATCAGTATGTCCAAAAAATTTTAATAAACTAATTTTTTAGGCATTATGAACAGTAACTATGGTAAATTTTATATACTACAGTTAATTGATAATCAGGTAATTAAGGGTAAAAAAATAATATTATAAAATTACCCTTACACTTGTATTAATATAATTGGATGATTATATTTTGTCCTTAAATATACTTGGGTCAAAATAGTATCTTTTAAAACTCACTTGGATGTGATTATAACCTTTAATTTATTTTACTTAAAGAAAGTTAAATATGTCTCACTCAAACTTTATTAATTAAATTATTTTTAATATAAGGTTATATAGAATATAAATTCGATTATAAATACTAATTTTAAAGATTTTTTTTTCATCATGGTAATTTACTTGTAATTTTTAAGAAATATATAATTAAACTTAATGGCTTATACATTAATGATACAGAAATAATTTATTTACTGAAAAATAAATAATATTGTTTTTATTTAAATAATAATATCCATTAAAAGGACCCAAAACATGACCAAAAAATATTTGTAGAGTATATTTATACCCTAAACATCCATGCGTCTACTTGTGGACCATTTTGAGCCTTATAAAACTGATTATGACATTTATATTTTTTTTTAAATGATGTCAAAGTTGTCACCTTCAAACAATAATAAAGATAACATTTTAAAAGTATGTTTTTTGAAGAAAATTTCAACTAAAATTATTAATATGAAATATAATATATTTAACTTCATTATAGTAATTTATTTTTAATTTTTATCTAACACATAAGTATATTAAATAATTATACAAAAATATTGTAGTAATTATTTAATTAAAAAAATTCAAATAAATTGTTTTTAAAATATCAAAATTAATATTATGTGAACTAATTAATGTCATGAATTAATTTTATAGATTAATATGACATGTTAGGAATTTATTAAATATTTTTGTTCGAATATACCCTCTATGTGGATTTTATTTACATTCTAATAAATGAATAGTATCAAATTGACACTATTGATATTTTATAAAAATAACATATTATTAAATTGTTTAAAAATCACAAATATATTTAAAAATTATAAATATAAATTTAAATTGTCTTTAATGTCATGAAATATCAAATTATGGACAATTTAGAACACATAAGTAAATATTTATAACAATTTAAAATTTAAAATATTATGACCCTAAATAAAATTAAATAGATAAAATAATGATAAATCAAATAGATAAGGTTCAAAATGATTTCTTAACATGTATTAATTATATTTTCTGATGATATTACAACCCTATCTCATCTAATATTCTAATTTGAGTCATTTTTTAGGTTTTTAGGTGGGGTTTGAGTTTATTAAAAATTAATATTTTTGAGATTTCCAAAAGTGCCCCTCTCCCCTCTTATAAAAGGGCTCCACCATCCCTCTCTTCTTCACCGAATTTTAATCCTTCATGATCAGAAAAACCCTGCCAATTACTCTTCTAAAATTCTCAACTAATATTATAGAGTTTCTGGTCTTCTCACAAGGCCAACTCTGGTGCCCTAAGAGGAAGTTTAAAAGAGGCACATCGAGGAAGAGGTAATCACTTGTACCGATTTTTTCAAGTTTCTTTCTTCTTCTACTTCCTATTATTTAGTTGTTTAATTATAATGTAATGACAAAAATATCACTAATATACTGATATGTTATTATAAATATGAAACAACCCTATTTAACTTTATATCCATTCTATGAAAAATGAAATCACCACTTGTGTGTACGTACGGCTTACCGTCTCCACGCCGTGGTGTAATCTGTTTTTTCCAACACCACTTTACTTGAATGGGTATAATGGTTAAATGAATAACCATATTTGATTATTATAACATGATACTAATTCTCAGATATTTTATCATCCACTCCAATTCCAATCAATAATTATAGGAACGATATCATCGCTAGTGCGCACGTATAGATTATCGTCTCCACGACGCGATGAGATTTATTCACCATGTTAGCCATTCAACAATGATTATAAAGTATATATAATGAATAATAATGAAATATATGACATAATAATGCTACTGTATTTATGTATATATTCATTTATTTCATCTAATTACTTCAATTCAAGTCAATAAGGAAAGGAAAGCATCTTTCATGTGTAGGTAGGACCTACCGTCTCCATGAACGGTGTATTTAATTTCATTTATCTAACTATTATATATATAAATATAATTAATATATATGATATATAAATCATTTTTTACATTCTAGAAGTACGTAAATCATGATATAAGTAATAATAATATCAAGAACCATAAGTCCAACTAGGTACGATAAATGATACGATTATTACCTAAAACGTCGCTTTAACATGAAATTGACTAATGAAAGGGTAAAAAAAGACCTAATTGAATCATATATAATATCATTAATTTTATTCTGGTTCTATTACAAGTTTATAATATGTTTAAACCCACTATACAAGACTTTTGGCAACGTACCAAAGAAATTGGACATATGGAAAGGGATAATTATTCTAATCTCGTTCTTGTCCAAGGTTGTTTATTCGTAAGTATTTACTGGGGTTATGTTTATGATCCATGTCCATGTTTTCTCAAAATGTTTTCATAAAATGTTTTCTATTATTCCATGTATGATTAAAGTCATTTTTACCATTTTTTAACTTTTACCATGGGGTATTGAAGGAATCTTTCTTTTGTTTACCATACGTGGTACTTTTTGACTTTTCTGAAAAAAGTACGAGAAAAATGTTTTTTTACCTTATAGGGCATGAAAAGATTTTTACGGTTTCATAACGCCTTATTTTCATGAAGCTTCCTGTACAAGATTTCATGATTATTTTCAATAATATCATTTTCTTTTAAAATTGCGTGGAAATTTGTTAAAAGAAAATGATTTTGAAGCAGAAAGGATATTTTCCTCATGAATTCATTTCAAGTGTTTTATCAAAACTATTTTTCCATCTAAGATGAAATTATTTATTATGTTTACGTTTCAATGATAATGTATCTATTATTTACATGGTTTGATTTTTCTTATGATGAAATGATATCCATTTGTTTTATATGGATTATGTTATGATGAGATGATGTTTATGAAACCCATATTATTCATTGGGACATGATGAAGGATTTATGTTTATTTTGTGGCACACAAAATAATGATTTCATTATGATATGGGTGGGACCTATATCTCCCACAAATTCATTAGGTAAATATTTATATCTCATGAGATAGACATGGTTGGAATGACAAGTAAATACAGTTCAGTAATATAGGGCTGGAATGACAAGTAAACCAAGTTCAGTAATGGACATTGTCCACAATGATGGACTTGGTAGAAATGACTTGGCTACTATTGAAATCATATCACGTGGTTAATGGTTTTCCATAGTTACATGTTTTATTCCCATTCTATTTTTATCATGATTATTGTTCCTTTGTGATCAATGCATTTTGTACTGCCAAGATTTATGTCATTACTCATGTTTTATGTTCATGTTTTTACATTAAAATGTTTATAGATTGTTTTATATTCTCTATGTTTAACTTTAATAAGCATTTGATCTCACCCTTTTTGTGTTTTCTTTTCCCAGGAAATAATGAAATGTTTTACATACGAAAAAAGGGGGAATTCTTTATGGGAGATACTAAAGATCTTTCACCATGATAAGAAGATTATGTTCGAGTTTCCAAAGACACTAATATAATACAGGCATTGGGAATCTATCATGAATTAATTTTTCCTCAAAAATAATTTAATGTCCATGTATATTAATCTTTGGGTATCTATAGTTGGTATCAGAGCGAAGGTTTAGTTAAACATTGGAAAATAGGATGTGAAAACTTTAGCGAGATCCCTAGATATATTTCTATGGTATGTCTAGGGATGTCTCTAAGATTAAGTATAAGTATAGGATATAGTCTTACGATTATGGTAATGATCGTAGAATTAAAAATAAGATGTTAGATATTCCCCCTTTATTATGTTGTTTTCTTAGCATTAATTTTTCCTCTCACAGTATTCTTTTTGGGTTTAAGATGATGGCTGGAACCCAAACGAACCATGTTGATAAATGTAATAGAAAATGCAATGATTTTCCTCCTGAACAAACCTATGTAATTGGAGATGGAGTGAAATTTTTTTTTTCTATACTTACACAAGATATGAATCATTCTGGAATTCCAAATGATCATAGAAGGGAACAATATTCTATTGAGTCCTTCATGAGGCAACGCCCAAATTCTATCAATGGTTATTCTGATCCACTTATTGCTGAACAATGGATCAGTACCATTGAAATGATATTTTCCATACTTCGTTGTTTGGTACATCAAAAAGTCATTCTAGATGTTTACCGTTTAGAATGTGAGGCAGAACAATGGTGGACTATAATTAAAAATACAAGGCCCCAAGATAAAATTGAATCCATGGAATTGGACGAGTTCAAGAACTTGTTTTTCAATAAGTACATCAATCATATTCTTCAAACAAAGACGGAAAAGAAGTTCATTGAGCTGAAACAAAAGGATGATGAATCTATTGGTATATATGAGGTAAATTTTACAAGTCTTGTGAGGTATGCATCTGGATTTATCATATATCCTGAAATTAAAGTTAATGCATTCATCAGTGGCTTAAAACCAATTATTGGAAGAGAATTAGATAGAAGAGACTTCAGTAGCTATGAAGAAATTATGCGTTGTGATATCAAGGTAGAAATGAAATTTTTTGTTACGTATCCATCTAAAGGTTTTGACTCGAAACAAATGATTTATATCAAGTAAAATTCTAAAAACAATGGTGAAAAGAAGACTAATTTTTTGTTATGCACAAAGTGTGGAAATAAAAATGGCGAAGATTGTCTTAAATGGACTAGAAAATGTTTAAAGTGTGGAAAAGAATGTCATCAAGAATCTGATTATCAATGTAATGGGAAAAAGGTAGCTAATGATGTGAATAAAGAAAATACTACATAGAAATAACCACCAACACTTCAATGCTACAAGTTCAAGGAAATGGGGGATTATTCTAACAAATGCCCTAATCCAAGTGTTAATGACGATCATCATCATCAACCTCTTAAGGAAAAGGACAATGGGAAGTAACATGCGATAACTATTGGTGATTTTAAATATGACAACAAAGTGGTAGAATGATTACGTTTATATGTAACGGGATTCCAAAATAGTGTTGCGGAATCTCATTTCTAGTATTATGAAATATGGAATAAAATGTATTGGTTTACAATAATTGTATGGTACTGGTATCCTTGAAAAGTGATTGAAATATTTTTGGAATGTTGATTATATTCTCATAATAAAGGGATAAGGATAAAATAATATGTTTGATAGTATTAATTAACTCATGAATTATATAAGGATAAAGTGATATAATTATTTGAGTATATAGAAATTTTGGGATTTTGGAATGTGGAAAGGGTTAACTTTTGACAGAATTCATGTTTTCACTTAGATTCTATGGTAATTAATGTTTTAAGAGAATACCTGATTAAGGTATTCGCATGTGTGGAATGTGACCAACAAGATTTATCATATGATATATGGGGATAAATGATGGTATTCACATGCTTGGTAGATGACCTCTCTAGTAATCATTTTCTTTATACCATGAGATTGGACAGAAGTATTTTAGATAATCCTAATGAATGAAATGAATTTAGTTGGAAATCAGATAGTATTTTTTAAGGCTAAAACTATTTTTCAAGAATGATATAATAGTATTGTTTTAGAAGAAGGACAACCCGTAGGACGAGAGACAACCCATCGCATCAGAAAAGGTTGTGGGAATCGAACCCACAACTGAAGTGCGATAGGCCTTTATCACCTACCACTAGCCTACAAAAAGTTCCTGGTTTGTAAAAAGTAGTTTTATTTTAGTAAGTTGTATGCTAAATGAAGTATAATAGAATTTTTAGAACCATATATGATTAATCTCACCATGGATTGACTTATGTATATTTAATATCTTGTGCTAAAATTGTTTGTGATAGAGACAGCTAGAATGGCCAATCATTCTATCAAATGTTCTTCTAATACTTCAAGAATGAAAAATTAAACTTCAATTCTTTAATGAAGTTATGAATTGGAAATCGTTCATGGAATTACCAACCATGATATTACACTCAAATCAAGTAAGTATTTCTCCTTATGCAAAAATTCATCAAATTTAGAAAAATGATCTTGAAAGCCAAAAATGTTGTCCTAGTACCCTCATTTCGAATTAATCGGATGGTTCCTTAGATCATCACAAATTTATTGCTTCGTTATTTTTTTCCTTTTTCATAGCCATGTTCTCTACCACTCTTCATCAGAACATAATGGTTATATTTCACTTCCATATCCATATTTTCACCTATATTCTCTTATGTGGAAACCCAATGTTGAGTTACTTTGGGTGACCACTATGTTTCTAACATTACTTTTTAAAATTATATTTTAGTATTACTTTTTAAGATGTTGGTTTCTATGAAAGAAACCTTCACGTAGTAAATGTTTTTTTATCCCAGATGAATTTCAAGGGCGAATTTGATTTTAAGGGGGGTAGAATGTTACACCCCGAGATTTTATGGGAAATAATTTTTTTTCATTTCATTGATTTCTTGTGTTGTACACTACACCAAGATGATCTTGAACTATACGTAACACTGTATTATCTTGTAGCATACACAAACACTATTCTAGTCTTGTGTTACACGCAAGAGCGACCATCCTCAATAATGTGTGTTTTACGCAATATAGATTTTTACTAAACAATGATATATTTTAAAAAATTATTATCAACTAGCCATTATGAATATTAGTAACCACATCTTGAATTGTATGTCAATATCATTAATCTTACACATATTCTATAACATGGTATGAGAAAAAAATATTTTTTTTGTGTAAAATTTGTATTTTTCAAAAATTAGAGTTTTTCCGCCTTCTAATGCACAACCCACTTTAAATATAGTTTTTTAAACTTTTATAAGTTCAATTTGAATAAATAAACTTATTAATTTCAAAAAGGATAAATAAATTAACATTACATAATTTTTTATTATTTTTCTGTTATCTTTTATATTTTGATGATTATTACAAATACGCTAAATTTTAATTAAAAACAGCTTTTTTCATCAAGATAAATTATATATTTAAATTATAATATTGAATTGTTTTAAAGTATAAATAGAATATATTTTTACCATTTAAAATTTTGTATGCCATTGTCAATAATTTTACATTGAAATCATAGGGAAAATCATTTTAATCTTTTGTAATGTTTTAACTTTTAAACCCCGTTATCTCAACAGCGGGATTAATTTCAAATTAAGTAATACAACTTATGTATTATGAATTTGGAAAAATTGATACCATATTTATAATCATTAGTTCCAAATTATGTTAATAGACTACTTTTTTAGGCATTATGAATAGTATCTATGGTAAATTTTATTTACTATAGTTAAAGGTAAATTAGGTAATTAATGGTAAAAAATAATATTATAAAATTACCCTAACACTTGTATTAATATAATTGGATGATTATATTTCATCCTAAAATATACTTGGGTAGAATTGGTATCTTTTGGAACCCACTTGGACGTGATTACGACCTTTAATTTATTTTATTTAAAGAAAGTCAAATATGTCTCACTCAAACTTTATTAATTAAATTATTTTTAATATAAGGTCTTGCAAAATATAAATTATATTATAAATACTAATTTGAAAGATAAATATTTTTTATTCAACATTGTAATTTATTTGTAATTTTTAAGAAATATATAATTACCCTTAATAGCTTATACATTAATGATACTGAAATTATTTATTTAGTGAAAATCAATAATATTGTTTTTAAAAAAAATACTAATATCAATCAAAAGGACCAGAAACATGACCAAAGCTTATTGGTCGAGTATATCTATAACCTAACCATCCAAGCGTCGTCTTTTGGACCATTTTTAGCCTTATAAAATTGATTATGTCATTTATATTATATTATTTTAAATGATGTCATAGTTTTCACCTTCATACTTTAATAATAGTAACATTTTAAAAGTTTGTGTTTTAGAAGATAAATTCAACTAAAAGTATTATTATGAAATATAATAGATTCAACTTCATCACAGTATTATATTTTTAATTTTTAACTGACAAATAAGTATATTAAATAATTATACCAAAATATTGTAGTAGTTATATTATTAAAAAAATATCAAATAAATGGTTTAAAAAAAATTAAAATAAATACTATGTGAAATAATTAATGTTCTAAATTAATTTTATAGATGAATATGACATGTTAGGAATTTATTAAATATTTTTGAAAGAATAAACCCTCTATGTGGATTTTATTTACATTCAAATAAATGAATAGTGTCAAATTCACACTATTGATATTTTATAAAAATAACATATTATTAAATTGTTTAAAAATCACAAAAATATTTTCGAATTATAAATGTAAATATAAATAGTTTTTAATGTCATCAAATATCCAATTATGTACATTTCAAAACACATAAGTAAATATTTATTACAATTTAATATTTAGAATATTATCACCATAAATAAAATTAAATAGATTAAATAAGGATAAATCAAATAGATAATGTTCAAAATGATTTCTTAACATGTATTAATTTTATTGGATGATGATATTACAACCCTATCTCATTTATGCTTCTAATTTGAGTCATTTTCTATGTTTTAGGTGGGGTTTGAGTTTATTGTAAATTAATATTTTTGAGATTTCCAAAAGTGCCTCAACACTCTCTTATAAAAGGGCTCCCCTTCCCTCTTTTCTTCACTCAATTTTACACCTCCACGATCGGAAGACCCCTACCAATTCCACTTCTAATCTTATCCAATAATAGTATAGAGTTTTTTTTCTTCTCAAAAGGCCAACTCTAGTGCCCTAAGAGGAATTTTAGAAGAGGCACATCGAAGAAGAGGTAATTTCTTCTACCAATTCATTCAAGTTTCTTTATTCTTCTACTTACTCTTAATCAGTTGGGTATTTATAAAGTAATGACCTTAGTATCATTAATATATTGATATTTTATTATAAATATGAAACAACCCTATTTCACCTTATATCCATCCTACGAAAACGAAATCACTGCATTTGCGTACGTACGGCTTACCATCTCCACACCATGGTGTAATTTGTTTTTTCCAACCCCACATTACTTGGATTGGTATAATGATATAAATAATAATTATACAAGCTTATTATAACATGATACTAATTCTGAGATATTATATCATCCACTCCAATTCCATTCAAAAATTATGTGAATGATATCATCGCTCGTGTGTACGTACAGATTACCGTCTCCACGACTCGATGAGATTCATTCTCAATGATAACAATTCAAGAATGATTATAAAGTATATATAATGAATAATAATGAAATGTATGGCATAATAAAGATTCTGGATTTATGTATATATACATGTATGTCATCTACTTTCTTCCATTCAAGAAAATAAAGCAAGGAAAGCAGCGTTCATGAGTATGTACGACCTACCGTCTCCATGAACGGTATATTTCATTTAATTTATCTATATATTATATATATATACTGAATATATAAGATATATAAATAATGTTTTACATTATGAAAGTAAGTTAATCATGATATAAGTAATAATAATATCAAGAACAACAAGTCCAACCACGTACGATAAATGATACGATTATTACCCAAAACATTGTTTTAACATGAAATTGACAAATGAAAAGTTAATATAATGACCTAAGTGAATCATATATGATATCATTAATATTATTATGGTTTTATTATAAGTTAATAATATGTTTAATCCCACTATACATGAGTTTCAGAATCCTACGGAAGAAATTGGACATAAGGTAAGGGATAATTATTCCAATCTCGTTCTTATCCGAGATTATTTATTAGAAATTATTTAATGGGGTTATGTTTATCATCCATGTATTTGTTTTCTCAAAATGTTTTCATTAACAGTTTTCTATTCTTCTATATACGATTAAATTCATTTTTACTCTTTTTGGACTTTTACCACATGGTATGGAAGGAATCATTCTTTTGTTTACCATACGAGGTAGTTTTTGACTTTTCTGGAAATGGTACGAGAATAAAATATTTTTATCTTATACAACATGAAAAGATTTTTAATGTTTCATAACACTTTATCTTCATGAAGATTCCTCAATAATATTTCATGATTTTTTTTAGAAAAATCCTTTCTTTAAAAATTGCATGGCATTTTCTGAAAATAAAATGATTTTTAAGAAGAAAGGATATTTTCCTCATGAATTCTTTTCAAGTGTTTTATCAAAACTATTTTTCCATCTAAGATTACAATATTTAAAAGTTTTATCATTCATGTATAATGTATCTATTATTTACATGGTTTTATTTTTCTTATGATTAAATGATATCCATTTGTTTTATACAGATTATGTTATGATGGGATGATGTTTATGAAACCCATATTATTATTTGGGTTATGATGATTGATTTATGTTTATTTTGTGGCATAAGAATGACTAATTTCATTATGATATGGTTGGGACCTATATCTCTCTCAAATTAATTGGGTAAAGATTTATATCACCTGAGATAGACATAGTTGGAACAGAATGTAAATGTGGTTCATTAATACAGTGCTGGAACGACATGTAAACCCGGTTCAATAATTTAAATTTTCCACTATAATGGTCATCGAGAAAATTCCTTGGATATTATGGAAATAATATCATGTGCTTAGTGGTTTTCTACAATTACATGTTATATTCCCATGATATTTTATCATGATTAAGGTTCCTTTGTGATCAATTCCATATGTACTGCCAAGATATATGTCATTACTCATGTTTTATGTCCGTGTTTTTACATTCAAATGTTTATAGATTGTTTTATGTTCTCCATGTTTACCCTTACTGAGCATCTGAGCTTAGTATTTTTATGTTTTATTTTCCCCAAGATGTAACGAAAGGTTTTAGGTATGAAAACAAAAGGGGAAGATCATTATGGAAGAGATATAGATCTTTCACCAGGATTAGAAGATTATGTTCGAGTTTCCAAAGACACTAAACTAATACTTTCATTGGGAATCTATCATGTATTATGTTTTCTGAAAAATTAATGTAATGTCTATGTACGCCAATCATTGGGTCTCTATAGAATCCATGTCATGTGAACTGAAATGGGAACAACAAATGAGCATCAACTTCTAACCATATTCGCAATGTAGGACCTGTATCATTTTTTTTGAAACCCTCGAGGGCATTGGACCATAATGGTCGGATATCCCTTGGGTTGAGTAACCATGCCATTTTGGGGACCCTTAGTATGTTAAATATAACTACATCACAAATGAAGGGGAATAAGAAGCTTGAAAAATGGGTAAAATTTTGACCACGTAGTATCTGACACTCCACCTTCTGAACAAGAGTACTCCTGGGCACATTGGTGAATCACCGAAGACGGTCGAGGGACCCTATATAAGAGAAGCCGACCTGAAAAGATTAATATAGGGAAAGGTATCAAATGTCTCTCATGAGAGAGGTACTTGGTGTGGTTGTTACAAACCTGATTTTAATGGGGACACAAGCCCATTCCACTCCTCATACCCCTCCACTGGAAGGATTCAGGCCAAGAGTCCAGAATTAAAAGGAGGTTTCTAAGAGATGGGGATTGACCTGAAGACTAGACGTTTGGGCAGTTCTATGTATCTCATAAGGATGGGAATCAAGCCACACATAGTTTTGATGAAGGATGTTGTGTAATTTATCATCATTGAGAAAAGACCCAAAATGGGGCATGGAACCCCAATGAGGGATGTGTACAGCATGATGACTATCCTATGGTGAGTGAGGTCATAAGTTCATACCACACCATACTAACACGAATGATCACTTGGGGTAAGGGGCCAAAAAGGCTGAGGGATCTGAAACATGATGTCCCATTCAATTCATAGATCAACGTCCTTCGGTAAGAACAACGATGCTCTTAGTTTAAGGTCGTAGGGCTCAGACCATAGATTCCTAGTTTAATGTCATATTCATGGGACATTTGATTGGAGAGAGTGAATCACTGTGCCTGTGCAAAACCAAAAAATGGAAACAATGATTGAGGATTGCTGTTGACCATGTTCGCAACACAATATCCATATTTATGTGATAGGAGGTGAGGGAAGAACAATTGAGAATAAACCATTGACCACATTAATAACATGTGACGTGTATCAATTTTTCACTCGATATCCTCAAGGACGTTGGCCCAAAATGGTAGGAGAGCCCTTGGGATGAGAAACCATGCCGTTCGGGGGTCCTTTTGGATATAAAAGTTGTTTGAAACCCAAATGATGGGGTGAACGAAGCAAGGCGGGGCCTGTGCTCACATAAAGGACAATAAATTAAGGAGGGATGTCTCAAATGTATTTGTGGGGCATGGAAAATATGCTGATGTGAATGAAGACGTGAGTCCATACCACACTGCATAGTCCTAGATGAGAACTTGGGCCAGGGGGCCAAACGGGTCAAGGGACCTAAGGCTGGGATCCCCAACTGACCATATCAATATAATCCCTAATTTGAGTATATACCTAACACATATGCTATGCCCACTTGAGAAATGATCATTCTGGGAAACAATGATTAGGACCAGGCTCTCCCCAACATGTAGGGGTACGACCGGTGGACTCACCCTCATGCTCAAGGCATACTGAATCTTGAAGATACAGTGGGGAAGAATGAACCACTAAACTCGATATTTGGGACATATGGGGGTTGTGACAATGAAAAAGGATAGTCATCGACTAGGTTTACAACACATCATCTATAACATGTGACCTTAAATGGGAACAACCAATAAGCATTGACCAATGACCATATTTTCATAGTCGTTCGAGGTCATCGAGAGCATTGTCCTTGAATTATAGGAGATCCCTTAGGTAATGTATTCGTACCATTCGGGGGTCCTTTTGAACATGAAAGATGACGGAGTCCCAAGTATAGGGAAAGTGTGGTGCATAAATTTTCACATGAAATTTAACGTCAAAAAAGGACGGTAAAAAATTGGAGATCTCTAAGGGAAGGGGATATATGGTGTGGTCGTGATGGATCCTTCATAAAAGGGAGAATAAGATGATACCACACCTTGTTTTCTAACCTAATGGGAGATTTTTAAGTTGGGGTTAGGCCTACAGGAAAAATGTCTGGGTGGTCCTACGTATCCAATGCATATGGGAATGAGTCCATACATAGTTCTGAATGGTCCATGTAGTTTAATGGTATGCGGTATGGATATGGGAGGATAGAAGAATGAGAAGACAAAAATGGTGCCACCATTGTAATCTTACCACGAGTGGGGTCAATGAAGATTAGGCTTCACTACATGGGATCATCCAAGGGAACAACACCCAGGAGGGGTAGTAAAACAAGAAGAGTGTGGGTATGGACTCAAAATGAATCACTTGAGTGTTCCTACGTACCCCATGAGGATAAAAATCCATCCATATGTAGTTCATCAGATGTAGTTTAATATCATACAGGACAAGACAGTTTAAGGACTTCCCAGACCAAATAATTTAGGGTCGTGCCAAAACATAATGCAATTTAGGGTCAAGCCAGACCATAAATTCTAAGGTCATACTGGACCATAAAACACATGAAAAGTATTTCATGAGAAACGTTTCATTGGTGGGAGGAGTTATACGCTCACCATCCATGGTTACTAGAGAGTATTCACCATTTGATTAAACCATGTGAATGATGTAAGGTCATTCCCATTTAGGCTCCATCTTAGGCAGTTTCCTACCAGGTATAATTGGTGTTATTAGGGACGACATCATGTCACCTTGCAAGAAATAAAAGAGGAAATTTTTATTGTTGAAAGAACTAGATATATGGTTATAATGACTTTCGAGATTCTACAGGGCACAGAGCCTATTCTCATCAAGTTCTTCCAACTCAGCCAGATGGATTTTAGCAACATTATATGGCGCATTCTGATCATAGACAGATCTGCGCAATGAGGGAAACTGAATCTAGATGTGCATGAAAACATCCATTTCGTACACCAGGGAATATGTTTTCACTAGGGGGAATTACGAGTCGTCGTTCGATATTCCCAGAGGGCGTTGGGGAGCTTTTCCATCCAACTCTTATTATTCGGAACATCTATTTTCTGCAGAATGTTAGAGACGGTTTGGTTTAATGCCTTGATGTACCCATTTTCATGTTCATGATAGCGGGAGGTATGGATAGAATGGATGTTTTACTTAGCATAAAATTTCATCAGTTAATCCCCAAAGAAGATTGTTCCGTTATCGGTGAGGACGGAGTGAGGGACTCCAAATAGGTTGATGATATTGGAGCTCACAAATTCAATGATGGAACGGGCCTTGACATCCTTGAGTGGGACTGCCTCTGCCCACATGGAGAAGAAATCCATAGTGGTCAAGATGATCCCGCACTGATGAGTTTTCACTAGTAGATATGGTCCCAGGACAATGATTCCCCACACCAGAAATGACCAAGAGTGCATGGAAGTATTGAAAGGCTTTGATGATGGATGCACAAAGTTGGAATGAATAGGGCATTCATTGAACCACTTGGTGAACTTGATGCAGTCATGGGTCATGAATGGAAAAAAATACCCCATTCTCTGGATCAGGTGACACGGTTTCAACGCAGTCTGATGAGCCTTATAAGAACCATCATGAACCTTGTACATGACTTGAGAAATCTGAACTCCCAAGATGCAATAGAGGAGAATCCCATAAAACCTACACATGTAGAGTATATTCTCACGACGAAGACCATTCAGAAGGGTATAAAGTAATATGCAACGTCAGATTTTCTCACGCTCGGCCTGATCCACAGGGAGATTATTGTTTTGTGGATAATTTAAAAAGGAGGTTCTCCAGTTGGGAGTCACCTCAATCACCGCATCTGGGGGACTTTGAGGTCCTGAGGTTGAGGAATTGGTAGTAAGGTTGAATACCTGTAGGTTGTCATCATCATCTGGAGTGATGGGAGAAATGACTCCATGGTGTTCCACATGGATAATTAGATCATTCTAATTGGGCTCTAAAAGTGATGCAACTAGGCTGTCCATGGCGTCAGTTCAACCGTTCTTGGATTGGGGGACATTAGTAACTTCAGGCCGTGATGAGAACAAGGCCATCAACTATAGAGTGTGTTCCAAAAAATCTATGAGCTTTTTATTTTTGAAGACATAGTCACCATTGATCTCTTTGATGACTAGTTCGGAGTTACCTTTCACAGGAAAGTGGGGAACTTCAATCTCGAGAGATAGCTCGAGGCCAGTAATGGGATCCTGATACTCCACCTCATTGTTGGTGAAGTCTTCTCACAATAGGAATGAATACGGAAAAATGGATTGTGTTAGGTTAATGATGATAATACCCAAGACTACTCTGTTGAGCATGGGGTCATTGGGCCTTCTAATTATGGGGCTCTAGGAAGCACCATCAAAGTGAATTTTCCAGCATTAAATGAATAGATATGTAGAGAGGATTTACTCATCTGAAAAATCAAGGTCTAGGGACTAGTGCACAGGAGCTGGAAGAGCGGCAATGAAGTCTGTCAATGATTGTCCCTTGATAACCTTCTATGGAAAAAACATGATGTCGGACTACTAAAGGATTACTACCCACCGAGCTAGATGACGTGTCAACATATGGCGGTTTAGGATATACATCAGCAGATCTAACCCAGACACCAGCTGTACCTCATGGTGTTGTACGTAATGTAACAATTTTAGAACTGTGAATAACAACTTGAGGTAGCTCTTCTCGATATGGGAGTATATGGTCTCCTTATCATGGATCATGTGGCTGAGGAAATATAGATTATTCTTAGTTCCCTTGTTGTTTTTCTGGGAAAGAAGGGCTCCAATGTATCGTTCTAGGGAGGTCACATAAAGGACTCACAGTGTTTCGGAAATTGGTGGCATTAGAACTGGAAGTTGGAGTAGTTGCTGCTTGATATCCTCATAGGTAGTCTGACGTTCCTCGTCCCATTGATAGACAATTCCTTTCTTCATTATCTGAGAAAATGGATTGCACTTACCAGACAAATTCCCAATGAATCGGCGTTTCTAGGCCAATTGACCTTGGAAACCTCAAAGCTCCCAGAGATTGCTAGAGGATAAATCTTGTTAATGGCCTTGATCTTCTCTAGGTCAATTTTGATTCCCTGGTATCTAACAAAGATGCTGAGAAATTTTCCAGAGGTGACCTTGAAGGAAAAAATCAATGGGTTCATCTTCAGGTGGTGATAATAGAGGAAGACGAACACATTCCCAATTTCTTTCATATTTCCCTAAAACTGGTGAGATTTGACCACCAGATCATCCACAAAGCATTCCACCAATTCCCTGAGGATCAACATAAATATGCGATACATAGCCCATTGGTAAGAGACTCCTGCATTAATTAAACCGAAGGGAATGACTAGGTAGCAGAAAGTGCCTTGTGGTTCCCTAAAGGCCATAGAATCCTCATCCCCAGAATCCATTCAGATCTGGTAATACTCGGGGTACCGGACCATGATATAGAGGCTTGGATCCCAATAACGGCATCAATCAACAATTCCATCACAAGGAGGGGAAAGTCATTCTTTGGGAAATGGAAATTGAGTTCTCTGAATTCGATGCAGACTCTGATATGTCTATTATTCTTCCAAACTGAAACAATGCTGGATAGCCATTTGGGGTCCTAGACCACCTTAACGAAATTGGTTCTGATGAACTTATCAACTTCGACCTCGACCATGCAACTATGAGAAGGGTGCATCTTCTTGGGAGGCTCCTTAATCCTTCGGTGATTTGCAGGGAGGCCAAGGAGGTGGACAACTACCTGAGGATCTAGTCCCTGCATCATGTCGTACCTCCAGGAAAATACAAAAAAAGGTCATTTGTGGAAGTCAACATACTGCTGTTTCTTTTAGATGGGCATAATGGCACTGATCAATGTGGGTTTCGGGTCTACCTCTCAATTGAGGTTCACCTGTACCAAATTCATCGATTGTGGCATAGATTCCCTCTTAAAAAAGGGGGAGAATCCTATAAATCGTTTTCTTCACTTATGGATAAGGGAACCTCAGAAGGAGGAGTTTCCTATGATTCGATAAGTCCTGGTGGGAGGCTGGTACCAGCCTGAGCAGCTTCAGACACTTTATCGGGGGACTCCTGTGTTAGCGTAACCATAGAGAAGAAGGCTGTTGATATGATCACATCTGGTCTTCATCTCAAGGGGAAACACTTGATTATATCAAAGCAACATTGGAGAATCATCTTTACCTGGTTAATCACAACCCGGTGAAAATAGCATATAAGACATATTACCATCTCCATGGGGAAGACATCCTAATACCTTATGGGATTAAGAGGTTCTTGGATCACCTGAGCCTGATTCTTGTAGGAGTACGAGGTGATCTTCCGACATCTCATAGACTTGGGAATTTTTTCCGAATCATTATAGAAACAACAAATCATTGTCCCATGTCTAGTTTCATAGACTCCAATCGTTGTATTGGAAAGATGTAGGAATTATCCAGATCTGTCCAAAGATTGCTCGCAGCCATAGAATGTTCAACCTCATTATCCTAAATCTACTTGTCTGTGCTCTTGTAATTTTAGTCATCTAGATAGATTGCATCACAAGATGAAAAGGGAGATATGTCACCTTGGACTACGACCACTCGACCATTTAGGGAGTACTTGAGGCACTGGTGATATGTTGACGGTGCCACTTCATGCAGGTGGATCCACGACCTACCCATCAATGCTTAGTAAGCAGTGTACTATGAGACAACCATGAACTTGATGCTTGAAACTAGGCCAGAAAACTGGGTCTTTATGAATATATTGATGACTGGTGTCTGTTCCGTCCTATCATAACCTTGAATTTTCAGGTTAGAGGGACTCAAATCCTCCTCAGACAACCAAAGTTTTCATAGTGTCCGAGATGGGATTAGGTTGATTCTGAAACTTGTGTCGACTAGATAGCGATGAACCTCCACACCATTAAACTAGATAGTGATGTATAGTGGGAGAATATGACCATGTATGGGGGTGCTTTAATTTTCAAAAGAGATCATGTTAATGGGTTGGAATTAAGCATGCTCAACCACCTCTTCAATGAAGGCTTCTACAGTTGCTACCTCCGTCTCAAACTTGAGGGGGCTTCTTAAAGCCTCGGTATGGGCCACATGAATATCTGCTGACTGGTGAAGGGCCTCAAGGATAGAGAGCCTTTTTGGAATACTAGGAAGAGTTTTGGGGATATCATACATCCGTTCCAGGCGTGGGATTCTACTTATAGGAGGTTTCTCAGTGATATGAGGTATGGCGGGCCCTGCTGACAGTATCTATAGGTGGCTGGTGTTGGGAATATCCAGCTGCTCACTAGTTGAAGCCTATGGAGTGACCATTGGATAAGGGCCAGATGATTGAGACCGGTATATATTAGAGTGTAACTAATCACGACATGGTCGCGGTGGCTCTACCTGATCAAGCAACAAAAATGGTGGCGAAGGCGGGCTTGATGACACCAAATGATAAGGTTGTGCATGCTATGCTCTGCGCTATACCTACTGTCTGGTTTTTGTAGCATGAACAACTAGGCTGGGAGTACTAACCGAGGCACTCTGAGGACCCATATTTCCATGACTATGTTGACACTAGCAACAGCTGAGGACATTGGGAGATTCTGCATGGTGCTCCTCATCATCAGGAATCATGAAATGGTTTACCAGTACTACAGTATTAAATTAGGCATACCCTTTAACATCAATAGAAGAGTCATCCACTAATGGATGGATTCTTTGAGGAATCACCATCTCTTGGGCCATGATGTTGCTGAGAGTACGGGATGATGATGGCATTAGCAGGGGACGTTGTTTTCCCTTAAGCCGCTGATGATTTCTCTTCTGGGAAGAGGACGGAGAAGCCGTTGACACATAAGTTCTGTTGGTGGATAGAACTACCTCTTATGAAGGTTCATATCTAATTAGGCATGCACATAAAATATCATGAGAATGAGGGACTATCATACGATCCATCCAATCGTCATACTTCAGGTACACACGGTTAAGAACCTTATGCCACTCGTCTTCACTATCACTGATGTTATATGGATTCACGGAGACACATGCCACCTGTGTCGAAGTTGGGCCCAACCAGACTATGATGTTATCCACATGGTGTTGAAGTTACTCTTTAAACACATAGCACTTTTTGAGGGTGTTCCCCAATATCAGATGATATGGGACGTAATTAGGGAGATCAATGTGGGTTTCCTCTTCTGGAATTCTCTATTCATGAAAACATACAATTCCATATTCTAGTTCACTTCAGAAATAACCGAGGACCAGATCCTCATTGAATTAGTAGGTCTGGTTCTCCCGATACAGAAATGGTGCTCGGGGATCATGGCCCTGATGAGGGTCTAGAGGATCCTGTTGAGAATGTGGAACCAAGTTTTCATTCCTGGGTGGTGGTAGTGCACTTCGCGGGGGGACCTATTGATTTTAAGGTTACCGTTGTGGGTTTAGAGGTTGTGCCTATGGTTGAGGTCCCCTGAGAGGCTATATAGGTGGCTCCAACAGTTATAATTCCTGTTTTCTAGGTGCCTTTATTTGGGTCACCGCGATGGGCTTGGCTCTTGTGGACCTTCTTGCGGAGATTGCAGGAGGCAATAGACACGCTTGGATGGCCTGTTGCAAGGATTATTCTAGGCGATGGGCCTTATCAAAGATGTCTCAAAATCCCCCTAGGGTTATTCTGAGTAATACAAGAGGGGACCAGTCTTGTATTGACATTCCCCATACAAATCGCCTGAAAATGCTCTTGAGTTAGTTGCAGGTTATGAGAGTATGTGAGCCATTTCCACCTGGCGACAAAGTCTGCAACGTTCTCGTTAGGACTATGTTTTCACTTTTAGAGACCTAAAATACTCTTCATTCGAGTGTTGGAAATAAAAATTTAGAGAAATTTTCTAGGCGGGTCTTCTGAGCTGGCTACTGATCTGATAGGTAGCAGTTTGTTCCTGAAAAAACACATGCACGTCCAATGTCTGCACAAAACACTAGAGTTTGGTGGCCTCCTATTACACCGAAGTTCCAAGTATGGGTCCACATGTTGATATGAAGTGGTCCAGATGATGCAGCGGGTCCATATCCCATTTAAGGGGGTAAATGTGGGATTTACAAATCCCGGGGGGTGCTGGCATATCATCCACCTACACCGAATATGTCTTTCCATCAGGCAGGATTGCCACCTATCTAGTCTCCAATTCCTTGAGGTGGTCAATGAGTGCCACCATTGGATCATCTGGGTAGGTGTAACACCCCAAGATTACACAGTATGTTTCCCTTTGAATAATGCAATAGATTGCGGGGGACACAATATTCAGATTTTAACAAATCGCGACAAATCAAACTAGCCACTATGAATACTAATACCCACTTTTTGAAATTTTATCAATTTTACCATTCAAAAAGGACTTCATTATTCATTTCGGAATATTATAATTATATTTGGGTGAATTTTTGGTATTTTTCTGAAAAAATTTATTTTTTTATGAATAGTGAAAATACTAAATTTTAATTAGAAACAACTTCTTAATAAAAAACATTTATAGTGAAAAATTATACTATTGAGTTATTTTTAGGTATAATTAGATTATATTTTTACCATTTAATCCATGGTTGGTCATTGGAAGTAATTTCACATTTAAACTGGACATAAGAAAGTGTCAATCTATTGATAGTTATTTTTTCTTAAAAACACGCTTTTTGTTTTGACAATGAGAATTAATTTTAAATAAATTTCTGCCACTTCTGTGTTTCGAATCTAGAAAAATGGATTCTATATCTAGAATCATGAGGTCTAAATTTTTTAAATAGATAACTTTTATTTTTAGACATTTTGAATAATGACTTCGGTAAATATATTATTTACCATGGTTAAAGGGTAAATCCAGAAAATAAGGGTAAAATAATAATATTATATTAATATTAAATTACCCTAATACATGTTATAACCCTATTGGCTAATACATGTCCGAACATTGGAATTCTTGGGTCGACATTGGGAACCCAGGGAGGCACTTGTAAGTGATAATGACATTTTAAATTAATTAAGTTAAAGTAAATACAAAAATGACATAAGCATATATCTTTTAGTAAAACAATATTTTACAAAGGGTTATATATGTTACCACATAGACTATAAATATTCATTAAAAACATAAATTTTTTTCTACATAATGTTATTTTATTTTTAATTTTTAGAACTTGAATAATTAAATTTAATTATGACATAATTATGATGCAGTATTTTCCTTATTAATGAAAGAATCACGAAAATGGTATTATAGTTGTTAAAATAAATATAATTTGAATGTTTTGGTGCCATCCACGAATATTCTAGGTTACAGAGACATGTCAGGATTGAATAAATGATTTTTTTGAAGTAATAATTCTTTTAATATTTTTACAAAAACAAAATAGAAAATAGTTTCATCATTTACAAAAAAGTGTTTTTAAAACAAATAATATATTATTAATTTATATTATATTCCTAAAAATATAAGGATCAACAAAAATTCTTAAATAATATTATATATGTCATTAATGAACTACATGGGGTTCTCTTGTAAGTTTATTTTATTTTTATTAACCATATAATACAAAAATATAAAGAGACATGGTAAATGTATAACTAATTAACTAAAAGTTAAATCGAGAAGATAAGGTTAATATATTATCCAAAACTAGTCTAAAACCAATTGGTTGATTTGTTTTCAACACATACCAACCCTATCCTCGAAATAAATCATTTTTCAACCTTTAGAAACCAAAAATGATTTTATTATAAAATAATATTTCAATCTTTTCCTAAGGTTCACCATACATCTTTTATAAAAGGGCACATCCCCTTCTCTAAAATTCACATCTTCATAGCCATTTAAATCAGCCCACACCGGACCAAATATCATCTCAACTATCCTCACTTCATCTTAGGGGCATTCCGTTTGTCAGAAATCCCACCTATAGAGCCCTTTTGATAAAATCAAAATGAAGAACCCGAAGAAGAGGTAAATATTTCATCACCTCTTTCAGGTTCTTTTCTTCTTCTGCATCCTTTTTCATGGTTTTTTCCATTATAAAATAATAACTGTAGTATCTTCTATATAATTTTATGTTATTATAATAATTTTACAACCATATTAATTATTTTATCAATCCTATGAATGGCTTGTCACCATACGTGTGTACGTACGACTTACCGTCTCCACGTCGTTGGGTAGTTTTTTATTCAAATTCATGATCATTTGGATGAGTATAATAATGAGTATAAATGATAAAAATAATAAATATAACATTATATTTATTCGGTATATATGATATTCCGTCCAATTATATAGTATTTAAATTTTCAAAGAATGGTATTGTAGCTCGTGTGTACGTACGACTTACCGTCTCCAATAACGCGATGAGATTCATTAACCATCATATCCATTGAAGACTAATTTTCATTTGATAATTAAAGATAATGTTTAAAGGATTGATATCATTGTGAATATGAATAATATACATTCCATCCATAACAAATTTGACTCACATAACAAATAATATAAAGGAAAATGAATTGGTTAACACCCGAAACAATGATAATACTAAAATATTATTAACAAAGAAATATTAGAAGATCATATATGATATCATATTTATGTATATGGTTATTTTATAATTTAATAACAATTATTTAACAATTATACAAGAGGTTAACGTACCATCGACCAAGGAAAATTACAAGCTAAGGGTTGATTTCACAATCTCTTTATCATCTGAGGTTGTTTTATACGTGAGTATCTACTGGTACCTCTTTATCATCCACATCCATGTTCATAAATTGTGTATTTTAAAACATTATTACTATTTTATAGAATATGTTTTAAAGTCATTTATACCCTTGTGTTAAATTTTATAATATTTTTTTAAAGGAACCATTCCATTGTTTTCCAAATAAGGTCCTTTATAACATTTTCGACAAAATTAATGTAAGAATGTCTTTTTTGAACTTATACGGTTGTTGTGGCTATTTTCCGCCGTTATAAAATTGTCGAAGTTTCCCTTAAAATCATATAAGAATATTTTCAAAAAATATATTTTATAATTATATTACTTTTACATGATTTCAAAAAAAGAAAGAGATATTTCTCTCAAATTGTTTTGATTTCATATATGTCAATATCCTTTTATGGATTTTAAGCTTGTTTGAATATGATTTATTATGATACAAATCTTCATTATTGTATTGAAGGATTTATGATATGTTTAATTAAGGATGTATTATTTTATACAAATCATGGTTTGTGGATGAAGTATTGACATTTCATATACTAGTTTTAATAAGAATGTTTATGTTATGTTTAAACCATTTCATATGAGGAATGCATTGGACTTAGTATGTGACGGGTGGAGCCTGCTATAGCTCCTCGATGCATCAGCAGGTCTCATGAGACAAACTAGTGTCTTGGCAGAAGGCCTTGACAAAATCCTCTTTCTAGTCTTGGAATATGGCCTTTACTATGTGGTTATGAAGTGTGGAATTATGCATTACATCATTATGAATGTGGCTATTGATTTTGCATGTGATTATTAGACTAGTAGAATATCTATGTGAATAAGTAAATGGAATTATTTGATTTTACCTTTTCCATATTATGCTAATGATCATGTTTAAAAATATTTTTTTGTCATATACATTTCCTGAAATGTTTATGCTTATTTATGAATGTTTTCGCAATATTGTTACCCTTACTTATCATCTGAGCTCACCCCTTTCTATATTTTATTTTCCCCTGGAAGGGAAGAAGTATTTTATGACTGACCATCAGGGATAGTCTGAGGGGATATGAGTGTGGTATATAGAAACAATATTGTTGTAGTTTTTCATTTTATAATGTAATATTAAAATTATGAATGTAGCTAGTATTTCCAAGGCTACTAAACTGATCGTCTTTCGAGACATGGTTTCCTTGAATCATGAAAATGTAATGTAATAATACACCAACTCTGGGTAATTGGGGTCGGGGCATTATAGTTCGTATCGAAGGGTGTTTATTACAAACCTTGGAAACTAGATTTAGATAAACTCTAATTAGAGAACATTACCCTAAGATAGACTTTGAGGATTAGTATATAATAATTTCCTACAATTTTGGTACTGTAGAGATTTTTTGTGTTTTCCAATAAATAAATCTCTGTCTGGATATGAGCATGTAGATGTGGCTCTAGAATAGATGTACCTAGGGGTAAAACTCGAAAACACCACTTTGAGATATACTCGAACAGAAACTGGTGCATGACAACGGGCCTTACTGCACTCTTGGTTACGACACCCCCAAGGGATATGCTTTGGATAATTCTCATTTTCATTAAAAATCATTATGAAGGGTTTATGAGTATATAACTTATCAATGAAAACATTTTTATGATTATGGATTATATCCATAAACTGTTCTATTTATGTGAAGTGTTTTACATATTTGGAATTATATATTTCAATTCATAACCTAATCTATTTTATGCCATTGTTTAGAATTGGAGCCTAGTGTAAGGATTAGAAACTATATCAACGCATGTAATACATTTAGGGATTTCCATCCTAATCAAGAAAATTATAGTTTATCTAGTGAAGTAACTGGTGCTAATCATCTTATCACCATACTGGGATAACTCACTCAGGTTATGAAAAATAAATTTACCCGTATAGAGCACACTGATACATAGCATGGAGGATCAATGTTAGATCGCTTCATGAAAAAACAACCACCAACATTAAATGGGAGTAAAAATCCATTAGTAAATAAGAAGTGAATAAATTCTTTAGGTAAAATATTCTACACCTTGGGGAGTAGTAAAAGGTAAAAAATTGTCATGGAAGTTTACCGCCTCACTAGAGATGCTGATCAATGGTGGTCATTGATTCAAAACACAAAAGAAGATGATGGAATATCAAATATGGAATTGGGGGATTTTAAAGAAATTTTCTTATAAAAATAAATTTCTCATGACCATCGAGCATATATGGAATGGTAATTTCTAAGTCTGAGGAAAAAATAGGATGAGAATGTCATAAAGATTGAAGCTAGTTTTTCATGGATAACATGACATGTAGAAGATTATATACATAACCCAAGAAGTAATATTGATCATTTATTTAATGGGTTTAAACCATTTCTTCATTGATCATTAGTTTCACAGTCCTTCTTGTCGTACGAAGATATTGTCACATATGTTATCAAGACAAAAAATGAATTCTCTATGTCATACGACTTTAAAGAAAAGCAAGAGAAGAAGAGATCTGTTGAACACTCTGGAATTGGAAATAAGGGGAAGAAGGTAATAGTTGAATATCCATCCTGCAGTAAATGTGGGAAAAACACCCAGGTACATACCTAAATGGAATGGGAATCTGTTACAAGTGTGGTGAAAAAGGCCTCTAAGATCGTGATTGTAAGGGGAAGAAAGAGGATACTGAAGTTGAATGCTACAATTGTAGAGAAAGGGGGAATTATGAAAATAAATTTTCTAAGCCCAAAAGAAAACATACCTCAAAAAATCCAATGGATCAAGGCCAAGATTATTCTATCACTATTGCTGAGGTTGAAGCTCTGAAAGATGTGGTGGCAGGTGATTTAATGGGTTTCTAAAGTTTTGTAAATTCATTATTTGATTCAGGATCATCGCATAGTTTCATATCATCCCAATTTTCTATGAAAAATAGATATTTCAAATTTGATTTAACAAGTGTGTTGTCATTCAAAAATCCTTAGTGAAGTTTCATTGAAACAATGTTTTATGAATCAATCCACATTAGGGCATATAAATTTTCATTATCTTCTGATCTCATTGTCATTCCTGTGATTGAATTTGATATAATCCTTGGTATGGATTGGATTTTGTTCCATGATGCAATAATTTATTTTAAGAAGAAGGAGGTTAAATTTTTTTTTTAATGATGAAAAAGAACACATTATCTATAGAGTAGAAATGTCACCACCTGATTCTTATCTAGATCCACCCCCAGTAGCTTAACTAAATTTAATTATTGGTGAGGAAGAGAATGACATAATTGTGGGTGATGAAAAAAATGTTCAAATAGAGGATGTGCCTATTGTGCACGAGTATGTTGATGTATTTCCAAAGGATTTACCTGCACATCCTCCATAATTAAAAATTAATTTTTCTATTGATTTAATTCCTCGTTCAAGGCCCATATCTAAGAAACCATATAGAATGGCCATGGTGGAATTAGTGGAACTAAATAAGAAACTATAGAAATTGAGTAATAAGGGATTTATTCTCCCTAGTTTTTCTTCATGGGGTGCCCCTGTCCATTTTGTTAAGAATAAATATGGATCTATGAGGTTATGCATTGACTACAGCGTGATCAATGCTACAACAATAATGAACAAGTATCCCCTACCACACATTGATGATTTATTTGTTCAACTTCATGGAGCTCAATATTTTCAACAATTCACCTTCGATATGGATACCATCAGTTGTGAGTAAAGAAAGAAGACATTCCGAAGACAACATTTCGAACCAGGTATGAGCATTACAAGTTTACGGATATGCCTTTTGGATTGACTAATGCATCCTTTGACTTCATGGATCTAATGAATTGGATTTTCATGGAATATCTTGAGGACTTTGTAGTGGAATTTATTAAAGTTATCTTGGCATACTCCAAAGCTAAAAAGATCATGAAAATAACTAGCCCATTATCTAGAAGACTCATAGAAGAAATTAATTATATGGGATGTTTAGAATGTGTGAATTATGGATTCATGATATTTATTTTCTTGGAAATATTGTCTCTAAGGATAGAATATCTGTTGATCCGTCAATGTCTATGGCAATCCAAGAATGTCTAGAACTGATGTGTATAACTGAGGTACACGGTTTTATAGGTTTATCAGGTTATTATCGACATTTCATCTAGAATTTTTCCTGACTGGCTAACTCATTAACCAAGATCACATGTAAAGGGGTGTTTCCAATTCTTTCATCAGGGCGCGTGCATCCGTCAAATAGAGGGTGCACATCTATTACCCTACATTCCATCTTTTCAAAGGCGGGCGGCATCTGCTCCTTATTCAGGGACGTCTACACCTTGATCAAAATGGGATGATGGGATATCGGTTCTTCCTTCCATGGATTCCTCCTCGGAGCTCGTCACCTAGTCCGGGTCTCCCTCATAGATTTAAGACATTTTTTGTGAAAGTCATCTCGGCATTATATCTTCATGGGCACCAGTTAATTACACTGCTTCTGTCAGGACATTCCAATGGGTCAGGTCAGAGAAGCAACTTTCGGTTAGGGGGGTAGGCACGTTGGGAATCACTGGTGTGTCTGGACGCTAGGGGATCGACATGTCTGTCTTCTGTACCTTGTTATAGGGCCTCTTTAGGTCACAAATTCCTGATGCATCCCACATCAAATGTAGGGAATCATATTATAGGGGCATTTATCTAAGTTTTTCCCCTGATTCCCATATTTCACACAGGGTGTGTTGCATGTTTAACATCCAGCAGAGATGGATCGGTCTGATCAGAACACTTATTACAGTGGATCAGATGGAGGAACTACCGATAGGGAACACTAACACTGGGGCCATCATGAGGGTGGCTTCCTGAATGTTTTCAAACAGATTGGGTATTGTGGTGGCATGGTTCTACAGGGATGTGGCAGCCCGAGTGAGGATCATTATGGGTGATGAAGTGAATGGGGATGGAATATGGCCATCGCAAGGGCGAAAGTAATGTTGGGATTGAGTCTTGAAGATTATTCCTATGTACCATGCCTTGACAGGGATGAAATCCCTTGTAGTTCGGGATGGTATAAGGCTTACACTCTGAGGCGTTCCAAGTGGGTTGGGGCTTGAACCACATGGAGGATTCCTAGGTACCATGACTTGACATGGATCAATGTCCCCGTAGTTCGGGATGGTATGGGGCTTACACTCTGAGGCGGCCCAAGTGGGTTGTGGGGATTGATCCTCATGAAGTCTTCCTACGTTCCATGCCTTGACATTGATCAAAGTCCTCGTAGTTTGGGATGGTATGGAGCTTACACTCTTAGGTGGCCCAAGTTGGTTGTGGGGATTGAACCTCGTGGAGGATTCCTAATAACCATGCCTTGACATGGATCAATGTCCCCATAGTTAGGGATAGTATGGGGCTTACACTCTGAGGTGGCCCAAGGGGGTTTTTGGGGCTTGAACCTCGTGGAAGTTTCCTGCATACCATGCCTTGACATGGATCAAAGTCCCCGTAGTTCAGGATGGTATGGGGCATACACTCTGAAGCGGCCAAAGTGGGTTGTGGGGCTTGAACTTCATGGAGGATTCCAATGTACCATGCCTTAACTTGCATCAAATTCCCCATAGTTCAAAATGGTACGGGTCTTACACTCTGAGGTGGCCCAAGTGGGTTGTGGGGCTTGAACCTCGTGGAGGCTTTCTACTTACCTTGCGTTTACATGGATCAAAGTCCATGTAGTTCAGGATGGTATGGTCCTTACACTCTAAGGTGGCCCAAGTGGCTTGTGGGGCTCGATCCTCATGGAGGCATCCTATGTAACATGCATTGACATGGATCAATGTCCCCATAGTTCAGGATGGTATTAGGCCTACACTCTGAGGTGGCCCAAGTGGGTTGTCATGGTCGGTACTTACTCTATGCTCATGTGAGTCATGATTGATGTGAGAAAAAAGAGATAGCATAGATCTAATGATCATGTCGTGAAAGGTGTATCTGTGGGAAATCGAGTGGGGCTTATGCATTATTAATAGCCCAGAGAGGAAACATGGTATTATGCTTGGTTTGAAGCCCGAGAATTCGGGGATTACTCCAGGATAGAGGCTAGAGGGCGACAAAGTGCAGCGGGAGAGGGACTTGGTTACGAAGAAAGGAGAAGAACTATTTCCCACCATGCCCTTCGTTGGCCCTGGGGACCGAAGATTAAAGGAGAAGCAGGGATGCTACATCCGGAAAAAAAATTTAGGGGCTTACACCAAGGTAGATGCCCTTTCCCCACTGTCAAAACGCCACTCCGATTAGGGGGATATCATCCCCTATGAGGGATGATCCCATCCCCATGGAGATGAGTGGGCGTGGAGAGTGTCTGAGATGGGGGACCCATGCGTGTGAGGCACGGGGAGAGGTCATAGTTTAACTTCATGTGCTGGGGACGATGGTGATTGGAAGTTTAACGTCCTGCAGCTCGGACGATTGGGGTTCACTCCGCACCACTATGACATACATAATCCATACCCTCTACTCCTGGGTGCAGAAAGGGGACAGGAAAATCCATGGCTAGGGGGCTTCATGGTGTGAACCATCGAGGGGTCCATGTTAGAGTGACTATTAGAAGAAGAAATAGATGTTATCATGCCTATGAGAGGAAGCGTAAGGTGAAGCAATGCAATGAGAAGAACTGTACGAGGTACTTTGAAGTTACTTCATACAATCCTAGAATGTAGTATGGGAATGTGGGGTATGATGTGGATGCCCAAGGCATGAGAGACACCCGTGAATGGAATCCATAAGAAGATAATTGGTCACACGCGTAGATGTACACCCACGGAGTATGGGAAACATGGTCTCATAGAGTTGCACACTACCTTTGAGGCTTCCGTTCAAAATAAGCAGCCCTACGCAAAAAACACCAAGCTGGCGCAAAATCAGTGAGGATTAGCATGCAAATGAAGTCGAGGTTTTTCACACAACTATAATGGATTGCATGTAGGGAGGACTAATTGCGCACAATTGGGAGAGGTTATGAACAGTTACTGGGGTGCACGCAATTGAAGGTGATTGCATGCAATTAGCCAGCCTGCGCGCAAGTGGAAAGGATTACATGTAGGGGGCAGACCCCGAAGGGATTAGAATTCAGTATAAACCTAGGGGATCTCGTGCGAAGGCAGATACCGGGGCCACTTGGCATGAAAAGAACTGAACCTCAAGTCTATCATTGTATGAATGAAAGGCGAATTTCACACACGAGATCAGATTCAGATTCTTCTACCCAAATGTAAAAGTGGGAGGCCTTCTATTTATAGGCATTTAGGGTTGTGGAAAATAGGTCATCATGAAATAATTGCATGCCGAAGTTGGCGGTGCAAAATCTAAACCGTGTGGGGGCGGGGGCACGAAATATTCAGCACCCACGCCGAATAACTCTCGTGAATCCCAATGCTTTCAATGCATGACATCTTTTTTTCGAGCACTTATGAAATTTTTTCGTGCGACTCCTCCAGGCTCCCCGGACTGGGACCCTCGATTTGTATATGACTTCTCTTTGTCGTTTGGAAACATTATTCATCCCCTGAGTGCTCTTCAGTGTCTAAAAATTCCCCCCTTTGAAGTGGATCAGTGAGGGGTCGCAATGGTTTGAATCTGAGGGAAACCCCGAAAGACAGAACTCTGTGGTGTCCATGTGCACGAAAATATTAGAACGGCATGCAAAACCCAAGGGGGCATGGAATACTCTTTTCACGCACGTGAAACTTAATCTTCGCCTATAAAAGCCGCCTCGGGTCCCATGGTCCACAAGAATTTCCTCACATGACAAGCTCCAAGATCTCATGCACGAAACATTCTCTGGTCCCATAAGAAAAACCACTTTGGTTGCGTGAAATTCCACCAATATTAGGTGTCGTTTTCCATGAAAACCCATGTTTTTTTGCACCACATCCTGATATTTCATAACGGGTGAATATTTTTTTCACCTTCCATTCATATTCCACGCCATCTACTCAAACACTTGTCGGAAGAAGATGGATACAAACAAAGATGGTGAGGGAGAAGCCGTCACTTGGGGGCTGAAATGTTCGCCAACCCTGAGGTTTATAGCACCAAAAAGATTGTCTCTAATAACCATACCCTTTTCAATATACTATCCCCCGCCCAAAAGGAGTATGCCCTGTCCATCAATCTGCCACTATGGGACATTAGTATTTTAGAGGAGGTCCTTTTCCTGGGTTTTGATGTTGATACACCGCGGTCATGGGTGACCTGTGAGGATGTCCTCCCTCGATACAACATCACCAACAATGGTCATCCTGCTAGAGAAACCTGGAATATGGACGTTTACATCCTGAATCCCAGGACTAGGACCATTTCCGGGAGTGACCATGTCGTGGAGAGTTCCTCGACCCTCTACGCGAGCACCTTCTGTCTGAGATTCAGTGACGAGGCTAATGGCTGGCTGCATGACTGGGACCTACGGTCCGGAGGCAACTTCACCAGTGAATTGGCATGTGTGTACTGAGTTCTCCATATATGAGACCAATTTGGGGTCGAGCTACGTCAGATCATCTTAATTGAGGTGGTGTGGACATCGTATTTTCACTTCTACTGCCAGCACGTGCTTGGACCAGAGCTTTTTACTCGGTGGTCCCATGATACCAATACCTTCCATCTCCATCATGGGGAATTTGGTATCAATATTTGGGACATTCATAGCGTCAGGGGTATCTATTTAGAAGGCTACCAATATGATGAATTCCTTACACCAATGAGTACTTGGGGAGCCGGATCAAGAACCCCCATGATAAAGTGGCACTTATTGGAGATAGTTAAGGAGAGGATGGGGGGTCAAGGATTTCCTAAAGTACATCACTTACAATAATTGGTTAAGCCTATTTTTGGAAAGGGATCCGGTAGTCAAGATGCCAGGATGAGGGAGACGGTGTCCAACTGTGGCAAAGAGGAGCAAGAGCTTATCGTACTGTAGGATCCTGGAGGTGGGAAACTATTAGTCATGGGGCTACGAAATAAATGAGAGTCGTGACCCGAATGTTTGGTATACCAGATTCCTCATCACATTCCTGAGAGGGTGGCTCATACCAGTGAGGGACGCAAGGATGGGAGTCCGTCCAGTGACCCTAGTGATGGCTGGCATCATGGATGCCTACAGAAGATTCAATCTGGGGTTCCCCTTGTTGGATCATCTATACGCCATTTTGGGACGCATTTTGATAGGGGGTCACCTAGAAGAATCTGTGACCCATTTAAGATCATTGATGGCTGGGTTGAGGCTCATTGCGGTGGATATACCTTCCCGAATGCCATCCATACTCCAAGTTATGGCATGCGACCTTCCCTGCTGAACATTTCCAGGGTCATGCCGTTGATGCTCAGTGTGGAGGGAATAAGTATCAGAATTGGTAATCATGAAATCTTCACATTCATCCCACCCCCACCCCAACAGGCAAGATGATAGACAATGGGAAAGGCTCGCTAGAGCAGAAGGAGTACTTTCAGAACATCAGAGGTGGGGTGCTTGATTCCCGGATTGATGGGAAGATCTTCTGTGAGCCTTATATTCCATCTAAGGTCTCCAGGAAGTTTGGGTACCTCCGTCGGATACCAAAAAAAGTATACACATCTGTCCAAAAATAAAGGCAACCATGTGTTCTTTGTAAATTGTGGATGATGTTCATGACCTATAGCTTCGACTATGTCATCATATTTCCTCCCAACGGAGCTGACGTTGGCCTCTCAACCGAATATGTCGAATAGTGGACCATAGCAAACCTTTATGGGATTTTCTGGAAGCGAGTTCAGAAACACAAGGTCGATAGTGTGAAACTCGAGCGGCGATAGAGCAGGCAAAGGGAAGTTGGAGAGGGAATTCCAGAAGCGTGTCGGACAAAGAGGCATGAAAAGGCCGGGACCTCAGTTGCGGGGACATCGCATGGCGTGGGCATGCTCACGTCGCCCAGAAGAGGAGGGTCCCATGGAGTGACCAGAGAATTTCCCAGGAAACGAATAAGATATCTTCCACAACCTTCTGACGACACAATCATATCGGCGCTATGGTCGGCTTGGATAACCCTGCGGCAGTCAGTGAGTACCGAAGCCCTCTAGCAGGAGATAGTGTGAGACGGAAACCAGCTGCATGATGTCGGGCTTCTTCAGGTAGGAGATAGAGTGAAATTTTATCGTCGGCATGCATATATGACGGCCATGGACATGTACGCATGCCAACATGGTCGGCGTGTGGAGCCATCTTTCTGGGTGAAATTGATGATTTTCTAGAAGAATGATCCGAAAAAGATTCTGTCAGTGGATGATGACAAAAATGATGAGTCTGAGGGCAGCGAGATAGAAGAGGAGGAGGTAGAAGAAGAATTTGAAGGTGAATGAGATGGTGGAGGTGAAGTGGAGCCCGAAGGTGAAGGGCCTCAGGGGGCGTCGCAGCAAGGGAGCCTCCAGGAGAGTGGTGAGATTTTCGGCTCTGATATATATGTGACTGAGCTACTCATGGTATGCTTCAACCATTATCTATCCCCTTCCTTTATATCTGCTTTCCTTTGAAATCCTTAATCCACCCTACTTATCTTACTCAGGAGCATATTGGTGCTGATCAAGAGTCTCCAGTTGTAGGAGGGGGGGAGCACCAATAGAACAAGGTGGGGCACCGACACCCATTATTGAATTGACGAGCACTGAGGGATCCCCCACTATGTAAACTTCTGTAGCGGCCAGAATACTAGAGGCTAATCCCTTAGGTTCTTGTAAGTTCCTTTTTTCGATATCTGTACATACCGTCGGAGGACACAATTGATCAGGGTGATCCTTGTCTATATAGTGATCATGACATTGGAGGCTCTTCGGGCTGCTGAACCCGGACCACCCATGACCAAGTCAATGGATAATGTACCACCCTATCTAGGACATTCCCCCAAACTAAGTTGGCCCTAGAAATTGGTGAGTTGAGATCGGTGGACACTAGGGGTGCTGCCGTCGGGGCGGGGATGGAAGAAGCTGTCGGTTCCACCAGGGTTGAGGTGAGAGAGGAAGGGCGCTCAGACACTGAAGAGACAAACCCCCTAGGAGGAAGATCCAAGGAAGACCCTGCTACTAGCCTATTGGCTGTTTTTCCTGTCTATTGGCCCGCTGATCCCGAGGAAATTGATGATTCAGACTCAGAAGCGGCTGAGGAGAGCCGGATGATGTGACACAAAGGTTGGAAGTGCATTAGGAGTTTTCTCGGTCATGATCAATTGGAATGGAAGAATAATATGGGATCACTCCACACCTGGATGCCTTTCCTGTGTGCTGGAGGGACAGATGCTCAACCCCTTCACTCGAAAGATCGTGATTACATGGTCTAGAAGATGCACGAGAGCAGCTGACGCTCTATTGTAACCTATTTTCGGGAGGATTCAGGGAGTACCCAAGCATTTCCAAAAGCGAAGCAGGAGGTCTGACACCTCGATGAATAGGCTAAAGGAATGGAGATATTCATCTCAAATTGTTCTAAACTCATGGAGTAGTTGAGGGCCCAGCTAGCAGATTCGCAAGAATAACTAGTCGAAGCGAGTCACCATATGACTTAACATCAAACCGAATAGGAACAGGAACAGGCTAGGGGTAGTGAAATGCGCTTCCTGGCCACTGATGACGAGAGGGTCTCAAGGGGCGAGAAGCAGTCCTGGAGGAAACCAGAAAAAAGGTAGCAGTGTTGGAATGATCCATCTAGGAAGCCAACACTTAGGGGCCCTGTTTTGGACGAACTCATAAACTTACTTCTCCTTAATGCTTTTTATTTTGGACTGTATGTAGGGACAAATTTATTTACTTTTCCCTTTGATTTAACATGCTCATCTATAATTCCAAAATAAATATCAATCCATTCCTTTGCTCACGTGGGTCATACCCAATGTGAGAAAAAAGGTATGCTCGTATTATCACTTTTTTGATCATGGGAGAGTCAACCAAGCTTCAAGCATTCGAGATTTGAATTCAGATTTATGAGGAGAAGAGGGAGGCCCAATCAACGGAAGTGAACCTCAGACCGATCAATATATCTTCTTCTCATTGTGCTCAATCACATGAGCAGGGCAATGATAAAGGAATTATAATAAGTCTGAACATAGGGGAATGAAAAATATGAATCATGTTACCCCAAATTCGAAACACTGTGGTAGGGGTGTGAAATAAAGGACAACTGTTGACCGTGTTCGAAACATAGTATCCCTATTATGTTAGCTTTATATGGGTACAATCAATGAGGGTCGACCGCTGAACATGTTCGAAACATGGGACCTAAATAAAAATAGCGTTCATGAGCTTTCTGAAATGTTGGCCAATGAAAACAGGTGGACCATAAGCCTAGAATCCATACTGTTAGGTGGTCCCATCAAACGTGAAATAGGATGAGGGTCTGAATAAAGGGCACGCAATGTGTGGAAGGTGATGTGGTGGTTTGTTAGAACAGAATCCAAAACTCTTGAAATTACACCACCTTGATAAAATCACATTAGGCGGTCACATTAATCTGATCATGGACCACTCCTAATTTTAGATAGGACCTATCTGGTGAGGGAGACATCCCTCTCCCATGTCACTATGAGGCATCCCGAACTTTTTTAGGGCAAATACTGCAGTTACAAAACACCCCAAGGGGTCAGGCCAAGGGGCCGATAGTGAAAAAGGATGGGATTTATAATTCCTGGGGTTGGACCCGAGACGAAATGTCTGTGCGTTCCTATATATCCCTTAAGGATGGGAATCAATCCATTTTTAGTTCTAAAAAGGGTCTTAGTTTATGGTCTTATAACTCGAACCATGGATTGGTAAGGAATACATGGGACACATGGTAAAGTGATTATGAATCCCGACGTGAATGAGGACATAAGTCTAGATTACCATGTGTTCCATGGGGAAGTGTTTAAGTCAATGGACCGAACCTGAAAGGTAGGCTGGGCCCGTGAGGCCGTGCCCGAGCATTCCTACGTATCTCATGAGAATGAGAATCAACTCATACGTTGTTTCGAAAAGGTGGCACGGTATGTAACCTATGAAAAGGATAAAAGGGGCTTGTGGGTCTGGCCCTCACACCAAAAGAAGAGGTATTTGAGGTATCCTGTTTTCCCTTTAAGGTAAATGGGATTTTTTGTGAAGCGAAGTCCTGGGGTATAAATTTCAGGCACCGCCAGAAGAATCAAGCCATATACAGTCATTGAAAAATGGTTTCGTAGATGACCTATATGCAACATGATATACCCTATGACGAGGTCATCACAATGACGTCTCGTTTTTCATGGTGTGGACGGAACAATATTATCCTAGTTTAGGGTAATGTGATGGAACCAGATAGAACAGTTTAAAGTCATATGGATTGGACATGAAGGAATGTGCACGAAGCGATAAGGAATACCCGATGTGAATGAGGACGAGGTCCACATCATCACCGTTTGCAACTCCGAGAATGGAACCTCAGGCCAAGAGGCCAGTAAGGGTCAGAGGATAAGGGGAAGTGGAAGCTATATCCCAGATAATCTAGACCCGGAAACACGATGTCCATGTGATCCTACATATCCCATGAGGATTAGAATCAATCCTCACATAGTTCTTAGAGAATATCTTAGTGTATGGTCTTAAATCTCGGACCATGGGAGCCACAAATAAAATGGAATTGCACCTTTTTCTCCCCAGACGTGTGGAGGTGCAATGAGGGATAGTGCCAAGAGTGTCAAAATTCTACCTGGACATGATGAGGTGGAACATAATTTCAATCATGTAACCAACATTCAGGGACTGAAGGAGATGGTGTGGCAACAGAGTATTACTGCTGACAATGTTCTCATCACAGCATCCATGTATCCTTATCCTGAAATGGGGACAAACAAGTGAGCATCGACCACTGACTGTATTCGCAAGGCAGGACATGTATCAATTTATTGTTTGAAACCCTCGTGGACGTTGGACGATAATTGTAGGAGAGCCCTTAGGCCTATCATCCATTCCATTTTGGGGGTCCCTTTTGGTGTGAAAGATAATGGGAGCCCAAATGAAGGGGAACATGAAGCCTGAAAAGTGAGTTGAGCTTGCCCATGTTGAATCCAACACTCCAGGTCCTAGACAAGAGTACTCTTAGACACATCGGCGAACCACTGCAAAGGGTCGATGGGATCCACTTGAGAGCGTCCAATTCGCAAAAATGAGTATAGAATAAAGAGACGAAGAACTCTCAGGAGAAAGGGGGCATGGCACGGTTTCCACAAACCCAGCGCGATGGAGGGCATAACCATGTACCAAACCTAAATATCCCTCTCATGGATGCAAACAGGCCAAGGGGCCTAAATGACCAGGATATCTCTAAGAGATGGGGCTGGACCCAAAATAAAAATGTTTGGGTGGTCCTACGTATCCCATAAGGATGGGAATCAAGCCACACATAGTTCTTGAAGATTTAGTTCAATGTCATCCAGGACTGTGTGCAGATTAATGTCATGCGGAATGGAACAATTTAAAGTCATGTTGGACTAGCGTGCAGTTTAGGGTCATGCAGGACCAACAGTTTAAGTTCGTGCAGGACCATCCGCTCAGGAAAAGTATTCCATGAGGAACTTTTCATTGGTTGGAGGAGTTATATTCTCACTATCCATGGTCACTAGGGAGTATGCTTCATTGGGGTACACATTATGAACAATGAAAGGTCCTTCCCATTTGGGCTCCAACGTTGGTGGTTTTCTACCAGGTATCATTGGTGTTCTCTAAGCCATCACCAATTCACCATGTAGGAAATAGTGGAGGAGAACCTTCTTGTTGAAGGCTCGATCCATCCTGCTCTGATGGATTTCAAAATTATGAAGTGCACGAAGTCTATTCTCGTCACGTGATTCCATTTCAGCTAGACAGATTTCAGCTACTCTATCTGGCGCCTGCTGGTCATAGACTGCTATGCGCAATGAGGGAAGCTGAATCTAGATGGGCATGATGGACTCAGTTCCATACACCAGGGAATATGGGGTCACTTAGGTGGAATTAAGAGTCGTCGTTCCATAATCCTAGAGGGCGTTGGGGAGCTTATCCAGTTGTTCTGACCAGCCATTTTCTGCAGAATGTTAGAGATGGTTTTATTGAACACCTCAATCTGCCCATTCCCTTGCATGTGATTATTGGAGGTATGGTTAGAGTGGATGTTGTACTTGGCGTACAAATTTTCAACTTGACAACTCGGAAGTTGGTGCCATTATCGGTGAGGCCAACATGAGGAAATCCAAATAGATGATGATATTGGAACTCATGAAGTTAAAGAAATAATGGGGCTTGAATTCCATGAGTGGAACTTCCTCTTCCCACTTGGAAAAAAAATCCGTAGCGGTTAGAATGAACTGGGAATGGCAAGACGTTGCTGGTGGATATAGTCCTTCGACATCTAATCCCTAGACTGCAATGGGCCAAGAGTACTTGGTAGTGTGGGGAGGCTCCGGTGGCCGATGAACAAAGTTAGAATGATCTTTGCACGCATGTCACCTCTTGGAGAACTCGATGCAGCCGTGGATCATGGAGGGACAAAAATACCCTAATCTTTGGATCTGGTGAGATTGTTTTGGAACAGCCTGATGGGAACCATAGGAACCGGCGTGAACATTCTACATGACCTGTGGAATCTCAACCCCCTGAATGCAACTGATGAGAACACCATCAAACCCGTGCTTATAAAGGATTGGATCAAGGCTGGGAACACCCTAGAGGGTAAACAGTAATGCGCGGCATCAGAATAACTTGCGCTCAGCCTAGTCTGATGAGATATTACCATGTTGGAGGTATTCAACCAACGACATCCTCCAATCGGTAATAATTTCAATCACATCATTTGGACGACCTGGGGGTCCTGACGTAGAGGCGCCGATGGTAAGATGGATTACCTGTGGGCTGTCATCGCCATTCGGGGTAATAGGAGATATGACTCTCCGATGTGCCACGTGGATAATCTGATCATCGTGTTCTAGCTCTGGAAGTGATGCAACTAAGCTAGCCAATGCATCTGCTCGACCGTTCTGTGACTGAGGGACATGGATATCCTTTGTCCAAGAAAGGAACTGGGCCATTATCTAGAGAGTGCGTTCTAAAAATGGTACTATGTAACATCCCAAAGATTTTAATGTAAATAAAGAATGCAATTTTATATTCAATTCATTAAACACAACTTTTTGTCTTCTATGTTTTGAATTTCAAGATATGGTCATCTAGAGTTTCGTTCCGTAAGTCATTTGGAGTCCGATAGAACAAACTTGAATTTCGGTGAATAGTAACATACACTTATGAATAGTAATATAAATATTAATTTGAATAGTAATATTACCCATATGAATAGTAAATAATAATAATATTTTATTTTCATAAGGAAATATGATAATGGGATCTTGATTAATTATTCAATGTCACATTAAACTAATTGCACTCCAAGATTGTTATTTTTCGAATTACTATGACCTTATTTAAAAATTAAATTAATAATATTTTAAAAATTATTTTTGAGAATTGAATCTCACTTTTTAATTCTACACGTCGAGAAATAGTAGGGGTGAATTTTTGGGATTTTTCTAAAATACATGAAATTTTCGTGAATAGTGAAAAATACAGTTTTGAGTATTCGGTAGTTTAATGACGTCATGATGACTTAATAATTAAAATAAAAGTCTGGTCGACTTGTGTTTAGTAAAATATGACATGAGGTGTCCCATGTGGCTTAAACCAAGGGCAAAAAAATGGGAAAGCTCATGGTTGGGGAAAAACCTCTAATGAGGTGTCCCTTTAAAATTATTAAAAAATTACCTCTCTTTTTCTATAAATACACACTCATCCATTCGTTTTATTTCATTCTAAATCCCTCATTATCGAATCTCTGGTGGATTTAAATTTATAGGAGTCCTCCCAAGGTGTCCCTAATCCCCCAAGGTCTCATCCTTCATGATTTAAGAGTTATTCTACAAGGTAAGGGAATCCACCATTCTCTTCTTTAAGTCGATACCTCTTTCATGTTATCTATTTGAAATTACTTTCTCATATATTGAGGTTTGATTTTATTCATTATTCTTAATTTCCTTCTGATTTCAATTTGATGAGATTCCATTTTGTTCTCATCATTTTATTTTATGAAATTTTATGTGACGTCGTTAGGCTGCCGAATTTTCATAAGGGATCTCTCACCTTTTCTCATATTTTCAAGATCATCTCTATTATTTTTTTCTCCTTGCCTCCTCTATGAAAATGACCATGATAACTCCAGTGAAATCTATATAATGGAATTATATCACGTGAATGGAAGAACCATCATAAATAATTTTACTCCCTCGCTTATATTTTTATAAACGAAATCAACGTTCATGAGGTTCCAATTTATAGCCTTCGTGGACGACGATGTTTCGTTCTTCATTTTCTTCTTCATTAATGGCCATGAAACCATATTTATGGTCAAAACAGACTATAATATATGTATTATAACATAAATAATATTCAAGAACCAGAATATGTACATATAATTAATTTATATGACAAAACTAGTTCATAATAATCCAAGTACTGCCAAATAATCGAAGTGGTTCTCATCTAATGATTCTTCCTCATTCCATATAAAAAATGATAGAAATTTCCATTAACAATTCTTTACGTTCATAAATAATATATAATTCTAATCCTGGAGATTTATAAACATTCCACAAGAACTCTATTACTAAAAAACAAGGGAACCGATTATAAAAATAATGAAAATGAACACCCCAGAACAATAAAATTCAATACAATAACTTAGCAATAAGGGTATAAATGAACTAAACAAAATTATGATAAACTAAATACATATATAATAGGTTTTTAAATAAGTTATTAACATGTATAATTTCATATTCCTGGAAATTATGTTCAAGAGAAGAACACATTTGGGGTAAAAGTAATTGTTTTTCACCTGAACTTCCATTTTCATTCGGGTTACTTTCATTGTCTAATTACCTTGATGAAATTATTATGTATTGTTATGTACTCATCATATATTCTGTGTGAGTATCGTATATATGTTTAAAAACCAGAACCCTTCCTTGTTTTATGGATAGTTACACGTTTTAAAATGAACATTCAAAATTGCTTCCAAAATATATGTCTGATTCAAAAGAATTTCTCCAATTCATAACTATTTTCAAGGGCACTCTATAATATGTTTTTGGAAATCATTATATTTATAAAAATAATCATTTTATTATGAAAATACTATTTTACTTCACTTCTGATTTTATATAAAGAATTTCCAAAAAACTCTTCTTTTCAAAATAAAAGAGTATTTATCTAAAAATTGCTTTATGATTTTATAAGAGTATTTTCGTTCAATGATCTTATTGATTCCATGGTATTATTGGGTTTAAAAATTTATGAATTCATATAACATATTTTATTTAATGGTTTATGACTAACTTTATTTTGGATGATCTATCCTAAAACCATTCATCATATTATTCCAAATGGTTAGTATTTATGTACAATAATTGGTGAAAGTTAGTTGCATTTCATATGACAGTTTCAATATGAATATATATGTTGTTCATGTTGATCCCTGTTCATATGAGGAATGAATTTGACTTATTATGTGATGGGTGGGTCCCTCTAGATCCCCTCTATGCATCAGTAGGTCTCATGAGACAAACTATGATCTTGGGACGATGCCTTGACAAAATGATTATTTTATGGTCCTAGCACGAGGCTTGGAGAGTATGGTTATGATGTCCGGCATATACACTTCCCTAATTATGTTTCTAGTATTTGAAGTTCATGTGGCTATTCGACTAGTAGAATACCCATGATTATGTTTTATTATGGCATTATTTATTCAGCTCATATTTCTTCCATAATGTGTTCAAGTTCATTATTAAAGGCATGTGTTTTTAATTATTCACCATGTCTTATGTTTATATTAACTTCCGTTGTATTGCTTACTCTTACTGAGCATTTGAGATCACCTCTTTCTTATGTTTCATTTTATTAGGAAATGAAGAAGTAATTTATGAATGACTTGCAAGCATAATCTAGGAGACGTGATGTTTCTAGTGGATTAAAATACTGTTTTGTTTCCCTTCATGTTGTAATGTTAAACTTATGTATATAACTTGTTTCCAATAATATTAATCTACTCAGTCTTTTGGTAATATTATTCCATGTATGTATGCCAACATAATCAAATAAGGCACCGGCTCTAGGAAACTGGGGTCAAGTCCTTACAGTTGGTATCAGAGGATGTTTAGTGGAATACTTGAAAACTAGAAAACGTAGAATTGGGGAAGAGTCCCTAAGTTAGCCATTGAGGATATACATACAATAATGTCCTGGTATTTTGGTAAGGAATAGATAATGTGGATATTTCAAGCAATACATCCCTGTATGGATACGATAAAGTAGTTGTGGCTCTAGAATAGATGTATCTAGGGGTAAAACCCAAAAACACCACTTTGAGCTAGACTCGAACGAGAACTGGTGCACGACAACGGGCCTTGCTGCACTCTTTGTTACGACACTCCCAGGGGATATGCTTAGGATAATTTACATTTTATTTACAATCCATTATAAAGTATTTAAATGTAAAATATTCCTCAAATAAACCATATTTGTGAATATGGGATTAACCATTCTTAGGATATCAATTTTTCTAAGTAATCTGTTAAGTTACAATTATACATTATGATTCATAACCTAATCTAGTGTATGCCATTATCTAGATATGGCACCTAGTGGACAGAATGGAAATCGCCTGAATTCATGTGTCCCCTATAGGGATTTTCATCTCATGTAAGATAATGATGTTGGCTCTAGTGTTGTGACTGGTGCTAAGCAACTCATCACTATACTGAGAAAACTTAATCTGATATGAATAATAACCTTACTCGTATGGAGCATCCGGATCCACCACGTGGAGGAGCCATCCTTGATCTCTTTATCTGACAACAACCTTCAACATTAAACTAGACTACAAACCCATTTGTAGCAGAGAAGTGGACATGTTCCCTTGATAAGATAATTCTCACTTTGGTATTTAATGAAAGTGATAAGGTTGTCATGGAAGTATATTTTCTATCGAGAGATGCGGATTAGTGGTGGTCATTAATCCAAAACACAAAAGCGGAGGAAGAGATAGAAGAGTAGTAATGGTGGGATTTTAAGGAAATCTTATTAGAAAAATATTTCCCTCATGAGCAGCGAGCAGATTTGGAGATACAATTCTTGAATCTGAGGTAGAAAGAGGATGAAAATGTTTCCAAGTATGAATCCAACTTCACAAGGATAGAAAGACATGTTCTAGACTATATACGAAATCCAAGGAGAAAAATTGATCGACTCTTTGATGGAATAAAACCATTCCTCCGGCGGGCACTGGTCTCCCAAATATTTTCATCATATGAGGATATAGTTTCATGTGCAATCAAGACAGAAAAAGAATTATCTAAGTATTATGACTTTAAAAGAAAGCAAGAAAATTAGAGGGCTGTTGAAAACCCTGGGAAAGGAAATAAAGAAATAGGGAAGAAGGGAAGAGTTTAATTTCCACTATGTGACAATTGTGGGAAAAGACACCCTGGTGCATGCTTAAAAGGAAAAAGAGTATGCTACAAATGAGTTCATAAATTCCATCTTGTTAGTGATTAAAAAGGGAAGAAGGAAGCCGATGATGTTCAATGCTATAGTTTTCGAGAGATGGGATACTATTTTAATGATTTTCCAAAACTTCAAAGAAATACGCAACAGGGAAGGACATGGGATCAGGGAAAAGCTTATGAAATCACAACTGTAGAGGTTGAAGTTCTGTGTGATGTGGTGACAGGTACATTAATCATTTCCTCATGCATAGCCAATGCTTTATTTGATTTTGGATCATCGTATTGTTTCATATCTTCCCAGTTTGCTAAGAAAAATAGATATTTCAAATTTTATTTAACAATGGAGTTGTTAGTAAAAAAACATAAGGTAAGTATCATTACTACAAGGTTCTGTGAATCAGTTCCCATTAGGGCACATTAATGTTCTTTATCTGCTGATCTCATCGTCATACCCATGATTGAATTTGATATAATCCTCAGTATAGATTGTCTTTCGTACCATGATGAAATAATATTTTATAAGAAGAAGGAGGTTATGATTTTTGATGATGATGATAAATAACACCTTATCTTTAGAGAAGGATCATCATCATCGAATTCTTATATATATCCACCCCACTAGCTCAACTAAATTCAATTATTGTTGTGGATGAGAATGAAATAACTGTGGGTGAGAAAAGGAATGTTCAAATAGAGGATGTACCTATTGTGAGGGAATATGTTGTTTTGTTTCTGTAATATTTACCTAGATCCTCCAGAATGAGAAATTGAGTTTTCTATTGATTTAATTATTGGTTCAAGGCCCATACCGAATAACCCTTATAGAATGGCCATTGTGGAATTAGTGGAGCTAAAGAGACAACTAAAGGAATTGATTAATAAGAGATTTATTCTCTCAAGTGTTTCTCCATGGGGAGCCCCTGTCCTTTTTGTTAAGAAGAAAGATGGATCTATGAGATTATGTATTGACTACAGGGAGATCAATGCTATAATAATAAAGAACATGTATACTCTCTCTCGCATTGATGATTTATTTAACCAAATACATGATTCTCAATACATTTCAAAGATTGACCTTCGATCTGGATATCATTAGTTGAGTGTGAAGAAGGAAGACATTCGGAAAACAGCGTTTTGAACCAGGTATGGGCATTAAGAGTTTACAGTAATGCCTTTTGGATGGACTAATTCACCCTCTGTCTTCATGGATCTAATGAACCATGTTTTCAAGGAATATCTCGATGATTGTTTAGTGGTATTCATTGATGTTATCATGGTATACTCCAAAAGCTGCTAAGAACAAGAAAATCACTTGTGCATTATCCTGAAGACTCTTAGAAGACATGAATTATATGGGAATTATAGCATGTGTGAATTCTGTCATTAAGAAATTTCTTTACATGGCCATATTGTTTGTAAGGATGTTATCCTAGTTGATCCTGCAATGACAAAGGCAATCCATGATTTCCCCATGCCAACAAACATAATCGAGGGACGCAGTTTTATTGGATTAGCAGGTTATTATTGGCGTTTTTTTACAGAATTTTTCCCGACTGGCTAACCCGCTAACGAATCTCACACGTAAAGGGGGTAAATTTGTTTAGACAAAATATTTTGAATAATTTTTTGATGAACTGAATAAAAGATTAGTCAATAATCCTATACTGACTCTACCATCGGGGAATGATGAGTTTGTTATTTACAGTGATTCTTCAATGAAAGGACTTGGTTGTGTCGTTATGTAAAATGATAGTGTTATAGCTTATGCATCACAAAAACTAAAAATTCACAAGCAAAACTATCCTACTCATGATCTTGAGTTAGCTGCTCTAATCTTTGCTTTGAAGATATGGAGGAATTATCTCTATGGTGAAAAATGTGATATTTATACTGATCACTAGAGTTTGAAGTATATTTTCTCATAGAATGAACTCAACATGTGGAAAAAGAGATGGCTTGAACTACTCAAGGATTATGATTACACAATACACAACCACCTAGGGAATTCAAATAAGGTGGAAGATTTCTTGAGAAGAAAGGATCATTGAGTTTTGAGCGAGATGATAGTTGAAAGGGATCCTATTTTCATGGATCTAGTAAATATGGATGTGGTAATAACCATGGAAGGTGAAACATCAATTATTTTTCAAATATTTGTCAAAACATATTTACTAGAAAGGATAAAAAATTCTCAGGATGATGATGGAGAGTTTCAAAAGAAGATTAAAGCGGTGAATGATGGGAGATTTAGTGACTTCGTATATGAATATGGAATTTTGAAATTTGGGAACATACATTGTATTCCTGATATACCTGATCTAAAAAGGGAATTGTTGGATGATTCTCATAGTTATAATTTCTCTATACACCCCGGTAGCACTAAGATGTATATATATTTGAAGAAACATTTTTGGTGGGACAACATGAAGAGGGAGATTGCTGATTTTGTGTTACGATGTTTGGTTTTCAATAAGTGGAAGCTGGAAGGAAACATCCTAGAAGAGTATTGAAACCTCTTCACATACCTAAGTGGAAATGGGATAATGTCATGATGGACTTTGTCATGGGATTACCAAAGACTCCTAGAAGTAACTATGAAATATGGGTCATTGTTGATCGACTTACCAAGTCAGCACATTTTCTTGCTCTGAGAGAAGATCTTCCATTTTAATGTCTATAAAGACTATATGTTAATGATGTTTTGAGACTTCATGGAGTACCCTTATCTATTGTTTTTGATTGTGATCCATGTTTTACATCAATATTCTATAGAAGTCTTCAGAAGTCCATAGATACTGATCTTTGTTTGAGAACTGCCTACCACCCACAAACTGATGGACAATTGGAACGGAAAATTAAAACATTGGAAGATGTGTTGAGGTCTTGTTCACTTGATTTTCAAGGCATGTGGGATTATTATTTACCTCTTGTATAATTTTCCTACAACAATAGATTCAATTCAAGTATTTAGATGGCACCTTCTGAAGCATTATATGGGAGGAGATGTCGTACACCAACATGATGGGATGATGTTGGTGAAAGAAAGCTCGTGGGCCCAGAACATTCTGAAGAAACAATGGAGAAGTTGAAGATTATCCAAAACCATATCAAAATAGCTCAAAGTAGGTATAAGAGCTATGTTGACAACCGAAGGATGGATTTGGAATTTCAGGTAGGAGATCATGTTTTACTGACGGTATCTCCATGGAAGGTAGTTATACATTTCGGTAAGAAAGGTAAATTGAGTCCCAGGTACATAGGACCTTTTGAAATTTTGGACCGAATTGGAGTCGTGGCTTACCGTTTGGCAATGCCGCCAAGTCTCCCCAAGGTTCACAATGTGTTCCACGTGTCAATGTTAAGAAAGTACATTCCAGACCCAACCCATGTATCACATATGAAGAAGTGAAAATTGAGCCTGATCTATCATACTGTGAAGAGAATATCAAGAATCTTGATACTAGAGAACAAGTATTGATAAATAGGACGACTCGTCTAGTGAAGGTTCTATGAAGGAACCAGAATATGGAGTAAGCATCGTGGGAGCCCGAGGAGCTTATGTTAAAGACATACCTGAATCTTTTTAGGTAATATTTTGTGAATTTCAAGGAAAAACTTTTTGTAAGGAGTGGAGAATGTAACATCCCAAGGTATTGAAAATAAATATAGAATGAAATTTTATAATCTATTCATTAAACACAACTTTTCCTCTTCTATGTTTTGAATTTCAAGAAATGGTCATCTAGAGTTGTGTTCAGTAAGTCATTTGGAGTCCGATAGAACAAACTTGATTTTTGGTGAATATTAACATACCCTTATGAATTGTAATATAAATAGTAATATTAATAGTAATATGTCCCTTATTAATAGTAAATAAAAATATTATTTTATTTTCGTAAGGCAATATGATTATGGGATCTTATTTAATTTGTCAATGTCACATAAAACTAATTGCACTCCAAGATTGTTATTTTTCTAATTTACTATGAGCATATTTAAAAATTAATTTAATAATATTATAAATATTATTTTTGGAAAATGGATTTCACTTTTTTAATTCTACACATCGAAAAATATTAGGGGTGAATTTTTGGGATTTTTCTAAAATACGTGAATTTTTCATGGATAGTGAAAAATATAGTTTTGAGTATTCAACAGTTTAATGACATCATAATGACATAATAATTAAAATAAAAGGATGGTCTACTTGTGTATAGTATTTTATGACATGAGGTGTCCCAAGTGGCTTAATCCATGGGAAAATACCACGGGAAAGCCCATGGTTTGGCAAAAACCACTAATGAGGTGTCCCTTTGAAATTATTACAAAAATTACCTCACATTTTCTATAAATACCCACTCATCCATTCGTTTTATTACATTCCAAATCCCTCATATTCAACTATCTTGTAGATTTACCTCTCTAGGATTCCTCACAAGGTGTCCCTAATCCCCCATGGTATCATCCTTCATGATCTATGAGTTATTCTACAATGTAAGTGAATCCTTCATTCTCTTCTTCAAGTCGATACTTATTTTATGTTATCTATTTGAAATTTATTTCTCATGTATTGAGGTTTGATTTTATTCATTGTTCTTACTGTACTTTTTATTTATATATTATTAGATACTCCTTTGTTCTCATCATTTTATTTTATGAAATTTTAAGTGACGTCGTTAGGCTGCCGAATTTTCATAAGGGATCTCTCACCTTTTCTCTTATTTTCAAGATCATCTCTATTATTTTTCTATCCTCATCTTCTCTATCCAAATGGCCATGATAAATCCTGTAAAATCTATGTACGGAAATTATAACTTGTTAATGGAAGAACCATAACAAATATTTTTACTCCCTCCCTTTTATTTTTATAAATGAAATCAACGTCCATGAGGTTCAAATTTATAGCCTTCGTGGAAGACGAAGTTTCGTTCTTCAATTTCTTCTTCATTAATGGTCATGAAACCATATTTATGGTTGAAAAAGACTATAATATATGTATTATAACATAATTAATATTCAAGAACCAGAATATGTACATATAATTAAGTTATATGACAAAACTAGTTCATAATAATCCAAATACCGCCAAATAATCGAAGTGGTTCTCATCTAATGATTCATCCTCATTCAATATAACCAAATGATAGAAATGGCCAGTAACAATTATTTATTTTCATAAATAATATATAATTCTAATCCTGGAGATTTATAATCATTCCACAAGAACTCTATTACTTAAAAACAAGTGAACTGATTATGAAAATAAAGAAAATGAACACCCCAGAACAATAAAATTCAATATAATAAATTAGGAATAATGGTATAAATGAACTAAACAGAATTATGATAAACTAAATACATGTCTAATAGTTTTTTAAATATGTTATTAAAATTTATAATTTCATATTCCAGGAGATTAAGTTCGAGAGAAGGACACGATTGGATTTAAGGTAAGGGTTTTTCACCCGAACTTCCATTTTCATTCGGGTTTCTTTCATTGTCTAATTACCACAATGAAATTATTATTTAATATTATGTAATCATCATATATTTTGTGTGAGTATCATATATATGTTTAACAACCAGAAACCTTCTTTATTTTATGGATAGTTACACATTTTCAAAGGAACTTTCAAAATTGTTTCAAAAATAGAAGCCTGATTCAAGGGAATTTCTCCAATTCATATCTATTTACAAGGGCACTCTATAATATGTTTTTTTAAATCATTATATTTATAAAAACACTCATTTTCTTATGAAAATACTATCTTACTTCACTTCTGGTTTTATACAATTATTTTCCAAAAGAATTATTCTTTTCAAAATAAAATATTATTTATCTCAAAATTGCTTAATGATTTTATAAGAGTATTTTCGTTCAATGCTCTTATTAATTCCATTGTATTATTGGGTTTAATAATTTATGAATACATATACCATATTTTATTTATTCGTTTATGACTAAATTTATTGGGGATGATATATACTAAAACCATTCATCCTATTATTCTGAATCGTTAGTGTTTATTAGCAATAATTGGTGAAAGTTAGTTACATTTCATATGATAGTTTCAATATGAATGTATATGTTGTTTATGTTGTTCCCCACTCATATGAAGAATGAATTGGACTTATTATGTGATGGGTGGGGCCCAATATATCCCCTCGATGCATCAGTAGGTCTCATGAGACAAACTATGGTCTTGGCACGAGGCCTTGACAAAATGATTATTTTATGGTGCAAGCACAAGGCTTGGACGGTATGGTTATGATATCCGGAATATGAACATCCCTCATTATGATGTTGTTATTTGAAGTTCATGTGGCTATTCTACTAGTATAATACATATTATTATGTTTTATTATGGCACTATTTATTCAGCTCATATTTCTACCATAATGTGTTCAAGATCATTATTAAAGTCATGTGTTTTCAATTATTCACCATGTCTAATGTTTATATTAACTTCTTCTGTATTTCTTACTCTTAATGAGTGTTTAAGCTCACCCATTTCTTATGTTTCATTTTCTCAGGACATGAATAATTAATTTATGAATGACTTTCAAGCATAATCTATGAGACGTGAAGTTTCTAGTGGATTAAAATAGTGTTTTGTTTCCCTTCATGTTGCAATGTTAAAATTATTTATGTAACATGTTTCCAATAATACTAAACTACTCAGTATTTATGTATTTTTATTCCTTGTATGTATTCCAACATAATCAAATAAGGCACCGGATCTGGGAAATTAGGGTTGGGTCCTTTCATACGAGCTCTAGCTTTCTGACGACATAGTCATCGTGGATCTGCTTAATGACTAGCTCAGAGTCCCCTTTCACATGAAAATGGGGAACATCGATCTCGAGGGAAAGCTCGAGGCCTGTAATGAGGGCCTGATACTCCACCTCATTGATGGTGAAGCCTTCCGATAAAAGGAACGAATATGGTAGAATGGCTTGCACCGGGGTAATAAAAACGATACCCAAGACTACTCTATTGATTCATGGATCATTAAGCCTCCAATCAGTGGGGAACTGGGAGGTGCCATAAAAGTGAATTTTACAACACGGGGTGTCTTGATCTACTAAAAGGAACACCTCTTCGAGAAAATCCAGGTCCAAGTACTGGTCAGGAGGGGTTGGATAGGCAGCATGAAAATTGGCCAATGCCTCTCCCTTGATATCCTTCTAAGGAACGAACCAGATGTCAAACTGCTAGAAGATTACCACCCACCGTGCTTGTCAGCTGGTAAACATGGGACGAGTTAGAATGTACTTCAACAGGTCTACTTGAGACACTAGCTGTACCTCGTGGTGTTGTAGGTAATGTTAGAATTTCTGTACGGCGAATACAAGCACAAGGAAACTCTTCTCGATGGGGGAGTACCTGGTCTCCGTATCAAGGAGCATTCAGCTAGGGTATTAGAGGATGTTCTCTATCCCCTCATTGTTCTTTTGGGTGAGATGGGGACCGAGGGACCATTCTAGGGCGGTGACATAGATGACCAATGGCTTCCCAGAGATAGGTGGCATCAATACCTGAAGATAGAGAAGATACTACTTGATTTCCTCAAAGGTGGTCTGGAACTTCTCATCCCACTCATAAGAGGTACCCTTCTTCATGAGCTGAGAGAAAGTCTTACACTTTCCAGCCAATTTCGCAATGAATCAGTGTATATAGGACATGTGGCCATGGAAACCTCAATGAACCTGAATATTACTCAGGGGAGGAATCTTGATGGTGGCCTTGATCTTCTCCGGGTCGATCTCGATGCCACGGTACCTAACAAAAAACCAAGGAACTTGCTGAAGGTGACCCCGAAAGCACACTTCAATGTGTTCATCTTCAGGTGGCATAAACAGAGGATTCCTGACGCTTTCTCAAGATCCTTGAGATTGTCCTGGAGCTAACAAGATTTGACCACCAGTTTATTTTCATAGTACTCCACCAATGTCCCAAGGATTGGCTTGAATATGCAGTGCATGGCCCGCAGATAGGTGGCACCTGCATTCTTCAGGCCGAAGAGCATAACCTGGTAACATAAAGTACCTTGGGGAACCCTGAAATCTGTATAATCTTCATCCTCGGGGGACATCCGAATCTGATTATACCCAGAGTAACCATCGATGATGGAGAAGGGATGTAATCCATCTGCAATGTCAATCAAGAGCTCCGACATAGGAAGGGAAAAATCATCCTTTGGACAATAGTGTTTGAGATCATAGAAGTCGATACAGACTCTGATATTTCTATTATTTTTCATGACTGGTAAAATGTTCGCTAGATATTTGGTGTATTGGAACTCCATAACAATGTTGGTTGTGACGAGGTTGTCAAATTCAGCCTCGACCATGGCACCGTTAGATGGGTGCATCATTCTGGGAGGTTGTTTGAACCTGCGATGATTTTCCGGAAGACGAAGGTGGTGGACGACTACCTGAGAATCTAGTCCTAGGATATCTTCGTAACTCTAGGCGAACATTTCACGATGCTGTTTGAGGAAGTCTACGTACCATTGCTGCTTCACATGGGACATGGCGGCGCTGATCAATGTGGGTCTTGTGTCTTCATCGCTTCCGAGGTTCACCTGTACCAAATCGTTGTCCATGGAAGAGACGCCTTCTTCAAAGGCAGGGGGTGTCCTTTATATCCTCTTCTCCACTTATGGAGGGATATTCCGCGGGGTAAATTGCTTCTGAGTTAACAGACCCTGATGGGAGGCTAGTACCAGCTTGAGCGGCAGTGGTTGTTGCATCGGGGAATTTTGGCGCTACTGAGACCATAGCAATGAAGGCTATCAACCCGATCGCATCTGGTCTCCGGCCCAAGGGGCCACGCTTGATAATATCGAAGCAGTAGTGGCGAGTCGCCCGGAGCCGCCATATTCCAGCCCAGCGAAACAAAAAAGTATGACTTACCACCATTTCCATGATCCGGACACCCCACTACCTCATGAGAGTGGGAGGCTCCGGGATCACTGAGGCATGATTTTTATAAGAATACGAAGTGAATGTCTAATGTCGCGTGGATTTGGGAGAATGATTCCCCCTTGACCCATAAATGACAAAAGGTTTCCCCATATCGAGGGTCGTAGCCTCCAACCGATGGATCGATAAGACGTAGGCTTCATTTAGGCATGCCCATGGGGCAGTCGTAGTGGTGACAGGCTCAACTTCACTTGTCTAGACTTGTTTATCCTTGGTCTTGTAATAGTCAGCGTCCAAATAACGGTCATCACAAGAGGCGAAAGGATACGTGTCACCCCAGAGTACACCCACTCAACCATTAAGGGAGTACTTGAGGCTTTGGTGATATGACGAGGGGACCGTCATATGCCGGTGGATCCATGGATTGTCCATCAATTCATTATACATAGTGTCTTGGGAGACAACCATAAAAATGGTCCTAGAAACTGGGCCGCCGAACTGGGTCTTCAGACGGATCTTGCCAACCGGGGTCTGCTCTGTCTTGTCACATTCCAGGATTCTTAAATCGGAGAGAGTAAGGTCATCTTCAGATGACCCTAGATTTAGCTGTGTCTGCGTTGGGATAAAGTTTATCTCGTAGCCGATGTCAACAAGACAATGGCGAAACTCCACGCCGGTAAATTTTCCTTTGATGTACAACAAGCGGATGTGCCCCTGTATGAGGGAGCCTTCATCTTCTACTAAGATTGAAATGAATATCTGACATTCAACTTTCTCAAACACTTGAACATGGAAATCCTCTACAGCTGCTTCCTCTGTCTCAGACTGGAGGGGGATTCTAAAAGAATCGTCGATTGCTTTATGCAGAACTGGTGACAGGAGAAGGGCTTCAAGGATGGAAATCCTTGCTGGGATGATGACGAGGTTCTTGAGAATATCCAACTTCCATTCTAGGCATGAACTTCTTCATGGATGAATCCACTCTGTGATATGAGGCATAGCGGTCCCTGCAAGTCGAACATGCGGCAGACTGGTACTTGGTATATCCCGCTGCTCACTAGTCGAATCCCGGAGAGTAGCTGTCTGATGAGGACCGGATGCCTGAGATTGGCCTGTATTGGGTTTAAGCTGGTCGTGTCATGGCCGAAGTGGTTTTGCCTGATCCAGTAGCACAAACAGCGGTAGAGGCGGTCCTGTCGACACCAGATAAAGGGGTTGCGCATGCTGAGTTCTACGTTGGGCCTACTCTCTGGTCCCAACGGCATGCACAGACTAGCTGGAGGATCCAAATGACATTCCCTGATAACACATATGGCAGCGGCTCCACCGCCATTGGTGTCGAATGGGGACGTTGGGGAGGTTCGACTGATGCCCCCCATCAGGAGTCATATTGGGGTTTACCAACTCAACGGTGCTAACCGAAGTGTAAATTTGACTGTCACTTGAAGAGTCATCCATCACTAGTTGTATTCTGGGAGGGATTCGCATCTCAGGGGGGGTATGAAGTCGCCGAGGGTTTCAGAAGATGATGGTATTGGCAGGGCGTGTTGCTTTTTTTTTTGCGCTGATGATGCTTGATCTTCTGGGAAGATGTCAGCTAAGATGATGATATAGAAGTGGTGGTCGTAGCTTCTGAAAGCTACTGCTTATTCAGGCATGCATGGGTAATGCCATGGGTGCGGGCGACCACTTTTAGGGACACCCAGTGTTATAATTCTGAGACCCATGGTCAGAAACCTGCTGCCACTCGCCTTCACTGTCGCTACTACTATCTGACCTCACAAAGACACCCACCACTTATGTTGGTGCTAGGCCCAACCTGACTATGTTTTTGTCAATATGGGCTTGGATCCAGTCCTTGAACACTTATAATTCTTTGAGGGTGTTCCCCAGGATCCGGTGATAAGGGCAGTAGTTGGGGCGATCAGTAAGATTCACCTCCTCTGGCTTTTTGCACTAAGGAAGTCGTTCAATTCCCTGCTCTAATGCGTTGTTGAAGTAACCAAGGTCCTGAGCCTCGTTTAATGAGTAGGTCTGATTTCTTTTTTCTGGAAAGGTGGATCTAGGAGCCTGACTCTGATGAGGGGCCATAGAAGCCTGTAGAGTAGGTAGAACTTGATTATCTCACCTATGTGGTGGCGGTGCGTTGCGCGGAGGCCCCTTCCAATTTTGAGGCGGTCACTACTAGGATGGAAATTATGCCCGTGGTGGTGGACCCCTACGGGGCATCGAGAGCTGGCTCCACTGGAAGTAACTCTAGCTGTCTAGGGGCCTCTATCTGGGCCACCACGACGAGGATGGATCTGACATCCCTCCTCGCTGGGATTACATGGGGCAACAGACGTGTCTGGCTGGCCTATTGTAGGTCTTTTTCGGGGCACTAGGCCTAATCTGAGAAGTCATGGAACCCTCCAAGATAGTTCTGAGTGATCAGAGAGAGAACTAGCTTCGTCTTGATGTTCCCTATACACGTATTCATTAACTTCTCTTGAGACAGTTGAATGTCAAGGGAATATGTTTGCCCCTTCCAATGGGCGATAAAGTCTGCAACTCTCTCCTCATGCCTTCGTTTTCACTTGAAGAGGTCTACGATGCTCGTTTTTTGGGTGGTAGAGCTGAGCAGGAAGAGGAATTGCCTGCGAAGGTCCTCAGAGCTGGTCACTGACCCGATAGGAAGCTCATTGTACCAGACAAATAATGACTTATCCAGTGTCTGAACAAAACAATGGATTTTGGTATCCTCCTGCTGTACTGGAGTCCCTAACATAGGCCCACACCTTGAGTTGAAGTGGACCAGGTGCTGCGGCGGGACCCCAGTCACATTCAAGGGAGGGAAGGTGGGGTTTTCTAATCCCGGGGCTGTAGGAATATCATCCACCCACATCGGGTATGGCTTTCCATCCGATGGGATGGCCACCTGTTGCATCTACAAAGCCTCTAGGTGGGTGATGAGCACCTCCATTGGATTATTTGGATGTGGTTCTATTTCATGATGGCGGTCCCTAACTGTGAGTGTGTTTTCAGGTTCTACAATGTAGTAGAAATGCACAGCGGATCGTGGAGAGGCTAGTAGAGCGACCATTGGGGCGGCTGGAGGATCCCGAGCGGGGATCCTTGGAATTTCGAGCCCTTCAAGAGGGTTTGGAGAGACATATCATTCCCTCTTGACATGAGCTCTGGCCTCTGCCCTGTATGAAGGAGTGGAATGCTCAGTGTTTCTTGGGAGCATCTCACCAAGGAGTAGTTGTTCCATCCCCTGCAGCCCCGACCTAGGATCATCGTAGTCGGGTCGTTGCTCTACAACGCATTCAGACAGAAGTTCATCAACCAACTTCTTCTGCTCAGCATGTTGTTGGCGCATTGTGGCCTTCTCGGGGTCCTCCTCCGTCTTCTGCACTGAAGTTGATGGGTCAAAGTTCTTGATAGCTCCGACATGTTCTTTTCCATTACCGGAATTCCGGCTGAATACCAATGCCTTGGTGGGTGCATGGAGACCTATGAGGTTCCTCTACTGATGATTAATCCTCCCTAATGGGTTCAGTAGTGGGGGAATGTCCCCAGGGAGGATGTTCCCATCATGAAGTTCCATATTGTTTTCCCCACCCGACAGATCAGTCATGTTGACCACAACTCTTCTCGGGGGCATGTCCTCAATGTCACATAGCGAGTCGGGCAGCCGACGAATAGCACTAAAGAGGAGGGCATCGTACTTCCCTCAGCCACAGACTTGCATGTGGGGGGTAGCCCCCTTAATAACATTGTGGGGGTTCTTGGAAACTCTGAACGCATTGTAGTTGGAGGGTCATGTGGTGACCAGGTGACTCAAGGTACTGGACCACGGGAAGCCCAACCAGATCAACCAGACGACATTGTTTGCCGATGTATTCAAGGTGCACTTGGCTCATAGGATAAGACACTCGCTGTTGGAGAAAATGAAAGTGAGTCACCCAGAGGGTCTGGAGGAAACATTCAAGCTCCTCTGAGGTGAAAGATTCCGATAGAAAACATTTTGGTCCCACGACCGGCTAAAACTTCTCAGGGAAGTGGCCTGCTGCAGGGATAGTCCAGAAGCTTCTTGGCTTCGATTCAGGGTCTAGACCTTGATTTACCCACTCGTCAACTTGGGGTGGCGGAATAACTGGTAGGGGAACTGAGGCAGACTGCTGGGACGGTGTTCTTTCTGTCAGAAAATACGGTGAGTGTGCTGACTGTCCACCGAATCTTGGATTTTCTTCTGAGGATTGTAACGACATGGCCGCTATATCACGATAGAATGGACTGGCGATCAATGATCCTGACACAACATCAGTGACCTCCAAGGGTGGTCTATACCACGGATCTCCTTCCATTGACTCCCAAAATAGCTCTCTATAGTATGTAACCGAGGCAAAGGGCGCTTCCGGAGAAAATGGGGTCGAATGCGTGGTCGGTCCCTATAGAAATTCTAGGTTGTCATCCTCCTTGATATATCTTTAGAGGGAGATATGGATCCTTGGATCTCACATTATGGGTGTACGAGGCTAATGCACCTCGTTCTTTCCCCATCCCATGACTCAGAGGAATGAGGGGAGGGCTCCAGCGCCGAGTCGTACTCCGCTTCAGATTCAGAGAAGCAGACATGTTTGATTCATTTCCGGCCCTCCCTGTAATTCCTCTTGTGGTGGAGACCATCTTCTCTCCTTCCACTGGGTGGATCTATAGGGAAAGGACTTCTTTCAGAATGAGGAGTTCCTTCGACCATACTGGTGATGGGGTGGAGAGAGAGCCTTCTAGGGTGGGCCGCGGTGCGAGGAGCACCGGGGAACATGTCAAAAGGGACACGGGGAGGACCTCTGTGGGAAGCGTTGGAGCAGTCATGACCTCCACTGGAGCTGACAGAAGCATAGGTAGGAGCAGTAGGAGCGTGGGTATGACCTCCATTCTCACTTACCCGGACTAAATCTGTGTGAGGAAGGTCCTCATAATGGTAAATCCATGCATGGGTAGGAACTCCATAGTGGGAGTTGTTGATGTGAAGTTGACATCCACCCCTCTGATTACTGGGGCAAGGAGGAACTTCTTCGGCTCATACAAGGACATGGGGGGGGCTTCATGCTGGAGAGTGACTGGACATGCAATATCTCCACACATGCAGTCTTCTGCAAATGGAGTTACCCCGTACCAATTGTAGTGATCACAGGAGAGACCCTAATATGGAGTGTTGCTATCACGGGGGAGACCCATACATGGGATGAATGTTTAACGGGGAAGACCTCCAAGTTGAGGTTGGAAGTAGTGAGGACCTACACCTTCCGTACTGGCTATAGTGTGTGGGCGTCCGCACTGGGTGGCTTTGCTGTGGATTGGTCCACAGCGGCCATCGCCTGTGCCAGCGACCGAGAGAGTCGACCCAGCCTGCCCGGGTGGCGGTTGGGGCCTCAATCCTGGTCGGGCATATTACTTCCCCTGCTAAACATATTACAGGAGTTGGGGATATGAGTCAGCGGTGGCTCAGGCCATAGTAGTCGCTGATGTTGACGCCCCCCAGCGGGTGCCCTCTTCCATTTGTGTCCGCTGCTGGCACCTGGTCAGTTGAACTAGAGCCGATGGTGCAGGCGCATGGCTTACCTGTGCCTCGGCTCGGGGAACTGGGGGGCAGCACTGATGCTGCCTGGCGGGAGCCCTCACTGGGAGACCTTGGAGCAGGACTACGATCAGGCTGACCCAGACATCCCCTCTCATGTTATCGTAGGGTAGAGAGTTTTCAAGGCATTCCAGGGACAAGCTCACTAAATGATTTAATGTTGGGGTGGGGAGAAGAGGCTCACTACGCGGCCCTCGAGGGTGGCGTTGACGACTAGGCACAACCACCTCAAAATCTAGGTGGGCCATATCCCTTGTGGGGATGATCCCCTCCTCCTCGTACCTGTGTAGAAGGTCATTAATTACCCTTAATTATATAATTTCTGATTGGGAGAGGGGGCGTGGGCACCCAGCAGTCATGGAGGTCGAGGCCATCATGGAAGAAGCAGAACCGCACAGGGTGGCCACGTCAATATTTCCCCTTCCCTTATGTTGGTGGGTAGGTGGTGATCGAGGTCCAGATGCAACAACATGATTCCTGAAAGTAGGGAGATGAACTCATTAATACCGATAGGAAAAAAATCTATAACCAGTACCATAGCGCTGTTCCATCTTCAGTGGCTAGTAAGAGGGATCCAAACTAACAACTCCATAGAACGGAATGCTCAACGTCCTAACTACCCCTACTTCAAGCGTGTTTCAAGTCAATCCTGCTATTTACTGGGTGGTACCTGGTTCCAGATGATGGTGTCTAGTGACATGCTAATCCAATGATGCTTGGAACTCTACTAGTCTCTACATTGAGGAAATGACCTTCACATTGGGTTCACAATTTCTATTTCTGATGCTTTCATCAGGGTGCGTGCATCCTTCACGTAGATGACGCGCAGCTATTACTCCACATTCCCACTATCCTAAGGCGGGAGACATCTGCTCCTTATTTAGGGACATCTACTCCTTAATCGAAACAGGATAATGGGATGTCGGTTCTTCATTTCATGGATTCCTCATAGGAGCTCATCACCTAGTCTGGGTCTCCCTCAAAGACTTAAGACACTGTTCGTGAAACTCATCATAGCGCTATATCTTTATGGACACCAGTAAATTACACTGCTTCTGTCAGGACATTCCAAGGGGTCCGGTCAGGGAAACAAACTTCTGTTAAAGGAGTAGTCGCGTTGGGAATCACTGGCATGTCTGGACACTAGAGGTTCAACATGTCTATCTTATGTCCTTTTTTATAGGGCTTCTCGAGGGCGCGGAAGCCCGACACATCCCACATAAAAAGTAGGGAATCATATTCCATGGGAATGTATCTGATGTTTTCCTCAGCATCCCATGTGTAACACATGGTATGCCACAAGTTTAACATCCATCTGAGATGGATCAGACTGATTGGAATACAAATTAGAGTGGATCAGATGGAGGAACCCCCTAGAGGGAACACAGACACTGGGGCCATTATGTGTGTGGCTTCCTGAATGTTTCCAAATAGAATGTGGAATGGGGTGGCATGATCCCACCGAGATGTGGCAGCTTTAGTGAGGATCAGGATGGGTGATAAAGGGAAGATAGATGGAATATGTCCATCAATAGGGCGATAGTGAAGATGGACTTCAGTCATGAAGAATCTTCCTACGTACCATTCCTTGAAATGGATGAAAGTCCCTGTAGTTCGGGATGTTATGGGGCTTACACTTTGAGGTGGACCAAGTGGGTTGTTAAGGCTTCAACCTCATTGAGGATTCCAACTTACCATTCCTTGACATGGATCAAAGTCCCCGTAGTTCGGGATGGTATGGGGCCTACACTCTGAGGCGGACCAAGTGGGTTGTGTGGCTTAAACAACCTGGATGCTTCCTATGTACCATTCCTTGTCATGGATCAAAGTCCCTGTAGTTCAGGATGGTATGGGGCTTACACTCTGAGGTGGACCAAGTGGGTTGTGGGGATTGAACCTCGTGGAGGCTTCTTACATACCATGCCTTGACATGGATCAAAGTCCTCATAGTTCAAGATGTTATGGGGCTTACACTCTGAGGAGGCCCGAGTGGGTAGTTGGTTCTTGGACCATGTGGAGGCTTCCTACATACCATGACTTGACATGGATCAAAGTCCCCGTACTTTGGGATGGTATGGGGCTTACACTCTGAGGCGGCCCAAGTGGGTTGTGGGGATTGAACCTTTTGGAGGCCTCCTACGTACCATGCCTTGACATGGTTCAATGTCCCCATAGTTTGGGATGGTATGGGGCATACACACTGAGGTGGAACTAGTGGGTTGTGGGGATTTAACCTCGTGGAGTCTTCCTACAATCCATGCCTTGACATGGGTCAAGGTCCACATATTTTGGGATGGTATGGGGCTTAAACTCTGAGGCTGACCAAGTGGGTTGTGGGGATAGAACCTCGTGGAGACTTCCTATGTACCATGCCTTGACATTGATCAAAGTCCCTGTAGTTGCGGATGGTATGGTGCATACATTGTGAGGCGTCCCAAGTGGGTTATCGTGGTCGGTGCTTGCTCAAAGCACACGTGAGTAATGCTTGATGTGGGAAACAAGAGAGATCATAGACCTAACGACCACTTAGCGAAAGGTGCGTCAATGGGAAATGGAGTGGGTCTTACGCATAATTTATGGCCCATAGAGGAAACGAGGGTTATGATTGGTTAGAAGCCTGAGAAGTTGGGGCTTACTCCAGGATAGAGGCCTAAGGGAAACAAAAAGCAGTGGGAGAGGCACTTGGAACCGAATAAAGGAGAAGCATCTTTTCCCACCACGCCCTTCGCTGGCCCTGGGGACCGAAGATGAAAGGCTGAGCAGAAATGCTACCTCCGACAAGAAAATCTAGGGGATTACACCAAGGTGGCAGCCCTTTTCCCACGGACAAAATGCCACTCCAATAAAAAGGATATCATCCTCTATGAGGGGTGATCCCATACTCGTGGATATTAGTGGGAGTGAAGAATATCCGAGGTGGGGGACCCGACATGCGAGGCATGGGGAGAGGTCACACTTTAACGTCATGTGCTGAGGATGATGGTGCTTGGTAGTTTAAGGTCATGTATCTCAGACTATGTGGGTTCACTCTGCACCCCTAGGACATACATAACTGGTACCCTCTACTCCTTGGTGTATAGAGGGTACAGGCAAAGCCGTGGCTAGGGGGATTCATGGAGCGAACCATCGAGGGGTCTATGTTAGCGTGGCTATGTGAAGAAGCCATAGTCGTTAACGTGCCTTTGCGAAGAAGAATAAGGAGAAGCAACGTAACTGGAAGAACCTTTCAAGGGACATTGAAGTTACTTCGAATGAGACTAGATGGTCGAACGAGAAAGTGGTGTACGATGTGGATGCCCGAGGAATGGGAGAAACCCGTGAATGAAATCCATAAGAAGAGCATCAGATACACAGGTAGAGGTGCACCCAATGAGTACATAAATGGGGTCCTGTAGAGTTTCATGCAACCTTTGAGACTTTTGTGCAAAAATATACAGCTCTGCACGATAAACACTAGGCTGGTGAAAAATCAATGAGGATTAGCACACAAATAGAGTTGAGGTTTTGTGCACAACTAGAATGTATTGCACATAAGGAGGACTAATTGTGCACAATTGGGAGAGGTTGCGCGGAATGACTGGGGTGCACACAATTGAAGGAGACTGCGTGCAATTGGCCAGGCTGTGTACAAGTTGAAAGGATTGCGCATAGGGGGTGGACCCTGAAGGGATCAAAATTCAGTCTAAACTGAGGGGATCTCATGCGAAGGCGGATCTTGGGGTGACTTTGTGCGAAATAAACTGTACCTGAAATCCATTATTGCACGCACGAAAAGAGAATTTCACGCATGGGATCCGGTTCAGATTATTCAACCCAGAATTTGAAGGGGGTGACCTTCTATTTATAGGGATTTGGGGGTGCAGAATACTTGTCAGCGTGAAATAATTGCACGCCGAAGCCAGCAGCATGAAATATCAACTGCCCGGGGTGGGGGCATGACAGTTTCCGCGCCCATGCCGAATAACTCTCGTGAATACGGGAGCATTCCGTGTGGGGCATACTTTTTTCACGCAGTTATGAAATTTTTTCGCGCAACTCCTCCCCCCCCAGACTGGGTCCCTAAACTTGAATATTACTTCTCTTTGTCATTTTGAAACTTTCTTCATCCCCTAAGCTCTTTTCAGCATCTACAAGGGTTTAAATTTTTCAGGAAAAATGATTGTAAAGAATATATTGAATAACTGAAAAGAAGATTAGTCAATTCTCCTATATTGAATCTACCATATGGGAATTAAGGGTTTGTTATTTTTAGTGATGCTTCAAAGAAATTACTTTGTTTTGTCCTTATGCAGAATGATAGGGTTATTTCATATGCATCACGATAGCTAAAAATTCATTAAGAAAACTGTCCTACTCACGATCTTGAGTTTGCAGCTATAATATTTTTTTGATGATACAGAGAAAATATCTATATGGTGAAAAATGTGAGATTTATACTGATCACAAGTGTTTGAAGTATATTTTCTCACAATAAAACTCAACATGAGGCAAAACCGATGGCTTAAACTACTCAAGGATTATAATTGCACTATACACTATCACATGGAGAAGGAAATTAAGGTGGCATATTCTTGGAGTAGAAAGGATAATGGAGTTCTGAACAAGATGAGAGTTGAAAAGAATACTATATACATAGATCTAGTAAATATGGAAATGGGAATAACCATAGAAGGTGAAACATCAATTCTTTTTTAAATGGTTTCCAAACCATCTTTACTAGAAATGATAAAATGTTTTCAGGCTGATGATGAGGAGTTTCAAAAGAAGATTAAAGATGTGAATAACGAGAGATTGAGTGACTTCGTATATGAATAGGGAATTTTGAAATTTCATAAGAGTAATTGTGTTCACGATGTACCTAATCAAAAAAGAGAATAGTTGGATACTTTTCAGAGCTCCATTTTCTCTATACACCATTGGAGCACCAAAATGTATAGAGATTTGAAAGAACATTTTTGGTGGGACAACATGAAGAGAGATATTTCTGATTTTGTGTAGAGATGTATGGTTTATCAACAAGTAAAAGTTGGAAGGAAACAGCCTGGATCTGTCATGCAACCTCTTCCCATATTTGAGTGGAAATGGGATAATATTACGATGGACTTTGTCATGGGACTATAAAAGACACTTTGAAGCAATGATGCAGTATGGGTCATTGTTGATCGTCTTACCATGTCTGCACATTTTCAGGCTATAAGATAAGATTTAACACTTCATTGTTTAGCATGACTATATATTAATGATTTTGTTATACTTCATGGAGTTCCTCTATCGACTGTTTCTGATCGTGATCCCCATTTTACATCATGATTCTGGCAAAAGTCTTCAGAAATCCCTGGGTACTAAACATCATTTGAGAACTTCCTACCGCCCTCAAACTGATGGACATTCAGAATGGACTATTCAAAACATAAAATACATGTTGAAATCAAGATCACATGACTTTAATGGTATGTGGGAACAATATTTACTTCTAGTAGAATTTTTCTATTATAATATATTCCATTAAATTATTCAGATGGCACCATATAAAGCATTATATAGAAAGAGATGTTGGAAACCAAATTTTTGGGATGATGTTGGTGAAATAAAACTTTTAGGCACAGATCTTCTTGAGGAAACGATGGAAAAGGTGGATTTAATCCAAACCCACAACAAAGCAGCTCAATGTAGGCAGAAGAGAAATGCTGATAACTAAAGGAATTATATTGAATTATCGGTAGGATATCATGTTTTCATGAAGGTATCTTCAGGAATAGGTGTTATACATTTTGGTAAGAAGGGTAAATTGAGTCACAGGTACATCAGACCTTTTGAAATCATAAAACGAATTAGGGTTGTATCTTACCATTTGGCAATCCCGCTAAGTCTCTGCAAAGTTCATGATGTGTTCCACATATCATTGTTGAGAAAATACATGCCCGACCAAACGCATTTACTTAACTATGAGGAATTAGAACTAAAACCCGATATGTCTTATTGCGAAGGGCCTATCAAGGTTATTGATACAAAATAACAAGTGTTGAGAAACCGGACGACTCGTCTGGTAATACTTCAATGGTGAAACCATAAGATGGAAGAGGCAACGTGGGAACCTGAGGTATTTTTGATGAAGAACCACCCGAATCTTTTTATACCGTAATATTATAGAAATTTCAAGAAAGAAATTATTTGAAGGAGTGGATAATATAACACCCCAAGATTTCACAGTACTTATCCCTTTGAATAATGCAATAGCTTTCATTGGATGCAACTTCGAGATTCTAACACATCGCGACCAATCAAACTAGCCGTTATGAATAGTAATAAAATGTTTTGAAATTTATCAATTTTATCATTCAAAATGGAATTCATTTTTGGGTTTGGAAAAACGAAATTTTCATAGGTTGAATTTTTGGTATTTTTCTAAAAACATTCAGTTTTTTATGAATAGTAAAAAATAGTTAATTTTTAATTGAAAACAACTTTATTAATCCAAATAAGTTGTAGTTATAAATTATACTATTGAGTGGTTTTTAAGTACAATTAGGTTATATTTTTACCATTTAATCCAATGTTGGTCATTGGATGTAATTTCACATTTAAACTAGACATAAGTAATTGTCAATCTTTTGATAGTTATTATTTCATAAAACACAATTTTTGTTTTGACAGCTGAAATTAATTTATGTAATTATGTGTTTTCAAATTAAAAAAATTTAATCCATATTTATAATCAGGAGGTTAAAATTGTGTAAATAGGTAACTTTTATTTTTAAACATTTTGAATAATTACTTCGGTAAATATTTTATTTACCATAGTTAAAGGGTAAATCCGGTAAATAAGGGTAACAATATTATATTATAATATTATTAAATTACCCTAACATGAGTTTTAACCCTATATTTAGATACATTTCCATCCATGGAAATCCTTGGGTCGATTTTGGGACCCAATGGAGCCACTTGTAAGTGATAATGACACTTTATATTAATCAAGTTAAAGTAAACACTAAAATGACATAAGCATATATATTTTAGTAAAACAATTTTACATAGGGATATATAAGTTATCTATTTGACTATAAATATTAATTATATATATAAAATGATTTCCTATGTAATGGTATTTTATTTATAATTTTTTGAAATCTAATAACTAAATTTATTCATGACATAATGATGATGCAGTATTTTCCTTATTAATGAAAGAATCAATTAAATGGTTTTATAGATGTTAAAATAAATATAATTTGAATGTTTTTATTCTATACACGAATTTTTGAGGTTAATGTGACATGTTATGATTGATTAAATTAATTTTTTTGAGGTAATAATGCTGTTAGGAATTTAACAAAAACAAAATAGCAAATAGTGTCAACATTGACATAAAAGAGTCTTTAAAACAAATATTATATTATTAATTGATATTCTATTCCAAAAATTATATGGTTTAGAGAAATGTATGAATGAATATTATATATGTCATTAATGGACCACGTGAATTTTTCTTGTAAGTATATTGTATGTTTATTCACCATATAACATAAAAATACAAGGAGACATGGTAAATGTCAAACAAAATAACTAAGAGTTAAATCTAGAAGATAAGGATAACATAGTGTCCCAAACTTGTATAAAATTTATTGGATGAGTTGGTTTCAACCCTCCCCCACCGTACAAATTAAATAAATCATTTTGGAGAAATTTTAAATTGAAAATAATTTTATTATAAAATAATATTTCAATCTTTTCCTAAGGTGTCCCTCACCCTCTTATAAAAGGGCACTTCCACTTCTCTCCAATTCACACCATCAAAGAAATTTGGCCCAACCAACCCCTGCCCAAATGTCCTCTAAACTATCCTAGCGTAATCCTAGAGGCCATCCTTAAGTCATAAATCCCACCTAAGGAGCCCTTTTGATAAAATCAAAAGGAAGAACCCGAAGAAGATGTAAATATTTCATCACCTATTTCATTTTTTTTCTTCTTCAACATTCTATTTAGTTGTTGTTTCCATTCTCAAATAATAACTCCAGTATCTTCTATATAATTTGTTGTTATTATAAAAATGGTACATCCATATTAATTATTTTATCCATCCTATTAATGACATGTCACCATACGTGCGTATGTACGGCTAACCGTCTCCAGGTCGTGGTGTAGTTTGTTATTCAAAAACTTCATCATTTAGATGGGTATAATAATTTGTATAAATGAAAAAAATAATATGTATAACATGTTAATGATTCTTTATATATGATATTCCATCCAATTATATATGATATTAATATCCAAAAAATGGTATTGTCACTCGTGCGTACATACAGCTTATCATCTCCATGAACGCGATGAGATTCATTACCCATCATATCCATTCAAGACTAATTTTAATTTTATGATTAAAAATAATGTTTAAAGACATGATATCATTTTGGATACGAATATGATAAAACAAATCCATATTAAATATTACTCACATTAAAAAAGAAAATAAAGGAAAACAAATCAGTTAACACCCGAAACAATGATAATACTAAAATTATATTAACAAAGCAATATTAGATGATCATATATGATATCATATTTAAGTATAGGGTTATTTTATAGTTTAATGAAAATTATTTAACTATTTTATGGGATTTTAACATACCCTCGACCAAGGAAAAAAACATTTTAAGGGTTGATTTCACAATCATTTTATCATCTGAAGTTGTTTTATACACGACTATATAATGGGACCTCTTTATCATCCACATACGTGTTTCTTAAAATTGTATTTCAAAATAATATTACTATTTTATATACTATTGGTTAAAGTCATTTATACCGTTGTTTTACTTTTTATATGATTTTTATAAAGGAATCATTCCATCGGTTTACAAAAAATGTCCTTTATAACCTTCTCGACAAAATTAATGTAATAATTTTTTTAAACTTATATGGCGGGTGCGGCTATTTTCTACCATTATAACATCGTCAAAGCTTCCCTTAAAATATTATAATAATATTTTTAAAATAAATGTCTTCTTTTATAGTTATGTGACTTTTTAATGATTTCATGAAAAGAAAGACACATTTCCCTCAAATAGTTTTTATTTCATATATTTTAATAACCTTTGGTGTATTTTAATATTTATTGATGATGATTTATTATGATAGAAATATTCTATATTGTATTGAAGGTTTTTTGAAATGTTTGAATTTTGATGTGTTATTTTATACCATTCAGGGTTTATTGATAATGTAATGATATTTTATATGCTAGGTTTAATATGAATGTTTATGTTATGTTTAAACATATTCATATGAGGAATGCATTGGAAATTGTATGTGACGGGTGAAGACCTCTATAGCTCCTAGATGCATCGGTAGGTCTCGTGAGAAAAACTAGTTTCTTGGCACAAGGACATGACAAAATCTTACTTGTAGTCTTGGCACAACGCATTTACTATGTGGTAATGAATTTTGGCATTATGCATTCCATCATTATGAAAGTGGCTATTGATTTTTCATGTGATTATTCGACTAGTAGAATATCAATGTAAATAAGTAAATGACACTATTTGATTCTATCTTTTCCATATTATTCTGATATTCATGTTTAAAAGGCTTTGGTTTTAGTCTTATACATTTCGTTAAATTTTAATGCTTATTTATGACAATTTTCGTTATATTGACATCTTTTCTAAGAATTTGAGCTCACCCATCTCTATGTTTTATTTTTCCTAGGATGAAAAGAAGTATTTTATGACTGACAGATAGGGATAGTCTGAGGGGATATGACTTTGGTCTATGGAAAAAATGTTGTTTTAGTTTTTCATTTTATAATGTAACGTTAAACTCATGAATGTATCTAGTATTTGAAAGGCTACTAAACTGATCGGTCTTTCAGGACATTATTTCCTTGCATCATTCCGATGTTATGTAATAATTTACTGACTCGGGGTAACTGGGGTTGGTGCGTTACAGTGGGGGTTCCTGTCTTGATGTGGATCCCTGACCACCAGTGCGTTGGCGGGTTCATCAATACAATAATCATGCCCAAATACTCATGGAGTGGCTGAAAAAATGACCTGTGAAGCAGCTAGGGGATCCTAAGATTGGTCTTGAGGAATGTCATGACACTCGAGTGGATTGGGTGACACATACCACACTCTCTTTCCATAAGTTCCAGCCTCATCATTGTCTACGTGGGAAGGATGGTCCAGATCACCTGGAGGAAATTCGCTGGGGGGATGTCTTGTCTTCCCTTACTGCCCAGATCGAGGATCACCATAGTATGATTATCACTCCGAAACATGTTCAGCCTGGAGTTCATCGACCATCTTATAGTGTTCAGTGAGTTACTGACGCAAAAATGATTTTTCAGGATCAACTTCTGCCTACTTCACTGATCCAGTTGGGTTGGAGGGTTTGACAGCTCCGAGGTGATCCTTGTCATTGTATGTTTTTTGGGTGAGGACAATGCCTCATTGGGAACAAGGGGACCCAGTAGATTACTATTTTGATGAGTAATCCATACCAACAGATCCAATATGTGTGGTACTCGCTCAGGGGTAGGTCCTCTTTACGAAACACTAGATTGTTCTCACCCCCAGCCGGTTAGCCAGGTTAACTATGACCCTTCCTGAAGGCATATCCTATAAATCACCCACCAAATCAGGCTGGCATTGGAAAGCACTGAAATGGAGGGCCGCGTAATGCCCCCATCCTTTGATTTTTACATTGGGGGGAAGCCTCCTAGATTATCCATTGGAGAAATTTAGATCTCTGGACACATCGTTGTTGGAGGGTCCTATGGTGACATAGTGACTTTCGGTGATGGGACACAGAAAGTGAAGCCAAATCAACCAAACAGAATAGTTGGTCGATGTATTCAAAGTGTTCCTGACTCTTGGGGAAGTCCACTTGTTGTTGATGATGACGAGAATTAGTTTCCCAGAGTGTCTGGAAAATGGATCCAAACTCCGCTTGGGTGAGTGCATCTAGTGCCCTAAAACATGGTGCTGGAATAGGACAAAACAACACTAGGAAAATGTCTACTCAAGAATATAACACAAGCTCCTTGGTCCAGATTCAGTGTCTGGCCCTTCATTTCCCCACTCTTCAACTGGATGTGCATAGGGAACCAGTAGTGGTACTGAAGCAGACAACAGTGATTACAATATACCCGATGGAGAATATGGCGAGAGAGCAGACAAACCACCGCATATCGGGCTATCATCTGAAGAGTGTGGTGAATTATCCACCACATCACATAATGACTGGATGGAGACCTCAGTTTCTAGCACATGGACTATTGATTCTTTCATTGGGTCATGCTGCTTCTCATCCTCCAGTGGTCCCCAGAAAATCTCTCTGTGATCTCTAGCCGAGGTAGAGAGTGCTTCTAGTGATGATGGCGGCGATTACATGGTCCGTCCTTGCGGAGACACCAAATTTTCATCCTCATGGATATATCTATAGGGGGATGTTGGAATCCGATGAGCCTCACATTATGGAAGTATGATAATGATGCACCTCGTTCGTACCCTAGCCCCTAAAATAGAAGATCATGGTGAGGGTTCCATTACTGAGTCATTTTCCACCTTATAATCTGGGAAGCAGACTGGTTTTATCTCAATCTGAATCTTACCGGAATTATTTTTATTATAGGGATGACCCCCCTCATTACCATGGATGGTTCTTAGAGACATGGTATATTTATGTCATGAGGAGGACCTTCGTCCGTACTGGTGCTGGGGTGGAGAGTACTTCCATCTAAGGGAGATAGGGTGCGAGGAGCACCTGGACAGATATCAAAGGGAACACCGGGATAACCTCCGCCTCCACTGACTGATGTCAGGTAGGAATCTCCGTGGAAGATTCCGGAGAGGGTAGGACCTCCAATGGAGTTCATAAGATATGGGGTATGACCTCCATGCATGTTTCCCCTGGTAACATTAGAGCGAGGAGGGTACTTGTACCGGTCAAACCAAGCACAGATAGGACCTCCATGCTTGGTGTCAAAGATGTGAGACTGACCTCCAATATTCGGATTGTTAAGGCGAGGAGGACTTTCGTTGGATGCTATAAGGAAATGGGGGAGTCCCCCATGTTGGAGATTGATCGTATGTGTAAAATCTCCACGTAGGTGGCCTATTGAAGGAGGAATGACCCCATACCTGATGTCATGAGCATGGAAGAGGCATTCGTACGAAGTTTTGTTGTCCTGGGGAGCACCCTCATTTAGATTGAATGTGGCTCAAGGAGGACCTCCACGCCATGTTTTGAAGTGGGGAGGACCTGTGTTCTCCATGGTGGTGGTATGGGGAGGACCTCCTTATTGGGTGTTGTCGCCACAGTTCAGTCCAGGACGGGTGCTCCCTGTATCGGCAACCAAGAGAGTCGACCCTGCCTGCCTATGGGGCGGTTTGGGCCTCGATCCGGGCTGGCTGTATGAGGGCCCCTGCTCATCATAGATAGGGGGTTGATGATATACATCGGTGGTGGTCTGAGCCGTGGTAGTTGCTGTCATTGATGCCCCTTGGGGGAATCCTTCTTGGCTTGCGCCCGGTGCTGGCAACAGGTCTGTCAGACTGGGGCAGGTAGTGCAGGCGCATATCTTACCTACTCCTCGAACGGTGGGGCCAGGTGGTGGCACTGGCACAGCCTGGTGGGGGCCCTCCATGAGAATCCCTAAAGAGGGATCCCGACCAGGCTGGCCTGGACATACCTAACCTCATCGTCATAGGGGAGGGAGTCATCAAAACGTTCTAGGGAGAGGCTCCCGAAATGGTTGTACGCTAGAATGGGGAGTAGTGGCTCCCTACATTGCCCTTGGGCGAAGTAGTGTTGAGGAGGCATTGACACCTCTAAATCCTGGTGGACAAAAACATGAGTTGGGATAATCCCCTCCTCCTCATATCAACAGACGAGGTCATTTATCACCCTTCACTGAACAAATTCAGACGAAGATATGGGGCATGTGGGGCTATCAGATTTGGACTTGGAGATTGTGACAGAAGTGGTGGATCCACATGGGACTACCACATTGACATTTCCCCTGCCCCTGCGTCTGTGGATGGGCGATGATTGGTTTCATGTTGTTGCAGCTTGGGTCTTGTAATGAAGGATGATTAAACCATTAGTGATTCAAAAAGGAAATCATCACCCTATGACCCATCACTATTACCTCTTCCATGGATTGTAAGATGTATCAATGGTGAAAACATTGCCCATTGAGATTTACAATGTTTTAACTACCCCGACGTCAGGTGAGTTTCACGCCCATCCTGCTGTTTGCTTTGCCGGACCCGACACTGGATTACTGGATCATGTGACAGGCTAGTCCATTGATATCTCGAATGCTACAAATCTTCACATTGAGGAGAAAAAAATCACATCGGGTTCACCATTTCTGTATCTGATGCTTTCACATGGCACAGATCTGTCTGTTGAGGACGCGCTGTTTGTTTCCCCGCATTCCTTTTTTTAAAGGGGGGCATCATCCATCACTTATTTAGGGAAGTTATCTCATTGATCAATATCTGTTGATTGAATGCAGGTTCCTTATTTCATGGATTCCTCCCCAGAACTCGTTACCTAGTCCGAGTCTCCCTTATAGAATTATGACGTTGTTCATTAAACTCTTCCAAGTGCCATGTCTTTATGGACATCAGTATATTACACTGCATCTGTCAAGACATTCCAAGGGGTACGGTTACGGAAGCAACCTTTGGTAGGGGGAGTAGTCACACTGGACATCACTGGCGGGTCTGGACACTGAAAAATTTTCCTGTCTGTGTTTCTTTCCCTAATTATTGGGCTTCTTGAGGGCGTGATATCCAATGGTTTCCCACATCAAAATGCAGGGAATTGTATTCCATAGGCAGGTCTTTAAGGTTTTCCTCAGCTTCCCATGTTTAACACAAGGTATGCCGCGAGATTAACGTCTAGTGGAGACAAATAGAACTAACCAGAACAGAGAAGCGAGTTGATCAGATGGGTGAAACCCCTATAGGGAACAATGATGCTAGTACTAATGCAGGGTTAGTCACTCGGTTGCTGCTATGTGCAGTGATGAGGTGAATTGTCATGATCCCACAAGGATATGGTGTCTGAGGTTTGAATAAGGATTGATGACGGAGTGTTGAATGATGTACTGGGGGAATGAGAAGGAACTACCATGAATGTGATGGTAGTATGGGGCTTGATCCTCGTAGAAACATCCTGCATAGCCCTGTTCTAGAGAATCAATGTCCACGTAGTTCTCCGGGGTGATGGGACACCTAAGGATACAACTCGTATGGATGAGACTTAGAGGAAGTGGTACCTCTATGTTGGGACATGGCCTTCTCGAAATAGATAGGATCTATGGAAAGTCCAATATGAGACATGGGTTATGGGATTGAATGTCAGAGGTATGTACTACGTACCTTGCATTGGAAAGGATCAATGTCCACGTAGTTTAGTATGGGGCATAAAATCGGGGTGTACGCAGAGGAAAGCGACTCAATAACATGATGTGGCTTACACGTGGTTAGCAGCTCAAGGTTGGTCTGATGCTCAACGGGCAGACCAGAGATTTGGTACCCATCAAAGGGTACTAAAACAACATAACATCGAGTGGGAAACCCAATTTATTACCACTAGTTGGAGTTGACAATGGCTTACTGTCGATCAGGGAACATGAAGGCTTACCGTCGATTGGGGAAGATAAAAGAATAACACTGACTGGGGTACAATTTAGTGTCATGTGGTACTAAAAGCGGCATATAGTTTAACGTCATGGAAGACGGGGGTGGACTGATGTAAATTATTTGGGACCAATGGTAGTTGTGCTTGATTCTCGGGTAGGCGTTCTATGTACCACGCCTTTGCAAGGATCAATGGCCATGTAGTTCAGGAGAGGTGTTGTTGAATGGACGTGATGTGGTCGGGGCCAATGGATGTTGGGACAGAACTTCATGGAGGCCTCCAACGTACCCTGCCATGGAAAAGATAAAAGTCCACGTAGTTTGGGAGAGGTGTTTGGGGATGACACTCTAGGGAAGACCAGAGAGGATTTCATGGTCGATGCTTACTCTAATCCCATGTGAGTCATGTTCAGTGTGAGAAACAATAGGCAGCAAATACTTGACGATCAAGTCTCGAAAAAGGAATATGTGGGAAGTCAAACAGGGGTTACATGTTGTTGGATGCCCAAAAAGGAAACAGGGGCTTATGCGTGGTTCACGGCCCAAAGATGAAACAAAGCCTTATGTGTGGTTTGCAGCCTAGGGAGATGATGATTGGGACATAGTCTAGGATGGAGGCCCCAGTTGGGACAAATACCAATGGGAGATGGATTTGGATCAGAAGAGAGGAGGGTTCTGGTGCCCAACCCCCTCTCTAGCCTTTGGTATCAAAGAAGATATGAAGAGGAGAGATGATGAATCCTACAAAAATTCTAGGTGATTACACCAAATGGTTTCCCTTACTTGTAGATAGAATCCACTCCAACAAAGAGGATTTCATTCCATGTGATGAAGATGTCACTATCATAGAGATGAGTGGGAATTGAGAATGTCCGAGATGGGGATTCTTGTATAGAAGGCACAAGGTGAGGACACACTTTAACTCATGTCCAGAGGACAATGACTCTTGGCAGTTTAACATCATGTATCAGGGATGAGTCGGCTTCACTCCTCACCCATATGACTTACATAACTGGCACACTTTAACCCTTGCTGAAGGGAAGGCACCATTATTGTTTGGAATGGGGTTGTCATGGAGTGATCCATTGAGGGGACCACGTTAACATGACTATGCAAATAAGAAATTGCTGTTAGAAATCTTATGTAATGAAGCATGAGGTGAAGCAACGCAATGAGAAATAATGCTTAAGGGACATTAAAATCACTATGTGAAAACCATGAGGGTCGCACGAGAAGAGAACACGCGACACAGGTGCGTTGCACATAATTGGGGCTCAAACATGGTTCCTTAAGTTAAGTACGACCCATGGAGAGCACAATGAGAGATATGCGCAAGATGAGAGGTTCCAGGAAAGATGGAAGGGTTGCGCACAAACTTGAAGGGTGAGCAAATAATGAAATGTTGTGTACTGGATGGAATGGTTGTGCACAAAAGAAGTCTGATGTAGTGGAATTTTGCGCTCAAGAGGGAAATTTTGTGCGCAAATGACTTGTGTAAAATGATATGGATGATGATCATGCCCACGAGGGACCACCCGAAGGAGGACCATTGGGTAACCTCCCATGCGAGATCCAATACCTTGATTCCATATCTTTTTTCACGCGGTCACGGAAGAGGTTCCTTTCACGCAGCAGAGCATCAATTATTCTTCTGTCACCATCCTCAAAGGGTGGAGGGTATGCTTCATTTTATAGTTGATGTCCTCAGAAGTGGCGCACAAGGGGAACTATGTGAAAACAACTGTTTGACGTTGCATTGGGCAGACAAGGGTTTGCATGCCGGAGGAATGTTTGTCCGCCCCTCGGACTTTTGCATGCTGGTTCCATAGGCGGTTTCTGGGGGGTCGTCATGGAAGCCTTCCTTTGACGTCGCATTTGGCGTGCTATATTTTTCGTTTTCTCCGAGTACCTTTGTGCTTGGGCCTTAACTGATTTTCAAGCACATCGGCGTGCAAAGGGCCCTTTGACGTCACATTTGGCGGGAAAGTGTTTCCGCGCAGTGAGGAGTGTTGCACGCAACTCCACGCTCTAGCACACCAGCACCTATGGTGGTTTAAGAGGGGTTTCCGCAAAATCTCTCCTTTGACAGCGCATTGGTGTGCAAGGTTTTTCTTCCCATAGGGACTTTTGGGCACATCCCTTGAATCTTGCATGCACCTACCTCCTGGGTCGCGGAATCTCTTCGTTCTCTTCCAAATACACTTGTTTCTCTTTATCATCCCGACTCTGGCCCTATCCTAAATTCAGTTTCAACAACCTCATAAATAAATTCCAAATACATAGACATGTGTAGTTTTGTATCACTAATGATGATAGATAATTTGGGGTTAACTCTAGAAAATTTGTCTCTACATGATGGAATATGATCATTGTAACGACCCAAACTTTTATTAAGGAAAATTCCTCTAGATCTAATAAAACGTCTTATTATGAAAAATGGTTATATTAAACATATTCACATCATTGGTTTTATGATTGTAGATTATAACATACCATTGTGAATTGTTATTGTTTCCAATATTACATTTGAACATTTATCACATGATTAGTATAAATATAAAGCATTAACAAATACAATATACTTAGAAAAAGGAAGTGATGGCCTCATCCAGTAGAGTTGCTTCATATGATGATCAATATTAATACCTCAAAAAAGAGGTAGTGTCACAAGGATTATCTCTTGACCAAGACCAAGACGAGGATCAACACATTAAGCTTGAACGAATATTCCTACGATAGATGTGTATGTTAATAGAGACTACCACTCGAGAAATGTTATATGAGTCCCCAATAGAGTCTGTCACCATCTTGCACCTCACCCTTAGGTCTTATTTTGTGTTATAAGGGGTAATTTATAAATTCCATATCATTATGATTATGTTTATTATTTTTTAAGAATGAATTTACATTCATTTTATTATTGTTACTTTGTAAATAGATTTTAAAAAAATAGTTTTATAATAAATATTCAATAAATAAATATGTTTTGATGAATTACTGGACTATTGATTTATAAAATATTTTAAGAATATATTATTATTACAGATTAAATTATAATTAAATATAAATTATCATATAATGTTTTTGTATACAATTATTTTATTTTTTTGGTTTGAAAATGGGTTTTGTCAAAACCCATGAATTATCAATAAATGTCAGTTCTTATTTGAAAAATGAAAATGAACATTTTTAGAAAATTATTTAGATAAAATGAATATTATTTTTTGAATTAGGATGTCGAAATTATACAACGGTGAATTTTTCCTAATTTTCTAAGATAGTAGAATTTTAGGGTAAAAATTAAACACCGTTTAAATATATAATGTGTTTTATGATATAATAAAGTCCCAATAGTGATGTAATGAAATACTATAAATTGGGTTTTCGGCCAAAATATGTTTTACCTATAAAATAAAGTGATTTTAGATTTGTTGGATTTATTTTACAAAGCCTTAGTGGACCATCCATGACTTATAAAACATTTTATCATTTTACAATGATTTCCTTGAGAGTGTGACTGACCTCCACAAAAAAAGAGAAATGTTTTACTATTTTCGTCCATTTTTCTTATAAAATAAAATTTTCCACTCCCCTTTTTCTAAAACCATGGGAAAAAACCTTGGGGTAGTTTTTTGGTTTTGATTAGTTTAATATTTAGTGTCCAAACCTAAATAATAAATAATTCTGTCTCTTTTTCTGTATAAAACCACACAAGCTCCCACTTCTCCTCACACAATACATTTGGAGGATGTCCCTACTTTGACCTCATCTCTCTAGAATCCTCCAAAGGCATCCCATGCTCCCACAAAGCCTCTCTCATGTCTATCCCAATCCTTTGGGACCACACATCCAAGAAAGGCATTTCTTCCTTTCTCATTTTTGTCCAAATTTATTTATGTTTTTATACACTTAAATTATCAATTTAAAATGTTGGGGTATGATTTTTCATCTCCCCATACTTCCCTCCTTATATTTATATGACTGTATGCCTCTTTCTCTCTCATTCGTTACTCCCATGTACACCTGTTACCATGCTGAAATTCCAAAATGGATTTATCTCTTCTCATTCACATTCATTAAATTATTTAATATTATGAATATAAATTCCTTTACATATGTTGGGATATTATGTTCTATAATCCTATTACTATAAATTTCATTTATAAATGACGAGTCACCCCTTTCTCTCCAATCAACCCAATTTATGATTTCTATTTGACGTCTTTATGCTGCAAACGTTTCCCTTTCCAAAATCATCGTGTAAGTGAATTCCATACAAATTTATCTCTCTAGGGTATTCAGCTTTATGCACATAAACTTATTCATTATATAGTTTCACTTATGTATTCCATGTTCATTTATCATTGAATAAATGATTATGTTGAACGATTCTGTGTTATTTGATCCATGTGGCAAACATATGAATGAAATGAAATGTTTATAAAGGGTATGCCCTGATAGTTCTCCAACGCATTGGGCGAAGAATAGTATTACTATATTCCATGTAAAATTAGGGATTACTCATTCTAATTCATGTGAAATGAGGATTTACTCTTTCTAATTCATGTGAAATGAGGTTTTACTAATGCTCCAATATAAATGAGCCTTGACTCATGATAATATCATGTTAAATATTGTTGCCACATCCCCATGTCATGAAAATCATTATATATCATTACATTATGTTCATGTTTCTCTTATGAAGCATTCATATGACTATTTCATAAACTATATTTTATTCTTTATGTTATGCCTTCATTACAACCATATTGGGCTTTCTAGCTCATCTTTTTCTTATGTATTTCCTCAGGTTAACCCATAAAATGTTAAGTATAAATGAATGTTGTGTTCATGTAAAAATGTTTTTCCATAAAGATGTTGAATTTTATGTCTAAAATTATGATATGAAATTCATAACATCCCAACAAACTAAACCTCTCAATCCTCAATGTTTCATTAAGTGCTTGTTTATGTAATAAATTATGTTTAATTTTGTAATAAAGATAAGGGTTTTTTATAAGGACCTACCCTTAAAGCTTACTCAATCTTGAGTTATTACAATATTACACATTAAGGATCTTTTCGGGTTTAGATTTTTAGAAAATTACATCATAAAACTTGCATTACATTCCACATATAAACAAAGTGGTTACATAAAGATAGTATTCTTCTTTCCCATCAATGAAAACATATTTAAAATAAAACATGGATTCTTTATTGACACTTCCTTGACACTATCATCATATCATGTACCTTTCTGTTGACCTGTGAAAAACATTTCAAAAAAACTTGGGATGAGAATAAAAATCTCAGTAAGGGATATAAAAATATGGAAAGGAAACATGGGTACATATATACATAAGAAATAAATCATACTTTACCCATAAAACATAAGCACTTTAACATACCTCATCAAATCATGAATAAATCATAGAAATCATAAGATATAAAGGTAACATGAGGCATTCATAACATTCTTACGTAGAGAGCAACCCTCTTGGTTACGTTTGGAATACCCATCATAGTATATTCCCTAAATCGCTTCGGAGAAACCTTAACGTTTCACTCCTTCGCGTTACCCAATGCATTGGAGAGCTATATCGGTCTCACCCGCCCTTATTTTATCACGGAACCACCCGTCTTCATAATAATTCCCAAGAACCACAACATAATCATATCACATAAAACATGCATAAAGGAAACATAACATTTCCACCTTTCAATCACAAGATATCAATACAACACATTGATATAAAAACATTATGAAAACCATTTTCAATACCAAAATTAATGAAATGTAAAACATGGTATTTATATATCTTTTAAAAAAAAGGTATGTCTTATAGAGGAAGCCGAAACTCAAATAATGATCACAGTGGCAGAGAAGTCGTTCTCACCGCATACGTACGACAAAAATATTCCCTTTTGTCGTTTAGTAAACGCTTTGTATAAACAATATTCCTTTTTAATAAATGTAAAATCCAAAGGGGGTTATACACCGTATAAAAGAAGGTTGTGTATAAAACAAAATATTCCTCAATGAAAGGAGATTGAGACGAAGTCCCATACCTCGGGTTCGACTTGACACGATCGTTCTTTAATGTCCTGAATAATAAACTTGAGTTAATTTCTACTTGATTAGGAACCTTTTTCAAGTTCATTATTCCTTTTATATCACTTATTTCCATGTCATGAACTCTATGTAATTATTTAAGTTAATAACGGTCGTTTTAACGATCATTGGTACTTGAGTCAAAAAATAAACCCTTTATAATTAAAAGTTGTTCATGTATCCATAATATCCAGAATTATAATCATGATTTATATATCATATATATCCAGTATATACATGGATTTATAATATTACATAATCATTTATATGTAAGAAATGAAATGCACCGTTCATGGAGACGGTAAGCCGTACGTACGCATGAACACAACTTTCATTTCTATTTCGTATTTTATAGAACAGAATCATAATGATATAAAGGTATATTATAATTCCAGTACAATATCATATATAATATCATAGTTCCATCCTTTATATGTCCCACATATGGTATTTAATGAATCAAATCACTTTGAGGCGGCGGTAGTCCGCACTTCCTTAAATGAAGATATCACGTTTACCCATAATGGAAACCATAAAGGTATGAACAAAATGAAAAATACAGAAGCTTAATTAAAATATAAACATATTATATATCATATATAAATACAGTTTCATCTTAATGGACACCTTTGTAGGTGTTAATAGAATGTTGAACAATCATCGTTTCGGGAGGCATAAATTCACCATCCACAGAAACAGTATGTTCTTTAACCATTAGATGTAGGTGTGTGTAAGTGTAGCTCGAATAATTCTTAAAAAAACATCCTATTATATTGAATATATTGTAATTGTTACAAAATAAATGAATAAAAATAGTTTATGGGGTTGGAGAAGCAAAATAAAACAAAAGGACTCAAGTGAAGACATTATCTTAAAATCGGGTAACTCCCTTTGGTTTGATCTCAAAGGCTTCCTTGGGAAGACTTATGCCCAAATTGAGGCTTTAAAGAGTAATATAGGGATGTGGAGAGACAAAATGGTAAGGGGTTTTCCGAGCCAAAGGCTTTGGGAGTGTGGGTATGGTGGTAGAGGTGGGGGCCTTTTATAAGAGGAGAGGAGGGGCACTCTTGGAAGGTAAAGAAATGACACGTTATTTTATAATGGTATTCGGATTTATGAGTTCCCACATTGATTTGTTTCGAGGATAAGGTGCTAAGGGGTCTAAATCCACCCATCCAATAGGTTTTGGCCATGTGTAGGTCTTAGATTTTACATTATCTTTCCATTTTATTTAAATCGTTAAATAATGAGGTCATCACTGCATCATCATGATGTCATAAATAATTTAATTTATTTAATGGATAAAAATTATAAAATAAATACTATTATGTAGGAAATCTTTTTATCTTTCTAATTAATATTTATAGTAAAACATCTGACTTGTATAACACCATGTAATTTTTTTTTAGTAAAACACTTCATGTGTGTGTCATTTTTACTTTAACATTAAATAAAAAGTTATTTATGTCATTTCCCAACCAAAGTGGCTCCATGGGGTCCCCAAGTTGACCCATGGCTTTTCTTGGTTGTCCATAACACATCCAATAAGGGTAGGACATGTTTTAAGGTATTTTCATTTTATTATAATATCATATTTGCCTTAAATTGCACTAATTACCTCTAATCGCGATTAAGAACATAAAAGTTACTATTCACCAAAAAAATATTTTAATCTCATTGAACCACATTTTACTTCTTAATAACAACCATGTATGTAGGATTTTTGAAATTCAAAACACAGAAGTGGTAAAATTTCATTTAAACGATAAATCAGTTTTTATAAGTACCACTTAGTGGTTTCACTATTCATCAAAAATTGAAGTTTCTCAGAAAAATACCAAAACTTCACCCTAAGCTATATTTGATATTCCTAATTCAAAAATGAAGTCCATTTTACAAAATTCACAACATATAAGTTGCATTAATTAATTTAATAATTAATTCCCGCTGTCAGAGCAAATAGCGTGTTTTTATGAAACAATAATTATCAAAAGATTGACACTAGTTAAGTCCGATTTCAAAGTGAAATTAATTCAAACGACCACTATTGGATTTAATGGTAAAAATATATTATAATTTCACTTTAAAACCAATTCAAAAGATAATCTAATCATCTTAAAAAATTATATTAAAAAGAGGTTTTGAATTAAAATACAACATTTTACATTATTCATTAAAAAATGAACTTTATCGGAAAGATACCAAAAATTTACACAAAGTAAATTTTGATGTCCCGATTCTAAAGAAGAGTTATTTTTTGTCCAATAGAATTTATAATATTGATCAAAACTATATTTAATGATGGTTTGCCGTCAAAAGGTGATAAGTGGACCTTTCGTGAAAATTAGAGTATATAAGCCTAAAATTGAATTCTTTTCGTATTTTAAGCCTTTATCCTTTATTTGATAAATCTAAAAACATTTAAAAAACATATATAATCATATTTTAGTTATTTCTATCCTTTCTCGCCAGTACAACTTCTACGTGTTAACTAACATTTAAAATAATATTATTTTATTACTAGTGTGCAATGTACGATTTCAACGAAACTCTTTGTTGCGTATCGGGTACGCTATCGAACATAGCAACCCCTTTAAAGTAAAATTAATATTTAATTCGTTAATATTAATAAATATGAAAATTCTTTATTCTTTATTTACCTAGGATGTTACATCCTTCCCCCCTTTTGGAAATTGTGTCCTCGCAATTTTATTCACTTATCAAAATAAGTGGGGGTATTTATCCCTCATAGCATTTTCCGATTCCCACGTTGCCTCTTCAACCATTCGGTTTTTCCACAAAACCTTTACCTGGTGGATTACCTTATTTCGTAACACTTTCTCCCTATGGTCAAGAATCTGGAACGGTTGTTCCTCATAAGATAGGTTCTCTTCCGGTTGAACTACCTCTGGACTCAAAACATGAGATGGATCTGGCATATACTTTCTCAACATCGAAACGTGAAAAACATTGTGTACCTGAGATAAACTCAGAGGTAAAGCCACCCGGTATGCAACTGATCCAACTCTCTCCAGAATTTCATTTGGTCCAATGAACCTTGGACTCAGCTTTCCTTTCTTACCAAATAGAATCACACTTTTCCATGGTGAGACTTTGAGAAAAACATGATCACATACCTCAAAAGTTAGATCCTTCCTCCTGCTGTCTGCATAACTCTTCTGCCTACTCTGAGCTATTCTCATGTGTTTCTGAATCAGCTGAACTTTTTCTTCCATCTCTTCTACCAATTCTGGTCCCATCAACTCCCTTTCACCCACTTCATCCCAGAAAGCTGGAGTTCGATACCGCTTTCCATATAACGCCTCAAATGGTGCCATCTGTATACTAGAATGAAAACTGTTATTATATGAAAATTCAACCAAAGAAAGATGTTGGTCCCAACTTCCCTGATAATCCATCGAACAAACTCGTAGCATATCCTCCAAGGTCTGAATTGTTTGTTCTGAATGCCCATCTGATTGAGGATGAAATGCTATACTAAAATTTAATTCAGTACCCAACGACTTCTGAAGGCCTTTCCAAAAGTCAGAAGTGAACTTGGGATCACGATCAGATGCAATGGAGAGGGGAACTCCATGTAACCTGACTATCTCTTTATGATTCAAACGGGAAAGTTGATCTAGGTAAAAAGTATCTCGTATATCAAGGAAATGAGCAGATTTTGTCAAGCGATCAATAATAACCTAGATTGCATTATTACCTCGAGATGTCTTCGGTAATCCCACAACAAAGTCCATGGATATATTCTCTCATTTCCACTCTGGCACTGGTAAAGGCTGAAGCATCCCTTTCGGTAACTGCCGCTCTGCTTTAACCTACTGACAAGTCAAACACTTCATAGTAAAATCAACAATATATCTTTTCATTCCATCCCACCAGTAATACTCCCGCAGATCTCTGTACATCTTAGTACTGCTAGGATGAACTGAAAATGGAGAACTATGAGCTTCACATAACAACTCTCTCTTCAACTGTGAATCACAAGGCACACACAATCTCTTCCCAAATCTCAAAACACAATCATTATCAATGTTGAATTCAGGCAACTTACCTTTCTAAACCAGCCCTACCTTTTTCTGCAACTCACTGTCTTCCCTCTGTGCTTGCTTGATTCTGTCTGATAGAGATGATCTCACTGATACCTGAAACAAAACAAAATAACTTCCTGCACCAACAACTTCTATACCAAAGTTTATCAAATCCTTAACCAAAGGATCACGTTCCAAACACAACATTGCTAATGAAGCATTACTTTTTTTGACTCAAAGATTCAGCCACTTTATATGCTTTTCCCGAATGGTAATGAATTGTACAATCATAATCCTTGAATAATTCCAGCCATCTCCTCTGTCTCATGTTTAACTCTTTCTGAGTTAATATATACTTTAAAATTTTGTGATCAGTATTTTTTTCACACTTTACTCCATACAAATGATGCCTCCAAATTTTTAAAGCGAAAACAACAACAGCTAATTCCAAATCATGTGTAGGGTAATTTAACTCATGAGTTTTCAACTATCGTGAAGCATAAGAAATTACCTGATCATTCTGCATTAGGACGCAACCATGTCCTTTCAATGAAGCATCACTGTAGATAACAAACTCACGATTCCGGGAAGGTAGTGCCAAAACTGGAGCATTCACCAATCATCTTTTCAATTCCTAAAAACAATCATCACATTCTTTTGTCTAGATAATCGTAACACCCTTCCGAGTTATCTTAGTCATTGGACTAGATAACTGTGAAAAATTTCTTACAAACCTTCGATAATAGCCTGCCAAACCAAGGAAGCTACAAATCTCAGTTACATTTGTGGGTCTTGGCCTGTCTTCCACAAATTTTGTTTTTGCAGGATCAACAGTTATCCCATCTTTAGAAACAATGTGACCAAGGAAAGAAATTTTTTGCAACCAAAACTCACACTTGCTGGATTTTCCATATAGTTTCTTTTCTTTTAAGGTTTGCAAGATAAACGTTAAATGTCTTTCATGCTCCTCTTTACTTTTAGAAAACACCAAAATATCATCAATGAAAACCACCACAAACCTATCCAAGAACTCATGGAAAATTATATTCATTAAGTCCATGAATACAGCAGGTGCATTGGTTAGCCCATAAGGCATTAATACAAATTCATAATGGCCATATCTTGTACGGAATGCGGTCTTCGGAACATCTGCTTCCTTTCCCTTCAGCTGATGGTACCCCGATCTCAAGTCAATCTTTGAAAAATACTGAGCTCCCTGGAGCTGATCAAACAAATCATCGATATGGGGAAAAGGATATTTGTTCTTAACAGTGATGTTATTCAAGGCTCTATAATCAATGCAAAGTCTCATTGAACCATATTTATTTTTAACAAATAAAACATGAGCACCCCATGGTGATGTTCTAGGATGAATGAAACCTTTCTCTAATAAGTCTTGCAATTTCTCCTTCAACTCTAAAAGTTCAATTTGAGCCATTCGATAAGGGGGTTTTGAAATTGGCTTAGCATCAAGAACTAAGTCAACAGTAAACTCAACTTCCCGATCTGGTATTATTCCAGGAAACTCATTAGGAAAAACATCAGGATACTCATTTACCACTGGCATATCATTAATCTAAACAGTTCCTTTATTTTCAACGATGTGTTCAAGGTAACATTCATTCCAATATTTTACAAGTTTCTTGGCCTCTTGATACGTTATCAACAGTAAGGGTTCATTATTGTACACAAAATGAAAGTATTTCTGAAAAGAAACTTCTTTATCTCTACATTCAATCATAGCATGGTAAATAGAGAGACAATCCACACCCAGGATAACATCAAAATCTACTAGAGGTAGAACAATAAGGTTTGCAAGTAGGTTCTTTCCACAGATAAGGATAGGAAGATTATTATAAATTCTTTTTGCCTCAACATTTCCCCCAGGTGTTTTTACCAAATTTTCAGGAGTCATTTCTTCAGATGGTATCCCCATTTTACTAGAAAAGGTTTAAGAGATGAATGAATGTGTAGACCCCGAATCAAACAACACACTGGCATAATCTGAAAAAACAAACAAAGTACCTGATACAACTTCATTTGATGGCCCGACATCTGCTGAAGTAGTTGCAACGGATTTCACCACCCCTTTCTGCTTGTAGTCTAACTGCTTCCCATCCCTCAAGATCTTTGTCGGACACTCGTTTGCATAGTGAACCATCTCATTGCACTTAAAACATTTCACTAACTGTAAATGAAATTTGGTCTTACCTTCACCTTGATCTTTTTTAGTGCAATAACGAGCCTTATGTCCCATCTTACCACATCGGTAGCACTTTCTAGAATTCAGAAGACATTCCCCAGCATGCCTTTTGCCACATTTATCACAAAATATAAACATAGATTTCTTACCATCAGAAATTTTTGAAGAATTATTCCCTTTCTCCTTCCACCTTGGTCTCTTCTTCTTCTGGTTGTTATAGAACACTTGATCATCGGAAAACTCCATTTCCACCTTCTCATCACATCGAACAAGATTTTCATAAATTTTAAACTCATGAGAAGCTAATGACCTATGATATTTTGGCTTTAATCCTGAGTAAAAACGATTGATTTTACTATCAAGGTCTCGGATAAAATTTGGAGCATACCTTTCCAATCGAGTGAACCTTTCTTCGTAGGTATCCAATGAGTCTTCCTCTTGCCTCAATTCGAATAATTGATTTTCCATCCTAAGTGGAACAGCCTTAGGAAAATAATTTTTAAGAATCATACCTTTGAATTCATCCAAGTCGAGGGAATCAATCTCATCAGTGTCCCTGATATTTTTAACCATCAACCACCACTGATCTGCTTCACCCTCCAAACGGTAAATAGCAAGACTAACCTTTTGATTGTCTGAACACCCCATGACATCGAAAATCTTCTCCAGTGCTTTAATCCACCATTCTTCTAGCACAAGGTCAGATGATCCTCTGAATGATGGGTGATGTTGCCTCCTGAAATGTTCCACCACTGACATGTTCCTCTGCGGTTGATCTGGCTGATCGCGTGTATGGATACCACCGCCATTTATCGCTTGAGTCAACTGCGCCATTACTGCAAAAAACAGTTCAGTTCCAATTCCGACCATCTTAGGATGTTGATTCAGAAGGTTATTTACTTCTGTATTCCTTCCTAGCACTGCTTCCCTATTTCCTCTGCGGAAAACCATTCTGAACAAACATGTCTTAGATGAAGCAACATGGTAATGTTCAAATGTTATATCATTTCAGTCATACCATAAATTAACTTATAATTTAACAATTTTATAACTCCTAAGGTTGTCTAAACCGACCTCTGATACCAACTATAAGGCCCCAGCCTTAAACCTTACTTAATCTTGAGTTATTACAATATTACACATTGAGGATCTTTTCGGGTTTAGAGTTTTAGAGAATTAGATCATAAAACTTGCATTATATTCCACATATAAACAAATTGGTTACATAGAGATAGTATTATTCTTTCCCATCAATGGAAACATATTTAAAATAAAACATTGATTCTTTATTGACACTTCCTTGACACTATCATCATATCATGTACCTTTCCATTGACCTATGAAAAACATTTCAAACAAAGTTGGGATGAGCATAAAAAGCTCAGTAAGGGATATAAAAATATGGAAGGGAAACATGGGTACATATATACATAAGAATGAAATCATACATTACCCATAAAACATAATCACTTTAACATACCTCATCAAATAATGAATAAATCATAGAAATCATAAGACATAAAGGTAACTTGAGGCATTCATAACATTCTTACATAGGGATTAACCCTCTTGGTTACGTTTGGAATACCCATCACAGTATATTCCCTAAATCTCTTCGGAAGAACCTTAACGTTTCACTCCTTCGCGTTACCCAATGCATTGGAGATCTATATCGGGCTCCCCCTCCCTTAGTTTATCACGGAACCACCCGTCATCATAATAATTCCCAAGAACCTCAACATAATCGTATCACATAAAACAAGCATGAAGGAAACATAACATTTCCACCTTTCAATCACAAGATATCAATACAACACATTGATATAAAAACATTATGAAAACCATTTTCAATACCAAAATTAATGAAAAGTAAAACATGGAATTTATTTTTATTTTTAAAAAAAGGTATGGCTTGTAGAGGAAGCCGAAACTCAAATAATGGTCACGGCGGCGGAGAAGTCGTTGTCGCCGCATATATACGACAAAAACATTCCCTTTTGTCGTTTAGTAAACTCTTCATATAAAAAAGATTCCTTTTGAATAAACGTAAAAGTCAAAGGGGTTTATACACCGTATAAAAGAAGGTTGTGTATAAAACAAAATATGCCTCAATGAAAGGAGATAGAGACGAAGTCCCATACCTCGGGTCCGACTTGACACGATCGTTCTTTAATGTCATGAATAATAAACTTGAGTTAATTTCTACTTGCTTAAGAACCTTTTTAAAGTTCATTATTCATTTTATATCACTTATTTCAATGTCATGAACACTATGTAATTATTTAAGTTAATAACGGTCGTTTTAACGATCATTGGTACTTGAGTCAAAAAATAAATCCTTTATAATTACAAGTTGTTCATGTATCCATAATATCCAGAATTATAATCATGTATCATATATATCTAGTATATACATGCATTTATAATATTACATAATCATTTAGAGGTAAGAAATGAAATGCACCGTTCATGGAGACGGTAAGCAGTACGTACGCATGAACGCTACTTTCATTTCTATTTCGTATTTTATAGAACAGAATCATAATGATATAAAGGTATATTATAATTCAAGTATAATATCATATATAATATCATAGTTCCTTCTTTTATACGTCCCACATATGGTATTTATCGAATCAAATCACTTTGAGGGGGCGGTAGTCCGCACTTCCTTAAATGAAGATATCACGTTACCCATAATGGAAACCATAAAGGTATGCCCAAAATGAAAAATACAGAAGCATAAGGAAGACATAAACATATTATATATCATATATAAATATTTTCATCTTAATTTCCACCTTTGAAGGTGCTAATAGAATGTTGAATAATCATCGTTTCGGGAGGCATAAATTTACCATCCACAGAAACAGTATGTTTTTCAACCATTAGATGTAGTTGTGTGTAAGTGTAGCATGAATACTTATTACAAAAACATCCTAGTATATTGAATATACTGGAGTTGTTACAAAAGAAATGAATAAAAATAGTTTAGGGGGTTGGAGAAGCAAAATAAAACAAAATGACTCAAGTGAAGACATTACCTTAAAATAGGGTAACTCCCTTTGGTTTGAGCTCGAAGGCTTCCTTGGGAACACTTGTGCCCAATGTTAGGCTTCAAGGAGTAATATAGGGATGTTGAGAGAGAAAATGGGCAGGGGTTTTCTGAGCCAAAGGCTTTGGGAGTGTTGGTAAGGAGGTAGAGGTGGGGGCCTTTTATAAGAGGAGAGGATGGGTACTCTTGGAAGGTAAAGAAAAGTCACTTTATTTTAAAATGGTGTTCGGATTTAAGAGGTCCCACATTGATTTGTTTCGAGGTTAAGGTGATAATGGTTTTAAATCCACCCATCCAATAGGTTTTGGCAAAGTGTAGGTTTAGATTTTACATTATCTTTCATTTTATTTAAATCGTTAAATAATGAGGTCATCGCTGCATCATCATGATGTCATAAATAATTTAATTTATTTAATGTCTAAAAATTATAAAATAACTACTAAGATGTAGGAAATATTTTTATCTTTCTAATGAATATTTATAGTCAAAAATCTGACTTGTATAACCCCATGTAAAAATTGTTTTAGTAAAACACCTCATGTGTGTGTCATTTTTACTTTAACATTAAATAAAAATTTATTTATGTCATTTCCCAACCAAAGTGGCCCTATGGGGTCCCCAAGTTGACCCATGGCTTATCAATGTCGTCCATGACACATCCAATAAGGGTAGGACATGTGTCAAGGTATTTTCATTTTATTAAAATATCATTTTTGCCTTAAATTGCACTAATTACCTGTAATCGCGATTAAGAACATAAAAGTTACTATTCACCAAAAAAATATTTTAATCTCATTGAACCACATTTTACTTCTTAATAACAACCATGTATGTCATAATTTTGAAATTCAAAACATAGAATTGGTAAAATTTCATTTAAACGAAAAATTAGTTTTTTTAAGTACCACTTAGTGGTTTCACTATTCATCAAAAATTAAAGTTTCTCAGAAAAATACCAAAACTTAAACCTAAGCTATATTTGATATTCCAAATTCAAAAATAAAGTCCATTTTACAAAATTCACAACATATAAGTTGCATTAATTAATTTAATAATTAATTCCCGCTGACAGAGCAAATAACGTGTTTTATGAAACAATAAGTATCAAAAGATTGACACTAGTTTAAGTCCGATTTCAATGTGAAATTAATTCTAAAGACCACTATTGGATTTAATGGTAAAAATATATTCTAATTTCACTTTAAAAACAATTAAAAAGATAATCTAATCATCTTAAAAAATTAGATTAAAAAGAGGTTTTGAATTAAATTACAACATTTTACACTATTCATTAAAAAAATGACCTTTATCGGAAAGATACCAAAAATTTACACAAAGTAAATTTTGATGTCCCGATTGTAAAGAAGAGTTATCTTTGGTCCAATAGAATTTATAAGATCGATCAAAACTATATTTAATGACGGTTCTCCATCAAAAGGTGATAAGTGGACCTTTCGTGAAAATTAGAGTATATAAGCCTAAAATTGAATTCTTTTCGTATTTTAAGCCATTATCCTTTATTAGATAAATTTAAAAACATTTAACAAAAATATATAATCATATTTTAGTTATTTCTATCCATTCCCGCCAGTACAACAGCTACGTGTTAACTTACATTTAAAATAATATTATTTTATTACTAGTGTGCAACGTACGATTTCAATGAAACTCTTTGTTGCGTATCGGGTACGCTATCGAACATAGAAACCCCTTTAAAGTAAAATTAATATTTAATTCGTAAATATTAATACATATGAAAATTATGTATTCTTTATTTACCTAGGATGTTACATTTTCATAGTTGGTATTAGAGGACAGTTTTAGTTATTTTTTGTATTAGGATAAGAAAACCCTACTAAGAGCCTTAGGGGTAAGAATAAGTATAATAGAAACATCCAAAATTTTTGGTGAGTATAGAGTCAGTGGTTTATCAATAAAGTAAATCCATGTATGGATATGAACATGTAGAGGTGGATTTGGCACATATATATCTAGGGGTAAAACCAGAAAACACCACTTTGAGCTAGACTCGAACAATAACTGGTGCACGAAAAGGGACTTGTTGTACACTTGGTTATGAAACCCCCAAGGGATATGCTTTTGTAAACTCATAAGCATAGTATGAACCATTACTAAGTGAATAAAAAAATTCCGTTAAGAATATATGTTGGAAAGTAGATCATATATAACATAGATTGAAGCCTATAGATTCACAAGTTAAGGAAATAAATATAATTTATAATTTATCAATTTTTTTATTGTATTCCTCTTTATGTGTTACCCCTTACATTCTTTTTATTCTATCTAATTACTTGTAATAGGAGGACTCATGCTAACAACTGATGTGAAGACCAATGTGATGACTATTTTAATGAGATGCCTAATTTGATGGGAGTAGAAATCATAAACATTTTCATGATACTCTCTAATTTAAATTAATATTTGAGTAGAAACATGGTACAATAAGAATGTTCAACCCCCCCCCCCCCCTAGAACAAGACACAATCGAGAGCTTCAAGATACAAAAGCCTCATATTTTTAAAGGATCATATGATCCCTCAATCTATGAACAATAGATCTACTCCCTTGAAAAGATCACCTCCATCCTTAAATGTTCTAAACATGAGAAGGTTTTTATTGATGCTTATCAGATGGAGGGTGAAGCTGATCAATAATGGACATTGATCATATATACAAATCCTAAAAAAGAGATCAAGGCATTGGAAAGGAAGTATTCCAGAAAAATGTTTTTTTTGTAAATATTTTCCATACACACACTATCTTATGATGGAAATGGACGTACATTCACTCAATCCAAAAATAGGACTAATCCATTGGATTTAATGTGGAAAAAATCACATGGCATTAAAAATACACCTATGTCTTTGTCCATAACCTTGAATTAAAGGATGCTCATTTCTTTTGTGTGATTAAACATCGCCTATAAAAATCTCTATTGATTAGGGACTTTGATAGCTACAATGAAATTGTCTGAGTTTCCCTCAAATTCAAAAAGGAGATCATCAAATCATAGGGGTTTAATGGGGATAAGAACTATATTGTAGACTTTAATTCTGGTTGATCGGTAGATAAATCATATGCTACTACGTAATTCTAGCACCCCACTTGTGAAAGGTACAGATAGAAGAACCAAATAAATTTTCTAAAGGGGACAAGGAAATGAAATTGGTGTGGAAGATAAGGGCACCTAGCCATTAACTAAGGAAAAGAAAAAACCACTGCTGCGACAGAGGAGAGAAACACTCATATGGACCACATCTTAATGTTTATTACTTCAACTACAAATAACTAGGGCACATTGGAAACCAGTTCCCTAAGATAAGGGTTTTTGGTGGCAACCGACAACTTCTAACACAGAAAGAGAGAGATTTATCCATCATTACCTCCAAAACGAACCCATAAAATGATTTGGTGACATGTATGATATATATTAATTCAAGAATAGAAAACTTAATTTTTTATTTTGGTTCTATTAATTGTTTTATATCCCAAATTTTTAGTAGAAAAATCCCAAAACCTCCAAAAATCATGGAATTAAAGTTGTTAGTGAGAATGAGAAATGTCAAATTATTGCATCTTGTGAATATAAAGCCTCCCCTATCATAATATGTGGATTGAACTTCCTATATAACCTCATCATACTCCCACTAGTGAAATTTTATGAAATTATTGGCATGGATTGGATTTACTAATATAAATACAACATAACGTTTAGTGAGGGGCAAATCACTCTTTATATGGAGAATCGACCCTATATTCTATTCATGTGCAAAGATGATGATGTATTTTATTTATAACCATAATCTCAATCATGGATATAAAATATCTATGAGCATGTGTATCTTGTTAAAATGATTTAGTCTAAGGAAGAAACCATCCTTGAATACATGCCTATTGTGAGGTTATTCACTGAAGTGTTTTTCGAGGAATTTCCTGGTCATTCTCCTTCAAGAGATGTTGAATTCTCAATTGATCTTATTCGTGGAGCTTTACCAATATCCAATACTCCATATGGAATGGATATTATGGAAATTAAAAAACTTAAGAAACAACTAAACTAGAATCTATATAAAGGGTTTATACACCCAAGTGCTTCCCCATGGGGTGAAACAATCCACTTTGTCAAGATGAAGGATGGGCCAATGCACATTTTTCACAGAATAACATGAGCTAAAAAATAAAGAAAATGAAAAAATAACATCTACCCTGAATTCATGACTTTTTTGATCAACTTAATAGAGAAAAATACTTCTCCAGGGTTGATTTATGTTTGGGATATTACCATTTAATGGTGAATAAAGAGGATACACAAATGATTACCCTGTAAAATTTGTTGTTATCTTTATAGAAAATATTCTAATATTCTCCAAAACCAATGATAATCATGAGGATAATCTATGAATTGTACTTGAGACCTTGCGATAGAATAAGCACTCTACAAATTATAGAAAGTGTGAGTTCTAGTTGAAGTAAGTCTCATTCTTGGGGTATATCATCACAAGCAATGAGATATATGTGGATCCTTCTAAGACTACTGCAATTGATGAATGGACAAGGCCAACATTAGTGACAGATATCTGTAGATTCTGGGGGTTATCTAGATATTATCATTGATTTGTGAGAAATTTATCATGATTATCTGACCTAATTACCATGTTATCTTGGAAGGTAGTCTAGTTTTCATGGAGTGATGAATGTGAAGATAACATCATGGAGTTGAAAATGAGGCTTAACAATAGGCTCGTTCTCCCACTACCAATAAGTGGATACCTTTTTGTACTATTCAGTGACACTTCAAAGAAGTTAATGGACTGTATGTTGATAAAAAATGAAAAATTTATTACTTATGATTAATGGAAATTGATGGATCATGAGAAAAACTATCTAACATATGATCTAGAGTTGGTTGCATTAATCTTTACATTATAAATTTGAAGACATTAAATCTTTGGGGATAAGATTGTAATATATACGGATCAAAAAAAACCTCAAGTATATATTCACACAAAAAGAGTCGAACATTCTCTAATGAAGATGGTTGGAGATGATCATAGACTATGACTTCCCAATACATTACCACACTGGGAAAGAGAATAAGCTGGTAGATTATCTATGTAGAAAAGACCCAGCAATTCTATCATTGATGAGAATTGATAAACATACAATGTTCATTGATTTGATGAAGATGGACATAGTAATCATTAAAAAGGTAACATAATCAATCAATTCAAAAAAATTTACTCAGTCATATCTTTTGTAAAGGCTAAAGGATGTTAAAAGGATGATGTTGGAATTTAAAATAATGTGGAAAATATCCAAAAAGGTCAATCCTTAGAGTTCAATGTTAATGATGATGGAATTGTGAGATTTGGGTCATGACTATGTGTTCCATAAAATCTGGAGTTAAATAAAGAACCTTTGGTTGAAGCACATAGTTTTATTTTCTCCGCTCAATTAGGTATAATTTTTTTTATCATGGTCTACAAGAGAATTATTGGTGGGATAACATGTAGAAGGAGATTTTTGAGTATACAACAATGTTCCTGGTATGTCAACAGGTGATGGCTGAAAGGTAGAAGTCTATAAGCAGGATGTAACCATTACCCAAACCAACATGGAAATAGGATAACATCACCGTGGACTTTGTAACCAGACTTCTAAAGACACCCAAAGATACAATGTTATCTTGTTTATTGTGGATCATCTTTCAAAAACAATACACATCGTTGAAATTTTGTAGAATTTATCATTGGATCCACTAGAACGGATATACATTAGAGAAGTTTTAAGGCTACATGGAGTACCACTATCGATTGTATCTGATCGATATCCATGATTCACCAATAAGTTTTGGATGAGTCTCAAACACGCTCTAAATAGTGATCTGTACATTAGTACAACTTATCATCCTCATACTGATTTTCAATCTTAGCAGACTACCCAAAAACATGGGGATATTTTGAGAGAATTATCAATCGACTTCAAAGCAAGATGAGATCAACATCTTCCCTGGGTTGATGTCTCTTACAATAAAAGTTTCCACTCAAGCATCTAAATTTCTCATTATGATGCACTTTATGGGAATAGGTACAGAACACAGTCATGTTGGGATGAAGTTGGGAAAAAAACTCCTACATCCAGAAATGGTCTATGAAATAGTGGAGAAGGGTAAGGCCATCTAGAGACACATTAATGCTACCTAGAGTCAAAAAAAATTCTATGCAGATAATCGTTGACGATACATAGATTTTAATGTTGGAGACATGTTATTCCTTCACATATCACTATGGAAGAGAGTTATGTGATTTGGGAAGAAGGGAAAGATTATTCCAAGGTACGTAGGCCCTTTTGAGATCCTTGACTACATTGTATAAGTGGCCTATCGACTAGTACATCCACCAAAACTATCTAATCTACATGATGTATTCCATGTATCACTCATGAGAAAGTACATACCTTCCCATCACATGTACTCAATCTAGAGGTGGTACCAATGAAGAATGACCTATGTTATAATGAGAATCTAGTGAATATCTCAGATCATTGGGAAAAGGTTCTACAAAATTTTATAATTCCCCTCATTAAGGTGTTGTGTAAAAACCAGATATCGAAATAAGAAATGTGGAAATTAGAGGAAGTGATGAAGTAGAGTTACCCTCATCTATTTATGAATGAAAAATAAATTTTTTGGAAGAAATTTCATAAGGGAATAAGATTTTAATGACACAATATTTTATGAATAAAAATTCCTCTTGATCTAATTAAATGTATTATTAAGAAAATTGGTTATATAAAACATATAAACTTACTTGGTTTTATGTTTTTGGATTTCAAAATACCATTAAGAAATATTAGCATTTTAAATATATCCGTTGAGAACCGATCACATGATAAGTATAAATATAAGGCTTGAACCAATCAAATATACTCTTACAAAGGAAGTGATGGCCTAATCTAGTAGAATTACACCAAACAAAGACCATTTATCATAGCTCGGAAATGTGGGAATGTCAATGGGATTCACTATTGACCAAGTCCAAGATGAGCTTCAACATGTTAAGCTTGAATGCAACCTACTATAAGAGAATTATATTTTCATTGAGATTACCACTCGATCAATATTAACCGAGCCACCCCAAGAGTCTACCACCAACACACACCATACACGTTGGTCTTATACAGGTGTTATAAGGACCCTCCAAGACTTAGAAAAAATTTTATCATTTTAAAATGATTTCATAGATATTGTGACTCAACACCACAAAAGAAAGCCAAATATTTTACTATGCTTGTCCGTTGGCCTTATGAAATAATGTTTTACACTCTACTTAGGCAAAACCCAAGGGTAATAACTATGGGATGGTCAGTGGTTTTGATTAGATTAATATGTAGTTTCCAATACCTAAATAATAAATAATTTCCCCTATTTTTTCATATAAACCCACCAAAGATCCCACATATCATCACTCAATCCCATGGATCACGTCCCTATTGTTCCCTCATCTCCTTAGAATCCTCCCAAGGCTCCCCAATCTCCCAATAATCCTCTCTAAAGCCTCTCCCAAGCCACTGGGATCACACTTCCATGTAAGGGATTCTTTCCATTCTCATTTTTTCCTAATTTAATTATGTTGTTATACCCTTTAATTTTCAATTTTTAATGTTCGGGTATGATTTCACACCTCCCTCATACATGTCTCCTTATGTTTGAATGATGAGAGAATTCTTTCGCGCTCATTAATGCCTCTCATGTACAGCTGTTACCATGGAAAAAATTCGTAATGAATTTCATTTTTCTCATTTAAATTCATGGAATTATTTTATATTATGCATATAAATGTCATTACATATGTTTAAATATTAGGTTAAATGACCCCATTACTATCCATTACATTTATAAATGATAAGATCCCCCTTTATCTCCCATCACACAATTTTAAAATTTCTATTTGACATCTTTATACTGCCAAAATTTCCTCCGAAAAAATCATCATGTAAGTTAATACCATACCCATTTCTCTTCCAATGTTATTCACCATTATGAACATATACTTATTGACTATATAATTTCATGTATGTATTACACATTATTTTATCATGGAATAAATTATGATGTTGAACGATTCCATGTTATTGGATCCATGTGGCACACTTATGAATGAAATGAAATGTTCAGAAAGGGTGGACCCTGATAGAGTTCCAATGCATTGGGTAAAGAATTGTATCATGATACACCATGTTCAATAAGGGTTTAATCATAATAATGAATGTGAAATGAGAGTTTCATGATGATAATTAATTTTCATTGAGGGTTTACTCATGCACCACGTGAAATGATCCTTGGCTCATGCTAATATCATCTTAAATGTTGTTTCCACATTTCCATGTTAATATAATCGTACTAAATTATTTCATTATGTTCATATTTATGTTATTCTCCCTTGAAATTTCTATTGCCTAAAATGTGTTGTATTTTTAATGTAAGGCCATGTTTACTCCCTTTATGGGCTTTATAGCTCACCCTTTTCTTTTGAATGCCTTCAAGTTATCCCATGCAATGATAAGTACGAAGGTACGTTGTGGTCATGTAAATGACGTTTTCAATAAATAAGTTGTATTTTATGCCATAAGATGTCATTTAATTTTACAAATATACCAATACAATAGACCTATTGATCCTCAGTGTTGTATAATGTGCATGTTTATGTAATAAATTATGTTTAAATTTGAAATAAATTGCAGGGTTGGCATAATCACGTTTTATCTACAACTGATATGGTCCTTATAAAACTAATATTATTCAGAATAAAAAGGAACATACCACCCATGACATGTTGATTGTTGAATTGGGCTATCCATTGAAACCATGAATGAGGTTACCTCACACTAATATATTACTCAAGTATAGATTCCACAATACTCACACGAGAACTACTAATCATGAGATACTAGAGGAAGATAATTATTTATGTTGATCAACACCATGACAAGACATTTAATTATCCAAAACAATGGACTCTCCACTAATAGGCATGTTTCTAAAGGGAAATCATTGGCTAGATTATCATGTGGATCCTGGCTAGTCATACATAAATCACATTACATCATCTAATGTCAGCACATTCATATATATTGGAATCATCACTTGTTTGATGGAAAACTCCATAAAGGGGCATAGTGTTGCCTTAATGTTTGTATCTTTAAAATCTATATTCTAAAATTATTCCCCATTAATGTGAAATATTTTCTTAATTTGGGTCATGATATATCTCACACTATGACTATACGAAAGGTAGAGTGGATCCCATCTCATCATTTTAATCATCGTCGATGATTGAATCATATCACGAAAAATCCATTAATGTAATCCCAAAGTCATTTTCATCATGTTTCTCCACCAAATATAGGATCTACCACTGATGTGGTCCTCCAAATATCGTATTAAAATCCAAAAGAACATAATTCTTAGCCAAATATTATATGAAACAATGAGAAATATCTTGATCTCATAGACAATTTTCTATCTTCAGATTATAGATGGGGCCCTCATACATAGTAATACCTTAATGCTAGATTTCTCTCATTTTCATCTTCTATATAAAATAATTATCAATAAGAACATCCCTCCTATTTTGGAATGATTCAACCTATTGATCCTCAACAAATAAGGCTATACATGAATAACAAACAACTGTTATTTTTTAAAAAAATAAACTAAAACCTACCAATGATATAAAATATTAATTTTTATAAATTCTTTTAATTTTTTTTAAAAATTTTCCAAAAATAACCCTACATAAAATATCAGAGTATCCAGGCATAGTGGGTCTACCTATCCTCGGACTATATAGGTAATGTAATCCCACATCAAATAAACACTCGGTAAATAAGTAATCCTTCCATCAGATCATGGGGGTATAAAAATATGATGTCATAACTTGTTTTTTGTAGCCTAATTGACTTACCAATATTAACTAGTAACCATTTTAAATCCATGAAATACAATCCCCACCAATCCCTAAATCAAATTTCAATCTTATATCACATCCAAATTCATTTATACATCATTATCACTACCGTCCCCCACACAGATTCTATAATGGGCCTACAGTGAAGATTGGAGTGATCTCTAAAGACCTCATCTAATATGCCCATGTCAGAGAATACCATCAATTCTATAAATCATATTAATTGTTTCATTTATGCTAATAAAATCCAAGAATACATAATCAATCCACTAATCAAAACCATAATATTAATAACAATGATCATCATTAATCAAATGATGCATGACTAGATTCAATGAAAATAAAACCCAAAAAAATATACTAAACATGTGGGCGATGGCCCTATAGAATAAAAACTTGTTCTAGGATAGTACTACCAATATTGGATAGTAATATCACAATAAACATATGAAAATGAGTGTATATATATATATGGTTGAGAATAATTGGTATGCATATTTGTTTATTAACCATGAATTCTCACTACCATGTTTAAATGTAAAAATAACACATTATTTACAAAAAAAAATAGATTTTAAAATAACCTCTCAATTCAACTACCAACCATAATGAGTAATGAACAATCAAAAAATATCTCATATAAAATACTATCAATGAATATAATAAGTTTTAATGATAATAGAATACCAACTAGTTTGTTTCCCTCAATCCATAATAATGAATATCTTGTTCACCAAAAACATTCTATAGCTATGAAAAAACACACTATGTCTCATCGACACATATCATATCCATCACAATGTGGAAATTTAAAAATTAATGACATAAACCCACTAAACATCTCCTAATAAGAACATCCCCCACTATATAATAAATTCTTCTCCATTTCCTCAAAATTTCTATTGGTTCACCAATCTCATATTCATATATTAATACCCAAAATATCATCCTGTGTACATGTACCTCTTTATTTATAATGCATAAGGACATTTAGTAAATCTTGATTCCATAATCACACCGCTACACCATAGAGTGTTCTAGAACATAAGATATTTTGGTATTATGATTATCCCATCATTTAGACATCATAGCTTATAATACACATGAAATAGAGAGTGGGGATAATAACCAAGTCAATAATCTATTTCCTTATTAACATTTTTATGATGGTAAAACACCTAATTTCCAATGTAATTTGGGAAACAATACTGATATCCTAATAGAGTTGGATGAATAAAAAAATAAAAAAAACATCATACATATATACCATGAAAAATACGAATCTAAAGGACATCACTTCAACATGGAAAAACACATATCACAAAATATCACCAAAATACAACTTCTTCATGCTACAATTTTTTCCAATTATAAAATCACAAAATACACAATATCTCATCCAAAAAACCTCACAAATTTAAATTAACCATTTATTCCTACCATTATCCCATTTCTATATTTACATATTAGCAACCAATCTATATTTTTTGGGATAATACATGGCTTAGTAAAAGAAACAACAAACAAAATAACATCAAAATCGATCCTTTCAGTTGAAATACAATTTAAAAAATGAATAATTTATTTTTATCTATTAAATAATTAAATTAAAGGAATCCCTATTTCTTATACTCTAATAAAATCTATATTTTGCACCAACGGTCTACAACTATGTGATGACTCCCAACAAGGCCAAGCCATTATTACTAAAGACCAATTTAGTCTTATTAAATTACATGGTAATGTAGGTACAACCACATTGAAATATAAAATATCATAATTATATCCCATCTTTTCATCAATGAAATCATCCATAGCACCTACTGCACAATCCACTCTCCCATTTGTATTCATACCATGATTCTATTGGTATCTGTCACAAAAAATGCTTCGCATCACCATGATCAACAAAAAAAATGAGAAAATCCTCAATAAAAACATTTATTATAAGAAAAAAAAGTATTATTCATTAATCATTGGTGCACTCTTCAATAGAAAAACATGATTTCATATCAGTTATTTTCATTCACAGAAACTATTCACTACAATCATAAAATTATTAACCATCTACAATAGGTGATTCAAATTTATAGTTTTAGGAATAAATAGACAAGGATCAACATCCATTATTCTTAGTAATAAATGTGAACAACAAAAAATTATTATCGATAACTATAAATTTAGTTAATCCCATGTAAAAAAATATTTTCACGTTAATATATTCAGTCCAGTTTGTCATAATTTTTAGATCAAACATCAATTATTATCCAAGGAAATAGAATCATGTTAATTAAAGAATTTAAATTGATAAGAGAGAGTTTTCAAATACCCAAATTCAAACGGAGCTTCATAACGAAAAATGAAAATTGAAAAAAATAGATGATTCATAGATTGTGATTACACTAGGAAAATCATCAACAACCTAAGGAAACAATCCCGTTTTAACAAACTAATATTTTATGAATAGAAATATATTTATTTTAATTAAATGTCTCATGGATATAGAAAACACATGAAAATTATTTTAATTAATTTTTATATATAAATAGATTTAAATTACCATCATCTATCTTTATAATTGATAATATAGTCCTTTTATAGTGTTCAAACAACTAATTTAAAATTTTGGTTTTAATAAATCCTATCCAAACAGAAGAAGGATATGCTGCCCTAATCCAATAGACTAGGGCCATACGAAACTAATAATTTAGAGCTTGTATATGAGGTAGAATCACTGGGATTCACTCTAGACTAAGACCAAGCCGAGCTTCAACTTGTTAAGCTTGAATGGAATTCCCTATGATAGAAGATTGAGTTAATATAGATTACCACCCAAGTGATGTTGTCTGATTCATCCCATGAGTCTATAACCATCACGATCATTACCATTAGGTCTTATGTTGTTGTTATAAAGGGTTTTGTAACAAGGTATTAATTACGTATTATGTAATCTATTTCTATAAATAAATGTATTATTCCATCAATTATTTTTTAAGAATATCCTCTCTTAAAAAAATCATGAATTCGATAAATTGATTTTTCGAGTATAAATGGTACCTTTTGAAAAAGTGAAAATTAATATATTAATATATTGTTTTTATAAAAAAATATTACCAAAAACTCTTTTCATGAGGATTATGTCATTTCATTATCTGTAAATAATTAAGTAATCAGTTTGATAAGAGATATATTTTTATTCGAAAAACCAAAAGTGTATTTTTTTCATTAAATATTTTATTATTTTAAAATAATTATTTTTTTAAATAATTGATATATTAATAAAATAATTTTATCGAAGTAATTTTATTAATAATAAATGAGTATATTATTATTATTATGATGTCAAGTGTTTTTATTAATTTTTGAAAACTATTATTTCCAATCACCGTAAATTTTATAAAAATATGGGTCCTCCTATTAATTATTAAAATTAAAATATTTATAAAATAATTTAGATATTTTAAATATTATTTTTTAATTAATATTTTGAAATTATCTAATATTTAATTGATCATAATTTTCCAAGGGAGTCAAATATTTGGGTAAAAATTAACTAATATGTAAATATATAATGTGTTTTGTGACATCATAATGATCCAATAGTGATGTAATAAATACCATAAAATGTATATTTGACCAAAGTTTTTCTTTATCTTTAAAATGATGTGATTTTATATTTATTTGACTTTTTTTAAATTCCTCAGTGAATTTTTCAAAATCTATAATATGTTTTTTGATTTTATATTCATATCCATGAGGGTGTGACTCACCACCACATAAAAAATGATAAAATTATAATGTCTCCGGACCTAGGCATTATAAAATAATGTTTTCCACCTCCTATTTAAAAAAAACATGGAAGAATACCATGGGTTTGTTTGTGTTTTTGAATAGTATAGTGTTTAGTGAAAAAAACACAAATAATAATGAATTCTCCCTCGTTTCATCTATAAACCCACCCAAGGAACCACATATCTTTAGTAAAACTCCATCAATATCATCCTCACACTAATCTCCAATCCCAAGAGTTATCTCATTGCACCCTCAATCTCACAAGAATCTTCTCTCAAGCCTTCGAGATCCCACATCCATGTAATGGATCCTCCCTTTCCTCCCTTTCTCATTTTTTGTCCTTGTTCCCTAATTTTATAATACCCTTTTTTAATTAAAAATGTTGGGGTATGTTTTCAAACCTCCCCCATAATTCCCTTATTATGTTTTAAAGACAATATACCCCGTTAAATCTCATTAATCCCTCCCACGTACACCTGTTACCTTGCAGAAATTCCCTAAGTGATTTCTCTCTCCTCATTTCCATTCATGCATTCATTTTAAATTTTTCATCTCAAATTCCATTTCATATATTGGGATAGTGTGATAATTGGTCCCATAACATCCCATTTCATGTCTAAATGATGATGAACCCCTTTCAGTATAATTAACTCATTTTATAGATCCCCATATGATGTCATTATACTGCCAAAATTGCACCATTATTTTCAATGCGAAAAATATCATGTAGTGAATACCATGCCCATTTCTCTAAAGATGGTATTTAAAATTATCACATATTATTATTGATTATATACTTTCATATATTTATTCCAAATTAATTTATCATGTAATAATTGATGACGTTTAATGATTCAATGTTACATGATCTATGTGGATCAAAGAATAATGACATTAAATTGTTCAGGAAATGTGCACCTTAATATAACTCCAATGCATTAGTTAATGTTTTGTATCATGATACATCATATTGGGATAGGGTTTTACAAGATTACATTTAAAAAAATTTCCACCATGTTGGGATAGGGTTTATCTAATTCATTTATGTTTATTATGTAGTGTTTTCAGTTGTAGTCACATTTCCATGTCATGATGACCATGATATATGATGCCTTTATGTTCAGGTTTCTCTTAAGATCCATTGATATATATATTTCATTACATGTATTTTATTATTCACATTATTCCTAGTTTACATTCTAACTAGGCTTTATAGCTCATCCTTTTCTTATGTATATACTCAGATTATCCCATACTGGGAAAAGTACGATGTAATGTTATGATCATGTAAAAGATTTTTTCAGTAAAGATGTTGTATTTTATGTCTTAAGTTGTTATGTAATGTTCCTAGTCTTCAAATTCTATATACCTCTCAATCATATGGTTTTTATTAAGTGAATGTTTATGAAATAAATTATGTCAAAATATGAAATAAATATTAGTTTTGTTATACACATTATTAAAAACTAGATCAAAATATGTCAATATGACAACATCTTACATCTATAACAATCAGTATATTATGAATGAGTAAAAAACCCAGAATAAAATTTGAGGATGTCAATTAAATAAAAAATAAATTTCATCTAAAATAAAAATTTTGAATCTAATAGGAAACCATTAAAAATATCTTAAAATATCCATCAAATGGAAAACGAATCAAAGGAATGATAGTGGGAAAATTGAATTTTATAGGATCCCCAAAAAATATACTCTAGTACAGAAATAGAAGACCATAATAAAATATTAGTTTCCACAATGAATCTTATTGGTTTTTATTCAATACTATGGATACCAAATCACTATGCCAAAAATGGATTTGACACAAATCCCAACCAAAATCGAAATTATGATAACAATATTCCCTCAATGATTCTATATACCAATGGTAACATAGTAGTGTATCCAACACACCCTGTTGCAATGACCCATTAGACTGTACATGATCCAATACATTATCCTTGAAGATCCATTATTTATTCTTAAGGACCAAACAACAATCATGGATTCCAATTGGCATCATGTGTAACAACATACACCTTCAAGATATAAAATAATACCTTGACAAAAAACTATCTCAGATCAACTACACTTTATTCAAACATCCAGGCCGCATTTCCCTCCCAAAATATATAAAGTATTTTTCCAATAATCTCTGGACCTTAAAAAGGGATAATTTTGATATATTTTTAATTATATTATTATCTTGGAACATGAATTTGTATTATTAAGATTTATTTTACATTTATTATTGTATTATTAAATTTTTATCTTTTACATCAAAATCTCTCAAAAACAAGGTGATCAAGGTAAATGTTTTTTTAATGGATATAGTGAAAATTATATATTTCCAAATATATAAGTATTCTATTTCTAAAATATATGTCTAGTAGTTGAAATTATAAAAATTACTTTTTTCTCTCAAAAACTATCCTCACATGGAATCCCCTGTCAGGATAGTGAACATGATGGTGAAACCAAATTCCTACCTAAAATTGGTCAAATGTTGGAGACTAGATTTGAGTGTGTGATTGTATATATGGGGATAATTTTTTGCACAATGAAATAAATATATAGTAAAAAACCAATACAATCAATATAATATAAAATAATATTGATATATAATTCATATAAATGTTATAAATAAAGTAATTTGCACAAATAATAATCCAAAATGAAACTACTGTGTAACAGAAAAAAATATTGATCACAAAATCCTGGAGCTTGTCCATCTCAATCATTGAATACCTCATAGAATAATATAAAGATTAAATATATATATATATATATATGGAATTGAATTAATTTACACATAGTAGGATTATCCCCAAATTCCATCCTGAAAATTTTGAATAATCATATTTCTTCCATTGTAAATAGAACCTAGATGCAATATTCACATAATTCAGGGAAACTATCAACGAAAAATACCACTACAAACTCACATAATATTGCGTCCATTTATTGAATCCCAAAATAAAAAATATAAGTTAATATGGTATTCTTCATACACTGCCCCACAAATCTAGTCACACTCATCCCCTAATATTATATGTCATATTCTTTCATCCCTTCCATATCCATTAACAAACATAACGAAATAACAAATTATTAGATTGAAAACATATATATTGTCACATAATATATAAATAAATCATGAAATAATATTATATTTTCATAAAAATATAGTATCATGATAATTGAAAACACAAACCGCATTCCCTCTTTAAATTTAGAAACCCCACCATACATCCTTTTTTAAACCAAAAATCATATCAATTAGTAAATATATAATATAAATAAAATACATAACTAACTATATATATATATATATGATGTTTAATTGGGCATGAAATACTAAAATGGTCTTCATGGAATAGTTAGTAAGCGGTATCAGTTATGTATCTATTCCCCATACGACATGGATATTTATGAAAACCCCTAGAACCCAAACTATATGGGTATCTAAAAGGTTATGTGAATTGGTTAGGTGTTTATGAAATTTCATGAAAATATTAAATCTATAATAGAAATATAGATTTTAAAAATAATGGTTCTAGATGAAAGAAGACTAATATCATCGACATTTTTCATTATATCATTACTGATACTAACTAAAAACTAATTCCATCACTATTAAAAAATCATGTTACATATCTTAATAATATTACCATATAATAATTCTATTCTTAATTATAATTTATATATTTTAAATCAATATAAATATTTTATTTAATTGTACATTTTTTATATTAAACCCTTCATAAAAAATTTTCATTTCAAACCTTTCATTAATCATCACTCACATTAATTCTATCTATAATTGTTTCATTAATCATAGTTATTATAAAAATTATCATTTATTATTTGTTCCCATAATTTACCACATCTGAAATATTATTCACCACTAGTTATGTTTATTACAACCACATTTTTACCTTATATAATCTTTAAAACAAACCACTAAAATGAAGCACATGAGTACGAATTAAATCAGAAAACTAATGTCAACAATTATCACTATTGTGACAAACAAACTCATTCCACAAAACCATCCATCACAAAACTTCAATAACTATTTGAAAACCCATACTCAACTACTATACCCAATTTGGATCTAATCATCCCAATTAACCAATAAAACCATCAATTACAATTCTAACCATAATAGAAAAACTTCATATACACAAAAAACAAAATGAAATATAGAAGAAATTGACATTGTATTTCATCATTATAATAATTCTTCCATGCTTTATGGAAAACCAAATTCATAAAAAACCAAAAAAGGATTTCTTATTACCAACATATATGATTTTTTCAAACATTAAATTATAGAAAAAATATTGATGTTCAACTAAAAAATTAATAATACAAATGTACCAATCATTAGTTATAACATCCATGGACCAGAAACATTTAACAATAAATTGTAATTATTTATGTATCAGGTTATTCATCTCTTACCACTTCATTTTCATTAATTTCATAAAATATTTTATTTTTATTATTCCAAATTATCAACTCATTGAATGAAACATCGTGATAAAAAATTATATCACCTATCAAATCATTAATCATTTTAAATGATAGATGAATAAAATTTTAGGAAAAGAAATATTTCCTGAGACAAATCCACTTAACTATCATATTATCAATCCTTTACTATTATAGGATTTTAGTGGTTTATTTTCGATAGTGGCGGAGTGCCTCAAGTGAATCCTAATTCTCCACAGTTGAAGATGACTCATATAAAATGTAACCTATCAAAACCTGGGTGATATCACCAGACCCATGTCTATGAAACATTTAAAGAGTGCATCAGATGATCCTCTTCCACATCTCTTCCATGTGATAAGGTGTTATGGGATCATGATTTACTTCTTACATGATAATGTTTGGATACACATTAAATTTCAAAAAAAAAAGTAATAAGTTGAACCTAGATGGTCCATCACTGTGCATATACCACGAATATCACTAAATCCATGTATTTGATGTGTTTATAGAGCCTCTCAGGAGTGCCTAATAATTTTGGATACATCTTTTTCAACAAGTGATATTGAATCTATTATCCACGTTATAGATGATTTATAAGAATAGCTACCTTAAATGAGGTCTAGATGCCCCCAACCTTTCATATAAATATACACTAAACTCCTAAAATAGATACAGATATCATATAGGAAGAGAATACCAGAGTAGAAAAAACCGATCTATTGAATGAAATTATATGTCAATCACTATTAATTGAATAGTGTTAGGATGTAAATTGGTGGAAAATTGAATTATGATGAATACGTCTTGCAGGGAATGTTATGTGAATCATGTTATATATAATACCTATGAAGACTAAATCATGTGAGTTGTTTCATGACCTATCATCAACATATTTCTCCAATAGATTTGTATATATACATGTTTAGGGGATTCACATAATATTATACCAAGGAGCTCAGATGATTATATATATATATTAAGTGATTCATGTGTTTGTCATCTCATACCTATGAAAAGGAATAACATAAATCTCTGTGATCTCCACATTAATTTATAACATATATCCAATCAAAAGAAACCCACAATACTTTTATGTATTCCTTTTTCCTATTAGAAGACACTAATAATTACATTTTAATTTGAACATCCAAAACCACCATACCCACATGATTATGGCTTATAGATCAGTGTACACCCCTTCAATCAATGATTCCATTGATTTAATATTGATGGGGGTTACCATATCAGATAGGTAAAACCTATGGGGATATCACACTCAAGTATCCTCTTAATAAAAATTGTCCATATGAGGGAAAAACCAAATTATTCAATCCTAATACATTGATGGGTCAAATCTCATTTTAACGAGTTATTCCAAATTGTGATTCCCTCCTATAATAATCCACGAGTATTTTAAGAAATATAAACTCCTAACTCTATAAACCATAATATACCATTAAAATATAGGTAGGAGTGGGGGATGGGAATGAACATTGGTTATATAATTCAATATTGATCATGTTAAACCCAATATTGTAGCTAACGTTGATACGACAATGAGCCACTGCTGTCCACAACGGCCTTCCTCTGTAAAAGAATCCTAATTCGAAACTGTGCAATAATTAATAATGTGATTGACCACATATATCTTAGTTCTAACTATGATTATGAATCAAGTCATATAAGATATATGATCTAGCCATTCCATTTATATAATTAAGATGTATTCAATTTGAGTGTCACCCAATGCATAATCCCCACTAATTCATGTGTCTCCACATTAATCAAGGAGACATGTTCCAAGTCATAATAAATTATAAAACATGGAATATACCTTATCCTATGACATTAAACAATATGTTTTTGTAATATCAGATGAACCTAAAAAACGAAAATAACACTATGTGGGATCTAATTCCATCATTGATTAGATACATAATACACTCATTTGATCATGAAACTCAACATCATCATCCCCCTATTCTTATCCACATGGGTACATATATTCTAAGAGATCATATATGTTCTCTGATCACCTAACTATTTACCATTTATTCTAGTAATTATTTTTTATGTGTGCATGTTTCCATATGACTCTTCTATTTGGGATATATTCCAAATAAAAATATTCATAAAATGAAGAGTCATACCTTAAATTCCATATTCACTATGGGTCCTATAAAATTTCCGTCACTAATCCATAATCATAAAAATATATATCAACATAGAGAAATATTTTATATCATACCCAATACATCACCATTATCCTTTATTCATTTTAGGTTATACCAAAAATATTTTACTTAGAGACAATTCCATAAGAAATTTATTTCCTGGAACAATTCTTATAGAATTACTTTATGCATGAAGTTATAATTCATGGGTTGGTTCATGCACTTAACCATACAAGGTATAATGTTTCACATTAAATGATTATGAAATATGTATTTTCAAAATTGATTCAAATGAATATATATGTAGCTATTCTTATAGTTGTTATTTCGACTCCACTATAAGCATTTCCTCCCTATATGGCCATAATCCCCAAAATGACAAGCTATGTAATGTCAAACCATGTCTTTTAGTAATAAGAATTTTTAATATGTAAATTTAATATGGGAAACCATTGATACACATAGATGTGAATCATTATGATTGATTTATATCCTTCATTAACACATGAATAAATAATACCATCTATGGAACATTTCATGGTTTCAAGAACATGAAAAATATATAAATGAGTGTTATGTAGTTATAAAAGATTCCCCCTAAAGCGTGTGATGATCCCAACTTCTCAACTGCTTAATTAATGTGCCAAAATAATTTTTTAAGAAAACAAACCCCAATAGGAACTAATATTTTGAATTTATTTACTAAGGTCAACAACACTGTTCAACAATCTAGAATATATAAATGTTTCGATATTAAAAAAACCTATTATAACCCGTCTGAAAAAAATATTTAACATGATATGAATTCTTCCATCACCAAAACTAAATATATTCTCACTAATTTAGGAAATTTTTTAAAGATGTTTCATGAAAAAATATAGTGATCGTTACATTAATATTTTACAAAAAATAATTATTTTTTATATACATATAATAAATATTAATCAAACATGTCATTACATTAGATGATTAAATGACATGTATTATTGTTTCTGTTATTTTTATATTAAAATATAACAATTCAAGAGCACTCTACTATCTATATTAGTAGAATACCGATAAATTGATCATTTTTTTCATTATTTACATCAAATTTTATAAGCCCTATGACACATAAAAAGATAATTCCACCCATATAAATCCACAAACATCAAGTATAAAATATAATGCTAAGGTATTACCATCAAAATTGAAATTTTACATTACTTCTTATTTCACATGAGGACCTATGTCTAATGAATCCTATAGAAAAACCCTACTAGGAGAATATTCTACAAAATATAATGGAAGATACTACAATATATAACAACCAGTACAATCTTTCATTGGATCATAATATTCAATACCATCTATATCCGTGCATGGTGGACCCATAATTGAAAAACAACCTCACATAAACTTAGGGGTTTTCTGGGAGAGAATCTAATTGTCATCACATCCATCATGATAATTTATACACTACACCAATATAGATTTTGAAGGAAACCACCCACCTGATCACACCCCCTGGTTTATCATACCTATCTTTATAATGGTTTTTGTAGACAACAAAAATATACAAAATAACAAGAATATGTTTGTATCCCATAATAAGTTGATGATGTTTGTTATTCCAAAATGGTAGTAATTAGTTAGAATTACCATAATAATGAATACAGTCAGCACATCAGCCTTTTGACTTATGATCCACTAAGTTAATAAGGACAAAAAAATCATGAAATCCAAAATATATAGAATGATAATTATTATAATAATATTACAAAATCTAGTATATGAATACTCATTACACAACATAATGATCCATACTATAATCTTATAGTTCTAGTTCCTTAAAAAATAGATTCATATATAACAAGTTATTCATAACTAACAAAAATTATATATATATATCATACATAATACCATTATTTATAACATGGGGAATAAATCAAATGAAATGCTAGGATAAAATGAAAAATAAGGTTAAATAATAGATTTATTAATGATCACCAAAAAATTACATGAGCCTAAGGGTATAAGAATATGATATTGAAATTTTAAAACCACACCATTCATATCATTGATCATTATCTTGATTCATTGAATAAATCATGGAAATTTATAAGAGATTAATCATACATGAATCATAAAACAAAATCAATTAGATAATAAAAGTTTCATAATATATAGATATTGTTTTATGCACATAATCATATAATTTAATTTCCTTTTTAGTCAATTGTAATATCCATGACTATCAGAGTTGAATGGGTCCGTTCCCTAAACCATTTTGGTAATCCTATTTCACTCCCAATAATAACATAGTAGAGTTTTCCTATACTAAACAAAGTTTACTATTAACTACAATCATGTTTATCTCATGAGATATCCATATTTACCCAATTTATTAGAGGGATATATATCCCTGTACCATTGATCACATAATGAAAATTGTATATTTTTTTAAAATAAAATAATAATATATTCATCATATCATAACTCATAAAAAAGAAACGTGTTTCACAAACATTTCATTATATAGAATCCTCTGTAAACAAATAGTAATAACTAAATTTTCATATCTTCATCATAGGATAACCTATGGAAAAGAAATAGGTTTCATAAAGATCGTGACATCATACTCACCAACTATCAAAGAAAACATACTAATTATATCATTGAATTATATCACCAATAAATATTATGAACCATAAAAGATTTTAATCAAGGATTTAAACTCTTTTAAAAGTTCAGATGGATGATTTCATTATAAAAATAATCCCTTTAACTTAGAAATTGATGATTTTAAATGTATAAACATCGAAAATATTATGGAAAATATATTCAATTAAAATATTTTAGTACTAATGTAAATGAATCACAAAGTAATTTACTACTCATAATGATGGAGAATATTATTCCAATTGTGTATGTTCAAAAAATAGTTAATTCACTTTTTCTGTAAAAATTCAATAAATACATCATAAAGAAAATGAAAATAGGATTCATTCTGTACCATGTTGTAGAAATATATAATATGTTTCAAAATTAAATTAAATATAATATATCACTGTTAAAAACAGTCTTAATTTATTTTTGAAAACATGGATATGTGACAAAAAGGATTTTTATCGAATTTAAATAAAATCGGTATCCATAAAAACTGTAATTTTTAATGTTGAGTATATAAAGAGAAAATACAGAAATAAAATAATTTAATATTACTATATAAATTTATTTTAATGAAATGAAATTGTTTCTTGAGAGATATATCATAATATTTCATCATCAAAATTATAATTATAAACAATCCTGCTATACAATGAGACTATATAATAAAAACAATACCATATTGGTATCATTTGAATTGCAAGACCCATGAATGATAGAACCATGTAAGGATATTTAAATTCAATATTTTTGAAGATAATATATGATAATATATTAATTGATAGTCTATAAACAACACAAAATAAATCATTTGTGAATATGAAATGTGTTCCACTGAAATAAATGTGAGATGAAAATTCATTACCTCAAGTCCATAATTTATTAGTTCATGTTAGAACATATATTATAATAAATATTATATTATATTATATATATCAATTACGTAATCATATATATCACTTCATAAATTATTTTCCATTATCATTTTTTAACCACTTGTTAATAATTATATATTAAAATCACTTTTCTGGGTGACAAATGCTTTTTTCATGTATGTTCTGGTTATGTAATTTTGGTCATTTCACATTAATTTTGGTTTCATTAAATAGAAATGATAATAATAAAATAAATATAAAATATATTTATTAGATACTTATTTATTGTCATCTAGAAATGTAGATATTGAAAAATTAGTTGACCAATTCATGGACAATGTATGTCGTATGTATATATGATCGAAATTTTCATTTACCATTTGTTTTAAGCGATTATGGATGTTGGTTATTACATTTATATGATAATATATTAATACATTAGCAAAAATAATTTTATTATATCATAATTTTTTAATTTGGTTAGAAGTATGTGGTATATGTAATAATATAAAAATGCTCAGTTAAAAATGTAATGACTTATTTGGAAACCCACTTTATCTTAGCACCAATATCCTTATTCAGAGGGTTTCCAAATAAAATATGAGCCTCTATGAAATATGGGGGAATTAAGGAAGGGGTTTTGGTTGGTATTTTATGAGCCAAGGAGATTTTTAAATTCATATAACAGAGGATATGAGGTTTGGTTTTTTACGTGGGAGAGGGAAACTACATGGAATTTTTTTAAAGGAGTAAAAAATGATAAATTCATTACACAAAATAATTTATAAAAATTTTCATAGATTAGAAGGAGGGATCAGAAAACTTTTAAATATGTCTATAAAATATTCTTCAAGCTATATTAATTTCCAATCCTACATTTCTCTCATATATTTACCGCCCAATAATCATGATTAGACAATTCTCGTAGTATTTAATATTTAATATTTTTACAATTCATAACGAAAAAACTATAACAAAATTTACTACATAATATTATTTATTATTTATAATAATATTTAATCCATTATAAGAAATTGAATTAATATAATTTTTTAATTTCATTTAATATTAATACCATAAATCTAATTAAAATCACATTCATATGAAAATTGTTTCATTCATATAAAAAAATTTATATAAAAACAAGACATAAAATAGACTCCAGTGACATAAATTGATTTTTATAATATTATAGTTGAAATAATTTTTCTTCTAAAAACATCTAAAAATATAACGTAACGTTGTAACACTTTTAAATGAAAAATTCACATATTAATAAAATTTATTATTTTTCACTATTCAAATATAAATTATTTATTCAAAAAGTTTAATGAAAAAAATTATATTATTTTGGAATGATGATTTCAAAAATGAATTTAATATTTCATAATAATGTATTAAAAATTGAAAAAAATATAATTTTATAATTATCATGAAAAATAAGACAAATACTTTTTTATAAAATATATATAGTTTTTAAGAATAAAACTAGATTTATTCTTATCCCATGCTTAAAAATATATTAGATAATTTTTAACAAAATTTAATAAATATTATTAAAATATTACCATAAAAAATTCATTAATAGTGACTAATTTAATATATTAGGAAAATACACATTGTGCATAGAGAAATAGTTATTCATAAAAAAATTCTTTTAAATTAAGTAGATCCTTTAATATTATAATTATGTGATAACTAATTAATTTAGTTTATACCTGCATAACCCATTTAAAATTCATAATTTAGTCATTTTTATTCATACCCACCAATTTCATAGCTAGGTTATAATGGTTTACTATAAGAAAATTCATTACGAAATAAGGATCCAAATGTCTGAATGTATTTATGGAATTAATTTTATATAAAAAATATATCATCAATTCATGCTATGTAACATTCTACCATCTTTAAAATTAATTCTACCATTACATTATGTTATTATGATATAATAAAATAACGAACATTATTCCTCATCATATATATATTTTCCCATATATATTTCAAAAATTGGTGGTTTCATTATAAAACATTGAAAATGAGAGAGTTCTTATTTAATAAAACTATATCTCTATAATCTATAATCTACACTCATGGTTTCACATATGAAATGACATTATTTAGTCATAAAATCTATTGTTTCAAAACATGTGAATTCTCATAAATGTTCTACCATAGGAGGAATATAGGAAACACATCAAGGAGAAGATATATGTTTAGTTGAGCTTCCATGTGATATGCTACCATCCCTATTCTATCAAGAATAATGAATGGTCCAATATACATAAGGATCATTATTCATTTCTTCCTTGATATAATAAATGTTGGGAACACTTTGTGTATTAGCCTGAATTATTTGTAAATAGTTTTCAATAATGATCAAAATGAAGAAGAGATGAAGAAGAACTCCAAATTTATTGAGAGTTTCAATTTGAAATATTTTTGAACTGATATTAATTTAAACGTACATGTATAAAAAGTGATACATTGTCTACAACAGTGAAACCATCTCAGAGGGTGTTGAAGGGCTTGCAGTTATAAGGAGATCAGGAAACATCTCAATGATCAAAGAAACCATGCAAGAGACTACATGAAAATATATTCATTATTGAAAGAAGGATCATGTAGATATTTGAATATTTAATAATGATCATATAAAGATTATAGGATGATTTCAGTCGTATTCAGTGTTTACAGGGAAGAGTGATGTTGTTGGAAGATATGGATGGTCTTGTACATTCCCTGGATAATCCGACGATGCTGAAACTAATTTTTCAATGAGTATATATCATGATGGAAGTAATTTGTGATGAAATAAGTTGAATGTTGAAGAATCCATATGACTTTAAAGTAGCATTGGTGTTCATTCTGAATTATATATTTATTGTGGTTTCATTTCCCAATGTTTTTCAAATTTTTTGGCAACCAAACCAGGATTTTTGTTTTCGGAAATGGATGTAGTTCTTCATAAGAGATAATGAGATTCTGAATGGTGAAGGAAATAAAAAAAAAAGCAAACCACATACCTCAGAGAATGGATCACATAACATGTTCTGATAATGGATTGCCTCCATGTAACTAGAAGGTGAAATGGTACGTTGAGAGGTGCACATAACTGAAAACAGATTGAAATGATGGTACACAAAAAAGGTGTGTGGTATGTGGGGATGCAAATGGATCACTACGGAAGGAGTTGTGGTATTTGGAGTATCTCGCCATTTGCAGAAGTGATGCAGTATGCAGACTGGAAGACACACAATACACAGTCTAGGTTTACCGTTAACAGGAGGGTCGTCATATACGGTGGAGGATTACTGTACATGGAAGGATATCAATATGCTATGATGTTTTTTACACAATTAAAATTTAGGTAAAATGGATTAGAAATATGTGAGGAGTTATTTTTGTTATATATGGATTGATAATCCCATCATCAAGTTAGTGAGAATTCGGTATGAAAATATCATTGATGGGGAATAACATGGATAAGTCAGAATGTGGTATAGAAGAGAAATTTTTCATAGGATGAAGTGGTATGCGAATGAAAAAATGGTTAATTAAATTTGAAGGAATAGACCACAAAAGATATTTTACTTATGAAAAAGTGGTAGGCAGGAGATGAAATAATTCTCAAAATTTGAAGAACAAGTCCATGAAAGGGGAAAGAGTACACCAAGGTGGTACAAAGAGTCATTACGCAAGGGAGGTACGTAGAGGCAGTAACCAAATGTAGTATGAAGAGCTGTTATACAAAGGCTATAAGTAGACGTGGTATAAAGAGGTAGTACGAGGAGACAATACATGGAGGCGGTGAAGCGTGTAGGTGTGGTGTGCGGAGCAGGTGCGGTACACGAAGAAGGCGTGGTGCGTGGATCAGGATCTGCGCGCAAAGTAGGTGCAATACACAGAGCATTCATGGTACGCAGAACATGGATGGTTCGTGGTGCAAGGGCAGTGCACAGAGCTAGAAGATTATGCAGATCAAAGATAGTCTGCAGAACCAGGGGCAATTTGTAGAAGCATAAAAATCTTAAAGGTATTATATGATTATAACAAAGAGAATAAATACTTTTTGTGAATTTTGGAATTTCAATAATGGAGAAAACTAAATATAAAAGAGCATCAATTTGGGACATCGATGCACGAAGTGTCTCATGCTAAACAAATACAATGACATTAATGCCTATCTGTTGAAGTGACATTCTAGACAATAAACTGAGTAATGACCTATCACAGTAGTGAGCTAGGGGGAGTCTAAGAAGGTGATCTGAGGGAAGAAGTGATCTATCCATGAACAGTTGTGAAGGTAGTGTTCCTAGGATAGATTGACTCTACTTGAAACTTTTTAATCCACAACTATGGATGATTAGTGGAATTTGGTATGACCTCCAACCTATCAGCATATGCTCCTTGAACATATCCCTTAGTGGTGAACCAAGTAAAAGTTTCATTTTTTCCTTCTCTATGTGAATGTTTTATTTACCTCGCATATCCCTTATATTGGTTTAATCAAGTTCCTACATACAGTGGAAGATGATCTTTTAATGAATTCAAAAAATAATAGCCAGGTTCACCCCCCTCAGGGTGGTTTTGGATCCTTCAATTTGTATTAGAGACAATGGTTTACATATGTTAGATATTATTATATAATTATATTGAAAAGAGTATTTTGAGTTTTTTTTTCAGAACATCAATAATAATGTGAAGTCTTGATTATGTTTCAGAAATCATTGAGTAGATTTCTACATCCATAAAGACTAAGAAAACATGAAACAGAAATAGAAGATATATTTGAAGAAGTCTCTAATGTTGAAAGTATATATAATTTATTATCTAATATCCCTTCAAATAATAAATAAATATCATGATTTTAATGTAAATAGTAGGTAGATTAGGTTTCTACCAAAGTAATGGAAGACAATTATATCCAATTTTCACGTGAGCAGGATAAATTAATAAATTATCTACAAGATATTCCTAAAGAAAGAGATGATATTGTTTTTATAATATTTCAATGTATACAGGATGAGATCACCAGACATGGAATAAAGAAGAAATCTTAGTAATGAAAATTTTAGAATGTTATAAGATCTCTAGATGAATTTATGCCTTTCAAGATACAAAGAAGAAACATGAAACAAATAGGTAAAAATGGATAAAATATTTTTAAAAGGAAGAGAGAGTCAGAATGGCTCTTGAAAAAAAGATCTATGTGCTTGAAAGGAAACTGGAAAATTGCACTGATATCAAGGTTAAGGAATTAGAAGGGATATCCCAGAAGAATAAGGAACCTGACTCCTTGATTCAAAATAAAATTATGTTGTTTTAAGAAGAAGTTGTTAGAATGAATATGTATTGTTAAGAGAAGATGAAAATGATTGAATATCAAAATTTCATCCTTGATCGGAAATGACTATAATTGGAATATTAGTTTACCAATCATGAAAAGACACTTATTAAGACCTAAAAAGGAATTAAATAGTAGAAATTTTTAATCAATGTTCCTTTTATTATTATGAAGATGAAAGACCGTCAACATGTATCATGAATATGATGACATATTTTGATGATCTATCTCATGAAACAATGTCTGTTTCAACTCAATTATAACTAGAGGAACCTAAAGTTTAAATAACCCCCACATTTGATATGAAGGTCATGGAATCTTTCGATGATATATCACAAGAATCTTAGAGGAATAAGTACCATCCAAACAATCTTATACTCATTTTTCTAAATAGGATTCCTCGAGAAGTGCAAGTTAAAAGGGAAATTAAAAACATGTATTGTTGGGGGGAAGGTGAGAAGTTAACTGTCACCATATCAAGGGTGAATAGTAATGATAATGTGTAATGTGATTCCCCAAAAAGAGAACATCATGTCAAGACAAAGGTCCAAGAACATAATAAAAATAAATCCTGAATTTTTGCCCAGTATTGGTGATTCAATTGATTTGGGAACTGAGCATTGAATTGTTGGTACAATCCTCATTATTTAAAAGAACAAAAGAATTCTACCTCATGGAGGAGAAATATATAGATGAAGAAATAACTTTCGTAGGTCTAGAAGCATCTTTTTACCGCAAACTATTTTGGAATACATGATAACATTAGTGATGTATACAACGACAGTGGTAACAAGGTAGGTTCATACCCATCACAACATGAAATCTTCATTAATAAGAAGATAATACCTTTGATGTCAGCTATGTATGAAGAAGCTACCTTTGGGAAGAAATAAAAAGAATAATTTGAACAAACATTTCCCAAAAAGATATCAAATAGGGAATCTGAGAATACCCTAGACATTGGGTCCATGAAATTGAAGAGAAATTCATCCAAATGAGGGACTAAGAGGGATGACAATCAAATGAACCTCTGTGGAAGATCGAAACATGCTAAAAAAAATTCCAAATGATATGTTGGTAATCTAGCCAGAAGAATTGGAAAAAAAAGTAAAACATCAAAATGAAGTGGCCAAGAATGGTGGAAGAAAAAAATAAACATATTATCATGTTGAAGATACAGTTTATGAGAGATTTAAAACCAAGAGAAACACATGTGTAAAAGAAGCTATATGTGTGAAATATATGAAATATTTTCACATTGAAAATGATTCTCTAACCTTGATTCCAAAGCATCATGCAGTCCTTAAAAGGAGTAAGTCTGTATCATTTATGATTGCTGTTAAGAAAAAAAATTCTCCCCACAAAGGAGAATAAAATGTGAAGAGAGCTGTGCAACATCATCATAGATCTGAACATCTATTTAGATATGCAATCAAGAAGACTGGATTAAATGAAGAATCTTGGATGAGACAAAAAAATCAACCATATAGCTCATATTGTTTAAGAAAAGAAGATCTACCATATTACCTTAATCATTTTTGTATTATTTTTGTGCAGATAATAAAATTAATTGAAGGTGAAGCATGATCTAAGGGGGAGAACATGAGAATTAGGAAATTATGACAACTCTTGACAGCTATGATGAAGAAGTTTCCATTCCTAGAAAATTATTTAGTTGATATTCAATGATTAAAATTTTGAAGAATCACCCTTGATGTTGCTGAGGAGGAGTGTTTTCCTTGAGGGGGAGATAAATGTAGAATCATCTAGAGTAACTATTCCAATAAGTATCAACATTTGTTGTTATTTAATCCTATTACTCTGGAAATAAATCGAAAAACATGTCGTTGGATATGGTATTTCATTTATTAATCTCTCATATTTGGTTACATATAATGAAGATAATTGTAAAAATGTGGAGTAACTGAATAAAGCAGTGACATAAGAATAATAGAAGTTCCCCAACGTTAGTTATCCTTCCAATTGTACTTGGAATTTTCGATCAGTTTGTTGAAGTGAGTTCATGAGTTTTCGGTTTAATATTCTCTATCACATTTAATTTCCTTATCCTAGAATGAATGTGGAAACCCCTTGAAGAAAAAGAACAAGTGATCTCAAATCATAAGGTATCATGATCGGTGAATAATGGACATCCTTTCTGTCTATATCAAATTTTCTTTTTTTTTCTACACTGATCATTGCTCATGTATACTTAAAGTGAAATTATTGATGGACAATTCCTTAAGAAATGATTGATACCCTTTTCACATGATTTTTTTATTTTCAATAAGGGGAAGAGATAGTGAAATGTAATTTTGAAAGGTGGTGATATAGAGAAAAGAAAAATGGGAAGCTATCTTGATATTGACAATTTAATTTTAGGATAATATTAAGATATTGAAAAGTAAATAAAAAGGGTGGATTTTTTGGACCACTTTGTGTATAAGGTTTTATTTTTTTTCAATATTTTTAAATAATGATCAAAATGACAAAGGAGATGAAGAAGAAGTCAAATGTTTTTTAGAGTGGTAATTTAGATGATTTTCGAATTGAGCTTAACTTAAAATTATATGTATCAAAGTTGGTACATTGTCAACAACAATGAAACCATCTGATAGAGTGTTGAAGGGATTTAGGTTATAAGGTGATCATACAACATCTCAATATTCAAAGATACCATTAAAGAGCTTAATTGAATATATTTTCATTATTTCATGATGGATCATGAGGATAATTCATGATTTTAGAATGATCAGAAACGACTGAGAGGATGATGCTAGTCATATTTAGTGTTCACTGGGAACAATGTTGTTTCATGAAGATAGAGAAGCTTCAGTACTTCCTTGGATAATATACTGATGCTAAAAATATCTTTTAATGAGTATATATCATAGTAGAGGTAGCTCATGATGAAAGCCACTAACTGTTGAAGAGGACAGATGATAGTAAAGAAGAATGGGAGTTCTTCCCAAAGCTGATAGTTATGGTGGTGTTGTTTCCTAGTGTTTTTCAATGTTTTGGAAATCCAAATCAGGATTTGTGTTTTTGGAAATGTAAGGGCTCATGCATAGGAGTGACTGATATTTAGAATGGAAAAGGAAATAGGAAAAAGAAAAAAAACAATGTACCTCAGAGCATGGAACGCGTACGATGTTACAGGAATTGGTCACAACCACATATCTAGCATTGGAAATAGTAGACGAAGTGGTGTGCAGAACCGAAAACGGTTTGATGTTATGGTACTTCGTGAAGTTGTTTGGTACGCGAGATGCAAATGGTTCACCGTATAAGGATTTTTGGTATGCTAAATGGATCAGTTTTGGTGGGAGAGATACAATACTTGGACTGGTAGACATATGGTACGTGGTGAAGGTTTGTAGCTCGAAAGAGGGTCTCAGTACACCGTGGAGGCCTACCATACGCAGATTGTGTATATAATTCTGTGAATTCATTCCCACATTGATAATTTTGGTAAAACGGATAATTGAAATTTGAGGAGTTATTCATCTATATAAGGAGTAAAAATCTAATCATTCAGTTAGATCAAATTAGATAAGTAAATACCATTAATGTGGAAGAACTCGTATAATTCTAAAAGAGGTACATGGGTAACATTCTGCTTAGAATGAAGGGGATAGAGAGAGATGAAAAGGTTCACAAATTTGGAAGAAACAGTATTTATTAGGGATTTTGGGTATGAAAAAGTTGTATAAGAGAGCCAAAAAAATTTGCATAATTTGATGAAGAAGTTCAAAAACAGAAGAAATGGTACACCATCGTGGTAAATAGAGGCAGTACGCGAAGGTGGTAATCAGAGGAAGTACACAAAAGCAGTACGCAGAGGTATTATGCAAAAGATATATAGATAGCTTATAGGAGGAGGTGGTACATAGAGGTAGTATGCATAGGTATTACATAGAGGAGGTGTGGGGGGGGGGGAGGCGTGGTGCATGGAGCAGGAACAATGTGCAGAGCAGGCGTGGTAATCAGAGTAGGCACAATATGCGGAGCAGGAAAAGTACGCAGAACATGGATGGTCCACAGAGTAGGTGAACAACACGGATCCGGCGCAGTGCACATATCCGAGATAGTCCAAAGAATCATATATAGTTTGTAAAAGTAGAAACATCCTAAATACATTAAGTGATTCTAGGGAAAATAAGAATAAGTTTTACTCAATTCATGAATTTCACTTAAGGAGAAAAATGAGTATAAAATAAACTCAATTAGAGAAATAGATGCAAGTAGTTCCCTGTGCTAAACAAAGACCATGAAATTCATTCTAATTTGTTGAAGAGGCCTTCAAATCGATAAACATGGGAAAGAAATCTCATAGTAGTTAGCTATGGGGAGTCTAAAGAAGTGATTTGGGGGAGCCAATATATGGACATTGCCATAAACCTCATATAATCTTGATTTAAGTCACCAAATCACATAGATTATCATTTCAGGTTTAGACTTTTAGAGAATAAGGTAACTACTATTACATTACATCTCAATATTTCAAAGTAGACAATTCTTCTCCATCCAATTTTTTTACAATGATAAAACTACATAAAAGAAAACAAGAATTACTTTCTGGATATAAATATTCTTGATATCATCATTTCTTTTACCCATCCTTATTCCCAGTGAAAAGCATTTCAAAAATACGAGAAGGGAAAAAGGATCAGTAAGGGAAATAAAATAAAGAAAGAAAATATTATTCCATCAATACAAACAAATAAATGAAACCGTAATTTTCATGCATAAATCATATATTCCCTAAATATCCTAAGAGAAACATTATCATTTACCTCTGTCATGTTACCTAATTCTTTGGAGAGATATCTCGAGTCTACCCACCATAGGTTAAAAAAACCAACCGTATTTGGTTTATCACAGAACTACCCATCAAATGTCCAAGTACCATTACATAATCATAACACATAAAATTTGAAAATATCAACGTTTAACCAATAAAATTTCATTTTAAATCACAATAAATTATTTCAAAATATAGAAATACTCAATCCATTTCCAAAAACATTTTAAAAATTTTATAAAGATGTTTTTTGAATAAAACTGTCACATGCCACATTGAAACTTTTAAAGAAATTAACAATTTAAAACTATAATTCCCATATATATAAATCTTTAAAAATATATTGAATACATGGACATTATTGAGAAAGAGTTATAAGAAATAGTATTTAAAAAATTTAAAAGTATTTTCTAGTCAATGAGTTCCTCATCACTTGATAAAAAAATTGAATAAAAATAATGATGGAATAACATTAAACAAAAATTATAATATCATGAGAATAATGAGAATAATGATATTATATGTCAAAGGGATGTATATAAACAATATAAAATTGAATTGGTGTATAATAAACAAATAAATCTCAGTAGAATTTAAATTGAGATGAAATATCTTACAAAGATCCTATAATTGATGTATGAATTTATAAATGGGGTGATTCTATGTAGAAATAGTATATCCACAAAATTTGAAGTGGAAATTACGACATAAATAAACAAATAGTGATTCCACACATAATCATGGACATATATAATCAAAGAAGTATGTGTAAAACCCAATGAGTGGAAATTTAGTTTAAAAATTCTCTTACGATAATTCGGCAACATTACGATGTTAGTTAAAAATTAAAAAAAATGATTTGATGAGATAGAAAAGGGTCTCTCATACAATGGAAATAAAATTTAAAACATTAAGGATATATAATAACACATCCCCATATATGAAACAAGAAATTAAAATACATAACATAAAAGATGTCTTTTTCTAAAAGATGAGGGTGAAGTTTCCCTTACCTTGTGTCTAACTTTTCTTGTTCGTTCTTTATCTTCTGGAATAATAAACATATGTTAATTTATACTTTCATATTACCTTTTTTCAATTATATTATTCCTTTTACATCACTTATTACATTTCTATAACAATCATATAATTATTGAAGCTCATATAGGGCGTTTTGTCGATGTTCGGTAATTGAGTCCAAAATGACCTTGTTATAATTAGAAATTGTCTGTGTGGTCAAAATTCTATTATGTAAATAATTATATTAATAATATAAAAATAATATATATATATATATATAAAATATTTATTTATGATATTACACAATATTTGAATATAATAAATTAAATTCACCGTTCATGGAGATGGTAACTCGTATATACGCATGAATGATAATTTCATTTGTTCTTCATATTTAAATAAATTAAAATTAAATGATACATTGGTATATTAAAATTAATTTATCATATCCTATTTTATAAATGATACATATTTTTATTTAATCCATCCTTTATACATTCCATGTATGTCTTGAACGAGTCATATAACTTTGAGGGGGCGGTAGTCCGCATTTCCTCAAATGAAATTACCGTGATTACACGTCATGAAAAGTATAAAGGTATATTGTAAATAAAAATAATAGAAGCATAGAGACAATATAAAAATAATATATATAATATATAAAATCAATTCCATCAAAAGGGCCACCATGAGAGGGGGTAGGAAAAATCTAACGATCATCGTTTCATGAGGCAATAGATCACCGTAAACAGAAATAGTATGTTTTTATTCATTATATAAAGGTGAGTGTAAGTTTAGGTATAATTATTCACATAAAAACATCCTTGTATATAAAGGATACTAGTGTTGTTATGTAATTAATGAATAATAATAGAATAGGGAGTGAAGTAGTTAAATAATGGAAAGGAACATTAGAGAATATGTTACCTCTTCAAACATAGAACTCCCTTTGATTTGAGCCAAAAGGCTTTCTTGAATTTCCTTCATCCTAAGGTAAGGAATCTAGGTGGAATATAGAAAATTTGGGAGCATATTTTTTCAGATTTTATACGAGTCAAGCATCTTGAGAGGGGTTAGTAACTGGTTAGATGTGACATCCTTTTATAAGAGGGAGGAGGGGAACTTTAGGAATGTTTGTAGGTATTATTTTATAAAAAAAGTGTTCTCAGTTTCCAATGGTCCCAATGTCATGTATTTTAAATATAAGAGGATTAGGGTTCTATAAACATTTAACCAATTAGATTTATAAAGGTGTAATATTAAAATGTAACCTTATATTTTATCTTTAACCCTTAGTTAACTAACTTAACTCTTAAATTTTTTTTATATATTCATACTATATGGTTAATATAGTTACTATAAAATTCCAGAAGAAAATAAATGTGTTCATTAATTAAATACTAAACACTATATAATTATTTTGGACAAATATTATATTTTTAGGAATATTATATAATTTAATAAAATATTTGTTTGAAAAAAAACACATTTATATCAATTTTTGTAATATCCTTATCATGACTTTTTAAAACTCTATAACAACCTCATTCTTCTGAAAATGAATAATTCACTAAAATATAAAAAGTATAAAGAATCTATAAAATTATTGTACAGTATAAAAAGTTTCAATATAAATTTATTTTAATATTTATAATCTCATTTATTTAAATTATTCTTTAATAGTGTAATCACTACATCATCACTAGGTCATACATAAATTTACATATTTAATGTATAAAAATTATAAATAAAATACCATGGTGTAGTAAATATTATTATATTTATAATTAATTTTTAGGGACGAAAATATCACTTATATAACCCCATATAACAATTGTTTTACTAAAATATATATGTTTATGTTACATTTTTATTACTTTAAATTAATTTTTATAAAATTTTATTTTCACAAACAAGTCGGTCCATGGGGTCCCAAAATTGATCCAAGGATGAACATGGTCAGATATATCTCATCCAATAGTATTCGAACATGTGATAGGGTAGTATAGTTTTATAATTATATTATATTTTAGCATTATATACTAGATTTACCCGTTAAACATGGTAAAAAAACAATTACGGATCTTAATATTCATAATGTCTAAAAGTAAAAGAAACTTACTTAAAAAAATGAGCCTCCTGATTCAAAATAAAAAAACCATTTTTATATTTTCAAGACACAGAATTTGTAGTAATGAATTTAAAAATAGTTCCTATTGTCATAACCAAAAAGCGTGTTTTTAGGAATTCAAAACTACCAAAAGATAGACATGTGTTTATGTAAAATTTCAAAGTGAAATTACATTCAATGAACATAATTGGATTAAATGAAAAAATACAATACAATTACACATGAATAATAATTAAAATTACAATATAACTATTTAAATAAATTAGATGAAAAGTTAGTTTTGACTTAAAAATGCATTATTTTTCACAGTTATTTAAAAAAATGAACTTTATCAGAAGAATACCAAAAAATTCACCCAAAGTAAATTATGATGTCCCAAATCTAAATAAAAGTTAATTTAGTCAAATGGAACATATAAAAGTGAAAAAAAAACTATAATAAAATGGGTTCTCCATCTAATAGTGATAAAACAACATTTTAATAATAGTAGAGTATTCCATGATTAAAATAAAATTCATTATTATTTTAAGCCTATAAAATTTATTGGATAAATTAATGAAATTTAAAAAACTTGTATAATAATATTGTATTTGGTTTTGTTCATTATCGACAACACAACAGCTAGGAAATAACTTCCATTTAAAATAATTAAAATAAAATATTATTTTTCAGTATAACTCAATGTTGTGTGCAACGTTAGATTTTTATGAAACTCATTGTTGTGTTTTGAGTACTCTATCAGAAAAATCCTCCAAATGTATGTAAAAATAAGATATTATTCATATATAATAATGTAAATGAAAATAATTATTATTCTATAAATACCATGGTCGTATCATCCTTCCCAACATTTGGAAACTGATTCCTCTCAATTTTAAAATCGTGCAAGGAAATATCATTAAAAGTCCCACTCATGAAAAATTCAATAAAACAATCAATTTAAAAGAAACAAAGAGAAGTACAAACATCACCCAAGATAACCCATACTAGGATTCCTTGTTGGAAAAAATGGATATAGTAGATAAACTAACCATAATATTCTACTGGAGAGTGATATAAAACATGAATATGTGAAAGCTAACCACCCAAAAATCCCAAACATGTGATTGGTTAAATGGTATTTGATTCCCCGGTATGAAAAGGTAATCCTAAAAAATTTGTTGTTTTATGTTCCTTTTCATAAATTTGAAGAATTTATTTATGATATTGAATAAAAAGATAAATAAATATACTTACTTTTCAAGTAGAGTTTCATCCATTAATAAATTTAAACCAAAAACTCATATTTTTTTCTAAAAAGTGAGTATTCGAGATGAATTGGTCACATAGATAGTGCTAGAATTAGCTTAATGAGAACAAAATAATCCAAAAAAGCAGAACTATATATTTCTCCTATCATTAGACATTAATGAAAAAAATGGTTAGCACAAGATCAGACAATCCCCAAGATGGATAATCCATTATAAAAATAAATACTACTCTTAATCTCCAATTTTAAAAAATAGAATCCCAAAGATCAACAAAGGCCATTCAATACACAATTGTCCTTAAAATTCATCCTAATAATCCAACTAATATTGCATCCTAGAAATCAAAAAGGATTTGATATCATAGTCTTCAACGATATATCATAACTTTTATATCCAAATAACATCGACTACTGTTAAAGTCTCATACAGAAATGTAATTAACCAAATTAGATAATCTCTATGATTGGTTAATAATATCAATAAAATAACCAAATTGAAATATGTTGAAAATAAAAAAAAGATTATTTAAAAAAATCAACAATTACACCTCAAATAAAATCCTATAGAATTCTATTTTCATTAGCCATATAGGGTTCCTAAATAGAGAATGTATTCCAAAATAACTTTTATATATTAATCACCAAATCAGATTACAATACTGAGGATATAGATTTTATAAATCATAAATTTCCAAAATCAACTTCTTCTTGATCGATAAAATAAATAAATTAAAATGAATTATTCATTCTAACTAGGGACTTTATGTAGGATAGTGGTAGGCGATGCGCCTTTGTCTCCCTTCAGTTGTGGGTTCGATTCCCACGGCCTTACCAGATGCGACGTGATGTCACCCCTACTATGTTATTTCCTTTTTCTAAATCCATTTAATTATTATAAAATTTTCAAAAATAATATTGCTTCCTAAAAAATAACCATAACATATTTTATCCTAAAAGATTATATAATACCATTCAATTTGCATCACTAAATGTAATAACAATTAATCACCTCAAAAACAAAATATCATATGAACCCCTATGGTTATCCATTATTTGAAAAAAAATATTATTCTTCCTTGAATAAAATTTTCACATAATAATATTGAGGATTACACATATAAGAAAAATAATTTCAATTTAATCTGATTTTTAAAATAGCATTAATAATTTTAAACATTTCATCATCCGACAATCTACTATATCTCTTCAATCCCTTATTTGTAGACATATTACTCATTCCGCGGAATTTATATCCTTTAACTATACATTTCCACCTTATTTCTTAATATATCATTCTTATAGATGAAATATACCTATTATTTATAAAAATAAATCCAATGATTCTTATTCTTTATGTATAAGAAAATAAATCATAGCTTGAAACTAGATATCTTAATCTTCAGGATGTTCCCTTTCTATTTTGGAATGTGGTCATACTTTCAAAAATTAAACGTTATCTCTGATTTGGTAATATCACCATTCAATATATATGGAAAATTTGATATCTTGAAATTTTATAAAAAAGATACAATGATCCATAAAATTATTTTTGAAAGGAGTAGGTGTTTGATAACTAAAAAATATATTACTGGTGATTTGATTACTCAAGAATCTGTCAAAATAATTCCAATATGATTTTTTCATAATAGTGATGAAAAATTCATATGGAGTGATAAAAAGGTTATGAAAGATCTATTTCATTCCATCTTGATAAATTATCCTTAATTTTCTGAAAAAAATAAACACTTAAACATGAAACACATTATTATTATTGAAAAAAATCATCTAAAGGGTAAAAATAACATAATAACTATTATATTACTATAATAAATCATCCTAATTATATCTCCATTGTTTAGGTTTGTATAAAAACAACCTATTTTAAATTTACCTTTTAAATGTTTTCATACGTTAATAACAATATTAGTTAAATGACATCCTTTACCTACCCCCAGATAACACCCTATCCAATAATGTTATCTAAACTGATATCTGATATCAACAAAAAGGAAACATCCATAAACATCACATAATCCTAAGTTATGTCATGAATTCATATTGACGATCATTGCGGATTTAGACTTCTATAGAATTAAGCCATTACTATTACATTACATCTCAAAATTACAATGTAGAAACTTATTATATATCCAATTTTTTTTGAAAATAATAAAACTCTTTAATATAAAAGGATAATTATTTTCTTGATATAAGTATTATTGAAATCAAAATATCACTTACCCTAACTTATAAACTATGAGAAACATTTCAAAAACATGGGATGAGAAAAATAGCTCAGTAAGGGATATAAAATTAGGAAAGAAAAAATTATTTAATCAATACAAACAAATCAATAAAAACATATTTTTTTACCATAAATCATATGTTTTCTAACATACCTCTTGAAATTATAAGATATATTAATAACACACAAGAATTATAAATCATAAAGGTGACTTGTGAAATCCATATCATAATTACATTGTAGATTTCACAGCTACATTGGGAGTTATGATTATAATACCTATTATAGTATATTACCAAAATATCTTATAAGAATAATTAAAATTTACCTCCATCATGTTACCCAATGCATTGGAGAGATATCTCGGGCTCACCCACCCTAGGTATATCCTAGTACCACCCGTATTTGGTTTATCATGAAACCACCTGTTAAATTTCCAAGTACCATTATGTTATCATAACACAATTTTTTTAAATATAAACATTTTAATAATATCATTTCATTTTCAATGACATGAAATTATATCAATATATATAAATACTCAATCCATTTCCAAAAACAATTAAAACATTTAATAAATAGATTTTTTGAATCATAGTATTCCTTAATACTCTAAAACTTTTAAATGAATTTACATTTTAAAACAATAATTTCCATATAAATAAATCCTTAAAACGATTTTGAATACATGGAAATTAAGGACAATTATTTTAAGGAATAAATATTTTAAATTATTAAAACGATCTTTTAGTCAATGAGTACCTAACCACTTCAGAAAATAATTGATTGAAAATAATTAAAGAATTAATTTAAACAACAGTTATAATATCCAAAGAATAAGGATATTCATGATATAATATGTCAAAGGGAAGTATATACACTATATAAAAGTTAATTGGTTCATAACAAAAAAATAAATATTTATTGAATATAAATTGAGATGAAATCTCTTACAAGCATCATATAAATGATGTACGAATTTATCAATGCGGTTATTATGGGTAGCAACAATTTCTCCACACAATGAGGAGTTTAAATTAAAACATAAATAAATATTTATTTATTTCACACATAATATTAGCGTTTTATAATCAATGAAGTATGCGTAAAACCCAAGGTGTGGAAATTGAGTTTAGAAATTCCCTTACGAAAATTCAGCAGCATAATGACCTTAGTCAAAAATTCAGAAAATGTGTTGATGAGAGATAAAATAGTCTATAATAGCTTGTACATAAAATTTAAAAAAATAAGGATATATAATAACATATCTCATCATATGAAAATAGAAATTAAAAGACATAACATAAGAGAATTCTTTAACTAAAAGAGGAGGATGAAAGGTTCCCTTACCCTATGTCAGAATTGTCTTATTCATTATTTATCTCCAAGAATAATAAACATAAGTTAATTTAGACATTATTTATAACCTTTTTAACGTTTATTATTCCTTTTATACCACGTATTAACTTGATATAAAAATCATATAATTATTCAAGTTCATATCTTTCGTTTTGACGATGTTCGTACTTGAGTAAAAAATGAACGTGTTCTTATAACAAATTTTCCATGTGGTCAAAATGACATTATATCCAAAATTATATTCATTATTTAGATATAATATATTTCTAGTATATATATATATATTTATAATAATACATAATATTTTGTGAGAAAAAATGAAATGCACCGTTCATGGAGATGGTAATCCATACATACACATGAATACTACTTTCATTTATTCTTCATATTTAAGATAATAATAACTAAATGATACATTGGTATATTAAAATTACAGTATAATATAATATTTTATATATTTTTAAAATTATCATTTACTCCATCATTTATATGTTCCATGTATGGCATGAAGTAATAATATAACTTTGATGGGGTGGGGTAGTCTGCACTTCGTCAAATGAAATCATAGTGATTACACATGATGAAAAGAATAAAGATATTTTCTAAATGAAAATTACATAATAATATTAAAAATTTATATAGTATATATCATATATTAATATAATTCCATCATAATGGCCACAACGAGAGGTGGTGGGAGATAATCAAACAATCGTCATTTTGTGAGGCAGTGGACCGTCGTACACAGAAATAGTATGTTTGTATCCATTTGATGTAGGTTTCTATTAGTTTTGTTATAATAATTCCCACAAAAACATCCCATTATACTTAGAATACTAGTGTTGTTATGTAATCAATTAATAATAATTTAATATGGGCGAAGAATTAAAATAATTGAAATGAACATTAGAGAAGACGTTACTTCTTAAAACATGTAACTTCCTTTGATTTGAGTAAAAACGCTTTCTTTAATATAATTATTTCTAAGGTGAGGCTTCATTATGGAATATTGGGATGTTTGGAGCTTATGTGGGAATGTTTTAGACGATTCATTGGGCTTAAGTGGTGTCTATAAGGGTTTAGTGGTTATTTTAGTTTTTTAAGAAGGTGGAGGGGCACTTTAGGAAAATTTTCAAGTATAATTTTATTATAAAATGATTTTTGTTTTCAAATAATATCAAAGTCATTTATTTCAAATCTAATTGTATTTTCGGTTAAACAACTCTCGACCAATAGGTTTTAGGCACGTTTGGTTCACAATGTTAACCTTATCTTTTAACTTTATCCCATAGTTAACTAATTGATTTCTGACCTTATCTTCTATTATATTCATACTATATGGTTAATATAGTGACTATAAAATGCCAATACAACCCCAAGTGATTCATTAATGAAATTTTCAAAAATATATATTTCATTTGGCCTAATATGATATATTTATGACTATTATATCATTTAGTAATATAATATTTTTTAAAACTCATTTATGTCAATTTTTATACTATTCATATCATGTAATTTGATAAATCTATAAAAAAATTTCTTTTGAAAAAACAATATTAAATAAAATATAACATCCATAAATAATCTATTAAAATCATGTATTATATATAAAGATTCAAAATAAATTTATTTTAATATTTATAATCTCATTTATTTAAATCATTCATTAATAAGGTAATCACTACTGAATCATTATGTCATAAATAAATTTATTTATTTAATGTATAAAAAATATAAATAAAATTCCATCATATAGGAAATATTTTTGAAATTTTTATTTCTATTTAGAGTTGAAAATATCACTTATATTACCCCAGATATAAAAATTTTTTACTAAGAGATATATGTTTATGTTACATTTTTCTTCACTTTAAATTAATTTTTATAAAATGCCATTTTCACATCAATGTTTCTCTATGGGGTCCCAAAATCGTCCCAAGGATTCCTATGGTCACATATAACTCATTAAATAGTATTAGGAAATGTTTTAGTGTAGTTTAGTATTATTAATAAAATATTTTTGACCCATATTTACCAGATTTACCCTTTAACAATGGTAAATAAATTAATTACTGAAGTTACTATTCATAATGTCTAAAAATAAATGGTACGTATTTACACAATTTGAACATCCTGATTCCAAATATAGAATCCATTTTTCTAAATTAATGATAAATTTTTTTTAGTAATTAGTTTAATATTAAATTATATTTTCAAAACCAAAAAGTGTGTTTTCAAAAAGTAAAAATTACTAAAAGATTGAAATGTGTTTATGTCAAATTTCAATGTGAAATTACATCCAACAAGAAAAATTGGGTAAAATGAAAAAAAATATAGTCTAATGAGACATTAAAACCAATTAAAAGTAAAATATAACTATATAAATAAATTATATAGAAATTTAGTTTTGGCATAAAAATGAAATATTTTTCACTATTAATTATAAAATGAACTTTATTAGAAAAATACCAAAAATTTACCCAATGTAAAATTTGATGTCCTGGTTCTAAAAAAGAAGTTTATTTTTGAAAATGAAACATATTAAATGAAAGAAAAACTATATTAAATATTTTACTCTATCAAAATGATGTAAACGACCTTTTAGTTATATTAGAGTATTTAATGCTTAAAATAAAATATTTTCTTATTTGAAGCATCTAAAATTTATTCGATAAATGTAAATACATTTAACAGACAAGAGTAATAATATATAAGATACTTTTATTAATTCTCTTCAATAAAAAATATAGTCATTAACAACCATTTAAAATAATAATATTGTTATATTATATTTTGGTATAACTCAATGTTGTGCGCAACGTAAGATTTCAAAGAAACCCATTGTTGTGTATTGAGTATGCTACAGGAAAAAGAATCCCCATTAATGTAAAAATAATATATTATTCATAAATAATAATAGAAATGAAAAAAATTTAATTCTATAAATACCTGTGTTGTAACATCCTTCTCCACTTTTCATAAATTGCGTCCATGATATTTTAAAATTATTCTTGGAAACATCATTTGATGTACCACATCGGAAAAAGAGTAAATAAAACTGTTATTTTAAAATAAAATAAAATATGTACAATGGTCCTCCAAGATAACCCATAATAGGATTCCATGTTGGAGAACATGGATATAAAAGAGAAACTAACCATCATGTAACGATGTAGAGTGATAGAAAATAAGATCTAGAGAATGTTTACCACCAGAAAATCAAAAACATGTGATAAGTTAAACAGTTTTTCATACCCTAGTAGGAAAAAGTAAACGAACAAAATTATTTTCTTTTAGTTACTTTTAATTGTGTTTTAGAATATGTTTATGATTTTTAATAAGAACATAACAAAATATAAGTACATTTAATGTAGAGTTTTATCCATTAATAAATTTCTACTATAACCTCATCCTTTCTCCAAAAGATGAGTATTCATGCTAACTTTGTCATATTTTAAGTGCATGAATCAACATCAAGAGAATCACATAATTCAAAAAAGATGAATAATATATTTCTCTTCTCTTTAGACATAATAAAAAACCAAAATAGTTAGTACAAGATCAGATAATCCCCAAAAAGGATAATCCTTTTCAAAAATAAGTACTACTCTTATTCTCCAATATTGAACAAAAAAAACCAAATGTTAAACAATAAACATTAAATACACAATTTTCCATACAATTATTCAAAATAATCCAACTAAGATTGAATCCCAAAATTCAAAATGATAGGATCTCCTATTCTTCCATGATATACCTTAACATTTATCTCCAAATAACATAGACTACTATTAAAGTCTCATTATGAAAAGTAATTTACCTAATCAGATATTCTCTATGATATGTTACTCTTTTTAATAAATAACTAAAATGATCATATGTCCAAAATAAAGATAACATGGATTATTTCAAAATAATATTCTACCATTACTCCTAAAAAGAAATCCCATAGTATTCTATTTTCGTTCGGCATATATGGTTCCCAAAATAGCAAATGTCTTCCAAAATAACCATTAAAACTTTATAACCAAATCATTTTCTAATACTATGGATGTCCATTTTATAAAACATAAGTTCCCAAAATCAACTTACTCTTGATCAATAAAATTAATTATCTAAATATAATAATTCATACAAATTATGGACATCATGTTTGCTATTGGTAGAAAATGTTCCCTTGTCACCCTTTGGTTGTGGGTTTGATTCATGTAGCCTTGCCAGACATGGAGAGTTTTCACCCATCATACATGTTTTACCTTTTCTAAAACTATATCATTCATCTAAAATTCGAAATAATCAAATAATTTCCTCAAAAAACATTACCTACTTAATCCTGAAATATTATATAATACATTTCATTTTGTATCCCAAAATGTAATAACCATTATTCACCAAAAAAAAGATCATATGAACTCGTACAGTTATCCATTATGTTCACAGAAGAAATGATATTTCTTCTTTGAATAACATTTTCACATATCAAGATTCAGGGTTACACATACTAGAAAAAGTTGTTCAATTTAAACCCATCGTCAAAAGAGCATTAATACTTTTAAAATTTTCATCTTCCTACAATCTACCATAACTATTGAATAGATTATATGTAGACTTCTTATTCATTCATCATTCTTCAAAATCCATTAATATTATATTTCCACCTTATTTATTAATACAATATTCCTACAGATAGAATATCTTTATCATTTATAAATATCAATCCAAAGATGCCCATTCTTTATTGATAAGAATGCAAATCATACATTGAATCTAGATATCATATTCTTCAGGACGTCCCCTTTCGCTTTCGGGGTGTATTCATACATTTAAACAGTAAACTTTCACTCCATTTATATAAATTCACATTTCAATTGAGTTGTAAAAGTTGATATCTTGAAATAATATGAAAAAAATACAATGGCCCATACTATTTTTTTAGAAATGTGTAATTGTTGGATAACTCAAACAAGTTCTTGTAGGTGATTTTAATACTCAATAAGCTGTCAAAATCATTTAAACATTAATTTTTCATAATAGTGATGATGAAATTTCCATGATGGGATAAATATGTTTTTCAAGATCTATTTCTTTCCATATTAAAAAATGATCCTCAATCTACTTAAAAGAATGAACACATTAACATGGATTGAATTATTATTTTTAGAAAAGAATTCTCTATAGGGTAAAGATAACATACAAACTTTTATATTATTCTAATCTATCATCATCATTTTATCTCCATTTTTCAAGGTTTTATCCATACAACCTATTTTACATTAACACTATAAAATATTTCATATGATAATAACCATGTTAGTTATACGAGATCCATTACCTACAACCAGTTAATACCCTAACCTCCATAGTTATCTAAACTGACCTCTAAAACCATGTATAAGGCCATAGAATTAAACATCACATAATCTTGAGTTAGTTCAATAATTTATAATGTGGATATTTTTAGGTTTTGATTTTTTGAATATTATTCCATATGTATTAAATTACATATAAAAATTAAAAAGTATACACTTTTCTCAAACCATTTTTTATAGAAAAACTCATTAAAAATCAAAAAAAATAATGATTTTCATGATATAAATCATCTTGAAATCTTTAATTCTCTTACACTTCATTATACCCCATAAAAGACATTAAAAACATAATGATCAAAAAGGCCCAATAAGGGTTATAAAATAAAGAAAGAAACATTAGTCCATTAGTATATATAAATCAATGAAACCACAATCTTTAATAAAAAAAATATATTCTTCATCATACATTATGCGATCATATGATTTATGAATAACACACAGAAATCAAAAATCATAAAGGTATCTTGTGGCATCCATATCATACTTATATTACAGCTTTCATAGCTACTTATGGAGTTACATTTGGAATACCTTTCATAGTATATTCCCTAAATCTCTTAGGAGAAACATTAACGTTTACCTCTGTCACATTACCCAATGCATTGGAGAGCAATATTGAGCTCACCCACCAATGGTTTATCACAGAACCACCCGTTTTTGGTTTATCATATAACCACCCATCAAATGTCCATGTTCCATGACCTAATCATAACACATAAAATTTACAAATAAAAATATTTCACGGATAGCATTTCATTTATAATTACATGAAATTATTTCATGATATTGAAATACTCAATCCTTTTCCAAAACCATTTAAAACATTTAATAAATTTAATTTTTTAATCAATGTGTCACATACCACTTTGAAAATTTTAAAGGAATTAATATTTTAAAACTACAATTTCCATATAAGTAAATTTATAAAACCCTTTTGAAAACATGGGAATTAATGAGAAATATTTATAAAAATAAATCATTAAAACATTTTAAATGATTTTTTAGTCAAAGAGTCCCTCACCACTTGAGAAAGTACATGAATAAAAACAATTAACAAATAAAATTTAAAAAAACATATAATATCATGAGAATAAGTATATTCCTGATATAATATTTCAAAGGGAAGTATGAAAACTATATAAATTGAATTGGTGCATTAAAAAAATAATTCTCAATGGAATATAAATTGATAAGAAATCCATTACAAAGATCATATAAATAATGTAAGAGTTTATTAATGGGTTGATTATCTGTATCAGTAGTATATCCATAAAAAAGTATGTGAAAATTAAAACATAAATAAAAAAACATTTATTCCATATATAATATCTGAATAATATAATCAATTTAATTTGCATAAAACCCTATTGAGTGCAAATTGAGTTTAGAAAATCTCCTATGAAAGTTTGGAAGAATAACAATGTTAGTTAAAATTAAGAAATGTGTTTGATGATGGAGAAAGGGGTATCTCATATCCTGTGCATAAACTATACATCAATAATTATATATAATTACAAATCCCAACATACTAAAATGTAAATTAAAAATCATTGCATAAAAGAATAATTTTACTAAAAGAGGTGGAAAAAAGGTTCTCTTACCTTGTTCATTATTTATCTCCCTGAATAATATAAATAAGTAAATTTATACTTGATTCAGATACTTTTTTATGTTTATTATTTCTTTATATAACTTATTTACTTTCTATAACAATCATTTAATCATTCAAGTTCATATCATCCATTTTGACGGTGTTTGGTATATGAGGTAAAAATGAACATGTTATAATTTCAAATTCTCCAAGTGGTAAAAATTAAATTATCTCCAGATCGATATTCATGATTTCAATATCATACATATATAGTATATAATTTTATTTATAATATTACATAATATTTTGAGAAAATATATAAAATTTACAATTATGGAGACAGTAATCCATACGTACGCATAAATGCAACTTTCATTTATTCTTCACATTTAATGGAATGAAAACTAATAGATAAATTGGTATTTAAAATTTAAATTAGAATATCATATTTTAATATGATTCATAAGTTAATTAATGATATTCGTTATATGTTCTATATATGGAATGAATGATTCATGTAACTTTGAAGGGGTTGTAGTCTGCACATCCGATAAGTAAATTATCGTGTTTACAAATCATGAAAAGAATAAAGGTATGTTGAAAATATAAATTACAGAAGAATAAAAAGATTAATAATATAATATATATCATATATAAATACAGTTCCATCATAATTTCCACTGTGATAGGTGGTAGGGGAAATTCGATCAATCGTCATTTCTTGAGGTAATTGATCGTCGTATACCAAAACAATGTGATCATATCTATTAGATGGATGTTGGTGTAAGTGTAGCTGTAATACTTCTCATAAAAACAAAAATGTATATTGAGGTAAATGGTGTTTTTTTAATAAAAAATTATGAATAGAATAGGGAGTGAAGAAGTAAAATAGTGGAAATGAACATTAGAGAAGGTGCTACCTCTTATAACATGTAACTCCCTTTGGTTTGTGCCAAAATTCTCTCTTTATTTTTTTCTAAATATGTTAAGTCTTATAGGAGGCATAAAAGGGATGTGGAGATCTTATATGGGAAGATTATGTATGATCCATGTGGCTTGATAGGTGTGTGTAAGGGGATAGAGGTGATGCGCTTTTATAAGAGGGAGGAGGGGCACTATAAAAATGTTTGAAAGTATTATTTTATTATATAATTATTTTCATGTTACAATGATTCCAAAGACATTTATTTAAAATATAATAGGATTTTGGGTCGAAAAACTCTCAACCAATAAGTTTTAGACAATTGTAGGGCATAAATTAATCCTTATCTTTTAGCTTTAACCCTTAGTTGATTAATTTAAATTTTAGCATGCCTTCTTTTATATTCACAGTATATGGTTAATATATTTACAATAAAATAAAAATAAATCCTCAAGTGGATCATTTATGAAATTTTAAACACTCTAAATATCAATTTTCTGAATGTTATATTTTTAAAACTATTATATCATCTAAATAAATAGTATTGTTTAAACTCATTAATGTCAATTTTTATACTATTCATATCATGACAATTTAAAAATCTATAAAAACGTGATTATTTTAGAAAAAAATAATTAACTAAAATATAAAAAGTTCAAGTCATCAATAAAGTTCGTTTAGGGTATAAAAAGATTCAAAATAAATTTATTTTAATATTTATAATATCATTTATTTAAATCATTCATTAATATGTTAATAAATACTTCATTATTGTGTCATACATAAATTTATTTATATGATGTTTAAAAATTATATTTAAAATACCATGATGTAGGAAATATATTTATCTTTATAATTCATATTTATAGTTGAAAGGATCACATATATAACATCATTTAAATTTTTTTACTAAAAGATATATGTTTATGTGATATTTTTCATTATTTGAATTAATTCTTATGAAATGTCATTTTCACATCAATGTGACTCCATGGCATCCCAAGATCGACCCAAGAATGACCATGGTCCGATATATCTCATCCAATCTTATTAGAATATGTTTTAGGGTAGTTTAGTATTAATGTAATATTATTTTTTACCCTTATTTATGAGATTTACCCTTTAAACATGGTAAATAATATAATTACTCATCTTACTATCCAAAATATATAATAATAAAAGGCACCTATATACAAATTTTTAACCTCCTTATTAAAAATATGTTATACATTTTTTCAAATTCATGACACATAAGTTGTAGTAATTAATTTATAATTAATTCTCTTTGTCAAAACCAAAAAGCGTGTTTTTAAGAAGTCAAAACTACAAGAAGATTGGCATGTGTTTATATCAAATATGCAGGTAAAATTACTTTTAATGAAGAAGGGATTAAAGAGTAAAAATATAATCCAAATTCACATTAAAACCAATTAAAAGTAAAATATAACTATATAAATAAAATATAATAAAAGACAGTTTTGACTTAAAAATTCTCTATTTTGACTATTCATTAAAAAATGAACTTTATTAGAAAATTACCAAAAATTTATCCAATTTAAATTTTTATTTCATGAATCTAAATAAAAAGTTTATTTTTTCAAATAGAAAATATAAATGTTACAAAAAATATATTAAAAAGTGTCCTCCATCAAAAGGTGGTTTGACGACCTTTAAATAATATTAGAGTATTTCATTCTTAACATAGGATTAATTATTAATTTAAACATATAAAATATATTGGATAAATGTAAATAAATTTAACAAACATGTATGATAAATTTGTAGTTATTTATTTTTATTCATTCCAATTCAAAAAATATGTGTTAACTACCATTTAAAATTATAATATTATTAAAAAAAATTCAGTATAACTCAATGTTGTGTGCAATGTATGATTTTAAAGAAACCAATTATTTCCTATTAAGTACACTATCATAAGAAGAATCCCATTTAATGTAAAAATAGAATCTTATTCATAAATATTAATAAAAATGAGAAAATTTATTAATATATAAATACCTGGGTCGTAATAGGCAGTAAGCTATCCCTGAACCTTTATAATGGTAGTGTGCCTAGGATAATGTTACTTTGCTCGAAATATGGTAATCCGCAACTATTACAGATTAGTGGAATTTGTATGACCCAAAAACTATCGGTGTATGCTCCTTGGATGTAGGACTTAGTGGTGAACCATGTAAAAGAGCAGGGTTTTCCTTCTACAGATGAATGTTTTAATTACTGTACATATCCACGATGCAGGTTTAAACATGTTCCTACCAATTTGAGAAAATGATCAAGTAAAGAAGAGAAAAAGTTGAAACCCTGATTATCCCACTCTTTGGGTGGTCTAGGGTCCTCCAATAACCTTTTCCATTGATAAAATAATTAAAAATCATTTTCACTAATGACAAAATAAATATTAGGCATATGTTTTTTAAAATACATTTTTTATCGTTTGACATATCACAACGTATTGTTTAATAGATATATGATTATCTATAATGCATATTTCCATCTCATTTCCACATATATTTCTCTGTAAAAAATTATAATAACACATTTTATTTGCACACATCATTCCATAAAGGGAATTATAAGTTGAAATATATATTCTATAGATAATGAAATTTATATATTAAAACTCGACTAGAAGAATATTTTGATCTCATCCACCATTCAAATCTATATAAATATATATCAATATATCCTATTGGGATTGAACTATTCACATAGAAAGGCCATCTATCTATGGTTGATTTACATATATGAATCTCAACTATATATCATGGGGTTACTAAATAAATCACCCAAACATAGTGTTTAACATTTGATCCTATTCAGATACAATATAATATTATACTATATTGAAACTTTCCAACTAATTTATGGAATTTTTTGTGATAGAATCGATGGTGATGTTTTCCCATATCAATTATGGTAATGTAAATCGCTATAAAACCCCCTTATACATATTTATATAATCATTAAATTGATATCATACTAATGACTGTGATACATACTATTCAATATATCTCTTCAAATTAGGCTACATAAAATAATCATTTAAAATATAAACATCCCTATACTTATAGGATAAATATATAATGATGAACTTTGAGCCTCCTCCACTAGCTCCTATATCAAATATGATCTGGATTGAACACCTGTATTGTTTCTAAAATATATCATTTCCTCAAATTCAATGTTATACCTTGGAATATTTCAAACCATCTTCTATAGTTCCACATATTACTTTTTTTCTTCATTACCCAATGGAATATATTGTTTTATACATATTGGAGAATGAACATATTTATCCCCATAATAATTTTAATATCTATAAATTTTAAATCTAGAAATATATGATATTTTTACCCTTATCATATAAATTATAGCATGATCTTTTAGACTCACAATAACAACCACCATGTCAAGGAGGAAATGTGTTAGGTTGGATAGGGTAATGGAAGATGTTCTAGAGTGTCGCACCCACTATTTCAATTTTTATTTATTTTATTAATTTTCTTTGCGCTAGTTAGTTCGGGTCGAAACCCGACTTTAGATTTCGAGTTCTTTGTGTTTTGGTCTAGTTTGCGTCCAGCGCAACGCGACCGAAGCTGCGTGGCCTCACCTGGGTCGCCGCGCGGCCCGCCCGTTTCACCGCACGCCCTGCTTGATGGTTGATTAATTAAATGAAATGGATCAGTATAATAAAACAATAATATTAATGGTGTTAAAAATATAATTTGTCGTGTGTCGTTATTAATATTACTCTTAATAATAATAATAATAATAATAACAACAACAATAATAATAAAACTAATATGGATTAATAGTTTGTTTTAATGATAACAATAAATATATTATAATTTGAGGTGTTATTATAATTATTATTAATGCTAAATTTAGGTTTTATTTCGTTTTATTTTATTTTATTTTATTTTATTTTAATTGCTTTTTATTTTAATTTCTTTTATCTTATTTTATTTTAATTTCTTTTTATTTTATTCTATTTATTTATTTATTTATTTTTCTTCTTTTTCTTTTTTTTCTCCTTCATTTCTTTTCCTCCCTCCGTTTTTTTCCCTCCTCACAATCTCGTCGGAACCCCCTGCTACCCCCCTCCTCGCCGTGGCTCACCCCCTTCCCTCTAACCCTAGCCGCCGGCTCCCCCACGGCCCTCTCCCGCTCGCCCCGCCGCCGGCCTGCTCGCCGCCTCGGCCCTCTCTCGGCCAGCTCCCCGCCGCACGCCGCACGCCGCGCCCCTACCCTCATTCCCAGCCACGTCCAGCCTACTCCGGCGCGGCACACCCCTCCGATGAAGCCACCGGCTCCTCCCCCTTCCGCCTGCCCGACTCCACCCGGCCAACACCACCCTCCGGCGAACATGAAACCGTCCCCCCCTTCTTTGTCCAGAAAAATTCCGGCCGAAACCCCCTCCGAGCTTTCGGACAACCGCCCCGCATCCCTTCACGGTGTCGGACAGCCTCCCTACACCTCCTCGCGCAACTCCGGCAGCCTCCGTCGACCTTCGGCCGACCTCCCTCACCCCCCGATGTAAGTGCAATTTTATTTGATTGCTTGTTGTTCAATGATGGTTTAGTGCGGTTATGTTTGCGAATCGATTTTGGTTCAATTTCATGATTTATGGTTCACCTTTGATTCTTTTATGGTGTGCATTGGGTGCGGTTGAAGAATTCAATGAATTTCTGGTTTAATTATTGATGTTTTAGTTCAATTTTTTGTTTAGGATCAATTTTGGTTTTGTTTGAGTTGCGGTTGATGTGCGGCGGTCGTTGCGCACCACGGTCGTGAAGTCTGCGATGACGAGGTAGGTAGTTCCATGCCATACCATCTTTAGATGATTCAAATTGCTTGTTAGTTAAATTAGAATGTGTTCTAGTGATTAATTGCGTGATGCGAATTTTATTTTTGATGCGCTTCGATATTCATATTGTTGAATTTTAGTTGTTTTTAGATAAATGCCAATGTTTTCAGGTGTGTTGTGTTGTTGAAATTTTCAGACATGTTTTAGTAATTGTTTAAGGTGTGAAAATTGTGTGTACAATGTGTTGGGATGTGCAATTGATTTTTAAATGTTTACAACATCTAAAATTTGTTTTTTTTAAAAAAACTAAGGCCTTGTAGTTTTCATGTGTGATGTTTTATTAATTAAGCAATTGTTTAATCAAGTGTCGTTTGAGATGCAGAATATGGTTGAGAAGGTTTTTGGGGTTGTTTGGTAGGTGCGAAATGGGTTTTCGAGTTCTTGAGGTGTCTATGTAATTAAATGTAGATGTTCAATGAAAGTGAGTCATTTTGGGTGTGTTGTCGTGTTGCGAAATTTTGGAATTAAATTGAAAATTGTTTGAACAATGGGAAAACATGTTCTGGTTTTTATAAGCTACACTTTTTTTAGCGACGTTATTATCTGAAATTGAGTTCGTCTTTCTTGTGCAAACCTTTGCTTTCTAATTTTAAATGTTTTATAAATTGTTAATTGCACTTATTAAATTATACGTGGAGCGCGAGAGTTGTTTTTGACAGAATTATGTGCGCGTTAAGTTTTAAAGGTATTCTTACTTGTGAAATTGGACATGTCTCATGTGAAAACTCCTATTGTGCTATTTTGAAATGTTCTTCTAATTGTTTAAATAGTTTATCAAGTCACGCAAGTGATCTGGACTATGTGATAAAATGGTTTTGGTGTGCGTGTGTTTTTTTTATGGTGTTTGGGTATGCAAATGGTGACGTGTATGTGTAATGTTTTGTTTGGGTTGAGATATGTGGAAGCGATATACATTAGGTGAATGTGAAACTTGTTTGAGCACACGAGAAACCCTGGGTATCTAGGTGGGCAGACTAGAACTAGTGTGCTAGTGAACCGGATGGGTATCGTCCCTGTTTCACTTAGCTGGATTGACGATTGCAACACTAACTAAACATATAATATCTGAGGGTCGTGGCCTTCTAAGCCACGTGTTCTGAGGGTCGTGGCCTTCTAAGCCATGTTTTCTGAGGGTCGTGGCCTTCTAAGCCACGTTTCACCGAGACACGAGGTTCTAGGGTCCCACTTGAGCTAGATGAACCTTAGGGGATTTACCCGTAGTGCTCTACCATCTTTGGCGTGGTGCCTTCCGTCGGCATATGGAAGACCACTTGAGTATGTGTGTGTGTGTGTGAGCATGTGTGTGTGTGTGTGTGAGTATGTGTGTGTGTGTGTGAGTGTGTGTGTGTGTGTGAGCATGTGTGTGTGTGGGTGTGAGTATGTGTGTGTGTTCCCATATTGAACATTTCTCTTCCCCTTTAAAAATCGTGTTTGTTAAATGAGTTCTTTTTAATGTTTTTTTTTCTTTTGGCGTTTAGCTTGTAAATGTTTTCTTAAAAGAATTTTTAAATTAAAATTTTGAATAAGCACTTTAAATTGTCTTTTGATGTTGTGGCATGGAACCTTTTCTCGGTGGCATCCTTCTGGGCTTTTAGCTCACACCCTGCATACACCCTTGGGTGTATGTAGTTTCTGTTTCTTCTGTCTTCCAGGTTGCGACTTCGTGCTCAGTGATGGTGGTTCAGGTTTCAGCTGGTCTTCTCATGCAGAATGGTGTTGATGTGGTCTCACTTCTGCCGGGAGGTTGGGTATGAGTTTTAGTTTCTGTTGTCGTCTTTTCTTTTTAGTTATTTCTTCATGTTGTAGACTTTAAACTTGTTCATAGTTTAAAGACACGTTTTGTTTTCTATTTCTATTTTAATTTTATCTATCAGGTTAGTTGGTTTTTCTGTCTTGTATTTCGGGTAAAACCGTTCCCACCTGTTAAACTTGATACCCGGGCACTTGTGCCAGTCCGTGGGGATTGGGAACGCCCTTCGGGCCTTGCCGCGGACCGGGTCGGTGCCGGGTCGGATGGCGACCCGGCCTGGTTCGTGACAAAATGGTATCAGAGGGAAAGGTTTGCTCTCTTGGGTCTTTCTCTTTTGAGATAGAGTCATACTGGACCAAAATTAAGGTTGTCGGAACTCGGCGTTCTAGATACGAGCAATGTGCCTGGCCAGCACACCTCGTGGCGGAACTCGAGTAACCAAAGTGTGTTGAGGTTTGTCTGTGTTTTTGGTCATTGCGGTTAATCTTTTCCATGGGAGATGAAAAAGGGGTATGGTCAGTGGTCCTAGTGAGCTCGCAGGGTCTGGCAAGCCATGTGGAGCCGGGGACGCTGTCCTAGAATTCCCTCCGATGCAGTGGTATGACTGGCGTATGGCCGCCAACCATACGTTCCAGTCACCCTCTGACACAAGTTTTCTCTTGCGTCATTTCTCGTCTCTTTGTTTTGGATTCGTGAGAATTTGGTTTTTAGGTAAATATGTTTTGGTCTGGGAAAATGTTTTCAAATGAAAGGCTTTAAAAAGAAAATGACGTGAAAGGTTTGGAAAGTGTGGGTTGGATGTTTTCGTTTTGGAAAAAAAATGGTTAATGGAACGAGCGGATGAGTGCTCTGATGGATATGAGGTGGGTGCCAGTGCGGCACGAGAACATGCATGTGCGAGGCCCATGAGACACCATTGGTGTTTGTGCAACCCACTGGATTTGCTTATTTTTAAAATGTCTTGTTAAAGAAAATGTTTGGTGTTTTAGTAAACGGTGTTTGTGTGGCATGTCCTTGGGTTTTGGAGATGTTGGATGCGTGGCGTTTTGAACTGAGTATTATTTCTGAATGGTTTATGTCCCGAGTTTGAGTTCTTATTTGTAAGTTGGTATGTAAGCGTGTGGTTAGTAAATTCCTTTGAAGAGTACATCGGGGAGCACTTGCAGTGGTTTCCCCTGCACGTTTGGTGTTTTCTTGTGGTATGTCTTGACTGTTGGACCAGTTTGGTTGGGTCCATAGTTTTCTTTCTTGACTAGTGTATGCCCCCATAAAGCATTGGCATGTGATTGAAGTATGACTACGGGGAATTCCCCGTTGGCCGACACTCCAGTTGATCGAAGGATTCTCTTTTTGAATTCTGGAATTAAACCCACCTTTACTTTTTACAACTAAGTGGATCCTCTCGCACTGGGATGACAGATGCGAGGGGAGTTGAACAGAGTTTTGGTTTCTTTGAGTTCCCTGAGTTATCGAGTATGAAATTTGACGTCGTTACGTTTGAATGTTTCCCCAAGAAACGGCAAAAGAAATTCCAGTGGGGAAGGGTGAAGGCGTTTGAGAGGTGTCAGTGCTTATCGATGTTTTGAATGGTTGGTAGTGTTTACATTAGCCGCAAGGGTCATGTTCGGTGACGTCTTGCAGCGTGAGACCTCTTTGATAACCAACAGTGGTTTGGAAGCAACCCTAAGTTGTCGGTGTAGCCTATCATTCTAAATGACCTCTGATCTTTGGTTTGTCTTGTTTAAGAAAGAGGTTTACGTTAGGCCACTAGTGTGGCAGACCCAGTCACATGGGGATGCTACGGTCAATTGCAGGAATCATGTGTTGTTTAAGACCTAGTTTGAAGTCCTTCTCCGTATAATGTTCCTCTCAACAGTAATGGTCATGTTCGGTGACGATTTGCGGTGTCGTGTTCTCATCCACTGTGACAATGGGTGATGCGCATACACCATTGCAGCTCTTATGTTGGTTAATGTTTTGTGTATGATCAGTTGGATTTTATGGTGTGTTGTGTCTGATGGTGTATCCTCAGGTGCAATAGGATTTCGTGTGACACCAAAAAGGAGAAGCTCCGTTCGGGAGTTTTCCATGCCTGACTACGAGGCAGAAGATGCTTCAAACATCAGGGCTCCAGCCATAGGCCTCGGAGTGAAGCTGGCGTGTGGTCAGGAACCCCGAGGGGGTATGAGACCCCGACTTTATTTCTGTCATTGGTGTTGAAAGTGAAATCAGCTTAAATTTGTCTTCCATGGTTGTTCTACTCCGAACGAACCGTCGGGTTGCCTAAGGTTTTCGTGACCATGTGGAGGCATGTTCATCTTGTTGCCTTAAAGTCTTGGGGGTTGCATCCCACTGGAAGCAATCACTTTTAGTGGTCCTTGAGAGTCTGTTGGGGAAACATCGATCCCAAAATTTTTATAATGCTCATCCCGGGATGTGGATGTGTTGGTCAGGTCTTAGGTCATGGTTCTGACGCCCGGGTGGTTAGGCCCCTCCCTCCCCGCCCCTTATGGTGGGGTGTTTGGTCACCATTGAGAAGTTTTTCAAAGTTCTATGCACTTTGTTAGTTCTAATGGTGGGGAGTCCTCATGGACCTCCCCATGTTGGTTTTCTAGTCTCGCCTTTGGCGTTGGTAGATTCTTAATGGTGGGGAGACCCACATTGGGTCTCGCACGAATGTCTCTAGGATGAATCAGTGCTGGACCTTTCTTTAATGGCGGGGAGTCCGCTCGGACCTCCCCCTGTCGGTTGTCCACTCTCATTTCGAGCATCAGTGACTTCTTAATGGTGAGGAGCCCCTCGAGCTTCCCCATATTGATCTATAGCTTCTGTTTTCAAAGATAGTTTGTTGATAAGTGAGAGGAGTGTTCCGAGGACATGGTTTGACCTCTTTTGTTCATATTAGCTAAGTGGTGTGGTTTTGGTCTCAGAGTGCTTGAGGTGTTTTGGTGTGTGAATTTGGCTCTTGTGGGTTCAAGAGTTCGTTTTCTAAAACAATCGGCTGGAGGAGTTCTAGCTTTTGGGGTGGGCGACACATATCGGAAAGTCTTTTATGCATTTCTTGATGTTGTCTTTGATTTACTTTCTCTGAGCACGATGTTTCTCTCTCTCTTTTGTTGATGTTTGTGGGGATCCTATTTGATCCTTAGTGGGGTGTCGTTTCCTACTTTGTGTCTCAGCCTTAGTCGCGGCTTTCCGGGGGCGGAAAGCATTATGGTGGGGAGAATTGTCGCACCCACTATTTCAATTTTTATTTATTTTATTAATTTTCTTTGTGCTAGTTAGTTCGGGTCGAAACCCGACTTTAGATTTCAAGTTCTTTGTGTTTTGGTCTAGTTTGCGTCCAGCGCAACGCGACCGAAGCTGCGTGGCCTCACCTGGGTCGCCGCACGGCCCGCCCGTTTCACCGCACGCCCTGCTTGATGGTTGATTAACTAAATGAAATGGATCAGTATAATAAAACAATAATATTAATGGTGTTAAAAATATAATTTGTCGTGTGTCGTTATTAATATTACTCTTAATAATAATAATAATAATAATAATAATAACAACAATAATAATAAAACTAATATGGATTAATAGTTTGTTTTAATGATAACAATAAATATATTATAATTTGAGGTGTTATTATTATTATTATTAATGCTAAATTTAGGTTTTATTTCGTTTTATTTTATTTTATTTTATTTTATTTTAATTGCTTTTTATTTTAATTTCTTTTATCTTATTTTATTTTAATTTCTTTTTATTTTATTCTATTTATTTATTTATTTATTTTTCTTCTTTTTCTTTTTTTTCTCCTACCTTTCTTTTCCTCCCTCCGTTTTTTTCCCTCCTCACAATCTCGTCGGAACCCCCTGCTACCCCCCTCCTCGTCGCGGCTCACCCCCCTTCCCTCTAACCCTAGCCGCCAGCACCCCCACGGCCCTCTCCCGCTCGCCCCGCCGCCGGCCTGCTCGCCGCCTCTACCCTCTCTCGGTCAGCTCCCCGCCGCACACCGCACGCCGCGCCCCTACCCTCATTCCCAGCCACGTCCAGCCTACTCCGGCGCGGCACACCCCTCCGATGAAGCCACCGGCTCCTCCCCCTTCCACCTGCCCGACTCCACCCGGCCAGCACCACCCTTCGGTGAACATGAAACCGTCCCCCCCTTCTTTGTCCAGAAAAATTCTGGCCGAAACCCCCTCCGAGCTTTCGGACAACCGCCCCGCATCCCTTCACGGTGTCGGACAGCCTCCCTACACCTCCTCGCGCAACTCCGGCAGCCTCCGTCGACCTTCGGCCGACCTCCCGCTCCCCCCGATGTACGTGCAATTTTATTTGATTGCTTGTTGTTCAATGATGGTTTAGTGCGGTTATGTTTACGAATCGAGTTTGGTTCAATTTCATGATTTATGGTTCACCTTTGATTCTTTTATGGTGTGCATTGGGTGCGGTTGAAGAATTCAATGAATTTCTGGTTTAATTATTGATGTTTTAGTTCAATTGTTTGTTTAGGATCAATTTTGGTTTTGTTTGAGTTGCGGTTGATGTGCGGCGGTCGTTGCGCACCACGGTCGTGAAGTCTGCGATGACGAGGTAGGTAGTTTTATGCCATACCATCTTTAGATGATTCAAATTGCTTGTTAGTTAAATTAGAATGTGTTCTAGTGATAAATTGCGTGATGCGAATTTTATTTTTGATGCGCTTCGATATTCATATTGTTGAATTTTAGTTGTTTTTAGATAAATGCCAATGTTTTCAGGTGCGTTGTGTTGTTGAAATTTTCAGACATGTTTTAGTAATTGTTTAAGGTGTGAAAATTGTGTGTACAATGTGTTGGGATGTGCAATTGATTTTTAAATGTTTACGACATCTAAAATTTGTTTTTTTAAAAACTAAGGCCTTGTAGTTTGCATGTGTGATGTTTTATTAATTGAGCAATTGATTAATCAAGTGTCGTTTGAGATGCAGAATATGGTTGGGAAGGTTTTTGGGGTTGTTTGGTAGGTGCGAAATGGGTTTTCGAGTTCTTGAGGTGTCTATGTAATTAAATGTTGATGTTCAATGAAAATGAGTCATTTTGGGTGTGTTGTCGTGTTACGAAATTTTGGAATTAAATTGAAAATTGTTTGAACAATGGGAAAACATGTTCTGGTTTTTATAAGCTACACTTTTTTTTAGCGACGTTATTATCTGAAATTGAGTTCGTCTTTCTTGTGAAAACCTTTGCTTTCTAATTTTAAATGTTTTATAAATTGTTAACTACACTTATTAAATTATACGTGGAGCGCGAGAGTTGTTTTTGACAGAATTATGTGCGCGTTAAGTTTTAAAGGTATTCTTACTTGTGAAATTGGACATGTCTCATGTGAAAACTCCTATTGTGCTATTTTGAAATGTTCTTCTAATTGTTTAAATAGTTTATCAAGTCACGCAAGTGATCTGGACTATGTGATAAAATGGTTTCGGTGTGCGTGTGTTTTTTTTATGGTGTTTGGGTATGCAAATGGTGACGTGTATGAGTTATTTTTTGTTTGGGTTGAGATATGTGGAAGCGATATACATTAGGTGAATGTGAAACTTGTTTGAGAACAAGGGAAACCCTGGGTATCTAGGTGGGCAGACTAGAACTAGTGTGCTAGTGAACCGGATGGGTATCATCCCTGTTTCACTTAGCTGGATTGACGATTGCAACACTAACTAAACATATAATATCTGAGGTTCGTGGCCTTCTAAGCCACGTGTTCTGAGGGTCGTGGCCTTCTAAGCCACGTTTTCTGAGGGTCGTGGCCTTCTAAGCCACGTTTCACCGAGACACGAGGTTCTAGGGTCCCACTTGAGCTAGATGAACCTTAGGGGATTTACCCATAGTGCTCTACCATCTTTGGCGTGGTGCCTTCCGTCGGCATATGGAAGACCACTTGAGTATGTGTGCGTGTGTGTGTGAGCATGTGTGTGTGTGTGTGTGTGAGTATGTGTGTGTGTGTGAGTGTGTGTGTGTGTGTGAGCATGTGTGTGTGTGGGTGTGAGTATGTGTGTGTGTTCCCATATTGAACAGTTCTCTTCCCCTTTAAAAATCGTGTTTGTTAAATGAGTTCTTTTTAATGTTTTTTTTCTTTTGGCGTTTAGCTTGTAAATGTTTTCTTTAAAATAATTTTTAAATTAAAATTTTGAATAAGCACTTTAAATTGTCTTTTGATGTTGTGGCATGGAACCTTTTCTCGGTGGCGTCCTACTGGGCTTTTAGCTCACACCCTGCATACACCCTTGGGTGTATGTAGTTTCTGTTTCTTCTGTCTTCTAGGTTGCGACTTCGTGCTCAGTGATGGTGGTTCAGGTTTCAGCTGGTCTTCTCATGCAGAATGGTGTTGATGTGGTCTCACTTCTGCCGGGAGGTTGGGTATGAGTTTTAGTTTCCGCTGTCGTCTTTTCTTTTTAGTTATTTCTTCAAGTTGTAGACTTTAAACTTGTTCATAGTTTAAAGACACGTTTTGTTGTCTGTTTCTATTTTCAGTTTATCTATCTGGTTAGTTGGTTTTTCTGTCTTGTATTTCGGGTAAAACCGTTCCCACCTGTTAAACTTGATACCCGGGCACTTGTGCCAGCCCGTGGGGATTGGGAACGCCCTTCGGGCCTTGCCGCGGACCGGGTCGGCGCCGGGTCAGATGGCGACCCGGCCTGGTTCGTGACATAGAGGGGGGGGGGGGGGTTAATAGACCAGATTAAAAATTTAATCAACTAAATTAATTATCAATGTTAATTATTAAATTTAATTATCAGTGGAAAAATTAAATAGCGCAAGAATGTTTTTTATATTAGTTTGGTCCAAAGTGGCCCTATTCTACTCTTGTACCTCTCTACACAGTGAGAGATAAGTGTGCACTAAAAATGATTTTTAAAGGGGAATCATAACCCAATTACAAAATCCTTTTCTAGTGGATGGATAACCACGACACTGACTTTTGTGTGGGGAGTCACAACCCTTAAAACCTGACTGTAGATACTGGGAGTCAAGACCCAAATAGTATTGACTTTAGATATATGGAGTTACAACCCTAAGATCAGGAATTTTGAATCTAGGAGTCACAAACTGATGAAAAATAATAACAAATAATGCTTTTGTGTGCAAAAGCATAAACAGAAAAAAATAGGGTGCATGTGAGAGATTAGAAGTAGTGTTACAGACACAGAACCAGATGAAAGATAATATTAAAATTAAAGCACAGGTACTAGTTCGTGAGGTTCAGTTCATCATGTCTCATCAATGAAATTGTAGTTGAAGAAAAATTAATTCACCGCTTGAGAGCCTGAGCAGGTGGTGAAGCAGAGTGTAACAGGACGTTTCTAATGCACAGTAGATTCAAAGTTCATAGGCCCTTCTCTTTGTATTGTGTTTTTTTGTTTTCTGCAAAAGAGAACGATATATGTAGAAAATAATAATATCTATCAGGTGAAGCAACTCCGCTTCCTTAGGATATTAAAAGTTAATTAAGTTATGAGATCCCATAAATATCTCCCTGAAAATATCAGATCCTTTTATTTTTTATTCCCGTAGAATAAATAAATGAATTCAAAATATTTTGAATAAGTCTTCTAATAAAATCTCCAGAATAATAAAAGAATTTAATGATTCAAAGTAGAATTTTAAATCCATTTAGAATTATTTAATCCATGTCAAAATAGTTCCTGAAAACTAGTAGCAGATTCTAGAATTAAAATCAAGCATATAAATTTAAACAATCTTGAAATGTCCAAATTTGTTTTTAAAATATGTTGAAAAAATTTATTAAATTTTCTCTATAAATATAGCACAAAAAACATTAAAAACTCTCTCATTAAGATTCGTATATTTAATGAGGATTTTACAAAAAAAATAGTTAAAAAATAATCCATATATTTGAAGAAAATAAATTGTAAAAAAATTGCACGGAATGAATAGTAACTTCAAAATGAACAGTAACTTCGAAGTGAACAGTAACATCAGAGTGAATAGTAACTTCTGAGTGAATAGAAACTTTGGAGTGAATAGTAACTTCGAAGCTAACAATAACTTCAGAGCGATCAATAAAGTAAAGTAGGGTATGAACAGTAATGTAGGGTATGAACAGTAAGGTAGGGTTTGAAGAGTAACATAGGGTATGAAGAGTAACATAAAGTATGAACAGTAACATACGGTATGAACAGTAACATAAGGTATGAACAATAACGTAGGGTATGAATAGTAACATAGGGTATGAATAGTAACGTAAGGTATGAACAGTAAAGTAAGGCATGAACAGTAACATAAGTTATGAACGGTAACATAGGGTATGAACAGCAACCATACTTTTGTGAGATAAATAAATGAACCATACTTTTGAGATAAAAATGAACCTTACTTTTGATAAAAATGAACCTTACATTTCATAAAAATGAAACTTAAATTTGATAAAAAATGAACTTTACTTTTGATAAAATTGAACCTTACTTTTGATAACAAATTAACCTTATTTTTGATAACAAAGGAACCTTACTTTTGATAAAAAATGAACCTTATTTTGGATAAAAAATTAAACTTACTTTTGATAACAAATGAACCTTAATTTTGATAACAAATTAACCTTACTTTTGAAACAAAAATTAACCTTACTTTTGAAACAAAAATGAACCTTACTTTTGAAACAAAAATGAAACTTCATTTTGATAAAAAATCTGGACAGAATGTTGTGACAAACTTCAATGAATTTTTAAGGGATTTTAAATGCCGAATTAGACTTCGGTCAAAAATAATTATTTTTAGAAAAACTCATAATATTTCCAAAAACATTATCCATTAAAAGCGACATTTACAGGTCCCAAAATCATTATAAAACAGAAGAAAAACAATTCTGGAAAAATTCCTACTACAAAACAGTATACCATAACATCATGTAATTAGAAGTCCATTCAAACGATATTTTTAGACATTGATGTAAACTAATAAAATCAAGATAAAAATTTTATATTTCCATATAATTAAGTTTAATGAAAATCAGACAACTTTAGAAGCTTCAGTAAAATAAATACATAAATGTTGTAAAAAAGTGAAATGAAGAGTTTCTAAAAACATAGTAGCAACTTCATTATATTTTTGAGAAATAGATAAGCATTTTCAGACTTCCTCATTAAATAATAAAATATAGATAAATATCATATATTTCAAATGTGATAAGAATCACAAAAATCCAAATAACATAAATTAAGATATCATCAAAATACATAATAAAAGTAATCAAACAAAATCATATGAAATCAAATTAAACGAAATATTCACATGCACAAACAATATCCCCCTTTTTGTTTGATTAAAAAACCAAAACATTTAAACCATAAATGAATTTTTTTAAAAAATTAAAACCATATTACTTCTCACCAAAACCTCTCTGCAAAACTTCTCCCCCTTTTTGTAAATAAAAAAAAGTGAAAACATGCTCCCCCTAAACAAATGCAGCAAATAAAATTTAAAATTCAAACATACCAAGAGAAAATTTAATTTCCTCAAACAGAGCAGAGTCTAAAGGATTTGTAAAAATATCTGTAAAATGATTTTTAGATGGGATAAATTCTGAAACAATATCACCCTTATTCACATGATCTTGAATGAAATGAAATTTAAGATCAATATGTTTTGTTCTAGAATGATGAAAGGGGTTTTTAGAAATAGAAATTCCAGATGTATTGTCACAATAAATTTGTAGTTTATCAAGATAAACACAAAAATCACATATAGTTTTCTTAATCCATAAACATTGAGAAAAACTAATAGCAGAAGAGATATAATCGGCTTCTGTAGTAGATAAAGCAACAAATAATTGTTTCTTATATGACCAAGATATTAAACATTTTCCCAAAAAATGACACATACATGATGTAATTTTTCGGTCAATTCTACAGCCTCCAAAATCTGAATCAGAATAATATGTTAAATCAAAACAGTAATATTATGGATAAAATAAACCAGAATCAACAGTACCTTTAACATATCTAATTATTCGTTTAACAGCTTTAATATGACTTTCCTTAGGATCATCTTGAAATCTAGCACATAAAAAAACACTAAAAATGATACTAGGTCTAGATGCTATTAAATATAGCAAGCTACCTATCATGCCTCTATAAACTGTAAAATCAACTGATTTACCAGATGCATCACTATCTAATTTATAATTAGTACCCATAGGAGTTTTCATGGATATAGAGGAATCAAGACCAAATCATTTAACTAAATCATTAGAATACTTAGATTGATTAAGAAAAATTCCAACTTTCCTTTGAGAAATTTTAAGTCCAAGAAAGAATGTTAATTCTCCCATTAAACTCATGCCAAATTCAAAAGACATAAATAAAGAAAAATCATTACAAAGTATTTCACTAGATGATCGAAAAACTATATAATCAACATAAATTTGAACAATTAAAATATCATCAGAAGATCTTTTAATAAAAAGAGTGGGATCAACATTTCCTTTCTTGAAACCATATTTTAATAAAAATAAAGAGATTCTTTCATACCAAGAATGAGGTGCTTGTTTGAGACCGTATAAAGCTTTGGATAATTTTAAAACATGGTTGGGAAATTTTTCATTTTTGAAACTATGGGGTTGTGAAACATAAACTTATTCAGTAATAAAACCATTTAAAAAAGCACTTTTTACATCCATTTGATACAATTTGAAACCTTGAATACACGCAAATCCCAATAAAATAATAATTGCCTCTAAACTGGAAATCAGTGAAAATGAATATTCAAAGTCTATACCTTCTTCTTGAGAGTATTCTTGAGCAACAATTCTGGCTTTGTTTTTGGCAATCTGTCCAGATTCATCCATCTTGTTTCCAAAGATCCACATAGTTCCAATTATCTTATTATCTTCAGGAAATTCTAGTAAATTCTAAAAATTATTTATAACAACCTGATTTAATTCATCATGCATAGAAATAATCCCGTTTGCATCTTTTAAAGAATAATTATTATTAAGAGAAACAAAATTAGAAATAAAAGCAGAATTGGCACAATAATTTAAAATAGAATTTCTAGTTTTGACACCAGAATCAACATTTCAAATTACATTTTCAACAAGATGATCTTTGTGAATCATCCACTATATTGGATCAGGTTGAGAAGGAGTATGCTCCCCCTAAATTAATTCACTCTTATCTTGAGGAATATCTTCACCAAAATTAAAATCTCTAAACTCATCATCAATAACATTAGAATCAGAAGTTATTTTAATATTATTTTCATCAAACATAACATGAACCAACTCTTCAATAACCATCGTTATTTTATTATAAACTCAATCATCTTTAATGTTATTATAATTTCCAAGAAAAATACCTTCATGACATTTAGCATCAAATTTATCTAAATTATCCTTTGAATTTAAAATAAAAACATTTCATCCAAAAAATCTAAAATATCCGACTTTTGGATTTTTATTTTTGAATAATTCCTAAAGAGTTTTCTTTAGAAAATGTCTAATAATAATTCTATTTGAAATATAACATGCAGAAAAAACAGCCTCAGCCCAAAAATATCTAGGCAGATTATATTCACATAACATAGTTCAAGCCATTTAATAAGAGTTCTATTTTTCCGTTCTACAACACCATTTTGTTGTGGTGTTCTAGGAGCAGATAAATTATGAAAATATCCATTATTTTCACAGAATTTTTCAAAATATAAATTATGAAATTCACCTCCATTATCACTACGAATAGAAATAATCATACATCCTTTTTCATTTTGAACTAATTTAGAGAAATCAGTGAATTTAGATAAAGAGTCATTTTATGAGCTAGAAAATATACCCAACTAAATCTACTATAATCATCAACAATAACTAAAGTGTATTTCTTTCCACCAAGGCAAGAAATTTTAGTTGGACCAAATAAATCAAGATGTACTAACTGTAAATTCTTAATAGTACTTATCTGATTGATAGGTCTAAAGGAAATTTTGTGTTGCTTCACTTTCATGCAGGCGTCACAAGCATGATGTTGTTCTTTCTTCATAGTAGGAAGCTGTCACTATGACAACCCTGCTTTTTATTACAACTTAAACATGCTTTATTACATAAAACTTCACTTGATCCAACAAAGAAGATCGAGAGGTTTAGTGTCTTTGGGGCTTAGGATCATTACATAAAAACTTTAAATTTGAAATACAATATCTTTATTGAAAACTTCCTTTACATGACCACTACATTCCTTCGTACTTAGCATTGCATGGGATAACCTGAGGACATGCATAAGAAAAGGATGAGCTATAAAGCCCAGTAAGGGAGTAAACAATGAATAACATGAGGAGTGAAATACATGTTAGGCAATAGGAATATCAACAGAGCATAATAGAAACATGAACATAAAGGCATGATAAAGCATGATAATCATAACATGGAAATGTGGCAACAACACTTAACATTGAATTAGCATGAGCCAAGGCTCATTGCACATGGAGCATGAGTAAACCCTCATTGAACTTGAAGCACGAGTAAACCCTCGTTGCACTTGAATTAGCATGAGTAAACGCTCATTGCACATGACGTATCATGATACTATACTTTACCCAATGCATTGGAGCGCTATAAAGGGCGCACCCTTCTTAAACATTTCATTTCATGCATAAGTGTGCCACATGGATCATAAAACATGGATTCATAAAACATAATCATTTCTTCCACGATAAAGGAAAGTGGAATTCATACATGAAACTTTATAATCAATATGTAAATGTGCATCAAGGTGAATACCCTTGATGGAGAAATGGGCATGGTATTCACTACACAAAGACATTGGCTTAGAAAATCGGTGCGATTTCGGCAGCGTAACAGCGTGACATAAAAATTCATAATAAAGTTTGTTGAGAGAGAAAGGGGTTCCTCATCATATTTAAATGTAATGGAAAGTAAGGAGATCATATATATACATTTCCCAACAATAGAGATGGAATTTAGATTCATGACACAAAAGTATTGCTTGAATGTAAAAGAAGAGAGAGAAGTTCCTTTCGGAATTTCGGCATAGTAACGGGTGTACATGGGAGGCATTTAATGAGAGAGAAAGGGTTCTCCCATCATTCAAACAATAAGAGGGAAGTATGGGGGAGGTGAGAAACCATACTCTAACATTCATAATTGAAATAAAAAAGGGAAATACAACTTAAAGAAAATTGACAAAAAAATGAGAAAGGAAGAAAACCCCTTACTTTGAAGTGTGCTTCCAAAGGCTAGAGAGAGGCTTGTGAGAGGCTTCTTGGGAGCTTGGGGCACCTTGAGAGGATTATAGAGAGAGTAGGGCAGACGTTGGACGAACTTCAAGGGCTTTGGGTGAGGAGGAAGTGGGATCTTGGGTGGGTTTATATAGGAAAGGTGAGAGAATTCTTTATTATTTAGGTTTGGGACCCCTTATATTAAAATAATCCAAACCACAAACCATCCCATGGTATTTGCCAATGGTTTCTGGAAAAGGAAAGAGGAAAACAATATTTTACAAGGCCAAGGTCCGAACTTATTAAAAAATTAGGGTTGCTTATGTGGAGGTGAGTCACACTCCCATGGAAATTAATTTAAAAAGGCAAAGTGTTGAATAAGTCTTGAGGGCTCCATTAATGTTTTGAAAAGTGAGTAAAACAAACCCAAAACCTCATTATTTTAATGATAAAACACATATTGGCCGAACATAAGGATTATGGTATTTTATTACATCACCATTGGGTCATTATGATGTCATAAAACACATTATATATTTCAATGGTATTTAATTTTTACCCAAAAATTTGACTGTCTCAGAAAATTATGAAAAATTCACCGTTGGATAATTTCGACGTCCTGATTCCAAAAATAATATTTATTTTATCTAAAATTTTTTCTAAATATGTGAATTTTCACTTTTAAAATAAAAACTGACATTTATAAAAAAATTCACGGTTTTGACAGAAATGGGTTTCAAACCTTAATAAAAATTTTAATTGCATTCATAAAATTATAAGATCATTTATATTTAATAAAAATTAATTTAATATTAATAATAATATTTTATTAAAATATTATTTAATTCAAAAATCATTTAATTTAATAAAATATAATTATTAATTAAATAATAACTAAAAACACCATTTGTACTTTAAAAACTAATTACAATGTATAAAAAATGACTAGAAATTATATTCATTATTATATACAAAGATAATATACAAGAACATGGTGCTACTTATTTGTTACATAACCCCTTAAAATAGCCGCATAAGACCTAAGGGTAAGGTGTGCGATGGTGACAGACTCTTGGGGTTGCTCGGATAACATAGCTCGAGTGGTAATCTCTATCAACTTCCATTTTTCCCGTAGACGATCACGTTCGAGCTTGACTTGATGATGCTCAGCTTGGGCTTGGTCAAGGGCAAATCCCAAAGACGCCACCTCTTTTCCAAGCTCCGACAAATGGGCTTCGTAAGGGTAAATTCTACTGGATGAGGCCATCGCTTCCTTTGTCTGTGTAGAAAATTGGTTCGTTAAAGCCTTATATTTAAACTACCCAGATGATCACTGTTAAACGGCTATAAAAGTAATAGTCACAAATCTTAACGTAAAACTAAGGAATTTGAAATCTTATAAAAACATTTTTTCATAAAGAAACATTTAACTGGATCAAGTGGGATTTTACATTAATGAAACTTTGGGTCGTTACAACATTCCCCCCTTAAGAAATTTCACCCTCGAAATTTTCCTTTTCCCACACTAAAACAAATGTGGGTAACTTAGCTTCATCATATCCTCCGACTCCCAAGTTGCTTCTTCAAACTTGTGGCTTCTCCACAACACCTTGACGAGAGGCATTGTCTTATTTTGTAGAACTTTTTCTCTACGATATAGGATCTTCACTGGTTGCTCCTCATAAGAAAGATCATCTTCTAATTGTACCACCTCGGAAGAGAGTACATGTGAAGGGTCTGGTATGTACTTCCTTAAGAGGGATACATGGAAGACATCATGCACCTTGGACATAGTAGGTGGAAGTGCTAGTCGATAGTCCACAGCCCCAACATGATCAAGAATCTCGAATGGGATGATGTACCTTTGACTTAACTTCCCTTTCTTTGCAAACCTCATGACCTTCTTCCACGGAGATATGCGTAAAAACACCATGTCTCCGACTTTAAACTCAAGGTCTCGTCCACGATTATCTGCATAACTCTTCTGTCGACTTTGGGATGCCTTGATATGCTGCTGAATGGTTTTCACCTTCTCCACCATTTCTTCGACCATTTCTGGTCCAAGCAGCTTACGTTCACCGACCTCATCCCAACATGCCGGCGTTCTACACCTTTTCCCATACAGGGCTTTATATGGTGCCATTTGGATGCTCGAGTGGAAACTATTATTATAAGAGAACTCAACTAGAGGAAGATGTTGATCCCATCCTCCTTTAAAGTCAATTGAGAACGCTCTCAACATATCCTCAAGTGTTTGGATAGTCCGCTCGGATTGGCCATCAGTTTGAGGATGATAGGCCGTACTGAAGTTCAGTTCAGTATTCAGAGCATGTTGAAGACTCTTCCAAAACATAGAGGTAAATCTTGGATCTCGGTCAGAGACAATAGATAGTGGTACTCCATGCAACCATACCACTTCCCTGATATATATCCGTTCCAGTTGATCCAAAGAGAAATCCTCTCGAATAGCAATGAAGTGTGCAGTCTTTGTAAGATGATCCACAACAACCCAGATTGCATTGTTACCTTTGGATGTCCTTGGAAGTCCGGTGACAAAGTCCATGGTGATGTTCTCCCATTTCCATTCTGGTATGGGCAATGGTTGCATCATCCCCTTAGACTTCTGCCTCTCTGCCTTCACTTGCTGACACACCAGGCACTTTGATGTATATTCAGCGATCTACTTCTTCATATTATCCCACCAAAAGTTTTCTCGGAGATCTCGATACATCTTTGTGCTCCCTGGGTGAATAGAGAAATTTGAACTATGTGCATCATCCAAAAGTTCCTTCTTCAGCTCCGAACTTTATGGAACACATAGTCTTTTCCCAAACCGCACAATTCCTTCTTCATTAGCATTAACCTCAGAGGATTTTCCCTTTTTGATAGCTTCCACTTTTCCTTGGATTCCTGCATCATCCTTTTGAGCATCCTTTAACCTTTTCAAAAGAGATGGTTGAGCAATCATTTGTGAAAGGATTGATGATGTTCCCTTCTTTATGATTCCCACGTCCATCTTCATCAAGTCTAAGAAGATTGGATCCTTCTCAATTCTCATCATTGAGAGAATTGCTGGATCCTTTCTACTTAGGGCATCCGCCACCTTGTTCGCCTTCCCAGGGTGGTAATGTATTGAACAGTCATAATCCTTGATGAGCTCTATCCATCTTCTCTGGCGCATATTAAGATCTTTCTGTGTGAATATATATTTAAGACTTTTGTGGTCAGTATATATCTCACGTTTCTCTCCATAGAGATAATGCCGCCAGATTTTCAAGGCAAAGATCACCGCCGCCAACTCCAGATCATGCGTTGGATAGTTTCGCTCATGGATTTTCAACTGCCTTGAGGCATAGGATATCACTTTATCATTCTGCATCAGCACACATCCTAAGCCCTTCTTTGAAGCATCACTGAATACCACAAAAAGCTCCCCACTTGTGGGTAAAGTGAGGACGGGTGCAGTGATAAGCCTCCGTTTCAACTCCTTGAAGCTTTCTTTGCATTCATCACTCCAAGCAAACTTTACTCCCTTTCGAGTTAGCTTGGTAAGAGGGTTGGACAATCGTGAGAAATTTCTCACAAATCGTCGATAATATCCGGCTAACCCCATGAAGCTACGGATATCAGTTACCGATGTTGGCCTCGGCCATCCCTCAATTGCATCTGTTTTGGAGGGGTCCACAGATATCCCATTGCTTGTGATCATATGGCCCAAGAATGAGACCTCCTTCAACCAGAACTCACACTTGCTGTACTTGGCATAGAGCTTCTCCTTGCGCAAAGTCTCTAGTACAGTTTTTAAATGCTCATCATGGTCCTCCTTGGTTTTGGAGTATATTAGAATATCATCTATAAAGACTACCACAAATTTGTCTAGGTAATCTCTAAAGACACTATTCATCAAGTCCATGAATATTGCTGGAGCATTGGTGAGTCCGAAAGGCATTACAATGAATTCATAGTGCCCGTACCTTGTACGAAAAGCAGTCTTGGGGATATCTTCCTTCTTTACCCTTACTTGATAATATCCCGACCGCAAGTCGACCTTGGAGAAGTATTGAGCTCCACACAGTTGATCAAACAATTTATCGATTCTTGGGAGAGGATACTTGTTCTTTATCGTGATTTTGTTAAGTTCACAATAATCGATGCAAAGCCGCATTGACCCATCCTTCTTCTTGACGAAGAGGACTGGTGCACCCCATGGTGATGCACTTGGGCGTATAAACCCTTTATCCAGATTCTCCTGAAGGTGTTTCTTCAGCTCTTCAAGCTCAACAACAGCCATTCTATATGGAGTCTTGGATATTGGTAGCGCCCCAGGTATAAGTTCGATTGAGAACTCAACATCTCTTCTTGGAGGAAGACCAGGAAGTTCCTCAGGAAATACTTTAGAGAATTCCCTCACAATAGGCATTTCTTCAAGGTTGGTTTCTTCTTTGGACTTAATCATCTGAGCCAGATATGCGTGCTCATAAGGCAGCAATATCCATGCTTGAGATGATGGATCTAAATGAGATTCATCTTCCTCCTGACACTTGTTAAGAATCGGGGGTCGATTCTCCATATGGAGTGTGATTTCCCTCTCCCGACAATTTATGTTGGCTCTATATAAGGAAAGCCAATCCATGCCAAGAATTGCATCAAATTCCACCAAAGGGAGTATGACGAGGTTCGCCGGGAAATTCAATCCACAGATTATAACAGGGGAGGACTTATACTCATGGGATGCAATGATTGCCCCATTTGCCGTACTCACCGACATCTTTACTTCCATGATTTGTGGTGGTGCAGGGATTATTCTACTAAACATTTGAGATATAAAAGAATGCGTAGAACCTGAATCAAAAAGTACGTTCTCTATTCATGAATGAATAACTAGTGTAACTGTCACCACTTCGTTGTCGGTGTTCACTTCGGCAGAAGTGATGGCAAAAGCTCTTCCTTGCTATCTTGGAGGTTGTTGATTGCCTCTGATAACCCTTGTATTAGGGCATTGATTCGCAAAATGACCCGGTTCTTTGCATTTGAAGCATTGAACAACGCGTTGAGGTTCGAACGGAGTGTTCCTCTCCTCTGTCACAGCCGTGGGTCCTTCTTGCTGACAGTTAACAGCTAGGTGCCCTTCTCTTCCACACTTGAAGCATTTTCTTGTCCCCCTAAGGCAATTTCCAGGGTGCTTCTTTCCACACTTTTGGAAAGTGGGGTGCTGGAATTTCTTAGCGCCATTGGATTTATCCATCGGACCACCAGCATTGAAGTCCACCTTACGCTTCTTGTCCCCATGATACCCCTGTGATTCTCCGATCTCCATTTCAACCTTGAGGGCACATCGGACAATTTCCTCATAGCTGTCGAAGTCACGGATCGCTAATGCTTTCTGCAAGCTAGGCTTCAGCCCACCAAAGAAGCGGTCAACCTTGCATTCGGGGGTAACGACAAAGCCGGAAGCGTATCGTGCAAGCCTTGTGAAGTTTTCCTCGTACGCTCCCACAGATTCATCATCTTTCTGCTTGAGGGAAAGGAAGTCCCTTTCCATCTTAAGACGGAGGGTGCGTGGAAAATATTTATCGAAAAACATCTTCCGGAATACCTTCCATTCCAAAGCCTCGATCACCTCCTCAGGCTTAGTATTTTTGACCAATGTCCACCATTGATCAGCTTCACCCTCCATACGATAAGCCACCAGGAGAACCTTCTCTTTTTCAGAGCATTGGATGATGGAGAATATCTTTTCAATGGAGTTGATCCATTGTTCAGCGATCGTGGGATCGGATGATCCACTAAAAGTAGGAGGCCTTTGTCTCATGAAGCTTTCAATAGCGACTTGTTCTTTCTTAGGGGGGGTTGAACGTTCCTCTTGAACAATGTTTCTATTCAAAACATGAGTTAGCTGAGAGAGAAGCGTGACAAAGTTCGCGATTCCCGCTCCCATTGGATTGGGAATCTCATAAGTACAATCATCACACTGATCTTCACAACGGTTGTTAGCCCGAGTTCTCCTATTACCGGCCATTGGCTGGAATAAAAGGAAAGTTAGGGGTAACACATAAAGGGTAATCCAAAGACAAAAGTTTATGACTTATAAATAAACTTTAATCTCTTTAACTCATGAGTCTATAGGATTCAATCCATGCTTTTCATGATCTTCCTTCTAACATATATTCTTAGGGGCATTTTTCCCTTAATAAGGGTTCATACTAAGATTGTGAATTTATCAAAACATATCCCCCGGGAGTGTCGTAACCAAGAGTGCAGCAAGGCCCGTTGTCGTGCACCAGTTCCCGTTCGAGTCTAGCTCAAAGCGGTGTTTTCGGGTTTTACCCCTAGGATACATCTGTGCCAGAGCCGCCTCTACCTGCTTGTATCCAGACAGGGATGTATTTGTTTGATAAACCACTTACTTAGTATTTACCAAAACTTAGGGATGTTTTTATTATGCTTAGTCTTGTATCTAAGGCTTTACTAGGGTTTCCTAATCCCAAAAATAACTAAACCTATCCTCTGATACCAACTATGACAACCCTGCTTTTTATTACAACTTAAACATGCTTTATTACATAAAACTTCACTTGATCCAACAAAGAAGATCGAGAGGATTAGTGTCTTTGGGGCTTAGGATCATTACATAAAAACTTTAAATTTGAAATACAACATCTTTATTGAAAACTTCCTTTACATTACCACTACAATCCTTCGTACTTAGCATTGCATGGGATAACCTGAGGACATGCATAAGAAAAGGGTGAGTATAAAGCCCAGTAAGGGAGTAAACAATGAATAACATGAGGAGTGAAATACATTTTAGGCAATAGGCATATCAATAGAGCATAATAGAAACATGAACATAAAGGCATGATAAAGCATGATAATCATAACATGGAAATGTGGCAACAACACTTAACATTGAATTAGCATGAGCCAAGGCTCATTGCCCATGGAGCATGAGTAAACCCTCAATGCACTTGAAGCACGAGTAAACCCTCATTGCACTTGAATTAGCATGAGTAAACGCTCATTTCACATGACGTATCATGATACTATACTTTACCCAATGCATTGGAGCGCTATAAAGGGCGCACCCTTCTTAAACATTTCATTTCATGCATAAGTGTGCCACATGGATCATAAAACATGGATTCATAAAACATAATCATTTCTTCCACGATAAAGGAAAGTGGAATTCATACATGAAACTTTATAATCAATATGTAAATGTGCATAAAGGTGAATACCCTTGATGGAGAAATGGGCATGGTATTCACTACACAAAGACATTGTCTTAGAAAATCGGTGCGATTTCGGCAGCGTAACGGCGTGACATAAGAATTCATAATAAAGGTTGATGAGAGAGAAAGGGGTTCCTCATCATATTTAAATGTAATGGACAGTAATGAGATCATATATATACATGTCCCAACAATAGAAATGGAATTTAGATTTATGATACAAAAGTATTGCGTGAATGTAAAAGAAGAGAGAGATGTTCCTTTCGGAATTTCGGCATAGTAACGGGTGTACATGGGAGGCATTTAATGAGAGAGAAAGGGTTCTCCCATCATTCAAACAATAAGAGGGCAGTATGGGGGAGGTGAGAAACCATACCCCAACATTCATAATTGAAATAAAAAATGGAAATACAACTTAAAGAAAATTGACAAAAAATGAGAAAGGAAGAAAACCCCTTACTTGGAAGTGTGCTTCCAAAGGCTAGAGAGAGGCTTGTGAGAGGCTTCATGGGAGCTTGGGGCACCTTGAGAGGATTCTAGAGAGAGTAGGGCAGAGGTTGGACGAACTTCAAGGGCTTTGGGTGAGGAGTAAGTGGGAGCTTGGGTGGGTTTATATAGGAAAGGTGAGAGAATTCTTTATTATTTAGGTTTGGGACCCCTTATATTAAAATAATCCAAACCACAAACCATCCCATGGTATTTTCCCATGGTTTCTGGAAAAGGAAAGAGGAAAACAATATTTTACAAGGCCAAGGTCCTAAATTATTAAAAAAATTAGGGTTGCTTATGTGGAGGTGAGTCACACTCCCATGGAAATTAATTTAAAAAGGCAAAGTGTTGAATAAGTCTTGAGGGCTCCATTAATGCTTTGAAAAGTGAGTCAAACAAACCCAAAACCTCATTATTTTAATGATAAAACACATATTGGCCGAAAATAAGGATTATGGTATTTTATTACATCACCATTGGGTCATTATGATGTCATAAAACACATTATATATTTAAATGGTATTTAATTTTTACCCAAAAATTTGACTGTCTCAGAAAATTATGAAAAATTCACCGTTGGATAATTTCGACATCATGATTCCAAAAATAATATTTATTTTATCTAAATAATATTCTAAATATGTGAATTTTCACTTTTAAAATAAAAACCGACATTTATAAAAAAATTCACGGTTTTGACAGAAATGGCTTTCAAACCTTAATAAAAATTTTAATTGCATTCATAAAATTATAATATCATTTATATTTAATAAAAATTAATTTAATATTAACAATAATATTTTATTAAAATATTATTTAATTCAAAAATCCTTCAATTTAATAAAATATAATTATTAATTAAATAATAACTAAAAACACCATTTGTACTTTAAAAACTAATTACAATGTATGAAAAATGACTAGAAATTATATTCATTATTATATACAAAGATAATGTACATGAAAATGGGGCTACTTATTTGTTACATAACCCCTTAAAATAGCCGCATAAGACCTAAGGGTAAGGTGTGCGATGTTGACAGACTCTTGGGGTTGCTCGGATAACATCGCTCGAGTGGTAATCTCTATCAACTTCCATTTTTCCCGTAGACGATCACGTTCGAGCTTGACTTAATGAAGCTCAGCTTGGGCTTGGTCAAGGGCAAAGCCCAAAGACGCCACCTCTTTTCCGAGCTCTGACAAATGGGCTTAGTAAGGGGCAATTCTACTGGATGAGGCCATCGCTTCCTTTGTCTGAGTAGAAAATTGGTTCGTTAAATCCTTATATTTAAACTACCCAGATGATCACTGTTCAACGACTATAAAAGTAACGGTCACAAATCTTAACGTAAAACTAAGGAAGTTGACATCTTATAAAAACATTTTTTTCATAAAGAAACATTTAACTGGATCAAGAGGGATTTTCCATTAATGAAACTTTGGGTCGTTACAGTCACGAACCAGATCAGGTCGACACTGAGCCGGTCACCCGAGACGGCCCGCGGTATGGCCCGAGGGGCGTTCCCGATCCCCACATGCTGGAAACCAGTGCTGGGAATCAAAACATTAATAATTGGGAACTATTTGGCCCATGCGAAAGAGATAAACAGAAAAATAAAAACTGATGAGAAAAATAAAAACCAGCAGCAGAAATAAACAAAATGACACATACCTCCTTGTGACCCTTTTGTCACCTCCCAAATAAGGCTAACCTTGCTCCCATAACGAGCAACTTGTCCATGGAATCCTGAGCAAGGGAAACCTACAACTAAAATGATAATATAGGCGTGAGCTTTAAAAATGCTCAATAGGGATGCCAAAGTAAACCATAGGATCCAACCAATACCACTTTCTAGAAACAAACCCAAAAAAACACTAGATTGCACATACAATGATAAAAAAATAGGGTTTTCACACTTTAAAAGAAAAATGATCCTAATTTACCATTTCAAAACAAACACAGACCACAACCAGGTTTTTCCAAAACAATGAATTTATAAATAACTGGATTTCAAATCTATGTTTATCACATTATGTAAAAGACGAACAGGTAATAAGTAAATACTGGAAACCAAGTGTAAGTAAAAGTAAACAAGAAGAAGTAAGAAATAACCATGGGCGATCCTAAACATCCCTAGAAAACCCCTAGACGTACTCGGGTTCAGACTACCTGCTGGAGTGGTACTCCATAGCCAATAACCAACTGGCTGCCCTAATAGCCAACCAGTGGAAAATACATCCAGGCATGTCCACGACTCCAGGGGTACTAACCCGTCTAATCAGGGTTAGAAAGCAACCATCACGCGATAATCTATAAGACGCCCAGGAACCCATGGTGATTTTATTAATACTGTGTAAGTGGGAGGCCCTCGCACGCGTGACTCATCTCACCACACTTGCCAACCCCTTACACGGACACCGCTACACGACAAACCTCAAGGGAAGTCCCCCTGTAGAGATGCCCTGCAAGCATGCACACATCAAAAGTTCTTTCACATTCAGAATGGTGCTAACCGGGCCTTCACAAAATTAGAACCTTTAAACATTTCACAAATGGGTTGGGTTTCCAATCGGGCACAATCCACCTTTCTCAAAATACAACACAATCATCCCTTTACATTTTAACATTTCAAAGTGACATTTATACCAAACAACCATTCAACTCACACCAAAAGCCAACCACGCTTCCGATGCATTTTTTTCAAACACCAAACCATTCATCAAAAACCTAGTTCTAAAAAAATATATATTTAATGTGTCATTTTCATTTGGAGGAACATCCATGTGAGAACCTCACTCTCCATAGATGTGCCAACATCTAATGTCACATCTAGTTTTAAGGAGGAACAGCATATAACCCATCCTTCATAAAACACGTTAGTATTGAAACCAAATCCGATCCTTTCACAACACTTTTTAAAAGCAAAAATGTCTTTTCAAACCATCACCATTTTCAAAACATTTTTAAAACAACAGATAAGTGTATATTTTTTTAACCAGAATCACACCAAACCAGTTTTAAATTTTCAAAACCCAATCACCATCAATTTCCATCAAACAAATCACAAGGAACTCAATTTAACTTTACCAAGAACCTATGCATTTCACATAAACCAAAACCAAAACCAATTTTAAAAATTTAAAACAACTTTATAACCATGTTAGATTTTTTTTTCATAAATATAATGGAGCTGAAAATACTATATAAAAATTTATTTGAAAACATTCATGTGATCAGGGTTTGAATCAAAAGGGAAAATTGTTGGATCACATACCTCAACACGTGCGAAAACGGTAGACCCCCAGCGGAAGGAGGAATGATGCTCTGCAGACCAACTGCACAACCTCGGTTAACCCATGTCCAAAGCGCAGGTGACCTTGAAGTGCATACATACATATATATATATATATATACATATATGCATATATATATATATATACCTATACACCATTGGAATATATATATATATATCTTGCAATGCAAGCAGCAAAACATTGCTAAATTAACAACTCAGGTAAAGCTGACTCTGGACCAGATAAAGACCTCAAGGGTCCGCAACTCAATCTAAAATCAAATTCCCATTAAAAGATTTAATGAACGACATAAAAATTTAATGAAACAACTCCAAACAGTGTCAAAAGATATTAAACACAAAATCCCACCCAAAAACCTCTTCCAAGGCCAAACTCACACCCCTCACTTGTCAGAACAAAATATGCAGCCCGTGAACAACATAATAAACCAACTGCACAGTCTATAGAATAATGATAAATAGCTCGACACCAATTTTTCACAAAAATAATCAAACTCATTTTTCATAAACATATCACTAATGAATCGAAGCATGCCAAACCTCAATTCAACAATTTTCCACCATGAAAACTGACTAAACAACACACTAGATATCTTTTAAACACCCAAGATAAATTGAAGAAAACTAAAAAATAATTAAACCCCTAAAATAAAATTAACCCACAAATGAAGAAACTGAAGAAACCATACCTGAAAACCATGGAGAACCCACTTCCCTTACCGGTAGTGGCTAGAATCGACCTCGATGGAACCCGATGAAACCAAAATAACCGGATTAAATCAAAGAAAAAACCCCAAATACATTAGGGTTTGACCAAAGGGGTCACACGGTGGTCGAGGATGCTGATTGGAGCGCGAGGAGGTCGGTCGGGGCGGCTGGCCGGAGGGAGAGAGGAGGGGGAGTACCGGAGCAGGCGGGGTCGCCCGGAGGACGTAGAGTCGGCTGGAGCAGGCGGGGTCGGCCGGAGTAGGAGGAGTCTTCCGTGAGGGGGTTGCGGCTTAGAGAGGGGGATGCCGGAAGGCGGGCCACGTCCAGAGGGAGCTCTGGCAGGGAGCGCGCGTAGGAGTGGACCAAAAGGGGGGGTGTCTGGTTTGCGATTCTGAGGGGGGGGGGGGGGTGGCGACGCGGGGACTGGGTAGATTAGGTTTTCTTTTCTTTTTTTCTCTTAATAAAAATAATAATAATAATAATTAGTTCATTAAAAACATATATACATATATAAATATATATAAAAATATATAAACCCACTTTTATAAACATAGACACACATATATATATATATATATGAACGTATATAACATATATAAACATATATGAACATATATATAAACATATATACACATAAGAATATAATGTTAAAACATATTTATTTATAAAAATCTGTGTATACATATATTTATAAAACTATAACCATATATACATATATATATATATATATACACCTAACGTTAAAACATAAACACATATAATCATATATACATACATACACATAACGTTAAAACTGGATGATCGTGTGGTATTTGCGCACCGTACGGTACTCACGCGAACAATGTTTCTTAAACGTTCGATGTTCGCACACTAACCCAAACCATCAAATCATCCTAACATTAAAAATTTAAACCGGGAATCACCCGCACATACTCAAAATCACCCGACGCCAAGAGAAATAAAATAAATAAAATGACTAAAAAACGGGTGTGACAATTCTCCCCACCACAAACACTTTCTGCCCCAAGAAAGTCACCAAGAAAAGAGTTAGCACAAGTCGAGTCCGTGCCCAGGAAAAACTAGAAGAAACTGAGAGGCTCGGGGAGACGGTTACTAAGACAAGTCATACCAGACCAACTCAAGTACAATCATTTTCCGAGGTTGAGGGGAGAACACATGAGGGTTCTCCCCACCACAAGAACTCGCAAATATGGAAACCTTGAAACCCGATTGTACCATCCCCGAGGCGGCCAACACGGGAACTCCCAAACCAAACCTAGTTAATTTCTCCACATAGACCGAACAACACTCGAAGACTTAAATAGGAATCTTGCTATGAAACGACCCAACAGCTCGAGGATAACTAATTAACTCAACCCCTCACACACCGGCCGAAAAAAAAACCTCACCGAAACTAGAGACTAGGGAATTTCTTTCTCAGACTCACAAGTGAACTCGAAACACCGCACATTAATTTCAAAAAATCAAACTTCCCCCTAACAAACACAATTGATACCCATCTCAAAATTAGAACGACCTGTTTATTCGCGGGCCCAACACCCTTTAAGGAAAACCGAATGATTGAGAACACACTGAGAATAGATGAGACTGATAGAACTGTGGTAGAAGAAGTTCATCATATTACCACAAATATGATGAGATTACAACGGTGGCAAGAACAGAATAGGGAAATTTTGGGTATTTCCCTTCAAAAAGATGAAAACATAATCAGAAGCGAGGTTCTACACACCCTTGGAAACTCCTAACTGTGCACGAGCTTCACCTCGAGACCTGTGGCTGGGGATCTGATGGCTGAAGCATCCCCTGCCTCACAGTCAATCATTTTCATCATCTGGTCCCTAGAACCATCCTCCCGGACGACACTTCTTCCAGAACTCTCACTGGTTTCCCGATCAGCCACAAGGTAGAAAGACTTCGGAGGGATGCGGTAAGGCGACATAGAATGTCTGGACAAGACATACTGGTGGCACATAAGAGAGCGGTCCAACGAACTATGAGCCGGTACCGACGAGAATGGTTTCATGGAGGCAGGTTCCACAGGCCTGCACTCCTTTCCAGGTGGGAAACCTTTGCGGAAGTCGACCACCGTTAATCAAACCCAAAACTCCAACGATGATGAGACATCACATCTTTACTAGTCTAAAACTGAACCCTAAAATAAACCTGAGTCGGTACGCACCCTAACCACCCTGGGAGTTCCCAAAAACCTCAAAACCCACTACAATTTCACAACCACACAACTACCTCTACGGACATTGATTACATTGATCGATAGGCAACATGCAGAAAGAAATGGGAACTGGGCCTGACTCATTAGCAACCTTAACGACCTTTCTGGGTGGCATACTCATGACAACACGAGAAACATCATCGAAACCGGCATCAAGCCAAAACTCAATCAAGGAAACAACACAAGTCAAGGTCAATAGGCCCATAATCCAAACATATAAAAACACAAGAATAAATCATTTTCCAAAACCATCATTTCTTTAAAATTTTAAAACCCTCCTATGGAACCTTATAAACTGTCACATGTGTGCTCATTCAATCTCGCTCACATCTTCTGCAAAAAAAATTCCCCTACGCACTCTCCGTACATACCCATGCACATGTGACCCTCCATAAGGAGTGCCAAGGTTCAAACACTTCATTCCTTACCAAATCCAAACACATACCATATTGTTCCAAACCAATACACTTTTTCCTTAAAAATCCACTTTAATAATTTCAAAAAAAAATTGGAAGAAATCCCTTTTTTTCATTTCTAAATCACTTTCATTTTCAACACACACACACATAGACCGAGTTTAAAACAAAACACAGCCAACTATAAACCATCGGAATGAGGGACTAGTGTCTGTACACAACTCGGTGACATGGTGGTGAGCCATGCCCCAAGTAAGACATAACATTAAGAGGGCCTTAAACCAGACACTTGGACTCCACATGGGTCACCACCACACATGAGGCCGCAATGTGAACCGATTTTCTCCCATTTTTACCCCTCAATCCAAAATAACCAAAGACAAAAAGCTCAAATCCCGGGCTAACCCTGGTAACTCACGTCTCGTCACGAGCAGTGGTGATCAGGCACTGACCCGTAACTTACCTCTTGAGACCCGACAGTCCTAATCTCCTTCTACCAGACATCCCAAATAACAAGGGCCTCCTTTGATAACATTTTGTCACGAACTAGGTCTGGTTGACCCTGATTCGGTCACCCGAACCGGCCCGCGGCATGGCCCGAGGGGCGTTCCTGATCCCCACGAGCTGGAAACCAGTGATGGGCATCAAAAATTTAATCATTGGGAACGATTTGTCCCATGCGAAACTGATAAACAGACAAATAAAAACTGGCGATAGAAATAAAAACCAGTAGTGGAAATAAACAAAACGGCACCTACCTCCTTGTGACCCTTTGGTCGCCTCCCAACTAAGGCTAACCATGCTCCCATAACGAGCAACATGGCCATGGAAACCTGAGCAAGGGAAACCTGCAACTGAAATGATAATATAGGCGTGAGCATTAAAAATGATCAGTAGGGATGCCAAAGTAAACCACATGATCCAACCAATACCACTTTCCAGGAAAAAACCCAAAAAACACTAGTTTTCACATACAATGAAAAAATAGGATTTCACATTTTAAAGGAAAAATGATCCTAATTTACCATTTCAAAACCAACACACGCCACAACCAGTTTTTTTCCAAAACAATGAATTTCTAAATAACTGGATTTCAAATCTATGTTTATCACATTATTCAAAAGACGAACATGTAATAAGTAAATGTTGGAAACCAAGTGCAAGTAAAAGTAAACAATCAGAAGTAAGCAATTACCATGGGCGATCCTAAACATCCCTAGAAAACCCCTGGATATACTCTAGTTCAGACTACCTGCAGGAGTGGTACTCCATAGTCAATAACCAACTGGTCTCCCTAATAGCCAACCAGTGGAACATCCCTCCTGGCCTGTCCACGACTCCAGGGGGTACTAACCCATCTAATCAGGGCTAGAAAGCAACTGTCACTCGATAATCTATAAGACACCCAAGAACCCATGGTGGTTTTAGTAATACTGTGTAAGTGGGAGGCCCTCGCACGCGTGACTCATCTCACCGCACTTGCAAAACCCTTACAGGGACATCACTACACAACAACCCTAAAGGGAAGTCCCCCTATAGAGATTCCCCACAAGCATCCACACATCAAAAGTTCTTTCACATTTATTAAGGTTCCAACCGGGCCTTCACAAAATTAGAACCTTTAAACATTTCACAAATGGGTTGGGTTGCCAATCAGGCACAATCCATCTTTCTCAAAATCTAACATAATCATCCCTTTACATTTTAAAATTTCAAACAGACCACTACACCAAACAACCATTAAACTCACACCAAAATCCAACCGGGCCAACCATGCTTCTGCTTTGTTTTTTTTCAAACACCAAACCATTCATCAAAAACCTAGTTTTAAGAAAATATAGTTTTAATGTGTCTTTTTCATTTGGAGGCACATCCATGTGACCACCTCATGCTCCATGGATGTTCCATAATATAATGTCAAATCTATTTTTTAATTGGAACACCATATAACCCATCCTTCACAAAACACATTAGTATTGACACCAAATCTGATCCTTTTCACAACACTTTTTAAAATCAAAAATGACTTTTCAAACCATCACCATTTTCAAAACATTTCGAAAACAACTCATAATTGTATAATTTTGTTAACAAGAAACACACCAAACCAATTTTACATTTCCAAAACCCAATCACCATCAATTTCCATCAAACACATCACAAGGCACTCAATTTAACATTACCAAGAACCTATGCATTTCACATAAACCAACATCAAAACCACTTTTAAAAATTTAAAACAAATTTATAACCTTGTTAGATGTTTTTCATAAATATAATGGAGATGAAAATAGTATATAATAATTTAATTGAAAACATTCAAGTGCTCAAGGTTTGAATCAAAAGGGAAAATGGTTGGATCACCTACCTCGACACGTTCGAAAATGGTACAACGCTAGCGGAAGGAGGAATGACGCTCCGCAGACCAACTGCACAACCTCAGTTAACCCATGTACAAAGTGCACACGACCTTGATGTGAATATATATATATATATACATATGTTCATATATATATATATAACTATACACCTATACACCATAGGTATATATATATATATCCTACAATGCAAGAAGAAAAACATTGCTAAATTAACAACTCAGGTAAAGCCGACTCTGGACCAGATAAAGACCTCAAGGGTCCACAACTCAATCTAAAATAATATTCCCATTAAAAGATTAATGAACCACATAAAAATTTTAAGAAACAACTCCAAACAGTTTCACAAGATATTAAACAAAAAAGCCCACCCAAAAACCTCTTCTGAGGCCAAACTCACATCCCTCACTTGTCAAAAAATAATATGCAGCCCGTGCACAACATAATAAACCAACTGCACAGTCTATAGAATAATGACAAATAGCTCGACCCCAATTTTCACAAAAAGATTCAAAATCATTTTGCATAAACATATCACTAATGAATCTAAGCATGCTGAACCTCAATTCAACAAATTTTCACCACGAAAACTGACTAAACAACACACTAGATTTCTTTTAAAAACCCAAAATAAATTGACGAAAACTCAAAAATAATAAAACCCCTAAAATAAAATTAACCCACAAATGAAGAAACTGAAGAACCCATACCTGAAAACCATGGCGAACCCACTGCCCTTACCGGCAGTGGCTAGAACCGACCTCGACGGAACCCGATGAAACCTAAATAACCGGATTCAATCGAAGGAAAAACACCAAACACATTAGGGTTTGGCCAAAGGGGTCACATAGTGGTCGAGGCTGCAGATTGGAGCGCGAGGAGGTCAGTTAGGGTGGATGGCCGGAGCGAGAGAGGAGGGGGAGGACCGGAGCAGGCAGGGTCAGCCAGAGTAGGCGGGGTCGGCCGGAGTAGGCGGAGTCGGCCGGAGCAGGCGGCATAGGCTGGAGAAGGCGGAGTCGGCCAGGAGGGGGTTACAGCTTAGAGAGGAGGAGGCCGAAATGCAGGCCATGAACAGAGGGAGTTCCAGCAGGAAGCGCGCGTAGGAGCAGTCCAAAAGGGGGGGTGTCTAGTTCGCGATTCCGAGGGGGGGCGACGCGGGGGCTTGTAGATTAGGTTTTTTTCTCTTAATAAAAATAAAAATAAAAATAATTAGTTAATTAAAATCATATATACATATATAAATATATACAAACATATATAAACCCACTTATATAAACATAGATACATATATATATATATATATATAAAAACATATATAACATATACAAACATATATGGACATATATATAAACATATTCACACATAAGCATATAACGTTAAAACATATTTATTTATAAACATATGTGTATATATATACATATACCCATATAACCATAGATACACATACACACACATATATATATAGACATAATGTTGAAACATAAACACATATAAACATATATACATACATACACATAACGTTAAAACTGGATGATCGTGCGGTATTTGCCAACCGTAAGGTACTCACGCGGACAACGTATCTTAAACGTCCGGTGTTCGCACACTAACCCAAACAATCAAATCATCCTAAAATTAAAAATTTAATACGGGACTCACCCTCACTTACTCAAAATCACCCGATTCCAAGAGAAATAAAATAAATAAAATGACTAAAAAAACGGTTGTGACAGAAGCTGGAAAACATTCTCATGATTTGAGAGCTTATGTAACATTCTGAAATTAGCATGACCTAAACGTCGTTGGCAAAGGATGCAGTCATTCTATACGACATTCAAACACATTATATGTTGAACAGTTAGTTCACTATAATCAATAGTACAAATAATATCTTTTCAATTAGCATAAAAAAATTAAGAATCATCTTTAAAAACTAAAAATTTATCATTTTGAAATTTTACTTCCATTCTATCATCATATATTTGTGATATAATAACTAAATGATGTTTTAAACTTTCAAAATATTAAACTATTGAAATAAATGTATAATTAGAAATACCAAATTTTCCAAAACCTTTTACTTTGACTTTGGAATTGTCTCCAAAATTAACAGTGCATCCATCACATGTGTTGTATGATGTGAACTTTGATGGGTCTCCGGTCAAATGCCTAGAGCATCCACTGTCTATGTACCATATGTCATTCTTGAGACATCCAAGGCATTTTTCCTACAAAAATCAATTAATTGACAATTTTGGTACCCATGCTACTTTGGGTCCAATAGGATTAGTAATAAAATTTTTAGGTTCCCATACAGAATTTAAACATGTATTGTAAGGTACTCTCAATAACTAGGATTTATAAATATTAGTTTTTGTAAATCCCAAAGATTGTTTAAATCTAAGTGAACAGTCATTGGCATATTGACCATTCATGCCACATTTAAAACAAGTAACAGTTGAAGTACTACCATTTTTACTTTTAACAAAACAAGTCTTATACATTTGAGGTAATTATTTATCATAACCAAAACCATATTTATTTTTATATGTTTTATTCAAATATATCATCTCATGATATTTTTCACGACCTTGAATAAAATCATATAAATTTTGTTTAAGACATTCAACTTCCTTTTTCAATTTCTCATTCAGATCATGGGAAATTTTCATATTATCATAAACTGTTGAATTAGAAGCAGAAGCAGTGTTTATTAACCTTCAATTATCATGCAAAATTATTTTATTTTCAGAAATAAGTTTTTCATTGTCTTCTTTATGTTTATTATAAAAATCAGCAGATTTGAAAATATCTATTCTTAATCATTCAATTTCTTATATTTAATTCAAAAACATTCAGGTTTTCAGATTCATATTCAGAATCATAACATTCAGAATAATAACTAGAATTACAAACCTTATCCATTGATTCCATGAAACACAAGTTAGCAGATTCTTTGTCACTTCCAGATTGTTCACTAGAATCAGATTCTTAAGTACAACTCCAGCTGGTTTCCAATGCATTACTATCCTTATTTTTTTATTTGTCGTTATTCTTTAGTTTAGGGAAATCGGGTTGGATATGACCTGTATTCCTACGCTCATAACAAGTTAAATCTGAAGCATTGTAATTTGTATCACATTTCTTATCTCCCTTATATTTTTATTTATTAGGATTTCTACGAAACAAGTTTTGAATCCTTTCTTTTTCATTCTTTTGTAGACTCCAATTACAATCTGAGCCATGTCTTCCTTTTCAATATCTGTAGATCAGAATCAAAATAATTATTAGAAATGACATTTATGTACATAAAAGATACACTTTTTTTGTTGACTTCTCATCAGCTATGTTCTTCAGTTCTAGTTCATATTGGAGTAGTGATCTAAAAAATTCATCATGTGTGTACTCTATGAAGTTCTTTCTTTCATCAATGGAAACCTTCTTTGCATGCCATTTCTTTGGTAATGCTCGTAGGACTCTTTCAACAAGTATAGGATTGTCCAGAGATTCTTCAAGTGAATTCATTCCATTCAAAGTGATTTTGAATCTATGGAACATTTGATTTACAGTTTCATCTTCATACATCTTTAAGTCTTGATACTCAGCACGAAGCATTCCATGTTTGTTCGGATCAATTTTTCAGAGCCACAGTGAGTAACTTTCAAAATCTTCCAAATCTCATGAGCTGTCTTGCATGCAGAAACATGACTAAAACACTTCTGTTAATAGAATAATATAAAATATTATTGAATTTATAACTTAAGACATATCTAGTAGCATCAATTCCTGTAAGAAAATCTGGATCAGCTTTAGGACGTGTGTATTGTTTTGTCATGATAGACCAGTGCTTAATGCTCAACGGTTTGAGTTATGCCTCCATTCGGGATCTATAGTATCCATAATCATTTCCATCAAAATGTGGTGGCTTTTGAGGAATCCAAGCATCATTCGGGATTAATCTTTCCATCTTATTAAATCAATATCCTTAGACTGTGAGGTATAGGAATAGGTTAGCACAATAAAATATAAAAGTAGATAAATGAAATGATTAGATAAATTCCAGAAGGAACAACCAAGTATAATGAAATATAAATATAGAGAAAAACTATTCTTAATAAGGTTATCCTCTGATACCAATTGTTAGGTCGGATAGGGTAATGGAAGATGGTCTCGAGGGGGGGTGAATAGAACAGATTAAGAATTTAATCAAATAAATTAATTATCAGAGCTAATTATTAAATTTAATTACCAGCGGAAAAATTAAATAACGCAAGGATGTTTTTTATAGTATTTCAGTCCAAAGTGGGCCTACTCTACTCTTATACCTCTCTACTCGGCAAGAGATACGTGTGCACTAAAATGATTTTGAAAGGGGAATCATAACCCAATAACAAAATCCTTTTCTAGTGGAGGGATATCCACGACACTGACTTTTTTGTGGGGAGTCACAACCCTTACAACCTGACTTTAGATACTGGGAGTCACAACCCAAACAGTCTTGACTTTAGATACATGGAGTCACAACCCTAAGATCATGACTTTAGAATCTGGGAGTCACAACCCAAAGAAAATGAATAACAAATAATGCATTTGTGTGCGAAAGCATAAACAAGAAAAAAATAGAGTGTGTGTGAGAGATGGGAAGTAGTGTTACAGACTCAGAACCAGATGAAAGAGAATATAAAAAATAAAGCACAGGTACTAGTACTTGAGGTTTAGTTTAGCACGTCTCATCAATGAAATTATAGTCGAAGCAGAATTAATTCAATGCTTGAGAGACCGAGAAGGTGGTGAAGAAAAGTGTAACATGACTTTGCAAATGCACAACATATTCAAACTTCACAGCCCCTTCTCTTTGCATTGTGTTTTTTTTTCTGCAAAAGAGAACAATATATATAGAAGATAAAAACATCTAGTAGGTGCAGCAACTCCGCTTCCTTAGATTATTCAAAATTAATTAAGTTAAGAGATCCCATAAATATCTCCCTGAAAATAGCAGAACCCTTTCTTCTTTATTCCCGTAGAATAAATAACGGAATTCAAAATATTTTGAATAAGTCTTTCAATAAAATATCCAGAATAATAAAAGAATTGAATGTTTCAAAACAGAATTTTAAATCCATTTAAAATGATTTAAACGAAGTCAAAAAATTTCCTTAAAACTAGCAGAAGATTCTGGAATTAAATTCAAGCATGTAAATTTAAAAAATCTTGAAACATCCAAAATTATTTATAAAATACGTTGAAGAACGTTATTAAATTTTTTCTATAAATATAGCACCAAAAAAATTAAAAACCCATTCATTAAGATCCTTATATTTAATGAGGATTTTATAATAAAAATAGTTAAAAAATAATCCATATATTTTCAGAAAATCAGTTTTTAAAAAATTACATGGAATGAACAGTAACATCGGAATGAACAGTAACATCAAAGTGAACAGTAACATCAGAGTGAATAGTTACTTTCGAGTGAATAGTAACTTCGAAGTGAATAGTAACATCGAAGCTAACAATAACATTGAAGCGAGCAGTAATGTAACGTAGGGAATGAATAGTAATGTAGGGTATGAACAGTAACATAGGGTATGAACAGTAACGTAGGGTATAAACAGTAACGTAGGGTATGAACAATAACGTAGGGTATGAACAGTAACGTACGGTATGAACAGTAACGTAGGGTATGAACATTAACATAGGGTATGAACAGTAACATATGGTATGAACAGTAACGTAGGGTATGAACAGTAACGTAAGGTATGAACAGTAACATAGGGTGTGAACAGTAACGTAGGGTATGAACAGTAACCATACTTTTGTGAGATAAACAAATGAACCATACTTTTGAGATAAAAATAAACCTTACTTTTGATAAAAATGAACCTTACTTTTGATAAAAATGAACCTTAATTTTGATAAAAATGAACCTTACTTTTGATAAAAATTAAACTTAATTTTGATAAAAATGAACCTTACTTTTGATAACAAATGAACATTACTTTTGATAACAAATGAACCTTAAATTTGATAAAAAATGAAACATACTTTTGATAAAAAATTAGCAATACTTTTGATAAAAAATAAACCTCACTTTTGATACAAAATGAACCTTACTTTTGAAACAAAAATGAACCTTACTTTTGAAATAAAAAAGAACCTAACTTTTGAAACAAAAATGAACCTTAATTTTGATAAAAAACCAGACAGAATGTTGTGACAAAATTCAACGAAGTTTTAAGGGCTTTTAGAAGCCGATTTCGACTTCGGTCAAAACTAATAATTTCTATAAAAAATCATTATCTTTACAGAAAAAATAATGAATTATAACCAAAATTTACAGGTCCCGAAATCATTAAAAAATAGAAAAAAAATTCTGGAAACACTGCTACTACAAAACAGTATATCATAACATCATGTAATTAAAATTCCATTAAAAGGATATTTTTAGACTTTGATGTAATCTAATTAAATAAAGATAAATCTTTTATCATTCCATAGAATTATATTTCATGAAGATCAGACAACTGTAAATATTTCAGTAAAATAAATACAGAAAAGTTTCAAAACAGTGAAATGTAGAGTTTCTAAAAACATAGAAGTGACTTAATTAAATTTTTGAGAAACAGATAAGAATTTTCAAACTTCCTCATTAACTAATAAAATATATATAAATATTTTATATTTCCAATGTGATAAGAATCAAAAAAATCCAAATAACAATAATTATGATATCATCAAAATACATAATAAAAGTAATCAAACAAAATCATATGAAATCAAATTAAACGAAATATGCACATGCAAAAAAAAATGTACTAAGAATTCATAATCATTAATCAACTCAAATAATTATTTTGGTGGATATTATATTATTTTTCATTCTATATATAAATTAAATTTTTATGACCAGTATATATATCACATTTTTCTCGATAAATATAATGGTTCCATAGGTTTAATAAAGAAATTATTATTACTAAATTTAAATTATGTATTCGACAATTATTCATGTGAAATATCAATTATCATTGATATTATGTTATCAAGATCTCATTCCCTTCAGAATTAATCCCAATACCATATCTTAGAATCAATATTGATTGTGAACCTTTACCAACTAAAATTTAATGTATGCCTATCTTCCCTAAATAAAATTCTATTTAGATCCATATAAATTTTTTTTGTTTACATTTTTTCAAATAACATAGCTACCTTTAGAATTAACATGGTTAGTGTTTTAGATCTTCAAGAGGAATTCCCTAAAAACGATCAATAATATCCCTCAAAACAAAGAAAACATCAAACCATAATGACATTGTCCAGTCATGACCAATAGATTATATCATCAATCATTGATGGATCCACAGATTTACCATCTCCTGATATTACTTGATCAAAAAAAGGAACCCTTTTAAATAAAATTAACAATTGAATTTTTTTCAATATTTCTTGTCCTACTGCATGGTCTTCATCAAAATAATTTAGTGAACTCATTTATATTATTTTATCTTTGAATATAAATCAATATCATCTATAAATACTACAAAAAATTGATTAATAAAATTTATAAATACTCTGTTAATAAAATATATGATTCTAGTCTAGGCATTGGTATGGAATAATTTCATAACTATATAAATTTAGTGTCAATACCATGTAAAAAATATTGTCTTTTGTATATCCTATTTAATGACCATTAATTGTTGATATATAGAATGAAGGAAAATCCTGGAAAAGAATTGATCTCCACTTTATAGATCCAAAATGTAATCAATATTTAGTAGTGGAAAGAAGTTCTTAATTGTGATCTTGATTAGTTTCTTATATTCATTTTATATTTGTTGTGGTCTATATTTATTCTTAAAAAATGGATAGGTGCACCAAAAAATGAAAAACATAGCCATAAAAATCCATTGAATACTCATGGATTTTTATATTAAATTCATTAATGTTAATAAAGGTTATCATATAGAGAGTCATGGAAATATGGGTTGAAAATTATTACTAATATTTAGAACTTTACTTCACATTTCATTGGTAGACTTGGAAACTCTTCCAGAAAGAAATCAACAAACTCCCTTAAAATAATAAAATCAGTGATGTTTAGTTTCTCTCCAACCATTCGAGATAATAACAGTTTTTCAATTGAGTCAAGACACATAAAATATGTTATATTTCTATTATATTATCATATTTATCATCGCCTTGATATATGACTACATGATGGTTCAAAATATCAAATTTTTCTTCCCATTTAAATTTATAATGGATTTGTGTGAATAATGTCAATCCACACCAAAAATTTCATAAAATTCAATAGCAATAAAATTTTCATAATGAACATTCCTAAAAACATCAACCAGATACAATAACTTACATAGTCAATGATTTGTCCTATACAATAGTTAATTTACATGGATAATTCCCAGGTTCTCCATAGTCATGAAAATTAATTACAAATGGATCACATGGATGTAATTTATTTCCTTCAATCTTACCTTTAGTATTATATGAAAATTGAATACTTTAAACCCTTACATTTTACACATAAATCAATATCATTTTCATTTAAAAAACTCACATAGTTGACTCTTCCCCATTTCGATCAAGATTTATATTGATTTTCCATTTCTACTTGGTCACCGCCACCTTAGCTATAAGGGACCTCCATCTTTTTTAGTGAGACTGAGACATGGTATAGGTGAGGTTTATTAATCAGATATCATAATTATTGATTAGATTAATAAAAATATATTTCATTACAGTAATAATACCATTTTGATTTACACAATAACTCTTTTATACATCATATTGAACATTATCATGATTCTTATGAGTTCTAGAAATTGTATAATATAAAAATACACTAACTAAGAAACAATAATCAAAATTAGAAACAACATAATCATGAAAAAAAATATTATGTATAAATAATGAATCTATTTCAATCTATGACATCATAGTCTGTCCTAGGACATTCATGGTCATCCGAAATTCAAATCCATCATAATGGATTAGAAAAAAATTTTAATTAACCCATTATTCTTCAAAAGGAGTGTTAAACTAGTTGTGTAAAGTTTCACCTTTTATTGAAATAGGTGATGGTGGATTAAATTCACAATTTACCATTTTGTGTTTATTTCTCTTTCGTAAAAAAATTTCAGAGAAACGTCCAATTATATTATATATAAAGAGATATTTTAATGGAAAAAAAGTCCATTCATTGAAACCCCAAAGTGAAATCGCATATACATATTATTATCCTAAGTGTTTTTACAAATTCATTCCTATATTAAAATATGAAAATCCACTAAATAAATATTTAATACTGATTACAATTCTCTGGATATATTACCAGATTGACATAATTGATAACTATCAGAGGAATCAATGGGTGGATATAAGTACATTGTGGGACTCTTACCAATATCCCTAGATGAATACCTTTCGACATAATGAACATAAGTGGAGATCAAAACTCTACTCAATGTAATTATTTTCATGTTCCCATGAAACAAATTAATTGTTTTTACTCAAACAAACTATAGACTGTCATACTTTTCATATATTATTATCACATCATAGTATACAACTATTTATTACATAACATAATGATCTGTGCCAAAATCATATATGTATAAAGCCTTTAGAAACATCGATACAGAAAAAAATTATTACTGAGAACCATTTATCGACATATCACATACATTCATTTTATTCAATACATAGTAAAGGGAAACATAATAAATTGGAGCTTATATGCTTAGTAATTTTAATCACAGGATATATCAATGACCACTTCAACATAACATGATCTTAGGAGTATGAAAACATGATCAAAACATCTATAAACCATACCCTTCAAATCATAGATCACAATCATGGGTCAATGAATAAATCATTATCATTAAAAACACATAAAAAATTAATAATCAAATAATATAATATAATATAGAATTTCAATTTCATAGGACATAAAACTATACTATATACCAAATCATAAAAAATTATCTTTATTATTCAATGATTATTTTCAAGAGTATTAATGTGCAATGTTTTCACACCCCAAAGAATCATAGTTTTAATTTTTCAACACCAATAATATCATTATGGATTCAATCCGTTACTAATCAATGTTCACTCCCATCTTTAATCTGATTTACCTCATGAGATATCCATCATTTATCAATGAATTAAATGAACATATAATTATGGAAATAACTATAACATCAGAAAATAATAAATATTTCTTCTGAATGTTCACAAACCATTCACTATATCATGGCTATTGAAAAAGAAACAACTTTCAGAAACATTTCATCACAGTATAACGCATTTAAATGAAATGGAATTTCATAAAAATATCATATTTTCATTATAGACATTCCAATAAGGAATAACCGGGTTTAGTAAATTTGTATTTATAATGATAATAATCCATCCAAAAAATAATAAGGATTGTGTTAATGAATCATATCCCAAGAATTGAATTCAAAAAATTAATATATTTTCTATTAGATGAAAAATTATCCAAAAATATTACGTGTAATATATCATTAAGAAACTATCCTTTCCAATTGAAAAATATTGTTTTATTTCTAAAAATTTCATAAATATTATTGAAAAAATATTCATTGAAAATATACATGAAAAAAAATAGTGGAATCTACAATTAATTATTTATTTATAGAGACCTAAAGTAATATTTGATTCATGTGATTCAAATGAAATCATTTCACATTATTGGTAAAAAGTCAAAAAATACGTCATTTGTAAAATGATCAAAATATTTAATTTAAGCCTTTTTTATAAAATATGTACATGGATAATACTAACATTAGAATTTAATAATGGGATAATAAATAAATTACATAAATTAAATTTAGAAACCATATATAAGTAAGGATAATTATTTTGAATTATATAGATAAAGAATGTTGATCTCCCTTGAAAAATAAAATTTTGATTCATGGGTACCGACTGTGAGTTAAATGGGAGAAAAAATATATAATTATATAATTTACTATAGGATAATAAAAATTAAATTTCTATTTATATATTTATACTAATATTTCATCATCATATATATAATTATAAATATTTCTAATAAAAAATTTAAATTTTACTATAAACCATTACAACATTGGTATATTTTGAATAGTTATTTACATGAATGTAATAACATTGTATAAATGTCTAAATACCATAAATTTTGTTTTAATTTTCATAAATTCCATTCATTGGAATTATATAACCCACATGAAATAAAAAAATATTGAATATGTTATCTATCCCACTGAAATAAAATTCAGAAAAAAATAAAATACCCCATGTATCAACATCATTATTACACATTCAGTCATTATGTATAATAAATATTGGTTTATTATAAATCATTTAGAGAATAATAATCACATATATCATAATATATTTGACTTATTTATTACCTTTTACTATCAAATTTTTAATAATTCTTTATTAAAACCATTGTTTCATTTTAGAACTACTTTGTTTTTCATGTATGTTCTGGTTTGTAATTACATTGAGGATGAATAAATCATCTCAAAAATATTAATAATGATATAAATATCATATAATTTCATTAATTAATTATTTTTTTTCATCCATAATTTTAGAGATTAAGAAATTATTTTTAGTGTTCATGAAGATGGTAGGTCTACATAAACATGACTGGTCATTCTATTATTAAACATAATAAAGGACTGAAAGGTAAATAAATATTTACCATTATATAATCATTTTACATATTTTATATCATATTTAGTAATTAGTTGTATTCAAATTAACTTTTATTTCAAAATAAAAAAACAACGTTATACCATAGGAACGTCCAGGTCGTAGTCCCCATGCACACAAAAGCGACATTATCATTTTTGAATGGTTTGTAAGGTTTGAAAATTAATATGATATTATAATTATAGAAGATTAACTATTTCATAAAAATCATATATATATATATATATATATATAATGTAAATACATCATTATCTATATCATTGAGATGCATTGGTGGAAAATAGATTATGTCATTTTATGAGGTGGTAGTCCACCATTCATAGAATTGACAGTTTTGTTCCTAATTTGATGGAAGAGGATATGGATAAAAGTATTTAAATAAACATAATATCATCTTATTAAATTTTATATACATATTTTATTATATCATCATGGGTGAAAAATATTTTATGGTGGGGGAAATAAATTAAATCATCAGTTAAGAATGATACCTCTTCCTCAAGGAGCCTCTTCGGGTTAGTACTGAAAGAATTAATATGATATTTTCATAATGAAACTATATAATATATGAAATGGTGAGGTTATTAATTTTTAATTATGGGAATGTAATTGCTGAACCAAAAGTATATTGACCTATGCATAGGAGGTGATAGGATGTTTATTTTTAAAAGTGGTGTAGAGAACCTATAAATAATATTCCTAAAAGAATACAAAATGATAAAATTATTCCATAGTAGAATTATTTTATATCAATATATATTTTAATGATGATTAATATGGACTAAATCTATCATAAAAATCGGATTTAAACAATTTTAATTGTAAAAATTACCCTTATCATTGTGTTTAACACCCATTAATCCAATTTTAACCTTAACCGTGGTAATTAATTTATACTATTTTACTATTAATTTTGACAAAAATATTAATGTGAAAATTTTACCTAATATTAATTATGATTAATAAAAATATGTAATCCACTTTTTAAAAATAATTCATATAATTGGTTGAAGAAAATTTAAAATTAACTCTCATGCGGGAAGAAAAGTGGGATTCTAATTAAAAGGATTCCATAAGTATACAAGGTTTTTATATAAAACATTTACCTAAATTTCTTTATAATTACCTAAATTGGATTAATAATAATATAAATGAAAATAATTACATATCTAATAATTAAAAAATATATAAATTTTTAAATTATTTATTGTAAAATTAACTTCATAATAAAAATTAATAATTTTCAATATTCATCAAAAACAAATATTTTCAAAAACGTCTTCTAAATTAACCCTTTTGAAATTCTGTATTTTTGAATTCAAAATCGATATTACTTTTTTGAAATATATCCTAAAAAATATAAAAATAATTAAATTCAAAATAGTATTGTAATATGTGATGAAACAACATTCTAAAAAATAGATAGCAATTAAAAAAATATGATATTTACACTATCCAATTCCTAGAAAAAATATTAGATCAGTAGTGGAAACTTTTTTTCAAAATAATAAATAAATTTATTTCAAATAATTAACCAATATCTTATGAGTTATTTGTTTCTAACAAAAACTAATAGTATGCAAAAAATCAATTTTTTAAGAAAAATATTTCTTTTACTTTCAACTAATTATTATTTTTATGTCTAATAAACTTATAACTAATTAATTTATATAATACATGTGAAAACCATATTCGTTTTAGAAATTAGTTATTATTATTCTTACCAAATATTTTATCATTTATTTTATAACAATATACTATATTATGGTACATTTTGACTCGGTGTTTCATCTAATTCAAGATATCAAAGAGACAAAATTTATTTAAAATTAATAAATCCTAATACTTAGGTTTCTACACATATGTTGGTAGTCACCTGATACCACACCTTTGAATTAGGATATTTTGAATATCCAGATAGAATATATTGGATAATACCTATGTATATCCGCGATCCCACAAAATATTGAATGAAACTCATTCTCGCTATAGATGCTCATCAACATATCAAAATGATAAAAGGTAGACATTAATATATCCATGATAGTATCCTAAAAATAAATTATATGATCATGTGAATAAAAAATGAAAAGTTATAATAATCATTACCCTATAATCTATTAGGAGTAGATAGACTTTTCTCCTACACCCAATACTAAAAAATCTATTCGGATCATCTGTTTGTCAAATCAAGAGGCGTCGGAAATCACCATTTAAAATTTCTAGAAATATCATTATATTATTATTTTAGAAAAGGAATGGGCCAAAATTCCATCTTTTTCTATGATGAAAAACAAACTTTCCTAGCTATATCTTAGACGTAAGAACATATATTGATTTCATTATACATGAGGATGTGTAAGGACGAAACTCGAAGACTAATAAAAGCATCATGCATATTCATATCTAGTATAATGTTACTCATTAGAATATTCTATGGTAAACAATTATAGACTCAAATATATATTCATTTCAATGTATCTTATTGGATAGTTCTATAAATGTTATACATAGAATTCTAGAATTCTCCCATATTTTGTGTTATCTAGTCTAGCCTAAGTGCATCATATAATATTAGTTTCAACAAGGATAGATAATGAACTAGGAGTTCGAATATACTTCTAAAATGATTAGTGCTAAGGTGATCAAGTACCTAAATCACTTATCCCAAGTTCCTTGAGAGAATGTTGTCTCCATATTAGACAATGAGAGAAATGGCATCCATTAATCTTCTACTAATTATACGATGATCTATAGTTTTTTAATTTTCTCACTATAATAAAATATTAAAAGGTCCTTCCATTCTAAAAAAATACATTAAAAATGTCTCCAATTCATGAGGTTTTCAAGTGATCGAGGTCAGTCATGTACATTAATTCATCCTAATTTTTGGGTTTATAATATTCCTCATATATTCAAATATGACCCTTTCCGTAAAATAATGGGACAATAAGAAAAACATCCTGGAGATGGTTGAAGATATGACCCCTAATAATAAAACCAATATAATAAATCCATATTAAAATTGCTTATAATAATTTCATTATAGATATAAACTCCGCGACACCACCATCACCTTTTTGAATCACAAATAATATAATAAAACCTACAACATTGCATAATACCATGAAAATAGAAATCAAGATGTCGAACCTAAATTGAAAACCAAGGAGGTGAAATGTGTGACATAGCAAGTGAGGAATGAATGAATGAACTTTTTAAGACAATATATACAATTGGAATCTTACCATTGAAAATATGGTCATTGAAAATATCATACTTGAAAATTTAGTTATTGGATATGAATTTGATTAGTATGTATAACATAATTATGAATAATTAATAATGTGTTTTGAAATTAAATTTTATAAATATTAATAACTAAACAGTAATATAATATATAATTAAAATATTTTATTTTTATGTGACAAAATATTATTTTTACAGTAATGATTTGATAATATTCAACGACATAAATTAATATATATAGAATTTAAATATTATATTATTTACATAGAAATAATTATTTATAATTATATTTGTGCGATTATCATTTTTTATAGAATAATGAGTTATTCTAAAAAATTTCATTCCATGTGCTCTATATATTTTTTAGAATAAACTTTTTGTGTTGAAATATTGAAATTGTTTATTATCTATATATATTAATACTAATTTTATTATAAATTTGTGTTAAATATGTCAGAAATATATAAATAGTCAATACTCAATTTTCTATATATGAATTACACATTATTTAATTTTTTATCATTATTTATAATATAATTTTATAAATTTTATATTTATAATATAAAAAATATATATTTATGGATTTATAATTTCAATAATTTAATAAGGTTTTTTTAATTTTTCTAAGAATAATGATATTTAGGTGAATCGTGAAAAATACAAATATAACAAATAACAATACTTTTCTGATAATTTTTTTATTTAATTATGAAATTGAAAATCATCGTACATTTTCATTAGACCAAACATATATTTTACAATAGAATTGATAATTCTAAAAATATTTTTATTAATTTATAATGAAATATTTGATATTTTTGAGCATAATTAATATTTTCCAAATTTATTTTAAACATTATACTTTTGGTATTTAACGATTATCGTTATCCCTATCTTAAAATTTATATATCAAAGTTTCATTAAGATTCAGAATAAATATTTCCATACTATTTTATATGGTCCATTCTGTTTTTGGGGATATATGATATGTTATCTTATGTAAAAACACAGTTACCACTATAAAAGATAAAATGTTAACAAAAAATGGCAATAAGTTGAAATTATTTAAAACGCTGGATATAATGGTTTTTAATGACATGATCAATATTTTAGGTTACATTATCCATATTTAAATTATATTATATCCACTTTCTGTGAATTTGACTTCCCTTTATAAAAATTTTTGTTTTTTTCATGAATAACATGATTTGTCACTTATTAATGGATAACTCCAATACTCAATTCTCCGTACACAAAAACAGACAAATTAGATCCAAAAATAATAAAAAAACTTTAATACTAATTACTATATACCATTAATAGGTTAATTTATTCTAAAAGGTTTATCCCTTAAATGATTTACCCACATTAAATTAATTATTTTCCATGTAGTGAGGTAAAAAATTCTAATAGCACCTTTCTCATTTTTTTTGTAAACACTAATTGTTACTCAAATTAAATTAAAAAAGTATTGACATGTTATCATCAATATCATTATTATGATATTATTTTATTTTAATCAAGGTGTATTCATTAACAACATTTTTCTTTTCCTTTGTGAAAAATGAAGACGTGAATGATGCATATGTATAATCTACTGCCTCTATGAAGATACATGTTTGATTTTCCTTCACTACCAAACATGACTGATCTGAAAGCAGAATTAAATAAATATTCTACTATATATATTACAAATTTATGTTATTTGAATGATATAAAATTTATCTTTTTTATACTTCCTTCAGAAAATGAAATCATCACCCATGTGATTATATAGACTACCACCTCTAAGGGATGACACATTACATTTTTCAATAGCATCAACAAGAATGGATTAAGTTAAAATATGATTAATATATTTTACTAATATATAATTAATAAATGTTATGAATATTTTTCTTTAGGCATGATGAAAAAATTAATAAATTTTAGATGGTAATATCTCAGTATTATTAAATAACTCAAATCTAGTTCATCGTCAATTTCATGTTCAATAAAATAGACTAAACTAATAATATAATGGTATTATACCATTAGTGGTCTGTATAATTCATGAATTACATTAAAGGTAATTGTTTTGAATGAAACAATTTGTGTGTTGAAGTAATATCAACTCCACAATTATTAATGTAGTTTAAATTTATCCGGATTATTAAAAATATATATTTAAAATAGATGATATAGTGTGTAAATGGAAATGAATATGAATTAGGTTATTAAACAAACAATTAACATTATTTTATTACTATTCTATGAGGTTAAATCACTTAAATGTAAAATAAACTCATAACTGTTTTCTTTTATATTGATGAAAAAAAATATTTTGTATAAATATCTATTGATGAATATGTTTTCAATTTCCTCTCTATATTAAAATGAATATAACTATAATAGAGTTTTGTTTCATGTTTCACCCTTTATTTTTTTCATTATGTTATAAATTTTTTTAATAATTTTTTCTGTATCAGAAAATTTTGTTCATGATTTAATTTTAGACCATTTGTATGAATTAACAAACACATTTTATTTTTATGGGTTATTTATGAAAGGTGAATGGTTTAAATTTGGATGATTTTGGAATACCAAATTATTTACATGAGTTAATTAGGAAAATATATTGATTTACATCTTAATGTTTTATGAGAGAAATTTACATTAGTGGAATTATTATTGTTTGACATGTGGATGATTTTTAGGTGGCTCGTGTTTGTATAGAAAAATGATTTATGGTGTCATATATCACCTTATAATTAATTGGAGAAGAGTTTATATCCCATGAAATAAATATTTTATAATTATTTAGTCTATCATATGCATGGTAACTTGTGGTGTGGCTCATGAATGTAAATTTTCCCCGTGATAATGTTTACTCTAGAGTTTTATAATGTTATCTATTATATTTTTATTCAAACATGATTAATATTTTATGTTAATAACTTCGAAGACATGATTTTGGTATAATTCATGTATTTTATATTTTATAGATTTATGTTTTTATGCCGTATATGTACAAACCGACTTATGTCTTGTGATTCTCACTAATGATATTTTGATATATCCCATATTCTCATGTTTTTCAATTATTCATATGATCTCAACCCTAATAGAATGAATATTATTCCCCTATTAAATGTTCTTATGACTTCTTTATTATGTTTTCATTCCATAGGTTTTGAGGATTGTCATTACTAATGATATGTATAGAGGTGGTTTATTATGGAACAGTTAAAGATAAATGATCATTGGTTTTGTATAAGAAAAAAAAATATATCAAGTGGGAAAGGATAGTGAACCTATATACTATTGGGATATTATGATTTATGAAATATGATATTTCAATTCATGTAAAAAATAAATTAATGGATTTTTAGTATGGTTTTCCATAGTTGGTATAATATAAATTATTTAGTATCCATTATAAATTTGTTTACATAATATTATCACTGATCAATTGGATATGTCAAAGGGATAATTTTATGTATACAGTTATATCATACTATTTTGGTAATGTATACATTTTTTGTTTGTCATAGATATTGAATCACTTTCTATATACTAGTTTTTTTACTTTGGATATATAATAGGTTTACCCAGTGGTAATATCCTTGAAAAAGATGATTGGTTATTGAATTGATAATCACGAGGTGCATGACGAAGAGGCCTAACAACAAGCCTAGTTTAAAACTCATGGTAGATATTATTTTGATGATGAAATTATCATTATATACCATTATGAAGGATTTATTTATATATTACATTGATGAGTTATTTTATTATTTATGAAAAAACTCCAAACTCTTGATGTACCAAGAATGAGGTTGATTAGAAAAAAATGATTTATAGAATAACATGATATTTTCAATGAGTTATAATAATTGCAGTTTATTTATATTAATGCTACTATTCCTATATATTTTCAATTTTTTATCACTTATAGTTACCCTATATGGATATACTAATTGATGAATCATGTAAGGGAAAATATAACAATGTATTTAATGGATGATACATATATTTTAAAAATGAGAAATTTTAGAGGATAAGATCTAGAGTGATAAATCTTATGAATTTTTCAATCCATATTTAATGAATCATGGTTTCAAATCTTAAACCAGTAAAGCTTCAAAATTTACCAATGAAAAGAATTATAGAGTCTCATGGATGTTTCTATGATAAATAATATAAATGAATGTTTAATTTATTTAATACAAAAAATGATGGAATAGAGACTTTGGGGGATGTTCTGAATAAAGTGTAATATGTTTCATTTATGGTATGAGATAGAATAAAGAAATAATATATTTGTGATAATTGATAGTTTATTAAAATTGGTTGTGTTAAATAATTCTCTTTTTAAGGAAAACCTTGAAACTCGATGTATTAGATGTGATAAATTAGGTTTTAGTATAAACCAATGCACTAATATAAGGAATTATGGTGGAATTTGAAACTAAAACCCACCTTTAAATAGTTGAAAGTAAAATTATTTGAATATAATACTATATATAAAGATATTTATATTTATGTGGTGTTGGGTACACTTACTTGTCACTATATATTTTGTAATGAAATTTCTTATATATGTTTTCACATACATTTATATTTTAAAATATAAACCCATTGTGGTGTCCATATTACATTCATTTTTTGGGAAATATTCTTTATGGATTGCGACATTAGAATTCATGGGATTTTTATTATCCATTCTTTCGATACATTTAATGGTATTTTGGAATTTGTTTCTCTCTATATAGAGGAAACAATATTTTTGGAATAAAGTAATTAAATTTAATATCAACATATGATAATATTTTTTTTGAATTTCTGGAGATATGAATTGAAATCCAAATTCATAAAATATTATATTTAAAAATCCAAATCTTTTGGTGATAACACAATGTGAAATTTTCTTACATAAATAAAATGAGATTTTGTTACAAATAATTCATACCAGACACTGATCTGTGAAAAACCCAGGATAAATTCTTCTACATGAGTCTTGTACCATGTTTTGAGAGACACTATACCATCACATATATTCAATGTACCCTTACCAAGGTCTGTAAGATGTGTATGAAGATACTTAGTGAGATTCCACAATGAAATGTTCAACTATTGAAATATTTTTTGAAATGATCACACATTAGAAAACTGGAGTCTACAATTGGAAGAAAGAATATGAAATGACAATTTCACAAAAATTATGATAGTGAAACACAAAAAATTGTTTTAATAGTTTAGCCAATAAAATCACAAGCATTTACTTTATTCAGTCTATTATTTTCTGCACTATTTCTTAACCTTTTTCATAAGAAAGTAAAATCATTAGTATAAATCATATCTTAAAAAATTATTTTCATTATGATTGGTGTTGTGTTCCTCTAACCTTTATTGATCCATATGATAAATAGGAGTAATTTATATGAATATAGTTGTATTTTAGATGATTTGATATATGATCCCAATAGAAATTGAAAAACGAGATACAACATCAATTTTGAGAAAAAATACCATTTTTGAATACCATAATCACCAACAACATATTATACAATACTCCATTCTATTATTTTAGAGAACCACAGAACATCCACCTGAATATGGAATTATTTTCCCAAGAATATACTAGATGATGAACATTGGTTAAGAAATAAAAGATCAACTGAAACCACACATAATACCTATAAGATATATAATATTGAAAAATAGAATTGAAAAAAAAAATAGATCCCATCCAAGAATAAAGAATAATAGACCAAAAAATATTATTTTGTTAAAGAATTAAAGGTCCTAGAATGTATTATTCAATCATGAGATTTATAAATAAAAATACCTTATATCATGTGTAACTAATATTTAAGTTAATATTTCATTTAAAATCATCCACCAATATTATTATCATTCATTTTTAAATTTAAAGGTAGAGAACCATGAGAATTCTACAATTATTGTATCCTTTTAATTCCATTATATCATTCTCATCCATCCAAAATTAAACTTATTCCTAAAAATATTCACAACGATGATATACCTCACTCCCAAAATGATTAAAGGATGTGATAGTATTATCGACAACCATAGGATATAGGGTAATATGTAAATTCTCTATCCTATAATCCTATAATGATCTAGATACAATAACTCTCTAAAAAATAGTAATCTCTATGTTTGTGGGTTTTTTGAAATTTGGAGTCATATATATATCTAAATGGATAACTAGTTTATTTACCTTTTCTATTACTCAATTTCAAGTAAACAACCTCGATCAATAAATCATGATCATATGAATCGTGTAATGATTCAAAAGAATTAGAGTGGAAAATTTTGATTTTTTTTTGACTGGAATCATGAGATTCATTGTGGTCTTTCTAATTCCCATCCATGTTGGGAGAATTAGTGGTATCCCATAGCGTGATGTGAAGAACATTGAAAAAACATAATAAGTCATTAACCTCATATATATGAATCACTACATGCCCAATATGATTATTGGTCTCATCTTGATTATTGACCACAATAGGATTCTCATCGAACTCATTTTACCTCCCAGGGGATCATGAATTTCCAAAGGTCAAATAGAAACTATATCAAGTAATTATTAAAATTCTATCTTTTGTTACCTTTGTCAACCCATGTAAATTTTTGAGTATTAGGGAATCAATCAAATTTCAATATTACTTTTATGAATGTTCCTATTTATGAAAGAACTATATTAATTGGGTATGTTCTCATATGTGTCTTCTGGAATGATCCCAGAGTTAATATTTTGAATTTAGATATGTGAATGGAGTGTATGTGAAACAATAATTTGATCACTAAAACTACAAATTGAGGTTATTAAAAAACTCCTCATTAAAAATTCTATTATTAATGGATTTATAATACTTGTATAAGTTTTAAATATGGATGTTTTTTTTAAATATTTGATGTTATAATCCAGGTAATCAATGCTAAATTGGAATAATAGGAGACTCAAAATAGGAAAATAATCAGGGGTCTATTAAAGAACCTTAATAACGAATGAACCCAAATTTACTCAAGAATCCCTCCAAGAGTTATTGTACACATATTTAGAGGAAAGGTGTAAGGATATATTGAATTAATTTTACAATCAAATATAAAATCCCATAAAAAATATTTAATCTATTTTTATAAATAAAATCAATGATTAATTATTTGGACATACAAGGTATCATTAATGATAAATAAACTTCATTCAGTTATATTTTTTGATTTCAATATAGTTACATGAAGAAAATAATCTCAAATAATATATTGTTAGACATCATTGATTATGACATCTACTAAATCTGAACAAATTAAAAGGTGATAATAAATTGATAACCCTAATATCATTTAAACTACAAGTATCCTAGGAGATCTATCACATTTAAGATTTAAAATTACTATAAAAAATTCAGAACTAGAAATAATATTATTATTTGAGAAAGAATATTTTGAGATCTAAAATGAAAATATTTTAAATGAAAAGTGGGACTTCAAAACTAGGAATAAAATAAATGATTCATTTAAGATTATATATCAAAATAAATATTCACTCTTAGAAACATAGTAACTGAAAATATGGTCATTAGAAATACAGTTATTGTTCAAATGTATGTTGTATATATCATTTTTCAGAAATTTATACCATGGTTATGTAATATAAATGGTTAGATAACATAATAATTTTTAGATATAATACTAACCAATTAAAAATAAAATATCAAATTATAATATATTAATTTTATGTTATTTAATAATATTATTAAAATAATAATTAAAATACTTAATAAAATTATGTAATATATATATATTGAAAAATAAGTGTTTACTATATAAATAATTTTTTATATTTTTTTGGGCAAAACCATTTTATTCTGAATTTTTTTTAAAGTTGGGTTTCATGAGAGAAGAATATTTATAAGAAACTAAATATATTGTAATAAGAAATTGAAAATTTTTATTATTGATATATACTAATAGTAATTTGTTTATAAGTTAATGTGATATAATATAAAGACAACCTAATGTATACATACTCCTTTTACTATTTAAATAGTTTTTAATATTTCTTATTTTTTTCATCTTATTTTACAATAAAATTTTATAAATATTAAGATTTGAATTTGGAAAAATAAAAAAACAATTTTGTATATTCCATGGAATTATTTTCTTCAATATTATTTTTGGAACTCTATAAAGATCATTTATTTCTCTGTGAATATTCAAAAATATTATTTCTAAAAAAACAAATAAATTATTACATTTTTATTATATATCTAAGATTTATAATTTCTTTATCCATTATCTAATATAAAATATCTATTTTATAAATATTTTATAATTTCAAAATATTAGTTATAATTTATAATTCTATTTTTTTTGCTTTTTATAACATTTTATATCTTTTCCAAATTACAATTTAATGAACTATCTATTAATTATTTTAAAATTATTTTCTAAAAATAAAATAAATTGTTATAATTAAATGGTTATTAAATTTGGAATTATTTTTTCTAAATTATTAAATAAGGGACATGTTTTGGTAGAAATTATAACTTTACTTATGAAAAAAATATTTTCCATGGTAAAATCTAAAATGGAAAATTTTAAAAATCCTAATAGTAATGAGTTGAATACATGTTTAATCGTGTGTCAAAAAGTATGGTTGAGTAATTGATCAACCTTTTTCTTTCATCTATATATTATTATAAATTTTGGGGAAAATTTACTTGAGAGTGAGTTCTCATTATTAAAATGTTTTTGGTATCTTTACAAATATCGTCCATTTTGACTTACAATGGGGGAAGTCCTCTCCTCACTTAACCCCACACGAGAACCCACGTTACATATCCAAAAAAATACCTAGACCACTCCTAAATGTTTCATGTCTCTTTTTAATGATTATTTTATTCCCATACGACCATTTATTAAAGGATTAACCCACCTAAAGAAATATATATAATCTAAGTAGTAATGTATACATTTCAAACAACTAATTTATCATTTATAGTTCATTATGTGCAGTTATTATAAAAAAAATTCCATTAAACCATGTTATATTTATAATTTTATATCATTATTATACAAGTATATTATTTAAAAAATTTCATGTGGTAAAAAAAAATTTATTTTCCTTTATGAAAACATAAAATTTTAATTCTGCATAGATGTGGACTACTGACTTAATAAATAAAAATGATTTATAACAATAACACCCAGACATTATTATACCGAAAAAATAATTAAAAAATTTAATGTGATATATTTTATATATAATTTCATTAAATTATAATCATTGTTACTTTTTTATTCCTCCCTTTGATAAATGAAATCATCATCCATGAAAATGTACAAACTACCACATTCCTGGATCAATAAATTTTACTTTTGACTACAACTATTATAACTCCCTCTGATGTTATGATATAACCTTTTTTGAAATGAATTCAATATCTCTGATATCTTTCAATTCACACAAATTGGAGTTTAATTGAAATGTGAAATTATATACTGTTATAACGTAGTCAATAAATGTGAAGGTATGAATTAGAATAACTAAATACTAAATAATATATAGTTTATAGATGTAAAAAATCTATTGTAATATATTAGTTAGAAATAAAAAATTCTTAATTTTAATGACAAGGGGATATTTATTGAAAAACTATATTTTTTCTAAATGGTAATTGTAACAGGATTTATGAAAATTGATTAAAATTATTTTTTTACCAAATTTTAAATAATAATAAAATGAACTAAAATTTTTATTTAATCATGTAATAATTACCGTACAGTAAACTTCATATAAATTAATACAAAATTATATTTGTGATGAATATATAAAAATATTTTTTTTATTGAAAAAATTATTTTCATTTAAGGAATATAAAAAGATACATTTCTATTCTAATTTTTCTTAAAGTCACATTAGCAAAATCATGTTGTAAAAAATAAAATTTAGTTCAATTTAATATAAATAACTTTTATTTTAAATATTAAATAATTCATTACATATGATAATTTTCTCTCTCAGAAACATATTTTCCGATGTGTCTGAGCATTTTATAGTAAATATTTTTTCTTCACTTCACTGAATTTAATTTAAAAAATTGGATTAAAAATATGTAATAGGAATAATATTTGTAATATAGCATGTTAATCTCTGTTATGATCATGCTGAATATAATAAATAAGAAAAAATTAATTCCTTTGGATAAAGTTATTGTATGTATACTGGGCTTTAAACAAAAAATTGGGGGGAAATGACATAGAAATTCATTTAATATTATTGAATGGATTTAAATTGAAAATTAAATAAGCCATGATATTATATTTAACAATTTAAGAGCCTTTTTATCTTTTGAAAAAATTGTTATCCCTTTTTCTTTTTAAAAATTATATGTGTATTCTATACCCCTGTTATAAAAGGCCACACCCTCTCCCATCCTATTAACAATCCCATGGAAATTTAGATTGTAAAATACCAACCGTAATTTATTTCATAAAACTATAAACATATAAAATAGATTTTTTTCATAAATCAAATCTAGTAAGGAATTATGTATATACCTATGGATGTTGTCCAAAGAAGATGTAAAGTTCCTAACCATGTATTTTTGTTTTACATACTATAACACATCAATATTTTCCCTGAATATGTTAACATTACTACACTAATATAACATATATATACATAGATTTTATTTTCATAAATTTACTTCCTAGATCTTCGTACTCATCCATCAATTGGGAAATGAACCGATTAATCATCTGTACGGTGAACCACCGCCTAGCGAACTGATATAGCTCAATTTCCATCAAAACCTCTCATGAATGGATATAAAAATATATTAAAAATATTTACATTATATTTATGAAATTAATATCATTTTTTAATTGTAATATTAGATATAAATTTTTACCATCAAATATTTTGGAAAGAATGATGTTTCTCTTGTGTATGTATAGACAACCGCCTCCACATAACGATGTGAAATGTTTTTCATTTTTTTTTCACAAGTATGGAAGTATGGATATATTTAATTAATGTACATGAAATTTTTGATACAGTAATGGTTCAGAAAATGAAAAAATTTCTTTTACTTTTTTCTATTATATTTTGGATAATTAGAAATAATGTTCATTCATACGTATGATATACAATAATCATGAGTAATGTGACTCTAAATCTATAAAATTTGGGAACCTTTAAACATACATATATAATTAGTTTTTATCATATTTTTATAATGGTTAAAATTCATAATATGATCTAAACATGATCAAACCATCTCTACAATACCAAATCATACATGTGATACTAAGAAATTATCAACCTAAACAGTGATTTTGTCAATGATTTAATAATTAACTTGTTATAATCTACTTTATTTAAATAATATATGTAATTATATGTATTATTTTTATTATTTAATATTTTTATAATAGTTTTATATTTATTATATACAAAGTTTGAACATGTTTGTATGAAATGTAAAATAAGGTAATGGTTTCTCATCTCATATTAAAAACAGTGAGACATATGACATAATGGCTACTTTTTTCCCTTTTTATGTTATATACAATAAAATTTTGACGTGGTATATCATGAATATATTTTTATAAAAGGTATTTAATTTTTTTAGTTTTGGTTAGTCGTTTCATGGGGATTACGATTCAAATTTTACCAATGTGTTAAGGGTTCCATTAATTGACTAATTATTATTCCAGATTTTTTTTAAATTTAATAATTTTATAGATTACTTTTCTGATATTTATTTATTAAAAACAATATAATTTATTCTGATATTTTTTATTAATGAAATTATATTTTTATGTTACCATTTTTATCTTTACTTAATTAATTTTTTGAGAAATTATTTTAAGATAAGATGAATTTATTTCACCCTTCGATCAAAAAAACTTTTCTTCTATATAAATGTATTCTAAAATAATTCTTCAAAATTCATTTAAAATTAATAATATGACTTATTATAGGTATTGTATTCACATGTATTACTTTTTACAATAATATTTTAATGGAATCATCTTTTCATTTTCTGAATGAAGTAATTTTAATCATTTTTAATATATTGTGAATGTAACATTTTTTTAACTTATAAAAATGTATAAAATATATTTTTTTCATGGAGACTCATATATTTTAGAATTACTTTAAAATATAATATTTATATTTTAAAATAAATTTTTTCATTATTTATTTTTGAGATTTTTTGTTTTTGACTGATATTCACATTGTGACAATATCATTTTTCTCCAGAATATTCAAAGTGTAATTTTTATACAATTTTTATCTATCAAGATAAATAAACCTCATTTTCTTATACTCAATAGGGGATATGTTGTATTTATAAAATTCTGATTATTTCTATGGATGATTTATGATCATTTTTATTGGGGATATAATTTTTTGAAATTATCCTCTATATTTCTCTCGATGGTTTTTTATTAGGTTTATTTCTTGAGGAATTGAATAAAATTACACCTTAATTTATTTCAATTTTAATTACTATTTGATAATTAATTCCCCTTTATTATAAGTAATAAATATTCCTTATAATGTATAAGGACCCAACCTTAAACATTACATAATCTTGAATGAAATAGATAATTCACAAAGAGGATCTTTTCAGGTTTAGAGTTTTAGTGAATTTGGCCATAACTATTACATAGCAACTTGAATATTACATGTAGATAATGCTACTAAGTATCCATTTTTCATAAAATAAAACTCTTAAAAAAACATGTCAAGTTCAATGTTTTAGTCCGCAAGACTTTTCCATGATCCAATCCTTGACCCTATTCTTCTCTATGTCCTATGAAAAACATTTCAAAAACATGGTATGAGCATAAAAAGCTCATTAAGGGTTATAAAATAAGAGAGGAAAACATTATCCCATCAATAAATAAATAATCAATGTAACCATAATTCTCAATCATAACATACCTTACAAAATAATAAGATTTATGAATAACACACACAAATCATAGATCATAAAGGTTACTTATGGAATCCATATCAAACATACATTGTAGATTTCACAACTAAATAGGGAGTTACACTTGGAATACCTATCACAGTATAATATTTAAATCTCTTAGGAGAAACATCACCTTTACCTCTGTCACGTTTACCAATGCATTAGAGAGCTATCTCGGGCTCACCCACCCTAGGTTTATCACAGAACCACCCATATACATAAAAAATACCCAATAACCATAACATAGTCATAATGAATAACACAAGTATAAATAAAAGATAACATTTCCACATTCTAATATATCAAATCAAGATATTCAAATAATCAATTCTTTATGAAATCATTTTCAAAACCATTTAAAAAGAGATTTTTGAATCAATGTTTCACATACCACTTTGATGTTTTTAAATGAATTATCATTTGAAAACATTAATGTTTATATAAATAAATCCAAAAACCCATTTTCAAAATAGGGGCATTAATGAAAAATATTTAGAAGAATAAATCTTTAAAACATTTAAAATGATATTTTAGTTAAAGAGTTTTTATCAAAATGAGGGACTCTTGATTAAAAATAATTGAGAAATAACATATAATCAGAAATTTAGAATATCATGAGAATAAAGGTATTTATGATATAATATGGAAAAGGGATATTTATACACCATATAAAAGTTAATTGGTGCATAACAACAAAGAAGTCTCAATGGAAATGAAAATTGAGATGAAATCCCTTATAAAGGCAGTATCCTTAAATTAAAGATAAATCAATTACATAATTTAGTGTGAAAAATATAAATACACCCAATTTAATTGAATATTAAGTGTAAAACAATCAGAGTTCATTCAAACATATTCATATGGATGACATATTCAAGAAGTACATTTTTAACCTAAAGAATTGAAATTGGGTTAATAAGTTCCATTGCAAACATTCGACAGCCTAACGACGTCACATTAAAAATCAGAAGATGAATTGATGAGATAAAAATGGTATATTATTACTTTTACATGAAATTTACATCATAAAGGATATATAATAACATATATCCCAACATAATACAATTCAAATTATAAGACATAACAAAAAGATGTCTTTTAAAAAGGGGAGGGTGAAGGTTCCCTTATAGATTGGGTAACATATGAAAGAAAAAACACATGAAAAAAGGATCATTAAACTAATATTTAAATACAGAAAACATATTTTAAATTACACAATCAATACATCCATGTATAGTACATATGCCACAAAAAAGGAAAAAGTGGTCAATATAGCACGAATCTCACGGGAATAAAAAGTGAGATGAAAACCCCTTACTTCATTGTAATCAATCGAGTCGTATGACCAAAAGTTAATTACCACCAAATGAATCAGAGAATACCATGAATATAAATTTAATTATTATAATATATATCAAATTATAGTGAAAAATACACCACATGAAATTAATAAGTGGTGAATAGTAGAAATCTCATGGAATTGAAAGTGAGATAAGAAATCTCTTACATCGTGTCCAAAATGACTTGTTTGTTCCTTTTTCTTCCTGAATAAAAAAAATAAGTTAATTTATACATGATTAAGAAATTTTTTCAAGATTATCGTTTCTTTTATATCACTTATTACCATTTTATAAACATTATGTAATCATTTAAGTTAATGATGGTCGTTTTGTCGATATTTGGTACTTGAGTAAAAAAAGAACACCTTATAATTAAAAGTTGTCCATGTGGTCAAGATTCCATTATCTCTAGAATGATATTAATGATTTAGATATCATATATATCATATATATCCAATATATATTTATATGGCTTTGTAAAAGTACATTACATTTGGAGATAAGAAATGAAATGCACCGTTCATGGAGACGGTAAGCCGTAAATACGCATGAACGCTACTTTCATTTCTATTTAGTATTTTAATTGAATTAAAACATAAATATAAATTGTTATATTCTAAATAAGGTATAATATCATATATAATTTCAATAACATCATCCTTTATATGTCCCACGTATGGTATGAACGAGTCATATCACTTTGAGGGGGCGGTAGTCTGTACTTCCGCAAACGAATTTATCACGTTTACCCTTAATGGAAACATTAAAGCCATGATATAAATTTAAAATAAAGAATCATAAGGAAATTATAAACATAATATATATCATATATAAATAAATCTCCATCATAATGGCCACCATGAGAGGTGGCATGAGGTAATTGAACAATCATCGTTTCATGAGGCGTTAGTTTTCCATCCACAGAAAGAGTATGTTCTTCACCCATTAGATAGATCTGTGTGTAAGTGTAGTAATAAACCTTCACATAATAACATCCTAGTATATTTAGGATACTGGTATTGTTATAAACTAATTTAATAAAAAGATTTATGGGTTGGAGAAGTAAAATAAAATAAAATAAGTTAGGATAAACTGTTACCTTTAATTTGGGTAACTTCCTTTGATTTGAACCAGAAGGACTTATTGAAGTAAATTTTGCCTAAGGTAATGATTCTAGAAGGTTTATAGGGATGTATGGAGCTTAATCGGGTGGAGGATGGATGATACAAAAGGATTGAGAGGTGCGAGTAATTGGATATAAGTTGTCTCCTTTTATAAGGGAGAGGAGGGGCTCTTTAGGAATGTGTGAAAACATTATTTTATTATAAACATATCTTCCGTTTTTAAAGGTCAAAAACACATTAAATTCAAATATACGATGAATAATATTCAAAATAAAATCATCCAATTATAATTGGACATGTTTTGGATATTATTTTAGTCTTTATAATATTATTTTTTAAATCATTTATTAATGAGTTAAAAACTGCATCATTATTGTGTCATAAATAATTTAATTTATTTGATGTCTAAAAATTATAAAAAAATACCACGATTTAGTAAATTGGTTTAGGTATCAAATGAATATTTATAGTCTAAATGATAACTTATATAACCTTATATAAAAATTATTTTTCTAAAAGATATTTGTTTTTGTCATTTTGTCCTTTATTTTAAGTTAATTAATTTAAAGTGTCATTATCACACCCAAGTGGATACATGGGGTCCCCAAATAGACCCAAGGATGCCCACGGTATTACATGACTCTTCCAATAAGGTTAGGATAAGGGTTAATATTATTTTTTATTATTATAATATTCTTTTTACCTTGAATTACCCTATTTACCTTTAACAGCGGTAAATAAAAGTCAGAAGTTACTATTGACAAAAAAACATTTTCATCTCAATGAACCGTGTTTTTTATAATAATAATAATAAATATGTATTTCATATTTTTAAAATTCAATTCAAAGGTGCGCTAAAATTTCATTTAAATGAAAAGTCATTTTTTTAACTACTACATAGTGGTTTCACTATTCATAAAAAATTGAAGTTTTTCAGGAAAAAATTCACCCTAAGATAAATTTGATAATACAATTTAAAAAATGATGTCTATTTTACCAAATTAAAAACATTGAAGTTTCATAAATTAATTTTATAATTAATTTCCGCTGTCAAAACAAATAGTGTGTTTTTAAGAAACAATATCTATTAAATGATTGACACTTGTTTATGTCCAATTTCAAAGTGAAATTCAATACAATGTCAACCATTTGACTAAATGGTAAAAATATATTCCAATTACACTTTAAAACTAATTAAAAAGATAATATATCCATATAAATAAAGTATATTAAAATGCAGTTTTGAATTAAAGTTCAGTATTTTTCACTATTCATCAAAAAATGAATTTTATCAGAAAAATACCAAAATTTAACCCAAAGTAAATTTTGATGTCTTTATTCTAAAGAATAATTTTATTTTTTAAAATAGAACATATTAGAATGACCAAAAACAGATTTATAGAGGGTTCTCTTTTAAATGGTGGTAAATCAATCGTTTAATGTAAATTATGATTAAAATTAGATTCATTCACATTTTAAGCCTCTAAATTTTATTGTATAATTGTAAAAACATTTTACAAAATGTATAATCATATTGTATTCAGTTATATTCATTCATGATAATACAATGACTAGGCGTTAACTACCATTTAAAATAATAATATTATATTATTAGTGTGCAGCGTAGGTTTTCAATGAAACTAGTGGTTGCGTATCGGGTACGCAGTCGAACATAGAGACCCCTTTAATGTAAAATTTATATTTAATTCACAAATATTAATAAACATGAAAAGAATATTATTCCTTATTTATCTGAGATGTTACATCCTTACCCCATTTTGGAAATTGCGTCCTCACAATTTTAAAACTCGTCTTGGAAAATTCATTAAAATCCCCACATCAGAAAAGAGTCAGTAAAACTATCAGTTTAAAATAAAGAAAGAAAAGTACAATGGTCACCCGAGATAGCCCATAGAAGGATTCCATGTAGGAAAACATGAATATGGAAGAGAGAACAAACAGTCATGTCTTATTGGAGAGTTTAAGAAAACATGATTAGGAGAATGTCAACCACTAGAAAATTACAAAATTATGATGTGTTAAACGGTCTTTGATTACCCAGTAGGAAACTTAAACCAACAACATTTTTTGTTTTACATTACTTATCTTAATTTGTAGGAATTAATTTACTACATTGAATAAGAACATAAGGAAATATACTTAATTTCAAGTAGAGTTTCATCCATTAACAATTTTCTACCAAAAACCAATCTTCTCTCCAAACAAAGAGAATTCAAAAAGACTTGGTCACATCAAAAGCACAAGAATCATCTTCTTGAGAATCGCATAATCCAAAAAACAAGAACTATATATTTCCCTTGTATTTAGAAAACAACTAAAACAAAAATTGTTATTGTGAGATCAGATAATACTCAAGAAGGATAATCTTTTACAAAAATAAAAGCTACTCTTAATCTCAAAAAATTGTAAAACAATACCCAAAGTTCAACCCAAACCATTAAATAAACAACTATCCATAAAATTATTGAAAATTAATACAAACTAAGATTGAAACCCAAATCTAATAATGATTTAGTTACATAGTCTTCCATGATAAATCTTATAATTTATCACCAAATAACATCAGTTACTCATAAAATTTCATATTGCAAAGTAATTTACCTAACCACATATTCTCCATTATAGGTTAATCAATTTCATAAATAAAACAAATCATCATATGTCCACAATAAAAACATAGATTATTCCAAATTAAAATTTCAACCATTATTCCACAATTTAAATCCAAAGTATTCTATCTTCCTTGGGCATATAGTGTTTCCTCAAAAGAGATAACGTCTTCCACAAAAACATTTATCATTTAATCACTAAATTATTTTTATATACTAAGTATATGCATTTGATAAAACATAACTTCCAAAAACCAACTTATTATTATTCTATAAAAACATTTTACTAAAATAATAAGTAATACTAAATAGGGACATAAATTATGCTAGTGGTAGGCGATGCACCCTTGTCGCCCTTTGGTTGTGGGTTCGATTCCTACGGCCTTACTAGATGTGATGGGTTGTCACCCATCCTACGGGTTTTCCGTTTTATAAAACATAAAAATAACCCTAACTTGGTTTAACCTCAATGGTTTCCTTATACCTCTCATTTTCATCAAAATTAATTATGATATCAAAATATTAATTCATGAAGTCTTATATCACCACCATGTGATAAAATAAAATGATCCTCAAAATGAAGGACATCATACCTTGATCATGTTGTCCATTTGGTTTCATCTTCATCTTGTTCACGTAGGTAGAAGGTCCATTCATCACAAAATGATTTATATATCCTTAAAAATCATTTGATTCCTCCATCCAAATACACCTTGTACAACATGAGTCATATGGGTGTTCACAGAAAAATAGTTTTGGAAAATAATCATGTATGACATATAATTTCAAAATCATCTGGGAAAACATGATTTCTTTAAAAAAGTCGGACCGAATTTGAGTTGAAACTTCCAATTAATTGTCCTTTTAAAATAACATAGGTATGTGCTGAGATACTATATTGTAAAATTAGATATAAATAAGTTGCGCAGGGGTCTTATTATTTATCACCATTTTTAAAATCATAATATGCTTCAAAATCTTGTGATATGGTAAAATATTTGAAAATTCTATTATAATATATTCTTTTCTTGAAAATATGAGAATATTGTAAAAATATGATGTGTCTAGAAACAACCCATTATCCATGATGATAACGAGGTATAGTGGAGGTGTTTGATATCTCAAAAAACTACTTCCAAGTGAGTAGTATGCTATAAAAAAAGTATTACAATAATCTGAACATGACATTGTAATAATTATTGCAAGCATGTCATCAGGAAGAGATATGAATATAATTTGAGATCCTCATCCTTTCATTTGTAACGTACATTCCTTGATCTAAAAATGTTATAAAACAAGGATTTAACTGATATAATAGACATAATGACTAACCACGTGTCTAACGAAAACTCCTAATCCTTAAAGTTATCTAAACTAACCTCTGATACCCACTATAATAACCCATCCTTAAACATTACATAATCTTGAATTAAATGGATAATTTAGATAGGGGATATTTTTAGGTTTACATTTTTAGTATATTAGGCCACATATATTTCAATCCTACTTGAATATTACATGTATGTAATACTACTCAGTATCTATTTTCATAAAATGAAACTCTTAAAAAGAAACATGTCAAGTTCCAAGTTTTAGTCAGCAAGACTTTTCCATGATCCAATCCTTGACCATATTCATCTTTATGTCTTGTAGAAAACATTTCAAAAACATGGAATGAGCATAAAAAGCTCAGTAGGGGTTATCAATTAAGGAAGGAAAACATTATCCCATCAATAAATACAAATCAATGAACCCATAATTTTCAATCATAACATACCTTACGAAATCCAAAGATTAATGAATAACACAAAAAATTATAAATCATAAAGGTTAATTATGTAATCTATATGAAACATACATCGTATCTATCACATCTACGCAGGGAGATACACTTGGAATACCCATCACAGTATATTCCCTAAATCTCTTAGGAGAAACATCATGTTTACCTCTGTTAAATTACCCAATGCATTGGAGAGCTATCTCGGGCTCACCCTCCCAAGGTTTATCTTGGAACCACCCATATACATAAACAATGACCAATAAACATAACATTATCATAACACATAACACATGTATAATGTAAAGATAACATTTTAAAATTCCAATATATCAAATCAATATATTGAAATAAACAATGCTTTATCAAATCATTTTCAAAACCAATTAAAAAGAGATTTCCGAATCAAAGTGTCCCATACCACTTTGAAGATTTTAAGTGAGTTATCATTTGAAAACATTAATGTCCATATAAATAAATCCTAAAACCCATTTTGAATACAGGGACATTATTGATAAATATTTAAAAGAATAAATCATTAAAACAATTAAAATGATATTTTAGTGAAAGAGTATTTAACAAAATGAGAGACACTTGATTACAAATAATTGAGGAATAAAATTTAATCATAAATTTATAATATCATTATAATAAAGGTATTCATGATATATTATTGAAAATTAACGTTTATACAACATATAAGAGTGAATTGGTGTATGACAACAATGATGTTTCAATGGAAATGCAGATTGAGATGAAATGCCTTATAAAGATGGTATCATTAAATTAAGGATAAATAAATTACATAATTACATGTGAAAAATATAAATACACCCAATATAATTGTATATTATGTGTAAAACAATAATAGGCCATTTACACATATTCATCAAAATAAATATTCAAGAAGTACATGATTAACCTGATGAATTGAAATTGGGTTAAAAAGTTCCATTGCAAAAATTCGACAACCTAATGGCGTCATATTAAAATTCCGAAATTGAGTTGATGAGATAAAATGGGTATAGAATTACATGGACAAGAAATTTTAATCAATAAGGATATATAAGAACATATATCCCAACATAATAGGATGTAAATTAAAAGACATAATAAATATATGTCTTTTAAAAAGAGGAGGCTGAAAGGTTCCCTTACAGATTTGGTAACATACAAAAGATACACCACATGAAAAAATGATTATACAATGAATATTAAAATACCCAAAAATTATATTATATTACACAATGAATACAATCATGTACAGTACATATGCCACACAAAAAGAAATAGTTATCAATAGAGCATGAATCTCACGGGAATAGAAAGAGAAATGAAAAACCCTTACTTCGTTGTAATCAATCGAGTTGTATGGACAAAAGATAATAAGCACTAAATAAATCACAGAATACCACGAATATAAATATAATCATGGTAATATATATCAAATGTCAGTACACAATACACCACATGCAATAAATAAGTGGCGAACAATGGAAATCTCACGGAATTGAAAGTGAGATAAGAAATCCCTTACCTCATGTCTGACTTGACTTTTTTGTTCCATTTTCTTCCTGAATAATAAACTAAAGATAATTTATAATTGATTAAGAAACCTTTTAAAGTTTATTAGTCCATTTATATCACTTATTAAAATGTTATAAACATTTTGTAATCATTTAAGTTAATAATGGTCATTTTGTCGATATTTAGTACTTGAGTCAAAAATGAACAACTTATAATTTCAAGTTGTCCATGTGGTCAAGATTCCATTATATCCAGAATGATAATAATGATTTAGATATCATTTATATCATATATATCCAGTATATATATGTATTTATAATAGTACATAACCTTTGGAGATAATAAATGAAATGCACCGTTCATGGAGACAGTATGTCGTACATACGCATGAACGCTACTTTCAATTCTATTTCATATTTTAATTGAATGGAAACTTAAATATTAATAGATATATTATAATTAAAGTATAATTTCATATATAAATTCAATAACTTAATCTTTTATATGTCCCACGTATGGTATGAATGAGTCTTACCACTTTGAGGGGCCGGTAGTCCCCACTTCCTCAAACGAATTTATCGCGTTTACCCATAATGGAAACCTTAAATGCATGATATAAATGTAAAATACAAAAGAATAAATAAAACATAGACATAATATTTATCATATATAAATATAGGTCAATCATAATGGCTAACATGAGAGGCAGTAGGAGGTAATTGAACAATCATCATTTCGTGAGGCGTTATTTTTCCATCCACAGAAACAATATGTTCTTCACCCATTAGATGGATGTGTGTGTAACTGTAGTTAGAAACCTTATCATAATAACATACTTGTATATTTAGGATACTGGTGTTGTTATAAAATAAATGAATAAAAATATTTACGGGTTGGATAAGTAAAATAAAATAAAAGAAGATAAGAGAAACGGTTACCGTTAATTTGGGTAACTTCCTTTGGTTTGAACGAAAAGGACTTCTTGATGTGCCTTCTACCTAAGTTAAGGCTTCTATAAGGAGGAGAGGGATGTAGTGAGATTAATTGGTCAGAGGATGGATGATATGAATGGCTTGATAGGTGTGGTGAATTGGTTTGAATTGGTCTTCTTTTATAATTTAGAAGAGGGGATCTTTAGGAAAGTGTGAAAACATTATTTTATTATAAATATATCTTCGTTTTAAAAAGGTACAAAACAAATTAAACCCAAATATAAGGTGACTCATATTTGAAGTAAAATAATATAATAATAATTTAACCGGATTTGGATATTATTTTATTCTTTATAATCATATTTATTTAAATAATTTATTAATGAGGTAAAAACTGCATCATTATTGTGTCATAAATAATTTAATTTATTTGATGTATAAAAATTATAAAAAAATAACATGATTTAGGAAATAGTTTTATCACTCCAATGAATATTTATAGTTGAATAGATGACTTATATAACCCTATGTAAAAATTATTTTACTAAAAGATATTAGTTTATGTCAATTTTGCCTTTACATTAAGTTAATTAATCTAAAGTGTCATTATCACACCCATGTGGATCCATGGGGTCCCAAAATCAACCCAAGGATGCCCATTGTCGGACATGACTCATCTGATAAGGTTAGGACAAGTGTTAGGGCAATTTTTTATTATTATAAAATTCTTTTTACCTTTAATTATAATATTTACCTTTAACCACATTAAATAAAAGTCAACAGTTACTATTCACCAAAAAATTATTTTCATCTCAATGAACCAAATTTTACTCAATAATAATAAACATGTAGTTCATGTTTTTGAAATTCCATTCACAGGAGCAGTAAAATTTCATTTAAATGAAAAAGTCATTTTTTTAACTACTACTTAGTAGTTTCACTATTCATCAAAAATTGATGTTTTTAAAAAAAAAAAATTCACGCTAAGCTAAATTTGATACATAGAATTCAAAAATGATTTCTATTTTACCAAATTCAAAACATATACATTTCATTAAATAATTTTATAATTAATTCTCATTGTCAAAACACATGGGGTGTTTTTAAGAAACAATATCTATCCAAAGATTGACTCTTATTTATGTCTAATTTTAAAGTTAAATTCAATGCAATGACCACCATTGGATTAAATTTTAAAAATATATTCCAATTAGACTTTAAAACATGTTAAAAATGTAATTTAACCATATAAATAAATTATATTAAAAGGCAGTTTTGAATTAAAATTCAGTATTTTTAACTATTCATCAGAAAATGAATTTTATCAGAATAATACCAAAATTTTTCCCAAAGTAAATTTTGATGTCCTGATTCGAAAGAAGAAGTGTAAATTTTCATATAGGTCAAATAAAAATTACCAAAACTAGATTTATAGAGGGTTCTCCATTAAATGGTGATAAATCAACCTTTTAATGTAAATTATGCTTAAATTAGATTCATTCACATTTTAAGCCTCTAAATTTTAGTGGATAAATGTAAAACCATTTAACAAACATGTATAATAATAATTTAGTTAGTTCTATTCATAACTTCAAATACAATGGCTAGGCATTAACTACCAATTAAGATAATAATATTATATTATTAGTGTGCAACGTATGTTTTCAAAGAAACATGTGGTTGCGTATCGGGTATGCCATCGAACATAGTGTCACCTTTAATGTAAAATTAATATTTAATTCAAAAATATTAATAAAAATGAAAACTGTCTTATTCCTTATTTATTTGGGATGTTACATAATGTGATGGGTGTGGCATTCAATATCACGTAGATTCCTCAGTAGTTATCAAAAGATGAACTAGGTCGGGTTTTTTGCAGAGGCGTTATCGATTAATATATATTTTTTTGGCATTTGGCCTTGACTGTATTATTATAATTATTCTGTCATTATGATAATAGATTTTTTGTATTCGGTGTTCTTTTTTTATTATTTTTCATATCTATTATTATATTTCAATTGAATGATACTATTTATATAGAATAATTTCATTGTTATTTATTTCATACATATAATGATCATATATTTGATTGAATAGAATTTTTTTAGTTATATATCATTCAATATTGATTATTACTTATTTATTAATTATTTATTTTACTTTATACATACCCTTATGGAAAAAATGCATCACCAAATTATAATATTTTGTTCCCCAGGGGTTCGAAAATGTGTTTAATGATTGATATGCTAGGATATGATAAATGGAATAACTGTTTACTAGAATAAAATACTTTGTTGTATTTTTTTAATTTCAATTGTAATTTTATATTAAGGTATATATCTGGTTTAGTAAGACTAACAAACAATTCATCCCTTGAGGATGTGATACCTTGTTTCTTATGCTAATGAAATAATGCAACCATTTCATCTGACCTACTACTTTGATGGACATTATACTTCGTATCATATGAAATTTAGTAAAAACCATGGAACTAAATTTAGATATAACTAGATTACATAACCTAATGCTACGATTGATATTGTTGATATGTCTAATTATTTGATAACATCATAATGTTTTTACAAGGAAATTATTATGTGGTTTTCATAGAAATAAATACCTTCCTATATATTAGAAGTAGAAGTGGATAAAGAATAGTTGAACCATAGTATAATATGTCAAAAAAGGGTTCAATATACTTTGACAAGATCACTGCATAATGAAAGACAAAGGGCCATTCTATATACATCATCTCACACTCTTGATGGGAATTATTTGGATAATTCACATTTTCTTTAAAACCCATTTTTAAGGTTTTTAAAATATTTTTATTATTAAAAAAAATTCTAAATGAAACAATGTATATGATTATCATATTTGATATTCCTATGTATTTCAATTTATTTAATGTGATTATCCAATTTTAGGATTGTATATTGTTTTTCATAATGGTATAATCTTGAAGAATTCCTTCCATTATTTAAAATTTTTTATAGTGGAAGGAGTGGTAGTTGAATTAATGCACATACCCCATGTTGGGATTTCCCTTGCAGACAGTATATTGTTGGTAGCGCTAGAGTTATATCTAGAACAAATCATATTATAACCACATTTTTGGAAGATTCCTTTGTTATGCGTAATAACAAAACCTATATAGAGTATCCTAATAATCCACAATAGTGTACAATAATATTGGAACACTTTATGCATCAATAACATCGATAATTCAATAGGACTATAAATCCATTTTTACGAGAATAATGAATATATTACTTAGAAAATATATTTGTATCTTTGGGTTGTAATGAATGGAAAAAAATTTCTTGAAGGTTATCATCTCATAGGGGATGATAATTAATGGGAGTTATTGATTCAAAACACGAAAAAATGTGGGATAAATAACGAAAAATGAGGGGATATTTTTAATGTAGTCTTATAGGAAATATATTTTCCCCTCATAGAATTTTTTCATATAGAGAGACAATACCTGAGTCTTAGATAAGGGGATGATGAAAATGTTTCCATGTATGAAGAAAATTTATACGTAAAATAGTTCATGATAATGAATATATAGCTAATGCATAGAGAAATTTTGATCATTTCTTCAATGGGCATAAAAAATTCACTAAGGTGAACAAGTATAAAACAATATCATCATATAAAGATATAATATCATGTTCTATGAAGACAATTTTTGAAACATATGGTATCGAAGAGAATCATGTGAAAGAAGAAGAATAAAGAGAAAACATATATAAGGTGGGGAAATGAAATAATGATTTTTCCTATTGTGATAATTATGGAGTTAAATACCCTAGTTAATTATTTGAGTGAATGGGATATTACATCAATTTGGGAGAAAAATATCATCTTGCCTGTTAATTAATGTGTAAGAATAAAACTCATAATGTTCAATGTTTCAGCTGTAACGAGATACCAAATTATTCAAATGAATACTCCAAACATCATGTGAATATATCTCTTATATATCTAACGTATTAAGGTCAACCATATGTTATTAATACAGAAGTGGTAGAATTATTAAGTTATTGTGTATTTTTTTAATGAATGATGTTGTAGAATCTTTTTTACCAATGCTATTTTGGTTATAATAATTAGGAATAATTCTTTGTATTGAGACACTAATTAATGTATATATATATATATATATATTTATGTATAATTATTTTAATATTAATTGATTCCACCAAGTGTTTATGTGTTTAAGTACGAACATATGTATAATTTCTTAAATGGCAGTTTTTGAGGTTTTATGTGATGGGTGTTTATCAGGATATAGGATTTTATTGGACACATTTATGTCAATATTACCCATTTTTTAGTATATGTTTTAGAGAAATTTTTTAATGATTAATGACATAATTTTATGTGGACATATGTTTAATTATATAGATAATATTTAGAGCCCATATTATCATTATTTTTAAAGTAATAACAGTCAAATAAGATTATATAATTTTAAAAAATAATGTTATATAGGAATACATTGTGGTTAAAAAGTTATATGATGGACTTTGTTATTTTTGATTATATTCATCAAATTATTCGGTAAAATATAATTTTAATATTATAATTTTTTTATAAAAAGATAAAATTCATGTTAACTAAAAAATAATCACATATGGTTATGTCGTAGAGCTTGAACCCAAAACTGATGGCTGCAAGGGGTCCATCAAAAAATACTAACCATTTTTATGTCTTAATAAATATGAAATTATTTTCAAATTAACGAATTTGTGGAAAACTACTTATTGAATGGATAAATTCTTAATTTGGGTGTTACTATTGAGGTTTACAGATTAGTTTATTATAATGGATAACATGTTTTATCGTTTTTGAGTTTGGTAAATATTTAAAGAAATTTGAGATAAATTTTCTTACATTCAATGATATTATGATCCGTTGGAAGATAATTTTAGTTCATTAGGATTAAAAACATAGTATATGAAACTGACATCATGGAGTACTAAATTTTTTCAATATTTGTTGAAGCACAATAAAATTATAAAATTATATGTCTTTTTTTTATGTTTTAGCTATGATGATAGTTAATGAATTCCCCATGAATATAAAAAATATAATGAATCATTAAATTTAAACTATTAGCTTCATATCTAAGTAATCAATTTCATTTTAACTCATCAAAGATATATTTATTTTTTTCATTAACTCTCTCTTGATCATTTACATTCTTATAATCATTTAACTTGATCCCTCTCTATAATTGTAAATGCTTTTTAACCATGTGAATATTTTCCCTTAAAAATAATTTCTTAATACATGAAAATCTAGTTATTTATTCATTTATATTAACTTCATTCTTCTCTTTCTCTAATATAAATATAATGTTATATGAACCCTTATAATAGTTTTGGTATTTACGAATGGTATTGTTAAATTTCCAAACCTTGATTTCGATGATCTTCTTCAAATTTCAAGGATGAAATAACTTATTAGTGGGGAAAATGTGACACCCGCATTCATTACAATATATATTTCAATTAAATTAAATTCTATCTATTCTATATCTTATGATACACACAATCCTGGGGCTATAAGAACTATTAAATAATATATTTTTATAAAATAGATGTTAAATTGTTGGGTATGAATAGTACAAAACAAATTATTAAAATTAAATGGATTACATTTGTATAAAATAAAATAAATGTTTATTTTTATTTATCATTAGAATATGAATCATTTGAATAAAATGAAATGGTTTTTTAAAAACTATATTTTTCTTAATGGTTCTCTTGTTGTGAATTTCCCACATATTAAAAAAATATTTTTACCACATTTATAAAATTTATTTTATAAAATGAGGTAAATTATTTAAATAATCATGTCAATATTATCTTATATTGAATAATCAAAACATTTCTAAAAATAAGTCTTTCCTTGAATTATGAAAAATTTATTGTTCTAATTAAAACTAAACAATCATTCAATGAATTAAAAACAACCATCTTGATATAAAATTCTATTCAGAAAAAAACTAAAACATATTTATTTGAATAATTATATTTATTCTATTTAAATAATTTTTTTTATTTTTCTACATTATATCATTCTATACTTATGATAATTGTCTCATTGGAAAATATCATATTCATCACGTTTATGAATTTAATTTTAAATTAAATTCTTCTAATATGTTGAATTGAATTTAAAATAATATATTCAACATTAATAATTAAAATAATATATATTATTATACAATTTCAACTAAAATTTGTGTTTATAATGAATAGTTAATATAGTAAAACATTATTACTATGGTAAAAGATTAAATTAGTTTACTGGGGGTTAAACATAGATAAATGGGGTTTAAATTACTTAAAAATAGTCCAATTTATTTATTATAGCCATATTTTGACTCTAACACATCAATGTCAAGATAATGAGAAATATTTATCCCCATGTCATATGAAAAATATGGGTTTCACTTTGTACTTTAAAAAATTCAATGTTTGTCATATCCCCCAATTAATAAAGGCCACCCACATCTTATCCTCTCCTCACACACAATGAATTTAGGTTTTGAAAATAACAACAAAAATATATTAATTACATCCCTCCCCACATCCTATAGCCATTTTTAAAAAATCCATCATAAAATTGATTTTGGTATAATCCTAATGAGGTTTCAAGAAGAATATATTGTTTTCCTAACCAAGAATTTTAATTATAAATTTCATCAAGCTCCATCATGTACTATCCAACTATGATAAAATAATTACACTAATATCTCATACATAATAATATTTTAAAATAGTAATTGGATAATATAAATCAATATATTAATCTATTAAATGAGGAATGAAATGGTTGATAGTCTGTACGAAAAATTACCACATTAAGAACCAATATAACTCATTTTCCATCTATGACTCTCACTAATGTATATAATAAATAATTTATCATATTTATATGAATGTTTTAAAATAAAATATATTTTCATTTATAATATGACATAATAGTTGTTACATTCTAATCGATGGGAATACTATAACCTCATCAGTCCATACATGTGGAATACCACCTCCACACAGAGATACGGCATTTCATTCTTTTTATTTGGCAATGAAATTTAAAAAGGATATAGTTAATGATTATAAATTAAATATTTTATATAATATTTTCTATAGAATGGTGAACCATGGTATTCCTTTTTTGTAATCTATATTTTGGAAAAATTATGACATTATTCATGCATACATATTACATATCATCTCCACAAATGGTGTAACATATTTTTCTATAAAATAATTTTATTTCACTCTATAAAAAAATATAAAATGATTACATATAATTATAATATAATTTTAAAAATTCACTATCTCATGTAACCATGATCAATGTAATTGGACGAAATCTACCTAACCAAAATATATATTAAAAAATAGAGCAATTATCACCAATAACAGCGTATTTAACAAATAATTATAAATAACATTTTGGTAAAAAGTTATTAAAAAATCATATATATTATTTTATAAAGTATATTGGTTATAATATATATATTTAATAATTTTATATTTATAATACTGGAGGTTATAACACGTATGAGGGATATCTAACTAGATGTAAGGGTTTCTCATCTCACTTTTACTTCTATGATACATATTCTGTATTCACCATTGAGTTATTTTGTATGGTGTATACTCTTCCATGTTGATATGATATATCATGACCCTCATTATCTTCATGGTATTTAATGTTTCATTTTAGGTAAATTTATTCATGTGGCTTACAATTGATATGTTAATAATATAGTAAGGATTAATTTTATAACTACATCAGTTTAAGAGATTTTTATGATTATGTATGTTTTGGCATAATTTTATGAAATATCATTCCTAAAAAATATATATTTTAATATCCTACTTTTCGGAATAATATTTAAAATTAATAAAACCAATCATCAATTTTTAGTACATTATTTTTATAATTTTTTTAAAAAAAATAAGATTATATTTATTTCTTCTATCAAAAAATATTTTTTTTACAGACCATTCATTTCTAAATATTTTTATGATTTTCATTAAAAATTATTAAAATTTATCTCTACAATAATTTATACCAATGTTTGAATATTTTTGAAGCATTTTGAAAAGAATGCTCTTATCATTCTCTGGAATAAGAACATTTTAGTCTATTTACAATAGTGAGGATGGATTGTTTTTTCACATATATATAACATCTAATGGTTACCATTATTATAACCACTAATTAATTGAATTATCAAATTTATGTTTCTATGGTAATTTTATTAGAATATTTTTTCATAATATTTTCGGAGTCATAGTTTTTTAATATTTATTTTTAGAGTAAAATTAATATTTTGTCTCGAATTTATTAATGAAAATTTTATTTTATTTACATCAATTAATAAAAATTACCCACCATTAAATATAGTCTATTTAGGATAACTTTTAATCATACCAACCTTATTATTTCACATGATGTCTTATAACTAATTTCACATGGGATTTACTATTATCATAACATTCTCATTATTACTATGGTGGGTATATGATTATTTTTACTAATTAGGGATTTTTTCCTTTTATATAATAGTTTATTAATAAAATTGATTTAAATATTATTTTTTCACATTTCAAATAAGGAATGGATTATATTTTTAATGTGATCGGTGGGTCCTTATATAGATTCTCGATGGATCATTAGTTATCATGAGGGAAACAATAATGGGGTTTTTGATGGAGTCATACCCATTTATGTAAAATATCATAGACCAAAGCATTGACATTAGGGTTATATGTTAAATAATTATATATTACCTAATTATGATATTTGTTATCAAGATTTAATGTAAATTTTTTTTTATTTATACTATCAATGGTTAGTTTTCAAGCTAATGTGATTATTTATATGTAATTATTTGACCATCAAATATACCTATCATTTTATACTAAATTAATTGATTGAATATGACACATTTCAGTTTTATACATTTCAGTATTGGATATTCCTTATTTAGTCATGACAACATCCCCTAAACATATTCTCTTATTCATCATTATAGCTCACCCCTTTGTTATATGTATTTTTTTTGTGGATGTCAGGAAGACTTTTATGATAGTTATGTTGAGATATGCTAAGGGAAACAATGGTGTACACAAATAAAATACAGTTCATTATTTTATTTCTTTCAATTGTAATATAATATTGAAGAATGTACCTAATTTACCAATACTACTATAATATTCAGTATTTTTGATTTTTATCCATGAATCTTTTTCCAATTCAACAAAGAAACCATCGACTCTAGATAACTATATTTGGGGTCATTAAAACATTAATGGACTATTTAGTTTATAATGTATCAGTATATATGATAGATATTCATAATATATATCATGAATTTGTTTTTTATTAGTAACAAATCAAAATAAATGATATTTATAAGGTAATCCAATAGTATATGTGTATAACCATAAACGAGTTCATCTTCATTTTCTTCTATATGAAACACAACTAATACCCCCATTTGATGGAAGAATAAAATTATAAGTCATATTAAAAAATATATTTCAGTTCCATTAAGGGTTTTAAAAAAATTATAATTTTTTAATATGAAACATCAACTACATTTTTCCAAATCTAGATCAGAACAACCATTATAATTAAATCACATTGTTGGAATGTTATTATAACAATCTAGTACATTAATATGATTTTTATTAGTGAAGATTATAAATATAAATTTATATAAATACGGTTCTAAAATTTTATGTTACTATTCATATCTTTATGATTAAATAGTTTAAATATGTTCTATATAAATCAATGGTATTATTAAGGGACATGATAAATCAAACTCCATTCCTTGAGTTAATCAATTTTGAATTGATTTTCATTTTTCCATGAAACTAAATATCTAATGGAATTCCAAGTTTATTGAAATGGAAAAATATTTGTTTTATCGTAATACACTTATTCTATTAGATTTCTTATAACATTCTTTTTGAAATTGTATTTATGAAAATTTACTCATAACTAAAGAAAATACTCTGAAGAATACAATTTATTTTCATGAAATATCTTCTAATGTTTTTTTATTTTTTCATATTCAAGATTATCTACATAAATTAGTTATAAAATTATTATTTTATCATAAATTTTATTTTATTATTTTATTATTTTGGGTGATCATGTTTTTTATATCAAATGATTTTATACATGTGTTATTTTAGATCATTAGGAATGTTTAGGAAACCCATTTTATTTTAAGTGGTTATTTTGAATATATAATTATATCCATTTACATGTTTTATGATACTAATTTTATTTCCAGGGGTTATTTATGAATTGATAATGATCTACATTTGATTTTTTACAAAATATATTTTATTTCCATGGGATCATTATGATTTTAAAAGTGAATAAGTTTCATGTGTCACAAATAAGTATGGATGAATGATGTGCTGGATATAATATCTCCCTCAAATATATTGGTTTGTATTTTATCTCAAGAGATATATATTTTTTCTACAAATTTTTTTAAGGAATGTATCTTTTTCCTATAATAATATTTGTTCCACAATTAATGGATGTTATTCATAATGTCTTATAATCCCATTATTAAATGTTCATGATAAATAAATCTAATCTATGTTATAGATATTATTCATTTATGATGACATTTTTTGGAATTAATTTTTTATGTTGTATACTTTGTAGCCTTTTATATCTTATGATTATTAGTCATTTTGTTTTGATATATCCCTTATGATCATTGTGACATCACTATCCGGAAGCCACTTAATGATACCTAGAGCTGGTGGGACACATAGACTTAAGAGGCCCTCCCTATATGCCAGATATTAATGAATATTATTGAGAGTGTAGGGTGTGTTTATGGAGATACTATTTCCTCTGGATAGGGTATCACATTAGTGTAATCACAAAAAATAATAGAATCTTGTCGATAATGGAAATATAACATATGCACATGTTAACATCCAAGAACTAAATAGTAGTAAAATCTAGTTAAATGATTAATATGAAATAGATGGTGGTGTAATGTCCCTAAAAAATAGGGAAGAAATTGATACATGCAATTTAGAAATCATTATAATACATGATATAATATTGGAAAAAAGGACACAATATTACCATGAATCCTGATCTCTAGCCCAGTCATTTGATACCAATATCACATCCCATGTCAGGAAATATTCCATGCATCTATTAGCCACTTAGCATGTACTTCGTCATCCAGATCTCAATTCCCACCATGTACATAGTCGTGCTTCCAGAACACCTTTAATAAAGAGGAAAAAATCATCACTGGTCCTTCATGATCCTACCAAAAAAATTTATCGAAAACTCTTAAAATAAAGAATCAACATAAGACTCAACATCTGAGGGATCAGAAATGTTATATGGGTTTTAATGATAATAGAGAAGATGTTAAATATGGATGGATTTGTGGAGGGAACCTTATCAATGAGGTAATAGAAACTGGTATCTGACTAGACCACATCTATCTAATATCTCAAAAGAAATAAAATAATGTGATAAAAACGACCCTTTCCACTATATCCATCTATTACCAAGTCTAAGTGATACCTGTAAGAATACATGATCACCCAGATCAACTCCATAGTTCATCAATGGTGGTCACCATAAGATTTATTACTAGACTAAGATATAGATGTACACCATGAGATAATATTGAAATTCTTCTTTGTAATCTTATTGAGAATACATCCCATCTGTGACACCAATCCTTCCTCTAACTAGTATCAGGTGAATGAAAAAACATATAGAATAGGGCCACAATGGAGAAATATAAATTGTCTGTTGATAATTATTATTATAGGAGAACATGATAATATATATATAATTCTATAAAGAACCATCAATATAAAGGATTCATGCTCAGATCAGGTCCTCCAACACCTGTATTGTCCATTCGTACTGGCCATTAATCTGAGGGTGAATGAATCTTCTCAGAGGAACCAATATTATAATAGCGCACCAGATACCCTAAATGAACCTCGATCTGAAATGAGCATCCATAAATGAAAAAAATTTATATTTGACCCTATGTAGCCACATAATCTCAAGTAAATTTAGTCTTCCAAGATCATCAGCTGAGAATGTATCCCCGATAAGAATGAAGTGTGCTGCTTTTTTAGTCCTTTCATGACTACCCAAACCACGTATCTATCATGAGGTGACAATGTTAAGATGATGAAAAAATCTATCACAAAGATATAAACATTTTAATTCTATATCCTCCAATAGCTATAATAATCTTGAGGGTTTCCAGTTCTCCTCCATCACATGATAATAGGTGGAATATAGAGTTATAAAATTTATAATCAGAGATTTGCATCTATTCCACCAATATTATCAGCTCCTGTCACGATAAATATTGGAGATACTTGTATTAATTGACCATTATGAATCATGTTACTATAGATTTAATGCATGCCTCATTATTTTTAGAACCCAGAAACACCCGTGTATAAAAAGGTTTTCTTCATCATTGATAGACAAGTTTTTAGGTGGTTCCTCTCCAAGAATTATCTCTCATAGGACCAAGGCCTAAGGGTATGACAACTATTTCATCCATACTATCTCAATATGTAAAGTGTTTATTAATAGTTATTCATCCACGGACTGTCCATTTAGTCTTGGAACCACTATGTTCATATCATTAAATTGGGAAATCAATATCCACTCTTTATTTTCTTCTTTAATCCATCGACATCTGATTCAACATGATCGGAGCATCGACAATAGAATTTCCCTTCCCATTTCTATAAGATACCTCTAAGACCAAATATTATATGTATTAATCACACTATTTCAACCTATGATTCAATTCATGCAATGGGTAAATAAACCTGATGCTTGTGTGGTTTTTAAACACCACATAATGCTACCCCATAATGAAATTCCACAAAAAATGAATGGAATGTAAAATATCTTCAACCTCTAGATCATATGTAAGGTAATTCCTCTGATGAGGCCTCATATTACATGACTTATATTCAATGAATTTATATCCCTACATCAAACTATCCTAAAATAATAACTGATGCATCACAATATATTGTATAGCTTCTACCCATACTTGGAATAATTATAATAGCTGAAAACATTTGTTTCCCTTTCATCTCCTAAAAGGCTATCTAGTATGATACAAAAAATATAAACTGCAAAACCTTCATATCAAATCACAGAATCAGATCTTTTATGCAAGATAATTCATGTATAAAACAACTATAATAACTAGATATACCCATGAAAATCCTATATATAAAACACTTTCTTAGGATGATCCTACAGAGCTATGGGACCCAACTTGTCTTTGTTAACTAAAACATCTAGTACTGAGATAATATGTCATAGGATGGGAACCATACCAATAGAATGATTACATTTAAGGAACTTATAATATTTATGGTGCTCTATTAGTGTATTCAAGATGAGTCGAATGGTCGAATAGAGTGTTAGAAAATTAATAGAAGTCATCTATAAAGACCACAGTGATGGAATCTCGATAGGGATAGATTTTTTTAATAATATACATAAATATATACAACACAGTCATAAGACTATAATTATTCATCTGATACTAATATAAACCCTACCAACTATGGAATTCCTTATGTTCTATATCTAATGGCTTGAATATGACTTAATGATAACTTGATCATTGGTTGAACATTTAGAAAACCCTCGGTCCTTTGATTTGGAAAAAAATATCGTCAATGTAAGGTATGAGATACTAATTCTTCAAATTATTATGATTCAGATTCTATTAATCAATATAAATCCTTAGGGTTATGTCCCCCGTCAGTGAAATATGGACCGGTGAACCCTAGGTATAAGAACTAGTTCAGGAGAAACCACTATCCTATAATTTGTCTAGTTGCCTCCTGAGCTTCTACAAATGTTTATTATCAATATTGTATTGAGGAATGGATACCATTATAGATCTATACTCTATCTGGTTAGAAAACACTACCTATCTATCATTAGATATCCTAGAAAACTTGTTAAGGAAAATATCCATGACTCATTTGACTATCTGAGGGAATTAAATCTTATGTGATCTGTAATCGTATATATAATTTCTAGCCATCTGGATGGTAACTCCACTTATCCCATGATTCCATTGTCAATAACTATGGGCCCCGGCATCCAACACGCTCTATTCAGTGAATGTACCACCCTCTGGTGATGTAAAAGACACCCCACAACAATAAATATAAAAATATGAATGATACCGAAATAACCATTACATCTCAAGAATGTCATAAATAACCATTTTTTAATGATGAGGTGTTCAAAAAGTAAATGAAAACTTCCAAACTCTAGAGTAATGTCCTTTCATAATCATACAAGATTTGATCGTAGACACAAAAGTGTATCAATCATCATCATCCCAAAATAATAATCAACATAAAGCATGATGCTTTCCACATATCCATACCTCTTGTCACTCCAAAATGAAAAAATAATCGATTAAAGGGGTATAATTGTCAATAAAAACCACCACCACAAATAAATGTTTTTATATTAACAATTTTGATCCTTAACTTCTTAGATTCTCGAATATTATCATTTTTGTTTTTATTAATGCATCTGGTCATTAAACCTATATAATTAAACCATTATGACAAAAAAAAATTTATTTATATATAATACTAATCCAATTAATTATTCATATTATTTCAAATATATAAAATAACAATATCATGAGTTTTAAAACTAATTTTAAAACAAACACATATGATACGCAGAAACATTGCTTAAACTGGGACCCTAAATTTTTTTTTACATTATATGGGTCAGTATTTTAATTAAATAAGATCTATTGGTACATTAATATACCATAAATAACTTTTTTTGACAATTTAAAGGACCTTTTCATAATATAGGATTTCTATTAATTTTAAATCATTTAATAGACAATCATTTATTGTAAAATATCATTAATGTCAATTTTTATCATTAGTTATTTAATTTTTATTTTAAAATATACAAGTAAAATTTTAATTCAAATATATTGAGTTTAAATCTATGTAACATGATATATTGGCATACAGAAATAATTATAAAAATCAATTCAATCAATTTACATCACTTTTAACAATTATAGTATCATTTATTTTATTTTATTATCATGTAAATAATAACTATGTTGGAATTTTGTAAGTATTTTATGTGACAAAATCTTGTATAAAAAAATTATCTATAAATTATTATAATAAAAATAAATGATTTATTTTTCAAAATAATATTTATAACAAAATATAGGATGTTTTCACATATCTAGGTAAAGAAAGTTCCTTTCATTCCATTTGAAATATTTAAAATTGGATATAAGTCTCTTCAATTTATTTATTTCACAAGAACAAATAAAATTAGAACCAAGAGATGATAATGTATAATTATTAACAGAAAAAATCTATTGGATATGTTTCCAGGTCATTTTGGCTCTTATGGTTATGGTATAGTCTTTAATTATTCTTAAACTTACCTTAATAGTTGTGATTATTTTTAATAACTTTGAATAATATTTTTGGTCAAAAATTATGTTGAACTTATTAGACAACCAATATTATATTTATTATAATATTTTTTTTTGTCTCTTAAAAAATCAAATGATATAAGTGGAAAATTTTATATTAATTATAATCTTGTTGTTGTGGCACGAAAGTGGGTTTTTATAGTAAAATGTTCAAATGTTCAATAACTATTTATATACAATTTAAATATAAGAATAATTCAAATGAATTACATTTGATTAATATGTGTGTAATTTTCCTATTTTTTCCATTATAAATTTTTTTTTAAACAATATAACATTCATAATTTTTTTAACTTAGGGTGGTTTTTAATTATAATACAATATTTTCCACTATTCATTATAAATTGATGTTTCTTACAGAAGAACCCAAAAAGTAACCCTATGATATTGTTGATCTTCTGAATTGAAGAAGGATTTTTTAGAAATAAAATATTTTTATTAAAATTTTAGTTTTAAATTAGTTTCACCATTAAAATTCGGTAAAAACATGGTCTTCTGTGTAATGTAAGCTAACATGGGTTTTCCATGTAGAGAAAGCTAATTTTTTTATTTTTTAGTACAACAGTAACATGATTCTCCATATAATAGAAGCAGAATTTAGTTTTTTTAAAGTAATTTTATTTAGTGTTTTTTGAATGGGAAAATATCAAAATATTAAATTAATTTGAAAAAAATATATTTTAAAAAAATATCTAGGTTTTACATTTTTCCCATTAATATGTCCATATATAAAAACTCAGTATGTTGATTTTCCAAGAGATGATAATAATTAATTTAAAAGGTAATTTTATGTGTGATATGGTCCTTACACTCATAACCTAGAAATACGTATGTGGTTTATTGGTGTTTCTCGAAGATGCATAGTTTTTTGAAGAAGCCATACAGTTGGTAAGGAAACAATCACACCGATTTCCTCTCCTAAATCTCATGAGAAAAATTAAAAAAAATTATGATACTTCCTATATTTCTAATGCGTTGGTTTGAAAAATGGAACACCAATTAGGCCATTTTCTATGACATCATCATCATGTAGATCACTATTAGTCATATACTTTCAAAAAAGTTAATATACAGGCATTGCATCACCAAGAGAAGCCACCTTGATGAAAAAATGAGGCTTCATCCCCTCATCAAGACAAATCTCCAAGAGTACCCTACCCATATATAAAAACCTAGATCAATTAATTCTGTGATACAATTTTCTAGGGCTACTGATTCTACACCAAAGAGAAGGGAATACTGAAATTTATGGAGTAAATGAGTCCCCATGAGGCTTGTTTCACAAGTTTCTTTAATAACTTTCCATAAAAATGGATCATTGGACACATCATCAAATAATTTAATGTGATTCAATATTTTATCCAAAACCATGTATATTATATATTGGTTCTGTTTGGTGACTTTCTAGCATAGGTGGCACATGTCTCCACCAAACACAATAATGACATCAAAGGTTAGTGTGAATAGACGCAGACATCCATCCATAAGATATAGAAATATTGTGATTAATTAAATCACAAGGTAGTCGATGATAGTCATGGATACATCTGATAAATTTTGGGAAATCTAGAATATCTTGTGTTATTCATGACCCCTTACAATGGGGCATCTAGATATTCTTTATTTCCTTCCATGTATTTTAAGAATGAACCTTGGTGGCGTAAAAGAAATCAATGCTCTCCACCAATGAAAAATCCATCTCGCACCCTTAGTGAATTAATTACACCTATGATATCATAATTTCTCAGGGATCACCCAACCCTAAACTATTCTACAATAGATGGGAATGAATAATTCAATGTTAATAATATTGAGCAGGGAGACCACTTCACAATGCTTAATATTGAGGAATTACATGAAAACACCTCTGATACCTCTATCTGTGAGAATCAAAATATTGGTTGAAGCTAGGCATTCCACTAGAATTCTTAGTCCAGTGCCTCAAAAATTTATGTTAATGAAACCAATAATATGATGTAGTTATTTCATAGAGATTAGTAAACACTGTCCCCTAATCCATGTCTTCCAGATATGCCTCTTCAATTGAACATTTTTGTTGATGAAGAATCTCATCCATGACTACATATTGATCATTTCTATCTAGCTATAGCCTGAACATAGATAATATATAGTCAATCAGAACTTTTTCTGATTTGGTTATCTATTCTAGAGAAAAATATTTCTAGCACTGGTCAGTACCCGTCAGTTCAACCAACAACAACTATTACACCCACGATTAGGTGAAACACCATGTGGGAAAATGTATGACCCTATCATTTAAGTATGATGTATTTAAGAACCTCAAAAAATACTCTCAAGGATTTTGATCCAAGAATTTATATTATAATAAAATGAAATTATATAGTCCATTGAATAAGCACAATAAATCCCCTACAATTTTATTTGGTGGTAGTAGCTCTTGGTTCCTACCATGTAGAGGAGGCGGAATAAGAGTAATGAAAAGATGACATCTCATTTTTTAGTGTTGATGGAGGTGTCCTAGTGAAGGATAATATATTTCACCTTTACATTAAAATCATATTAAATTTAATGGAAACCCATTGTTTCCTAGTGGATACTTCTTTTGAGATCAGTCTCATCTCTAACTAGATGATCCACAAGCTTGGACTAACCGATGTATATCTGATATAACTACCCGGCTTTTTATTACACACAAAAACATGATTTATTACATAAAATATTCAGTTGATTAAATATATAAGATCTAAAGGTATAGTTTATTTGGGTCTTAGGAACATTACATAACATCTTTGAACATAAAACACACAACATCTTTATCGAAAACATCCATTACATGACCACTACATTCCCTCGTACATAGCATTGCATGAGATAACCTGAGGACATTTCTATGAAAAGGTTTCGCTATAAAACCCAATATGGGATTAAACATTGAATAACATGAGGAATCGAGTACATGTTAGACAATAGGAATATCAATGGAGCACAAGAAAAACATGAATATAAAGGCATGCTAAATCATGATAATCATAACATGGAAATGTGGCAACAACACATAATATTAAATTAGCATGATGAAATGATCATTGCACAAGGAGGATGATTAAACCATCATTGAACATGAAGCACAAGTAAAACCTCATTTCACTTTTATTATAATGAGTCAACACCCATTTCACATGACGTATCTTGATACCACACTTTACCCAATGCATTGGAGTGCTATTAGGGTTCACCCTTCTTAAACATTTCATTTCATGCGTAAGTGTGCCGCATGAATCATATAACATGGAATCAATCAAAATCATAAGTTATTCCATGATTATGTAATGTGGAATAAATACATGATAGTACCATTCAGTATGTAGATGTGCATAAAGTTATATACCTTTGACAGAGACATGGGTATCATATTCACTACACAATGATCTTGGCTTGTAAACAAAACGGTGCAATTTCGACTGCATAACGGCATGACATAAGGATTCATGAATATTTTTGATGAGAGGGAAAAAGGTGTCTCATCATATTGAAATGAAATGGATAGTATGGTGGTCATATAAATACATTTACCAACAAATTTAATGGAATTTAGATGCATAATACAAAAGAATTACTTGTATTAAAATAGGGAGAGAAATCACTCACGAAATTTCGGCATGGTAACGGGTGTACATAGGTATCATTAGGGAGAGAGAAAGGGGTATCCAATCATCCAAACATAAATAAGAATGTATGGGAGGTTTGAAATAATACCCCATCATTTTTAATAAAAAAAGGGCATAAAAACATAACGAAAATTGGACAAAAATGAGAAATGAGGAACTCCCGTACTTTGAAGATTGATCTGAATGGCTTGGGTGAGGACTGAGAGAGGCTTATTGGGAGCTTGGGGAACCTTGTGGAGATTCTAGAGAGAGGAGTGTAGGGGTTGGTCTAACTCCAAAGGCATTGAGTGAAGAGGACGTAGGATCTTGGGTGGATTTATATAGGAAAAGAGGGAGAATTCATTATTATTTATGTTTGGGACACCTCACATTAATCTAATCAAAACCACAAACCATCCCATTGTTTTGTACCATGGTTTTTGAAAAAGGGGAGTGTAATACAATAATTTATAATGCTAATGACCACAATTATTAAAATAATACGGTTGCTTTGTGGAGGTGAGTCACACTCTCAAGGAAATCAATTTATAAAGAAAAACTATTTTATAACTCATGGAGGGTCCACTAAAGATTTTTAAAAAATAAAAAATAAAATAACATTAATTTAATGTTATAACATATATTCGCAGAACATAATGTATATAGTATTTTATTAAATCACTATTAGGTCATTGTTATGTCATAAAACACATTGTATATTTAAAATGGTATATAATTTTTACCCAAAAATTCGAATGTCTCACAAAATTATGAAAAAATCACCCTTGGATAATTTTGACATCTTTATTGGAAAAAAATATTCATTTTTTCAAAATAATTTTATAAATATGTGAATAATTACTTTTAATATAAAAACTGACACTTACCGATAATTCTTGGGTTTTGACAACAATAGTTTTCAAACCTTAATAAAAATTACAATTTCATTCATAAAATTATATTATCAATTATATATAATAATTTTTTTAATAATAATATTTTATTAGAATATTATTTAATTCAAATCCATTAATTCATCAAAATAAATTTCCTAATTGAATATTAACTAAAAATAATATTTCTACTTTAAAAAATATTTATAAAGTAACAATAATAGAATGAATGCACATTTACTATAAAAAATGTACATAGTCTTTGTGCTAGGGTGTTTTTACACAACTCTTTATAACACCCGTATGAGACCAAAGGGTAAGGTGTGCGATTGTGACAGACTTTTGTGGTGGCTCGGATAACATCACTCGGGTGGTAATCTCTATTAACCTCCACTTCTCCCATAGTCTGTTCCACTCAAGAATAACGTGTTCAAGCTCGTCTTGGGCTTCGTACGGGGAAAGTATATTGGATGATGCCATCACATCTATTTTCGGTGTAAACTAGATTTGTTAAAGCCCTATATTTATACTGATCATGTGATCAAGGTTAAACAACTATATTAGAGACGATCACAATACATAATGGAATTTTAAAAATTGAAAAACATAAAAAGATTGAAGTTTAAATTTTATATAACCATAATAAGATATTTAATTAGATAAATAAGAATTTTTATTAATTAATGTTTTTGTCGTTACAATCTTCTCCCCTAAAGAAATCTCCCCTTCGAAATTTCCTTTTCCCACTCTAAAATAAATTGCGATAACTTTGCTTCATCACTTCCTCTGATTTCCAAGTCGTTTCTTCAAACTTGTGGTATTTCAACAACACCTTCATGAGGGGCATTGTATTTTTTATTAGAACATTATCTCTATGATCTATGATTGTCACTGGTTGCTCCGTGTAAGAAACATCATCATCTAGATGTACTACCTCTTAAAGGAGTACATGTGAAGGGTCTAGTATGTATTTTCTTTAGAGGGATACATGACAGACATCATGTAATTTGTCCATTATAGGAAGAAGTGCAAGTTGATAGGCCACAGCCCCAATATGATCTAGAATCTCAAAAGGGGTAATGTATCTAAGAGTTATGTTCCCTTTCATTCCAAACATCGTGAACTTATTCTATAGAGATATGCATAGAAATACAATGTATCTACCTTCAAACACAGGTTATCGTCGATGGTTACCTACATTAATCTTCTGTCTACTCTGGGATGCCTTGTTATTCTAATGAATAGTAATCTCCTTCTCCACCATTTCGTTGACCATTTCTGGTCCTAGAACCCTATGCTCACCAACTTCATCCCAAAAATCTAGTGTTCCACACCTCTTCCCTTACAGGTCTGATTATGGATCCATTCAGATTCTTGAATGGAAACTGTTATTGTAGGAGAATTCAACTAGTGGAAGATGTTGGTCACACCATCTTTTGAAGTCCACAGAACATGCTCTCAACATGTCCTCAAGTATTTGGACAGTCTTGTTAAATTGGCCACCAGTTTGAGGATGATAAGATGTACTAAAGTTCAGCTCATTATCTACAACATGTTGCAGACTCTTCAAAAACTTATAGGTGCATCTTGGATTTCGATCAGATACAATAGATAGTGGTACTCCATGCAGCCTTACCACTTACCTGATATATATCTGTTCCAGACGATCCAATGATAAATCCTCTCAAATTGTAATGAAGTGTGCAAGCTTTGTAAGATGATCCACAACTACCTAGATTACATTATTTCCATTTGATGTCTTTGGTAGTATGGTGACAAAGTCCATGGTGATGTTCTCCAATTTCCATGCTAGTTTGGGAAATGGTTGCATCATCCCCATAGAATTATGCCTCTCTTCCTTCACATTCCAACACACTAGGAATTTTGATGTATACTTAGTGATCTCTTTCTTCATACTATCCCAACAATAATATTCTTGGAGATCTCGATACATCTTTGTGTTTTCTGGGTGAATATAAAAATTTGAACTATGTGAATCATCCAAAAGTTCCGTCTACAGTTCTAGACATGATGGAAGACATAGTATTTTTCCAAATATGACAATTGCTTCTTCATTAACATTGAAATTTAAGTATAACATTTTTTTTGATTGCTTCCACTTTCTTCTGAATTCCACCACCATCATTTGGAGCATGATTTAGCCTTTCTAAAAGAGATGGTTGAGAAAACATTTGTGAAAGGATTGATATTGTTTCCTTATTTATGATTCTCATGTCCATCATCATAAACTCTATGAAGAATGGATCCTTATAAAATATCATCAATGATAGAATTTCTTGGACCTTTCAACTTAGAGAATTTGGCACCTTATTCTCTTTCCCAGGGTGGTAATGGATTGAGAAGTCATAGTCTTTGATCATCTCTAACCATATTTATTAGTGCATGTTCAACACTTTATGTGTGAATATATAGTTGTGGCTTTTGTGGTCCGTATATATTTAAATCTTATCTCCAAATAGGTAATGCCTCCAAATTTTTAAAGTGAATATCACCTCAGAAAACTCTAAACCATGTGTTGGATAATTCCACTCATTAACTTTAATTTGTCTTGAAGCATAGGCAATGACATTGTCAGTTTTCATCAACACACAACCCATTCCCTTCTTCGCAGCATCCCTAAATACCATAAATATTTCTTCACTTGTGGGTAATGTGGGCATGAGCATAGTGATAAGCCACTTTTATAACTATTTAATTCTTTCTTGGCATTCATAACTCCAAGAAAAATTTACTCTGTTATGAGTTAGCTCGGTAAGAGGGTTGGAAAATCGTGAGAAATTTCTCACAAATCATAGATAATATCCAGCTAACCCCAAGAATCTATGGATATTCGTTACCAATGTGGGCCTCATCCATCCATCAATTGCATCTGTTTTGGAGGGATCTACAGATATCCCATTACTAGTGATGATATGGCCCAAGAATGAGACCTTCTTCAACTAGAACATACACTTCATGCACTTTTCATAGAGCTTCTCCTTCTTCATGGTCTCTAGTACAGTTCTTAGATGCTACTCATGATTATCCTTGGTTTTATAGTATATCAGAATATCATATATAAAGACTACCGAAAATTTTTCTAGGAAATTCCTAAAGAATTTATTAATCATGACCTTGAATATTTGTAGACCGTTGTTGAGTCTGAAAGGCATTACTATGAATTCCTAGTGCATGTATCTTTTACGAAAAGCAGTCTTAGAGATATCTTCCTTCATCACACTTACTTGATAATATCCCATCAACAAATACACCTTAGAGAAGTATTGTGCTCCACATTGTTGACTGAACAAGTTATCAATTCAATGGAGAGGATACTATTTCATTATCGTGATTTTTTAAACTTACTATAATCAATTAAAAGGGGCATTGACCCATCATTCTTCTTGACGAAGAGGACTGGTGCACCCCATGTTGAAGCATTTAATCGTATAAACCCTTTATCAAGATTATCATATAGTTGTTTCATCAGCTCCTAAAGCTCCACAAAATCCATTTAATATGACTTTTTGCATATTGGAAATTCCCTAGGGATGTGATCAATTTTTAATTCAACATCTCTTCTAGGAGGAAGACAAGGAAATTCCTTGGGAAACACTTCAGCGAATTCCCTCACAATAGGCATGTCTTCAAGGATGGTTTCCTCCGTAGACTCAATAATCTAAGCTAGATATGCATGCTCATAGGGTAGTAATATCCATTCGTGGGATGATATATCTAAAGAAGTTTCATCTTCCTCATTTCACTTGTATCTAATTAGGGGTCGATTATCCACATGGAGAGTGATTTGCCTCTCACGAAAATTTTTATTGGCTTTATATAAGGAAATCCAATCCATGCCACGAATAACATCAAATTCCACCAGAAAGAGTATGACGAGGTTCGCTGGGAAATTAAATCCCCATATTATGATGGGGGGAGTTATATTCATTGGATGGAATGATTTCCCCATTTTCCGTACTCACCGACATCATTACTTCCATGATTTGTGGTGGTGTTGGGGTTTTTCTACAAAACATTCAAGAAATAAAGGAATGTTTTGAAAATAAATCAAAAAGTTAGTTCTCTATTCTTGAATGAATAACTAGTGTATCTATTACTACATCATTATAGGGGTTAAATCCAGAAGCAGTGATGGTAAATGCTCTCCCTTTCTACCTTGGAGGTTTTTGGTTTCCTCCGAAAACCCTTGGCTTAGGGCACTGATTTGAAAGATTCTCTAGATCTATGCAGTTGTAGAAATGAACAGTGCATGGAGGTTCGAATGGATCATTCCTATCATATGTGGAATATGTGGGGTTTTCTTGATGATAGTTAATAGCTAGGTGCCCTTCTCTTCCACACCTCATTCATTTCCTCATCCCCTGCATGAAATTTTCAGGGTGCTTCTTTCTATACCTTTGGCAAGTGGGGTGTTGGATCTTTGTAGCACCATTGGATTTATCCATCAGACCGCCAACATTAAAACACACCTTATGATTCTTATCCCCCCGATACCCCTGATATTTTCTAATCTCCATTTCGACCTTGAGGGCACATCAGACAATTTCTTTATAGTTGTCGAATTCACGGATCTCCAGTGCTTTCTGTATGCAAGGTTTCAGCCCACCAAATAAGTGGTCAACCTTGCATTCAGGGGTAATGACAAAGCCGGAGGCATATCGTGCAAGCCTTGTGATTTTTTCCTCATACTCTCTGAAAAATTATTCCACTTTTTTTCTGAATGGAAAAAAATTCCCTTTCCATATTGAGTTGGATGGTGCGTGGAAAATATTTTTCGAAAAGCATCTTTCGAAAATACTTCCATTCTAACACCTTGATCTCCTCCTCGGGCTTAGTATTTTTAATCAACATCAACCATTGATCAGATTCACCTTCTATATGATAACCATCCAGAATAACCTTCTCTCATTCATAACATTGATGGACAGAGAAGATCTTTTCAATGGAGTCGATCTATTGTTCGGTGGTTGTGGGATCATATGATCCATTAAAAGTCAGAGGCCTTTGTCTCATGAAGCTCTCGATGGAGACCTGTTCATTCTTAGTGGGGGGGGGGGGTTGAATGATCCTCTTGGACCATGTTTCTATTCAAATATTGAGTTAAATGAGAGAGAAGTGTGACAATTTTCACAATTCCCGCTCCCATTGGATTGGGCATGTCATTGGCACTGTCATCACATTGATCTTTATATCAGTTGTTTGGCCGAGTCCATCTATTACAAGCCATTGGCTATAATAAAAGGAAAGTTAGGGGTAACACATAAAGTGTAATCCAGGGAAAAAATTGACGACTTATATATAACTTTTATTTCCATAACTTATGAAAACATAGGTTTCAATCTATGTTATTCATGATCTACATTATAACATATATTCTTAGGGGTATTTTTTAATTCCATTAATAAGGGTTCATACTATACTTCTGAATTTATAAAATAATATCCCTCAAGAGTGTCGTATACAAGAGTGTAGAAAGTCCCATTGTTGTGCATCGGTTCCCATTTGAGTCTAACTCAAAGCGGTGTTTTCGGGTTTTACCCCTAGGATACATCTGTGCCAGAGCCGCCTCTACCTACTCATATCCATACAGAGAAGTATTTTCTTAATAAACCACTTACTCAATACTCACAAATACATAGGGATCTCTTTATTATACTTATTCCTATCACTAAGTATTTACTAGGGTTTTCTAATCATAACCCCAAAAATAACTAAACCTATCCTCTAATACTAACTATAACAACCGTGCTTTTTATTACACTCTTAAAACCTGATTTATTACATAAAATATTCATTTGATACAACATAAAAGATTGATAGTTATAGTGTCATTGGGGATTAGGAACATTATATAACAACTTAGAACATAAAACACACAACATATTTATTGAAAACTTCTTTCACATGACCACAACATTCCCTCGTACTTATCATTGGATGGGATTAACTGAGGACATGCATAAGAAAAGGGTGAGCTATAGAGCCTAGTAAGGGAATAAACATGGAATAACATGAGAATAAAATAAATGTTAGGAAATAGTAATATCAATGGAGAACAATAAAAAAATGAACTTAAATTCATGATAAATCATGAAAATCATTACATGGAAATGTCGCAACAACACTTAACATTGAATTAGCATGATCCAAGGCTCATTGGCCATAAAGCCTGGGTAAACCCTCATTGAACATGAAGAATGAGTAAAACCTCGTTCAAATTGAATTATAATGAGTCAAAACCAATTTCACATGAAGTATCATGATCTTATACTTTACCCAATGCATTGGAGCGCTATCAGGGCACAACCTTCTTAAACATTTCATTTCATGCCTAAGTGTTCCACATGGATCATATAACATGGAATCAATTAACATCATAAGTTATTCAACAATTATGTAAAGTAGAATAAATTAATGAATTTACCATTAAATATGTATATGTTCATAAAGGTGAATACCCTTGATAGAGACATGGGTATGGTATTCACTACACAATGATCTTGGTTTCGAAAAACGCAGTACAATTTCGACAGCATAACAGCATGACATAGGGATTCTTGGAAATGGATGATGAGAGGGAAATAGATATATCATCATACATACATTAAATGGGCAGTAATTGAGTTATATAGATACATTTACCAAAAAATGTAATGGAATTTTGATTCATAATACAAAATAATTACATGGATGTAAAAGAGGAGAGAGAAACCCCTCACGGAATTTCGGCATGGTAACAGATGTACATGGGCGGCATTAGTGAGAGAGAAAGGGGATCCCATTATCCAAAAATAAAAAGGGCATTATGGGGGGGTGCGAAATCATACCCCAACATTTATAATTGAAAAAAAAGAGAATAAATACTTAAACAATTGGAAAAAAAATGAGAATGAAAGAAATCCCTTACTTGGAAGTGTGATCCCAAAGGCTTGGGAGAGGCTTGAGAGAGGCCTCTTGGGAGCTTTGGGAACCATTGGAGGATTCTAGAGAAAGTAGTGTAGGGGTTGGTAGAACTAAAAATACATTTAGTAATGATGATTTGGGATCTTGGGTGGGATTATATAAGAAAGGAGAGGTATTTTTTTATTATTTAGTTTTGGGACACCTCACATTAAACTAATCGAATCCACAAACCAGCACCGGGTTTTTCCAATGGTTTTCTCCAAAGTGGAGTGGAAAACAATATTTTATAAGGAAAATTTCCTAACCTCCTAAAATAATATGGTTGCTTATGTGGAGGTGAGTCAAACCCTCAAGGAAATCAATTTAAAACTAAAAAATGGTTCATAAGTCTTGGAGGGTCCGGTAAAGCTTTCTAAAATAAATAAAACAAATATAAAATCACATTATTTTAATTCTAAAACATATATTGGAAGAAAATAAAGTTTATTGTATTTTATTACATCTCTATTGGGTCATTAGGATGTCATAAAACACATTACATATTTAAGCTATATTAAATTTTTACCCAAAATATTAGATGTCTTATAAAATTTTAAAAAATTAACCATCGGATAACTTCAATATCGTGATTCCAAAAATAATATTCATTTTATCTAAATAATTCTAAAAATAGGTTAATTTTTACTTCTAAAATAAAAACCGAGATTTACCAAAAATTCATTGGTTTTGACAAAAAGAGTTTTCAGACCATAATAAATATTACAATTGCATTCATAAATTTATATGATCATTAGTATTTAATAAAAATTAATTTAATAGTAATCTTTTATTAAAATATTTTTTAACTCAAAAATAAATTAATTCATCAAAATATATTTCTTAGTTGAATATTTACTAAAAATACAATTTTTTCTTTAAAAACTATTTACAAAGTAACGATACTAAAATGAATGCACATTCTTTATAAAAAAATAATGTACATAGTCATAGTGCTAGGGTATGGTAACAGAACCCATTATAACACCTGTATAAGATAGAAGGGAAGGGTGTGCGATGGTGATAGACTCTTGGGGTGGCTCGGATAACATTGTTAGGGTGGTAATCTCTATTAACTTACACTTCTCCTGTAGTCGGTTCCACAAAATCTTAACATGTTTAAGCTCGACTAGTGCTTGGTCACGAGAGAAGACCAACGATGACACATCCATTCAGAGATCTGAAAAATGGGCTTCATATGGAGAAGATCTACTCGATGAGGGCATCGCTTCCTTTGTCTAAGTAAATTGTATTTGTTAAAGACCTATATTTATACTAATCATGTGATCAAAGTTCAATGACTATATTAGCAACGGTTAAAATTCATAATGGTATTTTAAAATCCAGAAACATTAAACCCATTATGTTCACATTTTATTTAACCACAATAAGAAATTTTATTAGATCATGAAGAATTTTCATTAAAGATAGTTTGGGTTGTTACATCTAACTCCATCCAAACTATCAATTTAAGATTATTTTAATTTCTATTAGAAATTTTGATGATGTATTCGACTAAAGTACAAGTTTTGTGCCTTGATATTCAAAAAAAAATCATTATATACTTCTAGGATACCACTTATATTGTGTTTATTAGTAGGCCATGGTTTCATTTACACAAATTGGTACCTTCTTCATATAATCAGTTCATTAGTAAAACCTATGAAGACCAAGTAGGGTTATTCCATGGTGATGTATCCCCTTTTGATTCTAATGAATCATGTTATTTGGATACCATCTAATCGATGATAGATGTGACAAAAGATTAGTCCTATGGGGGTTAGGGAATCAATGTACCCAGTGATCTGACAACCACTATAGTCAAATCATGGGTTGACATAAATGAGTCCTTTTTTATCCCTATTCAGTAGTTGGAGGCCGTAATAATAGAATTGGTGGTTTGTATGTTGTCTTCAAGAAAATGTGTTATAGTGTCCCTAAAAAATGATCTACCACCTATTACCTCATACCCCTACACTATAATGGACTGGGTGATACAAGAAGCCATTATGTTGAAAATGTGTTGAGATATTTTCTCTATAGACACCATTTCATGGTATTACCTCATGTTTCACAGAGTAGGATTGAGTCAATGGAATCCGACACACCAACATTTCATTGAAATTAAAAATGGATCATGTTGCCAGAGGTCGGAGAGAAATAGCTCCACATCTTCTATTGTTGTAATATTAATGTAGTAAGAAATCATCATTAATGATTCTATGACTTTCCATGTTGGGACAATTGCATCCCCTCAGTCTGCTAGCCTAGAATAGAATTCTACATTCTCTCATTCTCTAGTCTCAAACGATGAAGAATACATTCAATACATCCATTATAATTTTGGAGATGTGGTCTCAATAAATATTAATGAGTTAACACATGTGATCCTTGGTTTTGAGGCAGATATGAGGTTAACAATGATCAGTGCATATGTCTATGTAGAGGATGAATAACCGTATGTTTCTTTCTTACAACATCATTGGGATTTATTCTCCTAATGAAATGAAAAGAAGCAATGTGTGGATCATCAATTCACCATTGACTATATTGGTCTCCCAGGGAGACATCATGGGTTCACACAACCTTCTAAGAAGATGTACCCCTCTCACTATGCTTTGATCGAATTTGAGGTAAACATGATTCTAACATGATCAATATAGTCAGGTAAACTAGATGGGTGGATAAAAATTTCTTCTTTAGGAAGTATAATGGTAAAATAAGTGTTCTTATCAACTTATAACAACACAAAATCTATTTCACAATGGAATATTTTACCCTCCTAGTGATCTATCTTTTGTTCAACACTACTATTGGGATCCAATATATATTATTCATGGATAGGTATTCCATATATAATGAGATCCATATGGCCCATAAGGATGAGGATTCCGAAAGCATTAGGGTTACCCAAGGGACTATATCCTTTAAGTTAATTCCCATAATTTTGAAAAATGCATAATACACATATCAATAGATCATGCATAACATTATAAAACAATTATTGGGAATTTTTTTGAATTTCATGTTGAAAACTTCGTTGTAAAATCTTGGAAATGTCTGCACCATCTCAAGGACATTGATAATGTGTTCAAATTCATCTTCTCTATGCGTATGAAGTTAAACCCCTTGAATAGTTCAATCGTGGTATATTTTGGGAATTTTATTAGCATCATCATAAGATATATATGAATTGACATTAAGCCAAATATGTTCATGGAAATCTTAAAAATTCATCCCCTGAACAAATGTTGAGAGTTATGAGGCCACCAATTAAACAAAGCATATGCATATTGATTTAAGAGTTACATGAGAGGAACTTTTAACCAATTTTCATGGTTAAGGATTAAAGGTACTATTTACTATTAGGATGTGGAATTCCAGTCCATGTTTGAGGATATAAAAAATTATCTTTTGTAACATTAGATTCTAATTCCACCTATCTTTTGGAATCATATAGTCCTTTATTTTCCATCATTTGAATGGTACCCCAGTTACCTTTTATCCTATGTGAAAAATGATGGAAGATAAAATAGTTTTTAATATCTTAGTCACATGCCCCTTGACACAAATACCATATACTCCCATATATACAAGATCTACCTCATACTAATTTATGCTGGGAAAATGTTGTTGAATTATATGTTATATAATGAGATAGAGCTAGTGTCCGATGTGGAAACACTAAATAATAATCTAAATATCCCCATAATCCTAGGATGGTAGGAACAATGGGAAGTGATCCTCTAGATGTTTTTCATCCGATTTGTTTCAAATTATTCCTTCAAAGGCCATGTGCTAGAATACATTCATTTCATCCATCTTACCCCTAATAAAATACCCAAAGATGTTGATTTCCTAGAAGAGTCTCTACCTTAATAATTTCATGTGATTCCATGTGGGTAGATAAGTTTCATAATTGCCTCCATATTATCGATATTTATAATGCTAAATGACCCCATGATTGACAGAGTAGGCATAGGGCCATCATTATCTCCCTAGTATATGTTTTCTAAAATTATAATTAATTATTTCAAAAAAATATAAATAAAATGAACTAGAGTATCAGGATCTAAATACTAGAATCATGTTGGCCCTCTAGATTGATTCTCCCCACATGTATGATAATAGAATCTCTAAATTGGGCATAAAATAGATAAATGGTTAGTAGTTCATCATAAATAAATGGCTAGTGATCATCCTGGAGTGCACTTATCGGTTGAGGACCAAATTTCCTACTCCTCCAGAAGTGAATCACATCCCCTAGTAAAATAATGGAAGAGACATCTCCTTGGATAGTTTACTTACATCCCATGTAGAACCCGATTGGAATAGTAATAGTGATTGGGTACATAGACAATGGATTTGTCCCAGCCTTACATCCAGATAATGGAACAACAGGTCAACATCCTAATAGATAAATCCACTTATATAGTAATTATCTCTAACATGGACTAGGTGAATATCCTATTAATTTATCTTCCATCAATAAAATTTTGTACCACTAGACTTCCTAACTTGAATCACATGACCACCACCCGAAGAGTCATTTAGGTTCCCCTATGAAAGGATATCATTATCCACCACCTAATAAAAACAACATAAATCGATTATATTATACTATTACATGATCTCATATCCAATTTCATTTTTAAAACACCTCATCATAGCCTCCTCATGTACTACCAATGCAGGAACATAACATTTCAAGTAGGTGAATTGGCTAGAATAATACATCATAGTAAAACATCCCATATTCAACATTATAATATCATTATGTTTCTCATATATCAGATATTATAGTATGAAATTTTCATTAAACATTTCCTAGAAGTCCATCCATTACATACAATCTGCATGATCTATCTAGACATGGAGTTCCCCTAGTGTTTCACTGGTCCTCATAACATATAATCCTCCAACATAATATCATTCTTATGAGGAATCTATTATTGATCAAATTTCTTCTCTGTGGACACTATGTAGAACAAAAAATAATTAGGTCATCCCTACCAATCAAATATCAGAGTTTTCTCAGCTGAAAATCTCTATTCAGGTAGAACATACATAGCATTACCCACCCCAAATCATGATCCACCATCTGTATAAACTGATAAATATTCACTGATAATCTATCTTCCCAGATATTACTCAATAACAAACATTTTTTCTTAATACACTTCTTGTGTAATATTCTTAGTGATGTTCTCATTCATACCAACATATAGACCCCTTCATGGTGACATCTCTCTAAAAGTACAAACATATATATAAAAACACATAAAATAATGTTTTTACAATTTAAATAATAGATGGATGACTACTAGACAAAAAAATTATCCACATATAATAAACCAATTTACATGATTACATCTCTATCACACTCATTACGGAACCCTATCAAAGTTCATGATCTATATGGGTTAAACCAAAAACATATATAACCATAAGCCTTTCATTATTCAACCTTTTTAATCAATTTTCATTCATAAACAATTTTTATTTAATTAATTTTATAACCATTCAAAAAACATTATTAATTATTAATAAAATTAAAACATATTTATCAGGGACAACTTCTTCATAAACTAAATTGAATTTAAAATTCAATTCCAATTCACATATCGAACCAAAAGATGTTTTATAGTGTGTTCCTAACATAATTCATGACATATATACTATTTTTTTTCATAAATAGATACATGTATGCAAGATCTCATAACATTTCATCCCATAAGAAAAATACCATTATATAATTACACCAAACATGAAGTGCATCTCCCAATTTTGAAATAACATTCTACTATAACAATAAATTCAAGAAAAACAATACTATGCTGGATAATTAGTTTCCCAGATACATTGTTAGATACTCCCTTCCATGAGATTATTTTAAATGACCAGAAACGCATCATATTTTATATACCTTCACATAATGTTAATAAATAAAAACAATTATTTCCCTATGAGTCTACATTGAGAAATACATTTATAGGTGCCACAAAACTAGATCCTCGAGTCAGTGAACCACAAGACCTCAGGAAAATCTCTCTATACTCCATCAACTATCAACTAGCCTGGATGGTCTAATGTGACATGTTTCAAGACTAAACCATTGTTATTAGAGTAATCCCAAAATGATAAAACATGAAATAATTAAGAAATTATAAAATATAGAAATGCATCAAAAACCTATTTCCCAGAAATTTGGTATCTTCCCCCAACTAATAGAAAATATTCCAAGTCATGTCATACAACCTCATGTGTAAAGAAAAAAAATTAAGATAATCAATAAAATACTCAAAAATAGTCCTATAAAAATTTCTTATTCCCTCATATATAGATTTCCATGATCCACATTTCAACCATTCAACACAAATCCTTTCCCTAGTCCTGACCCAAATCAATGAAGGCCACTTGGTTACCCAATGTCATAATGATCATGGTATGAGTAAAAAATAGTAGACCACCACCAATTTTTTTTACATAATATCTAGTCTCAAAAATATTTTATATATAAGTACAATAAAAAATTGGTAAAAAATAGATAACATGGTCCATCATTTGACAATATTATGATTACCAACTTTTTCCATTAGTTTCAAGAATTACCCATATTCATTATATTCACATCTGCATATGCCTTTCAACTAAAAAAATGCATATGGGGAGTCATGATTCAATACATAAGAAGGAAATTCACTACAAAAAAATATCAATCAATATACGCTAGATCCATAGTATCGATAATAATCAGCTATACCATAGTGCATAATTCCATGTTATCATACCACCTACAATTGTGGGGGGCATGGGGCCTTAGTCTGAAACCCTAACCCTTTAAATATTGGGGGGGGGGGATATAACTATATTCTAGATTGATATATGGATTGGAGTCTTACTCTAATCCCCCAAACATACATATTTTTCACGTTCAAATGTTTCTTTAATTTTTTTATCACAATTAAAATTTAAATTCTATAGCACATTTAACACATTAAAGATTAACCAAATTCCACATTATGTTATATTCAAGATCTAACCCCAACTTACAGTAGTTTCATTTAATAGTTCATTATTTAAATCAAAAAAAAAATATTTTTCCATCGTTAAATCACATAAACCCTTCAATAAAACCCTTTACAACTAAATTTTGTGATCAATGAATAAGAACACCCCATTAGTGTATGTTATCCTCGTCAGATAAACAAAACTTATTCTATAGGGATCAAGAGGGGTTCAATTAAAAAGTCTTATTAACCTCAATAAAATTTTATACCAATGTAACCAAATGAAAATCATAATATCACCGAAGAACATCCAAATGTAAAAAAATCAAACATCTATAGGATATAACTTGTAGACTACCCATTTTAAATTTGTAGATAAAGGATTTTCTAAAGATAGCCTTTGATTTTTCATAGTACATCCTTTGAATCCATATCATAGATTATTCTAGAAAATGAGATTTTATAGCTTAAAAAGTTATGAATTATTAAATATGATGTATTAAGAAATAGTCGAAATAGGAGTGGTGGACTCCTATGGATCTTATATTCTCACCCAAAATCACTATAAATGCTCATGAATCGAATGATAATAATATATGGGAAGATTTTGATGTAGATTTTCATAACCATTGATATAGTAGGGTGCAATGGGATAAATATCTGGTGAGGTTTCATAAATGTTGATAGATGAAATACGTAAATCATGTTTTTTAATAGGGAACATAGTTTGGCAGCATAGTGGGCCAAAAAATTTGAAAATCTTGCACCTTCCTCTATCCTTGTGAGGACCTCGATCACACAGTATAATAGAAACCACAATGTTTGAAAATCCAATTGGTTTCCATGTGGTATGGATCTATCTCTGCCTTCATGTTTTCTCTGATTCATGAATGATTTTAACAATATCGCAAAATCCCTCTCTGTAGCTTATGGTTTTGTGGAATAGTTTTCACTAAACATGCAATAACTATGAAACATAAAATAGATTACATAATTTCGTCGTCTTTAACATTCCATTTCCCCAAGACACACCACAGATCCTCATTCACATGATATCAATTTCATTATCCAAAATAGATGGAATTTAAGATATATAAAAAATAACATAACTCATCAGTTGTTTGGGTTTCCACATATAATGTGTGTCATGCATGGAATATATTATCCATACTAATTTCTTCTTGGTGAAACAAAAATAGGGAATAATATTCAATATTTACTTTTGGGTGTGTGTATTTATATCAAATCATGTTTCTTGATGTGAATTAGTATATGTGGATCCCTTTTTTATTACGAGCATTCTCACAATTTGTTATTATTCATGTTTATTAATTACAAAATACCAATGTTAATAAATGTTTCCTTATATGAGTATGATTTTTTATGCGGGATATTTAACCCCTTCAAAAAAATGTTTTACACAATCTCATTAAAAATCACTATTTATCAAAGCCATTGGTTCTTTATTAAATAGAATAGAGTATTTCCAACTATTATTCAAAAGAATAATAGAATTTCTTTAGAATTTTAATAATGGGATTAATATGAACATGAGATCTTTCTACATCATATAATGTATGCGTTTTGTACATTTATGTCACATACTATATTGAGTACATGCATATTTATTCAGGCATTATGTGTGTGGAAATTTTTCTTTTCACAATTGGGTGAACCAAATATCTACTTCTTTTAATAAGTTATATGAGTATTTTAACAAGATTCTCTCTTTTATAATGAAAATGAAAACTCTGAAAATATTTCATCTTCATGTACTTGTCCTGGGTAATTGTTATTTAATAGAATGTTTCACCATGATATCACCTCTATATATCTATTTTTTGTTTTTTATTATAGATTGAATGATCTTATGAACATGGTATTAATTCAAACACAATTTTCCGTCTTATCACAGGGAATACAGACACCATAAATGTTGGTTCCCATTATTTTATGAGGTCAAATAGAAATTTTCACATGCATGGGATAATGTTTTCCCGAATTAACACCTTCCAATTTGTTGACCATTCATCTCTTTTGATGTGTATGTGTCCTATACATTTATTTTGTATTCCACTGAGGAACCATGTTCAAATCATATCTTGTGCATGAATCTAAAATAGATGAATCAATAACCAGGCTTGAACTAACAAAAATATATAATGATGAATCACAAGTTCCATCAAATATGATGAATGGAAATATCATTATTAAGGTCAATTTTTAAAATATTGACGAATATTATGGCTACGATTGAACAGTCACGATTAAATATATTGGACAACCACATTATAAAAGTACCAAAAAACGATGGAGGAATAATCCTCTATATGACATTAGTCTGACATTGAAGAATGCATCTTCTGGAAACCATGTAATATATATATATATATATATATATATATATCCTTCATTATCAATCCATAATAGAGTAACGATGTTCACTCTTGATCCCTCAGTGTAATAGTCCAATGGTGGATCCTCAGCCATAGTGCCACCCCACATAGTGGCAACATTACAATGATCTGTAAACACTATGAGAGATTTTCATTACTATAGGATTCTTGTAGCTGAGTTGGTCAACCTATACCATTTGGTTAACACCTTGGGTCACACATAAGTGGTTGAGGGGACCTTGGTTGGCCATGGTATGGTTATATATTTTGAAAAGGTCACATATATTTACAGATTAATTTCTAAATTTAGGCCAACCGAAATAACTTCTCCAATTGTAACTCATGAAAAATACAACTGTAGTATCCCTTTTTTTCATAGACTTCATGATTTCCAAATGATAAAAATATTTCCATGATATTCATATAACTCCTTTAGATATAATGTAATATTTCATAGAATTTGTCTATTGTTTTAATGAATTATCCAATTAGAATCACCATTGGACTTATCAAATCCCATAATTATTTTTCAAGACCATGGGAACTTTTTCCTACTCAATTAGAACATGTATTTTACATATAATAATTGTTCATTCAAATATTAGAGTAATGTTGAATATTGTAAAATCATGATATTTGATTCCATTTAAAGACACTATAAAAATTATCCAAGAATACACACATCGTAAAAAATTTGATATGACCATCCATGTTATATAGGATGAAATATATTAAATAATTTTGTACCTATTATTTATTCTTTACAAAATATTGTGTTCTTCAAAGAATAAATTTTTTGTACCAAGACACATAAAATCTTCTTCAATGACCAATTTTAATTCACGAAATAATTTTAAAATCAGAACAAATATTTTATTATGAATATAAATCTAATAATTACTATGATTGGTAAAACATATTCTAAATTCACACTACTAGACATTGTTTTGAAATATTCAAATAATCATTGAAAAAATAAAACATATTTTCAATTATAGATCTTGAAAATATTCCAAATAAAAAAAGAGGAATTCAATAAATATATCAAAAAAAAAATCTTTCACCACCACATTCTCCATGTTCTGTAATGAAAATACACCCACTAAATTTAAATCATAGGACACAAAAAAATCTCTTTACCTCTAACCATAAAATATAGTGATATTGCAATTGAAAAATCATTAATACATAATGAAATAAAATTGAACTACATACATGCCTACCTCATTGTCACTATATGAGTTACCAATATAGAAATAAGAACCACAACATCTCATGGGTGTGAATAAATGGTAAGATGGACCTATAATAGAATACAATAATGTATCCAGTGGAAATAAGATGGGTAGTGATTCACAAAGTGAAACAGTTCCATGTGAAATATCATTATAAAGAAATAAAAATCAAACTACTTACAAAATATAATATTTCATTAATGAAGATTTCATTCCTATTCAATATATCTTGTCAACCAAGACCAATAAAATCCATTTTGATACTTAATTTGAACCCCACTTGGAAATAATGATTGATTTTCCAAAAACAAAATCATAAGAATAACTATGTAGTGAATTATTATTTTCAGTGGGAAATTAAATAGCTTAAATACTATTAAAATAATCTACAAAATAGAAAATAGTTGAGCATGTATAAAAAGATCATCAAGTAATAGTTCCGCGCTAGAAAATAATATTGAGAATAATTTTAAAAAATTCCAAAAAATAGGAAGAAGGGTACTTTTAATATGATTATCACGAGACATTTATATACACCAACTGAAGAGACTATATAAATATTAACATTAAATTCATCTTCTAGTATATAAATGTTATCCATAGTAAATAACTAACCAATATGCAGTCAACTATAATTATGAGTGTAACAACATGCATGGACATTCCCCATCATGGGGATATATTCCCTCTAACATAGATTAAACAGAATCCTACTCTTGACTCTATCTAAGACACCTAGGATTCCATGGATAATGAATAAATGGGATAACATTGGATTTCTTCCCTTGTAATATTACAATCAAGAAGGCCCATGAATCCCCACATTAGCCTAACCATCCACCAAAAATGGACTTATATGAATTCCCCATTTGAATATGCAGTATTAATGGTGGTTTCCACCATTTAAAAAAAATTAATCACCAAATGTTTTCTTTTTTATCAATCCAAATCATTTACAAGGAATAAAATTTCATCTCAAAATTCAACTCAAAACAATATGAAATTAAAATTTTATGTTCTCACCAGGAGTCTGAAAATATATATAAATATTGGACATTTGAAAAAATAAATTTAATACATATAATTTTTCTTCCAAAAAAAATTATTTAAATTAATAAATATATGTAATGAAATAGTTAAATTGATACCCCATGAGCCAATTTATATATTCAATCAATATTATGTGAACATGTTTAAAGATTATTTTGAAATATATATATATAAATGAATATGTATTAAATCCATATTCTACAAATAAAGAAGAAAATTTTAAACATATATAAGATTTTTTCGAAGCCAAAATATCCATTTTGGCTTCATAGAAAACTGGGTGAAAGGCTAAACCATTCATGATATATTTTAATTTCATGAGTAATACATTTCAAAAGATATAATAATAACATAATGAAGTTAACCAAATAAAACAGTTTTTAAAACACTTTTCATTAGATAATACACAAGGAAAAATCATAGAACAACATGGTTAAATAGAAATGGGACACATATATTCATCAAAAAAATTATAATTTATTTAGATCAAAATATAACTAAAATATCCAATAAAACATTCCAGAAATTATAATCCCTAATTTAATGGTTCATGCAAAGAGTAACCTACATAAAATTATATAATAAAAGGCTATAATTGGTATTTTGGACCAACTATAATCTCAAAAATTTATTAGGAACATCCAACATGATGATTGAACCTTAAACTAGAAAAAAAGGAAAAAATATAAGAATTAGTGTGTGAATGACATCACACCATTATGATGGAAGGAAGAATGATGTTTTATAAATTGTAATATGATAATAAATACTAGGATGTAAAGACCGTGAAGAGAAATAGGGATTAAAATTACAATTAATAGAGTGATGATATGAGGAGTTCATGTGCCTCTAGGATACCTGTTGGGATGGTTGAGAGATGGTTCATTATGTGAGGGAGTGAACCTTTTTTGGTTTACATTTGTAATGGAAAAAACTACATTTTAAATCAATTAAATCCCCTGGGAATTCTAATTGATTTGACCTCGTGGTTGGGATAATTGTGTACCAAACATGTGCCTCCCATAGGAATTATGGAAACCTCAAAGGAAAAAAGGCCTATGATTAGATAAACCATGCTCCATTCATGTGATTGGATTTTAAAAAACAACATACACACTTGTGTGGGATGTGAATAGTTTCTACTAACCATGATCAAAATAAACTATAGTATTGAAAATATTAAATTTAAAAACATAAAAAGGTTTTCAACAATAAATAAAAAGGGCCACGTATAATTAAAAATTAAAATAAATTAACAATTTATGTTCAGGTGAGACATGTCTCCCCACCATTAAAATTTCATCAACAATAATGTCTCATGATGTTAGAAAGGATGAGAAATGTATAAGAATAAAAAACAAAAAAATGAGAGTCCCAAGACCTCGAGACCCAATAACAAAAAATCACCTTCACTTCAAAACTAAATATGTGTAAAACCAAGAACAATTAATGATATAAACATAAAAATAAAAGCAAAAGTTAAAGATAAAGCTAATGGAACCATGTATCACAAACTATAAAACTAATGAATTAGAAGAGAAGGAATCTCATATATCTATATACCACATCAATATAAGAAACATTTGGACCACTAATATATAAATTAATAAAGAAAATTGTCATGGCCTTTTTTGGGAAATCCATGATAAATATTCACACTACCCAAGATCATAGTCGACCAAAATACCATTATAATGGTCGGGGGTTAGGATTATGTGATTATCCATTATATAAGTCTAGTAAAATAATTTCACCAGGATCTCCTCCTATCTTTGTCTCCCCACTAAATTAGGGATTTTGATTAATATTAATTTCCCAATAAGTAACAATTTCACTAGTCCTAATGAGAACTACAATTTAAATAAATGAACCAAAGTATAAAAAACACCCCCACATCACATAAAAAAGATAAATTTCCCAAAAATATACATACATTAATAACGGAATTCCCAAAAAAATGAAGAAAATTAGTCTACAAGATCAACAATAAATATACCAAAAATAATCAAAACACAATTATATTTACAAATATTTCCATGAGTGTAAAAAACATAACCAATTTTTAAAAAAACATGGAGGAAAAACCAATTAAATTATGACCACTATGAAAAATATAAAGGTGGAGAATTAAAATATATTGTACATAACTCTATAAAAAATAATTATACAAAAAATCATTCCTCAACGAGATTATCATGGCTCCATTATCTGATCAAGGTGTGAAATCTAGGACTGACACATCGATCATTGACCCTCGATGAACCACCATTATCATAAAAATAATATACCCTTCATAGTAATCCCATCCAGTATCCCAAGACATTAACATTTAATCATGATATGATAATTCAGAAGCAACAACGTCATTACAACTCATAATCACTAATAAAAATGGTGTCTATAAGGATATATTAATGTGATTTATAGGGGAAAACTAATTCATATTTTACTCTATAACTCATTTAACTCAATCTACCCAGCCCATACACAACAAATTATACTCGAAACTAATCACAAAAACTGACCATATCCTATAATTGGAGGGAAAAAATCTTACAGACTTATAATCAACTCATTACCATCATTTCCCACGATAATACTCATAATAAATAGAGACAAGATTTTATTGAATCATTCTTCCCAAATAAAAAAAAAATTTCCAATCAAGAATCATAAATAGAAACCTAAAACACAAATCCTAAAAATGAAAACATCATTAAAAAAATAATCCATTTCCCATTAAAATCTCCAACCGTTAATTTAAAGGTAAAAAAAATATTCGAAATATAGAATGAAATTTATTCATCCACCTTTTGGATAATAAAACCAAATTTGTTTCATTACATTTTCCCAACATCAATTTAATAATGACTAAAAAATTTAAATTTATAAATACCATTTGAAAAACAACATATTACATGATGTTTGTGAAATTAAACTCTAATAAAATTTTATTAACCTATGAATTTCATTAAAAAGTATATTTTTAATCACACTTCCGTTGCTAAATCCATTTTAAAAATATTGGACAGTCCATTGTATTTTAAAATTTTATGAAGAAATTCCATTTGAAATTCTCCAAACCGTATTCCAATTAATTTATAAGAATAATTACAATTCAAATTCAACCAAAATATTTTTATAGAAAATTTTTCCATAAATGATGCCCAATTTTAAAATTACAAACTACTTTTAAGAAGTCACATCCATTATAAAAATAACAATACCATTTTCACAATATAAACACCTAACTTGAAAACTAATTTAAATTATATTATCCTTTCTCCATACATCGTCAAACTCATTGAACAAGTAAAAAATAAAATAAAAAAACCATGAAGAGACTACCAAACATTCATGAATTAACAGCGTGGATTGGTGCACAATATTTCTACTACACAACCATTACCAAGAATAACAGAAAATATTGTACATGAGATTTACATGGGTCACCAATATATGAGATCTCACCATGTACAACCATAAAAAATCTTATTTAACCCCCATAATTAATTATCAAAATCAATATAAATATCATAAAACCCCATAGTAACTCATTCTTTTCTTGAGTTTTGGTGATCAGGCACTAAACCATGTCCAACTTTTTAATCCCCATGATACTATCTAAAATAAAAATACAACAAAAATAATTTGGGATATATTTGATAGATCCATGTTTCCAAAGATTAAAAGAATCCAAATACTCATGTTCATTTTTTTCATGTCCCAAATTTAATCTTTCCTTCTATTGAATACCCAATCAATCCAATGAAAATATTCCTAGGGATTTACCAAGACATAAAGGATTGCATAAGATCATATACATCAAGGATACAACACCGGTGAATAATTTCTCTCGTTAAATATTTAATTTAAAATAATAGATATTAAATAATATTTAGCTATAACCAAACAATATATCAAAGATCTATTATAGTAAAAATTAAAATGAAATTGAAACCTAATAAAAACTAGAATATTTTTAAATAGATCAAGAATGAAAAAACTCTCTTACCACTTTTTTCTCCCTCTCCATCGAGGAAAATATTCACCACAAATTCCTAAATTGTACCACCAGAAGATCTCCCCTGAAATGAATATAGAATGTTGTTTAATCGTATGTGTCCAATGGGAGAAAAGAGACAAAAAAACAACATCATAGATAAATTAAAAATCATTACTATACAAGAAACAGTCTCTTAAACAAGAAACACAACACAATATAAGTGGGAATAAATTAAAGTCATGTTTGGAACCTATAATTGGTATTGTTCGAATGATCAATAATATCGGTGGAGATTATAAAATGGAAAAAATTACCTATGAAATAACATAAAATGGTAAAATATTTTTTTTAAATATTAATATATATTTATAACTTTTTACATTCCTCTCAAATAAAGTATTGAGACAATTACCATTACAAATTTTCCATTCAATTTAGAAAATAATTCCCATGGAACAATATATTTTAGAAAACCCCATTAAAAATAAGATATTTCAAGGAAATAATATTATTAATGAGAAAAAATAATCCAATCATACAAAAGGGGAATACAAAATAGACTAATGTTAATCAAGTATAAATAGGTTCTAAATTAAGAGGTTCCATGAGAACATAACAGCTAAAACCATGTGATAAAATTTCAAAAAAACACAAGGTTTAATAATACCTATAAAATTTCATCAAGTGATATTCCTAGAGAATTAGTAAATATACTATAGACATAATAATTTTATAACCATTTTGTGGCCTATCAATATGATCCATAGTCAATTAACAACATCCCTACTCTCAACTAGCCTCAGCAATGGTACTTTCTACTTGTGAATTACATACTATGGGGATCTAGTATACCTTATCTATATTAAATAGAAAAAATATATCAACTTTGATTAAAAATATTAGGATCATATGGATATAGAAAAAATGTGGGAGTTCATGTGGCTATTTTATATAATATTACAATCATGAACAACCATGCACTATCAAATTATCCATACATACCAATCAACATAACGACATTTGAATTCCCAATTTGAAGATGGAGTATCCATGAAGGTGTTTTTATTTGATGAGAATTATTCAATGGTACAAAATGGGCATTATCATCTTCATCACTCAAAATAATTTCTAAAGATACATTATTATTCCCAATAGTCTATTGAAAAATCAAGTAAAAATTAAATCAACATTTTTAATATTCTAATAAATATTTCACATTTTGAAATAAATATTTTTCCTTAGTAAAGATACTTCTAAAACATGGGGTTTTGGTTTCATAACCACTCTTTGTACATACAATGTTATAAAACCCAATATATATATATCAGTAGACCTTATGTATATATTCAGTTAAGCTTGTTGGAATATGTTCCTAGTAGTTACGTATTTATGTATATATATATATCAATATTAATTAATGTGTGTATTTAAAATATTCAGAAAATAAGGAAGAGAATTTGAAATTAAAATGAGGTTCCTTATAAAAAAACATTTCATAAGCCTTTATCAGAAATTCTATGAATGGATAAAACGTTATTGATATATATATCTTGCATGAAAAAATAAATTTGAATGATAAACCGATAACATGGTGTTCATAACCCTTCAAAACATAATTTTTAAACACTATTTAATTGAATAACCATAATGAAAAATTCTAACAGAAAACAAAAAACATGTAAGAGTCCTTTTATATTCATCACAAACATTTATTAGGACATATTCACTTCAATATATAATGAAATCCATAGATAAAATAATAAAATCATTATATTTATCAATTTAATGGATCATACATAGGGTAACCATCCAAAAATCGCAGAATTATATGGTACCATTGATGAGTGAGATCTCATACCATATCAACAGAGTTCAAAGAAAACAAAAAATTGCTACAAAGTCATACCAACAAAGAAAACTATAAAAATAAGATTGTAATAAAATCATAATTTTTGAATGACCTCATCCCATAATGAAGGAATTTAGTATGAATTATAAAATAATGGAGGAGATTTAGTAACAATCGGTTATGTTCTCCTGAAAAAATTCAAAAGAAATCATCCCTGAATGGAGGGAGGAGAGTAGGAGATCATTTATGTATTTTAGGCCTCATATTCTTGTTAATAGGGAGTAAGTATAATGAAAAAGTAAAACATTTTTTAGGTTTTTAATTAATATTCTAGAAAATTTTAATTTAAAACATTTAAATTCCCTATACATTTAATACGATTTTTCCACACTATTGGAAAAACCAAGTTCCAACAATGTACCTTCCTTGGTAATCATAGACAACTTGCACTAAAAAGGTGAATAGTGAGGAAAATGGTGTACCAGTTATGCAATCAAGACTATAAACACTATAGATTCACTTGACATATTGAGAACCATTTCTACTAACTATGTTAAAACTATGAGCCTTTAAAAAATGATCATCTTTTAAATTTTCGAATTATGATATACCTAGAATGAAAAAATATCAATGAATATTATTAATTAATTAAAAAAATGATAAAATATGGTGAACTTATTCTATTTTCTTATTACAATAGTTGTTAAAATTTGTAAATATTAAACTTATAATTTCTTTTTTAATTAAAACATATGTTGATAGTCATCAATCATTTTATTTTAATGTAGGTTTTTAAGAAAAATAACATATAATATAGTTCATAATATAATTTTAACCATGGTTATGTAAAATCTTATGGTAAAAGTTAAATTTATTGTATTTAAAAAAAATTGTTTGATGTAAATTTATAACTGCAATTTTTTAAAAACTATAGTTTGAAGTATCTTTCAACATCGGTTTTTAGGGAAACTGATCTTGAATTAAATTTTTAGGTTGTATTCTTTAACAACGAAATTCAAATCTTAATGTAGAAATATACCTTACTAATAGTAAAAATATGTGGGTTTTAATAAAGAAAAAATTTATAACTGCCCTAAAATATGTATTATCACAATCAATTTCTTATTATAATGGTATTTTTTAATTAAACCTTAAAATAGAATTATTCTTGGTGAAACATTATCAAATATCTTGTATAATATTTTTAAACATATTATGAATCTATATCCGAAACATATTTATTTTTCATACTATAAATTATTCATAGAAAAATTGTTCTTACCAATTTTTTAATAATTCGTTCTTAAAATCAATATTTTTGTGTTAACCATTCCATTTTCCATACATGTTTCACATTGATGGTTCGATTAATTACTCTATGGACATTATCTCACCATATATATAATCATTATCATTTTATAATTATCATGTTTATAAATATAGTGTTATTCTTGATCCATTTTTTAATAATTATCTTGAAAAATGAGATATATCAATCCATGGTTATAGTAGTTCATATATATTCATCCCAGATATTTTCATTTCAATAATTGATGAAATTGAAATAAGTTATAATTTTTTTAACATTTCAAAAGTATTTATGTAAATATAAATATTATAATTTTTTACTAAATCCAATCTTATGACCTACCACCAGTTTTTGAAATTGAATACAAATCACATAGCATTATTTAGTTGGTACAACAGACATGTGCATCAGAAAATTTATCATTTTTTAAAAATATGGATGAATTTGAATATAAACAATATATTATAATTCAAGAATCACACCAATATCATAAAAATATTAAATATTAAATATATATTACTTTATAATCATATGTTTGAGACCATGATGAATAATTAAATACATTATTTTTTGGAAGTTGTAATCCACACATACTTACATGTTTTTTTAATTTACAATATGATTGAAAATTATATGAAATGGGTCATACACTAATCAGTATTAAATAAAATTGTACTTGTGATATAATTATATTTATATTAGTGTGTCTATGAAGCCTTTGAAATATATATAATATGAAATAAAATTGATAAAACATGATTAATAGTTTCACCTTTTCATTGGAAATCCTCATTTGGTATATGTCATATCCCCTCAGGGGTTTTCTTTTTTTAAGGCCAATCACTCTAGGGATTTTAGAGGGAAGTTATAATGTAATTGTGTTTGGTATTTGGGGAGCAACAATCGTAATTCATATTCAAATATTGGGGAGAGTATGTTTCCTTTTAAAAGATAGGGGAGTGAAAAACCTGCAATAATTCCAATGTTTTATATATTATATGCGTCTTTCTTATGAACATGTTCTATTAAAAATTAAATTTCAATTAAAATGTGATATGTGTTTAAATAAATTAATCCTAAATGAATTATGAAAGTATTTTGGTGGCATTATTATAATTTTTTATTCTTAATTTACCGCATTTTCCCCACTATCGTGGTGAATATATTTTTACAAATTTTATTACTCAAAATGATAAAAAAATTAATTTACCATCATTACAAGATTATATCCTACTGATTAAAAATATTAAATTAATTTTATATGTTGTAATTTATATAAGTGGATGAAATTAATTTTTTAATATGTTTATAAATAAAAAACTGTGAAAATGTGTTTTATGTATAATAAAAATATTTTACCTAAATCAAATATGAAACTAATCCATATTTAATTATTCAATTTTTTTATTAAAATTGACCTTATAATACATTAGAAAATAATAAATATAGCTGGACTTTTAATTCATATTATGAAATGAATGGAAATTGTTTTTTTATAAAATTAGTATTTTTCTTATTAAAAAATAAACAATTTATAAAAAAATACAAAGGACACTCTTTGATAAATTATTCCTCATTAATATAAAAATGATATCAATTTTACAAAAATATAATAATCAAATTAAAATTTTGTTTTATTTATATGTAACAATGTATTCTTTATTTAATAATTATAAAATAATTTGACATGCTTTGCGAAATAGTCTAGGGGTGTAGTATCCTTCTATTGTATTATGATTTAGGGTATTCCAAATCTAGGATGAATTGAAATCACCATGAACGTTGGTGAGGTATAAATTTTAAATATTTCCACCATATTAAATATAGTCAAATGAATTATTCTCTTATATGTGTACTAATTTGTTTTAGAGAACCCTATTTCCTAGAAATAGGATATAAAAAATGTATAGAATTTTATCATAGTAATTGGGAATTAATGTTCATAACATTAAATATAGAATTCAAGAAGATGAATTTCTTAGGATATCCTCTATTTTGTGTCTTCAAACACTTAAAAGAGTGCTTGATATAGGTTAAAAAACTATCAGTATGGTCTATAATAATTATCATCCTTTGATGTAGTAGAAATACCTATTTTAAATAAGTCACTACTTTGAAAATTAATAATTTAAATGTTCCACCTTTATATTTTTTCTTCTACCACTCAAGGTATGCTCAACTAGTATGGGAAATTTTTTATCCCCACCTATTTTCATGCACTAATAATTAATCACATAAGAATATGAGAACTTTTGGACCACCTATGTTGGAAGGACCAGGGAGCACCATATAAAACTTCTACAAGAAACTTCTTGGACAACTGACCTTAAATGTTGAAAAAATTTCAATCATGTATGAAATGTAATTTCATTTTTAGATATCTATCAACAAGACCCAATTTAATTAAAGATATAAACGTATATTCAAATTGTTTTAGTGTATCGATTTATATATAAATTAAATATCCCTTCAAAAACAAGATCCAAATCAATATAGATGTCAAAATCATTGTGTTCTTTATATGTTATCCTATGATGAACATGCTTCTCATTATGTATGATGTTTATCAATAGATGGAAAAACTATTTGAATAATATGTTTATTGATTCACGTGTTTAGAATAAATGTATTAGAACCATGACCTTCAATTTTAGACTCATTTTTAAATATGACCAACCAAAATTACCTTCACCCTAACATATGAGCTAGATCTAAATATGATACTTTAGAAAGGATTAATTTAGGAAAATAAATTAAGGAAATATATGATAGATTAATGTTCCATCCCCATTTTTTAATATTCATTATATTTATAGGTCCCTTCCCAATATACTCATACACTTGGATATCTTCTACAAATCATGAATTCATCCCATGCATAAGAGGCCTCACAAGAAAAATGGATGGATCGATATAAGGATTTGGTCCAATTTATAAACTTTATTCAGATAGAGTCACTATGAATATTAAGTTAACCCATTATATTGACGTTTTATACATAAAATGACTTGACCCTATGTCAATGATTGATCTACATATGGTTTCTTTATTCACCACATATGCATCTAATGGTTAAAACTATGAAAACCAGCAATGAAATCCTAATAATAGGTAGCCCATATGCCTATGTAAAATATATTTTCTCATATGAAATATTCATTTTTTGAAAAATGTGTTCAATGATTAATAATCGTGTATTATATGTATTATGTTATAGAATATTTACTCTAGGCATTGTCATGAATTCTCATCATGTTCAATCTTTTCACCAAACACAAAAATAAAAGCAGTGCGGTGTTTTATAGGTTACATAAAAATGAAAATTCCCATATATTTTTAACTTCATTCAGACTTATGTGATCCAGTGTCTCATGTTTCCTTTATTTGTTATACTGATCATGACTCTTATGATCATAGAGGTCATAGAAATTATTCCTAATAGAAAAATAGGTATAAAATAAAATTAAAATGTACGGCACCCGAGTCCTTGAAACATTACATCGAACTCCATGACATATGATACTATATACATGAACTTAAGGTGATAAGTCTAATTCAAATATTTTCTCCAAATCACCCAAAATGATACCCTAATAAATGTTGAAGCATAATATATTAGCATCATACATGAGGATAATATATCCCTTTCATCCAATAAATTTCTTATTTTTGGAGTCCATATAATTCATAATTGATCATTCACTAATGCATAGATTTGGGTGTAGATATATGGTTCCTTGAGGGATTAATAAATTTTGCATTATACCTCAGAATTATCCACGATGGATTTTGTTACCAAATTATCATTTTAATTTTTTTGCCCCATTTGAATTCCATTTCTTAAAATAGGCTAATAGTGTATTGTTCTACTGTAGACACAAATGATAAGATAATTTATGATTACATTTATAAAGTTTATTCCTTATGTAACTAATATTAGGAATAGTTTAATTCATCTTATAACAAAGAGATGACCATATATGGTTCCCTACATGTGTGTCTCTACCACATGGGGTAAAAATATGTGGTGTCAGTCCTTTTAACATGAAGTTAATATGAACATAACTTTGGTCATTATTGTTTAATGTTAAATTTAACACACTATTGTATACTCTCACAGCTCCCCAATAGATCATTATAGCTTAACAATGATATTCAATGTGAAGACCCACTTATTTTCATTGTCCTGAGAATACAATGAATCCTTACCTAACCTTAAGAGATATCCCAAAGTTGAGAATGGTTGGAAATAAGAGCTGATATGTTTCAATGCATGTGATGGGAGATTTAACCTATAATAAATAAAACAATTAACCCAAAAAACCCTTAACTAAACAAATCACTATGTGATATATTAATAGATGAAATAAAACTCAAACACTTAACTTATATCAAAACCATGACAATGTGTACTAAAACAAGAGGCAATGAAAATATAAAATTACATAGTGTAAGGAGAACTAATCAACTCAAAGATGAAAATAAGTCTCAATGTTCCAAAATATCCCTGATCTAGTCATAAAACAGTACAAGTATCCCAAGTTCGTGCTATATATGTGTGATACATTACATTTTCCCATTTCTAGAATGATATAATATGTAAATGTACCAATTTTAGAAATTATGGGTGAGTATAAAACTCATTATTATTTCCCCAATTACTTCCCTACCCACACCACTAGGTTAAAAAAGTTTGCAACATTTATATAAAATAATTTATTTAATACAATTATGTAGAACAGAATATAACTAAATATAAACAAATTTCAAAAACCATTTATCACCATGAGTGAAATATTTCTATTTAAACCAATTTTACAAAACGTAATATTTTCATAAAAATAACCAAGTAATGATTTAAACCCATTTCTCAATATCATTTTTGTGTAACCATTGCATTATGCTTTGTTTGACAGTTCTGGACTCATGAGCAGTCTCCTTTCAAACAAACTATTGTCCTACTGACACAGACCCACGATCTAGGGTCATATACCTAGTACCCTAATGGTGCGCATCCTTTATACCAGACCCAACAAGAATGAACTCACACAAAAACAAATGTATTCCAAAACCATTTAAAATATTAATTTTAAACCATTTCATTAAAACCAATATTTTCATGAAAACCAAAAATCAAACCAATTACCAAGCCCATTCTATTTCAATAAAATCATTACATTAATTGAAACCCCCCATCATCAAATATATTTAGCATAATATTTAAAAATCACGTTTTAAAAAGTTAATTTTAAAATATTGAATCAAATACATTAATCAAGAACACCAATTTTTATATATCAACGAACCATATCTGAAGAAAGTTTCTAATAATCAAGATGTAACCAGTTAAAAATATATCCAAACTAAGAAATAAATTTGAAAGCATTACCATCAGTTCTACTATATGGAGTCAAGAGTGAAGAAACCTACCTCAATTGTTATAATGAAAACCGAAAAAGTAAGATGAACATTTATGTATCCAGGTATGAAATCAATGAAACAACCTTAGATATCTTCTCTTATCTACAATGATAATTTATTCATGGTTATGTCTAATGGTTAGGAAAACTGTTCACTAACTATGCATTAGCTAATTCCCAATAAAACACTCACATGACCTCCTCACATTGCCTCCTTAACCATGCACTCACCATTCCAAATCTACTATACATCATATGAAACTCTACATGGTTTATTGTAATGACCATACCAGAGTCACCTAGAGACGTTTCATATTACATAACATTGGAATGATCACAAAAGATCATGTCTCGAAAGACCGATTAGTTTAGTATACTTGGAATCACTAGATACATTCATAATGTTTACATTACATCATAAAATTAAAACTACAACAACATAGTCTCCATAGTCCACACTCATAACCACTCAGACAATCCCTACAGGTCAATCATAAAATACCTCTTCACATCTTCGAAAAAAATAGAAATGGGTGATCTCAAATTCCTAGTATGGATAACATTATAGCCAAAACATTCATAAATAGGCATAAACATTTAAGGAAATGTATAACGAAAACAAATTACTTTTAAATGTGATTTTCAGAATATTATGTAAAAAATAAAATGAAACAATCCCATTTACATATTCACATGGATATTCTACTATTCTAATAACCACATGCAATATCAATAACCACTTTCATATTGATGGAATGCATAATGCCATTCTATAATAACCACATAGTCAAGGCCTTGTGCCAAGACTAAAAATAAAATTTTCTCAAGGCCTTATTCCAAGACACTAGTTTGTCTCATGAGACCTACCGATGCATCTAGGAGATCTAGTGGGCTCCACCCGTCACATATTATGTCCACTGCATTCTTCATGTGAACAGGTTTAAACATAACATAAACATTTGAATTAAAACTAGAATACAAAATGTCAATACGTTCTCTATAAACCATGAATGGTATAAAAATAACACATACACAGTCAAAAATATCACAAAACCTTCAATACTATATGGATGTTTTGTATCATAATAAATAAACTTCAAATAATCTTAAAATCCATCGATGGATGTTGACATAGATGACATCAAATCCATTTGAGAGAAATATATCTGTTTTTGAAATCATTTAAAAGTCACATAATTATAAAATAAATCATTTACATTGAAAATATTTTATAATATTATAAAGGGAAGCTTTGATGGCTTTATAATGGCCGAAAATAGCCGCACCCGCTGTATAAGTTAAAAAGAAATTCTTAACATAATTCTATCGAAAAGTTTAAAAAGGACCTTGTTACGAAAATAACAGAACGACTCCATTATAAACATCTTATAAAATGTCAAACAAGGGTATAAATTACTTTATCCCATATTCTATAAAATATTATGAATGTTTTGAAATTCATTTTTATGATACATGGATGTGGATGATAAAGAGGTCCCAGTAGACACTTGCGTAAAAACAACCTCAGAAAATAAAGAGATTGTCAAATCAACCCTTACATTATAATTTTCCTTGTTTGAGGGTAGGTTAACCTCATGTATAATGGTTAAATAATTTTTATTAAATTATAAAACAATCATATACATTAATATGATATCATATATGATCTTTTAACATTTGCGTTGTAAATAATAACTTAGTATTATTGTCGTTTCATGTGTTAACTTACTCGTTTTCTTTTATATGTTTTGTTACGTAGGCCATGTTTGTTATGAATATGTTTTATCTTATTCATATAAATAATGATATCAAGTCCTTAAACATTATCTTTAATCATCAAATGACAATTATAATTGAAAGGATACGATGGGGAATGAATCTCACCGCGTTCGTGGAGAGGGTAGTCCGCACATACGCACGAGCGACAATATCATTCTTTTGATATCAAAATAATATATAATTGGATTATATATTATATATATAGAATCATTATCATGTTATATTTATTATTTACATCAATTACACATAATTATCATATCCATCCAAATAATAATGTTTTGAATAACAATTACACCATGACGTGGAGACAGTAAGCCCTACGTACGAACATATGGTGACATGTCATTCAAGGGATGGATATAATTTGAATATGGTTGTACCAGATTTATAATAACATCACAGTATATAGGAGATATTGGCGTTATTATTTTAGAATGTAAATAATAAAGAAAGAAGAAGTGGATGAAGAAATGAACTTGATAGAGGGTGGTGAAAACATTACCTCTTCTTCAGGTTTTTCCTTTTGATTTGATCAAAAGGGAACCTTAGGATGGATTTATGATCAAACTAAGGCCTCTAGGATGAAGTGAGGGACGTTGAGAGAATATTTGGGCAGGGTTTGGCTGAACCAAAAGGCTTTTAAGGTGTGAATAATTGGTTAGAAGTGGTGTTCTTTTATAATGGGGAGGAGGGGCTCTTTGGGAAAACATAAAGTATTATTTTATAATAAATTCATATTCGCTTTATAATGGATAAAAAGTGGATTATTCAATGTCTAAGGTGGGGATGAGTCGAGATAATTTCTACCTATAGATTTTATAAAGGTTTGTGTCATTATATAAACCTTATCTTTTAGTTTTAACTCTTAAATAATTAGATTGACATTTACCATGTCACATTGTATTTTTATATTATATAGTTAATAAACATACTATATACATAAAATAGACACCAAATGGTCCATTAATGATACACCTATAATTATATAATTCTTTTGGCCTATCCTTAGATCTTTAGAAATAGAATTTCAATTAATAATATAATACTTGTTTTAAAAACTCATTTATGTCAATTTTGACACTATTCAATCATTGATGTTTATTAATGTCTTAACAACTTTATTAATTATGAAAAAATTCATTTAAGAAATAATAACCAATAAAATTATTGTATGTTAACAAAAAATTGATATTATATTTATTTTAACTTTTATAATACCAATTATTTCATTCTTTTATTATTAAGGAAAATATTGTATCATTATTGTGTCATAAATAAATTTAATAATTCAATAAATACAAATTATAAATAAAATCCCATTATGTAGGAAATTTTTTTAGATTTCTAATGAATATTTATAGTCGAAAATATACCTATATATCCCTATGTAAATTTTTTTTTTGATAAAAAGATATATGGTTATTTCATTTTTGTATTTACTTTAACTTAATTAATATAAAGTGTTATTATCACTTACAAGTGGATCCATGGGGTCCCAAAATCGACCCAAAGATTCCAATGGTTGGAAATGTGTCAAAAAATAGGTTTAGGACACGTTTTAGGGGAATTTATTATTATTATAATATTATAGATTTACCCTTATTTACCGGATTTACCCTTTAACCATGGTAAAAAAATATTTACAGAAGTAATTATTAAAAAATGTCTAAAAATAAAATTTACCTATTTAAACAATTTGGACCTTGTGATTATAAATATGGAATCCATTTTTCTAAATTCAAAACATAAAAGAGGAAGAAATTGGTTTAAAATTATTTTCCGTTGTTAAAACAAAAAGCGTGTTTTTAAGAGATAATAACTATCAAAAGATTGACACTTGTTTATGTCCGGTTTAAATGGGAAATTATGTCTAATGACCAAAATTGTAATAAATGGTAAAAATATTTTATAAATATTCTTTAAAACCACTGAAATTCATAATTTTTCACAATTAATTATTTTGATTATAGAGTTTTTTTAATTAAAATTTAGTAATTTTCACTATTACTCAAAATATAAAAGTTATCCAAAACGTACAAAAATTTCACTCTAGGAGAAGTTTGATATTCTGAATCCAAAAATGAAGTCCATTTTGAGAGATGAAATTTATAAAATTTTCAAAAGTGGGTATTACTATTCATAGCGGCTACTTTGATTGGTCGTGGTGTGTTAGAATCTCGAAGATGCGTACAACACACACTACTGTATTATTCAAAGAGTATCGTACTGTGGATGCTTGGGGTGTTACATTCTCCCCTCCTTCAAATAATTTCATCCTCGAAATTTCTAGAAAATTATTGTATAAAAACACTTGGGTGGTTCTTCATCATATGCTCCTCGGGATCCCACGTTGCCTCTTCCATCATATGGTTCCTCCATAGAACTTTTACCAGACGAGTCATCCAGTTTCTCAGAACCTGTTCTCTCATATCAAGAATCTCAATGGGCTCTTCGCAATAAGATATATTGGGTTCCAGTTCAACATACACATGGGTGAGTACATGCATTGGGTCAATTATGTATTTTCTCAATAGTGATATGTGGAACACATCGTGAACTTTGGAGAGACTTGGCAGCATTTCTAAATGGTAAGCTACAACACCAATTCGTTCTAGAATTTTGAAAGGTCCGATGTACCTGGGACTCAATTTAACCTTCTTACCGAAACGTATAACTTCCTTCCATGGAGATACCTTCAAGAAAACATGATCTCCTACATTAAATTACGAATCTTTCCTTCGATTATCAGCATAGCTCTTCTGCCTACTTTGAGCTGCTTTGATGTGGTTTTGGATTACCTTTACCTTTTCCATAGTTTCCTCCATCAGTTATGGGCCTACAAGTTTTCTTTCACCAATGTCATCCCCACAGGTTGGTTTACGACATATCTTTCTATATAACGCTTTATATGGTGCCATCCGAATACTTGAATGAAAGCTATTGTTATTGGAAAATTCCACCAGAGGTAAATATTGATCCCACATACCCTGAAAGTCAAGTGATAATGATCTAAACATGTCTTCTAAGGTTTAAATAGTCCATTCTGATTGTCCAACTATTTGAGGGTGGTATGAAGTGCTCAAACGGAGTTCAGTATCTAGGGCCTTCTGAAGACTTTTTTGGAATCTTGATGTAAAATGTGGATCACGATTCGAAACAATTGATATAGGTACTCCATGAAGTCTCACAACATCATTAATATATAGCCTTGCTAGACGTTCAAGTGGTAGATCTTCTCTTATAACCAGAAAATGTGCTAAGTTTTTCAGACGATCAACAATGACTCATATTGTGTCGTTCCTTCTAGGATTCATTGGTAGTCAAATGACAATGTCCATTGTGATATTATACCATTTCCACTCAGGTATGGGAAGAGGTTTCACGACTCCTCCAGGTTGTTGCCTTCTAGCTTTTACTTGATTACAAACAATACATCTTGAAACAAAATCAGTAATCTCCCACTTCATGTTGTCCCACCGAAAATGTTCCATCAAGTATTTATACATTTTGGTTCTCCCAGGCTGTATAGAGAAATTGGAACTATGAGCATCATCTAACAATTCCCTTTATAGATCAGGTATATCGGGAACTCAATGTCTCTTCCCAAATTTCAAAATTACTTCTTCATAAATAAAGTCTCTCAGTCGCCCATCATTTGTAGCTTTAATCTTCTTTTGAAACTCTTCATCACTGGTCTGATAACTCTTTATCATTTCTAGTAAAGATGGTTTAGAAACCATTTGATAAATTATCGATGTTTCACCTTCCATGATAATTCCTATATCCATCTTCACTAGATCCATGAAAATAGGATCCCTTTCAATTCTCATCATGTTCAAAACTCAATGATATTTTCTTCTCAAGAAATCAGCCACTTTATTTTCCTTCCTCGGGTGGTAGTGTATCATGAAATCATAATCATTGAGTAATTAAAGCCATCTCCTTTTCCTCATGTTGTGTTTTTTTCTGAAAAAATACACTTCAAACTCTTGTGATCTGTATAAATCTCACACTTTTCACCATAGAGGCAGTGTCTCCACATCTTCAATGCAAAGTTGACAGCTGATAACTCGAGATCATGAGTAGGATAGATTTTCTGATGAATTTTTAACTATCGTGATGCATAGGCAATAACCCTATCATTCTTCATAAGTACACATCCATGTCCATTCTTCAATGCATCACTATAAATAATGAACCCATCATTCCCCGATGGTAGAGTAAATATAGGATCATTAACTAATATTGTCTTCGAACCAAGAATGATATAATCTACAAATAGTCGAAGTCATATGTAGGGTGAGAGCTAAAAATAATAGTACGGTGTGACCAAGGATTCCTATAGTAGTTCCCAAATATAGATTAACCAAAATAATGATTTCAATTTTGAATGTAATCCGGTTTTGAATTTTAAAGAATATGAAAAAAAACCATTCTATATTATTCATATGAAGTATAATTATTTAATCAAATACTTTACAAATTATAGAATATTTATAAAATAATTTAAAAAGTTAAACAATTAAATAAAATAGTTTATGTGAACATTGATGGCATCTAATGCAAAATTTGAACATTGACATACATTTATAACTCAAATATAAATAACAAGAGAACAATATGGTTATATTCCAAATAGGTACGATAGTATTTCAAGATATAGGAATCTGCACTATCTATGTGAAATCAGAAATATGGGTATACACATGTCCCCAAAACATTGGCCAGTGATGACTATCCACCACCCCATTGGGTATGTGACCTGGTGAATGTATGTTTTAGAATGTTGTAATAGTATAGAGTGTGTATAAATAACTCACTAGTTACCTAAGGATTTAATGTGTTCTTATAAAATAATTGATGAGAAACATATTTAAAGGCTTAATAAAACAAAATTATATCTCATTCTTATATTTTAGTATCATTTTTTCATTTAAAACCAAAAGGGGTTTAATGAAAAAAAAGCCTATTTAACAAGATAAACCCATTGGTGTTATAATCAACCCATGTGCCATGGTATCCTGATTAATGATCCCGAACATACATAGACAGAAGTCCTTTCCAAATCCCTATAGGTCGGTGAATAGCACATTCTGTCAAACAAGATGCATGTGGGATGGTTTTTGTCACACAACATAGTAGAAGTTAGACAAAAAAGTCAATATGCATTAAAAGAAACTCCACTGGGAGTAATGTACCCAAATACAAAAATGAATAAAAATCCCACATTACTAAAACCCATGTACCAAAAATAAATAAAACAATCCCATGTTTCCTAGCGACGATACTCACCATGTCCCAAGATCAACTTCTGGATCCCGTTCTATATGACCCCGACCATTTTCTTGACCCTAGAAGAAGAATATCCAGAAACACCTAAGGCAAAAAAAGTGCATGAGTGTAATCCCAGTATGATACCACTAATTATTCCATAATATATTCTAAATATCAATTATCCCAAAAGAATCGTTAATTTTCAAAATAAGCAGGTTTGCCAATTCAAAAGTATATTAAAAAAGATAGCTATACAATTATTAAATGATGATATATAATTCACAATTATAGGATTTTAAATTAAAATAGATGAAATATTTAAAACAATGGATTAAATAAAAGAGTTGTGTAAAACTGTTTATGAAAATCTTGTAATTTCATGTAAAGAAGTCATACAGTATTAACATACAGTTATATCTTCTATATAAATAAACAAGAAATTAACATGGTCATATTCAAAAATGTATGATAGTATTTCTTGATATATAACTCTTTATTCACTATGTGATCTCAACAAAATGGGTATTATCATTTCCCCCACACACTAGCTATAGGTTACTCTCACACTCCCATTTGGGAGGTGACCCTCCACTTGTATGTTTTTGAACATTGTAATAGCATAGTGAGGGTCAAAATAACTCAACCATTACCTAAGGCTTGGATAATATCTTTGATGATGGTAAATTTATTTTAAGACTACTTCAAATAAAATAAAATTTCATTCCTCCATTTCAAAAATTCAAATTTCATTCTAATTCAAACAAAAATGATTTAAAAAAAATGCCTTTTTAGAATGAAAAATCACAGGGATTCTATCAAAATATTTTGAAAAAATATTTAAAAAAGTTATAAATCAATTAAAAACTATTTCAATCCTTTTTAAAATTCATTTCCCTAATATATATTCAGCGGTTAAAATCAACCAGTCTCCCCAAAACACACCTCAATTCAATGGAGTTATGTGTTTACCATATTTACATACCAATACCATTTCAAATATCCCAATTCACTTAAATATTGGTTTAAAAATATAAATCAAATAAATTTGAGATATTTTATTTAAATCATCAATTGAAATAAATCAGGCAATTTAGGGATAATTAATTTCGCTAATTAGGATGGAACCACCTACCACTTCCCAAAACCCAACACTCATAATGACACTTGTCAATGAGAATGAAGGTGAAGAAGACCTCGAAACCCAACATAATTTATGATCCAAAACCATAGAAAATTGATCCAACAATTCCTAGATGATCTATTGAACACCCAATATAGAAGAAAGAGATATATATAAAGAATGATGAAAAATTCTAACCAAAGTATAACCCACCGATGAAATAATGGTTGATCGTGAAAGGAATATATCAGAAAGGTTTGAAGGCTCCAAGATTAACCCATGAAGGCATAAGGTCAAAAGAAGTGGAATTGAAGATGTGCGGATGATAAATAACAATGTCCACTTCCTCCTTTTATAATGTATTATTGAGGAATTACACAACATGTAATTTAGTTACATGCTATGAAAGATTTAATTTATGTAACAGAAAAAATGCATCGAATTTGAAAATCCCATTTAATGTTGGGTGTATTACATAGTTTGTAACACATATTCATGTTGAGTAATTCTTGAATTCATAGGAAATTGCCTCTCATCATTAAACATTAAGTACTGGCCAAAAAATAATTCACATCATTTAAATGGAACTCGCAGCGTGTACATATCACACTATAAATAACAATACATGACTTTCACTTGGAAGTAGTTACACGACATGTAATCTAGTTTGATGACTTGTAATATCCTATAATTTTGAAAGGAACCCTATCTAATGTCATAAAATCCAAGAAGTTTCATAATTTACCATTATAGGTATCCTCCCGATCTAAGCACTTCCCATACCTAACCAATGAAAATGAAAACCATGACAAGGTTTATGATTTACCTATCAAATCGGTAACAAGATATCATAACCTCACCACTATATGAACTCTTTTTCTACATAAAGCCATTGACGATGCCTTTATAAAAAATAGAAGATTCCACTACTCCCTCATCATTTCATTGTGTTCCAATGTCTGAAGAATATCAGAACCATGTTGCCATAACACTTGAACCAATGGAATCATCCTCCCACAAAGTACCTTAGTCTATGAATCAACTATATTAAATGGATACTTAGTAAAATATAAATCATGTTTAATATAACATTCACTAAATCTCAAAATTTGTGATGGATAAGATACATATATTTGAAGGTTAGATAAATGAAACACATTATTTCTCGATGTGAGTTGTCATGGTAGTTATAAAAGATATGAAAATTTCTCCATTTGATCAATAACATCGAATGGTCACTCCAAATGAGAAGAAATCTAACCATCCCTCTAATGTCATTGATAAACCAACTGGGTTGAATCCTTACAAAACACAAGTTCACTAATATTAAACACCAATGGTATACGGTGATGACTTTCATTAGATATATATTGGATCGGTGTTGTCAACATCCTTTGATGAATCAACTAAATATTTGCAGTCATTTCTTGCCCCAAACATGGTCCAAACATGGAGAATTCACCAATCTCTGACCAACACAATGAATATTTACATTTTTATCCGTACAAGGACTCAAAATTATCTATTATTATCATGGTATGAAAATAATTTTTATAAGATAATTGATTGAGGCCCAAGTGATCATCCTATGCCCCACCATATTTGAGAACTCTAATTCAAAGCATATCCACATGAATTTGTATTTCTCTCTCTATCTGTCAATACGATTGAAGATGGTAGTCCATGATCAAATGAACCTAAGATCCCAATGCCTCTCCCAATGTGAGATGTTAACTATGGATCCCTATAGGAGACTATAAGAGATAGAAATTTGTGAAAACATACAATCACATTCATTTAAAGATTCCCTTACTCCTCAACTTTGGTTGTATCTCGAATTGGTAAAAATGAGCTATATTGTTCAGTATTTCAATCACAACCCATCTAACATCATCTTTATTTGGGTACCATAATACCCAACCAAAAAATTTCGGGGAGATCTCACCCCAATTCCATGTTTGGATGGGAAGTGCTTGAAGCAAACCTGATGGTTTCGGGTGCTCGACATTCACAAGTTGGAAAATATATCAACGAGAAACAAACTCTGAAATGATCCATAAATGCATGGACACCAATGCTATCTCTGAAAATTATACAACATATTATGAATTCTTGGGTTCATAATCATATGGGAATTATGCAAATACCCCATTACAACCATCCTTGTTGCTATGGTCACAATGTAACAGTTTTGATAACATAGAAAACCCTCCATTTATAACGATCAGTGGGCCACTATATCCTCACTATAAAGAGAGTCTCCATAACTACACAATTCATCATGATTATCGTAGTGTCAAAGAGTTATATCGAGAAGAGTATATTTCAATTGAACATTGGCTATATAAAGATCATCCCCTTTATCTGAAACCCAAATTTTTTGTTGTACAAGGAGATCCATCAAATTTCACTCTCCCAAATAATATTTCACATCCTATATTTGAATTTTCCTACTCAACAAATCCACAATGACATCATATTTTATCGAGGTGTAGGAAATGTTGAATTCGAATGACTATAGGTACTCCACCCATTTCCTCAGGCAAAGGATAAAATATTTTTTAGAGAAAATATAAGTTAGGTATTATTGGTTTGAAAACACGGAGAACCTTTCACCATAAAGGTGCCACCAACAATTCTTAAGTTCATGAATCACAACTACATGTTCATCATATTGGGAGGAATAATTCTTAAAATTTGGACTATGTTGTCGAGATCCATAAGCAACTACATGGTCATCCTACATGGTAACACAACCCACTACTAAACCCAATGCATAAAAAAATACCACATTTCCATGCCCAGACTCTATAAGTGTCAACAATAGAACAATTTTCAAATGATGTTTCCTCTCATGAAAAGGATTCTGACAATTATAATCCAATAAAAAAAATCACCCCTTCTGAGTCAGAGCAGTCTTCGATGAATCCGACATTGAGAATACATTCATGAACCTATGGTAGTATATGGATAAGCCCCATAATATTAACATTTTAAATATATTTTATGGTTTCTCACATTGTATATTATCTTTAACTATTCAACGATCATTTTATATACCATATCAGACACAATATTTCCCAAGAATCATACTTCTCGAATGAAAAAATTACCCTTTGAAAGCTTTAAATAATTTCTATGATATCCCTAAACACATAGAACTATTCTCAGATGACGCACATGGTCCTCCATGGACATTGAAAAATTATAGATTTCATCCTCAAAGAAAACCTTATAATTATGTAGATATTAAAGAAAAATCTTGTTAGTACATTCCATGAAAACTGTAAGAGTATTTGTCAGACCAATGGAAATAACAAGGTACTCATAATGGCCATACCTGCTCCCAAAAGTGGTGTCCAGAATGTCAGATTCCTTTATAATTAACTAGTTGTAACTAGATTAAAGGTCGATCTATGAAACCCAATTTTCACCTTTCTCTTGATCAATCATTCCCCGAATCTATGGAAATGGCTACATGTTCTTTACCATAACTCTATTGATCTATCAGAATCCAACACATAATTGAATGGAACCATCAACCTTCTTCGAGAAGAGAACCAATGCCTCCCAAGAGGACATAATAAAGGTTATAAATACTTTTACATGAAGATAACCAAACATAGACATAAAATATTTTAATTCAGTTGGTTCCATACGATATGTGTTAGTTTAAATTTATTGAGTACCAGTAATTAAATCATTAGAAAAACAAACCTCCCTCACTGGTGGGAAACTATAGAAATCAGAAGTAAACACACCTGGAAACATGAAAATGAATAGAGTATGATTCTCATTCATTGAATCCTTCTATAGTTCAAATGAAAACATAAAATTCACGATATGAAAATATAAATATGAGGGTCCGGCTCTACTCGACCTTAGGTCGCATTCTCCATGAAATACAAGTGTCACACTATTGGGAGTTGTATGGTACACCCATTGAATATAAAAATCAATTCGGGATTTTTTTGTAAATGATTCAATCCATCCCTAATATTACATCAAGAGATTTCATGCAGAGAACCAAAAAACAGTATGAAATATCAAAATTTTAATTAGAGAAGAAACCTGTAGGACCTGGAAAACCATGCTCCCTCTTCATACAAAGGGGTGTAGTAATAAAAAATGTACATGATTGTTGCTTCATTTGACTATTTAGAAGATTAAAATATGGGTTGAAATGAACAGTTGAGATGCACAAGTATCAAATTTAAATTTCAGTAATGAAGATTATATAGTATTTATACCTCTGACATCTTACTAGAACCATGTCTGCTGCCTCTGGAGACTCTTCAACTATGTGAAGAAGCTTCTCTCCAGATTCCTATGGCTATAATCATTTTATACACGATGGATATTTTTCCCCACAGTTTTAAGAGGATTTTATGATATTGACCAACTATGTGGAGTAGTGAACTGAAGGTATAATCACTAAATAATCCATGAACATCTGCTGGGGATACAATTATTAGGTGCCTTAGTGAAAACTGTCATAGAATGTGAATACTTCCATCATTTTAGCCAACCAAAGAACTTTATCCTAGTTCTGTAGGACGTCTGGATTGACCCAACCATCAAGAACTACATTGAGAATCATCACGCTTCTATTTTTTTTTATGAATCAACCAACAAAACCACTAGGGTAAAAAATTCTTTATAACACTGAAATTATAGCTATGTCCATCTCGACAATAGTCTCCATAACCAGCACATCAGTATAAGTGGGAAGCATCATCCAGAAAACACGAGAATTGTTATATTTTAAAATTCTAAACTCCAAGCTTCAAGATGTAAACAATTCACTAGTTATAATAGACCGATAAAAATTCACCATCATAGAAAAGAGATTTGAATACTCTGTCACAGTTCTGTCGGCCATCTCAATACTGAAAAAATTATATAGCCTTTGCCAACAATAATGACCATGGATGGAACTGGACAGTGATGTGAACATTGACGTCCTTACACACTAGGCCCTCATGTTTCCTTTCTATTACAATCGTGTCCAACAATATCCAACCTTGTCCCTCTAGAATGAAAGTGGCACCCTTCACCTTGATAACGGCTGGTGTCTCCATGAACTCAAAAACAATGTTCTACCTTTCCCAACCATTACCCATCATGTTAAGGATCATTTCATCATTTGAAAACTAATGACATCTGATGATGGAACTCTTCAGATCGATTTTGAGGAACATCCCCTCAGTTAATCCATAGTCAGATCCTGAACGGGGAATAGAGGTGGGGCTTGTCCCAGATCTAGGACAATGTGCATGATAAGGGAAATTAATACTAATCAATGGAACAACCAAATATGGGTTCCTATTTATTCAAGTAAAAATGGTGAATGGACTAGAACTACTCTATAAAATGACCTTACCTAAACAACCATGGAAACTTAAGGTTTATTTTTGTGATATTTTTCCATTCAATCAATCACAACTACCTCTTATGTCCTGACATGAATTCAAAAATGCATACTAACTTCAAGTAAAACCTCAAAAACCTCATAAAATACATGTTTTAGAGAAACCAACATGGGTACCTAGGTAACCTGATAACTGATCCAGCCCTGGTATAGCTCAGAGTGTGTTACAGATCATCACCGGTTGGAATCTATCACCAGACGTCATAAAAGATGAAAGTGGGGACATTTTCACAAATACATTGTTGATGTGTGACATCCAATTCAATATGCATATAAAATAATCTTCACAAGGATTAAATTACCAAAGAAAAATAATTCATAAAAGTCCAATATACTATATCCGATGTACCAAAAATTGTGAGAACAACCCGAAGGACCCTATGGACATGACTCACTAAGTCCCAAGCTCAATATATGGATCAAACTCAAAGAGATCCCTTCCCTTGGATTGTGCTCGATAGAAGAATGTCTACAAAAAGCCAAATAAAAAATTAGGGTGTGAGCCTATTCCTAGTTGGATACCACCTAATATTACATAACAGATTCAATATATAGATTATCTATATAGAAGCATAAAATTTTGATAATAATCAGTTTTGTAAATTCAAAACTATATGTTGAAATAACATGTTATACATTTTATAAACGATGGAAGATACTTTAAATGTGCATAATTTTACATTAGAAGAGATGTATTATTTAAAATAATGGATTAAACAAAAATATTACATTAAAAAATTATGTTAATGTAGACAAATATTGTAAAGTAGTTATACAAAATTGGCATACATTTATATCTCATATATAAATAAAAAAGTGTGCAACATGGTTATCTTCCAAAAGGTATGACTGAATTTCCCGCTACATGACTCAAAACTCTCAAAGATATATTATAAAAATTATTATAGTCATTTCCCCTTGATATTATCCCTCTTTGAGTCATCACCCTCCCATCACGGATGTGACATGCTGTATGTATGTTTTACAGTGCTCAAATAGCAGGATGTGTGTCTAACTCACCGACTATAAAAGGGTTGCACATGATCTTAAATGATTGAACATTTATTTTATGACTTCTTAAAATAAAATTAAATCCCATTATTAAATTTCGATATTCCAATTTCATTCCTTAAAAAAATCACTTTTAATTACAAAATATACATTTTTCACATGATAAATCCACTAGGATTCTAAAAAAACATTTTTAATAAATTTTCACAAGTTTGAAATCCTTTAAAAAATAATTCCATATTTTTCCATATTAATTTCCACAAATTCATTTAATAATTTAATTTATTTCATTTCCATCAAAATCAAAATTTAAATTCAACAATTTAAATCAACCAATTTTCATAATACACACCTCAATTCATTATAATTGGGGTGTTTTTAAAAATTTCCTTTCAAAAAACATTTAAAATCTCTAAATTCAAGAAAATTGATTATAATATATTTAATTGAATGAAAACTTGATAAAAATAACTTAAAGAATCAATTGAAATAAATCTAACAATTTAGGGTCAATCAATTTGGCTAATCGTGAGGAAACAACCTAACTCTTACCCAAAACTCAATACTCGCTACGGCACCCATTAAAAAAACAACATTATAGAAGACTGAAAACCCAAACCTATAATAATGATCCATCATCAAAGGGAATATATCCATCATTTAAAATATGATCTATTGACACCCCAAGAGAGGAGAAAGAGATATAGGATATGAATGATGAAAAATGCATACCCAAATATCACAGTCCAATGCAATGATTGTGGATCAACAAAGGAATGGGTATGTAAGGGTATGGAGTCTCAAATAATAACTGGGGAAGTATTTTGGTCAATGGAAGATGATTTAGAGTGGATTTAATGAAAAAAAAATAAGATCAATACATTCATTTATAGGCTTCTTCCATTGTGTTAAATCGTGTTCAATCCATTTACATGCCATGAATGATTTAATTTTCATAATGGTGAAAACATGCTGAATTTTTAATCCATAATGATGTTGGGGTATTATACAAAATTTAAACACTATTCACATCATGTAATGCCTAACATTCATAAGTAAATAAATCCCCATCATTATGAACTAAAACTGACATGAAAATACAACACTTCGTGTAAAGGGAATTCATGGGGTATACCCATAACACTATCAAAATATCTTCATGGATTTCCCATGTTAGTAGTTGCATGGATGTAACCCAGTTACACATCATGTAATATTGTAAATGTTTTCAAAAACACCACGTTTAATTCTAAAAAATCCATGAAGTTTAGGCCTACACCATTATAGGTATCATCCCATTCCAAACTCAACCATTACCCAAAAAATTGAAAAGAAAAACCACGATAAGGTTTAGGATTAACATGTTATAATGGTAATGGGATGTTAAAAATGAGTTTCTTTGAAAAAAATATTCAGTTTTTACATTATTGAAGTCCAATCAAAACCAATTCCATCAATTTTCATAATTCATATGCAAAATTAAATCCTACAATTTAATTTAAATAATATCAATCAAAAAACCAAATTCATTTTCACAATTAATGTTATCAAATTAATTGAAATCATTTCCATCTAATTCAAAACCAAAATTCATCAATTTTTAATCAATCTATTTACATAAACACATATCAATTCAATATAATTTGTTGTTTTCCCAATTTCCATGCAAAAAACATTTCAAATCACCCAATTCACTCCAATTGGGTTTTATCAATTAAATTTAAAGAATGTTTGAGAAATTGAATTTAAATCAATTGTTCAAATAAATCATAAAATACTAGGATAATCTATTAGAAATATCTAGATGTAACCTGCTAAAAATTTTCGAAAAACAACACTCGCAACGATATGTGTCAGTGAGAAGGAATGTGTAGACGTCCTTGAGGAAAATCCTAGACGTGAGATCTAACAAAATTTGACATAGATCCACTAATTTTGTGATGATATATTGAAATTCCAATGGAGGATAAATAGAGAGAAAAATAATTGAGGTAGAAAACGTTACTGAGAAGCTCACCATAACTAAAATGACGTTCATATTCCAAATGGTAGGATCTGAATGGTTGTAAGGAATCAGGATCACATAGGGAAGGCTCTGGGTCAAGGGAGATGAAGTTGGAGTGGATGAGACAATATATATCAGACATACTGTCCTTTTAAATAAAAATTAGTCATGGTATATCATGGTGGGTAATACAATCTCACATCATTAAATAGTAAATATTCAACACCACTGAGAAACCCAACATCATTAATTAAAAAACATCAACTAAATACCCCATGAACTAAATTGTTCAGTAAAAAATGTGTAAACTTCACAGTGTTCATCCTTTTACTACTTCCAACCAGAAATACTTACACATCATGTTACATAGTTACATGGCGTGTAACCCTCTTGTATCCTGTATAAAAAAATGGTTAAATATGAGAGTCCAAAAAATATCTAACTTCACCATTATATGTATCCTCTTAATTCATTCTCAACCCGACCCTATCAAAACAAAATATAGAATCCATGACATAGTTTAATATGTACCTGTCAAATCGGTAATGCTTGTTACAACCTCCTCATGATAAAAACTATTTTCCCACGAAAATCCTATGAAAAAAATCCATGCTAAGAAGATGATGCCACTTCCCTCTCATCAGTTCCTCAACGTACCATGTCCTTTAATTATCCGAACCATGATTATATACACATGATAAAAAGGTAGCATCCTCCCATGAAGTACCTTGTTGTTATAATGAACTATATAGATTGAACATTAATTCAGAGATAAATCATGTTCAATATCAAGATCACTACAGTTTAGAAAATGATATGGAATAGATAAATACTTTCTGAGTTGCGTTACATGGAATATATTATGCATCTACATTATCATTAGTGGATGTTCTAAATGGTATTCAAATTTCCTCACCTATTCAACAACCTCAAAAGGTCTAAAAAATGAGAATAATGCTACTCTTACAACCCAAGCCATTAATGACCCAACCGGGGCGAATGAACTAAGAAAACATGGTCACCAACTGAGAAATCCAACAGTCTATAGTGAAAAATAGCATAATACTTATATAAGCTATGTGTTTTAAAAAAAATCTAATGAACTAACTAAATATTTATGGACACCTTTTTTAAAAAGAATGTTCCAACAAATGAAAATTCAAAAATATATGACCATCACCAAATATATTTACAAGATTGTCCATAAAATGTATAAAAGCTGCCATTATGATAGTGGTCTAGTAAATTTTTTTTTATGAAAAATCAACCAGCCCCAAGTGATAATACCAATCCCGACTGAAGTCAAGAACACAAGCGCGGTGAATATCCTCAAAAATCTTGACCACTCACTCTATCTGGACATTTGACTACAGATTATAGGTAGTTCTCAAATGGACCTGAGATCCAAGTGCCTCTTAAAGGTCTCTTCAAAAGTGAGAACTGTGTCTAGGATCCCTATCAAGAACTTTAGCTAATGGAAATTCAGGAAAATGTAAAATCTATGTGTCGTAGACATTTAAAAACTCTCTGAATTTGGATGTTTCTCGAATGGATATTATGTGATCCAACTTGGACTTCATATAAATCCCTACCCATATCACGTTTATCATTCATTGGGTATGAGTTAACCCAACCACAAAGTCCATATTGATCTCACCCCACATCCATGTTGGAACTTGAAGTTGTTGATGAAATCTATAAGATATATGGTACTTAGAATTCACCTGTTATCATGTATAACAATGAGAAACAGAGCCAGTAATGGCTCATGTCATACCTAGAAAATAGAACAACCAATGAATTTCATAGAACTTATTTGTGGTTCCTGGGTGCACATCCCACTGGAAACTAGGAAAATAATCCATTATATCTATACTTTCTTTAAAATGCACAAAAAATTGATTCTGATATCCTATAACATCATCTTTCGATAATGACCACAATGCAAATGTTTCCCCACTATAAAGAGAGTCTCTTATTCTATAGAATTCATCATCAAGGTATTGATCCTGAAAAATCATATCAAGAAGAGCGGATTTTAGATGAATGATGAATAAAGAAAAAACATCACCTATCTCTGGTTCTCAAATACGAAATTACACAATAATATCCATCAAATTACACTCTTTTGAAGATTCTTTCACTTCCTAGGATGAAGGTCTCCTTCTCAATGCATCTACAACAAAAAACCCTTTCCATGGGTTTCAATTGATGTTAATGTTGAAAGATTTCAATTACCCCTCCCAATGACTCTAGTGAATGAAAGAATATTCTTCGAGAGAAGATATAACTCAGGCTCTTATAGTATTAAACATGGTAAAAATTTGTCTATAAAGGTAATGCCGCCAATTATTATGTGTGTGCATCACATCTACATGTTAGAGGTCATGTGTAGGATAATTATTTTCATGTGGCCTAAGATTAAGAGATCCATAACCAACTACATGATCACCATTCCTTAGAAATCAACCCAAACCTAATGTCTAATGCATCACAGAAGACAACATAGCCTTGGTCAGCCTCTAGAAGAGTCAACATCATTGCAGTAGTTAAAAGACATTTCATCTCAAAAAAATAACAATGAATTTTATCATTCAAACAAAACATCACCACTACCATGTATGTGTAGTCATCAGATAATCCAATTTTGAGAAGTCCTTCATGAACTGACGATAATTTCCTAATAATACTGGGAATCTTGGTTATCGAACACAATTATTTGTTTTTACCAGGTCATAATATACTTCAAATTTTTAGGATCAATTAATATAACCTATTTAGACACCCTGTGTCCCAATAATTCCACACCCTTGATCTAGAAATCTCACTTCAAAAAAATGGGATAAACTGCTTTATTTCATTGTAGACTCAAAATTATTCTTAGAAGATTCATAATACCCTCCTCAGAATTAGATTAAACAAGGATATCATCTATAGAGACTACTAAAAAATGTCAAGATATTCGTGGAATATATATTTCATCAAACCCATGAAAACTTCAGGATAATTTATTAGACCAAATGGAAAAATAATGTACTCATAATTACAATACCTACATCAAAAATAGATTTTCTGAATGTGAGATTATTTTACCCTCAACTGACGGTTACCTGATTTAAGTTCAATCTTTGGAAACCACTTCACTCCTTTCAAATAATCAAACATATTATCCTTCCATTTTATTCGATACAAGATATTTAACAACACTCGATGATATTTCATTAATGAATTCATAAGTGGAGAGAACCATCAGCCTTTATAGAGATGAGTACTGGTGCTGTCCAAGGTGATGCACTAAGACGTATAAAGGAATTTTCAAGACGTTCATCAAATTTAGACATCAACTCTTTTAATTATTATTGTTTCATGTTGTAACAGGGAATAAAAACTTGTTGAGTAACAAGCATTAAGTCAATAGAAAATTCAACTTCCATTACTAGTGTAATTGTAGAGAAATAAAAAGTAAAAAACATCAAGAAACATGACGACAACTAGAGGGATATCACCACTTGATGATTCCCGCACTAGATCTAAATCAAACACTGATATTACTTTCCCTAGCTCTAGATAAGAAGGTTCAACTCTACTATACCTTGGATCACAATATCCTTGAAAGTCAAGAGACACACCATTGAGTGTAATATGGTATATTTGTGGAAGATAATAATCAATCCAGGATATATTATTTATGATCCAATCCATATGGAATAAGACATCAAGAGATTTCATATTTAGGATAAGAAAACACCAAGTGAGCTCAATATCTGATAGAGAGAATACATATGCAGGACTACTAGGGATCCCCTCTCTTTTTATACCAAAGAGTGTAGTAATATCCATTTCACAAGATAAAATCACCATATGATTATTAATAATATTTACAATACATGCTGAAATAAATGGGTGAGATACACTAGTATCAAATTGGGAAATCAGTAATGAAAAAGATATAGTAATGGAACCTCTCACAGTTGGTGGACCATGTCTTCTTTCTTTGGAGAGTCTTCTACTACATGATGTAGCATCAATCAGTAATCCAATGTCTGGAACCCTATGATATGTAAAGAATCAGATTACCCCACAGTTTTAGGAGGAGCTGATAATCTTATTCCACTATACGGAGTAAAAAGTTTGTGGGTGAATACCATTAAGTTCCCTAAACATCTATCGGAGCAACAGTTTTGGGTGGTTTAGTGAAATATTTCATGGAATTTCACTGATTACCACACTAATAGAAAATAAATGGACTTTATCTTGGGGATGTATGAGGTCTAGATTGATTCTTCCATAAACAACTTTCATGAGGAACATAACGCTTCCATTCTAACTTAATGGAACTATTGATGTAGCAGGGATAAGTATGAAACTTTTTCCACCTTAACATTCCATCCAACACCATCTTGACCATCATAGCTCTATCCAGTACATCAAAATAAGAGGGCAGTTTTATCAAGAAAATAAAATAATGAATATCAGATCGAATTACCAACATGAACCCGGGAGCCATCATCTTCTTGGTAAATGTAATCTCAAGAACAAACTGCTACATCTCAGCAAGTTGATTTGAATAGTTAGTCACATAAATTTTAGGCTTATCATTATTTGGAAACTCTATATCCTTGTACACAACATTGAACCTGGATTTAAATTTCATGTTAAAAGAACCTTTATTTCATTCTACACTAAGTCTTCACGTTTCTTTATCTTGGCCATCATGTCCGAAAGTCTCTTACTTAGTCCTTCCAACAAGATTGTGGAACACTTCACCATGATCACATCTGGTGTCTCCAAGAACCCAAACATACCTTATATAATTTACATCCAATCCTCAACATTTTTTGGATAAAAGGATCCATTTAATACTGGTGGATTTAGGAAAATGAACTCTTGATAATTATTTCTCATCACATCCCCCTAATGATCCATATTTGGATCTTGAATGGGGACTAAAGGTGGTGCTATTCCAAGAGATTTGACTGTATACATTACCACTTAAACTAGACTCCAGTTTACTGGGAGATTCTCTCAATGCATTTTAGTAGTAGCTTCCTCCTTGATAAAACTTTTACTTCTTCTCAATGTAATGATGCTACAAAAAATCAGCATATAATGATGATGATGTTAGATTAGCAGTCACATTTAGAAACAAGGTAAATCATTCCCAATATATTGATCAACCAAATATGAATTCGGTTATATTGAAATCATAATAGGGAAAGGAAAATAACTAATGTAAAATATGTCCTTTCCGAACCACCCCTATAGACATAAGGTTCATTACATAGAGAGTTTTTCGGGCACTCAATTAATTATACCTATTAATTTGTGACAATATTACTAAATTGCATACTGACTGGAGGACCAATGATCAATAACCTGCCTCTAATACCATTTTTTCACAAACTATCCTATGTACCCTGGTGACACTATAATGAAGATTGACCAAACATATCATAATCGGTGTTCTCGATCACCAGGGGTTGGTGACTAGATCTTAACATCATATAACATGCATGTGGGATAAAATGTTCCACAAAACATAGTGGATGGAAGACATGACAGTCAATATTACTACCAAAGAAACTCAACTAGGACTAATATAATAGAAGTCAAAAAGTCACTAAGTCAAGGTGAACTAAAACTCAAGTAAAAAAATAAGAGAAAAAAACCCTAGAATCCTATGGAAACAAGTCACCACATCCATGTTTCATCTATTGGATCCACCTCTAATTAATTCGTTCACTATACTTGAATCTAGAATGAGATAATCTAAAAACCCTAAAGGAACAAGTCGAGTTTGAGTTAAAAATCCTATTAATGTCTCTCCATGGATTCCATAAGAGTATCTAAATATGGATTAACCAAAATAATGATTTAAATTTAAAAATTAAAATAGTCGTCATTTAAAATATTATTTTAAAAAAATCATGCAATACAGATCAAATGATGAAAAATACATTAATAAAAGGATTTACATTTAATGGAAAACAACTTAAAAAATTGATTAAATTATATTCTTATATAAACCTACTTTTTAGATTTAAAAAGGCATGTAATGATATTTTAAAACATTTTGATACATTTATATGTCAAATATACATAACAAGAAAGCAACATGGTCATCTCCGAAAAAAATGATAGTATTTCCAACAATAGGACTGTTCACTCTCAACGTGTTCTCAGAAAGATGTGTATACACACATCCCCATGACACTTTCCAGATGTGACTCATCACCCTCCCATTGAGGTTGTGACCCACATCATGTATGTTTTAGAATGTTGTAATAGCATAGAGTGTGTCCAAATAACTCACCAACTACCTATGTCTTGCATGCGCTGTTAATCAATCAATGATGGAAAAATTATTGTAAGTTTTCTTAATATACAATTAAATCCCATTATTCAATTTTAATTCCAATTATATATATAAAACTAAAATGGGTTTTAATAAAAATACATGTCTCTTAGATAAGATAAAACCACTCGGTTTCTATTATAACATTTTATGCAATTTTTAGATGTTTTAAATCAAATCAAAACAAATTCCATCAATGTTCACAAGTCATGTCCACAATTAAATTCAAAATTTTAATTTGAAATAGTTTCCATCAAATGTAAAATACATTTTTCACAATTAAATTCAACAATTTAATTGAAATCATTTACAACAAATAACCAATTTAAATTCAAAAATATAAATTGACCAATTACCATAAAGACACAAAAATTAAATGGAATATGGGGGTTATCTCAATTTCCATGCCTAAACCATTTCCAATCACCAAATTCATTGAGATTGGGTTTTATCGAGTCAATTGAAATAAATTTTGAGAATCTAAATGCAAATAAACAGTTGAAATACGTCAATAAATACTAGGTTGATCAATTTGGTAAATCAGAATGGAAACACCTAAACTTTTACAAATAAACAACACTCCAAATGAAATCCGTCAATGATAATGATAGTTTAGAAGACCTTGAATCAAATACCAGTGGAGATATCTAACACAATGGGACATAGATCAATAAATTTTGGGATGATATATTGAAATCACATAGGAGGAGAAAGAGAGAAAGAAAATGAATAAGGGGGAAAACATCCCCACGAATCAAGCTACATGTTTAATGACATTCACACACTAAACTATAGGATATGGAATGTTTGAAAGGCTTCAAGGTCACTAGGGGATGTATCTGGGATGAGGGAGTTGAAAATAAAGAGGAGAAGCTAATAAATCTCAGCCATGCAGCCCATTTAAAAAACATAGTTGTTTTATTTGATTATGTGTAATAGAATATCACGTAATGTAATAAAATATATTTGAAACTACCAAAAAACAATTCCTAAATTGATAAAACATGCATTAAATACATAACAATGTGTAATTTCTAGTCAATATGTGTAACCATTATATCGTAAATCCTTTCACTACATGCATAAAAATTCGTACATGTCATGTAACCTAGTTACAGGATGTGTAAAACTTTTAGAGCATGAAGAAAAATATTTTTAAAGGTCATAGTATAAAAAAATCTCTAACATCACCATTATAGATATCCTTTCAATTCAATATCAACCATACATATTATCGAAAAAGTGGAAACCATGACAAGGTTAAAGATATACCTGCATATATGTAAAAGTATGTTACAATATCAATTACTATAAGATGTCTTATATTTATGGACTATTCACCCTATAATAATGAGATAATGTTTCAATCATCTAAAATTGAGTTTCAAAAATAATTAATAAAATATATTAGATGAGAACAATATATTATTATAAACTATACAATGATGAATGAATTAATATCTTGAATATCAAGGGAAATTATAGGCCTATATTTTTAAATATACAAACAAAATCATAAAATAATAAGCATATTTTTAACTTGAATAAAATTATTGAATATTACTAGGAAACATTTAAATAAATCATATACGGTTTAAGGGAAAATAAATAATGATAATATATTGATATATAAATTGTCAATGAAAAATATGGATTCCATTCATGTACCCAATGTGAGAAGTATATTTATTATTCAAATTGTTTAACTACATCAATTATTATGTGGTTTGATTAAACTGTTGTGAAATAACTATGGAAATCGTATAAAGAATCCCATAATGGGATGAAATTCCAATTTTATCAAGTCTTATCATAAAATATTATAATAGTTTAATATTTCCCTACCCACCTGGATTGTTCACCCAAAAATCATTTTTAGCATGGGTGATGAATAAAAAAATAATATTACGTGTATTACTGGATTGAAAATGTTCTATGATGAATCAGTGTGTTATGATGTTGAACCCTTTTAATTTGTTGTATTTTTTCATAAACCATTACATTTATAGAGTATGTGTATTGATTCCATATCCATTATATCTTTGCAAACGAATTCATGGAGATCTATCCCAACATGGGTGGACCAAGGTGGAAATATATAGTTTTATTATGAGATCATGAATTAATATAAGAATTTCATCACTTCATCTATTATCAATTATTGATATATCTTATATATATAAGGATTGCTAATATATTCCACATACTCAATATATAATGGGATTAATTTTTTATTTCACTTGTTTTAAGGTAAATAATAGTGTTGTATAGATTAGTGGGGAGTGGTATTTGATTATATCTATTTTAATATATATATATATATATATACATTTTAAAATTCATAGAGGTTATTTTGGCATTTGGGTTGAAAATTATTTGGTTTGATAGATATACTAGTGGTGAACCACAACCCATTTAGATGATATTTTAATAAGATACGATATCTTATGATAATTTGAGAATGAGGTCATCTCCATTTCAATAGTATATATATTATTCCTTGGAGATATTTTCATATGTGGTATTGAAAATATAGTCATCATTCATAATTTGATTATTATGAATTCATATGCTAAATTTTGATATTTAATATTCCATTTGGATATGTTACATATATTTTTTATTAATATGTGTGTTATAAAATGTGTTGTGAGATAATTATTTTATACATATGTCTAAATTAAAAAAGTTCATGAATAGATATCCAGATGTCTTCTATATGATTGTAGTGGTGCAAAATATTCTAATATTTCGATCTATATTTGTTGTCTACCTACAACCATTATTTGAAAATATTTTATTAGGTATATATTCATGAAACTATTTTATCATTGATATAATTCCACTATGTTCATCATATCTAATGTCCTTGATTTTTTATTTTTCACTATTTGCTGGAAGGTAAGAATTTCTCTAAAGATTAATTTATTTTCAGTTAATGATATGTATATATATTAAACATATTATGTATATTTTACATTTTTTCATGTAATATAGTTGTATAATTCCTCATATTATAATATATACAACTTGTTAATACTTTAAACTATCCCATATAACAATTTATGTGTTCATGGAGTGGTACTCATGTCACGACCCGACCCAACGGGGCTCAAGTCGCGACTCCCCATGCCCGCCTCCAATAGGCCAGGGGCTGGCGACCAGCGCCGAGTAGGCTATCACACACATGGGAGGCATTACCCTAAGGTACTTGTACACACACACCCACAAACACCTCCATGCAACAGTGCAGAGATATAGAAACTAGAAAGTAAATGCATGCATACACTATCCCACAACCAGAGAGCAACAGCAAAAGTACAAGGGCAAAACAGGGCCCACTAAAAGAAAACTACAAAGCGCGTCCAACCTGCTCTGAAGAAGGGGAACACTGCCACAATCACCCGCCGGAAAGCTCCCTCGGCACAGCTCCGGTGAACACCCCGGTCAACTCGCTCACTAAGCTCCGCCTGCTCCGGGTCCTCCTGGGACTCCGTCAAAATGCCTGTGGTCTGCACAAGACACAAACATGTGCGGGCAAAGCCCGTGCAGGGGTGAGTATAAACATACTCAGTAGGCACCCCAAAAACCCAAAACCCAAGGGAGCAACTGAAAGGCAACAGTCCGCTCAACCCAGCCAGAGGGAACCCAGACGAGAGAGAAACTCCATCTCGTGACCATCCTCGGCTAAACACAACTAGTCAGCTCAGCTCAGCTCAGGTGTATGCCCATACATACACCTTGAACAATCCAGATATACACAGCTCACGGCACAAAGCCACAAGAGGTACCGACCACATCACCAGCAACTGTCCACAACCAGGAGAGTACACCACGAACACTGTCATACCAGATGACACTCATCCGAGAGATACACTCCATCGGGATACTCGCAAACATCACAGACGCTCACCCGAGAGACCACGCTCATCGGATAGCATCACTGAGGAAACATCGCTGAAACAACATAACCACCAAACTCCTCGGAGAGGGGATCGCCGCAAGGGTCCGCTAGGGGATACCAAGACCCACTCGGGTATACGTAACTCACAGATAGGGGATCACTCCCAGGGTCCGCTGGGGGATACCACGACCCGATCTGGCATACATAGTTCTCACAGATGGGGGATCACCCCCAGGATCCGCTGGGGGATACCACAACCCGGTCTGCACTCGACAGAAGCTTCACACTCAGATAGAGGATCATCGTCCATATAAAGATGGTCACGACGATACCGGAACCCTATCTGGGATAACTCGCGATGGAGGGGATCGAACCGACGATGCCACAACCCTACCGAAACCACGCGCTGAGTAGGGGATCGCATAACCAACGATACCACAACCCTACCGACACCAAGCGCTGAGTAGGGGATCGTATAACCAACGATGCCACAACCCTACTATAAACATCATGCTGAGTAGGGGATCGTAAACCCGACGATGCCACAACCCTACTATGCACGACCCACCGCGTAGGGGATCATATTCCCGATGATGCCACAAACCCTACGGGGTTAACCTGCTAGATAGGGGATCGCTGCCCGTGAATAAGTGGTCACAGCGATACCAAGAACCCGATCTAGGGTAAAGATGCTAGAGGATCCACTCCGGGCCCACCGGAGGGATACCACAACTCTAACCGTTTAAACATCCCATCGAGAGGATCACAAACCCATACGAAGGTTGTGATGCCACACGAACCCTCGTGGGAATGAACCAAGGGAGAACCATCAACTACTGCTGGTCCAAACGTCGCTAACCCGAGCGACCCGCCACAACGCCACACTGCGCACCTCCTAGGACAAAACCGAGGCCACCATGGCGTTCCACGCGGAAAAACACACAGGATATGCTGTTTACTCGCCCGAAACGGAGCACCGGTGAAAAAGGCACTATTCACCATAGCTAGCTCGCGCGGGGCCCACGCTACGATCCCGAAACCCATCGAGCGGATCCCACCACGGCGATCCCCTCGGAAAAACAAGAGGAATCGACTACTTGATCGCCCAAAACGGACTCCCGGTGAAAAAGGTACTATTCACCGAAGGCCAGCTCGGGTGGGGCCCACGCCTGGATTCCGAATCTCAACGAACGGATCGCACCATTACGATCCTCTCGGAAAAACACACAGGATCGACTATTCATCCGTCAAAATCGGACTCCTGGTGCAAAAGCTGCGTTTCCCCGCAAACGCCAAAACCCGGCCTCGTGGGGCCCGCACCCCATTCGCAGTCCCAACAACCGGAAACCATCTCAAAAAGTCTGTCATACCATCAGGGTCCCAACGCCACTGACGGCACGTCAAACGGACGCTCTGGGTAGAAGTTACAACGGCCCGAAGTCGTAAAATAATAAAATAATATTATTTTATACGACGTTTCTAGCTCCCGGGCCACGATCCCGAACCTTTAAACCCTCGAACCCACACCGGAGGGTTCGCCTCGTCGTTAGGGTCACGTCGCCGCAAACGGCGCGCGAATCCGACTCCCGGAGTGCAAGATACGGGGGTTTAAAGACCCCCCCGTATGCGAAAAATGGCCGGACCGGCCCCTACCGGCCGGTCCGGCCGGCCTGGACCGGCCGCCGGCGCTCCGCCGCGCTCCGCCGAGCGCCGCCAGCGCGCCGCCGCGGACCGCCGAGGGCACCGCGGTGGTCCGTTTTGCGATCCGGAGGCGTCTACGCGACCCTCGGGACCCGATCTACACTGCTACGACTTCAATTTGCAGAAAAACGCAGCAAAAACGGGATCAGAGGTTAAAACTCAAAACCGCCAACCTCGCGGGCGAAACGCCGACGTTCTGCCTCAGATCCGCGCTCCCGAGCTTCCGTTGTGCACTTCTGGAACGTCCGCCGTCGAATTCTGAGCTCGTGGGAACTCCGTTTGCTCGATTCGGCAGAGTGGCGGCGAAGAACGACGAAGAACGATAAAGGGGGGGGGGCTGATATTTATATCAGCGGCCCGCCGGTGCCAAACCGGCCTCGGACCCGACGCCCGATGCGAACAAAAGTAAGGTCACCCCTAGGGTAAACGCGTTGTTCTGAACGCAACGGAGGTCTCAGATTTTCCATCCGAGACTCCGTTCAGAAGTTATTTGAGCCGACGCTCGCACACAAACTTGCCACTTATTTACGGAAACGCCCCTGGTGGCGTTTCTCACCGCAGGCCCGCGCCCGCAAAGATTACCCCCCGCCTAGGGTAAACGACACGTTCCGGACGCAACCGTGCCCTCAAGTTCCCGTTCTGAGCTACCGTTTAGGAGATATCACACCCCCGCCACGTGCATAGTATAAAAAGAACTTAATATTTTTATAAAATTAATTCCGAGCACACCGGGCCTCGGAATCGCACGCCGTCTTCGCGCCTAGCTCTGGAATTATTCATAGAAATATTCCAAAGTCTGACAGGGCCAAAAAACCGAGTCGCTACATCCTCCCCCCCTTAGAACTTTTCGTCCCCGAAAAGCCCTAAGCACACGGGAAGCGACTGGACTCTCAACTGGGTCTCACACACCAGCGAGCTCACCAACAACAACCACTCAGGGTCTTACCAACGCGCTGAACAAAACTCGAGCAAGCAAAAAAAGGAAAGAGTACCGCTAAACAGTGTCTGACAAACTACTACAGTAAGTAGAAAAGACCCAAGGCATACCTCTATCCATCTGTGGTGCCTCTGGGTCAACAGCCTCCAGGGCATGCAGCTGTCCTCGCCCTCGACCACCAGCTCCCTGAGCTAGGCGTGGACCACCTGGGGGTGGGGGTGGTGGCAACTGGTACTTTCTACCACCGCCTCCCGCTGCACCAGCTCCGACGCCACGTCCGACGCCCTGCGGACCTCCTTGCTCAAGACGCTGCCTCTGCCAAGGCGGTCCATCGACCGGCTCCCTCTCAGCAGCACGTCGGGTCGGAAAATCTCTAACAAGATGACCCGACCATTGCAAGCGTAACACCGCCTCTCCTGCGGCTGACCAAAACTGGCCTGCGAGCCCTGTGAGCTCCGAGGCTCAGACCCCCCATCCTGGGGTCGCCTCCTGAAACGTCGGCCACGTCCAGACCCCTGAGTCTGACGTCGGCTACCAGATGCCGATCCGACCGACGAAGTCTCCGCTCTCGAGTGCCCAGCACTAACAGGGGAAAACTGCTCAGCTAGAAAACTCTCCACCACCAACGCTCGCTCCAGCACTCCAGCATAGGTGGGTAGACACAAGGAAACCACACCCTCTCGGATGTCCCTGCGTAAGCCCTGCTCGAAGGTCCGAGCCCTAAAGAACGGGTCTCGAACCATATCCAGGGAGTAGCGCGACAGGTCTGTGAACCTCGCTGAGTACTCCGACACAGTCATGCTCTCCTGACGAAGCTGCAGAAGCTCCTGGATCCGCACTGACCTCAACGTCACCGGATAGAACTCCTCCCTGAAGAGCTGCTCAAACTCTGCCCACGTGAGCGTCTCCTCATCATGGGACTGCGTTACCAAACTCCACCATCGCCCGGCAGAACCATGCAGAAGGCTTGCCGCTAGGACCACCATCTGATCTGGAGGTGTCCTCACTAGGCGGAAAACTCGGGTGACTGCCTCAAGCCAGTCGTCAGCTGCCTCGGGGTCTGGATCACCCCAGAACCTTAGAGGTCGCTGCCTCTGGAACTCGTGTAGCGCACTCAGCCTGCGTGCAACCTCGTCCTGCACCGCCGGCACAACCAGCTACTCGACAGGTGGTGGCTCAACTGGCAGACCACCTGGTGGTGCAACCTCAGAACCTGCGCCCCGCTCCACGGCCACTACACGAGGCGGGTCGTCAACACAATCCTGTTGCGGAACCCTCGCTGGCTGTCGTCGTGGAGGCATCCTGAAATACATTCAAGACACACCACAGTCAAAGATTATATCTGGAGAGCTGACTCAAGAAGGACAAGGAAAAAACAAAAACCCAGTCCTGTATGATGCATGTACCATGATGTCCCCGCGACCAGCATACGAATGTCCCGAGTCGAAAGTCAGGTTATCAGAGTCCTGGTGTATGGATACGTCGGCTGCCGCACCAACACTGGAGTCCCTGGCCTGAAAGCCGAACTCGAAACACCCTAACACTACCGCTATGAAAGCCAAACCAACTCACAGCTAGACCAGCTACGCTCTGAGATCCAAAAGGTGGAACCTCCTTTGATACCACTCTGTCACGACCCAACCCAACGGGGCTCGAGCCACGACTCCCCAAGCCCGCCTCCAATAGGCCAGGGGCTGGCGACCAGCGCCGAGTAGGCTATCACACACATGGGAGGCATTAGCCTAAGGTACTTGTACACACGCACCCACAAACACCTCCATGCAACAGTGCAGAGATATAGAAACTGGAAAGTAAATGCATGCATACACTATCCCACAACCAGAGAGCAACAGCAAAAGCACAAGGGCAAAACAGGGCCCACCAAAAGAAAACTACAAAGCGTGTCCAACCTGCTCTGAAGAAGGGGAAGGCTGCCACAATCAACCACCAGAAAGCTCCCTCGGCACAGCTCTAGTGAACACCCCGGTCAACTCACTCACTAAGCTCCGCCTGCTCCGGGTCGTCCTGGGACTCCGTCAAAAGGCCTGTGGTCTGCACAAGACACAAACATGTGCGGGAAAAGCCCGTGCAGGGGTGAGTATAAACATACTCAGTAGGCACCCCAAAACCCAAGGGAGCAACTGAAAGGCAACAGTCCGCTCAACCCAGCCAGAGGGAACCCAGATGAGAGAGAAACTCCATCTTGTGACCATCCTCAGCTAAACACAACTAGTCAGCTCAGCTCAGCTCAGGTGTATGCCCATACATACACCTTGAACAATCCAGATATACACAGCTCACGCCACAAAGCCACAAGAGGTACCGACCTCATCACCAGCAACTGTCCACAACCAGGAGAGTACACCACGAACACTATCATACCGGATGACACTCATCCGAGAGATACACTCCATCGGGATACTCGCAAACATCACAGACGCTCACCCGAGAGACCATGCTCATCGGATAGCATCACTGAGGAAACATCGCTGAAACAACATAACCACCAAACTCCTCGGAGAGGGGATCGCCACTAGGGTCCGCTAGATGATACCAAGACCCACTCTGGTATACGTAACTCACGGATAGGGGATCACTCCCAGGGTCCGCTGGGGGATACCACGACCCGATCTGGCATACGTAGTTCTCACAGATGGGGGATCACACCCAAGATCCGCTGGGGGATACCACAACCCGGTCTGCATTCGACAGAAGCATCACATTCAGATAGAGGATCATCGTCCATATAAAGATGGTCACGACGATACCGGAACCCTATCTGGGATAACTCGCGATGGAGGGGATCGAACCGACGATGCCATAACCCTACCGAAACCACGCGCTGAGTAGGGGATCACATAACCAATGATACCGCAACCCTACCGACACCAAGCGCTGAGTAGGGGATCGTATAACCAACGATGCCGCAACCCTAATATAAACATCATGCTGAGTAGGGGATCATAAACCCGACGATGCCACAACCCTACTATGCATGACCCACCGCGTAGGGGATCATATTCCCGATGATGCCACAAACCCTACGGGGTTAACCTGCTAGATAGGGGATCGCTGCCCGTGAATAAGTGGTTTAAAATGGGAGAATTACAGTTTCTAACATACTTTATGTCACCGAAGGATGGGGTGTAACATAGATACATTGAATACATTTTTATAAATTAACCTTATATAGTTTTCTCCCAATTTAGTTGTAACACCCCAAGATTTCTGAATATAGTTTCCTATAAAATAAGAATGGTTTCTATAAATTTTCTCACATATATAACTAATTATAAATATTTCATGGAAAATTATATAAATTTTACTAATAATATATATTTATAAAATAAACTATTTTTAAAAAAATATTATACTCAATTATAAATTCATACATAATAGAATTTTCAATAATTAATGTTTTAAAAATGGATATTTTTTATAAATGATGATTTTATTTATAAATTGTATTTTATTTTAAAAACCTAATTTAAAAATTTATGAAAATTGGTTTTTTAAAATGATAATATTTATTCTTTATTTCTTCATTTAAATGTTATAAAATATTTATTTTTTGAGATGAAGGTAACATATTTTATGTTTAAGTGAATAGTGAAAAAATATTAATTTTATTAATATTGAAAATTTTATGACATTGTAATAATGATGAATTAAATTAATTTCTTTATGTAAATTTAATATAAAATATTTATTAATGAAGAAACAAATAATTATAAAAATAGATGTTTAATTTATAAATTTTATTTTAAATTTTTTGGAAAGCTTTGTTATATTTTACCCAAAATGTTTTTTTTATTCAAAATTAGTTTTCAGTACATGTGGATGTTTAATTCAAAAAAATGGATTTCATATTATATATTTTAAATTTATGTTTATATAATAATTTCAATTTGATATATTTATTTAAATTTATGATTAGTAAGATTGATTTAAGTTTATTTAGAAATGGTAAAACTGTTACTTTAAAATATTCATTTCATAATTTTGTTTAAATTTATTTTTATAAAAAAATTATTAAAATATAAAAATATTAATAATTCATAACTTATAAACTAATATAAAAATATTTTAACATTAATTAAATTGAATATAATTACTAACTATTTTTATGAACACATAATGTTAAAAACCCCATTTTTCTAGAAAATAGATATTCTATATATTATATATTTGAATTTAAAAGTAAATTTTATCTTATTTATAAATTTTATTAGATTTTATTTTACTTTGTTTGAGGATAATTAATTCATAATTTTGTTATAATTGTGACTTTATATTTTTAATTAATTAAAAATTACTAGTGGAAAAACAACATAATAAGGTAATCATCAAAATGATTGAATGTAACATTTAGTTACAAAAAATGAGAAATATTTTATAAAATATGTGAAAATGAGGGGTATAGGATTTATTAACCATATCATACAAAAAAATATCATTACCACCATTCACACATTGATCCTTGAATAGTTTTATTCTATCATTGAAGATGTAATCAATATTTACAAAAAAATGCATTTTGTTTACTTATAAAAAAAGATCAATTTATATAATATTCTCAATCTTTTACTTATCCCAATATCATGAAACAAATATTCAATTGTATCAAAAACATCCTTTACCAACATCCTATATGTTTTTTTTCTTTCTAAAATAATATTAAATGTGTACTTATGTTTTTACCCCATATAGAAAATCTAAAGTGATAGGTACTGTAATCAACTGATATCAGTCATTTCATTTCATATTATTCAAATTTAATATGTTCTATAAAATAAATAATTATAATATAATTGTCTTTAATATGATTAAATGATATTATAATTATTGAATATCACTTTATTATCTTCCACTATGACCACTCAAAATAAAGAAAATGTAATCATGTGTATGTACGGAATATAACCTCCCTGAATGGGATCTAATTTTTTCAATTATCTAATAAAATAGATGTTGTTATAAATTAATTTAATTTATAATAATTACTTTTATAACATTAATATTATTATAAAAACATAATATCCAGATTTATATAAGTCACCCCAATAATAAGTAGTCGTAATAAACATAACCATAAAAAATAATCATATCGGGGAACAATTAAAAATTTTATTCCACTTTTGGAAAATATATAAAACTATTTAATTTATTTTAAAAATTTAATAATAAATTAAATAATCATATATAATTATTGACATGTAAATTTTATTTTACAACACTTTTTACCAACATCAATATATCATTGAACATCCAAAAAAATCAACCAAACCATTTTATGAAATCACTTGAATCAAAAACTATTTAATATATTAATAATGTATGATAATATATAGTTAATAAAACATGAAATATATATGTAAATGGATATTAAATATAAAAATTATTATTTATTTTATTATTTATTATGTTAGGCTCAAAAAATAATGAATCAATACACGAGGTAAGTGTTTTTTCATCTCATGTTTTTTTATGCTGAGCTATGATGGGTATTCACCGCTTGTGGCCTCTTATAGTGTATATTTTATCCATGAGTTTAATTTAAAATAAATTTTATTTTAATTAAGTTTAATTAAAAATCCATCCCATTATCTATATTTTTTGTTTTAAATTCTAATAGATAATGATGATGTAGTGTTTTTGGAAACTCAATTCTTGTTCATTGGGTTTTGATTATTCTTCATTAAAACATTTCATATAATACTAATAACATATGATATTTTAATTTATTATTTTGAATTTTCCCATTCAATTATGGTTATTTGAATTTCAACCACATAATAAAAATTTTAAATGTCTCCTTAATAAATAATTTTTATATCCATAATGGATTTTATGAACTCAAATTTTTTTGGAGATTAAATATTTTTCCAAAAAAAAGAATTTTTCGATGTTTGATAATTTATTAAATATCCTATATAAAATGATATTTTCTCTTTTAAAACTTTTTAATGTTCTTTTATTGATGAAACGATTCATTCTAAAAGAATTTCATTATCATTAGAGTTAAAATCATTTAATAAAAAATATCATCTCCTGTGAGGATAGTTTTTCCTTAATTTTTATAGTCATTATTCCCAAATGAATTTCCCATTATTAATTTTAAACCCAAATATGTATTTACTTATTTTAAATTTATATTTCACTTCTCCAAATTTCTATAGAATTCATTAGATAATCATTCATGATTTTTTATTTCAGAAAATATATTTCAGAATATTCTAATGTTTTTCCATCCTTTAAATATCAAATGATTGTTCTTCCACTACATATTATTTTTTACAACTTCTATTTATATTTGATGATATTTTATTGAAAATTATATATATATAGGAAATATGTGAAGTTTTTTTCCACATCCCCATTTTTTAAAATATGTTTTTGTTTTTTTTTTGGTTCCACTATTGAATTTTCCTTTAAAATGTAATATATTTTAAATTTTTTCAATACACATTTTTTAAAAAATGTATTCATAGGTAAAAATAACATTGTAATTTATACCATTAACAACATAATATTAAACTAATTCTTTCACCACTTTACATTTATTTTCTATCAAATTATAAAGGCTTTATTACATTAGAAATGTTTTTTAATGAATCAATATACAAGTTTTATTTTCATCTTTTATGGTTATTAAATTTTGTGTAACATTAATTCACATTACTAATGTTATTTTTTTATACCATGAGGTAATGTTAAAACCCCATATTTAATTCATGTGTTCTTTGTGATGTGATTAATGATTATTTGAAAGTAAAACTCAGATATACGGATGATTTATAATTGGGTTAAAATTTAACAATCAAATGAATTGGTTAATATTATATATCACATGAGTTTTAGAAGGGTGCATTAGTTATATACAAATCCCCTAAGGGTACATATAATGTATCCCCTGATCAAGAGGGTATAAGAGAAGTAACTCAATCACTAGGGGAAAACAGGTAGTAACATAATTGAAATTAGGTATACTGGTAGTATCCCATGTCTAATAGTGTATGACGTTTGTTTCCCAAGTCCAACATAGAACATGGGTGATAGAACCAACCCAATAGGTTACATGGGTTACTATTCATAGACAAAAGTTTTAATAGAATAATCTATAATTGTTTTCTCTACTAGATTGTGATTCCCAATTATTTTTTCTTTTGCATAATTTCTATGATATATACTTATTTTATGCTACCATGGAGTGTGTTATTTATTTAATTTTTTCAAAACTCATGTAAAATGGAATATGTTTGACAATTTAAGATTTGTAGTTAATTCTATATGTTTTTTGTAAAAATATTTCAGATACTTAATTTGTTTTTTGTTTTTTGAGAAACTAGAGATGGAAGACGAATTTTTATTTTATAATGGAATAGAAATGTTATAGTCAAAGGACTACACCATATCACGATTGGTTGTGTAACAAAAAATGTCCAAAAATGGAGGTATAGCTAATTCGTCCTAAACCTACACATGTGGGAGAAATCTCAAACACAAAATGGAACATACCAGGACACCTAGAAATGGTGGAACCATGAAGTTAGTTGAGGTCAAAAATAAATTTATTTGGACTTATAGAATTGTTCCAACCAAAGGGTTGTAACTAAAAAAATAAGGACCATGGTGTAGTGTGGAAACATACATTATTTTAGAAAAAAACCATGATAAAGGCTTATGGAAGTTCAATTGAATGAGAATTATTATATGGTATATAATATATGAAGTTGTTTTGGGTTTGGGAGAAGGTTTAGTTAGGATACATTGTCTCCGTTCTGACCATGATGTAGAGACATGGAATAATTTTTTAATGGATATGTTGGTTTAGAGGTACCCACATCACAAAAAAATAGGATACATTGTTATCCCCATCATTAGGAAATGGTCATGTTGTATACATTTTTTCAACAATGTATAGGCATAACTATGTGATATCAACACATAGGTAAATTATATGGTTTCTATATTGTAGTCATGAAATTTAACATTGAGAGTCCTATTTGGTATAAGGTAATGTTTTGGAATCCTTTTTCCAATATATGGATATTACATTGTAGATGAATCCATTTTATTGTGACAACCTTATGGATTGTAAGGTTCTGACATTTTAGACGGCTTCTGAACATGATAAAAGTGGATCTGGAACAAAATTAGTCTCCACACCATAGTGTGGTTTTCTACAACATAAGAGGTGAAAAAAGTAAGGTGTTATGCCATAGTGAATCTACACCATACACATCAATGGTGGTCCACTCCACTATATATGTATCCACATCACAACTTGATTTTTTATATCTTATAATGCAATAGAGCTAAGGATTGTATCATCTGGAAGATTATTCATGAATAACCGTGGATGCTACCCGAAATTAACATAGGAGTTACTTTGAAAAATCCTAGGTTTAGAGGTACAAGTCCTAATTTGTGGGTTGAAATAAAAAGAGGATCATAGGTTACAGAGAAAACAAACATAGTAATATACATAGAAAATATACGTAGGCACAATAGTTTTAGTTTTTTGAGAGAGGATATCCATAGGTATTTTTTATACTCTTTTATAGATAGTTGAAGGTTAGATAATGTGTTATTGACATAGTATTTTCTTCACTGTAAATTGGAATTTCATTATTGAAGACAAATATAGTTATAATTTCCTAATCATATCATTCGTATGTGTGGGGAATGAATTATCAAATGATATATTAGTGAGTTCCTCAATAATGGAGACCAGTGAGTTCTCTAATTATTTATTATAGTAAACCATAAGGGCTACTGATTATTCTCTATATTAAACCTAAATTATATATATTTTTTATTTGGATCATAGATTAATTTTTAAGGAAGAAACATGGATGTTTCCCTAGTGTAGGTGAGCTATGTAATATCCCTTCTATTATTTACTAATTCTATTTTGCATTGTGGGGATAGAAGAGATAAATAAAGTTATTGTAAAATGTGAGGGAAGAAATCCTTATTTTAAAAATAACTTCCCATAACCTAATTCACCCCATCCTCTTGGGTTATTTTCATTTATTGGATTATAAAAAGTGGTAGTATATTAATGTTTATTATTCATCTCTATTAGAAAAATGATATTTTTTCAATTGTAATTGAATTTCCAATGTTGAAACCAGTAATTTCTATTTTAAAACTATTATATAAAACATTTTACAAGATCCCTAAGCCTTAATGATAAAACTATGGATCAATATGGAATCTCATAAAATGTTGAATGTGGATCTATAATAGAAATAAATAATTATGATTTGAATATGGATTCCAAATCCATCAATTCCATGAGAGTTGCACATTTTAATTACATCATTAAAATAGTAATTTCACACAATACCTCTCAGTATAGGGGTAAAAACATGGAAATATTTATGTACAATAATCAATGGTTAAGGAATCCAAGATACATATTTTAGTGAAAGAGTATATATATTTTAGAATGAATTGAAATGAATTGAATGATTCCTATTTTCAAAATTTAAAAATTCTTTTTGAATATATGTGAGGTCATGGTGCAGTTTTAATATTTGAAATGAGTATAAAGGGAATAATGTGAGGCCTCATTACTCATATAAATTAATATGTTTTATTCCTAGAAGTTAGTATTAAAAAGTGATTTATATTAATAAAATTCATAAAAATATAGTGGAATTTGAAATGAGAAATATATATAATGATTCAATAAAAAAGTAACGTTCCTAATAAGTAGCCTTTAATTCCATGAATAATCTATCGATAATTGAAAATCTAAAATTTAATGATGTTAAAGAGGTCATGTAATTTATTTCAATAAATAAAAAATGAGAAATATATTTCTTTAAGAGAAAGCTTCCCCTTTATAGTTTTAGGTGTTAAAAGGTGTTAAATATTTCCAAAATCATTTCCCAAGAACTATAAAAAAGACAATTGAGAAAACATATCACACAAGAAGATAATAAAATAAGGCTCATAGAACCTACAATATAGGTTATTTAAAGAATATATCTTCTTTCTCAAAAAGATAAAATTTATAGAGTATGTTAGGTAGAAGAAGATAAGAACATAAATGATGAAGGCTTAACGATCGATGGTTTGAATAATCTACGAAATGATAAGAGTGGTGATTAAGAAGAAGTTATTGTTAAAATTGATGATTTTATGGAAGAAAACGAGTCTTGACAAGAAAAAATAGATGTATATAGAACAATAAAAAATAATGGTAGTGTCCTTATAAATAATTAATAGATTTAAATGAAATAATAAAGAGAATAAATGATATATATAGACCCTATAAATGAAAAAATAATTCATATCTACATTTAAAAAAAATATGGAATAATGTTGAAAATTATAGAACAATATAAAATTATTTTTTGGACTATAATAACTATAAAGGTATAGGTGTAGGAAATTTGGTAGCTTTAACCAGAAGATATATAGATGTGGTCGAGATGTAAATATCATAGAATAATTATTTACACCTAAAATAATTACAAAAAATAAATATAAATAGTCTACTAGTAAACAAAATTTAATTCCCTATGAGAGCTTCATATCCAGTCTCCTTGTTTAATAGATCAAAAAATAGAGATAAAAATATGATTATTTGAAAGAATATGGCATCAAATCCTTAGAATAAGATTGATTTAGGAGAAACTAGAAGGGAATCGAACCGTGTGGGCCTGATGAATTTTAATTCTTCAAATGTTATATATAATTACATTGGAATGTTGGCAGATACTTATTATGTGTGATTGATTTATTTGAGGTTCTTTCCGGAGAAAAATAAATATAATATGAAATATTAAATTCTAATTAATCTTTTGAAATTACAAGATATTGTATTGTTTTTATGTCTATGGAAATAAGGAAATCAACTTCACTTACAAAATAAAAAAAATCTGCATGAATACCTCAAATCTAAAAAATGATGAGGATGTAATCATTATCAAAAAGTATAGATGCTCAAGTTAGAATTTTACTTTTTTAATATAAATAAATTGACAAAAGAGTGTGATATTGAAGAATTATAAGATTCACCAAAATCGGAGATGAAATGTAGTTCAAATAAAAATAATATTTATTAAATTTTTTATTAGGGAAATGGAAAATCCATGTTCATGGTTTCTTGATAGTGGATGAACATTACATTTTTCTAGAAACAAAGTACTCATTTTGAACTTCAAGAATTGAAAATATTGAATCATTATATTCTAGAATGACGATAGACTTTTGATTTTTGGATCAATGAAATCAATTATTAGGTATATAGAAAAAGGTTCACAGACACTTCGTTTTTTGGATGAGTAATATTATTCCATGTTTTATCCAATTATGTTACTGTAGAAATGTTTATAGGTCCAATAAAAATTTATTTTCAATAAATGATAAATATGGTTACGTTTTCCATCATAAAAAAACAATCAATATATCTATATTAAAGAAAATAAGTTATTTTATATTTTCCAAAGTAGAGGATATCATTTTTTACAGTAGATGATTTGGACATTTGAGACCAACTTCTTTTCAAAGGTTAGTTATGAGAAATAAAGATAATTATATTACCCATCTCACATATAATCCCACGGAAACATTTTATTCAATAATATGAGAGGATTAATCTAATGATCTATTATTCAGCTTCGTGAAATCATCAAGATAACTTGAGATTATGTATATGGATGTTTATTGGAAGATTTCACCAAAATTAACAAATTGATGATTTTACTATATCATCTTGCTAATTGAATATATAAATATGGATTGTATTATTCCCATCAAACCAATGATCAATGTACATAGGTGAATCTATCTATATTATAGGTGTTTGAAAAGTTGCATTGAGTGAAAATCCAAAAGATTCGGTGTGAATATGTGAAAAAATTCACAAATCATAAAGATGAAGAATGTATTGACAAATATGTATTTCAACATTAGGTACCTTATATTACAATAATATACAAATATTTATTTTGGAATGATGAAATCATATAATTAGTAGTATAGCTTAAAAATATTGACTGAAAAATATCATCTATAATGGTATTGAAAATAAGCATTTTCAACGATGATATACATCTCTGATAGATATTTTCTATTAAAAAATTTATATAGATCACCATATGAAATATTTCATTGAAAGAATCCTACTCACTAAATTTATATGTATTTTTAATAAATCATTTTTTCTTAAAAAGGAATGTTTGGTAAAATTGATTATATGAGATATGGATTCATATTTCTAGATTATTCATCAAAGACAAAAACCTATAATGATTAGAATAAAAGGATTGATAATATTAATAAATCCTTGGATTTTTTAGTGGTTAAAAATGGAATAATTTTCGTTACACATGAGTTGGATTTTCATGGGAATCACAAACATTTTTAATATGAAAGTGATGAATTAGATATACATTAACAGGGAGATCTTGTGTATGAAGGGAAATATGATGAGAACAAATATTATTAATAAATACATGAAATAACTATAGGTTCATGAATACATCCTATAACGGATAAAATCATTGATTGAAACATTATTGGATATCAAATAGCTCTGGTCCAAACAAAAAAGAATAAAGATTCTATAGTACATATATTTCATATCATCGATAGAAAAAATGTCATTTGAAGAGGCTTATAGTTAATAATGTTGGATGAAGTCCATGACTAGGATGATTAATTAAATTGAGAATAAAATTACATGTTATATTCATCCAAGGCCAAGTGATAAGAATTTAAATTTAAAAATGTGGGTGTTCCAACATAAATTAAATAAATATGGAACTGTGATTCAGAATAGAGAACATATTATAGGGAAAATTTATTCATATACTAAATGAATTGATGTTCATGAGAAATATACACCCATTCCATTAAATTAAACAACTTATTTATTTTATTTAATGTAATTTCATAAGTGGTTAAAAATATATCCATTGGATGTTAAATCATCATTTAGAACAGTTGTCATGTTTTGGAATTGTTTATTGAGAAATCCGATGGGTTTTTCATTAATAAAATTTAATTATAGGTTTATTATAAAAAAAATATTTCTAAGGCCTAATGGTGAAAAGTGGTCATGGTGTTAATTTTTTTACCAATTTTGAACAAATATCAATTTTCATATTGGAGGTGTTGATTATAACCTCTACATAAAAATGTACAGTGAATAGAAGTTGATGATGATTGTATCGTTTGAAAACAATTTTTTTTAATTCTAGATGATATACAATGTAATAAATTTTCCTAAAACATGATATGTGAATTGATGATGTCTCAAATTGGGAAAATTTCATTCTTCATTTTCATACATGTAGTTTAGATAATAGATGGGATATTAATCTTAAAAACAAAATATTACAAGGAGGTTTTAAGATGTTTTAAAATGGATGAAACAAAGACCATAAAAATTTTGTAAGATACAAGAATGAAATTTATAAAACATGTGTAGGGTAATAAAGCTGATTTGAATAAGTATTAGTATATTATTAGGTGTTTACCCTACTTAACAGTAACTCAAATGAATATTTTGTATACATTTCATGATTCTCAATTTTTGAGTGATTTTACGGAGATAAACAAAAAATGTGAACATAAATATTCAATATAATAATCATAATATGGACTAAGGGGTTTTCATTGACAATTATTCATAGTATAACTTAGTGGGATTCATCAATGTAGTTTGGGATATTTTATTGAAATCCCATATTTTGTGTTTATTTTTATATTTTGGGTTTTTTTATTTCATTTAAAAAAAGAATAATGATTTCGTATACTTAATTATCATGGTGGCTGAGTACATTTCTTCCACTCAGTAAAGAACAAAATTTTTATGCGTGAAAAAAACATGAAAATGAGGTTGTTGAAGTGATTTCTACCATTCCAATTATGAGTGAAAACATACGTGTTATTAATCATAATAAATAAATATCTAACCTTAAAAACCAAGGAAATTGGGAAAATATTTTATTTTATAATTAAAAATATAGTGTAAAGAGTATTTGGGTTCGAGTAAGTGTCTACTTAGTATTATGGTTCTAATATCTTGAAAAAGGTTCTACCTAAAGTGTTGTTTGAGAAGCATTGTGTTTCCCTAGGAATCCATCTGTTTCCCTGAATTTAATTGACACTCAAATGGAACATCAACTCCCCCATTGTTTGTTTAATAAAAATGGTATGTTTTCTCATAAAATTAATCGGGTTTTCTAACAAAATATTTAGAATATTTTAAACTTTTTATGTAATTTAATGATTTTACAAATGGCGATAAATTGAAGATAATTTTTTATTGATGGAGAAATGAAAATGGAGAGGGGATAATATTTAATTTCAAAATAATGGGATTTTGTTGTTGTTGTATTCTGATGTTGTTGGTGATTGAAATCACTAAATGTGGTTTAAAAAAACTCATTACATTCTTGATTCATACAACTATAATTGAGTCCATGGTATTAGAATTTATTATTACTGAATATTTTATTCAAATATTGAATGTTGTTGGTTGTTTTAAATAATGGTTCATAATACTAATGGCATAGGTTATTGGTAAAAATCCAATTAGTGTTGCATAAGATTTTTTTGTTGACAAAGAGAATAATTAAGAAAAATAATTATCATTGATAAGAATCATAACGTTGTATCCAATGTAATACACTAAAGCTTACTTGGTTGGGATGTAAAATAAATTTCAACCATTGGTTGTCTGGCCATGCCAGATCATCCCTAAAGGTGTGGTAGCAATAGTAACTAATTAGGGGAACCTGCCAAGCAATATTTCTTTGGAGACACCATAATGGTTAGGTTAATGCATCTATATGTTGGCGTACAATCATAGTGGTAGTCCACACCGTAGTGGCGACAACATGGAATACATGGTCCAAGTAACATGGAGACACAATATAGGAGTCTAGGAGTTGACCTTTGTACTCACTTCTGGGAAACCAAATGAAAAAATTATTATATTTTGTAGGTTTCCGTTAGTATCTTATGACAAGGTACATGGTTCCTTTAAGCTATGTTACATCCATCGTGGACATGGTGTAGAGTCTAGGTATAGTTCTCTTGTATCCTCTATAATTTTATAAGCACCCACATTAAAAAATAATAGTATATAACATTTCCCCCCTCTATGGGAAATTCATTTAATCCAAATGCGATAAAAACAACCTAAAATAATGAAAGTGTTATTTTAGAGAGCATATATATTCAATGTTTTCTAATCCATTTCTAGGATTTGCAACATAGAGATTCATATTTTGGAAGAACCAGTGGTTTGTAGACACCCTCTCATATAGAAGGATTCACAATATTATATGATTCTATGAAGTATCTAGTTCATTTTGGAATTGTTAAGGTTGGGTATTATTGAATTTTGTAGTGCATGATGAAAATTAATTTCATCAAATGGAATCATCCATGTCGTATTGTTGTTTTCTATAACGCAAAATATGAAAATTAATTTTCATTACTCCATAGTTCCTCCACACCATGAAATGGCTAGGTGTGTCGAAACTATAGAATATGTGTCCACAACACATGATGAATATTAATATTTTAAAGGAAATGGAATTAATTATTGTAACTTTTAATGTTAATTAATCATTAATAGTGATTGGTTCACCAAATTAACACTTGGGACCCGTCATACAATCCTGCCAAAATATGGTTTTATCATATTCAATGGTTTGGCATATAAATAAGATTATATGATATCATGAAAAAATATTGATCAATATATATGTATAAAAATTCACATGAAGTGAAGTGATTTTTTTAATGTTTTCTCAAGGTATTGTTCAATATATCAACTATATTGTTGAAGGTTATAGAATTTGTTCTTCAATGAGAATCATCACAAATATAAATCTTGATTTATTCACTAAAGATAAACACAATTGTTGGGGCATGATCATGGAATTATTATATATGAATATAGAATATTCAAATGATAAATTAGGGAGTTCCTATATGAACAAAAAAAGATTATGTTTTGGTAGTGAACTAGAATATTTAGTGGTGTTGTTCCAAATTGTACTTTAAGTAGTGATATTTTACTAAATTTGTTTCATGGGTTCACGTTCACACATTCTCCTTGGATGTATCTATGTAGGGGAGAACCATATAAAATAACTTATCTTATTTATAGAATTCATCTGTAATTATTGTGAAATGAAGATAGATATAAAATTATTCCACAAGGTGATAGAAAAAGATCTTAATAAGAAGATAAATCATATAACATGATTTACCCCCTATCAGGGTGTTATCATATGTAAAATTCTTTTAATTTGTTATTTTTGAAAAGTTGTTTTTTCAATGATAATTCAAATTGATATTTCTCCTATTATGTGGATTCTCATATGCATTTGATCTAAGAATAGATGAAATATTGGTTTGGGGTTTCCTTTAATAAGAGTTTGAGATCACACATTTCCTACTATTATATTTCATGTATTATGAATATTTTAACAACATTATATTAGTCTACAATAGTGTCTATCATAGACTAATTATGCTTAAATGTTTTCATGTGTCATTAAACAAAATTCATCTATGTCTAATAATAAATGAAATCAAACCATCATTTTATGGGATTTTATGATTAATTGTGAAATTTAAATTTTTACATATTAAAATAATGTTAATGAATTATAACTTTATCTCACATTTGATGACATCTAATTTTAAATAATGTGTTTTTTGTAATGAATATGGGAGTGTGGGTCTAGGTAACCTCAGTTTTCATGATATAATGTTTTAGTTATATTTTTAGAAATAGTTTATTTTTTGGGAAATAAGATGATACATCTTTTGAATATATTATATGAATATGTATAAGGTAAATTTATAATTATATGACAACATCTTATAAATTCTGTAATGTTTTGAGTATGTGGTATTCTATGAAATTGCATCCCTATCTAGATACTAGAATTTTAATTCTTCTCCAGAAAAGACTCACTAATGGGTAATCTCTTTAAAATAGGCTAGTTGTTTATCAACTCTATATTCAGGTTTTTTGTGAAAAGTGGGCGTATGAATTCAAAAATGGGTATAAATTACATGGCGATATGTATGGATTAATTAATATTCTATTTATGAACCATAATAAAGGATTATATTAAATTTTATAATGTAATATATATAATATAATAAAAAAGAGAAAATTATAAAATGTTCCTAGATAACCTAGTATAATAAAATATGTTTATATGATGATTTATGTGTGGCGTAATTTTTCTAAAAATATTATTTTTTGAAATGAAGGTATCATTAGAGAAGATATCACAAGATTTAGCATTCATATTCATATTATCATTTACAATGATGTTATTAATACTATTATTATCATTTTTTTGAGTATATTGATATAAATGTTATCATGAAAATTATTTTGTGGAATTCATATATCTAGAAACTCATAATACATATAAAGAGTGGGATATTTGGAATAAAATATTGAAAATCATAATGTATTGATATTAAGAGGGTAATGTTATGATATATAGTATTCCCTTAAATTAATTGTTCAAATCCCATAATAATAAAAATCTCGAGTTATCAATATCATTAAAATACCATTTACCATTGTAATTGGAGAATGATAATTGAAATTGGGATCACTGAATAAAATTTATAGCAAGATTTAAGCACCATATGATTTCATAATATATCTTCTTTTTAATATAATTAATATTGATATATTGTTCAACATAGAAAACCAAACTAAAATGAAACAAGAAATATTATATTAATATAATTAATTTCATTTATGAATATTTAGACCTCTATTGAATAAGAATATTATATTAAACATGGAATAAATATATAATATGTATAAGAAAACCTAATTTTTAAAAAGGATATTTTTTAATAAAAGTTTTTTTTGTTTAAATATATTATTTTCATTAATAATATAAATATATAAATTTTCATTATTTAATTTCATAAAAATGAATTAATTTTTGATTTTATCATGTAAGAAATTTTTTTGGATGAATTTTTGTTGCATTCAAAAAAATAATTGATTTTTAGTATAATAATGAAAGAAATAATACTTTTTTTATTCATTCACATTACTATTTTGAAATTATATTCATTTAATAATTCATTAAAGTATTATGATTTTTTTATTGAAAAAATATATTCATAATGTAAAATACATAAATTGAAGTCACTACATCAAAAATTTCCTAGAAACATAATAAAAAATATATACTAAAACAAATTGTTATTAAAAAAAATTATTTTCATCACTTATTAATATTAAAACAAAAACAATTTCATATTTTAGATCATCATGATAGTATTGTGTAATATTTTACCTTCAATTTTTATGCATAAAAGTTTAATTATGATGAATAATTTTAATTTATCTGATATTGATAAAACTATTATTTTGAAAGTATTGTTTCAAAAAGGTTTTTTAATTTTGTCAAATCAAATAAATTAATTTATTTAATAAATTAAAATAATGAAATGTTGGATATTATATATAAATTTTTTATCACCTATATATATGGGGATTGATTTAAAATAACATTAAGAACACTGAATAGTAACAATTTTTTTTATATAAAATAGTTTTTCCAGATAAAAAAATTTAATGTAGAAGATAATTTTATCATATTTATTAATTGGTTTATATAATAAGGTTATTTAATATAGGTTCAAATCATCATAATGTTTTTATAATTTTCACCATATATTTTCTTATAAAATATAATTTTATATCGTAAACCTATTTTGCAAGTGTGAAACCAAAATGGTAAAATGTAAAAATATTGTTTTATAAACTCTGGTTATATAAGAACTGAGTAAAAATTTAATTATAGGTTTATTATAAAAAAATATTTCTAAGGGCTCATGAAGAAAAATGGTAATTGTGTTAATGAATTTTCCAATGTTTTACAAATCTCAATTTTCATATTGGAGGTGTTGATTATAACCTCTATATTAAAATGTACAGTGAATAGAAGTTTATGATGATTGTATCTTTTGAAAAAAATATTTTTTAAGTATAGATGATATATAATGTAATAAATTTTCCAAACACATGATATGTGAATTTATTATATCTCAAATTGGGTAAATTTCATTCTTCCTTGTCATACATGTAGTTCAGATAATATATGGGATATTAATCTTAAGAACCAAATATTACAAGGTGGTTTTAAGATGTTTTAATAAGGTTGAAACAAAGACCATAAAATTTTTGAAATATACATGAATGAAATTTATAAAACATGTTTAGGGTAATAAGGTTTATGTGAAAAAGTATTAGTATATTATTGGGTGTTTACCCTACTTAACAGTAACTCAAATGAATATTTTTTTATACTTTTCATGATTCTCATTTTTAAAGTTATTTCAAGGAAATCAAAAAAACAAATGTGAACATAAATATTCAATATATTAATAATAACATAGACTAAGGAGTTTTCATTGACAATTATTCATAGTATTACTTATTGGGATTCATCAACGTAGATTGGGATATTTTATTAAATGGCATAAATCCCAGATTTTGTGTTTATTTTTATATTTTGGGTTTGTTTATTTCTTTTAAAAAAAGAATAATGATTTCGTATACTTCAATATCATGGTGTCTGATTAAATTTCCTCCACCCAATAAAGATCACAATTCTTATTGGTGAAAAAAACATCAACTTGAGGTTGTTTAAGTGATTTCAATCATTCCAATTATGAGTGAAAACATACAATTTATCAATCATAATAAATAAATATCTAACCTAAAAAATAAAGGAAATTGGGAAAATATTTTATTTTATAATTTAAAATATAGTGTAAAGAGTATTTGGATTCGAGTAAGTTTCTACAGAGTATAATTTTTCTAATATCTTGAAAAAGGTTCTACCTAATGCTGAGTTTGAGACGCATTGTGTTTCCCTTGGAATCCATATGTTTACCTGAATATAAGTGACACTAAAATGGAACTTCAACTCACCCATTGTTTGTTTAATAAAAATGATATGTTTTCTCATAAAATTAATGGTTTTTTCTAATAAAATATTTAAAATATTTTAGACTAGTTATGTAATTTAATGATTTTAGAAATCGGGAGAAATTGCCAATAATGTATTGATAGAAGGAGAACTGAAAATGGAGAGGGGATAATGTTTAATTACAAAATCATGGGATTTTTTTGTTTTTGTATTCTAACGTTGTTGGTGATTGAAATTACTTAATGTTGTTAGAAAAAAAATTCATTAAATTGTGGATTCATACACCTATAATTGAGGCCATGGTATTAGTATTGACTATTAGTGGATATTTGATTCAAATATTGAATGTTGTTGGAGATTTTAAATAATGGTTCATAAGAAAAATGGGGTAGGTTATTGGTAAAAATACAATTAGTGATGCATAATATTTTTTTGATGACAAAGAGAATAATTATGAAAAATTACTATCATTGATAAGAATCATAACATTGTAGCCAATGTACTACACTAAAGCTTAGTTGGTTGGGCTGTAAAATAAATGTCAACCATTGGTTGTCAGCCCATGATAGATCAACCCTATAGGTATGGAAGAAAGATAAACTAATTAGGGGAACCTACCAAGATATATTTCTTGGGTGACACCATAATGGTTAGGTTAAAGCATCTATATATTGGCGTAAAATAATAGTGGTGGTCCACACTGTAGTGGCGACAACATGGAATACATGGTGCGGGTAACATGGAGACACAATGGAGGAGTCTAGTAGTGGACCTTTATACTCACTTCTGGGAATCCAAAAGAATAAATTATTATATTTTGTAGGTTTTCATTACTATCTTAGGACAAGGTACATGGTTTTTTAAGCTATGTCACATCCATATTGGCCTTGGTGTAGAGTCTAGGTATAGTTCTTTTGTATCCTCTATAATTTTAGAAGCACCCACATTAAAAAATAATACTATATAACATTTTCCCCTTCTATGGGAAATTTATGTAATCCAAATGCGATAAAAACAACCTAAAATAATGAAAATGTTATTTTAGGGGGCATATATATTAATTGTTTTCTACTCCATTTCTTGGCTTTGCAACATAGAGATTCATATTTTGGAAGAACAAATGGTTTTGGGATACCCTCTCATATATAAGGATTCACAATAATATATGAGTCTATGATGTAGCTAGTTCATTTTTGAATCGTTAAAGATGGGTATTATGGAATTTTGTAGAGTATGATGAAAAATAATTTTATCAAATGGAATCATCCATGTCGTTTTATAGTTTTCCATAATGCAAAATATGAAAATTAATTTGCATTACTCCATAGTTCCTCCACACAATGAAATGGCTAGGTGTGTCGAAACTATAGAATATGTGTCCACACCACATGAAGATTATTAATCTTTTGAAGGAAATTGAATTAATTATTGTAACATTTGAATGTTAATAAATCATTAATAGTGATTTGTTCCCCAAATTAACACTTGGGACACGTCAAATAATCCTGCCAAAATATGGAACTATCATAATCAATGGTTTTTCATATAAATAAGATTATATGTTATTGTGAAACAATATTGATCAATATATATGTATAAAAATCCATATTAAGTGAAGATAATTTTTTTTAAAAATATTTTCTCTAGGTATTGTTCAATATATCAACTAAATTGTTGATGGTTATAGAATTTTTTCTTCAATGATAATCATCACAACTATAAATTATAATTTATTCACTAAATAGAAACATGATTGTTGGGGCATGATCATGGAATTATTATATATGAATATGGAATATTCAAATGATGAATTAGTGAGTTCTTATATGAACAAAAAATATTATGTTTTGGTATTGAACTAGAATATTCAGTGGTTTTTTTCCATGTTGTACTTTAAGTAGTGATATTTTACTACATTTGTTACATGGGTTCACTTCCACACATTATCCTAGGATGTATCATCATTTGGGAGAACCATCTAAAATAACTTATGTTATTTATAGATTTCATCTCTCATTATTGAGAAATGAAGATAGATGTGAAAGTATTCAACAAGGTAAGAGAAAAAGATCTTAATAAGAAAATAAATCATATAACATGATTTACCCCCTATTGGGGTGTTATCATATATAAAATTATTTTAATTTGGTCTTTTTGAATTTTTTTTTCAATGAATATTTAAAATGATATTTCTCCTATTTAGTGGATTATCATATTGCATTGATCTAAGCGTATATAAAATATTGTTTTGGGGTTTCCTTTAATAACTATTTGAGATCACACATTTCCTACGATTATATTTCATGTATTATGAATATTTTAATAACATTATATTATTCTACAATAGTTTCTATCATGGACCAATTATGCGTAAATTTTTACATGTGTCATTAAAAAAAATTCATCTATGTCTAATAATAAATGAAATCAAACCATCATTTTATGGGATTTCTTGATTAATTGTGAAATGTAAATATTTACATATTAAAATATTGTTACCTAATGATTAATTTTTCTCACATTTGATAAAATCTAATTTTAAATAATGTGTTTCTTGTAAAGAATATGGGAGTGTAGGTCTGGGGCACCTCAGTTTTCATGATATAATGTTTTAGTTATATTTTTAGAAATAGTATATTTTTTGGGAAATAAGATGATACATCTTTTGAAAATATTATATGAATAAGTATAAGGTAAATGTATAATTATATGAAAATATCTTATAAATTCTATATTTTTTTGAGTATGTGGTATTCTATGAAATTTCATCCCTATCTGGATACTAGACTTTTAATGCTTCTCCAGAAAAGACTCACTAATGGGTAATCTCTTTAAAATAGGCTATTTGTTTATCAACTCTATATTCATGTTTTTTATGAAAAGTGGGCCTATGAATTAAAAAATGGGTATAAAATACATAGTGATATGTATGGAATAATTCATAATCTTTTTATGATCCATAATGAATTATTATATTATATTTTCTAATGTAATATATATAATATAATAAAAACGAAAAAAATTAGAAAATGTTCCTAGATAACCTCGGATAATAAAATATGGTTATAGGATGATCCATGTGTGGCATAATTAGTATAAAAATATTAATGTTTGAAATAAAGGTATCGTTAGGGAAGATATCACAAGAATTAACATTAATATTAATATTATCATTTACAATGATGTTATTAATACTATTATTGTCAATTTTTTTGATTATATTGATAGAAATGGTATCACAAAAATTATTTTGTGGAATTCATAAATCTAGAAACTCATAATAGAGATAAAGAGTGCGATATTTGGAATAAAATATTGAAAATCATAATATATTCATATTAAGAGGGTAATGCTATGATACCTAGTATTCCTTAAAAATAATTGTTCAAATCCCATATTAATAAAAATATCGAGTTATCAATATCTTTTATATACAATTTTCCATTGTAATTGGTGAATGATAATTGAAATTGTGATCACTGAATAGAATTTATAGAGAGATTTAAGAACCATATGATTTCGTAATATATCTTCTTTTTTATAAAATTAATATTAATATATTGTTCAATATATAAAACCAAACTAAAATGGAACAAGAAATATTTGATTAATATAAATAATTTAATTTAGAAATAATTAGACCTCTATTAATTAAATATATTATATTAAACATGGAATAAATATATAATATGTATAAGAAAAACTAATTTCATCAAAGGGTATTTTTTAGTAAAATAATTTTTTTGTTTAAATATTTTATTTTCATTTAAAATATAAATATATAAATATTCATTTTTTAATTTCATAAAAATGAATTCATTTTTGATTTTATCATTTAAGAAATATTTTTGGATGAATTTTTGTGGCATTAAGAAAAATAATTGATTTTTAGTAAAATAATGAACAAAATAATAATTTGTTTATTCATTAACTTTACTATTTTGAAATTATAATCATATAATAATTGATCAAACTATTATGGAAATATTTTTATTTAAAAAATATATTCATAATGTAAAATACATAAATTGAAGACACTATATCAAAAATTTCCTAGAAACATAATAAAAAATAAATACTAAAACCAATTTTCATTAAAAAAATTATTTTCATCAATTATTAATATTAAAACCTAAACAATTTCATATTTTATATCATCATGATAAAATTGTGTAATATTTTTCCTTTAATTTTTATGAATAAAAGTATAATTATGATGAATATTTTTAATTTATCTGATAATGATAAAACTATTATTTTAGAAGTATTGTTTCAAAAAGGTTTTTTAATTTTTTCAAATCAAATAAATTAATGTATTTAATAAAATAAAATAATGTAATTTTGGATATTATATATAAAATTTTAAACACATATATAGATGTGTATTGATTTATAATATCATTAATAACATTGAATAGTAAAAAAAATTCTAAAAAATAGTGTTTCCACATAAAAAAAATTTAATGTAAAATATAATTTTATCATATTTAGAAATTGGTTTATATAATAAGGTGATTTAATTTTAGTTCAAATCATCATAATGTGTTCATAATTTTCACCATATATTTTTTATAAAATATAATTTTATACGGTAAAATTCTTTTGCAAGTGTGAAACCAAAATGGTAAAATGTAAAAATCTAGTTTTGGAAACTCAGGATATATAAGAAATGAGTAAAAATTGATTTGTATATATTTATAAAGTGTATTTCACCTAAAAAATCATTATTTCAATAATTTATCTATTTACCTTTTAATAGTGTCATTACATCAATAAAAAGTATTGGGTGCGTAAAAAAATTAAATTTTATTCACATATTAAAGGATATAACCACCCCCACATTTCTCCATCAATAAAACCCCATTATCTCCATGAAAACATACAATAGACTCACCTAAAACCTATACCCATGGAGAATAATCTTTGGCCTTTCGTTTGGACTAATAAAGGAGGGATTATTTTTATCCCCAGGGGATAACATACAATGTAAGAGGTAACTCTATAAACCAATTAGTATTAATTATAATATTCGTCTTAATCATAAATCTATTATATATATGAAATAATTATGAAATCAGTAATTTTTTAATATTTTACGGATATTATACTAATTAAATATCACTTATATGCTTTTCCCCATCATCATTAAAAATATTGATGATGTCATAATGATTACATGAAGGATATAGCTTCTATGCATAGAGTTTTCTATTTTCTCATTACCTCATATCATATTTGAAACAAAAATGATTTTAATAAATGAAAATTATACCTATTAAAATATTATTATTATGAAATTTAATTTTTTATTATCAATATGTGATGTAATAAATAAATGATAAAATTAAAGTCAACCTTTTAAAATAAAAAAAACAATCTTGCTTTATTAATTTGTGTCTATATTAATAAAGAATACGAACCTATAAATATTTTTTTCTAATAGAGTAATAAAGGATATAAAAATATGAAATTTTTTATATTATGAATCTATTTTACGACAACCTGGACATTAATCATTATAAAATGTTTTCATTGAAATTTTTTAAACCATCCAAAGAAACTGAAATAGAAAATAACTATTCTAAAAATTAATAATATATAAAAATAAATATTCATTAAAATATGAAATATATATATTTAAATGTTATTTTAAATCTTTCTAATAAATATAATATGATTATTTTCAATGTTGTACACAAATGAATTTTTTTTATGACCCATGTTAAGTGTATTCGCATCTCAGTTTAGATTCACTGAGATGTGATTCATATTAACCAATTTTATTATATTTTTATAATATATAGTATACAAGGATTTATTTTAAAATTATATTTCATTAATTATATGTTAATTATAAATATATCCCATGTTATTAATTTATTGATTTCTAATAAGAAATATAACTTTATTGTAATGGCTTTGGGAAACTCAATTTCAAATCATTTATATATAATTGTTACTTTTGAAAAAATAAAATATAATAATATGGGAACATAATTATATTTATTTTTACATTGTATTTAATCTTTTAATGAATATTTTATTATTTAGAACATAAATTCCTTTCAAAATTATCTCACTTCTAGAGGTATTTTATCCAAAAGTAATTTCATTAACTGATATTTCATATCATCGAGTTAAAAGTTTATTCCTAGATAATCTTTCTTCCAAAATATATGATTTATTCTATTTTAAATTTTATATCATATCTATTTTTTTCTAAAGGAAAAATATTTATTTTATCTCAAATATGGTATCTTAATGAATTTCATTCAAATCTATTTGCAATAATTTCAAGAAAAGAATCCATTTTTTTAAACACCATGATCCATCCATTACCATATAAATTATTCCAAAAATTGATTCCATAAACTATTTTCCATTATTATTTTAAAATCGAAATATCTTTTTTACTCATGTTTCCATCACATTTACATTATCTTTTCCAAAAAAAAATTTGGTTACTCAATTTATTATGTGTGTTTAAAAAATGTTATATCAAAATATCAAAATGGTTTTAAATCCATTAAAATCATAGTTTTTATATTCCACTAAATATTGTTTTTTTATAACTGTAATTTATTTTCAAAATAAATGATATTGATCAATTTTTTCAACATCTTTTGTCATGATTATTTCAATTAATATTTTTTTAAATATTATAATGTTCATTGATATTCTATAATACTGAAATTAATTATTGAATGAAAATTATTTAATATGTATTACCATAAAATTTTCAAAATTAACTTTTCATTTTGACCTAATATTAATCTACCATAAAAAAGAAAAAATAATTTCAGAACTTTTTTTATTTCACAAACATTTTTACTTTATCATTGAAGGCTTCAATTCCAAGGAAATTATTTTTCGTCATTCAACCATTAATTGTTTTAACAATGTAAGTATTTTTGTAGACTAATTTAAATTTATCAAAAATTTACATAATTGGGGAAATTTTTTTATTGCCATCTTGTATTGTTATAAAAATCATTTTCATCAGTGGTCATTCTATGATATAATGAAGGATTATTTTTATGATTCACATATATGTACTACTAAATTGATGGTTGGGATATTATATGTCCCTCCAATGAATATGTAATGGTTTTATTTCACATAGTTGTAAAGGGTTCAACGGATGAATCCAGAGGAAAATAGTGCAAATGGTTTTTCCCATTAGATCATTATGGTACACAGGTAGTGGACCATGATCCAGAAGGTTCATGGGTAGTATCATATTCCCAATAAGGTATTCTGGTAGTATCTCAAGACTAATAGGGTCTATTGGTGGTGGTTTAAGCCCAAGAGGGTACACGTGTAGTAACCCAATATTTAGAGGTTCCACATGATATTCCCCAATCATGAGAGGGAACAACAGTTTTCAGCTAAATAACACTATGTTTTGATAGACATGAAACATTAATTAAACCAAAAGGTTATGATTTTCTATGATTTATTTTATTCCACATTTCGGTATATTGTAATTATGTTATACTAAAATACATAATGATAATTATCTTATGGTTTTTACATTTGTATGATATGGTATATATTTAATTAATTCAATCTATAAGACATTAATCTATATCATGTTGATAAATATTGTTATTTTTTGTTCTTTTTATTAATTTGCTTCTCATATTTCCATTATATTTAGTGTTCCCTTGATCTACCAATTGATGAAATTTTTTATTTTTTCATTTATGGAGCATTTGAGATCATGAAATTATTACGCTTCCATTCCACCTGTTATTTGGATTATTCTATCATTTGAGAGGAACATTGGTAAGTCATGTGAAGATTAATTAAGGGGAAATGTTCACATCTTTCATTAAATTTTATAATTATATAACAAGTCCACTAAACCATTCATTCATGTGATTCTATGATAATTTATGAATTTTAATGTTTTAATTATTAAAATTAAATACACTGAATATAATTTTTTCTCACATTATAAATGTTAAAATGTTCAATGTATTGTCTTATTATATAATAAAAAATTATGATTTTTGGTTTTTTAGATATGTAGGGTATATAATGTAAAGAGGCTCTATTTGAAGGTTTGTTTCATTATTAAAATTAAAAAGATATGGTTACATAGTGCATCAGGTTACAATATATAACACTAAGTTAAGGTTCTAAGACATTACCTTCATGATGAATTTATATTCATGGGTCATAGGTTTCCCCATAGAGTTCTTAACGACCAAAAGTTTCTTCTATCGATTTTGGGGTAGTTGTAGTGTAGAGCATTAGGTTACACTGTATCCCGATAATTAATGTATATAATTTATAATTGATTAATATTTCATTGTGGAAGATCAGTAACATAATGGATTCTTCTGTGGATATTGGTGATGTGTCCTCTTCTTTTATACTATATTTTTTCCAAAAACAAAAACCATGGTTCTATGGATGAAATAGATATTCCTTTTTCATATATTTTCAAAAAAATATATTAATTTGGTCCCACTATTGTAGACCTCTTATTATCACCCTTATCTATGAATCAATTAGTGACCTAAATTCAAATTTCACTTGTCCTCAAATCCCTATTTCAAATTTTAAAACCCTAATCTTTTAGAAATCGATTGATTGATAATAATTTTTTTATATTCTCTATTAATTATTTCAACATACCTTCACTCATACTATATATTATGGTCGTTTTTTAATTTTTAATACTATAAATTCAATATTTCTTGATGATATATGATTCACAGTACGATTATATCCATAATCATCTTAGGAGAGTTGATATGGAGATCTTCACCTTTTCTTCTATTCACAATAGATGAATGTTTAATTATCCATATCGAATTATGGAATTCTTGATTTTTTTTCTCCAAGTGTTAGATATATGTTATTTAAATTTATTGGGTAGTAACAGAATAATATATTTCAAAAAACAATTATTAAAATTTATGTAGAATAAAATGTAAAATGGGGTGTAGTGGTTTCATGTTTCTTGTGTTATTTGTATTACCCTATATGTCTTATTAATTAAATAAAATTTATTATTTTTAATATTTATATTTATAGAATTTATTATAGTCTTGTATTTTTTAAACAACATTAATTGTGTAATATGATTTTAATTTAAATTTATAATACTTAATTAATTTTATGATATTCCTTGAGAACTATTGAACATAACAAAATATCATGAGAATGTGTAGTGATTATTGTCTCTATTTTTAGTTACTTGATAATATGATTATTTTTCATAAATACAACTAATAATAAATTTGATAATTATATGTGGTAATCAGTTTTTTTATATTATAAAATATATGGGGCTTCATGGACCCCATATTGTTTTTTTGGAGTACTTTATACCATGGTGTTATAAACATTGTTTATGCTAACGTTTTTATAATGAAAAAAATTATCTCTTTTGATGTACTTTTCATATTATGAACCCTTTGATTGAATTATTTTGGAACTATTATTGTTGAGAAATTAATAATTTATGATTAAATGTTTTTTATATTGACGCTTTCATGTTTTTGGTTGTTGATATGAAGTGGATGTATTGATAAATTAAATATGCTTACTATTGGGATTTTTCATTTCTAGATAGATCTATTGCGATATTGATAGTTTCTTGGTCAATGTTAATAGTAGGTATATCATGATTTTTTATTTATGTGTGTCTATTGTTTATTGAAAATATTGACATCCAATGATGAACAATAAGAATCCTAGAGACTATGATTACATCATCATTTTTTTCTTTTTCATACCCAGTCCAAGTGTACCAGAATTTTTTAATATAAAATTATTTATAAATAAATTCATGGGATTGGGATTTGATTATAGTGGTAATGAAATATTAAATTATAACCACTTAAAATTTTTATTAAAAATTACAGACTGACTTGAGGACCAAAGTTCAACAACCTGCCTCTAATACCTTTTTGTCACGAACTATCCTAGGCACCCTAGTGACCCCGTCACGAAGATTGACCTAACAAAGCATAATAGGTGGTCCCGATCACCAGGGGCTGGTGACTAGATATTGACATCATACAACATGCATGTGGGATAAATTTTCCACAAAACATAAGGGATGGATGAAAATAAAGTCAGTATTCCTACCGAAGAAACTCCAATAGGAGTACTGTAATAGATGTCAAAAAGCCACTAAATCACAATGTGCTATAACTCAAGTAAAAAAAAGAGAAAAACACCCTAGGATTCTACGGAAACACGTCACCACATCCATGTTTCAACTATTTGATCCACCTCTAATTGATCCTTTCACCATACTTGAACCAAGAATGGGATAATCAAAAAAACCCATGAAGGAACATGTCGGGATTGAGCTAAAAATCTTAGTAGGGTCTCGCCATGGATTTCATAAGAGTTTCTAAATATGAATTAACCAAAATTATGATTTAAATTTCATAATAAAAAGGTTTTTAATTTAAAATATTATTTTTTTAAAAAAACATGAAATAGAGATAAAATGATGGAAAATACATTAATAAAAGGATTTACATGTAATGGAATATTTAAAAAACAATTGAATAAATTAAATTCTTATATAAAACAAATTTTGATATTTAAATAGGCATGTAATGATATTTTAAAACATTTTGATACATTTATATGTCAAATATAAATAACAATAAAGAAACATGGTCATCTTAATAAAAGAGTCGATAGTATTTCCAACAATAAAACTCTACACTCTCAATGTGATCTCAGAAATATGTGTATACAGACATCCCCATGACACTTTCCAGATGTGACTCATCGCCCTCTCATCGAGGATGTGACCCACCTCATGTATGTTTTAGAATGTTGTTATAGAATAGAGTGTGTCCAAATAACTCACCAACTACCTATGACATGCAAGTGCTGCTAATCAATCACTGATGGACAAATTATTCTAAGTGTGATCAAAATAAAATTAAATCCAATTCATCAATTTTAATTCTCATTTTTTATTTATATCAAAAATGGGTTTTAATAAAAAAAACATATCTCTTTAATAAGATAAAACCACTCATTTTCTATTAAAACATTTTATGAAATTTTCAGAAGCTTGGAATCCAATAAAAACCAATTGCATCAATTTTCACAAGGTATGTCCATAATTAAATTCAAAATTTTAATTTGAAGTCATTTCCATTAAATATACATTTCATTTTTCAAAATTAAATTCAATTATTTAATTGATATGATTTACATCAAATACCCAATTTAAATTAAAAAATTTAAATTGACCAATTACCTTAGAGGCACAACAATTAAAATGGAAATAGGGGGTATCTGAATTTACATGCCAAAACCATTTCAAACCACCAAATTCATGGATATTGGGTTTCATCGAGTCAATTGAAATAAATTCTGAGCAACTGAATAGAAATTAACAGTTGAAATAAGTCAAGAAATACTAGGTTAATCAATTTGGTAAATCAGAATGGAAGCACATACCCTTTTCCTAAGAAAAAACACTCCATAGATATTTAATAATTCAGAATGGGCTCAATTTTTTCTTTCACGTGTTTTTAAAGTAAATAATAGTGTTTTATGGATTGGTGGGGAGTTATATTTGATTGTATCAATTTTAATATATATATATATATATATATATATAAATATTCATGGAGAGGTTATTTTTGTGTTTGTGTTGAAAATTATTTGGTTAGATAGATGTAATAGTAGTGAAGCAAAATCCTTTTAGATGATATTTTAATAAGATATGATATCTTATGATAATTTGAGAATGAGGTCATCTCCATTTCAATAGTAAAAATATATATTATTCCTTGGTGATATTGTCATGTGAGGTATTGAAAATATAGTCCTATTTCATAATTTGATTATTATGAATTCATATGCAATATTTTGACATTTAATAGCCCATTTCGATATGTTAAATATTTTATTTATTAATATATGTGTGATAAAATGTGTTGTGAGATAATTATTTTATACAGATGTCTTAATTAAACAAGATCTTGAAGTGATATACAGATGTCTTGTATATGAATGTAGTGGTGGAAAATGTTCTAATATTTAGATCTATATTTGTAGGCTACCCACAACAATTATTTGAAAGTATTGTATTAGGTATATATTCATGAAACTATTTTATCATTGATATCATTCCACTATGTTCATTATATGTAATGTCCTTTATTATTTATTTTTCATGACTTGATGGAAGGTAAAAAAAATTTTAAAGACTAATTTATTAATAATTAATGATATGTATATATATTAAATATATTATGTATATTTTCCATTTTTTCATATAATATAGTGGTATAATTCCTCAAATTCATATGTATACAACATGTGAATACATTCAACTAGCCCATATAAGAATTTAGGTGTTCATGGAGTGGTACTCATGGCCATGTAATTGAATCAAAAGGCGTCCAATTGGGTTCTGTCACGTCACACTGTCTTCTTATATCCAAATATAATCAAATATCATATTCCTTAAATAAAAAAATCCAAAATGTTATGTTTTGAAATTTTATATTAGTGGGAAAAAAAATATCAAAGAACAAAATATATTGAAGATCCCCCACTATAAATATTCCTTCTATCCATTGAATTATTAATGGAAATCCATATTAATATTGATAAAATCCATAAAAATAAATGATAACTGATTATACTATTTCAAAATTTAATTTTACGTGTTTAATGATTGAAAATTTAAGAATATATAGTATTTTAAAAATTGGATAAATATTTTTACCCATCTCATAGTTTTCACATACAAAACATTAATATATTGTTCCTAATTTTATAAATTGAGTTTTCTTATAAGTAATCTCACATTTATAGCCATAAAAATAAGTTAATCATACTCTAAATGATGTATTCATAAGGCCAGATAATCTATATATATATACATATGCAGTTAGAAATTTTGGATGGCTAAATTTATATATAATTATTCATTGTTACTGTCTAAAAATATATCCTACAAGATTGGTCAAACAATTTATTTTATAAGGTACCCAACTATAAAATATAACAAAGTCATAAAAATTCACCATTTTGAAACTCTATTGTGCGATATATTTGAAAAATAAAAAATATAAAAATCACTGTTTAACAATTCCATAAAACAATACGCCTTCCCCTCCAACAAATAATTCATAAATCTATCCATATTTTAAAAATAACTCATGATAATGATTTTGTATATACGCCTATCACTCACATTAATCCATATAATCATGAAATTAATAACATAATTTAAAAATAATTGAGTTGATAGTACATTTAAGACTTTTTGATTATGATTAACTAATCATTTTTATTTAATTATAAAATATTTATTCAAATTCAAATTAATAATTTTATATTTATAAAGATTATAAAGGCCATAGTGGTTTCATTTTTGCTGAGAAATATAAAAAAATCATGAAATACATTAAATATTAGTATAAATTTATAAGTATATTTAAATTTTCTAATCTTCTATTAAAGAATAAAGGTACCTCAAATTGGGGAGAAATTTTTTGTTTCATTTCCATTCATCAATGTCCAAAATATATGGAAATTTAAAATAATAATCAATATTCGTCAAATAAAATAAAAGTATGTGGGTATTTATACTTATATTATTTACACTAATTACAATCCATAATCATTATATATTCTATCAAATACACTTAATGTAATAGTTTTTTTCTTAAGGAACCATTATAATCATTCTTATATGAAAAATCATAGCCTTATAATGTCCATTACTAATCCTTGAATTGAAATTTTTATATCAATCCATTGTTACTAAAAATAAAACCCCAGAAATATTAAAAATATCCTTCATATTTACCATGATAAAATATCCATAACCATAAAATTAATGAGAATAAAATGATTTGACATCATAATTTGGTCTGAAAATACCCATGAAACATCATGGTTGAACATTGAATACGCTAATAATAATGTCCTTTGAGGTGATCTTCTATTTTAATGTGTTCACAATTATACCACCCATCAATAATTTAGGCCATCGATTATTATAATTCATATATAATTAAGTTAAACATGAGACAATTAATCCAAATAGAAACTTCCTCATACATTCCAAAAAATGTAATCTCTTAAATCCATGATACATCATACAATATCAATTAGTAAAAACTCCGCATGAATAATAAACATTATTAATTATATATTTCTTCTGATTTGTAGGTACCATTAATTTATATTTGAAACAGAGAGTTGATTTAGTAGATATCTACCACTAATCAAGGTTATTTCCACCATTTAAGGATTTACATATACTTCAGTATTTTTATATAAATTTTTTTCTTCATCGCAAATTATAGTACAATAAAATGGAAACTGATCTAAAATAACATCAATGGGGATTCCATAATTTTCTACTTTTATGATAAATCATCAAACACACACATCAGTTTCTACAGGCTCTCAAATTTGTTCACTCTTTTAGTTTCATACAATGGATTCAATTAATAATCTATGATATAGAATCTTCTAGGTGTATTTAATAATTTTATTTCAAAAGTATAAACATGTCCAATCATCTTTTCCACCATAATTTTTTATTTTTTAAGAGAAATATAATAATAAATCATACAATTTTAGTAGATATTTCTGATGTCAGAAAAAATTTATTTTCTCTAACTCTATTAATAATTAAAAACATAGATAGTTAAAGATAAAATATTGGTTAATTATTCTTACATTTTCCTTGTATTCAATATCAAAAAACCATTACATTATTTTCATGAATTTTAAATCATGATATATATTCTCTAAATACATCAAAATGTATAAAATTCAATTAAATTATTCATGACATATTCATGGGAGGGTTTTGTTAACCCCTCTATTTTATTCAAAAATAGCTTCATGACATATCTCAATGCATTTTATGTCAATATAATATTCAGTATAGACCATCATCAAATACACAAGATATGAGAAATCTTAGATCAATGATCTGTAATATATATCCAATATGGGAGTGTTTTGAATCATGATAAAATTTATTAAAATTTTCTAACGCCTAAAACTGATAAAATTAAATATATTGGGGTGTTATGTTTTATAAGAACAAATTACACTCTAAATTTTTATGTAATAAAAAAGAATTATATATATAAATTTACAAAAAAAATCTCATAAATATTCAAAAACTACTTTTTCAACTATTAAATAGTGTAATTATGCTTTTAAAAATTGATTTCTCCTCAAAAATAAAAATAAAAAATTAGATTATATATATATAATTAAAATATCATAAAGCATATAAGGATTTTATGTTCACTAATAATCCCCTGGGAATTATAAAATTACATTATTCTTCTTATAGGATATGGAAATCAATCTTCCCTTGGTCATCCAATTACACCCGTAGATGTTAACATCGAGATATCATTATATACTTTATAAATCCAATTACATATTTTTTATATAAATAATTTTTCAATGGATGAAAACCATATACATCAATTTCATAGGATTCAATATTTTTATGAAGATAAAAAATAATGGCCAACAATATTATTTCTTTCAAAATATAATTAGTGTCCCTTATAGTGAAACACTCAACAAAAAATTCTGATATACCCTTCATAATAAATATTTTTATTCATTTTTCCCGTCTCTATTATATCTATATTATTAGAAGGAAAATATATTTTATTTGATGAAATAAAAGTATCTATAGTGTATTGATTAAATATTTTTAGGTTGGTCACCAAAAATTCAAATGAATCAAATTTTTATTTTCCAACGAAATTTTATTGGAAGTTTTGGACAATTAATTAATTTTATCATTCAAAGATCAAATGCAGTCAATTAATATTATAATGATTTGAGGTCCATTTTGATTCCTAATACAAAAAATGTATATATAATATACTACAATCAAAATTGTTTGGATAATTCCATTATGAATAATAAATAAAATTATATGGGGACAGTTGTTTCTACAAAATATGTTGTGAAAGTGGTTATAGGTTTCTAATAGTAGGTGTAGTGGAATGTTATTCTGAGAAAACTTTTAAACTATAGGTTGAGGTTGTGAAATAAGTAGAAGTAATAATAACATTGAGATCGAGGGATAAAATTTAATATGGGAGAATTACAGTTTCAAACTCACTTTATGTCATCCAAGGATTGGGTGTGACATAGATACATTGAATACTTTTTTATAAATTACCCTTATATATTTTTCTCCAAATGTAGTTGTAACATGCCAATATTTCTGAATATATTTTCCTTTTAAATAAGATTGGTTTCTATAAATTGTCACACATATATAATCGAGCATAAATATTTCATGAAAAATTAGATGAATTTTACTAATAAGATATATTTATAATATAACCTATTGTGAGAAACACATTATATGCAATTATAAATTTATACATAATAGAATTTTCAATAATTAATGTTTTAAAAAAGTATATTTTTTATAAATGACGATTTTATTAATAAATATTATTTTATTTTAAAAACCAAATTAAAACATTTATGAAAATTAGTTTTTTAAAATGAAAATATGTTATCTATATTTCTTCATTTCAATGTTATCAAATGTTTAATTTTTGAGATTAATGTAACATATTTTATGTTTATGTGAATAGTGAAAAAATATTAATTTCAATAATAATTAAAATTTTATGACATTGTAATAATGATGAATTTAATTAATTCTTTAATATAAATTTTATATAAAAAATTTATTAAAGAAGAAAAAAATAAATAAAAAATTATGTGTTTAATTTATACATTCTATTTTAAATTTTTTGGAAAGCTTAGTAATATTTTACCCTAAATGTTTTTTTATTCAAAATTAGTTTTCAGAACATGTGGAAATTTAATTCAGAAAACCGGATTTCATATTATATATTATAAATGTATGTTTAGATAATAATTTCAATTTTTTATTTATCCTTAAAATTGTGATTAGTAAGATTGATTTAAGTTAATGTAGAAATGGTAAAACTGTTATTTTAAAATATTCATTTCATAAATTTTTTTAAATTTTTTTGATAAAAAAATTTAGTAGATTATAAAAAATGAATAATTCATTATTTTAATACATAAATAAAAATATATTTACATTAATGAAATTGATAATAATTACTAACTATTTTTATGAACACATAATATTTAAAACCCTATTTTTATAGAAAATGGATATTCAATATAATAAATATTTTAATTTAAAAGATACTTTTATCTTATTTATAAATTTTATTAGATTTTATTTTAATTTTTTGTGGATAATTATATCTTAATTTGGTTATAAGTGTTACCTTATATTTTTAATTAAATAAAAATTAATAGAGGAAAAACAAAATACTAAGGTAAATATCAAAATTATTAAATGTAACATTTAGTTGCAAACAAATAAGAAATATTTTATAAAATATGTAAAAATGAGGGTTACGGGATTTATTAACCTTATCACACACCAAAAATATATAATTACCACCATTTACACATTGATCCTTGAATATATTTATGCCATCATTGAAAATGTAATCAATATTTACAAAAAAATGCATGTTATTTACTTATAAAAAGAGATCAGTTTATAAAATATTCTCAATCCCTTACTAATACCTATATCATGAAAAAATCTTCAATTGTATCACAAAAAAATGAATGTTATTTTTATGTGATCTATGTCATTTGTTTGCAACTAAACGTTATATTCAATAATTTTGATGTTTACCATAGTATTTTGTTTTTCCTCTATTACTTTTTATTTAATTAAAAATATAAGTTAACACATATAACCAAATTAAGAATTAATTAGCCTCAAAAAACTAAAATAAAATCTAATAAAATTTATAAATAAGATAAAAGTATCATTTAAAATAAAATATTTAATATATAGAATATCCATTTTCAAGAAAAATGGGGTTTTTTACATATGTGTTCATAAAAATAGTTATTAATTATTATCATTTTAATTAATATAAATATATTTTTATTTAAGTATTAAAATTATGAATTATTCAATTTTTATAATCAATTAAATTTTTTTATAAAAAAAATTTAAAAAAATTTATGAAATGAATATTTTAAAATAATAGTTTTACCACTTCTACATTAAAATAAATAAATCTTACTAATCAAAATTTTAAGGATAAATATAAAATTGAAATTAATATCTAAATATACATTTATAATATATAATATGAAAACCAGTTTTCTGAATTAAATTTCCACATGTTCTGAAAACTAATTTTGAATAAAAAACTTTTAGGGTAAAATATTATTAATCATTCCAAAATATTTAAAATAGAATTTATAAATTAAACACACAATTTATTATTTATTTTTTTCTTCATTTATAAATTTTTTCTATAAAATTTATATAAAAAAATAATTAAATTCCTCATTATTACAATGTCATAAAATTTAAATTATTATTAAAATTAATATTTTTTCACTATTCACTTAAACATAAAATATATTATATTAATATCAAAAATTAAACATTTGATAACATTAAAATGAAGAAATATAGAAAACATATTTTCATTTTAAAAAACTAATTTTCATAAATGTTTTCGTTAGGTTTTTAAAATAAAATAATATTTATTAATAAAATCATCATTTATAAAAAATATCCCTTTTTAAAACATTAATTATTGAAATTATATTATGTATAAATTTATAATTCAATATAATGTTTTTTTCACAATAGCTTATATTATAAATATATCTTATTAGTAAAATTCATCTAATTTTCCATGAAATATTTATGCTCAATTATATGTGTGAGACAATTTATAGAAACCACTCTTATTTAAAAGGAAAATATATTCAGAAATCTTGGCGTGTTACAACTACATTTGGAGATAACTATATAAGGGTAATTTATAAAAATGTATTCAATGTATCTATATCACACCCCATCCTTGGATGACGTAAAGTGAGTTAGAAACTGTAATTCTCCCCTATTAAATTTTATCCCTCGATATCAATGTTATTAGGCCTTCTTCTAATTTCACAACCTCAACCTATAGTTTAAAAGTTTTCTCAGAACAAATTTCCACTACACCTATAACCACTTTCACAACATATTTCGTAGAAACAACTGTCCCCATATAGTTTTATTTATTATTCATAATGGAATTATCCAAACAATTTTGATAGTAGTAGATTATATATACATTTTTTGTATTCTAAATTAAATTGGAACTCAAATCATTAGAATATTAATTTAATATCACCTTATTATCTTCCAATATGATCACTCAAAATAAAGAAAATGTCATCATATATATGTACATATTATTTCCTCCCTAAATGGCATCTTGTTTTTTCTATTATCTAATAACATAGATGCTGTTATAAATTAATTTAATTTATAATAATTACTTTTATAATATGAATACTATTAAAAAAACATAATATCTAGATATATATTTGTCACCCCAATAATAATTAGTCGTAATAAACATAACCTCCAAAAATAATCATATCGGGGAACCATTCTAAATTTTATTCCACTTTTAGAAAATATATGAAACTATATAATTTATTTTAGAAATTTAATAATAAATTTAATTCTCATATATAATTATTTATATGTAAATTTTATTTTATAGCACTTTTTACCAACTTCAATATAACATTGAACATCCAAAAAAAATCAACCAAACCACTATATGAAACAACTTGAATAAAAAAACTATTTAATATATTAATAATGTATGATAATATATATAGAATATAATAGGAAATTAATTTTTAAATGGATATTAAATATAAATATTATTATAAATTTGATTAATCATGATGTTAGGCACAAAAATTATTGAATCATTTCACGAGGTAAGTGTTTTTTCATCTCAATTTTTTTCCTGTTGAGCTATGATGGGTGTTCACAACTTGTGTCCTCTTATTGTGTATATATTATCCATGAGATTGTTTTATAATAAATATTAATTGAATTAAGGTGAATAAAAAATCCATCCCATAATATGTATTTGGTTTTAAATTCTGATAGATAAATATGATATAGGGTTTTTGGAAACTCATTTCGAGTTCATTGAGTTTTGGTTATTCTTCATTAAAACATTTATATAATATTAATAACATATTCCAGTTGAATTTAGTATTTTTAATTTACCCATTTAGTTATTTGTATTTTATTTTCAACCACATAATACCAATTTTAAATGTATAATTGACAAATAATTTTGATATCCATAACAGATTTTATTATCTCAAATGTCTTTGATTTTAAATATTATTCCAAAAAAAAAGAATTTTTCTATGTTTGATAAATTATTAAATATTCTATATCAAAAGATATTTTCTCTTTTCTTACTTTTTAATGTTATTTTTTTCACTAAATATTACATCTCAATGAATTTCATTATCATAAGAGTTAAAATCTTTTAATAAAAAATAACATCTCCTCTAAGGATTGTTTTTTCTCCATTTTTATAGTAATTAATCCCAAAGGCATTTCCCATTAGTAATTTGAACCCCAAATATGTATTTACTCATTTACAATTTATATTTCACTTCTATAAATTTCTAAAGAATTCTTTAGATACTCTTTTTTGATTTTTAATTTCAGAAAATATATTTCAACATATTCTATTTTTTCCATCCTTTTAATATCATATGATTTTTATTCCACTAAAAATTATTTTTTGTAACTTCTATACATATTAGATGATATTTTATTGAAAATTATATATATATACAAAAAATCTATGATGTTTTTTTCCACATCCCCATTTTATGAAATATGTTTTGTTTTTTGTGGTTCCACTATTGAATTTTCCTTTTAAATGTAATATATTTTATATTTTTTCAATAAAAATTTTAAAAAAAATGTTTTCATAGGTTACAATAACATTAAAATTTATACCATTAATTGAATAATATTAATAAAATTATTTCACAACTTCAAATTTATTTTCTATCAAATTATAAAGGCTTTATTACATTAGAAATTTTTTTAATGAATCAACCTATATGTTTTATATTCCTTTTTTATGGTTATTATATTTTTGTTATCAATCATTCACATTAATAATGTTAATTTTTTTTACCATGTGTTAATGATAAAAAAACACCTATTTAATTCATGGGTTCGTTGTGATGCAATTAATGATTACTTTCAAGTAAAACACATATATACAAGGGATTGATAGTTTGGTTACAATGTCACAATCAAATGAATTGGTTAATAGTTTATATCACATGATCTTCATAATGGTCCATTAGTTATATCCAAAGCCCCTAAGGGTACATAAAATTATCCCATGATTAATAGGGTACATGAGAAGTAACTCAAGCACTAGGGTAAATAGGTTGTAACATAAGTGAAATTGGGTACACTGGTAGTATCCCATGTTTAATTGTGTATGAAGTTTGTTGCCTAAGACAAAAAAGGAAAATGGGTGATAGAACCAACCCAATAGGTTTCGTGGGTTATCATTACGAGAAAAACCTATTAATATAATCATGTATAATTGTTTTCTTCACAAGATTGTGATTCCCAATTGATTTTTCATATTCATAATTTCTATGATATATACTTATGCTATGATACAATGGATCACTTTTATTCCTTCATTTTCTTCTACACTCATGTAAAATAGTATATATTTGACCGTTTAATATTTGTACTTAATTTTATAGGTTTTTGGTGAAAGTACATTTGATACCTAATACGTTTTGTGTTTGTTGAGAAAGTGGAGAAGGAATATGAATTTTTCTTTTATACTGGAATAGAAATGTCTTAGTCAATGTACTACACCATATCATGATTGTTTGTGTCGTAAAAAATGTCTAAAAATGGATGTATATCTTATCCATATTAAACCTACACATGTGGGAGAAATCTCAACCACAAAAGGGAACCTACCAGGCCACCTAGAATGGTGTAACCATGAAGGTAGTTGAGAACACAAATAAATTGATTTGAAATTATAGAATTTTTCCATGCCATAGGGTTGTAACCATAAAAAATAAAAACCATGGTTTAGTGTGAAAACATATATTATTTTAGGAAAATACCATGATACATGCTTATGGAAGGTCAATTGAATGATAATTCTTATATGGTATATAATTGTTTAAATAGTTTTTGGTGTGGGAAAAGGTTCAGTTAGGATACATTGTCTTCATTCTGACTATGATATAGAGACATGGAAAAATATTTTAATGGATATGTGGGTTTAAAGGTACCCACATCACAAAAAATAGTATACATTTTTGTCCCCATCATTAAAAAATGGTCATGTTGTAACAATTTTTTTCACAATGTAGAGGCACAACTGTGTGATATCAACACCTATGTATATTATATGGTTTCAATATTGTAGTCATGTAATTTATTGTGGAGATTCCTATTTGGTATAAGGTAAGGTTTTGGAATCCCTTTTCCAATATAAGGCTATTACAATTCAGATGAGTCCATTCTATAGTGATATCCTTAAGGATTGTAAGGTTCTAAAATTGTAGAAGGCTTTTGAACATCATGAATGTGGATCTGGAAGAAAATTATTCTCCCAACCATAGTGTGGTTTTCGACACCATAAGAGGTGAAAAAGGTAATTTGTTATGCCATAGTGACTCTACACCATAACACATCAATGGTGTTCTACTACACTACAGATGTATCCACATCACAAGATGATTTTTTATATTTTATAATGTAATAGAGCTAAGGATTTTTGCATCTGGAAGATTATTCATGACTAATGGTGGATGCTAAACAAAATTAACATAGGAGGGACTTGGAATAATCCTTGGTTTAGAGGGACAAGTACTAATTTGTGGGATAGAATTAAAATGGCATCATAGGGTATGGGGAAAACATACAGAGTAATATATATAGACAATATACTTAGGCACAATAGTTGTGTTTTTTGAGAGATGATTTCTGTAGGTATTTTTATACTCTTTTATAGATGGTTGATGTTTAGATAATGTGTTATTAACAGAGTCTTTATTTCATTGTATATTGGAATTTCATCATTGGAGACAAATATAATTATCATTTCCTAATCATATCATCCTTATGTGTTGGGAATGAATTATCAAATGATATAGTTGTGAGTTACTAAATAATGGAGACCAGTGAGTTCTTTAATTATTTATTATAATAAACCATGAGTGCTATTGAGTCTTCTCTATATTGAACCTAATGAATATTTTTGTATATGGATCAATGATTAATTTTCAAGGAAGAAATATGGATGTATCCAAAGAATATTTGATCAATGTGAAATCCATTCTGTTATTTACTAATTTTATTTCACATTGTGGGGATAGAAGAGATAAATAAAGGTATTCTAAAATGTGAGGTAATAAAATACTTATTTAAAAAATAATTTCCCATACCCTTATTCACCATATCCTCTTGGGTTATTTTCAACTGTTAGATTATAACAGGTGGTAGTATATGGAAGTTAATTATTCATCTCTATTAGAAAAATGTTAACTTTTTTAATTGTAAATGAATTAAAAACATTGAAAATAGTAATTTCTATTTTAAATCTATTATATGAAACATTTTACAAGATCCATGTGCTGAATGATTAAATTATGGACCAATATGGAATCACATAAAATATTTAGTGTGGTTCCCTGATATAAATAGATAATTATGATTTGAATAAGGATTCCAAATCTATAAATTCCATGAGTGTTTCACATTCTAATTACATCATTAAAATGTTAATTTCACACAATTTATCTTAGAATATGGGTAGAAACTTGGAAATAATTATGTACAAGAATCAATGGTTCCGGAATAAATGTTACATTTTCTATGGAAAGAGTATATATATTTTAGAATGAATTAAAATGATATGAATGATTCCTATTTTCAAAATTTAAATATTTTTTTTGAATATATGTGGGGTCTTAGTGATGATTTAAAATTAGAAAATATTATTAAAATAATCATGTGAGGCCTCTTTACTAATTTAAATTAAAAAGTATTAGTCATAGACGTTAATGATTCAAAAGTTATTTATATTAATAGCTTTCACAAAACTATAGTGTATTTTGAATTGAGAAATGTAGATAAAGATTCAATAATAAAGTAATGTTCCTATGAAGTAGCAATTAATTCCATGAAGAATCTATCAATCATTGAAAATCCAAAATTTAATGATGTTGAAGAGGTCAGGTAATTTTTTACCATAAACCTAAAATGAGAAATATATTTCCTTAAGGGAAGGCTTCCCCTTTATATTTTTATGTGGTAAAAGGTGTTAAATATTTCCATAATCATTTCCCAAGAACTATAAATAAGACAAGGGAGAAGACATATCACCCAAAAAGATCATAAAATAAGGCTCATAGAATGAACAATATATATTCATTCTCATGAAGAAGAAATTTAGGGGGTATGTTAGGTAGAAGAAGTTAAGAACATAAATAATGAAGGTTTAATGATCAATGGTGTGAATAATATACGAAATGATAATAGTGATGATTAAGAAGAAGGTATTATATAAATTTTTTATTTAATGTAAGAACACGAGTCTTCACATGAAAAAATAAATGTATAGATATGTATAACAAAGAATGATAATGTACTAATGAATTATTAATAAAAATAAATTCAATAATGAAAAGAATAAATGATTTATATAGACCATATAAATGAAAAAATTCATATGTAGATTTAAAAAAATTCATGGAAAAATGTCAAAAAGTATAGAACAATCTAAAATTGTTTTTTGGACTATAGAAAACTACAAAGGGATAGGTGCATGAAATTTGGGAGCATTAACCATATGATATATATAGGTGGTCGATGTGTAAAAAACATGAATTATTTTTGACACCTAAAATATTGACAACAAATACATATGAATAGTCTACTGGTAAAACAATTTAATTCCTTAGGTGAGCTTCATATTTAGTCTCCTTGTTTAATAGTTCAAAAATAAAGATAAAACGATTATTATTTCAAAACATTTGGCATCAAGTCCTCATAATAAGATTTATTAATGAAAAACTAGAAGGGAAACGAACTATGTGGTGAAGATTAATTTTAATTCTTCAAATGTTATATATAATTACATTGGAATATTGGCAGACAATTATTACATATGATTGATTCAACGGAGGACCTTTCCAGAGAAAAATAAAAACAATATGAAATATTAAATACTAATAAATCTTCTAAAATTACTAGATGTTGTATTTTTTTGAAGTCTATGGAAGTAAAGAAATCAACTTCACTTGCAAAATGAAAAAAAATCTGCCTGATTATCTCAAAGCTAAAGAATGGAGAGGATGTAATCATTATAAAAAAGTATAGATGCTCAAGTTACACTTTTAGTTTTTTAATGAAAATGAAGATACCAAAGAGTTAGCTATTGAAGAATTATAAGATTCACCAAAATGGGGGATGAAATGTAGTTCTAAGAAAAAAAATGTTGATAAATATTTTTATTAGGGAAATGGAAAATTCATGTTCAAGGTTTTTGGATAGTGGATGATCTTTACATTGTACTAGAAACAAAGTCATCTTTTTGAAATTCAAGAATTGAATACATTGAATCATTCTATTTAAAAGTGATGACAGACTTATGATTTTTGGTTCAATGAAATCCATCATTTGATAAATTAAAAAAAGGTGAACATACACATGGTTTATTGGATGAGTAATATTATTCTATGTTTTATCCAATTAAGTGAATGTAGAAATATCGATAGATATAATTTTAATTTGTTGTCAGTAAATGATAAATATGGTTACATTTTTCATTATAAAAAATAAACAATCGAAATATCAATATTATTGGTGAATAAATTATTTAATATTTTCTGAAGGAGAAGATATCATTTTTTATAGTAGATGATTTGGACATTTGGGACAAACATCTTTTGAAAGGATATTAAAGAGAAATAAATCTCATTATATTCCACATCTCATATATGATCCCACTGAAACATCTTATTCAAAAACATGGGAGGATTAATCTAATGTTCTATTAGTCAGCTTCATGAAATCATCAAGATTACATGAGATTGTGTATATGGATGTTCATTGGAAGATTTCACCAAAATTAACAAATTGATGAAATTAATATATCATATTCCTAATTAAATATATAAATATGAAATGGATTATTCCCATCAAACCCTTGACTGATGTACATAGGTTTATCGATCTATATTATAGGTGTTTTGAAAATGTGATTGGAGTGAAAAACCAAAATATTCAGTGTGAAAATGTGACAAAATTCACAAATCATAAAGATGATGAATGTATTGAAAAATATGTATTTCAACATTAGGTACCATCTATTAGAATAATATTGAAATAATTATTTTGGAATGATGAAATAATATAGTCAATTGTATATCTTAAAAAATATTGATTGAAAAATATCATCTATAATGGTATTGAAAATAAGAATTTTCTATGGTGATAGACATCTCTAACAGATAATTTCAATGATAAAATGTATATAGATCTCTATATGAAATGTTGCATGGAAAGAATCCTACTCTCAAAAATTTATATGTATTTTTAATCAAATGTTTTATTCTAAAAAAGGAATGTTTTGTAAAATTGATTATATAAGAGATGCATTCATATTTCTAGATTAATCATCAAATGAAAAACCCTACAATGATTAGAATAAAAGGATTGATAATATGACTCAATCAATGTATTTTTTGGTGGTTAAAAATGAAATTATTGTAGTTACACAAGGGTTGGAATTACATGAGAATCACTAACATTTTTTAACTAAAATTAATGAATTAGATAAACATTAACAAGGAGATATTGTGTGTGAAGAGGACTCTGATGAGGACAAATATTATTAATAAATACACAAAATAACTATAGGTTCATGAATACATCCTATAAGGTATAATATCATTGATTTAAATATTATTGGAGATCGAATATCTCTGGTCCAAAAAAAATAAAAAATACAGTGTATTACAAATATTTCATATCTTCTATAGAACAAATGTATTTCAAAGAGGCATATAGTTATTAATGTTTGATTAAATCCATGACATGGATGATTAATTAAATTGACAATAACATTACATGTTATGTTCATCCAAGGCCATGTGATTATAATTTAATTAAAAAATGTGGGTGTTCTAACATAAATTAAATAAAGAGGGAACTGTGATTCAGAATAGAGAACATCATATGTGGAAATGATATTCCTATACTAAATTAATTGATATTCATGATACATATACACCCATTCGATGAAATTAAACCAATTATTTATTTGATTAAATATAAATTCATAAGTGGTTCAAACTATATCCATTAGATGTTAAGTCGTCATTTTTTAACTGTAATCATGTTGTAGAATTAATTATTGAGAAATCAGATGGGCTTCTTACTAATAAAATTTAATTATTGGTTTATTATAAAGTAATTATTTCTAAGGCCTCAAGAAGAAAAAATGTTGTTAAATAATATTCCAATGTTTAACAAAGCTCAATTTTCATATAAGAGGTGTTGATTACAGCCTCTATATAAAAATATACATTGAATAGAATTTGATGATGATTGTATCTTTGGAAAAAAATATTTTTTATGTTTGGATGATATATAATGTAACCAATTTTCCTAACTAATGATATTCAAATTGATTATGTCTCTAAATGGGGAAATTTCATTCTTTCTTGTCATACATTTTGTTCTGATAATAGATGGGATATTAATCTTAAGAACCAAATATTCCATTGAGGTTTTAAGAAGATTTAAATTGGTTTAAAAAAAGACCATAAAACATTTTACAAATACAAGAAAAAAATTTATAAATAATGTGTAGGGTAATAATTTTGATGTGAAAAAGTATCAATATATTATTGCGTGTTTACCATACATAATAGTTAGTCAAATAAATATCATTTTTATACTTTTCAATATTCTCATTTTTGGAGTGATGTCAAGGAGATCGACAAAAAATGTGAATATAAATATTCAATATAATCATCATAATATAGACTAAGGGGTTTTCATCGATAATTATTTAGAGTATAACTTAGTGGGATTCATCGATGTAGATTGGGATATTTTATAAAATGACTGAAATCCCATATTTTGTGTTTGTTTTTATCTTTTGTGTTTGTATATTTCAATTACAAATAGAATAATGATTTCATATACTTCAGTATCATGGTGGCTGACTACATTTATTCTACTCAATAAAGAAGACAATTTTATTTGGAGAAAAATACATCAACATGAGGGTGTTTAAGTGATTTATACCATTCCAATTATGAGTGAAAACATACATGTTATAATTCATAATAAATAAATATCTAACCTCAAAAACCAATAAAATTGAGATAATATTTTATTTAATAATTGAAAACATTGTTTAAAGAGTATTTGGTTTTGTGTGTGTGTCTATTGAGTATCATGTTTCTAATATCTTGAAAAAGGTACTACCTAAGGTGGTGTTTGAGAAGCATTGGTTTTCCCTTGGAATGCATCTGTTTCCATGTATATAAGTGACACTAAAATGGAGCTACAACTCCCCCATTGTTTGTTTAATAAAAATGGTATGTTTTCCCATAAAACTCATTTGGGTTTCAAACAAAATATTTAGAATATTTCACACTACTTATGTTATTGAATGATTATAAAAATGGGGTGAAATTATGAATAATGTTTTGATCGAGGGAGGAATGAAAATAAAGAGGGGATAATATATAATTTCATAATAATGTGATTTTCTTGTTGTTGTATTTTGGTGTTGATGGAGATTAAAATCACTAAATGTGGATAGAAATAAAATTTTATTAAATTCTTGATTCATACACCGATAATTGATTCCATGGCCTTAGAATTGATTATTAGTGGATAATTGATTCCAATATTGATTTTTTGGAGATTTTAAATAATGGTTCACAAAATTGAAGGGGTAGGCTATTGGTAAAAATACACTTACTGATGCATTTTATTTGTTTGTTGACAATGAAAATAATTAAGAAAAATTACTATCATTGATAAGAATCTGAACGTTGTAGTCAATGTACTACACTGATTCTTAGTTGGTTGGGCTGTAAAACAAATGTCAACTATTGATTTCCTGGAAATTCCAGATCAACCCTATAAATATGGTAGAAATATTAACAGATTAGGGGAACCTGCCCAACCATCTTTCTTGGGTGACACCATAAAGGTTATGTTAGTGCATCTATATGTTGGCATAAACTCATAGTGGCAGACCACACTATAGTGGTGAAAACATGGAATACATGGTCCATGAAACATGAAGACACAATAGAGGAGTCTAGGACTGGACCTTTATACTCACTTTAGGGAAATAAACAGAAATAATTATTATATTTCATAGGTTTTCAATAGTATCTTATGACAAGGTATATGGTTTCTTTTATGCTATGTCACATCCATCATGACAATGGTGTAGAGTACAAGTATAGTTCTCCTGGATCTTCTATAATTTTAGAAGAACCCACATTGGAAAATAATTTTACATACCATTTTCCTATTCTATGGGAAATTAATGTAATCCAAATGTGATGAACACAACCCAAAATAATGAAAATGTTATTTTAGAGCACATATATATTAAATATTTTCTATTCAATTTCTAATATTTTCAACATAGATATTCAAATTTTCGAATAACCAATGGTTTGGGGATACCCTTTAAAATAGAAGGATTTACTATAATATATGATTCTATGAAGTAGCGACTTCATTCTCTCATCGTTGAGGATGGGTATTATTGAATTTTTTAGTGCATGATGAAAATTAATTTCATCAAATGGAATCATCCATGACGTATTATTGTTTTCCATAACGTAAAATATGAAAATTAATATGCATTACTCCATAGAGCATCTACACAATTAAATAGATATGTGTGTCAACACAATAGAATATGTGTCCACACCACATGATGGTTATTAATGTTTATAAGGAAATTGAATTAAATATTGTAACTTTTTAATGTTAATTAAACATTAATAGTGATTGGTTCCCCCAATTAACACTCGGGACACGTGTAACAGTCCTGCGAATATATTGATCTATCATAATTAATGGAATGAAATATAAGTAAGATTATATGCTATTGTGAAAAAATATTTATCAATATATATGTATAAAAAATCACATCAAGTGAAGTGAATCATTTCTAAAAATGTTTTATGGATGTGTTGTTCAACATATCAAACAGATTGTTGGAGATTATAGAATTTGTTCCTCGATGAGAATCATCACAACTATAAATCATGATTTATTCACTAAAGAGAAACACGATTGTTGGGGCATGATCATGGAATTATTATATATGAATAAGGGATATTTAAATGATAAATTAGAGAGTTTTTATATGAAAAAAAGATTATGTTTTGGTAGTGAACCAGAATATTCAGTGGGTTTTTCTAAATTGTACTTTAAGTAGTGATATTTTACTAGATTTATTATATGGGTTCACATACACACATTCTCCTTGGATGCATCACCGTATGGGAGAACAATGTAAAATAATTTGTGTTGTTTATAGAATCCATCTCTAATTATTAGGGAATGAAGATAGATGTAAAATATTTCCACGGGGTGAAAGAAAAATATATTAATAAGAAAAGGAATCATATAACATGATTCACCCCCTATCATGGTGATATCATATTTAAAATGCTTTTAATTTGGTCTTATGGAAAAGTTTTTTTTACAATGATTATTTAAAACTATATTTCTCCTATTATATGTATTCTCATTTGTCTTTGATCTAAGCGTAGATGAAATATTGTTTTGGGGTTTCCTTTAACATGCGTTTGAGATCACACATTTCCTACGATTATAATTCATGTATTATGAAGATTTTAATAACTTAATATTTGTCTAAAATAGTGTCTATAATGGATTAATTATGAGTAAAAGTTTACATGTGTCATTAATAAAAAGTCATTGATGTCAAATAATAAATGAAATCATACCATCGTTTTATGTGATTTCTTGATTAATAGTGAAATGTAAATTTTTTCATATTAAAATTATATTAACTAATGATTACATTATCTCACATTTGATAACATCCAATTTTAAATAATATGATTTCTGTAACAAATATGGGAGTGTAGGTCAGGGGTACCTCAGTTTTCATGAGAGAATGTTTTAGTTATATTTTTAGAAATAGTTTATTTTTTGGGAAATAAGATGATACATCTTTAGAAAATATTATATGAATAATATAAGGCCATTTGTAATTATACGATAACATCCAAGAAATTTTATAATGTTTTGAGTATTTGGTATTCAATGAAATTACATCCCTATATGGATACTGGAATTATGATGCTTCTCCGGAGAATATTCACTAATGGGTAATCTCATTAAAATAGGCTAGTTGTTTATCAACTCTATATTCACATTATGTATGACAGGTGGGCCTATGAATTCAAACATGGGTATAAATTACATGGGGATATGTATGGATTAATTCATAGTCTTTCTATGAACCATAATGAATGATTAAATTGAATTTTATAATGTAATATATATAATATAATAAAAATGATCACAATTAGAAAAAGTTCCTAGATAAACTAGGATAATAAAATATATTTATAGGATGATCCATGTGTGGTTTAATTGGTCTAAAAATATTAATGGTTGAAATGAAGGTACCATTAGAGAAGATATAACAAGAATTAGAATTAGTATTCATATTATCATTTACAATGATGTTATTAGTATTCTTATTATCAATTTTTTTTGAGTATATGAATAGATATAGTATCATGAAAATTATTTTGTGGAATTCATATATCTAGAATCTCATATTACATATAAAGAGTACGATATTTTGATGAAAATATTGAAAATCATAATATATTCATATTAAGAGGGTAATGTTATGATACCTAGTATTCCCTAAAAATAATTTTTCATATTCCATAATTATAAAAATATTGAGTTATCAATATATTTAAGATACCCTTTACCATTGTAATTGGTGAATGATAATTGAAATTGGGGTCACTAAATAAAATTTATAGCGAGATTTAAGCATGATATGATTTCATAATATATCTACTTTTTACTAAAATTAATATTGATATAATGTTCAACACAAAAAACCAAACTAAAATGAATCAAGAAATATTAGATTAATATAATTAATTTAATTCATGAATAATTATTCCTCTGTTAAATAAAAATATTATATTAAACTTGGAATTAATATATAATATGTATAATAAAACCTAATTTTTTAAAAGGGTATTTTTTAATAAAATATATATTTTTTAATATATTATTTTCATTTACAATATAAATATATAAATATTATGTTTTTACAATCATAAAAATGAATTCATTTTTGTTTTTTTCATATATGAAATATATTTGGATGAATTTTTGGGGAATTCAAATAACTAATTTATTTTTAGCAAAATAATGAAAAATAATAATAATTTTTTTATCCATTAATTTTCTGTTATGAAATTATATTCATATTATAATTTATTAAAGGATTCAGAAATATATTTTTTTTAAAATATATATTCATAATGTAATATCCATAAATTGAAAACACTACATCAAAAATTTCCTGGAAACATAATAAGAAATATACACTAAAACCAATTTTTGTTATAAAAATTATTTTCTTCACTTATTAATATTAAAACATAAAAAATTTCATATTTTATATCATCATGATAATATTGTGTAATATTTTACCTTTAATTTTTAGGGATAAAAGTGTAATTATGATGAATGATTTTAATTTCTTTGATAATGATAAAACTTCTATTTTAAAAGTGTTGTTTCAAACATGTTTTTTTAATTTTTTCAAACTAAATAAATTAATTTATTTAATAAATTAAAATAATGAAATGTTGGAAATTATATATATATTTTTTAACACATATATATATGGTGATTTATTTAATATATCATTAAGAACACTGAATAGTAAAAAAAATTCTAAAATATAGTGTTTCCACATAATTTTTTTAATGTAGATGATAATTTTCTCATATTTATAAATTGGTTTATATTTTAAGGTGATTTAATATATGTTGAAATCATCTTAATGTTTTTATAATTTTTACCATATATTTTTTATAGAATATAATTTTATATAGGAAAACTCCTTTCCAAGTTTGAAACTTAAATGGTAATATTTAAAAAACTTGTTTTAAAAACTCAAGTTATATAAAAAATGAGTAAAAATTTATTTTTAAATATTTATCAATAGTATTTCACCCCAAACATAATTATTTATATTATATATCTATTTACTTATTAATAGTGTCATTACAACATTAAAAAGTATTGGGTACATTAAAAAATTAAATTTTATTCACATATTAAAGGAGATCACCACCCCCACATTTCTCCATCAATAAAAAACCCATTATCTATACAAAAACATTAAATAGACTTTCTTAAACCCTATACCCATGGATAATAATCTTTGGTCGTTCCTTAGGACTACTAAAGAAGTATTATTTTATTCCCCATGGGAGAACAAACAATGTAATAGGTAATTCTCTCAACCAATCTCTATTAATTATTATCTTTTCATAAATCATAAATTTATTATATATATGAAGGAATTATTAAATCATTATTTTTATGATATTTTGGTGATATTAAACTAATTAAATATCACTTATATACTTTCCTGCATCATCATTCAAAAAATGGATGATGTCATCATGATTTCGGGAAGACTATTGCTTCTATGAATAGAGTTTTCTATTTTTCCATTACCTCATATCATATTTGAATTAAAAAAGATTTTAATTAATGATAATTATAACTATTAAATTATTATTTTTAATAAATTTAATTTTTTATTATCAATATGTGATGTAATTAACAAATGATCTAATTAAAGTTAACCTACTAAAACAAACAAATCATTCCAGCTTTATTAATTTGAGTCCATATCAGGAAAACAAATGAACTGGTTAATATTTTGTGCTATTAGATTAACAAAAGATATACAAATATGAAATTATTTATATTATGAATCTATTTTATGACATCCTTGAAAATAATCATTATTCAATGTTTTTTCATTGAATGTTTCTAAACCGTCCGAATAAACTGAAATGAAAAATAAAAATTTTAAAAATTAATAATAGATAAAAATAAATATAAATTAAAATATGAAATATTTATATATAAATTTCATTAAAAATCTTTTTAATAAATATAACATGATTATTTTCAATGTTGTGTACACATGAAGAATATATTATGACCCATGTTATATGTTTTTGCATATCAATTTAGATTCACTCATATGTGATTCATATAAACCAATTTTATCATATTTATATTATATATATATATTATTTCTGACACTTTCGTTGTGGCACACACGTCCGTCTTCTTTAGTTTGACTAGCATGACTTTTTTACGCCTCATTCCCTCTTTCCAAAGGTGGGCGACATTCGCTCCTTGTTCCGGGACGTTTGCTCCTTGATCGAAATGGGATGATGGGATGTCGGTTCTTTCTTCTCTTGATTCCTCCATAGAACTCATCACCTAGTCCAGGTCTCCCTCATATATTTAATACGTTGTATGTGAAACTCTTCCCAGCACCATATTTTCATGGACACCAGTTAATTACGCTGCTTCTGTCAGGACATTCCAACTGTTCCGGTCAGAGCAGCAACCTTCGGTCAGAGGAGTAGTCACGCTGGGCATCACTAGCATATCTGGACGCTGGGGATTGGTGTGTCTCTTTTATTTCCCTAATTATAGGGATTCTTGACGGTGTAGAAGCCCGAGGAATCCCACATGGAACATGGGAAATCATATGTTGTAGGCATGTATCAGGGATATTCCTCTACTTCTCATATTTAACACAGGGTATGCCGCAAGTTTAATGTCCAGCGGAGACTAATCAGACTGATCAGAACACTGAATAGAGTGGATCAGATTGGGGAGCCCACTTTGAGGGAACACTGATATTGGGGAAAACACATTAGCGGCATCCCAAATGATGTTGGAGGGAATGAGGTGGCATGATAACACCGGGATGTGGTGGCTCGGGTGAATATAAGGATGGACGATGGTTTTGGGCTTGACCCTCAAAGAGACCTCCAATGTATCGCCATGGAAGGGAATCAATGTTCACGTCGTTCATCTGGCGACGACATACCATCAAATGAGGTTGACATAGTCTTACCACTGAAGGAGGTTGCAACGGATTACCGGGAGGTGGGCTTGAACATCGTAAGGCTTTCTACGCACCATGCCATGACATGGATCAAAGTCTTCGTAGTTCGGGTGTACAGTTTAATGTCATACGGGACGTGGGAGAACCGACGTGAAGGTTGTCGGAAGGACCAGGTGGTGGTGGGATTGAACGCCGTGAGGCTTCCTATGTACCATGCCTTGACATGGATCAAAGACCACATAGTTCAGGATGGGTGGTGTCGGCGAACCGATGTGAAGCTGGATCTTGGTCTAGGTGGATGGCATGAATGAACCTCATGGATGCTTCCTACGTACCATGCCTTGACATGGATCAAAGACGACGTAGTTCCGGATGGTGTATTAGAGAACAGACGTGAATAAGGCCCTTGGTCCAGGTGGATGGTGGGGCTTGGCGCACCGACATGGAGATATTTGGGGCAATGGTTTTTGGGATTGAACCTCGAGGAGGCTTCCTATGTACCATACCTTGACATGGACCAAATTCCTCGTAGTTCAAGTGTGAAGCTTAATGTCATGTGGGATGGTGGCGAACCGATGTGAAGGGAGTCAGAACGACCAGGTGGTGGTGGGCTTGAACCTCGTGAGGCTTCCTACGTACCATGCCCTGACATGGATCAAAGACCACGTATTTCAGGATGGGTGCTATCGGCGAACCGACATGAAGATAGACCTTGGTCTAGGTGGATGTCGGGCTTGAATCTCAGGGAGGCTTCCTACGTACCATGCATTGACATGGATCAAAGGCCACGTTGTTCAGGATGGTGTATCGGAGAACTGACGTGAATATGGACCTCATTCCAAGTGGAGGGAGGCCTTGAACCTCAGGGAGGCTTCCTATGAAACATGCCATGACATGGATCAAAGACCACATAGTTCGGGTGTGCAGTTTAACGTAATGAGGGAAGGGGGTGTTGTCATGGTCGATGCTTACTCTATTCCCATATGAGTCATGCTCGGTGTGAGAAACAAGAGGCATCATAGACCTAACGATCACGTCGTTAAAGGTGCATTCATGGGATGTGGAGTTGGGTTTACGCGTGGAGTGTCCAGGGAGAGAGAGATTGGGACTTAATCCATGATGGAGGTCTGGGAGGTTCGAGGCTTACTCCAGGATGGAGGCCCCAGAGGGTCAGGGCTTACTCCAGGATGGAGGCCCGAGAGGGTCGGGGCTAACTCCAGGATGGAGGCCCGAGAGGGTTGGGGCTTACTCCAGGATGGAGGCCTGAGAGGGTCGGGCTAACTCCAAGATGGAGGCCCGAGAGGGTCAGGTCTTACTCAAGGATAGAGGCCAGAGAGGGTCGGGGCTTACTCCAGGATGGAGGCCCGAGAGGGTCGGGGCTTACTCCAGGATGGAGGCCTGAGAGGGTCGGGTCTTACTCCAAGATGGAGGCCCGATAGGGTTGGGTCTTACTCTAGGATAGAGGCCTGAGAGGGTCGGGGCATACACCATGATGGAGGCCTGAGGGCGACAAAGTGCGACGAGAGAGGGATTCAGGACCAATGAAAGGAGGAGCCCATTCCCTATCACGACCTCTACTGGCCTTGGAAGTGAGGAAGTGAGGAGGAGCAAGGGTGCTGCCTCATGCAAGAAAATATAGTGTCTTACACCATGATGAATGCCCTTCCCCACGGACAATCTCCACTCCAAGATGGAGAATATCATCCCCTGTAGAGAATTTCCAGGGGGGAGGACCATGTGTGTGTGGCACAGGGTCAGGTCACAGTTTAACAACATGTGTTGAAGAAGAAGGTGCTTGGCAGTTTAAGTCCTCCAGCTCAGACGAGGTGGGTTCACCCTGCACCCCTTCTACATACATAACCGGTACCCTCTTCTCATTATGGGAGGTAAGGCATCAGCAACACCGTACTGAGGGGGTGTCGTAGAGTGAACCATCGATGGGTCCACGTTTGCGTCACTATGCGAAGAAGCAATAGCCATTTGTGTTCCTATGCGAAGTAACATTAGGCACAGAAATTCTGCAGGCGGTATCTTCCAGGGGACAATGAAGTCACATCGTACAAACATGGAGGGTCGCAGGAGAAAAGGATTTTCCAAGCATAGGGATCCATAGGCAGGGGCTTTGTGGAGCTTTGATGAAACGTGTGGTGGAGGGCACATGCGAAGGGGTGTGATTCGCGAAGTGAGGTGTCCTAGACTTAGAATGGGGTGGATGTGAAAATGGGAGGGTTTTCACGAAGTGGAAGGGCATTCGTGGAGCACAGCCTCGCCAGTCAATGGTGTCCCGTGAAGCAAGATGTCGGGAAGAAATGTGCTTCGTGAAGTATTATGATCCTCCCATATAAAATGGATCAAGTGTAGTGTGTTTCGTGAAGCATAAACTCTCTACAATGACCAGAGTCCCAATGGGGATACCCTTCCTTCTAGAATGCCCATAGGCTTCGTGAAAGGCATCCATATCGGAATAGGGGATCAAATGAGACAGTGGGGAGGCACTTCACGATGTAGAAGTACCTCATGCTGCTCATGGTTCACCGAGCGGAAGAGTGCATTGAGATTTGAGAGACGAGAAGATGAAAGGTCGGATTGTCTGTCCGGAGAGATCAGAGCGAGCCCGATATTTATAGGAAAGAGATTCTACGGAGCGAGGCTCACGCGACGCGAAGAGGGGCTTAGGGGCTTCGCGGTAGGCTTGTGAATGTCAAATGCATTCGCGGGGAATCCCGCACTCTTCGATTCACGACGGGTTTGCAAATTTCAAATACTTTCACAGAGCCTCTCGATTTCTTTTCTTCGCGACAGGTTCGCAAACGTGAAATCCGTTCACCGATCCTCCCGACTTCTTTGCTTCACGGCAAGAATGAAAACGTCCAATCCGTTCCCAGAGCCTCCCGCCTTCTTTGCATTGCAGTGGCCGCAGTGGTGGGGGACTCATCGAAGGGGCTTTGCGATGTAGTCCATGGGGCCATCTTGTGACCTTCTCTTCGTTCCAAATTTTTGGAGACAACAAATACCCCCTCCCTCATACTTGGAGATGCATAGAGATCAAGGTTCAATGTCTGAGGGAAATTTCCAAAATCCTTGGTGTGGGCCGGCAGCGGAGGAAGGTGGTGAACATTAAGAGGCTCCAGAAGGCTGAAAACAAGGTCCAGCGGCTACAAAATCGGACAGACAAGTAATTGACCTACCTCAATGGACAATCTGATTTGGTATCACGACAGAAGGCCCAGCTGGCAGAAGCTGAAGTGGGCCTGAGGCGAGCTTCTGGGGAGATGATCGCCATCCGGGATGACGTGGAGCATGCACATATTACGGACAATGAATTGTGCCCTCTCACTGCCGAGGAGGAGTGGGAGGTGAACAAGTGACAAATTCTTCTAAACACAACCAGCTAGAGGGTGGTGGAGCTGCAACGTTCCTTCGATGAGGTCAATCCGTTCATGGGGGTTGTCGACCCCCGGGTACTGTAATGATTACAAACCCTTTGAACGTACATTTGTGATTTGGTCAATTGAATATCATATAATGCATGAGTTCTGTTGTTTACATTGGTTTATTTCATCCTTATGATGTTTGCGGAGCATCCGACGACCATACCCAAAGCTCACTTGGGTCGGGCCCGATTTGAGAAACAAGGGATATCCACCTCATCGCCCAATCCAAATGTAGGAGTGTAAACCAAGATTCAGGCATCCAGGGATTGAACAGCCGGTCCGGATTTCCGAGAGGAAATGGGAGAGACCTGGCTAGAAAATTAAGATCTCAGACCAGCCGAATTACTGTTTTTGCAGTGTTCTCTTGTGCACGAACGATGTAATGCCAGGGGAACTGAAATCGATCCGAACGTATGGGAATGGGAAGTATGAATCATGATACCCAAGATTCGGAACGTTGTGGGGGTGACGTGACAATAAAGAATAACTTTTGACCGCATTCGAAGAACAGTATTCTTATTGTTTTAGCCGGGAGTGGGGATAGAAAATGAGGGTCGACCATTGACCATGTTCGAAACATGGGTCCAGACTCAAAAAGTCATCCATTAGTCTTCCAGAATGTTGGGCCAGGATAGTAGACAGGCCATTGGCCGAACATCCATACTGTTAGGGGGTTCTTCCAAACATGAAAGAGAATGAGGGTACAAATAAGAGGCACGAAAAGCATGGAACGTGGAGTGAGGGTTTGTTCGAATAGAATCCACGACTCTCAAAGTTACACCATCGTGGATGCATCACATAAGATTGATGCATCGGTTTGATGATGTATCATTCCGTTTTTTAGATAGGGCCTCTCTGGCAAGGTATCTGTCGCTTCCCAGTGTCATCTTGGGGAATCCCGATCATTTTCATGGAAAAGATGCAGTTACACGGTTCCACACAAGGGGGTCCGACCAGGGGGACAAAGATGGGGAGGATCATGAAATTATGATTCTTGTCGCTGGACCCTGGGTGAAATATTAGGGTGTCTCTACGTATCCCATGAGGATGGAATGAACCAGTATGTAGTTCTGAAAGTACAGTGTAATCAGAGACCAACACCGATAGGTGAAATCCTCTCTGGCATGGAAACAGGTGCATCCCATGACTAACATGGGGCATCCTAAACTTGTTCTTGGTTGAACAAAAGTTTAGTGTCCTGCATTGAGGACATATGGACTCTTGTAGATTAACGTCATACAATAGTATGTGGAGTGAGAGGGAGGATACTAGGGAGTATGAGATGTGGTAGCTATTAAAACGACATGAATGAGGTCATGGAGTCCAAATTACACCACGTATCCCCAGAGGAAACTCTTCAGGTCGAGGGACCAAGAGAGAGAATTAGGCTGGACCCGAAGCTAAGTGGTTAGGGGTTCCTACGTACCCCATGAGGATAGGAATCATTCCATACGTTTTTTTGACAGCGTAGTTTAATTTCATGCGAGACGATTAGAATCCTGGCCGCGCCGATACACATCCAACCAAAACTACTTAGACCACGTGATTCGTGCTCGATGTGGGAAAAAAGAAGTATGGGTGGAAATTTCCCAATACAGGAATGAACATGTTAGTGTGAAGGGACTCTCAATGGATACTATCCCAATGATTCTAACATATCCATGTAGTGCACCTAGACGCGTGAAGAGACAAATCCAAGTATGTCGGAATTTCACTTGAATATGAGGAAGTGGAAATGTGTGAATCATGACGCTCAAAATTTGGAACACAATGGTGGTTGTGTGATGATGGAGGATGACTATTGGCGGTGGTGGAAACACATCATCCACATCATGTTAGCCGGGAACGGGGATAGAAAGATGAGGGTCGACCGTTGACCAGGTTCGAAACATGGGACCAGACACAAATGTCGTCCGAGATCCTTAGGGACATTGGCCCGAAATGGTAGGAGAGCCCTTAGGCCTAGAATCCATAACGACTAGGGGTTCTTTTGAATGTGTAAGAGGATGAGGACCCAAATAGAAAGCTCATGAAGCTTGGACATGGAATGAGGGGAATGTCCACATGAAAATTCCACACTTATGGCACTTTTTCAAAGCCATCTAAATATTACAATGAGACTTATTAGATAGAGGGGGTCGAGACCCTTCCCGTAAGGAGATCATAGTTTAGGGTCATAGAACTCGGACCATAGATGGTAGGAAACACGACAAGCACGTGGTGGGGTAACTATAAAAAACCAGAGGTGAATGGGAACCAGGGGTTCTATCCACCACGTGTTCCTTGGAGAGGTTTTAGTTCAAGGGACCAAAAAAGAGAGTTGAGTTGGGCTTAAGGAAAAGTTAACAGGCGTTCCTACATACCCTAGGAGGATGGGGATCAAGCTGCACGTAGTTATGGAGGTGGCACGGTAAGGCACCAGTGCCAGGGAATAAGGGGCGTGCGAGAATGGCCCTCAAACCAAAAGAAGAGATATTTGATAAATCTTGTTTGTCCTATAAGGTGAGTGGTTTTTTTTGTGAAGAGACATGCCTAGGGTAGCAGGCCCTGGAATCTCCACAATAATCAATCCATAGAAGGAGTTGACAAATGTCTTGGAGTGTGACCAATACCAAACACGGTGTCCCCTAGATTAAGGACATCACGATGCAGTGTCATTTTTCATCGTGCGGATAGCATGATAATGTCACTGTTTAGGGTCATGTGATAAGACAAGACATTCATTTTCACGTCATGCAGTGCAGACATTGTAAATATGATGCTAGATAGGGAATGTGTACGGTGCAATAAAACATACCTGACGTGAATGGGGAAATGATCCAATATCACACCGTACACAATTCCGAGAGGGGAACCTCGGGACAAGGGGCCCAAATAGGGGTAAGAGGTAAAGGGGATGTTGAAACTAGCTCCCAACTGAGTTTGACCCAAAAACGAGGCGTTTGGGTGGTCATACGTATCCCATAGGGGTTGTAATCAAGACACATGTAGTTCTGAATGACATCTTAGTTTATGGTCTTAGAGCTCAGACTGTAGATGGTGTGAAAAAACTCCATGTAAGTGCAGACCTCATTCCGATCCCTAAGACCACATGAGCTAAACTCTGTGTGGGAAACAAGGGAGGTAGATTTCTTTTTCAATACATGGAATGCCCGCTAATGGGCAATTGGTGCAGAGCCCCAAATGACACCCATATCACGTCTTTGGTCTTCCTAATGCGCGGATGCGCACTGAGGAATAGTACCAAGGTTTTCAAAGTTCTACATGGACATGATGAGGTGGAGAAGGATGTGAATCATGTAACCGACATTTTGGGCTTACTGGGGTTGGCGTAGATATTGAGGATAACTATTGACCACGGCAGAAATACATTATCCATATCACGTTAGCCTGAAGTGGGAACAAAAAATGAGCATCGACCGCTGACCATATTCGCAACCTGGGATTTGTATTGGTTTTCTGTTTGCGACCGTCAGGGGCATTGGCCCGTAATGGTAGGAGACCCCTTAGGCCTAGAATCCATGCCACTAGGGGGTCCCTATTAAGGTGAAAGGTGATGGAAGCCTTAATGAAGGGAAACACAATGCCTAAAAAGAGGGTGGAAGCATGTCAGAGTAGAGTCCATCATTCCAGGTACTAAACTAGAGTACCCTTATGCACATTAATAAACCACCAAAAAGGGTCAATGGGGGTGCTCAGGAGGGAGAGGATAGGCCAAGCGGCCAAGGTGAAATGGAGATTTCTGGGAGATGGAGCTGGACACGATGACTAGACATTTGGGTCGTCCTACGTATCCCATAGGGGTGGTAATCAAGCCACAAGTAGTTATTGAATCCCGTATCACACCATAAACTCTAGGTAAGAACATGGGTTGGGGCCCAAGAAGGCCATGGGGCCTGAGGCTGGGCCTCTGTCAGGGAGGCCTGGCCTGCTTGCAGTTTAACATCTTGCAGTGAGGACGAGGGTCGGGTTCCTGAGAAGGCCTGGGGGCCTGAGGATGGGCCTTGTTCAGGGATGCCTGAAGAACATTTATTTTAACGTATTGCAGAAAGGATGAGGTCTGGGGGCCCAAGAAGGCCACAGGGCCTGAGGCTGGGGCTCGGTCAGGGAGGCCTGACCAACCTGCAGTTTAACATCCTGTAGTAAGGATGAGTGTCTGGGGCCCGAGAAGGACATGGGGCCTAAGTCTGGGCCTTGGTCAGGGAGGCCTGAAAAAATTGTAGTTTTATGTCTTATAGTAAGGATGCAGTTTGGGGGCCCGAGAAGGGGAAGGGTCCTGAGGCTGCGTCTCAGTCAGGGAGGCCTGACCAACTTGCAGTTTAACGTCTTTCATTAAGGACGAGGGAGAGGGCCCCGAGAAGGCCACGGGGCCTGAGGTTGGGCCTTGGTCACGGATGCCTAACCAACATGCTGTTTAACATCTTATAGTAAGGATGAGGGTCGGGGGCCTAATAAGGTCAAGGGGCCTGAGGTTGGGCCTCAGTGAAGGAGGCCTAACCAACTTGCAGTTTAATGTCTTGTAGTAAGGATGAGGGCCAGATAAGGTGTCACATCAGGGGATGTGTGTGTAATGGGGAGCAACCTGACTTGAATGAGGACAAAAACCCATACCACACTACAAAATCCCATAAGAGAGAGCCTGTGCTGGGGGGCCAGAGAAGTCCAAGGGGACTGATAGTTGGTACCTCCCGGAGGGAGTTTGTCGCTTGGAGATACCACAAGGCAGAATGGAACACTACACTCGATGTTTGGGACATCTTGGGGTGGACCTAATGATATTGGAAGTTGTTGACCATGTTCGAAACACATCGTCCATATAGTGACCTAATATGGGAGCCGCAAATGAGCATCGACTGGTGACCATATTTGAAATGCAGGACTTGTGTTAATTTGTTGTCTGAATCCCTTGGTGGAATTGTACTGCTACAGTAGGAGAGCCCATAGGCGTGGTATCCATGACATTTTTGGGGCTCCCTTCGGGTCTGAAGGGTGATGAAATCACAGTCATGGAGTGGGTGAAGCATAGTTGTACCCATCTCTAAAAGAGGCGAACGTCTCTAGGGAGTAGGATGTGTGGATGGATTGAGATTATATTGACGTGAATTGGAGAAAAATTTCACCCTTTCCACACATCTTGACCCAGGAGAAGATTCTAGTGTTTAGGCTGGGCCAACAGACAAAATGTCTGGGCGTTCCTATGTATTCCATGAGGATGGGAGTCAAGAAATACGTATTTCTTGAAGGACCTGAAGTTTAACATCTTGTGGTGAGGATGTGGGAGGATAGAAGAACGGGAGTGGGCACATTGTGGGACCATTATAACCCTTGTATGAGTGGTGCAGAGGAAGCCCACATCATGCAAGGATCCTCCGATAGAACTATTCCCAAGGGTTAGTCTAAAATAAGAGTTTCGGGATGGGATCAAGAAGATTCATATGATCATTCCTACATATCCCATATCGATGGGAATAAATCCATAAATATTTCTTGAAACATAGTTTAATGTCATGCTGGACGATGCATAGTTTAATGTCATGCAGGACTATACAGTTTAAAGGTCATGTAGGACCATCATTCCGTTTTGGGTCATACAGGACCAGCATGCAGTTTAGGGTCATGTAAGACTAGCATGTAGTTTAGGGTCGTGCGGGACCAACATGCAGTTTAAGGTCATGCAGGACCAACATGTAGTTTAGGGTCGTGCAGGACCAGCATGCAGTTTAAGGTCACGTGGGACCAGCATGCAGTTTATATTCGTGCTGGACCAGCCTGCAGTTTAGGGTCATGCGAGACCATGGGGCTCAAGAAAAGTATTTCTTGAGGAATTTGGCATTGTTGGGAGGATTTATATTCTCACCGTCCTTGGTCACCAAGGAGTATGCTACATTGGGGTAAACCCTGTATACTATGTAAGGCCCTTCCCATTTGGGTTCCAACATGGGCGGTTTCCTGCCAGGGATCATTGGCGCTTGGAGGGCCAATACGAGGTCCCCTTACAGAAAAGAGAAGAGGCGAACATTCTTATTGAAGGATCTAGACATCTTATTCTGATTCCTATCCAGATTGTGCAGGACACGAATCATATTCTCATCAAGTGGTTCCAATTCAGCTAGATGGATTTCAGAAACTTTATCTGGCATCTTCCAGTAATAGACCTTTGTTTATAACGAAGGTAGCTGGATCTGGATGGGCAGGCCGGCCTCCGCTCCATACACTAGGGAATACGGGGTCACCTGGGTGGATTTGTGATTCATCGTCCGATAGGCCTAGAGGGCGTTGGAGAGCTTTTCCGGCCAACTCTTCTTGTTTTGACCAACCATTATGTGTAATATGTTAGAGAGTGTTTTTTTGAATGCCTCGATCTGTCCATTTTCCTGCGTGTTATAGCGAGAGATATGGTTCGAACGAATACTGTACTTGGCCTACAATTCCTTCATCTAGGCCCTTCAAAAGTTGATGTCGTTATCGGTGAGGAAATCATGAGGGACTCCAAACTGGTGGATTATATTGGAGCTCACGAAGTCAATAATGGAACATTCCTTGTCCCCCTTGAGTGGAACTGCTTCTACCCACTTGGAAAAGAAATACGTGGGGGTCCATATGAACCGGCATTGGCGAGTTGTCGCCGGTGGGTTTAGTCCCCTGGCATCGAGCCCCTACACCACAAATGGACAAGAGTACTTTCTGGAGTGGAGATGTTCTGGTGGAAAATTAAATAGGACAGCATGAACTTGGTACGCATGAAATCTCTGTTCAAACTCGATACAATCATGGATTATAGATGACCTAAAGTAACCGGGTCTCCGGATTTGATGGGACAGTTTCGGCACAACCTGGTGGGAAACACAGAAACTTGTGTGAACCTCTTGCATGACCTGTGGAACCTCAACTACTTGGATGCAATGAAGAATAAAACCATTGAAACCGCGCTTACTGGGAATCTGCTCAAGAGTGGGACCACTTTGGAGGGTAAACTGCAGGGCGCATCATCGGATTCGCTCACACATGGCCCGGTCAGGCGAGAGGCAACCATTTTGGAGATACTCGACAAAAGGGGCCCTCCGGACGAGAGTTTCTTCAACCACTACATCTGAAGAGCCTAGTGGTCCTATCGTGGAGGATCCGACAGTAAGATGGCTTACTCGCAGGCCGTCGCCATCCTCTGGGGTGACGAGGGAAATGACTCTCTGGTGTGCCACATTTATAATTAGATCATCATGCTCAGGCTCTACAAGTGATGCAGTTAAGCTGGATAAAGAGTCCGCTCGACCATTCTGGGACCGAGGGACATGGGTAGCCTCTGGTTGAGAAGGGAACTGGGCCATTAGATGAAGGGTGTTCTCCAAAAATGGTGTGAGTTATCGATTTCTAACAACATAGTTTCCATTGAATTGCATGATTACTAGCTTGGAATCCCCATTCACATGAAAATCGAGCACATCGATCTAAAGCGACAACTCGAGGCCAGTGATGAGGGCCAGATAGTCTTCTGCATTATTGGTGAAACCTTCTGGCAACAGAAATGAGCACGAAAGAATAGCTTGTACCGGGGTAATAAAGATGATACCCATGCCTACTCTGTTGAGACTAGGATCATTGAGCCTCCCACCGGTAGGGCTCTGGGAGGCACCATCAAAGAGAATTTTCCAACATTGGATAGCTTGATCGATTGAGAGGATTGCCTAATTAGGAAAATCTAGGTCAAGGGACTGCTCCGTAGTGGTTGGAAGGTAACCTAGAAAATCCACCAATGCCTGCCTCTTGATAGAATTCTGAGGCATGAACCGGATGTTTATATTATGTAGGATCACTGCCCACCATGCTATTCATCCAGTCAACATGTGGCGGTTCAAAATATACTTCAATAGGTCTACCCGAGAGACCAGTTATATCACATAGTGCTGCAGGTAATGTCGTAACTTCTATACAGAAAACACGAGTGGAAGGAAACACTTCTCGATGGGGGAGTATCTGGTCTCCTTATCAAGGAGCATGTAGATGAGGTAGTATAGTCTATTATATGTCCTATCATTGTTCTTATGGGAGATAAGGGTGCCAAGAGATCGATCCAGGTAATTGACATAGAGAACCAACGGATTTCCGAAGACGGGTGGCATCAGGACTGGAGGATGGATCAGATACTTCGTGATTTCCGCGATGGCGGCCTGAAACTCTTCGTCACATTCGTAGGAAAATACTTTCTTTATTATCTGAGAAAAAATATTACACATTCCATAATTATTCGCAATGAATAGACATATGTAGGCTAAGTGGACATGAAAACCTCGAAGCTCTTGTATATTGTTTGGGGGAGGCATCTTGTTGATGCCCCTGATCTTCTCTAGGTCGATCTCGATGCCTCAGTACCTGATAAGAAATCCAATAAACTTCTTGGAAGTGACCCCGAAGGCACACTTCAATGGGTTCATCATCAAGTAGTGGGAATGAAGGAAGACAAACACTTTTTAAAGGTCCTTGAAATTATATTGGCATTGGAGAGATTTGGTCACCAGATCATCCACATTTCACTCCACCAATGTCCAGAAAATTGACTTGAATATGCGATGAATGGCCCGCTAATAGGTGGCACCTTCATTCATCAGGCCGAAGGGCGTGAACTTGTAACAGAATGTAGGTTTGGGCAGCCTGAAATCTGTAGACGCTTCATCCTCAGGGGCCATCCGGGTCTGATTATATCCAGAATAACCATTCATGAAGAAGAGGGCTTAGAACCAGACATAGTGTCGATCAATAATTCTATCACCAAAAGGGGTAAATCATCCTTTGTATAGTGGCTTTTGATATCTTAGAATTCAATACAGACTCTGATTTGTCCGTTCTTCATTCTGATTGGCATAATATCGGGTATCCACTTAGGGTACTGGACCTCCTTGATGAAGATGGATCTGAGGAGTTTTTCATTTTCGGCATCATCCATGGAACTGTGAGAAGGTTCAATCTTTCTGGGAGTATTCTTGAACCCATGATGGTTTGTCGAGAGACCAAGGCAGTGGAAGACTACCTGAGGATCTATTCCTGGAATCTCGTCGTAACTCCAGGAAAACACGTCACGGTGCTATTTTAGGAAGTCCACATACCGCTGCTCCTCTTCAGGGGACATGGCGACACTAATCAATGGGGGTCTCAAATCTTCCTCTATACCAAGGTTCACCTATAATAGTTCAATGATAGTGGAAAATATACCTTCTTCAAAGGTGGGGGGAGCATCATAAAGATCCTCTTCTTCGCTTGTGGAAGAGGGAATCCTAGCAGGTGAGGCTTCAACTTGGTTGGAGGAAGCTGATGGGAGGCTGGCACCAGCCTCGACAACAGTGGAAAGCGCATAAGGAGACTAACGATCCTCTAAGACCATGTCGATGAAGGAAGTCGATCCAATCTGATCTGGACTTCGTCCTAAGGTGCCATGCATGATGATATCAAAGAAATAGTGGTAGGTCGTCCTAATCTGGTTAATTACAGCCCAACATAATAGACACGAATGACGTAATTCGGTCGTCACGAAGTGGAAATCCCGATACCGTACGGGAGTAGGACGTTCTGGGATCACCTGGGCCGGGTTCATGTAGGATTACGAGGTGATTTTCCATCGTCTCTTGCACTTGGGTATATGACATCGACTTATACCAGATACAACAAAGAATTGTTGGGACGGAGAAAAACGGGAGTGATGGCAAGAGGGGGGGTGAATTGCCTTTTAAAAAAGATTAAAAAATTAAAATCAAAGTTGAAATCAAAGTATGTGCAGCGGAAAATAAAAGAGGCAATCACACAAGAAATTGTTAACGGAGTTCGGCCAAAAACCCGGCCTACGTCTCCACTCCCAACTCAACCGTTGAGAGATTCCTACCGCTTTCTTTTCAATGGTTTTAGCAAGAAACCCACTAGGCTTTGAGGTAGCACTAGGACCTATTACAGCTTGCTTTTGAATTGGTTTACCAAGAACCCACTTGCTTTTGATGGTTGAGCAAGAACCCACTAGCCTTCTTACAGGTGAAGGCTAGCTCACCTATGACACAAGACTTTTAAAAGGAAAGGCTTGAAGAAACCTCTTCACACCTTAGTGGTGATGTGAAACCCAAAAGAAAGAGGGATGAGGAAAGGTGTTGGGGTTTGTAGGCACAAACCCAATTTGAAAGCTCAAAAAGATAAATATGATAAAACCTGTAATTGGAGAAGCCTTGGGCGCCTTTGATTGATTGGAGATGTTGAAGGCCGCTTCCAAGCTTCTTTGGTGGTGCTCTTGGATGTGGAATTGGATGGAGCACTTGGGGTTCCCTTGGAGGAATGCGCCGGAGGTATGCCAAATGATCAACAAGGTGTCTGTGGGCTTCCGTATAGTTCCGGTGAGTGTCCGGGGCTTCCTTGGCCTTTATTTATAGGCATGGAACCCTTGGGGAGTCTTCGGAGCCGTTGGAAAAGGCCTCGGAGCCGTTGGAGGCCAAAAGAGGGTTGACTGGTCAAAGCCAACGGCTAGTTTGACTGGGCTACCGGCTGGCCGGTGCAGGGCCACTGGCTGGCCGGTGCCTTGGCAGTTGAGAAGCCCTTCTGCCCAGGCAGCACCGGCTGACCGGTGCCAGAGCCACCGGCTGGCCGGTGGTGAGACAGTAGCTACCACTGTTTCATCAGGTTGCCACCGGCTGGCCGGTGACAGAGCCACCGGCTGACCGGTGGAACCTGGCAGTGGGCAATGCCTCTGCCAGGTCCACCGGCTGGCCGGTACTATCACACCGGTTGGCCGGTGGACTGATATTCAGTCCACTTCTTGATTCTTTATTGGGCCATTTTCTTGGAAACCTTGTGCCTATCATTCACAAACACCTCAAACAATATTAGACAAATAATAAGGTGATTGTGATCATGAAAATCAAACAACGAGGGGAACGAGAGGTACAACAATCTCCCCCTATTTTGATGATCACATTCACCAAAACAATCAAAGTAGAATACTGAAATTAAAGGCATTCTTTAATGAATAAAATGAAATGTAAAGCAAAGCATGATCAAAAAGGTTTCTCCCCCAATCAATCAAGAAATTTCTCCCCCTTTGTGATTATCAAAATAGCACGGGGCATAAAACTTGATTGAGGGAAAGGGTTTGAAAAACTAGATATGAGAATTGAAAGATCAATTGAGATTTTTGAAATTGAAATAAAAATTTGAATAACAGTTTGAATTGAAAGTTTTGAATCAAAAACCAATTGAAATTTGAAATTTTAAACCAAATGAAATTTTTGAAATTGAGAGTTTTGAATCAAAAAAGAATTTAAATCGAAAGAGATTTTTGAATTTAAGAAAATTCCTCCCCCTAAATAAAACAAAAGATCATCGGGGAAACGAAACTATTTTTGGCCCGGAGAGACTCTCCAAAAGGGATTTTTCAATCCAAATTTGTTTCATGGCGGGTCTTCTCCTATAGAATTCATCCGAAAAGAAAATATACTTGGGTTGGCCATACCGGGCATTTTTGCAATCACACTCATAAATGAGGTGCCCGGGTTTCTTACAATAATTATAAAATTTAAAAATAGAGCTCCCCCTTACAAAAACAGTTGGAGCATGGGAGGAGGAAGCTACATTGGTATATCCTAGCCCTTGGGTGGTTCTTGAAATTCTTTGGGAACCATGAAATTTTGAAAGATTTTGTTCCCCTTGGGTGAACTTGGCTAGGGATTCTCTAAGGTCTTTGATGGTTGATTCCAAAGAATCAACATTTGGGAAATTTTGGATTTTTAGGGAGAGTTCCTCCTTCTCTTTGAGAAGTTGTTCTTTTTCGGAGGAAAGATTTTTTAAATTCTTTTTTAAAGAAACAAATTTTGAAGAAAGCTCATGAAAACCATTTTCTAATTGGTCTCTAGCATGTTGGAGTTCTTCATATGACAAATGATTAAAAGAATTAGAAGAACTAGAGGAGGAAGAAGAGGAAGAGGATGATGATACCTCATGTTTTGCCATTAGGCATTTTGTACCTTGGTCGCTTGAGGAGGAGGAGGAGGAGGATGATGAGGTGTCACTCCATGTCGCCTTAAGGACCTTTTTCTTTCCTTTTTCCTTTTGCGTGGCCCGATTTTTGTTGAGTGGGCAATCGGGCTTGTAATGCCCTTTTTGGCCACACCCGTAGCATTTTACCTTGGGCTCGGATCTTGCGGTGGGTTCTTGCTTTCGATGCTTGCGGGATTTCTTCTTCTTGTGCTTCTTCATAAACTTGTGCATTTGGCGGGCGAGATTCTCCATTTCCGAGTCGCCGCTTGAAGATGAAGTAGATGAGGAAGATGAGGATGATGAGGAGGAGCTTACTTCTTTTTGTACCTTGAGGGAAATATTCTTTGATGTCTTAATTGGTGTGCCCTCCTTTTGAGCTTGCCTCCTCATCGTGATCTCGTAGGTCATTAGGGATCCAATGAGCTCCTCGACCGGCATGTTTTTGACATCCTTAGCTTCTTGGATTGCCGTCACTTTAGGTGCCCATGAGCTCGGAAGGACCCATAGAATCTTCTTGACCATTGCTTCAGCTGAAACATCATCACCAAGAGATTTTTTACCATTGCAAACGTCAGTGAAGCGTGTAAACATTTCAGAAATAGACTCATTTGGATGCATGGAAAAGCTTTCAAAATCTTGTCTATACATGTCTAACCGAGTATCCTTAACTTTGTTAGTTCCCTCATGGGTCACTTCCAATAGTTTCCAAATTTCATGAGATGAGGTGAAAGTGGAAACTCGGTTGAACTCATTTCGGTCAAGGCCGCAATGTAGAGCGTTCATGGCTTTGCCATCAAGCTCAAAGTTTCTAATATCGGCGTGGGTCCATTTGGATTCGTCGGGGGTAGACAAAGTATAACCTTGCATGACAATTTTGTAAATAGGATATCCTATGCTTCTTAAAAAAGTGGTCATGCAGGTTTTCCAATAATTATAGTCGGACCCATCAAAAAATGGAGCCCGACCCAAAGAAAAGCCTTCGGGGGCGAAAGAAGTGGATGCCATCACAATGGATCTTTGAATTTGAAACCGTTTAAGGTATTACTCAAATTATCCCTTTGATACCAATTGTTGGGACAGAGAAAAACGGGAGTGATGGCAAGAGGGGGGGTGAATTGCCTTTTAAAAAAGATTAACAAATTAAAATCAAAGTTGAAATCAAAGTATGTGCAACGGAAAATAAAAGAGGCAATCACACAAGAAATTGTTAACGGAGTTCGGCCAAAAACCCAGCCTACGTCTCCGCTCCCAACTCAACCGTTGAGAGATTCCTACCGCTTGCTTTTCAATGGTTTTAGCAAGAAACCCACTAGGCATTGATGTAGCACTAGGACCTATTACAGCTTGCTTTTGAATTGGTTTAGCAAGAACCCACTTGCTTTTGATGGTTGAGCAAGAACCCACTAGCCTTCTTACAGGTGAAGGCTAGCTCACCTATGACACAAGACTTTTAAAAGGAAAGGCTTGAAGAAACCTCTTCACACCTTAGTGGTGATGTGAAACCCAAAAGAAAGAGGGATGAGGAAAGGTGTTGGGGTTTGTAGGCACAAACCCAATTTGAAAGCTCAAAAAGATAAATATGATAAAACCCGTAATTGGAGAAGCCTTGGGCGCCTTTGATTGATTGGAGATGTTGAAGGCCGCTTCCAAGCATCTTTGGTGGTGCTCTTGGATGTGGAATTGGATGGAGCACTTGGGGTTCCCTTGGAGGAATGCGCCGGAGGTACGCCAAATGATCATCAAGGTGTCAGTGGGCTTCCGTATAGTTCCGGTGGGTGTCCGGGGCTTCCTTGGCCTTTATTTATAGGCATGGAACCCTTGGGGAGTCTTCGGAGCCGTTGGAAAAGGCCTCGGAGCCGTTGGAGGCCAAAAGAGGGTTGACTGGTCAAAGCCAACGGCTAGTTTGACTGGGCTACCGGCTGGCCGGTGCAGGGCCACCGGCTGGCCGGTGCCTTTGCAGTTGAGAAGCCCTTCTGCCCAGGCAACACCGGCTGACCGGTGCCAGAGCCACCGGCTGGCCGGTGGTGAGACAGTAGCTACCACTGTTTCATCAGGTTGCCACCGGCTAGCCGGTGACAGAGCCACCGGCTGACCGGTGGAACCTGGCAGTGGGCAATGCCTCTGCCAGGTCCACCGGCTGGCCGGTGCTATCACACCGGTTGGCCGGTGGACTGATATTCAGTCCACTTCTTGATTCTTTCTTGGGCCATTTTCTTGGAAACCTTGTGCCTATCATTCACAAACACTTCAAACAATATTAGACAAATAATAAGGTGATTGTGATCATGAAAATCAAACAACGAGGGGAACGAGAGGTACAACAAGAATTTCCCTATTTCAGCGGTCGTGGACTCCAACCGATGGATTTGGAAGACGTAATTGTCATCCAAACCTGCCTAGGGGTCACTTGGGACTGGGGCGGTCTCATCCTCACTTGCTAGAATCTGCTTATCCTTGATCTTGTATTAGTTAGCTTCAACATAACAGGCTTCAAAAGAAGAGAAAGGAGATGCATAACCTTGGAGTATGCCTACATGACCATTAAGTGATTATTTGAGGCATTGATGATACGATGAGGGGACCCCCCCCCCCCCCGTGTAGGTGGCGCTATGGCATGTCCATCAATGCATTGTACACTGTGTCTTGAGAAACAACCATGAACTCGGTGCTGGTGACTAGGCCACCGAACTAAGTCTTTAGATGGATCATTTTGAATGGGGTATACTATGTCCTGTCATATCACTGTATCCTTAAATCGGAGGGATTCAGGTCATCAGCAGATAACCCCAGCTTTCGCAGTGTCCGTGTCAGGATAAGGTTGATCCCGGAGCTGGGGGCAACGAGACAACAGTGAAACTCAACGCCGATGATGATGTACAATGGGGGGATGCACCCCTATATGGGAGAGCCATAATCCTCTCCGGAGAATGAAATGATGGCTTGACATTTGGAATTCTCAACTACTTCAACATGGAAGGCTTCTGCAGCTGCTACCTCAGTCTCAAACTGGAGGGGCCTCCTTAAAGCCTCAGCAAGGGCCCCGCACATATCTGGTGATAGGCGGAGTGCTTCAAGGATGTAAATCCTCACTGGGAAGCCAGAGAGATTCTTTAGAACACCGTACATCCGTGTCAGGTGTGAAATTCTTCTTAAAGGAGGCCTCTGAACAATTGGAGGCACGGAGGGCCCTGTTGGCTTGACTGGCTGCTCGCTGGTGTGGGGAATATCCCGCTGTTCAATATTAGAAGCTTGAACAGTAGCTTCCGGATGGAGTCCAAATGGGTGAGGTTGGATTGTAGTGGGGCGAATCTGGTCATGGTATTGTCGAAGTGGCTCTGCCTGATCCAGCAGCACAAACAGTGTTGGAGGTGGTCCTAACAACAACAGATGAAAATGGTACGCATGCTGAGCTCTACGATGGGCCTGCTGTCTGGTCTCGGTAACATAGACGGCCTGGCTGGACATGCCAACTGATGTCTCTTGATGATCCACGTAGCCACATCTTCACAGACTTTTGCATTGGATAGGGAAGTTAGGGAAGTTCGCCTGGATTTCCCCCTCATCGGGAGTCATATAGGGGTTTACCAACTCTACGATATTAACCGAGGCATACCCTTGACTGTCACTCGAAAATTCATCCACCACTGGGAAGATTTTAGGAGGGATCCCTATATCTGGGTGCATGAAGTCACCGAGAGTACGAGATAGAGTGGTCATTGGAAGGGCGTGTTGTTTTTTCTTGAGCTTCCGATGCCTACTCCTCTGGGAAGAGGCAGGCTAAGATGATGATGTAGAGGTGTAAGTCGCAGCTTCTGAAGGCTCTGACTGATTCATGTGTGCCCAAATAATGCCATGGGCAAAAGAAACCATTTTATGAGCCATCCAGTCATCGTATTTCTGTGATCCGTGGCTAGGAACCTACTATCACACACATTCACCATCGCTACTACTATCGGACCTCACAAAGACACCTGCCACGTGTGCCGAGGCCGATCCCAGCCTAACTATATTATTATTGACCCGGTCTTGATGATAGTCCTTAAAAACATATCAATTTTTGATAGTGTCCCCAATAATCCAATGATCGGGGCAGTAGTTGGGGAGATCAGTGAGATTCACCTCTGCTAGCCTTATTCACTCAAGGAAGCATACAATCCCCCGATCTAGGGCATTAAAAGTGTAACCAGGGACCTAATTCTCCCTGAAAAAGTATGTCTGGTTTCTTCCTTCCAGATAGGGAGCCCTTGGAACCTGGCCTTGACGAGGAGCCAGAGGGGCATGTCGAGTAGGTGAACCCTAATTGTCCTACCTGGGTGGTGACTGCATATTACGTGGAGGCGCCTACTGATTCTGAGGATGATACGGAGCCAGAGATTATGCCTGAGGTGGAGTTCATCGGTGAGGCTGTGGGGCTGGTGCTACTGGTAGCAACTCTAGTTTCCTGGGGCCTCTATCAATGCCACCATGGTGGGCTCTGATCTGGAAGCTCTCCATGCTGGGAATGTAGGGGGGAAACGGACGTGCCTTGTTGGCCTATTGCATGGATTTTTCGAGGAATTGGGACTTATCGGAGAAGTATCAGAACCCTCAGGGATAGTTCTGAGTGATTAGGGAGGGAACCGGTTCCATCTTGACATTCCCCACGCACATTTTCAGTAATTTCTCTTATGTTAGTGGCATTTCATGGGAGTATGTGAGCCCCTTCCACCAGGCGATAAAGTCCATGAATCACTCATCAGGCCTTTGTTTACACTTGAAGAGGTCTGTGATGCTGGTCTTCCAGGTGGTAGAGCTGAACTGGTAGAGGAACTTCCTGCGATGGTCCTCCCAACTAGTCATAGATCCGACGGGGAGCTGGCTGTACCAGATGAATTTCAGCTCTTCAAGAATCTAAACAAAACAGCGGAGCTTAGTGGCATCCAGCTCTGTTGGAGTCCCCAACATAGGCATGCACCTTGAGATTATGTGGGCCAAATGTTGCAGTGGGTCCCCTATCTCATTAATAGGGGAGAAGGTGGGATCCTTGAAACATGTAGGCGCTGGCATATCATCCACCTAGGATGGGTATGGAATGCCATATGGTGATATTTCCACCTGCAGTGTTTGCAATGCCTCCTGGTGGGCACTAAGTTCCACCATATGATCATCTAAGAAGGGGTCCCTATCTTGACAGCCATCCCTAATTACGAGTGCGTTTTTTGAGATCTTCGACATGGTAGACGGGTTCAGTAGCTCGTGGAGCGACTGGTGGGATGGCATGAGGTGCATCTCAGGGGGGGGGGAGGTTAGATTCCTCGGATTTCCACGCCACTCGGGTGGGTTCGGTGAGAAATACCTTTCCCACTTTCTGTGAGCTCCAGATTCAACCTTATTAGTGGAGTGGTCTGATCAGGGTTGCCCAGAGGGACCTTGCCGAGGTGAAGTTGTTCCTACCTTTGTTTCCCCGACCTAGGATCGTTATAGTCAGGTCGTCTCTCTAACACGCATTCAGCCAGTAGTTCTTCGACCAACCTCTTTTGCTCAACATTTTTCTGGTGCAATGAGGCCTTCTCGGGGTCCCCTTCGTCTTCTTCACTAAGGCGAACATGTAGGAGGGCTTGACAGCTCTGACATGATCTTTTCCCTTACCTGCATTATGGATGAGTACCCATGCCTCGTTGGGCACAGGGAGACCTAGGAGGTTTCTCTGTTGATGAATAATCATCCTTGATGGGTCCAACAGAGGCGGCACACCCTCAGGGGGTATGTCTCCACTGAGAAACTCTAGCTCATCCTCCATGTCTACGACGTTGGCCATGTGGAACATATACCTTCCCTAGGGAATGTCCTGAAATATCTCATAGTGAGTCGGGCTACCATTGGATAGGGCGGAAGAGAAGGGTAGCATACTGCCCCTAGCCAAAGACATGCACATGGGGGTTGCTTACCTGACAATTTTGAGGAATACGTTGATTCTCTGAACGCATTGTTGCTGGATATCCTCACTACGACCTAGTGACTCAGGGTGCTGGCCCACAGGAAGTGCGGCCAGATCGACTAGACGACACTGCATGCTGATGTCTTCTAAATGCATTTGGATCCATGGATAGACCACACTCTAATGAAATAGACTGAAATTCATTGCCCGGAGGGTGTAGTTGAAACCCTCAACTTCCTCTGAGGGGAGGGACTCGAGTATAAATAAATCATGTGCTGTTGTGGGCCAAAACTTCTCAGGGAAGTGGTCCACTGCAAGGATTATCCAGAAGCTCCTCTGATCAAATTTAGGGTCTGGCCCTTGATTTCCCCACTCGCCAACTGGGGGTGGTTGAGTAACTGGAAATGGTACTGAGGCAGAAAGCTGGGACGGAAGGTAGGCCGGTGGGGAATACAGCAAACGAGATGACTGGACCCCAATTCTCGGGCTGTCCTCTGAAGGGTAGAGTGAAATGGCCACTACGTCGTGATAGGACGGGTTGACGACCACCGTTCCTACCTCTGGGGACAGGGATACTGGTGGTGGGTCACACTTCTACATTCCTTCCATCGGTCTCCAGAATAGCTCTCTGTGATCTTTTGTGGAGGTAGAAAGCGCTTCCAACAATGATGGTGGTGACTACACGACTATAACCTACAGGGTCGCCAATTTTTATCCTCCAATATAAACCTACATATGGATGCGAGAATCCTGTGGATCCTCAGGTTCTAGGAGCACCATGCTGATGTGCCTCGTCCCTACCTCGACCCTTGACTCGAATGGGAAAGTGAAGGGTTCTTGAGCTGAGTTGCACTCTACTTTAGAGTCTGAGAAGTGGAACAGTTTGATCTCTGCCTGGGCCTTCCCAGGATTCTTCTTGTGATGGCAAGGACTTTCCCTCCTTCCCCTGGGTGGCTCCTCGAGACTGGGCTGATTTCTGACATGTGGTCCTTCGGCCTCACTGGTCCCAGGGTTGAGAGGGTTTTCCCTTGAAATAGCCGCGGTGCGAGGAGCACCAGGAGAAATGTCGAAGGGGACATGGGGAGGACCTCCGTGAACAGCACCAGAGTGGGAAATACCACCACTGGAACTGTTGGGAGCATGGGGAGGACTACCATGATTGGTGCGGGTGAAGCAAGGCTGGCCTTCACCCCTTTTGTTTCCGGGGAGAGGAGGACCTTCGCTAGTTGTGGAGAGAATATAGGGACGATCCCCACATTAAAGAGGGATTGGATGGGTAATATCTCCATGTAGACGGTGAAGGGAAGGAGGAAGGGCTCCATATCAGGTGTGATAGTCATGGGAAAGGCTTCCATACCGAACATCACTACCATGGGGAAGACCATAATTTGGATTGGGGGTAGCATGGGGCAGACCACCATGCCGAGCCTCGATGCGGGGTATACCCATGCTCTCTGTGGTGGTGGTACGGGGAGTACCTCCGTACGGGGTGGCATCGCTGCAGGTAGGTTCACGGTGACCCCCACTCATGCCTGCGACCTAGAGAGTCGACCCAACCTTCCTATGGGGTAGTTGGGGCCTCGATCCTGGTTGGGCATATGAGAGCCTCTACATTGTTTGTGTGGGGACATGATGATATGAATTGATGGTGGATAGGGCCCTAGAAGCCGTTGACATTGATAACCCTGGGCGGGCGTCCTCAGCTCGTGCCTGATGCTAGTGTCGGGTCAGGTGAGCCAACGCTGGTGGTTCCAAATCATATCTTACCTGGTCCTCTGTCAAGGTCAGATAGGGGCGTTTATGCGGCCGAGTGGGGGCCCTCGCTAGGATCCCCTGGACTAAGGCTCTGACCGGGCGGGGCCAGACGTCGCCCACCTCATCAGTGTAAGGCAGGGATTCATCGAAGCGCTAACGGTATAGGCTTCCGAAATGATTGAATTTTGGGGTGGGGAGTAGCGGATCCATGCGCGGCCCTCGGGGGAGGCGTTGACGGAGGGGCCTAGACGCCTCTAGGTCCAGGCATTCCATATCTCGGGATGAGATTATGCCCTCCTCCTCGTAACGATATATGTGATCATTAATCACCCTTCGTTGAATGACTTTAGATGTGGAGATTGGGTGTGGGCGCCCTACGGTCATGGGCGTAGACACCGTTGTGGAAGCAGTGAATCCACGCAGAGCGGTTGTGTTGGTGTTTCCCATGCCCATGCGTAGGCGGGTGGGCAGTGATCGCGTTCCTGTGGCAACAACCTGATTCATGGAAGAAAAGAGATTGACTAATTAATACTACTAGGAAAAGAACTCGGCAACCAGCACCCCGACACTACTCCATCTTTCTTGGCCGGTAAGAGGGATCCACGCTGACAGCTTCACAGAACGAGATTCCCAACATTCTACTGCCCCAACTTCTGGTGAGTTTCACGCTAGAGCTTCTATTTTATTGGCCAGACCTCGTTCTATATAGGTGTATCTAGTGAAACATCAATCCATGATTTCCCCAAGCATTACTAATCTCCATATTAAGGGGTATAACTTCATGTCGGGATCACCATTTCTGTTTTCGACGCTTTCTTCAGGGTGCGCGCATCTGTCTTCTTGAGTGCGACATGCACGACATTTGTTACCCTACATTCCCACATTCAAAAGGTGGGTGAAATTCTCTCCTTGTTCAGGGATGTTTGATCCTTGATCGAAACGGGATGATGGGATGTCAGTTCTTCCTTCTGTGGATTCCTCCTCGAAACTCTTCACCTAGTCCGAGTCCCCCTCAATGATTTAATACGTTGTTCATGAAACTCTTCGGGGCCCTATCTTTTCTTGGACACCAGTTAATTACAATTCTTATGTTAGGACATACCTAGGGGTCTTGTCGGGGCAGCAACCCTCGGTCAGGGGAGTAGTCACACTGGGCATCACTGGCTTGTCTGGACGCTTGGGATTGGTGTGTCTCTCTTCTGTCCCTTATTATAGGGCTTCTCGAGGGCAAAAAATCCTAAGGAATCCCACATCGAATGTGGGGAATCATATTTTTTAGGCATGTATCTAAGGTTTTCCTCATCTTATCATGTTTAACATAGGGTATTCCGCATGTTTAACTTCTAGCATAGACGGATCAGACAGATCAGAACACTGATTAGAGTGGATCAAATTGGGGAACCCCCATGGAGGGAACACTGATATTGGGGCCAACATGTGGGTGGATTCCCAAATGATGTGGGAGGTAATGAGGTGGAATGATCCCATCGGGATGTGGCGGCCCGGGTAAGAATCAGGATGGACGATGGTTTTGGGATTGAGCCTCGAAGAGACCTCCTACGTATCCATGTGGGAGGGAATCAAAGTCTGCATAGTTCTTCTGGGGATGGCTTACCATTGAATGTGGTTGACAATGGCATACTGCTGAAGGATGTTTCAACAGCATACTGGGTCGTGGGCTTGAACCTCGTGAGGCTTTCTATGTACCATGCCTTGACATTGATCAATGTCCTCATAGTTCAGGTGTACAGTTTAATGTCATACGGTATGGGGGAGAACTGACGTGAAGGGGGTCAGAACTATGAGTTGGTTGTGGGATTGAACCTCGCCAGGCTTCCTACGTACCAGGCCTTGACATGAATCAAAGACCACGTAGTTTAGGAAGAGTGGTTTTGGCAAACCAAAGTGAATATGGACCTTGGTCCAGGTGGATGGCGAGCTTGAACCTCAGGGAGGATTTATACATACTATGCCTTGACATGGATCAAAGACCACATAGTTCAGGATGGTGTATCAGAGAACCGACGTCAATAAGTACCTTGTTCTAGTTGGATGGTAGGGCTTGGCTCATTGAAACAGAGATGGTTGGGTCCAATGGTTGTAGGTCTTGAACCTGAGAGAGGCTTCCTACGTACCATGCCTTAAAATGGATCAATGTCCTCATAGTTTGAGTGTGCAGTATAACGTCAAGCGGGGTGGGGGCGAACAGATGTGAAGGGGGTCGGAATGACCAGGTGGTGGTGGGATTGAACCTCAGGAGGCTTCCAACATACCATGCCTTAACATGGATCAAATACCACATAGTTCATGATGATGTATCAGAGAACTTACATGAATAAATACCTTGGTCCAAGTGGATGGTGGGCTTGAACCTCAGGGAGTCATCCTTTGAACCATGCCTTGACATTGATCAAAGACCTTGTATTTTGGGTGTGCAGTTTAACATCATGCGGGACATGTGTGTTTTCATAGTCGATGCTTACTCTAAGCCCATGTGAGCCATGCTCAGTGTGTGAAACAAGAGGTGGTAGAGACCTTCCGATCACGTTTCGAATGGTGCGTCTGTGGGATGTGGAGTGGGGATCATGCGTGGAGCTGCCCATGGAGAGAGGGATTGGGACTTACTCTGAGATGAAGGCCCGATAGGTTCAAGGCTTACTCTGGGATGGAGGCCCGAGAGCTTCGGGGCTTACTCTAGGATGGAGACCTGAGAGCGTCAGGTCTTACTCCAGGATGGAGGCCCGAGAGGGTCGGGGCTTACTCCAAGATGGAGGCCCCATATGTTTGGGGCTTACTCCAGGATAGAGGCCAGAGAGGGTCGGGGCTTACTCATGGATGGAGGACCGAGAGGGTCGAGGCTTACTCTAGGATGGAGGCCCGAGAGGGTCGGGGCTTACTCCAGGATGGAGGCCCGAGAGGGTCGGGGCTTACTCTAGTATGGAGGCCCGAGAGGGTCGAGGCTTACACCATGATGGAGGCTCGAGAGGGTCAGGGCATACTACAGGATGGAGGACCGAGAGGGTCGGGGCTTACTCCAGGATGGTGGCCCAAGAGGGTGGAGGCTTACTCCAGGATGAAGGCCCTAGAGGGTCGGGGATTACACCAGGATGGAGGCCGGAGTGCGACAAAGTGAAACAGGAGAGGCATTTAGGACCAATATAAGGATGGGCCCCATTCTCTATCACGCCCTCAGCTGGCCTTGGCACAGAGGGAGTGAGGAGGAGGAAGGGTGATGCCTCCTGCAAGAAACGTTAGGGTATTACACCAAGATGGAGGCCCTTCCCGTGGACAAACTCCACTCCAAGAAAGAGGATATCATCCCCTGTGGAGAATGCCCAAGGTGGGTGGACCATGCATGTGAGGCACGAGGTCAGGTCATAGTTTAACGTCATTTTTTGAAGACGAAGGTTCCTGGAAGTTTAACGTATTGTAGCTCAGATGAGGTGGGTTCACTCCACACCCCTAGGACATACATAACTGGTACCCTCTGATCCTTGTTGGAGTGAAGGCATCAGCAACACCATACTGTGGGGGTGTCGCAGAGCGAACCATCAAGGGGTCCACATTAGCATGGCTATGCAAAGAAGCAATCACCATTAGCGTTCCAATGCGAATGATCATTAGGCGCAGCAACGCTACAGGTGGTATCATCCAGGGGACATTGAAGTCACATCGTGCAAACCTATAAGGTCACACGGGAAAAAGATTTTCCAAGAAGTGGGGTCCATAGGCAGGGGCCTTGTGGAGCTGTCTTGCTCCACGTGGCAGAGGGAACATGTGAAGGGGTGTGTTTCACTAAGTGAGGTGCCATAGCCATAGCATGGGGTGGAGGGGAAAATGGGAGGTGCTTCACGAAGTGGAAGGTCGTTAGGGGAGCACAACCTCATGAAGCAAAGGTGCCTCGCAAAGCAAGTTTTCGGGATGCAATATGCTTCACGAAGTACAGTGATCCTTCCATAGCAAATGGATCAAGTGTACATGAAGAGTGTTTCGTGAAGCAGAAATGCTCTGCGATGACCAGGGTTCCCTTGGGGATCCCCTTCCATCATGAAAGCCCTTAGGCATCGCGAATGTCATCCCTATCTGAAGAGGGGATCAAAACGAGACAATGGGGAGGCACTTCGCAATGTAGAAGTACCTCGCGTATCTCATTGTTCACCGAGTGGAAGAGTGCTTCACGATTCGGGAGATGAGAAGCAGAAAGGTCATATTTTCTGTCCGGAGAGCTTAGAGGGAGCCCAGTATTTATAGGCAAGAGGCACCGTGAAGCGGGGATCATGCGGTGCGAAGAGGGGATTGGGGGCTTCGCGGCGGGCTTGCGAACGTCAAATGTGTTCGTGAGGCATTCCACCCTCTTCGCTTCGTGGCGGGTTCACGAATGTCAAATCGGTTCGTGGAGCCTCCTTCCTTATTTTCTTCAAAACAGGTTCGCGAACATCAAATCCGTTAGCTGAGCCTATCGCTGTCTTTGCTTCGCGGCAGGTTTGCGAACATCAAACTCATTCACGGAGCCTCCCGCCTTCATTGCTTCGCGGAGACCGCAGTGCTGGGGAACTCCTCAAAGGGGAATCGTGATGCAGTCCAGGGGGCCATCTTTCGGCCTTATCATCATTCCAAATTTTTTTGGCCAACTTATATTATACACGCATTTATTTTAAAATTATTTTTCAATGATTATATGTGAATTATAAATATATCCCATGTTAATAATTTGGTGTTTTTTAAATTTGAAATATAACATCAATATAATGTCTTTGGGAAACTCAATTTCCAATCATTTATATATAATTATTGTTTTTGAAAAAATAGAATATAATAAGATGGGAACATAATGATATTTATTTTTAAGATTTATATTAAATTTTTAATGAATATATTATTATCTATAACAGAAATTCCTTTCAAAATTTTCTCGCTTCTAGAGTTATTTTATCCGAAAGTGATTTCATTAACAGAAATTTCATACCATCGAGTTAAAAGTTTATTCCTAGATAATATTTCATCTAAAATAGATGATTTAATGTATGTAAAATTTTATACCATATCTAATTTTTCTCAAGGAAAAATATTGATTTTAACTCAAATATGGTTTCTTAATTAATTTCATTCAAATAAATGTGCTATAATTTTAAGAAAAGAATCCATTATTTTAACACAGGGATCCATCCATTAATATATTCATTATTCCCAATAATGATCCGCCAAACAATTTTCCCTTATTATTTTAAAATCAAAATATATTTTTACTCATGTTACCATCTCATTTACCTTATCTTTTCAAAATAAAAATTTTGTTTCACAATTTATTATGTGGGTTTTAAAAATGGTATATAAAAATATTCAAATGGTTTTAGATCCATTAAAATCAAATTTTTTATATTCATCAAAATATTACTCTTTTATAAATGTAATTTATTTTCCAAAGAAATGACAGTGTTTAATTTTTTGAACATTTTTTTTCACGATTATTTCAATTCATATTTTTTTAAAATCATAATTTTAATTAAAATTCTACACTAGTTAAACTAATTATTTATTGAAAATGATTTAATATATCTTACCATAATATTTTTAAAATTAACTTTTCATATTTAAATAATATTAATCTACTATAAAATAAGATAAACGAATTTCTGAGAAAACGTTTTTATGATTTCACTTTCTTTTTTCACATTATCATTGAATGCTTCAATTCAAAGGAAATTATTTTTCAGGATTCACCATCTAAATGTTCTAACAATGAAAAGGTTTTTTTGACTAACTCCAATTTATCAATAATTTACAAAAATGAGGAAACATTTTGTAAGACCATCTTGTATTGTTATAAAAAACATTTTCATCAATGGTTAATCTATGATATGATGAAATATTATTTTTATGATTCACATATATGTACTACTAAATTTATGGGCTGGATATTATATTCCCCTCCAATGAATTGGTAATTTATTCATTTCACATAAGTTGAAATGGGTACAATGGATGTATCCAAAGATAAATAGTGCAAATGGTTTTTCCCATTAGACCATTATGGTACACAGGTAGTGGAACATGATCAAGAAGGTTCATGGGTAGTATCATATTATGAATTAGGTAATTTGGTAGTATCTCATGTCTGATAGGGTATATATGTGGTGGTTTAAGCCCAATAGGGTATAAGGGTAGTAACCCAATATTTATAGGGGACACATGATTTCGCCAATCTCGAGAGGGTACAAGAGTTTTTAGACCAATAACACTATATTTTGATAGTCAAGAAAAATTTATTAAACCAAGAGGTTATGATTTTCTATGATTTCTCTTATTCCACATTTCGGTATTTTGTAATTATGTCATACTTAAATGCATAATGTTAATTATCTTATGATTTTTGAATTTGTATGATATGGTATGTATTTAATTAATTCAATATAGAAGACATTCATTTTTAACATGTGGATAAATATTATATTTTTTCTCTTTTTATTAAAGTGATTATAATATTCCCATTATTTTTTATATTCCCTTGATCTAATAGTTGATGAAATTTTGTATTTTTTTCCTTTGTAGATCATTTGAGCTTATCAAATTATTATGGTTCCATTCCACATGTTATTAGGATTATTATATCATTTGAGAAGACCAGTGGTGAGTCTTGTGTAGAAAAATTATGGGAAAATGTTTGTATCTTTTATAAAATATGATAATTATATAACTAGTCCACTAAACCATTCATTAATGTGATTCTATGATTATTTATGAATTTTAATTTTTTAGTTATAATAATTCTTTAGACTAAAGATATGTTTATCTCACTTTCTATAAATTAAAATGCTTAATGTATTGTATTATTATATGATCTAACCTTATGATTTTGGGGTTCTTAGGTATGTAGAGTATATAATGTAAAGAGGATCTATTTGAAGGTTTGTGTAATTATTCAAATTAAAAATATTTGGTTACATAGGTCATCCGTCTACAATATATAACACTATGTTAAGTTTCTAAGAAACTACCTTCATGATGAGTTTAGATTCATGGGTCATAGGTTTCCCCATGGAGTTCCTAAGGATCATAAATTACCTATATCAATTTTGGGGTAGTTGTAGTGTAGAGAATTAGGTTACATTGTATCCCAATAATTGAGGTATATAATTTATGATTGAATAATAATTCATTGTGGAAAATCAGTAACATAATGGATTCTTGTGGTGTGGATCTTGGTGGTGTATCCTCTTGTTTTATACAATATTTTTTCTAAAAACAAAAAACCACTGTTGTATGGATGAAATTGATATTCCTTTGACATATATTTTCAAAATATATATTAACATGGTCACACTATTGTAGACCTCTTATTATCACCCTTATCTATGAATCCTTTAGTGAACTAAATTCACATTACAATGTCCTCTAATACCAATTTCAAATTGTAAACCCCTTATCTTCTAGAAATCGATTTATTAACAATAAATGTTATTTTACATATTCTATAATAATTATTTCAACAAACATTCACTCATACTATATATTATGGTCGTTTTTTCATTTTTAATACTATCAATTTAATATTTTTCAATGATGTTTGATTCATAGTAAGATTAGATCCAGCATGATCTTAGGAGAGTTGATTTCTAGATCTTCACTTTTTCTTCCATTCATAATGGATGAAGGTTTAATGATCCATCTCGATTTATGGAAATCATGTTTTTTTCTCCTAGTGTTAGATAAATGTTATTTTTTTGGGTAATAACATAATAGTATATTTCAAAAAACAATGATTAAAATTTATGTGGAATAAAATGTGAAATGGGGTGAAATTGTATCACGTTTCTTGTGTTATTTGGATTATCCTATATGTTTTATTAATTAACTAAAATTTATAATTTTTAATATTTATATTCACAGAATTAATTATAGTCCTTTATTTTTTAAACAACATAAATTTTGTTAGCTGGTGTTGATTTTCAATTAGACTACATAATTAATTTTATGATATTCCTTGAGAACTATTGAACATAAACAATGTTTCTTGAGAACATGTAGTGGTTATTGTCTCTATTTTTTGTTACTTGATAATATTATTCTTTTTAATGAAGAAAACTAATAATAAATTTGATAATTATATGTTTTAATCAATTTTTTTCTATTATAATATATTTGGGGCTTCATGGACCCCATATTTTTTTGGTTGAAGTACATTATACCTGGGTGTTATAGACATTGTTTATGCTAATGTTTTTATGACAAAAATAAAATTGTCCCTTTTTTTGTAATTTCCATTTTTTTGAACCCTTTGATTGAATTATTTTAGAACTATTATGGTTGAGAAATTAAACAATTGATGATTAAATGTATTTTATATTGAGGCTTTCTAGTTCTTGATTGTTGATATGTAGTTGATGTATTGATAAATGAAATATTCTTACTATTGGGATTTTTATTTTCTAGATAGATCTATTGGGATATCTATAGTTTCTTGTTCAATGTTTATAGTAGGTATATCATGATTTTTTATTTATGGGTGTCTATTTTTTAATGATAATTTTGACATCCAATGACCAACTTTAAGAATCCTATAAACTATAATGATATTAGAATTTTTATCATTTTCATACCCAGTACTATTACACCTGAATTATTGAATATAAAATAAATTATAAATAAATTAATGGGATTGGGTGTTGATGATAGTGGTAATGAAGTATTAAATTAGAACCACTGGAATGTTTCATTTACAATATAAGAGCACAAAAATTGAAATATTGAAATTGAAATATGAAACATAGAATTATGTTGGGATGTGATACAATTAGATGATTATATCCAAAAAATCTAATAAATAAATGATTTGTAACTTGATAAACTACAAATGAATTGTTTAAATATAATTAATTGTGAGGTCTAAGTGATTATGTGATATCTCTATTCCAAAAAATTATGAATCAAAACTAGGTGGTGTGTGTGAAAATAGCTATTGTTAGTTATAATTTTAGATAGTTTTTCATAGTATAGGTGTGTGATATACTCTATAATATTTAGACTATATACCGTAATACAAAATTCAAGTGGTTAACTATTTCCATAATGTTTTTCGATCATGTTTTTTCTCTCTATATATATGTCGGTGAGGGAGTGGATTGATCTACTAACATTTCCCCACCCAATCACTATAATATCAATGATAATTTAGAGTATACAACAAGTAATGGGGTACATGTTCACATGGAAAATGATCTCCCATAGTTTAGCTATTAATGTATGTGTGGGATATAAAATTATATTCTTGTTGAATGTATATTAATTCAGGTTATAATATTAATGGTTACTATTGGTATATATAAATGGGTTATAATCAATTGAGGTATAATTCATGATACAAGGAGTTTAATATATTTTTACATTCTACTACATGCAATATGTGACTATTATGTGTGTACACATGGTGATGGATTTTAACAACCAGATGTTTATTAGTAGTATTTGTCTCTTTGAAAAAATGTGTGTTATAATACACCCTAATGAATTAGAGATATATATATATAACAACAACAAATTATTATATTAATATAGACTATAGAATTAATCAGGAATGAAACCAATAAAAATTAAAAACATTGAAACTAGAAAACCAATAGAAAATATATAATTATAGAATATGGATCATTCATATCCAATAGAATCGTCTCTCCCACTTAAGAAAACTATAGAGAATAAGGAAATAATTATTTAACAAAGCTTAATTATAAAAAAACTGAAATATTGATTCTTGATCGGAATTGAGTTTAATAATTAATGAAGTAATATATATGTATATATGAGAGGTAATGAGACCATTGGTAGAATAACATGAGATTTGGGAATAGTTAACATGCCATTTGGAATATTAAACTGATAGTTGGAATAATAATTTCGTAGAAAATTAATTAATATGACAAAAATAAAATTTATCATGATTATATTATGTAAATATAGTGTTTATATTATCAAAAAATAAGTATCATGATTCAAACTCAAATAAAATATAAGCATGTTTTGCTATAAACTATATTTTAAAGTATTTCAAAAAAATGAAAAAAAATAATACAATTTAATATTACCAATTATAGAAACTATTTTTCATAATATGATTATCGTTTTTTAAATAATCAAATTGAAATTATCAATTATTTTTTTATTAAATTTTATGAAATACATAAATATTCCAGTGAATAGTAAAAATTAACTATATTACATAATTAGAGTATATCAAATTACCTCATTCATGATGTAATATCGAAATAATAATTTATAGTGAATTAGGTACGTACATTTTATAATTAATTTAATAACTTTTCAATTAATATAAAATAAACTAAATTTCCAAACATCAAAAAACTTTCCAATACCTAAAGACTAAAGTTAATCCCTAAAATTATAATTTTTCTTTCGTTCCTCATTTTTAATAAAATAATGACTTAAATTTGTTATGAGGATTTAAAGGATTAAACTCATTATGTATAATTAATTTTTTATTTTTAATTACAAAAATTTAAAATTAATTTTTTTTACCTTTGGTATGTTACTTTTATCGATATATTATTAGAAATATGCTCATCTTCTCATGTATGAATATATCCTCTCTCTTCCCTTGAAAAAAACCTCATCCAAACCATTCCAAATACCATGATCTACCAAACTCCTCCCTATAATGAACAATATAATAAATAAGGATACTCTAGAGAACTCCAGTCCAATCACCAATGAGTTGTGTTTTTATTCAAGATAAGCTATGCCAAAAATTTAGAAAGGTCACATCCACTCATCTCCCTCCCTTTTTCATATTCCTCTTATATTTCAATTTCACAACAAAATTTTCATAATAATAATATATATGAATTAATAATGAAATAATCTAACATTACATTATTTATGTTAACCTAGGGTATTTATCGTACTACTATATATATAAATTTAAATCTTCACTTTCCCCGTCTCCTGAAAATGTCCATTCCAAAGTAGATTAACCACCTATGGAGACATTTCCTTGTCAAGAAACATAACCATCACCATTTATGGAAATTAAAAAAATATATAATATAAAACCATTTAATTATATTATTTATTATCTTATTTAATAAATTATAAAAATGTATAATTACATTTAATAAAATAGAGAAATCGATCCAGAAAAATATTTAAGTTAAACATGATATCAAAACACTTCAATATCATTAATAAATATTAAGAAATAAAATAAAATGATTATAGTGGATAAATTATTATAGAAATAACTATAATTAACATATTGTTCAATGTTTTAATAAAAGTATGTTTACTACTCACGTGGCGCATGAGGGACGAAATAAAGAGGGAATAAATGTAAGGGGATTATCGAACCCAAATCTATATCATTGTTTTACCCCTCCTTAATACCAAATTTCTTGTTTAGGTATTCCAATAAGATTACCTAAATATAATTTCATTTTTATTTCCTCTACTATTCATGGATATATGTGTTTCAAACTTTCTAAACAAGTATGTTTATTTTTGAAAAATAACTCTTCTTTCCAAAACACATCATAACTCATCATGAGATAATTTATTCATCACGCATGGCTGATCACTCATATACCAATTATAGTTCTATTTTTATTTTGAGAACCCTAATTTTTGTCATTAAATTCATGATTTATGAAATTCTATTGAAACTCATTCATTTCTATGGATTAATGTATGTCTATCATTGTATATGTTTTATACAGAATATATGAATATGTAATTGTTCTGAGTGATGGGTTGGATAAGAATTATATAACCCTGCAATGAATTTGGTAATGTTGTTTATCTCATGATATAATGAGCATTTTTCATAAACATGATGTTTTTGTTTTTTCACTATGGTGATGTTATGATTAACCAAATATGATATATGTTAACATGATGCTATATTTGTTCCCAATTATGTGCGAAATATGATCTCTAATTCACGGTGTTTCACTTTTTTACACTTCTAAATTTCAGGTAAAACATCACCCAATCAAAAATTCGGTCACATGGCCAGAAAAAGTTGGCTACAAGTCCTCAAGTGTGCATACATGTATTCTAGAGGATACCGACTATCTACAAGGTTGTGAAAAGTATAGTGAGGATACAATACACCACGGTAAGAAGTATTATAATAGTAGATAAAACCATAATTATTTTGAAATAAAAATCAATGTAAATACATAGTGGGATAAACCAATAAAATCCCATCGAATAATACAATAATAATAAAGGAATAATTTAATGATATGAAATAATATATGAAAATAACATGATTGAAAAACACAAGAAAAAGAATTGAACACTCAAATAAAAGACTCAATGTCCTAGGCCTCAAGCCATGTGCCAGTCCCATATCAAAACTCCATCCCAATAAGAAACAAGAAATAAATAGTAAGGTAATTTGGCCTTATCCAATCCTGCATCCATGAAATTTTGTGTCTGTTACAAATGGAGGCATGAATATAGAGTTATTATAACTCATTAGTTCAACACCACACTATCAGAATAAACCATAATGATAAGTAGTGTATTCAATAATGTGATTAATAGGTATAATAAATTAATTCAATAGTTAATAACATACCACAAGAAACTAATTCAGATTTGTTCCTATATAACTATAACCATGTCTTGTGATAATGACAACCATGTCCAAGTAATCAAGGTAAATAACATGATTTGACACTATGTAGGAATACTTCTGAGCATTTATTAAAATCATGAAAACAAAAAATCATATACTCCTTGTATAGTAACATTAATATGGTTCAACACCTTATAATCATTATGGTATTTATTGGTCAAATTCCTATAAGCATTACAAAATTTCATTATCAATGTCCTATGATCATTATTACATGGGACTTGGCTGAGCCCTCTAACTATAATAATTATCAAATATTCATGTGCATGTTCATGGGAAAAGACTATTATATAAGAATATTAGAACAGAACATAATCTCGATCATACAACATGGATATCACAATATCACATCAAATGTATCAATGTTTAATAATGGTAATTACGATTATCAATTCATATGCCACTTTGAAATTAAATTCAAAATTGTTAAAAAGGTATATTTATAAGAAAAAAGACACAATTTAAGGATTTTATAACAATAAATCACCCTAGGTCACATTTAATTCCGTACATACCATTATCCATTTCAAAATCCATTTATATTTAATTGATTTGGGTGCACACTACATTGTTGAAAATAAGATACTACATAAACATGATAATTATCAAACCAGAGTGTTAATATTTAGACCACTACCTTTAACAAATGATAAAAAAATGATTCATATGGCTGACACCCGTGAGGAAGAGGGTTTTAATCGTTCAGAAGAGTTTCATAAATCAAATATGATCAATATCCTAACCAATAATTTAGAATATGTAAAATACTTCATTTCAATGGTTAGAGAAAATAGAAAAAGAATAAGAAACAAGTCTAAAATGAATTACTAGGGATCGATTTCATGAACAAGATGTCTAGAAGGGGGTCTGGCAATATAAAATTGGATGGAGGGCTGCCCAATGTCGAGAGGATAATATCTGTAGAGGAATCCAATAGAAATTAGTTGCACACCATGTTTAAAACCGATGTTCGGGAATTTACACATTATGCGGAACTATTACTCATCTAGTAAATGTATTTAATGGTAATCAATGAAAATAAAGTCACCATAGATTTATTTTCTTAATACTCAATAACAATTACACAATGAGTTATATGATGACATGGTACATAATTTACTAACACAATGGGTAAATCTAATACGGTCGAGTTTTTATCCCATTTTCTTATTAAATATCTGAACCAACATTAATGATTCTCAATCTACCCTGAGACCATTAAAAATATACCCTGATATATAACTATACATCATTAAATAAAGCAAGCAGACATCCATTAAATTTAAGTCATTTTCCCTAGAAAATACACTCCTTTTCACCAACCGAGACATGACCACCAAGGATCAACAAAAAATCCTATGTAGATGCACACTTGGAAAAAATGGGTTCTTAAAACCTCACCTCTTTATAACACTCTATCCACATGTTTCGAAAAGAGTTATTATGAGTTCTCAGTGATCAATTTCATCCAATTTTTTAACATGACAGTCTCACTATCCCTTATATTCCCTTGAACACACCCAAGCTACTACTGTACTCGAACAAATGGTATAGTTCATCATGAAGATACATTTCATTATAATTCACAAACCATATCAGATTCTCCACAAACGACACATCATCTCAAAGCTCAATGTCTACTGCATATATCTTATGGTATTTTATAGATTATATTTTCTTATTTGAGATATGTGGAAGATATTCTGCATGTCCCTATAGTGCTGTGGATGTTCTAGACGGTATTTTACTAGAACAACCCCCAACACTATTGCAAATAGGCTGACAACCCTGGTCTCTATCTTTCTCTATATTCTAATATGTTTTTCCCCAAAAATGGAGACACCTAAATGAAAACATTTGGATTATCCTCGAACTCGAGAGTACATCACCGATGACCATCATATGATTTATTCATTCTCTATGTGGTCACCATCCATTTTCTGATCAAAATAAAGCTCTTCAGATGTCCCCTATATGAGACTATGCCCAAAGAGTACTGAATCACCAACCTCCAACCAAAAATGTGGTGAACGACACGACCTACCATTGAATTCCATAAAAATATATCCTTCGATTGACTCCTATTAAAAAAAAATAGAACATTATAAGTTCCATATGTTTCTCCCATGAACCACCAAAATCCATAAAACATGCATGTAACATATCTTATAGGACCTGAATCATCCACATAGATTGACCATCATCCAGTGGATGATGGGTTGTCCTTAAAATAACTATCGGTTGTATATCATAATTAATAACCCTCAGAAACATGATTTGAAATAAGGATCCATATCTAAAATAATACTCCTCAGAACACTATGCAACCAAACCACCAAATGAATGTAATAATTTTCCATAGTTTAAAATATAAAGGATTACCTAATAGTTAATATGCAGGGTACCTTAGCCAGGCGATCAAGAAACAAACTAGAAAACATCATACTTATGTGTCATCATGGGTAACCCTTTCACAATATCCTTAATGACTTCATCCTCTTTCCACTCCGTAATGGGTAAATACTGAAAAATCTCGGAAATCATCTAATTCATGTTTTTCACCTGATTAAAAGATTATCATCTTAACGAGAATCTTTCCCCATCCCTCTTCATCCTCAACCAATAGTATAATCTATAGGGGTCACAATACATATTCTGTAAACCAGGATACATTTTCGAACTACAAGCTTGAAACACATTAACCATGTACTCACACAATCTAGTTGGAACCCAAAATCGGAAAAAAAGAATAAAATTTCTACTATGAAGAGACCATCCGGAAGGAATCTACCCACCATGTAGTTTTTCTCTCAAAACTGAGACCTGCCGGTCGGAAAACTACTATATCTTAATCGCATTGAAAATCAATTGTATAACATATGTTGATGTTAGAGCTTCTCATCCATGAGATTCCTAATCCTATAGATGGATGTGTGTAAAAAGGGACATTATCAGAAACTCGTCAAAAAACTCTCATTTGGAATATTCTAGAGTATTTTGTCCTAATTCATTCTCAATGACATTTACCTTTCAAAGGGTATAATTTAATTCAATGTTGATATACTTTAGATACTCGACCCATAGACTTTGCATAACGTTTATATACCACTGAGAATAGATATAACTCTGGATTTTTTATAGGTGTATACCACAACCCTATCATCCATGTGACAGTGTATCAAGAATCTTAGGTAATGTACCACTACAAATAAATCTATATTGTGATTCAAGTATTTCCTCACATTCAAGCTCATCTTCCTAAATATATAATAATCCACACAATTCTCGTGCATTAGATATACTCTATGTCTAATTTTAGTTGCATCACAATAACTAGTATATACTTTTTTTACCACATGAAATGTTTGGATATTTGATATGTTCATCCTACATTTTAGCTCATGAAATTATTTCTCACATGAATCTGAACACATGAACATCACACCTTTCATGGTCTGCCCAGATATTCGCACTGAAAAATTCATGAAACCATAGATAAAACACAAAAAATAACCTATTAATCCTAGAAATATCAAAATTTTGATGACATTCGTAGGGTGTTACCAAGATATCATGCCAGTTAATGTTTTTGGACCCACTAGAACTCTTTCCTCTAAGATGAAATGGGCCAAGATGTGGTATCTGTTTATCTAGAGGCTATATTTAGTTATCAAGACAAAATGTTTATTCCCTCTCAATGTACTCGGGATGATGTCAAGATGTTTTTCATGGTTATCATCTCTCATGGATTACATAATGATATCATTGATTTGAACAACAAAATACTAGTATATAAAAGGATTACTGGTCCTATTAATTAATTCCATGAATCGCACAACTACATCCGTCAAACAAAAAAGAATTACAAAAAATTCATGAAATCAGTACCTTCACATAAAAAAATTATATAGTATCTCTAATAGTCGCTGTCTAAACTATTGATCTCATTAACTTAGGTCAATCATGGAGAAGTTATTAGCACCAACCAATTGATAGAAATGATCATCAATCTGTGGAGTATGATATCGGTTCTTGAACATTATTTAGTTTAACCTCCTATAATCCACATATAAAGAAAATGATCCATCATCCTTTTTAGTGATGAGTAATGGAGAACCAAAAATAGGTGTAAGTAGCTGTAAAAATTCATTAAACTATAGATATTCCGACTAAACATTCCACTTTTGAAGCTGTACTGGTTCCATTTGGTAAGGAAGAATATAAATTGGGTCTACTCTTGACACTAACTCATTCATATGTAAAATCATTCTATTGGGTGGTAGTTCATAGAATATACAACGTAAATTATCCTAAAAACTATCTATCACTAGTGGAAAATAATACTATTTCATTCCATCATTATCATGAGAATGTATTGCTACTTGAGCCACTAGACAATCCAATATACATAGAATTTTTCCCTTTCTACCGACCTGTTGATCCCACTCAACCATGTGGGAATAGTTTTGTCCTTCTAGAGATGAGGAAGTAACTCTCCTCAATTAGCAGTTGATATGAGATGAGTATAGGAATGACCAATACATGCAATGAATCAATTCAAATCCTAACATTTCTAGCAAGAATAGTTCCCAAAACAATTGATATCCACCAATCTCTTGATAACACGCCTTGCAACATTTGATATTCAATGAAATCACTTTAAATGGAGTGTTAATGGTTAAAGAACCATATTTTATTCCCATATTCAATCCCAAACCATTTGATAAAATAGAATATATAATTTAATATGATTCTCTGGTATAGAAAATAAATGCCAAGGTAGATGACATAAGAATTAGACCTATAATGGTAAATGGTCCTGCATCTATGATAGATGAAGTATTCTATGTAATTTGAAACATTAATTTCACTATTCTATGAGATATTTTTTTGAATACTGAAATATTTATAACTCATTTTGAGCTGTTGATCAAGCATTAGGGTACAATGCCCCATGTGTTGTTTTTAAGTGTCTATGGAACTGTAGCTACCAGCTTACTGACGAGTAGATGAACACATTCCCCATTCTATTTATTTTCCTGATACTTTTCCACTATTCTGTTCTAGAATGTTAGTGAAGAACCTCTATATATGATCTAGTATACCCATGATACAACAATCTAATGTGGGGTACGGACACTACGAGTGCTTGTGGAAAAAAATTCCACGCATATATCACTAGAACAGAACATGATTATGGTATGCTTGTTCACTACCCTAACTATTATACACATTATTATTTGGTGGAGACTATCATAATTATTTTTCATACCACTGGATGGATAACTCCCAAATTAAACTATGAAAACAACCATCCTACATCTTGGATCCTCCCATAGTTTACCTTCTGTGATGATATCTTTATTCATCTCATCTTCAAAACCACACAATAGAAAATTATTACCTATAGCCTAATATCATAATGAACGCCATATTGGAAACATCTCTCTATATAGGTCTCATCAGTTTCCAATAATGGTAAAAATCATTATAGTTTTGTAAAAAATACAAATATTCCATCACTAACAAACACACATACGTCAGATGCACGAACTCATGAAAATTATCACCCCTCAACGTCTATTGATAACAATTGAACAATAAAATTTTCATGATGTCCTTCTAGGATCAATAATTATGCTTCCAATCATCTTCCAAAATGACCCACCAACACTTGGTAGGTTCGTTAAATATATGCACAACAATATTCACATAGATATCTGTGGGTTTCACAAGATGATTGATGATTTGATAGAATGAATCGATCCAAAACTCTTCTACCTTGGGTCCCCAATACCTATTATACGTAGAAGGATTTGGAAACAAATAATATCATGTCATATGATACATCGTAATAATGTTAATGAAATTATTCTATTTTAAGGATCACATAACCCTCAAAATTCTACTGTGACGATGAAGATCCATCTCCTCCTTGAGAACTATAGGATGCTATGATAAAACTGTGTTAGGTGTGTATTGATTGTGAATCTCATAAATATATAGTAGAAGAAAATGAGGAGTCATTTTATATACTATAAAAATTAACACCATAAAAAAATAGCTAGAATTAAGTAAAACATATCATTTTAGTAAAAAGAGAACCACTAACTCATGGTCTCCCTGGAAACGCCTTTAACATATTTTATCATGACATGAAAACTCATTTAATTTATCCAATTAATCAGATACCTCATATTATTTTTCAAACTGAAATAATATATCACACGTGAATGTAGATATTCTCTTATCATGAAAAGTGCATTCCATTATATCCCAATATGCCAATTATGAATCGTGAATTATCATATCACAAAGATCTGAGACATGAGATTTAATGTAAAGATAAAATAGAATCATAAAACAATAACCCCATCAGACATTTGATTCACCTAGAGAGAAACATGATCAAATTTTAAATGCACACTACACAAACTACAATCCCATCCCCGAGTAATCGTATTTTCACCAGTACATGAATTAGATACTGTCATACACAAGATCATTACAAAGACCCTTCACATCATATTATATATTCTACATTACCCATGTTGTAAGGAAAATTAAATAAAAAACAGGCTCCACTAATAAAACTTTGTAACATCACCCAATTTTTCACTCTCTCACGTGGCAACAAAGGGTTGGTTATGATACCTCAAGAACGCTTCCCCATAGGCCAAAGGCTGTCGACTAGTTGTGTTGGTGTGAAAAGTAAAGTGGGGATACTATAACCCCTAGTATGAAGTGTCAAATATGTAGAAAAAATATAATTAAATTGAAATTGTAATCAATGTAATCATATGGAGGGAGATAATAATAAAATATAAATGAATAATCCAATAATAATAAAATAATAATGCAATGACATGATGAAATTTATGTAAATTTCAAGCAATAACAATACAATAAAAATACTTGAAGAAGCATATAAATGACTCAAAGTGCCAAAACCCAAGCCCCATTCTGATCCCATATCCAAATTCCCACGCAATAGCAAACAAAGAATATATATAACGGTTCTTTTACTTTTTCCAATCCTGCATCTAAGAAATAAGATCAGGTACAAAATGGGGGCATTAATAGTGTCTAGGATTAACTCAGCGGTCGAAACCACTATTTATAAATAATATAACTTGATAAGGTAGTGTATGTGATACAGTGATAACAAGATATATTAAATTATTTCGGAAATTAATAAAATACCATAAAAACATTCTTTAGCTGTCTTTCTTGAATAAATCTAATCACGTCTTACAACCATGACAACCATAGCCCAGAAACCAATGTTAATAATCTAGTTTGGAACCATGTCGAGATACCTCTAAACATTTATTACAACAATGCCAACCATAAGTATATACCCATCACATAGTCACGAAAAATGGGGTCAAATCCTTATAATCATTATAACTTTTCAATGTCAAAACCCTATAAGCATTACAATATATTCAAGTAAAATCCCTATAATAATTACATCATGGGACTTGGACAAGCCCACTAACTATACATATTACAATATATTCATTTTCATGTGTCTAAGACTATACTGTTATATAATAATCTCAACATAGAACACAATCTGTATCAGAAAACATGGATATCATAATGTCACATCCTATATATAAATGGTAAATTACGTGAATTAAAATTATTCATTCATTTTCTAATATTAAATTAAATCCACAATTTATAAATAATTATATCAATAAGAAATAAGCCACAATTTATGTATTCTATAATAATAATTCACTCCTGGTCAAATTTCAGGCTAAACATACCTTAATCAATTAGACAATTCATTAATATTCAATTGATCTGGGTGCACACTACATTAATGAAATCATGATATTTCATAAACACGGCAATTAGAAAACTATATGGTTAATAATTAGACCCCTAAATTTAGCTGATGAACCAACAACGCTTCCCACATCCATTACGGATGAAGAAGAAGATGGAAAAGATAACTAAGAAGTTCCTATATCAAATATTATCACGATAAAAGACAACATTGAATATTGGGTAATGAAATTTAACGTAAATATTGCGAAAAAGAGAATAGGAAGAAAAAAAAGGGTAAATGGACTAATTTGGGATCAATTTTATGAACAAGACAACCATAATGAGGTTTGGAAATCAGAAAACTCTTATAGGGCCTCCCTAGGTTGATATGAGAAGAGCTGAAGTGGATTCTAACTAAAATCAGGGGAACTTAATGATTAAAATAGTAGATTGATAATTTATACATCTTTTCATTTAGTGACTCATTGTGTAAATGTTTTTAATAGTATTCTCCAAAATACCAAGGAGCTTATATTTATTTTATAAAACCCATGAGCAATTAAATGATGTGATGTACCCTTACCTGTGGTGTAGATGTTCTGCAATTGAGTTTTTAGTCTATTTTCACTTTAACTCTCCAAACCTCCATTAAACTTCTCAACATACCAGGAACCCATTTAACAAATACACCCATTTATAGACAAAATGTAATAGATCAAACAATCATACGTCTCTAATCATTTGTTCAATTTCTCCAACAAATTCCCCCCACTACTGAATAAGACATGGCCAACAAGGCTCAAATGAAAAACTCAAGGATAGGTATTCCTAAAAAAATACAAGATCATAAACCATGATTTATACATGGTTTCCATCATGATGTTAATAACAATAATATTATTATTTTTTATGATGATTATTATTCTCACTCGTGTTATATTAATTCACATCCTTTATTAATCCACGTAATGGATATTAATATCCCCTCGTTCATTGATGTATATCCTTGGGTGATTACATGTACTAAGTATAATATGAGGGCCACTAATACAATACATATGAAATAATTAAATTATTTTTTAGTTTTATTATGTAAAATTTAGGTATAAGAATGATTCTCCCAAATCACTATATCTTTTGATAGTGGATTTATAATTCTTTTATTTTTTTTATATTTAACATTATGTAATTTTCTTGAAATAAACAAATAGATTCTCTATAGTTTTAATTAAATAATGATTAATTTAATTTTGGAATTTAGATAATATAACATGTGTGAAAACTATATGTATAATTATATATATATGGATAAATTCTTGACGAATAATTTTAGAAAAGGATAAACATAGGGATCCCATATTATATTACTTTAATATTGATTTAAAAAAATAATATATTTTTATTCATGGGTTTATGACATAAATTGTTTTCAAAACATTTATAATTTAAAAATTAGTGGGAACCCGAAGATACAATGCCAACAATCCATGTGAGGAACAATGCCACTATTTTCCGAGTGACATTCCAATTTAAATGTGATATGTAGTAAAAAACATTATGAAAATATACACTGAGTTGTCTTCGGCTATGAGTAATTTCATAAATTATGTGGAATGACCACCATCACCTAAAAAAGATCAAATAAACATTGAGTACTTTATGTGTCAATGATCACTAATGTTTAATGGATATTTTATCCACTTATCACAAAAACATATAGTTAACAAAATAGAAATGATGTTTTATAGGATCCATTGATTTTATAAAGGGATGGTGACTCTAGTTGTCTATAATGTCGATAGAGAGTCAGATTAATATTGGGCGTTAATTAAGAACACCATGAAAAAGCACAAAGTTAAATAAAAAAGTGAGAATAATATAGGAAACTATTTCATTCCGTGTATTTCCCCCGAACACTTTAACCAAATATTGAGATAAAATCCATAGGGATGAATACAAAAAAAGGTGAATCATTTATGAGGAAAATGTAAAAAGTCTTGCAAGATATGCCTTGATTTCAATTATCAACAATTGTAGAAAAATATATATATTCATTAGTGTTTAATACCACAACATAAAATGGCTCTATAAATCCATTCCTTTGGGAGTCATTATATAGTGGTAAAATTTTCTCTATAATTAGAGGTAGATATCAAATATTGGTACCAAGGATATAGAGATAATAAGAGAAGAATAGTGTGTTATGTTGCTGGGTCAAATTAAGGAGGAAAGAATAACCCATTACCCAAATGTCAAAAATGATAGAAGAAGTAACATTGGAATTTTCAAAAAGGAATAGATAGATTCATCCAGTGTGGTATAGAGGGAATCTAGGCTCATGAATATCAATGATACCTGAAGAATCCCATTAAACAGATAGAGGAAATGGTGGATCCTCCTAATTCAACAAATATGGTTCAATGCTTAAATTATTTGGAAAAGGGGAACTAAGCATTATTTTATAATAAACCATTGGTCATTAAGGGTAATCTTTGTTAGTAACCACCAAATTATACGATTAAAATATATCTTGTCCCACCACTATTGCAATAGTAAATAGAGAAAATGAAGCTTTATAGTTTACACTTACTATTAACTCAAGAATGGAAAATGATTTATTTGATTCTGGTTCCACAAATTCCATTATATAATTTATGTTTTCTAAAACTATTGAATCAAATCCACGATAAATTGATATAGATATATATATAAAAACACATAGTGGTGTAACCATTATATCCCATAACTTGTCCTCTTCTCCTGTAGGAATATGTGTGAATATTCTTCAATAGAATCTCATAATACATACATTGGTGTAATTTGATGATATAACAAGCATATATTCGGTCTCGTTATATAGAGCACAAATCAAATATCTGGAAAGCAAAATCTCTTTACATATTCTCATCTATCCAATGTTAATCTACAAAAGTATAGGATATCAAGATATTCCATTTGAAAATCCCTCAATTATTTTGTTGTTGATAACATGTGAATAAGAGCACCATCCTCATATGTATTAGTCAATGGAAGGTATCGACCTAGAAAAAATTCATTTTTTATGGAATACACTGATGTATTTCTCAATGAGATTCCCAGAAATACCCCATATAATGAGTTTAGAGTTCACAATAGATATCATACATAGAGAAACTTTTTTCATGAAATGACCCTATACGATAGACCTAATTGAACTAGATGAGTTAAGGAAGCAGGTGCAAGAGCATTGGGACAAGGGGTTCATATCCCTAGTGGATCACCTTGGAATGAACATGTTCTCTTCTTCATTAATTTGGATGGATCATTAAAGGATTGAATCAATTATAAATATATCAACAAAAAATATAAAGAACAAGTATTATCATCCAAGGATTGATGAACTCTTTAATAAATAAAGATGAACTCAATACTTCTCAATGGTGGATATTAATTTTTTATATCATAAACTAAAGTTGAAGTATTAGGATACTCCAAAGATTGGCATCATTAAAAGTTATTTCGAATATTAGTTCATAGTGATCATTTCTGTAATTAATAACTCCCCTTAAATCATCATGAATTTGATGAATATAGAATTTATATACTACCTTGAAATTTTTTTATAATGTTTATTAATGATATTCTGATTTACTCCAAGACAAATTAAGAATAGGAAGAGTATATAAGGATTGTTATTTAGACACTACAGAATGAGAAAATGTATACTATGTTAAGCCAATGTGAATTTTGGGTTTAGCAAGTCTAATTCATGAGAGAGGTGAACAAAAGTGAGGGAATATCTATGGCCCTTAAAATAAAAAACAATAGTGGAATGAATATGGAACATTATTATCACAGATATCGACAATTTTAAAGGAATTTATGGCTACAAATAATTTTTTAGGAATTTATCATGATTTTATATCCCAGAAACAAAATCTATATAGAAATGGGTAATGTATGTATTAATGGAGGAATATGGGAAAATATTCAATGGGGACAAGAAGAGGCTAATCACTACACATATACTCAAACTACCAATAAGTAGATAAGTTTTTGTGATACATAGTGGTATAATAATGAATGAAATTGGTTGTGTACTCATTTAGATTGATAAAGTGATAGGATATTCCTCAAAAATGTTGAAGATATATAAAACAAACAACCTCACACATGATATAGAGTTAGCTTCTCTGATATTTACTCAAAATATTTGGTGGCACTCTCTCTCTAGTGAGAAGTGCCTCATATATACTGATAATAATATCCAAAAGTGTATATTAACACAGAATTATTATAACATGAATCAAATATGATGGCTATTAGTAATCAAGGGCTACGATTTCTTAACTCACTACCTTTCGGTAAAGGTGAATAAGGTATTTGATTCTCTTAGATGAAAAGAACATGATATTATATTCATGATGTGAAATTAGAATGAACTTATTTTCTTGGATATTAAAATTATTGATTTGGAAACAATATTGGCAGGAAATACAACCTATCATTCCCAAATTTATTCACTGCAATTAGCTAAGATAAGAACAAGGAGGCACAATAGGATGATCATTATCTACAAAATAAAGTGAAATAATTAAATTAATGGAAGCTACAATATATATCAATCGATGATGGTGGTGAGGTTGAGTATAGAATAAGGATTTATTTGTGCATCACTTGAGATAAATAAGGATCTATTGGATAATTTTCATAGCTCACCTTTATCTATTCATCCTAGATGTACCAATATTTTTCATGATCTTTCTTAACTTTTCTAGTGGGACTACATGACGATGAATATAGCTTAGTACAACTCAACTTATTTGGTATGACATCAAGTTAAATAATAGTGACAAATTTCCAATGGGATGTTGAAAATTTTTCCCATACAAATGTTGAAATATGAGAATGTTATAATGGATATTGTCACCAGTATTTAGAAAAAATGTAAATGACATAATTTGATATGGCTTGTGGTGGATTGACTCATGAATAGTGATCACATTATGTCTATTTGGGATGATTTATCACTTGAACAACATGGCTAGTTAAATTTGAATGATGTGATGAGGCTACATGGGATGCCACATTTTATTGTCTCTCCCTGTGATCCAATGTTCACCTAACAATTCTAGAGAGCTCTTCTACATTCATTGAGTACTAAATTAATTTTGTTAAAGGCTTATCAGCACAAAATAGATTTCCAATCTAAAAGGAATATTTATACACTCGAGGACATGATAAGATCGTGATAAATTGAATTCAACGTTTGATGGGATTAAAGTCCACCATCGGATGAGTTCACATATAAAAATACCTTCCACTAAAGAATTAAAATGTATCCATGTGAATATATTTTTGCGAAGCTATGTATAATTCCATCTATTTTGGTTGAAGTTGGGGGAAAAATTACATTAACCCGATCATATCCAACACATGATATAGAAGGTTCAAAGAATCCAAGAATATATAAATTCTACTCCAAGTTGGAATATGATCTAGGCTTACAACATTTGATGGGACTTGATGTTCTATGTTGAAGAAAAATTTTGAAATTGAATATACACGTGTAAGAGAGTCATGTGGTTTGGAATGATAAGGAATCATTGGTTAGGGAAAATTTTACTCTTGTAGAACCATGATATCATAGGAGAAGTGGCCTATCGGCCTGAAAAAATAAAACCTATGGATCATTTACATGACTTCTTCCACATATCACTCTTGAGAAAGTACATATCTAATCTGTCACAAGAACATAATCCATAGGCAATAAAACTAGAGAATGAAATCTCATACATATAGTTATCGATGAAGAGCATTGACTATTGCGGAATGGTTCTCTGCAACATGACATCCCACATAGTCATATTTTTTTTTGTAGGAACCAAAAGTATAAAGAGGCGACTTAGGAACACCATGAATCAATGAACGAGAAGTAACCTTATCTATTCTGAACCAATAATATGAGTTGAAATTTTGGGAAATAAATTTCTATATCAGGGAATAATGTAACTCCCCATAATTTATTAGTAATACTTATCTCTTGGAAAAAATGACTATTATATGTATTATACATATATGGAAACCTTGAAAAAATTATTTCATTAATAAATAATATTACATTAATAAATAATGAAGCAATCTAAAAATACAATCATTAAATCCTTAAGAAAATAAAATTTAAAATCAAAAATATTAAAATATGGATCTATCTAAACTACTAGAATCATCACCCCCAATTAAATAACTATAAAAAAGATTTTATATATTATAAAATAAATATAAATTATAGAAAATGGAAATTTAATAGCTTTAGATTAATTGAGTAGTTTAATTCGTTAAGGAATGTAGAGGTATTTATAAGAGATATTATGACCATTGGAATAGTAACCAGATAGTTGGGAATATTTAACAAACAAGTGGTTACAATAACATTACTGATGGAATGATAATTTCACCTAAAAATAAAAAATTACGATAAAAATAAAACTCACCATGATTAATTCATGTTAATATAAATTTTTTTATTCCCAAAATTACACATCATGATTAAACATCTAAATGAAAATATAAGAAACTTTTTAATAAACAATATTGTAATATATTTCCTAAATATAAAAATTTTTATATTAAAAACGAAAATTTTCTATTATAGAAATTTATTTTGATAAATGAATATAAATTACTATACCATCATTTATAAATTATCTATGATTTATTTATTTTTTGTAATTTTTTAATATACTTAAATTGTTGAGTAAATAATAAAAACACTATTATTGAAAAAACCTTAGTTTCTAAAATTATATCCTTCCTAATGAAATAACAAAATAATCATTTATATAACATTATATTCATATGTTTTATATTTAATTTCTTAAATAGTTCATTTAAATACAATAAAATATAATTTGAAACCTGAATAAAAATTTTGAATTCCTGAAGACAAAAGTGATTCTTTCAAATTAAAATATTTCTTTATTACAACATTAATTTTTTAATAAACCAATTAAATATAATTATAATGAGGGCCTAGAGTTTTCATCCAATTATATAATATTTTTATATGATTTATAAAATAAAAAATAACAATTAAATGGTTTACCATTTATATATTATTTTATTCGATATTTTATTCTAAAATTACCCCTCCCCTCAATTATAAATAACCCATATCCCTTTCCTTAGAAAAATACTCCTCCAACACATTTAAAATTAAAATATATACCAAAATATTCCCTCTCAATAACAATATAAAAATTAGGGACTTTTTTGAATTAACCACAATCCAATTACCATGGAGTTGTAGTGATATACAAGAAAAGAATCCCTAATGATTATGTATGTTATGATCCACTCCTCTCTCTTTTTAAAAAAAATTATTCATCCTATACTATTTATTTATTCCACCATACCATTCATTCAATGAAACAAAAAAAATTAATTAGGAAATATCTTAACATTATATGGTGTTTGTTAACCTACAGTATTTATCATAATACTATATATATTAGTTTTAAGCTTCCCCTTCAGCTCACCTGATAATGACTCGTCATTGATTGGATTAACAAAAATAAAAACATCAACAAGTAAAAAATGTTATTTTAATAATGGATAGATATTGATAAAATTATATAATACAAAAAATGTATTTATATGAATTATAATCTTATACAATTAATTATATCAATGTATAAATTATGACTAATAAAATAGAGAAATTGATGTAAAATATGAAATTATTATATATAACATGATATAAAAATCATCAATTTCATAAATGAAACTTATGATATATAATATTATGATTATAAGTTATTAATAGTTTTATAAATTTTTATAATTCACTTATGTATAAATGTTTTAATAATTATAAATTTATTATTCAAGAGGTGTAAGAGGGATGAAATTAAGTTGGAATAAATGTAATCAGATTCTAGAATACAACATTCTTTATTTGGGTTACGCCACACTCATACCAATTTTTTATTTGGATATTACTTTAATGTTATATTAATATAATTTATTTGTTTAGACATCTTGATTTTGAGGATATACATGTTTTTAATTTTATTCATGATATGTATAATAAATTTTTTAAAATACTACATATTTCTAAAACACATCTTGACTTTTCTAGAGAATGTTTCTTCTTCATATAGGAATAAGTAATATTGTACCATGTTTTTTTAACTTTTTCATATTGGATCACCAAATATTACTCATGAGCATATTATTTATTAAATTATTTTAAAAATAAATTATTTCCATATTTAATTTATGGCTAATATTGCTATATGTTATCCATGGAATCATAAATATGTAAATGTTATGATTTTATGGGTGGGAAGAGAATTTTATATCCCTCAATTTAATTTGTTAATGTGATGTATCATAATATATAATGTAAAATATGTTTGAAAATAATGAAATCAATTTTCAAAAATATTATTTAATGATTATTCCTATAATTTATGATTGAATAAGATATAAGATTTGTTTATAACTATGTGTGTTATTTAAGAAATTAGACATCATGTTTCATATTTTTTCATTGAAAAATTCAATGATCCTGTCAATGTTTTCCCTATGGATTTTAACGGTGGTCCAATACTAATGATATAATGATGTTGTTTATAATCACTCATTTTACATTTTATAATGTAACTAATTCATCCTATTACTGGGATTTAATCACGCTACATTAATTGATTTATATTATATGGTGATTACATGTAATAAAGAGAATGTGAGGGAAACCAAAAATATAGATAAGAATGAATTAATAATGTATATTTTTCATTATTAAAAATTTATGTAAAATATATTTTTTTCCTAAGAAACTAATCCTTTGGATCCTGGATTTGTAATTCTATTATGTTGTTTATCTATAAAATTATTTGATATTCATGTATGAAAATTTATGGTTAGTATAAGTATGAGGTGTGTTTGTGATATGCTATTTTAGGTCATACGATGAATTATAGAATTTACGAAAGTACATATGATTTTAAATTGGGATGGGAGATCAACAAACTTTTCGGGAAGTGATTCTAGGTAAATTTTACCAACATATGATTTTTAATATTATATTGCATACTTCTATTCTTCACATGGTGCGTGATCCAAGGTGATGTTGGAATGTGGTATTATTAGTTTAGTAAATGGTTGTGTTTCATTTTTTCATTCACTATGCATTAGTATGGTTCTATCACATCATCATTAGAGGTGTTAGGGAATATTATAATGAGTATTATTTTATTCTCACCCAATATCTCTTTATAATATTTCTTTTTCAATTTGATTTAGACCTTTTGTTTTTTATCTGGGTTTTATTAACACATGATGTTATTTAGGGGATACGAGAGCATTGTGATAAATATTTATCCTTCGTATTTTTATTTTATATTATTTATCATTTCATTGATTTAAATTTATTTATGGGGATGGCTCATTTACTTATTCTGGGTATTTAATTGTTGGAATTGTTTCCTATTTGATCCTTAAATATAGACATTGAGGATAAAGAATCCATTTTTTTAAAATATATACCCTCATTCCTAGTCACTAACTTGTTGAAACATTTATCGGAGCTTCAAGGATAATCCTCATATTCACTTATAGTACAAAATGGGTATGAATGGTGGGGAGGGGTTCTTGAGGAGTTATATCCGAGATAAGGATAGATATATTGGTTACATTGTTGAGATATAAACATTTTAAGATTGCATGATATAAGTTTGAAATAGTATATTTTGAACTTTTGTTATGATATAATCATGGGATACATGCTAGGAAAAATGATTATATGTTACCTTAAGATTTGATGCAAATGTGTACATGTTTATTAAAAAAAATAATAGTTACTTTACGTTTCTTATAGTACAGACCGTGTTAATCTTCATGGATCATTATTTTAATACCTATTTATTACGTGGGTATATAATATGAAACAAGATTTATTTGAATTAATAAGGTTTATGTATTCTATTTACATGTTTTTGGGATTCTCAAATACTTTAATATTTTTCATGTATGTATCTAGGTTGAAATCCTGATTTCGTAGATATAGATGATGTTTAAAAAAATTATCAGTAGATCCCTAAATATATGAAATCATGGAAGATGATTCATGGATGAAACTTCCCAAATAGGATTAGTTATAATTTTTAAATAAAAATGTGGGTTTTCTAAATCAGAAAACGTATGGTTGATTTGGGAAGGTGGATAATATCTCTAGATTAATCCCTGATTGGATTGAGTAGTAGGTTTCATGGGATATTGGAATACTATGTGTGGTAGCCTTGTCAAGGTCGTTCTCATTAATTTGGAATCATGAGGATGTGAAATTTTCATCTGAGAGGTATCATGATCAGTTTCATGATTAGGTTATCTCATCAATTGTAAATGATGAAATTTGGAATATTATTCTTACCTAAATCCAAGGGATTTATATCAAGTGGTTGTTTATCATCCATTATAAGAACCTCTTAATATGTTATTGAAATATTCTGCTATATTTTGATGCTTTGAAGCACATTTATAGTGGATTTTCAACTAGTGATCTAGAAATAGGTCACAATGTTCAAATTTCTATCATATATATAGGTGTTTGTGAACATGTACTTTATTGAGAGGGTACTAAAGAGAAACTGGTATATAATGGGTGTGGATTATTTAAGAATCTCACGAATGTAGGGAATTTGGTAGATAGATCATACGAATTTTTTTTGGTATGGATCCTTTAGGATCCTATGTGAATCATAATTGATAATCATATACATGTGATTAAATGATTAAGAATGGGATTTGGAGAGTATAAGTATTATTTAGAGTATGGATATTTTATTTCGGAGAAACATAATAAGGCACATTATTGGGACATGGTTAGTATTAACATTGAAGATCAAACATACAAACCACTAAGGGAAATTTCACGGTTAGTATATTTGTGCATAGGTATTTTCATGGATTTGTATGGTGCTGCATAAAATTATAGAGGGGTGCACAAGATATGAATGGTCAGGCTAAAAATTTCACATATCCTACACACTTAGTGATCCTTAGTCATTGGAGAAACATGGATTTTATATGTTTTTGTCAAATCGTGCATCCAAACTCTATAACATACTAATGAAGGGTAAATTTATCATTTTTCCCTTATGTAATTATAAATCTTACACCTAATTTATTTTTCCCTTTACACATAGCTCCTCCTACTTTATAGGTCATCTATCCTCTACCTCAAGCTAGTATTTAATTCCTCACCTTAGATCGAACTCTGTTTCTTTATTCATCTGTCACAATGGAAGTGTACTAGAATGTGCTTTAATTCATTTAATTAATTTCTTATTTAATCACGCAATTAACGATACTATTTCAAGGGATGTTAATATGTCTTATTTATTTTATATTTCTCAGTTTTCTATTATTCTATCCCATATATGAGAAATATATTAGATTACATGTCCTCTAACTATATAATATAGTTTGTCTATAATATTTCCCTTAATGTCACGCCAATTTAAAAACAATGATAGTGTGTAGAATGTATGAATATCAACATGTTTATTTTTAATTATTTATTAAGATAAATTTTTGTGGGAACATGACATAGACCACATTGGATATGCGTTGACAATTTATTATGGTGTACCCTCACTAAGGATCATCCCTTTGGGTGAGTCCTTTAATATGAGAGCCTTTTACACCTACTACATATGCTGGATTGTATCTTAAGAAAGGATTTTTATTATGATATAAAAACATAATAATTATAATATTAAATAGAATGTAACATTCTCATAGCCCTTGGTTTTTTATGTACCAATTGGATAAATTCTACGAACTCTCATACTAAAATTTTTCATTTATAAATGAAAAATGAAATTTCGAATCAAATAGAAAGGTAAAGAGGAATGTAATATTACATGGGGTGAAATTATTTTGAAATGGTTATGAATGATTATAGACCTTCTTCTTACTAATGTATTTCTCATATGCGAGCCATCCATAAATTTTAGAAATAATTTCTTGATCACTTAGAGGATTCTATCATGATTAATTGATTGGGCTTCCAAAGTAGATACCGACCTCGGATTATTTTCTTTTCATTTTAAATATATTAATTCCTTGGTATAATACCATTGATTAATTTAATTTATATCTACAAATTATGATTCCTTTGATCATCATCTGGGACTCAACAATATATATTATGACATGTGGCACCTTGGATCATAGTCTTGGTCTCCATTCATTACTATATAATTAGTTAATTTATAAATTCATTAAGGACATAGTTAGAAAATATATTTTAGTAGAATAACAATTTTGTAATACTAGGATTACAGTTAGAATGGTTTTTTAATATGTATAGTTATTCACCAAGTATTATCCCATCCTTCTAAGGTTAATTATTCATAAGTTTCTCTATGGTTCCTATATCATTATTACTATTACATTGTTACTATTTTCCAAATCATTGGCTATGAATTCCTATAGGCTATAAATTTACAGACATATGATTAGGCTATATTAGGCATAATCAACTAGCCTTTACATGAGGAACCCATGAGAGACATTGTTGCAATAACATTTTCCAACTCTTTGGTCATGATTATATATTCACACCGTTATATTTACACCCATGGATTGGGATATTTATATACACCATTGGTAGTGGCCTATTATGTTTTACTCATATCTTGTGTTGGCTTCCATTTGTACCAATACACGCATAATGGATAAATGTAGATAAAAGTACATGGGTTAATTTTTGGATATTTGATTCTTGAAATAGAATGGTGTATGGGTGAAGAGGACCATGTGTAGTATTCATATTATTTTAGAGATTTTCCTTTTAGACATTCTGTATTTTTGTTTCTTGTATATATTAAAATTTACCATCTTCCAGGTTTTCCATAGTATCATGAAATCGTTTTCATTGTGTATATGAAATGGATACTATGGTAATTAATAAATTTATTATTTCTATATGGTTTATTTATTCTACTAATAACATTATCGATTCATCAATAGATTTATTATCTATTTTTACAATTATGCTCCACAAGAACATTATGGAATAGCATCCCACTAACACAGCATTTGACAAACCTACTACTATGTACCATTATCCATATGTGGAGGTGGGCTTGAGACTATGTGTCAAACTGAGTTTAGTTACATATTTTGGAACCAGGTCCAGGACATCCCTATGTGGTTTTAGATCATATTAGGGTTTCTTTTTTTTATGGGAATGGTTTTGTATGATATTATTTCATGATGTAATTTGGTATTGAGCATGTGTTTGGGACTTTTTATCTACATTATGGAGAAAATCCAAATTTCTTGGGATGTTATTTTATGTTCTAGATTATCCCTATTATTGATATACCTATCACACAATTGGGTGATGAACATTATTTCCAATTCTTTTTATCATTATAAATTTTAACACTACCCTATTTTGATGTCCCAAGTAAGTATTATTTCATGAATCATTATATGACCATGCTGATTTATATGTCATTTATTGTTCCATTCCATGTTTACTTTATATATTAATTTAATTCATCATATTTGATTGTCCATGATTGTTATATAAGAGAATTATCTAATTTTTCATACATTGATAAAATTATTGGATTAATTAAAGTTACGACATAATACAAAATGGTGCTCTGTTTAATATTTTTTATGGTACCCTAATTAGCCAATTATAGTGTGATTTATTCATGGACCATTAGTCTCACATTTTGAAAAGTTATTTTGGTAAAATTTAATTGATTCACATTTCAATTTAATGAGTGTTTTCCCATTAACAATTATGAGTTACTATTCACTTAATTTAATATTTAATAAATCCTTTATTTAGTTACATATAGTACCATTTAAAACATATAAATCATACTACATTGTAACATTGTAATAACAGATAAATCTAAATAGACCTTGATAAAATATATAGATACTCCATAATGTAGTAATGAACTGTTGAGTGCAAAAATTCAAATACATTTGTAATACATTAAATATGTATCCCATTGAACACATTAAGGGAGATATCCTCGATAACTTATATTTGAATATTCATTAATTGAAACCTAGAGATTAAAAATTTGAAATCTTAATAATACTGTGACATTAGATAATGGGTAGTTTGGTTTGTATGTCATGGGTAGTTAAACCTTATGCTTGTCTTTATACCATGAAAAAATTATTATGATTTTTTCGAGTATAGAGGTGCGAGGAAGAAAAATTTATATATATGCCTCCAAAAACACTTGGTTTAATCATGAAGAAGGTGTAAAAGACAATTGTTTTGTTGTGGCGGCCCTTAACTCCATTGTTTTTTAACATGAGGATACTCTAATTGTGCATCATATTATAACATCACAATGCACTAAGTCATACATACAATAAAGGATTCAATACATATTGACGCTTATGATAGAGCTACCCAACCGTCAATTAATATTTTATTGTTGACTTTGAAATTATAGTTTCATTAACCTTCTATTTTCAGTGGGGAGGGTGGCCACAAGGATGATAAATCATTCATAGAGGCCTCATTTTCTATTGTTGAGAATATGGAGATATATTTGGAATGGGGCATCAAGATCACCACTTATATACCTCATGAAATTTCCATGAAATGGTGGGATGTTATAAATTAGATTGATCAACATCATGGTATTTTTTAAAAGATTTACAATCTTTTTATATGATTACATCTTTAATGAGATGATGATAGTCAATCATGAGAGATAGCTCATACACCTTGAGTAGCGAACAATGTATGTTATCAAAAATTATGATCATTGGAAGATGATACATGTATTAATGCCTAAATTTATCAGAGAAATGGTATCCAAATTGATATTTTTTTACAATGGGATCAACAATTCCATCTGATATTTGGTTAATATTAGTAGAATAACTATTTTTTCAGATATAGTGAACTGTGACCCCATTTCATAGTCTAACATTTGGGTTTTTATGGGTATATAGTTGGGCGGTTCCATACAAAGTAATGGTTCTTAATCTATAGGTAGTAAATTTTGTCCAGAGGGTACATGATTGAGTTGTTGATTCCAAGGTATTTTCACTTTTAGTACTATTATATGCCGTCATCTTGGGAAATAGAGTCATGTGTAGCCTTAGCGTGATCATGTACTTATTGACTGAGGTGATCACAGAAAAATTGGTTATCATAAGTGAATCATCCAATCCTTATCCTTTACTATTTGGGGGAGAGGATATCAGCTATCAACATATTACAGAGTAGGACATGTCACACCACATTATGTGAGGAGTCAAAGTACTATCGGTCACACATTGTGTGGATACCAGACTCAGGATATGCATATTATATAGTGTGGACCCACCCCAGGTTGTTCAGTTGCATCTCTAGGATTTTGATTAATATCGATATAAATGTTACTTCCAATTCTAGTAGATCAGAGTGTCGGGCCATCTACTGTATGAGGTACAATTTTAGTATCCTATATATTAGTATGTTTCAATTTTTACAGAGTCACTTCAAGTTCAATTAATTCTATGGAAATTTTATAATTCTTTGGTATTGAAAATACATATCATTATGGATTGATGATTCTATATACTCTACTAGGAGAAATTTGAAAGAGTGTATGACAATCCAACGAGTTTCCCCTTGAATATGGTGGTTATTCTTTCTTATGGGATGGGTTCTTTGACATAATTATCAAGATGTATATGTTGGTTCACTGTCATGTTAATGATGGTAATTATTTTCAAAGGATTACATTCACAACACTTTAAAGTTTTAATATATTCACATAGGAAAATGGGATTTTAGGTGATTTGAAATGTGTTGAAGTATTATATGATAGGAGATGTGAAAAACCAGATTTTTAACCATTATATGGATTATTAGAGAACAAATCATGATGATTTACCTTCCCGTAGTAGTTCAGTTAATTGATTCCATACCTATTGATTTTTTACACTACCTCTTAAGTGGGTGGTAGAGTCTACTATTGAGTTTGCTCTAGGATTAACACTCGTATCCATTCATCCATATAGGATGGACACGACAATTTTATAGGAACATAATATGTAGTTTGAGGACTGGAAATATAAGGTTTTTATATTACCCAGTACTTCAATATGGGGAAAACTACCTTTTTCACGTGGAAGGAAGATGAAAATATTAAGAATTTCTTGTAATATTGTTTGTTGTACCAGATTACTATTAATAACTAGTATTTATTTCCCTCTATAGATTCCTTATTCATTCACTTCATAGGAGTGACTATTTTCTCCAAGATAGATGTGAGTTTGGACTACTGTCATGTGTGTGTTAAACCGTTGTACAATCATCATGCATAATTTAGAGGAATATATAAAATTAATGAGTACATGGTTATCTATTTTAGTCTCATTAAAATGCATGATGCCTTTATGGATTTGATGAATCAGTTTTCGATGAAAATTTGGAATAATATGTGGTATTCTACCTAGATGAAATCATAGTATACTCACATACTTCACATGAACAATTCCAATATCTTAATATTTATTTTCATACACTAAGTGAGAACTATATAATTTCTATTCACATGATATTCGTCTTTTGGATTTAAATCATTATATCATGGGTGACATTATCTCAGAGGTATAAATATATATTTATCCAAACAAGGTGAAATTTTTTTTGTATTGGATGTAGTCCAAGATCTTTATTTAGCATAAAGTTTTTCTTGGGTTCACTAGATATTGTATTAATATTATTCATGAAAATTAATTATTTTTCACACCTCTTAGAGGTTTAAAAAGAATTAAAATCAAATTTGTATGGTATAATGAATTTTTGAGGGCCTTGAATGAGTTGATGGAATAGTTATCTCCATCCACGGTCCTAATTTTTTTTGATCTGGGAAGAACCAAAATAGTTTAATATGATGGGTCGAGAATTAGACTATGTGATTTCTTCATCTATGGAGTTCGAGTCTTGGTGTAATAGTATGGTCATTTGATTTCACTATAGAGAAAATGACAATTTAATTATCTAGAGTTGGAATATCCAATTCACTCCTTGTGTGGTTTGAGGAATTATTTTATTATAGAATGGTTCTTGGTGTATAGGGACAAAAATTAATCAATTAAATCTTTGAATTGACTAGAATAAATATATGAATTTGTTGGTGGTTGGGATTCATATAATTATTTGATTTCAATCATTCATATATTTAGGGTAATTTCAATTTTTGGATGATTTTCTATGATGGGGTTCTCATAAATAAGCAGTTCAGGAGGCTAGTATTGAGTTAAAATTGATGTCCCTGTTTTCAAATATGAAAATATAGGTCAAATAGTTTAATTAGTATAATTTCCTTAAATATATTTTAGTCACCTCATCGCTTATGGTTAGAGTGAATATGATACAACTTTTATAAAGTAATTGATTAGTCGAAAGAAACACTCTTTCAGAAGATGACCCACTACAGGGCCTCATCGTGGATGGTGACAGGATATTTCATATTAGGGATATGCTTGGTTCCTTGAGATGTGATGTATTAATTATTTCTAGGAACCCATTTTTATAATTTTTGAGGGATAACAAAGAATTAAAAATATATACCAAGATTTATTTCTCCATTATTGGTTGATGAGGATTATAAGGAAGATATCTAGAATTGATACTTGGAATTCAACTTATACATCAGTGAAGGAGGAACACTGGTGACCAATATGGGTTTTTTCAGTTGTATCTTATTCTATAGTGGAAATGGGATAATTCCACCAAGAGTTTGTTCACTATCATAATGAGATCCCCCTTAGGTAGTGATACACAATGGTTTATTAAAAGAAACTAATGAAGGACACTAAAAGATTTCCCATCAATGAGTCCCTTTCATTAGATTATATGGGTATACATTAAATTTGTGATATTATCATCCCTCATGGTACCCCTAATACTATCATATATGACATGATTCATACTTTATTTTATAGTGCTATTAGATTTTATATAAGTAACTTGTTTCATAGGTAAATTTTATTATATCTTATTACCCACAGACTGATGGGATATTTGAGAAATTAATACATGTATTAGAGAAAATTCATTATAAATTATTCTTATAATATGGAGGTTCTTGGGGGACCAAATCACTATACTAGTTTTTTCATAATATAACAGTTTCAGATACACTATATAGATGGATTCATATGAGGGATTATATAGTTGGCCATTACATTTACCCTAGTGTCAATTTGATTAAAGAGAGCCCGAGCTATTGGGACCTCATCTGGTTTTAGAGACATAATATTATGCAAAGCTTATTAAAAAACAAAAATATTCATTAAAGTCTAAGAAATGGGACATTTTAGATCATCCATTCATGATATATTAGGTTAGAGATATATGATCAGTTGTTCATCTGTGTTTGGGATTTGGTCGGTAATAGATGGATTCGAAAAAAGGGACATTATTACCACATTATGTCGGGCCCATAGATATTTTTTATAGAGATGATCTATCGGACTATAATACGTCATTAATTCATAGAAATGAAGTCATGAATGACATCTTCCACATGGATAAACTTTACTACGATCATTATGATTAGTCACTTATACATGATCCTAAAGTTATTATGTTGGACATTCATTCTTTATTTTGGGGTTCTATATTTTTATTTTGGATTGGAGCATGAACAATCATGGAGGTTGATTTATTACTCTCATTGACCTTTTTGGGCATCATGAACAGGTATTGGATGAGACATATGAGTGAGAGGTTGACTTACATGCTCAAGGGTTGGAAACTTCTCATATGATGATCAACCACCCACAAGGAAACTCCTGGATGTGTTTTCTCATTGTTTGGAGGTTGTAATATAACTGATATTTAATATGTTATGAAACATTTAGGTTTTAATTTAAAATAAATTATATATATTTATAAAAGTGTTTAAATGATTATAGATGGTCATTGGAGAATCCTTATGTTTTTCAAGTCCCATAACTACTTTTGGATAGAAAACATTAGGAACGTGGTAGTCACATAGTTTGTAGCAAATGTTTGTATAAACACTTCATCCAAGAAATATGAGGGTCTTGGTTAGATTAACCATGAATTGTATTACACATGGATGTTTTGGGTTATATAGTAAACTATAATGGGGTGTTTTGGATTTGAATGGGTTTTCAAAAAATTTCACCTAACCCTAACCCTTAGTAACAATTAAAATGCAGATGTTCATGGTTGGAACAAGGGTTGGTCAAACAATAAATCAAAACCATGAAACCCAGTAAATAATGGTAAAATTACAATTTTATTTAATTTAATAATATCTTCCCCATATTTTTATTTTATCTCGACACACAACTCCTATAGTTTTATGTAAATATCTCCTCCACCTCATGCTTTTATTCGATCCATGTCCTTTAACTAGACTCTATTTCAATCACCATTTGTAATGTTAGAATTACATTGGTAATAGATTTGATCCCTTATCCTATTTTGTGGGATTTTCTCACAGTCATCCTTATTATTTCTATGTGAGATAATATTCATTTTTTTAATTTTTTTATTTCTTTTTTTTCACTCATTATTTCCCAAATACAAGGTTGATACTGGATAACTGTCCATATACCACCATACGTTATGTGGTATATACCATTTCACACAATGTATCAACTATTTAAGAATGCATTATTTCCTGACCAGACTGAATCTCAATAATTTTATTAATAATTAATTAATATGTTAAATCATATTGGTATACTATAACTGAGACATCTTATGATACTTTTTGACCTTTTTTTAGGTTGTATACTCAACCAAGATCATCCCCTTGGGTGATAACATTTATATATGATCCTTTTACACCAACTCTTAATGTTTTCATAAATTTTATGAATTAATTTTATTAAGTTAGAATAAATTAATAATTTTTATATGGAATATAAATTTATTTCATAAGTTTATGGATTTTTAATATTCAACAATTTTTGATGTTCAGAACACCCATACCAACATCTATAATTTTGAAATAATAATTGATTTTTTCTATTAAATAGATATTTCAAGTGGCCTGAATCAATACATGTAATGTAATTATTTATAAATGGTGAAGACTGATAAAGGGACTATTTCATATTTAAGGAGTGGACATACATGAGAAAACATTGGATTACCTAGGGCATGACTTGAGTTTTCAGCACAAGGCACCCTAATTTGTTGATCTAGTAACTAATGGAGATACCCACATTAGATTTTTTTTCTTTTTATAATTTATATATTAATGAGTCGGTGTATTACAGATGATTCATTTGATTTATTCCAAGAATTTATAATTCCATAGATTATCTGCTAGGATTCAGTTTGATATCCTCAGACACATGACACCTAGGATCATCACCTTGGGCTTTATTTATGTGTATCCTTTCATTTACACTATAAATACTCTAAGGAATAGGTTGGATATTTTAAATATGTGAAATACCAATGGTGTAACCCTTGAATAACTCTTAAGACCTTTTTCTAGGTTTAATGGATATTCACTATGAGATATAATGAAGAACTACATTAATGTTTGACTCTGTTTTGACTAGGGTCCATCTTTATTGTTCACATCACATAGTTACTATTAACATATTATTGGATATGGAATTATTTCATGATCCTATCTAGAGGTTATTTGTATATGCTAATATACTTATTGTTAGATGGGCTTGCAATGAGGAAACTGAGTATGAAATGGTTATTATATCATTTTATTATTTAATTGGTTGTAATTGTAATTACAGACTACTATATTAATACCAAAATATGGAATTTTGTAAAAACTATTTTTCGTGGCCTACTTTGTTTAAATCATACAATAATTTTCAGATGAATACTTATCGTATAGAATCTATGTCCGAGGTTCATCAGAAGGGAAATTTTCCATTTTAATATTTTTTATAAATGTGAAATATATTGTATGGGAGTAGTAGAAACAGTATAGACTTGGGATACATATCTAATTTTTTAATTTCATAACTTCTTTTTTTTTGTATTTCATTTAAGGATTTTTCCATGATATTTATTTTATAATAGTATCAAGCCATAATAAAAATTTTGTATATGAATTGGATGTTTTGGTTATTCATTAGTTTATAATGTATTTGTAATTTAATAAAACTTCTCTTATTCTTATTTTTTTCAATACAATTTTATATTTCTTTTATTTTTGTGATTTACTCTGACGAGAGGGTATAGTCTCCCCATGGACACACCATAGGCCCTCCCTACTAGTCAAAAGAATCTGGAATATGGGTGGGTGTGATTGATTCCATGTGGCCAACTAGAATTTTTTACTTAAGAGTGAACCATGTATGGTATTTTAAAGTTAATGTTTTCAGTTTTATAGTCTCTATAATTTTTAGAAAATATGTATTAAAACACCCATTTTTATCATTCTTCAATAGGAAATGAATATTTATGGACTCCATCCGACTGGTTATTCTTGGTTTAATTTTCAAGTTGAGATATAGCAATCATAATTTATAATTTCTAAACATTCATTGATTTCAGTATAATGTTGATGGCCTTGTTTAGATTCATCCAATGTAATGATATAGTTTTTTCTAACAACCACATGGTTATCTATAGTTTGATCAATAAAGAGTATCCTGGGATGAATGATAATATCCTTCTAATTCCCTTTGACATAGATATATAAATTTAGTTTGGTCATGGAGGTGGTAACTATAAGTTCCATATTGGTCATTATGCCAAATGTGGGTAAATTCATCCCATAGATCTTCTGGGGTAAATTGAAAACTAAAAAATATAATATTATTCATTTATATTCTTCATGGTTGTGTGTTTTTTTATTTGAAGGTATTTTTTCCATCATTAATCCTTTTATAGTCAATTAATTTTTATATGAGTTAGATATTATTCGCATTTCATTATTATTAACTATGTAATTGGGTGTCTGAGATAGAAATAATTACATGTATAGAGGATATGATTAGTTTTTAAGGAATCATCTCTTTTGTTATGATTTCTTATATTTTCTTCTGTATTCTTAGGACATAATCATTATCATTGAATAAGTATATTTACAAAATAAGAATATCAAATTATTAAGTCTATACATTATATAATATTATAATAATGTAGATAATATTATATCTTTTATTGAGTAAGACACCCACATGTTTTGTAGAAACAATATTACTATATCATCCTTGATGACGATGATGATGTTTAATTCATTGGAGAAATAGATAGTAGAATTTCCTTGGGTTTTAGAATATTACTCATTCATCCTTCTAATTGAGGTTGTGGAACTACCATAATTACATGATATTGAGTTGCAAAAAGATTTTTTTCTAGATTTTTCCACATTATCGATGTCCCCATATACGATGGTTCCTTCTGATTGGTGGGATTTTCATGGTATTATAATATTTTTCTATATGTTCTTACAAAAATTTTCTTTTATTGAAACTCGTGTGATATAAATGACCAAAATAGAATATATAATTAATGTGTGCTATATAGTATTATCAATATTTTGAGTAATTTATAGAGAAGTAATTAATTATATATGTTCATCATTTTATAAAGTAGTTTCTTGTGTTTGTTTTGAATTAAAATACATTTTAAAATCTTCTTTTCTTTCATATCAATATTTTATTAATGGATTATCTAATTTTGGTACCATCTTATAGGACCCATATAAATATTATTATGCTTCCAATGACCGTGATCGGGTTCTTACTATATTTTCTCCAATGTATTGGTGAGATAACATTATATGTGAGTTTTTTAGTCTTCCTTGAAAATAAGATATATTTTTATATTTTACCCTAGAATGACATTATTTGTTTACTCACGAGGGATGGATATAATAGTATATTATGTCATTTATTATTTTATACCATAATTAAATGTGATATTCAAGGTTATTATTTGATTATAAACTGATATGTAGATGTCATTTCATTCCATAGTGTTTGTAATGTGGTTATAGAGGAACTCTCTGTGATGAACCATAATACTGGTAATGATATAGGTAAATATTGTCTTTTTATGATGTTGATTCTATCATCCTTGATGAATATTTCAGTTTAATTCTATATATAGGATTCTTTGTTAGAGGTTAGGTGAGATAATGTTTTTTGGATATTCCACCAATAGGCTGTATTGGGTAAATAAAACATTGAATTTTATTAATAGGGATTTTCATTTTGATTTACATGAATCATGATGTTGTTATCCTTGAGTTCAACAATTTACCATTAGTAGTACATTTATTTATGTTTAATATATATAATTAAATTAGATATATGTTCTTAAAGTGACCCATACATTATATACATAAATCTAAATATTATTAATATAATCTTCATTATATATCAATATGATCCATGTCTGTATAGAAATGATTACTTTTATTTTGAATCTTTTAAAAAAACTAGTTAAAAAAATATTTACAATATTTTACATTACGAATTTTCCTATTGAACCCCCCATAGACATATCATATTTATATCATTTCTTCATAACCTGTAGATGTGAAATAATTAAAAGATAATATTATATTCAAAGTAATATTATCTATAATATTTTACAATCAATGAACATAAGTGACAATATTATTTTCATGGGTGTATGAAAATATGATCAAAAATAATAATCTTAATCAATTATCCAGTGATCATTAATCATGAATCATGGAAGAGGGAATTGTTAGTCACAAAACCTGAAACATAATAGTTTGGAATCATCAATTATAAATCATGAACCTTGAGAATATAATATAATAATATTTCATAAGATTTGGGAAATAAATGTATATAAAATCATTTCATTGGAAAATGATCATTTCCAATACCATCAAAGGGTATTGTGTACATTAAAAATTCTATTATTTAATTTATAAAGGTTCACTCCAAAGATAAAATTATTGGGCAATGTCCCTTAAATAATTGGGATCAAATACCATTTTATTCCCCCTTATCTCAAGATATATCATTCCATACCCAATGAATTTAATGGAGATGTAATTGCAGACACATCCATCACACAATTAATTCCATAAATATGTGTGTCATGATATCAAAATACATTCCTCATAACATAAAATCATAAATAGTGAAAAAATATAGTTTTCGTAAAAATGTAATCATCATTACATAAATCATAAAAATAATGATGAATAATTAACATATTGGGTTATATACTTATATCCCAATAATAAACCTTAAAACTATTTCATAGATAAATATAAACAAAAAATATCACATGAAATTTTATTTATGGAAAATAAATTTTTTTTTGTAAAATAATAATTTGGATTATAAAATTTTAAAAAATAATAGTGGGAAAATATTGAAAAAGAAAAAAAATCTTATAGTTGAATATTTATTGAAAATTTTATTCATGATGGTAGTGAAATTCTTTGAAGCAGTGTTTTTCAGAACAAAAAATCCGTTCACATTTCATAAAAAATTCAAAAGTAAAATGTCTCTAAAATAATAAAGTGTTTCATTAAAAATCTGGTGATGAAAGAAATATAGTTAAATTTTTAATTTTGGTGTGTTCAAAGAATGGTAAAAACATTTTTCATATCATTTTAAAAAAATAGAAATCGAATAAATGATTCATAAGAGTATAGAAAAAATGTAGGTTCAATAAAAAAAATTATTTTTGTATCATGTTTTGATAAAGAGGAAAAATTAAAATGAAAGCATTACATTATAGTAAATAAACATAGGATAATAATAAATGTATTATTTTTAAGGTAAAATTAAAAAAATTCACCATCATAAAATTTAAGAATAAATAACCTCTGTAAAAATGAGATCGAAACATTGAATAGATTCATATATTATTTATTTTAACAATTAAACAAATGAAAATAATAGCATTAAATGATTCATTAAAATACCTAGAATAAAATAAATTAAATATATAAAATATAATTGGTGTATTATATACATTAAAATATGTAAACAAGTATTGAATGTTGAATATGTCTAACTAAAAAAAGTGAGATGAAAAAATCATACGACATTAGTAATTTATGAATATAATGTAATTGAAAAAATAAAAATTAAATGGTTTTATAAATAAAATACTTTAAAAATTTTATTATTCCAAAAATTCATTCTTGGGTTTTGTATACACCATTAAAATAAAGAAATTAGTGAATAACACTAAAACAAGTCTCAATAAAGATAAACTAAGATGAAACCCTTAACCCATATCTAACATGATTCGTAATCAAACTAAGGTCCTATATAATAAAATAATAGTTATTATAATTATATAATATAAACATATTGACAAATATAATACTGTATATGATTGACTTATGTTATTCCAATAACAATTTATAGATATTTATCTATTCAATTCATTATTTGTAGTGATATATTTTTATATGTTTTAGATCAACAATTTTATTACCTAAATATCATTCTTGGTTTCACCTTAAAATATATTTTAATAATTATATAAATAAAATATATAATAATTATATAATTATTTAAAATAATTCATATTTATTGGAGACGAAAAATTAATTATATCACATTGTGAAGATGGTAATTTGTACACACATAAGAATGATATTAAGTATTCTAAATTGATGGAAATAATCAAAGGTCATTGACAATTCTAATTTCTATGCAATTAGTTTATCTTATAATTAATATATATTGATTATATTTATACTATATATCAAGAACGTAAATAGGGATGGGTAAACTGATTGCATCACTTCGCGGAGGTGAAAGTCCACATGTAGGAACACATAAGGAATATAATATTTGAGCTTTTTATACATAATTATAATCACCCATGAATTATGGTTATTGAAATTTATTTGAATAGATATATATAGGTGGAAGTAAATACTTCAGCATGATCAAAATATTAATTTCTATTTTGATAGATAAATAATAAAAATTATCTTTTAAATACTCGTAATTAAATAATAAAATATTAATTACATAGGATTAATTATATATTTATGGTTACAAATTATTAGATTATTTGTAAGTATAAATATAATTAAAAGTTTTTTTAAGACTTATACCTATTCTTTGAGAGACCTCTTGTGGTATACAGATAATGCTTTGATGGATTGTTCGTAGGGGAAGAAAAAATGATCTTTGATGAAAGGAATGAATATAGGTTGGTTTATTGAGGTTATTATCTAATATAGGATAATAAAATGGAGTGAATAATAAATAAGGGGATGTTCCCTTTTATATGTGATGTAGGGACATAGAATGAATTTCATAAAAGATTTAATGTTATCAGTCACCTTCATGGGAAATTCAATTTAAATGGAAAATATTTGAATTTATGATAACATTAAATTTATATAACCTTATAAAATAATAATTTAAAATGGGTGGGTGGAAACACTACCCTTATCTATTTATTTAACCCGTTGAAGTAATCTTGTTTTATCCTTTACCATGGTAACAAAATTTTACAACTTTTTCAATTAATTGGGACTAAAAATAATTTTTATCATATTATGTGGTATTAATTATGATATTTAAAATATGGAATAAAATTTATCCCTTTTAATTTTATAAATATGTTGTAATATAATTTTAAATAAGTTCACAACCGCCATGGAAAACCGATTTTATAAAAATGAATCTTCATACATAAAACCTAATTCGACATTCATTCATTTACATATAAATTATCTCTAATGAATATTAAGATTTATTATTTAATTATTATTATGTGTATGTCATTTAATCATTAATATATATATATATATATTAATTTAACTTATTGAAATAAAACAATATTTCAAAAATAAATACAATTTTAAAAAATAATTTTTAAGGAAAAAAATTAATTACCCCAAAATCATGTAATCAAATGAATCATACACAACTAATTAAACTGGTTATATTTGAAGGATGTTTATATTGATTTATTATAAATATAAAAAATAACGTGACATTCAATATTATATAATTATATTATTTAAACAAATTATAATTATTCAGAATACAGTAAAAAATAAATATTTTCATAAAAATCCTAATAATATACCTAAATATAATATTCAAATTACTGTTATAAAATAATAATAATTTCCTGAACAAAAATTACAAGAAATGTTAGAAATTAATAACAATATCTATCAGAATTTTTTTTACTTAATACCATTTTTGGATAAAACACATTTTTACGTATAATATGATATTACTAAAAATTGAGTAGTTACTTATAATGTCTTAAAAAATAAATTTTAATTTTTTAAAAAATTTATATATATTTACCATAATGTGGTTATTAGTATTTGTAACTATGAATTTTAATTCTAACATACACTTGTTTACTATATTATAGTTCATATTGACTTGGGGTTTGTTATATATCATGTTATTGAACCCATACATTTTATTTAAAATATATATATATTAAAATACTATTATGAAGCATTCTCCCACCCACTCCCCAAAGAAATTATTCCCCATAAATTTTCTCATGGTAAAAAAGGGATCAATATTTTAAAATACAACTTATGGAAACATATATTATAATATCGAGCTATAATACATCCATAGAAAAGAAGAACTGGTAAAGAATGTTTTTAAATAAAATAACACATAATATGGTTCCTAGATTAAGAGAACCTTAATGGGAAATAAAAATATATAAATTGATAAGAAATATAATGTCGAAATACCAAAAAATGAGTGAAATAGAACATGGTCATGTGAGTTTTTTTTACCACAAAACTATAAATTAGTGATGGGATAAATGAATATGAGCATCTGAAATAGTTGAAAAACAAAAAAAACGTTTTGAATATTAATTTTCCTTGATTTAATTAATTATTTTACCATGGATTATGATAAAATATACGTAGAAGACATATTTTAATTTTATAATAATAATATCATCACTTGGTATAATTTTGGAAATTTTTTTCTTTTATCACTTCTCTTACACCATCAAATTAATATTCAAAATGAATTATTTTCCATATATAAAGAACAAACATTGAAATTAAATATATCATAATATCCATAAATGGATTAAATAAAATCCCTTATAAATCTAGATATTTTATAAAATAATAATTGCTATAAAATTTTATCCAATAAGGATAAATATTTATAACATTAAATAATATATTAATCACAAAAACCTCATAAATAACACCTTTAGTATTGCTTCTACCAATTAAGAAATAGTTATGTAATGTCCTGTAAGACCTCATATTTCATTGAGATATGTCCCCATTTAAATTTTGGTTTCAGTCTCCTTTTTTGGGCAATGAAATGGTTCTACAAAGTATATCAGGTCGTGTGGATTTTTAATGGTTTGAGACATGATAAAGTGGAGAATCGAGCTAACGTATGCAAGTCTAATGGTTGGAGAACAGAAAAGAAAACTGTGTTGAGTTACCAAGTTACTGTGCAACCATGGATAGAGGCTTAACACATAGTTGGTGCATGGTATGTCAAACTGAGCACCTTCCTAGGTTACTATGTGACCTAACATCCCTTGAACAGTGGCTAGCACACGGTATGGGAATTAATTGATAAAATATGCGAGTAAACTTTGTGCCCATGTAATGTTGAGAAAATTTAAAACATTAAATTAAAGTATTTTAACATATCAATATGATTTCACACCGATTTATTCTTCCTCCAACCCTAGATATTCCCCTTTTAGACCCATGATTCCAAGGGATTAATCTCCGACTTTTTTAAGTCGTTTGGAGCATCGTTTCTTGATGATCAAAGATTCGACTAAGTATATAAAATCAAATTCTTATGTTTTCATGATTTCGGTTTTCAGTTTCAAAAATAATCTACCAAATCCCTAATACCCCATTTACTAAAGCAATCTATGTTGGGGATTTAAGGGGTTCATGAATCAGAATCTAAGTATATGATTAGAAATTCATTCGTCATCAGATTCGAGTAAGGTTGTCTTCAAGTTATATTTCATTGTATTATTTTTGATTTTTGAATTTTATGTATTGTTCATAGAAACATCTTGATGTTAATTTTATTCCCATGATGAGTTTGGGTAAAATATGGGTCCAATTGATGTTTAGAAGTCCTTATAGTCTTTTTGGGATTCATTTAGGGGGATTTGACCTTTTTAGGGCCACCCATGGGGTGTGTCGGCATCCCCAGATCTAGGGATTGATATATTATGTGTATAATTGAAGTGAGATAATATATATTCTGTATTTAAAATGTTAAATTATTTAGTTATGTTGAAAAAAGATATTGATTTTTGTGCCAAGGTTTTGTTAATGGAATAGGGATTTTTGACATGGATCGAATGCGGGTTAATTGGGATTATGTCAAATGGGTTATGACTATGTTCATATTTTTAAAGGATTTTTACATGTGAAATAATAAACATGTTAATTAAGTAATGGATTGTGATTTGATGACATGTTAACATGTATCATTAATAAATTTATGAATATGTTTAATTGGTTATTACATGGGAATTCGGTGTTATTACTAATGGGTTGAATGTGATAAGGAGGTTTTATTATATAATATATGAATTGTTCTTGAAATGCAGAAGTGAAAAAATGACTATTAAATGATAAATGGGATAAATGAGAAAATTTGTGGTTATTGGTGGATATTGGCTAACTTATATCAATTGTTAAATATAATTAATTGTTTTATCTATGAGAATTAGAATTGGGGTAATGGCTATTTAAAGTAAAAAGGAAAATGTACCAATGGGTTACATCATAGTGTTAAATCCCTTGATTGATTTTTATGGAACATGATTTTTGTTGTATTGGTTTTTTATGATTGCTATATGATATTTTTGTGGTTATAAGATATATATAATCTTGTGACCATTTCTTTGTAGACTATGGTATTAAAATGAGTCCTTTTCCCGTGGGTTTAGTTTGAATGATTCTATAAACAGCACCCCTAAATTCACAGATTAGGAAAGTGGATGGTTGTTCTATTCCCTTAACTATTGCATTCCACTCAAACCAAGACATAATGGGGAGGATAATTTGTAGATGCAATGTGTTTTTACCTAATGAAAAGGGTAATTTACTTTTTCCCTTATGAACTGTGATTTATTACCTTAGACCCATGTGTAGATGATGTATATTCCAAAACCACAGGATGCATAATGAATATGTTACTGATGTTAGAAATGTTTAATGTAATTATTGTTATCAATTGTAACAGTAGTTGTATATACATACCATGTTTTATAAATTATTATCATTCACTATATGTTAGACTAAATATTTTGTAGACACCGTTGGAGATGGCCTACTACGATATACTAAAACCCTTCTCGAGCTATCGTTAGGTAAATGAGTAGATCTCATGATTTCATATCATGAAAAAAGTAAGGCCCCCTTCTAGGGAGATGAGTTGGTCTTGGGACATTAATGATTACAGATCCGGACATAGATTCAAGAACCATTTAGGTGATTAAACATTTTTTATTTTGTTTGTTATTAAACTTAGCTTTATATTCATGCGATGAAATAGTTAATGATTAAATGTGGTTTGTACCCATATTTAGAATATTTTTGGATATGAATGTTTATTGTATGTTTCATATATTTTCTGATATTTATATTTTGATTTTTTGTGGATTACTCTATTAAATAGTGTATTGTCTTTCCATGTGACTTATTTTTCCATCACCGATAGTCGGAAACCTCTAACGTATATAGAGACCCACTTAAGGTCATGTAATGACTCTATATAGATCAACATTTTAGTGTTTTCATGGATAGGGACTTTACAAAGTAGTATCATAGGAGCTTTCTCTCCCAATATGTTTTCTTACTATTTGGGGATAGTAGATTTGAGGCTATTGTGTCATATTCTTTGGTAATGATCATATTCATTGGAGTTGCTTACCCACGAATCGGGGAAATCCAAGTTTACCTACTAGGAGATTTTTTGTTTTTTATCTATGTTGTTGCTATTGATTGATATTTCACCATTGGGTGATGGACATGTTGTGTGATGTTTCTAAGGTATGGTAATTTTTTCCTGGACAAATATACATGAGTTTTTTCCTTAATGCATCATTTTAGGAACCTAAGGATATACAATGCAAGCATCAAGATAGGCACACATGTGATGGGTGTGTAGGGCATAGAGAGTGGAATGTTTTTTTCTTGATTTATTTTATGTAAATGGTGTCTAATGATGTTAATGAAAGTGGCGAAATGAAAATAATTTAAATTAAATTATAGTAATAGTATATGTAATTAATCATTATGATTGGGTTAAAATTTTGGGTTGGGATAAATTATAATGGTTGAATGGGGTCTTAAAGAGAAATAATTCATACTAACAGAAAAATGGATAATGAATTTTTCCTAATGAAAGGTGAAAATGAGTTAAAATTATGATTTTTAGATGTTGTGAAATAATGATTCCAACAAAGAGATAAAATTTATGTTCTGATAGGTGAAATGTTTTAAAAGGATTCCTGAATAAAGACTTATGATTAATTTTTTTTACCACATGTTGACCCTAACCCTCTGTATGGTTAGAAAAATGATGTGTTATAAGTGTGAGGATGACAGTTGAGATAGTAAATCTGGAGTCGGTTTTTAGGTATGATAGGGTGATATCATTTCCATCTATGGTTTCATTTTTTAAATCATTTCGTAATTCGTCTATTGAGGACAATTTATTTAGTTATGGTAATGAAAAATGTATGTATCTTCAAATGTTGGGCATAAGGGGTGTTTAAAATGAGAATTCTTGTGTTCAAGAGTGGAGAAGTTAATTATAAAAGGATATGTGGTGATAGAACATTTGGGTGAACTGGGGAGTTAGATTCCCTATGATGTCAACATGACCATTTAATGGGTGGGTTTGGATAGTTAGAGTACCCCAAATTGAGATCATGTATTTTGGTTGTGAGTCCTTGATGATTGTTATAAGGAATAAGGGGTGTGTTGAGGTTACCCAAGGTAGGTTTGTGGCCTTTGGGACATGTGGAATTGTTCAGTAATGAGAGCATAGAAACTCTCTTGGTTCTTGACTGTACTGAGTGCATGACAGAACATAAGTATTGTTTTAGGGTTTTGGTTGCATTGTGAGTATTCACCATGTGTTTTTTATATTGGATCTTAGAGAGGATTAATGGATCATTGTGCTAATGTATTGTATTACATTCATATGTAACCTAGTGTAAATGGTCCTTAGTTTAGTAGGAACAATGTGTATAGTAATGGGGGTTAGAGTGATGTTCACAAGCATTGTTTTGTTCATATCCAGATATGTATCGTTTGGAAAGTGGACCAATGTCATTTTCATGTCATGACTATAGTTTTTGTGGCTAGTATAATTCAACATTCTAGGTGTCCTATGGTAGAATTAAAATGGGGTTTCTCATGATTATGGGTGTGTGTCATACATGTGGTCATTTTAGACATTTATAGAGGGACACATAGAGTGGTACCCAGTGTAGGTTTGGCTTACAGGGATTTGTGGTAGGATTGATAGTTGGTGATGTGACGTGGATGGTGGTTATACATTGATTGTTTTGGGAACAAATCAAGGGTGACCTTATGGAAGGATAGAACAACGATTTAGGTTCGTTGGAATATGAAACATGGGATATGCTTTTGAGGTGGGATTATGGCATAAGGACTACCCTCATGTTTTGGTAAATTGTATAGTTGTTCCCCAGTTCATTCATATGATTACCATAGTGCTTTTTGTAGGATGTATGGTTTCTTTAGAGGGGTTTATCGTACGGATCCCTTACTCATCTATTTGTATAAAGATTAGTGGGTGTCTCATAATTGTTATCTAGAATAGAAGATAAAGAATATAGTTGTTTGGTTACATGTATATATTATGATGATGACACCAGAGGTGAGAATGGTCCAATGGATGAGATTGTTTGTTTGAATGGTTTAGATATTGGGTGAGATATAGAGGATTCCTTAAGACTGATCAGTCGACTAACCAAGATTCATGGTTAGGTGAGTAAGTTGGATATGGCATGTGATAATGTAAAGGTTTTCTATTGAGTGATCTTTGATATGAATAATGTTGTAGAAATTGGGCATTAGTTTTTAACTATTAGGGACAAACCAAACTAAATCATGTATTTTGGTCGAGTTATTGCCTTATAAAATGTTGGTTCATGCCTACTTGAGAGATGGTCATGGATTGGTAGTAGTTTTCTGTTAGAAATCCGACTTGATAGATGGCGTTTAAGTGGCAATGAGAAGTGCACAGTAGGGAATCCTATGATCCTTGGCGGATCATGGTGTCCCATACTAGGAGGTGATAACATAAATGAATTATTGGAAAGTGGTATACTTTTAAAACTTATTATCATTCCTCTACTAGTGATAATCATTCCCAAAATCATGAAATCATCCTAGGTATGTTGACAATCTCTCAGTTTAATCCATGATACATGATGTTTTTCATGGTTAGATGAGGGGAATCATGGAAGTTATTTTCATGGGATAAGTGTATGTGGAGTTGAATGGTAGGATTTACACCAACGATCATTCTGGGTGAGGTCATTGGGATGGACCAGGTGTCAAAAAATGTTGTGGGTTCCATTCATGGAATTCAGGAATGGGCACTAGTTAACGTTAATTTTCTTGTTCTATAAAGATTTGACCATCCATATCTATGTTTTGGATTTATCTCGTGATCAAGTGTTAACTATGTTTGCGGTATTCCCTTTTAAGAGGAAATTGAAATGAAAATCCTATGGTAGGTAGGGATAGGTCCTTCTCAGATGCAAATAAGAGAATATTGGTTTGATGTTGTTTCATTGGGATGCCAATGAGAAAGTTGTTAGATACACATTAGGTCCCTTATAGAGGATATATGGGCCTTGGATGTAGTGTTTGGATTAGAAAAGTTTTAGCATTAGTCTTAATTAGAGTCCCAATGAATTTAATATGCCTAAGGTAATGTAGAATAATGAATGGTATGACATGATAACAGTTGTAGAAAGACATCTTTTGTTCTATAACATTAACAAAATCAGGAGTATGATTGTGTAAATATATTTGGGTGATAGGTATGGGATTCAAGTTACTTAAGAACCTTTGGATGGTAAAAAGGTGTAGCGTATCATTAGTGGAAGATGTGGAATGCTATTTGGGGTTTTCCAACATTGTAGGGTAAATGAGAACATTTTTTCGGAATTGTGGCCCACCTCCATTTTAGTGTTTGTGTTGTCAAGAATTTTTCGAAAAATAAAATATTTACTCGAGTGGGGTCAAGATGATCTTAGTGCTCGAATGGATAGTGTAGGAATATGCAATCTTTTGGTTCCAATAGAAAAACTGGTTGTTACTGTATAGAGAGAACAATAATAGATGGGTGGATGGATGATGATAGGATCAGAGGTTCAGGATTGAGGTACTAGAGTCTTCACTGTTCGAGTGAGTTGTCTCTGATAGCGACCATTGGAATGTGTCTAAATGGGTGATTTCCCGAAAGATTATGTTGAGATTGAATGTGAGGTTATGGAATTTAATTTTTATACATGAGTGGTAGATCGATGTTAGTAAGGAATTGTGGTTTTAAGGGTTATGTTTTTTTCATCTAGATGATATTAGATTTTGGTCACCATTAGAGTTATGAAAATATTATAAATGATGACAAGTGATTCAGCACACGAGTACTGAAGAGGATCTGACCAATAAGGCACGAATTAGTTCTCAACAGTGATATGATGTTGTTTGAGAAGTTTTTAGGTGTTGTGAATGAGGAATGTTTTCCAATGTTTTCCCAACAATGTTATAGTGGTCGAGGTATGGTTAATGTTGATATGTCTTTTCTTGAGTATCAGTCAACATTGTTTGATCTTGGTGAGAAAGTATTGTGGGAAAAGACCATGCCTTTGGATCTGTTTTTATGGTAGCATGAAAATATTAAAGTGAAATCATGGGAAAATGGAATCGATATGTAGGCCTACTGGCTTGGTATCCTTATTTATTAAGTCCAATATTTTCATGGGAATGTGGGTTTATAATGCGCCATTATAAGGTGGGCAGGATTTTAAGATCCTGAACATCATGGTTATATTTACATGTATAAATTTAGGTTCTAATCTAATGTTTTTGGATAACAATATTGTTTTAGATAGTATGCTGATTATTGGGGTTGTTTTAATGGTTCGAGACATGAGGAATGGTAGAAGCCGTCCAATCATTTAAAGGAACACAGTTGGAGAACAATTAAGAAAACTGTACTAAATATCTAGGTTACAATAATCCCTTGAATATAGGATCAATTCATTGTCGCCACATGTTTTTTCAAATATTATAGCCTACCGTAGTAAACGTGTGACCATATTTATTTGGGTAGTGTCTAGCACACAGTATGGGCTAGGTTTTTGAGTCCATTCTGGTAAACTATGTTCCCCTGTAATGTTGAGAATAATTAAAAATATGACAATATTGGATTTTAATATCTTTATTTTATTTATCCCATTTTTTCCTCATCTATCCCAAGAGATGCCCCATTTCAACCCAAGCTTCCAAGGGTTCAATCACCTTTGTTTCAAAGCTGTAAGGAGAGATGTTGGAGGTGAATCAAATATCCTGGTAATCCTATCACATCTCATGATTAGGATTATGGGTTTTTTGTTTTTCCCATATACTTATGTCTCTATAATATCCTATTTTTTCAATGGAATAAAGGATTGGGCTTCAAGGGGTTCTTGAATCTAGATATAAGTATATAAATGGCAGAGAGTTCATCATCTGATTCGTGGTAGGTGGCCTACAAGTTATATCCCATAGTTTTAGTTTAGATTTTGTTCATGTTAAGAATTTTTCTTGGTCACCTCTTGTAGTGATTTTTATTTCCTTTTGGGGTTTTGGTGAAATGGATGTTCAATTGATGAATTGAAAACATCATTTTCCCCATGGGATGAATATATGTGTTTTGAACTATTTAGAGTCTCTTGTGTGGTGTTCCAGCCTCCCTAGACCTGAGGACTAGTAATGTAGGTGTAGATTTTAAATACAATAATTTAGTACCCATATTGATAATTTAAATATGTTTAGTTGAGTTGAAATGGAATATTTATATTTCCTAAATTTTTATAATGAAATAAGGGGTTGAATGACAAGTATTCAAATTGGGATTATTGAGATTTTGTCAAATTGGTTATGATTATGTAAAAATGATTAAATGATTATTCCATATGAAATGCTGAAAATGTTATTTGGAAATGGACTGTGATTTGAGACTATTTAAATGGGCTACACAAGAAAATTGATGAATATGTTGAATATGCTATTTCATGGGAATTAAGGGGTATGTATAATGGGATGACTGTGATAATGAGGTTGTGCTATACGATATAAGAATTATACATGAAATTCATAATTGGGAAAATTCCTGTGAAAGGATAAATTAGCTATATTTGGAAATGTATTGAATTTTTTTAATATTATCTAATGTGTTGTAATAGTTGAATAAACATAATGGGTTAGGGTATTAGATTGCGAATTGGGATAATGACTATGTAAAGTGAAAGGGAACTGTGCAACTGGGATATAGAATAGTTTTAATTATAATAATTGATTGTTATAAGATGTGATTATATTTAATTGGTTGTATATGATTGTGATATGACAACTATGTGGTGGTTTTATATATTATAAATTTCACATTGCTTAGTATAGTGTGGAATTGAAATGAGCCTCTACTCTCACAAGTAATGTTAGGCTGGGGCTCTAAAATCCAACCAAAATTGAATGGGTTAGAAAAGAGGACAAAGGATTTATTCCCCTTAGAGTTTCATTTCAAAATTAACAAGAATTTGAGGTGAGGATAATGTTTGATGTGATGTTTTTATTCCTAGTGAGATAAGCAGTTGATTTATTCCCTTATTCACTATGATTTATTTCCTTGGAGCCATGTTTAGACGATGTATATGCCTAACCCATTGGAAAAATAATTAAAAATGTACTACTATTGGAAATTATTGAGGTAATGATTGTTAATATATGGCACATGAATTTTCCTTAAAAGATATATTTTATTTAGTATTTTCATCCACTATATCTTGGACTGTATATTTTGTAGACATTGTTGGTGATGACAGAGTTTTACTCAAAACTTTCTCGGGCTTCCATTTGGTACTCGAGGAGATCTCATGGTAACAGGTCAGGACAAGAGCAAGGGCCCCATTCATGGGAGTTGAGATGGGATTGGGACATGCACGATTGGCAAATCGAGACATGTTGTGGGAACCAGGTCTAGTTTTTTTAGCTATTTTTTTATTTTGGGTTTTATTCGCATTGGAATAAGTAGCATGTCCCGACAAGGATAATATTGAAATGTGGTATGTACCATTTTTGGGAGATGTTTTTCTTTGCAAGTTTATTGGTTGTTTAATATTGTATCCTCTATTGATATTGTCTTATGTTGTGGTTTACATGAATAAAGAGAGTATAGTCTCCCCATGTGTTTTATTATACCCTCTCCACTAGTCGGGAACCTTTGGTGTACAGGGAGGCACGCTTGAGGTCATGTGACGACTCAGCTTGGGGAACCGGTTTTGTGGCTTTTAGGTTGGGGATATTACTTGGCCCAAGAATTATATCATGGAAATTTTACCTTCATATAATTATCTCACATATTATAAGTCACCTAATATCAATTACGTAATATAATAAAAACATTATAAATTATGAAGGATTGAAATAAAATGTATTTCTTGAAATTAAATAATATAAACCAATTGAATAGTAACATACACTTTGGAATAGTAATATGAACCTTAGAAATTTTAAATTGGCCAATAAAATAGTGACATCACCTATGTAAGTATAAATAAAATTTAATCATCTTATAAATGAAAAAATGAAATCATTATATCATAGTATAAGTAAATAAATGTTTTGAAAATGATAAATTAATTTTTGGTAGTTTTATAAGATCCAAATTTTTATTTACAATTTTATAATTAATATAATTATCTATGAGGAAATTCATTTTTATGAAATATATTCTTAAATTTAATTTTTTCTATTTTATGATTATATGATAATTTTAAGGGATCTTAATTAAATTTCCAACTGTAATTAAATAAATTATAATTTTAAAATCATTATTATTTTGTGTAAATGATGATTTTAATTTAAATCTATATTTATCATATATAATAAAAAGTTCTAATAAAAGATTTTCCATTTTTTAATTTTAAACATCAATAAATGGTTAGGTTTAATTTTTGGGAATGTTCTAATAAATGTGATTTTTTATGAATTGTAAAATACTGTAATTTATTGTATATATAAATATATTTAGTTAAATATAATATTTGTTGATTAATTGTTTGTATAAGTATCATAGAATCATACTATTCTTATATATTTAACTTATTTAGTCTTAGAGTCATTAAATATGTATATCTTGATCCATAATAATAAACCAATAAATAAAATAATAAAAAACCACTCTCCACTATAAATACCACCAGTCACCACCTCTTCTCCTCACACATATTAAGTCTTGAATCATGTCTAATTTCTATCAAATACCCTTCCCAATACTATTCCCCATGTAATGGATGATTTGTTCTAAAAATATGTCAAAAAATAAATCATAAAAAATTTTATCAACGAGCATAATTCAAGAGATAACCCCTCTTTGTTTTCCTTTTAATTTATTCTCAATTAATTTTCTTTAATTATTCTCTTCTCATTCCATTTTCACAAATGGAATGATAACTGAAATATAATTTATATAACTTCATGTTATTATTATATTTGAATAACCCATCATCATTTCTCTTACCCTCTTGTTTTTTTTTCTAAAAATGAAAACATCATATGTGAAGTGTTGATTTATCGCATTCAAGGGTGATGTGTGTTCAATTTCCTATAATGGACTCAAGGATAGTCATAAAGAACATTTTTTCCATTAAAACATATAATAATATATTTATTGAATCTTATTTAATGTTCTATAACCATTGTATATACATATTATAAATTAATACACACCAATTTTTCTGTAAGGATCAAAATTCACAAACATAAACTAACGTTAATCACTATCATTTTATCTAATTTATCATCCTACTAAAATATAACCATATGATATATAATAATATTTAATATATTGGAAATTAATTAATAACGTATAACATCAATTATTGACTATTATCTCCATTTTACATGAACTACGAAACTCATATACAAGTGAACTGATCATGAAAAACATAAAAACACAAATTCATGAAAGATAATGTTGTATCTTATAACATATTAAAAATTCCTTAAATGATATTAATATTATTATAAAAAATTAAATACATGTAATAAGTCTTTTTAATTAGTTAATTAATGAATTTAATTTTTTTATTAATGAGTTTATGTACAATTGACAAACTGTTTTGCAGATAAGGAAAGGTAAATTTTTTGAACCCTTATTTTTCGTCATGTTTATGATTTATCTATCCTTACCCCAAGGTAATTTTTAATTATTCTTATGCAGTAATCCTAAAATATGTGTGTATGATCCAAGAATTTGTTTTATGATAAATTGTTATTTATTTTATAATAAAATACCTTCTTTTATAAGGATCCTTTTTTGATTCCTCGTGTAAGGTAGCCTAATTAAATGGAGAATCCAGATTTCTATCCCATTTTTTTGAACTACACAATATGTTTAGAGCCACAATTAATTTTATAAAATATCTCATTTTATAATGAAAACTATCTTCTATCAATTTTTGTTTTATATGAAAAAATATTATTTTTCAATTTTATAGAAACATCAAATTTTTCCATTAAACCGCACTAAAATCCATTATTTCAAAAGATTCATATACATTATTTTTAAATGATTTCACTAAAATTTGACAATACATATTATGTTCTATTAATGTTTCACTTTAATAATTTTCATTTAAAATTTAAATCAATTCTTTCTTAGAAACCATTATGATATTCCCTTTATTAATTCAATTTGATATGATTATGATACCTAATTCTTTCCATATGTAACCGTTATGTTTATATTTCATTACATAAGTATGATTATTTACGTGGATGGAATATTAATAAACATATTAGGATGGTTTCAACAAGATAGTTATCTAATTCATTGGTTAATTTTTAGTATCATGATACATCAAATGCAATGGTCTTGGTTGTTATCCTTGACTCATGTTCCATTTGCAACAGTTCTAGCTATTAGACCAGAATCATGCTCCTCCATGTGCAATGAGCCTTAAATAATTATTATGTCATGTTTTTTTTGTTTCCACATTTCTGTGATACAATGTGTATATGTTCTAATGTTATAAATATTAATAATATTTATATTAATGCATGTTCCATGTCTTTTAATGTCATCATGATATGTTTTCTAACCCTTGTGATATGATTTTTTCATATTTTTATCCCTTTATTGATCATTTTAACTCATACCTTTGTTCATCTATTCCCTAGGTTATGGTATACCGATATAAGCGATCATCCAAAGTTGGTACCTATTCATGAATATTCCTTAGAGGATTTTTTATTTTGATTTCATGTTGTTTAATTTTGTATCTAATCATAAAGACACACTAGATGTTACAGTCATTGGATTGAAATTATTGGATAATTGTTGTTAATATCATGTAATAATATTTTTAAAAGGCTTTGTTCATTATTGTTTGTATTGGATAATAATTTAGTTATTATTGGATGTTAGGACTAGATAACATTATTAATAACCCTAAGGAAAATCCTATCACAATGGATAACCCAGATTGAAACATTTGTAATCACTAGTTAGGATATAATTTTCATTTACAGGTTTGTCATTATATTTTAATTTTTTTTATTCTAATTAACTAATTATTAAATAACCCTAATTGTACTTCTGTTTCTAAGTTAAATAACAGAAGTATGAGAACCTATTCTAAAAATATATATGATTGTATATATAATTATTTCACTAGTTAAATGAGAAATGTGATGGGAATTGGTTCTCAAAACATCATGATAGTACTTTCTAAACTATAGTAAATAATGAATTATAACATGACTCATGTGGAACTCCAACCATATCCTAAGGGAGATTATGTTTTGGTTGATTCCATTATGTGAAGAAGGCCTCAAATGTTTAGTGGATATTGTGATCCATACCTTCCGAACAATTGAGTAACTCTATTGATAAGATATTTTGTATTCTAATGTTCTTAGATAAAGAAAATGTTGGGATAGTGGTCTATCAGTTTGATGAGGAATATGATAAATCGTTGAAACTTATCATGAACATGATTTCCAAGGTGGAAATTTATTTCATATATTATGAGGAATTCAAGAAAATGTTTTTTCAGTAAAAAGTTTCATTGAACCCTACGTATCAATATGGAAAATGATTTTCTAATACAAAAGAATAAGGAAGATGACTCAATCGATGATTAGGAAGAAACATTCACAAGAATTCCATTATACCAATCTAGAATTATCATGAATAACGAAATAATTATAGTTCACTTATTTTTTGGTCTAAAGTCATGACTATGAAAATTGTAGGAAATTAAAGACATTTATAGTTATGAGGAAATTTTTTGTTGTTCCATCAAGGTTGAAATGGAGAAAAATCCTCTTAGTGGACTCATGGGAAAAAAAGAAAAAAATGTTAAAAATAGAGTATAATATGAGAGGATCGATAGATAAATTTCCTAATGTAATGAATTCCCAACATACCACATATCAAAATTATGGGATGAATCATCACAGGAATAATCTACAGGGAACCAGGAGATGCTACAAAGGATGAAGAATTTGGAATATGGAAAATAACTTTCAAAGAGATATGAATAATACCACAAATTTGGAAGAAGAAGGAAACGTTCATATCAACAATGACCTCTATAGTTTAGTGTTTCTACTACAAAGAACATGGGAATTATGGAAACGATTTCCTAATTCACGGGATTATTAGAAAAAATAAAAAAAACCTTCAAGGAAACAGGTAAGGGCTTGTGATATCACTAATAATAAGGTGGATCCTGAAATAACATCGTGATAGTTTTCATGGTAATTCATTTATGAATTGAAAACTTATTATTTGATTATAGTACTTCCGATTCCTTATTATCAATCATTTTTAGTAAAAATATTCAAATACCACCTCAAAATATTAACTTAGAGTAATCTATAAGAACATCATAATGGGAAATTATTTCATCATTAATTTATAACATACCCGGTATTAATAAATACTGATTGAACCTACCCTAACATATTGTATTGATTATTTGGATATGTTTGATGATATATTTATCATGGAATGTATATCTTCATATAATGACAACATCTATTTTAGGGAATGGTATATATCTTATTATATACCAAAGAATCCTCATATTCTATACCAGTGTAAAGAGGATTAAATTCTCCTTCAAAAGGGTAATCTTAATTGTGGATGATAATAACTTATGAGAAGTCATATATGGCTTAAAATATTGAGAAAATAAAAATAATAATATTTTATAAGGTAGTATATTGATGTGTTCCTCAAATAATTTCCTATTATTCCTCCTAATTGATATGTTTAGTTTTGAATTGAACATATTAATGGATATTTGCCTATATCAAAGTCACCACATTGAATCACCACCATGGATTTGGAATAACTAAAAAATAAGTTACCAGAGAATCCAGATGTGGGTTTTATATGTTTGAGTGCTTTACTATGTGGAGAAACATTCCTCTCCATTAGGAGGAAGGTTGTATCAATGCGCCTATGCATTGATAATAGTGATCTAAAAGAAATCAGGATAAAGAACGTGTATTCCTTTCCATTGATAGATGAGTTGTTCGATCAACTATGTGTGGACAATTATTTCTCTATGGTTGAACTTCAATGGAGATATATCCAATTAATGGTGAGAATGTAGACATTAGCAAGTATTCTAATCAAATTATGTATAGAAATTATGAGCTCATAGTTATCTCTTTTGGACAAACTAATTTTATAGAAATTTTCCTGGATCTAATTACATGAGTTTATAGAGATTCACTTCGAATTTTTTTCCTATTTTTTATTAATGATATTATTATATACTCCAAGTTCAAGGAGGAAAATGAGGAGAATTTGAGTACTATACTGATGAAATATTGAGGGGATACTCATTATGAAATATGTAGTAAATGATTATGTTCTATATTGGATGCATCATTCATGGGGTGTATAATCACAAAAAAGGGATATCTGTAGACCCTTTCAAAGATAATGGAAATTGATTGGTGTCCCATAATAACATCTCTAATAGAAATATGTATCTTCCATTGTACAACCAGGTACTACCAATCATTATTTTTGAAATTATTATATTTATCCAATCCACTAACAATGTTGACATAGAGGGGACTTATGTTATTCTGGAACGGTGAATGTGAATACATACTTAATGTTAAAAAATAGTTTTATCACAATACTAGTTCTGACACCAAAAACCATTGGGGAATAATTTTTGATTTACATGGAAGATTCAAAAAATATTCTCGGTTTTTTACTGTAGAAAATTGATTATGTGATAGCATGCGCCTCAAGGAAGTTGAAACATAATGAGAAATAATATTCCACACATGATCTATAGTCGGCAGTTGTGATATTTATGTTGAAAAATTGGAGTCATTATCTTTATGGGGATACGTGTTAAATATATATTAATAATAATACTTTAAAATATATATTTAAATAGAATGAGCTCAATATGTATCGGGGAAGAAGGATACAGGAAATCTAGGATTATCACTACTCAATCCACTACCATCCTGGTAAAAAAATAAGTTGGTGGATGCTTGATGTGGAATGGATCATGTATACTTATTGATTATGATAAATGAGATGTATCCAATTATTATAGACATTCCAATTATGGTCATGTGATTCATTAGAGAATGGAAAAAATCAAACTTTTCTCAACTAATTTCTCAAGAATCCCTCATGTATATAATAATGTATACTCACTAATATCGTGTAAAAATGTTATTAAATGTAGACGCGATCAGAAATATGAAATCGTTACAGTTCAAAATTAATGAGTAAGGATTCATGAGATATGGGTTAAAACTATTTTTACCTTAAAATCAAGAGATATGGAAATATATTTTTAATGAAGCATATATTTAGATCTTCCTTATTCACCCAGGGATCACAAAGATGTATTAAGAACATCAAGGAAACAATTAGTGGAACAATATGGAATAGGATGTCATTGAGTATACATGAATGTTCCTATTATTTAAAAGGTGAATAATCTAATGAAAATGTATATGGGTATGATGAAACCCTTAACCATACAATCAAGTAAATAGGAATGCATTACCAAGGAATTTGTTACTAGATTTCCAAATTAATCACGAGGAAACAATAAAATATGGGTTGTTGTGGATTGACTTATAAATACAACTCACAATACAGAAATTTGAGAAGAATTCTCCATGGATCATTATGCATGGATATAAATAAAAGAATTTTAAATGTTGTATGGAGTATCTCAATTGATTTTATTTGATCAATATCCAAGATTTACCTCGATGTTCTAGAAATGTCTCTAATATTCTCTAAACACTAATATGAACATCATAATATATTATAATCCTAAAATTGATGGAAAATATAAGTGTCCTATTCATAGACAAGTAGATATGTCGGGAGCATGTTCTATGGTCATTAATGAAGGATGGGTCCAAAATCATATTCTTGGGGAGTTCTCATACAATAATAATTCCCACATGAGCATCCAAATGAATCCATATGAAAACCATTTATTGTAAAAATATATATCACTGTAATTCAAGGATGAAGTTAGTTAATTTATGCAGAAAGTTCCAAATATGTTCTAATAAATGTTAAAAAAGGTGAAAAAAAATCAATAACACAACATGGCAGCCCAATGTTGACAATAGAGTTATGTAGACAATCAGAGAAGGTGACTCGAGTTTAAGGTTTGATACATGGCATTCCACCTCATATCTCTATAGAAGACGTTCATGAGATTTTGGAAGAAGGGAAAGCCATGCCCTAGGTTCATCAGCCCCTTCTATATTCTTGATTATTCCGGATCTATGTACTATCAACTAGAACTTCCTCCTATTGTGTCTCAATTACATGATGTATTCCTCATATCCCACTATAGTATTTACATACTGAATCCATCACATGTATTTAATGAAATGGTGGTAGAATTAGAAAATCATATCTCTTTTGAGGAACATGGAATAAGGATCTTGGATTATAAAGATGATGTTATACCCAAAAAGACTAGTCACCGAGTAAAATTTATAAGGAAAACCCATAAGAATAATGATAAAATATGGGAACTAGACAAATTAATGAAGGATAAGTACCATCATATATTTTCCCCATAGTTTGTAAAAGGATATTTCGAGGGTGAATATTAAGGGGGATGAATATAATGAACCAATAATTATATAAATAAAAATTTTCATTCCTAATATTATTTAATATATAATAATTCATATAAGATCACTTATAGAACCCAATAAAAATTTCATAAATGAAAAATATATAAAATCAGATATATTTCTAGAAAATTTGGTATTGAAACCAATAGAATAGTAACACGACATTTTGAATAGAAATTTGACCCTTAAGAATTTTTTATCGGCCAATTTAATATTTACCTCAACTATTAATGTATAAACAAAATTAAATAATCCTATAAATGAAAATATGATATATTTGTATAATAGTATTAATGTCATTAAAATGAGATATTATTAATTGAAATTCTTATAAACCATAACAGTTTATTCAAAATTTTAAATCTATTATAATTATTTAAATAGAAAAATATTTTCATAAAATATATTCATACTATCATATGCTATTGTTTTATAATTATTATCTAATTTAACGTGACCTGGATTAATTATTCAATGTGTTATAAAATCTGTTATAATTTTAAAATATGTATTTTTTGAGTAAATAATTATTTTGGTTATAATTAAATTTTCTCAAATTTATAAAATTATTTTCATAAAATGTAGTTTATTTTCTAATTCTATCCATTGATAAATGTTTAAGGTCAATTTTTATGATTTTTCTAAAATGCATAAATTTTTATTGAATAGTACAATATGGTAATTTACGGTATATAAATGTCATATCATAATTATAATATTCCCTAATTCATCAGTGATGTAATAACCATAATATTGAACTATCTTTCAATCATTAATGTATTTACTCATGGTATCATCAGTATTTCTTTTCATTACACAAAATAATAAACTAATGAATAAAATAATAAAATAACACCTCTCTTCTCTATTATATATACCACCCCTCATCGCCACTTATCTGGACACCTCTTATCCTTAAATCTTGTCCAATTTCAACACAATACAATTTCTAATCCACATCCCAAAATCCAAGAGGATCTTTTCTCAACTAAATACCCTAATAATACCGTTAAGGATGATCTCAACAGGAATAATTCAAAAGTCTAAACCCATTTTCATTTCCTTTTAATTTATTTTAAATTAATTTTCATTTAGTATTCTTTATTACAATACATTTACCCAAGTGTCATGATAAATATGGTATCTTTTATACACTATAACATTTTTATGTTAGTGGAATAAGCAATCATCATTTCTCCTCCACTCTCCTTTTGCACTAAAAATTAAAACACCATCCATGGTGTGTTGATTTATCCCATGGGAGGAAGAATTGTTTTAAATTAACATGTATAACTCCATGGATGGTAATAACACAATTTTCATGGTTATAAAAGATCATTATATATATATTACATCATATTTAATGTTCAAGTTCCATTCTATTTATATAATACTAATTAGAAAATATAATGTAGTCTATAATAATCAAAATTCACCAAAATAAACAATTAATGATTATTATCATTTTATCTGATGAATCATAATAATTCCTTATAAAAATGATATATATGAGAAATTAATATCATATAATTTCAGTAATAACACACAACATAAATTTTGTATAACTATCCCCATCATACATTAACATCCACACACGTATACAAGTAAACTAATCTTGAAGCACAAGGAAACGAACTTTCCAGAATGATAGAATAATATCGTATACATCATAAAAACGAAATAAATAAACATAATAAAATTATTATTATTCAAATACATATAATAATGATTCTGAATTAATTAATTAATTAATTTTATTTTATTATTCATTAGATTATGTACATGTAATGAATAGTTTCGGACATAAGGTATGAGACTCTTTCATAAGCCCCATTTATCCTATGGGTTACGATTTTTATCTATTTACAAATATTTAATTCTATTATATTATTATTTATTCCTCCTAAACTCTTTTTTTATGTTCTAATCATATTTTCCTAGTTCAATTATTCTTTTTAATGGGGAAATACATGTTCTTAAAAGGATACCTTCTTAATTCCACCTAAAAATGAAGCCCGATTAAAGGGAACTTCCCGCTTTCATTCATATTTTTAATGCACTACATAAAATTATCTATGCCGCCATTATTTTTCTAAAATAATTTATTTATTCATCAAAAACTATCTAGATCTAATTATTATTTTATACAAATAATTATGATTTTTCTGTTTTATTCTAATTTTAAAATATTCCCTTACACCAATAAAATCATATATTAATTAAATTTCGTAAACATTATATTTCCATGTTTTAAATAAATTTTGATAAAAATTATAATTATCTCTGCACATTTATATTATTATGGTCCTTGTATTGTTTAAATCCAATCTTTCATAGACATCATTATGATACTTATTTGTTCTATTATTTTGATATGATTATGATAAACATTTCTTTTAATGGGTAACCCTTATGATTAGGTTTTATTCCATATGTAGGATTATTTACCTTGAAAAAAAAAATCTTGAAAATGTTACTATGGGTGACCCTATATTTCAGACAAATGCATTGGGTAATTTTTAATCTCATGAGACATCATTTGAAATAGACTATGTGGTTATCCATGACTATTTCTCCATCTGAAACTGTCATGGTGGTTAGGATTGAGTAATGCACCTATAATTTAAATAATAACCCACACTATCTTAAGACATGTTTTATTTTGATTCCACATTTCTATGATACCATGTTTATATAATTCCATTCTATACTTGTAATTCATATTTATATTTATTCATGTTCCATTTCATTTTAGGTTACTATGTAATTCTCTCTAAAACATGTGCTATGCTTTATTCGTATGTGTATTCTTATACTGGGATTCTTATCTCATAACTTTGCTCATGTACATACCATGATATTCTATGAATATATATGTTCTTAAAAGATATTAGGACATACTTTTAAATAATAAGGAAAAGATGTTTTATTTTGGATTAATGTTGTATAATTTTGTATCTAATCTTCCAAACGCACTAAAAATTATGATTCTAGTCCTATATTTATTTGTTAATTATTCTTAAAATCATGTATTAACGTGTGTAAAATAATAGTGCTATTATAAGTTAAAATAAAAAATCCTTTCAAATATCTTTGAAAAAATTCATACCCAAGAATTTATACAAAAAATTACTATTTTTCCAAAATCAACATAACATTATTCCCAAAAAAACATAATGTTTCTCTTAATGTCAAATAACACAAATATGAATAATATTATAATATATTATTCTAGATCATTTTAGTAACCAAAATAACAATAAATTTTCATTGAAAACATATATTCATTAAAAACTCAATTATTTTACATAAAAACGAATTACTGTGCAATATATTGCATAAATAAAAAATGAAATAAACTTCATTTAAGATAACATAATTAATATTTTCACAAAATAACAAATCAATTTCAAGGATAAAAGTGTTATAATATTTAATCTATCCAAATAAATAATATATTATATGAAATAATCATTATTTTCTCTAACTCATGAAAATTATGTGGTTTTTTTATCCTTTAATTACGTGTTTTCTTAAAATACCACCTTATCACAAAATCTAATTTATTAGTTATCATCACCATTTAATGTATCCATGAAAATTAATATAAAAATAATTTTAATAATCCTTATATAATTCATAAATCTAATAACCATAATAACATTAATAATCTACTTGTGAGACCTAATTATAAAAATAAAAAACATAAACATTTTAATTCCTTAGATTTTAGGATAATCATAGTGTATTCCCACGTATGGTCTATGAGTTAGACCCTATATTAGGTAATTTTAAATGATAATTTCCATGATTCCCACACATAAAACATTGAATAATAAATTCTACCTTTTGGATGTACTTTATTTCCAATTTTTTGGAATATTATTTTTCCCCAATAATTACATTCTATATGAACTTATTTTCTACACCTAAAACATCTCCTAAATCCTTTGAGACATTTCATTTGGAAATGTTTCCTATATTCTTCACTTTTTTTATGATTATTCTTGTTTAAACTATGATCTTAATGAAACTCTATATTTATATTATTTGGTTCCTTTTGATACTCAATCATGTTCAGGTTTTTAGTCCTATAATGAGATATTTGATTTGTAATAACCACATTGATTCAAATTATATAATCCACCACATTTAGTTTTTCATGGTTGAAATTGGGGTATCCTATATCACATTCGGTGTCAATATTATTCATTGTATTTTTGGAAATTAACTACAACAAAAATCCGTGCATTATAAAAAGTAATGAATATGTATCTAATCATGAATACTATTTCATAGGATATCTAAACCATGTCACATCTATTTCAACCTATGACCCATTTGGTTTTACCATGTTTTTTCTCTTATCATAATCTATTTATATCTTTTATAATGGTATATAGGTAATATATGAGTTTTAATAAGAATATGCCCCGAGAGTTTAAAAGTATGTGATCAGTGAGGGAATATTCCTCATTTACAATAATTATGTCCATGTTATGTTGAACCAACTCTTTATTGGGATGTTTTCCACTAGATGCTTCCTTTACAAAACCACATCCAACTGTATTAGCCGAATAGGGATTTATTTTGAGGAATATCTCATATACTCTTCCTTACCAAATTAATAATAATTTTATCATATTGTTATTAATATCATAAGGGTTATCACTAATTTATCCCCATCAATGATTAAAAAAATAAAAATACCATTCTACTATAAGGCCCCAGCCTTAAACCTTACTTAATCTTGAGTTATTACAAGATTACACATTGAGGATCTTTTTAGGTTTAGAGTTTTAGAGAATTAGATCATGAAACATGCATTACATTCCACATTTAAACAAAGTGGTAACATAAAAGACAGTATTCATTCTTCCCATCAACGGAAACATATTGAAAATAAAACATGGATTATTTCTTAACGCATCCTTGACACTATCATCACATCTTGTACCTTTCCCTTGACCTGTGAAAAACATTTCAAAAACTTGGGATGAGCATAAAAAGCTCAGTAAGGGTTATAAAAATATGGAAAGGAAACACGAGTTCATATATACATAAAAATGAAATCATAATTTACCTATAAAACATATGAACTTTAACATACCTCATCAAACCATGAATAAATCATAGAAATCATAAGACATAAAGTTAACTTGAGGCATTCATAACATTCTTACGTATGGAGTAACCCTCTTGGTTACGTTTGGAATACCCATCACAATATATTCCCTAAATCTCTTCGGAGAAACCTTAACGTTTCACTCCTTCGCGTTACCCAATGCATTGGAGAGCTATATCGGGCTCACCCGCCCTTATTTTTTCACGGAACCACCCGTCTTCATAATAATTCCCAAGAACATCAACATAATCGTATAACATAAAACATGCATAAAGGTAACATAACATTTCCAACTTCCAATCACAAGATATCAATACAACAAATTGATATAAAAACATTATGAAAACCATTTTCAATACCAAAATAAAAGAAAAGTAAAACATGGTATTTATTTTTCTTTTAAAAAGACGGTATAGCTTGTAGAGGAAGTCGAAACTCAAATAATGGTCACGACGGCAGAGAAGTCGTTGTCACCGCATACGTACGACAAAAACATTCCCTTTCTTCGTTTAGTAAAACGCTTCGTATAAAAATATTCCTTTTGGATAAATGTAAAAGTAAAAGGGTTTTATACACCGTATAAATAAACGTTGTGTATAAAACAAAATATGCCTCAATGAATGGAGATTGAGACGAAGTCCCATACAAAGACGGTATCTTTAGATTAAGGATAAATCAGTTACATAACTATGTGTGACAAACGAATACACGAAATATAAGTGGTTATTAAGTGTAAAACAATCAGAGTACATTCACACATAATCATAGAACGACATATTCAAGGTGTACAAGTTTACCCCAAAGAATCGAAATTGGGTTAAGAAGTTCCCTTGCAATAATTAGACATCCTAATGGCGTCACTTCAAAATTAAGAAAAAGAGTTGATGAGAGATAAAAAGGGTATCTCATCACTTGGACATAAAATTCAAATCAATAAGGATATAGAAGAACATATCCTAAAATAATATTGTGTGAATTAAAATACATAACAAAATAAGTCTTTTAAAAAGATGAGGGTGAAAGGTTCCCTTACCGACATGGGTATCTATCGAAACATACGCCCCGTGAAAGAAGGACAATACATCATTGATGTAAATACTCGTAAATAAAAGAATATTACACAATGAGTAAAATAATGGTCATTACATACACCACTCAAAGAAAATTGTGGCAAATGTAGCATAAATCTCACAGGAATAAAAGTGAGATGAAAAATCCTTTACGAAAACTCGGCAGCCTAACCGCACCACTTAAAACTTCCAAAAATGGATTGATGAGATCAAATAGGGTATCTCATCACATTAAAATAAAATGTAAAGAAGTAGGAATATAAAATAACATCCCCCATCATAACAAAGAGGAGCTTAAAATAAGTGACATAAAGGGGATTACTTAGAGTGAAAGAGAGAGGTTAGATCTCTTACGAAAATTCGGCAGCCTAACGGCGCCACTCAAAACTTCCAAAATGGATTGATGAGAAAGAGTAGGGTCTCTCATCATATGAACATAAAAATTACAGTAAGAGTAATATAAAATAACATCCCAATAACAATAAAGATGAGATTAGAAGGAATGACATAAAAGAGTGTATTTAAAAAGAAAGAGAGGAGTAGGATCCCTTACCTCAAGTCCAACTTGTCTTGTTCGTTTCTTTATATTCCTGAATAATAAACTTTGGTCAATTAATAATTGCTTAAGTACCTCCTTTAGAGATTATTATTCAGTTCATATCACATATTATAATGTTATAATAATTGTTTAATAATGTTAGTTCATATCAGACGTTTTTGCCGATGTTTGGTACATGAGTCAAAAATGAACTTGTTTGAAAAAAGATTGCCCATGAAGTTATAAGTAAATAATTTCCAGAATAGTATTAATGATTAAAATATCATATATATCCCGTAAATATTAATTTCATACTATTCTATATCAGTTGGATATAAAAAAATAAAATCACTGTTCATGGAGACGGTAGGCCGTACGTACGCATGAACGCTACTTTCATTTTTTTGTCATATTAATGGAATTAAAACTAAATGAGATATATATATATATATATATGTGTTATAATTACAGAATGATATGCATAATTTTGATGTAATATATTACATATATATCCATTATATATATGTACTTATAATATTTCATAACATTTTGAGATGAGAAATGAAATGTACCATTCATGGAGACGGTAAGCCATACGTACGCATGAACGCTACTTCCATTTCTATTTCATATTAAATGGAGTTTAAAAAATAATGATAAAAAATAGTATCTTAATTCCAGTATGTTATAATATATAATATCATTAAATATATCCTTTATATGTACCACATATGGTATTAACGAATCAAATCACTTTGAGGGGGCGATAGTCCGCACTTCCTTAAATGAAGATATCGCGTTTACCCATAATGGAAACCATAAAGGTATGCCAAAAATGATAAATATAGAAGCTTAAGGAAAACATAAACATATTATATATCATATATAAATATAGTGTCATCTTAATGGCCACCTTTGAAGGTGTTAGAAGAATGTTGAACAATCATCGTTTCGGGAGGCAGAAATTCGCCATCCACAGAAACAGTATGTTCTTTAACCATTAGATGTTGGTGTGTGAAAGTGTAGTTCGAATCCTTTTTATAAAAACATCCTAGTATATTTATGATACTGGAGTTGTTACAAAAGAAATGAATAAAAAGAGTTTAGGGAGTTGGATAAGCAAAATAAAACAAAAGGACTCAAGTGAATAAATTACCTTAAAATCGGGTAACTCCCTTTGGTTTGAGCTCAACGGCTTCCTTGGGAAGACTTATACCCAAAGTGAGGCTTCAAGGAGTAAGATAGGGAAGTGGAGAGGCAAAATGGGCAGAGTTTGGCCGAGCCAAAGGCTTTGGGAGTGTGGGTAAGGAGGTAGAGGTGGGGGCCTTTTATAAGAGGAGAGGAGGGGCACTCTTGGAAGGTAAAGAAAAGTCAATTTATTTTAATATGGTATTCGGATTTAAGAGGTCCCACATTAATTTGTTTCGAGGATAAGGTGATAAGGGTTAGAAATACACTCATCCAATAGGTTTTGTACATGTGTAGGTCCTATATATTACATTATCTTTCCATTTTATTTAAATCGTTATATAATGAGGTCATCGCTGCATCATCATGATGTCATAAATAATTTAATTTATTTAATGTATAAAAATAATAAAAAATACTATAATGTAGGAAATATTTTTATCTTTCCAATGAATATTTATTGTCAAAACACTGATTTTTATATCCCCATGTAAAAATTATTTTAGTAAAACATTTCATGTTTGTCTCATTTTTACTTTAACGTTAAATAAAAAGATATTAATGTCATTTTCCAGCCAAAGTGGCGTCATGGGGTCCCCAAGTTGACCCATGGGTTGTCTTGGTCGACCATGACACATAAAATGAGGTTAGGACATTTTTCAAGTTCATTTCAAATTATTAAAAAATTATTTTTACCTTAAACTACACTAATTACCTCTAATCGCGATTAAAAACATAATAAGTTACTATTCACAAAAAACTTATTTTTATCCCATTGAACCACATTTTACTTCTTAATGAAAACCATGTATGTCAGATTTTTTAAATTCAAAACAGAAAGATGGAAAAATTTCATTTAAACGGAAAAATCAGTTTTTATAAGTACCACTTAGTGGTTTTACTATTCATCAAAAATTGAAGATTTTCAGAAAAATCCCAAAAATTCACCCTAGGCTATATTTGATATTCCAAATTAAAAAATGAACTATATTTTAAAAAATTAAAAACATATAAGTGACATTAATTAATTTATTAATTAATTCCCGCTGTCAGAGCAAATAGCGTGTTTTTATGAAACAATAAGTATCAAAAGATTGACACTAGTTTAAGTCTGTTTTCAAAGTGATATTAATTCCAACGACCACTGTTGGATTTAATGGTAAAAAAATATTCTAATTTCACTTTAAACCCAATTCAAAATATAATCTAATAATATAAATAAATTAGATTAAAAAGAGGTTTTGAATTAAAATACAACATTTTACACTATTCATTAAAAAATGAACTTTATCAGAAAGATACCAAAAATTTACACAAAGTAAATTTTGATGTCCCAATTCTTAAGAAGAGTTTTATTTGGTCAAAAAGTAAGTATAAGAGTGAACAAAACTATATTTAATGATGGTTCTCCATCAAAAGGCGATAAGTGAACCTTTAGTGAAAACTAGGGCATATACGCCTAAAATTGAATTATTTTCGTATTTTATGCCCTTATATTTTATTGGATAAATGTACAAACATTTAAAAACATATATAATCATATTTTAGTTATTTCTATATATTCCCGCCAATACAATGGCTACATGCTAACTACCATTTAAAATAATATTATTTTATTATTAGAGTGCAACGTAAGATTCCCAAGAAACTCGTTGTTGCCTGTTGGGTACGCCATCGAGCATAGCGTCCCCTTTAAAGTCATATTAATATTTTATGCATAAATATGGATAAATATGAAAATGTCATATTCTTTATTTACCTGGGGTGTTACATCCTTCCCCCCTTTTGGGAATTGCGTCCTCGTAATTTTTAAAAAAAATTGAGCTTGGAAACATCCATGAATGTCCCATATCGGAACAAGAGTCGGTAAAACAATCACTTTAAAAGAATGGGAGAGAAGTACAAATGTCACCCGAGTTAACCCATACTAGGATTCCAAGTATGAAAATATGGATATGGAGGAGAAAACAAAGCGTCATGTTCTGATGGAGAGTGATAGTAAACAAGTCTAGGAGAAAGTTAACCATAAGAAAATCACAAACTTTTGATGGGTTAAACGGTATTCAATTCCCCAGTAGGAAAAGTTAATAGACAACATTTTTGTTTTAAGTTTCTTTTTATTGAGGAATTTATTCATAAGGAAACATAATCACTTATCATGTTGACTTTCAACTTTTACTAGATTCCTTAATCAAACTCATATTTTTTTCCAAAAGACGAGTATTTAGGGAGACTTGTTCACATTAAGAGTACAATAATCAACTTCTAGAGAATCACCTAATCCACAAAAGAGAACTATATACATCCCATGACTTTAGACTTTAACCAAAACCAAAACCAAAAAAAGTTAGTACAAGATTACAAAATACAGAAAAGGATAACCCTTTATAAAACGAAAATATATTCTTAATCTCCAAAAATTATCCAACAAACCCAAAGTTGAACGAGGACCATTCGATAAACAATTTGTCCATAAAATCCTTCAAAGTAAACCAAACTAATATTGAAACCCAAATATTTGAAGGTTTTAGTCACATAGTCTTCCAAGTTAAATCACAGCATTTATATCAAAACAACATTAGTTGCTCTTAAAATCTCATATTGAAAAGTAATTAACCTAATCACATATCCTCCATGATAGGTTAATAAATCTCCATAGATTACCCAAAATCAACTTACTCTTAATTCATAAAATCATATAACTAAAAAGAATCAGTAAAACTAACCAGTGACTTCACGTAGTCCAGTGGTAGGCGGTAAATACCATTTACACTTTGGTTGTGGGTTCGATTCCCGTAGCTTTGTCTGACGCGACGGGTTGTCACACGGTCTGCGTGTTGTCCTTTTTCCAAAACTATATAGTTCTCAAATTATTCTCCAAAAAGGGATAAAATAATCAAAAATAACCATAACATAATTTAACCTCAATTTTATCTCATGCCTTTCACTTTAATCATAATATATAGTAACCCATAATTACCTCAAAATTAAGGATCATATAAACCAAAATGGTTCTTTATAACTATGTCCACAAAAGAAAAGATAACTATTCCTTGAATAAAATTTGCCTATATTAAACATCAGGGTTACAGATTATATAAAAAGTCTTCTAATGTAACCCCATCATCAAAAGAGACTTAATACTCTTAAGAGTTTCACCATAATTATTGAAGCCCATATATGTTGACATCTAACTCATTCAACATTTTTCATGATCCATTACCCATTCCATTCTAACTTATTCCGAAATACCTCTTTCCTACAAACAAAATCATGAATCATATCCTAAGATTCCAAAATAGGAAAACAATAGTCAAGAAATGATACATACCTTTGATTGGTCATTGTCAGTTTCTTCATCCTCAATCGGAATGGAATTAGGTATTGGTAAACGATCATTTTTACGCTCTTGTTGACCCCATTCACGAAACTTCTTCATAGGACATGTGTTTGCATAATGACCATGCACACCACATTTAAAACATTCAATTGATCCCTCAAAAAGAACTTCTTTCCCTTTCCTAGAGTCAACTGGATTCTTCCTTTTTCCATGGCAGGTTCCTGCTTTATGACCTTCATTTCCACATATATAGCATATTTCTGTCCCTTTGAAACATTTTCCTAGGTGTTTCTTTCCAAATCTTTGACAGATCGGTTTTTAAACACACATACCTTTATGATTATTTCCTGTACTTCCATAGGTATTTGTTTCTCGCATATATGATGACTTAGAGAAATCACCAAGGTTTAGGTGGTCAATCATGACTCCAGATATTTGGTTGAGGATAATCACAAGAGTTCTCATTGCCGCTCCCATATCATTCAGTTTCTTGCTCAAAAAACTGTCACAGTTTCCTTCACATCCACTGTTACTTTGGTGCCTGTTAGATCCAGCCATTTACTAAAACCAAAAAGGTCAGTGTGAGTATATCAAAAAAAAACCATCATGTACTAATGAGGAATATAAACACTAAGATATACTTACTCATTCACTTTATCTAAAACTAGGACTCTTTCTGAAATCCTAACCATTATGTTAATTCCACTTATGCTTAAAGAATACCCTAACCTCTAAAGTTATCTAAACCTCCCTCTGATACCAACTATAAGGCCCCAGCCTTAGACCTTACTTAATCGTGAGTTATTACAAGATTACACATTGAGGATCTTTTCAGGTTTAGAGTTTTAGAGAATTAGATCATGAAACTTGCATTACATTCCACATTTAAATAAAGTGGTTATATAAAAGACAGTATTCATTCGTCCCATCAACGGAAAAATATTGAAAATAAAACATGGATTCTTTCTTGACACATCCTTGACATTATCATCACATCTTGTACCTTTCCCTTGACCTGTGAAAAACATTTTAAAAACTTGGGATGAGCATAAAAAGCTCAGTAAGGGTTATAAAAATATGGAAAGGAAACATGAGTTCATATATACATAAGAATGAAATCATACTTTACCCATAAAACATAGGAACTTTAACATACCTCATCAAACCATGAATAAATCATAGAAATCATAAGACATAAAGGTAACTTGAGGCATTCATAACATTCTTACGTATGGAGTAACCCTCTTGGTTACGTTTGGAATACCTATCACAGTATATTCCCTAAATCTCTTCGAATAAACCTTAACGTTTCAATCCTTCGCGTTACCCAATGCATTGGAGAGATATATCGGGCACACCCGCCCTTAGTTTTTCATGGAACCACTCGTCTTCATAATAATTCCCAAGAACCTCAACATAATCGTATCACATAAAACATGCATAAAGGAAACATAACATTTCCACCTTTCAATCACAAGATATCAATACAACACATTGATATAAAAACATTATGAAAACCATTTTCAATACCAAAATAAAACAAAAGTAAAACATGGTATTTATTTTTATTTTAAAAAGAAGGTATGGCTTGTAGAGGAAGACGAAACTCAAATAATGGTCCCGGCGGCAGAGAAGTCGTTGTCGCCGCATACGTACGACAAAAACATTCTCTTTTTTCGTTTAGTAAAACGCTTCGTATAAAAAGATTCCTTTTGGATAAACGTAAAAGTGAAAGGGGTTTATACACCGTATAAATTAAGGTTGTGTATAAAACAAAATATGCCTCAATGAAAGGAGATTGAGACGAAGTCCCGTACAAAGACGGTATCCTTAGATAAAGATAAATCAGTTACATAACTATGTGTGACAAACGAATACACGAAATATAAGTGGGTATTAAGTGTAAAACAATTAGAGTACATTCACACATAATCATATAACGACATATTCAAGGTGTACCAGTTTACCCCAAAGAATCGAAATTGGGTTAATAAGTTCCCTTGCAATAATTAGATAGCCTAACCGCGTCACTTCAAAATTCAGAAAAAGAGTTGATGAGAGATAAAAAGGGTATCTCATCACTTGGACATAAAATTCACATCAATAAGGATATATAAGAACATATCCCAAAATAATATTATGTGAATTAAAACACATAACAAAATAAGTGTTTTAAAAAGTGGAGGGTGAAAGGTTCCCTTACCGACATGGGTATCTTTCGAAACATACGCCCCGTGAAAGAAGGACAATACATCATTGATGTAAATACTCATAAATGAAAGAATATTACACAATGAGTAAAATAATGGTCAGTACATACACCACTCAAAGGAAATTGGGGAAAATGTAGCATAAATCTTATGGGAATAAAAGTGATATGAAAAATCTTTTACGAAAACCCGGCAGCCTAACGACGCCACTTAAAACATCCAAAAATGGATTGATGAGATCAAATAGTGTATCTCATCACATTAAAATAAAATGTACAGAATTGTGAATATAAAATAACATCCCCCATCATATCGAAGAGGAGCTTAAAAGAAGTGACATAAAGGGGAGTACTTAGAGAGAAAGAGAGAGGTTAGATCTCTTACAAAAATTCGGTAGCCTAACGGTGCCACTCAAAACTTCCAAAATGGATTTATGAGAGAGAGTAGGGTCTCTCATCATACGAACATAAAAATTACAGTAAGAGTAATATAATAGAACATCCCAATAACAAGAAATATGAACTTAGAAGGAATGGCATAAAAGAGTGTACTTAAAAAGAAAGAGAGGAGTAGGATCCCTTACCTCAAGTCCAACTTGTCTTGTTCATTTCTTTATATTCCTGAATAATAAACTTTGGTCAATTAATAATTGCCTAATTAACTTGTTTAGATAGTATTATTCAGTTCATATCACATATTATAATTTTATAATAATTGTTTAATAATGTTAGTTTATATCAGACGTTTTTGGTGATGTTTGGTACATGAGTCAAAAATGAACTTGTTTGAAAAAAGATTGCCCATGTAGTTATAAGTAAATAATTTGCAGAATAGTATTAATGATTAAAATATCATATATATCCAGTAAATATTCATTTCATACTATTCCATATCATTTGGAGATAAAAAACGAAAAGCACCGTTCATGGAGACGGTAGGCCGTACGTACGCAAGAACGCTACTTTCATTTTTTGTCATATTAATGGAATTAAAAAAAATGAGAGAGATATATATATATATGTTATAATTCCAGAATGATATCAATAATTTTTATGTAATATATTACATATATATCGATTATATATATGTACTTATAATATTACATAACATTTTGAGATAAGAAATGAAATGTACCATTCCTGGAGACGGTAAGTCGTACGTACGCATGAACGCTACTTCCATTTATATTTCATATTTAATGGAGTTAAAACATAATGATACATAATAGTATTTTAATTCCAGTATGGTATCATATATAATATCATTAAATATATCCTTTATACGCACCACATATGGTATTAACGAATCAAATCACTTTGAGGGGGCGGTAGTTCGCACTTCCTTAAATGAAGATATCGCGTTTAGCCATAATGGAAACCATAAAGGTATGCCCAAAATGAAAAATAAAGAAGCATAAGGAAAACATAAAAATATTATATATCATATATAAATATAGTTTCATATTAATGGAAACCTTTGAAGGTGTTAGAAGAATGTTGAACAATCATCGTTTTGGGAGGAAGAAATTTTCCATCCACAGAAACAGTATGTTCATTAACCATTAGATGTAGGTGTGTGAAAGTGTAGCTCGAATCCTTATTATAACAACATCCTAGTATATTTATGATACTGTAGTTGTTACAAAAGAAATGAATAAAAAGTGTTTAGGGGGTTGGAGAAGAAAAATAAAACAGAAGGACTCAAGTGAAGACATTACCTTAAAATCGGGTAACTCTCTTTGGTTTGAGCTCAAAGGCTTCCTTGGGAAGACTTCTGCCCAAAGTGAGGCTTCAAGGAGTAAGATAGGGAAGTGGTGAGACATAATGGGAAGAGTTTGGCCTAGCCAAAGGCTTTGGGAGTGTGGGAAAGGAGGTAGAGTTTGGGGCCTTTTATAAGAGGAGAGGAGGGGCACTCTTGGAAGGTAAAGAAAAGTCACTTTATTTTAATATGGTATTCGGATTTAAGAGGCCCCACATTGATTTGTTTTGAGGATAATGTGATAAGAGTTCGAAATCCACTCATCCAATAGGTTTTCAGATGTGTAGGTCTTAGATATTACATTATCTTTACATTTTATTTAAATCGTTAAATAATGAGGTCATCGCTGCATCATCATGATGTCATAAATAATTTAATTTATTTAAAGTCTAAAAATTATAAAAAAAAGACTGTAATATAGGAAATATTTTTATCTTTCCAATGAATTTTTATAGTCAAAAATATTATTTTTAAAACCCCATGTAAAAATTATTTTAGTAAAACATTTCATGTTTGTCTCATTTTTACTTTAACGTTAAATAAAAATATATTAATGTCATTTTCCAACAAAAGTGGCCTCATGGGGTCCCCAAGTTGACCCATGGGTTTTCTTGGTCGTCCATGACACATAAAATGAGGTTAGGACATGTGTCATGTTCATTTAATATTATTAAATCATTATTTTTACCTTAAACTACACTAATTACCTCTAATCGCGATTAAAAACTTAATAAGTTACTATTCACCAAAAACTTATTTTTATCCCATTAAACCAAATTTTACTTCTTAATGACAACCATGTATGTCGGATTTTTGAAATTAAAAACACAAATATGGAAAAATTTAATCTAAACGGAAAAATCAGTTTTTATAAGTACCACTTAGTGGTTTCACTATTCATCAAAAATTGATGTTTTTCAGAAAAATCCCAAAAATTCACCCTAAGCTATATTTGATATTCTGAATTCAAAAATGAAGTCTATTTTACAAAATTCAAAAAATATAAGTCACATTAATTAATTTAATAATTAATTCCCGTTGTCAGAGCAAATAGCGTGTTTTTATGAAACAATAAGTATCAAAAGATTGACACTAGTTTAAGTCTATTTTCAAAGAGAAATTAATTCCAACGACCACTGTTGGATTTAATTGTAAAAATATATTCTAATTTCACTTTAAACCCAATTCAAACGATAATATAATAGTATAAATAAATTAGATTAAAAATAGGTTTTGAATTAAAATACAACATTTTACACTATTCATTAAAAATGAACTTTATCAAAAATATACTAAAAATTTACACAAAGTAAATTTTGATGTCCCAATTCTTAAGAAGAGTTTTATTTGGTCTAAAAGGATGTATAAGAGTGAACAAAACTATATTTAATGACGGTTCTCCATCAAAAGGCGATAAGTGAACCTTTAGTGAAAACTAGGGCATATACGCCTAAAATTGAATTATTTCCGTATTTTATGCCTTTATCTTTTATTGGATAAATGTAAAAACATTTAAAAACATATATAATCATATTTTAGTTATTTATATCTATTACCGCCAATACAATGGCTATATGTTAACTACCATTTAAAATAATAATATTTTATTATTAGAGTGCAACATAAGATTCTCAAGAAACTCGTTGTTGCGTGTTGGGTACGCCATCGAGCATAGCATCCCCTTCAAAGTCATATTAATATTTTATTCATAAATATGGATAAATATGAAAATGTCATATTCTTTATTTACCTTGGGTGTTACATCTACAATGTATACTATAACAACCCATAAATTTCATACAAAAATATTACCACTAATTATTATAATATTCATTAAATATGAATATGATTTAATCCAAAACTAGAAGGGTTTAGTGTATTTGAAATAATAGAAACATATGTAACATGTATATAAAAAATTAACAAAATTTCCCATTAGTTTTTTCTCAATTATAACCCTACTTAGACATATCATATATAGAAACATAGTTTATAACATTTAAATAGGAAACATAATCAAGGGTTAGATCAGCTTATCAGTTAGCATAACAATAAGAGATATCAATCAGTAATTATAATTAATCATGGCCTAAAAAAAAGTTATGTGAGGATGATAAAATCATCCAAAAGTCATACCAAATTATTCAAATAAATTTACTCACGAATAATAAAATATGATTTCTTAAATCAAAATGGATAATATATATGAGTGTGGAATCATAAACACTCTATCATGTGAAATGGTGAAATAACATAAGGATAAGGAATTAGATTTTGGTAGAAAAAAATAATTGAAAATTATTTTCTTCGCCACTCATCAATTCAAACACCTTCTTAGTGGATAGTGTTCACTGTACATTCTGATTTTTAGTCAAGGATGCTACTAAGACTATCTTACTTTTAAAAGTAACTTATTTAGATTGTTTCAATCCCAAATGAAGTATATATTATATAATATGATATTTTTCATTACCAACATTTTTTTAGGGATATATAATTCTATCCCCACAAATCACATAATTAAAATCATTCATATGTGTGCCTAAGGATCGTATAACATTCATTATATCGTCAAATCATAACCCATGAAAACAATTCAATTTTGCTAAATATTTCATTATCATAACATAAATTATTAATATATTGAATAGTTTTGTTAACATTTTTTGTATCCTCAGTAAAGTATAAGAATTTAAAATGATACTTTTAATGATTAAAATACATTTATAAGATCACATGATCATGTCTGGAAGAAAAATACATTTATTTTTTAAAAAAAATTTATTTAAAATCTAAAATTATCTAAAATAGTATCAAATAAATTTTTAATATAATTAAAAAAGGAATGTAAAAAAGGAATATTTAAATAAAATATTATTCCAGTTTTTTTTGAAATATTTTCATGGATTATATGTTATATCAAAAAAGCAATTCAAATTTTTCTTAAAAAGTAATATTTACCCAGTTTGGATGATAATGGATCGATTCCTCTAAAATAATGGTAAATAATAAATTATATATAATATAATATATAATAAATATTTTAATAATAGTAGAAATATTCATCAATACATTAAAATGAAAATTGGATATGGATGAAAAGATTCACTACTGAAGGGAAAAACCAGATTCTATTTTCTTAAAAGCATTATTTCAATTTATTGAGCATTTAAGGAGGGTAAAATTAAAGAAAAAAAAGAGATAATATAATTTAACTCTAATATATGAAAGTAAATATTATTTTTGAGAATTCAATCATACCAATTTATTCTCATAAAATTTAATCTTAAACAACCCTAGTAAAAATGTGATTATAACACAACACCATTACGAATTTGAGTACTTTAGAAACATAAACCCCATTAAGGGAATAAAATATAACAAAAATTATATATAATGAATAAAAAATTCATCATATAACCTATAAATGGAATATTATATAAGTCATAATAAAGTGTTGAATATAGCCTATGTTTCACATAAACAAAAGAGAGACATGAAATCCGAATTACTTATTTTAATTATTAAATAACAATTCAATAAAAATTTGAAAATATAAATTTTATATAAAAATTTTGAAATAGTTTTTTCAAATATGAAAAATAAATTATTTTTTGGTATAAAACCCATAAAAATAAGAAATTGGTTCTTTCCATTAAATCAACTTTCAATGAAGCAAAATTGAGAAAAAAACCCATACCTTATTCCCCAATGATTTTTTATGTTCTATAACATAATATATAGAAAACAATATGTTATTATAATTCTATAAACGAACCTTATTAATGAACATAATTTCAAATATAATCCAATTATATCATTTCAATGATTTTTTATTAACAATTCTATGATAAATCAGTTTTTCCCTATGTTAACTAGTTTCATTTTCAATTTTCAGATTCATAGTAATAATTAATTGAAATTTAACATTGTTTCACCTCATAAATAAAGTTAATTATGATATATATTTCCTATATAATCATTATATCCATATTTATAATCATTCATATGAAGTGGCGATGAATATTGATTTATATTAGTTTGTTGAGATGGTTATCTGAATGTACACAAGATTGACATTATAGCCATCCAATGTTTGGAAGAAAATTTATATAATTCACAATTCAATGTTATGGAATATTTATTATATTGTAAATATTAAATATTTATATTAAATATATCTTTGTTTCCATCCATGTAAATCATAAATGATAAACAAATTACATCTCTTCCATGAGGTGGTACTCCATACATAAGCATGGGTGACATTGTCATTATCCAGTTGATCAGAATGTTATAAGTTAGATAAAATCATATAATTATCAAATAATAACTATGTTATAAAATTACCATATATATATAGTAATTAAACACATCATTTTAAGAAACAATTAATTATGGTTATGTAAATTGAATTGTATAACTAAGAAGATGAGTGAGTCCAAACATTCAATAGAGTGATACCTCTGTTTACCCTTTGTTGGATAATGGGGAGAAAATAATTAATACATCATCATAGTAAAATATAAATCCATGTTACACTTTTTATTCATCATTATGTTTATTCATGTTCCATTTCATTTTAGGTTATTATGTAATTCTCTCTAAACGATGTGTTATGCATTATTCGTATGTGTATTCTAATACTGGGATTTTTAGCTCATCCCTTTGTCCATGACCATACCATGATATTCTATGAATATATATGTGCATAAAGGAAATTATAACATTATTTTTAAGAATAATAAAAATATGTTATATTTTGGATTAATGTTGTTTAATTTTGTATCTAATCTTCCAAACACACTAGAAATAATGATACTAGTCCTATAATTATTGGTTAATTATTCATAAAATCTTGTATTAACTTGTTAAAATGATATTTATATTATAATTTAAAATCAAAAATACTATCAAATATCTCTATGAAAATTCATACCCATGAATTTATACAAAAAATCACTATTTAGCCATATTCAACTTATCATTATTCCCAAAACAACATAATGTTTCTCTTAATATCACATAACAATAATATGAATAATATTATAATATATTATTCTAGAACATTTTAGTAACTAAGGTAACCATAAATCCTCATTGAAAACATTTATTAATTAAAAAATCTATTATTTTACAAAAAAAATGAATTACTATGCAATATATTACATAAATAGAAAATGAAATCAACATCAGTTAAGATAATATAAATAAAATTTTCACCAAATCACAAATCAATTTCAAGGATAAAATTATTATTAAATTTAATTTATCCAAATAAATAATATATTAGAAGAAATAATAATTATTTTCTCTAACTCAGGAACATTGTGTGTATTTTTATCCTTTAATTATGTGTTTTCTTAAAATACTACCTTATCACAAAATCGATTTTATTAGTTATCATCACCATTTATTGTATCCTTGAAAACTAATATACATAAAATAAATTGGAATAATCTTTATATAATTCATAATTATTATAACTATAATAACATTAACAATATACTTTTGAGATATAATTATAAAAATAAAAAACATAAAAAATTTAATTCTTCCACTTTTAGGATAATCATAGTATATTCCCATGTTTTTTATATGAGTTAGAAACTGTATTAGGTAATATTCAATGATAATTTCCGGGATTTCCACACATATAACATTGAATTATAAATTCAACCTTTTGTATGTAACTTATTTCCAATTTTTGGGAGCATTATTTTTCCCTAGTAATTACATTCTATTTGAACTTATATTCCATGCCTAAAAAATATTCTCAATCCTTGGAGACATTTTCTTTGGGAAGTGTTTCCTATAATCTTCACATTTTGGATGATTAATCTTCTTTACACTATGATCTTTATGAGACTCTATATTTATATTATTTTGATCCTTATGATACTCAACCATGTTTAGGTTTTTAGTCCTATAATGTGATATTTGATTAGTAATAATCACAAGGTTTCATATTATATAATCCACCACATTTAGTTTTTCATGGTAGAAATTATGGTATCCTGTATCACATTCAATGTCAATATTATTCCATGTAGTTTAGGAAAATAACTGCAACAATAATCATAGTGTGATAAATAGTAATGAATACGTATCTTATCATGAAAACTATTTCATATGATATCTAAACCATGTCACATCTATTTCAACATATGACCCATTTGGTTTGTCCATGGTTTTTCTATTATTATTATATATTTATATCCTTCCTGATGATATATAGGTAAGATATGAGTTTTAATTAAAATATACCCTGGGAGTTTAAAAGTATATAATCGGTGCGGTTATATTCCCCATTCACAGTACTTTTGTCCAAGTTACACTGAACCAACACTTTATTGGGATTTTTTCCACTTGATGCTTCCATTACAAACCCACATTATACTATTGTAGCCAAATAGGGATTTATTTTTAGAAACATCTCATAAACTCTGCCTTGACAAATAAATAAAAATTTTATCATATTGTTGTTAATATCGTAAGGGTTATCACTAATTTATCCCCATCCATGTTTAAAAAAATACTAAACCTTTCTACAATGTATAATATTAAAACCCATAAATTTCATACAAAAAGATTACCATTAATTAGTAGAATATTAATTAAATATGAATATGGTTTAATCCAAAAAAAATGGTTTCAGTGTCTTTGAAACCATAAATACATAAGTAACATGGATATAAAAATTTACCAACATTTACCATTAGTTTTTTCTCAATTATAACCCTAATTTGACATATCATAGATTGAAACATTGTTTATAAAATTTAAATAGGAAACACAATCAAGGGTAGGCTAAGATTATCTCTTAGCGTAAAGATAATCAATATCAATCAGTAATGATAAGTGATCATGGCATAAACAAATGTATGTGAGGATGATAAAAACATACAAAAATCATACCAAATTATTAAAATAAATTTACTCATGAATCATGGAATATGATTTCTTAAAGAAAAATGGATAATTTCTAAGAGTATGGAATCATAAACAATCTATCATGTGAAATGATGACATAACATAAGGACAAGGAATATGATTTTGGTAGAAACAAATCATTGAATATTATTTTCTTCAGCACTCATTAATTCAAACACCGTCTTAGTTGATTGTGTTCACCCTACATTCTGTTTTTAGTCAAGGATGCAACTAAGACTATCTTATTTTAAAAAGTACCTTATTTAGATGGTTTCAATCCCCAATCTAGTATATATTATATTATATGATATTTTTCATTACCAGCATTATTTTTAGGGATATATAATTCTAGGCCCACACATCATATAATTAAAATCGAATATATGTGTCCATAAGGATCATATAACATTCATTATATCGTCAAATCATTACCCATGAAAAAAAATTCATGTTTCTTAAAAATTTCATTATTATAACATAAACTAAGAATATATTGAATAGTTTTGTTTACATTTTTTTATATCCTCAGAAATGTATAAGAATTTTAAATTATACATTTAATGATTAAAATACATTTATAAGATCACTTGATCGTGTTTTGAGGAAAAATACACTCCTTTTGAAAAAATATTTTTTTTAAATATAAATATTTCTAAAATAGTAACGAATAAATTATCAATATAATGAAAAAGGGAATGAAAAAAATTAATATTTATATAAAATATTATTATTATTTTATTTTAAATATGTTCATGGATTATATGTTACATCATAAAATTTATTCACATTTTTCATAAAAAGTAATATTTACCCAGTTTGGATGATAATGAATCAATTACTCTAAAATAATGGTAAATAATAAATTATAGATGGAAAAATATTTAATAAATATCATTATAATAGTAGAAATATTCATGAATACATTTAAATGAAAATTGTATATGGATGAAAAGATTCCCTACTGAATGAAAAAAAGATTGAATTTTCTTAAAAGCATTATTTCAATCTATTTATCATTTAAGGAGAGTAAAAAAGTGGAAATAATGAGATACTATAACTTAACACTAATATATGAAAGTAAATATGAATTTTCAGAATTCAATCATACCAATTCATCGTAATAAAATTTAAGCATAAACAACCCCTATTAAAAGTGTGTTTATAACATAACACCATTACACATTTGAGTACTTGAGAAACATAATCCACATTAAGGGAATAAAATATAACAAAAATAATATATAATGAAAAAAATTTAATCATATAACCTATCAATGAAATATTATATAAGTCATAGTACGAAATAAGTGTTGAATATAGCGTATTTTTCATATAAAAAAAGGGAGACATGAAATACAAATTACTTCTTGTAATTATAAAATAACAATTCAATTAAAATTAGAAAATAAAAATTTTATATAAAAATTTTGAAATAGATTTATATAATACAAAAAATAAATTATTTGTTGGTATAAAACCCATATAAATATAAAATTGGTTCTTTACATTTAAACAAATTTCAATGAAAAAAATTGCGACAAAACCCATGCCTTATATTACAATTATTTTTTATGTTCTATAACATAATATATAGTAAATTTTATCTTATTATAATTCAATAAATGAACCTTATTAATGAACATAATTTCAAATTTGATCCACTTATATCATTTTAGTGATTTTTTATTATCAATTCTCTGATAAATTTGTTATTTCGTGTGTTAACTGGTTTCATATTCAATTTTCAGATTCATAGTTATAATTAATTAAAATTTAACATTTTTAACCTTATAAATAATGTTAATTATGATATATATTTCTTATATAATCATTATATACATATTTATAATCATTCATATTTGGTGGTGATCAATATTGATTTATATTAGTCTGCTGAGATGGTTATCTTTATCTACACAAGATTGAAATTACAACCTTCCAATGGTTAGAAAGAAATTTATATAATTCACAATTCAATGTTAAGAAATATTTATTATATTTTAAATATTAAATATTTCTATTAAATATATCTTTGTTACCATCCATGTAAATCATAAATGATAAACAAATCACACCTCTTCCTTGAGGTGGTACTCTATACGTAAGCATGGGTGACATTGTCATTATCCAATAGATTAGAATTTTATACGGTAGATAAAATCATATAATTATAAGATAATAACTGTGTTATAAAATTAACAGACATATATATATAGAAATTAAACACATAATTATAAGAAACCATTAATTATGGTGATGTAAAATGAATTGTATCACTAAGAGGATGTGTGAGCCCAAACATTCACTAGAGTGATACCTCTGTTTCCCCTTTGATGAATAATGGGGAGAAAATAATTAATACATCATCATAGTAAAATATGATTATATTATTTTTATAATAATATTATTAAAAATAATATAATATTATTTTATTTTCATTAAGAAATAAAATTCAATGACTATAGTTAATATTTTTACCTTTTATTTGAGAGACCTTCTATTCCTTATATATTTTTCCATGAGGTATTGGGCTTTGGGGAAGAAATAAATACCAAAGATTAGTGGAAATAATATTAAACAGTTTTATTGTATTTTTCGTAAATATATAGGTCTCAAATGTTGTTAATAATAGAGGAGGAGAGGTTCTTTTATATAAATGAGGGAAGGCATATTCATGGAATTTAAAAAAAAATCAATGATATAAAGTCACATTCAGGTGAAAATAGATCCAAATATAAAATATTTATTTCAATGATATTATAATGATGAAATATGTTTATCCAATAATAATTAGATAGTTACGGACAACATTCAAACCATCAAATTTTTATTTAACCCCCTTGTAATCATATTATAAAGCTAACTATGGAAAAATGATTCATTTATACTATTTACTATAAAAATAATAATTTATTGCTATTATATTATATTATATTATATTATTTATGATTAATTAAACTATTTTATCCATTTTACTATAATTAATTTCTATAAGTACCCATATTTAAATTTAAATAAGTTTTGAAACCATAACGAAAATCATTTTCAAATATTTTTCTTCCTAATGCTCAAAAAAGAATTTTAAATACATTAAATTCCATAAAAAATATAAAATTAAGTATAACATATATTATTTAATATATGATCTAATAATTTAATTAAAATAATTATCCTAAAGGTGTTAATATAATTTATTAATATACACGAAAATGTGAGCATATAAATTCATTTTCGAAAATGTGTTCATGAGGAAAGAATGAAACATAACACAATATAATGTATAAATATTATTACAATGAAATTAATTAGATTATTTACAATTAAAAAATCATTATATTAACTAAATATAAAATCATTAAAAAATGGTACTTTTACTTGAAAATAAATGATAATTATTTAATAAATCACTAATCTTATCAATTCACTAAAACATTTTTTTAAAACACAAAATTTGAACCATAATATAATATTGAAAAGATGATTTTTAAAATGATATTCATTTACATGATAAAATTTATAAAAAATAAGATATTTTTTATATTTTTTATTTACATAAAATTAAATAACATGCATTTTTTTATAAATACACATTTTTAAAAGTAAAATAATTGTTTTTAGAAAATTGAGTTCGTATTTTTTATAAATTAATTAATACATTTTCATTTTTTAAAATCAGGATACGTAGTTCTCAATTTGTAATTACTATTTATAAATTACAATTTAATATTTATATTTTAAAGGTTCATTTTATCATATTTCATTTTGACTCAAGGTTATGTGGAAACAATGCTATAGAACACATAAATTTTATTCAATTAAAAATATATTTTAAAATCATAGGATGTTGTAGTTTTTGTGGTATTTTATGAAGTTATTTTTTGTTTATCTTATCTCATGATGTTTAATATTATGTAATGTATTTCTTGATAATCATGTTCCTAGTAGGATGATCCATTTACATAACGTCCCTAAATTGAAATAAAAGCTTATTATAATGAACATCAATATCATTTACCATTGAGATAAAATTGAATTGGATGGTATATGTGAGATTATATACTTCTTGTTGATTTTATCTCAGTTCATAGTGATTATGTAATTAATATTTTATAATTTTTTAGACGATATTAAAAAGATGTTGGGAGGCTTCCTGAGGTTCTAAAGATAAAAATAACGGATTAGGACACTTGATCACCTCCATAGTATTGATAAGTAACTATTTTGATTTTAAATCATAGTAATTCTCTAGAAATAATTTTTAACCAAATATGGATACTATTCCAAATTAAACATTCCACACATTATAGGACATGATTCATGAATGAATTCTAGATTTTTAAGGTTTCTGGATGAGAAACCAAAACATGTAAGAGTTATCATTAAATAATTAGTCTCAAAATTTATATGGTGTGCCTCTATTAAATGAAATTTATAGACATAATTGTTAATGTTAATCATATTGAACCAACTTGGAAAACTAGATCTTCATAAACTGGTGTTATTATTGAAAATTTAATAGAAAGTGTATGTGATTGCTCAGTGCATAAAAGAATCATTGGAACATTAGTGTTCTAATGTAGATACTCATTTGTGTGCACAATATATTGATATTTGAGACGATGTGTTTTTTAATATGTCACCTTATTATGGGTAGTGTAAATCTGGTTATGGGAGTAAGCTCCCCCATGATTTTTTTGACCATTGATAGGGCTAACTAGTATTGGAGTTACTGTGTATTGGTAAGCACTACCTCCACTGATGGTCCTGATCAATGGTGTTTCTCAAGTGTCACAACATTGATGATATATTTATTTTTATTTCAATTAACTTAATAGGGGTGATTCGGGTTATAGGAAATATTTTCATCAAATAATGTAATATTGAGATATAGAACTATCAACACAAGATGATTTAAAAGTGTGTAATTACATTTGATAATGTAATTTTGTAGAATATTGGCATATTGATGATTACATGGGAGTTAGAATCATAGATTTAGGCTCCATATCGTTATTATTTATAGTATGACTCTATAGGAAAAATATATATTACCTCTTGTTAATTCTTATAATGATTGTCTATGTATTTTGTTTATGAACCTTCTTCTCCAAATGTAAATTATTTATAACAACTTTAGAGAAACCCATTATTGTTTTAGCTTTTGACAGATTCTTAGTTTCCCATTTTTCATTTCCTTGTCTATTTTGTTTTAAATTCAATGGAATGATAATTGATTGCGAGAGATCTAATATAATGGAATGTCCATTCCTGACCACCTTGTTTCTTGTTGTGGTAGGTTTCTAGTAAAATATTATCTATACGATGTGTTGTTTTTGATAAAATATTACATATATTAGGGGACCATGTGTTGGTAGAAGGCATTGCGACAAGGATATCCATCGGTGGAACATTGGAAAATGGAATGACTGTAATGGATTTTACTTGTAGTGTTGGACGTTGTGTTGTTCATGGATTCCAAGATTTTATTTTTATAAATTACAAATTAAAAAATGGAATATTGGGTAGATATGGACCTTGAAGTATGATGGTTTCAGATTAAGGGTTTTTTTGGTTCTCCATATATACTGACCTATTTAATGTATAGATTTTGTCCAAAACATCAGGGTCAGAAATCCACATTTCAACATTCATGAGGACTATTTCTAGAATGGGTGTATGTTCCACCATGGATTCAAAAAGGTTAAGATATTTTATATGACTATTTTATGGTAGCTAAATCATAGTTCATTGATATTCACGACAACCATATCTCATTGTAGTAGGATTATGGATTTATTGTGAGTTAAAAGTGGGTTATATTATGTGTATCAGTCACATGATTCTCCTATCTTGCTACCTTAAGTTATATATTCATATGAAGTCACATAGTTTAGGTGAAATCCAAAATACTAAAACATTAATGGATGAGATGAGATGTGGTCCCCTATTTTCATATCATATATTAATTCATTGTATCAACTGAAATCCATTTTTTCCACCTTCTCCATAAAACTAAATATAATCCAATGGACTCTCTATAAGTAAATTTAACCATGTTACATAAATTTAATTCTGAGATTGTAAATATATTTTTCTGATTCAATATACGTTTTTTCCTTTATTTAATTAATGTTACAATTCTCTATCACCATGTGATAATTATCTTCTCATTTATTTTTAATATTTTGTTATTTAAGGATTTATTCTATATTAATCGAGGGATTATATTATATAGTCAATGTCTTCAAATACATTGATATTACATCTTTTAGATGAATATTCATTATATTATATAAACACATTCATGGTGACCATAATATACTAGATATTTTTCAAAAATGTATCACTAAATTTTTTAATCATAAAATATAATTTTTGTCCCCAATAAATATCATATCCATTTTGTAATCCAAAATAAAAGAATCCTAATAACCTAGGGTAATGAAAAATAATAAAGGTTGATATCATGCGACTAATAATGGTAAAGAAGGGAGATATGTAAGCATAACATGAGAATCCATGTATGTGAGCATGATCATAACATTGGAAAACCAATCCCAATATATTAAAGATCATAATACTGACTGAAAACATAGAGATTGGTATTTCAGAAGACATTAAACATAATGAAATAAAATATAATGAGCCATGTGAGATTATAATTTTTATAAGTCATAATATTTTTTAATAAAAATAAGCATATAAACTATTATGTTAAGCCTTCCCACCAATACATTTATTACATGATAAGAATGGGATAAACATCCTTGTACATTTTTCGAGTTTGGGATAACATTATACGTACCTATATATGGTGGTATTGTGATAAATTTACAAATAACCTCTTGTCTTGGGATTTGGATAACCACTCGTGTATCCTTTTATATCATATAATGTTAATCATTACCAAATTAATTAGATATATATATATGTCCCACCCATCCCATAATTTGTACATTAGTGTCCCACAAGATCATCAAACATTCATCATATCATAAATCGTGATTAAAAATGGGTTTCATAATCACATCAGTGTATCATAACCTTGGAAAACAGGAATGTTTTATATTCATTTTATTATTTCACCATAGAATAACCAATAGAAAAAGTAGCAGGTTTGCTAAAAATTTTATTATCGTATAAACCATGAAAGATAATTGGTTTTCAAAAATAATTTCATATAAAATTTTTTGATAAATAATAATAATAGATTCCTTGATTTATATCCCCTTAAAAGCAGACGTTAAATCATATTATTTATTATTAGTTAGATAATTTTTTTGTAAAATAACTTCTAATATTTCTTGGGGAAAATAAAGGTTCATCTAAAATAAAAATTTAAAAATAAAAATTCAACAAACATTTTGAACAATCCAATTATTTGAAAATATCCTTGAAAATTCATAATTTTATTATCAAAAAAATAATAGACATGATGGAGGAATATGTCATTCAAATCATACTGTCTAAAATAAATATTCCAGTAATGTTTTTAGTAAAAATAGGATGGAGATATTTTGAAAAAAAATGATCAATAATCTCTAAAACTTTTATAAATAAAAAAACATAGGTATAAATATATTTAATAAATCTTTTTAATAATGCTAAAATATTTTTGGAAACATATTTTTATGACTTGGTTTTAGAAGAAAACAGGTTTTCAACTGAAAATTTTATTTTTAATAAAAACATTGCATTTGAACTCCTAAGAACATTAAGGGAGCTAAATATGGGAAAAAATAATTATCATGAGATAAATATTGTAGAGGAAGTATCATTATTTTATTGAGACATATATTGTGATACTTAATCATTAGAATCATATTCAATAACAATACTAAAAAACAATGAAACTGTAATAATAAACACTTACCACTTTAATAACATTGAAACATAATCCCCATGAATAAATAATGTAAAATGAATCAAAATTTTTCATGATGATAAATAATTTCAAGATATTACATATCAAATTGGATATTTGAAAACCTCACAAAAGTAGATAGGATTCATTACAAAACATATGTCTCAAAGAAAAAAAAATTAGATACAAACCCCTTATCGCTTTGGTAGCTTTTGAACCGTACACAACATGGAAGAGGGACCCTAAAATGGTAATGTAAATCCAATTGAAATTAAGTATTATGATAAAAATATTCATAAATGGTTAGTATATACAATCCATAAAACAAATATGTTGTTATTATAGAGTTTGTCTCATTGAAGTTAAAAACGTTAGTTGGAAACCCCTATTATATTAGTAATATTTTGAATTGGAATACCACATAGAGAATAACATAAAATAAAACATTAAATATCATTAAATTAATTATTTAAATGATATAAAATTTCAAAGGGGTTGTATATACATCACACAAAATAAATGAGTGGGGAATCATCACATGTCTCCCATAAGTTAATGAGAGTATTTAAATCCCTAGCATTAAGTCTCAAATTCCGTTGTAATCATTCAAATAACATGAATAATAAATATAACATAATTATAAATAAATTAATGAAAAAAAATTATATTTATAATACCATATATGATTTACTTTTATCATTTTATTACCCACTTATTAATAATTACATGTTAATGTCTCGTTTTGGGTTGTAATTGTATTATTTATCTTATATGTTTTGATTTGTTATATTTGTTCCACATTATTGGATCAAGGTAACATATTATTTAGAATAATAATCCTGGAATAATTATAATATTTACACACAATTTATTATTTTATTACAAGCCATTAATGATGGTTTCGTGAAATGAATTATGTTATGATCATAGAGACTGTGGGTCATATATACAAATGAGTAACATTTCCATTTCTCAATAACAATTATGTAAGTTATGTAGGTAATATGATAAATTTATTTAAATACCATAATATCAAAAATAACATATTATTTATTAAAATATAATTTTATATATATCATCCATGTGGCGTGGTGATAGAAGGATCATCACCTCGCTTCGTCAAAGCGATAGTCCAGACTTACACGAGCTATGGTGTTATATTTCTATTGTTGTAAAGAAAAGAAATAAAATGATATCATATATTTCTATAATTATAAATATTTTTAGTAGTACCATAATTTTTAATTATCATATATATATATATATATTTATATTTTTCTCTTATCAATGTTATCCTTTTTTTAAATCAGTATCAAAAACAAATCAAATCACATCACGTGGCGGTGGTCTAGCATACACAAGAACACTTTTATCATATCCCCTATAGATTGAAAGGTAAAAATGTATATATGATATAAAGTTTCAATGTAAATTATTATAATATAAATATCATATATATAATATATATTCATCATCATATCCAATCGTGAGAGGTAATAAGGGAAAAATGAACGTCATCAGTTTACGAGGCAGTAGTCCTCCATACACCCAAACGACTACTTAATAACCATTTTAGTGGAAATGAGTTGATTATTGGTCAAGATCGGAACATACTAAAATATAATTATATTTAATATAAGTAGTTTATTGTATAATAATGTTATAATCATATTTACATGAGGTTAATGGTGAATGAAAAAAAGCTCGTAGAAGAATGTTGCATCCTCTACAGGTTACAACCTCTTCAGGTAACATCCTTATGTATACACTAAAATATTTAGTAAGTTGTATTAATGACCAAATTAATGATTTTTAATGATATTCTATGAGTTGGGAAGATTATTTTTTAGGGAATGGTAGAGACAAATATTTTTATGGTGTGAAGAAGAGAGAAGAGGGGTAGATTTTTATATGTGAGGTGGGTGGAAAACATGTGAATTATTAAAAATAAATAGGTATAACTACATTTTTTTTAAAAAAAAGGGTCTAAAATGGATTATGCTAGAGAAATAGACATGACAGGTTCTCAATGTTTTTTAGTAGATTAAAGAAAATTTTAATTTTAATTTTAATCCTTATATTGTTATTTTAACCCATAATGATCCTATTTTAACATTAATCTTGGTAAATAAATATTATTTTTTTACTATTAATTTTTTTCAACATATGAGATTTCCATATTAGATAATATAAATTATTCATATTCAAAATATGGAATTTGATTTTCAAAATTTTATTCACATAATTTAAAATTTTACTTTAATATTAATCTCGTAGATATGATATAGATGTGATGTTTTTAATGAGAAAATGTTTATAATATTAAAATATTGTGATATCGAAATTAAATATAAATATTATTAAAACAAATTAAATTTTATTAATTGATATATAATTAATTTAATTTTAATTTACAACCAAATTAAAATATAACATAGATTTATAAGTCAATAAATTGAAGTCGATGTTTTAAATTTAAGGTCATTATTCTTCACCATTTCTCAAAATATTATTCTTTAAAAAAAATTAATATATATTTCACCCTAAGATAATTATTAGATAATGAATTAAAAAAATAAAATTATTTTTTAAAATAAATTTAAACAAATAATAATTTTTTTTAAATAAGTGCACAATAGTGACAAAATGTTCTTCTAGAAAAAGGAATTTTTTAATAGAAACCTTGTATGATATCATATCTATTGTCTAGAAAATAAATTAGTTGAATTTGATAAAATTTATTGAATATGAAATATATAAATTCCTTTAAAATTATTAACCCAAAGCGTTGAAATTAATTTATTGACATAAAATGTGTTTGTTTTAAAAAAAACTACATTTCCAGAAAAATATTTCCTTTAAATTTAATTTAGTTTTATTAAATATTTTATTTATTTGGTCACCAAAGATTTATTTTTATATACATGTGTAAAGCATATATTTTCATAATTTAGTTGATCCTATTCATTTCTGCCTTTCTAATTGCCATTAGATATATATCAAATAAAATATTAATATTTTAATAATATGTGTTGTTTCGTTTAAAATATATGTTTCTTGTATACAAATACATGTTGTAAGACTTTTTTAAACTATGAATAATACAATTTTCTGTATAATGAAAGCTAAACATAGTGTTGTGTGTTATAAAAAATATCATCAAAAATTTAACTTTGAAAAAATATATTTTATAAAATCTAAAGGTGTAACATTCTACCATCATTAAAATGAATTTCTACCCCATAATTAATCTCTATCATCAATCTATTAACATTTGAATATTCATTCTTTGAAACACATGTCATATAAATAAATACCAAAACATCCCTTAAAAATTCAATGTTTGAAACAAAAAGGTTAAATAATTTAACTCTTAACTAGGTTTCAACTTATGAAAACATAGCTGGGAAAAGGAGATTTTAAAATCAAATTCAATAATAAATTATTATAAAATATGATGGTGATCATTGATCATGATAAACTGGGTGGTCCATAGAAAGTATACCACCACAAATCGGTAACACAGTAAGATTATTTTATTTTTATACTCTCAAATGAATACAATTATATATTTATTTATTTATTTACATGATACATTGATTTTATCTTTTGCTACACACAACAACAAGTTAATTTAGAGTTATAGAAAACATCGGGTCATTCTTGCACATGACCCAACAATTTGTTACTTTGAATTTAACACAATGTGGAATTTGTAAATAATCAGGATATATTATTAATTTTTTAATTTAAACATTATTGTAATAACCTAGACATTTAACATAGTGACATGAATAGTAAAAAATTATTTTAAAAAATTACTTTTAATTTTTTTATTTAATAATAAATATTGATAATAAAACACAAAATTTTCATTATCTTCATTATATATTTTGAAAATAATACTTTCTGAAATAATTCTTTTTGATACTTTTTGTGACCAGTATTCTAAATAATTTTTTTTTATTTTAGAAATTGAAAAAAACAAAATAAACATTATTTTAAATTTATAATGTAAAAAGTAGAGTAGATTGAATTTTTATTTTTTTAAAATATTCATTTCGTGAGAAAAATATATAATACTGAATAATAATTAAATTGTTATTTAAGTAAATTATTCATAAAGATAAATTATATTTTAAATTTTTTAACGTATAAATAGTTAAATTATATATCTATTAATCAAATTTAGGTCATTGGAATAATTTTATTATTGAAACTAGTTATAAAATCTTTGTAAACCATTGATCATTTTCTCTTTAAAAACTATCTTTCTCAATAAAAATTCATGATTTATTTTGAATTAAAATAAACTAATTTTTCAAATGGAAATTTTAGAAATTGATTCAATAATAGGAATAATAATATTTTATATCATTTATTAATAATATCTTTATTTTTGAACAAAATTATTAGTGAAAATTGATAAAATTAATTAATTTGATTAAGGTTAAGACAGCGTTTTGTGTATTACATGTATTTGTATTAAAATTATTTTTACACAAATATAAATTTTTTATATAATGAATTGGATTTGATATTGAGAATTATTGGTTATTAATTATCTTTTTAAAATAATTGTAATTATAATTTGAAATGGTAAATTTTCTGGGGAAATAAAATTATTCAAGTTTTCATGGTTATTTATAAAATGGCTAAATATAGTAAACATAAATATTAAGGAATAATTTAATAAATTTTTTTATATTTTTGGGTGATGTAGGTTTTTATATACCAAATAAACAATTACATCATTTATTATTCAATTATTTTATTGTGTGGTGTAACTGATAACCAATAATACGGAATGTTTTAGGGTATTTATAAAAATTCTACTCATCCTCCGTTATAAAAGGTAACCCACTAACCTCACATATATACACATATCCGGACATTGGTCTCAATCAACAACATGAAAATCACCTCCCAACATTCATAACCTAATCATATAAGCATTATCTTCGGATAAAGTCCATCTTATAAAAGATTATATTTCAAACATATGGACCATATGTGAAAAATATGTAACATCTATAGAAGAGTTTTTTTTTTCCTCAACACCCTAAAATTATAATTATATCATGATTATAGAAAAAAAATCTGTATATCACATATAATTATATGTTTTTATTCTATTTTATTTTCCAAAAAACTCCACATTCATTTAATTTGTCAGGTAATTATCATTCTTGTGTGTGGCAGATACAGCCTTGTGAACCGATGTCTCTCATTTTTCAATTAACTCCACTCATTGTTGGAAATAATGATAGATTATTAGTTTATATATTATATATATTATATTTATGATTTTATTATTATCCTTTAATAATTAAATGATATATAACTTTATAATCAAATTTATTTTGTATTATGATAAAGTTATTCATGTGTACGATGGACTATCGCCTCTCAATGTGATGTGATACATCCATGATATACATGGAATGTATTTAGGATGGATTTAATGAAATATTTGTTATAAATGAAATAAAAAATACTATATTATTATAAGATATATCACTTAATTTTATTTCATTAATGTTTAAAATAAATCCAAAAAATATTTCTCTTGCATACGTATGGCCTATAATCTCAATAAACATTGTATTTAATATTCTATCAATAAATTTAATGAATTAATATATTATTATATATATATATCATATATATATATATATAAAATTTATACCATGAATTAAATTCTAGAAAACTATAAATTTTTTTCTATGTAAGATAGAAAAGGGAAAACAAATCAAAATATATGTGAAAAAATGCAATTATTGCCGAACACCTGAATTTAACATGGTGTGGTTAATAAAAGGGTACTAAGAGATTATAATAAAACCATATATGTTATTATATGTATTAATTAGGTAATAAAATAGATTCATAAAAAATGTATTTATTATATAAGAGTTTTTAATTTTTACAAATAAAGTCAATACTTACGGTAAAGGAATTATTTTTCACTATTATTTTCAATGAGCCAAATTCCATATTCACCAAAAGATTATTTTATGTGGTGTTTATAATAAACTTGAGTTATTTTATGATCATTATATATAAAATTATTTTTATTTATGTTTCTATATGAGGGCCTCTATTTCATTGGGTTTATGATTTCAAACATATCAGTTCATTAAGAGATTTTTTTATCAATTTTCTTATCTTTGTAATATCATTATGTTATGGGACTATATTTGTTAAAGATTTTTATATAAAAACACTTTTATATGTAATATAATTATTTCATTAATGATCATGATCTTTTATATTTCATTTTATGTTTTTCACTAATGGGAATTTTGTATCAATGTCACTAATGTGGTAACAAAAATAAATTAAAATTTGATCATTTATGCATAATTTTAATGATTATGTATACAATGATGAGATATCATGACCTAAGTCTCCATATTTTTCTTGGCATATAACTTTCTATAATTATTCGGGATGTATTAAACTAATTATTCTATTTTTCCACTCATTGAATCTTCACATTATTTATAATTTTCTATAAAAATATGAATTTATTTTAATCATTAGAGAAAAACTATTCTCTAAAAAAATAGTGTTTTCTAAAAAAATCATTTTTTTATTATTCACTTATTGTTTTTTGAAATAAACTAATATCCATGTATTAATTTTAGTAAAAAAAATTCAAATGTATCTTTATTATATTTTCTAAATAATTCTCATTTTTATTTTACCAGAAAGATTAAAAGTATATTCATTTGAACAAGTCCAAAAAAATGGTGTGTTCTCACATCATGACCAATAATTTCTTAAAATATTCTTTTACAGGTTATCATGGTTATTTTCAAAAAAGATTTTTTCAAAATAATTTATATTTTATAAATAAATTTTCAAATTAGATATGATAATTTCATCAAAATATATTTTAATTTTTTTAAAATATTTATACATATTTTTTCAATGATTTTATCTATTAAAATAAATTTCAAAATGTTTTATGTTTTAAATAGTTATTTTTTATTTTATGTTATTTTTCTCAAAAAATGTTTCAAGTAATATTTAAAATTAATTTTTCATTCTATGATTACATTATTTGAGGTTACTTTTTATTTATTGGTTATATGATATATGGGGACCATTATAAATAATTCTATAAATGTTTTATATTTATAATGGTAATGTTTTTGTGAAACTCATTTCCATGGGTTATGACATGATACAATTCTTTTGAAACTAGTTTCTTTTTAAACACGTTATATCATGTTAAAATTATAATGAAAACCACTTAATTTTACATATTATATTCATTGATTTGATAATGTAATGATTTTTAATACTATTTAATTAAAATATTATTTTTTATGAGGAAATATTTATAAAAACCATTTTATTTCATGGGGTTTTATATGATGAATATTTATGATTGTGTGGAACAAATATGTATGATATTTATATGAATGTAGTTATGTTATAACCAATAATGTTTATAACTTTTATACCATTGACAGGTGGGACTAATATCTCTCTCAAACGAATTAGGTAATGTTGTATATTGCATGAGATAGATATGGGTGTAATGGAGACTGAAACCAGTTAATAAGTTTGGGATAGAATAGTGAGTGAACCCTGTTTAGAAAGAAAATGCTTACATAGGGAGTGAACTCAGTTCATTAAACTATGGTTAGAATAGGGAGTAAACATGGTTCATTAAGGGGTTTTTTACACTATTGTAGTCTTGTTAGATAACCATAATTAATATAGAAATGATTTTATTTTCTTATGATTATGCAACGTCTTCCAATACATTGTTATGCTCTCATTGATCATGTTCTTTGATTATTTTATGATTAATCTCTTATGAACTACAAATATCATTACATAACCGATGATTATAATCATACATATGAAGGGTATGGTTTTAAAATGAAATTCTTGGGTTTTTATACCCTTAAGCTCATGTTAGGCATACATATCTCAATTTTATACCCTTATAGAGAATCTGATATTACTCTTTATTATGTATCAATTACCTTGGATATGATGAATGTTTTAATGTAGGAAATGTTTATTAGTAATAAATTGGATAATCTTTATGCGAAACATTGAATATCTTTAACCTGAATAAATTTTTTTGTGTTATGATTCCAATAGATCTAAACAATTTTGGTCCCTAGGTGTTTATCAGTGAAATATAATAAATATTCAGATAAATAGATATAATATACATGCATGAGAATCCATGGTAACCATATTTGGTATCAATTTAAAAGATTAGTCAACACTTTGAAAATAGGATGATATAAATTTATTGTGATACCTAGAGGTAATTCTAATGATATATCTTGTTATGTATCTAAGGATAAGTCAATGAATGATTTAAAATATAATGAAATGTCCTTGAATTTTGGTAAATGATAGAGTGAGTAGTTTCTAATAAATTATATCTCTATCTAGATACTATATTTGGATGTATCATTGGAATATATTTACCTATGGTTAACGACCATAGAAATACAATAATGATCTAGACTCGAAAAGGAACTAGAGCATAAAAACTGGACATACAGTACACCTAGGTTGACACTCATGAGAGATATTCCATGAAAATGCACAAAATCATTAAAAACAACCATGAAGGAATTAAATATATGATTACTATAAATGAATTAGGATAATCCAAAGGTTTCATATATTAAAAAAGTTGTCAGAATTTGAAAGTGTTATAAATTATTTTAATGATTTTTGGGTTTCCCTTATGATTATTATTTCTCACAGTATGTTTTTTTGGTTTATTCAATGATAGAGGCCGGAAGAAATTGGGATAACATTGAATGTGAAAAAAATTATTGATGTGTAGTCAAATGGGATAATAACTTGAGGGAAGAATATTGTTATTATGCCTAATAAATTATCATGAAACATGATAATGAATTTTCCATTTAAAAACTCTTATGATCACTCATAAAGATAAGGATACCATTCTATAAGAGTATAATAAATGGATACTGTATAGGGAAGAGGATTCATGTTTATATATATAAATAGCTTATGCGAAAAAGAACTCCTATAAATGGATCAATGTAATGATAAGTTGTTTTATATGTGAAGAATAAGGTAATTGAGTATGAAATTTCTAATGGAAAATGAAAACTGAAAAGAATACATTGGATGATAAAATTTTCCTTCACGAGTTTTAAAAAATGGATAATTTCTTTAAATGTTTAATGTTTTAGAATTATGAAAATTGATTTCCTAGAGGAAAGTATTATAAAGATAATCGATATAGTGGTATGAGTAATGGTTACATTACTGATGATGAAGAGACTATGAATAACATATGAAATGAATGATGTATTTTGTAATATGATAGAATGTCATCGTTAATGTGTTATGTATGAGGATTACTAATCGATGTGATTATGTATTGGAATTAAATAATCATGTTTTATGAATCTAAATAAATTTATAGTTTATCATAATTTATTTTCATTAATTTGAAAGAATACATATAATGTTGTATATGGATTGTAATAATGATTCATTCAAAGATGATATATTTATTATAAGAATGTATCCATTAATATGTTCCTAAAGTCGAGAAAGTGGTGTTCAGTTTTGATAATGAGATAATTGATATAAAAAATGTAATCAGATTGTATCAATGACCACATAGTTGATGGATGATACATTTAAAAAGTGGTTTATGTTATCATTTATGAATTTTATAACATTACTGGACCTTTATAATGAATCAATAATATATGGTTTGATGTGGTGGTGTTTCCACATTCTCTCTTACATCCTTATTTTTATTTTTACTCTATTTTTAATACCAAAGTGTATTATATTTTTTTTTAAAAATTATGTGTTTTATTGTACATTAATTTGTAAAATAATCTTTTTTTGTAAATCATATATTTTGGTGAAAAATTGTGTTATTTTGAATAAATTTCAAATTAAATAATCCATTTTATTTTAACATTTCTTTTTACATATTTTTTCATTCTTTTTCATGAAAACTGTTTTATCAATTATTTAATTTAATAAATTCTATATTTTCAATATTAAATAAAAAAAATTACATTTTATCTTCTAATTATTATATTAATTCAACTAGTTATAAAAATTTTATTCTACTCATTTAATATATTAATTATTTAATTAATTATTCATTGATTAGTTAATTGATTTGCTAATTTTGTTATTAATTTAATAAAGAGACTTTAATTATTTTAGTTTTCTGTAAATTGATTAATTTATAAATTTTAATACAAATAAAGTCAATATTTTGATTAAATTATAATTAATTTGATAATGTTTTAAACAATTTTTATTAATTTATTTTTTTAATTTTATTTGTTAATTTTATTTACTAACATATTAATATATTTTTAGTTCTATTAAAACCACAATTTATTAGTTAATTTTTTATTTAATCTGTTTCTTTTGCAGGTGAGGCTGTGCCACTATTTGCGTCTAAAATAGTTCCAACTTTAACTGCCTAGTCAGTGCCACTGCTCAACCGTATCTCACCATCCCACTATCTCATCCTTATGGTGGAACCATTTCATTTTTTTCTTCTATCCTCATGGTGCCACCACTTCCACTCATGGTGACACCATCATTCTTCCCACACTTTATTTACCTTTTCTCCATCTCTTCCCCAGCACCGCTCCATCCCCTCCAGACCGCCATCAACCTGATTCTTTTCATCATCCCCATTTCTTCCTCACACTCCCCTGCTACTGACACAATTCAATCCATGACCTTCGGTTGCACCTCATTCTCATCTCACCACTAACATAAAAACACCCCAACATACAAATTAACCAACGATAAAAAAAATCAAAACATTGAACATCATAACAAAAATTGTTGCATGATTAAACCATAAAATCCAAATCAGGAATCCATATTACAAAAATTGAAATAGCAGCATCCTTAGAATAATTTCATGCAAGAAGAAAGAAATAATACTTTTGTTTACCATTATTGCATCGAATATAAATGTTCCTAAAATCTAAACCATCTGAGGTTTCATCACCAGATTTCTACCACTTTCTCCATTAAAACCATATCCGACCACCATCCCCTCTCATTGTGGTGACATTCATTCCTTATCCTCTCTATACCTTGACTCAACAATCCATGACTCCGCTACTCTATGCATTGCGCCCCGTATATGAACCCACACAATGCCACCATCCGACTCAACCCAGAACAGCAGCTCCACTCTGCCTCCATAGTGAACTGATAATCATCCGACCCTCATGTGTCACCCCTCACCTACACATGAACAGACCCCCCCATTCCTTCTTTTTTTATTTTATTATAAAATATACATTATATATAATACAACATTTCACATACATATTGTATCACAAATATAATATTTTTTAATCAAGTATAATATATAATTAATATAATTATTATAAGATTAATAATAAATAATAATGTAATTATACATATATAATAACATGAACACTTTATTTATAATTATAAATAACTAAATAGAATTGTGATAATTTATTTATTTATAATATTTATATTATACATTTTTATTTTACTAATAATATATTTTTGCTAGTTTAACTAATAACAAATTTTTATATATTATTATTATTAGCCAATTTTATTTTATTTTTAGTTGCTAAAATTTTAATTATATTAAATTATGTATATATATACATGCATATTTCATTAATATCAATTTCCTTTTTCTTGAAATTTGCGTGTTTAGGTGTTTTCGATTATTTTGAACAGGGAGATCTTTGGGGGATCCTTTTTAGTTATGAGAGACGTGCACATGGAATTGAGTCAGTTAAGTTGGTGTGATTACAGAGAGTTTCATTTAGGGAGTTGGGGGTGAGGATCATCGTTCACATTTGGGGATTCCACTTAACTCATAGGGTCTTCCTTCATCTTCGATTTTCTACCTATCAAATGGGGGATTAACATCTTCCACGAATCATATTCCAAGGATCAGAAATAAAGATCACAATTTCTATTTCAGATTCCTAGAGAGAGAGATCTAATCATTCCTATCAGAGCATCTCATCTACCATTAAGCAGTATTGCAAGGAATTAGAGTTTTATAAAGATCAAACATGTAGAAACACACTTTTTCCTCTAGTACTCTATTTTTCTACTCCTCAATTCTGTATGTACATCATTGAATTTAATTTTGTCGTTACATTGAATTCGACCATTATATATGAATACCCTTCATTAATGGGGAATAATCTGAGCTGGTATGATATACCTAGTCTGGTTCATGAATGCATCCTTTATTGGATAGTCTCTCTCTCTCTCACTCTTTTCTGGATAGTTCTATTTTTTAGAACACAACGATTAAGTGAAACTGATGTTACTTGAATAATAATAAAAACTATTTTCAATATGAGGATTTTATTGAAAAATGAATCATGTTCAAATAAGAGTGGAACATAGAGCTCAACTGACAATTTGGGCCCAGTGACATCTTACTTTTATCTCCATGTGATGGAATGATTTTTATAGTTGAAGGTCTGTAAAGGCAATTCCACCACAAACTAACCAGAAAAGATCAGTTCAGTTCCTTGGGTTAGATCCACAGACTTAAACCTCAGTGTGTGAACATGAATTAGAAATATAGAAACTATCTAGTTGACTTCCCCCTTTCAAATCTATTGGTCGTTTTTCCCACACATTTTCTTTTTGTATATTCTCCTTCCATATAGTAATCCTTTCATATTAACTACCCCTCACACCTAATTTCACTCACATTCTCCATCCCCACCATCTAGAGTTGTATGGTTTTTTGTTTGTGTATTTGGTTGTTTTGTTTTCAGTGGATCACTAAGCACTACATCAGACACCCATATAGTTCAACCCTGTCTTGGCATTGTTCTATGTAGTAAGTTGGATTAAAAATTATATTTTTTTATCCATGATCAACAATGAACAACAGTCAAATTTTGGCTCTATTGAAAATTATTCCACATTCCATCTAAAAAAACAATACAAAATTCATATATAAAAAAGTATTTTTTTAAAAAACACTAAAAATAACTCAAAAATTCTCATTAAAATTAAAAAAAAAATTGTGAACCGCTTAATACATTATCACTAGATGTAAATATGAATATTTATAACCTTTTAACCCCAAAAACATTAAATTAACATGAAAATCATTAAAATGAAATAAAGGAAGGTAATATAGAAGATAATAGAAATTAAAACATGAACAATCCACTTCCTGAGAACATGAACCAACAAGAAATTCTGAACCTACATAAAAATGAGATAGTTCCGAGGCACACTATGAGGGAATTACTTCTAACTTTTGTGACTATAAAACATTCATGAATTTTTCTCTCACTTAGGTATATTAATTATGAAATCATGTAATCCATGCATGGTCAGTTTCCATCATTAAATAGAATGACTAGTGGTTACTCTCCGGATGTCATTAGGGCCTTCAATTGTAGTGGATGATAGCTTCCAATTAGAGGTCGTACTGGGGAATATCTTAAACTGAGAGTGTTCCCTTTATTCCTAATGGTTAATTCTAGGTCATGGTTTCAACATCTATGGATAGAAATAATTTTCACCTTGGATCAAGCCTAAAATTCATTCACCATAAAATTATATCCTAGGAGGCTAACATCATATATTAGACACAAAATAAATTCCTTCCTCAAACATGAGGGATAACTCTTCCATTAATCCTATAGTAGGTTTAGGGGACTAATTTGGAAGTGTTTTAACTACAAGTTCACTCCAAAATTACTCATGGACACCTTATACAACCGTCTCACCCCTTACCACCACACCATGGTGTATCGGTCAATTGGAGGGGACATTAGTGATAATATTGTTGATGAGCTCAAAAATATTACAACACATTTTCCCAAAACACCTACCACAAATGATTTATGAGAATAACCATTGTGTGTAATGAAACTTGTCCTTCCCCTAAAAATAAAGTCCATGTTCCTAGGGTTTTCAATAAAAACACCCATAACATGATTAGGGATCAGTGTGATCATTATTGCATGATGGCCATTCTGAAACCTGTTGTCCAATCTATGATATGCTTATCCTGCCTCATGGGAGTGCCAGTTTTGCTGGCTATGGTCCCAAGATGCATCCTAGGAAAAATCTATTTTCCAATACGTACAATAAGGGGAGTAGGAACCACCTGAACTTTTTTTGGAGGGATAAGGTAGTCCTTCAACGTACTGCCACTCCTGGATTCTAGAAGACTCCTAGGAAGAAGTTCTAACCTCAACCCCAACCAAAGGTTGTATCTTCCAACTAGAAAGATAATGTTATAGACATGTTCTATCTGCTAATAAAGAGGTTTTATGAACAAAATAATAAAAATTATAATGATAAAGTCCAAATTTATGCAAGAATTAAGATCCTAGAAATTCAAATGGGGCAATTGTCAAGGAATGCTAGTAATAGAGAAATGTGTAGGCTTCCTAGCAGCACAGAAGAAAATCCTAGGGAAAACTACCCGGCTATTACTACCCTATAGGGTCAAAAAACTCACCAGGATACCATGAATTAAAACCAAAATGTTGAAAATGAAAAATTGGATGAAGCTAGAAACTCAAATTTAGAAAACCTTGAATCTTGAAAAATAGATAATAGCATAGGAAACCCCATGGTTCATGTTATCCAAGCTGAAAATTACACTGAAAATATCTTGAATAATGAAATAAAATAAATGAATGAACAATCTTGAACAAGAATCTATTGGTTTTCCAAAAATTGAGAGTAATTATGTCTTTGTTATTCTATTTCTTGGGATAATAATGAAAAAAACTCATGATTATAAACTGCTAATTATTTAGAATGTGGTTAAAAATATTAACATTGATATCCTAAAGTTGGAAGCCTTTATTGAATTATCATCGTATCTAAAATCAGACAAGAAAATATATTCAAATAAAAATACATTTGAATCATTTTCCACATATAGCTTGACTGAGGAGTGTAGTGTCATGTTTCATATTAGGATACCTCATAAGAATCAGGACCAAATAATCTTTGTAATCTAATGTACTTTTGTGAATAGAGGTGGTAATTTCAACTACTAGTGTGACCTTGGTGTTATAATCAATTAGATTCCCCTATCTCTATTCTAGCATCAGTTATTATTAGTTCCCTATCCAACCACTGTTGTGTTAAAACATGTAATAGGTCTATTACTCATCTAGTGGGTAGGGTAGATGATCTATTATTGGGATTAGTTAAACTCTTTTGGCCGACTAAATTTCTCATCCATGTTATGGAGTGTGATAATGATTTACCTATCATTGATTGTAGGCCCCTTATGTCCATAGGTGGATCTGTAATTGATGTTTCTAAGGTAACGCTGATTTTAAACATGGGTGAGAAGAAAATAAATTTATTTTTTAAAATAAAAAAAGAACCCACCCACCCAATATTTCCCAAAAACATAAAATACTAGTTTATTATGAATGTGTTGATGAGGATAATGTGGTGTTTCTATGGATTATATATGAGAACAATTGTGATCATTTGATAACTCCTTCCACTTGAATAGAGATTAGTTCAATCATTGAGAGAAAACCATTTGATGATTTTCAAAGAGATTTTTTAGAGAACCTATAAGAGTTTTTTTGGGAAGTCAATATTCCCCTGAGATAGGAGAATAAATTATAGGGGAATTTATCTAGAAACAATAGTGATGAGTCGGAGAACATCCTTACATATTTCTTCATGAAGCAGCACGAAGATCTTGGTCCACCCTGGACCATGATTCTTCCTTAATGTGAGTCACCACCAATCCTTGAATTCAATACCCTCTATACCCATCCCATATATTATTTCTTAGGATATAGTTCCACCATTCATGTGATCATTTCATTTAATCTGGAGGTAATTCCTGAGAAAAATATCCATTGTGATTTGAAGAAGTAAAAGTTTGTCATAGGTTGGTTGATTAATGATATCAAGGGGATAAGACAAGCCATTTGTATTCGTAGATTTTCTATTTAACTTGAGTGAAATACATGAGTGGAATCCCAAGGAAAACTAAATAAAATAATGAAATAATTTTCTAATGAAGGGTGATTAGACTACATGATGTTGGGATACTTTTTCATATTTATGACAGACCCTAGGCATGTCTTGTCTAGGTGTTACCTAAAAAGAGTTGAGTGAAAGTGGTCTCTAAGGAAAAGAATTAGAAAAATCAAACAGGGGATGTAAATAATTTGAGAGTCTGTATAAACTATAAGAAGGTAAATGCTTCCACAAAAAGGACCACTTTCCCAAGACATTCTTCGACCAAATATTGGATTTTTTGGTAGGAAACAAGTTTTTCTACTTTCTTCATGGTTATTCTTGTTACAAACATATTTCCATTTCATATAATGACCAAGATAAAACCACCTACACAAATATATTTCAGGAATTCTCATTCTAACAGATTCCATCTTTCATGTGCGATGATCTTGTAAATTATCATAGGTGTATGGTGGAAATATTCTAATACATGATTGAAAGGATAATTTTAGTGTTCATCAGTGATTTTTCTGTTGTGGGAAGTAACATTGTGTTTTGTCTAGAAAATTTAGAACATGTGTTGGAATGGTTACCGGAGACCAATTTATTCATAAACAAGGAAAAGGGCCAATTTAGGTCAATTTAAGGCATAGACATGGGTCCCACTATATTTAAGAGGGGGATATAGGTTGATAATGCCAAAGTTGAGGTTAAAAAAAATTTTCCCCACCTGAAAATTTCAAAGGAATTAGATTTTTTTCGGTTCATTTTGTGTTCTACAGGAGGTTCATTAATGAATTTTACAAGATTACTCGACCCCTATGTTACCTTATAGTTAAGGAAACACCTTTTGTTTTTGATGAGAAATGTCAAGATGGTGTTTATCTACTCAAGGAGAAATTGAACACCTCACCTGTTATCACTAACCCTGACTAGAAGATTCTTATGGAGGTGATGTGTGATAATAGTGATAATGTAGTAGGATCTGTTTTTGACCAATGGTAGGATATGGTGTTTCATTTCATTTACAATTTTAACATGCTGTTGGATGATTCCCAAAATAGTATTCTACCACTGAAATGGAACTGGATGTTGTAGTGTTTGCTTTGTAAATTATTAGGAAGTACATGATAGGATCAAGGGTCATCATTTTCACAGATCATGTCACCCTAATGTACTTTCTCGCTAACAGAATTCAAAATACAGACTCATGATATGGACTTTTTAGTTTTAGGTGTTTGATTTAATAATTACTGATAAGAAAGTGTCTAAAAATATAGTTGCAGACCGTTTTCCTTGGCTTCCTAACACCCCAAGTGAGGAAATGTTTGGCCGTCCAAAGGTACAGTAAGATCTTCAATTCACGAGTATTATTAGATAATTATATGTGTCCCAAACATTACCAACTACTGGGGTGTAGTATAGTAGATGTCTGGGGTGGATCCCATGATGAAGGGTGTTGTTCTTGTGTGGAAAATAAATCTGACCATGAATCCTTTCTTGGAGTCCTTACTCGCTTGTATAATGTTGTGGAGGGCTTTAACTAATTTTGGGTTTGATATCAAGTGATTAAATAAGGGTCATGATCAAGTTGTAGTATCTAGATTATGGTGATCCAAGATCTAATCTTGGCAATGTCTTATGTGATTAATCTGCGATGAAATTGGTAGTCTCTTTTCATTCTTGGTCCAGTCTTCTAGTTCAACCTAGGATGTAACTATTCAATGGTCTGTAGGCTAGCTATAGTCTTACATGCATTACTTTCAGATTATATTGTAGAATGTTCTCTAAGAAAAAGGTTATAATCATAGTTTACATCAACTACGATAGGGATGTTTTCTTGATTGTCTGATGTTCAAGGTATAGTTTCATAAATTGGGATTGACTGGTTGTTTATATACTAATTACTAATCCCTTTAGGATTGCATTTTTAAGAAATAAAGGTATAATTAAGCATGTAGGTACATAGAACCTTTATCCCTACCCCTATGCGTTTAGCTACTCAAGATGGTAATTAATGAAATAAAAGGTATAAAGGAAATCATGATAACAATACTAATGGAATTTAACATGTAATGATATGAAATTAACATTCTAGAATACATTAAATAAAACCTTACTTAAAAGGAATGAAATGTAATTAAAAAAACCCAAATTTAAGGTGTTGATGAAAAATGAATCCACATATATTTGCTTGAAAATTTATAAGAATTAAAAATAACTATAGTGATTATAGGGGGAAAATAGAATTGAATTCCAAATGGAGTCGGTAAAGACCCGTAAAATTCAAGGAAAGGTTTTTCATAAATTTTCTTTGTATTTTTCAAGAACAATATTTTTGACGGCACTTGATTCTGAGGCCCGATGTGCCCGGATTTTCTATCTGATGTTTAGCTCGGGTACGTTCAGTGAACGAACGAGCAGGAATTTCTAACTCTTGAACCGGTGCTCGGAATCGAATTCTGAGGGCCCGATGGAACCATACCGCCGGTAATTGCTTAGGAACACCATTTCTGGAGTTGCGTTTGCACGATAGAAGTTGTTAAATTTATGTGGAAGGTAAAATAAAAATTGAATCAATTTTTATTTTACTGTAAGTGGATTAAGCTTTGGATGGAATTTGGGGAAAACCACCCAACTTCCATTGGGAGGTTATGAGGGTGGTGGGGCCCACACGAACCCCACCCCTTCAAAGTCTCTACCTCCCTCAACACACCATTAATTAGATAACTTTTGTTATTTAATTAGGTGAGTTTTATGTGAATGTTTGAATTTCACAAGTATATATTATGTTAATTAATTATGTGGATTAATTCAACTTTTGAATTTCGAACCTTAAGTTCTGTTAATAAAATAATTAAGGGACTAATTTTATTTTGGGATGGAGGCTTGTTTCTTCAGAGGTTTGGGAGAAAAGCTATGGGAGACTTGAGTTTCTTCATACTCTTCGTCAAAGAACACGAAGAACGCGAAGAAAGCCGAATTCCTCGGAGGCCGGCGTCTCCTTCTGCAACGTCTCCTTCCATGACGCCTCATCCCGCGATAGTTATCTCCGCGACGAATCCTCACTCAACTTGTTCGACAAGGCATGGGTTTATTTATTTATTTATTTTGTTCGTGATTACTACCTTGACGTTCTTAGTGAGTTATGCCCTATTTCTATCGATTAACGAGAGGGGTCCGGACTGCACAAACACGGCCGACCCTCGGCCTTTATCTATGTTGTTGATTCTAATGTGGATTGGAATGGGAATGGCGTGGTGTCGTCGCACCGCGCGGGATGACACGACAAGGAATGCGCAACGCAATCGCGTCGCGCCGTGAAATCAAATAAGGACGCGACGACGTCGCGCCACGTCGGAGAAACCCAAAGACACCACGGCCGGAGCGGGGCCGCGGTAGAGGGGCGTGGCGCCGTCACGCCGTGCTGGACGAACCAACTCTAAGGCCGGTTCCGGGCCACGGCGGAGCAGGGTGACCGGTGGCCAGTTCCGAGCCGCCAGCGTCGGAGCAGGGGGGACCGGCCGTCACCGGTCCCATGGCAGCGGAAGCTGGCCGGCCAAGCGCGCCGGCCGGACAAGGGAAGGCCAGGGGTTTCAAACCCCTGGCGGCCAGCTCAAGCGGCCCCCCTTAATGGGGGTCGTAGTTACAAAAGAAAGGGGGACAGGAGCCCCCCTTCAAACGGCTCGGCCGTTTGGCCAAGCGCCTGGCCAGCGCGCCCCGCACGCCACATCCAGGCTGGGTCGGGCCGCGCCCAAGCGGGCCGGACCCGGAACCGGTTCGGTTCGACCCAGTTCGGGCTGACCCTGGGGGTATCGGGCCGGGTCGGACCGGGCCCGAACCCCTTAATACCGAAACTCTTCTGGTCGTTCACCCATAACATGAGCTACGGGCCTCCGATTGGTGTACCGTCAGATGCAATGCGATCCTTGGATCGATACGGTATTTTCCGTATATCGCACTCAAGGTTTCGGAATACTTTGGGTTCGGCCGAGTTGGTTCGTACACAAAACCAATCGGGCCCTCGGAGCGGAAACGCTCATACCTTGAGCTCTGGATGTCCGATTGACGTGCCGTCGACATTGTTGGATTCCTCTTAGTGAGATGGATATTTTGGCTTACTCTGCCCAAGGATTGGTCATAGGTGGAGTACGGTCGGGTTGGTTTTAACTTAAGAACCAACCGGGCCCCTGGGACGAAAAAGCCAATAACATCCAGACCGGGCATCCGATTGACGCGCCGTCTATGACGCTGAGTTCCTGTTGACGATACGAAAATTTTGGATACATCAACTCCGGACTTTGTGTTAGTTGATGTATCAGCCTCTCGGCTTATGGAGTGGACCCTCTCGAACGAGCTTGTTGTGTGCGGGAACCCTAGAGGTGGCTTCGTTTGCGACTGTGACGACGACAACGTCTGTAAAGAGATCCTCAGTGGATTCAACGACGACGAATACAGCACTAAGCGATCCTACGTGGATCAGTGCTACCGATCCTGTGCGGGTCCGATCTTGTGTGGGTCAGCGCTCAGCGGTTCTGTGTGAGCCAGCGCCTACAGATCCTGTGTGGGTCTGATCCTGTGTGGGTCTTTGCGGGGGTTAGTTACCTATCGATCCTTTGTGGGTCAGATCCTTTGTGGGTCATTGTGGGGGTTAGTACCTATCGATCCTTTGTGGGTCTGACGGCTTAGATGAATCAGTGGATATATCTGATCATCTCTATCGTCATACGAAAAATTATACCTGTGTGAGCTGAATCTTGTTTTTCATTCCTATATGGATTGTGTTGTGCTATCCAGTGTGGATTTACATTCTGATTTCCTATGTGGATTTTGTTGTGCTATCCTGTGAGGATTTACGTTTTGATGTCCTGTGTGAACTGGGTTGTACTTGGGCTCGGATGTTCGAGGCGAACGAGAATTGATGACTTAGGTATATGAATGGGCATATAACTAAGAAGTGTCGGATGTTACTTCGTGATTGTATCTTTCCTTTGTGAATTATCCTTTGTGGATTCTGGGAGACCTTCGGGGGTCTCGGGGTCCCTACTGAGTATCTTATACTCAACCCCTGGACTGGATATGCCTGCACTACGTTGTGTTGGTTACAGATGACGAATAACACTGATCGTGGTTGAGGCTTGCGGAGCAGGACGATACCTAGAGGTGGACCACTGGGCGGGACATATTCGGAGCGGCCGGCTGGACCCGAGGAGCAGTGGAGGCTACTTGTACCCACCCTTAAGGTGGAACATCCAGAGGACGGCTCGACGTTGCGGCTATACTTTTCAGTTGCTATTTTTTCCTTCCAGTTGTACTTTACTTTCAGTTTGGGTTTGTATACTGGCCCACATACTTTTACGCACTTACTGTTGTACTCAGTTTTTTCTTAGAGTTTACTTCTACTTCTTGCTTCCTCTGTGGTGTTTTTTTACTTTACAAATGAAATGCATTTCCTTTTAATAGGGAATTACACCTCGGTGCTAGTCGCTAGCTCCTGGCCTATGGATGACGGGCTTGGGGTAGTCACGACACGGGCCCCGAGGATGGGTCGTGACAAATTGATATCAGAGGGAGGATCAGTTCTACCGCAGAAATTAGGACTCTTATCTTTTTCTATGTGAAGCAATAGTGTTAAGAGTCTTGGGTGTGGTTATCAGTCCAGGGAGTCTAGTGTTGGTGTGGCGGCTGATGAATCCGTTCACCAGGACCATGACTTCTAATTTCCGACTTAATGCACGGAAACATTGATTGCATGTGTGTTTCACGTTTTCTTTGTGATTACTTTATGTCAGCTCACCAGGTATACTGTTGATCGTGGCACACCTATTACTTTTCAGGATGGCCCCACGATGGCAGCCAGCTTGGGTTCTGAGAGTTGAGTGCGATGACATCCCACTGAGCGACGAGGCCTCGGTGTAGGGCCCTTTGACAGTAGAGGCACCGGCGGTACCTCTACCCACCGAGCCACTGATGATTCCAGCCACAGCCGCTGACGTTGCACGTCGCCTTAGTGCACTGCACGAGTTTTAGCACCAGCGACCGCCCAGGTACCATGGGGAGACAGACCCCCAGGTAGCCGAGGACTGGCTGGAGGCAGTGGTATGAGTTTTCAGGTTAGCGAGGACACCAGCATACCTCATGGTGATCCTCACAGAGAGCCTACTGCACGCGGCAACATGCAGATGGTGGAGCTTGATGCTCTAGGTGCACAACAAGGCATATCTTCTCTGGATGGACTTTTTGAGCCTCTTCCGCTCGGAGTTCGTCCCAGCCACCCTCCATGCGGTGCGCATCCAGGAGCTTCTTCAGCTGCGGCAGGGTAGCTTGATGGTCGCCCAGGACTCGTCAAGATTTACTAATCTTTCGCGCTACTCGACAGACATGGTACGTGACCCATTTTTCCGGGCCCGGACCTTTGAGTAGGGATTGAGGCATGAGATCAGGGCATCGCTGATCTCTCTCAGCATTCCGACCCAGGCAGGAGTACTGGAGAGAGCACTTTTGATCGAGATCTTTCTTGCTGAGTCTACACTAGCGGCGAGACCCACCGCAGGGCGGTATGTAGAAGAGTCTTCTGCAGCAGGCAGGCGACGGATGACTCATGATTCCAGGAAGACTAGACCCTTAGGTAGAAAACCTCAGGACACTGGCTCGGAGGTGCGGGGCACACGCAGCAGAACCAGTCTTACGAGTGGAAGACAGTGCTATGTATGCGGTGGGAATGGCCACATGGCTCGTGACTGCCTGACCCGCCATGCAGAGGAGAACCAGACGATTGAGGAACCACCTAGGAAGAGGCAAAGGTTCGACCTTGGCAGTCCGCAGGGAGCAGGCGGACGAGGCAGAGGATCTGGCCGAGCAGCAGGTGGTGGGCGACACTTTGAGGCTCTACCACCACCACCACCAGGAGGTCCACCAGGACCTCAGGGGAGAGCACAACTTCAGGCAGCTGAAGCTTATGATCATGGAGCTCTGGAAGTAGGTGGACAAGTGCGGGTCTATCTCCATGCATAGTGGCCTTTTCCCATTATCCCTCTATCATCGTTGTTTGTGTTTCCTTGTGTCCTTTTACTTTTAGTTGAAGTAATAAAAGATGCTTGCAATAGTGATGTTTTCTTTCTTGTATTTTGTTTGTTAATACTAAGAGTTGCCGGTTTAAAAAAATGTTGACTTGACCCTCACTTGCGAGATTCTTACTGGAGGAGACCCAATGACCACACACTGATGCCGACAGTGTTACTCAACCCTTGGAGGCGAGAGTAATAGTTGGATCTCTTGGTAGCAGCATCGAGGCCTTACGAAATCATCCATGCCATGAATTAACTAATCATGATGGGATTGAATGTATTAGGCAAGGAACATGGTTCATCTAGGGGATGATACCGGATTTCCCTTTTCGGAAAAGGATAAATCTTTTCAGCTTTGCAGAATGTTAAGGAGGAAGGGGAAACTCTTCTTGTGGTCATACAAATGTCAGCAGATCTTCCAGGAGCTGAGACAGAAATTGACCAGCACACCTATCTTGAGGTTGTCGGAGGAGGGAGTAGGGTACGTAGTATACTTCTATGCATCAGGGACCAGACTTGGATGTGTCCTAATGTAGGAGGGGGCGGTAATCTCCTATGGATCACGTCAGTTGAGGCCACATGAGCAGAACTACGCTACCCATGACCTGGAGTTAGCGGCAGTGGTCTTCGCTCTGAAGACATGGCAGCGCTACCTGATGGGCGAGCGCTTTATAGTCTTTTATGACCATCAGAGTATCAGGTACATATTCTCTCATAAGGACCTGAATCTGAGACAGCGGCGATGGATTGAGTTCCACCAGGACTATGACTTTGAGATAGTCTATACACCGGGAAAGGAAAACGTGGTAGCCGATTCTCTCAGCATGAGGACGGTCATTCAGCTACTTAGGGAGGCGATAGAGCATATTGCTGCTTTGTGGATATCCTTTGTGGTTAGAGATGGAGCAGCTTTCCTTCTGTCACTCACAGTCACTCCTCTACTACTTTAACGGGTCAGAGAGGCACAACGTGGGGACGCTGACTGTGAGACGCGGCGTGCGTAGATATCCTCAGGACAGGCACCGGATGGTTTCTCCTTTGGAGCAGAGCATGACATTATTTTTAGAGGACGTACCTTGGTACTGGTTGCTTTACGGGAGGAGGTGCTGAGAGAGTTTCACACTTCTCCTTTGGCGGTACATCCTGGAGTGGCGAAGATATACCAGGATCTCAAACGACAACACTGGTGGCCGAGTTTGAAGAAGGCTGTGTTGGAGCTCGTTTCTCAATGCCTCACCTGCCAGTAGGTAATGGCAGAGCACCAGGTACCAAAAGGTTTGGTACAACCCTTGGAGGTCCCGGAGTGGAAGTGGGATGGGATATCTATGGACTTCGTGACTGGACTTCCACGCACTTCCAGAGGTCACGACTCGATTTGGGTGATTGTCGACCGAATCACCAAGTCAGATCACTTATTACCCATCAGAGAGCAGGGCTTAGTGGAGATCTTGAGCGTCACTACGTTCAGGAGACTGTACGGCTTCACGGTGTGCCATCATCTATCGTCTCCGATCGAGATGCTCTCTTTACTTCCCGGCTTAGGAAGGGGTTGCAGGAGGCGTTCGGGACGCAGCTACGTTTGAGCACCGCCTTTCACCATTAGACGGTTGGTCAGACTGAGAGGACCATTCAGACTCTCGAGGACATGCTCTGTGCATGTGTCCTCGACTTTGGTCGTAGCTGGGAGGACCACCTACCCTTGGTGGAGTTTGCGTACAACAACAGTTACCACTCCACCATCGGGATGGCACCATACGAGGGGTTGTACGACCGACCATGAAGATCTCCATTGTGCTGGACAGAACCTGGGGAGTCAGCACATGTGTAATGGAGATGGACCAGGCCACGACAGAGAAGGTTCATGTCATCCAGCAGTGGATGAGGATAGCTCTGTGCCAACAGAAGACTTATGCTGACAAGAGGCGGAGGCCACTAGAGTTCGAGGATGGAGACCACGTCTTCTTGGGTGTCTCACCTTGACGTGGATTACGGAGATTTGGCCGAGGCGACAAGCTGTCTCCACGCTTCATCGGACCGTTCTAGGTGCTCAGAAGGATTGGTGAGGTAGCTTATCGCCTAGCTCTACCACCTCAGTTGCACCGGGTGCACGACGTCTTCTACATATCTCAGCTAAGGAGATACGTGCACGACTCGACGCATATCATTGATCATGGGGAGATGGACGTTGAATATGGGGAGACTTTTAAAGAGGTCCCAGTGGACATCGAGGATCGACAGGAGCTGGTTCTATGTGGACGGTCGATTCCTCTAATGCGCATCAGATGGCAGCACGAGAATCTCCAGGAGAGCACTTGGGAGCGGGAGGCTCAGATGAGTGCTCAGTACCCACATATGTTTCCCTAGCTTATGATGTATCTTTACGGGGACGTAAATCCCTGAGGTGGGAGTAATTTAAAGACCCGTAAAATTCAAGGAATCTTTTTTCTTAATTTTTCATTGGGATTTTAAAAGAACGCAATTTTTGACGGCACTTGACTCCAAGGCCTGGTGTGAACGGATTTTCTATTCGATGTTTAACTCAGGTACGTTCAGTGAAATAACGAGCGAGAATTTCTAACTCTTAAACCAGTGCTCAGAATCGAATTCTGAGGGCACCTATGGAACCGTAGTGCCGGTAATTTCTTAGGAACACCATTTCTGGAGATGCGTTTGCACGAGAGAAGTTGTTAAATTTATGTGGAAGGTAAAATAAAAATTTCATCAATTTTTATTTTACTCTATGTGGATTAAGCATTGGGTGGGTGTTGGGGAAAACCACCCAACTTCCATTGGGAGGTTATAAGGGAGGTGGGGCCCACACGAACCCCACCCCTTCATATTCTCTAACTCCCTCGACTCACCATTAATTGGATAACTTAAGTTATTTAATTAAGTGAGTTTTATGTGAATGTTTGAATTTCAAAAGTTTAAGTTATGTTAATTAATTATGGGGATTAATTCAAATTTTGAATTTCAAACCTTTTGTTGTGTTAATAAAATAAGTAAAGGACTTATTTTATTTTGGGTTGGAGGCTTGTTGCTTGAGAGCATTGGGAGAAAAGCTAAGGGAGACTTGAGTTTCTTCATCCTCTTCATCGAAGAACACGAAGAATGTGAAGAACGCGAAGAACACCGGATTCCCTGGAGGTCGACGTCTCCTTCCGCAACGTCTCCTCCCGCGATGCCTCTTCCCTCCGCGATGAATCCTCGCTCAACTAGTTCGACAAGGTTTCGGTTAATTTATTTATTTATTTTGTTCGTGATTACTACATAGACGTTGTTTATGAGTTATGAACTATTTCTATCGAATAACGACAGGGGGTCAGACCGCACAAAAACAGTCGACCCGCCTCCTTTATCTATGTTGTTGATTCTAATGTAGATTGGAATGGGAATGGCGCGGTGCTGTCGCACCGCGTGGGATCAAAAGGCAAGGAATGCGCGGCGCCATCGCGCCACGCCATAAAATCAAACAAGGACGCGACGCTGTTGCGCCACGTCGGAGAAACCCGAAGACACCGTGGCCGAAGCGGGGTCGTGGCAGAAGGGCGCGACGCCGTCACGCCGCGTCGGACGAACCATGGTCATGGCTGGTTCCTGGCCGCGGCGGATCAGGGTGACCGACGGCCAGTTCCGAGCCGTCGGCGTCGGAGCAGGGGGGACCGGCCGTCACCGGTCCCGTGGCGGCGGAAGCCAGCCGGCCAAGCACGCCGGCCGGACAAGGGAAGGCCGGGGGTTACAAACCCCCAGCAGCCAGATCATGCGGCCCCAGTTAATGGGGGCCGTGGTTACAAAAGCAAGGGGGGCAGGCGCCCCACTTCAAACGGCTCAGCCTATTGGCCGAGTGCCTGGCCAGCACGCCCAGCACACCGCGCCCAGGCCGGGCTGCGCCCAAGCGGGCCGGGTCGGACCGGGCCCGAACCCCTTAATACCGAAACTCTTCCGGTCGGTCGCCTATAACATGAGCTACAGGCTTCCGATCGGTGTACTGTTAGTTGTGATGTAATCCTTGGATCGAGACGGTCTTTCGGTACATCGCACTCAAGGTTTCAGAGTACTTTGTGTTCGGCCGAGTTGGTTCGTACACGAAACCAACCGGGCCCTCAGAGAGGAAACGCTCATAAAATGAGCTCTGGACGTCCGATTGACGTGCCATATACTTTGTTGGATTCCTCTTAGTAAGACGGATATTTTGTCTTACTCTGCCAGTGTTTTGGACGTAGGTGGAGTACGGTCGGGTTGGTTTTAACTTAAAACCAACAGGGCCCCTGGGACGAAAAAGTCAATAACTTCCAGATCGGTCGTCCGATTGACGCATCGTCTGTGACGCTGGGTTCATGTTGAAGATACGGAACTTTTGGATACATCAACTCTGTACTTTGTTTCATTTGATGTATCATCCTCTCGGCTCGTGGAGCGGACTCTCCCGAACGAGCTTGTTGTGTGCGGGAACCCTAGAGCTGGTTGCATTTGCGACTGTGATGACGACGACGACTGTACAGAGATCCTCAGTGGATTCGACGGTGATGACTATAGCACTCAGAGATCCTACGTGGATCAGTGCTACAGATCCTGTGTGGGTCTGATCCTGTGTGGGTTAGCCCTCAGCGGTTCTGTGTGAGCCAGCGCCTATAGATCCTGTGTGGGTCTGATCCTGTGTGGGTCTTTACGGGGGTTAGTTACCTATCGATCCTTTGTGGGTCAGATCCTATGTGGGTCATTGCGAGGGTTAGTACCTATCGATCCTTTGTGGGTCCGACAGCTTAGATGAATCAGTGGATATATCTGATCATATCTATCATCATACAAAGAAGTATATCTGTGTGAGATGAATCCTATTTTGCATTCCTATGTGGATTGTGTTGTGCTATCCTGTGTGAATTTACATTTTTCTTTCTTATATGGATTGTGTTGTGCTATCCTGTGAGGATTTACATTTTTCTGTCCTGTGTGGACTGGGTTGTACTTGGGCTCAGATGTTGGAGTCGAACAAGAATTGATGACTTTGGTATATATATGGGAATATACCTAAGAAGTGTCAGATGTTACTTCGTGATTGTATCTTTCCTTTCTGGATTTTCCATTTTTGATTCTGGGAGACCTTCAGGGGTCTTGGGGTCCCTATTGAGTATCTTATACTCACCCCTGCACGGGCTATGCCTGCACTACATTGTGTTGGTTACAGACGACAGACAGCGCTGATCATGGATGAGGCTTGCGGAGCAGGATGGTACCTAGAGGTAGACCATAGGGCGGGACATACTCGGAGCGGCCGGCTGGACCCGAGGAGCAGTGGATGCTACCTTTACCCACCCTTCAGGTGGAACATACAGAGGATGGATCGATGTTGCGACTTTACTTTTTAGTTGTTGTTTTTCCTTGAAGTTGTACTTTGCTTTCAGTTTGGGTTTGTATACTGGCCCACTTACTTTTCTGGACTTACTGTTGTACTCAGTTTTTACTTAGTGTTTACTTCTACTGCTTGCTTGCTCTGTTATGTTTGTTTACTTTACAAAGGCAATGCCTTCCCTTTTTACCAGGAATTACGCCTTGGTGCTAGTCGCCAGCACCTGGCCTATGGAAGGCGGGATTGGGGTAGTCACGACACGGGCCCCGAGGACGGGTCGTGACAGAGTCTAAAAGAGAGATAGATGATCCAAGATTGTTCCAATTTGTGGCCGAGCATCTCCTTATATAGATGTAAATGCCCTTGAAATGTACTTAATCGTCACGTCGTGAACCCTTAATCGACATTATTTCAACCCCGATCTCTAACGTGGCATGATGATCTTCCACGTATTAATGATGTATGACTATGGTGATGATGTGTACATGTGGATCACAATGTGTACCCCATTTCCAACTGGCTTTTCACATTGAATCCTCATGGATTTCCCAATGTTCGGTTTGACTGGTTTCACGATATGTCTGCGGGATTCATGATGTGAACAGACTTGTTCTTCTGTCTTCATGGTTGGTCACGAAATAGGATTCCTTGTATGATACAGGCTACACTCATCATGCACACGACATGAACTTGTCCATAACAACATGCACTTTTGCATTTTGATGCTTTTCTACATTTCTTCTATGGAAGCTTGTGGAGCCCTATTTCCAGAATAATTGGACATCTAACAACTGTATAATCTTGTATATGAATAAATAAAATTTAAAAGTGACTAAAATATATATATAACATTTCATTATATTAAATCCCCCAACACTTGAATCATTTCTTACCCTCAAGAAAAATATCTCCACAAATATTTCAAAAAGGATAACAAATTTGTAAAGAAATAAATGTATATTATGTACATGAAATTAAATTATGTTTAAGTAGAAAAGTATTCATGTTCCAGTTTTAATCCATCCTAGTAAATTAGGCATTCCTCATAGATCATATTTTCAAAACAAAATATATTCTTTTAATCATAATCTTTTAGAAATTTGTTATGAAATATGCCCAGTTGAAATTTACCTCACCATTCTTTTCTCTCATCACCCAGGGTAAAATTTTAGTAAGGTATGCTCATACCCTGAGTGCATGTTCCTATCCATTGGCTTGCATACGTTCTATCATTTCTACTTTTTAAGGACAAGTATAAATATAATCTTAGGACATTTAGAAAAATGGTTCTAATGAATCATAGGTTGTAGGTAGGTAGATATAATGTGAAAATTAGGATCAAAATGAGTGTAACCTGTATGGTACAATGCAGATGCAACAAGACAATAGTGAAAATATATCTCCATCTAGCATGTCAGGTCAACACTCCATCTTCTCTTTTTGGATACAAAGGCATATCATGTAAGTAGATGATGAAATAATTATGTTCCTTTACTTTTTAATTTTAATTTTATTTGAATATTATGCATAGGATGGGTCTCACATCTATCACGTAACCACATATGAACCTTCAAGGTTTTCATGGTGTCAGAAATAGTTATTTTTGATCCTCCTAATACACAACCCATACAATTTTTTTCTTTTCTTTTAAATGTTAAAAAGGAATATAATTTGAATGAGATACAAAAAAATGGAATATGGATCACAACATGATAGTCTAGTGAGCACACTGTACTTCCCAAAAATTGAATGCATCCCATTCATTATGAATTCCACCCAAACAACTGTTCAATAATAATCTTTAATCATTGTACAAGATGTAGTGTAGGAAGAAAAATAGGTTTGAAATAGATCTTCTTCTAACAGGTCATTCATGGAAACTGTGGGATTAATGAATGATTAATGTCAGGTGGGTCTCAAGTAAAATGACTATCAAATTAATTAGAAGACATTTTAAAATTAAAATTTTTAGTAATCATTTTTGTAATATCTCAGTGCAAGATATAGTATCTTTACATGTCCTGGGTGTCTCTAAAAAAATTTTATCAGAAAAAAATGAGATTGAAGGATTAAAATACTATCATGTAATGAGATAATAATTAAAACTAGCAATTAAAAAAGTAATAAATCATATGTTGCGTGTAAATTAATATTTATTTCAATAATTTTTATTTTGAATTAAATTTCTGAAGTAAGAAATCAATCAAAAATTCTATACAGGGGTGAAACATGGTTCTTAACATTTTACATTTTAAAATCATCATTAATTTACATTGGGAATAAAATATCTCAAATTTTCAGCATGGTTATCAATTTGAAATATTTCACCTAGAAAATTGAGATCAGAAAAAATAATTAAGTGAATCTCAATGAAAATATACGAACCCCCCCCCCCCCCCCACATAAAAGGAGATAAGGTCCCCACTATCTATGAAATAATGGGTGAGAGTGGTGTGGCACTAAATTCTGGATAATTAAATTGACATGGATGTGATGGAAAGATTTAAAAAGAGGGAATTGAGAGCTCCATATGATGAAGTGGTATGTCATGGGGGCGTTTGAGTTGTCTTAACATTGAGATTTTATACACCTGCAATAAATGTTTGTTGAAAAAATATCTCATTATAGAATGAAAATTAATTTATTGTTTTATAAATTTAAATAGATGAAAAACATTCCGTTTTAAACCTAAATAATAATGGTAACCATTTTACTTATTGAATTATGTATTTTACCAAGTAATACAATAAAACACTAAAAAGTACTAGACTCAAACAAAACACCAAAAAAACTATGGGTCCCCTCCAATAAAGCGTTGACTTTAAAGTCGTCTTCTAGAATTCATTAGAGATTAGTTAAAAATGATGTTGGGGGAATATATCTAATGTAATGGCTCCTGAAAAATATTCAACCATTAACTATTTACAATAAATTGAGGCTCCCCATATCATTGAATATTAATTTCTTGATATGGAAAAACATGGTTAACGTCATAAGAACCAGACCATCATGATTTTACATATCCTATCAAATGATTAAATCTTTAGTTGAATAGAAAAACTTTATTCCCTGGGATAAAGGTACATCTTGAGATCCATCATTCGTGACATTCTATTATTTATTCATTGTAAATTTTTGGGTTCTCATACACATATTTCCTTAATTATTCCAATGTAGTTAATTGAAATAACCTCTTCTCTCTAGCCTTGTCTAACTCCAAATTTTTTTATGGCCCAAAATTATTGGTACTCTAGCTCCACCGGAAGATGATATGGTTTTCTATAAACATGTGGAAATTGGGTGGTGTTGATGGATGTTTTATAATATATTCTATACGCCCATAATGCATTGTCCAATTTTGGACTCCAGTTATTTCTTTTTGTATTGACTATTTTTTAGTATCTCTTTTACCTTCCTATTTGACAGTTCCAATTTCCCAGTCATTTTTGGGTGATAGGGGGTTTCAGTATTGTAGCGGATCCCATATCGGTGATGTATTTTTTCCCTTCTTTCTTGGATAAATGTGTTTGGTGATCACTGAAGAGTATTCATGGAAATTCGAAACGTGAAAAAAAATTCTGAAATAATTTTATTACCATGTTTTATGTTTCAGGAGTTATTGCTTCCTCTTGCAACCATTTAGACACGTATTCCACTACATCTAGAATGTATTTTTTACATGTGACATGGGGAATAGTACCTTAATGTTGATTCCCTAGACATCGAAAGAATTTACTTCCAACATTGGGTTCTATGCAATTTTATTTTTTACTGATATTCCTAGTCCTTTGGCATTTTTAAAAGTGGTGGTAGAATATCCTGATGTCATCATGTAATGAGGGGAAAATAAATCCCCTTTGTAGGATCTTAGCCATTATGCACTAAATCCCATTATGTCCACCAATTGTGATGTGTGGAAAATTCTAATTACATTCTGCACCTCTTATTTTTGAATGCAACATCCTAAAATGCCGTCATCCCAGGGCATGAAAATTAAAGGTTCATCTCGAAAGTAGTGATTGGGATCTGAGAGAAATTTTTCCCATATTGATTAGATAACTCTTGAGGTTGGAATCATGTTTCATGAAAATTGGCATTGTTGGAGTACCAAGTATGGGTCTGGATATAAAATGGGATGTCATTAAGAAATATTCCTCAATATCATTATTGATGACTTTGATGTTGGTAAGAGGTAGTCAAGAAAGGTTATATTCAATGAAAATCTATGTTTCCTTTGAATCATTGATTATTATATTGAATCATTGTAGCAACAGAATCCATTGTATCATCCTTCGTTTTTCATATATCTTTGTCATCAAGTACCGAAGGGCTGCAAGACCTATGTGAAAAATAAATTTTGATAGAATAGGGTAAGAACATAATTTTTCGAAGGAATACTCAATGTCTAGTCATTCTTTCTATGTGTTAGTATAATTAATTAATGATTAATTTATGGTGTGAAATACATAATAAATTTGGAATAAGATGTTATTTGTAAATTGTCCCAGAACATATCCTATAGCAAGGTCATTGCCCTCACACATAAATTCAAAATCATTTTCCAAGTTTAGTGCAATGAGGACTAGAGATGTCATCAGACTATATTTCAATGTGTCAAATTCTATTCGGCATTCATAATTGTATTTTAAAGGAATATGTTTTGATAATAACACTGTCATAGGATATGTAACTTTAGAAAAATCCTTTACAATGAATCTATATAATCCAGCATGCCCAATGAAACTTATGATACCCTTGAAGTGGATGAATTAGGTAGATCATTTATATCATTGATCATTGCTGGATCAACATTGATGACTTATTTGGATAAGTTGTGTCCGCGTACGATTCCTCCTTTCAACATGATGTGACATTTCGTCCTATTCAACACGAAGATGTTTTCTTCGCAGCGTTGAAGAACTACTTCTAGATTGTTGAGATAGACATCGAATGATCTTCAATAAAATGATAAATTTTCCATCAAAATTTCCTGAAATTCATCATCCATATACTGAAAGATGTGGTTTATAAATCTTTATAATGTTTATAGAGAATTACACATACCAAAGGACATGCTCTGTATGCAAAATTACCAAAAGTATTGGAGATTGTGGTTTTTATAAAGTCAGTAGGGTCAACTTCAATTTGAAGATATCATGAATATCCCTCCATGAAACTATAGAAATCATGCCCCACTTGACTTTCTAAAATTTTTTACATAATAGTTATTGGAAATAATTTTTCTTATAGATGAGTGAAAAAATGTATAATCCATGCAAACTCTCCATCAAGTGACGATGCGTGCAGAAATAAGTTCATTGTCATGTGTTCTTGTTATATTGATTCCTCAATTGTTGGGAATGTCTTTGAGGGGGGATCACTGATTCACTATCTGAGATAGTAAATATTATTCCAACATCACAATGTTTCAGAACCTCTTTCATGGAAACTTTCTTCTTGGGTGGTGTGAGCTGCCTTTAAAGATTACATTTTGGTGTTTCATCCTTTTCAAGTATGATTATTTGAGTGCATTTTGTGGGATTGATCCATTTAATATCTAGCACTCTCAAAGAGATAGAAATATTTTGTCATCTGAGGACAGAAAATGATTTTTATTTTAGATCCTGGGATAGTGTAGAGATGACTATAATGGGAAAGGAATATGATTCCCCTAGAAATGGGTATATTAAATTACTAGGTATGGGTTTCATGTCTAGTTGAGTTTAATGGATAATGGATGGGTAAATGATGGAAGAACAAATTTGGTTAGTGGTTCAATATAGTTTAATTCTTTAATATAGTAGTATCCTACTTCTGTAAGTGAGTCGCCACTTTCTTCCTCGATGGCCATTTATTCTTCTCCATTCTAGGTGAGATAAATAGGGTAACATTCCATATTCCCTTCTGAGTGTTTTAAAACTCTAATTAAGTTGAACATAACATATTCTTGTCTTACTCTGAATATGATACAACCTTGGTTAACATCATTAAGTGCCTTTCCTATAGCTAGGAATGGTATTCCAAGTATTATGGGCATATCACCTTCTTCATCCAAATACAATACCATGAAATCATCATGGAAAATGAACTTTCTTACATTTACAACCACATCATCCACAATTCTTCAGGGGTACTAGACCATGTGATTAAATAATTGAAAAGATACCATTGTTTCTTTGTGTTCCTTGAGTCCATGTATTTCAAAAGAACTCATTGGAATAAGTTTAATTCTTTGTCCAATATGATAGAGTGCTCTACCAAATTTTCATGTGCCTATATCACAAGGGAATGAGAATATTCTAGGGTATCTAATCTTTGCTGGAATTTTATAATGTACATTATAAGATAATTATTTATTTAAAGATATGACTCCATGTTATTATTTTTTTCTTTTTTTGTTAAAAGGTATTTCAAAAACATGTCATATATGGGAATTTATGAAATAACATCGTCCAAAGGGATGTTAATATGTAATTTCATGAACATATCAATGAACGTCTTGTATTTTTATCCTTATTATGTTGTATTTATCTCTGGTGATAAGAAAGAGTTGGCTGATTTGGAGGTGGGGCAACATACATAGGATCCTTATACTTCACAAGTATATGTTCTGTCTCAACTAGTACTTCTTCATGATGTATGGTGGGATTGATTTCATCATCTTTTTCACTAGGTACATGTTGTTTTCTCATTTCCTCTTCTGGAGGACTTGCTTCGTTGAGTTATTGGATGTTCAGAAACATTCCTCTCTTCAGCACAACTGCCTTTGCTTCCTCTCGTGGGTATATCTTAGGGTTACTAGGTATATTTACATGTAATCACTTAGATATGGTCATTGAGATTTGTCCCATTTTTAGTTCAAGGTTCCTTTGATAAGCTCTCTAGTTTTGTATATCTGTGGCATGGGTCGTCATTCTTTAATTAGACTTTTACACAAATGATGCCATGAGGCTTTCCATATTGTTCTGCATATGTGCCTGATGAGGTCTTGGCTGAGGTAGATGAATTTTTTCTTCTCTTTGAGGGAATATTTATTTTTGATCTTGTGGTTTAGGTACATGGTTCATTGGAGGGTATCATGTTGGTCTTTTATATATGAATTGGTTTTCCCCACATTTCAGTTGAAAATAACCAAGATTGTTTTGAGGTTACTCATGAGAAGGCCCCTACTAATAATACTATTGATAATGAAGAGGCTGGATCAGTTGATTGTAATTGATGTAATTATATTCCTTTTGTGGTTATTTATATCCATCTTTGCAGTCTTGATTTAGATGGGGGCCCCCACACATATCACATGATTGTAATTACATGACTTTAGTAAGGGGGTTGTGTAGTTGGTATCTGAAATGATTCTAACTTTTAAATGAGAACCTCCACTTGACATGCTAGCCTTGTAGTATCACCAATATAGTAGATTCCACAATGTGGAGGTCCTTGATCCATCTTCCATGTTCTGGAATTATGAGAGACTTAATCTAGAATTGTTCTACTGGATTGAGGAGTCTTAAACATGAGTACTTCATCATCAGATACATCGAACAAATTCCATTCTTCTTGCTAGAGTCCATGATATAATGTTTGTAGTTGTATCCACATATCCAGTCTATGATGTGGACAATTCCTCCTTAATTCCTTAATGTGGTCCCACACTTCCCAATAATACTCTCAATTAATTTGGTTGAAATTTTAAATATTTATATGGAGCTTCTAGGTCCGGATGGGTGGGAAGTACTTGCCCCGAAATTTCTTGGCCATTATATCCCAATCCATAATTGACTCAAGAGCTTGACATATTAGCCAATCCATGGCTTTGTCTCATATAGAAACTGGGAACATGCTGAGTCTTATTACATCAAAAGAAACTCTCTAGTTTCGCAAGGTATCATAGACCTCCCTGATGTTGGCAACGTGTTTATGTGGATATTATCTCTAAAGACCTCTAAATTTTCCCATGTTTTGGATCATATGAATGAGTCCATGTTTTATCTCAAATGTGTGGGATTTTACAAGGGGATGAACTATACTAGGATTCTTGCTAATGATTGATGGCAATCAATAGTCCATGATTATTTTCTCTTGGTTCATTATAGGGTGCCCAGCAGAAATGGATTTAGGGTTGGGGTTTGGTGGCTTAGGTTCCACGTGGTGGAATTTCATGGCCATTGATGATTGGTGTAGAGAAGAGTTACGCCTTTTGATCTCAGGATTGAAGGGAAAATGAGATTGTGAATCAAATTTCCTCGAACGAGTCAATAGACCTTGGTATATGCACAAGGTGAACAGAAAAAAAAATTAAAAGATGCAAGGGCGTAGAGAAACAAAGGAAATGAGGTGAGGGAATGGTAATCCTTAATCTAGACTAGAGTCATAATCGTGACGAAACAACATTACCTCACGAAAAAACGTTGCGAAAGTTTGATCGACCACCCAAATGAGCCATTAATTCCTTATAATGAGTGTCATGTTAGAAATTTATATGTTTCCAAACTTTAATAACTACTAGAGAATTTTATAGTAGATGATTGCAACCGATCCCATGATGAGGGTTCTATTAATATGGGGAAAAGAAAATCTAATCTTCAATCTTTTTTAGGAGTCCTTACTAGCATAAATATTATTTGGGCAGTGTCTAACTAACTCTGTGTTTGACTAAAAGATGTTAAAGAGTGGTTAGGATCAGGTCTGAGTATATAGATAAAGGTGATCTTTGTTCTAATCTTGAAGAGGTTCTATGTTCTTAGTTTGTGAAGCAAGCGATAGTCACTAGTCAACCTTGGTCCAATCTTCTAGTTCTAACAAGGAAGAAACTATTCCATGGTTGTTTTCTTGACTGCCTGATGGTCACTGTACAATCAAACAAATGGGGATTAACTGTGGGTTTATATCCTAATTACAAATTCATTTAGGATTTCCATATTTATAAATAGAGGTCAAATTAAGCATATAGATATATTGAACACTGATCCCTACCCTGATGTGTTTAGGTACTCATGATGGTAATTAAACCAATAAAAGGGTTAGATGAAATCATAAAAACAATGATAATGGAATTGAACATGTAATTCTATGAAATGTACATTCAAGAATACTTTAAATAAAACTCTATTTGAAAGTAATGAAATGAAATTTAAATGACATTGGAATTGAAGGTGTTGATGAAAAATGAATCCACAGCTCATTGATTGAAAATATAAAACAGTTATAAAGAACTAAGGTGTTTATAGAGGTAAAATAGAATGGAATTCCGAAGGGAGTCTAAGAGAGAGAGAGTTGATCAAATCATGTTATAATGTTCTGCCAAGCTTCTCCTTAAATAGAAGGAAATGGTCACAATGTTTTCTTAATAGTCATGCCGAGAACCCTTAATTTGTGCTATTTCATCATGGATATCCAACATGACATAAATTTCATCTACAAATTAATGACATTTTATCGAGGTCTTGTTGTGTACATGTTGTTCAAAAAATGAACGCCATGGCCAACTAGCTTTTCGCATTGAATCCTTGTGGATTTCTCAGACTCCGATTTGACTGGAGTCATAATGTCTAGGAGGGATTCATGATGTGAACTGAAAAGTTATTCAATATTCATGTTTTTTCATGACTTATGATTCACGGCTTGATACAGGCTGTGATCATCAATTACAACACATCAAACTGGCCATCATGACTTGTACATGGCCATTTGGGCAGCTTTTCAGCCTTTAATCTTTTGAACCTTATGAAGCCCAATTTCATAAAACATTTGATAACTTCCACTTGTATTATTCCGTATGTGAATGAACATAAATGAAAAAGTGAAAGAAAAAATAAATAAATATATATATATATATATAACATTTAGGCTTATCAGGAACTAGGATAGATCATCACATCATTCCCTGATGTACAATTGTTGTTTGCTTTTGTTTAGTCTACTACATGGATCATAGACTATGCCATCCTTCAAGCAGTTGGAGGCATGCCCAAGGACCACTCACGCAAAGGGAAATGTCCACTCTATTAGACGGGGAACATTACATTCAACTCATCCATCAGATTATATATCATGATATAAAAATTCATTATTCTTATTTGAAATATTTGAAATATAATGATAATAAATAAGAGTAACTACTCAGTGCTGCTGAAGAGGATCCTTCTAGGGAAATAAATGATAATGCTCCAACTATTTGGGGAAGTGTTGTAATGCCTTTTACCACATTTATATTTTATGCTCAATTTTAACAAGTCTAGTACATGTTTTTAAATGCGGGGAAGACCCCTTGTTTTCATGTAGGAAATTGAAATATTGCATATGGTGTAAGCTACTTTATTCTAGTGATTAGAATATCTTTATGAAAAGTATTGCGGAAAAAGATTTCACCAAACAAAACTCTTTTTCATTCAAATTTTGTCATGAATTCATCACCTGAAACACTTCTACTTATTACTTTAAGAGTTATGTTATTGATGTGAAATAAATAAATCAATCAAAAAAAATTTCATCTCTTATTCACTTTTTTATATATTTTATTGCATATTTTCCTTTCTTTTTGATGTGGAAAATTTTCAATTAAAACCTTTTTTTACCACTCCTCATTCCGTTGGGTGAAAAATTGTCAATAAAATTTTAAATTTACTATCTTCCACTAATGGATTCATCAATGGGGACAATGTTTGTTTTAATTTTAGGGGATATGGATCATTCTAGTGTCACATCAAATTCCCCCTTCTTGAACCAATGGTTTGTGTTTGTTTTAAAAAATGGTCAATTATTTTTCCAAATTCGATTAGTTTTTTTAATTATTTCATCACATCCAGGATATTGAAGGTTCATTAGAACTTAAATTCTATCATGTTTAGTGTACAATTACATATTGGAGGTTGAGAGTGGCACTTAGTCAAAAACTGATAAGCATGAGTGTTTTCTAAGTGGAACTGTTCATTTTTTAATATATATTTCTATTTATGAACTGAGAATGGGTGTGTGACATGATAGGATTTTTGGAATGAGGATCATGACTTAGGGTATCTAGATTATTTCATTTGAACCTAGGAGACTCACACATTTATTAAATAATATTCAATCACTTTAGGAATTCAACTAAAATGATTATTAATTAAGTCCTTTCTAACTAGTGTAAAATGGTAAAATGGGTACCCATAGTGGGTATATGAGACAAGGTGCATTGGGTGTGTTGATTTGAATAAATAAATCTAATATCAATTTTATTTAGTGCTACAAGAAGTTCTATACACACGAAACATGGATGTGAAAATCTAAAATATAGTGACCATGTCAAGAATGAACTCATTATGGTGAGGGGAATTTTGAACCCAGATAAAGAAGGGAGAAATTGACATGGTAAAAATTCATTTGAGTTTATTAAATAATGTTATGAAATTAATTTACTTTAATTTTGGAAACCTATGATAAGGTGAAAATGGAAGGTGCCTTTGTTAATGGTTTTAATTCCATTTCATCTCTCCTACCAACACTCCTTGAATTAGAACATGAAATGGATATTGAATTAGGGAAAAATGAGTACTTATAAGTGGAATGACATACTAGACATTATATTAATTTGTGAGTCTTTTGATGTCCATTGTGTTTTTTAAGCTTGACAGGATATCATAATTGAATACCTTTGAAAGGCCTCACCCACTTTTTGGTCTTGATCCTCTTGGGGTTAAAGATTATTCATGCATTTTTTTAATTGAAACTCAAAATTAATATTTCATTATTATATTCAAAGGAATTGATTTGTTTGAGGACAAACAATGTTTTATGTGTGGGGGAGTATGATGTGGTTGTGTTTTCACACTCTCTTCCACATCCCTTTTTTTATTTTTTATTTATTTTTAATACCAAAGTATTTTATTTTTTTAAATAATTTGTCTTCAATTTTTGGTTTAAATTAATTTATAAATTAATCATTTTTATAAAAATCATATATTTTGGTGATTAATAATGTTATTTTGAATAATTTTCAAATAAAATAATATTTTTTATTTTAACTTTCATTTTTTATTCTTTCATTTTTTTCATTCCTTTTCAATAAAGCTATTTTATTAGTTATTTAATTAAATCAATTAATTTTTTTATATTATAAAAAAATAATATTTACATTATATTTTTTAATTATTTTAAAATTTTAACTAATTTTAACAATTTAATTTTATTCATTTATCATTTTAAGTATTGAATTTAAATAGTTCATTAATTAGTAAATTCTAAATTAATTGGTTGATTAATTTATGCAAGATACTTTAATTATTTTTTTCTTCTAAATTGAATTTTTATAAATTTTAATACATGTTAAATCAATCTTTTGAAGAATGGATAATTAATTTTATTTAGTTTTTAATATTATTTATTTGTTTAGTTTTTTTTTCTATTTGTTAATTTAATTGAATAACATATTAATCCATTATTTGTTCTGTTAAAAAAATAATTTATATAAATTTTTTTTATTCATTTTGTTTTCTTTGCCAGTGAAATTTTTCATCTGTTTCCATCTAAAATAGTGAGACCATTAACTCCCTCACCGATGCCACTACTCCACCACATATCACTGTACCGACGTCTCATCCTTATGATGGCCCCATTTCCTTTTTTATTCTATCTTCACAGTGTCTTCGCTTCCATAGATAGTTCCACCGTAAATCTTCCGATAGTTTCCTTACCATTGCTCTGTCACCTTCATACTACCATCAACATGATTCTTTTCTTCCTCCCTATTGTTTCCCGACTATCCACTAATACTGATGATATTCACTCTATCACCTTCGGTTCAACCTTTTTCTTGTCTCACCACCAACACAAAAAATACCAGAAAAAAAAACAAACCATCGACAAGAAAAATCAAAACCTTCAACATCACAACAGAAATTGTATCTTGGTTAAACCATCAACTCAAAATCATGAATCCAGAACACAAAAAACTGAAATAGAAGCATCTTCATACAAATTTCATGCAAGAACAACTGAAAAAAGAATTTACGTTACCAAAATCATACCAAAGATCAATGTTCCACTAATCTAAGCCACCCAAGGTGTCGTCACCCTAAGTCTTCCTATTTCTCCATTGAATCCCTTATGGGACACCATCCCCTCCCGCTATCATGGCCTACTCTCCTTCCCCTCCCTCTACCAGGACCCAAAAAGCTGTGACTCCCCGCTCTTTGCGCCGAGCCCGCTTTCTAATACTATACCTCGCCACAGTCTGTCTAATCCCAATACCGTAGCTCCCATGTCCCTCAGCCATGAACGGATGCTAGATGACCCTTGCCTCTTCCCCCTCACCTATGCACGGACCAACCCCCATCCTTTTTTTGTTATATAATATTTATTATATATAATATAACATCTAATATATATATTATACAATAAATATAATAATTTTTAAAATAATATAATATATAATTAACATAATTAGTATAACATTAATTATATATAATAATGAATTTATAAATATATATTTACATATCCATTTTATTTATAATTCCAAATAAATAAAAATAATTGTTATAATATACTTATTTAAATAGCTTTATTATACTTTTATATTTTAGTAATAGTATATTTTTTCTAGTTTAACTTATAATATATATTTTTATATTATTAATTATATATATTTTTCTAATTTATAGTATCTAATATATTAATGATATTCAAATTTAGTATATAGACATAACAACCCTTCTCTTGTTTTTATAGTCAAAGACAATTTAGTACATAAACATTTAACTTGATACAAAATAGAATATTGAGAGGTATATTGTATTTGGGGATTAAGAACATTAAAAAACAGCATAAATCATAAAATGAAGCATCTTTATTGAAAACATCTTTTACATGTCTAGAACATTCCTTCATACTTAACATTTCCTGGGATAACCTGGGGACATACGTAAGAATAGGTTGAGCTATAAAGCCTAGTAAGGGAGTAAACAAGGCATAACAAGAGGAATAAAATAAATTTTAATAAATATTTATATCAATTTAGAATAATAGAAACATGAACATATAAGCATGATTTTTCATGATTATCATAACACAGAGATGTGGCAACAACATTTAACATGATATTAGCATGAGCCAAGTCTCATTGCACATGGAGTACAAGTAAACCCTCATTGAACTTGAATTAGACTGAGTAAACCCACATTGCAGAAACATTTTCCTGAATCAACACCCATTGCACATTACTTATCATGATACCATTCATTACCCAATTCAATGGGGCACTATCAGGGCACACCCTTCTTAATAATTTCATTTCACGCATAAGTGTTATACATAGATCATTAAACATGGATTCATTAAACATCATAATCTATTCCATGAATAAATGATGTGGAATAAATGAATTTTTGTCCTAAAAAGTAAATGTGCATAAAATTGAATACCATTGATAGAGAAATGGATATGAAATTCACTGACAGGATGATTTTGGCATTGGAAATATTAGGGTAACTACAACTGCATTACGACGTCAAATACAAAACATAATATGGTTTGATGAGAGGGAAATAAGTATCTCATCATTTATACATGAAATAGACAGTATGGGTGTCATGGAATATAAAATACAAACATGTGTAATGGAATATATATTTATAATATAAAACAATCTCTTGAATGTAATTGAGGAGAGGGAAATCCTTTACTCAATTTCGGCATTGTAACGGGTGTACATGAGAGACATTAATAAGAGATAAAGGTGTCTATCATCATTCAAAATAAGGAGGTATTTATAGGGGAGTTGGTAAATCATACCCAAACATTATTAATATGGAATTGAAGGGCATAACAATACAGGGACACTTGGACTTAAATAAGGATGGAAGGAAAGTAAGGATCCCTTACGTGAGTGTCTGATATCAAGATCATCGGGAGGGGCGTCATGAGAGATTTTTGGGGTCTTGAAAAGATTTTAGAGAAATGAGGGATGTGTAGGGATGACACCCAAGGCTAGTGACAAAATGTAAGATGGAGTTTGGGTGGGTTTATATAGGAAATGATAGGGGAATTCTTAAATATTTCACAAACATAGGTTTTGAAATCTATATAATTAAATATTCAATACCACATACCATACCAAGGTTTTTCCCATGGGTTTTTCCAAAGGGAGTAACAAAAATTATTTTATAAGTCCAATGAATGATCTTATTTAAATATTATGCTTTCTTATGTTGAGATCAGTCACACTCTCTTGGAAATCATATGAAAAGGTTAAAAAATATTTTATAAGGATTGGAGGGTCCACTAAGGCACAATAAAATTAATCAAACAAATATAAATATAAATTATATTAAAGGTAAAATATATATTGGATGAATATAAATTTTATAGTATTTTATGTTATCACTATTGGGTCATTATTATGCCATAAAACACATTATATATTTAAACGATATTTAAATTTTACCAAAAAATTCAATTGTCTCAGAAAATTATGAAAAAATAACCATTATATGACATAGATGTCCTGAATAAAAAAATAATATTCATTTTATATACATATTTTTCTAAATATTTGAATTTTCAATTTTAAAATAAAAACTGACTTTTACCAAAAATTCATGGGATAAGACAAAAACAACATTCAAACCATAAGAAAAATTACAATTGTATAAAATTAATAAGATCATTTACAGTTAGTAAAATGTATTTTAGTAATAATATTTTGTTAAAAAAAATATTTAAGTCAAAAATATATTATTTAATCTAAATAGATTTTTTAATTGAATATTAATTAAAAATACATTGTGTGTTGTAAAAACCAAATACAAAGTAAAAAAAATGAACGTATATTATTTATTCTATACAAAAATAATACAAATAATCATAGTGCTAGGGTTTTGTTAAATAAACCATTATAACACCAGCCAGATGACCAATGGATAAGGTGTGAAATGGTGGAAAACTCTTGGGGCCGCTCGGATAACATCGCCCAGGTTATAATCTATATTAACTTCCACTTCTCCCATAGGTGATTACATTCAAGATTAACGTGTTGAATCTCGACTTGGTCTTGGTCAAGAGCATAGACCAATGACACTAACCCCTTTCCAATAACATAAAATGCACATTTTATGGATAAATTCTACTCGATGAGGCCATCACTTAATTTTTCTGATTAAATTGGTGTAACGTCCCAGTTCTGGAAGCCACCGAGAGGCGCCCCGTACCCAGTTGGTCACATGGCCTCAAGCACATTTCCCTGAACTCCAGATGCTGCTGTAGTAGCGAGGGCCTTGGGTGTGATAGTGGGGACACTATGCCTTCAATGAAAGAGTATCACAGCGTAAGAGAAACAAATATACAATAGTGGATGCAGTAAATATCCAACAATAGAAATCAATGGAAGACAAAAATAATAAAAACTGGAGCACATATATATAAAATGATTCATGGTACATATATATAGGGAAACCACCAAACAAGTCACCATGATGAATAAAACATGTACTAAACCAATGTGAATAAGATAAAGATAAAAATATCCTCTGCATCGCGAGCCTAAGCTTAGTCCCATGCTCTCCACCTCCAAAGAAAGTCAAGTACCTAAAGAAGAAGAAGGGATATTCCCCTTATCTATACCTGAAACAATATAATCTATTTGGGCGCAAAAGCATGGCCCAAACTGGGTGTGAGACTATATACTAGTAGGCACCCACCCGAAGATCTGTGCCTAACTGTCAGTGAATATATGGCTGGTAAAGGTATAGAGAGAAGTAAACAGTGATGTACTCAGCAGTAAACAATCCACAATCCAATATCAAGCAACAACTAAACTAGCAGCAAAACACAAACAGGTAACCCTCTAGTACTCACAACCCATCCCCTCTGGTCCTACCTAACAAGTACCAGAAACACTTTGGGATGTACACTTAGTATAACCCCTCTGTTTCTATCATAATAATTCATAAATATACTCTCTAAGGAAGCACACACAATCATTTCTCATTATAGTCTAAGGTAGTTAAGGAATCTCTGAGGATGCTCACACAGTCAATTCCCCTTATAACCCCAAGGTAAAAAACTCTCTTAGGAATATCACTCCCTTAATTCATCTTATAGAATAGGTCATTCGAAGTAACTCAATGACTCTCTGAGGAAGCTCACTCGGTCAATTCCACTTATAGTCTAGAGCGATCAAGGTATTTTGAAGTAAAACAAAAACACTATATGGAAGCTCGCATGGTCAATTCCCCGTATAGTCTAAAGTAGTCAAGGACTATCTGAGAAAGATCACTCGGTCTATCCCCATATAGCTCCAAGTAGTCCTAGGATCTCTGATGAAGCTCACTCAGTCTATCCCCCTTATAGCCTAAAGTGATCAAAGTCTCTCTGAGGAATCTTACTCGGTCAATTCCCCTTATAATCTACTATACTAGGTTCTCACGGCCCGGTGTAGGTCAAAGAACATAGAAATTCAATATGTCTAATGTAAACCTACAGAACTACTTGGGTATTCATTCTACAACATATCAATAATGTCAGAAATAAAAAATCTCCATCCTACAGCAACAAGCATGGAAAACAGGCAAGGTGGACAAACTGGCTAAACAGGACCTACCGGTCGTAAACAGAACATGCATGGGAAAAACATCCAAAGCATAGAAAAACAAACCTATTAACATCAAATTAACCTCTACAAAATAATACAAGCATGGAATGCAATCAATAGGGGTAAAAAGGTAAACACACAATACCTCGTTCAAGGGTATTGGTATAATTTCCACATAATACTCGAAGACATATAATCTAAAGGCACAAACCACCTACCATGGTGTTAGGAGATCACTATATGTTATCGTTGAGGCTAGAATCTCTGTATAATTCCATAGATATATGAAAAAATATAAAATATTCAACACCCGATAACATGGAAAAGAGGAGGAATTGGTGAACTATGCTCTAGGATAAGGAAGAACTCACTAATGTGATTCCAATGCAACCTACGGTGCTTGATTCGGAGGACAGACATACGCTCAGGGTTTCTCCAATGATTCGTGGTTGTACGGTGCTATCGGTCGAACAAGACCTAACAGAAGATGGTTCTGGTGATTAAACGTGACCCTTGTGCATTTAATGAAGAAAAATAAAGTACATGTTGTGTACTTTTTAAGTACATGGTGTGTACTCGGCTTTTCTGTACTCCGCTTTAGGCAGCCTCCAAACACCCCCAAAAAAAATTGTGTGTGGCCACTATATGACTAGCACACAAAATTCTGTCGCATCGCAGTACATGGCGTGTACTCATATACTACACGACGTGTAATTCAAAAATTTCCAGGAAAACCACTATTCATCAGAAATGACCAGAAAAGAAAAAACACACTGGAAAGGAAGATCCAAGAACATACAAACATCCCCCCCTTAATGATATTTGTCCCCAAATTTATCTAGCGCGGCGTAGAAGAAGAAACCCAGAACTGTTCCGGCCACTGAGCACATACATCAGCCTCCCTCTCCCATGTCTCATCCTGTACTCGCACGTGCTTCCATAACACCCGTACCAGAGGAACAGATAGACCACAAAGAACCATTGTACTGGGATCAACAATCCAGATAGGATGCTCCTCAATGGATGAATCCACTTCCAACTCAACCTCCTCTGGTTGGAAAACATGAAACCAGTTAGAAAAGTATAGTCAAAGCTGAAAACAAAGAAGACACCATGTATAGCCTAGTACCTCTGAGGTAACTGAAACCGATAGGAAACTAGCCCAACTCTCTCCAACACCTCAATCCACCTGACGTACCTCAGAGAAAGCTTACCATATCTCGTGATCCTCCTATGCCCCAACCTCAGTGTGACATATAGAAATCCCTGATCCTCGACCTCGAACTCCAGAGGTCGTATCCACATATCGGCATAAGACATCTGACGAGACTTTATATTGGCCATCCTCTTGCGAATCAACCCTATCTGCTCATTGGTCTCCTGAACAAGACGAGGTCCAAGCGAATCTGCCTCCCGTTCCTCCATCAAACATAAGGTTGATCGGGATGGCCTACCATACATAGCATCATAAGGTTCTATCTGAATTTTTTCGTGAAATCAGTTGTTGTTAGAAAACTCCACAATGGGTATGTGCTTCTCCCATAAACCTCCAAAATAAAGGATGCATGCTTGGAGCATGTCCTCAAGCACCTGAATCGTACGCTCATACTAGCCATCTATCTGGGGATGGTAATCTGTACTCAAAAGTACTTGTGTACACAATGCCTCCTGAAGCCCCTTCCAAATCCGATATGTAAAACGCGCATCCATTTCCGAAAGGCGGAGTGTGGAATGCCATGCAGACGTACAATCTCTCAAATTTACTAATGTCCCAGCTCATCAACACTAAAGGTCTCTTTGTCCGGCAAGAAGTGAGAAACCTTCATAAGCATATCAATGACAACCCATACTACATCATTCCCTCATGGTGACCTCAGAAAACAGGTAATGAAATCCATCGTGAAATTATTCCACTTCCACTTGAAAATGGGTAACTGTTGAAGAAGCCCTGCGGGTCGCTGATGCTCCACATTCAATTGCTGAAAAGTGGAACAACTCATGTCCAAACTAGCGACAAACCACTTTATACCTGGCCACCAATACTAAATGTGTAGATCACAATACATATTTTTGATGCCAGGATGGACTACCCAAACTGAGGAATGAATGTTCCGCATTAGCTCCTCATGTATGTCTGTTGGATCCCATACGCGCCCCTAGAAATGCATGATCTTATCCTCACCAATAGTCCATCCAGGAATAGGGTCCTATACTAACACACTCTCTCATAGGACTAGGCCTTCTGAATAAGATAGCTGGATCATTCAAACTCGATCAAGAAGAGTATAATTAATTTATACAGAAAAAAGAAATGTTTGCCCCTGACTGTAGTGCACCTCAAAATGCATCTTAGAGAATAGATTCACAAGCTGCCAATCACTGATGTTCTCCTGAACTACCGGTATCTGAGTCCTCATGCTCAACGCATTAGCCACTTTGTTTCCATTCCCAGGAGTATAGGCAAGCTCAATGTCAAATGACTTTAGGTACTCATCCCACCTTTTCTATCAGAAATTCAGATCACACTGACTGAAGATGTACTTGAGACATTTTTGGTCGGTGAAAACCACAAAATGATTTCCCAAAAGGTAATGTCTCCAAAAACGTAACGCATGAACAATGACTTCCCACTCCAGGTCGTGTGTCGGGTAGTTCCTCTCATGTGGCCTCAACTACCGAGACCCGTATGAAATGACTCCATCTCCCTGCATAAGACCAGATCCCAGCCCGATACCTGATGAATCGTAGTAAACAGTATTGCTCTTTCTTGGCTCTAGAAAGACTAGTATAGATGCTGAAGTCAACCTCCCTTTCAGCACTAGAAAGGATGAGACACAAGAATCTGACCATAATAACTTCACACCCTTCTTTTTCAAACCATTCAGTGGTGCTGGTAGTCTAGAAAAATCCTGAATGAAACCCCAGTAGCATCCTGCCAGCCCTACAAAACTCCGCACCTCTAACACGTTCTTTGGATGCTTATAGGAAAATACTTCTCTCAAATTATCTAGGTCTACTGATACATCTGTCTCTGAGATACCATGACCCTAGAAGTGTATCTGGTCCAACCAAAAGTGGAATTTTGAGAGCATATCATATAACTGATGCTCTCTCTGTGTACTGAAAACGATCTCAATATGGGTAGCATGGTCTTGTCGAGTGTGAGTGTACACCATGATATCATCCACGAAAACATCAAAGAAGGAATCCAAGTACGGAAGGAACACTCGGTTCATCAGTTCCATGAAAATTACAGGTGTGTTCATGAGACTGAATGACATAACCATATACTCGTGTTGATCATACCTACTCTGGAAGGCTGTAAGAGGTGTATCTGAAGGTCTAACGAGAAACTGATGATAACTGGACCTCAAGACAATCTTCGAGAACACATGGGATCCTCTAAGTTGATCAAAGAGATCATCAATCCTTGGAAAGGAATATTGGATTTTTACCATCAACTGGTTCAGCTTACGATAGTACACACAAATCCTATGGGTGCCATATTACTTCATCCCTAACAGGATATGGAACCCCAAGGAGAAGTGCTGGATCAGATGAAACCCTTTACCTGCAACTCCTATAACTGCTTCTTGAGCTCCTACAACACTGGTTTATCCATCCTATAAGGATGAATAGACACCAGTGCCACACTTGGAACAAGATCAATCAAAAATTACACCTGGAGCTCCGGTGGAAAACCTAAAAAGTCCTCTGGAAAGACATCTATGAAACGATCCACCACTGGAAGAATGTCTAACTGTAATGTCCCCTGATCATCCATATATAGACTATCAATCTAGGTTGTAACTCCACCCAACCCAGGATGCTCTGGACCCAATCTGCTTGCCTGGACATTCCACTCACCCTTATGAAGAAAAGATCTACCCTCTGGTGTTATCAAAGTCACTCTATGGTGATAGCAATCGATGACTCACTAGAAGGGAACTAGCCAGTTCGTTCCAAGATTGACATCTTAGTCTGTCATCTATAGAAAATAAAGGAACCATATAATTTTACACCCACAAACCTTAAGAGGGAACTCATTTCACTGACACACAGTAGTTGTTCTCGTTCCCAAAAGAGTGTCTAGTGTCAAGATATTGGCATAAGAAAAGATGCATATCCAAAGGCTCTCCATAACAACAACAAAGATAATGCGATGGAAATCCCCTATATCGAAAAGAGAAGAATCTAAAACTAAAGCTACTAAGATCGTACCTCGAACTGTAGAGGGTCCGTGATCTTGATCTTGCAGGGTCTACTCCACTGAAAAGGCCTAGACTGTACCGCAGGCCTGTGACCCTTCCTGAAAACTTTGAGCCGATCCACCCTCAGGTCGCTGAAAGCCCAGTGACTGACCAACATGGCCATGACCTCCTCCCCAGCATGAATGGCTGGAAGAACTCTAGTTTCCAAACTGGTGAGAAACTGGTGGTGCTGCTCCTGAATGAGGAGTCATTGAAGAACCCATGTCACCCGCTGCTGGTGAGAAGAACTAACAAAAGCACTGAAGGTGACCCATATTGCCACAAGATCGGCACTCCACTAGGTCTCTCAGGTAGTGGGGCCTCGTATGCCCACTCTTCCCTCACTGGTATCACACCATCTAGATGCTAGAATATGCATCTCACCTGCTCTGATCTCCTCATGAAAACTCTCTATGGTGCTTCCTGCTATCAGTAAGTTTAATACAAACTCTGGATGTTGAACCGCCCTGGATCACTGCTCTAGAATCCCTCAGATTGCGCTCTGTGATCTACACCTGATTGATCAAAGAGGATATCAAATTCAACCTAAAGATATTCACCTATGTTCAGATTTCGTGCCTCAGACCATCCTCAAAAATACATGCAAGGAACAACTCTTCACCTCCTAGAAAAGTCATAAAACACTACAGCTCGGTGAATTGAGAGGAATACTCAATAATAGTAAGAGTACCCTACTCCAGACTCATGAACTCTCGAGCTCAATCAAACCTCAAGGTATCCGGATAGAAGTAATCATAGAGGATGCAATATAACTCATCCCTAGCCATATTCTGCTGGTGTGCCACCTATGAGATTACATCCTACCACCTCTTGGTGGAGTCTCAAAGCATGTAGGTAGGGAGATTCACCCTCTTCTTCAGAGGTATCTCCAGATGCTCTAAAATAGTTAGTGTGGCTTCTAACCATGACTCTACAGCCCGAGGTCCTACATCCCATGAGAATGTAATAGGATGCTACTACTGAAAGACCCACGTCAATTCTACCATCGACGGGACAGGAGACGATGCTCCCTGAAAAGTTTGCATCATCCTCATAAAGCCCTCTCTGAACTGAGCATCAGCTCCTCTATTAGGTATAACATGCGGGGCCAAGACTATCATGATAAGAGGATCTTCTGTAAGTACCTAATCATCCATATTAGGAATCTAATCATTGTTCAGTAACTGTTGGACAACTGGAGGACGTCTCGGTGGCATGACTCTGCATGGTCAAGTGCACACCATAGATCAACATTATCAAGGACTGAAAACTATAAGAAAATAGAAATCAATGGGTTAAAATGGATTTTCTCTATACACAGGTTAGAAACACCTGGGCATAGTTTATTACCATGTACTAATACCATCATATCACTAGATAATGTCTCTAAACTGTATGTTAAGAAGCAATGAATTCCTCTGATACCACATTGTAACATCACTAATCCGGAAGCCACCTAGAGGTGCCCCGTACCCGATTGGTCATATGGCCTCAAGCGCATTTCACGAACACCAGAGGATGACGACTAGAAGTGAGGGCCTTAGCTGTGATCATGGGGAAACTATGCCCTCATTGGAAGAGTAACATAGTGGAAGAGAAAGAAAAATACAATAGCAGAAGCAGTAAATTTCCAACAATAGAAATCAGCAGAAGACTGAAATTATAACTACAGGTGCACACACACACACACACATATATATATATATATAATGATGCATGGTACACATGTCTAGGAAAAAATCCAAACAAACCAACATGATGAATACATCTACTACTAAACAAAAGTGAAAAAGAAAGAGATAAACATATCCTCAACATCACAATCCTATGCTTGGTCCCATTCTCTCCAGATCCATAGTAAGTCAAGTACTTTAAGTAGAAGGGAGATTTCCATTATATATACCTACAACAATATAATCTGTTTGGGACAAAAAGCATGGCCCAAACATGGTGTGATACTAAATCCCAGTGGGCAACCACCTGAAGATTTGTGCCTTACATTCAGTGAATATATGGTAGGTAGAAGTATTGAAAGTGGAAAACATGAATGTACCCAGTAGTAAACAATCCACATTACAATATCAAGCAAGAAGTAAACAAGAAGCTGAATACAAATAGTTAACCCTCTAGGAAGTACTCACAACCCATCCCCTCTAGTCCTACCTAACAAGTACAAGCAACCCTCTAGGTACTACACTTAGTCTAACCCCTCTAGTTTTTTCATAATTATTCATAAATAGACTCGTTGAGGAACCTCATACTTTCATTAACCCTTATAGTCTATGGTATTCAAGGACTCTCTGAAGAAGCTCACATAGTCAATTCCCTTTATGGGCCCAAGGTCAAGGACTCTTTGAGGAATCCCACTCAGTCAATTCCCCTTATATCCCAGGTTGTTCAACGTAACTCAAACAATCTCTTAGAAAGCTCACATGGTCAATTACCCTTATAGTCTAGAGTGATCAAGGTAATTTAAATTAAAAAAAGACACTTTGAGGATGCTCGCACGGTCAATTTCGTGTATAGTCTAAAGCTGTCAAGGACTCTCTGAGGAAGACCACTCAGTCTATCCCCTTATATCCCCATGTGGTCCTAGGCTCTCTGACTAATCTCGCTCATTCTACCCCCTTATATCCTAACGTTCTCAAAGATTCTCTGAGGAAGTTCAATCGGTCAATTACCCTTATAGTCTACTACACCAGGTTCTCATAACACTGTGTAGGTCAATGAGCATTGAAATGAAATATGTTCAATGTATACCTATAGAACTACATAGATATTCAGACTACAACATATCTAGCATGTTAGAAATACCAACTCTACATCCTTTAACAATAGGCGTGGAAAACAATTAAGGTGGCCAAACTGGTTAAACAGGACCAACTGGTCATAAACAGAACATGCATGGGGAAAACATCCACTGTATAGAAAAACAAACCAATTCATATCCAATTAGCCTATACACAAGAATACAAGCATGGAAGGAAATCAACAGGGGTAAACAGTAAAAACGCAATACCCCGTTCAAGGGTAATAATGGAATTTGTACATAATTCTCAAAGACTTCGAACAGAAAGACACAGACCAGCTTCCTTGGTATTAGTAGATCACTCTATGTGAACCTCAAGTCTTGAATCTCATTATAATTCCATAAATATATGAAAACGTATAAAATGTTCAACCCATAATAACATGTAAAAGAGGGGGAATATGAAATCAATTCTCTAGGATAAGGAAAAACTCACTGATGTGATTCCAACAGAATAGACGGTTTTTAATTTGGAGGACGGACGCACGCTCAGGGGTTCATCGAAGATGTGTGGCCGTATAGTGATATCGGTCGAACCGGACCTAAAAGAATATGGTTCTGGTGATTAGACACAACCAGATTCATTTAATGAAAAAATTACACATCATGTACTTTTGAAGTACACAACGTGTACTTGCCTTTTCCATACTCTGCTTTAGGCGGCCTCCAAACACCCCCACACAGCCGTGTCTATGGACCTTACACTGCCAGCACACGACCTTATACGACATCGCAGTACATGATGTGTACTTTGAAAATTAAAAAAAACATATTTTCCTCGAAAATGACCAGAAAAAGAAAAAACGTACCTCAAAGGAAGATCTGAGTTCATACAATTGGATTTGTTAAAGCCTTATATTAATATTAATATTGTGATCACTTTTCAATATCTATATTTGTAATGGTAACAATTCATAATGTTATTTTAAAATCCAAAAAACATAAAACCATGGAAGTGAATATGTTTTATATATCCATTTTACATAATAAGACATTTAATTAGATCAATAGGAATTTTCATTAATTATATTTTGGTCGATACGATCATCTTCCCTTAATAGTTTTTTCGCATGACATTTTCTTTTCCAACAATAAAACGGATGAGGGTAATTCTTCTGCATCACTACCTGTAATTCCTACGTTTCTTCTTAAAACCTTTGGTTTCAGAAAAATACCTTGATGAGGTGCATTGTTTTATTTCGTAGATATTTTCTCATACGATCTAATATCTTCACGAGTTTCCCTATATAGGAGAGGTCATTCTCCAATGGCACCACCTCTAGATTGAGTTCAGATGATGGGTCATTTTTTATCTTCCTTATGAATGATACATGTATCATGTACTTACGATAGCCTCGGTGGGAGATCTAGTCGATATACTACTGCTTCAATGCGATCAGGGATCTAAAAAGGGAAACTGAACCTTAGACTAAGATTTCCCTTCTTCTCAAATCTCATAACTCTCTTCCATAGTTATATGAGGAGGAATACCATGTCGCAATCCTCAAACTCTAGGTATCTTTGATGATTATCAAAAAATATCTTTTTTTGAATCTGAGAAACATTAATGTGCTACTGGATGGTCTCAAATTTAGCCACCATTTCTTTGACCATATCTAGATCTAGGAGTTTTCCCTCCCCAACTTCATCCCAACATGTTGGTGTTCTTATCCTCTTCCCATAAATGGATTCATAAGGATCCATTTGGATTCTTGAGTGGAAATTGTTATTTTAAGAGAAAAAAACTAGAAGAAGATGTTAATCCCATCCTACTTTGATATCCATTGAGAATGCTCTCAAAATTTCCTAAATTGTTTGAATAGTCCACTCAGATTGGACATCATTTTGTGGATGATAATCCGTAATGAAGTTCAGCTCAGTATTCAGAGTGGTTTACTGACTCTTTCAGAACATATAAGAGAATATTGGATATCGATCAGATATAATTGATAGTGTTACTCCATTCAGCCTTACAACTTATCTGATGTATATCTGTGCCATTTTATCCAAAGAGAAATCCACCCAAATTGGAATGAAGTGTGGAGTCTTTATAAGATGATCTACAAAAACCCAGATAGTATGGATTTCTTTGGATGTCTTCAGATGTTCTATGTTGATGTCCATGGTGATGTTTTACCATTTCCATGTTGGTATTGGTAATGGTTGAATTATACCCTTAGACTTTTTCCTCCAATCCTTCACTAACTGACATTGCAAGAATGTTGAGGTATACATAGTTATCTATTTCTTCATGTTATCCCACCAATAATGCTCTCGAAGATTTCAATACATCTTTATGAATCCTGGGTGAATGGATATATTCGAACTATGATCATTATCCAAAAGTTCTTTAAGATTCCCATGTCTTTATTCATAAAATCTAAGATGATTGGATCCATTTTAATTCTCATTAATGATAGAATAACTGGGATATTTCTAATTAGATAATATTCTACTTTATTAGCTTTTCTCACATGGTATTGAATTGAGAAGTCATAGTCATTGATCAGCTCTATCCATATTCATTGGAACATATTTAGATCTATTTTTAATATATACATGACGATTTTGTGATTTGTATATATTTCACACTTCTCTCCAAGGAGGTAATGCATCCAATTTTCTAAAGTGAAGATTACTTAATCCAACTACAGATCTTGTGTTGGATATTATTTCCCATGAAGATTCAATTTACTTGAAGAATAGGAAATAATTTTTTCATTTTTTCATCAACTAATAACCTATTCCCTTCTTCAAAGAATCACTGAATACCTCAAAAATTTCCCTACATGAGGTTAGTCTGAGCAGAAGAATAGTGATAAACTTCATTTTCAACTCCTTGAATCTCTCTTCGCATTAATCACTCCAAGAATACTTGACTACATTCCGAGTTAGATTAGTATGAGGGTTTGACAGTTGTGATAAATTTCTCAAAAATTAATGATAATGTTTTGCTAAACTAAAAAAGAAACGGAAATCCATCATAGATGGTTGTCTCGACCATCCCTCAATTTCATTTTTATTAGAGGGATACACTGATATCACATTTCTTGTGATGATATGACCCATGAATGAGCCTTCCTTCAACCAGAACTCACACTTGATGTACTTTTCATAGAGCTTATCATTTTTCAACATCTCTAATACAGTTCATAGATGATCATCATTCTCTTCATTGGTTTTGGAGTATATTATAATACCATCTATTAAGACTACCACATAATTTAATATGTAATTTTTAATGACTCTATTCTTCTTGAGCATGAAGATTGATGGTGGATTAGAAACTCAAAAAGGTATTACAATGAATTCAAACTTCATGTATAGTGTATGAAAATCAATCATGGGGATATCCTCCTTCGTCACCCTTGTTAATACCCCGACCACAGATCCACATTGGAGAAGTATTGTTCTCAACATGCTGATCAAAGATGTAATCAGTTCATGGCTGAGGAAACTTATTCTCTATCATGATTTTGTTGATCTCGGGCTAATCACTACAAATGAGCATTGACCAATCATTATTATTGATGAAGAGGACTAGTGAACCCCATGGTGATGCACTTGGGTTTATAAACCCTTTATTGAGATTTGTTTATAGTTGATTCTTTAGCTCTTAAATCTCCACAACAACCATTCTATATAGAGTCTGGGATATTTGAAAAGACCCAGGTATAAGATAAATTGAGAATTGAACATATCTTCTAAGAGGAAGACTAGACAATTCCTCAGGAAACACTTCAATAAATTCCATCACAGTAGGGATGTCATCAAAGATTGTTGCTTCCTTAGACTCAGTTATCTGAGCATGATATGCGTGCTAATGGGGAAGTAATATCCATGTTTTGTATGATGGTGCTATATGATATTCATCATTATCTTTGCACTTGTACAGAATCAGGGGTCAATTATCATTATATTAAGTGATTTCCTTATCACATAAATTTATGATGGAACTATATAGGGAAAGCCAATAAATTATATGAATTTCATCAAATTCCATTATATGGAGTATTATGACGTTATCTAGGATGTTTTATCCAAAATTTGTGACAGGGGATGAGTTATATTAATTGGATTAAATAATTCCCCCATTTCCATTTTCTCCTACATCTCTATTTCGATTATTTGTGGTGGTGTTGGGATTGTTCTAATAAAAATTTGGGATTTTAAAAATGAATTGAAATAGAATAAAAAATTACACTCACTATTATTTAATGAATAACCATTGTACCATTCACCACTTCAATTTTGGGGTTCACATCGGCGGTCGAGATCCCAAAATATCTCCCTTACTATGTCGGAGTTTTTTGTGTTCCTCCAAAAACCTTTTCCATAGGGAACTGGTTTTGAATGATCCCTTGTTCTTTGTAGATGATTCTACGAAAAATTCTTTGTGGTTCGAAGAGATCATTACTCCACTCTGTCACATCAGTGGGTTTTTCTTTTTAGAAATTAATGGCTAGGATCCCTTCTCTTCCAAAACTAAATAACTTCCTCGTCCCCTTAAAGTAATTTCCGGGGTGCTTCATTCCACACCATAGGAAAGTGGGGTGTTAGAATTTAATAGCACAATTGGATTTATCCATCGGACCACGAGAATTAAAGTCCACTATGTGATTCTTATCCCAATGACACCCCTGAGATTTTCTGATCTCTATTTCATGTTTGGGGGCACATCAGACATGTTCCCCATAGCTATTAATGCCACTGATCACAAAGGAGTTCGGTATGCTTGTTTTTTGACCACCAATGAAGTGTTGAACATTTCATTCGAGGGTAATGACAAAACTAGAGGCTTATCATGAATACATGTGATGTTTTACAAATACTTTATGAAGGATTATTCATCTTTTTTCAAAAGGGCATGGAAGTCCATTTCTATATTTTTTCAAAGGGTTCACAGAAAGTATTTATCGAGAATCATTTTCTAAAAATAATTCCATTCCAACCCATTGATATATTCTTCAGGATTCATATTTTGGATCAATTTCAATCATTGATCAACTTCACCCTTTATACGATAAGATGAAAAAAGTACCTTCACTTATTTGGAACATTGAAGATAGAGAAGATATTATCAATGGAGTTGATCAATTTTTTGGTGATTGAGGGATCTGTTGATCCATTGAATGCAAGAGGCCATTATCCCACAATGCTCTCGATTGAGGCTTTTTCTTACTTGGGGGGGGGGGGGGTTGAAAATTACACTTGAATAATGTTTCTATTCAAAAAATGAGTTAAATGAGATAATATAATGAAAAAATGTGTGATTCATGCTCCCGTCAGATTGGGCGTCGCATTAGAACAATCATCACATTGATCTTCACAAAGGTTTTTAGCCCATGTTCTCCAATTACTGGCCAATAGCTAGAATTAATGGAATGTAAGGGGTAAAACATAAAGTTTATTACCAAGAAAAAAATTGATAACTTATAAATTACATATAGTTCTTCACATTATGACTTTATAGGCTTCCATCTATGCTATCCATGATCTACATCCCATCATATATTCATAGGGGAATTTTTTATTCCATTAATAATGGTTCATAATAAGATTTAGAATTTAATAAATAATCAAACCTGGGAGTGTCAAACCAAGAGTGTAGTAAGGACCATTTTCATGCACTAGAACCCATTCGAGTCTAATTCAAAGCAGTGTTTTCGGGTTTTACCCCTAGAAACATATGTGAAATAGAAACCTCTACTTGTTCATATCCAGATAGGGATGAATTTGTTTGATAAACCACTGACTATAAAATCAAAAATAAATTAAGAATGTTTTTAATATACTTAGTCTTATACTTAAGGCTTTCACTAGGGTTTTGTAATCCTAATCCAAAAAATAGTTAAGCCTATCATTTGAAACCAATAATAACAACACTGCATTTTATTTCACACATAAACATAATTTATTTCATTAAATATGAAATTGATACAAACAAGATGATTGAGGGGTATACTGTATTTGGGGCATGAAAACATTACATAGAATCTTAAAACATAAAATACAATATCATTATTGAAAAATTATTTTACATGACCACAACATTTATTTTTACATAGCATTGCATGGGATAACCCGGGGACATACATAAGAAAAAGGTGAGCTATAATGATCATTAAGGGTGTTAATAAGGAACAGAATTAGTAATAAAGAACATTATAGGAAATAGTAATATCAATGAAGAACAAGAGAGACATGAACATAAATGAAATTCATAACAATATCATCATAACATGGAGATGGATCAGCAACATATAACATGGTATTAGCATGAGCCAAGGCTAATTGCACATGAAGCATTAGTAATCCCCCATTGTAATTGAATTAGAATTAATAAGACCTCATTGCACATGAAGTATTATTAGTAAACACTCATTTCACTTGACTTATCATGATACTATTCTTTACCCAATGCATTAGAGTGCCATCGGGGTGCACCCTACTTAATCAATTAATATCATATAAATTTTTTCCACATAGATCATACAACATGGATTCATTAAACATCATAATTTATTACATGAATGAAATTTGTGGAATATATAAATGTATATCCTGAATCAAAAATTACATGTTAATATTTTTGAATAACCTTAATAGAAAAATGGGTATGTTATTCACTTACATAATGAATTTGGAAACGAAATTTTGTTGTATCTTCGGCAACATAACGACGTCAAATAGAAATCATAAAATTGGTTGATTAGAGATAAAGGGGACTCTCATAATTTATATATGAAATGTAAAGTATGTGGGTGATGTAACATTATATCAAAATATGTTTAATAGAATTTAGATGCATAAAATGAAATAACATCTTGAATGTAAAAGATGAGAGAGAAATCCCTTACGAAATTTATGCATGACAACTGGTGTACATGAGAGGAATTCATGAGAGAGAAATGGGTATATCCTCATTATAAAACAAGGAAAGATTTATATTAGAGGTTTTAAATCATACCCCATTTTTTTAATTGGATATAAAAGGGGATAACAAAATAAGGAATGATGGACATAAAATGAAAGGAATGAATGCAAGGATCCCTTACATGAGTGTGAAACATCATGAGCTTTAGGAGGGTATTCAAAAGATATTGGGGCACCTTGAGAGGATTATAGAGAGAGGAGGGTTTATTATAGCCACGAGAACGGGTTTTGAGTTAATGTAATTGGGTGCTTGAGTGGGTTTATATAGGAAATGAAAAGGGGATTTATTTAATATTCCACAAACATAGATTTTTGGAATCTATATAACTAAATATTCAAAACCATAAACCTTACATAGGTTTTTTCCTATGTGATTTTCCAAGTTGGAGTGGAAAAATATATTTTATAAGTACAATGTCAAAAATTAATAAAATATTAGTCATTTTTATGTGTACATGAGTCAAACTCTCAATGAAATCATTTTAAAATGGTAAAATATTTTATATGTCTATGAGGGTCCACTAAGGCACCATAAAATTAGTCAAACAAATATAAAGTCACATTATTTTAAGTTTAAAACATATATTATAAAAATTTACATATAGTAGTATTTTATTACATCACTTATGGGTCATTATGATGTGATAAGACACATTATAAATTTAAATATTATGATATTTTTACCCAAAAATTTTACTGCCTCTTAAAATTATGAAAATTTTATTATTAGAAAATTTCATTATTAGAAAAATTACACATCCAGAATCCAAAAATAATATTCATTTTAACTTAAAAATTTTATAAATATGTGAATTTTCACTTTTAAAATAATAAATTACATTTACAAAAATTTATGGGTTCGACAAAAACACCTTTCCATCCTTAATTAAAATAAAAATTATATAAAAATTATACAATCATTTATATTTAATAAAAAGTAATTTTGTAATATTATTTTTTAAACTATTATTTATTTTGAAAATACAATAACTCATCTAAATAGATTTATTAATTGAATATTCACTAAAAATAAAATTTGTTCTTTAAAAACATTTAAAAGTAACCATAATAAAATGAATTTTTTTATTATTATATAAAAAAATACATCTCATAATCATAGTGGTAGGGTCTTATTTCAAAACCCCTTATAACACTAGAAAAGGACATAAGGGTATGGTGTGTGATGTTGATAGACTTTTGGATCGTGTTGGATAATTTTCTCGGTTGGTAATCTCTATTAACTTACATTTCTTGAGTAGGTGATTCGGTTCAAGCTTAACGTGATGAAGCTGAGATGGGGATTGGTTAAGAGTGAAGCCCAGGGACATTACCTCCTTTCTATGCTCCAAAAAATGGGCTTCGTATGGATCAATTCTATAGGATGGGGCCATCACTCTATTTTTCTGAGTAAATTGGATTTGTAATAGCCTTATATTTGTACTAATCATGTGATAATTATTCAATGGAAATATTAGCAAGGATAAAAATTGTTATTGGTATTTTAAAACAAAAAATAACAAAAAATAAATTAATTTAAAATGTTTTAAATAACAAATTTAGATAATAATTTATTTAATTATATCAAGAGATATTTTCATTAATATATATTTGGGTACATTACGACAGATATATGTATATTTATTTAAAACTGTCTATTTTTATCGACACATTCGTGATTTGGTATTTCACATTATTTGAAATAAGGAGATTATGGAGGGTGGGATCATTTTCAGTTATGAGAGATGTTTGTGTGGAATTGAGTCAGTCAAGAGGGAGTAAATCTATAGAGTTCCATTCATGGAGTTGATGGATGTTGACCATATTTCAGATTTGGGGACTCCACTTCACTCACAAGGTCTTCCTTCATCATCAATTGGACATCCATCGACTTGGAGATTCACCACATCCAGGGAGTTAATTCCTGGGACCGAAGTAGCAGAACCCCATTTCCATTCCAGATTCCCTGGGAAGGATATCTGATCATTCATATCAGATTATCTCATCCTACATCGAGCATAAACACAAGGAATTATAATTTTTTAGAGATCAAATATGGAGACAAACACTTTATTCCTCTTGTGGTCTATTTTTCTACAACTCAATTCACCATGTACTTTATTGATTTGAATTTTTTCATTACATTGAATTAAACCATTATGTCTGACTACTCTACTTGGTTGGGGATTTGTGGATATAGTTAGATATAATTAGTATTTTTCAGGAACTGGATCCTTTAATATCTATCCCACTCTTTGCCAGGCATTTCTTTTTTTAGAAAAGCATAATTAAGTGATAACCGGTCTTACTTGAATAATAATAAAAATTAATTTCAATCTTAATATTTCATTGAAAATTTAATCATGCTAAATTGAGAGAGAGACACTGATCGCGACATGAAATTTGTTATCAATGACATCAGAATTTTATCACCATGCGATGGATTAATTTTTATAGTTGAAGGACAATAAAGGTAATTTGGTGACAAACTGACCAAGTGAAAAATCTCGTTAGTGCCTTGAGTCAGATTCCTATACTAAATCCTCAGTGCGTGAACAAGTGTATATAGTATCAAAACTATCCGGGGGACTTCCCTTAGATAATCTATTGGTTTTTTCCCACAAGTTATCATTTTGTATGTGTTGTTTCCTTACACTAACCCTTTAACATTCAATTCCTCTCACTCATAATTTCACCCACTTTATCCATCACCACCATCTTTAGTTGTGTTGGTTTTTGTGTTTGTTTTTGTTTGTTTTATTTTTAATGGATAACTAAAAAAAATCATACCTCCCTATGGATTCACCCTGTCCTTCCATTATTCTGTGTAGTAAGTAGGTTTATAAATTTTAGTTTTCTATTTCATGATCAATGACATGTGTAGGTCATGATTATATTCAATTCATTATAAATCATTCATGTTTTCATTGAGAATCAATAGTAATTCCAGTTTTAGGAGAATACATGATGAACATATTCACATGATTTGTATGTGATAATCAATAACTATTTCATGTTGTTTGGAGGATTAATGATATATTCATTTTTGTAAATTTAGTAACCCTCCAATTTTTTATGGATTTCAATAATTAAAAATGTATATAATGATATCTATTTACGAAATAGTTTATATTGATCTCAACTTGATGTTTTACAGAATAATATTTTTCCCCATATGAAATTTAATAATTATATTTTGCAAATTTTTTTATTAGATAATTAATAATGATATATGGAATGACTTATCATTTAATTTATGGGTCTTATGATTCATTGGTTCTTCTAAATAAAAAACTCGACTTCATTTCATTGAAAATGATATGAAGTGAAAATTGATAGTGTAATAACCCTAGGGAGAGATTGTGCTTTTGAAATGGAAATAAATCACAAATGTGTATATTCCGGTTAAAATTACTCAAAATTAGTAAAATGATCATTAACTAAAATGATGTAATGTTATCACCATTATTTTATATCAATGACCATTTTCATGCCACGTTGTCTTATGGTTGTGTGGTTATTTACATTCTCCAAATCACCATCATTCTTGTGAACAATATTCTTGATCACTCTTTATCGGTATTTTGTGGTTAGTTTTCTCATCTCTGTACATGTGTTCACTTCTCACATATGTGATCATATTTGGAAACCTAGTATGTTTGATTCTATATGACCTTTTCAGACAATAAACTTTTTTTAAGAGGATTAATTGTATAATCTTTATATGATATGGTATTATATAAATGAATTTCTTAAATTTTAACAATTGGATATCATAGATGAGATTTGATGGTGAGATTCATTTTATATTAGGTACAATATAACTCTCTATTATTTCATGATATATTTTCTTCAATTTAATTTAATCTCTTAGTTATTTGTCATTACATAAAAAATGATTTTAGATAGTTTTTCATCCAACACCATGTTAATAATGTATTACATGAAACACATGGTTATTCATTCACTACATTCAACGTTTGGTATGTTTTCATTATACATGTTTTTGAGTTATTACAAAACAATGACATATTTTAAATTTTGTTATTTTAATGAGATCGTTATTAAAAGGATATTGATCATAGTGATATGAATGTTAAGAAATTATTTTAAGATAATTCTTATAATGATAAAAAAGATTATAAATATTGATAATGAATTACATAATTTTCATTAAAGTCGTTATATATTTGGAAAATATTATTTTCTCAATCAAATACTTGTGTTTCTTTTTCTCTGAAATAATAAAAATATTTTATCTCACTGTTAAAAATATAATTTTATAAAATAAACAAAATTTATGAATTTAGAATGTGTATATTAGATTACTGTAATTTTTGGGTTATTTAGGAATGAATTAATATTTTAATGATTTGTGAAAACTATTGATGTTTAGTTAAAAAGGTTATTTTTTTCCATAATTATAGATAATAGTTAAATATATTTTAAATTGGTTTTAATGTATAATTTGTTAAATTATAAATATATTAATCTAATTTAGGTCATTGTAATCACATTCACATTGTAAATGGTTGTAAACCCCATGTACACTTTTGATTATTTTATATTTAAAAACCCTCTTTCTCATTATGCCTATGAAGTTAATTTTAAATTGACATCATCCTATTCTGTGAACATAAATATGAAAAATGGATTGCATATTTATTATAAGAGAAATTTATTGTTTGTTATATGGGTACCTTAATTCATGATCCCAATGATCAGTGAATATAGTTAAAATTAATTAACATTCTTATGGTTAAAACAAGGTTTTACATATTACATGATGTTGTATTAAAATTAATAATACACAAACATAATTTTTTTTAATTAAATTTTTTTAATATTATAATTAGTGGCTATAAAATATCGACTAATCTTATTTTGACTACAATCTTAAAAATATTATTTTTTAGGAAAATAAAATGATACATGCCACCATGGAAAAACTAAAAGGGTAAAACTGATTAAAATTTAATCCTAAGGAATAATATGATAACAATATTCTTCTTTTTGTACCGAGAAGGACCCTCTATACCCAATAAAACCACATGATGTTCCCACATTATTATTTTACTTCATATTGTCGATGATCATATTATAATTTCTATTATGCCAGACTACTACTTCTATAATGGAATACAGAATTTGTTGCGCAGTTTCAATCCCACAAAGAGAATATTAAAATCAGGAACCTTAAACTTTGAACACCTTATATATTATCAATAAAAAAATTATTAGGTTTTTAAATTCAATAAAATTTTCTGATATTTATTTATAAAATCCAGAAAGAGATATGGATCATGGGAAATCTCAATATTTTAGGTCAAAAGATAATGTCGGACCAAATGTGGTAAAGTACTAGTTATTCAAGTGTGAAGAAGTTCATAAATTACTAATTCATTTTGTTAAAACCAGTGAGATATCTCCATGATGAAACTAATATTTGGTCCTCATATGGATAAAAATCAAGTTGCATTCATCTTAGATTATATGGTAGAATGTGTAAAAAACTAATTATCATAACCTGCTAAACTCCAATTTGGATGGGTTCATTAATTTAAAATTTCCATCATTCTGGATTGTAAAAATAATTTAATAAATAGTTATTTATTAACATAATTATTATTCTTATGTATATGATATTTTATTTAATAGATTCATTATGTTTAGAACAACCCTTACTCTCAACACTTACACAATGTGGTTTACAAACTCATTAATTTATTAATATGAATTAGATAAATAACAATATACATGAATAGAATATTGATGAAACAATATAAATATAGATATTCAATGTTTTAGGGTTCAGAATAAAGTATTTTTAAATTATAATAGTTAAAAAAATAAAATCCTTCCATGAAAATGGTAAACAATCAAGAACATGGAATGTGTTTGATATCAAACAACAAAAATAATGGAGAACAATCATTGAAATGGAAAAATGAGACAAAAATTATAAATATCATATAAGTAATGATAAAATAATCAATTATTTTAATAAAATAAAAAAAGGAACTGATAATAAAAGATTGGTAAGAGAAATAGAGGAGAGAATGAGATGTACGAAAGATGATATTAGATATAAAGCTAAAAATCTGATAGTTTTCCATGTTCTGTACGTAAATAGATGTTGAATTACATGATGTTTAACTTAATAATATCATGTTATCATGATCTAGTGATTTCTATACATATCTTGTATCTGTATAATTTCATAGGACAAATATTCTATATCCAGATATTTCATATCATTCAATGATATGAAGTCCATTCATGACATGATAAATATTCACCAACAATAACATTGAGTTAGATGTTCTATTCTAGGTTTACATTATGTTTGTTAGAAATATATATCATGAATTCCTTCAATGGATTGTAAATTTTTAGGGGTTGTGATATCCTTTTTTACACATGAATTTAATGATGCATACACACTATTTATTTTCTTCCTAGAATATAACAATTAATTTTCATCCATTTTTCACTAATTATGAATTTAATCTTGGGAAACTATTTTATTCAAAAATAAACACAAACCATTTAATTTAAATAATCAATAGTGATAATTCATTTTGAAATAAATCCAAATGATATATTTAAAATAATCTTATCAAATTCCCAAACTGACAAAAAAATATTTTACTCAAGAAAAAATATCTCAATTATGATTACAAAATATTAAAAAATATCTAAATGGAAATCATGCACCCCAAACAAGTTAAATAAAAATAGTAATGTCTCATAGTTCAATTTTTTATCCATCATCATTATTATTTTAATTATAATTTCTTAACATTTACTTAAAACCCCACTTTTAAACTTACCAAATAATGAATTTTCTCTTATAAATCATGTCAAAATTCATTTGGATTTTTTCTCAAAACCTGAATACATTGTTCTAGACGTAGGCTTTCATTTTTTCTAACATCTCTTCTTGGAAAATAAAAACACCAAATCAATCACGAGGGATTCCCCAATATCCTTCAAATGACTAACAAGATGAGGGTAGGTGTGTACAATGAAATAATGAACCTCAAATATATGGTGTGATATATAGTATCATTCACGATAGAAACATATTGCAACGAAGTAACTCTTCTATGATCAAATGTTCCCCATTCACCAATACCTCATTGTGGTTCCATGAGTAAATCATGTAAGTATAATTTTTGTACCCATTTCATTTATTTTTATTTATTTATTTTTTGAAATTCCTGTTTTATAAATATCTCATAAACATACCTTGACCACATATAATATTTCATATGAATAATCTATTTGGAAATTTGGTTTTTTGGATATCCCAATAAACTTCCCAATATCTTTTTCTTTTCCATTATATATATTTTTAAAATGAACAAGGTAGGCGTATGAAATTAAAAATAAATTCATGGACAACATAATATCATTCTATAAAAAATTACATGGTAAATCTCCTCAATAACAACATCATGTGTCTATAATCATTGAAAACCCCCCAATGTTTTCCAAAGATAACCATGAAAAAATCCTGGAGCATGGTGGGAAGGGATAATAATCTACAAATAGAAACATCCTAAATATGTCATTAATGGATAATAGAGTATAATGATGGACATATATATACATAAGGATATTAAGAAAACATGGTTTTCATAAATTTCCTCAATCATTTTAACATATTATTTGTTTATTCATAGCACCAATAATATATTAATGTAAGGTATGATGTGTTTACATTACCTATGTGTCTCATAATAAATATTCTCAAATAAGATTATGAGTATTTATGTCTAGAATCCTCATGGGTATTGGAGTATAAAAATTAACTTGAAGTCAATCAGGGTAAAATATCAAATAATAAGTAAAAAAAATCAATTAAAAAAATCTATAATTAGAATTTAAATACTAAACACAGTAGTTATATTACTAATATATATAGGAATAATACATGGATTTAAACAATTTTGAACCTATAATATTCTTTTATTTAAAATTTTGAAATGATATTTCATGTTTAATGAATGATTTAAATGAAAAAATTCCTACTAGATAATTGATGATAATAAATAAACAATGGGTATTATAACTAAAATACATGAGATACTCCCCCACATATAATATGATACTATGTAAACACTGTTTTAAAGAGAACTAATGGATAGATATCATATGTATCATAGAGGAAATTGAAATGGCAATATAAAATTTAAATTTGGAAATCAAGAGATCCCTATAAAAAATTTATTTCATAGAGGACATGGTGGATTTGATGAGGATTTTGTGTGACAAAGAAATCATTTTAGAAAAACAAAACATGCACTAGATAAAAAAATAACCCATAGGGTTAAAAAATTTGAAAAAACGGATGGTGAACACAATTAAGTCTAGGAGATATCAACATAGATAAATGTAGAAATGTGAATACAATGTTGTTTAGGGGAGTCTAAAGAACAAGAAATATATCTTAATGTAAAATAGTTCCAACACATGAGAATGAAAATGAATAAGTAAATATCTTTTCCCTTCAATGAAAGACTAAAAAAAATCATCTAGATATATGGATAAATAGATTAGTTGGTGTATTTTATCAACTCAGTAGACTACTTATTCCTACAGTGATTGTTAGGTATGTCTTTGAGGTCATGGGGAAATATGTTAGGATTTACCACCATAAGAGAGTTCCATGAATGAATCTCATAGGTAATGTAGAGGATCTTATCTCATCATAGTGGGGACCCATCTCAGCACATATCTCATGTGAGTGATCTTCAATATGGTTCTGAATATTATTCAGATATTGAGTCATCTGATATAGTAGTGAAGATGGTGGTAGGATAGGATCCTCTCATATCTTACGCAAAAGATCCTCAAAATGGTTCTGAATGTTGTTCAGATAATGAGTCATCTTTTATAAGAGTGCTTATGGTTATGGGATAAGATCTTAAATTACAATAGAAGAGACATAACAATTATCCCATCCAATAAAATTTCATAAATAAAGAGGAAAAAAAAATATCACATGGAAGTCCACAAATTATATATCATACATATTTTTTTAATTGATTACAATAGGGAATCATGGTGGAGATGTACGAGTTTTTATAGAGGTGGAGAAACTCATAGTAGATCCAAAGACATGGGAGAAAGATAAGGAAGATGGACTTTTTTGTACATATTGGATTCTCTAAAATTTGAACCTACCAGACCTAGTTCTCAGAGGAATATAGTTGATGGATGGGGTATTATTGGGGATATTTACCACATGTAACCCATAAGATGTCGAGTGTGAAATTTGAATTACTGAAGTTTTAATGTAAGTAGATGTAGTTCTACAATAGTTTTAAAAAATAGGTGATGCAGGGTGGGAGGCCATCTAATGCATTACTAGAGCTGAATCTCCTGCTCAGGTGCATGATCTGCTGTAGAGGTGTGAGTGTTCTTTGTGTGGGCTATTTGGGATCAAATAAAATGTGGACTATTGGGAGATGAGGATAAAGAATATTTAGGTGATGAGTAGAGGAAGATTATAGGAACATTAAGGGAGGATTTTATAGTAGAATGGTGTGGGTCTCATAGAAATTGGTGAATCAGGGTTAAGGTGTAAGGTTTATGCATCGTCAACCATTGGTTCAAGAAATTAAAAAACTCTTGATTTTTTCATGTGATAAAATATTACATGATGTTAGATGATCTAATATAATTATGTGTTATTTTTTATATTGTTTCTTATCCTGATACATATGTGATGTGTAAATAGTACCTGAAACTTACTTTTTGAACCATTCTTCTTTTGTGAAGTAAGAACTACATCCTTTGTTTCCAACTTGACAATGTATTTTCTGGTCCATACTCTTCTATATTCTATGTTATTTCATCAATCATTGTTTTCCTCCCATTAATGGATTATTTTAAAATCAAGATTTAGAATTGGACTCTATTAGATGAATCTCAATTTGATGGAAGACCCATCGTGAAAAGGTTCTTGTTATATTGCCAATTGTTGTCTATTTCCATTGAAGAGAAGTTCTCCACATTTCAGAATCGGGGTATTCCTAGAGGGGAATACATATATGAATTCTAAAGGCCCTAATCATGTGTATTTAATCATTATATAGAATAGTTTCAATTGGGAATTTAATAACATTACCATCATCCATGATGTAATGTTTTAGCACAGGATGCACTGATTGCGCCACTTCTTGTGTTTTTGGTAATAAATCCTAGAAATCTCATCATAATATTTTCTAATTTTATCTAGTTCATACATTATCAATATCCTAAAATTATCAACTATTATTCATCCATATTTATGAAATTAAATGCTCATTATTTTTGATGTTATAGTTCCACCTATAAATGTAATTGATTACCATAAACTAGTTGGAATAGAGTTTTTCCAATGGAAATATTGCATGCATTTAGATATACTGTGAGTGTATCATCTTATTTAAGGAATCACTATCAACTTATATTTAGGGTCTTCTCTAGTATTTTTTTATTTCCCTATTTTAATATTCAAATTTACCACATTTTTGTGGGTGGTAGGGAGTTCATGTGCTTAAAAAATCGTTAATTCACATTTATTTCCATCAAAAAATTATTGGTAGAGGGATATCCTCGATCACATCTGGTAATTGGGGTAATCCAAATCGTAAAACGATATTCTTATTAAGAATATTCCCGACCACCCTTACCGTGTCACAAGTGAGGGATTCAACCTCTACCTATATCAATATGTAGTCAATACCATCAATGAAAAATAACATTACATTTTCATTATAAAATGACCCCATTAAATGTATTCCCCATACATAAAATATTTTCACATTTTTGATCGATTTATAAAGAACTTTATTTCATTTTCTGATGCTGCAAGTTCATTGATATTGATAATATATTTGAAAAAAGTGTCTTTCATATCAATGGAGTGTGGCCCAAAACGTCAACATTTTATGATTTTGGATAATTTGTAATTATTTATATTGTTCCCTATAGTTGGTGACATGTGACACAATTCATGCACAATTTTTATTTTTTCTTTTGGATAGAATCACCAAATTATTCTATCAAAAACGTTATTAAATTGTAGCTTCACTTCCCAAAAGTAGTGTGTTTCTTTTACTAAAAATCTATTTAGTTAATATTAGGATTTGTATGTTTATATTGATCCCATGGTGATATATTTTTCTATATATGAAAATTATAGTCATTCCATCATGTTTATTTTAAAAAGAGTTTCACTGGTGATGTCAACATCAATGTAGATATTATCATCATGATTAATTATAAGTAGTGGGAGAATTAATATATGAATAGAAAATATTTTCTCAGTCCCCTTGGATTCCTCTATTAAGATATAAAAATACTATATCAATACTATACACTGTATCAGTAGCTATTTGGAATCATTTTTACATAAAAAAATTAAGGGATTCATGGTATATATATACAAATAAACTAGATTAAACATCATATAAGAAGAACATTTCAAAATGATGTAGGACCACTAATAGTTCATTTTATATTGTTCTATATTTAACCTAAGAATCATTTAGTTTGAGAGTAGAATCAGAAAAGTGAAAAAATATGTGTCTAGCTCAATATCATAATATAACTCCAAAATCAATGTTGATGGCATCCACATTATTGTGAAATATCATTCCCATGTTGTGAAATGAAAAAGGATGGGTATCAAGGGTGTACTTTAACATTATTAATTCTTGTAAACAATATATTGTGAACTCGAAAGTAGTATCCTTCAATAAAATGCATGTCAAAGGGTGGGATACATCCACACATTTTTTTATAACGAAATAGAAGGGTAATTCATGGATAAGAATTATTCCTCTTCAATTTACTATTTAGGGCTCAATTACATCCTTTATAAATTTTATCTTTATTATTAAAAAAATCCATTCTAGTATATAAATAATCTTTTTGAGTACAATTCCTCCATGGAAAATAATGTTGAATATATCCATGTTTAAAAATGGGCATTTTTTTAAATCATTTCTGAAGTAATTATAGATATCATAATCATACCAGTACAAATACTTTGTAGACATAAAAAATATAAAATATTAGTTTCCATGAAATACTTCACCGTATCATAGAATATGTGTTTCATGATCATTTTAATGGTCTCTAAAAAAATACACATATTGAATGACATGATTCTATAGGTGATGGTACTGAATGAACATCTGAATGTAGTTTTGTACTAGTCATCTAGGTTGAAATCAATTTTCTTATTTCTTTAATATCATTATTAAAATCAATAGAAATAATGTCAATCTTTTATATCTATAATTTTATCAATGAATTAAAATGTGAATTTATCATGTTGGTTTTTGATAATTAGTTTTCTACAATACAGTCATACTATTCATCTAGTGATGGATTATGTTCTGATAAGTTCACCGTCTTTATTTTTTACACTATGTTATTGTCTTCCTTTGGAACGACCTATAGTGGACTCACCAACATTGTTATATTTATTTAAAAAAGTATTCTACAATATTCATTTTTAGTTCTTCTTTCTTAACCCCACTTGAATTAGTTTGGACATTCTCTATTGGAGATAGCATTTAGGGTTCACATTTTCTTACAATAAAATAAGGCATTTGGATATTGTGAGATTATCCCTTTGATATCATACACTAACTAGAAGATTTTTTTTATATGTATTTTTAGTACATCTCACATCTTTTCATATTGTGTTTTCATTATTTATGAGCTACTGATGACATTTAGTTAAACTATCATCATTGAGAAAGAGTATATGATACTGCACGGGAGAGGTTTCATCTCCAGAATTGATGGATGTATAACTAATGGTATGAATTTAGGGATTAATATCCATTTTCATAGGTTATATATTGTTCAATTACTCATATTAATATTCCAAAATTTTAGATGGAAATAATGTATCAATTACATTCTCGATGGTCATGTAGTCTTTAGTATCTTGGGTGAGAATGTGTATTCATATTCGAAAAATAATCTATTTCATTAGTGGATTTTACAAGGTTGAACACAACTTGGTCCTCAGAAATTCTATATATCAATCTCCTATGATTAAAAAAATAATTTCTTTTTTAGTGGCTATGAATGGTTTACATTTTATAATTAGGACATCTACTGGTTCTTCCATGTCCAAAATGTGGAAGTCTCAATGATAAATGAATTTTCTCACATTGACCAGGACAACCTTAATATGTATTCAAGGATATATCACTGATTAGTAAGATAGTTTATGTTCTAATATTGATGTTTTTATGTTCTCATGTCCCAGATTTAAGAATATAGTCATTACAATTGGTATAGTTCTAGATCCAATGTCACATAGGGCTATCAAGATGTTGCATTATCTTATGTTCCAAGGGATTAAGGAACATAAACAGTCATGCATCTTTGGTCAAAGATTATGATTCATAATGGCATAGTATTATTCATTTATGTTGATGAATCCAAAGTCTTTTATATTCTGTTCTTTTAGGATATTTATTTAGGACCCTTTCATAGGTAAAAGTTATGGAAAATGACCTCTTCAAATTGGGTTTTGATATGAAATTTCATGAACATTTATAAAATTTTCTTATAGTTCCAATCAATATATCCTCATTATGTTCATTCCTGGAATTGGTAATGTGATTTTTATGATGGTGGTGGTACGTATATTACTTCTTTAGATTTCTCTTATGATGGAGTTTGTTCAAGTGTTTTTTATTTCAGATTTATCTCTAAATCTGTTATAGATTTGTATTCATTATCATCCTTTTTAATGAATGTTGAATGTTTCATAGGTTCATCATTCTTCTTTTCTTCTTATATGTAGGGTTTCTAAAAATCAAACACAGTTATTTTATTTATAACCATTATCTTGGATTCCACTTTATTTTTTGTCATTTTATTTATAGATAGTGTACCATGTAATTTATAAGACAATATCAATGTGATTAGACAAATTTGGTGTTCAGGATTTAAATGTGAAACCCATTAATTATTCCTTTCTATCTCATAGGTGTTCATCCTCTAATATTATTTTTTAATTTATCTATTGAAAAGTGTTTCTATTATTTATTTTCTTTGCATTTATTTCTGTTTTGGACATTGGGGAGCCAATTGAATTTTTTTTGGTATCTAGTAGGAAATTATTTTTGGGGAACATAATATTGTGGTTAAGGAACCTAATTCATTGTTGAAAATCAAGGTATTCCTTGTATACTTGGTGGGTTTTTATTACTTCTATATTGTTTGTATCATTGATTATTTTATGGAGGCTATTGAGAATGCCTCTGTAGATAGTGTAGTTGTGGTTACTGGAATTCTGGGATTAGTTAATTGTAATTAAGGTAAGTACATTATTGTCTTTTTAAATCAATTACAACCCTAGAGTCTTCGTATGGTTGTGTTACTATGCACATTTCATAAGATTGTATCTCCATCACAATAGAAGGTGGGGTGGTGGTGTTGTAGTTAGCTTAAAGGATTCCATATTCTTAATAAGGGAATTAACTTATGATACGATACATGTTTTTTCTTATATGTGGTGGATTTACAGATGAGGTGGACCTATATATATTTTCCAATGAAATTTATTGTGTGATACCTTTTCTAGAAGTGGATAAACAAATTTGGTTATTTTTAACAATAACCTTCCTCCAATGGTGAAATCTACCACTATGATGACATCTGGATAGGGGCCTTTGTAGAATGTTTTATACTAAATCTATATATCACGTCCATGAAGTGGACACATTCATTTGAGCTACTTGAAGTTATACCTAGCCTCACATGATACATATACATCTATCTAGGTAATTTTAAGGATGTTATTCGAAATCTGCAAAGTTTTTATATGTGAGAAATAAATATCTAGTAACTTACTGGCTAGGTCATCCCAAGACATGATGAACTCGGAGTATTCGATATTTATCCAATCATTCAATCAGTAATTTAATGAGAATGAGAAGACATGAAATATGATTGCATCTGATGAAACTGTAACGACCCAAAGTTTCATTAATAGAAAATCCCACTTGATCCAGTTAAATGTTTCTTTATGAAAAATGTTTTTTAAGATGTCAACTTCTTTAGTTTTACGTTAAGATTTGTAACCGTTACTTTTTTAGCCGTTGAACATTGATCATCTGAGTAGTATAAATATAAGGCTTTAACGAACCCATTTCTACTCAGACAAAGGAAGCGATGGCCTCATCTAGTAGAATTGCCCCTTACGAAGCCCATTTGTCAGAGCTCGGAAAAGAGGTGGCGTCTTTGGGCTTTTCCCTTGACCAAGCCCAAGGTGAGCTTCATCAAGTCAAGCTCAAACGTGATCGTCTACGGGAAAAGTGGAAGTTGATTGAAATTACAACTCGAGTGATGTTATCCAAGCCACCCCAAGAGTCTGTCACCATCGCACACCTTACCCTTAGGTATTATGCGGCTATTTTAAGGTGTTATGTAACAAATAAGTAGCACCATGTTCATGTACATTATTTTTTTATATAATAATGAATATAATTTCTAGTCATTTTTGATACATTGTAATTAGTTTTTAAAGTACAAATGGTGTTTTTAGTTATTATTTAATTAAAAATTATACTTTATTAAATTAAAGGATTTTTGAATTAAATAATATTTTAATAAAATATTATTATTATTATTACATTAATTTTTATTAAATATAAATGATCTTATAATTTTATGAATGCAATTAAAATTTTTATTAATGTTTGAAAGCCATTTCTGTCAAAACCCGTGAATTTTTTTATAAATGTCGGTTTTTATTTTAAAAGTGAAAATTAACATATTTAGAAAATTATTTAGATAAAATAAATATTATTTTTGGAATCAGGACGTCGAAATTATCCAAGGGTGAATTTTTCATAATTTTCTGAGACAGTCAAATTTTTGGGTAAAAATTAAATACCATTTAAATATATAATGTGTTTTATGACATCATAATGACCCAATGCTGAAGTAATAAAATACCATAATCCTTATGTTCGTCCAATATGTGTTTTATCATTAAAATAATGAGTTTTTGGGTTTGTTGGACTTACTTTTCAAAGCATTAATGGAGCCCTCAAGACTTATTCAACACTTTGCCTTTTTAAATTAATTTCCATGGGAGTGTGACTCACCTCCACATAAGCAACCATAATTTTTTAATAAGTTCTGACCTTGTGCTTGTAAAATATTTTTTTCCTCTTTCCTTTTCCAGAAACCATGGGCAAATACCATGGGATGGTTTGTGGTTTGGATTATTTTAATATAAGGGGTCCCAAACCTAAATAATAAAGAATTCCCTCACCTTTCCTATATAAACCCACCCAAGGTCCCACTTCATCCTCCCTCAAAGCCAGTGGAGTTCGTCCAACCTCTGCCCTACTCTCTCTAGAATCCTCTCAAGGTGCCCCATGCTCCCAATAAGCCTCTCACAAGCCTCTCTCTAGCCTTTGTAAGCACACTTCCATGTAAGGGTTTTTCTTCCTTTCTCATTTTTGTCAATTTTCTTTAAGTTGTATTGTCCTTTTAATTTCAATTATGAATGTTGGGGTATGGTTTCACACCTCTGCCATACTTCAATCTTATTGTTTGAATGATGGGAGACCCATTTCTCTCTCATTAAATTCCTCTCATGTACACCCATTACTATGCCGAAATTCCGAAAGGAACCTTTTTCTCCTCTTTTATATTCAAGCAATACTTTTGTATCATGAATCTAAATTCCCTTTAAATTGTTGGGACATGTATCTATATGACCTAATTACTTTCCATTACATGTAAATATTATGAGGAACCCCTTTCTCACTCATCAACCATTTTTATGAATTCTTATGTCACGCCGTTACGCTGCCGAAATCACACTGATTTTCTAAGCCAATATCATTGTGTAGTGAATATAATGCCCATTTCTCCATCAAGGGTATTCACCTTTATGAACATTTAATTATTGATTATAAAGTTTCATGTATGAATTCCTCATTCCTTTATCATGGAATAAATGATTATGTTTTATGAATCCATGTTTTATGATCCATGTGGAACACTTATGCATGAAATGAAATGTTTAAGAAGGGTGCACCCTTTATAGCACTCCAATGCATTGGGTAAAGTATAGTATCATGATACGTCATGTGCAATGAGTGTTGAATCATTCTAATTCAAGTGCAACAAGGGTTTACTCATGCTTCAAGTGCAATGAGGGTTTACTCATGCTCCATGTGCAATGAGCCTTGGCTCATGCTAATTCAATGTTAAGTGTTGTTGCCACATTTCCATGTTATGGTTATCATGATTTATCATGCCTTTATGTTCATGTTACTCTAATGCTCTATTTATGTTCCTATTGCCTAACATGTATTGTACTCCTCATGTTATTCATTGTGTACTCCCTTACTGGGCTTTATAGCTCACCCTTTTCTTATGCATGTCCTCAGGTTATCCCATGCAATGCTAAGTACGAAGGAATGTAGTGGTCATGTAAAGGAAGTTTTCAATAAAGATGATGTATTTATAGTTTATAGTTTTTATGTAATGATCCTAATCCCCAAAGACACTAAAACTTTCGATCTTCTTTGTTGTATCAAGTGAAGTTTTATGTATTAAAGCATGCTTAAGTTGTAATAAAAAGCAGGGTTGTCATAGTTGGTATCAATGGATAGGTTTAGTTATTTTTGGGATTAGGAAACCCTAGTAAAGCCTTATATACAAGACTAAGCATAATAAAAACATCCCTATGTTTTGGTAAATACTAAGTAAGTGGTTTATCAATCAAATACATCCCTGTTTGGATACGAGCAGGTAGAGGCGGCTCTGGCACATATGTATCCTAGGGGTAAAACCCGAAAACACCGCTTTGAGCTAGACTCGAACGGGAACTGGTGCACGCCAACGGGCCTTGCTGCACTCTTGGTTACGACACTCCCAAGGGATATGTTTTGATAAATTCACAATCTTAGTATGAACCCTTATTAAGGGAAAAATGCCCCTAAGAATATATGTTAGAAGGAAGATCATGAAAAGCCTGGATTGAATCCTATAGACTCATGAGTTAAAGAGATTAAAGTTTATTTATAAGTCATCAACTTTTGTCTTTGGATTACCCTTTATGTGTTACCCCTAACTTTCCTTTTATTCCAGCCAATGGATGGTAATAAGAGAACTCGGGATAAGAACCGTTGTGAAGATCAAAGTGATGATTGTACTAATGAGATGCCCAATCCAATGGGAGCAGGAATCGCGAATTTTGTCACGCTTCTCTCTCAGCTAACTCAAGTTTTGAATAGAAACACGGGTCAAGTGGAACGTTCAACCCCCCCTAAGAAAGAACAAGTCGCTATCAAGAGCTTCATGAGACAAAGGCCTCCTACTTTTAGTGGATCATCTGATCCCATGATCGCTGAGCAATGGATCAACTCCATTGAAAAGATATTATCTATCCTTCAATGTTCCGAACAAGAGAAGGTTCTCCTAGCGGCTTATCGTATGGAGGGTGAAGCTGATCAATGGTGGACGTTGATCAAAAATACGAAGCTTGAGGAGGAGATCGAGGCATTGGAATGGAAGGAATTCCAGAAGATGTTTTTCGATAAATATTTTCCGCGCACTCTCCGTCTTAAGATGGAAAGGGACTTCCTTTCCCTCAAGAAGAAAGATGAAGGATTTGTGGGAGCGTATGAGGCAAACATCACAAGGCTTGATCGATACGCTTCCAGCTTTGTCGTTACCCCCGAATGCAAGGTTGACCGATTCTTTGGTGGGTTGAAGCCTAGCTTGCGGAAACCATTAGCGATCCGTGACATCAACAGTTATGAGGAAATCGTCCGATGTGCCCTCAAGGTTGAAATGGAGATCGGAGAATCACAGGGGTATCATGGGGACAAGAAACGTAAGGTGGACTTCAATGCTTGTGGTCCGATTGATAAATCCAACGGCGCTAAGAAGTTCCAGCAGCCCACTTTCCAAAAGTGTTGAAAGAAGCACCCTGGAAATTGCCTTAGGGGGACAAGAAACTTCTTCAAGTGTGGAAGAGAAGGGCACCTAGCTGTTAAATGTCAGCAAGAAGGACCCACGACTACGATAGAGGACAGGAACGATTTGTTCAAACCTCAACGCGTTGTTCAATGCAACAAATGCAAAGAACCAGGTCATTTTTCAAATCAGTGCCCTAATACAAGGGTTATCGGAGGCAACCAGCAACCTCCAAGACAGCAAGGAAGAACTTTTTCCATCACTTCTGCCGAAGTGAACCCCGACAACAAAGTGGTAACAGGTACGGTAGTTATTCATTCAAGAATAGTGAACGTACTTTTTGATTCAGGTTCTACGCATTCTTTTATATCTTGAATGTTTAGTAGAACAATCCCAGCACCACCACAAATCCTGGAAGTAAAGATGTCGGTGAGTACGGAAAATGGGGAAATCATTGCATCCCATGAATATAAGTCCTCCCCTGTTATAATCTGTGGATTGAATTTCCCGGCGAACCTCATCATACTCCCTTTGGTTTAATTTGATGAAATTCATGGGATGGATTGGATTTCATTATATAGAGCCAACATAAATTGTCGGGAGAGGGAAATCACACTCCATATGGAGAATCGACCCCCGATTCTTTACAAGTGTCAGGAGGAAGATGAATATCATGTAGCTCCATCATCTCAAGCATGGATATTTCTGCCTTATGAGCATGCATATCTGGCTCAGATTATTGAGTCCGCAGAAGAAACCACCCTTGAAGAAATGCCTATTGTGAGGGAATTCGCGGAAGTATTTCCCAAGGAACTTCCTGGTCTTCCTCCAAGAAGAGATGTTGAGTTCTCAATTGAACATATACCTGGGGCGCTACCAATATCCAAGACTCCATATAGAATGGCTGTTGTTGAGCTTGAAGAGCTGAAGAAACAACTACATGAGAATCTGGATAAAGGGTTTATACGCCCAAGTGCAACACCATGTGGTGCACCAGTCCTCTTCATCAAGAAGAAGGATGGGTCAATGTGGCTTTTCATCGATTATCGTGAACTTAACAAAATCTTGATAAAGAACAAGTATCCTCTCCCATGAATCGATGACTTTTTTGATCAGCTGCGTGGAGCAAAATACTTCTCCAAGGTGGACTTGCGGTTGGGATATTATCAAGTAAGGGTGAAGAAGGAAGATATCCCCATGACTGCTTTTCGTACAAGGTACGGGCACTATGAATTCATAGTAATTCCTTTCGGACTCACCAATGCTCCAGCAATATTCATGGACTTGATGAATAGTGTCTTTAGAGATTACCTAGACAAATTTGTGGTAGTCTTTATAGATGATATTCTAATATACTCCAAAACCAAGGAGGACCATGAGGAGCATTTAAGAACTGTACTGGAGACTTTGCACAAGGAGAAGCTCTATGCCAAGTACAGCAAGTGTGAGTTCTGGTTAAAGGAGGTCTCATTCTTGGGTCATATCATCAGAAGCAATGGGATATCTGTGGACCCCGCCAAAATAGATGCAATTGAGGGATGGCCGAGGCCAACATCAGTAACTGATATCCATAGCTTCTTGGGGTTAACTGGATATTATCGAAAATTTGTGAGAAATTTCTCACAATTGTCCAACCCTATTACAAATCTAACTCTAAAGGGAGTAAAGTTTGCTTGGAGTGATGAATGCGAAGAAAGCTTCAAGGTGTTGAAAAGGAGGCTTATCACTGCACCCGTGATCACTTTACCCATAAGTGGGGAGCTTTTTGTGGTATTCAGTGATGCTTCAAAGAAGGTCTTAGGATGTGTGATGATGCAGAATGATAAAGTGATATCCTATGCCTTAAGGCAGTTGAAAATCCATGAGAGAAACTATCCAACGCATGATCTGGAGTTGGAGGCGGTGATCTTTGCCTTGAAAATTTGGTAGCATTATCTGTATGGAGAGAAACGTGAGATATATACTGACCAAAAGAGTCTTAAATATATATTCACACAGAAAGAGCTTAATATGCGCCAGAGAAGATGGATAGAGCTCATCAAGGATTCTGACTGTTCAATACATTACCACCCTGGGAAAGCGAACAAGGTGCAGATGCCCTAAGTATAAAGGATCCAGCGATTCTATCAATGATGAGAATTGAGAAGGATCCAATCTTCTTAGACTTAATGAAGATGGGTGTGGGAATCATAAATAAGGGAACATAATCAATCCTTTAACAAATTATTGCTCAACCATCTCTTTTGGAAAGGTTAAAGGATGCTCAGAAGGATGATGCGGGAATCCAAGAAAAAGTGGAAGCTATCAAAAAGGGAAGATCTTTAGAGTTTAATGTTAATTAAGAATGAATTGTGCGTTTTGGGAAAAGACTATATGTTCCATCAAGTACGGAGCTGAAGAAGGAACTTTTGGATGATGCACATAGTTCAAATTTCTCTATTCTCCCAGGGAGATCAAAGATGTATCGAGATCTCCGAGAAAACTTTTGGTGGGATAATATGAATAAGGAGATCGCTGAATATACATCAATGTTCCTGGTGTGTGAGAAAGTGAAGGCAGAGAGGCAGAAGTCTAATGGGATGATGCAACCATTGCCCATACCAGAATGGAAATGGGAGAACATCACCATGGACTTTGTCACCGGACTTCCAAGGAAATCCAAAGGCAACAATGAAATCTGGGTTGTTGTGGATCGTCTTACAAAGACTGCACACTTCATTGCTATTCGAGAGGATTTCTCTTTGGATCAACTGGCACAGATATATATCAGGGATGTGGTACGGTTGCATGGAGTACCACTATCTATTTTTTCAGACCGAGATCCAAGATTTACCTCTATGTTTTGGAAGTGTCTTCAACATGATCTGAATACTGAACTGAACTTCAGTACGGCCTATCATCCTCAAATTGATGGCCAATCCGAGCGGACTATCCAAACACTTGAGGATATGTTGAGAGCGTGCTCAATGAACATTAAAGGAGGATGGGATCAACATATTCCTCTGGTTGAGTTCTCTTATAATAATAGTTTCCACTCGAGCATCCAAATGGCACCGTATGAAGCCCTGTATGGGAAAAGGTGTAGAACACCGACATGTTGGGACGAGGTCGGTGAACGTAAGCTGCTTGGACCATAAATGGTCGAAGAAATGGTGGAGAAGGTGAAAACCATTCAGAATCATATCAAGGCAGCCCAAAGTCGACAGAAGAGTTATGCAGATAATCATCGATGAGACCTTGAGTTTAAAGTCGGAGACATGGTGTTTTTACGCATATCTCCGTGGAAGAAGGTCATGAGGTTTGGAAAGAGAGGGAAGTTAAGTCCAAGGTACATCGGCCCCTTCGAGAATCTTGATCGTGTTGGGGCTGTGGCCTATCGACTAGCACTTCCACCTACTATGTCCAAGGTGCATGATTTCTTTCATGTATCCCTCTTAAGGAAGTACATACCGGACCCTTCACATGTACTCTCTTTTGAGGTGGTACAATTGGAAGATGATCTTTCTTATGAGGAGCAACCAGTGAAGATTTTAGATCGTAGAGAAAAAGTTCTACGAAATAAGACAATGCCCCTCGTCAAGGTGTTGTGGAGAAACCATAAGTTTGAAGAAGCAATTTGGGAGTCGAAGGATATGATGAAGCTGAGTTACCCACATTTGTTTTAGTGTGGGAAAAGGAAAATTTCGAGGGCGAAATTTTTTAAGGGTGGAATATTGTAACGACCCAAAGTTTCATTAATAGAAAATACCTCTTGATCTAGTTAAATGTTTCTTTATGAAAAATGTTTTTCTAAGATGTCAGCTTCTTTAGTTTTATGTTAAGATTTGTGACCGTTACTTTTATAGCCATTGAACAGTGATCATCTGAGTAGTATAAATATAAGGCTTTAACGAACCCATTTTTACTCAGATAAAGGAAGCGATGGGCTCATCCATTAGAATTTCCCCTTACGAAGCCCATTTGTCAGAGCTCGGAAAAGAGGTGGCGTCTTTGGGCTTTTCCCTTGACCAAGCCCAAGCTGAGCTTCCTCAAGTCAAGCTCGGACGTGATCGTCTACGGGAAAACTAGAATTTGATTGAAATTACAACTCGAACGATGTTATCCGAGCCACCCCAAGAGTCTGTCACCATCGCACACCTTACCCTTAGGTATTATGCGGCTATTTTAAGGGGTTATGTAACAAATAAGTAGCACCATGTTCATGTACATTATTTTTGTATATAATAATGGATATAATTTCATGTCTTTTTTGATACATTGTAATTATTTTTTAAAGTACAAATGGTGTTTTTAGATATTATTTAATTAAGAATTATATTTTATTAAATTAAAGGATTTTTTAATTAAATAATATTTTAATAAAATATTATTATTAATATTACATTAATTTTTATTAAATATAAATTATCTTATAATTTTATGAATGCAATTAAAAATTTTATTAAGGATTGAAAGCCATTTCTGTCAAAACCCGTGAATTTTTTTATAAATGTCGGTTTTTATTTTAAAAGTGAAAATTCACATATTTAAAAAATTATTTAGATAAAATAAATATTATTTTTGGAATCAGGATGTCAAAATTATCCAACGGTGAATTTTTCATAATTTTCTGAGACAGTCAAATTTTTGGGTAAAAATTATATATCATTTAAATATATAATGTGTTTTATGACATCATAATGACCCAATTGTGATGTAATAAAATACCATAATCCTTATTTCCGGCCAATATGGGTTTTATCATTAAAATAATGAGTTTTTGGGTTTGTTTGACTAACTTTTCAAAGCATTAATGGAGCCCTCAAGACTTATTCAACACTTTGCCTTTTTAAATTAATTTCCATGGGAGTGTGACTCACCTCCACATAAGCAACCCAAATTTTTTAATACGTTCGGACCTTGGCCTTGTAAAATATTGTTTTCCTCTTTCCTTTTCCAGAAACCATGGGAAAATACCATGGGATGGTTTGTGGTTTGGATTATTTTAATATAAGGGGTCCCAAACCTAAATAATAATGAATTCCCTCACCTTTCCTATATAAACCCACCCAAGCTCCCACTTCCTCCTCACTAAAAGCCATTGGAGTTCGTCCAACCTCTGCCCTACTATCTCTATAATCCTCTCAAGGTGCCCCATTTTCCCAATAAGCCTCTCACAAGCCTCTCTCTAGCCTTTGGAAGCACACTTCCATGTAAGGTTTTTTCTTCCTTTCTCATTTTTGTCAATTTTCATTAAGTTGTATTGTCCTTTTAATTTCAATTATGAATGTTGGGGTATGGTTTCACACCTCTCCCATACTGCCCTCTTATTGTTTGAATTATGGGAGACCCCTTTCTCTCTCATTTAATTCCTCCCATGTACTTCTTTTACTATGCCGAAATTCCGAATGGAAAATTTTTTCTCCTCTTTTATATTCAAGCAATACTTTTGTATCATGAATCTAAATTCCTTTTCAATTGTTGGGACATGTATCTATATGTCCTCCTTAATGTCCATTACATTTAAATATGATGAGGAACCACTTTCTCACTCATCAACCATTTTTATGAATTCTTATGTCACGCCGTTACGCTGCCGAAATCACACCGATTTTCTAAGCCAATATCATTGTGTATTGAATACAATGGCCATTTCTCCATCAAGGGTATTCACCTTTATGAACATTTACTTATTGATTATAATGTTTCATGTATGAATTCCACATTCCTTTATCATGGAATAAATGATTATGTTTTATGAATCCATGTTTTATGATCCATGTGGCACACTTATGCATGAAATGAAATGTTTAAGAAGGGTGCGCCCTTTATAGCGCTCCAATGCATTGGGAAAGTATAGTATCATGATACTTCATGTGAAATGAGTGTTGACTCATGCTAATTCAAGTGAAACGAGGGTTTACTATTTCTTCAAGTGCAATGAGGGTTTACTCATGCTCCATGTGCAATGAGCTTTGGCTCATGCTAATTCAATGTTAAGTGTTGTTGCCACATTTCCATGTTATGGTTATCATGCTTTATCATGCCTTTATGTTCATGTTACTCTAATGCTCTATTGATGTTCCTATTGCCTAACATGTATTGTACTCCTCATGTTATTCATTGTGTACTCCCTTACTGGGCTTTATAGCTCACCCTTTTTATGCATGTCCTCAGGTTATCCCATGCAATGCTAAGTATGAAGGAATGTAGTGGTCATGTAAAGAAAGTTTTCAATAAAGATGATGTTTTTCATGTTTAAAGTTTTTATGTAATGATCCTAAGCCCCAAATACACTAAACATCTCGATCTTCTTTGTTGTATCAAGTGAAGTTTTATGTAATAAACCATTCTTAAGTTATAATAAAAAGCACGGTTGTCATAGAAACTCTATGATTGTGAAAGGTATTAGAATAATCTAGGAAATTAGAGATATTCTCATGAGGAACTTCACTCTGAATTCCATTGAATTTCCCCACATTCTCGATCATGATTATAAGTCCAAGTTTTTTTCTGAATGATTTAGGCTAGATAGGAGGGTAGAAAATGCATGGTGTAACATCAATAATCGACAATGACAAGTAATCCATGATGTTTCACTCATGTTGTAAGGGTACCTCTCATTGATGTTTAGGTGAAAATATTTCATGTTTATAAGGTTGGACCATAATGATTGATACAATCATCCATATTTATACGATGAAATCAAGTAATATATATTTTGATCTCATGAATAATAGTGGATGTTATTGTGCATTATTTCTTATTCAATAAGTTATGGGGCCCCGATGCATGCACTAGGATGTAGATGAAGAATGACGTGGTAGAATTCAAAAAAAATAATTAAATTGAAGAGAGATGGGAGATGGTTGAGGTTATACATAGTTCACGATGAAGGTTCATGTGTTTGAGACGTATCATGAATCCCAAAAGAAAACTAAATTTTTAAGAACACACATGCCAATTTTTATTTAGACAGGAAATGATCAAATTATAAATTCTATTGTCCCAAACTACATTGGGAATAAAGGCACAGTAATGTGGTAGTTCGTGGGAAACCCCATGGGTAACATAGGACAATAGTGAACTGGTGAATTTGAACCCTTTGTGCATGATTCCCCATGAATTGATATGGGTTTGGGATTCAATTAAATAAAATGAGATTTGCTTCCAGATTTAGGAAGCAGATAGAGATCAGGTGAAATTTCTTTGGTTCAGGTAAAATGATAATCTGGGGGATAACATGGGATTTTTCATGGCATAGGCTGTGAAGTGGGGTATTGTTAAATAATTAATTATTGTCAAAATAATTATATATATATATATATATATATAATTTTAAGATATTATTTAGTCTAGATAGATCTAAATATAAATATTCTTTAATTTTATCATCTTTGGAAGAACTTGTAATACAATAATGATCATATCATGTTCATCTATAATCTGGTCAGGTTCAATAATTTAAAAATTCCATGTTCAGGGTTCTATAAAAATAAAAATAAAATTGTTTGTCAACCTGGTTACAATCATTAGGGATACCATGTTTCATTTTATAGATTCATTATGTTCATAATAACCCTTACTCTAAAATATTACCAAAACTATTTTGTCCAGCGATGAAAGTGTCGACCAAATGAGGATATAAAATAAAAGGCAATCTGGGAAGTATAATGAAACAATTTAAATAAATTAGTTCACATCTATAGATACAAAGTCTTTACATACATGGATATTAAATAATTTTAGATGAATATTCAACACATTACAAAAGAACATAGATGAGAACCGTAATAGTTTTGTTTCCTTTGTATCATGGAACACATTATTCGAGCATAGTGAATGATATTCAATATCTCCCACAAATATCTACAAAATTTATAATACTATGTAAATAATTTATTCATAACATGGGGAAGAGACATATATAAAAGGATGAGATATTATTACCATTAAGGGTTAATATAGGTGAAACGTAAAAATAAAATAAGTATATGGGTATGGGAACATGAAAATAACATTGTAAAATTGTTCTATGAATATCAAAGAACACAAATATCAATTATGGAATAATGAATGGAAGGTCATAAGACATGAATCATAATAGAATCATGATAATAATACATTTTAGAATAATGTAGGAATAATACCTGGGAATATATAATACCTATAAGCATATAAAATACTTCTGTAAAAGTTAAGGGTCAATGCCAGAACTTATCAAAGAACTTTATGGAGGCTAAACCTGCTGAATGGAAACACCACCATACCCAGTTACAACCGCTTCAATATTGTGGGATGAGTTCACTCCCCAGACCATATTAATATTCAAGCACCACTCCCAATACCATCTTAGTAGTCAATGATCACTCCCTATACTATCTTAGCAGAAAAAGTCTTTTATTGAACCGGGTTCACTCCCTATCCTAGATATTTCTATCTCTTGAGATATAATTCATGACCTAATTAATTAGAGGGAAATATATAACCCACTTCTGAAAAAATGAAATCATAAAAATGTGTTCCATAGGATCATAAACATTCATTTTATCAAGACTCATAACAATATTTTGGGTTTCATTAAGATTATATGATAACACATGAAAAGAAATGGGAATAATTTATATTTAATCATATCATAAACAATAGAATGGAGAAATTTTTATTAATCATTGAAAATAATGTGAAACGATCTAGGTTACATAATAATATTATCATATTATATCCCTTAAAAGATAAATGGGTTTTGTAAACATATTGGCATATTAATCACAAACCATTAAAACAAAGTATAATAATGTTTCCTTGGATCTTGTCCCTAGTAAATTATAAATTTTAAAATATTATATCATCATAGATGTAGAAGAAATATGAAATATCACTTGGATCATTTCATAATGTAAATATCCTTTCTTTGAAACTAAAATTTTAAAACATAAAATACATTAAAAATTATTTCCATTGAAAAAACACTTGAAAAAAATATTCATTAATACATAAAAATAAATGTAAACATACCTTGAGAAAAATAACTATTTCAATTTTATAGAAATATATTCTAGAACATAGAATCCTTTAAATAAAATTTTCTTTGAAAATAAATTTGAAATAATTTAAAAGACGCTTTAAATTCATTGAAATCATTTTTCATAATAATATTTTAGAAACATATAATGGAATAATTAAAAATTATATAAAACACATCATAAAAAATTATTTCAAAAAAATCATTGAAATTTTCGTTTCAATCATATAACTGAATTTTGGAGAATCATTTACCACACTTTATGGACAAAATACCATTTGGAAAACCATTTTCTAAGAAAATATCAGTTAATTAAATAAATAATGTTTAAAAATAATTTGATAAAAATTTTAAAATATTTCTCACTTTTAATATATCTTTCATTTAAAATTATAAAAATAAATTTAAACCCTTATTTGTAAACATTTTTAGGGAACATGATTTTTGAATAAAACAGATTTCCGACCGAAGATAGATATAAAGTCAAATTTTCTTAAAAACATTCCCTTCGTTATCTTAGGTATTATAGGGTTGAGAAATTTTACTATTAATATAATATATATTTATTAAATATATTAGAAGAAAATTCAAGTTAATTATAGATATATGGATCAAAATATTTGATCAATTAAAGTATAATCATTAAGAATCTAGATAAATGATGACATTGTAGCAATAATATATTACCACCTTTCCAAAATTCAATTCAAATACACATGAAAAAATAATATAAAATTAATCTTAAAATAACAAGAATATAAGTAAACACATGAAATAAATTTTAAATATGGGATTTGATGCGCCTCGTAAGAGAATATAGCTACATAACAAAATATATTTCTCGTAGAAGAAAAATTCAGAAGAAATTATTATACCGAATTGGTAAATATAGAACTGTAAAACCCCATGAAATAGATATCATATAATATATATTTAAATACAAATAAATATAAATTTAATATTAATATAACCTATTCATGTGAAGTACATGCACTATAAAAATTATGTGGTGCCAAAGGCATGAATCTCACATATATAAATATGAGAAATGAAATTATCTTACCTTATGTCTTGAATTTCCACATACAGATTATAAAATAATGTCTAATATATATAAATTAATTATTAAATCACTATATAACCATATTATTGTATATAACACATTATATGATTTTATTATGAATTTATATTAATCGTTTATTTAGAAATTAATGACAAATAATCATTTCTGGTAATAACATCTCTGTTTTTCATATAAGTTTTTACTTGTTAATCACGGCCATATTACCCAGATCATTATTTAATTATTTAAATAATGTAAAAATATTCAATAAATATTTTATATATTAATTTTATTAATATTTATAATAATTTATAGTAGACAAAAATATGAATTTAAATTAACCATTCATTAAGATGGTAGGTTGTACTTACACATGAATGTTGTTTACATTTCATTGTCATATTCATTAGGGAATAAATGTAAGTTTTACATGTATAATATAATTATTTGAGAATTATTATGTCATTTATATCGCTTATGTTTTCCACCCCATCCTTAATACATTCTATGTAATGAATGAACAAACCACATCGCTTTGAGGTGGTGATATTCCACACATCAACAAATGATGTTATCATATTCCCACAATGGAGAATTCATGATGGAATGTTCTATATAAATGTTCATGAATAATTAAGAAAACAGACGTATAAAATACATCTTATAAAACCAGTATTTCCATCATTATTCCAATCATTGAGAGGTTTTAATGGAAGAACCAATGACATCATTGGGTAAGGTGGTAGTCTGCCATACACCCAAATGATGACTGTCTATCCCATTTAATGGAAGGGTGTGTGACTATAGGTAATATCATTTATATAAAAATATATCAGTATATTCTTAATAATAATTTTTTTTTGTAACTAATAACAATAAATTAAGGGGTGGAGAAAGAAGTAAAAAAAAGTTCCAATTTAAGTATATTACATTGGTTTTGGGTAACTTATTTTGGATTGATAAAAGGACACAATTTGTTATATATCATAAAGAATAAATGATTCTAGGAATAATAATGGGAATTTTGGAGCATATTTTTCATGTTTTGGATGAGAAAATTGTATTTAACGGTGTGAATAATTAAGGATTTGAGTGCCCATTTATAGATGATAAGGAGTGGTATTCTTGTAGATATGAAAAGAAAAATAGTTTTGAGGGGTCTCTCTTACATAATGATACAAAAATAAGGGACCGTATAATAGAAAAGAGATCATGGTGAAGAAGCTGGGTAGAATCAGTTCCAAGAATAGTCTATATATTTCTTAAGGCCTATGGGTCATGTAATCTAAAATCCTACAGGCATTGTAATGGTTTACCCTCATTCCATGGAAGAGGTTATCAAAAATCAATAAAAAATAATTCCTTTTCTCCTTTTGGGCTAATGTATTTTGGACTGGGTTCTACGTTATTTTTTACCCTTTTGTTAACTTGTAACCACTATGTAAACACATTTTAATCATAATCATTTTAATTAAATTTAATTACACTAAAAAATGTTATTAAAAAACTAATTAGAAACTAATTGAAATCATACATTTATTTCCTTCAAAATATGGAATCCATGTTTCCAAAATACAATCATACATATTTTATAAATTTATTTGAAATTAATCCCACATATCGGATAAGACAAATAGGTTTTAAAGTGAAAATGTTAAGAATTTTTAAATGATTTTATATATAATTTCCATGTGAAATTTGATCTAATTATGTATATTGTATTAATTGATATATAATATATCTTTATATAATTTAAAACAAATTTATCATATAATTTATCTATATAAATAAATATTATGAATATATAGTTTTTAATTAAAATCCATGGTTTCTCACTATTCATCAACAGAATAAAACCACTCAGAAAAATAGAAAAAACACATCCAATGTTTATTTTGATATTCATATTTAACAAAAATAATGTTTTTTTGAAATAAAAAATGTAAAATATTAAATATTTTTTTGGAAAATAAGTCTTTCATCAAAATGAATAAAAAATAATTGTAGAAGTATATCTTTTTGGCCTAAACATTGATTTTTTATTAATTTATGACTATAAAAAATATTGGATAAATATGCAAACATTTTTTTTAATTTATAATATATAAATTTCATTATATATTATATTAATACATAGTAATTTATTTTATTAAGACAAAATTTCATTTTTGGAATAAAATAGTTAAATGCACTTCCTTAATATTCAATTAGATATCATTTTAATTTATAATTAATTAAATAACAAATAAATAATTCTATATACATTTGTAATCCATTTTCCAAATTTTATTTATTCTTATTTGTAACTTCAACTCCAACAAATATGTGAACATAATAATAATATTCGTTATATTATTAATCATATATTCTAATTCAATATAAATCAGTGTTGTGTATACCATAATCTAATGAAGGAACTCAGAAGTTTTTGTAACACAAGCCAAACATGGTGTTAGTACTGCCAAACGATAATCTATGTTTTGCAAATATATCAAGATTATCATGGTATTGTGTGTAATGAAATATTTAATTAGTCGATATTGAAATTAATGAAATCAATGAATCATAATATATTATAAAAAATCAATTCATAAAAACATGGGATGTTTCATTTTATCCCCAATAAAATTAATTTCTCCCTCGAAATTTGTCCTGGTTATCAGTTTTTTATACACGAAAGTTTCTTTTATAGAAACAATCATAAAAAATGAATTCTAAAACATTCTTTAAGATGGTATTTTGGTAACATATTTTTTTCCCAAAGATACTCATTACTAGGTTTCCTCATATGAGAACGTCGGTGGAAAGTGAAAACAAGGACATGGATGATAAATATTACTATGAAACCCAGATAGAGAGTGATAGAGAACATGTTTTGGTGAAATATAATTATCTCAAATCCATAAACCATAGAGTCTTGAAAAAGTTCGTTGATATAATAAAATCTGATGATAACATGAGATCATTTTATATCAAGATACCTTTCTTAAAGATGATGAATTTTCTTGAAAAGTTATATTTAGTTTACTTCTGCATAATCTCCCCCTTTGTTGTTCCATGATCAATTTCCAATAATTATTTAATTCAAATAAATGAAAGTATTGTTTTCATTATTAAGTAATTATATCATCATGATATCCATAAATATATTGATAGGTCATTCCATCCCTCTTTATCCAATGAAAACTACTAGTAAATACTATTTAATATTCATAAATACTCAAATAATGAGATAATACATTAATCTCCAAAACCTCATCTATGTTTTAACATAATACATTCCATCAATAGTTATCCATATTACCCTCCAAAAATATGGTATTAATAAAATATAATGAACTTCACTAAATTCATCAAAATTAGTATATCACTGATCCCACTAAATAGAAAAAACTATCTCTTGGTTTCTCACATTCCAAAACACATCAATACATTTATAATTTAATCTATAGAAACATGCTAACAACCTGAATTTCCATATATCAATATTTAAAAAATACATGCTTACCTGTTCGAAATATCATTAAAAATATTGTTATCTCCATCCATGATAGAACAAACCACTTTTTCAGCAAATCCATTATCTGTCATGTGGTCATAAATTCTATCTAATTTTTTTTACCTATGTCAATCATCACTTTATCCATAATAAACACCACTTTCTCTACATTCATACCATATTAAGGGAAACCATCCATTAATCAAAATATCACACATCCATTAATTATTTAATATATTTCATCAACTCCATTAAATATATTTATTATAAATACTTAATGGAAAACATATCATTCATGATTTTTATATAAAAATAATTGAATTCCAATACATATAAACTTCAATAATCCATAATCATTCATAAACCATTACTTATGATTAATCATATTATTCCATAAAACCCTATTCTAAAAATATAAAATATGAACCGTGTCATTAGGTTCTTTATAATAATTTTAATAATTCTTATTTTGTTTAATGCAATCAATAATGTTAGAATGTACCATCCCATACAAATTTCATTCACGATATCTTTATCTTTTGAAGTATAACTAGTATTCATACCATATTCTTAATTCCCTTCATGATATTCCCCCTTGCGGTATCTATTTTCAAAATGGGAATACATTCCACATCTAAATCATTTAATGTTAACCCATTTCTTTTTGTTCCTTCCATTGACTGAAAGTAGAACTCATACTGTGAGGAACACATGTCATAGAAGAAAACCATATAATAATGAAAATCTATTATAGTATTTCTTGGTTATTGATCATTTTTTTAAAATATGTCACCTTTGGTTTATCCTAGGATATTAAAAGGGAAATTCTATTTAAATATTTCTTGAGGGTTCATAATGTGTTTATTTAATAACAATGAATATTCCACACGAGTGTCATACCTGGTTTATTGGAAGGCTTGTTATTGTGAAATAGTTCACGATAGAGTCTAGATCAAAAAATTATGGGGTGTTACTCCTATATAAAGTTATTCCACAACTATTTAAACATGTAGTATCTATAAAGATATATATTTATAGAAATCCACTTCCTCTATGCTTTACCAAAATTCTTGTAAATTTTCCCAAATAATGACTAATTATTAGTCTAATCCATAGAGACATCCCTAAACATATCCTTAGAAGTATAACTTAGGATTTCACAAATGTTTCATCATCCTAGATTTCAAAGGATTACTTTTAAATTCCACTGATGAAAAATATAGAGACCATCGATTATCATACATGGATATTAAAACTTCTTAGAATATTATTCTACACATTACAAAAGTACATGCTCGAGGATCATTATATTTTCCTGTGTTTGGAAACAGGGAACACATTCTTATAACTTGGTAAACTATGTTCAATGTTTCCCAAAAAAATATTACCATATAATAATCCAACATAATAGAATTATTATTAAACCAGGGAAAGGAAACATAAAAAATAGAGATATTAGATGGTCAGTATGAGTAAATAAAGGAGATACATATGAATAACCTAAGAATAAAGATATTAAAACATGAGAATAACATTCGAAAATAATACCCTAGACATCAATGAACATAAACATGAATCATGGAATAAAGATTTAAATTTTTTAAGTCATGAAACATAAGGGAATCAAGATAATAATCCATGAAAACATAACATAGGAATAATAAATGGAATTGTGTCAGACACATACGCATATAAAATAATTTATTATAAGTCAATGATCATTTACAGAATATATTAGGGATTTTCGTGGAGGCATATCTACTAGGAGGGACACAACACCTTCTCTATTCATAGTGTGTTCTTTATAATGTAATGGGTTCACTCACCAAAAAATCATAGTAGTAAAGGTTTAATCCAAAAACTATCTTAGTATTCCAAGTTCTCTCTTAATAACATGTTAGTGGAAAATCCCATTATTGAACCGAGTTCACTTATCATTACAACCCAATATATATCTTCAGTTTTGAATCATTACCTAATCAAATAGATGTAAATATAGGACCCATCATCCACATAATAAAATCGTACATATATGCTCCACAATATAATAAACATTCATCATATCATGACACAAAAAAAGTGATTATATTTTTTAAATCATAGCATAACCCATGAAATGAAAAGGTTATCATAGAAATATCTCCATACCATAAAATATAACAAGAATACAAGATTAATAATAATAAAATAACCAATAAAAATATGAAGGTTTCATATTCAGTTTATCAGGGAATAACAATTTGAAGAGAAATAGGTTATATAAAAAACTTTTTTTCATAATCATAACCGATCCAAATAATGAACAAGAATTGTGTCCTAGGATTATATCCTTATTAAATAATAATCTTTATCAAAGTATATCATCATAGATATATATGGATATTAAATATCACTGGGATTATTTCTTAAGGGAAATTTCCTTTCGTTGAAAATAGGTATTTAAATCATAATATATTTTCAAAAAATCATTCTTAGAAATCAAATTTGAAGACATATGAATTAAGAATAGAAAATAATTTATAACATATATTGAAGAAAATATATCTTTTTATTTTAAAAATGAATTTTAGAAAATTAAAAAATTGAAACACATTTTTTTAATATAACATTGAATAAATATAAACGAATATTTCAAATCCATGAAATCCTTTTGGTTGAAAATATCCAATTGAAAACCAATAAAGGAAGGTTTTAAAATCACATAAAACAAATTTAATAAAAAATAGTTTAGAATACATTTTTATTGAAAATAGAATTGAAAACATATAAATGAAGCATGAAAATCAATTAAAACCCTTCTAAAATATAAATGAATTTTAAAACCTCTTTATTTGTATATATCATTGACCACATGAATTGAAAGAATGATTTTTTAAATTTTTTTAAAATGTAATACACTTTAAAAAACATGTTTTTGTAATATTTCTTTAGAAACAAGGATTTTGAATAAAATATATTTCCTACTGTAGATATAAATAATGTTTAATATTTATAAAAAAATATGAATTCTATTAAGTACAAAATAGTAGAAAAATTGTACCAATAGTATAAGTTATCATGAATAAATAGATGATAATTCAATTCATGAGAATTATTGATAGATGGGTCATAATATTTCACCAATTGAATCCTAATGATAGGAAATCTGGATAAAGAATGATATTGTAGGGATAAATTGTTACCACCATGAAAACATTGAATCCTACTCCCCGTGATACAATAATATCACATGAACATTAAAATATCTTGAAATTAAGAATATTCAGGATTTAAAATATATACTGGAATTATATTCACCATTAACATAATATTTTATCATAATAAAACATGTTTCTTAGATATGGTAAATTGATACAAAATTGTATTACTGATTTGGTATCTTTACAACCACTAACCCACATCAAATGGATATCATAATATGAATATTTAATTAAAAACAAATCCATGTATAAGATAAATATAATTCATTCATGGGAATTATATACACTACACCAAATAAATGAGTGTTGAATACGCAATTTATCGCACTGATATTTAAAAGGTGAGATAAATTTCCCATACCATAAGTCTTAAATTTCATCGTACATGATCAAGAATACTATATAGTAAATAAATTTTTAATATTAGTCTTACAATTAACCATATTTTATATAATAACATGTATGATTTTTAATGAATTTTTATTACCCATTTATTAACAATTTAATGCTACAGTTATGATTTACGGAATACCTACTTTGTCTTTCAAATATTGTTTGACTTTTTATTCATTAACCTTTTCCATAGATCATCATTTAATTATTAGCATAATGTGAAAAATGATATAGATATCATATATTTAATAATTATATAACTATTTATAAGAATCTATAAATGACATTAATATGAAATTAAAAATGCCAATCATTGAGACGATAGTCGTACCTACACAAGATCATTGTTTCTATTTTATTATATTATTTTTAATGAAAGAAAGTAAAAGATATGTATATTTATATTAAATCATTACAGTATTACTATTATTTGATATATAACAATTTTTAAACCAATCAATAATAGATTCCATTTAAATAGTGAATGATTCACATCGCTTAGAGGAGGCGGTATTCAAAATAACCGTAAATGATGTTAATTATATTCCAAAAAACAAAAAACATGATGTTATGTGTTATATAATAACTAAAGAAGAACAAAGACATCATAAATATAATATATATCATAAAAAAATATTAAGTCTATCATCATTCCAAACCATTAGTGGTGGTAATAGAAAAATTAAATACATTTGTTCACGAGGTGGTAGTCTACCGTACACCCAAACAATGATTATGTATACCATTTTATTGATTTGTGTGTCTGTAGTTAATACACATAACATAAAAACATCTCAGTGTAATGAATATGAAAAAGTTAATATAAATCTAGTGAATAATAATAAATGATGTATTAATGAATATAATAAAACAAAAGTTCTTGTTCATGTATGTTACCTTATATTTTTGTAATACTTTTTGGTTTTCAGCAAAGGGATTCCTTGAAGAATGTGTGTGAGAGTTTCTTGTTTAATTTCTTCCTCCAACACAATCAAATAAATTATATCATTGGTAAATTAAAAACACAGTAAAATCTATATAATGATATATTTTTATGTTAAGGGAATTCAATAAAACATTCGACACTTCTATCTAATGGGATACAAAATCCACGTTTATGTGTACAATAGACTACAGCCTCGCCTGCCGATGATTTTTTTTCCATTACCACATATCGTTGTTGAAAATATTAATGGATTTTATATTTATATTTTATTGTAACATTATTTATTTATTTATAATTTTTTTAATTTCTTTATCACACATACTTTCATACACTCTATTTAGATAGAATAATACAACTTCGCTCGTGTTTATAGCGGATTACCATCTCAAAAATAGATGTGATTCATTAAAACATTACATGAAATTTATTATGAAAATATTTTTGGAAAATATGTGATATAAATTATATAAAAATTATTTTTTAGTGAAGATATATATAACATACATTTCATTATTTCAAAACAATAGGAAGATAAGAAACAACATTCACACAGACGTATAACCTACAATATCCATAATCATTGTATTTCATTTTCTATCACTAAATTTCACGGTTTATAATAAACCACATATATATTGAATATATATGATATTTATATCATGGTTTAGATTATTTTTATTATTAAAACAATATCAACGTAATAGTACCAAAAAATAAAATGTTAAAAAATTACTGGAAAACATAGAAATGTTTTCCCGAAATGTGTCTTTAACATGGTATTGTTGATGAAGTCATAATAAAATCTCCTAAAAAACATATATGGTTTGATTTATAGAAATATGGGCCTATAATATTTTTATTAAAAAAATTTATTTATTACAAATATGTGAACATATTAAAATGATGATGATACATAATGTAAGGGATTTACATCTCACAATTATTTTATGTGATGGGACTGATATATTTACCAGATGTTTATTTTATGTGGTTGATATACTGTCAATGAATGTATATCATGTTTATTATACATAAACTTATTAGTATTTAAATATATATTTGAGGAAATATATTTCATGGGGTTTACGATTTCAAATATACCAATATTATATTAGAGTTTTGTTTCAATTTTCCTTATTTGATACTTATTTTATGTTATATACCTTACATCTTCTACAAGGTCTATATACAACCCCTTTGAAATGTAATACTATAACACTAAGTGTTACTATGATTTTTTTTCTAATGAATTAATTTTTATTAATGTCTTACATTTCATGCTACACCATGTTAAACATTTGTTATACACTACAAGATGAAAAAATTTTGTTACATGAAGCACAAATGTATCTTGTGTAACATGCAATACATCGTTTCAAATAATCATAATTTTATTGTTTTATATATTAAAACAATATAATTATAAAATATCCATTAAACCATGTAAAATGAATAGTAAGAACTACTTTTTAAATAGTACTAATGGATTTTATAAAAATAAAACATGTTGATAATAGAACAAATAATTTTTAATAATTTCTTTATATGTGAAAATTTAATTTTACTAAAAAGAAACTATTTTTATATTCATATATAAAAATTTATAAAATAAATTTTAAACAAATTTATATATTTCATATTATAAAATAATGTAAATTTTTGTAATAATATTTTCAAAATTATCTCAAATGGAATTTTTGGGATTTTTCTAAAAAACCTCATTTCAGGAAGAATAATAAAAATATAAGAATATTAATTCATTTTTTTTATAAAATTAATTATTTAGGTAAATTGTATTTTAATATGTTAAAATTTTAATTATATCACATGTATATATATTAATTTAATGTAGGTCATTGGAACCAATTTCAAATTTATATTGGATATAAAAGCATTTCATTTTTTTTAACATTTTCGCATAAATCCACACTTTTGTGACACTATTGTTGGAGTAATATAAATTTAATTTATACCAGTTATATTTTAATAATTTAAAAGAATTTATAATTTTTTTTAATAATCATTTTTTATAACTTCGAAGAGTTTTACAATATTTTTTATCAAAATATTTCATGAAAATAGTTAAAATTAAACACAATGATTAAGATGAAAAGTAGTATAAATATGAATAAAGCCTAACCGTAATAACCATAATCACCTAGAATATTTTCCAAAATCCAATTTATATTCTTATTTCAAACATAAACTCCCTTATCATAGATTTAATCCATTATTGGAAGAAAATGACTTGGAAAAAGTTAGTAGAATTCTATTTTCACTAATTTAAAAAAAAACACTCCTCCTTTTCTATAAAAAGGAAATCAACCCTCCAAATTATTCAACCCTATTGAGAAATATGGATTTTTTAAACACTTCATAAGGCTCCTCCAAATTCCCCTCCCTTTATCCTAGATTCCTCTCTTTGGAACGAAAAACAAAAAAGGATTCCCTTTGGTGAAAACAAAGACGAGTTACCCAAATAATAGGTATCATAATTCTTCAAGATTCTTTTTATTTTTTTTTCATTATAAACCCCCTATATATAATTATTCCATGATTATATAACAAACTTAGTATACTCAATATACTCAGATGTTTTTATTCTTAATATTTTTCCAATATTTACATTAAAATCAATATAATTATTAATGAACATTCCATTTGTGTGTGTGTCAGACCATTTCCATAAAATTTTTTTACCATTTCTCCATTACCACTACTAATGGGTGATAATTATGATGGAGACAATAATTTAATTTTATATATAATCTATTTAGGATGTATTCATTTTTAATTAATTATTTTAAAAATATACTTTCATGTTTTTCATTTTTTATATTTTTATTTTACACCCCCTCAACACTTCTTATTTCTTGATTATATAATAACATTAATATCATCAATATAATAATATATCTTTATTATAAATGTATTCCCTACAATTATGTATCATCCTATTTTTAAAATATAATAATTAATCCCTCATTTAGTAAATAATTAATTACATAAGTGGAATAAAATGATTGATCATTGAAAAATATTAAATTGCGTTAAAAACATTAGGGAAGGGAGTACAATGGAATAGTAAGAATTTTTTATTATTCCATAAAATATTCTTAGAGTTAGAAACAGGGTTTTTGTGATATTTGAATTCACATAAAGGCTCGATGAAAGAGAAATAAAAATATTCTATATTTTATATTACGCATGAGAAATGATTCGTAAAATAATTGAATTAACTCAAAATAATGCATCTCATAGGAAATCTGAGCCCACTGATAGGTTTTAGATATGGGTTTTACCCTATGATGTGTATAAAATATGAAGGGTTTATATGTTTAGATGTATTTCTAATGAGAAAAATTATTAACTAACATTTAATAAATAATATTTCAAATATATAATTTAATATATATCAAAAATTGTGTCGTATGAAATATTGGAGACCACTATTTGGTCTAAAAGTTTTCATTTACCCTAGGCAGTGAATAAAATTTGTAAACATCAGATGCATGGATTCCTCACTCGTAAAAATAACCATTTTTATTTTAATTTATTATATAATACAATTTTGGAATTCTAAATAATTAATATCTCTCAAATGGTGAACCATATGTGAAATCTAAGACCATCATTGGGCTTGGAATTAAGTGTTTACACTAGGTAGGTTATATCAGTTTTACAAAATGTGAATTTGGTGTTATTATAATTGTCAAATTAAATATATTATTAGTTCAATAATTATTCCTATATTTTGTAAAAATAAATCAATTTTAATGTTCTTCTTATTATTCCATTGATATGTGCACATACCACACATAATGAAAATGGGAGTTTTATAAACCTCTATTTTTCATTTGGTTTAAACCAATAATCAATTCCAATTATTTCCTACCAAGAAACTCATGATTCTATGTGATGTTATTCACTAAAAAACTGATTTAAAATCATGCAATATATTCCCAAAATAATAAATACATTTTTTAAAACCATATTAATTCATGGTATTCTATAATATTTATAGTCACAAAAATCAACACCATAATCAATATACAGTAATGTATGAAGGGATTTCCAGAAGTTTTATGAGGATCAGTTAAGTTTTCCTTCTTATATGCAGCTGCATCCATTTTTTTTGTTGAATGTTTTTTTTGTTTTGTTTTTATTAATTTTATTTCCTCATTATATGAGTTATTTGTAAAAATAGGGAATTCTATTTAATCAAATTGATAACAAAATGTTTTAATTTTGGATTATAAAAGTAAATAAAATTATAGATATAAATATGATTATATATTTACATACATAATAATTTTGGGAAGAATTAATATCAAATATAAAATATATATATATATATATGTGTGTGTGTGTATGTGTGTATAATCACTTTTCATTCATCGAGGAAAATTTTATTAATATATAATAAATATATATATATATATATATATATATATATATATATATATATAAACATGTGGGTTGATTATCACATTATAAATTTAGGGAAAACTTAAATAAAATTTATCAAATTTTAATTAATTTCAAATATTAATAGATAATTGTTTTGAATTTATGTAATAGAATTAATAATTATTAATATTATATTAAAATATATAATTTTATAATAAATATCTATTCAAATGATCATGTGTAAATAAAAATAAAAATTATCAAAGGTTGCAGATAAAATCATTAAATGATAATGAAAATGTTTTATATAACAATTATTTATCAGAGTTATTAAATGAAAAACATTTAATAATTATGAGCAATGTATAAAAAATTTCTCAATGAAAATTTTCAAAAAATAATAATATGACCGTTAATATTGTTAATTACGTGAAATTATCAATGATAACTAAAAAGAAATTAACTAGTGATAATTACATCGATTTTTCAAGGATAAATTTAAAGATTTAATGGGAATAAAATTTATCAACATAAGCGATAAATTTAAATTATGGAAATCATTGTTATTTTTAAATTTTTATTATCCAAGGAGGATCATTATAATAGCATATGATTTTAAAAAAGTATAAAATAATAATTTAAATTATCAATGCATATAATTTTTCATTACCATTTTATGTGTTGATTTAAAATAGTAAAGTGATAATTATAATTTATCTGCATGTGTGATAAATGTAATGATTATTTTATAATATTAAATTAGAGAAAGAATTATCACATCTGATGTTTAATTTCAACCGAATAAAAAAATTATGAATCCATGAAACAGTGGATATTACTCGAGAATCAATGGGCGAACAGCTTGAGACATTGATTTATCACCCTAACGTTAGAAAAACTATGAGAGGATTTACAACTGTTATGTTACGATGTTATTCATCATTTTGTTATTATTTAAAAATAATTTACCTTAATATTATTATGAACATATAGTTTTAATGACCATGATAGATAGTGAATATGTGTGGGTATTTGTGTTGCCCTGAAAACTCTATATTATACATGATTACATGAGTACAATTAGAGGTTTATTCACATTACTATGTTATTATGTGTACAATTTGTGCTATTTTACTCATGATGATGTGTTATTATTTCATATATACATCCTTCAATGCCATGTAAACCATATGGTTTTGTTCTTTGAGCCAATATCGGTGGATCGTCAACATGCATTATCCACTGGGGGACGGATGTGAATGACTGACAGAGAGGGTCGAATGCACGGAGTAGGCACATGATGGTGCATAATGTATGTCATGTAATGGAACACCATATCTTGTGTTGTCCTTTGAAAGAGGGATGAGATGAATAACGTGGAGTGTCTAATACATGACGAAGGCATACGATGATGCAATGAGATGCACTCAATGAAGAGGGGATATTTATTTGCTCATAGTCTTTAATATATTACACGATTGTGTGCTTTGATGAATAAGTAATGCGGATTGTCACAAACTATCTCAGTTCGACCATGAACCAGACATCTGATCTAGTCATTGTCATGTCCTGAAGGGAATTCCATATCCCCATGGGCTGGAAACATGTGCTGGACATGAAAACAAACATTTGAGAATGATTTAGCAAATAAAATAAAAGACAGATAAATAGAAATAAACTGAAAAAATAGTTAAACAAAAACAATAGAAAAATAAAATAATGATAACCATCTAGACAAACCTCCAAGTGACATTATGGGTCACCCCCGAACATAGACCCATTCTTACTCCCAGAGGGATCCAAGACTAGAACCAAAAACTAAAAAGTAGCATGAGCATTGAGATGATCAGTATGAAAGCCAATGGATAACGACACCCTAGTCCATTACCTTTTATATCAAACATAATCATGCTAGTTTCAAAATAAGACATATTAAAATAAATTTTACATTCTTTTAAAATTTTAGTAAGAAGATTAGATTTTTATGGAAATTTTTTCCCTTACACTACATTTTTAAAATATAATCCATGGATGCATTAAAATTCAAAAAATGAATGAAAACCAACATAGATTAAGATGTGGTTTTTACAAATGAGAAATAAAGTGGGAATAAACCAAAATGAAAACTCACATAAAAACAACATGTCACCAATGAGCACCATGGGTAATCTCTATAGGTAACTAGCACAAGTGGGGCCCTAGAACCTCTTGTCTCAGGAAAAGTAACCATAAGAATTATCAATTCTCATGAAAAATAGACTATTAAGGAACATTCCCATACCCTAATGGTTCCGAATATCATCATAATAGTTTAGTTTGTGTTGTAAGCATCAAATATGCGATGTGAAACTGGGAGGACAACACTCATGATCACTAGCGCAGTAGGTCTAGTCCACCCACCTAAATACCTGAGGTTTCCAATATTCCCCTTTTCAATTGGCGGTGTGGTTTTATCAAAATAACAGAAATGAATATAACACAATCTTTATCCAAAACCCTTTCAAACTATCACCACCATTCTCCCCCATTATGTGCATTCCCATTTTTAGGTCACACGTCTTTGCAAAATCCTCTTCATTAGGCACATATAACAAATCACATATTTAACATACACATAATAGTTCTAAAACAATGGTGCAAGCCTTAAGAAGAGGTTTTCACATTGAAAATTAATTTTCAGTGTTCCAAATGTGATTCTTTACTCCACAGGATACAGTTGGATTTAGAATACATTTTCCCCCAAACCCCATTTTGGAAATCACTTAAGAACTCTTTGGAAATAAAACAGGTCATTACACTTGAAAAAAATCAACTGATATTCCACATGTATTTTAAAATACATATTTCACATTCAAAAAATCTAAAAAAACATTGTTAATGAATTAATAACATTTATATATACATATATATATTACATATGAATTTCATATAAGAGAAGAAAACACCCATTCAAAATAACACTAAGCAATAATATAAATTATTAATAATGATCAGGCATAAGGAATCTACCTCATAGTGAAATCTGGTTGTCCACTTCACCTCTTGATGCTTTCTAACTAAAAGATTGAGCTCACCCACTATGCATATGAACCTTCACATACATTCAAGGACACCTAGCCTCTATGGACACATTTGCATGCCCTATGAACATGTACAATGGAATCCAAACAGGTATTTATATAATCAGATACCAGTCTCCATTCACCTGCATATGCAATTTTATATATACAGATAGGATTACCTAGCCCCATACACGTGATTTCAATTCAACTGATGAATATGCACCTAACAGGGGATCCATCATGTATATATTTACTCACCTATGCACATGCTTGCGAGTCTCTCTTGGACAGGTTACTCGAAACCACTCAGAAAAGTTAATCTTACTACACAACATTAACTAGACACCTTTTAAAAAATTAAGGATCTTAAATTAAATGGTGTGACAACCATGTAGTTGGAATAAGAATAAACTTTATAGAGAAACACACCTCAAGACACGCAGCTTCTGACGATGGAAGCTCAAGACCACTTAACCTACATGAATATAACTTTTCATATATATATATATATATATATCCTTTGATCCAAGATCATATTAACCACACAATGAGGAAACATGAAAAAGAAGGATATGTATATATACATGCCAACCAATGTATATAAATGTAGATATTCACTGATGTTGACCCAAATACACCTGACAACATTCTACAAAAAAAATGGAAAATAATAATAACAAAGGGATTCATTTAAACCTAAATTAAATATGGTATTAAGTGAAACCTCACCACAAATAGTGACTGATGAACCTAGATGGACCGAAATCACAATGTAGCGACCAACACACTATAAAATAATTACAATTAACCTTAAAACACATAAAGGTCTCCATATAAGTAGATGTAAAACCAACCAATGACATTAACCCTTACCTTGGATGTCGAATATGAAGAAAACTGGAAAACCCAACACAAAACTATCCAATGCCATTCTGAAAACATAACATGGAGTAAAAATAAACCGAAATATCCAAATAAAAGTGGTTATAAACAATTGGAAACAATAGAAATTCACCACAGGTCAATGTCAGCGGACCTAAACACACCAAACTACCTCGTCTTCGGTGGTAGTTTCTCGGACATGCACGAAAGGGCCTCAATAGACCATCTTCACCAACCTTGAATTAGAGAAAACATGAAATCAAAGACACCCCCACTACCTAGGGTTCAGATGAACTCTATGGAGCGCCAAAGAGAGCGAAACAGGGACAGAAAGAAGGATGAGAAGTGTGAGGGAATCATACATAGAGTTTCACAAAAAAATAAGAAGTAACGAGAGATGAAATCGAAGCACGTAAGAGGGTCATGGATGATAGGTCACGTGACGAAGGGGAGATCCCCCTTGGGAAGATGTGTTGCGATGATTGACGAATAAGAGAGGGGTGAGGGAGAGAGGGGCGCCAGTGGTGGCTCACCAAAAGGAGGTTGCGGGAGGGAGACTGGCCAAAGGGAGGGGTGGTTGTGCGATAGAGGTGTAAAAATGGAGGGGTGGGGTGTGATGCAATGTACAGAAGAAGGGATGTGGTGGAAAGTGTGAAAGATTAATATGGAATGAAAAATAAATAATGAAATAATAAAATAATGAAATAACAATAATAAAACAAAATAAAACCTACCTTACATAATATTAATAATAATATCCCATAAAATTTTATAAAGAAAAATAATTACATGCCATTCCAGGTAACAAAATTCTCCCCACCATGACACTTTCTACCCCGAGAATGTCCCAAAAGACTCGGCTGTTCAAATAATGATACAAGGACACACATATTATAAAAAAACCATACCACATGAGGAAAATGAACTCACATTCCACCCAAGACCAAAACATTTGATACCCAGACGATGAAGAAAAATAACCAATGACACATGACTAACATTTCCAAACCCAACCACAAACTAGAACACCCCTACATTTATCCTTGAAATCAATACAGTACACTCTAGTTCTCTAATGAACATTCTCCATATGACCCATCTTCTCGGATAACCAAATATAATGATTGGGGTCATGTGGAGAAGAGGCAAATAGTATCCCCGACAAGGACACCTTGAAGAATATGTTACCAATTAATTTTCCTTTGTTGGTCTCCATTAATTTGAAGGACTCTAGTTGAATACTGGCATTCCCAAATCAAAACAAATTAAAAGATCAATCAAGACCCATAGCTCTTTTATGACCCCCATAACATCTCGACTCCTACCAGACCAACTTGATGGAAGACATTGTTGAGACCCATGGTGGTTATACTAACCATATTCTGATTTTGGCTATCATTAACCCACAATGAATAAAAAATACTCACAAAACCCAACCCTAATCCTAACATCTATTGTATCAGTGATGGGTCTCTCCACCATTTTAAGAACAATCCACCACACGTGGTTCAAGCATTCCATCATAAATCTACCAGCATAGACTTGCTTCCAACACATGTGAGGGTGTCCAACAGAAGGAATCTGAAATGAACACTAACTACACACAAACCTTGCTTGAAGAAAGGGGAAAGTACGCTTCACCAATAAAAACATGGTCCTTTTAATAGAACTAGATCGACTAAGGCCCTCATGAAATCTAATGTTCTAAAAGACCCAATGAAAAACATGATTTCCTCATATTACACCACAACCCATAGCCACCATAGAGAAAACAAGCAACAATGAAAAGAAAATAACCCCATTACTGAAATGGTGGTCTAGGTAAAAAAATGAAAATTCCTTCTCAGGGACCATTGGATATTTATGTGTGGAATACTTTAAAAGAGAAGCACAAAACCAACATAAATAGTATCACAAAACAATCCTCCATATTTAACCTTAAATCATAAACTCAACCTCAAAACATTATTTCAACCATGTAGAACCATCTCGAAAACAAGTATAAATCCCACAGACTAATACATCACTAAACCATATCATAACAAATTCAAATATCAACCAAAATAATACCATAAATACATCACCAACCAATCCTTAAACCAATTTTTAGATATAGAATTTTTCAAAACCATCCCATTTAAAATCAATCTAAATGCTAAAACCCCTTTTTAAATCCCACATTCCTTTTAAAAATTTCATAAAAAAAATTTCATCCCAGCACATCACTAATAAAAAAATGCTTTTGGAAAACAAAATTATCCTTGAAAATAGAGCACCCACCACTGGTATTCAATGAAACCTCACATATACACATTCACATGTCAAATCAGGGACCCATCCTTGCATACTAAAAACCATCCACAACAAATTAAATTCATTTATACATGTGGGCATCATTGGGATAAAAAAGAGTCAAATAAATCATTTCCAAATTCTCAATTGTAAGAAAAATCCATTTCAAATTTCTCAAAAAAATTCCAAAACTCAAAAACATTTTTTAATTATTTTTCGAATTCACACTTTATAAAATCTTTCAATTATCCTCAAATATCTCCCAAATGAATTTTCATTTTCAATTTAACTGATTTAATTTTAAAATAAACCATGATTTCCAATTTGGAAATATAATTTTATTAAACCAATCACTTATTTTATGTCCCCAAATAACCCCCTAAAGGAACTAAAACTCACAAAAAACATCCCATTGAAACCAATTCACTCGATAAATAAAGGATCAAAATTATAAAATAAACATCTGCAACACATGGCTTGGTCACCCAGTTTGGATGATTGTACACCAACCGGGTGAGCATATAGGAAGTCATTAGGGATAATTATGTGGTCTTCACATGGCTTACCAAGACATGCACGACAACCATTCACCCCTCTAATATTACAACCAAATTTCATGAACAACTACTAACAACCAAACAAGACAACGTAACATGAAAACAATCAAGATCCAAGCATGGAAATCAAGGAAAGAACATCTTGGATGACCCAAGAAATTTGAGTGTCATTCCGAAAAGTTGGTGATCAAGTACCAGCCTAGAATTGCTAACTAGGTTTCTAACAGTGCTAAATAAAAACTACAGGACATCCAAATATGACATGGGCTAAACCAACTATGATTCAATTTTTTCATGATCCAACCCTATTCAACCCTGAACTAGTCACCCAGGTCAGTCTGTGGCATGGCCTGAATCATGTTCTTGATCCCCATAGGCTAGCAGCTAGTGTCGGGTATCAAAACAAAAAATTGGTAATGATTTACCTCATGAAATAAAAGACAGATAATAAAAAATAAACCAGACAAAATAGAAATACACTAACAACAACAAAATAAAATAAATATAACCATCTAGATATACCTCCATGTTACCTCATGGGTCTACACTGGACATACAACCACACACTCTCTAGGAGAAATCTGAGACTAGAACATGAAAAACAAATTAGGTGTGATCACAGAGATGCTCAGTAGAAAATCCAAGGGACAATAATGTATATTCCCTTACATTTAATAAGAAACTCCGTCATGTTAGTTTGAAAAATAGGACTTATTAAAATAATATTTTCCATTTTTTTTTAAAAATCATCTAATAATTTTAAATTTTAATGAAAAACATTTCTCTTACATTATATTTTCAAAATGTAATCCATGAATGCAATAAAATTCCCATAATAAAAGGAAAGAAACATATATTAAGATGTGGTTTTTAAAAATGATATATAATGTGAGAAACCAATAAAATGAAAACTCACATAAAAACAACATTTCATAAAGTAGCACCATGGAAAATATATATAGGTATCTATCATAAGTGGGAACCCTGAACCTTACATCTCTGTGGAAAGTGACCATAATAATTATCCATTTTTGTGAATGATCCTCTAGTAGGGACGATACTCATAACCTAGTGTTCCCCAACATCATCACAAAAAATTAGTAAATTTTGTAATAATTAAACATGATATGTGAAATAGGGATTATAAAACTTAGGGTAACTAGCGTACTAGTTCTAGTATGCCCACATAGATACACATGGTTACCAATGTTCTCTATTTCAAATCATGGAGAGGTTTTATCAAAATTGCATAAATGAATAAAACACATTATTTATCCAAAACCCATTGAACCTCTCACAACCATTCTACCTCTTTAAACGCAATCCCCTTTTGGTGTCACACAATATCGCATAATCCTCTTCATTAGGAACATATCACAAATTCCACATTTAACATACACATAATTTATCTGAAACAATGATTAATTCCATGTGAGGGGTTTTTCACATTCAAAAATAATTTTCATGGTGCCAAATGGGCTTCATTACACCACAAGAAAAACATTGCTTTAGAGAATATGTTCACCGAAAACACATTTTTTGGTTATCAGTATAGAACTCTTTGGAAATGAAATACTTCATTACCCTATTAAAACAAAATCATCCAAAAGGCCACATGTATTTGGAAATACACATTTCACATTCAAAACAACTAAAATTGCTTTTAACAAACCACAAAAATATATACTTATATATAATATACATTTCATATAAAATCATAAAACAAACTTTCATATGAACTCTATGAAATAATATAAATTCTAAATAATGATCATGGAATAGGGAACCTACCTCAGAGTGGAATCAATCCATACTCCTTGGATCTTGAAACTTTCTAACAATAATATAAAGCTCCCCTACTAAGAATATGCTATTTAGCATACGTGGAAGGACACCAAGTCCATATACACACATTTTCATGGCCCATAAACATGTATAAGGGTATCCTTACTGGTATGATTAAACACATATACTAGTCTCTACACACCTACATTTTCATTTTTATATATACACATAGCCACACCTAGACCAATACAAGTACATTCAATTTCATGGATGAATATGCACATAACGAAAGAACCTACATGTATATATATACTTAAAAATAAACATACAGGGGATTAAACCTTGGATTGGTGACTTGAAACCACTTAGAACAGTCCATCACACATAACAACATTACTCAGAGAACTTTTGAACATTTAAAAACCATAAATTAAATGTTGTGAAAACCAAGACATGTAAATAAGAATAAACTTTGTTGATTAAAATTCATCAAGAAACGCAGATTTTGATGAGGGTATTCCAAGACTACTTCACCTACACACATATACATTTTCAGATATATATATACTTTGATCCAAGAACAAAATCTCTGCAATAATAGGGAACTTGTGCTATGAGGATATGTATATATACATGCCTACCCATGTATATATGTACAGATCTTCAGTGCCAATGACGCGAATCCACTACAAAACATACTATGACAATAAAAAATGGAAACAAATAGTAACTAAAGGCATCAAATAAAACAAAATTATACCAATCATCCAGAGAAACCTTATGTCCAATGGTGACTGATGAACTGAGAGCGACCAAAATCACAAAGAAGTGACCAACACAATACATGTTAATTACTAAAAACCATTAAACATAATAAGAATGCCACATAATCAGTTGTGAAGCCAATAAATGACATTAACATTTACCTCAGGTGTTGGTAACAAACCAAAATGAGATGAAAAAACCCAAAACAATCCAACTCCCTACTGAAAACATAACCAGGATTCGAAAAAACCAAAACACCGCAATACAAGGGGTGTGAAATATGTGGAAACAATAAAAACTCACCTTGAGTCCAAACTGGTGGACTGAAACGCAATGACCCCCCACCTTTAGTGGCAGTTTCCAGGACATTCACTAAAGGGCCTCAATAGACCATTTTCACTAACCTAGAATAAGAGAAAAATGGAAATCAATGACACCCTCATGAAATAGGGTTCAGACGATCTCTCTGGGGCACCAGAGTGAGCGAAACACATTTGAAAAGAGGGAGGATAAGTGAGAGGGAACCACACCATGGATTTTCAAAGTGCAACTATAAAGATCCATGGATTAAATCCAATCACATAAGAGGTCCTTGGAGGGGAGGTCGTGCGACGAAGGGTAGATCCCACTTGGGCCAATGCATCACGATGCAGGTCGAACAAGAGAGGGGAGAGGGAGGGCGGGGGTTCTAGTGGTGGCTTTCTAGAAGGAGGCCATAAGAGGGATATTGGACAAAGGGAGGGGAAGTAGCCTGACAAATACGAATAAGAAGAGTGTTAAGGCACGACACAAGGGGATGGATAAGGTAAGAGGGAGAATTAAGAAAGAAGAAATAAAAGTATTAAAAGGAAATAAAGAAATAAATAAAATAAAATAAAATATACCCTACCTTACATAATAATAATAATAATAATTTCTGAAAAATGTTAAAAGGATAAAATAAAATACAATGGTCCATGTCGGGGTGTGACACCAATTAGCTCTCGGTCATTACTGTGTCAAATCAACAATTACGGGAAGCTGATTAGATCGCATTTCCCTTACACACACTCAATAAAGATATTCTAAAAGAGGATTTCTACTCTATCGCAAAAAAAACACCGAGAATTCTATTTCAATATACTAGTGGCTAATCATTGAATCATATGATACCTCGGTTATCTATCTGATATGTAGATGAAAAGGCTTGGTCGGGGGCTGTAGTTGTTTGGTTAGCATGCAACCACTTAGTTTTGTATTGTGTGTTTACTACACGTTATTTATTCTGTCATACACTTTTATTTTGAGTGCATCAGGTTTAGGATGAATTTTTTGTGCCATACTAAGTCTTTTATGCACACCATAATTTAGAATTTTTTTGCGCTTTTAGATTTCATGACCAGATTTTTAGTGAATCTTAAGAGAACAATGGTAGACGACCGAGCGGTGGAGTATGGACCAGAAGAAAACTAGCAATGTGACCAAAGAACACTGTGATTTATTTCTTATTTACATTCATTTTTTCATTCAACAATTTACATGGCTTTCATGCCACATTTGGGTCTGTTACATTATATGTATGCCATATTTATGTATACACATTTTACATTGATTATTTATTTTGTTGTTGTGAATAATGATCCTATGAATCGATACAGAGGCTATAGTCTCCCAAAAGATCCACTTGAGACCCCCTCTTCTGGTCATCTACCTCTTCTATAATGGGAGGAATGTGTGAGATCATGTTGAATTTTCCCTCAAACCTGATGGTTTGGGTCAGGATGTTACAAAATGGTATCATAGGGATAGGTTATTACTAACATGATTATTCTATTTCGTATATTGGGGAGGGTTATACATGATCTAGGATGGTTGGTACTCGAGTGGAGGAACTATGTTAGTGCATGGCCAACACTAAATAATGGAACTATGACTTTCAATAATGTTGAGAATTTATATTAATTTTTTACTACTGATTCCAATTGGATGACAAACATGATGTTATATATGATTTATGAGATTTTGTGTACCTTGATGATTCATGACTAGGTACATAGGACCACATACCATATATATACCTATTTTGTTGTTTCATAATTGTTCCCTCATTAAATTACATGATTTTATCTATTTGTTAAGTATAGTCTGTTTTGTGTGACATATATATGTTTTCATGTAGTGTGATATACCATTATTTGAATTAATTAGTTTAACCGACCATGTTGTTCTGTTCGTATATATATGATTATTGTGACTGATGTGTAGGGACAAAAACATGTGTTAGTGATATAAATGGTATACATTGGGTTAATGGTATATTCCAAGGAAAACCATGTTATATCCCATAGACTAGTTAGGTGAATGATTTTTCCATCCCATAGACTGATTAGGAATTATCCTAAAGACACTCTTAATTCATTAATGTACATAAGATATAACCGCTAAAAAGTATTATTTGACTATACGAGATGTATTATGAAATTATTTTGTATGGGAGTATGTTTTTTAATTACCACAAGATATGAAGGAGTATGCAGTTGAGCTTGTTCCAAAACATGATAAGAGTTTTATGCAACATGGTTTCTTCAATTGATATTTTATTAGTTATTTTATAAACATATGATTTCCAAACTATGGTTCAGTTTTCCATGACATTCAACTCAATTATTCTTTTTTTACTAAAAGAGCATCGAAGGAACTTTAGATGTTGAATAATGGGTCGAAATATGTTTTGAAATCTATTACATAGTAATGGTTTTGAAGGACTGACATATTAAGATAATATTGAGATTTTATTAGGAGTGGAACCTTTTCGATACCCCATATCATATATTACCAACTGAGAATATAGAGCTCAAGGTTCATATAGACAACTTGAACATGAAGCAATTCTTAAGGATTGATACATCACAATGGGATTCACATGTGGTTCCCCTTGAAGGGAGACATTAGTCTTTCGATATATATTGAGTACTAGAAGATAAACTAGGTTATGGTGATGAAAAGATATGTATTTATTAGATAAATCATCATTTAAAGAAGTTATGAGGAGTTTATGGTTCTTCAAGATAGATATTTGATCAGGATATCACCAGTTATTAGTTACAGTGGAGGAACTCCCTAGGATGGAATTTTGAAACACATATGGACTATATGTGTACTTTGTGAAATCATTCAGGCTGACTAACACATTAGAAGTTTTCATGGACATCATAAAAGATATCATTAATCCATACTTGGAAACTTTTATCACATTGTTCATGAAAGATATCCTCATCTACTCACTGAAACCAAAGCAACATTCTAGCCACCTATATTTAGTCTTGAGTATTCTTCATGATCACAAACATTACATAATGCATTTAAAGTGTGCCTCCTAGAATCAAGAGACAAAATATCTAGTACATTTTGGGTATGATAAATGCATATAATTAAACATATATAATGTCATGGTAGTCATGTCATAGATGCATCCCCAAAATATGTAAGGGATTAAGAGACTTTTGGTGTTGGTAGGATATTACAAGTGGGCTATCCAATAATTCCCTAAACATTTAACACACTTGAAACTCATGACCATGGAGGGAGTGAATTTGTAATCATCTGACCAGTGTAAAGAAGGATTTCATTGATTTGAAGAGAAGGTTGACGAAATTTTTTTGTACTGATACTCCCTAATCCATGGATTGGTCACACAATGTACAATGATACATTAGGCATTGGGCAGTGTATCTATAGAAAGTCGGCATCTAGATCACATATTCCCCTAGAAAGGGAAATGTTGTTGTAGATTCCCTAAGCCATAAAAAAAAGTATGAGCAAGAACATGGAGATAATTCCTCAGAGGAGTAGAAGTGTTTTATGTTCTTATTGGTATACTTCAGGGTTGATACTTTAGAAGATCAAAGATCTTTGATTTTCACTCCCTCGTTGATTACATATCCCCTTATTAAATTGAAGGGTATTGGTCATGATTAATACCTAGAGTTTACAATGATGAGAGAATGAATCACTAGATGTGACCTGATATTCAGATGCATAATAGGAAAAATTTACATGATAATGGTCCATAGAAGAGTTGTAGTTCAAACTTTATCTAGACACTAAAAGTCTATGGATTGCAATAATTTTATGTGGATGGTACATCCAGATGCGACAATGACAGACCATTATATCATATGATAGTTCTGGTTGCCTGAGATAAAGATGGACATTACATGTTTTGTCTCTCAATGCCTCACTTGTCAGAGGGTGATGTCTGAGCACCTACATCCGGGATGGTTTTTTCATCATCACCAGATACATATGTGGATGTGGGAGGATATTTCTATGGAATTTGTGATAGGATTATGCTAGACCTCAAGGAGTACTCATGTCGTTTGGGTGATCATCGATCGGTTAATGAAGTCTATCCACTTTATATCGATACGAGAGAATCACATGGTGGTATAGTTGGGAAAACATAATTTCGGAGAGATTTTTAACTTACATGGAGTTCCCCTTATTATTTTTTCTTAAAATGATTCATTTTTTACATCTTTTTTTGGTAGGTATTGTAGAAATTCCATGGGGATCAGTTATGATTAATAAAATTGTACAATCCTCATAATGACATACAATCTAAGTGGATTATAAGAATACTAGAGGATATTCTATGACCTTTAGGGATAGATATTGGATGAGTAGGGTATGATCACCTAGCCTTGAATGTGTTTTCATTCAAAAATAATTATCCAACATTAATTCAGATGGAAACATATGAGGTTAATTATTGGAAGTCGTATTTCTCACCGCTCTATTAACATATAGCGGGAGAGGTAGAAGTTGTTTTCCAATCATATTTTAAGAGACCATTAAGAGTGTGAAACTGAAACAAAAGTGATTTATCTATACTCAATGTAGACAGTGGTATAATTTCGATCATATGAGGAGACCCTTGGTGATTGTTGTAAGTGATTGGGTTTTCATAAGAGTGAATCCACGTTTAGGGAAATAATATACAAAGACACACAGAAGGCTAGAATCTTGAATTCATGGACCCTTTGATGTCACTGAGAATATATGGGAAATGGAATATCTTCTAGACCTCCCCTCATGATATCTTCATATGCTTGATGTTTTCCATTTTTCAAAGATTCAAAGGTATATACCTTATCACACGCATGTTATTGATTGTGTAGATGTTGAGATAGAGACTGAATCATCTTACAAGTATCATTCAGAATAGATCATGGACCGACATGAGAAGGAATTAAACGGAAAGACCGTAGCACGGGTTAGTGTTAATTGGCATTAAGGATCGATCTTAGAATAGACGTTTGAACAGGCATATGATATTTGATCATAGTGACCAGAGATTATCAAGCAAGACCACTACATGTACATCTCATGGATGATAATTTGATAGTGTGGTAGAACGGTAACGTCCAATTTTTTATAATAAAAATTACTCCCTATTTTGATAATTATTAATACCTTTAGTAAAAGAAGTGATTCATCAATGAATAATATTGATTTATTCTAAACGCTTCATAGTAGGGTAAAAAATCCAACATAACACACTAGAATATTCAATCAAATATTTTCGGAGTCAGAAACTGGGTTAGTGTAGGATTCCAAGGCTTGTAAATCCTCGGTGAAGGAGAAATAAAACATTATTAATTATTTTATATTATGCATGAGAAATTTATCTGAAAAAAATTAAATATCTTCAAAACAGTGGACATTATGGGTATTATGACACCACATATAGTTCTGGGGTGCAGGTTTCACCGAATGATGTGTATATAATTTGAAGGTGTCATACATTTGTATGTCATTATCATGACATAAATATTATTTAGTATATTGTTATTAAAATATTAAATTAATATCTCTCAAACGGTGTGTCTTATGAAAAACCTAAGACCAATTTTTGGTCTGAAATTTGGTTTCTACCTATATCGGGGTATAACATTTGTTATCACAAGACGTTTGTATGCCTCACTCAAAAAAACAAGGATTTTTATTTTAATTATTTATTTATCTTGTTCTTTGAAAATTATATTATTTTTATATCTCAAATGGAGTGTCCTATGGGAAATAAGAGACCACCATTCATTCTGGAATGGTGCATTTACCATATGAATTATACAACTTTTGAATGAAATAAGGGTTTGGTGTTATTTTAATTTTTATAGTAATTAATTAATTAATCCAATAAATAACCCAATTTTTTGTTTAAATAGATCAATTTTAATGATTTTCTTCTTCAGATAAAAAATTATTGGACCATTATTGATGCAAATGGATGTTTTATAAAACTCTATGTTTGAAACATTTTGACCCAATATTGATTGAATTGATTTCATACTGAGAAACTGATGACTCCTTGTGAATTTATTTGATTAAAACAGATTAAAAATGGGTTATCAAATTCCCAAAATGAAGAACAATATTATTGAAACCCTATAAATACTGGCTATTCTATAATCATTATAATAATACCCATCAACAGAGAAAACAATATTTAGTGATGAGTAAAGGGATCTCCAAGTGTTTTTCGATGATATGTGATGTTTTCCTTCCCCTTCACAGCACCCTCCCTTCGATTGGCTATACATTTTTTAATTTTATTTATTTATTTTATTTCTTTATTATATGAGTTATGTATAATAAAATGGTAATTTTTTTAAACAAAATGATAATCCAATATCTTAATTTTGGATTATAAAAATAAATCAAAGTATAGATTTGAATATATATATATATATATACATACAAACACACATAATATTTTTACGATGAATTTTTATCAACTATAAAAAGATATATATATATATATCTATATATATAATCACTTTTTGGTCAACATTGAAAAATTCATTACTATATACCAAAGATATATATATATATATATATATATATAAACACACATATAGTTTGATTATCACATTATATAATAATGGAAAACTTATTTGATAGTTATCAAATTGTTACTAATTTGAAATATCAAGCAGTAATTGTTATGAATTTAAATTGTAGAAATAATAATAATGATTACTATTAAAATATTTATAATTGAATAATAAATAAATTATCAAATGATAATTTGTGAAAAAATACAAAATTTATCAAAGGTTAATGATAAACTCAATAAAGGATAATTGTAATGTTTTAAAGAAGAATAATTTAACAAAATTATTAATGGGATAAAACATTGAATTATTTCTTGTAATGTATAATGAATTGTCCAACGATAAATTTTATTAAATTATGACATGATATATTTTGAAGATAATTTCATTAAAATGTAAATGATAATTAAAAAGAAATAATCTATTGATAATCACATCGATTTATTGTGGATAATTAAAAAATAATTAATGGGAATTATATTTATCAACAATATTGATATATTTAAATATTTGAAATCATTATTATAATCAAATTTCAATTATCTAACGAAGATAATAACCATAGAATGTGTTTTGAAAACATGATAAAATTATTATCTAATTTGTCAATGCATATGAAAAATGTTTATCATTTTATCTATTTTTTAAAGGGTAATGTGATAATTTAAATTTATCCACATGTGAAATATATCTAATGATAATTTTATACTTTTTCAGTACAAATAATGAATTATCACATGTGATGTTTTATTTATTTGAAATAAATAATATAACAATTATAGGAAAAAAATTGATATACCTCATGTACTGATGTGCCAACAGATAGAGACATTGCCATATCTCCCTGACTTCCGAATAAATATGAGAGGATTTCCAACTATTATGGTAGGAAATTATTTATCATTTTGGGATTGTTTATAAACTATATCCATTAATATTATTATATTTAAACATGTTTAATAATCATTCCAGGTGGTGAATGCATGTGGGTAATTGTGTATCCTAGAAAACACTATATTACACTTGATTACTTGAGTACATGTAGCTGTTTATTAACATTAATATTTGATTATGTGTACATTATGATACACATTACAGATGATGATGTGTTAATATTTCATATATGTTCAGCCATGCTATGTATACCTTGTGGTTTTTTTCTGGGATCAAAGACAATTAGACACTAAATTTACATTATCCATTGGAAGTTGGATGGACATGAATCACAATATTGGTCTGATGCATGTTGCAGGCATATGATGATGCCTTGGTGATTACATGTAGTTGACCTCTGCATCTTGTGTTATACATGGGAAGAGGGATGTTCATGACTGACAACGAGGGTCAAATACATGAGGAAGGAATGTGATGACACCGTTGAATATAATCAATTAATAGGGGATTCTAAGTTGCTATTGTTTCATAGTATGTTACTCGATGGTGTGCATCAATTACTTAATGATTCTTAATTTCTCTTGATCCTCAGTATGTTAACTCAATGATTTAGAAGAGTTAATTAAATCTCATTTCCGAATCAAAAATAATTTATACATCTTCTTACAGAGCAATGATATAATGTCGCAGGATGACGTCGAGAAACATGTCGCATTAACCGAGTTTATAATCATTGAATCATCTAACACCTTTTTTATCCATACAACATAGAGGCGAAATAGGTACGACCGAGGTTTTGGAAGAATGGTTAGAACAAAACTATTGGTTTTGGATTTTGTGATTACTACACATTTTTGTTCTGTGATACACATGTATTCTCGACACATCATGTTTAGGACGCATTGGTTGTTTTCTAATGACTATCTTACTCACACGCTACCTGGTCTTTTTGGTGCACATATATATTTCCGGACCAGAGATCCGGTAATAGGTAAGGGTCCTATGGAAGATAGTTTACTGGTGGAGTACGGAGAAGAACCAGACATAGATTAGCACCAGAGAACTCTGAGGATGATTTTTTGTTTACATTTTAGTTTTCATTCCACTACATACTTGATTTTTCATTACACATATTGTGTTGATACATTATATGTTTGTCATCATTAAATATATTCATTTTTTATAAATTATTTTTATGGTTGTGGTTTTATATTATTTATCCAATTACTTGATATAAATGGTATAGACTCCCCAATGATCCCCTTGAGACCCTCAATATTGGTCACTAACCTCATGCATATGGGGAGGCATGCATGCAGTCATGTATCATTTCGGCTCGGACACGGTGGTTTGGGTCATGAAGTTACCAAATGGTATCAGAGTGTTAGGTTTTTATAGACTTCATTCAAATCTTTCGTGGGGTTGGGATATGTTAGATAGTATCTAAGATGGTTGGAACTTTATCATGGGACCTATATCTATGCATGTACATTAATGAATTGTAGACCATCAAGTTTCCATAATGTGGGGAATTTATGTTTTGTTGTTACTATTGATTGAACTTGGGTGACTCAAATGATTCTATATGTGATTTAGTAGATTTTGTTTATGTTATTGTATCAAGGCTAGGAACGTAGTTTCACATGCAATATATGTACTTATTTTAGTGATGGATTGTGGTTCCTTAATTAAATTCATGGATTTGTGCTATTTGATTTGGATAGTTTGTTTTGTGTGATATATCTATGTTTTCATGTTGTGTGACATAGTTTTATTGGTATTAATTTATTGAAGTGGGAATGTTGTAATGTTCGTATATATGTGAGGCCTATGACTATCATGCATGGATATAAGCATGGAATAGTGCATGAAGGGGTATACCTTGGGTTATGGGTAAAGTCCTACAAAAACCTTGTTTGATCCCATATAATGGTTAGGTGAAACCTTTCATGATCCCATAGATAGATTATCATTTATCATAATGAAGTTGTTTCATCTCTAAAGTGCATTAATTCATGTTATTGACGATATAACCTCTATATAGTCTTATGGGACTACTTGGGAAGCATGCTAGAATTCTTCTGAAGGGAGTATCAATCTACATTACCACAATATGTGAAGGAGAATGATGTTATAAAAAATCCAACATTTTCTATTCAGTTTAGGAATTAGGGTTTCATCAACAAAATGTTTTTCATTAGTTATTTATTAGTCATATGAGTTCAAGAACAATGGTTAAGTTTTCCAACATTTTCAACATCATCATTCTTTATCATTCCAGGGCACCAAAGCTTATGAGGATGCTAAATAATGGGTTGAAATATTTTTTCAAATCTATAACCTAGTATATAAATTGAAGGATTTTCATTTTAAAGAGAGATTGATAACATGTTGGGAGTGAAATATTTTTATGTACCCCATATCGTATAGAGAAAAATGAGAATAAGGACATCAAGGTTTATCTGGATGAATACGAGAGGGAGAAATTCAAAAAGATAGATACATCACTATTGGATTCACCTTTGGTTCACCTAAAGGCGGAAAATAGTCATTGGATATATGTTTATTATAAGTAGATAAAATGGGTTATGGTGGAAAATTGATATCTATTTCCTGGAATTATGATCTTTTTTATCAACAATGAAGAGATTGATATTCTACAAAATTCACCTTTAATTAAGATATCACCAGTTAACAGTTAGTGTGGAGTACATTTCAAGGACGACATTTTGGAAAACATATGTACTGTATGAGTACTTCGTGATGTTGTTTTGGCTGACTAAAACAGCAACGGTGTTCATGGCCGTCACAAAAATAAAATATTTCTTCCCTTATTGGACTCATTTTTCATATTATTCATCAAGGATATCCCCACATATTAAAAAACCACAGAAAAATTCTATGCCCATGGGGATAGTCTTGATTACACTTAGATCACACATTATTAACGTCAAGTTGTTGTTGTGTGACTCCTAGATTCATGATGTTAAATATATAATACACATGGTGTCTGAGACATGTATATCTGTAAACCTAGAGATAGTCAAGGACGTCATTTGTTAGACACTTCCTCAAAATTTTTTGAGATTAGGAGCATCCTGGGGTGGTCGGGTATTACTATATATTTATCCAATATTTTTCTTAACTTTTAGTACCCATGAAAGCACTGAACAAGAAGGGAGTGAAGTTCTAGTGGTAAGACTAGTTTAACAAAATGGGTTATCTTTAGTCAATGATAAGGTTGATGAAACTCTAGTATGGAAACTGATTTAGAGTTGTATTGGTCATGCAATGTAATATGATACATATAGAATTGGGTCAAGTATATATTGAAATTTATAATGAGATGGCATATGTTAGGTCCACTCGGATAGATACCCTGAGAGGGGGATGAATCAGTGTAACATCCCAAGTAAGTAATGAATAATAGATATTTTTATATATGTATATTAATGAATTAGATAGTGTTTTAGAGGCTTAAAATGAGAATAAATCCAATCTTAATCATGTAGTGCACTAATATTTTTAAAAGATTGTTTTACTGCCTTTTGATGGAAAACCATTTTTAAATCAAACATTAGACAATTTTATAAGCTCAATTTTTCAAAATAATCCTATTCTTTATGATTGGGACATTGATATTTGCTTTGGGTAAATTTTTGGTATTTTTCCGACAATGTTCATTTTTTAATGAATAGTGAAAAATACTGCATTTTACATCAAAACTGCTTTTTCATCTAATTTAATTATATGGCTATATTATCTTTTTAATTGTATTCAAAGTGTAAAGAGAATATATTTTTACCTTTTAATCCAATAGTGGTCGTTGGAATTAATTTCACTTTGAAATTGGACTTAAACTAGTGTCAATCTTTTGATACTTATTGTTTCATAAAAACATGCTATTTGTCATGACAACGGGAATTAATTATTAAATTAATTAATGTAACTTATATGATTTTAATTTTTTAAAATTGACATTATTTTTGAATTCGGAATATCAAATATAGCTTAGGGTGAAGTTTTGATGTAACGCCCCAAGATTTCATAGTGTGTTATTTCTTCAAAATAATTCAATCACTTGCACTACACGCAACACCGAGTTAAAGCGCACCATAACTTACCAAACAATCCGTTCAAAAAAGTTTATGAATATTATTAAACTTTATATAATCCTTATAATTTTAGAATCCATATTATGAGTTTCTTAGACATAATGTATGAAAAAATTCCTTTTTTTTCAGATAAAAGAAGTATTTTTCAAAAATACACTTTTACCAACCTTAATATTGATTCTTTTTAAATCTAATATTTTAAAAATTTATATATTCAATTTGACTAAATAAATTTATTCTTTGTAATGGTGACATAAAAAAAATTTACAATGTAACACCCCAAGCTTCTACGGTATGCTTCTCATTGAATAATGCGATAACGTGTGTGGTACGCAACATCTAGTTTTAACACACCACAACCAATCAAACTAGCTGTTATGAATAGTAATACCTACTTTTTAAAATTTTATAAATTCTATCTCTCAAAATTTACTTCATTTTTGGATTCGGAATATCAAAATTATCCTAGGGTAAAATTTTGGTACTTTTCGGATAACTTTCATATTTTGATGATTAGTGAAAATTACTAAATTTTAATTAAAAAGTACTTTTTAATCAAAATAATTAATATTGATAACTTATGAATTTAAGTGTTTTTAAAGTATATTTAAAATATACTTTTAACATTTAATTCAATGTTTTTCATTGGACATAATTTCACATTTAAACCAAACAGAAAGAAATGTCAATCTTTTGATAGTTATTATCTCTTAAAAACACGCTTTTTGTTTTAACAACGGGAAATAATTTTAAATTAATTTCTGAAACTTTTGTGTTTTCAATTAGGAAAAATGGATTCAATATTTGGAATCAGGGTTTTCAAATTGTGTAAATAGAGAACTTTATTTTTTAGACATTTTGAAAAATTATTTCGGTAAATATTTTATTTACCACGGTTAAAGGCTAAATCCGGTAAATAAGGGTTAACCAAATAATATTATAATAATAACAATTTACCCTAAAACGTGTCCTAAACTTATTGTTTGATACATGTCCTACCATGGGAATCTTTGGGTTGATTTTTGGTCCCCATGGAGCCACTTGTAAGTGATAATGACACTTTATATTAATTAAGTTAAAATGAATAAAAAAATGACACAAGCATATATATTTTAGAAAAACAATTTTTACATAAGGTTATATATGTTGGATATTCGACTATAAATATTAATTATAAATATAAAATGATTTCCTACATAATGATATTTTATTTATAATTTTTAGACATTAAATAATTTAATTGTTTTATGACACAATGATGATGCTACAATTTCCATAATAGTGAAAAATTAAAATAATTGATATTATAAATACCAAAATAAATATAATTGGAGAATTTTATTGAATTAAACTAATTTTATATGTTAATATGACATATTAGTATTGATTTAATTTGATTTTTTTGAAGTAATAATTCTATTATGAGTTTCAACAAAATCAATTATTTAATAGTGTCAAAATTGACATAAAAGAGTTTTTAAAACAAATATTATATTATTAATTGATATTAAATTCTTAAAAATATATGGTTCGGCCAAGAGACTTATATCATGATTGTTATATCATTAATTGACAACTTGGGGGTCTCTTGGATGTATATAGTAAGTTTATTAACCATATAATATAAATATACAACGAGACATTGTAAAAGTGAAACTAATTAACTAAGAGTTAATACTTAAAGATAAGGATAATATAGTAACCCAAACCTGTATAAATTATATTGGTTGAGTGTTTTTAGACCCATAACCACCATAAACTTTAAATAATCCACTTTTGAGACATTAGAAACCGAATATGAATTTATTATAAAATATTATTTCTAGTTTTTTCAAAGGTGCCCCTCAACCCTCTTATAAAAGGGCACTCCTCCTTCTCATTAATTCACACCATCAAAGCCTTTTGGTTCTGCCAAACTCTACCCAAATACTCTATCAACTACCCTCACTACATCTTAGAGGAATTCCTTTAGTTATAAAGCCAACTTATGGATCCCTTTAGATCAAATCAAAAGGAAGAACCCGAAGAAGAGGTAATGATTTCACCACCCTTTTTCAAGTTCCTTTCTTCTTAAACATCTTCTTTATTTCTTATTACCATTATAAAATAATTAATCCAGTATATAATATATAATTTGATTTTATTATATACATTTTACAACCGTATTTCAGTATTATATCCATCCTTTGAATAACAAGTCACCATACGTGCGTACGTACGACTTACCGTCTCCACGTCGTGGTGTAATTGTTATTCAATAAATTATTATTTGGATGGGTATAATAATGATGTGTAATTCATGTAAATAATAAATATAACATGATAATGATTCGGTATATATGATATACTATCCAATTATATATTATCTTAATATCAAAAAAATGATATTGTCGCTCGTGCGTACGTACGGACTACCGTCTCCACGAACGCGATGAGAGTCATTCTTTATCGTATCCATTCAAGTGTAATTATCATTTGATGATTTAAAAATAATTTTTAAGGACTTGATATCATTTTGGATATGAATAAGATACAACCTATCCATGACAACCACGTCTTACATAACAAAACATATTATAGAAAACGAGTAAGTTAACACCCGAAACAAAGATAATTCTAAGATATTATTAACAATGCAATATTAAATGATCATATATGATATCATATGAATGTGTATTATTATTTTATAATTTATTAACAATTATTTCACCATTATAAAATATTTTAACCTACCCCCAACCAAGGAAAAGTACAAGTTAAGGGTTTATTTCGCAATCTCTTCATTATCCGAGGTTGTTTATACGTAAAAATCTAATGGGATTTCTTTATCATCCACATCCATGTTTCATCGAAATGCATTTCAAATTTTTTCACTATTTACAAAGAATATGGGTTAAAGTAATTTATACCCTTGTTTTACATTTTATAAGAGGTTTATAATGGAATCTTTCTGTCGTATTCCAAACAAGGTGCTTTTAACCTTTTCGAAAAAATTAAGGTAAGAATGTTTTTTTAACTTATACTGCGGGTGCGGCTATTCTCCACCGTTATAAAATCGTTGAAGCTTCCCTTACAAGACTATAAAAATATTTTCAGTGTAAATGTTTTATTTTATAATTATGTGACTTTAAATGATTTCAAAATTATTATTTTAAAATTTTTTGAAAGGTACACTTTATCAAGATCATAATTTTAAATGTTTTAAAGATTTATCTTTCTAAATCTTTTTAATTAATGTCCATGTTTTAAAAATGATTTTAAGGACTTATTTACAAGAACATGAATGTTTTGAAATGATATTTATCTTCAAAATATTCAATGTGGTATGGGGCACTTTGGTTCAAAAATCACTTTTAAATTACTTCCTTTATAAATGTGTGACTTTTCAATGATTTCGAGAAAAGAGATATTTCTCTCAAATAGTTTTGATTTCATCTATGTCAACATCCTTTGATGGATTTTAAGCTAATTTGAAGTTGATTTATTATGATACAAAACTTATGTATTGTATTTAAGGTTTTGTGATATGTTTTACTGTGGATGTGTTTTTTTATACCATTCATGGTTTATGGAGAAAGTATTCGCATTTCATATGCTAGTTTTAATACGAATGTTTTTGTTATGTTTAAACCTTTTTATACGGGAAGGAATTGGACTTAGTAAGTGACAGATGGAGCTCAATATAGCTCCTCGATGCATCGGTAGGTCTCATGAGACAAACTAGTGTCTTGGCCCAAGGCCTTGGCTATGTGGTTATGATAGTCTGGCATTATGCATTCCATCATTATGAAAGTGGTTATTGATATTGCATGTGATTATTTGATTAGTAGAATATCCATGTGAATAAGTAAATGGAATTATTTCATTTTATTTTATCCATACTATGTTGAATTTTATGTTTAAAAGGATTTTGTTTTAGTTATACATTGACTTTAATGTTTATGCCTATTTATGAAAGTTTCTACTGTATTTCTTACCCTTAGAGAGCATTTGAGCTCACCCCTTTATATGTTTTATTTTTTAACAGGATTCCAAGAAGTATATTGTGATTGATAAGAAGGGTTAAGACAAGGGAATAATGGCATTCATAAAGGATTATTTATATTGTTTTGTATGTTATCAAGTGTAATGTAACATTCATGAAAGTAATCTATTTCCTAAGACTGCTAAACCAATCGGTCCTTTGGGACTTGATTCCTTGTAATCATTCCAATGTATTAAAATAATACACCGAATCTGGGTAACTGGGGTCGGGGCGTTACAGTTGGTATGAGAGAATGTTTAGCAATAAAATTGGAAACTAGATTTAGATAAACTCTGATTAGAACACATAGCCCTAAAATAGACTTTGAAGATTAGTATAGAAGAACTTCCTAGAATTTTGGTATTGTAGATATTTTGTGAATTTTCTGAGCAATACATCCCTGTCTGGATACGAGCAGGTAGAGGCGGCTCTAGCACAGATGTACCTAGGGGCAAAACCCGAAAACACTGCTTTGAGCTAGACTCAAACAGGAACTGGTGCACGATAATGGGCCTTGCTGCATTCTTGGTTACGACACTCCTGAGGGATGTGCTGAGGATAATTTTCATTTTATTTACAAACCATTATAAAGGGCTCATGAGTATATATTTACTCAAAGAAAACATTTTTTATGATTATGGATTATATCCATAAAATGTTCAATTTGCATTAGCAATTATTTATTGCAATTCATAAACTAACCTAGTATATGCTATTGTATAGAAATGGAACCCAGTAGAAGGAATGTGAACTCCAGAAATACATATGATCCAAAGAGTAAGAAGGATCATATCGTTCATGGTATTAAGAAATCATTTAGAAGGGATATAGTCTCCCACGTATTATCATCATATGAAGAAATAGTATCATGTGTGGATAAGATAACTAATGAGTTTACTAAGTCCTATGGATTTGAAGGGAAGCAAGATAATAAAAGGATAGAAGAGAGAAAGATGGATAAAGGGAAGAGGGAAAAGAAGAATTTCCCCATATTTGATAACTTTGGGAAGAAATACCCTAGAACTTGCCTGAAAGGAATGTGAGTTTTTTATAATTGTAGAGAAAATGGGCACAAAGTACGTGACTGCAAGGGTAAGAAAATGGTTTCAAATGTATAATTTTTGATTTGCAAGGAGTTTGGAAACTACGCGAACCTATGTCCCAATCATCAGACTATGCTGGAAATGTTGCTATTGGATAATAATCAAGTTATGATACTACCATAGATGAAGAGGAATGATTAGAGTTCTTATTTTGATTATGCATTTGAGTGTTGTATCAACAATGTACTTGTTATTATAATTATGGAGTATATAAGGATTGTACTACAGTACTATTTCATTAAGGACTTGAGATTGTGTGGAACAAAGAAAAGTGACTCAATAACATGATAAATTTTTGGAAAATATATGGCTGAGAGAATGATAAACGAAAATATAGTTCTTATACCGAGGTCGTGATTTTGGAATAATACATGATTGATTTGGATAAATTATATTGGTTATTCTTGACTACCTTGAAACTGATTAATGATTTGTATATTCCATCATTGTTTGGGTTTACAAAATTTTTGAATTAAAGGAGTATATCCATTATTATTTATGAAATAAGAGATCATGAATGTAATCAATAAGGTTTTATGGTAATTCAGGATGTTGCAGTGTTATAAAATAATACATGATGAAGGTGTTCACATGTTATTAGACAGCAAAAAGGATCATCATTTTTGGACTAAAGAATTTTGGATAGTTCTAGTTTGGATTATTTTTGGATTTCCATAAAAGGACAACCCGGAGGTTGGGTGGCAACCCGTCGCGTCCGGCAAGGCTGCGAGACTTGAACCCACAACCGATGGGCGACAAGGGTGTATCACCTACCACTGGCCCAAATAATTTCTGGGATTAAATAATGTAGTTTTTTTAAAAATATATGGTAGATGAATTATAAATTCGTTTTTTTGGAACCCTATACGAATAGGATAAATAGACTATATTTTTTACGTTCTATTACTTTTAGAGTGAAAGATGAGTTTGTGGTAGAAATTAGTTAAAGGATGGAACTCTACTTGTCAAGAATATAATTTTCTTCTTCTCTAATTATATGAAGAAATTAATTCTTATACTTTATTTAAGGAATCCTAAAACTAAAAATGTGTTATCCTAATACCCTATGTTTTGTTGAACTGATGGTATATCAAATCATCATAGATTGATGAATTTAAGGACCTCAATTTTACACTAGTTTGTGATTGATGACCTCAATCACTACCTATAAATATTTACGTTTTCCATCAAATTATATGTCTCTAATTTCCACCAATGTTCTCCTAATCGAGATCATAATTTTGTGGTGACCCTTTCATTTCTCTTTTCCTCATATTAAGACTAAATTTTAGTAACCCAATTTCCGATGTGGGTTTTCCCACAAAGATATTTTCTATTTTCAAACTTTTATTTTCGGAGAAAAATTTCAAATTGCGAGGACGCAATTTATTGATGGAGGGGAGAATGTAACACCCCATGATTTCATAGTGTGTTATTTCTTCAAAATAATTCAATAACTTGCACTATACACAACACCGAGTTAAAGTGCACCATGACTTACCAAACAAGCCATTCAAAAGAGGATATGAATATTATTAAACTTTATATAATCCTTATAATTTTAGAATCAATATTAGGATTTTCTTATACATAATGTAAGAAAAAATTCCTTTTTTTCAGTTAAAAGATGTATTTTTCAAAAATGCACTTTTACCAACTTTAATAGTGATTCTTTTTTAAATACAATATTTTAAACATTTATATATTCAATTTGACAAAATAAATTTATTCTTTAGAATGGGGACATAAAAAAATTTACAATGTAACTCCCCAAGATTCTACGGTACACTTCTCTTTGAATAATGCGATAGCGTGTGTTGTACGCAACATCGAATTCTAACACACCACAATCAATATAACTAGCCGTTATGAATAGTAATACATAATTTTTGAAATTTTATAAATTCTCTATCTCAAAATGGAATTTATTTTTGGATTTGGAATATCGAAATTAGCCTAGGGTGAAATTTTGGAAGTTTTTGGATAACTTTCATATTTTGATGAATAATGAAAATTACTAAATTTTAATTAAAAAATACTTTTTAATCGAAATAATTAATATTGATAAATTATGAATTATAGTGTTTTTAAAGAATATTTAGAATATATTTTTACAGTTTAATTCAATTTTTGTCATTGGACATAATTTCACAGTTAAACCAACCATAAACAAGTGCCAATATTTTAATAGTTATTATCTCTTAAAACCAGACTTTTTGTTTTAACAACGGGAAATAATTTTAAATTAATTTCTGCCAATTCTTTGTTTTGAATTTGGAAAAATGGATTCCATAGTTGGAGTCAGGTTGTTCAGATTGTGTAAATAGGTAACTTTTATTTTTAGACATTTTAAATAATTACTTCGGTAAATATTTTATTTACCATGGCTAAAGGGTAAATCCGGTAAATAAGGGTTAAAAAAATAATATTATAATAATAAAAAATTACCCTAAAACGTGTCCTAACCTTATTGGTTGATACATTTCCGACCATGGGAATCTTTGGGTCGATTTTTGGACCCCATGGAGCCACTTGTATGTGATAATGACACTTTATATTTATTAAGTTAAAATGAATACAAAAATGACACAAGCATATATCTTTAAAAAAACAATTTTTACATAGGGTTATATATGTTGGATCTTAGACTATAAATATTAATTAGAAATATAAATTGATTTCCTACATAATTATATTTTATTTATAATTTTTAGATATTAAATAATTTAATTTATTTATGACACAATGATGATGCAGCAATTACCATAATAGTGAAAAATTAAAATAATTGATATTATAAATACCTAAATAAATATAATTGGAGACTTTTATTGAATTAAACTAATTTTATATGATAATATTACATATTTTTATTTATTTAATTGGATTTTTATAAGTAATCATTCTGTTATGAGTTTCACAAAAATCAATTATTGAATAGTGTCAAAATTGACATAAAAGAGTTTTTAAAACAAATATTATATTATTAATTGATATTAAATTCCTAAAATTATAAGGATCGGCCAAAGGACTAATATGATTATATTTATATCATTAATTGACCACTTGGGGGTCTCTTGTATGTATATAGTATGTTTATTAACCATATAATATAAAAATACAAAGAGACATTGTAAAAGTGAAACTAATTAACTAAGAGTTAATACTTAAAGATAAGGTTAATATAGTAACCCAAACCTGTCTAAATTATATTGGTTGAGTGTTTTGCGACCCATACCTACCTTAAACTTTAAATAATACAATTTTTATCCATTAAAAACCGAATATGAATTTATTATAAAATAATATTTCTAGCTTCTCCAATGGTGCCCCTCACCCCTCTTCTAAAAGGGCACTCCTCCTTTTCCTTAATTCACACCATCAAAGCCTTTTGGTTCGGCCAACCTCTGCCCAAATACTCTCTCAACTTCCCTCACTACATCCTAGAGGCCTTCCTTTAGTCATAAATCCAACTTAAGGAGCCCTTTTTATCAAATCAAAAGGAAGAACCTGAAGAAGAGGTAATGATTTCACCACCCTTTTTCATGTTCTTTTCTTCTTCCACTTATTATTTATTTGTTATTACCATTATAAAATAATAAATCCTGTATATTATATATAATTTGATGTTATTATAAACATTTTACAACCATATTTCAGTATTCTATCCATCCTTTTAATAACAAGTCAACATACGTGCGTACGTACGGCTTACCGTCTCCATGTCGTGGTGTCATTGTTATTCAATAAATTATTATTTGGATGGTTGTAATAATGATGTTTAATTCATGTAAATAATAAATATAAAATGATAATGATTCTGTATATATGATATAACATCCAATTATATATTATTTTAATATCAAAATAATGATATTGTCGTTCGTGCATACGTACGGACTACCGTCTCCACGAACGCGATAAGATTCATTCTCTATCGTATACATTCTAGTATAATAATCATTTGATGATTTAAAAATAATGTTTAAGGACTTGTTATCATTCTAGATATTAATAAGAAACAACCTATCCATGACAACCACGACTTACATAACAAAACATATAAAAGAAAACGAGTAAGTTAACACCCGAAACAACGATAATTCTAAGATATTATTAACCAAGCAATGTTAAAAGATCATATATGATATCATATGAATGTATATTATTATTAAATGATTTAATAACAATTATTTCACCATTATACAGGAGGTTAACCTACCCCCAACCAAGGAAAAGTACAAGGTAAGGGTTTATTTCGCAATCTCTTCATTATCCGAGGTTGATTATACGTAATAATTTACTGGGATTTCTTTATCATCCACATCCATGTTTCTTCGAAATGCATTTCAAAACAGTTTTAAAATTTAAAAATAATATGGGTTAAAGTCATTTATACACTTGTTTGACTTTTTATAATAGGTTTATAAAGTAATCTTTCCGACGTTTTCCAAACAAGGTTCTTTTAACCTTTTCGACAAAATTAAGGTAAGAATGTTTTTCTAACTTATACAGCGGGTGCATCTATTCTCCACCATTATAAAATCGTTGATGATTCCCTTACAATATTATATGAATATTTTCATATTAAATGTCTTATTTTATAATTATGTGACTTTAAATGATTTCAAAATGAATATTTTAAGAATTTGTGAAATGTACTCTTTATCAAGAACATAATTTTAAATGTTTTAAAGATTTATCTTTCTAAATATTTTTAATTAATGTGCATGTTTTCAAAATGATTTTAAGGACTTATTTATATAGACATGAATGTTTTGAAATTATATTTATTTTCAAAAGTTTCAAAGTGGTATGGGACACTTTGATTCAAAAATCGCTTTTAAATTACTTCTTTTATAAATGTGTGACTTTCCAATAATTTTGAAAAAAATAGATATTTCTCTCAAATAGTTTTGATTTCATCTATTTCAACATCCTTTGATGGATTTTAAGCTTATTTGGAGTTGATTTATTGTGATACAAAACTTTTTTATTGTATTGAAGGTTTTGTGATATGTTTTACTGTGGACGTGTTATTTTTATACCATTCATGGTTTATGGAGAAAGTATTGACATTTCGTATGCTAGTTTTAATACAAATGTTTATGTTATGTTTAAACTTTTTCTTATGGGAATGAATTGGACCAAATAACTGACGGGTGGAGCCCGATATAGCTCCTAGATGCATCGGTAGGTCTCATGAGACAAACCAGTGTCATGGCACAAGGCCTTGAGAAAATCTTATTTGTAGTCATGGCATGAGGCCTTGGCTCTGTGGTTATGATAGTCTGGTATTATGCATTCCATCATATTAAAATGGTTATTGATATTGCATGTGATTATTTGATTATTAGAATATCCATGTGAATATGAAAATGGAATTATTTCATTTTATTTTTGCCATACTATGATGAATTTTATGTTTAAAAGGATTTTGTTTTAGTTATATATTGCCTTAAATGTTTAGACTTATTTATGAAATTTTTTGTTGAATTTCTTACCCTTATGGAGCGTTTGAGCTAACCCCTTTGTATGTTTTATTTTTTCCCAGGATTCCATGATGTATATTGTGATTGATAAGAAGGGTTAATACAATGGAATAATGACATTCATAAAAGATTATTTATGTTGTTTTGTATGTTATGAAGTATAATGTAACATTCATGTATATAATCTATTTTCCAAGATTGCTAAACTAATTGGTCATTTGGGACTTGATTTCTTATAATCATGCCAACGTATTAAAATAATTCACCGAATCTGGGTAACTGAGGTCGGTGCGTTACATTTGGAATTTTTCTGAAAAACTTCAATTTTTGATGAATAGTGAAACCACTAAGTGGAACTTAAAAAACTGATTTTTTCATTTAAATGAAATTTTACCACCTCGATGTTTTGAATATCAAAAAATCCGACATACATGGTTGTCATTAAGAAGTAAAATGTGGTTCATTGGGATTAAAATATTTTTTTCGTGAATAGTAATTTTTAAGTTTTTAATCGCGATTAGAAGTAATTAGTGTATTTTTAGGTAAGAATAATGTTTCAATAATATGAAATGATCTTGACACATGTCCTACTCTTATTGGATGTGTCATTTCTGACCAATACAAACCATGGGTAGATTTTTGGGACCCCATGGATCCACTTGTGTAAGATAATGACATTAATGCCTTTTATTTAATGTTAAAGTAAAAATGTCACAAACATGAGTTATTTTACTAAAACAATTTTTACTTGGGGTTATACAAGTCATATTTTTGACTATAAATATTCATTGGAAATCTAAAAAGATTTACTACACCATGGTAGTTTTTTCTAATTTTTAGACATTAAATAAATTAAATTATTTATGAAACCATGATGATGCAGTGATGACCTCATTATTTAATGATTTAAATAAAATGAAAATATAATGTAAAATATAAGACCTAAACTTGTAAAAAACTTATTATATGGGTGGATTTTGAACCCTTAACACCTTATCCTCGAAATTTATAATTGTGGGACCTCTATTATCCTAAAATCATTTTATAACAATGTATCATTTCTTATCTTTCCAAGAGTTTCCCTCCTCTCCTCTTATAAAAGGCCCCCACCTCAACCACCTTACCCACACTTCCGAAGCCTTTGGCTCGGCCAAACCCTGCCCATTTTATCTCTCCACATCCCTATATTACTCTTTGAAGCCTCACTTTGGTCAGAAGACTTACCAAGGAATCCATTGAGCTCAAATCAAAAAGAGTTGCCCGTTTTAAAGGTAGTGTTTTCTCTTGTGTTCTTATGTTTTATTTTTCTTCTCCAACCCTCTAAACTATTTTTATTCATTTATTTTGTAAAAACACAAGTATCTTCCATATACTATTATGGTGTTGTAATAAGGATTTGAGCTACACTTACATACACCTACATCTAATGGTTAAAGAACATATTGTTTCTGTGGATGACGAATTTCTGCCTCACAAAACGATGATTGTTCAATATTCTTTTAACACCATCAAAGGTGGCCATTAAGATGACACTATATTTATATATGATATATAATATGTTTATGTTTTACTTAAGATTATGTATTTTTCATTTATGGCATACCTTTATGGTTTCCAATATGGTTAAACATGATATCTTCATTTTTGGAAGTGCGGACAACCGCCCCCTCAAAGTGATTTGATTCATTAATGCCATATGTGGGAAGTATAAAGGATGTAATTAATGATATTATATATGATATCATAATGGAATTATAATATCCCTTTATATCATTATGATTCAATTCCATGAAATATGAAATAGAAATGAAAGTAGCGTTCATGCGTACGTACGGCTTATCGTCTCCATGAACGGTGCATTTCATTTCTTACCTCTAAACGTTATGTAATATTATAAATTCATGTATATACTGGATATATATGATATATATGATATCTACATCATGATTATAACTCTGGATATAATGGATACATGAACAACTTGTAATTATAAAGATTTTATTTTTGACTCAAGTACCAATGATCGATAAAATGACCGTTATTAACTTAAATAATTACATAGTGTTCATGAAATGGTAATAAGTGATATAAAAGGAAAAATGAACTTGAAAAAGGTTCTTAAGATAGTATAAATTAACTCAAGTTTATTATTCTGGACATTAAAGAATGATCGAGTCAAGTCGGACCTGAGGTATGGGGCTTCATCTCAATATCCTTCATTGAGGCATATTTTGTTTTATACACAACCTTAATTTATACGGTGTATAAACCCCTTTAACTTTTACGTTTATCCAAAATGAATCTTTTTTATACGAAGCGTTTTACTAAAAGAAAAAAGGGAATTTTTTTGTACGTATGCGGCGACACCGACTTCTCCGCCGCCGTGACCATTATTTTAGTTTTGGATTCCTCTACAAGCCATACGTTTTTTTAAATGTAAAATAAATACCATGTTTTACTTTTCTTTTATTTTGGTATTGAAAATGGTTTTTATAATGTTTAATTATATCAATATGTTGTATTGATATCTTGGGACTGAAATGTGGAAATGTTATGTTTCCTTTATGCATGTTTTATGTGATACGATTATGTTATGGTTATTGGGAATTGTTAAGAAGATGGGTGGTTTCGTGATAAACTATGGGCGGGTGAGCCCGATATAGCTCTCCAATGCATTGGGTAACACGAAGGGGTTAAATGTTGAGGTTTCTCTGAAGATATTCATGGAATATACTGTGATGGGTATTCCAAACGTAACCAAGAGGGTTACTCCCTACATAAGAATGTTATGAATGACTCATGTTACCTTTATTTCTTATGATTTCTATGATTTATTCATGATTTGATGAGGTATGTTAATGTGCTTATGTTTTATGGGTAAAGTATGATTTCATTCTTATGTATATATGTACTCATGTTTCCTTTCCATATTTTTATATACCTTACTGAAATTTTTATGCTCATCCCAAGTTTTTGAAATGTTTTTCCCTGGTCAAGGGAAAGTTACATTATGTGATGATAGTGTCAAGGAAGTGTCATGAAAGAATCCATTTTTTATTTTAAATATGATTCTGTTGATGGGAAAAATGATTAATATCTTTTATGTAACCACTTTGTTTAAATGTGGAGTGTAATGAAAGTTTTATGATCTAATTCTCTAAAACACTAAACTTGAAAAGATCCTCAATGTGTAATCTTGTAATAACTCAATATTAAGTAAGGTTTAAGGTTGGGGACTTATAGTTGGTATAATAGGTCAGTTTAGATAACATTAGGAGTTAAAATTCTATTAAATGATTGTCCAAAAATATTTTTTTATGGTCAAATTGAAATGATATAGCATTTGACGATTACCATATTGCTTCATCCAATACATGTTTGTTCAGAATGGTTTTCCGCAGAGGAAATAGGGAAGCAGTGCTATGAAGGCATACAGAAGGAAATAACCTTCCGTATCAGCATCCTATGATGGTCGGAATTGGAACTGAACAGTTTGTTGTAGTAATGGCGCAATTGAATCAAGCGATAAATGGTGGTGGTATCCATGCACGAGATCAGCCAGATCAACTACAGAGGAACATTTCAGTGGTGGAACATTTCATGAGGCAACATCCCCCATCATTCAGAGGATCATCTGACCCTATGCTAGCTGCAGGGTGGATTAAAGAACTGGAGAAGATTTTCGATGACATGGGGTGTTCAGACAATCAAAAGGACAGTCTTGCTATTTACCGCTTAGAGGGTGAAGCAGATCAGTGGTGGTCGATGGTTAAAAATATCAGGGATGCTGCTAAGATTGATTCTCTTGACTGGGATGAATTCAAAGGTAAGTTTCATGAGAATTATTTTCCTATGGTTGTTCGACTTATGATGGAAAACAAATTCTTGGAATTGAGGAAAGAGGAAGACTCAGTGGCTGCCTATGAAGAGAGGTTCACTCGATTGGAAAGGTATGCTCCAAATTTTATCTGACACCTTGATACTATGATCCATCATTTTTACTCAGGATTAAATCCAAAATATCGAATGGTATTAGCTTCTCACGAGTTCAAAAGTTATGAAAATCTTGTTCGATGTGCTAAGAAGGTGGAAATGGATTTTGCCAATGATCAAGTGTTCTATAATAACCAATAGAAGAAGAGACCGAGGTGGAAGGAGAAAGGGTAGAATTCTTCAAAAAAATATGATGGTAAGAAATATAAGTTTCCAGTTTGTGATAAATGTGGGAAAAGGCATGCTGGGAAATGTCTTCTGATTTCTAGAAAGTGCAACCGATGTGGTTAGATGGGACATAAGGATCGTGATTGCACTGAAACAGATCAAGGTGATGGTAAGTCCAAATTTGATTTAGAGTTAGTGAAATGTATTATGTGCAATGAGATGTGTAACTATGAAAACGACTGTCCGAAAAAGAGCTTGAGTGATGGGAAGCAGTTACACTACAAGCAGAAAGGGGTGGTGAAATCCTTTACAACTACTTCAGCAGATGTCAGGCAATCAAATGAAGTTGTATCGGGTACTTTGTTTGTTTTTTCAGATTATGCCAGTGTGTTCTTTGATTCGGAGTCTACACATTCTTCCATCTCTGAAACCTTTTCTAGTAAAATGGGAATACCATCCCAATAAATGACTCCTGAACATTTGGTAAAAACACATGGGGGAAATATTGAGGCAAAAAGAATTTATAAGAATCTTCATATCCTTATCCGTGGAATGAACCTACTTGCAAACCTAATTGTTCTACCTCTAGTAGAGTTTGATGTTATCCTGGGTATGGATTGGCTCTCTGTTTACCATGACAAGATTGATTTTAGAGCTAAATAAGTTTCTTTTCAGAAAGCATTTCAGTTTGTGTACAAGAATGAACTCTTACTGTTGATAACATATCAAGAGGCCGAGAAACTTGTAAAAAATTGAAATGAATGTTACCTTGCACAAATTGTTGGAAACAAGGGAACTGTTCAGATTAATGATGTGCCAGTGGTAAATGAGTATCTTGATGTTTTTCTTGATGAGTTCCCTGGAATAATACCAGATCGGGAAGTTTAGTTTACTGTTGACTTAGTTCCTGATGCTAAGCCAATTTCAAAACCCACTTATCAAATGGCTGAAATTGAACTTTTAGAGTTTAAGGAGAAATTGCAAGATTTATTAGAGAAAGGTTTCATTCGACCTAGCACATCCCCATGGGGTGCCCCTGTTTTATTTGTTAAAAAGAAAGATGGTTCTATGAGACGTTGCATTGATTATAGCGCTTTGAATAACATCACAGTTAAGAACAAATATCATATTCCTCATATCGATGATTTGTTTGATCAGCTCCAGGGTGCTCAGTATTTATCAAATATTGACCTGAGATCGGGTTATCATCATTTACAGGTAAAGGAATAAGATATTTTGAAGATCACATTTCGTACAAGATATGGCCATTATGAATTTGTAGTAATGACTTTTGGGATAACCAATGCACCCTCTGTATTCACGGACTTAATGAATAGAATTTTCCATGAGTTATTGTATAAGTTTGTGGGGGTTTTCATTGATGAAATTTTGGTGTTTTCTAAAAGTAAAGAGGATCATGAAAGACATTTAAGGGTTATTTTGAAAACATTAAAAGAAAAGAAATGTTATGGAAAATTCAGAAAGTGTGAGTTTTGGTTGCAAATTTTTTTTCCTTGGTCACATTGTTTCTAAAGATGGGATAACCGTTGATCCAGAAAAAAAAAGGTTCTTGAAAATTGGACAAGGCCCACAAATGTAACTAATATTCGTAGCTTCCTTGGTTTGGTAGGCTATTAACGAATATTTGTTAGAATTTTTTCATAGTTATCTAGTCCAATGACTAAGCTAACTCGGAAGGGTGTTATGTTTAACTGTACAAATGATTGTTATTATTGTTTTCAGGAATTGAAAAGAAGATTGGTGAATGATCCAGTTTTGGCACTACCTTCTAGGAATGGTGAGTTTGTTATCTACAGTGATGCTTCCTTGAAAGGACTTGGTTGCGAATTAATGAAGAATGATCAGGTAATTGCTTATGCTTCATGTCAGTTGAAACCTCAGGAGGTAAATTATCCTACACATGCTTTTGAATTAGCTTCTGTTGTTTTCTCTTTAATAATTTAGAGGCATCATTTGTATGGAGTAATGTGTGAAATATATACCGATCAAAAAAGTTTAAAGTATATATTCACTCAGAAATAATTGAACATGAGACAGAGGAGATGGCTATAATTAATCAAGGATTATGATTGTACAATTCATTACCATACGGGAAAAGCAAATAAAGTGGATGATGCTTTGAGTCGAAAAAGTAATGTTTCATTAACAATGTTGTGTTTGGAAATTGATCCTTTGGTTAAGGATTTGATGAATGTTGGAATAGAAGTTATTGGTGCAGGATGTACTTATGTTTTGTTTCAGGTATCTGTGAAATCTTCTCTATCAGACAGAATAAAGCAAGCACAGAAGCAAGACAGTGAGTTGCAGAAAAAGGTAGAGCTGGTTCAGAAGGGTAAGTTTCCTGAATTCAATATAGATAGTGATTGTGTTTTGAGATTTGGGAAGAGATTGTGTGTGCCTTGTGATTCACAGTTGAAGAGAGAGTTGTTTTTTGAATCTCATAGTTCTCCATTTTCAGTTCATCCTGGTAGTACTAAGATGTACAGAGATCTGCGGGAGTATTACTAGTGGGATGGAATGAAAATAGATATTACTGATTTTAGAGTGAAGTGTTTGACTTGTCAACAAGTTAAAGCAGAGCAGAACATACCAAAAGGGATGTTTCAGCCTTTTCCATTACCAGAATTGAAATGGGAAAATATATCCATGGACTTCGTTGTGGGATTGCTGAAGACACCTCGAGGTAATAATGCAATCTGGGTTATTATTGATCGCTTGACTAAATCTGCTCATTTCCTTTCTATACGAGATACTTTTTCCCTAGATCAACTTTCCCGTTTGTATCTTAAAGAGATAGTCATGTTACATGGAGTTCCTCACTCCATTGTATCTGACCGTGATCTGAGGTTCACTTATAACTTTTGGAAAGGCCTTCATAAGTCGTTGGGTACTGAATAAAATTTTAGTACAGCTTTTCATCCTCAGTCAGATGGGAAATTAGAACGAACAATTCAGAAATTGGAAGATATGCTACGTGCTTGTTCGATGGATTATCAGGGAAGTTGGGACCAACATCTTTCTTTGGTTGAATTTTCATATAATAATTGTTTTCATTCCAGTATATATATGGCACCATTTGAGGTGTTATATGGGAAGCAGTGTTGAACTCCAGATTTATGGGATGAAGTGGGTGAAAGGAAGCTGATGGGACCAGAATTGGTAGAATAGTTGGCAAAAAGGTTAAGCTGATACAGAAACACATGAGAACAGCTCAGAGCAGGAAGAAGAGTTATGCGGATAACCGGAGGGAGGATCTATCTTTTGAGGTAGGTGATCATGTTTTTCTCAATGTCTCACCATGGAAAAGTGTGATGCGATTTGGTAAGAAAGGAAATCCGAGTCCAAGGTTCATTGGACCATATGAAATTCTGGAGAGAGTTCGATCAGTTGCTTACCGAGTGGATTTACCTCCCATTTTATCTCTGGTACACAATGTTTTTCATGTTTCGATGTTGACAAAGTATATGCCAGATCCATCTCATGTTTTGAGTCCAGAGGTAGTTCAGCTGGAAGAGAACCAATCTTATGAGGAATAACTGGTACAGATTCTTGACCATAGGGATCAAGTGTTATGGAATAAGGTGATTCATCAGGTAATGGTTCTCTGGAAAAACAACATGCTTGAAGAGGCACATTGGAATCTGAAAATTCAATGAGGTCTAAATACCCCCACTTATTCGATAAGTAAATAAATTGCAGGGACGCAATTTTCTAAATGGGGGAAGGATGTAACATCCGAAGTAATTAATGAATAATATATATTTTTATCTATTACTATTAATGAATTAGATAGTGTTTTAGAGGCTTAAAATGAGAATAAATCCAATCTTAAGCATGGAATACAGTAATATTTTTAAAAGATTATTTTACTGCCTTTTGATGGAAAACCATTTTTAAATCAAATTGTTGAAAACTTAATAAGCTCTATTTTCAAAATAAACTTATTCTTTATGATTGAGGCATTTAAATTTACTTTGGGTAAATTTTTGGTATTTTTCTGACAATGTTAAATTTTTAATGAATACTGAAGAATACTGCATTTTACATCAAAACTGATTTTTCCGCTAATTTAATTATATGGTTAGATTATCTTTTTAATTGGTTTTAAAGTGTACATAGAATATATTTTTATCATTTAATCCAATAGTGGTCATTGGAATTAATTTCACTTTGAAATTGGACTTAAATTCGTGTGAATCTTTTGATACTTATTGTTTAATAAAAACACGCTATTTGTCATGACAGTGGGAATTAATTATTAAATTAATTAATGTAACTTATATGACATGAATTTTGTAAAATAGACATCATTTTTGAATTTGGAATATCAAATATAGCTTAGGGTGTCGTTTTGGTATTTTTCTGAAAAACATCGATTTTTGATGAATAGTGAAACCACTAAGTGGTACTTAAAAAACTGATTTTTTCGTTTAAATGAAATTTTACCACCTCTGTGTTTTGAATTTCAAAAAATCTGACATACATGTTTGTCATTATAATGTAAAATTTGGTTCAATGGGATTAAAATAATTTTTTGGTGAATAGTGGCTTTTATGTTTTTAATCGCGATTAGAGGTAATTAGTATAATTTTAGGTAAGAATAATGGTTTAATAATATGAAATGAACTTGAAACATGTCCTACCATTATTTTATGTTTCATGGCCGACCAAGACTACCCATGGGTCGATTTTTGGGACCCCATGGATCCACTTGGGTAAGATAAAGACATTAATGCTTTCTATTTAATGTTAAAGTAAAAATGTCACAAACATGAGTTATTTTAGTGAAACAATTTTTTTGTGGGGTTATACAAGTCATATTTATTACTATAAATAATAATTTTAAAGATAAAAATATTTACTACATCATGATAGTTTTTTTATAATTTTTAGACATTAAAAAAATTAAATTATTTTTGACACCATGATGATGCAGCGATGACCTCATTATTTAACGATTTAAATAAAATGAAAATATAATGTTAACTCTAAGACCTACACTTGTCAACAACCTATTGTATGGGTGGATTTCGAACCCTTATCACCTTATCATAGAAATTTATAATTGTTGGACCTCTCTTATCTGAAAATCATTTTATAACAATGTATCTTTTCTTATCTTTCCAAGAGTGCCCCTCCTCTCCTCTTATAAAAGCCCCCCACCTCTACCACCTTCTCCACACTTCCAAAGCCTTTGGCTCGGCCAACCCCTGACCGTTTTGTCTCTAAAAATCTCTCTCTTACTCCTTGAAGCCTCAATTTTGGCATAAGTCTTCCCAAGGAAGCCTTTGAGCTCAAATCAAAAAGAGTTACCCGTTTTAAAGGTAGTGTTTTATCTTGTGTTCTTATGTTTTATTTTGCTTCTCCAACCCTCTAAACTCTTTCTATTCATTACTTTTGTAACAAAACCAGTAACTTCCATATACTAGGATGTTTTTATAAGAAGGATTCGAACAACACTTACACAAACCTACATCTAATGGTTAAAGAACACACTGTTTCCGTGGATGGAAAATTTCTGTCTCACGAAACGATGATTGTTCAATATTCTTTTAACACCTTAAAAGGTGGCCATTAAGATGACAATATATTTATATATGATATATAATATGTTTATGTTTTACTTAATCTGCTGTATTTTTCATTTATGGAATACCTTTATGGTTTCCATTATGGGTAAACATGATATCTTCATTTTAGAAAGTGCGGACTACCGCCCCCACAAAGTGATTTGATTCGTTAATGCCATATGTGGGACGTATAAAGGATGTAATTAATGATATTATATATGATATCATAATGGAATTATAACATACCTTTATATCATTAGGATTTCATTCCATAAAATACTAAATAGAAATGAAAGTAGCGTTCATGCGTACGTACGACTTACCGTCTCCATGAACAGTGCATTTCATTTCATTCCTCTAAACATTATGTAATATTATAAATGCATGTATATAATGGTTATATATGATATATATGATATCTACATCATGAGTATAACTCTGGATATAATGGATATATGATCAACTTGTAATTATTAAGAGTTTATTTTTGACTCAGGTACCAATGATCGATAAAATGACCGTTATTAACATAAATAATTACATAGTGTTCATGACACGGTAATAAGTGATATAAAAGGAATGATGAACTTGAAAAAGTTCTGAAGCAAGTAGAAATTAACTCAAGTTTATTATTCAGTACATTAATGAATGATCGAGTCAAGTCAGACCCGAGGTATTGGACTACGTCTCAATCTCCTTTCATTAAGGCATATTTTGTTTTATACACAACCTTATTTTATACAGTGTATAAACCCCTTTGACTATTACGTTTATCCAAAAAAATATTTTTTATACGAAGCATTATACTAAATGACAAAAGGGAATGTTTTTTTCGTACGTATGCGGTGACAACGACTTCTCCACCGCCGTGAGCATTATTTGAGATTTGGCTTCCTCTACAAGCCATACCATTTTTTAAATGAAAAATAAATACCATGTTTTACTTTTCTTTAATTTTGTTATTGAAAATGGATTTCATAATGTTTTATTATATCAATGTGTGGTATTGATATCATGTGATTGAAATGTGGAAATGTTATGTTTCCTTTATGCATGTTTTATGTGATAAGATTATGTTATGGTTCTCGGGAATTGTTAAGAAGATGGGTGGTTCCATGATAAACTAAGGGCGGGTGAGCCCGATATATCTCTCCAATGCATTGGGTAACACGAAGGGGTTGAATGTTGAGGTTTCTCCGAAGAGATTTAGGTAATATACTATGATGGGTTTTCCCAACGTAATTAAGAGGGTTACTCCCTACGTAAAAATGTTATGAATTAATCAAGTTACCTTTATGTCTTATGATTTCTTTGATTTATTCATGATTTCATGAGGTATGTTAAAGTGCTTATGTTTTATGGGTAAAGTGTGATTTCATTCTTATGTATATATGTACTCATGTTTCCTTTCCATATTTTTATATCCCTTACTGAGCTTTTTATGCTCATCCCATGTTTTTGAAATGTTTTTCACAGGTCAAGGGAATGGAACAGGATGTGATGATAGTTTCAAGGAATTATCACGAAAGAATCCATGTTTTATTTTAAATATGTTTCCATTTATGAAAAAAATGATTACTATCTTTTATGTAACCACATTATTTAAATTTGAAATGTAATGAACGTTTTATGTTCTAATTCTCTAAAACACTAAACCCAAAAAGATCCTTAATGTGTAATCTTATAATAACTCAAGATTAAGTAAGGTTTAAGGATGGGGACTTATAATCACGGTATGAAAAATTAAAACAAATTCCCCTTTTGATATTGATCTGTTGTTAGAAAACCCCTATTATCTCATTCATTCTTGTTTCAATGTATGAATGAATCTTAAAGCATTTATAGGAGAATTTTTTTTACTTGGTTCACCATCAGTAGGCTACGTCCAAGGAGCATACAATGATGATGTGCACATGTACCAAATACACTATAAGAACAATGTTGTATACAAGTTTTATGTGGACTCACTATCCTTCATCGTATACAACCAATCACAACTGGAGAACTCACAGCTCTCTCAACTGATGTGAGCTGACTGTTTCTTAAAAAGATCCACTCACTGTTTAAAAACTTATAGGTACATTCATTATCTATAATGTGTGCATTCTTCACTGTATTTAGATACTATGTTGAATTACAAATTTCATCCATTGATTAATACCCCATCTCCATTAATCACTTGGAAAAAAACTTTGGAAATAACTTAAAAAATTCCACTACATCGTGAAGATCACAACATCACAATGCTCTAACAATCCTTCATTAAGTCCCTGCCTTTTCGCAAAAAACACGCCTTTGTAGAGCTCGCTGCCTCGCAGAGCACACTGCTTCGCAGAGCATAAGCATTCGTAAAGCTCAAGCCTTCGTAGAGCTCATGCCTTTGCAAAGTGACATGCTTTGCGAAACTCACTGAGCCAATGCGGGGCACACCTCTTTTACAGAGAGACATTAGCTTCCGTAAAGCTCTAATCATTCATGATGCTCACTCCAACCGCGATCCTCCTTCGCGATTTGGGAGTAACAAATTTTTATGGTAAACTCTCTACTTCTCTCGTGGGGTTAGAGGCCTATATATAATCAATTCCACTGACTCAAGAACCATTCACTCAATGTTAGCACCACATCATATCAATTCACAAAGCATCAAAATTTCTGCCAAAAAACTCTCTTTATTGCATAACACAATTGATATTTTTGAATGGCAGAGCTCATCGTAATCACGGGGCATTATATCAACTTTTTCATCCTACCACTGCAATTCTCTTCACCACTGCTATTCAGGAAGGTCATCGTAATCATGAATAACACCATGAACATTTTTCATGTCCTCCCGAAATCCTCATAAAAAGGACCATCTTCATGAAACTCAAGCGTTTTCAATATTTTTCTGAGATCTTCAAGGAAATACACATTTCGCGAGGCACAGAAAATCCCAATATTTGGACCCCCAAAATTTGGAAAACACTATAAAATGGCACCACCTTGTATCTATTTTTTGTACCACCTCCAGATCTTCTATTCCTTTTCCATGGTTCATCGTCAATAGGGATTGTCGACAACATCTCTGGAGGTTGACAATTCACCATGGAAACCTGCATTTTCAACAAACACAACCAACCCAAAAATGATACAATGTTACCTTGTTGGATATTTTCCCAACAACATATTTTCCTAGAAAGGGAAATTCCATAGTCGATGTCCTTATAAATAGTACCTAGGATAAGAAGGAACATAGCGAGATGTCCTTATAGGAGTTGTGGCATTCGATGTGCTTATTAGTCGACTGGAAGATTGATGATTTGGAGGGTCAAGGCTCTTTTAATATATATCCCTCGATGATTACATCTTCCCTTATCGAAACTATGAGGAATGGTCATGATCCATACCTAGAGTGTAATATGATGTGAAAACAGTTTGTCGGGTGGTACCCGATGCTCGAATAATTGATAGAGAAAACTACATGATCTTGGTGCATAGAAGAGTAGTAGATCCTACTTATTTTGCAGAGTAACTGATGAGGGATTACCATACCTCTAGGTGTAATGTACGTCCTGGGGTGACAATGTTGTACCATGACTTCGGAAAATAGTTATGGTGGCCAGGGATGAAGAGGGACAATTTAGGTTTTGTCTCTCACTGCCTCACATATCAATGGGTGAAGGCTGGGCACTGGAGTCAGGGAGGGTTGTTGTAGCCACTTCTAATACCCATGTGGATGGGGGATGATCATAAAATGGAAATTATGATAGTATTATCTGTGACCCCAAGGAGTCATGATGCAGTTTGGGTGATCATTAATCTGTTAACAATGTCTTCCCACTTCTTACCAAGTAGAGGTATTCACTCAGTGGACGAGTTTGGTAGAAATTATGTTTGAGGGATTGTGAACATACATGGATTTATCATTAGAATAATTTCTTACATAGATGATCGTTTCATATCTATATTTTGGCAGGTCCTACATGAATCCTCAGAGATGTCTCTATGATTAATCACAATGTACAACCCTCAAATCGATAGACAACCTAAGAGGACTATATTCATAATGAAGGATATGATATCATATTTATTGGTAGACATAGGAAGAGCATGGTATGATCACCTGGCCATGATTGAGTCTTCATTAAACAAAAATTATCATTCTTCATTTCATAAGACACAATATGAGGCTATATATGGGAGGTCATGTCGCTCACCTATATTTCTGTATGAAGTGGGAGAGGTAGTAATTGTTTTCCCAAACTTGGATCAGGAGACTTCCGAGAGTGTGAAACTGATACAGAAGAGATTAATCACTCCTCATAGTAGAAAAAGATATTATGTTGAACATAGGAGGATACCAATTCATTTTTTTACAGGAGATTGGGTTTTGTTGATTTTCAGTCCAAGTGTAGGGAACAAATTTATGAGGAAGAATCGAAAGATAGAACCATGTTTTTTGGACCCCTTGATGTTACCAAGAAAATATGATCTGTGGAATATCATCTAGACCTCCCTTAAAACTATAATGATATATAGGAAATTCTCCATGTGTCACATCTTTAGAGGTATATACCTGATCCTACAGATGATATTTACTAATAGTACATTGCGTTGGAGACTGACATATATTACAAGGAGTATCTGAAAACGATAATTGACCCATCAAATAAGGCATTACAGGGAAATATGTTAACTCTAGAATGGGTTCAGTGAAAACATAGATGGATCCAAGAAGAGACGCAGGATTATGAGTCTGATGTTCATGCTTAGTGGCCCGAGTTGTTCAAGAAAGACCACTATAGATGATTCTTGAGTTCAAGATGATGAAATAGTGAGATAATTGTAACATCAAGTGTTTTAAAATAACAATATATCCACCTTTTAAAAATTTATTAATACCTTAAGTGGAAAAAATTAATTATCATCAAAAAATATTGAATTATGATAAACACATTGCGAAAGGGTAAAAAATCATATTTAACACACTGGAATATTCAATATAATATTTTCAAAGATAGACACATAGATTTTGTGAGATTGTGAGGAACATAAAGCCTCACTAATTTTTAAATAAAAAATTAAATGTTTTATATTATGCCGGGGAATTATTTCTAAACATATTTTAATTTCATTAAAATGGTGTGTCTTATGGGATATATGAGACCACTTATAGGAATGGGATAGAGTTTTACCCTAATATCATTATAACATTAGAAAGCGAGAAATTTTTTGATATATCTCTTGATATATAAATTTATCAACAATATTTAACATGTAATTTTTTTAAAAAACATTTTAATATCTCTCATACGGTGTGTCATATGAAAAATATGAGACAACAGGTAGGTCATAAATGAGATTTTTAACCTAGGTGGGGTATAAAATTTTAAATCATCAGATGTTTGGATTCCTCTCTCAAAAAAATAACACTTTATTTTAATTTATTATTTAATCTTTTTTTTGAAACTTAATTAATTAATATCTCTCAAATGGTGCACCATATGGGAAATTTGAGATCACCATTCATTCTAGAATTGGGAGTTGAACCTTGGAAGGGTATAACTCTTTTATGAAATGTGCATTTGGTTTTATTTTAATTTTTATATTCAATAAATAAATTATTAAATAATTCAATTTTATTGTTTAAATAAATCAATTTTAGCTGTCATATTCTTCTTCCCAAGAAAAACTTGAAAACTACCATTAATAAAAATTAGAGTTTTCTAAACCTCTATTTTTTACATGGGTTGAACTGAAATCGATAGGAATGATTTCCTACCAAACAAATAATCACTTCCTAAGAATTTATTTTTTGAAAAGGGGTTTTAAAAATCATGTAAAAAATTCTTGAAATGAGAAATTCATTTTTTGGAACCCTATAAATACTGGGTGTTATGTACCCCATATAATCACTCTAATAAACACCAAAAACAATATCCATTGAATAGTGAAGAGAATTTAAGAAGTCATTTGAATATGTACAAAGTTATTATTCCCCAACGCAGTGCCCTTCCTTTGGTTTGTTGTATGTTGTTATTTTGTTTTTATTTATTTTATTTCTTCATTATATGCATTATGTGAAAAAGGGAATGTTTTTTAAACAAAATGATAATCCAAAATCTAAATTTTGGTTAATCAAAATATACTAAATTATTGATACTAATTTTTATATTTCTATATATATACATACATATTCATTTTGCAATGAATTTATGTATACTCTCAAATAGTTTAAATATATACATATAATCACTTATCGGACATCATGAAAAAATATATTAATTGATAGGAAATATATATATATATACATATAGTTTGATTATCACATTATAAATTAATGGAAAATTATTTGAAATTTATAAAATAGTTATTAATTTAAAATATCAAGACATAATTTTGAATTATTTATCATGCAGAAAACCAATAATTAATATTTTGATAAGATTTATAATTTGATAAGAAAGGAATTATCAAATGATAATTTGTGAATAAAAAAATTATTTTTCAAATGTTGATGATAAAATAATTAAATGATAGTTTAAATGTTTTATAGAATAATACATTATCAAAATTATTAATGGGATAAGATGTTGAATTATTTTGAAAAATATATAACGAATTGTCCAAAGATAAAATTTACGAAATTAGGACAAGAAAATTATTAAGGAAAATTGCACGAAATTAACAATGATAATTAAAAAGAAGTCATATAGAAATAATTACATTGAATTATAGATTAAAATTGAAAATATGTATTTGGAATTAAATTTTTTAGCGTGAGTGATAAATTTAAATTTTGGAAATTTATATTTCATCGCATTTTAATTATCCAATTCATATAATTATCATCTCATTTATTTCAATAAAATGATAAAATAATAATTTAATGTATAAACACATATAAAAAATGTTCATCATTTTATGTGATGTTTTAAAATGGTGAATTGATAATCAAAATTTATCAGCACATGTGATAAATTTAATTATAATTTCAGAATTTTTTCAGAGAGAGAAAGAATTATAACATGTGTTGTTTTATTTTTTTGAAATAAAAATAAAAATTATGACTATAAGAAAACTGTTGATATACCTCGAGAACTGATTCTATAGTAGCTTGAGACTTTTCTAAATCACCCTGATGATAGAAAATCTATCAAAATTCTTCCATCAGCCAAATTAATAAGTTCCTTAATCATTTAGGATTGTTTACAGATAAATTCCATCAAGATGATTATGCGTAGAAATTTTGAATGACCATTCTAGATAGTGAATGCATGTGGGTATGTGTGTATCCCTCGAAGTACTATATTACACTTGATTTCAAGAAGTCATGTAGTTGTTTATTCAAATTACAGTGTGATTACATCTAAATTGTGTGCTACTTTACTCATAATGATGTGCTAATCTTTCATATATATCCATCAATTCCATGTATACCATGTAGTTTTGTTCTTGAAGATAAGATAAGAGGACCATAAACTTTTTTTATCTTTGGAGGAGGGATGCCCTTGACTGATGATGAGGGTCAGATGCATAGGGTAAAAACATGATGATGACTAGGGGATGCAATGTTGTGGACAACCTCAACTTGTGTTATCCTTGTGAGAAGGTATTTTCATGATTGATGAGGAGGGTCCAACAGATGTGGGAAAATATGATGAAGCCATGGGATTCCCTAAATCCATACGGGATGCTGATAAGTACTCCTATCATAGTATTTTTCTTGATGGTGTGCTTCGATGACTAAAGTGAACCTATTAGCTATCTTTCCTTATTATGTTAACTCAATGATTAAGGGAAGCTGATTAGCTCTCGTTTTTCTTGCACACACATAGTATATATCTTCTTGTAGAGAATTGATACTATGTTGCATGGAGAGACCGATAAACATGATTCATTAGACTACTCTCTAATCATCACTTCATATGACACCATGGTTATTCATTTGGAATATAGTCGAAATAGGTATAGTCAGGGGTTGTTGTAAAATGGTTAGTGCACAATCGCTCAGTTTTGGATTATTTGTTTATTATGAATTATTTATTATGTCACAAACTTTTATTTTGTGAAAAATACATTTAGGATGAATTTTTGGTGTCCTACTAGGTCATGTTCTCACATAATAGATAGGAATTTCTTTGCACTTGTAGATGTGATGGACATTGATCCGGTGAAGGGTAAGGGACCTAGGGAGGACAGTTGATCAGTGGACCGTGGAGTAGAACAAGACTGTGATAGGCACTGAGTAACTCTGTTGATGATGTTTTAGTTAATTCCTAGATTTCAATATACTAATTACATGGTTTTTATTTACACTTTGGTGGCCATTACATTATATATTTTATCATCATTAAATTATCTCATTTAACGATGATTATTTATATTTTTGTTGTTGATTCTTGATCCAATGACTCAATAATGAGGGCATAGTCTCCCCAAAGATCCAATTGAGATCCTCGCTGTAGTTTGGTAGCCTCTTCCATATGTTGAGTCATCCATGAGGTATTTTATCATTTTAGATCGGACCTAGTGGTTTAGTTCAGGATATTAAAAATTACACAGACATTTATCTAATGAGTAGTGAAATTTGATTTCATATATATGGATTACTACCACCTCACGAAATTAAGTTTCTCATTTATTATTTACCTTTTCTCATAAGTAGGAATTATAATGGAAACGTTATTTTAAATCTTTAAATATGATATTTATGAGGTATTATGATTCTTCAATTATTATGAAGAAACTTAAGTTCATTCATTCCAATTTGTGTAAATATGATAAATGTCTTTTTGGATGTATAGACTATTGCCTCCTCAATGCATTTTTGATCCGTTTACAAATTACAAGGAAGGTATTAAACATGAGTTTTGAAAAAATATATGATATATACCATAATAGAATTCATAAATAACTATATAATATAAATAAATATTGCTCATTAAACTTTTTTATATTAATTAATGGAGACACCATTCATACATTCATACGACCTACCATTTACAAGAATAGTGTATTTAATTTCTATTTAAACTATTTATATATTAATATAATTATTTATATAATGAATATATATGACATTAAGTAATGTTTTACATTATATAAAGAATTAAATAATGATCAAAGTAATAGGATCACGAATAATAATTCATGAAATGTATGAAAACCTTTGCAGATATGACCTATAACATATCATTAACATGGAAATGTTAATAAAATAGTAATATAATGTCTCAAAAAATTAATACATAGTATTATATATACGAAAATGTTTATTTCATATATTTATAATAAACTTATATTTATTTTATAGGATTTTTTTATAAGTACGACTATAGTCAGAAACTACGTTTAGAGTTTACTCGCCTCACTTTTATTTCAAAAAGATTTATGCCTTATTCACCACTAATATGATCTGTGTTGTGTAAATATTTCACATGAATATAATCTATGATTCATATAATTAAATTTATTTGGATTTACATTTATATTTTATTGTCCCACTTTCATGGGGTTTTACGTTCTGAAAGATACCAAATCAGTAAGGTAGTTTTGTCTGAATTTTTCATTCTTAGAGGCACATGTTTTGTTATAAAACTAAATTATTTAATGATTTTTATATAATCAAAATTAAAATTTTATATCATGAATAAATTTATTTTAATGATGTTTTATTCTTCATTTAATTGTAGTTTCTTACATGGGGTGTATGATTCAATGTTACAATGTGGTTTGAGTTTGTTACCACAATCTCATCATTTATTAGGATTTTAATCGATTATGATTCCATTGAAGAAATATTATGATCCATATCTAAAAAACACTCATGAATATTCTTATCATCTAGAATCCATGATTTATTCATATTTTAATAATGATTTTTCAATAATTAGAGCTTAATATTATTAATAATAAAATTACTAATAAAATTTCACATCATTTATCTTTTTAATCGAAAATTTGATAACAATTATATTTCCAAAATTTATTCTAAACTATTATTTTAAGATAATTTTCATAGAAAATGGTTTTCCGTCTTCAATTATTTGAGTTTTTATAATTTTTTTACTTTTTATAATTTTTTTAGAATAATGTATATTTTATATAATAAAATTATAAAGGAAATTAAAAACTTATTTTCTTTCTAAGATGACATCTATTGGGGTTATTCATGAATTTATTGGAAATTACCTAAAGGATCTATTAATATTATTTATCAAAGTGGTTTATGTTTTTATGGAATACTATTTATTAAATTGTTTTCCCTTTTATGTGTAATATATTTAGAAAACCACTTATTTTCATGGGTTTTACTATCTTGATTGGATTATGAATCCTATAAATTTTCCACATGTTATGATATGATTACATGTTAATAATACCCATTTCATTTCATGGGTTATTATATATTTGTGTATGATCTTTTTCCACTCGAATGTGTTATTTCATTTTTATATGGGTCAGACATATATCTCCCTACAATGAATTTGGTGATTGTTTATATCTTTTTTGATAGACATGGCATGAATGGGGAGGGAACTTGGTTCACCAAATAACATTTTCCATTAAAATGGTCATTGGAGTGAACCCTAACTACCATGATCGTATAGGTTGTAAAATAATACTTACAATACGTCCATAGTAGTAATTCCATGACTACAATGGAAATAATTTTATATGATTTTTTTCCTCCACAATTCTAGGTTTTATACTCTTGATTCCCTTTTGTTTTATGTATTATGAAATTTAGATAATTTATCCATGATTCATGTTTATCATCATTGTTATGTAGGGTATGATATTCTAATTTCATGATTATTTTCTCAAACCCTTATTCTCATGTTCATTCATAAATATTATCTTTTGGTACTCTTAATAAGCATATGATCTCACCCCTTTTTTATGTTTCCTTTCCATAGGTTATAAAGATATTTACTATGTATGATGTGTCTAATAATGGAAATAACCATGAAAACCTAGTGGGAGATAATATATCTCCCATATTTACATAGAGACACACACAAATATATCCATGATTCCAAAGTCATTAGACTAATATTGTCTTTTTGGAAAGTATTACTATAAAATGGTGTAATGTTAATGTATGTAATGAGAGGGTACCTATAGTTTGTATCAATGACAAATTTTAGTAATAATTTGGAATCTATGATGATAAAAACATAGTGAGAATCCAATGGACATGTTTATGAATAAGTATAATGATAATGAAAAGGAAATGTTTTGTAAAACGTTCTAAAATTTGTGTAATAGATAGAGTTAGTGGTTTCCTAAAAAAAAATACATGTTTGGATACATCTAGTGGATTTGGATATGGAAAATATTTACGTTAATGTATCAACCCCAAAAACACTGTATTGAGGGACACTCATTCAAAAATTGGTTCATCATAAGTGGCCTTAGAGAAAACTAGGTTTGAAACAACTGATTGATATTATTTAAAAATTCATAAACTCCTCATGATGAATCATGAAGGATTTAAATAGAAGATAGTTATGGAAAATGATTGATAAAAAAATGGTTTCATATATTAATAAAGGAATCCTAATTTAGATATCATATAAGTGCTTTTTCATGATTAAGAGCTTTATGACTATTATTACTGTTTCTTACTCTATGATTTTTGGTTTTAGTAAATTCCTTAACACTGAAGGAACAACATAAATGTGGAGTATGAATGAAATGGAATGATTTCTCTCCTGATCCCCTAAATTCAATGAGAGGTTGTATAAAAAATCTAATTGTTATTCCCAATCAACATTCTCTCACTATAAATCCTGCTAGACATTCAAATGATCAAAGAAGGTAAGAACATTTTGATGAGTCATTCATAAGACAATTCCCATGTTCACCCACCTTGTCATCTGATCCACCTATTTATGAAAAATTAATCATTGATAATTTAAATATATTATCCATTATCCAGTTTTTGGAATATGAGAAAGTCATTCAGTTAGTTTATAAGTTAGAAGTAGTGGAGGACCAGTGGTGGACAATAGTCATGAATATAAGAAAGCCAGACTAAAATGAATCCAAGGAATGGAATGAGTTCAAGAACCTATTTTTAAAAAATTTCATTCGTAATATTTTTCATACAAGGATGGAGATAGAGCTCCATGATTAAAAAAAGTGATGATGAATCAATAGATATCTATATAACTAAATAAAAAATTTATGTGAGTTATTCATCTAGTATTATTATAAAACTCGAAAGTAATGTTAATAGGTTCTGATGTGTCTTAATGAAATATTTTAGAAGTGAATTTTTCATAAGATACAATAGTATCTACATAGAGATTTAAAATTTTGCATTCAAGGTTGACAAGGAGGATACAATTATGTATCAGTATCATGGTTCAGATATGAAGATGATGACAGAGATCATAGAAAAATCCGAAAACCATGAAGAGAAGAAGTTATGAATTATAGTATGTTGTATGTGTGGATATAATTACATGTGAAATTTTATTAAGTGGACTAATAAATTATTTAATTGCATAAATGAATGTCATCATGCATATAATTTCTATAGTGTTCGGATAATGTCAACTAACTATACGAATGGAGATACATCATCGTAGAATTAACTTCCCCTACTTTAGTGGTAAAAAAGTGTAAGGAGAATGAGTATTATTATAATAAGTTCCCAATCCCGAGGGTTGGTGATGATGATTTACGATAGTAACCTCATAAACTAAGGAACAATATGAAATATCATGAAATTATAATTTCTCATGAGGGGTTCAATGATTTCATGTTGGAAGGTACACTTACCTTCCACTCTTGAACTGCAAATGATTTATTTTATTCATAATATATCCACTCATTAATATCTAAATAATTTTTTAATGGTATTAGGATTCAACCCAAACGATTTGATGTAATTTAGTATAGGAACCCCCTAATTATAAGATGATTTCATCTCATGTATATGATTCCTCGCCAGTTGACATTTCTAGGGATATGCTTCCTATAAATTGTTGTAATTATTTCATTAGTTGAGTTTAATGTCATCTTAGGCCTATAATGAATTTATCTACATAAATCCCACATCAATTTTCATGAAAAGGAACATATATTTGATATTTGAAAACTACCAATGATCTTCTATCAATGTGACTATGAGTATGAACTTACTTTAGAGATGACATCTACTGAATATGACATAAGTTCTATTCATAAAGGGTATTTATATAAAATTGTTGTCATGAAAATCAAGATTGATGATATTCTTTTTCATTATGAGTTTTTATGTCCTTTTTGTAATATTGAAATTTCCTATTACTAAAAAATTTATGTCGATTTCCTTATAGAGTTCATACCTAACTCCAAAACAACTTCAAAGACATCATATATAATGTTCTAAATTTTGTTTTAATAATTGATGAATCAACTCCCAGAAAACCATGAAAGGTGACTCATTCTACCAATAATGTCACTTTTGGTTTCCCCTATTCTTTTTTTCAAAATAGATATTGATCGATAAAATATGCCTTAATTATCAGGATTTGAAAAATATCACGATCATGATAAATTATCCTATTCTATGTATTAATGACATTATTGAACAACTTCAAAGATACTAATACTTTTCCATGATTGAAGACCTTTTAGGAAATCAATAATTGATGTTCAAAAAGTAGGATATAACAAATATGTCATTCTATATAAGGTATAGACACTGTGAGTTTATAGTGATATCTTTCAGTCATAATAATTCTACTTTTATCTTTAATGAAATTTTTAAAAAATTATTTTGAGATTACCTCAATATGTTTGTGGTAGTAATTTTTTAATTTATTAAAATATATTAAATGATAAAGGAATAAAATAGAGGCCACATAATAATTTTATTCCATAATAAAATGAGGTGAAACTGAATGAAAACCGTACAGATTTTGAATATTGGCTACAAAATATTTCATTTTAGGGTCATATAATCTATATATCAGGTATTAAAATAGATCCATCAGAGATAGAAGATATTTATTTATGAGTTAGACAAACATCTGTGACTGAGATCTGAGGTTTTCATGGTTTATATGGAAATTATCAATGAAATTGGGAGAATTTTACATAATTATATACTCCTATTACCATGTTAAATTGAAAGTGTTTCATGTTCTTCTTAATAGATGAATGTGGTGATTATTTCAAGGAACTTATGAAATGGTCATGTTGTGAAACTATTCATTAATTACCATGTAGTAGATAATGGTTTTTAATCTATAGTAATGCATCCATGTAGTGTTTGGGATGTGTTCTTATATTGAATATCATGGATATAACTAATGCCTCATGATATACAATAATTCCTGAAAAAAATTAACCAATAAATTATTTGGAGTTATCAACAATATTTTTTTATTAAATATATATATAGAAATTATCTTTTTGGGAAAAAGTGTGATATATATACAAATCATAAAAGTATATAATATATAATTACATAGAATTAGAAGAACATGATCTATAGTTAATTGCTGGAGTTGATAAATGATTATGTTTTCTCAATACATTACCACCTTAGGAATGTGCACTAGGTGCTTGATACTTTGAGTCAAATGATCATGTTATCTTATCCCTGACATGGATCGCAAAAAATCATATATTTATCGATTTTCAAATTATGGATCTGGAAATATTGATGGAAGGGAAAAATAATGTCATTCTCAGTTGAATGTTAACTTCCAAAACCAAGTTAATATTAAGGTGGAGAGAAGGATGATGTAGTACTTTTGAAGGAGGTGAAAAATGTTGTAGATTTTATCCTTGATAAAGAGAGAATGATAATGTTTAGGTACATAGTTTGTGTTCCTTCCATACCAGATTTGATAAAGAATCTATTATATGAAGTTCAAATTTCTTTATTCTATATTCATCCAAGATGTATGAGTATGTATAGATATTTTGTTGAATAATTATCTTGGAATGGTATGAATATGGGTATCGCTGAGTTTGTATCTCATTTCTTCGTATACGAGAAAATTATGGCTGAAGGAAAAAATACTATGCGGATGTTGCATCCATTGCTTGTACCAGAATTGTAATGGGAAAAAGAACTATTTTTTCATTGGACTCCCTAAAACCACTTAATAGTTTGATTATATATTAGTGGTAGTTGTCTCCTCAACATGTCTGCACAACATCTATTTTATCACAGAACAATTATCTGAATATCAACATTCTAGGATGTACATTAAGTTTGTGGTATGATTTCCTGGAGGAGAACGTTATATTATATATGATCAGTATCTAAGTTTAATCTTACTATTCTTTGAAATTATTCAGTAAACACATGATACATATTTTAGTTTCATCACTTCAGATCTTCCTCAGATTGATGGTTTATCTGAATGAAAAATAAAACCATAGAGGTTTTGTTGATATATTTTTATTTGAATTATATTGGTGGTTTGGATAAATAAATTCCTCTCATTGAGTTTTAATACAACCATATAATTTACTCAATCATTTTTATGGGTCCTTATGAATATATTTATTTGAATAAATGTAGAGCTCCAATGTGTTATGATAAATAGGGAGATAGAAAACTATTGGGACAAGAGTCAGTTGGAGAAATGAAACAGTTGGTTAGATCCATTTAGCAGCATATCAAGTTAAATAAATGTTTTTATAAATGTTATGCTAATAATATGTGATTTAATATATAATTATAATTTGGAGAGATGGTTTTTCTACAAATATCTCATTGGAATAAAGTTATGAGATTTTTAATGAAGTAGAAACTAATCCATAAGTATATCATCTAAATTGAAATTATTCTTTATTTTGAGGGGTAACATATAAAATAGAAAATCATAAAAATATGTATAAATTTTTGGATGTTCCACATGTATCTCTCATGAGGAATCACATTCCTGAAAATTCACTTGTACAGAATTCAAATATCATACCGATGTAGCAGGAACATTCTATTTAGGAAAAACTAGTTGAAATTTTCGATCATAGAAATAAATTTCTATGAAACTGGACCACTCAATTAGTTATTGTTTTTTGGAGATACCATAAGTTAAATTATGATATTTGGGATATTTAGGATATTATGATGAATATGTATCCTCATTTTTTGTATTATAATGATGAATTTTGGGGGAGAAATTCATTTTAAGCGGTGTAGAATTTAACACCGCAAGTCATTATGAAACATTTTTGTAATAAAAAATGTTAATTGATGTATTTATTCACATGCTGCATCATGTTAAACATTATTTATAAGCCACACCAAGGTAAATTAGGGCTACATGAAACACTTATATGGCTTGTATTACATGCAACATTGAGCTTCTACGAAACATAATTTTATAGTTATAATTATTGAAATTAAATATTTATAACATATCAATTAAATATAATAATATTAAGAGTAATAAATAAATTTAAAATACTATTAATAATATATTTATATAAATTGATAATATTTATAATAAATTATGGATTTTTAACAGGTTTATATATTTGAAAATAAAATTTTTTGAAACGTATTTCATTTATGAGTATCCGTGATAAATAAATAAAATTAATTTTTAGAAATTTAAAATTTTATTTTGATAATATAATACAAATATTTTAAAAAATAATTTCAAAATTATCATATGGTTATTATATGTGAATTGTTTTTGAAAAACATCATTTTTTGATGAACAGTAAAAAAGGAAATAAAACTCGCAAACTTATTTTTAATAATTTAATTATATAGAAAAATTATATTTTATTTTTAAAAAGTTTAATTAGATCAATTTTAACAACATTTATATAATTTTTTTATTGGAAAATAATTTATATTGAAATTGGATATAAACACATCTCAATCATTTAATTATTTTTGTAATAAAATACATTTCCACGACATATTTTTGGGATTATTTTTAATCTATTTACTGACACTTATGTATTTAAAATTTGTAAACATGGATTATATATTTGGAATAATATAATTTACAATTTCGAATAAGGTCAAATTTGTTTTTGACCCAATATATTAGTGATAATGATTAAAATTAATTATAGTTATGAAGAGAAAAATTATCATAATGAAAGACTAAAACATAAACATAAGTTACAAAAAAGACATGTAATCAAGTAAAAATGAAATTATGTGTTAATATTTCCATCATATCATCCAATTTATATTATTTTTACAATTATTGGATCAAAATTACATGGATATAACATGGGGGGAATTCTCCTTCCACAAATTTACAAGAATGTCAATCCTCTTCCACTATAAAAGGTAAAACACCCCTCCCACTTATTCAAATCATTAAATCCATTATTCAAGGAAAAATATTCCCAAATATCCTAAAAATTCCCTAACCTTTATATTAGAATAAAAAATTTTGTAATAAATTAAATAAAGGAATCCTTTTGGTGAAATCCAAGTGGAGTTACCCAATAATTGCATATCATCCTTCCTCAAAGACCTTTGTTTTATATTCATTATCCACCACCTAAAATCATATTATTACTGGATTATATAATTACATATCTATCCAAATTATTATTATAATTTTAATTCTAATTTTTTATATGCACATTCACAAACTACCATATTGTCGATAACGAAATTACCATTCGTGTACACAGAAGATTAATGCCTCACAAAACAAGTTTTTTTTTAATTTACCACATTTCGTGGGTGGGAATTATGATTGAAAATATGTTTTTTATTATATATAATATTTATTATTTCTTTACTCTTTTATAATTATTATATAATAAATACATTCTCACTTTCCATTTTTTATAATTATGATAACTCCGTCTGTGGACTTGTAGACCACCACCTTCTTAAAGATATGTGATCAATCCACACATTACAATGATTGTAAAAAGGATGGATTTAGTAGGATATTTAATATACACGATATAATAATTATACTATAATTATACTATATATATATATCTCTCTGTGAGTGTGTGTGTGTTTTATATACCTTTTTATTCGAAAACAAAAGTAAAATGGATTCATCATTCATGTGTATGCATGACATACCGTTTCCATGAATGGTGTATTTCAATTATGAATATACAATTTATTTATTATTCAAAATATTTATATCATCAATAAATGTGTTATTAATACCATGTTTCACATTATTTAAAAAAGTAAATCATGATCTATGTAAGAGGTTAAAGAATAATAGGTGGTAATATGTATGTAAAACTAAATCGACGTTACCCCAAGAATAACACTAAACAATAATTGTTAATAAAAAAGTAATATAATGACATAATATAAAAATAAATGGTATTATATATAATAATATGGATATTTATAGATTTATAATATAGTTATATTAATTATAGAATAATTATATACGAGTATGATGAGAGTCAATACATAACAATAGGGTTTATCATATCACTTTTATTTCTAAAAGATTTTTTACTAATTCACCACTAATTTATTTTGTGATGTGTATGTATTTCCCATGAATATAATCTATGAATATTAAACTCAAATTAATTAGTATTTATATATTAATTTTATGATACCTTTTTATGGGGTTTTACAATCCAAAAGATACCAAATATTTATGGTAGTTTTGTCTCAATATTTTCACTTTGAGGAACATGTATTGTTATGTAAGGATATTATTTTACGAGGTGTATATACCTACATTTTAAATGTTATCTAATTAATATAAATCTTTTCATGATATTATATGTTTCACATAATTTCATTTTCTTACATGGGGATTATGATTAAAAGTTATAATGTGTTAAGAGATTATTACAATAAACACATCATTTATTAGAATTATTTATGATTACTATTCAATTGATAAATTCATATGATCCATATCTAAGGAAAAATAATTAATTTTGTCATATTCTATTCATCTATTATGTATTCTTGTATTATAACTATTTTCCACTCATTGGAACATAATATAACTTAAAAATGTCTTTTATGAAGATATGACATTATTTCACTTTTTGGGCAGAAATATATTTTCCAAAAAGTTTTTTAAAATATTTTTGGAGGTTTTATTTTATGATCAAACTAAATTAAATGTAATTTAAAAATTATTCCATGATTTCATTATCATTTTTAAAATAAAAACATTTAAAATTAATTTCTTAATGTTCTTAATAAGAAATAACATATTCTAAAATTTTTATTGTAAAGGATCTGTCCAAATTATTTTCAATATAACATGACATCCATTAGTTCCACTCATCCCACTATGGTAAATTATCATAAGGATTCATTTATGTTATTTCTATTGATGGAAATTATTTTGATGGAATGACCTCTATAAAACCAGTTTCTCTTTCAAAATTTATATTTTTATGAGACCCTTTTATTTGACATGCTATGACGAAATGATTATGAAACCCATCTCACATCCAAAAGTAATAGAATTTGAATATGTTTAAGATAATAATTTCATTTCATGGTTTATTTTATTAGTGATTATGATCATGTAGAACATGTATGTCTGATTTCATCATGATATGGTTGGGACTTATATCACCCTCCAATTCATTGGGTAACAACTTTTTCTCATTATATAGACATGGATTGAATGGGGAGTGAAATATGTTTAGAAAAGGACTTTATCATCTAAGATGGTCATTAGAGTGATCCATGACCACCATGATGGAATATGGAGTGAACCGATACTACTAATATGTCCTTGGCAGAAGAACTTTGACTACTATAAAAATAATTATTTATGCTTATGTATCATCCACAATTCCATGTATTCAATCTATTTTATGATTTCATGGGTTATGATAATGATTCCATTAGGATTAATGTGTTATTAATTTCCATCATTTATTACAGGTATCATGTTTATGATCTTTTTTATAGTTTATTGTCTTATAATGTCATGATCACATTCTTATACGGTTGTTACCATGTTTATTCTTATATATATCGTTTTTTACCCTTACTGTACATTGGAGGTCACAAATTTTTTTATGTTTCCATTCCATTGTTTTTGAAGTAATTTATTATGTTTGATGTTTCTATTAAAGGTGATAGTCATGAAAAACATAATTTTAGAAAATTTGGATCACTTAGGTACCAGTGTTTATGATTCAATGTTCCAAATGCTTTATTCGAATAAAATATTTTGGAATATGTTGTGTATTATATTAATTTTTCTTTAAAAAATTATGTAATGTTATTGTATTTTTGGTGAGGGTTTCTATAAATATCATTAATTTGTACATCCTCATGACATTATTCATTTTATTTAATTTTATTATATCAAAGGCCTTATTAATCAATGTAACTAATGTGGTATAGATTAAATGTTAAAATATCATCATTTATTATGATTGTTTATTATTATGTCTATGATGCCGAAATCCCATGATATACGTCTCAATAATTATGAGGAATTGTTTTTTCCTACATTTATTCAGGATATCTTCATATAATTGTACATTATCAACATTTTAGTATATAAAATTATTAATAAAATGTTTATAAAGAAATATAAAATTATTTCTATCATTGGTCAGAAGTATATTATCTTTTATAACCATGTTTTCGGAATATTCTTTAAATAACTTTTTATGACACTGTTGTGATTTAAAAGAACATCTTTACCAATGTTTTATTTTTTTAAAATTCTTATTAAAGAAATCATCATGTTATTTTAAAAAAATGTTCATTTTAATGTTATCAAAAATTTGAAAGTTATATTCATTTTAAAATGTATAAAATGATTGGAATATTATAATTTCATAACTAGCCATTTCATTGATGATTCATTTAGAAGTTTCCAATTTTATTTTCAACGAACTTTTTCTTCAAAATTATTTATGTATTAAATTTTTTTTGAAATAATATTGGATATTAACCACATTATAGGTTTTTAATGATTTTTAAAAGATACATTTATAAGTTTTCATGTTTATTTTACAAGAAAAATATTTTCATTATGATTTATGTTTGAAAAATTAATTTTGTATGAAAATATATTTCCCTAAAAATATGTCCCATGTATACATTCAAAATTATTTTTCATCTATAATGTTATTATTTTTGGATAATTATTCTTTACCAGAGATATGATCCTAGGATTACATTCTTATTCCTTCATTAAATTTTTTATGTTAATAATGACATGTTTTTTATGAAACCCTATTTTTGATCCACATGTTATAACACGATAACATTCTTATGAAACTTGATCCTTTTTAAATGGGATATATTATGTAATAATTATAAAGAAACCAACTAATTTTATTTTGGTTTACTCTTTCTGGGAATAATGATATTATTATAAAACAAATTTGTTTTACATTGGTTATGTTATGATGAAATGTATAAGAAACTCATTTTATTTCATTGGTTTTTATATGATTAATGTTTTATTATTGTATGGAACTAAAATAAATGATTGTCTTTATGTGGTAGTGGTTGCGTCATAACTGATGAAGGATGTTACATTATATCCAACGATTGGTGTGGTATATATCTCCCCAAATCCATTTGTTAATGGTTTATATCACATGAGATATATATGGATATAATGGGGACAAAACCTGATTTAGTAGGAAAGAGACAGAATGGGGAGTGAACTCGGTTCAGTAAAAGAGGGTTAGAAAGGGGAGTCATCCTCATTCAGTCAAAAACGGATGAAACAAGTATAAAAAATTGTTTAGTAAATGAAATTTTCAATTATGATGGTCTTAGGAGTGAACCATGATTAATATAGAAATTATTTTATATTCTTTTGTTTATTACACAATTTATATCCAATTTTATTCTCTAATGGATAATGTTCATTGATCCCGTATGATTCATGTCTTGTTAAATACCAATATTTATACCATAAATATGTTTTATAATATTTGATATGAAATCTATGTGATTCAAATGTTTTTCTCATGCTCTCACACCTTATGTTGTTGTAATGCCTATGTATCTCCCTTTTTTACCCTTATTGAGTCTCTATGCTCACTATTTCCAATGTTTTCATTACCATGGTTATTAAAATATATTTTACGTATTGTATGCATATTACGAGTGATATGTTGGATGATTTTTTTGAAACATTGATTATCATTCAATAGATTAAATAATTGTGTTATATGTCTGTAACAGAACAATACTATTACATTCATCAAGTGTATATTTGGAAAATGTAATGAATATTCATAAAAAAATGAAATATCCATGTATGGGAATATTGGGTCACTATTAAATCCATATATCAAAGATTAATGAAAAATATCATTGATATCATCAAATGTGTTGAATATTTGTAATCATTAAATTTCAGTATCATTTTCTTAATTTTTAATAATTTCCATGAGAAGAAATATATACAAAATTTCATTTCATTTCATATGCATAATATCACCATTTTGATATTTGAATACCAATTTATACCATTTCACTTATTCTATGAAATTAAAGATAATTTTTTATTCCTAAATAATTAACTAATCATATATTAAATATATATAATTATATGTCATTTTGTCTATCATTTGTAATCATTAAAACAAAAAGGTAATCATAGGTTATCCAATATTCATAAATATTTTTATGGTGAATTAATACATTTATCTCTGAAGCCATAAAAAATGTATAACATACAACATTACATAAATGGTTAACCATATGATCCATCCAAAAGATAAAAATCCAAAACATTAGAAAGAAGGTCACTGAATTTCAAAAATTAATTTATCATTAATCCCCCAAAAAACATATTGTATCTCAAAATTGTCACATACAAAACATGTGAATACCTTTATCATGCATTATATTGAGACATTGTATAAAAATGAATTACAAAAAACCCATATTGAAATCAAAAAAACTTTATTATTTATTAAATACAACAATGATTATTGGATATATTTATAAAATCTAAAAAATGTTGTAAACTCCATCAATGATAGACTAAATATTTTTTCAATAAATCATTCACCAGGTCTATGATAATCATTATAATAAAAATTATAGTATCTGAATCATTTATCTATTTATCACAACATCATTATCTAAAAATTAAGTATATATTAAGGATTATTGTTCCTTCAATCAATAGTTTTCCAAAATATATAACCTTTCCATTAAAACACTTTTCTTGGTAAATTAAGTCATTTTAAATATTATTTCTAAGCATTAACCGAAAACATAAAATACACAATATTGATTTATTTCATATTTCTAAAAATATGATACATAAATAAATCAACCATAAAATCTCCTTTTCAAAAAATTAATTAGTATTTCTCATGAAACATTATTACAAAGGAACACTCTTTTCATTCATATATTGTAAGGGCCTAGATCCGCATGGATAAACCTTTTGAATGTTTTCGAAGATCAAAGTGCTCAGAAGTGGCTCATAAGAGGGTTGGAGAAGTTTAGTTAAGTAAAATATAGAAAGAGGGAACTACACATCATGTACCAATACTACATGATACGACATCCTATTTCATGGGTTGTTTCATGGCATGAAAGAAGGATTCATGGAATGAAATACTTCAGTGTCTGAAAAATAAAATATAGCATTGAGGTGAATTTTTTTTTTCATAGGAACTAGACCTCGAGGCATTACACGACGTGAAAGGGGATTAAACTTTGTGTTATTAACCGATATTGTATGTTTAAATATTTTCCAAATACATAGTTGTTTGGAAAACTACGATAATAGTGGCTCTCCGTCCACCTCGGGAGACCTGATAACCCTCTCTTCAGTTTTTTGAGGATTCCTTCAACAAGGAATGGTCCCCATATCCCTTATTCAATACATAGTGAATTTTCATTGATATATGGTATAATATACCTCTATTATTATTGATTCTTCAATATATTTCCTTTATATTATCATTTCCATGTGATAGAGTGTGATATCCATGTTTTTAATAGAGTTTTCATTGATGTTGGTTAGTGTGTTTGTGTTGCGGTATCCTTGGGTGGATGCAGTTGTTGTGGGAGTGGTCTCCTTGACCCATAGCATTGATCTATTCTATTGAAAAGAGCGTCAAAAAACATTTGAGGTAGAGTATTTTATGATTCTAAAACTATTTATGTTAAATTTTATATTTATCACGATATATCTCCTTGGATCGCAATTAATTGGGCCTATTTAAATACTTAAACCATATTAATGAATTTCTATCAATCACTCCACGATGATTCTTTTTTCTACCGTGATAATGGTTTGTCATTTGATTTGATAGATAGTGTGATATAAGTAATTTTCTTGGTTTATAATGATATTCCTAATAGAAATTGTAAAGAATGTAAATTTGTGATTAATGGTTTAATTAATGGGCTACATGTTTATAGAGGCATGTTTAATCAATATAGTTTCTATTGTAACTTGATGATAATCAAATTTATGAAGATATGTATGTTTAATAGAATTGGTTTATGAAACAGAAGAATGTAGATGCTTATTGATAAAAGATTTAAAGGAGTGATAATTACATGTTTATTTAATTATGGATATATTTTGATCATTTTTTTATGATTCCTGAAGATTGAATCTATAAATAATTAATTGGTTAATTCAATATTTAATAAGAACCACCCGGTGATATATATAATGACTTTATCAATACTATGTTTTCTTATTGCTTTTAAAGGCCTAGAGACTAATATTTTAGAGCCATGATAGGTTGTAGTGTCTGAAGGATGGATACCTTGTTTTGTACCTATATCCCCCTGAAATGATTGTTCTCTCTTGTTGTGATGTGTTTAGGATATGACACTTGTTGTTTTTGGGGTAAAGGGGCTTAGATGTTATGTGATAATATGATAGTTGTGCCTAGAGTTTTGTTGTAGTATGTTGCGAAGGGAGGCCCAATGGTTGTGGTAAAAGAGGAAATCTAGTGCAGCGAGATGAACTGGTTTATACAAGTGGGTGTTAGGGAGGGAACCTAATATGATGGAATATGTTGATGTTGTGATTAAAAATTGATACGAATGTGTATTCTTGTTGAATCTATTGTTTATTATCTAATTTTCTTTCTTCACTACTTGAGGCATATTTTCATGCTTACCTTCATTCCAAAAGAGGTGAAGGAACACGGGGTATGCCACGTGATTTTTGTGATAGGATTCTAGAGGATGGTTCAGTCTGTGCTCCTACTAAAGGTGGTAAAGTCTTGACGGGTAGTTCACCCACTCGCTGTGTTGAACCCATTCCGTTTGGTATATTTTTCAAGTTTTCATAGAATACATAAAAATATGGAAATATGGAAAGTGTTAATAATTTTTTTAAATGAATATATGTTTAACCCATGGGGTTGGAGCTTGCTGGAATGTAATGATGATGTGTAATTTCTTAAAAGACGTGGAATCAGTTTTGTAAAGATTGGTCAGCATGGATCATTGTTGCCATGCTAATGAAATGCAATGTAAAATTTTAAAATTATCAATTAATAGCTATAGTATAAATTAACGTAAATTGAATCTAATAAAAATGTATTAATTAATTTAGTTTATCTAATTAAATGGTTCTTTTCTTATCGGATATCATTTTATAGAAGTGGTATCCCGGAGTCCGATAGACGATGTATGCAGTTGAGTATAAGATTATGTAATGACCACTTATTGGTCATGAGTTATATTATATCCTATCGAGTTTTTGTTTCTATAAGATACTCCACCCTGTCAGTTTGGTCAAATGAAAACCCAGGGATTCATAGTTCTATGGGTGTTTCCCCAAACATTACAATGAGAGGATGGATGACTAACTACCCCCTTTGGCCCCACTCTGTTCACTTGGTAGTTACATTTGTTGGTATGCGTAGCGTTTAATTTTCCACAGATATATTTGTAGAGGACTGTAATGGATTGTTGTTATTTTACACACATATATTTTTAATATATTTTTTATGGGATACTATAGGTATGAAGTATATAAGATGTCATGGTATTAGGATCCTTCCTTGGCGTATGGGATGTGATGGATTCCGGTATAATAAATGATGTATGATACACGTTATACAATCTTTAGTGGAACCCATTAACTACATGGTTACGTTTGGTTATCTGGATTTGGTGGTTGTGTTCCATAAGGTGCATGTTATGGTACTTCACCTATGTGTATTGGGGTTGTTATTTTTACATACAGATGATCAGGACATGCGATGTTATTGTAAAGAGACAAACTAGTGGGGATTTGGTATAGGGGTACCATAAATATTTATTACTATAGTATATACCCCTGTATGAGATTATTGGTGACAGTAACCCTGGTGTGTCTAGGAATATAGTATACCTATTAAGGTAATGGGATGGTTTCACTAGTCAATCACCATTCATTAGCATGCTTTCTTTACATTTTCACAATATGCTCCTTGGATAATCCTATTGAGTGTATTGTTATTCTCACTCTATGTTATATAAAATATTTTTAGCTCACATAGAGAAGGTTGGAGATCATGCAGGTTAAAACTATCTTGGGGATTTTTTAAGAGCTATTTAGGATTCAAGGTCGCTATCGATTGACGTTTTTTTAGTACAGGAAATATTTTCTTTCAATAGTTATAGTTTTTGCATGACATAACATATCTGTACATGGGATTATTTTACATTTTGTTCTAAACCGGAGTTGGTTGATGTCTATCATATCTCTCTACTTCACATGTGTTCTCACAGAGGTAAATTCATCTCATCCATGTGTTTACTATACTGTTAATGCTAGTCACCAACCCAGGGCCTACTAGAGGCTGGACTTGTGGGTCATTATCTCTCTCCTCCCACTGCCAGCCTAGGAGGGGTAATTTTTTTGGGTTGGGTGTAGTGACATATAAATTTAATATACATAGATGGATATACATATTACAAAAACCCACAAGACAATTTTACGAGTTTAATAACTTTGGAAACATGGAAACCTAAATACATTGTGTCACAAAACATCTACATCTTATATTACTTATTCCTTTATAACTAGGACCAGATTTCATATACATACATAACATATTACTTCTTATCTAGGGGAAAAGAATACTATGAAAATGTATAGTTGAGAAGATCATTAAGGGTAAAAATAGAGGATTATTCACAACATAATCATAATGGTATAATAACATAACCATAACATTTGAAAATAATACCCTTCATATCAAATATCATAATATGGAATCAATGAATATTTCCAAATGATCAAAATAAAAAAACCATAAATTAATTTGAGCCATGATAGAATAAAATTTCAATTTTACATGGAATTATTGCATACACATTAACATATATCATTTTGAACATGTATAAATGTAGAAAGGTCCTCTAATTATGTTAAGAACATTAAATCGTACACATTATTGAACTATTAAATTGGAAACATGGTCCAAGAATTGTCACATGAAAATGAAATCAAGGTCCATGAATGTTTTTTTGAAATGAAGACCAGGGCCAGAAACAAACGTATTGACATGAAAAAAAGATCCATATATATAGATATAAAGAAGATATATCAGTCCACGAAAATACATATGGACATTAAAATCGGTCCAATGAATTAAATTGTGAACATGAAATCATGTTCACATAGAATATATTTAACTCATGTGTTATCCATAATAAAAAATTCAATATAAGGGTGATATAGGAATCACCCATCATACCATAAAAATCATATATATGTGTTTAACCAGAACATTAATCATTCATCACCTCAAAACCCATGTAATGAAATTATTTCCATAAACATGTCATCATGACATAACTCATGGGAAAAAATAGGTTATAAAAATATAATTCCATCATAAAAATAAACATACCATATAATATATAAGGTTCATATGTATGAATAATATCTCAATTAAATAATAATAAATATCAAATAATGTAATCTTATATGGAAAATAATATTTAATGGTCTCATAAAATAAATATTTTGGAAAATATTATTTATATTTTTAATATTTCTTTAAATCCCACATGATTAGAAAAGTAAGCATTCAATTTGAAAATAACATTGTAATATTGTAATTTAGGCTTTAAGGAATTAATGAATCATAAAATAGGAAAATATTCTCAATTAATATAAGATAAAAAACACTCCTTCTATATTGTTGACAAAAATTCATAAAGATCCTCCCTTATAAAAAATAATTCTTTCAAATTATTTATTAAACATTAAATCATGAGAAAAAATGATATTAAAAAATAAGATGATAATAAAAATATATTTTTTGGAAATAATTTTAGAGATACATGATATATGAATAAAAATATTATTTTATGGGAAACAATAAAAAATAAATTTTTAATAGAAAATCCATTATAAATATCATGTCATTGATGTGAGATTTAATAAAATCAATCAATAATTTATATTCAATAAAAATAAATATTTAATAATATTAAATTTAACATAATATAAGGAAAATTAATCCCACACGTAATCATTACATGAGGTTATTAATGGAGAATTGAGATAAAAAAATGAATGAAAATTGTGTTTTGAAATCCATTAAAATCTTGTAGTCAGAAAAATATTAATCCCAATCAAAGTAAAAAATTTGAAGTTAAAGATTATGTAACATTATGATAATTGAATTAATTATGTTATATATTATAAGGAATCGTATAATCTAGACAGAAGAAATTTTTGGTGAATAAAGAAAATATCTCAAGCAAGAAAATGTGAGATAATAAACCATTTCCTCATGCTTCTCATTAGTATTTACATGATTTAACATCTTGTATAAAGGTTTGAAGTATGTTATTAATTATTTGATAAACTATAATAACATTTATAAAACTATGTATGATAATTTTATATCATTATAACTCTCTTTTAGTAATAATATTTCATTATTTTTATTTTTTATGGTTTGTTTGTTTTATGGTTTCATGATCAGTATAATTGTGTTCAATTATGGATTTTATTATAAAATAGAAATATTCATTCATATGTGTAATGAAATTATATTCATCCAAATAATGATTTATAAACTATTCCATTTATTATTTTTATCTCTAACTTGAGTTTTATTTATTTAATAAAATTTAAATGATAAATGTTTACTCTCATTTGGATATTTTTCTAACCATCATGAACTAGTTTTGTTTTATTCAATATTATGTGTATATATTAGTTAAAAACGTGAAAAAGGTTATAATATAATTATAATATATTATTTGACCATATTAATAACTTTATAAACATATCTGATGGTGGTAATGGAAAATGAGAAAACTTATTATTTCTGGAGGCCATAAATCTCCATAATTTAGACAATGGTTACATTTAATGGGAATAGAGTAGCTATAAAATAGATGGATATAAGTAATTTAATTATAAATATAATATTATGGCATATAAATGAAACTTCGGTTACATTTCCATGATAGATGATGGAGTTGATGAAAAAGTTGAAGAAGAACAAAAATTAAGATATGTTGTTTTAGAAAATTACCTCTTTAATATCACCCCTTTGAAGAATCCCCTGAAAGACATGAAATTGGTCTTTGGATGATACCAAAGGCCCATTGAGATATTTATAGTGGAGACGATATATTTTGGTAGTTATTTTAGGAGAATCCGGGATTTTGAGGAGAAAGGGGGTGGGGATGACTGATATTTATACTTGGGGAAGGGTGGTTTTACGTTATTAAATAATGAATATTTTTATATATAATTCCAAAAAAATTTGGGAATCATTAATTAGAAGAAATTATTTTGATAATTAATTTTGAAATGTTTATTTTATCCAGAAACAATACAATAACCCATTTAATGTTGTATTTTTTAGTTATTATAATTATTTACATTTTAACTTTATCAAGTTTCATTATTTTACATATATTATGGTTATTAATTTTATAACATGATTCTAAATTATTCATAAAATAAATATTACCATAAAATATAATTTGAAACATCTGACTCCGATTATGGAAAACAATTTTAATTTTTAAATTTACCTAATTGGATAATTTTTATTTAAAAAAAAATCCCACTGATGCGTTGAAAATATGAGTTTTCAAGGAAATGTATTTTTTAATGAAAATGATTTTATATTAAATACAATACTAATACTTATCACTATATAAAAATAATTTAATAATTAATGATATGTGATATATAAATTCAATTTAAAACATTCCCCATTACGAATTATTCTAATTAAATAAATAAGAAAAAATATTATTTACTTAAAATAGATTTTAGATAAATAATATTTTTAATCAAAACAATAATCTTATTATAAAACAAAATATAACATTAATTAGAAATAATTTATGTAGATGAAATGATGAAATATAATTCTTATGTTATAGTAAAACATATCTAAACAGTAATTTTGTTTTTTAATTTCTTAATTTAATGAAAATAAATTAAATTTTCACAAAATTGATACCTTTCACAATTTTATGAAAAACTAATATTATAAAATGATTTTAAAATAATTAAATCCAAGATAACATTTACATTATGATTCTTATAATAATAATTATTTTTTAAAATAAATTTTCTAAAATTTTCAAAAATCATTTATATTTTTATTCTCATAGAAAACAATAAAATCTATATTTATGTAAGAATATATTTCAAGGATACAATTAATATAATAAAAAAATATAATTATTTCATGAACATAAATTAATATATTTACAATGAATTAGAAAATTATATATCTCAAAATGTGGTTAATAATATTTATTTCATCCCATTTAATGGTTTTGTTATATTGGACATGTTAAAATAAAAATATATTTTTTGTAGTTTATTTATGCTTGGTTTTTTCTATAATGTATGTTATTTAGATGACTGTATTTATTTAAAAATTACATAGCATAAAATCTTAGGCTATCATATTTAACCCCAAATGAAAATAAATTTCTCCCTTGAAATTCATAATTTAGATACAGAAAGAAGAGGATACCTATGTATGATCACATCCTTAGGTTTCTATATAGATTATTCGAATTGGTGATTTCACCACAAAACATCAACTAGGATAGTGGGATTTTTTTTAGAAATTTATTTCTGTGATCTAGAGTGTAGACCAAATATTAATCACAAGAAACATCATTATAACTTAGGGTGACTTTTGATATTATTACAAGTGATCGTTCATATATGTATTTCTCATTAGAAATACATGGAACACATTAGGAACATCCGATTTTTTAAGAGTTAATTGATGAGATATTATCCAGGTACGATAAAAAATTTCAAAAAATTTTGCCCTGGAAAATATTACATTTCACATTAAAAATAAAATTTTGATATTTGAATATTTATTTTTTGTAAACCCTCATCATAATAAAGGTGAATAAAAATTCCTCTAAAAATGGAATGCAAAAGGTGAAGATCACAAAAAATGTGGGATTCAAATTATGAGAATGTTAAAATATGGACATAGAAGAGAATTATATCTTTTATGTTATTTAAGATAATGATAAAGAATATGTTCATTTGATGGTCACTGACAAAAATCCTTCTACAAAATATTCTTGAAAAAGGTCGTTGATCTCATCATAAATGATGCAAGTATGGAATAATTTAATTTCAAAATTATATGAGAAGATATACATACTTGATTTCATCCCATATAGACATTATCACTCATTACCTATGATTTAACCAATATACACATCATTTCTTACTCTAAGAAATTATATTGAAATTTAAATACATTCATAAGAAGTGGATCATAGTATCCATAGTGGGACAAAGAGTCCTTCATTATATTACAAAATATAATTTTAAGAAAATGGTTATCAGATGTTATTAAATAAGATTAAATCATCACATGGTTAAGTAATACATTAATCACTAAAAACATTTTTTGATCTCAACATAAAAAATTTCTATAATGTTTACCCATATGTACCTTAGATATGAATAAAATTCGAAACATTTGAAATAAGGTCACTTAAATTTCAAAAAAACATATAATTAATCTATAAAGAACTATGATCTAGCTCCTAATTTTGAGACACCAAACATTTTAAGATCATTATTTTTTATTCTCTTGAAAATGGTAATAAACTAAATTACCATATAACCATATTTAAAACATGAATGGTTTCAAAAAATTTACACTTTTCTTATACCATAAATCAATGGAATCTATAAACTCAATAAATAAACCAACTTGTTGACATATTACTAATAAATTCTAAGGTCATTAAAACTATCCAATTTATTTAATCACAAACAAAAATATATTTCTATCATTACTATCTACACAATATTCACATATTAAGGATTCTTATGCCCTTAAACATATATTCTCCAAAATAACACCATAAAAACACATTATATTTTCATGGTTTACAGTACCATAAAAAATGCATTGAAATACTTAAGGAAAACTATAGTTGAACAATATTAGATGTTTCATTATTCCATAATACTATAAATATACTTATATAATGTTTTCCTTTAACACTAATACATTGGATCATTCTAATTCTTTCTTAATCAATTAATAATTATTTTTCATGTTGTTACTTAACACTTCCTCCATCTTATATTTCATTAATAATCTCCTAATCATCAACAAAATAACAATTTATCATAAAAACATTCCTAATCTATTCCTTATATTTTCCCCTAGGGAAATTATTTCCATAATTCCCCTACATTCTCCATTTTAAACATTTAACTATCTATGATGCCTTAATAAAAACATTATTCTCATCCATTATGTTAATTGAACATTTCCATTATCCATTTCAATTACGTGATTTAGGTCATTATTTTCCAAGACCAACAAAACATACAATATATTTAATTCATTATCCTCAATTGTTATTCCCAAACATGTAACCTAAGGAGAATTATGCTTTTTTCATATGCGGTTACCATGAAAATCCACCTTTCTCATAATAGATGTGTTAGGATACCCACAAAAGATTGTATTAATGATCGTATTATGAGATTAATGATTAGGCATAATAATAAGGTTTTACACTAAAAGTAACATTTCTTTTGGTTTCTCATGAGAAATATCATTCCATTATCCATCACATTCACAATTAAAATGATTCCGTTTGGATCTATAAATTGTCTAGAAACCAAGAACCATAATGTGAGGAAAAATTACCATATTGGGAAACCACATAATCAAGATAAATTTCATAATAAATTTCAATCTGTGACACCATATATTTAATCCATGGTTAGTCATGATCGTTTCAAATAATTAATGATTCTAACCAAGACTTTCCAATAGGATTCTTAGTGATGTTTTCTTATACGAGTGTTTAAGGGATAACTAAACCATACTATGTTAATAATTATAATGTAATGATATTTTCATGCATCTATATAACATCTAAATATATAGGTATTTATATTACAATTGAACAAAACCATAAATATATTTTTTAGTATATTTGGAAACTGGAAACATCAAATACCTGTTCATGAAACTTCTATATATTCTCTAACTAATTTTATCATAACTAGAACCTTTTTTTGGCATATCATACTTCATAAAATTCTAAAAATACTAGGGAAATGAAAAATAATATTTGGTTAATATAATATTAACAATAAGGTAAAATAAGTGAAATATTAATCATAACATGATTATTTGGGTTTAATAAAGCAATGTAACATTATTAAAGTATACCTTCCTTATCAAAGATTATAATATTGGTTCATGGGAAAATCATAATAGATAATATAACCTAAATCATAAAATAAAATGATCATTTGGAGATTAATTTTGGAATAATACATTTAATTTTTTCATATAGATAATCTTATAACATTATTAAAAAGTATAAATTGAAATAGGTACACTCATTATGTTATCGACATTAAACCAAGCACTTGAAAGAAACTATTTACGTAAAACCATGTCCATGAACAATATTTTGGACATGAAAACTATGTCTGTGCATACAAATATAGAAATGAAATCTAATTGCCTATATTAAATAATAGACATGAAAACTGTCCACACAAAAACATATGGTAATGAAATATAGTTCCATAGATAAACTAATGAACGTGAAAATCAAGTCCACAGATGAAATTGGGAACATGAAATAATCTTCACACGTAACATATTTACCTCATTTGTTATGAATCATTACCCATATAATATTAGAGAGATTTAGGTCAATTACATTAAAAATAATAATAAAACATATGCGTTTCACATGAACATAAATCATTTAGAATGATAGAGCCCATGTAATGAAATGAGGTTGACAAGAATTTTCTCATTACATAACTCATGGAATAGATATAGGTTTCATAAATATCATCAAATCATAAAACTAAAACAATAATAAAAATATTAAGGATGGTATTCATGAATAATATCCCTAATAAATCATAAGTAACAAAAAATTATGTTATCGTAGATGGAAAATAATATAAAATGATCTCTTGAAATATATAATCATGAAAATATCCATTTTTTCTTTTTTTTGGAATTCCTATATTTATAAATGATTTTTTTTAAATTTACATTGAAATATTTTAAATGAGTTTTTCTTGATTTTATGAACCATGATGGTGTGAAAATCTTCTAATTACATTTTATTTTAATAGTAGTATTTTGTTTGTTTTGTAAATGTTATATAAATCCTTTCTTTGAAAACAACAAAAAGGATACATTCAAACTATTTGGCAAAAATATAAATTTTAGTAAATATTATATTTAGATATCATAAGTTAATAGTGAAAACATTTTTTGAATGATATTTAAAAAACATGGGCAAGGAAAAAATATAATTTTCTAAGGGAAATAATAAATAAATACTTTTTAATATAAAATCCATTAAAGACATCATATAATTAATGTAATAATTAAAAAATATTACCAATTGTGTGAAATAAATATAAATATAATTAAAACAAGAGAAAATAGATATAAGATAATAAATGATCATCAAACACCTAATCATATCAAGACATAATGAATGAAGTTGATGGTTAAACGAAATAATGGAAATTGGGATATGTATTTTGTTTCCACATTGTATTCAGTCAAATCGTATAGCCCATTAATTTATTAAATATCAAGTGAAACATATAATGAATTTAATATAATGATATTACTAATATTATATATCAAATTATAATATAAATGCAACATCTAAAAAATAAGTGGTGAATAAGTAATATATCTCACAGGCGAAAAAGTTATACAAGAAACTCTTAACTCGCCCATCCCATTAGTTTTGATTGAACATTATCCTCTATTATAAATGATTAATGAACCTCATCAAATCATTGAAAATATAATAATATATATAATTAATTAAATTATACTTTTATGTATTCTTACTGACTACTAACTTTTAATGTTTTATTATTTTCATTATTTCGGGTTCCTTCGTTTTATGGTTTCATGGTTGGTTAATTTGTTTCTAATTATGTATTTTATTTACAAGTGGAAATAAAACTCATGAAGTGTAATGAACAAAAAATTTTATCATTAAAAATGATAAATGTTCCAATATATTATTTCACTATATATGACTATTATTCCTTTGATATAATGTTAATGATAAATATTTAGATTAATTTGTTGTTTTTCTTAACATTAAGAACTAGTTCGGTTTTATTTATTATTATGTATAAATATTAGTTCTAGAAAAGGAAAATTGTTATAATATTACTATTAAATTATTATTTAACAATAATAATAGATTTATTACCATAAATGAAGGATGTAATTGAAAAAAATCATTATTTGTGAATACGGTAGAACACCATAATTTGGAAAATGGTTTTGATTCAATGAATAAGAGGAGGTAATAAAAGGATGGTTATATGATATTTCATTAAAAATATAAAATTATATTTTACACATGACATTAAACTTCTTTTTCTATTGTGTATTAATTATTTGAGAGTATCGTGGAAATAGAAAATAAAATAATAGAGTTGTTTTGTGAAACTACAACTTGAATTTCACCTCCCTCAAAGACCCATTAAAGAATATGGAATTGGTCATTTGGTGAGCCCATAAGAACCTAGACAAGGGGAGAGCTTGTAACATAAGATTTGGATGTTATATGAGGATATTATAGTATTTTTATGATAAATGGGGCTGTAAGGATTGATATTCGTACTTGAGTTGGGTGGTTTTATGTGAATAAAAAATGATTATTTTCATAATAAGTTAATAACATTTGGGTGGAATAAATTTTAATTAATTATATAGATAATTAATGTTATAGATTAATTTTATGGTCGATAAAAACACCAACCACCCATTTATATTTTTCTCTCATTAGGTATTTTGTTCTTTTACATTTTAATAATAACCCATTTCATTGTTTTATCTGTACTACGGTAAATCATTTTCTCCTATGAATTTTTTATTTATGTTAAAAATAATAATTAAATTAAAAAAAATTGAAATTATGATTAAAATCATGGATTCAATTTTATTAAATTAAATTCACATAATTTAAAAAATTATATTTACAACAAAAAATGTAGATGCGAAAAAAATGGGATTTCATGAAGTGAGTTTTTTAGGTAAAAGATGAATTTATATTAACTCTCTCACTATTATTTATCATTTGTAATAAAATTCAATAATTTTTAATGAAATATAATACATTATATTAATTTAATAGATTCATGATTACATATTATTTTAATTATATAAAAATGAGTAGCATCATGTACTTTATAACAGTAATCAAGAAAGTCTTATTTTTAAACCTAAAAATGCTATTTTAAAACACAGTGTAATGGTTATTCAAAAAGAATTTAATCGGATATAATATAACTAAATATTACATAGGTAACATTAAACCATATTCAAATAATTTTATTACATTCATAATTTATTTAAAACAAATTATCTTAAAAAAATAGTATTTTCACTATTCACTGTAACATTGATATTTTCAGACGATTCTCAAAAATATAATCCAAAAAATGTAATGACATGATCAATACAAAAATTATTTTAATTCCATAAATTAAATTTTATAAAATTTTCATAGATCTATTATATTTATTTTCTCATATAAAGATAATAAAATCTCTCTTAGATGAGAACAAATATTTGGAGAACTAAATAAATTTACAAAATAATAAGTGTTTATTTACTAATAATAAATTAATATATAAAAAATGGAAAATTATATATTTTATAATGTAATTATACTATTTTTTTCTTTTAATTTAATATATATCGTATAATTGTCATATAAAAATTAAAATATTTTACTAGTGATTATTTAAGCATGGCGTTTTATGCAATGTATGCAATGGAAGAGAATATTTTCTTTATAATGTACATAGTGTAAAATATTATGGTGCAACATACATTGTAAATCCTTAAATTCAAATTTCATTTGTATTCTCTTCATAACCAATATAAAAGCAATTACCCCTATAACATTGTCTATTTTCATCATAAGCTTCCCCCTTATGACATTGATTAGAATACATCCCATACTTTACACATTTAAAAAATGCAACCAATTATAATATAATTAGAAGAAAAATAATTAAATATATTTTTTTAATTGAATATTTAATTTTTCTATCCTTCTTATCAACATTTAACACATCTTCATGTTCTATTGATAGATCCACTTAGGTGGTTCTTTTGTCATTCTCATCATATATGAAAATGTATTTGTATTCATCCATGTTCTCTATCAACATAACTCTCAAGAAACCATATCGTTCTATTCATTTATGTTTTTGAGGGTTTCTCTAGGTTCATATTGTTAATCGTTCTCTTTGATATCTGATTAGTCATAATCAAATTATCCTTTACTCCAATTGTCATCCCATTTGGAATCTCGTTAGAAAATTTCCAATAAAATCCAATGTTAAAAATTTTCTTATAGTTCCCACCACTGAATAAAAAATATATTTTGAAAAACAATAATCATAGTGTAAAAACACATAATAATGAAAAACAATATTTCATGGATATTGAAATTATGATATATTATTTTTATATATGGATACTTTGTTTTATCAAAGTTCACTCGTAGTTATCATATATTTAAATCAACAATGACGGTTCATGAAGAGTATGTGTATTTCAAATTCATATCTCTTGGGAGTGTTAATACAAAAGTACATCAAGGACCCTTTTCATGCACCAGGTGATGATCGAGTCCAGGTCAATGGTCAATTTGTTACTATAAATACCACATTGTACAACTGTTATACAACCACATGTACTTATATATTCCAAACATATATGTAATTACATGGAACCCGATTTCGCAACACTTTACAAAAATTACATAACATTTTAATATACATTGAATCATCTTCATACATATCCTTAGAGGCATACCATTAAATATTATTATAAATATCCCATGGTATATCACTAACGTTGACCCATCATATATTCCAAAGGTTATGTAAACCTATCATTTGAAATAAAGTATTGTGACCCACGATTCTCCTTCATGTATATTACATCTTTATAGATAAATAATAATTACAATATATAAAAATATATTTGATTACAATAATATTTTAGTACCTTTTGAATCATGTAAAAAAATATTCTTAATTAACAAATTAAATCAATTTCTCTAGTAAATATCTTCCCCATATTGTATCTAACAATAAAATCCTTTCATAAAAACCTCAATAAAGGAATTATAAGAAATGTTGATCTTAAATTCTTATAAAGTATAAAATAGTGAAATACATAACCATAAAATTAGAATTCACATTGGAGAACATGAAGCATACATTTGAAAACCATACTATGACTATCAATGATCATATAATTGGGTCACCATATAAAGGATAGAAGTTCATAAGACACAAATCCTAAGGGAATCTAAGTACAAGATCCATGAGAGGAAAACTATGGAAAAATAAAAATTATAGTGCAATATTCATAATCATATAAAATATTATGTCAAGGATTCCCATCAAGGCATTAATAACATGACAGGATTAGACTAAACACCTGCGTAACTACTAGGTCATAAGATAAACTATCATGTACCCAATTGTTTGGGCAGGGGACAACCTATCCTTTACCCATTTATTTGTGTCCTGGTATAATCTCTCATATAACCATTAATATAAAAAAAGACTAATAATTAACCAATGAATTATAATGAGACATAGGTCCCACCTACCCTATACTCCACATAGTTTTGTTCCTAAATATCATAGAATATTATTCATATCAAAATCTATGAAATAAAAATTTTTATAATCATTTAATCATTTAATCATTTATTTAAATGATATATGTTTCATATTAAATTTATCATTTTGACATAGAATAACCCATTGAAGAAAAAACTGTGATTTATAAGTAATTTATCATAGTATAACATGTGGAAGAGTAACTAGTTTTATAAACAATAATTCATCATATACCATATAGATAAAGAATGATATTGTTATAATTGGTTAATATCTCCAAAATATTACATGTTTCATCAAATGTTTTGAACTTATATGGAGAATTATTTTGAAATATCACTTAGAACATTTAATTGAGGAAAATAAAATTTCATTGAAAATAAAAATTTAAAACAAAAATTTCTAAAACATTTTGAAAATCAGTTAAATTTAAGATAAACTAGAAAAAATATAGAGGATGATTCAATATGTATTATGGTAATGAAGTTATAAAATTCCATTCATCTCATGCACGTTAAATATTATATTCCATCCACATTTTCTATAAAAAATATGCATTGTTTGGAAAATTGACATGATGATCTCTTAAAAAATTGTAAAAAAAGGCACACGTATTTCATTATTTCTATAGTAAAATTTTTATAAAAAATTAATACACTTATTAAAATGGTTTTTGAAAACATTTTTTAAAAACATGGTTTTGGTAGAATATGGGTTTTCAATAAAAAAGGAAATTTCTCTTATGAACATTATTTTTGAACACTTAAGTATAAAAACATAGGAAAATAAAGAGACATAATTTATTCTTAGAAAAAAAATATAGGATATTTTCATTAATTTATTTTCTTATATATAGATCAAAATATTTTATCATTTGATGAATAATCATCAACGAACCTGATAATTGATGATATTGGAACATAAAACACATAACATGTTTGTAACATTGAAATTTAATCAGTATTATAAAACGAAATTAAATGATACATAAAATATCATTATGATAAATAAATTCTTGATATTACACGTCATAATTTTTGTATGTACACTTCATAAATATAGAAAAGTATATAATATAAAATATCATTCTAAGAAGAAAAAATAAGACAAATGTAAAATACCTCACTTGTACATTTTAAAACTAAAAGACTATGAATGGGAGGATAAAAACTAGTAATATAAATCCCAAATACAATAATTATAATAATTGTAAAGCACATTTATGGTTAGTATATATAACTCAAAATAAAATAGGTGTAAAATGTTTCATTTTATAACATAGGTAAACTGTGAGATTGATATCCCTTACTATTTTAGTACTCTTTTGAATCATAATCCGAAATAAAAAATAAAAATAAATGAAAAATTATATATCATAAAAATAATGATACTCAATGTATTAAATTTCGAGGGTTTTTTATATAAACCACAGAAAATAAATGATTGTTGATTTTTTGTCTCACAAATTTATATGTGGGACTAGAAATACCTAACCCTAAGTCTCGACATACATCAAACCCATTAAAACCTCCTATAAAAAAATATGCATATAATAAATATATTAAATAACACTTATTATATATATCATACTAGATATTACTTAATTATTTCCTTTTATTTAACATTTATTAATAATTCAAGGTTAAAGTTGTGTTTTGGGTAATACCCATGGTTTTTCTATATATGTTTTGATATCGTGTTTTTGGTCCTCTCACATTAATCAATTGTCTATCACCTCCCAAAAAATAATAACTACATAATTTTTATATTTATACACAAATATTAATCTTAATTATAATAGTTTTTTTAGAAATGGAGTATGTTACTATCATGGAAATGGTATTCCATATGTATGCATAGGTAACGTTTCTATTTTTCAATGATCATTATGGAAATGTTGTAAGTAAAATGTTAGCTATTAATAGAGATTATAATATCATAAATAACTTTTTTTAAATACTCAGATTTATCATCCATGTGGTATGGTGATAAAAATGGAGTCTTCTCACTTCATGAAGATGGTATGCCACACTAGCACGAGCCACCTTATAATCATTCACTGAGTTATAATGGAATGGAATTAATTTATATATTATCTTATAATATTAATAAATATTTGATAATTATATTAATTGTTTCATGTATATCATATATCCAAATTTAAATTTTTATTAATCCATTTTATGGAAAAAATGGGGTACCATAGTTCACAAAAGGACCGCTACATGGTAAAGGATCTCACAAAATGATTAAAAACAAGACTAATGTTACTGGAATCGGTTACTCTATAGAGTTACCAGTGCAGAGAACTTACCTGGGTTTCTGAATCCTCTCTGATAGGTTCTTAAAGATGAGAAATCATCCTTTCAATTATCTGGATAAATTCATCTAAAGCGAGTTTACTCTGATTGAAGCCTCGAGCTAATATTATATATTGAATTTCAAACCAGACTTCTTTATCCTCTACGGCATCAACTCGTAACCTTCATTAATGGATTCTGTTAAGCTCTTCTTCTGGTACATGGGGATGTATAGCCCACTAAATCATTTCTTTCTTGGAGTGTAGGATATGTTTCAAGCACTCCCCATCCTCTGATTCTCTGTCTCTTGATTGTCTACTCGATTCTTCACTTTCCCCCTTCTGAAGGACCGAGCCTTCTTTAATTCTACCCTTATTAACTGACCTGGTCTCCATTGCTTTTGGTATATGAGAGTAGTCCTTGTGACCCATTGGCTTCTTCACATGTACCACAATACACTTCCCTGAATCTTTGATGCCTTTCCCCCCCTTCTTCCTTCTAGGACTATGAGGACCTTTACCTTGAATTTGGTCTATGCTATCCGCTGAATGGTGGTTGAAGCTATCATCACATGAAGACACCTTCAAATGAGATAGTAGAGGTTCACGAAATTCCAACCCCTCAATGCGGTTCCCCAACTTCAAAGACATACCTTCATTGAGGGGAATCTGCTTGCATAGATGCTTATCCTTACCAGCATTATTGTCCAGGCTAGATAGCTTCCCCCAAGATCAATCCTTCAGATAGACAGAGGGGGAGACACCAAGGGTGTTTGGGTCCAAAGGGTCCAAGACACAATCACCATCTAACCCCTCTTGTCCGTAGTATGATCCTGTTGCAGCCAACAAAACGAATTTTCCTTGGACCGAGTCTGCGCCTGGGAACTGTTCATACCTGTGTCCCTTGATCTGCAGATGCTTGTTAGTATCCTCCCAACCTCGGCCCTGAATGTCACTGAGATCATGAGAATCACTCTCTACCAATCTTGCCCGACCTTCCGTAATATAGTTGGATGTAGCTATTAAATTCATCGGTTCACATGGAGGTTTTCCACCATACACAAAAACAAAGATTTTGTAACACATTTTATGGAAGTGGATGTGGTTTTAGGTCATAAACATAACATAATATCACATAATAATATTAAATATCCTATTGTTATTATAAAATTATTATTTAATAAGTATTTAAGAAGTTTTAAAATTAAATAAAATAGAGAATCTTATTAATGAACATTACAACTTCCTTTGGTATACCCCATAGGTTTTCATGAAGAGCATCCATAATTTTAATTTGGTAGCTATATATGTATTCTATGATGAGTCATGAGAATTTATATGTTATATTTAAAAATATTATATGAAAAAATGTTTTTATGTTGTGAATAAAAGAGGATAATATGTGGTGTTTTATAAGTGAAGTTAGTGGCACAAATGTAATTGTTTAAATGAACAAGGTTTACCCTTGTTTTTCACATTCCAAACGGGTCACGTTTGTATTATTATTGTTCCTTAGATATTATAAGTTCAAAATATGTCCATTAATAATATTTTATAGATGTTTATTGGTTATTTTAACTCACATCATTTTATTCCCACCCATAAAAAAAACATTTCTACCTTAACCACGACAAATAATTTTTGATGTTTTTACTATTAATATTGGTCAAACATTAATTTTTTCTTGTTAGAAAAAATAAATTATTTTTATTCAAAATATAGAATCTAATTTTCCTTCTTCATTTCATAAATTTGTAAAATTTAAATGAAAATTAATCCCAAAAATGTGATGAGAAGGAATGTTTTTCAAATAGAAAATGTTTAAATGTTTAAATGTTTATAATGTTTTTATTTACAAAAACTTATATGAAAATTATTTAAAAAAATAAAATGGTTTAATTAAATATATTTGATTTAATTTAAATTTTATACTAATTTAAAATATAATTTAAATTTAGAAATTTTTTAAATGAAAAGTATATTTTCAATTAATATTAAGTATTTATAATATTCAAAAATTAATCTTTTCTATAAATTCACAAATATTAACCAAAAGATAATTTATATATCTGATTTAAAAAATTAACCTTATTTTTTCATAAAATAGACATAAATCTTTCAGAAATTTTTTTTAAAATAAGATTTTAAAATGCAACTATTCTTCTTTAGAAATATATTTTTTGAATGTGTAAAATTGAATTTTTTATTATCTCATGCCTAGAAAGGACATTAGTTGAATGGTATGAATTTTATTAAATAAGTAAGATATAAATTTTAATGAAATTATTCATTAAAATTTGTTTAATTAATTTATTGACCTAAAACATGTATTTTTTCCAGAAAATATATTTTTAAAAAACGTTTTTATTTTTTAAAATATTTTTTATAATCTAATTTAATTAATAAGTCACCAAATGATTCATTTTATATACATGTGAAATTTCTATATGAAAATATTTTATAAAATCTTATCCGTAAATCTTATTCTAATAGGTAAGTGATATATATCATATTAAATATTAATAATTGTAAAATTTGTAATATCTAATTTAAATTAATTGATGCATATAATGCAAGATATGTTTTTAATTTCACGTAACACAAGACAATCTGGGTGTTTCATTTATAGGACCACGACATATTTTACTATGAAATGAAATTTTTTTTAAATATTAAATTAATTTGAAAAAAACATTTCATATAATCTCTAGGAGTTAGTAATTTCCTAATAGATCATTGCTTCGTCATGAGAGAGGTAACAAAGAGATTTTTTTTTTCTTTAAATCTTTATTTGAGATTGTTGAAATTTTATTATTGACTATAATAATTCATTAATTATACTTTTTAAATTTAATTAATGAATTTACATTCATTTTTTTAGTTAATAGTCTTATCAACCTATTGAAGTGAATAACATATAAATCAAATGAAAAAATTATTAATAGAATCAGATGTATTGCATTTATTTGGTTTATACTATATGAATTTTCATTTATATTTACTATATATCTTGAAATTAATTGAGATGATTATTTTTCTTCTATAAATTTATGGTATATTTAAAATTGGATAAAAATTTTAATGATGGAATGATGAAGTGAATGGTGACTGAAGCATGAAAATTTTATTGTTATTCATTCTCAAAAACAATTGATAATAGAAGTATTTCTTAAGATTAGCTATTGTTTATTGTAAACAATATTAGGTGTGGTATAATTGGATTATTTTTATTAAAAACAATTAAGGATTCCATTTAATCTATATGGTAATGTAAAAATATGTTTGATTGAATAAAATATTTGGGTCTTATGGGGGCCCAAAAAAATAATTATAAACACATTTATGTTTGGGCCTTATATAATTTTCCCCCAACAATTCTCTATAATAATGATTTATATTTTGGGAGAGTATATTTTTTAACACTTTCTATGTATTGTTGTGTAACTTGTATGGTAGGGAAATCAATAATAGGTTGAAAAAAAATATTTAGAGAAAATATTTCTTATTTCCTATCATCATGATAATGTTTCTATTGGGATAGTTGAATGATGTCTATTCTTGGTATTTTCTATTTTAATTTCTAGTATTTTATTCATTATAATGATTATGGTTGTGAGAAATTATTTTAAAAATATTTAATTCTTGGTGGATTGTTTACTTGATGGTTGATTTTCACGATTCCAAATTCCGGATATTGTTATCTAGTGAACTGTATGCATTTCTTCAAGGTTTTTTGTTCATTTTCAATATAACCTAGGAAAAGGAATGGTAATATAATTAAAAATTAATCCTAAATCAGTGTTGTTAGCAATATTAATAATGAAATATTAAATAAGAACCCTAGAATTGTTGATCAATTGAAAAAAGGAAATGGGAATGGAAATATTGAAATTTAAAAATGGATCTTAATATGATGTTTTATTATGATGAACTAAGATTATTAGTATAGGATGTAATGTATCAATAAACTAATGATTAATAAAATAATATTTTATTATATTAAATGACTAATGAGGTTAAATTGTGACTCTAGAGTGCGCTATTAGGAAATATTTTATTTAAACAAGTGGTTGTCGGGTATCATACAGGAAAATAATTATAATTTAGTCTAAGGGTATATTGTGTCCACTTGTTTGTTTTTTTGATTTACTGCAATTTATATTTCCTTATTTCATACTCCCAAAAACTTAAATCAAGAAAGAATCCATGAAAGAAAATCCATTTATTTATGGGTGTTATCCCCAATATCGATGTTGGTGGATGAAAAAATAGCTAAGTACACCTACATCCCATGTCTCACTTAAACTATTCCATTATGTGGAGGAATAACTAGAATAAAATGTCTTGAATATATAACATGTGTCAACATATTTTTTTATTTCTCTCAATTTAAATATAAATATATATGTGGTATGTAATGTAATAAACTTATATCTAATACATGTATTATAGATGTAGTAACTTTGGTAATAATTTTTGTACTTACATGCGATTTGATGTATTGTTGTATTACTCAAGATACATGAGCTATAATGGATTCAAAATTTAACACTAATTAAAAGATATGGGTGAGATATTTGTATGTAACGTATATGATGTTATGTGGTTATGCTCTTTTTAACAAGTTTGGATGGATTATAGAAGAGATTGTGACATAATCTCATTTATATTGTGGAATGGGACTGAAAACCCTTTATGGGATTTTATTCAGGTACCATTCACCTATATAATATTTTGATATTATATTAATCAATACTACGTGTAAATTAGTGAGAGATATATGGTATGTATGGGATATAGTAATACAATGGTAGGGAATGACTTATCTTTATAACAATATTCATTAGAAAATTGTATAATTATTTAATATTTTCATGAGTTTCATTTAAGAGGATCCTACAACATATACATGTATTCTCACATAATATATATATGAAATATTATAGGTTCATTAATTTTCTTTTTAATCGAATTGGGGTTTTCTTACCCATATAGTTGTTTAGTATATTTTTGTATTTAATGGTCACTATGAAGAATTTATTTCTTATTTCTAGAAATTTATGATTTTATGATATTACATTCATGTTTTGGGATTGTATAACTATTTTTTCATTAAAAGTGATTAGTGTAACTCATTATAAACACTTCTTTATTTTTTTAGGATGAGGGTAATACATCCAATTGAGTATGAAATCTATATCCCTATTGATAGTTTGCATCTAGTGTATTATTAAGGGAATGATTCATTGTTTATCAAGGTCTCATCTATGTTCCTAGGAGCAGTAAAAATGGAGGTGTAGGAAAATGAACATTACTCTACAACCATTGAATTATAAACAAGGCATATATAACTATAGAGATTAAAAATTGAAACTCTATAAAATTAATTACATTCATACAGACCAAAAATTTCCTATAAATTTTCATATTCCATATTATAAAGGATCATTAGTAGAGTTTTTTTCCTTCAAAAACACTTTCACTTATTTTTTTCCAATATTAATAAAATATAATATCTTATAGACATGTAATCCTATTCAATATATAATCCTATTTAAAATGAACAATCATGATACAACTATGTCCAAAAGAGCACAGGTTAATGTAAAGTTAATAAAAGTTATACACCACACTATATTAATTCAATAATTTTAACCATTTAGAAATTTTTTTTCATTGAACAAATACCATTCATTATTTTTCATTTCCCCAATTTGAGGATAAAACGTGTTTCATATTAATATAAAGTACCAAAATTCACAGAAAAATCAATTAATGAAGTTTATCCATATTTATAAATAAAATCCCAAGAAATAAATATTTTTTAGATAATATATAAAATTTATTCATATATCCCATATTCTGATATTGAATGCATTGCTTAGATTTTGTCATATAATCTCTAATTAAGTTTTTCATGCTATAAAATTGTAATATTCTATCATAACACCTCCAAGATGAAGGAAAATAAATTATCGAGTAATTATTACTATATCCTTGAAATATTTCCCTAGGATTCCCCTTTAACATATTACAATAATTGATTTTTCAATATAGTAGTGGGAGAAATGCATTCACATGATAAACATCAAGAGAAAGATTCTTATTTATTAATTATATATTCCAAATTTATGTTGGTTATAAAATATAGTAGAATAACAATGGTGTGAATCCATGGTTGATGTTTCATAATTATTTTTCAATCAATTAGATAATATGAGGTATTGAGATTAACAAGAAAATAATTCTAAAACCTTAAGGAGAGGCATGAAACTAAAAAATTCCCTATATATGAAATTATAACACCATCACATGCATAAAATTTAGTTTAATTTTTAAAAATTATTTACTAAAAAAAATTTGAAGTATTTATAGGGAAATATATCAATAAAACATTACATTTGTCACCTTCACATACATTGTTCTATGAAAACCTTACAACAAGTAACTACTGAACTAAAAATTAAATAAATGGTATTAATAACGAATTTAATGTTTTTATACTAGAATTCCAATTTTAAGAAATTGGGACCCTATAATATTCCAAAAACAAGGTATGATTATTATTGAAAAACTATTTAGTTTAATCAATATCCCCCAATCTCAGTAGGATTATTACTCAAAAAATTTCATAAAAATTATCAATCATTGACTCTGTGATATTGCGAACATCTATATTTTATTAGTATTATTTAGGAATGATTTCTCTTTGTATATGTATTTCATAAATTATACAGTAATTTCTCCAAAAATATAGCATCTCGTATCCTCATATCATTTTCATAGTCACTATTAAATTAAAAAAGTTTTAAAAATCCAATTGCATGTTTTAATACTATATTTATGTGAATATCCCGTTACTCTAATTTTTTTTTACAGTATTAGAATTTCAAATAATTTAATCTATATAAATTAAAACAAATCATTTTCAATTCATTTTAAAATGAAATTAGAAAACAAGAGACATAAAAACCATTTTTATATCAATTTAATTTAAATGCATAAAGTTTAAACATCATTTTAATATAATGAATTCCAATTAAAATCTCATCAATGTTTTTAATGATTATTACATATAAATGACATTCTAACTCGATGTAGTTATTTAATCATAAGGGGACAAGTGACTTGACATCTAATAGTATTTTCTGTAATGACATATTATTCTGATACATCCTAGTAACTCAGTGATATTTTTAAATAGGTTATATAATCATTTCTATATGTACATTTTGAGTCATGTCCATCATATATCTCTTCCCACTATATAATATCCCAATATTTAACAAAATGATACTATGATAATATTATGTCATTCACTGATATAGATTAATGAATCATTAGACATAAGAACGTAACTATAACATTTACTTAATTGTGATCATTAATTACAAGAGGCATGCAACTTATATAGTGAGTTCAAATAAATGATTTAAAAGACCATTTTAGCTTTAATAAAACTATATTAAACTATATGTAATGTTTTATTTAATTTAAAATTTAAATAATTCATTAAAAAATAAATTATAATAATGTAATGGTTGTAAAGAAAAAATATACAACTGTTTCATAACAATCTAGTATCTAAAACAATGATTAATTATAAAACACCAATTCTTAATTGATATCCCAAACTCGTCCATAAATATATATTATCTTGCAGAAATATATATAACATCCATGAAAACTCCCATGATCTATATTAAATGAACAATGAATCATTCTTATTTTTATAAAAAATAACATAATACATCTCTATGCATTGTTAATTTTGTATATGAGGGATATTATACTGTACTATTTCCCAGAATTAATCAAATGAATTTCATAGTATAATGTTCCATGTCATGTGTACATAAATAAATTTTTATTAATGTTTAATAATATTAAAAAAATATTTTATAGAACTCATTTTAATAACACTAAATAATAATTCTTTCATTTAAAGAAGAATCACTAAAAATCATGAAAAGACTAAATTATTTAGCTAATAAAATAATATAAATTACTAAGAAAGTAATTAATCAAGTGCATAATAATAATATCAATTAGAAATAATAAAAATATTATCCTAAATAAAATTATGATCAAAAATTAAATAACCGTATTTTTTAATAGTTCCATGCGCAATGAAATTACATCCACTAAAACTATTATCTTATTGTTTTTTCGATTAGGGTCGTAGTACTTCCCACATATATAAATTGTATAACATCATCAAAAAAATTAATTTAATAATAAATCTGAAATGTGATTTATTTTTCTACTTTATGCTAAAACTTAATGAGTAACCAAACTAGAACATCTATATGAAATAATTAATATCTATCACTATCAAATAAAATAATGTCTCACTGATTAACATCAAGCTCAAATAAATTACATTAATATTTTTGAATATAGAAGGTTCTATTGAAAATAAATCCCCTATTATCAAATGAAAAAAATATAACAAGAATGAAATAGAATTATAATGTAACACAATCTACTAATAATGGTTTTTAATTATATAATAGAATATATAATTTTGGGTGGTATGGAACTAAATATATCTAAATTTCATGGAAATATTCTTTATAATTATATAGATAATGGCATATACATCATTGAGTACTCATGATACTTCTACAAACATTATATAGTGGAATTTTCAAATTTAAATTATTCGGAATTAAATCATTTTAAAAATAGAACTACATTCAAAAAAAATATTCTGGTTATCCCCAATGAATTATATTTAATTGTGAGTGTTAATTAATTACAGAGATTGAAGAGAATAATACATAAGTTTTGAATATACAAGATACATTACACCACAATGTTTCCACACTAAATCAATTATTTATCTATTAAATATGATTCACCCAAGTTAATAGATATATATAATTTTTTTTAATAGTTACCAATCCCACATGATACATACTTTTTATCTTAATTTTTTATTTTTCTATAGTGAATATTATAGAGATGATGAAATTTTGAAATTTTTTAGATTCATTTAAAAAATATGATTATACAAGTTAATATAACATCATTATTTAAAATGAAAAAATATTGAAAACAAATTCATAACATTCATAACAATTACATCGTTAACAAAAATAATTCATTGGAAATATTCAGTTTAGCATAATCCTTAATATTATCATTTTCTATTATCAATTGGATACCAGTATATAACAAAACATTTATTGTGAACAATTATCGATGTCCACTCAATTATTTTTTAATTTATATTTTTTCTTCATACGACAGTGATTCCAATAATTAATTAAAAATAAATACATACCATGAATATAGCTTCTATACATTATTTTTAAATTTAACATAATTAATACATAGGAATCATATGATCTTTTATCAATAATAATGTATCAAAAATAAATTTTAAACCTACAAAAATAAGAAAAATATTTATTAATGTATTTTAAAACAAATATTAAATTTTAGGAACAAAACCGAAATTGGATGATATGGTAGTATGTGAGGAAAATGATATAATTGGAATGATTCTCCATGACACAAAATTTAAAATGAACATGATTCGAACATGGTTATACATTTTAAGAAACTAACTCGATATGTTATAGATATATTATTACTTATTAAATTATATATTTTTTTTAGAAAATTAAAAAATATATTTCCCTTTCTAATACTATACTTATTCACTGAAGAAAAAATGTAATAATATGAATGATTTATAATGATGTAAATGTAAGTAATGAGTTGGTTTTAAAAAAGGGTTTTAATTTTTTTAATCTAACCAAAACTACTTTACATAAATATATAATGATTAAATGTTTTATGATATTTATAAAATCAATCAAATATCTAATGGTCCTCTAATATAATACCCTTATACAAGCAAAAAAGGATTGAATAGTGGTATTTTTATGAAATAATGAGAATAATTAGACATAAATATTTAATTTTTTGGATTTAATGGATAATATTTCATCATTCATTTTCCATATGGTTTTATATAAAAGAAAAAAATGGATATTTTTGTTTTAGAGATTTAAATTAAATGTGAATAGTGTTCAGATATAGTGAATAGAAATCTAACACTAGTATTTTCACATTTTAAAAGCCATATTATGTCAAGAATTATTATATATTATTATAGTTAATAAAAAATAGTTTTAGAGTTTTCAGGAACAAGAAGAGTAAAAAGTAATTTATGATCATGCTATATTATTTGTTTTATTTATGAATTGAGAACAAATTATCATCCATAATGAATATAGTATTAATTAAATTGAATATATATATATATATATATTCAACTCATACTTATAATAACATTAAATCTAATGATGTGGATACTCATTAAAATTTCACAAGAACAAATCATATTTAGTTCAAGATAAGAAAATTTAACATAAACCATTTTTATATTAGTTTAAAAACTAATTTTTTAGGGTGGGGGAGAGATAATATCAACACATATCATATTTAACAGTTTCTCAAAATCCATATAATTAATTATATTGATAAAAAATTTTAAATTCTTTTAAAATGAATATTTATTTAATTTAATAATGTTTTAATAATATTTTATATTGAATAATTTTTTAATTGATTTTAAGTATGGGAAATGAATATAAAAATAAATAATAATAATAATAAAATTTAGACTATAATATTATATTATTATTTATTTCACATAGTTATGATATTAAATAACCTAATGTGGTTCTAGAGGATCCTTAAAAGTGTTATCAGGGAATCAAATCACTCCATTAAAAAACATCAATGGATGGAATTTAAGAATTTCTAAAAAAAATTAATGCATACAATTTTACTAATAAATATAGAATTAATATCCTCTTTATTTCTTTATATTAATATGTTAATGGAAATAAATTTATATAATGTTGAAATTAAATAAGTAGAAAATTGGTTGGATGATAACAACTATGGTTTAGATGACACATATTAATTAGGATCGTATTTAGTGAAATGTGGTCAATGTAATTCTCAGATATCATGAAATACTTGAAATAATTATAAAATAAATATCATTATAATGAAATGAGGTTTAAACAGTGTTAAAAACTATACATTAGTAGAATGTATTTCCATTTCAATGTCATATACCCCATGATTCATGTACTATCTCATGTATTCAATAATAAAATGACAATAGGGAAATGTGGAAATGAAAACCATTGAATAAATTTAAAATTTCTTAGTACATCAATTTTCCACTTTCACAAATTAAAAATATAATAGTTTTACAAAAATCAGGTTTATGTATAATTAAACTATATTTTTATTTAAAATATATTAATATGTTCTTCAATAGTTAATGTACACACTATGTATTCTACATGAAATTAATTCATCATAAATAATATCAATATTTTATAATGAAATTTTAATATTATATAAATGTATTTCACATTTAATCATTATGTTGTCTTTATAATCTTACTTATAATCTCAAAAATTATAAATAAATGTAAGAATTTATTCTAAATTCCATTAAGTTTTTTAATCATACCTTGTGATCAATTTATTAAATTATAATATTTTTTTATGTTATACAAATATTCATTAGTAAGCCATCTATGCTTGAAAATTACTTTTTAAATTATATTGAATCAACATCAATGATGGATTTTTAATATCTATTAAAATAAATTCTCATGTGTTCATATAATATATGAACATAACTGATTTTTCTATAACAATAATCTCAATTTGATGGAAAATATTCTATAATAAATAATTCACACTCATAATATCATGATAATTTAAAAAACACTTCAATAATTATGGTTTTTCCCTTTATACAGAAATAAAAATATGATACATTATGAGATGCTATACTAATTAAAATGATTCATTCTCTTTTTCAAATATAGATTTTATGAATTATAATTAATGGAATACAAAATAAATATGAAGATACAATTGTGTACTCTATATGTCTTAAATTTATTTATACAACCATCATAGACCTATAATTTCACATATTGGAGAACATCTATTATCTATAAATAAGTAATTTCCCATGATACCTAATTTATTGATCATTTTCACCACATAATATTCAATTTCACCTTTTCATGCTGAATAAAATATTATATATTCTTCTAATTAGTGTTTATATTGTTCTATGATATATGTTCATTATATTAATCAAATGAAAATATAAATATTCCATGTGAAGAGTTGGGGTTTCACTTACAGTTATTACCATAATATATATGATAGTGTACCATAAATTTATTGAATTTTTATGATGAAATTATTAAATATTAATCAAAATAAACAATATATTGATATATTCGTAATTGATGACCAATGAAAAATTATAAATAATCCTTTGTCACTTACATTTCCAAGACATACCCATTAATTTATATTAAGTACTCAATTTAAAACAAAAAAATTATTTGCGACTTCAATTTTTGTGGCAGAATGAAATTTTCATTATAACTATATAATTCATGTATATATTTCTTCAAATTTAAAAAATTTCTAAATTTTCTTCTATATTGGTAAAGAATCAACTATTGTACATTATTTAGAATATATAATTCAATTATTTCACCAATATTAATGAAATTTAGTTTTATTAAAAAATTGATTGAAATTTCAATATATCAGTAAATATATCTTCATTGAACATTTTCTCATTACAAACCATTTTAAAATATTCTCAAGGTGAGTCTGAGTGAAGTTAAATGATCCCACATCACATATTTATTTTCAAATGGTGCCTATATAATTATTCTTCATCAAATGTGGAAATTTCATTGTACAATAATAATGATATCCATTTTTACATGACTGAAAAAATATTAAATTATAATTTCAAAAAAAAAATCTATGAGTATTCCCCATGATTAAACAATATGTAGATTCAATAATTTCAATCAAACACCAATTAGTTGATACTTTAAATAAATGTATCCTTATTTAAATGAACGTATTTATTTATCATCAACACATTTGAAAATATCATTTAATTTTCAATAAAAAATGTAAAAACATTTCTATGTTTATCCTTATAAAATTCATAAACATTCCATTATGATTAATTTCACCCATGATTCCTCAATTATAGTAATAAAAAATATAGTTAATCACCCTGAGAGAATGTTAAGGTGAATCAATGTATATTAAAAATAATAAATTGGAATATTATCTTAATATTTTTTCATGTATTCAGATTCAGATGAATTGAAATGATTTGATATTCCCATCACACTATAAAGTCCGGAATATTTGTAAATGAATAGGAATTTAGAATCAATTTTTTACCTATATCAACCCTAATGTTGAAATATAGAATCATGACAAGTTCTATGAACATAATTCATAATAATCACTAATAATGTCCCACAGTAAACACATGGATCATTGATTTATCCTTATCATTTGTATAATTTCCCAACACTTATAGTTCCCCATCAGTTTCTTTATCTAATATCCTATCTAGTTATAGATATTTTTCAAAAAAAATTATAATTTTGTACAAAAATCTATATAGTAGATCTAGACATAACAGGTTGAACAACCTTCCATTATAAGGCTATAATAAAAACAATAACTACATTGTTGTCCTCTAAATATTTGGTAAATCTATTAAAACTAAATAAAAATAGACATTATTTTATAAAAAATGATATTAATTTATTATTTTTAATTATGAACACATAGTTTTTCTATGTAATTACATGATATCATCTCTAAATAGTCAATATCCATTTTATAATCCTCAATAAAAATCATTTTTATTTTTTAAAAATGTATATGGGATTTATATTCCATATAAATAAAATATATATATTAGTCTGTCAAAAAATTCCGGTATTTTTGTATCTTCTAAAAAAATCCTCTCAATTTTAGTAATATGATATGTTCTTACAAATATTTTTAATATACGAAACTTTATCCTCATATGATGTATTGCATCATGATAATAAAATTTTGTGCTTCTCTAAAATTCATCATATAAAAATTCACTTATTAGTCCTAGATATATGAAAATAAATCAATTACATCAATTCCAAAAAAAATTTATTATTCAAATATCCTCATATAATATCAACCAAATTATTAATTTTTTATCACTAGAAATAAATACTAAATTTCATTGATAAAAATCAATGTCCCCCAAACATATCATTTTTGACAAAATTTTCAATATTATATTTCATTTGTCAATAATAGTATATTTTTACATGATATATATACCACTCATATGGGCCATTAATGTAATCCTTTTTAATATTATGTAGCTTTGTATGATTGTAATTATTGAAATTTAAAAATTTCTTATTTTTATATACAAAAGATTAAAAATATTCAACATTTTCTTTATAAACATTAAATTTATGTGAAATACAAATTATTCATGATTAGCCACTGAAATATTGTATTTAGTCATGTATATCCTTGAAAATATATTGTTCGTTCATATATATTAATATGATAATTTTTTCTCAAACCTCAAAAAAATAATATAGTTTTTAATTTCATAATTAATTATATATTTCTTCTATATTGTTCATCTATATCATTGTTTAATCATATATAAATATTAAATTTTTTGTTTAATTTCATATTTTCTATTGAATAACTTCTACAATATTTCACCAACATTCTGTAACCAATTTTTGACCTCATAAAATACAATACATCCCATTAATAAAATGTTAATTCCAATTCAATAACATTTAGAATTCATCAAAAATCTATAAAACATTTTAGAAATGTTTCTAAAACATATACATTATATAAGAACCTATTTTAGTAACATCAATGTCACTTCCACTACATCAATAAAATATGAACTCAAAATTCATCATATTCATTATGTTTATAGTGTATTAAAATATCAAAATTTAATAAATCACCATTATTAATTTAATAAAAACACATTTATCAATATTTTCCAAAATCATTCTTTTTAAATTATTATTTTTATTGTTAATTATTAATAATACAGGAATTATTATTCATGAATATTTATATCAAGATGTATTTTTCTTTATATAGTTATAAAATTCAATTGGGATCTTCAAACATTCTATTGGTCAAATAAATATTTAGTATTGATCTTTCTTAATCATGAGCTTCAACATCTAATACATCGAATCCATAAAAACATAAAAAAATATAGCATCTTTAATATTTCAAAATGATCTCATATAAGATTATGATATTTCCTTGATATTCTGATCTCCTCACATCATAAAATCATCATATATTATTAAAATATTCTTCAATTAGGAATTTTATGAAGTAGAATCCTAATATTAAAATTATTTAGTCATCTTAAATCTCATTATAATAATTTAAATTGGTATGATATAAATTCCAATCAACATAAGTAATATCTGAATCAAAATTTTCATTATTTAACAGTAGGATAATCATAATTCCCTATTAAAAATTAAAACAAATCTTTATTTCATATATTAAAAGTTGAATCAATAAATATTCAAGACAGGTTTTATTCCAATAGGTTTTGTAATCCCTATATTAATTGATACATCTTCATTACATAGATCATATTTATTAATTTATATGGTTTAAAAAATGTAATTATATTCCTCACTATAAATTGGAAACATCAATATCTATAATATATTCTTTCTAATATTTTATTTAATGTATGTATTTTATTTTCCATATATACCCTCTTATGATAAAGAATACAATTGTACATTTTTAATAGTTATCAATTAACATAATCTATGACTAATAGATAAATTGTTAATGTGGAAATAAAATTAATCAATCTTTTTTTGAATATTATCCATATTTATATGTATTCAACTATTCCTGCACACCCAATATTGTTTTGATATATTCTAAATTTATATTTTGAAATTCTTCTTACTACAATATGATAGAAAAAATATAAACAAATAACAATGCTGAAAATTTTAATAATGTCAAAAGACATTATATAATCACATAAATATATTATTTCTTCTAAAATAATGTCTTCATGTAGAGGATACCTCCATTATATCATGAGCATGTTTTGGATATCATATAGATAATACTAAAGAATAATTTGAATTAATAGTCTTCTAAAAAACAATGCAACACTATGAAATATAAATCCTTGGTATAAATATCCACATTCATTAATACATTAATAGAAATTTAGTCCCCCCATTGAATATGTCAAATTCAATTAACTATATAAAAAAGAACATATATTAATTAGATTATGTTTTATATCATAGAATTTATATATAGATAAATAATTTTGTGTGTTTATTATTAACATATAAATTCCTTTCATTTTAGGTTTCTTTAGGGGAATAAAATTCACACATAAACCACTAATTATCCAAACATAAATCTCTATAAAAAATATTTACTTCATGATAACAATAGATTTCTGTTATGTGGAATCTCTTCTTTGAGATCAATTTTTTTCAATATGAATTCATTTGATAAGGTTTAATTTTTACAAATAGAATTTATTGTGTTGGATTTATTTTCTATAATTATTTTCTAATATAGACAACTATTAGAATCATAAATATGTCTATATATAAATCATTTATTTACTTCATTGAAAACATTTTATGAAAATTCAATTTCATACAACGATAATGACTTTATATTTCATCAACCAAACCATTATATTTTTATCTAATAGACTAAATAAAAATATTATTCCATTATGATTCCATAATAATTATAAATTATTCCTTGAATTAAAGATCATATATTTATATTTATCATTCATAATACAATTATCATCTAATATTTTTAGTTAATCATCAATGTCATCTGTGTTGATTACTTTTTTTAACTATTTATATTAATATTTACTACATTGTTAAATCAACTACACTCTATCTTTGATTTGATATCCTCTTTTGTGTTATTATTTATCATATTTGTTGTGATAAATTAATTAATGATTCAAACAACAATTATCCAATAAAATGAAAATATATATATATAAATTACCATAAAATTTCTTTAATGATCTCAGATCTATTAGAGAATTGAATATTCATATGATTATTATTATATATATTATGCTTCTACTCTAAAAAATTATTCATGAATTCCATACTTTTTAAAATTACATATGCCTTAATTATATACTATTATTTAAATTAATTTTATAATAAACCATAGATTTAAATCCAAAATTTTGATACAACTGACTATACCAAAAGAATAATTTTATTTCTTTTTTGAAATAAATTATCTCTTATTAATACCTTGATATATTAATCTAATGTATAAATAAGTCTCATACTATTTTTCTAAACCAACTGTACCACTAAATCATACAAAACATTAACAGGTTAGTTTCTTATCCTATTTAATATACCACACATTTCTAAAATTAATCATTTTTTTTACACTTTTAAAGAAAGAATAAATTAGTGGATTGTACATTTTCATGAAAACATGATATATAAAGACAATTATTTTCCTTCAATACTATTACATCATTTTTTAGATAAAAAACATAATTTTTTTATAAAAATAGTATGTATAGGTTTAGTGTATTGGAAAAATTAGATGCATTCATAACATTTAGATAAAAAAACATAAATATTTATTTAAATCCATTTTCTTTGACCTTCTACGTCTTAGATTTTCCATAGTACATATACTCAACTATTGATATACATCAAAAAAATGGGTGACCAAAAAGTTGTGTAAGATTATGAGTTTTGAAAAGAATAATATGAAAATGGATGATCCAAATCATAATATTCATAACATAATCATAGTATCATAATTATAATCATGAGAGGGAGAAATAGATAAAGTAATTAAATTTGTAAATTTATAGATGTAAAAAATCTTGTAATGTAGGAAAAATACCACAAATAATAATGAACTAAGATATCATCATGTTCATACATGACATATGTTCATAATCCAAGAAACATTATCTTGAAAAAATCTATAATAATGCTAAATAATATTACTCATTATCTCATGGGATAATTCATTTGACCAAATGAATTAGAGGGATACGGAATTCCCAGCCCACACATCACATCATAAAATAAATATAATCATACAAGCCACATAGAACGTATCAAAATTATAGTCATAAAATATCTCATGGAATATAAGGGGTTTAATTAAAATTTCATATATCATAAACTAATAAATAAACATTGGTTTTCCCAATTGAAAAATATAATGACATATTTTTTATAACAATAATCAATCTTGACTGAAGAATATACAATCTCAAATGGAATATAGATGTCTTTTGGAAATAAGACTTCTTTTGGGAATTCATTATATTTTTCATAAAATTATATTAACAATTGTATTTTAAAAAAATAAATATATAAGAATAATTGAATTATATTTTAGAAATATTAAAATTATATCGACACTAAAATTTGGCATTAAAGTGGTATAACCCAATGAAATGGAGTTGGAATTGATAGTCCCCTTACCTTATCTCGAAAATTCATTTTTTAATCACACTTAATATAATGGATAATGAAATTATATTCATTAATTACTAAATTAAGAACATATTGTATAGGTGTTAAATTTATTGTTTTATTAGGTTCATTTATGGTTATTTTTATGAGTTATATAGTTCAATTTCATCATTTTGGTAATCTTCATTTTCTTGTGTTTCAGGATCGGTTAACTTTTATACATGTTATAATAAAATTAGAATAATTATCCTAATTTTAAATAATAAGATATTATTACACATAAATAACATAAAATGGTCTTATATATAATTTATTTTCTAATATTATGATGAGCCATTAGAAAAAAAATTAATGAATACATGTTTAGTTTTTTAGTGTCTTCTTACGACAATCACGAACTAGTTTTATTTTAATTAATATTATGCTTATAAATTAGTTATATAAAATTTAAAAATTTATAATACGAATATTAAAGTATTATATAACAATAGTAGATGTTTTATGACAATCTGTGAAGTCGGTAATGGAAATTGAGAAAATTATCGTCCAAGAAGACAATGAAAAAACACATCACGGATATTGATTTCTTTTTTAGATTAAAAGGTTAAGAGAATAGAACTGATGATAGATATAACACTAAAACAAAAAAAAATCTTTTATATATGTAATAATTTTTTTTATCATTTATATTTTTAGTGGATGTGAGGATAATATATGAGAAGAAATCAAACTAAAACCAAAATAATGAGGATTTACTACATTAGTCTCATCCTATTGATAACCGCCATAAGGTAAATAGATTTGGTATACTGATGATAATAATATATTTCAGATGTGTATATGATTCTTGGGAATGATAATTGAAATAATTTAAACGATAAATATGTATTAGATAGTGTGAGGAGAGGAGGGGTTCATGGTTGGTATTTATAGTAAAGGAGAGTGGTATTTTGTTGATTAATTAGTTCCTTAGATTATTGTTTTGGCTCATGAATGGAAATAGTTTTTAGTAATATGAATATAAAATTTAAATAGATTAGTTATGATCTATTAAATAGACTCATATATCATACATATGACATCCATGAAATAACCATTAAAATATTTAGCTCATATAATAAATTAGTGTATTTCACTATTCACTAAAAATCCAAGAATTTAATAAAAACACAATAAATTCAACCAAACCATTTTTCAATATGTATATTTAAAAAAAGAAGTCCATTTTATGAAAATAATTTTCTATAAATTTGAAATTAAAATTTTAAATAAAATCAAGCTTTTTTCAAAAACACAGATTTTAATATCATAGTTGATTTTAAGACCCATTGAAAAATTAATTTTTTTTTCATAAATATATCCTATACGTGTAATGAAATAATAATATTAATTTATGATTATTTTTTGAAAAAAAAAATTCTTTTAAATAATAATATTAAATTTATATTTGTATATAAACATTTAGGATTTACATAAATTACAACACTTAATTTACCATTTCTAAAAAAAATTTAGGTTTACAATGATATAACTATATCATATTTACTAGTATAATATTACAAATTTATGGTTATACATTCATATGGGAGGTGAATATTCTAACTTCAATATTACTATTCATAATGGTCATATTACTATTCCAATGGTCAGGATATAATTTCAATAGAATAGGTTTATTAATTTATATAAATACCATTAATTTCTTTATTCATTAATGAGAATAAATTCATTATTCTATTTTGAATGTGATGAATGTGTTTTATATTAAACTATATAAATATAACATTTGAAATTTGGTTGAATAAATTTTAAGTCACTAAATTCCTTCACACATATGATATTTCATTCTAATAATTTTATTTCACATATTATGTTGAAAATAGGAAAGTGTATTTCTCATTAATTTAGTCCTCTTGTTTGTAACAATTTATAAAATATAAATGTATTTATTAGAACTTAATTTAAAAAATTATTAATAATAATTTTTTTATTTTGTGGTATTTTCTCTAAAGGCGTATCTTTTTGGATCCCACAGTTTATCAGTTTTCTAAAATAATTTTTATTGGGTGTTTACATAAACCTAATATTATCCAAAATAGTTTCACCATGATTCGCAACTCCTAGTATCAAAATTAACGTATACATTCTCTAATACCAATAATAGTGTCCCTTCATTTTTTGACATGACTAAACACCATTTTTAAGATAAACTAAATCATTACAAAATCAATATTTAACGCTTTATTTTCCACTAAAATTAGGCATATTACTAAATTTTACATAAAAATAAATATAGATTTATTTAAATACTTATTGAATTTCCATATAAGGGTAATGATATCCCTAGTATATGTTGTCACCTTAGGATATACATTAAAGAAAATTATGAGATAAAATCCTAGTAAGAGGATCAATATGAATATGAATCAATATATCATGGGTGAAAACAATAATCGTCATCATAACCTTAAAATATGATAATAAATTTTTTAATGACAGAAATTAGTTGATATTTCAATGGATTGTGGAAATGAAAAAAATTATATATTATTTCATTGTAATATATTACCACACATATTTTTGAACAAACGTAGCATAATTTTAATGAATAACATATAGGAATAATCATAACATAATAATTTACAACACATATATAGTCATGATCATTAATATTAATCATTATCCCATGAGATAAATCAAATTATCCTTGGAATTGTTGGGAAATAAAATTCATGGGTAGAGTTGTCAGATCATAAAATTTACTATATTATGCATAACAAAAAACGTATAAGAATCCTAGTCATAAAATAAACCATGCAATTGAATATGTTTCAAATTAATTTCAAAAATCATAAATTAATGATTAAAATATTTTTTTCCCAAATGAAAAAGGTAAAAATATATTTGGTCATATAATAATAATATCTTGAGTGAAGAAGAAACATTATCATTTGGATTCAAGATGTTATTTGGAACCAAGAGTTGTCTTGGAAAATCATTATATTTTTTATAAAATGTGATTGAAAAAACGTATATTGCCAAAACGGTTAAGAAATTTTGAAATATATTTTAGGAGTATTATAAGAATATCCACATTTAAATTTTCAATTAATGTTTAATAACCCAAATAAATGGTGATGTGTTTGAGAATCCACTTAGCATATCTGTGGATGTGTTTTGCACTAGCGATTCATTTCTTGGGTAGTAAAATGTTATCAAATAATTAAATATCATATAACTAATTATACAAATATTGTATTTATTATAATTATAATACATTTATTTGTGGCCTTTTTTGAGCTATAGAGTTCAATATTGTTGTTCTTATATCATTAATCTTCTTGGTATTCATGATCAGTTCACTTGTTTACAAGTATGGGAGTTCATGTAAAATTAGAATAGTTATCCATAATTAAAATTATATGGTACTAACAAAAAAAATTATAAAATTATCTTATTTATCGTTTTTATGATTCATGTATGAATCATTATATAAAATCTTAATGGAAAAATTATTAGTTTGCTTATTTGGGTATTAAGACCAGCAAAAACTAGTCTTGTTTTATTTATCGTGTTTCTTATCTATTATTACCCAAAAAATTAACACATAAAAAATATGGGTATTAGAATCTTATTTTATCATATTATTGGTTTAGCTAAGATCCTTGAAGGTGGATATAAAAAAATGTAAAACTCATTGTCTACGAAGGCGGTTGATCAATACATCACAGATGATGTTTTTTTATTATAATAAACGTTAGAGCAAAAGGATTTTAAAATAGATTTCAAATTAACTAAATAAAATATTATTATATATATAATAATATGTTTTTCATTCTTATTTTTATTGGTTTGGTGAGGATAGGATAAGAACATAATAGAAACTAGAAGAATAAGGTGAGGGATTTTACCTCTTGAATATCATCTTCTTGAGAACCACCTTAAGAACATAGTTTTTGTATTAAATTGATACAAGTTGATATATGGTGTGGGGAAGTGGCTTGAGAATGTAATTTTTTCTTATATAAAAAATGTATAGGTATTATGAGGTGTAAGGGGATGAGTTTTTTAGAGGTGGTATTTTTGGGGGAGGAGGGAGGTGTTTTTTGATTATTTTATTCAGTATAATTTTTTTGGATAAATACTATCTATACTATTAGTTTCCATGACTAAATAATGTATCTTTTTTGAATAGTGTTCAATAAATTAGGTTATTACATCATGAAAACATAAAAAATGACTGGAAAATTCCAATATTTAGAAAAATTTTAAATTCCCATTTTTCAATTTTCTCAAAAAAATCAACTCTATTAGGGAGAACCCAAAAATTCACCCTATCCATTTTTATTGGTATATTTCATAAACGAATAGAATTTTTTGAATATAATTTTCTAAATATGATAAATGTAGATTATAAATAAAATCATTATTAATTGAAAAAGTAATTACTAAAATATTATAATGGATTTCATAACCCTTGTATAATTTTATAAGGTCTCACAAAATAATCTTATAATTATAATAAAATCATAATATTAATTTATGAAACTATTTAATGAAAATAATCTCACATTAAAATAATTATTTTAATTTTTAGAATATAAATAAACATTTATGTTTTAAAAAAAATACTCACACCAAATTTATCATTTCTAAAAAATTTATTTTCTTATACCATGATATAATTATATCATATTTACTTGTATAATATATCAATAATTTTCAATTGTTTTGTAGGAGAGGATTTTTTTTCAAACAGTCAGTTTACAATTTACAATAGCCATAATACTATTCCTACTCCTAGGATAATCTTCCAAAAATATAGATCCCTTAAAATCCATAAATACCTCTTATTTCATTATTTATTAATGAGAATAATGTTATTATTGGGGTTTTTATGTAATGTATTTCTTTTATACTTCATGGAATAATTATAAGAAGTGTAATTTCATTGATAATATTTTGGGTGATCACATGGGACTATTTTATCATTTAATATATAACATATATATCTTCCTAATAATAAATTACATTCCTTAATAAATATTGATTTATTAAATAATTGATTATCATAAGAAATTTGTTAATGGAAATATATTACTTCCAAGGCACATTGACATTTAATTTCATTAAATTATATATTATAATGTACACATTTATCTAAATATATTTACGAATCATGGTGATCATATATTGTTCTATATATTACACTCTATGGTCACATTCTATTATTACAATAAAAATACTATCTTACCCTAACATATTTAATTATTGTATATAATTATCAATATCAAAATTATTTTGTTATTTAATTTTACCATGATAATTATTAATAGTAATGGTATCATTTTGGGTTTCTTCCAATGCATAGATCCTAAAATCAATGACTTTATTATTGATATGATTTCAATTATTTAATTTATAAATTATTTTTTACTTATATCTTTTTTCATTTATAGTAAAATGGTAAATTTTCTATAACCTTAACAACCATTATGAGTTTTTATATATAAAAATGATCTTATTTAATATATTCTCCAACTCATTTTTCTCATCTACAATAATAAATTTTTTTCTTAATGATCCTTATTGAATATTAATTTGAATTTAAAAAAATCAATATATTTTTTTGAATATTCATTTATTTTAAAAACAAATTTTTTATTTAATAATAACCTATTGATTACATTCCATTATTTAATCCTTAACTAAATATTTTTGTTAAATAAAATAAACATTTCAACTGTTAAAATATCATTAATTAGTCATCTATCATATTATTATTTTTTTCATATATGATGTCTTCGTCATCCTTATTTCTTCTTTTTTATTATTTTTTATTATTTTGTCTAAAAAACATTCGGGAATTCATTGATAGGGACTACCTAAAATATTGGTATCTAAAAAAACTCAAAAAGAATAATCAAATCCACATAAAATGTATTTTAAATAATATATATCATGAAATAAATAGATCAAATTAGCAACAAAGTAATAGTTTTTATGCCAATTGAACTCATTCGTTATCACAAGTGGGGTCAATCATCTTGGATATATCTCATCAATTTTAGGTTTTATTTTATTTATAAAACCATTACATTAATTTGGATGAATGGAATTGGTATGCAAAAAAAATATAATAAAATGTCATGAAAAAATATAATTGAAACATATAGTATAACATTGCATGTGTATAACATTTAGTCCCCATTGATGAATGTGTAATTATATGTTTCTTCAATAAAATCTATTACATAAGGGTACTAGTAATTTCATAAAGTTTACAAACATATATTATGTATCATTTCTACATATTGAATGATTTCCAAGTACTTCAATATATATTCATAGAAAATTTATATGTGATCCCATTTATTTATTAATTCATTTTTAAATATTTAAATAAACATATAAAAAATCTCCACATTGATTCACACATTAGAAAAATATATCTTTTTTCCACACAATGTACATAATCATTAATGTATTTAATATATTAGATGCTAAAATTCTCATCAAACCTAATATCAATAACAATATATATTTCATGAAACAACACATATTTCATTCATAAAAAAGTTTAACTCATGGTTATAACATGAATTCACATATATATTTATTTATCCTTTATAATTACCCTTTTGATAATATGTAATAATGTAAATTTTTATATTTTAAGAACCAATTAATGTTGGTTATTCAATAGAAATGATTGTTTCAATAAATACATATATGTAATCATTAATTAAATTTTTCTTCGCCTATTAGTATCTATTTTAATTACAAAAAACAATAAAATAAATATTTTTAATTATTTTTTTTAAAATCTAATGATGTTTGGCATCACTATCACCAATAATTATAACTAGTCTAATAATAAATATATAAAAAACACCCAAATTGAGTCAGTAATATGTATGGAAATAAATAATCTCCAAATATCTTTAAATTTTTCCAAAAAAATATATAATAAAATAATAAAATTTAAATTTTCTATTTTAATTGATTTATGAATAAATGTTGAATTGAATAAAAGTATCCTTTGTATTAAAAAATAGATCACTTGAATAAATTTATAAATGATATATTTCCTTTGGAAATAGTATCTTAATCTAATTCAGTATTTAGAACACTCGTTCAAGAGAATTTAAACATATATGATAAACTTATTTAAAATCAGATGTAAAATATTATATTTATATAAAATAATCATTATCTTATTCAAGAAAAACTTGCGCATATTCTAACATTGAAACATCTAATTTAACTAGATTTGAACTCCCTATTAATTATAAATAGACATTGAATCCTTGGAACTACTTATATGTATCTTATTAACTCATATGTGTTTTCAAATGTAACCATATAGACCATTTTTAGTATCATTTAAAATATACATAACCATTTTATTTTTCTACTTACTCATATGATAATGTTGGATTACATATATATTTTTTCTATTTATAGTTTCTGTTGTTATAAAGACTAGTTACATTCAAATTTACACATAAGTTAGTGTTTCAATATTTCAATAGTATTCATAATCCTACTAAAAATGAAAACATTACTTATTAAACCAATTTAATGGAACAAAAATCAAAACATTTAACATCACAACTTCTTTATACTTATAAATACCACTTCATCAAAAATTCCAAATAATATACACTATATTATAACTCATTTATGTACTTCAGTGAAAATTCATCATATTTTTTTATCTCAAATCTAAATTCATGATATCCCCGTAGTTGATAGTGAAATAATTAAAAAAATTTAACTCGACACCTTTCTCATATCAACAAAATCTCACCTCTAAATGTTTTTACAACATATGTATGAGTAAATTTAAATTCAATTTCATTCATTCCTAAATTCAAAAGTATGACTTCTCACCATATTTTATAGCTAGAAAAATTCATCATCGACTAGTCACAATATTCATTATTTTTAATAAAAATAAATTTATTTCATATAAATTTTCGAAAATGAGACTCCTTGATCATGAAATTTCATATTCAGTCCATAAACACTTTAAATTCACAGAAATCCTAAAATTTACCATATAATATAATAATATAAAATAATTCAGTAAACATTCCTTGATATCCTAATCACCTACTCTCCTCAACTCCTAAACACATAATCTCATCAAATATGATACCCATTTGGAGATAAATATCATAGTCAATTTTTTTATGAATCATATATATTTGGTAGAACCATCTATTTTTGGTATATAATTTATTGTTTATGTAAATTATGTCTATAAATTAATTGGGTTACGATATAACTATTTATTTTATCTTTAATTATTGTTTAGGTGTCTCTAAAGGTGATCATTTTGTGATGGGTTTTATAAATCATGAACTACCTCTTTGAAACAATTCATCGGAGGGAATTGGTTATTAGGTAGGTGAATTGTTATCAATGGTTCAGCAAAATAGAGAAACATCATAGGGAATACACTGAAACGTGAATCATATGGAAAAATATTTTGGGTTTATGGATTTTATATCCACTGTAGAAGACAATTTGATTTGTGACTTTAGATGGTAGCACTGCAAAGTTAGAGCATAGTTTTCCAAACCATGCGGCCAAAACCAATGATGTACAGTGAGAACCCCTAATTTTTTTGATCCAATCTATACTTTTTCATAAGGCCTTTTTTAATTACCTATTCTCATATGATTCAAATTTCCATTTTCTCCCTAGGATTAAAAGATGATCCCCTATGAATTGGAATAAATTATTCGGTGAATCATAATGAATTATAAACTCGGATTCCTCAGTAAGTTACATTTATTCCTACTTTTCCATGCGCTAATATTCTAATATTCATAAGAAGCATAGATCTACTTTGTTAAGGATAGATCAATACTATTTTTTTCATTTTTTATAAAATGATTTAATATATATTGAATGTAATGTGTACTTTGATTTGATATTGAAGATGTGTATTGTTGTTCATCATTTAAGAAAAATATTGAGATGTTGGTGGATTATTATCGCAACCCCCGACCCATTATCTTAGACTCCGTACCTACTAACATTAATTTGGAATCAGATATAATGAATCACATCTCTAAGGACTAATCACTTTAGTAGAATTTGTAAACTAGATAAATACATGGCTCCTATATTACTTTGAAATATACAAAATTAAAAAATAATTCTGTTTATTCTAATAGAAAATTTATTTTCCCTATTATATCCATTCATATCATACATAGTTAAGTCCTTGGATTCATGGGGAATGAAAATAAGTTGGGGTGATATAAAATACTCAATAAGGGATAAATATAGAGGAAGAAAATATGAATCAATTTAAATAATCAATATGACATGATAAATTACTGAACATACTTTACATATAATCAATAAAAAAAATTATCATGACTAGATAAAGAATAAAAAATATTTAATTGTAAATAAATGAAAAACATTCCATTTAATTAACTAGGTATGTAAAAATAAAAATGTAAAGGTAAATAACTAAACAAACATGCCACGTAATTAATAACATGACTATTATAACTAGATAAGGAATTATAAATATGGAATGTAAAATATCTTAAACACATTCATTTTAAAAAATATTATAATTAAAAATCTATATTTATTTGTAAATAACTGCACACACCTTCCATTTAATCAATAAACTAAGGATGAAATGCATCAATATTTTTTTTAATAGTGATCATATCATGGATATTAATACCAACTAAATTATGAATGGTTTCAATTTGTGAAAATTTTATTCCATATTTAATATGTATATGAAAACATTCCTATAAAAATCTATTCTCATTAATGTTTAGTAATGATGGATAGAAACCCATTGAAATAAGGCTATCTAGCCGATTGACTCCATGTGAATATTGATGCATTAAGGGGATATCATTAACATGAAACAACCAATTTTTGTTGGTATAAATGATTCATTTTATATGGAATAGTTTATATAATAATGTTCTATATAAAAAAATACCTAAATTGTATAAATAATACTTATTTTCCAATATTTATGCATTTAATAAAATAATTTTATAAGTAAAAATTGTATATAAAAATGATATCATGTTTTGGAAATAATTATATAAATCCAAAAATAACATATATATTTTTTCGAAAACAAATATCTAGTAATAAAATATTACAATAATGTGAATTTTTCATGATCATGTTAACATTCTAAAAATAATGTTAGATTTGATAATAACATATATCACATGTTAATTTTTATATCAGATACAATTAGGTGAAATAATTATAATTGAATCTTAAAATAAAATGAATAATTAGTTTTTCATGATATTACATGACAAATAGGTATTATATACACCACATAAATGTGAATTTGTTCCGAATAAAAAAATCATAACGGAATTTTAATTTAGATGAAATCGCTTAGCATGAAGTTCCACCCCGTTGAGAAATAATTAAACTATTTTATAATGATATTTTATATCATATTAAATTAAAAATATATATTAACATTATAATAATCTATATCATTATTTTATATCACCTTATCACCTATTTATTAATATTATTTTGTTGTCTTCATTGTTTTGGCTAATAATTGCCTTGTTTTTCGAGTATGTTTTGACATGTCATTTATCCCCTCTAACTTCAATCAATATTTAATCACCTCTATAATTTTAATCACTATGTAAGTATCATATATATTTAGTAAATATTTATTTATATAAATCTATAAAATTCAGTGATAGGAAATGAAATACACCATTCATGAAAATGGTAGGACGTGCGTACACAAGAACAATGTTTCCATTTACTATCATATTGAATGGGAAAAATGTATATGATATAAATACTATTATTAATTTTTTTTAATATGTATTAAATATATTTATTAAACAAATCCTTATTACAGTCAATGTGTTGTGTGAATGGATCACATCACTTTGTAGGGCTGTGATGTTTCATACACACGTGTGACAATATTGCATTCCAAAAAAATAGAATCCATGAAATAATGTGGATAAATATTAATCTGATTCCAAATATGGATTCAATTTTTTTAAAAAAATTAAATCCATATAAGTGGGAAAAAATAATTTCAAATTAATCATGTAGAGGGGATGCGAAAATTGGGTTATATAATAAAAATGTTAAGAAGTTCATGATTTATTATATCTAAATAAAATATTAACATGATATACATTACATATATTAGAATAATAGATTTATAATTTAACTACTTTTAATGCAATAAATACTAAAAATAAAATTTAAAATTATATAATATTTAGTTGAAAAGTCATTTTTCAATTAAAATTCAATATTATTTAATATTAATCAAAAAATTATTCTTTCAGAAAAATTCAATAAAATCAACCAATGATAATTTTAACCTTAATATTAAGAAATTTATATTTATTTTGTCATATAAAATTTATAAAACCATCAATATTTATTAGGCTAAATATTCACTAAAAATGTTCTTTAAAAAATATTCTTTAAAAAAATCCTTTTCATTCCATTTATTTTTATTATCATTTATAATCAATTGGTAAAAAATTAATTAAAAAATATATATTAATAAGATATTTAAGAATATTAATAAAATATAATTTAATATATAGGTTGTGATTTTCATTTTATATGACGATATTATGCGTATTCGTTAATTAAAGAACTTATGTGTAACTCAATTTATCGAATAATTATATTATTTAATTTATTGTAAAATAAAATCAATGATGCATGAATAGAAATATATATAATTAATTTAAATTATTTAAAATATAAAATGCATCATAAATTATTGGGATTTTTCATTCCTTCCAACTGTTGGAATTGCGTGTCATACACAGTACTAAATAAAAATTTATTCTCCGTTAATTTTTGGGGTGTTGTATTCTCCCAACCATAAATAAACTTCACCATTAAAATTTAAAAATGATATATATAATTAAGGGTTTGATGTTTGTATATATTTTTTTGAGAAAATCACATTCTAAAAGGCTTAGAAAAATATTTTCATAATAAGAGAGAATGATATGTACAAATATTACATGGAATAAAATATAACTTGGTTTCTATGAATGATAACATTGGAGACAAGTGATTATATGACACATGAAGAAAAGTGTAAATAATTAGAGAGTGTTATTGATGTCATTTATCATAAGAAAATGAATTAATAATTTAATGTTGGGGGGATAAATTCCATAAATCTAATAGGTGTACAAAGTTCATTAATATCATTAGGGGCATGGTAATAAGACAAGATTTATTTAGATACCATTTTTCTAAAGTTTTTGAATTCATTTAATATATAATAGTAAAAATAAATATAGTTACATGATATGTTTCTATAATAATAGTTTCATCATTTAGGTTTTCATAGATAAATTTCCAACTCATTCGTTATTTCATGAAACAGATATCAAAAAATGAATAATTTTTATGACTCCATTACTAAAATTAACTTTTAACAGATCGTAAGATCCACAGAGAGTTGAAAGACATATGGGCTGACTCTAAATATTTTCCAAAACACCAATATAATTATTATTTTAATATCTAAACCCAATAATTAATATTATTGGTTCATAAATAATATTTACTAATTAAAATCAATATCTAAAAAATTACAAATTAACCAGGATGTCACATGGCACATTAGTAGGCACCAAACACTTATCATCCTTTGGTGATGGGATGAAAACCCAATTCCTCTATAGATGATTAAAGTTGTCACCCTAAATGTTTGTATTACTTTCATTAGACTATAATATTATTATAAGGTTCCAAAAAATGTGTTCGATATCCACACAAAAAAGTTAATCATTAAATAACCTTTTATTATTGTTTTCAACAAAGATCATTCATTAATTATTTTTTAAATATTATTGTATTCCTTTTGGATTATTATTATAATTTAATTAATTATCATATAGACCCTAATGGTTAAAAATAAATTTAAACATATATTTATAATATATAATTTCATTATTATTCAAATATAATTGCAAATATAACATATTTTTTCTATAAATATCTCTACAAATATCATTATTATTCCTAGAATATAAACAAATAACACATAAAAAATCATGTTTAGAACATTTAACATATTATTAGTAATAAATCACTAAATCATCATGGTATTAATAACTCTTGTGATGATGAAAAGATAATTTCCTCTATGAATCAATTTAATCCATAAATGATTCAGGATTCCTGTAACCAAAATTCCTTTTAAAAAAATCAATAATTTATTCCATGAATCTCCAAAAATGAGTACTTCATTCATTTTATTTCCACATAAGACCAACTACAATCTAGTGGTTTCTCATTAGAAGAGGGAATTTAGTCGGTTATTCATAGGTTCCCTTTATTTCATGAAAACACATATAAATGGATCCTTCATATGGAATTTATTTCCTTCATTAATACTTTTCCATTTTCATCAGAAATTTATTTCATTATCCACTCCAATTCCACAGATAAATAATTTCCTTATTCCATTGAGATATATTCCACAATGAGACTTTTTACATTCCAGCACTCATGGAAATCAATCTATATTTTCTCAATGGTCTCTATTACTTTAGCTCCTTGAAAACTTCATCCTCCTCTTCTTTACTGAGCTTGAGAATAGGTTAAGGTATATTTTGTTAATCATATTTCAATAAAACTTATTGGGCATAAAAATATATATTTCAATTCAATATTCATCTCATTTTGTTTCTCATTCTTACTTTTTATTCCATCATTATTAATATTAAAATTATTATTTGGGGACACATATATTGACTAAAATTGAAAAATAATATTGTGATCAATAATAATCATAAAGACAAACCATATAATCATTTATGGGATGACTAAATCATGGCATATTTGTTTATCTATTACACGTTAAAATAAAAACATTATTCATTTTCATCATATATTAAAGTCCATCATTATGTTTTCTAAATAAAATTCTATTTATCTAAAGCATATTCCCTGGGAGTGTTATACTGGGTGGGCAGTGAAGCCCATTTTCATATATCGAGTTACACTCCAATCGAGCCAGATACTACCTTTTTTTATTTATTACCCTATGTATAAAATATTTCAAAACCACATAAACTTGATGTATCTATGAAAGTAATTATTATGTGTTTTAAAAAACATACTAAACAACTTACCAAAATATTATAACATTATTATAGACTTGTATTCATATATTAACATATGTTTATGTACTCTAGTATATGTTTTCAGAAATAATGTTCCTAAAGTTACTACTGAACATACTTTTATTACAATTATAGATACCCCGACCTAGTAGCCCGAATTCAGTACCTGACACCCTTAAATTTGAATATGATGAATGAAAATTCTTCTTGAAGAAACGATTGGTTTATTAGTCTAAGTAAAATTGATACATATGTGATTCTGATATTATAATTTAATACAAAAAATTACTATATAAATATTTTTCATTATTAAATAATATATATTCCATCTATAATATCCTTTAATATCCTACATTGTAAAATTTATGTAATTGAGGGGAGAGAAAACAAAACAACTGTAAGATCAAATATTAAATAAGGGTAAATTATAGTGCAATAAATCATGACTTAATGATGATAATGAATATGGAATGGTAAATAACTGATCAATCATTCCGTATTATTAATAACATGACTATCATAACGAGATAAGACATAATTGATATGGAAAGGTAAATAGTTGAATGAGATTCATTTTAAAAATATAGATAAAAACTAATCAATATGGAAAGATGAATAACTGAACAAAAAATCCATGTAATAAAGAATATGGATATCATAACTGGATATGGAATAATAAATATGAAAAGGTAAATTACTAAAACACAAACTATTTAAATATTTAGATAAAAAAATAATCAATAGGGAAATGTAAATTACTATAAACAAATTCCATTTAATCCATAGAATGAGGATGATAGAATACACAAATTTTTTAAAATTGAAAATATCAAAGGTAATAATAATAAATAAATTATTAATGAATGAAATACATAAATGTTGGATTCCATGTTCCCAAGGTACATGGATCATTTACCATTATGTTATATTTGTAGGATGATTTTATACTAATGGTTAAAAACTCTTTTATCTAAGGCAAGCCAACAAATTCATCCCATGAGATTATTGATGCTTCGAGGAGATATCATTAACTTTTCCCCAATTGTTTCATCAGGTCTAAATAATTCCATTTATATAAAATAATCTATTCAATAATGTTTTTCATCATGAAATATCAATATTGAGTAATTTATATAAATTTATAAATGTTTCCCAAGTTAATAAAATATCTTTAAAAGTGAACACCATATGTAAAAAAGGTATATAACATAAGTAATATTCATTCCCATAAAAAAAATAACTATATTTTAAAAAAAATTAATCTAAAATGGAAAATGAAGAGAATAATATGTTTTCTTCAAGATAAATTTATTTCTAACAAAATAATGTGTCATTTAAAAATTACTTATATCACATGGAAATATAAAAATAAAATCCCCATGGATGAAATAATTCAAAATATAACTTAATATAGGTTTAATATTTTATTATTAATTATATTAAATCTCACATTGGTTTATATACACCACATATTATTGAATTTATGCATAATATAAAATTATTCTCTATTGAAAATAAATGGAGATGAAATCCCTTACATTATAATTCATTTTGGTTGATCGATAATTATCTTATTGTTTAATTTTTAAAGAATGTTATTAAATTAAAACTTAACCATATTAAATTTTATAATATCATATATGACTATTTTATAACTTATTATCACCTATTTAATAATTATCGTTCATTTATCATTGTTTTGGGTTTTATTATCTTGTTTTTCTAGTATGTTTAGACCTGTTATTTTTTGGACCTTATACATCAATCAGTAATTCATCATATAAAAAATGTAAAACATGTTTAATTTATTATATATATTTTCATTTTATATATATATATTTACTGTAATCCATTAAATTGGGTGACAATAAATAAAAAACATCATTCGTGCAGAAGATGTGTCATACATATGTGTGGATGTTGTTTCTATTTTCATTTCATATTGAAATAATGAAAAGTAAATCATATATATATATATTATAATTCATGTATTATTTTTAGGTCATATATATCACATATATTTATTAATCCCATCCATATTGGGTTCAATGAATATTTTGATGAATAAATTTGTTTCATGAGGTGGAAATCTGTCTTACTCACAAGCGACATTATCATATTCCCAAATATAGAAATTATAACAGTATGTGTGCAAAAATAATTTAAAACAATAATAAAAATAAAAATTTCATAAATTTCATATATAAACTATAATCCCATCATTAGTACAAACCCTTAATTAGGTTAATTAAAAATGAATGACATCAGTTTGCAATGTTATTGTTCACCATACCCACAAATGGTGACTTTATAACCCATTTAATGGCCATTTTTTATTATCTAATTAGTTAAATTACCAAAAAATCGTATTAGTATATATAATTTAATGTTCTTATAATATAATAATGTTATAATAATAATTTAAGGAGGAAGAAAAGGAAATAAAAAACCTTTTGTAAGAACAATTCCTCTTCATCGGTTATCCTCATTTAGTTTGCACTAAAACATTAAAAGGATAGATTAATAGAAACATTAATAGTCCAAGGAATAGTAGAATGAATTTATTAACTAACTTTTTATGGACTGGATGAACTGATTTTGTTTGATGGTGTGAATAATGGAGTAGAGGGGGTACCCTTTTATATGCAGGGTGAGTGGCACTCTTGTAATTGTTTGGAATTCAATGAGTCCTCCAATTTTTTTTTCTGGTGTGTTGATAAAAATAATGTACCAATATGTATAAAAAAGATATATGGTAGAAATATTTCCATGAAAGGGTTTTTTGATATGTTCCTTGGTCATTTGGACCCTTAAGTTTAAATTTTACTCCCATTGTAAACATGATCTTCTCTTAATCATTGTAATTATTTTTTTATATTTTCACCAGTCACATTGACCGAAATTAATTTTACAATATTATAATTTATAAATTATTATTATTCCAAATATTTAATCCATTTTTATAAATTCAATTCCGAAACATAGAAATATTTAAAATAAATTTAATCCTATATATAGATGTGAAATCTGGGTTATAAAGTATATATTTTCAAATGTTTAGTATGTTTTTTAATCTATATTAAATATTATAATGATTAAAATGAACTTAATTACATTAATATATTAATCATTGAACTATTTTCTCTTTATAACTATTTTACAATATAACATTACATTATGAGTTATTTAGATGAAACTTCAGTTTTTAAATAAAATTCTGTATTGTTCATTATTCACCAAAAAAATGAAAATTTTCAAAAAATTACATACAATATCCATTAGATAATTTTTACATTAAATATTAAAAAAAAATATTTTTATTATTTCAAATAATTTTTATTAAAATGTCAAAATTTTGTTTCGAAACTTGTGTGCAAAGAAAAGTTGACAAAAATGCCTTTAGACAAATATAGATTTTTTGGGTAAAATTGGATTTGTTCTTATCATATGCCTATAAAATATATTGGATGAATGACAATTAATTTTTTGAATATACAATAGACAAATGTTATTAATATCATTCAACAATATCAATTAATTAAATATATTATGATAAAATGTATTTTGGAGCACAAAATAGTATTCTTGTAAAAATAATTCCATTATATTCCATTGATTTTTATTCCAATTTATAATCAATTGATAGACAAATTATAAAAATATATATATGAATAATGTTTTTAAAAAGATTCATAAATTCCTATTTTATTTCAATTATGTAATTAACATTTTAATTATTGATATTAATAGTATTACATAACACTCGGTCTTTCATGTATCACTAGATATTAAAGAATGTAATTATTTTGTGTAATGAATTCTGAACTCAGTTTATCTTGAAGTAATAGATAACGAATATATTGGAATTTTTTTAAATAAATATTATATCCTAAATTATATGGATATTATATTTTCATTATACACTTATTTTGTTTTTAGAAAATGATAATGAATAAAAATATTTTTCCTTATAATTTTTAGAGTGTTACACTTCTCTAATATCTCCAATAGAATTAGAACATGACATATTTTTTTATAAATTATTTTCATGATATATTTTTGAAATACTAGTTTGATTGTAAATGAAAACCCTTTTTTCATATATTTGATATTTAATGAAAATAGGTGGATTTTTGGAATACCCTCATTGGTTATAAATTAAAATTTTAGTTTTAAAATTTTATATTTTTTAGTATCACAATTTTCTTATTATCAGTTTTAATGAAAGTTTTTTTATTTTTTTTATTTTTTCATTTTATTATGGGATATAATTTTATTATGAGTGTAATCATAGTAATTACCCATTGGAAGGAAACTTTGACATTTTGAAACATGGTATTTGTTACCTTGTGATAACATGGTGGATAAATAAGTGACATCTCATGAGTAATGAAAATTGATTTGGGTATGCATGCTATCTATTTGGACACATACTTATGGGTATGACAATTAATTGACACTGGATTTTTTTATTTGGGAAAAAATTCCCCCAATTTTTTATTATTATTTAGATATAATTTATTTTAACTTTTTTTAATTATTTAATTTTTAATGTGAAAAATAGTTCTTGGGCTACTGGTGTGAGTTGGGATCTCATTGGGTAAATACTACTGAGTTTTCACTGAACCACTTCATGGAAACAATAATATGTTTTAAAATATCATATATCAAAGAATATATAAATTCAAGAATTCAATGTACTACAATGAAGCTTCTTGATACCCTTGACATGGCCTATTGATTTGGATCTTGGATTAGGTTGGTTGTTTTATTCAATGATAAAAATTTGGTATTTTCTGATTTTTGGGAGCTTTTTTTCATGTTTGTATTTTAATTTCTAGTTATACTCTGGTATGGTTTAATGTTTTGTTTATTTTTTATATTTATATTTAATTCTTGAATCATTTAGTTGATTTCATGTATTTTAGTAATTTTTCAGTATATTTTATATCAGTCGGTAAAATGAACCCATAAATGTTTGTAGAGACCCAAATATTGACGTACATAGACATTACATTTCTTTTGCGGAATACATAATACATAACAAAAACACAAACACAAGGACCGTAATAGTTTAGTGTCTTTGGAAACTTGAAATATAATCTTCTAATCGTGGTGAAAGATCTTCAACATCTCCCATAAAGATCTTATTTTTTTTACCTAAAACCTTTCTTTATATCCTGGGGAAAAGAAAACTTTAAAGGGTGAGATCAAGTGCTCAGTAAGGGTAAACAAAAGAAATATCAATCACATCATATACATAGGAACATAACTTTGGGAAATCTTAACCTACAAAAGAAATCATTATTTCATAACATGGGATAAATCATAGTAGTGAAATGTAATCCCAATAATCATCACATAAAACATGAAACTTCGTGGCATACACACATAATCATAGAGAATCATTTATTATTAGTCAATACTCATTTCAAAGACTATCTTAGTGGACAAATTCCATTTCTGAACTGAGTTCACTCCTCGTTTCAGTCTTGTTTCACTGAACCAGTTTAACCTACTATTCCAGCCATGTCTATCTCATGAGATATAGAACCTTTACCAAATGCATTGGAGGGAGATATCTATCCCACCCATCTCATAATGATACCATTCTTATGTGTGCCACAAAATCATAAACCATACATCATAGCATAACCCATGTAATAAAAATGGGAATCTTAAACATCATGACATCATAAAACAATTCATATAAGATAAAGGAATTCATAAAAATATTTCCATCACAACATAATCAAATCAATTTAATAATAGGGATATAAACAGAACCCTATATTATATTAGATGGAAAATAATTTTGATAAAAAACTTGAACTCCATTCTTGAGGAAAATATCCTTTCTACTTCAAAAACATTTGTCCTTTCTTAACATGTCATAAAATTTTAAACTAAAAGAAGTTGATTAAAAGTAAACTTGAAAACTTGTAAAGGAATATTCTTGGAAATAATTTTTTAAAAATCCATTCATGTCGTATAAGTTAAAAAAACATTCTTCTCGTACTTTTGTCGGAAAAGTAAAAAAGTACCTCCTGCGAAAAACGACAAAAGATTCCTTTCATATCTTTTACTAAAAACTCACCTAAGGGTAAAATTGGATATAAACTATTTTAGAAGGATATAAATATTACATATTGAGGAAACATGGATGTGGATGATAAAATACACCCCAGTAAATTCCAAAGTATAAACAATCTCAGATAAAAATGAGATTATGATATTTCCCTTACCATAGGTCCGATTTTCTTTGTATGTGTCCGAACCTCATGTATAATGATTTAAATAATGTCATTGACTTATTCTAGAATCATACTAATTGTTATGATATCATATATGGTTCACTTATTACTTTATATTACCCATTCTTTTGAAAATTCCATGTTAAAGAGCATTTTGGGTAAAATCGTTTCATTTGTCATCCATGTTTTGACTTGTAATTGTTCATATGATTACATAGATCATGATTAATTAATTACAGAATATAAAACATGATTTATATATAATATATATATTCAGAATATACATATATATAATTGATCAGTAAATGGAATGAAATACACCGTTCATGGTGACAGTAGGCCGTACGTATGCATGAACGATGTTTTCGTTTCCTTATTGAGTTAAATGGAATTAAGTAGATGACATACATATATATACACATAAATCCAGTATCATTATTATTTCATATAGTTCATGATCACTTATTATATATACTTTATAATCATTCATGAATGGTTAACGTGGATAACGAATCTCATCTCGTCGTGGAGACTGTAGTCCGTACGTACGCACGAGCGATGATATCGTTCTCATGATCGTGGAATTGCATTGGAGTGTATGTATACAATTTCAGAATCAATATCACATTACAATAATCATATATAGTTATTATTTACACCATTATACCCATCCAATTATGGTGGTGGTGGAAAATAAATTACACCACTGCGTGGAGACTGTATTCCGTACGTATGCACACGCGGTGATTTCATTTTCCGTAGGATGGATAGATGGTGGAATATGGTTGTTTCATACTTATAATAAAATATCATTATATGAGTGACACTGATATTATTAATTCATAATGAAACAACTAATGAATAAGAAGTGTAAGAAGAAATAAAGTGAAAGAATCGGTAACGAACATTACCTCTTCTTTGAAGCGCCTCTTTGAGAGATCCTCTTAGGGAACTAAACTTGGTCTTTGAAGAAGACCAGGACCTCTAGGATGTTTCTATGGAAGTGGAGAGGAGATATTGGCAGGGGTTGGCCTAGCCTGAAGGCTCAATGTGGTGTGAGGAAGAGGGGGAGGAGGTGCCCTTTTATAAGGGAGGAGAGGGGCTCCTTTGGAAAACTAAAAATATTATTTTATTATAAATCCCAATTCGGTTTTAAATAGTCCAAATTGATTTATTTATAAGATAAGGTGTGGATGGTACGAAATCCTCTCATCAAATAGAATTTAGACAAGTTTATGTTCCTATTTTATCCTTATCAGTTAGATTTAAAATTAATTTAAATAATTTTACTTTTACCGTGTCTTCTTGTGTTCTTACACTATAAGGTTAATAGACATACTATAACAAGACAAACGAACCCCAAGTTGTTTATTTTTAATATATATAACCTTATCTAAGTTATTTGGCTGCTCCTTAGATTTTTAAGAATAAAATAACAATTAATAATATAATATTTTAAAAAAAAACTATTTTATGTCAATTTTGCACTATTTAGTAATTGATTTTTGTGAAAATCATAAAAGAATGATTAGTTAGAAAAAAAGTTAATTAAATCAATAATAACATGTCATATTAACCTAGAAAATTAGTGGTATTCAGAAAAATTCTAAAATTACATTTATTTGGTTATTTATAACATCAATTATGTCAACATTTCATTAATAAGATAATTACTGCATCATCATTGTGTCATAAATAAATTAACTTATTTACTGTCTAAAATTTAAAAATAAAATATCATTATGTAGGAAATATTTTTAGATTTCTAATGAATATTTATAGTCTAATTTATCTTATGTATAACTTTATATTAAAAATGATTTTCTTATTAATATTTGATTTTAACAATTTTAACCCTTCCTTAAATAAATTAATAATAAATGTCCTAATCTAATCCAAGTGTGCCTAAATGGTCATATTTTATTCCTAAGGTTGTTTTTGGTCGAATTACACTGATCCAATAGAATTATGACATGTTTTAGGGTAATAATAATATCATTTTTACCCTTAATTTTCCTATTTACTTTTGACCGTGGTAAAAAAGTAAAAAGTTACCATTCACCAAAAATTATTTTCATATCATTGAACCACATTTTACTTACTGAAATCAACCGCGTCTCTCGGATTTTTGAAATTTCACTCACAGATGCGGTTAAATTATGTTTTATGAAAAATTCATTTTTTTAACTACCACTTAGTGGTTTCACTATTCATCAAAAAATGAAGGTTTCCAGAAAAATACAAAAAAATTAGGCCTAAGCTATATTTGAAATTATGAACTCAAAAATGATGTCTATTTTAACAAATTCAAAACCTATCAGTTGCATTTATTAATTTAAAAATTAATTCCCATCATCAAAACATATAGCGTGTTCTTAGGAGATAATAACTATCAAAAGATTGACACTTGTTTATGTCTGTTTTAAATGTGAAATTACATCCAATGACCAACATTGTATTAAATTGTAAAAATATATTCTAAATATACTTTAAAACCACTAAAATTAATAAATTATCACTATTAATTATTTCGATTAAAAAGGTTGTTTTTAATTAAAATTTAGTAATTTTCACTATTCATAAGAAAATGAAAGTTATTTGAAAAGTACCAAAATTTCACCCTAAGCTAATTTCGATATTCAAAATCCAAAAATGAAGTCTATTTTGAAAAATAAAATTTACAATATTTCAAAAAGTGGTTATTACTATTCATAACAGCTAGTTTTAATAATATTTTAATAGAATATCGTTGTTTAGTGAAACTCAGTATTGCGTACTACACATGCTATCGAGGAAGGTCGCGATTGCATGTAATGAATGGAAAGTCAAGGATGCGTGTTGTGCAAGCTCTTTTTGGTGTAGCATACAACACAATACATTAATGAAATTAAAAAGAATATTTTTCATAAAATCTCAGGGTGTTACATTCAACCCCCCTTAAAATGAATTTCGCCCTCGAAATTCGTCGGGGTTATAAATGGTTTACTACTCGAAAGTTTCTTTAAAATAAACCCACATCATAAAAAGGAATACCAAAACCAATCTTTAAAAACAAAAGTATGAAACGTAATGGTTGCCCAAATAAACTAATCACTGGGTTTCCATGTAGGTGATAATATGGATATGGAAGAGAATTCTAACCATCATGTTCTGATGGAGAGAGGTAGAGAACATGGCTATGGAAAAGCCATCAATCACAAAGCCATAAATTTGTGAAGATATAAGATATCATCTGATTCATCAGATATAAGAGCACTAGGATAACATTTTTGGTATTCAAGATCATTTCCCTAAAGTTTAAGAATTTGAATTAGAATAAATACTTACTTTATTTTGGTACAATCTCTCTGTTGTTCGTGCCTTGAACAATTTCCACTTCATCTCTTAAAGAAATGAAGTTGAATTTGCTATTCGTGAAGTGTTAGTAGATTATGTGATAGAATTACGGGTCATTTCATTTGTCTCAACCAAAAGGTTAGCAAAAGTTATTAAATATACATAAGTCGATATATAATGATATTAATCATATATGGTTCCCAAAATTGACTTATACTTCATATATCATACTGCTTAATATAATAAAACTAGTTTCTACGGAACATGGACTTCCTGTAGGCCAGTGGTAGGCAATAAAGGATAGTCGCACTTCGGTTGTGCGTTCGATTCTCACAGCCTTGTCTGACGCGATGGGCGATCGCCCATCCTGCAGGTTGTCCTTTTTCTAAAACTACATTACTATAACATCCCATAGATAATATGTAAAAAAAACTTCTATCCTTAAACAATACTAACTTATGTTCAACATAATCCATTCATATCTTTAGGCCTATCTGAAATACTTCGGTCCAAGCTCATAGTATAAAGAAAATGATTACTTGAAATGTCACATAACAATCACATGAATGCCATCATTTATCCCCCATATATCATAAGATATATCGTGTTGGTCAAATTAAAAACATGTGAATACCTTAATCATGTATACCCATTGAACCTTAGAGAAAACATGAATGCAGTTAAAAGTTAACACTTTCCACAAACCAAAATCCTCAAAATTATATATACTCAAACCATGATATCACTTAGTCCTTATATCAATCATGAGCTCATGAATACTTTCAAACATTTCATTTTATCATTATCCCTTCATAATGTGCATATCATCTGCTTTTGAAAATATTTGAATCACTTTTCATGGTTATCGGTACATTAAAATTATTGAAAACCACAATAGAATAATACAAAAATATTCTAATACACAATAAAAGTACCTCAACAACATTATTCTTGAATACCAATACACAAACACTTCAATCCATACTCTTCAATTATTGTCCTGGAGTAAGTCCTTCCTTGATTTAGAATTAACTTTTTAGGTCAGGTCATTGAGTTGGGTAATTCCCATGTTCTCCACAAATAATACATTGAACTCCATAATAGTATGTCACTCTATGACCCTTTTCTCCACACAGATAACATCTGTCCCTCCATTTGAGGTATTCCTCCAGGTTCTTCTTCCCTTCTTTATAAATCTCAATATTCTTTTCTTTATGCTCCTCAACATGCGAACATGCATAATAGTTTATCTTCCTCTTCTTTGATGAATTAGGCATATCACTAAATTTCACCTTGTTAATCATATATCGCGATGACTGATTAGGCATAATCACAATATCTTTCTCTCTAGGAATTACACAATTTTGTTTCTCATAGTCACCAATTTTTCCATTGGATTCAATGTTAACCGAATTCTTTCTGGTTCCCTCCATTAACTAAAACACAAAAAGAATTCATGTGAGAGGGAAAAATCATGCTAGAGAAAACAACATAGTAAAGGAGGAGTACCCTCAATATCTAACATCTTAGGTTAAATTCTAAGATTTTTAGCACAATTCTTGGACTATAACTTATACGTATACTTAACCATATAGACATCCCAAGACATACCTTAGAAATATCTCTAGGGATCTCACTAACGTTTTCGCATCCTAGTTTCCAAAGGTTGATTAAACCTTATCTTTGATACCAACTGTACAGACCCAAAGCTTGACGTATATAGACATTTAATTACTTATGCGGAATACAAAAATACATAACAAAAACACACACACAAGGACTATAATAGTTTAGTGTATTTGGAAGCTCAGAATATAATCTTCTAATCGTGGTGAAAGATCTTCAACATCTCCCATAAAGATCTTCTTTTTTTTACCTAAAACCTTTCTTTATATCCTGGGTAAAAGAAAACATTAAAGGGTGAGATCAAATACTCAGTAAGGGTAAACAAAAGAAATATCAATCACATCATATGCATAAGAACATAACTATTGGAAATCTTAACATGCAAAAGAAATAAAAATTTCATAACATGGGATAAATTATAGTACTGAAATGTATTCCCAATAATCATAACATAAAACATGAAACGTTGTGGAATACACACATAATAATAGAGAATAATTTCTTATAAGTCAAGACTCATTGCCAAGACTATCTTAGTGGACAAAGTCCATTTCTGAACCGAGTTCACTCCTCGTTTCAATCCTGTTTCACTGAACCTGTTTAACCTATCGTTCCAGCCATGTCTATCTCATTAGATATAGAATCTTTACCCTATGGATTGGAGGGAGATATAGGTCCCACCCATATCATAATGATACCATTCTTATGTGTGCCACAAAATCATAAACCATACATCATAGCATAACCCATGTAATAAAAATGGGAATCTTAAACATCATGACATCATAAAACAATTCATATAAGATAAAGGAATTCATAAAAATATTTCCATCACAACATAATCAAATCAATGTAATAATAGGGATAGAAAAATAACCCTATATTATCTTAGATGGAAAATAATTTTGATAAAACACTTGAACGCCATTCATGAGGAAAATAAACTTTTTACTTCAATTTTTTTTTCCTTTCTTAACATGTCATTTAATTTTAAAGTAAAAGAAGTTGATTAAAAATAAACTTGAAAACTTGTAACGGAAGCTTCTTGGAAATAATGTTTTAATAATCCATTCATGTCGTATAAGTTAAAAAAACATTCTTCTCGTACTTTTTTCAGAAAAGTCAAAAAGTACCTCGTACGAAAAACGACAAAAGATTCCTTTCATATCTTTTACTAAGAACTCACCAAAGGGTAAAATTGGATATAAACTATTTTAGAAGGATATAAATATTACATATTGAGGAAACATGGATGTGTATGATAAAATACACCCCAGTAAATTCAAAAGTATAAACAATCTCGGATAAAAATGGGATTGTGATATTTCCCTTACCATAGGTCCGATTTTCTTCGTATGTGTCCGAATCTCCTGTATAATGATTTAAATAATGTCATTGACTTATTCCAGAATCATACTAATTGTTATGATATAATATATGGTTCACTTATTACATTATATTACCCATCCTTTTGTAAATTACATGTTAAAGAGCGTTTTGGGTAAAATCGTTTCATTTGTCATCCGTGTTTTGACTTGTAATTAGTCATATGATTACTTAGATCATGATTACATAATTATAGAATATAAAAAATGATTTATATATAATATATATATTTAGAATATACATATATATAATAGATCAGTAAATGGAAAGAAATACACCATTAATGGAGACTGTAGGTCGTACGTACGCATGAACGCTATTTTCGTTTAATAATTGAGTTAAATGGAATTAAGTAGATGACATACATATATATATACATAAATCAAGTATCATTATTATGTGATATATTTCATGATAACTTATTATATATACTTTATAATCATTCATGAATGGTTAACGTGGAGAATGAATCTCATCGCGTCGTGGAGACGGTAGTCCATACGTACGCACGAGTGATGATATCGTTCTCATGATCGTGGATTTGCATTGGAGTGTATGTATACTATTTCAGAATCAATATCACTTTACAATAATCATATATAGTTATTATTCACACCATTATACCCATCCAAGTATGGTGGTGGTGGAAAATAGATTACACCACGGCATGGAGACGATATTTCGTATGTACGCACGGGCGGTGATTTCATTTTCCGTAGGATGGATAGATGGTAAAATAGAGTTGTTTCATAATTATAATAACATATAAGTATATGAGTGATACTTATGTTATTAATTCATAATGAAAAAACTAAATAAGAAGAAGTGGAAGAAGAAATAAAGTTGAAAGAATCGGTAACAGATATTACCTCTTCTTTGAAGCGCCTCTTTGAGATCTCCTCTTAGGGCACTAAAATTGGTCTTTGAAAAATACCAGGACCTCTAGGATGTTTCTAGGGAAGTTTATAGGAGATATTGTCAGGGGTTGGAAGATATTGAAGGCTCAAAGTGGTGTGAGGAAGAGGGGGAGGAGGTGCCCTTTTATAAGGGAAGAGAGGGGCACCTTTGGAAAACTAAAAATATTATTTTATTATAAAGCCCAATTAAGTTTTAAATAGCTCCAAATTGATTTGTTTCGAAGATAATGTGGGGATGGGTCGAAAGCCTCTCATCCAATATAATTTAGACAAGTTTAGGTTCCTATTTTAACCTTATCATTTAGATTTAACATTAAGTTAAATAATTTTACTTTTACCGTGTCTTCTTGTGTTCTTACACTATAAGGTTAATAAACTTACTATAACAAGCCAAAATAACCCCAAGATGTATATTATTAATATATATATAACCTTATCAAAGTCATTTGGCCGAACCTTAGATTTTTAGGAATAAAATAACAATTAATAATACAATATTTGTTTTAAAAACTATTTTATGTCAATTTTGACACTATTTAGTAATTGATTTTTGTGAAAATCATAACATAATGATTAGTTCGAAAAAAGTTCATTAAATCAATACTAACATGACATATTAACATAGAAAATTAGTGTAATTCATAAAAAGTATAAATTACATTTATTTGGGTATTTATGACATCAATTATGTCAATATTTCATTAATAAGATAATTACTGCATCATCTTTGTGCCATAAATAAATTAACTTATTTAAAGTCTAAATATTACAAATAAAATATCATTATGTAGGAAATCCTTATATATTTCTAATGAATATTTATAATCAAATTTATCTTATGTATAAACCTATATTAAAAATGATTTTCTTATTGAACGTTGATTTTAAATATTTTAACCCTTCTTTAAATAAATTAATAATAAATGTCCTAATCTAATCCAAGTGGGCCAAAATGGTCATATTTTATTCCTATGGTTGTTTTTGGTCGAATTAAACTTATCAAATAGAATTAGAACATGTTTTAGGGTAATAATAATATCATTTTTCCCCTTAATTACCCTACTTACTTTTAACCGTGATAAAAAAAGTAAAAAGTTACTATTCACTAAAAATTATTTTCATCCCATTGAACCACATTTTACTTACTAACATAAACCATGTCTCTCGGATTTTTGAAATTCCACTCACAGATGCGGTAAAAGTATGTTTTATGAAAAATTCATTTTTTAACTACCACTTAGTGGTCTCACTATTCATCAAAAAATGAAAGTTTCCAGAAAAATACCAAATATTTGGCCTAAGATATATTTGATATTATGAACTCAAAAATGATGTCTATTTTAAAAAATTCAATACATATAAGTTGCATTAATTAATTTAAAAATTAATTCCCGTCATCAAAACATATAGCGTGTTCTGAAGAGATAATAACTATCAAAACATTGACACTTTTTTATGTCTGGTTTAAATGTGAAATTAAATCCAATGACAAAAATTGTATTAAATTGTAAAAATATATTCTAAATATACTTTAAAAACACTCAAATTAATTATTTATCACTATTAATTATTTCGATTAAAAAGGTTGTTTTTAATTAAAATTTAGTAATTTTTACTATTCATCAGAAAATGAAAGTTATCCGAAAAGTACCAAAATTTCACGCTAGGCTAATTTCGATATTCAAAATCCAAAAATGAAGTCCATTTTGAAAAATAAAATTTACAAAATTTCAAAAAGTGGTTATTACTGTTCATAACGGCTAGTTATAGTAATATTTTAATAGCATATTGTTGTTTAGTGAAACTTGGTATTACGTAATACACCCGCTATCGAGGAAGGTCGCGATTGCGTGTAATGAAAGGAAAGTCAAGGATGCATGTTGTGAAAGCTATTTTTGGTGTAGCGTACAACACAAGACATTAATGAAATTAAAAAGAGTATTTCTCATAAAATCTCGGGGTGTTACATTGTTCGTAATACCCGTGTCATTTGAGGATATCATTTTTTATCTTTTGGAGGACACCTAAGGTATAATAGCACTGCCACCTATTTTAATGAAAATGATGAGGGGATTTTTTTTAGAATTGGTATTATCTTTTATTAGTAATTGATTTTTAAATAATATTAGTCTTGGTCAATCCAAATGCATTTGGGACAAATATTATAATTTGTTTAGTTGTTGAGATGATTTATTAGAAAGGATATAGGATTATTAGAATATCTAATTTATAAAATTAATATACATTTCTCAAAATATTACTATATACCTCAAGTTACCTAGGAATGTGGGTAATAATGTGTTTGGATGCACTTCTAGGGTGTTTTTGTATCTCATCAAAATTGGTTTTTCTGATAAGAGTCTCATGGAATTTATTGATAGTAATAATTCCAAATGCAATATTTACTCTGAGTTAATGTTTTTATTAAATGGAAAAAATATCATTATCAAAATCAGTGAAAATGGTTGTTTTAAAAATCATGGTTGTAGTTTTTTAATTGAATTGATTAAAATAATTTAAATGGATTAATTTTATAATGTCATGATTTTTATTTGTTTTTATGTGGTAAATAAAAATATCTAATCATTATGTTGATAATGAGTGATAATAAATTGATTTTTCGCTAATTCTAGTGATTCACACAAGGTAGGAATCATAGAAATCATCCAAAAGGGGCTGCTAAAAATGTGGTCCCACATGATCCATATTTGAACTAAGAACACATTCAAAACATTTTATAGAATTTTAGACCATGGAAAAAGGTAATATGAGTGATGAGCCTCAAAAAAATGGAATGTTTAAATCAATTCCAAATGTATAACACACCAGCATTTTTGGGATTCTGAACTAGAAAAATTATAAGTTTGTCTGAATAAGATATATCAATTTTATGATTTCATTGGGTCATCTGTATATTTGAATTTAAATTTAGAAATCTATATTAGGGGGGGGGGGTTAGCTTGCTAATGTTGGGATTATGTTATCCATGGAAACATTGACCCATACAAGACATGGTAGGAAATTGAAGAATTTCTAAACAATAAACCACATCCTGAAAGATTAAGATTTAAGAGAAAATGGATTACACCATGGTGAATTAATAAAATATATCAATAAATGTGTATATGGATAAATTAAAAATGCTAGTCTACATTTCCTTTTATGTATCTAAAATTCATTCCTCGATTACACACATTTTCATCTTGAGCAATGACTAGAGATTAACTCAAATATTTAAGCTCTCTTAATTAGTAATTATACAAAAATGATAAATTATAAAAAGTAGAATAATGGAACATATTCTGAAATAAGGTTGGAGGAATAATTTTTATGTTTATGGGAATAAGGGGGACATAAAGACTCCGAAATGGAAGAAGGGGGCCATATACATAAAGCCTAGTGGGTTAACTCAGAATCAGACCACGTGATTAGTAAACTGTCCTACTCAATAGAAATGTAAGTTAGTATGTTTTTAATATGATTAGATAGATCATATAAATAATGATAATATGATACCACATAGTGATTTACACAATTTCAATTTGATGTAACATCATTATTGACAGTGCACTACGTTCTTGTGAAATAGGAATATCGCATGTCTCTCACAGATCAAAAGTTTTGGTGGGGTCATTAAAAAAAATTCATCATCATAATTGATAGAGCCAAGGTGATTCTAGGAACACCATGATTCATAAACATATGAAATTACAATAGGGGAATAAATAGAAACGTTTTGTGGGTAAATAATTTTATAGACCCGAGATGATGATCGTGAATGATCAATTATGGCCTATGACGGTGAGTGGTATGATTATTTTGAATTATAACATTATAAAAGCTCAGTTTGATATGGTCACATACCACTCATTTATTTATTATTTTTTTTTATAATATATGAATATGTGTTTTTAATATTCCTACAATATATAAATTTCAAAATCCCTTTGGCCAAAAAGTGAGTAAGTCCAATATGGGTAAACAATTCTATATTGATCGATGTAATATGGTTATTTGGGGAAATATATACTATTGAGAGGGACAGATATGGATTGAATTTGTGTATGAATTATTTGAATTCATTCATGTCCAACATTTACAATTATAAATGGAATTTTAGATTCATAATCCTTTATGGAATTCAAAATATATTTAGAGGATATTGGGATGCAAAGGCATTTGTAGTATGAGTTTTTAAACAATTTATTGGAACTTTCTCATATCACATGGAATAGATAACATTGGAATATATGGATGGTACTATGAATATGGATTTACCAAATATCATTAAAAGATTTCCAATTATATTTATAGACAATTTATCAGGGTTTAAACCATGACGAGAAATCAAGTATATGATTGATATCATACAAGGGATTAACTCCATTTCAATTTAGTATTATAGGATGGAACCACCAATATTGGGGTAATTGAATGTGAATTAGGAAGGGTTAAAAGATAATTTTTTTCATTTTAAGGATAACATCTATATGGAAACAACCAGTTCTTATCTTATAAAATAATGATGAAAATATTATGGATTGTGTGGATTATTATAAATTTGTCGATGATTTTTTAATTAATTGGTATCCACTCCCACATATTTATTTTTTTTATATTTAAGGGCTACCTAGTGGTTATATAAAATTTACATACATTCAAGATATTATATATTATGATATTATAAGGAACATATTCCAATGATAGCTTTAAAAATCCATTATAGACATTATGAATTTATCCTTAAGAATAATGGAATTATGAGTACACTAGACGAACTTATGGAATTTATGAATCGATTTTTTTGAAATGTATCTATATTCCTTTTTGGTGGTGTTTTTTATAATATTCTAGTTTCCACTAAGAGTAAATAAGATCATTATAAAAACATTTTTATAGTGTTGGGTTTCCTGTGGGGGCATCGCCTTTAAGATTAGTTTACAAAAATTGTTTTTTGGATACAAAAAATATTTTTTACTTGTCCGTATTATATTTAAAAAATGAGTTTCAGTAGATATTTAAAAGTTATAAGCAATTATCTCCTAGAAGAAACCATATAATATCGTTTAGATACATATTTTCTTTTACTTACAATGATACTATAAGAGTTTTGAATGTGTTTTTTATAATGTCTTCCAAAAAATAATATTTTGATGATGAATGGTATTCCATTTCTACGTAACAATGTATGAATTAAACCAATCCATGTATATATAATTATAGTGATATTAGAAGTTGTCATCAGATTTTCAAAGTTTGGATAAGGAAATTATGTCTATTATGATGCATCAAGATCTGGGTTGGGATGTGTTATCATGCAAGGGGTCATGTTTTCTTCATAGATCCTGGAAGTTAGGGACTCATGATAATATCTACCAATAAGATAATCTAGAGTTACATGTAATAGTCTATGAAATGAATACAAGGATTCATTATATATTTAGTGACATGTTTACAATATTAATAGATTATAAGAATATAAAATACATTTAATCACAAAGGGATTTCAATCTATATAAAATTTGATATATAGAAAATATCAAATTGCATTACACTAACATAATGTATCTACCAGTGAAAGAAAACTCTCTGGAGGATACCATGTGTATAATGAAATATGTTTAGTTGGATAAAGTGGTTTCTGATTAGTGAAATAATATTTTAATCATAGTTGTTATATATTTGGACTGTGTAGAATAAGGAAATAAAACTATTCTCTTTCGAGTTTTATTATTTCTATATTTGGTTGAGCAAGATCAAGTGTCCTAAGAATGCAATCATGAATATATTACTATGATGTAAATAACTCGGGGGTAGGTATACCATTAAATAATGGAAGTAGGATGGAATTTTATTGATTCAGTTTAGATATCTGATTGTAGTACTTTTGTCTTATCATGAACAACATCATTATTCATTCCACCATTCCTGAGGAGATATAAATCACATAATTCAGATGAATTATAAATATTTTAGAGAACAGTTTTGGTGGGACAGATTAAATGGTAATGTTGTAGAGAAGATCTCGAGAAGCCACATCTATCAGTACGTCAAGTAATTGAATCAACGACCAAAATATATCATTCGTTCTTTACCAATTACTATATAAAAAATGGGAGTAGGTATCCATGAATTTTTTTAAAATGCCTATAATGTATGGTAATGTAACATGATTCCATATGTATGATTGTTTATAAGAAAACTCATTTATTTCAATTATTCCCTATTTTTAATCTAATTTGGTGGAAGACTTTTAAAATTTCTATATTCATAAAATATTAATGATACACGATGTTACAGTCTTGATTTAATCCGACAATGAAACCATGGTTATGACTTATTTTGGAGATCATCACCTAAAGACCATGTATAAAAATTGGATATGATAATATCTTATCTTTCTCCAATGCGTCCAGAACTATAATGGATTTTGGTGGTTCATTGGAGGGGAATATTCTTTATGTGGTGTTCTCAAATAATTAGTTTTTTCAAGAATCAATGCATATGAATTCTTTAGAATAATAGTATGGGGTACCGTATCATTATCCACGTTTTTTGGGGGAAATAGGCGAGTCGTCGCAAGATAGTCCTAGACATGTATTGGATACAACAGAGACAGTTTAGCTGATCATAAACTGGATGGATTATGTATATTTAAAAAAAAATTAATATTCTGATCAACGTTGCTGACCATTGTCATTTGAGGTGAGTGATCGAGTATTATTGATATTGTCTCCATGGATTGGGTATCATCATTTTTGTATGTAGGGAAAATTGTATCCTATGTTCATTAGACTATTTGAGATACTTGAATCATTCGGTGGGGTATCATATCAATTATATTTTCCAACAGGGATTAGTTTACTGCACAATGTGTTTCATATATATCTAGTGAAAAAGTACAATCCTAATCCTGAGCATGTGATTTAATGGGATAACATTTACCTAGATCCATATGCTACTTTTATTCATGTTTTGATATGGATTTTGGATAGGCATTTGATGATCTAGTGTTGTAATTTAATCTTCCTAATATGGGTTTCATGGTTTTATGTTATGATTTAGGAAGAAATGTGGGACAGTGGAAACAAACTATTCGATAAGTTGCCTAATATTTTCCTAGATATATTCGGTTTTCAAAATTTTAATGATGGAAATAAATATGGTGAAGTGATATTATAACCCCACAATTTTTTGTACATTACACATTATTTTTTAATGTGTGATTATAAATGAATTGGGTTAGGTTTGTGTGTTTTTTAGGGGGTTAGACATGTTTTTGAAGTTTTTATGGATGTGAAAACTTTTTCATGGATAGCAGAAACTGGGAACCCCCGATAAGAAACTATGTCACTGAGGAATGTGGTTACCAGGGAGGCACAGAGTTGGATAATAGTTTTTCCACACTATGTATACACATAGGTGAAACTATTTAACATATAATTTATGAAAAAACATGACTGATTCATTGTTGGTATAACTATATGATCCAACCATGCGATGTGTTACCATGATAAATTATCACCACATTGAATTAATATGGTTTTCCAAATCATGTGTCCTAATCATGAATTATATAATCAGATACCCAAATATTGTGAATCTAATATAAATTAATTCACGAGGCCCTAATTTGTCACATATAGTCTTAATATCATGAATACAATATTCTCTAAATGATTGAAAGATGGTCCATATCAATCTTAATGTGATTCTTATGTTAATTATAATAAATTGGAGACTAGGATTTTTCAGAAAATTCCCTTTTATACATGTTTTACCTGGAAACATTCTTCTGCATTCTCATTGTACTATAGATCTATCCCATCATGGATCAATCCATTATGTGTGTTGTCAATGCTGATGACATATTTTTGGATTATGATAAATGAATGTAGATTGTGATCAGATCTTAATTCTTTTTAGTTTCTTTATTTGTTTTCTAAAACTATTGAGGTATAGGTTGTGTTTGTCTTACCACCCATTTATTAATAAATCGATGTCTTATTTTAATAAAATAAATTTCGTGAGACTATTTTGAAATCATTGTTTGTTTCTTTTTGGAAATCCTATTTTTGTTTTGGAGTTGGAATTACGTAAAATTGATGGAATTCGGGAAAATAAAATATGGTTTAAATTTTATAATGGTAGTTTTATAGTTGTGAATTTTTTATGCTAATGAGTTGTTTGTGATTTTTTAATGAATTTTTTTGTTGTCTTAAAATGGTTTCTCACAAGGGTTTTTTCATATATGGTTGGTGTTAGTTCATTAATAGATGTGACACAGTGGAAGGGGAATGTTTTATTTAGGAACCTGGTTTTGGTAACCTTCCATTGTGGATCGATAAGATACCACTCATGAGTATTAGACTATAACCTGGGCATTCATAGTGCTTGTGTGGAAGCATGGTGATTGGTATACCAAATAATTTTGAAAGGGTATTTTTTTTAATAATGTTTTCATGGATCTCATTTACCTCTATGATAAAAATTGTTTTAACTTTGTTATATTAAATGTGATAACCTATTCTATTCCATTTAAAATTTATTTGGAATTCCTTAGATGAATTATAATGGGTTTAGACTCATCCCATGCTAGGATCTATTTTTTATTTTCAAATTTAATCTATGGATAATTCGTTAATGACACAATATATTAGATATTCAGTGATTTTTCTTGATACCATGGTTATAGATTGTAATGTTGGGGCTTAGAGTAAGTCGAGTGTTGATTGTCTTGATGTTTCTCTGGTATTTTCCTAGAAGTTTTGTATTTTATTCTTTTTTAGTATATATGTTTTCATCTTATACAATAAAATGTTATAATTTTTGGTTATTTTTTAGGTTCGTTTTCTAGGTATAAATCATTTAGAGGAATGGATAATAATTGTTTATGTTTTCTAAATGAATTATATTTAAAGAAAAATTCAAGCCTCAATCCCACTTGAGTACCTTAGCATTCATTTTTGGACTTTGGTTTTATCATTATGTCACCAACGGCCAAGTAAAACCATCACCTACTCTCAATCTAATGAAGAGAGAATGCTGTTAAATAGTCAATGTGAATATGTTCTATGTTTCATTCATTTAGAGAAGAATAAATTAGTCAAAGAAAAATCTATGTTATATTACATTTCAATGATTTCTCCACTCTTCTCATTCATCAGTATTTCATAATCAATTATTATATGTTTAGTTTCATTCCAATAAAAAAAATACAACTTACTTTATCACAATTCAGAAGAGACCTCATTAATAATCATAAAAACATCTTCCTTGATATTAAATAGAAGCACATCACATATAAAATTTTATCACACAATAATATATATATATATACACACAATATTACATATCAGGGAGACTAATTCCTTACAAATATTTCATTTTCTACCCTAGTATTTATATATTTTCCCTACATTTTATGACCTGCCCCAGGGGCCCATGTTGTGACTATGACATGCCTACCTCCCATAGGCCAAAGGCTGGAGACTAGAACTAAGTCATAATATCCCAAAAAAGTGAGGTATTTTCCAATGTACCTACACCCTCACACACATGTCTAATTCATAAATGTTGATGGTGAAAAAACTATGACAAAAACATAAGGTATGAACGTATGAAACTGTAGGCAAACAGGGCCACAATACAAGCCCAACTGAAATGAAATAAAAAGTACCAGTCTCTGGAATTCCTATTCTAAAATTATGACTTGAGGGTAAGTACAAAAATATTTTTCTAAAACCACAGAATCATGTCTCATCTTTCAGGTCACTCTAACCACTACAGGCCCTGATCCCCCAAAGACCCTCGTCAATGCATCGGTCATCGACAGATGAAACGACACATGCGAGAGAATCCCGCACAAGTGTGAGAAAAACAATACATAGTTGGGAGCCAAAACCACAAAGGTATATTAAAAAGAAATACTTAAATATGACTAATAAGTAGGTACATAGTGTGTAGCCTTAATGATGTACAATCTAGAGGGTCACCAAAGACATTTCATACATGTATAAACTAATGTATGAAATGATAGAATATCATTTATAAACACTAAACCCCCTGTATTATCTAGGTACTCATCCCTGATAAGTTAATTAGGCCTACTGGTGCACATTGACCCACTCGTATCATTGGTCTGCTGGGGTACATAGACTCGCTCGTCAAATGGGATTATTGGGGAACATAGACCTACTCATCACATGGGCCTACTGAGTTCCATGACCCGCTCATCACATAGAATTATTAGGGAAAAAATACCCACTAATCACATTTGAATGTTATGTAACATAAACCCGCTCTTTATATTGGCCTCTGAGGCCGCCTACACATGCACATCACAGTCTTCTCGTCGCAGCCTACTAGAGGATTTTCATGCATAGTGTGCCTAATATTGAGAGAATCTAATCCTCAAGCTTTCAATTGTATATTAAATTCCCCTAAACCCCATACATAGTATGTAAAAAGGACCTCCTCATTATTCTGGGTCCCAACAATACAAATAAATCAACAATCGGACCTGTGTTTTGGATGATATGATCCTTTTTTTAAAAAGGGTTCGACTGGGTTTGGGCTAGGTCTAACCCTATCAAACTGAGTCTACCCAACATGGGCCATCCCGGATTGGCCAACCCAACCCAACCTGGTTGGTTTTGGGCTGATATGGTTTGGCCAGACCTATTAGGAATGTCGCACCCTGCCTGTATGGCCGTGGCTACGGCCCTCCGGGCCTCCATGTGGCCAGTTCTTCATTTGGGGTGGCTCGTGTGGGGGGGGGGTGGTATTTTTTTCAGCTAGGACCTAGTGATGGTTGCATCCATTCAAGACACACAACACTTTCATTGGGTCCCTATAACTGTCCAGTTGGACTAAAGTACTCCAGCAGGAGATGCGACACCCAGCAGTGCTAGGATGAGCCATTGCCATCTGCCTGATGGTAGCCCCTGTTCACTTCCTGCGATAGATACTGCAGATTTCATTGTCACTGACCTTTTAACTGGCATATACCTCCACTGTCACAACCCACCTTGTCATAGCCCACATCACCACCATCATGGACTGTGTTGGATGCGACTATTCCCCAACAAAGCATCCCCCACGGTTGCGACCTTCCACCACCACCGTCTCCCATGTAGGTGGTCGTCTTCATAGACCATCCACATAACCAGGATCATTTTACCTCTACTTTTGAAATCATCATGTCGAAAAGAACACAATGAATGAGTAATTGGAGATGCACAAGAACACTCGATGAACAATATGGGTCTTTGTACATGTTGGACCAGATTTGTTTGTGTGAGTAGGATCACGTATCACAAAATTAAATTTACTAAGATGTAATCCCCAAATCAGATCCCCCAATTCAATTTTGAAACTCGTAAGAAAAATCGACCAGTGATAAAATTTTTAGTGATTTTATTTTCATTCTTTATTTAGATAGGATGAATAGTAAAATGTATTATCTTATATACAATCCTCTAACTAGTTTTTCATAGACCAATGAAAAAGGTGAATACTTCATTCGTCGTTCTTAAATCTACATATTTTGGATCTGATTATGTTCATTGATCAATCGTCGTTTGTCATTCATCGTTTATCATCGTTCTCCAAATAATTTTCTACAAGGCCTAAGAGAAAAATCCATGATCCTCCCATAATCCGATATTTTGTTTAATCCTCTTAGTAGAGGAAACGTGTTTCATCATTTCTGTTACACTAAGTTGTTTCATTGGTAGACAGTTTCATTTAAAAAATGAAATAGATCACTCAGTGATCGGATTAAATGAATCATTTTTGAGTAAAATAATTTTTCTTAATTTTATTTTAATTTTTTCTCATTAAAATTACATAAAATTAACTTTCACCCTCGACCCACCGCGGTCTATGTAAGGATCCATGTATGAAAAAAATCCCTCACGAGCTCAATGTTACCCTCATATTTTCCAAACGAGTTATTATTTATGAGTTATAGGATTTTGAAAATAAAATAATTTTTATCTAATTATTTTATTTATGGCTGCATTCCAAAACCCCAAATTAAATAGTTGAATGATACGGCCAATTTTGGGGTCCTCCTAACGAAAGAACATGCTCATGAGATCAACAGTATTCTTAGATTTCCATTCTGAGTAACAGTTTATGGGATATAAGATTATGAAATTAAAATAATCATTAATTTATTATTTTATTTACAGCTATTCCATTTTCAGTTTTTCTCAGTGGAGGCCCACAATGACTAAAGTTATGTTGTGCCTTGGGTAAATCTACCATTTCAAACTCAACTGTACCCTCAGCTTCCTGACCGTGGAACCCATTTATGATTTATTACAATTCTTCCAAAATACTACCTATGCACACTATTTAAAAACACGCCATTTTTTGAAGGACCATTCCAGGAACACCATGCCACGGAATTGCACTCCATCTCAAAGTATAGTCTCAGAATCATCACAGAAATTTTTTAAAAAGAAAACTTGGAAAATCTATGTCATTATATTCTCCCCACCTTTGTGATTTATGTCCCAAAAATCAAAAACAAGGGATTCCCAAACTAATGAGGGTACGAGCACAAAACAGAGCCTCCTAATCCCATGTGTTCTCCTAGTAATTATTATGATACAACCAAATGTGAACTATAGGAATAAATCATATACAAAGGGTCCTCTCATATCGATCCTCGATCTCTACCAGAATCTCCACAATAATCTCCCCATCTTCAACATAAATCTTTCCCTAGGCAATGATGTATGATGGGTCATGTACAAATCTCTTTTATAGAGATACATGGAAGGAATCATTAAACCTCTATAACTACGGAAGTAGAGCTAATAGTTATTCCACATCACCCACTGTACACATTATAAGAAAAGGTCCAACGAACCTCTGAAAAACATACCACCACTAATAAATCTCGGTATCCCACATCAAGGAGAGACTGGAAGGAACACATGGTCTCACTTCTCTAACATCATGGATCTTTTTTCCTATCAGTATAGGACTTTTGATGGCTCAGTGCAGTCTTCATCCATTCTTGGATTACTTGCACCTTCTTGGTAGTATCCTTCACCAACTCTGGTCCAATGAGCGATGACTCTCTAGGTTGAGTCCATCAATGTGGAGACATGTAGGGTCTCACATATAAGGCCTCAACCAATGTCATACCAATAGTGGGGTTGTAATTATTGTTTTATGAATACTATACTATAGGTAAATTATCCATCCAAATTTGGTCAAAATTAAGGATCTAAACACATAGAATTAGATCTAAGACATGATTGTTCTGCTCCATCTGGTCGTCTTTCTATGCGAGGAAAGTTGTGGTCAAGCATAACTAAGTACCAAATCCTGACATCAATCTATTTCACAAATGTGATGTAATATGTGCATCTATATTTGAGAATATTGTCGATGGGTCTTCATGTAGTTGAATTGTATCCTACACATAGAGGAATCTCATGCTCTCTAAAAGACTATATTATCGAAAATCTAGAAGTAGTCGATTGGGTGAGTTGGTAAATGATCTCCTAGATGGTATTATGTCCCCTGAAATTACATGGTAAGAAGATCACGAATTCCATCGAAATCCTTTCTCACTATCTTCTTGGAACCCCAAGGAAGAAAAGAGAAACCCCTTCCAATACAGGGGCTTGACATAGTATGTGGAAAAACCACAAAAATTGAGTAAACAAGCACTGAACATTTATATAAAAAGGAATTCTATTCATCCAAATTTTCCGTCATCCCCATATTTTTCCATGACACCTACATGCATATAACAATGCATCTCATCACTCTAGGCATCCACTACAGCTACTGTGCATCCTCTAAATGGAACAACATACTACCAAATTTTAAATATCTATCAGGGGTATTCCTTGTGGACAAATGATCACTTAACGACTCACAATTGGTGTCATCGAGCTATGCCTACATGACTCACTTTATGATTGGAGGTGTAAAAAATACCCATTGGAGGTAATGTGCACCATCTCTATCAAAAACCGATAACAATAACAAGGAAAACCGATCTATTTCCTCATTCAAAAACTATGAACATGATCTCCTTCTAAGAGAATATGCTACCATGTTCCCTATTGTAGACGTATATAATACATAGAACTCATAATCCTATAGGAATTCTGACTATCATCTTTCTTTCAATTTCAAATCCTTCTGAAAGAATATATACATGGGACTCTTGTGGTTAGAGTAGATATAAAACAATTCAGACATATGGTAGTGTTTCCATATCATCAATGTGATCACTACTACGACCAACTCAAGGTTGTGGGTGAAATTGTTCTTTTAATGTGGTCTCAATTGTCGAGAACCATCTCAATCCCTTTGGCAAATTGAATAGACCATATATCTTCAATATTAGAAACCTATTCTTTGAAAATACAAAATTCAGGTCCCAAAACCCCACAAATAACCTCATGATCCCATCATCCATCTTGGAAAACTATACAGGGGATACCCACAATGGAACACTGGGTTTCACAAAGACCTTACACTATATATCCTCAATCATTAAACCCAATTCCGAAAGCTATGCGAGAGCTATACGATATGAAAGTGTAGATATTGGTTTCATCCATGGATATAATACAGTGTAGATGTCTACCTTATTATGAGAAAGTTGACCTAGAACATCATCCAAAAATATTTTCTTATACTCATCCACCATTGCAAGAAATTGAGGACTCGTCTCATCCACTGTACTAAGGGTCACACTAGTCAACTGATGAGTGATTGGATGCACCCTCTTATGCATTAGTCTATCAGGTGCTGCCTCAGTTTCTTATTTTCACAGACCAAGGAATCCCCAGTTCCATTGCTGAGGACATACCCTATCAATTTTTCTAAAAAAATCCCTCTGACCATTAACATTGGATAACCAATACATACCCCAACTAACATTGCAAGGCCTTGATAATGTCCCCAAGAGGTTCCGACCAAAACTCTCACCTCAATGGTAAATTAAATCTTCATCATATGTGTGATTATTGAGTCTCCTCCAATTGGTTTCTCAATAATTATGGGTAAAATAAATTGTTTAATCAGAAAATATAGGTATTGAATAATATTTTTGAGAATAAGGAATGATTATCACCTGTTTCTATTAATAAATAATCTAATAGTAGGCATATAACATACCTAAAATCATTCTAGGGGCCCTTAGGTTATATTCCATGACTGCATGCAACTACCCCTACATTTATCCTCCAGCTCCCTCATCTTGGTGTGGAAACCATTGGGTTGGCGGTTGTAACATTTCAAGATGTATACCACCTTTTTCTAATCCCTATCTCCTCTTCCATGAATTTCTCCCTACATATCCATCTAATCATATCATTCTATCTGACACGATGGCTCGTACACCAATTCCATGTATCTACCCCGATGGGATGAACAATATCTAGGAAGATGCCCTCGACTGTCACATGAAAAGAATTTCCTCTATTTAGTTTCAATGGAATCATCCTATAATCCTTGAACTGTAGATCTCCTATCATGGAACTTCTTCTCAGAATGTCTCACACGTCCAATCCTCTGAGAATAACATCATTTTCTTACATGCCCGCTACTAACATCCACTGGTTGTATCTGCTCAGCCAATGGACTATTAACCCTAAAGATTATCTCTAGCACCCTATCATAAGTAGGAATACATAGCGGAATAGTTATAGCTTAGATTTCCCAAAACAAACCTCACATGAAGTTCTAATCCCTAAATCATTGCTCATGTTGTATTAAAAGAGTACTTGGAATGGTTGGTATTCCTTGATTAATACTCAGTTACCAAAATACTCTCCATCTGAAGCTGTAAAAAACCTTGTGAATTCATGGCACCTAGATTTTAGGGGGAGAGACCCATTCTCTGAGAAATGATATGATACTTTGTCCCAGGATGAGTCACTTCATTGTTATATAGAGTAATATAAACCACACCATCGCCTAGATGTGCCACATGGAGGTCTCACCGCCCTAAAATCCATCTAATATATTGGTGTCCTAAATGGATGGAAAAATGAGAAACCACCTCATGACAGTCCTCATCTTCTGTGTGTTGTGATCCCCTCGGAGCATGATGCGTCTCTATCGAGGAAACACTTGAAGTGAATGCAACCCACACATCTCATCTTAAGGTATTACAAGTACTATGTGTTATACCACATGTGGTGTTATATTTGGTACACCACCCAATGGTGTTGTCCCTAGTAAAAACCCATGTACCCATTTCATCACCCTGCAGATCATCCTCGTGATCACATGGTGGTATCCTGGATGGCTGTATACAAGGAAGCGTCTTGAAAAAATACACCACGATTAATAGATTATACCTGGTGAGATGAATAAATATGGACATGAAAAAATCATTCCATTCTTATATGACAGATATACCATCATTTTTTCATACATCTAGGGTTTTCATGTGATGAGTCAAAAAGTAGAATCCCCAGGTCTTGGGGTATGGATACGTCAGCTGCCGCACTAACACAAAATGTCTTGGCTTGAAAGACAAACTTGAAACACTTAAAACTATTTCCCAAAAACAAACTCATAGTCTCTAGGTTATTAAGGTAGAACTGATATCCTATGATACCACTACATCTAGAAATGTCCCTCGACCCCATGTCATGGCTACCCCTTGCCCACCTCCCATGGGTCAGGGGCCAGCAACTAGCACCGAGTAGGAATATCCAAAAAAATGGGATGCACATTCCTAAGTTTCAATATTGATGTACACAAATCCAAGACACATATTTTAGATGTCGAAAACACCATGTAAAATAAAAAAGGTATGATATTAGAAAAATGAAGGTAAAAGGGGCTAGAATACATGCCCAACTAAAAGAAAAGTACTAGTAAATGTCTTTGGAACTCCTCTGATGGATGCTCTACCTAAAGGGAATGTACAAAAATATTAGTATGAAGCAGCTAAATCACATCTCATCTATCAGTCCACTCTAACCACCACATCACCCTAGTCGACCAAAGACTTTGTCAAAGTGTCGTTCATCGACACAAGACAAGAAAAAAGTGGTAGAATCCTATGATGGGGTGAGTAAAACAATACTCAGTAGAGACCCCAAAACACAAAGGTATTCTAAAAATAAATACAGAAAAAGACACCAAAAGAGGTACATGATATTTAACCTCTAACAAGTAGTGTCAATAGAGTCAGTAGAGTTAGCTCACACTCGTATAAAATAATGTATGTAATGAAAAACTATCATTCATAAACACTGGAAAACTTATACTAATGAGGTCTCATTCCCAATATGTTACATAGGCCTACTGGGGACCCTAGAACTACTCGTCACATAGGCCTATGGGGGGACCAAGACCTGCTCGTCACTTGGGTCGGGTAGAGAACCTAGAACCTATTATCACTTGGGCCTACTGGGTCACCTAGACCTGGTGGTCATATGGTCCTCCTAAGGAACCCAGAACAACTCATAGTCGGCCACATAATTCCTCATCACATCGTGCTTCATCCAGGGATAATCTATAACTCAAGGCATCGTACTTATCCCAAAATCCTCAAAAACGATCATATAGTATATCTAAAGGAACTCTCCACGAGGTTACCAATTCTGTAGATATCTTTTCAGTCAGATGTGTTATTTGGATGTTATGAACATTTTTGTAAAAATGGGGCGGGTTGGTCTGTGCCCGGTTTGACCCAATCGAACTAACCTGACCCACCCCGACACAGCCCACCCAACCCGACCCAACCCGATTGGGTCTATGCCAAACTGATACAGCCTAATCCATGGGCTAGGTCTATTGGGTCTACTAGGCCCGACCCCTTGGGCTACAGGTCCAGCCCATCAGGCTGCCCAGCGGCCTGATCATCATCTGACCCAGCCCGCACTGGCAGGCGAGTTTTTTCTAGATAGGGTGGGGCAATATATGCATCCGTTTGGGTCTCACAGATAACCACATAACCGCCATGATGCATTGCCACATGGTCCCCCTACATCTAGATGATCTGCCTACTAATGTCCCATGTCCACCACCCATGGCAATTGCTGTCGGTTCCACCACTACCAACCTTCGAGTCAACGAACACCACCACCGTCGCGGCCCACCAGGCCAAGACCACCTTTTCCACTTCCACAAACTCCATTAGAAAATTATTTCAATATACATGGTGGCCCACCTGGCTATGGTCTTCTACCACTACCATCTCCCATGCCTATAGTCATCCACTTGGCCCATCTGCATCATCCATCTAGTCACGCATCCACCGTCGACCTCATCACATTGAATATAACCCAATGAATTTGTAAGAGGAAATAACCATTTACACTCCAAGAACAATCATGTACATTTTCCATGTCAGACCAAATTCATTCTTGTCAGCATGATCATAAAAAACAAAATTAAAATCACTAAGACTCAATCCCCAAATCAGATCCCGTAACACAATTCCCAAACCCGCAAGAACAATCGACCTACGGATCAACTTGTTAGTGATATTATCAGCATTTGTATTTTTGATGTGAACAATGGGGAAAGGTAGTCACATATAAATAAACCCATGAAAAGGGTTGGATCGAACGTTGAAGAAGGGTGAATCCTACATTCTTCATTCATCAATGTGTTGATGTATGATCTGAATACATTTTTTGATCTATCATCATTTGTCACTCATCACTTCTCGACGTTCGCGAAAAAATATCCTCCATGACTTCAGGGAAAACACAATGATCCTCCTCTGTTCCTGTACCACAATTAATCATCTTAATAGGGGAAATATGTTCAGCATTTTATTAACACTATGTCACCACATCGTTACACTATTTTATTTATTAAATGAAATAGCTGGCTCAACATTTCATTGTAGAAGAAAATTATTGAATCAAATAATGATTTATAAGTTTATTTTAATTTTTTATTCAAAATTTCCAGCAAATAATTTTTACCCTTGACTCACGCTGATTGAGGATAGCCCCACCTAAGGAAATCACACCCTCAAAAGATTAACAATACTCTATGATTTCCAATGCGAGTTACTGTTTTTGAGTTTTATGATTCTGAAAATAAAATGACCTTTATTTAATTACATTATATATGGTCACTCCCCAAAAACTACATTCCACAGTTTACCCGTGCCAACCAATGTTATGCTCTCCCTAAGGAAATCACAAACTCGTAAGCTCAATGGTACCCTCATATTTCTAATCAATGTCACCATTAATGAGTAATATGATTTTTTAAATAAAATAATCTTTATTTATTTATTTTATTTATGGTTATCCGATTTTCATGTTTTCTCAATGGAGCTCGTGCTGACTAATGTTATGTCGGACCTAGGGAATACCGGTTATCCTGAAATCAAAGGTGCACTCATATTTCTGATCTGGGCACCCATTTATGACTTATTTTACTTATTCAGGAAAAATTATCACACATGTTATTTAAAAGATTAACTTTTTTCGACGCACCATTCTGGAAATAACAGACATTGGAATCGCACTCCATCTCAGTGCCTGGTCTCAAAATTTTCTAAAAAATATTCTAAAAAAACATGGGATATCTGAATGATTACATTACATAACCACTTATATTTATATTTGAGTTGAATATGAATTTTTTTTGAAAATGTTCTATTATTATTATACAAACTAATTTCATTAAAAATTTAAATTTTGTCAATTTAATATTTGTGTCATTATATGATGTATTTCATTTTCATTTTTATTATAAGATGATTTATAAAGGTATTAATATGTAAATTAAAAGTAACATAAAGAAAAAAAATTATTATTCACTTTGATCACTATTGTAAGTTATAAAGAAAATATATATAATACTGATAATAATATAAAATATAGTAAGACGTGTAATTAAATATCATGGAAACAATATATAAAACTATTAAAAAAAATCAACTAGATATTACTTTTCTGTGGGGAGTAAAATACTATTTAATATATTATAAGTGATACATTAATATTATTGATTAAATGCAGTTTTTTATGACAATAATAACATGAAAATGATTATAAAATTAAATAGATATACATAGGAACATACATCATAATACTAATATGATAATTTGAAAAGTAAAATAATAATTTATAGAATATACTAATGTTTCATTATATGTAAATATGAATAATGATATCAAAAATCTAGAAATAAAAATTTAAAGTTGAGGATATATTTTTCTAACATAATATAATTGTATTGTTGTAATTATTTTGTAAGTTGTTCTCCTCAACATGTGAAGACACAGTTTAATTAATTTTTAAAATAATTATTTAATTTATTATATAATTTAATTTTTTGTCATTAAATGACTTCCACTTTATATAATCATGTTATATAAATATTCTAATATGTGAAGAATAAAATTTGTATCGAATAGAAAAATACCAAGTTGAATATTGAAATAAAATATTTATATACTATTTTATAATTGTAATGTATAAGTATTTTGTTTTATTTTTAGAAGTTATTTTAATATTATAAAATCCCAATTATGTTCAATAATTTTTCATTAACTATAAAATCAAAAAACAATCATTATTAATAGTATTTAAATTTTTTTTTATTGAACTTCTATTTAAAAATTATTCTCATTAAAATAAAAATAATCCCCATCAATACCTATACCTTCACAATTAGTATAATACATACTTAACTATATGTTTTTCAATATTCTTATCGAAATCTAATCCATCACTTAATAGCTATTCCAGTATCATCCAAGAATTATCACTTAAGAGATATTTCTTGCAATGGTGTGGAGCTCTCAAAAAAAATTAATACACTAATATCCAACCATTTATGTTTTATATCATATTCATACTCCTACTAAATATAGTTACTTAATCAAGTGATATGTATGAACTGTTATAATTAGTTTTTATGCCAATCATAATCATATAATATTTATTCTCTAATTATTTTTTAATTCATTTCTATCATTTTTCATTCCATTATCAGTTATAAAGAAATCATGTAGAATATTGTTTCATAAATATAACCACACCTCATGGGTGGTGATGGATATGTTATTGTATATATATAAAATTAAATTTTAAATTATATCATGTAAAAAGAATTTAAATATCAAAATAAAATAGATTAATTCTTTTAAAAAATAAGTTCTTATTATTAGTAAAACTGCTAAAATAAAAATATCATTGGACACTTTTGTTGAGAATATTAACATTAATTTATAGAAAAATGTATATGAATATTAATATTCCGTAATGAAATGCTATTAATACATTTAAAAATGTATATTTTTCAAACACATAGTTAATTAAAATAATAATAATACAACCATAAAAATAAAATGTTCGAACCAATGGAATATACAATATTGAATGACTAATACTAATACTAAATGAAAAAAATTAACAATACTAAAACATTAATTATATTGAATTAAAATTTAATAAATAATTTGGATCTTTATTAGTTAATTATTTAATTATTGATATATTACTATTTATAGATTTATATTTAAAAACCCAATTGGTTTGGACTTGATGGATGAGTACATATTTTATATCTACATTAAAAACATAACACCATTTTATATTTTTTAAATTTGATTTATATGTATTATAACATGAACATATATTTTATTTGTTAATTATGTTTTTCATATATCTATTTATCGATGTATTTTTTTTTCCTCTTATTCGAAAACTTATTATATTTGTGAGGGGTTTTCATTAAAACTAATTAAACATTCATTAAACTCAATATTTATTTCCCAAAGACTATCCATTCATTATTATATGATATGTTTAATTATATAAATGATTTTTGTACATTACTTTTTATTCTTTTGAATTAATAGAATCCTCATTGGTTTATTTTAAATTATGATCTTCTATGTTGTTCAACAACCCATATCATTTTTATGAGTAATCATTATTTTAATATATTTTTAATATAAAAAAAATTTAACATTAATTTATGTTTTTAAGGAATATATATTCAATTTTTTATTTTTATGTAATGGTTAATTCCATAATAAATAACTCATAGTCCTGTTATTAACTGATTATTTTTAATAAAATGATTATTGTGGTTCATTTGTAGTGAATCACGCTCATAATGTTATGAAATCTTGGTAGTGACCATTAACATATTATATTGAAGATGATTTTAGGTAACTGAAATAGCTAGATTCCATTTTTTAATTTCTTAACATACGTTACAATTATATTGTGATCTCATGATATTATTTTTATTCTTATAAAAAATAAATTTATTTATTTTTTTAAATTTTATATTCTAATTTATCAAAACTTGGATAAAAAAAATAGGCTCTATTTTAATGTTTTCCCTAGGGATTCACAAGAAGATATATCGGTATGATTAATAATTGAAATAATTTAATAATTAAAATCATTATACCCTATCCATGGACTTGACTCTACCCATCACAAAGCATAAATAACTTTTTCTATCACAATAAGTTGGCATTATGTACAATTTAATTAAGATATTGAATTTTGATTTTCTATTCCAGATAAACCATTATCAAAACAATAATAAATATCATCTAAAATTTATCAAATTTAGTCATAATTAGTCAAAATGATAATAAAATCAGAGATGGATATCTAATGAAGCTATCAATGGGAAATAATCAAAAACCAACAAATATCAACTCATGGACACATATCACCATTTGAAGTGATATAATTTTCCAACAATTAACCAACTCTATTATCTAATAAAATTATTACATTAATTTCTTAAATCAAAGTGTAGCATATATTTATCCTATACAAGATGATAACACCCATATACTTCCTCAGTTATATTTCGTGTCTATGAAAAACAAGACCAACAAGGTCCTAATAAGTGACCTTTTTAAAATCATAGTTTAGTATACAATGTGGGTATAGTTTTACATAGATGTATGAGAAATTTTAATTTTATATATTCTAAAAGAATCAAATTCGTATGAACAAAAATAATTTGGAATTATGAATATATTTAAATAAAATACAGAATATGAATATATATTTTATTAAAAATTATTTAGTCTCTTAATGAATAATATGGTCTTATCATGAATTTATTTCATCATAATGAAGATTATTTGACGATGGAGGAGTTTTTTGAGTTCATCCATTGAGGAATAATTACACAATATTATGGTTACTATTATGTGAAGATGAATAAGTGAATAAATTTTCCCAGTTAGTTTTTTTAGAACATAAATCATATATAATAAAATATATAATATTAGATTAAGGATATTAGGAATATTATAGATTTTTTATAGATAATTGTAGATACAAGGAAGATGTCACAGGGTTTTTTTGTTGATTAGTTATGCGTATAAAAAGTTTAAATATCCTCAAAAAATATGTGTAACCATTTCAATGCATAATTATTTTTTTCCAATAAATGATGTTCTTCAATGATTATATGTTGAAATAAAGTATAACAATATCCCAACAAATTTTTTTTCTTCACATAGATATATAAGGATTATATATTTATAAGAGTTGTAAATAAATAAGAATGAATACCATAAAAGGATATATATATATATATATTGTTCTCAATATTTAAGGAATTTTTATATGTGTTACTTTTCACGAAAAAATAATTGATATTTACTAAAACATATGGTATATATAGGATGTGTTATTTAACATTTTATTTTAATAAATAATTAATGTTCAACAAATTAATAATCGTTAATATGATATGTTTTGTTTTTATAATTAGTATGTATGGATTATTAACATGTTCTTTTTTTATTTTCATTATATAAAATTTTATATCCATGAAATATATATATATATATATATATATATATAATAGAGATATTTCATATATATATGATATTTTACATTCAAAAGAACTGAACTTGAGGATTATAGAGTTTTTCATCTATACAGTAATCATAATTAAGTGAAATCATAAAACAAGTTGACGAATAATAAGATTTATGATATGGATATGATACTTATACAAAGATGAAATACATGGATGAATAAATGGTTATAAAATTCATGTGTATCATTGAGATAGTAATAAAATCAATATAAGACCAAACAATAGTAAATAATGAAGTATGATTTATCATGTAAAGTCATGTTTTAATGTAAATCAATGAACACAATTTTTCTGTTAATTTTAGTTTGAATTATGAATTGTTTCTTGAAAATGAAAACATACATGAAATGAGTAGAGAAGGATTAAAATATTATATAATAATAGAATTGTCACACTATGAGGAATATTATTATTACAGGAGTTATTTTAGTGTCCAACTAGATAGATATGAATATTGGTGAAGTTGTGGAAAAACGGATGGAGTTTTTTTATTTTAATTTTAAATTTTAATTGAAATTTATCCATGAATAAATGTATCTATCATAACAAAACCATATGTGATCTATTTTTATTTCATTATTATTGAAGTTATATATTGATTAAGAGGATACAATAAAAGAAGTATGTTTTAATAATTAACTTATAAAGTGGAAAAATAAGAAAAATAAACATTTATGATGATCTTGATCACTAAATAACAATTTTTCTATTAAGGTGGATATAATTCAGAAAACCTCTACATTTATATATAAATAATAACCACTATAAAATTCAACATAGACAATATGTTCAGATCAAAAAGAGAAATTTTATATCATTAATGAATAATACAATTATACAACATGTTAATAGACTTTTCAGGGGAAAAAGTTTCTTTTTCATGTAACATTTGTTCATAGATATACATAGATAACTAGAATAAAAATGATTAGTTTCGTTGGTTGTTTGGTCTTGGTTAGTTGCTTTAGTGTATTTGAGTTCTGTATATGGATATATCACATTCATAAGAGACATAAGTAAATATAGAAATATATTATTAAAGTGGAAAATTGATAATGGATCAATGATGAAATCCCCCTCATAGCGCACCAACAACATGTTTGGGGCTATTAAAACTGGAAATAGAATCTTCCAACCGTCATCCAATGATATAATATTTATATATATAACATTAAATGAATGATAAAAATCCTTTTATATATCTTATTCCATATTTTTATGAATTCAAGTATCATTCTAGTTTTATTTTTTATGGTTTCTAGTAATATTGTAGTTTTAATGAATTTTATTTTATTTATTATGTGAAATATTGAATTTTTTAGTAGAATTTTTTTCTCTCATTAAATGAGAGAAAGAAAATATTTTAGAGGTAAATAATAATACCCCACATGAATTTAATAAGAATATATTTTATTCAAATTGAAACCAATAGTTTATTTATTTTTTTATACATTATTGATTGGACATGGATTTTTAGGAACAATATTTTTATTGATTTCTATGAAAAAAATAAAAACATATCAACACTTTATGAGTAGTTTTTTTTAATAGTTAGAGTGATATAAATTTCCATATAATTTATGAAAAGATTAAAAATATCAATGATGAATATTTGAAATTCATTATGTTGAAATTGATAACATTAAAATTGAATCATTAATATTTTAATATTTCATAAGTTGAATTTGTTGATAAAAAATATACTAGTCAAAATGTTGTGGTGAACACTAATAGTGCATTGATTGAGATTAAAATATATTCAATGATGTTCAAAAATATATTTGATATCTGACTAAATAAATTTGATAAAAAAAATTAAACACTAAAGGATTGTAATATTTATAAGCTTTTATTGGAAAACAATAAAAGCATCTCTGTTGAATATAACATAAAAAGAGAACTAAATATAACAAATAATATATTGATTTGGAATTAAATCTCATTCAATTAAATAGTGGTTTATGTTACCTCATGGAAATTATTATTTCGTGATAAAGATTTTATTGGATTTTCAAATTCAAAAAAAGATGTTAATATAATGTTTATAATTTCATTTCACATATATCAAATAGTATCAAAAGTATAAAATGTAAATTACTAGATAGTTTTACAATTATGTTATTAGGGTTTTTTGTAATTGTACATTTCACTTTGAGTACCCAACTCTTGGAATATAGAAAATTGAACATAAAAAGGCTTCCTATCATTATTTGTAAGGAAACATTTATTAAAAAAATTAGAAAATATAAATTATCACTAAGGAGTTTTTCAAGAAAATATTCTTTGAACAAAATGTGGAATTGTTTTAACATTATATGAAATAAAAATTATGATATTTTAGTGAAATTTCATTTTCCTTAAATGGATGAAGTGAGAAAAATACGCAAGAATAATGAATTATATTGATTTAATCGTTTAATATGTCTCAAAGAATGAAGAAGATGTTTCATCATGAAATGTTGATGATTTATAAGAATATAAAATATAACTCATTATAATGATAGAAATAAATGATAAAATAAAAAAAGTTAATATGTCGGTGAATGAAAAATAGAATAATGAATTCATCTAATGTAGTTGAATTGGATAATTTTTAATTCAAAAAGAGGCATTTCTAATTACTACTATTTGTTGAAAAAATAAAACATTTAGCTTCTATAGAGAAGAATAAATTTAATTTTTTACCAAACATCCTTTCATAATACATTAAAAAGAAATATGTTAATGTATACATCACAAAAAATTAATTAAGGACAAAATTTTCCACTGAAATTTTTCTAAATCCAGGTATGATATAGAAAATATCTCCTTGAAGGAGGAGAGTGTTTTGGATTATGTGAGACATAAGAATCAGTCTAATAAAAAATTATATCACTCAATTTTTTTATAGAGATCAATGAATCATTAATTATATGAATACAACGAACTAAATGGTTAGAAAATTGAATAGTACCATGCAAAAGATGTTAATTTATTATTTTATACTTCTAAAATATAAAATATTGAATAAAATTATGTTGTTGTGAGTGAATAATTTTTTTTTGAAAAAATGTAAACTATAAAAATGATTGGTTGAATATTATCTTGGTGTTATATTTTAAAAAATGGAGCTCAAGTTGTTTGTTCAAAATGATAAATTTCAGATATGAAATTTCTCTGCATAAACCAACAATCAATAATTAAAGACTCCTTCTTACAGTCATTGTTTTTTTTGAGAAAATAGAAAGATTATAAATTCATTAATGTTTTGAATAGTTTTTTAGTTATTAGAGGGTCATGTATGGAATTCATATATTTAGATATAACCAATCCTAATTAAAAAATATTGTATAATAATTTTCAATAATGAATATTAATGTTGAAGAATTATATTATATAATTTAATGAAGTGTGTTAAAGATTGGATTATCTAGTCCATATCACTAAATAGCATCTCATGGTCTTATAATTTCAGCTATTTCAATAGTTACAGTCTAAATTATTTCAAATTACATAGATTTCAAACAATTCTCTGGTAATGATGATTCGACACAATAATAAGATGAAATATATTTATAAAAACCTAATCTAAACAAGTATTTATTCTATATTATTTACATAAGTAAATCAATAAAACTCACAATAAACAAATAATAAGATGAATTTAACATCTAGTATCCAAGAGGAATAGTTATAAAAAATATATTCTTCTAATGTAATGAATAGTAGTCCATAATCAGACCACATTAGACTATATTCTATACATATCATATGTTACACTCACTATGATAACCCTGGGAATAGAAATAAACAAATTGGATAGAAAATATGAAATATAAGGGAAAATTAATAAAAATTTCATTCATGTATAGATAATAGAAATATAATATAACATGAGTAGGGGAGAAATAAAAAATAAAAAACATGTAACAATAAGTGTTATCTATTAGTTTTTTATACAAGGATATGTAATATCAAATGAACAATGATATAATTTAGAAAAAGGAGGTGGAAAAATCCCAAAATTGACATGTTCCCCTGTGAATTCCATTAATATATAACATATAATTATAAAATTAATATAAAAATATTAAATCATAAGATACCGAACATATCTATCTGAAATGAGTTTACACTATGTAATCGAAACATATTTAATCAACAATGTCATCATTCTTAATATTGTGAATATAGAAAATGTGTTTCAACTTCACACTCTTTATTTTGAATTAATCAATCCTATATCATACTCAAATTCAATTTTATAATTGTAGCTAATATTCATCGCATTTTTATTCAATTTTTTCAGTTAGATAATCTATATCATGCCCACACTCAATATCTTTCTCCCACGAGGCATATAAAATTAATGTATGCATTGGTGGATGATATAAGACCCCAACCATAAAGCATGAATATTCATTTACTCCACTATTAACCAATAATTCATTAACTAATTTTTAACCCACTTTTTTATTAATGGGTTTTGTAACATTTTAGCATCTTATCACAAAAATTGACATAATTAATTTATTTAGTTGAAACCCAATATTCAATCATCCCAAAATGTTATTTTCTAATAAAACATTTTTGGTGATTCAAGAAAAGTAATTTCTATAGAAATAAACCCTTTATATAAAAATATAAATCCATAATTAAAATAATAATATAGTTTTTTGAAAAATAGTTTTATCACTTCTGTAAATATGAAATTATTATCATATTGAAAATATTTTTTTAAATGTCACTTTTGAGATCTTGAGAAGAATGAATTTTCTATATCAATATTTAAAATAAAATTCAAATAATTTTTCAATTACCTTATATAATTACTTAAAAAATTATTTTAAATAATTCTATAAAACATTTAGTTTTAAAAAGAAATCTACATAAAAGGATCCGTAAAAATAAAATATTTTCTATAATTAGAGGGTGTGAAAAATTTGGAAGAAAATAATTTTAAAAATTAAATTTAATAATATATACTTAAAATATATAATTTTTTACCATAAATGAGATGTGGTTGATAAGGTAATTTATTTTCAAATGATTAAAAAACTTTTTAATTATATTGAAATACATATGTTCAAAATCAAAATCATAAATAGAATTAATATTTTTTTTTTCAAAAATGGGACAATGAAATTATGATAGTAATAAGTGATTATACATATTTTGGTTTTGAATCATAATGGACTTTGTTTTTGGGAAATTATAATATTTATAATTTGGGGAACCCAGTATTAAGGAGGATAAAAAACACTTTCCATACTGATATTAATTTTTATGGAGGAATTCATAATGGTAGAATTTTTTAATTAAATTGAACTTATATCCATAGTTGATAAAAATTTAAAGTGAATATAATTTTATGGTAGAACAATCCTATTTGGGAAAAATAATTTAATGAAGAAGTATTATAAGTAAATGAAGGAAGTTTGGTTAATAATAACATGAAAAAATTTGAATCCATTTAATTGATATCCATTAAATGAAATAACATGATATAGATCATAAAAAACCATGATTTAGTTAAAAATGGTAAAATAAATTCATTATGTAGTAATCAAAATATATTAATGGTATCATGGAGTAAAATAATAAATATGTAATAGACAATTGTATTTGATAAAAATAGCCCCTTATTATGAATCAAAGTTCAAATAAAGATCTTTAATCAAAATTATAGAAAAATTAACTTATTATCAAATTTAAAAAATATATTTGACTCTATCAGATTTTTTAAAATTATTTTATAATTATTATATTTATTGATATTGGTTATTTATTATAAATTTTAGTATAATTTGTGTTTAATCTGGATTGTTTTTTAGTATTTTTATAATAGCATAGTTATTTTTCATTGTATTGTAAAATTTCATTATCTAAAATTAATAAAGGTTACTTTAAATTATTATTTATAATTAATGAAAAAACTATTAATCTATTATTACTGAGTCTTGTTTATGACCCATAATGACTTCATCAGCATTTAGTATGTTTCCTTGATATTTATTGAACAGAAATTGGTACCTTATTTAATGTGTATATATTAATGGTGACATTAAAATTAAAAATAAAATAATTATTCAATGATATATATCATATATTATGATTAATATTTCTCACACATTGAATCATGATATTATTTTATAGCATTAATCATGTATGTGATCATACCCACCTAACCCTAATCATTCCATAATTAATTGATGTCAATGGTAATGAATAAGTTTTATTTTGTAATAATATCACTATTATAGATTTGTGATTATATCATTTAGATATATTTAGTTTCATTAATTTAATTTCATGATATCATAATAATCAGTAAAGAAACTTGGAAAAAAATGAAATAAGATACTTCATAGAAGAAGTAGTCTGCAAAAATGCATGCATGAAAATTTTGTTTTCATTAAAAGAAAAGAGGAATGATTGTTAACATTATACCCACAACATAAAAATATTAATAATACAATAAATAAATAATTCATAATATAATATGTGAAAAAACATATTATAAATTGAAATATATTAAAGGAATAAAATTAGGATAAATTATGTACTCACATTGAGAACATTGATCATCCCTTATAGGTTATTACTGATATGAAGGACATAGATAATACAATTATATAAAGAAGATGATAGAAGTGAGAAAATAAAAAATGGAGTGATTATATGATACTTTTCCAATAAGAAGCATATATTTTTATTTTTCATTAGAGGGTGGTGTGAGGCCCCTGTTATTATAGTTTACAATGGAATTATTATAAAATTTTCAATTTAATATTAAAAATGTTCATGTTCCACATTTCAAAAGTAAACCAAAATAAAATATAATGGATTGGAATTAATGTTTCAATAAAAATCTAAACCGACCAATTATAATCATTTTTAAAATTTTAATTCCATTACCACTTTTATTAACCCATAATACATTTTTAATTATACTGCGGTAACTTTTTTTACCCAAGTAATTAAATTTTCACCTAATATTATAAAATTAATTATTAAATACTTTGGAACTATTGAATACAAAAATAATATTAAATTTATGAAACAAAATTTCATGTTTTAAGAAATATTAATATCATCATTAAGAAAAGAAATTTATAAAAACATCATTTATAGAAAACGTATATTTCTAATCATAAAAAATTATGTTTAAGATAAAATTATCATCATTTTTTTATTTTCATAATATAAATTTTTCAATTATAAAACAAATAATAGATTGGTATCTTTCATATTAATACAATGCCTATATTTTCAAATATGTTATATAATTAAATGGAAAAAACACCTTATAAAAGGAAAATAGTTGTTTAGATAGTTAATTATTAAAAATAGTATTTATAAATATTTAATAGTAGATAAAAATGATTACTTTCACTCCATAGAAACATATTTGGTCAATAAAATTGATATATATGTTTTTAGGTCAAACATACATCTTGATATAGTTATATATTATAGTATTTTAGTAAAAATTATTTTTTTACAATTCATAGAAAAAAAAATTATATAATAAAAACCAAAAAAATAATAAATTATAATATTTAGATTGTGATATAAAAAAATGATTATAATTTATTTAAATTTATCCAATAAATAATAATTCTATAATTAATGATATTTTTTTATTAAAAAATTCTCTTATAAAAACATTATGTTTCATTAATCATTTATTGATTTTATTTTTTATTTATAATAATAATATATCATTAAATAAATTAATATTATAAAATATTATTTATAATATTCATATAATATGTTACATCTTATTTTTTTGGTGTTTCATGTGGATTAAGCTATATAACATTGATAAATATATTATTTCCATTATTTTTCAAGGGTCCTTAAATGATTTAATTCCCACCGATTACCAATTTGAGATTAATTACATCATTTTTTAATTTTGTAGAAGTTTTGAAATTAAATTTAAAATTATATTAATTATGGATTGTTTACAATATTATATAACTTATGTACTTCAGGCATAAAATTGTCCTTATTGATTAAGGATAAGTAATTTGTTTTTTTGGGGTTACTTTGTGTTTGGGATTGAACATATTCAACAGGTCGAAGTAATAAATTGATAGTTTTTTGGCCCAAACAAAAAAATTAAATTTGTAAGTTGAATGGCCTGATAAAATTTACCAACTATTAGTAAATAATGATTAATTTGACTTATAGACCTCCAAAAGAGGTGATCCAACATGAGAGGAAAGAGGATTCGAAGGATCTCATTCTAATTACATATCCTAGTGAAATATTTTCATTTTAATAGATGATGAATTCAACAAATTGTAGGGTGATTAATATTCAATTCAAAGTGAAAAATTTAACATTAATCATTTAATAATATACTTCTTACCACATATTTAAATTTCCAGAAATGTTGAAGGGATAAATGCTAACTATATAAAAAACTATTAAGATAAAATAGTATAATAATTTGGAAATTCTCAAGGCCAAATGTTCTCACTCTTTCAAATTAATGTTTCTATATGGAAAACTACCACACCCTTTTAAATTTATAATTCCATTTCCACATTATTTCAATGGATGGTTGGAGTGAGGTAGTTTTATTTGACATAGAGGATCTTCTAGAGAAGGGTATTTCTAATAAACTAATCAATTCTTTGAGAGTCTCAACCCCAAATGGTCTCGATTAGTGGATTCCCAAGGATACCCCTCTTTTTTGAGCTTCATATTTTTAGTGTTATCTTTTTTAATTATATATAGATACGTTTTCATCAATGAAGATGTATCATTTCATTATTGATTACTTGTTCGTCTAAATTATTCCTTAATATTTTTCTTTTTATTAATTGCAACATTTATGCTTTTATCAAAGGTATGTGCCCTTAATGTTTTGTAACAATTCTATAAAGGACCATAAAACGATGCATAAAATGTTCAAGGGGATTTCAGGGGAGTTCTAGGTTCATTCAAATCTTGTAGGATGAATAGAAAAGAAATAATAGGTAGCATGGTTAACAGAAATTGTCCTTCTAAGAATAAAAATTCTTTGAAAACATTACGACTAAAGGAAGTGGAAAAAATGGGGTCTCATAGGTTTTCAACATCCATGGAAACCCAGACACATGGTTGTGATACCCATTTGTAGATTTTAGAAACTGGGTTTTCTATGTTAGTCAAACTATGTTCCTAACCATGTGATATGCCTCTTAAAATAGTGAATAGAACACATTCAGATCATGGTTTGGCCACCCATATGGCCAAACTGTGTGAAATGTTTTTGTTGATGAAATTTAATGTTCTACATCCTTTGATGATTATAATCCCTATTTATCTTTTCATTTTATAATCCAATGGTTTTCTCATCCCTCATTCATGTGTGAGATATCAACCCCACCCCCCTTCATAGGGGTTTATTCAATCTCACAAAAATAAAGTCTTAATTTCTCACCACCTTAGAAATTGGATCAATATTAGTATGCTTAATATTCTTATCCAATAAATTTCATTTTTTATATTCCATTGGATGCACTATTTTTGTGTGATAGATATTTCTCTATCTTCAAGGAGTTTTAAAATTCCATTAATTTCTTCCATTCTAGGGCATGTCATTCCGGAACAACGATAATATTGAGTAGTACTACCTCTAGGTAGGTGTTCTAGGTCTAGTGTGTTCATTTCGTCATATATTAAATATTATTACATTGTGACACTCACCAGAACATTCCAGTGATACTTCAGATTAAGATAATAAATTCATTTAAATGGTCTGTGTGTCAATTGTCATCATATCATGTAGAAAAACCCATTCATGGGGTTTTCACCTTGATGTTGTCCAATAGTTTGGTTATTCCCACATTAATGGATGGTTTCCCCTACAATAAATTGTAAAATTTCTATGAGTAGGTTGAAAATAACTTAACTTCCCCCTATTATAATTTTAATTTGGATAAAGTTATGTCAATGAGATTATTCCTTGAGATTTATTACCGAAAACGTATATATAAACTATTATACATAATGGTTCTCATATCAATACATATTCCTAATAATTTTTTCATGTTGGATAATTTTCATTTCATTATAACATATTTCATTACGTTACATAAAGTTTATTACAATGCCTTGGGGTTATTCTTGTAATCCATTTCTTATGCTTATTTAATACTTCAACATGATAATTCCTTCGATCCATGAGGTTTCTATTATTCTTAATAAAATATTCCATTTTTAATGGTTTTAATTTAATCCTTTGGATACCTCATCATCATATGATCTATAAATTTTTTTAATGACATGTGGATAGACATTCAATGCATTGTGATTTCCCTTGCTTGATATGGATATCCTACAAGGATCTGGGAGTGGACATGGGTCTCGATTTGAGGATTCCCTGGATGGATTTTCATTATTGGGTGGATCTATTTGATGCATCGGGAGCAGTACATTTTCTTATTTGGTTACATGATCTATGTGAATTTTTACATATACTTGTTAGCGAGTTTTGTTCTCTAGGAAGAAAATGGATCATCGACCCATTTTCAGAATTGAAACGCTATTCCACAGGTGATACCCAATCCCCTGTGGCAGTTTCCTGATACAGACATAGAATCACTATATCATAAATTATACAAGGGACACAGTATGTTTTTTCTTAAAATGAATTAGATGCATTGGTTTAATCAGAGGGACTTATAGAAACACTTAGTATCCTTTTTGGATCCCCGTGGATGGGATCAGGACTCCTCTAATGGATTTTATGGATTGATTTATTTCTTGTTCCCTTATGATGTATTTATTTCAACTCTGCAAAAACTAATATGGTGACATTGATATGTGAAATCCCTGATAAACCAAAATTTTGGGGTATTCATTCAATTTGGGTGACTCATTTGTATTTGAACGTTTTTATATAATGATTTTCTTGGGTACCTCATTCAGACATCCATCTTCGGATAAAGCATGTGATATAGGATAGGGGTCCATTTCGAAACCCAGAACGAGTTGTTGTTACATTATTTTATTATTTCCCTACATTGGTTTTTATTATGGCATGTTATCAGTTATTTAATTCATGAAATTGATAGGCCTAGTCACCATGGGCACTGACCAACTGAGATTGTATATCACATGCTCTTCAAGACCCCTTCGAATCAATAAGATTTTTTGATCATAGTAATGGATAAATAGAAACGTGAATCTTACAATGATTGACTGATTCCCAACATTAGGATGGAGATTTGTTGAAGATGACCAAGCATATGCTCAAGATTTTTGTAGTAGTAGTTTATATTTATTTGAAACATTTGTAATCATGTGGTATATTATTGTATACCCTGCCCCTACATAGTCATTTTTGGATAACACATTATCATGATCATTATATTGTATCATTTATTATATATCGTATTCTAGTTTTTAGCTTCACTTACGTGAGTAATTAATATTGTTATGTTATTTTCACTACTTTTTGTTTCCCCTTCAAGAATTCACTATTTATTTTATATAATTTACAATTGTATATACACTTATCCAAGATAGAATAGCCTCTACTAATACACTCCCTAAACCCTCACTACTAGTCAATAGCATCGTATGTTCGGGGATGAGAGGCTGAGGACTTGTGGACCTCTATCTCGAGGAACTATTAAGTTGAATCTAGGGCTGGATGCTATAGAGTGTTATAATATAACTTTTGTCTTTTTTATTACTCTTTGGGTTAAGACATGGGTCTTGGACATACGAATTTTTAATTGATCCAATTCATGGAGTTACCAATCCCATGTATTGGGGAAACACAAATTACATAGTATGGGAAATTATAGTTATTTATTTTGCCATTTATAGTTGATACGAATTCATAGTTGGGTGAAACACTTGTCTTATGGTGTTATTAGTGATGATATGATTGAAATTATTATTTTTATTATGTAACTTAATAAGATGAGTGGATATTTAAATCATGCATCATACTAGTAACTATATAAATTTAAATTTCCTACATTATTCCACACCATGTCTATATTCAAATAGCATTTTTAGTTTTCTTGTGGTTGAAATTCTACCTTGGTTATTGATCCTTGTAGTGACTATTTTATTCTATTAATAAGAATGTTTCAACATGACATGTATTAGTGTGTTATAAATTGAATTAATTGAACACCAAATTTCAATTTATAAGGTGTATGAGTCATTAAAACTTGGACGGGTGATATTCCTCATTCAATCGTTTTAAGAGAATTGAAATAAATAATTCCTTAAAATGAGTACTGACATTAAAATTTAATGGTCAGCTTATATAAGAATTGTGATACATTGACCATGCCCCATCTTTGGTTATGGGTTGTAGGTTGTATCTGATGTGTTCTTTATGTGGCCCTTTCATTCCTTGACATGGCTCCTGGAGCACGATGACAATTGTGTTTTCTTTTTAAGAGTCCTTTTATCTACTAATATTTATTGTTTTATTAATCTTTTTTATTATCTCTTATAAAATACTCTATTATGAGTGATGTTAGATATTTGATTACAATTCAAACTTGAAATTATCATGTTCTATTCCAGGAAAGTAGGGATGAGTGTACTTCAAATGAGGTGGTCTTAGAGCCAGTATTTATATCTCATGTAGTTCCATGTGAGGCACCTATTAGTGGTCATATTTTATTTACTATTTTATTATTTCTGGAAATATTCCTTAGGTTTTTGTACACCTTTCTAGGTGTTCTATGGCATACCTCAACTACATCATAGCTGACTCAGAACTTCAAGTAGTAGTATCCTCCAAAAATATCAGGGGATGGTGGACCTAATGGTTCAAAGTCATTGCTAAATGACATAATATCCATCTTTTCCAACTTGAGACACCTCCAAATTGGAGGATCAATATTTCTACCTAAATGTTGTGCGATTCTCGCAAATATTGTTGGGACATCAGATCTTTGTTTGGGTTACACCAAGTCTTTGTTTGGGAAGACATCCATATGGATTTCAACAACCACTTATTCCTCCAGACTCTGTGAGATGAAAATTCCAAAAAATTCACGAATCATCATTAGGGAACAATGATCATGCTTTTTTATTTTTCTCTCTTCACAAAGCTCCATCGTTTTACTCTTTTTTTTTGACTGAGGAATAATTGATGAGATTAATGTGTTATGAGCATGCACAAGGCCTTGAAATCTATTCATAGTTGGATATCTTATATCTTTCTACCATTATAATTATATTTAACCATTTTTTTATTATGGAACCTAAAATCAATGAAGATATAAATGGGATCCATGAATGTTTAGTTCAATATAAGGGAGGAAAATTATTTGGCAGTATAAAGCATAGATTCGAGGATGCACATGGGGTTGGTTCCATCTAGGTGCCAAAAATTAACATTATAGTGATTCACATGTGCAGAATTTTATTCCATAAGAATCCTTAGTACATAAGAAATCATTCAGATTTTCGAGCTTATGGCATGATGGGTCACCTTCATCATTTTTCCAATCCATTCCTCTTATCTATTGTGATAGGGGATCTATACCAACACATCCATTAGGTATATGATTTGCGACACCATGTAAGATTGGGAGACAGTATTCTACCGAACGATCAAGCTGAGGTCGTAGTGGTTGTCGTAGAAGAAGTCAGGCCTCAAAGAATCATCATTAATTGTGGTGATCTACTCCAGATACCTAGGTAGCATCTCATGGTTGTGATTAAATCCCTAAATATTTAGTGTAAAATACTCCTACGGAACAGATTCTATGCTAATCTATGTTTATATTTATTATTCTGGAAGCCACTTATTTAGTTTATACAATTGTTTAATGGTTCAGCACAATCTTTCACATATTTTCTGATTGTGGAATGTCATTACATTCAAATTTTGTACTTTTATGTCATCAATTATCATGAAACATCATTAGGGTTATTGATATAGGTAATACATAAATTTTAGTATTTTCCCCATGAAATTGGTGGGCATTAATTTTTTTTTGGATTCACATCATCCTTGAGATGAAAATCTTTGGTGTCTTTCTCAATATGGAAGGGATTATGGCTCATTATTCCCTAGTGGATTACTAACATTATAACGATTCGTTCACATAACCTGAGGGTATCTTGTATATACACAATGGATTATGGCATATCTAGTACAATTAACCTATACACAAGAATACTGGTTAAGGTATAGTGATAACTCAGTTAGTTAGTATCCCTATGAGCGATCATGGAATGCTATTATTATAATTCTCCCATGTTGTTATCATTTATGGGAAGTCTTCCCTAAATATTTCCCCATATTAGCTTCTAGTAGATAAGTTTATTAAACAATATAGCTTGTTCCAGGTGAAGCACAAATGTCCATTTATTCATATAGGATGGAACCAACAAATTTCCAGGAACTCAAAAATAACCATGAAGTCTTAATAGCTATGTGTTTTTTAGGCCCATAACATCATGATGGGGTTCACATTTTATTTTCTCCAATAAAACATATGGTACAATTATATTGTGCATAGATTATATATATTGGAACTATATTATGATGAATAACTATTATGAATTCCCTTTCATAAAAAACTCCTTCTTCAAGATAATTGGAGAAATGTTTATCTCTATGATTGATTTGTGGTGAGGATACCCTGATGTACATGTGAGGACATCAGATATACCTTGTAAAATGTTCCAAAGATGGTACAAATTTTATGAATATCATTTTCCGTCATTCATTCTGAAGAATTTTGTGATATTTTTTATGTCTTTGGATAAACAACTTTTCCACACATACTTTGTTTCCTTTTTAGTGGTCTTCCTGAAAAAAATCATAGTTTATTCATGCATGAGACACAATAGTGAATATCAGCTTTATATATTTTTTAAATACACTAAGGGAGATCCATCTATATATGAAGATAAATCATGGTCACTTTTAGATCAGTAAGGTTCCCTTCTTGGGTCATATAATATTACTGAAATGAATATTGTTTGAGATTGAGAAGTGGATAATTGTGGACTCCTCGGAGAATACCAATAATGTGTTTGACATGTGAGGCTTTTTGGGGATATCTAGATTTTAAATGAGATTAAATCAAAATATATTCCACATAGAATAATCTCTTACATCAATGAGTAATAATTTTTTATGTTCTTGTGGTCCAAAATTTGGGAAATAGATTTTTAGGAGATAAATGGAAGACTCTCCTCAGCATTGATCCTGATTATTTTAGTGCTCAGAATGAGTTATATCATCTACTATGATGCATCAAAAATCAATACTTTTGTAGTTATGATGCAAGATTATTTGTTTGTTGTTTATGGATATCACTAGCTGAGACCTTATGAGAGGAACTATCATTTTCATGACCTCATCATAGATGGAATGGATCATTATCAATACTATTAGAGGATCCCTTTTTTGGAGAGATATTCATTATATAAATGAAGCATAAATGTCTAAAGTTCATCTGAACATAGATAGACATGAATCTGTAGTAGTAGATGTGAGTAGAATACCTTCATTATTATGACATTAATCCAGCTTACACACATATAATGGGTAAATTTTTGGCTGGTGTTCATATATATAACACATAGATGAAAGCCATCTCAAAATTCAGTAGTTAGTGGTAGATGATAGAAATATTTTAGGAGATGTAATTGGAGGTTCATGAAAAAAATGGGAATCCAGTTATATCAGCTCTAGCGGTCACATTCTACCTTATAGAGTGCATGTGGACAAGGTAGAAATCATATTTTTAGGGCCATGATATGAGGGAGGTCATCACAGAAGAGAACATGCCTCCTGTTTTAGTCGTTGATTTTAGTAAAACTCTACTTTTTCTGGTTCATGTATGGTTTCATTATCATATATAGGAAGAAATTTTAAGGGAACAAAATGCCTCAATATGGTAATTCCATCCTACTTCACCGAGTTGTTCCAAGTTATCTAACGTCCGAATTTTTCCCCATGTATAAAGATGCATATAGTGGTTTTCATAAATTATTGATCCATCTATTAGTAGGTGAAGGTAGAGCACTAGTGACCTACAAGACTTCTACAAACCATTCCCATTTTTATGTTGAAGTAGGATTATGCGTTAATGTAATTTCATTTGGGAGTAATAATATTCTCTCCATGAAGCAATGCAGTGTGGGTGACCATCTATAAGATGACTATGGTCATTCACATCCCACCGATTCAGAAGACCTTCTCATTTGATGAGTTTGGATGGATTTAAATTCAAAATACATGGTGAATTCATAGTGTAAATCATTATATCATTTCAGAAGGAGATGCTCAGTTTACTTCCTATTTTTGGAAAGGGTTGTAGAATTCATTGGGTTCACTGGTGCTCTTGACTATAGAATATAGACCCCCGACTGATAGGAATTCCAAAAAGATAATACATGTGTTATATGATATTATTCATGCCAACATCCTTGATTATGGAAGTTCATGGGAGCCACATATTCCTCTAGTTTTTTTTCAAACATTAAGAGATTTAAAGAAATGATTCAGATGGAACTGTATTAGTACATACATGGTAGGAAGTGATATTCACCTCTATGCTGGTTACAGTCAGGGGATGGAGCTTTTCTGGGACATCATTTTGTTCAAGAGACTTCAAAGTAATTTCAACTAAATCAGAATAATTTGTATACAATTTCATCTATAAAGAAGACAAATATTGAAAATTTTCATAGAACTATATAATTTGAGGTGGGACATCAAGTCAGTAATTTTGTACCACCTAGGTTGGCTCATTGAAGAATCCACAGATAGTGAAAGTTATATCATCATTATTTTGGGAATTTAGAGATAGTGAAGAGAGTTAGGTTGGTAGCATATCCTCTTTTGTTACCTCGGAGGTACCACATAATATAAAACATATACTTTGTATATCCACTTTGATAGTATCATCCTACCCTATCTATTTCCTTCGACCATAAAGATGTCGAGCTGGATGTAGATGCATCCTTCGTGAATAATCTATTATGTATCATTGATCGCAGTGTGAAGGTTCTATGAAGAAGGTTAGTTCCATTTTTCAAGGTTATATGGAAGCATGGATTAGAATAAGAAGAGATTTGGGGGAAATAATTATATGTACATATTTCATGGAAAAATAGCTTATCAGATGATGTTTTAACATACTCCAGAAGGGAAAAATAGGGATGAATTTTATTATGTAGGGGAGCTTACAAAATCCCTGCTTTTCTTAAAGATATGGACACTTATGTTTTGGAATAAATTACATAGAAATAACCGAATAAAAATGATTAAAAACTATAATGTGGTTTTGAGGGAGTGTGGTGATCATTCAAATCCTAGATCCCAAAAATGTGAAGAAAGCATGTGGCACACATTTAGTAGAAACTGTGATTCCTAGAACACATAGTTTCCCAATATCGTGCAGCTAAAAATAGTGGATACATAGTGGATGCACAGTTTCCCCGTAATTGTGTTCCCCTAGGAGAATGTCCATCTGACCCATCTATAGATTTTGGATAATGGGTTTTTAATTGTATGTAAAAGGTTTGCCAAACTATGTGAATTTCCATGTGATGTTCCAACTAAATTAGTGATTGGGGCATGTATGGTACACGATTTTCAAAACTGTGTGGAAAAATTATTCATAAATGTTTTTTGGTTGAATTACAAGGTTTACATAATTTAATGTATTTAAGTCCTCCTATTTTCTCCATCTCCTCTACCAGTATTCTATTCCCCCATTTATTCTTGTTCTCTCCCTACTCCCTATAGGTTCCTGTCTTATCAACCTCAAATGAAGTATAAATTTCTAACCATAATAAAAACTAGATCTATCTCAATATTTCCCATCATCCTTCAAAATATATTTCATGGTTTATTTTTCATCAATTATGGTATTTTGGTGTGACATCATTCCCCCTATTTTATGTATTTTCAAAATTCCTTTTATTAATTATATTCAATATCGAATAATGAATCAATAGTTGATTAGTGGAGATCTACTACATCCAGGTTGGTGGTCTAGGATCTTTATGTTTGTTACATAGAATATTAAATTAATCACCAATCTGACACTCATTGGACCATTCTTGTAACACTTCAACTTATGTTAATAATTTAAATAATTTTTTCCTTTTCCTTCCCAGTCACTCTATCTTGAGGGGAATCCTACACATGGGGTTTTCACCATTCATTTTTCCACTACTATGGGTGTTCCCAACACAATTGATGATTTTTATACCATTAAATACCTATATTTACATGTGTCACTTTCCCAAAAATTAAATTCCTATAATTATAATTTTAGTCAAAGTAAACGGTTGGCTTGGATTATGATCCTTTAGCTTTATGCCTCACACATTATGTTTAAATTATCATGACTGATGCTTTACATTGGATTCTATATGCCTCAATTTTATTTACTTATTCTTGTTTTTTGATTAACATTTTTTCATTTCATATTCCATTACTATACATATATGTCATAAAAATGCCTTAGGTTATGCTTGAATTCCATTACTAGTGCTTATTTCATATTAACTAGTGGTCAAGCCATTAGTTCTTAATCAAACATTTAGGGTTAATTTCATATGTCATGATTAATAGTTTGATTTTTATTTTGTGGATATCTGAATAGAATGATATGTTACCATTACTTTTATGACATGTGGATATATATGAAATTAATTTTTATGTGCATTGATCAAATTGGATCACCAGCTACTGTCCATGAGAGAACATCATTCTATATTTAAGGATTATGTGGATGGAATCATCATTTATGGTTCAATATATTTTATGTGTCAAGAGTGATAGTTTTTCTAGTTGTTTAGGAGATATCTTGGCCATTTTACTTGAACTCGTGACAGAATCTAGATCCTTATAAGAGAAACAAAGGATGGGCCCATTGTAAATATGGTTACTCTACTCTATGGGTGACACATGGTCCACTAAGTGAGATACTTGGTACAGACTCGTAGTCACCAATCCTTAAGGGATAAAAGGGACATCGTAAGGTTTAATTCGATAGATATGGAGGTTTTGGTTTTTTCCGATACACATGTAGTGACCCTTAGGATCTAGAATAGATATCCTTGGATGGCCTTGGGACTCCACCAATGGATTGGATTGATTGATTTACTGGTTTTGAAATTGTGTTGTATTTCATTATACTAAGAGAAATCATATATGGTTACATGGAAATGTGACCTCCAAAACAATGAACATGATATGCGACTTATTTTACTTTATGTGACTCATTTTAGTTGGCCTATTTAAATATTGTGACGTGCATAAGTACCTTCTTTAGACATTGTGATTGGGCTGGAGTATGTGGTATTGGATGGGTGTCTATTTTGGGACCTAGAAAAAGTTGTTATTTATTTATTTATTATTCTTCATTGGTTATAATTATTAAACATTTTCAGTTATTTAATTGTCAAAATTGATCATCCAAGTCAAAGTGGGTACTAGCCTACTAATATTGTATCTCACATCCTACTTGGGCTACCCATGGTACCCAAGAATCTTTTAAGATCTCATGTATTCATAATGGTCAGCGTGAATCCTCTAATGCATGACTGATTTACATATTTTCGATGGATAATGGGTGAAGAGGACCGAGTATATTCTTTATATGCTTATAGTAGTAGATTATTTTATTGTTTATTTTGTCATCATGTAGTGTATGCTTATATACAATGAACCTAAAAAGTCTTTTTTATAGCAACGTCTTGATTATAGTTTTATTGTATCTTTTTTTACTCATCTTCAATCATTTATTAACATCATTTTCATGAATTATTATTATTATTGTGATGATTCCACTACTACATGTTTCTCTTTCATTCTTCCTTTATTTAGTTTCTATTATTTTCGGATATGAATACACTAATCGATGGGGGACTAGTCTCCCTTGGGAAATACTATAGGCTCTCATTTCTACTAAGAAGCCTCTATAATTTGTGTACAAGAGAAAAAGGTATTATGGCGCACCCTCATGAGGCACTATCATGTAGAATCTTTGATAAGACACTTCATGAATGTAAATTTATTATTTTAATTGTTTTTTGGTGAAGTTTAAACATTGATTATAGTGTGAGTAATATGTTCTAGTTTCCTGAAAGATATTAATTAATCAAATCACTTTCATAATGGAATTTGACACAAATATTTAAATATAAAATATAGTCTCTACATGATTTTCCGATTTTATATGAGGTCATTATGTATAAATTCAGAAACAATATTGGTGAATTCATCTATGTAAAATGAAAAATAGAGTGTATTTTGGATAAATATATTTCATTAATGTTATTTTTAGTTTATATTTTTCTATTAGTATTTCATGTAATATCATAAATCTAAATTCTGAAATTAATACAATTTAGTTTATTTTTTTATTACCTCTAATACCCTGTATTTTTTATTTAATTTAATAAAAACAAATTAGTAAAGTGGCAGCTTGATGGATACCTCTGAAGCATCCTCATGAGACAACACCCAGGTCACCAATGTCCTAAATTTTAATTTGTAAATTATTGGTTGAGGTATTATTAATACACCCTCATCATTAATTTTATTTCATTTCAAGGGAGGATTCTTATATTTTTTTTATTTTTTTCATTTATAGTATTTTAACCAATAATTTAGAATCATTAAAAAATGGATTTTCATTATTCTTACTCCAACACATGGACTAAATAGAAACAGTTTTATGTGTTTATTAATGAGGATATATGAATATAAAAATTAAAAAAATAATCTTCAAAATCAAATAATATAATTTCACAGTCCAAAAAATGATTTCATGGTAAAAAATGACTTCTTTCCTTAAATGAAATGTTTTTATCATTCAAGAAGTAAGAACAAAAATAAAAACTATTACCAAATTATTAAAAAAATATAAATTAGTACAATATAAAAATAAATCTTAGGAAATTTATAATCTTATTTCAATCACTTTTGATAGTGAATAATCATTTGTGGTTGCTTTTGAAAATTAATTGTTATATAATTATTTAATATTTATTTCAAGAAATTATGATTAATTTATCTATTAATGTGTCATTAAAAAAGTTAATATATTTATAATATTATTACTATGAGTTCTTTGAAAATGAAATTATATGGGAATCCCCACCTTTGTAAATTTAACTTTTAAAGAATTTGTATTAAAAAAAGTCAACAATTAAGAAATACTCAATCCATTCATTTTGTATATTCATTTGGAGGAACATGAGATACAAACTACTTTAATATAACTTATATATACTTCTAAATAGTGTTGGATCTTGAAGAAACACTTTCATAAGTACAAAATACTAATCAAATGTGTCCTTATTAATTTGATAACTAATTTTTAACTATTTCTCACTAGTTAGATTTTATATCTACTTTATTTGAGAGGGATTAGTTTTCATATGACTATGAATTGAAGTATAAAAATTGAAGAAATGAATGTGTTACCAATTGGTAAATACACATGTTTACATTTTTATAGATGTAAATATTTTTTATGAAATATGAAATCCTGTGGAAATATGAAATCGAAGTTAAAAAAATCATAAAATTATATTTTAATAGGATTTGGAGGGAATTTGAACGGGTAAGTTATCAGAAAATTTTCTAATAATCTTTTCCCTATTTCGCAACATCATCGAAAAAATATATTCATTGATACGACCCTAATAAAATATTATTTTAATCTTCTACAATAATTGGGAGGTTAAAATGAATAGATAAATTTCATTTTTATGGTTCACAAGGATGAAAAAAATTCCAACTATAAAAATAGGGATGATAAAATATAAATACTTGACTATGAGAAATTAAATCATAAAATGAACATATGAGTTAAAAAAAAGGATGTTTCTTTCATTTACAAATTTTTGGTCATGTCCTATAATCATGATATTAACATCTCAAATAAACTATGGACAATAGGAATATTGTAGGAAACAATTTTTTCGGAGGATCATCCTTTTTTAATTATGAATTTTCGTATTTCATTTTAATTTTATTATTATAAAATTTTATTTCCCTTTTTTTGATTATTTTTCTAATATATGCGTGTTATTGAAACATTTACATTCAAATTATTATCATTTATATTTTTGAGACCCTTTTCAATGAGAGAATAAATATTTCTCACAATTAGTTACTTAAATGAATGATTAAAACAATTTCTTTCAAGTTCAACACCTAGTAAATTTCATTAAAATAAATTTATTATTTTATATTATCATGTCACATATCGCAATTTTATATTTTTAATATAATCATCCTTGGATTTTTATGATCCTTTTTTGACGTATTCATTAAATAAACAATTTTTTTGGGGGTACTAATATATTATTTGGTATCTATAATTTGATTAATTTATATATATATAACTAAGGGTTCATATATTTGTGTTTTTAACAATTTAGGTATATCTTGTTAATTTAAATCCCCCTTATAAATTGAATTATTTTTATTCCCTCCATCCTTGTACCTTTAAACCGTATATCCCATAGTATCCATGAACAACCAAATAGGTTAGCAACATTAAAATTCATTTTACCTATCCAACCTATATTGGATCTGAAAATACATGACCATATAGAAATTAAGAATCGAGGATGCTCTCCTGTTACATTCTACATAAATTGGCACTATATTGGGTGAAAAAAAATAAAAAACTAGTATGGTGTGTCTCCTTCTAAAAATATTATTCAACTAATATATGTGTCGTTATTTAGATTTCAAGGAGAAAGAATGGTGTCCCTTAATTTTTTGTTTTACTATAAATTCTATTTCATTTTTTAATCATTTGGGCTCAAATGTAATTTTTTGTTATTTTTTAAACCAATGTTAATGAGTGGACCGATCTATAACATGAAATTAGAAATAAATGAATTTTGAATATATTATTTATGATGGTAAAAATAGTGAGAATTAAAGGAAAATACATCCGATTTTATAATCTCATGCCCCATCATACAATATTTAATTTTAAAATATCCTCCCTATGAGGCTTCTCAAACATTCTTGGAATATTATTTACCTTAACCAATTGTCTTGATAGAACTAATCCATTTTACGTTAACCATGATATAGTTTTTTCATTTTAACCTTCATGTTTTATGTAATATTGTTTTATGGATTAAGGATTTTATTTTCCTTTAAAATCACCGTTTTCATAATAAAAATAAGTTTTATTCTATCTTTTATTTCACATTTAATCATTCTTTCCATTATTATATCTGAACATCCAGTTATTTTACCATATTAAAAACCAATTCACACTATAAAACATACTATAGATGCAAAAATACATGATCTAGTTGATCTTCACTATTGAGGGAAGTTATCATCTGGTGTCATACATTGTTTGGGGCTCCATTATGTGATAAAAATCAAATTATAATGATTAATTTTTACTAAAAAAATAATTATAATAAAATAAACAGCTTTCTATAGGTATAAAGGGGAAATAAATATGATCCATTATTGATGATTCATAGAGATTTTTTTTCATTTATAGAGATTTAAAAAAAAATTATTAAGAAATATGAGAAGACCATAGATGGGTAAAAATTAAAGTCATGGAATATTTCATCAAAATGATCCAAACCCTCCTTATTCGGCCTCATAATTTTTGACAATTTAAAACAAAAATATCCAATATAATAAAAAACACTAAAATACCACTTAATAAAAAACATGTCCCTTACTCACATAATTTTCATATTTATAAACTTATCAATCATATGGTGATTCATGTATGATTTTTTATTATATACTCCTTTTTTAAAATCTATATTTTCATGATGAGAGGAAATTGATATGAGGTAATAGTTTTGTGTGAATTGGATGGAAAATGTAGTGAAAAGGATTGAATGACAAATTTATATAACCTTAAATCATATATTTCAATAATCAATGATTCTATTTTCTTCTTGGTGACAACTTAGTTTATCTTGGGGAGTTGTATATTCAATTTTCCATTGATTTATTTTTAATTTTACATGTCAATAATTCGATTTTTTGTGTATTGGGAAATTGATAGAGATAATATTTCTCTTATTCTTCAACTTTATTTACATAATTTAATCACTATATATTTAACTAATTTAGTTTAATTTCATCATTTTTAGTATTTTAGGGATTTTTTGTGATTAAATTTAAAGATTTATTAATTTGGTAATTATAACTATTTTCTATCACTAATATATATATATTTTTTTGAAATTTTAAATATTGATTCAATTTGAGTAAGTAGTTATTTTATAAGATTAATTTTTTAAACATATTAAAATTCTTACACTAAATGAAGTGTTGAATTGATTATTTTTATCCCAAAAAATAACTTAAAATTGTTCATTTAATGGACAGATAGAATTTTCATACATTCAATAAATAAATTAAATCCCATGTTACACCTTTCTAAATGTTGTAATTATGGATAGATATGAATCATAACCATAATAATATAATTACAACTGAAAAATGAATAAATTATCTCATATTGTTATTTTATTAATGCACTATGGTTGATGAAGATGAAGTGACTATTAACATATAAAATATAAAATTTAATAGTTATAGAATATCTATTTCACAAAATGAAAATTTCCAGATTTTTGGAACATATAAAGAAAACTAAATTAATTGGAGATCTATTATGCCACCCAATAGAAAATAAATGGTTATTGGGGAAGATATTTTCCAATATTTCGATGTAACATTTATAGAGGTAAATCTACTACACCCTTTTCAACCTATATTTTAATATCCATAGTATATCAATATAGGTGGGAGTGAGGGAGTGGGATATTATAGAATGTATATTAAATAGAATAATATTTATAATGAATTAAAATTACATTGGGGATAATCCAAAACTGTTTGTGGATGGTGTAATCCGAAAGATACTATTTCTTTTAATGTTTATAATTTTTATTGTTATCTATTTTATTTCTCAATAATATTTTCTCAATGAATCAATAGTATCATATTATTTCAAGAATTAAAATTCCTATAAATTATGCCTTATTTCATGTGCTTATGAAGGTAATGTGGTTACTCTAACAATTTATATTTCTTTGGTGACATCTCACCTTTGAGAACATTGTGTTTAATATTTTTTTGGAAACATATTGGTCTTTGGATTATTATATCACTATCATAAAAGTATCTTATCCAGTATTTGAGGTCCCAATATGGTGTCCGGGTATTCTCTGTGTATGATTTGAGGTCATTCAGTAGACATTGAGAATACTATTTTTTAAATTAACTTATATAAAATGATAATGTGAGTGTATGAATGGAAAAACATTTCCACTTCTATTGTCTATAGACTATTATTTTTTATTATTCATTCTTGTATCATATTAGATTTAATTTAGAATCTTAACAATATTTTGTTTAATTTTAGTTTTTTATCTACTCAAATATCAAAACATTATGTATGATGACACAATGATTTCATATATGGATATTACTTATTTTTTAATTAATATGTATTACATTACATGAACACAATACTATGGATGATAACAATTTAGGGCCTTTCAGAAAAAATATTTCATTCATCAATATTTTTCAAATATAATAAATATATCTAATAAATATCATCCCTTTAATTACTCCATCTTAAAATACATTCTCTATAACATATTGAATGGAAAAATAATAACAGTTGATCTCAGACAATTAATAAGGGTAAACATGGAAGATATAAAGTTTTTTATCTTCAAGAAGTATAGGATAAGGATATAGATATGTGACCCAGATCATAACATAAAAATATCATACCCAACCTTACTTTGGAAATAATCTATAGTCCTGAAAAAAAAATTAACAATTAAATATACATGAATCATATGAATGAAAATTCATCGTAACTATATGATGAAACATAATTTCATATCATAACTGTGTGTGGAATAACCATATGAATGGAAACAAATTTTTCTTTCATTGTTAACAACCAAGAGTCTCAGATTAAGTACATCATCATTCCTCCCATCATGGATCAGGAACATCAAAATGTTTCCACTAACAGATCAAACACATTGAATTTATTCATATCATGGATAGACCACATTGACTTGTTTTTTGTAGCTAACTCATGAGATAAAATTTATTTCATAATCAGTCAAAGTGATATATATGTCCCTCCAATCACATAATGAATAATATAAATATGTTTTCAACAACAACATAAATCATTCACCATATTAGAACCCATGTAATTAAATGTGTTTCATAAAAACATCATTATAACATAATCTATGGGAAAATAGGTTTCATAATAATAATTCCACAAAAATCCTCAACCATTCACAAAATTAATAATAATTGTATCATAGGGTCAAATAAATGGTAAATAAAAACTAATAAATAAAATATATTCTTAGAAGGAAAAATGTTTTTAAATATTAATTGAAAAAAAATATTTGGGAAAATATCCTTTCCTTTATGAAATCATTTTTTAATGTGATGTGAATTTATAAAGTATATAATTTTATTTGGAAATAATCATTTAAAATTGTAATGTATGATATATGAATTTAAGGATAATAGGTGGGGGTAATGTAATATCATTCCAATTGAGTTAAAAAACATTCCTTTTCTATATATTTCAATAAGAATTCACAGAGAGCCTTTTTTAGAAAATGAAAAAATATACAGCATATTTTTTATAAAATATTTCAACCATTAAAAAGTGATAAATCATTTATTTAGAATAATACAGTTTCTAAGAATATAACTATATTTCATATATAATATCAAGAAAACAAAAATGAAGAATTATAAAAATTGGAATGAATTATATATATATATATATTATTAAAATAATCCAAGAGTATTTATTTGTTAATTTCATTGGTATAAAACACAATTTTACATATTTAAATAGTTTTTCAAAAAAAATTACTTTAATTATCAAACAGGTAATATATATAAACCGTAAGTTCATAATTAATTTAATTATATGCATACAATACTTGAAAATATATAGGGAATAATTTAATTTTTTAATAATTAAATTAATAAAATAACCTTTTATATAAGGTAAATTTTGCATATAATGCTAGGTAATTTTTTGTTTCATGTTGATCAGGATTGACAAGGTATATCATTAAGTACAAGATATAAAAGAAATTAGATTGTTTGCAAATTTTTATTTCATAACTATATCTTGTATTTAAATATAGTTTTATTTTAGAAAATTAAATTACTATTGTTAAAATTTGATATAATAGTCTTTATCCTCCTTGTGATACACACTAGTTATCACCACTATGAACCATTTAGTTTTTTAACTGGTTTTGGAATTTATAGGATTTGATCCACTAAATTTAGGTATTTAAAAAAATTATTTTCAATGCGACCACTCTCATTTCGAGCCTAATTATCAAATATTTTCAGACAATAGTAATGCTATCTTTTTAATATCATAATTTCACAAGCATTTTTCACAATCCAAAAAACATTTATCATGATAAAAAATTATGATTCAATGATTCATGAAAACAATTTGGATCTTCAAAAAAAGTATTTTTTGATTATATATGTTGAAAAAAATTAAATTCTATTAACAACATTAAAAGTGAAAATTTAATTAAAATCTAAAAAACATAGATCATGAAGTGGAATTTCTTATTTCATTCACTTTTGATATTTAAGAAACATTTGTGGATGTTTTTTTTTATAAATTGAAATCATAATTTTGAAATTAAATGATAAATTTATAACTGATTTGACATTTAATGTGTCTTAATGAAATAAAAAGGAAATGAAAAATAATTAAGATTACTTGGTTTTAAATAATATTCAATGCATATAAATACATTTTGAAAGTTATTATTTATTGCCTTTGTTTTGAATATTGGTCATAGAGGAAGAAATGTTATAACCATTATTTTTTATGAAAATTAGTAGAAAAAATATATGCTGCATAATTTCAGTATAACATTCTTCCACTGCTAAAATATTATAGGTAATGTAAAAACACAAGTGTAATTCAAACATTTTCATCATCATTTGAGTGATTTTTTTGAAAATTAATTTTTATCTATTTCTTACTATACAGATTCTATCCCAACTTCAATTTAGTGGACTGATTTATTTTATAAGGGAAATATAATGGTTAAAATTGAAGAACGAATTTTTTTGCGAATTTAAGAAGTAAAATTGGTAAAATAAGGATTGAGGTACCGAGATATTTTTAATAGATGAAGACAAATTTCACGATGAATTTGAATTTGAACCACATACTGGAATTAAATTTCAAAAACCAATAGAGGTCATTTTTATAGATAATTATTTGGTAATTAATACATATATATTTAACCATTCTCTATACATCATTGGAAAAAAATCAAATTTTAAATGAAAATGAAATATAATTCTGAGAGCTTATAAAACCATGTATAGATGAAAATTACTACCGAAATTTCATTTATTTTTTACCCTAAGAATAATCATTACCCACCTTTATATTGGGGTTGACATTCTAGATGTTCCTAACCATGGGAAGTGAAATTATTTGACCCACTAGGGTTTTCAATACAAGGTCCTTTTATATTATTTTTTTCATTCATTCACTACTTTCAATAATTATTTATTCTTTATTTCTACTTCTCCTATTTGTTTATATGTTTCTTATTTTATAGGGATATCTCAAGGATGCCCCTTTATAATAAAATCCATGTTGTTCATTTTCTATAACACTTGTGTTTTTTCAAGACACATTTCAATGATTTTAACATCTTCTATGAACATTGAACAATGGAAATATTTTTAAAAAATATGTGTGGGGAAAGTCCATCTTTTTTATATTAGGGTTTTCTATATTTTCATTTCTTTTTTGGGTTTTTAATTTTTTTATTTAGTAATTTTTTAAATATTCACTTATTGGAAAATTTTGAGCTGAAATTATTGTCCTTTTTATTTTTAAAATCCATATAAATGTTTTAAACAATTTTCCCAAAGAAATTGAATATATATGAAAATAGAAAATTCCATCGTTTTATTTTAAAAACTATCATAATTTCATGAAAATAACTCGTAATTTTTATTCTCAAGAAAAATCTCACTATCATAATTTTTAATATCACCTTCATGTGAGGATTCAAAAACATTGTTAACATATTCTGTACATTCATATCATTTCTGTAGAGATCCAATAAATGTTTCATTTAATAAAAATTTGGTTTATTTTTATCAAGATATGATGGTTATGAAATTTTTTTTGAATTATTATGTAATTTAATATCCACCTTTTGAAAACAATAATTTATATTTGGGCATTCTCTATACATTTAATACTTTTAACCCTTATTATATTTAAAATACTATTTGGTTATCCATTTTACATACTAATTTCCTCTATATTACACACTCTAGAATTGAAAATTCCTACCCTTATTGATCTTATGTGAGGTGGGGGAAGCATCCTCTTGGTGTTATGAATAATTTTTTTTCTATTTTCTATGAAAAATAAAAATTTTAAGAGATTTTTCAACTACAAATAAAATTTTATGCTGAATATGATTATATCCTAATGAATTCAAGATGAATGAATGTTGTGCCTTTATTTTTTAATTATTGGTTTTATTTCTATTAATTTCATATTATTTTTAAATTATTGTGTTCATTTTTAACATCTGAATTGAAACTATTATCATTTTCATCTTGGAAACCCTTGGTAATGAGTGAATAAATATATCTAATTAAATTGAACACAAATGAATTAGGAAAATGACATTGTTTCAATTTCAAATCATAGAGAATTTTCTGACATAATTTATGTTTTTTAATATTATTCCACATTTCATTTTATGTTATTAATATCAAATTAAAAATCAGACTCTCAACCATTTTTGACATATTATTTAGATTCACCACATATATTGACTGTGCTATTCCATTTATGCATTAAAACAAATGAGGTTAAATTTTTTTCAAAAGTTAAGTGTCGAGGTACTTGTCTTTTGAAATGTTGAACAATTTAAATGTATTTAAAATCTACATATTTTAGGATAGTAATTGTTATTTTGTACATCAATATACATTTAATAATTTTAACCCTTATTATCCCTGAAATTATACTACGGTTAACCACCTCACCAGCCATTTTTCCATATCCAATTTCTGTGAATGTAAAAAATTAATGATCTAGTTCAACATAAATATTAGGGGTATCTATCTTATGGTTTTCTAAATAATTTGGTGCTATTTTTTATGAAAAGTTAAATTATAATGGTAAATGGTTGGTTCTAAAAAATAATCTTTTAAACATTGTGAATTTTAGTAGATTCTATGGAGATTGAAATATGATACATTTTGAATCCATCAAAAAGAAAATATTTTTGCTCTATCCTGGTGTTATAAAATAAATTACATATACAAATAAGGGAGACAACATTGATGAGTGAAAATTATAATCATGTAGTTTTTCACCAAAAGTGACAAAACCTCATTATTCACCCATGTAATTTTTGAAATATAAAACCTATCTACTGAAATACATTGATCATCCATTAAATTTTCTTCATGATAATCACATTTTATTAACTAAAATATGTTTTAGATGTATAAATTTACCAATCCTATATTGATTCATTCAAGTGTTTTCCTGGAAAGGGCCTTATTGAAAATATATATTTGCGTGATGAGAGAAAATCATTTGGATGTATTATTTTTTTCTGCATGTGAGGTGAAAATAAGTAAAATTAGAATAAGTGATATTAATAGAGAACCTTACATGATTAATATAATGAATGACTTATATTTAGAGTTTCTTTTTTGTATCATGGTGTATCTCATAGATATTTTTTTTCAATTTTACTTGATTTGAAAAGAATGCTTGCATATTTAGGGTACCATAGCTATGTGAGGTAGAATTGATAAGGATAATATTTCCAATATTTTTATTTTGTATTTAAATTATTTTATATATATAATAATAATCCATTTAAGTTCAATTTCAAATTTAAAATATAATTTAGCGATTTCAAGAAGAAAAAATACAAAAATTAAGTAATTATATAATTTCTACTATGTTATATAACTTTCATATTTCACAAATAACATATTCTATATTGATCTATATTGTGTAATAATTTATTTATTAGCTTCCTCAATTCTTCGTATTCAACATATTCAACTTGGTCATAAAATGAATTAGACATTTTGGGATTTAAACAAATTAATTTAGAAGTGAATTGTGAGAGAGAATTTTCCTATCTTTGAAAATAAAGAATAACTCTTGATAAGAACCAACAAATGGGGTTATTATAGATGATCATTAAAGTGGAATATTAATAGTAAGTTATCATTATATATAATGGGGAAATTATCTCACTAAGGAAACTTATGAATAAACCTATGTGGATATAGATTAAGAGTAAATTCGTGTAGATGAAGTTCAATTTAATATTTTTGGAAACATATTTTCACAACATGTCCAAAATTAACTAAATTATAATGCAATAAGTCAAAATAAAATACAAAAAAATGTTATGAATAAACCCAATATAAATTTCCATTTTTATGGGGAGAAATATTCACAAATATTCCATCTAATGAATCTATAGGAAAATATCTGACACACACACTCTATATATTTTCTTATCCATATTATTTAAATGGATTGTTTGAATGTTAGAGTATTATATGATGGAAAATATGAGTTCTAAAAAATTAATCTATCGTTGAATTTATAAACATCAATTCTTCATGGGTGATGAAATACCTGTTATACGCCTCCCTTTTGAGTTTTTTTCTCTCCACTCTCATCATTCGTATTTCCCTATAAAAAGTTTTCCATGAATAAGGAGGTTCCTTTTCTTTCATGAATCAACATAATTTTAATCTTTTATGTATTTATATTTATCTTATCAATGTAAATTCATTACAATTTTTACTTATATTTCATTGGTGACGTACCACCTCTAAAGAGATTTATTTTAATCTATTTTAGTTTCCCAAGTGTCTTCAAGTAATCGAATAACATTAATAATTTGACCATTAACCATATTTTAGGTATAAATATGGTTTATTCATAATATGTTATTTATTACTATAATTAGGTATGTATATATTATAGAATATATTTAGTAAATGCATCTATATAAAATGATAAAATGGGTGTCTGAAAGATGAAACTTATCTACTACAGTGATCTTTATTCATTTTTTTTCTTCCACTCATTTTCCCGACCTCTAATCTCTATTTCTAATCATAATATGTTTTTGATTAACTTATCATTTTCCCTCCTCTAATAGAAAAACAATTAGCTTTAATTTATTACAACAATTATCAATTTTTTTGTTTGATATCATAATCTATAACCTCTAAATGAAACAAACTCATGGTAACCACAATGATACATTCTAATGGGGTAATTATTGACTAAGGTACCATGATAAAACCAACAACATAAAACATACTATTCATTTTGATAAAATATATTCCATATTCTCATGGAGTTTCCTTCACTTACCTTAATTAAATAACATCCTCTCAATTTTAATAACGCATCACTAAAGTATATCGCTATGGGATCTATAAGAAAATAAAGAGATATCATCCCCTGAGATAGCCACCTCACTAGCCTCCAAAATATGGGAATACTATTTAACCAAAATATTCTTCCTTAGTTTTTCTTAGTCACAAAAAATTTCACATTATCTGTTTTATGATCCAATTTCCATAAAAATACTAAAACCAAAAGGTCACATTCATATATAATATTCTTGAGTAAATGATAACATGAATATTAAAACTCAATCATAAGATGAATTCCCTAATGAACACATCATTTCAACATATAAAACATTCATTTCAATTTTATTATTATAATATCATCCCAAATATCTATTAGTTTAACCTTAATTTTTCATTATTATATCTCATCTAGAATTACTATCCAAATGCATCCCAAAATTATTAAATTTTTTAATACTTCATGATTACACATAAACACAATGTGGTCCACCAAATCACATCTCCCAGAAGTGTCTATCCATTTTTTATCCTTAATCCCGAAATTCATGCACCATATTTTTGATTGAGTGGATAATAAATAATCATTTTTCATGGTTATTACCAATTTTTTCATATTCACCACATTGGAATCCAAATTCAAGAATTGAAAGAATGATTAAATTTCTCAAATAACTATTAAATATCTACATTAAATAAATCAAGTAATTTTATCCTAAATTATGTTTTATCTATATTATTTTCATGATAGTTTGTTCTTCCAAATCTCCAAAATTACTACAAAAATCCTCAAAGTCCAAATTTAATCATTATTTTTTAAAAAAGTTAACAAAAAATATAAACTAATCTATTTTGTCATACAATTATGATACTCTTATCAATACAACTCACACATTTTAAAAAATCCCAATAGTGGATGGTTTAGTGTATTTTTGGACCATATATATATGAACCTTATTCTAAATAACACTTTAAAATTTCTCTTTCATCAAATAATAGTAGAATTCCATACATAATTCCCATGGTCAACACATATATTGATAACAAAGGTAATTTTAAAATAATGAAATGTGTGTGCTCATACACTCATTAATGGAAACTCCATAAATGTTTCATCAATTGTTTTATCATAATAATAATATAAAACCTCAGAAGGGGAGTTATATATATTTATAGTAAATGATGAAAAATAAGAGTTAACTTAATTCATGATAGATAGAAATGTAATATCAAATGAACAATCATATATTTCATAAAAAAGAATGGACACATGGGATATTAAACATAATCCATTTATCATAACATATGAATATAAAAAAGCATTCGACATGCGTATGTGAATATGAATTCATAATTACTTTAACATAGATAACTGAACCATGTTCATAATCAATATTGTGAATGTAGATAGTATGTATTACTTTCATGATTAATTATGTGGTCATAGATAATCTAAATCGTGTTCACACTCATTCTTAAGAATGTGTCTAATCTAAATCATGTTCATGCTAACGTTTTTGAAAGGATATCATATTCATCACGTTCACACTCATTCTGGTTAACAAATCTATTTAAAATCATTTTTTTGGTCAATATAATTATCTCATGAGGAATATATTATTATCCAAAACATTAATGTGTCATATTTCCTCCCAAACTTCAAATATTTAGACATATGTGATCCTGTTCAAATCAATCATTTTTCAAAATATAAAGAACCCATGGAAAGAAAAATAAGCTTTATATCCATTATGAATGATATTTCCGAAATATTTTCCATGAATGTAAATTGTAGATATTGAAAATTAAATAATCCCAAATGAGTGTTTAACAGAAAATATAGTGATTGATTCATGAAAAATTTCTTACTAAGAAATAAATTAGTTAGAGATAAATAGAATAATGTATGTGACATTGTAAAAGTGGTTTTTAAAAAACCATTTACATTGGTATAAATGATTAAATTACAGTCCCATTGAAACAAATATTTTTAAATGGTCACTTTAGTGAATTTGGAAAGATAACATAATCAAAATGAAAATTTAATTAAAATATTGACAATGTTTCCCTTAAAAATATTAATATTTCAACAAAGTGATGTGAATAAAATATGAAAACATATACTTTTTTTAAGGTATATTTAACTATGGATCCTAGAAAACGTGACAATTATTTCAAATGGTGGAATAAATATTTTGTAAAAAAATTACTTTTAAAAATTGACGATAATAAGATACTCGTTAAAAAAATACTTTTTTTTGAAACAAAATTTATATATATATATGAAAATATTGACTTGTAGAGAATATAAAACAATTTTTAAGATTTTTAAAATCCTTTTTTAGGAATCACATTGTTAATAGAGTATTAAACAACCACCAAAAAAGTGTTTAATGCTCTTATGAAGGTCTCCTGAGATAACTCATATGTAGTTTCCGAATGATATGGGATAAAATTTGATGGAAAGTAAAAAATTTAAAATGATATGAAGCTATCAATAAAGTGGATGAGTATTATCCAGAACAATGATATATTTATGGTGATGAAATATATTATTGAGAAATATTTGAATTATAAATTCATTTTCATATAGGATATGAATATGTAACCTAAAATTAAATCATATAATTTGGGTAAACAATTATATAAGAATGGTGTTCAGGAAAAATAATTTTAACTCGATAAATGGAGTTTAGTTAGTAAATTCCTATAAAACATTAGTATCAATTGAATTAAAATTAACTTATATAAGGAAAATGATTTGGTTCTTAGATACCCTATAAATATATCAATATTTTATAATAATTTCCATAGGAGTTAATCAAACCATAATAGGGTTATGATTTGTGTAGCGTCTAAACTTGACCCACTATTGTGGATCAGGTGAGTGGTTATACTATAATTTAGTGCCATTCCTCATACTACAATGGTTAAATATAAATTCAATGTGTTTAAAAATAAATTTATTAGTGGTTATATTTAACATATTTTATTTATAGACATAACCATCATCTAATAAATCATAAAATACTATGTCTACTAATGGTATTATTTACAAAAACCCATAATGTGAAAAATATCAAGGGGTTACATCATAGTATAAAGTTTAATTAATAATAATATTACTCTGATTTGGTAAATAAATTAGTCACTGATTTGTAACTACTCTAGACTATGAGACGAACCACCCAAAAGATTTATCTTGCCTATCTATGAAGGAAACAACATGAATCTCTACAAGAGAAGTAAAAAATCTTCTCATTTCTTGTATAATGGAAAATAAAAATAGTATACACATAATAGTGCATATACAGGGGGAGAATAATCATATATATAATTACACCCCCCAAATAATTTACATTTACCCTATGCCACTATATACAAAAAGAGGTTATCTCATAGGTTTTTAAAATAAATTCATAATATATCAACAACAATTAAATATATTTCAAAATTATATAATAATGAATATGAAATAATTTTATAAAAGTAATATAAAAAATGATTTTAATCCTTTCAATAATTAATACAATTTATAATTTTCAATTTCAGAATATACTTCACATGTTTTCACACTCGTACACCTATGTGATAGAATGAATTGGACCTCCATATATTCACTAGTTGTGTGTCATGTTTTCACCAATTCATTGTTTGATGTCCTAATTTGATGGTGGTATATCTGATTATATCCCAATCCCATGATTCCCTACATGAAAGTTGTACTTACATCCATATTCTATCCAATAATCACATGAACAAAAAAACCCAGTAATGCTAAAAACATATGTTAAAACCATAATTATTTGAAACAATATTTAATCAATTTTTCAATAACATTATGGGTTACATAGAAAACCTAGATTTTAAAAACCAAGGATTCTTAAGTGATTTCATACACAAATATAAGTAGAAATATGGAAATCCCACACACATATAGAATGTTTTACTTAATAACTCGGCCATTAATCTCCATATTTATGATTTTTATTTTATTCTTAAAATGGACCATAAGAAGAGAGAATTATTAAATGTTCTATCAAATATTCCTGGGACTATAATCCCTAATCATGAGTTCTATTTAAGAATAAATAATGTGGAAATCTAGAAAAAAGGGATGTCTATAGTTCTTACCATTAATACTAATGGCCAATTTTTGATGATTCAACAAAAATATCTTCTGGAGTTGAAATTTAACAAAATAACTCCTAAAACAATGATAGGGTTTGAGATACAATGATAATGGAGATGATATAATAGTTTTTAAGTAAGATATTGGTTAAAAATATAATTTTTTTTTGTAAGATTTATTTATTATCACACGTTTAGGATGCTTTGTTTGAAAAACCATGCACTAACCATCTGAAACAGCTCTATACAGAAGAACTCCATCTTAAATTGATTTCATAAAGGTTTTTATAACCCATATACCTTCCCAAAACATATATAGTTACCAAAAAACACTATATGAAATTTCTTGGGCACTTGATAATATTTTATTCTAATTGCTCTCAAACCCTTAACCTTCAATAATTATTGAACACCTTATTAAAACATTAATAATAAACCAAATTATTTACATAAACATTCCCTAAATATTAATAAGACATAAATTGTGAAATAACTAAAACTGGTTGTGTAACACTATAATAAACATTGGGATGATTTCCTCAAAAATATAGAATAGGTTCTCAAACAACTCCTAAAAATAATCTCTCATTCCGACATTTCCTCTTGAATATTAACATGATTCCATATTATAAGTACTAAAGGTATACATTTTCCCCATTGTCTTCGTATTTTATATCTAAAATTAAATTATTTATAGGGAAAAATTATTATTCAAGAATAAGAAGGTCTCAAATGGTCAAATAAATTTGATTTTAATGATACATCTTTAGTTGAGAGATATAGAATGAATCATTGACATAAATGAATCATTATTCCAAGGGTAAATGATATACAACATTTTCACACAGTTCAAATCATATCAAATGTTCAAATATAGTATGGTTCAAACATCACATATTTATAATTAATACATAAACCAAGACTTAGTGTCATATTACAAAATAAATTTTTTTCAAAGATAAGGGGACAAGCCCCATAAATTTATTTATAAAAAAGGTCGAAGGGGAGAAATACATAGAAACAGTGTAAAGACATAAATTATTAGAGACCAATCTTTTTCCTCATCTTTTCACAAATTTTGCGCTCTTGGGATCTCATCTCATTCCACATTTTAGTGCTGACACGTCCCTGACCTCTTCCTCCAGAGTAGCGGTCTGAAATCTCCTGACCTCGCGGCAATAGAGTTTCAATGTCTTCATCAGAGCTAGCGGTTTGATCAACTTCCTTTTTCTTCATTTCCTCCTTTATTTGATTTTTCTTTTGGATTCTTGTTCCTGCTTATTTCCACTGACAGTCCTATGCTTTAGTTTTTTCATCATTCCTTGCTGAAACAGGAACCTCCATCCTGGAAATCGGAGAATTAGAAGAAAATCCCCCCGAAGGAGGCATGATTCCATCCCCTGCTGAAGGATCTAAATCTCTTATAACAGGAGAAACAGTAGCAGTATTAGAAGAAGAAATAAAATATTTTAAGGGAGTATCAGTGTGAGAAACATCCCTATATTGTAAAATATACATGTTTTTCATTGAAGTAACAATATTAGAAATCTTCCTTGAAACTTCCCCAACTTGGAGCTCCGAGCATCCTACAATCAGAGACCTCTTATAATCAGATACACAGTATATCTTTACCTTCATTTTATCATTAGTATCTTTTCTATCTTTAGGTGTCAAAATATGAGATGTATCCAAAGCTACAATCTGTTTTTTTCCAGAATCAGACTCAGTTTGAAGACCCTACCGAGAGTACCCTTGTGATCCCATATTAATGCTAACCACATCTGTGGCAGTCTGCAATGAGCCCAGATTTCCAGAACCAACTTAAATATGTGCAGAAGATTCCAAATCTAAAACTTTTCGATCATCTTTCATATTCCCATCCCTAGCATGCAGGGGTGAAGGGGGTTCTCCCTGTTCCACGATCTCAACCCAGGACTTCTTAGTTGGATTACTTGTCTTATTAAAATTCCAAGAGTTTGTAGATTCAAATCTTGGGACATCCTTATTGATATAACCAGTAGGTAAATCACATTAAAAAATAAATGATCACTAACATTCAGGGATGAAATTTTGATAATGATGGTGTGAATAATATTTCAATCGGATCTAAGACATGTCCATATTCTTCAGGATATTTTGGATTTTCACTATAGTATCATGGAAAAGACTGCACAAAAATTCATATTTCAGCTCAATATTTGGGATAATGATAAGAACTATCATATAATTCATCAAATGATGATGTAAGTATTTTTGTATGGTATATATTATTGTTAAAAAATTATACCAAAGGAAAACTGACTAATCATGGGCCACAAAATCCCATAACAAAATATTTATTTATATTTTCCATTCCCAAATTTTTCATTATTACTACCCATCCATATAAGGATGATATTTCTTATTCATTATTAATTGGTTAATGAGAGACTATTTCAACAATATTATGAATATAGATGTGAATCAGGGATATCATTCGGAGTTGACTAAGATTAGAACACCATGAAATAGTATCACTTTATCAATATATAAAATTTTAAAATTATCTAATGTTTTGTAATCTATAATTTTGAATATGAGTACCGAGATTAAGTTTCAATCCACATTGACAAAAATATATTTTTTATAATGAATTTTCATTAGTAGACTAATGAATCATTACAGTTAAATCTACTTCCACTCCCATATAATTCCATGAATATATTACATAATAAGATTAATTATAAATTCCCATCCCCAACCTATAGATATGTTTTAAATTTAATAGACTATCCATTTATCTTGTCTTTCATACCTAAATTTTTTAAAATTTTCTATCGTCATATTATACATATATTGAATACAAAAATTAATTTCCCATTTTGAATGGTGATTTTACAAAAGCAATTTGTTCCCAAAATGATTGCGGGGCTATAATTTGGTTATAGAAGCATAAAATTGTTTTTTCATTCTCTATGTATCCATATAAAATCTAACATCTTATTATGGCGTATGTAATTTTGGCTTAATATGAATGTGATATTTGAAATCCATTAAAAAGTTTTATTAGTTCAGTAACATGATTAGTTGGATAAATAATACTCCATAATCTATTTTGCATAGTCAAGATTCATGCCAGTATTAATAATTATCATATTTCGTTTGTTTTGAACCTCTGTGATAAATTATATATATATATTCCATCTCAATCATTATGCGATATAATTCAATTTCATAGTTATAAATATTATTTTTATGTAAAAAAAGTTAGATACTCTATCCATATATGTTTCCTCAAGTTGAAGTATCAATAAGAGAATGTACATTTCAAAATAGTATAATCCATAAAGACTATAAAAAATTCCCCAAAAAGAATATTTGACTATGTATTAAAGTTTCAAACAACCATATATAATACATGGTCATGTATAAGATATTTTATCTCTTGTTTTCTAAACTATATCAAACCATATTCTACAATAAGATCTCCGTAAATGAGAACAAAACCCAAAACCTATCTAGAGTCGTCATAATATAATAAATAACACTGACCTGGTTCTTGATATATAACGATTGGATCCAGGGTAATATGTTCATTATACTCTAGAAATAATTTTTTATAAATATCATTCTACATGAAATAAAAAGACTTTCTCATCAGAGCTATTATAAGAGAAGAGATCCTTGATAAATACCAAAAAATGGTTATAATATCCTTTTAATCCCACAAAACATCATAATTCATATACATTATTATGTTCCTAAAAATATAAAAATGTTTCAATTTTCATTAGGTCATGTCATATTCCTTCATCAGAATTGAAATTTTTAATGAAATAAAATTCTTATTTCTAGAATTCACAACTATAAAACACTAGAATATAATTAGTGTTCATGAAATATACTCATTAAAATTTTAAATACAAATATTGGTCATTAATATAACAAAAATTAACCAAAATATCATAAAATAATAACAAAAAAAATTGTATTACATGTAATAAATTCGATTCATCAATTCATTGAAGGTTATAGGTGAATTAATCAAACTATAGTGATTAATAAATAATTCATAATGGAAACAATTAGTCAAAAAAATTTCTTTTTAAATCTACTCTTATGACTCTCAGATTATTTTATTCTAATCATAGTTCAATCTTAGTGAACTACATAGCTCCCATTAATTAATCATACAATCCATATGTTTTAGGAAGAGGGTATGGATCTTTTATCATAAGATGATTTAGTTTATGAAAAACTAAACAAAACTAAAGGAAACAATCCAACATATATAAGAAAAAAACTAGTTCAAACCACAAAAATGTATTAGTTCCAATGAACCATTTACTCTATAAATAATCTTGATGGAAAATTTATTTTCTTTACATAGTCAGATCTATTCTATATGATGGAATCTAAATAGGTATTTTCTAGGGAGTATATATATAATAAATTATTTTACAATCATAAGGTAACCAAATTTAATAACTAAAAATGTTATATTAGAATCAATTCCTTGGGATATGAAGACACCTATTTCTTAATACATAAATAGATCCATGGGTGATTGGTTTTAAATGAATAGATATGGTTACATACACATAGACTAATGGTCATACTGAAAAAACATTTGTATCCCAATCCCCATTAAATACATGAACAATTATATATGGGGATGTTATTAAAACATCTAATTGGTGTAGTCATTACGAGATTTAAATTCCATTATCCATCACATTAAAATGAACAGATAACAATTAAAAATAATTTTAACCATAAACCCCCCCAAAAATATTTCATGAATTTAATTTCAATTGAACATGATGGGAATCTTAATCCTTCTAAATCTCACTATGTTTGTGGTGTCTTGATACTCATTGTGTAAAAAATCATTTCCATGTGTAAACATAATTGATTGAAATTGTGATAATAGAAAAGTAATGTGAGACACAAGTATCAATCAAAAAATTCATAAGATTTTTTTTTGAAAAGAATGGCATATCCCACAAGGTGGGAACTAATTTATCAATCACGATAGAGAGAAAATAAATTTATATATGTTGATCTACTACTAATGTATCATTCTTACTTACCTAATGAGGTATTGACTAAATAACTAATGGTTTACTAATGGTTACTAGGTAAAATTATATTTGTGGATGAGAACTATTATAATCCTATTACTTCATCTATGAATATGATGCTTAGAGAGAATTTGATCTAGTTGAACACCATAATTTTATACATTTACAAAAATATTTTTTATGATTACCATTCTACCATAGTGGTGAAAACTATTTTTTGGTGTAGTAAATTCCATTATTTTGGTATAATTGTGGCTCATTAAAACCATCATAATTTACTACTATCATGTGGTAAAATATGAGGTTAATCGGTTGTATTGATTCCCTGATTCCAAATTACTCTTGAAATAACCCTCCCGATGGTGTTAATTCCTCATGCTATTGTTCCAAATAATAGTCTGAGGGAAAAGGGTTTCCCCTCGACAAGGAGCAACTAGAATATATTTCTCTCTCTCTCCAACATGCACCTCATACACTATTTCTATACAGTTGGAAATACATTACATCACTACCCTTTAGTGAACCTCAGGCTATAGACCCGTCTTAAATATTTGAGATTTCTTCCTCTCCCTAATAGTTTTCATCAAGGAAAAGTGAAAATGGTGACAAAATATAGCATCATATTATTTCATTGAAAAATATCCTTGTTTCAACTAAAATAAGTCTATTTCATTTTTTATTTATTCTGGGTATGGACATAATTTTTCATTGAAATGTTATTCAAATATATTCATTATTAGATATTTATTGAGTATATCAGGAATTGATATGTCACACCAGGTATGATCTACGTACTAAAAAAATATAATTATAGAATAGACATCATTTTCTTTATATCCCAATGATGTCAGAAATATTAGTCATCCTACTGAATAATAACTTTGAATTATCAAGTTTATAATAAAAACAAATGTTCAATGGGTTCTAACTTCGATATTATATCAATTGATTCACTAAATGTGGATCCTTAGTACCATGACCCTTTTTAAAAGACAAAAATAATTGACAATACTCTAAATAAAATGTACGGTCACATGTGGCTGAGGTAAAACACCATTAATAGATTCTTCCTCTTATTGGTATTATATTCTCATTATTTATTGAATTTTCATTTTACGAACCATTAGAAAATTAGAAAAATAAATAGTTTTATGATCACTTATTTATAGTTATATTATCTATAACTGTCAAACAATCATAATAACATAGTTCCAAAATTATGTATATAAATTTAAAAATCAAATCTAATAGGATGTCTCTTTACTATTTCACGATACATAACAATCATCTGATAAACCCATGATTGTAAGTTGAATGACAACATAGAGGTCCATAACATTAATTTTGAACCTGTAATACCCTATTAACATAAAATTATACATAAATGGGTAGTAACATATTTTTAATTTCTTTCTATTAATCCTTTATACATGATTTATATTTTAAACCATACCCACATATAGTGACCCTTTCTTTTGAAACATTGACATTAAATTACAATTTCGAAATACATAAAACATTATAAAAATAGATCCCCAAATACATTATGTGATCTGGGGGCCATTGGAAACCTAGAATAATAAATACAGGTACATTCTGGAGCAACTTTATCTCCAACTAGGTGCTTCACGAATACAAACCTTCTTAGACACATAATTATTACTAGATATCTTCATAACCTATGTATATAGACATAAATAAGTGGTGTAATAAAATGCTCAATTAGGATACACAAGGGAGATATGAAAGAATAACATGTGCATAGCGGTATCAGAACATTATCAAAACATTATAAGATCATACCCAACAAATCAAAGATCATAAACATGAATCATTGAATAATGATTAGTAGTTAAAAGGACAATAATAATAAGGAAATAAAGTATATAATTCAATAAATAATAACATATGAATAAACATGGAATTGTGGAAAACACATAAGCACATAAGACCTTATGTAAATGTGGTCTACCGTGGCCTTTCTAACTTGATAGGCTTGTTTAAATCACATGTGTACCTTCTTCGGTCTAGGGATTCCCTCCTTTGTACCCTCTGGTTTTAGGATTTGGATTTTCTGTTATTTAACCTCTGGTTTCATGATTTATATCTCCTCTTGTGTAACCTCTTGGTTCGGGATTAGGATGTTCTCTCATGTAAAATATAGTTTCATGATTGGGAAGATCTCCATTGTTCCCTCTCATTTCGGGATTGGGATGTTATCCCCTTTTCCATGTGATCTCATAAAATAGTTTTCATTAGCCAATTAATTGTCGGTATATATAGTTCCCACCTGTCATATAATGAAATCATACATTCATGTGGCATAAAACATTTATCATGCCATGAAACATGAAAAAATAATTGTTCTAGAATCATTAAATTAGAACCCCTAAAATGAAATGATAATTAATAACATTACATCACATCATAACCAATGAAAAATATAAAGGTTTCATAATCATTTCATCAAAGCATATCTAAGTAAAATAAGCGGGTTTAAAGATAATAAAACATGTGAATGAAAAATAGGCTTAATAATGATCATGCCATGAAAACATACTCTATTTAGAGAAATAATATGATTTGAAAAATTAAATATTTTCCCCATAACGGTAGGAGTAACAAAAATAGTATTTTATCATAGATGGGATATAATTTTTAAATATCTTTTACAAAACATTTCTTAAGGAAAATATCCTTTATTTTTAAAAAAAATTCTTTTAATTACATATTTTTTGGAGGTGGTGGCCTAGAACCAACTACATTGTACTTTATTCATTAATAAAAGCCTTATCACATTTTGATTGTTCGTCTGCATAATGATAAATGTCATTATGTCCTAAGGATAGTTTTTGAATTAAAGGGTCATAGCGAATAACTGCTATGATGAGAACCCCAAAGTTCCATAACACTATTCTTGAATATATGTTCTATGGATGGATGATATTATTTGAGGGACACAAATAATATAGGTCATTAGGGGTGAGGAATCATAAAACATTGAGTCACCTTCACATGGTGTGCGCCTTTGGTAATATCCATGAGGATATTATGATAGTGAGACCTCCCAGTAGGAAATCCACATTTCATAGTGTCATTGGATGTTCATATCTGCGGATGTGTTTATTGGTCCTTAGACTTTAAGATTATTAATAATGGTATTACAACTCTTGCACTTTGATTTATTGATGAAAACTTTGATGACACGCAGTTCACAGCGAGGTAGGATATGCTGGGTGCTTCACAAATAATACTGCATTAATAGATAATGCGAGAAAGGATATGTCCCTTTGGTTCCCTAACAGATGTAGATATCTCCTTCCCTTTCATGGAATTGATATAGCCTAAATAAATCCATGGCCATGGTAAGGTATGGGTGATTTCAATTCCAGGAATTCAATGAAAAAATAATCAAGAACATGGGGTGATGGCACTGGCATGCAACCCACTTGATTAGAGATATCAAGACAAAGGGATTATATTACATGGTAAGCATTCATAGGAGGCGACATGTAATTGTGGCATTAACTTCTTTCTCAATAGGTGCCTTGGCTTGTTTCTAGATGCTAACCATGGACATTAGGTAGACTCCACCTAATTCCACTTAGAAAGAGGCTTAGAGGGTCACACACTAAGTGTGTCAATGTGTCTTAGTTAAATATTAATTTAACAAGTTAAATAAAGATTATTCCCAACTGTGTTTTAATAATTACTTAAGGATGCCTGATCGCATTTATTTCGACACTAGTTATTCGAGAGAATATATTGTGGGTGAAATAATATTTTTATTAGCGAGTAATTCAGTTACATTTATTTAAGACATAAATAGCCATTACTAAAGGTCTAATAAATTTGGTGGTGGAAATAATTTAAAATAAAAGTACTTATCGTTTATATTTAATATACACGCCGTGTAGTTTAATGGAAATTGAGTACATGACATGTATTAATGATTATACGTAGTGTAGTTTTTCTAGTTGGTATTTTGAGGATATAATATTGTATTATTAATTAATATTTATTATAATCAGCATGGGTGCATGTCAAGGAATTAATAATTCGACATGGGGGTTTTCAATAAGATTAAATGAAATAAATAAAATGCATAATGCGTTTATTTATTATCATAACTGTATAACCTAAAACCCGATTATAAATATCCTCACAACCCCAATACATTTCCACAAGAGGATCATTTTTCACAACAATTCTGATAAATTCTTTCAAGCCCGAGAGAATTCTTTCTTCCAAGAACACTCTCATGATCAAGAGATCAAGGCGATCGAAGGCGGACATTGCAAGCCAAGGTTCTTCTACGCTAGCACCCGGAGATCCCTTCAGTGACGTCCAGAGATACGTGGCACACATGTGGATCACTACTAGAAGAATCCTACTCTTCGATTCTATGATGCAATGACGGATCACCAAGTCGTGACAAGACACATCAACAAAGAAAGAATTCCTCCAAGGTAATTCTTTTGAATTAATTAAATTAATTATGACCAACATATGATGATCCTATATCTGTGGTTTTTGGATTCCCTCTTTTGTTTTTCATTCTTCATTCTGTCCCAAAGATCTGGCGTTTTATATCGTGACACATCTTAGTTTGAACGTTGTTAAACGCTAAAATTAAAGTTGGGAAATCCCACAAATGTGCTTCCGCAATGCCCGGAACCTATAAGTGGTATCAGATCGGTCTTATCGTTGATTATAATTATTTAGTTTTTCATTTATTTTTTACGCATTTAATAATTTATTTGATTCAATTTAAGTTTATTCGTTCTGGAAATATGATTCTTGAGATTTGTTCCTCCACCATCGTTTCTCATTCACCTAAAAAAACAATTTTTTCATTTTATTTTGTTTAAAATAAAATAAAGTAACTCATCCGGAGGAGCCAAACGTTTATGGCAGTACAAAACCAAAATACACAATGTGTATTCAGAAGTACACGATGTGTAGTATAGATTCAGGCATCAGACTTAACCACCAAATTAGACCGTGTATTGGATCCTATCTAAGTCATTAATGACACTGTGTGTTGACCAGGTTAAGGTGGGATACAGTATCTAGATTACACACCATGTGGTCCAATGAACACGACGTGTAGTCCCTTTGGGTTAGGGTTGGATCGTGTACCCCATACATGGATTGCAAGGATGAAAACTATGTAACGCGGAAACTACACGGTGTGTGTCCCACTGAACAAGCCGTGTACTCTGAATATTTTTAGATGTACATTAACACACCATGTCCCCGGGCATTTACTACAGATGGATGGTGAACAAAAGTACACACCGTGTAGTCCGATCTACATGTTGTGTATTCATTCAAATTACGCAAAGAATGAGAATTCACCGGGTTTCCTCCAAGGTACATGCTTCGTACATGGATAATTTTAATTGAATTTATTCATTTAAAATTATGATGGATAAGATTCTCAAGGAAATTCAGAAAAAGGGATTAAGATAAAAGGATTGATTAATTAAAGATAATTAATTAATTTGAGCGTGATTTATCTTAAACAAGAATGATTAAAGAATTGAATGCTAGTTTTATTTATGCGTAAATATCGTTACATGTATGGATGATCATGATCTAGACCGAGACTATTGTATATGAATGGTTCCTTTTAATTAATTTATTTAAATTAAATTTTTTGGTCTGCGGGACATCTCCTCATTAATATATTAGGCATGTGCACCCATATATTCTTTTCTGTAAAAACCCATTTTTACCCCTCACATGCGTGTGAGATAAATTTATATGTAATGTATGGAGCTCCCATGCTAGTGGAGGAAGCTCAAGTAAGGATCCAAGGTGAAACCAATCCAAGGAGATACAAATGTTGATAGGTGGAAAGCTGTTAACACGAACCCACAAGGTTCAAGTTGTTTATCCCCTAGGTCTTTCATTATTTTATCAACAGCTAGATAAACTAACTAATAGAACAAGCTCGCGATCATACAATTTATTTTATTTATGTTAGTTGCATGGTTTATTTATTGTGGGTGTATTTTCACGATCACACAATTAATGAATTAAACAACCATGCAAGATGGAACTAAAATAAAACCATCTTATGTGTAAATATTATCTTAAACATGGTTAATCACTTCATTTTATCCCAATTAATATTAACAAGCATGTAATCAAAGATAATATAGTAGAAATTTACGTATATGGATAAAATCCCTCAATGATATATTATGTCGGTATAGCCTTCCATAATCTTGGTTAGAATCGAGCCATAGATCAATGTGCTTGACCCAACCGAGTTGGGGTGCTTTCAATTATCGGGGAATTTTAATTCAAGGTTTTGTGTTGACTTGACTTGGTTCGCATCAAGGTATGACTGCCACAGTAAGACTTGGTGTGACCAAGAGGCAAAGGTTGAGGAAATCCAAAATAAAACGATTTCAGGATTGGGGAGTCCACTCAGTGGATTAAGGAGATGCGAGTTAAATGTAGTTGGCAATTGGAATGCCTACCTAAAAACCCTTCCTGTTGCTTGACCAACCTTATTTGGGGTAATGCGAAGGGAAATATGGATCCTTGCCACTAGAATATTCAGGCAACAGAATAATATGAATTCAATGGTGAGGGCTATTAGATTTCGATAAAATAGTGGGAGACTAATAAGTATTAATTTATTTATTTGTCTTAATTTTGAAATAATGTACTAATACTTTGCTCATATTAATTTGTAGAAATGAAAAGAAAAAGACTTCAAACATATCATTGCGAACCATACTCATGAAGGAAAACATTCCCTTAGGCACGAATTTCCAAGAGTGGAAGCGGCGTTTAAACATCATCCATTGCCACAAGAGGAAATTGTATATGCTGGAAGAGCTTATTCCAGTTGCGCCTAGATCAGAACTTCTTCCCTTAACTCACCGAGTAGATAAGGACATGGGGAATGACAAACCCGCAGTCTATTTGGTGAATAAGAAAATGAAGGACAAGGAAAAGGTGAAAAGGACTTATAAATGATCTGAAGCCCCTGATCACTGTCCCTCTATGTAGGGGAAGATTCAGAGGTAGGTCAAGGAATGGGAGGCAGTGTGTTATGCGTGTGTCATGTTGGGCCACTGGAAGAGGAACTTCACCAAGAAGTGTGGGGACTCTAAAGTGTGTTCGTTATCTAGTGAAATCTTTCTATTTTTACACATTGGGTATTATATACATATTTTGGGGCTCACATCTGTATTAAAATGCAGGAACCAAGTCGATTTAGAAAGATCTCTAGAGGAGAGGTGGATCTTCGAGCTGCCAATGGCGCAAAGATGGCTATGTTGGCTATTGGCGACTACCACCTCTCATTACCGACTAGGATGATTTTTGTTTTACATAACTATTTTTATGTTCCATGTGTTACCACGAACATAATTTCTTTATCTTGTTTGGATATGAATGGATTTATTTTCATGTTTGGAAATAAGGGTTTTCTCTTTTATAAGAAAAATGTATGTTATGGTATGGCACATTTAAATAATGGATTGTATGTATTAAATTATGAACATCAATTGTTGGAAATCGATAACGAAACAAACTACCATAACTCATAGTTCACCTAGTTATGGCATCACTGTCTCGGTCATGTAAATGAGAAGCACGTGACAAAGCTGTACCAAGATGGATATTTAGACTCTACTAAAATAAAACCACTCGATAGATGTTACACTTGTTTACTAGGTAATATGACAAATCATTCTTTTGGTGGATAGGGTGAAAGTTCCACAGAGCTTCTAGGATTGGTACACACTGATATTTGTGGACCATATACAGTAGAAGCTAGAGGTGGATATTCTTACATCATTACTTTTACTGATGATTTGAGTAGATTCAGATTTGTCTAGTTAATTTGGTATAAGTAAGAAGCCTTAGAGAAATTTCAGGAATTCAAGAATTATGTAGAGAATCAACTTCATAAGAATATAATGAAGCTTAGATCCAATCGAGGTGGAGAATATCTGAACCAATTGTTCATCGATATTCTTCATGAGTTTGGGATTCTATCTCAACTCACTCCTCCTTATACATCATAGTGGAATGGTGTTAGTAAATGTAGAAACTTCACCTTGATGGACATGGTGAGGTCGATGATGAGTCATGCAGATATTCCATTATACTTTGGGGGATATTCATTAAAAACTGCATCATATACATTAAACTGAGTACCAAATAAGGTGGAAAATGGAATTCCCTCCGAGTTATGGAATAAAAAGAAACCCATTTTGTTGCATACACATGTATGGGGATGCGAGGCATTTGTTAAGGCCTTCTCAGGATACAAATTAGAACCTCAGGGCATGACGTGTATCCTTATAATATATCATATGAAAAAAAAAGAATATTACATATATTATCCTCAAGACAAGAACGTGAATGTCACCAGACAATCCGTCTTTCTTGAAAGGGAGCACATCCTCTAAAAGTACAGTGGGAGAATGATTTTCTTCGATGAAGTTGATACTCAAGATACAAAGGAGTTGGTACAAGAAAATGTTCCATAGGTCCCCATGGAAGAGGTTCCAGAAATAGAAGTACTACGTAGGATCTCAAGAGAGGTAAGGGAACCAGAGATATTTGGTTTCCTAATCACCGAGGATAGTGAATCATTATTGTGGGAAAATGATGAACCTCTCTCTTACAAGAAAGCAGTAGAAATATTAGAAGCTATAAGATGACTAGAAGCTATGAATTCTCAGATGGATTCCATGTATCAGAACCAAGTCTGGGTTCTGGTATATGAGCCAGTTTATGTAAAGCCTATCAGATGCAAATGGGTATTCAAGTGAAAATTAGACATGGTAGGTCAAGTTATCACCTATAAATCAAGGCTAGTGGATAAAGTATTATGACAGTGTCAAGGAATTTACTATGATGAAACCTTATCTCTAGTTTACATTTTTAAATCCATAAGAATCATACTTTCCATAGCAGCTTATCGTGACTATGAGATTTGGAAAATGGATGTCAAAACAACATTCCATAATGGGAACATTCAGGAAGATGTCTATATGACACAACCAGAAGGGTTTGTGACACCAGGTGAAGCCTAACGGGTTTTCGAGTTGCACAAATCCATTAATGGATTGAAGCAAGCATCCAGGTCATGGAAAATTTGATTTGATGAATCCATAATGGAATTTGGTTTCATTTAGAACGAATGTGAGTCATGTGTTTATAAGCGGTTTAATGGGAATGTGATCGTTATCCTAGTTGTATATGTTGATGACATATTACTTATTGGTAACGATGTACCAGTCCTACAATCAGTTAAGGACTAATTGAACAAGTGTTTCTCCATGAATGACTTAGGAGAATCAACCTACATTCTACGGATCAAGATCATTTGTGATAGATCCGAGAGGATGCTTGGACTAAGTCAGGGTACATACATTGACCAGATACTAAAGAGATTTAGTATGGAACAATCCAGGAGGGGAATGGTTCCAGTGTCACATGGCCTACATCATTATAAGAAAATATTTCCTTAGACAAAACAAGATAAAGATAGAATGAGTAAGATCCCATATGCTTCGACTATAGGATCCATCATGTATGCCATGTTATATACCATGCATGATGTTGCCTATGCACAGAGCATGGTAGGAAGAGATCAAGCAGATCCAGGAGAACAACATTGGATGACTGTAAAAACTATCCTTAAGTATATGAGAAGAACTAAGGATATGTTCCTATTATATGGAGGAGATTAGGAGCTTGACATCAAAGGGTATCTCGATGCTAGTTTTTAGATAGATCAGAATGATCTAAAGTCACAATCTGGATATGTTTTCTGTCTCAATAGAGGAGCTGTAAGATGGAAGAGTTCAAAGAAGCGAGTTGTCTCTGATTCTACAGCGGAGTCCGAATATATAGTGTCTTATGATGCAGCCATGGAAGACGTCTGGATTTCGATGTTTTTCTAGGAGCTTGATGTAGTGCCTAGAAATAATGATCCTATCACGTTGTACTGTGATAATATTTTAGTGGTGGCTCTTGCAAAAGAACCAAGGTCACATCAACAGACAAAACACATACTCTGGATGTATCACCTCTTGAGGGATTTCTATCAAAGGGGTGAAGTTGTAGTGAGTAGAGTGTCCACAGAAGAGAACGTGGAGGACCCCATGACTAAAGTCCTATCTCAGCTGAAGCATGAATATCATGTGAGAGCTAGCGGGTTAAAGGTTTTTAGCAGTTGGATGTTGTCAAAGTGGAAGTCTGTTGGAGTTGGTGACCTAGAACCAACTACTTTCTTCTTTATTCATTCATAAGAGCCTTTTAACATTTTTATTGTTCTTCTGCGTAACAAAGCATGTGATAATTTCCTAAGGATTTATGTTACATTAAAGGGTCATAGTGGATCCCTGCTATGATGTGAACCCGAATGTGCTATAACACTATTATTGAATATATGTTCTATGGATGGATGATATTATTTGAAGGACACAAATAATATAGGTCATTACGGGTGAGGACTCATAAAACATTGAGGAACCTTCTCATGGTGTGCGCCCTTCGTAATATCCAGGAGGATATTTTGAGAACGAGACCCGCTAGTAGGAAATACACATTTCATAGTGTCATTGGATGTTCCTATCTGTGGACGTGTGTATTGGTCCTTAGAATTTATGATTATTATTAATCGGTATTACAACTTGCGCACTTAGATATATTGAAGAAACTTGTGATGACACATTGTTCACAAAGAGGTAGGATATGTTGGCTTCATCACTTTTAATACTACATTAATAGATAATGTGAGAAAGGACTTTTCCCTTCTCTTCCATAATAGTAGAAGATATCTCAGGCCCTTTGATGGAATTTATATAGCCTAAATAAATCAATGGCCATGGTAAGGTATGGGTGAGTTAAAGTCCGGGAAGTTAAAGAAAGAATAATCAAGCACATGGGTTGTTGGAACTAGCTTGAAACCCTCTTGATTATAGATATTGAGACAAATGGATTATATTACACGGTAAGCATTCGTAGGAGGTAACATGTCATTGCAGCATTAACTTCTTTCTATATTGCTACCTTGGCATGTTTCTAGACGCTAACCTTGGACTTTAGGTGGGAACCACCTAATGCCACTGGGAAAGAGGCCTAGAGGGTCACACACTATGTGTGTCCATGTATCTCAGTTAAATATTAATTTAACAAGTTAAATAAATATTATTCCAGATTTTGGTTTAATAATTATTTAAGGATGCCTGATCACATTTATTTCGACACTAGTTATATGAGAGAATATGTTATGGGTGAAATAATATGTTTATTATCATGTAATTCAGTTACATTTATTTAAGAAATAAATAGCCATTACTCAAGGTCTAATAAATGTGGTGGAGGAAATAAAGGAAAATAAAAGTACACATCATGTATAATAGATATACACGCCATGTAGTTTTATGGAAAACGATTACACGCCATGTATTAATGATTACAAGCCATGTAGTATTTTTCGTAGGGATTTTGAGGATATAATATTTATTTATTAAATGATATTTATTATAATAAGCGTGGGGCGCATGTCAAGGTATTAATAATTCGACATGGTGGTTTTCAATAAGATCTAATGAAATAAATAAAACACGTAACACATTTATTTATTGTCATAACTCTATAACCTCAAACCTGCTTATAAATATCCTCACAACCACAACACTTTTCCCCAAGAGAATAGTTGTTCAAAACAATTCTGAAGAAATATTTCATGCCTGGAAGAACTCTTTCCTCTAAGAACGCTCTCAAGTCTAAGAGATCAAGGCGATCGAATGCGGACATCGCATGCGATGGTTCCTTCGCGCTAGCACCTGGATATCCCTTCAGTGACGTCCGGGGATACATGGCACACGTCTGGATCACCACTAGAGGAATACTACACTTGGATTCTACGATGAGACGACCGATCACTGAATCGTGACCGGACACATCAACAATGAAATAATTCCACCATGTTAATTCTTGTAAATTAATTAAAGTAAATTTAACCAACATATGATGATCATATCTCTATGCTTCCAAGATTCCCTCTTTTTTCATTATTTGATCTATTCTGATGATCCTTCATTTTATATCGTGAAGGATCACGGTTTCAACATTTTTTAATGCTAAAATTAATGTTTGGAAAACCCACAAACGTACTTTCGCAGCACCCGGAACCTACAATAACACCTTTTAGAAACCCTTATATTTGAAAATAGATTTGAAAACATATAAACTGTGATTTGAAAACAATAAAACACCTTTAAAAAATATTTTTCTTTTAAAATGATCATCATTTATATTTTAAAATAATTTTTGAAAACATTTTTACAAGAATTTTTTTAATAAAATCGATTTTCGACCGAAGCGTTAAGGGTGATTAGGTATTATTTAAAAACAGTATCTTAATTACCAAATAGTTGGAAAATGGTACTAATAATTGTCTATTTCTTGAATCAGTTGTAAATAAATAATTAAAGGAATATTATGTTTATTTGGATTATATTATTTTATCAAAGGAATCATATACACAAATAATATCAAAAAGTGATGATATTGTCTCAATAAACTCTTATAAATTGGTAACATGGGATCTTACACTTAATGTAAGAAAAAAAAAATTCAAGAATATTAAAATATACTTAAAATAAGTACATTAAAGATATAACATGTAAAATTAATGTATATACACCTCAATAAAGTTTTTTGGTGCATAACAAAAAAACATGTGTCTCAATGAAGGTAAATGGAGACAGAAATGTTTTACAATTTTTGTAACATTTGTAAATAAAACACCTTTAAAGAAATATCATAAAATGTACAACTGAATACCCAAATATTTATGTAAAGAATAAATATTATTCAATCATGTTAAGTAGATAAACCACAAAAAAGTGGCAAACATAACATTTATCTCAAGTAAACTTAAAGGGAGATTAAATCCCCTTACATTGTGTCACCACTATCTTCAAACTCGTAAAAGATTCTAATATAATATATATAATTTTATAATAACTTTTTATAGAAACTTTTTTATATATAGTACCATATATATGATTTTATTATGACCTTATATTACCCTCTTTCAAATGATCCAATGTTACGATTTCCCTTCGGATAATATTCGCTCTGTCTTAATATGTGGCTGAAATTGTTATATCATAAGACGTTATAATTTTATCATTAATATAGAATATAAATCATGATATAATGGAAATTTATAACCTATTTCTATATATGGTATTAAAATATAGCATAATAAATTATGAAATGGAATACACCATTAACGGAAATGACAAGCCGCACATATAGATGGAATTTGTTTCCGTTTTATTGTCGTATTGAAAGAGATTATGTAAATTAAATTTATATATATATATAATTATTTTAGTATCAAAATTATATCATATATATCATATATGTTCATTAATCCTATCATTAATACATTCCATGTGGTGTGTGAATGAATCATATCACTTTAAAGGTGTAGTAGTCTACACATTCTCATATGACATTATCATATTAAAAACAGATAGACGGTAAATATATGTGTTTCGAAAAAGAAATGAAAACGACTAATGAAATAATAAATAAAATTTATAACATATATAAACATTTTTTCCATTATAATGGCCAGAATAATAGGTAGTAAATGAAAAACTAACAATCATCGTTTAGTGAGGTAATAGTTCACCATATTGAGAAACAATATGTTCAATATCCATTATATAGAGGTATGTATATATGTTAGTATAAATATTTTTAAAAAATATATCCTAGTATATATAGGATACAATTATTTTCCCTAAAAATAGAATAATGATATTTTAGGTCTGGATAATGAAAATAAAATAATGGAGATTGAGAGAAGATGTTACATATTAATCAGGTAACTCGTTTTGGATTGTACCAAAATAATTCTTCGAGGGGATTTATTAAAAAAGTAAGGATCCATAGTAATTGGTAGAATTGTTTGGAAGTGTATTGGGAAGATATTTGTAGATATTAATAGGATTTATAAGTGTGAGTAATGAGTATATGTGGTGGCCTTTTATAGGGAAGGGAAACGGCTCACATAGAATATTTAGAAACATGTTAGGTGTGCACATATTCTCACAAAAAAATCAAAAAAATTATAAAACCATAATTTATGTTTTATGTACAAAATATGGAAATTATATTGTTGTAGGAAATGTATCTTTTTCATTTGGTCCCTTTATTTAATGTTTTTCCCTAATTAAGCTTAATTTGGCCTTAAATGTTATGATTAATTTTAATCACTTTTACTAATGGTTTTACTCAAAAACTAACTTTTTTTATTAGAAACTAAATATTAAACATAATAAAATTGTTAATGTAGGATTTTTGAATTTCAAAAAACAAAATTGGGAATATAAATATTAATTTGAATCCTGTAGACTGGACGAAATATCAGGTTTTTAATGTAGAAAATTTTTGAATTTTTTTTAATGATTCTATATTCAATATCAAAGTGAAATTGATTATAATGAATAAATTGTACATATATTGTTAATATTAGAATTATTTACTATTAAAAAAATATAATATCAATTAACATTAATAATTAATTAAAAACACACATTATTTTTAACTAAAAAATGTTGTTATTCACTATTCATCACCAAAATAACGTTTCTCCAAAAAATACCAAACAATCAACATAGGATAATATTTATTTTCTATTTTTAAAAATGAAGATAATTTTATTAAATTAAATTTTTAAATGTGTCTAAAATTAATTTTATTATTTTTTCAAAGACTGACATTAAAAGCTATTTATTCGAGAAAGTAGTATTTTTTAACAAAAATGTACTTTACCAAAAATCATATCATTCATTATCAATATATATTATGTATATAGAAAATTTACAGAAAATATTTTATAATTCATTATTAATAATCATATAATTGTTTTTATTTTCTAGTTTTGAATTAACTCATTTAAATAATTATGAAAAACATATGTATCATATAAACTCACTATTGTGTGTGATATACGCTCTGTCGGTGTTGCATGTATCGCACACCAAGTCAGTTTTTTCTGTAATTAAACTTCAATTTGGGTCCATGTGAATGGAATATTTGAATTAGTTTATTTCTAGATAGAAATGAAAATTTAATTTATATGAAAGAAATTTTCCATTAAAACATAGGGTGTGACATTCTACAACCCTAAAAATGGATTTTTTTCCTCGAAATTCGTACGGTTTATCAATGGTTTAGTGCTTGAAAGTATCATTCATAGAAACCCACATCATAAAAATGGATACTTAAACTTTCCATAAAAAGTAGAATTCCAATCCATTACAGTTACCTAAAGAATAATATTATTGGGTTTTCACATAGGAGAACATATGTTGTGAGTGAATATTAGACGTGGAGTAAAAGTATAATTATTTATAAGGAGTTATTGAGGTAAGTAATCCAAAACAAGTAAAGGATCCAAGGAATGTATAGGCACTAAAAATAATAAATCTATGATGATTCCAAAAGCCATTGGTTCAACGAACATTATTTTATTATGACAATATTTTTAATCAATATCAGAATGACATGTAATTCATGATATATTTTTATAAATAGAATTCCATTCATGGGTTGTTCATTGACAAATTATCTAGTAAATTAATTATCTCATTCAATGAACACCTAGAAATTATCATTGATAAATAAACTACTACAATAAACATTTATCATATATTAAGGCCCATAAAAAAATTTAAAATAAAAAAATTTCCTTAAAATAATAACATGCATTAATCTTTAATAATAATAAAATTACACTACTAGTTTATCATAAATAGTTAATCAAAAAAATAATTATACATCAATTAAGATAACATGTATGCTAGTGGTAGGCGTGAAATCCTTGTTGTCATTTGGTAATGGGTTTAAAACTTGTGGACTTGTTGGACATTATTTATTTCCACACGACATACATGATATCCTTTTTTAAAACCACACTAATATAATATATAATATGGTCATCCTTGAAATAATTTTAAAAATTTATTATCCTTTTATCCTAGTCCTTCTCCACAAAAATAGTTCCCAAATATTGCCTCCAATGTTTAACATAAACACTTCGTAAATGATTAACCGTATAACCCTCCTCAAAGATGAATAGTAAAAAACATTATAAAGAGCTCAAAGAAATAATATTAACATTGATTCCCCTATATATCAAACAGTATCTTTTTTTTTCACATTTAAAACATGTGAAAATACTCATCATATATTCTATTAAAACATGATAATATCCCCAATTACCATATATCCTTTTAAAAAACATGCATGATTCTATAATCTATAATTTATTGGATTTATTCCTGAAATAAAAGAATACTATAAAGATAAACGGTGGTATCATAAACCACCTATAAAAAATCCCACCATAGTTCCATGGTAATAAATAATGTAAAATTTACATATTCATATCCAACATATCTCTCTCCAAATATCATTATCTCAAGGTTATTCACTATATAAGTTTTTCCATTGTAACATCCCAGTTAAATAAAGAATAAGTCATATTTCATATTTATTAATATTTGTGAATTAAATATTAATTTTACTTTAAATTTGTTTATATTTTTTATTGCGTACCCGATACGCAAAAACTGGTTTCTTTGAAATCTTACGTTGCACACTAATAATATAATGTTATTATTTTAAATTGTAGTTAACTTCTATGAAATTTATTGGCAGGAATGAACAACAGTTACTACAATATGATTATACATGTTTGTTAAATGTATTTACATTAATCCAATAAATGTTAGAGGCTTAAAATGTGAATGAATCTAATTTTGAGCATAATTTACATTAAAATGCCGACTTACCGCCTTTTAATAGAGAAATCTCTTTAAATATAGTTTTGGTCATTTTTATATGTTCTATTTGACCATAGAATATTCGTCATTAGATTTGGGACATCAAATTTTAATTTGGGTAATATTTTCGGTATATTTCAGATAACGTTCATTTTTTAATGAATAGTGATAATTTTGTACTTTAATTCAAAACTACTTTTTAATTTAATTTATTTATATAGTTAGATTATTTTTTTAATTTGTTTTAAAGTTTTTTTAAAATAAATTTTTACCATTTAATCAAATTTTGGTCAATGGAATTAATTTACTTTAAAATTTCCCATAAACAAGTATGAATCTTTTGATAGTTATTGTTTCTTAAAAACAGGCTATTTGTTTTGATTACGAGAAATAATTTTAAAATTAATTAATGACACTTATATTTATTTAATTTGAAAAAATAGACTTAATTTTTGATTTTAGAATATAAAATAAAGCTTAGGATGAATTTTTGGTATTTTTCTGAAAAACTTCAATTTTTGATGAATAGTGAAACCACTTAGTAGTAGCATAAAAACTGACTTTTTAATTTAAATGAAATTTTACCACTTCTGTGAATTGAATTTATAAAATCAGTCATTCAGGATTTTTATCATGAAGCAAACTATGGTTCAATAAGATAAAAATAATTTTTTGTGAATAGTAACTTTTGACTTTTATTTACCGTTGTTAAAGGTAAATAGGGTGATTCAAGGTTAAAAGAATATTTTAATAATTAAAAATTACCTAAACATATGTCCTAACCTTATTGGATGAGTAATGGCCAAACATGGGTATCTTTGGATCTATTTTTTGACCCCATGGTGCCACTTATGAATGATAGTGACATTTTAGATTAATTAATTTAATGTAAAGGAAAAAATGACAAAATCAAATATCTGTTGGGAAAATAATTTTTCTATGATGTTATATAAATTTTATTTTCAACTATATATATTCATTGGAAATATAAAAATATTTCCTACATCATGGAATTTTTTTATAATTTTTAGACGTCAAATATATTAAATCATTTATGACACAATAATGATGCAGTGTTTAGCTCATTAATAAAATATTTAAATAAATATGATTATAAATATTAAAATAACATCTAAAATCTGACAAATTTCTATTGGATTATATTATTTCAACTATGTGTCATCTTATCTTCATATTTATTGATTTTTGGACATTTAGAAACCAAATATTATTATATAATAAAATAATATTATAACACTTTCCTAAAGAGCCCCACCCCTCCTATAAAAAGTGACCACTTATAACCCATTTCTCACCCCTCTCAAGCTTTTTGGATCATCCAAACTCTTCCCAATTAATCTCCCTACATCCCTATCCTCCTCTTAGATGTTTTTCCTTAGGTAGAAGGCAGTTTAAAATGTCCATTGGTTCAAACCAAAGGTAGTTACCAAAATTAATGTTAACAGTTTCTCTTAAATTGTATTATTTTATTTTACTTCTCCGACACCTAAACTATTTTTATAACATTATTTTTTTAGGAAAAAAGGTATCATAAATAAAATAGGATGCTTTTATGAGATGGATTCTAACTATAATTAAACACACCTTCATCTAATGGGTGAAGAACAAAATGTTTCTGTGGATGGAAAACTAATGCCTCCCGAAATGATGATTGTTCAATTATCTTATACTACATCTCTTGGTGGAAATTATGATTGAACTATATTTATATATGATATATATTATTATTTTTATTTCTTTATGCCTCTATAATTTTCATTTATAGAATTCATTTATGGTTTCTATTGTGGTTAAATGCGATAATTTCATTTAAGGATGTGCGGACTACCGCCCCTTAAAAGTGATATGACTTGTGCATACCATGTGTAATATGTATAGAGGATAGATTTAACAATATTATATATGATAAAATACTGGAATTTTAAAACTACTATGTATCATTATGTATTAATTCCATTAAATATGAAATATAAATTGAAGTAGCGTTCATGCGTACGTACGACTTACCATCTCCATGAACGGTACATTTAATTTATCACCTCTAAATGTTATGTACTATTATAAATAAATTTATATGCTAGATATATATTATATATATGATATCCAAATCATGAATATCATTCTGGATATAATGAACCTTTGACAGCATGAACAACATTTAATTATAAGAAGTCCATTTTTGACACAACTACCAAATATCGACAAAACAGACATTATTATCATAACTGATTACATAATGATTATAACATGGTAATAAGTGATATAAAATAAATAATAAACATAAAAAAGGTTCTTAATAAAGTAGAAATTAACTTTATTTATAATTCAGTATAATAAAGAATGATCGAGTCATGTCGGACACAAGGTAAGGGACTTCGTCTCAATCTTCTTTCATTGAGGCATATTTTGTTTTAATACACGAAGTTCTTTTAAACACTGTGTAAACACCATTGACTTTTAAAATAAAATCTTTTTCTATGAATTGTTTTACTCAATGACAAAAAAAATGTTTCTTTTAACATTAGTGGTGACAACATCCTTTTCCACCACCGCAAGTATTACTTGATATTTGGCTTCCTTAATAATCTGCAATGGTTTTAAATGAAAAGAAATACCATATACCCTTTTATGTATTTTGGTATTGAAAATGGATTTGATAATGGATTTTATAAATCAATATATATAAGTGATATATTGTGATTGTAATGTGGATTTGTTTTTGATCCTTTATATTTTTTTATGTATTATGATTTTATAATGGTACTAGGACATTTGACGGGTGGTTACGTGATAATCCAAATGATGGGTGGTGCCATTCATACCAGGATTTATGGTTACATTTAACATTTAATGCATTGGTTATGGAATCAGCCATATGGATATTCCATTTAGTGATATGTGCGGATGTCGTTGTATGGTTATTCCATTTATGTATGTTTATGTCCCATGTTACCTTTATAAGTTATGTCTTCTTTATATGGGTTTTATGGTAATAGTTTGGTCACAAAATGGTATGTAATGATATTTTATTCAGTGAAGAGTATTTACTACTTCATAAAGGATAAAATAAATACTTATGATAAAGTATTCATGGTTTACCTGTTGTTTTTAAAAACTAACAGTTTCCTTCTTTGTGTATCCCTTACTGAGATTTTTATGCTCATCCATTGTTTTTGAAAATTTTTTACAGGACATAATGTAGAATAAGGTCAAGGATGTGATTAATTAAAAGTGATGTTGGCTTAAACATGGAACTAGACTTGACACTTTTTTTCAAGATTTCATGTTTTGTAAAAAAAAATTGGAATCTATATAGAATTGTCTACCTTGTAATTTTATGAGATGTAATAGTTATGTCCTAATTCTCTAAAACTCTAATCCTGAAATGATACTCAATGTGAATTATTCATTTATTCACTATTATGTAAGGTTTATGGTCGGGTCCTTATAGCCATCAATTAACTAAAATAACAAATTTCCATGAGATAAATATTCTATCACCATTCATAAAGTCTATTTTAATCCTTACTAAAAATATATACTAAAATAACTCTATATTTCATGATTCATATAACATAATTTCTATATTCCAAAACATAATAAAATATTTCATACCACATTATTCAAAAACCATTACTCAAGATTCATCAACATATTACTAAATACTTCTTTATTGTAATATGAAATATGAATTATGTCTTAAGGTTACACAAACTCAACCTAATCACACATATTATATTTAATTTAAACAATACTGTATGTACATCACATACCTTTCACATGTCATTTCTGGCCTCATTTTCCTCAGATTTATAACAAAAAATCATTACACCATCTAGATTATCATTATGAGATTTCCACATAGAAAATTGATTCTAATAATACCCATACATTTCACATCTAATTTTCTGTGTTTTTTCCATGTTCCTTATGGTAATCCCAATTTCTAAAACCAAAATTCTTGTGGTGAGAAACTCATATCATATAAAAAAATTCATATAATATGGAAAATTTCATAAATGATTTCAAAATTATTTTACCTTCATTATTATATAACAACCTAGGATATTACTATCTTATTGAAAGAAAACTTCTATTTATATCTTTCGTGATAGTTCATGAAGTGTTTGTAAAATACAATAGAATATCCCCTAGGAGTGACAAACTAGGTTTACAGCAAGACCCATTGTCAAATTCCATATTAGCCCGAGTGAAGCTCAAAATATCTTCTTAGTATTTTTATAACTAGGTACATCTATTCTAGAGACACATCCCCTTGTAGTATCCAGACATATATTCATTATAATGAAACCACTCCCTCTATCATTTACCAAAATTCAGGAACAATTTCCTAATTTTTTACTCATCCTTATACCTATCCATATAGAAACACCTTGAAATTTCATTAGAAATAGACCTACAGATCTCTCTATTGTTTTTTCATCTTTGTTTATAAATGTTAAATATAAATTTTCTATGAAAAAAAATATACGGATCCCCTCTATTCAAACATTGAAATTACATTACATTTTCGGAATACTTATAACATTATAAAAATAGACACCCAAATATCGTAATTGGTTTAGTGCCTTTGGAAACATATATACATAAATACATGTACATAATTGATGAAAATTATCTCCCTCTGGGATCTTCATGACTAGATGTGTTATCAATAAGGTCATACATACTACATATATTCAAATCCTAGGAATACAAACAAAAAAATAGGTGAGCTCAAATTCCCAGTAAGGGTAAATAAGTGAGTCATGAAATCATAAACATGAGCATAGTGGTTTGAGAAAATGACCAAAATAGTATAATATCACACCAAAAATATCATTGATAATAAAACTAATTCATGGTAAAAATATTGGATGATAGTAAGAAATTAATCATAATAAAATAAACAACATAATCTATGAAAGTATGACATAGGAATAAAAGCTGGAATTCTAGAGAACTCATAAGCACATAAAACCCTATGTAAAGGTGGCCTACGAAGACCTTTGTAAAATGTTAGGCGTAGGTTAATCACCCATATACATGATTTGGGCTTGGTATTCCCTCCCATGTAACCTCTTGTTTTATAATTGGAATTTCCTCTAATGTACCAAATTATTTCGAGATTGGGATGTCCTACTATTTACAATCTAGGTTCGGGATTTGGATATTATCCAATGTTCCCACATGTGTCAAGAATGAGATGTTCTCCCTTGTACCCTTTCATTTCAAGGTTGGTATGTTCTTATGTATTCCCATTGGGCACATAAAACATTTATCAATACCCAATGCATTTGAGGAAGATATAGGTCCAACTTGTCACAAAATTAATTCATATGTGTATGTGCCACAAAACATTTATCATATCATTACCCATGAAAAGAGAAGGGTTCTATAATCATCAAATCATAACCCAAAAAATGAAATTAGAATCTGTAACATTTCTTTAAATAAGAACCTTTGAAAAATGGATAGGTTTCAAAAGAATTTTATCAACACATAACCCTTGGAATGATTCCAATTTCAAATTAATATGACCCACAAAAGAGAAAGGAGATTCATGAATATCATTCCCTTAAAACATAATCCATTTAGTTAATGAACATGAATAAAAAAATTGAATAATTTCAACATAAATTAATGTGTGACACCAATTTATTTTATCCTATATGGGAAATAATATTGAACGATATTTTAAAAAACTATTATTTAGAAAAATATAATATATTCATTGAAAAAATCTTTTAATAAAATAAATCATCTTGAAATTTTTTTCATTGAACATACCATTGAAAACATATACAAGATTTTTTTGAAAATGAAAAATTATTATTAAAATGATTTTTTCTCTAAAAATTATCTTCAAAAGTATTTTCAAATAATTTTTTATATATTTTTGAGAACATGGTTTTTGAATAAAATAGATTCATGGTTGAATAGAGATATAAGGCTAGGTTTTACATAAAAACATAATCGTAAGTACCAAAGTGTGGGAAAGTGGTTCCCAAAAAATAGGATGTATTGAATAAATAGTGTATATGGAAAATCAGGAATATTCATGAGAGATTGATAAAAATATTTTATCAATGAAATCATAAAGAAAATAATCTCTAAAAGGGATGATATTGTCTAAATTAACTATTATAATTTGGTATCAAGGGATAATACACTACATGTATGAAAATAAAATTACTTGAAGATTAAAATACCAATAAAATTAGTAGATTCATGATATAACATGTAAAATGTATTTATATACACCTTGATGAATATTTTAGGTGCATTAAAAACATGGGTTTCAATTAAGGTAAATTGATGTAAAACTATTTTACCAATTTGGTAACTTTTGAAACTTAAAAACCCTGAAAGAAGGATAAAAAAATGGACATGTGAGTACCCAAAAAATTAATTATAAGATTCATAGAATTAAATAATATTAAGTACATACACCAAAAAAAATAAAGTGTGGTGAACATAAGACATATCTCATGGATATTAAATGTTTGATGAAATCCTTTTACCATGTGTCTTGAGTATGTTTGTACTCATACATGCTTCCTTTATAATAACTATAATTTTATTATGCATATTTTATAGAGGTAATATTTTTTATATTACATTATATATATATATCATTATTATATAATCATTATTATTTCATATATATATTATAATTTAATTAAATACATCCTTATTAAATTCCAGGTGGTGTGTGAACGAATCACATCACTTTGAGGGAGATGTAGTACAGACTACCTCAAATAAGATTATCGTATTAACACCAAATGGATGGTAAAATTATTTTCGTTGAAAAATGAATACATAAAATCAATTAATTATCTAATATAATATATAACATATATTAATATCGATTCAATTATAATGGCCACCATGATAGCTAGTAACTGAAAAATGAACCGTCATTATTTCGTGAGACATTAATTCACCATAGACAAAAATAGTATGTTCAATATCTATTAGATGGATGTTTTTGTAAATGTAGGTAGAAATATTTGTATAAAACATATTATTATATATATTATAATGTTTTTGTAACCAATAAATGTAATTAATATATTTTATGGTTGGAGTCATAAAATAAAGTAATGGTGCTTGGGAGAAGACATTACCTATTAATCAGGTAACTATTTTTGGTTTATTCCAATAGGCATCCTAGAGAAGGTTTCTTCCAAAAGGGAGTATTAATGGTATAAATAGGAGGAATTTTTATGTTAATTTTTCATGTATTTAGCGTACTTAAGAGGTTTGAGAGGTGTGGGGAATGGGTTGATGTGGTGGGATTTTATTGGGAAGGAAAAGGACACACATGGAATTTTTGGAAACATGTTATGTGCACACATGTTCTTACCTATCATAAGTCATAAAAACCCAAAAAAATAAACAATAATGGATTTTTCATTGAGTAAATATTGATATCTAAATTATTTATCACATTTGGTCCTTAATTTTAACATTCTATCTCTAATTAAGCATAATTTGGCATTAACCGCTGTGATTAATTTAAATAACATTTACTAATCGTTTTTTACAAAAATTATCATGGAATTATTAAACACTAAGTATGAGACATATAATATTTTTATGTTAGATTTCATAATTTCAAAATACATAATCATATAATTTTTTATTAATGCAAATCCAGCAGACGAGACGAAATAGAGGCGTTTAAAATTTGAACATTTTGAAAATATTTTTGGGATTCTAAAATCAATTTCAAAGTGAAATTGATTCAAATAAAGTAAATTGTATTATTATATATAATATTTCTCTAATTTAACCTTAAAATAATTTTAATATCCTTTACCATTAATAATCAATTAAATAAATAGCTTATTTTTAACCAAAATCTATGTTTATCATTATTCATAAAAAAATCATGTTTCTCAAAAAAATCCAAAAAACTCACCATAGGATAATTTCGATTTTATTAAATCAATAAATATAATTGATTTATCAAATTAATTATCTAAATTTTTTTATATTGAAATATATTCTTTTTTAATGAAGGGAATTAAAAGTCATTTATTCATGAAAAGGGTTTTCATTAAATATTAAAAGACATTACCAAAAATCATATCATTCATTATCAATATGTATTAATAATATAACACAATTTTAGACAGTATGTGAAAAATAGTTATTAATATTAATATAGTTATTTTTAATTGTTCTGTTATAATTATGACATTTAAATAATTATATAAAAATGGTGGTTTCGTAGAAACTCATTTTTGAGTGTAACAAACACCACGTCGGTGTTGTGTGTAATGTATGCCAAGTTGATGATTCATATTATGTATGCTAATTAGTTTCCATGTGAAATTAACATTTCACTCATCAAATTTAATGATATTGATGTACATTTAATTTATTGGAAAAAATCCCGATAAAAACCCAGGGTGTTACGCCACTGATGCACCAAAAAAACTGATACCATATATATAATATGTTCCCATCCCAATCAATTGGATTGATTTAGAGGATATACTCTCCTTATTTGAAATTCCATAAACACAAAATGTATGAAATAGAATTCTTGTGTTTAAAGATAGAGTAACAAGGTGAAATGACTTACCCTATTTATGGCACACAAGAAAACATAACATGATAAAACAAAAATAAATAAAACTAATAGTATCTAAATAAATGATGTATGAAAAAACTTTAATAAAATAATGTAACAAATAAACACATAATATTTAAAAAACCATTATAAAAAATAAGAATAGGACTCCAAATAAGTAATTGAATCTAATATTGAGATGAAGCCACTATAGACCACAACCCCAACCAGCAGAGAGTTCTACCTCAATAAACTATGATGGAATAATCAAGAATCTTCACTAGAGAGGTAATAAACATTATTATTTCATATTTCATTGAATAAAATTACATACAGACCAAATTATATAATATAATAGAAACATTGGGTGTGTAGAACCCACTATAACAATATTTTCTTCTTTAGATCACAACATTGTGTATTTTTCATTTTGTGGGGATCACTTCCCACTAGCAGTATCACTACTAGAACCTCTATGGAAAATACATGTTTTCATGAGATTATTTCATGGTTCTTATAAACCATTCAAAACTCACTTTAAATACTTTAATGAGTTAATATAAATCGTATCATTTTGTGACACCCATATATCCCACCTTTATAGCCCACATCTAGAAACCATGCCAAGTAACGAAAACATTACGATGATTTCATTTATTCAAAATATAATAAGAAATTATTTATATAAATATTATGGTTTTACCAACATTAAATAATCATAATATTAGGTCCTACATCAGGGTATTAAGATCCTCCATAAAAATATTTTCCACTTTAGATCAACGGATCACTACATTGTTCTTCATTTAGGGTCACTCCTTGCAAATGGGAACACATCCCACACTATTCTTAAAATTAATTATTATTGGGAAGAATATTTTAGGGGGATTATATAACATTTACAATTACACTCCACATCATGATGTGGGACAAGGTACATGGATTCATTTTGAGACACCCATAGGCAACTGCATCAAAACCCCATATTCAACAACCTAGATCTATAGATTATGCACAACAATCATCTTCGAAATCTAAAAAATTATGTAGGGGAGATATCGTACAAACTAGAAAACCATTAGAATAATTTTAACACATCACACTATAATAAGAATCAGTTTATCTCAAAAGAGTATAAAACATACAATATGAATATAAAAAATATATAATTTTTTCTACAAAGTAAATAAAAACATGATAGAATTATCAAAAAAAAGTAGTATAAAATGTTGATTTTTCATTAAAAAAATATAAATCGTTCATTATTTTCAATTATTCATAAACCCAAAAAAATTTTAAACTCACACCCATGAATATTCTATATATGGAACTCCATATTATCATGAGTGGTGATTCTTTCTTTCACCATACAATCTCTTAATAACCCTATTTTAATATGATACAAACAAACATGATATTCCACATGCTTCCCATCTTGATGGTGATAATTCCATCTATGTTCCATCCAACATTAACATGAACCCACATAACACATTTTTTACAAGAACATAAATAAAAAATATCTTTCATTGAAATCCCATTTAATCAATTCATGAAACACATTTTGGGTGACACTAACAACCTAAATTTAAATTTTAGACAAATAATAACAAACATCAAGTAGATTAAGTATGGTCAAATAATTTTAATGTATAATATATATATTGAAATATATTAAGATAATTCACATTCCAATAAAATATAGAATGATGGAAAACCTAGATTCCCCCTATAGATTAAGTGTTGAAACGCTCGTCTAAATACACAGATTGATTATATTTTTCTATTCCATTAATAAATGGAAATAAAATCCCATTAAAATAATTCAAATCAAATATATCAAACCATTTAATCTCATATATAGGGTATAATTAAATATAAAATGAGAAATTATAGTTGAATTAGGAAGCACTGAGTTCTTTCCATTGATACCAAAGTTCTATTGCATGTAAAATCTGAGAAAATATACAGCAATGGTTTCATTTCATTGAAAATTTCCTATAGTTTTAAAAGTTTTTTAAAATAAAACATTGGAGGATATAAATGATGGTTTTCAAGTAATTTTAATGAAAAAAATAAAATTTAATTAAAATATATTATCCATTTACTAATTATGTATTATAATATTATAACCCATGTTCTAACCATGAGAACTGGCTACATCCTAATGAACTCCAAGTGGCATGGTTTTCCACATTTTTTCTATATAGTGATATATCATTCCACCTACATTGGGTCCCCTAAACACCTTTCATGCATTTCGATAGACTTGACCATGGTTTCTATATACCATGTCAATATTGTGACCCTACAAAAAGTCTTCCAAACCCTTCTGAGACATTCATAAAATATAAAAAATTTTAACAGAATAATTTATTAAATTAATAAAATCCATAAAATATAGATATAACTCAAACAAAAGTCTTTAAAATGGAGCACAATAATAAATAAGTCTCATGAAGTTGAATTTCAAAAAATAACCTCCTTTTAAATTCATGACCAGCACTAAATTTATTCAATCACCTATTTAAAAAATTAACTAAATTAATTAAATATTCATAAAATTATTAATAACTATAAAAATTTATAAATTTCATAAATAGTTATTCTCTACACATATATTATTACTTTATTGTCTATTTTTAATATTTAAAGAGAGAAATCAGGATCGTCTTGAACTTGATTGGTATTAGTAGTATTTTAATTCATTATTATCTTAATGTTCATATTTCATATATCAAACAAGATAATGGAATTTATTAATGATAATTATATATAATACTATAATTTATCTCAAAGGTATTATCTGATAAGTTTCTTAATGATGACATCAAATATGGGCGTGTTTTTGTAATATTCGAAGAATAAAAATTAGTATCATAATTAATAAATTTAATTTTTATGTTACTATTTAAAAACAAAAAATAAGGTCATTACGTTATTATTTTTTACATATATTATCAAAAATAATTTTCTCATAGTAATATATTTTAATATTATTGTTCAGGTATGTTATTAACCCGATTGAAACATGAACAAGCACTAAATAATGAATATCTATTGTTAATAAAGTGTTTTGTTTGGATTATTTTCATTATTATTTAGGGATAATGATATAAATTCGATATATTTATGTTTCTAATCATATTTTTGGATATTTTACTTATAAAATAACAATATGTAAATTATTTTTTAACATTACGGAGGTGCTATTTTTTACCAATGCACGAATATCATTTTTTTTCATAATTTAAATATGAATGGTAGTTAATATTTATTAAATTAATTACAATAATATAAATTTATCTCTAAATAATTTAATATTTATATTTACTAGTTAAAATATATTTGGAATTGGGATATAGAAAAAAATAACAATGGTAAAATTTAGTACTTACATTGAAAATATTTTACTCCACATGGTAGATTTGATAAAAACTTAGGACTTATCCCAAAATAATATATATACATGTTTATTGATGTGAAATAATATTTTAACATAATAAATTTTGATAGTGTTTCATGATGAAGTATAAATTTTGAGTGGTCTTCAAGGGGAGGTGAGATGCTCATTTTATAAGATGTGGTAACAAGATGATGTTAAATATATCATCTTAATAAAAATATGGCACATGTTTCACATGTCAAGAAGAATCCAAAATAAAACATAATTTAATGGAGAAAGGATTCCATAAATTAAAACCTTTTCCAAATAAATAAAAATATTCATTTTAATATTTTATGATTTTTATGGTTTTTGTTGACCCATTTTACCATTTTGGCTTTTACTATGGTAACTAGTATTTATCTACGAAATTAATTTTATCTACCTAAAAATAATTTTTTTTAAATAAAATATTTTTCTCATAATGATTCCAAATATAACACCATTTTACCAAATAAAATTTCTTTTTATAATAAAAATTAAATGGATCATTACCTCATGTGACGTGTAAATACCATTCACAAAAAAGTGTCTTCATAATATTTAAATTTATCTTAAAAAAATTATCAATGATTTTTTAATGATTCAAATTGGTTTGTTATGAAAATAGAAAAACTCACACTATCATATCATGATAATGATGAATTTTATTTATATAATGTTAAATTAAAATAAAATATAAAAACTATTAATATTTTGGGGAAAATATTTCTTTAGCCCTTAAAATATTAAACATAGTTTATATTAATTCATAAAATTATATATTAATGAATTATTTTTTCGTAAAAAGTATATTTATCTGGATTTTTTTATAAAAGATTAATTTATAATTATTTCATGATATAGTCTTGAATTTCATGATTTTAGTAAAAACGTTATTTTGTTTTATCATTTTCCAAAAAATAAATTATTTCATAATAAACTTAAAAAGTTACCATAATATATTTTATATATGATGAAATTAGAAAATAAATATCATTAAAAAATTTAAAATTCATAAAACTATTCAAAAAAGTTTAGATGGAAACATAATATATTAAGAAACTGTTTTTATAGAAGTATTTCTTTTTCAAAATAGCAAGTGTCTGTAATAAATTTTAATACCTTCTTAATTGATTATAATAATTATATTTAATAGAGGTTGTATTATTATCAAATTTAATTAATAATATTCATATAATATTTTGCGTATCTTTATCCTTTTCGTATTCCTTTAAGAAATGATATCAACCATTGTAATAATTTGGTGAGAAATAAATTCCAAAATCTCAGTGTGTTAAAATGTTGAGATTCAATTAGAGGGTTTTAACTCGAAAAATATAAAAATACAAGTAAAAAATAATTTTGAAATGGTTATATCATGAATAATGGATCAGATAATTTAGAAGATTTAGTTTCATCCATTTTAGAGAGAGAATTAAATGTTTTGAAAAAATAAGTTATAATGTGGAATAATGGGAAGAAAGTACATTTGTCTTGTCACATTGCTAATGTAACGAAGATCATGATATTTACTAATTTAAATAATATTTGAAAATGAATTTGGAAAAAATAATTTGATTTATATAAATAAAATAATAAATTACATAGCAATTGATTTTGGGGAGGAAATATTAGCCATCACTCATCAAATAGAAAAGTATGAAGGTATTGTTTCCACTCTCACTTATTCTTTGGATATATTCTTAATGGGAATGAATGATAACATAAATATATTTGTGATTTTCACTTAATATAATTATTAAATATGGTAAAAAATACCACATAAGTAACAATTACGTGAAATTGTTTTCACTTATTAGTTGAAATCGCTTAATATGGGAGTGCATATATTAAATAGAAATTTTTAAAAGCAATTAGCAATGATGTTAGAAAGGTTGTATGATATTTTAACTATTATAAAATATTTTATCAGTATATATATATGAAAATCATTTATTATATGTGAAGAATAGTTTTTCGAAGTTGTTGAAGAGTTAACGAAGTAGAATGAGATGTAAAGGTTGATATATGTAACTGATACTATTAGGGAAACAAAATAAATTTAAATGTAATTTTTTTTTATTTTTAGTTTGTACCCATTTGATTAAAATTATTTAATGATGATTTAATTCTATGTGTAAAATGTTTGTAATGATATTTTTGTCGTTGAAATTTTATTTTTGTATAATGTTGGAGTTTTTGTATTCATGTCATATAATTTGTGCCATTTTTCATCATCATTTCCTCTTTCGTTCTATGCCTCGTTCTTTTATGAATCTTTTGACTGTTATTTAGTGGTCTCTATTTTTCCCACTACAGCCCAGAGAGGTGTTTTAGGCTCGGATATACTCAGATCCCATAAATGGTGACTTTCCCTCGAGGTGTTTTCATTTCTTCTAGTCCTGCTTGGAAATGACCCAACTTCTATCTCCATGGATCATCATATTCTTCGACTTATTGTGGATCCGGCTGGAGGATGCTCAAAGTTGTGGTGTGGTGCGTCCGAATTTGGTGATGGCACTTGGGCTCAGTGCTATTGATGGAATGATGTTTTGAGACTATGTGGGTTCTGAAAATGAAATTAAAGTTAGTTGATGGTTTCCTTTTGGTTTTTAGGATAGTGGAAGGCATTTGTGCAAGAGTTTCAGATTTTCCAAGGCATAGGGGTTCCCTCTCCTGGCCTGTTTAATTTAAATATATTTTCATCTAATATTGTGTTTTAGCTAGTCATGGAAACATAGAATAGCCCGTGAGGAAGTTTTGTCGATAGAGTTTCACCTTTATTAATCTTTTTAGATTTTTATTATTTGAGAGGGTATAGTGTTAGCCATCTAATCAGGCTTGTGCTTTGACACATGAAACTTGTTTTCTAAAGTTCCATGAAAAGGTGATGACATTCATCATGATCATTTTCTATGGTGGGGCTTTTCAATGTTTTTTGTTTGGTTTTAATCACTTTTTCTTTTGGGATGTGGCTTTGTCTTATGACTTGATGTCTGGGTTCCCCCTTAATCACTTTAAAGAGTGTTTATCTATAAAAAAATTAATGACCATTGAGTCTTTGGATGGATGGTGAGATCAAGAATGACTGTGGCCATAGGAATTGTATCATCCATTGTATTTATAGAACAATACATTTTCATATATATTATTATTTATAATTAAGATATTAATTTTACATTAACTGGTATGTTATCATTGATATTAGACTCAACACACAACAATTTCATTCTCCAAAATATTATGTTGTAGACAAGACTGAGTCATACTGTAAAATAATAGATTATTTATTTTAATATTATAAATGGTGTTCAATGCCTATCCATTTCATTGGAAGGAATGAATATAACTAAATAAACTATTATTATAAATTTTTTTAAATTCTTTTACCTTTATCTAGTATATTTTCGAGGCCTAAATTGAGAATTAATCTTTTTTTAATCCGTAAATACTCGAATGTTTTAAAAAAATTCCATTTACTAAGTTCTTCAAGAGAATTTTAATTTAAATCTAGTTTTTTCACTTCTATATGTTTTATGTAAAAAAACATATTCTTAAGAATTAGGAAATCAAAATTTAATTTGGTTTCAATTTTTGTATTTTCTGATAAAATTCATATTTTAAGAAATAATGAAAGCACATCATTTTATTTCAAAAAATCCTTTTTGTTTAATTTATTTATATAGATAGGTTATTTTTTTAACTGGATTTAAAGTGTAATTTGATTAGTTGTTTTCATTTAATAAAATTTTGGTCATTGGATGTAATTTATCCTTGAAATTTGATATAAACACATGTCAATATTTTTATAGTTTTTAATTTTTATGAAAACTGGTTTTCTCATCTTTGAAACAATAATTTATTTTAAATAAATTTATGAATATTATTTATTTTCAATTTGGGAAAATGGATTCTATATTTGGAATCAGAAGATCGAAATTATGTAAAAAGATACCTTTTATTTATTGGACATTATGAATAGTAACCTTAGTAATTATTTTTATTTACCATGGTTAATGGGTGAATCTGGTAAATATGGGTAAAAATAATATTATAATAACATAATACGACACTATCAGATGACATAATCATATTGAATGAGATATGGTTGACCATGAGCATCGTTAGGATTCTTTGAGTACTCCATCAAGCCACTTGGGTGTGATAATGACATGTTGTAATAATTAATTTAATGTAAAGATTAATATAACATAATGATGTATCTTTTTACAAAAAATAAAATTATGTTTCCATTGTATAAATTATCTCTTATACAAAAATAGTAATTATTAATTTAAAATTATTTCATATATCTTGGTATTTTTTTAATAATTTTTAGACATTAAATAAATAAATATATTCGTGACATAACGATGATGTTGTGATTACTTTATTAATTAATGAGTCAAATAAAAGATATTATAAAAAACCAAATAAATATAATTTGAACATTTTTATGCAATAGATAAATTTTCTAGAAGATTATTACATATTACACTTATGTTAATGTAGTTATTTTTGAATTAATAAATTTGTTATGATTTAAAAAAACAATAGTCAATAGTGTCAAAATTGGCATAAATGAGTTTTAAAAAATACGATTTTATTGAATGATAAAATATTCATATAAATCTCAAATTCAGAAAACTGGATTATATAATGTTTAGAATATCATTAACTATCCACTTTTAGTTCTCTTGTAATTTTAGATAAACCTTATTAAACATTTAGTGTAAAAAATACAAGAATACATGATATGAGTTAATTTATATAACTAATGGTTAAAGAAAATAGATAAGGATAAATTACTGACCTAAACAATTATAAAACCAATTGAATAAGATTATTGTGACCCATACTCATCTTATACAATAATTATATCGCTTTTCATCTATTATAATTCAAAAATAAATAAATAATAAAATAATATTTCTAGACTTTCTTAAAGACCGCCTCCTACCTTTTATAAAAGGACACCATCTGTACCTGCTTAATCAAAACTCTCTAGGCACATTATTAATCTATATTATACAAAAATAATCTCCCATGATCCCTCCATTCCTCCTATAATCCTTACCTTAGGAATAATGAAAACCAAAAATGCATTTTGGCTCAAATAAAAAGAACATACCAGATTTAGAGTTATCATCTTCTCTCAAGATCCTTTTACTTATTTTGCTTCTAAAACCTATATCCTCTTTTTATTCTATTATCTTAAAACAACAACAATATCATAAATATACTAGGATGTTTTTTTATGATCTTGTTTAAAACTAAACATACAAAAACGTCAATATAATGGATACCAAACATACTATATCTATGTATGGAGAACTACTACGTCCTGAAACAATGATTATTCAATTTTATTCTACCACCTCTCATGGTAGACATTATTATGGAAGTGTATTTATAAATGAAATATATTCAATTTATATTGTTTCTATTCATCTATATTTTTTATTATATTCCAAATTTATGCATTCTATTTTGTGTAAATATTATAATTTCATTTGAGGATGTGTGGACTACAACCCCCTCAAAGAGATATGATACATTCATGCCACACATGGAAAATATAAAAGATGGTGTTTGTGAAACTATGTAACATATATAATAATTATATTATTCTGAAATTATAATATACATATGTTTCATTTTGTTTTAATTATTTTTATATGAAAAATAAATGAAAGTATCATTAATGTGTATATACGACCTACCATCTAAATGAACAGTGAATTTAATTTAATTATCCCCAAATATAATGGAAATTATAAATACATATTAATTGGATATATATGATATTTAAATCAGGAATAATATTCTTGAGATGATTGAATTTTTAATACATGGAAAATTTGCATCAAATCAAGTTCTTTTTCAACTCAAGTATCAAATATCGACTAAACATTTGATATGAACATAACTAAATTTCATAACATAGTAATGAGTGATATTAAATTTATAGTAAACTTGAAAATTTTTCTCAGGCAATCCAAAATTAACTTGGGTTTATTATTTGGGAAAATATATATTGTACATGATGATTCAGACTCTTGGTAAGGGACTTCGTCTCAATCTCCTTTCTTAGAGAGATATTTTAATTTATACATGACCTTATTTATATAATGAATAATAAACTACATTGAATTTTAATATCATTGATTTTTTTTCAAAAGGAATCTTTTTCATAAGAAGGGTTTTATTAATAAAAAAAGAAATGTTTTTCAAATATGAATTCACAATGGCTTCTCCATCACTGCAGCCGTTATTTGATATTTGGATTTATTTACATGCCCAAATGTTATTAAAAGAAAAATAAATACTAAATACTATTTTTATGTATTTTGGTATTTTAAATTGTTTTTATAAAGGATTTATTATGGGAATATATTGAATGGTCTTTTGTGATTACAATGTGGAAATGATATTTTTCTGTTATGTTTGTTTTATGTGTTATGATAATATAATTATACATGGACACTTAATGGGTTACTACTTGATAAACCAAAGACGTGTAGATACATGATAAAACTAATATGGAAGGTTCTATGATAATCCAAGGATGTTTGGTTATGATATAACCTCCAATTCAATGGGTATAGAGGTCGGCCATTTGGCTATTTCATTTGAAAGAATGATATGTATGGTAGCTGACTATAAGGTTAATACATTAAAAATGATCACGAACCAATTTAACTTTTAAATGTTATTTTTTCCATCTATATGTATTGTGTTAATATTTTGCTTACACAAGGGTATGAAATGTGATTATATTTGGCGATATCAATTTACTACTTTATAAATATTAAAATTATTACTTTATGATAATGTATTCATAGAATACATGTTTTCACAATTATTACATTTTTCCTTATTTATGCATACCTTACTATGATTTTCATTCTCATCTGATGTTTTTGAAATTTTTTTCACAGTATTTAAAGGATAATAGAGTCATGTATGGGATAATAGAAAATTTATGATGTTTATGTATGAAAAAAAACCATGTTTTGTTTAAAATATTTTGTTTTATAAAAATATGTATAATTTTCAGATGTTTATGTTTTGTAATAATCAAGTCTAAATATATATGTTATGGACTAATTCTCTAAATCTTGAAACCTGAAAATAACCATGATGTGTTTGAAAGTAAAATTATTGACATAAATCATGATTAAGTATTGTTTAGTGTTAGCACCTTAAGTTGGAAGAAGAGGTCAGTTTAGACAACTTTAGGGGTTAGAATAATGTTAATAGAATATCCATAAAATATCTTTACATTATTATTTAATTTAAATGCTATAGAATTAATAATATTACCTTATATATTCCTCTATGATATTTTTTTCAGAATGGTTTTCTACTATAAGAAATTTGACAGTAGTGTTGGGAAAGAATAAAATGGGAAATAAACTTCTAAATCAACATCCAGAGATGGTCATATTCAAAACTGAATAGTTTTTTGTGGTGATGGATCAATTTACTCAGGTGATATACATTGGTCATGTCCATTGACAAGATCAACCAGACCAACTATATAGGAATATGTCAATCACGTAACATTTTATAAGGCAACATCCCCCATCATTCATAGTATCATATGACCCTGTAAATAATGAAGGGTGGATTAATGCTCTAGAAAAGACTTTTGATGTAATAGGGTGTTCAGAAAATCAAATGGTTAGTCATGATGCTTATAGTTTACAAGGTGAAGTTGATCAGTGGTGGTCAATGATTAAAAATATCAACAAAAGTGAAGAGATTAACGCTACGGAATGTGACGAAATTTTGAATATATTTATTGAGAAATATTTTCATTTGGCTGTTTGACATGGCATTGAAAATAAATTGTTGGAATTGAGACAAAATGAGGAAGATTATGTGGCTACATATAAATAAAATTCCACCTATTTTTTAATATATCTCCGAAATTTTATTCGGTATATTCATTAGAAGATAAATTGGTTTTTCTCATTATTTATTTTGATATATTTTTTGGTCTTAGCTTCTCGTGAGTTAAAAATCTATGAGAAACAGGTCAAATGTGCGAAAAAGGATAAAATTGAGTATTTAAATTAGCATGTGTTCCATGATAGAAAATAAATGAAACAATATAGCTGGCAGGTAATGGGGAAGAATTTATTAATTAATCCTACATGTGAGAAAACTAAATATCCAACTTCCTAGAATCATGGTAAAAATCATCAAAGAGAATTCAACTCAAAGTCTATAAAGTGCTTTGAATTTGGTATGACTTGCCATACTGCACGTAACTTAAAGGGAGATGATCAGTCATGAAATGAAAAAAAGTGGTATGGTGATTTAGTTGAAATGAGATAAGACATTATGAAAATGTTTGTCGAAAGTTGATTACCCAGGGTAGAACCCAGAATGATCTAATGAAAAAGGTCATGGAAAAATAATTTTCTTCTACTATTGTTGATGTTGGACCGTCAAATTATGTTTTGACAGGTATGATATAGTGTTTTAAAAAATATTCCAATAATCTATTTGACGCTGGATATTCACATTCAATCATTTCTAAGTGAATTTTATATAAATTGGAATTATCACCACCTGAATGTGATATAAGACTTTTGGTAAAAACAGTGGGTGTAGGTATTAAAGAGACCTATATTTATAGTAATATTCCTATTATCATTATTGGAATATTCCTTCATAAAAATCATGTTAAATATTCCATAGTATAATTTAATATCATCATATGTATGGATTGGATTGTGGTTTATCATGATAAAATTGATTCTAAATGAAAGAAATTTTTATTCGTTGATTTATTACCTTTTATAGCATACCAGAAGGCTGAAATTTTAATTAAATATGGAAGTGAATGTTATCTTTCTCATGTTTTTCAAATGAATGAAACAGTTTTGATTAATGACATTCTAGTAGTGAATAAATTAACATATTTATTTCTAGATTAATTACATGGTATTGATCTTAATCGAGATGTTGAATTTACTATTGATTTAGTATATGATGCTAGGAATATTTATAAAACTCATTATCAAATGAAAAATGTATAATTGGTGGAAGTAAAAAATAGTTGCAAGAATTAATTAATAAATGTTTTTTTCGACATAGTACATTACCATGGGTTTTCTGTGTTTTATTTGTGAAAAAGGAAGATGGTTCTATGAGAAAATTTATGGATTTTATATCCATCAATAGAATCACTAATATGAAAAAGTAAATATTTTCTCGTATCAAGGATTTTATTGATTAGCTCTTGAGAGCTCAATATTTTTCGAATATTGATTTGGGGTCTAGGTAACCTCCTGTGATTATAAAAGAGGATGAAATTCCAAATAAAACTTTTCTAATGAGGTACGAGCATTATGGGATTGTAGTTATACCATATTAGGTTATCTAATGCACCTTCTGTATTTAGGAATCTCAAGAATGGAGTATTTCATCAGTTTTTGGGTCATTTTGTGGTTGTGTTTATAGATGATGTTTTGGTTTATTCTAAAAGTTGTGAGGAACCAAAATGTATCTTAAGGATTGTATTTCAACCCCTAAAAGCAATGAATCTATATAAAAAAAATAAAGGGTGAATTTTTGTTCAAAATATTCATTCTAGGGACATATTGTATGTAAAGAAGTCATAACCATTGACCCTAGTAAATAATGTTTATAAATAGTTTCCAAGACCTACCAATATCATATATATTAAAATTTTCCATTAATTAACGGGTTATTACTGAAGTATTTTTTAAATGATTTCTCAGTTATCTAGACTATTAACTAAACTATCACATAAGGGAGTTACATTCATCAGGTGAAAAAGAATGCAGTGACTGCGTTTTTGGAATAGAATAGAAGGATGGTAAATGCTCTAGTTTAGCCACTTATTTCATGGAATGGTGAATTTGTTATATACAATGATGCATCTTTGAAAGGAATTGGTTGTGTTCAAATGAAGAATGATCAGGTAATTGTTTATGATTCACTTTAGTTGAAACCTCGTGAGTTAAATTACCCTACACATTATTTCGAATTATCTGCAATTGTTTTTTCATTTAAAAAATTAGTGGCATAATTTGTATGGAGTAAAGTGTGAAATATTTACTAATACAAAAATTTTTAAGTAGATATTCACTCACAAAAATTAATTATGATGTAGAGGAGATGGATGGATTTAATCTAGGATTATGATTACATGATTCATTACTATCTACGAAATGAAAAATAATCTGGATAATGCTTTGATTTTAAAGGGTAATGAAAAAAATAACCATGCAACGTTTGGAATGATATTCTTTGGTTGTAGATATTATATATTTTGTATTGGATGTTTTTAGTGTAGGGAATTATTAAATATTGTTTTACGTGGCAGTGAAATCATATATATCAGAATGAATTAAGAATGTGAGAAAGAAGATAGTGAATTCTAGAAAAAGGTAGAATTGGTTAAAAGGGATATGTTAGCAGAATTTAACATTGATAATGATTGTGTTTTGAGGATTATAAATATATTTTGTGTTCATTTTGATTCATAGTTGAAGAAAGTGTTATTATTTGAAACTCATAGTAATTCATTTTTAGTTCATCCAGGATGTACAAAGTTTTATGACAATCATCAGATGTATTACTAGTGGGATGGAATGAAAAGTGATATTGCAATCATTTCAAGGAAATGTTTGCCTTTTCAATAGGTGAAAGCTAAACGGTAGTTGATAAAGGGAATGTGCCAACCTTTTCCAATTCCAGAGAAAATATATAAGAATATATCCATGGAAATTTTTGTGGGATTACTAAAGACATATTAAGGTAAAAAATGAAATCTAGTTTATTATTGACCAATTGACTGAATTTCTACATTTTCTTCATTTTTCATATACATTGTATATTGATCAACCTTATTTGTTATATCTTAAAGATATTGTAAGGTTAAATGGGGTTCCCCTATACATTTCATCTAATTGTGATCCAAATTTCATTTCTTACTTTTGGAAAGGCCTTTAGATGTTGTTGGGAACTAATCTAAACTTCATTACATCTTTTCATCCTCAATCACATAGGCAGTCCAAACGAACAACTCAGCTGTCACATGATATGCTACATTATTGTTAAATATATTAACAAGGATGTTGGGATCAATATTTTTCATTGGATTAGATTTATTATAATAAAAGTTTTCATTCCAGTGTACAGATGGAATCATTTGAGGTATTATATTTGAAGAGTTTTTGTGATATAGATTTTTTGGAAGAAGTAGGTGAAATGAAGTTGATAGAACCAAAACTAGAAGAAGTTATGGAAGAAAACCTTCAATTGATCCAGAATCATGTGAGGGCAGCTCATAGTTGGAAAAATAGTAATGTGGAAAACCAGAGGAATGATCCTTCTTTCGAGGAAGGTGATGATGTCTTTCGAAATGTTTTACTCAGGTAATGTGTGATGTGTTTTGGAAAGAAAGGTAACCTGATTCGGTAGTTCATTAGATCCAATGAAATCCTAGAGAATTCTATATTGGTTTCGTATAGGATGGATTCACCTCTATGTGTACACCACTTTTTTCTTGTGTCAATTTTATGAATGTATAATTCGGTTCCATCTCATGTTTTTAGTCTAGATGTAGTTCAGTTGAAAGTGATTCTTTTTTATGAGGAATAACAAGTACATATTTTGGACCTTATAGAGCAAGTGTTTTACAAAAATGGAATTCATTTGGTAAATTTTCATGTAAAACCCATATTTTGAAGAGGAAATGTAGGAATATGAAAATGATATAATGGAAAAATACCCCCACTTTTTTTATTAGTAAATAAAATTGTAGGGATGCAAATTCCCAAAGGGGAGGAATGATGTAACATCCCCAATAATTTTAGAATAACACATATTAATATTTATTAATATTTTTGAATAAGAAATTATTTTTATAGTAATTGGTATCAAATATTTGACAACATATATGAGACACAACACCAGGATTCTCTAAAATATTATGTTTCACACAATATTGAGTTATATAAAAAAATAATACATTATTAATGTTATTATTTTAAATGTTAGTTAATGCAGAGTCATTGTATTAGAGGCAATGAATGGAACTATATACAATATTATTATACATTTTTTATAACTATTTTTACATTTATCTTATAAATATTATCATCTTAATATGAGAATGAATCCAATTTCATGCATAAAATACTCTATTTTTTAAAAGAATCCATTTTACCGCCTTTTAATGGAGAAAACATTTAAAATCTAGTTTTTTCACTTAAATATGCATTATTTGAAAAAATATACTTCTTATTTAAACTCAAGACAACAAAATTTACTTTTTTTATATTTTGGAATTTTTTTATAAAATTTATATTTAAATGAAAAGTGAAAAATACTATATTTTAATTAAAATCTGCCTTTTCATATAATTTATTTATATTGATAGATTACCATTTAATTGGGTTTAAAGGGTAACCGTGTTATATTTTTATCACATAATCCATTTTTTTCATTGTAAGTAATCTCTCATTGGAATCTGATATAAACATATGTTAATCTTTTGATAGTTTTTTACTTTAAAAAAACTTGTTTTTTCGGTTAGAAAATGGGAATTAATTTTAAAATAGTTTTCTCCAATTATGTATTTTGATATTTGAAATATGGATTCTGTATTTTCAATAAAAAGGTTCTTATTTTTTAAATAGGTTATTTTTTTGATATTATGAATAGTAAAATCAGTTATAATTTATATTTACCAGGGTAAAATGGTAAATCTGGTTAATAAAGGTAAAAATTAATATTATAATATTATAAATCAACCCTATCAAATGTCCTAATACTATATTATGAGATATGGCTAACCACGATCATCATGGGGTCTATTTAAGGAACCCTTGGATCAACATGGTTGTGATAATGACATGTTATAGTAATTATATTAAAGTAAAGAGAAATATGACATAAACATGTATCTTTTTAGTAAAACAATTTTATGGTTGTGTTATATAACTGATATATTTTACTATAAATAGTAATTAGAAATCTAAAAATAAATCACATAACCTGGTATTTTGTTTATAATTTTGAGACATTATATAAATAATTTTATTAATGACACAATGATGATGCAATGATTACCTTGTTAAAAAAATTCAAATAAATGATATTATAAATATTAAAATAAATGTAATTTTAACATTTTAATGCCATAAAATAATAGTCTGGATGTTTGAGACATATTATACTTCATTTCATGAATTTTTTTCTAATTAATCAAATTTTTATGACTTAAACCCAAATCAATTACTCAATAGTGTCAAAATTGACATAAATGAGTATTTAATACAAATACTATTTTATGAAATGATATAATAGAAAAAAAATTGAGATTCATCAAAATGAAATATATAATGTTACAATTGTAATTAATGATCAACATTAAGTTTCCTTGTCATTTTATAGTAACCATATTAACCATATAGTGAAAAAAATACAAGAATACATCGTAAGAGTTAATTTATATAACTAATGGTAAAATCCTAAAGATAAGGTAAACATTTTGACATAACTTTTCTACAACCTAATTAATGATATAATTTCAACACATCCTCATATTATCCTTGAAATATATAAATTTTTAGCTTTTATAATTCGAAAATCAATTTATAATAAAATAATCATTATAAACTTTTCTAATGTGCCCCTTATCTGTCTTATAAATGCCACCACCACTACCTACATACTCTTACCACTCAAGAAACTTGGTTCATCCAAATTATGCTGAAATAAGCTCCAAAAAGAACTCTCTTCCACTTATAAGACTTAAATTAGAAATAAATAATATAAAGGAATCCTTTTCGCTCAAATCAAAAAGAGTTACCATATTTACAGGTAATGTCTTCTCTCAATGTCCTTTCATTTATTTTTCTTCTCCAAGTCACTAACTTGTCACTATTCCATTATTTTATAAAAAACCTGTATCCTAAATATACTAGGATTTTTAGGCTATGGTTTCAAACTAATCTTACATACACCACAATCTAATGGATTTAGAACATATTGTTTCTGTTTATGGAGGACTACTTCCTCACGAAACGATGAATGTTCAATTTTATCCTACTACCTATTATGGTGTAAATAATGACTAAACTATATTTATATCTGATATATATTATATTTATATTGTCCATATTATTATTAAATTTTTATTATAACATACATTTATGCATTTCATAATTTGTAAATGCTATAATTTCATTTGAGAAATTGTAGACTACCACCCCCTCAAAGTGAAATGACTCGTCCATGCCATACATGGAACGTATAAATGATTTTTTCAATTAAACCTATGAAACATATATTAAATAGATATTATACTGAAATTAAAATATTTATATTTATATTTTATTTTTCATTAATTTGATATGAAAAGGAAATGATAGTTGCATCAATGCGTAAATACGGCATGCGGTCTCCCTGAACTGTTCATTTCACTTCTAATTTCCTAATATAATGAATATTTTAAATTAATATATACTTGATTTATATCATATTTTAATGATGGATAATATTTCGGATATTATGGACGTTTTACTAGATAGGCAATTTACATCAAAATAAGTTCATTTTTTACTCATTTACTGAATATTGAAAAAACATCTGATATGAACATAAATAATATTTATAACATGGTAATAACTGATATAAAAGTAATAATAAACCTAAAGAAAGGATACGAATAATATTTATATTAACCTAATATTTTAATTTATGAACATAATTATTGTGCGTGGTGATTGAGACTCAAGATAAGTTACTTCGTCTCAATCTTTGTTCATTGAGAATAAATTTAATTTAAACACGACCTTCTTTATATAGTGTACAATAAAACCCTTTGATGTTTAATTTAATTTAATTTTTTTTAAAAGGGAATATTTTTATATGAATCATTTACCTATATGAAAAACTTAATGTATTTTTACATTTGTGGTGACACAGACTTCTCTATCATCTCGACCGTTATTTGATATTTTCCTTCTTATAAAAGCCGTAATGTTTTTAAAAGAAAATTAAAAACCATATAATCTTTTAAAAAAATTATGAAACTTTTTTTGATAATTTTTTTATGACAATATAGTTTAATGATCACTTGTGATTTCAATGTGGAAAAATTATTTTCTTGTTATGTCTGTTTTATGTGTTATGATTATATAATCGTATATATACATTTGATGGGTGGTTACGTGATAATCCAAAGATGGGTGGTTATGTAATTAACCAAATATGGGTGGTTATTTGATAAAACAATGAGGGGTGATCATGTTTTAACCTCCAATGCATTCGGTATATAATTTGGTTTTATGTCTATTCCATTTGTAAGAATGTATGTGGGGAAGCTGACCGTATGGTTATTCAATTTATGTATGATTATGTCCCAAAATACCATTTATATGTTATTTCATACATACATATATATATATATATATGGTTTTTATGGAATTATTTTGGTTAAAAAAGGTTATGAAATGATCATATATTCATTGAAGACTATTTACTACTTAATAAAGGTGGAAAGTATTACATTATGATAATGTATTCATCGATTACATGTTTTCAGAAAGCTGGTATCTTTCCATCATTGGGAGTCCCTTAGTTATTTTTTATGCTCATCACATGTTTTGAATTGATTTTAATTGGATTTAATGTTGAATTGATTCACGTATGGGATCCTCGGAATTTTATGATTTTCAATCATGAAATGAAACCATGTTTTTTTAATGTATTTATTTTATAAAAACAATAGATAGTAGGTGTATGTGAAAACAATTTAATAATAAACATGATATATAAAAGTATTTCCTAAATCTCTAATTATATAAAATTAAAATTATAATTGATGTGATTCAATGTCAAATTAAAGAAATAACTCAAGATTAAGTAATTATTTAGTTTAATGCCATATATGAAATTTGTTGGTGGACCACGTAAAATTAATTTTGTTTTATAGTTTATATTGAATTCAAAAACATTATGGTGTTTTTTGAAAAAAAAGAATTCAAAATATTTATTTATATGGTGTATGAATCATTTATACTAAGATTTAATTATTTTATTTGAAATAATATAAATTGAAAGAACATATATCTATAAAAATAGGGTGTATAGGGATTATTCTATGTTTGAATCCCTAACTGTTCAAATAATCATATAGAGAAAATAGTTATCTAAAACTGTGTCACCAAATCTTCATGGTTTATACTAACCATTCAAGATCATTCAGTTTGTAGACGATGGCAGCATGGATTTTTATAACTATGAGATGAAATTTTCATGCTTGTGTGATCTTGTTGTATATTTCTATCATGCCAAGTGGCACAATTTGTTTTTGGTTTCACAGCTCATATGCATGAATCCTAAGGCCCTTATATTTGAAAACCAGGTGACACACGGTAGGCATGTAATTTGGAAAAAATTTCATCCATTACAAGATATACCTATAATTTGGTAAAAATTAAAACATTATCCTTAAGGATTTTTTATAAACCCCTTCATTATTTCTTCTTTTAAGGAGAAAAAACTCTTATTTTCAATTGTTTAGAATCCTTGGACATATGCCTAGGTTCTTAGATAACATGAAAATCAGACTCTGATTTGAAAAATATTCATAACAATTGATATCCATTAGAAATTTCTCCACTCATTAACCTCCATAAAAAAATTAAATTTCAAATCGACTATGTTATTTGGGTGCAGAGTTTATGACCTATATCTTGGGTGTTCATATATTTTATATTTTTTTATAATATGGACCAAATAATAGATTGATATTAGATGACTCTTCCTCAATATGAATATGGTGGGTGGTCATGTATTTAACCCAAAAATTTGTTTCCATATACTATTTTTCTTGATTATGTATGTCGTATTCTCCATGAATATCCCAAAAAAATACACATAATCGTTTTTTAATTAAATTTCCTTAATAGATTTAACCTAGAACTCTCTTTAATCTCATCGGTATAGGCCCCCCTTTAATAGTTACATCCCCATAAGGCCTTTATATAAAATTATCATTATTATTATAAATTATAGAATGGTCAAGCCATCATCTATATGGTTTTGGTTTAACTATTAATTGTGATGATTATAATGAAATTAATAGAAATGGGTGGTATGACAACATCACATCGATTTATGGAAAAATGGTTACACCCTTGTTAATGGGAACTAATAATGAGCATATAACTATCTATTAGCTCATAATAAAAACATAGAATACATATCACAGTTATGATAATTGGACATAGTGAACTTTATAGTTTATGATATATTGGTACGGTGATGATATGTGTATCAGATATGGGCATGTAACCCCTATATTGTAATACATAAGAATGGAAAAAATTATTAATTATGTTTAAGGGTTATGGATACCCTAATAAATAATGGTTAATGGGCATAGATACCAATATAGATTATAACAAATTTTCATGGTGATCATACCGATTTGATATAGAGTAATAACGTCCCAAATGATATGATACACCTCTATGTCATCTCTACAGATATGTCATATGGGAATTAAGACCCTAATGATATAATACATGGTAATAACGTCCCAATAGAAATGAGATTAGAAATTGAATCCCTTGAAACTTCAATGAGCCATGCTACTACCCCTGAATGACAGATGTACGAATCAGGTCCAGACCAGTATAAGTATCTATATATATGTAATTAGAAATCACAAAAAATATAGACTATATATATATAATTACGTTTTCCATGATTATCTATCATGGGATTAAGAAGGTAGTTTTATCCATGTGTCCACCAGGAACAAGTGTTGACCCTTTTATAGTTTTTACTTCCTACAATTATTATATTTTCAGGATTCTCAAATTATATGAACTGATTAGGAATTTATAGATATGTTTGGTTGTGGCCTACTAAATATTCCTCACACCCTATCTAGGAAGCTGATGGTACCCTGATATATTATTTTCATATAGGTAGGGATGAGAGAGTGTTTCTATTTTTTGATTCATGAATAATTAAATCATGGGAGCAGGGAATTACATGATCATGCTATGGTTTGTTATGATAATATAGATAAAATGATAGGGATTTATATCCTCTAATATATGTGTTTTTTTTCCTTCAATGATGTCTTTCTATTTAAATTTGATAGATTCATGACATAAATCATTTTTTATATGATACTATATATATATGTTTGTGATTATTTTTTTTATTTGAATGATTTACATTCAGTTTTCAGTTGATATTTATATCTTATTTCATCGATTTGATGTTATTATCATGAGGGTATAGTCTCCCCACTTTTCCTCCTCAGACCCTCACTTATAGATATAATCCTCTAGTGTTTGGTGAGGTGTTCTTGAGGCCACGTGACCAACAAGCATATGGAACCATTTAGGGGCTCTTATGTTGAGATTTCAAAAAGTGGTATCAATGGTTTCTTTTCATTTCCATAATTTTTTTTGATGGTAGAAAAATGATGAGTATTTGTCAAAATTATCAACTGAGATAGTTCCTTGGAGTATCTTACCCAAATATAGGAAAAAAATCCTACTTTCCTAGGATGGATATTATGTTATGTTTTATGACTATTATAGTAAATTTGATTCAAAAATTGGGTGATTCACAAGTTATATGATATTTATTATTTTTATTTGTTCGATTATATTTTAATAAAATGATAATAAGAAAAGGAATAACTGATCAAAATTAATTTTATATGAATTATAGGACTAATATGTCCTTCTTTATTCAATTCTATGTAGGTTTCGTTGTCGAAATGCAGGAAACTAGATATATTTGACTTGAATGTTATATTAATTTTCTATGAAATAAAGCTTTCTATAGGAAGAAAATGAAATTATATAGAAATGTTATTAATTTTTATACATCAACCTAAATGGTTTGTTGACATATATATTAATAATTGAACCCTAACTGAACAATTATCATGTATTGATATATTTAAATGCAGTTACATATAATGAAATGATGGATTTTTATTGAAATACATGTATGAAATTTTTAATATAAAGTGTTCATGTACTTATATGGATTGGGAACAATTGTTAATATTCTAAAATCATCTCATATTTCATGTTATACTCATCTATTGAATAAAAAGGATTGGATACAGTTAAATGAACTACTAATATCAATTCTTATTCAATGCCCTAGAATAAATTGACAAGGTTATTTTAGTTAATTGGTCTATTATGTAAATACCAGAATATATAAATTTTTAATATAATGTATAATTTCAATTAAATGGGGATTCCAATAGAATATTAAATGTTTTTTCCACCATATCATGCAATTGTATGTTCATATATCCAATCCCTTCCAGTGAAACATAGATCTTGAGCCATACCCAACCTTAGTAGTGGGCAGTAGGTGGAATCTCATGTATTCTATATGATCATTCATATCAAACATATATGGCTTATGGAGTTGTTAGAGAGGACTATTTTTTATATAAGAACTCTTGTACTTATCTTTATACATGTATATGTGATAGTTAATATTAACAAAACCATTAAAATACTTCTTCTTGGAATTTATAAAGTGATTCCACTATAACATCCTCTAGTCATACACCATTAGGATAATATTTAACACACTTTAGAAGTGGTGCTCCCTGAGCCACTAGTGGAACCTTTAGTAGTTACACATTTACAACCTCTTATTATCCCTGATGTGGGGGGTGATGTACGGTTTTCCAGGGGGGGGGGGTTCTAGGGATTATGAATTCCATACATGCATCATTGTGACCATACCATTCAATTGGGATATTTAAAAGAGAGTTTAAGTAGAAAAAACTACTTACTTTTCTAGTGGACTTGGCCCCAATGATGTAGATTTATTTATTCATATGGTTCTATATATGTAAAATAACCTAAGACACATCCAAATAGGAGATTGAATCTCATTATGAATATTCTTCCAGGATCTAAAACATATTTGTGGGATATTATGAACAGGAACGACATATATGGGGAAGTGATTTGGTGGGATTTTAAATAAAGCTTTTATGAATATTTCATCTATGAGATCATGAGGGATGGAAATTATAGGGATTTCATTAACATGTGGTAGGGTTATATGCCTTTTATTTACTACTCACAACATTTTATACAACTTCAATTATATTATCATATTCCAAGGATATTGATATAGTTAAATTTCTATGTTTTTAAGACATGATTAGGAATTTTAGTCAATCTAATGTAAAAAATTTATTGACTACCATGTCTGTTATTATAAACAAAGAGATCAACAATGAGAGAAACCTGAGAGAAGATGATGGTCAGGTCCTTGTTGATGCATAACCGAGAAGGTGAAGTGGTATGACTAGCAATTAAAAGAGATACATCGAGACTACATGCAGGAGAAGTGATAGCTTGATGACACCCAATGATAGTTACATGGGTTTTCAGTAATGTGAGGAGCTAGGATATAAGACGACCTAGTGTTCTACAAACCCGATTGTGTAATTAGGTTTGGTAATATTTTGTAATATTTTGTGTTTTTTTAGGATGTACCAATCTTTTCCTACTGGGAGATTATTCGCATTAGTTCCTCTTTTAGGAGAAGTATTAAGAGTTCCTTTCCATGTAGGTAGTTGGATTACCACCAGTAATATAGTCTGAAGTGTATTTTATGGCCAAGGTGTCCATGATTCAAATACACAACTCCAATAGAGAGGACCCATTCATAGTAGTATGGTTGTAGTATAGGGTCATTGATCATTCTAGATTTATTCTGTGCATCCTATATCAGGGGAGAAGATTTTTAGGCCATCTTTTGTTAGAGTTTCTCTTATACTAGCCTCTGCAATTGTTTATGCATTATTTTATATGGTTTTTTCACATTCCATTATCTCTATGGATATTTTAGAAATCCCTAGACATCATAATGTGTTATTTTGTGGCATTATGACACAATATACTCCATTGAGTATTCAATCAGAGATTGTTTTCAAATACTAGGAATTCCCCTTTTTGTAGAAAACCATTATTTATTATGAGACCCCTTTTTCTTCTAAATAATATCATTGATTTAATTCTCATGATGTTCTATTTGTTCCCAGATCTAGCCTATATAGACTATTATAACATTATGATATCTTTTACATCACCATAGATATTTAGTTAACAACAAAAGTGTAAATTTTTTGTCTCGGTAGATTGAGCTGCAAGGGAGACTCTTTGGCTTGGTGTAGTGACCATATATATTAGTAGTTATTATTTGGATGATCAAGGGTGACATCAATTTAATTTACCTCTGGTACTAGATCATTTTTGGGGTGTCAACCCCAATGACATCTCCAAACTACATTTAAGAGATAGGTATAATTTACTGTCAATCTAGATTTGGGATATTCATTAGTATCCATTCATACTTACAATATGGGTAATATGAGGATAGTGTTTGTCATGATGATACATGACTATTTGAAAAAAAAATGTTGTTTATATGGCAATGTTCTTATCCTTTGGGATCACCAGCCGTTTTTTTCATTAAAAATAAAGAAACCCATAGGATATTGTTTATTATCAGAAGTTGAATATTCATAATATGAAGAAATAGTATCCCTTAGATCATATATATGACCAATTTAACCATATCATGTGATTGTGGGGTTTATCAAGGATTGATTTTAGATTAGGCTATCAATAAGTTCATGTCTGGACATCAAACATTCCAAAAATAGAATTAGTTAGTCGTTACATTTTATATGAGTATATACTTACTTCATTCAGTATCAGGAACATAACAACCATTTTAGGGGTTATGATGAATCTGTTTAATCACCCATTTTGTTATTCGTTAATTGTAGTCATTATAGTTTAAATCATTTTTTTATTATCACACTCAATACAACTATGGTAAATATGTTATGATCATTTTGAATAAACTGATAGAGAATTGTTTGGGTGATAATACTAGTAAATGAATCTTTGTGATTGAAAAGGATCACTTTAGGGTTCGTATTTTTCAGAGGCTGAAATATCAATTTATCTAGGGAAGCTATGTTCTATAGTAAACTAGGAGTATCCCAAGAACGTTTTTAAATAGTGTTTCCTTGGTTATGATAGATATTATATAAATTTTACAATTCACTTTTTACTCCATTTGTAATAACTTACAGTACAAAATAATAATTTTGTGATGTTCATTTTTTTGGAACCATATTAGAATTCCATTTATGATTTGAATGGACTGACTACATTGGTGGTGATATTGATTCTACTATCACATCAAATATTCTATAATGTGTTCTATGACACATAAATCTCCCAGTTGGGTGTAATGTTAATTTAATAGGATCATGTAAGTGTGTAAAAGTCTCCCCAATTAAGACCTTACGAGTAGAAATACCCAACAGAAAACCTCAAGCATGAAACAGTTGTTCATGCCATGCATTGTTGGAGGGATTATGTGATGGGTGACTGATTTTTCATGTATATAGACGAAAATATCTTCAACTATATATTTACATGAAATGGATATAATGTTAAATAGTTAATATTGTATGGATACCTTCAGTATTTTACCGTTGAGCTTTACTATACACCTGTAATGAAAAATGTGGTAGATAGTTCACAGACACAAGATAATCACGCACAATACATTTAAGAAGAAATTTATTAATAGAAGGCTATGAAACACTTTTCTCAAATTAATGTATAATATCAACAGAGTAATGCATTGAAATTTACAGCATCTTTATATGTATCCTCTATATTCATTGATAGGGGGAAGAGAAGGCAGTTCCTATATGATGAAGTATTGGTCCTATGAGAAATTATTTTTAGTGAGGGCATAGCCCCATTAAGGAATAATATTAGATATGGAATATGAAAAATATAGGGGTGTATATGGGTTTCACAAGACATTAGAGAGGAATAAATTTGAGATTCCAATGCATCTAAATTGGAATTGAACCCATATATATCAATGATCTATCATGATATGAATCAACATCATTTTTTTCCGAGGATTAATATTTTTATAGCGGGTTTTATCACTAGGTGTTCAACATGTTAGTAGGTGATCAAAGAGTAAAAAAATCACACTGTCATTTTACTGTTGTTTCTGGTCTCAAAATAGAAATTTGATGATATTTCGATAAATTTTTAGTTGGATTAATTAGGGAACCTAGAGGTAGATATGTTGTGTGGGTAGTCAGGGACATACCGAAGAAGGATGACCACTTCCTCTATATGTGGTAGGATTTATTATTTGAAGAGATGAGAATATTGTATGTTGGTGACATTTTTAGTTTACATGAATTCCCTCAAAATATCATTTAATATAGGGACCCTCATATCATGTTGTGGTTATCTAAGGGGATATAAAGAGAATTGGTTACACAGGTGTTTCTATGCATAACTGTCACGACCCCCTCCCACCAAAGATGCCCCTCCTAAGCTGGCAATGGTGAAAGGGAGATAATGACCCCCGAGTCCCGCCTCCAGTAGGCCCCGGGTTGGCGACTAGCACCAAGGGTATGAGTTTTCACAAATATGGGAGGCATTACCCTTTTTGTTATTTGGATCGGAAAATAGGATAAGTCAACCACCAAAAAGGGAAAAGAACAAGTGTATATAAATAACCCAAACCAAGCCCACATGCATGTTTAAACAATTTTTATAACAAGGTACAAGTACAAGGAAGCTCAAAAGTAAAATGACAAAGAAAACAAGAGAACAACAACTGCAACAACTCCAACTGCCCGACTAGTAGGGTCCCACACGGCCCTGGTAGTCCTCCTGGAAACCTGAAAGTAAACATAGGGTGAGCATACAAGTATACTCAGTAGGGAAACCTAAAGCTCTCGTGCACAAGTGGGGAGACACCCTAAGGTCCCATGAGAAAACAGAAGAACCAGAAACTAACAAGGAAAAACTATCCACCCAGCCTCACTGGTCACACTCACCAGGTAACACAAACATGTTTAGTATATATATAGAACAAAAGTATTGGGTAACCCGCACCATTTCACACTTAATTAGATGCTGCTCTTCCTAACGGCAAACGTCCTGACGCTACCACACTCTTCCCGCCCTCACACACCTGGGCCAAACCACGCATCCCGCCCGCACACACCTGGGCCTCACAACCACGCATCTCGCCCGCACACACCTGGGCCACAACCACTAACCCGCCCGCAGACACCTGGGCCTCATCCCTAAGGTTCTTGGGAATGGTAAGCCTGCCCGAAGAGTCTTGGGCTAAAGGTCGCCTCAAGCCATCACAGCCTCCAAGACCTACCCAAAGAGTCTTGGGTGTAAGGTCACCTCAAGCCATCATAACCTATGGAAGAAGGAGCAGGAAGGAGCTAGTAACTAAGGGGGGACACCCTCTCCCATAAAATGGGAGTGTTCGGCACTAGGTGCTTGACATGGGTGTGGTGCGACAAAACACAAAGATACAACTATATATATACATATACCAAACACACAGCCCAACCTATGGCTTCTTAAAAAGAGAAACTGAGCATGTGCCTCAACACTGCTACCACGAAGCATGCATCAACAACCAAACAATCATCCCCCAACCCCATTTAGGTTTTCATGTTTCATGCAATGGTTTAACAAATTATTACTACTGGGCAACTATCATCCAGACAAAACCTTTCACAAACATATCCCTGCCATCCACAACCAAGGTTAGGTAAAACGCAAGCAACCACATTCCATTTCATTTACAAAAGATTATCACAACCATACAACATTCCATCATTCATTTATTTCAAAGTTCCACACATAAAACCCTTTCCACACACAAAACATTTCCGCATTTGAAAACACCTTTTACTTCCAAAACACTTTTCATAATCAAAACACTTTTCATAAATAAAGGCATTTTCCACAACCAACCACTTCCCATTTCAACTCCATCGTTTACAAAAACATTTCCCACAAAACAACCAAACCACCAACATGTTCATTATTCCAATTTTGTTCAACCGAGGTGATCACACAAGATTTTCATTCTCATTTAATCAACCAGTCTTTACGTGCTTATCCATTTTCCATGTTTTAACAAAACCAACCACAAACAATTCAGATATCAATTGCGCACGCAAAGGCCACCAACGGCCTTGATTTTCAGTAGGCAAAGGCCTTTCAATCCAAAATCACAATCAGAAGATAAAGAAACTGGAAGGCAATAGAAACAGCACAAAACCCCAAACCCTTCTTTATCCGGTTATTATCTTTATTTAAAGTTCAACTGAATCCCATGGAACAAACGAAAAATATCCCACCCCGCATGTTGCACCAAATAGAGAGACGAAGGTAAACCCCTACCTCAAAAGGTCCCGATCACGTCGCTTCTGACGACGTCCTTCGGTGTCCTCCGCCTTCGCCAAACCCGACAAACGCCTCCTAGGATGGAAGCTGGAGAAGGAAGGCTGGAAGGAAAGGTGACAAGTCCGGGCTTAGAAGCTTCGTCTCGTCGCTACGATCCTGTGGCCGCTGACGGATCGTAATTTGGAGCTCGGGCAAAGAAGTTAGAGGAGGAATACTTCTCGATTGTCCAAGAGCATCGTCGTGTGACAAAGAAGCGATCAATATGGAAGATAAAACATGACCTCGTTCTTATATAGGCAACGAATAGGTAAATCCGTATTCAGCGTGCATTAATGAATACACGATGTGACTGTATATACGTTACATGTTTTGATTGGTTAACACACAACACGTCACGCAGTTTCCACGCGTTTTAATAAAAAAACGTTAATTTTATTAATATGTGTGTTTCGTTGACCGAGACATAACTCATAAAAAGGTATCCATCACTGGTCTTAAAATGACCGTCTTAATTACAGGATTACACTACCGCTAACGGTTCGTCAATCCGATACCGTATGAGGGAGATATATTGGATACAAGATCTCGTAATAATAACAATATTAAATCTATTAATTCATGAGCGTTTCGGGTACCCAATCCGAAAACCCGAAAAAGACGTCCAATATTGGACTCATAATTTTCGTCTCGTAGTCAGGGTCGCACTGCCACTGACGGTTCGTGAAACCGAGGTCGCACGAAGAAGTTATGGTCGGAAAAGTGTTTTACCTACAAAAACATTAACATGATTATTATATTATTATTTTTAATTGATTTATTTCAAATACCTAAATCCAACCAACCCTCTCTCTCCAATTTGGTGCGACTTTATCCTTTTCTCCTTAATTGATTTCTTTCTCTTTTCTTTTATAACTTCTCTTTTAATTCCCACACTCTCTCTCCAATTTATTTCAAATCTTTAACTCACTCCACAAGTGGCGCCTCCCACTTTCTTTTCTCCATGTTCAACACGTCCCATGATTGACTCCTCTTTAAATTATTTATTTTATTGGTTTAAATATTAAATCTTTATTTCATTTAAACCTTTTCTCTCTCCAATCTAATTCTCCCTCCAATCTTTATTTTATTGGTGCGCCTCTCCTTTTATTTCATATCATTATTAATATATTGTTAATATTCTATCTCCAATCTCATTCCTCCCCAACAAAGTGGCGCCTCCCTTGGTTTTACACCATTAGTTCCACTCTTTTTATCATAATTATTTTCAATAATAATGATTGAATCTCCCTAAAAAAACATGCAAGATCACCTCCCATCAAAACCCACATGACACACACCTATTTTAAATCATTATCATTATTATTATTATTTTATTTTTTTAAACACAATTATCATAAATAATTACATCTCTTATTTATCCTTATATCTCAAATCTCATTGCAATTAATTCAAAACATAATTCTCATTAAATCATTATTACCAGATCTATAAAAAAACCAACATTATTATTATAATTATTTAGTATAACACTTATAACAAAACCCCAAATAAAATTTTTTGACACGTCACCATTTATTATTAATAATAATTATTATTTTTGATGTTCGCCGCATTGACCACATAAAAAACGTTTTTACAAAGTAATCGACCGGGGAGGTCCGGGCCATTACATTAGATACCTCTCAAAACATTCTCGTCCTCGAGAATTAAAAACTGACCCAGAAGAAGGAAAGGATCTGAAGAACCACTCCACAAGATACCTCTCAGGGCTCTCGTCATGACAAGGAACCAACCAACAACTCTATGAGTTAGGAATTCCCTCTCCTATGTCAAGATACTATCCGCTTTAGGCGGCACTGACTCGCCTGCACGGGTTTAATCACATCCGCATTAATGCGTCTTGATTAAGGATCAGGTTTTTCCTTTCCCATATATTTGGTTTTTTTGTTTTTGTTTTTTTTCCAACTTACACTGCACCCAACAACGTATAACCCACACACTGCCCGGACACATGGCTTGAGGAATTCCTTCTCCCATGTTGAGATATTATCCGCTTTAGGCGGCACTGACTCGCCTGCACGGGTTAAATCGCATCCACATTAATGCGTCTCGATTAGGGACAAGGTCTTCCCCTCCCCACATGATAGGGCTCTTCACGTATATTTAATGAAAAGCGGGAAACAACATAGTACTATAGACTCATGAAAAACAAGGTCCAGGCCCAAAGCATGGGCGAGAATGAGTTTCAACAATTGAGTGTGATGCTCCTGGATTTAAACAAAACATAAACGATAGCATTTAAGTAAAACATGAAACATCTCTATCGATCTTTAGCCTTACTGGGGTTGCCACTTCTGTTGCGTGAAATTGTCCGCGTCCCACTCCTCTGCATTTCTGTTAACGTCCAAGTGCCATAGATTTATGGTAAACAAGGATCGCCTAATCCCAAGTAGTAAGGAAAAACTCAAAGTTTTAATTATCATTTTATTTCAATTTCTTTCCCAGAACACCCAAATCAAGTAAAACACAAACATGATGATGCAAGTACCTTCCCTAGGGTCTTTACCCTACAATCAATATAGTCTCACTTGGTCGTTCGGTAGGCTCAGAGTCCTTGCATCGGATCACGGGGGGCCCTAAAATCCCATGTCCTAGCCGGTCATCCCTGGCCTATGTCACGCACCAAGATTAACGAACATTGTTGCCCTACCATCCCATGAAATCCTCACTGTGCCTAACTCTAGACTCCATCCTATCTCTCAACCATCAGCCTCTGATACCATTCTGTCACGACCCCCTCCCACCAAAGATGCCCCTCCTAAGCTGGCAATGGTGAAAGGGAGATAATGACCCCCGAGTCCCGCCTCCAGTAGGCCCCGGGTTGGCGACTAACACCAAGGGTATGAGTTTTCACAAATATGGGAGGCATTACCCTTTTTATTATTTTGGATCGGGAAATAGGACAAGTCAACCACCAAAAAGGGAAAAGAACAAGTTTGTATAAATAACCCAAACCAAGCCCACATGCATGTTTAAACAATTTTTATAACAAGGTACAAGTACAAGGAAGCTCAAAAGTACAATGCCAAAGAAAACAAGAGAACAACAACTGCAACAACTCCAACTGCCCGACTAGTAGGGTCCCGCACGACCCTGGTAGTCCTCCTGGAAACCTGAAAGTAAACATAGGGTGAGCATACAAGTATACTCAGTAGGGAAACCTAAAGCTCTCGTGCACAAGTGGGGACACACCCTAAGGTCCCGTGAGAAAACAGAAGAACCAGAAACTAACAAGGAAAAACTATCCACCCAGCCTCACTGGTCACACTCACCAAGTAACACAAACAAGTTTAGAATATATATAGAACAAAATTATTGAGTACCCCGCACCATTTCCCACTTAACTAGATGATGCTCTTCCTAATGGAAAACGTCCTGACGCTACCACACTCTTCCCGCCCGCACACACCTGGGCCAAACCACGCATCCCGCCCGTGCACACCTGGGCCTCACAACCACGCATCTCGCCCGCACACACCTGGGCCACAACCACTAACCCACCCGCAGACACCTGGGCCTCATCCCGAAGGTTCTTGGGAACGGTAAGCCTGCCCGAAGAGTCTTGGGCTAAAGGTCGCCTCAAACCATCACAGCCTCTGAGACCTAACCGAAGAGTCTTGGGTGTAAGGTCACCTCAATCCATCATAGCCTATGGAAGAAGGAGCAGGAATGAGCTAGTAACTAAGGGGGGACACCCTCTCCCATAAAATGGGAGTGTTCGGCACTAGGTGCTTGACATGGGTGTGGTGCGACAAAACACAAAGATACAATTATATATATACATATACCAAACACACAGCCCAACCTATGGCTTCTTAAAAAGAGAAAATGAGCATGTGCCTTGGCACTGATACCACGAAGCATGCATCAACAACCAAACAATCATCCCCCAACCCCATTTAGGTTTTCATGTTTCATGCAATGGTTTAACAAATTATTACTACTGGGAAACTATCATCCAGACAAAACCTTTCACAAACATTTCCCTGCCATCCACAACAAAGGTTAGGTAAAACGCAAGCAACCACATGCCATTTCATTTACAAAAGATTATCACAACCATACAACATTCCACCATTCATTTATTTCAAAGTTCCACACATAAAACTCTTTCCACACACAAAACATTTCCGCATTTGAAAACACCTTTTACTTCCAAAACACTTTTCATAATCAAAACACTTTTCATAAATAAAGGCATTTTACACAACCAACCACTTCCCATTTCAACCCCATCGTTTACAAAAACATTTCCCACAAAACAACCAAACCAACAACATGTTCATTATTCCAATTTTGTTCAACCGGGGTGATCACACAAGGTTTTCATTCTCATTTAATCAGCCAGTCTTTACGTGATTATCCATTTTCCATGTTTTAAAAATACCAACCACAAACAATTCAGATATCAATTGCGCACGCAAAGGCCACCAAGTGCCTTGATTTTCAGTAGGCAAAGGCCTTTCAATCCAAAATCACAATCAGAAGATAAAGAAACTGGAAGGCAATAGAAACAGCACAAAACCCCAAACCCTTCTTTATCCGGTTATTATCATTATTTAATGTTCAACTGCATCCCATGGAAAAAAAGAAAAATATCCCACCCCGCATGTTGCACCAAATAGAGAGACGAAGGTAAACCCCTACCTCAAAAGGACCCGTTCACGTCGCTTCCGACAACGTCCTTCGGTGTCCTCCACCTTCGCCAAACCGACAAACGCCTCCTAGGATGGAAGCTGGAGAAGGAAGGCTGGAAGGAAAGGTGGCAAGTCCGGGCTTAGAAGCTTTGTCTCGTCGCTACGATCTTGTGGCCGCTGACGGATCGTAATTCGGAGCTCGGATAAAGAAGTTAGAGGAGGAATACTTCTCGATTGTCCAAGAGCGTCGTCGTGTGACAATGAAGCGATCGATATGGAAGATAAAACATGACCTCATTCTTATATAGGCAATGAATAGGTAAATCCGTATTCAGCGTGCATTAATTAATACACTATGAGACCGTACATACGTTACATGTTTTGATTGGTTAACACACAACACCTCACGCGGTTTCCACGCGTTTTAATAAAAAAACGTTAATTTTATTAATATGTGTGTTTCGTTGACCCGAGACATAACTCATAAAAAGGTATCCATCACTGGTCTTAAAATGACCGTCTTAATTACAGGATTACACTGCCGCTGACGGTTCGTCAATCCGATACCGTATGAGGGAGATACGTTGGATACAAGATCCCGTAATAATAACAATATTAAATCTATTAATTCATGAGCGTTTCGGGTACCCAATCCGAAAACCCGAAAAAGACGTCCAATATTGGACTCATAATTTTCGTCTCGTAGTCAGGGTCGCACTGCCACTGATGGTTCGATAAACCGAGGTCGCACGAAGAAGTTATGGTCGGAAAAGTGTTTTACCTACAAAAACATTAACATGATTATTATATTATTATTTTTAATTGATTTATTTCAAATACATAAATCCACCCGACCCTCTCTCTCCAATTTGGTGTGCCTTTCTCCTTTTCTCCTTAATTTATTTCTTTTTCTTTTCTTTTATTACTTCTCTTTTAATTCGCACACTCTCTCTCTAATTTATTTCAAATCTTTAACTCACTCCACAAGTGGCGCCTCCCACTTTCTTTTCTCCATGTTCAACACATCCCATGATTGACTCCCCTTTAAATTATTTATTTTATTGATTTAAATATTAAATCTTTATTTCATTTAAACCTTTTCTCTCTCCAATCTAATTCTCTCTCCAATATTTATTTTATTTTTGCGCCTCTCCTTTTATTTCATATCATTATTAATATATTGTTAATATTCTCTCTCCAATCTCATTCACCCCCAACAAAGTGGCGCCTCCCTTGATTTTACACCATTAGTTCCACTCTTTTTATCATAATTATTTTCAATAATAATGATTGAATCTCCCTAAAAAAAACATGCAAGATCACCTCCCATCAAAACCCACATGACACACACCTATTTTAAATATTTATCATTATTATTATTATTTTATTTTTTTTAAACACAATTATCATAAATAATAACATCTCTTATTTATCCTTATATCTCAAATCTCATTGCAATTAATTCAAAACATAATTCTCATTGAATCATTATTACTAGATCTATCAAAAAAACCAACATTATTATTATAATTATTTAGTATAACACTTATAACAAAACCCCAAATAAAATTTTTTAACACGTCACCATTTATTATTAATAATAATTATTATTTTTGATGTTCGCCGCATTGAGCACATAAAAAAACGTTTTTACAATGTAATCGACCGGGGAGGTCCGAGCCATTATAATAACCATCCAACTCTCGAATGTTTACCAGTCAAAGAAGGTAATACATGTATTAGTTGACTTCTCTATTGGATAGTGGTATGGGAGTCAGTGCTACTAGTCCTCATCTCATATATGAGACTTCATATATGGAATTGATGATTACAAATTTGATTCCAACTAGTTATTATAGAAATAATTCATATGTCAATCACCATTTATGAAATATGGAGTTCGTTTTTGGGGATCACTGTGTATCTCCCAAAAATTTGAATTAAAGGATACAGAGGAAACAAATGTCTCATTCCAATTATGTTGGACTTTTGATATCCTTGATAAAGAATAGTTGGTAGACTTTCATTTTATATTACCATAGATGTACCTTGTCAATCAAGACGTCTTCAAAATATCTTAATTTTCATGTTACCATGATGACCCACATAATACTTTTGATCTCAATAATATTAAAATAAATATAGATACTTCATATTAGGAATATCCCTTATGAAAAAATGATCTAATAATTAAGGATCATCATGGATGGTATATTATATTAGTGCTGTAGATATGGAAACAAAGCTCTGTAACAAATGATAGTTGAGAGATATAGGCCGACCTATATGGTTAATGAACAATTGTTTTCTCAGGTGAACTTCCTCAATCCCTAAAAGGGTTACTCAGGGAAGAGTACATTTATGTGGGGGATGAAGTAAGAACCTGGTTTTTCTAATCATTATAGTTCCATTAAATATTTTATTAATTCATTGGTTTTTGCCTAATATAAATTATAAGTATGGATTTGGAGGAAATAAAGAGGTATGGGTATTTTTTTGGAGCATAAAACCATGGCAGGTAGAATAATAAGATATTTTGTACTATTAATAGAAACCGTTTTACCTAGTCTAAAAGGTCAATAATAATAATTATGGGTGTTTTAGTAAGAAAAATAAACATGCATGGTTTTACCTAACCATGCAACCCCAGCCACAGAGTACTACTATATTGCTACAACATTTAATAAAGTGAACTAGTATAGCTTCCAAATGGTATTTCGAACAATGTGGATGAACTATGTCATCTAAATCTTTGTAAATTGGGACACACATGGTTGGAAAATGGGTTTTCGAACAATGATTCCATACCATGGGACTGCTATATTTTTTCCTAAATTTAACACTTTTAACTTATGGGATTATATGTTTAAACCCATTATCTTTTACTTATTTCTTATCGCTATCCCTATCATTTTCACCCACTTATCATCCTCATGTGTAAAAATGGGTTCTTGGATAAATATTACTCCTAGAATCAAATTGTATATTCATTTGTCTAGTTTTATAGATATCATTATATACTCTACTCCATGGGATATTTAGTAAATTTTTATAACAAAATGGTATTTTGGTAAGATCTTTTTTGTCCTTTTCCTTGTTGTTTATATTATTTTATATTTTATTACAATATAGATCAAATCAATGGTTGATAATAGATTTATGTTTCTACACATGATATAGGCAGGTGGTTTGATTTTTAACATTTATGTTTTTTTCTTTACACTATGTATTGTAATACTATACATTGAATACTTTGAATTTTTCCAAAATTTTTACATAAACCATGTTTCAGTCAATGCCCATGATAGGGTTAACCTATGACCCAATAAAAAACATTAGGATAGTTCACCCTTAAATTGTTTTCAACCCATGAGGTGTGATGATGGAATTTCAGTTTTTATTATAAAATCTAAAATGGACACACCATATTCTATATGGTTTAGGTGTGACTATTAATTATGATGAATATAATGAAATGAATTGATGTGAGTGGTAAAAATGTGAAACATTCATATATATCACTATGGATAAACAATTTTTAATGATAATTCATAGCAACTAAAAAATATCTATTTGATATTACTAAATTCATTGAAGACATATCATTATTATCATAAATGGGCATGATTACCCTAAATTCATGAGGTATAGGCATGGAATCCCATACACATATGGCATACATGCATTGTGAACCTTGTTTGTGATAATTTGAATTATGACCTTACCGTTATTTGATATGGTCATGGTGTCTCAATATAGTAATAGGAGTATGGATTCCTTATATTATAACACTTGGGAATGAAACCCTAGATGAATAATGATTTATGGGAGGGGAGGCCCTTTATGAATTATGATGAATGCGAATGGATCCCCTTACATATTATTATGAATGGTAATGGTGACCCTAACATGATTATACATGTGAATGACATACATAGTAATATGATACATGGACAGGAATCCCCTAATTATATGATACACAACTACGATTTAAATATAGTTATGATCCATGGGCATGAAATACAAACTATTATGAAAATGTGAATGGAATTATTTGACACTTGAAAGACTCATGATACTACCGATGGATTCCGGAGTTAATACTATGTTCCATAATAGAATAACTATCTGTATTTATGTTTTTAGGATTTAATACATGTAAAGACTATATATACATATACATATGGTTATGAGATCAGATATTATCCACCATGGGGAAAGTAGGTAGTGTCATCCTGCAATCTTTTTGGAACCAGAACCAAACACTTTATAGTTTAATAATACTATAGATTACTATATTTTTAAATTTCGCATATTATATACATTGATTAGTTATTTATAGACATTATTGGTTGTGGTATACTATATTTATCTCACACCCTATCTGTTATATTGATGGTTCATGGGTAGATTATGTGGATGTATGTAGAGATAAGGGAATGTTCCAAATTAATGATTCATGACTGATTAAAACATGGGATAAATGAAGAAAATGACTGTGTTATAAATCACGATTCTCTTATATATCTATTTTTTTGGTCATATTATTATTTGATATTTTTATTGTATTGGATGACTACTTCCATGCCTTACAGTTTAATTTAGATAGATTAATAAAATTATAATATTTTTTATAAAATAGTTGTAATTTTTATATTTATTTATTTAATATGGATTCTACTACTTCTACTGGTTACTGATATTATTCTTACCATATTTACCCATTTACTTCAACGTTGTGCTACTATGATAATGTGGGTATTGATTCCAAAATATACCAATATGGGCCCTTTATAATAGTTGGTAGCCTCTGGAATATGAGGAGGCATGCATAAGGTCATGTGCCCTCCAAATCAATGTATTATTTAATGGATCCTCGGTTGGTAAATCTCAAAAGTATTAGGATCAAAAACGGTGTACATTCTTTTGTTGATGCTTTGTATCAATAAATAACATTTGTTAACTAATGTAGAATAATGTTTATAATTTTATATAAAGAATATTAAAACGACTATATATATGTAAATGATGTTTGGAGTTATTTTTATTTTATATGGATATTTTTTAGTTTAAAATGATTAAGATTAGAGATATTTCAAATACCTCAATACATAAATGCACCATTTTTTATATGTAAGGATTTTATTTTCATTGCATAATTATTCTTCCGTATAAAAATTATAATTAAAATAATTTAATTGAATCATATGGTTCATTCATTGTAATATAAAAATGATTTTAATATTTAGAAGTAAAAAATTATATAATGTATTGAAAATAATATTGTGACATATATTGTTTTGATTATTAATTTATAAGGAATTTTTGTACATGATGTTTTTTCAAATTAAAAAATTTAAACGTTAAATATTGTAATGTTATTATTCACTAAATAAGTAATTATTTTTTATCAAGAATATATAAGTTATGATGAATAAAAAACCATAAAATGATGCATAATATTTTTTATTTTGTAATAATAGATTTCAGATAAGTTGGGGTTGACTGTATTGCTAAAAAATTGAATCATCATTAAACCAAAATCTTGATACATAATATCATTTATATTTGATATTATTTATATGAAATATATTTAAATTTTACTATAAAAAATAAATATTATAATGATATTATTTTACGTCTTTAATATCCTAAAGAAACATCCAGATACAAGTTACTAGGGAATAAGGGTTTCAATGTAATGATTCTATCCGTTCTGTGATTATATTCTAGGTTATATAATTTTTTACAGTTATATATATTAATTAACCTATAGTCCCACCATTTTTATATAGATAAAATATTTTAAATATTTATCTGTTATATATTGTAGGATTTTATGTCCTAATAAGAATCTATCGAACATATGGTTAGTAAAATTTTTATGTTGAGATATATGCAGTGCTTTGAAAAAAACTTTCACCTCAAAAATAGAGAAAACATTTTAGATGATGTTAGATGAACCTTTTTTACAATATGATGTATATATTCATGTGGTGAATTAATCTATAGTTATTTTTCACATAAAAAATGATAATTAATTTGAAGTGAAATTATATAGTATTTGATGAAATTTGGTTATTCGATTTTGAATTTGAAATTTGAATTTTAACATGAATACATTTATTTAATATTGTAAAAAAATTCATCATGGGACATACATCCATATTCAGGATAGTTAGTGGAGTATGAGATAAGAATTTGTGTTCTTTGAAATTTATTCCTAAAAAGAATGAAAAAATTTGAATACCAAACAGACGGTTTGTTTTTTATTATCACATATGTTTTTTATCGAGTGAAAAAATGAAATAACACCTATTAAATATTAAAAATAACTATAGAATAACTATAAAAATTGTAAGGGGATAACATATTCATAGAAAATTATAGATCTTATCTCATTGATGATCAATAGAGAATTAAAACATGATGTGTTACTTATTGCGATATAGTATTATTGTATTCATGTATCTTGAGTTCATTGTAACACCCCACTCAAAATATCCATGATAGTTATAATAGTAAACTATATTTTTTATGGTTATTTTTTTAATTACCAGGTTAATATTCATGTTTCATGTAGTAAAACTTATACATCAATTGTCTTTTGTTATTATAATTATTTGGATTGTGTGATTTCACCATTTAAATCAATTTCTCTAATATGCGACATATGTTTTTATCTTAGAAATAAAAAAGGTAAATTCTTTATTGAGAACTAATTCCACCCCCATAAGTGAACCAAAAATTTTTAAGCGGTCCTTATATAATTTCTTTAATAAATATATTAGGTTGGTATCCATAAAACTATGTTAATTTTAACTTATATTATCTCCCAATAGTGATATATCCATCGAGAATTTTTCTATGGGACCATTATAAACACAAATTCATAGATTATATGGGAGCATGAATAATGAAAAATGGTATACCGTTTATGTATATTTTAATTGATAATATGTTGAAAAATAATGAACCATTAATTTTATTATTATGTTCTAGGATCAAGTTAGAGTAATTCAATTTTTTTAAATAAAATTATCTCTGATGATTGTTGTTTCCATTATATTATTATCAATTTTTTTTCTAAACAATTTATGGAAGGATTTTCATTAATTAGATAATCGTTTTCTAAGAATACCCATTATTTGTTTTTAACTGGACCCTTACTATACATCATTCATCACTTAATAAATGGTTATGGAAAAACATATAGTCATTGAGGTGTAAAATCATATATGTTAAAATAATATGTTATTTAATATATTATCTAGAATTATAATTCAAGATAACATCATAATGTAATGTCTTATTTTAGTATTTTTCACCTAAATTAAGATAATTGAAACATTGGTTAATATGTATTAAAATGTACACCACTATAAAATTACAAAAAAATAATTTTATATAATGATAGACAAACACATGAATTGATAATTTGCATAAAAATAATTATGAAAGGGCTTAATGTTTTTATTTTATATGGTATTAAATATACAATGAATAATATAATAGAAAATTTTTTTAAAAAAACATTAATGAATTTAAATGATACATTAAGTTTTCTTTAATATTAATAAAATTAGAAGTTAGTATATCCCAAAATCAATAAAAAATCTGTCAAATAAAAGAAATGTGATATAGTAATTCATAAATTTTTTTACATTAATCCATGATAATAAAATGATGAAAGGTATATCTTTATTATTACTAAAAAAGTTCAAATGATGGGTATATCACAATGATATAAATAAATAGGAATGTTGAGAATGATCAAAAAATATGATTGGATATTAAAATTCTACTAAAATATTTTCAGTAAAATAATTATTTATGGGATATTTCCTTAAAGATACATGTCATAGATATTTATTGAGATGTTATATAATAGAAAATTTAGAATAACCAGTCACTAATGAGATACAATTATGATATGATAATATAACTATTATGATGGGTCATGGAGAGGTTAATGAAAATTCTCGTATTTTAAGATGATCTGTCAGATGGATGAAAAAGAATATTTATATAAATGGTTTATGAAACAATTAGGTATAAAAAATGTATAGGAATTGTCATGAAATTTGAACTAATTAAAAATATTTCTATTTTAAAATATATGTGAAATGTAATTAAAATAACTCAATCAAACATGAAATATGATGAAAATCATAAGAAAACATAAAATCATATGGTGAATCTAGAAAAATAATAAATTGGTTCACATAAAAAATATAGTAAAAAATCACTATTTAATGTATATATTAATTAATTTGGTTTGTAGGATCAACATTTGTAAATTTATCCTAAATAATCAATAATAATTTTAAAACATTATTATGTATCCAAAGAACATAAGATGAAATAATGAAATTGATTTCAATGGGTAAAAATTGGTGTAAATGGAGGAGATTATCGAAAATCATTATTTTAATATAATGATGTAGATCTATTTTAATGGAAGAAAATATTTTTTTGGAGTAAAATGGGTGGTAAGGTATAAATGGAACATTAATGGGTCTATGAAATTAAATTTTGGGAAAAAATATCATTAAAATAAATAAAATCATTTTTTTATATTTGGAAAGTCTATTAGAAGTTAAGAGAAACATAAACAACTAATATAGTAATGATTTTATTTGCGGTACATAAAGGAAAAAAATGCTTATATATATATGTCTATAAAAAATGTGAGTAAATATAGATAAACAGTGACATGAAATATCATGAATAATTAAATTTTTTCATCCTATTGTGAACAAAACCTTAATGTGGACCTTTTTGTAATCTGAAAAGAAGGAATCTAGATATGAATATTGGTATTCCCAAATGAATCCTTATATTGATAATGCTTATATGTGGATGAAAATCCATAATGAAATTAAATTTAATATGGAGAGGTTTATTTTTTAAAATATTGCTTAAAATAAAATTTTGGACACATATTATAGAAAATCTAGTTTGTGGTCATGCATAAAAACTCATTGGAATAAATATTTTTGGGCCATGTGGAGAATAAAATTAACATTATATCATAATATCATGTCAAATGTATGTGGGAAGATATTTATATTTATATTTAATTAATAAATATAGATGATTCGTTATGTAGTTTTATGTTTTATGTTATGTATTTGATATCATATAATGTAATTTCATATTGTAATAATATTTATATTGTAATTTTTAAGGTTTGGTAGCTAGGACCCTCAACCTTGACATTATTTATCTTCAATGATGTATATTAAAAAATAAATTAATTATATGAGAAAAAAAATTCATGATATAGGGTAATAAAGATTTATAATCTATTAATGTAAATATAATATTTGAAAAATATCTTATCCATTTATGTCATAATTTCAAGGGATTATTAATTGAAATTATCCCTAACTTGTAACATAAAATATATTGAGGTGGGAAAACTGACCACAAGAAACCATTGTATTTAATTACTGAGTTATATAATTTTGATAGACTGTTATGATATAAAATACTTATATAATATTTATTTTAATGTAATATACCTCTGAAAACTAACCATAAATCAATTAATTTTTAGCCCTCAACTAAAAAAATGTTCAAAATGAGGGTAATTGAACTTAAATTGGATATACCGCCTCAATTTCATATAAAAAGATATTAAACAAAAATGTTATTTTTGTAATCCCTGTAGTATAATAGAAAAAAATAATTTAAGATCGTTTATGTTAATGAGGATGTATTAATTATATTTTCTATTATAAATATGAAAAAAATCCCCATTCACACCTCCTTCATGGGAATAAAATTAATTTAAATTACTATTATGTTCATGAGAGTGATGATGAACCTGGACTACTAAATGATAATATTACTATACTTGTTTTTTAAATCAATTTATATCATATTAAATATCCAAAATAGAACATTTTAATATACAATAACTATAACAGATGATGAGAAATAGTTGCATGGATTTTTTTTAAATTCCATGAAAATATTCTATATGGACTTCTTAACATAATAATTAGTTTTATTTGGTGACAGATACCCATAAATTCTTAATTTGTATAACTTTTACTAGTTCATTATTAATTTTTTAGGGATCACCACTTATTTCATGAATATTAAAATGAAAGATTTGAAGCTATGCATATAGATAAATCATCTACAGTGTTAACTGTCCCAAAATTGAAAATATACTACCCAAAAAATGATTTCTTCACATTCCATTTTTACATAATGTAACGTATAATTTTTTATGTATTTAACCATTATAGATAAACAAAAACCATTTATCTATTAGTGTGGGTTAGTATACTACCTAAGGTAATGTTATAATAATTGTTTCAGCTCATCTATCTATTTGATAACAAAGGGAACTACCAATAATTAATACCCACACAATAATGGTGATTTAATCATGTAATTATTTGAAATCTACGATAGTTTTTAAGTAGTATATCCACATAGAATATTATACATCCATGTGATGTAGAGTAATACTACATTATTTGCAAATTAAAAAATTCTACTTATAGTATAGTCGATAAGGGGAATAAATTAATACTTCTATATGGAATAGTCTATATTAATCCAACTTATCAATAACCCTAAATAATCAATTTAAATTCAGTTACGAAATTGGCATGTTGATGGACAATTCATGTCGTGTGTTATATTCGTGGTACTCCACATTAATTTCGGTGTAACCCGTTATGATAATGAATGAACATATTATAATATCTATCTTATGATATTAAAATAAGGATAAATGTCCAATCTTATTAGAAATTTATTTCTTGATTCACTAAACTATTGTAATATGTTTTTTACATAGAATGTAAATAATTATTATTGAAATATTTCACTAATATTTATTCATTATCAAGAATATTTTTGAATAAGAATTATTTGTACATTACTATTTGTGTTTCATTAAAATATAATAGTTAATACACAACGTTTTAATTCTATATGACATATTGAATGTCAAAATAAAAAATAATACTAACCATTTTGTAAAACGCCATGTTAATATATATATATATATATATTAAAGATATATTTTATTATATAAATGTCAATGATTAAATAATCCTCATGATTATATGGATAACTATATTACTATTAAACCAATAATATTAGACATATAGTGTTCTTCTTAGTGAAGGTATAACTAGTTTATCCTGCAATATCATTTAATTAAGATACTATTGTCCATTCTTCAGTACTATAATATTTCATTTATTATAAGAGCACAGTATTTTTTGGACCAATAATTCCATATATTTGATTAGTGGCATATCTTCTCTATTTATAAATATGATTTATTATTGTAGAGTTATATATTATTGTAGTGAAATAAATTTGGTTATTCATTATTTCATTAATAATCCATACAAATCTTAATAGAATTTCGAAATTAAATATTCATTGGTCTACTTTGACATAAAATAGTTAATTTAGGATGCATATAATCCAATAAATATTATTAAATATTATATTTTAGATATTTCATTTTAATAATTTCAATCGTTTCTTTTATATATCCTTCATTACACTATTAAAAAATAAAGCATTAATTTTTAAATGTAATTGAGTCTCATAACATTTAATGACTCGTTTAAAGATTTAAAATGACACTGATGAGGTATATAGGATTCATTTAATTTTCTGATTCTATATGTAAATGTACTTTCATTGGGGTAAAGGACACTTATATAAATTACTATAATGTAAATAGAATATCAATTTACATATGGTTTATTTACCCTTATAAATTGAAAACTAGTTTAGATAATTATAAAAGGAAATAAGGTCTCCTTACACCATAAGTGTCATTTAAACTCTTGAAATGTATATTTGGTATCCTTATATAAAATAAATTATATATATTAAACTTCATATCAACATAAGAAAACTATATTAGGTATAAAATTGGAACCCAGATAATGAAACTAGGAATTTTTTTACTCATTTTATTTATTCTATAATGTTCATTTACTCTTATGGAAATTGTGCTAATAGAACAATTGAAATTGGGTTTTTTAAGAGTCATTAGAAGAAAATATATAACAACATAACATTCATTTACTATTGTAATATATTATCTACATGTGAAATATTTACCAAGGAAGAAAAATATCCCTGATATTATAGGATTTAACTATTAAAATAATAAGTTTCACTTTATGGCTTAATAATAGGTATTGACATAGAAAAAAATGATAAGATCTAAAGAATAAACTATTCTAGAGAATTAAATTTTATAGTGCCTATTTGTTATTCATATCAAAATTTATCAAGGGATATTGGTCAATGAAAACATTCAATATAGAAAATAAGGATGATTTAAATAAGAATATCATGGAATGATTATCAAGGTAATTTCCCGTAATAAAATTAAATTATTTTTTGAAATATTTATACTAGGAACTATGATTATGTAGAAAATAATGAAGAGTTTATACATTTTTTTATGTAAATATTATTCATGATACTAGTTTATTATAAAGGGAAAAAATGGATAAATGAATTACATTTTTTGAATCTTGAATCTGATACATTGATGAGTAGAATAAGTAATGTATCAAATGTAGAGGAATAATAGTATATTTAATAGTTTTAGAAAAAATATTCATTATATGAATTATGTATGTATATTTTATTATGAATAGTATGTATTACTTATTTTAAGGGGGGAAAATATATGCATCTGTTTGGACTCTATCTTATAGAGTTTCATCATTCAAACATAATTTAAATTATGTTTAAGAGGAATGAAGCATTATTACAATTGGTCAGGTAGTCGAAGACAAGATATTGATGAATAATATATTTTTGTTAATGTAGAGACCTCCTAAAATTAATTTAAGGCCCTTTTAATTATAGTATCTAGTGAAATTCAAGAATAATTGTTTTACTAGTATATATTTTCAAATGAAACTCTAGAGAAGTGTATGATATATTTTGTTGAGAAGTGGATGATGTTTTCCCAACCACTATGTGTGATTGTTATGTCCTTATAATCATTATATACATGATATTTTGTGATAATATACATATGGTAATTACTAAAACACTATATGGATTATGATTCCTCATTGGATCTAAACATTTTTGAAATCCATGTGTGATGTTTATTTTTTTTATTTTAGTATCATAATGTTTTAGTTTCATGATTGAGCAGTGGATAAAGACCATATAAAAACGACGAGTATTATTCATATTTTATAAGATAAAAATATTTCAAAACCCACTCACTATCCCACTAGTAGTCTATAAATTTAACATATGATATAAAATTAATATTAGAGCTTAATATATTCTATTTTTGATCATACATTAATCTAAGATAAGTTTGTATAAAACAAATAACCTGAAAAACAGTTCATTGAAAATATTTTATGCGATGAATCTTCATCGATGTAATTAATAAAATTCATCCCAATATTATATCTTAGTCCTTAATATATGTGATTTTGTCTGTCTATGTTTCACACTCCATAATAAATATTCTTCTATGACATTTTTCAAAATGATAATCCTATATGTTGATGGAAAAGATGAATAATTAAATTCTTCCATCCTAATCTAAAATTTTTGAAGATTTTTTAATATGGATCAGTAATGTTAATTAAATATTTTATAAGAATGATATTTTTAATATAGAATTTATAAACATTTAGGGGAAAATATTAACCTTTATAGTGCTAAATTCAAAGACTTTAGAATGAAAAAGGACATTAAATTTGATGATTATATTACTAGGTTGAATGACATAGTGAGTTGTATCAAGGTCTTTGGTGATAATCTTCATTATTTTTTGATTTTCAATAATCTAAAGAATATTTTTCTGAATATATTCATTCAAAAAATTTTATAAATATATTATGTTGATTTATTATCCCATAATTATCTAAATTATTATATAATTAATGGAACTATGTTTAATAATTAAATATATAGAAAATAGAATTAAAAAACTATTAATAAACTAAATATCAAAGAGGAAATTCAATCTTCTAATGAATTAGAGGGTAATGAAGGAATTTTATTCAAATAAAATATGTTAATGGATCCTTTCACTAATGAACAAACACCATAATATAATGTAAAAAATAAGAATTCTATTAAAATAATTTTTTTATAGAGATATAGGGAAATTAGATCTACTTTCTATGGAAATAAAAATGTGGCTTAAGAAAATACGAAGCATGGAGAATGAATCCAATAAAATAACATGGATGAAAATTATAAATATATAATTATTCTTTGTGGAAGAATGGAGATTTATAAATGAATAATGAAAAGGATTATGATATATATGGAATATTATGAAAAATCCACCTCATGTAATCATTCTGAAGAAAAATTTGTTAGGAAGATTATTAAATTTATGGAACATTCTAAATGACAAGAAAAAATATTGTCCATTGAGGAATAAATATAAAATGAATAGACATGAAACTCATAACACAAGAATGATATCAAATCTATAAATAAAGGTTTTTTAATGTCAACAAGAGATAAAGATGAATTATGTAATAATTAAAATAAGTAAATTATTAAATATGTATTCTAAAATTGAAGCATACTAAATGTTACATATTTTTTGAAGTGTTTTACAGTAGAATTTATAATAAGTGTAAATAATTTAATTTTACATAATAATTGGGTCACATAGTAGAGAATACATTGGGAATAGTGGGAAAACACTACTATAAGGAAATTGAAATGAGGTTAGATGTGGTATTCATGTTTTTTTATTATAAATAATATTTATATGTTAATATTTGATTATATACAATTCATAATTTCCCACATTTTTTATATTACTAGTTTCATTAATTTGGTGTGTCTTAGTCCAAAGTGTTTAACGAATTTCAAGTCAGAGGTGTTTAAAGTTTTAGTGTTTAATTAATTGTTTGTCACATGCCTCGCAATTTTCCCCACACATCACATGTGTTATTGTGTTATTGTTAAATTTATTTATTTTTTAGAATGGTTATATAAGTTTTTAACTAATAATATTATTATTTATTTTAATATATTCGTGGGATTAAATATATAATATATTTAATTTCATATCTATTTATCTTGGTTGGTTACTTATTTTTTTCAATTCAGTATAAATCAGAGATTAATTTTATAATTATTCATTTATTTTTTTTCAAAAAAATTAATGTTTATATTTCATATAACATGTTAAATTTATTTATTTCTATAAATATATATTTAAATATATATATATAAAGTACAATGCATTTATATATATATATATATCTGTGTGTTTTATTTCATGAATATTAATAATCTCTAACCACTCCAGTTTAAGCTGTTCACATGTATCCCCAATGATAAATTTCCTTCATTTATAAAACCTTACAAAATACCGTCATGATCATTGAAAAGGATCACATGGATGGATACCCCATAACTTCTCAACAAGGGACATCAACTTCCCACAACATTATGGTCCTAGAATCCACATATTCATCAATTTAAAGTCTCCATGATGACATCAACATCAGCATTTTCAGAATAACACCACATTAATCTATGCTTGATTACTCGATCAGATTTCAAAATATGATAACAAACCATGATAGAATATTCCCTTATCCTTTGACTGTTTTTCATGATAATACTCCCTTACTCGCATGGTACCACCACTTTACTCTATCACGATACCATTTCATCCTCAGTCATGGAATTAACATCATTACTATCTCCATGAAGAGGTTCTTCAACATCCAATTATAGTATCACTGATATAATGATAGTATATTTTCATAACCATGAATAGTTATTCAATGAATCATGATTTGAATCCCACTTGGTAGCACATCTATTCAAATATGTGGATCGTGAAGTCGTATTTTATCACTTTACACAAGTGTTGATTTCTTCAATCATGATTATAAATATTCATTGTATAAAAGCTAATTTTTACATGGTAACATTTTTATTATCCTCCATTAATGTTTTGATTGTTAATTATGTCACCATGGATATTGAACATTGACTATGAACTCTGAATGGTACCACACAATAAATGGTTTTATATTTTTATTATTGTGTCCTAATTTTAGTTAAATATATCTTAATTTTCAACTTTATCTATTTTTATTTTTTGATTGTATACATAATTATTTAAATTTTTTTTATTAATTAAATTATAAAATGTGTTTATCTGATGAAATTATTTTTTGAAGTTTCATAAAAAATATTTTCAAATATTTTATTTTCATCTCCAGAGAACATATTCACTACAATTTTCTTTATTATTTGATTATAATTATTTTAAATTATTTTTTAATTATAATAGGTTTAGAATTTATTTTCAAAATGTATAAAAAGATATTATTATCTTCAATATACATTTATTTCTTCTCTATATTTGAAATATGAATTTATAAATTATTGTTTCATCTATCAATATGCGTGAGATATAATTGAAGGAGATTTATGGAGATAGTTTGGATGTTTGAAATAAAATTTGTATGAATTTTTTAAATTGTTTTAAATGATATATTTAAAATAGTTTGACATACATCGATATTTATGGATAGAAATTTATTTTTCTCCATTTTTTTGTCTCTATTACAATTAGTTATAAATACTTAAACTGTTTTCATGAGTTATATTTAGATTTTATATATTTGGAGAATTTATATAATGAGAAATACTACTCATTAATAGGTAAACCTTTGAATGGAATAAATAAAAAACATTTATACTTATTCGGAGAATATAATATTTTTCAAGTGATTCTCATATCATTACATGATAACCTAAGGCTATGCTTCATCATTCATCATCATTCACTTCCTGGTTTATTCTGAATAATTAGTTTTATTAATTTTTATCTTCTGATATGTGTTGTAAAATTTCTTTTTAAATTTATTATACAAAATAATTCTCTCTATTAATGTTGTATGTAATAGATAACTAAATTTATGCATTTTGAGTTGTGACTCATGGATTCTAAAGATAGTTCTTTTTGTTTGGGACCATAGAATTATATAATCCGGTTATGTGGATTATAAATATTGGATTATATTGTTAGATCACTCAGGTTGTGAGACATGATTCTAGATGTTTGGATAGGTAACATTTTCATTAAGATGTTTTTGATGGTTTTGACACCCAATTAAATCTATGTGTGTCTTTCAAATTACACATCAACTAGAAAGAGAACACATTGCAGTGGTTAATGATTCCACAAAAACATTCTATAGTGAAAATACATCCATCAATGAATTGAAAGGATTATGAGTAACCAAGGTTCACATTAGAGATTACTAATAAATAATCACGGATTTTTACACATTTAATTTCTACATTAAATTGTCTTTTAAAAAAGTAGTATCATAATTATATTTTAATAATGGTTATTAAACCCCCTCCCCCTCCTTCTATATATTAGTACATAACTTATTACATAATAATTTGTATTAATGGTTGATGTTTTTTATCATTAATCTAGCCCTGATATTTTTTTTCTTCAAACCTAATAGTTTGTAGTAGTTAATTTTCAATTTTGTAATTTACCCAGTTTATTAGAATATTTTATCATCATAAATTTAATGATTTGTATTTATAATTTGGTTCAAAATTATTCCAAAACAATACTTCATATAGATAAATATTATTTAATATGGTTTAAATATGTCATATAATTGGTGGATTCCTCATAAAATACCTCATTCTGATGGTAAATGTATTATTACTAAAAAATTATTATATAATGTTTTCTATAGAAATATAAAGTTTATCACTAGATAAAAATGGTTACACCATTTTGATTCCATTATTTTGATCATGCTAAACATATATAATTTAACACAACAAAATTTGTATTGAATTATATTATTATTAATATTTGATATAGTTAAATTAGTAGTATTGTTTCTAGTCATATATCTACTTGTAATGTACCTCATGATATTTATATGATTTTTGATATATCACTTTAAATATCTGAAATATTATTTAAAAAATCAATAAATTATTAGAGTGGGGAACCATGATTTCATAATGGGTTGATATGGAATAGTAGATCTGATTATACACCAATTCAATAGAATAATGAATGGAATGAATGACCATATAGTTGTATTATAAAAACATGTACTTGATAAAAGAGTCATATGGGCACCACTAAATAAGTGGAACACAATGAAGGTTATTATTGATGAATGTAAGAATATTAAATAATAATATTATGATTAAATTATCAATCCCTACAAAAATATTAATGTCATTTTTAGAATAATTCATTTGTTAAACATAGAAGAATAAATATTCCACATTTAAATCATATATATATATATATATCTCTTTTTAACAAATTGAATATAAATCATGGGAAAATGGAATAAATAAAAAATGTGGTTATAACTAAGAGAATTTATTAAATAATGATGAAAAAAATAATGTGTAGGAAGATACTTTAAAAAGATGACCATAAGAAATGAAAATTAAATAACGGATCAATATATATTCTAGATGTTAAATATTATGATTATATGACAAATGGATATATCAAGTATGATTATATAATGATAAAATAAGATGGTGGATATAATAAATATAAAATTGAAATGAAACATTCTAACATGAGGGATGGAGTTTCACCTTATAATATAAATCTTTTCAAAAAAATAAAAGGAAACATGTAGCATGGCCATAATTATGAAATCAACTAAGATAAATATCTTTTTAATGATACTAAAAAGATATTTAATGATTGTTTGATGAAATGGACAAAAAATTTGGTTGTTAATTATCATAGTTTTAATTAGTATTATAATAGACAAAATTATATTTTGGATGAACTATCTAATGAAACTGAAAAACACCAAAGGGATTTATTTAGATACTAATTTTTATAATGTTTTGAAAGATGATAATAAGAGGTTGATCACGGAAATAAGGAATTTTTGTAAAGAGAATGAAATCCCCAATGAGGAAAAGAAAAATCTTTTTTTTTGAGATGAATTTTTGAAGAACACTATATTTGAGTTTTATAAATAAAAGTTTAAAATGAAGATTGCATAGAATAATTTATCTAATATGGAAATGTAGAATCATAGCTTCCAAAAATATACTTTTCTAAAAAATATATTGTATATGGAAGTGTTGGTTATCTTTAAAAGGAAAATATTAATCTAAAAATTGAATTTTAACATTTTAATTAAACATTATATAGAATCGTTCAATGAAACCATAAATATGATAAGATATAAGATATGATAAATCCAAAGAGAGGTAAGATCAGGTATGGTTATAGATATAAAATTCCAAAAGTTTACACAACAACATTTATGAAGATTAACTTCAAGATTTTTTCAATAGATACATGTTTCATGTTCTCGTTTCAAGGTAATTATGCTTATAAATATTCTCCCTCGTTCCCTATATCAACATATGTTACTAGAGTTTCAATTTATATCAATTTATTTTCTCATATACCATCTAATAAATGTTTGAAATAATGTTGGGGACTAGAAAATAAGTTTCTAGCTGCATTGGACCATAAATTGAATGGTATCCAAATGTTTTTTTTTATTTTTATGTGACTATACCTGATGGAAATTACCATTTAATAAAGTGAGAGTATCATTATAAATAATGTTTAATTTATTTGAGTAGGATTTTTTCAACATAGGATGTATTTAAATTTTCTATTTTATGTTACTGTTATATATAGGAGGTCATACACATTAAAGAAAATATTAACTTCCTATGGATTAATTATTATGTTTAATATTTTATTCCTTTTAGGGGGAATACTAATTTGTTAATTTCATTTTATCATGTCCCAATTCGTTTTACATTGGAATATTTTTTGGGGGCATTCTATGATTATTGTTTTTTTCTATAAATTAAAATGGTTAATAATAAGTATATTTTTTATTAATATAAAATCAAAACGGGGAAATGTGTCGTTTATATGATTTGTTTTTGTATCAAACTAAACATGGGATATTTTTGTGTCCTATTTTGATAAAAAAATAATTCCTTTTTGTTAATATTTTTTGCTTTCAATTACTCATGTTATTAATTCCTCATATGCATTTGGTGATTAATTTACCTTTTCCTTTCTCTAGGTTTTCATATTATTTCATATCACGTGTGTTTCAATTTTTCAGTGTTATATTAATTATTTTTCTTATGCCACCCTAGTTCTTCCATATGACACAACATTTAATGTGTTATAAATTTTTTAATCGTGTTTATTAAGTTATTTTAATATATATGATTTTTTTTATTTTCATAAAATAATGTGCTTTAAATATATAATATATTAATTTTGGTATCTTATTCATTTAGTTTAATTGTTTTTTTTCAATTTAGTATCACACTATACATTAATTTTTTACTTATTATTTTTAACTTGTGGATAAATATTTTTTTCAATATATTTTCTACATCACATGATATCTAGATTTCTTTATTTAAATATATTTTTATTTTATATTGTAATATATATAGTACAATATAAACATATTAAAATATAATATTTTTCATGTATTGTATTCATATCCATCCTCACAAACTATAATGGTGCATCCAACTCTATGGTAGCACAACTATATATGAAAAAATTTCCCCTCAGTAATTATAAAATTCGTTTTCCTAGAATACTCACTGAAGGGGATCACATGGTAAAAGACTCCAAAGTTCCTCAAAAAATCACTCCTTATTCACACTATATATTTTGAATACAATTTATGCATTGCTCCATTTTTAGTGTTCAGGGAATTATAATTGTTAGCATAGGAACAATAAAGTGACCACCATCTATGATGTACACCCACAAAGTGGCACAAGACCTAATAACCTACCATGGATGTAACTACCTCATTCTTTCAATATTGTGTCTTGGTAGTTATACTCAACTAATACAATACCTACATCGACCACCATCATGTTTTCAACTCATCTACCATTATGAAAATATCAACTCAACAAGCTTTATATGGTAGTTCATCAGTATTAAACTGTAGTATACAATCTTTCATGATAATATTTTCTTTATAGTGAATATTGATTCATGGTAGCATGATTTCATCCATGGATAATATCACATCAATCCATATATATGGGTCTTCAAAATAAAATTCTTTCGAGGTGGTTATTTCTTTCTCCAACCATCTATTTGAATCATTATAGTATCATGTTGACTTAATGGAAGAAAGCATACACTATTCACAGTAGCATGTTTCTACACCCATTTCTATGTCTATGATCAGGAATTATTGTACCATTAGTCATTATAATGGAAAATTATTTCTATAACATTCTACACAATACTAGTTTATATTAATTCAACTACCATGTCTTTATTTCAATTTTATAATATTTAAAATTTGAACAACCTTTATTTTATATTAATTCAATATTTTATTATATTAGTTTTCATGTCATGTTATAAATATATAATTGGTTACAAAATTAATATTAAATTATTTTCATCCCATGTTATTTATTTTTATAATTTTTTAAAATATATTTGGTGATATTTCATTTCTAGCCGAATATAATATATTATGAGTATGTTTCATGTATATTTGAATATAATTGTATTTAATGAATTATCGGTTTAAATTGTTTGAGAATTAATTTATACATGTACATAGTATTTTTGTATCAAATAACATATTTAAATTGATTCAATATATTATTCATGAGTTTAAAATTTAATTTGAAAAATATTAAATATCGTTATGATTCGTGTATACGTAACTGAGTTTTATATTGATATATTGAATTTTTCAATTTAAATTTGTTTGACTTGTTTAAAATTGTACAAAATTTATATTTATATTTGGTTTAATTACATTTTTATTTCTAGGAGAAATTCTTTTTTTCTCTAATAAAATAGGTTGAATATTTTTTTATTATTTTGAATTATTCTAAATGATTTTAATAAATCTATTTAACTATTTTAACTATGATTTATTTTCTTAAAGGGATCGAGTTATTTTTTTATGATAAAATATAGACTCAATTAATTAAGGGGAACTCATACTATATGTATGTTTTGGGATAATATAGACATTTTTTCACTTACTAATGATCACTCATGGATAATGTGAATCATCTATAATGACGAAATTAACCTTGAGAGGACCTATTGATCCTTACATGATACCCACTTCTTAATCTTCTTTGTTCAACCTCAACTACATCAAGGTTTAGTCTCAATATCTAATTTCAATTAATTCAATGTTTTTATCTATTTTATAACATTATCTGTTTATTTTCCCATTAAAAACCATTCTCCCTATTCAGATGGTGAGTGAAAATTTATATTGTTATGATTTTTGGGTTATAAATCCCATATTATAAAGATAGTTTTTTCAATATGTGAATTTTTGATTCTAAAGGAATTTCATTTAGTTTTGGAATCTAATATTTCAATGTTTTATTATTTGGAATTTGAATCCTGCTTTATAATATCCATGGTATTTTAATTATTCCTGAACAAAATTTAAGGTTTGTAACTCCCCCGTACAAAATACAATATACCATTCATTTTACAAACAAAATAGAAAAGTTACATAATGTATTATGTTATGATTCTCTTAAAAATAATTTAGGTAAATATAGTCTCTACTTAATATAGAGTGGTAATATTTGAGAATGTTTTCCTGGGGATAAACTACTTAAAAATTATCAATTTTCTTTTCATTTTATTCTCATACAAAACTGAAATGTTTAATTATATTTGGTAAAAATATTATCTTGAATAAATTTTAACATATTTTTAATAACACCCCCTATATCTACATCATATTCCACTATTTGTTTTTCTAAAATTGGATTCATCAAAAATTTTCAAAGAGTGTGATACACATTCTCATGTACTGACTGCACATGTATCTCTTAAAAACGCTAAATGTTTTTCACCAAATAGTTCTTTTTTTAAAGTATTAAGGTATGTAAAAATAAATTTATAAGTAATAAAACAATATACATTAAATATTTAATAATTTTTAATTTTTTTAGAGAAGGATATATTCATCCAATCTAAAACGAGGGTTCATAGAATAATACTAAGATAAGAATATAGAGAGTATAAACACGTAGAAAATATAAATATAAACAATTTATTAATGGTACTGGTGGTGGTGTTTGTCATATACATATATATAATATGTTAACAACATCAAAATGTATCTCACACATGTTTTGAGTGTTTTTTAATTAATGGGTAATATCCATAGAATTAGAGAAGAATTTTTTATTATAGTTAAAATGATAACAACAATTAATCTCAAATAACTATATACAATTGATTCAAATACTTGGGGGATGGATATTGAAGGTGTAGTTAAACTTTTAAATAGGATAATTAATGTATTTAAATTATTCAATTAAAAATTTTTAAAAAATTAAAACTGATAAGATTCATATAATTAGTGAAACCGAATAGTCAATTTTATTAATGGACTCCTAAAAGAAACATTTTTTGGAGGGAAATGTATTCAAAATAGTGTCTTCCCAAAATCTGTGACTAGAGAAGAATAATTATAAAAAAATTTGAATAATGTAATGTTCGTGTTGTATTATATAAAAATGAATTAAATTTTAATATCTATGGAATTAATTCAACTAAAATTGAAAATAAAATAATGAAGTAATTTGACTTCATATTAATAACCATAAAAATTATTTTAGGTTAGTGATTATGATTTTTGATAGAGGTAGTGAAGTAATTTTTAAAATAAAAACATAAATTTTCAATATATTGAAAGATAGAATAATCACATCCAATGGTGAAAAAACTATATAAAATATTCTAAAAATTTATGGTCCAAAATATTTATGTTTCCATATAGAAAAAGTAGAAAAAATCCCAAGGTATACAATTCTTATCATTCATTGTTAAATGATATGAATAAAAATTTCATGATAATGTATTTTCGGTGAAACAATTTATTTATGAAATTTTTTTTTATATCTTGTGAAAAGTGGGATATTATATAATAAAAAACACTAAAGAGTTTAAATCAAGTAATCTAGGATACATGATGTAATCCAATAAAATTTATGTGGACCAATGAGTTATCAATACACTTGTGGTGATTTCCTCATCATCAAATTTATTGTTTATTTCATATTTATGGAATTGTTTTAGGAAACATAATGGAGTGGATGTTTATTTTTTTATCATATATCGAATGAAAGATCCTAAAGAACTAAGGATCTGTATAAAAAATAAATAATGTTCATTAAAGGGAGTTTATGTGGAATTATTTTAAATCATATCCTTATAAATCTGGAAACAAGAATGAATTAAACACATTATTCACTCCCCTATAAAAGTTTTCTGGTGATATATCGAATAAAATCCTTGTGGAAGAGGAAAGAGTTGTTCTTTCTATGTTTATTAGGTTTCATTTTTATAGATTTTGGTTTTTGGTACATATTTTTATTTAGATAATCTATTTGTTGGGATATAATTTAAAAAATATTTACAATGAGATGTTATACAAAATAAAATATACCAATGAATACATTAGGGTCTTCGACTGTCCATGTATAATTATAGTTAATAATAAAAATCTATGTATGCTTACTAATAAAGTGAAGCGTGTTATGATTTCTTGATTCATTTTGAATGTAAAATGATATAAATGTTGAATGATATATATATATATATATATATATTATACGGCCTCGGCCTTATAACTTACTTAATATTGAATTAAATGAATAATTTACATTGAGGATCCTTTCAGGTTTAGAGTTTTAGAGAATTAGAACATAACTATTACATCTCAAAAGATTACAAGGTAGACACTTCTACTAAGTTTCCATAATAAAAAAAACTCTTAAAAAGAATCATGTCTAGTTCCATGTTTTATATAGCATGACATTCCCTTGATCCCATTCTTGACCTTATTCCACATTAATTCCTGTGAAAAAAATTTCAAAAAAAACTTGGTGTGAGCATAAAAAGCTTAGTAAGGGATACATAAAGAATGAAAACTATTAGTTTTTCAAAATCAAGTAAACCATGTATACTCTATCAAAGTAATACCTTCACCTTCATGAAGTAGTAAAAACTTTTCATTGAATAAAGTATCATTACTTACCGTTTTGTAACCAAAATATTACCATAAAACCCATATAAAGAACACATAACATATATAAAGGTAACTTGGGACATAAACATACATAAGTGGAATAACCATACGGTCGACTTCCACACATATCACTTAATGGAATAGCCATACGGCCAATTTCCATACATAATTAATGGAATAGCCATACGGCCAACTTCCATACCCAATGCATTGGAGGTTATAATGTAACGACCTGTCCTGGTATTCACGGCACCACCCGTCATATGGTTTATCACGTAACCACCCGTCAAATGTCCAAGTACCAATATAAAATCATAAAACATAAAACCAACATAAAAGAATGATAACATTTCCACATTTCAATCACAATATATCATAATATAATCCTTTATCAAAACCATTTTCAATACCAAAATACATAAAAGAGTATATGGTATTTATTTCATTTTAAAAACATAACGGCTTGTTGAGGAAGCCAAAGACCAAATAATACTCGCGGCGGCGGAAAAGGTCATTGTCACCAAGTACGTTAAAAAACATACCTTATTGTCGTTTAGTAAAACAATTCGTAGAAAAAGATTCCTTTTGTATAAAAGTAAAAGTCAAAGTGGTTTATACACCGTATAAAAGAAAGTTGTGTATAAAACGAAATATGCCTCAATGAAAGGAGATTGAGACGAAGTCCCTTACCTCGGGTCCGACTTGACTCGATCGTTCTTTAACGTCCGGAATAATAAACATGAGTTAATTTATACTTGCTTAAGAACCTTTTTAAAGTTCATTATTCCTTTTATATCAGTTATTTCCATGTTATAAACATTATGTAACCATTTAAGTTAATAATGTTTGTTTTGTCAATATTTGGTTCTTAAGTCGAAAGTGGACTTCTTACAATTACATGTTGTTTGTGTGGTCAAAGGTTCCTTATACCCAGAATGACATTCCTGATTTGGATATCATATATATCATATATATCCAGCATATACATGTATTTATAATATTACATAATCATTTATAGGTAAGAAATGAAATGCACTGTTCATGGAGACGTTAAGCTGTACGTACGCATGAACGCTACTTTCATTTCTATTTCGTATTTTATAGAATGGAATCATAATGATATAAGAGTATATTATAATTCCAGTATAATAACATATATAATATCATTAACTTTATCCTTTACACATCCCACATATGGTATTAACGAATCAAATCACTTTCAGGGGGCGGTAGTCCGCATTTCCTAAAATGAAGATATCGTGTTTACCCATAATGGAAACAATAATGTTATGCCATAAATGAAAAATACAGAAGCTTAAGGAAAGTATAAAAATATTATATATCATATATAAGAATAGTGACATCATAATGGCCACCTTTGAAGGTGTTAAATGATTATTGAACAACCATCGTTTCGGGAGGTAGAATTTCGCCATCCACGGAAACCGTATGTTCTTTAACCATTTGATGTAGTTGTGTGAGAGTGTCGCTCTAATAAATCTTATAAAAACATCCTAGTATATTTAAGATACTGGTGTTGTTACAGAAGATGTAAATAAAAAGAGTTTAGGGGGTTGGAGAAGCCAAATAAATCAAAGGAACAAGAGGGAATGAATTACCTTTAAAAGTGTAACTCCTTTTGATTTGAGCCTAAAGGCTTCCTATGAAAGGATTCTGCCAAAATGAAATCCTCTAGGATTAGGAGATGGATGTTTAGAGACAAAATGGGCAGGGGATGGCCGAGCCAAAGGCTTGAGGAGTGTGTGAAATGAGGTAGAGGTGGGGGCCTTTTATAAGAGGAGAGGAGGGGCACTTTTGGAAATCATGAAACTATTATTTTATTTTCAAAAGTGTTTCGATTTTCTAAGGTCACACATTGATATAATTCGAGTATAAGGTGATTAGGGTTCTAAATCTATCCACCCAATAGGTTTTGGACATGTGTAGGTCTTAGATATTACATTATCATTCCATTTTATTTAAATCGTTAAATAATGAGGTCATTGTTGCATCATCATGATGTCATAAATAATTTAATTTATTTGATGTCAAAAAATTATAAAAAAACTACTATGATGTAGGAAATCCTTTTAGATTTCTAATTAATATATATAATCAAAAATCTGATCTTTATAACCCCTTTTAAAAATTGTTTTCGTAAAACATATTATGTTTGTGTCATTTTTACTTTTATTTAAAAAAAGGCATTAAAGTCATTGTCTCACCCAAGAGGCTCCATAGGGTCCCCTAAATCGACCCATGGGTTTTCTTGGTCGGCCATGACTCATATAATAGGGGTAGGACAAGTGTCATGGTGTTTTCATATTTTTATAATATCATTTTTACCTTAAACTACACTAATTACCACTAATCGTGATTAAAAACTTAATAAGTTACTATTCACCAAAAATTATATTAATCCCATTGAACCACATTTTACTTATTAATGACAAACATGTATGTTGGATTTTTTAAAATCAAACACAATGATGGAAAAATTTCATTTAAACGGAAAATCAGTTTTTATAAGTACCACTTAGTGGTTTCACTATTCATCAAAAATTGAAGTTTTTCAGAAAATTACCAAAAATTCACCCTAAGCTATATTTGATATTATGAATTCAAAAATGAAGACAATTTTAAAAAATTCAAAACATATAAGTCACATTAATTAATTTAATAATTAATTCCCGCTGTCAGAGCAAATAGCGTGTTTTTATGAAACAATAAGTATCAAAAGATTGACACTAGTTTAAGTCCGATTTCAAAGTGAAATTAATTACAACGACCACTATTGGATTTAATGGTAAAAATATTTTCTAATTTCACTTTAAAACCAATTCAAAAGATAATCTAATCATATAAATAAATTAGATTAAAAAGGGGTTTTGAATTAAAATACAACATTTTACACTATTCATTAAAAAATAAACTTTATCGGAAAGGTACCAAAAATTTACACAAAGTAAATTTTGATGTCCCGATTCTAAAGAAGAGTTATTTTTGGTCTAATAGAATTTATAAGATTGATCAAAACTATATTTAATGACGGTTCGCCGTCAAAAGGTGATAAGTGAACCCTTAGTGAAAATTAGGATATAAATGCCTAAAATTGAACTCTTTCCGTATTTTAAGCCTTTATCTTTTATTGGGTAAATGTAAAAACATATATAATCATATTTTAGTTATTTCTATCCATTCCCGCCAGTACAACGACTACTTTTTAACTAACATTTACAATAATATTATTTTATTACTTGTGTGCAATGTAAGTTTTCATAGAAACTCATCGTTGCGTATAGAGTACGCTATTGAACGTAGAAAACCCTTTTAATTAAAATTAATATTTAATTCGTAAATATTAATAAATAGGAAAATTATTTATTGTTTAATTACCTGGGATGTTACATCCTTCCCCCTTTTTGGAATTGCGTCCTCGCAATTTTATTTACATATCAAAATAAGTGGGGGTATTTATCCCTCATAGCATTTCCAGATTCCCACATTGCCTCCTCAATCACATGGTTTTTCCACAAAACCTTTACCTGATGAATCACCTTATTCCGTAACACCTGCTCCCTGTGGTCAAGAATCAGGACTGGTTGTTCTTTATAAGATAGGTTCTCCTCCAGCTGAACTACCTCTGGACTCAAAACATGAGATGGATATGGCATATACTTCCTCAACATTGAAACAAGAAAAAAATTGTGTACCTGAGATAAACTCGGAGGTAAAGCCACTCGGTAAGCAACTGATCCAACTTTCTCCAGAAATTCATATGGTCCAATAAACCTTGGACTCATCTTTCCTTTCATACCAAATCTCATCACACTTTTCCAAGGAGAAACCTTGAGAAAAACATGATCACTTACCTCGAAAGATATATCCATCCTCCGGTTATCCGCATAACTCTTATTCCTGCTCTGAGATGTTCTCATGTGCTTCTGAATCAACTGTACTTTTTCAACCATCTCTTCTACCAATTCTGGTCCCATCAACTTCCTTTCACCCACTTCATCCCAAAATACTGGAGTTCGACACCACATCCCATATAATTCCTCAAATGGTGCCATCTGTATACTGGAATGAAAGCTGTTATTATAAGAAAACTCAACCAAAGAATGATGTTGGTCCCAACTTCCCTGATAATCCATCGAACAAGATCGTATCATATCCTCCAAGGTCTGAATTGTTCGTTCTGACTGCCCATCTGATTGAGGATGAAAATTTGTACAAAAATTTAATTCAGTACCCAACGACTTCTGAAGGCCTTTCCAAAAGTTAGATGTGAACCTGGGATCACGATCAGATACAATGGATAGGGGAACTCCATGTAACCTGACTATCTCTTTAAGATACAAACGGGAAATTTGATCTAGGGAAAAAGTATCTCGTATAGCAAGGAAATGAGCAGTCCTGGTCAAGCGATCAACAATAACCCAGATTGCATTATTACCTCGAGATGTCTTCAGTAATCCCACAACAAAGTCCATGGATATGTTTTCCCATTTCCACTCTGTCACTGGTAAAGGCTGAAGGATCCCTTTAGGTAACTACCGCTCTGCTTTAACCTGCTGACAAGACAAACACTTCACAGTAAAATCAGCAATATCTTTTTTCATTCCATCCCACCAGTAATACTCCCCCAGATCTCTGTACATCTTAGTACTGCCAGGATGAACTGAAAACGGGGAACTATGAGCACCACATAACAACTCATTTTTCAACTGTGAATCACAAGGCACACATAATCTCTTCCCAAACCTCAAAACACAATCACTATCAATGTTGAATTCAGGCAACTTACCTTTCTGAACCAGCTCTACCTTTTTCTGCAACTCACTGTCTGGCTTCTGTGCTTGCTTGATTCTGTCTAATAGAGAAGATTTCACTGATACCTGAAACAAAACAGAAGAACATCTTGTACCAACAACATCTATTCCAAAGTTCATCAAATATTTAACAAAAGGATCATGTTCCAAATGCAACATTGCTAATGAAGCATTACTTTTTCGACTCAAAGCATCAGCCACTTTATTTGCTTTTCCCGGATGTTAATGAATTTTACAATCACAATCCTTGATTAATTCCAGCCATCTCCTCTGTCTCATGTTCAATTCTTTCTGAGTGAATATATACTTTAAACTTTTTATGATCAATATATATTTCACACTTTACTCCATACAAATGATGCCTCCAAATTTTTAAAGCAAAGACAACAGCAGCTAATTCCAAATCATGTGTAGGGTAATTTACCTCATGAGTTTTCAACTGTCATGAAGCATAAGCAATTACCTGATCATTCTGTATAAGGACACAACCATGTCCCTTCAACGAAGCATCACTGTATATAAAAAACTCCCCATTACTAGAAAGAAGTGCCAAAACTGGAGCATTCACCAATCTTCTCTTCAACTCCTGAAAACAATCATCACATTCTTTTGTCCAAATGAACTTAACACCCTTACGAGTTAGCTTAGTAATTGGACTAGATAACCCTGAAAAATTTTCAACAAACCTTCGGTAGTAACCTGCCAAACCAAGAAAACTACGGATCACGGTTACATTTGTGGGTCTTGGCCATTCTTCAACAACTTTTTTTTTAGTAGGATCAACAGTTATGCCATCTTTTGAAACAATGTGACCTAGGAAAGAAATTTGTTGTAACCAAAACTCACACTTGCTGAATTTTCCATATAGTTTCTTTTCTTTTAAGTTTTGCAAGATAAACCTTAAATAACTTTCATGCTCCTCTTTACTTTTAGAAAACACCAAAATATCATCGATGAAAACAACCACAAACTTATCCAGGAACTCATGGAAAATTCTATTCATAAGGTCCATGAATACAGCAGGTGCATTGGTTAACCCAAAAGGCATAACTACAAATTCATAATGGCCATATCTAGTATGGAACGCAGTCTTCGGAACGTCTGCATCTTTTACTTTCAACTGATGGTACCCCGACCTCAAGTCAATCTTTGAAAAAATACTGAGCTCCCTGGAGCTGATCAAACAAATCATCGATATGAGGCAAAGGATACTTGTTCTTAACAGTAATATTATTCAAGGCTCTATAATCAATGAAAAGTCTCATTGATCCATTTTTCTTTTTAACAAACAAGATAGGAGCACCCAATGGTGATGTGCTAGGTCGAATGAAACCTTTATCTAATAACTCCTGAAATTGTTTCTTTAACTCCAAAAGTTTAACATGACCCATTAGATAAGGGGGTTTTGAAATTGGCTTAGAATCAGGAACTAAGTCAATAGTAAATTCAACTTCCCGATCATGAATAATACCAGGCAACTCATCAGGAAAAACATCAAGATACTCATTTACCACAGGCACATCATTAATCTGAACAGTTCCTTTATTTTCAACAATATGTGCAAGGTAACATTCATTTCCATCATTTACTATTTTCTCTACTTCCTGATATGTTATCAAAATCAAGGGTTCATTCTTCTACACAAACTGAAAATCTTTCTGAAAAGAAACCATTTTAGCTCTGCAGTCAATCTTATCATGATAAACAGAAAGTAAAACCATTCCCAAAATAACATCAAACTCTATTAGAGGCAAAACAATAAGGTTTGCTAGTAGATTCTTTCCATACACAAGGATAGGAAGGTTCTTATAATTCCTTTTTGTCTCAAAGTTCCCTCCGGGTTTTTTTACCATAAGTTCAGGATTCATATCTTGATATGGAATTTCCAATTTACTAGAAAACTTATTAGAAATGAATGATTGTGTAGACCCTGAATCAAACAACACATTGGCATAATATGAACAAACAAACAGTGTACCTGATACCACTTCATTCGATGGCCCAACATCTGCTGAAGTTGTTGCAAAGGAGTTCACCACCCCTTTCTGCTTGTAGTCTGGCTGCATTCCCCCAGTTGAGTTATTCGTTGGACACTCGTTTGCATAATGACCCATTTCATTACACTTAAAAAATCTTACCGTTGGCTTTTCATTGCCTGCTTGATCATCTTCCTTTCAGTTACGAGCAATATGACCAGACTTACCACACTGAAAGCACTTACCAGACTTGGATAAACATTCACCAAGATGCATTTTAGCACACTTCTCACAGGATGGATATTTGGTTTTCTTACCTCCTTGCCTCTTTGATGAATTCTTTCCCTTTGCCTGCCAACTAGACCTCTTATTTTATTGTTTGTCATAGAACACCTGATCATCGGCAAACTCCAGTTCTACCTTCTCCGCACATCGAACAAGTTTTTCATAACTTTTGAACTCACGAGAAGCTAAATCCCTTCGATACTTTGGATTTAACTCTGAGTAAAAACGGGTTATTTTACTATCAAGATCTCGTTTGAGGTTTGGAGAATACCTTGCCAATCGAGTGAACTTTGCTTCATAAGCAGCCACTGAATCATCCTCCTGCCTCAATTCTAGGAACTGTTTTTCCATCATAATAAGAACCACATTAGGAAAATATTTCTCAAGAAACATACCATTGAATTCTTCCTAGTGAAGATCCTCAATCTCATCACTATCCCTGATATTTTTCACCATCGACCACCACTAATCAGCTTCACCTTCAAAATGGTAAATAGCAAGACTATCCTTTTGATGTTCTGAACACCCCATGACATCAAAAATCTTCTCTAGTGCTTTAATCCACCCTTCAGCTTGCACAGGGTCATATGATCCTCTGAATGATGGGGTATGTTTCCTCATGAAATGTTCCACCACTGACATGTTCCTCTGCGGTTGATCTGGCTGATCTCGTGCATGGATACCACCACCATTTATAGCCTGAGTCAACTGTGCCATCACTGCAACAAACTGTTCAGTTCCGATTCCGACCATCTCAGGTTGCTGATTTGGAAGGTTGTCTTCCTCCTGATGTCGTCCCAACATAGTTGCTTTGTTTCCTCTGCCGAAAACCATTTTGAACACAGAAATATATTTGGCGAAGCAACATGGTAATCTGTAAATGCTATATCATTTCAATCATATTATAATTTAACACTTTTCTAACTCCTAAAGTTGTCTAAACCGACCTTCGATACCAACTATAAGGCCTCGGCCTTAAAACTTTCTTAATATTGAATTAAATGAATAATTCATATTGAGGATCTTTTCAGGTTTAGAGTTTTAGAGAATTAGAACATAACTATTACATCTCAAAAGATTACAAGGTAGACACTTCTACTAAGTTTCCATAATAAAAAAAAACCCCTAAAAAACATGTCTAGTTCCATGTCTTATATAGAATGACATTCCCTTGATCCCATCCTTGACATTATTCCACATTAAGTCCTGTGAAAAACATTTCAAAAAAAACATGGGGTGAGCATAAAAAGCTCAGTAAGGGATACACAAAGAATGAAAACTGTTAGTTTTTCAAAATCAAGTAAACCATGTATACTTTATCAAAGTAATACCTTCACCTTCATGAAGTAGTAAAAACTCTTCACTGAATAAAGTATCATTAATTATCTTTTTGTAACCAAAAGATTACCATAAAACCCATATAAAGAACACATAACATATATAAAGGTAACTTGGGACATAAACATACTTAAGTGGAATAACCATACGGTCGACTTCCACACATATCACTTAATGAAATAGCCATACGGCCAATTTCCATACATACATAATGGAATAGCCATACGGCCGACTTTCATACCCAATGCATTGGAGGTTATAACGTAACCACCCGTCCATGTATTCACGGCACCACCTGTCATATGGTTTATCACGTAACCACCCGTCAAATGTCCAAGTACCAATATAAAATCATAAAACATAAAACCAATATAAAGGAATGATAACATTTCCACATTTCAATCACAATATATCATAATAGAATCCTTTATCAAAACCATTTTCAATACCAAAATACATAAAAGAGTATATGGTATTTATTTCATTTTAAAAACATAACGGCTTGTTGAGGAAGCCAATGACCAAATAATACTCGCGGCGGCGGAAAAGGTCGTTGTCACCACGTAAGTTAAAAAACATACCTTTTTGTCATTTAGTAAAACGCTTCGTAGAAAAAGATTCTTTTTGTATAAAAGTAAAAGTCAAAGGGGTTTATACACCGTATAAAAGAAAGTTTTGTATAAAACGAAATATGCCTCAATGAAAGGAGATTGAGACGAAGTCCCTTACCTCGGGTCTGACTTGACACGATCGTTCTTTAACGTCCTGAATAATAAACTTGAGTTAATTTATACTTGCTTAAGAACCTTTTTAATGTTCATTATTCCTTTTATATCACTTATTGCCATGTTATAAACATTACGTAACCATTTAAGTTAATAATGTTTGTTTTTTCAATATTTGGTTCTTAAGTCGAAAGTGGACTTCTTACAATTACATGTTGTTTGTGTGGTCAAAGGTTCATTATATCCAGAATGAAATTCCTGATTTGGATATCATATATATCATATATATCCAGCATATAAATGTATTTATAATATTACATAATCATTTATAGGTAAGAAATGAAATGCACCGTTCATGGAGACGGTAAGTCGTACGTACGCATGAACGCTACTTTCATTTCTATTTCGTATTTTATAGAATGGAATCATAATGATATAAAAGTATATTATAATTCCAATATAATAACATATATAATATCATTAACCTTATCCTTTACACATCCCACATATGGTATTAACGAATCAAATCACTTTTACGGGGCGGTAGTCCGCACTTCCTAAAATGAAGATATCGTGTTTACCCATAATGGAAACAACAATGGTATGCCATAAATGAAAAATACAGAAGCTTAAGGAAAGAATAAACATATTATATATCATATATAAGAATATTGAAATCATAATGGCCACCTTTGAAGGTGTTAAATGATTATTGAACAATCATCGTTTCGGGTGGCAGAATTTCGCCATCCACAGAAACCGTATGTTCATTAACCATTTGATGTAGTTGTGTGAGAGTGTAGCTCAAATAAATCTTATAACAACATCCTAGTATATTTAATATACTTGTGTTGTTACAAAATAAGTAAATAAAAAGATTTTAGGGGGTTGGAGAAGCAAAATAAAACAAATGAACAAGAGAGAATGAATTACCTTTAAAAGTGTAACTCCTTTTGATTTGAGCCTAAAGGCTTCCTTTGAAAGGATTCTGCCCAAAGGGAATAATCTAGGATGAGGAGAGGTATGTGGAGAGACAAAAGGGTCAGGGGATGGCCGAGCCAAAGGCTTTAGGATTGTGTGAAATGAGGTAGAGGTGGGGCCTTTTATAAGAGGAGAGGAGGGGCACTTTTATAAGAGGAGAGGAGGGGCACTTTTGGAAATCATGAAACTATTATTTTATTTTCAAAAGTGTTTAGAATATATAAGGTCCCACATTGATTTAATTAGAGGATAAGGTGATGAGGGTTCGAAATCTACCCACCCAATAAGTTTTGGACATGAGTAGGTCTTAGATATTACATTATCATTCCATTTTATTTAAATCGTTAAATAATGAGGTCATCGCTGCATCATCATGCTGTCATAAATAATTTAATTTATTTGATGTCAAAAAATTATAAAAAAAATACTATGATGTAGAAAATCTTTTTATCTTTCTAATTAATATTTATAATCAAAAATCGGATCTTTATAACCCCTTATAAAAATTGTTTTCGTAAAACATATTATGTTTGTGTCATTTTTACTTTTATTTAAAAAAAGGCATTAAAGTCATTATCTCACCCAAGAGGCTCCATAGGGTCCCCTAAATCGACCCATGGGTTGTCTGGGTCGGCCATGACTCATCCAATAGGGGTAGGACAAGTGTCATGGTTTTTTCATACTTTTATAATATCATTTTTACCTTAAACTACACTAATTACCACTAATCGCGATTAAAAACTTAATAAGTTACAATTCACCAAAAAATTATTTTAATCCCATTGAACCACATTATACTTCTTAATGACAACCATGTATGTTGGATTTTTGAAAATCAAAACACAATGATGGAAAAATTTCATTTAAACGGAAAATCAGTTTTTATAAGTACCATTTAGTGGTTTCACTATTTATCAAAAATTGAAGTTTTTCAGAAAATTACCAAAAATTCACCCTAAGCTATATTTGATATTACGAATTCAAAAATTAAGTCTATTTTACAAAATTCAAAACATATAAGTCACATTAATTAATTTTATAATTAATTCCCGCTTTCAGAGAAAATAGAGTGTTTTTATGAAACAATAAGTATCAAAAGATTGACACTAGTTTAAGTCCGATTTCAAAGTGAAATTAATTCCAACGACCACTATTGGATTTAATGGTAAAAATATTTTCTAATTTCACTTTAAACCCAATTAAAAATATAATCTAATCATATAAATAAATTAGATTAAAAAGTGGTTTTGAATTAAAATACAACATTTTACACTATTCATTAAAAAATGAACTTTATCGGAAAGGTACCAAAAATTTACACAAAGTAAATTTTGATGTCCCGATTCTAAAGAAGAGTTATTTTTGGTCCAATAGAATTTATAAGATTGATCAAAACTATATTTAATGACGGTTCGCCGTCAAAAGGTGATAAGTGAACCCTTAGTGAAAATTAGGGTATAAATGCCTAAAATTGAACTCTTTCCGTATTTTACGCCTTTATCTTTTATTGGGTAAATGTAAAAAAATTTAAAAACATATATAATCATATTTTAATTATTTCTATCCATTCCCGCCAGTACAACGACTACTTGTTAACTAACATTTAAAATAATATTATTTTATTACTTGTGTGCAACGTAAGTTTTCAAAGAAACTCATCATTGCGTATAGAGTACGCTATCGAACGTAGAAAAATCTTTTAATTAAAATTATTATTTAATTCGTAAATATTAAAAAATATGAAAATTGTTTATTCTTTAATTACCAGGGATGTTACATCCTTCCCCCCTTTTGTGAATTGCGTCCTCGCAATTTTGTTTACTTATCAAAATAAGTGGGGGTATTTATCCCACATAGCATTTTCAGATTCCCACATTGCATCTTCAACCACATGGTTTTTCCACAAAACCATTACCTAATGAATCACCTTATTCCGTAACACCTGCTCCCTGTGGTCAAGAATCTGGACTGGTTGTTCTTCATATGATAGGTTCTCCTCCAGCTGAACTACCTCTGGACTCAAAACAGGAGATGGATCTGGCATATACTTCCTCAACATTGAAACATGAAAAACATTGCGTACCTGAGATAAACTCGGAGGTAAAGCCACTCGGTAAGCAACTGATCCAACTTTCTACAGAATTTCATATGGTCCAATAAACCTTGGACTCATCTTTCCTTTATTACCAAATCTCATCACACTTCTCCAAGGAGAAACCTTGAGAAAAACATGATCACCTACCTCGAAAGATAGATCCTTCATCCAGTTATCCGCATAACTCTTCTGCCAGCTCTGAGCTGTTCTCATGTGCTTCTGAATCAACTGTACTTTTTCTCCCATCTCTTCTACCAATTCTGGTCCCATCAGCTTCCTTTCACCCACTTCATCCCAAAATGCTGGAGTTCGACACCGCTTCCCATATAATGCCTCAAATGGTGCCATCTGTATACTGGAATGAAAGCTGTTATTATAAGAAAACTCAACCAAAGAAATATGTTGGTCCCAACTTCCCTGATAATCCATCGAACAAGCTCGTATCATATCCTCCAAGGTCTGAATTGTTCGTTCTGACTGCCCATCTGATTGAGGATGAAAAGTTGTACTAAAATTTAATTCAGTACCCAACGACTTCTGAAGGCCTTTCCAAAAGTTAGATGTGAACCTGGGATCACGATCAGATACAATGCAGAGTGGAACTCTATGTAACCTGACTATCTCTTTAAGATACAAACGAGAAAGTTGATCTAGGGAAAAAGTATCTCGTATAGCAAGGAAATGAGCAGTCTTGGTCAAGAGATCAACAATAACCCAGATTGCATTATTACCTCGAGATGTCTTCGGTAATCCCACAACAAAGTCCATGGATATGTTTTCCCATTTCCACTCTGGCACTGGTAAAGGCTGAAGCATCCCTTTCGGTAACTGCCGCTCTGCTTTAAACTGCTGACAAGTCAAACACTTCACAGTAAAATCAGCAATATCTCTTTTCATTCCATCCCACCAGTAATACTCCCGCAGATCTCTTTAAATATTAGTACTTCCAGGATGAACTGAAAACGGGGAACTATGAGCCCCACATAACAACTCATTCTTCAACTGTGAATCACAAGGCACACATAATCTCTTCCCAAACCTCAAAACACAATCACTATCAATGTTGAATTCAGGAAACTTACCATCATGAACCATCTCTACCTTTTTCTGCAACTCACTGTCTTGCTTCTGTGCTTGCTTGATTCTATCTGATAGAGAAGATTTCACTGATACCTGAAACAAAACAGAAGAACATCCTGTACCAACAACTTCTATGCCAAAGTTCATCAAATCTTTAACCAAAGGATCACGTTCCAAACGCAACATTGCTAATGAAGCATTACTTTTTCGACTCAAAGCATCAGCCACTTTATTTCCTTTTCCCGGATGGTAATGAATTGTACAATCATAATCCTTGATTAATTCAAGCCATCTCCTCTGTCTCATGTTCAATTATTTCTGAGTGAATATATACTTTAAACTTTTGTGATCAGTATATATTTCACACTTTACTCCATACAAATGATGCCTCCAAATTTTTAAGGCAATGACAACAGCAGCTAATTCCAAATCATGTGTAGGGTAATTTACCTCATGAGTTTTCAACTGTCGTGAAGCATAAGAAATTACCTGATCATTCTGCATAAGGAAACAGCCAAGTCCCTTCAACGAAGCATCACTGTATATAAAAAAATCACCATTACTAGAAGGAAGTTCCAAAAATGGAGCATTCACCAATCTTCTCTTCAACTCATGAAAACAATCATCACATTCTTTTGTCCAGATGAACTTAACACCCTTACGAGTTAGCTTAGTCATTGGACTAGATAACCGTGAAAAATTTTCAACAAACCTTCGGTAGTAACCTACCAAACCAAGAAAACTACGGATCTTGGTTACATTTGTGGGTCTTGGCCATTCTTCAACAACTTTTGTTTTAGTAGGATCAATAGTTATTCCATCTTCTGAAACAATGTGACCTAGGAAAGAAATTTGTTGTAACCAAAACTCACACTTGCTGAATTTTCCATATAGTTTCTTTTCTTTTATGGTTTGCTTGATAACCCTTAAATGACTTTCATGATCCTCTTTACTTTTAGAAAACACCAAAATATCATCGATGAAAACAACCACAAACTTATCCAAGAACTCATGGAAAATTCTATTCATAAGGTCCATGAATACAGTAGTTGCATTGGTTAACCCAAAAGGCATAACTACAAATTCATAATGTCCATATCTAGTACGGAGCGTAGTCTTCGGAACGTCTTCTTCTTTTACTTTCAACTGATGGTACCCCAACCTCAAGTCAATCTTCGAAAAATACTGAGCTCCCTGGAGCTGATCAATCAAATCATCGATATGAGGCAAAGGATACTTGTTCTTAACAGTAATATTATTCAAGGATCTATAATCAATGCAAAGTCTCATTGATCCATCTTTATTTTTAACAAACAAGACAGGAGCATCCCATGGTGATGTGCTAGGTCGAATGAAACCATTATCTAATAACTCCTGCAATTGTTTCTTTAACTCTAAAAGTTCAACTTGAGCCATTCGATAAGGGGGTTTTGAAATTGGATTAGAATCAGGAACTAAGTCAACAGTAAATTCAACTTCCCGATCATGAATAATACCAGGCAACTCATCAGGAAAAACATCAAGATACTCATTTACCACTGGCACTTCATTAATCTGAACAGTTCCTTTATTTTCAACAATATGTGCAAGGTAACATTCATTTCCATCATTTACTATTTTCTCAACTTCCTGATATATTATCAAAATCAAGGGTTCATTCCTGTACAAAAACTAAAAATCTTTCTGAAAAGAAACCATTTTAGCTTTGCAGTCAATCTTAGCATGATAAACAGAAAGTCAAACCATGCCCAAAATAACATCAATCTCTATTAGAGGAAAAACAATAAGGTTTGCTGGAAGATTCTTTCCACACACAAGGATATGAAGGTTATTATAATTCCTTTTTGTCTCAAAGTTCCCTCCAGGTGTTTTTACCATAATTTCAGTATTCATATCTTGATATGGAATTTCTAATTTACTAGAAAACTTCTTAGAAATGAAAGAGTGTGTAGACCCTGAATCAAACAACACATTGGCATAATCTGAACAAACAAATAGTGTACCTGATACCACTTCCTTCGATGGCCCAACATCTACTGAAGTTGTTGCAAAGGATTTCACCACCCCTTTCTACTTGTAGTCTGGCTGCATTCCCCAAGTTGAGTTCTTCGTTGGACACTCGTTTGCATAATGACCCATTTCATTACACTTAAAACATCTTACCGTTGGCTTTTCATTGCCTGCTTGATCATCTTCCTTTCAGTTACGAGCAATATGACCAGACATACCACACCGAAAGCACTTACCAGACTTGGATAAACATTCTCCAGGACGCATTTTACCACAGTTCTCACAGGATGGATATTTGGTTTTCTTACCTCCTTGCATCTTTGATGAATTCTTCCCCTTTGCCTGCCAACTAGACCTCTTATTCTGTTGTTTGTCATAGAACACCTGATCATCGGCAAACTCCATTTCCACCTTCTCCGCACATCGAACGAGTTTTTCATAACTTTTGAACTCACGAGAAGCTAAATCCCTTCGATACTTTGGCTTTAACCCTGAGTAAAAACGGTTTATTTTACTATCAATATCTCGTTTGAGGTTTGGAGCATAGCTTGCCAATCGAGTGAACTTTGCTTCATAAGCAACCACTGAATCATCCTCCTGCCTCAATTCTAGGAACTGTTTTTCCATCATAAGATGAACCACCTTATGAAAATATTTCTCAAGAAACATACCTTTGAATTCGTCCCAGTGAAGATCCTCAATCTCATCATTATCCCTGATATTTTTCACCATCGACCACCACTGATCAGCTTCACCTTCGAAATGGTAAACAGTAAGACTAACCTTTTGATGTTCTGAACACCCCATGACATCAAAAATCTTCTTTAGTGCTTTAATCCACCCTTCAGCTTGCACAGGGACATATGATCCTCTGAATGATGGGGGATGTTGCCTCATGAAATGTTCCACTACTGACATGTTCCTATGCGGTTGATCTGGCTGATCTCGTGCATGGATACCACCACCATTTATAGCCTGAGTCAACTGTGCCATCACTGTAACAAACTGTTCAGTTCCAATTCGGACCATCTCAGGTTGCTGATTTGGAAGGTTGTCTTCCTCCTGATGTCATCCCAACATAGTTTCTTTGTTTCCTCTGCGGAAAACCATTCTGAACACAGAAATATATTTTGCGAAGCAACATGGTAATCCATAATGCTATATCATTTCAATCATATTATAATTTAACACTTTTCTAACTCCTAAAGTTGTCTAAACCGACCTTTGATACCAACTATAAGGCCTCGGCCTTAAAACTTAATTAATATTGAATTAAATGAATAATTCACATTGAGGATCTTTTCAGGTTTAGAGTTTTAGAGAATTAGAACATAACTATTACATCTCAAAAGACTACAAGGTAGACACTTCTACTTAGTTTCCATAATAAAAAAACTCTTAAAAAAAACATGTCTAGTTCCATGTTTTATATAGCATGACATTCCCTTGATCCCATCCTTGACCTTATTCCACATTAAGTCATGTGAAAAAACATTTCAAAAAAAACTTGGGGTGAGCATAAAAAGCTCAGTAAGGGATACAAAAAGAATGAAAACTGTTAGTTTTTCAAAATCAAGTAAACCATGTATACTCTATCAAAGTAACACCTTCAGCTTCATGAAGTAGTAAAAACTCTTCACTGAATAAAGTATCATTACTTACCTTTTTGTAACCAAAAGATTACCATAAAACCCATATAAAGAACACATAACATATATAAAGGTAACTTGGGACATAAACATACTTAAGTGGAATAACCATACGGTCGACTTCCACACATATCACTTAATGAAATAGCCATACGGCCAATTTCCATACATAATTAATGGAATAGCCATACGGACGACTTCCATACCCAATGCATTGGAGGTTATAACGTAACCACCCGTCCTGGTATTCGCGACACCACCCGTCATATGGTTTATCACATAACCACCCGTCAAATGTCCATGTACCAATATAAAATCATAAAACATAAAACCAATATAAAGGAATGATAACATTTCTACATTTCAATCACAATATATCATAATAGATTCCTTTATCAAAACCATTTTCAATACCAAAATACATAAATGAGTATATGGTATTTATTTCATTTTAAAAACATAACGGCTTGTTGAGGAAGCCAATGACCAAATAATACTCGCGGCGGCGGAAAATGTCGTTGTCACTGCGTAAGTTAAAAAAACATACCTTTTTGTCGTTTAGTAAAACGCTTCGTAGAAAAAGATTCTTTTTGTATAAAAGTAAAATTCAAAGGGGTTTATACACCGTATAAAAGAAAGTTGTGTATAAAACGAAAATTGCCTCAATGAAAGGAGATTGAGACGAAGTCCCTTACCTCGGGTCTGACTTGACACGATCGTTCTTTAACGTCCTGAATAATAAACTTGAGTTAATTTATACTTTCTTAAGAACCTTTTTAAAGTTCATTATTCCTTTTATATCACTTATTTCCATGTTATAAACATTATGTAACCATTTAAGTTAATAATGTTTGTTTTGTCAATATTTGGTTCTTAAGTTGAAAGTGGACTTCTTACAATTACATGTTGTTTGTGTGGTCAAAGGTTCATTATATCCAGAAAGAAATTCCTGATTTGGATATCATATATATCATATATATCCAGTATATACATGTATTTATAATATTACATAATCATTTAGAGGTAAGAAATGAAATGCACCATTCATGGAGACGGTAAGCTGTACGTACGCATGAACGCTACTTTCATTTCTATTTCGTATTTTATAGAATGGAATCATAATGATATAAGAGTATATTATAATTCCAGTATAATAACATATATAATATCATTAACTTTATCCTTTACACATCCCACATATGGTATTAACGAATCAAATCACTTTTAGGGGGCGGTAGTCCGCACTTCCTAAAATGAAGATATCGTGTTTACCCATAATGGAAACAACAATGGTATGCCATAAATGAAAAATACAGAAGCTTAAGGAAAGAATAAACATATTATATATCATATATAAAAATAGTGACATCATAATGGCCACCTTTGAAGGTGTTAAATGAGTATTTAACAATCATCGTTTCGGGAGGCAGAATTTCGCCATCCACAGAAACCGTATGTTCATTAACCATTTGATGTAGTTGTTTGAGAGTGTAGATCGAATAAATCTTATAACAACATCCTTGTATATTGAATATACTGGTGTTGTTACAAAATAAGTAAATAAAAAGATTTTAGGGGGTTTGAGAAGCAAAATAAAACAAATGAACAAGAGAGAATGAATTACCTTTAAAAGTGTAACTCCTTTTGATTTGAGCCTAAAGGCTTCCTTTGAAAGGATTCTGCCCAAAGGGAATCCTCTAGGATGAGGAGAGGGATGTGGAGAGACAAAAGGGTCAGGTGATGGCCGAGCCAAAGGCTTGAGGAGTTTGTGAAATGAGGTAGAGGTGGGGGCCTTTTATAAGAGGAGAGGAGGGGCACTTTTATAAGAGGAGAGGAGGGGCACTTTTGGAAATCAGGAAACTATTATTTTATTTTCAAAATTGTTTAGAATTTCTAAGGTCCCACAATGATATAATTAGACGATAAGGTGATTAGGGTTTTAAATCTACCCACCCAATAAGTTTTGGACATGTGTAGGTCTTAGATATTACATTATCAATCCATTTTATTTAAATCGTTAAATAATGAGGTCATCACTGCATCATCATGCTGTCATAAATAATTTAATTTATTTGATGTCAAAAAATTATAAAAAAAATACTATGATGTAGGAAATCGTTTTAGCTTTCCAATGAATATTTATAATCAAAAATATTATCTTTATAACCCCTTCTAAAAATTGTTTCTGTAAAACATATTATGTTTGTGTCATTTTTACTTTTATTTAAAAAAAGGCATTAAAGTCATTATCTCACTCAAGAGGCTCCATAGGGTCCCCTAAATCGACCCATGGGTTGTCTTGGTCGTCCATGACTCATCCAATTGGAGTAGGACAAGTGTCATGGTGTTTTCATATTTTTATAATATCATTTTTACGTTAAACTACACTAATTACCACTAATCGCGATTAAAAACTTAATAAGTTACTATTCACCAAAAAATTATTTTAATCTCATTGAACCACATTTTACTTCTTAATGACAACCATGTATGTAGGATTTTTTAAAATAAAAACACAATGATGGAAAAATTCCATTTAAATGGAAAATCAGTTTTTATAAGTACCACTTAGTAGTTTCACTATTCATCAAAAATTGAAGTTTTTCAGAAAATTACCAAAAATTCACCCTAAGATATATTTGATATTACGAATTAAAAAATGAAGTCTACTTTACAAAATTCAAAACATATAAGTCACATTAATTAATTTAATAATTAATTCCCGCTGTCAGAGCAAATAGTGTGTTTTTATGAAACAATAAGTATCAAAAGATTGACACTAGTTTAAGTCTGATTTCAAAGTGAAATTAATTCCAACGACCACTATTGGATTTAATGGTAAAAATGTTTTCTAATTTCACTTTAAAACCAATTCAAAAGATAATCTAATCATATAAATAAATTAGATTAAAAATAGGTTTTGAATTAAAATACAACATTTTACACTATTCATTAAAAAATGAACTTTATCGGAAAGGTACCAAAAATTTACACAAAGTAAATTTTGATGTCCCGATTCTAAAGAAGAGTTATTTTTGGTCCAATAGAATTTATAAGATTGATCAAAACTCTATTTAATGATGGTTCGCCATCAAAAGGTGATAAGTGAACCCTTAGTGAAAATTAGGGTATAAATGCCTAAAATTGAACTCTTTCCGTATTTTAAGCCTTTATCTTTTATTGGGTAAATGTAAAAACATTTAAAAACATATATGATCATATTTTAGTTATTTCTATCCATTCCCACCAGTACAACGACTACTTGTTAACTAACATTTAAAATAATATTATTTTATTACTTGTGTGCAACGTAAGTTTTCAAAGAAACTCATCGTTGCGTATAGAGTACGCTATCGAACGTAGAAAACCCATTTAATTAAAATTAATATTTAATTAATAAATATTAATAAATATGAAAATTATTTATTCTTTAATTACCTGGGATGTTACATATATTGAATGAGATATATAATGTTACAACTATCGGATGTTAATATAACATTATAGTTCTAGATGGATTAATTAATGGGGAATATATTTAAGAAATTTATCATGTAATTAAAAGAGTAGTGAGAAAAAATAATGATATGAGCCACATATAGTGACTATTTATTCAGTAATTAATATTGTTGAGGATTTGTATTTTAAACTAGAAATTATAATGTAGAGGAAAATAAGGAATAATTTTAATGGTGTGAATATGTTTAAAGATCAAAATGATCCTTAAAAAAATAAAACGAAGTTGCATCTAAATAATAGTAATATCTTTCACAACATTGATAGATCCAAATTTAAATACAATTTCTATTATACATGAAAAATGGGTAGTTTTTATGAATTATTTAAACGAAAATATTAAAAATCATTCTACTTGTGATATTCTCCCAAAAAAACAAAATTTATAATTGAGGTTATGTCAAAGTTCAAACATAAAATAAATGATAATGAATATATTAAAAATAATAGGAGTATAATAGTTAGAAATGGTGATTAACTTGTTATATAACTGATTTTAATGATACATTTTCATTAATTCCAATGGTAAATTCCATCATAATTTTTCATTATATTTCACTTCATTGGTAGTATAAAATAAAACATTTATAGAAAAACCCTATTTCGTGAATGATATTCTATAATTATAAGTTTATATTAAAAATCAACATAAATTTTATCTTAAAATGTTGAACAAATAGTTATTATATATAATATGTCCCTCTTTGTGGTCAAAAAATTTCGCTAGGGCCTAGTACACAATTCTAGATGAATATATCATGCATATGATGTTGACAAATAGAGAAGTGAAAAAACTATTAATAAATGGAATATAATAAATTAAACTAATTATAATATTATATGTTTATGATATTATATTTGTACCTGATTATGAGGATGAATGTAATTTATTTTTTAAACAAATGAAGAATCATTATTTCCATTCGTATTGAAATGAGATACATTATTTTAGTAAAACCAATTCAAGAATAAGGAATAATTATTTTTATCCTAACATAACTACAAAAATAATTTATTTTAGACATTTAGAATGTATTTCAATAATAGAATCGATGAAAAAATAATTTAGAATTAATTTTTCAATGGATGTTGAATAATAGTGCTTCAATCAGTGTAAATTCAAAATATTTATTAATATAATACTCTATTTCACTGTATATAGTCTATATTTTTTATATTATCATATTTGAATAAACGTTCCAAAGATAACCAAAGTATTTATATTTTATTACTACCATGAGATCCATTAAATACCTTAATGGAACATTAATTTTTATGTATTTGTTAGAAATTGTTAGAAAATGAATATAAATAATTATAATGATTCTAATTGAGAAAAAAATAGTATTAATATGATATTTTTTAATGGAATAATGTATCTTTAACCAGAATGACTTGTGAACTATTATTTAATGATGAAATATTTAGTTAAATAAATACCCATATAATATTAGTATAAATATTCTATTAGATTGTGTATGAAGATGATTTTCATGATTGAATAGTGAGGGAATTTGAGGGTGATGATTGAATGTCCCCATAGATTTTAATTTTAACATCTATGTTTAATTATTCTTTCAAAAAATCATATACATCACGAAATATGTATTCATATTAATATCATCATTTACATAATCACTAATAAGGATTACAGTGGTGATATAGTGTTATAATCCATTTAAACCTAATATTGTTTTATAGATCTATTCATTGAGGAAATTCCCGTGGAAGGATTTCAGTTTTTCATCTGATCCTGAATTTTAATCCATTCATACAAAATTAAGTGGTTTTTTATTGACCCTGATTGTGTATTGGATTCTATTATATAGTGAAATATGATTCAAAATCCCACATCATATATACATTTAATCAGATGTAGTGATTATGGAAATAATAATATAAAAACCAAAGTGTTTTTCTAGAGTGTGTCGGAGAACCTAAATATCTCATGTTCAAATGATTCTTTTTAATAAGTGAAAGAATTTTCTAAAAAAATTCTTTATATAGTTTCTTAGATAAATGGTTTTTATCATTTATATGGGTCGTGAATTTGTATGTGATAAAATGAGTTTTTGAGGTATCAACTTATATAATAGAAAGGAATAATGAAATCAATATTTTTTTAAATAAGATTTTTTATCAATTTTTTATGGAGAACATTATAATAAGTAGAGTTTGTTTTTCATAGGATTCATAATTTCATGTTATGATTAAATTATAATAAATATCTATTGAAATATTCTCAAGAAATTTTAATTTTTTCTTTGGTGAAGTTTGTTAAATTAATATGGATATGTCATTTTCATATAGATGGTTATAATTTCTATAAGAGTTGTATAATTATGATTCATTTAACATTTTCAAGTTACATATTCAAAAGGATGTATGTATTTTCTATGATGTCTCTTGGAATAGCATATTCAATATGGAATCATTATAATAGCAAAAGATACCCTTTCTCATGACTCTTTAGATACTATAAAAGTAACTTAGTCTTGTAAAAATCAGTTTAAGAAGAAAATTGGTGATCTAATAATGAATCAATAAATCTAAAAAATTATTTTAATATTTATTTAGTTTTTATTTAATCATATTAAAATTGTGATATCATAATATTTTTTTAGTAATTTCAATATGATTTCAGACGTTATATTATATAATTTTATAAGAGTCAAATACTATTATTATATTTTGTTTAAAATAAATAAAATTAACTGAGTAAGGAACAATATTAAGAAAATTATAAGTCGTTTTCCCTTATTGTATGATTAATTCCTTATATTTGAAACATTTATTTTCATTTAAAATTTAAAATATATTTCATGAATTGCATAGAGTATAATTAAATATCAAGATTCATATATGGTAATACTATCATAAAATAAAATGTGATATTTTTATAATCCATTATTAATGTAGGGTTTAGTTTATAATTAACATAACAATATAGTTATGTTTTATTCTTTGAAATTTCAAATTTATATATTTGAAATTACTATTCATGATCAAATATACAATTTGATAGGAATCCATTGACCAGAGAACATTTTCTAGTAAAAACCCTATAGTGTTTTAATATTTTATTATAGAAATATTATTCAATATAGTATATATATGTATAATGAGAAATGATAAAATTAATTAAGTTATATAATAGAGAATCAAATAGATTACATAGTAGAAGAACTAATGTATCAATGATATAGGTGGAAGATATGATTAACCAATGTATGATACTAAATTCCACATATATATGGTGGTATGAAATATAGTTTTCAATTTTCTAGAGGGTTTTTATTAAGGATAAATATGATCAACATTTGTGTTCATTATCCCATTTATACTTTTATTTTTATTAAATATTGGATTGTAAGGGAGACATGCATGTAATCATATAAATGTTAGTCCAGTATTAGAAGATTTTATATTGACGATAATGATATTTTATTTAATGTAGATATCACTTGGAAAAAATAAATACCATTTTTATTTATAATGAATAATATGTTCAATAAAACTAATGGTTCTGATATATATAAAACCCTATCACTATAGTGAATTTGACGATTCTAACAATGGGAAGTCGATGGTCCATTTCCCAAATTTTTGTGGGGCCACTATGAACCAATAATCTATTAAAATGATAAATGATTATGTAATATATGATCATTAGTATATTTATCAAATTGAATAATAGGTTTTATCATTGTACGTGTATATTTTAACAATTTATGTCTTCCAATCACTATTTTAAATTCTCTTTCAAATAAATAAGAAATAACAAATTTTGACAGAATCAATATCATAAAATTTTAGACATTTTTTTAAATAAATTATAAAATCACACACTACTACTTCACCCTTACAACTTCATAGTGGTTTATTTATTAATATTTTTCTCTTCATATTTTTTTTAATTCAATTTATTATTCCAACTCATTGGATTTCCTGACATCATAAATTAGTATAAGATTTATGTCTTCATTAGTCTAATCATTCCCATCTTTCATCATAAATTTTTGTAATGAAGAATTTATCAATGTTTTTAGTTTCATTATAATTACTTTCCTTATAAATATCATTTATTATGTGGTCTTCATTATCCACCTATGCCTTGATTAGTTGTATTGATATTTTATACTATTTATTGAAAAAACAGTTATTATGGAGATTATAGGGAACACTAATTTAGTTAAAACCATATTAGTTGATGTAAATTTTAATATTTTATTTAATTTCTCATTATTATAATAATTTATTAAAATTATTTCCTAGGATATCAGTCCATTTATATTTAAATATCATATTATGTTACATTTCATTACCACTAATTTTCACATATATAAGTTACCCTTATTTATTCCTTATATAGTGATTTATATAATTATATATATTCTTATAAATCATTGACGATTATATTATTTTGGCTGAGGTATCCCCATAATTGGATCAACAGTTTTATTTAATATAAAATTAATTTTTTCAATTCAATGAATATAAAGTAGACAAATATCTTTCACATCATTCTATGGGTTAGTATGGTATACCTCCATGATAATTTGGGGTTCCTAATAGGTATCTTACAATATTTTAGTTTTATTATCTTATTTGTATTAAACCATATTTTTTATGAAATAGGAATCACATTAGTTAGAGGTTGAGGTGTATTTATGGAGAATTACTGATTATCCATAATGTATGTACTTTATATATTAGTGATATAATGATATGATTAAAATTTATATATGGATCCATGTAATTTTGAATAATGTATTTAATGAAATTATTTTATTAATGACTAAGAAATATTTTTAGGAATATGACATCTAACAATTGGTTGTCCAATTAAATCTTAATGAATGGTGAATACAAATTTCTTTATTACAATATATCATTATATAAATTATTTCAATTTATTATTATTAAAATATGAGAAGATGTAGTTTCTAATAAAAATTGACCTTGATTTTAGTACTATTCTTCACTAGTTATCAATTAAAATCAACTAAATTTAGTTTTTTTGCCACATGGTGGGCATATGTTTTGTTTCAAAATAGTTTCTCATAGAACATGATAAAAAGAAAAAATGAAAAAATATTTTATGAATTCACTTTCAGTATCATTTTCATTATTAATTACCAAATTAGATTCATGATTCTATCCATTCAATAAAGAATTAACCAAGTTATGTCTATAATATTTTAAAAAATAAACATTATCGTGTTTTAGGATCTATATTAGTGGAATTTCAAATTTCTTCACCATGTCATATATCTAACACAATTTTGTATCTGTCCTTGCAATTATTTTTTCTTAGGACATGAATCATAAAAATTTATAGAATTTATACAATTCCCTTTGGGTTTTATAGGGTACTATCGCAACCCAATATAAAGATTTATATTTTTTTTTCAAATCCCTATATTAAACAATATATCTAAAAAATATCATAGTAAAAGAACATAAATGTTTTTATTATTTGAGGACTAGATAAAGAATTAACAGATTTTATAATACTTTTTAATATTTCTCCATAACTGATCCACAATCGACTCCCTTAATTTCTACCAATAAGTTGTAAATACCTTCCAAAAACAGGTAAATTCAAACTAAGAAAGGGGTGAGATCATACTTTCAGTTAGGGAAGACTCTTCATTATTTAATCAAGGGATAGATCATAGGCATGTGATAAAATTTGGCCCAGGGATAAATAAATTTTTAAAAATTACATGGAAAAATATAATTTGTTTATAGGACAAGATAATATGGAATAAAATTGAAAAAGAAAAAACACATACCATTGAATAATAGTGTTTAATAATAACAAAATAAGCATGAAAAATAGAACATAATCATAAGATATTTATTTTTATTTTAATGGAAATGTTTTATAATAGTAATGGATGTCACCAAAATAGGAATTATAATTATAAAATAGTACACTGAGAATCACTACCAATTTCTCATATTATGGTGGAGAAGGAACTACTTCATGATTATTGTATTATATGAAGAATCACATCTTAGTTATTATAAATGTTGTGTTATAAAAAAAAGATATTGTCATCATCACTATTTATAAATAAATATTACATTATTTAAAATGAATATTTAATACATTATATTCTAATCCATTCCCAAAAATAATGGTTTAGTGTCTTTGATAAATTGATAGAAATTATACTTATTTGTGGAATGATATTCAACAACTCTGAAAAATAACGTACCACATAGAACTCATATTATACATAAATTTCATAAAATCACTCATCATAACATGGGAATGAAAAAAAAATAAAGGTCTTTCTATAATGCACAATTATGTTATATGAGGGAGATATCAAGGATCACATTATCCTAATATTAATATAAGGGTAGAGTAACATGAGATAAATATTTTAAAAACATAAAATTTATATCATTAATAAGAATTCAATGTCATAGAATAAAAACAATAAATTGAAACGAACTAAATAATAATTTAATCAAATTACATGCTTCATGAAAACATAACATGGACATAAGCGTGTTCTAGAAAAATATGTTTATAAAATTGTGAACATGTTAAATTAGAAACAGGTTCAATAATTAAGTTGGATACATAAAACCATACCCATAAATAATATTATAGAAACGAAACTAAGTCCATTAAAAATCCTATGGACCTGAAAACCATGTCAATTAATAATCATACATACATAAAACATGGTACATAAATAATCAAATAGATTTGAAAACCTGGTCAAAAAAATAAATTATAAACATGAAATTAGGTTCATGGAGAAAATATTTTACTCATGAGTTATTCATAATTAACCAAAAATATTGGAGGGATATATAATTATAGGCACACTATTAACATAATTGTAACCATAATATATGTGTACAAAAATATCATAAATCATTAGTCGTATATCATAACCAATATAAATGAAATGGGTTTTATAAACATATTATTATCATAATCATCATCCTTGTAGAAAAATAATAAGGATGGTATCATTGGAACATATTACATATAATGAATATATGACATCATATGATGCCATCATAAATGAAAAAAGTTAAAATATTGGCCGATAAAAATACACATTCTCAATTTGAACTCACTTCTTTAAAATATAAAAAAATAAAAAAAATTGAAATTTTATCATTGAAAATTACCCAATGAACTTGTAAAGGTTTATTCATTGCATTATTTTGTCATGATGTCATGATATTGTTCTTGATAGATATGTTAAAAGAAACATTCCTTTTACATTTTCGGTAAAATATAAATATTACCTTATTAAGAACAATATAATAATATTACATTTATAATATTTTTTAAAAAATATATATAAAATGGGAGAAACTAATTTATACTTTCATCAAATACTATTAAAATCATTCCATAATTTTTTTTGGAAATTATATACATAAAAGAAAAATTATTTTTGGCTGAAAAGAGAAAATATGTCTGATTTCCATAAAACAAAATCCTTCCAAAAAATTCAGTACATAAAGATAGAAAAATTATATGAAAACACATAATCATATGACATAACTGGAGAGGAATATTTTACTTCATTTTAATGATATGATGATCAAATAATTCCTCTAGTGGAGACATAGACATAAATAATCAAGAACAGATTTTATATTATAAAAAATCCCAAACCGCTTCGATAAAATTTCATTGATAATACACATGAATTATTTAATAATACATGTATATTTATATCAAACTAAATTATTATGAATAAAAATAATAATTTACATTTAGGGTTAGTATAAACACCACATAAAAGAAAAAAACTGGTTCACATGGAATGTGTGACATATAAGTAGATGATGTATTAAAATCTATAAACTCGTGTTTGTATTTATTCAAATGTACTCTAAAATAATGTACAATAAATTTTAATTTAGTACACATATATACATACTAATTTACATACATATTATTTGATATATGATCCAATTATAATATTTCAAAAAAAAATTAATAATAAATACATATTAAAGTTATCGTCTATGGTTGTTAACAAATTCATTTTTAATTAGACATTTAGTTTGGTATTTTTGAACCCCATAATTTGATCATGGTTCAATACTCTACATAATATTAATCATGAAATAAATAATATATATTTATCCATTATATATATTCATTTATAAAATATATGGACATAAAAATGTATCACATCTTTCATGTATATGGTCGGCCATACTAAAGAAAGAACCTATTTCTCAAAAAAAAATAGATGGGAAGAAGATAGATAAATTTGAATTCAACATAAAATAATAATAATTATATCATATATAAAATATATATTTGAAAAAATATATCATTTTTATCATCGATTTAAATAAGAACCCAACAATCTAAATCACCTCATTAGAGTGGTAGTCCACACAAATGCATGAGTGATGTTGTTGTTTTAAAATGAATTAGAATGTAAGAAGTTATATATGATATTATTATTCAAAACCCATAATAATGTCAAAAATTTAAAATATATAAATTTAATACATCATAATAACCATCCATGAATAGTGGTGGTGTAAAATGAAATGTATCACTATGTGGATATGATATGTCATACGTACAAATGAGTAATACTTTCACATACCATTTGATGGAAAAGTGTTTGGAAAAAGGTGGTATCCAAGAAATATTCACATTTAATTATTTTTATTAAACTTAATATATTATTTTTATAATAACATACAATATCAAAAGGATGTATTATTTATTGACCTAGTATTTTCATTCAAAAATATTACTTAATTTTAGAGGAATATCTGATATGTTTCACAAGCACATGCGTGATATCTATAATGGTTTAGTCCTTATTGATACTTGATACATAATATCATTATTAGATGACAAATTCTCAATATATATTATTAGAATCTTCCAATTTAGTACACTTCTTTGACATACAAAACGTAAACCATTCATTATAACCCGTGGAAATGAAATCAATGAAATTATAATATTAGAGTCTAAGTAAGGGTTAACATGTGAGATATAAATCGATGATCATAAGAATACATAACATAGGAATAATGGTTTTAGATCATGAAAATAACATAATGATTCATGTCTAGATAGTCAATGATAAAAAAATGAGAAATGGAATAATATAATATCATTTGGATGTCATACATCATTTTAATGATAAATATTCATAACTTAACCATGATCAATTTGTACATGATATATAATTGTAAAACGGTCATAATGATGTAAAATATTTCATATATCATGGTTTTTTTACTGATACAGTTTAATAAACTTGTATTATACGTACAAAAAAGTTTCTCATAATTTAACAGATCTAATATCATCACTTTTTTTTCATAGTGAAATAATCAAATTAACTTGTTCTCATAGCGGATCAAGCGCATATTCATGTTTCCTAAAGTAGATCAAACACATCGACTTGTTTTTTATAATTATATAATGATATATAATTCATTACACAATGAATTGGAGTGATTTATACGTCCAACCATTATATATAACATAAAGTTTTGTCCCACATGATCGTAAGACATTTATCATATCATATACCATGGAAAGGAAATGTGTTTCAAAAACATTCAACTCAGTAAAACCCATGAGAAGAAAATAAATTTCATAATCATCTCATCACACATATCATAAACTAATACATGTAGATAAATGATATGGATTACACCATTGGATAACGACCCTAGTAACGAAAATTCCAAACCAAAGCTTGATTTTCATTGATGAACAGAAATTACCTAATAGATTATTAATACATTCTTAACAAATAAATAATATTTATTTTGGTATCACATTATTAAAATATAAAATTTTCCAAAATGTAACTAATATTATATTTTAATATAACATTGAAAAATTTTAAATGAATATTCAAATAATTTATTGGTCACAACGGTGTAAAATTATATAATTGTCGTACATGTTAAAATAAATTTTCCATTCAGGTGTTTCTAAGTAAAAACTATGTTGTTAAACTAATTAAATAAATATTTCTTTAAAATCTTTTTTTACTAATAAATAAATGGGAAAATATTTCATTTAATTAACATTTTATAATAGTAAAAATATCCATTGAATCATTTTTTGAAATCATGTACATGGAAGAAAAGTCATTTACAGCTGAAAAAAGAATAAATTGTTTTTTAATAAAAACATTCTTTTGGTATATTTAGATCCTAAAAAGATAAAAATGAATGGAAAAAATTTATAACCTTCAAATAACTAAAATATAATAATATTTTGAGTCTATTAAGAAATAGAAAACATTAATTCATCATTAGAAACATAATCATAAAAAGTCCCATTAAAAATTGAGATTGTAACTAATATTTTTACCACTTTAATAATTTTTTGTTAATAATCCTAATAATATAAATTTCCCTAAATAGATCTTTAAATCCCAAAAAATTTATTTATAAGAATCAAATTATAATTTCATGGTGTGTATATACACGACATAAAAGTAACAGGTGGTATATATGGCAAGGGTAACAGAAATAAAAGTGTGATGAAAATCCCTTACATTTCTCGGTAACTATTGAATCATATGACCACTGATAGAAAATAAATTACATGAAACATAAAATATAATTATTATTTAGTAATTAATCATATCAAATATAAAATTTGGTTTATATTATACTAATAAAATATTATTGGTTCATAACTTATCATATATCCCAAATTAGTTAATTAGAGACAATAATATCTTAACTCATGATTCATCTTTATTCATACACATTCATACCACTTTTATGACAAATTTAGCTTCCTCAAAAATATATTATATAACAATAATATATATATATATATAACTATATATGATTTAATAATGTCCTTTTAGTAGTGTTTTATTAAATATTCCTTTTAAATTCATGTTTTGGGAAACAACTATTTTGTTTTTCAATTGTGTTTTAGAGTTAAAATTTTAGTTATTTTACATTAATCATGGTTTCATCAAATAAAAAAATTAACATTATCTAAATAACATGTATATTTATTATATATGTATTTATTATTATCCATTAGTTATATATATTGAAAATTAAAATACATCATTCATTGAGAGAGTGGGAAGTACGTATGTATGGAAATTGATTCTATTTTCTCGGTGAAGAATAAAATAAAAACTTTCATTGTAGAAAATGGAGACTGATTTTTTTTTGTGGTCAATCCACCTTTGGTTGATTAATAAGTTTTCAAGAAATGTCTTCTTACAATTGAGGCTAAAAATAATATTAAAGGTGGAATTTTTTCCCAGTTTTTTTCAAATTTTTTGGCCAAAAAACATGAGTTTATCTGTATAGAAGAGGAAGAGTTTTCACATGAACCACAGAAAGGGAACCATGTTCCTAGAATATTTATTGGATCCTTATTTATGGTACACTGCATAGAGAACCACAAACCATGAAGTAGTAATGATAAGTGGACAACATAGGAGGAATGGTATGTGAAGTTAAGGAGGATCATAGTGAAGACTTGTGGTTCTCAGGATGTATCAATGTATACAGAAGGAAAGAGGGTTTGTGGGACAACATGTCATTCATGAAATTAATGAGGAGTTTTGAGAAACTATGATGTGTGTTGAGTTTTGAAATAGGATGGTGATTTCTTCTTCTATTTAAGGAGAATTGTGGTATGTAGACCCCATATGGGATATAGGTCAAAGGAGATCTAAGGTTGGCAGTGAAGAAAGAGGTTAAATTAATATTTGGTAAATTTCTATATAACAGATTATATGGATATATTATCCTATATAGTAATCCCTAATCCTTTTAGTAGAATTCTTCTCTAATATTAAAAATCCATGACGAGTTCTGTGAAATATAGAAGTAGTGCGCAGGACGAAAACCCCACAATGACTATAATTAAAATTATAAAAGGAATTTGGTGAAATCAAGAGCAGGTCATGGAATATGGTGTGTGGGGGATGAATTGTTGTTTGTATAGAAGACATGTTGATATATAAGAGTCAATATGTGGGGTGTGTACTTAGTCCAAAAATTTCTTGCAGTTTGTAGAATGTAGGAAGAGAATGTATGCTGAGCTACGTAGTTCGCGAAGGAATCATTCTCTGTATGCATAGTATGGTAGTATGGAGTAGAGTTGGATAGTATAAAAATTATGGGAGTTTGTGGAGGAAGGAGAAAAATATTTGGAGGAATAATTTCAGTTCACATTGGAGTTGTTCATGAACTATCAATACATGGAAAAGTAAACCTCATCTGTGAGTAAAAATGGAACATTACCAGAGCTTCTGTATAAAGTTGTGGATGACCGATTTAATTCCAATCCATTTATTTGATATTCATGTTGATAAACTTATTTCATATTATTCCCAACGTAATTAGAAATTAGGACTCAACATAACTAATATAAGATACACAGTGTACTATCCCTAAAATTGTGTAAAGGTAGTGTGTCTGGTACACAAGGACTGTGCTAAAATTTTGTACTCCACAAATAGAGGTGATTATTGTATGTTGGTATTTCCAACAACCTATCAGCATATTCACCGAGGATATATCCATTTATGATGAACCATGTAAAAAAGTAGTGTGTGTTCATTTCATGAAATTGTTTGTTTTCTGGAGTTTCTTGTCATAATGATTCTACAGGTTCCGACCAATATGAGAACAAGATAATTTAGTATAAATGAAAAGGTTGACAACATAATTCACCCCTCCCTCTCTGGGTGTTTTAGGGTCCTTCTAGGGGTATCAGAGCATAATGGTTGTTGGTGTTAAATATTCTCTTCATTTGTACAATGGTAAATATTGTAAATGTAATGGGAGTGCATATATTTTATGAAAGAATCTTTTCTATTTTGAATAATATGATGAGATATAACCTACAATCTCTTGGAATGGATTTATTGATTGCGACTGCACAAGGAATAAAAGCCCTTAATCCAACGGTTATGTCTATGACTAATACATATAGAAAAATTATTAATGTTGATGTCGAATCACAAAATTCCCTTACTACACCTATTTCTTATCAGATATATATAAAAGTGATTTGTTGTATGTCAGAATTGTTTATGTGGTAAAAAATTGAGAATATATATGAAGGAGAAAAAAAATGTAATTGCTGTGAATCGCCATGTTTTTTAAAAAAAGTTTGATGATCTAAAATTAAACCAAGATGAAAATGAAAATGAATTTTTTTCATCCAATTACTGATGTTTTTTGAGAAATATGAGGACTTGATAAAGAAATCAAATACATTGATATTGAAAATAAAATCATACGAAGACTTAAAATATATATAAAATATAATGTTCACATTAGGAATGGGATATCTCTAATAATTCTCTAGAATATATTCTGAGTAGTTTAGTGGCGTATGAAATAAGAGTGAAACCAGAATATGCAACAACTCTTGTAAGCATGTAAATGGAATTCAAAGCCCCAGACAAACATGGAATTTCATGAGATATTATTGGTGAAGATAAGGCGGGAAAATAAATTATTTCTCTCAGTTCCTAGAAATTTAAGAATAAAATAGGGATATTTTTAGGCATGTTACCTCAGGAATTCTTTCACTGTGGAAGAGTTAGGAACACTACCTCCCGGTGCCCAAGAATGTTTAATGATGAAGAAATTAAAATTGGAGACATTAAAAAACCTCAAAATTGGTTTTTCATAAATAGGGACTTAAAATCTAGAAACTCATTAATATTAAGAAGGTTCTTCTATAATGAAAATGTTGGGGAAAATGATTTCTTGGAGGAAGAAGAATCAGAATTTATGTCTGAACCCCTTAATTCCATGATGGATACATTAGAAAATGTAAAACCATGAAAAGATAATGCTGGAGATATTTATTTGAGACACTAATGTTCATCCCAAGTGAGAACTTAAAAACTATTTTGGTTAGTGTGAGAATAAATGTAAGATAAGAAATAAGTGTAGAAAAATTGTATATGAATAATCCAAATATGTTAATTATCCTAAATCTAGAAATGAGTGAATGGATGATTTTTTGAATGAAAAGTCATAAATCCTTGAAATCATAAAAAATTTAGTGGAATTAAAACTCATAATTGATGAATAAATAATTTAATTTGATGAACTTACCTCCCGACTGGAGGATAAGTCTAATATTATTTAAGGCCTTGAGGAAAATGTTTTTACTATAAGGTGTAAACTCAAATGTGAATAAATCTCAAAAAAATAATAATGTTTTGAAAATACTCAGATGCTGATTAGCTGGAGACAGCGAGACGTGGTTCTAATGTAGTTGAAAATATATTTAATGACCATAAAGCTATATAAATTGATATCAATGGAATCAATTGTGATTCCCAAACATCAAATGATGGAAATAAAATGAGTGAAAATTAAAGAATTCTGAAAGCTATACAGGCTGAAAACTCGCCTGATAAGATGAAGAAGAAATCATCAATTCCAAAAGAAAGGAGATCTAAAAACTATTCATAGGTATCCTAAGAAGATAGGTAGTTAATATAACCTCCTAAATTAATTATAATAATAAGAATTATAAGATAAAAGACATTCCCACTTATGAAATTTCAATTATGTCGCTATATGGGACACACCATGGAATACTATATAGAGGAATGAAGATAATTGAATGGGAAAGAGTTAGGAAGTCAATAATGGATAATGAATTCAAATAATATTTCTCATTGAAGAAACAGTTTATATGAATATTGTTTTTAATGTTCCAACTATGTTCATAAATTTATTGATTATAGGCATAAAAATGGTTGCAATAATTCATACCGAACTCATTTAAATGTCAATACTCAACAACAAGAAGAAGTTTCAATTACAAATAGTTCTTCTCTTCTAGATGAAGAATATGTCTTTGATGATCCTACTCACATAGAAGAGATATTTCAAGGGCCATCCTTGTCCATCATAGAATCTAATTTTTCAGGGAAATGAAAAGAAGAAAATTTTGAAATCCATCCTTGAAGTGGTATCTATCAAATCTACCAAGAAAAGATGCACATGGACTAATGATAGTTCATGCTCAACCCATTAGACAGAAAATGAAAAAATATTAATGAAAATTATGAAATAGGTCAGTGTAGAACTAATATTTCGTAATGATGGTACTTTGAAGAACAAATTCAGTGGATGTACATAACTATCCAATGGTGAGCTAAAAAATACCAAAGTTCTTTATGTGGATGGTGTTCATAACAATCTTCTGTGTGTGAGAAAATTATGTGACTGAAGACTTATGGTTACATTCAATCAAAAGGGGTGCACTATAAAAGGAAGAAAAATTATTTCTTTTATGAAGGGATGTACAATAGATGGAAAATTATATCAGGTTGATAGAGAACAGAACATTTGTCTCATGATAGTTAGAGAAGAAAAATACAAGTGGAACAAGAGTTAGGGTCACATTAATCAACAAGATATTGAACATATTTTAAACTAAATATTTTCATGGATATCCAAAATCTGATGGATTAATGGGGGAAGACATGTGATGCTTGAATGTGAGGAAATCTAGTTTATAGTTCATATCAATCATGGAAGAATTATTGGTAAAATTTTTTTGATCTCTTTCATAAAGATGTATGTGGTCTGATAAATGTTTTTTTAACATATGGAAAATGGTTCTTCATCATTTATTTCAGAATTATAGTATATTATTGTGTGTGATGGTTATATATAAGAAATGATATGATCCTGATTGCATTAAAACATATTGATGATTAGGCAAGAATGAAACTGGATAAATAATCAATGTACTTAGGTATGACATTGGAGGGCAGTACACATCCATTGAATTGGAAAATTACCTAAAACGTCATTGAATAAAACATTAGGATGATATTATGATAACCCCATAAAAATTAGAGTTATTGAGAATCAGAATAGATAGTTGAATTGTATGTCCAAAACTATGCTAATTGAGGGTCGTATCTCCCACCATTATAGATAAGTGGAAATTCAATCTATAGTTTGTATTCAAAACCAAATGGGGATTTATATGGGGGAAACCAAGACACTGTATGAGTTTTTCCATGAATGGAAGCCCTCTTTGAAATATTTTTGGGTTTTCAAAATTAAATTCTTTATCTGAAACAAATAAAGAAATATTGGTGAGTATGGTGATTCTATAGATGAAGGAATATTCCTCATATTTAAAATGAACCTAAAATCATTCCAATATTTAAATAAATGTCCTCTAAAAATTATCTAAATATGTGAGGTGGATATCATTGAAGATGAAACAATGAATGTATCCAGAAATTAATCTAGTGATGTTGTTTATGATGATGAATAATGTATACATGGAACTGATTCAAAAACATAACAATATGATGGAATGAAAAAACTCAGGAATCAGATCATGATGTTGACTTGGATGAAGAATTATAAGTGGAAAATATGACTGATGAAAATTATTCTGTACCCTAAAAGAGAAATCGATGTGCAGAAATCGATCTATCCAACATTATTTTGGATTAGCATGCACCCAGATAGATAATGATAATGAGGAATAATGCAGAATATGTATTCTTTTTAGGTGTAGAAACTTCTTCATTTGAAGAAACAGTGAGGGTGAATCATGTGTTAAGGCTGTGCATGAATAATAGTATTAGATCAATATGAACCAAACATGGGACCACGTTAACCGAAACGAAATCCAAAATGTGATTGGTACGAATTAAATTTTAAAAAATTTATGAGCATTGAAATGTGATCATAAATAAGGCTATAGTGGAGTGTAAAGGGCTTTCATAGATTAATGGTGTTGATGTTGAAGAAACATTTTCTCTGGTGGATAGAATGGAGTCAATCCAACTTTTTCTTTCTCTGGAAATTCAAATAGGATAAAAAGTGTATCATTGATGTCAAGACTTATTTTTTAAATGTTTTTCATCACGAATATATCTAAAATAAACTACCAGGGGGTTTTCATCTTGTTAATGTATAAATAAAGGTCTTTAGATCAATGAAGGCTATATATGGTCTGAAATAGGAACCACATGCATGGTACTCACAGGTAGATTGTTATCCAAAGAAGATAAAATTTAAAATAGGAGGATTGGATCAAAATATTTATGTGAATAATTCTTAGAATGATCACTTCAATGTTATGGTGTATGTAGATGGTATTGTACTTTGAGAAAGTGGACAAGGATCAGTGGAGGAATTTTTCAATCACATGAAACCGAAATTTGTAATCTATGATTGGTAACATTAAATCATTTCAGGGATACACGTTATTTAAGGGAAAGACAAAAATTTCATTTCTTATGAAAAAATTTCAAGAGACTTGCTCACGAAATTCAATTTACATGATTCCAAACTATTGTTGAATTCGATTTATATTGGTAAAACATTGGGAAAGAAAGAATATGGGACATTTGTATATCCCATAGTGTACATGAGAATCATTGAAGGCTTATTGTACATGACTGCAGAATTTCCAATTATTATATATGAAACATGTTTAGTGTCTTACTTTAAATGTAATCAAAAGGATTAACAGATGGAATAAGAGAAAAGAGTCTTGATATAGATTCAGGGTAGTCGAAATTATGTATTTTTCATTAATTTATGAAAAGATAATAATCATTCAACGTCTTCTAATGCTTACAGGGCTGTACATGTGGTGGATAGAAAATCTACAGTTGGTGTAGAGTTCATCATTACAAAGAAAAGTGTGGGATTGTTGAGTAATAAATAAGAAATATCTTCACATCATACTACAAAAGTTGAATATATCTCCTCTACAAATGATTTCACTCAACTAATTTGGATGAATCAATAACTAACTGATATTGGGGATGAGTTGAAACAACCAATTGTCATTCAATGTGGTAACAAGAGTGAAATTTATCTTACTAAGAATCGTTTTATACATTCTCATACAAAAAACATTGAAATAAAATATCGCATCATTAAGGGAAAAGTGACATATGGAATGATTAAAATGAATCATATTGGTAATGATGATCATGTGGATGACAAACTAACAATTCCATTGTCATCTAATGGGTTTGAGAAGAATTAGTTAATCCTCGGTGTTCAACCACCTCCCAGTGCATTAGGAGGTTATAAAGGATCACCCTCTAAGTAGTTATATTAAATGGTTTAATATGTTTTAGAATGTTTTATAGGTTTATGGGGGGAGATTTGATCTAGGGGATGTTTCATATAGATTTACTATTCAAAATTTTATTCTTTAGGTTTATTTCAAATTTTGGAGAATAGAGAAATTAAATGATACTTTTTCTCTTGTTACAAGAACATTAATAATATAATAATTCATAAAATGTTATAATGGGGTGAATTATGAGTTAAAAGACACAAGAACTCAATTCATTCTTTTCTTGTTTTTTACACCGAGATTTTCTCATAAAGAATTCGAATGTCGGATTATTTTTTTCAGGTATTATATTTTTTCGTTGCAGGTGCTTGGTTGAATTTATCGATGGATTTCCAACCTCCCCATAAGGGGATATAGATGGAACCATGGATATACTTTTATGAAAATTGAGTATCATTTTTTTTCAATCTACATTGGGATGATCATGGAGTTTCATGGAATTTTGTCTTATGATTGAGTCTTAAATCAGTATTGAAGGTGGTGTAGTTTCCCAATGTTTTCCATATTTTTCGACCTCAAAATCAAGATTATATTTGTATGAAAAATGAATTGTTTTTGGAAAGGAATCACTGAACGGGAACCATGTTTTAGGTACCATGTTCTAGGAATAGTTCACGGATCATGATTTTTGGAATGTGGAATGGACAAACAAGAGCCATGAAGCATCAATGGAATGCAGTCCACATAGGACAATCAATTTGTAGAGTGAAAGAAGTTCATAGTGAAGTCTTTTGGTTTGCAGGAAGGCTCATTGTACGTGAAAGGGATGAGGGTTTGTGGGATGGTGTGACATTCTAAAAATTTATGCCATGTTTTGATAATCCACAAAAGGTATCGTTTTTTGGAAATGTGGTGGTGATTGTTGCACCACCTATGGAGAATGGCGGAACATGGACAATGTAGGGATGTAGTTAATGGGACATGTGTGGTACCTAGTGAATGTGGTGCAACAATTAAGATTTGGTAAATATCATTTTAATGGATTATACATGTCTTGTTTCCTATATAAAGAGAACTAATCCCTTAATTAGTGTGAAACACCATGATTAAAAAAAATAAGAGGAATTTGGTGAAATCTGGATGTTGTTGACAAGAAGAAAACCCCAAAAAGACTTAAATTAAAAATATAAAAGGAATTCAGTTAAATCATGAATAGATCAAGGAAGGTAGTACATAGAGGAATAAGGATAGTTTTTGGAAATACATGTCCACTTAGGACAGTCAATATGCATTGTAATAAGTCGGTGCATATAGTTCTTATAGTACACCGAGTGTGAGAGGAGACATTCCCTGGAGCAGCATGGTTTGCGAATGATGTTTTCGCATTATGAGGAACTCAACAGTACGTGGAGTAGGGTTGTATACATCAGAGTAATGAAGTACATGGAGCTAGGTAGTACACGAGAAAAGGAGTGTTGTACGCAATGGTATAAGGTCAGTTTGTGGAGGATCAGTTCGTAAACAATCAGTTTCTAGAAAATCAAACATCATTATGGGTACAAAAATAACTTCAACAAAGAATCCATATATAGCTTAGGATACATGATTTATTTCCAAACCATTAAATTGACCTTCAATTAAATAAAATGATTTTATATTCATCCCTATGTAGTGAGAATAGGGGAGTCAACGGAATTGATCCGAGGGATGCATTATTATATCCCAGGAATATTTTAAAAGCAATGTGTCTGGCACGTAGAGACTATGCAGAACGTCTTTACTCCACAACTAGTGAAGATTAGTGGATGTTGGTATGACAGAAAACCTATAAGTGTATGCTCCTTGGATGTAGCCCTTTATAGTGAACGATGTAAAATTGTGGTCTCTTTTCATTTCATGTGATTTTTTTCTACACTTCCTCATCAGAATGGTTTAAAAGGTTCCTACCTACCTGTGAACAGGATATTTCAGTTTAAAAGAAAACATTTACGCTATGCCTCGCACTTCTCTAATCAGTGTGTTCTATGGTTCGTCATAATAATGGAATGAAATGAAGTAAAATATTAATTCAATATTTTATTGACTTTTTAATATCATATATATAATATTCATTAGTTAAATCTATCATTATTACCATCCATATAATAATAAAATGATGAACCTTTTATATCTCTCTATGGAGGTAGTAGTGTACTTGTATGCATGAGTGATGTTATCAATTTTCTATATATTGGAAGGTAAGAATATTTTATGTGATTTCATAGTTCCATAAGTATAATTATGTCCTAAATATCATATTAATATGTTAAATCAATTATTATATCCTTCCATGATATGGGATTATTGAGAAATAATTACATCGATTTGTGTGGAGATAGTTTGACACACACATTATCGATAGTTCAATTTCCCATTACATGGATGAGGCTATGAATATGGGATATTAAATTATCAATATAAAATATACATATATGGTATATAATTATATTTTATATCATAGTCATTGAGTAAGAATTGATGTATGTGGAAGGAAAAATAAAACAAAAAATCGTTTATGATTGACACATCTTCTTCAGAAGGTCTCCATCGGTTTCTTCCAAAATCCGTCATAGGTGGGATTTATGTACAATGAAAATCCTATATGGTATGATGAGGGATGTAGGGAAGATATTGGTGAAGTTTAATGTAGGTAAAAAATAATTTTTATATGTGAATGGGATATGAGAGAGGGCTCCCTTGTATAAGTCGGGGAGGGGACACCCTTGGAATGTTTTATTAGAAAAAGGCATACCCATGTTTTAAACAAGTAGAAAGGAAAGAAATGTATAATTAGAAAATATTAGATTCTATATCATTGAAATATTTTTATTTGAATGGTATTGTACAGTTTGAGCTGGTTTTTACACAAATATTTTTAGTTTAACCTCCTTGTAATCATGTTTTAACTTTAACCAAAGTAATTAATATTTATATTTTTTATTATAAATTGTGAAATTTGTTTAAGCTGACATTATTATATAATATTAATTATTACTATTATAAGTATAATATTTATTTTTAAAAATTCTACTCAAATATTTACACAATTTAATTTAAAATTAATCTTGTAAATTTGATGGAAAACGGTTCTCCAATGTAAAATATTTCACAAGTGTATAATGATTTATTTTATTTTTTTAAAATGAAATTCATTTTAATGAAATTAAGATCATTAATAAATATTTAAATGAAATAATATATTTTTTAACCCTCTTAGAATAAAATAGATCTTTTAAATGATCTTAACAAAAAGTGATTTGTTAGTAAAAATAAGTATTTTATACTATTTGAAAAATATATATTTTCAAAATATTAATAAACTTTAACTCAAACATAATTATTACAACTAGATTTAAATAATAATGTTCTATTTTTTAATTAAATTTTTTGAAATTGATAAAAATTAATTTTAGTATTTTTTAAAAAAATGAAAAAAATCATATTTTGAGAAAACATTATTTTCATATCATATAAATTCATTATTATTAACAATGATATATTTTATAAACATGTTTTATTTATATAAATCCATTATATTTAATTTTATAAAATATTTTATTGTTATACATAATTACTTTTTTAATATCTCGATTATAATTCTTATGCTTAAATAAAAGCATTAGTCGTATATCATGGTTTGTTTAAAATTAGTTTGGGTATAACAAAACCTATCAAAAAAATAAATTAATTTGGAACAAATATTTCAAAAACCCTTAGGGAGTTACATTCTATCCCCGTTAAAATGAATTTTACCCATAAAATTCATCAAATTAATAAAAATGATTATAATTATTATACCTCATCATATACTATGGTTCCAATGTAGCTTCCTAAGCGTGGTGGATTCACAAAAAAAATATTGAATAGGTGAGTGGTATTATTTCATTGAACATTCACTATATGATATATAATCACCACTTGTTTCTATTCATATGAAATATCATGATCTATATATAGAATGGATGAATTAGTTATATATTTTATATCTGGTATGTATAACAATAGGATAGACACATAATCACATCATTGACTAGAGATAGGTTAGGTGGAACCTCCATGTTATAAAAGAAATCAATACTTGGTCTGAAATCTCTAAAGGGACAATATACCTAGGGCTCACCATTCATATATTTTTTAATATCATAATAATCTTCCATGGATAAATTTTTAGAAACACCCTCTCTCCTATTTCAATTTCTAGATAATAATGATAATTATCAGCAAAACTTTTCTTTCAAATCTTTTCCCTCCCTACGTTTTCATGAATACCTCTAACCCTAATAGCCATTTCATCATCCATATCTAATCCAACTAAATTTCTCTCTCCAACTTCAGCCCATCATAATGGAGTTCTGCACTACCTTTTCAGAGGGCATGATAAGGATATATTCTAATGCTTGAGTGAATGTTATTATCGGAGGAAAACTCATCGATTTTAATATGATGATCCCAATAACTTTTGGAATACATATGATAATATAGAAAACGTGTCATCAATTTTTTTAATCATTCTATTTGAATTACCATATAGAAATGGATGATAAGCTATAATGTAAGATAATATTTTACCAAAATAATGTTGAATGCTTTTTTGAGCTGTAAATTAAACTTAAGATCCTAATGATATATAACCGAATGTGGTAATTGATGAAACATTACCACATTTTTTATGGTAAAAAATTGAAATATGAATGCGGAAAAAATATTCTAAAATTGTAAGTATTTTTACAGAATTCGTATGGGGCATAACTATAACCCATATGGTATTATGCACATTAGATGTATTAGTGAGTATAATGACAAAATCTACGTTGATGTTTTCCCATTTATATTTTGGTATGGATAATGGTTATAACAACAATTATAATTTTGTCTCTTTTACATAATTTGATAAATTATTAAAATATATGATTCATATTCATAAATTTTTTTCACCATGATATATCACTAGAAATACACTTTGAAAACTATATTAATTATTGTAACTCCTTGATCAATAGGGAATGAAGTAGTATGTTCTTCCTCAAATATATACTTCTCTAACTCAAGTATAGTAGTGAAAAATTCATGGTTCCTAACTCTTATCATTCTATCAAAACTGAGGTTAAAATCAATAACATTTCTCATCTTCTTATATAGCAGTAAATCTTCAATCGCTACTTCTTAAAATATCACTACTATAAATGGTTGAACACTTATTTGAGAAATATAATATTTTCACATTCATTCAGGATTTACAGACCCATCCTTTGAAAATACATAAATATTGAATCTTTTTTTTACCCTCATCATAGATAAGCTCGAAAAATCTACTCAAATCATTACCTGTCTTGTTTTCTTTCTCATTGTGGTAATGTGTTTAGAAATTAAAATCATTAATCATCTAAAAAAAATATTCTATTGAACATTATTTACTCTTTATGTGTGAATATTAAATATAAAATTTTATGATAAGTATATATATAAAAATTTTCTCTATAACGTAATTCCTCATATCATTAAATAAATAATTAACTTGGTTATCTCCCAATCATGAGTTGGATAGTTTTTTATGAACCATAAATATTTATGAGACATAAGATATCACCATATTATTTTAAATCATGAAGATAATCATTTGTTCCCAAAATAAACATAACATTTATTTTTAATTTAATTAAAAAATACATATTAACCACGATGTCCCACAAGTCAGTTGTAGGTGTTTCACATTTATCACCCATCAATTGTGGGTTCAACCACTGTGGCCTTATAGGATCTGACAGGCTATCATATTATCTAAAACACTACTAATATCAATCTTGTAAATTCCCTATATGTATAATTAATGTCCATGAAAACAAAATTAATCATAAATGATCATATAAACATTAAATATTATAAATAAATTAAAACTTATTAAAATAGAATTCTTCTCATATTGAACATCATACTGATCCTAAGAGTTACAACAACATTATCATAACGAATATTCTACAAAATTCCTATTAATAAAATTAAAATCTCATTACATCAATCATCAAAAGACACTTTTAATATATGATAATCCTTCAACTCATAAACCCATAAGGATATACATACTTAAAATTATATCAATACGTATACAATATATAAATTAGAATAATACTTAAATATTTCATTATTATTATTACCAATATATTATTGGTAAAATTAATTCAACATCAAAATTCTTGAATACCAATAAATCAATACTTCAACCCTTTTACCTCAATGATTTTTTTATAACGTATCTCATTTCTCGTAATTTGGTATAACACCAACATTAGTGTATTGACACACCTAATTTCTAAATTCCCCACATATAATACATCAAATGTAAAACCCCATGATTTTAAAATATGTAACTTTTTAATATTAATTTCTTCTATGGAATAGGTTTCACACATAACCATGCATAAATGAATAATGATATACAATTAAATATATTAAATTTGAAATACATTTTATAACCAAGATTCTAAATGGTAGGTAAGAAATAGTATTCACATAATCAAGATATTTTTTTATTTTATATTTAATAAAATGTTTTTTATATTTATCAAAATGATTTCATAGTCATAAGATAAGCATTAATTCAATTTTTCGCATTGAAAGATTATTTTTTCAAAAGGATATTTTATCACTTTCTAACGGAGAAATTAATTGAAAACAATTATTTGACACATTTAAAACATATATTGACAAGAATATTATTCATTTTTTTATGTGGAATATCATAATTATTTTAGAGTAAACTTGTTTTCTGGAAATATAAACTTTCTAGTGAATAGTGAAAATCATGATTTTATTTGAATTTTCATTTTTATTATATTAATAGTATAGTTATTATTAGAATATTGACCTCTCTTATATATTTGTAAATAACATTTACGTTTTTTAAAAGTGAAAATATAATATATTTATATTATGGGAATGTAAATTAATGTTTTAGATTTTATAAATTAAGTGTTAATATAAATATTTATTTACAAATTTATAATTAATATAATTATATAAAAGAAAATTTATATCCCAAAATTTATTCTAGTAGTTTTATATTTTTTGATTTTTATTATAAGATAATATAATGAGTCCTTATGTAATATTTCAATGTGTCATTAAATTTTTGATATTTTTAAAAATGTTATTGTTTTAAGTAAATTGTTATTTTATTTAAAAATTAAATTTCTCATATTTTTAAAATTATTTTTAAAATTATATTCCATTTATTAATTATAGACAATGAAAAATGTGTACTTTTATTTTTTGTGGGTTTCACTAAAATATTTGAATTTTAATTGAATTGTGAAATACGATAATTTAAGGTGTTTAACATTATAAGTATGTGAATGATTTTTTGAGGAATTCCTATGACTTGAATGATGTAAGTGACCATTATCTCTAACTCAAATGACATAATTATTTTATTTAGCCATTATAATCAATTGTATTGATAGTATCAATCCAAAATAATAATAAAATGAATAAAATAATAAAAAAACACCTCTCTCCTCCACTATAAATAACACACTCACCACCTCTTCTCGTCACACGTCCCAATCCATGAATATTTTCCAATTTCTACCCAATAACTCTTCAAAACCACTCCTACACGTTTTGGTATTTCGTTTCTATCCCAAAAACCATTTCCATGTCACATAAAGAGTTTCTCATTGAGGCAACACAAAAAAGGTAAACCTTTTTATATCTATCTCTCTCCCAATTTTGTTTATTTTCATATTCCTCCCTCACATCCCCTATCCAATGTAACATCATAACTCAAGTATAATATCTATATTATAATTTTCTTATGTTAATGTTATATCATTAATCTGATCTCTTATATTCACCCCTTTTTTCTATAAATGAAAACGCCATCCTTGAGGTGTCGATAAACCAACTTCATGGACGATGAGTTCTTGTTTTTCTATTTGACCTCCAAGAACAGACATAAAAACATTAATATGTTTAAAAAAACATTAATATATGTAAAAAAATAATTTAATGTTCTGGAAATTTTATATATACATCGTATTCATTCGTTGGACAAACAAATTCTTGATGATAAAAAAACACCAAAATAATCTAAATGTTTGTCATTAAAATTTTATCTAATGAATCATCCTCTTATCTGCAATCAAAATGATATATAATACCATTAAATAATAAATATGTTTTGTAAATGCATATAATTTCAATTTTGGATGACTAATTTAACTTTACACGATGTTTTATACATGTATAAAAATAATTCGATCATTGAAACCAAGGTAACGAACACTCCCAAACGATGAAATTGAATCTTATAACTCATAAAAAAGAAAAATATTAAAAAAATTATAATAAATAAAACAAACACTAAATAGGATACAAATTAATTTATTAATGAACTTAATTTCATTATCCAGGACGTTATGTACCCATGAAGTATACTTTTAGAGATAAGATATGGTATTGTACCTGAACATCCATTTTTCATTTGACTTAAGCATTATATCCCTTAGTTTAATTCATAATTATTTTTATTTCTTCTAAATTCTGTATATACATTCAATACTCATTTATCAATCTCATTTTACCTTTCATTGATAGAAGATATATATTTTTGTATGGTTTCTGTTGCAATTTTTCATTATTAGAAATCTCAATTTAAGAAAATTCCCATTTTCTTACACATTTTTGTGTGCACATTATAATATGTGTTAAGAAAAATATAGATTTATAAAACATATCATTTTATTATGTATTAATATCTTATATCTTTTCTGGTATTATGTAAAAAATTAATCCTTAACATCTATGAAGACATTTTAATATTTTATCCGGAACTGCATTGAAGAAATCCATTTATAAAAATTTCTTAACAAAAACTTTTACATATTTTAACATAAGTTGGACATATTTTATACCTAAGACATTAGATTTTTATAATTTATTTTTGGATGAACATTTTTTTAATCACATTTTACAAAAAAATACAAATTTTCTTCCAAAAAACTCTTAAATTTAAAGTAAAAATGGTATATCTATCAAGGATTTATCAATGAGATTATTAGATTATTTTAATCTATTTTAACAAACAATATTTTATATTATGGTTAATTAGGATTGATATATTATGATATCATCTACATAATTTATTTTATGTTGTATGAACAATTTCATAGTGAATGTGTTATCTTTATACCATTCACCATATTATTCAAAATGGATTTTCATTATTTTTACAGATTGTGTAATGTAATGTAAATTTCAAATTCAAGTTTTAATACGAATATATATATGATAATTTTGTTTCACCCTTTTAATATGATGAAATTTTTAGACCCAATAACTGATGTTTGGCACCCTCTATATCCCCTTGATACATCAGTATGTATCATTAAACAAAATAGATCAGGGTTTTACCAATTTATGATTGGTGAATTAGTTAAAGACTTAACGATATGTTAATGATGTCCAAAAGTATGAATTGAATCAATATTATTGATAATCCTTGTGATTATTCAACTAGTATATTATCCATGGTTTTTACTTATTCTCATATGATTAACAATTTTCCATTATTTAACTAGTTTTTATTTTTAATATACAATGCTCAAGATTATGTTTTAAAGGCATATTTTATTAGTTACTCACCATGCATTATTTTTTATATTTTTATAGTGTTTATTTATGCCAGCATCCATTTCATATATTTCCATTTCTAAGAATATGATTTCATCACATCACATTGTTTTATTTTTCCCCAAGATGCAATGATGTATATTTTTAATGACATTCAGGGTTAATCTATGTGTTTTTGGGAGTTTCTAATGGATTTTAAATGTTTTATTTTTTTTCAATGTTGTATTGTAAAAATTATTGTTGTATTTTATCTCTCCCATCTAGTAAATTTTTTTTCCATTCGTATTCAAACACTTGTTCACAGTAACAATGTATTAATGTAAGGCACTGACACTGGAATACTGGGGTTGGGGTGTTTACAATAGGTATTATAGAAACTTTACTAGAAACCTTGGAAACTAGATTTAGAATAGATATTTTATGGAACAAAACCCTAATATAGATATTAAGAATACTAGTAAAAGAACATCCTAGAATTATTATAAGGTACAAATTATGTTTGTCTTCCTAGAAATAAACCCCTTTCTGGATAATACATGTGGACATGGTTCTAGAAAAAATATACATAGTGGTAAAAACTATAACAATATGAGTCATTCCTGACTTTTGGATAACTTGTATACATCAATAGTACTTACATCACAACTAGTTTAACAATCATAGGGAATATTCTTAGGTTAATTTAAATTTTCATTACAAACTGTTATTATGTATTTAAAATTTAATATATTCCTAAATAAACCAATATTATGATTTAAAGATAAGTTAAACCCAGATTTCCAGTAACGCCCCAAACCTAGTTACTAGAGTCAGTGCATTATTACATAACATTGGCATAATCACAAGGAAATCATGTCTCGAAAGACCGATCAGTTTAGTATTATTAGAAAAAAGATTCATACATATGTTCAACTATACATCTTGAAGAGAAATAAAACAGACATGTATTTTATTAGGAATATCCAAGCCTCCCAGATTATTCCTACAGGCCAATCATAACTAACTTCTTCATATCCTGGGAAAAAATAAAACATTGAAAGGGGTGATCTCAAATGCTCAGTAAGGGTAAGTAATACTGTAGAAAATGAAATTAATATTAATCATGGTAAATAATTGAAACCACATGACCTTACCAATAATATACATGAATAATTTTATGGAAAGAACGTGAGATGAGTAAATAATTCCATAATAAAACATAATCATTGGTATTCTACTAGTCGAATGACCACATGACCCATCAATATTATTTCCATAATGAGGGAATGTATAATGATGGACATTCTGAAACATTTTTTCAAGGACTCAAAATAGACATCTAAAATGATTAAGGATGCAAAAAAATCATAAATAAATATGGAAAGGGCCTTGGCCAATTCTACGTCTAGTTGTATCATGAGATCTAACGATGCATCAAGGAGCTATAGCGGGCTCCACCTGTCACTTACTAAGTCCAATACATTCCTCATATGAAAAGGATTAAACATATCATAAACATTCATATTCAAACTAGCATATGAAATGTCAATAATTTAACAAAAGCAATGAATGGTTTAAAAATAGCACATCCACCATCAAACGTATCACAAAAAACATGAATACAATATGGATGTTTTGTATCATAATAAATCAACTTCAAATAAACTTAAGATCTATCAAAGGATGTTGACATAGATGAAATCAAAAACTTTTTTACAGAGACATATATCTTTATATTTTGAAATCATTTAAGAGTCACATAAAAAAATATTTATTTTGAAAATATTATTATAATCATGTAAGGGAAGCTTTGACGTTCTTATAACGATAGAAAATAGTATCACCCACCGTATAATTTTAAAAAAACATTCTTACCTTAATTTTGTCGAAAAGGATAAAAAGAAAAAAAAATTAAAATGAAAAAAATATTTGTTTATAAACCTCTTATAAAAGTAAAACAAGGGTATAAATGACTTTAACCCATATTCAATAAAATATTACGAATGTTTTGAAATTCATTTTTAAGAAACATGTATGTGGATGATAAAGAGGTCCCAGTGGATATTTACGTATAAACATCCTCGAATAATAAAGAGATTGTGAAATAACCCTTACCTTGTACATTAACTTAGATGATGGTAGGTTAAATTCATGTATAATGGTGAAATAATTGTTAATATATTATTCCAGAATCATATACATTAATATGATATCATATATGATCTTTTAACATTTCTTTATTAATAATATCTTAGTACTATCCTCGTTTCTGGTGTTAACTTACTCGGTTTCTATTACATGTTTTGTTAAATAAGTCGTGATTGTTATGGATAGTTTGTATCTTATTCATATCCAGAATTATATCAAGTCCTTAAAAATTATTTTTAATAATCAAATGAGAATTATACTTGAATGGATACGATGGGAAATGAATCTCATCGCATTCGTGGAGAAGGTAGTTTGTACGTATGCACGAGCGACAATATCATTATTTTTATATTAAAATAATATGTGATTGGATAGTATATCATATATAAAAAATCATTATCATGTTATATTTATTATTTACATGAATTACACATCATTATTATACCCATTCAAATATTAATGTTTTGAATAACAATTACACCACAACGTGGAGAGGGTATGTCGTACGTACACATGTATGGGGACATGTCATTCATAGGATAGATAGAATAATGAATATGGTTTTACCATAATTATAAAAACATCTGAGTATATAGAAGATACTGGAGTTGTTATTTTAGAATCTAAATAACAAAGAAATAAGAATTTGAAGAAGAAATGAACTTGAAAAAGGGTGGGGAAAACATTACCTCTTATTCAGGTTATTCCTATTGATTTAATCAAAAGGGACCCTTAGGTTGGATTTCTGATCAAAATTTTCCCTCTATGTTGAAGTGAGGGAATTTTAGAGAGTATTTGGGCATGGGATGGCCGAACTAAAAGGATTTGAAGGTATGGAGAATTTGTTAGAAGTGGTGTCCTTTTATAAGGGGGAGGAGAGGAACCATAGGAAAATCTAGAAATATTATTTTATAATAAATTCATATTCGGTTTCCAATGGCTCCAAAGTGGATTATTTAATGTTTAAGGTTGGTATGGGTCGACAACCACTCAACCAATAGAATATAGACAGGTTAGGTTCATTATATTAACCTTACCTTTTAGTTTTTATTCTTAGTTAATTAGTTTGACACTTACCATGTCACTTTGTATTTTTATATTATATAGTTAATAAACATACTATATACCTCCAAGGGACACCCAAGTGGTCCATTAATGATACACCTATAATGATATAGGTCTCTTGGCCGAACCTTAGATTTTTAGGAATTGAATATAAATTAATAGTATAATATTTTTTTTAAAAACACGTTTATGTCAATTTTATCACTATTGGGTATTTTGTTATTGATAAATTCATAACAGCATTATTATCTTAATCTTTCATTAATATGGTAATTACTGAATCATCATTGTGTCATAAATAAATTTAATTATTTAATATCTAAAAATTATAAGTAAAATACCATTATGTTGGAAATATTTTTAGATTTTTAACTAATATTTATAGTAGATATTTCAACATATATAACCCTATGTAAAAATTGTTTTGCTAAAAGATATATGTTTATTTCCTTTTTGTATTTATTTTAACTTAATTAATATAATGTGTCCTTATCACCAACAAGTAGCTCCATGGGGTCCCAAAAATGACCCAAAGATGCCCATGGTCGGACATGTATCATCCAATAATGTTAGGACATGTTTAGGGTAATTTATTATTATTATAATATTATTTTTTTAACCTTATTTACTGGATTTACCCATTAACCATGGTAAAAAAAATATTTATCGAAGTAATTATACAAAATGTCTAAAAATGAAAGTTGCCTATTTACACAATTTGGACATCCTAGTTCCAAATATGGAATCCATTTTTCCAAATTCAAAACACATAATTGGAAGAAATTAATTTAAAATTAATTCCCGTCGTTAAAACAAAAAGCATGTTTTTAAGAGATAATAACTATCAAAAGATTGACGATTGTTAATGTCAGGTTTAATTGTGAAATTATATCCAATGACCAACATCTTATTAAATGGTGAAAATATATTCTAAATATAAATTAAAAAAACTCAAATTCATAATTTATTCCCATTAATTATTTCAATTAAAAAAGTTGTTTTTAATAAATTTTGTGTAATTTTCACTATTCATCAAAATATAAAAGTTATCCGAAAAGTACCAAAATTTCATCCTAGGATAATTTCAATATTCTGAATCCAAAAATGTAGTCCATTTTGAAAGATAAAATTTATAATATTTTAGTAAAGTGGGTATTACTATTCATAACGGCTACATTGATTGGTTGCGGCGTGTTAGAATCCTGAAGTTGAATACAACACACGCTATTCTATTTTTCAAAGAGAAGCATACCGTGGAAGCTTGAGGTGTTACATTCTCCCCACCTTCAAATAATATCGTCCTCGAAATTTCTAGAATATTACTGCATAAAAATCCTCGGGTGGTTCTTCTTCATATGTTCCTCGGGTTCCCACGTTGCCTCTTCCATTTTATGGTTTCTCCATAGAACTTTTACAAGACGAGTCATCCGGTTTCTGAGCACTTGTTCTCTCATATCAAGAATCTTGACGGGCTCTTCGCAATTAGAGAGATTGGTTTCCAGTTATAATTCCTCATAGGTGAGTACATGCGTTGGGTCAGGCATGTATTTTCTCAGTTGTGATAGGTGGAACATATCCTGAACTTTGGTGAGATTTGGCGGAATTGCCAAACGGTAAGCTACTACCCCAATTAGTTCTAGAATTTCGAAACAACCGATGTACCTGGGACTCAATTTACCATTCATACTGAAATTTATGACTCCATTCCATGGTAATACCTTCAAGAAAACATAATCTCCTACATGAAATTCCAAATCCTTCTGTCGATTATCAGCATAGCTCTTCTGCCTACATTGATCTGCTTTGATGTGGTTTTGGATTACCTTTACCTTTTCCACCATTTCCTCCGCTAGTTCCGGGCCAATAAGTTTTCTTTCACCAACATCATCCCAACAGGTTGGTGTGCGACACCTCATTCCATAAAAAGCTTCATATGGTGCCATACGAATACTTGAATGGAAGCTATTATTATAGGAAAATTCCACCAGAGGTAAATATTGAACCCACATACCCTGAAAGTCAAGTGAGCATGATCTCAACATGTCTTATAAGGATTGAATAGTCTGTTCTGGTTTTCCATCTGTTTGAGGGTGGTCAGCAGTGCTCAAATGATGTTCAGTATCCAAGGATTGCTGAATAATTTTCCAGAATCTTAATGTAAAACGGGGATCACGATCCGAGAAAATCGATAGGGGTACCCCATTATGTCTCACAACTTCATTAAAATATATTCTCACTAGACGTTCAGGTGATAAATCCTCCCTTATAGCAAGGAAATGTGATGACTTGGTAAGACGGTAAACAATGACCCATATTGTGTCTTTCTTTATAGGAGTCTTTGGAAGTCCCATGACAAAGTCAATTGGGATATTATCCCATTTCCACTCAGGTATGGGAAGAGTTTGCATGACTCTTCCAGGTTGTTGCCTCCCAGATTTCACTTCTTGACAAACTATATTTCCTGACACCAAATCAACAATCTCCCTCTTCATGTTTTCCCTCCAAAAATGGTCCATTAAATATATATACATTTCAGTGCTCCAAGGGTGTATATATAAATTGGAACTATGAGCGTCTTCAAAAAATTCCCTTTTTAAATCCAGAATATCGGGAACACAAAGTATCCTCCCAAATTTCAAAATTCCATATTCATACACAAAGTCACTCTATCTCCCATCATTCACATCTTTAATCATCTTTTTAAATGCTTCATCATCGGCTTGAGAACACTTTTTTCCTTTCTAGTAATGATGGTTTGGAAAATATTTGAAAAAGTGTTGATGTTTCACCTTCTATGGTTTTCCCATATCCATATTTACTAGATCCATGTATATTGGATCCTTTTCAAATCTCATCTTTTTCAAAACTCCATGATAATTTCTGATCAAAGCATCTTCCACCTTATTTTTCTTCCCCGAGTGGTAGTGTATCATACAATCATAACCCTCAAGTAGTTCTATCCATCCCCTTTTCCTCGTGTTGAGTTTTTTCTGTGAGAAAATATACTTCAAAATCTTGTGATCAGTATAAATCTCACATTTTTCACCATAGAGATAGTGTCTCTAAATCTTCTGAGCAAAAATTACAGCGGGTAACTCAAGATCTTGAGTAGGATAGTTTTTCTCATGAATTTTCAGTTGTTGTGATGCATAGGCAATTACCCTATCATTGTACATAAGGACACAACCATGTCCTTTCTTTGATGCATCACTATAAATAATGAACCCATCATTCCCCGATGGTAGAGTTAATATAAGAGCATTTACTAATCCTCAATTCAGTTCATCGAAACATTCTTCACACTCTTTTGTCTAGACAAATTTAACCCCTTTACATGTGCGCTTCGTTAATGGGTTAGCTAATCAAGCAAAATTCTGGATGAAACGTCGATAATGACCTACCAAATCTATAAAACTGCGTACCTCAGTTATAATCTTCAGTGCTGCCCATTCATGGATTACCTTGGTCTTAGTAGGATCAATAGATATTCCATCCTTAGAGAAAATATGGCAATGAAAAGAAATCTCTTGAAGCCATAATTCACACTTTCTAAAATTCCCATATAATTCATGTCTTCTAAGAGTCTTCAGGATATTGCGCAATGATTTTCATGATCTTCATAGATTTTTGGATTATACAATGATATCATCAATAAATACCACCACAATATCTTCGATATATTCCTTGATAACTCTATCAATTAGATCCATGAATACAAAGGGTGTGTTAGTCAATCCAAAAGGCATTATGGCAAACTCGTAATGCCCATACCTTGTTCGAAATGATGTCTTCGGAATGTCTTCCTTCTTCACACACAATTGATGGTATCCCGATCGAAGGTTAATCTTTGAAAAGTATTGTGCTCCATGTAGTTGGTCAAATAAATCATCCATGCGAGGTAGGGGATACCTGTTCTTTATTGTTATAGCATTGATCTCCCTATAGTCAATGCACAACCTCATAGATTCATCATTCTTCTTAACAAAACAGACATGGGCTCCCCACGGAGAAACACTAGGGAGAATAAACCCCTTATTACTCAATTCCTCTAGTTGTTTCTTTAGTTCAACTAATTCCATAGTTTCCATTCTATAAGGGGTCTTCGATATAAGCCTTCATCTAGGAATTAAATCAATTTAAAACTAAACTTCTCGTTCTAGAGGATGTCCAGGTAAATCTTCCGGAAACAAATCTACATATTCTTTCACAATATGTACATCCTCTATTTGAACATTACATTACTCACCCATTTTCATTTCATTCTCTTCATCCCAAATAATTGAATTTAGTTGAGCTACTGGGGGTGGATCTAGATAAGAATTAGGTGGCAACGATTCTGCTCTAAAGATAAGGTGTTCTTTATCATCATCATCATGAATCGTAACTTCCTTCTTCTTATAATAAATATTCGGATCATGGTCCTAAATCCAATCCATACCGAGGATTATATCAAATTCAATCATAGGTATGACGATGAGATCAGCGGATGAAGAAAATCAATGATCTCTAATGGGAACTAATTCAAAAAACTTCGATGCAATGACACTTCCCTTAGGAGTTTTAACTGACAAATCCCTTGTTAAATCAAATTGTAAATAGCTAATTTTCTTAGAAAACTGGGAAGATATGAAACAATGCGATGATCCGGAATCAAATAATGCATTTTCCAAACTTGAGGAAACCATTAAATAACCTGCCACCACGTCTTTCGGGGCTTCAATATCAACTGTAGTGATTTCATAAGCTTAGCCACGATCCCTTGGTCTTTTCATAGGTAATTTTCCTTGACGGTTAAGAAATTAATTTTCATAATGTCCCATCTCCCTGCAATTATAACATTGATCATCGGTAGCTTCTTTCTTTCCTTTACAATCACCATCCAGATGGCATTTCTGTCCACATTTGTAGCACACTCCTTTTCCTTTTAAACAGGCAGCAGGGTGCTTCCTTCCACAATTATCATAGGGTGGAAATTCAATTCTACCCTTCTTCCCTTTTTCCTTATTTCCTTTCCCATAGTGTTCAGCAGGGCTCTTCTTCTCTTTCTTTGATTTAAATTCATAAGACATAGAGAATTCCTTTTCTGTCTTAATATCACAAGAGAAAATATCTTCGTATGATGAGAAGTTTTACGAGACTAATGCTCGATGGAGAAATGGTTTTAACACATCCATGAAACGATCAATCTTATTCCTTGGGTTACGTTTAAAACTAGCATCATGCCTTGCTAACCTTGTAAATTTATCCTCATACTTTGCGACATTCTCATCCTCTTTCTGTCTCAGACTCAGAAATTTCCTTTCTATATATGCTTGATGGTCTCGATGAAAGTATTTTTCTAATAATATCTCTTTGAAATCCCTCCATTCCATATCTGATACTTCATCATCTTCCTTTGTGTTCTGTATCAATGACCACCATTAATTAGCATCTCCAGTGAGGCGATAAACTGCCATGAAAACTTTTTCCCTTTCACTACTCCCAAAGGCATGGAATATTTTCTCTAAGGAATTTATCCATTGATCTGCTGCTATAGGATTTGTACTCCCATTGAATTTCAATGGTTGTCGCCTCATTAAGAGATCTAACATTGATCCTCCATGCTGTGGATCTGGGTGCTCCATAAAGGTAATGTTATTATTCATAACCTGAGTGAGTTGTCCCAGTATGGTGATAAGCTGATCAGAACCAGTTGAATCACTAGCTCCACTATAATTATCTTGAGAAGGAGGGAAATCCCTATATGGATTGTGTGCATTGATATAGTTTACATTCCTTCCACTATGTTCCATTTCTAAACAATGGCATAAACAAGATTAGTTTATGAATAGAAATATATAATTCCAAACTTCTAAAACACTTAACATAAATTCAACAGTTTATGGTTGAAATCCATAATCATAAAAAAAGATTTCTTTATAGAAGTATATACTCATAACCCTTCATAATGGTTTGTATAAAAAATGAGAATTATCCTAATAATATCCCCCGGGAGTGTCATAAACAAGAGTGCAGCAAGGCCCACTGTCGTGTACCAGTTCCCATTCGAGTCTAGATTAAAGCGGTGTTTTTGGGTTTTACCCCTAGGTACATTTGTGCCAGAGGTGCCTCTACCTGCTCATATCCAGATAGGGATGTATTGCTCGGAAAACTCACAGAATCTTTACAATACAAAAATTTTAGAAAGTTCTTCTATACTAATCCTAAAAGTCTATCTTAAAGTTATGTTCTCTAATCTGAGTTTATCTAAATCTAGTTTCTATGGATTGTACTATAATTCCTCTGATACCAACTGTAATTCCCCGACCCTAGTTACCCAGATTCAGTACATTATTACATAACATTGGCATTATCACAAGGAAATTATGTCTCGAAAGACCGATCATTTCAGTATTATTGGAAACAAGATTCATACATATGTTCAACTTTACATCTTGATGAGAAATACAACAAAAATATATTTCATTAGGAACATCCAAGCCTCGTAGATTATGCATGAAGGTTACTCATAACTAACTTCTTCATATCCTAGGAATAAATAAAACATTTAAAGGGGTGAGCTCAAATGCTCCGTAAGGGTAAGTAATACAGCAGAAAATGACATAAATATTAAGCATGGTAAATAATTGAAACCACATCACCTACAAATAATATACATGAATACTTTTATGGAAAGAACATGATATGAGTAAATAATGCCATAATAAAACATAATCATGGGTATTCTACTAGTCTAATGACCACATGAACCATCAATATTATTTCTATAATAAGGGAATGTATAATGCCGGACATTCTGAAACATTTTCTCAAGGCCTCGGCCAAGACGTCTAAAATGATTAAGGCCTCGGCCAAAACCATAAATCAAATTCGGAAAGGGCGTCAGCCAATTCCACGTATAGTTGTCTCAAGAGACCTACCGATGCATCGAGGATATATAGTGGGCTCCACCCATCCCTTACTAAGTCCAATTAATTCTTCATATGAAAAGGTTTAAACATATCATCAACATTCATATTAAAACTAGCAAATGAAATGTCATTAAATTAACCATAAGCAATGAATGGTATAAAAATAGCACATCCACACTCAAACATATAACAAAAACTTCAATACAATATGTAATTTTTGTATCATAATAAATCAACTTCAAATAAACATAAAATCCATCAAAGGATGTTTTCATAGATGAAATCAAAACATTTTTTTAGAGAGACATATCTCTGAATATTTTGAAATCATTTAAGAGTCACATAAAGAAAATATTTATTTTGAAAATATTCTAATAATCTTGTAAGGTAAGCTTTGATGATCTTATAACGGATGAAAATAGCCGCACCCACCATATAAGTTAAAAAACATTCTTGCCTTAATTTTGTCGAAAAGGCTAAAAAGGACCTTGTTTGGAAAATGAAGGAATGATTTCTTTTTAAACCTCTTATAAAAGTCAAACAGGGGTATAAATGACTTTATCCCATATTCTGTAAAATAGTAAGAGTGTTTTGAAATTCATTTTTAAGAAACAAGGATGTGGATGATAAAGAGGTCTGAGTGGATATTTACATATAAACAACCTCGAATAATGAAGAGATTGTGAAATAACCCTTACCTTGTACTTTTCCTTGGTTGATGTTATGTTGACCTCTTGTATAATGGTGAAATAATTGTTATTAAATTATACAGGAATCATATACATTAATATGATGTCATATATGATCATTTAACATTACTTTGTTAATAATGTCATAGTATTATCATCGTTTCGGGTGTTAACTTACTCATTTTCTTTTACAAGTTTTGTTACATAAGTCGTTTTTGTTATAGATAGTTTGTATCTTATTCATATCCAGAATTATATCAAGTCCTCAAACATTATTTTTAATCATCAAATGAGAATTATACTTCAGTGGATATGATGGGGAATGAATCTCATCGTGTTTGGGGAGATGGTAGTTCGTACATACGCAGGAGCGACAATATCATTCTTTTGATATTAAAATAATATATGATTGGATGATATATCATATATAAATAATCATTATCATGTTATATTTATTATTTACATGAATAACACATCATTATTATACCCATCCAAATAATAATGTTTTTAATAACAATTACACCACGACGTGGAGACGGTAAGTCGTACGCACGCACGTATAGTGACATGTCATTCATAGGATGGATAGAATAATGATTATGGTTGTACCATATTTATAATAACATCATAGTATATAGAAGATACTGGAATTATTATTTTATAATGGTGATAACAAATAAATAAGAAGTTGAAGAAGAAATGAACTTGAAAAGGGGTGGTGAAAAAATTACCTATTATTCGGGATCTTCCTTTTCATTTGATCAAAAGGGCTCCTTAGGGTGGATTTATGATCAATCTATGGCCTCTATGTTGAAGTGAGGGAAGTTGGGAGAGTATTTGCAAAGGGGTTTTCCAAAACAAAAGTCTTAGAAGGTGTGGGGAATTGGTTAGAAGTGGTTTCCTTTTATAAGGGGGAGGAGGGTCACCTTAGGAAAATCTATAAATATTATTTTATAATAAATTCATATTCGGTTTATAATTGCTAAAAAGTGTATTATTTAAAAGTTAAGGTGGTTATGGGTAGAAAACCACAATACCAATAGAATTTAGACAGTTTCAGGTCATTATAGTAACCTTATCTTTTAGTTTTAACTCTTAGTTAATTAGTTTTGACACTTACTATGTCACTTTGTATTTATATATTATATAGTTAATAAAAATTCTATATACCTCCAAGATACCCCTAAGTGGTAAATTAATGATACACCTATATTGATATAAGTCTTTGGGCTAATCCTTATATTTTTAGGAATTGAATATCAATTAATAAAATAATATTTGTTTTAAAGACTATTTTATGTCAATTTTGACACTATTGGGTATTTTGTTATTGATAAATTCATAACAGCATTATTACATGAAAAAAAATTATATAAATAATTCTAATATTTTATATCAACCTATAAAATTATTTTAATTTATAAAGAGTCTCAACTTACAATTATTTTGGAATTAAAAATGTCAATTATCTTAATCATTCATTAATATAGTAATTATTGCATCATAATTGTGTCATAACTAAATAAAATTATTTAATGTCTAAAAACTATAAGTAAAATATCATTATGTATTAAATCGTTTTATATTTATAATGATATTTATAGTACATATTTCAACATATATAACACTATGTAAAATTTGTTTTACTAAAATATATATGCTTAGGTCTTTTTTGTATTTATTTTAATTTAATTAATATAAAGTGTCCTTATCAGTAAAAAGTGGCTCCATGGGGTCCCAAAATAGACCCAAAGATACCCATGGTCAGAAGTGTATCAACCAATAAGTTTAGGACACATTTTAGTATAATATATTATTATTATTATAATATTATTATTTTACCCTTATTTACCAGATTTACCCTTTAACAATGGTAAATAAAATGTTTACCGAATTAATTATTCAAAATGTCTAAAAATGGAAGTTACATATTTACAAAATTTGGACATCCTGATTCCAAATATGGAATCCATTTTTCCAAATTCAAAACACATAAGTGGTAGAAATTAATTTAAAATTAATTCCCGACGTTAAAACAAAAAGTGTGTTTTTAAGAGATAATAACTATCAAAAGATTGATGTTTGTTTATGTCTGGTTTAATTGTCAAATTATTTCCAATGAAAAACATAGTATTAAATTGTAAAAATATATTCTAAATATAGATTAAAACCACTCAAATTCATAATTTATTACTATTAATTATTTTTATTAAAAAAGTAGTTTTTAATAAAATTTTAGTAATTTTCACTATTCATCAAAATTTAAAAGTTATCCGAAAAGTACCAAAATTTCATCCTAAAATAATTTCGATATTCCGAATACAAAAATAAAGTCCATTTTTAAAGATAAAATGTATAAAATTTCTTAAAGTTGGTATTACTATTCATAACGGCTCCTTTGATTGGTCGTGGCCTGTTAGAATCTTGAAGTTACATACAACACATGCTACTGTATTGTTCAAAGTGAAGTGTACCGTGGAAGCTTGGGGTGTTACATTTTCAGTTTTGGATTATGTAATTCAGTAGTTCTTATATTATATATTAGAATTCATTATGTTGTGATATAATCTTGTGTATTAAATTGTCTAGAAATGGGTAATTTTAAAATAAATGTGAACCTCAAAAATTCAAATTATTTAAAGAGTAAGGAGGTTCATTTCATTTGTGTTCAAATACCTATCATTCAAAGTGAATAACTATTCGACACATTCTAATTGTATGAGGATATTTTATAATGTTCTAATGAGATATGGAAATAAATATACAAGTATTATGGAATTAAGGGAAAGCGCATGAATAAGAATAAATCAAGAAAAAAATGGGATAAAGGAAGGAAGAGAAAGATGTATTTTCCAACAAGAGATTATTTTAAAAATAAACACACTGGTACATGATTAAAAGGATTGGTTGTTTTCTACAAGTGTAGAGAAAAATACCACCCTACCTATGATTTCAAGGGGATGAAAAGGGTTTCCATTGAATAATTCATCAACTATAAAGATATGGTACACTAAAAATATCATTTTACAAATATTTAATTAAATTTAGCTCAAAAAAATGCGATCAAGGTCAGGAAAAGGCTCATAGTACTATTGAAGTTGAATAATTAATGTATTTTGTGTTTTTGGATAAAAAAAATTATGATATTCTGGTTTTATGAAAAATGAGATATAAAAGGATTGTACTACAGTACATCATATTTATGTATTTGGAAGTATGCATGTTTTCAATAATTTTTGAAGGTGTCAATGTATTAATATATTTTGAATGTGGGATTAAGAGATTCATTATTTGGAGAACCTCATGTAAATTTTTTTTATGAAATTTAGTATTATTCCTTCTAAATTTCATATAGTTTAATGAGGACATACATGTTATAGATATGTCTTAAGATTAACTAATAATGGAAGGTATCAAAAAAATTCATGAAAATTATTGTTTATTGATAACATATGACAACCATATTAGTTTTAGTAAACATATAATGGATGAATGAATGGATTAATGACCATAGAATTCATTAAAAGTAATTTAGGTATGAAAAATCTATGTTGAACATTCATTTACAGACATAAAGAATTTTGTGATAATAGATTTAATAACATATAAATTATAGTATTATTCATATGAAATGGAATGTAATCAAGTAATATTATCATGTAATGTGCTTATCTGAATATTAATATAATCCCTAATATCTAGAATTAATATTTTTGAAGAAAATATTTATCATTTTAACTTTTTTATTAAGAAGTATAATTTATTTTATCCGATCAGAAGTATTATGGTTATTTTATGTTTAACTTCTTAATTAAAATCTTCTCTATCACTCTCCATCAAAACTTGGTAATTATATTTCTTTTCAATTTCAATGTCATCTCTTTCCACTAATTATTTTCTACACGAAATTTTGTTTTTATGGTCACCTTTGCATTTCCATTCCATCTTCTTAAGTGGATATTTTATTAACCCTACATCAAATGTGGGCATCCCATAAAATTATTTTAAGTATCTACCTCATAATATTGAACTAAAATTTCAAATTTTAAGAATAAAATTTATTAAAGTAGGATAGAATATAACACCAAATAATTTTATGCTTTGTTTCTTCTTAAATTTAATTTATTTGATATTATAGGTTTCAAATAACGCCAATCTTAGATGAACGATGATATAAAATTAAATATCATTATTCTAAATTGATCGTTATAATATAGCCAATAAATTTCATGGAATGAAAATTATTGAAAAAATATTGAAAATTATATATTAAATTATTAATAAAATATTTTACATTTATACAAATAATTTTATCAGAATAAGATAAGAATGAATCAAATTTTACACATTAAAAATCTATTTTATTTAATGTAAATTTTACAACCTTTTAATGGTGCACTTTTTTTAAAAATAAATTTTCAAAATTTTATAAATTCCATTTATCAAAATAAACTACATTATTAAAATAGAAATATTAAAATTATCTTATGGTGAAATTTTTATACTTCCCTAAAAATATTTATTTTCTAATAAATAGTGAAAAAATATATTTTTATAAAAATTTCTTTTTAATTATACTAATAGTATACCTATGATTTGAATAGTAACCTCACATATGAAAATTTAAATAAATTTTACATCTTGAATGAATGAAAATAAATTATATTTCTATTTTGGGATAAGTAAATGAATGGTTTAGAAGTCATATATTATGTGTTAGTATAAATGATTATTTACAATTTTATAATTAATATAATTATTTAAAAAACCTATCTAAAAAACATATATTTATAAATTAATATTTTTTTGTCTTATAATTATAAGATATCATTATGATACGTTAGTTATTATTTTAGGGTTTCATAAATCAAGTTATAATTTTAAAATCGGTATTTTTTCAAATAACTGAGGATATTTTTAAAAAATTAATGTTTACATAATTAAAAAATTACTTTCATAACATTATTACCGTCTTTTAATTTTACAATATTAAAAATTTTTATGTTGAATTTTTTTAATTTTTTTAAAATTGTTGATTTTTTATAATAGTGAAATACTGTAATTTACAAAATTTAACATTATAAGTAAAGGAGTTATTAAGTCATTCAAGAGTAATTAATTATTTATGTGACTATTAACTAAAATGTACATTCTTTAGATAAATTATTTTGTCATATCAATTTATAATATTCATCATCTTGATCTAAACTAATAGAAAAATGAATAAAATAATCAAAAAACACCCCCGTCCTCAAATATAAATAACACCATCACCACCTCTTCGCCTCACACTTCAAAAGCCCTAAAAATTTTACAATTTATAGAAAATACCATCGAAAGACTACTATCCTACATTATAGTCTTTCTGGTCACACACAAAAGACCATTTCAATGTCCCTTACGGAGGTTCTCAAGGAGGTAACACTAAAGAGGTAAATCCTTCTCCCTCTAGCTTCCAATTCAATTTATTTTCTTATCCTTCCCTCTCATCCCATATCCTATGTAACCTAAAAACTATAGTATATTTTATATTCTATAATATTTTTATCTTAATTTTATATCGAAAATAATTTCCCTCTCATTCATCCTTTTATTCTAAAAATGAAAACATCGTCTGCGAGGTGTCAATTTATCTCCTTAATGGACAACAAGTTTTCATTTTAATATTCCACCTTTAAGGATGGTTATAAAAAAAATTTATAGATTCAATTGACATGAATTTATTTAAAACAACATTTTTTTAACTAGTATCTATACATACTATTTATTCATTATATAAACTAGTTTTTGATGATCCAAAAAATGTCGAACAAAACTAAATTGTCATCATCATCATTTTATCTAATGAATATTTTTCATATCTAGCATAAAATTATAAAAAAATACCATTAAATATCTTATAAGTTCATTAATATTGTATAATTTTAATTATGGGTAACTATTTCCATTTTAGATTATCATTTACACATGTATAAAAGAAAATCAATCATGAAAACAAATGAAATGAACACTCACTAATGATAAAATTGAAACCTATTTTCTCATCAAAATATTATTAAATGAGTGTAATAAAATTATATAAAATAATAAAACATCATTAAATGGTTATTAAATAAATTATTAATTAATATAATTTAATTATCTACTACATTATGTACAAGTCTAGAAAACATTCAGACATAAGTTAAGGGATTCTCCTGGATCCTCCATTATGTATTCAAGATATGTTTTCCCTCTATTTACCCAAATGTAATTGTTAATTATTTTCATATGATTATTATAAAATAAATTATATATGTTCTATTCCAATGTAAACATATCATTTATTCCTTATTTTATGTGAAATACATGATTTTATAAGGTTATCTTCTCAATTATTTCTAATAAACCATCCGGATATATGGGAACATCCAAATTTTTACACATTTTCTTGTTTACTCTATAATCTATTTTAAGAGAAAAATATTTTTCAGAAATAACACTCTTAAGCATGAAATAATGTCATAGATAAATAATTTTTTAAAATAATTAATACTTTCCCTCTTTAAAGTCTCTTTTATGATTTCTCTTAACGAAAAATAAAGTGGACCATTTCTAAAGATTCATAAAAAGTCATTTTACATGTTTTCACATGATTTGAACATATTTTATGCCTAAAACATAATTTATTTTTTCGTCCCTTTTTTCTGGGATATACATGTTTGCAATCTAAATTAAAAAAATAAAAATTAATTTCAAAAATAAAACTTTATTACATTGAAAAAAATGATATATATCCAAAAGATTCCTAGATGATTTTATTTTACTATTTTCATCTATTCTAACAACCTATTAAAAATCTTATTCTTAATTTAGACTGATATTTTATGATATCATCTTCCATAATTTATTATATGGCTTATGATCAGCTTGAACATGGATGTGATATCTTGATACCATTCACCATATTTCTCTGAATAGTTAGCGATTATGTTTACTATTTGGGAAAAGTTATTAGTGTTTCTTATTCTAGTTGTAATATTAATTTATATGTTCATTTTTTTCTACCACTTTTATATGAGGAATCATATTGACGTATTATGTGATGGGTGATGCCCGTTATAGCCCATTGATGCATTTTTAGGTCTTATGAGACAAACTATACCATATTGTTACACATTTACATATATTGTCTTGGCCGGATCTTGATGGTATGTTTATGATGTATGATATTTTGATTTTTATAATTATTATTGACAATACATGTGAGTTTGACTATTATAATATTAATGGTAATGTTTTATTCTCATATGATTATTTATATGGCTTTGTTTAATCATTTTTTATTTATTCCATTTTATTCGCATTATTATGTTATAAGAGAATGTGTTTTTTGTTATTCACCATTCCATATTATTTATGTTTATTTATTTTAGCTTAAATAGTATTTCATACCATTAATAGGCATCTTGGAACAACCATTTCTTATGTTTTATTTCCCCCCACGATGCATAGATGTGTATTTTTACTAACTTGCAGAGTTAATCTATGAGTTTTGGTTTGTTTGCAATTGATTTTATATTTTTTATTTTCAATGTGGTAACATAAAAATTATGGTTGTATCTTTTTTTCAAAATATTATATGAAATTAAGACCATTATGATCCAAAAACATGTACATAGTACCAATTTAATAGTGTATGGCAGTTGCTCTAAGCTGTTGGGGTCTATTTTATTACATCAAATTTCATGGAAATTTATTACTCTTTGACCTTCATTACCATATAAAAAAATATCCTATCCATTTTTTATACTTTTCTATGTGACTTTATCCACCTTCTTAACATGTATGAAGACTAATATTATATCTTCTATGGTCATTACCACAAAAAATTAAAAAATGTTTATATTTATATGACATTATATTTTAGGAATATCACCACATATTATATTGTTAATCATATATCATGATTTATAAATCTTAATAAAGACAATAATTTTTTCACTATTAATTATTTAATTCGGTTTCCCATAATCACGGAATGGTTTATCCCATTAATTTGTGATATTATTCCCCCTTGTTTCAACCATTGACTAAAACCAAAATGAATAGTATGTGAAACAATAATCATTGTTTGAAGCCACATTATCATGAAAAATAATTTAGTTTATGACTTCATCATGGAACAATATATTCAATATATGTCACCTTTGGTTTAGTATGGTTTATTCGTTGTAATCATCTATTCAAATCCTTACATGTTGTTCAGAAAGTGTTTTTTAATTTCAAAGCCATGTACTATCAGAGTGTAAAACAATATGTGTAGAAAGGCCCATTGTCATAAACCAGGTGGTGATTGAGTCGAAGACTAATATTCCATTTTTAGAGTTATTACACCTCGGAACAACTATGACAGAGACACATCATATTGTAGAAACTACAACATGATTTAATTGTTTTGAAACCATTCACACTATCTTTTAACAAAATTCTAATACATTATCTTATACATCTTATTGTACAAATAATTATCTATATAGATCTCACTAAATATTTATATACCATGTTATCAATGGTTAACTGAACCAGTTCTTTGATAAAACTATAGTAAATCAATATTTTCATTTATAAATATTACATGTTTTTAGATGAATAATCATTGACATTCAAATATACATGCCCGGGGATAGTAATGGTTTAGTGTCATTCAATACTAGATACCCAATATTCATAGTTAATGAAACATATTCAATAGAACTGATAAATATCTTCCAATAGAGAACACATCATAGTCATAACATAATTAAAAATGTTTTCATAATTACAGGAAAGAAAACATAATAAAGGGTGAGCATAGATTTTTATTAAGAGTATGCATGGGAGATATCAATCGATGATCCTAAGAAGACAAACATTAAGAAAAAGGGTATGATATCATAAGTATAAAATAAACGTACCATATCCAATATTGAAATGATCACAAAAAAACATTCACGACATAAAACATTATCATGTCAATGAAATACAACATAAGAGTGATAAATAGCTGTTAATTTATCATGAATAGTATATTCATGTAAGATATGTGTGTCACCATAATAATAATAAAACCCATTTAATATGTCAAGGTTAACTAATGAGACCCTCAAATCATAGTACATATGGAGGTTGTAATTTTTTCCCATATCACAATATATCTAGAATTATTACTTTTTTCCCATGGTGGATCAAACACATTTACATTTTTTTCATTGTGGTTAAATCACATTGGCATATTTCCCATAGATAATGATGTCTAGTATATTCTTTAACATAATCATCACACAAGATATTAATTTTTTCCCAATTCGTTTGAGGTAGATTTAGGTTCCACCAATCACACAATACATATATTTGTGTGAAAAATGGTCATAATAATAGTTATCATATCATAACTCTTAGAAAAGAAATATTTTTATAAACATTTCATCATAGAATAACCAAAGGGAATAAAAAGGCTTTCATAACAGTATATTTTCCATAATCATAAAAAATATCCATAAAAATAATAATTATAGTACCATTGGATTACATTCCCCTTAAAAAAAGATAAACTAAATAAAACTTTATTGTTAAATATCATTAATTACCTAAAAACTTTGTCAAAATATTCTGGAGTAAAGTCTCCTTTTTATACTGAAGTTTATTTTTAAAATATCAAAATATAAAAAATATTAAATAAAAAAATAAATTTAAAATATTCTTGACAACATTTAATGACTTTTTTACATAAATATATATTTATGATGGATAAAAATTATGTTAACGTTGTACATGTAAAAAAGGAGATTCATTCAACATTTTTAATAAATGTTCAAAACCAACATACTAAAAAAATGACAAGAAAATTCCTTTTAGAATTTTTGCTAAAAAATAAAACAGGAGTAGAAATAATTTAACACATAAATATAAGATATTAAAAACATCCTTTAAATTTTTTTTATAAATCATGTATATGAATTGAAAAGGATTTGTGATTAGACATATTAATAAAGACTTTTTTACATAAAACATACTGTTTTCCACATTAGTTAATAAAGAGAGGAAAATTAAATGAAAACATATATTCCACATGAATTAATAGATGAGAAAAAAATAAATGAGTTTCAAGAGAGTTAGACCATAAAATATATTAACATAAAATTAACCATAACAAATCCTGAAAAATAATGAGATTATAACCTAAATTTTGTACCACTTTTGAAAATATTCATTCATAAGACCCATGAACGATATAAAAATACTTGGATATTTAAATAAATATATGTGTCTTTAGAGGAATAATAAATAAATTCATGTAAATTATATACACCAAATAAAATAAAACCATGGTGAATATGGAAAGTTTCTAACATAAATAAAATATTGATCATAATACCTTACATGCATTTGTAACATTGGGTAGTAATCCCCCTAAAGGAATAAAATTAAACAAACCATTAAATATCAGAATAATAAATAAATTCATGATATATAATATTATATTGTCCATATATACACCATATTAATGAAGTTAAGTTTATAACATAACATAAGTATTAATGATGTCAGTTTGAGATTAAAATATCTTACCAAAATTTTCGGATTTCATCTTAAATATTAAATCATGTTGTATTATAAATATTGGATAATTATATATATATATATAATACATAATATAATATATTATTTCATATATTATTTACTTGTTACCTTTAATTATATATTTATTGATAATTCCTTGTTAAAAAACATTTATAGGAATAACTGATTTGTTTTTCATGTATTCTTATGTTTGGTGTTTTTGAGCCTTTTACATTGATCACAGTTTAATCATCTATTTTATTTTAAAAATAATATTAATAAAATATATATTAATTATATATGTATTTATATTAATACATAATTTTTATTGATAGATAATAAATAACATTATTCTTGCAGATGGTAGGTCATAGATTCGCATGATTGTTGATTCCATTATCTTGATAGATTGAATGAAATACTGGTGAATATTAATTCACCAACACATATACATTGTTAAATAATATATATCATATATAATATTTAAATATATCCTTATTACTAGACATTTCATATATTAAGTGAAAAATATATTAGGTCGCTTCATAGAGGTGGTAGACCACACATACACACGAGCAATGTTATTGTTTTCTAAAAAACTATAAGGCTATACTTTTTATGTGATATTATAAATAAACAAGTATTATGGTTTTCTAAATATCATTTATATAATTTAAATCTATAATCATATCTATCCCTAATAGTTTATGATGGAAAATAATGTACATCGATTCACGAGTTGGTAGTCCACCATAAAAACAATCATTGGTTTAGTTTATCATTTGATCAATATGAAATAGATTTGGGTTATTCACTTAGGATAATTGAGTAAACATATATTTTATATATAGATAATTTTATTTAATCATATTTGGGATGTATATTAAGGAATTTTAATAAGATATAGATAGAAATTCTCATTTAAAAAAGATATATCTTTTTGGGACAACCTCCTTTGGTTTTCACCAATGTCATAATTATGATTGATTGATAATAAAAAAACGTAATAAAGTTTGTGGATATAAAATTAAGGTTTATATTAATTAAGTAAATGGATTATTGATAAGGATTTGGAATTCATAATAGGAGTATAGTGGGGGATCCCTTTTATATCTGGGGGAGAAGATATGCTAGGATTTTTTAAAATGAATATTGTATTCCCATATTTTATACTTGTCCAACAGATAATAAAGGAATCATTATGATTCCATATATGTGATAAGGTAGGAAGATGGCCATCCTTGAGAAAATAATGATTTTTTAGACATTTAATTATTATTATTTAGTTTAACATGCTCATAAACCCATTTTAACATTAACCAAGATAATTTAATAATATATGTTTTTAATATTAATCATGGAGACAATTAAATTGAAATAATTAGATAACATTAATCGTTCTTTTTCCAAATATTAAAAATATTTTCCCAAATCAATTCAAAAATGTGCCGGAATTTAACTAAAAATTAATTCCCCATATGTGATGAAACTGAGGGTTTTCAAAGAAAAACTATCCAGTAGTTTGAACATTTTATTATCAAAATAAAAAAATTAAACTGAATAAAAAAAAATAATAATAATAATTTATATATAATTGAAATAATTTTAAATTTAAAATAATATTACAATAAAATAGAGATGTTAATTACATTAAATTAAAATAAAATTTTAAATAGAAATCATTATTATTTACTATTTATTATAAAATTAATCAGTATAACAAATTTCTAAAAAAAATTCTAAAGGATATATTTTACATATATATTTCAAAAATGAAGATTAGTTTTTTTAAAAAATCAATGTGTGGCGGAAATTAATTTTTCTATTTGTTCAAAAAGGGGGGAAATTAGAAAAGATAATTTCGGAACATATAAAGAGAATACTAATAATTATGTGTGTTCTACCAATAGGTTTTTATTTTATATAACCAATTTACATAATTTTTAAAAAATTATTCCTATTTGTACCATCATGTTTAACGACTAGTTTATGGTTTTCATGTTTAAATAATATTATAATAAGTATACAATGGATCGTTAAAACATTTCTTTGGTTGTAACAAAAAATATCAATGAAATTAAATTTATTTGGTAAATATATTTCATAATAGCTTAGGTATTTACATATATTTAAAAAAATTGAAAGTGTCTGGGTAAGAAGATTGCATCTTATTCTGTATTCCACCTTTTGGAACCTTCCTATAAACACACGGAATTGTTTTTTTACAAAAACCATTGCCACCACATTATGGAATATGATGTTAATATATAAATTATACATGGTTTTGGCCAATATAGACGTTTCATATTGTCAAATGAATGAAAAATATGGTTCCCTTTTATTACTAAAGAGAGGGATTCGTTTTAATTTTATGATTTATGAAAATATAATAAAGACATTTTCTAGTCGAATGATTCCAAATGGACAGGGATTTGAATCTATTATAATATATGATTTAAATTCCATCATCCAATATAATTTTGGTTGTTTTATTTGGAGTTTTAAACCATTGTTTTTAGTTTAACCTCATAGATGATATGTATTATTCATAACCACGGTAAGGACGTTATCAATATTAATGAGTTATAGTGTCAATTACAATGTAATAATTGTATTATAAATGGACATAGGATGATATTTGATTCCATTTATAATCATACCTATCCTATTTCATTATTTTATAATGTTTATATAATTTAGTAAAATGTCACATTTAATGAAACATAAATATATTCAATTTAGTCCCTATTTGATCAATTTGAATATGAGAAAAATAGGAAAAAATACAATTATCATATAAAACATTAATATATCAATAATATTTTTTTTATAAAAAATTGCAGAAAAAAATAATTCATCCAAAAATTTATTAATTTTAACATATTTATATCATTTATATTTTTATTTTAATTTATTAATTAATTCTTCGGTGTTTCATGAGAATTTTGGGTATTAATTCATTAAAAATGTAATATAATTTATATTGTTGGAGAAAATAAATTTATAAATGAAATAAAAATTTAGAAAAAAATAATAAATTTTAAACCATATAATAAATTATTACATATATGAAAGCCAAGGGTGTGATGTTTATAAAATTATCTTTTACTAAAATTCATATAAATATTATAAAAAAACAAATATGGAAAAAATTAGAAACATATTTGTGAATTAGATGGTAATTACTGATATATATCCATAAAAAAAGATAAAATGAAGTGTTAGAGAACATTTAAACCATTTTTTTGAATGTGTTAACCCTGTTTTATGTGTTTACGCATACCATAGTAAAAATTATTTACAAATATTACTATTAATAATAACCTAATATAAAATGTATATATTTAATAAAAATAAACCTCCTGATTCCAAATATATAATCCATATTCATTATTAATATTCTAGAAGTTGTAGAAAATAATTTATGAGAAAATCTTGAAATTCAACGAAACATAGTTTTTTTGAGAAAATGCCTTTTAAGTATAAAACAATTTCATACAAAATTTGACTATAAAACTGTTACTAATTAACATAAATGGATTATTCATTATATAATATAAATGAAAACACTTTAAAAAAATTAAAATGACACTAAACATTTTAAATTCTTACTACCAATATTAGTATTTTTTAACATTCCAAAAAAAACAATTTTTTAAAAAAAATTCATAAAAAGTCACAATAAAATAAATTCAACATGTATATTTCAAAAAATAAATTATTTTTATAAAATTTAATTTCAGAAATTGTAATAAATAATTATAAATTTATCTCATAAAAAACAATGAAAGTTATCATTAATGAATATATATTTTTGAAGAACAATATCACTTTATTAAAATAATGAATTCATATTTCAAAATAATTTATAATCACATTTGTATTGATTAAGTCCTTTATACATATTTCCTAATTTTTATATTATTATTCATACCCATAATTTCAATGTATCCACTGTAATAATCTTATTTAAATTATAATATTTCATGGTTCTTTTATGCTGCGTGTTTCTTGTCGAATATTGTATCACAAATATATTTCTTATCATTAAATATCATGTTGTTATATAATCCCTACATTAATAAATTACGTCCACAAAATTACATCTTATTCTCAATAATTAAGGTTTTGAAATTTGAAAATTTCTTTTTCGAAAACCCATAATGTAAAAATAACATTGATTCACCCAAAATGAAGGTTAAACCCAACTTTTTATTTCAAGATCGTTTTCCTAATGATAAGGGGTTATTTTGATTTAATGGTAGAAAATATATTATGATATAGAAACATAATATCATTTCCATTTCATAAACACACATTATTCTAATGGATGTGGTATAATAAATTTTCACATCCTCATTTTTTTCATAAAATGAATATTCCTGATGAAGATGTTATGCTAGATAAACTAAAACTACATTAAAATAAACAAATGGCCCATAAGTGTAATAAAATTCATTTGTTCTATTTCAAAAAATTTACCAATACCAAAATTTGTAGAAAAAGATGTCCAAATATAGTCAATATAATACATTAGTCTCCAAAACCTCAATAATAACACCCAAAGTTCATCTTAATGCATTCTCTAAATAGTTAAACATAAGGATCCTCAAAAAAAATCTAAACAATACTGAAACCGAAATATTATAATTATTTAATCTCATATCATTCAATAGTAAACCTTAAAATTATAATGAAATAATTTTAATCATTGATAAAGTCTCGTAACTGTTGGATCTTGAATATACAGATTATTCACAAGAGGGGGGTTAATTGTGTCTATCAGTTTTTTTGTTACCTCTTTGATTGAACTAGTTCTATCCTTTATGCTTTATTAGATTTGATCATGTAGCAGAATAAGTAAAATAAGGGAAAAATAGATGTATAGTGGTTTGGGGAACAGAATGACCATAGTCCACTCCACCAACGCTCAACTCCACGAGCTTGGTGATTTTCACTATCTGTTCCTCTTTTCTAAAGACCATCCAACAACTGAAAAATAGGAAGTTGACACCTTTACAATTTTCAGGCTAACAAAGCCTTCTGGTTAAAACACGAACCTACATAGCATATTATGAGAAGCTGGTTACTCAATATAAAAAGAATTTTAAAAAGAACATGTTCAGTTGATCTTCACAATTGCAATAGAATGAAATTGACAGCAGATGGATCGTCGTCTATAGAAATATTGATTTTCAAGTCGAAGAAGTTCTGAGTCGATTTGGATGTAGTAAATATAGAGATATAATTAACAACTTCAGCAGTAGTAGATCCACAATAGATATTTTATGTAGAACAATTGAATCTTCTACCTAGTTCTTTCTTCTTAAATAAACAGAGCTTTGACGCTCCTTTTGAAGTAGTAGAACTGAGTGCTTTAACATATCTCTATTTTTTACCCTTTTTAATAATAGATTGATCACCACACTCATGTTCCTGGTATTTCAAAGAAAACATATATAATATATACGAGCATATCCCCTTCACATTTAGATCCATAAATGTTGCCTTTTGATTCACGATATTCAAAAATTTGATTTTACAGAGTATTCGTAACCTCCCTATAGACTCGGCATAAAAATATCCCTTTAATTCAATCTTTAATCTATTGATAAAACTGCTTTGAATCGGTCAATGTCGTGTCACCATGATACTATCTTCTTTCGATCAGTATGTCTCATCTGCATGGTTTTATGCCGTGTCACCATGACACATCGTGGTGGGAAATCCACACCCCCTCTGATTCATGACTCTATGGTCATGCAAAAAACACTCCTCATCAATGATATGTAGTACGATGTTAGAAAGTTGTGGACCCATGCCCAACTGTGCTACAATGTTCCACTTCTGTGTCATCGAGGACCCATGACCAGTCTACTGGAGGGTTCCACTCTAGTGTCATCAAGGACCCATACTGAGCCAGGTTACAAAGTTTCACACTAGTGTATTTAAGGATCCATGCCCAGTCCAACTAGAGGGTCCCACTCTAGTGCCGTCGATGACCCAAGCCTAGCTAGGCTGGAGGGTCCCACATTGGAGTCACTGATGATGTTGCCTAGTCACCGCTGTCATCGAATACTGCCTAAAGATGCATTGAGTTCAAACAGTCTTACTTCATAAATCATATGTTGAAATAGATTTAACCATTGAATATTACATCAAAATTCACATGGGATATGCTATTTAATTTCCCAAAACAAATAACCGGTGAAAATGGAGTTTTTCATCACAAGAAACCCAAATGGGTTAATGTGGGGCCCACATTCCGACCCCAAACATAAAATTCTCAAAACTACCTTAAAAGGTCAGTCTCGAAGAGAATAACACACTATAGTAAATGAAACATCAAACAGAACCCCATTTTATTTGTTATGGCCGATTAAAAACCCCAGAAGGGGTCACAGGGTCGGTCGAGAGACCCATGGTCTGTCAACCTACTGCGGTGATCGACTGCCATGGCTGGTTTATCCTTCGTTCGACCACCCCTAATCGATTGACCCACTATTCCAAAAGCATTGGAAACTACTATGGTGGTTGATTTCCATGATCAACCATTAAAGGATGACCATCATCTGACTCGGGTCTGACCCATTAGGTTGGGCATGTGCCACTGGCCCGACCTAGTCTCCCAGTGATACCCGAACCACTACCTACAGAGGGTCTGGCTCACGGTCTGGTCACTGGTCATGGGAAAGGTGTTGGTGGTCACTACCATGGGTCTCTCAGTGTGACCATGATCTACCAATAGTGGGGCCACTTGGTATGGAGACATCACGGCAGTGTCGTTGGCGTGTTGCCAAAGTCTATCTGCGAAAAGAAGTTGTGTCAGCAGTGCCCAGGCGGTCCATTTCATGGATCTCCAGGCTCGATCCATTTTTCCAATTTGAAATCTGTTAGTAGATCATGGACCCTTGTAATAGAGTCTTTTTTTTCAACAGTTTTATATCGATGATCCAATAGTGATCTTGTTCTCCCAAAAGTCATTAGCCAAAAACCTGAATAACATAAGAAAACTGATTGTTTAAACACAAATAAATGGACGTGTTTAGGCGATCATCAATTATTATTCAATAAAACATTAATCAAAAAGACAAAATTTAGTAATCGAAGGAAAAATGAAAATGAATCTCAAAAAAACAATAAATCATTCCTCGATCCACCCATTTGTTGTAGGCGATGCATCCACTGTTCTCCTGGATTGATCTGCTAAAAATTTGGTAGAGTTTTATCTTCATTATTGTGATGAATGATGAAGAACACTATTGAGATAGAGAGGGAAACATTTTATAGGGAGACATGAATAAAGCTAACACTAATCCCAAAGATGTAAAATTATATTTTTAGGAGTTCACCTCCGCACAAAATCTGAAACCATCATGCCCCCTCATTTTATGTAATGATAAAAAATAAACCAATTACGAGCTTAATGGGATTCTCATATTTCCAATCCAATCCCCTATTTTAATTTTATTTCTATCAACATCCGGTGTAAAATAATTACATTTAATAATATTTCTTCCATTGTATATAATTTTCCACAGGATTCTCACAAAGAAAAATGTTTTCCCTCCTAGGGTATATGCTACATTTAGAACTAAACTGTGGCCTCATATTTGTGATGCAACCTACAACTTAATATTTAACCCATTTTTGTTGAATGTATACTATAAAATATACTAAAATTTTATATAATTTATTTTAGGAACCCTAGGCCCCATAATTGCATGTTGTTGGAATGCCTATCCCTAGAAATATATATTTAAATATTTCAATGTTTTAAAAAGAAAAAACTTTTCTCTACATCACTCCCTCCATCAATCATTTCATCCCCGAGAAGAAAAATTAGGAAAAACTATGGATACTGAACTCGCATCAAGATATTGTATTCCCATGAACATTCCCACATGTTTCCATGATCACACCTGATGCGAACAAGAGGAATGTGGAATCCTTGAAAGGTTCACTCTTATCGATCCTCAATCAACACCGGGTGCTCCATAATGTTTCATACATCATTGATGTAAAGCTATCCCTAGTCAGTGGAATTTACCAGATCAACGACGTATCACCACAACTATGCCTCGTGGATGACGTCGTGCACACGCTCTAGTTGTGGGGGTATGAAAATGTTGTAGGAATCCTCACCAACCCCTCAGATGATCTCGAACAACCGAATGAATATCCAAAACAGATTTCCTCCATTACCAAATATCTGTATTTTTCATTTTGGGGAGAGTCTCAAGAAGATGTGCTCTCTGTTCTTGAACTCCAAGGGCCTATTAGGGAAGTATTCATATGATTTCTATCTACATTGGGCCATCTTCATCCTTTCATAGACAACCTGCACCTTTTTCGTCGTGGCTCACACCAATGCTGGGAGAACGGGGGATGATTATCCAACCACCATTCAACACGAAGGTGACCATAATGGCCTCCCATGTGTGCCCTCATATTGTACAATGCTCATGATGGAGTGATATTTATTACTGTATTAATAATATATCAATGGAATATGATCCTACGAACTCCAGTCAAAAATCTAGCGCACAAGACCTCAACATATCCCTAGCACCGGGATTGTGTGGTTGTCTTAGTCACTAGTCTGGAATTGAAAGACTGTACTCATCCACAATCAGGCCCCAAATTCCCCATTCATTCCACAAATGAGTTTTTCTATTAATCGTAAGTCACGATCAGAGATAATCATCAAGGGTACTCCATGGAGTCTGACGCTCTCCTACAAGTACAACTGCCCAAAACGCTCCACATAACTCTACTCTCTGATAGAAAAGAATTTCACCGACATGGCGAGTCTGTGAAAACTCACCTAGAAGGAGTAAAGGCCTTATGTTCTATATGGAATCCAAGTGACGATCCCCATGGATATTCTCTCCCATTTTCAGTTCGGGATGTCGAGAGGCTGAAAAAACCCCACTAGATCCTAATGTTCAGCCTTCACTTGCTAACAGCTAATGCATCAGGAGACCAAATTAGCAACTCATCATCTCATTTTTGACAGAAAACTGATGTTGAAGGTCCAGGTATATCTTCCCACACTGGTATGTACATTTGAGGGTCAATTTTTGAACTCCCACAACACTTCCTCTCTCATCGCAATTGGAAAACTATTTTCCTCGGGAACAAGATTTCATGATACTCTACTTAAGAGTACCCATCAGGTGTTTTTCCTATGGATATCTGGTCCTATATAATAGTGCATTTGAATTCTACCTATTGGGACTCCCTCACATGTTCAATGAGAGAAGAAGTCTGCACCATCTACTGAAAAAAAGTCATACCCTTTTACTCCACTAGGGTTAATGGTTAGGAATCCAACTGCTCTAGATATTCATACACATAGAAAGCTTGGTGCATCCAATAAAGAGAATATTCTACAAATATTATCCTCCCTGGTGTATAGAAGGCCTCAATTTTATAGTCCTACAGAAATGCCAACCATTGCCGCTGCCTCAAAATCAATTATCACTGAGAGAAGATATAGCTGATGCTCTGGTGGTGTGAGTAATCCAAAAAACACCCATCAAGATGTAGTGACTCCCCATCCTCCGGGATAATACCACTTATCTGAGCTCCATGTATTGAGTCGCAGAGTCTTACCCATGTGGTTTCAACTATCTAAACCCATACATGATGACATCCTATCATTGCATAAAAATGAAACTGAGTCCATCTCATCACGCCTTGTTGTACACATCAAACTCAACTCTCTCCTCTAGTAGGCTCAAAACTAGGCACTCATCATCCTCACCCTCAACTCCTCGAATTATTTCTATAAGTACTCAAACTAGATAAATAGATGTCCCTTCCATGTTAGAGTGATCAAAAGGGTTGTGATCCTGGTGAAGTCTACAAAAAATCTCTAGTAGTACCCAGCCCAACTTAGAAAACTCTACACCTCTGACACTTTCTTGTGTGGCTCCCAAGAAAGCACATCCTCGATCCTCAGAGGAACCGTGGAAAACCCCCTTCAATGATGAAACTCCCAAAAATGTGAACCTCTCACATCCAAAATTGACACTTCTGGAGCGTTCTATAATCTTTGTTCTATCAAATCCAATTAAGGATCATCCACATATGTTATACATGCCCTTACTCTAACATTGAGTAAACGATTATTTCATCGATGAAGAAGACAAAAAATGGGACCATGTATGGCTGCAAGACCTGGTTAGTAAAATCCATGAAAAAGATGGGGACTTTTGTCAGACCGAAGGGAATCACCAGAAAATCATAATTCTGTAGTGACATTATATGAACAACATCCGTGTATCAGCCCCACAAACCCATATCTGGTAGTAGATGATTCTTAGATCAATCATGGAGAACATCCTTGCACCTCGCAGTAGGTAAAAAAGGTTGTCAGGACTCAGTAAGTGGTACATGTTCATTATCATGGCCCAGTTCATGCTTTGATAATCCAAAAAAATACACTAAATCCCATCTTACATCTTTACAAATAGAAGAAGATCTTCTTCGGGGGACACACTAGGTCTAATAGAACCTTTCTTGTGAGGGTCTTCCAAATGAAAATGTAACTCTCATAGTATAGTGGTTTCCATCCAATATTCTATAGAATATATTTGGGCTATCCCTAGTTATAAATTGATGAAAATCATCAATTGTCACCTCAAAGGTAGCCTGATAACATCTTCGGGGAAGACATCTGTGTAATCCTTCACAAATGAAGGATTCTAGGTGCCTGAGGAGATTGTATAACCATGGTTCATACTCTCTTGTATTTGGGAAAAAAAGGTATAGTCTCTTAATTAGAGCACTCAACTTCCCTGCAGTGGGGCAGAGTTCACTACGAATGCTGAACCCCATACCATTAGTATGTATAAATTTTACTAGCCTTCCATGATAGTTAGTCTGGAATCGAAGAATAAAAAGTTAATCCCATCACAATATGATGTCATTAGTCTCCCTCGTGATGGCCAATTAGTCCTGCATCTACATCTCTCCTCCGAACGACTGTTTTCAAGATCATTATTAAAAATAAAGAGAATATCCACTTCCCATAGGATCCCAGAGACAAAGCCGCCGTGATAGAACCTCTACCGGGAGTTCCAACTATTATATGTACCATTAACCCCTGATAAAATTGTATCAGCATGACGGGTCAATAAGTGCATAATCAGGGTCCTGGTGTGTGTATATGTCAGTCAGCACACCTTCACTAGACTCCTTATCACTAGATCCACTCTTGAGAAATGTCGACTCTGTTTCCTTATACCCAACCATGACCTTTTTTGGGAAACAATTGACCAACATCCCAAGGGTTGAACCAAATCTGATAAAACATGGTCACGACCTGACCCATACTAGAGACTGAGATGCAACTACCCAATGCTATCCTCTATAGGCCAAGGGTGGCGACTAGCACCGAATGATAAAAACATGGGTATGACTTTTCTTATGTACCTGTACACACACACATCCACCTCAATGCAGTGTGCATAGGTAGAAAATGTAAAAGATGCAACCTCCTGTAAAGGTAAACCCTAGCATGCATGGACCACTAAAAAATTATGAGTACATTAAAGTAAAGAAAATGTAAAAAGGTAAAAAAAACATGCCCAACCATTATAGTGTCCTAACCTGACATAAAACTTAATGTAAAGCATTTTATGAAGACAATATCGAGGTATCCAACTGTGACCACTGCACGCGGTCTAGGAACCTGGAAGCATGAGCTATCTCATGTCACAATCAACCCTATTTTTTGTCTTCATAATGCATTTTATGTTCAGGAATATCACATGTCATGGTGAGTATAAACATAATCAATAGGATTCCCAAAAATTGATGGATATTTGTATGAGATAAAATTGATAAGAAAGTAATGTAAACAAACCAACATTATAGTAAATGAGTGCATCTCAACACAATAAAGAAAATCGAGTAATCTAATCCAAACACAAGGATATAGAGTCAAAAATAGTTGAACATATCATACAATCTTTTCTACCTAGAGTATGACAGTGGACTCATCCAACCACGAAAAGGTAGACCCAGGAAGCACTGGTATACCTCACACATCTTCTCCTATAACGAAAGGTGAGTAAACATAACCCAAGGATTCAAAGGGGATCAAACCCCACAACATCAATTCATAGCATCTATACACCATCCCTGAACTGTAAGTCAAAGGGGCTCAAACCCCACACCTTAAAAATATTTGATTTGGATGGGTCTGTCTAATACGAACTATATTAGGTCACTAAATAAGGATTCATATTGGGGGTTAATTCAACACTCTTACTCATGAGACCAAGGTTAATCCAGAATATTAATTGTCACAAATCTGTAGTAAGACATTACAATGTTGAGGACCCATGCCCAGCCCAGCTAGAGGGTTCCACTCATGTGTCATTGAGGTCCCACTCCCAACCTGGATGTAGGGTTCCACTCTTTGTGTCGTTGATGACCAATGCCATGCCTGGATGGAGGGTTCCACTCTAATGTTCTCAAGGAACCATTTCTAGACCAACTGGTGGGTTTCACTCTGAACTCACTGATTTTATTGACTGATCACCAGTACCGTCAAACACCACCTAAAAATTCACAGGGTTTAGAAAATAACTCTTTATAACATGTATGTCAAAAAAATGGTCATTATTGTGTTTTATGTGGAAAAAACATGTGGGATAGTATTTTTATTTACATAAATAGTTAACCAGTATAAATGTTGCTTTTCAATGCATGAAATCTGAATGTGAAAATGTGGGACCCATATTTTTTCCCATAACATCAAATTATATTCCTTACCTCAAAAAGTGTGTCTCAAAGAGAGGGAATTGTGGTTGTAGGTAGAACATCAAACAGACAACCAATTTAAAAGTTACAGTTGATTGAAAACCCCAAATAGAGGTTATTGGATTAGTAGACCGACTAACGGTCGGTCCTCCTACCATGGCAGTCGACTGCCCACATCGCCCAATATACCATGATCAATGTTGTGGAAGCTTCCACTATGTTCAAACGGTGTCCAAACCCATTAAATGGATCTGACCCTTAGGTCAGGGTCTGACATGTTTACATAGCCTCAGCTGCTAGCCCATCCGAGTCGCCCATCGTGATAGGGCCCGCTGTTGATAGCAGGTCCATCTGTCCTAAAGGCAGTGGTGGTCAGCGCCTGGGGACACACAGTACGACCCTTCCCGGCTGAACTTCGTGCCATATGGTTCATCCACGTCGGGGAACCACCTCTGTCGCTGGACCACGTGTCTGTGGTACCCCTTTAATCCATTCCAAGGACTGTTAGTCTCATCCTATTCTCCTGATTGTAAATCAATTATCTGATTAGGGACCATTGCATTGGAGACTTATTGGAAATATACTCAAATCGATGATCATGTAGTGATATTCTGCACCCAAAAGTCATTGGCAAAAAATCCATAGAACAGACCCAAAAATAAATTTTAAACAGATATTGATGGTCATTTTCGTGTGTCCATATATGATTTAATGATAGAAAAACAATCAATTGGCCAAAAATTTTGTTATTTAAAGTGAAACTAAAGAATAACTAAATATAGAGACAAATACTACCTTGATCTAGACATTTGTTGTGGGTGATGCATCCATGGTGCTCCCACCCTTATCAGCCGATGATTTGGTAAAGTTTTCTCCTTATTCTATAAATGAACAACGAAGAAATATCTTGAGAGAGAGAGATACATTCTTGAGAGAGAATGTATTAGGTCTAACCCTAATCCCAAACAATTAATATTATATTTATACGAGCTCCCCTTTGTATAGAATATAAAACAATCACACCCCCACAATTTATGTTGCACCTAGACAAAACCCTCCATTCTAAACTTAATGGTGGTCTTAGTGTTCCAATCCAAGACCCATTTGAATTATATTTATCTCCACTTAAGGGGTATAATATTTACGTTTACTAATTATTTGTCATGATAATATCATTTTCCACAGGGGTCTCGCTCCGATGAGTGTTATGCCCCACCTAGGGTAATCTCCTGGTTTTCGACTCACCTGTAGACTCAGATGAGATACCATTTTAGAATTATCTAGGATTAATTAGGTACATAGTTAAAAATATACAAAAATTTTATATATATTATTAATGGAACCAATGACTAATAGTTGAACTCAAACTAAAAGCCTAACTCGTGAAATATATATAGAAATATTTCCAAGTGTTACAAGGAGAAAAATGGGTCTATACACATTCCTTATTTTTTGTTGATAGAATATAACTGATGTACTTATTGAAATATATCTCCTTAATCCCATCTCATTATATGGTGTTAATTTTATCGTCTTGAATCATATTCTAAATAACTTCCACCATTGATCAATTTATTATTCCAAATGATAAATGGATATGAAAATTTATCATGATCTGAGTATAAGGAAGAAAATATTTATTTTCTCTCCTTGTTTATTCTCAATAGTGATCCAGATGGTGTCCCTCCATTATCAATTATATGTTTTCTAAAGGAATATCATTTGGATATCTATTTTTTTATACTCCCTATATTATTTTAATGGATATTATTTTCAGTGGTTCCTCTCATTGTGCCTTCTTCTTCAGGATCTGTCTGATTTCAAGCCCTATTATTTTTTATATTCCCCCTTAAAGGTGATGTAGTATTCGAATATTTGGTTTTAGAGTCGTTTTTTATTTCATAAACATTACTGATGATGTTTTTCTAGAAATTCGTTATCGATGGATGTCACTACATCATCAAATCTTATTCTTCATAGAATTTATATTTTTGTTCTCTCTAAAACTAGTTGTTTCAAGATGTAAAAGGCATTGATGACCTCTAGGCTATTTTTGTCACTCCTCCTTATGTCCATAATGGTTTTCTCAAACAATTCTTCGGTTTCCTTTTCTAATAATCCTCCCCATGTCACTATGGTGAAGTGGTTTTGTTGGCGGCTTTGGGATGTGCAGTACGTGCAGTCACCTAAAGTTTGGAGGCACAACCTGTGTTGATTTCTAATCTTTCTATAGGTTTTAGATAATGGTACTTCTATTGCACTGTGTTTTTTCATTTTAATGACATCATGAGGATGATCATTGATCAAGTATAGGCAGTAATGTCTCTTTACTAATGGTGTGATGTTGTTGGTTGGTCAGTTAGTGAATCCTTCCTTTGATTTCAATTTGTGAAGTTGCAAATGTGGAGTGCGGTGGCTCGAGCTGTGGTAATGGTAGTCTGAATTTAAAATTTTTAGTAGTGATTGCGGGTTAAACATTATAATTTGTGTTTTATTTGGTAGTGATTTTTTGATGTTGGATTTTATATATGATCCCACTTAACTTTAAAGTGTCTTTTCAATAAAACAAAAAATGGGATTGGGGAAGAGGATAATTTTTTCGTTGTTCGTCGAATTATTTTTTCCTACAATTTATTTGGGTCCCATCCATGGAATAAAACTAGAATTTATAGTGTAATAAATTATACTCATTACAAGAAATCATATAATCATGAAATCCCATTAATAGGATTCCCAAATCATGACACCTTCTTTGAAATATATGTCAGCTTATAATTAAACTAGGCCACTATTAGTATTCATCAATTAAAATGATTCATATTTCTTTATAAGAAATATTTATGTTAATAAAATAATTTCTACAAGGAGTGTCAAACCATGTTTCAATTATAAGAAAAATCACTATGGACTTTAATGATGGATGAGATATACTCTATCATTTCTATTCGCTAACTACCCATATATGTTTTTTTTCTAAACCATGATCCAATTACAGTATATGTTTAGGGTTTAATTACTTTTAAAACCCTATAATCTATTCCATACCAAATCATTATGATATTATCCATTACATAGAACTATCCTGAAGGTTTTTCCATTTTATATAATATTAATCTCAAATTATTAACAAAAATATTACTCCAAATTCATTTATAGAGTCCCATTATTTTCACATATATTAATTACAACCTTTCAATAAAATATTTAATACATAACATTATGGTCCAATGAAAAATAATAAATGTTTTGTGTATTTTTATAGAAAATAAAAATCCTGATATGTCTTTTAATATCTTAAAATTCTCCAACAATGATATTTATATATAGTACTATTCTTAGAAAAACCCAACATAAAACCATTATTCAAAACAAGTGAAAGGAATCATTTGAATGGGTGAGATCATATGATCAGTAATTGTAATAAATGGATGTATCAATGATTAATTTAGAATATCATGAGCATAATAATAGTATACTATTATCTTATCATATGATAATCATACACTATATGTCATAGATTATAATCTTGAGTAATAGCAGAAGTCAGGGAAGCTCATAAAATGTTAATCATAAACTAATTATAGATCATGAGCCATGAAAGCATTACAAATACATATTAATGTTGAAACCCCCATAATGTTATGTTATTCTAAACATCTATAACTATAAAAATGTTCAACCGTTTGATAAAAAAAATGAAATCATGAACTCAAAATAAATTATAGTAAATATTCCAATTCTATGTATAATCTTATGGACATGGAAAAAATCTCCTTGATAATCCTACAGACATAAAAACTTGGACTAGGGATGATAATATAGAATTGCCAAATAGATCCAAATATAATATTGCAATAAAAAATTAAGGTCCATTACTAACATATTTAGATCAATTTATACATATTTACCCAATGAATTGGTTGGATATATAAATCAAGGTCCTTCCATAACATAATCACAATCCAATAATAAGTTTTCCATAATATTATAAATAATTAATAATATATCATTAAATTTGTAAATGACAAGGTTTTCAAAAAATTATTATCATTATTTTCATAAAAATTAAAATCAATGAAAAAATATAGTATGATTATATCATATGCCTAGTATATTATTAGTAACATCAAAGGATGTTATCTTAGATGAAAAATCTTTCAGATTTTTTTAGAGGAATGCACCCTTTCTCAGAATAAAGATGCATTAAAAAAATATAAATATTTATAAATAATAATGGATAATTCTATATTTCAAAATAACATTAGAAAGTATTACTTTATGTTTTAATTAATTGTGTTGTAATGATATTGGGAAATTTTCATCATGTCATTTATTTTCAAAAAAATATTTCATTCAAATTTTTTAAGAAATTATAAAAATAATATCATTCAAAATAGGACAAGAATATTTCATTTAAAAAATTCAGAATAACGTAAACTATTTTTGTAAACTATGTTATGTAATTTCAACATAGTTATATAAAAATCCTTTAATTTTTTTATAGAAAACGTATTCATGGAAGAAAAAGTATTTTTGACAGAAGATATAATAAACTATACATACAAATGAACACTATTTTAAATTTTTGATAGATGGAACAAAATAATGGTAAATAATAAATAAAATTTATTTAATCATTATTATAAAATATATTACAATCATATTCAATAAATTCTTCATTATTTCCATTTATGTGAATTAAAAATGATGAAAAAAGACATCTCTTTATGGAGGTGGTTTTCCACACATATAGACGAGTGATGTAAATGTTTTTCAATAGATTTGGGGTTAAGAAGGTTGATATGATATAATAAATCTACAAGAATAAATATGATATATATATCATATATGAATAAAACAGCCCTAATAATAACCATACATGAAATATATTGGTGGAAAATTAATTGTATCACTATGTAGAGATAGTAAGTCGTAGGTACACATGAGTGATACATTCACAAACCATTGGATGGAATGATGTTGAAAATGGTGGTATCAAAAAAATCTAATTTTTTAAGATAATTAAATATTTTACATTACAGAAAATTACCCTTATTTAATGTTGTAAAATAAGAGGAAAACTAAATGATTTTCGGTATATGATAGCCCCATCATCAATATTTTTCATTTATATCCCTTCATAAGGATTCTTGGATTGGTTTTTTAAGAATACCATAACCTATAAATCATGTTTTGTGATGTTTTGGAGATAATTATATATGGTTTGGTCAATCTATATAACTCAAATTGGTTTAATGAAAAGAAAAGAGGGGATCCCTTTTATATGTAAACAAGGGGTTACTAATGGAAATTCCAAAATGAATAAAATAAATTAATGATATTCATTAGAGAAATGATTCTAAATGACCATTCATTAAATTTTAACATATAATATTATTCAAATTCATTAAAAAATATAATTTCCTTAGAATTTTTTATAATTTGAATAGTAATCTTTTTGTTTAACCTTAATATTAACCAATTTTAATGATAACCTGGGTATTGAATTTCTCAGTATTAATGGGTTGTAATATGACATATATGGTAAAAATGAGAATATAAATTGGAAATGGATGATAGTTTTTAAAAAATAAAATCTTACCTAGACTCTTTCACAATTTCTATAATTTTTTAATAATTTAATTTAATATTATTTTCCATAAAATATCATTAGAGATATTTTGAACTATTTTTATTTTATTTTTATTTGATAACACCATTATAGAAATAGAATTATAATCTAAAGAAATCACATATACCTAATATTTATTATTTATATAAAGAATTTATGAAATTCTATAATTAATAAAAATGGTAAGGCTTTTAAAAATTTTAAACAATTTATATTATTTATTTACTAATTTAATAACTATTATTTTGATGTCACTCATGCATTAACTTTAATGGTACAATCACTAGAAATTAAAAATAAATCACTATGATAAATTTAATTATATAAAATATAAAATAATCTTTCATTGCTGAACATAACAGCTTTTAACCAGGATGATAAAATATAAGTAATATTAATGTCAAGGTTGTGACATTTTTACTTTTCCTTTTATTAAAATTAATATAATGCTAATGATAAATTAATTCTCTTTAAAAATTTATATAAATAAAATAAGTTGATTGAAATGAAAAAACCACACCATTAAAATAAGATAAATGCATGCATATTGAAATTTTAAATCATTATTCAATGGTTTTATCCCAGCATTACTCATTTTACCATTACCGTGAAGACAATTATTTACCAAAAAATATTATTCATACTGGAAAAAATAAATGGGAACTATATATCAATTTTGAACATAATTATTAAAAATAAGGAATCCATTATTCTGGATCCAATTTATAAAATATTAATAAATTATTTTAAGAGAAAACTGGAAAATTCAATGGAAAACATTTTTTATGAAAAATGCCTTTAATTATAAAACATTTCAATAAAAATTAAATATTTCAAATTTATTCCAAGGAAATTAAATGAATTATTCATAATATAATAGACTGAATGTTAATTTTAATCCATTTTAAAATTAATTATATCATTTTAAATTCTTGAAAAAAAATATTTATTTTTTTAATGATTCAATGAAAAATCAATTTTTTAGAAATTATTTAAAAAATAACATTTAGGTAAATTTGACATGTTGGTGATAAAAATTAATTTGATTCTATAAAATAAATTTTATAATATTTACAAAAATTATTATAATATTTTTTCATAAAAATAAATAAAAATCATGTTTGAAGAAAAAGTATCTTTGAGTCATAATATTTTTAAAAAAAAATGAATTCATATTTTTGATGAAATAATTAAAAAATATGTATTGAGTATGTATGACATATATTTAATAATGGGTTTATGATTATCCTACCATCCAATTCAATGGATAGTATATAATAGTCATATTTAAATGATTATATTTCATTGATCAATTAAGAATAATGTTGGGTGTCAAATCAACTATCAAGCACCCTGATATTATTTAAAATTATCAGTGTATTACATAATCCAAATTTAATAAATTGCATAATCTCAATTTTAACTTTTTTTCATTCTTCAATGTTTTAACATTTAGAATTTCCTTTTAGGAAACCCATATATCAAAAAGTGAATATAAAATTTTCTCCTTGAATGAGGGAAATAAAAAATTGTTTTCTAGAATAAATGAAGAATATGATTCCAAATAGGATAATATTAGTGGGACATTTTAATTTGAAAAGGGATGAGAAAATGAAAACCCAATGACTAATAAAGATTGATAGAGAACATGTTGTGGAGAGTTTTTTAGACCACAAGACCATAAATTTTTTATGAGTGAAATGAGCATTGACTCGTAATAAATAAATTGAAAATTATAACTTTTTATTTCAGTATAATTTTCATAATGTTGATGTATTATTTTAATGTAAAAAAATATAAGAAATAGATAAAATTTTAATTTCATAGAGGTAATTTGATACTTTTTGGGCTTTTATTTTTCACAACATCATGTCTTACTCCCTAAAGTGAATATTAACATTGAAATTTCTATTACTAAAGAACTAAAAGTAGCTTCTAATGCATCAGAACATCCATATATTAAATGAAATTCAATCTATCCATCTTAAATATTTACTAAAACAGAAAATGGTATGACACATTAAACAAAATAGTTAAATATAATATACTACCCTCTAAAAAATCAATAGTATCCCACTAATTTCAACTAAATGCATTCCATTAATAGTTGTACATAAGGATCCTCTAAATCATGGATTTACTAGATTTAAACCAAACTAATGTAATTATTTTATCTCATATAATTCCATGATCATAATTAAAATTTTCAGGAAATAATTTTAGTCACTCAAAAAGACTTATAACACATTATAAATACCATGGTCATATATTCTAAAGAAATAGTTTATTAATTTCCCAAAATAAGGTCACCATAAAACCACAGTTTCTTAAATAATTAAATTTACCCAGCATTCATTAAATAAAATCCTGTATTAACGAAATTTATTTACATTTATGAGTGGTGTATTATGCCTATCTCTCCCTCTCTCTATTGATTTCATTAATGGAATATTAACATCACGTCAAACTTCATTGGTTTGATTCTAATGAATTCTTAAATTGATGCATATTTATATTCCATTCATTCATTCACTTCAGTTATCGTTCCTAAATTTTTAGAATTTTGTCCATTGAAACTTTTAATTCACTCCATATTAGTACCTCTAGAGACTCAATGAATCTTCATCCTGTTTTTTATTACCATAACTCTTAGTGTTTCTAAATTAGATTTCCACATTATGTTTATATCAAAAAAAATTCATATCTAATGATGTTCATTATATAATATCTTTTTAAATAATATGTTTCATGGGAAAAAATTGATCAATTTTTATTTCAAGGTTGATGATTAAAGAATATGTACATATTGTAAATATTATAAGATTTTTCACCATAGGTATATAAAGATTCATCATCCTTCTTCTGAATATGATGGAATTTCTTCACTATTTTTTGTGTATAATATTAGGGATGTACTTATTGAAATATATCCTACTAAACTCATCCAATTATGAGGATAAAATTTATTCTTCATTTATATTATTCCTAATAATAATCCACCACTTATTATATTTTACATCCAAATAAAAATTTGATATGATAAAAATGTTCATGGGATAATTACAAAATAATGGAAATTATCATTTCCATATCAGTGATCCATTTCTCATAAATAAGTGTATCAAAAGACCCAAATTATGGTGGAGGATGTTGTCACATAAAATATTTAATGACTTGATGCTCTTAATATGGTGCATTCAATGATAAAATAGATCCATTATAGCATTAATTTCATGATATGGTTGAGTCTGAATGATCCAAATAAATTATCATACATTCTCATAAATCATTTTATTTCTCTTTACGATACTCTATACATTGGATATCACATTTAGGGTTCATGTGATTCATTTGGGATCGAGCCCTGGACTAAAAAATAATATTATAGTTTGATTTTAAATTATCATTTAGAGAAATCATATAGATATCATATGTTATTAATAGGATTCTAAATCATGAAAAAAGCATTCCATTCTATGACACATTATCTTTAACCTAGGCCTTCCATAGTTACCATATGATCAATTCCTTCAAAATGGTTCATAAGAAAAATGTTTATAATCCTAAACATATACTCAAAGTGTGTCAAATATTGTTTCAAGTAAGGTAAAAGTCATTGTGCATTATAACAATAACATATATATAATATTTTGTTCCCTCCTTGTCTATTAATTCATTGATTTTTTGTGTTGGAGGTGTTCCAGGGTAGTTCTGGGATATTTCACTAGAAGATTGAGGTGCAGTAGAATTACTACAGGAAATACATGTTGGGTTAGTTTATAACAAGACATGATTTTTTATTACATGTATTTTCTATTTTAGGTTCATAACGTGTATAATTTTGGGGTTAAATAATAACATAGAGACTTTTTTTGAAAAAAAATGATCCCTGGGGATTACATAATGTTAAAGTGGATTCCATGTTCTATAAATCCCCAATGTAGTGATATAATAAACTTTCTTTTTTTCTGAATATTCATTTATTCATCCATGGTTTCTTCTTCCTCGTGATTTAGGTAAACCGTAGGCACCTCGAGGAGCTCTTCAAACTCTATTACACGCTCATGGATCCATTGGTCCCTTTGGTAGTTTACTAAAAAAATGTGGTAATACCTTCCTTCATCATTGATGTTTTTCTATCATTATTCTTATGAGTTTTACTATGGTGGAGTATCATGGTTAAGGATATGTTTTAATGGATCTTCGGAAGCATTTTAGGTTGATCCATGATCATGTGTTGCGTTTTTTGTATTTGGGTGTGCTTCTTTGCCCTATAGCGCCCAGAAAGATGGATAACTTCCTTTAGGTAGGGGAACCATCAGTTCTGATTATTGTGTATCATACATGAGGGGTTTAAATTTTTTATATCTATGGATAATTTTTGTGATGGATATATCAAAGATAAAGAATCAGATAAATTTAATTTAAAGGGGTAAATGGGTTTGACTCAAATTTTTTTACATAATTGGTTCTATTTTTCATATTTTTTATTGTCCTTGCATGTGGACCTACTAAAAACTATGGTTATTGGAAGATTTGTTTTCATAGGATATATGTTCTATGAATGAATCATTGGTTTTGAATTCTTGAATGATCACTGTAAATATTTATATTTAATTACGACTTATATTTGGATAATGAAATAGATTCCCCATGATTATATCTTTTCTGATAACGCCCATAAAATTATTTGAGATGCGATAAAATTCCCTTATAAATCTATAAAATGATCTTATTGTGCTATTATGTGTGGGCATTCATGTAGGATAGGGTTCTGTAGTCGGTCATGTGGGGGAATATTTTTTGACTGTTCATGGTTTTCGGGTGACAATTTGGTTTTTTTGGTGATGATTTTGGGGTTTAAAGGTTGTTTGTGTGGTCATTATTTTGTGGTGGAAAGGTGTTCTTTGCATTGGGAAAGATTCCCAACTAGTGATGGAAAAACTAAATAATTGTATAATAATCGTTTGAATGAATTGGTTTGGTTTGGTTAATGGAATTTAAATGGTTAATGGATAAATAATTGATTGTTTTTGTTGTCAATAGTTGTTGATGCCAAATAATTAAATGAATGGGGTGATTCAATGAAAAGGGTTGGAAATGGGAAATGGTGTTGTGTCTTGTGGTGTGGTTTTATGCATTTAGAGATGGAAGATAAAGTGACATTGTGGTGAGTTTGTTTGTGAACCCATAGTTTCATATTCCGAGTGTGATATTATATATATATTTGTAAATTATTGTAAATTCTATACACACCCCACCCACATCCATCTCTATGTGATGACACCTGCATAGTCACGTGGGGGGGGGGCATCTGGTGAGGGGGGCAGATAGATTGGTCCCTGCACTTTCCCTATATCTCTTCTGTGTGAGGTAGGTATTTCACTGGATGTGATGGATGAAGGTATGTTTGTGAAATAGGGGTTGGTTATGGACCAGTTGTTTTCGAGAAATATTTGATATCCGCACTATTGAAAAGTGATAGGCGATTTGGCGGTGCTTATGGGATAGTGATCCCATGTATTTTCAGGAGAGGTGTGATGTGGTCATGCTTGTGGGCCGGTGAGGACAACTGTTTTTAGGGGAGGTGTGATGTGGCTATTCTTAGGATGTGGTGGGCCCTGGTGTCTTCAAGTAAGGTGTGTTCTGACACTACTTGGGGTGCAGTGTGGAATACAAAAGGGATGTCAGCATGAGAACATATGATGTTGGGTTGTCATGACGACATACCAATGGGAAAGAGGATAGTTTTAACTTTATATATCTCATTACTATTTTTTCATATTACATGGATTTCATTATTTGGTGACCACTCCTTGTTGAGACTGGTTTTTGTTAGTTTACCCTTATAGGTATAATTTGGATCTTTTGTTTCATCATTGGTGAATTAGTATACTCCTATCACATGTTCATGATAAACTTTTGGATTCCTAATAAACATATTTGTATACACATCCATATATATAAAAGTATTTTCTTGTTTCAGGAGGATTATGTAGGCAATTATAGACATTAATAGCTTTGACCTTTGGAAACATAATGTGTCACTTTCTTTGATTTTTTGTCAGGTATATACGTTTGGGAATTTCAATTTGGGTCATTTTTATTTAAACATGCATTGTGTGGGGGTTTATGGTTTTATTATATATATTTTAAGGAGTTTATTGTTGTTTATTCATCCTATCTCTCGATCTTGTTTTATTATTTAGGGTGATTCCTCCCATATTGTGATATTTTTATACCCTCAGTGTTATTTTTTATCTCGTGGCCTAATTGAGGCAAGACCCAGGGGTAATTATCAATCATCCCTCATTAAAACATTCTTTAAGGGGGTCATGAATGAGTGGTATCATATTTTATGGTTGAGATATATAGTGGAGTTCATAATTCGGTACAGTGAGTAATTCGTGGGTTCAAATGAAAATAGTGCCAATTTTCCTCAGTGAGGTAAATGGGCCAGTGATATTGTCTTGGATATGGTATTTTGGTTCCCTTGTTATCTAGTTCATTGAATCTAACATTATTCTATGAACATGTGATATAAAACATCTTATAGGTTATAGTCCTTGGAATGGAACATGCATCATCATGACATGTGATTTTTATTGATCTAGGTTATGTGGGGATGATTAAAATAAATAATGTGAGTGAAAATATATTTAAATAAAAAACTCATACTCTCGATCATAGGAAGATCTCTTTTTCCCATAAATTTATTTCTCCTGTTCGTCATCTATTTGTGTCACATGAAGTTATATTTTTGTAGTCTAATCCGGATGACCTCTCTAGTGTTGATCTGATATAGTAGGATGAGGATTGGAAGTGTACATTGTGTGACTTATAGTGGTAGGTATTGGGAATTTACTAGGTAAGTGTTTCAGATGTTGAGACAGAGAGATGGCTAGAAGAGCTCAATATTACTTTTAGTTTTGTATGGGCCTCAATAGAGTTCTGGTTACCTTTGGTAGCAATTAAAATTAGGTAGTTTCACGACAGTGGTCAATGTTGTATCTTTGAGAGAGGATAGGGGTAGAAGACTTGTGGGAAGAAATCTATAAGTATCTCCATTAAAAGTTCATTTTGTTGACAATAATGATAGTAAATATGTATGATCTTCATTCTCTTAAGAAATGCCACATTTTAGTGAAGGAGTTGGGAATTAGTTTCAAGGAACATCCTCAATTTTTCCCAAATATTTTTCTCGATGAGGAGTCCTTTGTGAGATGACATGAGGAGGCACTCAATCCTTATATCCAGTATGGAATTACTCATTTTTTTGTTTCTAATGTATCTGGAGGGTCAAAAAAAATGTAGAGTTGATCAAGCTGATTCACCCATGAGAAGTTGTTCCGCAATAGGGTTAATATAAGGGTTCCTCAAGGAAAAGAGATGTTAGTTAAATGCCCTAGGAAACAGGACCATCGAGGATTCGACTGATTTGAAGACATCCTCAACAGATTCCTTTATAACTTTATTAGGCCAGTGGTTTCCATGAATTTAATAGGAGATTTGTGCCAGGGTGTATTTGTTGGGTTTTTTGGGTCCATCACCAGAACGAGTCCCTAGTGGTTACCAAATCACATTTTATTGGATTTGGATAGGTTCAGTGCCAGTATGAGCAGTAGATTCCCGTGAGACTATTTAAACTATAGGTTAAATAGTATTATTCTCCTCTTAGTTAAGATAGATTTGGTAGTGGAAAACCACATTATATTCCTCAGATTTAGGTACCTTTAAATGAGTGTGTATGGGGATGTGGTCATCATTATAGATGTAGAGGAGCTGGGATTGGTCAGTTGAATGGAGTGGAGGCTACAATGACATAGGGGAAAGAGATTGTTAGAGGTGTGATCTATTTATTTTGTACTTGTGTTTGTGCATTGTTTTATTCAATAGCTTTACAATACTTTATTTAACCCAATATATCCCAAGCTCTAGGTATAGACGCAGAGAGTATTCAAGTTCCTCTTGTTTAGATTATAAAATTCAAAATCTAGACTATCATGTTTGATATTTGTAGGAGATGTTGACTAATGATGGGGTTGCATCAATACCATAAAATTTTATATTACAACTAATTTATCCCCATGATAAATTCAATGGAATAATGTAGTTGTATTTTGTATTTTTTGTTTTTGATTGCTCTTGAATGATAGCTGTCTTTTCATATGTGGATGGACACCATGTGGTTTTTTACGGTGAGAAGAGTTGTTAGGTGGGAAGTTGGAATGTGGAGCCCTTTAATTTAATTTTTTATGTGTTTTAGTTGTAATCTGTGGATATTTTGATGGTATGGTTTCATAAATTCATTGTTAAGTTCCTGTATGTTTTTTCTACAGAGTTTTTGATGCTACCCCCTCAACGTGATGATGAGCAGAGGATATAATTTCATCTCATTGCTTCTACGATTTTAATATCTCTTTATTAGTTGGAACCGTTTGATTTATGGGAGATTATGATTCATATATATGATCATATGTTTAAGGTTTTTTATCCTAGTGTGTCTCCATGGGTGCTCACGTTTTGTTTGTAAAGATGGAAAACTATAGTTTGAAGTGGTTCAAACACTACCAAAGGATGAATCACATGAAGATAAAAATCAATTACCCTCATCTAATAATAGATGATATTTTTGACAAGTTGAGAGGGGTGATTTGATTTTCAAGGTTATATATAATTTATGTATATCACTAGTTGAGGTTGAATGAGGGTGATATCCTAAAGACTCTCTTCAGATGCAGGCATGGGCACTTCGATTTTGTAGTAATGATGTTCTATTTTACAAACACACATTCTATGTTCATGGGTATTTTAAATGTACAATTTTGAGATTTCTAGGAATTTTTATTCAATATATTCATTGATGATATCTTCATTTACTCGAAGTATGTGGAGGGGAATTTTGAGAATCTCAGAGACACATGTTATGTTCTTTGATGCCACAATGTAATTAGAATAATGACCAACTCTAGGTTCTGGACATTTTATGTGAATTTCATCTGGCACGTAGTTATTCATTAGGGTATGGAAGTAGACTCGTCGATGGATGAAGCACCTATTTATTATGTATCACCCAAGAATTAGGATTATGTTTGTAGTTTTATTGGTCATATAGGCTATAATCGAAGGATTAAAACAGATTTCTCCATACTCACATCCCCGTTTAAATCTCTGACTATGAAGGTTCATGATTTAATATAGAATAATTAGTTCCAGACTATTTTTTGTTACCGAGATTCCATGTTGTTCAGTTCTTTAGTGCTTCAGCTTCTCGAGGGTGTATTGTTTGAGGTTTTTTGTGACACATATCGTCTGGGATTAGGGTGTGTCTTCATGTAGTAGAAGGAAGTGATCTATTATGGGTTTAGAAATTTATTCCCTCGCAAACATACCTATGAAACCCATGATCTATATATAGTAGTTGTGTTTTCATTGAATATGTTGCAACATTACCTCAATTGAGATTGATTTAGGATCTTCACGAATCATAAAAGATTGAGATATTTCTTTTCTAATAATGATCCGAATTTGGGGTTATGACAGTTGATGTAGTTTCTTAGTGAATATGATTTTCAGATATCCTATGTCTCAGGAAAGGGGAATTTTGTGGATAATTCATTGAAAAGGAATTCATGTAAGGGTGTTGTTCAGACGTATGTGGATGCTTAGTTAACAAGGAATGAGTTGGAAGCCTTCCGGATAGGTACAAGGGTGATTGGAGGTAAAGTATATGTTTTTCAAATTATGGTGAAGTATTATCTATTACAGCAAGTGGAGGAGTCTTTGTGTGGAGTGACATAATAAGAGGTTATGCATGATAGTGTTTTTCATGATGATGATCTAAAGGGATGGTCAAAATCAGGTGTTGTTTTGTAGAAGTTTTTTTGTACTGGTACTGATGCATGATGGAATCCTTCACGAGTTTCATATCTCTCATATGGTGGTCCAACCATGATTTCCCAAAATGTACAATGTTTTAAGGACTCATATTACATTGAATAAAATGAAATGTGCAGTGGTACAGTTTGTGGCTCGATGGCTTTTTATCCAGATGGTGAAGCTTGAGCATAGTGTTGTTTGATTTTTTTTCCAACCATGGATACTTTCGAGTATAAATGGGATGAAAACATGATGTATTCTACCAATGGGCAACCTAGACCTTAAGGATTTTTTATGCACTATGTGTGATAATGGATTGTTTGAGTAAATCATCCCACATCACAAGGTTCAGGGAGTTAGGCGTGATAGATTTCATGTCTAAGAGTTATTTGAATATGGTGATGCAGTTTCCTGGAGTTCCATGGTCCATTTCTTCGGATAAGGATCCATGTTCTAGATCATGATTCTAGAGGGTATATTATCATTATTTTTCATTCAGTTATGCCTCAAAACTATTTTCCACCTCCAAACACACAGGATAAAGGAATAGAATATTCAAATGATGGAGGAAATGTTATGGGCATTCATCATCGTCTATGCTAAATCTTTTTTACGAAACCTGAATTTGGTGGAGTGTTCATATAACAATATCTATCACTCTTCCATTGCCTAAGAACGGTTTGACGAATTTTTTGGGATTCCATTCCATTATTTTTTGTGCATGATGGAGGTAGGGAAGACAACCATTCTTGGTCCCAATATGGTTTAGAGAATGATAGATAAATTTTAGCTTGTTCATAAGATGATGAAAGCACCAAATGACCTGTATAAGTCTTATGTAGATCATAGTATTTGAAAATTAGAATTTGATTATGGATACCACCTATTTTTTATGGGTTTCCCTGGATGTGGGATGTAGGGTATTGGCAGAGGATGTAAGATTTCTCTCAGGTTAGTTGGGCCCTTTGAGGTGTTTGGGTGAGTTTTTGAGGTTGCGAATCACTTGGTGTTTCAACCAATGTTCGAAAGGATACAATTTTCCTTTCGTGTCTCTCATCTTTAAAAGAATGTTTCTGTTGTCTCCCCCAATATTGAATCGGGGGAGTTAGAAATAAATAATGGTGTTACATATGTGGAGAGGCCTGTAGATATCCATGATTGTTTGTCGAATGCACTTCTTGGATAGACCATTTACATGGTTTGTGTTTTGTGTATTCACAGTGGCCTATTAGAGAGTTCATGAGAGTGAGATGCACAAATGTGTTCCTAGTACCCATAGTTTTTTTTTTAATTTTTTTTTTCTCTATTTTTCTTTGTGATGTGATGTTTGTATCCTTTTTTAGTAGATAAACAACATTCCATGGATTATGATTTGTATGGTGGGATGTGTAAAAAAAATCATGATATAAAAAATGTGGAGGACCTGATTAATAATTGAGATGTATTAAATATGATTTGATTAAAACTGTGTGGGTGAGTCAGTTACAGTGAGAGTGGATAGTATATTAACATGGATGATTGAATTTCATTATTTTTTTGGGGGTTGTGTGGTTTGAAGGTTTCACAATGTTTTTGTGGTAGTATGGTTGTGAGAGAGAACACAGTTTGTAGTATTGATTTGTTGTTTATGAGGTTGTTTGATGTATTTTTGGCCACTTGGTTTGACATGTTTGAAGCTTGGATTAATTTTAAGTATGATGAGCTCCATGAGAGGTATCTCATGGGGTTGTTGTTAGACCCCCAATATTTCTTAGTTTGGATTGGGACTGTCATTCGAGAGAATCATTTCAGGTTTATCTTATGTAATGGTATGTGCCATACGTTTCCATTATTATTATGGTTTTTGAGTTTTGGAGGTGTTTGGGGGAGGTTATAGGATTTTTCATTGGTGGATGGAGGTGTACTACAACTGCTGTGGGAAATCTATGTCATGTAAGTGTATTTCACGTTACAGATGTTGGATTTATATATTTTCACATTCCAGTTCACAACATGTTTATATTTGGGGTTAATTAATGAAAATAAAATTATTTTTTAAAACAACTAACTAAGGTTTAAATTATGTGAAATTATATTACATGGCATGTAAATCCCCAATTTAGTGGAATTTTAAAAGTTATTTTCCAATTGAATTTTCATTCATTCATCTATTCCATCTTATTAAAATCATTATGGGTAAACCCCAAGAACCCAAGGTAGTTCCTCAATCCCTCATCCTCCCACTTTGATATGTTTTCCCTATTGTTGTTCATTGGAAATTTGTGGTAATCCTTTTCTACTTTGTGGATGGTATTATATCATACTTCTATGGAGTTTAGCTATGGTGGTTAAGTTTAATTTGGGTCGGGTTTTATGGGATGAATTCTGTTGGATATGTTAGAGAGGTTTATGTTGATATCTGATCTCGTAGTTTTTTAGGTCTTTTTTATCTACCTACAGTGGACAACATGTTGTAAAACTTCATTTATGTAGGTATTACCTCATCTCTCTATATTATGAATCATGAGGGAGGGGCTTACATTGTCAATATTTTTATTATAGTTGTGAGAGCATAATCAAAGATAAATAATTGTTTATATTAAATTGAAATGTGTATGTTGGGTTTATTTTCATAATTTTGTAGCTTTGAAGTTATTTGTGATATTTTGGATTATGTGGGTTTTTGGCCCGGCTAAAAATTATGGCCATTAAGGGATTTTTTTTGCATAGGATATATGTGTTGTGAATGCTTCATGGATTGTGAGTGTTGTGATATCATACGAAAAATGGAATTTGATTTACCAATTATATTTTATTAATGAGATGGTTTCCCCACGGTTATGCTACATGTGATAAGGCCCATAAATTTAGTTAAATGTAATAAAATCTGTGTAGAAAATATATAAAATGATATTTTTGTGTTGTGATGTGGGACTTTGACTAGGGAAAGGTGATGTGTGGTTGGGGATTTACAGAAGTTGTTTTTTATGGATGTTGTTTTGGGGCCATATTTTGGTGGTTTCATTATGCTTTATTCGTGAGTGGCGATGGAACAAATAATTAATTATTTAAGAATATTTGTAAATCCATGGATTGGTTATGGTAATGTAATTTAAATTTTTAATGGATAAATAAATTATGGGTTATATGGTTAAGTTTCTGTGTTGCTAAATAATAAATTTAATGGAGTTATTGAATGTAATTTGGTTGAAATTTTAGATGGGTTGTGTCTTTTTGTGTGGTGTTATGAATTTAGAGGTGAGATCAAAAGAGATGGTGTTGAATGTTAGACATTTAGTTTTTGAACCAATAGGTTGGGATTGAGTTTTTGATATCATATATATTATTTCATATTATTGCGATTTCTATATGCAACCCACCTATAATGACACATAAATTTTAAATGTAATTTATCCCATTTTATAGTAATTACCTACAGTATAAATCATATAAAAAACATTGAGACCATAATGTATTATTTTTAAATGCATAAGTAATTAAAAAAGTTTTTTTAAATAATGGAACCTATATCCATGAAATTGTTGCTTGAAAACTGGAATAGTAGACCAACCATATGAATAGTAACATCACCTAGGAATGTATAACTTATATTTAGTCATCTTATAAATGAATTAATAGTATAATAATTTTATAGTCAAAGTAAATTAATGTTTTAATATTTTTTAATTAAGTGTAGGTATTTTTAGAATCAATAAATATTTATTTAAAAATATATGGTTACAATAGTAATTGGAATAAAAAATTTCATTAATAAAAAGTATTCATAAATTAATATTTGTATTCTTTATTATTTTATGATATAATTATAATACATTATGTAATTTTTCTAAATTGTTATAAAATTATTTATAATAATAAAATCGGTATTGTTCGAGTAAGAGGGGATTTTAATTAAAAAAATTATCATATTGAGAAAATTATTTTCATTATATTGTGTTCATTTGTAAACACTATATGTCATAAAATTGTTTGGGTGAATTGTTTATATTTAACTAAAAAATAATATTTTTTAAAATAGTAAAATTTGAAATAAATTTATAAATAATAAATAAGTGAATTTTGGGTCTTTTTTATGTAAGTCTGATATATGTACCATAATATAAAATAATATGTCATTATGTTAACATATTTAGTGATGAGTTTTTTTTTCTATTCATATTCTTGTTCCAAAATAATATACTAATGAATATAATAATTATAAAACAGCTCCTCCTCCACTATAAATACCACCAAACACAACCTTTTCTCCTCAGATCTTCCAAGATCTGACACATGTACAAATTATTCCCAATACTATTATCTCTCCCCTACCCCATGTCCTAGAGCTCTTGGTCTTATCAAAATACCAAAATCATTTCCATAATGAGGTTCTCAAGGGGAAGAAATTCAAGTAGTAAATTCTTAATTCTTTTATTTCACTTTCCTTTCATGTTATTTTATTTTATATTTATCTCCTCACCTACCCACATACAAATGGAAAAATAATGCGATTAACATATATATACTGTAATTATATCATATCATTGTAAAAAAATTATAAAACTCTTCCCTTTATCTCTTTTATAATAAAAAATAAACTATTGCATGTGATGTGTCAGTTTACCAACATCATGGGCGATGAACATTAATATTCCAATATCGCCTCCATGGATGTTATTAAAACCATCTGAATGGTTGAAACTGATTTTAAAATTTATCTTAAAAACCTCTTTTTATTATAAAACTCAGATATATAGATAATATTAATTGATAATACCAAAACTAGTATGCTGTGATAAAAAAAGAAAAACGTAAACTAAAATGATCATCATTAATAATTATCTATTTATTCTTACTCCTATCATATAACAAAATTCATTAAAAGATTATTTTAATTTTGGAAATATCATTAATAACATAACATAATAATTCTGAAAAATTATACCCATTTTACACAAACATCAGTTCATGTATAGTAGTGAACAGATCATGAAAACCACGAAAATGATCACTCCCAAATGAGGAAATTAAACCCTATAATTCATCCAAAATATCATTAATGTACTTAATAAAACCATAATGAATTAAATTAATCTATAAAAGGTTCTATATTTGATAAATAATGAATTTATGGTGATTATATAGGATATTAATGTGACGAAAGCATTGAGACCTGAGGTATGGAGAATTCTCAAACCCAACTCTTGTTCTTTGGATTTCCCCTCCACCACCCCATTTTAATTATGGATATTCATTTAATGTTTCATAAATACCATATATTATTCATTATAAAACCTTTTATATGTTATAAATAATTACAAGATTTAATGAAAAATAGAATGGTTTCCAAAATAACTCTTCTTTAAAAAAAACTCACCTTTTACTTCTCTTGAGATTATTTCTTCCTCACTAAAGATTTATGATTCCTTTACTAAGAATATTATTTCCTTTTTTATTCAAAAATATTCTTCATGAATATATGATTTATGAAATGAAACAGATTTCCATTCCTGGGTTATTATATACTCATTATTGATATACATTATATGTAGCATGCATGATAATACAAATGTTATGATGGGAAAGGTGCACCCAGAATTATATAGAGCTCCAATACATTGGTTAATGTTATTTATCACATGAAAAAAATGTGAAATATGCATTAACATGAAGCTATATTTGTTCTCAACTATGTGTATCTTAGACCACTATGATACGATGTTTCAGATTTATACATTTCCACATTTCATGACTTTATCTAATGTTTTTTCTCTTGTTTATGATAAAGATCCAATTCCTATGTTTTGATGATGATTATTATTTGCATCAATGTTATTAGATTTTATGTTCTTATCTATTCTCTTAGTAATATTTTGTATCACCCCTTACATTGATGTATATACATAGGTTGCTACATGTACTATAGAGAAATCGAGGCCCATCAATAATAGAGAAGAATGAATAAATTATATGTTTATGTTTTATTTTTAAAATGTTATGTATAGTCTTAGTTTTACCAAGACACTAAAAGATTAGATCTTGGTTTTGTAACACTATTTTTTATCATTAGAATGATGTGATGGTAATTTAAAAAAATTAGGGCCTTTTTAGTTGGTATCAGAGCACTGTTTTGTAAATTTGGGAATTAGAACTAGAAAAATTCAATGAATCCCCATAGTATAGGATTAAGTACAAGTGAGCACAAAATATGTTTTTTTAGTAAATTATAAATAGAGGGTTCCCAGAAGATATTCCTTATGAATTAATTGGAGAAATGAATAAATTATTTATTCCTACCTTTTTTAATTATGCTTTGTTTTACACTTTTATATGTTAGAAAATTGTGGGAACCAGTAGAAACTTGGCAAACAACCTATGAGAGGGTTAATGAGGGGATTTCGTCAACGACATCTCCAAATCCTTGATATATGGAGTTCGAAATTCCATAGGGATGTCAACCTAGGTGTCTTGATTTATGAACAATAACATTAATAATTTGAAACGTCCGGCTCCAGATAAGAGGGACTAACTGGATATCAAATCATTTATGCAGCAAAGACAATTGAAATTTATTGGATATTATGTTCCAATAGTTAAGGAATAGTGGGATAATATAATATACAAGATCATTTTTGTAATTCACTTTTCTGATATAGAGAATGGGGCGCTTTGTATTTATCATCCATATGCAGATATCATCCAGAATGGTTGTTGATTAAGAACACCAAGGAAATAGGAATAAATTTAAGAGATAGAGTTTGATGGCATTAATTTAATGTTTCTTAACAAGTATTTCCCATGAAATATTCTTACCAATATTGACAAAGAATTTGTAGTGATGAAGACACAATAAGTAGAATCTATCACTACATATGAATAAAATATAAAATTCCTTGCAAGGTATGATTTAGGTGTTGTTATAAAAAATAATAGTAACATTTTTATATTCATTAGGGGTTTAAATCCACACCATAGAAAATCTATTGTAATTTGAGAATTTTGGAGTTATGATGATGTTTTATGATGTGATATCATATTTAATATAGAGTGTGGGGAATGGTCTAATGGTTATGGTGATAAGAAATGAATGATTTAATTTCACACTGGAGGATCTAATGAAAAATGTTGAAGAAAAAGTAAACTGCCCACATGTCAAACATGTTGGAAGAGTCATCCTCAAAAAAACCTCATATGGATGGGGAAATTAATTAAGTGTGGTATAGATGACCACCAGGCTCATGAATATCAAAAATAAATAAGGAATCCGAACAACGTGGAGGATGAGAGGAGAGAATCTCCCACTGTTCAATGCTTCAACTATAGAAAGTAAGGGAACTAAGTATGTCAGTGAACTACGCCTCCTGTCGGTGAGGGTAATAAACATCCTTAACCAATAAATACAAATGAGAAAGGGAAGTTTTATGAAATTAGTAATTACAATGTGGAGCACGAAAATTAAGTCATTCAAGGTGCACATTCTATTCACAATACTACGTAGAAATCCTTATTTGATTCTGGTTCAACATATTCCTTTTTATCATGAATGTTTTCTAGAAATATTAAATTAATGACCCAAAACCATGAAGTAGAGATATCTATAACAATGACAACCGGTGAAATAATTAGAACCTCTTTGTTGTACTCTTCTCCTATTGGAATATGTGGGATGATTCATCCATTAAATATCGTAATATTACCCTTGGTGGAATTCGATGCTATAGTAAGAATGGACTGGTTCCCATTATATAGATCACATATCAACTATAAGGAAAAGAAAATATCTTTTCACATTCCAAACTATCCCATGATCATCTAAAAATAAAATATAGATCATGAATATCCATTCGAAAATCCATCATTGATGTGGGTATTGAATCCATGTAAAAACTCATTCCTCACTAAAATTGTTGAGTCGGTGGAAGGTATCAACCTAGGTGAAATTCAAATCATGAGGGAATATAATGATATATTTCTTGAAGTGTTACCCAAAATTTTCATGGATTTTGGGGTAGTTATTATAATATAACTCATACCTAAATCTACTCCTATATCAAAGTGTCTATAGAAAAATCCTCCCATAGAACTGATGGAGTTAAAGAAGAAGCTACTAGAGAATTTGGACAATGGGTTCATATGCCCTTGTGAATCACCTTGGGGTGAACCCGTTCACATAATCCATATAAGGGATGGTTCAATGTGGCTATATATCAATTCAATGGAACTCAGAAATAACACCATAACAGATAGGTATCCTCCTCCAAATATTGAATATTTGTTTAATCATTAAAGAGAAGCTCAACTCTTATCAAAGTATATATTCGTTCTCGATATCATGATATAATGATGAAGAATGAATATACTCAGAAGAATACATTCCATTCAAGGTATGTGCACTATGAGTTTCTAGTGATTACCTTGGTACTAACTAATTCCCCTACAATATTTATGGATTTGATGAATATATATTAGAAATCAACAAAATATTTTTTTGATTGATTTTTTTGATGATATTATAATCTTCTCCGAGAGTAAAGAGGAACATAAAGAACATTTATAGATTGTGATGAAAACATTACGGAAATAGAAATAGAATGTAATGTTCAGAATGTGTGAATTTTGGAGTTATTATGTTTTATTCATGCGACACATGATAAAAAATAAGAGAATTTGTAAGGACACCTGAAAAATAAAGGCAACTGAGGAATTTCCTATACCCTCTAGTGTCATTGAAATCTGCAGTTTTCCTTGATTATGTGGGTACTAAAAACACTTTTTGAGCAATTTCTCATGGTTTTCAAGAATACTAACAATGTTAACATACTAAGGGGTAATGTATGTTTGGATGTAAGAATGTGAGGAATGATATAGGGTGGTATTGAAGATCTTGATCAATATATATGTACTCATAATACCAAAAAGTGGAGAACAATTGGTGAAATACAGTGGTGCTTTAATGAAATGATTGGGTTTTGTAAATTCGATAAAATGACAATGTTATAACCAAAACATCACTACAGTTAAAAATAATTTAGTATGACAACCCAACACATGATATAGATCTAGAAACTATTATTTTTCCTTGAATATTTTTTGCACTACCTATATGGTGAGATATGTGACATATACATCAATCAAAATATCCTAAATTATATATTCACAAAAAAGTAGCATAACATGTGTCAATGTATATGGTAGGATATAATCAAGTAATATGATTTATCTATTATCTATATTTATGGAATGTTTTCCAAGGTAGTTGATACTATTAGCATAAAAGAACATGATACTTTATCCATGATTCATATTATGAAAGACCCTATCTTTTTGGACATGCAATGGATCATTTTGGAAATAATTATGATAGGGAATACATCATACCATTCCAAAATGATTTCCAAAACATTTATCTAGGAGAATATTAATTAGGGAAAATGGGATGATATAGAGTTACACATGAAGGTTAATACTGTTAAAGATGGGATTTTGTATGAGTCTTATATATATGATGATTGTTTTATTCAGTTTAGAATGAGTATTTGTGTTCCTTAATAAATTATAATAAAAAAACATTTGAAAATTCACATAGATCAACATTATATATACATTTGTGGAGTACTAATGTGCATCATGATATTTGAGAACACTTATGGTGGTATAACATGATGAAGGAGATTGTAGAGTATATCTATATGTTCTTTATATGTCAGAAAGATAACGCATAGGGGTTGAATACCAAAGGGATGATGCAACCATTTTCTTTTCCAATTTTTAAATAAGATATTTTAATCGTGGACTTTATCCCTAGTCTCCCAAAGACATCGAAAGGTAATTATGTTAAATGGGTTTTGGTGGAACAAATCACCATGAATGAAAACATTATCTCTATTTGGGAAAATCACTCAATTGAACAAATTCAAAGATATATGTAGAATATGTGGTGAGACAATATAGGGTTCCTATCTTGATTGTCTCAAATAATGATCATAGGTTCACATCTAAATTCTGGATGAGTATTCCATATGCATTAACTGATGTATTGTTTCATAGCATGGCCTATCACATAGAACTGATGGACAATCTAAAATGACTATTCACATGATTAGATCTATTCTAATAGATTTCTCATTATAATTCAAAGTTGTATAAGATCATCATATCCCATTTCTTGAGTTATCATAAAACTATATCTTCTAATCAAGTATTCATATTACTCCATATGAATTACAAAAAAGAAATAAACATAGAACTCCAACTTATTGGGAAGAACATAGGGAAAGAAAGACATGTGGACCCCATATTGTGCAAGAGATAACAGAGAAGGTTCAATACATCCAACAACATATCATAGATGTCCAGAGTCGGAAAATGATTTATGACGACAAATATCGAAGGTACATGAAGTTTGAGGTTGGATATAATGTTTTCTAACAAATATCACCATCGAATTAATTCATGGATTTTTGGATTAAAGGGAAGATGAGGCCATGATATATTGAGATTTTTGAAATCCTTAATTACACTGGATTCATGGCCAATAATCTTTCACTTCCACCAAATAGGGCTCAAGATCATGATGTGTTCCACGTATCACTCTAAGGATGTACATACAACATCCCTCAAATGTAATGAACTCAGAGGTGGAATTGTTGGTAGATTATCTCTCTTATGAGGAGAAGATGGTAAAGATTCTGGACTCAAGAATAAGGTTCTAAACAAAAAGGCAACCCACTATGTTAAATTTGTTAGGAGGATCCATAGTCATATTGAAGTTGTTAGGGAACTAGTGGAGCCGATAAAGGATATGTATCATCATATGTTTATGTAAATCAAAATTTTTCAAGCGAAAATTAAATTTAAATAAGAATACAATGACCAAAACCATTAAAAATGAAATTTATACCCAATTATATTAATTTTATATAGTATAAGTCTTATAACTTCAATTATAGACCATAATAATAACTTTATAAATGTGGAATTATTGAGAAAGATGAATTTATAGAAGTTAAGGAACCTATATCAATAAAATAGTAACATGGCCTTACGAATAAGAATATGACCCTTATAAAGAGGAAACTAGACATATAAATAGTAATATCACCCATGAATGTATAAATAAAATAAAGGCACCTTCTAAATAAAATTATGCTATAATTATACAACAGAATAACTAGATAAATATTTAAAAATTATTAATTATGTGTTCGTATTTATTTAATTTAAAAGTATTTAATTATAATTTTATGATTAATTTAATAATTTTAATTAAAATTAATTTCATAATATGTTTTTAAAATTTGATATTTTAATGTCTTATGATTTTAAGATAATTTAAGGAGATGTTATGTAATTTTTCCAAGTGTTATAAAATCAGTTATAATTTTAAATTTTTTTATTCGGTAAATGAAGATTTTAATTAAGAAATAATTTTATCATATTTAGAAAGATATGTTTATAAAATAGATTTAAATTTTTAATTCTACAAAATGAAAAACTTTCACTGTTATTTTTTGGGATTTGTCTAAAAAATTTCAATTTTTGGTGAACTGTAAATTATTATAATTGTAGAAAAATTCTATAATAAATGAATGTTTGAGTCATTGATGAGTTAAGGAAAATTTAATCACATTAATAAATAATCGTCATTCATTTATTAATATATTTACTTATTTTGTTAAAAAAATCATAGTCTTGGGAAAAAATAATAAACTAATATCTATAATAATGAGAAAACACACTTCTTCCCCACAATAAATACAACCCCTCACCACCTCTTCTCCTCACAAATATTATTATTTGTTCCTTATAAATATTTTTCTAAATATTAATTCCATTACTCTCCCACACATATAATTGATCTTGGTCTTATAATAAGTCAAAACACTTTTTCATAAGGATGTTCTCAAGGAGGAGAAAATCAATAGGTACATTCCTCTTTGTTTTCTTTTTATTTTCATTTCATGTTTATTTATTTTCTTATTCACTCCACACCTTCCCTAATAAAAATGGAATGTATACCCTAATAAATTACATATACATTCATTATATTATATTAGTGTTATATTAATCATTAACCTCTTTCCACTCCCTCTTTTATACTAACAAATAAATCATCGCTCCTGATGTGTCAATTTACCCACATCACGGGTGATGCAGTTTTTCTTCTTTTAATGCCATAAAAATTGTTAATAAACCCATTATAATTGTTAAAAATGTATAATAATATATTTTACCACACTATTTATGTATTTAAATAGATATATATATATATATATAATGCTACATAATAAAACAAAAAATGTTCCTTGTGATCGAAAACCGCCAAAATTAACCTAAAACGACCGTCATTAACTTTTATCTAATGATTCATCCTCGTACTATATATATATTCATTATAATAACATTTAATCATCTATATGATCATTAATAACATATAATAAAAATTATGTATATTTATATTCATTTTACATGACAATCTATTCACGTATACATGTGAACCGATCATGAAAACTAAGAAAACAAACACTCCCAAATGATGAAATTCAACATTATAAATTATCTATAAGTACATAAATGAACATTATAAAACCATAATGAAACAAATTCTTGTATAAAATGTTCTATATTTGTAAATTATTTAAAATAATGTTATTATATTAGAAATTATTGTGAAAAAAGCTTTCATACATTAGGTAAGGTGAATTCTCAATCCCAATTCTCATTATTTGGGTTATCCCACCTTCACCCCATTTTCATAATGGATATTCCATTAATGATACATAAATATAATTTCTTAATAATAACAGTATATTTTCTTTAATATAATATATTTCTACTAGAGTTTATATAGAGCCTAATGTTTTCCAGAAGAATGATTATTTGAAAAAACATAACTTTTACTTGTATAGAGATTGTTTTTTCATCAGTCAAGATTGGTGATTCCAATACCAATGATATTATTAATTTTTTTTCAAATATAATTAATGACTGTTTTATTTAGGAAATTAATTCCTTCCATTTCATGGTTTATTTAATATTCATGATTAATTAATGTTCTATGTGTCAGGCATGATACAATAAATATTTTGTTATGGCGGGTGTGCCTGGAATTTTATAGTGCACCAATACATTGGGTAATGGGATGTATCTCATGAGAAAAATAGAAATATTAATCAAAATTATTCTATAATTGTTCTAATCTATGTGTTATTTATACCACTAAAACATTTTTTTTCATTTTTATGCATTGGCACATTCCACCCACATCAAGAACAATGTGCTGACTCCCGCATAGACATGAGGGGTGTTTTTTCCAAAATCTGGTGAGGAGGATTTATGGACTGGAACATGTTCCTACCTACTATATCACCCATTTTATATAGGTATTTCATTATATTTGATGGATGGAGGTCTTTTAATTAATTATACAATGGTTCTTTCCCATGTGTTTTTTGATGAGATGTGACAACCCAGGTGTTTTCAGGAGAGATGTTATGTGGATGTGCTTATGGGGTAGTGAGACCAGGTCATGTAATGTGTGGTGTATAGATGACTATGGTGAGGAAAGAATATGTGTCTTCAAGTTATGTTTTTTGTGACCATTCTGGTGGGGTGATGTTTTATACGGATGGAATGGGAGCACCAGGATGCACGATGTATGGTTGTGAGAGCAAAATTATAGTGGGAAAGAGGTGTGTGGTACTATTATTATTGTTAATACTATTATATTATATTACATGGAATTAATTATTTACTATGTTTTCATTGGTTATATTGGGATTGTTTTTTATACATGTATAGGTATTTCTTTATTATGTTGTTTTCTTAGAGGTGCATCAATATGCTCATTTCACTTCTGCATGATATTCAATACTTTTTCAATTGAGTATATTTGTATTCTCACCCTATGTATATAAATATTTTTCATCTTCTGAGTAGAATTATGTATATAATGATGGAAATTACTAGGTTTGAACTTTGGATAGTTTTTTTTCATTGCCTTAGATTTTCTTATTGGGTATTTAATTTAGACTCTGTTTATCAATATTAGATTTATTCAGAAATGTATTGTGGGATGGTTTTTGGTTTAATTATATATATGTCATGGATTTTATTGTGGTTTATTCATCCTATCTTAAATATTTTTTTCTTATATAGTGAAATTCCCCCAATAATGTTATGTTTTTATACACTTGATGATAGTCACTTACCGGGCCAACTTGAGGTGGGACATGGGGGGCATTATCTCTGTCCCCTTATTGTATAATCCGTGGAGGGAGGGGGTTGTGACTTGAGATATACACAAAAAACTCATTTCACGGTTACTACACCTTTATGTATCTATTCCAAAAGAATATATAATTATAGTATACATAAGTGGATATTTTCTTGGAAAACTATATAATATATTCATCACAAAATCAATAGAATAGTATCCTATACATAGGATTTTATCCAACATTTGAAAAAATATTATATACTCTTATTATTGGTATATTTTCAAAATCCATATCTGATACAAACTATAGATATATGTACTTTTTTACATTAATATTAAAACATTTTAGGCCAATAATTACTATATAACATTACGATCCATGTAAAAATCATAATGGTTTTTATTTGTTTACTAGATAAAAAATTCTCATTTTTCCTGGAATATATTCCATATATTCCACAGAAATATTTCCACTTAGTACTATTCTTTGAGTTATCAAACATAAAACTATTATACATAACATTGGGAATAAAACGTTGGAAAGGGTGAGTTCTAATTCTTAGTAGGGGTTGACGATTGGTTTATTAATAATTACATTATAATAACATGGTAACAAGGCTATGATAAGATGATATTAAAATTCTCAAGAAATTACCACTATATCAAATATAAAAAATTGAGTCATTCCATAAATAATAGAAGTTTCTAAGTTATAACTCATAAAGGAATAAAGTAAGATAATCCATGAGAGAATAACAATGACCTTGGAATATTTAAAAACATAAATATATAACATTCTGAAAATGAATAAATAGATATATTGTCACTAATTAAGTTAAGGATATGAAATATGGCCCTCAAATAAGCTTATGGACATATATCTAGAACTCACACAATCTTATAGACTTGAAAAATAAATCAATGTATAATCTTATTGTCATAATAACTAGGTCCACAGATGTTCTTATGGACCTAAAAACTAGGTCTGTACATAAAAATATTATAATGAAATCTTGTTCATTCAAAAATTACATATTTAATGAGTATTCAATATCTATGAAATTCATTTTAGGATCATATAATTTTGGTTCCTCCATTAATATAATCATAATCGATTATTATTCATTTAATGAAATTTTCAATCCTTCATTACAAATCATAGACCAAGTTAATGAAATGGGTTTCAAAAAAATTCTTATAATCGAAATCATAAACAATGTAATGAAATTATAAGAATGGTATCATTGGATCATATACCCAATAATAAAATTGTAACATAAAATGATGTCATCAAAGAATGAAAATCCCTTATAGTACATCTAGAGTAATATAACCTTTTCACTTTGAAATATAATCATCAAACTATTGATTTTATTAAATATTATAGAAAACATATTATTTTAAAATAGAATTATATTATTTTAATGGATAATTTTATTAATTTTTTATTTATGAGGATGATAAGAATTTTTCATGTCAGGTTTTTTAAAATAAATGTCCATTCAAATATTTGATAAAAATTCAAATAAAATTACATTAGAGAATGATATGAATATTCATTTAAAACCATATTTTATAAATTAAAACATGTCTGTAATTTGGATTAAGAAATCACTAAATAGATATAAAAACAATATTAAAATCAATTTTAGAGTTCATGGATATGGAAGAAAAATCGTTTTCCACCGAATAGAGAGATAATGTCAGATTTCCTACAAAATATTCTTTACAAAACATGAGTATTTCAATAGAGAATAAAGAAAAAAACATGTTATCCAAATAAATTTCAAAATTATATGAAAATTTATTTTAATTAAGAAATAATTATAAATATAATTATTTTAGCATAGGATTAAACATATATAAATTTACACGTTGACGATAATTTGAAATAAACCCTTAGTAACCACGTAACATTTGAATAATAAACCCCATGGAAGAAAAAATATTAGATTGATATTTATATCCCATAATTTTCTTGGCAGTCATACTGAAATAAATTCATGGGTAGTATATACGTCACATAAATGATATAAATTTTGAATATGTCTTGTATATCATATAAGTAAAAGTGAGATTAAAACCACTTTCTTCATGTTTGACATTCTTTAAAAGAACTCTGAACTCATTAATAATAAATTTATGTTTATTAGAATCATATTAAAAAATCATATACATACTTATAATAAAATATATATATTCTACTTATAGCAATTCCCCACCAATTATTTAATAAATATTTTTTAAAATTATCATTTCCATTTGTTAGGTGTTACATTTTTTATTAGACATTCAATTCGTTATAATGGATCATCATACAATTTTCATGGATCCATAATATATAGAATATTAATCCTAACATATGTAATATATTTATATATAAATTATAAAATTATATGTATATGTATATATATTTCAAAATGAATTATGTTGTCATGGATATGTAAGCTTGTACGTATGCATGAATGTTGTCTTCCTTTTTTGATTGACGGACCCAAAAAAATTAATTCATAATTCAAATTCAATTAATAATTATTATATCATATATAGTACATATAATCCTGAAACATGTCCTCATTAAAATCTATTTAAATCATAAATGAAAAAAAAATCACATCGCTCCATAGACGTGGTAGCCCATACATACGACCATGTGATATAATCATTTTTCAATCGATTGGAATGTAAGTAGGTAAATATGATATAAATAATCATAATAATTTAATAAATATTATATATATATATATATATGTATACACATAAAATCCATCCTAATAACCATATATTAATGATGGCGGTGAAAAATAAATTATATAACTATGTGGATATGGTAATCCATAAGTATAAATGAGTGATACATTCACTCCTCATATGATGGAAAAGATAGAGAATAACATATTATTAATAATCATAACAAAAATTCATTAATATTAGGATAATAATTATTTTATATTAATTTAATAATATATTTACATGCTTACTAATGTGAAACAAATTGAAAGAGGATGAGAAAGTTGATTACCTCTACTTCGGTAGGCCTAGTTCAGATGACATCTTAAGGAACCATTCGATGGTATTTCAAGAAAAAAATAAGCTATAATTCCTATATATGTAAATTTTGAATGAAAATAGTTATGTTTGGGTCTACAAATTTGGGTAAAAGATTATAAATAATAATATTTGGATCCTTCTTATAAATGAGGGGAGCGACACTCAATATATTTCATAATAGATTCAAATATAATAAATCTATTCTCCAAAATAATTTTTCATAATTGGATGAAATTTAATGAAAATGTAGTATTATTTTTAAATTACATGAACAAATGAAATTAACCTAGTTTTATGTTCTTATTTACACCATATCTATCAAATTAACACATTAGTTAACTAATTTTAAACAAAGTTGTGTTAACAACTTTTTCACTCGTAAAGATTTAATATCTTACAGAAAACATAAAAATGTCTATATAAATTGGAAAGGGATTATCTTTATGACTATATATCACCTTATCTTTCCAATTTATATATTTTAATAATTTTTATATAAATTAAAAAAATATTATATTCCAAATAATATCATTTTATACTAGTCAATTAATGTGATATTTAACATAACATTGTTGAAATGTAATTATAATCATAACCTTTGACATATCTATAATATTTTTATTTTCCTATAAAATTAGTTGAATAGAATAATTCATCCAATTTTTATAAATTTAATATTTTTACAATAATTTATTTTATATTTCTTCTAATTGTATATATTTTTTTCAGCATTGCATAATATTTTAGGGTAATTATATAATAAATAAAAATTAAAAAAATAATAATTTATAATTAATATATAAATATATTAATAATTTACATTTTTATGATAACATTACCCCTTTTTACCCTTATAATAAAATATTAGAGATATTAATGTCATGACAGTGGCATTTTTTACATTATCTTTAATTAAGAATAATATAAATGAAATAATCCAATAAATATGTTAAAATGTGCAAATATAATATATAATTGAATGAAAATTTCATAAATACACTCATATTATTTAATAACAGAAACATTTATAGATATTTAAGCCTTATTCCAGAGCTGAAACTATATTTCAACTACATTACATTTATATCGATGAATATTATTTACCAACATGGATATTAATTATGGAATGAACTAAAAGGGGCCTATATAAAAAATATAGACCTTCTAATTTAAAATATGGAATACATATCAGAAAAGAAATAAATTTCTAGAAGATACATAAATTAATTTAAGGGAAATCCACTGAATGCAACGGGAAACTAGTTTTTAGATTAATGGATTTTGGTGTAAAAATTATTTTTTAAAAGTTTCATTTGTAAAATTGATTCCAATGAACATAATTAGATTAGTAATAATATTATATAAATAAAATTTACACTTAATTATATTAAAATAAATAAAAAATCTGAAATATCAGGAAAAATAATTTTCTCTATTCACAGTAATTTTAATATTTTCGAAAAAAAATTATATAAATTTCAACCGAATAAATTTTAAATTTTTTTTAAATTATTTCAATATTATCCAATAAAAAATAAAAAAAATTATTAAAATTATTTAAATTATTTTCTGACAAAATGAAATTTTTGAATAAAACAATGTTTTGAATTATATTAGGACTATTATAAGATAATTACTTCTTATTTCATAAGAATTATTCAAAACAATTTTATCGATTCAGATATTTATATATATTTCATAATATAGTCATTCATGTCCATACCCACCTATCAAACATATATGTTATAATTTTTTTATTTAAATAACAGTCTATTTTGTTATCTTTAATATATGTGGTGCATGTCTTACACCCTATCAAACATAATGTTGTCATCTAAAATTTGCAGGAGTTGCATCCCCCACCCCAAAAATGAATTTAAAAAATTTATTTCACACAATTAGAACATATTATTCTTAAATAAAAGTTATATATTTGAAAAATAATTTTTCAAAACCACTCATCTTAAAAATGGATACTAATGATTCCTCAAAAAAGAGAGAAATGGAAATAAGAAGATGATATTGCATAAAAAAATACTAGATCTTCAGATGGGGAGCATTAATTGGATGATAAAATTTTAATAGGGTGGAGATAATTAATGGTAAAGGACTAATCAAGAGTGAGATAAAACATTGTCATACTAATGTTAATGACCATATAACCATCAATATATTATGGGTAAAAATAACACTGATTCATCATAAATGAAGGTAATTCTATAAAAATTAATTTTATGATTATTTACATAAATTTAGCGGATAAATTTTCAATAAATATATATAATATATAAAAAATTATTTTATTTCGTTTCAATTTCATATGTACAATTTCATCCATTGTTTGTACTTCAATAAATATCTTATTAGTATATAAATACATGAAATGAATATTCATGCTGAATTTTTTCCCTTAAGCACTAAATATAAATATTAATGGAAGAAAAGATTCATAAACTAATAAAATTTGAATTTTTAAACCTCTAAATATTTAACACAACCCAAATCATTATATAATGTTATAAAATAAGGATTAATATAATACATTACCCTCTAAAACATCATCAATAACAGCAAAAGTTAAAAAAATTATTCTATAAATAGATAAACTTAAGACTCCTCAAAAATATTTTTAACTGTGGTTGAAATCTGTATATTAGAATTATTTGATCTCATATGTAGAGACCCGAAGCTTGACGTACATGGACATTACATTACTTTTGCGGAATACATAGTATATAAAAAAACACACACACAAGGATCGTAATAGTTTAGTGTCTTTGGAAACTCAGAATATAATCTTCTAATCGTGGTGAAAGATCTTCAATATCTCCCATAAATATCTTCCTTTTTTTATACCTAAAACCTTTCTTTATATCCTGGGGAAAAGAAAACATAAAAGGGTGAGCTCAAATTCTCAGTAAGGGTAAACAAAATAAATATCAATCACATCATATACATAAGAAGATAGCTTTTGGAAATCTTAACCTGCAAAAGAGAGCATAATCTCATAACATGGGATAAATCATGGCAGTGAAATGTAATCACAATAATCATAACTTAAAACATTAAACTTTGTGGAATACACACATAATCATAGAGAATCATTTCTTGTTAGTCAAGACTCATTGCCAAGACTATCTTAGTGGACAAAGTCCCTTTCTGAATCGAGTCACCCTCGTTTTAGTCCTGTTTCACTGAACCGGTATAACCTACCGTTCCAGCCACGTCTATCTCATGAGATATAAAATCTTTACCCAATGCATTGGAGGGAGATATAGGTCCCACCCATCTCTTAATGATACCATTCTTATGTGTGCCCCAAAATCATAAATCATACCTCATAGCGTAACCCATGTAATAAAAATGGGATTCTTAAACAACATGACATCATAAAACAATTCATATAAGATAAAGGAATTCATAAAAATAATTCCATCACAACATAATCAAATCAATGTAATAATAGGGATAAAAACAGAACCATTTATTATCTTAGATGGAAAATAATTTTGATAAAACACTTGAACTCCATTCTTGAGGAAAATATCCTTTCTTCTTCAAAAACATTTTTTTCTTTCTTAACATGTCATACAAATTTAAACTAAAAGAAGTTGATTAAAAATAAACATGAATACTTGTAAAGGAAGCTTCTTGTAAATAATGTTTTAAAAATCCATTCATGCCGTATAAGTTAAAAAAAACATTCTTCTCATACTTTTGTCGGAAAAGTCAAAAAGTACCTCGTATGAAAAAAGACAAAAGATTCCTTTCATATCCTTTACTAAAAACTCACCGAAGGGAAAAAATAGATTTAAACAATTGTAGGTGGATGGAAATAATATTACATATTGATGAAACATGGATTTGGATGATAAAATACACCCCAGTAAATACTTACGAATAAACAATCTCGGATAAAAATGAGATTGTGATATTTCCCTTACCTTACGTCCAATTTGCTTCGTATGTGTCCAAACCTCCTGTATAATGATTTTAATAATGTCATTGACTTATTACAGAATCATATTCATTGTTATGATATCATATATGGTTCACTTATGACTTTATATCACCCATTCTTTTGTAAATTCCATGTTAAAGAAGCGTTTTGGGTAAAATCGTTTCATTTATCGTAGGTGTTTTGACATGTTGTTCTTGACATTATTATTACTTATATCATGATTTACTTACTTCCAGAATATAAAATATGATTTATATATCATATATATTCAGTATATATATATATATAATAGATATATAAATGAAATGAAAACACCGTTCATGGAGACCGTAGTCCGTACGTACGCATGAACGCTGTTTTCCTCTCTTTATTGTCTTGAATGGAAGTAAGTAGATGACATATATATATATATACAAAAATACAGTATCTTTATAATGTAATATATTTCATTATTATTTCTTATATATACTTTATAATCATTCTTAAATGGTTAACATGGAGAATTAATCTCATCGCGTCGTGGAGACGGTAGTCCGTACGTACGCACGAGCGATGATATCGTTCCCATGGTCGTGGAATTTTGTTTAAGTGTATTTATACTATTTCAGTATCAATATCACTTTATAATAATCATATATAGTTACTCATTAAACCACTATACCCATCCAATTAAGGTGGTGGTGGAAAATAGATTACACCACGGCGTGGAGACGGTATTCCGTACGTACGCACGCGCGGTGATTTCCTTTTTCCGTAGGATGGATAGAAGGTTAATTATAGTTTTTCATATTTATAATAACATATCAGTATGTAAGTAATACTGATGTTATTACTTTATCATGAAACAACTAAAGAAGAAGAAGTTGAAGAAGAAAGAAATTGAAAAGATCGGTAATGGATATTACCTCTTCTTTGAAACGCCTCTTTGAATCCTCCACTTAGGGAACTAAGATTGGTATTTGGAGAATACCAGGACCTCTAGGATTATTCTAGGGAAGTGGAGAAGGGATTTTTTCAGAGTTTGGCCGATCTTGAGTGCTCAAATTGGTGTGAGGAGAAGGGGAGGAGGTGTCCTTTTATAAGGGAGGAGAGGGGCACCTTAGGAATACCTCAAAATATTATTTTATATTAAAGTCAAAATAGGTTTATAATGGTTACAAAGGGTCTTATTTCGAAGCTAAAGTGGGGATGGGTCGAAATCCTATCAACCAATAGGATTTAGACATGTTTAGGGTATTATTTTAACCTTATCAATTAGATTTAACTCTAAGTTAAATAATTTATCTTTTACCGTGTCTTTTTGTTTTCTTTCACTATATGGTTAATACACTTACTATAACATGCCAAACGAACCCCAAATTGTTTATTATTAATATATATATCCTTATCTAAGTCATTTGGCCGATCCTTAGATTTTTAGGAATAAAATAACAATTAATAATATAATATTTGATTTAAAAACTATTTTGTGTCAATTTTGACACTATTTGATATATGATTTTTGTGAAAGTCATAACAGAATTATATGTTCGAGACAAGTTTATTAAATCAACACTAATATATCATAGTAACCTATAAAATTAGTTTAATTCATAAAAAGTCTTAAATTACATTTATTTTGGTATTTATAATATCAATTATGTCAATATTTCATTAATAAGATAATTACTGCATCATTATTGTGTCATAAATAAATTAACATATTTGAGATCTAAAAATTACAAATAAAATACCATTATGTAGGAAATCTTTTTAGATTTCTAATTAATATTTACAATCGAATTTATCTTATGTATAACCCTATATTAAAAATATTTTAGTAAATAAACTTTGATTTTAACTCTTTTAACTCTTCTTTGAATTAAATAATAATAAATGTCCTAATCTAATCCAAGTGGGCCTAAATGATAATATTTTACACTTAAGGTTGTTTTTGGTCGAGATACACTTGTCCAATAGGATTAGGACATGTGTTAGGGTAATATTAATATCATTTTTACCCTTAATTACCCTATTTACTTTTAACCGTGGTAAATAAAAGTAAAAAATTACTATTCACCAAAAATTATTTTCATCTCATTGAACCACATTTTACTTACTGACATCAACCCTGTATCTCGGATTTTTGAAATTCCATTCACAGAAGTGGTAAAATTATGCATTATGAAAAATTCAGTTTTTTAACTACCACTTAGTAGTTTCACTATTCATCAAAAATTGATGTTTTTCAGAACAATGCCAAAATTTCATCCTAAGCTATATTTCATATTCCGAATTCAAAAATAAAGTCTATTTTACCAAATTCATAACATAGAAGTTTCATTAATTAATTTTATAATTAAATCCCGCTGTTAAAACAAATAGCGTGTTTTTAAGAAAAAATATCTATCAAAAGATTGACACTTGATTATGTCTGGTTTAAATGTGAAATTACATTGTATTAAATTGTAAAAATATATTCTAAATATACTTTAAAACAACTCAAATTAATAATTTATCACTATTAATTATTTTTATTAAAAAAGTTGTTTTTAATTATAATTTAGTAATTTTCACTATTCATCATAATATGAAAGTTATCCGAAAAGTACCAAAATTTCACCTTAGGCTAAATTCGATACTCCAAATCCAAAAATGAAGTCCATTTTGAGAGCTGAAATTTCTAAAATTTTAAAAAGTGGTTATTACTATTCATAACGGCTAGTTTTAATAATATTTTAATAGCATATCGTTGTTTCGTGAAACTCAGTATTGCGTACTACACACGCTATCGAGGAAGGTTGCGATTGCGTGTAATGCAAGGCAAGTCAAGGATGTGTGTTGTGCAAGCTATTTTTTGTGTAGTGTACAACACAAGACATTAATAAAATTAAAAAGAATAGTTTTCATAAAATCTCGGCCTGTTACATTCTACCCCCCTTAAAATGAATTTCGCCCTCGAAATTCGTCGGGGTTATAAATAGTTTACTATTCGAAAGTTTCTTTAATAGAAACCCACATCGTAAAAAGGAATACCAAAACTTGGCTTTAAAAACTAAAGTATGAAATGTAACGATTACCCAAATAAACTGATCACGGGGTTTCCACATAGGTGAAAATATGGATATGGAAGAGAAATCTAACCATCATGTTCTGATAGAGAGTGGTAGAGAACATGGCTATGAAAAAGCCAGTAATCACAAATCCATAGATTTGTGATGATATAGGGTACCATCTGATTCATCAGGTATAAGATCACTAGGACAACATTTTTGGTTTTCAAGATCATTTCCCTAAAGTTTTAAATTTGCATTAGAATAAATACATACTTTATTTTGGTACAATCTCACTGTTGTTCGTGCCTTGAACAATTTCCACTTCATCTCTTAAATAAATGAAGTTGAATTTTTTATTTGTGAAGTGTTAGCAGATCATGTGATAGAATGACGGGTCATTCCATCTGTCTCAAACAAAAGGTTAGCAAAAATTATATACATAAGTCGATCTATAGTGAGATTAATCATATATGGTTCCTAAAATGGACTTATACTTCATATATCATACTGGTTAATATAATAAAACTAGTTTCTAATAAACAGGGACTTCCTGTAGGCCAGTGGTAGGCGATAAAGGCCAGTCGCACTTCGGTTGTGGGTTCGATTCCCACATCCTTGTCCGACGCGATGGGTTGTCGCCCGTCCTGCAGGTTGTCCTTTTTCTAAAACTATATTACTATAACATCCCATCAATAATATCGAGAAAAATTCTATCCTTAAACAATAATAACTTATGTCCATTCCAATATTTAGGCTTATACATAATACTGCAGTCCACTCTCATAACATAGTGAAAACGATTACCAGAGATTTAACACCATCATCGATCCCCATATATCATAAGATATGTTTTGTTGGTCACATTCCAAACATTCAAAGTCCTTAATCATGTATTCTCTTGAATACCTTAGTGAAAACATGAATGCAGTTAAAATTTAACACTTTCCACATACCAAAATCCTCAAAATTCTATATACTCAAACCATGATATCACTTAGTCCTTATATCAATCATGAGCTCATGAATACTGTTAAACATTTCGTTTTCTCGTTTTCCCTTCATTATACGCATATCATCTTATTTCCAAAAATATCTCAATTACTTTGAATACCATATTAGACCAATACATAAATATTCCAATACTTTATGATACAACATTATTTTGGAATCCCTTTACATAAACACTTAATCATTCCACGACATCGTTGTCATATTCAACATCGCCAATAGTGATCGCATGTGACTTCCCTTTGTCCTTTGCCTTCAGTGGTTGCTCATGTTGATCATCACTAACCCTTGGATTAGGGCATTTATTTGCATAATTCCCCATTTCCTTGCACTTGAAGCATTGAAGTGTTGGTGGTTCGTTCTCTACAGTGTTTGCTTTATTCACATCATTAGAAACCCTTTTTCCATTACTTCGACACTCAGCTGCTTGATGACCTTTTTTTCCACACTTAAAACATTTTCTAGTCCCTTTAAGACAATCCCCACCATGCTTCTTTCCACACTTTGTGCATAAGGAAACATTCATCTTCTTTTCACAATTATTCTGAGATTTCTCCTTGAACTCCATCTTTCGTTTCTTGTCAAAACCATGAGATGGATATGTAACACCAACTTCCATTTCTACCTTGATAGCACAACGCACAATTTCTTCATAGCTACTGAAGTCTCTTATAGCTAATTCCCTTCAAAGACATGGTTTTAAGCCACTGAAAAATCGATCAACTTTACTTTCAGGTTGGATGATAATGCCAGATGCATACCTTGCATGTCTTGTAAAATTCGCTTCGTATATACCAACAGATTCGTCATCCTTTTGCTTTAGTTCAAGAAACTCCTTCTCCATCTTTGTTCGAAGAATACGAGGGAAGTACTTACTGAAAAACAAGTTCTTGAACTCGTCCCATTCCATGGACTCAATTTCATCTCTTAGCCTCGTATTCTTGATAATATTCCACCATTGATCAGCTTCACCTTCCAAACGATATACTGCTAAGATGACTTTATCATGTTCAGAACATTGAAGAACTGAAAATATCTTTTCAGTGGTACTGATCCATTGTTCAGGAACAAGTGGATCGGAAGACCCACTGAAAGAAGGTGGACGTTGCCTCATGAAGGACTCCATAGAATACTGTTCCTTTCTCTGATCATTTGGAAGTCCAGTATGATTCATAGCTTGTGTAAGGATAGCAATAAGATTTTGCACTCCATCTCCCATAACATTTGTTTGTTCAGGAGGACAATCATTGCATTGTCCATTGCATTGATCAACACGGTTCCTTCGGGATCCAGCCATCATCTAAAACCCAAAAAGAATAGTGTTAGAGGAAAAAATCATAACAAAGGGGGAGTAACTTCAATATCTAACATCTTAGGTTTAATCTAATATCATTACCATAGTTCTAGGACTATATCCTATACATATATTTATCCTTAGGGACATCCCTAGACATACCTTATAAATATTTCAAGGGATCTCACTAACACTTTCGCATCCTAGTTTCCAAAGGTTGACTAAACCTTTCCACTGATACCAACTGTAGAGACCCGAAGCTTGACGTACATGGACATTACATTACTTTTGCGAAATACTTAGTACATAAACAAAACACACACACAAGAATCGTAATAGTTTAGTGTCTTTGGAAACTCGGAATATAATCTTCTAATCGTGGTGAAAGATCTTCAATATCTCCCATAAAGAGCTTCCTTTTTTATACCTAAAACCTTTCGTTATATCCTGGGGAAAAGAAAACATAAAAGGGTGAGCTCAAATGCTCAGTAAGGGTAAACAAAATAAATATCAATCACATCATATACATAAGAACATAGATTTTGGAAATCTTAACCTGCAAAAGAGAGCATAATCTCATAACATGGGATAAATCATGGCAGTGAAATGTAATCATAATAATCATAAATTAAAACATTAAACTTTGTGGCATACACACATAATCAGAGAGAATCATTTCTTGTTAGTCAAGACTCATTGCCAAGACTATCTTAGTGGACAAAGTCCCTTTCTGAACCGAGTCACCCTCGTTTCAGTCCTGTTTCACTGAACCGGTATAACCTACCGTTCCAGCCATGTCTATCTCATGAGATATAAAATCTTTACCCAATGCATTGGAGGGAGATATAGGTCCCACCCATCTCTTAATGATACCATTCTTATGTGTGCCACAAAATCATAAATCATACCTCATAGCGTAACCCATGTAATAAAAATGGGATTCTTAAACAACATGACATCATAAAACAATTCATATAAGATAAAGGAATTCATAAAAATAACTCCATCACAACATAATCAAATCAATGTAATAATAGGGATAAAAACAGAACCCTTTATTATCTTAGATGGAAAATAATTTTGATAAAACACTTGAACTCCATTCTTGAGTAAAATATCCTTTCTTCTTCAAAAACGTTTTTTTTTCTTTCTTAACATGTCATACAAATTTAAACTAAAAGAAGTTGATTAAAAATAAACATGAATACTTGTAATGGAAGCTTCTTGGAAATAATGTTTTAAAAATCCATTCATGCCGTATACATTAAAAAAAACATTCTTCTCGTACTTTTTTCGGAAAAGTCAAAAAGTACCTCGTACGAAAAACGACAAAAGATTCCTTTCATATCCTTTACTAAAAACTCACCGAAGGGTAAAAATGGATTTAAACAATGGTAGGTGGATGGAAATAATATTACATATTGATGAAACATGGATTTGGATGATAAAATACACCCCAGTAAATACTTATGAATAAACAATCTCGGATAAAAATGAGATTGTGATATTTCCCTTACCTTACGTCCGATTTTCTTTGTATGTGTCCGAACCTCCTGTATAATGATTTTAATAATGTCATTGACTTATTACAGAATCATATTCATTTTTATTATATCATATATGGTTCACTTATGACTTTATATCACCCGTTCTTTTGTAAATTCCATGTTAAAGAAGCGTTATGGGTAAAATCGTTTCATTTATCGTAGGTGTTTTGACATGTTGTTCTTGACATTATTATTACTTATATCATGATTTACTTACTTCCAGAATATAAAATATGATTTATATATCATATATATTCAGTATATATATATATAATAGATTGATAAATGAAATGAAAACACCGTTCATGGAGACGGTAGTCCGTACGTACGCATGAACGCTGTTTTCCTTTCCTTATTGTCTTGAATGGAAGTTAGTAGATGACATATATATATATATATACATAAATCCAGTAGCTTTATAATGTCATATATTTCATTATTATTTCTTATATATACATTATAATCATTCTTAAATGGTTAACATGGAGAATGAATCTCATCGCGTTGTGGAGACGGTAGTCCGTACGTACGCACAAGCGATGATATCGTTCCCATGGTCGTGGAATTTTGTTGAAGTGTATGTATACTATTTCAGTATCAATATCACTTTATAATAATCATATATAGTGACTCATTAAACCATTATACCCATCAAATTAAGGTGGTGGCAGAAAATAGATTACACCACGGCGTGGAGACGGTATTCTGTGCGTACGCATGTGCGGTGATTTCCTTTTTCCGTATGATGGATAGAAGGTTAATTAGAGTTGTTTAATATTTATAACAACATATAAGTATGTATGTAATACTGATGTTATTACTTTATCATGAAACAACTAAAGAAGAAAAAGTTGAAGAAAAAAGAAATTGAAAAGATCGGTAATGGATATTACCTCTTCTTTGAAACGCCTCTTTGAATCCTCCACTTAGGGAACTAAGATTGGTATTTGAAGAAGACCAGGACTTCTAGGATTATTCTAGGGAAGTGGAGAAGTGATTTTGGCAGATGTTGGCCGAGCTTGAGAGCTCAAATTGGTGTGAGGAGAAGGGGGAGGAGGTGTCCTTTTATAAGGGAGGAGAGGGGCACCTTAGGAATACCTCAAAATATTATTTTATATTAAAGTCAAAATTGGTTTATAATGGTTCCAAGGGGTCTTATTTCGAAGCTAAAGTGGGGATGGGTCGAAATACTATCAACCAATAGGATTTAGACAAGTTTAGGGTATTATTTTAACCTTATCAATTAGATTTAACTCTAAGTTAAATAATTTAACTTTTACCGTGTCTTTTTGTTTTCTTTCACTATATGGTTAATACACTTACTATAACATGCCAAACGAACCCCAAATTGTTTATTATTAATATATATATCCTTATCTAAGTCATTTTTCCGATCCTTAGATTTTTAGGAATAAAATAACAATTAATAATATAATATTTGATTTATAAACTATTTTGTGTCAATTTTGACACTATTTGATATTTGATTTTTGTGAAAGTCATAACAGAATTATATGTTCGAACCATGTTTATTAAATCAACACTAATATATCATAGTAACCTAGAAAATTATTTTAGTTCATAAAAAGTCTTAAATTACATTTATTTTGGTATTTAAAATATCAATTATGTCAATATTTCATTAATAAGATAATTACTGCATCATTTTTGTGTCATAAATAAATTAAATTATTTGATATCTAAAAATTACAAATAAAATACCATTATGTAGGAAATCTTTTTAGCTTTCTAATTAATATTTACAATCGAATTTATCTTATGTATAACCCTATATTAAAAATGTTTTAGTAAATACACTTTGATTTTAACTCTTTTAACTCTTCTTTGAATTAAATAATAATAAATGTCCTAATCTAATCCAAGTGGGCCTAAATGATAATATTTTACACTTAAGGTTGTTTTTGGTCGATATACACTTGCCCAATAGGATTAGGACATGTGTTAGGGTAATATTAATATCATTTTTACCCTTAATTACTCTATTTACTTTTAACCGTGGTAAATAAAAGTAAAATGTTACTATTCACCAAAAATTATTTTCATCTCATTGAACCACATTTTACTTACTGACATCAACCGTGTCTCTCGGATTTTTGAAATTCCATTCACAGAAGTGGTAAAATTAAGTTTTATGAAAAATTCAGTTTTTTAACTACCACTTAGTAGTTTTACTATTCATCAAAAATTGATGTTTTTCAGAACAATGCCAAAATTTCATCCTAAGCTATATTTCATATTACGAATTCAAAAATAAGTCTATTTTACCAAATTCATAACATATAAGTTGCATTAATTAATTTTATAATTAAATCCCGCTGTTAAAACAAATAGCGTGTTTTTAAGAAACAATATCTATCAAAAGATTGACACTTGATTATGTCTGGTTTAAATGTGAAATTACATTGTATTAAATTGTAAAAATATATTCTAAATATACTTTAAAACAACTCAAATTAATAATTTATCACTATTAATTATTTTGATTAAAAAAGTTGTTTCTAATTATAATTTAGTAATTTTCACTATTCATTAGAATATGAAAGTTATCCGAAAAGTACCAAAATTTCATCTTAGGCTAAATTCGATACTCCGAATCCAAAAATGAAGTCCATTTTGAGAGCTAAAATTTCTAAAATTTTAAAAAGTGGATATTAATATTCATAACGGCTAGTTTTAATAATATTTTAATAGCATATCGTTGTTTCGTGAAACTCAGTATTGCGTACTACACACGCTATCGAGGAAGGTTGCGATTGCGTGTAATACAAGGCAAGTCAAGGATGCGTGTTGTGCAAGCTCTTTTTGGTGTAGTGTACAACACAAGACATTAATAAAATTAAAAAGAATAGTTTTCATAAAATCTCGGGCTGTTACATCATATCCTTCCATGATCAACCTATCAATTAACATGACATGAATTTAATAACTTATAATGTATCATACAAAAATATATATACCTAGATCATATATTCACAAAAATATAATAATAATTTCTCAAATTAAAGGAACAATAAAAAAATAGTCTTTAAAAATATAATTCACCATTATTTTTTAATAAGATCCTGTTAAATAAAAAAAACATTTCCATTGGATGTTTAGGTTCATCCTTACACTGATATATTCATATATTGGAAATTCTATTTCTTTTTTCAAGAAATATTTAAGGAATCTTTGTAGAGAGTGGTAATAAATGCACATAATCACATACTATTTCACTAAAGGATAAATGTTTCATATGTGTAATTTATAAAAAAATCAAAATTGGATATCCAACTAAGTAGTAGAGGATAAAATGTCCAAAACTAGCATGATTCACTTTAGAAAATGTCATTTCATAAGATTTCCCTTTTTCCATCAACATAAGAAGTTGTTATGGCTTGTCATCCTTATTTTCCCTTGGATTAGAGAACGGATTCATATACTTCAAAAAATCCATGAGTTTATAGTACTAATATGTGGGTGATGTATTTACGGAGAACCCTCTCCATTCAATTCATTAACTGGCCCCATCACCTCACTCTGATGAATTTTTCTACATCTCTAGGTTTTACAAACTTATATATTGTCATATTACTTTTAAATATTTATCTTCTTTAAAAGTATGTAGAATGTATGTGGTTTCATACTTTTCTCTATTTTATGTCACATACCACTGGATCCACCATTAAATTCTATTGTCCTTTTATTATCATAAGAACTATGAGTGTTTATATCTTTAATGTCAACTTAAACTGAACATAAAATTAATTCATTCTAGATTTCAATGCCAATTATCTCTAATTCATTTATATGACATATTTTTAATGTAATATCCTAGTTTTTTCTGCGGAAGACTTTGTAATATTCTTAATGATATTCCAGTGCAGCGCTTTCAGACGGCGTGCGATTTCGAGCCCCGGGGTGGCCGGAATTAAATTTTCAGTGCATTCACACTAGAAACGCCAAATAAATGGGATAAATCCTAACCAGTGATCCGGATCAGATATCCGAGTGTACGAATGGTTCCGGAATGGGGTGTTTACCCTAGGAGCGACATAAAACTTGTCGGCGTGGGACTTTTGGACACCTCGCTCACTTTCGGAACGTGAAACGGATAAATTAATTAATTAATTTATTCATTTAATGGTTAAACTCCAATATCTCTTAAACGGTGGCTCTGATTTGAAAACTGAGGGCATCGTTCAGTTTGGAATGTGTCGTTTACCCTTTGAAAGGTATATGTTTTGCGGGAGCGGGCCGTCTTTGAAAAATGTCCCCCGGGGCGTTTTTGTAATTTGGAGGCTTTGGTCAATCAGTTTTATAACTTTTGAACAGGGTCTCGGATTAAAATTCTGAGACCTCTGCTGTGCTCGGTAGGTGGTGTTTACCCTAGTGGAGACCTAACCTCGACCACGTCGAGTGTTTCGGAGGTGGGTCTTTTTTCGTGGGTAATTAATAATAATTAATTAAAGTAATTTTTTTATTTTCTACTTAAACCAAACCCTCCCCTCTCCCTCATTTCCACCCCCTCACAAAACCCATCCTCCATCCTCTCCTCCTCCACTCTGGCGAGGCGCGCGGCCCCGTGGGGCCCGACCGCGACCCACGTAATGCGGGTCGCTGCGGGAAAAAGAGACCAGCCTTGACGGATGGTCAGTGGCGGCGGGCCGCGGCCAGCTGGCCGCAGCGGGCTGAACCGGACCCGCGTCTAGGCCGCGGACCGGCTGTGGGCAGACCGACCAGACCGGGCCAGTCCAGCCCAAGGGGGTTCCCCCTTTAAATTTACGACGCCCGTAGCTTTCTCTACGGACGTCCGTTTTGCACGCCGTCTGTGGCAGCGCGGAACTAACTCATAGGCGGACCTTTTGAGATGGTTTTGGGAATTTTTAATTCCCAAAACAAGGGTCCTAGGAGGGGCGATGCGTCATTAAGTGAATTGACCTTTTTCCGGGAATTCTAGTTTTGGACGGCGTGGATGCGCTGATGACCATTTTGAGCGCCGTCAGTGGCATTGGGAACCTGGCACCGAGGCGGAGCTTTCCAGGGTGGTTTCCGAAGTTGAGGCTGAAGTTGAGGCATGAGCCCCACGTGCCATCTTTTGAGTTGCGTGCAGCGTTTCACAACTTCTTCATCGGACGTGTGTTCGGGGCGTGCGAGCAGTCATTTCTGGATGTTTTTCTGAGGGGATTTCAATGGTGCAATCCACCCGCTCTAATTCGGCATGATGGTGCGGGCCCCACGAGGGTCGTTTCGGGAGTTGATGGTGATTTCTAGTTTTATCACCGGGTTACTGTTTTGGACAAATGATTAGTTGAACTTGTGTACTTTCTCAAGAGGATCGCAATGGTGTAATCCGCTCATTATGTTTCAGGACCGGATTGTGGGTCCCATGATGCACCGCTCGTGTGCGGTGCGCTGGAATGCACCATTTTCTCCGAATATCCATTTCACTCATGTGAGTAGTGCTTTTGACGTGTTATCTCGAGTGGATCGCATTGGTGCGATGCACCCGACTGTATTCGGGGCTGAAGCTCAGGATCACGGGACGTCGTCCCGGCGTGAGGCAATGCTGGCGACCTTTCCGTCGGATATCCGTTTGAGGCGAGTAAGTAGTCGATCTCACGTGTTTTTTCGCGAGGATTATAACGGTGTAATTTGTTCTGGAGAGCGGATCCTCATACGTGATCTTATTAAATGTGGATATATGAAAGTTGCCTCGGTGACAGTTCCTCTACCGTGTTCGTAGCGAACCCTTGGCATGTGATCTTGTGCACTCTTGGGAGAGTGATGTTGGTGGTTAAAGATATGTGGTTAGCTGTGCCCCAGTCGTTGACGCATCAAGTTGGAGATGTTACGTCATGCCCTCGCGTTGACTTTGGGTGTCGTGTGCACGATGGACCTTGGGATGAGAATGTGGTATACTCTGTGGGTGTACGGGAATGCTTGGAGGTACATGTGGTTGTTCGTACCTGAAATTTTTTTTCACCTGGTTGGGGTTTGACATGGGGCCACATGTCGTGTGAGCCCCACATGCGTGTCGTGCTCTTCTTCACGTACATTGACCTCTCGCAACGTATAGGGTCCCTCGATTCTCATTTGTTGACCAGCGGGGTTGAGTTTTTCCCCGGCTCTATGTTCGATGGTATAGATCCGCACGGTAGAGTGGTTTCCACTGGTCTTGTTCCGGAGTCAGATGGTTGCGTGATACCCACTCCGTGTTCGGTTGGCCAGTGTTGTATCATTTAGTAGGGATGAGCATAGCAGTTCCAGGATTACACACCAGTGGGGCTAGGCAGTGGGTCACCCGTGGACTTCTCTTAGGGTGTACCCTTCAGCGGGGCTGGGCAGTGGGTGACCCGTCGACTTCTCTTAGGGTCTACCCTCCAGCGGGGCTAGGCAGTGGGTCACCCATCGACTTCTCCGAGGGTATACCCTCCAGAAGAGACTGGGCAGTGGGTCACTCAATGACCTCCTAGGGTCTACCCTTCAGCAGGGCTGGGCAGTGGGTCGCCCATCGTCTAGTTACAGGTCTACCCTCCAGTAAGGCTGGGAAGTGGGTCACCTTTCGACTTATTACAGGTCTACCCTTTAGCGGGGCTGGGTAGTGGGTCGTGTGATGATGTATTAAGGTCTCCCCTCCAGCGGGGATGGGCAGTGGGTCACCTGATGATGTATTAGGGTTTACCCTCTAGCAGGGCTGGGCAGTGGGTCACCCGATATCTGGTTATGAATTACCCTCCAGCAAGGATGGGCAGCTGGACACCTGTTGGCATTCTAGGATCAGTCCTTTCTACTAGGCTAGTCTGTGGCTTTCCTCCGTGACTACCGGAGAGGGACCCTTGTTTGTACGGGTCAGTGACGTGATAGCTTTGACTTTGAGGAGACCTCTCGACTGCGGGGCAGTGAAAAGTTTTGGTTTGACTTAACCTGAAACTCTCAGGTACGAGGGGCGCTTCCCCCCACCGAGACGTGTCCTTGTGATGCGATCTAAAACCGTGCAGGAGAGTCAGCACCGCCGAAAGCGGATAGTGTCAAGGTGTTGTGGTTTGAGCCCCTTGACATGTAGTTTGTGGCAGACATGGGAGATGTTGGGCATTGATAATGGAGTTACATCTAGGACTGTTGGTTACTCACATTTCTTGGGCTGAGCTATGGGATGGAGATCCCCTTACGGTCTTGTTCGGTCTTCTTAACAGAGCATATGGATTTGTATATACCAAGTTCTGGTACCCACATCTTGGGTTTCGTTTCTCTCCTTCCATGAGAGGTGAAGACGCCTGGGGTATGACACGTGCTTTCCGCGTCAAGCTTCTCGTGGTTGGATGAGTCTACTCCCCTACTATAGGCAGCGAAATCTCAACGAAAAGTTCATCTTCTCACCATTCCTATATCCTTGTTTTAGGACGAGTCTTCTACTTTTCTCTTGTTGGGTTGAGTTGTTACTCTTTACTGTACCCTCGGTTGGACTCCTTTACTTTTCATGTTCTATCTACTGCTAACCCTTCGGTACCTCCTTGGTTTCTCCCTCGAGCCTTTCGGGTATCCTACTGAGTATTTTTATACTCACCCCGGCTTGGGCTTTTCCCGCACTTGGTGTTCCCTTGTAGACGACAAACAGGTTGGTCGTGACTTCAGTGGATCATCGGAGTTCGGGTTCTTCGACGGCATGTGGTGGTCGTTGTCGGGTTCCAGTTGGGGAACCCTTCCAGATATTTACTGTTGTTTTACCTGTTGTCGGGTTGTGGCACTTTTTTGTTCGGCGTATGTTTTCCCCTTTTCTTTTCATTTTATCCTCTACTTGTACTGTTTAGAGGCTGATGCACATTTGTGATATATATATAGTTGTTTCCCTTTTCTCTACGTGTATTTTCTTTTACTCTGCACTGAGTGTGCTGCGTGTGTGTGGGTACAGGTTCTTAGGCTAAGGAATCCCTGAGTTTTTGTGCCTTCGGCACTGGTCGCCAGCCCCTGGCCTATGGAGGCGGGATTGGAGTAGTTGCGGCCCGAGCCCAGGTAGGGTCAGGTCATGACATAGTGGTATCAGAGGTTGTTCGTTCCTTGTGGCGTTGTGTAGACATCCCTAAAAATGAATGGGATGGGATTTAGGGAAACAATGTTAACGTGTCTCGAGAGCGGCTCTGAGGCCAGGGAGTCCAGTGATGGTGCGGCGGCCGACATATCCATTCACCAGGACCCTGATAAACCGCTTGTCGACTCGGCATGCTGAGAAACTTGTTGCAGGGAAATTTGTTTGTGCATCCCATAGGACTGATTCTTGACTATCCTTTTTGAGTCAACACCCCATTTTTGTTGTTATTGGTATATACATATATGCTCATCTGACCGCGACACTCCTTGATAATATTCAGGATTTTTCCGCGAAGGAAGCCAACCAGGATACCAGATTTGGTTCGTGACGACGACCCTGTGAGCTACGAGGCCACAATCCAGGACCCATCATGTGAGCCCCTTTCTTCGGCTGAGCCGGTAGCAGCACCCCCACCTGTTGTGCAACAGACTATTTCAGCAGAGCAGGATGAGCTTGAGCGCAGGTTGAGCGTGCTCCATGAGTTCCAGCGGCAACGACCACTGAGGTTCAATGGTGAGACATACCCTCAGGCAGCAGAGGTTTGTCTAGAGACAATAGTTAGCCTTTTCAGGCTTGTGCAGATTCGGAAATATCAGAGAGTGGCTTTGGCAGCCAGCCTTTTTCGTGGATCAGCATGGCATTGGTGGAGTCTGGTGAATCAGTTTCTAGATGAGTCGTCACTTTCATGGGGAGACTTTCAGTTGTGGTTCCGTGAGGAGTTGTTCCCCTCCTTTTTTTGCTCCATTCGGATTCATGAGCTCCTGTAGTTTCAGCAGAGAGGGATGACGGTGGCCGAGTACGCGGCTAGTTTCACAGACCGTGCACACTTTTACCTGGACATGGTCTATGACGAAAACCTCTGAGCGCAGAAGTTTGAGCAGGGTATCCGCCAAGAGCTTTTTGTTGTCATAGTATCCTGGAGAATTTCCACATATTCCGGGGTGCTAGAGCAGGCACTGGTGACAATGAGCATCCTGTCATGTTCTGGAGTTGGCGGTGGCAGTTGGCACGTTGGATCTGAGACGTCTGTCACAGCTAGTGGGCGTCGGCAAGAAGAACCTCAACGTAGGTGTCTTCCTGATGACCAAACTCAGGGGTGTGGTCGTACACCACAGTGGCGCCGGATGGCACCAGTGCATCCCAAAGAGATTTGGTGCTATGCTTATGATGATCGAGGTCACCTGGCACGGGACTGCCCGACCAGGCATGCAGAGAGCTTCGGGCAGTCAGCAGGTGCACCACCACGATAGAGGCAGCATCGTGATCACAATAGTACCCAAAGAGGTGGTGCAGGAAAAGGAGCAGGAGGATCTGGTAGTGGGGTACATCTTTACGAGGTCTTCCCATCACCACTAGGCGGTCCACGTCAGGCTCCGAGAGCTGACAGTTGGGACCACGGATAGCCGCGATCTTTGGATTTCTACGATCCTGCAGAGCATGAGGTGATAAAGGTACACTCTACAACTCTTCTACCTTTTTGTGGTAGAGTTGGTAGACATTGTGTGTGAAATGCTTTCCTCCTTTCTCCTTGATTGAGGTGTTACCAGGGTGACGCAGGGTGTCGGGTGTAACCCTGTGATGGTAAGTTAAAAGGGTGTAATACCTTTTTTTCTCTAGTCGATGGTGTCGACTCCATCGCTCCCCGAGCATGTAAGAGAGCCTTGGTTGTGAGACGTCGACTGTGAAACTTTTCATAACCAGATATCCTTAGGTGTTTCACCATATGGATATTCTGAAGGAGGGAATCACCGGGCCTTATTCCAGGTGAGGGCGGTGATTTCGGTTGCAGCGTGCGACGTAGAGGTTTGGTTGGGGAGGTGAGCTACCCCAGAGGTCCTTCGGACCGTTTAAACCCGTGCAAAGGAATGGATAGGTTCCCTACCACCTTTCCCTAACCCCAAAGTATGGAGTGGGTGCGTGACATCGGAAAGGGCCAACCTCGCATGAACAGATCAATCCTTTGGTCTGTGTGCGGTGGCGCAGAGCTGTACGAGAGTTCTTCTGGGTACGGAAGAGGAAGGTGTGGGCTTAGTACCCTGTTTTTCTCCCTAGTTTTGCTTTTTGGGTACGAAAAACATGAAGTAGGGAATGATGTAAGAACACAGTATTTTCTTTGGAAGACTTTGGAATATTATTGATGATATTCCAGAGCAGCTCCTTCAGACGGCAATCGATTCCGGCCTTGGGGTGGCCAAAATTAAATTTTTAGTGTGTTCACACTAGAAACACCAAATAAATGGGATAACTTTTAAACAGTGATCCAGATCAGAGATCATAGTGTGTATGGGTCTGGAATGGGGTGTTTACCCTAGGGGCGACATAAAACTTGTCGGCGCGGGACGTTTGGACCCCTTTCTCGCTTCCGAAACGTGAAACAAATAAATTATTTATTTAATTTATTCGTTTAATGGTTAAACTCCATTATCTCTAAAATGGTGGCTCGGATAGGAAAAACGAGGGCACAGTTGAGTTCGGAATGTGCCGTTTACCCTTGGAGAGGTATAATTTTTGCGGTCTCGGGCCGTTTGTGAAAAATGGCCCCAGGGGCGTTTTCGTAATTTGGCGGATTTGGGCGTTCAGTTTTATAACTTTTGAATGGGGTCTCAGATTAAAATTATGAGACCTCCGTTGTGCTAGGGAGGTGGTGTTTATCCTAGGGGAGGCTTAACCTCAACCCCGTCGAGTTATTCGAAGGTGGGTATTTTTCGTGGGTAATTAATAAAAGTTAATTAAATTAATTTTTTTATTTTCTACTTAAACCAAACCCTTCCCTCTCCCTCATTTCCAACCCCCAAGAAAAACCCCACCTCCATCCCCTCCTCCTCCACTACGATGAGGTCCGCGGCCCCGTGCGGTGCGACCGCGACCCACGTAACGCGGGTCGCTGAGGGAAAAAGAGAAAGACTTTGAGAGATAGTCGGTGGCGGCGGGCTACGGCCAGCCAGCCGCACCGAACTGAACCGAACCCGCGGCTAGGCCGCGGGCCGGCTGGGGGCGGACTGGCCAGACCGGGCCGGTCCGGCCAAAGGGTGTTCCCCCATTAAATTTCTGACGCCCGTAGCTTTCGCTACGGACGTCCGTTTTGCGCGCTGTCTGCGGCGGGGCAGACCTGACGCAAAGGCGGACCTTTGGAGATGGTTTCGGGAATTATTAATTCCCAAAATGAGGGGCCTCGTAGGGTAGACGAGTCTTTTTGTGAATTGACATTTTTCCGGTAAATCTTGTTTTGGACGGCGCAGATGCGTCTGACATCTGTTTTGAGCGTCATTAGTGGAATTGGGACCCTGGCACCGAGGTGGAGCATTCCAGGGTGATTTCAGGCATTGAGGCTGAAGTTGAGGCGCGAGCCCCACATTCCATCTTTTGAGCTGTGTGCAGCGTTTCACGACATTTTCATCGGACGTCCGTTCGGGGCGTGCGAGCAGTCATTTCTAGATGTTTTTCCAAGGGTATTTCAATGGTTTAATCCTCCCTCGTTAATTCGGCACGATGATGTGGGCCCCACGAGGGCTATTTCGGGAGTTGATGGTGATTTCCATCATTATCACCAGGTGACCGTTTCAGACAAGTGTTTAGTTGAACTTCTGTACTATTTCGATAGAATCATAACTGTGAAATCTGTTCATTGTGTTTCGGGACAGGGTTGCGGGTCCCACAAAGCACCGCTCGTGTGCGGTGTGATGAAATGCACCTTTTTCTTCGGATATCCATTACACTCATGTGAGTAGTTCTTTTGACGTGTTATCCCAAGGTTATCGCATTGGTTCGACGCACCCGACTGTATTCGGGGTCAAGGCTCGGGATCACGGGACGTCGTTCGGGCATGAGGCAATGCTGGCGATTTTTCTGTCGGATATCCATTTGGGGCGAGTAAGTAGTCGATCTCGCATGTTTTTCCATGAGGATTACAACTGTGTAATTGTTTTTGGCAAACAGAGCCTCATAAGCGATCTTATTGATTGTGGAAATATGAAAGGTGCCCCGGCGACGGTTCCTCTACCATGTTCTTAGAGGACCCTTGGCATGTGATCGTCAGCACTCATGGGAGAGTGATGTTGGTGGTTAAAGAGATGTGGTTAGTTGTGCCGCAGTCGTTGAGGTGGAAAGCTGGAGATGTTACGTCACGCCCTCGCATTGACATTGGGTGTCGTGTGCACAATGGCCCTTGGGCTGAGAATGTGGTATAATCTGGGAGTATACGAGAATCCTTGGAGGTACATGTGGTTGTTCATACATGAAAATGTTTGTGCGCTTGGTTGGGGTTTGACTTGGGGCCACATGTCGTGTGAGCCCCATGTGCGTGTCATGCTCTGCTTCATTTACTTTGACCTCTCGTGACGTAGAGGGTCCCTCAGTTCTCATTTGTTGACCAGCGGGGTTGAGATTTTCCCCTAGCTCTGTGTTCTATTGTTTAGATCAGCAGGGTTGAGTGGTTTCCCCTGGTCTTGTTCCAGAGTCAGATGGTTGCGCAATACCCACTCTGTGTTCGGTTGGCCAGTGTTGTATCATTCAGCAGGGATGGCCAAAGCAGTTCCAGGTTTACCCTCTAGCGGGGCCTGGCAGTGGGTTACCCGTCGACTTCACCAAGGGTTTACCCTCGAGCGGGGCTGGGAAGTGGGTCAACCGTCAACTTCTCCTAGGGTCTACCCTCCAGCGGGGCTGGGCAGTGGGTCACCCGTCGACTTCTTCTAGGGTCTACCATCCAGCAGAGACTAGGCAGTGGGTCACCCGACGACTTCCTAGGGTCTACCCTCCAGCAGGGCTGGATAGTGGGTCACCCGTCTTCTAGTTCCAGGTCTACCCTCCAGTAAGGATGGGCAGTGGGTCTCCTGTCGACTAATTCCAGGTCTACCCTCCAGCGGGGCTGGGCAGTGGGTTGCCTGATGATGTATTAAGGTCTACCCTCTAGAGGTGCTGGGCAGTGGGTTGCCTAATGAGGTATTAGGTTTTTCCCTCTAGCAGGGTTGGGCAGTGGGTCACCCGATATATGGTTACAAATTACCCTCCAGTAGGGCTGGGCAATGGGACATCTGTTGGCATTCAAGGCTCAGTCCATTCTACTAGGCTAGTCTGTGGCATTACTCCATGACTACCGGAGCGGGACCATTGTTTGTACGGGTTAGTGAAGCGATGGCTTTTACTTTGAGGAGACCTCTCGACTGCGGGGCAATGACGAGGTGTGGTTTGAATTAACCCAAAACTCTCATGTATGAGGGGAGCTTCCCCCCCCCCCCCACCGAGACGTGTCCTTGTGACGCAACCTAAAACCATGTTGGCGAGTCAGCGCCTCCCAAAGAGGATAGTGTCTAGGTGCGGTGGTTTGAGCCCCTTGACTTGTATTTCAGGGAAGACGTGCGGGATGCTGGGCATCGATGATGGTGTTACATTTGGGACTGTTGGCGACTCACATTTCTTGGGCAGGGCTACGGGATGGAGATCCCATTACGGTCTTGTTCGGGCTTCTTGATAGAGCAAGTGGATTTGTATATACCATGTTCTGGTACCCACTTCTTTTGTTTGGTTATTCTCCTCCCAGGAGAGGCGAAGACGCAGGGGGTATGCCACGTGCTTTCCGCGTCTAGATTCTCATGGTTAGATGAATCTAATCCCCTTCTATAGGCAGTGAACGCTCGATGAGAAGTGTATCTTCTCACCGTTCCTAGCTATTTGTGTTAGGATGAGTATTCTACCTTTCTCTTTTTTGGTTGAGCTGTTACTCATTACCGCACCCTCGATTGGACTCCTCTACTTTTCATGTTCGCTCTACTTCTCACCCTTCGATACCTCCTTGCTTTCTCCCTCGAGACTTCGAGGTGTCCTACTGAGTATTTTTATACTGAACCCTTCTTGGGCTTTTCCCGCACTTGGTGTGCCATTGCAGACGACGAACATGTTGGTCGTGACTTCAGTAGAGCATCAGAGTTCTGGATCTTGGACCGCATGCGGTGGTCATTGTCGGGTTCCATGTGGGGAACCCTTCCAGCTGTTTACTGTTGTTTTACCTGTTTCCAGGTTGTGGAACTTTTTGGATGGGCATGTGTTTTCCCCATTTTCTTTTCAGTTTATCCTCTACATGTACTTTTTAGAGGTCTATGCACATTTGTGATATATATATATATATAACAGTTGCCCTTTTCTTTACTTGTCTTTTCTTTTACTCTACACTGAGTGTGCTGCGTGTGTGTGGGTACAGGTTCTTAGGCTAATGCCTCCCCGAGTTGTTTTGCCTTCAGCGCTGGTCGCTAGCCCCTGGCCTATAGAGGCGGGCTTGGGGTAGTTGCGGCCCGAGCCTGGGTAGGGTCGAGTCATGACATTTAAACTACTTAATGATCGATCATTTTTTTCTTTTAGAATAGATGAAAAAACTATATGCATGACTCATAATTCCTATAACAGATTTCCCTTGTGTTCTAATGGATTCATAATTCTTCTTATTATCCTTAAGAAATTACATCTCTTTTTATATTCATATAATATAAGTGAATTATTTATTTAAAATATTCATCTTCAAATCATACCAAAAAAGTATTTAATTTCCTCATCTTATAATGTATTATAAATTATATTCCACTATTGATATAATTTTCTAATTCATGAAAAGATCTTGGAAAAATATTTAATTATTCCATAAATGAATAATGTAGCATATATTTTCCCTTATATGTGAATATATCTCAACAACCAGTGAATTAGAATATCTAAATAAGCAGAGATTATGATTTCACAAAAAATATTCAATATAATCATTCTCCATCAATTGTGCATTCAGATGTTCAACGTGATCATTATTGTTGATCGTATCGTGAGAGTGTTGGGTGTACAAAGTCAAAAAAAATTCATCACATATCCAAAACCATTTGGATACTCATGAGGAAACTCATTAAATTGGTCATCATATTAATTTTTCACACTATTCATTGATGTTATTTTCATTTACCAAAACGAAAAGTAGAGTGTTAGAATTAATATTCATAGTTAAAAATAATATATTAGTAAAAAATAATTCAATGTATGTATAAATATAGGGACTTAATTTGTAATCTATCACATCTAAGGTTTAAACCAGGCCATCCTAGGATAAAATATATTCAAATTAATTATATTTTTTATATGTAAAATGTGATTCAACATAAGAATATCCCCCAAGATTAACAAAATATGTATGCAATTTGGGTACACACACAATGAACTAGAATAAAAGAAGGGATATTCTGAACCAATTGTCTTCTATGTTGTTACCTTAGATTAGTTTATGAAAAAATATGTCCACATATAATATCTATACATGGATGTATTTATAAAAATAAAACATAATCACTACCATAAAAAATTAGTTTGTTATCCAGAATTTATAACTCTCCCCATGGTTTTCACATGGTTCTCTAATGATAATATCTAATGATTAAATAACTACTAATATAAAAAAAACTATAGAATCCCATAGTTTTTATACATAAATATTACAATATTTAATATGAACAAATATTATATAAAACTATAATCCATGCAATTCATATAAATTATTATTTTCTTTTGAGAGTAGATACAAAATCACTTCACATCTTGATATATCATAAATTTATCCGACGATGATCATTCTACATTGTACCCTTCTTGAATAATTTCTACTAAAACACATTTTTTAAACATGAGAAATAAAATATATGATTGGGTGAGTGGAGATTGTAACACCCCATTATTTTATTGTAGCTTATATCTTAAATGTAATTCAATAACATGTGTTACACGCAACACCAGGTTCGAGCACACCACGACATACCAAACTAGCCGTTCAGAAGAGGTTATAAACAATATTAACTGAATTTTGAATTTTATATACTAAATGTAATTTTAGAATCAATATTAGGTCTTTCTTAGACATAATATAAGAACAAATCCATTTTTTAGATAAAAGAAGTATTTTTAAAAAATGCAATATTATCGCCTTTTAATGGAGAACCATATTTGAATCAAATATTTGAATATTTTATATATAAAATTGAGTAAAATTAAATTCTTCATTAGAATCTAGAAAAGAAAATATAGTCAGGATAATTTTTTTTTACTTTTCGGATAACTTTCAAATTTTGTTGAATATTAAAAAATACTATGTTTTCATTGAAAATAAATTTTTAAATCGAAATAATTTATAGTGATAAACTATGAATTTGAATAGTTTTGAATTATAATTATATTATATTTTTATCATTTAATACAATGTACGTAATTATAAGTAATTTCACACGGAAATTTGACATAAACACATGTCAATCTTTTGATTGTTCTTACTTTTTAAAAACCCGATTTTTAGTTTGGACAATGGGAATTAATTTTAAATTAATTAATGCAAAAATTATGAATAAAATTTGTTAAAATAGATTTCATTTTTGAATTTGGAATATCAAAATTATCTTCGAGTGATGTTTTGAAATTTATCGGAAAACATTCAATTTTTTATTATTAGTGAAAAACACTTTGTTATTGTTTAAAAATTAATTTTTATTTAAATAATTATATATATTGTTTAAATGTATTTTAAGTCCAAATAGATATATAATACCTATATACATTCAATGTAATTTATTAAAATGATTTTTTAGTAAAATTTGATGTATAAATTTTTATTGAACTTTTTACTGTCTTTTACCCACCATCTAGGAGCATTTACAAATTTTCATAAAACATAATTTTACAGCTTCTATGAGTTGAATTTAAAAAATCTAATAGACACAGTTGATATCATTAAGTATAATGCGGTTCAATAAGATGGAAATAATTTTTTGTGAATAGTAACTTTTGAATTTTATTTACGACAGTTAAAAGTAAATAGTGTAATTAAAAGTTAAAATGATATTATAATTATCTTAAAACATGTCATAATTATATTAGATATGTGTATTTTGGAAAAAAGAACCATAGGACTAAAATATGATCCTTTAGGTCCACATGGATTAGATTAAGACATTTATTTTTATTTTATTTAAAGATGAGTTAAAAGTGTAAAATTCAATGTCTAATAACTAGACCATTTTTAATATAGGGTCACACATAATAAAAATTCGACTATAAATACTCATTAGAAATAAAAAAAATATTTCTTATATAATGGTATTTTATTAATTATTTTTTGACATTAAATAGTTTAATGTATTTATGACACAATGATGATGCAGTAATTACCATATTAATGAAAGAATCAAATAAATGGTATTATAAATATTAAAATAAATATAATTTCAATGTTTTTATGACATCCACAAATTTTATAGATGAATATGACATGTTATAGTAGATTAAAAGTATTTTTTTTGAAAAAATTTTGTTATGATTATTTTCACAAAAACAAAATCCTAAATAGTGTAAATATTGATATAATTGAGTTTTTAAAACAAATATTATATTATTAAATTATATAATATTCATAAAAATATAGGGTTAGTCCAAAAGGAATAAATAATATAATATATGTCATTAATTAACCACTTTAGGTTGTCTTTGAATTTTAGAGTATGTTCATTAACCATATATTGTAAGAATAGAAGAAGACACATTAAAAGATAAACTATTTAACTAATAGTTAAATAGTAAAGATAAGGTAAATATGGTGAGATAAACCTATATAAAACCTATTGGTTGAGTGGTTTTCGGCCCATCCCCACCTTATTTTTGAAATACATCATTATAGAGCCATTAGAAACTGAAAATGATTTTATTATAAAATCATATTTCAATCTTTTCCTAAAATGACCCTCACCCATCTTATAAAAGGGTACATCCCATTCCCTCAAATTCTCAACTCCAAATCCTTTTGACCAGGACATCCCTGGCCCAAATCTCCTCCCAAAATCCCTCAATTCAACCTATATGTCTTCACCTTGATCCGAAATGCAACCTATGGAGCCCTTTTGTTCAAATAAAAATGAAACAACCAATGAATTTGTAATTATTTTATCACCTCTTTAAAAGTCCTTTTCTTCATAGAATTTTTTTTATTTACATACAAAAATAATAATTAAATTACCTTCTACATTTTGTGATGTTATTATAGATATGGTACTATTATATTCATTATTTTATCCATCTTATGAATGATAATGTCACCATGCATGTGTATGTACGTCTTATCGTCTCAATGTTGTGGTGTAATTTGTTATTCAACACTATGTTATTTGGATGGATATAATGATGAGTAATATGTATATAAATAATGAAAATAAGATGCTACTATCTATGTACAATTAATATACCATCCAATTCCACACCTTTTAATCATTAAGTAAATGATATGATCTCTTGTTTGTACGTATGGATTACCGTCTCCACGACGAGATGAGATTAATTTCCACTTTCACCAATCAATGATAATTAAATATATATATATTATTAATAAGTATGTTATATATGACATAATAATGATACTAGATATATATATATATATATTTGTATATTTATTTACATACATATATCTTATTCAATTACTTTTGTTCAATATGATATGAAAATAGAGACAACGTTTATGCGTACGAACGACAAACCATCTCCATTAATGGGGTTTTCCATTTCATATATCTATATATTATACATATTTATATTCTATATATAAATAATGTTTTATATTCTAAAAGTATTTATATATTGATTTAAATGACACGATCAAAAATAGCAAGTTAAAAAAAGTATGAGAAAAAAATGTGATTATTAACCGGAATGTTAATTTAACATGGTTATTATTATTGAATATATAGTATAATGTCCTAAATGAATCACGTATTAAAAAAATGTGAATATGTTTCTGGTATAATTTAATAACATACTATGGTCATTATACATGAGGTTAAACGTACCCCGGACCAAAGAAAAGTGTAAGGTAAGGGTTAAATCCTTAATCTCATTATTATCTATGATTGTTTATGTGCAAGTATTTCCTGGGACCTATTTATTATCCATTTCTTTGTTTCATAAATTTTTTTTTAAATTGATTCTTTTAAATATCTCTTTAACTAAAACAACATTTTAAATGTTTTATGTATATATTCTTATAAATATTTCTCATTAATGTCCATGTTTTCAAAATGTTTTTAAGTATTTATTTATATGGACATGATTGTTTTACAATGTGTATTCCATTCAAAAATTTCATAGTGGTATGTGACTCTTTGATTTAAAAATATATTTAAATGACTTACTTTATAATCGGGTAGCTTTTAAATGAATTCAAAAAAAGGTATATTCCTCTCAAAGAGTTTTACTGATCATTATCAACTATGTCAACACCCATTACTGGATATTAGTCTTGATTGAGGATTATTTATTATAATACAATATTCCATATTGTATTTAATGAGTTACGATATTTTTTAATATGATAGTTCTATTTTTTTCCATTCAGGTTTTATGGTCAATGTGTTGACATTTCTTATTCTAGATTTAACTCTAATGTTTATGTTATGTTTTAACAATTTCATATAATGTATGCAGTGGACAAAGTAAGTGAAGGTTGGAGCATGCATTTGTTCCTCGATGCATTGGTAGGTATCATGAGACAAACTAGTGTCTTGGCATAAGGCCTTAACAAAAATTATCATTGTAGTCTTGGCATGAGGCCTTGACTATGTGGTAATGATGTTCGGTGTTAGGCATACCTTAATTATGAAATTATTTATTACATGTGATTATTAGACTATTAGAATATCCATGTGCATGTTTATATGGTGATGTTTGATTTTTTTTTGACATATTATGTTCAAGGTTATGTTTAAAAAGTCTGTTGTTTTTATTTCACATGTTGTCTTAAAAGTTTATAGCTTCTGATAAATTATTTAACCATACTGGGTATCCGAGCTCTCCCCTTTCTTATATTTTATTTTCCCATGATTACAGGAAGTTTTGTTTTTTATTTTTATGCAGGGTGAAGCTAATAGAAATAATGAAATTCTTAAAGAACTTTCTATGTTGTATTTTATGTTTCAAATAATAATATAAAGTTGATGTATGTAATATATTTTCCAAAACTACTAAACGGATCGGTCGTGTGGGATTTGATCCATTGTGATCATGACAAAGTTATATAATAATGCACTACCTTTGGGGAATTGGGGTCGGGGCATTACCATTATTATTAGAGGAAGATTAATACAAACCTTGAATAGTATATTTAGATAAACTCCAATTAGTGCACATTACACTAAGATATACATTGTGGATTAGTATGGAAAAACACCCTAGAATTTTGGTAATGTAGAGATTTTTTGTATTTTCCATGTAATACATCTTTTTCACGATACGAGCAGTAGAGGTGGCTCTGGAACAAATGTACCTAGGAGTGAAAACTATGACAAGGAGTTTCAGGCTTGACTAGGGTTGTCTTGTTACATGAAAATGAGCCTTGCTGCACTCTTGGTTATGACACTCTCGAGGATATGCTTAGTATAATTCACATTTAATTGACAACCCATTATTAAAAATTTATGATTTTATACATCCTCAAACAATACATTTTTTTATGATTATGGATTATATCCATAAACAGATCAATTTATGTTATGTGTTTTAAAAGTTTAGAATTTTTTGTATTGTGATTCATAAACCAACCAAGTTTATGCCATTATTTTGAAATGGTGCCCAGTAGAAGGAATGAGAACTCCAACAATATGCATGATCCTATGATTAAGAAGGATAATAACATTCCAGGTATTATGCCAACATTAAGAAGGGAAATAGTCTCCAACATATTCCTATTACATGAAGAAAAAGTATCATGTATAAATAAGATAAGTAATGAATTCTATGACCCCTATGGATTATAAAGGAAGCAAGAGAAAAAAAAAGTATGGACAAGAGAAAAATGGATAACTAGAAGAGGGGAAATAAGGAGGTTTCCATATGTGATAATTGTGGAATGAATCACCATGGTAAATGATTGAATGGAATGAGTGTTTGTTTTAAGTTTGTAGAAAAAGGACACCAATTACATGATTTCAAGGGTAAGTGAAAAGTGTCAAAGGCACAATGCTTCATCTTCCAGGAGTTGGAACACTATGCTAATCAATGTAAAACTTATCATAGTATTCCTCAAATGGTGCTATTAGATAATAGTCATGTTATGATACTACAACAAATGAAGAGGAATGAACAATGTTCTTATGTTGTTATTATAGAATTATTTCATTTGATTAATGTATCAATTATGCATTGTTTATAATAATTATAGAGTATATAAGGATTTTACTACAATACATTATAAATAAGGATTTTAAATTGTGTTGAACCAAGAAAAGTGACTTAGTTGAAGGATATTATTTTTGGAAAATATATTGTTGAGAGAAAGATAAACCATAATATGGTTCTATTACTGAGGTAGTAATTTTGGAATTTTATATTATTGATTTTGATAAATTATATTGGTTATTATTGACTACCTTGAAAATGATAAATGATTCGTATATTCCATCATTGTTGGAGTTTACGACATTTTACTATATATAATGACTATATCCAGTATTATAAACGGAATAAGGGAGCATGGATGTAATCGATGAGGTTTTATGGTAATTCATGGTGTTACCATGTTTTAAAATAATACATGATGAATTTATTCACATGTTATTACATAGAAAAAAATATCTTCATTATGATTACCTTCCTTATAAATTTTGTATCGTGAGTTTGGAAAGAAGTAATTTGGGTAAGAATAAAGGATTGAATGGATTAAATTTGACATTGGATAATATTATTAAGGTTGAATATTTTCTTAAGAATATTTTTGGATTGTTATAAAAAAACAAACTAGAGGTCGGGCGACAACCTGTTGTGTCCGTCAGGGCCGTGAGACTTTAACCCGTAACCAAATGGTGACAAGGGTGCATCACCTACCACTAGCCTACGCGATGTCATAGTTTTTATAATGTTTTTTTTAAATGGTCTGACATATAAATTATAAATTATTTTCTTTGGAAACCTATATGATTATGATAAATAGAATATTATTCCATTCTATTTTATTTTGGAGTAAAAGATGAGTTTGTCGTGGGAATTAATTGAAGGATGAAACTCTACTTGTGATGTTTTTATATATATTTTTTCCTCTTATTATATCAATAAATTAATTCTTAATCATTAGGGAAGGGATCTGAAAAAAAATGTGTTATCCTAATACCTTATGTTTTGTTGAACCGATGATATTTTACATCATCTTAGATTGGTGGCTTTGAGACCCTCAAATTTACAATTTTTTTGATCGATGACCTCAATCACTCAATGTAAATACTTAATTTTTTCCTCCAATTATGTGTCTCTAATTTCTACCAAAGTTCTCATAATAAATATCATAATTTGGTGGTGACTTTCTCATTTCCATTTCCCTATTATTAAGACTAAATTTTATTAACCCAATATCCGATGTGGGTTTTACACAATGATATTTTTCAATTTTTAACCTATTATTTTTAAAGAAAAATTTCCAATTTCAACGATTAAATTTATTGAATTAGGGGATAATGTACCACCCCATGATTTCATTGTAGGTTATATCTACAAAGTAATTCAATAACAAGCACTATATGCAACACCGATTTCAAGCACACCACGACTTACCAAACTAGCCATTTAAAAGGGGTTATGAATAGTATTAAATAAATTTTAGATTTTATATACTCTATATAATTTTAGAAGCCATATTATGTGTTTCATAGATATAATATAATTACAAGTTCATCTTTTCAGATAAATGAAGTATTGTTCAACAAATGAAATTTTACTACCTTTTAAAGGGGAACTCTTTTTAAACACAATATTTGACACTTTTATATTTTCAATTGAGTAAAATTAAATTCATATTTAGAAGAGGGACATAAAAATATAGTATGGATAAATGTTTGTTGCTTTTCTGATAAATATTATATTTTGATGAATAATTAAAATATTATGTTTCAATTGAAAACAAATTTTTTAACCGAAATAATTTATAGTGTTAAATTATGTATTGAATGGTTTTAAATTATAATTATATTATATATTTTATCATTTAATAAAATTTAGGTATTTATTAGTAAGTTCAGCTTTATATTTGAGATAAACACGTGTAAATCTTTCGACAGTTTTTACTTTTTAAAAACCCACTTTTTGTTTTTGACAATGGGAATTAATTGTAAATTAATTGATGAAACATATATATTTTTAATTTTTTAAAATATAATTCATTTTATAATTAATAATATAAATATTATCAAAGGGATAATTTTTGGTATTTTTTATAAAAACAATCAATTTGTGATGAATTGTGAAAAACACTACGGTATTGTTTAAAACTGACTTTTTATTTAAGTAATTATTTATTTTATTCAAATTAATTTTAAGTCAAAATTTATATATAATACCTATATAATTTCAATTAAATTCATTGGTTTCATTTTATAAGAAAATTAGATGTATAAAATTTTTATTGAATTTTTTTAAAGTCTTTTATCCACATTCTAGATGCATTTGCAAATTTGTATAAAATGTAATTTCACCGCTTCTGTCAGTAGAATTTGAAAATTATGAGAGACACAGTTGATATCATTATGTATAATGTGTTTCAATAAAGGGAAAAATATTTTTTGGTGAATGGTAACTTTTGATTTTTATTTACCATGGTTAAATGTAAATATTGTAATTATTGGTACAAATTATTTTATAATTACATTTACACATGTCCTAATTCTATTTGGTAAGTTTATTTCGACCAAAAACAAATATAGAAATATAATATGATCCTTTAGGTTCACATGGATTAGATTGGGAAATTTATTATTATTTTATTTAAAGAATATTTAAAAATGATAAATTCAATGTTTAATAACTAAACCATTTTTAATATAGGGTCACACATAAGATAAATTCAACTATAAATATTAATTAGAAAGATAATAAGATATCCTACATAATGGTATTTTATTTATAATTTTTAAACATTAAATAAGTAATTTTATTAAGGAAATAATGATGATTCAGTAATTACATTATAAATGAAAGAATCAAATAAATGGTAGTATAAATATTAATATTAATATAATTTCAATGTGTTTTTCCATACAATAACTTTATAGGTGAATATGACAGGTTATGCTTGATTCAATTTATCATTATTGAATTAATCATGTTGTGATTACTTTCACAAAAACCAAATACTAAATAGTGTCAAAATTGATATAAATGAGTTTTTAAAACAAATATTATATTATTAAATTATATAATTTTTTTAAAGATATATGGTTAGGCCAATGGGTTTAAATAATATTATATATGTCATTAATGAACCAATTGAGGTTCTCTTGGATGTTTAGAGTCAATTTATTAACCCTATAGTGTAATAATACAAGAAGACATGGTAAAAGATAAATTATTTAACTAAGAGTTAAATCTAAATGTTAATTTTCATATGGTGACATAAGCCTTTCTAAAACCTATTGGTTGAGTGGTTGTCAACCCTTCCCCACCTTATCCTAGAAATAAATCATTTTGGAGCTATTAGAAACCGAAAATGAATTTATTATTAAAAAATATTTCACGCAATTCCAAAAGTGACCCTCAACCCTCTTATAAAAGGGTACTTCCCCTTCTATAAACATCACAACTCCAATGCCATTTGTTGTCGCGACCCAACCCTAGCCGGGCTCGGGCCGCAACTACCCCAAGCCCGCCACCATAGGCCAGGGGATAGAAACCAACGCCCAAGGCACAACAACTTGGGGATGCCTTTACTTATGTACCTGTACACATGCACGCAACACACTCAATGCAACAGTGCAGAGTAAAAGAAAAGACATGTAATGAAAAGGGCAACTGCTATATATACCACAAATGTGAATCGACCTCTAAGTAGTACATGTATTGTGCTGAAAAGGAAAAAGGGGCAAAACATGTGCCCAACCAGAGAAAGGTGTCACAACCCGGCAACACGTAAACTAAAAGAATTAGCTAATGGGTCTCCCACCTGGAACCCGGCTACGACCACCACACGCAATCCCCGCTCCTGAAATCCTAAGCTCCTATGAAGTCACGACCAACCTGTCTATCGTCTGCAAGGGCACACCAAGTGTGGGAATGTCCATGCAAGGGTGAGTATAAAAATACTCTGTAGGATTCCCCGAAGGCTCAAGGGAGCAACAATGGAGGTACAAAATGGTGAGCAGTAGATCGAACAGGGAAAATCAAAGGAGTACAACAGGGATTCCAGCTCAACCCAACAAGAGGAAATAAGGTAGACTCGTCCAGGCACAAGGAGATGGAAATGGTGAGAAGATGAAATTCCCTTCGAGGCTTCGCTACCTATAGCAGGAGAGTAGACTCGTCCAACCACGAGAACCTAGACACGGAATGCACGTGGCATACCCCACGCGTCTTCGCCTCTCCTGTAAAGAGAGTAACCAATGCCATGAAGTGGGTACAAGAAACAAGTTATATACATATTTGTATGCTCAACAAGAAACCCAAACATGATCATAAGGGTATCTCCATCCCGTAGCTCAGCCCAAGATAAAGTGAGTCACCAACAGTCCTAGAGGTAACACCATCGATGCCCAGCATCCCGCACGTCTACCCTGAACTACAATTCAAGGGCTCAATCACCGAACTTTGACACTATCCTCTTTGGGAGTCACTGACTCTCCTACACGGTTTTAGTTCGCGTCACAAGGATGTGTCTCGATGGGGAAATCACCCCTCGTACTTGAGAGTTCCGGGTTAAGGCAAACCACACCTCTTCACTGCCCCGCAGTCGAGAGGTCTCCTCAAAGTAAATGTTGTCACATCACTGAGTCGTACAAACAAGGGTCTCGCTCCTGTAGTCACGGAGGAAAGCCAAAGACTGTACTAGTAGAAAGGACTGAGTCTGAAATACCAACGGCTGACCCACTACCCAGTGCTACTGGAGGGTAAACCATATTACATCATCAGGAGACCCACTGCGCAGCCTTGCTGGAGGGTAACCCTGGAATAAGTCGTCAGGCGACCCACTGCCCAGCTTTGCTCGAGGGTAAACCTGGAATAAGTAGTCAAGCGACCCACTGCCCAACCTTGCAGGAGGGTAGACCTGGAAGAAGTCTACGGGTGACCCACTGCCCAGCCCTGCTAGAGGAAAACCCGGAACAAGACAAAGAACGACCCACTGCCCAGCCCTGCTGGAGGGTAGACCCTCAAGAGTCATCGGGTGACCTACTACCTAGTCTCTTCTAGAGGGTAAACCCTAAACATGTCGACAGGCGACCCACTGCCCAGCCCTGCTGGAGGGTAGACCTGAAACAAAATAACGGGCGACCCACTGCCCAACCCTGCTGGAGGGTAAACCCTCAAGAGTCAACAGGTGACCCACTGCCTAGTCTCTTCTAGAGGGTAAAACCTGAGAATTCGATGAGTAACCCACTACTTAGCCCCGCTGGAGGGTAAACCCAGAATTGCTCTGGCCATCTCTACTAGATTGTACAACACTGGACAACCGAGCACTGAGTGGGTACTGCGCAACCATCCGAATCCAGAACTACTCACCCAAAAGAGGTTCAACGCCTGTTCCATCAATGGGTGTCACTAGCACCGCTACTGGCCGATCCATAGAGAAAGAAACTAGGGGAGACTACTCAACCCTTCTGGTCAACCAAACGAGCACAGAGCCAGGGGAAAAACTCCACCCTACTAGTCGAACAAACGAGCACAGAGGGACCCTCTATGTCGCGAGAGGTCAAAGGTACGCAAAGCAGAACACGGCACGCACATGGGGCCCACACGACGTGTGGCCCCAAGTCAACCCAAACCAAGAGCACAAACATCCTCAGGTACAAACAACCACATGTACCTCCAAGTGTTCCTGTATACTCCCGGAGTATTCCACGTTCTATCCCAAAGGATATCCTGCACATGGCACCCAACGTCAACGCAAAGGCGTGACGTAACAACTCCAACCTGCCACCTCAACAGATGAGGAACACCCAACCACATCTCTTCACTCACACAGGAGTGTACGCAATCACACGCCTATGGTTCTTTACAAACACGGAGAGAAGAACCACCATCAGGGCACCTTTCACATTTCCACATTTAATAAGATCGGAAAAGAGGATCCGCACAACCAAACAGATCGCACCATTGTAATCCTTGCAAAAAAACACGCTATATAGACTACTTACTCACCTAAAATGGATATCCGATAGAAAAGTCACCAAAACCGCCTCACGCCTGCACGGCGTCCCGTGATCCTGAGCCTCGGCCATGAAAACAGTCGGGCGTATCGCACCATTGCAATCCCCTCAGGAAAACATGTCAAAAAGACTACTCACTTGAGCACAAAAGATATCTGGAGAAAAAGATGCATTTTGGCGCACCGTACATGAGCGGTGCTATGTGGGACCCACATCCCAAACCCGAAACACAATGGATGGATCACACCGTTGCGATCCTCTCGAAAAAGTACAGAAGATGGACTATTCACTTGTCCAAAATGGTTGCCCAGTGATAGAGATGGAAAACCACCATCAACGCCTAAACGACCCTTGTGGGGTCCGCGCCATCATTCGGAATTAGGGCGGGCGGATTGAACCATTGCAATCCTGTCGGAAAAACATCGAGAAACGACTGTCTGCACGCCCCAAATGGACATCCGATGAAAAGGTCGTGAAACACTGCACGCAGCTCGAAAGACGGGTCGTGGTGCCCATGCCTCAACTTCGGCCTCGATGCCTGAAACCACCTTGGAAGGATTCTCCCCTGCGCCAGGGTCCCAATTCCACTGACGACACTCAATGCGGACGTCGGATGCGTCTACGCCGCTCAAAAAAAAACCCCCTGAAAAATGCCAATTCACTTAAAGTAAGTGTCACGCCACCGAGGCCCCTCGTTTCGGGAATTAAAAATTCCAGAATCCATTTCAAAAATCCCGTCTCATCGATACGGTCCCACTGCCATAGACAGCATGCAAATAGGACACTCGTAATAAAAATTACGGGCGTTCGAAGAGGGGGAAAAAGATCCACTCGGGGAGGACCGGCCTGGGCCGGCCGGTCCGCCCGACCTCGGCCTGCTCGGTTCGGAGCGCCTGCCCGCGGCTCTGCCGCGCGGGCCGGCCGTGGACCCTTTGTCCACATGGACCAGCCGTCGTGGCCAGTCATATGCTATTCAACGACCCACGAGACGCAGGTCATGTCTCCTCCGCGGGGTCGCGCCGCGGCCCCGGTTCTCCGTCGCGCTCTGGTAAGCGCTGCCTCGCGCCGACGCCCAGCATACCCACCAGCGCCGCACGCCCCCGCCCTCGCATGTCCGCTCTACCTCGCCCCGAATCCAGCCATTCCACCCTGCTGAAGCCCTAAATGCCAAGCGCCTCGCTACCGCACCATCCGCCTTAGTCGCGCTGCTGCTTGATCCCGCTGTAAATCGAAAACCCGGAAAATTTTTTGGATGATTGAGGACGCCACGGAGCTCGGAATTTGAATCAGGAAGATGCATTGGAAAGGGAATAAACTCTAATATGAATTCATGTGCTTTGTTCGAAAATCCAACAGAAATTCTACATGATTAAATGGGATCAAAGTAGGTGCAGTTGAATAAAATGAAAATGATAATCCTACCTCGTGGGACTAAGCCCGTCGCTTCACCGTCAACACGCCGGGGTGGCCGCGCCTCCCCGGAGTCACCTCGCCGGAGCCGCCTCACTAGAGTGGAGGAGGATAGGGGAGATTCTCTCTAGGAGGAGGGTTAAATGAGGAGAAGTAAAAGGGGGGTTAGGTTAATTAAATAAATTAATTAACTTAAACACCCTCCCGTGGCCTCGTACCTGAACTCCCGACGAGGTCAGGATTAAGCCTCACCTAGGCTAAAAACCATTCTATGAACGCAAAGGAGGTCTCGTAATTTTAAACCGAGGCCACGTTAAAAAGTTACAACACCCACGCCTGAGGCTGCCAAATTACGAAAACGCCCCCGGGGACATTTTTCACATATGGCCCACGCCCGCGAAACATACACCCCTCCTAGGGTAAATGTCACGTTCTGAACTCAAAGGTTCCCTCAGTTTTCCAATCCGAGCCACCGTTTAAGAGATCCATGAGTTTAACCATTAAACGAATAAATTAATTATTTAATTTTATATGTTCCATGCTCTGATAGTGAGCAAGGCGTCCAAACGTCCCGCACCGACATACTTTATGTCGTTCCTAGGGTAAACACTATATTCCAGACCCATCTGTACACTCGAATCCCTGATATGGGTCACCATTTAGGAGCTATCCCATTTATTTTGCATTTCCAGTGTGAATGCACTGAAAATTTAATTTTGACCACTTTGGGGCTCGGAATCACCCGCCGTCTGAAGGCGCTGATCTGGAATATCATCAAGAATATTCCAAAGTCTTTCACAGCAAAAACCGGGTTCTTACATCATTACATCCTTCAATATTTTCGTCCATGAAAATAAAAACTAGGGAACAACTGAGGGTACTAAGCCCACACCTGGCTCTCCTGTACCCCGAAGAACTCATGCACAGCTCTGCGCCACCACACACAGACCAAAGGAATGATCCATTCACGTGAGGTCTACCCTCGCCGATGTCGTGCATAGGACACACACACTTCTTCTCGTAAACCGTATGGGAGAAATCGTGCACCCACTCCAGAATTTGGGGTTAGGACAAGGTGGTAGGGAACCTCGCCATCCCTCTGCACGGTCTCAAACGGCCAGAAGGCTCTTGGGGGTAGCTCAACTCCGAGACCGAAACTCCATGTCACATGCCGCGAATGAAATCACCGCCCGCACCTGGAACAAGGCCCAGTTATTCCCTCCTTCTGAATATCCATATGGTGAAACACCGAAGGATATCTGGTCAAACAAGATTTAACAGTCGATGTCTCTCAACCAAGACTCTCTTACATGCTCGGAGGGCGATGGAGTCATCACCATTGACTAGAGAAGAATGGGTCCCACGCCTTTTTCCTTACCAACACAGGGTTACACCGATTCCTTACGCCACCCTGGTAACATTCCAAGCAAAGAGAAGGGAGGAAATCATTCCACACACAGAGTCTAACAATTCTACTGCAATATGTAGAAGAGTCACAAGGGGTACCTCTCATCATCCCATGCTCTGCAGGAACGTAGACATCCAAGATCACAGCTGTCTGTGGTCCCAACTGTCAGCTCCCGGATCCTGACGTGGACCACCTAGTGGTGATGGGATGACCTCGTAAAGTCATACCCCACTACCAGCTCCTCCCTCTCCGCTTCTAGCACCACCTCGCTGGGCGCTAATCCGATCACAACGCTGCCTCCGTCGTGGTGGTGCACCTGCTGCCTGCCCGAAGCTCTCTGCATGCCTGGTCGGGAAGCCCACGCCAAGTGACCTCGCCCGCCGCAAGCATAGCATCGACTCTCTCCAGGCTGCACTGGTGCCCTCCAGCGCCACTGTGGTGTACGACCGCGCCCCTGAGTCTGATTGTAAGAAGCCACTTGCATCGGGGTTCGGCTAGCTGACGCCTGCTAGCTACAACAGACGTCTCGGCTCAAACATGCCTATTGCCACCACCAACTCTAGAACGTCACAGGAAGCTCTCTATCACCAGCGCTTGATCTTGCACCCCGGAATAAGTGGAAATTCCCAATGGTACTATGAAAGCACGAATCTCTTGGTGGAGACCCTGATTAAACTTCCACGCTCGGAAGTTATCATCATGGACCAAGTCCAGGTAAAAGCGTGCATGTTCTGCGAAACTAGCCGTGTACTCGGCCACCGTTATCCCTCACTGCTAAAACTGCAGAATCTCCTGAATCCAAGAGGAGCATAAGAAGGAGGGGAAAAACACCTCACGAAACAACAACTGAACGTTTCCCCATGAAAGCAGCGACATGTCACGAAACTGAGTCACCAGACTCCCCCAATGCCAAGATACTCCACGAAAAATATTGGCTACCAAAGCCACTCTCTGATCTATCGGCGTCTTCACAAGCGTGAAAAGGAGAACCACTACCTCGAGCCAATCCTCTGCTGCCTGAGGGTATGGCTCACCACTGAACCGTAGTAGTCTCTGCTGCTAGAACTCACGGAGCATGCTCAACCTGCGCTCAAGCTCAACCTTCTCTGCTGAAGCTGTCTGCTGCTCAACAGGTGGGGGCGCTGCTACTGGCCCACCCGGAGAAAGGGGATCGCATGATGGGTCTTGGACTATGGCCTCGTAGATCAAATGATCTTCCTCATGAACCAAAGCTGGTATCTTGGCTGGCTATCTTCGCGGAGAAATCCTGAATATTATCAAGGAGTGCTGAAATCAGATGAGAATATATGTATATACCAATAACCATGATGGGGAGCTGACTCAAGAAGGATAGTCAAAGATTCAATCCTATGTGAAACACAAACCAATTTCTCTACAATGACTATCTCAGCATGCCGAGTTGACAAACGTGTTTTCAAGGTCCTGGTGAATGGATACGTCGTCCACCGCACCATCACTAGACTCCCTAGCCTGAGAGCCACTCTCGAGACACGTTAAAACTGTTTCCATAAATCCCAACTAATTCCTTTAATTTTAGGGACGTCCGAACAGCGTCCCAAGGAATGAACCACCTCTGATACAACTTTTTCATGACCCGACGCTACCCGGGCTCAAGCCGCAACTACCCAAAGCCCGCCTCCATAGGCCAGGGGATGGAAACCAGCGCCAAAGGCAAAAAAATGCGGGGAGGCCTTGTCCTAAGTACCTATACACATGCACACAAAAAACTCAATGAAACAATGTAGAGTAAAAGAAAATACAAGTAAAGAAAAGAGAAACTGCTATACATACCACAAATGTGCATCAAGCTCTAAGAATTACAAGTATTGTGATGAAAAGGAAAAAGGGGAAAACACGTGCACAACCAGAAAAAGGTGCCACTACCCGGAAATAGGTAAACAAAAAGAAACAGCTGATGGGTCTCCCACCTGGAACCCAGCTACGACCACCGCACGTGGTCCCAGCTCCTGAACTCCTATGCTCCTCTGATGTCACGACCAACCTGTCTGTTGTCTGCAAGGTCACACCAAGTGCGGGAAAAGCCCAAGCATGGGTGAGTATAAAATTACTCAGTAGGATACCCCAACGGCTCGAGGGATAAACAAAGGATATACTAAAGGGTGAGCAGTATATCAAATAGGGAAATGTAGAGGAGTACAACAGAGAGTCCAGCTCAACCCAATAAGAGTAAACAAGGTAGACTCATCCAGGCACAAGGAGCTGGAAACTGTGAGATGATGAACATCCCGTCGAGTCTTCGCTACCTATAGTAGGAGAGTAGACTTTTCCGACCACGAGAAGCTAGACATAGAAAGCATGTGGCATACCCCACGCGTCTTCGCCTCTCCTGGAAGGAGAGTAACCAAACCCATGAAGTGGGTACCAGAAACAAGGTATATACATATCTGTATTCTCAACAAGAAACCCAAACAAGATCATAAAGGGATCTCCATCCTGTAGCTCAGCCAAAGAAAAAGTGAGTCACCAACAGTACCAGAGGTAACACCATCGATTTCCAGCATCCAACACATCTTCCCCAAAATACAAGTCAAGGGCTCAATCACTACACCTAGACACTATCCGCTTTGGGCGGAACTGACTCGCCCGCACGGTTTTAGGTTGCATCACAATGACGCGTCTTGGTGGGGAAAGTGCCCCTCGTACTTGAGAGATCTGGGTTAAGTCAAAAAACACCTCGTCACTGCCCAACAGTGGAGAGGTCTCCTCAAAGTTAAAGATGTCACATCACTGACCCGTACAAACAAGGGTCCGGCTCCGGTAGTCATGGAGGAAATCCACAGACTAGCCTAGTAGAAAGGACTGAGTCTGAAATACCAACGGGTGACCCACAGCCCAGCCCTGCTGGAGGGTAAACCATATTACATCATCAGGCGACCCACTACCTAGCCCTGCTGGAGGATAAACCTGGAATAAGTCGTCAGGCGACCCACTGCCCAGTCTTGCTGGTGCGTAAACCTGGACTAAGTCGTCAGTCGACCCACTGCCCAGCCATGCTGGAGGGTAGACCTGGATAAAGTCGATGGGTGACCCACTGCCCAGCCCTGCTGGAGGCTAAACCCAGAACAAGACGACGAGGAACCCACTTCCCAGCCCTGCTGGAGGGTAGACCCTCAAGAGTCGTCGGGTAACCCACTGCCTAGTCTCTACTAGAGGGTAAAACCTGAACAAGTCGACATGCGACCCACTGCCCAATCTTGCTTGAGGGTTGACCTGAAACAAGAAGACGGGTGACCCAATTCCCATCCCTACTAGAGGGTAGACCCCCAAGAGTCATCGGGAGACCCACTTCCTAGTCTCTACTAGAGGGTAAACCCTGAGAAGTCGATGAGTAACCCACTGCCCAGCCCCGCTGGAGGGTAAACCCAGAACTGCTCTAGCCATCTCTAGTAGATGGTACAACACTGGCCAACCGAGCTCTGAGTGGGTACCGTGGAACCACCCAACTTCAGAACAACTCTCCCAAAAGAGGTTCAGTGCATGTTCCATCACTGAGTGTCACTAGCACCGCTACTGGCCGATCCATCGAGAACAAAACCATGGGGAGACTACTCAACCCTGCTAGTCACACAACCGATCATAGAGATAGGGGAAAAACTCCACCCTACTAGTCGAACAAACGATCACAGAGACAAGGGAAAAACACCACCCTTGTGGTCGAACAAACGAGCACAGAGGGACCCTCTACGTCGTGAGAGGTCAAAGGTACGCAAAGCATAACACGACACGCACATGGGGCCAACACGACGTGTGGGCCCAAGTCATCCCCAACCAAGAGCACAAACATCCTCAGGTACAAACAACCACATGTACCTCCAATCATTCCCGTATACTCCCGGAGTATACCACGTTCCAGCCCAAATGCTATCGTGCACACAGAACCCAACGTCAACACGAAGGCGTGATGTAACAACTCCAACCTGCCACCTCAACAGCTGAGGCACAACCAACCACATCTCTTCACTCACACGGTAGTGCATGCGATCAAATGCCAGGAGTTCTCTGCAAACACAGTGAGAAGAACCACAATCAGGGCACCTTTCACAATTCCAAATTTAATAAGATCGCACAAGGGGCTTCCCACAACCAAACTGATCGCACCTTTGTAATCCTCAAAGTAAAACATGCGATATCAAATACTTACTCACCTCAAATGGATATCCGACTGAAAATTCACCAACACCGCCTCACGCCCGCACGAAGTCCCGTGATCCCGATCCTTGGCCTCAAAAAAAGTCGAGTGCATCGCACCATTGTGATCCCCTCGGGAAAATAGGTCAAAAAGACTGCTCACTTGAGCGCAATAGATATCCGGAGAAAAAGATGCATTTCAGCACACCGTACTTGAGCGGTGCTACATGGGACCCACATCCCTGTCCCGAAACCCAACGGACAGATTACACCATTGTGATCCTCTCGAAAAAGTACACAATATGGACTATTCACTTGTCCAAAACGGTTGCCCGGTGATAGAGATGAAAACCCACTGTTAGCGCCCAAACGACCGTTGTGGGGCCTGCAACATCATGCAGAATTAGGTCAGGAGGATTTCACCATTGAAATACCCTCAGAAAAACATCCAGAAATGACTGCTCGCACGCCCTAAACCGATGTCTGATGAAAAAGTCGTGAAGCGCTGCACGCAGCTCGAAAGACGGGCCGTGGGGCCCACAACTCAACTTCGGCCTCAACGCCTGAAACCACCCTGGAATGCTTCACCCCAGCTCTAGGGTTTCAACGCCACTGACAGCAGTCAAAGCAGACGTCGGATACGTCGACGCCGCTCAAAAAAAGTCCCCCGGAAAAATGCCAATTCACTTAAAGTAAGCATCACACCACTGAGGCCCCTTGTTTCAGGAATTAAAAAGTCCCAAACCATCTAAAAAAGACTCTCTCTTCGATACGGTCCCACTTCCGTAGACGACATGCAAATCAGACACCGGTAATGAAAATTACGGGCATCCGAAGAGGGGGAAACAGATCCCCTCGAGCTGGACCGGCCTGGGCCGGCTCGCGCCAGCCGGCTTGGTTCGGAGCACCGGTCTTCAGCTCTTCCGCGCGGGCCGGCCGTGGACCCTCGGTCCATGCGAACTGCCCTTTGTGGCCAATCGTCTACTGCGCAACGACCCACGAGACGTGGGTCCTGTCTCCTCTGCGGGGTCGCGCTGCGACCCTGGTTCTCCGTCGCGCTCCGGTGAGCGCCGCCTCGCGCCAACGCGCAGCAAACCCGCCAGCGCCACATTCCCCCGGCCTCACCTGGCTGCTCCACCTTTCCCCAAAGCCAGCCTCTCCACCCTGTTGAAGCCCTCGACGCCAAGCGCCCCGCTGCCACGCAATCCGCCTTAGCAGCGCCGCCGCTGGAACCCGCTGGAAACTGAAATCAGCAAACTTAGGTGGATGATTGCGGACGCCACGGAGCTCAGAATTCAAATCTGAAAGATGCATTGGAAAGGGAATAAACTCTAATACACATTAATGGGATTTTTTTGAAAATCACACAGCAATTAGACAGTATTAAACGGGATCATAGTTGGTGTGGGGATAATAAAACAAAAATGATAATCCTACCTCGTGGGATTAAGCCAGTCGCTTCGCCGTCAACCCGCTGGGGTGGCTGCGCCTCTCCGGAGTCACCTTTCCAGAGCCGCCTCTCCGTAGTGTAGGAGGATAGGGGAGAAGCTCTCCAGGGGGAGGGGGAAATGAGGAGAAGTGAAAGTGGGGTTAGGATAATTAAATAAATTAATTAACTTAAACACCCTCTCGCGGCCCAATACCTGAACTCCCGACGTGGTCAGGATTAAGCCCCCCCTAGGCTAAAACCAATGCTCTGAGCACAACGGCAGTCTCGGAATTTTAATCTGAGGCCCCGTTCAGAATTTACAATGCCCACGCCCGAGGTGGCCAAATTATAAAAACACCCCCGGGGACATTTTTCACAAACGGCCCGCGCTAGCAAAACTTATACCCCTACTAGGGTAAACGTCACGTTCCGAAATCAATAGTGCCGTCAGTTTTCCAATACGAATGACCGTTTAATAGATACTTGAGTTTACCCATTAAAAGAATAAATTAATTATTTAATTTTATCCGTTCCACGCTCCAAAAGCGAGTGAGGGGTCCAAACATCCCGCGCCGACATTCTTTATGTCGTTCCTAGGATAAACTCTCCATTAAGGATCCATCCATACACTCGGATCCCGGATCCAGATCACCGTTTAGGAGTTATCCCTTTTATTTGGTGTTTCCAGTGTGAACTCAATGAAAATTTAATTCTGGCCACTCCATGTTTCGAAATCGCACACCGTCTGAAGGCACCGCTCTGGAATATCATCAAGAATATTCGAAAGTCTTTCACAGCAAAAACTGGGTTCTTACATCTGTCTCAGACAACCCCTAGACATATCTCCTCCCTAAATCTCTCACTTCAACATATAGGCCTTCCCTTGAGCTGAAAGGCAACCTAAGGATCTCGTTTTTTCAAATAAAATGAAAAAAAACAAAGAAGAGATAATTATTTTATCACTTCTTTCAAAGTTCTTTTCTTATTCCACCTTCTCTTTCTTTTTTATTTCCATCCAAAAATAATAACTCCAGAACCTTCTATATACTGTGATGTTATTATAAATATGGTACAACAATATTCATTATTCTATCTATCCTATGAATGATAATGTAATCATGCATGCGTACATATGACTTACCGTCTCCACGCCGTGGTGTAATTTTTTATTCAACACTATGTTATTTGGATGGAAATAATGATGAGTAATATGTATATAAATAAAGAAAATAACATGATAATATCTCTATACAATGATTATACCATCCAATTCCACACCGTTTAATCATTAGGGAAATGATATTGTCGCTCGTGAGTACGTATGACTTACCGTCTCCACGACCCGATAATATTCATTTCAACATTCACCATTAAACGATGATTATAAAATTATTTATAATTAATAAGTACTTAATATATGAAATAATAATTCTACTATAGATATATATTTTTTTGTAATTACATATATCTTATTCACTTATTTCTAATCAATATGATAGGAAACGGAAACAACATTTATTCATACGTACGACCTACCGTCTCTATAAACGGTGTTTTCCATCTCATATATCTATATGTTATTCATATTTATATTCTATATTTAAATTTCATATATAAATCTTGTTTTATATTTTGAATGTATTTAAATAATGATCTAAATAAAATGAATAGTAATAATATGTTAAAACATGTACGATAAAGAATGAGATTTTTACCTGAAATGTTATTTTAACATGAATTTTATTTTTCAATAAGTAGTATGAAGTCATAAATGAATCAGGTATGAAATAATAAATTTAAATATGGTTCAGTTATAATTTAGTAACATATTATTGTCATTATACATGAGGTTTAACGTGCCCTCGAACAAAGGAATATGCAAGGTAAGGGTTAATTCCTCAATCTCATCATTATCCGAGATTGTTTATGTGTAAGAATTTTATGGGAAATATTTATTATCCATGTCCATGTTTCTTAAAATACATTTCAAAATTATTCTATTAAGTACCTCTTTAAAAAAACATCATTTTAAATGTTTTAAATATTTATTCTTCCAAATATTTCACATTAATTTCCATGTTATCAAAATGGATTTATTTATATGGTCTTCAATTTTTTAAAATGTTAATCCCTTTCAAAAGATTCAATGTTGCATGGGACACTTTGATTTATAAATATCTTTAAATGACTTACTTTATAAATGGATAACTTCTAAATGATTTCACAAAAAAGGTATGTTGCTCTTAAATAGTTTTACTGATCATTTTTCATCTATGTCAACATCCTTTACTGTATATTATTCTTGATTGGGGTAGATTTATTATAATGACATCTTCCAGATTTGACCGAATGATTTGTGATATGATTGAATATGGATGTTTTATTTTTTTACCATTCATGTTTTATGGTTAATATATTGACATTTTTTATTCTAGTTTTAATACTAATGTTTATGTTTTGTTTTAACGATTTCATATGAGGAATTCAGGTAAATTATTATGTTACAGGTGGAGCCCGCTATAGCTCCTCGATGCTTCTGTAGGTCTCATGAGACAAACAAGTGTCTTGGAATAAGGCCTTGAAAAAAAATTTAATTGTAGTTTTGGCAAGAGGCCATGTCTATATGGTAATGATGTCCAACGTTAGTCATTCCCTCATTCTGAAATTAGATATTACATGCGATTATTAAACTCGTAGAATATCGACGCACATGATTATATGATAATCTTTGATGTATTATTTTTTCTTATTTGGTTTAAAATGGTTGTTGTTTTTATTACATGTTTTTCCATAAAAGTTCATAGCTTCCACTAAATTATTTACCCTTACTCAGCATATAAGCTTACCCCTTTCTTATGTTTTATTTTTACAGGATTCCAATATGTGTATTATGATTGATATGCAGGGTTAATCTAAAGGGAATAATGGAATTCTCAAAAAAACTATCTATGCTTTATTTTATGTTTGAAATTTTAATATAATGTTGATGTATGTAATCTATTTTCCAAGACTACAAAAATGATCGGTCATTTTGGATTTGATCCCTTGTGATCATGCCAATGTTATGTAATAATGCACTGACTCCTAGTAACTGGGGTCAGGGTGTTACAGAGATTTTCAAAATGGGTAGATAAGGGGGATATTGTTGATCACATTACCATAAAGAGAGTTTATGTGTAGAATAACATGAAAAAAAATTATAAACCATGCCCTTCATATTATATAACATAATCATAATTCATGGAATAAATAATGGTAGTTTAGATGAAATAAATAATAAATGAAAATCATACCATGAGATAGGATATCATAACATAGACATATGTATGTAAAAAAATAAAAGGATTTAACATTGTGAACATGTATAACTATAAAAGGTTCATAAATTATCTTAATTACATGAAATCATTCCTTAGTATAATATTATAAATATTCAAAAAGGTGAAAGTATAATCTTACTAACACGAAAACTAGTTATACACATAAAATTATGAACATGAAATAATGATCATGCATACCATATCTATCTCACAAGTTATAAATATTTTTCCAATTCATTAAAGGGTTATATCATTCTAATACCACCTATCAAATACTCATAACCCATTAACATATGTGACATTAGATCACAAATAATTTATAATATATCATTACCACTCAATGGGGAATAGGTTTTATAAACATATTATCATCATTATCATAAACCATCAGGATTAAGTACATTGATGCTATCCTTGGATATTATCCCTTGTGACAAATTTTTAACATCAATGAATTTAATCGTTGGTGAAAAGTCCTGAAAAATATTTTGAGAGGAAAATATACATTAATCTTTTAAAAAATTAAAATTATTAAAACATAAAAAATTATAGAAAACATTTTCCTATAAAATATCATCATAATAACATAATGTAATATTCAAATCAATTTGGGATCTTGATTGCATGAAATTCACTTCATTCTATGTTTTCTTAAAACAATTACTCCTTTCACATTTATTATATGAAAATAAATTATTATTTAATAATAAAAAGATATAAATATTCATTTAAACCCATTTTATAAATACTAAAACATTTGTAAAATTACATTAAATTACCATTTATGCTTGTTGAAACCATCATGGAAATTATATTTTCACATCATTGAATTTGAAGAATAATGATATTCAATTAAAGATATAATTACTGAAATATTTCCTTAAAAATATTCTTCTCGTCAAATGATTTCAAAAAGAGACGAAAATGATTGAAAAACATATAATAAAATGAGAAAATGGATTTTAAAATATCTTGTTTTGAATATATGGATATAATATTATTCCCCTTATGTGGACCTAAACTTAAACAATCTTGAATATTGATGATATTATCAAATACATCCTTTCCACATTAGTAACATTTGAATCAAGATTATCTTTAAAAAATAAACACATATATATATACATGTATATCCCATAATTATCATGATAATATTCATGAAAATACATTCATGTGATGTATATATACCACATAAATGAAACAAGTGAGAATATGGCATTTGTCCCATATAAGTAATAGTGAGACGAATATCCATTACCTTGAGTTTTAATTTCATCAAAATTATATAAGAACCTTTATAATAAATTTAATGTTTTTATAATTCAATACCATAATAATTTAAATATTTATAATATCATATATTATCCACTTATAATATATATATATAAACAATTATTAATTATATATATTTAAATTTATTGTTTTTTGGAGTTACAAGTTTTTTATTTTAAGAGACCATTGGTTAGATATTTCTTATCCTAATATATAGATCAGGGAAACATTATTTCTTAAATTTTATCCATTATATAAAAAATATATTTATTTAGATTAGTATATTAATGATATATATATATATATATATATATATATTAATCACTCTATTCATGGATATGGTTATTCGTACATATTCCTGAAAGTTCTTCCCATTTTTGATGGAAAGATAAAAATAATGGTTAGTAATATATAAAAATTTAATAATCGGTATTATATCATATATGAAACACATATAAATATTATCTATACTTATTTCCATCCCTGTAAATTGCAATTGAATAAAATCACATCCCTTCATTGAGGTGGTAGTCCACATATACACACAAGAGACGTAATCATTTTCAAACAGAATAGAAGGTATGTAAGTAAATATGATACAATAATTCAATAATAATAATTATTTCATAAATATATTATATAAACATTAAACCCATCATAATAATGATCTATTTAATATGTGTATCAAAAATTAATTTTATCACTACGTGGAAATATTATGTCATATTTATGCGTGAGAGATACTTTGAATTCCCATTTGATGAAAAAGGATGGATAATAAAGAAGATTTAATAATAATAATAACATTATAGTATTTTTAGGATACAAAATTTATTAGTTTCTAAATAAGATCATATATTTATATAAGGTAAAATAAGAATCAATTGATAAATATGGGGTAATATGATTACCTTGTCTTCAGTAGGCCACCTTTAAATTCCCCCATAAGGACCACTTGAATTATATAATTAGAATACAATTCCTATAATTCATGTATATGGATGTTTTTAATAGAAATTGTTATGGTTTTTATGATATATAAGGTTCAATGTGGTGTAAATTATTGGAAGGTGGGGTTCCCTTTTATAAATTCGTAGAGGGGGCGTCTTAGAATTTCATTAAATATTGAAATATTATAAAGTCGTTATATAACCAAATTATTCCAATGGATTGATATTTTATTATAAGGAGGTATTTTTTTAATTACAATAAAAAAATAAAATTTGGATAGTTTAATGTGGTGTTGTAAACCTTATATTATTGGTTAACTCCTTAGTTGGCCAATTTTATCTTTAATCATAGTAATTACATTTTCACTCATAAATGATTATAATAATAGTTGTATGTAAACAATTAAATCATAAATGGTCAAGGGATGATATTTTAAACATTTTCAAACTACAATTTTTAATATAAATTCCATTTTAATTTTAATATTATTTATTAGTATATATACATTCATAAAATGTCATTAATGTCATTTTTTAGAGTATTTTATTAATTTGATTTATAACCCAACATAAAAGTCATGGAAATGCTATAAAAATATTTAAAATATATCAAATATGATTTATTTATCTAAAAAATTCATGGAACATTATAATTCAACGAAATAGTATTACTTTTAGTATCATCAAAATCATTTTGGTTATTAATGTATTAATTTAATTAACATTATTTCGTTGTTTTGTAATCATTTTGGTTAATTATTAATATAAAATAAATATAATAAATATGAAATTTATCTTTCAAATAAATATTTATAAATTAATATACTCTCTTTTACCCTTATGATTTAATAATAGATGTAATAATTTCAATAGTCTATAATTTATTGACATTATATTATACTATAATTAAATTATAGGTCAAACCAAACAAAATATATTACCATGTGGCCATATATTCAACTATTATATGTAAATGGTAGAGATACTCAGATAAAATTGGATAAAAGAAATTGTTATAGTAATTTTACTTCATTATTACAAATTTTATATATGATACCTTTCTTACACTTATTATAGTGACAAGTATTTACAAAGATTACAATTCATTATAAAAAGATGAACTATTTATAATATTATTATCATCTAAATCCAAATACGGGATCCATTAGTCATGATTCAATTTCTATATGTGTAAGAAATTAATATATAAAACAATCGCACAATTCAATGAAAAACATTTTCATAGAACACTACATTCTTTGTATGAAAATATTTTTTTACCAAATTCAACAATAAAATTTACTTCAAAAAACATAATTATATTATTATTTATAATAGATATATAATGTTACTTTTAAATAATTTTAAAATAAACTAAAATATTGTAAATGATTCAAAAAAATATCATTATTTTTTAATATTCATTATAAAATCAATCATTTCATAAAATTATTCATAACGTTTTCAAAGAAATTATTTAAAAGTTTATTTACAAATATAATTTATTATTTTAAAAAAATGTTTCTTAAATATTAGATATTTAATTATAAAATAATCCCCATATATGAAAAAAAATCATGTTTTAATTAATTATTTTTGATGAAAAATATATCTTTACTATAAATGGTGAATTATTATTTAACATGATTTTAAAAATATTGTTTATGTCCATTATATATATTTTGTAATGGGTTTATTCCTCTTAAAAACTTATAATTCAATAGAAAGGATGTAGCGATTATTTTTTAAAAAAATTGGTTTTTTAAATATTTTGATGTATGTGATATACTCTATCGATGATAATGTCATTCATTTAAAATAATAGGGTGTGGCATTACTACATTATTCATATGACATAGCTGAGATGAAATCAGTTCATGATTCTCAGAGTGGATAAATCAAAAATTATTGATTTTCATAATTATCAAAAATCATTTAGATAAACATTAAATTCAAATATAAGTCCATATCTTTAATTATTATAATTATGCATACATACCTATACCAATAGGTCCTGAAAAAAAAAATCATACTTTAGATATCACATATTCAAGAGTTTTGAAGTGATGGGTTTTAAAAAAACATCACCAATAAAATTCTACAATAAATCAAAATATTTATGTTTTATGGGGTCAAAAAAATATCCTTAGTGTTATATAAGGATCATTAACAATGTTGAAAGAGATCAAAAAATAATTTTCTAAAATAATTTTATAATTCAATTAAATAAATTGGAAAAAAATATTTTGAAACCATTGAAAATTTATTAAAAAAATTTCATTAAAATTTAATACCTAAGAATGGTAAACAAATTTAGAATTTATCCTTTCAGACCAAAGAATGTTGTTTTCAAAAAGCATGTTTTATAAGATAAATATTTTTTACAAAAAAAAATCTTTGAGGAGATAGAGTAACACTAATGATGTGTTTCTTAATAAAAAAATATGACATTTAAATTATATTAGAAATAATGTTTCTATTTCTTAAAATAATTTTCTTTTGTAATATAAAAAAACATTTCCTTGTGTTTTGAAAATAATAATGATTCAAAATAATTTGGAAATATGTTTTAAAACATGGAAATTAATCTCTAAAAAATATTCCTCATATGGTGAGAGAATCTGTAGAACAGTTTTTGATAATTTTTTGTGTAATCATAAAATTTGAATTTATATGTCATATTAAAAATTAATTTTGAAAATTTTTAAGTGTAATTTTATTTAAAAAATAACATATAAAAATGTATTTTTAATAATATAGAATTTAAAAGTATATGATGGTTTTTATTGGAAATGTTGAGAAGAAATATAAAACATTCAATCATAATGAAATTTTCTTTGGAATGTTTTGAAATTTTTTTTTGTAAAAATAAGTAACAAAATATTATTTTTAAATGAAAAAACATTTAAGATGACTGTCATAATAGATAATAGATAATTATGTTTCCAAATATAATAGATAAAATTGTTGGGGAGTAAAAAAGATTGAAATTGAATAAAACACAGCATTAAAAAGAATATGAATTATTCAAAATATTTTCATAATTTTTTAGGGTATAAATTCATCATGGATGTATATTTCAATATAAATTTATTTTTTCCCAATAGTTATGTAGTAAATCAAGAATTAAAAAATTGTAAGGATCAGTGAAAGATGATTGGATTTTTCAATATCCATTACAGATTTAGTCAATTTAAAATAAAATAACACTTTAAAGATATGTAATGAAACTAAAATTTACATATTTAAAATTCAAGATAAATCATGATATTATATAACCAATTTTAATAATACACATTATTTAAATTAAATTATGTTCATGGAAAAAAAATTATTTCAATGAATGTTAATTTAGATGAAACACCATTTACCCTCTTAGATGAGAAAGTTAAATTATCATATATAAGAAAAATATTTATCCAAACCAATAATTTACAAACTTTATTCATATGTATTTCTATTTATACACATAATATATTTTAATTTCAAAAAAATATTAGTTGAACATTTTTTATTTTCAGTTTTCGATACTAGAAAATATGATTTCATAATTTGTATTATATTTTTAATGATTTTTCATTTCATTTTAGTTAATTAAATGTTATTCATTCATAGTCTATTCAACATAATAAAAAATTGGGTTTTCAAATATTCATTATATACCATTTTCATTTGGTGAATTATAAATATATGCTTTTTAAATATAGAAATTGGGAAGATATAATATCATAATTTTTACTGTTCAAATACTTATATATTAATTAATATATTAAATATCAATAAAACAATAAAATAATGATTAAAAGTATAAAATAAATTATTATTAAATTATATTTCCATTATATAATATTCTTTAATCACAAATTATATTAACATTAATTTATTTTTCATATATGTAGTGCAACTCACCCAAACGTGGTCATGTTATAATAATGAAACGGGTGAGGAATTTTTTTATATAAGGTTTGTAAAATATTTAAAAATAATGAGGCAGTCATAAATATCATTTACATTAATTAAATTTATTATTATCACCATTCATGTAATATTTTTATGAAACAAAAAATCCAACATAGATAGATGTTGTAGTCCAGAAGTACAGATGATTAATGACTTCATTCCACAAAAAATGTGATAAAATGAATTTATATGATAAATTATAATTTTATTATAATAATAATTTGATATTAAAAACTTTATTTTATCCATTGAATCTTTTTAATATTCGTGAAATGAAGTGATGATAAATTAACCACATTAAAATGTTGAGGATATAGTTCACAACAACACAGTATCAATGTTTATTTGGTTTTTCTCAGTGGTTGGAAAGAATTTTACAATGTTTTATACAATTAAGTAATAACATTATTGTGTGGTAATGATATTTTATTCTTAATTATTTCATAATATATATTCTAAAATCCTAGAACCATCTTTTAGGTGGTTATAACCTAAAGTTTTTATTGTCTTTATTTTTTATCATGTTTTGTGATGTTTATTGGTAACTTTTAATATTATTGGATTTATTAGGGTTATTAATTGTTGAATAATAGTTAGGATACAATTTTTAGGTTTTATGTGGAAATATTATGGATTTAATGAGGTTTTAGATGGGTTTTCTTTTTTTGATCCAACTATAGGTCCCCCCCCCCCACTAACAATGTGCGACAACAGAATGTGGGGAGATAACAGTTGGAACATTGTCTCAAAACTGTTCAACTAGACCGTTAAACACATTTCTAGTAGGATATAAGTGATATCACGGATTTTATAAATATTTATCCTATCTATATTAGCCTTCTAAAACTCCTGTAAGAGAGATCAATTATGTGCCTGGTTATCTTTATTTGTACGCCATAACCTCGCAAACCATGTGATGAGAATTTTAATCAAAAATGAATTTAAATTAATGACATGAATCCAATGTTATAAATTATAATAAACATATAAAAAATAATCCAACCCTTTGTATTTTGGATAATCAAAATATAGGATTTTAGGGGATCTAAATTGAGTATTTTGGTAGATTCAAACTCTTCTCTTCCCAGTTCAATGTCTCTATGGATAAGATTGATTCAACTCTAGTGGGTGAATAAGAAAAGAACATTTGGACTCTAAGATAACTGAAATTGATGGAATATTGAATCTCTAACTAAAACATGTTTAGAATATTTTTTTATGATGGGGTATTGATTGATTATATCTGAAACATTTTATGACTTAGGGATAATCGCACATATTGAGCTGTGATTGATTGATTAATTAGTGTAAAAATTCAAGATGTATGATCTAAAAAATCTAATTTATATTAATATGATTGTTTAAGTTATTTGATTTCATAATTTCAAATGATTATTGATCAATTTTATTCATTTTTATTCATTTATTGAAAATATTATTTTTTGCGTTCTATTGATTACCTTAAATCTATTTGAATACAAATCATGTATGGAAACATTATCAAAATTTGTTATCATGACCTGTATATATTTGTATTAATGCATATATGGGTTTTTTTTATGAATAGATTTACTGAATATTTAGTGAAATATTTTATGTATATTCATTATGAAACTAAACATTTTTTATAAGAAAATTTTATATTATGTTATTTCAGGTCCATTAAAAGTGAAATAACCACCAATACATGGTGGGTATTCTTGATTCAGGGGACCTTAAGAGATGGTGGTGACTGGTGGACATGTGGTCCAATATTTTCATGGCTATTCAGATTTTTATTTTTGATGGTTGTTGTCTCTTAACATGGATAATAAACCATTTTCAACATTATTTATCTTATTGTGGAACTTTCTCCTAAATGAGTTTTTGGGAGGTTCATTTTTTACCAATTTATCATATTCTATTAATTATTTTTTGATGGTTTATGGGAATAAAATTTTCAGTTTTACCATTTTTTGATGCCCATGTGTTAGTTGATGTCCTTTGGGGATTGATAATTCTCTTCAACGTATGTTTTTTATCGTATATTGGAGTACCATGTTATTCAAGTTGTTTCATGAAAGTATATTATTAATATAATTTTATTATCATTTCTTCATTACTATATATAATATTAAATTTCCTAGGACATAGAAGGTAATATTTTCAGAAAATACTAATTAGTTCATCAAAGAATATATTAGTATTTTTTTTAATCACAAAGTGTTGAGGTGGGGAATTCTTGATCTTCACTTTTTTTATTTTTCATAAATTTGAAACAACCATATCCTATTATTAATTAATAATGAGTAAATTTAATGTAATAACACAAGAGTATTCCATAGGTATTCAAAAATTTAAAATTATCACCACTCAGTATGAGTTTCTCATCCCTAGAATGGTTTCTAAATAATACAATATCGTAAAATCCACTAGAAATTATATTTTTTATATTGTTATGTAAACTAGATAATTTCATTACACTTGTATTGAAATGTAATAAAATAAAACTTCATGTCCTCTCCAAAGAGATAAAGGATATAAAAAATATTTTTATAAATAATTTTAGAATCCTTCATTAATAGGTTCAGTATGGTTTCATTGTGCTTCTAGTATTTCATCGCCCTTTAACTTCCTAAAAATGATTATTCATTACATTTAGAACAATTATTCTATAGGATCAAAATCATTTTAGTTCATATTGAATCTTTATCCTATGGAATAGTACATCTAGATTCTCTATTCATTTTTACATATGGATAAATACTTACGGTTTCATGTAATAATCGATACAACTTTCTAATGATTTTTTCATCCATTCACAACTACAAAAAGTCTATACAATTCCTCATGATATGAATAATTTTGTATTTTCTAATACTTATTTCCTCAAATAGAAAATAATTTATCTGAATGATACATTTTCATTGAAAAATATATTCCTTCATTATAAAATTACATACTCATCATTGGATTTTATAACTTAATCTTGTATCCCAATCTGAAATTATTTCTCCATCGCTTGATATTTTATTCATGAACTCTACACTACTACATAGGTGGTTACCTAAATTATATAAACTAATATAAGGGTGTGGATGTGATTTAAATTTAAATTTTATTTCTAAATTAATATTGAAAAATAAAAACCCAAATATAAATAAATTCTTGGATACATCTCATTTAATCTATATAATTATTGAATATTCCCTCAAATTTGATTGTCCAAAACCATCAAAAACAGCCTTATTATTAAGAATGAATCATTTATAATCCCTCCCTGATACTTGTATAATTAAAATATATTACTTTAATTTTCAAAAAAATATATCATTAAAAAATATACCTAAATACTATTCAATAAATAAAATATTATAATACATAATTATATAGTATAACATTTTTAAAAATAATTATATCTACTAAGACTTCATCTGATTATTTCAATAAAAACTACATATGATTATTAAGATTTCTTTAGAAACACAGTTTATATTTTATTAAAAAAAATTATTCTATATATGTTTCCATCATAAACCATCATCTACATTATGATAATTAAAAAAACATCAATTAGTTTTTTACAACCAAAACATTCTATTCGAAAACGTAGAAACATTTGTGTGTCAATTTGTTAATCGTATGATGTTTTTCTGATAACACACTGATAGAGAATCTAAGGGTTTCAACCATTTGGAATTTTATAGATAGGGCTTCATCTGTTAAGGATTCATCAAATTAGATGTCATCTCTAGAAATTCATTAAAAATATCATCTTTCATTTTTCATTAAATAATTAAATTTTTAAACCTATACATATTTATATCTAATCCTCTATCTAAAAACATATATAATTTAAACATCATATTATTATCATAGTATGAACCATGTAAATACAAATTATTTTCACCACCTTTCTTCTTATTTGTGAATCATACTATATTTTAAACTCTCGATGTTGTGAAATATAATAATATAACAAGAACCCTATATATTTTTCCAATTGAGAAAAAGTTGAAAAAATTTCCATAGACATATATTACAAACAACTTTAAAAATTTGTTTTTATTACAAACTCAAACTGGAACATCTATTAGTTGAATGTGATCTGGGATTCTATATCTGGTCTTTTTCATTTCATTATCAAATGGTGGAATGATTAACAAGGATAGAGAATTATGCTAAGTCAAAAAGATACAATATTGTTCTTCATAAAAAACAATAAAAACTAACCATATTCAAAAGCTTCTTTATCTCCAAAAAACACATAAAAGAATCCTCATAATAACAATATCCCCCTATAGAATTTTATGTCAAACAAGAGTAATAAATGACAAATCTTTTGAACTCTATAAATGGATCACATAATAGTAATTATAATCCTACATGAGAGAACTCGATGTTGTAAAAAAACAAACATTGGAAAAAATACTATGTTTTCTATAAGAAATGGCTTATGAATCTTTTTAATGCACATTATATGAAAACTATTCATCCACATGAAAAATTTATATCCAAAACTAGCTTAAAACATTTTGAAAAAAATTTATTATATCCATTTAAAAATGTATTAAAACATTGAACACAGTTTGAAACCATTTGTGACCCCTTTTATGAACCCCACATAAATACATTCTTTGCCTAAAAAGTTAAAACACATACCAATGGATAGATTTATGATACAATATTCATCACCCATTGAAAACATATCAAAAGAAAATATAGAAAGGGTATTGATTTTAAAACCTTATCCTTGAGTAATATATATTTTTTTCCCATGAAAAGCCATATCTTATAAAATGATTCCTTCGATAGTTATTTTAGAATAACATCAGTAACATGCCCAATTGATGGACAAAACACCCTCTTTAATTCTTTATTCTCCATAAGACCTATAATAATGTGATGATTTATATAAATATTCTTGGAAATAGAATGTTCCTCTATAATGTTATGATATTTATAGATATTTTATCATCACAACCCAATGAAAGGGTAAATATTATATAAAAAACATGTCTTAAAATTATTTTTTCATCCAAAAAAGTTGTGTTTTTCCTTGAGTTCCAACAAAATTATTGGATTCTAATGTAGTAATAGTTAGTTCATTTTGTTTTTTGTATATAAACTAACATATATTTCTCCCATTAAAATCATTCCACCTGATATTGATTTTATACAATCTACACATCATTACCGATATGTATCTGTATCACAAACTAGATAATCCATTCATGCACTTTCATATTTTAACATTCAATCAATTATGCCTTTGATATATATGAGTATTGGGTATCATGTATTGATATGATATTATTTTATATAACATTTAATCATAGTACAATCTCTAAATTATACACTCTATATATCATATATATCATTAGATATAAAAAAAACTACAAAACATTAAAAAATCATCAAAATCCACCTATTTTGTTTCCATGTAATTTGAAAACCTTGATCCTATTAAAAATTGGAAGTAAATGGATTTGACTATTCCTTGGAAAAAAATTATTAAAAGATTCTTACAATAATTCACATGATATTGGAAAATATAATTTATCATTAATGTGATTTGTATATTGTGAATGTATTTTATTCCTCTCAGCGTTGGCATTTCAAAAATCATCTTTATATACCCATCAAAATCATAAAAAATTTGTCATCATTTCCTTGGAATGTGATATAACTAATGTAAAACATTATAGGGAGGGAAACCTATGTATATACCCTTATATAATGGTTATTATAAAATCATTTTTTATTCATGATCATTAAAATAAAACATGTCATTTATAATACTAAATTCTCATAGCTTACTTCAACACACTCAAAATCATTTTCAACTTCCACATATTTCCCAATAATTAATCTAGACATTTTTTTCAATATGAACTCCTTCATCAATTCCCCCATAAATAAAATATAACTTTACATATATCAGAAATATTTTTATACTTCATTTTGTAGAAATAAAAAAATATTATGATATATTATAATCTATTCACTAGTGAAAATTTTTCATCAAAATAAATGTCCTAAACTTTTTAATAACCTTTTAATCCCGACAGACATCATTTCTTATAGATTTACTTTTTTCATTCAACTGTTTTTAACAAAAACATTTCTATTCCAAAAAAATATTTATTATTGTACTAGGTACAAGATCCAAATTATAATTACACACAATTTAAATGATCACTTATTTGATGGATTATATCTACTCACAAATCTCTAAATCGTTATCAATATCTTTTGGTCATAAATTTCAATAGATGGAAGTGTATTGAATCTTCATTGCTGTTATTCTCGTTTGATCCTCTTTAGGAAGATCTCTGATGAATTGTTGAATTTTCTTGTTCTTATATATAATTGGATGATATGAGTGTAATTTCTCATTATTTATTGATATTTCTATGTCAAAATCATTATTTGACTTGTTTCCACATTTTTAATATCATTATAAGCTTTTATCAAATAATTCAACATAAAAAACATCATCTATTCATTCGTTGATATCCATAACTATTAATAAAAAATTCTTATGAAGATATTAAATATGAATTCAATAATCAAATTCAATAGTTAGTTATATAAATTTATAATAACAGATTTATCCTATACCTTCATGAGTATATCCATGAATGATTCCATCAACACCTCCATGGTCAAAATTTCTATGAATTTCACAGTTGTTTATTATAATGAAATAATGTCAAAAACCCATATCATCTTCATACAAAACGTTTGATTATAATATATCTTCCAACGAGTCATACAAAATTATGAACTATATAAATATTTATTTTAAATATAAACTATTTTTTGATAAGTTGAATCCATAAATAAAGAAAATTATCACGTTCATTCAAAATAGATCATGTCATATCCAAAATACATCCAATTCATCTTTCATAAACAAGTATTTTTTGTGGTGTGTATGGATTATTAATCAACAGATATATTCAAATCTTTATAATATTCTATCTAAACATCCAACATGTATATTCTCCGCCATTAGTTGTTTGAATCTTCTTCATAGAATTTCCACATTATTTTTCTATATATCTCATAAACCTTATAATCATTTTTACATCCTCTAATTTATGTTAAAAAACTAGAACAACTAATAAGTGTAAATTTATCAATTAATGAAATAATTTACATATATATTTATTTATTACTTACACATGGGACCAAAAAAACAATTTATTTTGGCCGACATGAATGTGTTGAATATATATTTACATTCATATATACTTAGTTTTTACAACATCAATCTATTTTTCTTATCATCTCATGATCATTATGAATTAGTAATATTTTTTATCATATTTATATTATACTTACACATTTACCCTAGAAATTTAGGCCATAGATGAATCCCTTTCATCATCCTCAAAAAGATTAAACATTTTAAATCAACATCATGAAACAAGTTTCCTTTGGTTCATTGGTATTTATTTTAATCATTTCATCAGTAATTATAATAATAATAAATTTTTTTATAATGATAACATCATTTCCGTCATTGAATTGATTTGGAAATCTTCAAAAATTCTTTTTAATCCAATCACATAATAAAAATATCTTTTATTTTATCTTTTCTTCACCAAAGATTGCAGACCAAATGCCTTTGATTCTATGAGACTCATCCTTTAAAAAATTCAATATAAGTAATTTATAAAAATTCACATTTATTTGTAACTTCAATTATCTAGTTATATGTGAACAACTCTCAACTTCTTATATCTACGATCAATCACCATTTTTAACATTGAGATTCAGACACAGAAATCTTTTAAAATTTTCTAAATTCACATTTGGTTGCGTGAGAACTATTTAAAAGTTGTCAATAATCAAAAGATACCCCCATAAATCATTCATATACATACCATTAGAAACTTCTTACTCCATCTCAAAATTGATATATGAATCCTCAGATAATAGGCCAGGTTTGTGGCTGATAGAGTGAGTGTGCATCATATACATCATTCCATCCCCCTCATTCATTACAAGGACCATTGATAAAACATTGTTGTTCAACAACTATCTTTATTTCCATCACTTTTTTGTATTTATTTTTTCTATTTTTTCCAACATGGATATATGTAACCATCTATGATACAAATTCATCCTAGACCCCAATGCCACTAATAAACTCAACCTCATACATGGAGAGGGGTGAACTACCAACATCTGGTATTTGTTTCCAAGAAAACCGACAGCACTAGTAATGTTCCCTTTGTCTCCATTGACTGTGGGAAAACACTATAGTGTTGGGGAATCCCTCCTCCAAGTAGGGTCAACCACCACACCACACACAACCTTGTCAGTTGATGTTACATCTCCCCACAAAACCACAACAGTGATGCGCTAACACATCTTGTCACCACTCGACAACCTCAGAACAAAGGGATGAGAATGAGTGGCTAAACATGGAATACAATAAATAGGCGAGGAGGGTTTGAAGTGTTTTGATTGGGTTGGATCCAATTAGATTCCCAGAAGGATGTGATAACCACCTAGATGTGGACTCATCATAGTACAAGAGAAGGGATTTTACAGTAGTGACCAATTGGACTATGGGAGAAAGAGGTCATGAATGTTGATACGCTGATTCATTGAGACCTATCCTCCAACGTCGAGAGTAGAATGATCACTAGTGGCCCTATCCATAGTAAAGGGAAACATTTCTAGATGTTTCATAATAATGAGTGAATTTACAAACATCGCACATACCTTCCACCTAGAGATTAAGATATCAGGGGACTGGCATTGGGATGTGAATCTCCACACATTTGTGAGAAAAGACATGTTTCTTCTGGAAAGGTTTTTGATCATAAATCCAGAGAGAAAAACATATTTTTCCAATAAATTTGAGAACACATGGTTCTAAAATAAATGATGAATATGTAGAAGTCAAATAATTTCCTTTACCATTATATTGTTTACCCATGGATTTTAATATATTCTTCACAATCATTGTTGTGACAGAATAATTTTAAGACGCCCTTTTTAAACATTTCCATGTTGATCATGTTTTTATATGTACTTTCCTATTATGGGATTTATTTTCAAACATCAATATGGATTTATCAGATTCCCTTATTTGAGATGGTTTGATACCCTTCAATTTCTTTCACCATCCTCTATTTGATTCACTATATTGATGGTTATTAACCTAATATATATATGTTTTATTCTAAACACCTTCAAATCTATAAAAGTTCCTATAAAATTCATATTTCCCCTTCTAGTAGATATAAATCATGTAGTTTGGTTTCTTATTTTCATCAATATTATATCCTTTAAATTTAGAATTTAATTTTACAAAAAACTTTTTGGAATCTATTAATACCTTCAATCATATATTATATTTATTATGGGCCTACAGAAATTAACTATTATGATAGATTTTGGTTTATAATTTGTAACCATAGAAACCTATATTTCTCCAACTCTTCTTAGTATATGTCAATATATAGTTTTATAAACCTTTTTTTCTTCTTATAATCTTCCTTATTCTTATAAATAATGTGATGAAAATTTTTTTAGACATTTATTTGGTTTATACCATTCTTAAATATCAAAGACCTTATTAACCATGTTATGGAAATTTGTAACTCCTTGATAAGAGTTAATATGTTTGTGTAGGAAAAGATCGAAATATTCTTCTTTCACCTTCAATTTTTCTCTAAGACTGGTTCTATTATTTTTATTCATCAACAACATTTTCATATCTCCAATTTGTTTTTGACTCGTATATTTTTCATCAATAAAATATCCATGGTTATTTATTTAAGGATCTTATTTCTTATTCATATTATTCTACCTCTCAATTCCTACCGTATTTGAAATAAATGTTTCAAATAAAATAAATTAAAAAACTCTATTTTTGTTTATTCTCTATATAATGAATTTATATCATCACTATGAAGTTTTTTATAATTCAATTTGGTAGTATGATGTTTTCTAGCAATATCATTTTAATGCTATCATCCTCTTATTAATTTTCATCATCCTCACAAAACCTTGTCAAATTCTTTAACCATTTATATTCATAGAAATTATAATACTATTTAATAATATAAGACTTGTAATTTGTGACAAATTATTATTGTAATTTCTTGATTTTATTTCATCGTCATCAATCTCTTTTTCTTCTATTCTTCATGAAAAATTTGCAAGAAAATTCAAACTACTCCATAGCATAATAATTTTAGTGGTATTATTCATTTGTTACTTTTATGTACCTCTTTTTAAATTTTTTTTTAAAACAAAGAAGTGAATTCACTATGATAATTACTAATTTTGTTTCATTGTCATAGTCACTAGGTTCTTATTTGAGAATGATATTAAAATTACATATCATATTATCTTTGGAATAAATTTCCAAATTAGTATGCTTTGTGTTCTTCAAATACTTTTTCCTTTATATCTTATCTAAAATGAAAATTATATATAGATCATCTAGAGATAATTTCCGGATCTTTACTTTAATAAATGATATCATTTCATAAAATATATCGAGAATAATTTTCATGATCGTTTCAATAGTGGTTGAATCTTCGAAAATCTCACAATGTCATGTTATGGCTCATACAAGGACATCCACCCTTATAAATAAGTCACTAATATATTCATAATAACACCTCATAAGATCTTAATACTTTAATATCCAAATTTTTAATTTTGGATTTACATCATATATTTTCTTCAACATTTAAATGATTAATTCATCTGTTCCAACTAATTTAACTTTATTAAACAAAACTTTAAAGAGTGAAGCATATAAAAAATATATCACCCATTATTCTCCATGTTCTACTTATCTGTATCCTTCTATGGAACTCCCTCCAACCTAGGATTGAATGAATCCTAATATGATATCTATTTCCATCAGAAAAGTGTTTCCAATACTTTTTATAGAATTTTCAAAATCAATGAATTATTCTCTTTAACTTAAAATATTTCTACTAGTGATTAAAATTAACCTTTTATCTAGAACTACATGAATTGACCAATCACTATATATAATACCAATGAGAGGCGGGTGGGGCATGAATCACTAGTCTTTTAATTTTAAAATTTCCTAATTATGTTGCAAAATTTACCTCCTATTAAATAGTCATTATATTACTATAATAAGAAAAAAAGAACATTAACGGTGGAAAAAAATTTACAAGGTTTACTACATTGTATAAGTAGTTATTCTATATAATTGTATTGAAATAATCTAATACTACTCAATCCACCAGAAAAAAATTATTTTATGTTATTACATAAAGTATGGACTATCTGAAAACATTTGTTTCACTATATTATAACAATAATTCAAGTTTTATACACATCGATAGACCATATAAAAATATTGTTATAAATAAATTATAAACATCACCAATAGTTTCTTTATGTTTTTACTCTATTTCTTGAACTTCTTCCCATATGAACTTCATTGAAAGAATTCTTCTTTATTTTCTATCATATTAGTAGGAAATAATTATCTACAAAAATTTCTATACAAAAAATTCTTGTATTACAATATTTTTGACATTTCTCTATTATTATTTTCATCTAGATATCCCTCTATTATGGAAAGTGATAAATTATAAAATATTCCTATGATTTGACATTCTATTCACCATTTTACATGATCTTTCAAAGTTCACTTGATATGAATCATTTTATAGTGCCTTCTTTCTATTTCCTTTGATCACAACACCTCAATCTATGTTCAAATTGTTCTTCTAACATGTGATCCCTTGGTTTTAAACATCCCTAATCAACAATGAAAATTTTAAGTTCATATGTGGCCTCCATTGGAAAATTATTTATGAGACACATTATATTTTTTGTTCATGAATTGTACACTATGTAAAAATATAATTGAACCCTATTTATTGATGTGTGATTAAGAGAAAAAGAGGGAATCCAATATTAATATTCTTTTTCAATGTGAACTCATAATTAAAAACTCCTTTCGAAAAAAATACTTCAATACTTATTGATGAATTAAAATAAATCTTGATGATTCTTTAAAACCTGAGTATCAAAAAACCACAACTAACAACCTTTTTTTATTAGATAGAATCACAGATCATCCATCCATGACAGATAGAATATTTAAATATCGTATTTGAATTGTAAGAAAAAATATATTTATGAATGATTTATTAATGATTTGAAACTGATAAAACATTATATAACTAAATTCTAATATATATGATTTTCACAAATCATTTACATATGTGACTATATCTGATATTTCTTATAACCTCATAGGAATTTATTGGAAGCCTTTCGAGAATCTTCCTTTATCCAAAGACATAACATAGAATTATTTTTCCATTTCCATTATAGTCCATGCCCTATCTGATGATTGTTATACCAAAAACATCAACATGATTTTTTTCAACCAAAACCCTCTAATCTAAAACATAGATTATTATATTTTATTTTTGGTTAATCTGATTAAAAATATCTTGTTGTCATATCTCATATGAATGTTTTAATCCTTTGAGTCATTATCTTATTGGAATTAGTCCCTTCATACATCGTCCAATGATATTCTTTAGTGACTTCTTTAACTTTTACAACTTCCATATTTACAGAAAACATCAAAATAATTGAACAAAAACTTATTCTCATCCAAATATCTATCTGAAAACATAACGGTTGGAATCATACTCATAAAATCATAGTACATGGATTTTTCATAACAAAATTCTACCTATTTATTCTTATCTATTCATCATTACATATTTTGTAACATTTGGTGTTGAAAAAATTCATAATAGAAACAACTTTACAGATTTATTTCATTAAAACACCATCTGATGAACATTGAAATGAAAATAAAAAAACCTTCATCATTAAAAAGTTTTCAGAACTTATCAATCTAGATATTCTAGTCAGTTGATGTTGTTCTAGAAAAAAATGTATGGTTTTATTTTTCCATGTTTAAAATTGTGGAAGAACTAACAAATTTATATGACATATGTTAAGAAAAAAAATGAATATTCATCAGTATACAAAATAATTTGAACCAACCATCTTCAAAACCATATTTAGATATAAAAAAATAAATCCAAACTGTTTCCACCCAATATTTTACAAGTGATTTTCTGGCCAACTCTCTTCATAGTATTCCTTAATTCATCAGGTTGTTTTGGGGAATGCTTCCAAGAGTAATAAGTTGATTTAGTTGTAGAAATTTTACAAATATTGTCAAAGTATTTTAAAATCCCATAAAATTTATTCTATCTATTGTAGACTATACTCAATGCATATCTTTATTTAGTTGAAGATATTACTCTTCTATTTTGTGTTTTAGTATTTCCTATTGAAATTGTAGAGTACCATGAATATAAGAAGATGATGGAAGAGACCTTTTGGGGTATATGTTTATAAACCACGGTAATAAAACCCTCTTAATGATCATTAACTTTTTGATATTGTGGTATCTGTAGTCCATACTTTGGGATAGGTACCTAAACATGTTTTATATATGATCCTGTAGTTGATCCTCAAAGGGATGAAAATATATATCATTATATGGAATTTATTCAATTAGAACCTCCACCTTTATATGAATGAAATGATCCAAAAGTGGTATATATCTGGCTCAAAAATAATAATCTAATCATTGAGTTATTTGGAATACTATATTCAATTATGGTGAAATATGCAACCTTTATGAATTAATGTCCTAGAAGAAGATGGAAGGGTTCAATGGTTGCGATGGAGAAACCTGGAGTCCTCGAGTGTAAAGAATTCGTAGATTTTTCACTAAAAAATTCTACCCATAGTCAATGATTTTACAAAATTATATAGATTTTTTATTCCTATAAAAACAAATAAATTTGATAATCATTATCGAACCCATTTTGTGATCTTTTTTATTTTTATCCTAATGTAATAAAAAATGAGAAACAAATGGACTAATGAAATGTGAATGGTCTTCTACCAGATATATGATTCCATGTTTTTAGGATAAATATTACTTCTTATTTAGATACATTTGATAAATATTTGATGGCTGAGTACAACCATTATTGTAATTAAGGGTTAATGGTAATGATTCTAACATCTTGTAATAGTTTTGATTGTTACATTAAAGAAGATAGGAAGCATGATTAGTCTTGTGATGTTGAAGGATATAAAGCATCATCCATGCCTTGTATAGTGTCTATAAAGGGCCCATTGACTCTTTTTGAGTTTAGAAAGATCATACATTGAATAATTTCTTTATAGATGTTCCAAATATTTGTGGTTTTTATGGTTTTGGATGACACATTCAGATGTTCTATCTTGTATTCTTGACCACATTCTATTGCATGGTCTAATCATTTAATTAAGGGTAAATGATATAGTATCATGCTTAATGAACCAAGTGGATCAAACCCTAGGCTTTAGGAGTGAAGCTTTATCATGTATTGAATCAGTCATTATGTGGAGATTATATGGGTCATATGATAAAGATAAGTATTATAACTACAACTTCATCATTTGTGATTAATATATTTGATATCAATGAATCTAATTCATTTATGTAAAATCATATTTTTATTTCTATATAACATCTTACATATTTTATATCTTATATGATGAATATTTTTATATCCCTCAGACAAATTATCCAATTTCACCATCCCTTTATTTTCCAATTCCATTATCTTGTTAACAACCAATTCCATTAACACAATATTCCATAAATTCCATTATTTAATTAGAAAATTAACACTATAAATTAGAATGATTTTTTTAAACGTTTAAATTAAAATTTAACAATACCATACATGTCATTATAATCAAGACTATGTGAAACTGAAATTCTGATAACATACATCGAAATCCTAGACTGATGCTCACCAAATCATAAATACTCAATCTAAAGTAACTAACAAACATATTGTAAATTTATATAAAAATATTTTCCAAAATATAAGGGTGTAACATTATCTACCAATAAATAAATTATGTGTTGAATTTTTTTATTAAAACTCACTATTTATGATATATAATGAAAAATAAGATATATTCACCACTGAATATATAATGTTTAGAGTGATATTAACCCTGTAAACTTATAAAGAATATATTTTCTTGGAGAATTGTATTTTTTCTAACATTGGGTTATTATAAAAACATTTAAGATGATTGTATATTATTATTTTATATCAATACCCACATTATATAATTTTATTCTTGTGGTTATTAATAATCATACATCCATTGAAATATTAACATAGGGTGACATAAATTTTATTTCCTTACTCCCAATATTTTTTGTGCAATGAAGAGATTACAAATATAGTTTTGAAATCATAGTAAATTTATGTAATGTAAGGATAATATTATTATCACAATTTTCTTTCACATAAAAAAACATGGAATATAGTATACAAATATGTTTTCATCTATACTAAAATCAATGGGATGGTGATTTAATTCCCCTAAAAACATCACATATATAGTAGACCATAATCCAATAAGTAATCATAAAATATATATTAGAGGATAAGTGATACTTATTTATCATGATATACATTAGTTGTTGTGATTGGATAATTTTACCTTTTTTCCACTGGTTATTGTGGTATTCAATACCAATAATCTATAGTAAACCATGGTTTCAATACCCAATTTTCATAATTTCTAATATTCGTTGTACTTAATTCATTAGCATGTGGATGGTATTGTAATTATGAATCTAAAACCATCTATTTCATATTCTATCCTCCTCAACTCAAATCAATAATCATTATCCCAATAATTAATACAAACATACAAGAAAATATATTCTTCTTCCCATGATAAATTATCTAGGGGACTTATTCCCATATTTTTTATATGAATAAAATTGAATAATCATTCCTCAGTTTTCTTATTCACCTAAACATCCATGATGACCCAACCATATCTTTTATGTGGGTCAAGGAGTTTAAAAATACACCTATTATTAATCATAACTCACGATTATTGGGGTATTATAACCTCATTATTTTTAACACTTGATTCAATTATATTTTGTTTCACTTTAAGTCTATCACCATATTGTCAATGAATAAAATTTTTAACTATTTGTTCCTGATCATAGACATTACATGAATAAATATGCTAATGATATAAAACCTGCTTTTGAAAACAATATCAAAAGGAACACTATTATATTAAATGTAATAATTCATAATTTACTTATTTACCCTAACACATAATTATTTATTATTTATTTTGGGTTATTCACTGTCAATATGTTATTTTATTCACTAATAAATAATAATTTTGTCATAAAATCCATCATAATAGATCATAATGTGAATGTGATTAACCAAAGTATATCCCCTAGAATGGATATCTAGGGATATATTCATAATCTCCCTCATCAAGTAAATATTAAAGATTATGTTAATATATAACCAATACATTTTTGAGTGATTAACACTAAGAGAATTTTTTCCATAGATATATCCATTTTTCGACACTCATAAATGGATGTAATAACAATGAAATACACATATTTGAAAAATTAAAAAAATTTCAAGATTTTGTCTTCTATATAGATTAATCTCTTGTATTTTCACTTAATTTTTCATATCATTGTAATCAGAAGAACAAATATAATACCAAAAATAACTATATTTGTGACAAGAAACATTGTTTTCATGACAAAAATTGAAACATAGTCTTTTCATATCGGTACATTTAACCAATTCCATAATTTAAAAAATAAATATCACAAAATAATATCAAATTCCAAAAAACTAATAATGTTTTATTTTATTTTAGAAATATCTACATATGCAACTCATTTGAAATTACTTGCCAATATTTATCCATAATTGAGCCACACTAAATTCACTTCTAGAGACCCCATAAGTTTTAAATTTATTTATTTCTATGTAAATTGAACAATAATAAATGGTGGACCAAAAACTATCCATAATTGAAATATATTAATCTTTTCAATAAGGGTAATATCATAAAAATAATGGAATTCTTGATCAGTGGAGAAAAAATATTAATAAATGAAATAAAGAACAATTTGACTGTAGGATCATGATATTTCTAGAGAAGTTTGTTGCTCAATTTTTAGGTACTATTTTACCAATATTTTTAATATATTTTTTGTTTAGTCATGTCTTGGGTGTTTTTGGTATAATTTTTTATATTTTTAGGTGTTTTAGAAATTCATGTATCGTTCATAGTTTACCCAAACCATGTCCCCTTCCCTATCAAACTATACATACACATATAAAGGGGAAATACACTACAGATTCACAATTTTTCAAACCAGGTGCACTCTTTTTATTAACTATTGGAGCCTTAGGAGAGGCACTGGTTTAAGGTGCATGGTTTGAAAAACTGTACCCCTAGCCCAGGAAACCTTTTTTATGATCTATAATACATTGAAAAAATATTTTTATTTCTAAAACCACTAGTATTAAAACCAATTCAACTAGACATGACCACAAAACGTTTTTCTATGTTTTTTTGATCTACTAGATGGATTACAAAACCCATAGGACATTTTTTATGATGAATCAATGATTTGATTGAATGATATACACCTCTTTTAGTATATAATATGCTATTATATGGTTTGCACTATATCTCATATATCTTCCCAGATGAATATGAAGGTTATCCCCATTTTAATTGGTTTAGATCTTTTTTATTTTAATTATTTGATATTATATCTAGGGTTTGTATTTTAAAGTCTTCTCCGGTTTTTAAATTAATCTCTATACCTAGATTTAATTATTTCTGATTTGTTGAGTGTCCACCGAAAATCATGTCATAGGTGTTCTATATTTCAATTTCACGGACTCTTGATTATAATTTACTACATGGTATTATTTATTTGAAATATCCACATTGGGAAATTGAATTGTATTTGAACTAATTTATTTGTCAATTATTTAATGGAATTTATATAATATTTTGGTATTGTAATTGGACTTTTATATTATAACATTAATGGGGAATAAAGGTGTTATGAAATTGGATAATAGAATAATGTTATTGTGAATTGGTTAATGTAACACCCTAATCTTCCACGGTACACTTCTACTTGAATAATAATGTAGCGTGTGTTGTACGCAACTTCGAGTTCTTACACACACCACGACCAATCAAAGTAGTCGTTATGAATAGTAATACCCACTTTTTGAAATTTTATTAATTTTATCTCTCAAAATGGAAATCATTTTTGGATTTGGAATATCGAAATTAGCCTAGGGTGAAATTTTGGTACTTTTCGGATAACATTCATATTTTGATGAATAGTGAAAATTACTAAATTTTAATTAAAAAATACTTTTTAAATCGAAATAATTAATAGTGATAAAGTATGAATATGAGTGGTTTTAAATCATATTTATAATTTATTTTTACCATTTAATACAATGTTGGTCATGGGACATAATTTCAAATTTATACCAGGCATAAACAAGTGTCAATCTTTTGATAGTTATTGTTTCACAAAAACACGCTTTTTGTTTTAATAGCTGGAATTAATATTAAATTAATAAATGAAACTTATATGTTATTAATTTGGTAAAATTGACTTCATTATTGAAATCATAATATCAAAATTAGCTTTGCGTAAATTTTTGGTATTTTTCTGAAAAAATTCAATTTTTGATGAATAGTGAAAAACCCAGAATTATTGTTTAAAACCGTCTTTTTATTTAAATATTTATTTATGTTATTTAAATTTAATTTTTGTCAAAATAGATACATAATACCTATATAAATTCAATGTAATTCATTGGAGTCAGTTTATAATAATTTTAGATATATAAAAAGTTTATTGAACTTTTTTCACCGTCTTTAACCCACCTCCTAGGAGAATTTGTAAATTCACATAATACTTAATTTTACCGCTTATGTTAGTGGATTTTCAAATATCCGAGAGACACTGTAAATATTAAGAAGTAAAATTTTGTTTAATAATTTTTTGTGAAGAGTAACTTTTTTACATTTATTTACCACGGTAAAATGTAAATAGGGTAATTAAGTGTAAAAATGAGATTATTATTATGCTGACACATGTCCTAATTCTATTGGATAAGTTTAATTCGACCAAAAAACCTTAAGAATAAAAATGACCATTTAGGTCCACTTGGATTAGATTAGTACATTTATTATTATTTAATTCAAAGAAGATTTAAAAGAGTTAAAATCCAAGTTTAATAACTAAAACATTTTTAATATAGGGTTATACATAAGATAAATTAGATTATAAATACTCATTATAATGATAAAAAAATTTCCTACAAAATTATATTTTAATTATAATTTTTAGACCTTACATAATTTAATTTATTTATGACACAATGATGATGCAGTAATTACCTTATTAATGAAAGAATCAAATAATTGGTAATATAAATATTAAAATAAATATAATTTCAATGTTTTTATGACATACATGAATTTTCACTATTATTATGTCATGTTAGGGATGATTCAATGTATCTTGTTCGATGTAATCATGTTGTGATGACTTTCACAAAACCAAAATACCATATAGTGTGAAAATTGAGATAAAATAATATTTAAAACAACTATTATATGATTAATTGATATTATATTCTTAAAAATATAAGACTCTGCCAAAGAACATATATCATGATAGGTGTATCATTAAGGGACCACTTGGGGGTCTCTTGGAAGTTTATAGTATGATTATTAAGCATATAATATAAAAATACAAAGAGACATGGTAAATGTCAAACTAAGTAACTAAGGGTTAAAACTAAAATATAAGGTTAATATAGTGACCCAACCCTATCTAAAACCTTTTGGTTAAGTGGATTTAGACCCATACTCACCTTAGTCTTTGAATAATATACTTTTGAGCCATTATAAACCGAATATGAATTTATTATTATTTAATACTTTACGTTTTTCCTAATGAGACCCTCCTTCCCCTTATAAAAGGACACCACTTCTAACCAATTCCTCAAACCTTTCAAGCCTTCTGGCTCATCCAAACTCTATCCAATTAATCTCCCTGCATCCCTCTCCTCCTCCTAGAAGCCTCACCTTAGTCAGAAGGCACTTCAGGAGTCCTTTTTGGTTCAAACCAAAGGGAGTTACCCAAATTAAAGGTCATGATTTCTCTTAGCTTCTTTTCTTTCATTTTACTTATCCAACCCCTAAACTCTTCTTATTATTTTATTTTGTAACAAAACCATTATCCTAAATATACTAGGATATTTTTATAAGAATTATTATAACTACACATACACACACCTCCATCTAATGGGTGAATAACATAATGTTTCTGTGGATGGCAACCAAACACCTCACGAAACGATGATTGTTCAATTATCTCATACCGCCTCTCATGATGGACATTATGATGGAACTATAATTAAATATGATATTAATTATATACATATATATTATATATAAGCTTCTGTAATTTCATTTTATAGCATACCATTTTTCGTTTCATGTTGTATATATATACACAATAATTTCATTTGAGGAAGTGCGGACTACCGCCCCCTCAAAGTGATATGACTCGTTTATACCATACATGGACCATATAAAAGATGGTATTAATGAACATAAGTGACACATATAAAATATTATGTTATACTGAAATAATAATATACCTATGTATTAGTTGGTTTTTATTCCTTTTAAAATGAAAAATGAACTGGAAGTAGCGTTCGTGCGTACGTACGGACTACCATCTCTATGAACGCGATGAGATTCATTTCCCATTGTATCCATTCAAGAATAATTCTCATTTTATGATTATAAATAATTTTTAAGGACTTTTTATCATTCTGGATATGTATAAGATACAACCTATTCATAACACACATGGCTTATGTAACAAACCATGTAAAATAAAACAAGTTTGTTAACACCCAAAACGACAATAATACTTAGATATTATTAAACAAATGTTGAAAAATCATAAATGATATCATATTAATGTATATTATTATTTTATAATTTAATAACAATCATTTATCCATTATACTGGACATTACCATACCATCAAAAAAGGAAAAGTACAAGGTAAGGGGTTTTCATCTCACTCCTTATTCCCGTGAGATTCATGCCATATTGCCATTATTAACTTTTGTGTGGTGTATGTACTGCCCATAATTATATTATTTGTGTAATACACTTTAATTTATCTATATTTACATATTCATTTTATTTTACCTCTTTCATGGGGTGTATGTTTCATATGTTACCAAATTGGTAAGGGTTAATTTCACAATCTCTTTATTATCCGAGGTTGTTTTTACTAAGTATCTATTGGGAAATATTTATTATCCATGTCCATGTATTATGAATGATTTCTTAAAGGGATTATTTTAAGGGACTTTTTACTAAAGCAACATTTCAAATGTTTTAAATATTTATTCTTCTAAATATTTCTCATTAATGTTCATGTCTTCAAAATGGTTTTTAAGCATTTATTTATATGAACATGAATGTTTTTAAAATGTTAATTCCTTTACAAAGTTTCATAGTGGTATGGGAGAAATTGAATGAATAATTTCTTTAAATGTCTTCTTTTCCAAATTCTGTGACATTTTAATGTTTTCATGAAAATGGGTATTTCTATCGGAGAGTTTGACAAATCATTTCCATCTATGTCACATCCTTTAATGGATTTTAAACTTGTTTTGAAGTTGATTTATTATGATACAGAACTTCCATATTGTATTGAAGGTTTTGTGATATGTTTGACAGTGGATGTGTTATTTTTATACCATTCATGGTTTAGGGATAATGTATTGACATTTAGTATCCTAGTTCTTATACGAATGTTTATGTTATGTTTCATCCTTTTCATATGAGGAATCTATTGGACATAGTAAGTGATGGGTGGAGCCTGCTATATCTCCTTGATGCATCGGTAGGTCTCATGAGACAACATGAGGTGGAATTGGCCAAGGTCCTTTCCAAATATGATATATGGTTTTGGCCGAGGCCTTAATCATTAATTGATTCCATGGCCAAGGCCTTGACAAAATGTTTTAGAATGTCTGGCATTATACATTCCCTCATTATGGAAATAATATTTATGGTTCATATGGTTATTCTACTAATATAATACCCATGATTATGTTTTATTATGGAATTATTTACTCAACTCATATTCTTTCCATAAAATTATTCATGTTTATTAGTGGTAAAGGCATGTTGTTTAAATTATTCACCAAGATTAATATTTATGTCATTTTCTGCTGTATTGCTTACCCTTACTGAGCGTTTGAGATTACCCCTTTCTATGTTTTATTTTTCCCAAGATTCCAAGAATTGTATAATGATTTATATTCAGGGATAATCTAAAGGGAATGATGTTGTTCTCAAATAACTATTTACACAGTGTTTTTTGTTTGAAATTGTAATGTAATGTTAATGTATGGAATCTATTTTCCAAGACTGCCAAACCGATCAGTCCTTTGGGACATGATACCTTGTACTCATGACAATGAATTAAAATAAAGCACTAACTTCGTGTAACAGGGGTTCGGGCGTTACAGTTGGTATCAGAGGAATTTTAGCAATAACCCTGGAAGCAAGATTTAGATAAACTCTGATTTGAGCACACAGTCTTAAGATAGAATTTGAAGATTAGTAGATAAAAACATCATATAATTTTGATATTGTAGAGATTTTGTGAGTTTTCTGAGAAATACATCCTTGTCTGTATATGATCAGGTAGAGTCGGATCTGGAACAGATGTACCTAGGGCTAAAACCTGAAAACACCGCTTTGAGCTAGACTCGAACGGGAACTGGTGCACAACAATGGGCATTGCTGCACTCTTGGTTACGACAATCCTATGGGATATCCTTAAGATAATTCTCATTTTATTTACAAACCATTATGAAGGGTTTATGAGTATATATATCCTCAAAGAAGACATTTTTATGATTATGGATTATATCCATAATATTTTTAATTTATGTCAAGTGTTTTAGAAGTTTGGGATTAGGTATTTCTATTCAAAAACTGATCTAGTGTATGCCATTGTTTAAAAAAATGGCGCCTAGTAGAAGGAATGAGAAATCCAGCAATACGCAAGATCCAAAGAATATGAAAGATCATATCTTTCATGGTCTTAAGACAGAATTTAGAAGGGAAATAGTCTCCCACGTATTATCATCATATGAAGAAATAGTATCATGTGTTGAAATGATAATTAAAGAATTATCAGATTCCTGTGGCTTTGAAGGGAAGCCAAGGAAGGAAAGGATGGAATAAAGAAATACAGATAAAGGGAATAAGGTAAAGAATGATTTTCTCATATGTGATAACTGTAGAATGAATCACCTTGGAAAATGCATGAAGGGAATGGGATTATGTTATAAGTGTGGAGAAAAAGGACACCAAGTACGTGACTTCAAGTGCAAGAAAAAGGTTTCAAATGTACAATTCATCATCTGCAAGGAGTTTGTACACTATGCGAACAAATGTCCCAGTCATCAGACTATTCTACAAATGATGCTATTGGATAATAATCAAGTTATGATACTACAACAGATGAAGAATAATGGCTAGTGTTATTATGTTTTTATTTTGTAATTTTTTAATTGAAGTGTTGTATCAATGATGTACTGGAAATAAATAAGGATTGTACTACAGTACAATTTCATTAATGATTTACGATTTTATGGTAATATGAAAAATGACTCTACAGCGAGTTAAACATTTTGGAAATTACATGTTTGAAGAAAAGATAATCCTTAATATGGTCCTAATATTGAGGTACTGATTTTGGAATAAGATATGGTTGATTTGGGTAAATTATGTTGGACATTCTTGACTGCCTTGAAACTGATTAAAGATTTGTATATTTCATCATTGTTGGAGTTTACAACATTTTTTCATGGATGAAGTATATCTAGTATTCTATAAAGAATAAGGGAGAATGAATTTAATCAATAAGGTTTTATGGTAATTCAGGATGTTTTAGTGTTTTAAAATAATACATGATGAAGGAATTCACATGTTATTATGGGGTAAAAAGGATCTACATTATGTTTACCTTTCATATAAATTTTTGACTGAGAGTTTATAGAAGTATTTTGGATAAGTCTAAAGGTTGTAAGGGATTAATATTGAAAAGTTATTTTTGGATTTTTATAAAAGGACAACACACAGACCGTATGACAACCCGTCGTGTCAGACAAAGCTGCGGGAATCGAACCAACAACCATAGTGCAATTGGGATTTATCGCCTACCACTGGACTACATGAAGTTCCTAGATGGTATAATGTAGTTTGTTTTTTTAAAAGTTCTTATTTGTGGATTATAAATACATTATATTTGGAACCCTATACGATTAGGATAAATAGAGAATTTTTTAGTTGTATTATGTTTTGGGGTGAAAGATGAGTTTGTGGTAGATATTTATTATTGGATAAAACTCTAATTTTAAATTAAGTATATCTCCTTATGATCTTATCTTATCTCATAAATAAATTCCTAAACATTAAGAAAAGGAACTTAGAAAAAAAATGTTTCCCTAGATGGTACCTTAGATCATCACAAATTTATGGCTTTGGGATTGTTGGTCTTTTCATAGCCATTTTCTCTACCACTCTACATCTGATATTGATTGTTAGATTTTTCATCCATATCCATATTTTCCTACATGGAACCCTAGTATGTGTTTTTTTGGTAACCTTCATACTTACCACTCTTTAATTTCAATAGAGGCCTCATTAATCCATTTTTCAATGTAGGATTTCAACTAAGATATTTTAAAATGTCAACCGTCAGTTTCTAATAACGAGAATAAATTGTGAGGTCGCAATTTATTGAAGGAGGTGATAATGTAACACCCCAAGCATCCACGGTACGCTTCTCTTTGAATAATACAGTAGTGTGTGTTGTACGCATCTTCGAGTTCTAACACACACCACGACCAATCAAAGTAGCCGTTATAAATATTAATACCCACTTTTTGAAATTTTATAAATTTTATCTCTCAAAATGGACTTCATTTTGGGATTTGGAATATGTAAATTAGCCTAGGGTGAAATTTTGGTACATTTCGGATAACTTTCATATTTTGAGGAATAGTGAAAATTAATAAATTTTAATTAAAAAAAACATTTTAATATAAATAATTAATAGTGATAAATTATAAATTTGAGTGGTTCTAAATTATATTTAGAATATATTTTTACTATTTAATCCAATTTTGGTCATTGCAAATAATTTCACATTTAAAAAGGACATAAACAAGTGTCAATCTTTTTATAGTTATTATTTCTTAAGAAAACGTTTTTTGTTTTAATAGCAGGAATTACTTTTAAATTAATAAATAAAACTTTGATATTTTTAATTTTGTAAAATATAATTCATTATTGAATTAGGAATATCAAAATTAGATTTGGGTAAATTTTTGGTATTTTTCTGAAAACATTCAATTTTTTATGAATAGTGAAAAACACTGAGTTACTGTTTAAAACCGGCATTTTATTTAAATATTTATTTATATTATTTAAATTCAATTTATTTAAAAATAGATACATAATACCTATATAAATTAAATATAATTCATTGGAGTCAGTTTATAATAATTTTAGATATATAAAAATTTTATTAAACTTTTTCGCTATCTTTTACCCACCACCTAGGAGAATTTGTAAATTCACATAAAACTTAATTTTACCTCTTCTGTGAGTGTAATTTCAAAAATCCGAGAGACACAGTAAATATCAAGGAGTAAAATTTGGTTCAATAAGATAAAAATAATTTTTTATGAATAGTAACTTTTTATTTTTATTTACCATGGTAAAAAGTAATTATGGTAATTGAGGGTAAAAATGATATTATTATTACCCTAACACATGTAATAATTCTATTGGATAAGCATATTTCGACCAAAACGACCTTAGGAATAAAATATGACCCTTTAGGTCAACTTGGATTAGATTAGGACATTTAATATTATTTAATTCAAAGAAGAGTTAAAAGAGTTAAAATCAATGTTTAATAACTAAAACATTTTTAATATAGGGTTATACATAATATAAAATCGATTATAAATATTCATTATAAATATAAAAATATTTCAAACATAATGGTATTTTAATTATTATTTTTAGACATTAAATAATTTAATATATTTATGAAACAATGATGATGCAGTAATTACCTTATTAATGAAAGAATCAAATAAATGGTAATATAAATATTAAAATAAAAAAAATTTCAAATTTTTTATAACATCCACAAGTTTTATAGGTGATTATGAAATGTTAGGGATGATTAAACGTATATTTTCTAAGTTAATCAAGTTGTGATGACTTTCACAAAAACAAAATACCAAATAGTGTCAAAATTGACATAAATTAATATTTAAAATAAATATTATATTATTAATTGATATTATATTCCGAAAAAATATATGGTTCGGCCAAAGGACTTATATCATGATAGCTGTATCATTAATGGTCCACTTTGGTGTCTCGTGGAAGTTTATATTATGTTGATTAACCATATAATATAAAAATACAAAGAGACATGGTAAATTTCAAACTAAGTAACTAAGGGTTAAAACTATAATATAAGGTTATTAAAGTTACCCAAATCTGTCTAAAACCTATTGGTTAAGTGGATTGCTACCCATCCCCACCTTATACTTTGAATAATCCACATTGGAGCCATTATAAACCGAATATGATTTTATTATAAATTAATACTTTATGTTTTTCCTAAAGGGCCCCTCCACCCCCTTATAAAAGGACACCACTTCTAACGAATTCCTCACACTTTAAAGCCTTTTGGATCATCCAAAATCATCCCAATTAAGCTCCCTACATCCCTCCCCTCCTCCTAGAAGCCTCAAATTAGGAATAAGGCACTTCAAGATTCCTTTTTGGTTCCAACCAAAGGGAGTTACCCAAATTAAAGGTAACAATTTCTCTTAGCTTCTTTTCTTTTATTTTAATTCTCCAACCCCTAAACTCTTATTATTTTTTTCATTTATTACAAAAACAATATCCTAAATATACAAGTATATTTTTATAAGATGTATTCGAACTACACTTACACACACCTCCATCTAATGGGTGATGAAATATAATGTTTCTTTGGATGGAAACCAAATGCCTCACAAAACGATGATTGTTCAATTATCTCCTACCACCACTCATGGTGGCCATTATGATGACACTGTAATTAAATATGATATCAATTATATTTAATTTATATATAACTTTATTTAATTCTATTTTATATCATACCATTATTCATTTCATGTTGTATATATATACGATAATTTCATTTGAGGAAGTGCGGACTACCACCCCCTCAAAGTGATATGACTCATTTATACAATTCATGGAACATATAAAGGATGGAATGAATGAACTTCAGTAACACATATAAGATATTATATTATACTAGAATAATAATATACCTATGTGTTATTTGGTTTTTATTCCTTTTAAAATGAAAAATGAAATGGATGTAGTGTTCGTGCGTATGTACGGAATACCATCTCCACGAACGCGATGATATTCATTCCCCATTGTATCCATTCAAGTAAAATTCTCATTTTATGATTAAAAATAATTTTTAAGGACTTTTTATAATTCTGGATATGTATAATATACCACCTATTCATAACCAACATGTCTTATGTAAAAAAACATATAAAATAAAACGAGTAAGTTAACACTAGAAACGATGATAATACTAAGATATTATTGACAAAAAATGTTAAAAGATCATATATGATATCATATTAACGTATATTTTTCTTGTATAATTTAATAATAGTCATTTAACCATTATACAGAAAATTATACAACCCTCGACAAAGGAAAAGTACAAGGTAAGGGGTTTTCATCTCACTCCTTATTCCCGTAAGATTCATGCCATATTTCCACTATTACCTTCTCTGTGGTGTATGTACTGCCCATAATTATATTCTTTGTGTAATACACTTTAGTTTTTGTGTATTTACATATTCATTTTATGATACCTCTTTCATGGGGTGTATGTTTTGTAAGTTACCAACTTGGTAAGGGTTAATTCTGCAATCTCTTAATTATCCGAGGTTGTTTTTACTAAGAATCTACTAGGACATATTTATTATCCATGGCCATGTTTTATGAATGAGTTTTCAAAGGAATTATTTTAAGGGAATTTTTACTCAAAAAAATTCAAATGTTTTAAATATTTATTCTTCAAAATCATTCTCATTAATGTTCGTGTCTTGAAAATTGTTTTTAATCATTTTTTTATATAAACATGAATGTTTTTGAAATGTTAATTCCTTTCAACAGTTTCATAGTGGTATGGGACACTTTGATTCAAAAATGTCTTTAAATGACTTCTATTCCAAATTGATTGACTTTTAAATGTTTTCATGAAAAGGGGTATTTCTATCAATGAGTTTCACAAATCATTTCCTTCTATGTCAAATCCTTTAATGGATTTTAAACTTGTTTTGAAGTTGATTTATTATGATACAAAACGTCATTATTGTATTGAAGGTTTTGTGATATGTTTGACTGTGGATGTGTTATTTTTATACCATTCATGGTTTATGATTAAAGTATTGACATTTCGTATCCTAGTTCTTATACGAATGTTTATGTTATGTTTCATCCTTTTCATATGAGGAATGTATTGGACATAGTAAGTGATGGGTGGAGCCCGCTATAGATCCCTGATGAATCGGTAGGTCTCATGAGACAACTAGAGGTGGAATTGGCCGAGGCCCTTTCCAAATTTGATATATGGTTTTGGCCGAGGCCTTAATCATTTTTAGACATCTTGGCCGAGGCCTTGAAAAAATGTTTTAGAATGTCTGGCTTTATACATTCCCTCATTATGAAAATAATATTGATGGTTCATGAGGTTATTCGACTAATATAATACCCATGATTATGTTTTATTATGGCATTATTTACTCAACTCATATTCTTGCCATAAATGTATTCATGTTTATTATTGGTAAAGGAATATGGTTCCAATTATTCACCATGCATAATATTTATGTCATTTTCCACTGTATTGCTTACCCTTACTGAGCGTTTGAGCTCACCACTTTCTATGTTTTATTTTTTCCAAGATTACAAGAAGTGTATTATGATTGAAATGTAGGGTTAATCTAAAGGGAATAATGGCATTCTCAAAGAACTATTTACGCTGTGTTTTATGTTTGAAATTGTAATGTAATGTTAATGTATGTAATCTATTTTCCAAGACTGTTAAACCGATCGGTCCTTCTGGACTTGATTCCTTGTAATCATGCTAATGTACTAAAATAATGCACTAACTCCGGGTAACTGGGGTTGGGGCGTTACAGTTAATAATAAGAAATAAGTGATGATTTTCTTTTCCCGAGAGGGTTAAGAGTTCATATGATTAAATGATGATAAATGAGTCAATTGTGAATTTTTATATTATTCCATGAGATTAAAGTGATGAACCATGGTTTTTTTATTACTAAAATGGAAAACCACATTGTGAATGTTTGATAAGAATATTAATGATGATAATCCTTGAGATCTATTATATATGTGATAAGCTGATATTTTTGATATATGAGTGTGGCAGACACACTGATTCCTTGAAATCCCATAAGTTATTGACCAATATATGACTGTGGGATAGGTATTGATGCTTCAAAATCCCATATAGGATAACAAATGAGGTGTTTCATAGGGAATGATTTTTTAAAATTCTAGAGGGGGATAGACAATGTGTTTTATGGCTGTGAATTTGGTATTGGAATATTGTTCAAATTATTCATGATATGAAAATGGAGTGAATTAAATTAATAGAACCCAGGTTTGTTATTAAATGTGGTATACCTTTGGGTTGGTTTAGACTCCACCATGATCCAAATAAGGTATTTATGATTTAGGTGTCATCATGAAACCTATAATTTTATGTCTTTATTTAAAGAATAATTTAATTTTTAAATGATTCTTTTATTACTTTTACTTTATTCATTTTACAACTACGTACATTGTGATAGACTTGATGTAGTTTTAGAGGCCATTTGTGGTGAACTACTTAGTTGTACCCACATGCTACTTAAATTGCCTGATCAAAACCCAAATAAACATCATATTTGAATAATAGGATAAGGGAAAAATTCCTATATTAGATGGTTGAGTTGTGATGGAGTATGGATCAAAAAACTATATAAAATATTATTACCCTCTTTTTAGTTTTCATTGTGTCATTTTTTTTTTGGTTTTTTTATATTGAAAAAATACACATATATGGAATGAAATATCTACTTATTTTTTTGGATACTGTTTTCCAATTGTGGGTTTTCATGTGATACTGGAATGTATTGGATATGGAATTATTTTGGTTTTTGGTTATATTTCTTGGTTATTTATTATTTATTTTTATTATTGTGTTGCTTTAAAAAAATAGGGTATAATCAACCCATGTTATATATTTGACCCTTGTTGCTAGTCATCAACCTATGGCCAATGGGGATGTGCTTAAGGACATTGAACAACCGATCATGGGAACTAGTAAGTGGTAACTGGGTGGGGATGTCACATTTGAATCCCTTCAAATGATCTTTATTAAATCAATATTGGACAAAATACCAGAATATGGAAATTACCTTCCTTAAAAGTAAAAGAAATATAATGTGGATAAAACTCATGGATATCATAATCCTCAAAGAGAAACAGTATCGTAAGACCATTTAGAAGACACGTGAAGGAGTATTCTCAACACATAACCTATGTATGACACTTTGAAGACACTATGAAAATCCTTTCAATTCTTTTGAATGTGTCACAGACATTTTTTTATCACACTGGGAATTCAAAATTATCAAACAGGAGTCACGAGACTTGTCCATCAGTTGACACATAATAATCCAACTAAAAATCCTCCAATAATAGGAGGAACATATCCAATATGTAGGAGCCTCATCTGATCATATGTATCATGTGAAACAACCAATCATTTTGAATGACATAAAAATCCATCAGTGATAATTCATTCTCACCATGCTATATCCCGCTAGCATGTCACCATCATAATGTGAACGGTCAGGGACATGTTCAATTATTATTTGGCACCCTCATTTGATCCTTAAGAAAAATATAATGTTTTTCCCTTAAATTATTAGTCATCACCCCAAGACCTCTTACTGGACATGTGATGCATCAAAGATTAGGAGAGTGATTTTCTTCTACAACGCTTGTGCAAGGACATGGAATCCTTGTGGCTTATTAAATAATTGTGGAAAATAAAAGGAAAGTAATAGGATTTCCTTTTTAGGGGAAGATACAATAATTTCAATTGATCTCAGGAAACACCCTTAAAAAGCTATTAAATTCTTATAATACCCCTTTGTACGTAATTTTAGCCACCTGAAGTCCCCCTGATAAGACATCCTCGTATCATTAAAGGTCCTAGATAGGTTGCCTATGATTATGGGAATCCCATTCAGTTGGCGTCCTGATCTCGTGAAGGCCACTAAAAATGTGATCCTATCATTTCTAATTCCATTTGGCATGTACACATGATTTGGAAAGACCCATTTAATTTCACATAATATAATTAATGGGGCATTTATTAGATGGACTTCCAGTCATAGAAAATCATTCGACCCCCAAGGATGACCTATTGCAATATCATGTGAAAACCTGTAATTCTTAAGAACTCCAATAACTCGATCATGTGATTTAATTATACATTCCATTTAATGTGGAAAATATTGACGGCGGTGTGTAATATAAATCCCCTACCCAACATAAAAAATAGGGTCTTTAGGTCTTTGGATCCTCACATCAATTGACACGTCTTTCAAAGGGGATTTCACAGGGATCCCAATCTCATGATCATAATGGTTTTGCACTTGGTATAATCATTGTAATAATGTAAGTGATCATGAATTATGCATGAAAAACTCACAAAATCATTTATGATAACATGATGGTATCCTGACGAGTGATATAAAGAACATCCCACATATTTTCTACATCCAAAGAAAACTTGGAAGGCCAAACACGGAATAAATCTATGGAATATCAGAATAATAACATGAAGAAAATAATAAACCAATGTGATAATCATGAAAGAGGTCATATAAATTAATCCTTTGTAACTTTTCAAAACAAATTCGGATAATATGAATAAATTTCGACTTTTCTCCCAATGAATGAGATGTCCTCTTGAAATAACATTTGGATAATGTGATTTCCTCTAGACAAGTCAACCAAGTCATAAAATACCCTCTAATAATGCCACCCGAGTTTCATGAAGTCATCCAAGATCACCATACAGATGTTATGATGCCTTCTGGACATGTCTCCCAGGATATGTGGAATTACCATTTTATATAATATTGGTTTTTTGAAGCCTTTTGGTATTCCCAATTAAATATCTCAGTAAAATCTAAGCATGCCAACCCAATCATGTGAAGCCCTTCGGGCCTTTCATCCAAATCTAACTATGATACTAAGACATGTCCTCTAGATCACATGATGAACCCCGGATTTGTTTGCTATATCTCCTGATGACACCAAGACTTATCATCCAAGTCTCATGAAGACACAATGGAATGTCCTCCATATCTCACGATAACACCTAGAGATATCTTCCAAGATCTTGTAAGGCACTCCATACTTTTCAGTCAGATCTTGTGATGACCTAAAAGACAACCCCACAAGGTTATGATACACCCTCCAAACATTTCATCTAGTTGTTTTAAATATGTACATTTTCTCTTATATAATTCAATGGTGTCCACGAAAAGTTATCCTAGTCTGGAAATGACTATCATACAAGTCAACCAAGAAATGTGGTTATCTTTTTACATCATCTTAAAAGTATTGTGGAATACACTAAACATATCCTCATATATTATGAACCTAGAATTAAACACCTCAATGATTATTTATACATGTCATACTAACAATCAATCTATGGCAAGAAAATCCTCTATGAAATGACAGCCATGTATAGTGGAAAATGTATGGGTAACCTTACTATGTAATCCTTGATCCAAGTAACTATAATAATCGTATTTCAAGTATAAATGGGATACATAGGAGATCTTTCCATGTACCCATATATAGATTAAAAATTTCAAGGTATGTCCCACCCCATAAGTTCCATGTCCATATGTAATGAGAACAGTCACATTATATTCATTGTTTCCCACACTAAGCGTAGATCACACGGGATTAGGGATTTATGGTAATTATATCATTTTTAACCCAAACCTATACCTGTACAAGGAATCACTAACTATGTAAGCCCTGATTAGTGGCATAATATGATATGTTTTACATACAAGGTCATCCTCAATGTGTAACCCCTAGTCTAATGAAAAATGGTGTCTATGATTACTATCTTACCTAGGATTCATAGGATGACTTATTAAAGATGATGATATATAATAAACTTCCAAAGGTCCATTCAAGCACATAACATAAAAATTCAAAATTATAGAGGATTATTACTAGTTATCCATCATTGATCAAAATTATCAAAGCACATGTGGGCATAGGAAGTTACAATTATGACATCATTCATATCATGAGTCATAACCGGCCTAGGAAACGTCAATATGTTTACCCCAATAAATGGCATGATATAACATTACATGATGAGGTAATCCTCATAGTGTAATACCCAACCTCATTCAACCATGAGAAAACAGATTCTTTCTATAAATGGGATACATAGGGCGCCATTCAATGGTTCGATCTCAAATAATTTGTCACTTATGTTCTTGTTTACCCATGTCTCCAACATTTCAACCATTGGTACATGATCTCTCCCATGATATGATCATTATCCCTCGTCCTCCAATGGATGGAGTAGGAGACTAAATTATGATGATTTTTTCCATCCCTAACCTATATACATTAGATTCCTCTTTGATTTCTGATCTCAAATAAATAGTGATAAGTTCCCCACATATATTTCATCTATTCATGTTGTTAAACTACACTAGATGAATAAAATGGGGCGTTTCAATCCCTTTTATAAAGAAAGATCTATAGGACCACTCATAATGGATCAAACTCATCCAGAAAATATTAACTATCTCTCTACATGGAATTGAATTCAAAAGTTTCTAATTATAAAAAAAATTAACAAATAAAAGTAATCAACCAATGGGAAATGGTTGAAGAACCATAGATACATATAAATGAAAACATATAAATACTACCCTTTATATAAAATAGAGTTCAATATATGACGACTTTTTTAGGGTAACCAGTTCTGTATTGGGATAATAAAGATATTCATGAACATATCATAAATCCATAATATAGTCTTGAATTAGAAAATAATTCCATTAATAATATGTGATGAGCCCTGACATCCTATCCTCTCATCAAATTTGTGTTCCTAAGTCACACTAGTTCTAAAACCCCAACTAACCACACACCATTGTAATGTAGAAACATATAAAATTATAGATGGGAGAACCATTGGGGTTTTCTATGAAATGATAACAAAGGTGAATCTAACGATAATGAATTTGAAAAACATTAAACCCCACATAATCAATCCCTCAGGAAAAATATATTCACATATTTTTATCGAAAAATAGTGAACAAGACAAGAAATAATTTAACAGGGAAATATGCATCATAGTAGAAAAAAAGGATATACTTCCCAGTTCTCATTCGACTGTTTTTTCATATTGCATGGGTTCTCCTTTGACATTTATTTTGAATAAACAAAAATGGTGATTCTGATGTAAAACTATCCATTATCAGGATGATCTATTTACCCTGTGACTAGTCACATTATCAACACATCCTATAAAAATAGATATTATAATTGTAAAATAGGTTATACAAATACCCCTCTATAAACATGGTTTCCATTAAATATGTACATCCTCACATTTTCATCCACATGTGAGAAGAATGGATGAATATAGAATACAATTAATAATTTGTTAACAATGCATATATAATTGATCATGAATCATTCCTATGATCATATATTGATTAGAAAAATTGTTACATATTTTCTTCAGTGATACGAATATTGATCTAATCCACAACAACTCAATATAAGAATGTTTCTTAATCCCGTGTCCATTATGGAACATAATATATGTTTTTGATTCTTGTAGCTCATATAACATCCTCACATGTCCAAGTGATTCAATGTTAGGTGGATAATCCAATGGTCATTGAATACCACTTGCATGGTACAATACTGAACCTTGACACAACCTTTGAGGGTCTCCAAAAGCCTAAAATGATGAGTCTTCACTATCTAAGGAATGCTTCAATATAGATAGTGGCCTTCATTTACAAAACCAATCAATTAAAATGATTATCCCCATAGCGTGAAAATAACCAAATATAGTACATGATGAAGATGGACCATGGATTCAACTAGGGATCCTTCTAAATTAATGATCTACTTGGTAGGGATCCAGTCAAACTATGCCATCAACATCATCCCACGGGTACCTATTATTTGCCTATTGAGGGTTCCACTTGATACAATGCCACATCTAATACCCTTACATAGAAAAAAGATAAAAAAAATCGGTTGTGAAAGGCTCTGGATAACCATGAGTGGGATAATATCCGCACTTCCACTGAATATTCATATCTGTATATTCCCAATGTAGCTAGTGAGATGGCTAATATCCCTAATCACTCGGAAGAAGTCTACGAGCATATCTTGGAAAAAATCATTTGGGAGGTGCATATCATTACCCCAATTTATTATGTCTAATGTAAAATTTCGAAGACATGAGAAGGACATAATTTGGATCATATCCCCATTCTGATGGAATATTTTTATCAATACATAATGAAGATATTATAAATAAAGTACTATATTCCAGCACACACATTTCTAAAATGACATTACATCATATAAATATTTGATGAACTCCAACAACATATTCCATCACTCGCATAGATATATGGACAACAACATATTCGTATACCTATATCTAGGGAATCTAAAAAATCTAATAATTATGAACATGTGTTTGGTCTGAAAACATTGCACATTATTTCTCCCATCAATGTGGACTATCGGCATATTCCGGTAATGAATGAGGCACCAGTCTATGATAATATTACCATTCCATAACAGGCTCACCAGGTGAGAGTAGCACAAGCCTTGGTATATTGGAATATTCATTTCAAAAATATTTGGTATCATATTTTAGAAGAAAAATGATTAGGATCATATCTCAATTCATGTCGAGTCTCACAAAGTGATAAAACCATATTCTGTGGGACATGTTTATATTACTGGAGAATAAGACTATTGGAATACTCTAATAGAGAAACATCGGGATTACATCCCCATTCTGGTTCGACCACACTATGTAAGAGTGGAACATGCCTTAGGATAGGAACATGTTTATATCTCTGAATATTTTTAGCATATTTCCATTGATCATAGAATCTAGGCACGTATCCCAAATTCCACCGATTAAAATTTTCACTATTATCCTTTTAATGGTATGTAGATGGAGGCTTATGAACCTTATTCCATTTCAATGGTCCATCATCTCAATCCGGAGAGGATTGAATTTTTGAACTGAGCTCATATTCCAGTTCCAACATGGGATCAACAAGTGACAGTGACACATGCCTCTGGATAGGCTAATATCCATTTCAATAAAGACCAGTGTAATATTCCAATGGATTTGGATCATGATCACATCCCTTTTATGAACAAGTCTCATGATTATAGATCTAAACATACCTTATGGGAGGCTCAAAATGTTTTCATTAATGGTGAATCTCACTATAATAATCTAATTGATACTTACCTTTGGGCCCAGACTCCCATGACACGAAACAATTATCATCAAATTTAGGAAACTGTCATAAAAACATTTCACATCGATTAACAATTCAAAAAATAAGGTCTTCATATTACATCAATGAAATATAATGAAGATTATATATGTAACATTATAAATTTGGGTGTCATGGAGGTTGTTCGAGGCACATTCTGAACACCCAAATGGTCTGACAACTCTTTTACCAAAGAATAATGCAATGATTATTGTGATAGTTTTACTCATGATACTGTGGTGGTGAATTTTTGGGACTCCACTCAAGATATCCACCACAGTCAACATTCACATGACGATATCTCCCACAGACATGGAAATCCTCCTATTTCCCAGACACCTCCATATAGAGAGGTGTTCAAAACTAAAGCACCACTATATATAGATGTGATCAGAACATTAGGTAGACTTGTATATAGTTCCCTATCATCTCCCAGTGACACTCCACTACAGAATGTTGATGACCCCAATAACAACTAGTTTTGGTCTGATTGGATGGAGTCATGCCAATTAGCGGACGAATATGATGAAATTGATATTTGGAGGGATTTTGTCAAAAAATACATCACATTCAGGTTCTATAGTTTTGCAACATCTACCAACAAGACCTGAGTCAAGAAAACAAATGATTGCATGAATTCTCTATTCCAAAACATCTGGTTTACACATCATATATTAATTTCCATATACCTCCCTTATCTAGGATACTACGGTCACCAAAATACCATCAATATACACTGTTTTTATCTAATCATAGCTTCACTCTCTATGGCTTAGGATAAAAATCCCAGAAACGCACATCACAACTATGTAATGTGATTATAGATAGAACATCACATATATTTATAAGATGTTATCTGAAGACATCTCATGAAACAATATTCAAGGATGGTGAATGTATTGAGAATTACACATCACAAAACCCATTGAATAGTAGATCCCCTCAGAAGTAGCCTCTTGTAATGATATAGCCTCTAGAAAAATTATAGGACCAGGTAACGCTCAGGCTTGTTGGTCAGTAAAACAAAATCCCCCATCATAAATGGTGTCATGTCATTACCAATGGAGGGAGATGACATCCAATATAAATTTCAACTAGTACCATCGGATAATATAGAATGAATTTTAGATAAATAATCCAATGTTAAGATCGTCCAACCAAATTATCATATAGAATGATTCCAATCATGGTTTTCTATTTCACTCATCCCCCAAAGGTGCATAGTTGTGCCACATACAATGGGGTGAAGTAGTATATTCTATAGAATCTTTTTAGGATTGATCCCAATCCTCTAGTTAGCGGGATATCATCTACCACCACCCATCAGATAGTCACTTCTTGAACGGATTCAGAGTATATCGACATTAACTATATAAAAATCCATCCCACTAGGCTAGGAGGAATTTATATAGGAATCACCATCACATGACTAATCATCCTATAATAGGTTACTATGTAAATTAACAATGGTTCCATATCAATGCCATTCCATAGGAATGGGGGAATTTTAATCCCCATTCTTATATAATGAATCATCACTTCATAAACCAGAAGCATTTGATCCTTAATAGAATGAACAATCAATGATAATTATGGCCCCATATATCCCTCATCATGAAGTTATGGAGAAATATTCACCATCATCATCATCTCCACATAAGGAATCAGTCTTACCTAGTATGGTAGGAAAATTTGATGGTTGACATCTCATATGATCCTCCCACCATAAGACACGTTTTTTCTTATTCAAGGAATGATCCACAATCATAACCAAAACTCCCTCAATGACACTATTAATATGATAAAATATGAAGAGAGTGTCAAAAAAGAAAAAAACCTACTAGGTCCGCAATAAAAAAAGAACCAATATAGAAAAGATTTCAAGAAATGGACATAATATATGAACTAATGATTTAATTGGTTTCATTGAGAGAATTGAGACAAAACCATTTTTTGAAATAACTTTATTATTTTCATCACCCTAAAAAAAGAAAATGTAGACAAAGACACATATCTAGAGGGACATAATGATAATAATATACCTTAATAGGTGGGTTATCTGTATGCACCAACTAAGGATGCATGCACACAGAACAAAAGGAGATCATGACTTTCACCCATTATGGTGAGAAGCTCTCCCTCTCTAGGGAGCACATCCTTTATTAGAACAAATTGATAATCTGTGGAAGGTAAAACTATGTCCACCTAATCAATACCCACCGTCTCTATGTAGAAGGGAGATGTGTAAGACTAAATTATCTCCAGAATATCATAACATCATTGAGTCACTGTCAACACAAATGGAATCCATTGAAGGTATATTTCCACATGTGAAGCCTCAAAAATAGAAATATCCCTAGTGGTTGGATGACATGTTTCTGAAACCAAATTTAAAAAATCCTATATTATCAATCTTTTATAATATAGGTGAACTCAATCAATATATCAACCACTTAATAACTCAAAGTAGTCCAATGATGGGACCATGATATCAAGAGGAGGTGACAAAGATGGTGTGTTTTGTACATACTCATACAAAGACAACATTTTTTGGTACAGTAGAATTTCCGCAGAATCTATTGCAGGATGGGAATTCCTTAATAATAAATTCCATTAAACATTATTTTCAATTCATAGGAAAACCACCATCATCAACCTAATAAACTGTAAGAAAAAAAATTATAGGGTGTCTTCCTACAAAGTCATATGGAAATATTTAAATTATTCAATCAACATATGTCTCTCACATAATAAATATATGAAACATTGTGCGGAGAATATCTAGGACGAGTTATAGATTCATCTAATATTAATGAAGTATCTGGGTTGCTTTCATTAGTTCATATAAATGAAACAATTATTAGAAGATTTCATTCATCGAACCTGATCCCAGTATCAATTCTTTCCCTCATAATAAGAAAAATTTATCGAAAGGAATAAGTCATTGTTATTTCCCTTAAACGAAGAAGTATTTTAAATTTAAAATCCTACGAAGTTTCCAAACCACGTAGTACATCCTCTTGATCAACAATGACAAAAAACCTCCCCTTGATTAGAAGAAAATAGAAATTAGGGTCGCTCAGGGTTTGAGAAATGGAAGAATAAATAATAATTATTCCTATATGAACAAGTCCCTAGTAAATTATTTGTAGCCATGAAAAATAACATCTCTTTCTTCCACAACCCATGAATCCCTATGAGTTCCACCTCACCAATTTTACTAAAAACATCCCTTTCTATATATGGTCTGATCATCTCATGTAGGAATAATTCATCTTAAAATATTTCCTTCAAGGCATGGTCAGTTCCAGATAGGTGATGGTGGATAATTCCACTGACCATATGGCCTACAATTCCATCATCTGGTCAAATGAATAAGACTATTTGAAAAATTGTTCTGAAAAATCATGATAAGATGTTAGATAATTGAAGGACTCAATAAATAGTTGAACGAGGTCATCCCACACTAATAACATAGCTCCACAGAACCAAAACCACTCTAAAAACCCAGAAGATATCATCAGATGTGTCTCTCAAGTGTGGAAATGACCATAAGATACAGGATGAGACAAAAAAGGTAGAGTCATTTTCCTCTATATAGTAGGCTATGAATATTGCATATATCTTCACTAAAACATATGAAGCACAACAACTACCCCCCCCCCCCCCCAATACACCATTTATTGGAAATAAATTTTGTAGTTGGTTTTCTCAATGTGATACACTTGTCATAACACTTCTTAAATGATGAATATTCCCCAAAATATGATTTCCATAAATCCAACGAGGGGAGTGGAGGCTTCATGTGAAGGAAATAACGATACAAAGTATAGAATGTCCATATTTATATGGAATATTCCAATCATGTCCTCGAAGAGGTCATATATGCATCTGAGACTCGTGGGTTATCCCTCCAGCAGAACCCAAGGGAAAATGGAGGATTCTCATAACCCTCTAGTTGTTTTTCGTAACACATACTTATGTGAAACCCCAAAATGGGAATCATCAATCATTTGGACATAAGTAAGACCTTCAAGTACATATGGTGTTTTTCAATCGATGCTCTAAATCATGGATGTGCTCTATCATTAAATGAAAATTGAGGTGACACTCATTAAATCCCCTCATAGAACACTTGAGTTTGAAAAATAATGTTTCTAAATTTATGGTCTCAGAAGTGACGAATATTCCATCATAATGTAATGCCATTATCTTGCTAACAGGGAATGATCAAGAATAAGTCACTGTGGGACACAGTAGGCCCCTATATTTTTTGCATACTAAATAATGATGATATAAAAAGGGATCTGGTAGACAATTTTTTTTGTATTATTCTCATATTGGTTAGTAAAATATAATGTTTTGATTATAGAAGGGTTTTTATCGCACATAATGGGGTTCATTCAATGGTATGATAAGAAGAAGTAGATAAAGCTCCACAATGTCACCCTTAACACTCAGTTAGGGGATCTCACACATAATTCCATAATTATGGTTATCTAGAGATACACTTCATAGAATATATTTCATGGAATGACCTTTCTCAAAATCTACATGGTGGTTCCATCAAAATTCTGTTAGTATATGAAATACACCATCTAAAGAATCAGTGGAATAATACATGGTGATAGTTCCCCCATTGAGACTTGTGATGCCACATATAATGAGGTATGTTTCTAGAAAAGGTTGGTAAATCAAACAATGGTTAATGATTATACATTGGTTTCATCCTTCATTGTCTTGGGGACCTCCCATAAAAATACATGGTGTATGATTTATAGAGACTATGGGATCCCCCTATATCTAGTTATGGAAATATAGCTAATCCACGACTTCCATGATCCCCCTATCCCTAATGACAGTGAAAATGAAAATTAGATCTCAAATATATCATAAAAACCCATGGAGTATGAGATGATAACTTCCATTATCAAGGACACTATCATCCTAATGCTAAGAGAGAAACACCCAATATTTCTAACTTCATCTGAAAATGAATCAATAGACTTAGAGGTGGAATAAGGTGAACATGACGTCAGGAACACCCCTACCATATTCAACGATGTTGTCTCCACCACTATAGATGAGCTCAAGAAGGTAAATCTTTAAACATAATAAGACACACAACCCAAATTGATTTGTACCTCCATTCCACTTATAGAGAAAGAGAAGTAAATTGAATTACTAGAGAAACAATGACATGTGTTTCCAGGGAACTACAGAGAAATTATTATGCTATATACATTTATAGAGAGACCCCATTTCAGATTATCCAATGGGTATTATGTTTCATTACAGTATCCAGCATGATGTATCACTGTCATATTATAAATATAGATGACGATGTTGACAAATTGATGAAATATAAAATTTTCTAAGACCTTAAATACCAAAATAGCTCCCAAAAACCTCAGAATAACAAATAAGAATGGGATTAGTAGGGTATGTGATTATTTTAGATACCTTAATCAATATTTCCCAATGGATGATATCACAAAATTGATCACATAAACCTTGATCGATGTAACTACTGTATTCCAAGCCCTTTCCCTCATAGATGTGTATTCGGCGTATAATTAGATAAAGATGTCCCCTGACATTGAGGATTCCACATCTTTCATGACTCCATGAGGGATATTCCTTTATCATTTCATTTCCTTTACCTTTAAGTCTAATGGATCTATATATCAATGTTCCATGAATCTCTTAATTTAGACCATCATGGGAAGAATATCCGAATGTTTTAACAACAACCTAGTGGTAAAATCCCGAAAATGGGATAATCACACCATATATATTAACACATTCTGAAAATAAGCTATGATAGAAAAATATGAAGATGAATCAACTAAAACTCACATTAGTGCTAACATTAGGGATGTTCTTTTTCCCTGTGGTATACAACCATGGAATCAAGTTTTACATATAGAATAGTAGTAAAATTATAGCAATGTACCCTCTAGAAATATCAATGTACTGAGTGAAACCCAATGGAACATCACCTAAATTTTTTGATTCGTAAAAAACATGGATGGAAAAACTCTCCCCTTCACTAGGATAATAAATAATGGAATTTTATATAATTTGGAAAATGACTGAAAAAAAGACACTGAGAATCACATGTATTATCTACTAAAAAAATGTTTTTGATGACACCAATGGATGAGAGGACCCTCATATTATATGTGGCCACCATGGAACGATCATTTGGTGGACTCATCACACAAAATAATGATGCAATGATGGATAACAGGATCTAATACCTCATCTAGAATACTCTTAGTATTAAGACCCAATACTAAGACGTTGAGAGGAACTGGCATGAACTAACCTTTTCAGTGAAAAAAATGAGTCATTACATGAAGCACCATGAATTCCACATTGACTCTGGTGTAGCTCCTCTCAATAATGTAATTTTATATCCTCTTAAGAATGGGATCATATCCCAATGGGTGGTTATTATATAGAAATATGACATTTGGTTCTTATAAACGAATTCAGTGAAAGGAAAAATGCATGATGATTTCTTCATGGAATATCCCACTCAAGAAATTTCACCAGTAGATACCATGAATCAAAATGAATAGGGTTTTTATGGCCATGAAGCTCCACTGACATGGGATATGTATATTGATATCACCTCAAAAATTCATATTCTAAAAAGGGTGGGAAACCCAAAACTCATCCGAGTTGGCCTAGGGATTGTTATGTTTCTCCATAAAAATGAGTCTTTTATTACTCTTTCTCAATTTATAAAGGCTACATAAACAATGAGGCTGAATAAAAATCCCTTGTTAGAGGCTTCTAATTATACCTATAGCTTCAAATTCCTTATCTTAACATCAATGGTGATTTTGAGATAGTGATAAAGTAGATAATTTTTTAATATACCATCAAAAAATAGGATTTTCCCTCTCTCACTAGATGCATTAGCGGAATAATGGTGTAGTTACCTTCTGAGACAACATTTCATCATGTTCCTCGATCATATAGTTCTCATTACAATACAATGTATATTGAATTAAAAATATTATAAGACACTAAAAAAGAAGATGTGATCATCCACATAACGAACCAAAGGATGATCTATTTGATAATCATATTTTATATAGGTAAATTAATTTGGTAAACATCACCCCAAAGACTGATAAATAGACAAAAACCCCTTAATTTATAGATCCCATCGTTAGATATCTCTAAAATTTGACAATTACACTAGATCGATCCTAATGGGAATAGATTTGACCCATATCATAGCACATTACACTACGAGGTTTTCCAAATGTGCAGAAATCCATTTTCAAGCTTGAATTCTTTGGAATTATCCTTAGATACATTGCCAAAAGAGTGATTACTACCATCTTGGATGAAGTCCATGTAGCCTCATGTGGCGCTCGTCAATTTGGGTCCAAGCTTTCCTAAAAAATTATGCGGTGAGGTAGATATTGGAAAATCATGATAAATGACTATGTACAATTCACCAGGAAATGTTAAGAAACCCATATCCAAACAAGCTTCATCCAAAAACCAAAAATATTTCATCATATAGATAAATATATTAATCCCTTTGTTGTATGGGGAATGAATGGTGGGGGGACATATCTCTCAACCACAATAAAGAAATTTATGTAAATATTTACTACTATCAGCTTCTTCTCTAAATTGTATAAGGAAATACCCCTAAATGAAGTCATGAAAAATAATATCATCGACATAATAATGACACATATCATCACTAGGGTTTGAGTGTAACATCTCGGATAAATGAAGAATAATACTTTGTCATATTTATTAATTTTTTAATTAAATATTAATTTTACTTTAAAGGGATTTCTATGTTCGATAGCGTACCCAATACGCAACAACGATTTTCTTTGAAATCATATGTTGCACATTAATATTATTATATTATTATTTTAAATGGTAGTTATCTCAGAGCCATTGTATTGGAGGGAATGAACAAAACTAACTACAATATGATTATAAATTTTTGTTAAATGTATTTACATATTTCCAATAAAAAGTCAGAGGCTTAAAATATGAATGAATGTAATTTTAAGCATAATATACATTTAAAGGTCGATTTTCCGCCTTTTAATTGAAAACCCTTTTTAAATATAGTTTTGTTCACTTTAATAAATTTGATATGACCAAATAAAATCCTTCTCTATAATGGGGACACCAAAATTTACTTTGTGTAAAGTTTTGAAATTTTTCTGATAATGTTAATTTAAAATGAATAGTGAAAAATATTGTATTTTAATTCAAAAGTACCTTTTAATATAATTTATTTATATTGTTAGATTATCTTTTTAATTGTTTTTAAAGTTAAATTAAAATATATTTTTACCATTTAAACCAATTTGGGTCATTATAATTAATTTCACTTTAAAATTGGACATAAATAAGTATCAATCTTTTGATAGTTATTGTATCTTAAGAACACGCTATTTGTTTGGATAACGGGAATTAATTTTAAAATTAATTAATTCTACATATAATTTTTGAATTTGGAAAAATAGACATCATTTTTGATTTCAGAATATCATATATAGCTTAGGCTGAATTTTCGGTATTTTTCTGAAAAACTTCAATTTTTGTTGAATAGTGAAACCACGTAGTGGTAGCTGAAAAACGGACATTTTCATTTAAATAAAATTTTACCACATATGTGAATTGAAATTAAAACATCCTACATGAATGTTTGTTATTATGATGTAATATGTGGTTCATTAAGATGAAAATAGTTTTTGGGGAATATTAACTTTTGACTTTTATTTACCGAGGTTAAAGATAAATATGGTAATTCAAGGTAAAAAGAATATTATAATAATTCATAATAACCTTATCACATTTCCAAACCTTATTTGATGAGTCATTAACGACCATGGAAATCTTAGGGTCTATTTTGGGACCCCATTGTGCTACTTGGGAGTGATAATGACAATTTAGATTAATTAATATAATGTAAAGATAAAATTGATAAAAACAAAAATATTTTAGTAATTAATTTTTATATTGTGTTTTCTAAATCATATTTTCGACTATAAATATTCATTGGAAATTTAAAAATATTTCCTACAACATGGTAGTTTTTTTAGAATTTTTATACATAAAATATATTAAATTATTTATGACACAATAATGATACAGTATTTACCTCATTAATAAATGATTTAAATAAATAAGATTATAATGATTAAATTATTATAAAAAATATGTCCAATTCTGAATGGATGATTTATTTTGAATATGAGTCATCTTATCATCTACTGTAATGATTTATGAACCATTAGAAACCGAAAATAATTATATTATAAAATAATACTTTCACACTTTCCTAAAGAGCCCCTCATCTCCCTTATAAATAGGAGACCACTTCTACCTAATTCCTCACACCTCTCAAGAAATTTGGCTCATCCAAAATCTTCCCAATTACACTCCCTACATCCCTCTACTCCTCCTAGAAGACTTATCTTAGGCAGAAGGCACTTAAAAAGTCCTTTGGATCAAACCAACGGGAGTTACCCAAATTAAAAGTAACGGTTTCTCTTAAATTATTTTCTTTTATTTTAATTCTCCAACCCCTATACACTTATTATTTCCTTTATTTTTTAACAACACCAGTTTACTCAATATACTAGGATGTTTTTATGAGAAATAATCAAACTAAACATACAGAAAAATCTATCTAATGGATGAAGAACATAATTTTTTTGTGGATGGAAAACTAACGCCTCACGAAATGATGATTGTTCAATTATCTCCTACCGCCTCTCATGGAGGCCATTATGATGGCACTGTATTTATATATGATTTATATTTTGTTCATTTTTTCTTTATTCTTATATAATTTCAATTTAAATCATTCCTTTATGGTTTCCATAGTGGGTAAATATGATAATTTCATTTGAGAAAGTGCGGACTACCGCCCCCTCCAAGTGATTTGATTCGTTAATGCCTTATATGAGATGTATAAAGGATGGAGTTAATGAAATTATATATGATATTATACTGGAATTATAATATACCTATGTATCATTTTTTTAATTTCCATTAAAATAAGAAATCGAAATGAAAGTAGCGTTCATGCGTACGTACGGCTTACCGTCTTCATAAACGGTGCATTTCATTTCATACCTCTAAATGTTATGTTCAATTATAAATACATGTATATGATGGATATATATGATATATATGATATAAAAATAATAAATATAATTCTGGATATAATTAACCATTGACCACATGAACAACATGTAATTATAAGAAGTCCATTTTTTACTCATGTACCAAATATCGACAAAATGAACATTGTTAACATAAAAGATTACATAATGTTAACAACATGGTAATAAGAGATATAAAAAGGAATAATAATCTTGAAAAATGTTCATATTCAAGTAGGAATTAACTATATTTAATTATTCAGGAGATTAATGAACGATAGAGTCAAGTCGGACAAGAGGTAAGGGATTTGACCTCTCTCTTTCTTTTCAAGTACTCTCTTTTATGTAATTTATTTTATTCTCCATGTTTTTATGTTGGAGGTTGTTCTTTTATATTAACCATAATTTAATTTTTATTTTCATATTATTAGATACCCCCTCTTACTCTCATTAATTCATTTTAATAATTTTTAAGTAGTGCCGTTAGGATGTGAATTTTTGTAAGGGATTTTCTTATCACACTTTTAATTCCATGAGATTTCCATTGTTTGCCACTAATTCATTGCATGTGATGTATTGTGTACATAGATTTGATATATATTATCATTATTCTCATTATATTCATGTAATTTTGTGATTCATTTTGATGTTATTAACTTTTGGTTATATGACTCAGTTAATTACAATGTGGTAAAGGGTTTTCGTCTCACTTTTTATTCTCGTGAGATTCATGCTATATGTGCCACTATTTCCTTTTTTGTGGTGTATGTACTTACCATGGTTTCACTGTTTATGTAATATACATTCATTTATGAGTATTTACATCTTCCTTGTATGATCATTCTTTCATGTGGCATATGTTTTGTAAATTACTAAATCGGTAAGGGAACCATTCACCCTCCTCTTTTTAAAAGACATATTTTTGTTATGTATTTTAATTTACATCTTATTATGTTGGGATATATTCTTCTATAACCTTATTGATGTCAAATTTATTTCCATGTGATGAGATGCCATTTATATCTCATAAAATCATTTTCTGAATTTTTAAGTGACACCGTTAGGCTGTCGAATTTTTAGAAGGGAACTTTTTAACCCAATTTCAATTTCTTTGGGTTTAACTTGAAGTTATTGAATATGTCATCCTATTCCTATGTGGTAATTAACTCTGAATTTTTTACACGTAATATACACTTATATTGGGGAAAGTTATATTTTTCACAAATAATTATGAGATTGATTTATCCTTAATTTAAGTATACCATCTTTATAATGGAATTCATCTCAATTTATATTTCCATTGAGACTTTGTTGTTGTTATGCACAAATTCACTCTTATATGGTGTATATAATGTCCTTTGACATATTATATGATGAATTAATTTATTGTAATGATATTATAAAGTTTTGATTAAATGATATTCTGCTGTTATTTTTATTCGAGATTCTCTCCTTTTGTTAAAAACTCTTTAAAAAAATATCATCATTAAATGTTTAAAGATTTATTATTCAAAATATTTATCATTAATGTCCATGTTTTAAAAATGGTTTTGAGTATTTATTTATATGGAAATTAATGTTTTAAAATTATAATTCCATTAAAAGAATCAAAGTGGTATGTGACACTTTGATTCAATAATCATTTTTTAAATGGTTTTTGAAAATGGATTGACTATTTCTATATCTTGAAATTACTTCTTGTGATTGAAAATGAAATGTTATTAGTGAAATGTTTATATTTGCAATATTTTATGTGTTATAATGGTACTTGTACATTTGATGGGTGGTTACGTGATAAACCATATGACGGGTGGTGCTGTGAATACAAGGACAGGTGGTTACGTTATAACCATCAATGCATTGTGTATGGAAGTTGGTCGTATGGCTATTCCATTTAGTGATATGTGTGGAATTCGACTGTATGGTTATTCCATTTATATATGTTTATTTCCCAAGTTACCTTTATATGTTATGTGTTCTTTATATTGGTTTTATGGTAATATTTTGGTTAAAAAGGGTAAGTAATGATCTTTTATTCAGTGAAAAGTATATACTACTTCATAAAGGTGAAAAGTATTACTTATGTTAAAGTATTCATGGTTTACTTGTTGTTTTGAAAAACTAACCGTTTTCTTTCTTTGGGTATCCCTTACTAAGATTTTTATGCTAATCCCATGTTTTTAAATGTTTTCCACAGGACATAATGATGAATAGATTCAAGGACGGGATCAAGGAAAAGTTATGCTGTCTAAAACATGGAACTAGACATGTGTCTTTTTCAGAGTTTTTATTTTATGAAAAAAATATACTGAGTAGTAGTTTCTACTTGTAATATTCAAGTGTTATTTTATGGCCTAATTCTCTAAAACTTTAACCCTGAAAAGATCCTCAATGTGAATTATCCATTTAATTCAATATTATGTAATGTTATAAGGTTGGGTCCTTATAGTTGGTATCAAAAGGAGGTTTAGACAACTTTAGGGATTAATAATTTTCGTTAGAGATATGGTTAGTCCCTATCTATTAATACAGTTAAATCATTGTTTTATAACTTTTTTAGATCAAGGAATGTCAGTTACAAATGGAAAGAGGAGGATCTCAAACGACATTCCTATCTCTTCCTGATGACATGTTTGCAATAATTATTGAAAAGTCATGTTACGATGATTGTGAAACTTTTTCTATCATAAAACTCACTTGAAAGAAGTTGTTTGAAATATCAAACACCTCCACTATACATTGTTATCATCGTGGATCATGGGTTTTATTTGTAAAAATTCTATTTTGACAATATTCTCACATTTTCAAGAAAGGAAATATTATGAAGGAATTATCAAATATTTTACCTTATCACAAGATTTTGAAGCATATTATGATTTTAAAAAAGGTACTGAAAAAGGAGACCCTTGCACAACCTATTTATATTTTATTTTAAAATATAGTCTCTCAAGACATACATATGGTATTTTAAGAGGACCTTTAATTGAAAGATTCAACTCAAATTTGGTACAATTATTTTATAGAAATAATGGTTTATCAGATGTTTTGAAATTATATGTCATACAAGATTATTTTCTCAAAATATTTTTCTATGAAAACTCAAATGACCCATGTTGTTCAAGGTGTATTTTGATGGAGGAAGCTAATGATATTGAAGGATCTGTAAATCATTGTTTTAATGCATGAACCTTCTACATACATGAACAAGATGATGATGAAACAAAATGGACACCATGATCAAGGTATGATGTTCTTTATTTTGGGGATTGTTTTATTTTATCATATGGTGGTGAAATAAGACTTCAAGAATTAAGATGTTAAGATCATAATGAATTTGGATGAAAATGATAGGTATAAGGAAACCATTGAGGTTAAAACATGATAGAGTTATTTTTGAGTTTTATAAAAAGGAAAAATCGTAGGATGGGAGACAACCCATCGCATCCGGAAAGGCTTCAGAAATCGAACCCACAACAGAAGGCTACAAGGGCACATCGCCTACCACTACACTACATGAAGTACCTAGTTAGTATGACTTATTATTTTAGTAAAATGATTTTATAGAATAATAATAAGTTGACTTTTAGAACATATGTTTTATCAAATGGATATACTTAGTATTCAAAAATTATTTAGTGATTAAGTGATAAAGGTGGTTATGGAAGACGTTCTCTATTTTGATGAAACACTATATACCAAAGGAAGATAGAATACAATGGGATTTTAATTGTGGAATAATGGTTGAAATGTTAGTTTGGAAGAATCTATGTTTTTATTATGGACACATGATGATATGATTTATTTATGAAAATAATTAACCTATCATAGAAAATATGTGATTATGTTAATTACTTTTCAACATGAGACTTTATGAGTAACTGGTGTTACTTGGAGATAAATGTTAAGATGTATCTTGGAAGTCTATGTAATTAAATCCTTATGACATTTGGTTTACAATCAAAGTTTGGATTACTTTTGAATTCTTTTAGGTTCAATTGTTTATTTAATGGTCTTTCTCGAACCTTATGTTCTTTTTGTTGAATTTTGGAGATTAAGAGTAGTATTTCTTTCTATAAAGGATTATCCTTTTGTTGATTATCTGATCTTGTACTATCAATTTTGGTTTTAGATGATGTCTAAATACATGGGAAATAGATATTTCTCCTTTTTCGTTTTATGTGATTCTCTATAAGATGATTCTTGTGCTTTTGATGTGACCAAGTATTTCTGAATGCTCATCGATTAGAGAAATTATTAGTTTTGGAAGAAACTTATTAAAAGATGAAACTATACTTGAAGGTAAGTATATTTCCTTATGTTTTTATTCTATGTAGAAGATTAATTCCTCAAAAAAAATGAAAAGGAACGTAAAACAAAAACCTTGTTGGTTTACGTTTCCTAATGGGTAATCAAAGACCGTTTACACACATCATAAGTTTGTGATTTTTTTGTGGTTAACTTTCTCCTAATCATGTTTCCTATCACTCTCTATCAGAACTTGATGGTTTTTTTATCTTCCATATCCATGTTTGCATGGAACCCTAGTATCAGTTGTCTCGGGTAAACATTGTATTTATCTTTCTTTATTTTCAAGTGATTGTTTTATTGACACTTTTTTATTGATGTGGGGCATTCAATGATGTTCCCGAGCCCAATTTTAAAATTGTAAGGACCCAATTCCCAAAAGGGGGGAAGGATGTAACATCCCGAATAAATGAATAATATTACTTTTTCATATTTATTAATTTTTTAATTAAATATTAATTTTACCTTAAAGGGGTTTCTATGTTTGATAGTATAACAGATACGCAACAACGAGTTTCTTTGAAATCTTACATTGAACACTAATAATATAATATTATTATTTTAAATGGTAGTTGACTACTATCCATTGTATTGGAGGTAATTAACAAAACTAACTACAATATGATTATACATTATTTTTAAATGTATTTATATTTATCCAATAAAATGTTAGAGGCGTAAAATATGGCTGAATCAAATTTTAAGCACAATTTACATTTAAAGGTCGATTTATCACCTTTTAATGGAGGGCCCTTTTTAAATACAGTTGATATCACTTTAATACATTCTATATGACCAAATAAAATCCTTATTTAGAATAGTGACATCAAAATTTACTTTGTGTAAATTTTTTAAATTTTTCCGACAAAGTTCAATTTTAATGAATAGTGAAAAATATTGTATTTTAATTAAAAAGTGCATTTGAATCTAATTTATTTATATGGTTAGATTTTAAATTGAAATAGTTTTAAAGTGAAATTAAAATATATTATTACCATTTAATCCAATTTTGGTCATTGGAATTAATTTCACTTTTAAATTGGACATAAACAAGTATAAATCTTTTGATAGTTATAGTTTCTTAAAAGCACGCTATTTGTTTTGATAATGGGAATTAATTTTAAAATTAATTAATTCCACTTATATTTTTTGAATTTGAAAAAATATACATCATTTTTGAATTTGGAATATCAAATATATCTTAGGTTGAATTTTTGGTATTTTTCTGAAAAACATCAATTTTTGTTGAATAGTGAAACCACTTAGTGGTAGTTAAAAAATGAATTTTTCATTTAAATTAAAATTTTACCACTTATGGGAATTGAATTTCAAAAATACGACATAAATGTTTTTTATGAAGTAGTAAAATGTGGTTCATTAAGATAAAAATAATTTTTGGTGAATATTATCTTTTGACTTTTATTTACTGCGGTTAATGGTAAATATGGTAATTCAAGGTAAAATGAATATTATAATAATTCAAAATTAACATAACACTTGTAAAAACCATATTTGATGAGTCATTAACGACCATGGGCATATTTTGGACGATTTTGGGACCCCATTGCGCCACATGGGAGTGATAATGAAAATTTGGATTAATTAAAATAATGTTAAGACAAAATTGACAATAACAAGAATCTTTTAGTAATTAAATTTTATATGTTGTTTTCTAAGTCATAATTTTGATTATAAATATTAATTGGAAATATAAAATTATTTCCTACAACATGGTATTTTTATTTTAATTTTTAGAAAAAAAATTAATTAAATTATTTATGACACAATAATTATGAAGTATTTACCTCATTAATAAATGATTTAAATAAATAAGATTATAATGATTAAATTATTATCCAAAACATGTCCAATTCTGATTGGATAATTTTATTTAGAATATGAGTCATCGTTTCATCGTCCTAAATTATTTTTTCACCATTAGAAACTGAATATCATTATATTATAAAATAATATTTTCACACTTCCCTAAAGAGCCCCTCCTCTCCCATATAAAAAGGAGACCACTTCTAACTAATTCCTCACACCTCTAAAGCAATTTTGATCGTCCAAACTCTGTCAAATTACACTCCCTACATCCCTCTCCTCCTCTTAGAAGACTAAACATAGGCATACGGCACTTAATATGTCCTTCGGTTCAAACCAAAGGGATTTACCCAAATTAAATGTAACAGTTTCACTTAAATTGTTTTTTTATTTTACTTCTCCAACCCCAATACTCTTTTTATTTACTTTATTTTGTAAAAAAACCAATATATTCAATATACTAGGATGTTTTTATGATAAATATTTTAACTACACTTACACACATCTCCATCTAATGGATGAAGAACATAATGTTTCTGTGGATGGAAAACTAATGCCTCACGAAACGATGATTGTTCAATTATCTCCAACCACCTATCGTGGTGGACAATATGATAGAACATTATATATATATATGATATATATTATGTTTATTTAGTCTTTATTCTTCTGTAAATTCCATTTATATCATGCACATATGGTTTCCATAGTGGGTAAAATACGATAATATCATTTGAGGAAGTGCGGACTACCACCCCCTCAAAGTGATTTGATTCGTTAATGTCTTATGTGGGATGTATAAATGATGGATTTAATGATATTATATATAATATTATACAGTAATTATAATATAACTATCAATAATTATGTTTTATTTTCATTAAAATAAGAAATCGAAAAGAAAGTATAGTTCATTGTTACGTACAGCTTACTGTCTCCATGAACGGTGCATTTCATTTCTTACCTCTAAATTTTATGTACTATTATAAATACATGTATATTATGGATATATATTATATATATTATATCCAAATCATCAATATAATTCTGGATATAATGAACCATTGACCACATGAACAACATGTAATTATAAGAAGTTCATTTTTGACTCAAGTACCAAATATCGACAAAACGAACATTATTAACTTAAATGATTACATAATGATTATAACATGGTAATGAGTGATATAAAAAGGAATAATAAACTTAAAAAATGTTTTTTAAGCAAGTAGAAATTAACTTTAGTTTATTATTCAGGAGATTAAAGAAAGATGGAGTCAAGTCGGACACGCTGTAAGGGATCCGACCTCTTTTTTTCAAGTACTCTATTTTCTGTAATTTCTTGTATGGTCCATGTTATTATGTTGGAGGATGTTATTTTATATTAACCATACTGTAATTTGTATTTTCATATTATGAGGTACCCCCTCTTACTCTCATAAATTACTTTTAATAATTTTCAAGTGGCGCCATTAGGCTGCCGAATTATTATAAGGGATTTTCTTATCTCACTTTTAATTCTGAGAGATTTCCATTGTTCGCCACTTATTCATTACATGTGGTGTATTATGTACTTCCATTATATATATATTATCATTATTCTCATTATATTCATGGTATTATGTGATTAATTTGGTGGTAATTAACTTTTGGTCATACGACTCAGTTGATTACAACGTGGTAAAGGGTTCTCATATCACTTTTTATTCTCATGAGATTCATGTTATATTTGCAACTATTTCCTTTTGTGTGGTGTATGTACTGCCAATGATTGTACTCTTTATGTAATATAATTTCATTTATTAGTATTTACATCTTCATTGTATGATACTTCTTTCATGTGGCGTATGTTTTGTAAATTACCAAATCGGTAAGGGAAACATTCACCCTCATCTTTTTAAAAGACTTTTTTTGTTATGCCTTTTAATTTACATCTTATTATGTTGGGATATATTCTTCTATATACTTATTGATTTCAAATTTATGTCCAAGTGATGAGATACCATTTTTATCTCTTCAACCCATTTTCTTAATTTTAAAGTGACACTGTTATGCTGTCGAATTTTTAAGAGGGAACTTCATAACCCAATTTAGATTTCATTGGGTTCAACTTGTAGTTATTGTATATGTCATCCTTTGAATTTGTGTAAATGACCTATAATTTTTTTACACATAATTCCCTCTTATATTGGGAGAATTTATATTTGTCACACATAATTATGAGATTGATTTATTCTTAATCTAAGGAGACCATCTTTATAATGGATTTCATCTCAATTTACATTTCCATTTAGACATCATTGTTGTTATGCAGCAATTCACTCTTATATGGTGTATATACTGTCCTTTGACAAATTATATCATTAACCGCTTTATTGTAATGATATTATAATGTTTTGATTAAATGATATTCCGCAATTACTTGTATTCAAGAGTATCTCATTTTGTTAAAAACTATTTAAAAAAATTTCATTTTTAAATGTTTAATTATTTATTATTCTAAATATTTATATTTAATGTCCATGTTTTAAAAATGGTTTTGAGTATTTATTCATATGGACATTAATGTTTTAAAATTATAATTATATTAAAATAATCAAAGTGGTATGGGACACTTTGATTCAAAAATATTTTTTTAAATGGTTTTTGAAAGTGGATTGATTATTTCTATATCTTGAAATTACTTCTTCTGATTGCAAATGAAATGTTATTAGTGAAATGTTTATATTTTCAATATTTTATGTGTTATGATGGTACTTTTACATTTTATGGGTGGTTACGTGATAAACCATATGATGGGTGGTGCTGTGAATACCAAGACGGGTGGTTACGTTATAACCTCAAATGCATTGGGTATAGAATTTGGTCGTAAGCCTATTCCATTTAGTGATATGTGTGGAAGTCGACCGTATGGTTATTCCATTTATGTATGTTTATGTCCCAAGTTACCTTTATATGTTATGTGTTCTTTATATGGGTTTTATGGTAATCTTTTGGTTATAAAATGGTATGTAATGATCTATTATTCAGTTTAATGTATTTAATACTTCATAAAGGTGAAAAGTATTACTTATGTTAAAGTATTCATGGATTACTTATTGTTTTGAAAAACTAATAGTTTTCCTTCTTTGTGTATCCATTACTGAGCTTTTTATGCTCTCCCCATGTTTTTGAAATTTTTTCCACAGGACTTATAGATGAATAGGTTTATGGATGGGATCAAGGAAAATTCATGATGTCTAAAACATGGAACTACACATGATTCTTTTTCATAGTTTTTATTTTATGAATAAATGGATACCGAGTATTAGTGTCTACTTGTAATATTAAAGTGTTATGTTATGGCCTAATTCTCTCAAACTCTAAACCTAAAAGCTCCTCAATGTAAATTATCCATTTAATTCAATATTATGTAATGTAATAAGGTTAGGTCCTTATAGTTGGTATCAATGGGAGGTTTAGACAACTTTAGGGATTAGGAATTTTCGTTAGACATATGGTTAGTCCCTATCCATTATTTCAGTTAAATACTTGTTTTATAACTTTTTTAGATCAAGGAATTTCAGTTACAAATGGAAGGAGGAGGATCTCAAACGACATTCCTATCTCTTCCTTATGACATGCTTGCAATAATTATTGCAAAGTCATGTTCGGATGATTGTGAAACTATTTCTATCAAGAAACTCACTTGCAAGCAGTTGTTTGAAATATCAAACACCTCCACTATGCCTCGTTATCATCATGGATCATTGGTTGTATTTATAAAAATCCTATTTTTACAATATTCTCATATCTTCAGGAATGTTAAATATTATCAAGGAATTTTCAAATATTTTACCTTATCATAAGATTTTGAAGCATATTATGATTTTAAAAAAGGTGCTGAAGAAGGAGAACCTTGCGCTACCTATTTATATTTTATTTTAAAATATGGTCTCTCATCACATACTTATGGTATTTTAAAAGGACCGTTATTTGAATGTTTCAACTCAAATTTGGTTTGACTGTTTTATAGAAATCATTTTTTATCCGATGTTTTGAAATTATATGTCATACATGATTATTTTCCCAAACAATATTTCTGTGAAAACCCATATGACCCATGTTGTACAAGGTGTATTTTTATGGAGGAAGATAATGATTTTGAAGGATCTCTAAATCACTGTTGAAATGAATGGACCTTCTACAAACGTGAACAAGATGACGATGAAACCAAATGGATATCATGATCAAGGTATCATGTTCTTAATTTTGGGGATTGTTTTATTTTATCATATTGTGGTGAAATAAGACTTCAAGAATTAATATGTTGAGATCATAATGAATTTGGATGAAAATTAGAGGTATAAGGAAACCTTTTAGGTTAAAACATGTTAGGGTTATTTTTGATTTTTATAAAAAAGACAACACGTAGGATGGGTGACAACCCATCACATCTGGTAAGGCTGCAGGAATCGAACCCAGAACAGAAGGGCGACAAGGGCGCATCGCCTACCACTATACTACTTGAAGTCCCTTTTTAGTATGACTTATTATTTTAGTAAAATAATTTTATAGAATAATAATAAGTTGATTTTTGGAACTTATGTTTTATAAAACGGATATACATAGTATTGAAAATTGATTTAGTGATTAAGTGATAAAGGTGGTTGTGGAAGACGTTCTCTATTTTGAGGAAACACTATATTCCTAAGGAAGATAAAATACTATGAGATTTCAATTGTGGAATAATGGTTTAGATCTTATATTGGAATAATCTATGTTTTTATTATAGAAACAAGATGATTTGATTTATTTATGAAAATGATTAACCTATCATGGAGAATATGTGATTAGGTTAATTAATTTTCAACATGAGGCTTTACGAGTAACTGGTGTTACATGGAAATAAATGTTAAGATGTATCATGGAAGTCTATGTAATTAAATCCTTATGAGATTTGGGTTACAATCAATTTTTTCATTACATTTGAAGAATTTTAGGGACAATTTTTTATTTAATGGTCTTTCTTGAACCTTGGGTTCTTTTTGTTGAATTCTTGAGATAAAAGTTGTAACACCCCAAGAATTCATAATGTGTTATTTCTTAAAAATAATTTAATAACTTGCACTACATGCAACACCAAGTTCAATTGCACCATGACTTACCAAAAAGCCATTTAAAAGAGGTTATGAATAGTATTAACTAAATTTTAAACTTTATATAATCCTTATAATTTTTCCATATTATGAGTATCTTAGACATAATGCAAGAACAAATTCATTTTCAGTATTGCACTTTTATCAACTTTTAATAGTGAACCCTTTTTAAATACAATATTTTAAACTTTTGACTAAATGGGGGCATCAAAATTTAAAATGAAACATCCCAAGCTTCCACGGTACGCTTTCTTTGAATAATACAGTAGCGTGTGTTGTACGCAACCTTGAGTTTTAACACACACCACAACCAATCAAACTAGCCGTTATGAATAGTAATACCTAATTTTTGAAATTATATATATTTTATATTTCAAAATGGACTGCATTTCTGGATTCGGAATATCTAATTTAGCCTAAGGTGAAATTTTGGTACTTTTCGGATAACTTTCATATTTTGATGAATAGTGAAAATTACTAAATTTTAATTAAAAACAACTTTTTAAATCAAATAATTAATAGTGATAAATTATGAATTTGAGTGGTTTTAAAGTATATTTAGAATATATTTTTAGCATTTAATATAATTTTGGTCATTGGACATAATTGTACAACTAAACCGAACATAAACAAGTGTCAATCTTTTGATAGTTATTATCTCTTAAAAACACGCTTTTTGTTTTGACAGCGGGAATTAATTTTAAATTAATTTCTGCCACTTCTGTGTTTTGAATTTAGAAAAATGGATTCCATATTTGGAATCAGGATGTCCAAATTGTGTAAATAGGTAACTTTTATTTTTAGACATTTTGAATAATTATTGTGGTAAATATTTTATTTACCATGGTTAAGGGTAAATCTGGTAAATAAGGGTTAACAAAATAATATTATAATAATACTAATTACCCTAAAACGTGTCCAAGCCTTATTGGTTGATACATGTTCGACCATAGGCATATTTGGGTCGATTTTGGGACCCCATGGTGCCACTTGTAGGTGATAGGGACATTTTTTTAATTAAGTTAAAATGAATACAAAAATGATACAAACATATATCTTTTAGAACACCAATTATTACATAGGGTTATATATTTTGGATATTATATTATAAATATTAATTAGAAACATAAACAGATTTCCTACATAATGATATTTTATTTATAATTTTTAGACATTAAATAATTTATTTTATTTATGACACAATAATGATACAGTAATTACTAAAATAGTGAAAAATTAAATTAATTGATATTATAAATACCCAAATAAATATAATATGAAACTTTTAATGCATTACACTAATTTTCTAGGATAATATGACATATTAGGATTGATTTAATTTACTTTGTTTGAAGTAATAAATCTGTTATAAGTTTCAAAAAAATCAACTATTGAATAGTGTCAAAATTGACATAAAAGTGATCTTAAAACAAATATTATATTATTAATTGATATTAAATTCCTAAAAATCTATGGTTCTGCCAAGAGACTTATATAATGATAGTTTAATCATTAATGGACAACTTGGGTGTCTCTTGGTTGTATATAGTATGTTTATTAACCATATTATATAAAAATACAAAGAGACATTGTAAAAGTGAAACTAATTAACTTAGAGTTAATACTTAAAGATATGGTTAATATAAGTACCCAAACCTGTCTAAATTCTATTTGTTGAGTTTTTTGCGACCCATATCCAACTTAACCTTTGAATAGTCAACTTTGGAGCCATTGGAAACCGATTATGAATTTCTTATAAACTAATATCTCTAGCTTTTCCAAAGGTTCCCCTCACCCCTCTTATAAAAGGGCACTCCTCCTTCTCATTTCTTCACACCATAAAAGCCTTTTGTTTCGGCCAAACTCTGCCCAAATACTCTCCCAACATCCCTCACTACAACCTATAGGCCTTAGTTGGATCAGAAAGCCAACATAATGAGCCCTTTTGATCAAATCAAAAGGAAGAACCCGAAGAAGAGATAATGATTTCACCACCCTTTTCCAAGTTCATTTCTTCTTCCACTTATTCTTCCTTTGTTGTTACCATTATAAAATAATAACTCCAGTATCATATATATACTGTGATGTTATTATAAATATGGTACTACCATATTCAGTATTCTATCCACCCTTTGAATAACATGTCACCATACGTGCGTACGTACGGCTTACCGTCTCCACATCGTGGCGTAATTGTTATTCAATATATTATTATTTGGATGGGTATAATAATGATATGTAACTCATGAAAATAATAAATATAACATTTTAATTATTCTGTATATATGATATACCATCCATTTATATATTATTTTAATATCAAAAGAATGATATTGTCGCTCGTGTGTACGTACGGACTACCGTCTCCACGAACGCGATGAGATTCATTCTCCATCGTATCCATTCAAGTATAATTATCATTTTATGATTTAAAAAATGATTTTTAAGGACTTGATATCATTCTGGATATGAATAATATACCACCTATCCATTACAAACATGGATTACATAACAAAACATATAAAAGAAAACAAGTAAGTTAACACCCGAAACAACGATAATATTAAGATATTATTATCAAATCAATATTAAAAGATCATATATGATATCATAATTATGTATATGATTATTGTATAATTTAATAAAAATTATTTCACCATTACACAGGAGGTTAACCTACCCCAACCAAGGAAAAGTACAAGGTAAGGGTTATTTCACAATCTCTTCATTATCTGAGGTTGTTTATATGTAATAATCTACTGGGATCTCTTTATCATCCACATCTATGTTTTCATAAAAATGTATTTCAAAACATTTTTATTATTTACAAGAATATGAGTTAAAGTCATTTATACCCTTTTTTGACTTTTTATAAGAGGAATCTTTCCGTCTTTTTCAAAACAAGGTCCTTTTTAACCTTTTCAACAGAATTAAGGTAAGAATGTTTTTTTAACTTATACGGCGGGTGCGGTTATTTTCCGCCGTTATAAAATCTTCAAAGCTTTCCTTACAAGCTTATAAGAATATTTTCAAGAAAATGTTTTATTTTATATGGCTCTTAAATTATTTCAAAAATAGAAAGAGATATTTCTCTAAAAAGTGTTTTGATTTCATCTATGTCAACATCCTTTGATGGATTTTACGCTTATTTGAAGTTGATTTATTATGATACAAAAATTCTATATTGTATTGATGGTTTTGTGATATGTTTGACTGTGGATGTGCTATTTTTATACCATTCATAGTTTATGGTGAAATTATTGACATTTCGTATGCTAGTTTTAATACGAATGTTTATGTTATGTTTAAACATGTTCATATGAGGAATGCATTGGACTTAATAAGTGACAGGTGGAGCCCGCTATAGCTCCTCGATGCATCGGTAGGTCTCATTAGACAAACTAGTGTCTTGGCACAAGGCCTTGGAAAAATCTTATTTGTAGTCTTGGCACGAGGCCTTGGCTATGTGGTTATGATAGTCTGGCATTATACATTCCAACATTATGAAAGTGGTTATTGATATTGCATGTGATTATTATATTAGTAGAATATCCATGTGAACAAGTAAATGGTATTATTTCATTTTACTTTTTCTATACTATGTTGAAGTTCAAGTTTAAAAGGCTTTTGTTTTAGTTATACATAGTCTTAAATGTTTATTCTTATTTATGAAAGTTTATGGTATATTGTTATCCTTACTGGGCATTTAAGCTCACCCCTTTTCTATGTTTTATTTTTCCCAGGAAGTGAAGAAGTAAATTATGAATGACCTGCAGGGATATTATGTGGGGATATGAGTGTGGTTTATGGAGACAATATGTTGTTGTAGTAGTTTTTCATTTTATGATGTAATGTAAGACTTATGAATATATCTAGTGTTTCCAAGGCTACTAAACCAATCCGTCTTTCGAGATTTTATCTTTCATGTGATCATGCCAATGTTATGTAATAATGCACCGACTCTGGGTAACTAGGGTCGGGGCGTTACAGTTGGTATCAGAGGAAGTTTAGTACAAACCGTGGAATCTAGATTTAGATAAACTTTGATTAGAGCACGTAGACCTAAGATGAACTTTGAGGATTAGTTTAGAAGAACTTCCTAGAATTTTGGTATTGTATAGATTTTGTGAGTTTTCCGAGCAATACATCCTTGTCTGGATACGAGCAGGTAGAGGCAGCTCTGGCACAGATGTACCTAGGGGTAAAACCCGAAAACACCACTTCGAGCTAGACTCGAACGGGAACTAGTGCATGACAACGGGCCTTGCTGCACTCTTGGTTATGACACTCCCGGGGGATATGCTTAGGATAACTCTCATTTTATTTACAAATCATTATGAAGGGTTTATGAGTATATACTTCCTCAAAGAAAACATTTTTATAATTATGGATTACATCCATAAATAGTTTAATTTATGTTAAGTGTTTTATAAGTATGGGATTATGTATTTTGATTCATAAACTGATCTAGTTTATGCAATTGTTTATAAATGGCGCCCAGTAGAAGGAATGAGAACTCTAACAATGCACATGATACAAAGAGAAAGAAGGATCATATATTTTATAGTCTTAAGCCAGAATTTACAAGAGAAATAGTCTCGCATATATTATCATCATATGAAGAAATAATATCATGTGTTGATAATATAAGTAAAGAGTTTACTGAGTCCTATGGATTTGAAGGGAAGCAAGAGAAGAAAAGGATGGAAGAGAGAAAGATGGATAAAGGGAAGAGGGAAAAGAATAATTTTCCCATATGTGGTAACTGTGGAAAGAAACACCTTGGAACTTGCCTGAATGGAATGGGAGTTTGTTATAAGTGTGGAGGAAAAGGGCACAAAGTACGTGACTGCAAGGGTAAGAAAATGGTTTCAAATGTACAATGATTCATTTGTAAGGAGTTTGGACACTACGCGAACCTATGTCCCAGTCATCAGACTATGCCGCAAATGATGCTATTGGATAATAATCAAGTTATGATACTACCACAGATGAAGAGGAATGATTAGAGTTCTTATGTTGATTAAGTCAACTGAGTGTTGTTTCAACAATGTACTTGTAATAATAATTATGGAGTATATAAGGATTGTACTGCAGTACTATTTCATTAAGGACTTGAGATTGTGTGGAACAAAGAAAATTCACTCAATAGCAGGATAAATTTTTGGAAAATATATGGTTGAGAGAATGATAAACCATAATATAGTTCTGATACCGAGGTTGTGAATTTGGAATAATACATGATTGTTTTGGATAAATTATATTTGACATTCTTGACTACCTTGGAACTGATTAATGATTTGTATATTCCATCATTGTTGGGGTTTAAAACATTTTTGGATTGATGAAGTATATCTAGCATTCTATATGGAATAAGGGAGCATGAATGTAATCAATAAGGAATATGGTAATACATGATGAAGGTATTCATATGCTATTACGGGGTAAAAAGGATCTATATAATCTTTACCTTCCTTATAAATGTTGGACTATGAGTTTGGACAGAAGTATTTTGGATAGTTCTAGTTTGGATTATTTTGGATTGCCATAAAAGGACAACCCGGAGGTCGGGCGGCAACCCGTCGCGTCCTGCAAGGCTGTGAGACTTGAACCCGCAACTAAAGGGCGACAAGGGTGTATAAACTACCACTGGCCCACGAGATGTCCTGGATTAAATAATGTAGTTTTTATTAAAAGATCTTGTATATGAATTATAAATTCTTTTATTTTGGAATCCTATACGAATAGTGTAAATAGAATTTTTTACATTCTATTATCTTTTACAGTGAAAGATGAGTTTGTGGTAGAAATTTATTAATGGATAAAACTCTAATTATAAAGTAAGTATATCTCCTTATGATCTTAGCCAATCTCATAAATAAATTCCTCAACATTAAGAAAATCAACTTAGAAAAAAAATGTTTTCCTAGATGGTACCTTAAATCATCACTGATTTATGGCTTTGGGATTGTTGGCCTTTTCATAGCCATGTTCTCTACCACTCTCCATCAGATAATTGATGGTTAGATTTTTCTTCCATATCCATATTTTCCTACATGGAACCCTAGTATGAGTTATTTTCGGTAATCTTCATACTTTAGACTCTTTATTTTAAATAGATGCCTCATTAATTCATTTTTCAATGTGGGATTTCAACTAAGATATTTTGAAACGTCAAAAATGTGTTATCCTAATACCCTATGTTTTGTTGAACCAATGGTATTTCAAATCATCATAGATTGATGAATTTAAGGACCTCAATTTTACACTTGTTTGTGATTGATGACCTCAATCACTACCTATAAATATTTACGTTTTTCCTCCAATTATATGTCTCTAATTTCCACCAATGTTCTCCTAATCGAGATCATAATTTGGTGGTGACCCTTTGATTTCTCTTTTCCTCATATTAAGAAAAAAAATTAGTAACCCAATTTCCGATGTGGGTTTTCCCACAAATATATTTTCTACTTTAAACCTTTTATTTTCAAAGAACAATTTCAAATTGCGAGGACGCAATTTATTGAAGGAGGGGAGAATGTAACACCCCAAGAATTCATAATGTGTTATTTCTTCAAAAGAATTCAATAACTTGCACTACACGCAACACCGAGTTCAATTGCACCATGACTTACCAAAAAGCCATTCAAAAGAGGTTATGAATAGTATTAAATAAATTTTAAACTTTATATAATCCTTATAATTTTTCCATATTATGAGTATCTTAGACATAATGAAGAACAAATTCATTTTCAATATTGCACTTTTATCAACTTTTAATAGTGAACCCTTTTTAAATACAATATTTTAAACTTTTGACTAAATGGGGACATCAAAAATTTAAAATGAAACATCCCAAGCTTCCACGGTACGCTTTCTTTGAATAATATAGTAGCGTGTGTTGTACGCAACCTTGAGTTTTAACACACACCACAACCAATCAAACTAGCCGTTATGAATAGTAATACCTAATTTTTGAAATTATATATATTTTATATTTCAAAATGGACTTCATTGCTGGATTCGGAATATCGAATTTAGCCTAAGGTGAAATTTTGGTACTTTTCGGACAACTTTCATATTTTGATGAATAGTAAAAATTACTAAATTTTAATTAAAAACAACTTTTTTAATCAAATAATTAATAGTGATAAATTATGAATTTGAGTGGTTTTAAAGTATATTTATAATATATTTTTACCATTTAATATAATGTTGGTCATTGGACATAATTTTACAATTAAACCGAACATAAACAAGTGTCAATCTTTTGATAGTTATTATCTCTTAAAAACACGCTTTTTTGTTTTGACAGCGGAAATTAATTTTAAATTAATATCTGCCACTTCTGTGTTTTGAATTTAGAAAAATGGATTCCATATTTGAAATCAGGATGTCCAAATTGTGTAAATAGGTAACTTTTATTTTTAGACATTTTGAATAATTACTGTGGTAAATATTTTATTTACCATGGTTAAGGGTAAATCTGGTAAATAAGGGTTAAAGAAATAATATTATAATAATACTAAATTACCCTAAAACGTGTCCTAGCATTATTTGATGATACATGTTCGACCATAGGCATCTTTGGGTCGATTTTGGGACCCCATGGTGCCACTAGTAGGTGATAGGGACATTTTTTGTAATTAAGTTAAAATGAATACAAAAATGACACAAGCATATATCATTTTGAAAAACAATTATTACATAGGGTTATATATGTTGGATTTTAGATTATAAATATTCATTAGAAATATAAAAAGATTTCCTACATAATTATATTTTATTTATAATTTTTAGACATTGAATAATTTATTTTATTTATGACACAATGATGATGCAGTAATTACTAAAATAGTGAACAATTAAATTAATTGATATTATAAATACCCAAATAAATATAATATGAAACTTTTAATGAATTAAACTAATTTTCTAGGATAATATTATATATTAGTATTTATTTAATTTACTTTTATCGAAGTAATCAATCAGTTATGGGTTTCAATAAAATAAACTATTGAATAGTGTCAAAATTGACATAAAAGAGATCTTAAAACAAATATTATATTATTAATTGATATTAAATTCCTAAAAATCTAAGGTTCGGCCAAGAGACTTATATCATGATAGGTTAATCATTAATGGACCACTTGGGGGTCTCTCGGATGTATATAGTATGTTTATTAACCATATTATATAAAAATACAAAGAGACATTGTAAAAGTGAAACTAATTAACTTAGAGTTAATACTTAAAGATAAGGTTAATATAAGTACCCAAACCTGTCTAAATTCTATTGGTTGAGTTGTTTTCGACCCATACCCACCTTAACCTTTTAATAGTAAACTTTGGAGCCATTGGAAACCGATTATGTATTTATTATAAACTAATATCTCTAGCTTTTCCAAAGGTGCCCCTCACCCCTCTTATAAAAGGGCACTCCTCCTTCTCATTTCTTCACACCTTCAAAGCCTTTTGGTTCGGCCAAACTCTGCCCAACTACTCTCCCAACATCCCTCACTACATCCTAGAGGCCTTAGTTTGATCATAAAGCCAACATAATGATCCCTTTTGATCAAATCAAAAGGAAGAACCCGAAGAAGAGGTAATGATTTCACCACCCTTTTCCATGTTCATTTCTTCTTCCACTTATTCTTCCTTTGTTGTTACCATTATAAAATAATAACTCCAGTATCATATATATAATGTGATGTTATTATAAATATGGTACAACCATATTCAGTATTCTATCCACCCTTTGAATAACATGTCACCATATGTGCGTACGTACGGCTTATCGTCTCCACGTCGTGGTGTAATTTTTATTCAATATATTATTATTTGGATGGGTATAATAATGATATGTAACTCATGAAAATAATAAATATAACATTTTAATGATTCTTTATATATGATATACCATCCATTTATATATTATTTTAATATCAAAAGAATGATATTGTCGCTCGTGCGTACGTACGGACTACCGTCTCACGAACGCAATGAGATTCATTCTCCATCGTATCCATTCAAGTATAATTATCATTTGATGATTTAAAAAATTATCTTTAAGGACTTGATATCATTCTGGATATGAATAATATACCACCTATCCATTACAAACATGGCTTACATAACAAAACATATAAAAGAAAACAAGTGAGTTAACACCCGAAACAACGATAATATTAAGATATTATTATCAAATCAATATTAAAAGATCATATATGATATCATAATTATGTATATGATTCTTGTATAATTTAATAAAAATTATTTCACCATTATACAGGAGGATAACCTACCCCAACCAAGGAAAAGTACAAGGTAAGGGTTATTTCACAATCTCTTCATTATCCGAGTATGTTTATATGTAATAATATGTTGGGATCTCTTTATCATCCACATCCATGTTTTCATAAAAATGTATTTCAAAACATTTTTATTATTTACAAGAATATGGTTTAAAGTCATTTATACCCTTTTTTGAATTTTTATAAGAGGAATCTTTCTGTCTTTTTCAAAACAAGGTCCTTTTTAACCTTTTCGACAGAATTAAGGTAAGAATGTTTTTTTAACTTATACGGCGGGTGCGGTTATTTTCCACCGTTATATAATTCGAATGTGAGTCATATTATCTTCGACCTTAATGATTTTTGTACTTTTAGAAACCGAATATCATTATATTATAAAATAATATTTTCACACTTTCCTAAAGAGCCCCTCCTCTCCCTTATAAAATGAGACCACTTCTAACTAATTCCTCACACCTCTCAAGCGATTTTGTCTCATCCATACTCTGCCCAATTACACTCTCAACATCCCAATCCTCCTCTTATAAGCCTTACCTTAGGCAGAAGGCACTTAATAAGTCCTTTGGTGTAAACCAAAGGGGGTTACCCAAATTAAAGGTAACAGTTTCTCTTAAATTGTTTTTTTACTTCTTCATCCACAATAATATTTTTATTTCCTTTCTTTTATAACTACACATGTATCCTCAATGTACTATGATGTTTTTATGAGAATTATTCGAACAACACTTACCCACAACTCCATCTAATGGATGAAGAACATAATGTTTCTGTGGATGACAGACTAACGCCTCACGAAACGATGATTGTTCCATTAACTCCTACCGCCTCTCATGGTGGCCATTATGATGGATCTATATTTATATATGATATATATGATATATATGTTTTATTTATTCTTCTATAATTTCCATTTATATCACACTTTTATGGTTTCTATAGTGGGTAAATACGATAATCTCTTTTGAGGAAGTGCGTACTACCGCCCCCTCAAAGTGATTTGATTCATTAATGCCTTATTTGGGATGTATAAAGGATAGAGTTAATGGTATTATATATGATATTATACTGGAATTATAATATACCTATATATCATTATGTTTTAATTCCATTAAAATAAAGAATCCAAATGAATGTAACGTTCATGCGTACGTACGATTACCATCTCCATGAATGGTGCATTTCATTTCATACCTCTAAATGTTATGTACTATTATAAATACATGTATATTCTGAATATATATGATATATATGATACAAAAATAATCAATATAATTATGTATATAATAAACTTTTGACCACATGAACAACATCTAATTTTAAAAAGTTCATTTTTGACTCAAGTACCAAATATCGAAAAAACGAACATTATTGACATAAATGATTACATAATGTTTATAACATGGTAACAAGTGATATAAAAAGGAATAATAAACTTGAAAAATGTTCTTAATCAATTATAAATTAACTTTAGTTTATTATTCTGGAAATTAAAGAACGATCAAGTCAAGTCGGATACGTGGTAAGGGATCTGACCTCTCTCTTTCTTTTCAAGTACTCTCTTTTATGTAATTTTTTTACGATCACTGTTCATATGTCGGAGGATGTAATTTTATATTAAAAAAAGTTTAATTTGTATTTGTAAAGGGTTTTCGTCCCACTTTTTATTCCCCTGAGATTCATGCTATATTTTCCACTATTTCCTTTTGTGTGGTGTATGTACTTCCCATGATTGTACGCTTTATATAATATACTTTCATTTATTATTATTTACATCTTCATTGTATGATCATTCTTTCATGTGGCGTATGTTTTGTAAATTACCAAATCGGTAAGGGATCCATTCACCCTCCTCTTTTTAAAAGAATTATTTTTGTTATGTCTTTTAATTTACATATTATTATGATGGGATATATTCTTTTATATCATTATTGATGTCAAATTTATGTCTAAGTGAAGAGATACCCTTTTTATCTCATCAACTCGATTTTTGAATTTTAATGTGACACCGTTAGGATTTCGAATTTTTACAACGGAACTTCTTAACCCAATTTTGATTTCTTTGGGTTCAACTTGTATTTATTGAATATTTCATCTTATGAATACCTATGAATGACCTCTGATTGTTTTACATGTAATTTCCACTTATATTAGATTAATTTATATTTTTCACACATAATTATGAGATTGATTTATCCTTAATTTATGGATACCATATTTATAATGGATTTCATCTCAATTTACATTTCCATTGAGACATCATCGTTGTTATGAACCAATTAACTCTTATATGGTGTATATATTGTCCATTGACATAATATATCATGAATCCCTTTATTTTCATGATATTATTAATTTTTGATTAAATGATATTCTACAATTATTTTTATTCAAGAGTCTCTCATTTTGATAAAAACTCTTTAAAAAAATTATCATTATTAAATGTTTAAAGATTTATTATTATAAATATTTTTCTTTAATTTCCATGTTTTAAAAATGGTTTTTTGTATTTATATATATGGACATTGATGTTTTAAAATTATAATTCCATTAAAATCTTCAAAGTGGTATGGGACACTTTGATTAAAAAATCATTTTTTAAATGGTTTTTGAAAATGCATTGATTATTTCTATATCTTGAAATTACTTCTTGTGATTGAAAATGAAATGTTATTTGTGAAATGTTTATATTTTCAATATTTTATTTGTTATGATGGTACTTAGACACTTGATGGGTGGTTATGTGATAAACCATATGACGGGTGGTGCTGTGAATACCAGGATGGGTGGTTACGTTATACCCTCCATTGCATTGGGTATGAAAGGCGGTCGTATGGCTATTCCATTTAGTGATATGTGTGGAAGTCGACCGTATGGTTTTTCCATTTATGTTTGTTTAATTCCCAAGTTAACTTTATATGTTATGAGTTATTTATATTGGTTTTATGGTAATCGTTTGGTTATAAAAGGCTATGTAATGATCTTTTATTCAGTGAAAAGTATTTACTACTTCATAAGGGTGAAAATTATTAATTATGTTAAAGTATTCAGGGTTTGCTTGTTGTTTTGAAAAACTAACAGTTTTCCTTCTTTGTGTATCCCTTAATGATCTTTTTATGCTCATCCCATGTTTTTTAAATTTTTTCTACAAGACTTAAAGATGAATAGGTTCAAGGATGGGATCAAGGAAAAGTCATGCTATCTAAAACATGGAACTAGACATGTGTCTTTTTCAGAGATTTTATTTTATGAAAAAATTGATACTGAGTAGTAGTGTCTAATTGTAATATTAATGTGTTATGTTATGGCCTAATTCTCTAAAACACTAAACCTGAAAAGATCCTCAGTGTGAATTATCCATTGAATTCAATATTATGTAATTTTATAAGGTTGGCTCTTTATATGGAGTCCCTCACAAAATATTATTAATAAATTTAACCAACTTCTACTTTACATAGTTGAATAAATTATACTTGGATTACAACCTCAAGTCCAATAACTCATATGAAAATCATGCAGTGGAAAATAGAGATAGTTAAGCCTTTAATAAGAATATATTGAATAGACTTCCTAAGATGGTGAAAATTGAAAAGAAGTCATGTATATAAAAAATTATCAATGCTTTATTTACCAACCATTCCACCTCATGTACTATTATACATGAAATACTATATTAATTTTTTATGGGATCGAGGTAGATTTACCTATATAAATCCCACATCCTTTGACACAAATATCCATTTGTTGAAAACTCTCAGATGATGAGAAATTTCAAAATTGGCTGGTTGAGAACGAATGGTATAATGGGAGGAGGTTTTTTACATTATAAATCCTATAAGTCCATAAGAATTGGATTGTATTCTCCTCCAATAATAATTATCAACACCATTCATTATTATAATGAGAACTAGTGTGGGCCCCCTAAACCGTGATGATACCATGGAAGAAACCTCTATAGATGGACACCAAATGGGGAGGGACTTATATCATACATTAGTCTATCACAATGGAGTATAATGATTAGAAATAATGTATTCATAGAATGTCACCCCACACACCAATGAAATTTTTTCTCAAAAAATTATTTTAATAGATAACATCAAGTTAATTTTTTTATAACTACATGACAAAAATCATTGTAGAACATGTCCTGCATGTCTGATGTTAAATTGATCATTTATGTCCTAACAACATGATGGTAAACCTTATAAAGTTCCTCCTAGAACCATGAAATTATACTACATGTCAACCTACATCCTAATCATAAGTCGTTAATCTAGAAAATAACATCTCAACCACATTAAATTAAAATTTATAGATCACCTCCTTACGAAATGAAATTAAAATGCATGGTAGATGTCATCACCATATGATGTTAAGCTGTATAAGAATCACTATCTATAAGGAAATTCATCACAGATAACCTACCACTAATATTTTATGGGATTATTCCTACTATCATAGGATATGTAGAGATTCCGAATCCATTCATTTTGGACAAATCGGTAATATTTTTTTCATACAAATCATGTGACCATCATATTTACAATATGAAATTAAAATGAATTGAAGTTATCCTGGCCACAATAAGTTATACTACAAGGATCCCCAATTCTAATCTTAATTCCACACTATAGAACCATTTCCTCAACAATATATAATATATTAATAAGTCATATCCGTTGTTTCTAACATTAACCTTTTGGGGTAACAAGAACAATCTATGGCATGATTCTAATTTTTATTTACAGAGGTAGAGTTTCCTCAATCTTATATCATGTTTCAACCACAACATGGTACAAAATCCATCATTTCCACTCCTTAATTATCAATTCATTTGTGAGAAGACCCATATCCATTCCTTATTTCCCACACTGATCATAACTCATGTGATCATATGAATTTTTGTAAGGTATTCCAAGAACAATGCATACATTTCACATAAGGTTTATCATGGTCCTATATGAAATACCTTAATAGGGACAATATGAGTAATCACCATGTAACATTAAACTAAATGTTTAATGTAATATATATGACATAAAACTGCACATTTATGTGGACCTCAACCAGGAGGTCCAACACCATTAGTGTTTCTACTATGCCACACATGCATTCTATAACTATGAGTGTCTTTATTCCTATCATTACATGATACATAGTGAGGCACATATATCAAATCCTAGGCCCAGATAAAATATTTAATGTGAATAATTCCACCCTCTATGTATGGGTTTTACCAAAAAAGTTTGTTTCCCATTAAATAACTTTGTGTGACACGATTTCTGTCCCCAAATGAAAAGTAGTAATGCCTAGATATCCCACCATGGGAATAGTAAAAACAAATAAAATTAGAAAATTACCCCTTTCTATATATGCGTGAGACCGTAGTTGACATCCCTTTTTTAATAACTATGTATTGCTCGATTCTTATTAAAATGGGATACATAGTAACACCTAGGATACAATTCATTGACCCAGCCTTAAATTTAACATTACACATCAGGGAAACCACATCCTTACATTGTGATTCTAAACAAATTGGATCATTAAGTAGTACATGTGGCCAAATTCCATGCATCACAATATACATAGTGACACATGGATCTTCAATCACAGGTCTAACTATAATAATTGGAGAGTAAAAATACACACCATACTTCAAAAGGTCCATCCCACACATGCTTATTTTTCATATGCAAGAGACAAGAATTTTTATGGATTTCATGAACATACAATAAAAAATGTACAATATTTAATATTGGTTCCCATGTTGTTGCCACATGATGTTAAACTTTACTACAATCATCCTTACTACATGATGATAAACTATAATGAAAGGAAATAAATATTTCATTACCACATGATGTTAATCATCAAAGAAAAAGTCATGGTCGCAGATATTTCACTGCATGACCGTTATGTCCCAACTAAAATATGTTAAAAGGTGTAGATCATCACCCATCATAATCCCTTAATAATGGAACACAAGAACCTCTCCCTCATTAATTAGAGTATGAGGTTCTTCTGTCGTCTTTTAAAAACCTCAATCCATAAATCATACATAATATCTAGAGCACCACGAGTATCTGCAAGCCTTTCATTTCCCTTAGGATGAAATATTAATCTATTTACTAGACCATTTGATCAATACATAAGGGCCCATACCAACCAACTATAGACATCTTGGCTTTATTAAAGGGACTTGTTTTCCTTGTGATCCTGATGTCACCATGGAAGAACATGGTACATGGGATTGTTTTGGGCTATCCTTGTTATGATTGTCCCATATCATTACTCTTGACCTATTAACATTGATTTGTGTTTTACCACATTTCTATCTCCTACTCAGAATTCTGGTGGAGTGATCCTAACCATGTGTATCCTTATTTTTATATTGTGTAACGTTCCCCACATAATAGGCCCATGTGTGTTACAATCCTAAATTGCACAGACTTTTTTAATAGTTTTATGACATTAAAATCTACCCTTTTTTGGTCCAAATCATAAGACCATGAACTTATCACAAAATATAAAAAATAATTTTTTGGTTGAATACATGCAATGAGTGTATTGGGTAAAAGAAAAATCATCACTCGCAAATCCCTTTATCTCCAGAGTTTGGGATAAAATATTGAAAAAATAAATGATTCATAAATATTATAGGGCCTACTTTATATCGCTTGTAAAATCCAAATATATGGTCACTAGATCCCATGGTCGTGGAAAAAGTTAGAGTAGTGTTTTTTTACATCTTTTCGACGTGCGAATGTGTTATCTAGGTGATGACATAACCATTTTAGTGATTGAACCCTCATTGAATATTATATTTTCGACATAACAAACTTCATGATCTGTGTGTCCCATATAACATTAAATATTCCATGGACCTTGGAAAATACACCCAACGTCATGTGATTCTTTTTTTTACTATCCATTTATGCTAATGGCTATTACATATGCACCTAGGGTAATCACCCAAATGTGTCACTTTTCAAAAATGGATTCTTGGTCATCATGAGCTTTGGATCACATGATGTATCTCATTAAAAAGAGAGTTTTAGGCCATACCTAGTATGATCAAACCATATCATCCTCACAATCTTGGCACATTGAACTATTATTTACAACACCCAAACAAACATATTAAAGTGGATGCGACATACTCAAAATTAGTTCACCATGCATTGTAACCTCTCTCAAAAAATGAATGAAAACCCCACTATAAAATATTTTTATGGACAATAAATCATCATTAGAAACCACACGGTGTAGGTCTCAAGAAAGACAATTTATGGCCTAAATTTCCCTTTTATGCTAGAATCCTTCTTGTATATCTTCTCATCCTTTACCAATTTCATTTTTTGGATACATGAGTATTCACAAATCATTTATATCCATCATTGATGGGTGGGGAAACCTCTGTATAACAATGATGCAAATGCAAAAGGTTATTGAACTACCAACTAGAGGCATCCCCTCCTTGATGGAAAGGAACCCTAATCCTTGCGAGCCACAGTAGCACCATGGATGAATCCAACACCATACTATTTTATGGGTCACTTCAAACACTTATTTTCCAATCCTCAATCAGTGAAATGATAATTTGGGGTATGATTTACATGAATCTATATTCAAACTATCTAGGTTGACCTATATACCATATAAATTCAGCATCAACTGATATTACCCCTATCATAATTCCTAGAACCATTGCAATGTTTACTGATACATCTCATTGATAATGATACTGATGCTTATGGGTTCCAAAATATCGATATGATCCATCTCCCACTTCCAAAAAAGGAACTTAAATCCTCTTGATCCAGTGAAATATTATGGAGTAACTCAAAACCATATGGTGTCTTTGGTAATCCATGAAATTTCTACACCATATTCAATAATCATCAATCACATTGAGGAAGAATGAAATGAATCAAAACAATATCAGAATGTCCATGATAAAAGATCACAAATTAAAATAATACAATGTATGAGCTATGTGACCCAAAACTACAATGATAAAAGTTTTGAACAGAAAGATCCTAAAATAAGTCAATATAATGTCAAATATAAAAGACCCTAAACTAATGCAATGGAAAGTCTAAGTTAGATTACTATTAGAAAAACCACATAATGTCATTATAAAAGACCATAAAATACAAATATATAAGTTCTAATATAACATACCCTAAACTATTTCATGACAACAATTTTGTATGCATGAATAGAAAAGAGAAAGACCTTCTAAGGGCCACCATATGGTATAAGAAAAAATAATGCCATGCTCACCATGTCCATTGACATTGAAAAAAGATAAGGCACTCTATATTTTTCCAATGATCATCTATGAGAATAAACACCCCCCAATACACTAACTAGAATCAACTGAAAAACCATAGGTGGGCACTGACATTACCCAATATCAATCCCTTTTCACCATGGGCATTTCTCTTAATGGCGGTGGGGTGGGTAGCGTTTGTTAACTCACACCATACGATCATATTAAAATCCATTAGAAATAAAATTATGGAATATGTGTTTTATTTTTTCAATAATGAATAGTAATAGAAGGTTGATTGAATTCAAAGATCACGTAAGCCTCTAAGAGACATTGGATTGTAAAACCATCATTATATCACTCTAAGATGCCATTAACATTGAATAACCTATGAAATACCCAATTAATCCCATTTTAAAATCTTTTTGATTAAGGAAATTCATTCAATACATTCACAGAATAGGAGGTGGCTGCAAAATGAGATATTCGAATTCATGCAATTGTCTAATTGGCGGTAAAATTAAAATATATCTAAAAATAAATTGAAAATTAAAAGAAAATATTCACATGAAAAGATCCAATTGTAAGAATAAATATCCTGAAATTCACACATGTGTTTCAAAAGACATCACAATCCCCCAATGACATGTCTACCATGACACAAAAGACCCCACTAGAATCTCACTGTCACCACATGAATGACCTTGGACATGTCCAAGAAGACCTGAGAACCCCCTTAGGATCCATAAGAAAAAAATATGGTTTTCCCATGAACGCTCACACATCACCATTGGACCCCTTATCGGTCAAAAGATACATTACTAATGGGGAGAGTGATTTTATTCCACAGCACTTATGAAAGCTTCTAGGATATACATCCATTGTACAAAAAACAAGGAAATGATGGGGAAATGATGGGAGAATTTTACAAGGGGAATATATTATAATATCCATTGGTCATGAAAAATCTCCCTCGATAGTCCATCATTGTCATGCAAGACCCCTAATCATGACATATTAGTCTCAAGAAGGCCCCAAGAAAGGCATCATTGTCTCACGAAAGGTCCTATATGGTTCCCCTCAGATAATGGAAAAACCATTTAGTAGGCATACCTCTATCACAAAGGCCACTAGAAATTTCCTCCTAGTCCTGAGAAATTACCATGGAATTTCTTCATGATTTGAAAAGACCCCTTTAATTTTCCATAATCCAATAATTGGGGAATTTATAAAACTTTCTTGTTGTTGGAGAAAATTTTATGACGCCCCCATGAAAACCTAAGATAAAATCATGTAAAAACATAAAAATCATAAGACCTCCCCTGACTCCAACATGGGCATGCATGATACTTACTGCGGAAGGAGGTGATTAATCTAGATGATAAGGCCAACAAATCCAACACCCCATAATCAAAATAGATGGGATTTGGATCCTTGGGTCCTCACACTAAAGAAACGAATATTAAGACTAGATTTATCTAAGTGAAAAATCACATGATTGAAATGGTTTCTATCAAGGTATAATGAATATAATAACTTCAAAAATCACGATTTTTGTATGAACACTTCACATGATCATTTATGATCTCACTAAAAAATTTTGATGAGTCATATATAGAAAATATCACGTATCTAATACATAATGTGAAATATAAGCATACCTAACAATAAATTCATCTATGGAATATTAATGTAATAACTAGAATAAATGATTAATCAAAGGAGGGATAATTAAGGGGCATATACGCTAATCCTTATGTTCTTCATATGAATCACTCAATGCTCGAGATATCTTTTGGACTTTTCACAAAAATCATGAGACATAATCTTGAGATAACCTTTGGATCATGTGATGTCCTCTATACATGTCAAGAATATCAGAAGACACCCTTCGAGAAAGTAAATCGATTCTCTCGATGTCCTTTGGGCCCAACAACCATAATTTTGGATATCTTATAAACATATATACATAGATATGTGATGACAACAATGTTTATCTACTAGGTCTTATGTAGACCTCCAAGCATTCAAATCAGATCTCATAGAACCCTCGAAGAATTCAAACCAAATATCGTGAAGCCTTTAGGCATGTCATCCAGATCTCATGATAACCTCAAGACGTGATAGATAGATCATTAAATGACACTAGGACAAGTCAGTAAGATCTCATGAAGATATCAAGACTTATATTTTTCGTCCAATGATGACATCAGGACATGTCCTCTAGGTTACGCAATAACATGCAGACAATTTATCCAATATCATGTGATTACTTCTATGCTTTTCATTAGGCTTTTTACGATGACCTCTAGGAATAACCTTCATGATCATGTGACACTCTCCAAGAATTTCCGGGAAATTGTGTGATGCCACCAGGATATGTCAACCGCAATCCATTGATGGTCTTCATAACAATTCACCCAAGTCTTTTTATATCCCGCGAACATGATATCTAACACATGATATTTTATTTATACATCCTCATACATTTTATGCGGAACCCACCAGATGTATCATCCTAGATTATAAAACCAGAATCAAAAACATGTATGAATGTAACAACCCGAAATTTTTAATAAATCTTATTTCCTAATTTTATGTGTTATTTTATTTTATTTTTATACTCAACAAAAATGATTCATTTGATAACATGAGTATAATTAAAATGAGACCGTTTGGTTTTGACTAGTATATGACCATTGGTCAATATGTCCGTTGGAAACTAAAAGTTTTGATTATTGTCTCTAAATAAAAGTAATATTGGTTAATTATTATAGAAAAGAAGATTCTATGGCCTCACCCAGTAGTCTTGGACCGATCGAAGCCTATCTAATAGAACTTGGGAAGGAGGTAGCACCACTGGGCTTTGCTCTGGACCAAACCCAAGCCGAACTTCATCGTGTAATGCTAGAACGGAATCTCCTTTGCGAGAAGTTCAAACTGATAGAAATTACTGCACGTGCGATGTTGGCTGAGCCTCCCTTGGATTATCTCACCTTAGCACACCTTACACTTAGGTCCTATACTGGTGTGATAAGGGGCTATATAAGGAGACTGTAACTGCCTTGTGTAATCCTTTGTTTTAAATAAAAATTGGGATTTCTTCTTTTGATGAAGTTTATGAATTTTCAAATGACCTGATAAATATAGTATGCATATTATTGATGAATTTTAGAAAAATGATATTTTAAAAAATGATTATGTAAACCATAAATAATTAAAAATGTGTAATGATTTTCAAAAAATGGTCTTTTACAATTATGTTTAGTACGAAATTTTGAGTCTAATAAGATTAACTTAATTTTTGATGAATAGTAAATTATGAATAGTGATTTTATGCTTAGGATTAGTAATGTGACCAAATAGATTAGTAATATCACTTAAATAAAGTATTAATATAATCTAGGCACCTTGATTAAGTAATGTGATTCAATAAAATGGTTAAATAACGGTTTCATAAATTATTATTCAAGTATTAGTTTTTTCGGGTGAATAGTGTTTTTTAATTAAATATTAAATTAAAACTATTTAGAAAATTATTTTTATAAAATGGATTTCATTTTTGAACATAGAGAATTGATATTATGTTAATGTAATTTTTGGGGATTTTTCTGAAAAAAATGAATTATCGGTGCATAGTGTATTTATTTAAAAAATTAATTAAAAATATTTAGAAAATTATTTTTATAAAATGGATTTATTTTTTTAAATCAGAGCATTGATATCTGGTTAAGGTAAAATTTTGGGATTTTTCTGAGAAAGTTGAATTTTCAATAAATAGTAAAAATACTGTTTTAGGGTTTCAGTATGTTTAATGACATCATAACTGTGTCATTTTTATTTCATGAGATATTTTAAGGGTTGGCTGACCAAAGGTGATGAATTATTTTATTGGGGCCCCATGTGGCCTAACATCATGGGAAATATCATGGGAGAGCACATGGTTTTGAGAAAACCGCTTTTGAGGTGTCCCTTGGCCATTAATGCCTTGTCCCCTCACTTTCCCTATAAATACAAAGCCATCCTCTCATATATTTAGAATCCCCACTCTCCCCCAACAAATTTACGGTCTCATTACCTCCCAAGGAGTCCTCCCAAGGTGCCCCCAAGCCCTCAAGGTCCCAACCATTGATTTTTAAGAGTTACGTCTTAAGGTAAGGGATCCGACCTCTCTCTTTCTTTTCAAAAAATCTCTTTTATGTAATTTGTTTTATGCTCCATTTTCTTATGTTAAAGGATGTTATTTTATACTCCTCTTACTTCCCTTTTCATTTTTATATAATGATATATCCCCTCTTACTCTCATTATTTCGTTTTATGATGTTTTAAGTGGCGCTGTTAGGCTGCCGAAATTTTTGTAACGGATTTTTTCTCCCTTCTCATTTTTCAAGATCTATTTTCATGTAAAGTCTTTCAAGTTACTTTTTATTATGTTGTGGTATGATCTCTATATCTATCATACTGATATTTTATGATCATTTTATGAGAAACCCCATTTTATCTCTTCCATTCAGTATTTTGAAATTTTAAGTGGCGTCGTTAGGCTGCCAAATTTTGAAGTGGTTCATTCACCCTTCTTGTTTTCAAGTACTACTTTCATGTAAAGTCTTTCAAGTTTCCTTTTATTATTTTGGGGAATGATCTCTATATCTATAATAATGATCTTTTATGATCATATGATGAGAGACCCCATTTGATCTCTTCAATTCAGTATTTTGAAATTTTAAGTGGCGCTGTTAGGCTGCCGAATTTTTAAGTGGTTCTTGCACCTTTCTCCTTTTTCAAAGTTCTAATTCCATTTCATGTTTTAAAAGTTCCATTATATTATGTTAGGGTATGATCACTATATCTATCATACTGATATTTTATGTTCATATTATTAGTGACCCTATTTGATCTCATCAATTCATTTTTGGTTGAAGTTTATGTGACACCGTTAGGCTGCCGAATTTTCATAAGAGAAATCACATTTTTGTCTTCCTTTCATTTTCTTCATTTCATATGGTATATTTTGAAATTTCATTACCATACCTTATATTATTCCCATAAACTGTTTTATGGGTCATTTATGAATGTTTTAACCATGTCCTCTCTCTTTTAAATGTTTTCTAAAACCCTATAACATAGCCGTTATGCTGCAGAATTTTCGTCTCAAAATGTCTCTCTCTTTTTCTAAAGTTCTTTTATTTTATTAATTGAATAATTAATTATATCTCTTATATATGGGTATTAACATTTATACGAAAATTTTCAATTTTAAATTTTGGGATTTACATACATGAAACCCCCTTTCCCTTTCTGTGGGTTTAAAGTGACATAAAGATCATGTCATTAAAGCTGTTTTTAAAACGTTATGATTATGAAATCAAACCCATTTCTTTTATGCTATATGGGTTGTTTATGAAATTATTTATGATGCTATATGTGGATCACATTATAATAAAGACATGTCAATGGTGCACCCAGATAGTGCTCCAATGCATTCGGTAAAGACTTAATCTCTAGAGATGACCTTTTAGACTGATACCTTGGTGAATAACCATGGTAACTTTTAATGACACCTTGGGGATGGACCTTAGTGAAACGAAATTATTTTCAATATTAAATGTTGTATCCACATCTTCAAGTTATGAAAAATGTTATTTTTATTATGATATATCTCATGATTTCTTTCTCATGCCTTAAAGTTCTCTTCATGACCTTATTGAAGTATCTCAAGTTCACATGTAAAATGTTTCTCTTGTTTCCCTTGTTGGGCCTTCTACTTACCCTTTATTTTTATGTATTTTCCAAGGTTATGAGATGCAGTAATGAACCTAGGATGGACATTAGGATAATCCTTTCAAGAATTTAAGAAGAATGTTTTATGTTCTCATGTTTTAAGTTCCTGGTTTCCATGACACTAAACCTTAAAGATCCTAGGTTTTGTGTAATGTAATGAAATTTTATGTTATTTAAAGGCGGGATTCTATAGTTGGTATCAAAGGATGGTTTAGTTATTTGTGGAAATTAGGATATGAATACATTAGGAAAAAACCTATAGAAAAGTTTAAATATAGGAAATATTCCTGGTATTTTGGTGAGTATTGAGTAAGGGGTTGCCAAGTAAATACATCCATGTCTAGATACGAGCAGGTAGAGGTGGCTCTAGCACAGATGTACATAGGGGTAAAACACAAAAAAAACACTTTGAGCTGGACTCAAATGGGAACTGGTATATGAAAATGGGCCTTGCTGCACTCTTGGTTACAACACTCCTGGGGGATATGCTTTGGTAAATTCATAAGCTTAGTATGAACCATTGTTAAAGGAACAAAGATAAAATAAAATAAATATTCACATAAGAATATATGATCATGGATAACCTAGATGGGAACCTAGGGGATCAAAAGATAGGGTATACTTTGCTTCTACAGGTTATCCTTATATGCTTTAAGTTCCTTTTCATGATTATTGGTTAAGCATTCAAGCCCCTAATTGTACATTATTTTCATAGTTAATGGCGGTAAATGGAAGAACATGTCCCAAAAACCAATGTGATATGAAATGTGATGATTTCCATATTAATATGACAGAGATGATTAGGGGATTAAAAAGAAGATTATTATTTTGGAAGACGTTCACTATTCTGGGGACCCTATATGATTGAGGTAAATACATTACTATGGTATTTTCATTGAGGAGTAATGTACACTTATATTTTGAAAAATCAATGAATTTAAGGTGGAATTATAGTAATTTAGGTTACTTATGGGAATGATTAACCTATCTTGGATAATATATTTTTAGGTTATCTACTTTTGTTATAAGATGTTAGGAGTGGTTGATGTTGTTTGGAGATGAACAATGAAGTTTATTTTGGAAGACTATGTTATCAAATCCTTGTTGTATTTTGGTTTCAATCTTAGTTTGGTTTATTTTGAGGAATCATACGGACCGTTATTTAGGGAATGGTCTATGATTAACTTTGGGTAGTACCATGGAACTATGAAGATTTAAAAGTAGTTTCCATTCCTATGGGATTCTTTCTTTTTGAAGAGTTGTTTTACCTTACCCTTTCTGTTTTGGGATAATGTTTAACGATAGAAGAAATATATAGTTAATCTTTTGTGGATTATGTGATTCTCTAGAAGATGATTCTTGTGTTTTGATGAGACCAAGTAGTTTTGAATGCTCGTCGTATGGAGAAAAGATTAGTTTTGGTAGAAACTTATTAACAGACGAAACTCTACATAAACGTAGGTATATTTTCTATGTAGTAAATGAATTCCTCAAAATTATTAAAAAGAACGTAAAACAAAAACGTTGTTGGTTTACGTTTCCTACTAGTTAATCAAAGACCATTTACACACATCATACATTTGGGATTTTCTTATGGTTAACTTTCTCCTAAACATGTTTTCTATCCCTCTCCCTCAGAACATGACCCTTTGTTTTCTCCTCCATGTCCATGTTTTCCTACATGGTATCCTAGTGTGGGTTAACTCTGGTGACCTTTGTTCTTCCCTTTCATTCATTTAAAGTAATAGTTTTACTGACTCCTTTTCTGATGTGGGACATTCAATGAAATTTAAAAACCCAATTTTAAAAATTGCGAGGACGCAATTTCTTAAGGGGGGAATATTGTAATGGCCCGAAATTTTGAATAAATCTTTTTTCCTAATTTTATGTGTTATTTTATTTTATTTTTGTACTCAAAATTTTTTTTTCATTTGATAACTTTAGTATAATGAAAATGAGACCGTTGGGTTTTGACTGGTGTATGACCATTGGTCAATATGACCGCTGGAAACTAAACGTTTTGATTATTGTCTCTAAATACAAGTAATCATGGATAATTATTTTAGAAAGAAGATTTTATGGCCTCACCCAGTAGTCTTGGATCGATCGAAGCCCATCTAAAAGAACTTGGTAAGGAGGTAGCACCACTGGGCTTTGCTCTGGACCAAACCCAAGCCGAACTTCATCGTGTGAAGCTAGAACGGAATCACCTTTGCGAGAAGTTCAAACTGATATAAATTACTACACGTGCGATGTTGGATGAGTCTCCATCAGATTCTCTCACCTTAGCACATGTAAAGACCTGTAAAATTCAAGGGAAATTTTTTCTTAATTTTCTTTAGAATTTTACAAGAGCGCGGTTTCAGACGGCACCTGATTCCGAGGCCCGGAGTGCCCGGAATTAATTTCCGAAGTTTGGCTCGGGTACGTTCAGTGAACGAACGAGCGGGAATTCATAACTTTTGATCCGGTGCTCGGAATTGAAATCTGAGGGCACCGATGAACTCGCAGCGCCGATATTCACTTAAAGAGACCTTTTCGGGAGTTGCGTTTGTTGCGGGTTGAAAGTTAATTTTGGGGTTTTTAGTTTGAGTTAAATAAAATTTGTATAGAACAAATTTTATTATAACTTGTTAAAAAAAACCTACCAAAGGGGGTTGGAAGTGGGACCCACACCCACTTAACCTCCCTTGGGAGGATTAAGTGTGGTGGGGCCCACACGAACCCCTAAACCTTTCAAATTCTCCCAACTCCCTTAACGCCTCATTTATTGGCTTGAGTTACCTTTTTAATTATGGGAGTTAAACCTTTTGAATTTCAAACTTTTGAAATTCTAATGTGTTATGTGATAATAAAATAAGATGTTGTCTTATTTTATTTTGGGGTAATTTGTTTGTCTTCTTGAGAGGTGGAGAGCTCTTCTTCTTCTTCAACTCTGACGAAGAACTCGAAGAACGTTCATCTTGACGAAGAACGCTCAAGCTCCGATGAAGAACGCCGCACCTCCATTATTCGTTTCCCGTGTCAATGAAAGGGGACGCCACTTCTTCCTCGGATAACCTTCGTCGGCATACTAGTTTCGCCAACGACGTGTCTCTTCGAACGCATCCCTTCGTCATCGGATTTGACGAACGGCTACCGCGACGCCCGACCTCCGCGACGTCGTCTTCCGCGGAACCTTGACAATCTTCGAACCTTATACCCGAGGTAGGGGTTGTTGTTTTATTCTTTAATTATTCCATTTCTTCCTCGTGGATCGCATGTCTACGTGAGGCTTTTGAATATTTTATATAAGTGTTATTGTTAACGCGAGGGGGGCCGGACGGCACGAACACGGCCGAACCCCCCCTCCATCGTTCTTGTTTTTTTCTTGCGGGTAGGAGCAAAGTGGCATGGTGCCGTCGCACCACGCGGATTACCGTGCAATTATTTTACGCGGCGCCGTCGCGCCACGCCGAGGAAGAATCTTCAAGAACGCGACGCCGTCGCGCCGCGTTGAAAGGAATCAAGGCACGACGAAAGGGGCGCGGTGCCGTCGCACCGCGCCGGACGACGAACACCGCGGCCGGTTCCGGGCCGCGGCGGGACGAGGAGACCGCGGCCGGTTCCGGGCCGCGGCGGAAGAGAAGACCGGCGGCCGGGCCGCCGGCGTCGGAAGCCAAAGGGGGGACCGGAATTTCCGGTCCCATTAGAGAAAACCAGCCGGCCAGCTGGCCGGACGGAACTTCTCCGCCGAAGAACAACGGTCCATCCGCGACGCCGTATCCGCGACGCGACGTACTTCTTCCGCGTCATCTCTTCCGCGACGGTTTCCCGCGACGAACGCCATCGACAACGACTCTTCCTCCGACGTCAAAGGAATCGACACCGATATTCCACGACTACGTCAACGTGCGACTATCGAGGTAGGGGTTCTTGAGTTCGTTGTTTTCTTTATTATTTGACTTGTACCCCGGGACAGCCCCGATATCCACTCCAGCATATCGGATGGCCCCCGCCGAGCTTTGAGAGCTACGGGTACAGTTGGAGGACTTGCAGGGCAAGGGGTTCATCCGACCCAGTGTTTCACCCTGGGCTTCCCCGATATTGTTCGCCAAGAAGGCGGACGGGAGCTTGCGACTTTGTGTTGACTATCGTCGCCTGAACCAGGTGACAGTGAGGAACAAGTATCCGCTACCGAGGATTGATGACCTCTTTGATCAACTCAAGGGAGCACGGTGGTTCTCGAAGATAGACCTCAGGTCAGGCTATCATCAGCTCAGAGTCAGAGACGAGGATGTGCAGAAGACAGCCTTCAGATGTCGGTATGGCCACTATGAGTTCTTGGTTATTCCTTTCGGTGTAACCAATGCCCCAGCAGTGATCATGGCTCTCATGAACAGGATCTTTCAGCCATACCTCGATCGGTTTGTCGTAGTCTTCATCGACGACATTCTGATTTACTCTACGACAGAGGAGGAGCACGCCTATCACTTGCGAGTTGTTCTTGACACACTCTGAGAGCACCAGCTTTATGGTAAGCTCTCGAAGTGCCAGTTCTGGATACGTGAGGTCTACTTTTTGGGACACGTTATCTCTGAGGCGGGAGTTGCAGTGGATCCTGCGAAGATCGAGGCTGTGTTAGCATGGGAGCCACCCAGGAGCGTGACTGAGGTTCAGAGTTTCTTGGGACTAGCTGGATACTATCGGAGATTTGTGCCGAACTTCTCCAGAGTTGCGGCATCACTCACAGCTTTGACGAAGAAGGGGAAACCCTTCGTGTGGTCAGACAGATGTCAGCAGAGCTTCCAGGAGTTGAGACAGAGATTGACTAGTGCACCTATCTTGAGGTTGCCTGAGGAGGGAGTAGGGTACATAGTCTACTGCGATGCATCAGGGACCGGACTCGGATGTGTTCTGATGCAGGAGCGGGCAGTGATCGCCTATGGATCACGATAGTTGAGGCCGCATGAGCAGAACTACGCTACCCATGACCTGGAGTTAGCAGCAGTGGTCTTCGCTCTGAAGACATGGCGACACTATCTGATGGGCGAGCGCTTTACAGTCTTTTCCGATCATCGGAGTCTCAGGTATATCTTCTCGCAAAAGGACCTGAACCTGAGACAGCGGCGATGACTCGAGTTCCTCCAGGACTATGACTTTGAGATAGTCTATACTCCTGGGAAGGGGAACGTAGTAGCCGATGCCCTCAGTAGGAGGACGGGCATTCAGCTACTCGAGGAGGCGACGGAGCAGCTAGCCTCTTTGCAGATATCCTTCGTGGATAGAGATGGGGCAGCCTTTCTTCAGTCTCTCACAGTCACTCCTCCACTACTGCAGTGAGTCAGGGAGGCACATCACGGGGACGTTGACTGTGAGACGCGGCGTGCACAGATATCCTCGGGACATGCACCTGATGGTTTCTCCCTTGGAGCAGAGCACGACATCCTTTTCAGAGGACGTACCATGGTACCTGTCGCTTTGCGAGAGGAAGTACTGAGAGAGTTTCACACTTCTCCTTTAGCGGTACATCCTGGAGTGGCGAAGATGTACCAGGACCTCAGACGACAGCATTGGTGGCCGGGTATGAAGAAGGCTGTAGCAGAGTTCGTTTCTCGATGTCTCACCTGTCAGCAGGTGAAGGCAGAGCATCAGGTACCAGCAGGCTTGGTACAGCCCTTGGAGGTTCCAGAGTGGAAGTGGGACGACATATCTATGGACTTTTTGACTGGACTTCCACGCACTTCCAGAGGTCACGACTCCATCTGGGTGATTGTTGACCGACTCACCAAGTCGGCACACTTCTTACCCATCAGAGAGCAGGGCCCAGTGGAGAGCTTGGGACATCTCTACGTTCAGGAGATTGTGCGGCTCCACGGCGTGCCATCATCTATCGTTTCCGATCGAGATGCCCGCTTTACTTCCCGGCTTTGGAAGGGGTTACAGGAGGCGTTCGGTACGCAGCTACGTCTTAGCACAGCTTTTCACCCTCAGACGGATGGTCAGACGGAGAGGACCATTCAGACTCTCGAGGACATGCTCCGCGCATGTGTCCTCGACATTGGTCGTAGCTGGGAGGACCACCTACCCTTGGTGGAGTTCGCGTACAACAACAGCTACCACTCCACCATCGGGATGGCACCGTACGAGGCGTTGTACGGCCGACCATGTAGATCTCCTTTGTGCTGGACAGACCCTGGGGAGTCAGCACTGGTGGGACCGGAGATGGTCCATGCCACGACAGAGAAGGTCCAGGTCATCCAGGAGCGGATGAGGACAGCTCAGAGCCGGTAGAAGTCATATGCTGACAGGAGGCAGAGGCCACTGGAGTTCGAGGATGGCGACCACGTCTTCTTGCGGGTCTCACCTCGACGTGGTATTCGGAGATTTGGCCGAGGCGGCAAGTTATCTCCGTGCTTCATCGGACCCTTCCAGATTCTCAGCAGGATTGGTGAGGTGGCTTATCGCCTGGCTCTACCACCTCAGTTGCACCGGGTGCACGACGTCTTCCACGTATCCCAGCTGAGGAGATACGTGCACGACCCGACGCACATCATTGACCATGGGGAGCTTGACGTTGACGATGGGGTGACTTTTACGGAGGTCCCGGTGGAGATAGAGGATCGACAGGAGCGGGTCCTGCGTGGGCGATCGATTCCTCTTGTGCGCATCAGATGGCAGCACGGGAATCTCCAGGAGAGCACTTGGGAGCGGGATGCTCAGATGCGTGCTCAGTACCCTCTTTTGTTTCCCTAGTTTTTGATGTATCTTTACGGGGATGTAAAGCCCTGAGGTAGGAGTAATGTAAAGACCCGTAAAATTCAAGGGAAATTTTTTCTTAATTTTCTTTAGAATTTTACAAGAGCGCGGTTTCAGACGGCACCTGATTCTGAGGCCCGGAGTGCCCGGAATTAATTTCCGAAGTTTGGCTCGGGTACGTTCAGTGAACGAACGAGCGGGAATTCCTAACTTTTGATCCGGTGCTCGGAATTGAAATCCGAGGGCACCGATGAACTCGCAGCGCCGATATTCTCTTAAAGAGACCTTTTCGGGAGTTGCGTTTGTTGCGGGTTGAAAGTTAATTTTGGGGTTTTTAGTTTGAGTTAAATAAAATTTGTATAGAACAAATTTTATTATAACTTGTTAAAAAAAACCTACCAAAGGGGGTTGGAAGTGGGACCCACACCCACTTAACCTCCCTTGGGAGGATTAAGTGTGGTGGGGCCCACACGAACCCCTAAACCTTTCAAATTCTCCCAACTCCCTTAACGCCTCATTTATTGGCTTGAGTTACCTTTTTAATTATGGGAGTTAAACCTTTTGAATTTCAAACTTTTGAAATTCTAATGTGTTATGTGATAATAAAATAAGATGTTGTCTTATTTTATTTTGGGGTTATTTGTTTGTCTTCTTGAGAGGTGGAGAGCTCTTCTTCTTCTTCAACTCTGACGAAGAACTCGAAGAACGTTCATCTTGACGAAGAACGCTCAAGCTCCGACGAAGAACGCCGCACCTCCATTCTTCGTTTCCCGTGTCAACGAAAGGGGACGCCACTTCTTCCTCGGATAACCTTCGTCGGCGTACAATTTTCGCCAACGACGTGTCTCTTCGAACGCATCCCTTCGTCATCGGATTTGACGAACGGCTACCGCGACGCCCGACCTCCGCGACGTCGTCTTCCGCGGAACCTTGACAATCTTCGAACCTTATACTCGAGGTAGGGGTTGTTGTTTTATTCTTTAATTATTCCATTTCTTGCTCGTGGATCGCATGTCTACGTGAGGCTTTTGAATATTTTATATAAGTGTTATTGTTAACGCGAGGGGGGCCGGACTGCACGAACACGGCCGAACCCCCCCCCCCCCCTCCATCGTTCTTGTTTTTTTCTTGCGGGTAGGAGCAAAGTGGCGTGGTGCCGTCGCACCACGCGGATTACCGTGCAATTATTTTACGCGGCGCCGTCGCGCTACGCTGAGGAAGAATCTTCAAGAACGCGACGCCGTCGCGCCGCGTTGAAAGGAATCAAGGCACGACGAAAGGGGCGCGGTGTCGTCGCACCGCGCCAGACGACGAACACCGCGGCCGGTTCCGGGCCGCGGCGGGACGAGGAGACCGCGGCCAGTTCCGGGCCGCGGCGGAAGAGAAGACCGGCGTCCGGGCCGCCGGCGTCGGAAGCCGAAGGGGGGACAGGAATTTCCGATCCCGTTAGAGAAAACCGGCCGGCCAGCTGGCCGGCCGGATACCATTAAAACCGGGGGAATTAATCCCTCGGCCACCTCATAAAAACCCCCCCTCTTTATGAGGGGGGCGGTTCTTGAAGGGAGGGGGGCAGCCGGCCCCCCCCGGTTCCGCACCAGCAGGCCCCCCACGTGGGGGGGGGGGGGCGCTTTTAAAAAAACGGCGCGGCTATGCCGCGCCGCCACTTGAAAAGCGGGGGATTTGATCCCCCCGCGCGGCCTCCTTGCGGCGACCGCCGCCGCGGCCCCCGCGCCGCCGCGCCGCCGCACCGCCGGCCGGCCGTCCGGCCGGGCCGCCCCGGGGGGGGGGGGGTCTGGCCGGGTCGGCCCGGACCCGGACCCCCCCGTTTCGAACCAGAATCGGTTTTTGGCCCATAACATGAGCCTCGGACCTCCGATCGACGAACCGTCAGCGGCAACGCGATCCTTGGATCGAGACGGTCGTTTCGGTATATTGCACTCAAGGTTTCGGATTACTTTGAGTTCGGCCGGGTTGGTTCGTTCACGAAACCAACCGGGCCTTCAGAGCGGAAACGCTCATATCTTGAGCTACGGACGTCCGATTGACGTGCCGTCAGTCGCGTTGTGTTCCTCTTAGTCAGACGGATCTTTTGGCATACTCCGCCCGAGGTTTGGACGCAGGTGGAGTACGGTCGGGTTGGTTTAGCCTTAAAAACCAACCGGGCCCCGGAGACGAAAATGCCAATAACTCTCAGACCGGGCGTCCGATCGACGCGCCGTCTGTTGCGTTGAGTTCCTGTTGACGATACGGAACTTTTGGATATATCAACTCTGGTCTTTGTGACAGTTGATGTATCAGCCTCTCGGCTCGTGGAGCGGACCCTCCGAACGAGCTTGCCGTGTGCGGGAACCCTAGTGCTGGCTGCGACTGCTACAACTGCTACTACTGCTACGACTGCTGTTGTGACTGCGACGACGACAGTACAGAGATCCTGTGTGGATTCGACGACAACGACTACAGCACTCAGCGATCCTACGTGGATCAGTGCTACAGGTCCTGTGTGGGCCCGATCCTGTGTGGGTCCTTGCGCTCAGCGGTTCTGTGTGAGCCAGCGCCTACAGGTCCTGTGTGGGCCCGATCCTGTGTGGGTCTCTGCGGGGGTTAGTTACCTATCGATCCTTCGTGGGTCCGACGACTTAGATGGATCAGTGATCATCTTTATCGTCCTTGAAGAAGTATACCTGTGTGAGATGAATCCTATTGCTTTCCTGTGTGGATTGTGTTGTGCAATCCTGTGTGGATTACGTTTTGCTTTCCTGTGTGGAATACGTTTACTTTCCTGTGTGGACTGAGTTGAACTTGGGCTCGGAGGTTAGAGCGTATTTGAATTGATGACTTAGGTATATGTATGGGCATATACCTAAGCAGTGTTAGTTGTTACTTCGTGATTGTACTTTTCTTCGTGGTTTATCCTTCGTGGATTTGAGAGACCTTCAGGGGTCTCGGGGTCCCTACTGAGTAGCTTATACTCACCCCTGCACGGGCTTTGCCCGCACTACGTTGTGTTGGTTGCAGACGACGGACAGCGTTGACCTTAGCTGAGGCCTACAGAGCGGGACGGTACCCGGAGGTGGACCACTGGGCGGGACGTGCACGGAGCGGACGGCGGGACCTGTGGAGCAGAGGAGCTATCTGTACCCACCCTTCAGGTGGGATTTCCGGTGGACAGCTCGGAGTAGCAGCTTTTACTTTTCAGTTGCTGTTTTTCCCTTTTCGAGTTGTACTTTACTTTCAGTTTGGGTTTGTATTCTGGCCCATTTACCTTTCCGCACTTTCAGTCGTACTCTGCTTTTGTTTAGTGTTTACTTTCGGCTTGCTTACTCTGTGGTGTTTGTTTACTTTTCAAAGGCAATGCCTTCCCTTTTTACTGGGATTTACGCCTTGGTGCTAGTCGCCAGCCCCTGGCCTATGGAAGGCGGGCTTGGGGTAGTCACGGCACGGACCCCGAGGGCGGGTCGTGACAGCACACCTTACACTTAGGTCCTATGCTGGTGTGATAAGGGGCTATGTAAGGAGACCGTAACTACCTTGTGTAATCCTTCGTTTTAAATAAAAATTGGGATTTATTCTTATGATGAAGTTTATGAATTTTCAAATGACTGGATAAATACAGTATGCATATTTTTGATGAATTTTAGAAAAAAGGATATTTTGAAAAATGTTTATGTAAACCTTAAATAATTAAAAATGTGTAATGCTTTTCAAAAAATGGTCTTCTACAATTATGTTTAGTACGAAATTTTGAGTCTAATAAGACCAACTTAATTATTGATGAATAGTAAATTATGAATAGTGATTTTATGCTTAGGATTAGTAATGTGACCAAATGGATTAGTAATCTCACTTAAATAAAGTATTAATATAATCTAGGCACCTTGATTAAATAATGTGATTCAATAAAATGGTTAAATAACGGTTTCATAAATTATTATTCAAGTATTAGTTTTTCAGGTGAATAGTTTTTTAATTAAATATTAAATTAAAAATATTTGGAAAGTTATTTTTATAAAATGGATTTCATTTTTGAACTCAGAGCATCGATATTATGTTAAGGTAATTTTTGGAAATTTTTCTGAAAAAAATGAATTTTAGGTGAATAGCGTATTTATTTAAAAAATAAATTTAAATTATTTAGAAAATTATTTTCATAAAATGGAGTTCATTTTTTAAATCAGAGCATTGATATTTGGTTAAGGTGAAATTTTGGGATTTTTCTGAGAAAGATGAATTTTCAGTGAATTGTAAAAATACCGTTTTAGGGTTTCAGTATGTTTAATGACATCATAACTGTGTCATGATGATTTAATAAGATATTTTAAGGGTTTTCCGACCAAAGGTGATGAATTATTGCATTGGGGGCCCCATGTGACCTAACTTCATGGGAAATATCATGGGAGAGCACATGGTTTTGAGAAAACCCCTTTTGAGGTGTCCCTTGGCCATTAATGCCTTGTCCCGTCACTTTCCCTATAAATACCAAGCCATCCTATAATCCATTTCGACTCCCCACTCTCCCCCAACGAATTTATGGTCTCATTACCTCCCAAGGAGTCCTCCCAAGGTGCCCCCAATCCCTCAAGATGCCAACCTTTGAGTTTTAAGAGTTACGTCTTAAGGTAAGGGATCTGACCACTCTCTTTCTTTTCAAGAAATCTTATTTATGTAATTTCGTTTATTCTCCATGTTCTTATGTTAAAGGATGTTCTTTTATAATCCTATTACTTCCCTTTTCATGTTCATATAATTAGACATCCCCTTTTACTCTCATTATTTCGTTTTATGAAGTTTTAAGTGGCGCCGTTAGGCTGATGGAATTTTTAGTGGTTCTTTCACCCTTCACGTTTTCATGTTCTACCTTCATTTCAAGTATTTCAAGTTTCTTTATATTATGATGGGGTATGATTTCTATATCTATCATACTGATATTTTATGATAATATGATGAGAGAACCCATTTGATCTCTTCAATTCAGTATTTTGAAGTTTTAAGTGGCGCCGTTAGGCTGCCGAATTTTTAAGTGGTTCTTACACCTTTATGCTATTTCAATGTTCTAATTCCATGTCATGTTTTGCAAGTTACTTTTTATTATGTTAGGGTATTATCTCTATATCTATCATACTTATATTTTATGTTCATATTATGAGAGACCCTATTTGATCTCATCAATTAATTTTTGGTTGAAGTTTATGTGACGTCGTTAGGCTGCCGAAATTTCATAAGAGAAATCTTATTTCTGTCTTCCTTTAATGTTCTTCATTTCATAAGGTATATTTTTAAATTTCATTACCATCCCTTATATTCTTCCCCTTTACTATTTCATGGGTCATTTATGAATTTTTGATCCATGTCCCCTCTCTTTTCAATTTTTTCTAAAACCCTGTAACATAGCCGTTATGCTGCAGAATTTTCATCTCAAAATGTCTCTCTCTTTTTCAAAAGTTATTTAATTTTATTAAGTGAATACTCAAAGCTCTATCCTCTATATTGGTATTAAAATTTATACCAAAATGATCTATTTTAAATTCTGGGATTTACATACATGAAAGTCTCTTTCCCTTTCCGTGGGTTTAAAGTGACATAAAGATCATGTCTTTAAAGCTGTTTTTAAAACGTTAGGATTATGAAATGAAACCCATTTATTTTATGCTATATGGGTTGATTATGAAATGATTTATGATGATATATGTGGCTCACATGATAATAAAGACATGTCAATGGTGCGCCCAGATAGCACTCCAATGCATTGGGTAAAGACTTAATCTCTAGAGATGACCTTTTAGTCTGATACCTTGGTGAATAACCTTAGTAATTTTTAATGACACCTTGGGGATGGACCTTGGTGAAACGAAATGATTGTAAATATTAAATTTTGAAGCCACATCTTCAAGTTAGGAAAAGTGTTATTTTTATTATGATATATCTCATGATTTCTTTCTCATGCCTTAATGATCTTTTCATGACCTTATTGTAGTATCTCAAGTTCACATGTAAAATGATTCTCTTGTTTCCCTTACTGGGCCTTCTTCTCACCCTTTATTTTGATGTATGTCCCCAGGTTATGAGATGCAGTAATGAACCTAGGACGAACATGAGGAGAAACCTTTCAAATGTTTAAAAAGAATTTTTTATGTTATCATGTTTTAAGTTCCTCGTTTCCAAGACACTAAACCTTAAAGATCCATGTTTTGTGTAATGTAATGAAAGTTTATGTTATTTAAAGGCGGGATGCAATAATGAAACATTATACACATCAGGAAGACAATATGTATATTTCAATTAGATCCTTTGTGATATGATACCATTATCCATTTTCCAATGTATGGGAAACCTATGTGTTAAATCCAAAATCAATTAAACTATGATATCACTTATTCCCTCTATAAGCATGATACATCAAATGCATTTCCAAGGTCTGATATTCATATTGAACATCCCAAGGGCCATACCATGTCAAAAGTATGACATACATATAAAATTGTACTATTCATCTAATATCCCTTATTTCTCACACCAACAATAGATCATGTGGGATTAGGGAGTTAAAATAATCAAATCATTCACATCGCAAACCTCTATAAATATAAGGGAATCCTATGTATATATTCCTTAATTAGTGGGATAATACAATATGTTCTGCATTCAACGAAAACCTTATTATGTGAGACCCAATCCAATAAACTATGATAAATTTAATTCTCACCACATAAATGATATATATGATTAATTTTGAAGGCATGAGCTATATAATAAGAATCCAAAGTGTTATCGTGACAAAAAATACACATATTAATATGAAAAAAAGTTGATTACTTTCAATCCCTTATTTTTTACACTCAGCATAGCTCACATGGGTTTTGAGATTTGGGATGATCATATCATTAACATCATGAGCCTTCTACACCATGAGAATCCTTACTATGTAATCCCTGATCAATGGAATGATATAACTCCCCCAAGATAATTCATCCTCAGTATGTAAGCACCTAAATCATTAAACAATATCAACTCTAATTTCAACTATAACCATGACACATAATATTCCTTTCTTATTTCATAGCTCAAATAAACAGAAATTTTGGTCCATGTTTTCTCATGTCTCTGACATTTCAATCATCTAGAAATGATCTTTATTATAGGCGTATATTTCTCCCACATCATTCAACATATGGGGAAGAAGACTAAACTACAATAAATCTGGTTCATTGCATAAACTAGATATGTAGAAAACCTCTTGAAGGTCCGACCTCAAATATATGGTGCCCATGTTCCGCCACATATACGTCCTCTCTATGTGATCTTATAAATACTCTAGTTTAATGAACTACATTGGTTTTTAATCCTTTTATAAAGAAGGATATGTATGATCCCTCATAACGGCACAATCCCATCATTATAATATTAATCACCTCCATTAATTGAAATAAATTATACAATGACTTGTTATACGACAAAAAAATAAAATAAAATATCCTCTAATTTAAAATTGATGAAGAACCACATACACATATAGATTAAATCTTTTAAAGGATACACTTCAAATAAAAAGAGTTTTCTTATGATAATTTTTTTGGGTAACCAGTTACATATCATTCTTATGAAAAATCAGTGAACATATCTTACATTTATAATAGACTCCTGGAGTAGGAATTAATTCCACCCAAAAGGTTGTTATAGGATCAACATACCATCTTCTTGAACTTTTTGAGTTCTTAAGTGAATTTTTTTCTGAAACCCTGACTAACAACCTACCTTTAGAAATCACGATTGTACCCAATTATAGATTTTGGAACCATTGAGAGAATCTCTGGATGGTTCAAAATCATGAACCAAAAATGTATGATTATAGAAAATATTGAACTCCTCTCAATCAATCACTTGATTAAAAGACACATACATATTTAAAATGTATTAAAAAATGGTTAACCTCACATAAAATTAATCAACTATGGTATTTCCTTCACTATATATCAAAAGGAAAAACAAATTTGTTCTTGTGAGGCCATTTTTTCTACCTCATGGGTGGCCCTTATAGATGATTTCTAAATAAAAATTCATAAAGTGGTATCAAATTGGTTTTTGTTCTTTTCATATGTATTACTATTTGGGAATTTTATACATGATAGAATGATGAGTTAGGCCTTTGTCAATAGATCATACATGGTAATATATAAACCATATATAGGTGTAAAACCAAGTTTCCATGAGGGGATTATTGTTATTGATGTGTCTTATAATAGTTAGATGTCATATCACCTTAGGTGATGAAATATTTTTGTGATATTATGGTTTGAGGATATTTTTATCTATGACAGGGTATGTTATGAGAGATAAGTATGCATGCATCATTTTAGGAAGTAAATATTTATTATTTCCTGCCTCATTTTATTATCAGATGGAAAAAAAGGTTTTGGGGTGATTTATTTAAATTAGAAATTCATTTATTTTTTGAGTTATTTAAATGAAAAGGCTCCTAATAAGACATTGGAAAGACAAGTGATTATAAAATTGGAAACATGACAGTGGTAAATGGGTATCTAATGGGAAAAATAATCAATGAATTTTTTTACCCCATCTATGCTAGGACCCATGTGTGGGATGGTTGAGTTTAGTGATGGAGCTCCTGTTTTGACCAAGTGGTTAGGTGTGGGAGGTGAGTTCTTATGGGTTATTATGAATCCCTATTTTTTGAATGTGATAAATTATGGTGGTATGTGTCCTATTTTGTGCGTTTGGAATCATAGAGATACACATCCATGATAGAACTTGTTGATTTTATGGTAGGAGGAAAATGTTGTAAATGATCCTCCAATAGTGAAAATAGATGCTCTAATAGTTCTAGGTGAAGAAGCTAGTGATAATGTAAAGACCCGTAATTTCCTTGTAATTTTTTTTCATAAATACTTGGGAGTTTTACGAGTCTGTAGTTTCTGACGGCGCTTGATTCCAAGGTCTGGTGTGCCCAGAATCAATTTATGAAGTTTTGTTCGGGTAAGATCAGTAAACGTACGTTTGGGATTTTAAATCTTTTGAACTGTTTCTCAGAATTGAAATCTAAGGATAGTGTTGAACATGTAGTTCTGGTATTCTCTTAAGGATACGTTTACCGTAGTTTCTTTCTGATGTGAGTGGAAGTTAGTTTTTGGGGTTTCTAAATAAAAATTAAATAAAAATTTTGTGTACCATATTTTTATTTCAACGGTAGTTAAAACCTCCAAGGTGAGGATGGTGTGGGGACACCCGCACAAAACCTCCCTTGGAATGATTTTATAAGGTGGGGCCCACACGAGCATCAAACCCCCTTAACCCTCCATTAACTCTTAGAACTCCCCATAAATTTTTGGAGAATCTTCACTTTCCGCCTTCCCTCATTATGCTGCAAACACACCTTAGAATTAATTATTGCCAATTTATTAATTAATTTGAAATGGTTTGAATTCTTTTTGGAATGAATGGAAACAATAAAATAATGGTGTAGCCATTATTTTATTTTGGTTGGTGATTCTTGGTGGTGGAACTTTGGGAGAGCATTGAGAAAATTCATGAAAAATAACATCCTCTCCAACGAAGAATGCCTGTATCCACCGAGGAACGAAGACGATGCCTTCTCCCTCTCCAATCGGGGAAATAATGGGAACACTCCACCCATGAAGAAATTCTCCAACGATGACGTCATATCCTCCCAATGTCAATGGAACGATGCTTCCTTCTGGTGACTCCGTCAGGTGATCACCGATTACAAGGTTGGGGTTTGAGTTGAATTTTTTTCTTGATCTTCATCATTCAACCTCGGCTTATTTGTTGGCCAACTGTTACCACATAACATGGAGTGTGTGGGCCAAACAAAAAATGGCCCAGCATCCCTCCATTGGTTCTTGATTGGTTGAATATTGTGGTGGTTCAACAACACCATCGGATGAGAGAACAGCAGTGGAGCATCAGCGGCCGACGACGGGCCAGCCACTAGGAAACTGGCAGTGCAAGGCTGTCGGAAAGAAGGCGTGGCACTGTCGGGCCACACGGATGAGCCGCGGGACATGGCTAAACTGGGCCGTGGTGGAGGAGGCATGGCACCGAAGTGCGACGCGGTGGAGCCGAAGGCTGCGGCTAGGTCGGGCTGCGGCGGTGGAGGCGTGGCGCCATGGCGCCGCGTAAAGAGTAGGAGGACCGCGGCGTCGTTACACCGCGGGTGGAGGAGCGGTGGAGGCCTTCCATGCCAGCCACAATGAATCTATATGAGTGGGAGAGAATGGGTCCCACCACCCCTAAACCGGTGTAGCATGCCGACTCTGTTAGACAAACTAGGGAGGGGTGCGACACCCCCTCCCTCGAGTGGCCGGCCAGGCTGCCACGGGCCGGGCCGCCCGTCGGGTCAGGCCGTCTCTTCGGTTCGGGCCCTCCCATCAGCTTAGGATGCTTCCTCATACCGAGTCGGACCCGCGGACTGGGTCATACCCCGGTTCGGACGGGTTCGGGCCGGGTCGGTTCGATTGGCTCGGGCCGGACCCGTACCTCCTACGGCGATTTACACCTTTTAGCCCACACATTGGGCTACTGGTGTCTGAACGACGAACCAACTGCGGCGATGGAATACATGGACTGAGGAGATTTTATTGGAATCCTCCAATTGAGTTTCGGACGTAGTTGGAGTATGGTTGGGTAGGATTGAGCCTAAAAACCAATCGGGCCCCTTGAACAGAAATGCCAATAACTCTCAGACCGGGCGTCCGATTGACACACCGTCTAACGCGTTGGGTTCTTTATGATTCGATGGAACTATGGGATAAATCAACTCAGGACTTAGTGAGAGTTTATATATCAATACATGGCTCTAGGAGCGGACCCTCCCGGAATCAAGCGTGTTGTGTGCGGGAACCCTTGGGCTGGATGCGACGATAATGTACTGGAATCCTCCATGGGTTCTACAGCGATGACTACTGTACTTGGATCCTCCGTGGGATTGATAGTTCTGATTTATGTTCCTTTATCTTGTGTGGGTCCGACATAATACCGGGTCCTGTATCCTGTGTGGGTCTGTCAGCTTAGGTGGTCCTGTATCTTTTGTGGGTCCGATAGCTTAGATGAATCAGTTAATACATCTGATCATATCTATAAGTCTACAAAAGATGTATACCTATGTGAGCTGAGTCTATAATTTCAGTCGATATCATCATGGTGATTGGCTCTACTTCCTTTTTGGAATTTTTTGTGCTTCGGATCGAGAGTTAGAGTCAGAATGTGATTGATAACTTAGGTATATGTTAGGGCATATACCTAAGTAGGGTTGGTTGATACTTTGTGAATGTATCTTTCTTTTGTAGTTTATCCTTAGTGGATTATAGGAGTCATTCGGTGGTGTTGGGTTCCCATATTGAGTATTTTTATAGTCACCTCGACACGGGCTTCGACCGCACCTTGTTGGGTTCTGTGATGACAACAGTCAGTAGTGATCGAGGTTGAGGGTGACAGATGGGAGGCTGCTCGAAGCTAGACTAGAAAAGACACACATCATGGATTAGTTGTTCGTGTTTTGTACCTACCCTTCTGGTAGGATTCCCTGATGGAAGATCTACGATTTGTTTTCCCTTTTTACTTATACTTGTACTTGTTGTTCAGTTGGGTTTGAATTCTGGCCCACTTAATTTCAGCACACTTTTCTTTTCTATGTTAGTACTTATTGCTTCTAAATCATGTGTTCATACTTCTGTGTTACAGGTTTAAAGGCAATGTCTTACCTTTTTATCGGGATTACGCCTTTGGTGCTAGTCACCAGCCCCTAGCCTTTGGATGGAAAGCGTGGGGTAGTCAGGGCACAAGCCCCAAGGATGGGTCATGAAAAATTGGTATCAGAGGGGATGGTTCTACCACAGAACATGGACTCTGATTCATTTAATGGCAATAGTGTTATGTGTTTTGGGTATGGTTATTAGTTTAGGGAAACCAGTGTTAGTGCGGTGGCCGACGTATCCATACACAAGGAATCAGACTTCTGATCTCCGACACAGTTCACGAAAACACTGATTGAATGTGTGTTTCCTTTGAAAAAGTTTTCATTGTGATTACATTGTGTCAGCTCACAATGTATACTATTTAAACCGTGGCACACCTATTTCTTTTCATGATGGCCCCACAAAGGTAGCAAGCTAGGGTTCCGAGTTACGTATGAGATGGTAGCCCACTGAGTGACGAGGCCTCGGTGTAGGGCCTCATCACAGCGGAGGTACCAGTGGTACCACTACCCGATGGGCCACCAAAACGACCAGATCCATTAGCAGATATTGCATGCCGTCTGAGTGCATTGTAGGAGTACCAGCGCCAGAGGCTGCCTAGGTTCCGGAGCAAGATGGACCCACAGGGATTTGAGGATTTGATGGAGGCTGTCATAAGAGTTTTCAGATTTCTAGGGACACCAGCCGACCTAATGGTGATCCTTACAGGGAGTCTCTTGAAAGCAGCAGGAAGATGGTGGAGCTTGATGATACAGGTGCATGATGAGGAATCATTACTATGGACAGACTTCGATAGTCTTTTCGGCTCAGATTTTGTTATAGCCACCCTTTGTGCGGTACGGATTCAATAGTTACTTCATCTTTAGGAGGGTTGCATGACAGTAGCTTAGTACTCAGCAAGGTTCCCTGACCACTCGTGCTACTCCACAGATATGGTACGAGACCCGTTCTTCCGAGCTTGGACCTTTGAGCAGGGACTCAGGCATGACATCAGGGTTTCAATTATTCCCCTCATCATCCCTACATAGGGGGGTGATGAAGCAAGACATTCTAGTGGACAAAATTCTCGTCGAGCAGTCACAAAAAGAATGACCCACTATATGGCCACACATAGCAGAGTCTTCTACAGCGGGTAGTAGAAAGATGTCGCAGAAGACCAAGTGGACCAGGCCATCAGGTGGGCGACCCCAGGATATAGGTTCGGTTGTGTGGGGAACACGAGACAGATCCAGTTATACAAGGATCATACATTTCTATGCATGCGGTGGTCTGGGACACATGGCTCGATACTGCCCGACACGCCATGCAGATGAGCAGCAGATAGTAGGGGACCTCCCATGAAAAGGAAGAGGTTCGACCGTGGTGGTCTACCAAGAGCAGGCGGACGTGGAAGTAGAGCTGGCCGAGAAGCAAGTGGTGGATGGAGTTTCAAGGCCCTACCACCCACACCACAAGGAGGTCCACCCCGACCATAGGGAGCTGGTGGACAAAGGCGGGCTCAGCTCCAGGTAGTCGAGGCCAACGACCACGGTGAACCTGAGATGATTTTAGGTACTATCTATATCTACTCAACCCTATCTCTTGTACTTATAGACACATGTGCGAGTCATTCTATTATTTCCACTGTCCTCATTCGAAGCTCGGAGATTCTGACGGAGTCGTTGGGTTTATCTTTATGGCTAGAGACTATTACAGGAGAAGACTCGTTGATTACGCACCGGTGCTAGAATTGTGAACTTACTCTAGGAGGCGAGATCTTCGGCTGGGATCTCTTCATAGCGGCGTCGAGGCCTTATTATGTCATCTGGGGTATGGACTAGTTATCCACAGTTCATGCCCATATTTACTGTATTAGGCGCAATGTGCGGTGTATCTGCACTGATGGGTCCAGGATCACCTTCACCGGTGAGAAGGGAGCCTTTGCAGTGCATGATGGACTTACCCAGAGGAGGGGGAAGTCAATCACACATCAGTTGGATAGTCTCATCCTCATAGGGGGTGCTGAGAGGAGTCTATGTTTTCATGTTTTGGTTGATCAGTATACTGATGTTTTCCCTAACGACATTCCAGAAATACATCCTTGTAGAGATGTAGATTGTGACATTGACCTGTACACCAGGACGAAAACGATATATACTCTAGCATATCGGATGGCTCCCACCGATCATAGTGAGCTGCAGGTATAGCTGGAGGACTTGAAGGGGAAGGGATATATCCGACCCAGTGTTTCACCATGGGCATCCCCGATTTTGTTCGCCAAAAGGCAGATGGGAGCTTACGACTGTGTGTTGACTACCGTCGCCTGAATCAGGTGACCGTATGGAACAAGTACCCACTCCAGACGATTGACGACCTCTTTGATCCGCTCAAGGGAGCACGATGGTTCTTGAAGATAAGCCTTAGGTCAGGCTATCACCAGCTCAGAGTTCGAGATGAATATGTGCACAAGATAGCTTTCAGGTGTCAGAATGGACACTACATGTTCATGGTTATGCCCTTAGGCATAAAAAATTCTCCAGAAGTATTCATGAGTCTCATGAACAGGATCATCCACCCTTACCATGATATCATTGTCATAGTATTCTTCGACGACATACTGACCTACTCGACTATTGAGGAGGATCATGCCTACCATTTGCATGTAGTACTGGACACACTTCGAGTGGACCGACATTATGGTAAGATCTCAAAGTGCCAGTTATGGATTCAAGAGGTTCACTTCTTGGGACACGTCATCTCGGAGGCAAGAGTTGCGGTGGATCTATCGAAGATCGAGGTAGTACTTTCTTGGGACCCACCTAGGAGTGTGACCGAGGTATGAAAATTTCTGGGATTGGTTGGGTACTATTAGAGATTTGTGCTAGCCTTCTCTAGAGTTGCAACCAAGATTTCAGCATTGCCGAAGAAAGGGAAACCCTTCGCGTGGTCAAAAATATGCCAGCAGAGCTATAAGAACTCGGACCTTCTTTTTCAGGTATGTTTTCATTTTCTGACCCTTTTTGAGAAAAAGAGGAGAATCTGGAAATTTTGTAAGTACGCGTTGTGTACTTTACAATTGCACAACATGTACTTTTCTTCCACATGAGGTCATGTAATGGCCATGTTTGGGCCAGTCACACGGGGTGTAGCGATGAGGTGGACTCCGATTAATACGATGTATGGAAAAGGACACTACATGCTGTGTACTCAAGAAGTACACGCCATGTACATTTCTTTTTATTTCATTAATCGGGCCAGGGTTGTGCCTAATCCCCGTTTTTATCTTATTCTCCACATAATTAAGTCCAGAGCGACCTAGAGAGCTGATTCTTCTCCGAGCCACCGATTCTTCACTGGTTGTTCGAATCAAACATCATCGGGTACAGTAGAATTGCAACGGTGAGTTCTCAGTTATTCTTTGGTCGTGCTTCCTAATTCCTCCTCTTGGGGAGTTATCTGAGGTTGAACGTTTTAGATGTTTTTGCAGATTTAATTTGTTCTAGGCTGATTCACAGGCCGATGTTCAAGAATATCAATCTCCTAGGATTGAGGTAGGTGGTTGTTGCCCAATGTTGAACGTCATTGAGTTTTTGGTGCAAAAGTGTTGGATACCCATGTATCGAGTATCTCGGGTTAGGGTGTTGATCCTATTTTATTATCTGTGTTAGATTTCTTGTATGCTTGAGGTTATTAGATGATTAATAATTGCTTGTTATCAGCTTTGAGGATCACCCACGGGTGTTTCCCTTGATTTGGATCTTGATTGTCGTTTGGCATGGTTTTCCTACGAGGCAACCCTTTTTTTACATTGCTAGTATTCTTGTTGACTTGATTTCAGGTATTTCAAGCTGTTTATATTCTTGTGGATGAATTTGTAGCTATTAGCCAAGTATTTGCTGAACCTACTTAGGCTTCTAACAGTCGATTACACACGAATAAACTTCTCAGGGCTGAGTGAACGTGGTGTTGTAGACTAAAGGGGGAAATGACGGTTAGGGCTTCCCTAGAGAGTCTGTTTAAATCAGTATCGATCGTAGGACCTATGGGAATGGGACTTTGTTCTTCCTCAGAGTGTCCTTAGTTACGTAGTGAGACTATAGGGGAATTAGATGTATGTTCTTCTTCAGAGAGTCTATATCTTTTGTTTCAAGACCACAGGGGAATTGATGGTGAGAGCTTCCCAGAGTGTCTGTGCCTTTGTAAGTATACCTGACTAGAGGGGTTTGCTAGTAGGAGCCACCCATAGATTCAGTTCTTTATTTGTTGGTTGATTGTGATGAGTTCAGCAAGACAATGAACAAGCTTGTGATTTTATTACTTTTTGTTTAGGTTGACTACTATGTTACCTGTTGTGATTACTTTATTGCCTTGGGAGTATAGAGCTGTTTATAGGTTCCTTTGTTGATAGAAAAATGATTGTACTGAACTGCTAAATAAATGTGAATGGAGATTTGTAGGATTGTTTACTTTAGTGTATTTATGCTTCTCTGCTGCATTTATTTCCTTTACTTTTTCTATATTACTCAAAGATAGTAGGGCACAGATATCGTGGTGATTGCCTAATGGGATTAGTCTCACACCCTATTTGGGTCCTTCTTTTCAGCCCAAACAGGTTATATGGTTGCAGGTCTGTATAGGGATTGTGGCCCATCTACTTCGTGTATGTGATTGCTGGTTGGAGCTGGAGAGAATAGGACTGAGCTTAGGCTTGAGATGCTGCTGGAGTTGTTGTTTACTTTTGTACTTTGTTTTTAGTTGTATTTCAGCACGTTGGTGTGTTTTCTGCTTTCCTTAGATACTTGTACCTGCTGCATCATTATCATCATTATTATATGTTCATTGCTTCCGCTGTTTAGTTTCAGTATTGGTATGCTGTTTACTTCATTCGCTATTGACTGTTGTTTTCTTACCTTGTATACCTTACCAAATGAGGTCATAGTTTCACCAATAACATACCGAGACCCTCGCTTCTAGTTGGAAATCTCTGGCGTTTGGGGAAATGCGCTTGAGGTCATGTGGCAGACCGGGTACGGGGCACCAGTGGAAGAGCTCCAGATTCGGGTCATTACAAAGTGGTATCAGAGGGGTTCTTTCTTTTTCTATTGACATACTGTTTAGCGACATTAGACAGGGAGAGGACGGAATAGGTGAATGGTAAATAGTTGTGTCGGGCATTCTAGAACCAACATACAGGGAAAAAGCTAGATTACCTAGAATATTACAAATTTTGAGTTTTTCGAATGTTACAGTTTAATTGATTTCACCATTGGGTGTTGCACTTTTTTGTGTTTTTATTGTTTACATGATTGCAGTTCTATTTTGTTGCAACCTGATGAGATGATGGTACGCCATATCATGCATCATATAGGCACATGTTAGAATATCACATGCCATGCATCTTGGAATTCCATCTAGGCTGCATTAGAGATTTCATTATATTGTGATAGTATTTGTGATAGATAGTGTGTTCTTTTGTGATAGCTGATGTGATAGATTATCTGCTATGTTGATAGGGTATCGTTGTTTGGAGGTTTCTTATCACGGATGCCAAACTCTGGTCTTAGAGGTGTTATGGGCCCTCGAGGATCGGAATTTGGTGTGTCATGAGTTCTTGTACTCTTTTCTTGTTATATGCATTGTTATGATTCCAAGAATTGATTAGTAGGGAGTATGGGACCCCACAGATCGGAATTTGATACCTTAACCCTTGTTATTCTATGTTTTCTAGGCTTCGGTGCAGTTTTGAGGCTACTGTCACGAAAAACCCAGAATACACGGCGTGTACTTTATATATACACGCCGTGTAGTTTTTGGTCGTGTCACTGACCATGTGGACAGGGAGACAGAGCTGTAAATGGTTTTTAGGAACACTATGTGTACTCTAGGTACACGCTGTGTAAAGGTTAACTTGGAGCCCGACCATGTAACTAACAACACGGGCCAGTTAATGCATGTTTAGTACACGCCGTGATCGGTATGAACATGCTGTGTATCCTTTCCCAGGTACCCGGCCGTGTCTTGAAAAACATGGGTCGGTCTTATCCGCTTCTGTACACGTCGTGTTTGTTCGGAACACGCCGTCTAAGGATCAGCCGAGCACCCAGCCGTGTCACGAAAAACACGGTCCAAGGTTTCCCTTCAAGTGCACGTTGTGTCTCTTAGGAACATGTCGTGTAGTGTCGACCATGTGTCAGGCCGTGTTTCCAACAACATGGGCCAGGTAAGGCATGTCCAGTACATGCCGTGTCTGCATCAAACACGCCGTGTAGTCTGCGGCTGGGACCCGCTCCTGTCGATCCTCTATCTCCACTAGGACCTCTGCAAAAGTCGCTCCATCATCCACGTCTAGCTCCCCATAGTCAATGATGTGTGTCGGGTCATGCACGTATCTCCTCAACTGGGATATGTGGAAGACGTCGTGCACCCGGTGCAACTGAGGTGGCAGAGCCAGGCGATAAGCCACCTCGCCAATCCTGCTGAGGACCTGGAAAGGCCCGATGAAGCGTGGAGACAACTTGCCGCCTCGGCCAAATCTCCGCAAACCACGTCGAGGTGACACATGCAAGAAGACGTGGTCGCCATCCTCGAACTCTAGTGGCCTCCGCCTCCTGTCAGCATATGAATTCTGCCGGCTCTGTGCTGTCCTCATCCACTCCTGGATGACCTGGACCTTCTCTGTCGTGGCCCGGACCATCTCCGGTCCCACAAGTGCTGACTCTCCAGGGTCTTTCCAGCACAAAGGAGATCTGCAAGGCCTGCCGTACAACGCCTCGTAGGGTGCCATCCCGATGGTGGAGTGGTAGCTGTTGTTGTATGCAAACTCTACCAAGGGTAGGTGGTCCTCCCAGCTGCGACCAAAGTCGAGGACACATGCGCAGAGCATGTCCTCGAGAGTCTGAATGGTCCTCTCCGTCTGACCATCCGTCTGAGGGTGAAAGGCGGTGCTCAGACGTAGCCGCGTCCCGAACACCTCCTACAACCCCTTCCAAATCCGGGAAGTAAAACAAGCGTCCCGATCGGAGACGATAGTCGATGGCACACCGTGAAGTCATACAATCTCTTGAACGTAGAGACGCCCAAAGCACTCCACTGAGCCCTGCTCTCGGATGGGTAAGAAGTGTGCCGACTTGGTGAGTCAGTCAACAATCACCCAAATGGAGTCGTGACCTCCGGAAGTGCGTGGAAGTCCAGTCCTGAAGTCGATAGATATCCCATCCCACTTACACTCAGGGACCTCCAAGGGCTGTACCAAGCTTGCTGGTACCTGATGCTCTGCCTTCACCTGCTGGCAGGTGAGGCACCGTGAAACGAACTCTGCCACAGCCTTCTTCATGCCCGGCCACCAGTGTTGTCGTCTGAGATCCTGGTACATCTTCGCCACTCCAGGATGTACCGCCAAAGGAGAAGTGTGATACTCTCTCAGCACCTCCTCTCGTAAAGTGACTGGTACCAAGTTACGTCCTCTGAAAAGGACATCGTGCTCTGCTCCAAGGGAGAAACCATCAGGTGCTTGTCCCCAGGATATCTGTTCACGCCGTGTCTCACAGTCAACGTCCCCACACTGTGCCTCTCTGACCCGCTGAAGAAGTGGAGGAGAGACTGTGAGAGACTGAAGGAAGTCTGCTCCGTCTCTATCCACGAAGGATATCTGCAAAGCGGCTAGCTGCTCTGTCGCCTCCTCAAGTAGCTGGATGCCCGTCCTCCTGCTGAGGGCATCAGCCACCACGTTCCCCTTACCAGGAGTATAGACTATCTCAAAGTCATAGTCCTGGAGGAACTCGAGCCATCGCCACTGTCTCAGGTTCAGGTCCTTCTGAGAGAAGATGTACCTGAGACTCTGGTGGTCAGAAAAGACTGTGAAGCACTCGCCCATCAGATAGTGTCACCATGTCTTCAGGGCAAAGACTACTGCTGCCAACTCCAAGTCATGGGTAACGTAGTTCTGCTCATGAGGCCTCAACTGACGTGATCCGTAGGCAATCACGGCCCGCTCCTGCATCAGGACACACCCGAGTCCGGTCCCTGATGCATCGCAGTAGACTACGTATCCAACTCCCTCCTCAGGAAACCTCAAGATAGGTGCGCTGGTAAACCTCTGCCTCCGCTCCTGGAAGCTCTGCTGACATCTATCTGACCACACGAAGGGTTTCCCCTTCTTCTTCAACGCTGAGAGTGGGGCCGCAACTCTGGAGAAGTCCGGCACAAATCTCTGATAGTATCCTGCTAGGCCCAAGAAACTCCGCACCTCTGTCACGCTCTTGGGTGGCTCCCAAGCTTGCACTGCCTCGATCTTCGCGGGATCCACTGCATCTCCCACCTCAGAAATGACGTGCCCCAAGAAGTGGACCTCACGTAACCAGAACTGACACTTCGAGAGCTTTCCATAAAGCTGGTGCTCTCGGAGTGTGTCTAGTACAACACGCAGGTGGTAGGCGTGCTCCTCCTCCGTCGTCGAGTACACCAAAATGTCGTCGATGAAGACCACGAAAAATCGATCGAGGTATGGATGGAAGATCCTGTTCATGAGGCTCATGAACACTGCTGGAGCGTTGGTCACTCCAAAAGGAATAACCAAGAACTCATAGTGGCCATACCGACACCTGAAGGACGTCTTCTACACATCCTCGTCTCGAACTCTGAGCTGATGATAGCCTGACCTGAGGTCTATCTTAGAGAACCACCGTGCCCCCTTGAGCTGGTCGAAGAGGTCATCAATCCTGGGTAGCGGATACTTGTTCCTCACTGTCACCTGATTCAGGCGACAATAATCGACACACAGTCGCAAGCTCCCGTCCGCCTTCTTGGCGAACAAAATCGGGGAAGCCCAGGGCGAAACACTGGGTCGGATGAACCCCTTGCCCTGCAAGTCCTCCAACTGTACCCGTAGCTCTCAAAGCTCAGCGGGGGCCATCCGATATGCTGGAGTGGATATCGGGGCTGTCCCGGGGTATAGGTCAATATAAAAGTCTACCTCTCTGCGAGGAGGTAGTCCTGGAACGTCGTCGGGAAAGACGTCCGCGTAGTGATCCACCACTGCAGGAAAACTGGGACTCCGCACGTCAACTGCTCCCAGGATGAGGCCAGACAACTGATGAGTGATAGGCTGACCTCTCCTCTGCGTGAGTCCATCCTGTGCTGCTAAGGCTCCCTTCTCGCCGGTGAAGGTGAACCTGCTCCCGTCGGTGCGCACACATCGCACCTTGCGCCTAATGCAGTCAATCTGAGCATGGACCGTAGATAAACAATCCATTCCCAAGATGACGTCGTAAGGCCTCGACGCCGCTACAAGAAGATCCCAGCCGAAGCTCTCGCCTCCTAGAGTAAGCTCACACTGCCGGCACCAGTGCGTAATCATCGAGTCTGCTCTCGTAGGAGTCTCTAGCCGTAAGGATTGAGCCAACGGCTCTGTCGGAATCTCCGAGCTCCGAACAAGGGCAGTGGCTATGAAAGAGTGACTCGCTCCTGTGTCTATCAGAACTGCAGCAAGGGTGGAATAGACACAGATCGTACCTCGAATCATCTCTGGCACACCGTGGTCGTAGGCTTCCGCTGCCTGGAGCTGAGCCTGTCTCTGCCCGCCAGCTCCCTGTGGTCGGGGCGGGCCTCCTGGTGGTGGTGGTGGTGACAGAGCCTCAAAGCGTCGCCCACCACCTGCTGCTCGGCCAGCTCCTCTGCCTCGTCTGCCTCCTCCCTGCGGACCGCCACGGTCGACCCTATGCCTCTGCCTGGGTGGTCTCTCCACCGTCTGCTGCCCCTCGGTACGACGGGTCGGGCAGTCACGAGCCATGTGGCCCTGCCCGCCGCACTCGTAGCACTGTCTGCCTCTCGGAAGGCTGGCTCCGCACTGTGTGCCTCGCACCGCTGAGCCAGTGTCCCTGGGTCGTTTGCCGGAAGGTCTGGTCCGCCTGGGACCCTGAGTCATCTGCCGGCTACCAGCTGCCGAAGACTCCGCTATCTGCCGCCTTGCGGCAGGTCTCGCTGTGGACTCAGCCAGGAAGCTCTCGATCAAGAGGGCTCGCTCCAGTACTCCTGCCTGGGTCGGGATGCTGAGGGAGATCAGCGATGCCATGATCTCGTGTCTCAATCCCTGCTCGAAGGTCCGGGCCCGGACGAAGGGGTCTCGTACCATGTATGTCGAGTACCGAGAAAGGTCGGTGAACCTCACCGCGTACTGAGCGACCGTCAAGCTGCCCTGCTGCAGCTGAAGAAGCTCCTGGATGCGCACCGCTCGGAGGGTGGCCGGGACGAACTCTGAGCGGAAGAGGCTCTCAAAGTCCGTCCAGATGAGGGTGTCCTCATCGTGTACCTGGAGCATCAGGCTCCACTAGCGTCCGGCTGCTGCGTGCAGTAGGCTCGCCGCGAGGATCACCATGAGGTCTGCTGGCGTCCTCACTAGCCTGAAAACTCGGACAACCGCCTCCAGCCAGTCCTCGGCTGCCTGGGGGTCCGACTCCCCACGGAACCTGGGTGGTCGCTGGCGCTGGAACTCGTGCAGAGCTCCAAGGCGTCGCGCGTCGTCAGCTGCCAGTGCTGGAAGCATCAGGGGCTCGGCGGGTAAAGGTACCGCCGGTGCCTCTGCTGTCAACGGGCCCTGTACCGAGGCCTCGTCGCTCGGCGGGCTGTCATCACGCCCTACTCTGGGAACCCTAGCTGGCTGCTGTTGTCGTGCCATCCTGAAAAGGAAACAAGTATTCCACGGTCAGAACAGTATACCTGGTGAGCTGACACAAGTAATCACAAAGAAAACTTGAAACACACATGCAATCAATGTTTTCGTGCATTAAGTCGGATATCAGAAGTCAGGATCCTGGTGTATGGATACGTCGGCCGCCGCACCAACACTGGACTCCCTGGACGGATAACCACACTCAATACGCTAAACACTATTGCTTCACATAGAAGAAAGATCAGAGTCTGCGGTAGAACCGACCACCTCTGATACCAATTTGTCACGACCCATCCTCGGGGCCCATGCCGTGACTACCCCAAGCCCGCCTTCCATAGGCCAGGGGCTGGCGACTAGCACCAAAGGCGTAAAATCCCGATAACTGGGAAGGAATTGCCTTTATAAAAGAAAACAAGCACCACAGAGTACAAGAGGAAGAAGTAAACACTAAGTAAAAACTGAGTACAACAGTAAGTGTGGAAAGTAAAAAGGGGACGGAAATACAAGCCCAACTGTAAAGTACAACTGAAAGGAAAAACAGCAACTGAAAGGAAAAAACTGCAGCGTCGAGACGTCCTCTGGAAGTCCCACCTGAAGGGTGGGTACAGATAGCCTCCACTGCTCCTCAGGTCCACCTAACCGCTCCGAGTACGTCCTGCCCAGTGGTCCACCTCCAGGTACTGTCCTGTTCCGCACGCCTCCTCCACGATCAGCGTTGTCCGTCGTCTGCAACCAACACCACAAAGTCCGGGCATAGCCCGTGCAAGGGTGAGTATAAGCTACTCAGTAGGGACCCCGAGACCCCCGAAGGTCTCCCGAAATCCACAAAGGATAAATCACGAAGAAGAGGTACAATCACGAAGTAACATCTGACACGGCTTAGGTATATGCCCATACATATACCTAAGTCGTCAATTCCCTGATTGGCTCCAACGTCCGAGCCCTAGCACAACCCAGTCCACACAGGAAAGCAAAACGCATACCCACGCAGGATAGAACAACACAATCCACAAAGGAGAGTAAACAGTAAATCCACACAGGATAGTTCTACACAATCCACAAAGGAGAGAAACACAAGATTCAGCTCACACAGGTATACTTGTTCAGATGACGATAAAGATGATCACTGAACCATCTATGTCGTCGGACCCACGATGGATCGATAGGTACTAACCTTGCAGTGACCCACACAGGATCGGACCCACACAGGATCGGGCCCACGTAGGACCTGTAGGAGTTGGCTCACACCGAACCGCTGAGTGTAGACCCACACAGGATCGGACTCACACAGGATCGGGCCCACGCAGGACCTGTAGGAGTTGGCTCACACAGAACCGCTGAGTGTAGACCCACACAGGATCGGACCCACACAGGATCGGGCCCACACAGGACCGGGCCCACGCATGACCTGTAGCACTGATCCACGTAGGATCGCTGAGTGCAGTAGTCGTCGCAGTCCGCTGAGGATCTCTGCACAGTCGTCGCCGCAGTCCACTGAGGATCTCTGCACGGTCGTCGTCGGAGTCCACGGAGGATCTCTGCACGGTCGTCGTCGGAGTCCACGGAGGATCTCTGCACAGTCGTCGCTGTAGTCCACTGAGGATCTCTGCACGGTCGTCGTCGGAGTCCACTGAGGATCTCTGCACGGTCGTCGTCGGAGTCCACGGAGGATCTCTGCACAGTCGTCGCCGTAGTCCACTGAGGATCTCTGCACGGTCGTCGTCGGAGTCCACGGAGGATCTCTGCACGGTCGTCGCCGTCGAGGGAGCAGTCGCAGCCAGCACTAGGGTTCCCGCACACAGCAAGCTCGTTCGGGAGGGTCCGCTCCACGAGCCGAGAGGCTGATACATCAACTGACACGAAGTCCAAAGTTGATGTATCCAAATGTTCCGTATCGTCAATAGGAACTCAACGTCGTAGACGGCGCGTCAATCAGACGCCCGGTCTGAGAGTTATTGGCATTTTCGTCCCAGGGGCCCGGTTGGTTTTTAAGGCAAAACCAACCCGACCGCACTCCACCTGCGTCCAAACCTCGTGCGGAGTATGCCAAAAGATCCGTCTCACATAGAGTAATTCAACAAAGCTGACGGCACGTCAATAGGACGTCCGTAGCTCAAGATATGAGCGTTTCCGCTCCGAGGGCCCGGTTGGTCTCGTGTACGAACCAACCCGGCCGAACTCAAAGTATTCCGAAACCTTGAGTGCGATATACCGAAACGACCGTCTCGATCCAAGGATCGTGTTGCCGCTGACGGCGAGTCGTTTGGAGGCACGAAGCTCATGTTACGGGTGTTTGAATGAAAACGTCCGAAGAAGGGGGGTACGGGCCCGGGCCGACCCGGCCCGACCCCCTTGGGTCGGCCCGAACCGGGTCGACACGACCCGGGTCCGACCCGGTTGGACCGGTCCGGCCCGGCCAGGGCGCGGCCCGGCCGGTCGGACCGGGCTGGCTCGGCTCGGCCGAGCGGCCGAGCGTCGCGGGCGTTGACCCGCGGCCTGAGAAAGTCGCGGCCCACGTGGGCCGCGCTGGCGAACTGCGGACGCGGCTGAGCCGCGTCCCACCTGGACGAACCGGACCCGCGTGGCCGCGGGTCCGTCGGCTGCCGTCGCCGTGGCTGGCTCGTCCGGCGGCGCGCCGGGGCGCCGCCGGTAGCTTCCGCGGGCCGCCGGCGTCGCTCCGGTGGCCCGTTTGCCTTCCCGTCTGCGCCGTTGCTCCTCCCGGGATCCGTTCTTTACTGCGGAATCGTCAAACACCCGTTGCAGCATGTTTCGTCGTCGCCTGCCAAATCCGCACAAAACGAAGAACGGCGGAGGGTCGTCGGGCCATGTTCGTTTGGCCCGCACCCTCCGCGTTAGAGATAAACAACCGGGAGAAATTTATTCCACACATGAAACAACAATTTTTAATAAGATTAAAAATTGTTCACAAAACGGTTCTTTAATTTCTTTAAAGAAACATTGACGGGATTTAATTAAAAAGGGTGGGGGGGGGTAAATCCCATAATAAAAAATCCCTACCTCGTCGATCGTCGCGTGCAGGCGTTCTTCGCGGAAAAGATCGTCGCGGAAGAGAGGGATCGTCGCGTCGTCGCGGGGAGGCGTCGCGTTGTCACGGAATCCAGCGTTGAGTCGCCGAGCTCAACGAACCAAGAACAACAGATTTAAATTATTGGTATTTAAATCTGTGTTTCGTTTTAAATCAAAAGAAAAGAACTTGAGAGGAAAATCCGACATCACTCACCTCAAACGGTCTGTGATCGGAGATCGGAGCGTGGAAGAACGTCTCGGACGGAAGCGCCGTCGATTTCCGGGTTCGGCGTTCTTCGCGTTCTTCGTGTTCTTCGCGAGGGAGAAGAAGAATAAGGATCCTCTCAAATCTTCCCAAAAGATTTTGGGTTGGTCTTATTTTATTAATATGCCAACACACGAAAACTGGTTAAGAAACGATTGAATTAATTCGCTGAATTAATTCAACGAAAGAAACAGGCCATTTAATTCACGAAAGAAACAGCCCATTTAATTCACGAAAAAAACAGCCCATTTAAATGGTCCGTTAAGAATTTAGAAAACGCGTCGGTTTACTTTCATTAAGACGGGTTTTCACGGGTGCGTTTCTTAGCGGAAAGAAACGGCGGGGCTCGTGCGGGCCCCACCTCACAAATATCCTACCAAGGGGGTAGGATATTTCTGGATAGCATTTTATCCAATTCAACTCAGTTCAAGCCGCCTTTAAGTGGCTTCAAGTGGCTTCCAAGTGGCTTAAGTGAAATAAAATAAAGTTGTCGCAAAATTATTTTATTTCTTAACTTTAAGCCCGAAAATTAAAAACCACACCCGAGCAAACGCAACTCCGGAAGAGGCGTTTCTAAGCGAATACCGGCGCTGTGATTTCATCGGTGCCCTCAGAATTCGATTCCGGGAACCGGTTCAAAAGTTAGAAAAACCCGCTCATCCGTTCACTGAACGTACCCGAGCCAAACATCGGAAAATGATTCCGGGCACACCGGGCCTCGGAATCAGGCGCCGTCAGAAACTGCGTTGTTGTAAAATTCCAAAGAAAATTAAGAAAAAAAAATTCCTTGAAATTTACGGGTCTTTACAGGTCTTTTGACTTATCAATATCCTTTATAGATTAAAAACATTTGAATAAAAATTCTTTGATGGAGGGGGAATGATATTGAACTTAAGACACCATTAAAAAAAGATAATTAAAAATATGATATATCAAATAGGTATTATAATCGAATTTTAAATTATATTAGTAGCATAAAAAATATGTCTCAAATAATGATTACTGATAAAAAATAACCTTGAATTTAATCCCTATTATCAATGATTGATCTAAATTCATGTATAATAGATATAACTATCTTAATCATCAATTTTTTAAAATTATTCCTATGTATTTTTATTAATTCAAATAATTTATATCCATTTATTACAAATTTAATAACATATTATTAATTAGTTTCATCAACATGTGTAAGAAACTATGATATCTTGTATTGTACTAGTTCGATAATGGTGTTGTTGATTCTTTTTTAACAGAATAAACTTCATAACTCATAGATTTTCCAATATATAAAAATCATTTTTAGTGATTAATAATTTACCATATTTATTATCCGAATGATAATGGTATGGTCTCGGAAAATAAAAATCATGATAAACTAGTTTTGATGCGTTTAAAGGTCAATATGTGATATTTTAATAACTATATTAAATATTAATGACACCTTTAAAAATTCGTTTAATATATTGAATACAATACTATCACATGAAATTATTATTTTATGAAACTACATAATCATTCAAGATATATATTATAACGTATTTCCTATAGGCGGTATGATTAACCTAAACTGGCGAATGTAATAATGATATAGAAATTGAGAACATTTTTTCATATAAATTTAATATTACGTTAATATTAGATTAAAAATATAATAAATGAAATTTAGCTTCGTTAAATTATTTTTTAAAATAATTAGTGTGGGTTGGATATCTAAAATTAAATTCATCTTTCGTGGATGTGGTAGTCTGCAAGTACACACGATTAACGATTCCATTTCTCAAATGAATATGAGTAATAAAGGTTTTTTATTAATTATAATTTTTGAATAATGACTATGACATATTAAATATTTAAAATCATAGAATATATCCATGTAACAATATACGAGAGTTTTTCATAAAAAATGGACTACATCATTACATGGAGGTGGTTGTCCGCATGTAAGCATGATCAATGTTGTTCTATTTTTTCATAACATATTTAAAGGATGAATAATGGATTATTAGTGCATATAATAAAATTGTGTTATATAAATAATACCTACTTATTATATTATGGTGTATATATAATATTTTTCTGAGGAAAAGTAAGAAGAGGAAACAATGGAATAAGAAATACTCACATTGGGAACAATGAATTTCTCTTGGAAATATCCATAGAAATGGTTGTATTAAGCTAACTAATAGATATCAAAGGCCGGTGGAAAAGATATATTGTTATATTAGGATTCAAATTATAGGGTTTTAGAATTAAATTAAATTATATTTGTTTATTAAGAAGTTGTGTAAATGGTCGCATTTTACAAGTCAATGGGAGGGTAATTTTATAGGCGGTCATCACATTGAAATAGTTTTATATAACGATAATATGGTCAATGATTGAAAAAAATTAAATTAATTGAATATATGAGGTATTCAAGAAAAAATATCTTATAAAAATAATTTGATGGTTTTTTTAATTGTTTTGTTCTTCTCCTGTTACTAAAACAGTTTTAAAAAATATAGATTTAATACTATTACTAATGTATTAAACCTCTGAAATTAAAATTAATTAATCCGGTGAAAATCAACTAATTCTATTACATTAACATAATTATTTTAAATGTGAAAATAATTTTATCAAATAAAGTCTCTTTAGTTTGGAAATTTTAACTACATAATTAATATAGAGGATGCGTAATTTTTTAATATAATGTGTATCTTTAATCCATAAATTTATGTGTATGATAAAATTAATGCGGTTATTAACAAAAATGAAAAGAATGAGATGGTTTAAAGAATATTTTTTTTATTTTAAAACAATCCTAAAAATAATTTTAACATAAAAATGCTTAATTAAACAATATGAATAAAAATAGTTTTAAAAATTGCATAAAATTTTACCTATGTTATATAAAATAAAAATATATTTTTGTGATTTTGGAATAATATTTACAGTGAATAATTTTACTCCATAGATACATCTATTATTAATGAAAATTCTTTTATATTTATTTTCTCTCTCATGTAATGATAAATTCTGAAAATATATAATATTTGTAAAAACTATATACTTCACTATTCACTTAAAAATAAACTATTTTGAAAAGATCCCTATAATTCACCATAAAAAATATTTATTTTTAGAATAAGAAAACAAATTCCATTGTATTGAAACATTAATTTAATATTTATAAATTTATCATTGAAATGATAATAAAAATATAAATAAAAACAACTTGTAGTGAAAAAACCCTTTTATACATAATATGTTTTTAGTAATATTTCATAACAATCCCATGCATAAAGAAAATTAATATTTTTGTGCATGGGATAAAATGTTGTATATTTTTAAAATATTCTTTTAAAAGTTTTTAATTCAACATATTTGGGTAATATAAAAAACATTTTTTAGGAAAATTTATTTGTGATAGAATAATGATTTTTTATATCAATTAATATTAATTATTTAACAAATAAATGTATGGAATTTTATTTTCAAATATACTTTCATTTAATATGTGTTTTATTATTCCTAAATTTTATTAATAATAATAACCTCATCTGCCATGGATTATTTTTGTTTTCTGATGCATGTGATGAAAGTTTCCAAATACGGTGTTCATTTAATGAAACTCTATTCCAAAATATTAGAATTTTTTAGGTACTATTCCAATTTCATATACATTGGGATAAATATTCCAAATAATAATTTCCTAATTGAATGATGATTGCATTTCAAGTTTCCATTCCACTAGATGAATAAATGTAGAGGGATTATTAGTGGATCTCAGTTTAGACTTTTTAAATGTTGATATATCAATATCTTATTTATTGTTTTTAGATGGACACTTTAATTTATCGTGCATGGATCCCTCTATAAAATCCATGAAAAAGAAAATTTTCTATATTCATTGAATAATTAATTTCAAATAGTTATGGGATAATGAGTCATATATATGCAACTTTTATTCAAAAAATTCAGAGACTATATTAATTTTGATGAAAAAGGATAATTGGTATACATCACTAAAAGAATTCTCTATTTGGTATAATGTCCCATAAACATAAAATGTGAGGTTTATTAATCCCATCAACATAATGGTCAGATTTTGAACATTCAAGGGTTTTAACTTTTATATTTTTTATGTAAATTACATTTTATTTAACTCCTAATGGAATTTAATGTTGTGGGAACCATATTATGAGTCTATCGATAATTAGGGGTATCAAACATGGATTTATAAACCATTTTTTGGTCTTTTATACATTAATAACATCCTTCTAGGATATCCAGACATTATTTTTTTCAGTTTTTGTCACCTTTATCCACTCAACCTCTTCATTATCCACTTCTTTTATGAAAATGGGGTTGGTTTACACATGGATCACATGTTCCATTATTTTACAAAGATTTAATGGATCTCTATTAATATTTATTAACAAAATCTTGTTATGGAATTAAAATGTTAAAATAAATTCTTAAAATATCATATTATGCATTTAAGCTATAAAAATTTATAAAACATGCGTCATTAAGATTATAAATCAATATTATCATGAGTATAATTTCCTCAAATGGATAATTATAATGCCCAATGGCTATTTTTAATACAGTATAATAGAGCGTAATATATTTCTCTTAAAATTTGGGAAACATTTAATTCATATGAAAATAGTTACTCTTCCATAATAGTAATATATATTATTGGTGTTGAATTTCAAGAGGCCGCATGTAATGTAGCCTCAATAGTAGAAGTGTGGTGGTTGAAAATATTAATGGATTCAATGTGATTATTGAGGAAATATTCATTCAATATACTCTTTCATTTAATTTAGGAAATAATAATGATTTTATCTTTGATAAATTTATAATATCCATTGAATAATGTGATATGTTTTTTGAAAACATGAAATCCATCAAGTTTTCTCTAGAGAATTGTTTTCTTTTACATTTTCATAATGGTTATCTATATACATTTCTCTAACTTTTTTAATGGTAGTTTTTATCAATATTATAATCCAATCTCATCCATCGAGTAATGAAATATATAATTCATTCTCAATAACACCACTGATTAGTAAGTTGAAAATGAATAAATATGTTCCATTTTATTTAACTGATTAAAAAGATGAATTAAGGATGTTGACCAATATAATAATAAACTGAGATATTTTTAAATATTCAATAATAAAATGAAAATGGCCCCTCCACTGTTTTAACGTAAAAATATATTTTTATACCTTCTAATATTCAAGAGAACCTATTAGCTGGTCTCAAATGAGTGATAAATATAAGAGGGACATAATTTAAAAACACATTCCATTAAATAATGATAATATATTAGTTTAGAGTTATAGTGATGAAGTAGTGAGACCATCCCACCAGATTTATGGATTCCTCTTGTGCTAAGCTTGTAAACCTAATCTATAAAGATATTGTTTCCTAGAAATTAATGCATCAATTACTTTAAATTGTAAGGGGTATCCCTTATTAGTATTTTTAATCATTATATAACCTGAATCATGACTATATTGGTTTTTAAAAAATATTTATATATTTTAAAATTTAATGATTAAAAATTACTCTTTATAATATAACGTTAATTATATTATTTTTATTATTCTGGTGAAATTATCTACTAAATGTAAATATATTCTAATTTTATTATTTTAATGGTTATTTATTAACCATGATTAAAATTTCATTGATGCTCTCTCATTATGGTGTTTTATTGTATATATATCGGATGAGTTGTTCAACCTTAAAAAATTGGATAAAATGAGCTATTACTGTTGGCATTAACTGGGGTTTTAATAAGAAAAATTATAATTTGAATAAACATATACATATAAGGATTTTTATATCATGGGTTATTTTAACCTTATGTATCCTCCCATGAAACAGCTATGGAATGTGAAAATAATATTTCAATGAGTGTGCTAGTTACGATATAATGGAATTTTGACACTAAAATTCATGATATGATGTTACAGGATGTAGTAAATATTTCCCCAATTTCTAATTTTAAAAGACTAAGATGAAAGTGATTGTTTATTTAGGTGTTGCAAGATATATATCTATGGAAACATGATTCCTCCAATTAAACTTCTATTATTATTACAAAAGATAAATTTCATTTGGGAAATAAAGGGAGACATATATATAATTTAAAATAGAATGCGATATTATCTAAATAGATTGTAATGAGTATAAGGAAAGAGTACTCAATTGTAATTTTGAGGATAGGCTGAGAAATAATTCCATCTAATGAAATATTATTGGGTTATATCATAAACTAAAACATACTAATACAGCTAAGAACAAAAATATCACTAAATATTTTAAAATTATGTTAGAAATCAGAACAACTCAATCTTAAAATCAATAAATATTAATAAACTACTTTTCCTAAAATGCATGACCATTGTGATCATTAAAACATTTCATCTTAATTTATTATTTATTTTATAAAACTAAATTGGTTTTATATACATCAACAAAGGTGTAATTTGAATGAATTCATTCATAGTCATTGAAAATAAGATAACATATAAAGTAGTTATTTCTAAATAAATAATTATATAAATGACATGGGATTGTGGAAAAAAATGAATAAAGAATATATAAAAAAATTTCTTGGAATTGATTTTTATTTTACCGGAATATAAACATTAGGAAAGAGGATCTAAAAAATATTCATAAACCCCATATTTTGATTTCCTAACCTATACCATCCTACCTATGGTCTCTCTTTGATAAGTATATTTATACTTATGGTTAAATTAATGTATTGGATAATGGTAATTTGTATTATTTGGATTTTATATCAAAGATCATAGTTCGAAATTTTTCATTTTTATCTTATGAGAATTTATATTATTCTCCCCCACTATAATATATCTATCTTTATGATGATGGACAGAAAACTCTATATTCATGTAAAATGGGAATGAAATATTATATAAATATTTTATTTTCATTTCATATATTTCTATTTACTATTCCTCATTTAATTATGATTATCTAAAAATAGATATAATGAGTGATCAATGACAGTTTAAACTTACTCAGGCTATAAAATAATTTCATCTCTTATTGTTCAACATTAATGATTCCCCACCTAGGTTAATAAAAAATTTGATAAATATTGGAGTATTTTTAAGTTGTGAAAAGTTATAATGTCCACGTAATGTATGGTATGGAATAATACTATGATAAATTATACATTCAATACAAAATTATAGAATTATCATGAGGATTCATGTGATTAGGTCATCAGCTGAATATCGTTATTGATTTTTTTCCTACCATTACATAGAGGAGGGAACAATCATATATAATATATAATTTGCTTAAAATTTTTCTAAAAATATTTATAATAAACATTAATTTTTAAAATTTTATTGAATATGTAATAAACATGAACATAGAATCTTTGATCTAGTGTTAACAACATCATGTCTTCATTTTAGAATTTTATACCATTAAATATGAATAAATTTTTGAAATCTAAAACAGAAAACAAAAATAGAAATATTTTATCAATTACATCTCTAGGTACATATTACAGTGGTAGTTTTTTTTAATTAAGAACAAATCTAACATGGAAACATGGATATATAAACAATGGGTTCATAAAAATCTGAATCATCTCACTTGGTAATATTCTTAAGGAAATATACATAAATTGATTACACATATTTTGAAAAACAATATATTAATGGTGATCCTAAGAACATAGTAAGGGTAAAAATAAATAATAATAATTGAATGTGACTAGTGATAATAATGGTATAATTCCATAATCAATGTTTATGGGTATTGCATAACATAATCCATTCCCCGAAAAATAGGGACTCTCAAACCTCATACATTTAATAATTATTTAAAAAATATTGATTCATAAGAGTAAATAGTCATGATCCATGTGAAATCAATTTTCATCAAAGTACCCATTATGAAATTCATAGCATGAATTATTTTTTTTTATCATGGAATATTATATTTATAGAAACATTACCTGATTTGATATTGATGGGATAATTATTACTCATAATATCTAATGATTGACCTATTAACTATTTAACTCCATCATTTCATAAGAGTCACTTATTTTCATTCAACATCATTATCATTACCATATGTTTTGAAGAGCTATATCATTCTCACATTTCACCATGATTTATATAAGGCTCGTTAATCATCATAAAAATTTCCAAGAACCATTACATTATAAAAATGATTAGATATTTAATCATTCTAAATATCAATAACCACTATTATTTGAAATTTTGATTTATACATGGAAAAGATATAAGTTTCTTAAAAATATCTTCGGAACAATCATAATCCATCCATAGAATGAATTGGGATTCTATAATATCAACAAATACCCATTAGAGAATAATTAATATAAATAGTTTCTATTATGGATGAATATAATTAATATAAAAAAATCATTGAAAACAATCTTGACTAAAATACCCATTTAACATTAAAACATATTTTTTAAAAAAATAAAAAAAATAAAAAAATATAAATAATTCACTTTTCTGGAAAATAATCATTGAAAAAAATAAAGTAATATTCCATGAAAATAATATACGTGATGGTGCCAAAATCCTTTCATGTAATAAATTTTGAGAGAATATATTTTTAATCATTTCTAATGCGAGTCAAAAAAAATATATGGAAAAAGATATAATGTTTCCTTTTAAACCAAATTAATATATCATAAATAATCATGTAAAATAACGTTTGTAAATAATTTGAGTTTTGAAAGGGGAATTTCTGAAATCATTTTTCAAAACATGATTTTTGAAGAGAAATACTTTTTATCTAAATGAAAATTCAAGATTAGTATATCTTACAATAAAAATTCATAATGTTTCATTAGAAAGTAATGGTTGAAATTAAAAATAATGTATAAAAAATTATTAATAGCCATATTATTAGATATTATATTTTTCATGGAAATAAGCTCATATTAAATCACCGAAAGGAACCATGAACATTAAAAATCATAGAAAGAAAGTATATTTTAATATAAAGCATTTATCATTTTGAAATATTTAGAATAAAAAATATTTGAAATTTATAATATGAAATTACTATATTTACTCCATGAATTATTTGATTTAACTTTTCAAAATAAATTAATTTTTCCACAATTACACCATGTAAGGGAATCATAGGTCAAGACATAAAACATGTCTTAATAAAATGATGTAGGGGAAAATTAAACCATTACAAAGATAATAACTAATATAGTGATAAATAATCCCTGAAGTGATTATGTAATCAAATATAAATTCACATAAAAATGTGAAATAATTATTAAAACAATTTATATTTTTAAATTTCTACATTATCCTTGAATTTTAATGTCAGATATGCAGAGTTATAACCTAATAAAATTAAATTGAGTTAAAAATCTCCTTTTAATTTGGTAAAATTATCTTCAAATCCACATGGGATAAAAAAAATTAATTGAAACATAAACTATCATGAATTATGAAGGAATGAAGATATAATAAGAAAATTGTAATTTTACACACATTATAAGATAAATTTGGTGCATAACATTAAATTATTCCACAATGAAAGGAAACTGCAAAAAAATCCCTTACCATGAGTCCATACATGAGATGTATATCCTTTAACTACTATATAATGAACCGATATCAATTATTTTATTTCTTAATATCTTTTTACATTTTTAATAGCTTTTCTATAAACTATTTAAACCATTTATTTTAAATATATAATGAATAAATTAATTAGTTGTTTCCATGTCGGGTTTTTTTATGATGTTTTTTTCATAACTTAAAATGGAATCGATATGTTTAATGTGGTTGAATAGTAACTGATTTAAAAATAATAATGAAATAATTATATTTTTAATTAATAAATTATACTTTTATAAAATCATGAAATATATTTACGAAAAATGAATTATGATACAAGCATAGAAATGGTAAGTCATAGGTATGCATTAGTAATGATTCCATTTTTACTGATCAGTTTGGATAGAAGGAAAGTATTATTTTATATTTCAAGAAATGTTATTATATCATATAATTCATTTTTTCCTCAAATACTCATACACATATATTATACAAGTGATGTGGTGATGAAAAATGAACGAAACCACTTCATGGGGGTTGTAATCCACATGTAAGCATGAATTCCATTATAAATTTTTGAAGGATTGAAAGGTAAGAAAATATATGATATATTAACATTTAATAATGAAATTTATTTGATAAATATCATATATATATATATATATTTAATCCATAATTATTACCATCCATGATAGGTTGTTATTGAAAATGAATTACATTAGTTCAAGAGGTGGTAGTTTTCCATAAACACGAATGATGGATTCGTTTACAATTTCATAGATCAAGATGACCAATATACATAATAAAATTTACATTATGATATCTAGGTATATATAATATAATGATGTTTTTATTTCAACTTGTATTAAGTATAATTGGAGGAGGTTGATGATGATCTTATACTAAAATATTCAATTAAAATTATTACCTATTATTATGAAACCCTATATTTAATTAATTATAAATCACTATAATTGTGTATTAAATACAAAATAGTTGAACTAGAACATTTGGAGAGAAATTGGGAAGGGATTTGGGTAGGTATTTGTAGAGTCATTCCCTTAGAACCACTAAAAATGCCTCGAGATAGTGGGACACATGTCCCCAAGTGAATCTCCCCGAACACCGGAGGCTGCCAACTTGAAGCAAGGGCCTAGGGTGTTTCATTGGGTAGAATATTCCATCACGGATCTGAGTATGCACAACTATACATAACCGAGTTTAAATACCATAAGCATACTAATATTTATATGGTAGTGGAAAATAAAAAAAGACCATGAAATAAAAATAATAAACTGGTGGAAGTTGAATAGGAAATAAAGATATATTAGATGGTCATGATTTAAACTGTCTATAAAAAAATGAGAATGCATGGGAATATGGGTACAAGTCTATACTGCATGTTATAAAAAACTACAAAAATTCTGAAAACCCTAAACAAAAACTATAGAATATGATCAGTCCTTTACCCCCAAAATCTTTCATATGCAGCAAACAAATTAAGCATTGTAAGTATCACACATGCCTTTATCTATACATGTGATCATATAGTATTCATGGTTACTAAAAGGTCCCTAAGCAGGGTGTTAGATATGAATCTACATACGACGGTACCCATGGTTTCTATGATCTCCATATTGTGCAATTTATTGATAACAATGTCAACAAATAATTAAAAAATTCAGTAAATAAGTAATGAACTAATATTTTGGTGTGTGATCCTAAATGGACACCCCTACTATATCACCTACAGTGGCCCCACACAGACGTCTGAAAGATTACCTATGAAAAGAAAAATATATATACATGGGTCATTTCAATTTAATCATCCAAGTTTATTGAAATAATGGGTTTTATTTAAAAAAGAGTACATGATTCAATTCCATGAAATATGTAGGGAACTATGGCGACCACAACTAAGGAAATGGGGAACATCAAATTCATATAATCATGATCATAATAAAAGTGAAGGATTCATCTCATATGAAAAAACAATCAATCAAACCAGAAATTATATAGTGGTGTCTGAATCCCATCCAATGTGATCTAAATAGAATTCCAAGGTTCTCTATAGGTGTCTCAGAATTACCCAATATTATTGAGTCCATCCATAGAGACCTATTCAATGTCCCTTGTATCACTCAATGCATGTTGAATTTGTGTCCATAAAAAAGTATCTCTCCTAGGGAAAAGGGTACCACCAATATCATAGAATATCCATATTTTCTATGCCATAATCATTTTTTCCCCTAGGGATGTAGTGTCACTCATGATTATAAAACACTACCTAGTTTTCCTGTACCTAGAAAGTGATAGAATCATTCCTGGTGAGTTGAGATGTAACCAGGTGAGAATGAAAAAGTTCTTCTAGGGAATCAGTAATAAGGGACCCATTTTCTATCCCCCACAAATCAATTGATCCATATCAAAAAATTAATATCATAATATAATAAATATGTTTATACTCACATTCTAACAAACGATAATCTCAACATCAAATGAACACTATCTAATAAAGCTATACAATTTATGCCAAAGAATAATGAAACAATTCATATGGTATGAAAATATGAATTAATCTGGAAATATGCTTGTGAATGATCCATAATATACAAGTCATAATCTCTCATCAATGAAATTCAACCACAGGTGAATTAAATTAATGATATTATAGTGGTATGTTATGAATGAAATCTCAATAACTCAAGCTATTAAGAATATCAAAGAATGAAATTCCCATAAAACCAATCCAAAGTATTATGAAATAGATATTAGATAATGAAAAGGAACATTGTATTAATATATGATATAAGAATAAACACTGGGCAAATAGAAATCACATGTGTCAACAAGAACAATTAATGGAATATTGAATTAACATGGGACCGATCAATAATAAAAAATCATAATAACCTTTAATGTGATCCACATCATGGATCAACATACATATTAACTTAATGTTTTCAATTAAGGTCTTTAATATATGGTGAATCACACATACATGAGTTTTTTTACAATATCAAGTATAAGAATATAGTCCATTAGGGATGGGAACACCCAAATGGGTGGAAAAAGGTATGTTGAACACCACACAGATGAGTTTTTTTTACGATAAAGTCTTTCAGCTTGTGTAAAATAAATAAAATTAATATTAATGATCGTGAATGAATCTTCATCAAAAGTATCTATCTAGTGTTACAATGGGATGATATCTTCAAAATGATGAAAAGATGGGAAAAATCCTAGACACCCAACCTCAATGTCATAATACTCCAGTCATCCGATAATAATCCTTGATTCAACATTAAATGGGGTAAATCAATGGATATATAAAAAACTCAAAATAATAAAAAAAAATATCTCACTAAAATTCCACAACATATGTAGAAATAACCAAGGAACAGTGGAGTTTGAAAGGTAATGAATACCAAAATGATTCCATATATTCTAACAATGAAGGATTTGGTGTTGAAATAGGGTAGAATGATCAAAACCCCATAGTGGTGAAGAGGGTAGTCTGTTACCCATTAGGAGGTGATATCTGATGGAGGAAATGATGAGTGGATGGTAGAGATTTGTTATAATATTTATGATGTGAAAAATGGTAAATTAACAGCCATTTTAAATGACGTAATGTTTGACCACACTATTTTATGAATTGTTCATAAACCATGCACAATGTTCTACCTCATTAGGAACAACTCATGTTCATGCACATAGATTGACTATTAGTGAGTAAAATATGAAAAATGCATCTATCTGCAACCTATCGGTTGTAGAGAAACCATGTGAGATGGGTGGAATTGTTTAATATAACCGTGTGGCCCAAGTTCGCACTTCCCATTTCATGGGTTCTTGGTATTGAACAAGACCCGAACACACTTGCGACCTCCATTAACCACTTAATAATCAATACTATGTCTATTTTATTTATTTAAACAAACAAATTTTCTATAACATTGGATAATGGTTGGACGTTACAACCAACCATTCTTAAAGAAACTTGTCCCCATGTTCCCCTTTTAAAGGTGGTGGAATGACTTCTAAAAAAAGTTCTAAAAACTATTCATGTAAATCGACCTCCTGCTCCCCGGTCTCATCCTGAATAGGTCTATGCTTCCATAACACCGAGACTAAAGGAATTTACCAACCATGGAGAACCATTATGTTATGATTTAAAATACTTATTGGTTTTTCAAAAAATTATTTTTACACATAAATATTTATATTTTCAGGGCAAACTAATGAGATTATTCTAGATGATATTATTAATGGTGAGATATGTGGAAGAAATCCTAAATGACAAGGTACCACTGAGGTAATAGAAACTGATATGCTACCTTCCCATATATATCCAATATCTTGAACAGTTCAACAGAAAAAAGTGATAACTTTCCCAATCTCTTAATTCATTTGGTCCCCAATCTACGTGATATATTATGAATGAGTTGATAGCCCACCACAAACCATAGACTTTTATAATAATGATCATTGTAGGAATTATTTTGGGGATGAATTGAATCCATATTCTTCTAAATAAGTAGGAATTTCTCTATTGTCTCTTTAATCAGCTGAGGACCCTGTTGAGAAACCTCACCTACATCAATCCTTCATAGTGGTGAACTATACAACCTACCATAGAGGGCCTCATATGAATCTATCTGAATCACTTTCGAAAAATTGTTTTTGTATGAAAACTCAACAATAAGAATATGATTTTTCCAAGAACCACCAAACTGACGGATATGGGACCAAATCATTTCTTCTAACACCCATGTAATCCACTCGTACATTGAATTTTCCTATGGATGAAATTAATTAATCAAGATAACATATAAACCAAGATCACTAAAAAAAAGTCTTATAGAATTCTGATATAAATTATGGATCTTACTATGAAATGATAGAATGTGGTACATCATGAAGTTTCACTATAACTCGTAAATATAACCTTAATATCTCACCGATAAAGTTTAACTCCCAGGACAATAGGTTGTGTCCAATATGGGTCATACTCTCAATGATCACATATACTATGTCACTATCTCGAGTGGATAATGGATAAACCATTATAAATCCCTTTTGAATTCATTCCATTCACACAGTGTAATAGATAGAGGCTGTAGAATCATAGTATGTTATAGGGGATCCGACTTCACTAGATCATACGTGGAGAACCTACTGTTGAATATTTCTATCATCCCATACATACCTAACCACTAGTAATGATGATGCATGTCTCTTGAAAACATGGTAGGAAAATTATGATCTACCTAAATATATGTGTGAGACTCTCTCATAATATATTACCATAAATCCGAAGGCACAAAAAACCCATTGAATAATATCTTTTAACTACCCATAACAACACAACTAGGAGGTTTGTTCCTTCCCGTGATGATCTCTATTAAAAATCAGCTTCATGGAATCAAGTAAATATATCATAAAAAACTACTCTAGAAGATAAGATGTCATAGAAAAAACATCTATATCTTGTTGATCATTCTTATCTTGGACCTCAATATATAACATAGAATATATATCCATTATCTTATGCTCATTGATGGCCACATGAATATCTTGTGTTCGAGTCTTCCTTCTAAATCCATCATCAATGACGTTACCCTTATCAGGTGTCTTAAAAATCTATTATTCCACTAACCAACATGCCTTATATTCAAGTCATGTTGAGTGGAGATATATTTTAGGACATTATGATCCATGTAATCAAATAACTTCTATCACAATAGATAGTTCCTATAATAAAACAATGCATGAACAAAAACTACTATCTCTAGGCCATGCGTAGCATGGTTTACTCCTGAGCCTAAACTGATGACTTTCATATACTATAATCGGATCACCCTATTTCAAAACTAATCCTAGTAAAATTCATAATGAATTATAGTAAACAATATTGCTTCTACCCACGTTAGGATGAATCAGATTCAGTACTGAAATAAGTCTCCTCATTAACTTATGAAAAAAATTCTCAAAATATTCAGTCCATAAGAACTTCATACCCTTCTCAGTAAACTCTATAAGGGGTGATTCTATATGGGAGATGTCCTAGTAGATTAACCTATAAATTTTATCTACCCCCAAGAAGTTTCATATGTCAGCCACAATCTTGTACTACTCCTACAAAACCACTGTTCTCACTTTTCATGGACAACATATATGACTTCTTATGATATGATTTGACCCAAGAAATAATCATTAACAAACCAAAAAAGGTAATTACTAAGCTTCATATATAGAAGGTTCTCTCTTAGTGTACTCATCATGATCCCAATATTGGATTCATGGTCATATTTGTTGCACGATTACACCAAGATATCTTCTATGAATACTACCATGAATGAATCGGGATATAGGTGGAAAACCCATTTCATCAAATCTATAATGACTTTTGGCATGTTCATCAGACCAAATGGAATAACCAAATAATCAAACAAACAATTCCTTCAATGGAATGTTTGGGGTGGTTTATTTGATGTTCTTACAAGAACCAAATCGTAGAATAGGCTCAAATTGATATTTGATAAAATAGTTTCTCCTCAGAGTTGGTCGAGGAGGGCATTTATTCAAGGGAATGGATATTGATTCTTCATTGTAACCTGGTCCATCAAATGATAATCCATGAACAATATAATGTAACCATAAATATTTTTGGAGAAAAATATAGGTAAAACCCATGGTGATGTGTTGGGTATAATAAACCCTTATCCTCAGGATTATCAATCGCCTTCTTTAGTTCATAGGGATCAATAATTTCCATTCTATTAGGAGGAATAGACACTGGTGCCAGACCTAGAACTACATATATGGTGAACTCAATATCCCTCAATAGAGTTAAGAGAGATAAATCATCAGGAAATATATCCCAGAAATGATCGACCATAAGAGAATTACACAAGTTGTATTTTGTGATCATTCATAAAGTGACGTTCTTACTTAGTTGTCACTCATCCAAACCCATAATTCTTGAGTATATATCAATCATCCTAGAAATCCCATTTTCACTTTTGTATATTATTTATTCCCTAGGATGATGTGAAGGAAACATGTCGATGATATCAATCTACTAGTGAATGATAAGGAAGAATCTAGTCCACACCAAGGATGACATCAAAGACAGTCATCTTGAGGAAGATGAAATGATAGGTGAAACGACACCCACATATCTCAATGTGGCACTCCTGAACCAGGTTTATACCCTCTATTTTGATACCTAATGGCATGTTGATATACATGACTACATTGAAGTACTCAATTACAATATCAAGACATACAACACTAGCATCAGATTAGAAATATAGTGATGCACTGATATCAAAAAAGGTAAAACCTAAATTATAGGCGACTAAGAAAGTACCTATAACCATAGATGGGCCAGTAATATTCATTTCTATAACTGGATACACAACATTCATATGGCCCCAACTTCTACCTTCAGACATTACATGACTAGCCTGAGCAGATAAAATCTGATAACATTAATGTTCCAGGGCATTCCTACCTTGGAAACATCCAATACTACCTCAACATGATCAACCAGTAGAACACCAACTTCCAACTGGACAAGGTGTCTCAAGTCTTATACCTAATAGAGGTGATGGAACAAATAACCGTCCATTGGATGCTGGAGGAAAATAATGGACTAAGTGGTGAGGATGATCTATCCTAAAACAATCTCGACATTCGCTCAGTTTACTCTTGTACAGAGGATTCATATATCCTATCCTTACATACTTTAGACACATTATAGGGTCATTATGTGCCACCTAGCTAGAACTACCAGCATGTAAATAGTAAAAACAATGTTTTATATTACGATAAGAACCCTCATCGTGATGTTGTACTAAACTACCCTGGATCACAATAATTAGCTTATTTGATATTCAATTTTGTTATTAAGTCATGGTTAACTATCTATTTCATAGTTTTCATCCTAATTATTTTAACAAGAAATATGATTTAAGGCTTAAATCCATTATCAAAATGACTCATAGTCGTCAATTACTTCCCACTAATAGATAGAGAATAACACCTAAGCTCAGGGAAACTAGAATAATACTAGTGAAGTTTCATTGTTCCATGATAAAATTAATTAAATAATTATCAAGATATACCCTTAGAGTAGGTGGAAAATAAGGATTATCAACATCTATCTGGAAGTCTTCTCAGAACATGCTTCAATAATGATGGTATTAATAGATGACTTCCCACAAACGCTTGGCAGAGTCACAGAAAAGTTATGTAGGAAGATTGAACCTCCACTCTAGAGGATCCTAATTGTTGTTAGATATAGAAACCATGGATGTTGTCCATGAATCTATAAGATGATTACCTCCATACTCCATTATGTTGGGAGGATTAAACTTCTTAAAGTCCTATTTCATCTCTACCATAGTAGGGGAAGTTCAGAGAGCACACTGAACAGAATGCATAAAATTGAGAAAAAAATTCCTCAACTGAGCATCAAATCCAAATGGAAGACCTGTAGAAGGTGCCTAAAAAGAAATTATATGAGGTAATACAAGTTGATCAGGTCCCACCACCTCCAGAGTGAGCTCATTTCCACACATTTATCATACAACATGAGGAATTCACATTGGATTAGAACTACAATTTCCAAAATCACACCATAGATAAAATTTATAAAATATATAAAATAGAAGTTAAATAAAGAGATAAAATAAAGGGATGTACAATTCCTCCCAAAAACATGTATCAACTGATAGCCTGGTCATAGATCCAGATAAGATAAAAAGGAATAGTCCTATGAAGGATCACAAGAGACCTGAACCACAACCCATTACTGGGGTCATTTAAATTAAAGGTCTCACATTTTTCATACAGGGTGGGAATTTCAATTTAAAATTGTGGTATTCACATTGATTACTTATTGTATTTAATTTCCTCCTAAATAGTTTGAATTAAGTGGATTACCATTACAATATATAAGGGACTATACACCTTGTAAATTGAAATTTTATATCCACTCGAACCAATTCCTAAAACTCTCTTCGAAGACATATTTACACATTTCTGTAATTATAATAAATTATGCACTACAAATTATAATAGGAAATGGCACAAAGGGAATCATATGTGAAATAAGAATATTCACGTTGAATGTAGATATGGAATGGAAATATGCATTAGAATTCATTTCATATGATGTCTATTACAATACATTTAATGCAGTTCCCTCCTTTCATTGAGCTGAAGTGGAAGAAACGATCACTTCAATCACATCAATGTTAATAATAGAATAAAACAAGTGCATTACCCCACAATGATGTCATATGAACCAAATATGAAGTAATCAATATCACAATTCCCAACCCAATTAATTTGGGTTTACCCTATACATTTGTTACCTACACCCAATAACATGTCAATTTCATATTCCTATATCATTGTCTCATGTCTAACCTGAACAACACAATAATGGAAAATAGTGATCTGATAACACTTTGTATCATTTGTCCTAATTCATCACTAAAATGTGCCTCGATATGGCGAAACACATGGGCTTCAGAGCATCTACTTAAATAATGAATAATGCTGGTTAGTGGTGAGGGAATATGGTTTTTCCGTAGGGATACTATTAACTCATAGATCCAAGTATATACATAGGTAAATGAAAAAAAATTAAATATTAGAAATAGAAATATAATGAAGAATCCATGGAAAATATGGTAGAACACCATTTAATATTAATATGAAACTAGAAGAATCATAAAATAAATATAGATTAAAAAAATTGTCATCATTTTATATGCCTATACCAATATGATAATTTAGGGGAATATGTGTCCAGAAATATACAACATGATATATAAAACAACAAAAAAAAACAAAAATATCTATATATAATATTGAGCATAGGCTCAGTGCTCTTCCCCCATGCTCTATGCTATGAATAAAATTAATCAACAACCAAAAGAAGAACACATCCATATTTTAATACCTATAATCATACATTCTACTCTAGTACCAAACAACACCCGAGAAGGTTGTGAGAACTTAATATCAGTATGTCAGAACCTAGAGTCTCTACGCCTCTATATTTCATTAAATATATAGATAATGGTGTGCCAATATATTTAAAAATATAGAACTAAATAAAAAAAAAGTAATACCTTTTTCTGTCCCCTAAATGGACACCCATTCCATTTCACCTACATTGGACTAAGATAGAAATGTGAAACAGTACCAATGAATAGAATAATGTATATAAAAGGGTAATTACAATCTAATCAAAATAGGTAAATAACATAATCCCCCAATATTTTACTTTATCATAACGTTAACACATAAATTACATTGTATAATTATGAAACTAAGGAAAGAAAAAACATCACATGTGCGTAAGAAATACCATAATAATAATAATGGATGCATCTCATATGATCCAAAAATAAATCAATCATTCAAATCCAATGTGGATTACTCGAACCTTCTATGATGATGTAAATAAATTCTCAAGGGACTTTATGTTTGTCTTTGAATAACCAACTACAATAGATTCCATCCAATATGACCCATATGTAATACCATATATCACTAGAGGCATCATAACTCTATGTTCATACCAATTTCTCACATAAATGACAGGGTTCACCCATGGCATGGAGTAACCATCTTTTTAATATGTCGATCCACAATGTATCCCATAGAGAACCTATATCACTCATGAGTATAAGAACCCACTTAGGAATTCTGAACATGTAATGCCAAATCATCTCTCCCAACATTTCGATTTGTATCAAACCATCCATGGTATGTCCATCAACAGAATCCTTAATATGGGACCCAAGTGTTTCTTGTCTTATATCTTTTTATCCATGTGAAACAAGTCATATCATAAGACCAGAGATATATTTATAATTAAATTAGAATTAACGATCATATCAACATCACATTCCCCCATCAAATCAATCTATGAAACATAACCAAAGAAATAATGGAACAATTAATTTGGCAAGAAAATATGTAGTATTCATGAGAAATTAATTACTTGAGGGATTATATACAAGGAATAAGCTCTAAGTAGTGAAATCAAATCCTAGGCATAGGGAATTAACATTCCTCTAACCATATGTCATCAATGAAATCTCAATAAATCAAGATATAAATATTTAACAACATGAAATTTCCATCAAAAAAATCAAAAATATTAATCAGAATACATTAAAAGAGGAAAAGTATCATGGCATTGACATATAGAGTAAGCATAAGAATTTTTCTAAGATAAAGAACATATGTAATCAATCACAACTGATGGAATGTGGCATTGACATGAGACTAATCAATAATAACCTATATTTTAAGATATGAAAGGGATCTAACTAAAAGTTCCGCAAATATATTAACATAATCAATAAATTAATACCTTCATTGTGAGGTTAAACTGATATAAAATAGGTTTTTCACAAATTAAAGCATAATAAGGTTGGCCATTAGCGACGGTCATACCCCAAGGGGTGGACGAAGGAATGAACGATCCCCCATAGATGGTTTTAACCCTATGAAAAATTCTCCATGGACATGTAAAACCATTCACATTAATTTAATATATAATAATGATGCTTCACTGGAAGGATCCAACTAGAAAAACTACATCGTGATACCAAAAACGTGATAAAACAATGGGAAAATGAATTAATAACCAAATTCAATGTCGTAGCATTCCACTCATCTGATAATAAACCGTTATTCAACAATAATTGATAGAAATAAAAGGATTTATAAAACCACAGAAATAGGGTAATATTTCACCACCCCAAAATAGCATAACATATGTAGAATTGACCAACGAATATAATTCTGTGGATGTTAGAAAACACAAATTTGAGATATTAACTTTAGATAGAGATGGATTTGTTCTGGATTTAAAGGTGAAAGAACAGTACCCAAGAGTGATGAGGGGAGATCATGCGCCTCATGGAGGAAAATCCCATAAGGGTAAATAATGGGACGAATAGATAAATCATGAGAAACATTAATGGATGGAAAATGGTAAATTTAACTCTTTTTTACACTATGAACTATTTGGCCACATTGGCCAAACCGTGTTCCAACCATGTGTAATTTTCTATTTCACCAGGTACATCACAAAATTAGGCACATGGTTTGAGTAATTATTCATAGATAGTGAAAATAAAACTATCTTAAACTGTACGGCTTTAGACAAATCGTGTGTGCAGGGTTGAATGGTTTACTCCAACTGTGCAACCTACTTTCCATCTTCCCATTTTGGTGCTTCAAGATTATAACAAGACACATAAGCACCTGAGACCTCCTTTATCCTCTTATACGTCAATACGAGGACTATTTTATGGAATTTAAACCAATATATAAATGTTCTGTTACATTGGATAAAGATGGCATATTACTATATTAGATAAAAAGGGATCTAGAAGTGTGTAGGGAGGAGAAGAGTGGGTTTCCATTTATAATTCATTGAAATACACTATTGGAATTTGTTAAAATATCACATTGATATAAATTAATTTCTCCACTGAAAATGATCTAGAATAATATATCTAGAATATGCGATGATTATGAGTCTAAATAATCACATACAACAATATTTGGACATGTTTATATGATTTATTCACCTTTATATTTTTTGAACCACGGTTCAAACATTATAATGATTACCTCGATGAATATTTTTATCATTAAATAAAGGTCAATATAATTATTATAAATGAATAATAGGACCGTGAAGACACCATTTTAATTTTTTGTACCATATTATAACCACTTATCTATATTTAGTCTAATTATAATTTTAAATCATTTTATGATTTTTTATTTATTATAAAATAACATTAATATCCTTTCTGAATCAATTCATTTATTATGACATTAAAAACAATATGGAAATTACAAAACTAGAATATAATCCATTATAACCCCCATATTATGTTATTATTATCTATAAAATAATTGAGACACATTAACTTATTTGAAAAAATTTACTTTAATAGTATTGTAAATATTTTACATGAATTTTATACTTCATTGAAAAGAAATGATTTGATATTGTAAAATAATTTAAGTTAGTTTTTCAACACAAATTTTTTAAAAAGAATCCCAATTATAAAAAAATTATATTATATTTCAATTAAGTTTTTATAAATTAATTTTTCTTTTTTATCCCTATCACAATATAGTATACATATTAAAAGTTAAGATGTTTTGTTTTTTACTTTTTTTGACTTAAACATTATTAAGGTAAAAAATAAAATATGGATCCAATTGTTTATTTTTTTTCAAAACATGGATGGAAATTCTGAGCTAAGATCATAAAATATAATAAAGTCGTCTCTTATGTTCATTTTTTTCAATATCATATTATTTATTTCTTTAATTACACGATGATACCCTTACCGAGGTGAAATTTTCTTACCCTGGTAACTATTCATCATGGAAAAAATTAAGAGGTACATAATTAAAAATTTAGGACCAGGTGATTAAAAATATTAAATAAACTATATAAATTTAATTTTTTAAATTTTAATGTTTAAATTTAAAAATAAACACATAAAATATTATGGAAAAGAGTTTTTACAAAAAGAAATGATTTTTTAAGTATAAAAATTTCTTATATAAAATTAAAGTATAAATCTTTTTAAAAGAGCATAATTTTAATTTTAAAATATAAAATTTTGAAATAGCTGATAAAAATTTCTGAAACATATTTTTTAATTGTGAATACATTAAAATGAAATATTGTTTCCAATAAAAATCGGTACTTTTCTCTTTTTAGTAGAAAATATAACTGTTCTAAAAATTATAAAAAATTGATCATAAGGTAACATAGAAATTCTGCATATCAAATTGATATCATTTTTATCATGTAATTTTTATAATTTTTTTTAAATTTAAAATCACATTTTCTGATAAAATAAAATATAAATTATTTTCTAAGAAAACAAATTTTTGAGTCATAAAATAACATATCTAAATATTCTAGATTAATTTCATAATAGTAAATTAAAAAATATTAATTAATTATATAATATATATATTTGATAATTTTGTTAATACAATTAAACGAAAAAAATTTAATAGATAGTTTACAATGATTATAAATAAATAATGATAATATTTTGTGGCTTGTTTAATTTGAGTTTTGTGTATCTTATATGCTATATAAAATATTTTTTAAAAGATATCATAGTATTACATTATCTACTCTCTTTTAAATTGTGTCCTCAAAATTTAAAATTGAGATCATTAGTCCAGGGTTTCACATTTGAAAGTACCACTGTTGAAATCCCACAAGCAAAAACGGGCTTGTGAAACTTCCTCTAGAAAACAGGAAAAGGGAAATACTATGTTTTCTAGAATAAAATATAACATGGTTTTAAATAATAAGAACTTTATTGGGAAGTAAAAATACACACATGGAGGATATGTTAATTTATTGGTAATGGTTCTGGGTGATAGGTATAAATGATCAAAAAAATTCAATAATCACGAGAATGTTAACAACCATACAACAAAATACCAAAGGAAATTAAAAAAACCATTTGTTTATCAAAAATGGAGGTAATAGGACAATGTTTTTCAAGATACCATTCCGAAAAATTATTATTCATGTTACCATAATGATTAATAACAGAACTATGTACACTTACATCACAATTAGAATTCCATCCTTTAATCAATTTTTACCATAATATCATTTTCTGTTCCAAATGACGATTAAAATGAATTTTCGATCTGTGATGCACTAAAAACCCTCTAATGGATCATATAATCCACAAAAGTATTATAATAAATTCCAAATATCATTACAACAATAATAATTTAAACTTTTTGCTAATGGTAAGATAGTACCCATACTAAATAATACTTCTTTTGAAAAGAATAATAATCTCAAAAATTCGATAATAAAAAACAATCCCCAAATATTATTCCATTACTAAATAAAACTATAATTAAAATAACCACAATGACATCAATATTAACAATATTTTCACCCCAAATAATTTAGCATACCTTTGACCATACATTCCCATATTCATAATAGAGTTCTAATTAAATAATCACTCACATTAAACCAAAGGGTTTCACATACACCAACAAAAAAACTCCCAAAATTTTATTTAACATGATGAAAAATCAATTTATAGTCATATATTGTAGTGAAAATCACTAAAATACAATGAATCAAATTGATATGTTTACCTCAACGGTAATCCTTAGGTTGACCATAAATATCACTGAAAATCTCACCTTTTTAATAAATCACTTTTCTACCATCATGATAGCCTATATCCCACTAAAAAATACAGTTTAATAGAAATATCATAAAATCACAAAATAAACATAATCTGTTATATAAACCTCAATATATTATTATTCCTAAAAAATAGCAAATAATTCAAGTCACCTCAAAATCCCATTACATAAAACAACAAAAGTGGTGTCAATGATAAAGAACATATGACCAACCTTAAAATTAAATAGCCATGATAAAATCCATAACTCATAATTTAACCTCACAATATAAAATTTCTAGTACCCCATGTAACCTAAACCCTTATCCGATAAAAATTGTAACATCCTTGATCCCACACTCAGAGATCTAGTTTTGAAAACATATTTTTTACATATTAGGATTTGATACAAATAAATATTAACCAATTTCAATTATATGAAATATTAAAAATGAAATGTTATATTTGATATATTATATATGAAAAGACCCTTAGATTTAGAGTTTTACAGAAATTAGAAAATTTATTAAATTCAATCATGGACACATATTCAACTAGTTCATCAATATATACATTATCCCATTTGGAAATGTTCTTAGTCTAACATTCATAAAAAAATCATCAAATCCTCTGAAAAAAAAAAGAAATAAAAGAATGGTATGCTAAAATTCACATTAATGTAAAATAAAAGAATTAATAAATTGTTATAATTAGTGACGATGTGATGATAATAATGGTGTGATTACATAATAAAAGTGCATAAGTGAAACATAATAGAATTAATACCCATTAAAAATGGATAATAAATCAATTTATATGGAAGAATGCTTTAAAATTATAATGATTCATTGTAATCGATTATCATTATTAACATGATAAAAATATAAATCAAATAAAATCATTAGAAATTAATATTAATAAAAAATAAAATATGTTTATATATTTGAACATTTTTTAATAAAACCGTTAAAATAAACCTAATATATATGGTAACCATACCTAGTTAATACCTAGTATAAATTTAGAGTAAACCTTTAGCTGATTGAAATTGTTTTCTTGTAGGACTTACTAATAATCAATCATATTTTTTTCCAATACCCAACACATTGGGGTTCTACATCCAGATAACCCATCATCATGAGATATATATATATCACCCTTCATTGTATGAAAATTATGTGAACCATAAAATAATCAAAACACATAAAATCATTAATCATTCAATATAATCGGTTGTTGAAAAGGCCCTGGAAACGAAATGGATTTCATGAATATATAATTGAATCAATCATTATCTATCTATTAAAATAATTTGTAATTTATCCTTATGACATTTATTGTTTTAATCATAGGTAAAATAAATTATTTTAGTTATTTATGAATGTAAAAAAAATATATTTAAAAATCTTCTTCTTAAAAATTCCTGTTGAATATTGAAAATCACTTTGTAAAAACTAAAAAAATTGGAAAATGTTTTAAAATTTTCTTTCATGAAAAATAATATTGGGATCATATAAATTAATATTCAATAATGTATTTATTTTTTTGTGATAAAATCCATACATGTTGTTAATGTTATAAATAAGAAATCACTTTCAATCTTTTGTCAAGGGAGAAAAAATTTCCAATGTAAAAAATATTATGAATCATACTCTTCAAACATTTTAAAATAAAATAAATGATCAGTTAAAATATACCTATGAAATAATATTTTTTATGAAAATGATAATACTGAAAAAAAATAATACAAACAATTGCCTTAGAAGAGAAATATTTTTGAACAAAAAAGATCTGTAAGTTCGACATCACTTACAGACAACTTTCATAATGATTATTTGATAAGTGAGGTAGGAAATGAAAATTAAAATTTTAAACCACATTAAAAACTATACTAAAATAATATATATTTTGGTTAATGTAATAGAACCATATTATTTCCCCTAATTGAACAATAAAAATTGACAGTATTTGAAATAATGAAGATTGTAACATAATTCCCTTACCATTTTGATAACATTCAAATAATAAGTCATTAAAATATATAATATGATTTGGATATTTAAATACCATTAAATACATAATATAACTTGTAAAAAACAATCCATTAGTTTTTAATTACACCATATAAATCATGGTATATGACCTGAAATGTATATCAAGAATATGACATTGAGATAAGGAAAACTGTTTTCAATATCAAAACTTTTTAGGTGTTAATTAATCCATGAAGTTATTATATATAAATTTTTAAATTCATATTAAACATTATTATATTCATAATAAAAAAAATTATAGATCAATTTATTTTTAATCATGGAATAAAATATCGAATTATGTGGAGTTATAACCCAATGAAATAAAATTGAGTTAAGAAAATCGTTACCACTTGGTATCCATCATGTCCAATCCCCTTAGAAGAAATAATTTGAATGAATCATAAAATAACATGAATTATTAATGATTCATTTTATGATATTAAAAATTTATTTTTATATGTGATTTGAAATAAATTAGGTCTATGACATTAAAACATTCCATGAGGGAGGGAAATGGCATCAAAATCCCTTACTTCAAGTCCATACCTACCATGCGTGACAACAATGTATTTTATATCTTACTTAAATATTTTAATTTAGATATTAATAAACATTTTATATTTTCATTTATTGTAGATAAACAATTTATTTCATTTATAATAAGGATATATTTGATTACATAACCATTTATGTTTACGTTGTATTTTTAATGATGTTTGGTTCGTAATATCAATAATGATTTGGGATGTTGATCATTGTTCAATATGTCATTTATAAATTATGTCAAGAATATTAATAATGAAATAATTATCACCTTTATATATTATGTATAATTATAGGACCAGTAATCATGTATATTTATGAAAAATTGATTATGTTTTAATAAGGGAGACAATTTGTTCTTCTTATGCATGTGTAATGACTCCATTTTTCAATGATCATTATTGAGTGATGAAGTCATTATTTTATATTTTTATGGTTAGTATTATATAACAATACCATATTATTTCTTTAAACATACTTATATGTATCTTCCATGTGCTGTGGTGATGAAAAATGAATAACATCTCTTCATGGAGGTGGTAATCCAAATGTATGCATGAATAATATTATCATTTTTTAGTGGAAAGAATTTTATGAAAATAGATAATATCATATCTATATATTATCTTAGTTATTTAATTAATTATATATATATATATATTAAAAAATTAATTTTTAATGAAATATATTTTCTGAATAAATTTCTTTTCTTCGATATCATCAGTTACAAGTGAGACCATATTTAAATGATTTGTGGAAAACTATTAATATTAAAATTTAAACAAAAACTCTATTACCTAACCATTAAAATTGGATGAATTAATATGAATTAACAAATTTTAAATACTATTTATGATTTTTTTATATAATGAAATCATATTGATAAAAATATACTGAGTTTTTAGTAAGGTCTTTATATGTTTCAAAAAATATATTTTCTCAAAACTTTATTTAAATATTTTGGTGAGAAATATTAAAAAGGATTTTTTATGCTATTAAAATTCTATTTCAAAAAATTATATTAAATTTTTAAATCAACATTTAGAACAAATCCAAGGATTAATTTTTAGGACTTAGTTGAAAAAGTTAATTTTAGATGAGTAGTAAAAAATAATTATTTACATTTGATGAACATTTATCATCATCATTTTAATAGAGTTATGAAAATACATGCATTTATTGAAAATGTGTTCCTAGTTTAAATAATTTTTATGTTTATTTTATAAATGGTTTTAAATGTAAAATTGGCTCATGTATATATTTATTAATCCTATTTAGGTCATCAGATGCACTTTCATATTGATTTATGAAATAGAAGCATTTCATCTTTGTCACATTTTCTCATTGGAAAATCAATTTCTCAAGCATTTTTGTGGTTTAATATTAAATTAAACTGTTAAAGTAAAATTAATTGAATTTAAAATATATTCTTCCATTTAAGTTACCCGGATAATTTATATTTTTTAAAAATGGAAACATTATTTTTCATCAAAATTAAATGTAAAAAAATTAAATATTAATTACCACATTTTTTATTAAATTGAGTTTACCATGGGTTAAACAAAAAATATATGGAGTAAAATGATTGAAAAATATTTCCAACAACCATTATGTAGCCATTAATTAACATTATAAACTATAATGTCATATGGTGTCCCATTTTTGATATTTTTGGAAAATAAAAAATGTGGTTACACATTACTCTTTTCTGAAATTTCATGTGTATCCTCTCCATCATGTATAAAAGGCCACCCCATATCCTCCCATATCCACACTTAAAAACTAATTTTTTTTATAAGACCATCAAAAATATCTTCCATAATAACCTATACATTGCCTATAAGATTTTTTTATTGTAAAATTATTATATGATGGGTTTAGTTATAATCCTTAAGGGGTTATGAGAATAAGAGGAAAAATTATTAAAGATGTGTTTTTGTTTAATTTATTTTCCCACATCCTTCCAATATTATTCAAATACGCTAAAATAATTTGAAAAAATATCTCCCATATAATTATATTTTTTTATTATAATTTAATAATTCATATCTATATCAACATCCATCAATTAAAAAATGAATGTTTTTCTTGTGTGTATGGAGGACTAGAGCCTCATGAACTATTGGTATTTTTTTCTATCACCAACTCTCATGATGGGATATAATAATAGATTAAATTTTTATATTACATATTTATGATATTAATATACTTATATAATTATTATACCACCCTTACAATCATATAATATATCCCACTGTAAAACAGTAACGTCGCTCGTGTGTATAGTAGATTAACACCTCGTGAATAGATGCAATGTGTCTTTCATGTCAATTTTATAAGGATGGTATCATGTATATGTTAGATGAATATATATTATAGATGTAACATTTTTATAATTTCTGAATTATTATACGACATATAAAGTCTTACTTTGCATTTCGTAATTTTTGAAATAACATCGTTTGTGTGTATGACAGAATGTCGTCTCTCAAGTGATGTGACTTATTTTTCTATAATGAATTGTAATAATGATAATTAAATTAAATTAAATGAATATATGTGATATTTATATGGAGTAAAAATTATTTAATAAATTTAATTTATAATTTTACTTGGTTTTATTTCACACATCTTGAAAATGGGAACAACGTTCATGCTTACATATGACCTATGATCACCATAAATAGTTTATTTAATTTTATTTATATAAATATTATATATTAATATTAATACATATACACATAATATATATGATATTTATATCATGATTACCATTATATAGATAATGTTATACGGATAATATAAGAGGACAAAACATACCAAATCAAAAGAAACATGAAAAACAATGTCGTTATTACAACAAAATGGTTTTAACAAAGAATTGTATATAAATGTGTAATTTAATGTCGCATATAAATCATATATGCTATTAAATATCTAATAATTTATTTAAAATAGAAATATAATAAATTTTTATTTATTATATTTTATTTTAGAATGTTTATAACGCAAGTTGAGAAATAAGATAATTCATTTTTCCTCAATTAGTCTCCTTTGGGACATATGACATGTTATTCACCAACCATATTTTATAATGTTTATATATATCATCTTTTGAATATTTTATATTTCACCACCTTCTATTCATGATATTAAAATTTTCTTTTTATGGATATTTTAATTGGGGTTATAATTCAAAATATACTACAATGGTAAGGGGTTGATGTTGTGATCTAAATATTCACCACGATTGTTTATGATTATTATTTCAGTGAAAAAATATAATGAACCATATCTCAATAGAGTCATGAATTTTTTTATTATATGGTCATATCATTAGAATATTTTTCCCATCATTTTACAATTTTTATGTACTCGATATTAAAAATTGATTTTTATAACAATTGTTACTTAATTTTTCTCTTTGGTCGAAAACCCTTTTTCTTCCATATCAGTATTTTATAAAACTATTTTATTTTTTAAATTTCCCCTATATTTTTATACATTCATTCTTAACCTTTTTTAAATTTTAAAATGTTTTTTAAAATGGTTATTCTTGTCATTTTCAATTTAATGCCAGTTTGGGTTTTACAGAAAATGTAAATGGAATGGTTATTTTAAGGTGTATGTTATTTCCCTCATTCGTTAACAATCAATAATTTAAATATTAATTTATATTATTCAAGGATTATTTACAATGAAACATATGTTTAAAATATTTTAATTTAATATAAAATTAATAGAGGAAATTAGTTTTCGAAAATAATTATTCTAAAGGGGTTTAAAGCATCCTTATATGTTTTCAATGCTATATTAAATGAAAATTTTTCCAGAAATGTTTTATGAATTTATATATTTAAATGTCAAATTGAAAAAAAATTCGATTTTACCAAAAAATGTTTTTAAATTCTTTTTAAATAGTCCTTTTTAATGTTTATAGTAATTATCAAATAAATGTATTTCCACTGTATTTTATAAATATGGTGTTTCAAAATTGTGGTTCTCAAATAAATATTATTTTTCTCAAGAAACGTTTGATGTTATTTATCATTCAAATTAATTTTCTATCTGGGATGAAATATTATGATGATTCATAATATTTTTTAGGGATATTATCCAATTATTCCATCTATATTCACTATCTTTATGGTTTATGTTTATGATGAAAAGATGTATATGAAACCCATTTCATTTATATTTGTGAATCTATTATGAAATTTATTATGAAACACATATCATTTAATTTTTTTTGATATGATAAATATTTTATGATCTTGTGGAATATTTATATGGTTTTTATTATGTTATCTCTGGGATATATGTCTCTCGCCAATATATTTTGTAATGATTAATGTTCTTTAAGATCTGAGGTTACAAATGTTCTTTTCCCAAGCCATGATAGAGGGTATACATGTGTTTATCCAATGACCAATGTAATTAAATATGTAGTTTTATCAATCCATGAATTCAATGAATATAATGGTGGGTGTATTTGACATAAGATTTTAGATATTTATCTATTTCGCAAAACACTATGTCTGTCACACCCCGACCCGATGCTTTAGTTCATTTAATTATTTTGGGTCTCGTTTCTGAACTGTGTTTTGAACCGGTTTTAAATTAAAAGAAAATCTCGTTTTTATACGAACGCGCGAGCGTATGCGCGCCCTGCATAGCCCCTAATTTTTGTTAAGGGTTTGTTAGTTATTGAATGTGCTGTTTTTGAGACACGCAACCATGCGCGCGACCCCGCGCGTGAGACCGTGTGCGGTGTCCCCTCTTAGTTAATAATTTTATTATTATTAATTTAGTTAATATTTTAATTAGGGATTTGTTGTTCTTTCAGATTTTTATTTATTTATTTTATTTCATTTTATTCACTCTATTTATTTATTTTTAATCATTTTATTTATTTATTTTTATTCCTATTTCATTTTTATTTATTTGTTTTAATTTCTTTTTTTTCTTTTCTTTTCTTTTTTTTTTCTCTCTCCTTTTCCTTCCTCCCTCACCTCTCCCCGCGCGGAACCCCCCCCCCCCTGAACCCTCCTAACCCTAACTGCGCCGCTCCCCTCCCTCTCCCTCTCCCGCTCGCGGTCGGCCCCCCTCCCTCTCCCTCTCCCACTCGCGGCCGGCCCCCCTTTCTTTCCCTTACCCCGTCGCGGCTGACCCCCCCACTCCCTGGCGTCATCCCCGCTTGCCTCGCCCAAAGCCAAGCCGCCCTCCCACCTCGCCGGACCTCCTGCTCTCCTCCGGCGGACTGAGATCCCGTCGCCGTCCTGGGCGACGGCCTGCCATTTTGCGCCCTCTCCTTCGGCCAGCAGCCGCCGCGCACAGCCCCCCCTTTCCTCTCCTCCGCGCTCGCCCGGGACTTCGCACCGCCCTGCCTCCCGGCCTTCCTCTCCCATGGTCCGCTGCCTTGCCTCCCGACCTCCTGCTATGCTGCTGTTGCGGACTCCTCCTCCAGCAGACCTAACTCGCACCGTGCCTCCCTCACAACCAGCGGCTCACACGCACCCATCAATCGGCGGCCCCCCTTGTTTTGAGACCCAACTAGTTGCCTACATCGTCTCCCTCCGGTGACCCCCTTTGCACTTGCTTATTTAATTACCTCAGCACTGTTTTTAATTATTTTTCATGTCGCGAAATTGTTGTTGATTTGGTTTCAATGTGCATTTAAATTGTGAGTATCATGTTTAAGTGGTGTTAGTGTATTTTATTTTCAAAACCCACTTTGGGCTGTTTATCAAAGCCGATAGATTGTGCAGTTTGCGTATTTGAAAGTGTAGTTGATGTAGTGGACATTTTGGTGTGGGGTCAAAAGTGTGTTTAGTCTTGAAAATGGTTTTGGATGAGTTTTCTTTTCTTTATATATTCAAGTTTGTGACATGTTTGAAAGATCTCTAATAAATTTTCTTAGCATTTTTTTTTATATAAAAAAAATGTGTCTTTTCAAACTGTGCATTTAGTTCATTATGTTGCGCGCGGGCTGCATTTTCTGTTTTGACAATTGAGTGGGGTTTGTTTCGCCTTAGAAGAGGTTTTGGTGTGGGTTCTTGTGTTCAATGTCTTGTAGTACCGCTCGGAGTTGTTTTATAAAAATTTTAAGTGGTTTATTAAATCTTGTAAAGTGTGTGAAACATGTTCGTATATTGTTTTGGTGTGTGTATGTTTTCAAAAAGTGGGTTTGATCATACATATAAGGGTATATTTTTGTGTATATTGTTGTGACAATCATTGGAAGTGTTCAATTAATTGTTTTTGTAGTGCGAAATGTGTTTTTGTGGGTACTTGAGGTGCGTGTGTGCTGGAAAAGAATTTTTGATCGAAAATGTACCACTTTGAGCATGCTAAATTGTTTTATAAATTGGTCAAATGTTTGACTATACGTTTAATGGTTTTATTAAATTATATGTGTAGTGTGTTGTACCTCGCTGCGATGATTTTGGGGCGCGAGTATCGAGGATCGCTGCATGTACATGCATACGGTAAGACATATATATAGATATTCCCTCATTGTGCATATTCCCTCATGGCGCAGGGAATATGTGCAATGCACCTAGGGGTGTATATATATATGTATAAATGCATGTGCGTGTGTGTGCCAAGGATCTGTTTGAATGTTCGTCTTCAAGCAACGACATGTTGAGGTAGGTCCCCTATGCCTAAGCTTTTAATTTGAAATTCATAATTGCTTGACTGTTTTAAGAATATGTTTCACACTATGCTATATATATACATACATGCTATGGAATCTGATTGCGGTTGCTAGAAACTTTTATGCCTTGCATTGGTAAATTGAAATGTATTTCAAAGCCGTTGGTCTTAAGTGACTTTTCTTGGAAAAGAATTGATTTCTTAAATGGTTTGAATTGGTAATGTCTATTTCCAAAGGTGTTTGGCCTTCTGGCTGGTTGTTTTTAAAAAGTGTTCCCTTTATGAAATTAATCATGTTTGGCATCTTAAGAATGTTTTATGAAAGGCCCGGTTGGCACTTTAAGATTTGGTTTGCGAAAATAGAAAACCCCTTTTTAGTCGTTCCCCCTAAATTTGAAAATAAATGTGATGCAAGTGTTAATGAGTGGTTTGTGATATGTGCCTAGTGTAAAGGCTTGTGTGTATTTATGTGATGTAAAGAGGGGGAATGCACTTAAGTAGGGAGTGCGGTGGTGAAAGGTTGAATGAATTTTAGATAAAGAAAGTGTAATGTACTTGTTTGATTGTTTAATGAAGAAAACTCACCACCATTTGGAATAGAGCACAATGGGAAAACCCGGGTATCTAGGTGGGTGACCAGGACTAGTACGCTAGATGACACGGCAGGGGTTCGTCCCGGTTTGTCTAGCAGGATTGACGCGACAACACTAACTAAACATATGAACTTCTGAGGGTCGTGGCCTTCTAAGCCACGTTTTCTGAGGGTCGTGGCCTTCTAAGCCACGTTTTCTGAGGGTCGTGGTCTTCTAAGCCACGTTTCACTGAGGTACGAGGTCTTTAGGTTCCCACTTGTTCTAGCTGCCTATAGGGATTACCCATGGTGCTCACTTTTTGTCATGCTGCTAACGATATAACTTTCTTCTCGGTTGTTTCATACTTGATGCCTTGTTTGTGAAAACCATATTTTAATCCAAACTGGTTTCTTTTCATTTTGAAATGTTAAAAGCATGCTTGAAACCTATTTTTAAAATGTAGTGGAAGTAAAAGGTTTTACCTGAAGATGCAAACTCGTTACTTGAATTTGAAAAGAAGGAAAATACTATTTTAGTATATCTTATTTTCCAAACTGGCATTGGTTGGATTTCTTATTAAAGGCAGAGACATAGGATGTGGTTGTTTTTGGCTTTCCTACTGAGCATCTCGGTGCTCACGCCTACATTACTTTTCAATTGCAGGGTTCAGTCTTGGATCGCTTTTGGGAGCGAGTGTGGTTGTCGTACCGTGGTGATCTGTGGGGTCACCAGAGGTATGTCACGTTTCTTTGTTTATTCATTTATCCGCTGCCGCATTGTTCAATTTATTTTCCTTTAGTTATCTGCTTGTTCAATTTATATTTGCTTGTCTTTTTCATGGGCCAAACCGTTCCCAACTAGTTTGTTTTGATGCCCGGCACTAGTTGCCAGCCCGTGGGGATCGGGAACGCCCTTCGGGACTTGCCGCGGATCAGCTCGGGTGACCGGTTTAGGGTCGACCCGGGTCGGTTCGTGACAAAATGGTATCAAAGGGAGGTTGTTATTTGGGGTGTCAAGTAGCTTGGTGATTAGGTGTGTCGGGACTCGAGAGGTAGGTGCGGGAAGGACGTCATGAACCCTTGCCCGTCCCGAGACTCGAGTTTCCAGGGGTAGTCCAGGATTTGAATTTTTCTTCTTTGGATTGGTATGTGTGGATTAAGGATGACCAAGGAAGTGAGCCAGTGTTACGCGGCAGACTTGCATGGAGTAGCGACCCATGTACAGCCCGAGTGCACGGTTCAAGATACTTCCTGTGGTGGATGCCCGCTCGGAGCATGGTCTGCTAAGCCATGTTACCGGGTTGTTATAACCACTAGTCCCTTATTTTTGGATGTTTTAAAGTGAGTTATGTTTGACCTTAATTTTGGTTGGTGTGAGTACATCTCAAAAATGAAAATGGATTTTTGTGAAGGTGGTTTGAATTGGGAATGTGGTGCTAGAGTGGAAAAGTGGTTTTGAAATGGAAATTGTTTTCTTTTAACAAATGTGTGGTTTCAAAAGGGAAAATGAGGGGTGTTTTGGAAGTTGTTTTGAGATCTCAGTAACACTTTTTGGAATGTGAATTGGAAATGTTTTTGGAAATTGGAAATGTATTGCCTTAATGATAAGTTACTTTTTCAAATTGGTTGAGAATTTGTGCTTTGTGCTTAATGGTCTGATTTGGAAATGATAAGTGTCTTTAATCTACCCTTGGTATTCCTATGAGTGATCACACATTGAGGTGTGCATGTGGAAAGTGGGGAAATTGGTGACGTGAGTGGATGGGTGCTTGAGCTAGCACAAGGATACGTATGTGTGAGACTTCATGGGATACCAATGGTGGATATTTAAGTTGTTTTGTTTGCTGAAAGATGGTTTTCAAAAAGGGTTTTTCAAATGTTTAGAAAAGTGAGTGAGAAATTGTTTAGCATTCTCTTTTCGTGTTGGGTATTCCTTTTCATGAGTTCTTGGTTTTGACGTACTGAATTGTGGTTGGAATAGAGATTTGAGTTTGAGCTTTCGTTTGTGATTGAGGTGTGAAATTTTGATTTATGATGAGTTTTGATTCGGATTTATGCCCCTTGTTTTTGAGTATGCCACCCAGAAAAGTCCCAGAAGGTTCTAGTGAGTCACTTCTAGTTGTTGGTTCTACCTAGACTCTTAGCAGAGTGGTGGAATTTAATTCTTTTCGGTTGATGTCCATCTTTTATAGTGATCGTGATCTATTGAAGGTAACAAACTGGCATGGTGAAGTCGTTGGTGTTTTCAGGTTATTGGGAACTCCTAAAGCTAAGAGAGTCTGTGTTGGTTCAGGTCCATTTGAAGGTGCAACTTGGGATTGGTGGAGGAGATAACCCTAGTGTCATTGCATGAGGGTATGACTTGGAAGGTGTTTAGGACCACTCTCATTAGTTGGTTTATATTTGTGGAAGCGAAGGTGATGGAAGCAACAAGGCTCGTGAGTGTCCAACAATGCCAACGAATAGTGAGGGCCTACGTTGGGCATCTCAAGAAGTTGGTTCCCTTTTTTTTCCAAAGATAATGTCGCAGAATCAGTTAAAGTTTCTCTTGTGTGGGGTCTTCATCTATTGTTCAAGGACCGGTTCCCTTTGGTGTTTGGGATGGTTCCCCATTTTGTGAGAGCGAGCCGGAGGAACCCATCTCAGACAAGTTTCATTATCAACTCCATCTTCTATTAGTCAGGCCACTCTCTTGTTCGCCTCTTTTGTGGCCGGTTTGGGTACTTTAAGCTTCCTTGCCATCATCCTCCGAAGGCCTGCCGTTAGTGTGGCCATTTGCGGAAACATAGAGAAGTTCCGCTAGTGGCTTTATCAGGAGGAGTCTCGACAAGAGAATGTCAGCTCCTGACTGCGGGGCAGCAGATGCTTCAAGGCATCAGAGCTCCAGCCACAGGTCTCGGAGTGAAGCCTTTCACGCAGTCAGGAATCATTGGGTGTGGGGAACCTTGGTCTAAGTTTTGTCTCCGATGCTGAAATGGGGACGGTCTGAACTTTCCTGTTGTAGCTCTCCTGTCTTTGAAGGTTCTATTTTTCTGTAAGAGGCGCAAAGGTCTCCTTTTCTCGTTGTGGTCTTTGTTCTTTGAATACCCCACTGTGGTGGTAAGAAGGCATGGTGATCTCATCTTTTTGGAAATTTTAGTAGTTGCGCCTCCCCAAATATGAGCTTTGGAGTTGTCTCTTTATGGCTGTGAGTCTCAAGATGATTATCTCTCTCATGTGGCTAGCTCCTTCGGTGACCCGTTCTTGTTTTAGTATGTTCTCGTTTTGGAGACACTTGCGTCTTGGGAAATAATGAATAGGGGTTGGTCCGCTACACAGTTTGGGGTCTTTCGGCGATGACCCCATGTGGTGGGGGGTCTAGTTTATGGGGAGAGTTCATGGGTCGGTTGTGCTGGGTTTCTCGTACTGGTTTGTGATCACTGGTTAAAGCTGGTCAGTCCTTAAATGGTGGGAAGACCCACCATGAATCTTGTCGTGCCTTTTTTTTCAAGGTTTAGTCTCTGTGGAGGTTCCCTCTTGGATCAAGTTAGCAGTTCGAGAGTAAATTCATGATAAGAGTCTCAATGTCGGTTGTGCTAGTCGGGATCTTGTGGTGGGGAGAACCCTCCTCTTTTCCTGATGGTCCTTCTCTTCTCAGTTTCCCTCAGAGATGGTCGGGTGTGACTAATGGAGTGAAAAGTCATACCAAGTTCGTGATTTTGTTGGCCTCATTTAGTTTTGAACTCGAGTTTGTTTCCTCGTTTGGTTGGGTGACTTTCTGGGGGCAGAAAGTTTTTGTGGTGGGGAGAATTGTCACACCCCGACCCGATGCTTTAGTTCATTTAATTATTTTGGGTCTCGTTTCTGAACTGTGTTTTGAACCGGTTTTAAATTAAAAGAAAATCTCGTTTTTATACGAACGCGCGAGCGTATGCGCGCCCTGCACAGCCCCTAATTTTTGTTAAGGGTTTGTTTGTTATTGAATGTGCTGTTTTTGAGACACGCAACCATGCGCGCGACCCCGCGCGTGAGACCGTGCGCGGTGTCCGCTCTTAGTTAATAATTTTATTATTATTAATTTAGTTAATATTTTAATTAGGGATTTGTTGTTCTTTCAGATTTTTATTTATTTATTTTATTTCATTTTATTCACTCTATTTATTTATTTTTATTCATTTTATTTATTTATTTTTATTTCTATTTCATTTTTATTTATTTGTTTTAATTTCTTTTTTTTCTTTTCTTTTCTTTTTTTTTTCTCTCTCCTTTTCCTTCCTCCCTCACCTCTCCCCGCGCGGAACCCCCCCCTGAACCCTCCTAACCCTAACTGCGCCGCTCCCCTCCCTCTCCCTCTCCCGCTCGCGGTCGGCCCCCCTCCCTCTCCCTCTCCCGCTCGCGGCCGGCCCCCCTTTCTTTCCCTTACCCCGTCGCGGCTGACCCCCCCACTCCCCGGCGTCATCCCCGCTTGCCTCGCCCGAAGCCAAGCTGCCCTCCCACCTCGCCGGACCTCCTGATCTCCTCCGGCGGACTGAGATCCCATCGCCGTCCTGGGCGACGGCCTGCCATTTTGCGCCCTCTCCTTCGGCCAGCAGCCGCCGCGCACAGCCCCCCCTTTCCTCTCCTCCGCGCTCGCCCGGGACTTCGCACCGCCCTGCCTCCCAGCCTTCCTCTCCCATGGTCCGCTGCCTTGCCTCCCGACCTCCTGCTATGCTGCTATTGCGGACTCCTCCTCCAGCAGACCTAACTCGCACCGTGCCTCCCTCACAACCAGCGGCTCACACGCACCCATCAATCGGCGGCCCCCCTTGTTTTGAGACCCAACTAGTTGCCTACATCATCTCCCTCCGGTGACCCCCTTTGCACTTTCTTATTTAATTACCTCAGCACTGTTTTTAATTATTTTTCATGTCGCGAAATTGTTGTTGATTTGGTTTCAATGTGCATTTAAATTGTGAGTAACATGTTTAAGTGGTGTTAGTGTATTTTATTTTCAAAACCCACTTTGGGCTGTTTATCAAAGCCGATAGATTGTGCAGTTTGCGTATTTGAAAGTGTAGTTGATGTAGTGGACATTTTGGTGTGGGGTCAAAAGTGTGTTTAGTCTTGAAAATGGTTTTGGATGAGTTTTCTTTTCTTTATATATTCAAGTTTGTGACATGTTTGAAAGCTCTCTAATAAATTTTCTTAGCATTTTTTTTTATATAAAAAAAATGTGTCTTTTCAAACTGTGCATTTAGTTCATTATGTTGCGCACGGGCTGCATTTTCTGTTTTGACAATTGAGTGGGGTGTGTTTCGCCTTAGAAGAGGTTTTGGGGTGGGTTCTTGTGTTCAATGTCTTGTAGTACCGCTCGGAGTTGTTTTATAAAAATTTTAAGTGGTTTATTAAATCTTGTAAAGTGTGTGAAACATGTTCGTATATTGTTTTGGTGTGTGTATGTTTTCAAAAAGTGGGTTTGAGCATACATATAAGGGTATATTTTTGTGTATATTGTTGTGACAATCATTGGAAGTGTTCAATTAATTGTTTTTGTAGTGCGAAATGTGTTTTTGTGGGTACTTGAGGTGTGTGTGTGCTGGAAAAGAATTTTTGATCGAAAATGTACCACTTTGAGCATGCTAAAATGTTTTATAAATTGGTCAAATGTTTGACTATACGTTTAATGGTTTTATTAAATTATATGTGTAGTGTGTTGTACCTCGCTGCGATGATTTTGGGGCGCGAGTATCGAGGATCGCTGCATGTACATGCATACGGTAATACATATATATAGATATTCCCTCATTGTGCATATTCCCTCATGGCGCAGGGAATATGTGCAATGCACCTAGGGGTGTATATATATATGTATAAATGCATGTGCGTGTGTGTGCCAAGGATCTGTTTGAATGTTCGTCTTCAAGCAGCGACATGTTGAGGTAGGTCCCCTATGCCTAAGCTTTTAATTTGAAATTCATAATTGCTTGACTGTTTTAAGAATATGTTTCACACTATGCTATATATATATATACATGCTATGGAATCTGATTGCGGTTGCTAGAAACTTTTATGCCTTGCATTGGTAAATTGAAATGTATTTCAAAGCCGTTGGTCTTAAGTGACTTTTCTTGGAAAAGAATTGATTTCTTAAATGGTTTGAATTGGTAATGTCTATTTCCAAAGGTGTTTGGCCTTCTGGCTGGTTGTTTTTAAAAAGTGTTCCCTTTATGAAATTAATCATGTTTGGCATCTTAAGAATGTTTTATGAAAGGCCCGGTTGGCACTTTAAGATTTGGTTTGCGAAAATAGAAAACCCCTTTTTAGTCGTTCCCCCTAAATTTGAAAATAAAATGTGATGCAAGTGTTAATGAGTGGTTTGTGATATGTGCCTAGTGTAAAGGCTTGTGTGTATTTATGTGATGTAAAGAGGGGGAATGCACTTAATTAGGGAGTGCGGTGGTGAAAGGTTGAATGAATTTTAGATAAAGAAAGTGTAATGTACTTGTTTGATTGTTTAATGAAGAAAACTCACCACCATTTGGAATAGAGCACAATGGGAAAACCCGGGTATCTAGGTGGGTGACCAGGACTAGTACGCTAGATGACACGGCAGGGGTTCGTCCCGGTTTGTCTAGCAGGATTGACGCGACAACACTAACTAAACATATGAACTTCTGAGGGTCGTGGCCTTCTAAGCCACGTTTTCTGAGGGTCGTGGCCTTCTAAGCCACGTTTTCTGAGGGTCGTGGTCTTCTAAGCCACGTTTCACTGAGGTACGAGGTCTTTTGGTTCCCACTTGTTCTAGCTGCCTATAGGGATTACCCATGGTGCTCACTTTTTGTCATGCTGCTAACGATATAACTTTCTTCTCGGTTGTTTCATACTTGATGCCTTGTTTGTGAAAACCATATTTTAATCCAAACTGGTTTCTTTTCATTTTGAAATGTTAAAAGCATGCTTGAAACCTATTTTTAAAATGTAGTGGAAGTAAAAGGTTTTACCTGAAGATGCAAACTCGTTACTTGAATTTGAAAAGAAGGAAAATACTATTTTAGTATATCTTATTTTCCAAACTGGCATTGGTTGGATTTCTTATTAAAGGCAGAGACATAGGATGTGGTTGTTTTTGGCTTTCCTACTGAGCATCTCGGTGCTCACGCCTACATTACTTTTCAGTTGCAGGGTTCAGTCTTGGATCGCTTTTGGGAGCGAGTGTGGTTGTCGTACCGTGGTGATCCGTGGGGTCACCAGAGGTATGTCACGTTTCTTTGTTTATTCATTTATCCGCTGCCGCATTGTTCAATTTATTTTCCTTTAGTTATCTGCTTGTTCAATTTATATTTGCTTGTCTTTTTCATGGGCCAAACCGTTCCCAACTGGTTTGTTTTGATGCCCGGCACTAGTTGCCAGCCCGTGGGGATCGGGAACGCCCTTCGGGACTTGCCGCGGATCAGCTCGGGTGACCGGTTTAGGGTCGACCCGGGTCGGTTCGTGACAATGTCATATTTTATTATTATTCAATAATTCGCATTGTTCATTAATTACATTATCATTCATGTCGTATTAACAAAATAATTTTTTCTAGAACTCAGTTTAATAATAAATTATATGTAGGGAATGGTTTTCAAATATTCTTTTCATGTTCTCGTACCTGGATGCTTATGAAATGATAATATCTATTTTTTATACCATTATTGAAAATATGATCACACCAAAACATCTGTTTCTTTTACATTGGTTATGATGAAAGCTATTCTTTATGAAATTTATAAAAATGGTATTATTTATAAATAACATGTCCAGTGATGACATAGATATCTAATGAACTAGTTGTTTATGCTTCCATGTATTCGAATGCACTAAACATAAATTATTATTCAATGGTTTGTTATGGTATGTTATGAATATTCATTAGTAATGACGTAATATTTATGTATGGCATGTGGGCGTCACTACTGTTTGAATCCTAAAAATGATTATTTGTCCTCTGGAAAATCGGTTGAGAAAAATTTGCTCTAATTTATAGGGATATATCTACAAATAGGTCTAAGGACAAGTCTATGAATTTGAAATTATACAGGATTATTGGGGATGGAATGGGTATGTTGTTTGGATGTTACTAAATCCATATCTATATACTACAAGTGTTTATATCTCTGGAAAAAATTTACCTATGGGAAATAACACCAAAAGTTGAAAACTAAGATTCAATCGATTGTCAAATATTATATGACAACGGTCCTTATTGCAAAACTAGTTTGACAGTCCCTGGGGATATGATTTTTAATTTTAATAAAAATAATTATGAACCATCATGAAGGAAATAAATAAATGATGATCATGAATAAACTATTTTTAACTAAATGTTACATATATTAAAATGAATTTTTTAAGAATTAGATATCTTTTAAACAAATTTTCATGATTATTTAGTTTTTCCAACTATAATAACTATTTCTAAAAATATGATTCTTTGTTTTATTTAAGGGATAAAACCCAAAGTAACGATGTTAATGTTGAGTGTGGAGAAAATTAAGTTATTTTCTTTCTGATAATAAAAATGTTACGGTATTTAGAATGAAAAATCGTGTTGCTATGCTTACACAACTTTATAAATATATGAATTCTACAAAACATCCAAATAATTAAGGAAATAAATAATGTTCTATTGAGTCCATTATAAGGAAACATCCCCTTTCAATTTTTTGGTTTATATGATCCACTAGTTACTGAGCAATAGATCAATACCACAAAAAATATAATTTCCATTCTCTAGTTTTTGGAACATAAAATAGTTATTTTAGCTCTCTATCAATTCAAGGTGAATTTAATCAATAATATATTGTCATAAAGAATTTTAGGAAATATGAAATTGAATCCATGGATTGTGACAAGATTATGTGATTATTTTTCAATATTTATTTCCCTCATGTAATTCATATGTAAATAGATATATAATTCATTGAGATAACGAATAAGGGTGATTATTTTTTTGGTACCTCTGAGGAAAATTTTACATGTAATGAAATATAAGAATATACTATTAATATATGACAAAAAATTATGGTTTGTGGATTCTAAACTGGCCTTAAACCGATTATTTCGCTATGTGATCCATAAGGGATGTTGATATCATTTATGAAATCATTGATTGTGCAATCAGGGTAAAAAATAAATATTTGATTACTCCATCAATTACATGGATTTGTAGTTAAATGAATTTTAAAATTCATTATAAAATGTAAAAATTATAGAAAAAGAAGATGAGTTATCCTTATGATCAAATTATGGAATTAAATGAATAAATAAAAAGTTTCCCTTCATGTAATGATCCTTTTAATTTTCAATTTATCCCATTTTTTAGTTCCCTTTTTCATTAATCTTATAATCTTCTCCTTATGGATGGTCTTTTTGTTTTAGAAGATGTATTGAAGGGTCTCAGTAATGGATTCATGCCATGTAAATGATGTGAATTAGGAAAAAAAGTGTATATCTAATACACTACATTTATTGGCTTGGGCAGGGTAGTTAATAACATATAACGACCATTCCCTAGAATGGAATTCCAAATATTTACACGTCGTATGAATAATTAAATAACTCTTTAAATGACGGGGTTTTTTTAAAGGGGTATATATCATTTTATTTTCTTTTACACATTTTTTACTCTCATACTGTGGTTTATTTGAGAGGATTCCCTTTCATTTAAAGATATGCTTGATCTTGTCTCTACATATGAATATCGATTCGAGATTGGTCAGAAAAATTGAGTATCCATTGATAATGGATTCAGTCCTTAGGCTCTTTTCATTTTACGTTATTCCGATGATGCTATTTTCAAAAAGGCTTATCTAACCTTTATTCATGGAATTTTTCATGTTATTCAGTTTTATTATAATTCATTTTTAATAAAGTTATATACTATATTACAATAGAGCTATTAGAATAAAGTTGGTGGTCTATGACTTTACCCTAAAATTAAATTCCTTTATAAAATTTCATTGTTCTATGCACGATGGTTTAACTGGGTGATGCCTCTAAAATTCATATACATTGTTTATGTTTTTTAAACAGGAATTCTAAATCCTTAATTATACATTTTCATCTTGCGGTTGGAGTTTGGTATCTCAATTCTAGATGCACATTTATGGTGTGGACCATGATAGGAATTTTTTACTATTTGCATTCCTTTTTATGACACCATTTAAGTTTGTTGACTTGACCAATTTAATCATAATTACTTTAACTATAATTAATTATAAATCTGAAATAAATAGTATCAATATATTTATATATTTATCACTTCATCTTATTTGGTATGTGTTTCAACATAATAAATGAATCATTAACTATTACTTTAACTGTTAATGTTTATATGATTATACCGGTCCATTTTAATTGGAATTGAATTTATGATTGGTTGCATTTACTTATTATAAAATTTCATAATGATGAAATGTAATTGAATTAAAATAATGACTTATTAAATTGAATGAGTATTTTTTTGGCCAATGTTTAATAATGAAATATTTATAAGATACCTATTGCTGATAGACCTTTTTATTTTATTGGAATGGTCAGACTTGGACTAACCTTGGATTCTCGAGAGAATTTACTAATAACTAAAACGATATTATACAGATTCAAGGAAAAAGATTCCAATTGGGATACCAACATTGGAACATGATATATTTTATTTAGAGTATTCCCTAAATGGTGTTTCATTGTCTTTTTACTACCTATCTGGATATTAGAATTACTCGGATTGACTAAATAGATTTAGATTGATGAATTAAGAAATACAACGCCACGAATAAAACCTATTGAGCATAGTTGATCTTATACCGATATTATAACAGATGTGATTCTTTGAATCTATTAGACTCATTTATAGTGCAATTTTTTTGGTCTTCCTGTTGGACTACACTTAGATCCCTTATACCAAGACTGGATGAGTTACTACTATGATGTGGCCGGACCCCTATGGACAATGATGATGATTTTATATAGTACAACTAATACTTTTTATACATGTTCAACTTATTTTAAATTATAATTAGGATTTATTAACTGATCTCAAGTTAATAAACATTACCAGCTGAGGCTAATGTTGGTTCATGTTATTTATTTAGCATTTCTCTACATTTATATACCTAAAATCTGTTTATATTGAATATCCATACTAAATTTGTATAAATTTCATTGGTGGTGGCCTAATGAATTTTATCTCACATCTTAATTAGGGTTTCCATTTGTACATGGGAATACCATATCCTCATAGGTGTGGAAAAGGGGAAGTAACCCACTATAAACACCTGGCTTTACTACTTTCTATATAATTTGAGCTCGGTAGTAGATGACCAATCCAGTGATCATAAAGAGTGGATACATTTTTATATTTTTGATTATTTTGTATATCAAGTATTCCATTATCTTCTTAATAGAAAATAAGCTTGTTTAATCATTATGTAGAGACATTACATTACTTGCACATTTTTTATGACACAGTTCCCAATAATTATGATTATTTTATACTACATCATTGATTATTATTTTTTCCACTACAATGACTCTTATTATTAATTTTTAGTTTATTCATTAATTATAAAACCATTTTTCTACACTTTCCCAAGTGCATATTCTTGCTATATACTCACCCATGTCCCTCGTTTCTAGTCTATATCCTATAATGTATGAGGAGGTTTCATTGAGCCCATTTAGCTTTCAAGGATTGTTAAAACATTTAGTGGAACTTGGAATTGGAAGTCACATTGTGTTATAAAATGGTTTCATTTCTTGTCATATTATTTGGAAATTTAGTTAGGAGGATAAGAACATGTTGGAATGTGGTTATTAGCAGTTCCTCGGTGTAGATATATCATATTATATGTGAATACCATGTAATCGAAAATGGGAAACTATTGTTCAATTTTTCACTTATTATATTTGATATACTCTCATAATTGCGGGAAGAACTAGATTTTATTTATCAGATATGATTTATGGATTATTCACATTGGCATGTTTTGACAAGGGTAATTGTTAAATTCATCATTACAATAAACTATAATTCATATTCCATTCATATTCCATGCAATATAGGCATATTCCATACATTCATTTCTTCATATTAATGTGACTGTTGAGTGATTCAGGGTTATAATATATATTCATATGCTAGTAAAATCTTATAAATGTAAAATAAATTGGGTTTTAAAGAGTTTGATGAAATAAAAATAGTTTTTTCTTTTATAAATTGATGGATGAATATTAAGTAGACATTCTCAATCGTTATAAGATATATAACTCTGTAAAAATTGTTTTTTATGTAACATTTGTCATTAAGTGTCTAAAGAACCTTTTTAATATTTCCTTGACATTTTCTTTTGGATTTACATGACCAAGTTTGATCTTCCACAAGTTAGTTATTATTGAGAATTTTATTTTATATTAATCATTTATTGACTATGATTCAATTTTTAATGAATTATTATTTTCTTATAGGATTAACCAAGAAAGAAAATATCAAAAATGAAAAAACTGATCATGTTCTCAATGTATGTATGAGATTAATTCTTAGGTTTTTTCTCAGTTTAATATGAGAGAACAATAGAATAAATCAACATGGAAAAAATATATTCATCTTCCTCTCACTATTGACATTTCAATAAAACATACTTGGATTTCTAGAGTATTGATCTTACATCATATAATATTTATCAACATACTTACTATCTATATTTCAAAATAAATTTCAAATACATATATATTATCTCATACAAAAAAACTATAAAAAATACATTCACTGATGTATATTCAGCATATAAATGTGTCTACTTTCTTAATCTTCAATTAATTATAGGATCACATCCATAAAAATATCATTCCACAAGAAAATAAAATAACTTTTTTGATATTTTACCCATTAATCATTATTTTACATAATGTGTTTTTTAGAAGCTCTATATTATTTGAAATAGACTCGGCTTTTTCAATATTTTTCTACTTTTTGAATATATTTACTAAATATTACTATGTATGAAGTTCTTATGAACTTGTAGAAAATAAAAATAATATATTGATGTGGATTATAAGTATTTTAATTTTCTAATCCTATATCAGTCCAAAGTAACTAGTCGATAATGATATAATAATTACATTTATAGAATTATCATCATTCATATTTTAGTTTACACATGTTTTGTATAATTATAACCTCATTCAATTTTCTACCTCACGTTCTCCTTAAAAACAACATATTAATGAGAAAAAAATTTAAACCCATTTATTTATTATTATTTTCCTCACAACTAATACGAAATTGATTATAAAATTAATGTAATACCCAAGTATTTTAGTTGACATTTAAATTTAAAAATAATTGTACATTTGATGGTGTGTGTCACATGCAACAATTATCATAAAAACCCAAAAAATAATATCATTTAAATATTTCTATTATAACCTAGATGTTGAGTTGAGGTAATGAATTCAAACAACAAATATAGGAAAAATATTTCTAATTGTATTATATAATTCGAAAATATTAATTATTTCAAAATAAATAAGTACACATTTTTCTGAAAATCATTTGATTCCATAAAATTACATTTTGTTCCAATGTTGTTTTTATTACATTTTTTACATGGATATTTAAATTAATTAAGACACATTTTATAAATAAAAACTGAAAAAATAATTTTTTTTGAAATTATCATGTCATAATAGTCTTAGGAATATGTTTTGATTTTATTAAATGTTGATTTTTGAGGTAATAGAATAAAATATTAACTTTTGAAAAATAGTCATTTCTTTTATATAAATAAAATAATTTATACGACTTGTTATATTTTTATTTTTTCATTGTTGTAATAGAATACCAATTTTCGAAAAAATCAAAATAATTCCATGTTAATCAATATTATATTTTATTTTGGTATAAGATCATTTTATGCCTAAATGCACATTTCTCTAAAAATAGTTTTTCATTATATTTTATACATTTATATTAAAATTTGTTTCTATTTGTTGTAGAAATTGAATAATGATAAATAGATTCAATATTGGAATGAAAAATAAAAAATTAATGACACCACATTTACATTAATCTTTATGATGAATATCTTTAGAAAAATAATAAGTTACAATGATGAGATTTCAAACGGGTTAAAAGTGTTACAAATAAAATGCTAAAATATACTATTAACTAAAAACATGAGTAAATAATATTTTACTATAATAATATATCCCTATAAAATATAACAATATAATATGAGTCATTATATATCCATAATTATTAATTAAGATATTAATAAACATTAATCTATTGAAAAATTCCATGTCTATTTTCTCCCTCGCTTATTAAAGGACACCTCCTCCCATATCTTCTCCATAATTTAAGATATTCTTATAATATACAATAAATTTCCAAATAATTTTATACCGTCTACCACATGTACTATAATTATATTATTTATCATAATAGCATCATAATAAGGCTTTAGGTATAGACCTAAGGAGGTTGTCTGAATAAGTGGTGTTGAAATTAACTGTGTGTTTTCTTCTAATTTCACTATTAACCTCATTCAAAAAATTAATTAATATTATGATATATTAACATACTTAACTCACATATATGTAAATTTTATTGTTTTTATGTTATATCCATTTTTAATCTACTTATCCATCTAATAGAAAACGAATACATCTTGTCTGTGCATACTTGTGGACAACCACCTCAAGAAGACAAAATCATTCATTTATCACCATCACCTCTTATTATTGGTGATAAATATGAATATAGTTTTTATAATATTATATATATTACAATTAAATAACTATTTCTAATTAAATAATAGAGTTTATCATTTAAAATCTAATAAAAAATAAAAACATCGCTCACACTTATTTATGACATGTCGTCTCTGTGTAATAGTGAAAATCATTTTCATCACCAATTCAACTGGATAGTAATAAAATTTAAAAAGTGAATAAATATTATATTTAGGATATAATTATTATTATATTATTAAAATATAACTTCTACCCATGTACCCTTCCACCAATAAAAATGATATCGTTTCTCATGTGTGTGTCTGGACTACCACCTCCATAAAGTGGTGTGATTCATTTATCATGTCTTCCTTTAAAGGATGGTTTTAAATATTTATTTATGAATATATATTATTATTATATAATTTATATAGTAATTAATTATGTTGAAACTATGATAATTATTAACGTTTTTATACCACTGGACCAAAACATACTTGAAAAATGAAATATTTAACAGTAAGAATTTCTATTTTGGATAAATATTTTTTAAAAAATACTGTTAAAATGTTATAGGTTTATCGTATATGATATTATATGTAAGATTACAAATTTTATTATTTTTATTTAAGGTTATTTTAATTTTTTAATAAAGAATTATTGTATTTCTTATAGTCTTAAACCTAGATACCAAGTAATTATGCTGATTATTTTTTTATTAGAGAGTAGGAAGATGAGAGTTAGAGTTAGGTTGTCTGAAAATTTCCAATCATTTATTATATACATTTAAATTATTTAAATATAATAAATAGATTGAATAAAATATTTTGATTGTTCTGGAAAATACAATTCGTGAAGTGTAATGGTTTTTTCCAGAATAAAAAACATGGGCATTACATGAAATTTATCGTTTACAGACCATCTAAATTTCATGAGTTTTTTTGAAAATGGGTAAAAAAACATTACCATTCCATACCCATATCCCTTATTTTATTCTTCATATGGGATCTTTTATGTAGCAATTGTACCTTTTCATTAATCTTTGATTTGATCCAATATCTTCATTTAAAGTCTTACTTGACCATCATTTTTCACATTGGCCACCGGTAATCAATATATCCCTTTAGCTCCTTTTTTACATTCTTATTACAATCATTTATGTTATTATTATGTGATATCATATACCTTATTTTCTGGGTGATTTAGATTCATCAATGTTCTCCTGATCTAGACCAAACCAAAGGCTGATACTTGAAGAGTGTTCTACCAGTTTCTTAACGAATGTTGTTTTATCATTTTATATAATATTTTTTCCTTGTTGAAAAATTACATTTTTACATATTCCATAATTTCAAGTTGTAACTTCTAAATAAAATTAATAACATTAAATTTATTATTTCACCGATTTTGGGTTTCCTCAACAGAACCTTTTAATTGTTGGCAGTTGATAACCTCATCTGAATCCACCCTCGATGTGTGTTCTTATATATTAACTTTGTTAAAGGACCCGTTTTTTTCCATGATCACACCATAATTTTTGTGGGAGAACATTTTATATTTTAATAGATAATTTCTAATGATTATTATAAAAAACATACTCTTTTTACACACTTTATCATGATTTATTTCATAAAAATCCACTTTAGACAACATAGAGGATATAGAGGTATAGTGTATTTGGAAATGAGGGACATTACATGAAATTTTAAAACATAAAAATACAGAAACTTTATTGAAAACTTTGTTTACATGACCACAACATTCCCTCATACTTATCATTGAATGTGATAACCTAAGGAAAAACATGTGAAAATGGTGAGCTATAAATCCCATCAAATGAGTAAACATGGTCTAACATGAATAATACAATAAATTTTAGGTAATATGCTTAAAAATAGAGAATAAAGGAATCATGAACATAATGGCATGATATAGCATGATTATCATAACATGGAAATGTGGGAACAACTTTTAAGTAAATATTAGAATGAGCCACGAATAATTGCAGATGGAGAATGATTAATCCCTCATTGGACATGAATTAGAATGAGTAAGACATAATTTTACATCAACTTTCATGATTCAACATTCATTGAACATGAAATACCATGATACTATTCTTTACATAATTTATTAGACCACTATCAAGGTGTGCCCTTTATAAACATTTCATTTCATGAATAAGTGTGCCATGTGGATCAGACAACATGGATTCGTTAAACCTCGTAATATATTACACAAATAAGTGATTTGGAACAAATAAAATTAAGTCCTCAATCAACAATTACTTGTTAATAATGATTAATACCCTTGATACAGAAATTGAAATGGTATTCCCTTACACGATGATTTTTTATGGGAACTTTTGGTGTAACTTTTGTAGCAAAACGACGTCAAATTGAAATAGTAAAAAGATTTTATGAGAGAGAAAGGGGTCTATCATCATATATAATGAAATGGATAATAAATAGGTCATGTAAAATAATATCCCAACATGTTTAATGTAATTTATATTCATAATATAAAATAATTTCTTGAATGTAAATGAAAAGAGATAATTTCATACAGAATTTTGGAATGGTAAAAGGTGTACATGGGATGCATTAATCAGAGGGAAAGAGTTATCCCATCACTAAAAAATAATTAGGAATGTATGTAGGAGGTAATAAATCATACCCCAACATTTTTCATTTAAAATAAAAGGGTAAACAAATAATGAAATTTGGACAAAAAATGAGAAAGGAATAAATCCCTTAATGGGAAGTGTGATTCCAAATGATTGGGAGGGGAATTGGAGAAACTTAATTGGAGCTTGGGACACCTTGGGAAGATTATAGTGATAAAAGGTCAGAATAGGGTTGTTCTACAATGATTTTGAGTGATAAAAAGTGGGTGATTGGGTGGGTTTGTATAGGAAAATAGAGGGAATTCATTATTATTTCGGTTTTGGCCAAAACACCTTAATCTAATCCAAACAAAAAACCAACCCATGGTTTTTTTCCAATGCTTATTTACCAATGGGAGTGTAAAAAATTGTTTTGTAAATAAAATGGATAAACTTATTCAAATATTAGGAATGCCTATGTGGAGGTTAGTCACACTCTAAAAGAAATAATTTTAAAATGATAAAATGTTTCATAACTATTGGTGGGTCCACTAAGGCCTTGTAAAATAAATAAATAAAAATCTAAAATAACATTATTTTAAAGGTAAAAAATATTTTTGCCGAAAAAACCTTTTATAGTATTTTATTGCATCACTATTGGGTCATTATTATATCATAAATCAAATTATATATTTAAATGTTATTTAATTTTGCCCAAAAATTCCACTATCTTATGAAAAAATGAAGAATTCACCATTTGATAATTTCAGAATCTTGATTAAAAAAATTATATTCATTTCATCTAAATTATTTTCTAAATATGTGAATTTTCACTTTAAAAAATAGAACTGACATTTATTGAAAATTCTGAGATTTTGACAAAAAACAATTTCCAATCAGTGATAGAAATTATAATTGTATTCAAAAAATTTATACAATCATTTATTATTAATAAGAATTAATTCTGTAATAATATTATTTTTTCTAATATTATTTAATTAAAAAATAGATTAATTCATCAAAATATATTTCTTAGTATAATTTATGTATTAACTAAAAATCTTATTTGTGCTTTAAAAATCACATAAAAAGTAACAATTTTAAAATGAATTTATATTATTTAAAAAATATTTCACATAACTGTAGTTCTAGGCTCTTGTTACACAACCCATTATAACACCCTGATAAGACCCAAGGGAAAAGTGTGTGATGGTGATAGATTCTTGTGGCAGCTCAGATAACATCGCTCGAGTGGTAATATCTATTTACTTTCACTTTTCCTATAGTCAATTATGTTAAAGATTATTGTATTAAAGTTTGTCTTGGCCTTAGTCAAGAGCGAATCTCAGTGATGTTACCTCGTTTCTAAGCTCTGAAAAATGGACTTTGAATGGATAAATTCCTCTAGATGAGGCCATCACATGCTTTGTCAAAGTATATTTTATTTTTTGAATCGTTATATTTATAATAATAGTTCAATCTCTATTCAATGTCTATATTGGAAACATTAACAATTAATAAAGGTATTTTAAAATCAAAAAACATAAAACCGAAGAACTGCATTGGTCTTATATATCCATTTTACATAACTGTATATTTAATTAGATCGAGAATAATTTTCATTAATAATAGTTAGGGTGGTTACAATCTACTTCACTTAAGAAACTTCTCCCTTGAAATTTCCGTTTTCCCATAGTAAAATATTTCAAGGTAACTCTGCATCATTAGTTCATCATATTCCAACATTTGTTCTTCAAACTTTTGGTTTCTTATCAAAACCATGATTTGAGGCATTGTCTTATTTCATAGAACATTTTTTTGATGATCTTAGATCTGCACTGACTTCACATCATAAGAGAGTTCATTCTCAAATTGTTGCACCTTTGGATTGAGTATATGTTATGGGTTAGGTATTTATTTCCTCAAGCGTGATACATAGAATAAATCATGTACATGAGATTGGTTGGGTGGGAGTTATTGTTTATAGGAATCTTCTCTAATGCGTTCAAGGATCTCAAAAGGGCTGATTTACCTTGGAATAAGTTTTCCCCTATTCCAAAACCTCATCACTCTCTTCCATAGTGATATGCAGTGGAAAAATATATCTCCAACATCAAACTCAAGGCCTCATCGACGATTATCATCAATGTTGTTTTCTTTACTATAAGCAGCCTTAATTTGCTGATGGATGGTCAAAACCATCTCCACCATTTCTTCGACCATTTTTAGCCCTATGAATTATTTCTCCCCAGCATCATCCCGATAAACCGTTGTACTACACCTCTTCCCATAAAGGGATTTATAAGGTTCTATTTGGACTTTTTAGTGAAAATTATTATTGTAAAAGAACCCAACCAAATGATTATATTGATCCCATCCTCCATTAATGTCCATTAATAATGCTCTCAACATTTCCCCAAGTGTTTGGATAGTCCGCTCAGATTGGCCCTCATTTTGAGGATGACAAGCCATACTGAAGTTTAGCTCAGTATTTAGATTTTTTTGGAGACTATTCCAGAACATAGATGTGAATCATGGATCTCGATCAGATACAATCAATAGTGGTACTCTATGTAGCCTTACCACCTCTCCCATGAATATATTTTCCATTTTATCCAAGGATAAATCTTCTTAACTTGTAATGAAGTGTGTAGTCACTGAAAGATGATCCACAACAACCTAGATAACATTGTCTCAGTTGGTTTTCATCAGATTATTGGTGAAAAATTCCATGGTGATGTTCTCCCATTTCCATACTAGTATGGGTAATTTTTTCATCATCCCATTAGAAATCATCCTCTCATCCTTCACTTTCTAACACATCAGGAACATTGATGTATAATCCATGATCTCATTATTCATGTTATCCCACAAATTATTCTCTCATATATCTCAATACATCTTTTTGATTCCTATGTGAATAAATAAATTAAAACTATATGACAAATCCAAATGTTCTTCTTTAACTCTGGATTTGATGGAACACATATCCATGTACCAAATCTCACAATTCCTTCATCATTAATATTGAACATTGAGGAATTACTTTTTTTGATTGTTTCACCATTATTATGAAATCCATACACCATAATTTTTATCATCATTAAACATTTCCTAAAGGTACGATAGAGAGAAAAATTTCAAAATGATTTATGATTGTTCCTTTTTAAGGATTCACATGTCCATATTCAACAAATCTATGAAATTGGATCCTTTTCAATTTTCATCAATGATAGAATCTCGGGGTCCTATCTACTTTAAGCATCTTCCAATTTATTTGGTTTCCCAGGCTATTAATGTATTAAGAAGTCATAGTCTTTTATCAGATCTTACCATCTTCATTGGCTCATTTTCAACGTTTTCTGCATCATTATGTACATGAGGATTTTTCGATCCATATATATTTCACACTTCTCCACAAAGAGGTAATTTAGCATAATTTTAAAAGTGGAGATTACTATTTCCAACTCCAGATCATGTTTTGGTCATTTTTTATCATGAAATTTCACTCGCATTGAAGCATAGGCACTGACTTTGTAATTTTTCATCAACACACATCTCATTCTGTTCTTCAAAGCATCACTGCATACCACAAAAAGTTATCGAACTGTGCATAGTGTTTTTATGGGTGCATTGAAAATCATCCTTTTTAATTAAATGATTCTATCTTCATATTAATCACTCCAAGAAATCTTTAATCCATTCTGAGTTAGCTCGGTAAGAGGGTTTGAAAATCATGAAAAATTTCTCAAAAATCCGGGTTAATATCCAGCTACGCCTAGAAAGCTACTAATATCAGTCAAAGATGTTGGCCTCAACCATCACATAATTGTTTATATCTTGGAGGGATCTACATATAATTCTTTTCTTGTTATGATATGACCCAAGAATGATACTTCATTCAAGTAAAACTCACCCTTGATGTACATTGAATATAGATTCTCCTTTATCAAGGTTTCTAATTCTATGTCTTGATGCTCCTCATGATCCTCCTTGGTTTTGGAGTATATTATAATGTTAGCTATATTGACAACAAAAAAGTTTCTGAGGTAATCTCTAAAGACACTATTCATCATGTCCATGAGGATTTCTGGAGCATTAGTGAGTCCAAAAAGCATTACTATGAATTCATAGTGCTTGTACCTTGTACGAATTGCAGTCTTGGGGATATCCCCCTTGTTCCCCCTTAAATGGTAATATCTAGACCACAAGTCCACCACGGATGAGTATTATGATACATATTTCTTATTGAACAAGTCATCAAATCAGGGACAATGTTACCTTTTCATTAACATGATTTTTTTATGCTCACGATAATCAATGCAAAGGCATATTGACCAATCCTTCTTCTTGACGAAGAGAACTGGTGCACCCTCTGGTGAAGCACTTGGGAATATAAACCATTCATCCAGATTCTCCTATAGTTTATTCTTTATTTCTTCATTCTCTACAACATTTATTCTTTTTTGAGTATTTGATATTGGAATGGACCCATGAATAAGATCAATTGATAATTCAACATCTCTTATAGGAGGAGGAGCATGGAAGTACTCGGGAAACACTTTAGTTATTTCCCTCACAGTAGGAATGTCTTTAAGGATGGGTTATTCCATAGAAACAACAATATATGCAAGATATAAATTCCCATAGGGTAGTAATATCCATGCTTGATATGATGGAACTAAAGAAGATTCATCATCCTCCATGCACTTATACATAATCAAAGGTAGATTCTCAATTTGGAGAGTGATTTCACTCTCACAACAATTTATGTTGGCTTCATATAGGGAAGGATAATCCATGTAATTAATTGCATCAAATTTTACTAGAGCAAGTATGATGTGGTTTTCTGGATAGTTAAATCCATAGTTTGTTACTGGGGATGAGTTAAATTCATGGGAGGCAATAATTTCCCCCTTTGTCATTCTCTCTGACATCATTACTTCCATATTTTTGGTAGTGTTGGGATTGATCTACTAATCATTTGGGTAATAAATGAATGTGTAGAACTAGAATAAAAAATTGTGATATCTATTAATAAAAGAATAATGAGTATACCTATCACCAATTAATTTTTTGGGTTAGATTTGGTGGTAGTGATGGGAAAATGCTCCCCCTTTCTACCTTGGAGGTTGTTGGTTGCCTCCAATAACCATTGTTTTAGGGAACTTATTTAAAAAATTCCCTTTTTCATTATAGTTTAATAAATGAACAATGCATTGAGTGTAGCACAGATTTTGCCTCTCCTCTGTCACAGAAGCTAGTTTTTCTTGTTGGAAGTTAATGGCCATGTGACCTTCCCTTCCACAACTAAAGCATTTCCTCGTCCACCTTAAGAAATATTGGGGGTGATTATTTCTGTACCATTGGAAAGTGGGGTTATAGAATTTCATAGAACCATTGGATTTATCCATCAGACTGCCAGAATTAAAGTCCACTTTCGGCTTCTAATCCACATTATACACATAATATTCACCGATCTCTATTTTGACTTCAAAGGAACATCATACAATTTCGACATTGCTATCGAAGTCACAGATCACAATGACTTTCTGTAAGCTAGGTTTTAGCCAACCAAAGATGCATTCAACCTTACATTCACGGGTAACGACAATGCCGGAGGCATATCTTCCAACCCTTGTGAATTTTTCCTCACACGCTCCGATGGATTCATCGTCTTTTTTTTCTTAGGGAAACGAAGTCCTTTTCCATCTTAAGTTAGTGTGTTTGAGAAAAATATTTATCAAAAATCATTTTCTAAAATTCCTACGATTCCAATGCCTCATTCTCTTCCTCATTCTTTTTATTTTTGATCATTTTCCACCATGGACAGGCTTTACCCTCCATATAATAATAATCCATTTCAGAACATTGAAGTATTGAGAAGATCATTTGAATGGTGTTTATCTATTGTCTTGTGATTGAGGTATCAATGATAGATTAAATTTCACTTTTCCTATAGTCAATTCTATTCAAGATTATTGTATTAATGTTTGTCTTGGCCTTAGTCAAGAGCGAATCTCAGTGATGCTACCTCGTTTCTATGCTCTGAAAAATGGACTTTGTATGGATAAATTCCTCTAGATGAGGCCATCACATCCTTTGTCAACGTATATTTTATTTGTTGAATCGTTATAATTATAATAATAGTTCAATCTCTATTCAATGTCTATATTGGAAAAATTAACAATTAACAATGGGATTTTAAAATCAAAAAACATAAAACCGAAGAACATCATTGATTTTATATATCAATTTTATATAATTGTACTTTTAATTAGATCGAGAATAATTTTCATTAATAATAGTTTGGGTGGTTACAATCTAATTCACATAGGAAACTTCTCGCATGAAATTTCCTTTTTCCAATAGTAAAATATTTTAGGGTAACTCTGCATCATTAGTTCATTGTATTCCAACATTTGTTCTTCAAACATTTGGTTTCTTCTCAACACCATGATGTGAGGCATTGTCTTATTTCATAGAAATTTTTTTCGATGATCTTAGATCCGCACCGACTTCCCATCATAAGAGAGTTCGTTCTCAAATTGTTCCTACTTTGGATTGAGTATATGTTATGGGTTAGGTATTTATTTCCTCAAGAGTGATATATAGAATAAATCATGTACATGAGATTGGTTTGGTGGAAGTCATTGTTTATAGGACTCTTCTCTAATGTGTTTAAGGATCTCAAAAGGGTTGATGTACCTTGGACTAAGTTTTCCCCTATTCCAAAATCTCATCACCCTCTTCCATAGTGATATGCAGTGGAAAAATATATCTCCGACATCAATCTCAAGGCCTCATCGACGATTATCATCAATGTTTTTTTGTTTACTATAAGAATCCTTAATTTTCTGATGGATGGTCAAAACCATCTCCACCATTTCTTCGACCATTTTTAGCCCTATGAATTATTTCACCCCAACATCATCCGGATAAACCGTTGTACTACACCTCTTCCCATAAAGGGATTTATAAGGTTCCATTTGGATTCTTGAGTGAAATTTTTTATTGTAAAAGAACCCAACCAAATGATGATATTGATCCCATCCTCCATTGTTGTCCATTAAGAATTCTCTCAATATGTCCCCAAGTGTTTGGATAGTCCGCTCAGATTGGGCTTCATTTTGAGGATGACAACTCATACTGAGGTTTAGCTCAATATTTAGATTGTGTTGGAGACTATTCCAAAAAATAGATGTGAATCATGGATCTCGATCAGATACAATCAATAGTGGTACTATATGTAGCCTTACCACCTCTCCCATGAATATATTTTCCATTTTATCCAAAGAGAAATCTTCCTAACTTGTACTGAAGTGTGAAGTCACTGAAAGATGATCCACAACAACCCAGATAACATTGTCTCAGTTGGGTTTCATCAGATTATTGGTGAAAACTTCCATGGTTATGTTCTCCCATTTCCATACTAGTATGGGTAATTTTTTCATCATCCCCTTAGAAATCATCCTCCCATCCTTCACTTGCTAACACATCAAGAACATTGATGTATAATCCATGATCTCATTATTCATGTTATCCCACAAATTATTCTCTCATATATCTCAATAACTCTTTTTGTTTCCTATGTGAATAAATAAATTCAAACTATATGACTAATACAAATGTTCTTCTTTAACTCTGGATTTGATGGAACACATAGCCATGTACCAAATCTCAAAATTCCTTCATCATTAATATTGAACATAAGGGACTTACTTTTTTTTGATTGTTTCACCATTATTATGAAATCCATACTCCCTAATTTTTATCATCATTTATCATTTCATAAAGATACGATAGAGAGACAAATTTCAAAATGTTTTATTATTGTGCCTTTTAAGGATTCACAAGTCCGTCTTCAACAAATCTATGAAATTGGATCCTTTTCAATTATCATCAATGATAGAATCACTGGGTCCTATATACTTTGAGAATCATCCAATTTATTTGGTTTCCTAGGATATTAATGTATTAAGTAGTCATAGTCTTTGATCAGATCTTACCATCTTCATTGGCACATGTTCAACTTTTTCTCCATCAATATGTACATGAGGATTTTTTGATCCATATATATTTCACACTTCTCCACAAAGAGGTAATGTAGCATAATTTTAAAAGTGAAGATTACTATTTCCAACTCCAGATCATGTTTTGGTCATTTTCTATCATGAAATTTCACTTGCATTGAAGCATAGGCATTGACTTTGTAATTTTTCATCAACACGCATCTCATTCTGTTCTTCAAAGCATCACTGAATACCACAAAAAGTTATCGAATTGGGCGTAGTGTTTTTATTGGTGCGTTGACAATCCTACATTTCAATTAAATGATTCTATCTTCATATTAATCACTCCAAAATATATTGAATACATTCTGAGTTATCTCGGTAAGAGGGTTTGAAAATCATGAAAAAATTCTCACTAATCAGCGATAATATCTAGATATGCCTAGAAAGCTACTGATACCAGTCAAAGATGTTGGCCTCAACCATCCCTCAATTGTATATATCTTAGAGGTATCCACATATATCCCATTTTTTGTTATTATATGACCCATGAATGATACTTCATTCAAGTAGAACTCACCCTTGATGTACATTGAATATAGATTCTCCTTTATCAAGGTTTCTAATACTATGTCTTGATTCTCCTCATGCTCCTCCTTGGTTCTGGAGTATATTAGAATTTTAGCTATATTGACAACAAAAAAGTTTCTAAGGTAATCTCTAAAGACACTATTCATCATGTCCATGAGGATTTCTGGATCATTAGTGAGTCCAAAAAGCATTACTATGAATTCATAGTTCTTGTACCTTGTACGAAATGCATTCTTGGGGATATCCTCCTTATTCCCCCTTACATGGTAATATCCCGACCACAAGTCCACCACGTATGAGTATTATGTAACATGTTTCTTATTGAACAAGTCATAAAATCAGGGAAAAGGTTACCTTTTCATTAACATGATTTTTTGTGTTCTCACGATAATCAATGTAAAGGCATATTTACCAATAATTCTTCTTGACGAAGAGAACTGGTACACCCTCTGGTGAAGCCCTTGGGAATATAAACCATTCATCCAGATTCTCCTATAGTTGTGTCTTTATCTCTTCATTCTCTACAACATTTATTCTTTTTGGAGTATTTGATATTGGAAAGGACCAGTGAATAAGATCAATTGAGAATTCAACATCTCTTATAGGAGGAGGAGCAGGGAAGTACTCAGGAAACACTTTATTTATTTCCCTCACAGTAGGAATGTCTTCAAGGATGGGTTCTTCCATATAATCAATAATATATGCAAGATATTCATGCCCATATGGTAGTAATATCCATGCTTGATATGATGGAACTAAAGAAGATTCATCATCCTCCTTGCACTTATACATAATCAAAGGTAGATTATCAATTTGGAGAGTTATTTACCTCTCACAACAATTTATATTGGATTCATATAGGGAAGGATAATCCATGTAATTAATTTCATTAAATTTCACTAGAGGGAGTATGATGTGGTTTTCTGGATAGTTAAATCCATATTTTTTTTACTGGGGATGAGTTAAATTCATGGGAGGCAATAATTTCCCCCTTTGTCATTCTCACTGACATCTTTACTTCCATATTTTTGGTTGTGTTGGGATTGATCTACTAATAATTTTGGTAATAAATGAATGTGTAGAACTAGAATAAAAAAAGTATGATATCTATAAATAAAAGAATAATTAGTATACCTATCACCAATTAATTTTTTTGGTCAGATTTGGTGGTAGTGATTTGAAAAAACTCTCCCTTGTTACCTTGGAGGTTGTTTGTTGCCTCCAATAACCATTTTCTTAGGGAACTGATTTAAAAAGATCCATTTTTCATTATAGTTGAATAAATGAGAAATGCATTGAGTGTAGAACAGGTTTTCCTTTCCTCTATCACATAAGCTAGTTTTTCTTTTCGATAGTTAATGGTCAGGTGCCTTTCCCTTCCACAACTAAAGCATTTCCTCGTCCACCTTAAGAAATTTTGGGGGTGCTTATTTCCGTACCATTGGAATGTGGGGTTATAGAATTTCATAGAACCATTGGATTTATCCATCAGACTGCCAGAATTAAAGTCCACTTTCGGCTTCTAATCCCCATTATACAGATAAGATTCACCGATCTCTATTTTGACTTTGAAGGAACATCATACAATATCCTCATTGCTATCGAATTCACAGATCACTATGACTTTATGTAAGCTATGTTTTAGCCAACCAAAGAAGCATTCAACCTTACATTCAGGGGTAATGACAATGTCGAAGGCATATCTTCCAACCCTTGTGAATTTTTCCTCATACGCTCTGATGGATTCATCGTCTTTTTTTTTCAGGGCAACGAAGTCCCTTTCCATCTTAAGTCAGTGTGTGTGAGGAAAATATTTATCAAAAATCATTTTCTAAAAATCCTACGATTCCAATGCCTCATTCACTTCCTCATGCTTTTTATTTTTGATCGTTTTCCACCATTTACATGCTTTACCCTCCATATAATAATAATCCATTTCGGAACATTGAAGGATTGAGAAGATCATTTGAATGGTGTTTATCTATTGTCTCGTAATTGAGGTATCAATGATAGATTAAATTTAGGGGGACTTGGCATCATAAAGCACTCAATTATAGATTGTTATTTTTTAGGGGGTTGTATGATCCTCTTCACTCATGTTTCTATTCAAAATATGAGTTAACTGAGAGTGTGTGATGAAAAAATTTGTGATTTCCACTACCATTGGATTGGGAATCTCATTAGAATAGTCATCACAATGATCATCACATTGTTTTTTAGACCGAGCCCTCCTATTACTGGCCATTATCTAGAATAAAATCCAATTTACGGGTAACACATAAAGGGGAATCCAAATAGAAGAACGGGATAGCTTATAAATTATATTTATTTATTTACTCATGATTTTATAGGCTTCAATCTATGTTATCAATTATCAACTTCCCAACATATATTCTTAGGGGATCTTTTTATTCCCTTAATAATGGTTTATACAACGATTATGATTTTACTAGATAATATAACCTAGGTGTTTGGTAAAAAAACATAGTCAGACCCATTTTCTTGCACCGGTTCCCATTTAACTCTAGCTCAATGCTTTGTTTTTGGGTTTTACCCCTACATACATATGTTCCAAATCCACCTCTACTTGTTTGTATCCAAACTGGGATGTATTTTCCTGACAAACAACTTACTCTATAAATAAAAAAATTAGGGTTGTTTTTATAATACTCAGTCTTTTCTCAAAGGCATTCACTAGTGTTTCTAATAATAATCCAAAAAATAACTAAACATATCCTCTGATATCAACTATAACAACCCTTCTCTTTATTTCACAATTAAACATGATTTTTCGCATAAAAATTCACTTAAGAAAACTATAATGATCAATATTTATAGATTCCTAGGAAATTAGGGATATTTCATGACAACATAAGACATAAAAATACAACATCATTATTGAAAATATCGTTTAGATGACCATTGCATTCCCTCGCACTTTTCATTGATTTTGATGACCTAAGGACATACATGTGAAAGGGTGAGCGATGAAGCCCAATAAGGGAGTAAACATGGAATAACATGATGAATACAATACATTCTAGTAAACAGGAATTTAAATGGGGAATAAGAGAGAAATGAATATAAATTCATGATATAAAATGATTATCTTTACATTGAAATGGGGAAAAACATTTAACATGATATTAGCATAAGCCAATACTCATTGCACATGGAGAATGAGTAAACCCTTATGGAACATGAATTTTCATGATTAAAGCCTCATTTCACATGAATTAACATGATCCAACACTCATTACACATGACGTATCATGATATTATTCTTTTCCCAATTCATTTTAGCTCAATTAAGTTTCTACTTTATAATCATTTCATTTCCTGCATAAGTGTGCCACGTGGATCATACAACATGGATTCATTAAAATGCATAATATAATATATGAATAATAAATATAGAATATATAAATTTATACAATAAATCAAAAAGTACAGGTTAATAAAGTTTAATTCCCTTGATAGAGAAATGGGTATAGTATTTCTTTATAAGATGATTTTGGCGTGGGAAATTTTGTTATAACTTTGGCAGCATAAAGATATCAAATAGAAATCGTAAAATGGGTTGATGAGATGGAAAGGGGAATCCATTAATTTATAAATGAAATTAATAGTAAGGGGTCATGGAAAATAGTATCCCAATAAATTTAATAGAATTTAGATGCATAATATAAAATAATTTCTTTAATGTAAATTAGAAGAGAGAAATTCAGTACAGAATTTAGGCATGGTAACGGGTGTACACGGAAGCAATTAATTAAAGAGAAATAGGTATATAATATTTCAAACATATTTATTTCATTATGAAAGAGGCGATAAACCATACACAAGTATTTTTAATTGGATATACATTTGTATAACAACATAAATAAATTTGGACAAAAATAGGTAAGGATGAAATCCCTAACATGGAAGTGTGATCCCAAAGGTTTGTAAGGGGCTTGAGAGAGGCTTATTGGGAGCATGGGTGCCTTGGTAGGAATGGGGAGAGAGGAGGGTAGATTAAGGGCATAGCTAAATGGTTTTTGAGTGAAGAGAAGTGGAATCATGGGTGGTTTTATATTGGAAAAGAGAGAGAATTCATTATTATTTAGGTTTTGTACACTACACATTAAAGTAATTAAAATCACCAACCATCACATGGTTCATTCACATATATTTTTCTAAATTGTTTTAAAAAATTATTCTATAATGAAAATGGAAAAACTTATTAAAATTTTAGGCTTTCTTATTTTTAGGTGAGTCATATTCTCTGAGAAATCATTTTAAAATGATAAAATGATTTATATGTCTTGGAGGGTCCACTAAGGATTTGTAAAATGAATAAAAAAATCTAAAATCTCATTATTTTAGTGGTAAATCATATATTATATGGAAAACCCTTTCACAATATTTTATTAAATCGCTATTGGGACATTATGATGTCATGTAACACATTTTATATTGATATGTTATTTGTTTTAAAAAATTCACCATTGGATAATTTCTACATCCTGATTCCAAAAATAATATTCATTTTATCTAAATAATATTATAAATATTTACATTTTCACTTATAATATAAGAAATGATATTTTTTGAAAATTCATGTGTTTGGACAAAAATAGTTTTGAAACCACAATAAAAATTACAATTGTATTCATAAAAATTATATGATCATTTATATTATACAAAAATTAATTTAGTAATAATAATATTTTATTAAAATATTATTCAATTACAAAATCCATTAATTCGTCAAAATATATTTCTCAATTAAATATTAATATTAACTAAAAATATTATTTCTTCTTTACAAATAAAATACAATATAACAATGATAAAATTAATGTATCTCCTTCACTATAAAATAATGCACATATTCATAGTGATAGGTTATAATTATGTTGCCCCTAATAAAACCCTCATAATACTTAAGGGTAAGGTTTGTGATGGTGGCAGTCTCTTGGGGCGGCTTGAAAAACATCGCTCGAGTGGTAATCTCTACTAACATCCACTTCACCAGTAGGCAATTCTATTCAAGCATATCATGTAAAAGCTCATCTTGGGCTTCGTCAAGAGAGAAGTCTACTGACTCTACCTTATTTACGAGCTCCGAAAAATGGGCTTCATATGGATCAATTCTTATGGATAAGGCCATCGCATCCTTTGTTTGAGTATATTGGTTTTGTTAAAGACTTATATTTATATTAATTTTGTGATCCTTGTTCAAACAATATATTGGCGATGGTAACAATTCATAATGGTATTTTAAAATACAAAAATATATATCCATGATTTTGCATAAGTTTTATATATCCATTTTACAAAATAGTACATTTAATTACATCAAGAATATTTTTAATTAATAATTATTTGTGTCGTAATTATTATTCCTGCTTTTCCATGTTATCAAATTCTCTTAAATTGGATAATTTTTTGTAATAAGTGTAACATGTAATTATAAGGATATTACTTTTTTATTGTAATTTTTTTGAGAAATTATTTTGCAATAAACACTAACATATACCTTATCTTTTAATTATTTTTTATTATTGTTGTTGTGAATCACTATATTGAAGAGTCTTATTATAATGGTATGGAACCTATTACATCTTGATTATGAATTAACATATTATAATTTTATGGGACATGTATTTCTTTTTATTGCATCAAATCATTATAATAATATGAAACCTATCAAATATCATTATGTAATCGACTTTATGATTGGGTGGTACAAATGAAATTGTAGTATAGCACCATCTTGGTTATTAATTCAATGTTATTTCTACCCTTATATATGATTATATGATGTATTGAAGAATTACGGTTGATCTATGTATAGAGCATATAAATTCCATATACATATACATATCCGAATATAGTTCATTTTGATATATCATTTGGAACTTGTCCCACGTAGCTCATTTTATACTATCATTTGGGGATCATGTTGATCTAGTATTACCTTATAATGATAATATATATATAAATATATATTAATTATTATTTGGTATAGCATGATTCTTATACATCTTGTTTTATGTACATATTAAATTTATTCATATATTAAATCTTAAATGTTATATGTTTAAATTGTTATGGTTTATACAAAAATGCTTGATTTTTTATAAACACCATTGGTGGTGATCTACTAAATATATATCAAACTAGTTCAGGCCACTTATTAGTAATCAGACATAGTTTTTTGAAATAATTAGGCATAGGATAATGCTCCTTGTTATCAATGTTAGATTGATTATAGCATGGGAAAAGGAGATCAATGGATTTATTACGGATTTTGTTGAAATTGTGAGATTGAATTTTGGTTATTTGGATCATTTGGTATACCTATATGTATGTGTTCCTATTCCCATGTCTTATTTTTTATATTTTGTTTAGAGAAAAGAAAAAAAAATATTTATTTATATTGTAATTTATATTTCTCTTATGAAATAATTTTTTATTATCATCTGGATGTTATAATTCTAATATTACTATTCTCATTTATAATGATTCTATTAATACACATTTTTTTCAGAAATGTGTTACACTAGTTTTGGGGGTACAGTATACCCACTAAACCACATTCGACCCTCATAGAAATGTGTTACACTAGTTTTGGGGGTATAGTCTTCCTACTATACTACATTCTACCCTCACTACTAGTTGGTAGCCTCTAATATATTATTATGTTTGGTTGATGCCATGCAACCCAAAGGCTCGAGGAACCGTTTAGTGGATACCGGGTCGGGACCTCACAAATTGGAATCAAACGATTCTTTTCATTCCATAAAATTTTTCAATGGTGTAAAGGATACTTGGGCTTGTGTGAATTCGGTAATGGGTTTGTGTGTGGGAGTATCTAACCCTTTTGAAGGAGAAAACTGAAACAATCATGTATAGGACATGATGTCCTGGTTTATTCCTCTAATAGTTGATTTGATTCCACCATTGGGCAACACACATCATATGTGATGTTCTTTTAATAATGATGCTGGATTATATTTTTTTATGGCCTAGAATGGAATGTAAGTATTGATCATCAAATATTATAATCACCTTATAAAATTTATATGAAATGCATTATTCCATTGATATTTGGTTTCATTGACTGATTCTATGATACTTTTTTTCTGTTCCTGGACTGATAAATATTTTATGAAACTAATGTTTATGTATGAAAGAGTGGATAGAATAATGGGTTGTTAAAGTGGATGGGTCAAACTAAATGGGTTTTCACATATAGATTAATGATGAAACCAAAACTAATAAATTATATCATATTGAGTAGTGTATCGATGATTAAATAACATGAATGATAGATGATTTTGAATTCATGATTGTCTTTTGAAATTTATATCATACATGAACCTTTATAAATTATGAATGATAGTTTGTAAAAAAAATCATCTTTTATTTCATGTTAAATTATCTGATTGAATGTAAAGTTTTGTTTATAGTTATTTGAAGTAAATATTAAAATTTATAAAGAATATACTTATATAAATTTCAAATGGTATTTTAGTTAGTTAGTCGATTATCAAAATGATTGAAATATAATATATTTAATTTAAATACAGTCACTGTTAAATAGAGGTGTCAACAGAAAATTAAAGTGGTATGTCATAAATAACATACAATTGATAGTCTGTTTATTGGGACCCTTATAGTTAAATAATGATGTTAAACTAGACTCAAACATTGTAGTATGATGTTTGGAGTGTCTCTCATGTTCTTCAAGATCATTAATATAACCCAGACCTTGTGCCTTGAGTAGGATGTGGGGCGTGACCCTAATATTTGAAGATTTTAACCTATAAAACACTTTTACATGAATATTAATAATTGTTCAATAATATAAGAGGCATGTAATTTTAATATCTAGAGACATGAAACCATAACATCCTAGAGTGCTCCAGGTGGGTGTTGATGACCATGCTATAGAGGTAGTTATGAATAATCCACCAGTGTCACCTCTAGTAGTGAAAGTTATATAACATCCTATTAACCCTAATAATTGTAATTGTGACAAGTTTTGAGTGTAATTTATGATCCTTATGATGCATATATCGGGAACTCCACAACCCACCCTTTCTATTGGAGAGATTATGTGGGTGTTTCTGCGGCAACATCCACCAATTCTTTTAGGGGATGGTGGAGACCAAGCTAGAGTGTTTTGGATTTGGAGTGTCATATCTTTCATCGAGCACCTTTAGGCACACCCTGAGAGGATAGTGAGACTCTATATGTTAATTATTTGAGGATCTGACAAGACTTGTTTGGTTATTCTTATCTATTATGGTCAGTACTAAGAACTGATTTGTTGAGATTTTAACTCATTCTTTTATGACTAATTTTTCACAAAGACGTCGAGGGCTAATCATCCCATCGATTTCATATACATTTAGTAGTTTTTATCTATATTATGGATTAATTATCTAACTTTATAGATATTCATCACCTTGAAATAATCTATAACTCTAATAATATGGTGAATGTGATACATTTTAAGGATGTACTCAATAATCCTTTTCATTATCAAACAATATTTTTCTGGTTGACTTTATTATTGGATATAGAAAATCATGAACTTATTATAGAACATAACATGGGGGAAGCTATATGTCCATATCAGACTGGATTAGCTTCTTAATCTATTAGTGTATTATTTGGTCACAGAAAATGTTTCTTCGAGACCTCTCATGAGGGATGTACCTGTACAATTTCATGTACTTGTGGTTTTATAGTCTATCATTAATGCGTGATGTAGGGAAATTTTTAACCTCTGTGTAAGAGGGGCCTAGATGTGTGTTGATCATGAGGCATGATGTGTTATTTTTAAGTATTTCTGTAGATTATATAGTTTAGTAGAATGTGTGAGAGGATCATCACAGACTCCAGGTGCTAGAGTGGGATCTATAGCTCCATGTCAGGAAGGTGCTAGAGTAAAACATGTAGGTTATGACAATGAGGTGTTGATGGAAAGGGGATCTACACACCAATTTATCGTTTTTATCATAGAATCTATACTCAAGGTAGTCATGTTTAATCTCAGGGCTGCATAATGAGACATTTTTATATTTTACAACATATTTTGAGGGACAAGAGTTTCAGACCATATCCAATTCAAGGTTTTATTTTGTTCTCATTTACCTTGTTATCTTTATTTTTTGACATATGGGATTCCAATTACATTATATATACTGATATTTTGAAAATCCTTGTGCTTGTAATTCAGTAATTCAATATAGTGATATCCCTTGATACCCATTTTCACATATGTTTTAAGAGTGTCTGTCTGTATAGGTATTTCCTCATTGAGATAGTTTGAATTATATTTCAAATGATGTTATTTATCCTTGAGATGTCTAATTTTGGAAATATTCTCAACATGCATTAATTAGATCTTACTCAGGACGATGTTGAATTTTAGTATCATAGGTTATCATTTTCATCACCAATGGGTGGTTGTTATTTTCATAGGGGTTTATTGGAATTATAGGTCGTTAGACCTGGATCAATGAATTATGGGCAAAGGGATTGAAAACCCAAATTGCTCGCATTTATATGGATAATATGGGTATTTATAGGGAATATTTCACTCATATGGTCCATCTATTAATGGATTTATTTCTTGATGAATTTTATGGTTTAACTCCCAAGTGATGGGTTGAGTAATATATTGAGCTAGTTCCAAGTGTTTCACTACATTCCATTACCCAATATAGAATAGCCACTACTGTCTTTCAAGAGTTCTAAGAAAAGATGAAGGAATTAGAATCTATGCTTTTTATATGGCTTGGTAATTCTCTATGTGGTTCAACAGTTCTTTTTACTAAAAACGCTAATGGAACCCTTAGGTTTGGAATAGATTACAAGAATTCGAATCATATTACACTGAAGAACTGATATTTTTTTTAATAGATGTCCTCTTTGATCAACTAGGGGGAGATTATATTTTCTAAGAGTTAAAAGTGAGTTCTTTCTATCTCTAGGTATGTGTTAGATCATCCACCATACCTTGTACAATGTTTCATAGTAGGTATGGTATTTATCAGTATTTATTTATGTATTTCCATCTCACGAACACGCTGACCATTTTAATAGATTTTCTGATCCAGGTTTTTTACATCTATTTTTGCACTCATTTGTTGTAGTCATTGTGGATGACATCTTGGTGAATTCTCAAACTCCACACGACCATTAAAAAATAATTAATATAATATTTAATACACTAATAAGACCCATATTTACACTAAACATACTAAATTAATCATTTTGGTAAAAAATGTGCACTTATTATTTCACATAATCATAGAGGAAATAGTATCAATTGACATAAACATGGAAAGAGTTGTTCTTGACTGGGAGTAACACAAGATTTTTTAATAAATACTTATATTCTATTGTCTAAATCAATAATACATACAATTTATAATGATATTATTTCACCTAGATGTACCTGTTCTAGACATGACTAAGAAGGGGTTATGTTTTTATAGTCATAAACATATGAGACGTCATTTTATGAGTTGATTTGAAGATTAACTTATACTCTGATCGCAATTCTTCCAGAATAAAGATAATTCTATACATTCTATAGTGATGCATCAGTTATCTTCAAATGATTCTTTATGATGAAGGAATGTGAATTCATCATGTATGGGTCACCATGGTTAAGGCCTTATAATAGGAATTACCTAATACACTATATCAAGTGTGCATCTATAGTTCACACTTTGCATTGTTGGAGTCATTACCTGTTGGGAGATGGGTTTTCCTATTTACATACCAAAAAATCCCCAGTTATATGTTCACACAACGTGACATGAATCTCATGTAAAGAACATGTGTTGAATACCTACAACACATTGATTTATACCTTTCTTATATGCCATGGAGAGGAAATGCTATAGAAAATGATCTGAGCTGAAGGATTCTGAGAGAGGTAGTTTTTAGATGAGTAAGAACGGTAGATTATTGATCTATTTTATGATTTTATATTTGTGGTTCAATACTACCTTTTAAATTCAATACATACTTTGTAATCAGTTAAATCTTTACTTCTAGAGATAGTGTTGTAGTGGACATTGGTGGATACTATGTGTCTATTCCTACGAGAGACTATTTCAAGAGATGACACACCAACATTATTGTTGGTTTATGAGGATGTTTTTTTATATTCATGGATGCTTCTATGTTCGTACATACATTTGGTATAAATTTATGTGATTATGTCGTTCCTTTTTAATGGGTGGTATAACCCAGTCATTCCACGAGCTATCATGACTTATGTTTCCAATACTTGTGTTCAGGGATTGAAATGGAGATAGCCAGTAACAGTACTTAGTGTTCCACATATCAGCATGAGAAGGGAGAACACCAATGTCTAAAGTGTATTATAACAGTTACCAATTTCTATGTGTCAATGGGATGATGCCTTGATAGATTTGTTCAGTAGCCTACCGAGATCCCCTCGAGGAAGTGATGTAGTATGGGTGATCTATTATTGGATAACCAAGGTCTGTCACTTATTAATAATCAGATAGACTGTCTCTGTGTATGATCATGAAAAACCATATATCCATGAGATTTTATGCCAGCACGATGTTCCTCATACTGTTAATTATAATATGGATCCCCATTCCACATCAATGATCTAGCTCGGGGATACATAATTCTTTTTTAATGCATGATAATTTGAGCATAATATTTCATCCTCAGACTGATTTTAGTGATAACATATGGGAAAACTATTAGAAGAAATAATCCATGAATGTTTCCTTGATTTTAGCAGTTCTTGGGAGTAATATATGCCCTAAGTGGAATTAAATTATAATAATATATTTCAATTGAAAACAAATAGGGATTTATGTTGGTCGTTATAAGGTAGGGTATTCCATTCACCTTTATGATGGTTAGAGTTAGGTGAGATAGCAATCAATGGAACTCATCTCATTCAAGAGACATTATAGAAGGTTTAGTTGATTATGAAGTAAAATTATATAGTTTTTTATTGGATTAAATCATTTTTCGACTGTTAATGATCATATAAAAAGATTGAGGTTGAGGATGTGGTATTCTACATGAATCTATATGACTTGGGCATTAACACAAAGGTTGGAAAGGATAGTTTTTTTACTAGTTTTTTAGTTCGTATTTGTTTTTTGAATGGTTTGGTCCCATTTCATATTAGATAGAACATCCTGATAGTTAATAATTTATAGATTTAGTTTTCCATGTCTATCAGTTACATAAATACTATTCAGGCTCATCTCATTTTTATAGACTATTGAGGTGGAACATGATGTTTCTGCTTCTTTATAGGAACACCCGATTTTTATCATTGAAAATTAAATAAAGGATGTGTGAGGAGTTCATTTACATTAGTATGGGTGATATGGAATCACGAATGCATATAGAATATGAAATTTCATTGGAAGGATGATATATGTTCTTATTTTTTGGGGTTATTCTCAAATGATGGTTTACCACCATTGGAAGGGAAACTCATGGATGAGTTTATCTAATGAGGGAAGGATATAAGATACTATCTTTTTTTCCTATGATGTATGATGATTTTAATTTTTTGATACAATCTAATTTTAGTTCTTTCTCGAATAAACCCAAAAACCAATCCTTTGGGATGGTTGGTTTTTCCTTGATGTGAAGGTAGAAAAGTTATAGAGTTTAGATGCATTCCAAATTCAGGATGTGTATTAAATACATTATGTTTATTCAATACATGACATTTTTTTATGTCCATGAAAATTCATGATGTGTAATGGTTTTTCCTAGTAGCTGAAAACCTATGAATTACACAACATGTTAAGCATTTACTGTCACTGTAAATTCTGTGCATGTTATTATGCGGAATAAACACTTTCTTTTTCATGACTCACCTTTCTTCTTTTCATCATCATAAAAGAGATTTTATTTAGGATTCCTTCTAGTACATAAATTTAAGCTTTAACCATGTATCTCTATTTGGACATTGATTCGACTATCGAGTTTTGGGTTGGATAGACACTGTTAAGCTATCTATTCCTTTTTCTTCATTCATCATTCCTCTTCATGTAGGTGTTGTTATTTTTCTGGGATCTCATATGAACTATTTTCAGGGTCTTTATCTATTCATCCATTTTTATGTGAGATATAACTAACCAAATTTCAATACTGGATTAGTATTCTACAACATTTTTAAGGTTGGTGGTATATACCTTTTCCCTTAGGTATTTTTGTTTACATGAAAATCTCCATTGTTCCAGATTCCATACATTCTGATTATAAATTCTAAATTAAATTTTTCTCATTATATTAATTATTATATTTATTTTTGTCTCTCTTGTATCATATAATTATTGTTAGTTGATGAAAACCTCAACCCAAGCCACCTATAAGGCGCGTTTTTATGTCATCTTATTCTCAAACCAACCCTTTGGGTGAATGAGCTCACTATCATTGTAGTTGGTTCCCTTTTTATATTAAAATATATAATGGTAGGAGATTATGCCTCATTTTTCACTTTATTAAATAATATTAAAATTGATAAATCATAAGAATATTTGGATCATAGAATGATATTGACAATAAATTTTACTTGGGCATTTTATTTGAGACACATGATAGTGTATAGACACTAAATATACCATGTATTATTATTATTCTATTTAAATGATGTTGGATAACTCAGTATGGATCTGACTTCGTATAAAGCTATGTAACGAGTTACATATCATTATAGAACAAACATTGTAAAAATTTATGAAACCTACTATGTTTTTGTAGGGATCAAAAACATTATAAATGGATGGAACTTATTAAATTTTGGTATGTAATTGAACTACTATAATGGTGTGGTACCTATTACATTAAACTATGGTTCAGGGTAGATTTTTGATTTGTGGCACCTGTGACTTACATAATGAAATATGTTTTTTGGAGTGAGTATCTTAAGAAGGGGGCGGATTTAGTACCCATCATAAATCTATGTTAGAAATGGGTTTAAATAAAATCCCCCAATTAGTTTATTACAATCCATTTAAAAAATTTTTTATCTATATAATATTTGATCATTTAAAATAATTCTCAAAGATTTATTAGGAAACAATTCAAATAATATATATAATATTATAATAGCCTTATAAATCAAATTTAAAAAATTAAAAACGGATATAAACACTAATTAAGGTTGACTATCAATGAGGTGTGTTTTTTGTTTTTCAAAAATATATAGTTTTACATCATTGAAGTAAAAAAACACAACATAATTGAATACAGGTGGTTCAGTCTCAAGATAAGACATATTCCTCTCTACATGGAAATAACTAACTACCAAGAGGTTTATAAAATATAGTCATTGATCCACAACTTGGATTGGGTATAAAACGGTGTGAAAACTGCCCACGACACACATGGACCACTTCCATTTATATCATAGGAGTAAAAAAGATAACTGGCCACATAGGGACCTCTTACACAGTAATAATGGAAAACATGAGTAAAAAGTATTTCATAATATATCTATGTATATTCACGTTTAATGTGGGATACAGTTTGTGTAGAAATATAGATTATACACACACTCCATTAATTGTAAGCATAAAACAACAAATATTGAAATTAAAATATGTGGATGGTTTGGGTGGATCTGTATGATATGCTTTGCAGGTTGCAACTCAATGAGCTTAATATGAAAATGAGGCTCGAGTCATCTTTGTAAATTTTTTACTAGAATAGAGTTTCATAAAATCATTCTATGATAATTATATGATTTGAATGTTCATTATTCCCCACACTCATAGTAATTTGTAAACACGATGTTTTGTGTAATAACTCCATAGGTTCTTAAAATATGGTTCATATCACATTACTAACTGAAATTCATTCTCTATTATTATGAAAACCATTTTGAGGGAAAAGTTATAAAACATACATGAATTCACCATTTCACCACTTCACCACTTCCCCACTACCCCAATTAAAATAATATAAGTCTTCACAATAAACGACATTCAATCACAATGGATGAACACTCCATTCAATCATTAAAACCAACAAACCATCAATATTGGAGCCGAAATCGTCAAGTGAAGGCCGACGTACCATGAACCTAGAAAAATGAAAATCAGAAGAGCTAGACAAACCACAAAACTGATCTCCTCGCTTTCCCACAGGTGAGATCGTTGACAGAAGCCCAAATCACAAACCCACTGGTGGATTCTATTCGGAGTTCTCCCAACCCTTCAACGACCTGAGATGACCCAAAGGACATCCAAAAAGGGCAATGATGAAACCAGAATGAGGAAGAAAAGGTCGTCTAAATGTCGTACCCTACTCCGTAGATACTGCAGTGCATCCATGAGCCAGTCGACACTCTGCATACAAAAATCAATTCTACCACACCAAAAACCTTAGCGAGCAGCAGATCCACAACTCGAACAATGATTCCTCCGAACCAAAATCAGAAAGACCTTCAAAGAAAGACCGGAAGAGCAGCACACCGAACCACCGACAGAAAACCACCAAAACAGAATCCTTACTATGTCGCACAATATCATCCAAATCATCTGTGGATCTTCGGAAAGTATTAAATCGAATAGAACACCTCATAAACAACATAAAAAATAGAATCACTCTCCACTAAATGCAACCAGAACTAGAATGAATCGGACATTAAGAAATAGAAACACATCACCGAATGGTAGCCACCTGACGGAAAATGGCGTTGTTGTAAGCCATATCTGCATCCCATCACCACTTTCAAGCCTGTACTCAAGGACCACCACAACCTCCCACTACAACCAAAGCCGATGTAGAAATGATTACAAACCCTCAAACCGCAGTAGATGGAACTCACCCACCAAAACATCACCGTTCCAATGTGAAAAACCAAAAAAAAATCAAAAGCATGAGCAAGAAGATTAGCCAACAATCGATGATAATCCCCTAATTGAGGATCCCACAAATCCAACACCGCAGCTGAAAGAGGACTCACCTCATATTTCATGTTCCCATAAGAATTTTAATGCATCTCCATCGAACAATGGAGAAATTATCCTTCATATATATTTGGACATTAAATTCCATAAAATATCTACTTGATATATTTAATTCATAATAAAAATATAATAGTATCAATGAGTCTTTATAATGAATACACAATCTGGTGGTGACTTGATGTAGTGGTGACTCAATTTGGCAGTGACACAGAATCATGTGGTGTCTTAGTATGGTAGTGGAAAACACAATAGTGGTTTTTTGATCAATGAGTTTCTTGATCTTGTAGTGAGAATAACTCTAGTGGAGTCATGATCTGGAAGTGAGACACAATTTAAGAGTGTATTTATCTAGAGGTGACTCGACTATGCAGTAGTTGAATTTCAAGCTTTTCCAATGTTCATTGATGGTTATGAATTCACTCTGACATTGAGTATTCCTCTGGCAGTGATGCATTCCTTAAATTGTCCAAAAGAAATTCTTTTGCTGACAGGTTTAAATGGTTATTGTTTTAATTACATATTCATTTTTCATTGCATGTGTGAGAAATTTTCTACCGGTGGCTCATACATTGTAATATTTCCACCAATCAATCTAACATGATAAAATTCTTTCAAAAAACATAAAACTTATTATTTATCATAATAATCATAATATTTTGATCATTAATACAAGGGTTCCAACAACCACAATAAAGGTTCCAACAATCTACCAAATTTTCAAAATCACAAATCAAGGCACATTACTGTAAAATAAAGATAGTGTAATAAAGGAATAAACCATGAAAATCATATAATTTTGTAAAATCTAGAAACAATGTCATCAGTAATAGAAATCATTGTGGTATCAATGAAATTTAAACAGTGGGTAAAAGAAATAAATAATACTCTTAGCTATATTAAAGGGATTGAGAGAGTTTCCATATAATATTTATCTTCCAGTTGGGATTATCAAAAAGTATATAATTAAATATGAAATTCATAGAAAAATGTAATATGAACAAAATAATTTTCTTTAAACCCCAACAGTTGTTTATCCATAAAAGGTTAATTTTTTTACATAAAATCATTATAAACATCCCTATAAAAGAATAATGTATATGATCAAGGATTAATCTCAGCTAGTTTAGAAGTAATCAAAGGGGACGTTCCCTTATCATTTCCAAGGTAGATTTTATAGCAACTGAGTATATAATTTTTATAGGAACTGCTTGATGAAGCTCATATTTTCATAAATTTTATTATTTAATTAAACATTTTTAAACCCACCATAGTGTTATTTAGTAATTCCCCGACCCCAGTTACCTAGAGTCGGTGCATTTTTACGTAACATTGGCATGATCACAAAAGATCAAGTCTCGAAATACTGATTAGTTTAGTAGCCTTAGAAATACTAGATACATTCATAAATATTACATTACATCATAAAGTGAAAAACTACAATAACATGGTCTCCATAGTCCACACTCATATAACCATCTGACTATCCCTGCAGGTCATTCATAAAATACTTCTTCACATCTTGGAAAATTAAAACATTGAAAGGGGTGAGCTCATATGCTCAGTGAGGATAACAATATAGCGGAAACTTTGATAAATAAACTTAAACATTTATGGAAATGTATAATTGAAACAAAAGCCTTTTAAACTTTAACTTTAGCATAATATGGAAAAATAAAATGAAATAATTCCATTTACTTATTCACATAGATATTATAATAGTCGAATAATCACATGCAATATCAATAACCAATTTCTTAATAATGGAATGCATAATTCCACTCTATCATAACCACGTATCCAAGGCCTTGTGCCAAGACTACAAATAATATTTTTTCAAGGCCTCATGCCAAGCCACTAGTTTGTCTCATGAGATGTATCGATGCATCGAAGAGCTATAGCGGGCTCCACACGTCACTTATTATGTCCAATTCATTCTTTATATGAAAAGGTTTAAACATATCATAAACCATAAAATAATCATATCACATAAAACATGCATAAAGGAAACATAACATTTCTACATTTCAATCACAAGATATCAATACAACACATTGATATATTAAAACCATTTTCAGTAAAAAAAAATAAAAGAAAAGTAAAACTTGGTATTTATTTTTCATTTAAATAATTTTATGGTTTGTAGAGGAAGCCGAAACTCAACTAATGGTCACGGAGGCATAGAAGTCGATGTTGCTACATACGTACGACAAAATAGCATCCTCTTTTGTCATTTACTAAAATGATTCTTATATAAAATATTCCTTTTGAATAAACATAAAGGTCAAAGGGGTTTATACACCATATAAAAGAAAATTGTGTATAATAAAAATATGCCTCAATGAATGAAGATTGAGACGAAGTCCCTTACCTCGTGTCCGACATGACTCGATCGTTCTTTAACCTCATGAATAATAAACTAGAGTTAATTTCTACTTTCTTAAGAACCTATTTAAACTTCATTATTCATTTTATATCACTTATTACCATGTTATGAACAATATGTAATTATTTAAGTTAATAACGGTTGTTTTGTCGATCATTGGTACATCAGTCAAAAATAAACATCTTATAATTACAAGTTGATAATGTAGTAAAATATCCATTATATCCGGAATTATATTCATGATGTAGATATCATATATATAATATATATCCATTATATATATTCATTTATAATATTACATAACATTTAGAGGTAAGAAATGAAATGCACCATTCATGGAGATGTTAAGTTGTACGTACGCTTGAACGCTACTTTCATTTCTATTACGTATTTAATGGAATGATATAATAAGGTATATTATAATTCCAGTATAATATTATATATAATATCATTTACTCCATCCGTTATACGTCCCACATATGGCATTAATGATTCAAATCTCATTGAGGGGGCGGTAGACCGCTCTTCCTAAAATGAAATTATTGTGTTTACCCATAAGGGAAATCATAAAGGTATCCCATAAATGAAAAATAAATATATAGAAATAGTGTCATCATAATGGACACCTTGATAGGTGTTAGAAGAAGATTGAACAGTCATCGTTTCGTGAGGTAGTAATTCGCCAACAACAGAAACAGTATGTTCTTTACCCATTCGACGAAGGTGTGTGTAAGTGTAAATTAAATACTTCTCATAAAAACAACCTAGTATATTTAATATCCATGTGTTGTTAAAAAATAATGGAATAAAAAGTTTTTAAGGGGTTGGTGAATAAAAATAATACAAAAGAACAAAAGAGAACACATTACCTTAAAATCAGGTAACTCTTTTTTATTTGTGCCAAATGCTTCCTTGGGATGGATTCTGCCCAAAGTGAAGCATATAGGAGTAAGAGAGGGAATTTTAGAGAGTATTTGGGAATATTTTGGCCAAGAAAAATGGATTTTATGGTGTGAACAAGGTTGTTGAGGTGGGGGACTTTTATAAGAGGAGTGGAGGGGCACTCTTGGAAAGTCATAAAATGTTACTTTATTATATAATGAGTTTTGGATTTTAGAGGTCCAAAAATTATATATTTCGAGGATAAGGTGATATGGGTTAGAAATATACTCATCCAATAGGTTTTTGACAAGTTTAAGTCTTAGATTCGACATTATCTTTTCATTTTATTTAAATTGTTAATTAATGAGGTAATCGCTGCCTCATCATGGTGTCAAACAAAATTTAAACTATTTAATGTCTAAAAATTATAAAAAAACTACTATGATGTTGGAAATATTTATATATTTCCATTGACTATTTATAGTCATAAATATGAATTTCATAACCCCGTTTAAAGATTGTTTTAGTAAAACAATACATGTTCATGACATTTTTATTTTAACTTTAAATAAAATGTTATTAATGTCATTTTTGTACCCAACTGGATCGATGGGGTACCCAAGTTGACCCATGGATTTTATTGGTCGTCCAAGACTCATTTAATAAGGGTAGAAAAAATTTAAAGGTAATTTCATATTATTATATCATTATATTTACCTTAAATTACACTAATTACCTTTAATCGCGATTAACAAAACTGAAATGTTACTATTCACCAAAAAAATTCTTTTATTCCCATTGAACCAAATCTTACTTCCTAATGAAACCCATGTATGTAGGATTTTTGAAAATAAAATCACTGAAGTGTTAATGTATCATTTAAATGAAAAATTAGTTTTTTATCTACCACTTAGTGGTCTCACTATTCATCAAAAATTGATGTTTTTCAGAAAAATACAAACAAATCACCCAAAGTTATATCTGATATTCCGAATTCAAAAAGGATTTCTATTTTAAAAAATTCCAAACAATATAATTTGCATTAATTAATTTTTTAATTAATTTCCATTGTCAAAACAAATAGTGTGTTTTTAAGAAACAATATCAATCAAAAGATTGACAATTGTTTATGTCCAATTTCAAAGTGAAATTAATTATAGTGACCACCATTGAATAAAATGGTAAAAATATATTCTAATTATAAATTTAAACCATTAAATAATATAATTTATCACTATAAATTATTTTTATTAAAAAATATGTTTTTAAGTATTTTTCACTATTCATAAAAAATTGGAATTTCTCAAAAAAATGCCAAAAATTAAACATAGGCTAATTTTGATATTATGAATCCAAAAATGAAGTCCATTTTGAAATATAAAATTTATATAATTTCAAAAAGTAGGTATTACTATTCATAATGGTTACTTTAATTGTTAGTGGTGTGTTAGAATCTCAAACTTGCATACAATGCAAGCTATTGCATTATTGAAAGAAAAGCGTACCATGGAAGTTTCGGGTGTTACATTATAACCTCCTTAAATTAATTGCATCCTCGCAATTTGAAATTGTTCTTTGAAAATAAATGGTTGAAAGTAGAAAATACCTTAGTGGAAAACCCACATAAAAAATAGGGTTAATAAAAATATAACTTTAAAAGAAAGAAAGAGAAGTAAAAAGGTCACCTATGATAGCCCATACTAGGATTCTATGAAAACATGGATATGGAAGAGAAACAAACCATCAAGGTCTGATGGAGAGTTGTAGAAAATAAGATTAAGAGAAAGTAAGATACAAGAAAATCACAAACTTGTGACTGGTTAAACGGTCATTGATTCCCCATTTGGAAAAGTTAACCGAAAACGTTTTTGTTTTAAGATACCTTCAATAAAGATGAGTAATTTATTTATGAGATTTATTAAGAACGTAAGGAAATATACTTACTTGTCTTGTTGACTTTCGTTCTTTAATAAAATTTTACCACAAACCCATGTTTCACTCTAAAAGGTAATAGAACTCTAAAATATTCAATTTATCCTAATAGTATATGGTTCCAAATATTAACACATACCATTTAGATTAGGAAAACTATTTTTTAATAACCAGGTACTTTCGGTAGGGTAGTGGTGGGTGATAAAGGTCTGTCGCACTATGGTTGTGGGTTCGATTCTTGCTGCTTTGTCCGACACAACGAGTTATCCTCCAACCTATAGGTTGTCTTTTTCCTAAAATAATAGTATTATAATATTCCAAAAATAATATTCAGAAATTTTTTAACCTTAAACAATACTATCCAAAGTTCAACTTAATCCATTCCAACCTTTATATTTATCCAAAATACCTATGTCCAGACTTTCTCTAAAAGTTCTCATAATTCCAAAATCAATTCATCAGATTCCCCAAACAAAATAAAGTTTCTCTTATTGTCATATACTAAAAATGTGGTTACCTTCATCGTATTAAAACCTTAATGGGAACAAAAAATACTACAGTATAATCATTATATATATAAAATTATTCTTATAACCAGAATATAATCCTTAAGTCCAAAAGAACCAATACATTAATTATTCCACTTCAACTGTAGTAACATCATAAGATTGGCCTTTATCCCTTCACCTTTTCTGAGGTAAGTTTCCCTGATTCTTAGGACATTCATTTGCATAATGCCCCATTTCCCTACAATTTTAGCATTCAACATTGATAGCCTCTTTATTTCCCTTAAAATCACGAGCCTGGTGACCTTTTTCTCCACATTTATAACAAACTCCAATTCCTTTTAGGAAAGTACCAGGGTGATTCTTCCCACAATTATCGCATTTTGGAAAATCCTTCTTTCCCTTTTTCCCTTTATCTGTCTCTTGTTCCACCGTTCTCTTCTTCTCTTGATTTACTTTATTGTCATAAGATTTAGTGAATTCCTTTTCTGTCTTGATAGAACACAAGACTATATCATCATACGTTGAGAAAGATTATGATACTAAAGCTCGGTGGAGAAATCGTTTAACCAATGAAAGAAACAATCAATCTTTCTTCTTGGGTTACGTATATAATTTGATGTATGCCTCGCTAGCCTTTTAATGTTTTCCTTATACATTGCAACATTCTCATCCTCCTTTTTCCTCAGACTCAGAAATCTCCTTTCCATATCTGCTCGATGGTCACGAGGGAAGTATTTTTATAAGAAAATCTCTTTGAACTCCCTCCATTCCATATTTGATACTTCATAATCATCCTTTGTGTTTTTTATCAATGACCACCATTGATCAGTATCTCCAGTGAGGCGGTAAACTACCATGACAACCTTTTCCCTCTCACTACTCCCCAAGGCATGGAATATTTTCATTGAGGAATTTATCCATTGCTCAGATACTAATGGATTTGTACTCCCGTTGAATGTTAGTGGTTGTTGCCTCATGAAGCAGTCTAACATTGATCCTCTACATTGCGGATCATGGTGGTCCATACCAGTAAGGTTATTATTCAAAACCTGAGTGATTTGTCCCAGTATGGTGATTAGGTGATCATCACTAGTTGCATCACCCGCTCCACTATAATTATCTTGAGCAGGAGGGAAATCCCTACATGGAGTGCGTGCATTGATATGATTTCCATTCCTTCTACTAGGCACCATTTCTAAAAAAATGGCATAAACTAGATCAGTTTATGAATCAAAATACATAATAACAAACATGAAAAACAATTAACATAAATTGAACTATTTATAGATATAATCCATAATGGTAAAAAAGTTTTCTTTGAGAAATTATATACTCATTAACCCTTGATAGTGGTTTGTAAAGAAAATGAGAATTATCCTAATCATATCCCCTGGGAGTGTCGTAACCAAGAGTGCAGCAAGGCCCGTTGTCGTGCACCAATTCACGTTCGAGTCTAGCTCAAAGTGGTGTTTTCTAGTTTTACCCCTAGGTACATCTGTTCCAGATCCGCCTCTACCTACTCGTATCCAAACATGGATTTATTGCACGGAAAACTCACAAAATCTCAATAATACCAAAATTTATGGAAGATCTTCTATACTACTCCTAAATGTCTATCTTAGGGCTATGTGCTCTTATCAAAGTTTATCTAAATTTAGCTTCCAAGGTTAGTACTAAAAATCCCCTGATACCAACTGTAACTCCCCGAACACAGTTACCTAGAGTCTGTGAATTATTACGTAACATTTTCATGATCACAAAAGGTCAAGTCTTGAAAGACCAATTAGTTTAGTTGCCATGGAATCACCAGATACATTCATAAATGTTACATTAAATCATAATGTGAAAAACTACAGTAACATGGTCCCCATATTCCATACTCATATCCCCTTCTGACTATCCCTTCAGGTCATTCATAAAATACTTCTTCCCATCCTGGAAAATTTAAAACATTGAAAGTGGTGAGCTCATATGCTCAGTAAGGATAACAATATAGGTGAATCTTTCATAAATAAACATACACATTTAAGGCAATGTATGACTGAAAAAAGCCTTTTAAACATGAAATTCAGCATAATATGGAAAATTGAAATGAAATAATTACATTTAATTATTCACATGGATATTCTACTAGTCGAATAATCACATGCAATATCAATAACCACTTTCATAATGATGGAATGCATAATTCCAGACTATCATAACCTCGTATCCAAGGCCTCATGTAAAGACTACAAATAAGATTTTGTCAATTCCTTGTGCCAAGACACTAGTTTGTCTCATGAGACTTACCGATGCATCGAGGAGCTATATCGGGCTCCACCCATCACTTATTATGTCCAATGCATTCCTTATATGAAAAGGATTAAACATATCCAAAACCATAAACTAATCGTATCACATAAAACATGCATAAAGAAAATATAACATTTCCACATTTCAATCAAAAGATATCAATAGAACACATTGATATAATAAAACCATTTTCATTACCAAAATAAAATAAAAGTAAAACTTGGTATTTATTTTTCATTTAAAAAAGTTATGGCTTGTAGAGGAAGTCGAAACTCAAATAATGGTCACGGCGGCAGAGAAGTCGTTGTCACTGCATACGTACGACAAAAAACCATTCCCTTGTGTCATTTAGTAAAATGCTTCATATATAAAATATTCCTTTTGAATAAATGTAAATGTCATAGGGGTTTATGCACCGCATAAAAGAATTTTGAGTATAAAACAAAATATGCCTCAATGGAAGGAGATTGAGACGAACTCCCTTACCTCGTGTCCGACTTGACTCGATCGTTCTTTAACCTCCTGAATAATAAAATAGAGTTAATTTATAATGTATTAAGAACCTTTTTCATGTTCATTATTCCTCTTATATCACTTATTACCATGTTATGAACATTATGTAATTATTTAAGTTAATAACGGTCGTTTTGTCGATCATTGGTACTTGAGTCAAAAATAAACTGCTTATAATTACAAGTTGTTAATGTGGTAAAATATTTATTATATTCATAATTATATTCATGCTGTAGATATCATATATATTCTATATATCTATTATATAAATGAATTTATAATATTACAAAACATTTAAAGGTAAGAAATGAAATGCACCGTTCATGGAGACGGTAAGCCGTACGTACGCATGAACGCTACTTTCATTTATATTTCTTATTTAATGAAATGAAATCATAATTATATAAAGGTATATTATAATTCCTGTATAATATCATATATAATATCATTTACTCCATCCTTTATATGTTCCACATATGGCATTAACGATTCAAATCACTTTGAGGGGTTGGTAGTCCGCACTTCCTAAAGTGAAATTATCCCGTTTACCCATAAGGAAATCATAAAGGTATTAAATAAATGAAAATACATATATATAAATAGTGTCATCATAATGGACACCATCAGTGGTGTTAAATGAATAATGAACAGTCATCGTTTTGTGAGGCAGTAATTCGCCACCCACAGAAACAGTATGTTCTTTAACCATTCGACGAAGGTGTGTGTAAGTGTAAATTAAATCCTTCTCATAAAAACATCCTAGTATATTGAATATACTGGTGTTGTTACAAAAGAACGTAATAAAAAGTGTTTAAGGGGTTGGAGAAGCAAAATAATACAAAAGAACATAACAGAATACATTACTTTAAAATCAGGTAACACTTTTTGATTTGACCCAAAGGATTCCTTGAGATGACTTAATCCCAATATGAGGCTTCGAGGAGTAAGAGAGGGAAGTTGAGAGAGTATTTGGACAGAGTTTGGCCGAGCCAAATGGCTTTGATGTTGTGAATAAGGTGGTATATGTGGGGGTCTTTTATAAGAGGATAGGAGGGGCAATATTGGAATGTCATGAAATGTTACATTATTATATAATGAGATTAGGATTTTGGAGGTCCCACAATAATATATTTCTAGTATAAGTTGATAAGGGTTATAAATATACTCATCCAATATGTTTTTGACAAGTGTAAGTGTTGGATTTTACATTATCTTTTCATTTTAATAAATCATTAATTAATGAGGTAATCGCTGCATCATCATGGTGACATAAAAATTTTAAACTATTTAATGTATAAAAATTATAAAACAAATACTATGATGTGGGAAATATTTTTATCTTTACAATGAATTTTTATAGTCAAAAATATGACTTGTATAACTCCATGTAAAAAATGTTTTAGTAAAACAATACATGTTTCTGACATTTTTATTTTAACATTAAATAAAATGTTATAAATGTCATTTTCTTACCCAAGTGGCTCCCTGGGGTCCCCAAGTTTACCCATGGATTGTCTTTGTCGGCCATGACTCATCCAGTAAGGGTAGGACAAGTGTAAAGGTAATTTCATATTAATATATAATTATATTTACCATAAATTACACTAATTAACTTTAATCTCGATTAATAAAACATAAAAATTACTATTCACCAAAAAATTATTTTAATCCCATTGAACCACATTTCACTTCCTAATGAAACCCATGTATGTATGATTTTGGAAAATCAAATCATAGATGTGGTAAAGATTCATTTAAACAAAAAATAAGTTTTTTAACTACCACTTAGTGGTTTCACTGTTTATCAAAAATAAAAGTTTTTCAGAAAATACCAAAAATCCACCCTAAGCTATATTTGATATTCTGAATTCAAAAATGATGTCTATTTTTACAAAATTCCAAACATATAAGTTCCTTTAATGAATTTAATAATTAATTCTTGTTGTTAAAACAAATAGAGTGTCTTTAAGAAACAATATCAATCCAAAGATTGACAATTGTTTATGTCCAATTTCAAAGTGAAATTAATTCTAATGACCACCATTGGATAAAATGGTAAAAATATATTCTAATTATATTTTAAAACCACTAAATAATAAAATTTATCACTATAAATTGTTTTTATTAAAAAAGTTTTTTTAAGTATTTTTCACTATTCATTGAAAATTTGAAGTTCTCATAAAAATAAAAAAAACTCAAAATATGCTAATTTTGATATTCTGAATCAAAAAATGAAGTCCATTTTCAAATATTAAATTTATATAATTTCAAAAGGTGGGATTTATTATTCATAACAACTACTTTAATTGGTCGCGGTATGATAGAATCTCGAACTTGCGTACAATGCAAGCTATTGCATTATTGAATGAAAAGTGTATCGTGGAAGTTTGGGGTGTTACATATTTAATTCGAATTTATCACATATTTATGTTTTGTATGTCTTTTGAGATTAAATTAAATAAATCCCCAATTATATATTTTTAACATATTGTTTTTCCCTTGGTATTTCAATCATATTATCTTCAATTTTAATTCAAATGTTGTGATTTATATTTTTTAAATCCTTAATTTGTGGGATAAATTTCTGTTAATTGGACCAGATCACAATTCACATATCTAAGGACACAAATAAATCATTCTTTTGGAATATTTTTCTAGACAACATTTTTCATCCCACTTCTCTAATGGATCCATAAATCCAGATTTTTTTGTCTAAATCTATTGATTATACTGGGATACAAAAGTAGACATAGAGACTCGATTCCGTATTAAATTTAAATATAATAATTCATTCATTAATAATTTCATTGAATGAGTCAAACATGATGATAAATTATGAAACAATCAGAAAGAATGTTGTGTTCGATAATTAAATAATAACTAGCTAATTATGTTTCAAAATGATCTGAAAATTTTAGGGTCAACATAAAATTTAATTTGGAAAAACTCTAAAGAAGACTTCAGATGAAGAATCAGAAATTTTTTTAGAGGCTACATGAGATGTAACTCAAGTACATTTCGTGTACTGGTTGATGAGTAGAAATAATTGTGTTCGAAAGAGATGTAGCAGAGAAAAAAACAGATCTAATGTACACAAAATGTACAACAAGTACATGTCGTAACAACATCAGGATGATGAATAATAAATGTGATTTTGCAATCTTCCTATAGGATTTTACCTATAAATTAATCCTTCATAAGTCCTTGCAAATCATTCTATTGTGGAGAAACTTGGGGATATTATTCGTTGGCCTCTTTAGTATTTTTGTAGAATTTTTTTTTTATTTTGTAATATAATTTTACTTGTAATATATTATTCATCCTCTTCATTCATCTCCTTCTATAATTTTTGTTACTTTATATGTTCTCCCACCATTGTTCCCTTATCAACTCCAAAAAATTGATAACTAACCCAAACACTAGTTCAACGGAGGTAAGGGTGCTTTGAATGAGTTCTATTTGAATTAATTTCAAATATCATTTTTTAATTATATGAATTTTGGTTGTGGTTAAATTGAATATTGTGTGCGGTCACCCCATTTTCACTATCATCCAAATTCTTCATTCATTTATCAATCATCCTTCCCTTCACAATAAATGTCATACTTATATTGGAGGCTTGGTTAGTGATGGTCCGCAAAGAGGTCTCCTAGAAGATGTTCGGAAGAGAATTTCCCCATATGAAGATTTCTTAGTTTGGGTTAATCACAATTTAAATAATACGTTAAGGTGTAATAGATAATGATAACTTCATTGAAATGAGTATTTAGAATTCTTTTAAAAAACGATTCCAACACCATGACCCACAAATAACAAGTTCTTTCATTTCATCTTATGAATTAACTTTATATTTTCATTGAATTATTATTATTATTATTATTATTATTTCAGGCATTTTTTCAAATCCCCCCATATATATTATATAATATGGTTTTATTAAATAGTGGTAATAGAAAAGTAGTGTGTTGTGAGCGGCCTCCTTGTGATCGACCCAAGTGTGTGCCACTATGGTAAATTATTATGAAAAATAAGAAATTAATTGAATAGAGGATCATTACATAACTACCGGTATAAAATTGGCACCATTTCAATGGAATAGAAGTGCTTACACATGATGTTTTTTCATAAAAACACAAAAAATAAAAAAATAAAAAAATAGAAAAAGAGCATCGTTTCGTATCTTTCATTTTTTCAACCAATATGGATTTTTATTAAAATTTTTATAATTATTGGAATATGGATTACTATTATGGTGATAAATGTAGGGAAGACACCTTGAAGATAGAAATTCATGGAAATTCCCAATAATTGGAAGAAAATGCATTGATAATTCAAGAGAATTCTAAACTGCTGGAATAATCCAGCAAGATGATGATATCACTAGATTCCCAAGTTGAGGATGTTAATGTCTTTTGGATGGAATGAAAACAAAGATAAGCTCAGGAAAATAAAAATCCTGTTCCACATACCTTGGAAGATGAAATTGGTGAGGTTGAAGAAAGAATTGATGATCCATTTCCATCTTTACGAAATTCATTCCCAACTGCTCTGCATGAGGAAAAGGTATATGAAGATGAAATTTCATGAGGGAGTATCAATTTTTGGGAAATCATTTCATTAAAATTTCATTAATTCTGAATATCTATTTCATATCCATTATTCTAACTTTTTAGATTAAGAACAACTACTGGAGGCTCTAGATGAAGAAGTAGAAGAAGGTTCTCATGTTGAGGAGGGAATGAAGGTGTTAGTCGGGTTACACACTAGTGTAAATGTGGAGAGAATAAAGGTGTCAAATAGAGCGGGAAAATCAAATCCTGGGGGACATACATTGTGCATCTATTTATTACTTTGGAGGTTATAGGGATAGTCATTTGGGATTGGATGAGTTCCATTAATTTTTTTACCAATCATCGATCTGAATATATTATATTGAGGAGCTATATGGTCAGCCTTATTAGACCCCCCTATGTTAGGCTGAGGTGCGTGATAACTTACTTTTGGGGTCGATCCCTGTGAAATAGGATTATGAGAATGACATGATGATCAAGAAGTGGTTATTGACAACCCAGATTCTTCAAAATTGTTATTTTGATCAGAGGTGTTGAGAATAATAATTTTATTTGTGTTATTGTGTTTTCTTGAAAGTGGCCCCTTGTCTAGGTCATCATCGTTTGGGAAAGCAGGGAAAGATAACACCAAGATATTTCAGGCCATTTCAAATTTCTGAGTGTATTAGTAATATGTAAAACATGTTATATTTTCCTTTTAGTTGAAATCTATTAAATATGTATTCCATGTCCCCCAACTAATGATGTATAATCTATTTCAGTCCCATGTGTTGAATTGGGAAAAGTTGCAGGTATACCCTGATTTATCAGTGTTTGAGAATATGGTGAGAATAGTTGATTCCCAAGAGAAGGTGCTTCAAGGAAAGTCTATTCCACTGGTTTGGGCCCATTTGTTGCGTGGGATCTATGTCCAAAAAATATTGGATAGGATATCATGGGTTTATAATGTGTAACCACTCTTATTTTCCAATCATGCATTGGCATGGCGTTCTGGGTCAGAAAGTCATTCATAGTGGGTATAATTATAACATCATTCCATTAATTTAATGAATTTTTATCTTATATTATTTAGTATCATCACCCATTAGGTTTACCCATAATACCTCTAGAAATTGGATAAAAAGTACATTATTTGGGCTTGATAGAATAGCCCACATTGATTCTATGAACGGTTTAAAAAACCGTGTAGAAAAACTGTGCAAAACCTCTAGGTCATCAAAAAATGTTTTATATTTCCATATTTTCCCTTTCTAGAATATCCCTAGTGCACCCATTTATTCCAAATTTCTTTCGTTATAGTCATGGAAGGCTTCAAAGTTCCCTCAAACTCACCGATAAGCCATTTTGAATGTTGTTTTGGTGGAGAATAATTCAAGGAATCTCAGGTTAGTGATTTTACTTCCTTCATCCTTCCATTTCCTTAAGATTTCTTCCATTATAAATGATGTTCCAAATTTTTCATAGCTAGGGATTCATACATAGTGTTTCATTTTGGGATTCTCTGCCCAATCTGAGGCTTGAGGTTTATTTTCAATCCCTTGTGGTGCGGCGATGGTGGTGTAGTTTAAGTAGCACAAAACGATTTGAGTTTTTTCAAACATATGGTAGGTGATCCCAAGTGTATAAATTATATAATGAGTTATATTTTCTAGATTTATAATAGTATCATCTTTTTATTTCATTTTTATTAGAGTGGAAACTATTTTTGGTATCATGTGTTAAGATATTTAGTTTTATGTTCTGTTTCTATGTGAAAATGGTTGTTTTTAATGTGCATTCTAGGATGTACCAATTGAGGTAGTTTTATAATTATGGAGCGGTTTTAATAAAATGTTTTACGAATTAAAAATCTATTTTGGTGTAATATTGGTATTCATTTGGTTTTAAAGGGGATTTGTAAATGGATTTTATGTGCAATTTTTATTATACTTTCTAAAAAAATTTTATGGAGGTTCTAAGTGCTTTATTGATGTATATTAATGGTGAAAGACAGTATAGATTATTTTTATAGTTTGTTTGACCTAAATTGATGTTTTTATTTGTAAATGGAATTTTTTTTGCATATTGAACTTGTTTGAGAACAAAGGCGGAAACCTAGGTATCTAGGTTGGAATATGTGTACTAGTATGGTAGTGACTTGGAGTGGTTTCGTCCCTCTATCACATAGAAAATTTGATGTTGAAAATACTAAAAATATATAATGATGATGATTAGGGACCACTATGTTTTGGTAATGTTCCATACAATTTTCTTGTGCATGAGAATATATATTTTTTTATGGTTACTTTTTCACATAGATATGAGGTACTTGGGGCCAACATCTATCTTGTGCTTAGGGGTGTACCAATGACTAGTGTGTGTTGACTATTTGGTATATACCATTGGATAATGGTGTGTTTTAATGGATAATTTTGTATCTTAAATGCTTTATTTAAATTTATACACTCTTTATGGTTAACCCTTTAAATCCATTTTCATTTAAAAGGTGCATCTTTTGAATTTTTTCTAGAATTTCTAGTTTAACAAAAACTTGCAAGATTTTTATCTTATAATGACTATCATATAGAATATTTTGGGCGGTATCCTACTAGTATTATTATCACATACTACATAATAATTTGGGGAATTTATTCTTTATTATGTTTGACACTAGTAAATGAAAGGCCATCGGAGAGTTAGGTCATTGTTTTTAGTTTCCTTCCAGGGTGCAGTGTAGTAGAGGTGACTCGTAGGTGATCACCCCTTGTTTTGTGGTGTTCCTTGGGCTGTTTGTTTCTACTAATGTTTTAGATACAAGCCTCTTGTTTCATGATTGAAATCTATTAGTCAGATATAACTTTTATTCATGGCTTTTTTGGCACAAATTTTTCATATTTCGATTATTCTTTATTATTGGTTGTTTTATGTATCCTAACTCAGGTAAATCATTCCCAAACCATTGTTTATGATACTAGGGAACATTTTCCAGACCATGGGGAGAGGTAATACCCTTTGGGCCATTACAAGGGGTTGTTATAGTTCTGGTTTTGATGGAGACCATATTTTGTCCATGAAAAGGTGGATAAATATATAAAATAAAAATGATCATTGGAGAATATTTCCTCTTCTCCTAGTAACCTCTATATATTTATAGAAAACTCCTTCCAGGATGGAATCATGCCTAAAAATGAGGCTTCTAGGATGAGTAGGGATATTTTTTCAACTGATTTGTGTAGGTATTTTCTAATTGAAAATGGTTTTAATGTTTGAAGATGAGAAGTGATGGGGTGGCCTTTTAAAATTGAGGATAATGGCAGATTATTGATTTTCGAATAGAAAAAGTTAAACTTGTGTTTTTTACATTCCATAGGGGTCAAAAATGTATTATAATATATAAATATACAATATTGGGTTGAAATATGGCCATACCATATTTTTTATACATGTTTTTAGATCATTTTATAAACAATGTATTTAGTTTAACCCCCTCATAAACCATATTTTACCTTAATTGTGGAAAATAAATTACACTATTTTTACTATTCATTGTGATAATAATTTAAGAAGATATTATTAGATAATTTAAATTCATATGGTTCTATATATGGATTATTTTTTAATATTCCATTTATATAGGTGGAAAAAATTACATCAAAATTAATCTCATAGATGAAACAAGAAAGCATTTTATCAAATAGATAATGGCTTAATGTTTATAATGTTTTAATACAAAATAAATAAAATATTATTATAATGAACTAAATTGGATTAATATATATATATAATTGAGGAAATTTTAATTTCAATAAAATTTAAAATATAATTTGACTTTTAAAATAATATAATCAAAAAGGTAGTTTTCAATTACAATTTCGTATTTTTCAATCACCATCAAATAAATTAATCTTTTCATAAAATTATGAAAAAATGTAAGCCCTAAAATAATTTTCGTACGATGATTTAAAAAATTAAATTTATATTATCAAATATATTTTCAAAAATTGTCAGAAATGTCTTTTCGAATAAGTGTTTATATAAGGGATTCAACTACTTTTGGAATAAAATATAGTCATTATGGAATAAATTGGATTTATTTTTCTATATTTTCGAAAAACTCATAATATGTTTTTTATGTTGTTTATTGAATATAAAACATTTAAATTAAATTAAAATAATTCCCTATAATGTTTTTAAAATTTATTGATCTTAAATTTTTTTTCTTCAAAAAAACAAATCTAGGAAGGATTTACTTTATTTATAAATAGTTTATTATTTTAATTTTCAATTTATTAATGCCTAAATAATTCATGTTATATACAAGTGTAAACATATATTTTCATAGTTTAATTAATCATATTTGTAACCACCATTCTAAAATAATGGTAATAACTATCATGTTATATAATAATTTTTTAATAGTATATTATGTTTCGATTAAAATTGTGTTAGCGTATATCTCAAGTTACACTTAGTTTGGCATGTAAAGAAAAGATGAACTTGATGAAGAGTGTAACACCCCAGAAACATGGTATTTAATTTTATACAAATGAGACTCAATGATACGTGTAAAAAAAATATTAAAAGAGATTAAATTTATTTCAAAAATATGTATTTATCAAAATACCGTGGTGATTCATTCTACCCCCCCTAAAATAAATATTCTCATCAAAACATAATACTTTGTAAAAAAAACTAGGACAATTCACCCTCATTACATCATATGATTTCTATGTAAGTTCCTCTATATGGTGCTCTAACCCCAAAACATAGACCACATGAGTGGTCTTGTTTCATAAAACTTTCTCAGCAAGCTTTAGTATCTAAACTAGTTCTTCCATGTAAAAAATATCAATCTCTAGTGGTACAAAATATTATTTCCGTACATGTTATGAAATATGTATATAATTTGTCAACAAAGATATGTAGAAGAAATTATGATTCTCATTTAATTTCATTGGATGCCCCATGAAATAGTATATAGTCTTAATATGATCAATAATATCATAGGGACTAATATATCTTTGTTTAAATTTTCTTCCCTTTAATTCATTGAGATATTTCTAGAAATTCATTCTCACCATCATTATAAAAATGATCTCATCGATGGTTATGTGTATAAATTTTTTCCCAACATTTCCCATTCTATTACTGTATGGATCTAACCATTTCTTCAATTCTATTAGCTACCTCAAGACTTAATCAGGTTCTATCTAAAACATTATTCGAGTATATTATATTCATACACTTATTTACATTAAAGAATTCATAAAAACCATCCAAATTTTAGAATGTTACCTACTGTTGTAGGAATGATCAACTTGAGGAATATGTTGATCCCAAATATCTTTGAAATCCATATAACAAGATATCAGAAATACCTATAGGGTTTGAATTGATCTAATAGCCCGATCATTTTTCAAAGGATGATATACAGTCATGAAACTCAAATATGTGTCAATATATTATTCTAAACATTTCCAATTTTTTTTGTAAAATTCATGTCCCAATTATATACAATTTAATTTCATAACCCATGAAACCATTCCATATCATTAATATATATTCTTGAATGAAGATCTAGAGAAAAATTATATGTCATGGAAAAAAAGTGCGCTAAATTTATAAGGTAATTGGCTATGCCCCATTATTATATGCGCATAAAATATTAGATAAAACCAAATGGGGACAAATAAAATTAATAATAATTACATAATGTTTAATGGAATTCTACCTCAAATAACATTTCTAATATAAAATTTACAAAACTAATGGGTTGTATTATCTTTATGCTCTCATCACATAAAATATAAAAATTGGTTTCATGGATTTAGTATTATTATAAACATTGAACTCATTATCCCATGATTGTATCTATAAACATTAATTTAATCTTAAATAGATACATTTCAATAAAAAAAATTAATTCACCCACTATTCCTTATATAAGCTCTAATCTTCTACAAAAATATTGTTATTGCGATATTCAGTTTATCCATGTATCGATAGAAAATAAATTATGGTTTAATTATTCATGAATCCATGTAGTGGGAGATATTAACTTAAAATTCACTAAAGGATGAAAAATTATATTTTCATATGTCTCTTTCATAACAAATCAATCATGAAATTCCCAACTTTTGAGGGGATGTAATATTTCCCTCAGTATAATAATTCATTCCATATAATATGATTAAAAAAATTTATATTTTTCTTATATATTCAATGGGTTTGGTGGCATACCATCTCTATTTTCCATGGGATTGGGGAATTTAACCACATAATTCCACTACTCATTTCACTTGAAACACTATTGTGTGTTCGGTGTATTCTGTTGGTCTTTCTCTCCATTAATTTCATTATCATTCCTCTTTACACTACTTCTAATGTATTATTATCTATTTATAGGATTCCCAAATTAGAATTTCAATCATTTTCAATTAAGGAACTACCATATGTTCTTGTTCTAATAGTTTTGGATGTCATGAATTTGAATCTTTTTCTTCCCACCATGTGACATGTTATTGGAATTACTGTGGAACTCTACCATTCTTTTCTTAACACCATAACCATGACGGGTTTGGTCTTCCATTTCCAATTTAACTTCATATAAAATGATTTCCATATATTATCTATGGTATAATATGTCTAACTCTCTTAAGATATTTAGTTTCATTTCACTAAAGGACTTTTCATCCTTATATTAAAGATGTGTGATAATACCCAAAGAGTAACTATCATTTATGGAAATGATTTCTGAATATATACTTATATATTCATCCTCCTTCCGTTTATGATTAATTAATTTCTTATACATTCTTTACGAATAATATAAGTAAATAAATTATTGAAAATATTCTATTAAAATCATCCAACTTCATAGAGTCAATTTCTCTTCATTACCTCATATTATATGTATGGTTCCACTATTAATCTACACATCCTTCCAAATTTTAGACAAAAAAACTGATTTATTTTAGATTTAAACACTATATAATGTGTAATATATTTATAGTTGCAGAGATCCATTCCTAAAAAACTATCAAATTAGTAGAACCATTGAAATAAGGTGGGTTTTTTCTTATGAATGAATCAACATATCATTGTTATCTCCTCTTCATGTTTGTTAATTTAACTTGATTCATCACTTCAAAATGGTGTGTAATTATATTTATGATTTTTTTCATTTCCGCTCAATAAAAATTTGGTTTCCCATAAGTTAAATAATATCATTTTCCATTTCATTGAAAACATAAAATATTCATTTTTGTTTATTTAGTTTAAAAAAACAAAAAGGCATATTGTAAGATAAAATAATTATGTTGCAGAACCACATAATAATGATAAATCACTAATAGGGTTCCAAATCATGACACCATCTTTCTAGTATATAAAGAATTAGGTTTCTACATTTTCTATTCATAGTCATTATCTATTTAAATCATTCATGTTGGTTTCTATTGATTGTTTTATTTCAAATGTATATCCCATAATAATGTCAAACCATGTGTATATCAAGACCGATTTTTTGTGAAATATGTGATGATAAAATCTAGCTCAATTCACCCTTTTCGAAGGTATTACCACAAGGTACCTCTATACTAGAACCACATCCATTTTCAATGTCCCTAAATAGATGTAATATTTTTGAAACCACTCACTCTATCCATTACCAATATTCTAGTACATTTTAAAACACTTTCACTCACCCATAAACATGTCTTAGGCATATCCCTAGACATATCCTAATAATTATCTATAGAGATATCGCAAAAAATTTCAAATTGAATATTCCAATGGATAACTAAAAATTTATTCTGATACCAAATATAAAGACTCAATATTATCACACATTAATATTACTTATATTTAGATGAATATAATAGAAATTAAAAAAACACATTCATGGGGACCATAATAGTTTACTGTGATTGGAGACTAGGTGTACAATCTTCTGATTTCATGAAATATTTACAGTGTATCACAGAAATATCATCCCATTTAGTAATATTCAAAAATTTACACATCATAAAACATTTATTTATAGCCTATATAAAGGATACATATGAATGTGGGATATCATATGCTTAGTAAGGGTAAAAAAGAGAGATTCCTACATAAAACATGAACATAAGGGTATGAGAAAAATGAGAATAATAAGTGAAAACCATACCCTATATATAAATGATCATAATATGTAGTCATGAATTAAATATTAGAAGATCAGAAGACATGAATCATTAATGAATCAAAAGACATGATCCATTAGACAATAAAATTGGAATAAGATATAGATTTATGTTATATTTATCATCTTATTACATTTTCAACATATATAAATCGAGACATGTGGTCTTATTAAGTTGAGGAAATGACATCATACCCACCCATAATCTTATAGAATTGTAGTGGTGTCCACAGAATAAATTATGTACATGAACAATAGTTATATACATACAATTGTGAGCATATAATCATGGTTACATGTAAAATTGTGAACCCGTAATTTTGTTCATGCATAACTTCTTGAATATGAAATACTTTTCATTCATAAAATATTTACTCATGAGTTATTTAAATTTACCAAATTCATTGTAGGGAGATGTAGGTCCTTCCCATCACATAATGAAAATAATATGTATGTGTCACACAAGGTTGTACAAAATTTATCATATCATAACCCATATAATGAAATGGGTTTCATAAACATTTCATCATTTCATGACACGTGGAAAATAAAAATATTTCATAACTATTTTATCATTTTATCATATTATAACTAGATGACAAGGGAATAGGTCTCATAAAAAGGTTATCAGGGTATTACCCATGAAATAAAAACTAGTTTTATAAATATATAAAAATGATAAATATTCATTGAATGAATAATAATTGTATCCCTGGTTCATATTCACTATAATATATATGTTACAACAATGGATATTGTCACGAACTGTCCTCGGGGCCCGTGCCGTGACTACCCCAAGCCCGCCTTCCATAGGCCAGGGGCTGGCGACTAGCACCAAAGGCATAAATCCCAATAACTAGGAAGGCATTGCCTAATAAAAGTAAACAAAACACCACATAGTACAAGCGGAAGTAAAACACTAAGTACAAACAGAAGTGCTGAAAGGTAAATGGGCCATAATACAAACCCAAATGAAAGTACAACTACGGCTGAAGAAAGTACAGTAGAAAAAGACAACAACTAGAAGAACGGAAGCAGCTCCTGGGTCTTCCTCCTCATATCCTACATGAAGGGTAGGTACAGATGGCGCAGCTCCTGGGTCGTCCACCACAGATCCTACCTGAAGGGTAGGTACAGATAGCCTCCACAATGCACTTGCCCGCCAACCTCCTCCGAGTTTCTCTTTGCCATGAAGTCCACCTCCAGATACTGACTCGTCGTGTAGTCCACCTCCGGGTACCATCCAGTCCCCGAACACTCGGCCTCCGTCAGCACTGCCCTTCGTCTGCAACCAACACAATGAGGTGCGGGCATTGCCCGTGCAGGGGTGAGTATAACGATACTTAGTAGGTACCCCGAGACCGTCAAGGTCTCACTAAAACCAGCAAGGATAACCACAAATAAGATCTCAACAGATAAAAACTACTTAGGTATGTTCCCATACATATACCAAAGTTATCAAGTAACCCATATCAATCATGAGGAATCACAAGGATCATAGACTCTACTCAAACTAGGATTTTCATTATCGAAACTGTAACTGCTGAAGAGCTCTGTATCTAGAGTGTAAAGTGGTACTGTCACGACTCTGAGGTACTGCTCACTAATCCAAGTCTCTGAGGTACTCCTCCTGTCGAGTACCGTGGGTCTGCTGCCAAATATTGGGCACTCCGTCCGCTGTGGGTCTGCCGCCAAATACCGGGTGCTCCCCCTAATAGCCTATAGAGGTACTCCTCCGGTCGAGTATCGCGGGTCTGCTTCCAACTACCAGGCACTCCGTCCGCCTTGGTTTTGCAACCAAATACCGGGTGCTCCGTCCACTGGGCTAGTCTACTCACTCCAAGTCGAGTCGGTCAAGCAGTCTTCAGGTCTCAGTCGTCTACACGGTCTCCGTACTCCGTATGCTCGTCTCTGGGAGGGACCTCTCCACGAGCTACTGGTCAATAATCCAAGTATCACAAAGTCCCATGAATATGTATCTCAAAGGACGACCTCGTCATAAGTGTCTCAACACAACAGACGACGAGTCAATCGGATGCCCGATCTGTGAGTTATTAGCCTCTTCATCCAGGGGCCCAGTTGGTTTCATGTGCGAATCAATCCGACCGTATCTCAACTATACCCCTAACTCCCATAGGGTATACTCATAGGGACCGTTTCACAACATGATCACCAACACCGCTGACAGTTCGTCAAACGGACGTCCAGTCTGAAAGATATCTGCTTTTCCGTTCCAGGGGCCCAGTTGGATTTCGGGTACAATCCAACCCGGCCATACATCAACAGCGTCCAATCCTTGGGCGAAGAATTCCAAAAGTTCCGTCTCATCAAGAGGAATTCAACAAAGTCAACGGCACATCAATCAGACGTCCGAAGCACCAGATATATGTGTTTCTGCTCCGAGGGCCCGGTTGGTTTCGTGTTCGAACCAACTCGGCCGAACCCAAAGTTCTTCGAAACCTTGATTATAATATACTGAAATGACCGCCTCGATCCAAGGGTCGCATCTCCACTGACGGTGCGTCGATCGGAGGTCTACAGCTCATGATATGAGTGAAACCCCGTGAGTGGTCCGAAAACGGTGGGTCTGGGCCCGGACCGACCCGACCCAACCCCCCTGGGTCTGCCCGAACTGGGTCGACCTGACCCGTGTCTGGGTCCGACCCGGCGGGGCGCGGCCCGGCTGGCCTAGGCAGCTCGGTGCTGGCCAAGCGGTCGCACCGAAGGAGACGCCCCCCCCCCCCCCCCCCCCCCCGCGCGGGGGCTGTGCCGTGTCACATGACGCAGCACAAAGCCGCGTCCCTTCCCCGCTGTCCTGCGCGGCCGCGGGACCAGCGCTTGCCGTCGTGGATTCATCCGCAGCAGATTCTTCCGGCGGCGCGCCCGCCGGTGCCGCCGCGCCGGCGGGGTGCGCCGTTGGGGGCTTCTACGGACCACCGGACGCGCTCCGGTGGTCTGATTCGCCTGCAGTCTTCGCCAGAGATCATCCCGGGACCCGACCTTCGCTGCAAAGCCTTCAAAACACCTTTGAGTCTTGCCTCACCATCGTACGTTGATCCTCACTTCGACAAAAAAACTCGGGGTCTTCAAATAGCCTCCTCGGCCCCGACTCCGCCCGCGGTTTTTTTCGGCCCCAACGGCGCGGCGCGATGGCTCCGTGCTTCATCTCCACGTTCTTTCTCATGTCCGCACGGTGCCGTTGCACTGTTCCTCCATTGTTCGTTCCATAACGAATCAAAACAACGAAGGGGGAGGAGATTCGGCCGTGTTCATGTGGTCTGACCTCCTCCCGTTAAGTTGGTAACAAGCGGCCCAAAAGACGAAGAACCAAAAGGAAATTTCACAAACAAAAGAGAAACAACCCAAACAGTTTTTCCCTGCAACAGATTATTCCCAACCCACAAGTAAAACGCTCACGGATCAACTAGGTAATATGTTGATCCGTTTTCTTTATTTTCTTTAGAAAGAAAGAGACAAGGGAATAAAATCATTCTCAAACATAATTTCCTACCTCAAGCGTTGACGTCGAACGCGAGTTCGTCGAGGAAGAAGCGTCATTGATGTCGCGGTATACGGCGTCGCGTCGTCGAACTATGAGGGTTTGGAATTCTTTGTCAGAGGTCTGAGCATTCTTCGCATTCTTCACGTTCTTCACGTTTTCGTCGAAGAAGAACATTGTCATCCAAATCCTCTCCACGCCACAAGTTCCAACAGAAATAAAAAAAAGAGTTATCATATTTTATTAACGCACATGACACGTTTGAATTTCAAAGAAATGAAACGAACAATCAGTTCAATGAATTAATTTTAATGATTTAACTGCCCAATTAATGAGGCGTTTCTTATCCAGAAAAACGTACGGTTGACTTTCAATAAAGAGGGGTTTTCGCGGGTGCGTTACTTAGAGGAAAAGAAACAGTGGGGCTCGTGTGGGCCCCAACTCACAAATATCCTACCAAGAGGGTAGGATATTTTGGATTGCACCCTATCTGATTCAACTCAGCTTAAGTCGCATTAAGTGGGTTTAAGTGGCTTTAAGTGAAATAAAATAAAGTTTTCTCACCACTTTATTTTATTTTTTCTTCACTTAACCCCCAAATATTTAAAACCACACTCGAGCAAATGAAACTCTGGAAAAGGCGTTTCTAAGAAAATACCGGCGCTGTGATTTCATCGGTGCCCGCAGAATTCGATTCTGAGCACTGGTTCAGAAGATAGAAAAACCTGCCCGTTCGTTCACTGAATGTGCCTGAGCTAAACATCGAAAAATGATTCTGGGCACACCGGGCCTCGGAATCAGGTGCCGTCAGAAACAGTTTTCCTCTAAAATCCCAATAAAAATTTATAAAAAAAAATCCCTTGAAATTTATGGGTCTTTACATTACTCCCACCTCAGGGATTTACGTCCTCGTAAAGCGTTAACACAATATAGGGTCACAAAAACGGTACAGAGCACGCATCTGAGCCTCCCTCTCTCATGTGCTCACCTGGAGGTTCCCATACTGCCAATGAAAGCGCACCCGAGGAATAGACCATTCTCATAGGTTCCACCCCTATCAATCATCGATCCCCACTTGAACCTCCGTGAAAGTCACCCCATCGCCATCGTCCAGCTCCCCATGGTCGATGATATGCGAAGGGTCGAGCACGTATCTCCTCTGTTGAGATATGTGGAAGTGGTTGTGCACCTGGTGCAACTGAGGTGGATGGGTCAAGCAGTAAACCACATCGCCTACCCAGCTGAGGACCTAGAAAGGTCCGTTGAACCTCGGAGATAACTTTCCGCCTTGGCCACATCTCTGTAAACCTTGTCGAGGTGAGACCCGTATAAGGACATGATCGTCATCCTCAAACTCCAGAGGTCTCCAATTCCTGTTAGAACTAGAACTCAAATGACTGCTACCACGAGGGTAAGGTTGACCGACTCAATATTGATCGGTCGCACCCTCATGTGCAAGAGTTTATCTAGCTGCCTGGGGTTTCCTTTTCACCGACCAAGGATAACCCATCTGGATGTCACAGTTAAACCAAAAACATTTTTCCTAATACCATCATTTCGTGTATGAATTGTGATTTCCCAGTCCATACTCAAACCAGTGTCGTAAGGCCTCGACGCTGCCACCAAGAGATTCCAACCGAAACTCTCGCCTCGAGGGTCTGACCACACTTTCGGCATAAGTGTGATTATCGAGTCTCCTCCCAAGGTATCTCCAGACGTGAGGGTCAAGTCCATGGCTTACCAGAAACTCTAGGTCTGGGACAAGATTTGTGACAGCAAGGAATGATTCGTATCGACTACTATTACTACAGCAGCTATTAGTGGACACAGACTGTCCCTTGAATAATTTTTAGAGCCATTGGGCCACTTTCCCTGACCGCATGCAGCCGCACTCTCCCTCCTCCCTCCAGCTCCCTGAGCCTGGCGGGGATAAATAAGGCGGGTGGTTGTAGCATGTTAAAACGTACACCACCACATGCTGCTCTCCTAGTTCTGCCTCCACGTCTGCTGCTTCGCAGACTCATCTCTCCTTAAATATTCCTCTTATTGAAACATTTAACACACTCGAGTCTCTAAGATTGGCACCGATTTCCTGTTTCTTACAGCACTATGCTGTCTTCATCCACTCCTGGATGATTTGCACCTTCTTTGCCTACAATCTGAAAGAGCTGCTAAAATTTCTCCTTTGCTGGAAAGAGAAACTCGGTCTCATCCCCTGGATGAACCACACCCATTTCCTAATACAGTCAATCCTGACATGAATGATGCATTCATGCCGTGGATTATGTCGTGAGGCCTCGACGAAACTACTAAGAGATCCAACCGTCACTCTTGCCTCCAAGGGTCGACTCACGCTGTCGGCATCAGTGTGAGGTCACTGGGTCTCCTCCAATAGAAATCTCGAAAGTGAGGGTCAAGTCAACAGTTTTAACCGGGACCTCTTAGTTTCAACCAAACAAAAGGACATAAAATCAAACATCACAAAGATAAGTGTCTTTTTATTATTGCAGCTCATAGTAAAAATACACGAATACAACAACAACATGGAACTAGAAGTACAAGGGACGTATCCACTAGTTCCGCTCATGTCCACCTGCTCCTGGAGCTCTACTGCCTTGTCCACTGCTTGGTTGTTTCTCAAGCACCCGCCACTGCTTCTACCTCAGTGGCTCCTCCAAAGCCTGTAGATCAACTGTATGAGGAGTCGGATAGTCGCATGCTAGGTGACCCTTCCCGACGCATTCATAACACATCCTGCTCCTCGTACGGCTTGCTATGGTCCTCTTGGACCTCGGCATCATCTGTCTACTTCCCACAGATGACTCGGCTACTGATCGAAAACCCTACGGCAAAGGCAGAAGCTCCTGTACACGCTCGGGGTGTAGAGATACTGGCACAAACATCACCATGAAGAAGGTCTCAAAGTCTTCTAATATGATGGTCATCCCGTCGCAAAACTAGAACAAGTGGCTCCACCACCTGCCTACTGCTTCCTGAAGAAGGCTGGTAGAAAATATCACCATGAAGTCTGCCGGCGTCCCCACTAGCCTGAAGACTCTCACCACAACCTCCAGCCAATCCTCAGCCGCCTGCGGGTCAGTCTCTTCCTGGAACCAGGGTGGCCTCTAGCGCTGGAACTTGTGCAGCGCACTCAAGTGGCGTGCATTGCCTACTACTGGGGCTGGTTGCATCGGTGGACCAACGTATGGTAGTACCGCTGGTGCCTCCGCTGGTGCCTCAACTGCAAGTGGGCCCTGTACTAAAGCCTCATCGCTCGGCAGGCTGTCGGTACACACATCCCTCTAGGCTCTAGTTGGTCTTCCATGAAATGGCATCCTGAAAGAAACATCATGACACAGACAAGCGATTATACCTAGTGAACTGACCTGGTTTGAGCTATTTTAAGAGAAAACCTTTGAAAACACACACACAATCAGTGTTTTCGTGCACAAAGTCGCAAATCAGTTTTCAGGGTCCCGGTGTATGGATACGTCGGTCGCCCGCACCAACACTGGACTCCCTGAACTGAAGACCACACTCGGTACCCTTAACACTATTTCTTCATAGAAAGAAAATATCAGAGTTATAAGTTCTGCGGTAGAACCGACTCCTCTGATACCAATTTGTCACGACCCATCCTCGGGGCCCGTGCCGTGACTACCCGAAGCCCACCTTCCATAGGACAGGGGCTGGCGACTGGCACGAAAGGCGTAAATCCTGATAACTGGGAAGGCATTTCCTTATAAAAGTAAAAAAACACCACCGAGTACAAGCGGAAGTAAAACACTAAGTACAAAAAGAAGTGCTGAAAGGTAAATGGGCCAGAATACAAACCCAAATGAAAGTACAACTACGGCTGAACAAAGTACAATAGAAAAAGAAAACAGCTGGAAAAATGGAAGCGGCTCCTGGGTCGTCCTCCTCGGATCCTACCTGAAGGGTAGGTACAGATGGCGCAACTCCTGGGTCGTCCACCACAGATCCTACTTGAAGGGTATGTACAGAGAGCCTCCACAATGCTCTCGCCGGCCAACCTCCTCCTAGTGTCGTCTCGCCATGAATTCCACCTCCGGATACTGACTCGTCATGTAGTCCTCCTCCGGGTATCATCCAGTCCTCGAACACTCGGCCTCCGTCAGCACTTCTCGTCGTCTGCTTGCAACACAATGAGGTGCAGGCATAGCCCGTGCTGGGGTGAGTATAACGACACTCAGTAGGGACCCCGAGACCCTCAAGGTCTCACTAAAACCAAAAAGGATAACCACAAATATTATCTCAACAGATAACCACTACTTAGGTATGTTCCCATACATATACCAATGTTATCAAGTAACCCATCTCAATCACGAAGAAACACAATGATCATAGACTCAGCTCAAACCAGGATTTTCATTATCGAAACCATAAATGCTGAAGAGCCCCGTCTCTAGAGTGTACAGTGGTCCTGTCATGACTCTGAGGTACTGCTCACTAATCCAAGTCTCTGAGGTACTCCTCCTCTCGAGTACCGCGGGTCTGCTGCCAAATACTGGGCGCTCCGTCCGCTGTGGTTCTGCTGCCAAATACCGGGCGCTCCCCCTAATAGCCTACAGAGGTACTCCTACGGCCGAGTACTACATGTCTGCTACCAACTACCAGGCGCTCCTTCCACTGTGGGTCTGCCTCCAAATAATGGGCGCTCCGTCCACTAGGCTAGTCGACTCACTCCAAGTTGAGTTGGTCAAGCAGTCGTCAGGTCTCAGTCATCTACACAGTCTCCATACTCCGTATGCACATCTCCGGAAGGGACCTCTCCATGAGCTACTGAGTATCACAATGTCCCACGAAGATGTATCTGAAGTGACGTCCTTGTCATAAGGGTCTCAACACAACAGACGGTGCGTCAATCAGACGCCCGGTCTGTGAGTTATTAGCCTTTTCGTCCAGGGGCCCGGTTGGTTTCATGTGTGAACCAATCCGGCCATATCTCAACTGTACCCCGAACTCCCCTAGGGTATACTCATAGGGACCGTTTCACAATGTGATCACCAACGCCACTGACGGTTTGTCAAACGGACGTCCAATCTTAAAGATATCAGCTTTTTCGTTCCAGGGGCCCGGTTGGATTTTGGGTACAATCGAACCCAGCCATAATTCAATAGTGTCCAATCCTCAGGAGAGGAATTCCAAAAGTTCTGTCTCATTAAGAGGAATTCAACAATGTCAAAGGCACGGCAATCTGACGTCCGGAGCTCAAGATATAAGTGTTTCCGGTCCGAGGGCCCGGTTGGTTTCGTGTCCAAACCAACCCGGCCGAACCCAAAGTTCTACCAAACCATGAGTATAATATACTGAAACGACCGTCTTGATCCAAGGGTCGCATCTCCTCTAATAGTGCGTCGATCGGAGGTCTACAACTCATGATATGAGCGAAAAACAGTGAGGGGTCTGAAAACGGGGGGTCTGGGCCCGGACCGACCCGGCCCAACCCCCCTGGGTCGGCCTGAACCAGGTCGACCTGACCCAGGGATGACCCAGCGGGGTGGGGCCCGGCCGGCCTGGGCGGCTCGGCGCTGGTCGACCGACCGCGGCAAAGGAGCCCCCCCCCCCCCCCCCCCCCCGCGCAGGGGCTGTTCCGTGTCACTGGATGCAGCGCAAGGCCGCGTCCCTTCCCCACGGTCCCGCGTGGCCGCGGGACCGGCTCTCACCGTCGCGGCTTCAGCCGCGACGGATTATTCCGGCGGCGCACCCCCCCCCCCCCCGACCGCTGGCACTGCCGCGCTGGCGCGGCGCTCCGGCGGGGGCTTCCGCGGACCACCAGACGCGCTCCGGTGGTCCGATTCACCTGCGGTGTTCGCCAGAGATAATCCCGGGACCCGACCTTCACTGCAAAGCCTTCAAAACGCCTTCGCGGCCTGCCTCACCATTGTCTGTCGATCCACACTTCGAAAAAAAACACGGGGTCTTCAAATCGCCTCCTCGGCCTCGACTCCGCCCGCGGTTTCGTTCGGCCCCAACGACGTGGCGCGACGGCATCGTGCTTCTTCTCCGCGTTCTTTCTCATGTCTGCACTTTGCAGTTGCACTGTGCTGCCTTTGTTCATGCCGCAATGAACCAAAACAACAATGGGGGAGGAGAGTCGGTCGTGTTCATGCGGTCCGACCTCCTCCCGTTATGTTGGTAACAAGCGGCCCAAAAGATGAAGAACAACAAGGGAATTTCACGAACAAAAGAGAAACAACCTAAACAGTTTTCCCCGCAATAGATTATTCCCATCCCGCAAGGAAAACGTTCGCGGATCAACTAGGTAATAAGTTGATCTGTGTTCTTTGTTTTATTTAGAATGAAAGAAACAAGGGAATAAAATCATTCTCAAAAATAATTCCCTACCTCAAGCATTGTCGTCGAACACGAGTTCGTCGCAGAAGAAGCGTCATTGATGTCGTGGTATACGGCGTCGCATCGTCGAACTCTGAGGGTTTGGCGTTCTTCATCGGAGGTCAGAGCATTATTCGCGTTCTTCATCGAAGAATAATGCTTTCCTCCAAATCCTCTCCATGCCACAAGTTCCAACTGAAATAAAATAAGAGTTATCTTATTTTATTAACGCACATGACACATTTGAATTTCAAAGAAAAGAAACGAACAATTAATTCAATGAATTAATTGTAACGATTTAATTGCCCAATTAATGAGGCATTTCTTATCGAGAAAAACACACGATAGACTTTCATTAAAGAGGGGTTTCCGTGGGTGTGTTACTTAGAGGAAAAGAAACAGTGGGGCTTGTGCGGGCCCCCCCTCACAAATATCCTACTAAGAGGGTAGGATATTTTGGATTGCACCCTATCCGCTTCAACTCAGCTTAAGTAGCTTTAATTGGCTTTAAGTGAAATAAAATAAAGTTATCGCACCACTTTATTTTATTTTCTTCACTTAACCCCCAAAAATTAAAAACCACACCCGAGCAAACACAACTCCGGAAAAGGCATTTCTATGAAAATACCGGCGCTGCGATTCCATCGGTGCCCTCATAATTCAATTCCGAGAACCGGTTCAGAAGATAGAAAAACCCGCTCATTAGTTCACTGAACGTACCCGAGCTAAACTTCGGAAAATGATTCCGGGCATACCGGGCCTCGGAATCAGGCACCGTTAGAAACTGCGTTCTTGTAAAATCCCCAAAAAAATTTAGAAAATATTTCCCATGAAATCTCAAGGTCTTTACAGATATCATCTTATAAGGATAATTATTTAGAATGATCATTTGGAACATTTCATATGTAAATTTACATTTCATTGAAAAAATATTTTTAAAAGATAAAATTTAATAATTTTTTGAAAAGATAATTTTATTTTAAAAAACCCTTTTTAATTATAATGGTTAATTCAAATAAAATAATTTTCTTGAAGGTGGAAAATTATGTTCAAATATTACACATGAAAAGAAATATTTTATTCATGTTTTTTGTAATAACCAAAAGGGAATTATTTTCACAAAGAGTTGACGAATACATTAAATAATGTTTGAAAACTGAAAATACATGGTTAAAAATTTCTTTAATAAATTATTTAAATAATTATTGAAAAAATTAAAACATTTTTTGGAAACATGGTTGAAAAAGAAAAAGCGTTTTGGCATAAACATATAAATAAAGAATTTTTTTCACAAATATATTTTCATAATTATTATAACTTCCAAATAGTGATAAAAAGTTTCTATTACTTGATAAACTCAGAAATAACCATATTAAAAGAGAATAAAATCTAATCACTGATAGGTAGATCATAATATTTCATCATCGGATAGTTAATCATAAAAATCTCTGTAAATGATGTAATTGTAACATAATTCTACTACCACTTTGGTAATCATTTGAAATATAATCCCCATGAAATAGATATTCTAAATTGATATGTAAACAACATGATTTTTAGTAGCGTAATCATAAAATAAATACATTGTAGTTATATATACAACATGAAGGAAATAGGTAGGGAATATGGCTTGTCTCTTACAAAATAAAATATTGGTACATGAATCACTTATATTATAAGTAGAATTTGAATTTTAATGCCCCAGAAAATAAAAAATCTAGTAAAACATTAAATATAACTAAATTTATGAGAATAATGATACATATTTTCAATGGTATAGTATATAATCTAGAAAAATGGAAGGAGTGGTAAATTTGCATATGCCTCCCTGAAATAAAAGAGAGACTAGAAATCCATTTCGTCTTTAGTAATATTTTGAGTCAATTGATCCTATAAATAATAAAATAAAATGAATCATAAAATTTAATTTGAATTACTATATTCATGATATAAAATTTCAAAGGATATGTACATACACCACGTAAAATAAATGATGGTTGAATGTAAATTTTCTTCCCAGAAATAAAAGAGAGTTTATAAATCCCTTACATTAATTATCAACTTTCTCCATACACATTCAAACCTCCTGAATAATAAATATAACAAAAATATACATATATTATTGAACCATATATATATATTATATTATATATAACTTACATATGACCTTTTATTACCCATTTATTACCAATTCCATGTTAAAATCATTTTTAGGTAATAACAACTTTGTTTTTTGTGTATGATTTGTTTTTTTATTTTCTATCATCATACATTGATCATGGTTCCATAATCTCAAAAATTATAAATATTACCTAATTATCACTTTTATATATAATTTATACTTTTAATGTAACATCCTAGGTAAATGAAGAATAAGAGATTTTTATATTTATTAATATTTGTGAATTAAATATTAATTTGACATTAAAATGGTAACTATGTTCGACAGCGTACCTGATACGCAACCAAGAGTTTCTTTGAAATCTTACGTTGCACACTAATAATATAATATTTTTATTTTAAATGGTATTTTACTCCTAGCCATTTTATTTGAGTAAATGAAAAAAAATAACTACAATATTATTATACATGTTTTTTAAATGTATATACATTTGTCCATAAAAAGTTAGAGGCTTAAAATATGAATGAATCTAATTTTAAGCATAATTTAAATTAAAAGGTCTATTTACCGCCTTTTAAGGGAAAACCATATTTAAATATATTTTTGGTCACTTTAATACATTATAATTTTCAAAATAAAATCCTTCTATAGAATGGGAACATCAAAATTTATTTTGTGTAAATTTTTGAAATTTTTCTGATAAAGTTCATTTATTAATGAATAGTGAAAATATTGTATTTTAATTCAAAACAACATATTAATATAATTTATTTATATACATAGATTATATTTTTAATTGGTTTTAAATTTTAATTAAAATATATTTTTAACATTTAATCCAATATTGGTCATTGAATTAATTTCACGTTGAAATTGGACATAAACAAGTATCAATTTTTAGATAGTTATTCTTTCTTAAAAACACACTATTTATTTTGATAACTGGAATTAATTTTAAAATTAATTAATGCCACTTCTATTTTTTGAATTTTGTAAAATAGAAATCATTTTTGAATTCAAAATTTCAAATATAACTTAGGCTGAATGTTCATTATTTTACTGAAAAACATCAATTTTTGATGAATATTGAAACCACGTAGTAGTAGTTAAAAACTAACTTTTTCATTTAAATGAAATTTTACCACTTTTGGGAATTGAATTTCGAATATCCCACATACATGGTTTTTATCAAGATGTAAAATTTTGTTCAATAAGATTAATTTTTTGGTGAATAGTAACCTTTGACTTTTATTTACCACGGTTAAAGGAAAATAGGGTAATTCAAGGTTAAAAGAAAATTGTAATAATTCAACATTTCCTTAAAAATATTTCCCACCTTATTGGATGAGTAATGGCTGATTAGGGGAATTATTGGGTCTATTTTGGGACCCAATGGATCCACTTATGAAAGATAATGACAATTTAGATTAATTAATTTAATGTAAAGGCAAAAATTCCATAAAGAAAAATCTTTTAGAAAATTAATTTTTATATGGTGATATATAAATTATATTTTTGACTATAAATATTCATTGGAATGATAAAAATATTTCATAAATCATGGTAGTTTTATATTTTTTATATATCACATAAATTAAATTATTTATGACACATTAATGATGTAGTATATAACTCATTAATAAATGATTTAAATAAATAAGATTATAAATATTAAAATAACATCCAAAACCATTCCATTACCTACTGGATGATATTATTTCGACTATGACTCATCATATCTTATAATTTAATGATTTATGGACTTTTAGAAACTAAATATTATTATATAATAAAATAATATTAGCACACATTCTTAAAGAGTCCCTCCTCCCCTATATAGAAGGAGACCACTTGTAACCAATTAATCACACCTTTCACGCCTTTAGGATCATCCAAAATCTGCCAAATTAAGTTCCCTACATCCCTCTCCTCATCTTATAAGCCATACCTTTGGCAGAAGACCCTTCAAGAAGTCATTTGGTTCAAACCAAAGGGAGTTACCCAAAATACAGGTAATAGTTTCTCTTAAATTGTTTTCTTTTATTTTACTACACCAACCCCTAAACTCTTTTTAATATTTTATTTGTAACAACAAAAGTATCCTCAATATACTAGGATTTTGTTATGAAAAGGATTTGAACTACACTTACACAAACCTCCATATAATGGGTGAAGAACATAATGTTTCTGTGGTTGGAAAACTAACACCTCACGAAACAATGATTATTCGATTACCTCCTACTACCTCTCATGGTGGACATTAAGATGGAACTGCATTTATATATGATATATATTATGTTTATTTTTTTCTTTATGCTTCTATAATTTCTATTTTTGTCATACCTTTATGGTTTTTATTATGGGTAAACGTGATAATTTCATTTGTGGAAGTATGGACTACCACCCCATCAAAGTGATATGACTCATTCATACCATATGTGGTACTTATAAAGAATAGATTTAATGATATTATATATGATAAAATACTGGAATTATAATACTACTATTTATCATTGTGTTTTAATTCCATTAAATATGAAATAGAAATGGAAGTAGCGTTCATGCGTACGTACGACTTACTATCTCCAAGAACGGTGCATTAAATTTCTTAACTCTAAATGTTATGTACTATTATAAATACAAGTATATTCTAGATATATATCATATATATGATATCCAAATCAGTAATATCAATATGGATACAATGAACCTTTGACCACATGAACAACGTGTAATTATAAGAATTCCATTTTTGACTCAAGTACCAAATATCGGAAAAATGAACATTATTAACTTAAATGATTCCATAATGTTCATAACATGGTAATAAGTGATATAAATTGAATAATAAAGTTGAAAAATGTTCATACGAAATTAGAAATTTACTTTACTTTATTATTCAGGTGATTAAAGAACGATCGAGTCAAGTCGGACACAAGGTAAGGGACTTCGTGTCAATCTCATTTCATTGAGTCATATTCTGTTATAATACAGGACTTTCTTTTATACACTGTATAAACACCCTTGTATTTTCAAAGAAAATCTTTTTATACCAAGTGTTTTATTAAACAACAAAAAGGAATGTTTGTTTTCGTGAGCGGTGACAACGACCTTTCCGTCGCCATGAGTATTATTTAATCATGGCTTCCTCAACAAGACGTAATGTTTTTAAAAGAAAATAAATACCATATACTTTTTTAAGTATTTTGGTATTAAAAATGGATTTGATAATGGATTTTCTAGGTCAATATATTTATGTTATATATTGTGATTGAAATGTGGAAATGTTTTCTTTCCTTTATATTTGTTTTATATCATATGAATTTAAAATGGTACTTGGACATTTGACAGGTGGTTACGTGATAAACCAAATGAAGGGTGGTGCCGTGTATACCAGGATGGGTGGTTACATTTTAACGTCCATTTCATTCAGTATCGAAGTCGGCCATATGGCTATTCCATTTAGTGATATGTGTGGAATTTGACCGCATGGTTATTCCGTTTATGTATGTTTATGTCCCAATTTACCTTTATATGTTATGTGTTCTTTATATGGGTTTTATTGTAATAATCTGGTTACAAAAGGGTAAGTAATGATCTTTTATTAATTGAACAGTATTTACTACTTCATAAAGGTGAAAGGTATTACTTATGATAATGTATTCAGGGTTTACCTATTGTTTTGAAAAACTAATAGTTTTCCTTCTTTGGGTATCCCTTACTGAGCTTTTTATGCTCACCCGAAGTTTTTGAAATATTTTTAAAAGGAAATTAAAAAGATTATGGTCAAGGATGTGATCAAAGAAATGTCATGTTATCTTAAACATGCAAGTAGACATGAATCATATTTTCAAGTGTTTTTGTTTTGTGAAAAAAATGGAAACTGAGTAGAAGTTTATTCTTTGTAATTTTTGCAAATAAATGTAATAGTTAAGACCTAATACTCAAAAAATCTAATCCTAAAAAGATCATCAATATGAATTATTCATTTAATTCAATATTATGTAATGTTAAAGGTTGGGTCCTTATAGTTGGTATCAGAGGTATGTTTAGATAACTTTTAGAGTTAGGGTATTGTTAAATAAATGTCCATAAATTAATTTATGGTAATATTGAAATGATATAGCATTTAAAAATTACCAAGTTGATTTGCATAAGATATTTCTATGTTCAGAATGGTTTCCTATAGAGGAAATAAGGTAGCTATGTTGGGACAACATCAAGAGGAAGACAACCTTCCAAATCAGCAACCAGAGATGGTTGGAATCGGAACCAAACAGTTTGTTTCATTGATGGCACAATTGAATCATTCTATAAATGGTGGTGGTATCCATGCATGAGATCATCCAGATAAACTGCAGAGGAACATGTCAGTAGTGGAGCATTTCATGAGGAAACATCCCCCATCATTATGTGGATCATATGGCCATGTGCTAGCTGAAGGGTGGATTAAAGTAGTGGAGAAGATTTTTGATGTTATGGGGTGTTCAGAACATCAAATGGTTAGTCTTCTTGTTTACCATTTTGAAGGTGAAGCTGATCAGTGGTGGTCGATGGTGACAAATATCAGGGATAATGAAGTGATTGATTCTCCTAGTTGGGATGAATTCAAAGGTATGTTTCTTGATTATTATTTTCCAAATGTGGTTCATCTTAGGATGGAAAAAATTCATAGAATTAAGGCAGGAGGATGACTCACTGGATGATTATGAAGAAAAGTTCACTCGACTAGCAAGGTATGCAACAAATTTATCCAAGATCTTGATAGTAAGATGAATTGAGTTTACTCAAGAATGAAGCCAAGATATCGAAGAGCGTTATCCTATCATGAGTTGAAAAGTTATGAATTTTTTTTCAATGTGCGGAGAAGGTGTAAATAGAGTTTTTAAATGATCAGGTGTTATTTGACAGATAGCAGAATAAGATGTCCAGTTGACAGGAAAAGGGAATGAATTCATCAAAGAAGCACACATGTAAGAAAATTAAATATCTAACATTTGAAAAGTGTGGTAAAAAGAATCCTGGAGAATGTTTATCAAAGTCTGGAAAATGATTCTGGTGTTGTAGGTGTGGTCATATTGCTCGTAACAATAAGGATGATGGTCAATCAGGCAATTAAAATCCATTAGTAATATGTTTTATGTGTAATGAAATGAGTCATTATGTAAATGAGTGTCCAGGGAGGAACTCAACTAAGGTAAAGTATCTGGACTACAAGCAATAAGGGGTGGTGAAATCCTTTGCAACTACTTCAGCAGATGTTGGGCCATCGGATGAAGTTGTATTAGGTACAATGTTTGTTTGTTCAGAATATTCCAATGTGTTGATTGATTCAGGGTCTACACACTCTTTCATTTCTGAGAAGTTTTATAGTAATTTTTTAATTCCATATTATAATATGAATACATAACTTATAATAAAAACTCCAGGAGGAAATATTGAGAAAAAAACATAAGAACATTCATGTCCTTGTGTGCAGAAAGAATCTACGTGAAAACATTATTGATTTTACTCTAGTATAGTTTGATGTTATTTTTGGCATGGATTGGATTTCTGTTTATCATTTAATGTTTTATTGTAGAGCTAAATAGGTTTCTTTTCAGAAAGAATTACATTTTGTGTACAAGAATGAAGCATTTCTATTGATAACATATCATGAAGCTGAGAAACTTGTAAAAGATGGAAATTATAGTTACCATGTTCATATTGTTGAAAATAAAGGGAATTCTCAAATTAATGATGTTCTGGTAGTAAATGAGTACCTTGATGTTTTTTCAGATTAGTTTCATGGTATAATACAAGATCGAGAAGTTGAATTTACTGTTGACTTAGTTACCGATGCTAAGCCAATTTCAAAACCCCCTTATCTAATGGATCAAATTGAGCTGTTTAGACTTAAAGAAGAAATTGGAAGAGTTATTAGATAAATATTTCATTCAACCAAGCACATCACCTTGGGGTGATCCTATCTTGTTTCTTATGAAGAAAGATGGTTCAAGGAGACTTTACATTGATTATAGAGCATTGAATACCATAACTGTTATGAACAAGTATCCTTTTCCTCATATTGATGATTTGTTTGATCTGATCCTAGGAGCTCAGTATTTTTCGAATATTGATTTGAGGTCGGGGTACCATCAGTTGAAATTAAAGGAAGCAGACATTCCGAAGACTCAATTTTGTACTGGATATGGCCATTATGAATTTGTAGTTATTCCTTTTGGGTTAACCAATGCACCTGCTGTATTCATAGATCTTATGAATAGAATTTTCCATGAGTTCTTGGATAAGTTTGTGGTTGTGTTAATTGATGATATTTTGGTTTATTCAAAAAGAAAGAAGAAAAATGTAAGTCATTTATGGGTTTTCTTGAAAACTTTTATAGAAAATAAACTATTTGAGAAATTCAGAAAGTGTGAGTTTTGGTTACAAAAAATTTATTTACTTTGTGACATTGTTTCAAAAAATGGCATAACTGTTGATCCTACAAAAACACAAGTTCTTGAATAATGGACAAGACCCACAAATATAATAGATATTCGTAGTTTTTTTAGTTTGGCAGGTTATTACTGGAGGTTTGATGAAAATTTTCACTGTTATCTAGTCCAATGACTAAGTTAACTCGAAATGGTGTTCAGTTCCTTTAGAAAAAACACTGTGATGATTGTTTTCATGAATTGAAAAGAATATTGGTGAATGCTCCTGTTTTATTACCACCTTCCTGAAATGGTGAGTTTGTTATTTACAATAATTCTTCATTTAATGGACTTGGTTGTGTACTTATGAAAAATGATTATGTAATTGCTTATGCTTCACGTTAGATGAAACCCCATGAGTTAAATTACCCAACACATGATTTTGAATTAGCTTCTATTGTTTTTCTTTAAAAATTTGGAGGCATCATTTGTATGGAGTGAAGTGTGAAATATATGCTGATCACAAAATTTTGAAGTATATATTCACTCAAAATGAATTAAACATGACATAGAAGAGATGGCTGGAATTAATCAAGGATTATTATTTCATGATCCAATACCATCCGGGAAAAGAAAATAAAGTGGCTGATGCTTTGAGTTGAAAAAGTAATGATTCATTAACTATGTTATGTTTTGGAACAAGATCCTTTGGTTTTTGATTTGATGAACGTTGGCACATAAGTATTTGGTGCAGGAAATTTTTCTATTTTGTATCAGGTGTCAGTGAGATCATCTTTATTGTACAGAATAAAGAAAGAACATAAAGAAGACAGTTTGTTACAGAAAAAGGTAAAGTTGGTTCAGAAGAGTAAGATAACTGAATTTAACATTGATAATTATTATCTTTTTTTGTTTGGAAAGAGATTATGTGTGCCTTGTGATTCATAGTAAAAGAATGAGTTGTTATATGAAGCTCATAGTTCTCCGTTTTCAGTTCATCCTGGAAGTACTAAGATGTACATTGATATTCGAGAGTATTATAAGTGGGATCAAATGAAAAGAGATATTGTTGATTTTACTATGAAGTGTTTGACTTGTCAGCAGGTTAAATTAGAGCAGCAGTTACCAAAATGAATGCTTCATCCTTTACAGGTGACAGAGTTGAAGTGGGAAAATATATCCATGGACTTCGTTGTGGTATTACCGAAGACTTCTCGATGTAATAATGAAATATGGGTTATAGTTGATTGATTGACTAAATAATCTCATTTCCTTCCTATTCGAGATACGTTGTCTCTAGATCAAATTGCACGGTTGTATGTTAAAGTGATAGTCAGGTTTTATGGAGTTCCCTCTCCATTGTATCGGATAGTGATCCCAGGTTTACTTCTAACTTTTGGAAAGGCCTTCAGATGTCCATGGGTACTGAAATAAATTTTATTACATTGTTTCATCCTCAATCAGATGGGCAATCAAAACTATCTTTTCAGACCTTGGCAAAATATACTACGTGCTTGTTCACTAGATTACCAGGGAAGTTGGGACCAACATCTTTCAGTGGTTTAATTTTCATATAATAAATGTTTTCATTCTAGTATACAGAGGTGTCTATTTGAGGCATTATATGGAAAGTGTTGTCAAACCCCATATTTTTGTGAAGAATTAGGTAAAAAGAAACTGATGGGACAAGAATTGGTAGAAGAGACGGCAGAGAAAGTTCAGTTGATTTAGAAGTACATGAGAACAGCTCAGAGACGACAGAAAATTTATGCAGATAACCAAAGGAATGATTTTTCTTTTGAGGTAGGTGATCATATCATTCTCAAATTTTCTCTAAGGAAAAGTGTGATGCGTTTGGTATGAAGGGAAAGTTGAGTCTGATGATCATTTGACCTTATGAAATTCTTGATAATGTTAGATCAGTGGTGTATAGAGTGGATTTACCTCCAAGTTTGTCACAGGTACACAATGTTTTTCATGTTTCGATGTTGAGAAAGTATATGACAGATCCATCTCATGTTTTCAGCATAGAGGTAGTTTTGATGGAAGAGAATCTCTCTTATAAAGAACAAACAGTCCAGATTATTAACCATAGAGAGAAAGTGTTGCGGAATATGGTAATTCACCATGAAAAGGTTTTGTGGAAAAACCATATGGTTAAAGAGGACACTTGGGAATCTGAAAATGCTATGAGGGATAAGTACCCCCACTTATTTGATAAAAGAATAAAATTGTGAGGACACAACTTCTAATAGGGGGGAGGGATGTAACATCCCGGTTAAATGTAGATTAAGAGATTTTCGTATTTATTAATATTTTTAAATTAAATATTAATTTGACTTTAAAAGGGTTTCTATGTTCTATAGCGTACCTGATATGCAATAATGGGTTTCTTTGAAATCTTACATTGCACATTAATAATATAATATTATTATTTTAAATGGTAGTTAACTCCTAGCCGTTGTATTGGCGGTATTGAAAAAAACTAACTACAATATGATTATACATGTTTGTTAAATGTATTTACATTTAACCAATAAAATGTTAGAGGCTTAAAATATGAATGAATCTAATTTTAAGCATAATGTACCTTAAAATGTCGATTTACTTCCTTTTAATGGGGAACCCTAATTAAATATAGTTTTGGTCACTTTAATACATTATAATTGACCAAATAAAATCATTCTTTAGAATGGGGACATCAAAATTTACTTTTTTTAAAAATTTTGGAATTTCTCCAATAAAGTACATTTTATAATGAATAGTAAAATTATTGTATTTTAATTCCAAACTGCGTTTTATTCTAATTTATTTATATAGATAGAATATCTTTTTAAATTTTTTTAAAGTGTAATTAAAATATATTTTTACCATTTAATCTAATTTTGGTCATTGTAATTAATTTCACTTTGAAATTGGACATATACAAGTATCAATCTTTTGATAGTTATTGTTTCTTAAAAACACACTCTTTGTTTTCATAACGGGAATCAATTTCAAAATTAATTAATTCCACTTCTATGTTTTTAATTTGGAAAAATAGACATCATTTTTTAATTCAAAATATCAAATATATCTTAGGCTGAATTTTTGGTATTTTTCTGAAAAATTTCAATTTTTGATGAATAGTGAAACCACTTAGAAGTAGTTAAAAAAGTGACTTTTTCATTTAAATGAAATTTTACCGCTTCTGTGAATTGAATTTCGAAAATCCAACATACATGGTTATTATCAAGAATTAAAATGTGGTTCAATAAGATAAAAATAATTTTTGGTGAATAGTAGCTTTTGACTTTTATTTACCGCGGTTAAAGGTAAATAGGGTAATTCAAGGTTAAAAGAATATTTTAATAATTTCAAATTATCTTAACACGTGTCTTAACCTTATTGGATGAGTAATGGCTGACAATGGGTATTTTTGGGTCTATTTTGGGACCCCATGGAGCCACTTATGAAAGATAATGACACTTTAGATTAATTAATTTAATGTAAAGGAAAAAATGACATAAACAAAAATCTTTTAGTAAATTAATTTGTATATGGTGTTATAAAAATTGTAGTTTTGAATAATAATAATAATTGGAAATCTGAAAATATTTCCCAAATCATTGTATTTTTTTAAAATTTATAGACATCACATAAATTAAATTATTTTGGACACAATAATGATGTAGTATTTACCTCATTAATAAAACATTTAAATAAGTAAGATCATAAATATTAAAATAACATCCAAAACCTGTCCAATTCATATTGGATGATATTATTTCGACTATGAGTCATCTTATCTTCGAATTTAATGATTTTTGGACCTTAATAAATCGAATATCATTATATAATGAAATAATATTGTCACACTTTCCTAAAGAGCCCCTCCTCCCCCTTATAAAAGGAGACCACTTCTAACCAATTCCTCACACCTCTATAGCCTTTAGTATCTTCCAAAATTGGCCCAATTAAGATACCTACATCCTTCTGATCCACTTAGAAGCCTTACCTTTGGGCAAAGGCACTTCAATAAGTCCTTTGGTTCAAACCAAAGGGAGTTACCCAAATTGAAGGTAACAGTTTCTCTTAAATCTTTTTCTTTTATTTTACTTCTCCAACCCCTAAACTCTTTTTATTCATTTATTTTGTAAAAACACAAGTATCCTCAATATACTAGTATGTCGTTATGAGATTGATTCGAACTACACATACCAACACCTCCATCCAATGGGCAAAGAACATAATGTTTTTGGTGATGGTAAAGTAATGCCTCACGAAACGATGATTGTTCGATTATATCCTACCTACTCTCATGGTGAACATTAAGATGGAGATGTATTTATATATGATATATATTATGATTATTTTCTCTTTATTCTTCTATAATTTCCATTTATATCATACCATTATGCTTTCATTTATGCGTAAACGCGATAACTTCATTTGAGAAAGTGCGGACTACCACCCCTCAATGTGATATAACTCGTTCATACCATATGTGGTATGTATAATGTATAGATTTAATGAAATTATATATGATACAATACTGGAATTATAATAAAACTATGTATCATTATGTTTTAATTCCATTAAATATGAAATAGAAATGGAAGTAGCGTCCATGATTACGTACGACTTACCGTCTCGATGAACAGTGCATTTAATTTCTTACCTCTAAAAGTTATGTACTATAATAAATACATGTATATGCTGGAAATATATGATATATATGATATCAAAATCATAAATACCATTCTGGATATAATGTATCTTTGACCACATGAACAATGTGTAATTATTAGAAGTCCATTTTTGACTTCAGAACCCAATATCAACAAAACGAAAATTATTAAATTAAATGATTACATAATGTTTATATCATGGTAATAAGTGATATAAAAGGAATAATAATGTTTAAAGTGTTTCTTATGAAAGTATAAGTTAACTTTAGTTTATTATTCTATAGATTAATGAACGATCGAGTCAAGTCGGACACGGGGTAAGGGACATCGTCTCAATCTCCTTTCATTGAGGCATATTCTGTTTTAATACTCAACTTTCCTTTATACACTGTATAAACACCCTTGAATTTTCAACAGAATCTTTTTGTATGAATCATTTTACTAAAAAACAAAAATTAATGTTTTTTATGTGAGCGGTGACAACGACATTTCCGCCGCAACGAGTATTATTTGATATTTGGCTTCCTCAACAAGGCGTAATGTTTTAAAAAAAATAAATACCATATACTCTTTTATGTATTTTGGTATTGAAAATGGATTTGATAATGGATTTGTTATGTCAATATATTTATGTTATATATTGTGATTGAAATGTGGAATTGTTTTCTTTCCTTTATATGTGTTTTATGTCTTATGATTTTATAATGGTACTTGGACATTTGACGGGTGGTTACATGATAAACCAAATAATGGGTGGTGCCGTGAATATCAGGATGGGTGGTTACGTTATAACCTCCAATTCATTGGGTATGGATGTCATCCATATGGCTATTCCATTTAGTGATATGTGTGGAAGTCGACCGTATGTTTATTTCATTTATGTATGTTTATGTCCCAAGTTACCTTTATATGTTATGTGTTTTTTATATAGGTTTTATGGTAATATTTTGGTTACAAAAGCATAAGTAAGGATCATTTATTCAGTGAAGAGTATTTACTACTTCATAAAGGTTAAAGGTATTACTTATGATATAGTATTCATGGTTTACCTATTGTTTTGAAAAACTAACATTTTTACTTCTTTGTATATCCCTTACTAAGATTTTTATGTGCATCCCATGTTTTTGAAATGTTTTTTCTTAGGACGTAAAGAAGATTAGGGTCATGGATGGGATCAAGGAAAAGTCATGTTATCTTAAACATGGAACTAGACATGACTCTTTTTTTCAAGAGTCTTTGTTTTCTAAAAAAAATAGAAATTGAGTAGAAGTTTCTACTTTGAAATTTTTGAAAAGAAATGTAATTGTTATGACCTATTTCTCTAATACTCTAAACTTGAAAAGATCATCAATATGAATAATTCATTTAATTCAATATTATTTAAGGTTTAAAGCTTGGTCTTTATATTTGGTATCAGAGGATCATTTAGATAACATTAGGAGTTAGGTTATTGTTAGATTAATGTACATAAATTAATTTTTGGTATTATTGAAATGATATAGTATTTATAGATTACCATGTTGCCTCTCCTAATATATTTCTGTCTTTTTAATGTTTTTCCAAAGAGGAAGCACGGCAGTTATGTTGGGACAACATCATGAGGGAGACTACCTTGCAAATTAGCAACCTGTGATGATTGGAATTGGAATCGAATAGTTTTTTGCAGAGATGGAACAGTTGACTAATTCTATAAATAGTGGTGGTATGCACGCACGAGATCAGCCAGATCAACCGCAGAGGAACATGTCAGTAGTGGAGCATTTCCTGAGGGAACATCCCCCATCATTCAGAGGATCATCTGATCCTGTGCGAGCTGAATGGTGGATTAAAGCACCAGAGAAGATTTTTGATGTTATGGGTTGTTCATAACATCAAAATGTTAGTCTTGTTGTTTAACATGTTGATGGTGAAGCTGATCAGTAGTGGTTGATGGTGAAAAATATCAGGGATAATGAGTAGATTGATGCTCATTACTGGGATGAATTCAGAGGTATGTTTCTTGAGAAATATTATCCAAATTTGTTTCATCTTAGGATGAAAAAAAATTCCCATAATAGAGGTATGAGGATCACTCATTGGCTGATTATGAAGAAATGTTCACTCAACTAGCAAGGTATACAAAACATTTCATCTGAGATCATGATAGTACGATAAATTGATTTTACTATGGACTGAAGCCATGATATCTAAGAGTGTTAGCCTCTCGTGAGTTCAAAAGTTATGAAAAACTTGTTCGATATGTGGAGAAGGTGGAAATGGAGTTTGAATATGATCATGTGTTCTTTGAAAAACAACAGAATAAGAGGTCCAGTTGACTAGAAAAGGGTAATAATTCATCAAAGAATCCTGGAGTTAAGAAAATTAAACATCTAACTTGTGATAAGTGTGGTAAAAAAGCATCCAGGAGAATATTTATCAAAGTCTGGAATGTGATTCTGGTGTGGTAGTTCGGGTCATAATGCTCATAACTGTAAGGAAGATGATCAAGAAGGCAATGAAAATCCAATGGTAATAGGTTTTAAGTGTAATGAAATGGGTAATTATGCAAATGAGTGTCCAGCAAGGAACTTAACTAAGGGAAAGTAGCAAGACTATATGCAAAAAAGGGGTGGTGAAATCATTTGCAACAAAATAAACAGATGTTGGGCCCATCGAAAGAAGTAGTATTAGGTACACTGTTTGATTGTTTAGATTATTCCAATGTGTTGTCTGATTTAGGGTCTACACACTCTTTTATTTCTGAGAATCTTTCTAGTAAATTGGAAATTCCATCTTAAGATATGCATAAAGAACTTAAGGTAAAAAACTTGGAGGAAATGTTGAGACAAAAAAGAAAACATAATAACATTATTGTCCTTATGTGCGGAATGAATTTACTTGAAATCCTTATTGTTTTTCCTATAGCAGAGTTTGATGTTATTTTGGGCATGGATTGGATTTCTGTTTATCATGCTAATATTGATTGCAGATCTGAAGAGGTTTCTTTCTAGAAAGAATTACAATTTCTGTACAAGAATGAACCCTTTCATTTGATAACATATCAGGCAAACTGAGAAACTAGTAAAAGATGTAAATGAATGTTACCTTGAACATATTGATGAAAATAAAGGAACTGTTCAGATTAATGATGTGACAATAGTAAATGAGTACCTTGATGTTTTTCTAGATGAGTTTCCTTGTATAATACCTGATTGGGATGTTGAATTTACTGTTGACTTAGTTACTGATGCTAAGACAATCTCAAAACCCCCTTATCAAATGGCTCAAATTGAACTGTTAGAGATTAAGAAGCAATTGTAGTAGTTATTAGATAAAGGTGTCATTATAACTATCACATCACCTTGGGGTGATCCTATCTTGTTTCTTAAAAAAAAGATGGTTCATTGAGACTTTTCATTTATTATAGAGCATTGAATAACATCAATGTTAAGTGCATGTATCCTTTTCCTCATATCGATGATTTTTTTGATCAGCTCCAGGGAGCTTAATATTTTTCAAAGATTGATTTGAGGTCGGGGTACCATCAGTTAAAGTAAAGGAAGCTAACGTTTCAATGACCTCATTTCTTACTAGATATGGCCATTATGAATTTTTAGTTATGCCTTTTGGGATAACCAATTCACCTGCTCTGTTCATGGATCTTATGAATTGAATTTTCAATGAGTTCTTGGATACGTTTCTGGTTGGGTACATTGATGATATTTTGGTTTATTCAAAAAGTAAGTAGAAATTTGAAAGTCATTTAAGGGTTATCATTAAAACCTTAAAATTAAATAAACTATTTGGGAAATTTAGCAAGTGTGAGTTTTGGTTACAAAAAATTTCATTCCTTGGTCACATTGTTTCAAAAATGGCATAACTGTTGATCATACAAAAACAAAAGTTGTTCAAGAATGGCCAGGACACACAAATATAACCGAGATTCATATTTTTCTTGTATTGGTAGGTTATTACCAGAGGTTTGTATAATTTTTTTCATAATTATCGAGTCCAATGAGTATGTTCACTCGAAAAGGTGTAAAGCTAATTTGGACAAAAGAATTTGTTGATTGATTTCAGGAATTGAAAAAAATATTGGTGAATGCTTCAGTTTTATTACTTCCTTCCAGAAATGGTGCGTTTGTTATTTACAGTGATGCTTCGTTGAAAGGACTTGGCTGTGACCTTATGCAAAATGATTATGTAATTGCTTATGCTTCACGTCAGTTGAAACCCCACGAGTTAAATTACCCTACAAATGATTTGGAATTAGCTGCTATTGTTTTTGCTTAAATAATTTGGAGGAATCATTTGTATGGAGTGAAGTGTGAAATATATACTGATCAATGATATTTGAATTATATATTCACTCAAACATAATTATACACGGGAAATAGGAGATGACTGTAATTATTCAAGGATTATGATTGCATGATCAATTACCATCCTGGAAAATCAAATAAAGTGGTTGATGCATTGAGTTGAAAAAAGTAAGGATTCCTTAACTATGTTATGTTTGGAACAAGATCCTTTGGTTTTTGATTTGTTGAAATTTGGCATAGAAGCCATTGGTGTAGGAAATTCTTTAGTTTTGTATCAGGTGTTAGTTAGATCATCTCTATCGGATAGAATAAAGCAAGAAAAGAACAGGATAGTGAGTTACAGAAAATGGTAGAGTTGGTTTAGAAGGGTAAGATGACTGAATTTTACATTGATAATTATTGTGTTTTGAGGTTTTGAAAGAGATTATGTGTGCCTTGTGATTCACAGTTGAAGAATGAGTTGTTATGTGAAGCTCGTAGTTCTCCGTTCTCAGTTCATCATGGTAGTACTAAGACGTACATAGTTCTTTGAGATTATTACTGGTGGGATGGAATGAAAAGAGATATTGTTGATTTTACTGTGAAGTGTTTGACTTGTCAGCAGGTTAATGTAGAGCAGAAGTTACCAAAATAAATGCTTCATCCTTTATCGATGCCAGAGTTGAAATGAGAAAATATATCCATGGACTTTGTTATTGGATTACAAAAGACATCTTGAGTTAATAATGCAATCTGGGTTATATTTGATCGATTGACTAAATCATCTCATTTCCTTCCTATTCGAGATACGTTGTCTCTAGACCAACATGCTCAGTTGTATTTTAAAGATATAGTCAGGTAGCATGAGGTTGACCTCTCCATTGTATCTGATCATAATCCTAGGATTACTTTTAACTTTTGGAAAGGCCTTTAGAAGTCGTTTGGTACTGAATTAAATTTTACTACATATTTTCATCATCAATAAGATAGGAAATCAGAATGAACAATTCAGACATTGGAAAATATGCTACGTGCTTGTTTACTAAATTACCAGGGATGTTGGGACCAAAATCTTTCTTTTGTTGAATTTCCATATTATAAAAGTTTACATTCTAGTATACAGATGGCTCCATTTGAGGCATTAAATGGAAATAGTTGTTGAACTCCATATTTTTGTGATGATGTAGGTGAAATTAAGTGGATGGGACCATAATTTGAAGAAGATATGGCAGAGAAAGTTCAGTTGATTTGGAAGCACGTGAGAACAACTCATAGCAGATAGAAAAGATATGTAGATAACTGGAGGAAGGATCTTTCTTTTGAGGTAGGTGATAATGTCTTTCTCAAAAATTCTCCATGGAAAAGTGTGATGCATTTTGGTATGAAGGGAAAGTTGATTTTGAGGATCATTTGACCTTATGAAATTCTAGAGAAAGTTGGATCAGTGGTGTATAGGGTGTCTTTACATCCATGTTTGTCCCAGGTACACAATGTTTTTCATGTTTTGATGTTGAGAATGTATATGCTAGATCCATCTCATTTTTGAAACCAGAGGTAGTTCAGTTGGAAGAGAATCTCTCTTATGAAGAACAACCAGTCCATATTCTTGACCATAGAGAGCAAGTGTTGCCAAATAAGGTAATTTACTAGGTAAAGGTTTTGTGAAAAAACCATATGGTTGAGGAGTGAACTTGGGAATCTGAAAATTCTATGAGGGATAAGTTCCCCTACTTATTTGATAAATGAATAAAATTGTGAGGACACAATTTCCAAAAGGGGGAAGGATGTAACACTCCATGTAAATGAAGAATAAGAGATTTTCATATTTATTAATATTTGTGAATTAAATATTAATTTTACTTTAAAACGGTTGCTATGTTCGATAGCGTACCTGATATACAACAATGGGTTTCATTGAAATCTTACGTTGCACATTAATAATATAATATTATTATTTTAAATGTTAGTTAACTCCTAGACATTGTATTGGCGGGAATGAAAAAAACTAACTACAATATGATTATACATGTTTGTTAAATTTATTTACATTTGTCCAATAAAAATTTAGAGGCTTAAGAAATGAATTAATCTAATTTTAAGCATAATTTACATTAAATGGTCGATTTACCTCCTTTTAATGGATAAAATTATTTAGATATAGTTTTGGACACTTTAATACATTATTTTTGACCATATAAAATCCTTATTTAGAATGGGGACATAAAAATTGAATTTGTGTAATTTTTTGAAATTTCTTCGATAAAGTTCATTTTTAATGAATAGTGAAAAAATTGTATTTTAATTCAAAACTTCATTTTAATCTAATTTATTTATATAGTGAAAATATATTTTTAATTGGTTTTAATTTGTAATTAAAATATATTTTTACCTATTCATCCAATGTTGGTCATTGGAATTAATTTCACTTTGAAATTGATCATAAAAAAGTTAAAATCTTTGGATAGTTATTATTTCTTAAAAACATGCTATTTGATTTGATAATGGAAATTAATTTTAAAATTAATTAATTCCACTTCTATGTTTTGAATTTGGAATCATATAGAACATTTTTGAATTTGTAATATCAAATATATATTAGGCTTAATTTTTGGTATTTTTCTGAAATACTTCAATTTTTGATGAATAGTGAAACCACTTAGTAGTAGTCAAAAAAATGAATTTTTCATTTAAATGAAATTTTATCACTTTTGTGAATAGAATTTCGAAAATCCGACATAAATGGTGGTTATAAAGAAGTAAAAATGTAGTTCAATAATATGTATATAATTTTTGGTGAATTGTATCTTTTGACTTTTATTTACCACGGTTAAAGGTAAACATGGTAATTAAAGTTTAAAAGAATATTTTAATAATTAAAGAATACCTTAACGCATGTCCTAACCTTATTAGATGAGTAATACCCGACCATGGTAATATTTGGGTCTATTTTGAGACCCAAGGGGCCACTTATAAAAGATAATGACACTTTAGATTAATTAATTTAATGTAAAGGCAAAAATGACATAAACAAAAATCTTTTAGTAAATTAATATTTATAGTGCTATATAAATTATATTTTCGACTATAAATATTTATTAGAGATATAAAAATATTTACTACATCATTGTATTTTTTTAAATTTTTTTATATCACATAAATTATATTATTTATGACACAATAATGATATAGTATTTACCTCATTAATAAAATATTTAAATTAATAAGATTATAAATATTAAAATAACATCTAAAACCTATCCAATTCCTATTGTATGATATAATTTCAACTATGAGTCATCTTATCTTCTTCTTTAATGATTTTTGGACCTTTATATACCAGATATCATTATATAATAAAATATTATTATCACACATTCTTAAAGAGCCCCTCCTCCCCCTTCTAAAAATAGACCACTTATATCCAATTCTTCACACCCCTATAGCCTTTATTCTCCTCCAAAATCTGCCCAATTTAGATACCTACATCCCTCTTCTCCACCTAGAATCCTTAACATAGGCATATGGCACTTCAAGAAGTCCTTTGGTTCAAACCAAATGGAGTTACCCAAATTAAAGGTAACAGTTTCTCTTAAATTTTCTCTTTTCTTTTATTTCTCCAACCCCTAAAATCTTTTAATTACATTCTTTTGTAACAAAAACAGTGTCCTCAATATACTAGGATGTATTTATGATATGGATTCAAACTACACTTACACACACCTCTATCCAATGGGTGAAGAAAATAATGTTTTTTTGGATGGAAAACTAATGCCTCACGAAATGATGATTGTTCGATTATATCTTACCGCCTCTCGTGGTGGCCATTAAGATGGAACTATATTTATATATGATATATATTATGATTTTATTTTCTTTATTCTTCTTTAATTTCCATTTATAGCATACCTTTATGGTTTCCATTGTGGGTAAACACGATAATTTCATTTGAGGAAGTGCGGACTACTGCCCCCTCAATGTGATATGAATCGTTCATACCATAGTGGTACGTATAAAGGATAGATTTAATGATATAATATATGATACAATACTGGAATTAAAATACTACCTTGTATCATTATGTTTTAATTCCATTAAATATTAAATAGAAATGTATGCAGCGTTTATGCGTATGTACATCATACCGTCTCTATGAACGCTGCATTTCATTTCTTATCTCTAAATGTTATGTACTATTATTAATACATGTATATACTGGATATATATGATATATATAATATCCAAATCATGAATTTCATTGTGGATATAATGAACCTTTTCCCACATGAACAACGTGTAATTATAAGAATTTCATTTTTGACTCAAGTACCAAATATCGGCAAAACGAACATTATTAACATAAATGATTACATAATGTTTATAACATGGTAATAAGTGATATAAAATGGATAATAAAGTTGAAAATTGTTATTATGAAAGTAGAAATTATCTTTAGTTTATTTTTTAGGAGATTAAAGAACGATCGAGTCAAGTCAGACACGAGGTACAGACTTCGTCTCAATCTCCATTCACTGAGGCATATCCTATTTTAATACACGACATTGTTTTATATGCTGTATAAACACCCTTGAAATTTCAAAGGGAATATTTTTCTATGAATAGTTTTACTAAAAGACAAAAAGGAATGTTTTTTACATGAGCGGTGACAATGTAGTTTCTGCCACCGTGAGTATTATTTGATCTTTGGCCTCCTCAACAAGCCATAATGTTTTTAAAATAAAATAAATACCATATAATCTTTTATGTATTTTGGTATTGAAAATGGATTTGATAATGGATTTGGTATGTCAATATATTTAATTTATATATTGTGATTGAAATGTGGAAATGTTTTCTTTCCTTTATATTTTTTTATGTCTTATGATTTTATAATGTCACATGGATATTTGACAGGTGGTTACATGATAAACCAAATGGCGGATGGTTCTGTGAATACCAGGACGAGTGGTTATGTTATAACCTCCAATGCATTGGGTATGGAGGTCGGCCATATGGCTATTACATTTAGTGATATGTGTGGAAGGTGACCATATAGTTATTCCATTTATGTATGTTATGTCCCATGTTACGTTTATATGTTATGTGTTCTTTACATGGGTTTTATGGTAATATTGTGGTTACAAAAGGGTAAGTAATGATCTTTTATTCAGTGAATAGTATTTACTACTTCATAAAAGTGAAAGTTATTACTTATGATAAAGTATTCATGGTTTACCTGATGTTTTGAAAAACAAACCATTTTTTTTCTTTGTGTATCCCTTACTGAGATTTTTATGCTCTTCCTAGGTTTTTGAAATGTTTTTCACATGGAAAAAAAAAGATTAGGGTCATGGATGGGTTCAAGGAAAAGTCATGCTATCTTAAACATGGAAATAGACATGACTCATTTTTTAAGAGTTTTTGTTTTGTGATAAAAATGGAAACTTAGTAGAAGTTTATACATTGTAATTTTTGAAAGGAAATGTAATAGTTATGAACTAATTATTTAAAACACTAAACCTGAAAATATCATCAATGTGAATTATTAATTTAATTTAATATTATGTAATTTTTAAGATCGGGTCCTTATAGTTGGTATGAGAGGTCGGTTTAGATAACATTATGAGTTAGGTTATTCTTAAATAAATGTCCATAAATTAATTTATGGTAATATTGAAATGATATAGCATTTAAATATTACCATGTTGCTTCACCTAAGATATTTCTTTGTTTAGAATGGTTTTTCATAGTGGAAATATGGCAGCTTTTTTGGGACCACATCAAGAGGAAGATAACCTTCCAAATCAGCATCCTGAGACGGTTGGAATCGGAAACGAATAGTTTGTTGCAATGATGGCATAGTTCACTCATGCTGTAAATGGTTGTGGTATCCATGCATGATATCTGCCAGATCAACCCCAGAGTAACATGTCAGTAGTGGAGAATTTCATGAGGAGACATCTCCCATCATTCAGGGGATCATTTGACCCTGAGCTAGCCGAAGGGTGGATTACAACAATAGGGAAGATTTTTGATGTTATGGGGTGTTTATAAAATCAAAATGTTAGTCTTATTGTTTACCATTTTGAAGGTGAAGCTGATCAGTGGTAGTCGATGGTGAAAAATATCAGGGATAGTGAGGATATTGATGCTTATGATTGGGATGAATTCAAAGGTATGTTTCTTGAGAAATATTTTCCAAAGCTATTTCGTCTTAGGATGAAAAACAATTCCTAGAATTGAGGTAGGGGAATGAATCAGTGGCTGATTGTGAAGCAAAATTCACTTGACTAGAAAGGTATGAAACAAATTTCATCTGAGATCTTGATAGTAAGATAAATAAATTTTACTCAAGTCTGACACCGCGATATCAAAGAGCATTAGCCTCTCGTGAGTTCAAAAGTTATGGAGAACATGTTAGATGTACGGAGAAGGTGAAAATGGATTTTGCAGATGATCAGGTGTTCTTTAAAAAACAACAGAATAAGAGGTCCAATTGGAAGGAAAAGGGGAACAATTCATCAAATAATCCCGAATGTAAGAAAATTAAATATCCAACTTGTGAGATGTGTGGTAAAAAAGCATCAGGGATAATTATTATCAATGTCTATAATGTTCTTCTGGTGTGGTAGGTCTGGTCATATTACTCATAACTATAATGAAGATGATCACGAAGGCAATAAAAATCCATCAGTAAGATCTTTTAAGTGTAATAAATGGTTCATTATGAAAATGAGTGTCCAATGAGGAACTCAACTAAGGGAAAGTAGCCAGACTACCTGAAAAAAGGGGTGGTTAAATCCTTTCAACTATTTAAGCAGATGTTGGGCCATCGAAAAAAGTAGTATCAGGTACACTGTTTGTTAGTTCAGATTATGCCAATGTGTTTTTTGATTTAGGGTCTACACACTCTTTCATTTCTGAGAATTTTTCTAGTAAATTTGGAATTCCATCTTAAGATACGAATACAGAACATACAGTAAAAATAGCTGGAGGAAATGTTGTGTAAAGACTCAGAAATTTCAAGTAAATTTTTTTCTTAATTTTCATTGAATTTTACAAGAACGCAGTTTCTAACAGCACTTGATTTCGAGGCCCGGTGTGCCCGGAATCATTTTCCAAAGGTTGGATCGGGTACGTTCAGTGAACGGACGAGCGGGTTTTTCTATCTTTTGAACCATTGCTCAGAATTGAAATCTGAGGGCACCGATGAACTCTCAGCACCAATAATTGCTTAAGGGGACATTAAGCACACTTGCGTTTTGTCGCAAGAGGTGGTTAATTTTTGGGGATTCAATAAGTCTTAAATAAATTGTATTATTACAATTTATTTTATGTGGAACTTAATTTCTTCATAGAGAAGTTGGAGGTGGGGCCACACCCCACCTAACAACCCATGAGAGGGTATGACCAAGGGTGGTGGGGTCTGCATGAAACCCCAACCCTTCACCTTCCCTTTAACCCCCACGAACATCCCCCATTTAACACCCCTTGTGTTTAAATTTATAACTCTACAACCCCCATTAAACTCCCTTGATTTTAATGTGTCAACTCCCCATTAATCTCCTCCCTCTAATTAAGTTTTCCAACTCAATTAATTAATATCCCTATTAATTAAATGACACAACTCTTCTTTTTGAATTAGTTTGAATTTGTTGGATTTTCATTAAAGTGGGACTAATCTATTTTGATATTGGGATAGAAAATATTATTTGTGGGGGAACCTCTGGAGAAATAGAAGAGCTCACTCCTTCCAAGAAGAATGGTTCCCTTTCCGACGAATCTTCGACAAACGAAGATCAAGCCAGGAACGAAGTCACTTTACGGGAGCGACGAACGCCGACGATTGTCGACACCTTCATCTCCTCCCTTACGACGACATCAACGAACCGACGTCCGCCTTTTTGTGAAATCATCAATGAACAACGCTTGAGGTAGAGGAATTTATTTGGTGTTCTCTTGTCTTTTGAGAAAAGAATGATGAGCGAGGACCAACCCATTCCAGGTTGATCCGTGGATCGTTCGTTCATGCGGATTGATAATGAGGGAATTATTTCGTGTCGTACGTCGACTTCTAATAGATGGCCGCTTGTTATCATTATAACTGGAGGTGGTCGGACCGCATGAACATGGACGACCCTCCTCCCCCCCTTGTTGTTGAATTTGTTGCGGCACGTGAAAGTCGGCGCGATGTCGTTGCACCGCGCGGAAATTATGAGGAAGGGCTAAGAAGCGCGGTGCTGTCGCGCTACGCCGATGAAGTTGAACAAGCCACTGCGCCGTCGTTCCGTGCCGGAAAATGACAAACGAAGCTTCACGGGAATTGTGGGATCTTTGAAGCGAAGGTTGGGTCCCGGGATGATCACGGGAAAAAACCGCAGGCGAATCGGACCACCAGAGGGTGTCCGGTGGTCCGTGGAAGCCCCTACCGGCAAGGCGGTGTCGGCGGTCGGGGCGGCGACGCACGGAGCACCGCCGGAAGAATCCGCCGCGGCTGAATCCGCGGCGGCGGAGAGCGGTGCCGAAACTACGCAGGACCGGAGGGGGGCGGTGGGGCGCGACTGGCTACTGCGTCCGCTGGCACGGGCGGCCCCTCGTGGGGCCGCGGTTCTTCACGCGAGGGCAGCGCCCCGCTCCACTCTGCTCGGCCGTAACCGGCCGAGCCGACCCACTTGCCGGGCCGGGTCGCACCCAGGTGGGGCCGGGCCACCCCGGCCGGGCCGAGTCGCGCCAACCGGGTCGGACTCAGACCCGGCTTGGGTCAACCCGGTTCGGGCCGACCTGGGGGGGTTGGGCCGGGTCGGTCCGGGCCCAGACCCCCCTTTTCGGATCACTTTCGGTCAAATGCCCATATCCTGGGCTACAGACCTCCAATCGATGCACGGTTAGTGGAGATGCGATCCTTGTACCGAGATGGTCGTTTTGACATATTACACTCATGGTTTCGAAATTCTTTGGGTTCGGCCGGGTTGGTTCGTGCACGGAACCAACCGGGCCCTCGGAGCAGAAACACTCATAACTTGAACTCCGGACGTCTGATTGACGTGATGTCGACTTTGATTGATTCTTCTAAGTGAGACGGATGTTTTGGCGCACTCCTCTCGAGGTTTGGATGCCGTCGGAGTTCGGTCGTGATTGTTCGCTCACGAAACCAACCAGGCCCCTAGAAAGAAAAAGCCAATAACTCAAAGACCGTGCGTCTGATTGATGCGCAGTCTATCTCGTTGAATTCCTCTTGATGAGATGGATCTTTTTTCTTACTCCGCTCGAGGATTGGATGCCGTCAGAGTGCGGTCGGGTCGGTTCTCTCACGAATCCAAACGGGCCCCTAGAAAGAAAAATCCAATAACTCACTAACCGTGCCTCTGATTGATGCGCTGTCTATCTCGTTGAATTCCTCTTGATGAGATGGAACTTTTCGAACACTTTTCCAGAGTTTTGGTTGTTGTTGGATAGTGGCTGGGTTGGATTGTACCCGAAATCCAACCGGGCCCTTGGAAAAGAAAAGTTGTTATCTTTCAGACTGGATGTCCGTTTGACGAACCATCAGCGGCGTTGGTGATCACGTGGAGAAACAGCCCCTTTGAGTATACCCTATAAGATTTCGGGGTACCGTTGAGATACGTCCAGGTTGGTTCGCACTCGAAAGCAACCGGGCCCCAAGGACGAAAAGGCTAATAACTCACAGACCGAACGTCTGATTAATGCATCATCTATTGCGTTGAGACCCCTATGGCGAGGCGGTCCTTTGAGATAAATCTTCGTGGGACTTTGTGATACTTGGAGTATTGACCAGTAGCTCGTGGAGCGGTCCCTCCCGGAGACGAGCATACGGAGTACGGAGACCATGTAGATGACTGAGACCTGACGACTACTTGACCAACTCGACTTGGAGTGACTCGAATAGCCCAGTGGACGGAGCGCCCAGTATTTGGCGGCAGACCCATGGTGGACAGAGTGCCTGGTAGTTGGTAGCAGACCCGCAGTACTCGACCAGAGGAGTACCTCTGTAGGCTATTAGGCGGAGCGCCCGATATTTGGTGGCAGACCCACAGCGGACGGAGCGCCCAGTATTTGGCAGCAGACCCGCAACACTCGATAGGAGGAGTACCTCTGAGACTTGGATTAGTGAGCAGTACCTCGGAGTCGTGATAGGACCACTGTACACTCAAGAGAAGGGGCTCTTCAGCAGTTACGGTTTCGGTAATGAAAATCCTGGTTTGAGGTGAGTCTATGATCCTTGTGTTTTCTCATGATTGAGATGGGTTACTTGATAACATTGGTATATGTATGGTCATATACCTATGTAGTGGTTATCTGTTGAGATCTTCATTTGGGTTATCCTTGTTGGTTTTATTGAGACCTTGAGGGTCTCAGGGTCCCTACTGAGTATAGTTATACTCACCCCTGCACAGGCTATGCCCGCACCTTGTTGTGTTGGTTGCAGACGACGGGCAGTGCTGACGGACGCCGAGTGTTTGAGGACTGGACGGTACCCGGAGGTGGACTACATCACGAGTCAGTATCTGGAGGTGGACATCACGACGAGACGACACTCGAAGGAGGTTGGCAGGCGAGAGCATTGTGGATGCTATCTGTACCTACCCTTCAGGTAGGATCCGTGGTGGACAACCCAGGAGCTGCGCCATCTGTACCTACCCTTCAGGTAGGATTCGAGGAGGATGACCCAGGAGCCGCATCCGTTCTTCCAGCTGTTGTATTTTCCTATTGTACTTTGTTCAGTTGTAGTTGTCCTTTCATTTGGGTTTGTATTCTAGCCCATTTACCTTTCAAAACATCTCTTTGTACTTAGTGTTTTACTTCTGCTTGTACTCTGTGGTGTTTTTTTTACTTTTATAAGGCAATGCCTTCCCAATTATCAGAATTTACGCCTTTGGTGCTAGTCGCCAACCCCTGGCCTATGGAAGGCAGGCTTGGGGTAGTCACGGCACGTGCCCCGAGGACAGGTCCTGACAAATTGGTATCAAGGGAGTCGGTTCTACCATAGAACATATAACTATGATATTTCCATTCTGTGAAGCAATAGTGTTAAGGGTAAAGATTGTGGTGTTCAGTTCAGGGAGTCCAGTGTTGGTGCGGGCGGCCGACGTATCCATGCACTAGGACCCTGACAACTGATTTCCAACTTTGTGCACGAAAACACTGATTGCGTGTGTGTTTCCAAAAGTTTTTAAATGTAATCTCAAACCAGGTCACCTCACCAGGTATAATCATTTGACCGTGTCATGTTGCCTTTTTCAGGATGCCTCCCCGCGGACGAACAGCTAGAGCCCCGAGAGTTGTTCGTACTGACAAACCACCGAGCGACGTGGCCTTAGTATAGGGCCCTATCCCAGTTGAGGCACCATCAGGGGCACCGGTGGTACTACTACCCGTTGGGACACCGATGACACCAGCTCCAGTAGGAGAGGGTGCACGTCGCTTGAGCGCACTGCACGAGTTCCAACGCCAGAGGCCACCCAGGTTCCGGGGAGAGATGGACCCGCAGGCGGATGAGGATTGGCTGGAGGCTGTGGTGAGTGTCTTCAGGCTAGTGGGCACGCCGACAGATTTCATGGTGATACTTTCTTCCATCCTTCTTCAGGAAGAAGCAGGCAGATGGTGGAGCCTGATGCTTCAGATGCATGACGAGGCGACACTTCTATGGGCAGACTTTGAGTTCCTGTTCTGGGCAGAGTTTGTACCAGCCACCCTTCGAGCAGTGCGTATACTGGAGCTACATCAGCTGCGGCAGGGCAGCATGACAGTGGCACAGTATTCAGCGAGGTTCACAGACCTCTCGCGCTACTCCACAGATATGGTACGAGACTCGTTCTTCAGTGCCCGAACCTTCGAGCAGGGGCTCAGGCAGGAGATTAGAGCTTCTGTTGTTTCTCACAACATTCCGACCCAGACAGGGGTGTTGGAGAGAGACCTCTTAGTGGAGAGTTTCCTTGCTGATCAGTCTCCAGCAGCATGACCCACCACTAGCCGGCTTACAGCAGAGTCTTCTGCAGCAGGCAGTAGACAGATGACGCAGAGGTCCCAGAGGACCAGATCTATAGTTGGCCGATTGCACGACTCATATTAAGTTGTGCGGGGGAACCAGGGTGGAGTCAGAGCCAGTCGTTCCGAGAGTGGACATTGTTACTCATGCGGCAGGATTGGTCACATGGCACGTGACTGTCTGAACCGCCATGCAGATGACCAGCAGATAAATGAAGAACCTCCCAGCCAGAGTCAGTGGTTCGATCAGGGCAGACTGCAAGGAGCAGGCGGCCATGGAAGAGGAGCTGGTCGTGCATCTGGAGGTGGACGACGCTTCAGGGGTGTTGCCACCACCACCACCAAGAGGCCCACCCCGACCGTAGGGGATAGGAGGACATGGGAGATCTTAGCTTTAGGCAGATGAGGCCTATGGTCATGGAGCTCCGGAAGCAGATGGAAAGGAATAGGACTAGCTCCAGACCTGGAGGCTAATGATCATGTTGCTTCTAGTTTTGTTGATATTTGTTTGTAGTTGCTTTGTGTCTTTGTACTATGATCTGCAATAATAAAAAGACACTTATCTCTGTGATGTTTTCTTTCCTGTCCTTTTTTTTGGTTGATACTGAGTGGTCCCAGTTAAAACAGTTGACTTGACCCTCACTTTCATGATTTCTACTAGAGGAGGCCCAGTGACCTCACACTGATGCCGACAGTGTGACTCGACCCTTGGAGGTGAGAGTGACAGTTGGATCTCTTAGTAGTTACGTCGAGGCCTTACGACGTCATCCATGACATGAATGCATCATTCATGTCAAGATTGACTGTATTAGGTAATGGGCGTGGTTCATCTAGGGTATGAGACCGAGTTTCTCTTTTCAGCAAAGGAGAAATTTTAGCAGCTCTTTCAGATCGTAGGCAAAGAAGGTGAAAATCATCCAGGAGCGGATGAAGATTGCACAGTGCAGTAAGAAACAGGAAACCGACACCAGTCATAGAGACTTGAGTGTGTTAAATGTTTCAAGAAGATAAGCTTTAAGGAGAGAGGAGTCAGCGAAGCAGCAGACATGGAGGCAGAGCTATGAGAGTAGCATGATGTGGTGTACATCTTAGCATGCTACAACCACCCGCCTTAGTTATCCCCGCCAGGCTCAGGGAGCTGGAGGGCGGAGAAAGAGTGCGGCTGCATGCGGTCAGGGAGAGTGACCCAATGGCTCTAAAAAAATGATTCAAGGGATAGTCTGTGTCCACTACTAGCTGCTGTAGTAACAGACATCGAAATGAATCATTCCTTGCTTTCACAAATCGTGTCTGAGACCTAGAGTTTCCGGTAAGCCGTGGACTTGACCCTCACGTCTGGAGACACATTAGGAAGAGACTCGATAATCACACTTACGCCAACAGTGTGGTCAGACCCTTGAGGTGAGAGTTTCGGTTGGAATCTCTTGGTGGTAGCGTCGAGGCCTTACGACGTTGGTTTGAGTATGGACTGGGAAATCACAGTTCATACAAAAATGACGGTATTAGGCAAAAAGGTTGTGGTTTAACTACGACGTCAGAATGGGTTTTCCTTGGTTAGCGAAAAGGAAACCCCATGAAGCACAGGATAAACTCTTGCACAGGAGGGTGCGACCGATCACTCTTGAGTCGGTCAACCTTACCCTCGTGGAAGCAGTCGTTTGAGTTCCAGTTCTATCAGGAATTGGAGACCTCTAGAGTCCGAGGATGGCGATCACGTCCTTATACGGGTCTCACCTCGATGAGGTTTACGGAGATGTGGCCAAGGCAAAAAGTTATCTCCGAGGTTCAATGGACCTTTCTAGGTCCTCAGCTGGGTAGGCGAGGTGGTTTACCGCATGAACCATCCACCTCAGTTGCACCAGGTGCACGACGACTTCCACGTATCTCAACAGAGGAGATACGTGCTCGACTCTTCGCATGTCATCGACCATGGGGAGATGGACGATGGCGATGGGGTGACATTCACGGAGGTTCCAGTGGGGATTGAGGATCGAAAGGTGTGGATCCTACGAGAATGGTCTATTCCTCGGGTGTGTTTTCACTGGCAGTACGGGAACCTCCAGGTGAGCACATGAGAGCGGGAGGCTCAGATGCGTGCTCTGTACCGCTTTTGTGACCCTAGTCTGTGTTAAAGCTTTACGTGGACGTAAATCCCAGAGGTTGGAGTAATGTTAAATCCCAGAAATTTCACGGAAAATATTTTCTTAATTTTCTTTGGAATTTTAAGAAAAAGAAGTTTTGACGGAACCTAATTCCGAGGCCCGGTGTGCCCAGAATCATTTTCCGAAGTTTGTCTCGGGTACGTTCAGTGAACGGACGAGCGGGTTTTTCTATCTTTTGAACTGGTGCTCAGAATTGAAATCTGAGGGCACTGATGAACTCACAGCGCAGATAATTGCGGAAGGGGACCTTAAGCGCAGTTGTGTTTTCTCGCAAGAGGTGGTTAATTTGTGGGTATTCAATAAGTCTTAAATAAATTTTAGTGTTACAATTTATTTTATGTGGAAGTTAATTTCTTCATAGAGAAGTTGGAGGTGGGGCCACACCCCACCTAACATCCCATGAGAGGGCATGACCAAGGGTGGTGGGGTCCGCACAAAACCCCAACCCTTCACCTTCCCTTTAACCCCCACGAACTTCCCCCCATTTAACACCCCTTGTGTTTAAATGTATAACTCTACAACCCCCCTTAAACTCCCTTGCTTTTAATGTGTGAACTCCCCATTAATCTCCTCCCTATCATTATGTTTTCCAACTCAATTAATTAATATCCCTATTAATTAAATGACACAACCTTTCATTTTGAATCAGTTTGAATTGGATGGATTTTCATTAAAGTGGGAGTAATCTATATTGATATTGGGATAACAAATATTTTTTGTGGTGGATCCTCTGGAGAAATAGAAGAGCTCCCTCCTTCCATGAAGAATGGTTCTCTTTCCGATGAATCTTCGACGAACGAAGCTCGAGCCGGGAAAGAAGGCACTTTACGGGAGCAACGAACGCCAACAATTGTCGACACCTTCATCTCCTCCCTTACGATGACGTCAACGAACCGACGTCCGCCTTTTTGCGATATCATCAATGAACAATTCTTGAGGCAGGGGAATTTATTTGGTGTTCTCTTATCTTTTGAGAAAATAACGACGAGTGCGGACCAACCAATTCCAGGTTGATCCACGCATCGTTCGTTCATGCAGATTGATGTTGAGGGAATTATTTCGTGACGTACGTTTACTTCTAATAGATGGCCACATGCTATCATTATAACGGGAGGTGGTCAGAACACACGAACACGGCCGACCATCCTCCCCCCCTTGTTATTGAATTTTTTGTGGCACGAGAAAGGCAGCGCGGTGCCGTTGCACCACGCAGAAATTATGAGGAAGGGCTATGAAGCGCGGCGCCGTTGCGCCACACCGATGAGGATGAACAAGCCACGGCGCCATCGCGCCGTGCCGGAAAATGAAAAATGAAGCCGAACGGGCGTTGTGGGATATTTCCAGCAAAGGTCGGGTCCCGGGATGATCACTGGCGAAGACCGCAGGCAAATCGGACCACCGGAGCGTGTCCGGTGGTCTGTGGAAGCCCCCGCCGGCACGCCCCGCCGGCGCGGCGGTGCCGGCGGTCGGGGCGGCAGCGCCCAGAGCGCCGCCATAAGAATCCGCCGCAGCCGAAGCTGCGGCAACAGAGAGCGGTCCCGCGACCGTGCATGACTGGTGGGGGGCGGCGGGATGTGGTTGGCCCCCGCGTCCGCTGGCACGGGCGGCCCCTCGCGGGGCCGCGGTTCTTCAGGTGGGGGCAGCGCCCCGATCCGCTCCGCTCGGCCGTAATTGGCCGAGCCGACCCACTGTCCGGGCCGAGTCGCGCCCAGGACGGGCCGGGTCGCGTCAACCAGGTCGGACCCGAACCCGGGTCGGGTCGACCCGGTTCAGGACGATGAAGGGGGGTTGGGCCGGGTCGGTCCGGGCCCAGACCCCCCGTTTTCGGATCACTTTCGGTCAAATGCCCATATCTTGGGCTACAGACCACCGATCGACGCACTGTCAGCGGCGATGCGATCCTTGTAACGAGACGGTCGTTTTGACATATTAAACTCAAGGTTTAGAAATACTTTGGGTTCGGCTGGGTTGGTTCGTGCACGGAACCAACCGGGCCCTTGGAGCGGAAACACTCATAACTTGAACTCCGGACGTCCGATTGACGTGCCGTCAACTTTGATGGATTCCTCTAAGTGAGAAGGATATTTTGGCTTACTCCGCTCGAGGTTTGGATGTCTTCAGAGTGCGGTCAAGTTGGTTCAGTCATGAAACCAACCGGGCCCCTGTAAAGAAAAAGCCAATAACTCGCAGACCGGGCATCTGATTGACGTGCCGTCTATCTCTTTGCATTCCTCTTGATGAGATTGATCTTTTGGCTTACTCCGCATGAGGTCTGGATGCCGTTGGAGTGCGGTCGGGTTGGTTCGCTCATGAAACCAACCGGGCCCCTGGAAAAAAAGCCAATAACTCACAGACCGGGCGTCTGATTGACACGCCATCATCCTCGTTGAATTCCTCTTGATGAGACGGAACTTTTAGCATACTTTGCTCGAGTTTTGGTTGCTGTTGGATAGTGGTCGGGATGGATTGTACCCGAAATCCAACCGGGCCCTTGGAACGGAAAAGCTGTTATCTTTCAGACTGGACGTCCGTTTAACGAACCGTCTGCGACATTGGTGATCACGTGGAGAAACGGTCCCTTTGTGTATACCCTATGAGAGTTCGGGGTACAGTTGAGATACGGTCGGTTTGTTTCACACTCGAAACCAACTGGGGCCCTGGGACGAAAAGGTTAATAACTCCCAGAGCGGACGTCCGATTGACGAGCCGTCTGTTGCGTTGAGACCCCTATGATGAGACATTCCTTTGAGATAAATCTTGGTGGGACTTTTTGATACTTGGAGTATTGACTAGTAGCTCGTGGAGAGGTCCCTCCTTGAGATGAGCATACGGAGTATGGAGACCGTGTAGACGACTGAGACCTGACGACTGTTTGACCGACTCGACTTGTAGGGAGTCGACTAGCCCAGTGGACGGAGCGCCCGGTATTTGGCAGTAGATCCATGGCGGATGGAGTGCCTGGTAGTTGGCAGCAGTCCTGTGGTACTCGACCGGAGGAGTACCTCTGTAGGCTATTAGAGGGAGCGCCCGGTATTTGGTGGCAGACCCACAGCGAACGGAGCACCCAGTATTTGGAAGCAGACCCGTGGTACTCGACAGGAGGAGTACCTCAGAGTCTTGGATTAGTGAGCATTACCTCGGAGTCGTGATAGGACCATTGTACACTCCAGAGAAGGGGCTCTTCGGCAGTTATGGATTCGATAATGAAAATCGTAGTTTCAGCTGAGTCTATGATCCTTGTGTTTTCTCATGATTGAGATGGGTTACTTGATAGATTTGGTATATGTATGGGAATATACCTAAGTAGTGGTTATCTGTTGAGATCTTCATTGTGGTTATCATTTTTGGATTTAGTGAGACTTTGAGAGTCTCGGGGTCCCTACTGAGTATCATTATACTCACCCCTTCATGGGCTATGCCCACACCTCGTTGTGTTGGTTGTAGACGACGGGCAGTGCTGACGAAGGCCGAGTGTTCGAGGACTGGACAGTACCCGGAGGTGGACTACACAACGAGTCAGTATCTGAAGGTGGACATCACGGCGAGATGGCACTCGGAGGAGGTCGGCGGGCGAGAGAATTTTGGAGACTATTTGTACCTACCCATAAGGTAGGATCCATGGTGGACAACCCAAGAGCTGCGCCATCTATACCCACCATTCAGGTAGGATCCAAGGAGGATGACCCAGGAGCCGCTTCCGTTCTTCCAGCTATTGTATTTTCCTATTGTACTTTGTTCAGTTGTAGTTGTACTTTCATTTGGGTTTGTATTCTGGCCCATTTACCTTTCATCACTTCAATTTGTACTTAGTGTTTTACTTCTGCTTGTACTCTGTGGTGTTTTGTTTACTTTTATAAGGCAATGCCTTCGCAGTTATCGGGATTTATGCTTTTGGTGCTAGTCGCCAGCCCCTTGCCTATAGAAGGCGGTCTTGGGGTAGTCACGGCACGGGCCCCGAGGACGAGCCGTGAAATGTTGAGCCAAAAAGAAAAAATAACAACATTTCATTCCTTGTGTGATGAAATAATTTACCTGAAAACCATATTGTTTTTCCACTAGTAGATTTTTATGTTATTTTGGGCATGAATTGAATTTCCATTTATCATTCTAAGATAGACTGCAGGAACTAAAGCAGTTTATTTTTAGAAATAATTACAGTTTGGGTACAAGAATGAACCCTTTATTTTGATAACATATGCATAAGCTAAGAAACTAGTAAAATATGGAAATGAATGTTACCTAGCACATATTGTTGAAAGTAAAGGAACTTTTCAGATTAATGATGTGTCAGTAGTAAATGAGTACCTTGGTTTTTTTCCAGATGAGTTTCCTGGTATAATACATGATTGGGAAGTTGAATTTACTGTTGAATTAGTTACTGATGCTAATCCAATTTCAAAACCCCCTTATCCATTGGCTCAAATTGAACTTTTAGATTTAAAGAAGTAATTGAAAGAGTTATTAGATAATGGTTTCAATCGACCTAGCACATCACCTTGGGGTGCTCTTGTACTGTTTCATAAAAATAAAGATGGTTGAATGTGACATTGAATTGATTATAGAGCATTGAAGATCATCACGGTTAATAACAAGTATCCTTTTCCTCATATCGATGATTTTTTTGATAAGCTCTAGAGAGCTCAGTATTTTTTGAAGATTGATTTGAGGTCGGGGTACCATCTGTTGAATGTAATGGAAGTAGACATTCTGAAGGCTGCATTTCATACTAGATATGGCCATTATGAATTTTTAGTTATGCCTTTTGGGTTAACCAATGCACCAGCTGTATTCATTGATCATATGAGTTGAATTTTCCGTGAGATCGTGGATAAGTTTGATGTTGTGTTCATTGATGAAATTTTTGTTCTCTCAAAAAATAAGGAGAAACATGAAATTTATTTAAGGGTTATCTTGAAAACCATAAAAAAAAGAAACTATTTGGGAAATTTAGCAAGTGTGAGTTTTGGTTACAACAAATTTCATTCCATGGTCACATTGTTTCAAAAAATGACATAACTTTTGATCGTAAAAAAAAATTGTTGAATAATGGCCAAGAACCACAAATATAACCGATATTTTTTATTTTCATGGTTTGACATGATATTACCAAAGGTTTGTTGAAATGTTTTCATGGATATCTAGTCCAATGACTAAGTTAAATCGAAAATGTGTTAGGTTCATTTGGACAATAGAATGTGATGAATGATTTTAGGAATTGAAATGAAGATTGTTGAATGATATAGTTTTATTACTAACTTTCAGAAATGGTGAGATTTTTATTTATAGTGATTCTTAATTGAAAAGACTTGGTTGTGTCCTTATGCAAAATGATCATGTAATTTCTTATTCTACATGTAAGTTAGACCCCCATGAGTTAAATTACCCTACACATGATTTGAATTAGCTGCTGTTTTTTCCTTTAAAATTTTGGAGGCTTGATTTGTATGGAGTGAAGTGTGAAATATATACTGATCACCATAGTTTGAAGTATATATTCACTGAAAAATAATTAAACATGAGACATGGGAGATGGCTGGAATTAATCAAGGATTATGACTGCATGATCCATTACCATCCTAGAAATGAAAATAATGTGGCTAATGCTTTGAGTCTAAAAAGTAATGCTTCACTAACTATGTTACATTTGGAACAATATACTTTGGTTTTTGAATTGATGAACATTTTCATAGTAGTTGTTGGTGAAGGAAATTATTCTGTTTTGTATCAGGTGTCTGTGAGATCATCTCTATCAGACAGAATAATGAAATCATAGAAAGAAGAATGTGAGTTATAGGAAAAGTTAGATTTGGTTCAGAAGGGTAAGATGAATGAATTTAACATTGATAATTTTTGTGTTTTGGGGTTTGGAAAGAGATTATGTGTGCCTTGTAATTCACAGTTGAAGAATGAGTTGTTATGTAAAGCGAATAGTTCACCGTTTTCAGTTCATCATGGTAGTACAAAGATGTACATATAACTTCGAGAGTATTACTGGTGGGATGGAATAAAAAGATATATTGTTGATTTTACTGTGAAGTGTTTGGATTGTCAGCAGGTTAAAGAAGAGCGGAAGTTGCCAAATGGAATGCTTCGTCCTTCACTAGTGCTATAGTGGAAATGGGAAAATATATCCATGGACATTGTTGTGGTATTACTGAATAAATCTCAAGGTAATAATGAATTATGAGTTATAGTTGATCGATTGACTAAATCATCTCATTTCCTTCCTATTCGAGATACGTTGTCACTAGATCAACTTGCTCGGTTGTATGTTTAAGAGATAGTCAGGTTGCATGGAGTTTCCAGCTCCATTGTATCTTATCTTGATCCCAGGTTTACTTATAACATTTGGAATGGCCTTCAAAATTCCTTAGGTACTAAATTAAATTTTAGTATATATTTTCATCTTCAATCAGATGGGAAATGAGAACGAAAAATTCAGGCCTTGGAAAAAACGATACGTGCTTGTTCACTGGATTACTAGGGATGTTGGGACCAACATATTTCTTTGGTTTAATTTTTATATAATAACAGTTTTCATTCTAGTATACTTATTGCTCCATTTTAGGCATTATATGGAAAGCGTTGTCAAACTCCATCTTTTTGGGATGAAGAAGGTGAAAGGAAGCTGATGGGACCAAAATTGGTAGAAGAGATGGTAGAGAAAGTTCAGTTGATTCATAAGAATGTGAGAACACATCAGAGAAGATATTAAAGTTATGCATATAACTAGAATAATGATCTTTCTTTTGAGTTAGGTGATCATGTATTTCTCAAATTTTCTCCATGGAAAAGTGTGATGCGTTTTCGTATGATGGGAAAGCTGAGTTCGAGGATCATTTGACCTTAAGAAATTCTGGAGAAAGTTGGTTCAGTGACATAAAGAGTGGATTTACCTCAATGTTTGTCCCATGTCAACAATGTTTTTCATGTTTCGATGTTGAGAATTTATATGCCAGATCCATCTCATGTTTTGAGCCCAGAGTTAGTTCAGTTGGACGAGAATCTCTCTTATAAAGAACGACTAGTCATGATTCTTGACCGTAGAGATCAAGTGTTGTGGAATAAGGTAATTCACAAGGTAAAGGTTCTATGGAAAAACTATATGGTTTATGTGGAAATATGGGAATCTGAAAATGCTATGAGGGATAAGTACCCCCACTATTTTGATAAGTGAATAAAATTTTAAGGAAACAATTTCCAAAAGGGGGTAAGGATATAACATCCCAGGTAAATGAAGAATATGAGATTTTCTTTTTTATTAATATTTTTGAATTAAATATTAATTTGACTTTAAAATGGTTGCTATGTTCGACAGCATACCTGATACGCAACAAAGGGTTTCTTTCAAATCATACGCTGCACATTAATAATATAATATTGTTATTTTAAATGGTAGTCAACTCCTATCCATTTTATTGGCGAGAATGAACAAAACTAACAACAATATAATTATACATGTTTGTTAAAAGTATTTAAATAGGTCCAATAAAAATATAGAGGCTTAAAATATGAATGAATATAAGTATAAGCATAATTTAAAATCAAAGGAAGATTTACCGCCTTTAATGGTGAAACCTATTTAAATATATTTTTGGTCACTTTAATAAATTATAATTGAGCAAATAAAAATATTCTTTAGAATAGGGACATCAAAATTTACTTTGTGTAAATGTTTGAAATTTTTTCGATAAAGTTCATTTTTTAATGAATAGTGAAAATATTGTATTTTAATTCAAAACTGTGTTTTAATATAATTTATTTATATAGTTAGATTATCTTTTTAAATGGTTTTAAATTTTAATTAAAATAAATTTTTACCATTTAATCCAATGTTGGTCATTATAATAATTTTCACTTTGAAATTGGACATAAATAAGTATCAATATTTTGATAGTTATTGTTTCTTAAAAACACGCTATTTGTTTTGATAATGGGAATTAACTTTAAAATTAATTATTTCCACTTCTATTTTTTGAATTTGGAAAAATATATGTCATTTTAGAATTTGGAATATCAAATATAGCTTAGGCTAAATGTTTAGTATTTTTCTAAAAAACATCAATTTTTGATGAATAGTGAAACCACTTAGTAGTAGTTAAAAAATAGACATTTTCATTTAAATAAATTTAACCACATCTGTGAATTGAATTTCAAAAATCCGACATAAATGGTTTTTATCAAGAAGTAAAATTTATTTCAATAAGATGAAAATAGTTTTTGGTGAATAGTAACATTTGACTTTTATTTATCGCGGTTAAAGGTAAATAGGGTAATTCAAATTTAAAATAATATTGTAATATATCAAAATTACCCTAACACGTGTACTAACCTTATTTTATGAGTAATGGCCAACTATGGGCATCTTTGGGTCTATTTTGGGACCACATGGAGCCACTTATGAAAGATAATGACAAATTAGACTAATTATTTTAATGTAAAGGAAAAAAATGAAATAAACAAAAATCTTTTAGTAAATTATTTTTTATATGGTGTTATGTAAATTATATTTTCAACTATAAATATTCATTGGAAATCAAAAAATATTTCATAAATAATGGCATTTTTTTAATTTTTAGACATCACATAAATTAAATTATTTAGGACACAATAATGATGTAGTATTTAACTCATTAATAAATGATTTAAATAAATAAGATTATAAATATTAAAATAAAATTCAAAACCTGTCCAATTCTTATTGGATGATATTATTTCTACTATGAGTAATCTTATCTTCGACTTTAATGATTTTTGGACCTTTAGAAACTGAATATCATTATATAATAAAATGATATTATCACACGTTCCTAAAGAGCCCCTCCTCTCCCTTATAAAAGGAGAACACGTATAACCAATTCATCACCCCTCTATAGCCTTTAGTATCTTCCACAATATGCCCAATTATGATACCTACATCCATCGGCTCCACCTACAAGTCTTACCTTAGGCAGGAGGCACTTCCAGATGTCCTTTGGTTCAAAGCAAAGGGAGTTATCCAAATTAAAGGTAACAATTTCTCTTAAATTTTTGTCTTTAATATTATTTCTTCAACCGCTAATATCTTTATATTCCATTATTTTGTAACAACACTGGTATCCTCAATATACTAGGATGTTGTTATGAGATTGATTTGAACTACACTTACACACAAATCCAACCAATTGGTTAAAAACATAATGTTTCTGTAGATGGAAAACTAACGCCTCATGAAATGATGATTGTTCGATTATCTTCTACCACCTCTAATGGTTGGAATTATGATGGAACTGTATTTATATATGATATATTTTATTTTATTTTATCTTTATGCTTCTTTAATTTCGATTTATAGCATACCTTTATGGTTTCCAATATGGGTAATCACGATAATTTTATTTGAGGAAGTGCGGACTACCGCCCCCTCAATGTGATATGACTCTTTCATACCATATGTGGTACATATAGAAGAAAATATTTAATGATATTATATATGATGAAATACTATAATTATAATACTACTATGTATCATTATGTTTTAAATCCATTAAATATGAAATAGTAACGGAAGTAGCGTTCATGCGTACGCACGGCTTACCGTCTCCATGAACGGTGCATTTCATTTCATACCTCTAAATGTTATGTACTTTTATAAATACAAGTATATGATGGATATATATGATATATATGATATCTAAATAATTAATATCATCTTGGATATAATGAACCTTTGACAATATGAACAACGTGTAATTATAAGAAGTCCATTTGTGAATGAAGTACCAAATATCGACAAAACGAACATTATTAACTTAAATGATTAAATAATTTTTTTAACATTATAATAAGTGATATGAAAAGAATAATAAAATAGAAAAATGTTCTTAAACAAGTATAAATTAACTTTAGTTTATTATTCAGGAGACTAAAGAATGATCTAGTCGTGTCGGACAAGAGGTAAGGGACTTCGTCTAAATCTCCTTTCATTGAGACATATTTTGTTTTAATACACAACTTTCATTTATACACTGTATAAACACCCTTGAAATTTCAAAGGGAATCTTTTACTATGAATTATTTTGCTAAACGACCAAGAGGAATTTTTTTACGTGAGTGGTGACAACGTCATTTCCTTCGCCGCGAGTATTATTTGATCATTGCCTTCCTCAACAAGCAGTAATGCTTTTAAAAGAAAATAAATACCGTATACTCTTTTATGTATTTTGGTTTTTAAAATGGATATGATAATGGATTTGTTATGTCAATATATTTATGTGATATATTTTGATTTAAACGTGGAAATGTTTTCTTTTATTTAAAATTGTTTTTATCTTATGATTTTATAATGGTACTTGGAAAATTGATGGGTGGTTACATGATAAACCAAATGATGGGTGGTGCTATGAATAACAAGATGGGTGGTTACGTTATAACCTCCAATGCATTGGGTACGGAAGTCGGCCTTATGGCTATTCCATTTAGTGATATGTGTGGAAGTCGACCGTATGCTTATTCCTTTTAAGTCTGTTTATGTCCCAAGGTAACTTTATATGTTATGTGTTCTTTATATGGGGTTTATGATAATATTTTGGTTACAAAATGGTATGTAATGATCATTTATTTATTGAAGAGTATATACTACTTCATAAAGGTGAAAAATATTACATATGATAAATTATTCATGGTTTATCTGTTGTTTTGAAAAACTAACCGTTTTCTTTCTTTGTGTATCCCTTACTGAGATTTCTATGCTCATCCCATGTTTTTGAAATGTTTTTCACAGGACTTAAAGAAGATTAGGTTAAATTATGGGATCAAGGAAAACACATTCTATCTTAAACATGGAACTATTCATGAATCTTTTTTTCATTAGTTTTGTTTTTTTGAAAAAAATGGAAACTGAGTAAAAGTTTCTTCATTGTAATTTTTGAAAAGAAATGTAATAGTTATGACATAATTCCCTAAAACTCTAAACCTGAAAAGATCCTCAATGTGAATTATTCATTTAATTCAATATTATGTATGGTTTAAGGTCGAGTTCTTATATTTAATTCCAATAATTAATGATGGTTTTGTGAAATTAATTTTGTTATGATCATGGAGATGGTAAGTCATATGTAGGCATGAGTAATGTTTCCATTATTTCAATGATTACTATGGAAATGAGGAAGATAATATTGTTTCTTTAAATAATGATACTAATATCTTAAATAGTAAATATAATTTTAAATTCAAAAAGAAATCATCCATGTGGTGTGGTAGTGAATATAGAGATCCATAAGACATTGTGAAGCTGGTTATTCACACATACATGAAAGATGTTACCATCATTAAATGAGTGAAAAGGCAAGAAAAAATGTTATATTTTTTAAAGAATTATAAATATGTCATTAATATCATAATTATGTCATTAATATCATTTATATTCATTCATGTTCCTGTTTTAATCTTCCATGATAATCATTAGTGAAAAAATCACATCAATTTACATTGAGGTAGTTTTCTATACACATGAGAGATGTTATCATATTCCCTATAAAAAAGGAATTTTAAAAAAGGAACCTGTTATATAATGAATCCATAGAAATAAATATTTTATAATTTTTAAATATAAAAAATATACCCATCATCATACCCAACAATGAGAGTTGTTAATGAAAAAACAACGGACATCTGTTCGAAAGGTAGTAGTCTGTCATACACGTGTATGATGATTTCTTAATCAATTTGGTGCAATTGGGATACTTTTATTGGTTTTACCATAAAATTAAAATATCATAGAATAATTAATATAATTTAGTCATTATATCATGATTTTTAATCTGTATTGACTGAGGTACAGGAATAAAAAATGAACATGTTGAAGACTGTTAACATTTCATCGGGTAACCTCATTAGATTTGCACAAAAAACCTTCTAATGTTGTATTTAATCCAAATATAAGGAATATAGAATGTGAGGAAGGAGTTTGGGATGTTAGTTGGTTAGGTATAAGCCGAACCAAAAAGTTTTTAATTGTGTTAATAGGGGAGGATATGGGGTATCATTTTATAAGTGTGGTGAGTGGCACACATGTGATTTTTAAAATAAAAAATGTATACCCCCATTTTGAACATTACTTATAGGTTTTAAATATGTTATTATCTATCATTATACATAATAAGGTTTAACTAGGGCCATAAATTATATTATATACATGTTTTAATGTCATTTAAACCCAAACCTTATTAGTTTAACCCATAGTAAACTCCATTTTACCTTAACCACAGAATTGTTTTTACTATTTTTACTATTAATTATATTAAAATATAACCTTTAAATTATTAGATAATATAAATTATTATGATTTCAAATAATTAATAAATTTATACAAATTATCTTTAGATAAGTTTCAAATTTTAATTTACAAGTAATCTTGTAGATTAGATGAGAAAGAATGTTTTTCAATGAAAAATTGTGATATGTTTATAAAGTTATTATATATAAATTTAATATAAAAACGTTTAAAATGATATATAATTGATTAAAAATTATATAATTTCAATATTTTTAGATTAAAACCAATTAAAAAAATTATATAACTTTATAAATTATTTAAATGTGAAAGATATTTTAGAGTAGAATTTAGTATTTCTCAATGTTCATAGAAATATTACCTTTTCAAAAAATTATGAAAAACAAACCCAATGATAAATTTGAAATATTTTTTAAAAACAGTTAATTTATTTTTTCAAATGAATTTCATAAAATTTTGATTATTTATTTTTTAAATATGTTAAAAAAAATTAAACTCTTTATGAAAAATATAGTTTTATGTGTAAAATTAGAAGTGTTATTATCACTTTTCTAGAAAAAAAAGGATGAATGTTAAATATTTGATTGAATATATAATATAAAAATTTAGTTCAAACAATTCACAAAATGTTACTTTTTTAATTTATTAAAGTAAAAAAAAATTTCATAAAAAAATTATTTTTAGATAATGGATTCCATTATTTGAAAATAGTATTTATTATCATTTTTTATTAACTGGTCACCAAATAATTACATATATATATATTGGTGTAAAACTTATTTTTTAATATTTTTTTTAATAAAACTCATACATCCTATTAAAATGTATAGAATATAACTATTAAATTATATAAAAATATTTTAATAGTATGTTATATTTTATTTAAAATCGATGTAGCTTGTATCAAATGTTATGCTCACATTTTTGTAAAAGGATTTAATTTATTTAGAAAATTATATTTCGATAAATATTAATGTGTTATAATTTTTATTTTTGGAATATTTTTTATTTTCCAATATAGCCTTTATTTATCTGTATTTATTGTCTTTTGTTTATTCATATTGATGTATTTATTTTGGATGACATTTTATATTAATGCTAATGGATTAGACCATTTTTAATTAGTTATAACATGTTTTTCCCTCTACAAGGTTGCATTTTTTATTTTTTAGGGGTGTCCATAGTATAGACAACTAAATATGTATTTTAAATAAATTATTTAATTTTATATTAGTATAAATTTATGGTGAATTCATTACAATTTTTTTATCAATTATTACCAAGCATTAGTTGTTAGTATATGGGGATTAAGAGCAGCCATTAAGACATGTTTCATACTAAATTTGGCGACATGTTGGATTAGAGTAACGATATTAATTACTATTGGTTTTATCATATTGGTTTTTTGGAATTGATCGTAGGTTCTATTATGTCCCTCTTTTTGTTTATTATATATTTTTTTTATAGAGGCAGGGGACCAATGAATCAAATGTAATGTACAAGAATGTTCTCAAGCAACTATTTTTCATGATAAACTTCATATTACAATGGGTATTAAGGTTATGATACTTTTATTCTAATATATATTCTGGTTATTTTGATGTATTTTGATATTAATAAGGGATATATTGATCATTGATGACTTATAAAAGTGACATTTGGTATTATTTAGGTTTTTTGTGAATGTGGATAAAGAAATAAGATATAACGTGTATACTTTATGATATATAAAATCATTCAAATACCATTTAGATGGTTATGTGGTATTCACAATGTATATCACTTCGTTATCAAAATTTCTTTAAAACCAATTGGGGGGAAATGCATTAATCAATATTAGTTTCTATTATATTATTTCGACCCCTTTAAGTTTTAGATAACTCTTAATGTCTTTTCTCTTGATATAAATAAATTTAATTGGGATTTTTTAGTGCTTTTATGTGATGCAAAAGGTTTATAATTTAAGTGTAACATACTTTTTCTTTGTGTTTTTATGATTTAGTGGTTTTCTTGGAGTAGGAAATGGTAAAAGAATTTATAATATATTGGTTTATAAAATTGTTTTGGTTGTTTCATTGAAAAATGATATTTTATTTTTATTTGACTATTTTATAAAGTGGTTTATTAAACCATGGTTTCTAAAAAACAATTTTAAATTCGAATAAAATGTTATATAAAAGGATATTAAATAATTTTATTTAACATAAAAAGTATTTTAATCTTAATTAAATTTGTGGAATGTCTTTGTTCTATTTTCAAAGGGTAACGAGGTATGTTAACAATGTTAGTTTTTTAATTAGGCGTTATTTTTCTCAAAAAAATAACTTCTAATTTTTTTCCCTTTCATTAAAAATAGTTATAGTAATGTAATGATGTTGTTTGATATCTAATTTGTTTTTTTAAATAATTTTTTTGTTATATTTTTTTCCTTGTTATAACAAATTTTGTTTCTGAATTATGACACATAACTTATATTTATTCCATATCTTAAAATATCTAGATTTTTAAAAACAAATTCTAAATAATTGATATATACTTATTTATTTTAAAGGTAATACACTTAAAAATTCTTCTTATTTCCTAGAATATATCATTTTTGATATGAAATGTACAAAAATGTTAATAGATTAGTGGACATTGAAACTTATTTTTTTGAACAAAAATTGGGATTTCATTGATGTAATGTGAATTTAGGGGTTTTAACCTATGGTTGTAATTACGAATAAAATATATACAGTTTTTCTTCCTTTAGAAAGGTAAATTAACAATGAAATAGTTTTTGGTCATTTTATTGAGTTCTATTATCTTCCTTTTTGGCGATACTAAATAAATTTGTGAAATATTGGTTTGTACAAGGAGGTATTTGTTTAATGAAAATTGTTGGGGGGGTTCTATTATAATGTTTTTCAGTTTTAAAACAAATATTGAATTTGTAGTTTCCTTTATATTTTTTTATTTTATAATTTTCCACAGTTTTTGTTATTAGTTCATGTTGTGTTTTATTGTTTTTTTTGGTTTTTATGTTATGTATCAGATTATATACTCTCATTTAATTTTTCATGAGTTACTATTGGGTATATTAATTGAAAAATATAACTTTTTTTATCTTGTTAATATTTTGATGCTGATTGTTGTGTTAGTGGGATCACCACTAGACATTGATTTTTGATTTGTATCCTTGTTTACCAATGAAGAGTTTCATGAACAAGGTTTAGAACCCATATAAATTTAACTGTTGATTTATTGGGGTTTATAATCCGATTTCCATTTGGTTGGATATTTTTGGTTGTTTATCTATCTATTTTTTATTGATATTTAATTATAGGGGATGAGTCTATAAGGACATAACCTTAAGAAATCAATAAATTGAATCTTTACAAAAGAATTAAATTTATTTAAATTAATGTATTATTTATTCTTATTGTTTTATAAAAAAATTTCATTACACTTTCATAAAAAATCCATATATTTCAATGTTTACACTTCCACTATGTTTTTATTTTTTCACATCATAAAATTGTATAACAAAACACATTTTTCATTTAAGATAATTATCCACATCCTTCGACATGACTTTTTATTTTATTATAATCATTCATTATCCACATTTAAAACATTTCGAAATCATAGATGCGAAAAAAGACTAAGCGATAGACAAGTAAAAAGAATGAAATAATCTTGAAAGTATATTTTAGAACCATGAGATCATTTTTGAGAGTCCCCCCATGAAAAACTAAACTTTGAGCTCAAAAAATTAATTTATTACACATGAAATAAGTTTAACTCTACATAGTGATTCGTAAAACTCATTTTAAGAAAATATAAAGGAAAAAATCATAACATTGATGGTTTGTTATAACACATGAGATCCCTTGAAAAAATCATTCTTAAAAACTAATTTTTCATACCTATAATGGTTGTAAATAATCATTGAAATGTATATATTTTCAGCATTCATTTTTAAAGAAAATTATTTCAATTAAAACTAATTTATATGTATAGAAATGTTATAAATGTTCTAAAGGACATCAACTTTATATAACCCTTATAAAGACATATACATATAGAATAAGTAATATGGTAAATTTAAAACATAATTATTGATAGAACATAATAATTACTGAATTAACTATATATATACAACAATATAACCCAATCATAAATAAATGTAAATGTACTATAACATGAATAAAAACATAAAGGCTTTAATTACTATTATGAAACTCATAAAATTTACTCTTAAATCCTTAGGAAGATCATTTTTTGGATGTCAATATATAAATATAATTTTAAACCAAATTTCAAAAACCAAATTACTAAAATAGAGGGAATATGGTTTGTTCATTATGTAAAATATGTAATATTATAAAGGGAAAAAATTATTAAATTATGGTTTGATGGTGGGAAAGGCAATGGTTCCATATAGATGAGAATATAACATTTATTTATTCATTTTATTAAGAAATACAAAATACTCCACATAAAATACACCAACATATTTTTTTTCAAAAAAATTTAGGGAAATTAAAAATTACTTAATTATTACATTATAATTAATTTATCTATATATAAATATATCTAAAAATAATTTCACAAATATGGTCATGTGAGAAAATTATTTTTAAAATATAAGTTGAAGACTTATAAAATGGGGTTTTATGTAAAATTGTCTCTTACCTCATGTCTTCATTACCATGTATGTTCCTTGTCTTCCTTGATAGTAAAATAATATCAATAATTTTATTAATTAATAACTATTTCATGTTAATTATTCATTTTATTTTATGTAATACCTTGTTACATAAAATTACAAAATCAGTTAATTTCATATATAAGGTTTTGATAATATTGGATTATATATCTATGAATTATTGGAATGTTTACTAAGGTAAAAGTGGAAACTATTATATCATGTTTAGAATAATAATCATGAAATAAATATCATTATTTTAAATTAATTATAATTTTTAATCCATCCATTAAAAAATAACTATGTTGAAATCAAATATGGTAGGACATATGTATGGAGGAGTAAGGTGTCCATTTTTTAAAGGACATGATTGAATGAAGGTAAATATTATTTTTTCATTTCATTTTTATGATTATATATTAAATATAATATTATTTATTTATATAGTATCCAATTTAGTATAGAATCGTGTCTTTTTTATATATATCAGTTGTTTTTTTGATAATTCACAAAATCCTTATTTATTTCAAAATGATTTTATCTTATGTATTTTAGGATTTTATTTCTAACAATTATAATCATTTCTGAGATATTTTTAATACATTAAAAATGAATTTGGCATACAAATATAATTAGTGAAAAATTGTATCCTATAAATGAAAATAAATTCACCTTATAGATGTTAAAATTATATTTTTCCCCAAAAAAATTTAACTTCTGTACCTTATTTATTTAACATGTAAAACATATCTTATAGGGTAGATTATATTCGTGAACTAACATATAATTTTAATGATAAAGGATTTCATTTTTAATAATCTTGTCATCAATGATTATATTATTATGTTTGTATATTATCTTTTGATGTTTATAAATTAGCTTATAATGAAGTCAATGTTAGATATAAATGTCATATAAAAAACTAGTAAAGTAATTTATATCACAAAGACAGACCTCATAAATGTATTTTACTTTAGATGTCAAAGAATATATAAAATCCATGTGTATTACAATAGTAAAAGATAATATTTTGAAATACAATTATCCTAAAAAATAGTAATTCAATATTGTATATCATAGTCAACACAAAATTCAAAGAACTAAATTGATTTAACATAAAACATTGCAAGGTGAATTAATTTATAAGAAGTTTGTTTTAATAATTTTATCCTAAGGAGAAAAATTTCTATTATGATGGATAGTTATGATTAATCTATGTACCATTGGTTTCCATTTTAAAAGTCAGCCTTTTCTTTTCTTTGCATCGAAAAAGGAGTATATTAAAATCAGATGGATCAATTTAGACCGAATATATTTTTCTTATGAATAGAAAAATATGATAAATAATTTTTCATCCATATAATCAATGAAATATCATTACATATTTAAAAAATATTGAGACATCTTAATTATGGTCATGTTATTTTAGTTTTTAAAAAAATTTATCCACTACACCATAGACATTGTCATGTGTTCTTGAGATTAAATTAAAAAATATTATATATAAATATATGAGTTTGTTGATTTATTTAAAATAGACATATTCCTTGATAAGATATTATTCATTGTTCATACAACATATTATATAAAAAATTAAATCTTATATACCATTTTTTCCCACAAATTTTTCTATTGAAATAAATGGTTCCCCTAAGATTGTGTTTTCAAGATAATCATCTTTTTAGATGAATATTCTTATATTTCAAGTAACATATTTATATTATGTGATAAAATTGTACTTTATGAAAAATATATCTTATAAATCTATGTTAGAACTATTGTACTAAGTGTTTAAGTATATTTTTTGAAAAAACATTTAGGATCCTGGTAGAAGTTCTTGGTTTTGTACCTAGTGATTGATGCATTCACTATATCAGAAAGTCCCTAGGAAAAGGACTAGTTCTAATGAAAAGCACTATGGTCATGTATTTGAGGATTGAAGAAATGGTTTGTAGAATATCTTTTCCTATAAGATTAATACTTTTCCTTCAACTTTCATATCCACTACACGATTTTTTTTAAAGAAAAGATAATAACATGTGAATCATAAATGTATGATGGTTCTAACAAAATAAAATTTCAAGGATGAAATTCACTCCCCCACTTAAGTCATTGTGCAGTTGTTCTGTAATGAAATATTTATATCAAAGGCTGTTACATTTCAGTTATCAGAAATAAATGGTTAAATACATAAATATCATCTTCAATTTATATTGTGATAGACAAAAGAAAAGGCATGACTATGGTCACAACACAATATTTCAATTATGAAAAGTATACATATTATAAGTCTTGAATGATTATATACATATAAATTCATATACTAAATGATTACATAATTGGAATAAAGACTTATTAAATTCCAATGAATGATTTTGAAACTTGGTATACTACCAAATAATTTATCAATGGTTTAAAATCCAAAAGCACGGACACTATAATAACTAGACTCTATAAAAAATAATTCAACCAAGTTTCTCAATGTCAAGTAGCACATGACTGGTGGAATACCATATTAGTTGAATATAGAAGAGCTTAATGCTTGTGTACTATTCTATATCATACTAAAAATACTATTTTTTGAATTTGAATAGTGATGGAAAGATATATCATCACATAGTTAATTGAATGACTCACTTAGATTGTAAATAATTTTATTTATATAAATACAACCTCTTAAACCAAATCAAGATCCTAAAATCATAAGAATTCCTCTTCCCTGATAGAGTGTAAGTTATGCTACCATTGGAAAATATAATCCTATAAAATATTCTAAAAAATACCTTATTGATACACACTTTATGTATAAAAAAATGTAAACTAATGCAGTGGACCATAATGATGATAGAAAAGTAAAATATTATTATGATGTATCATTATTCAAAATATAAAAAAGAACATGATTATGAAAAAATATGAATCATATGAAAAATAATATACCTCATTAAATTCAATATAAAATTATGAACAGGTTTAGTAATGAAAAAAGAGTCAAAAAATTTACATAAAGTGAATAGATTTTAGAAAAACATTCAAAAAATATAATAAGTCTGAGTAAATATTTAAAAGATTAATATCATTTGAGTGTATGAATCTTGGACACAACATTCCATACTACCCTCAACTATATTATATTAATAAATATGAGAAGAATTATTTCAAAAAGGAAGGTTATAAGATGGATGGATATAAAGCTATGAAGGCAATATAGAGTTCCTCAAAGAACTGAAGTAATGATTCCATCTCATATTCTAATGATGAAAATCCAAATCATATGGATGAAAATTTCTTCATGTAAAAAATAGATTATTTATATTCTTCTTAATATTCAACATCTGAATCTATATCTAACAACTACTAAATTTTTATAGTTCTATTTTAGAGGTCAAATATGTTTCCTTAAATAAAAATTTGAAAAATTAATGAAATAATTCGATATATTTGTTTTATAAAAATTAGTCATAAATAGAAAAAAATTATGAAATAAATGTATAATTTGATGCGTCTATTTATAATTTTTTACCCCTGAAATCAGAATAAGAGAATTAGAAATATATTTTAAAACATTAAAGGATTTTTTAACTGTTTTTACTAATGGGGAGGATTTCTTAAGTAAAATAATTCCTCAGAAACAACCCAATTAATAAAAATAAACTATAGGAATCAAGAGAGAAAATAAAAATCTTTTAAAAAAATATTATATAACAAGTTCTAAAAATAAAAATATTTATAGTATTGCCATTGTTCACATTAGAATAAATTTTCCTTCTTAAAATGACTACTACTTATGAATTTTTTTTTGTATGTAGAATAATGTGAGCTTGTATATCTCTAAAAATATTCAATTGCAGATTTAATTTATCAAAAGAATACATATTTGGATTAAAAAATATTTTTAATTTAAACTCCTTGTCTATAGAGTTTTTATACTAAAGGGCCTCATTTATTAATTTTTTTAAGGATCAATAAATACAAAAATAAATGTAAAACACTTTATTGATAGTGCATGGTCATGAAATATGAGTGGGAATTTCATTATATTCCACTCATTATATAACAATAATGGAGACCTTATCATATTTATAGAATATAAAAAAGGAAATATAGTGGTAATTTGATCTTTTGTAAATCCACAGTAAATCCTTATCAAAAAATTTTGCTATGGGGATGAATTAATGCACAACCTAATTATTATATCTCAAAATATTAATGAAGATTATTCATTGATTTTTCTTAAAAATTATTATTTGTTTTTGAAAATATATATCATAATTTAAAGTCATAAATGAATAAGAATGTGTTTATATTAGATATGAATTTCTTTTTAATATATAATGTAATTTTTTTGAATAAAATAATTAATTAATATAGTATTAGGCATAAAATACCTAAAAATTTCAATGTTTACACTATGGTAATACTATTTAAGAGAAATTTAAAATTTAATTTTCCTAAAAAAAATATTTGATTAAAATAAATTATGTGATTTTTGACAATAAGAAAGAAAGAAATAGCATATTTTAATACTGAAATGATGTTTCCCTATCTACACCCATATAACATGTCCATATAGATCAAATAAGAATTTTTTTTTTGAGTAAGATTAGGTATAAAATATTTTACATTATTTTCTGCTTGATTATTTTTCTTGATTTAATTTGTTTTATTTCATTACACTTAAATTTAATAATTTATTTTATTATTTTCTTAAAACATCATCAAATTGAAAAAAACATAAATTATAAAATTATGAAGTAATTATGATTGATAAAATTATAATCATGAATTAAATTAATATTTTATAAATCACTATATTGATTATAATTTTTCTTTCTTCAGGAACTTATTATGAACTACTCCCAATAAAGACATCACAATTAAGGGAGATAGATAATGATCCCTAAATCGCACCTGAAAAAGGCCCTGATATAGAGACTAGAATAGGTTTTCAACAAATATCAAATAATGGGTGGAAACAATATGTGTAATACTGTATGATAATGATATAGGATAAATAAAATAGAACAATTTTACTTTTCATAATATAAAAAAATCAAAATACCAAAACATTGAGAATGTATAAATAAAACACATACAAATTAAGGTCTCCAATGTATAATACCCAAAAGATTAGTAAGACTTCAAAATGGAAACAATGCAAAATTACAAGATATTACTTTTCATGATGGTCCAAGTAATCATTGTAAAAAGATGATAACATATTATATTTATGAGGGGTGATCATATATATATATATAGAGATGTAAAACCCAAGTCTATCATGCATATTTTAAAAGAGCATATAAAAGATCCTATGAGAAAACATCATACCAAACAGACCCAAAATAAGTCATTCATCCAAACAAAACCTCTTCAAGGATCTCACACCAAGTACTATTAACCAATAGTTTATGGGGGTTTTCTAGCATCTCAATGGTGAGGGTGGATGTATTAACACCCACTATACATTGTTTTATAATTATCAAAAGACTGGGAGAATGTTGCATCACTCCATGAACCCTAATATTTTTTTATAATTACAATTATTTATAAGTTTTATTTCCATTATATATCATATACAATGAAAATTTATTTTGTTAAAAATATTTTAATATTGATCATATTATTATAACTTTTACCTAATGTTTATTTATATATCATGTTTGGAATTTCCATAAAATTTTCTACATGTATTAATTTGGTTTTTTAGAATAAATCGTCTATTTTGAACCTTAATATATTAGTCATATATTTATTATATTGTTTTTTGTATAGAAAACCCATTATAAACCATGTATTAATTTCATAAACAACATAATCAATTATAAATTCATGTAGGCAATTTTGAATCCATATTGCATGTTGTCTAGAATAAGTTACACTTTGTAATTTGACCAAATACTAAACTAATGAATTCAAAATAAAATTATTATTTTCTTATTGAAATATAAATCAATAATATATTATTAACTATAATTCATAAAATTTATAATTGATAAAATAATTTATAAAATACTATTTGAATTCCCAATGAATTTTTAGTCTATTTTCCAAAAAATTTCCTAAACAAAAGTCTTCGTATTATTTATGATAACATGAGTTTGAGAAATAAATGTTATCAGACTCTAATTAATTCATAAATATAAATGATTTTTTAAAAAAAAATTCAAATTTAACCAAATATGATTATCTGTCTTTCGTGGTATCCTTTATCATTGAATATTTTGAAATCAATATGTTTTTAAATTTTCATAAATTCCCTAACTTGAATCAACTATGTGAGATACTTTGATATGAAAATATCATACATGTCTAATGAACTTACATGAATCTTTTATTATATTTTTCAATGTCAATTTCACATACATTAATCACCTTTGTGAATATCTTATATCGATTCTCCAACTTTGAGAAACACTCTTATGTGAATTTCATTACGTAAATCCCTTCTGAAAAAGTTTTATTTTACATATTATTTTATAATAGGATTTATGTATATTTATTTATTATATTTATATTGATCTAATGAGTTAATAAATTCATATTAATTACATATAACCCATAATAATATATTTTTCATTTATTTGATAATGTTTTTCTAAAGATGAATGGTGGTTATAATTTTCACATGAAACCCAGAGGATGAAACTAAAAGATAATATTTTTTACAATAAATTATTTTCTTATACATTATTGTTTATTAATTATAATTAGTTTATATTAAAATAATTAAAAAATGATTAAATATATTCATTTTATTCTTTATTATTTTACATTCACACATATTTACTTCTAATTTTTAAAAGAATGTTTTCAATTTAATATTTAAAATTCAAAGATGCAATTGTCCTGGGATCATTCATTAAACTATTATTATGGAGAATTTTTAAATTAATTTTTTTATTTCAAATTGTTTTTAATTATTCATCATCTTTTTAAATTTCATCCATCAGTTATGAAATCAATATGCAATTATAATTTCTCTCTCTTTTCAATAATCCAGTTTCATTTGTTTATTATTTTTAGTTATTCTACCTATTTTATCATTTGTGTATTCAAAATATAATTATATTTATTTGGGTTGAGGATTATTGGAAGATCAAAGTTTAACATATGATAAGAATTCATATAATTATATTTTCTTATCTTCTATTTTCCTTCATGTGATCTGATTCTTAAAATGTTCAAATAAATTTTTATAAACTCACAAGGGAGGAAGAATTTATTATTCAATTTCATTCACCTTTGTTTGATATCTTGTGCCTTTTCTATAATGCACATAATTTATCAATAAAATATTTTCAAATTTCATGAATTAATTATTTCATCTACTATATTATTTATTTTTATAACTATCTAGAGCTTCTTCAATTATTGTATTTATTTCTTCTTTGTTGAGTAATGTTATCTTCAATTTTATCATTCAGAAAACATGTTATAAAACCAATATAATGTTTTTTAGTTATAATTCTCTACAAAAACATAGTTAATTGGTTATGATTACCAAAACAAAAGGAAGTATACTTAAGTTGGGAGTTACACTTATAGAAATCCTATATTATTATATGTTTCTATAAAAGGCTATGTGTGTAGGTTTGAGGTTAATCCTCACATAGTCCTAAGCTGGGATTAATACCATTTATATTTTTGGGTAATATTTCTCTCATGTAAAAGTATATATTTCATTCATAGTGGGTTCCATACTACACTGGTTGGTGTGTAAATAGAAGAGTATGATCACTTATATATGAACTAATATAAATATTTCATCTATTATTTTATTTAATTTTACACATACACTCTTTACATATCAATTATTTTTATTATTTTATGAAATAATTTTTTAATAATTGTAAACCAACAAAATCGATAATTAATATTTAATAACTCTAATAATGTTATTAATGTATCAATCACCTCTACCCCTCTGGTTCTTCTACCGTTACAGTATATGAACAAAAAAAATTATGTTAAAAATTCAAAATTATTTTTACATAATTAAAAAAATTACAATGAGAAATATTGGTCATTCATGCTATTTCCATGGTTTTTATTGACATCATAATGATTTTCGAAATATTTTAATCTTACGTAATGTAAATAAATGTTTAACTAAATTTTTTGGAATAAAAATAAATAATACTTATTCACACCCTGTGAGTTACAATAATAAACATCGATTGAATGAATCTATAAAATCAACTAATAATAAATTATAAAGAGGAATAATTGGGAGATTTTTTATTCCACTAAAAATAGGTCAAATATAATTTTTTTCATATGTATTTGTGATATAATTCTATAAAACCAAAAATAATATCATTTTACTAGTACTAAGAGAAATTTAATTTATTTTAAATAAACTTTTAAATTTTCATTATATTTTTCGAAAAAATATGATTTTAATATATTTTCTTACCAAGATGATGATTTTTTTTGTAGACTAGATAAAAAATGAACCTAATGATTATTTCATTGTCTGTGTAAATCCTTGTATCTTGGCCTAGTAGAAAACAACAACATTTATCATTATCAACTATTGACGATAAATGTATTGTAGTTGGAAGTTAAATTATATAGGTATTGTAGATGATACCTATCCAAGTGGATTTTGGACCCAATTTTAATCATGTTATAATCATGTATCTTAACAAAATTTATATTTAAATTTCACTAAATCTAATAAACCATCATAAAAAAATTCACATGTATTAATTTATGTAATTGTTAATATTTAATTCATAAAAAGGTGAAATCCTTTTATAATTTTTTATACAAAATAAATTTGTAGATGTTTTTAATAAACATTTTTCTTATGCTCCATTTGACTATGTCAAAGATGAATTATGTTTCTTTAATATTATTTAAACTCATAAAATTCATCATATTTCCGTTTTGGCATGGGAGTATATTTATTTATTCCATTATTATGTTCTTTAATTTATTTTATTTTTGATCTACCATTTCTATTTTTTTCATATCTATTCTTGACAAATAACATGGAAATTTTATGATTTCATATCATATAAAATTTTATAACCCATTTTTATCATAAAATAAATAATTAAAATATTTCTTACATGGAAAACCTCCAACAATTAAATTACAACAATCTTATATATTCATTATCCGTATTACCCATCACCTTAAACATTAAAAATTATACCTTATTCAATAATGGTAAAACCAATGTAGTCAAATGATGATGATGTAAGAAACATGAGGCAATCATGTTATGTGAGGATATTTCATAATGGAATAGAAATATATTTCATTCATCTCGATAGAATGGATATTGTACTGAAAATGGCTATCAATCAACAATATAAGTTAATACATCTTTAACTAAAATGGAATATAATTTTTCTTCCAAGAATAACTTAATGGGTTTTAACAAAACATTGTGTTTCACATTTGGGATTCTGATGATCTTGTTACAACAAAAAAAATCATGTGAGATTTTTATTTCCTTCCATAGTAATAGTTGTGGTGTTATGAATCCCCCATGATGGACACTTTTATATAAAACCCACTCTTATTGCTATGAAATTTTTTTTCCCCAGATATAATGATATCCATGTTTGTTACACCATATAAAAAAATAAAATGTGTAAGGTTCATGGATGCAAAAATAATGATCTACTTATGTATATTTATTCATCAATCACTCAATGAAATAATGAATAATGATCTCAATAAATAATTATTTTTGAACTATATGAACAAGACAATATCCCTAATAATGTGGAGGACCCATTAGAAACTCTATATTTTATTAATTTATGATGTCGATTTCATGTTATAGTATCAATTTAGATTCACTATGATGATTATTGAAGAGAAAAAATTACCTCAAAGTTTAAATCTAATGTGCTCCATGTGGTTGTGGACATACCCACACCTCTTTTCAGTCAAAATCATTATTTACCTATTTCTATGAGAATAAAAATCTAGTCCTTTTCCATTATGAGGTTGGTAAATATTGGTCATGAAAGGTACATTTTATCTACAATTAGATCTATTCCATAAATTTATGTATCTTCTTTTACTTAGACAATTCAACGAGCTAATTAATAATCTTTTTCTTTTTCCTACAATGATGTGTTTTGGATATAATGAGGAGGAATTAAAAAATGCTAACATAAATACTTTTTTATAGATAATAAGAATAATATTTGGTGATTACTTGAACCCCATCACATAAAAGAGTTACGTTAATTATAAAAAATTGAACAAGATTATGTAAATAATTTATCAAATGAAATTAAATGTATAGATGTTAATCAATAAGTATTTCAGCATACATCTATCGACTATAGTAGTTTTGGGTATCTAATATTATGATTAAGGAATATTTTGATGGAATTTGATCTATAATCATTTATATGGAGTATAAAATTCAGATATTGTGCAATGAGTTGATACAGTATTGTGTGGACATTAAGACTCTTTGAGAAAACATTATTTTAAAGGAGGAAGTTTATTCCATGGAGAAGATTGTCTAGATTCAGTTCATGTATACTAAGAGAATACAAATTTTTCATCCCAATCACAAATTAAAAATGGGCTATGATGGTTTTAAATAAGTGATCAATTTAATTGGGTTTTGATGGAACCTATTATATAATTCTCTAGGAAATAATTATTGGGCCAAATAAGTAATATAATTAATGTTGGATGTTTTCTCCCAAAAACTATATACTATAACTATATGGATTACCACTATGAATTTTGGAATTCATTCATTATATTTTATTCTAGATGATAAATGTACACTAGTTAGTGAGATTCGGATTATCCTTATTATTCTGTGAATAACCAAAACCAATTTAGTTAAATTTCATTGTGATATCAGTGAGATGATTCAAGGAATTGTCCGATTAATAAAAGAATCATATTTGAAAGAATAAAAGGGTGAGATATTCTTTGTCACTATTTTAGTGAATAACATATTTTATTTGGAAAACAATAAATGTATTTTTAGATGAAAATTATGGTCACCATCATCTATATGTTATGAACTCAATATTTTCATGTTCCACTATTGAGGTAGAATATATGTTTTCAAAAATAAAAAAGAAGAATGAATTCAGTTATGGAAATTAATTTTTGATTGTCGATGCCTCCCAAACATTACGAGATTTATTTTTTCATGATACTAATACATTTTTTTCCAAATACCATTTAATGTATTAAATATGTTTATCATTAGTTTTTCTATGAAAGAATATATGAAAAACTATTTTGGTTATTTTTCATAGAGAATGTGGAGAAATTTTACTACTCTACTTGAAAATTTCAGAAATGATAAGGTAATAAATAATTGACATGTTTCTTGATATGTTATTTCATCATTGAGGTAAATAGTACATGAGAGTTACAATTATTATCAAAATTCCACAACATCATAGATATTTACTAAAAAAAGTTTCCCTCTAATATTTATTCGAATTAAAATAAACTGATCAAAACTGAATCTTGAACAATTGGTCCCATCACATCTACTAGGTCACCATTTCTTATGGTATATCATTATGATCTCATGGAAACTCAACAAGATCCATTAGAATTAAATAAATTATAATAAGGATGTAACCTATGGATAAAGATATATTTTGGGGGTTTTATTTCCATATATTCCCCTTTAGATCTATATTTGTAGAGAGATAAAATTCCTTAATTCCAACCTAATCAATAACTGTTTTCTAACCAAAATCCTTCAAGAATACACATCTACGATTTAAACCTATATATCCTACACTGGAGTACTAACATTATTTCTTCCTTGTGTTATGATTAACTCATGATTCATGCTTTATTCATAAAAAAATTAATCCTACTAAACATCCATTATTGTTCAAATACTTTCATGGTTTATTACTTTTTTTAACTCACACAGTATCCTTATTTATGTTACAGGATTATATTTTTTAATACATATAATTTTAATCTATTTTATGAATTACCATAATATATTTTTTATTCATCCACCTACATAAAATATTCTATTCATTTTTAGTTTCTATTATTATTATTACATTATGTATGTTTATATAAAACAATAAATGTTATTTTCTTGCATAATTGTTATTGATATGACAAAAGGGGATAGAAGTAAGTCCAAAAAATAATAATGGAAATGTATTATATAAACTCAAAAAAAGAAAAATAATAAATCATTATTCTAGTAAAGGGTGTTTTAAGCTCAAACATTGTTTAAGGGATAAAGGACAACAAAATTAAATAGGATCAGTTTAAAATAATTTCTAAATAAAATAATTCCATTTTTTGATTATTTGATTTTGGTTTTTATCATAAAAGGGTAGATTATTAGACAGAATCATGTTTTCCAACATATCTCAATTTTTTACATGTTTAAATGATTCAAATAATCTATATTTATTTATTGATGTGTTTATATTAATTATTTTTGGATTTTATTTCTAACTATTATTATGATTTATCAGTTTTATTTATAACAAATTCGAGTGGAATTTATTTTATGAAAATAAGGAATTCATATCATTTATCCAAAATGGGAAATTAAACTCATGTTTTTGAAACTATAATTTAATTTTTTGTCAAAAGACATTATATTATTCATCTTGTTTATGATACATATAAAATATTCAATTTTCTATAAGATTCTATGAATGATAAAAACTCATGTCAGTGCTAGAGTATTTTATCTTATAGAATCTTACCATCAATGTATATTTTACTATGTGAGTAGATTATCAATCAAATAGATAAATTATCTTATGATTATTTGAATGTAATAAATCAATATCTAATTTATAATTTTCAAAGGCTTTTATTATACAAATATGACCATCGTAAATGACTTATCTTATGGTTGTTAATAATTTTATGTAAATCCTTTATCATGACACAGTAATAGATTATCATTATAAATGGAATTTACCTATCGCAAAATTAATTCTTGTTAATTTAACGTATGTGATATAGAATTATATGAACTAAAGTGATTTATCATATAATGTTTCATGGTTAATTTTTTTTGTTAGAAAATGGTATCAATATATTTATCTTATAGAAAATATGTTATGTTTTGAAGGACCATTATGATTATACTCATTACCATTGGTGTAAATTTTTTATAAGTCAGCATATTATTTTATGTACACAAGAAAATGAGTTTTCTAAATAAGAAAAGATTGATTCAAGTAGAGAATAATTTTAACATGAAATAAAAATTAAGATATATAACATTTATTCGATCTCTTCTACATATTTATATTCCATATTTGAAAAAGAATGACATGTGTCAATTAAGAGCATGTTGCTTCATTTTTATAAAATTATTAACTACTTGATGGTTGTGATTATCATATTTTCTAATATTTTAAGTTAAAAGTTATTATATAAATAAAACAGTTTTGAACATGATGAAAAAGGTATTTTTACATATTTGTAAAATTATACTTTCTTCATAAAACATATGATATTAAATACTTGAAGATAATATACAATTTTTTATATAATAATTTTATAAATTGACGGACCTCTATATATGATCTTTGACGATACTTATATTCTATTTTTATATTTTTCTGCTATTAGTTGCATCATGAAAATATGTGATTCTTCAATAAAGTTTCACTACTATCTATTATAACTCAATTTGAGAAATACTTATACTAGTTTCTAATAGATATTATTTTGAGAATCTATTTAAAATCCTAGTAAATGATTCCTTTTTCTACCATGTGATGGTTTTATATCCATATTCAGTCATCCACACAAAAATTATTGGTGGTAGTTAAAATCACTATAATAATTTTGTTTATTATTGGTGTATTGGCCTATGGGATATTTTTTCCTTGATCCAAAATTAAAATTTTCTGCTTTTTTCAATCTGCATTTGTTTCCACTACTCACTTTTAATAAGAAAATTTAAGAACACATCATACCTAAAAATAGAGCGGCTCGAAGATAATAAAATTAATATAATATAATCACCAGATATTTATTTATAGTTATATTTTTATTGAAATAATATTCAACTTATGTGGTAAAATAAATAAAACATATCACTTCTTGGAGGTGGTAATTCACATGTACTCATGAATGACGTTATCATCTTTCAACGGATGGAAACGAATGAATATAAATTATTAATTAAATATATAAATTTACAATTATTTATTTATTATATATATATATCTTAAATAATTTCATAAAACTAGTTATGAAAGGCATTAATGGAATATGAATTACATCGATTCCTGAGGTAGCAGTCCGTCGTACACACTAATGGTTTGATACATTTTCGTTTTAACTGAAGAGGGAATTAATTTAGGTTTTTTTCTTTAAAATAATGCATTCATAATATATATAATATAATTATGTTATTATTTCATCCAGGTTAAATAATTTAGAAATAATTAGAAGAATAACCAAAACTATAATATTCAATTAAAAGTTATACCTCTTATTTGATGAACCTGTTATTCATTACAATGTTGTCCCTATAATTATTATACTTTAACAAAAATGAATAAACTTTAATATAAAAATATATTAGAGAAAGGTAGTTTTTAGAAATTATTTTACCTATAGTATATAATTGGTTTTAGTAAAACTGGAGTGGAGGATCCCATTTATAAGTTAGGGGAGAGGTACTCTTAGAATTACCTAATGTATGTAATTAATATGAATTAATATTCTTGTAAAAGTGAAATACAAATTTATATTTCAAATATAGGATTATAATGAGTTTAAATAGTCTCATCACTAAAATGATATAACTGTTTAGGTGGGGTTTACACACATATCAATTTTTTAACACTGTATTAAACCTTTTGATAATTTTCATGATATCAAATATTTTTAAATATTTTATTGGTAAATAATGTTACTATAAAAGGTAAAGTGACACAAAAGTGAACCATGGGTGATATATTCAATTATATACCATCTACTATGCAAAATATATAATTTTATCAATTTTAAATATTTTTATAAAATATTGTATATTATATAATTTCATTAATTCCATTTTTGGAAATATTTATTTAATTTAACTTAAAATGCATAAATATATCAATTTAATTCAAATATAATAAAATAAATCATAACTTGTATGTTATAAGTTTCTAAGAAATATACGAAAACCAATAACTCAGACACAAAATATTACATTCAGAGTATTTTTGAAATCATTTACCTGATTTGACTACTAATTGAAGAAGCACTGCATCAGTGTTCTAGAAGCGTTAAAGTAATTATTTTTTTAGTTAAAAATTTAATTTAAATGATATTGATGAAATATAAATTTTAAATAACAATTTTATCTTAACATAACCTTATTTTATCCATATGAAAATATATCGATATTAAAATAAAAAAGATGATAATTTTTATATTAATTAATTAAAATTATATTATACTAATTATAAATGGAATGTTGCTAGAAACTGCTAAATTTTCCAAAAAATATATTTTTATTTATTGATTAAAAGTATCCAATGAAATATATTCACGTGTTAGGATTATTTTTTTAGGTTATAATATTGTTTTCTATGTTAATTAACTTATTTACCATTATTAAAGTGGTAAATATTTACTACATTTACAATTCACAATGACAAAAAATAAAAGGTCCCTATTTGACAATTTGTGACCTACTAAATCAAAATATTCAATACAATTTTCAATATTAAATTTCAAAAATCATAATATATTAATTTAAAATGAATCAAAAACGGAGTAAAAATTTGTGGTTTTAGAAAAATGTGTTTTTAATCCAAAAAAATAACATGAAATTTTTTTAAATAATTATTATTTAAATATAATTAATTAGATATTAAATAACTTAATTCTAATTAATTTAATTTTTTATCAATTATAATTAATAGTGGGTCTTTTTGAATAAAATAAAATTTTACATAAACAAGTCTATTTCACAAATCACTGAGAAATTAATATTTTCAAAAAAAAACAAAAAATTCACCCAACCCAATTTTTTATATGAAATTTTAAAAAATTATTTAATTTTTACAAAATATAATTTATAAATGGTCAAAAAATTAATTATTATATTATTCACAAAAATGAAATAGAAATCATTTAAAGTTAATGTGTTTTGATGTATAAAATGAATTTATTGGAAATTAAATTCTTATTTACTAAGAATTAAAAAATTACTAGTGAGTACAACCATAATAAATATTTTATAATTTTATTACTCCAATTAATATTCTCCAATTCAATGGCTATGTTATACCAATAATATTGAAATAATAATATTTCATGTTTCATTTAAGATCATTATTTTGTGTTGCATATGATATCAAATATAGGGTTCTTTTAAATTGATAGGGTTTAACATTTTCCCTTGTTAGTAGAATTTATTCTTGTATTTTTAAAATAATTTTAGAAATAATGTGTATGAAATTTGACAACACCTTTGTTAAAAATTAGCATCAAAAAATGGTAATAAAAATACTCTTGAAAAGAGGGAAAGGAAAATTTAAATGTTATCAATAATAATATATAATTTGGACTCTAAATAGGATAAAATTAATGGGAATAGAATAATGACAATGGAGGAAAAATAATATTTAATAAGGATATAAATTTGAAGAGAACATTGATCATAATATTTTTAATGATTAATATAATGTTAATGTTTACAAAATCATACAGTGAAGTGATATTAAAAGTCTATCAATTCCTAAAAAATGAATCTAATATGATATCAATTATTTAAGATCCATTTCATACGGTTGAGCATTTCATCTATAATATCACAATTAGGTAATATACTTTCTTTACAAGTAAAATTTCATCTTTCAATAAATTTTAACCACTATCGCATATTTTTATAAAAAAGATGAGTATTCAAGATGAATTTCACATGTATTAACCGCTAAAATCCACTTCTAATGGGTCACATAATTCTAAAAAGGAAATAAATTTATTCCCCATATCTTTAAACATTATCCTTAACCAAAATATTTAACACAAGGTTAAGTAATTCCTAAAATTAATATACATTTGTATGAATAAAAACTATACTAATCACCAAATCCATAATAAGAATATCTAATGTTAAATTTAGATAATTTGAAAAATAATTTACCATAAAATTATACAAAATATTCATGATAAAGATTGAAACACAGAATTCCAAAGGATATGATAACATGTTTTCCTATTATAATTAAGCATTTATCTATTATCAACAATAGTAACTCATAAAGTAATATTCCCAAAAATTTAAATATCCAAATCATATAATATCAAAAATAATATAATAATATCCATAAAGGACATAAATTACCATATATCCACAATTATATAATATATTATTAGAAGCGATTATTCAATCGTTACTCCTCAAATATAATCTCATCTTAGCCATATATATTTTTTCTATTGTAATCATATAATATTCCTAAAAAACATTGTGTTATTATTCATAAATAAAATTAATAACCTAATCATTAAATAACATTCAAATACAATGGTTTTATATACGATAAAGGATGTGTTCTCAAGTTGAAATAACCCATAATTACATCATCAATAATGGTCATATAACGCACAATGGTTAAAAATTACTTTACACATCTGATTAAAATTATAAATCAATTATTCCTGAAATAAAATCCTAACATGTTAAAAATAAGAATTATATATATCACAAACATCTATAAAAAATCAATAAATTTGTCCAAATTTATACCCATAACATAATATAACAATATGGATATATATTCATTTAAACATTTGATAAACCTTAGATGTTTCATCCCATTACAATTTATGGTCACCCTATATCACTATAGATTATCATAGGTTTCCATAGATTATATCCTCTCATTCTCAATAATGGATCAAAAATATAATTGTAATTGACCAATGAAATATCCCTCAAGAGTTTCTTTCTAGGTGTTCAGTCTTAGGTCTATTGAACATGAACTAGTGAATATATAGTTAATACCCAATCCACCAAATGCTTTGTTGTTATCCCTAGTAACATCTATATCATATCCACATACACTCTCTAGGGTAACAATAGTTATTTTATTGCTAGTAAATCACAAAATATATATTTTACCAAAAATAGAGGATGTTATACCTATCTATGAGTTATCAACAAGGTTATCACCAGAATTTTCTATTCCTAATAATAATATTAAACTGAATAATATCACTAATAAAATATATAGGGATCAAGATTTAAAAGATCAATAAATTGAATCATTATAAGAAATTATACATACTTTCATTTTGAATATATTTTTGTTTTGTAGTTTTTTGTAATTAGGTCATAAATCATACATTACTATACCATATATTCAAAAGTGGAAACTTCTACTCACTATAAATTGTTTCCATAATATAAAACTAATATAATGAAACGTGCTTCCTTTTCATGAACAATATTTATATCATTAAAATTAGTTCCTATTTCTTATTAATCATGCTTACGCCAAGTTCGAAAATATTTTAATATATGGGATGGTAAATAACAATTCAATGGGACATATATATTGATGCCATGAAATTTTTTTCTCTATTTCATGACTTTTAGATCATAAAATAGAGGTTTAAATTAACATAATAATGTTTAAAATCAAATAATAATTTCATAAATGTGAATTCAACTATACTTCCCAATTTTTGTTTTATAAAAAACTTTATAATATAACATTAAAGAAAATAATAATAATTCTTTTCATTAAAAACAAGTGAAATTTTAAAATATATTTTCTTAAAATCATACCTTTTGCCCTCAAAAATATAATTAAAAAATAAAAATAATATAATTTTACCTTACATTCATTAATGCAAAAAGTTATCAGAAAAATTCACTATCAACCACTGAAAATTATTATCGATTATTTGGTAGCTAAAATTAATGAAACTCGTACAAGGACCCTTAAAAGTGGTGTAACTAATATAATCAAATTTTAATGTAATTATTTGGAGAATATAATCATTACCCAATGTATTAGATAAATACACCGAGATATCATAATAGTAAATAATTTCCAAGAAAAATAAAAAGTATAAAACACATAGAATATTGAATTTCAATCATCATAGTCATAAAAATATACTTTCAACCCCATAATGGAATCATTTTTTTACTACAATATCCCTTACCATGAAAAAGAATTTATCAAATTAAAATAACCATAAAATGTAAAATGGGTTTTTATATGAAGACAAATATCTTTTAAAGGATTAAAAATGGAAATCATTAGTTATGATTGTTGAAAAAAATAGTGATTCCAAATACATTAAGATAAAATATTAATTTTTTAATTTAGTGATGAATGTAATGAATGTTCCATATAAATTATGAAAATAAAATCATTTTAAAACCCATTAAAATAATATGAAAATAGACATATAATGTATTTTATAATTCATTTTACCTATAAAAATATTTCCAAAAAATTTATATTTTGAATATGGACATATACGAAAAATATTTCAAAAATTAATCTTGAAAACATTTAAACGGATGTTTTATGTTTATATGAACCTTATCTCGAGTCTCGTGTAACTTTTGTGTTCACTAAATTAATCCATAGTAATGTTATGTTAATTATTATATTCCCTAATATAATTTTTCATTTTTTTGTTCCTTTTATTTTATTTGTTACTATGTTAAATATAACTACATATTTAATTAAGTTCTAGAATGATGTTTGGAGATTATTCAGCTTAGATGTCCAAAATGACATTGGTAACTTGACTATGGTGAATTTGGTTATTATTAAATCCACTATATAAAAATAATAATAATAATTAAATAATTTTAATTATTTCCTATTTATACCAATATTATTATATCATACATATTATATTATATCATTATATATAATCCTTGTGATTTCTTCATGAAAAAGGAATCACATAGCTTCACGGTGGAGGTAACCCACTTCTATTGATGAACAATGTCATCATTTCTCAATTGATGGAAAGATAAAAAAATATATCATACCATATATTTTGACAATAAAAATTATGTCATGAATAATTTATATATATATATTATCATTATGACTATCCATGTTTGGCATTGATGGAAATTAAATTACATCTTTTTATGAGGTTGTAGTCCTCCGTATAGATAATGTAGTATTTCATTAACAATTTGATGGAAAAATGTTTAGATATAAGTTATAAAATTATCATACTGAAATATTTGTATATGAAATTAAATTAAATTATTATTTCATCATTAATGAAAAAAATTTATGTAGTTATATTTAAAAATTAATGTAAACCATTTTTTAAAATGTTATACCACGTGTTCAAACATACTCTTTTTAGTTAAATGTTATGCCCTATAAGGTTGGTATTGTTCCCAACATAAGACCTCTTGAATATGGGGAAGGATTTTTGAAATGTATTTTTTTTGGTCTTTTCTTATGAATAGAATTCCAAGGATGTGATTAAAGGATGAGATGAGGTTTTCTTTTATAAATGGGGTAAGGGGAACCCTTGAAATTATTTAATGTATTAAATTAATATAAATTAAAATTTCATCAGAATGTGGAACCAAATTGATATATATAAAATATATAATTATTATTAGTTGTACATATCTTATAAAATGAATTATTTAAATTTGTATATGATTTTTTCACTATTATCAATTTTTTTAATCTCGGTTAACCCATTTTACAATAACCATGATATCAATGTTTTTTACTTTTGAACAGTCTTGAATGATACTATTAAAGTAAATGTTTCCAATAAATGGAACGTTGTTGGTATATTAAACCATATACCATATAATTGTATAAAAATAATTATATTTTGGATTTTAAATCATTCAATAAAATACATTTTTATTATAAAACATCATTAATGTTCATTTTTAGAATTATTGATTTATGTTTAAATTAATGGCACAAAAATGACAAATGAATTCTCATGAAACCTTATAAAACATCAATAATTTATTATATTTATCAATAAAATTTGAGAGACCATATAAATCCCCAAAATAATATTACTTCTATAGTTTTTTAAAATAATTGACAAGGATTTTTCTACTCCCAACACAAACATTGTGTATGTGTTACAAAAGTATTTTAGTATATCATTTTATCATTAAAAATATACAAATAAAACCCATAGTTACAATTATAATTCATATTTAAAATAAACATTTATAACTAAAGAGAATAACTTTTACCCCTATCAAAAAAAGTAATGATATTAAAACAAAGTGACATTTTTTTTGTATTTAACAATAAATTTAGAAATTATCAAATACTATTTTCAATAACATTCTAAATTTGCAGAAAAACAATATGGAAATTATATAAAAAATTATCCAACCTAATAAAGCCATTTAATTGGGATATTTTTATGGATTATCACATTATTTTTTATTTTAATTACCAAATTTAACTTTACCAAGGTGTCAAAAATTTATTATGGTTTATATTAATAATCACAAAAAAGAAAAGTGATGTATATTCTTATATATGAACTACTGATTGAAAAAATATGGAATCCTTTTTTTATTCAGATTATATTAGTATTAATAATTAATTTATTATAAAACACAAAATGAAAAAAAAACTATATTTTTAGAAAAAATCAATAAAAAAACATTTCTAAAACAATAGGTAATAGTGATGATAAATGTAACAGCCCAAGATTTTATGAAAAATATTCTTTTTATTTCACTAATGTCTTGTGTTGTACGCTACACCAAAAGGAGCTTGCACAACACGCATCCTTGACTTGCCTTGCATTACACGCAATCACAACCTTCCTCTATAGCATGTGTAGTACGCAATACTGAGTTTCACGAAACAATGATATGCTGTTAAAATATTATTAAAACTAGTCTTTATGAATAGTAATAAACACTTTTTAAATTTTAGAAAATTTAGCTCTCAAAATGGACTTCATTTTTGGATTCGGAGTATCGAATTTATCCTAAGGTGAAATTTTGGTACTTTTCGGATAACTTTCATATTCTGATGAATAGTGAAAATTACTAAATTATAATTAAAAACAACTTTTTTAATCAAAATAATTAATAGTGATAAATTATTAATTTGAGTGGTTTTAAAGTATATTTAGAATATATTTTTAAAATTTAAAACAATTTTGGTCATTTGTTGTAATTTCACATTTAAACCAGACATAAACAAGTGTCAATCTTTCGATAGATATTGTTTCTTAAAAACATGCTCGTTGTTTTAACAGCAAGATTTAATTATAAAATTAATTAATGCAACTTATATGATATGAATTTGGTAAAATAGACTTCATTTTTGAATTCAGAATATGAAATATATCTTAGGATGAAATTTTGGCATTGTTCTGAAAAACATCAATTTTTGATGAATAGTGAAACTACTAAGTGGTAGTTAAAAAAAATTAATTTCTTCATAAATCTTAATTTTACCGCTTCTGTGAATTAAATTTCAAAAATCCGAGAGACACGGTTGATGTCAGTAAGTGAAATGTGGTTCAATGAGATGAAAATAATTTTTGGTGAATAGTAACTTTTTACTTTTATTTACCACGGTTAAGAGTAAATAGGGTAATTAAGGGTTAAAATGAAATTATTATTACCCTAACACATGTCCTAATTCTATTGGACAAGTTTAATTCGACCAAAAACAAGCTTAGGAATAAAATATGACCATTTAGGCCCACATGGATTAGATTAGGACATTTATTATTATTTAATTCAAAGAAGAGTTAAAAGAGTTAAAATCAAAGTTTATTTACTAAAACATTTTTAATATAGGGTTGTACATAAGATAAATTCGATTGTAAATATTCATTATAAATATAAAAAAATTTACTACATAATGATATTTTATTTATAATTTTTAGACTTTAAATAAATTAATTTATTTATGACACAACGATGATGCAGTAATTACCCTTTTAAGGAAATATTAACATAATTGATGTTATAAATGCTCAAATTAATGTAATTTGAGACTTTTTATGAATTCCACTAATTTTCTAGGTTACTATGATATATTAGTGTTGATTGAATCAACTTGGTTCGAACATATAATTCTTTTATGAGTTTCACAAAAATCATATATCAAATAGTGTCAAAATTGACACAAAATAGTTTTTAAATAAAATATTATATTATTAATTGTTATTTTATTCCTAAAAATCTAAGGTTCAGCAAAATGACTTAGATAAGGATATATTTATTAATAAAAACAATTTGGGGTTCGTTTGGCATGTTATAGTAAGCTTATTAACCATATAGTGTAAGAAAACAAAAAGACACGGTAAAAGTTAAATTATGTAACTTAGAGTTAAATCTAATTGATAAGGTTAAAATAATAACCTAAACCTGTCTAAATCCTATTGGTTGATAGGATTTCGACCCATCCCCACTTTAGCTTCTAAATAAGACCCTTTGGAACCATTATAAACCAATTTTGACTTTAATATAAAATAATATTTTGAGATATTCCTAAGGTGCCCCTCTCCTCCCTTATAAAAGGGCACCTCCTCCCCTTCCTCCTCACACCAATTTGAGCACTCAAGCTCGGCCAAACTCTGCCAAAATCCCTTCTCCACTTCCCTAGAATAATCCTAGAGGCCCTGGTCTTCTTCAAAGACCAATCTTAGTTCCCTAAGTGGAGGATTCAAAGAGGCGTTTCAAAGAAGAGGTAATAACCATTACCGATCTTTTCAATTTATTTCTTCTTCAACTTCTTCTTCTTTAGTTGTTTCATGACAAAGTAATAACATCAGTATTAATTACATACTTATATGTTATTATAAATATGAAACAACTCTAATTAACCTTTTATCCATCCTACGGAAAAAGGAAATCATCGCGCGTGCGTACGTACGGAATACCGTCTCCACGCCGTGGTGTAATCTATTTTTCGCCACCACCTTAATTGGAAGGGTATAATGGTTTAATGAGTAACTATATATGATTATTATAAAGTGATATTGATACTGAAATAGTATACATACACTTCAACACAATTCCACGACCATAGGAATGATATCATCGCTCGTGCGTACGTACGGACTACCGTCTCCACGACGCGATGAGATTCATTCTCAATGATTAACCATTCATGAATGATTATAAAGTATATATAATAAGTACTAATGAAATATATGACATAATAATGATACTGGAATTATTTATATGTACGTCATCTACTTAATTCCATTCAATTCAATAAGGAAACGAAAACAGCGTTCATGCGTACGTACGGACTACCGTCTCCATGAACGGTGTATTTCTTTCCATTTACTGATTTATTATATATGTATATTCTGAATATATATATATAAATCATGTTTTATATTTTGGAATTAAGTAATCATGATCTAAGTAATCATATGAATAATTACAAGTTAAAAACACGAACGAGAAATGAGACGATTTTACCCAAAACGCTACTTTAACATGAATTTACAAAAGAACGGGTAATATAAAGTCATAAGTGGATCATATATGATATAATAACAATGAATATGATTCTGGAATAAGTCAATAACATTATTTAAATCATTATACAGGAGGTTCGGACACTTACAAAGAAAGTCAGACCTACGGTACGGGAAATATCACAATCTCATTTTTATCCGAGATTGTTTATTCGCAAGTATTTACTGGGGTGTATTTTATCATCCACATCCATGTTTCATCAATATGTAATATTATTTCCATCCACCTACAATTGTTTAAATCCAATTTTACCCTTCGGTGAGTTTTTAGTAAAGAATATGAAAGGAATCTTTTGTCTTTTTCGTACGAGGTACTTTTTGACTTTTCCGACAAAAGTACGAAGAATGTTTTTTTAATTTATACGGCATGAACGGATTTTTAAAACATTGTTTCCAAGAATCTTCCTTTCCAAGTTTTTATGTTTATTTGTAATCAACTTCTTTTAAAGACATATGACATGTTATGAAATGAAAAATGTTTTTGAAGAAGAAAGGATATTTTCCTCAAGAATGGAGTTCAAAAGTTTTATCAAAATTAATTTCCATCTAAGATAATATAGGGTTCTGTTTTTATCCCTGTTATTACATTGATTTGATTATGTTGTGAGGGAATTATTTTTATTAAGTCATTTACCTTATATGGTTTGTTTTATGATGTCATGATGTTTCAAGAATCCCATTTTTGTTACATGTGTTATGCGATAATGTATGATTTATGATTATGTGGCACACATAAGAAAGGATTCATTATAAGATGGGTGGGACCTATATCTCCCTCCAATGCATTGGGTAAAGATTTTATATCTCATGAGATAGACAGGGCTAGAACGGTAGGTTATACCGGTTCAGTGAAACAGGAATGAAACGAGGGTTACTCGATTTAGAAAGGGACTTTGTCCACTAAGATAGTCTTGGCAATGAGTCTTGACTAACAAGAAATTATTATCTATTCTTATGTGTGAATGCCAAAAAGTTTCATGTTTTAAGTTATGATTATTGTGATTACATTTCACTGCCATGATTTATCCCATGTTATGAAATTATGCTCTCTTTTGCAGGTTAAGATTTCTAAAATGTTATGTTCTTATGAATACGATGTGATTGATATTTCTTTTGTTTACCCTTACTGAGCATTTGAGCTCACCCTTTTATGTTTTCTTTTCCCCAGGATATAAAGAAATGTTCTAGGTAAAAAAAGGGGAAGATCTTTATGGGAGATATTGAAGATCTTTCACCATGATTAGAAGATTACATTCCGAGTTTCCAAAGACACTAAACTATTACGATCCTTGTGTGTGTGTTTTTTTTATGTAATAAGTATTCCACAAAAGTAATGTAAAGTCTATGTACGTCAAGCTTCGGGTCTCTACAGTTGGTATCAGAGGAAAGGTTTAGTCAACCTTTGGAAACTAGGATGCGAAAACGTTAGTGAGATCCCTAGAGATATTTCTACGGTATGTCTAGGGATGTCCCTAAGGTTAAGTATACGTATAGGTTATAGTACTAGAATTACGCTAACGATCATAGAATTAAACCTAAGATGTTAGATATTCAAGGTATTCCCCCGTTATTATGTTTTTTTCCCTAGCATGATTTTTGCCTCTCACGCTATTCTTTTTGGGTTTTAGACGATGGCTGGAACCCGAAGGAACCGTGTTGATCAATGCAATGGACAATGCAATGATTGTCCTCCTGAACAAACAAATGTTATGAGAGATGGAGTGAAAAATCTTATTGCAATACTTACAAAAGCTATGAATCATTCTGGACTTCCAAATGAGCAGAGAAGGGAACAATATTCTATTGAGTCCTTCATGAGGCAACGTCCACCTTCTTTCAGTGGGTCTTCTGATCCACTTGTTGCTGAACAATGGATCAGTACCACTTAAAAGATATTTTCAGTTCTTCAATGTTCTGAACATGATAAAGTCATCTTAGCAGTATATCTTTTGGAAGGTGAAGCTGATCAATGGTGGAATCTAATCAAGAATACGAGGCCAAGTGATGAAATTGAGTCCATGGAATGGGACGAGTTCAAGAACTTATTTTTCAATAAGTACTTCGCTCGTATTCTTCGAACAAAGATGGAGAAGGAGTTTATTGAACTAAAGCAAAAGGATGATGAATCTGTTGGTATATACGAAGCGAATTTTACAAGACTTGCAAGGTATGCATATGGCATTATCATCCAACCTGAAAGTAAAGTTGATCGATTTTTCAGTGGCTTAAAACCAAGTCTTCGAAGGGCATTATCTATAAGAGACTTCAGTAGCTATGAAGAAATTGTGCATTGTGCTATCAAGGTAGAAATGGAAGTTGGTGTTACATATCCATCTCATGGTTTTGACAAGAAACGAAAGATGGAGTTCAAGGAGAAATCTCAGAATAATGGTGAAAAGAAGATGAATGTTTCCTTATGCACAAAGTGTGGAAAGAATCATGGTGGAGATTGTCTTGAAGGGACTAGAAAATTTTTTAAGTGTGGAAAAGAAGGTCATCAAGCAGCTGAGTGTCGAAGTAATGGAAAAAGGGTTTCTAATGATGTGAATAAATAAAACACTGCAGAGAACGCACCACCAACACTTCAATTCTTCAAGTGCAAGGAAATGGGGCATTATGCTAATAAATGCCCTAATCCAAGGGTTAGTGATGATCAACATGAGCAACCACTGAAGGCAAAGGACAAAGGGAAGTCACATGCGATCACCATTGGCGATTTTGAATATGATAACGATGTGGTGGAATGATTAAGAGTTTATGTAATGGGATTCCAAAATAATGTTGTATCATAATGTATTGGAATATTTATGTATTGGTCTAATGTGGTATTCAATGTGATTGAGTTATTTTTGGAAATAAGATGATATGAGCATAATGAAGGGAAAATGAGAAAACGAAATGTTTAACAGTATTCATGAGCTCACGATTGATGTAAGGACTAAGTGATATCATGGTTTGAGTATATAGAATTTTGAGGATTTTGGTATGTGGAAAGTGTTAACTTTAAACTGCATTCATGTTTTCAATAAGGTATTCAAGAGAATACATGATTAAGGACTTTGAATGTTTGGAATGTGACCAACAAAACATATCTTATGATATATGGGGATCGACGATGGTGTTAAATCTCTGGTAATCGTTTTCACTATGTTATGAGAGTGGACTGTAGTATTATGGGTAAGCCTAAAGATTGGAATGGATTATGTTGGACATAAGTGAATATTGTTTAAGGATAGAAGTTTTTTTTCGATATTATTGATTGGATGTTATAGTAATGTAGTTTTAGAAAAAGGACAACCTGCAGGACGGGCGACATCCCATCGCGTCGGATAAGGCTGTGGGAATCGAACCCACAACCGAAGTGCGACTGGCCTTTATCGCCTACCACTGGCCTACAGGAAGTCCCTGTTTAGTAGAAACTAGTTTTATTATATTAAACAGTATGATATATGAAGTATAAGTCCATTTTAGGAACTATATATGATTAATCTCACTATAGATCGACTTATGTATATAATTTTTGCTAACCTTTTGTTTGAGACAGATGGAATGACCCATCATTCTATCACATGATCTGCTAACACTTCAAGAATAACAAATTCAACTTCATTTATTTAAGGGATGATGTGGAAATTGTTCAAGGCATGAACAACAGTGAGATTGTACCAAAATAAAGAAAGTATTTATTCTAATGCAGAATTTCAACTTTAGGGAAATGATCTTGAAAACCAAAAATGTTTTCCTAGTGATCTTATACCTGCTGAATCAGATGGTACCTTATATCATCAAAAATCTATGGATTTGTGATTACTGGCTTTTCTATAGCCATGTTCTCTACCACTCTCCATCAGAACAGGATGGTTAGATTTCTCTTCCATATCCATATTTTCACCTATGTGGAAACCCAGTGATTAGTTTATTTGGGTAATCGTTACATTTCATACTTTAGTTTTTTAAAGCCACGTTTTGGTATTCCTTTTTACGATGTGGGTTTCTATCAAAGAAACTTTCAAATAGTAAACCATTTATAACCCCGACGAATTTCGAGGGCGAAATTCATTTTAAGGGGGGTAGAATGTAACAGCCCAAGATTTTATGAAAAATATTCTTTTTATTTCACTAATGTCTTGTGTTGTACGCTACACCAAAAGGAGCTTGCACAACACTCATCCTTGACTTGCCTTGCATTACACGCAATCGCAACCTTCCTCGATAGCATGTGTAGTACGCAATACTGAGTTTCACGAAACAATGATATGCTATTAAAATATTATTAAAACTAGCCGTTATGAATAGTAATAACCACTTTTAAAATTTTAGAAAATTTTGCTCTCAAAATGGACTTCATTTTTCGATTCGGAGTATCGAATTTAGCCTAAGGTGAAATTTTGGTACTTTTCGGATAACTTTCATATTCTGATGAATAGTGAAAATTACTAAATTATAATTAAAAACAACTTTTTTAATAGAAATAATTAATAGGGATAAATTATTAATTTGAGTGGTTTTAAAGTATATTTAGAATATATTTTTAAAATTTAATACAATGATGGTCATTTGTTGTAATTTCACATTTAAACCAGACATAAACAAGTGTCAATCTTTTGATAGATATTGTTTCTTAAAAACACGCTCTTTGTTTTAACAACAGGATTTAATTATAAAATTAATTAATGCAACTTCTATGATATTAATTTTGTAAAATAGACTTCATTTTTGAATTCGGAATATGAAATATAGCTTAGGATGAAATTTTGGCATTGTTCTGAAAAACATCAATTTTTGATGAATAGTGAAACTACTAAGTGGTAGTTAAAAAAATTAATTTCTTCATAAATCTTAATTTTACCGCTTCTGTGAATGGAATTTCAAAAATCCGAGAGACACGGTTGATGTCAGTAAGTAAAATGTGGTTCAATGAGATGAAAATAATTTTTGGTGAATAGTAACTTTTTACTTTTATTTACCACGATTAAAAGTAAATAGGGTAATTACGGGTAAAAATGATATTATTATTACCCTAAAACATGTCCTAATTCTATTGGACAAGTGTAATTCGACCAAAAACAAGCTTAGGAATAAAATATGACCATTTAGGCCCACTTGGATTAGATTAGGGCATTTATTATTAATTAATTTAAAGAAGAGTTAAAAGAGTTAAAATCAAAGTTTATTTACTAAAACATTTTTAATATAGGGTTGTACATAAGATAAATTCGATTGTAAATATTCATTATAAAGATAAAAAGATTTCCTACATAATGATATTTTATTTATAATTTTTAGACTTTAAATAAATTAATGTATAAAGTTTTTTATAAATTATACCCTTAATAATATATAAATGTAATTATTGATGTCATATGGAATAAAACATGCTAGGTCTATAAATATAATAACATCGGTGGAAATTGAAGATATAGACATTGAAGAAAAGCGTAAATAATTATGTAGAGGGATAAAGATAACTGATCACGGGAATGTGAAAGGGTTGGAAAATTTAATGACCATAAATAAATAAATCTAGGATGATTTAAGGGACAATTTTTTTCAATATAAATGAAGCTTATAGGTAACATTTTCATTTCAATATCCTTTTCCATGATTAGAGTAATTTCATTACCATCTATACTAGCAAAATAATAAAATATACTCACTTGATATCATTGTATTTTATAGACAAAAATTAATCATTTCTCTATGAATATATAAATTCACACTTTATATCTTACTCTAAAAAATGAATATACATTAGAAATTATTTTTCCTAATGTGAAAATATTAACATTTAACATATCATTACATCAATAAAATAATAAAAAGTCATTCCTATTGTCTTTGTATATTTTACAAAACCAAGATAGTAAGATTATGTTTTCCAATGTAACAAATTAATATATAATACCTCAATAGTAACTCCGAAAAGTAAAATTAATCCATTTCATACATGGTAAACCTGAAAACTCGTCTATAATATGTCTACCCAATTTCATAGTGTAAAAAATTAAAAGTAAGGTCACCAAATCAACATTATATTTCTCAAAAAATATAATGTGGCTCTTAATGGAACATTAAAAATATGTAAATACCGTTATCCCCAAAAAACCTTAATAAAAACATGCATGCTTCTAAAAATGAAATCTCATATTGTAGAATAAATTCCTTAAATCCAAAAATATAATAAACTCCAGTAGAGATGGCATAAACTATGAAATCAAAAAAAAGTCACTTATACTATAACATAACAATCACTTTATCATTATTATATCAACATATAACACATATTATTGGTTATCTTTCCACAATCATGTGTTTAACAATAAGTTCAACTTTCCATCGAATCAATTTTCTAGGTCATCATTACCATTTAACATATGCTCTAAAATCCTTAAATAAAAAGCACTACAATATAATCATTTTAAAGTACATGTAACTAGAATATCACTGATAAAATATTCATATTAAATAATTCTTTATTCCAAATTAAAAATCACTTTAATCATTCCACATCATCCTTAGTAATAACATATGTTTGACCATGATACCTTATCTTGTTTCAGGGTGTAATCCCTTAATGATTAGGGAATTAATTTTTATATTTCCCCTTCTCCTTAGAGTTAAATAAACTAACATAAAAGGTTTGTTTCTCAAACTTTAAAACATGACCATGGTGGTATTTCTATCAAAACATTTATAAAACTCACAATCCCTTCAAGCAAGTACCAGGATTTTTCTTTCTATAATTAGCATATGGGGTAAAATATATCTTTCCCTTTTTCCCATTATCTATCCTTTTCTATGCCAACCTCTTCCCCTGTAACTTCCCTTTAATTCCCTAATACATGGAGAATTATTTCTATATCTTGATATTACAAGATATTATATCTTTATATTATGATATTGTTTGGGAGAAAAGATCCCTTAAAAATATTGTTATAGTCCCATCAAGGAAATAGTCATTTTTACTTTCTAGATTAAAATCATTGATAAAATACTATATCATTATACAAGGTATTGTTTGTAAATAATTTAATAAACTATATTATATAATAAAATTATTTATCATATTGTATAATACCAAAAATATTGAAACACTTAACAAAAATTGAAAATTTTAGGTATGGTTAATCTCATAATCCTGAACATGGTTTATTTTGGAATATTTCCAAATTATTAAAATATTTTCAAAACCCTCAAAATGGTTGGCATAGAAAATGTGAATTATCATAATGATATCCCTGGGAGTGTTAAACCAGGTTTGCACTAAGTCTCATTTTTCATATACAAAGTAGTGCATGAGTTCATCTCTATGTACATTTTTAGTGCTACTACCACTAGGTACATTTGTGATAAAACCACATCCAGTTATTTTATCCAAATAGGAATGTATTTCTAGGAAACCCATATAATATCTACCTTATAAAAAATATATTATTCTCTTCTATACTTATTCTAAATTAATTTCATATGGTTATTTTCCTTATTTTTCTCCTAAATCTAGCTCACATGGTTTCTACAAAACTTCCTCTAATACCGATTTTAACGACCCTAGTCATAGTAGCCTACAGTAAGTGGATAATTTATTACATTGAAATAAGATAAAAGGAATAATATCAAAAAGTACAGAATAGTATATATGACTTAGTAAATTATATAAATACTTGATATTAACATTAATATTTAAAATATAAAATACACAAAGTGATTTCTTTTACAACACCATATTTCCCCTTTACATATCCCATCATATAGATCATAAAATACTTCTTGGTACCCCAAGGAAAATAAAACATATGAAATGGGTGAGACAAAATGCTCAATAAGGGTACGAGTATAGGGTTATCTATAAATAAATAAATCATAGTCAATATTCCAATGTAAATAATTGAAAAAAATTCTATTTTTTTCGTAACATTTTTCATAATATGGAAGAAATAAATAATGATTAAATAATTCAATATAAATAATCACATGAGCTTGAATCATGACTATGCATATTATGATTAATTAATAATCACATGGAATGTCAATAACTAATCTCATAATTACAAAATTATTTATTTTGGATATATGAAACATTATGAAAAGACCTTTCAAAATACAATTTAAATCTTTGGGTAAAAACCCATCTAATTTGAAAAAAACATTTATCACGATACCAATCAATTCATAGAGAGGATATCTATAATCATGCCCCACTCTTAACTTACTATGTTTAATTAATTACTCATATGAAAAGTGTGAATAATAATAAACATAAACATTCATATTGGAAAACTAATACAAAAAATTTTAATACTTACCCCAATCGAATATACATAATCATAAAACATCCTGAGTAATATGGTGAATAGTAATAAAATTATATATCATCAATCAAAACGATCATAAAATATAAAAATAAATAATAAGTATGATTTTAATAAAACTTATCCCTAGTTGATTATAAGTACAATAATGGGTTGATTTTGTTGATGAAAAGCAATGTTGTAACAATGTCATCAAAACATTTTTTAGGAAAATAGATTTTCCCTTTGAAAATATCATTATTAGATATTAAAAGTTTGAAAATTATTATGAAAATACTTTTCTTTAAATATATTCTTATAAACTTATATTTTAAAATTTGAAACATATATTGTTCTTGATTATATGGAATTTTAATCATGTGAATCATGTTAGAACATAGATTCTTTTCACATTTTTGGTAAAAGACAAATGTTGATTTTTTGGAAATATAATGAATATTCCATTAAAAAATTTAAAACAATTTAAAAAATGCGTTAAAAATTATTTAATAAATTCTTTTTATAATGTGAAAAAAATTAAAACATTTCTAGAAAACATGTTTTTGGAAGAAAAATGATTTTCCTCTGAAGAGATAAATGAAATCAAATTTTATTAAAAACAATTTCCTAGTAAGTTTATGTACTACAGATTGTAATAATGGTATTGTAACATGAAATTTTCATGAATTACTATATTATATGAAAATATATTTTATTTAATATACAAATATCATATAGTTTCTCTATGTGAGACATAAATAAAAATCTCCAATAATAATGAGAATTTGAAATTAATATTTGCCTCATTGGTAACATTTGAATCATATTCCCCATGAAAGAAAAAAATTCAAATGAAAAATTAAATACCATGAACATAAATATACTAAAGATACAACATATCAAAAGGTTAGGTATATACACCACTTAAAGTAATAAGTGTTCAGTATGGTGTTTGTCTTAAGGAAGTAAAAGTGAGATGAGAAAACTTTTACCTCAAGTTTGACTTCCTTTGTATGTGTCAGATCCTCTTTTATAATAAAAATATTTTTATTATACATCTATTAAATACCTATACTATTATACATAGTAATATATATTATTTCTTTATTTTCCATTATCACCAATTTTTTAACATTTCTTTGTTAAAATCACTTTTTCAGGTGAAAATTATTTCATTTTTATCTATGTTTTAGTTCATTAATGTTGGTCCTTTTAATTTGATCATGGTTACATAATCTCCAAAATATTATCCATGATATAAATATTATATATATTGATTATATATATTTTTATAATAATATATTAAATTTAGTGATGGAAAATGGAGTGCATCGTTCATGGAGACAGTAGGACGTACAAACACATGAACAATGTTTCCATTTTTCATGATGGATGAAACAAAAGGGAAATAAATTATAATTAACCAATAAAAATATTAAAAAATAATATATATAATTTATAGTCATAAAATACATACTTTTTACCATCCATGTAAAATGAAAATTAAAAAATTCACACCGCTACGTGGAGGCTGTAGTCCACATATACACACGTGCAACGCTATTATTTTTAAAAGGATAAGAAGGTAAGTAGTAAAATGTGATATCAAATTTGGATATGTATTATTAGATAATAAATATAACATATATTTATTTCCATTAATCTTAATATGTTTCATGTAAAGTGTAAGTGAAAAATTAATTGCATCACTTCACAAGGTAGTATTCCTTCGTACACACAGGAGACATTATCATATCTCCCAGATAATGGAAAGTAAGAATTTATGAGTTATATAATAATTAAAAAAGGATAAAAATATCATAAATATCATATAAATATGTTATTTTTTAATTACATAAACCTTTTAAAGATGGTTATGGAAAATGAATTACATCGATTCGAATGGTGGTAGGTTGTCATACACACAATCGACTATTTCATTCCCCACATGATGAAAGTGGATATGGATATGAGTTATTCCATAAAAATAATAAAATATCATTATATATGACATAATTTTTTATTATATTATCATATTTTAAGAATTTTATAATGATTTTGAAGAAGAATCAAAAAAGATACACACATTTAATAATTTTACCTCTTCTTCCAAGAGTCCCTTTAGGTTTATAACAAAATCCTTATTATGAGGTATTAATAAAAAAAATGTCATGCATGATGTAGGGATATAATTAAGGAATATATTTTGTCAGGTTATTATCTAAAAAAAGGCTTTTGGAAGTGTGAAATGGGTAGGAGAGTGGTGGCGTTTTATAAGTGGGAGAGAGGATATACATGGATGTTTTGAAAATATAAAGTGATAACTGTGTTTTTCTCTTGAAATAAGACTCCAAAATGGGTTATTATCACAAATTATATATTATAGGTTCTAAATATCACCATATAATGGGTTTTTTTAAAACATTTTGGTCCTTTTGGACTTTTATCATCTAAGTCTAACCCCCAGGTAAACCCATTTTTACATTAACTATGGTAGTTAATTTTCACTATTTTCTCTATTCATAATTGTAAAAAAGTAAGTTTATAATACTATAGAATTAAAATTATGATGATTAAAAATATGGAATATATTTCTTCAAATTAAATTCAAATAATTGTAAGTATTCAATTTAAATTAAAACCACACATGCGAGGAAAGAGCGGTTTTCCAAAGTGAAAATTCTAATTTGTATATTACAATTTAATATAAAAATTCAATATGAAACTGGTTAAAATGACATGAATTAGTTAAATATATATATAATTCAACTAATTTTAATTTAAAATCAATTTATTATATAATTTATTTTGGTATATAATTTAAACTGAAAGGAATTTTTCAATAAAAATCAGTATTATTCACTATTCAAAAAAATATTAATATTTTTAGAGAAATGACAAAAAAATACCTTAATATAACTTTTATATGCTTATTTAAAAAAATTAATTTAATTTTATAAAATAAATATTCTAAAAAATTTAATATTTACTTTGAAATATGTGTGCAAGGTGTGATGAAACCGCATATTTGAAAAATACATTTTCTCAGAAAATATTTCTTTTTCATTCAAATGATTATTATTTTTGTTTTTAATTAATTGATAAACAATGAACATGTAAAAATGATATATTTTTAATAATTTATTTAATATTATTCATAAAATTAAATTAAATTTCTAGGTTATAATGGTCATATTTAAATAATATTTTAATAGAGTATCACAATTCATTTATACCCGATGTTGCATGAAAAGCAAGTTATCAAAGAGATTGAGTTTATTTAAAAATAAAAATATCATAATTTTTTGGAATGTTAGATTCTCTTCTAATAATAGTTTTTTGTTTCATAAATTCTATAAAAAATTATTTTCCTCTCTTCAAATCTCATAGTGTTACAACAATTAGTGATGAATAGAGAACCACACTTAGATTTGAAATATTGTATCAAAATGTATTCTTAGTAGAATCACGATGATGTTATACAAACTATCCCTTGTAAAAATATAAGGGTTCCTTATCATTATTAGAATAAATTACCATAATAGTGATACAAATTTGGGATCCTTATTGGGATCATCAATAATTATTTTCAAATCATCTTCATGTATATGAAAAGGTTACATAAAATATTACAATTCAACTCTTGATACTTTTTTATCTTTTGTCGGTTATTTAATGTTTTCAAATACATTATAATCTTGTCTATGTTAACCATAATTAAAAAACAACCTTCAATTTAAAACAAATATCATTACTCCCTTGATTGCTATAAAATGCCTAATATAAATAATTATCACTTCCTTATCAAATTACATGTAAATAATTAGAAAATTATTCAATAAAAATAGCATCACTATTCCATATAAGAGGCCATACTCTCTCCCCATGGGGTGAGTAATATTGTGGTTAGCCAACTATAAAAAAATTGGGTTTGGTTATAAATATCATAATATCAAATGTTAGAATAATGATAATGTAATCAGACTTATGCTGATAGTGAGGTTATATTATAAATATAGCATTTTAGTATTTCTCAATGTGTATGGTAAGAAAAAAAATACAGAGATCATAAATTTTAGTATAAATTTTATTTTTATGGGGATTAATTCACTATTAAGTTAAGTTATATATAATAAACTCCATAAAATAATTTTTATTTGAAATAATATTTTTTAATGATTTCAAATATTAATGAATTTTAACCACAATTTTAATGGTTTCAATTTTTACATGGTTCCTTTTAAAAAACCTTAGAGTCTAGAGTAGAATTTGATCATTATTTTTTTTAGGAAATGAAATGGCTGTGGAAAATTTTCATACTATACTAGGTATTAAAAAAATAACATCCCAAACACACTACCTTCCTTTATTCTATTCCAATATCATGTATCTTTCTTCTTGCATTTAAAATGGGACTGTTTAATTAAACTGAGTTTCATCCTTTATGGTCACATTTCTAGATTTACTATGTTTAGTTTTGGATTACCAGATTCTTTCTAAATATCAGTTTTTACTTACATGGAAACTTCCCAAGTATTCTATTGTGTTTTCAACCCACTCCTAGGGTTAATATCCATGATATTTTTTCCATTATTGATATTTGTAAAACAAGGAAAAAACCCTTTTTTACTAAAAGTTATGTATTTTTTTAATTGGCCTAATTATAATTCCAATTTTTGTATCCTAGAATTTATTTAAGCTATTTGTGAGTTAGGATTTACCTTTCATGATTAAAATCTGGTTAAAAATATGTTTCCCCATCCCATATAGTTTTATTTGAGAATTATAGGACATAACTATATTTTGATTTTTATATTTTGGAATCGACTCATTTTGGAACCTAGGGTTATAAGTTTTCCCAATAATTACTTCCAATTTCTAAGATATATTTGGTTAACTCTTATATTAGAGGTATTATTTATTAGAAAATGTTCAATTTATATCATGCATCCTTAGATAAAAACCAAACAATTTCTATTTTCTATGGGTTATGAAGGAATACCAAATATCTAAAAGTAGTCTACATAATTCCCAAACATCCAAAAGTGATCATCATTTTCTATAACATTTTTATTATGATTTTTAGATTCAACATGATTATAACATTTATTTTCATTCTAATTCATTGGAGAGTGAATTTGGATCATAATTTTAGTTATTTTTTTGTTCATTTAAAAAAATTGACCAATACTTTTCTATCCACTACAAATCAACCCCCTCCTAGATGTCTTATATTGAGAATTAAGAGAAAGGGTATTCTATATATTCAACAACTGCTAAATGTTTTTATAAATAATATTACCTTTAGGTAATTGATCTATCATATTTGAAAATTTAGGTTAAAGGACTTCAAAGGTAATCCATAAATTATTTGAGGGAAGTTATTGATGATGAAACAACCTAAATTTTTCCCTAAACCTATCCTAGGATTCATGAATGATGTTCCCTTTATCCTATAAGAAACTGCTGAATTTTATAATATTCTATTTTTTAATAATTTAGGTTAAAATTTCATAAAAATAGAATATTTTACTTTTTTAAATTTGCAAAAAAAATCTCATCTAGTTTGTGGACCAATTTATAGAATTCCCCTTCAAAAAATGGAGATCTTCCCATACTAAGATTATGATTACTCAACAACTATAATGGAAGTTACAACATCATATCGTAAAATCTATATTGAAGGAAAGAGAGTCCCCATTAGGTATTCCAATGAATTAATACATTAGTGACAAGTATTACTACTTTATTTAATAATTCATTACTCTGTAGGTTAACCTTATACCTAATGTATTTACCATTGACATATTCAGTTTATACTCCATTATTTTATGCCTCCATATGTTTTCTTGAATGATTGGTTCGTTATTATCCACCACTCCATCCCATGAATATTCTATTTCTATTTTCCTTTCTTTTAAGGAGAACAAAATTATTTCTTTACCCTATAGGATTAAAGGATATTTGTTTCTATGTTTTCACAGAGTGTTCATAAACTATTATGTTTCTTAAAATATCATATAGATTTTTTAAGGGTGTATATAACCATCCTCTAAAATAGATTAAAATTTTCAATAGTCATTACTATAAAAATAATATTTATAACTAACACTACCTATAGTAGTGGTGATGGTTAAACCATATATGAATGGAATATTATGTGAACCATAAATAAAAAACTAATAATAAAAATAGGAAAATCGTGAAAATCTTCCATTATTGTTGGTAAATTTGTAAAATATACTTTAATAAGTGATATATTTGTGAAAATGTGTGAATATGAAATAGGTTTCAATTAAGAAGACCATAAAAATAGTAATCAAATTGAGAATAATAAACTACTAAGTTGGGGGAATTTTATATTTTCTAATCATGAAAATATATACATTTACGTTTATGAAAATATATTGAATTGGACCAACATTCATTGAATAATGTCAGAAAACACTATTCATAAGATGAATTGAATTCCATTAAAATCATTAGTTTTTTTATTAAATTATTTAACTTATTTATATTAAAAGATTCAAATTATATTTATGAAAATACATTTTTCACAAAATCACTACATAAACTATTAATTTATCTAATATAATCTTACCAAATTATTTTAGACAATAATGTTTCTTAATTTGTTCTATTTCTTGCCCATTATCATCCTTTGTTAATTCTTGAAAAATTTAAAAGATTATTACCATTAATGTAAAATAGAGAAGAGAAGAGAACAAATTTATAAAACTAATCCAAGAATAATGTAAAATAAATATGTTTAGAACAATCTCATTCCCCTAAAAATACTCAGCCTATGATCATATGTATAATATCTTTGGGATATACTTTAATACTAATATGGGTTGAACTAGTTTTGGTGAATTTTTATCCAATTAAATTATTTTATCCTTTTATTTTAACACTAAACATGTAAAGATGAATGGATCTCTTATTCTTTCTACTTACATTCTGTTTTTCATGTAACACGCCCAAATACACAAACAAATGAGGCAATAGATTTAAAAGGATTGCAATTCAATAAGAACATATATTCCTTGATTCCAATGGAAAAAAATCAAAGATCATATGAACCACTAGTAATAAACTTTTGGTATATAAAATTTAAGGTATATATATATAATTTAATTTCACTTTAGTCTATAGATGGTGCATTGACATCTTGATGTTTCTTTATACTATCATACCAGCAGTTTCACAACAATTATGGGGTGACAAGAAGTTGTATTTCAATAATATATACTTTTCTTTGTCATAAATGTTATTATAAGGTAATATTATTAAACTTATATTACCTTAGTTGCAACATAAAATAATTTCATTATTATTATATATGAAAAATGGATCATATAAAACCCTAATGTTTTTTAATATATTTTTCTATAAATTAACATTATTCTCAATAGCTTACCTAACACGCAACACCAAAAAAATTGATCCATGGTATATTAAATGAATATTATTATGAAATTTCAGGAAAAATAAAATCAGTAGTGTATAAAAATATATTAATCAACTAAATTTATTACATTTATAGGTTAAATAATTAATTTGATTTCATATAAAAATGTAATTGTCTTTCTCAAATAATATCTTTTGTAAAGGTTCTGTGTATTTTACCATCATATATTAAATAAATCACTTTTAAAATATTATTTTTATGATATTTGATATTTAAGAACATGAACTAACATATTAACATTATTTAAGTAAGTAATTGGTATGAAATAATACTACGAAAACTAAATATTTAAAATGATCTCATTTTAATAAATGAAGTTTTTCTTTATATTTTGTTTCTTCATTTAAAATATAAATTTATAAATTTTAGAGTTTAAATTTTTTAAAAATAAATTCTTTATTGAATTCTTAATATAAAAATTAATCCAAGGTGAATATTTAGATTTTTTTCCAAAATAAATTATTTTTAGGTGAATATTGAAAAATATAGTTTTTACCAAAATTATATGTTTTATGAAATCACTATTATATAAAATATAATTATAAATTAATTAAATATTTTAATTAATCAAGGATATTAAGGGGTAAAATTATGGATTTTATATATTACTTGGAACATAGAAAACATATGTTTAATTTTAAGAATATATGTAACATTTTATTCAAATTTAAAAATATTTTTTCATCTTATCTTAAAATTAAACTTTTTTATGGTAAAATTTAGTTTGGGCTTGAATTTAGAAAAAAAAACATTTTTTTTAGTAAACCAATAATTTTCACAAAAATTAAAAAACTTTATAATTTTAACCTACACATAAATTTTAATTTTAATACACATTTTCGGTGAAAACTATTTTTACACATCATGTGATTTAATTATGAAGTTGAATTTTATAAACCATGAAGATTTTATTTTTTAAAACTATTTCCATATTTTAAATATTATTGTTCAAATTATAACATTAGTCCAATCTGAATTTTTATAATTGGTACACACCTATCATGGGGTATGGAAAAGAAAAATTATTTCCCTAAGAGATATAGAATAAGTATTAAACTGTTTCATCTCCAAGAAGTAGTGTAGTAATCCTCTTTTTAGGTGTGAAAAAGAAAACAAGTGGGCATTAATTTCTAAGACTTGAAAACAATATAATAAGAGTTAATAAACCAAAGTGAGAGACAAGTGATTAGGTTAATCTTGTCATCCCATTAGTAATTTTATTATATTATTTTCATATTAAATCACATTCCCTTGTTAGTTTATTTAATAATAGCTTTCACAGTCACTTATCCTTTTCACCCTTAATCAAGTTTGATAATAGTGGAAATAGTATTAAAATTTTCTTTCATTTGCTCTATTATCATTATCATGTGAAAAAAATCAAAATGAATAACCCTTTATTTACTTAATAAATACCCAATAATGTATTATTATTCCCAAAAAACAAGCTTGATGAATACCCCTTCATCAAATGTTCAGTAATTACTAAATACTCTCTATCGATTCATAAACCAACCTATTGATATGAACCAAGACCAATTAAAAAGATAAAATAAATCCTAAATTAACTCAGTAAGTAATATCCATAATTAATAAAAATACAATTATGTAAAATTTAAATTCTGAAATAAAGACTGAGGACCAATTAATAATGAAAATAGATCAATGCATTCAAATTAATCTCCTAGACTCAACCATCTCGAATGGGTCAATTACCCTTCTCTATTCACTTATTAGTTATACCCATCCATTATAGTTGAAAACAAGTTTGGATACGTTGATATCATATTAAAATAAATTTAATCATTAAAGAATCATTATCAATCCAGGGTAGGAGGAAAATCCTTCCCTGATCATTTTCTATGTGTGTGTCTCCCTCCATTGAATAACAGGATGTCTTATTGTTTATATGAAATATATGTCTCCAAAATATAGCCTTTATATCCCAAAATATACCCTTGAAACCGTAATATTTTTCCCTCTCTTAACTTGGAAAATGTTTTTATATTTCCATTTTTATGATTTTTGTAGATCTTTACAACCTTATAACTCATGACATTAAAAATATTTACCCTTGGGGAATCAAGTGATAATTTATTTGAAAATTATAATCGACATGTGTATAAAGTGCATGTGGTTTCTCTAAAAAACCCTTAATACATAGTATAGTAACTATTCAATATATAAGTACTTCCACATTTGAAAATTACCATGAATAACGATGGACTTTCCTCACTTGAATATCTCCATTAAAAATCTTCATGAACATCATGTGATCTGAAACTCATGATTTTCATTCTTGAAAAGTAAAAATTTCTTATTTGAAAAACCTTTTTTATCTTATTCAGGATAATTTTCTTCCACACAATGTATCATAATATCATGTTTTCAAACGCGGTATCCTAATGTGTTTTTCATGTAAATGATCATAAAAATATCATCAATGTCAACTCTATTTTTGATCAATCTCTCATTGGTTTTTATTTCCAAGACCTTATTTAGTCATAGTATCCTACTATTTAGGTGATATTTTTTAGGAATTCAGGGGAAAAATCCATCCACCAACCTGGCATGGAGGAAATGGAATGGATGCAAACTAATGGGGTCATACAACTTCGGTTGTCATGTAGGAAGGACGAGTGCAAGTAGGTATGTGGTGGTAGAAGGTGATGGAAACTGTAATATTTGATGAGAAATTATGGATTCTCAATAGTATGAGGCTGGTTTATCATGAAGATTGTGGAACTAGATGAGTCTGGGGGAAGTGAGATTGGGTCAATCTGGTGGTTGGGTGGCACGGTATAGTAATGTTGGCGGCTGGAGGTGATACTCTAGTTGTGATAATGATTGGTGGTAGACGTGGAGGTATTGGATAGATATGCCAAAGGTAAATAATCTTATATTTTGGGTATGTTAGTGGATATTGAACTATACTAGTATCATGTATCCTTATAAGAGCATATGCATGAAGTAATAGAATAAAAAAATGGTAGTGGTTATCGTTTGCAGACAATGATAGTGGTAGCAGGCAGTGGTGGAAATAAGGATAGAACCATGATTTGTAGTATTCAGTGCTAGGAGATAGAGTTAATGGATCTCTATGGTGGGACACTATATATATCCATTAGTTTACTTACTAAGACACATCAATGGTTGTCATATACATTTTCTGTTTACAAGAAATATTCTTTATCGTATTATACTCATAGGGAATCTCGTCGATCTTTCAAGGTTGACAATGTTATTTTGAGGCTTCATGGTTCTTTTCTGGCGGTAACCTAAGCTTATAAGTTGTGATGATGGATAACTAAGGTGTCCAGGTGTCATGGTATTATGATGTTAAGGGGTAGGTTGTGGTGGAAGTAGAATTGGGGAAATGTTTGAGCATGGGGATTTTGTTAAATGCATGAAGAAATGCAGTTTTTATCAGTGACTCATTGTAAAGGCATCTTCACACCCCACATCAAAGATAAAATCAGTTGACCACTCCTATATATTATTCAATTCACCCTCCTCTCATTATATTTCCAAATATGTGGGGGATTAGGACCTGTATAAACTGTGAACATACTCATATGAAATTATGACACACATGGCCCAAGTGGGCCTTGTTCCAGCCTCTACACCTAGTATATCTGGGCTCCACCGCCTAGGACACTCTCTATCCAACACTACCCTCTGTATTGGTCGGATCCTGGGGTTTTTACGTAATATTTTGGTGGGGTTTTGGGATCAATGAGTGTTGGATAATATTTCATCAAAAAAAATTAACTCCTTGAAATATTCGACCCAAAAATAAATAAGAAATCTTCATATTCAAACACTTTCTTTTTTTTAACATAATTAATTAATAAAAATTAATTCACCTACATTTTTATAAAATTTTTAATGATTTGAAAAAACCCATTTAATTCAATTATTAAAATATTAAAAAAATAAATAAAATTAAGGGAATCAAACACTCACACACATTAACTATTATTTTCCTCAATCATTCAATCTCAACAATAAAGTGATAAGGTCACTCATGCAACCACAATTCAAATTTCAATGTAATAAAATCAAATGATAATTAATTGGAAAATAAAATTTTCAAGAATATCATAAAATTTTAATCAAAAATAAAACATTACAATGTAACTAATCAACCTATATATTTTACTCCTTCCCATTGTAAGATTATAGGGCTTCTCTTTTCTTCCACTCGAGCTTATTAGTTCATTATTATTAATCATTCGATGTTGTGATCTACCTCACATTGAATTATTTTATCCTCTCATCACTAATGATATAGACTCAAGTATAGTTATTCACATTCCATGAGTAATTTTCATTTCCCTAGGCTTAAATTGGACCTAACTTATCCACATTATATAGAATAAAAGAAAAAATAATAATAATAACTATAATAAAGGTTCAAATGACTCTGAGACTTTAGGTTGATGGGTAATGATGTTTTAAAACATTAATTCTGAAAGTGGAGGTAAAATATAAATCATATTCCATTAAATAAAAGTATCATGAAAAGGAATAGTGTTTACCCTTCTCATAGTGACAACTCAAAGTTACAAAAAACTCAAATAAAAGGTCATGAAACAATTAAAGCTTAATGAATGATGTATATCCTCTTGAATTTTCTTTATTTTCTTATTTCTTCCACTCTATTTTAAATAATTTATCATTTTTTATAAATGTTATATTTTGAAAAAATCTAATCAACACCACCTAACTGCATATGATAGAAATTAATGGCGTATTAATGGGGATTTTTTATCCCCCCAAGTCACAACAACTTATTTTTTCATTATATTATTTTTTTCGTTTCATTTAATATGGGTAGTGGTTTAATATAGTGAATACCTAAAAACCTTTCCCAATACCTAATATATCACCCCTACACTTTTTCCTTATAATGCAATGTAACCCTTCTACTATGAATTTTTTCATCCCTACACTTAAATGATAAAATATCATACAAATTCATAGAGAAAGGTAGGAATAGTAAATGTTGTCTTGTAATGTGAATCATTACTAAAGATCTCATTCATGGATTATACAAGATCAAAAAAGATTAAATGTAAACTGTGGTCTGAAAGATAATGCCTAAATCAATAACATTGTCTCAATCATTTTAAATGTGACTCTATACAGACATATCTTTGAAAACATCCAATTCAAGTTCTAGAGTGTGGCATTCCCCAACATCTCTCAAAAAATATGATCAAGATAGAAATGAAAAAATTATTTCTATAAATATTTTAGGAATGGAACATAAAATTTGGGACAATCACTCATAGTAGGAAATAAAAATAACGAATCAATTCCCATTAATTTTAGAAATTTAAAGTATGAAAATTAGTATGTAGATTTCATTTACAATATTCAATATATTCCCTAAAATCATGATCCATAACATTACTGCTTATATTAATATTTAATTATCCAATACCAACATTTAACCCATTCAATATCATTATCAATAAAATCTAAATCATGGCATCATATAATCCTTAATAAGGTCATATACCATTGATAAGTTAAATTAGTAAATTTAGGTGTGTGCATTATGTTCTCCTATTCATTTAAAATAGATTTTTTTAACAAAATTTTATGGAATTAGATAAGATAATGAAGTTTTATATGAACTCCAATTTCCATATGAAACTCTTTCCTTGTTTTCCACCTCGTCTTTATGTTTTTGGTTTGTCGTATTTCTTCTTTTCTTTATGAACCTAAAAAAGTAAACAGCTCATTAAAGATTAAGGACCATTCAATTAATGTTCAAAGGGGTAAAGGTGGGTAGATGTATAATAAATTCCTAAATCCTCTAAAAACAATAATATATGAGTCAACTTACGGAAGCACACTTTATCATTATCGACTTGACCTAAACTTATGAGAATTGATCAATAGACATGTTGTTTAAGTTTGAGATCCTCCATGAGTTATGGGGTTTTGTTTCCGTGGAACATTTTTAGCCATTTTCAATTGAAAGAAAATAGGTTACCTTCCCCTTATTTTATAATTAGGACATCACCAAAAGGATACTCATCATTTTTTTAATGGAACTTCTTACAATGAATGTATTTTAACTGGTATAAGTTGTAGCCTAGAATTATAGAGTCAAAATTGGTCTCCTGGTTGGAATATTTTTGGTTGGATAATATTTTCATGAGTCACTCAGGATTTCTTTTTTAAAATTATGTAATTTTTTAAAATATTCAATAAAATTTTATTTGATATCTTGTAATATTTTTTTCATAACTTTTCAATAACTATATAAGTCTAGATTTAACTTCTTTACTTCCCAATATGCTTAGTGTTTCAACTCCACTAGTAGGTGAAAACATTTTCTATAAATCATCTAGCAGGGGATCACACTATTAAGTGTATTATAAGTTATATTACTTGCCCATAATGTTTCTTCAAGGAATTGGATCCAATCCTCCTGGTTGGGTTTAAATATTTTTTTTTAAAAAACACATTATATATCTCAGTTGGTCACCTCATCTTGTCTATTTATTTGTGGATTTCATAGTGTATATGTTTTCTGATGTGCCCTATATATTTTAATAAAATCATACATTATTTTATTAGAAAATCTCTCCCCTTGTTTACTGAAGATAACTCTTGGCACTCCAACCCTATAAAATATATTAGACCCGACAAAATCACACGCAACTTTGGAATCGTGAGTTTTTGTGTCCTTGGATTCCAAACATTTTGAGACATAATCAACACCAAGATTAATATAACAATTCCCAAAATATATGGCAAAGGGTCCCATAAAATAAATACCCCATACATCAAAGATTTTATAATAATAATTGGTCTTTATGGAATTTGTTGTCTTTAGGAAATATTTCTAGAAAACTACCACTTTTAAAACTTTTTGTAATATTTTTTAGTATAATTAATGAAAATTGGATGGTATATTCCATATTCTAACCCATTTCATTCTATTCGGTGAGGAAAAAATATTCCTCCACATGCAAGTGATCTAGAAAAGATAAAAATATATTCCATTTCACATATGTTAAAGTACCTTGTTATTACTTCATCATTTAATATTTTCTAAAGAAATCAACCCTCAAATATTAAAATTAGGATTCAGGTTATAGTTTGTGTTTTAATTGGAGTTATCATGAGATGTTACATGAGACGTGAACAAATAATTCACTATTTTTTCATACCAGGGAATTATGAAATCCATAATGTAAATTTTTTCTCCAAGTATGTGATCATTTTGTGGGCCATGTTCTATAATTTCTTCTTCAACAATGTTATGAATTCCACTAATGTGGCATGCCTATTTATTTTTAGCTCCCTTCTATACTTTTATCTATAGGTTTAACTCTACAAAAAGTATCATCTATTGAACCAATACTATCTTGGCATCATATTTAGTCATCAAGAAATTAATTTATATATGATATGAAAATATAACTACTTTAGTTCCAATAAAATAATATTTGAACATATAAAAGGAGAAAACAATAGTAAGGAACTCATTTCTTGTGGTTTTGTAGTTGATATTAGTTTCATCGATGTTCTTGAGGCATAATAAATCAATTGTGGTCTTCCTGTAATTCTTAGAGAGATGGATACTCAAATATCTTGGTTTAATGAATCTCTAAGTAACTGAAATGGGTATCTAAAATTTGATGGTGTTATTATGGGGGGGGGGGGTAATCATCCTTTACTACAAATCATCAACTTATTTTATAAAATCATCATTAAAATCCAATTTATATTCTTCTAAATTTAATATATAAAGTGGAAAAGAAATATTTCTAAAATCCTAGATGAATAGTTTATATAATCATGTGTGGCCTATGAAATATCTATCATGTTTCACATAAGTGGGACAAGGAAAATAATTTATCACTTTGAATTGGAATTAATCAACCTAAATTCCTTTTATGAAATGATGTGTCTTAATAAAATAACTTTCTCAAGCATGTAGTTATACTTTTCAAATTTCAAAACAATATTATTTTTTATTAATTTTTTCAAAACATATTATAGATTTACCAATAAATGGATTAAATAATTATGAGAAACAATAAATTAATTTAGAAATTCCTCCAATAAATTCACAATATGATATTAAAATATACTTACCATGCACCTTCGAAATTTAAAAGTGGAATTTGTAAACTATAAATGAATAATTTTTTGATAAGGAACCAAAAGTACATGTGAAGGTTTTCTTCTCTTGGTCTTCTAGAGAAATGGGTAGCTAAAAATATAATGAAAATCTATCCAATAAACAGTAATGTGATCTTCTTACTAAACTCTATTGAATTTGGTTGATGAATGGAATAGGAAAGTGGTAGTTTCTAGTGAATTTATTTATATTATTATAATAAATACACACTCTCTAAATATTCTATACTCTCATTAGAATCAATTAAATATTCTTGTTTTCCATAATGGCCAAACTACTTTTCTTGGAAAAATAAAGGAATGGGATAAACCATTATGAATAAAAAATTTAATATATGATACCATTTTCTGAAAACATTATTATCTCCTTATTTAATACCTCCATGATAGTGAGGATTCTTCTTTTTGGGGTTCATTTAACTGGTCTAGAATACTCTTTTAACAAAATATTAAATGTTCAATTTTCTAGGGTAATTTATAGAATGTATCTTAAGATTGAAACTATATATTGGATGTTTATTTTCAATAGGTCAATAAAGGTATGTTCAAGGTGTTTTATAGGTTTTTAAAATGATTACTGGATATATTTCTCCTTCAATGAGGTATACATATCTCAAATTACATAAGGGAGCTTTCAATTCAAGATTTGTAAGTTTTTCAAGAGATAAGATTTAATTTCAGTTCCCCAAATACAAACGAATGAATCTCTTATATACTAGTAATAATATCATATAATTAATCATCTAATATTTTATGAAGGTAATATGATGTTATCTATTCTTCCAAAATGAAATCTAAATTTCCATGTATTTGGGAACTCACATGAACCATGGTGTTATCAATGAAAAAAATTATCTTCTAAGTTTTGGAATTCATAGATGATATTTAAACATTAATAGTGTTAGTAACTTCTTCATAGTAAACCAAACATTATTTCTTGAATGGTTCTTTATAGAGTCAATAATATTGAAGTGCATATTTTTTCCTCTAAGATCCATGGTAAGGGTTCCTTTACACACACTAATTATTGTATTGGTTATCTTTAGAAATGATTTTCCTTGAATAATTGTTGAATTTTGTGGTTATTTATATTTCTCCATTGTAATCACAATGTAGTATTATTGAAATATCAATTCTTTAAAAACTACTAAATGATATTTTTAAACTCCTATTGTAAAAATAGTTAATCTATTTACCAAATAGACCACAACACTTTTGGGTTTCAATTATACTATTTTAAAAAATATTAAAAAATGGTGTTAGGCATGAAAATTAAGAAACTTCATGATCATATAAATCATCTGAGAAATTTAAAGAACTGATAGCATATGGAATAGGTAGTATCTATATATTTCAACATTTTAGGTAATTTTGGTTTGATCAAATATGAGACACTCCTTCTAATGACGATTCTATCATTCCTATAGTTTATATTACTTTTGGTGAAAACCACATTGATAAATTTGGTATACTTTAAAATTTATTATATGGATTCCAAGTGAGAGAAGTTAATTTCAAAATTTTTAATAGTTTATTGAAACTCTATTTTAAAGGTATATTCTTCTATATTCATTGACCAGGTCAACCAATAAGGGAATTGGGGGATATCCTAATTTCCTATTTTTTTAATTGGAAATGTGTTTTTGGTATCTCCTTCAAAAACCTTGTATTCAATTATTTTTTATTCTCATCTTATTTTATTGGTTGGCTGGGTTGATCTTTAGTAATCTATTTGGTATTCCTAGACTTACTTTTTTCACATTCAGTTTCGAAATTCCTTGATTTCTAGTGGTTTAATCTCTTTTCCACTCCTTATTATAATCATGATTACACTCTCTTTTATATATTAGAATGTTTGAGTTTGTATTTTTTCGAGTTTTTTTGATTTAATAACCATGATAGTTGTAATCTTACTTGATAAATCATTCACAAAGTATTTATGTTATTCAATATATGGACCTTGTTGGTGTTGTTCATAAATTATAAAAATTATTTAATGTTATTTATATAGATTATTTTGGAAAGGTGATTTTTGTTAATTTCTTTACTATTATGGCTGCTTGTATGGTTTTTGGAAAGGGGATGGGTTGAAATTTTTTTGATATATGGGTTGAAAAAGGTATTGAATTTGAAAGGACAATATTATCTGATATTGTTAGATTCGACATCCTATTTAGGCTTAAGAACTTTTTTACATGGTTGATTTTATTGAAATATACTTGTATTGAAATATTATTGATGAAAATCCATACCATGTTTCTCAACTTAATGATCAATAAAGTCATTCAATGAAGAACACAAATCACAAACTTGAGATGGTACTTTTTTCACTCTTACCGAATTCACATCCATTTTTATTACTAAACATGTTAGTTCATCAACATTAGTTTCAATTAAATATGATTAATTATAAGTTATTACCTCAGGAATACCTCATGTACTTATACCACAGATTCCAAATTACTAGGAATTTTACATTATTTTCTTGATCAGTCTCTTATCTTCCATATGTGTCTTGCCAATAAAATATAATCTTTGGAATGAGTCCAAGAGGTCGGTTTCATTTCCCAACATTACTTGGTAGAACAAGGCTAAAAAGTGATGTTATTACACAACATGATGAGGGAATCATGCTGAAATATTCTTGAATTATTCCCAATACTCATAAAATGTTTCTCTAGATGATTGTCGGATGGTTTAGAGATCCATTTATATCATTATGCTCCCGAAGTTTGGGAATATTATTATCATGAAATAAATTTATAGGTATTCCCAATTATGGATATATCTTAGTTATATTATATAAAACCAATCACTAGCAGATCCTTTATGTGAAAAGGGGAATTCCCTCAACTCTACTTGATCTTCAGCCACTCCTCTTTTCATAAATTTTAAATAAAAAATTTGAATTCATGAAAATGGTGATTTGGATATTCACCAAAAATAATAAGAAGTTTAGGCATCCCAATAATCAGATTAACATTTAATTGATGTTATTTTCTAAATTAAGTATAGAAAATTTATTTCTTTGATTGGAAAATTAGTGGCTACAATGGTCCCTAAATGTCGAATTTAGTTTTACAGATATATTTTTTGGGCATTGAGTGACTAATAGAAGAATCACACAAGCCTTATAGATTATTTCCTTCAATGTTATTATCTAATTTATGGTACATATTTATAGTTAGTAAATTTATATTAATTTGGGATCAAAAGAAAATAATTCTATTTTAGAGGTATTATTCATGAAATTTGTAATGTTATATTGGCATGGATTCCCTATCAATAAAGCCATGTTTTGGTGAACACATATCATGTGGTGTGGAAAAACATAAATAATTTCCCAATGGGATTTATTATTATTAGTAACCTATGTCATCTTAAATTATTAGTATACTAACCGAGTTTTCAAGGGTGTAAAACAAAATAAGTAGATTTTTATTTCTTTGACTATAAAATAATAAAAAAAGTCTTAATAAACAAAAGTGATAGAATGATGATTAGGTTAACCTTCAATTCCAATTTATAACTTTTTATATAGTATTTTATAATTAAATATATTTCACTTTTTAATTTATTTAATTAAATGTTTCACAATTTATTCCCCTGTTAACCAATGATCATATTTGATAATAGGGAAAATTTTCCGAACAATTTCCATATTTTGGACTATTATCCTTCCTTAATGTTATAGTTACAATGAATAATCCTTTATTTATATATGGAATACCCAATCATGTATCTTTATTCACAATAAACAAATCTTGATCACTTCCCCATTCCATCATATTTAGTAATCAATAAAAACTCTCTACCTAATCTTAAACCATTCGATCGATATGATCCAAATCCACTTAGAGGGAGATAATCAGTTCTTAATCAAGGAAATAATTAGTAACCAGAATTGATTAAAAAAACAACCATAATAAAATTAAATTCATAAATAAAAAAATAAATACCATTTAATAAGGAATATAGATCAATGTATTCAAATTAATTGTGTAGGCTCGTGAATTATATATGTTCCACTTCCCCTTCCCTAATCTAATTTGGGTTTGACGCCTATATTTTAGTTGAAAAAATGTTTGGAAAAGTATATGAAATATTAAATCAATGTAAAGTAGAAATTAATTATTATAAATCTAGGGAAGTATACTAATTATTCCATGATCATGAACCATGAGTGTCTCTCCCACCCGTGCAAAGTATCTCGACCCTATATTTATTGTCAATAAAATTTCTAATTTTTATCCCTTAAATCCCAATGCTTCTCATTAAATTCTTCGGATTTTATCTCTTTGAACATGATCAAAGTTTCTATATTTGTAATTTGAATATTTTAGAACATCTTCAAAACATCATGACTTATGAGTTTAAAAATATTTACCCTTTATTGAAACATGTGACAATTTATTAAATAATTGTAATCCACACATACATACAATGCATATGGTTTTCTCATGAGAATATTAATTTAATTTATAGAAATTATTCCCCACATGAGCATTTAAAATTATTAAAAATATTTTCTGTATTGTTGTATACATCCCTCGCATGCATCGTTCCATTAAAAAATTATTATTTTCATGTGAAGTAGAAGGCATTATTTACCTTCATGAAAATCGAACATGGATTGGTTAAATGCATATTTTTATTTTATTATGATAATTTTTATGCACACAATATACCATAATATAATTTTAATCTAACTTGAGATCCTAGTGTCTTCTTAAAGGGATTATCCCTAAAAATCTCATAAACTTCAATTCCATTTTTGTACAATCTCCAATTGGTTATTGATTTCCTCATAATCATTTGTTCAGAGTAAACCGACATTGAGTGGAGTTTCCTCAATGACATTTGGGAAAACCATATTAGTCTGGATATATATAAATAATGGACTATAGGGGGTTAATTATTCATTAAAAATTTTAAAACAAAAAATCTATCTATGGTTAGAATTATATGAAACAAAATTGTATCGAATTTTTCATAATATAATATTTTAGAAATAAAATATGAACTTCATGTTTTTATAGAACATTGGATCACTAATATCTTACTCTGCTCTTCAATATTCTCTACTTGGAGAGAATATTGGTACCCAATAAGAAACCCAAATTTTAAATGCGAGATAACCTATTTACATACCCTTAAATTTACAATACCTAGAGGTACAAATAATGACTAAAATTTTAAAGTATTCAAAATCTAATATGACCTGTATTTTGTTTAGTTGTTAAAACCCAAGAACCTTCCATGGTTAGTATAATAACAAATACAAGACTTGATTTTGATTGAAATAATAGATAAATTTATGCTTACAATTATAAACAGATGAAATAAAAAATAACATGATGAAAACTAGAAAATGATGATGATCAGCAGAGAGTATAAGATATGGAAGGAGATATAGCTCATGGAATATTAATTACTTAAGTATCGATGAATCAAATGTTTTATATTCATCATGATAACATCAATGAAATAGTATCCACATAATATCTCAATCGAGTATTTAGAAAATTATTTTCCTCAATATGCCATGATCTTTATTTATATATAAATCTTCAATGGTAATCTAACTCCCTTTCTCGATTCTTTTAGAAAATTATTTTCCTAAACTCATCACCACCATTAAATGGTTTGATATATTAAAAAATATGGAGACATATTGGTACCCATTTATTTTGAAAAACTCAAATTCGTAAATTGAAATTATTAAATCACTTTTAAATATGTTCATTAGTATAAATGATTAATTTTTAAGCAAATGAAATAATAAAAAATATTCTCACTCACTAACCATAATTTTATATAATTTAAATATTATGAAAATAGAGTATAAGATAAATAATATATAACTCGTCAATCTCCCAAAATATTTCCATGTTATTTTCACTTCCCAATATCTTTCACATTAATTATATTATATATATTTTCCACGAAGAAAAAAAATGATTAAAATAATTTGAATAATCTTAGAGTTAATTAAAATAAAAAAAAATCCATTGTAAAATAGAATATATTTTTGATGGAATTTTAATGAATGAAAATTAAAAAACATAAAATTTTATTTCATATACAATTTATATGAATTTATATTGTATAGAAATTGTTAAATATACTTTTAATAAAACTATATTTAAACATTTTATCAAAAAAATTAATAAATATAGAATGATATATAATTCAAAAAAAATTTAAAAAAATAATAAATTGCTACAGTCTCCATGAGGTTCATAATCGATCCACTTAATGTGAGATCTTTAACATGAAATCTATATATGTTTGTATATGTTAAATATTTATATCTTATAGTGTGTTCAATATATTGAATTGTATGTTGATCCATGAGAACTTATGGTCGATATATCATGATGTGTGGTTGATCTGAATCACACAAACCATGACTTATATCTTATGGTCAATACATTCCTGGTGAATTTGAATTAACAATTTTCTTTAAAAATAATATATACACTATAGGTAAAAATAAATTATATACTTGATTTATCAGATTTCTTCAAAACAAATAATCCACTACCACTAATATTCTTTATATGAAATGGAATTATTCCTCTATAAGAAGACACAACCTCAAGAAATAAATCACTAAAAAATTTAAATTCAAAATAATAATAATAATATTTCATAATTATCATGGAGAGAGAAAAAAATGGGAAAAATATTATTAGAAAAAATATCGTTTGAATTTAAAATCATTAAAAAAATAAATCTATGTCAAAATCACTAATTAGAAACATCAAAAAATATCTAAAATAAAAATTCAAAGATAACACACATGTCTCATACCAATTCAACCTAAAATACTCAAAAGTTTGAATTTTAAATTTTCTTCCACATCAAACCTTTGATAATATCAAACTAGAAAAAAGATTAACTTAAAAACAATAAAACAAGTTTGAATAACTTTTTGAGAATTAAAAATGAATTTAGAAACAATAAAAACAAAAAAATACACTAAAACTAATAATATAATATTTTTTGAGTTCTAAGATATGTGAATATGTGTGAATAAAGAATATAATTAATCTTCTTATAGATGTATTTAATAAACTATAAAAATACTTTTCATAGGTTCTATATCACTTATATGAATTTATATAATCATTAAAACAATGTAAACTCTTTATTAATCATAAATAAAACCAACATATCAAGACAAATGTGAAAATAGAGTAATCTGGAAAACCAGAGTTATGTAAGTGTCAAATTAATCATGTTTAAAGGTAACAGGTAATTTTCAAACAATGTGTAATGGTTAAACCAATCTTTTTAATATTATGTAATTGTAAAAAAATGTTTTCATGTGTTTGGTAAAGGTATTATAAAATTGATATACCATGTGTAAGGGTATAATAAAAATTCAATAGAATGTGTAAAGGTAACATTGATAGGTTCATAATGGTAAATATGCTCTACTTAAATGTAAAAATAATTCAAAATGGTTGAGCTCATTATGTAAAATTAAACTGAATAGCTTTATAAAGGTAAATAGTTGTTTTTAAGTACTGTATAATGGTAGATTAACACTATATGTGAGGGTAAGATTCATTTTCAACAACTCATGTAAGTGTAAACTAAACATTCATGTGTTGCATAAGGGTTTTATGAAAACTACCCTTACTACATAATGATACTATTTTACATTCGTATAGATAAAAGTTATTTATTTAAGGGTAACAATAATGTTTCAAAACAAACATAAGGGTAAAAATCATGGGGTAACTCCCCCTAAATTCATGTTTATATAAATATAAATTCAAAAATATTATAACTATAATTATATGAAATATAATCACATAATAATTATATATAGAACTAAAAATTTTGATTAATATTCTTCAAAATTATTACTTTCTAAAAATAAAAAAAAAATAATCAACATTACTAAAGAATAGATATTAGATTATTGTGATAAAGGATTTTAGATATTATGATTTCTAATGTACCATATTATAAAATAATAGATAATATTAATGGTATCTAATAAAAAATAATCAAATTGGAATGTTAATCATATTTGTAACAGTGATATTTGAGTAAGATCTTTTTGGTACTCAATTTATCATATATTTTGCTAAATTGATAGTATAAATTTTTCCACCCAAATATATTTCAAACAACAATTTTTTTGGTATTTTTCAAAATAAATTATTATAGTAAAAAGTTTTAGTACGAAGAGATGATTGAGTAACTCTCAAAGAACATCCATTGGTATAATTACCCTATATTTTATGTCTAAAATCATATAACACTTGGAATACAACCCTTTGAAATTTTAACAAAAGTATCCTTATTCACCCTTGATGAAACACTATAACTATTAAAACCGTTATTATTATTGATAGTTTCATTATATATATCATTTTATAATATTTATCTTTTCTTGGAAAAAGGTAGATAAAATTACTTTGAGATTGAAAATTTTATTTTTCAAATCCACATTCTCTTTTTGAATATCTTCTAAATCATTATAGACTTTTTCAATATAACCAAAATATATATTTCTCATTTTTTTAATTTCTTACCTGAGCTTCTTACACTCATTATCAAAGTTATTGAAGTCCCTCAACACTAAATTATTACTTCGTTAAATATATTTATCATTTTCTTCTAGAAAATATTGTAGTTTTTTATATTTTTATTTTATTTTCAATATCAGAGAATCATAATTATTTTTTATATTCCACATTCTGAAAAAAAATTACTTTTATTTTAATTTTCCCCTTTATTTTTCTCATTTTCATTGAAAAATTTATAATTTTTACCTTTTAAATATCCATATATTCCATTCATTTCAATACTTTCATTTTCTAACACCACATTATCTTTTATTATTTCTTTAATTTGGGATTTATTAGAATTAGAATCCCAACATGAATGAAAATTAATTTCTTTTTCTTCATCAATACTAGAATCATGGTGAATCTGTGTGTGTTTCACAATAAAAGGTTGTTCATGTCTCATAGAAAATTTTTCCATTAAAAAATTATTATTATTATTTAAAATTTTATATATAATGAATCTAGTACCTTAAAATGTACATACCTCAGTGCATTGTTGGATGTTTCATATTCACTTCCTAAATTACTACATGAATTGAAGTTATTTGAACAATATTATCCTCTAAATAATGCTATGTTTTCTTTTATACTTCTTCATTTTTATTTATTTGAATAGTTGAGTTTGGGATAGTCAGTCATAGTTTTTCCTTTCTTCCTTCACTCACAACAAGTTATATCTATAACATCATTATTCTTGTTATTCTTACGTTTATTTTATTATTTTCCATTCATTCTTCTAAACCACTTCTTAATACCATAGTTTATTATATATTTAAAAACTTTTCTACTTATTTGATCTAGATATACAAAATTTTCATCGGAATCCATTTCAGAAAAGTTAGATAATTCAAATATTTTTGGCTTAAAATAAAAACATTTATTATTTTTAAACTCCTCATCAGTATTATTATTCCTTTTAGGTTCATACACCATTAATGAACCGATTAGTTCTTCTAAAGCATACTCTTTAAAATTTTACATTCATTGATCATCACATTCTTTAAATTCCATATTTTTTAATGACCTCATCACCCTTTCAACTAGATCTATATTATTTAATCATTCTCTAAGTGAACACATTCCACTTATAATTTTTATAAACTGGGGAACCATCTAGTTCACTGACTCGCCTTTACCCATCTTGAAATCCTAGTATTCTGCTTCAATCATTCCCAACATGGTTCTTTTACGATTGTTTTTCCCATAGTGAGAAACTCATAAGATTCCCCAAAAGGTTTTGGACTATCGAAAATGTTGAAACATGGCTATACCCACTTATTCATATAGCATAATAAAAAAATATTCTTTACTTAACAATTTAAAACAATCTTTTATATATCATTTCCAATAATTTCCTCTAGATCTAATTTTGTTAGTTTATATGGTTTTTCAATAATTTTCAAATGATTCACACTTAAGTACACTAGGTTTGATTCTATTAATTCTATCAAATACCCATAATCACTTCCATAAAAAAAATAAGGGTTTTGAGGTACCCATAGGTCATTTTCATTAATACTTACCATATTCAATAGAATATCATTATTTCATAGACTATTAGGGATAGTATATTCATCTTAGTAAAATTAATATAAAAAATAGTACCAATATCCAAACTATCATCCCTATGATACAAATGTTTCTTCTGGATAGATGGAAATAATATACTACATGGGGTGAATACTATATTAAAACAGTTAAAAAATTAATAAATAAAATTTTATTATTGTATGAACCAATAGTGAAACACATTTTTTAGAAGATAATGATGTGAAAATAAAATATGAACACATTATTTTTATAGTACTTCGGATCACCAATATCCTATTTTTCTCTTCAATCATCTCTAATCATTGTGAATATTGGTACCCACTAAGAAATCTCACTTTTCACGGTCTAAAAACTAATTTAATGATATTTACATTTACTATACCTAGAGTCATATCCAACACCTGAATTTTCATATTATTCACAACCTAATATAACCTAACTTTTTTCGGAGGCATAATCCAAGAACCTTCTTTTTTTTTGGTAGAAAAATTAATACCCCGCTTGCTTTTGATTTGGAAATCATAAACCAAAGCATACAATTACAAATAACTAAAAGAAAATATAACATAGTGAAAACTAAAAAAATTATGTTAATATAGAGGAACATATGTGGAAGGAATTGTATCACATGGAACATTGATGAATTCAACATAAATGAATAAAATTTTGAAGTTTCTTCATGATCACATCAATGAAACAATAGTCATAGATGATCTAAGTCAAGTATCAAGAAAAATATTTATCCACTACAAGTCTTGGTCATTATTTATAAATGAATAATCAATGTTCATCTATCTTCCATATTGAATTCCTATTTTGTTGTAGTTTCCAAGACTCATCACCACTATTCAACGGTAGTAAATATTACAAAATGTTGTTAAATTTTCTTACCCAGTTATTTCAATTTTCTCTAATTACTACATTGAACTTATTAAAACACATTCAAATATGTTTTTAATACATATGCTAATTTTTCAAATAAATAAAACAATGAAAATCATTCTCATAGACTTATATTAATTTGATAATTCAAAAAATATATCGTCATATTATATGATAAATAATTTGTAACTCACTAATTAGAAAAAATATTCCCGCAAAATTTTCTCTACAAAATAGATTACACATATTCATTATATTAGATACTAATTTTAAAAATTAATATAGTGATTAAAATAATTTTAATAAAATATTCATTAATTAAAATATCAAAATCTACCATAAAATAGAATATATTTTGACAGCATGTTAGTGAATCAAATATTAAATCTTCAAATTTTATTTTTATATAATTTTGAAGAATTTATTAATTAAATAAATCATCAAAAATACATATAAAAAAATTAGTCAAATATTTTATCAAAATAATTAATAGACAATGAAATCTATATAGTTCTAGAAAAAGATAGAAAGATCAACTTATTTTGAGGTCCACGACATGTGGTCGATATATTTGAATGCAAAGTCAATCCATATGTCTTACCATGTAATTGATATATTGGATTTTGTGTTCGATTGATCATAAAGTGTGGTTGAAATATCTCTCACTGACCATGTGGTATGTATTACAATTGATACATTCCTGGTACAGCCTATTCAATTGTTGTATGAAAATCCAATATACATAATATGGGTAGAAAATAGACCATGTAGTCCCTTCTTCAAATTGCTACAAAATAGAAGATCTGTTACCACTACTGTTCTTAAGAAGTAGTGAAGTACTAAAAAAAGATGAAGATGTCACCTCTAGAAAGAAATCATTTTCCATTTCAATTTAAAATAGTAAAAAAATATTCCAGAATTATCAAGGAGAGAGACAAAGAGAGGAAACATTTATTCAAAATTATATAATTTGAATTTAAAAACATTTTAAATATTAAAACTATATTAAAATAATATGTTATCAATTTCAAGAAAATTCCAAAATAATAAGACAAATATGACACAAAAAACTCTCATTGTTTCAAATAAAATATTCAAAAGGTTGAATTTCAAATTTTCATCCTCATTAAAAATGAAATTATATCAATATATTAGTATATTTCATTATAAAACTATAAAAAGTTTTAATAAATATGTTGGAAATAAACATAAATATAGAAACAATTAAAAAATTGAAATAATCTTAAAATAGTAATATCAAATTTCTTGAGCTTCATGCTATAAATATATGAATAAATAAATAACAAAATTAATATTTATATAATTTTTTTAAAACACTATAAAAATAATTATCATAGGTTATATATCATTTATAATAATTTATAGTGTCATTAAAAAAATTAAACACTTGTAATAAACATGATTTAAAATAATATATCAAGAAAACCATGAAAATAATGAAAAATGGGAAACCAATGTCAATTAACAGTCAAATATATGCGTGGGTAAAGGTAACATAGAATTTTAAAACAATGTGTAATGGTAACAAGAATTTTATAATGTTTTTGTAAAGTTAAAATGGTGATTTCATGCACTATGTAAAGGTAACCTAAAATTAATATTGCATGTGAAAAGGGAACATATATTGGAATGTAAGGGAAATCATGGGTTGTTTAAAGGTAAAACAATGGATGATTAAGGGTAAATATTATTACATAATGGTAAAATGTGTAGTTTTATAAAGTTAAATAGGTAAGTACAAGGGTCATGTATAGGTAGCTAAGCACGTTGTGTAAGGGTATGTTTCCTTTTAGAAAAGCTTTGTAACTGTAAACTAATCTCTCATGCACTATGTAATGATTAGCTGAAATTTAAACTTTCTAAGTGTGTAATCTTACATGTGAAAATGTAAAATTTATTTAAATAATGTTGAGAAAAGTTTTAAAACAACCATAAGGGTAAAAAACAAGATTATGTAAGTGTGGTAGGGAACATATAAGTCATAGATAAAGCTATGTAAAAACATTATAAAATAAATTTTTCAAGAAAATGAATTACAAAAATATAGAATAATAAGAATAATAAGAATAAATGATGAATAACTAAAATAATTAATTCAAAAAAATATTATTATAAATAAAAAATAATAATTCTATAAATATATTTCTTAATAATAAAAATAAACATTTGAATAATTTTGAATAATTTTGAATAAATATAGGGATTGGAAATATCAAAAATCATAAAAAAATCAATGCAATACTAAAACTCTAAAAACTAACAAAACAATCCCTTCATAAACCTGACATAGAGTAATAATCGCAAATTTTTTATAATAATGTTCTACATTTTTTGTTGTCGAGACACTCGGACAAGCGGATGGTGGAAATTAGTGGAATCAGAAAATGTAAATAGCAGCACCGAGTTGAGAAATGGTACCATCCCTTTGTTAGGAGACTAAGAATGATATATGGTGGTGTAAAGATATTATTCTATAGTTATCACTCAAGTTTGGTGTTAGCAAGGTTGGTCCAAGCCTATGGTGGCAGTAAAGCAGTACAATGGTGATGGCGGCTGGCAGGGGCACTCCAACAATGACAACGAGTATGGGAAGGCATGTTGGTAGAAGGTACTAAAGAAAATGATTTCACATCAATGTATTGTTATATTAAAAATTCATTCATGATTTTAAATAAATCCCATCATATAATTTTCACTTAAAAATGACTAATTTTCAATAAAGGTTTATGTTTTGATCATAAACACATAAGAGGAGAATTGTTCGAGTTTATTTAATTAAACTACAGTTTAATAATTTGATCATATAATTCAATATAACAATCCAAATTATGATATTATTATATTTTAGTGTTTCTTATAAACATTATAACATCTCATTATAAGGTATATTTGGCCAATTCTTCCAATTGAAGGGACATATAGACTATACAGGAAGGCCTGAAAATTCTATTGAGAAAATAGGACCAGCCATGGTGATTCAATTTCTGGGCTTAATACAGAAATTATAAATTATTTTATTCCCCAAAAAATGTGTGGGTATAGTAGAATTCATATTGGATAAAAATTTCAACCCCAAAATCCACCAAAAAGGGGCCGAAATGATATTTTACAGTCTATCCCACCATTCTGTCCTAGAATTAAAATCATCACGCAATCCTTGAACTTTATTCTGATGTATATATCATTTTGATCTGATGAATTGTAGTGTAAAATCAATGATATAGGAATTATAAAAATTTTAATAAACGGTTCTGATTTTAAGAAACCTTCTTATTCAAAAACTTGTTCACATTATGTCATTTGGAAAAGTCTGTATTAAAATTGAAAAAAGAAAATAGTTTATTCAAATAGCCATAATTATGGGTCCAAAAGTCCAATCGATGCCAAATTTTGAGGTTTAAATTTCCACATCCATATCTATATATTTTAAGAATAATATATCTCCATATTCAGCTGTCTATATAGAAAATTTGTTGAGACAACATGGTAGAAAAATTTGGAATGAAAACAGCCCACCACCTTGGGCTATAAATACTCCCCCCTCTTCTCCTTTTAAGTGGTTGTAATTTCAGAAATTAAAAAAGAATTTTTTCATGAATATATCCTTCAAAAGGTATTATAAGGACATTCCTTAATCATATTTTAACAAGAGAGACCTATCTTTCTCTTATCTTTTCATGTTTGATTATTATTTTTTTCAATTGTAATAGGGTAAGTTAGATTCAATTAAATATTTATACTTATTAGTTCAACATCATCTATAATTCTTAACCATGTTCTATTTTGAAATATTAATTTTTCTAATATTTGTTAAATCTAGTTAAAATATCTTTCATCGTTTTCTTTCTCATTCAATCAGAAGTTCATTTTACATCACTTTACATTTCGTATGTGTGTTCGGCATGCCACTCTTTTCTTTTCCCTTTATTTCTCAACCTTTTTTTGCTCATCACCATAAAAATTATAACCAGATTATAAACCACCAAAATGGAAGAGAAAATATCTCATTGGGGTGATTCATATTTTTGGGATGGTTTGTGATTGAGAGCTTTTGTAGATTTTACATTCTTTGAATTAATATTGTGTATGAAAAATAAAATATGATATTGATTAATTATATATTTGTGACATGTGTATTCCATGGATTATTGGAACCAAAAAAATAGGGTTCTTGATATATTTAACCTTTCATCAATGATATTTGATAAAAATTAGAACCCTTATTAAGGCTTGGATTAAAACTAAAACTATCAATTCTGGTTGAAATCATCTTTTGAAATGGATATTAATTAAATGAAATGTTTTTCAAAGCTCAAGGATATCATAAGTTTACATCCTAAATATTTAAATAACACAAGTATTTATTAAATAAATAAATAAAATATTGACAGTAAATCATTTTACATAAACTCTGCCAAGAAACCCCTTAATCCAAAGACAAATCTGAAACAATCAAAACAAAAATTTGTACCATCAACAAGGATTCGAACCGAGTGTCATTATACACATTAACAGATCATAGGAACTTTGAATGGTCAATAAGTAAAAATCATCTGAGATTCAAATGGTGTTGTTTATAGGGATGGTTCAATTAGTATTCGATCATTTTTTATTTTTGTAAAACAAAATAAAACAAATAAAACAAATAAAAAAATAAAACAAATCCAAAATATATGAAAAAACAAAAATAAAAAAAACTCATCTTCATCTTCTTTCCCAAATATCTCTTATTTCCCCATATCCTACAAAACAATCCATTTGATATTTTTGACCCAAAAATCAAATGAACACTTCACCAACTTAAGAGGAACATCGGTGATAATCAAATAACCCAAGACTAATTCATTGCCCAACCAATTAGATTAGATATGTACAATACTAGGGAACATATTCTTAAATAATTGACTTCACATAATATAATTTAACAACCCCTTGGTATTACTTATCAAAATATTGAGGTTTCTTTCAAAATCAAATCGTCTTTGATTCATATTCTACCTCATTTCCACAGGCTAGCTGGTGATGATTCACATATTCATCTCAATGAGTTCCAAGTGGTGTTCTCTACCATGTATCCTCAAGTGGTTTATGAACAACAAAAAAAACCCCCCAGAATTCCCTTTCTCTCTATCTAAATCTACCAAATCATACCTCTACCACCTCCCCCATGGTTCCATAACCACATGTAATGACATGAAGAAACTATTCTTTGAGAAATTATTTGATGATTATCGGACCACTTCTATCCGAATGGAAATAATTTCTATCCATTAATACCCTAATTAATCACTACATACGGACTGGGAGAGATTCAAAAATCTTGTACAAACCATCCCAAACCACCAAATACCTGACCAACTATTGATCCAATACTTCTATGAGGGGTGATTGGCTATGGAGAGAACACACATTGATGTTGTAAGGGGTATTACCCTTGTTTATAAAACTCCTATATATATAAGATCTCTTAAGAAACATGGATGAAAACACACATAGATTACATACTCATGCACGTGCTCAAGTCAAAAAAATCCAAGTGAATCAATCCATAGATGCTAATAAGATTACTGAGTGAATGAGTGAACTTATATGCCTTCTGTATCAACTAGTTGTGGCTGCCAATTCCCTAACCTCATCTTCTAAAAAATCTATGTTCCCTAGACCTATCATGAATTGTGGAATATATATCTCACTAGATCATCCAACATAAAAATGTCCACAACTTCAAGATGAACCATATGATGCTTCTAATACAATGGATATTAATGTATCATATTGTCAGTAGAACACCAACGCTCAACAATCAAGTCTGTTCATTAGAAACTTCATCCGACCCTCCTATAATCCCTTATCTTGTACCTATAACCTTGGCCTGAGGTATGGCAATCAAGTATCTCATCCCCCTCAGTTCCCTAATCAATATAAATACCAATTCCAATCAGTTCAAGTTGTGGTAACTTACAACAACCTCATCCTTTTATTCCTCAACCACAAAAGATAAATACCCCTCTTGCTCATATTGGATTCCACTATCCTAATAATCCTTCACAATTCCCAACCAAATACAAGAACTTTCCCAAAAACCCAAATCAAGGATATCCTAGTGGGGTACGTGCCCCTTATTTAAAGAAGACTTGGGAAAGTGCTATGGAATATCATTCCTCCTTTACCCATTCCAGCCTCAAAAACATTGAAGCCCAAATTGGTTAGAATTCATCCCACCTCATCCAACAGAACAATTCATAATCTTCCCAATGCCCAAATAAACCATTTATCATCCCCTTTAGAAATGTAAGTTCAATTTCACTTGAATGAGGAAAAAAATTGATGTCCATCATGGTGAATCCAAAAACAACTGCTTGAATGTAGTGATTTAAAATTAAAAGAAAAAAAGGATAAAAAAATCATAAGAATCTCTCTCACCTCCATAAACACCATTAAGGAACACAATTCCTTTTCCTTAAGCCATCTTCAATCCAATGAAGTCCTTGGAACTAGATCTTGAAATTCATGATATGGTTAGATGTGTTTAAGTCAATATTCCCCTATTAGATTCCATCAAACAAATTCTAGTGTATTCCTTGATTCTTAAGGAATTTTTCAACCATAGGAGGAAACATAGGATGATCAAAAATGTTTTTAACCAATAGTTCATTCTAATTAAGTGAAAATATCTAAGAAAATTTATGGTTCAATGCCAAATAGGGAGTTTCAACTTTAATGATTCACTCATTGACCTAAGATCCTTGATAAATGTCATTACAAAATAAATATTCCCTAACTTTGTTTTAGGTCCCTTTCACACAAAAAGTGTTATCATCCAGTTATCCAATCGAATCACTACCAGTCCTAATAGAATAATTAAGGATTTCTTTCTTTGATTCAATGATCTTTTCTTCCATATGATTTTATGTCTTTTACATGGAAAGTGACACAACTTCATACCAATATCCTATTGTTATAGTATAAGGCCCCGGCCATAAACCTTACTTAATATTGAATTAAATGAATAATTCACATTGAGGATCTTTTCAGGTTTATAGTTTTAGAGAATTAGAACATAACTATTACATCTCAAAAGATTACAAAGTAGACACTTCTACTATGTTTCCATAATAAAAAAAAACTCTTAAAAAGAAACATGTCTAGTTCCATGTTTTATATAGCATGACATTTCCTTGATCCCATCCTTGACCTTATTCCACATTCAGTCCTGTGAAAAACATTTCAAAAAAAACTTGGGGTGAGCATAAAAAGCTCAGTAAGGGATACACAAATAATGAAAAGTGTTAGTTTTTCAAAATCAAGTAAACCATGTATACTCTATCAAAGTAATACCTTCACCTTCATGAAGTAGTAAAAACTCTTCACTGAATAAAGTATCATTACTTACCTTTTTGTAAACAAAGGATTACCATAAAACCCATATAAAGAACACATAACATATATAAAGGTAACATGGGACATAAACATACTTAAGTGGAATAACCATACGGTCGACTTCCACACATATCACTAAATGGAATAGCCATACGGCCAATTTCCATACATACTTAATGGAATAGCCATACAGCCGACTTCCATACCCAATGCATTGGAGGATATAACGTAACCACCCGTCCTGGTATTCACGGCACCACCCGTCATATGGTTTATAACGTAACCACCCGTTAAAATGTTCAAGTACCAATATAAAATCATAAAACATAAAACCAATATAAAGGAATGATAACATTTCCACATTTCAATCACAATATATCATAAATATATTTACATAATAGAATCCTTTATCAAAACCATTTTCAATACCAAAATTCATAAAAGAGTATATGGTATTTATTTTATTTTAAAAACATTATGGATTGTTGAGGAAGCCAAAGACCAAATAATAATCGCGGCGGCGGAAAAGGTCGTTGTCACCGCGTACGTTAAAAAAACATTCCTTTTTTTCATTTAGTAAAACACTTTATAGAAAAATATTCATTTTGTATAAAAGTAAAAGTCAAAGGGTTTTATACACCATATAAAATAAAGTTGTGTATAAAACGAAATATGCCTCAATGAAAGGAGATTGAGAGGAAATCCCTTACCTCGGGTCCGACTTGACTCGATCGTTCTTTAATGTCCTGAATAATAAACTTCATTTAATTTATACTTGATTAAGAACCTTTTTAAAGTTCATTATTCTTTTTATATCACTTATTTCTATGTTATAAACATTATGTAACCATTTAAGTTAATAATGTTTGTTTTGTCAATATTTGGTTCTTAAGTTGAAAGTGGACTTCTTACAATTACATGTTGTTCGTGTGGTCAAAAGTGATTTATATCCAGAAGGACATTAATGATTTGGATATCATATATATCATATATATCCAGCATATACATGTATTTATAATATTACATAATCATTTAGAGGTAAGAAATGAAATGCACCGTTCATGGAGACGGTAAGTCGTATGTACGCATGAACGCTACTTTCATTTCTATTTCGTATTTTATAGAATGGAATCATAATGATATAAGATTATATTATAATTCCAGTATAATAACATATATAATATCATTATATTTATCCTTTACACATCCCGCATATGGTATTAACGAATCAAATCACTTTCAGGGGGCGGTAGTCCGCACTTCCTAAAATGAAGATATCGTGTTTACCCATAATGGAAACAATAATGGTATGCCATAAATGAAAAATACAGAATATTAAGGAAAGAATAAACATATTATATATCATATATAAAAATAGTGACATCATAATGGCCACCTTTGAAGGTGTTAAATGAGTATTGAAGAATCATCGTTTCGGGAGGCAGAATTTCGCCATCCACGGAAACCGTATGTTCTTTAACCATTTGATGTATTTGTGTGAGAGTGTAGCTCGAATAAATCTTATAAAAACATCCTAGTATATTGGAGATACTGGTGTTGTTACAAAATAAGTAAATACAAATATTTTAGGGGGTTGGAGAAGCAAAATAAACCAAATGAACAAGAGAGAATGAATTACCTCTAAAAGTGTAACTCCTTTTGATTTGAGCCTAAAGGCTTCCTTTGAAAGGATTCTGCCCATAGTAAATCCTCTAGTATGAGTATAGGGATGTGGAGAGAGTAAATGGGCAGGGGATGGCCGATCCAAAGGCTTGAGGAGTGTGTGAAATGAGGTAGAGGTGGGGTCCTTTTATAAGAGGAAAGGAGGGGCACTTTTGGAAATCATGAAACTATTATTTTATTTTCAAAAGTGTTTCGAATTTCTAAGGTCCCAAATTGATTTTTTTTGAATATAAGATGATAAGGCTTCGAAATATTCCCATAAAATAGGTTTTGGAAATGTGTAGGTTTTAGATATTACATTATCTTTCCATTTTATTTAAATTGTTAAATAATGAAGTCATTGCTGCATCATCATGATGTCATAAATAATTTAATTTATTTAAAGTCTAAAAATTATAAAAAAAATACTATGATGTAGGAAATATTTTAATATTTCCAATGACTATTTATAATCAAAAATCTGATCTTTATACCCCCATGTAAAAATTGTTTTTGTAAAACATATTATGTTTGTGTCATTTTTACTTTTACATTAAATAAAAGGTTATTTATGTCATTTTCCTACCAAAGTGGCTCCATGGGGTCCCCAAGTTGACCCATGGCTTGTCTTGGTCGGCCATGACACATAAAATGAGGGTAGGACATGTGTCAAGCTCATCTCATATTATTAAAACATTATTTTTACCTTAAACTACACTAATTACCACTAATCGCGATTAAAAACTTAATAAGTTACTATTCACCAAAAAATTATTTTAATCTCATTCAACCACATTATAATTCTTAATGACAACCATGTATGTCGGATTTTTGAAAATCAAAACACAATGATGGAAAAATTTCATTTAAAAGGAAAATCAGTTTTTATAAGTACCACTTAGTGGTTTCACTATTCATCAAAAATTGAAGTTTTTCAGAAAATTACCAAAAATTCACCCTAAGCTATATTTGATATTACGAATTCAAAAATGAAGTCTATTTTACAAAATTCAAAACATATAAGTCACGTTAATTAATTTAATAATTAATTCCCGTTGTGAGAGCAAATAGCCTGTTTTTATGAAACAATAAGTATCAAAAGATTGACACTAGTTTAAGCCCGATTTCAAAGTGAAATTAATTCCAACGACCACTATTGGATTTAATGATAAAAATATTTTCTAATTTCACTTTAAAACCAATTAAAAATATAATATAATCATATAAATAAATTAGATTAAAAAGAGGTTTTGAATTAAAATACAACATTTTACACTATTCATTTAAAAAAAGAACTTTATCGGAAAGATACCAAAAATTTACACAAAGTAAATTTTGATGTCCCGATTCTAAAGAAGAGTTATTTTTGGTCCAATAGAATTTATAAGATTGATCAAAACTATATTTAATGACGGTTCGCCATCAAAAGGTGATAAGTGAACCCTTAGTGAAAATTAGGGTATAAATGCCTAAAATTGAACTCTTTCCGTATTTTAAGCCTTTATCTTTTATTGGGTAAATGTAAAAACATTTAAAAACATATATAATAATATTTTAGTTATTTATATCCATTCCCGCCAGTACAACGGCTACTTGTTAACTAACATTTAAAATAATATTATTTTATTACTTGTGTGCAATGTAAGTTTTTAAAGAAACTCATCGTTGCGTATAGAGTACGCTATCGAACGTAGAAAACCCTTTTAATTAAAATTAATATTTAATTAATAAATATTAATAAATATGAAAATTCTTTATTCTTTAATTACCTGGGATGTTACATCCTTCCCCCCTTTTGGGAATTGCATCCTCGCAATTTTATTCACTTATCAAAATAAGTGGGGGTATTTATCCCTCATAGAATTTTCAGATTCCCACGTTGCCTCTCCAATCACATGGTTTTTTCACAAAACCTTTACCTGATGAATCACCTTATTCTGTAACACCTGCTCCCTGTGGTCAAGAATCTGGACTGGTTGTTCTTCATAAGATATGTTCTCCTCCAGCTGAACTACCTTTGGACTCAAAACATGAGATGGATCTGGCATATACTTCCTCAATATTGAAACATGAAAAACATTGTGTACCTGAGATAAACTCGGAGGTAAATCCACTTGGTAAGAAACTGATCCAACTTTCTCCAGAATTTCATATGGTCCAATAAACCTTGGACTCAGCTTTCCTTTCATACCAAATCTCATCACACTTTTCCAAGGAGAAACCTTGAGAAAAACATGATCACCTACCTCGAAATATATATCCTTCCTCTGGTTATCCGCATAGCTCTTCTGCCTGCTCTGAGCTGTTCTCATGTGCTTCTGAATCAACTGAACTTTTTCTGTCATCTCTTCAACCAATTCTGGTCCCATCAGCTTCCTTTCACCCACTTCATCCCAAAATGCTGGATTTCGACACCGCTTCCCATATAATGTCTCAAATGGTGCCATCTGTATACTGGAATAAAAGCTGTTATTATAAGAAAACTCAACCCAAGAAAGATGTTGGTCCCAACTTCCCTGATAATCCATCGAACATGCTCATATCATATCCTCCAAGGTCTGAATTGTTCGTTCTGACTGCCCATCTGATTGAGGATGAAAAGATGTACTAAAATTTAATTCAGTACCCAACGACTTCTGAAGGCCTTTCCAAAAGTTAGATGTGAACCTAGGTGTAACACCCCAGGTAAATAAAGAATATGAAATTTTCATATTTATCCATATTTGTGAATAAAGTATTAATATGACTTTAAAGGGGACGCTGTGCTCGATGGCGTACCCAACACGCAACAACGAGTTTCTTGGGAATCTTACGTTGCACTCTAATAATAAAATAATATTATTTTAAATGGTAGTTAACATGTAGTCGTTGTATTGGCGGGAATGGATAGAAATAACTAAAATATGATTATACATGTTTTTAAATGTTTTTACATTTATCCAATAAAAGGTAAAGGCTTAAAATACGGAAAGAATTCAATTTTAGGCGTATATGCCCTAGTTTTCACTAAAGGTTCACTTATCGCCTTTTGTTGGCGAACCGTCATTAAATATAGTTTTTTTCACTCTTAAACATTATTTTGGACCAAAAAAACTCTTATTAAGAAACAGGACATAAAAATTTACTTCGTGTAAATTTTTGGTATCTTTCCGATAAAGTTCATTTTTTCAATGAATAGTGTAAAATGTTGTATTTTAATTCAAAACCCCTTTTTAATCTAATTTATTTATATGATTAGATTATCTTTTGAATTTTTTTTAAAGTGAAATTATAATATATTTTTACCATTAAATCCAATAGTGGTCATTGGAATTAATTTCACTTTGAAATCAGACTTAAACTAGTGTCAATATTTTGATATTTATTGTTTCATAAAAACACGCTATTTGCTCTGACAGCGGGAATTAATTATTAAATTAATTAATGTGACTTATATGATTTGAATTTTTTAAAATATACTTCATTTTTTAATTCAGAATATCAAATATAGCTTAGGGTGAATTTTTGGGATTTTTCTGAAAAACATCAACTTTTGATGAATAGTGACACCACTAAGTGGTACTTATAAAAACTGATTTTTCCGTTTAAATGAAATTTTGCCATCTTTGTGTTTTGAATTTCAAAAATCCGACATACATGGTTTTCAATAAGAATTAAAATGTGGTTCAATAGGATAAAAATAATTTTTTGGTGAATAGTAACTTATTAAGTTTTTAATCGCAATTAGAGGTAATTAGTGTAGTTTAAGGTAAAAATAATGTTTTAATAATATGAAATGAACTTGAAACATGTCCTAACCTCATTTTATGTGTCATGGACGACCAATAAATTCCATTGGTCAGCTTGGGTACCTCATGGAGCCACTTTGGTTGGGAAATGACATAAATTACTTTTTATTTAATGTAAAAGTAAAAATGACACAAACATGATATGTTTTACTAAAACAATTCTTAAATGGGGGTATACAAGTCAGATTTTTGATTATAAATAGTAATTGGAAATATAATACTATTTCCTACATCATATTATTATTTTTATAATTTTTAGACATTAAATAAATTAAATTATGTATGACATCATAATGATGCAGCGATGACATCATTATTTGACGATTTAAATAAAATGGAAAGATAATGTAACATCTATAAACTACACAATAAAAAACTTATTGGATGGGTGGATTTCTAACCCTTAACACCTTATACACGAATTATATCAATGTGGGACCTTTTAAAACCGAAAAACATTTTCAAATAAAGTAATATTTCTTTACTTTCCAAAAGTGCCCCTCCTCTCCTCTTATAAAAGGCCCCCACCTCTACCTCCTTACCCAAACTTCCAAAGCCTTTGGCTCGGCCAACCCCTGCCCATTTTGTCTCTAAAATTCCCTCTCTTACTCCTTGAAGCCTCACTTTGGGCATAAGTCTTCCCAAGGAAGCCTTTGAGCTCAAACCAAAGAGAGTTACCCGATTTTAAGGTAATGTCTTCTTTTGAGTCCTTTTGTTTTATTTTGCTTCTCCAACCCCCTAAACGCTTTTTATTCTTTTCTTTTGTAACAAATAAAGTATCCTCAATATACTAGGATGTTGTTATAATAAGGATTAGAGCTACACTTACACACAACTACATCTAATGGTTAACGAACATACTGTTTCCGTGGATGGTGAATTTATGCCTCCCGAAACGATGATTGTTCAACATTCTTTTAACACCTTCAAAGGTGGCCATTAAGAGGTCACTATATTTATATATGATATATAATATGTTTATTTTTTACTTAAGCTTCTGTATTTTTCATTTTTGTCTTACCTTTATGGCTTCCATTATGGGTATACGCAATATCTTCATTTTAGGAAGTGCGGACTACCGCCCCCTCAAAGTGATGTGATTCGTTAATGCCACATGTGGGACATGTAAAGGATGGATTTAAAGTTATTATATATGATGTTATACTGGAATTATAATATACCTATATAAAATTACTATTTATTTCCATTAAAGTATGAGATAGAAATGAAAGTATCGTTCATGCGTACGTACGGCTTACCGTCTCCATGAACGGTGCATTTCATTTCTTATCCCCAAATGGAATGTACTATTAAAAGTACATGTATATAATGGATATATATAATTAATGATATATCTAAATGATTAATATAATTCTGGAATTAAAATATACATACCTCTCATTTAGTTTTAATTCCATTAATATGACAAAGAAATGAAAGTAGCGTTCATGCGTACGTACGGCTTACCGTCTCCATGAATGGTGCATTTCATTTCTAACCTCTAAATGATTATGTAATATTATAAATACATTTATATGATGGATATATATGATATATATGATATCCAAATCAGGAATGTCATTCTGGATATAAAGAACCATTGACCACACGAACAACATGTAATTGTAAGAAGTCCACTTTTGACTTAAGAACCAAATATCGACAAAACAAACATTATTAACTTAAATGGTTAAATAATGTTTATAACATGGCAATAAGTTATATAAAATGAGTAATTAACTTTAAAAATGTTCTTAATCAAGTAGAAATTTACTCAAGTTTATTATTCAGGAGATTAAAGAACGATCGAGTCAAGTCGGACCCGAGGTAAGGGATCTTACTCCCCTCTTTCTTTTTAAGTACACTCTTTTATGTCATTCCCTATAAAGCTCATATTTCTTGTTATTGGGATGTTATTTTATATTAAACTTACTGTAATTTTTATGTTCATGTGATGACAGACCCTATTCTCTCTCATCAATCGATTTTGGAAGTTTTGAGTGGCGCCGTTAGGATGCCGAATATTCGTAAGAGACCTAACCTCTCTCTTTCTTTTTAAGTACTCGCCTTTATGTCACTTCTTTTAAGCTCTTCTTTGTTATGTTGGGGGATGTTATTTTATATTCCTCTTTATATAAACTTTAATTTAATATGATGATATACCCTATTTAATCTCATCAATCCATTTTTGTAAGTTTTATGTGGCGCCGTTAGGCTGCCGAGTTTTCGTAAGGGATTTTTCATCTCACTTTTATTCCCGTGAGATTTATGCTACATTTTCCACAATTTCCTTTGAGTGGTGTATGTACTTCCCATTATTCTACTCTTTGTGTAATATACTTTCATGTATGAGTATTTACATCAATAATTTATTGTTCTTCTTTCATGGGGTGTATGTTTTGAAAGATACCCAAGTCGGTAAGGGAACCTTTCACCCTCCTCTTTTTTAAAATACTTCTTTTGTTTGGTATTTTAAATTACATATTGTTATGTTGTGATATGTTCTCATATATCCTTATTGATGTAAATTTTATGTCCATGTGATGAGATGCCCTTTTTTATCTCTCATCAACTCATTTTGATGTGACGCCGTTAGGCTGTCAAGGGAACTTCTTAACCCAATTTCGATTTCTTTGGGTTCAACATGTAGTTATTGAATATGTCATCTTTTGAATATGTGTGAATGACCTTTGATTATTTTACACTTAATATCCACTTATATTTGGTGTAATCGTTTGTCACACATAATTATTCAATTGATTTATCCTTAAACCAAGGATACCGTCTTTGTGTCGGACTTCGTCTCAATCTCCTTTCATTGAGGCATATTTTGTTTTATATACAACCTTTATTTATACGGTGTATAAACCCCTTTGACTTTTACGTTTATCCAAAAGTAATCTTTTTTATATGAAGAGTTTTACTAAACGACAAAAGGGAATGTTTTGTCATAGGTATGCGGCGACAACGACTTCTCTGCCGCCGTGACCGTTATTTGAGTTTCGGATTCCTCTACAAGCCATACTTTTTTTTAAAAGAAAAATAAATACCATGTTTTACTTTTCTTTTATTTTGGTATTGAAAATGGTTTTCATAATGTTTTTATATCAATGTGTTGTATTGATATCTTGTGATTGAAAGGTGGAAATTTTATGTTTCCTTTATGCAAGTTTTATATGATACGATTATGTTGAGGTTCTTGGGAATTATTATGAAGACGGGTGGTTCCGTGATAAACTAAGGGCGGGTGAGCCCGATATAGCTCTCCAATACATTGGGTAACACGAAGGAGTGAAACGTTAAGGTTTCTCTAAAGAGATTTAGGGAATATACTGTCATGGGTATTCCAAATGTAACCAAGAGGGTTACTCCCTACGTAAGAATGTTATTAATGCCTCAAGTTACCTTTATGGCTTAGGTTTTCTATGATTTATTCATGGTTTGATGAGGTATATTAAAGTGACTATGTTTTATGGGTAAAGTATGATTTCATTCTTATGTATATATGAACTCATGTTTCCTTTCCATATTTTTATAACCCTTACTGAGCTTTTTATGTTCATCCCAAGTTTTTGAAATGTTTTTCACAGGTCAAGGGAAAGGTACATGATGTGATGATAGTGTCAAGGATGTGTCAAGAAAGAATCCATGTTTTATTTTAAATATTTTTCCATTGATGGGAATAATGAATACTATCTTTTATGTAACCACTTTGTTTAAATGTGGAATGTAATGCAAGTTTCATGACCTAATTCTCTAAAACACTAAACCTGAAAAGATCCTCAATGTGTAATCTTGTAATAACTCAAGATTAAGTAAGGTTTAAGGCTGGGGCCTTATAGTTGGTATCAAAGGTCGGTTTAGATAACTTTAGAGGTTAGGGTATTCTCTATGCACAAGTGACATTAACATAATGGTTAGGATTTCAGAAAGAGTCCTTTTTTAGATAAAGTGAATGAGTAAGAATATCTTAGTGTTAATCTTACTAATTAGTACATGATGGTTATGTTGATATACTCACACTGACCTTTTTGGTTTTAGTAAATGGCTGGATTTAGCAGGCACCAAAGTGACAATGGGTTTGAAGGAAACTGTGGTGGTTCTCTGATTAAGAGACTGGATGAGATGGGGGATTCAATGAGGAATCTCATGGTTGTTTTAAACCAACTATCAAGGAGTCATGATCAACCACTTGAACCTTGGTATGTTCTGTAATGAATAATTTACGAGATGACCAATCGATGTGGAAGTTCAGGTAATAATTATAAAGGTAACCCTTAGAGTTTATATGATCCTTACTCTTGAGGTAATTATGGGTTATTATATTATATGCTGGAATATGAAAGGCATGAGATAAACTTGAGGTTAAAATATGTTATGATCATTTTTGATGATTTTATCTCTTTTTGGGGAATTATTTAAGTATTATATAGTTTTGGAAAAAGGACAACACGCAGACCGTGTGACAACCCGTCACGTCGGACAAAGCTGCGGGAATCGAACCCCCAACCAAAGTGCGACTGGTATTTATCACCTACCACTGGTCTACGTGAAGTCCCTGGTTAGTTTGACTGATACTTTTTAGTTATATGATTTTATGAATTAAGAGTAAGTTTATTTTGGGTTATTTATGAAAATGATTAACCTATCATGGAGGATATGTGATTAGGTTAATTACTTTTCAATACGAGACTTTAGGAGCAACTGATGTTGTTTGAGATAAATGTTATGATTTAACATGGAAGACTATGTGACTAAATCCTTCAAATATTTGGGTTTCAATATTAGATTGTGTTACTTTGAATAATTTTATGGAAAAATTGGTTATCGAATGGTCCTCGTTGAACTTTGGGTTTTGTTGGACAAATTTTCAGACTAAGAATAGATTTTCTTTTTATAAAGGGTTATCCTTTTCTGGATTATCTGATCTTGTAGTAACCTTTTTGGTTTTAGTTTTGGTTAAGGTTTGAAGACATGGGAAATGTATAGTTCTTTTTTTGTGGATTAGGTGCTCCTCTAGAAGTTGTTTATAGTACACTTAATGTGAACAAGTCTTCCTAAATACTCTTCTTTTGGAGAAAGTATGAGTCTATGTGAGAAATCTAGTAAAATTTGAAAGTCAACATGACAAGTAAGTAGGTTTCCTTATGTTTTATTTAAGATCAAAAATAAATTCCTCAATAAAAAGTAACTTAAAACAAAAATGTTGTCTATTAACTTTTCCTACTGGGGAACCCAACACCGTTTAACCCATCACAAGTTTGTGATTTTCTTATTGTTAACTTTCTCCTAAACATGTTTTCTATAACTCTCCATCAGAACATGAACCTATGTTTTCTCCTCCATGTCCATGTTTTCCTACATGGAATCCTAGTATGGGTTAAATCGGGTGACCTCTATACCTATGTTTCTTTATTTTAAAGTGATTGTTTTACCGACTCTTATTCCGATGTGGGACTTTCAAAGATGTTTCCAAGCCCAATTTTAAAATTGCGAGGACGCAATTCCCAAAAGGGGGGAAGGATGTAACACCCCAGGTAAATAAAGAATATGACATTTTCATATTTATCCATATTTGTGAATAAAGTATTAATATGACTTTAAAGGGGACTCTATGCTCGATGGCGTACCCAACACGCAACAACGAGTTTCTTGGGAATCTTACGTTGCACTCTAATAATAAAATAATATTATTTTAAATGGTAGTTAACATGTAGACGTTGTATTGGCAGGAATGGATAGAAATAACTAAAATATGATTATACATGTTTTTAAATGTTTTTACATTTATCCAATAAAAGATAAAGGCTTAAAATACGGAAAGAATTCAATTTTAGGCGTATATGCCCTAGTTTTCACTAAAGGTTCACTTATCGCCTTTTGTTGGCGAACCGTCATTAAATATAGTTTTGTTCACTCTTAAACATTCTTTTGGACCAAATAAAACTCTTATTAAGAATTGGGACATCAAAATTTACTTTGTGTAAATTTTTGGTATCATTCCGATAAAGTTCATTTTTTCAATGAATAGTGTAAAACGTTGTATTTTAATTCAAAACCTCTTTTTAATCTAATTTATTTATATGATTAGATTATCTTTTGAATTGTTTTTAAAGTGAAATTAGAATATATTTTTACCATTAAATCCAATAGTGGTCGTTGGAATTAATTTCACTTTGAAATCAGACTTAAACTAGTGTCAATATTTTGATACTTATTGTTTCATAAAAACACGCTATTTGCTCTGACAGCGGGAATTAATTATTAAATTAATTAATGTGACTTATATGATTTGAATTTTGTAAAATATAATTCATTTTTTAATTCGGAATATCAAATATATCTTAGGGTGAATTTTTGGGATTTTTCTGAAAAACATCAACTTTTGATGAATAGTGACACCACTAAGTGGTACTTATAAAAACTGATTTTTCCGTTTAAATGAAATTTTGCCATCTTTGTGTTTTGAATTTCAAAAATCTGACATACATGGTTTTCATTAAGAAGTAAAATGTGGTTCAATGGGATAAAAATAATTTTTTGGTGAATAGTAACTTATTAAGTTTTTAATCACGATTAGAGGTAATTAGTGTAGTTTAAGGTAAAAATAATGTTTTAATAATATGAAATGAACTTGACACATGTCCTAACCTCATTGGATGTGTCATGAAAGACTTATTTGATGGGTGTATTTCGAACCCTTATCACCTTATCCACAAATTATATAAATGTGGGACCTTTTAAAACCGAAACACATTTTCAAATAAAGTAATATTTCTTTACTTTCCAAAAGTGCCCCTCCTCTCCTCTTATAAAAGGCCCCCACCTCTACCTCCTTACCCAAACTTCCAAAGCCTTTGGCTCGGCCAACCCCTGCTCATTGTGTCTCTCCACTTACCTATCTTACTCCTTGAAGCCTCGATTTGGGCAGAAGTCTTCCCAAGGAAGCCTTTGAGCTCAAACCAATGGGAGTTACCCGATTTTAAGGTAATGTCTTCTTTTGAGTCCTTTTGTTTTATTTTGCTTCTCCAACCCCCTAAACTCTTTTTATTCTTTTCTTTTGTAACAACTCCAGTATCCTAAATATACTAGGATGTTGTTATAATAAGTATTAGAGCTACACTTACACAAAACTACATCTAATGGTTAACGAACATACTGTTTCCGTGGATGGCGAATTTATGCCTCCCGAAACGATGATTGTTCAACATTCTTTTAACACCTTCAATGGTGGCCATTAAGATGTCACTATATTTATATATGATATATAATATGTTTATGTTTTACTTAAGCTTTTGTATTTTTCATTTTTGGCTTACCTTTATGGCTTCCATTATGGTTATACGCGATATCTTCATTTTAGGAAGTGCGGACTACCGCCCCCTCAAAGTGATGTGATTCGTTAATGACATTTGTGGGACGTGTAAAGGATGGATTTAAAGTTATTATATATGATGTTATACTGTAATTATAATATACCAATATATAATTACTATTTCTTTCCATTAAATTATGATATAGAAATGAAAGTAGCGTTCATGCGTACGTACGGCTTACCGTCTCCATGAACGGTGCATTTCATTTCTTATCCCCAAATGGAATGTACTATTAAAAGTACATGTATATAATGTATATATATAATTAATGATATATCTAAATTATGAATATAATTCTGGAATTAAAATATAAATACCTCTCATTTAGTTTTAATTCCATTAATATGACAAAGAAATGAAAGTAGCGTTCATGCGTACGTACGGCTTACCGTCTCCATGAACGGTGCATTTCATTTCTTACCTCTAAATGATTATGTAATATTATAAATACATGTATATGATGGATATATATGATATATATGATATCCAAATCAGGAATGTCATTCTGGATATAGAGAACCTTTGACCACATGAACAACATGTAATTGTAAGAAGTCCACTTTCGACTTAAGAACCAAATATCGACAAAACAAACATTATTAACTTAAATGGTTACATAATGTTTATAACATATCAATAAGTTATATAAAAGGAATAATGAACTTTAAAAAGGTTCTTAATCAAGTATAAATTAACTCAAGTTTATTATTCATGAGATTAAAGAACGATCGAGCCAAGTCGGACCCGAGGTAAGGGATCTTACTCCCCTCTTTCTTTTTAAGTACACTCTTTTATGTCATTCCCTCTAAAGCTCATATTTCTTGTTATTGGGATGTTATTTTATATTACACTTACTTTAATTTTTATGTTCATGTGATGAGAGACCCAATTCTTTCTCATCAATCCATTTTGGAAGTTTTGAGTGGCGCCGTTAGGCTGCCGAATTTTCGTAAGAGACCTAACCTCTCTCTTTCATTTTAAGTACTCTCCTTTATGTCACTTATTTTAAGCTCATTTTTGTTATGTTGGGGGATGTTATTTTATATTCCTCTTTCTATAAACATTAAGTTAATATTATGAGATACCCTATTTGATCTCATCAATCCATTTTTGTAAGTTTTATGTGGCGCCGTTAGGCTGCGAGTTTTCATAAGGGATTTTTCATCTCACTTTTATTCCCGTGAGATTTATGGTACATTTTCCACAATTTCCTTTGAGTGGTGTATGTAATGCACATCATTATACTCTTTGTGTAATATAATTTCATCTATGAGTATTTACATCAATGATTTGTTGTCCTTCTTTCATGGGGTGTATGTTTTGAAAGATACCCAAGTCGGTAAGGTAACCTTTCACCCTCCTCTTTTTTAAAATACCTCTTTTGTTGGGTATTTTAAATTAAATATTGTTATGTTGGGATATGTTCTCATATATCCTTATTGATGTATATTTTATGTCCATGTGATGAGATGCCCTTTTTTTATCTCTCATCAACTCATTTTGATGTGACGCCGTTAGGCTGTCAAGGGAACTTCTTAACCCAATTTCGATTTCTTTGGGTTCAACATGTAGTTATTGAATATGTCATCTTTTGAATATGTTTGAATGACCTTTGATTATTTTACACTTAATATCCACTTATATTTGGTGTATTTTTTTGTCACACATAATTATTCAATTGATTTATCCTTAAACCAAGGATATCGTCTTTATATGGGACTTCATCTCAATATCCTTTCATTGAGGCATATTTTGTTTTATACACAAACTTTATTTATACGGTGTATAAACCCCTTTGACTTTTACGTTTATCCAAAAGGAATCTTTTTTATATGAAGCATTTTATTAAACTGCAAAATGGAATGTTTTTTCATACGTATGCGGTGACAACGACTTCTCTGCCGCTGTGACCGTTATTTGAGTTTCGGCTTCCTCTATAAGCCATACTTTTTTTTAAAGAAAAATAAATACCATGTTTTACTTTTCTTTTCTTTTGGTATTGAAAATGGTTTTCATAATGTTTTTATATCAATGTGTTGTATTGATATCTTGTGATTGAAAGGTGGAAATTTTATGTTTCCTTTATACATGTTTTATATGATACGATTATGTTGAGGTTCTTGGGCATTATTATGAAGACGGGTGGTTCCGTGATAAACTAAGGGCGGGTGATCCCGATATAGATCTCCAAATAATTGGGTAACGCGAAGGAGTGAAATTTTAAGGTTTCTCCAAAGAGATTTAGGGAATATACTGTGATGGGTATTCCAAATGTAACCAAGAGGGTTACTCCCTACGTAAGAATGTTATGAATGCCTCAAGTTACCTTTATGTCTTATGTTTTCTATGATTTATTCATGGTTTGATGAGGTATGTTAATGTGCCTATGTTTTATGGGTAAAGTATGATTTCATTCTTATGTATATATGAACTCATGTTTCCTTTCCATATTTTTATAACCCTTACTGAGCTTTTTATGCTCATCCCAAGTTTTTGAAATGTTATTCACAGGTCAAAGGAAAGGTACATGATGTGATGATAGTGTCAAGGATGTGTCAAGAAAGAATCCATGTTTTATTTTAAATATGTTTCCGTTGATGGGAAGAATGAATATTGTCTTTTATGTAACCACTTTGTTTAAATGTGGAATGTAATGCAAGTTTCATGACCTAATTCTCTAAAACTCTAAACCTGAAAAGATCCTCAATGTGTAATCTTGTAATAACTCAAGATTAAGTAAGGTTTAAGGCTGGGGCCTTATACTAGGATCACGATCAGATACAATGGAGAGGGGAACTCCATGTAACCTGACTATCTCTTTAAGATACAAACGGGAAAGTTGATCTAGGGAAAAAGTATCTCGTATAGCAAGGAAATGAGCAGACTTGGTCAAGCGATCAACAATAACCCAGATTGCATTATTACCTCGAGATGTCTTCAGTAATCCCACAACAAAGTCCATGGATATGTTTTCCCATTTCCACTCTGGCACTGGTAAAGGCTGAAGCATCCCTTTAGGTAACTGCCGCTCTGCTTTAACCTGCTGACAAGTCAAACACTTCACAGTAAAATCAGCAATATCTCTTTTCATTCCATCCCACCAGTAATACTCCCACAGATCATTGTACATCTTAGTACTGCCTGGATGAACTGAAAACAGGGAACTGTGAGCCTCACATAACAACTCATTCTTCAACTGTGAATCACAAGGCACACATAATCTCTTCCCAAAACTCAAAACACATACACTATCAATGTTGAATTCAGGAAACATACCTTTCTGCACCATCTCTACCTTTTTCTGCAACTCACTGTCTTGCTTCTGTGCTTGCTTGATTCTGTCTGATAGAGAAGATTTCACTGATACCTGAAACAAAACAGAAGAACATCCTGTACCAACAACTTCTATGCCAAAGTTCATCAAATCTTTAACCAAAGGATCACGTTCCAAATGCAACATTGCTAATGAAGCATTAATTTTTCGACTCAAAGCATCATCCACTTTATTTGCCTTTCCCGGATGGTAATGAATTGTACAATCATAATCCTTGATTAATTCCATCCATCTCCTCTGTCTCATTTTCAGTTCTTTCTGAGTGAATATATACTTTAAACTTTTGTGATCAGTTTATATTTCACACTTTACTCCATACAAATGATGCCTCCAAATTTTTAAAGCAAATACAATAGCAGCTAATTCCAAATCATGTGTAGGGTAATTTACCTCATAAGTTTTCAACTGTCATGAAGCATAAGCAATTACCTGATCATTCTGCATAAGGACATAGCCAAGTCCCTTCAACAAAGCATCACTGTATATAACAAACTCACCATTCCTATAAGGAAGTGCCAAAACTGGAGCATTCACCAATCTTCTCTTCAAATCCTGAAAACAATCATCATATTCTTTTGTCCATATGAACTTAACACCCTTACGTTTTAGATTAGTCATTGGACTAGATAACCGTGAAAAATTTTCTACAAACCTTCGGTAGTAACCTGCCAAACCAAGAAAACTACAGATCTCGGTTACATTTGTGGGTCTTGGCCATTCTTCAACAACCTTTGTTTTAGTAGGATCAACAGTTATGCCATCTTTTGAAACAATGTGACCTAGGAAAGAAATTTTTTGTAACCAAAACTCACACTAGCTGAATTTTCCATATAGTTTCTTTTCTTTTAAGGTTTGCAAGATAACCCTTAAATGACTTTCATGCTCCTCTTTACTTTTAGAAAACACCAAAATATCATCGATGAAAACAACCACAAACTTATCCAAGAACTCATGGAAAATTCTATTAATAAGGTCCATGAATACAGCAGGTGCATTGGTTAACCCAAAAGGCATAACTACATATTCATAATGGCCATATCTAGTACGGAACGCAGTATTCGGAACGTCTGATTCTTTTACTTTCAACTGATGGTACCCCGACCTCAAGTCAATCTTCGAAAAATACTGAGCTCCCTGGAGCTGATCAAACAAATCATCGATATGATGCAAAGGATACTTGTTCTTAACAGTAATATTATTCAAGGCTCTATAATCAATACAAAGTCTCATTGATCCATCTTTATTTTTAACAAACAAGACAGGAGCACCCCATGGTGATGTTCTAGGTTGAATGAAACCTTTATCTAATAACTCCTGCAATTGTTTCTTTAACTCTAAAAGTTCAACTTGAGCCATTCGATAAGGGGGTTTTGAAATTGTCTTAGAATCAGGAACTAAGTCAACAGTAAATTCAACTTCCCAATCATGAATAATACCAGGCAAATCATCAGGAAAAACATCATAATACTAATTTACCACTGGAACATCATTAATCTGAACAGTTCCTTTATTTTCAACAATATGTGCAAGGTAACATTCATTTCCATTTTTTACTAGTTTCTCAACTTCCTGATATGTTATCAAAATCAAGGGTTCATTCTTGTACACAAACTGAAAATATTTCTGAAAAGAAACCATTTTAGCTCTGCAGTCAATCTTAGCATGATAAACAGAAAGCCAATCCATTCCCAAAATAACATCAAACTCTACTAGAGGAAAAACAATAAGGTTTTCTGGTAGATTCTTTCCACGCACAAGGATAGGAAGGTTCTTATAATTCCTTTTTGTCTCAACGTTCCCTCCTGGTGTTTTTACCATAAGTTCAGGATTCATATCTTGATATGGAATTTCTAATTTACTAGAAAACTTCTCTGAAATGAAAGAGTGTGTAGACCCTGAATCAAACAAAATATTGGCATAATCTGAACAAACAAATAGTGTACCTGATACCACTTCATTCGATGGCCCAACATATGCTGAAGTTGTTGCAAAGGATTTCACCACCCCTTTCTGCTTGTAGTCTGGCTGCATTCCCCCAGTTGAGTTCTTCGTTGGACACATGTTTGCATAATTACCCATTTCATTACACTTAAAACATCTTACCGTTGGCTTTTCATTTCCTGCTTGATCATCTTCCGCGTACAGTTACGAGCAATATGACCAGACTTACCACACCGAAAGCACTTACCAGACTTGGATAAACATTCTCCAGGATGCATTTTACCACACTTCTCACAGGATGGATATTTGGTTTTCTTACCTCCTTGATTCTTTGATGAATTCTTCCCCTTTTCCTGCCAACTAGACCTCTTATTCTGTTGTTTCTCATAGAACACCTGATCATCAGAAAACTCTATTTCCACCTTCTCCACACATTCAAACAAGTTTTTCATAACTTTTGAACTCACGAGAAGCTAAAGCCCTTCGATACATTGGCTTTAACCCTGAGTAAAAACGGGTTATTTTACTATCAAGATCTCGTATGAAGTTTGGAGCATACCTTACCAATCGAGTGAACTTTGCTTCATAAGCAGCCACTGAATCATCCTCCTGCCTCAATTATAGGAACTGTTTTTCCATCCTAAGACGAACCACCTTAGGAAAATATTTCTCAAGAAACATACCTTTGAATTTGTCCCAGTGAAGATCCTCAATCTCATCACTATCCCTAATATTTTTCACCATCGACCACCACTGATCAGCTTCACCTTCAAAACGGTAAACAGCAAGACTAACCTTTTGATGTTCTGAACACCCCATGACATCAAAAATCTTCTCCAGTTCTTTAATCCACCCTTCAGCTTGCACAGGGTCAGATGATCCTCTGAATGATGGGGGATGTTGCCTCATAAAATGTTCCACCACTGACATGTTCCTCTGCGGTTGATCTGGCTGATCTCATGCATGGATACCACCACCATTTATAGCCTGAGTCAACTGTGCCATCACTGAAAAAACTGTTCAGTTCCGATTCTGACCATCTCAGGTTGCTGATTTGGAAGGTTGTCTTCCTCCTGATGTCGTCCCAACATAGTTGCTTTTTTTCCTCTGCGGAAAACCATTCTGAACACAGAAATATCTTAGGTGAAGCAACATGGTAATCCGTAAATTCTATATCATTTCAATCATATTATAATTTAACACTTTTCTAACTCCTAATGTTGTCTAAACCGACCTTTGATACCAACTATAAGGCCCCGGCCTTAAACCTTACTTAATATTGAATTATATGAATAATTCAAATTGAGGATATTTTAAGGTTTAGAGTTTTAGAGAATTAGAACACAACTATTACATCTCAAAAGATTACAAAGTAGGCACTTCTACTATGTTTCCATAATTAAAAAAACTCTTAAAAAGAAACATGTCTAGTTCCATGTTTTATATAGCATGACATTCCCTTGATCCCATCCTTGACCTTATTCCACATTAAGCCCTGTGAAAAACATTTCAAAAAAACTTAGGGTGAGTATAAAAAGCTCAGTAAGGGATACACAAAGAATGAAAACTGTTAGTTTTTCAAAATCAAGTAAACCATGTATACTCTATCAAAGTAATACCTTCACCTTCATGAAGTAGAAAAAACTCTTCACTTAATAATGTATCATTACTTACCTTTTTGTAACCAAAGGATTACCATAAAACCCATATAAAGAACACATATCATATATAAAGGTAACTTGGGACATAAACATACTTAAGTGGAATAACCATACGGTCGACTTCCACACATATCACTTAATGGAATAGCCATACGGACAATTTCCATACATACTTAATGGAATATCCATACGGCTGACTTCCATACCCAATGCATTGGAGGTTATAACATAACCACCCGTCCTGGTATTCACGGCACCACCCGTCATATGGTTTATAACGTAACCACCTGTTAAAATGTCCAAGTACCAATATAAAATCATAAAACATAAAACCAATATAAAGGAATGATAACATTTCAACATTTCAATCACAATATATCATAAATATATTGACATAATATAATCCTTTATCAAAACCATTTTCAATACAAAAATACATAAAATAGTATATGGTATTTATTTTATTTTAAAAACATTATGACTTGTTGAGGAAGCCAAAGACCAAATAATACTCGCGGCGGCGGAAAAGGTCGTTGTCACCGCCTAAGTTAAAAAAACATTCCTTTTTGTCGTTTAGTAAAACGCTTCGAAGAAAAAGATTCCTTTTGTATAAAAGTAAAACTCAAAGGGGTTTATACACCGTATAAAATAATGTTTTGTATAAAACGAAATATGCCTCAATGAAAGGAGATTGAGACGAAGTCCCTTACCTTAGGTCCGAATTGACTCGATCGTTCTTTAACGTCCTGAATAATAAACTTGAGTTAATTTATACTTGATTAAGAACCTTTTTAATGTTCATTATTCCTTTTATATCACTTACTTCCATGTTATAAACATTATGCAACCATTTAAGTTAATAATGTTTGTTTTGTCAATATTTGGTTCTTAAGTCAAAAGTGGACTTTTTACAATTACATGTTGTTCGTGTGGTCAAAAGTTCTTTATATCCAGAATGAAATTCCTGATTTGGATATCATTTATATCATATATATCCAGCATATACATGTATTTATAATATTACATAATCATTTAGAGGTAAGAAATGAAATGCACCGTTCATGGAGACGGTAAGCCGTACGTACGTATGAACACTACTTTCATTTCTATTTCGTATTTTATAGAATGGAATCATAATGATATAAGATTATATAATAATTCCAGTATAATAACATATATAATATCATTAACTTTATCCTTTACACATCCCACATATGGTATTAACGAATCGAATCACTTTCAGGGGGCGGTAGTCCGCACTTCCTAAAATGAAGATATCATGTTTACCCATAATGGAAACAATAATGGTATGACATAAATGAAAAATACAGAAGCTTAATGAAAGAATAGACATATTATATATCATATATAAAAATAGTGACATCATAATGGCCACCTTTGAAGGTGTTAAATGAATACTGAACAATCATCGTTTCGGGAGGCAGAATTTCGCCATCCACAGAAACCGTATGTTCTTTAACCATTTGATGTATTTGTGTGAGATTTTAGCTCGAATAAATCTTATAACAACATCCTATTATATTGAAGATACTGTTGTTGTTACAAAATAAGTAAATAAAAAGATTTTAGGGGTTTGGAGAAGCAAAATAAAACAAATTAACAAGAGAGAATGAATTACCCTTAAAAGTGTAACTCCTTTTGATTTGAGCCTAAAGGCTTCCTTTGAAAGGATTCTACCCAAAGGGAATCCTCTAGTATTAGTAGAGGGATGTGGAGAGAGTAAATGGGTAGGGGATGGCCGAGCCAAAGGCTTGAGGAGTGTGTGAAATGAGGTAGAGGTGGGGGCCTTTTATATGAGGAAAGGAGGGGCACTTTTGGAAATCATGAAACTATTATTTTATTTTCAAAAGTGTTTCGAATTTCTAAGGTCCCAAATTGATATATTTCGAATATAAGATGATAAGGCTTCGAAATATTCCCATACAATAGGTTTTGGACATGTGTAGGTTTTAAATATTACATTATCTTTCCATTTTATTTAAATCGTTAAATAATGAAGTCATCGCTGCATCATCATGATGTCATAAATAATTTAATTTATTTAAAGACTAAAAATTATAAAGAAAATACTATTATGTAGGAAATATTTTTATCTTTCCAATGACTATTTATAATAAAAAATATAATCTTTATAACCCCATGTAATAATTGTTTTCGTAAAACATATTATGTTTGTGTCATTTTTACTTTTACATTAAATAAAATGTTATTTATGTCATTTTCCATCCAAAGTGGCTCCATGGGGTCCCCAAGTTGACCCATGGATTGTCTTGGTCGGCCATGACACATCCAATGAGGGTTGGACATGTTTCAAGCTCATCTCATATTATTAAAACATTATTTTTACCTTAAACTACACTAATTACCACTAATCGCGATTAAAAACTTAATAAGTTACTATTCACCAAAAAATTATTTTAATCTCATTGAACCACATTTTACTTCTTAATGACAACCATGTATGTCAGATTTTTGAAAATCAAAACACAATGATGGTAAAATTTCATTTAAACGGAAAATCAGTTTTTATAAGTACCACTTAGTGGTTTCACTATTCATCAAAAATTGATGTTTTTCAGAAAATTACCAAAAATTCACCCTAAGCTATATTTGATATTACGAATTCAAAAATTAAGTCTATTTTAAAAAATTCAAAACATATAAGTCACATTAATTAATTTAATAATTAATTCCCACTGTCAGAGCAAAGAGCGTGTTTTTATGAAACAATAAGTATCAAAAGATTGACACTAGTTTAAGTCCGATTTCAAAGTGAAATTAATTCCAACGACCACTATTGGATTTAATGGTAAAAATATTTTCTAATTTCACTTCAAAACCAATTCAAAAGATAATCTAATCATATAAATAAATTAGATTAAAAAGAGGTTTTGAATTAAAATACAACATTTTACACTATTTATTAAAAAAAGAACTTTATCGGAAAGATACCAAAAATTTACACAAAGTAAATTTTGATGTCCCGATTCTAAAGAAGAGTTATTTTTGGTCCAATAGAATTTATAAGATTGACCAAAACTATATTTAATGAAGTTTCACCGTCAAAAGGTGATAAGTGAACCCTTAGTGAAAATTAGGGTATAAATGCCTAAAATTGAAATCTTTCCCTATTTTAAGCCTTTATCTTTTATTGGGTAAATGTAAAAACATTTAAAAACATATATAATCATATTGTAGTTATTTCAATCCATTCCCGCTAGTACAACGGCTACTTGTTAACTAACATTTAAAATAATATTATTTTATTACTTGTGTGCAACGTAAGTTTTCAAAAAACTCATCATTGCGTATAGAGTACACTATTGAACGTAGAGAACCCTTTTAATTAAAATTAATATTTAATTGGTAAATATTAATAAATATGAAAATTATTTATTCTTTAATTACCTGGGATGTTACATATAGTAATAAAATTTCTCATTATATCTAGTATTAAGATTGATTTTCATATTGGCATCTTTTCCATTTAATTTAGTGACTAACAGGTCAAGTTCAATATTTTTCAATCCATAAAATACAAATCCTAGAATCACTATATATTCTCTATCCATGATTCTAGAAGTATCTCTACTAGTGTGTTGATCTCTGATCTGTCATGTTCTTCATGTTCTAATCATATTAGGGTTTGTTAATTCTGTATCCTCATTTACCATGTTATAAATGGAGATTTTTATGCTACCATTCAACATGTAAAATCTATTGATCTAAAGGATATTGAAAACTCTTTGGAATCTCATGTAACATCTGATCTCCGCTTGGATAGTAATGTGTAAAATGAAAAAACATGTTCATTTGTTAAATAAAATCTAATTCCTCAACATTCATCATTTCCCATTCGTGATTATGAAAATTATCTTACATACCAAGTGAACTCTACTGAAATGTTCTTGTCTTGTCTCAATGGAAGTAAGGTGTGTGATATTTTTTCCCTGATTAATAATGTGATCACTAGAGACATTAAAATTTACTATTATTTGAAAAAACATTGATATAAATGATCATGAAAAATCTGTTGTGTCTCTTGTATTTATTGATCCTTATTACATGACATTATAATGTGATGAAAAAAATGAGTTCAAAACAACTGGGATCCCATACTGTGATTTCATATTGTATAAACCACACATAAATGTACCATCAGAATTGAAGCATCTTCATGAACATCCATTCATGGAAAAGAAAACCATGGTGGACTTCATCATTATTCATGTTTATGATAAAAGAGAGGATACCCAAATTCTTTCTTTACCACCATTTAATTACAAGAACTACATCAAGGAATGGAAGAAATTATCAAATGAATAATTGATCCTCCCAAAGAAATAGTTTTTCTAGAAGAACACTGGAGTTGAGAAAATATATTGCCACCATCAAACTATGGGTAGTCAACTATAACTATCTATATGTAGAAAAACAAAATGCAATGCTTCTTGGGATGAAACCCATGTTTTAATTTTTATTTTAAGAAATTTAAATTTATATTCAGTTTTTCATTAAAAAAATAATGATTTTTTATTTTTATTATATTTTAGGTATTTGAAATTTAAAAAATCATTACCAAAGTGGAAACATGCCCCATGAACCAGATCTACTTTCACGAACCCATAATTAGATGGAGATGAAAACACACAGAATTTTGATAAAATATTTTTGGTCAAGAATATTAAATTTTGTATGCACAATTTTTGATAAAAGATTGTGGGTCAAAAATAGTAAATTTTGAATGCCAAATTTTTTATTTAGAAAATGATTCATTCCCCAAATGTGATGAATAAGATCAACTATCATGCCAAGGTCACCTATGACTATATATAAATTTTGTTATTTTATTTCTCCCCCCGACTTTGAGTATTGAGTTTGTGGACCATCAAGTTGAATATCCTAAATTATTTTACATTAATATGATAGAGGAATTTTTGTAACCATGTGAGAATTATAATAGACATAAATCCACCCTTTACCCTTAAAATTATCCCCCTTTTGAAATCTCCTTTTATCTTTTGAAAACCTTTTTTTATAGTCACATTATAATCCTAATACCTTGTCCCTCCCAATATCTACTTGTATTTTCATTTGATAATTTATTTTTATTTATGTGTAGGGGGACATGATTTCATGTTGGGTATACTTTATTTTATTTTCATCATGTTATTAGAAGATTGATGGAAAGCATCAATTTTAGTGTGGGGGAGAGGTTGTAATTCAATTATTATTTGGAATTTATATATTTTTATGTCATATTGTAAAAAAATTGAAACATGTTTAAAAAATTATTATATGAAAAAATGAAAAAATGAGAAAAAAATTAATGGGTTGTGTTTTGGGTGTGTCAAAAATCACTCTTCTGGAACCCTTGATCTTAATATAAATATTGAAAGTACTGTTCTAAGGAGATCAAACACGGTTTGGTATATGAGTGTGATATTTTTTTCAAGTTCAAATTTCAAAAAATTGAAAAATAAATAAGAAAAGAACACATTTTTTATTGGGATAAGTTTTTTGTTTTTTAAATATTTCAGTCACTCATCCCATTTAAAAAATTCCACTTTTGTTTCTTTCTTCACACAATTTTTCCCTTGTAAATATGTCTTTCCATTTCCATCCATGTTTCATTTCAAAAAAAATGTGTATTTTTTCACCTATATTGGGTTTTTACCCCTCTTTTCCACTCTTTTGGAAACTATATTTCTACTATATAATAGCCACTAGAAAACCAGTAACACTACCTTTTGATTATTGTGCACACTAGGATAGCGAATGTATGTTGAGATATCTTTTAAACTCTAAGATGTTTACTTTTGGTAGGTGAATGAGATAACCTCCCTAAATAAATTTTTATCATCTTGGGAGTAGTAAGTTATCAGTTCCTAATTTTTTCATTTCAAATTTTGATCCTGAAAAATGAATTGTTTTTTGAACATTATTTCTATAACAATTATGGGTGGAATTCCATATGGATGAGTGAACTAGTCTAAGCCCCCGGATCTATGAAAACAAAATTTTAAAATTTTTTGGAGAGTTAAAATAATTTAGTTAAGTTTTTATATTTATTGTATATGAGGACATGCACAAGAATAAGGGTGGGATATTTGATATTAAATAATAATTAATAATTTTAAATTACTATCATCCCATAATTTTAACTTAAAATGATTATTTTTCAATCATTGTTCATGTTTTAATTGAACTATGGTTTAATGTTTTGATCATATCCTTCATCATACTAATCCAAATTATGTTATTTTGATTTTTGATTTTTCCATATGAAACGTCAAACATGTCATTAGAATGGATATTTGGCTAATTCAGACAATTTAATGGTCATATAAACCACACATCAAAGACCAAAAAATCTGTTGAGAAAACTAGACTAACCATGATGATAGAATTTTTGGGCACAATCGAGAAGTCCAAAATATTAGATTGTTCAGAAAAATTCTTGGGACAGTAAAATTAATCTTTAATAAAAATTTCAAGTACCAAATCCACAAAAAAGGGGCCCAAATGATGTTTTAAAGTCCATCCCACCATTCCATCTGGGAATTAAAATCATCACACAATACTTAACTTTTTTTCGAATATATAAATCAAATTGATCTGATATTTTTTATTATGAAATCCAAGATATATGCAGATAAAATTTTAGAATAAATGGTTTTAATTTTACAGCATCTTAATATTCTATAACTCATTCACATTATGGCCTTCTGAAAAAATATATATTAAAATGGATAGTAGATATGTTTTTATTCAAATAGTCATAACTTTGGATACAAAAAGTCCAATGGGTGCCAAATTTTGATAGTCAAAAATCCATATGAAATATTACCCGACTTCCAGGATTTCCCCATATGATCCATAACTACCATGAACCTACTAGTAAGGGAATTGGTGTGGATTTATAGTGGTTCTTCAAACTCTACTGTGATATAGAAACATTTTTATCTGATATTTAAATCAAATGAGTGAACACATATTCAGATCATTCGATAACTTTTCTTTCCAAATTTTTGGCATTCCCCTTTCCCAAACTATAGTTTTTTCATGTTCATATTATAAATCTATGGAAATAATGAATTCATCCTAAATTTTCCCAAGGGGTTATATCCCTCTAATCTGGTAGATATCCCAAAGGTTGATTCCTTCTTTGCCATGGGAAACATGGAATGAATTGGTACCATGGAAACACTGGCTAATCAATTATCTAAGAATATTCTACTAATGGATGAAAATAAATTAAGAAACCCATATGACCTCAAAATGTTGAATGGTTTGTAGCTAATCTATAAATTATAAGCAACTCTTCCTAACCTAGAATGGCTATACCCATACATCATAGAAATTTTCTTCTAGTTGCAAGTCATATATCAAGAACCATCCATTTTTAAGGTTGTTTAGATATGATACAAATATATTAAAATATATCTTGGTGATCATATTGTGGGGAAAATCACAACCATCTGAACCATAGGGGGAGCATCGTCACATAAGAAAACCCCTAGGATCATGCCAGAACTAGTTGACAATACTCAGAGATCATCATTTGAATACAATCAAGGGAATATGATAACTAGAGAGACGTGAGGTTTTATTTAGGTGAGGGAATGAAAGAATAATCTATCAACCCAAATTCATCAGGTTAACCCAGTGTGATAAAGGATATATTTTAAGTTCTGATGGCAGAAGCCTCTTTAAAACCTCATTATAAAAGAAAATAAGATATCGAGGGTCAGCATTATGGTTCCCAAAAATCATATCCCTCAATCTAGACATAGTTTAATATTCATAGGAGTTGGAGTCCTTCTGTAGAAAACCAATAAGTATAAGTCAGATGAGAAAGAAACCCAGTGAAAAGAAATTCATAACTTTGGTAGAATCATGTGCATCACAAGAACCATAAGGGTAATAACGATCTAATGACCAAATACATATCTCATGAACCTGATGACTTGTGGATATCTCCTGATCCGCATGAATCATAGTACGTCTCACCATCCTAAATCCCATCATAAGACTTGCGATCACATGACCCATACAAGGTCATGTGAACCACATAAAGATCACGTGGTCCTGCTACCAAAAAAGTAGATAATGAGAAACTTACACAATAGTAAGGCTGCTAAGAATATAGTCAAATGATCAATAAATTTCCAAGACTTAATTCATGATTGGTTTGATCTTGTGTTCGTAAAAATAAGATCTTGTGGAATGGTTCTTACAAATCAGTCTGGTAAAATAGATTTTGTGATCATTTATCATGAAGAGTCTTGTAGATATGATCTTTCAGAAAGGTCTTGAAAAAAGTTCACGATATTATAAGTGGTCATAAGATATCTAGAGAGTTTAAGTTGTTGGTGAATGAGATTCCCCCTACTCCTCTATTTATAAAGAACTCCATGGATGTCACGACCCGTCCTTGGGGCCCGTGCCGTGACTACCCCAGGCCCGCCTTCCATAGGCCAGGGGCTGGCGACTAGCACCAAGGCGTAAATTCCCGATAAAAAGGGAAGGAATTGCCTTTGTAAAGTAATGAAACACCACATAGCAAGAAATAAGAAGAATCAATCACTAAGTAAAAGATGGTACAACAGTAAGTGCGGAAATAAAGCGGTCCAGAATACAAACCCAAACTGAAAGTAAAGTACAACTCGAAAAGGAAAAACAGCAACTGAAAAGTAAAGCCGCAACGTCGAGCCGTCCACTGGAAGTCCCACCTGAATGGTGGGTACAGATAGCCTCCACTGCTCCTCGGGTCCAGCCGACCACTCCAAGTATGTCCCACCTAGTGGTCCACCTCCAGGTATCGTCCTGCTCCACAAGCCTCAACCACGATCAGTGTTGTCCGTCATCTGCAACCAACACAATGTAGTGCGGGCATATCCCATGTAGGGGTGAGTATAAGCTACTCAGTAGGGACCCCGAGACCCCCGAAGGTCTCCCAGAATCCACAAAGGATAATCCACAAAGGAAAGATACAATCACGAAGTAACATCCGACACTGCTTAGGTATATGCCAATTCATATACCTAAGTCATCAATTCCAACACGCTCCAACCTCCGAGCCCAAGTACAACCCAGTCCACACAGGAAATCAAACGTATTCCACACAGGAAAGCAAAACGTAATCCACACAGGATATCACGACACAATCTACATAGGAAAGAAAAACATGATTCATCTCACACAGGTATACTTCTTCGAAAGACGATAGAGAAGATCACTGATCCATCTAAGTCGTTGGACCCACAAAGGATCAATAGGTAATAACCCCCGCAATGACCCACAAAGGATCGATAGGAAACTAACCCCCGCAATGACCCACACAGGATCGGACCCACACAAGATCTGTAGGCGCTGGACTACCCAGAACCGTTGAGCGCTGACCCACATAAGATCAGTCCCACACAGGATCGGTTGCACTGATCCACGTAGGATCGCTGAGTGTTGTAGTCTTCGCCATCGAATCCACTGAGGATCTCTGTACAGTCGTCGTCATCACAGTAGCAGTTGCAGCCAGATCTAGGGTTCCCAAACACAGCAAGCTCGTTTGGGAGGGTCTGCTCCACGAGCCAAGAGGCTGATACATCAACTGACACATAGTCCAGAGTTGATGTATCCAAAAGTTTTGTATCGTCAACAGGAACTCAACGTCGCAGACGGCGCGTCAATCGGACACCCGGTCTGAGAGTTATTGGCTTTTTCGTCCCAGGGTCCTGGTTGGTTTTCAAGGAAAAACCAACCCGACCGTACTCCACCTGCATCCAAACCTCGTATGGAGTAAGCTGAAATATCCGTCTCACTAAGAGGAAACCAATAGAGTCGACGACACGTCATTCGGACGTCCGGAGCTTAAGATATGAGTGTTTCCGCTCCGAGGGCCCGGTTGGTTTCGTGTACGAACCAACCCGGACGAACTCAAAGTATTCCGAAACCTTGATTGAAATATACCTAAACGACCGTATCGATTCAAGGATCGCATTGCAACTGACGGTGCGTTGATCGGAGGTCTGTATCCCATGTTATGGGCAAAAGACTGAAGACGGTTTGAAAATGGGGGTTTCGGGCCCGGACCGACCCGGCCCGAGACCCCCCGGTCGGCCCGAACCGGGTCGAACCGCCCCATGTCCGGGTCAGCCCGGACCGGCCTGGCCTGGGCGCGGCCCGGCTTGGGCACAGCGCGCCCAGCGTGCTGGCCAGCCTGGCCAATGGCCGCGCCGTTGGAAAAGGGGGAGGGGGGGCTTACCCCCCTGGTGTAACCGCGGCCCCCCAATTAACGGGGCCATTTTTGTAGGCCATCTGGGGGAATTAATTCCCCCAGCTCCCCTTTGTCCGGTCGGCCCGCACCGGCCGGCCGGTTCTGCCGACAAGGACCGGCGATGGCCGGTCCTTTCTCCATTGCCGACACCGGCGGCCCGAAACCGGCTGCCGGTCACCCTGCTCCACCGCGGCCCGGAACCGGCCACAACTTAGTTTGTCCGGCTCAGTGCGATGGCACCGTGCCCTTCCGCCGCGGCCCTGATCCGGCCGCGGTGACTTCGGTTTTCCTCGACGCGGCGCGACGGTGTCGCGTCCTTGTTCAACATCACGGCGCGGCGCGATGGCGCCGCACATTACTTGTCGTGCGATTCCCGCGTGGTGCGACAGCACCACGCCATTCCGTCCAAACCACAAATTATCAAACAAGGATGAAGGATGAGGGTCGGCCGTGTTTGAGCGGTCCAGCCCCCTCCTGTTAATCGATATCATTTGGTCATATTTTCATGAAGAACGACAAGGTGATAAATACAAACAAATTAAATAAACAACCCCTACCTTGATAAAAGAGATGAAGAACGTCGGCGTCACGAAGCAAGGATTCGAAGACTTTGACAGAGATTTCGTTGTGGAAAACCGTCGCGGAAGAGATGTCGCGGAAGATGAACGTCATGGAAGAAGACGTCGCATCGCGGGTCGGTGTCACGGAAGACCGTCTCCGAGGGCTCGGCGCTCCACGTCGGAGATTGTTCGTTCTTCGCGTTCTTCATCAAAGGGAAAGAATAACTCAATACTTCCTTATCTTTTTCTCCAAAATCTCTCAAACAACTAAACACCAACCCAAATAAAAAAGGTTTTCAACTTATTTTATTAACACAACTAGGCTTTTGAAATTAAAGTGTTTGAATTCCACATCAACTCACCTCATTAACTCCATAAGTTATTAAACATAAGTTAACAAAATTAATGGTGAGTTGAGGGGGTTAGAGGATATGAAGGGGTGGGGTTAGTGTGGGCCCCACCACCCTCATAACCTCCCAAGGGAGGTTGGGTAGATACCCAACATCCATTCCAAGGATTATACACTTAGAGTAAAAATAAAAATTATTGTTAAATTTTTATTTTTAACTTCCACAATTTTTATTAACTTATCTCGTGTAAACGCAACTCCGAATTAAGTGTTCCTAAGCAATTACCGGCACTACGGTTCCATCGGTGCCCTCGGAATTCGATTCTGAGCACCGTTTCAAAAGATAGGAATTCCCGCTCGTTCGTTCACTGAACGTACCCGAGATAAACTTCAGATAGAAATTTCGGGCACACCGGGCCTCAGAATCAAGTGCCGTCTAAAACTGCGTTCTTGTAACATTTCAAAGAAAATTTAAAAAACATTTCCCTTGAATTTTATGGGTCTTTACATTACTCCCACCTCAAGGATTTACGTCCCCATAAAGATACATCGAAAACTAGGGAAACAAAAGTCGGTACTGAGCACGCATCTGAGCCTCCCGGTCCCAAGTGCTCTCTTGGAGGTTCCTGTGCTGCCATCTGATGCTCACTAGAGGAATCGACCGTCCACATAGGACCCACTCCTATCGATCCTCAATCTCCACTGGGATCTCCGCAAAAGTCTCCCCATCATCAACGTCAAGCTCCCCATGGTTAATGATATGCGTCGGGTCGTGCACGTATCTCCTCAGCTGAGACACGTGGAAAACGTCGTGCACCCGGTGCAACTGAGGTGGTAGAGCGAGACGATAAGCCAGCTCGCCAATCCTACTGAGGACCTGGAATGGTCCGATGAAGCGTGGAGACAACCTGCCACCTCGGCCAAATCTCCGTAATCCACGTTGAGGTGAGACATGCAAGAAAACGTGGTCGCCATCCTCGAACTCTAGTGGCCTCCGCCTCCTGTCAGCATATGACTTCTGCCGGCTCTGAGCTGTCCTCATCCAATCCTAGATGACCTGAACCTTCTCTGTCATGGATTGGACCATCTCTGGTCCCACAAGTGCTGAATCCCCAGGGTCTGTCCAGCACAAAAGAGATCTACAAGGTCGATCGTACAACGCCTCGTATGGTGCCATCCCGATGGTGGAGTGGCAGCTGTTGTTATACGCGAACTCAACCAAGGGTAGGTGGTCCTCCCAACTGCGACCAAAGTCGAGGACGCATGTGCGGAGCATGTCATCGAGAGTCTGAATGTTCCTCTCTGTCTGACCATCCGTCTGATGGTGAATGGTTGTGCTCAGACGTAGCTGCATCCCGAACGCCTCCTCCAACCCCTTCCAAAGCCAGGAAGTAAAGAGAGCATCTCGATCGGAGACGATAGATAATGGAACACCGTGAAGCCGTACAATCTCTTGAACGTAATGTTGTCCCAAGATCTCCACTGAGCCATACTCTCTGATGGGTAGAAAGTGCGCCAACTTGGTGAGTCGGTCGACAATCACCCAGATGGAGTCGTGACCTCTGGATGTGCGTGGATTTCTAGTCACGAATTCCATAGATATCCCATCCCACTTCCACTTCAGGACCTCTAAGGGTTGTACCACGCCTGCTGGTACATGGTGCTCTGCCTTCACCTGCTGGCAGGTGAGGCATCGAGAAACGAACTCTGCCATAGCCTTCTTCATGCCCGGCCACCAGTGCTGTCGTCTGAGATCCTGGTACATCTTCGCCACTCCAGGATGTACTTCCAAAGTAGAAGTGTGAAACTCTCTCATCACCTCCTCCCGTAAAGAAACTAGTACCAAGGTACGTCCTCTGAAAAGGATGTCATTCTCTGCTCCAAAGGAGAAACCATCAGGTGCCTGTCCTGAGGATATCTGTGCACGCCGCGTCTCACAGTCTTTGTCCCCATGTTTTTCCTCTCTGACCCATTGCAGTAGTGGATGAGTGACTGTGAGAGACTGTAGTAAGGCTGCTCCATCTCTATCCACGAAGGATATCTTCAAAGAGGCTAGCTGCTCTGCCACCTCCTCAAGTAGCTGAATGCCCATCCACTTGCTGAAGGCATCAGCTACCATGTTTCCCTTCCCAGGAGTATAGACTATCTCAAAGTCATTGTCCTGGAGGAACTCGAGCCATCGCCGCTGTCTCAGGTTCAGTTCCTTCTGAGAAAAGATGTACCTGAGACTCTGATGGTCAGAACAGACAGTAAAGCGCTCTCCCATCAGATAGTGTCGCCATGTCTTCAGAGCGAAGACCACTAATGCTAACTCCAGGTCATGGGTAGCGTAGTTCTGCTCATGCGGCCTCAACTGACATGATCCATAGGCGATCAGTGCTCGCTCCTACATCAGGACACATCCGAGTCTGGTCCCTGACGCATCGCAGTAGAATACGTACCCTACTCCCTCCTCAGGCAACCTCAAGATAGGTGCGCTGGTCAATCTCTGTCTCAGCTCCTGGAAGCTCTACTGACATCTGTCTGAACATACAAAGGGTTTCCCCTTCTTCGTAAAAGCTGATAGTGGTGTCTCAACTCTGGAAAATTCTGGCACAACTCTCTGGTAGTATCCAGCTAGTCCCAAGAAACTACGCACCTCCGTCACGCTCCTGGGTGGCTCCCAAGCAAGCACTTCCTCGATCTTCACAGGATCCACCGCAACTCCCGCCTCAGAGATGATGTGTCCTAAGAAGTGGACCTCACGTATCCAGAACTGACACTTCGATATCTTACCATAAATCTGGTGCTCTCGGAGTGTGTCTAGTACAACCCGCAAGTGGTAGGCGTGCTCCTCCTCAGTCATCGAGTAAATCAAAATGTCGTCGATGAAGACCACGAAAAATCGATCGAGGAATGGATGAAAGATCTTGTTCATGAGGGCCATGAACACTGCTGGAGCATTGGTCACGCTGAAGGGCATAACCAAGAACTCATAGTGGCCATACCAACATCTGAAGGTCGTCTTCTGCACGTCCTCGTCTCGAACTCTGAGCTGATGATAGCGTGACCTGAGGTCTATCTTTGAGAACCACTGTGCTCCCTTGAGCTGATCGAAGAGGTCATCAATCCTTCGTAGCGGATACTTGTTCCTCATTGTCACCTGGTTCAGGCGACGATAGTCGACACAAAGTCTCAAGCTCCCGTCCTCCTTCTTGGCGAACAATATCGGGGAAGCCCAGGGTGAAACACTGGGTCGGCTGAACCCCTTGCCCTGCAAGTCCTCCAACTGTACCCGCATCTCTTGAAGCTCGGCGGGGGCCATCCAATATGCTGGGGTCGATATTGGGGTTGTCCCGGGGTACAGGTCAATATAAAAGTCTACCTCTCTGGGAGGAGGTAGCCCTGGAATGTCGTTGGGAAAGACGTCCGCGTACTGATCCCCCACTGAAGGAAAACCAGGACTCCGCACGTCAACTGATCCTAGGATGAGGCTAGCCAACTGATGAGTGATGGGTTGTCCTCTCCTCTTCGAAAGTCCATCCTATGCTACGAAGGCTCCCTTCTCACCGGTGAAGGTGAACCTGCTCCCTTCAGTGCGTACACATCGCACCTTGCGCCTAATACAGTCAATCTGTGCATGGACCATAGACAACCAATCCATGCCCAAGATGACATCGTAAGGCCTCGACGCCGCTACCATAAGATCCCAGCAGAAGCTCTCGCCTCTTAGAGTAAGCTCACACTACCAGAACCAGTGCGTAGTCATCGAGTCTGCTCCCGTAGGAGTCTCTAGCCGTAAGGATCGAGCCAACAGCTCTGTCGAAATCTCCGAGCTCCGAACATGGGCAGCGGCTATGAAAGAGTAACTCGCTCCCGTGTCTATAAGAACTGTAGCAAGGGTGTAATAGACACAGATAGTACCTTGAATCATCTCGGGCACGCCGTGGTCGTAGGCCTCTACTACCTGGAGCTGGTCCTATCTCTGCCTGCCAGCTTCCTGTGGCCGGGGTGGACCTCCTGGTGGTGGTGGTGGTAAAGCCTCAAAGCATCGCCCACCACCTGCTTCTCGGCCAGCTCCTCTGCCTTGTCTTCCTGCTCCCTACGGAACACCACGATCGACCCTCTTCCTCTGCCTCGGTGGTCCCTCAACCGTCTGCTGCTCCTTGGCACGACGGGTTGGGAAATCTTGATCCATGTGGCCCTGCCCGCCGCATAAGTAGCATTGCCTGCCTCTCGAAGGACTGGCTCTGCGCTGTGTTCCCCGCACTGCTGAGCCAATTTCCTGAGGTCATCTTCCTGAGGGTCTGGTCTTCCTGGACCCATGAGTCATCCGTCGACTTCCTGCTACAGAAGACTCTGCTACGTGCCGCCCTGCGGTAGGTCTCGGCGATGGTGTAGACTCAGCAAGAAAGCTCTCGATCAAAAGGGCCTGCTCCAATACTCCTGTCTGAGTCAGAATTCTGAGGGAGATCAGAAATGCTCTGATCTCATGTCTCAATCCCTTCTCAAAGGTCCGGGCCCAGAAGAATGGGTCCCATACCATGTTTTTCGAATAGCGCGATAGATCGGTAAATATCACCGAGTACTGGGCGACCGTCATGCTTCCCTGCCGCAGCTGAAGAAGCTCCTGGATGTGCACCGCATGGAGGGTGTCTGGGACATACTCCGAGTGGAAGAGGCTCTCAAAGTCCGTCCAGAGAAGAGATGCCTCATCGTGCACCTGGAGCATCAAGCTCCACCATCTGTCTGCTACTGCGTGCAGTAGGCTCGCTGCGAGGATCACCATGAGGTCTGTTGGTGTCCTCACTAACCTGAAAACTCTCACCACTGCCTCCAGCCAGTCCTCGGCTGCCTGGGTGTCTATCTCCCCGCGGAACCTGGGCGGTTGCTGGCACTGGAACTCATGCAGTGCACTGAGGCAACGTGCATCTTCATCGTCTGGGGCTGGAAGCATCGGTGGCTCGGCAGGTAGAGCTACCACTGGTGCCACTGCTGACAAAGGGCCATGCACCGAGGCCTCGTCGCTCGGTGGGCTGTCGTCACGCTCGACTGTCGGAACCCTAGCTGGTTGTCGTCGTGGGGCCATCATGAAAAGGGAACAGGTGTGCCATGGTCAGAACAGTATACCTGGTGAGCTGATACAAAGTAATCATAAAGAAAACTTAAAACACACATTCAATCAATGTTTTCGGGCATTAAGTCAGAAATCAGAAGTCAGGGTCCTGGTGTACAGATACGTCGGCCGCCGCACCAACACTAGACTCCTAGGAATGATAACCACACCCAATACACTAAACACTATTGCTTCACATAGAAAAAGTTCATAGTTTGCGGTAGAATCGAACTCCTCTGATACCAAATTTTCACGACCCGTCCTTGGGGCCCGTGCCGTGACTACCCCAAGCCGGCCTTCCATAGTCCAGGGGCTGGCGACTAGCACCAAGGTGTAAATTCCCGATAAAAAGGGAAGTCATTGCCTTTGTAAAGTAAACAAAAACCGCAGAGAAAGCAAGCAGAAGAAGCAATCACTAAGTAAAAGTTGGTACAAAAGTAAGTGCGGAAAGTAAGCAGGACAGAATACAAACCCAAACTGAATGTAAAGTACAACACGACAAGGAAAAACAGCAACTGAAAAGTAAAGCCGCAACGTCGAGTCGTCCACTGGAAGTCCCACCTGAAGGGTGGGTATAGATAGCCTCCATTTCTTCTCAGGTCCAGCCGACCACTCCGAGTACGTCCCACCTAGTGGTCCACCTTCAGGTACCGTCCTGCTCCGCAAGCCTTAACCACGATCAGCATTTTCCGTCGTCTGCAACCAACACAACGTAGTGCGGGCATAGCCCGTGCAGGGGTGAGTATAAGCTACTCAGAAGGGACCCCGAGACCCCCGAAGGTCTCCCAGAATCCACAAAGGATAATCCAAAAAGGAAAGATACAATCACGAAGTAACATCCGACATGGCTTAGGTATATGCCCATACATATAGGTAAGTCATAAATTCCAACACGCTCCAACCTCCGAGCCCAAGTACAACCCAGTCCACACAGGAAAGAAAACGTATTCCACACAGGAAAGCAAAACGTAATCCACACACGATAGCACGACAAAATCCACATAGGAAAGCAAAACATGATTCAGCTCACACATGTATACTTCTTCGAAAGACCATAGAGATGATCACTGATCCATCTAAGTCGTCGGACCCACAAAGGATCGATAGGTACTAACCCCCATAATGACCCACAAAGGATCGATAGGAAACTAACCCCCGCAATGACCCACACAAGATCAGACCCACACAGGATCTGTAGGCGCTGGATCACACAGAACCGTTGAGCGCTGACCCACACAAGATCGGACCCTCACAGGATCGGTAGAACTGATTCACGTAGGATCGCTGAGTGTTGTAGTCTTCGCCATCAAATCCACTGAGGATCGATGTACAGTCATCGTCGTCATAGTAGCAGTCACAGCCAGCTCTAGGGTTCCCACACACAGCAAGCTCGTTCGGGAGGGTCCGCTCCACGAGCCGAGAGGCTGATACATCAACTGACACATAGTCCAGAGTTGATGTATCCAAAAGTTTTGTATCATCAACAGGAACTCAACGTCGCAGACGGCACGTCAATCGGATGCCCGGTCTGAGAGTTATTGGCTTTTTCGTCCGAGGGGCCCGGTTGGTTTTTAAGGCAAAACCATCCCGACCGTACTCCACCTACGTCCAAACCTTAGGCGTAGTTAACCGAAAGATCTGTCTCACTAAGAGGAAACCAACAGAGTGGACGGCACGTCATTCGGACGTCCTGAGCTTAAGATATGAGCGTTTCCACTCCGAGGGCCCTGTTGGTTTCGTGTATGAACGAACCCGGACGAACTCAAAGTATTTTGAAACCTTGAGTGAGATATACTAAAACGACCTTCTCGATTCAAGGATTGCATCGCAACTGACGGTGTGTCGATCGGAGGTCCGTAGCCCAAGTTATGGGCAAAAGACCGAAGATGGTCTGAAAACGGGGGTTTCCGGCCCGAGACCGACCCGGCCCGAGACCCCCCGGTCGGCCCGAACCGGGTCGACCCGCCCCGGTTCTGGGTCGGCCCGGCCTGGGCACAGCGCGCCCAGTGTGCTGGCTAGCTCAGCCAACGGCCGAGCCGTTGGCAAAGGGGGGGGCTTCCCCCCTGGTGTAACCGCGGCCCCCCAATTAAGGGGGATGTTTTTGTAGGCCGGACGGGGGAATTAATTCCCCTGGCTCCCCATTGTCCGGCCGGCCCGCACCGGCCGTCCAGTTCTACCGATAAGGACTGGCGACGGCCGGTCCTTTCTCCTTTTCCGACACCGGTGGCCCAGAACCGGCCACCAGTCACTCTGCTCTGCCGTGGTCCGGAACCGGCCGCGGCTTAGTTCGTCTGGCGCGGTGTGACGGCACCGCGCCCTTCCTCCGCGGTCCCACTCCGGCCATGGTGTCTTCAGTTTTCCTTGACAAGGCGCGACGGCATCGCGTCCTTGTTCAACTTCACGGCGTGGCACGACGGCGCCACACATTACTTTCCATGCGATTCCCACGTGGTGCGACGGCACCACGCCATTCCATCCAAACCACAAAGTATCAAACAAGGATGAAGGAGGAGGGTCGGCCATGTTTGTGCGGTCCGGCCCCCTCCCGTTAATCTATATCATTTGGTTGTATTTTCAAAAAAAACGACAAGGTGATAAATACGAACAAATTAAATAAACAACCCCTACCTTGATAAAAGAGATGACAAACGTCGGCATCGCGAAGCGAGGATTCGAAGACGTTGATGGATATTTCGATGCGTAAAAACTTCGCGGAAGAGACGTTGCGGAAGATGAACTTCATGGAAGAAGATGTCGCATCGCGGGTCGGTGTCGCGGAATACGGTCTGTGAGGGCTCGGCGCTCCATGTCAGAGATCGTTCGTTCTTCGCGTTCTTCGTCAAAGGGAAAGAAGAACTTAAGACTTCCTTAGCTTTTTCTCCAAAGTCTCTCAAACAACTAAACACCAACCCAAATAAAAAAGGTTCTCATCTTATTTTATTAACACAACTATGCTTTTGAAATTCAAGTGTTTGAATTCCACAACAACTCACCTCATTAACTCCATAAGTTATTAAACTTAAGTTACCAAAATTAAAGGTGAGCTGAGGGGGTTAGAGGATATGAAGGGGTGGGGTTCATGTGGGCCCCACCACCCTCATAACCTCCCAAGGGAGGTTCAGTAGATACCCAACTTCCATTCCAAGGATTATACACTTAGAGTAAAAATAAAAATTGTTGTTAAATATTTATTTTTAACTTCCACAATTTTTATTAACTTCTCTCGTGTAAACGCAACTCCGGATTAAGCGTTCCTAAGCAATTACTGGTGCTAGGGTTCCATCGTTGTCCTCGGAATTCGATTCCAAGCACCGGTTCAAAATATAGGAATTCCCGCTCGTTCGTTCACTGAACGTACCCGAGCTAAACTTCGGATAGAAATTCTGGGCACACCGGGCCTCGGAATCAAGTGCCGTCTGAAACTGCGTTCTTGTAAAATTCAAAGAAAATATAGAAAAAATTTCCCTTCAATTTTACGGGACTTTAAAATGGAATACCAACAGTCACCTAGAAAGCCAAATATCATCTAGGACAGTGATTGGAAATAGCCCCAAAGACTTGGGTGGGCATTTACTTTCCCTGTAACTAATCCCTAAACCCATGGATGCCGCTCTTGAGTGGGAAATTTTTTGACACATTCCAATATTTCATAAGAAAATCTACAATGGAAAAAATACCCAAATCCTAGGTATTATTATCTCCACAAAACAAATTACGAAAAGGTTGTTGAATAACATGGACTATGTAACCATAGAATGGAAAGGATAACAAATGAACTTGAAAAGTTCATGGGAATGGGTCATTAACAGTGCATGAACTTCTTGGGATCACACAGTTCCCTTTTACGAGCCTCTATGTTCTAGAAAGGGTATCCAAGACACTCGGTGATCAAGTAGAGGTTGTCAGATGAGTTTCTCCAAGTCATGCGACTTGTAAACTAGTGGATGCCTAATAATAATCCAAAACCCTTGTAAAATAACTAATAAAAATATGAAAAATATGGAGACCTTATGCAGTTATTGATCTTTATGTGATAAGCTCATGCGGTTCACAAGATATTGTGGATCCCTATCACCATATACACCTTATCATGTGAAAGCATAGTAGAATGTATCCTTAGTCATGTGTAGGGTCTCAAACATGTCAATTTTATTATGTGCAACCAATACAACTGAATAATACAACTAGAGTAGTTTTCTATGATAATTCTAATATACTAATGAAAAATCTAGTATTGATATCATGATGCTCCATGGAAAACAAAAGTGACTGACCCGAACAAGGTGTGAACGCCATCAGAAGATCCCATATTTATCATGTGATGAACTCATAACAAACCAATGGGAAAGGGTAAAAAATATTTTAAAATAAATAGTTAAAATATCAAAAAGGAAAAATATTTTTTATGTCATTGATTTTTATGTGATACGCTTATGTGTTTTAGAAAATTCTCTGAATCCCCTGGTGACATGTCTTCGTTGCCATGCGAAGGTAGTCTGGTGTCACCTTCATCTTGTGAAAGACTTTGGACACATTAATGAATCATATGAAACCCCTTCAACATTATATATAAACAAAGGGTCTTTGATAACAATATTTTAGCTTCACCACAAGATCCATTATTGGTCATGAGTTTAATCAAAAACAAGAAGTGTGATTGTCTTCGAAAACACTTGCACAACTTCATGAGATCCCCAACCCCTGAAAAATAAGTATTCAAATAAAAGGGAAAAGGAGGATGATTCTTTCAAAGCATAGATATTATATCCTTCACACGAAGGGGTTCACATGCCCTATGAAATCACTAATGATCATGGAAGTCCCCCCCCCAACAAATCCAGTATGATCTCATGGTGTCCCCCTCAACATGTCAACATGATCCCATGGAATCCCTCTTGAAAATACACCTTAGTCTCAAAAAGGACCCCAGATGATTCATCAATGATCATTCAAAATTCATTCTATAGGAATCATAATAATGTAGAGACTGTTTGACATATTACCCTGATTTTATAAAGGCATATTGATATGTCAATATGGTTACCCCAAATCCATTGGATCTGTTTGGGTCCATTAAAAATAGAAAATTTGGAGCATTCTCATGGTCGTTGAATATCACATGATTTCATGGATCACCCTTGTAATAATCATGTGAAGCTTGGGACAAAAACACTCTCTACTAACTCCAACTCAAATATGTGAGATATGTTCCACGTAAGGTAGCATATAACATGGGTGATGAGGATAATAAATCCCTCCCCCTCAACAAAAAAAAGTTTTAATGATTGATCATAAATGGGTGCATAGAAGAAGACTTTTTCGACCGGCATTTCACATGGTCCAAAAGGTATTCTTCCTTGTAAAAATCTATGGAACGTTCTAAATAATCATGAAGCTTGTATAGGTTCCTCATGTGATCACTCTCCGGATCACACAAAGGACATTTGGCATTCTCTCCAGATTATATGAAGGAGGTCCTGCATGGAGACTAGGTCACACAAAACCTAAAATAAGATAAGAGTATAAAAACTTGGGGTATATATGAATTAAAGTCTAGACTAAAGACTAAAAAATAGGACTCTTATGTATTGAGAGATTGGATGATCTTCATGTGCTTTACATTACTCACCCATGTCAAGCAACAACATCAGTACAAGTCTCCCATGTCATATGATGTTACCTTAAAAATCCATTTGGATAATTATATGTCACATAGACATGTTAAGAAAATCATATAAAATCCTCCAGTCATTCCACCCACATCTTGTGAATACCTCTGGTCAATCCATACATGATCGTGTTATTTCTATCATATATGTCAACTAAGTTATGTGGCAGCACCAGGATAACCCATCTAGGTCTCATGACGTCCTTCTGAGATGTTATCCTTGATCTAGTGTTGTCCTCCAAACAATTCACCTAGATAATGAGACACCCTCCACACATGTCTACCAAGACATGTGGTGACACCAGGTCATGCCATCAATGATCATGTTATGGTCCCCAAAAATTCCATTCAGATTGTTGGACATCCATCAAGCAATTCACCTATACTGTACGATTGTTTGCAAACCTGTCCTCTAGGAATCCATGACAACTCTAGACATCACCAGGACATGTCTAGACATCCCTAGACATGCCAAAATGATAAATAATACATGTTAGGAAGATAGTTAGGTTGTGTCTAGATGATGTCGCAAGACATGATAACCTTGTTTAGGGGATATATAAGGTAAACTTCAATGTGAAATACCCAATCAAATAGAAATATGGGAACTATGATTCTCACCATACTCAGTATATATAGGTTGCATTCCAAATCCCCAATCTCAAATTGGGATCTACTCTGGTGAAATTCCCACAATATTTATTACATTCCAACCATCGGGACCCAATCTCTCCCCTGGTCTTATCATTATCCCTCAACCACCAACAGATTGAAAAAAAATTGAACTACAAGAACTCTGATTCTTAGCATAACCAGGATACATATGATGCCTTACATTGTCCCATGATCTATATCAAATATTCAAAGGAATATCCCAGCATATAATTACCATATTTTATAGGTAGTAAGACTAATTTATTATTATTCCTTATTTATCACACTGAGCATGGCTCACATGGTATTAGGGATTTTAACTGGTCATCTCACTTACATCACAAACCTTTAATAGTTAGGGAAATATTAGTGGGCAGTCCCTATTTAGTGAAATGTTATGAAAACCCCCGTGTGAGGGAATCCACTTCCGGGTAATACCTAGGGGAAATATTGAACTATGATTACTCTAATTCCTTCTATATCTAGGATATGTAGGATGCATTCCTAAAGCTCGAGCTCAATGCCTAGTGCTTAACATATCCCATATAAAACCATTCCAAATGTATTTAAATTCCATGGTTTTGATGAACTATTAGGGTGTTTATTCCTGTTATAAAAAAGATATTTAGGACACCTCATAAAGGTTTGATCCCATCCTCGAGATTTGAATCACCTCCCTAGATGGTAGTAAATTCTATAGTTCTTATATATTTGGATACAAAATTATAAACAGCAACCCATTAATGGAAAATGGATGAAGAACCTTAAATACATACAGATAGACTCATTAGGGTAACATGTCCTATATCAAGATTAGTAAGATATTCATGAACATACATTAAATCTATAAGAAGTCCCATATTAGGCAATAATTCCCCTCAAAAATGGATTGATGAGTTATACCTCCCATCCACTTGACTAATGTGAGTTCCTAAGTGTCACCGTGTCTAAATCCCCAATTAATCACCTACCTTTGGAAAGTAGTTCTGTACTCAGTTATGGATAAGGGAACTCATGGGAGTTTCTATGAGAGATTAAAATGGTGAACCCAACATGATGGATTATGCAACACATTTAACCACCCACAATAAATCATTGTACTACCTTATACATCTCTAGGCGAAACAAAACATGGTGAACCTGTTGTGAAAAATTAAACAATGACATCTTTTTCACATGTTATAAGGAAAACATCCATGTAATCATTAGAGCGTATTTTTTTCCTACCAAAGCGTGAGGTCTTTCCATAAAACACATTCTCAAATAATTATTTTTTTCTAAAAGTGTTGTGTTTTTTATCCTAATATATTAAATCAACCACTTTTAAAACATTATTTTGATAATATATGACATTTAATTACATGAACTATAATATTAACAATATTTGAGTTAGTAATTGGTAGGAAATGGTACTAAAAACAGATAATGAAAAAAGGGTATTTTTTCAATAAAGGATTTTTTTATTTTTATTTTGTATTTTTATTTTGAAAATAAATTTTTAAAAAATAAAATTTGGATTAATAAATATGAAATTAATTTTTTAATTACATATTTTACAATTTTCATAAAGTGTATATTTTATATTTTTTGAAATATATTATTTCAATGTCAATAGTGAAAAAACAATTTTTACCGAAATGGGAAATTTTATGACTTTTTCAACATATAAAAAATTATTAAAAATAAAATTAAATTTATAATTAATAAAATATTTATTTAAGGGATAAAATTATTCATTTTAAATATTATTCTAAATATATAAACCTATTATTATTTTTTATAACTTAAGTAACATTTTAGCCCTATTTTAAAAAGGCTTTCAACCTTTTCTTTTAATTGAAAATTTTTTTAGTCAATTTTGTTTTTAGATTTATTTTAAAACCATAGAAAATAATTAATTATTATAAAAATATATATCTCATGTAAAAGAATCACATTGATAATTTTAATATACACATAAATTTTAAGCTTAAAGCATACTTTTTTTAAAAAAATATTTTTATGCATCATGTGTGTTAATTATGAAATAAACTTTTCTGAACATTAGATATTTTATTTACTAAAAGTATATAAATATTTTTAAGAATTATGTTCAAATTATTAAATAATTATATTGTTAATATTTTAATTAAAATTAATTACTATGGTTAAAAACATTAGTTATAATGCTAAAGGTAAAAAAGGGTAAAATGAGTTTTACAAATAAAAAAAGAACAGAAACATTTTTAAAATATATACCCAATTTTTTTGACGATATTTTAATCATCCAAACCCCATATACTATGATATTTTATAATTCTGTGTCTTTTGACCTTTCAAGAGTGTCATACCATTATTGAAATGTAATGTATACTTCTATAATTACCCTTCCCTCCAATTATGAATGGGGATCAATCACGCCACATAATTATTCACTTATACTATAAAATTTAACTTTTAAAAAATACTATTTTTATTATACTATAAATATACCTCATGTTCATAATCCTTTAGTCTCAATTATTTATCATAAAGCCGCCATTTTTAAGGATATATCGAATATAAATATCAAGTTCTCAACATAAATATTTCTTAATCCTTGGTATTTTCTACTCAATAATCCTATTAAAAACATTTTATAGCCACTATAATATAATTAAATAATTATTATTAATATAATAGTAATTTATTATATTAATTTATTAAAAATTATTCAATCCTTTTCATCCACTAAGAAAAATAAAACAAGATGGATCATGTGTACGTACGGATTTCTGCATCCACGAAGCAATGTCATTCATTTTACATCACCTATTTTCAAGGATAGTAATAAGGAAAGATTTGATGAATTAATTATTATTTTTTTCATAATTATAATTCTTAAATTATAATTTTCCATGTACATTACTTCCATCCCATTCATCTATAAATGGAATTGTTAATCATGTGTACATGCAGACTGCCACCTCTACAAGTGATGAATTTAATTTATATTCACCACCCTAAATGGATGGTTATAATAATAAATTTAATGAAGGTAAAATAAATTTATGAAATGTTTAATATTTATTAAAATATATATTAGAAATATCTGAAAGTATTTATTTACTCATTAAATCATTATAACACCCTATCGTTTGGGTTGGTTTTACCACCAACATGAATGATCTTATAATTTTTATGTTAGGAATGGCTAAGAATGGTTTTATAATGGTAATATCATTTAATAATCAATTTTTATTATGTTTTAATAATTTTTGAAAGGTGTTATAGATATTTAATATAATTATTAATATATCACCTTCTGTTCATTAAACATGAAAAAATAGTTTTTCACAATTTTCATATATAAAAATCAAACTTTTATCATTGATGAATGAAAATGAGATATTATTAATCATTGAAAGACCATTATTATTGTATCATGGATAATCTAGGATTTATATAAAAATTTATTAAAAAATAATAATTCATATTTCTATTAAAAACATCTACGAAAAAATAAATCAATGTTTCTAGCACCCGATGATGAAAATATACTATAACATATTGATGTAATTATAATAAATAGTTATAAATTAATTTTATAAGAATAATTATATAAAAAATAAGGTTATATAATTAGTTATTAATTTGGTAATTTTTGTTATATGTATGTTTAGATTATGCTCGGCTAAGAGGGATTAAAGGTTAGCGTGTCTTATCTCTATTTTCTTTTTCTGATACATGTTTTTTATGTACACCTAATTTTGGTTAAATAGTTTTTATATAGTCTATTGGATATATAATATAATGAATAATATTTTTGTCATTGAATTTTATGTTCAACTTAAATCCCTATCTTTCAAGTTCTTTTTATTGAAATGGTTCTTAAGTTTTAAAGGATATTGATTCCTACAATACTTTTTTTCTTTGAGTTATGATATTTATTATTGAACATATTTCTTTCAAGGTTAAGTTATTCCACCATAAAATTATCTATATATTTTATTTTCTCTTCCGGTTTATGGGAAAAGGAATTTAAAACCTAAATATTCTTCTGTGATGAATTTATTTTTTATAAAAGTATGACACTGTTAATAATAATTACCATTCTCTTTAATGGTGATTTTTTCATCAAGGTCAATATTTTATCTTCCCCCAATTTTATCATTTATATTTGGAAACCTAATTATGTTTTATATTATTTTCCCTTTATATTTAAATTCTACTATTTTAAAAATTAATTTTTATTGACACTTTAATGGTGTGTGATTTCATCAAATCTGTTTTAAAATATTTAAAAGGTTTTCTATTCAAGAACGTTTTAAATGTTTTTTTAAAAGTTTAAATTTAAATATTTAAAAATAAATTTTAAAAGTGACCTATTACTTCATCTATGAGTATAATAAAAATGGTTTCTAAAAGTCCTTTTATGATTTCTCTATTCATAAGAGATTTTTTTTATGAATCTTCCTTCAAATGTTTTTAATTGTTTGAAAATTTTATTTTAAATCTAGATAGTTTTTGAAATAAAATTATATAATATATTACTTTTCAAAAGTATGAGTTTTATATTTAAAGGAATTATAGTTTCTTAAAATTGATTTTAAAGGATTTTATTTTATGAAGGAATTATTTAGATTTTCTAAAATAACCTTTATTTTATAAATTATATCTCTAAAACCCATTTTTTATTTTAAATTTTAATCATTAAAATATTTTATCACACACAATGTATTTAATATTAAAACAAATTATAATTTTTCAATAATTTTAAAGAATGTATGTTTCTTCATGTTTTTCAAAGTGATTTTTTAAATAACCTAAAAAGGGTGTTTTCATGTATGTCAATGCCCTTTGAGATTAGATATGTTAAATTGTTGATATGTTTTTATGCCACCATCAATATTATTTATCGATATGTTTTATTGAATATTCTTGGACTTTTATTCATGAAACCCATTTCTTTACCACGGGTTAAAGAATTGATGTTTGAAATGAGGATGTTTACATGTTCCAAGGGATCAAATATGTATCGATGATTATTATTATAAAGGTTTCTATCATTTTAATACCTATAATGAGTTGGTAATTTTTATATCTTATGAGTTTAAAAGGGTACATGAGAGGATTATTCCAAGACAAAGCATAAAAAGGAAGACTATCTCAATGCAAAGGGTACATAGGAATATTATCATACGAAAAATGATACAGGAGATGATTATACCATGAACAAGGGTACATTGGATGATTATCCTAAGGTTGATAAGGTTTAAGGGGTGGTAATACCAAGCCCATGGGTACATGAGTGGTAATTCCAAGGCCAAGAAGGTACACTGGTTGTTCTCCCAAGCCTGATATGTGATGAATTTCTTAGTTGGTAGCCCTGACATATGGTTTCTATTCTTAAATTTATGACACACTCTAATATAATAATCACATGCCTATGTTATTCTCTAGGGATCATGTTTATAATATCATGATTCATTACTTTTTTCCATGGTATTTGTTTCTTCATTTGATATTTCATGTACTTTAATCATGAATTATAGACCAAATTTATTTTACTATATTTTTTTCATAAGATATGTCTCTCCTAATTATGTTTCCACATATGTTTATGATCTAACCCTTGATGGTATTCTATCCTTAATAATCATTCGAGCTCACCCCTTTATTATTTTTCCATTAACTAGGTTATAACAGTGATTATAACCTATAAGGAGTCTATACGGGAGACTAGTTTACTTCAATTATAGATAAATGTTCATAACTATTTTGAAATGAGTTACTTATTTAGTTGATCCTCAAAGACACAAAAAATCCATTATTGTGTTTGTGAGATGATTTACGGGTTTTATTGATTATCATGTGGTAATGTTGTAAAATAAATATAGTTTCATCAAACTTTGTATCAAAGCCATTGTTCAAATACACTGTTTTTAATATCTATCCTGGGAGTATAAGTCTAAGCTGCCTCAGAACACACACCATCTTCTTCCCCTTCACTACAGCCAGAAAAGTACTACATTATAGTAGAAACCAGAGACTCTACTACACCTTCTTATTCTTTATTCTGTAAATACTCTGGTGTATATGATCCTCTAACATATTATTCTTTTTTGTAGATCTAAGTTACCTTCTTCCCATGGTAATATAATTGCACTATACTACCACTGTTCTCATCCATCTTCTTATTCTTCATTATTTAGTGCAATAAGACTATAATGGTTCTCTCTTATTGTTTTTTTAATTCAAATGAACAGAATTGTGAATTATTCTCTATTTTCTTCAAGACACACATATTTAAAAATTGGGTAATGTAGTGTCCGGTCTTTAAAACCCTTCAACACAAGGATTTTTCTTTCTTAAAATAACATTGAAGATTAATCACATTCTCATATTATCAAAAAATAGTATGTTTGATAGTACATGAAGTGGAATTGGATCTACTCCTATTATTCATACATACATTCATCTAGATATTCAAAACTCCTTGACATACACCTATAGATAGGGATCACATTCATTCATCCCTTTAATTATATATAAAACTATCGTGCAGTCCACACTTATTTTTCTCTATAAAATCCACATATTAAAACTTGATAACTATATGATATTTCCTGTAAGTTATCTTTTTCAATCACGGTAGTACCTCCTTGCTACGAGATAAAAACTCTCATAGATTGTAGATTCTTATTTTCTACATTAAAACACTCCTAGAATCAGGATTATCAAAATTTTGATATTTGGTAACATTAGATAACAACTTATATAGAATAATAATATAGATTATTTTACTTTCTAACAATATATTCTTAGAATCCTATATTAACATTATATGTATTTATAAGGTTAAAATGAACCTTATGAAAATTCACAACACTATGAAATTCAACAACCTTAGGTGTTTTTGAACACTATGAAAATCATTAAGTTAGAAGAACCTTACAAGAACATTAACTATAAAAAGAGAATCATAAACCTTAAAAGCTCCATATTCTTTAGGAACCAACATCTATAGATTCATAGTGACAAAATGTTTATTCATTCTGCTAAAATAATATTCTATATGCATGATCTTAAAGATAAACTCAACTCCATTTTCTATATTTTTTCCATTTGATTAATAGAAAGATATAAACAATAGATATTATATCATTTTATGCATGTATGAACTTCATATGATCATCCAATAAATCCAATTTGAATCATAGAAGTATATATTGGGTTATCATCTTCTCTAATGGTGGAACATGGAATGTTAATATTAAACTTGTTATATAAATAATAATATCAAGAAGATAACTGAATACATGTCTTAATTTCAATCCTGATAACTCAAGGCTTATAATGATGAATAGTACTAAATTTTCTTAAGTCCCACATCAAAAATAGATTTTTTTAGATAACTCTTATATATTAAAATACATGGTATATTTCCATGTAAAAATACCATAGCTACCTCCCAATATTGGTGGGTCACCATAGAGCCCTTCATGGTAGTCTCTTGGATCATTATTCATGTACCACTCAAATAGGATCCCTAGATTCACCCTAAAACTCGTGGATGGTTAGATAACCTTTATGATTGTCTAGGTGGACTCTATAGAATAGACTAGCTACTCATGTGCTCAATTCTCTTTGTTTTGGAAAAATAATTTGGTTAATTATTTTAACAATTTATAATGTAATACCAAACACTCAATAACCACTTCTACATTTCTTTTAAACTCTTCTTATTATTTTATTTTAATTAATAATTCATCATCACAATCATAATTGAGTTATATGATTTTTCATTATAATTTTTAATAGGACATTAAATCGTAGACAATCTTTAATTCATTAATAAATTGATTTCAAAGCATTAAAAGGTAATGAATTACTTCCTTTTCATTAGATATAAGGATAATAACTTTAAAAAAATTTAGATAATATTGAAGATTTGTTTTAGGAATATTATTTCATATAAAATAAGTTAAACCTTATTAGGGATACTTCTTCATAATTTTTATATGTTATACAACAAATGGTAAAAGCTACTATTATTTACTCCATATATTTCACCAACATATTGATATATATTCTCTATATTCCTTGACTACCATTGACAATAAATACAATACACACAAAGTGTGATCAACAATATCACCCTTTGTATTTATTTTTAATTACCACCTAAATTATTTTCCAATATATGTATCTCCATTATAAAACTCATTTTTCCCCATTATAATCTATATTTCATTCCATTTTACTCTCCTACCAACCATTTACCAGAAATAAAAAGTCTATGAAAGAGAAGATAATATGCATTTATACTCATTAAATGTGTCATAAAACATTCCAATCTTTGACTATGTGTATTATTCTAGACATAGAAAAATAAATAGGGGTTTATTTTGTGAAAACACTCATCCATTATCAAAAATAATATGATACCAACATAATTAATAATTCCCATGAAATAATTAAACCTGAATTTCATGCACTTAATTTAACACATAGTTTAAAAACATTCAACTAATGTAGTTAGGTTTTGATATCTAGAAAACATCAATGATTCACATTTCATTGATTAATTTCAATTTTATCCTTCTCACTGTTTGAATCTTTTTTTTAATGATGTGAGATTAATAAAAACATTCCCTATTAATGGCACATTATAAAAGAACACTCCTAAAATCTTATATTTATAGGAAGTGGATAGTATGGATGTTTCTTCAATCATTATTCACATATCTATCACCCATGTGTACTCCTCTCATAGCCTTTATAAATGTGGAACTCTTCCATAGGTAAAATCCATGATTTCCCAAATAAATAATAAAAAACAAATTATCAAAATGTCTAGATTTTATGGAATTCCTTATCATCAATAAGGATACTTATTTTATTAAATTCTATTTATAAATTCCATTTATAAATTCAATGAGAGATAAATATATGATGGTTTCTTATTCATGTTTCTATCTATTTTTGGATTATTACACTTCTTCTCATGTTCAAAACCTATTAATATGATTCACCTTAAATTCCTTATATTATCATTATAAATAAAATACTTGAGATTAATGAAATGATGTGGATCTTCTTTGTACTGAATCTGAATATTAAGGTTGAGATGATTTTCTCCAAAAAGACAACCCATTCTTCATGCTTCAACATCTTATTTTTATATCTAAATTTTATTGGGCTATTATAAACCTCTCTACAACCTCATTTTATTAGTTTTATAGAACATTTATTTTCAACAACCATCATGATTAATATATTTTCAATCCCCTTTAATGATTTTTATTATTTTGGATGGATGGTTAAAAAATAGGAGTAATACACTTAGGCTTTATGATATATATTTCCTTTTAAATAAATTCAATCTCTTTGATAGCTTACAATACACGCAAACTTGTGTCTAAATGAACCACAAAATAGTATACCATTATAAAATATCTTTTAAATTGGTGGGTATGAATTGGAAAAAATAAATTATGAAAATTTTCTTGTTTAAATATGTATAAAATAAGTAAAATTTTTATCTATTTATTATAAAAAATAATAAGAAACATTTTAAATAAAAATAAATGGTTTCTAAAAAATGTGTTTTTCTAAAAGGTTGTCTCATCTCACTTTGTGCACATATATTACAGTTAATTATTACCACTTCTAGAAAAAAATACAAATAAACTTCATTTTTTAAACCATCTTTCCATCATTATCTTCTATTAAATTTTTTATAATGTTCTGAAAACATTAATTTTTTTATGAATAGTGAAAAATACTAGGTTTTATTGAAAACTACATTTTTATATAAATAATTTAGATTGTAAATTTTTATTTAAAAAAGTTAACATTTAATTTTATTCAATTATATTAAAATATAAAAAAATTATTTCATCACAATGAAATTCATTTTTATTTTTTATTTTAAAAATTTCTTTACTTATGAGAATTTTCTCCGTGGAAAACCGCTTTTTGCTCCTCTATGGGTTTAATTTAAATTAAATTCTATACTTATCTGAATTGAATTTGGGAATTTTTATTTCATTTTTTTCATAAAAATAATTAATATTTTATAATAATTTCAACTTAAATGTTGTTAATAATCAATTTTAAAAATAGTAAAAATTTATTACTATGGTTAAGGTTAAAACTGGGTTATTGGAGGTTAAACTAAAAGGATAATGGTTAAAATGACCTAGAAACATGTAAAATTTAAATTTTATATACATATTTATTCCTTATATCATCCAGGGTTTAATAATGAGACATGTTTTAGCCTTGATTCATGTCAAAAATGTGGTTTTCACTTTTTCATTTCAGAAATTTTGAAGTGTGTCATCTACCCAACATATAGAAGTCCACCCCATATCCTCTCTCTTCACACTACCAAAGAAATTTGGTTCAAAAAATAAATAAATAAATTTAACCCATACACCCTACACACATCCTATAGCCCTTTTTATCATAAATACAATCTTTGAAGGATTTAGGTTTATTCCTAAATAAAGTTTCTAAATAAGAGGTAAAGTTGCTAACGCTGAGTTTTTGTTTTACTTCCCCCTATAACACCAAAACATATTATGAAAATATAATAAATTAATTTAAAAATTATATCCTATATTAATTTTTTTTAATTTCATAACGTATATCAATCAAATATTCCATCAAATGGTAAATGAAAATGTCGATCATATGTACGGAGGACTACACCTCGCAAAATCGATAAAATTCATTTTCTATCACCACCTATCACAACCAAATATCATGAATGATTTGAAATATTTATATATTATTTCTGATATTATTATACTTATTAATTATAATATCACATTTTTATTATTACCTTCCAATTTGTTGGAAAATAATAACATTGTTCTTATATATGTTCGGACTACTGCATCCACGAAGAAATGTGAAATGTTTTCATTTTATTTTGAAAAAGATGGTAATAAGGATATATTTAATGAATATAAATACAATATTTTATAAAATTATGTTTATAATAATTTAAAAAATTTACCTTTTTTATATTCTATATATTGAAATAATAGAAACAATGTTCATGCATACGTACGACCTACCATCTCTGTGAACGGTGTAACTTATTTTCCCATATCTAAAATTTATGGATTAGTATAAATACTTATATAATGATTATATATTATATTTATATCATATTTAAAATTATTTTTAGGATGTAACCATTATCAAATTAATGGAAGAAAACAACCAACCCAAAATATACATGAAAAACATAGCAATTATCACCTAAAATAAGGATTATAAAAAATACTTGTTAATAGATAGGTGACAAAAATTTATAAAAAAATACAATATGATATAATATATATGAATTTGTTTCTTTGATATATTTATAATGAGTGTATATTTATTATACATGATTTTAAAATAGGTATGAAGGAAATCAGACAATGTGTAAGGATTTCTCATCTCACTTTTACTTCCACGAGACGTATGCCGCAATCACCACTTTATTCATTTGTGAGGTGAATATACTTCCCCTTTTATAAGTTATGTCATGAATCTATTTGTCTAAATTGTATTTAAATGTTCAATTTTATTTTATTTATTTCATGGATCTTATAGTTCAAAAGTTACCAAATTGGTAATGATTTAATTCACAATCTCATCATTATCTAAGATTCTTTATGTTTAATTATACCTTAGGGGAATAGTTTTATATTTCTATCATAAAACCAATTAATTTTTTTATCTTCTAATCCATAAAATTTCCAAGTAAAATTATCATTTTACTATCTTCGGTACTTAAAATGATTGATAAATGTTTTCAAGGAAAATATTACTTTATTTATCTCTTTGGTTGAAAATCCTTTTTTTATTTGCATATTTCGTAAAATAATTTTTAAAATCCCATATAAAATTATCCAATTGAATTATTGAAGAAATTTTGACCCATAATTAACTTTTAATAAATTTTTTTGAAAGGAATCTTCATGAAGTTCTCTAAACGAGATAATTTTTAACCATTTTACAACAGAGTAAAGGGAATGTATTCTAACTTATAAAAATGTATAAAATAACACACTGTCATTACCACTCATTGTTTTGAAAATTATATTATAGGTTTATAATGTTATTTTTTTTAAATCCGAAATATTTTGTAGATTTTTTATTTTTGAAAGTTCTATTCAAATTGAAAATTATATTTTTCTCCAGAATTCTTTTAATTGATTATTAAGGTATTTCAATTCATCTAGTAACAGAACCATCATTCACATATGATCCATTGAGTATATGTTGTAATGTTACCATACTTATTATTTCATTGTATGGTTTATGATCAGTTTTACTGGGGATATGATATTTCGATATCATTCTCCATATTACTCTCGATGTCTTGTGATTATGTTCATTGATTGGAGAAATTATTAGCATTCCATATGATACTTTTTCAATATGAATTTTAACATTATTATTCTTATCAAATTTTATATTAAGAATTAATTAGAATTAGTAAGTGATGGGAGGGGCCTGTTATAGCCCATGGATGCATTGGTAGGTCTCATGAGACAAACGAGCTTGGTTTTTGGACTATGCCTTACCTATTATGTAAGATTTCTTGTCCTAAGTCCTTGATGGTGTGGTTATGATATCTATATTATAAATTCCATAAATATGAGGTTATTTATTGATGATCTATGTGATTATTATATTATTTAGAATATTCATGGTTACGTTTCAATATTATCTGATTATTTATATGGTATTATTTGATCATCATTTATTCTTTCCACGTTATTCTCAATTAGTTGATTGAATGGCATGTGTTTTGTTTATTTACCCTCCCATATTGATTAATACTTATCTATTTATTATATATTTTATTGTATGCATAACCTTATTGAGCATTATAGCTCACCACATTCTTATATTTAATTTTCCCAGGAAGCGAGGGTGTTTTTTATAATTAATATAGAAGGATATGCTAAAGGGAACAAGGCTATACTCAAATAAAATACTGTGTTGAATTTTTTGTTTTCAATTATGATAGTAGATTCAAGTATTTAACTTGTTTACCAATATTAATAAACAATTCAGTACTATGTGATGTGATTCTTTATATTTTATGCCAATTTAATGATGTTGCCACTAAATTTCTGTTATGAGGTTCGAGGTCTTTATAGTTGGTATTAGAGGAATTCTAGTTGAAACCATGGTAACTATATTTAGGAAATCATATGTTATAGAAAATAAAATTCTAACTAAATTTGAGGATAATTCTAAGCATAGGATAAAATCATAATGTTTTATTAAGGCGGCGATTTTGTGCTTTTCCTAGAAATACATCCACATTTGGATACTACAGGTGGATGTGGTTACATAACAATTATACCTAGGGGTACTAACTCTAAAAAGGGTTTATTGGGATTTGACTCGATCATCACTTTGTTCATGATAATAGGCCTTACAAAACATATTATTTGATAATCCTGGGGGTATTCTTAGGATAATTCACATTTTCTTTGTAAACCATTATGAAGGATTTGGAAATATTTTTATGATTTTAAAACATTCCAAAACAAACCATGTATATGGTTTTGAGATTAGCAAGGCATATATTTTTCAATTTATGTTATTCAGTAGTTTTGGGATTTTATATTATGTTTCATAATTTCATTATCTAATCAACATTAATCCATTGTTTATAAATGGTTCCCTGTGGAAGGGATGGTAACTTTATCGATGAGCATACTCCATGAATGGATTATTTCCTAGACATTATAATGAATCATAATTTGCATATTAAGCATGAACCAACTAAATTATAACTATATTGGGGAAGCTGACTCGGGTGATGAGTAATAAACATGCCCATATGGAGTATTCTACTTACCCACAATGCAGTGTAGAAATTTTAGGCAGCTTCATGCATCATCAACCTCCATCATTCAATGGGATAAAAATTCTATTTTTAAATGAGTAATGTATAAGTTCTTTACGAAAGAAATTTCTTGATCTATAATTTAATGAATGTTGGAAGGTTGTCCTGGAATTTTATCATATCTCAGCTGATGAGGATCGATGGTGGTAATTGATTCAAAACACTAAGCATGATAAGGAAATAATGAGTATGGAGTGGAAGGATTTTAAGGTACACTTATTCAAAAATTGTTTTCTATTTAAGAAATGAGCTGATATGGAGATAAAATTCCTATGTATAAGAAAAGGGGAATATAAAATGTCGCTAAGTATAAATCCAAACTTACAAGGTTAGAAAGGAAATTTGTAGACTTTGTACGCAATACAAAGTTAAATATTGATCATCCATTAGATTGGATTAATATAATCCTTCATAGGCCAGTAGACTTCCAGACATTATCATTATATGAGGATATAGTATCAGGTTATATCAAGACATAGAATCAATTATACAATTAATATGAATTCAAAGTGATGTTAGAGAAGAAGAGGATGGCATAGAAAAAAATGGATAAGTGAAAGAAGGGAGATAAGGATTTCCACACATGTGGAAATTTTGTAAAGATATATTATGGTACTTATTATAAGGGAACGACAGTTTTTATGAAGTTTATATAGAAAGTACTTCAGGCCCATGAATTCAAGGGTAAAATAGAAACAACTAATTTTCAATGTTTCAATGATAAAGAGATAAGGAAATATGAAAATTAATTCCCCAAGAGTAAAGGGAATATACCTCAAAATAAGCTAAGAGATCAAGGTCAAGATTGTGATATTAACATATCCATAGTGGAATGATTAAAGTGCTTGTGTATTTGGATTCAAGAATTATATTGTAGAAGTATTTTTTCTAATGGAATCTTGTTTATAAGAATCAAAAAAAATATAAGAATTTTGTAAATCATAGAAGTATATATATCTTCATTTAATATTAAATTAATATTTACGGATACTATTATAGTTTTTTGGTTTTACGTTTGATCAGAAGTTCAATGCCTTAAACATCCCTTTTTAGGCTTTATGTGATGAGATTTTATCATGATTAATGATTTTTTTAGAGTCATTTATGGAAATATAACCCATTGGTTTATTCTATGTTTTAGTAAAACAATTAAAGGATAATTCCTTTAAAAAAATTTACATAAGAATAATGGTATTAATAACCTTTAGAGACAATATCATTATTGATGATAATGTAATAATAGTCAAATAATATTATTTATTTTCCTTAAAAATTAATCCATATAGAAAACCTTTGGGGTTATAAAATGATTTGATGACCAATTTTATGTTATATGATATTAAAACTGTTTTTGGAAATATTATAGGTATTATTTTAATATGGTTCTAGAAAAATGGAAACCCACATATCGGGTGGAAACTTGTTGCATCAAGAATGGTAGTGGGACTTAAACCCATAACTGAAGGCTGACAGGGGTGTAATGCCTACCATTAGCCTATATGATGTCTTAATTATCATGACATTGTTTTTACATAAAATAAATGATAGATAAATAATTATAGAACGTATTAATTTGAACATTGGGTATTACTATTGAGGTTTATATATTAATGTATTATATTTAATAACTCAACCTATCAATTTTGGTTTTAGTAAATATTTATAGAGAGGAAAAAATAGTTGTAATTATTTTTTTCATTTTATGATATATTGAATGTTAATTTTAGTTTCTCAATAAAAAGAAAACCATCTTGGATATTCATTTCTTATAGTAAGAAATGATTAAGAAATTGATCAATGCACAACCAAATGATAAAATTATAAGTATATTTTCTATTTTTCTATCTTATAATATTAAAATAATTTTTAAACTCTAGGAAATGGATCTTGAAACAAAAAGTTTCTATTACCTTTTTATAAAAATAATAATTTTTATTTAACTCTTCATATATTTTTTGATTATTTTTCATTATATTTTCCTTGATCATTCACTTTTTTTTTATTAATGATCTCTATATCTCTCCATAAGTAATTATTATTCTCCTCCGTGTCAATATTTTTACCTCCCACTAATGTATTTATACATGGAAACCAATTAATTTTTTATTCAAGATTGCATTCATGTTTGTCTTTCTCTCTTATCAAGAGAATGTTTTATAAACCCTTATTACGATGTGGATTTGAAACAATTCTATTTTCAAATATCAATACCCTGATTTTTGAGTGAAATTTAAAATATTAAGGTTGAAATTATTAGAGGATAAAATAATTTAACACCATGAGACTTTAATAAATACTTTTACTTTAAAATAAATATTATCTCTTTGATAGCTTCCAATACACGAAACCCCGATTCCTAAAGAACCATAAAATAGTATACAATTATAACACAGATGTTAAATTGGTGGTTATGAATAAGACTAAATAAAATATGAAAATTATTTGGTATAAACATGTATAAAAAAATCAATTGTTATCTATTTTTAAAAAATTATACAATAATAATTATAATGAAATTATAATGTTTTTAGAAAACCGATATTTTTTATAAAATGATCTCATCTCACTTTGTGCACACATGTTAAAATTAATTTTTACAAATTATATAATATTTATTTTATAAAATTAAATTAATTTTTTAAATAATCATTTAAAAATTATTTTAGATTAAATTTTTTGAAATCTTCTAAAAATATTAATTTTTCAACGAGTAGTGAAAATACTCAATTTTATAGAAAAGTTTATTTTTTTTTTAAATTAATTAATAGTTCCATTTTTATTTAAAATAGTATTAAAAATAAATTAGTTCAGTTATATTATACTACAAAAACTATTTCATTATAATCAAATTCATCTTTATTTTTCATATTAAAACTTTCTATTATTGTAAGAATTTTATCTTTGGAAAACCATTTTTTTGTCATGTCTACGATATTAATTATAAATTAAATTATTACACTTCTATGAATTGAATTTTTAAAAATTTATTCCATATTTGTTTTATAAGTTTTTAATATTATATAATTAGGTAAGCATATCTTTTTGTGATAATGAACGGTAAAATAGTAAAACATATTTATCACAGTTATGGTTTAAATGGGTTTACATGGGGTTAAACTAAAAATATAAGGGTTAAAATAACATATAACATGTAAAATATCCTTTTAATATACATATTATTGCCTATATCATCAATTTTTCTTTAATAATCTATTTTGGATCTTTTTTTAAAGTGAAAACATGGGTACCATATTTTCTTTTCAAGAATTCCAAGTGTGTCCTCTCTACCACTTACAAAAGGACACCTGCTCTCTCCCAAATAAGTTGGTTCATCCATGAACAACTAAAACAACTTCTTAAAATCCATTCCTTATACTATATTCCAAGGTTTTATCATAAATCAAATCTTGGATGGATTTAGTTATAAACCAAAAGAGGTTGTCTGAATAAGAGATAAAGTTTCCAACCATGTGTTTTGATTTTACTACATCGTTAAACTCCATCAAATATTCTAAAAATATAATTAAAGAAATACACCATTATATAATATATACTAATATGTTATTATATAAAAATAATAACTAATATAAATATCCTCTTGCATCAAATGGGAAAAGAAATTATCGATTATCTGAATGGTGGACTACGAGATCGCGAACCGATGTAACTTGTTTCCCGTCACCATCTCTTACGAATGGATATAATGATGGATTTGGTATATTTATATGATATATATGACATTAATATACTTATATAATTATAATATCACCTATATATTATTACCTTTCAATATGTTGGAAAATAATAATGTTGCTTGTGCGTATGTGTGGACTTCCACCTCCACGTATCGATGTAAAAAAAATTCATTTTATTTTGAATGGGATTCTAATAAGGATATATTTAAGAAATATAAATGAAATATTGGTAATAATAATGATTATATAATAGTGAAATATTATTTAAATTCTTTATGTTCCATCTTTTGAAAAAATAGATACAGTGTTGATGCTTACGTATGACCTATTGTCTCCAGGAATGGGGTAACTCGTTTTCCCCTATATAAATTTTATCGGATTGTATTAATTATTATATAATAAATATATATGATATTAATATAATTTTTAACATTCTGGAGATGATTTAATAAAGATAAAAGATAAAGGGAAGAAACTACCAAATAAATAAATACATGAAAACGGAGCAATTATAACCCAAATTAGTGGCTTTAACAAGTAATTATTAATAAAAATGTGATAAAAAGTAATAATAAGTTAATATAATGTATCATTTATATGATTTTGGTTCTTTTATATATGTATAACAAATTTTATTTATCATATATCAGCTACAAAGATGTATGAAAGAAATCGGACCTAAGGTAATGGTTTCTTGTCTCACTTTTACTTCAGTGAGACATATGTCATATTCACCACTTATTTGTTTTGTGTGGTTTATATAATAACCATTTTATATATTATATCATGAATTTATTTTTGTTCAGGGTATTTAATGGTTATATTTGATGTTATTTTTTTATTTGGATTACGGTTCCAAATATACAAAAGTGGTAATGGTTTACTTCACAATCTTATCATTATTGGGGATTTTTTGTGTTTAAGTCTCCAATAGTGTAATAGTGTGATATTTCTATCCTAAACCAAGAATTTTTTCTCTTACTCTAGCTATTCGTTAAATTTTCAGGCAATAGTACTATTTTCCTCTCTTTTGTACATTAAATTACTGAGAAAATGTTTTTAATAAAAGATGAATTTATTTCACTCTTAGATCGAAAATACTTTTCTTCTACATCCATGTTTTTTAAAATTATTTCCAAAAATATTTTTAACATTATAAAAATGATAAATTAATTTCATTTTTAACCATTTTCTACTTTATATGAATTTTTTTAAGGAATCTTCTTGTAGTTTTCTGAATGTTGTACTTTTTAACCATATAACCACATTGTGAATGAAATGTTTTTTTAAACTTACATGGAATGTATGTAATTACACACAATCATAACCATTCAATATTTTTAGGTTTCATTTAAAATTGATTAATTTTATTATAAATTAATTTGTCTTCCTATTTTTTAAAATGTTTAATTTTTAAATATGATTTTGAAATTGAACTGTATATTTTTCTCAAGAATGTTTTTAATGGATTTTTTTTCATATTTTTATTCATCATTAACAAAAACACTAATTTACTTATAATAAATTAAATAAATGTCGTAATGATACCATCTTTATTATTCCTCTAGATATTTTATGATCATTTTGACTATGGATGTACTATTTTGATACCATTCCCCATATTACTTAAGATAGTTTATGATAATATTTATTGAGTGAGGAAATTATTAAAATTTTGTAGGCTAGTTTTTTAATACAAATTTTTACAAGATTATGTTTCTCCCCTTTCATATGAGAAATTAATTATACATATTAGGTTTCTTGAGACAAAATAGATTCGGTTTTTGTCTGATACCTTAACAATTTATGTAATTTATCTTGTCACTAAGACTGGATGATATGGTTATGATGTATAGAATTATGCATTCCCTCTTTATGAGATTAGTTATTGATTTTCTATGTGATTACTAAATTAAAGAGAATACAAATGGTTTTATTTTAGGCTAATGAGATTATTTATATGGAATTATTTGATCATCATTTATTACTTCCATATTATTCTCAAGTAACTGATCCAATGTCATGTGTTTCAGTTATTTTTATTTTAATATTGATTATTATTTTTTTCTCAGGATAGATTCCGTTATACGTATACCTTTACTGAGAATTAGAGCTCATCCCTTTCTTATGTTTCCTTTCTCTAGGATTTCAAGAATTGTTTTATGATTGATATGTATGGATATTCTGAATGGAGTATTTATTTTCTAAAAGAAAATATTGTGTTTTATTTTGAGTTTTAAATTATAATATGAGATTAAGGTATGTATCTATTTTAACAACACTAATAAAATATTTTATCCTTTGGGATTTGATTCCATTTATCTTTTTCTAATGTTATAAATTTTTCACTAACTTTGGGATACATGGTTTGGGTTCTTTATAATTGGAATCATTCCCATCCTTGTTTCATCTCCTATTCAATTCTTCTTTTCCAATCATTTTTTTTATTTACTGACAGCCTCTCTGGAAAATCATGATTTTCATGTGTTACATCCTCCTTCCCTTTATAACAACATGTTTCTTATGCCTATTTCATTTTTATTACATTCTCTAAATGTATAGGACAAGTAAATAAACATTATTTTGATACATTGGATTTCTTTGGAGTATACAATGGATTATTTTGAGTTTTATTTACTAAATCGTTCCTAATTTGAATTTTATGGATAAATTTTTCATTATTCTCTTGATTGTATCGACTTACACATACATCTGTTTATTTTTTTTCTTATGTCCATGGTGTGTTACTAATTTCCATAACATAATAAGCCCAAATTATTTGATGTAGAACTCTTCTTTTACTTCATCAACTTATTTAAGATAATGTTTATCTATTTTTTATTTCCCAAGGATGAATTATCCTTATTTTTAATCTTCATACGAGTACTTTGTTTTGTAGAAGAAAAACCAAATATTTTGTAAATATGTTTAATATTGAATTCATAAAACACTGAGTCTCTACAAAAAACCTTTTTGTTATAACCTATCTATTAAACATAATTTTACCACATTTATGATTTGAATTTCAAAAAATTGACATACACAATTGTGTTCAGTAAGATATTTAAAGCCTGATAAGATTGAAATATATTTTTTTAATAGTAACATAACCTTATAAATAGTAATATGACACTTATGAATAGAAACCACACCCGTGAAGGTATAAATAAAATTAAGACACATTATAAATAAAATAGAATATTTTAGAAATTAATAATTATGTGTTGGTATTTTTGTGAGTAATAAATATTTAATTACAATTTTATATTAATATATTAATTTAAAAGAAATTATTTTCATAAAATGTATTCCAAAATAAATATATTTTTTTCCTATAAATTTAATATAATTTAATAAGACCATTGTTATTTTTTGAAAGTATTATCAAATCAGTTTTAAATTTAAATCTGTATTTTTTAAGTAATTAATGATTTTATTTACAAATTAAAATTTTCATATTTAGAAACATATTTTGATAAATTTGAGTCTATTTTTAAAATATAAATATCCAAAAATGGTTAGGGTGAGTTTTTGGGTTTTTTCTAAAAAACATGATTTTTTTATGAATAGTGAAATATGAAACTTTACCGTATATATATACATTATGAGTTAAATACACTATTTATAACATCGTAGTTAATGTAAGAACCCTTAGTTTGAAATCACAAGTTCATATTAATATTTTTTGTAATGTAATAATCACTATTTCTTGTCTTATGAAAAAATAATAACTAATTATTAAAATATTAAGAAAACCCTCCTCTCCTCCACTATAAAAACCCACTTACACTCCCCTCTTATATACACTTTTCTCAAGCCTTGTTCCTTGTCTAAATTATGCTAAAATATCTCCCCCACCAATCTTCTACCCCTCTTCAATCATCCCTTGGTCTCATAAAAGACCAAAACCTGTACCCTAAAGAGGCTCTCAATGAATATTAATTCAAGAGGTAAATCCCTCTTTTCATTTCTTTTATTTCAAGTTCTTTTATTTTTTTTCTTTCCTCACCTACTTTCATCCAAATGTCATTATGAACAATTACCATACATATACTTGAATATTTTTATGATAAATGAATAATTCTTCATCATCCCTCCTTTCCCCTTCTTTTATACTAGAAATGAAAACACCTTCTAAGATGTGTTAATTTATCTCATTCAAGGACGATGGGGTTTTAATTTCTATTTTTTTCTTCAATTCTGGTCATGAAACATTTTTTTTGGTTGAACCAGATTATAATATATGTATTATATCTTATTTAAGGTTCTTTTTTCCTTGTGTATAGATGATATTTATTTATAAATCAAAATGGGTTTGTTCTGATAAAAAAACCTCCAATTAACCCAAACAATTGTAATTAATGTTTTATATAATGATTCATTTTAACTCCCAATAACCAAACAAATTTTATAACCATTTACTATTCTAGTTGTTCACTAATAAATAATAATTTATATTCTGGAAAACCATTCTAATTCAACATGTTTATCCATGAATGAGTATAAGTATACAGATAATGAAGACCACAGAAGAAAACTCTCCCAAAAAAATAAATTAAATCTCTTAACCCATCAAAAGGACATGAATTAACCTAATAAGTTTATAATAAATCAATTACATGTATAAAATTTTCTAGAATAATTAATTTATGAACCTAAATTTGATTATTCAGGTCATTAAGGTCGATTGAGGAACACTATTGGATTTAAGTTAAAGGTTTTCTACCCAAACCTCAAATTTCATTCGGGTTACTCTTATTCTCTACATACCTTCATTTAATACTTATTTATTCATATTTACTCAAAATAAATTATTTTTAAATGTTCTATATATGTGTGCCAACCAAAATCCTTTGTTAATTTATGGGGATTTTTATGTTTTTAAAAGGATATTTCAAAAATTCTACCCAAAATACAAGCCTGATTCAATGTAATTTCTCGAATTCTTACCTATTTTCAAGGGAACACTATAATCTATTTTTGGAAAAAAAAATATTTCCAAAATCAATCATTTTATTATAAAATTTTTATCTTAATTAACTTTTGGTTATTTAAAAATATTTTTCCAAAAGAAATCTTCTTTTTAAATTAAACAAGTTTTCAGCTCAAGAATTACTCTATGATTTTATAAGAGTATCTTTCTCTATTTCGACACTCTTGTTGATTATTATTTATAAATGGGGTTAATGTTTTATTATATCTACCACCATATTTTATTTAATTATATTTTATTATTCTTAAGGTGTATATTCTTTCTTAAAAACATTCACCAATTTACTCTGAGCGGTTAGTGTTTATACTTATTGTCTAGGGGAATCTATTTACATTTCATATGATATTTTCAAAATGAGTGTATATGTTATTTATTTTTATCCCCATTCATATGAGGACTTCATTTGACTTGTTAAGATTCATTAGAGGCCCTCTATAGCCCATCGGTTCATCCGTATGTCTCCTGAGACACACTAGGTCTTTAATGAGGCCTTGACAAAATGGTTATTTTCGTCTTAAAATGAGGCGGTCATGGTATGGTTATGATGTCCCACATTATAAATTACCCCATTATAAAACTAGTAATTGGTAGTTCATGTGGCTATTCTAATAGTATAATACCCATGATTATGTTTTATTATGGCATTATTTATTCAACTCTTATTCCCGCCATGTTATGTTAATGTTATTTTTAAAGGAATGTGTTTTTAGTTATTCAAAATGGGTGCTATTTATGTTTGTGATATCTTTCACTATATTTATTACCCTTATTGATCATTTGAGAACACCCCTTTTATATGATTTATTTCTCTTAGGATGTGAATAAGTATTTTATGAATGAACTATCATGATAACATAAGATATATGTATTTTTTGAAAATAATTTCTATGTTGTTTTCCATTTCAAGATGTAATGTTTAACTTTTGTATGTATTTGATTTCCAAAGATACTAAACTAGTCAGTCTTCTGGATGCGTATTCCTTGTTATATACCAATGTAATAAAATAAGGCACTGGCTCCGGGAAACTGTGATCGGGTCCTTACAGTTGGTATCAGAGAAATTTAGTAGAAAATGCGAAAACTAAATTTAGAAAATGTAAATTAGAGAAAAAAACTCTAAGATGGTCTTTTAGGGTAAGTATTCAATAATATCCTTGAATTTTGGTAAGTAATAGATTATTTATATTTTTCTAGAAAATACATCCATGTTTGGATACTACAAGTGGACATGGTTCTCGAACAGATGTACCTAGGAGTGAAAACTTCGACAAAGAGTTTATGGCTTGACCGAAGGTATCCTGGTACATGATAATGTGCCTTAATGGGAACATGGTTCAACACTCCTAGAGGATATGCTTATGAAAATACCCATTTTCTCTATAATCCATTGTGAAGTATTTAAATGTAAAATTTTCCTCAAAGAAACCATGTTTATGATATCTTCCATAATATTTCTTACGCATACTAAGTGTTTGAACTCACCCCTTTCTTATGTTTTATTTTTCCTAGGATGGGAATAATTTTTTTATGAATGAACTACATGTATAACCTAGGATATAAAGATGTTTTAAAATGAATTTATATTTTTTTATTTCAGGTTATAATGTTGAACTTATATATGTATCTTGTTTATGAAGCTAATAAATCACTCACTCCTCCAGGATGCATATTCCTTGTTTATATGTCAATGTACCAGCTCTGGGTAACTGCGTTCAGGTCCTTACAGTTGGTATCATGGGAAGATTAACAGAAAACATAAAATCTAGATTTAAAAAAAGTAAATTATAGAACCAAACTCAAAGATATTCTTTGAGGATAAGTAAACAATAATATCCAAGAATTTTGTTAAGGAATATATTATGTGTATTTTTTTAGAAAATACATCCCTTTATGGATACTAAAACTGGATATGGTTCTCGCACAGATGTACCTAGGAGTGAAAACTCTAACAAGGAGTTTTAGGCTTGACCGGGGGTATCCTGATACATGACAACATTTCTTACTACGCACCTGGTTTGACACTCCCTGGAGATATGCTAATGATAATTAAAATTTTCTTTATAATCCATTTTGAAGGATTAAAATGTAAATTTTTCCTCAAAGAAACCAATTTTATGATAATGTGATTAACCATGTATATTATTTCAATTTATGCTAAGAATTTTTCTAAGTTTAGATTATACATTATGATTCATAACATAATATTGTGTATTCCATATTTTATAAATGACGCCTAGTGGAAGTAATGGAAACCACATAAATGCACAAATCCCATGTAGGGATTTCCCTCCTATACAAGATAATGATGTTGGCTCTGGAGCTACGAATGGTACTGAGAAACTTATAACCATACTATGACAACTGAATCAGGTTCTGAATAATAACCTTACCCACATGGATCATCCTGATCCACAATGTGGAGGAGTTATGTTAGATCGCTCTATGTGGTAACAATCTCCATCATACAATGAGACTACAAACCCATTTGTAAATGAGCGGTGGATAAGATCTATAGAGAAGATATTTCTCTCTTCAAGATGTAACAAAAAAGGGAAGGTTGTTATAGAAATTTATCATTTATCACGAGAGGTGGATCAGCGGTGCTTAATAATCAAAACACAAAGGAGGATGAAGAAATGGAAGAGATGCAATGGAAGGATTTTAAGGAAATTTTCCTAGAAAAATACTCACTTCATGAAAAACGAGCAGATATGGAAAGAATGTTTCTAAATCTAAATCAAAAACGAGTATAAGAATGTTGAAATGTATGATGATATCTTCATAAGGACAGTAAGGCATGCCTCAGAAAACAAATGTAATCTAATGAGTATGATTGATTCATTTTTTGATGGTTTAAAAACATCCCTCTAAAGGGAAATAGTCTCCTAGAATTTATCATCATATGAATATGTAGTCTCATGTACTATCAAGACAAAAAATAATAATTTTATAAGTCATATGACTTTAAAAGAAAGCATGAGAAGAATAGTGATGCAGAAAAATCTGGAAAATGAAATTAGGAAATGGGGAATAAGGGAAGAGTTGACCATCCACCCTTTTAGTAATGGAGGATAGAAACACACTAAAACTGGCCTAAAGGGAATGGGAGTAGGTTACAAGTGTGGAGAAAAATTCCACCAATCTCATGAATGAAATGGGAAGAAATATACAACCAATGATCAATGATATAGTTGTAACGATATGGGACATTACTCAAATGAATGTTCTAAGAGTTAGGGAAACATTCCCCAAAGAAGACCAAGGGAGAAAGTACAAGCTTATGTGGTCACAACTACTGAGGTTGAAGTTTCTAATAATGTGGTGATGGGTACTTTAATTGTTTCCTCAAACTTATCTAATGGTTTATTTGATTCTGGGTAATTTAATTTTTCTATATCTTCCTAGTTTTCCATGAAAATTAGACAAGTACAATTTGATTTAATAAAGGAGTTTTCAGTCAAAACTCTTATGGGATGTTTCATTGAAACAAATATGTGTCAAAAACCCCCATAATGACACATAAACATGCTTTATTTTCTAACCTTAACATCATATCCATGATAGAATTTGATAAAATCATTCATATGAGTTGGCTTTCATGTTATGATAAAAATATATATTGTAAGAATAAAGAAGTTGTGATTTTTGATAACGGGGCTCAATCCCTTATCTTTAGAGAAGAAACCTACCCACCTGATTCTTATCTAGATCCACCCATAGTATATCTACTAAATTCAATTATTGAGGAAGAAGGGAATGAAATAACTATGGGTGAGGAAATGAATGTTCAAATATAGGATTTACCAATTTTTAAATAATATGTTGAAGTGCTTCTATAGGATTTACTTGGACATCCTCTAGAGAGGAAAATTGAGTTTTCCATTGACTTAATTCCTAGTTCAATGCCCATATCGATGTCCCCTTAAAGAATGGATACTATGGAATTAGTGTAATTGAAGAAACAACTATAGGAACTGAGTGATAAAGTATTTATTTTCTCTAGTGTTTCTCTATGGGGAGCCCCTATCCTTTTCATTAAGAAGAAAGATGGGTCTATGAGATTGTGCATTGACAATAGTTAGATCAATGTTATAATAATAAATAACAAGTATCCCATACCTCACATTAATGATTTATTTGATCAACATCATGGAGCCCACTATTTTTTGAAGATTGACCTTCAAACTGGATATCATCAGTTGTAAGTAAGTAAGGAAGACATTCCAAACAAAACATTTTGAACCAGGTATGGGAATTATGAGTTTACAGTAATGCCTTTTGGACTTACTAATGCACCCATTATTTTCATAGATCTAATTAACAGATTTTTCAAGGAATATCTTGATGACCTTGTGATAGTATTTATTAATGATATCTTGGTATACTCCAAATACTACAAAGATCATGAAAATCACTTGATCACTATTTTGGAGACTCTTAGAAGAAATGAATTGTATGGGAAGTTTATCAAGTGTGAATTTTGGCTTCAATCGTTTTCCTTTCATGGCCACATTATCCCTAAGGATGGAATATCTATTTATCCTGTGAAGACAATGTCTGGGAAAGAATGGCATACTCCAATGAACATAATGGAGGTACATAGTTTTATTTGTTTATCAGGTTATTATCGGCATTTCAATTAAAATATCTCCCATTTATCCAACCCAATGACCAACCTTACATGTAAAGGTTTGAAGTTCATATGGAAAAAGTGATGTGAGGAATTTTTTGATGAATTGAAAAGGAGAATAGTGAATGCCCTGATCCTAACTCTACCATCTAGGAATGGTGGATTTGTGATCTATAGTGATGCATCAAAGAAAGGACATGGTTGTGTCCTCATGAATAATGATAGAGTTATTGCCTTTTCATCTTGGAAGTTAAAAATTCATATACAAAACTATCCTACTCATGATCATGAGTTAGAAGCTGTAATATTTTCTTAGAAGATATGGAGACATTATCTCTATGGTGAATGATGTGAGATATATATGGATCATAAGAGCTTGAAATATATATTCTCACAGAATGAACTCAACATGAGACATATTATATGGATTTAACTACTCATGTATTATGATTGTTCCATACACTACCTCCAGTAAAGGAAAATTATGTAGATGAAGCATTGAATAGGAAGGATCATGGATTCTTAAACCAAATGTGTATTGAAAGGTATCTTGTGTTTATTGATCTAGTAAATATGGATATCAGAATTATCAAAGAAGGTGAAACATCCCTAATTTTTCATTTTGTTGCCCAAAAAAACTGTTGGAAAGTACTAAAACTTCTCAGCCTGATGATGAGAATCATCAAAAGGAAATTAATGGTGTGAAAGATGGGACATTAGGTGACTTCGTGTGTGAATATATAATTCTAAAATTTGGGAAAAGGCATTGTGTTTGAGCTATACCAGAGCTAAAAAGGGAGTTATTCGATGATTCATATAGTTGGAATTTCTCTATACATCCTAGTACTGATAAGATGTATAGAGATTTGAAGGGACATTTCTGGAGGGACAACATGAAGCGAGAAATTGCTTATTTTGTATCACGATGTCTTGTCTATCAGAATTTGAAGGCTGAAAGACAACATCCAAGAGGAGTCATGAAACCTATAACTATTACAACATGTAAATGGGATGACATCTCATTTGAAATTTCTATTCAGATTCGGACGTTTGAGAGGGTATGGCCTTACCATCGTTTTCAGGCCCATGCATTCATGCGCAGGATAGCTTTCTGAGCAGTAATGAATAGGTGGAAGCCAGTCTTCATGGTTATATTGCTGGGTTGGAGCCTTTATTTGTAGTTTTGAATGATTTTTTTGTCCTTGATCTATCTTTGGACGTTTGGTTGTTGTTTATTTCGTGATGTCATGTTGGGTTCCCCTCAACCCTTATAGAGGGGTTTATGATAATAAAAATAATAATAATTTTCAATCAGTAAATGAGATGACATCAAAATGGATTTGTTTAATGGATTACCAAAATCTACATGGAAGAGTGATGTGATATAGTTAATTTTTTTATCAACTTTTGAAATTTGTACATTTTTTCACTATAAGGATGATTTTCAACTAGAGCGCCTAAACTGACTTTATATCAATGAAGTTGTGAGACTTCATGGGGAACCTATCTAAATTATGTCTGATCATGGTCTATGATTTACATTCAAATTCTAGAAAAGACTTTAGAAATCTTTAGATACTGAGATTCTTTTTATTACTTCTCACCACCCAAAAACTAACGGGTAACCAGAAAGGACAATCCAAATCTTAGAGGACATGTTGGGATCTTTTTCACATGACTTTCAAGGTATGTGGGTTAAATATTTACCTCTAGTGTAGTTTTTATAAAATAATTTTTTCCATTCAAGTATTCAAATGGAACCATATGAAGCATTGTATGGAAAGAGATGTCATACACCAACTTGTTGTGATGAAGTTGGAGAAAGGAGCCTCGTGGGCCCAATGCTTGTGGGGGAAATAACAAAAAAGGTAAAGACTATTAAAACACATATCAAAATAGTTTAAAGTGGGAAAAGGATCTATAATAATAATAGAAGGAAGGATTTTGAATTTCAAGTGAGAGATCATGTTTTCTTAAATGTATCTCCATGGAAGGGAACTATATGATTTGGGAAGAAATGGAATATAAGCCCAAGGTAAATTCGGCATTTTGAAATCCTATAGGGAATTGGAGTTGCTGCATATTGATTTCCTATGCCTCCTAGATTATCTAAAGTACACAATGTGTTCTATGTCTCATTATTGAGGAAGTACATATCAGACCTAACACATTTCCTCAATTATTATGGAATAAAATTAGAACCTAATTGGTCAAAACGTGAAGAACCTGTCCAGATTATGTACACTAAAGAAAAATAGTTGAGGAATTAAACAACTTGACTGGTAAATATACTTTGGAAAAATCATAAAATCAAACAGACAATATGGGAGCCTGAGGAGCTATGATGAAGACCTACACAAATATTTATATGTGGTGTCATTCTGTGAATTTTGAGGATAAAATTTTTTGTAAGGAGGGGAGAATATAACACCCCAATATTTTGAATATTAATTAAATATTTAATTCATGAAACACTGAGTCTTTAAAATACACCTCTTTGTTATAACCTAGCCGGTAAACTTAGTTTTACCACCTCTCTAATTTGAATTTTTAAAAACCGACATACACAGTTGCATTCAGTAAGATATTTAGAGTCTGATAAGACCAACTTACATTTTTTGTGAATAGTAACGTACCCTTATGAATTTTAATATGACCCTTATGAATATTAACCACACCCATGAAGGTATAAATACAATTTAGAAACTTTATAAATGAAATAGATTATTTTCGAAATTAATAATTATGTGTTGGTATTTTTGTGAGTAATAAATATTTAATTATAATATTGAAGTCATAAATTGATTTAAACAAAAGTTTTGTTTCATAAAATGTATTCCTAAATAAATATTTTTTTGTCCTATAATTTTACAATAATTTAATAATACCTCAGTTTACGTTTTAAAGTATTATGAATTAAATTTTAAATATATATCTATATTTTTCAAGTAAATAATGGTTTTATTTAAAAATTAAATTTCTCTTAATTAGAAAATTATTTTTATAAAATGGAGTCCATTTTAAATTTTACTAGCCAAAAAATGGTTAGTTTTAATTTATGGGATTTTTTTAAAATACATGATTTTTCTATGAATAGTTAAATACAGTAGTTTATCGTACATATATATTGTGAGTTAAATTCACTATTCATTGCATAATCATTGATTTAAGAACCCTTAGTTATAACTCACATGCACTTATTACTATTTTGGTCTTGGAATCATCACTATTTCATTTATTATGGAAAAATAATATTTAATGATTAAAATATTAATAAAACCAGTCTCTCCTCCATTATAAAAACCACTCACACTCCCCTCTTCTCCTCACTCCTCATAAGCCTTGTGACTTGTATAAATTATGATAAAGTATCCCCTCCCAAGATTATCCCCCACTTCTATCACCCCTTGGTCTCATAAAAATAAAAAAACTCTTCCCTAAAGAGGAACTCAAGGAATATTACTTCAAGAGGAAAATTTCTCATTTCATTTATTTTGTTTCATGTTTTTTTATTTACTTTTATTTACTAACCTCATTTCATCCAAATATTCTGATTACTATTGAACCATAAATGTTATGGAATGATGTTATGATAAATTAATAATTCCTCATCGTATCTCCTTTCCCCTTCTTTTATACTAGAAATGAAAACACCATCTGAGATGTATTAATTTATCACATTCAAGAACAAAGGGTTTTCAATTTCTATTTCCATCATTAATTCTGGTCATAAAGCTATTTTTAGAGTTTAACTGAACTATAATATATGTATTATAACTTAATTATAGTTTTGTAATATTTTTAACAAATTATATTAATTTATAAATTAAAATGAGTTTGTTGTGATCAAAAACCACCAAATTACCCAAATAATTTTCATTAAAGTTTTAAATAATGATTCATTATCACTCCCAATAACTGAATGAATTTTATAACCAAGTAATATTCTGGTTGTTCACTAATAAAATAAATCTTCTATTCAGTACAAAAATTCTCATTCTACATGTTTATACGTACATGAGTATTAGTAACCCAATCATGAAAACAAAGGAAGAAACCTCTCCCAATCGAAAAAAAATTGAATCTCTTAACCCATAAAAAGGCCATGAATGAACCTAATACATTTATAAAAATCAATTAAATTTATTGGAGGTTCTGGAATAATTAATTTTTGAACCAAAATTTGATTATTCAGGTCATTAAGATCAACTAAATAACACCTTCATACTTATGGTAAGGGTTTTCTACCCAATCATCCATTTTCATTTGGGTTACACTTATTCTCTAAATACATCAATTAAATTTTTATTTATTAATATTTACTCTACATAAATTCTATGTGAATGTTAAATATTTGTGTACCAACCATAATCCTACTTTCATTTATGGGGAGTTATATGTTTTTAAAAGTGTCCAAAAATGCTTCCCAAAATAGAAGCCCGATTCAAGGGAATTTCTCAAATTATTACCTATTTTCAAGGGCACTCTATAATATGTTTTTTGAAAATTTATCATTCTAAATAAATTTATTGTATTATTAAAATAATATATTACTTCACTTCTTGTGTTTTACTATGATTTTTCCAAAAGTACTGATCTTTTCAATGTAAAAAAGTATTTATCTCAAAAATTACTAAATGGTTTCATACGAGTATCTTCATCTCTTTCAATACTATTATTGATTATTATGTTTAAATGTGGATAATTTTTCATGATATCATCTACCATTTTTTATTGAATGGTTTATGATTTATTTTATGTTGTTTATTCTTTCTTAATAACAGTCACAAATTTACTCAGAATGGTTAGTGTTTATGCTTAATTTTCGGGGGAAGTTATTTACATTTAATATGTTAGTTTCAATATGAATGTATATCTTTTTTATGTTTATCCTAGTTCATATGAGGAATGAATTGGATAGATTAAGTGTTGTTTGGGTTCTACTATAGCTCATCGATGCTTCGTTAGGTCTCATGAGACACACTAGGTTTTGGCATGAGACCTTAACAAAATGGTTATTTATGGTCTTGGAATGAGGCCATGACAGTATGGTTATGATGTCCTAAATTATTCATTCCATCATTTTGAAACTATTAATTGAGATTTTATGCAGTTATTTGACAATTATAATACCCATGATTATGTTTTATTATAGAATTCATTATTCAGCTCTTATTTCCACCATATTATGTTCATGTTTTTTTAAAGGCACGTGTTCTTAGTTATTCACCAAGCCTAGTGTTTATGTTTATGATATATTCTACTCTATTTATTACACTTACTGATAATTTCAGCTCACCCTTTTCATATGTTTTATTTTTTCCAGTATGTGAAGAGGTATTTTATGAATGAACAGCAGGGATAACATTAGAGATATAGATGTTTTCAAAGGAATTTCTATGTTGTTTCTCATTTCATGTTGTAATGTTGAACTTATGTATGTATATTGTTATGAAATATAATAAACTACATGGTGATTTTGGATGAATATTCCTTGTTAATATGAAAATTTAAAAAAATAATGCACTGGCTCTGGGCAACTGGGGTCAGGTCCTTACAACAACCCTCTTTATCTTTCATCCCAAGGATGTATCTTATTTATTCAGAAAAATTTATAGTCTTCTCTTACCATTTTCTATTCATAAATTCTGAGATAATAATTCACCATATTTATGACCAAAACACTTGAAAAAATTAAATATATATATCACCATTTTTTCGTGTTTCATTGAGTTAGATAGATAATTCATAATCTGTGATTGTTCCCTATTATCAAGATTTATCCCCATTAAAATAAGCTTACATTGAACTTTTAAATTTTATGGATTGTAGAAAAAAATATATTTAATTGTGAAAAAAAATTATTATAACCCCCAAAATAACCCACAAATATTAATCTCCAATTGGGAACAACATGTTGTCCAAATTTTCCATATTATAGGGTATGTTGTTTTGGGGATTTATCTTCAGCGGTTTGTGCTTATTTTAGGGAACTAGTCCTCAAATAGATTCTTATATCCACAATTTAGATATTGGTATAACAATCATCATTTATCCTCAATAATTTTTTGTTCAACATTTAACTTGAATTCTACATTATTTATAGAAATGAATTTAGCATGAGATATTCAATTAGAAATATTTTGTAGCTCTTCTGGTGAAATTTATAGGGATGGGTCATGAGAGGAACCTAATTTCTTCCTACAACATAGTAAATTATTTTATGTGTAAAACTCCTCCTCTAGATAAGGTGTGATATTATGAAGTCCTTTATTAGCTTTATGTAAAGACTTTCATTTTAAAATTTCAAAATATGTTAACTTGATCAAAAACTCAAGGAAATTTATATTTATTTTGTTATTTATATCTTAAATAAGATTTAAAATTCCTCCACATACATTATTTATTTAGATAAATTATTCATCATTAATTTGGATTTTTTTCTTAAAAAAATGATTCAATATCCTTAATCTTCTTATTTTTAACCTCCAGTTGTGCATTCCTATCATCATTGATGATTATCCACTTTTCTTCAAGTGTATGGATCTTCTATTAGAATTATTTTTTAACTTATATTTTTCATGAATTTTATTAATACATTATTATAACATTTTAGATAATATTTAATCAATTATAAAATTTGAATCCTCTTTAGGTTAAATTTTTTTGGAGAGTTTTATACAAGATAGAATCATATTTTCGAAAGACTTCTCTAATTGCTCCAGCTCCAACACAAGTTGAGTGATCTATATATACATAATTTAAAAAAATACATAGATCAAGGATACTAATTTTATATGAAAAAATGTATTATATCCTTTAATTCATCAATTTTTATATTTGTTTACATATCATCACTCCCACATATGCTTGGTTCTTCTTGTATTTAGTTTTGACATTAATTAACAAATTCCTCATCATCAACTAAATGTATAGAATCCTTATAGGTGATAATACTCTCTATTTTATTCAGGGTAGATTATACCACCTGGAATTATCATTTTATGATATATTTTTCTTTTTATAATTATAACACGGAGGTACTAAAACTTCATCTTTTAGGTCATAGAGGGATTCATTCTTTGATTTATTCTTTTAGTTCTTTTTCTTATTCATCATAGTTTTAGTGGGGTATAATTACAATCTAAAATAGATAGATCCTAACCATAACTAATCATAGCTCTAAATTCACGAATAGGGATTCAAATAATTAAAATATAAAATCTCCAAATATGAGAAACTTATTAGATTTTCAGCTAACTTTGATGGGAATTATAGGATAACTTTAGGATATAATTAAAAACTCATATGGGGTGACTTATTATTGGTGATGTTTTTATCAAATTTAAATATTTTTATCCCTTTATTTTACTGCTACAGTTGTTAATGTGAATGTACCTCACATTATATCTTCTCATTTTTTTATTTTCATACAAAAAAATTCAATAAATACACATAAGGAATACATGGGATTTAAAAGGATAACCTTTAAATAATAAAGGCTAATTCTTGGTGAAAACGAGAAAAACCTATGATCACATAATCAACTAGTAATAAACCTTAGAACTTAAAATGGTAGTTTATATCTTTGAACTTGAGTCTCACTTTAGTTCCTTGACACTACATAAGCTTCTCACTAGGTATTTATACTAATATCTCAATAGTTATATAATAATAATTTGGTATAACATTTCTTTTACTAATATAGTCTTTTACTAGTCTCTGATATTCTACTTGTGTATTCCTCTTCCTCTTCACATATTTATAAAGTATATTGAAAGAATATCTGTATTTTTATATGTCAATAGTATAGAACACAAAATCATGTTCTTATATACAATATCAACCAAATAGTCTGATACACATTCTTTATTCCTCTTCTCTATAAACTAATCTACAAATAATTCTTTTCATTTTTCTTCCCTTATCTAGATTCAAGTCACGTTCTTCTCTTGATTACAAAATTTCACATCACTCCCCCCCTTCTCCCCCATTTTCTTCTTCTTTCATAAGTGAAACAAGGTTGCATTGGTTCTTCTGCATTTTTCTTATTTAGTGCAAAAAAATTACACTATGAATTATTCATTTATTTTTTCAATACTCATAGATTTATAATTTTTTGAATGTTTTATCATCTATTCAAAACAATTCAACACAATTAGTTTGCTTTCGTATAGTAATAATTTTAATCAATTACCTTCTTATTTCATTGACCTTCAATATATATGATACTATCAATAAGAACATCAGGTCTCCTTCAAATATTCAAACTTCTATTTATCTTGATATTTGAATCTATTTGAATATCTTATTGACTGATATCACTTTCCATCATCGCTTTCATGACATATGGAAGCATCATGTGATCCATTTTTATTTCTATCTAGAAAATTTGAAAATTAGAACTTGAAACCTATATGATATTCCATACAACATCATATTTTCAATCATGGGGGTACCTCCTTACATCATGGAAAAATATTCTCATGGATCCAAGAATATTATTTTAATTATTTAAACTCTACATGAATTATAATTATCCAAATAATTATATTTGAAAACATAAGATAACATCTTACCTAGAATCACCATATTCATTATTAGACTTATTATAAAGATCTTATCAACATCAAGCATCAAATTAAATATTTTATTTAATGTTTTTATGAATATTATTAAGATTGAAAATTCGACAAACATCCTAAACCATATGTGTTTCTAAACATTAATAATGTCTTTAGGTTAATAAAACCATACAAAAACTTTTACCTTTATTAGGAGTATCCCAAACCTTAAAAGCTCATTGGTCTTCAGAACAAATTTCTATCAATTCATAGAATCTAAAATTTTATTCTTTACACTCCATTGATCTTCGGAAAACATTTTCTTCTAGATAAACCAACTTCATTGTTTTTATTGTTTCATTTGAGTATCTATATAGTATGAACATGTTATACTATGTAATAGTATTTATGAATAAACTTCCCATGATCATACCAGAATAAAAATTCTAATCATAAATGTGTATATTGATTTCTCATATTATCCAATGGTGGAACATATAGGTTTAATATCAGTCTCTTCATGTGAACAATCATGCTGGGAAGACAACCATGTACACAAATTCATCTCAAGTCCAATGAGTTTTGTTTTTAATAATATATAGTACCACATTTTTTCAAGTACCATGTCAAACACAACTTCATTTAAGAACTTATATATATTAAAAATGTGTTATATTACCAATATAAAGTCACATAGGTACTTATATGTATATGTGATTCATTATGACACCTTGCATGAGTTCCACTTGACTCTTTGATGATTTGATACCACATGTATGATATATTCCTTCAACCTAAATCTTATAACTAGCGGGATTACCTATATGGTTTTCCATATAGTTTATCTTTATTATCATGGATTGTTATATACTCATTTGGTATTGAGTTGGACAAATGTTTTGGATAACTATCTTAATAATTCATCTAGTAAGACCAAAAAATCAAGAACCAACTTTAAGTATTCCTTAAAACTCCTATTATTCATTTATTTTAATCCATAATTTATTATCACTATCAGCACAGAAATATATTAATTTTAATTATAATGTTTTCATAGGACTTAAAATCTTCTGAAACATTTTTATTCAATAATAAATGGATCTCAAAGAATTCCAAGGAATGAAATTCCTTCCTTTATAATTAGAAATAATAAACACAACATCAAACCAATTCAAAAAACATTCAATATGTGTTTTAGGAATATTAATTAATATAGAACAAGTTAATCCATATTGTGGATACTTCATCACAATTTACATAGTTAATCCAACTAAGCTTACCATATCTTCTTCTTTAATCCAACTTCATCACTAACATATTGAACAAGATGTTTTATATTCATTTATAACCATTGAAAAAAATAAAATACACATAAAGTGGGCTTAAAATCTGATTAAATTATCTATAGTCCAAAAAAATTGAAAAAATAAAAAATAAAGGAATAAAAAAGTAATTAAAGGAATATTTTCAATCAAGATATATCATATCTTCATGATCTATATTAGTCTCATGTCACAACTCTAGGGATCCATCTATTGTTTACTCATTTCTCCACCAATAAATTTCTATAAATCAAACAAATGAATTCTATCCTTGAATTAGATGGAACCCTAGTGATTTTATCACTACCACTAACTCTTGACTTCTCCCGCAAAACTATGCACGGGGCACTTATCACTCCTCATAAACCAACTCTATTGTTACTCATGATAACCCCTCTAATAGAAGTTTATACCCCATATGCATCTATATTTGGAACAGATTAATAATATCCTAGATATATTACCATCTTAATCATATATTCAGTGTATTCTCTTGACAATCCTGAGTAACTTACCCATTCTTATTTTTTTCAATAATGACTCCGCATATTAATAGATTTTTAGAATTGAGTAAATTGATCAATGTGTATTTTAATTGATATATAAAACATCACATTGCAATATGATTCTTTAAATTTTAAAATTTCAATAATAAAACCTATCAATATCTACTCTTACTCCTCAGGAAATTAATAAATTTATTATTCATCTATGAATTTAACTATTTCACAACATGTTTTTAAATATTACATATTTTCCACCAATATTTATATATTAAAATTATCTTTTTATTTGTAAAGGGATGGCCTTTACAAATTGGTTATGATCCCACAACTAGAAATGTAACTGACTCTTAAACATTGTCCATTGGGATAAAGGACTCTTAAATATGAATAATATCACTTTTACACAAGTTAATGTGACTCATGAATAATTAATCCCTTTACTTTTACATATAAACATCAGGAAAATAAAATACATTGTGAAATTATCTATATATTAAAATTCCAAAAAAAAAATTATTTGTCAAACATTAAAAAGGAAAATTAATATGTAATCTATCAAAAAATATAAAAAAATACATATATGAAATAATGAAAGTATTAGTTTCAAAACCCAAAAATAATAAAATATATCAAAAATAAAATTTTAATTATAATTTTACCAAATCAGCTAAAATATTATCTCTTAAAACATATCAAAATTAAATAATTGAAAACCCATTAATTAAGCACCAAAAAAATTAATTTTTTATCAAATAATAAATTAATTAAATTTTCAAATAAAAAGGTCATGATTTAATTACTTTCCATTGAAAGAACAATTTAGACACAAATTAAATAGAATTAATTAAAACATATGTTGTGAACATTAATCAAAATATAGCCACATCATAGAGCTATGATATTGAAACATTTTAGTATATAATTGAAAATTAATATTATGATTGTGAGGAATATTTATTTTAAAATTTTGATGTTTGAATATATTCAATGTAAGCTATCATTGATGACTGAAATTTCATGAGGTAAAATTTGTTATCAAATTATATTTGCCTATAGGTTAAAAATGTTTGTAAAATTATAATTTCATGAACATTTCCTAATAAGGAGACCTACGATAAACCTAAATATATTTTATATCACATTAATAGATTATATATTACATTTCACATATAATCACACATCCCCAAAACTAAAAGGTTTAGTGTCTTTATAAGTTAGCTATATAAACATCTTATCATAAATTATTGCATAAAAATAGCCCACAAACTTCTAGATATAAAACATATTTATTCACATAGTCCTACATATCATTTCTTAAGGAAGGGGAAAATAAAATAAGGAGTTAGATCAAATTATCACTTGAGGAAACTTATCAATATGTCATAAATAAGAATGTGATAAAACATGAACATGGGATAAATATCTTATTTAAAATTTTGATGGAATAATAACATTATTTTATAAGTCATGAATGAAAAACTTATAAACACAAATTATCAAACATATACCATGGTGAAAAAGTCACTACAAGAAAACATCCTATTAGCGGCGGTTTTTTTCATATAGCGGCGGTTTTATGCATTTCTCGGCGGTCAAAGAAAAGCGTCGTGGTACCTCATTTCACGACGGTTTTTGGTAAATTTAGCGGCGGTTTTACGGGCCATTTAATTAGCAGCGTCTATAATCACCACGAAATTCAGGCGTGTCATGCACCTGCTTAGTGGCAGTTTTAACCGCTGCTAAGTGTATTGCCGATAACATTTAGTGGCATTTTAAACCACCGCTAAATGTATAAGTTTTAAAACTTTAGCGGCGGTTAAAACCACCGCGAAATGCTGACCCGAAAAAAATAGCATTTCTGCTTATACTGCACCACTGCCCTGAAAAACAAACCAAACAAGAATTCTAAGAAAAATAATATTCATAACAACAATTACATGGCTAATTCCTCTTGTAACTAATATGTGAAACATCATTTAATAACATCAAAGGGGCCATGCATTAACATACCACATTTCAACCTCTACAGAAAGACATGTGGGGTTCTCAAACAACAACTAGGCATGATATATCAACTATCACTACTAATATGGGAAACATCATTTCATAACCTTTTCATCACCTAAATACATCCCCTCAACCCCAGAGACATTTAGCATCCTAGGACAGAATAGAGCATCAGGAAATTTGATAGTATTCTAATGCTTATAACGCTAAAAATGATCACCTATCCAACAAAATAATAATTTAAAAGGGTAACTAATTTGATAAGGTATATTACCCTGTTGAAAATGGCCATGATGCTGATAAAAATTAGAAATTTTTGGAATGGATAGGTTGACAGTTTTACCTTCTACCATTCATGCTTCTATAACCAACATGAAGACCTGGATTCCCAAATGTGAATCCCCCACAGAGAAGAGCCCTCCATTTAAAAACATGGCCAAGTATCATGCTAACCAAAGACTTAGGGATACATGTACTCTCACCTGGTATCCCCATGAGGTATACTCTCTAGCTTTTAGAGTAGCGTGAAATGATCCCATGACATTCCAAACTTGTCGAGAAGGGCATAGATGAGGGAGTACGATAGACGTCTGAGCCCCACTTCCATAAAAGAAGATACTAATCCAATCATTGAATTAAATAATCAAATACAAGTACAAATCCTTTTTCTACCTCTCCTTTACAATGGAAAGAATGTCGCCTGCTAAGGTCTGAGTCTATTTATTTCCATCCCAAACATTCTCAACGGGATGGAATTCATTATATGTTTCCACTAATAGAAGTATTCCCCCAAGCTTAAAAATATTTCATAGGCCAATTCTTACCTCACCATGGGCTAGATAAATAGTTTTGGTTCCTAGAAACCATCAACTAATCAACTCACTGTGAAATTATGGTTTATGGTACATGATAAACTAAAAAATATATGTCTCCTAGTAATGATGAATAGCATGAAATTGATAGAGGAATTTTGTGCAGATCTACCTATCCCAAAATGGCCATTCCCATTCATCATAGAAATTACCACTACGGTGCAAATCACACTTTCGGCTCAAGCCACTTTTTTGGTTTTCTAGAGAGAAGATGAGCATGTTTGAGTAAATATGAGAAATCAATTGATGAGTGAGATCATGAATATATGAATCCATTGTGAATTTTTAAATGTATAATATTTCCCTAAGAACAGTGCCACAACTATCCTCAGAAACTATCATTTTAATATAGTCAACAGAGAGTGACATCATGTGAGACTAAAGGTTGTATTCAAGTGAAGAATAGAACTATCATCCTAATGTCCAAATCTATATAAAGGTAGTTTGTTCAATAGAGGATAATTTTGATGTTCAGTCAGAATAAGAACCTTTAAAACATCATTGTTATAAAATACTTTGTATCGATGATTGACATTATGGTTCCAGGAAATCAGGTCTCTCCAGTCTACCACATAAGAAGACATTTGATAAATAGAGGACAAATTTAAAGAGAATAGAGAATATATTAGAAGATATGTAACCATTAAGAGAGAATCAGTTGTGATAATCAAACAAAATAAGTGCATAACATGGAAAACATTACGTGGACCACATGATCCATTCTAGGTCACGAAAATCACATAACACATAAAAAATATTTTGATCACATGATTTTTCTTAATAAATATAATCATGTTACCATGTGAAGGTCACATGAATCACATAAAGATTATTAGATCATGAAAAAATCATCAAGAGATAACTGAATCACATAAGATAGACTAATGGCCAAGGGTGTGCATCAAAGTTCGAATAAATTACCATTGATAAGTTCATGGATTGACTAAGTGATATATTTAGACAAGGTGATCACACAAAGAGGTCAAGTGACATGATCACATGATTAGGTCTCTGGTATGGTTCTTGTGATAAGGTCATGAAAAGTTGTCTTGTAAAACAATCGCACGATAGAGGAGGTTTTTAGAGCTATGGAGCTTCATGTCACCGGTCAAATGACCAGCCTCTCACCCCCTCTTTATAGGGAACCTCAAGGAATATGAATAGACTTATAGAAGACCAAAAAATGTTTTTAATTCCAACCAGAGAAATCATAAGAGACTCATGAAGTCATTTCCTACCTCACAACTGAGTCCTTGTTCATTCGAACATCACTTTTGTGGGGGGGGGCATTTTTTGACGCTAGCCAAATGAGCATTGTATATTTTCAGAACAAAGAAATTCCCAAAGCATAGGTATTAATATATACCCAAAGGAAAGAAAATTATAGAATGTATACATATAGATTAATCACCTAGGTCACAAGGACCTTGTGAACTTCAATGAGGTTCATGATCACATGGCCCTATGAACATCATGCAAAGGGGTTATGAAATTCATCTAATTTGTTCGTAATCATGTAAAGCCCCATCAAATATCCCAATTAATCATTTAAAACCCCTATGATTATTCTTTTTTATCATATGAAATGTCATCTAACAATCTCCCAATGTGTTCATAAAATAGAAGTTAGAAAAGAGGGAACCTTCATGGGAAGGGAGTTGCATTGGTTTTCATGTGATGTGGTTACGTGCCTCATAAAAACTATTAATGACCATGAAAATCACCTCAGAAAACCATATTGATCTAGTGATATCCATTCAACATGTCTGTTTGGACATGCAACACCCTAATGAGTCCAATTCTCAATGCTGAATTTACAACAGAAAAATCAAAGAGCCTATTACCATAGATCATCTAACCAATGAAACAAACACATCATTCTCTTTACCACATGAGGTTATTGTGATCATTCAAGGTTATCCACTGAATCTCCTCCAAGACCAATGGTTTTTTAAAGGTTCCATACACCACACATGTTATATATAAAAAAAACCTTTCCCATATTTGTTCAACACATCAACAATACTACTCATGGTCCGATGATGAATCGTCACCCTCTCCACCTCCATCTCCTGCTGCCACCTATAAGAACATTATATTTAAAATTAAATATTGTTTCATATTTATAATTAAACATAAAACCAATAACAGTTTAAAAACTAAATGATTTTGATTTTTTGTGATTTACCTGCTCACCACCACTCGGTGCACTACCACTGGGGGCATATCTTCTCATCTGCTGATATAAATCAGTCAATGCTTTCTGCATAGTTGATATCTGAGCCCCTTGGTCTTGAACTGTGGCTCATAGAGAAGAAATATCCTTCTGAGCATCATCAAGTATGGGATGACTATAACCAGGAGTAGATGCTACTGGAATCCCTGATGGCTGGCTAAAGACCTCAGATGGTACGTGTCCCAAACCCATCCCGCGCACTCTACCAGGATGCTCCTTCCCAAGAAATTGAGAAACCGGGTCATCCTGGGAGACTGAGTAGGACTGCCCAGGATTGGCATCCCATAGTTATTTAATTTTTACCTATAAATCAAATATCAATTCATATTAACACAATAAAAACTGATGATAAGTTATTATAATAGAAATTTAACTTTATACCCCAACTTCTTTGGTAGGCTCATTAAGGAGCCATCTGATTTTCTGTGAACATCCAACCACAGTTCAGTTCGGAAGGCTTCATGCCCTAAATTCTGTGACTTCATTAAGAAAAGATAAATCAAAAATTCAATATATTAAATAGATAATATTTTATTATAAATATTTAAACTATTTAAAATATTACCAATAACATTCAGCTTCTAGAAAAGCTTTTTGAGCCTGTCGTGTGAGGGATGACTTGCTTCGCCCTATTTGATGCATTCTTTCGTGAGAGATCCTGAAATAAATAAAATGAAGTTTAACAGTAATGTATCCAATGTGTTATCCTTTTCATATACATGTATTAATGTAAAATGAGGATAATATAATAATATATATTTCAATACAATCCTCTTCTCATCACGATGCCTATCGATAAAAACTTTCCACTGCTCTTTCGGTACCCCACTGGGTAGCATGTCATACATTTGATCCATGGTCATAAAAGTATCGTTGACATCACACCACAATCTCCATTTGAAATCATTCCATTTTTTACCAAGATTTTTCAAACTCCACTTCTGAGCTATCACATCAGCAACTGTGAAGTGGAAGAACATCTGTATACAGAAATTCATTTTGAACATATTAGTGTCATGACATTCAATTAATCCATAATGTAATAAAATTACCTTTATTTGAGAAACTAAAACATCATTTTTCTAGTTTGGAGGCATATTTCTCCAATCATCATCTGAAAGGGGAAGGGAAATGGGCTCTGCTGCCAACTGACCTATAATCTGGCCAAGTAACCCCGCGGCATCATCCGTAGGGACCTCATAAGAATCAAATGGCATGACTATCTTTTGGCCATTCAAGTTCCAAACATCTGAGCTTTTTAAGTGTTTCTCCAAGGTTTCATTTTTTTCATCTTCAATGAGGAAACAATTAGTATAAACAAAATGCAATAAATTTATTTAATTAAAATTTATACCTATAACTGTGACACTCCAGTATGTCCGGGATGAACTAGAAGGGGTCTGTCACCGCCCAACTGATGAGGAACCTGTAGGGGGAGTCGACGACTTAGCCTCTAATGGGAGGACCTCTGATGTTGTCAGGGATAGTACAGGGGGAGATGGTGCGGGGGTGGGTGCCTCAGATGTTGTGGGGAGTGACCCAGATGGGCCGTCATCCGTCGCAGAACTAGAAGAAATAGTATACCGCTTCCTCCTTGGCATTCCTGTCATTTAATCAAATAAAATTAAGTTAAGAATATATATTTCAAAAAAATTATGGATAAAAACAAATTAAAAATCATAATAGAGGCCCAGTGATAACAAACAAAATATATATAACAATGATAATGAATGACTGCAGAAATGAAACAATTAGTTGCTGCATGAATGAATAATTGTACATACAATCATTTTCCCCTTCAATCAGTTCGGTTTCCTACTCCATTTCTTCATCCACTTCATTCATCCTTGCAAGACTAATATTTTCAATATCATGATGGTCAAATAATTCTACTTCCTGTTGTTGATGACATTCAATTTCAGAGGTCAAATCTGCCACTTACACACCCATATCACACAAATCTTTTTGTATTACGTGAGTAACTACACTCCACCCTTCATCCACAACATCATTCACATGATATACCATTTTTTCTTGCAATTCTAAGATATATAGATCATGCATTTCATGATCACCAACATCCATCAAGCGAGAGATGTTCACAGAATTAAATTGCAATGAATCTCTTTTAACACCTCCGATAATATCAACCCATTTGCATTTGAATAAAACAATAGAAAAATGTCCATGGTAGTTTAATTCAATAATATCATGAAACTTTCCATAGTATCCCACTTCAGAAAATGTAAATATACCACTATTCTGTGTTTTCAAACCCACTTCTCGATTGACTGTACGAAATCTAAAGCCATTCACATTATAAGCGTCGAACTTTCTAACTTGCTTTATAGGACCTCTAGCAAGAAACATCAAATCCTCTGACAAGTCTGCTCGAGTATCAGTATTCATGATCTGAAAAAAGAAATATAATTTAATAGATTTACAAATTGTATGTGTCAAACTAATATTCATATTTATGGCAATATTTATGAACTTACATGTCGTGCAACCCATTCTACAAGATCTTTATTCACAGCTTTCATTATATCTTTCTCATTTCTTGTTCGGCCTATCATTCGTATCTTTTTTTGTATCCTCAACTCTACAATAAATGGATTTCCAATTTCACTATTCAGCAGCACATATCTATGTTCCTGTAATAATTCAAATTCTTTCAGTGTCACATTTGAGGTCTTTCCAACTGATAGGCCAATAGCAGGAAATATTTTTGATTTCTGATGCATTTGAGATTGAGTTGACATGTCATCAACACGTCCAACTCGATTAAATCTTGTCTCAATATCATCTAAATACCTAGAAGATAAGGTAAGACATTCCCCAGCCAAATAGCCTTCAGCAATAGAGCCTTCTGGTTGAGATTTATTTCTCACGTATGATTTCAAATGCCCAAAATATCTGTGAAATAAAATAATAATATTATGCATTTATTTAAATGTCAAAAATTGTTTACTTAACTGGAAAACATATAAATAAAATACCTCTCAATTGGATACATCCATCGATAATGAACGGGGCCTCCTAATTTATCTTTTTCAACCAAATGCACAGTTAAATGCATCATGATAGTAAAAAACGATGGAGGAAAGATCATCCCCATTGCACAAAGAGTCAATAAAAACCTCTCTTGGAGCTTGTCAAGCTGAAAAGGATGTACAAATTTCTCACATAATTGCCTGGAAAATGTGCAGAATAGGAGTACAACAGCAGTAACTTTTTCAGGTAATAATGTACGCAATGCCAATGGTAGTAACTACTGTAACAAAATATGTGAATCGTGACTTTTAAATCCATGTAACTTATGATTATTCAAGTCAACACACCTCGAGATGTTACTTGAATACCCATCAGATACCTCCACGTTCTTTAAAATTCGAAGGAACGTATCTTTATCCCTATTTTTCATTGTGAAAATGGTCGGAGCATACTATTCATTCTCATCTGGCCAGAGATCGCATTTTATGTTCATTACTTGTAAGTCTTTACGAGCATTAAGATCATCCTTCTACTTTCCATGCTCATTAAGCAATTTGAAAATCAAATTATCACAGACTTTCTTCTCAATATGCATCACATCAATATTATGGCACAACAAATTAAATTCCCAATACGATAGTTTTAAGAATATACTTTTTTTCTTCCATTTTTGCGTTCTGATTTCACTTGACGATGCACTTCGGACCCATTTTCCTCTATCATTCAAATGATGAACCTTCCTAAATTTTGTTTCAACATTTTCCAGCTGTGTCAATATTTCAGAACCGGTTAACAACTTTGGAGGTGGTCTACGATCAATGAAACCATTAAATTTTTATTTGTTCAGCCAAAATATATGAGATGTATCGAGAAATCTTTGATGGCATAAGAAGCACCATTTTCTACAGTGAGGTAGCCATTTGGTCTCAAAATCAAAGTTACAAACGGGACAAGCCAAACCCGTATAAGTGTTCCAACAAGATAAATTCCCAATTCCAGGGAAGTCACTAATGGTCCACAGTAAAGCAGCATGCATTTTGAACATTGTTTTAGAAGAAACATCAAATGTCGCAACACCGTTACTCCATAACTCCTGCAATTCTTCAATCAAAGGCTGCAAGTATACATAAATATCATTTCTAGGAATTTGTTTTCCAGGAATAATCATTGAAATGTTAAAAGATGATTGTTGCATACACATCCACAGAGTTAGATTATAAGGGATCAAAACAACTGGCCAAATGATATAACTTGTACTCAAAGTCCCAAATGGGTTGAATCCATTAGCAGCCAATCCCAATCGAATATTCCTAGGATCAGCTGAGATATATGGATGTAATGAATCAAATGTATTCCATGATTGGGAATCTTGTGGATGTCTCATTAACCCATCATTGTTATTATCTACAGAATTCCAGTTCATGTGTTCGGCGGTTTTTGATGACATGAATAATCTTTACAATCGCTGCTTCAAAGGAAAGTAACACAAAACCTTTGCAGGTGTGTTCATTTTCTTCTTCTTCATGAAATTATGTTCAGTCAGACTTCTAACATCACCCTTTGACTGCCAACTAGAAGAAGAAAATTTCTTGCAATTCTGTCTACTTGAATCCTCTCCCCAATAAAGCATACAGTCATTGGGACACACATGTATTTTTATATAATTCAGACCAAGCTTGTTAACAACTTTTTTCATATCATAAAAAGATTCTGGGATTTTTTCTTGAGTAAATGCATCACAAATAAATTAAAATATCATGGACATTGCCTTATTTATAATTCCACATAGACATTTGATATGGTAAAACTTCAGCAGAAATGAAATATTTGAATATTTCAAACACCCACTATACAACTCTTGATTCCCATCGTCAACTAAATCATGAAAAGCATTTTTATTAGTGAAGTTTTCCATTACATTTGTCTCTAGAAAATAAAGAGGAGGATACAATGATATGTTCCAATCTTGATCTACATGTGTTACAGTCTCAAAAACATCACTTGTCACCTTGAAATTTGAAGCACCCTCTTCTGGTTGTTCTGATATGTTTTGATGCTAATAGTGGTATCTTGCAGTGCCGAATGCATCATTTATGCGGTTTTGCATTTCATTTTCCATTGTCGACGAACCTGGGACCTCATTCTATGGATTAACATCAGTGCTCAATCTTTCTATATTGTTCGATTCTCCATGCCAATTCCAACACAATTATTGACCAGGGAATTGCTTTAGTATTAAATGTTCATAAACTTCATCTCTCTTCAACCATGTTCTAAATTTACATTTAGGACATGGACATCTTATTCTCCCTTCAATGGATCGATTAGAAATCGCAAAATATAAAAACTCATTCAAACCCTTAACATACTGAGGTGTGTCCCTCGGTAATGTGATCCACCTTTTATCCATGTATATCACAATGTGCCTACACAAAATATACGATAGTGTAAGATTGCAGAATCATAATATAATAAAGATGACCCATTGATCATAAAGTATGCATAATATAATAAATATGATTCATTGATCACATTTACCACTTACTTAGCATGCCCAGACAAACCAAACAAGTCTGGTCCCTAGGAGACAGCGTGAACACCTCATTGAGGAGCAGTAAGAATATCAGGTTACACAATTATCATAACACTGTCAATCACACATTTATGTTGCCTTAAACGATTTCTATCCCCACTACATTAATGAGATACATTGGTCCACTAAGATTACTTCCACACCCTCACAAAAAATACTACAACTTTCCTGAACATCTCATATACTCACATGCTTGGTCATCTCAATTAAATGTTTTATTTTATTTTCCATATCTAGAAATGGGATACCAGTCAGTATTTATAAAATCCATCCAAAATCACTAATATAGAATAACAATGCATGGGTTCCCATTTCTAGATTTTCCCCTCATTATATTATGTTTAATAATCATTACCTTCACTTATCAATATTATAGACCAATAAAAATAATATGGAATATTTTTACCATATTTATTATCATAATTTGAACAATGTTGTTGGTACTTGTTTATAAGACAATGAATATTCTTCTCACTATTTCCAACACAGTGATAACAGATTATGATAATTCCCCCACTTAATTTCAAAGTTTTTTCATCTATTAACCATTTATTTAGTCATGATTACATATTCTTCAAAGATGGACAAGGATTATTTAATTAATTAAAAAGATGAGTTTTATTTTTTTGGTCTTTATCAACATTACTATTAATTATTATCTTTTCATTACATATAATCAAGTACCTTTTATTTATATAATAAGCATATAGTTCAAGTGATCTTTTATTTTGAGTGATGATAGTTTTTTTAAAAGAATTAAATGGTCCTGTCCCATTTATCCTCATAAACCAAAGAAAACTATTCATATATCTATTATCCTTATATATTACATGGTTGTACCATCCATGAGTTCCACATGAGGGTGTCATTGAGTTAGAGAAAAAGATATGTTAGACCTTTTGAATTGATATTTTTTCTTTTCTGTTGTCTCTAAGATTAGTTAGACTATTTGAGGTCACTGATAAGCTCATATAGGTTGCTTATCGTTTAGTATTGTTGGTTTTTATGATAGGTATTCATGTTTTTTTCTACATGTATCAACTCAGGAAATACCATCCAGATCCCGCTCACATTATAAGTTGGGAAGATATTGAGTTTGAGCCATATGTTTCTATTTTGGAGAAACCAATTGAGATTGTTGACTCTCAAGTGAAATTATTTTGTGATAATTTTATTCCATTGGTTAGGGTTCTATGGAAACAAGGTTTAAATTATCATGAGAATTGGGAACACGAGTCGTTAATGAAGAAGCAGTGAACTCATATTTTTCAATGGATTACATCTTTTACATGGCTTATTGAGGACAAAAATTATTTATAGTGGGGAGTTTGTAAGATCCTATTACTGATCTATCAGGTATTTTTTTATCCTCTTCATGGTTTTCCTTTTTTCCATTGTTTGTATAGGACTAGGAAGGAATTGGTAAGATACCTAAAATGGTGAAGTCAGATATTTTTTGTACTTTCATCTTTAACCATCTTTTTCATCATTATTCAAAAGTCTTTCACACTGTATAACTAGGTTACACACCGTGTAACTATTAATAGATAAAAGTCATGAAAGGGTATTCATGCTGTGAAAGTTTACACCTCGGGAAGAGTGGTTTCACATCGTAAATTTTAAAATAATGGATTTTTATTTCAGGGTGAAGGATTTTTCAACATACTAGAACACCATGGATTTCACAGCAGGTAATAGTATTACAAATCATCAAATGGCCCTTGTGTAGTTTTTAAAATAGGCGAGTGGCTATTTTGGTTTCAGTTCTTTTCTCCATGCCCTTGGATCCCTACCTAGAGATCTTCTCGGGTTATTTTGGGAGACTATGCTCCATCTAGATTGATCCATTCAACATTGGATATTTTATTATAGTTGCAGCGCATCTCTCTGGGTATGAAAATTTTCTGATTCTTCGTTTCTCTTGATAATTGTGGCACCCTAGGGTAACATTATCAGATCTGGTGGCCTATGTTTTTGAATCTTTGTGTATTCTTCTAGATCCTTTGGGAGATCTCATTATGGAGGCTATTCCTTGGTTAGTTGTGGTGCGGCGGATGTCTGTTCTTTAGGTATTTTGTGTTTTCCCTTTCCACCAACCCCTTCTTTTCTAATTTATATCAATATTAATGTTTTTATTATATTCTAGGGCCTTCGTTTTCATCATTGGGTTTTCATTGTTGGTGGATCCAATTACGGGAATGTGTGACTTGAGCTTTGAGGTAGGTAGTTCCATCTCTATCCTATGATAATTAGCCTAATTTCTCTTAATTTATAAGTTGATTTATCAAATTGGAATGACTATTTTCATTTGTTTAAGAAGGGGTTTTTGAGACAAATGTTTTTCCATGATTTTTGATAAATGAAAATGAAATGGGTACTTTTAAAATATTGAAATTTATTTGTGAAAATGAGCACTTAGGTTACCTTGGGTGCCTATGTGGAAGGTTTATCTTGAGTCCATCGTCCATGTTTTGTGATTATTAGGAGGTTTTCTCATGGGTATTTCCTTGCTTTCCTAGTCCCATTGTTCTAGGGGACAACTATTAGCATTTTCGGGGGGGGGGGTTACTCATGGTGTATTCCTATTCTTCCTAGGCATGTGTTATAGGAATTGGATTGTGCACATGATTTATTATGGTATAAGTATTCTTCTAGTCTAAACTATAGTCTTTCTTGGTACTTATGCCTCTACTGCTTATTTTATTTTGTACTGATTGGATTTCTAAGTTATAATTGATATACATTTTGTACCTAATTTTGTTTAGAACTAGAAAAAAGGGAAATTTTTACCCATGTTTTTTATAAAATTTCATTACTGCTTATCATTCCATGTTATATTTAAAATATGAATACATGAATAGTTATATAGAGGCTTGATGTGGAAAACCCAGGTGGGATCCTATGGAGGCTGTTATCTCACACCTTGTGCACCTCCTTAGGGGTACAGAGACATTTGTATATCTTCCAATACTGGGAAGGGAAAGGCGCTGAAGTGAGGTGGTGAGGTTTGTGTTAGCTGGTTTTGGGTACCTGGTGGTGATATGGAGGGAGTTCATCAACACCATCTCATGGAGTAGTTTTTAGTTTTAGTCCATGTAGTTAGACTTGTTTTTGAAATGTTGAATGATTTTTTAATTGTTCTTTTCTACTGTCTTTTGACTATTTTGTTATATATATTCCATTAGTATTCCACATTCCTTTTCATTTTTTGTATACATATATGCAATGTGTTTGATCATGTTGGGATAAATTTTTCCCTTTGTTGTGTTTTTTGATGCATTGGTGCTTCCCTCCAAACCACGAGGATCGGGAATAACCTTCGGGTATGTAACAGAATGGGTCAGTTACCACGTTTGAGGGTTACTCGGGTCAATTCAATACACAACCTCAATGGAAACTCTTCCTAGAATTAAATTAAAGATGAGAGTGACCCCCATATCCAACCTCTTATAGGCCCTGGGTTGATGACTAGAATAGAGGTATAAAAAATAAGGATTAGAGGAATTACCATCATATGTACCAATAATAAAAAAAGAATAACACTGAACAACATCATAATATATATATATATAAATTCAAATCAAAAATAATACTTTAAAGAATGAATACGTAAAAAATAAAAACCCCAAGATAAAAATACCAAATAAATCTCCACGGTAGTGATTTCACAACAAACACCAAGCACAAAGATAGTACGACCCAACTTAGTCACAAAAAATTTCCTAGGAATATTGAGTTTTTTATATATATGGGGTTTATCATAATATGTATCCTTAGTATGATTATACACAATACCTCCAATGAAAAACGTTAAAGGAGTATAATAACACATCATTGAACAAAAAACTTAACTAGTAAGAACCAAGTAGGTCAACTATTGAAAATACTCACCAAGACTCGATTACTAAATATCATAATCATGCATAGTAAAATAATGTCAGATGAATATGACACAAAGGCACCCTAAAACCAATTTCTTATTTTTTTCACTATCGCACCCTAATATCAAATGTCATATTCTCCCAATATCGTTAACATTTATTCCATAGATTACTATATCTCATATTACAACCATACCACAAACCTTATCCATAACATCATCATTAGCCAATATCCTCTATCACATATCACATATCATCAACACTTCTCAAATCCTGTACTATTGGGAATCTAAATCATGAAGTACATTAACCTAATTCCCTCAACCTACCATGCACAGCCTCTAATATATATCCTTACATCAACACCACAATATCCCATCCCATAAATACCACATATAGTCCACTATTTTACTTACATCATATCATTTTCTCAATACACCATAGGGACTTATAGTGCAACTAGTTTATAATCATCATCAATAACTCAAATGGTTTTCTAATACGTAATGTACCATCACATAAATAACCATTAGGGTCTTCTATTTAACTATATAATTTAGAAGTATGATCTTACCCACCTCAATACATCAAAGATAATTCTAAAACTAGAAGGGAGAGTGGGGATGGGGGAGTATGCATGCATCCATTCCCTCACCAACCCGAATGTTCGGGGAAACAACCTAGTACCCAGAGCTTGTTGGGATTCGAGAAGGGTATCTAACTCAAGTGGGATGTATTAAAAAACCAAAAATAATAATATTTAAGTATATTTATAGACACACACAAGACCAATATAAGACATAAATAATCAAATAGAACTTATATAGCTAGTAAAAATCACCACACTCCTACTACCTCACATTACCATCACTTCCAACTATAACACAATGACCATCCCCACATCTTATAAAAAGATCCACAATAAAGATGAATAATTTTCCATCATGCCTCATCATTTATCCCGTTTATAGATTCATTTCACCAACCATATTATATTATATATATTTTATATTAATCATATTTAATGACAAACCATGAAGCCATCACCCATATTTTTCCCAACTATTAACCATTAATTAAAAGGCTTATTTTTTAAATATTTACCCATGATCTTTTTTAATTCCATCAAACCCCATGTCATGATCATGATTAAAAACTATATTCCATTCCATAAGGAAACTACTAAACATTCATTTTTCATATAAGCATGTCATGTCCCATAACAACCCACTCATTCCCTCTTTTCAACCATGTAAAGGAGGAAATATCCCCACTAAACAATCCATAATCTCAATTTTATTCCATAATACCACCCATTTAATCTTTTCAAATATTCTCCAATGTACTCTAGGATTTATATAACTATTCAATATTAACCTATTCTGTCATAAATCATTGAATCCATGTTCAAAATTCCAATGAAATGATCACTTACCAATCATTCTCAATATTATCACCATGCGTGAAGTCTATAAAAATTTTATATATTTCAAACCTAGTTAAATGGATACATACCTGGAAAATACGGGTCGCTGGAGATGGCAGTTGCGGGGTTGCCGGAGACAGAGGTCGTGGGGTCACAGGAGGCCGCGGGTCGCCGGACGGTTGGGGTCGCCGGACGGTTGGGGGTCGAGGTTTGCAGGTCGTCGGGGGGGGGGGGGGCTAGGGGAAGAAAGGAGGGCACGGGGGTTTGGGGGATTGATCAGGGTGGGGGTAGGGAAGGTTCGAGATTGTTAAATTAAATTTCAGGTTTCGCGGTGGTTTATTAAAAACCGCCGCGAAACCATTCGGCGAAAACGTTTAGCAGCGGTTTTGTGAACTGTCACCACAAAACCGCCGCTAAACCTGGTTTTTGTTGTATTGAGTTAAGAATCAGGAGTCAACAATAAGGACCCATTGAGAATAATATATGTATATAAAATTGATATTATACATAAATATAGTTATAATAAATCATAAAACTGTGAACATCGCTAAGTGAAAACACGTCTATACAAAAGGATTTGAAAATTTTTAAAGTGTATCCATTTCCATGAAAAAGGTTTTGAATGTAGGTAAATAAAAAAACATGTTCATAAAAAGGTTAGTAAAATAGTTAAATAGTAGTCATGTCTACACAGAAGGTAGTGAGATAGAAAAATATAAATCATATCTATACACAAAGTTATGAACATAGCTAAATAGTAATCATATCCACAAACAAAATCTTGGTCTCGTGTGATTTAAATATTTAAAAAATTTATTGTATGGATATATAATACCCCGCATATCACATAATGATAAATCATAATTATATATTCCATAATAACATTATATAATTCACCACTCATTCATATCTTAACTAACACATGGAAAAGAAATGGGTTTCATAACAATTGCCACAAAATAGCATCACAAGACGTCAATATAAATAATATCAATGGTATCATTAGATAATATATCTCTTAAATCATAAAAAAAAATTAATAGAGGTGAAATATATGAAAAACACTTTTATAAAATCATAATAATTATTCTTTGAAAAATAAGAAGAAATATACTTTTCCTCTTGTAACTTTTAGACAATGAATTAATTGGATTTTTTGACAAACCCTAAAAACTTTTAAAGTATGTTTAATAAAAAATGTACCTAATAATGGGAATAGTCAATCAAGTGACAACTATTAAAAAACATTATTTTCATACCATTATAAATAAAGTCAAAAATAAAACAAATTTAAAATGTTAAAAATATTATTTTTTAAACCATTATAATTAAAGTTAAATATTATTGAAAATGACCTTAAATAGTCTTTGATATATAAAAATATCATTCTTTAAATATTATATAGAATATGAATATGTGGGGAAATGAGTTGTGTAAGAGACATTAAAACTTTTTAAACAATGATTTAAAATTATACCCCCTATGTATTTTAACATTAAAACCCATTTGGAAGAAATAAATTAAGAGGGAATTTAAAATACCATGACTATAAATGGATTCATGATATAATATGTCAAAAAGGATTTATATACACTGTATAAATGAAAATTTTGGAATAATATAAAACATGACCCAATGAAGTTAAATTTAAATGAAAAACGTTTCCTCTAATATTCAGACTTGCTGGATGCATGAATCTAGACTTCCCTTCCTTAGAAATCATTGATTCGAACCTTTTGTAAGAACTTTTCTATTGGTTTATTAGTAATAAATAACATAGAAGACATATGAAATAGGATTTGGTTGATTTGTTTGTAAATTTTTGTCAACATAAAATGGTTTAAGTGTGGGGATATGTGGGGTGGTGAATGGGTCCTTTATTGATGATAGGAGTTGCACTATTAGAAATACTCATTTATTAAAAAACATTAAATTTACACTAATTTAAATATTCTCAAAAATATTAAAAAACATAATATATGGTAATGGAGTTTTAATATACACTAACTTAATCAATTATAGATAAAAGTTTCTTATATTTGCGGCCTTATCATTTAATTTAACCTCCTTTTGTCCATATTAACATTTATAAAGGTGACTAACTTTTACTATGGTAATTTATTTTTATATATAAAAATGAAGTGTACTTTAATACCATATTCAAATTTGTTATAAATTTTTAAACCATTTTACAATATTAAATTTCTATAGGTGTTAAAAATTAATTTCAATGAAATTATGCTCAACACTATAAAAACAACTTTTAGAAAAATTCTCTTTTAAGAATAAAAAATTTTACACAAAAACCATGTATAGTATCGATTCCTGTGATAATTATCAATTTATGAATAAAAAAATATTTTTTTGACTCTCAATGAAATCCAAAACAGAATGGATCATTTTAAATACATAATTAAAAGAAAAGGACCAAAATAGTTTTCTATAAGAATAAAATATAACTTAGGATCCAAAAATTCATGTATAGATTTATAAATTTCACATATTAAATTTAAATGAATTATTTTTATCGTTAAATTCATTTTTGGTAGAGAAAAAGTTTTAAAAAAAATTTAAGTCATTCGTATATCATAATAATGTCATAAAATTTAAAGTATTTGAAATAAACTGCATTTTCATTATTCACGTAAAATAAAATATTTATAAAAATAATAAAAATCTACCCTAATATAATTTCTACATGATTAATACAAAAAAAGAAGTTCGTTATATCAATTTCAAATTCTAAAAGTGATAAGAATTAATTTTAATATAATAACTCATAATGTGAAAAAAAAATTAGAACATATATTTTTAACTATAGAATGAATTTTTATAGTATGATTATATAAAAATGGTTAGTAATAGTTTATTAAATTAATAATTATATATTTATATTATATTAACTTCATCTTAGGAAACCCCTCTGAATATTCACAAAATATCTAAGGGTAAGATATGTATTAGTGACAATCTCAACTAGTGGTTCTGCTAGCGTGGGTCTTGTAGAGATTTCCATGGGATTGAACATATCACATATGATATTTCACACAAGTTGTACTTGTTGAAGTTATTCTTGATTTTAGTCTATGAAAACCACTAGTATCTCCACCTCTAATCCAAGTTTGTAAAAATTATCCTCATAAGGAAGATTATTATTTCTTAATTCCATTGTTATTGATTACATAATACAATTACTTAAATTTAAACTCACTGAAATTCCTATACTGTAATGGTCATATTAAATACATATATAATTTTAAAAAAATTATTTTAATGTTTCATTTGAAATAATATATTCAAAAATATGAATTTATATAGAAATATTTACTAAAATTATGATTTTTTACATTTTAACATCTTAAAAATATTTGTATCCTCAAAATTCTATTACTTTGGTAAAAAAAGTCATGGTACTTTTTTCTCATTAAATCTTTAGGTTACCATGTAGTTTCTACATACTTGTGATTTCACCAAAAAACTTTAACTTGGTCGGTGGTCTTGTCTAATAGAACTTTATCACTTTGATCTAAGATCTCCACTTTTTTCCTCATAAGAGAGATCGTGTTCGAATTGCACAACATTAAAGTTCACTACATATAATGGATTTGGTATTTAATTATTTAAAAATGATATGTGGAACACAACATGTACTTATAACAGAATCATAGGTAGTTCAGGTTGATAATACATAACCCAAAAATGATTAATTATATCAATGTGGATGATGAACCTAAGGCCCAGCTTCCCCTTATTCCCAAATCGCATAACCTACATTCAAAGAGATATCTAGAAAAACATCTTGTAACCTAATTTTAACTCTAGATGTCATCAATGAATATCATTATAGCCCTTATATCTATTGTATGATTCTTTCATATTTCACTGAATGGTTTGAACCTTCTATATCATTTCTTGGATGAAATAGTGTCCTAACAGCATCATCTCCCTAAATTCATCCCAGCATGTTATAGTTCAGTATATATTACCATATAGATCCTAATATTAAGCCATTAGATTACTACAGTGGAGAAATTTATTAAATAAAAATCCATCGAAAGGAATGTATTCATCCAAAATTCCATTAACATCTATTGAGTATAAACATAGTATATCCTCTAATGTCTGAATTGTCCTTTCAAAATGACCATTGGTTATAGGATGATAGTTCTTTCTAAATTGTATCTTTGTATCTAGTGACTATTGTAGACTCCTCCAGAATAATGATGTTAGCCTTAGATCTCAATTAGATAAAATTAAAATTGGTGCTTCATACAGCCATACTGCTTTTATATATAATTTCACAAGTTTATCAAATGATAAATAATCCTTAATCGAAATGAAGTGTCTTGAATTTATGAGTCAATCCACCACTACCTATATGGAATTGTTCCATTTTAGAGTATTTGGGAGGTTTATTTCAAAATAAATAATGATGTTCTCCTACTTTTATACCTGTATAGGCAATGGTTATATCACCCGCTTAAATTTTTTATGTTAGGATTTTTCTTTTTGACATACCAAGCATCAGGATACAAACACTTCAATCCCCCTCTTCATTTTTTCCCAGTAGATGTGTTTCATAAGATATCTATACATATTTATTCTTCCTTGATAAATAGAGAAGTATGTTTTGTATGAATTGTAAAAAATTCCCTTCTTCAATTCTAGTTTTTTTGGGTTACATGTTCAGTTTCCAAACATTATAAAACTATTTTTATCGATGTTGAGCTCCATAATTTTCCCTACCTTATTTTCAGTTCCATTTCACAATTATAGGATTCTTTAATCATTACATAGATCTATGGTTGAGGAATTATTTGAAAAAGGTAGGATTGCTTCACATTCTTTATTATTTCTATATGAATCCTATGAATATCCATAAATATTGGGTCTCTTTAAATCTACATCAAGGATAATTTAACATGATCCTTTCTACTTAAGGAATACGCTACCTTTTATCCCTTCCCTTGGTGATACTGTATTGAGAAATCCAAATTTTTGATCAATTAAAACAATATAGTTTATCAAATATTCTAATCATTATATGTGAATATATAATTTAATCACTTGTGATATGTATATATATATAATAATTTTAACTATATAGATAATGTCTCTAAATAAAAATTGTAATGATAACTGCTACTAATTCCAGAACATGAATTATAAAATATTTCAAGTTGTTATTTAATTTTCATTTTCCATAAGTTATTTCCTTATCATTTTTCATAAGGACCCATACAAATACCTTCTTTTAAAAAACACTATAGATTACAAACCCTTTTGTACAATAGTGTATTGTTTATTCATGTATAGTGACAAACCACTTATTAAAATCTTGAATAATTATTAACATTCTTCTATTAGGAGTAATTTTACACCCTTCCTTATTAACTTGGTTAGTGGATTATATAAACACGATAAACATATCACAATGTGTTGATAGTATCCAAAAAACCAAAGAAACTAAATATCTTTATTATAGTGGTAAATCTTGTCCATTGTTCAAAAACATCTATCATTTAAGGATCATAGATATTACAGCACTTGTTATTACTTGACCCCATAATGAAACTTTTAGTAACCAAAATTCACACTTTCGAAATTTAGAATATAGTTTATCCTTTTGTAAGGTTTTCAACACAATCCTGAAATAATATTTTTCTCTTCAGTTCTCTTTGATTATATCATCATAAAATCTATAAAGAATAGAAAAAATAAATCAAGGTAGTTTATAAAGACTATATTCATTATATTCATTAATATATCAGTGTAATTTTTATGTTTAGAAGTCGCATCTATGAATTCATAGTGTATATACCATGTACTGAATGTAGCCTTCAGTATATCATTCCTTTTGATCCTTAATTGATAATGTCTTTATTGAAGGTCAATATTTGAGAAACTTTGAACCATGTTGAGTTGATGGAAAAAATCCTCAATACTTGGTAGAGGATACTCAATCTCGATCATGATTTTATGATGTTCACAATATTCAACTCAAATATGCATTGATCCAAATTTCTTTTTTAATAAATATATTGGTCCACCCCATAGTGAATCACTAGGTTATAGAAAACCCTTATCAATCTTATTCTAAAGTTTCTTCTTCAATTATTTTGATTATATGGATTCCATTTGATAAATACTCTTCAATGTTGAGTTTCTCTCCAACCATTTCTTCCCTGAGTCCCTCGTTATTGGGTATCATAACCCATAATATATAATTTTCACCCAGAGGGAATTCATTATTATCCTTGCATAGATATTTTATTGTGGGATTAATTGAATTATAAAATGATATTTCCTTATCTTGAAAATTTATATACCCTCTATATAGATTGTTCCAATCCATTACCAATATCAAATAAAATTCCATTAGGGGATGAATAAATGACTCTATAATAATAATTTTCCCACAAACCTTGATGATAGAAGAGTTTTATACATTGGATATAATCAACATATCACTTGGTACCTTCACTAATAATTTAGTATCCAATGTATCACATGTAGAATCAATATTCATTGAAAATTTACATCATATAAAAGAATTATTATAAATAAAAAAACTAAATAAATTTATATTTTTGGAGTGAAGACTAATTTTTTATTTTGTCTCCCCATTAACATGATCCACTTTAGTAGTAGTGATTTCATATTCTCTTTCTTATTCCCTTATTTTTGTGGGTTTGTACTAACTATTATCATTTTCATCCCTTGTATTGAGGAATTGATTTTGATAATATCCAAAATCATTTCATTTGAATCATTGATGTCTGGGTGGTTCATTAGTTGGGTCCTTATTAACCTCTATTCCATTCATCATTTTCTTTATCCCATGTCACTATTCACAAGATCGAGAGAAAATCCTTCCATACTTAAACCATTCTCCCATTCCTTTTCAAAAATACCTTGGGTGCCTCATCCAACATTTTTTGTATAAAGGAGGTTGGAATTTATTTTCTCCTTGTGATTTATCATTTGAGATTCCATGAAATGCTATTTTCAGTTTCTGGTCTCTAAATACAAGGAAATGATGAGGGTCTCTACTTTCCTTTTTTACCATCGGAACACATTAGAAAAATTATTTGTTTCTACCAAATTCTAAAATGGATAATGAATTTTAAAAAATTGGTTTTAATCCACTATAGAACAAATCAATTTTACTTTCAGATTCATTAATAAAACTATACTCATACCCTTTCTGTTTTAGCATGTTTTCTTTATAGATTAAAGTGGATTTATCCTTATTTTGATACAACTCTAGGAATTCTCACTCCATTTTTGTGTGAATAGTTCATAGAAACTATTTCAAGAGGAATAATTTCATGAAATCCTCCCATTAAATTTCTCCTTTTTCATCGTATTCTTAATAAGGGTCCACCATTTTTAATCCTCAACTTTCAATAGAAAGAAAAATAAAATAAACTTCTCATGGTTTTAAAAATATAGAATAGAAAATATATTCTCTATTTAATTAACCCATTACTCAGAAATTAGTGGTTTGGAATACCCATTAATGGAAGGTATACATTTTTAAATGAAGGACTTTATAGAGGGGTTATCCTTAATTAGTAAATTCAGTAGATTGTCATGGTTTATGTTACTTTCCATCTCCTAAGATAGTTGAGTGATAATTTCGATGACATTTCTTACTCCAAATACCATTCCATTCATTATTTTAGATGGGAAATCACCGTATTATCTTTAGAACCCATTTTTAACTTTTTCCCTCATAGTTCCATCCATTTAGTAAAACCGAAATAATTTAATGGGAGTAACAAAGAATTAAATTTGAAGACAATTGAAGTGAATAAATATATAAATTTAAATAGTGAATCTTATGAATTTATTACTCTATGGAACATTACTCTTGGACTATGATACCTTTGGTTCATTATTTGTTCAACCTATGGTACTTTAAGTTGGGTTCCCTTAGACTTATTATCCTACTACCTCAAATTAACTATACCCTACTCTAATACCAACTATGGAAGCCCAAGCTAAACATGATTTTATTTTCATGATTCACAAAATTTAATCATCACTTCTTATAAATAATATCACAATCCCAAAAGACAAAGGTTTGGAGTCTTTGGATATAGTTACAAAAACCTATAATTTCACATTATTCCTTCAACATCAGTAGTAATTATCTTTATAAAAAACATCCTTCTAAACATATTCCTTCATTTATTTTCTTGGGGAAGTGGAAAGAAAAATAAGATCTGGTCTTAAACTATAAATAAGGGAAAACATATCAATAAGTCATACATAATAATGTCATAAAAATGAACATGGGAGAAATATAATATTTAAAATAATATGAAATAATAAGAGTTGTTTAGAAGGAATGATAAAAGAAAATATAACCTCATATAATCAAATATATACATTGGGAAAATGGTGAAAAAGAAAGAGTCAAAAATCATGATCCATTGAGAATAATATTGGAATATATAACAGAAATATGGCATAAACATAGACAAAGGAAATCCTAACATTATGAACTGGGTTAAATAAAAACATGTCCATGCACAATGTTGTGAATATAACTAAACATAATTTATATATAGACACATATGGTTGTGAATATAGATACATAAAAACATAGCCATGTATAATTTTATAAACATATATAAACAGTAGTTATTTCTAAAACAAATATTCTGAACATAGCTAGGAAATAATCATTTCCACACACAAAGTTGTGAACATTTCTAAGTAGAAATCCTGTCTGTGCACAACAAATTTTTATCATGAGATATAAAAAATTAAAAAATTCCTTAGAGTACTAAAAAATACTCCACCAATAATATAATGATAAATCAAAATTATATATTCCAAATGTACATAACAACATTCATCATAATTTCATATCTTAATTAACTAATGGAAAATAAACTAGTTTCATGAAAATTTTAACAGAACATCATAATAATTCATCTAGAGAAATAAAGTGGATGGTATCATTAGATAGTATTCCTAGTAATGAATAAAAATTATCAAATTATTTTTACATATATCAAAAATAATTTTATAAAATAATTTGAAATATTATTTAAAAAATATTAATAAAAATCATTTTTATTTGGTAAATTTTTTAAAAATACACAGGATAATAGAAATAGGATTATCTTCAATAAACCCTATAATTTTTTTAATTATGATTAATAATTATGAACAAAAATTATGGTGGAAAAATGAGATCAGTTTTTAATCATTAAAAAAATTCTTTCCCCACCCTTATAAATAAATTCAAAAATGACCCATATGGAAATTTTTAAAAAATTGATTTTTAATCATTTATACAGAAAGTAATACATAATTGAAAATGAAATTACCAATCATTAAAATATAAATAAGATTATAATTGAAATAGAATAAAACAAATATAGATATATAGGTAAAATATTCAGGTTAAATACTTCAATACTTCTAAAGTGATGATTTAATTTAAAACCCCTTATGGATTTTAAAATCAAAACCCCTTTAAAAGAAATAACATTAGAGGGAAATTTAAATACTACAACTATATATAAATTCTGGATATAATATATATAAAAAGTAATTATAAAACCCATTTGGATGGAAATAAGTTCATAATTTGAAACATATCTCAATGAATTGAAATTGATATGAAAAACCCTTACCTCAGGTCCTAACTTTCTTGGTGTGTGTGTTTCAAACCACCTCTTATTTGGATATCCTCCTTAGGGCCTATCCTTAATCCTTATTATATTGATATTATGGTGATAAAAAAACATTATGACATGTGAAATACGATTTGGGAGAGTTATTTGTATATTTTGGTCAAACTAAGAAGGTTTAGGGGTGAGGAAAAGTGTGGTGGTGAAGTGGTCATTTAAAAGAAGAGTGGAGTGGCAATTTTAGAAATAAATAATTACTGTTATAAAATGAATTTTACAATCAAGTAAAGTTTCTACGAAATAGAAAATTTTCATTTATAAGATAATGGAGGATAATAATCCACTCATCAAATCAATTATAGATATTTTATTGTGATATTTTTATCCTTATCCATTAATTTAACCCCTTCTTAAACTGTTTACATTTACAAAGGTGACTAGATAATACTATGGTAATTTATTTTATATAAATAAAAATAAAATTTACTTTATTACCTAATTTGAAAATTACTATCTCAAAAATAAAAAAACATTTCACAAGAATCAATTTCTAGATATGGTGAAAATTAATTTTCAAAAAATTATGTTTACTATAATAAAAATAGATTTTTTTAAATATCCTTCTTAAGCATAAAAATGAATTTACAGAAAAATTATATATAGTATTGATTCTAAGGATATTTATTATATTATGAATAAATAAAGAAGAGTTTTGTAAATTTAAATTAATTCTACATAATGGACCATAATGAATACCTAATTGGAGGAAATATAAAAGAATATTGTTTATTATAATAAAATATAATATAAATTCCAAAATGAAAGGAATAGATTTATGAATTAAATATATGAATTTAAAATGAACTATTTTACTCCTAAACTTAAATTTTGTAAGATAAAAAGGTTTAACATGCTTTTATATCATTCTTAAATCATATTGATGTCATGAATGTTAAGGTTACTGTAAAAAATGTAATTCTACTATTCACTTAAAATTAACTTTTTTAGAATAATCCCAAAAAATACCCTAAGATATTTTTGACATTATTAATCCAAATATTATATTAATTACATAAAATTAAAATTATAAATGTGATAAGATATAATTTTAATATAATAACACAGAACACAGAATGACATTTTTTTAAAAGGTATTTTTAATCCTAAAGTGGTCTTTATCAGTACATTTCTATTAAAATTATAAATAATAATTTATTACATTTATAATTAGAGGTTTTTATTATCTTAAATTATACATAAAATCCACTTAATACCACTATATAAGACCTAATGGTAAGATATGTATTAGTAGTAGTAGTGGGTGGAGGTTCTGGTAGGATTGATCTCATAGAGATTTCCATAACCATGATCTTATCTCATAGATGATTTCAATAAAGAAAAACCTATTGATATTTAACTTGGTATTGGTCTTGGTAAACCCATATTGGTGACATCTCCTTTCCAAGCGTAGATAAATTAGCCGCATAAATAAGATTTATACTGCATGATTCCAATTTTATAGATGTCATGATGTAGTTTATTCAATTTGTACCTACTAATTTAATTCCAAACTTAAATGGTCGTATTTAATAATTATAAAATGTATAATTGTTTTATTTTTGTTCATTGTTGAGTGTGAAAAAATATATTCAACAATATTTATTTAAGGAGAAATTTTTATCAATCTAAATTTTCAACATTTCTTCTCTTTTATTCTTCGAAAATACCTCTAATTTAATCCAATTACTAAGTAAAAACAATGCCTTTAGAAAATTGGAGAATTTATAATGTAGTCGATAAATGGATCAAATTACAATTTTTAGTTATCTATTTTTTTAATTTAAATTTTCAAATCCATAAATAAATTTAAATTGTTATTTTATTTTAAAAATATAGAATTTCTGAATGTGAAAAAATGGTTAGAAATAGATTCCCAATAAAAGTGGAGTTGGAATGGATTTTTATTTGAATTTCAAGTGATTTTATTTTTTTTCAAATTATTTGTTAAAATACTGTTTTAATTTAATTTATCATTTTAAATTTGTTGTAGAAAAAATACCGCAATGAAATGAAATTATTATTTTTGGAATGCAGGTTGAAAAAAATGAAAATGTCTCACATAGTCAGCACATTGATCCTGTCATGGTCGCTACATTGTCTATGTGCACAGCTAACAATGTGTATTGAATTGTAACTAACTATTCCTGGAAAGAACCAACTACAGACCACATTCACTTCATCATCAAGATTAGTAAATAGCCCATGGTAACCCTATTGCAAACCCCACCCACAGTTAGTACACTGACTATGATCCACTCTGCTACACCACCACCCTTATCACGGTAGTCATGCCTGCAGTGAGATCTTCTCACGGTCACCTCCACATTTGAACCCACCTCCTTCATTATTCACATAGGACACATCCTAGAAGAACTAGATCTCCCTCTATTGAATTCCATCAATGAAGCAATCACCACTAAAGAAATCTTATCCATCGATACTCTGTTTCTCACAAAATAATCCTTGTACTACTATCGCTATCATGCAGTGCACCCCTGGTGGAAACCAATCCACACCACCATACCATTCATCCAGATGATTCAAGATAAATATGTGTGACTACAGTCGATTGAAAAATAATTCAAACTCCATGGATGAGTCACATCATTGGATATAGAACCCCCATCGATGGAAATAGAAACAAGCTCACCAACCTTGTGCTACACAATTTGGTTCGCTACCATTAGTATAGATTAGGAAACCCATATCTCATCGGTTAAGAGTTTAATCTAAGAATTGGATGTTTTATGTTCACAGACACACATGAGACCTATCCTAGGACTAACTAACCCAGGAGTTGCATCCCCTTTGAAGCATTCTCATTGCTATTGAAGATCACTGAGGTCCTACAACCAAGCCCCACTTGATCCATCCAAAAAAAACTAAAAAACAAAAATGTATCTTATAAATAAAAAATATAACAACATAAAATAATATATATATTTTTGAAGAATGTAAAAAAGAAATATATATTTATAGAAACAACAATAATAATAATAATAAATATATAAAATCTATATATAAATAAATAAACAAATATAATAATTTCAAATTCGATGTCTTGTTTCCCTTTGTAGGTTCTATGAAATGGCCCAAATACCCAACCAATTCAATCCATCATTAACAAATACTTGTCCCACCTAGGATAAGTTAACAAAATATATCACCACACCACAAATTAGAAAATTAATTCTTCTTTCTAAAATTATCAAAGGGGAAGATGTTATAATGGGTGTTTGTTGATCTCAATCATCGGAGCTACACATGTGTACTCATGTATTCTCGCCTCAACACTAAATATGAATATAATTAATGTCATAAATTATAAATATATTGATCCCTAACCCCATAAAAGTATTAAAAATATATCTATTAGATTCATATTCCAATGTAATTTTGTTTCTGTAACTTCTCTCTGCATGTTAATATGAATTCTTCTATGTTTTTTAAATTATGGTGATTTGTTATCATCCCCATGTTTCTTCATGTTTTCCCCCATTCTCTATGTTTTAAGTTAACCTATAAAACAAAAGATCTTGGATAACTAACTGTAGTTCTAGTTCCTTGATTGAGATCACACCGGAACCCTATTATTTTATTATTTTTTGGTTTCATCCATAATGTAGTAGAAAAATAGAAAAACAATGACTGATGATATTTACCTATAATTTTGGATGATTTTATTCATCCTAGAATTTATCAATTCATCTCTCACTCCATCACTATGTTCACATTCCATACCAATGTAGCATTGATTATTGGGGAATGAACAACATACAATAGAGCTAGGTGTTGAGATTTTGAATGTCTCAGTCAAGTGTATTCATTTCTTCTTCATTGTGGAGGAGGTGGAACTGGATGTATTCGGAGATATTTATCTTATGAATATTCAATACTAAAAATTATATATAATAGTTAAATGGAATATTGATATTGATCCATTTTTAGATTAGTTTTTTAGAGGATAATGAAGAATCTATGTGATCAACTATAGATCCAACCCAATTAAACCATTATTGATCTTGAATTATGTTTCATATTTTTAAAATTCATTAAATTCGAAAAAAAAATCAAATCCTGATACTTTCAAAATTATGAAAACAATACCAAAAAAATATACATAAATATAATGAGACTCACAAATCCTTCTCCTTGAGAGATGACTATTGTCTCCCACTACGGTGAATTAAGAGTATAATAGAAATTAAATTTGACTACATCCCATGAAAACTGTGCAATAAACTTGGCACCATTTTCAGGGAGAAAGTTTGAGTTCCCACTATCCTTAACACAACTGTAAGTGTTTTTTTGTTTTTCTTATCTTTATTTTTTTACTAATTTATCTTTTTTTATAACTAGGATAAGTATTCCAATTAGATAATTCTTTAATGGATCCTCACCCATATTCCTAGTTTATGTTCTCACAGGAATCTTGGGAGATGGACTCTCAATGGTAGTACCAAAAATAACTTTTTATTTATACCAATGGGTGGATGGATGTAAACTACTACATGAATGAACCCAACTACCATCAAAAGTACATTCCACTACACTATCAAACTATATAAGAACTTACACTAGAGGAAATTCATAACTACTCATCTATGCAAAAGGATTTTCGAGTTAAAGTTAACCAAAAATTGGAGAAACATAAGGAAATTATTAGGGAATTAATGGGTATGCATGTTGACATAGTCACTACCCTCAATAAATCATAGAACTAGGGAAGAAACATGAATATGAAAAGTAATAGCCCTTGGTATTTAAAAAAAAAATCAATTAAATGGGTGAAATTTTTTAGAATAAGAAGATCTCCCACTATTCACCCTTGAGAACATCATATTCTAATTAGTGTATGAGGAAAATAAACACGAAATTGAAACCCATGAGTGGGAATTTATTTCAAACTTTTATATCTATGATTTTATTGAAAACCATATATCTTATAATTTCCCTCTTATTTTTAATAAAATAAAATAATCCAAAAAATGTTATAGGACCTGGGAGATGTTGAAATGATGAAGTGGATGAGATCATTTTAAATTAAATCTTGAGATGGTAAAAATTAAAGATCAGACTACCCAGGATGATGAAGAAGAGGATCTGAAAGAAGATTACATTCATTAAACTCTTGAATATGATCTTGAAAAATATGAATATGATTCTATAGGAGGTGTTTTGGATGAATAATCAATCCATGGACCTATAAAATTTTCAATACTCCCTCAAAATTACCATGAACACCAAATAGAGGAAGATATATATGAATAATTAATCCCAATGGATACTACTCCAGATGAAAAAGAAGAATAATTTTTTTCCATAAGTGGGATAAAATTGATCTAAAATCACATTGTTTTGATTTTATTCAATTAGTGATTTACACTGAATTTATCCTAGTTGTTTAAAAAGATGAATAGTGTATGAGATACTAGATGAATAATACTCCACAAAAGTTATGGAAGAACCCTAGGAGGCCCCAATTTTGATTCTACCACCCCCATTTTATGAGGTTCCTCACACTACCGGGGGGATGTACATTATTACTCTATCCAATGGGGAAACCAGGAAGAAGTACATTTATTTATTGGAAGAAGAATAATGTGGTAATTAAAATCATAGAAACCCCACCCCCAACACACAGAGGATGGTCATAAGAATATCCTGTTATGGAAATTCTGACTACAACCCCTATTGTAGGGATAACCCAAGCCTATCCAATTTCTTCTTTCATTTTATTTTCTATAATTTACTTCTTAATAACAAAATTATAAAATTTTAAATACTATTTTTTATAGGTTTTACCTAAGGGGTAAACACATATGATGCTAGATAAATCCTGTCTACAGCACACCCATAGAATATATTACCTCGAACCTTCAAGACAATAAACATCTTGACTTTATCCATCCCATTTTAACTATTTATTCACTATATATTTTTAAATGTGTCTAATGAAACATAAATAGGAATTGTTGAATAAGTGAGGGTGTGATACTCAACCTATTTGGAATAGGATTTAATTGCTTTTTAGTTAATATTTTAGGATGTATGCATAAATAACTATATTTTTACTATTTTAGAAAATATGTAAGTAAACATTTGTTGTTTTTAAATATTGTAAATACCCAATATCTATTTTAAGTTTATTTTTTTCCTTAATTCAATGAAAAAACTAAAAAAATCAAAAATATTTTTCTATAAATACAAGTCTATACATATCCCCTTTTGGACTCTTTTCTATTTTATTTTTTCAAAACTTCCTTAAACTCAGATGTTTTTCTACCTAGTTTGGAAATGTTATACTAAACTTTAAGTAATTAATTAGTTCTGAAACTTTGGGACTTAAGTTATTACAAAGTGATTTAGTCACATCCTTCATGGAAGTTTGGTCTTTGAACTAGAAAAAGGATTTTTAGTGAATGATTTTTCTAGAATCAATTTTATAACATTAACTCACTAGATTTTTTAATTTAATATAAGGTATCTTAGTATATATGAGAGATAACACTATAGGGATCCAAATAAATTAAAATATATATAAGTCAATTGAACAAGGAAATAAAATGTGTAATTGAGAACCCAAAATGTTTCTCTGAGAAGATGACATAGTGTGTGTTGGTATCCCTATGTAAATTTATATAAGTGATTTTTCATTGTTCAATGTACATATATCACTAAGAAAAAATAAAATAAATAAATGAATAATGAATAATGTTTCTAAATAAAAAATGAGTTCATTTTTGTGAGGTGAATATTGAACCTAATAAGGGGACAATTGACTTAAATCACATTCATTTAAGTTCTTTTTGAATTAACTGAAATTCATTAATAAAACCTGTCTAGGAATCCAATAATTTATGTGTGGGGGACTGATGTGAAAGAAAAAATTCAACATTTTTTTCTATTATTCTTCGAAAATACCTTTAATTTAATCCAATTCCTTATAAAAACGATGTTTTTTTTGAATTTTAGACTTTAGAATATAATGAATAAATGGATAAAATTACTATTTTTAGTGATCTATTCATTTTGTTTTAGTAAAATTATAAAATCGACATATAAATTGAATTTGTGAGTTTATTTTAAAAACTTTGGAATTTTTTTAATGTGAAAAGATGATTAGAAATTAATGCCATGAAAAGTAGAATTTGAATTGATTTTAATTTGAATTTGATGTTATTTGAATTTTTCCAAATTAATTTTTAATATAATTTTTTAATTGATTTATCATTATAAATTTATTAAGGAAAAAATTTTTCATTGAAAGAAATTTTTTTAGAAAACAGGTTCGAAAAATGAATAGGCCTTATATGGTCAGCACAATGACAATGTCACAATCACTACACTTCTCATGCATAGCTGACTGCATGAATTGAATTTAAACTGACCATGCCTAGTGGTTACCTTCTATAAACCAACTCCACTCTATATTTATGTTCAGTATAGTGACCATGTATATCCTACTGCATCCCCCACTCATGATCAGTATACAAATCATGAGCAACTCTTCCACACAACCACCCTTCTCATGATAGGCATGTCTACCATGAAATCATTTCATGGTCACCTCCACATTCGAAACAACCTCCCCCATTACTCAAATCACCCACATCCAAACAGAACTAGATCACCCTCTCCTAAGAACAACTAATTAATTCTTCACCACTAATAAAATAGTCTCCATCGATGCCCTACCACTCACCAAATAATCCATTTTCAGTCATTGTTGTCACAAAGTCATGTCACTGGGGGAAACTGAGCCACACCACCATGTCATTTAAGAATATAATATGATCTGAAGAATCACCACCAAGTATAATTTAAAAATAATTCAACCACCATGGATCAGTCACAACTTTAGATAGAGAACCCTCACTGATGTAAATGGATACAAGATCACCAACCCTATGTTTCATGATATTGACCACCACCATCACTTTAAAAAGGAATCCCACAATTCGTTGATGAAAATATCAATTTGAGTGGTACTTGTGAGCTATGCATGGATGCACATGAGATGAATCCTATGATTTAATAAACCCTAATTCACTACCTGGTTTTATCCTACTCACTATTGATGAATAATATTGATATTGCGCAACCAATCCCCTTGCAATCCATCCTTAAATTAAACTATGAAACATAAAAAAAATATATAAATGAAAGAATAAAATAAATTAACATATTTATATATATATATTATAAAAAAGAAACTAAATAAATATATAACTATATAATAACTATAATAATAAAAACTATATAAATGTATATATATAAACATACAAACATATATAAAAAATTTTAAATGGTTTTCTATCTTGTCTCTACTTATAAATTCTATGAAATAGCCCGGATACCTATCCAATTCAGTCTAGTAGCATCAAATCCCAATTCCACTTGGTTCACATTAACAAAAAAGTTCACTATATTGAAAAATATTAAAAAAAATTACTATAAAAAATCTCAATGTGGTCGGTGCTATTATGGGATTATGTTGATCTAAACCATCAGAGTGGAAGACATGGCACTCATGGATGCTCTCCTCGACACTGAATATAAAGATAAAGAATGGTCTTTTCTGTTAAATAAATTGAACCCTTTCCTAATAGAAATATTCAGCATATTTCTATTAGGTTATTCTTATGTTGAAATTTTCATTACAAAACTTCTTTCTTAAAGTTAATATTAATATTTCTCTTCTTTTTAATTATGTTGTTTTGTTCTCTTCCCCTAGTTTCTTCATGTTCTTCCTCGTTCTTTACATTATAAATTAATTTTTTAAACTCAAAATCTTAGAGAACTAACTTGATGGATAAGTACCTATGGGAGATCACAAAGGCACCATATTCTTTAATTATTTATAGGTTTCATCAATGATTTATTAGAAAAATGAAAAATCATATTAATGATATTATTATATACTTTCTGATGAGATTTTTCATCCTTGAATTTATAAAATCATCTCACCCTCCATATTTCGGTTCATACTAAAAAGAAGAGGAACACTGAGGATTGAGGGATTAATAGCATATAGTGGAGATGGTGTTGATATAGTGAATTCCTTTATATAGTGTGTTTATTCCCTCTTAACTATAAAGGAGGTGTAACTAGATGTATCAGGGGATATTTCTCTTGTGTGTGTTCATAACCAAAAATTAGATATAGGATTGAAATTTAAGAATGATATTGATACCATTGACTAATGAAAACCTAAGAGTATAATGAAGAATTTGTCTGATCAACCGTGGATCCAAACCCTTTTACCGATTGTTGTATTTGACTTCTTTTTCATTTTATTTAAATTTGTTAAATCAAAATCAAACCAAAAATAATTTTTTAAATTAGCTTCTTTAAAAATTAATAAAACAACACCAAAAAAGATACATATGTTCTAGGATATTGAGACCCTGAAACCATTCTCCTCATGAGATGACCATGGTCATCCACTATGCTAAAATAGCAGTATAATAGAAATTATGTTTAACCCTAGACTGTGAAATCTTTGTGGTATAAAATATATACTAAAATCATGGTTTAATTCACCTAAAATTTAGGTAAACTCTATATATATTCAGAGATCATCCATAAAGGCTATATAAGAATGTTAATACCATTGAGATAAATTGTGTTCCTTCCCTTGATTCTCTTCCAGAATCTCTCCCCTCATCTCTTTACTACCTTGTAACCTATATTATTTTATAATATTAGATAATTTTAGCTAGGCATCGAGTGGTTTTATCATCCCATGTATACATAAAAGAGGAGGGTGTCTAATGAATACCTCTTAGTAACTTAATAAAACTTCTATGGTGAAAATTGTAGTAGAGGCTTCACTGGTGAATGGTATATGGTGTTTTTCATTTTTTGTTTATACATGAGTTATGTTTTAGGAATGGTTGATATATGTAAATGTAGTTTTTTATTTCTTCTTCTATGCTGAATGAATGTATTTAAATCCTTATAAACCCATCAATGATATCTTGTCTTCACCATGCTTCATGATTATCAATGATCAATTTTGAAATGAATAAAATCTGATAATATATATGAGTCATATTGTAAATCATATATACAATATATATTCGTCTCGATGGAATGTTTTGTGATAGGTTATATTAATATCATTGATTAGACTATAAAAATGATATAGTTATTTTGAAGTGTGTGATCTAATGAATTAATCTCGTTTTTATATGTATTGTAGAATATTATATAGGTCGATTCAGTGTATAATTGTATTCAAGAAATGAAACAAAATTAGGCATCTTATTTCTAGTATGTTATAATGTATATCATTACATATGATTGTGTTTTGTTGGGTTAATCTCATAATATCTACCATATCTTGTGATAAATGCATTGTATAGTTTGTATTGGGCTAATGTTATGTATTCTAGTGTTGAAGGAAATTGTTATTTACATTGGGTACATGTATGATTAAACATTTGGTTGTTCTTAGAAAATACATCTCAAATTATCATAGACAAAAATTATCTATAGTAAACTATGAGAGGTAGTGGTGTATGTTGATATTTTGATCCATGTAATAAGTCACAAAACATGGTGAATTTATCATTAAATATGATATACAACAAAAAATGAAATTTTTTATTTTCAATACAAAATTGATTTAAATAATTTATAAATTAATTGTAAATTATAAAAAAAGTATTTTAGGATAGTAATTTAATTTATAAAGGAATCTATAAATTAATTAATTATAAATTGTTAATAAATAATTAATTAAATATCTTTTATAAAATAATAAATTAATATTTCATAATATTACTTTTTATAATTAAAATACTTTTTTAAAAAATTATAAAGTATGACCTGTAATTTATGTATAAAATGACTAAATGGAAATTGTAAGGGTAATTTAAAAGATGTTTATAAATTACAAAATATGTAATGTACAAAGAAGTCTGTATTTAAAATTATGAATGTTTCATAATATTTAATTTTTGTTTTCCAAATTACCTCAAAGGAAATATTTTATATCAAATAAATTTTATGGAAAAATTGGGAAACCAATAGAATCTAGAGTAAAAAAATCAAACCACATTGGGTAAAAACATCTCATTCCACAATAATTTATAGTAATTAGAATTATTTTCCATGAATAGTCTCCATTATATAGGGGAAACCTCCAAATCTAGATTGTATTTAATGAGATCCTCTAAGTAAAATTTCATCTTGTCATAAGTCTTCACATGCTCCTCTAGGCTTGATTTCCCCTCATTGAAACCACATACCAAAATAATGTTATACTTATCAATCCAACATATTTTATCTTCATTCAAGTTAGCTAACATTAGTATTTCAATCATCTTGTGTGAATCCTTTTTTGATACCTTGATCAAGAAAGTCTCCTCCAACATTTCCCTTTTAGAATGCATGAGGAGCTCTTGGGTGTTGTCTAATTTACTATATTTTTTATATTTACTCTCTGAATCAATGGGTGTTGGTTCCTCTATCATTGAGCCAGTCGTCTCATCAGCTGCTGTATCCTTAAGAATTATTTAACACTCATGATATCTCTTTGGGTTGTCTATAGGAACACACAATCTCATTATTTTACGGGGGGTGGGGTTTACCTTTGCAACATGACCTTACAATAGGATTACTAGGAAACTTTTACTAGTCCTTCCTTCCCTGCGACTTCTTCATATGCTAAATACAACCATCAGAATCCCTAATGGAATTCTTTCCCTCTTTGAAGAGGGCAGTAGAAATTATTCTGCAACGTATGCTTCCTTAGACTCAGAGGATGAAGTTTCATGTGCAGAATCATTATCCATTATTTTATAATTCAACTCACCTTGTGATGACTGATTATATTAACCCCCTACCATCTTTTAATGGGGATGTTTCATCATCTACCAACACAAAAAAAATAGTTTTTTGGATCAACTCCAAGTGATGTCTAAAGATTCTAGGCCTTATTGAGAACCTGATCATCTGATTCCTTTACTGGTAATGACATATTCATATGTTTCCACCTAGCCCCATGGTCATCAAAAACCTCATGTGTTTCATTTACCAAGATGTTGATACCAGATGATCCACCTTTTCCTGCTTCTTTAATAAATCCACATAGAGAATAGATACAACCAGATATCACAGCATCAGAAAATGAGTGATACATTCTTAAACTACTCCTCTATACCTCACACCCACACCCCCCTAATTCTCTATCAAAACTCCTTTAACCTATAAGAAATGATTATTTCTTGGGTCTCCCCTTCGACCCACCATATTATTTGGGTTACCCTACAGTCAAAACTGAATATCACAACTTAACCCCTCAGTTGTCTCCGTAACTACCACCTAGTTATCAGTAACTCTGGTTGGCTGTGCTACCTCAGTATGGTCTAGAGGATACAACCTATTTCACTTAGCACTATAAACTCCTACCCCGCCCCCCAGATGAGACACCTGCTCAGATGAATTGATATCCCCTAGGTCATGCTTCAAGAGACCAAATATGTCCACAATATGAAGGTAATTCATATATGTTCCCACTATTTGTGCGATTTTATCAAGAACAATTCAACTACACCCCTCCATCTCAAATGCTATGATCAAGTAATCAACCTTCCGCAATTGTGGTTCAACTCCCCAATTCCCAACTCCATGGTGGAAATGGGAATCCAAGTGCCCTGGTCGTCTACACAACAATAAATAATCAACCCATAAATCAAAGTAAATAGCTTTATTAAACCTTAATTCTTCTCCAACCGTGATCTAGACCCACACTACTAGTGGCATTGAGACATACACTTCCAAAAAATTATTTAGAATATTTGGGTGACTCACAGAAGATTTTTGTCTATTGAAAAATAAAAATCAACCCCCCAGGTTTCCCAATATATGAATAATTCAGTGGTTTCGAAATCGAAATGGATGCTCAAGGAAGCTTACCTGAGTCATAGTGGAGGGATAATACTGAATAAAATAAATATCATATGACCCTAGAGATAGATAAAATATGTATCCATTACATTAGATGGGGTACTTGGACCATGAATAATTAAGATCTTCCTTTGAGGAGAAATGAATCATCAAGTGGTGTTTTGTCAAAAAGACCAACAATCGTGTGTTCCTATATCCCCCATGAACCAAAAACAAACTTGTCAAAATCATCCAATGACGGCCTTTTATGCTTAAATAGATCCACCAAGGTCATATCCAAGAGACTTTAATCTTCTATGAACTCCGATGTTGTTAAAGAAAGTTGAGACATTCCAAATATGAGATCGTTAACATTAGGGATTATCAAAATAGCCGAGAAATACGGGAGAAAATTACAGTTAGAGAAAGGAAGAAAAGAGCTCTTCCATGAAGCTAGAGAGGGTGGGACCAGACCATCCTCCCTCCCACCACTGGGAAGGGGGGGTCATCCTTCTCCAACAAAAAGAGAGAGATGCATGTAGGAAGACTCCATGTAATAATATAAGTTGTCCCAATTCAATTCCTTATTTTGAAAACTATTTCAACCGTATAAAAATTTTTTTGAATGATTGATATGATCAAGGATTAAATAATATTAAATATATGATAATTAAATTTTATAAATTATTTACATAATATGATTGGAAAATATATTGTTTAAATTGAATTTAATATCATATATTAATGTTTAATTCCATATAACTGGATAATATGGTGGAGTTAATATTGAGAATAGATTTTAATTTTTTATAATTTCTTTATTTATGGATTTTTTATAAATTTTTTATGTAGTATTTAAATATAATAATTCATCATTTAATTTTTTTCATATATTTATTGGTTGATATAATTGTTTTTATTATTAGTGATTTTATACTTCATTTTAAATGTTAAATTTATTATATAAACTATCACACATGCATAAAGTATTTCATATGATAGTTATGATAATTAATTTAGTTTCCTTATACCTTAACTTCATCTTATACTAGCTTATAAGGAGGAACTAAGAGGTTAGTTATTATTTATACTAATTAGGTGTTAGGATTAATTTTTAATTGAGGTCTATATTGGGTAATGATTCAATGGTAGAGAAAAAATATAGTAGATTAATCACTATATTAGAGTCTTATGCATTAACTAAAAAAGTTTGGTTTAGATACCTATCACTCCAAGATTACTCTTATAGATATTATTAATTTCATATGAATATAAATTATTACATGAAATGGTTTTATACACCAAATACCTTAGATAAATTTGAATATGTGAAAATTTAGATGACATTATATTTGGATTAGTAAAACAAGATGCAAGTTGTGTAAGGGGTTAAATATCAATAAGTTTTAAAATTATTGATTTGGTCAAAGGAAAAGGATTCCAAACTAAATCATTAGAAGTACTTATACATGATATTGTAATAACATGAGAATAGATTGTGATATTAAACTTTCTTAAAAATACTAAGTGTTAGATTTTTTCCAAAGTGACACATGTGAATACATCAATCATCCTACCTGGTAGGTCATTCAAACAAAAGGTGACACTAGAATTTATTCGGTAAGAGAATAAACTAATAAGTTGAACTTACATATATATTTTCTTGTTTTTTTAATTAGGTTATAGATATCTATAAACCCCTATCCATTAAAATATTAAAGGAATAGAATTTAATAAATCTATATCATGGAATAGTGTAAAGAGTTATCCACTCAAATATTCAATTGTCATATGTGATATGATTAAAATTATAATATACAAATATAGTCACAAATTAATTATGTTTTTAAATAGTGTATATCAAGATCAAATATTTATCCTGGCCCATTAATTGATACAATGAATTAAAATGGATCATCATTTCAGTGAGAGCATTTAATAATTGTCTATTAAATTATTATAAAAAATGAAACTCATATGATAAAATATTTCATTAAAGATAAATGGTATAAAAACACAAAATAAAACTTTATCTAAATCCTTAGAAAAAGTAGAATTTAAATGTAATTAACCTTTTACACTGGAACAAAATAAAATAATTAATCTTAGGATAGAAGAAACAAATTCAACATGTTATAGCAATACACCTTTCATAGTAACAAATTGTTAAATTGTTTATCATGTGGATCTATATACTAATGATAATCATATAACAGTTCAATCAAGGTTATATAGTCATTCAATGAAAAATTATGATATTAACATTATTTTATACTCAAACACTGAATGTGGATGAGTATTACAATTACTTAGATAAACTAACAGTTTTATTTAATGTATGTTTTGTTTTTTGAATTCATTTTTGAATCATTTTTGTTAATATTCTAACAATTTGAATGATTTCAATAAAAAAATTCCCTATTTTATCAATATGATTAGGATATATAAAAAAGTCATGTAATGTACATGTTTTTTGTTGTGGAGATGGTATAAGAGGGTAAAAGATAAAATTAGAAGTAAAAAATTTAGTTATAAAATCCAACAATATTTATTCAAGTATCTAGCCAAGGTCGTTGAAAAATAGTAGTAGTATAATAAATGAAGACTATTTTATCAATATGAACTAATTTTCTAGAATAATTTATGTATTTTGGGAAATTCCACAGAATCTCTATGCCTGGTATTATTGTTATAGAATCAATTACTTGATTTTAATTAATATATGATGTCAAATGAATGTTTTATAATCCATGTAAATATACAACAGATCAAAAAATATGTAATAATTGAAGGATTTTATAGTTCACAATAAATCAATGAAGAAAAGTGTTCCTACATAATTATATTGAATGAAAAGGTAATATCATGCTATATTGGATCTATATAAAAAATGTGTATAGTTATCTTATTACCCATATATGATAGGAAATGTTTTTTCATAAAAAAATTATGAAAAATAGTAGATGATAGATTTTATAAATATGGTTTGTGATTCATCAAATTATAGAACATGATTGAGAAGAAAGTATTGATAAAGGAGTTTAATCAAACATAAATAATTTACCCAATATATTTGTTAAAACTAGAGGTATTTTATCCCATCAACCATAATAAGTAAGTTATAAAGATTAAAATATTCTTAACAGAATATTACTCTGAACACATTGAATACCATATTTGATATAGATATAATAGATTATTTGTTAAATATTCACATTAATACAAATAGTTTCTATTTTATATTACAATAATATTTTTTATATTATAAAGATATTCCAAATTTAACACTGATTCTATGAGACTAATAGAGTATAATTGGAATTGAGGGTGTTCAAAAGTAAACAAGTAAAATATTATTCTAGTAAAAATTCAAAGATAATGTCACTTTATATCCTTAAAAATTTATGGAATGTCTGTAAAAGATTATATAAAATATCACAAGGATGAATATTTATGGAAAGGATCATAGAAATGATGATTATTATAACTATACAAAGATTTATTTGTAGGAAAATGATGTTATTAACATCATAACATTTGATATTGTGATGATATAGAGTTTTAGTACATGTTCAATGAGTTAAACAATTGGAATATGATTTCCTTGTGTCACCATTATTCAAACATACACTCTTCATAGGTGTTACTCGGTAAAGAGTTTAGTTTGGGGGTTTTATCATATGATCACAAAAACATATACTATAAATTATATAGAGAATTTATGATTATAAAAAAATTGAAAAGTGAATCAAATGTAAGGCTAATCTCATAGTCTATCATTTGTGATATGATTATACTAAACATATGTATTGTTTTTTTAATATTCTAAAAGGGGTTTAATAATATAAAATTTTTTATGATATTCCAAATGATATTTATACATTATCAATCTTTCATATTGGTTATATATATTTCATGAAGTGTAATGATAATTCCCATATCAATGTATGAGTTTTTGTTGTCTCTAATTGATACTCTTTATGAAGAATTATATTAATTTATGAAATGTTATCAATAGTGTCAGTATGGTTTCATATATATAAATAAGATATATTGATGAGGCACAAAACATTTTTTTGCAATGGATAGCCTACAAAGTATACCGCATAAATAATTACACACTATGTATTTAGTATGCTTCGGATGAATATTTTATATTTAGAATTACCCATACAAGTGTCATTGAGATATTTATCATGAGAGCCTTCATACATTGATACATTTCATATATAAGCCTTGTTGATGAGCTAGTCAAAAGGTCCTTGGGTGTGTTTTCAATCATGTCATCAGTTGAAACTTACCCCTGATCTTAGTGGTCCACTCATATGATGATTATGACGTATGGGAACTTGATTAAGATAGAAAATACTAGAGTTGGGTCATGCCAAAAAAAATATATGGTGTGTTTATCTATAGGTGAGTGCCTATGGTGTTATAATCTATAAAATTGAATTAAATATTATATATTCATCAACATGAATATATTATAATAGAAAAATAAAGAATGTATTAGTAGATATATGTGATTTACGTACATCAAGACCCATTGTTACTCGATATCTTGTACATAGGAATAATATGAAAATTCATGCATGAATATGATGTAATTGGTGGACTGTGGTATAGATATACATATGTTTGATGGATATCATGGAAGATCCCTTTAATTTTTTAGTAACACTAATGGTTTGATATAGGCCTCACTTTTCTAAAATTTATGCATTCAATAATCTACACTTTTTTTTAATATTATCAATGCATGTGGTGTTAAAAATTATGGTTAACTGAATAGGGATTTAGTTTTTCTAAGAGACCTACTCTAATGGAATTTTAGAGTTTAGCCAAAAGGATTTTTGTGTGAATATTCACAAAGTATTTTATATTATATTTAATATAGTTATTTTTATGATAGCTATCCAAATATGTTTTGGATGATGTCTAAAATGATTTTTTGATATGGTTTCAAAATTTACTACATATGATACAAAATAATTTCAAATGGAAACAATTCTATGGGTCTTTGGTACAATTGGGATATTTATATAGGTTTTAAATAAATACCTATAAATATAGGTGTTTCATAAGGCATGATATATGACATCATGTTCTTATTTTTCCAATTAAAGTGTACAATGTGGCCGGGTTGTTATTCTACAGTGTAAACTAATCATGTGATATGATTAGTGTGTAAAGTTAAAATTTTATGACATATTAATTTGGAATGATAACATTTGAATTTTATTCACATAATTTACCAATGATGACTGATGTTTTATAATATGGAATATATGGACAGATTATATTAGTTAGAGGATACAAAGATTGGAAAGTATAACATTACACAAAAATTTCCTTAAGTTCAATTAAAAGATAATGATATTCAAGGGTCCTTCCTAAAGGATATATAAGAAAGCTACTATAATTTGGATGGTTCGAGGGGTTACTCTTACACCTATTCCTAAATCTCTTTTATCCTCCGAACCATACTACCCATGATTCTTGTGTATAATGTAAGGTTAAATAATCCCACCTGCGCATCGGGAGATTCATATAAACTGATCCATTGTCTACGGGGGGGACTATGATGGATGCCACTTAGTTATTATCATCAAACAAATATTGTGAATATTGTGCTAGAGACATGATGTATGAATGGAATAAAGTATTCTAAATTTTATTCTAACACAAGGTTTTTATTTCAATCATGATTTATCATTTCAGACTATAGTTTTTAATTTCTTCCACTACATTGAATGAGATTTATTCCATCCCTAGAAACTAATTAGTGGGATCCATGAGATGTCCCATGAGTTGTGTGCCTTGACTCTATGATCATTACTATCCATTGTTCTTGTGATTTGGAATCTGAAACCACTAATTTTGAACCATTATGAGTGTTGATGATTGAGACATGACTCTAGGAACCTCAGGGTCTTTTCTATGTTATTCATCGTTAATTAATATCATGTGAACACATTAGGATAGGCCTGGTAAAGCCTATTTTCATGATTTTAAGTGTGTTTGTGGTATGAGAGATCGAAAACTCATATGATAAATGGGGAAAATAAAATTTTTAGTTAAATTTGAAATTTTGGTGACTGTATGGTGGTATATAGGCCCCTCTTAATTCACTAGTAGAATCTCACTCACCACTTCATTTATGTTTTTGGTACGTTGTCCACCATGAGTTTGTAAGTATATGGTTTCTCATATAACCATTGATGTGATATTAAATTTTAGGATCGATAAGAATAGTTTGTTGTGTTTCATATCATCCACTTTTAGATAATAAATGGTGGTGTATTTTCAACTTGACAATTTATGTTTTGGATACCACCTGCCTATGGGAGTATCCCATGTAGTGAATTGTCTAATTATAGGATGGTAGAGGTGGTATATCATCGAACTAGAGGTTTTTATCTATGGAACCTCATCCACATAGAGACTAGTGATGGTGGTACATCACCCACGAAGAGATTTATGAATATGGACCATCATCCACCTAAGGAGTTGGTTATAACAGTGCATCATCTATTTATGATGTGATGAATTATTTTTGTATTTTCTATATATCATCCCCATGAGGAATGGTAATGGTGATAAATCAACCACATATGGTTAGTGATATACCATTCAAATAGAGATTCCTCATTCGAACATGATATTGAATTATTGGAATATCATTCACTTGAATAGGTTGTGATAGCGATGCATCATTCACCTAGTGAGCATGATAATGATATATCATTCACCTAAGTTATGATATGTAGAGTAATTAATCATTCCTATTTTATGTGACTTATAAATTTGAGTGTATGACCATTTTCTATAATTGTTTGGTGGAGGTATGGTCACATGTGGTTTTCTGGGACTCCTCCATGGAGTGATAGTTTACTTATTTATTATTTTAGCATAATTTCACATCAATCATGCATTTTTTTTCTAAATATTTATGTATTCCATTAGTGGTGGAATAATAAGTTATATTAACACCATATTTATAAGACCATGTACCTAATAAGACATTATGTTTTTTGACCCACTTAAGGGAGATATATTTTCTTCTTTAGATGGTTGAACTAGGAGGTCGAGATGGTGTTGGGACATGCGACTGGGCCATGACTCAAGACTAGTTTTATAGATCTTTATTTAAATTTTGTATACTTTTGGAATCATTTGTATATGATATGAACATAAGAGATATTTTTTAGTTGTATTACTCATATTAATTGTATTATATCATGTGTTGATATCAGAATATTTTTATATTTACATTTTTCTAGAATTTGGTTGTGATGTCTATCATATCATACTATTATATTTTTATAACTACTCATTGACATTCCTTATAGTTTTTTATAATTATATATTCATGAGGGATTATTATCCCCACTTATCATATGGAAAACCTCACCACTAGTTGATGGAATCTAGCTTTATGGAGGTCTGCTTGAGGTATGTTGTGACCTAGTTCAGTCAGCGTGAAGGTGAATGGGATTATGGAAATTAAAAAGTAGTATAAGAGACTTCTTTTTCATTTTTTATTCTATTTTAGATATATTATATAGTCGTTAGGTAATTGTTATGCCTTGTTATGGATCTTTTTTCTAGGAGTATCTAACCCACATATGAGGTATTCCCATGATACCGTGGAGGGGACTAATATTCATGGTTTTCAATTTTCCAATTAGGTTAATTTAAACAAATATAGTTCTTTGTGATATTGATTCATTTCTATGGTTTTTTATTCTTAATATAGGGATTAATGAGTGCATGAATTCATGAATCATTCCTAAAATATAGTTCGTCAAATGATATTCACGTCTTTTCTTATGATTGATATTCTGATTAAGATATAGGGTTGGGTCATATAAAATTTTTGAATCTCATATAGGGTATTACTATTTAAATTCATGATAGATATCAAACTTATCAATAAATGATTAAATACTATTAATATAATATACTATAATGTTTGTGTAATATCAGATGATACATTAACTTACTTGATAGTGGGTATATTAGGCTTTACTCAAGATTATATGTGAACCCCTTATATAGTTTTGTGTGTTTGTTTAGGTTATATAATCTTCTTCCAATTTTTTATTAAACTAAACTATTATTTTGAAATATATTGTAAAATTTTATTTTGAGATATGTAGTGAACATTTAATATTTTTTCTAATATATTGACCATCTTTTGAGTGTAGCGAGGGTGGGGATAAGAATTCCCTAATAAAAATAGAGTCATATCCACATTTTATGTCATTTTATCATATCAATTAGTAGACTATAATGATTTTCCTCTGGTAGTTACAGTCTATGGTATATTGAATATTAAGGGTCAGTTGACTAGGTCAGACATGAATAACATGTTCTACATACAAAATCTACTAGTCTTTGTAGGTGATGGTGGACTTTTGTCTATTGATTTCTGGATAGATTCAATGATAACAATGTTTTATAATCTATAAACACACTTAAATAGGTGAGTTAATAATTCCATATATATTATTCAAGGACTAGAAATGTGATTATGGGATATTGTGGTATAAGAAAACCAGCAGGTTGGAATTTCCTAAAAGGTCTTTTTTCTCACTTTTTTTAGTGTTTCTTCTCTCTAACTCAATGGGATAATAGATCTATGGTGTTCATATATCTAGCATTGTTGTAATTTTATTGATTGATTTTTTTCCCATTTTACCAATATCTATGCTTTAAACCTATATTGGTAGGTGATGTGATTTCATGGGTTAGGATTTTTTGGGATGTCTGGAGGTATTCCATTTATTCATATCTGAATATTTTTAGTTGATTTCCTTCTCATATGTTATGAATTATGAAATGATTACAAAAAAATAACCACACTAAGTGTATATTTTTTTAGTAACTATACATCCTTTACCAAGTAGGGGATTTAATTCCATTCAGTTTTAAGTATAGGTTCAAGGATTCTCCCCAAATTATAGATTGGAATTATATATTAAGAAAGTGTTCATCACTTCCTTTGAGAGGGATAACCCAATTGAGTGTTATTAGTATTGTCAGCAAGGGTACATTCTGAATTATTTTAAAAGAATGTATCTATATTTTGGTTCTTATAGAGAGATGGGGAACCTACAAAGGTATTATTTAACCATAAAAAATTTTATTAGTGAATGAAATTCTGGTTAGATAAAAGTTTCAATAGCAATTCATGATAAAAACCACAATCTAATAGATAGGGTTCCTCTAACCTTTTGATTCATGTAAGTGATCATGGAGCATAGGGATATGACAATAAAAAAATATAGGTGATGTACCTTAGGGGAGTCTAGTGATGGGATCTAAGGATTTGGGTTCAAGGGAGTTTTATACAATTAAGAAATCACAAATTGTGCTTAGTGAGGATGCATCTATAGTATTAGGTATGATTCTAGTCACATATACACATGAATATTATTTATTTATTTTGTATTTGTTATAATAATTTATATATACTCATTTATTAGGTGAACTAGGGATAATCTATAGAGTATCTATTTTGGGTGATGTCTAAACATTCTATTAGGGGTGAGATTGTATGGTATTCCCAAAATATCCAAAAAAAGATATAGTGACCATTCAACATAATTTATTCTAGGATTTCATTATATTATAGATTCTTGGTTTTTATGTCATACTTGGTATGGATTGGTAGATGCTATATCAATTACAAATTGATTAAAATCACTAGATGGTATCATTCACATCCTTAGAGTATTGTTGTTATAACTATGTCATCAAGTGGGATCAGCATGTAGACTTCCCAGGACCAGGACATCTATAGGAGGGAATTTTAATGGATTAGTTTTATAGAAATATTTAGATAGATAAAGATATTTTTCAATAATTATCTCATCTTATTGTTTAACTATTCTATGATTGTATTTTTGAGTATTTTTCATGGATTCCATATGAGAGGTATATTGTGTTTATGATTGATCTTATTCCTAGTATGAAGCCTATATCGTTTACACGTTATATGATGAATTTTATAGATCCTAGAAAGTGAAATGATAATCATGGGGATCTAAAGGTGAAGCATTGTATTCACAAAATAATTTCCCATTGGGTTTCTCCTATATTTTTTTACAATAGGGGCAGAGAAATCATTGCAATTGTGTATATATTACTAGAGACTGAACTAAGTGATAGTCAACAATTAGTATCTTGTTCCTCATATCGATGACTTATTTGATCAACTAAGAGGAGATAAGTAGTTAAAAATGATTAAAATTAGTCCAAGTTTTTATAATTTGTGAGTGAGGTCTTATGATATTCTTCATATCACTTTTTGGAGTAGGTGTGGCATATATAAGTATATTGTGATGATGTTCAGTTTGAAGAATTCGCAAACTATGTAATGCCCCGACCCCTGTAGACTAGAGCCAGTGCATTACTTGTGAAATTGGAATGGTTAGAAGGAATTATAATCTTGAAGTAACGATCAGTTTAACTTTCTTGAAGAAACTAGATATGTAGTTGTTACTCAAATTACATTAGAAAAGTTTACAAAATACATTACATAATAAAAAATTTAAACTGCATCCACAAGAACTCAATAAATGATCTTCTATTTGTTACCTATTAAAAGTAAACAATAAAAGGAGTGATCTCAAATGATCAGTAAGGGTTACAGTAGCGGAATCATGAATAAAATAATAACTTAATCATAATCAATCTGACATAGTCAATATGTCATAGTGAATAAATCAAAAATTCACGCCACTAATAAACTGAGAATGAAACTGCATCCATAGATTTTTTCATTGTGAAAACCTCATGGATCGTAATAACATATAATGAATAAAGAGAATTACTACTAATTGGATGTCATGTATCTAGCACATGAACCATATTACTGTAAAAAAGGTTTAGTTCTATGGGTAGAAACCCATCTGATTTTTGGAAACAAACTCGAAGGGTTTGTTGCCAAACAAATTTGTCTCATGAGACCTACCGATGCATCAAGGGGATATAACGGGCCCCACCCACCACTGCATGTCCAAGTCATTCCTTATTAATTGATTCAATACAAGAGAAATATGAATTTTAAATATCCGTGTAGAGTAGAGTATATAGATTCATAAATATTTTCATAGTTCAAATACCGTTCTAAATGAACACCATGTGTTAAATGGTATACTGTTAAAACAAAAAAACATATCCATGATATGAGAATGTGGATATTTAATATGAATATAATTAAAAATCAAAATTTATCTCAAAGGGGCAGTAGGTACACCACATAAGGATTTTTAGGTGAACAATACAAAGTTAGTCACAACAAAATAGTAGATGAGACAAAGTCTCTTACCACAATCTAATTGGTCTAATCATATGACCAGAACTCAATAACCCACAAATAAATCATCTAATAACATGAATATAAATAGAATCATGTTATTATATTTCATATGTAAGTACACATATAACACATACATGAAATAAGTGGCGAACAATGAAAATCTCACAGAAATGAAATTGAGATGAGAAAACCACTTACAAACATTTCAACATGGTAACGAGTGATATTACGAGGGCTTAATGAGAAGTAAAGCGGTGTCCCATTATTTATATGTCACAAGGGTATTATGGGGGAGGTAATAAAACATACCCCATCATTAGTTATTAAAAATAAAAGGGGACAACATAGGGTAGATTCTTGAAAAAAAGTGATAGAGATGATCCCTTACCTAATGCTTGAAGGTGTTTTTGACTTGTTATTTAAGGCCTAAATAAAAAAATTAGGGTTATTAATTAATTAGTCCAGAACCTATTCTATATGTAAATGATTTTTTATAAACCTTTTTAGTTCATTAAAGGCCTTATTGATTATTTATATGGTTCAATTTCCTTGTTGGGGCTTGTTTGTTTACTTGTTTTTAAATGATCGGTTCACTTATATTCAAGTTCAGATAAATATGACAGATGAATGTGGTTTTCTAGAAATTAAGTTATATGATATTAGTGAAACATCCAGGAGATTAAATGGTTTTAAATTTAATTTTTTTACTTGGAGTGAAGTTGAATTATTTTATATATATCCTTAGTGACAACCGTTTTGGTTAATCGGTGGGTTTGATTACAATGAATAAGTTTTGCTTTATAACATTATACCATTTGTAAAAATGGATTACAGAACTAAAAATAGGATATATTACATATATAATAATCTGTTTCAACCCTAACACTAATGTTTTCATGACCATAATTAAATATTATAATAGAAATTGGTAAATTGTTGTCATTGAATGTGTTAAATTAACACATCTCAAATGGTGCTTTCGTTTCTTCCAAATAAAGAGTGTGGAGAGGAGAGAAGATTATGAAATATACCATTAGAATAAAAACATTCAAGTACATTTATGTTACTAGATTTATCATACTATTTGGGTGACGGTAGGTGAGGAAAGAAACAAAAAGAAAATAACTTAAAATAAATGAAGGAATTGGAAAGAGGAGTTTACCTCTAGACACTTCCTCCTTTGAGAACCTCTTAAGGGAGAGGTTTTGGTATTTTGAAGAGGCTAAGAGATTTTGGACGTGGGATAGGATCTTGGAGAGAGATTTGAACATAATATTGGCAAGGTACAGGGCTTGAGAGGAGTGAAGAGAAGATGGAGTGAAGGGGAGTTTTATAGTGGACGAGAGAGGAGTTTTCTTAATATAAAATTCACTAATTTATTATTTCTCCATAACACAAAGAATAGTGAGTCTACTTTGACCAAGAATAGTAATTCTATCTTGTGAATCCGAATCAATTGGGCTTACATCATTACATTATCATCAATGACTCAATTAATCCATTATTTAGCATTTATTTGGAATTATTAGATTTTACTATTCATCAAAAATTCAAGTACTGCAGAAAAATACCAAAAATTCACCCTAACCATTTTTCGACATGCAGAATCCAAAATTGAATTCCATTTTTCAAAAATAATTTCCTTAATATGATTGATAAATATTTAATTAAAATAATTATTTAATCAAAAAATATAAACACTTAAAATTATCACCTTCATTTTTAAGGTGCCTAAATTCACTTATAAACTCAAGGGTATGGATACCATTCATAAAATCCATATTACTATTCATAAAGGTAATGTACTATTCATAAGGGTAGGTTAATATTCATAAGGGTAGGTTACTATTCACTGAAAATTATGTTAATTCTATCAGACTCTATATATCATCTTGAACACAACCGTGCATGTCCGATTTTTAAAATTCAAATCGCAGAGTTGGAAAATTTATGTTTATTGGCTAGGTTATGGATATATCCTATAATTAACCATGTTTTGTACCATATAGGCTTAGTGATTCATGAAATATATGATATAAAAAGATGTTATTTAAGAGAAACATTCCATGAAGTGTTTGGGGTGATACACTATTCCCTCCTTCTGAAATTTCTTTTTTGAAATTTTATGTATGAAACTCACCAAAAATATGTGGGTGATTATTTTTCATAACACCCTCAGTTTCCCATGTTTCTTCCTCTATATTCTAGATTCTCCAAATAACCTTTACTAGATGAGTTCTCTGATTTCTCAATACCTGCTTCCTTGTGTCAAGAATCCCGATAGGCTTTTCACATAATGAGAAATTAGGTTACAATTCAATGTCTACATATGTGAGTACATGCGTTGGTTATGGCATGTATTTCTTTAACAATGACACTTGGAACACATCATGAACTCTGGAGAGATTTGGTGGCATCGCTAAATGGTAATCTACAACTCTGTTTCTTTCTATAATTTAAAATGGTCCAGTGTACCTGGGGCTCAGTTTCCCTTTCTTACCGAACCTTAAGACACCCTTCCATGGAGATACTTTCAGAAATACATGATCTTCCACTTGGAATTCCCAGTCCTTTCTCTGGTTTTCAGCATAACTATTCTACAAACTTTGGGATACTTTAATATGCGCTTGTATTTTATTCACCATTGTCGTGGTCTCTTCAATAAGTTAGGGGCCTATAAGTTTCCTCCCACTAACTTCGTCCCATTAAGTTGGAGTTCGACATCTCTTTCCATATAATGCTTTATATGGAGCCATTTGAATACTAGAATGGAATCTATTATTGTAGGAAAATTCCACCAAAGGCAACTATTGATCCCACATACCTTGGATGTCAAGAGAGCATGAAATCAACATGTCTTCTAAATATTGAATAGTTCTTTCAGACTGTCCATCGGTTTGGGGGTGATAAGAAGTACTCATATGAGGCTCAGTATTCAAAGCCTTTTGGAGACTTTTCCATAATTTTGATGTAAACCAGGGATCTCGATCGAACACAATCGATAGAGATGCACCATGAAGTCTTACAACTTCATTAATATAATGTATTTCCAAGTGCTCAAGTGTAAAATCCTCTCTTATAGGAAGGAAATGTTCTGATTTTTTGATGATCAACAATTTCCCATATTTCATCATTCATTCAAGGTTTCCTCGGCAGTCCGGTGACAAAAATACATCGTAATGTTATCCCACTTCAACATAGGAATATGTAGAGGTTTCATCACTCCTTTGGGATATTGTCTCTCTGCCTTCACTTGTTGACAAACTAGACATCTTGACACGTATTCAACAATTTCCTGCTTCATATTATCCCACCAAAAATATTCCTTCATATATTTATACATCTTGTTGCTACCAGGGTGTATAGAGAAATTTGAGCTATGAGCATCATCTAATAGTTCCCTTTTTAGCTCAGGTACTGATGGAATGCATAACCTCTTCCCAAATTTCAGAAATCCTTCTTCATACACAAATTCCTCCAGTCTCCCATCCTTAACTACATTAATTTTCTTGTAGAAATTCTCATCATCATATTGAGAGCTTTTTATCTTCTCTAATAAATATGGTTTAGCAATCATTTGAAAGAGGGGAGAGGTTTCCCCTTCATTAATAATTCCTATATCTATCTTTAGTAGATCAAAAAATATAGGATTTCTCTCAAACATATTTTGAGTCAGAAGGCCACGATCATTCCTGCTTAATGCATATTTCACCTTATTCACCTTTCCTGTGAGGTAGTGTATTGAACAATAATAATCTTTGAGTAACATGATCCATCTTCTTTGCCTCATGTTGAGTTCTTTTGGTGTGAAAATGTATCTCATACTCTTTCGGTCTGTATAAATCTCACATCTCTCTTCGTAGAGATAAAGGCTCCATATTTTCATAGCAAAGATTATAGCCGCCAACTCAAGATCATGAGTTGGATAATTTTTATCATGTGTCTTATCCTGTCTTGATGCATAAGCAATAACTTTATCATTCTACATAAGGATGCAACTGAGTCCATTTTTTGATTCATCACGGTATATTAAAAAGCCATCACTTCTAGATGGAAGAGTAACAATTGGATAACTGACCAATATTATTTTAAATTATTTGAGGCATTCTATAAATTCTTTTGTCAACACAAACATAACTCTTTCACATGTGATCTTGGTTAGCGGGTTATCCAGTAGGGAAAAATTCTGAACAAAACACCGACAGTAACCTGCTAGGCCAATAAAACTGCATAATTCAGTTATGTTTTCTGGAGTGGTCCATTCTTGGATTTCCTTTTTCTTTTCAGGATCAAATAGGATTCCATCCTTAGAGAAAATATTGCCTATGAAATAATCTTATTAAAGACAGAATTCACACTTGCTAAACTTTACATATAATTTATCTCATCTAAGAGTTCTCAGAATAACACACAAGTGATTGTCATGGTCTTCCTAGATTTTTGAGTATACGAGGATATCATTGATGAATACCAAAATAATTTTTTCAAGATATTAGTTGAAAACTATATTCATTAAATACATGAAAATAGAGGATGCATTTTTCAGTCCAAAAGGCATCACTGTAAACTCATAATGCCCATACCTGGTCTGAAATGTTGTCTTAGAAATATCGTCCTTCCTCACATGCAACTGATGACATCCAGATCGAAGGTCAATCTTCAAAAAGTATTTTTATCCATGAATTTGATCGAATAAATCATCAATCCAGGGAAGAGGATACTTATTATTTATTCTAATAGAATTGACATCCCCGTAATCAATGTAATGCCACATGGATACATCTTTCTTCTTCACAAATATGACTGGGGATCCCCATGGAGAAACACTAGTTCGAATATATCCTTCCTTACTCAAATCCTCTAGTTGTTTCTTCATCTCTACAAATTCTATAATGGCCATTCTATAAGGAGTCTTTGAAATAGGTCTTGCATCAGGAATTAAATCAATAGAGAACTCAACTACCCACTATGGAGGATGTCTAGGTAAATCCTATGGAAATACATCAATGTACTCTTAGCCTATGTGCACATCTGTAATTTGAATATTTCTTTCCTCGCCCATAGATATTGTGTTATCACCCTCTCCAATTATTTCATTTAGTAGTGCTACTGGGGGTGATTCTAGATAAGAATCATGTGGCGATGTTTCTGCCCTAAATATAAGGGATTCTACACCATTTACAAAAAAATTAACTTCCTTATTATTACAATAAATCTTCGCATCATAATTTTACAGCCAATCCACACTGATAATTATATTAAAGATAGTCGTTGCTATGAGGACAAGGTTAGCAACTAAATCACATTTTGGTTTCTGGAGGGGGGATAGTCGACATGCCTTTGCTGCGATGATACATCCCCTGGGAGTTTTGACTGACAACTCCTTTATTAAATCCAATTGGAAATATCTAATTTTTCTGGAAAACTGAGAAGATATTAATGAATGTGATGATCCATAATCAAGTAAAGTGTTGGCTAAGTTTGATGAAACAATTAAAGTACCTTCCACCACATCATTAGAAACTTCAACCTCCACGGTTGTAATCGCATAGGCTCTCCCTTATTCTCTTGGTTTTTTCTGAGGCATGCTTCTTTGGCTCTTAGGAAACTCATTTTCATAGTGTCCCATATCTCTACAATTGTAGAATTGAATATCATTTAATTGTTTCTTCCCATTGCATTCATCAGATCAATGACCCTTTTCTCCACAATTAAAATAGACTCCCATTCGTTTCAAGTATTTCCTGAGATGATTCCTTTCACAGTTCTCACATAATTGGAATATCTTTGTTCCCTTGCTCTTAATTGGTGCTTGTTCTTTTACTTTGTTTCCATAGTACTGCTTCTTATCTTTGTTTCCTTTGAAATGATTTGATCTAGAAAATTCCTTCTATGTTTTGATGGAACTTGATACAGTTTCATCATATGATGAAAATTATTGAGAAGATAGCGCCCTTCGAAGACTTGGCATAAGACCTTCAATGGAATGATCAATCATGTCTGACAAGTCATGTATATAATATACGGAATACTTGGATAGCCTTGTGAAGGTAGCCTCATAATCTGCAACACTATCTTTTTCCCTTTGCTTTAATCCAAGTAATTTATTCTTCATTTTAATTTGTTGCTCAGGAGGGATATGTTTTTCAATGAATATTTCCATAAAATTACTCTTTCCATATATTCAATTTCTTCTTCTTCCATGGTATTCTGAATCAAGGACCACCATTTATTAGTGTCGCCCTTGAGACAATATATCGCCAGTACTACCTTTTCATTTTCATTGCATTTTAATGCCATGAATATCTTTTGAAGGGACTTGATCCATTGCTCAAAAACCACTGGATTAGTAGTCCATCAAAAATATGGGGGCTTCTGCCACATGAAATGGTCAAACACATGTGTGGAATTGTTATTCTTCACAACCAGAGTAAGTTGTCCCAATATGTTCATGATCTGATTAGCTCCAACATTGACTATACTGACTTGATCAGGGGGTAGATCCCTACATTGCCCACCAGTATTGATTCCCCTTCTTCCATTAGATTTCATTTCTAAATAATTTAACACACTAGATTAGGGTATTCATCATAATGTATAATCTTAACAAAATACTTAGCATAGTTTAAGATCCTACGCATGGCTAATCCTACAATCAGAAAAATGGTTTCTTTCAGGAATAATTTATATTTCAAACCTTCATAAAGGCTTGTAAAAAAACATTTATTATCCTAAGAATATCCCCCAATAGAATTGTAACCAATATTTCACCAAGGCTCTTTGTCGTGCACTAGTTCCCATTTGAGTCTAGCTCATAGCGGTGTTTTCGGGTTTTACCCCTAGATACATTTGTGCTAGAGCTGCCTCTACTTGCTCGTATCCAGATAGGGACGTATTTCATAAAAGATCCAAATAATTTATTCCTTACCAAAATATCAATACGTTATTGTAAGTTTTTCCTCAAATACTACCATAGGTATTTATTCCCTACTATACATTTCCTACTATAGTTTCCAAGTTTTCTACTATGCTTCCTCGGATACCCACTATAACACCTCGGCCCCTCTAGACTGGAGATGATGTGTTTGTTGTAATATTTTCATGGTAAGAAGGAATGAAAATCCTAAAGGAAAGTTTCATAGTCTTGAAGAAACTAGATATATAGATGTTACTCAAATTAAATTGGAAAAGTTTACAACATAAAAAACCTAAGGAAAACTATAAATTGCATCCACAAGAACTCAATAAATGATCTCCTATTTGTCACCTATTGAAAGTAAATAATAAAACGGATGAGCTCAAATGTTTAGTAAGGGTTAAAATAGTGGAAGGATTAATACAATAATAAGTGAATCATAATCAATATGACATAATAAATATGGAAAGGTAAATAAATGAAAAACTCACGCGATTAACAAACTCAGAATGAAACTGCATCCATAGATTTTGTCATAGTGAAAACCTCATGGATAGTAATAACTAATAATGAATAAAGAGAATGATTATTAATTGGACGTCATGTATCTAGAACATGAACCATAATACTGTATAGACTTTTTAGTTCTATGGGTAGAAACTCATTTGATTTTTGTAAACAAACTCGAAGGGTTTGTCACAAAACTGATTTGTCTCATGAGACCTACCGGTGCATCGAGGGGCTATAAAGGGCCCACCCACCACTGCATGTCCAAATCATTCCTTATTCATTGATTCAATACAAGAGTAATATGAATTTTCAATATTTGTATATAGTAGAGTATATAGATTCATCAATATTTCTATAGTTAAAATAACTTTTCAAATAAACATCATATTTAAAATGGTATACGGTTTAGACAAAAAAACATATCCATGATATGAAAATATAGATATTTAATACGAATATAATTTCAAATGAAATGTAATCTCAAATGGGCAGTAGGTACACCAAATAATGATTATTAGTTGCACAATACAAAGTTAGTCACAACAAAATAGTAGTTGAGACAATGTCTCTTACCACAATGTAATCGGTCGAATCATATGACCAGAACTCAATAACACTCAAATGAATCATTTAATAAAATTAATTTAAATTGAATAATGTTATTATATATCATATTTCAGTACACATATACCACATACCATAAATAAGTGGCAAATAATGAAAATATCATAGAAATGAAAGTGAGATGAGAAAACCACTTACAAACATTTTGACATGGTAATGAGTTTTATTACGAGGGATTAATGAGAGGAAAAGTGGTATCCCATTATTTATATGTCACAAGGGAAGTATGGGGGAGGTGCAAAAACATACCCCATCATTAGGTATTAAAAATAAAAGGGTACAACATAGGGGAGATTCTTGAAAAAAAGTGAGAGAAAGGATCCCTTAGCTTATGCTTGATGGTGTTCTTGACTTGTCATTTAAGACCTAAATAATCTAATTAGGCATATTAATTCATATTTCCAGAACCTCTTCTATATGTAAATGATTTATTATAACCCTTTTTAGTTTATTCAAGGAATTCTTGATTTTTTATAAGGTTTAATTTCATTATTGGGGCCCGTTTATTTACTTGGTTTTAAATGATCGGTTCACTTATATTCATATTCGGATAAATATGAAAGATGGATGTGGTTGTCCAGAAATGAAGTTATATGATATTATTGAACATCCTATAGAATACATGGTTTTAAATTTAATTTGGTTACTTAGAGTGAAGTCGAATTATTTTATATATAACCTTAGTGACAACCATTTTGGTTAATCGGTGGGTTTGGTTACAATGAACATTTTTTGCTTTATAACTTAATACCATTTGTACAAAAGGATTATAGAACTAAAAATAGGATATATTAAATATATAATAATCTGTTTCCACCCTAACAAAAATGGTTTCATGACCAGAATTAAATATTATAGTAGAAATTGATAAACGTTTGTCCTTGAATGTGCTAAATTAACACATCACAAACAGTGCTTTCATTTCGTCCAAATAAATGGTGGGGAGAGGAGAGAAGATAATTAAATATACTATTGTCATAAAAACATCCCATTAAATGTATGTTACTAGAGTTATCATACTATTTGGGTGAAGGTAAGTGAGGATAGAAACAAAAAGAAAAGAACTTAAAAGAAATGAAGGAATTGGAAAGAGGAGTTTACCTCTTGAGACTTCCTCCTTTGAGAACCACTTAAGGTGGGAGTTTTTGGTATTTTGAAGAATCTAGGAGCTTTTGGACGTGGGTTAGGTTCTTGGGGAGAGATCTTGGCATAGTATTGGAAAGGTACAAGGCTTGAGAAGAGTGAAGAGAAGAGGAAGTGAAGGGAGGGGTTTTATAGTGGAGGTGATAGGAGTTTTCTTAATATTAAATTCATTAATTTATTATTTCTCTATAAGACAAGGAATAGTGAGTCTTTGATGAGAAATAATAGTAATTTTATCATTTGAATCCCAATAAATTGGTCTAACATCATTAGATCATCATCAATGACTCAATTAATCCATTCTTTAGCATTTATTGTGAAATATCGGATTTTACTATTCATAAAAAATTCAAGTATTTCAAAAAAATACAAAAAAATCACCCAAACCATTTTCGACATGTAGAATCAAAAAATGAAGTCTATTTTTCAAAAATAATTTCCGAAATATGATTAATTAAATATTTAGTTAAAATCATTATTTAATCATAAAATAAAAACACATAAAATATTCATCTTCATTTTTAAGGTACCTAAATTCACTTATACACTCAAGGGTAGGGATACCATTCATCAAATTAATATCACTATTCATAAGGGTATGTTACTATTCATAAGGGTATGTTACTATTCTTAAGGGTAGGTTACTATTCGCTGATAATTAGGTCAATTCTATCTGACTCTAAATATCATCTTGAACAAAATCGTGAATGTCAGATTTTTAAAATTCAAATCGCATAGTTGGAAAATTTTTGTTTAATGGCTATTTTATGGATATATCTTATATTTAAACATGTTTTGTTCCATATAGGCTCAGTGATTCATGAAATATAGGATATAACTAGAATGTATTTAATAGAAAGATACCATGAAGTGTTTGGGGTGCTACAAACTGTGTTCTTAGACCCAATTAATTTAGTCTTCCACTATATTTTTATTTTCTCATGTATTTATTGATGAAATTATTTTGTACGCTCAATCAATGGAAGACCGTTCTTTTCATATAGAGATAATTTTCGATACTTTGAGAGAGCATTGGTTGTGTTCCATGATCTTAAAGCGTTTTCTCTATATTAGTGATTCGTGTTTTATTAGGAATTTTATATCTAAGGAAGATATATTAATGGACCTAGAGAGTTCTTGGGTGTTATGAATTTTTATAACCCTAATAATTTCAATGATATTCATATTTTTTGGGTTTTAGCAGGTTATTACCATAGGTTCATCCAAGATTTCATCCTTTGAAAGTTCTGATGATATGCTAGGATAATAAATGGATGAAGTTCAAGTGGTTAGACATTTTTAAGAGAGACATTTTGGAGATAAAATAGTTTTTTTTTCTTCATTGATCATGAACATATTGGGATGGGTAAGGAGTAACCATTATATTGTAATTATTCAGGAGTTAGTCTTGGGGAAGTTTTAATATAGGGTAGGTGACTAGTTGTTTACGGGGCGAATTATTTGAATCCGTGTGATAAGAACTACCGAACATAATAGAAAAATCGAAAAGTGGAAGTGAATTTATTAATTTATTGGAATATATTAAAACAATAAGTGTTTATATTGGATTTATTGACATGATGTGTTAGTTTTTTTTATGTTTTTGACAATATATGAAGATTTGATTTTTTTTAAGTGATTCTTAGAGGACTATTTTATATTCTTAGAGGATTTTTATAGATTCATCCTTAAATTCTAGTATGTTGTTTTGTGTTTTATGAATGACGTTTTGTTTTGAAAAAAGTTGTTCATGTTACTATATTTATATATATATATATATATATTAGAATTAAATATTTTTCTGCATGGATAAATATATATATATATATATATATATATATATATATATGACTTTAAGTTAATTTGAAAAACTATTTGGTTAAGGACTTTCAAGGATAAACGGTAATTTATGATGTAGTGAATCTACTTGTTATACTTAAATATTTGTGTTTTCATGTGTTTGTGTGTATAAAAAAGTATTGGTGATGTTTCCTCCTAAATAAAAATATATGTAGAACAGTTTCAATTATTTTGTAAAAGTGTTGGGTTAAATAGTTAATTAAAAAGGTTTTACACCCCTAAGGATGATATCAAAATAGTGTGCTAGCAATGTTGGTGGCCAATCTCAAAGGAACTTGTTGAGATATAATTTTTGTGCAAGTGAGTATTAGTGTAGGTATAGATTGGAATGTGTAAAGGTAACCATTTTAGAACTATGTGGGGTAGCAGAGTGTCTCACCAGCTACGGTAGGTACAAAGAGATTTGAATGGCATGTTCTAGATCATTTTAGGTAATAAAATGGGTTTCAATACCATATAACTTTTTATGTGGTTTGGCTTCTCATGGGATATTTTCACAATTAAAATCACACTTGGAAATAAAGAGATATGGTATCATTCCCACAATCTTAAACCTCTCATGTTAATGTTTCTACATTCATGAAGTTCCAATTGTCTCCCTATAAAACTATATAATTTCTCATGATCTCATGAACTTCCTTACATAAAAAATTTTAGTTTATAATATGTATGAATGATGAATGAAATTAAAATGAATAATATCTATAACACAAGAGTTAAATATTTATTGATATGATTCATTGTATAGATGAATTCATATTAACAGGGTTGTGGAATTCTAGTGCAGTTCTGATGGTAAGAAGCTTCATATGGATCATCATAAATATTATCTATATTTCATCATAAGGATAAAATGTTTCTTCATAAGGATTATGTTTATTATATATAAAAATATATATGTTTGTGTAATTATCATGGTAAGGATGATTCTTTGATCAACTAGGAATGAAATTCATATGACTGACTACAAAGTACATATGAGTCAATTGGGAATCTGTGTGTGAGTCATTCAATGGAGAGTTTTTCATCTGTGTATGAGGTGGATATCACAAACGAGTAATGAAATATGAGTCAACATATAAGATCGATAGCACATGATTCCTATAAGGATCAATATATGAGTGCCTTATTCCTTTGAGTATTTTATATAGTGTTCGAACATGAATGTTAAAAAATTGAAGATATTTTATAATAATAAAGACCAATTTTCAGGGAGCATAAATGATGGATTTTCCAAATTCCATGATTATTAGATCCTATTAATGAATAATTAAAATGAAAATATATCTTTTTAAATATTCATCTATTTTACTAAAAAGGTTTAAATGGATATTTTCATGAATTTTTTATATCGTGTTTTGATAGGGTAAAAATATTAATAATAAATTCTTGAAGAAGAAAAAATAAAGAAACACCATTTAAAAGAAGGTCAAAATCATAGAGTTTTCTATGATTTGTATTCTCAGGATTCAATATTTTTTTAATATAAAAACATTTCATTGAATTATAAGAAGAATAAAATAGATAATTGGGAGAATCAATGAAATTAATGAATATCTATATATTTAGAGAGAGGAGGGATTGACTCATTATCTACTTGAAACCCCATTTATAGGTTAAAAAAAGTTTTATAGCTATGTAATAAACTGATTAATCATTTCTATATTTGAGAAAAATAAGGGATTATATGGAGTAATGAAATGAAGAGTTTTATATTTACAATACTAGAAAAGGGAGTTCAAGTTCATGCTAGAAGGAGAGGAATTATAACATTGTAAAGAAATTAATAAAGGAGAAGAGGAGGATTTTCCATGATATCACATAGAAATGTATTTATTTGGAATGGAGACTCATAGTATACCTACGAATGAGGATCTTGGTATTTTAAGACACATATATCCACATCCAGTGAAATCTAAAAACAATAGATGAAATTTTTATTTCACCTATATTCCATTATTATTTTCCCTTTAGAGAATTTTTAAAAAGAGGGAAGTTTGAGGAAGTTTTCCTTGGGTTTCAAAGAGTATACCATAATCATTATACAGAGAGTGACCATGGGTTGGAGTTCCCTTTCCTAATCTCTACTGTTGATTAGTGAGGCTAGTGGTTATGGTTACATCTATACATTCTTGATTGCATGTACCTTGGATTTTCCTATCTAGATAAAACATGTAATAATCATCTCTATCTTATATGTGATTTTTATCATTTAAATTATACATAACAAAAAATAAAATGGTGGGATAATGTAATCATAAGAGCATATAATTAAGGCATAAATTAAATAGGTATAATAACCAGATCAGTAGTAACAAAAGAGAAAACGAAATTATCTATTATGATTAAAAGATCAATATTAGTTGTGGATGAGATGGAAATAAGGAAAAGTGTTTAATTTAAAAATTAATCCATACCCTAATTCACCCCACCCCCCCCCCCAAGGGTATCTCTCACCCAAGACACTTGTGGGACTGAAATGGGTATTAAAGTATAGGTTTCCATTTAATTGTATTTTTTTATCTAATTAATTAAATTTATTTTTGGGGTTGAGGTTTTAGTATTCTCTTTGATTGATCATGATATTGAAAAATATAAAAAATTAGAAGAAAAAAAAGGAAATATCTCTTGTAATTCCATATTGTGGGTTATTTATTGGAATGAGTGAAACATAGACGAAGAAGTCTGAAAACCTTAAGATAAAATGTATAGAGAATTCATATTTTGAATCTATTTATTAATCTAATGATGTCATTGAAATAAATGGTTAATCTATTATTCCATGTTATGTTGGGTCCATTAATGATGAGTAGATCCCAAGGAGTCCAAAAGTTGAATTACTCTACCAATCAAAGTGGATGTTTCAGTAATTAAAAGAACAAAATCCAAATCATATATGTAATAAAAAGTCTTATGAGATCTTAATAAAATTATTAGGGAATGAATTTTAAAAATTAAGTCTTAAAAAATACTTATTGATGTAATAACTAACCTTGGAGAGATAAAATAAACCCATGAAAAATAACTTGATTTGATGTCCAAAAACGTGGTAAAAATCAACTTCAGTGTTAAGGGAAAGTTTATAAACTCAAAAGAAGTTCAAAACATGGAAACCAAGAATGTTGAACTAGTTATAAACTGTAAAAATAATTGAGGATAAGTAAAGGCTTCAATAATAAAAAGTATTTCTAAAATATTATATTTATCATAGGAATTATAAGATAAAGGAGATGGTTTATATTATGGAAAAAATTTCCCATGCACTAAAACATAATAATTATAGTGGGAAGACTCTAAAGGAAGAACACAGTGCTCAACTTGAATCACAGGACAAGAATATCCATAAATTAGAATAAGAATTTAACTTGGGAAGTAAATATGTATATAAATATATATCTAAAGGTAAGATTAAATTAAAAGATGTTTTGAATTTATTGTTTGATAAACCTTCAGCTAGTGATAATTAAATGAAGAGTACATATGCCTCTTCAAAAGTAATGGATGAAAATATATTAATTTCATAATGATAATACTCCATGGGAAAATATTGTTGTAGATATAATATAACCCCACAAAATAATGAGAATAAAATAACCATACAAATTCCAAAGGTAAGGGAAAATTATAGAGGTACTAGAAAACATCAAATAAATTCCTTAAAAAATATTAGATATCCATATGAGTTATCAAAAAAGGTTTTGAGACATTTTATTTTTTTGGAATAAATGGAAACATTACCATATATTACCATGATGATTTTGAATATATTTCATTTTGAGGATTTAGACAAAAATATTCAAAATAGAATTACCATCCAAAAAATAAGGTATGATTCTTTTTTCCATTATAATTATCATTCTTATCATGTCCCAATTGAAAATTTTAAGAGAATTATACCATTTAAAAATGTATTTCAATGTTAAACTGAGGACTCTTATTATACGAGTGATGTGAAGATGATCTCCAAAACTATTTTTAAGGAACATGCATTTTAGACATGTTAGAAAAGGGATTTAATTCATGAAAATAATTAATAGGATCCTAACTCTATAAATACTCATGTGAAAGGATAATATCAAGAAAAGGTAGGTGTTGAAAGGTATATAAAATATATAATGGGGAATATAAGTAGTTATAAAATTTAGATAAATAATGACAAATCTACTATAAAAACTAAAATACTTTGGTGTTATGTTTTCCAATGTAAAAATAGGTTGCAACATGTGTGTGGAAGAATCGAATAATCCAAAAGAAGTTTAGAATAGATTGTATCTCATTAAATCTAATTAAAATATAAAAATGTACAATAAATTGAAATACAACCGGAAAATAATTGACCCTAGTGTCCCACCATCTCATTTGCTTCAGAAAAATGGAAGTTATTCTTCTCCTAATGTGATTTTAATGTTTCAAACTTTTTTAAAGTGGTCCAGTGTTGCGGAGAGATATAATCCATTATTAGAGTTGGTTCTCTAGAACAAAATAATAATTACTTTAGGATTACAAGAATTATTTATCTTTAATAGTAATGAAGTTTCTCATAACATTATGGTTTTTCTTTTATAATACATAGAATGTGATAATTTACTAGGAAAATTTATGTCACACTAAAAGGTTACAGCAGTTCTATACTATGATGAGAATCTGAAAGTGCCATGATAGTATTCTTGATAATGTGTTTTATATCTAGATGATATCATTTTATAATACATGAATGGTATAGTCTATCAAGGTTAGAGGCACATGGGAATTTCAGTAACCATCTCATGGTTTTCACCCTTGGTAATTTATAAAGAAATAGATTATTAGAGGGAGTTGTACTAGTAGTGAAAATATATTTATATGTGTCAATGTATTTTTCTATATGGGGATGTGTGTATTGATCCTTTGACTTTAAAATTGTCATTAATGAATACCATAAGTCGTGTACATTGATGTATATATGAAAACCATGATGATATATGCCTGCGGTGAAGTGGGATATGTTGGGTTCGTCATTTCTGATATTGCATTAGTGGATAATGTGAGAAAGGACTTATCCCTTCTAACCCTTGAAAGAAGTTAATATCCCAAGACCTTTGATGGAAATGGAACATCTGAGATAAATCCATGGCCATGGTGTTCTATGGACCTATTCATTTTTTAAATTCAAATAAAGGGATATTGGATGCATGGGTTGATGGGTCCTACATGAAACAATCTTGATTAGATATATCGTGATAAATTTATTAGATTACATAATGAGCATTAATAGGATTTTTCATGTCATTTAAACTTTAACTTTTTTCTTTATGGATTCTGAGACATGTTTCTTGATGTTAACCTTGGAATTTATATTGTTCCACATAATTCCGTAGAGAAAGAGGCCTAGAGGGCCAAACACTAACATTATCTATAATCTCAGTTAAATTCAATGTTGAATTTTAAAAGTTAAAATAAATTTTATTCCTGATTTGTAGATTAATAATTATTGTTTATTGGTTGATCGCTAAAATTTAATCATAAGTTATTAGAAAGAATAAGTGAGTTAAGTAATAATAATAAATATTTATTTGTAAGGTTCATAAAATATAATATTTTTTATAATTATCTCTGAAGACCCAGATTTTTTCATGTAATTTCTTTTTTAAATTATATGGGAATATTGCAAGTATACAAAAATTGACGGTGTGTGATTTTGAGGCCTGGTGTGCCTGGAATGAATTTCTGAACCTTTTTTGGGTACGTTCTTTAAACGTGCGAGCGGCTTTTTGTAACCTATGAACTGGTGCTCGGAATTGAAATCTGTGGGCACCGTTGATCTCGCAGCTCTAGTAGTTGCTTAAGGAGACATTTACCTCGACTTCAGTTGGTCATGGGTGGAAGATAGTTTTTTCTACCAATCCTAGTAAATTAAAAAAAAAGTGGAAATAAAAATAAACTAACTTTATTTTTATTTAACATTTGAATTCTTTTGAATTCTCGATGGGGACCACCCGATCTCTTCAAACCATTTTTTATTTACTGTGAAAAACCCCCAACATTTAATGACTTCATTAAATGAAGTCGTTAAACCTATCAATTAAGGGGGAGGCACTTCATCACCTTGATTGGGCTCTTGGTGGAGGATCCTGCTGGAGGAAACCCCCTTAGAGGAAGAAAATTTCTCATTCGATGAATATTTCTCAAACGAAGAACTTTGTCGAAGCATCTCCAATGAGGAATGTCTTCAATAACAACGAACCAACATCCATGTTTCTCTCTCCTCAATGACATCAAAGAATCATCGAGGTATGGATTTTTGATTTTTTGTATCCCTTACCTATTATTTTCATTCTTCTCGATTCATGAACAACTATGTTGCTTTCTACCATTCTAACGCGGAGAGTGCGGGCCAAATGGACATGGCCTACCCTCACCGCAAACTATATGGATATTGGTGTTTTCTGTGGATTGTTTTAGGGTTGAGAAATTACCAACTGTGGAGGTCCTGAATTTATGGTGTCATCCTGAGATGAGTGCGGGAGTTTACGGATTGAAGAACGGGCCACTGGGGCATGCCCAGTGACCCGAGGAACGTCGTCGGCAACCCGTGTTGGTGACAGGCACCGGAAGGGCTCAGGAGCGGTGGCCGAAACTCTAGTCGGCCGTGAAAATGGTGGTGGCGCGACCACACCTCCGTAGAAGGACCGTATCCTGTCGGTCGTGGTTGAGCAAGGGTGGCGGCCAGTGCTTGGCTGGTTGCGTGAAGGGGGTAGTGGCGCACGTCTTCACTGCCAAGAGTGCAGGGGGCACGTCACGAGGCTTTGGTGGCGAAGAAGGGGTTGTCGGCTCGATTTCGGCTTTTGGTGGTGGTGCGGTGCGTGACTACACCGCATAGGTGGGATGGTCGTCTGGTCATCCAGGAAGACGAGCGGGACCCCGGGTCCCACATGCCAGCTTTCAACGCCACGTGCCGCCGGCCGGTCGGCCACCCAACCCGAATAGCCTAGCCATTCGGGGTACCCAGCGGGCGCCTCCCACATGGGTGTCAGCTAGGGCAGACCCAACTGCGGTTCCACCCAACCGCAGTCCACAGCAGACCACCCGGCATGGGCCTCCTAGTGCAGGAGGCCCCGGCAGGCCGGGTCGACCCGAACCGGGTCAGTCGGACTGGGTCAGACCGGACCCAGACCATCTTCGAACCCTTTTTACTCTTTCAGCTATAACGTGAATGATGGGTGTCTATTTGATGAACCGTCTATGGTTCCAGAAACCTTGGATCGAGATGTTCCTTTTGGTATACCCCACTTGAGTTTTTGATAAAGTTGGGGTATGGCCGGGTTCGATCGAACATGAATCCAACCAGGACCTCTAGACGAAAAGGCCAATAACCTAGAGACCGGGTGTCCGCTTAACTCACCGTCTATTTTTTTGAGACCCTTATTAACTGTCGGTCCTTTGGGATACTTCTTCGTGGGACATTGTGGATATTAGAGTATCAACATGTGGCTTGAGTAGCAGACCCTCTCGGGATTAAGTGAGCTTAGTGCGGGAACCCTGTGGCTGGCTATAACATGAGAAAGGGATCCTATGTGGGTCTGTGGTTTGGGATCCTACGTGGGTCTATTTTCCAGTATCCCATGTGTATCTTCTCTAGGAATCCATTTGGGACTACACAAGGATCCTGCATGGGTCGGCTGTACTAGTATCCTATGTGGGTCTGATGATTTAGGATCCTACGTGGGTCAGCCTCTCAGTAGATTAAGATGATTTAGTAGTTAAATATAATCATCTTTACTTACCTACCTAAGTAATACCTAGTGTGAGATGAGTCCTTATCTTTGTGGTAAAATTTAGTTTGATGATTCCTTTGTGTTATTTTTCTGTGTGGCGTTACCTATGTGGTACTACCTTTCTGGTACTCATCTTAATGGTTTTCTTTCCTTTGTGGAACAGTTGAGCTTTGGGCTTTGAGTTGGGCCATGTGTTTCCTCAGGATTGAGATGGTTATACTCGAAAACTTAGGTATATGTATGGGCATATACCTAAGTAGGGTTTTCAGTTGTTTTCATGATTTGTGGGTTATCATTTATGGATTTTGTTAGACCTTCGAGGGTCTCGGGGTCCCTACTGAGTATCGTTATACTCACCCCTACACGGGCTATGCCCACACGTTATTTTGTTTTGTTTAGACAACGGAAAGTTCTGATTGAGGATGAGAGTACCTATACTAGAGGTAACTCGAGGTGGACATTAGAAGACGTGTACCACTGAGACGATTTTTTGAGAGTTGTACCTACCCTTCAGGTAGAATCCTTAGTGGGTGTTCACAGGAGCAGTTTTAAGTTATTCTTGTACTTTCCAGTATTACTTGTTCTTTTCAGTTGGGCATGTATTTTGGCCCCCTTTACTTTCTATACACACCTTTTTTAAATTAGAGGTTACTTTGTGCTTGTATCCTACTTTATGCTTTGTTTTGTGAGTTTAAAGGTTAAAAAGGTAATGCCTTCCCATTTTTTTAGGGAATATGCATTTCTGTGCTTGTCTCTAGCCCCTGTCCTATGGAAGATGGGCTTGGGGTAGTCATGGCATGGGCTCCAACGATTGTCTTTGATCATGATTCATGTTTCACTTCCTGGATATGGAAGGGGTTTTAGGAGGCTTTCGAGATGCAGCTTCGTTTGAGCATCGCCTTCCATCCTTAGACGGATGGCCAAACTGAGTGGACCATTCAGACCCTCGAGGATAGGATGCATGCTTGCGTCCTCGACATTAGTCATAGCTAGGAGGATCACATTCCCTTGGGGAGTTTTCATAAAATAACAACTATCACTCCACCATTTGTATGGCACCATTCAAGGCTCTGTACGGCCGACCTTGCAGATCGCCTTTATGCTGGACTGACCTTGGGGAGTCAGCACTCGTGGCACCAGAGATGGTATGGGCTACCATGGAGAAGGTGTAGATCATCCAAAAGTGGATGAAGACTGCAGAGAGCTGGAAGATGTCTTATGTCAAAAGTATATAGAGACCTCTAGAGTTAGAGGATTGTGACCACGTCTTTCTACGGGTCTCACCCCGACGAGGTTTGTGGAGATTTGGTCAAGGCGACAAGTTATCTCTGAGGTTAATCAGACCCTTTCAAGTCCTTAGTAGAGTTGGAGAGGTGTCTTATCGCTTAGCTCTTCCAACTCAGTTTCACCGGGTGCACGACATTTTCCACGTATCCTAACTGAGGAGATACGTGCACAACCCTTAACACATCATTGACTGGGGTAAGCTTGACATGGACTATGGGTCAATGTTTTTGGACGTTATGGTGGAGATTGAGGATCAATGGGAGAGATTCCTTAATTGTGTGATCAATACCTTTGGTGTGTGTACGTTGGCAGTATGGGAACCTCCAGGAGAGCACATTAGAGTGGGAGGCTCAGATTCGGGCTCAGTACTCCCACTTGTTTTCCTAGTTTTTGTGATGTGGCTTTTGATGATGCAAAGTCCTGGGGTGGGGAGAATGTAAAGACCAAGATTTTTCCATGTAATTTTTTTTAAATTATATGGGAATATTGAGAGTCCTCAAAAATTGACGGAACGTGATTCTGAGGCCCGGTGTTCCCAGAATGAATTTATAAACTTTTTTTCGGGTACGTTCGGTAAACGTGCGAGCGGGATTTTGTAACTTCTGAACCGGTGCTCGGAATTGAAATCTGAGAGCACCGTTGATCTCACAGCACCAGTAGTTTCTCAAGAAGACCTTTATCGCGGCTGCATTACATCATGGGTAGAAGATATTTTTTTCTACCCATTGTGGGAAAATAAAAACTGTTGAAATAAAAAAAACTAACTTTATTTTAATTTAACTTTTCAATCCTTTTGAATTCTCGGTGGGGACCACCCGAACTCTTCAAACATTCTTTTTATTTATTTTGATAAAACCCCAAAATTTAATGACTTCATTAAATGAAGTCCTTAAACATGTCAATTAAGGGGGATTCTCTTCATCACATTGATTGGGATCTTGGTGGAGGATCTTGCAGGAGGAAACCCCCCTTAGAGAAAGAACATTTCTCCTTCGACGAACATTTCTCCAACGAAGAACTCCGTCGAAGGATCTCCAATGAAGAATGTATTCAATGAAGACGAACCAACATCCATATTTCTCTCTCCTCAATGACGTCAATGAATCTTCGAGGTAGGTATTTTTGCTTTTGTGTACCCCTTACCCATTCTTGTCATTCTTCCCGACTCATGAACAACTATGATACTTGCTACAATTCTAATGTGGAGAGTACGGGCCAAACGAACATGGCCCGACCTCTCTGTAACCCTTGTGGATTTTGGTGTTCTTCATGTCTTGTTTTTGGGTCGAGCAATTTCCAACCGTGGTGGTCTTCAATCGATGGTGACGTCCCGAGACGAGTGCAAGAGTTTATGGAATGAAGAACAGGCCACTGGGGTGTGCCTGGTGACCCGAGGAACATCACTGGAAACTGGTGTCGACGACCAGTGCCAAAAGGGCTCTGGAGAGGTGGTCGGCACTCCGACCGGCCATGATGATGGTGGTGTCATGACTGCACCACCGGAGAAGGGCCACGACCTGTTGGCCGTGGCGGAGCAAGGGCGGCGCCCGGTGGTCGGTCGACCGCGAGAAGGGTGTGGCGGCGGGCGTCCGTGCTGCTGGGCGTTCAGGGGTCGCAGCATGAGGTGGCGGAGGTGAAGGAGGGGCAGTCGGGTCACTGCCAGTTGCCAGTGGTGGCTCGACGTACAACCACATCATGCAGGTGGACTGGTCATCTGGCCATCCGGGGAGTATAGCGGGACCCCAAGTCCCGCTTTGCAGCTATTGGTGCCATGTGGCATCGGTCGGTCGGACATCCCACCCAAACTGCTCACCCATTTGGGGTACCCATAGGGCACCTCCCCCTTGGGTGGTGGCTAGGGAGGACACTGCCGTAGGGACACCTCGCCATGGGCCACTACGGGACACCCAACGAGCTGCACCGTGGGTTTCCAAGCGGGTCGGGTCGTGCTGGTGGTCAGGTTACGCTGGCGGGCCGAACCGGATCCTTTGGGCTGGGCCGAATCCAGGGCCGGACCTAGGTTGGGCTGGGCCAAACCTAGGGCCAGACATGGGTCAGTATGGGTCAACCCGAACTGGGTCCGGCCCGACCAGGCCAGGTCAGGCCGAGTCGGATCAGACCCAGACCAGCTTCGAAACCTTTTCAGTCTTTTGGCAATAACTTGACCTACGGGCATCCGTTTGACAAACCGTCAGCAGAGCTGGAAACCATGGATCAAGATGGTCCTTTTGGTATACCTCACATGTGTTTTGGATAATATTGGGGTATATCCGGGTTGGATCGAACATGAATTCAACCAGGTCCTTAGGACTAAAAGGCTAATAACTTACAGACCGGGCATCCGATTGACGCACTATCTGTTGGATTGAGACCCCTATTACGTGGAGGTACCTTGGGATAATTTTTCACTATACATCATGGAAGCTGTATTACTGACCTGTGTCTAGAGAATCAGACCCTCCTAGAAACAAGCGAGCTTAGTGTGAGAACCCTGTGGCTGGGTGTAACATGAGAAAGGGATCATATGCGGGTTTGTGCTTTGGGATCCTACGTGATTCTGTGTTCTATTATACCACTTGGATCCGCTCTTGTAATACATGTGACACTACAATAGGATCCTATATGGGTTTACTATACTAGGATCTTATGTGGGTCTAATGATTTAGGATTAATAGAGTAAGATGATTCAGTAGTTACATCTAATCATCTTTACTACCGTAGCTAAGTTATACCTAGTGTGAGTTGAGTTATTATCTTTGTGGTACACATCAGTTTGATGATTCCTTTGGGGTATTTTTCTATGTGTCATTACTTATGTGGTACAACTATTGTGGTACTCACCTTCTTGGTATTCTTTCATTCATGGAACAGTTGTGCTTTGGGCTTTGAGTTAGGCCCTGTGTTTTCTCATGATTGAGATGGGTATACTCGACAACTTAGGTATATGTATGGACATATACTTAGGTAGGTTTTCAATTTTTTTCATGATTTTTGGTTTATCCTTTGTGAATTTTTTGAGACCTTTGAGTGTCTTGAGGCCCCTACTGAATATCGTTATACCCACCCCTACACGGGCTATGCCCGCACCTTGTTGTGTTTGGTGAAGACGATGGATAGTGTTGACTGAGGATGAGAACACCAGGAATGGAGGTAGCTTGAGGTATAAAATAGACGAGGTGTACCATAGAGACGCCTGTTCAAGAGCTGTACCCACCCTTCAGGTAGGATCCATAGCAGGTGTTCACATGAGTTGTTTTCAGTTATTATTGTACTTTCAAGTTTAACTTGTTCTTTTCAGTTGGTCTTTATTCTGGCCCCTTTACTTTCTTTACACACCTTTTTACATTATAGATTAATCGGTGCTTGTATCCTACTTTGTGCTTAGTTGTGTGAGTTTACTGGTTAAAAAGGCAATGCCTTTCCGTTTTTTTAGGGAATACCTCTTTTGGTGCTAGTTTCCAGCCCCTGGCCTATGGAAGGCGGGCTAGGGATAGTCACGGCATGGGCCTCAGGGGACGGGTCATGACATTATCGATGATTTAAATTTATTAAACAAATATTAATTATTAAAGGTTCTACAAATTTCAAATAGGAAAATAAAACCAAGTTTATTTATTTAGTTGGAAATGAAATAATTGATATTTATTTATTCTGATGTGATTCACATGTCAATTGAATAAAAATTAATATATATTTTTTATAAATATGGTTCACTAATGATTATGTGAATTGTAATGGTTCTATTTGATAATACTTAACACTAAACCTCCATAACAAATATCTAATTATATCACTTTACTTAGTATAATATTTTGTGAAAAATGTATAGAGATAGTCTCTCTCAAGACTAAGAGAGAGTTATATATATCTAAAAGTTCTCTCTCCTTTTATCTCAATCCATTATGATATCATAGATTTATTTATCCTCATAGAATGATTCTAATGTGATCAACCATGAATGATGCGGGTAATTGGGATCTACCATTCTACCACTTGGTGTTTCCACATATATTTTCAGAGTTTGTAGATCACATGTTTCTCAGTGATAAGAAAAATTTATACTTGTATCCTTCAATGAAATGATGGTATTAAGATATTTAGTCAACCAAATCAACAAAAAAAGGAATTTCAAGTTGAGGAAATTATATATTTTCATATAAATTAGTTATAAATTACATTTAAAGATTCTCCTCTTCAGATTCACTCATTTAATCAAGTTAAGTCATCTATCAATTTCATTATTCATGATTTCCTTCATTATGTATGGAAATTATTGTTTATAAAGTAAGACTAAAATGATAAGTTTCCCATTCCTTGCAGAAGTTTTTGTTTTATCTTAAACCTACAAGTACTATCATAGTGGTCATATGGTTAGTTTATAAGTATTTATTAATCATTTTTTAAATGATACACATTTCCAATTTATTTTAATTCATATCTATCTGTTTCTAAAATCTGAACATTGTTTTCTATTCCCTTTCTTTATTCACTCTCTTATAACCAATAAACAGGTTAAATAAAAATGAAGAGACATCTGAATATGCCATCTGAATATTCTAATGGTTCTGTCTAGAAAAGACAAGAGTAGATAATGTGTACCCAAATATACACATCGTGTAACCATGTATATTTTATGTATCTTTCAATAATTTCATATCAATTATATGTTAAAAGATAATCATCATGTAGATCAAGACAAGATTTTGTACTATTTGAAGAGTTGTACACTGTGTAACCTGTGTACACAATGTGTAGTCTCCATATATTCATAATGGAGAACATGGGGGTTTCAAGCATCTCATGCATCTACTACACAACATAGGTACTGATGAACTATCCAACTCTGAGGCCATTCATCATTTAAAAAGTTTACATGTCGTGTACCATGTACAATTCCATTGTAAGAAACATGACTATTCCCTAGGCATGTGTCGCAGACATAAGAACATGATATTACATGCTGTGTAAATTAGTATACTCCGTATTGTCTACTAAAAAAGTGTGATTAATTTGTCATAGAGAGGAGAATTAATTATATAATTAAACCTATTGACAATTGTTTTGTGTTTCTTTATTTGATAATACATGCCATATCGAAGGATTGTTAATTTTATATATAATCATGTTTTGTATAAAATATAAAAACTAAAAGTTGTGTATGGTATTTTTTTAATAATTCACTACATGGACATCAAGGGCATCACATACTGTGTAATTCAAAATTGTTTTGTGTTTTTTTTTTGAAAGTACATTCCATATAATTGCCTCTCGTGATATGTGTGTCGAATTTCAAGGGAATTCTCTAGGACAAGAACCATGATAGGTAATTTTGGAGAGTAAATTTTGTTGCCTCAAAGTATACTTGTCTACTCGATTAATTAAATAAAATTAATTTACTTAAAATTATGAATGATTCAATTTTAAGGATACTCAAAAGGTATTAAGATAAATTGGATTAATTAGATTAATTCAAGGTGCATTATCTTAATTAAAAAATAAATTAATGTAATTTATGGATAAATTGCAATTATATATTCATTATATAATATTTGGACGATCATGATATTAGGTCATAGTTGTGTATATGATCATTTTTCATTAAATTTTTTATTATTAAATTAAAATTATGGAATGTTAGTCATCCCCTCTTCTTTTTTATGTAAAAACCTTCATGGCTATGGTTTCTTTTATGTAAAAACCCTTTACTATATCTATTGGTTCACCTCAACTATGTGTGAAAAACTATAATGTAAGGATGGATCTCCCAAGTGATAGTAGGTGGTATGAGTCTTGGATAATAAGAGAAACCAGTCAAGAAATATATTGGAGCTGAGGTGGAATGGTACATCATGAACCAAGTTAAGGTTCAAGGTATTTTCTCTTAGGTTTGAGGATTAGTTTTTATTCCTCTATATAAACTATCCATTACAGAATCTCGTGTTCATGCCACTTATATTTTATTTATATCAGTTTTAGGGTTGATTACTTATGTTTTTGTATGTTATGTTATCAATTCATAAATGAATTAACAGTCTTGTGAGATGTAATAAAATAAAAATTAATTATGTGTAAATTTTATCAAAAGTGGTTAATCACTTTGTAAAATCCAATTAATATTGACAAGGAATATGATAAGATAAAAACTTGTTTTCACATAAAATAATAAAAAATCATCAATTAAAATATTAATTATGTATACCCTTTAATTACTTAAGTAAATTTGAATCCATAATTTAATGTTCTTGACCAAAACAAGATAACATGCTTTCAACTATCTAGAAACATTAGCTTTAATTTTTTGGTTTACTTTACTTTGTTAACATTAAGGGTTGACTCACCTAGAATGAGTTGGTGTAACTAAGATGCAGTGGTTGATGAAATATTTATCTACGATTTCAGGACTGGGTAATTCACTCAACATATCAAGGAACTACGAGTTAATGTAGTTGGTGATTTATGCCTATATAAAACCCTTTAATTAATTTTCATGTCAAAATATGGGTAATGAGAAGGAAATATGCATCATTTACACTATAATGTCCATGAAACATAATATTCCATAACTAATTATGAGAGATATTATGTTTCAAAAAAATAGTAATATATTACTAAAATTTTAATTTTAATTTTTTAATCTAATATGGAAATCAAAAATGTACTAGTAATGTACTATGAATTTTATAGAAATGGAAATTCATAGGTCTTCAACCATATCACTATGATCCATACTAGAGAACTAAAACCTTCTCACCAACTCAAATTTCTAGGAATGGTTTAGGCACTTACATGTTATACTACCCTATGAATGTAAATTATACTTGTTGGAAACCCTAATTCCTAAGTCACTTGTGAAATATTATTGTAAGGAAGAAGTGGATCTCTACATGAAACATGTGTAGAATTTAATGGATGTTCAATGTTTCATCATATCCCCCATGTCTAGTGAGCTTCTAAAGAAATATGAAGACATGGATACATAAATTATCATATCTCACCTTCTTGATCTTTATTAAGATAAGGTGGTAGAATAAAGATGTGATATCTCTAATAAACCATTCACATGAATGCTTTCCAATTCGGTGCTACCTAGGACTCATGTGGTAAAGATGATTGGATGCATAAAATTATTACACATCTTGGGGTTCAAGATCCCTGAAGAGTATCAAACATATCTTATTCCTTCCACACTACCTAAAATATTCTCTAGTTTCATTGTGTGTTATAGTATAAGAAATAGTGATAATTCCCTTTTGTATATTCATACTCTTATTAGGAAAGTTTATAAATACATGAAGAAATATAAACCCACATTCTATATGGGGGATAATAAAAGGAAGAAGAAGGAAAAGGGTCAAAATACTCATTCCAAGTGTAACGCTCTTAAGAACCATCCACTTAAGAAGAAAAAGACCTTTTGATAAGAAAAATAAAAGAATAAAATGTGTTTTTCATATGTAAATCAAGGGCATTGGATGAGTAATCACACCCATCTTAAGAATCAAGGTGATTATTCATGTGTGTTTTTTATCAAGTGTAATTGTAACACCCCGTGATTTTTATGAGATAAATTTTTTTTTTCTTTATTTATTTAAATTTTTTTAATTTATTTTATTTCTTATGTTGAATGAAAAACCATGATAATATTGTGTTATATGAAACACTGGATTATCTTTCGATATATGAAATATTATGCTTGGCTTTTGTTACACACAATTTCATGTACATTTGATAGAACTCATTTCATACAAGACTGAGTTTAAGTGAATGACTAAAAATTTTTATGTTACCTCATAACCAGATGTTATAATGGAGGTATAAATAGTATTAACTAAATTATGAAAATATGCTTTACTCTTTGGTGACTAATTAATTATATGTGAAAACAAAACTTTTTTTAAAAATAAAATGAAATGTTTTTTTTTGAAAACCTATTTAAATGAAAATAAGTGAATTTATAAAAATATAAAATCACCCTAGATGGATTTTATTACATATATAATATATTCAATATAATGATTAAAATTAATCTTATATGTTTTCTATACATTATATAAGAACAAATTTAATTTCTCGGATAAAATAATACTTTTTCAAAAAATGCAGTTTTGCAGCCTTTTGATGAAGGTCCCATTTTAAATTTATTTTTAAAACATTTATATATTCTATTTAACAAAATAAACTTCTTATTTTTAAGTGTGAAATAAAAATTTACTTTGGATGAATTTTTTATATTTTTCAGATAACTTTAATGTTTTGATAAATATTAAAAAATCACTAAATTTTAATTGAAAACAACTTTTTTCATCAGGATACTTTATATGGTTAAATTATATTATTAAATAGTTTTGAATTATAAATATAATATATTTTTATCATTCAATATAATTCATATCATTTTATTTAATTTTACCATGATTATTGATGTATAAATTTTCCCATCTTTTACAATATTTTAATTTTTAAAAACTCATTTTTCATTTCGACAACAGGATTAATTTCCAATTAATTACTATAACTTATGTGTTTCAAATTTTTAAAAATATATTCCATATTTTTAAATAGTTGGTTAAAATTATATTATTGTTATTATTTTTTTAGACACTATGAATAGTAACTTTTGTAATTTTTATTAATACTGAAAAACTGTAAATCGGGTAATTAAGGGTAAATATAATTTTATAAAATTACCTTAAAACTTGTCCTAATATGATTGTATGAGTTATTTTTACCTAAACCATCCTTTTATCGAAATGATACTCTTTGAAAGCCACTTTGATGAGATTATGACATTAGATATAATTTATTCAAAGAAAAGTTAAATATGTCTTACTTCAATTTTATTAAATAAATTATTTTTAATATTATGTGGTATAGAAGATAAATTTTATTATAAATACTCGTTTGAATTATAAAATGTTTTTATTTATCATTTTAATTTATTTTTAATTCTTTGGAAATAAATAATTACCTTAAAGGTTTATATATATTGATGATGTAGAAATTATTTAATTGATGAAAAATTAAAAAACTAATTTTTATTTAAATGATAATAACCATTAAAATACACAAACACTTGAAAAATATTATTGGTCAATTATATCTCTACAATAAATATCCAATAGTAGAGTTATTAACCATTTAAGGCCTTATAGAATCTATTATGACACTTATATTAATTTATTTAAAGTGATGTTAAAGTTGTCACAATCAAGTTTTAATTCATATAACTTTTTTAATGTTTGATTTTCCAAGAGATATATTTTACTATAAGTATTCTTATAAAATATAGATGATTTCTATTCTTCATAGTATTTATTTTTAATTTTTACCCAAAAAATAAGTATATTAAATAATTACACAAAACTGATGTAGTAATTATTTTATTAATGGAAATATCAATTTAATGTTATTAAAAATATTAAATTATATATAATTTGGGATAATTAATAAATAAAAATAATTATATATTAAATTGAAACCTTATAGATATAATCTAATATTTTGATGTTGGTTACAATTTTATATTTATATTTTTAAAAATCTATTAAATGAATAGTGTCAAAATTGAAACTATTGATATTTTTTCAAAATAATGATTTATTAAATTATTCAAAAATCACAAAATATTTTCAAATAATTAAAATAATTATTTTTTAATCTAAAATATTCTATATTGTTCATTTATACTCTATTTGATATTATATAAAAAATTACACTTTTATAATATTGAACTATTTGTTACCATAGTTAAAAATAAAAGAGAATAATTAAGGGTAAAACAATGTGATAAGGTTTAAAATGAAATAAAAACGTGTAAAAAATTATTTTTTAAGTACATTACTACATTACCTCATCTCTTATTCTATACTAATACATTTTGGATGTTTTTTGGATGGTCTTTGATTTTATAATAAATTATTATTTTTGGATATTCCAAAGGTCCCCCTCACCTCAATTATAAAAGGGAACCTCCTACCTCATTTATGAATAACACATTAAACATTTAAATTATTTAATCCCATGAAAATATTCTTTATCGACATATATATTCATATTCTAGAGTTTATTTTCTTCTCTAAAGACCAACTCTAGTTCCCTTAAGATGAGATCTTCAGGGTGCTCGTCGAAGAAGAGGTAATGTCCTCTACTAATTCTTTATAATTTCATTATTTTCTACTTCTTCTTACATTGTTGTTTAAATTATTATGTAATAAATCTTTTATAACCTATATAATGAGATTTAATTTTGGTTATAGAATAATCTTATTCCACCTTATAGTCATCCTACGATAAACAAAATCACCATGTGTAAGTACGTAGGGCTTACCATCTCTACACCATGGTGTAATCTGTTTTTCACAACCACTTTAATTGGATGGGTTTAACAATGTAAATAATAATTATATATTATTATTATAACAATATATTAATTATGGAACAATTTATATTCCATCCACTTCTAAACCATTACCTAATTAAAGGAATGATATCATCGCTCATGGGTACGTACGACATACCATCTCCATGATAAACATTGTTTATGGATAACTAAAGTTCAAACTTTGAGGTCTTAATTATCATTACACTACTTGTAATGTATATTAAAATATACATATATTAAATCAATATGAAATAATGATAAAGTTCAGATTTTATTTTTTATGTTAAATTTTATATTCATAAACACTTTTCATAATACTTTACAAACCCCTACATAAGAACCAACATAATATATCATATATGTTAATCTTTCATATTATCCTTATACTTGTTTCTCTTTGGGGGTTTTTGTTAACTTATTAAATCTATGTGTAATTCTCATTATATCACTATGTGACCACCTGATAAAATCCCCCAACTAAACCCTTTAATAAGTAACATTTATGATGAAATGAACTTTGAATAATGGTGAGATTTAGGAATCATATTCCTGATGTTTATATCTTTGAACATATTAAAACTCCTTAACTCTACAACATCAAATTTAATCACTTGAATAACATATATTTTCTATTTAGAACTTTTTCTAAGTTTAGCATCTTCATCCCAAGGTACCTTTCCATCAAACTTATTACTTTAGATCTTATGGTACTTAATGTAATGATTTAAATTATTACTTACCATAACATCTTGAACTCTTTTAGGATCGAGTGAAATTAACTATGTTACACTAACTAAATTTAACTACTTTCATTTATCATTATTGTTATACCCAAAAATATATTTTGAGACATTAAGTGAAATTAACTTTATATTTCAATAAGCATAACTCTTTAAAAAATAGTGATATTTGATTTTAATGGTAACTACATGTAACTCATTATATTTATTTTACCATCACATATCATAAAATATTTCATATATTAAGTGAAAATCAATTTAATGTTTTACTGGTATAATATTTTAATTATTAACCTTGAACCTCTATAAATTCAAACATTCTCCCACTAGCCTCTTAGATACTATATTCTCTTCAAAATATTTTACTAAGATACAAAAACCCCTTAATGTTTATAAAGTAAATCATTTTCCCATTTAGTATAAATATTTAATAAAATAAAATATTGATTCCTTATCATATATATTAATATATGTTGTTAGAGAATTTTCCCATTGAAAATAATACTTTATTATTTAAAATATTCCCAAAATGGGTGGCGGGAACTCCATGTTTCATATTTTAAAAAATATCTTGACAAATTTTTTTATCCTGGATAAAACTTTGTTTCCTTCTTTATTTTTCAAAACATGTTATATCATATGATGAATCATAAACCATGTGTATTGAATTAAATATCTGTATTGTTTATAAAAATTATTTGTTAGTAAAAAACACTTCTTATCATATAAGAGAAATGCGATAAAGATAAGAATCAATTACCTAGATCATCATAATCTTGAATTATTCTTTTGTATTCAACTCTTTGATGTAGTAACTCTTTGCTCCATCACTTGGATAAAAACTGAAATCTCTATCAATTCTTTCAATCATTTTGAACTCTTGTATTTTTACAATAGTTAGAAAGTATACATTTATTATCATATACCCTTAAAAACTAATGTAATGATTTCTATAGTACAAACTCCCAAAATTAAACCTAACATGGACAATCTATGTACTTTTCAAAAACATATTCAGGTACTGAAACAATTCCATAATATGGAATCATTACTCCTTTATGAAAACACATTTAGGCCTCATTAACCTTAGCTGGCTATTAAAAGAAACATTTTTGGATTTTAGTACTAAATTTTCTTCTTACTATTTGAACTTTTACCAATTAGTACTCTCTACACAACATTGGAACCCAGACATCACAGTCCTAGTTCATATATTGTAAAATCTTTTGAAGAATAGGGTAATCATTTCTTGAACTCATTTATCTTGTTGGAAAATTTCAATTGATGAAAATATAATGAATTTTCCAACCAGATCATTCCTTAAGGAAACCTTTAGTCTCGCAAAGTCATTTTCCTATCCAATCATAGTTAATATTTGAGTAGAGACTAAAATTACTTTTTTCATTTTGTATTAATTTTTTTTGAAACTCCAAGTGAGCCATTATATACTTCTCAAAAACATCTATATTTACTTGTTGAACAATAATTATTCCTAAGTTAAGATTCATAAGAGTTTAATACATTAATCTTCTCATTTCTATTGCATTATTCTCAATGTTATTCATGATGATGAATATTTTATTCATCAATAATAGAATAATTTATCAAATCAGTATCATGTTTCACTAATATTTAATAAAGCAATTTATCAAATTACCTCACACTAAAATTATTATCTCTTTTAAAACCCATTATAACCATTAGTGTTCTAATATAGATATTTTACTAAGCAATGAGTCAATTTTAGTGATCGTTATTGCAGTTGGTGGCCTAGAACCAAATAACTTTGTACGTTGAATTACCATAGTATTCAAAGAGAAAATATCAACAAATATTTTATCACATGATGAGTATTATATTTCATAACATTTAATGAGTAAATATTATTAGAGTATTTTTTCATCAAAAAATTATAACATTTCCGCACTATAATGAGAAATTTTAATTGATATGATAATATTATTTAACATATGTCCTATGGTCTAGATGAAATCTATCTGAAAAGACATAGATGATATTGTGACTATCAGGAGTTGGATTATCTTAAGAAAATGAGTATTCTACATTTGAAGTTTCACAAATGGTAATCTCTAAGAGAGTATGTTATGAGGATAGGACCTCCAATAGTAATTCTACAAGTAATATGTCTCATATGATATTATTATTTATAAACATCTATATTGGTTATTAGACATGAGATTAATATTAATATATATCATGAATCACATAAATTTATGTATTGATTAAAACCGTGATAATATATACTCACGATGAGGTAGGATATGTAGGGTGAATCAAAATAGATATTATATTAATTTCATAATTCAAGAAATGATTTTTCCCTTTTAAGTTAATTGATGATGATATCTTTATCCCACTGATGGAAATTCAATTGTTTGATAAAATCCATGGTCATGGTAGTTCATTGATGAGTTTATTTCAGAGTCATAGAAAGATAAATCAATCATACAGGTTGATGATACAAGAATAAATATTTCTTAATGAGATATTGAGATAAATGGATTATATTACATGATATGTGTTCATATGAGGTTTTTTTCATTATGACATTAACTACTTTCTCTATGGGTGCCTTGGAATGTTACTAGATTCCAATAAAATACTTTAGGAAATTTCATCTAATTACACTAATAAACTTTCAAATGCTCACACATTTGGTGTATCCTGAATCTCAGTTAAATTCTATTTGAATTTAATAATTAGAATACAATATTATTATTGAATTATGGTTTAATAACTATTCTAGTTAAGATGATCATATAAATTCAAACACTATTTATTCGAGTTTATAACATTTATGTGATGAATATTAAATTAATATTTATTTTATATTCAGTGAATATGTTATTTATTTATCTCTTGTTTATTATTTAAAAGGTAATAAATAATTCTTTATTTAATTAAAATTTTCATTTATTTAGTTACATGAATATTAAAATAAATATTTATTCACATTTTTAATGAATATAGTATTTAATTATTTATTGAACAAATCATATAATGATATTTATTTATTTAAATAAATGTTTATTATTTAAGGTTTCATAAATTCTAAGTAGGATTATCGTGTCGATTTAAGGGATCGATGGAAATGACATAATATCCATAAGATATCATATTTTATAGAATATAACCATTATATTATTATTATTATTATTATTATTTGGAATAGGGTTTAATTAAAATAAACAATTAGTTATAAGGTATCGATGTAATTATTAATTTTTTAACCTTAGGTATATAATATGATTTATATCATTTCAAAGGTAATTATAATCATTGGGCACTAGAAATCCTCTCTATATAATTATCTCAATAATAAATAGAAATATCTCAATATTTCTATCATGAATAAAACAAAATCATCCTCGATCCACCCAATATCGAGAACATCATAGAATAATTCTTTCAAGAGTAAAATAATTCTTGTAGTGATCAACAGTAAATGATGCAAGGTGTTTGGTTCCTCTACACTAACACCCATAGTACTAATGGTGATGTTTCAAGATTCATAGAGCATGTGTGGATGTTGATAAAGGAATTCTACATTGGATTCTTCACCATAATGATAATACACGAATAAATACTGAATTAATCATCAATGATAAAATAATTATTAGAAAAATGTAATTATTATTATAATTTTTTTATAAATTCAATATGAAAGGATCCTCTCTAAAGTGATCTTGGGTGTTTTGGGTAAGTTCCTTGGATTTATCCAATAAAATCAATGAAAACCATTATTGGGAACAAGATTTGATGCTTCTGTTGCACCCCAAAACATTTATGCGGTATCAGAGTGTTCACATTATAATTTATAATTAATTATTATTTCGTTGATCGATTATCAATATTGCTAGATAGATTTCATTTTTTCATTCTCTAATCCAAAAGTTGAGATAACATGACCATTTCTTTTTGTATGACTAAGAACAAACTAATAATAGATAAAGAATTATTGAAGATCTCATCCAAACATAATGTGGATTCTAACTATAGGAAATAGATACATGGTGTGTACTATAAAAGTACACATTGTTTACATATGGTCAACCATACAAGAGAGATTTCTGTAAATCACAGCATGTCGTGTAGGGGTAGGTATGTTGTATCACTATAAATTTAGTATTGATCTTTAGTGAATATGTAACTTGATAGGGGTATATGTCATGTGTATAGTGTACATGTCATGTAACCCGACATGTATTTGATGTTATGTAGTCAACGTATACAATGCGTAATTAATGCACATTCCATGAATTAACTATCAGTCGATCAATGTAGCATCAAGTTTATTAAACGTCAGGTATCTTGTTATACTTTTCATGTAACATGTGATTGTCCATATGAGATACATATAGATCCCCTAATAATATAGTGATGGTGGCCAGTAAATAATTACACATTGTGTAGCTAGATGTACATTCCATGAAATTTGGTTCAAATAATGAATGGTATACGTTGATATAGGTGTGTTTTGTAAGTCAAAAAATGGATAAATAAAATCATTAAAATAAAAACCAAACTACACGGCATGTAGTTGGTTATACACACCATGTGATAATATTTTTCCACACAAGGTACATCTTGGGTAATTTTTTTCATGTCATGTGGAATTACATCCTTTAATAATTATTTTTCATGATATTCTATAAATACACAACTTGTACGATTTTCTTACAAATTGTATACTTCACAGGTATCATCAGTGGTACATGTCGTGTAAATTCAAGGTATAGTGTGTGACCATACATACTATGTGGAATACATGAATTAACACAAAAAATTAATATTCCCTGTAATAACGTGACATTTCATGTAGTCATACATGTTGTCCAAGTACACATTACAAGAAAAAAGACCATACAAAATGTTAGTCAAATATAATTTCAAGTGATGTTGCATGATGTGTAATTCTTAAAATCTTGAAATTGGATTAATGAAATGAAAAAGGATTCACCTCATACTACCTCTAATACATGTTGTGTACATAATTTATTTTAAATTAAAATTAATTTATTTAATTTATTTAAAATTACAGAGGATGGGAATCTGAGGAACTGTTTTGAAAGATAATTTAGATAAATCACTAATTAATTAATAATATAATTGATTTATTAATTATAGAATTTTATTTTAATGAAGAATAAATTTAAATGAATGATAGTAGTAGTATATTCATTTTTTGATAGATAATAATATTTATTGTAATATATATGTGTTTTATTTCTATTTAATTTAATTATTTACTCAATGGTTTTTTTGTGATAATTTTTCTATTAAATTAAATATGATTATTTTTTTATTATCTATTCCTCTGTATTATATATGGGATTGTGTGTTAATGTTTTTATTTTATATAACCTTAAACCCTTGGTTCCATACACCTAGGAGTGAGTAGGCATTTATAAAACAGGGAGATCTAGGTGGGATGAGACAATTCAAGAATGAGTTAAGGTGAAACCATACATGGAGATACTTGGGTTGAAGGTGGAATGTTGCAAACTCAATATAGGTATCACCTCAAGGAGTTATTATTTTGGGTTCAAATGTCTATTTGTCCTCCTCTATATAAAACTATTGGTAGTTAATTTACCATGATCTTATCATGTGTTTATTTTATTTTTTCAAGTTCATGTTTATTTATTTATTTACATGTGACATAATTTTTATTTGATTACTAATCATGATCACATATAGTAAATCATTTAACAAGAATGTAATATGAAATTAAATAAAGATATTATGGGTAAATTATTTTATCAAACATGCTTACTTAATTATGTAAAATCCATACAATATCAACAATCATATAAATTTTAAAATAAATAATATTTATGAATAAGATAAAAAATAACTCAAGGAAAATATTAAGTAAAATATCTCCTTCTATTACTTATGTTTTAATTAAATTGTAGATTTATGTATTGGTCTGGTCCTCATTAGGATGCATCCATTTATTAGGGGTATCTAATGAAAGTTTTTTATTTACTTAACTAAGTTAGCATCAAGAGTATTTTCCCTTGAAAGACTTAGTGTGACATGGAGGCAAGCACTAGGTAATTTTTAGTTTAGAATTTATGGATTGAGGATTCTACTCAATAGATCATGGAACTATGAGTTATTGTAGTTTGTAAGGACATAAACCTAAATACCATTAAATAATTTTACCAGACCCTTTCCTATACTATTTAAAGGGGATTATGGATTCTTACCACAAAAATATCCTCACAACGAAATATTATGAATCAGATGGTGGGATGAATTGGTATTAAGTAAAATAGTGGGATATTAATAAAATAAATTTATTACATCATACATGGTAATCAATATAAATTACTAAATAATTTTGATATTTATTTTATAAAATGGAAAGTGGAACCGAGATAAAACTATGATCATTCCTGAAAAAAGATATTTTTTTACGATCATAAATTTTCATGGGTGATATAGTCTTTTATGTGATGAACTATTACAAGAAAATTTATATTATATACTACAATCTCATATTCCTAATTAGCCACCTCGGTGAATGATTGAAGGAGATAATTTTGCCTATGGTTGATATATGGAGGATGATTCAAATGTGAATTGCATCACATTATCAGATATGTAAAAAGAGATAAAGATGAAATATAAAAAAATTAATGCATACACCAAGAAAACTCAAACCTTAGCACATTAAAAGTATAATGAATAGATGATATTATCATTGAACTATAATATTGTGAATTGGAATTTGAGTACCTAGCTAGTGACTTTACCTTCAAGATGTTTATGTAAATTTATTAGTTAGTGAAGTTGAGCTTCTATATGGAAAATAAATTATCCATTAATCTCATATTGTCATTGTTACCAACCAAATACCCCATATTCATCTAGAATTACATGATGTATATAATAGAGAGTCTATATAGGAATCTTTTGACTATGATTTGGAAAGAGGATAATTATTTGTGGGAACATGGCTCTTCACATCTTATAGTGGACAAATTTAATGATAAAGAAAAAATCTCATAAAAATTTCCAGGTCGATGTAGACTATACAACATTCATCAAAGAGAATAATTATTTAGATTCAGAGTAATGAAAATGAAGTTATCTATTTCTCATGTGGTAGTAAAGGTTTTTGGAATAGGAACTTCAATGAATTAATGAATAGTAGAGTGTATGATTTTACTTTAGGTATATTCATTGTTTCATGTAATATTTGTATGTCACTTCTTGGGTAATAAATAAAATATACAGTTCACATATTTTTATTCAAATACAGTAGCCATGTAAGTTAAATAAAATTACAATAATTAAGGTTAATTTTCTAAGTACCTGAGAAAATGTGATTTCTATTTCAATAGAGAGAAGCACAAGATTTCATATTGCCAAGTGGATTGATTCTAGCTGAACTATTGTTTTTTATTTATTTTTATCAAAGAAATGTATCTTAGTGCATATTTATAGAAACACTAATATATTATTTAATGTTTGAAATGAAGTTTTTTATGGTATTTAATACATAACTAATAGTTTAGTTATACTTGAATCGTATATATCTAATATCGGTAATGAATTATTAATATAAAATATATGACTCATCCCAATTGGGGAAAGATAATTCTTTATCAACTAAAACTAAAAGAAGTAGTCATGTATATAGTAAGAATGATATTTAGAATATTTTGAGCTAACTATTAGATATTTTACACATTTAATTATCATGTTTTATACAAATAACCCTTTGTAAATGAACTTACACCACCGAGCATCTAAAATTAGTTTGGAATGATCATGAGAACTATTTTATGGATAAGTTAGAGGTGAATTAATATACTTAATTATATTCCTTTAATATATTTTAGATTTCGTAAATTTATGTAATGAATACCCTTGTTAAAACATATAAGATCATATGGGTGGTATTGTTTTAAAATATCTTAATCAAGTATTAATCAATCCTTCAAATGGTAAAACCTAAGATTTAACTATTAAAACTAAACAATTTATCACAAAAAACTTTTTCATAATGAAAATTATATTATTTTATCATAATCTATGAAACACATGGTAACACAATAGAATCCTAGGAAATTAAATTCAAAATACAATAAAAACTAGTAATATAGAACAAGTGACAATATGGGGCAGCACTATAATCATATACCCGAGAGGATCATACTCTAGAAGGAGTGAAAAATTTTATGACATACATTGGTATTATGAAAAAAATAATAACAAATAGAAAATGCATGTTATAGGAACTATAAAAAGGATGTGAATGAAATTAGATGTTATAATGAAGTGTATATATAAGAGGTAATATGATCGTTGGAATTAGACTGTTGGGAATATGGTCGTTGTAATATTAATGTAACTGTTTTACTTATAAGTGTCTAATAAAATGAATAAAAAAATTCAAAATAATATAATTAGTAATTATTAATAAGTCACATTGATTAATGAATACTAATATAATTCCATGCATGTATTAGAATAAAAATAATAATAAATATTTTTTAAATTTTTGGCATCTAATGAATGATTTTGAAATACAGCAAGAGTTTTATTTAATAATTAAAACAATCATATATAAATAATTATTTTCATAATAAGAAATTTAAATTCAAAATTATTAAGTTATAATTATCTAATGGTTAATTTTATATAATTTTTTTAGATGGTTGATGTTTCATGTAAAAGGTAAAATATGGTATGAATATATGATAAGTATTATGATTTAATTATAATGTAAAATGATATAATAATTAATATAAGAGTATCCTTGAATAAAAATAAGTTATTTTATAAATATAATGTATTTAAATTAGTTAGAACCCATTTCAAACCTATAATAGACATTCTAATGTCTAAAATGGAAATTGAGATTTAAAAAAATTATGGGAAAAATATATTTCCATGCTTAAATTAATATATAATATGGTGTTATTTTCTCAAAAATAAAAAAATTAAAAAAAATTTATTAAATGTAAAAAAACATGATTTAAAACCACGGGTAATATAATGATTTTTCCTTTTTGATAACCTATATTTCAAAGTCATGTGTTTTAAATTAATAAACAATTCCACCTCATTTGATATAAATACTCACCCATCATCCCATTCCTATTCATCAAAACGTTATTTAGCATTGTTAACAATTTATTTTCCCTATCAAGAGTCTCTTTAATGATTATTTAAGGTTCTAATATGTTTCTTCTTAAGCTTTAGAAGTGACATTATATGGTAAGGGTTCCTAATATCTTTTCGTTCTTTAATTGTGTAATTATTTCAAATTTATTTTCATTTCAGTGTGAAATATTATTATGATTAATTTTTATATATTAATTATTTTATTATCAATCAGATATATCAATTCCCTATCATTATACTTCCATTATAATTTGTTATATTTCTTAATCATTACTATAAACTCCATTACCCAATACATTGTGTATGTTATATATTTTTGGTATTGTGGATGTATTTGTTTTAAAAGTTGGGATTTTTATAAAGAAAACTTATGATGATGATATAGTTGGTGGATCCTATATCATGTCACAAGTGTATTAAACTCAATTTTAGCACTAGTTTACCTTTTCTATCAATTCATACCGACCTGATATTCATTCTTTAAGGTGATGTTATATACCCAATACATATCGAATATATGTGAGACATACTTTTAATTTTAAGAGAGAAATATTCTATTATTGTTTTATTCTCCAACCATTATAAACTATTATATTTAATGAGACTTTTCTATTTATACCCTTCTACCATGAAAGTACCATACACATATACTTTTTTATTATTCCTTTGACAAGGGTACTTCCCACTATATTGTGAATAACCTATAGTTTCTAAAATAATAGTTGTATATTCACCTAGAAAGACATATTATTTCATTAAATTAAGAAATATTTTTATTTTTTATATCCATTCCATATGTACTATCATGGATTATTTATCCCTAAATAGGTAAAATGTTCCTTATTGAATATTATAACATGTGTTATTTATCCATTCTCTTTATATAAGGGATTAATTAGAATTATTATGTGATGAGTGGGGTAAAAAAATTATATATACCCATGATTAATTAGTGGGTCTCATGAAACAAACTATTTTGGGTATTTGTTGAATACATTACCTGTTTGTGTGTGATGTTTAGGAATGAGTCCTTAATGATATGTTTATGATATCTAGCATTATATATTCTATCACTATGAGATCATCCGTTGTAACCCATGTGACTTATTTATTACCTTTGTTATGTTATCTATATATATATATACATATTATTCTTATGTTATCATTGATATTACTATTATTTTATTATCTATTCCTTCCGTTTTATATATATTTATTGACACTCTGTTCCATCACATTGATGAAAAAAGTGATAAAGGGAAACGACTTAGAAAAAAAGATAGGAAAAAATATATGGAGAATTTAAATATTTGAAAAGGGTCATGTTTGAAATCTCCCTAGTTGAGCCAGGTCACCATCGGCGTGTATCCACTTGTTTGCCACAATGTTGGTGTACAACCCACCAGCGCGACCAAACACTTTCTCCTAGGGTCACCTATTTACCTTTAAATAGACCCTTGGTGTCTTTATTTGTGAGGGACGAATTTCTCTGATGCCCAATTGTTACTATGGTCACCCTAGTGCTTTGAACAAGTCTTCAAAAACCTCCAAGGTAGTTCATTAACACCTAGGGTGAAGGAATTAAAGAAGGAATATAGGACCTAAGTCCCTTCAGTGTTTGAAATCCATAACACTTGTGCGCCTAAAGCATCGAACCACCCTAAATAAAAAACACTTGTCGGCCACCCATTCCTCTCAAAGGAACTTGATCCCCCCACTTCTGGGAGTACCTATGAATACTCTTAAAGACATGAGTCAAGTCTCGCCCATGTTTTAATATCCAGGTTGTTCCTCACCTAAGTAAACATCAGGTCTCTCAAGCCTACCTATGCACCCATACATACATTCCATATAACTAATTGGGTTCCCCTCTTTGATTCACCTTTTCCCTTCATCCTATATATGACATTCATAAATCATTATTCAAATTCATTCATGGTAAGGCTACCTGTTCATTGTCTCCCTTGTCTGAAAGTTATTATGTTGAATCTTATACTGAAACCTCCTAAATTACCAAACCCTTGGGAAGGAGACATCAGAGTGTCTCCCATTTGGGATTGTATATCTGCAGTCATAGGCTTCCCACATTTGTTTTATAATGGGGTCAAGATTCATGGAGGTCATGTAGGTATCTATATTTGTATTCACATGGACCTTTATCCTAGGAATAGTGTTAGGGAGTTCACAGGTTGGATGATTAGGGTTCGGTCCATGCCAGTCCCTTATCATCTATAAAACCCAGAACCTTAAGGCCCTGGTAGGAAAGGTACAGTTCACTCCTAATTTTCATTTTGATCAAAATAAAATTATCCCTCCCCTACCAGGGCCAATTTTTTGTTAGAAATCATATCATATTCTTCTAGACTTTTGGGCTATATCTAATAGCCTTCAATCTCATTTCACATTGAAAGGTTCATTGCTCCACGCCATCGTCCACCATCACCACCATAGCCACGAGCTCTTCCACCAACATAGGAGGAAAATTGTGTGTGTATTTTTTTGAATCTTTTACATCCTTTTTTTTCTCACACCAATCATGAATCATGTGGGCATAGAGATTTGTGATCATCACGAAATTTTCACAAACACCTCATTGAATGAACTATGAGAACTCTGATTCCCATCAAAACTAGGATACATAAGAAGCCTTCTTAAGGCCTGAGATCTATCTCATATCATCCATAAATGGGAATCCTCCTTAGGATTTGGGCCCAAATTAAACCCTCAAATCACCATGGAATAATTTTCAGTAATTAAGTCCAAACTCATTTCTTTCAAAGGACTACACACTCCTATGAGACATCCCAAACTACATGGGATTTGATTATCATCTAAATGAGATACGTAGGAAGCCTCCCTGAGGTTCAAAACCAACAATCTAAATCAACCCTGTCCTTTCTAGGCCAAATTCTCAGTAGGGTCTAATTAAACTTAGAAATTCATATCCCTTCCAATTTCCTTGGGCTGCTTCGATATAAGTTTTACACCAAACTTTGATTAGGAATCATCCACCTATGTGTCCCAACCACATGACGTTAAAATATATGGATTGGTCCGTATCACATGACGTTAAATGGTATGATGTGTCCTGTTACATGGAACAGAACTATGTGGGTTCTGATTCCATTCATAAGGATACGTAGGTAGCCCATTTATGGGTATGTTCTTACCATTAAAAAAACTCACAACTCCCTGGATGATGAGAAATTACAGAGTGCCTCACTGAGTGGCTTGAAAACCAGTGTAGTTGTAATAATGACCAGATAATCTCTAAGTAGTACACCAAAGGATACCATTGGTGGAGAACCTCTGATACATATAGATGTCTCCATTGATGAAGAACCTCAGAGACATATAGATGATTCTCAAATTCTATACACGTTAATGATTGATTTCCAAATCACAAGGGAAAATCATTGCATACTTTGTGAATTAATAAGGATTCATGTACATATATTAAATCTCTAAGACAGTACCATAGCAGGAAATACCTTCCCCCAAAAGGGTACGATGAGCCCAACCTCTCATCCTCTCAACCAATGTGTATTCTAAAAAATCATTAGCCAAATGACCTGATGACTTCCTGCCTCTAGAAAGAAGGTTCCTATGGATAAAAAACCATTGGGTGTTTATGGTTCCATAAATAAATCCAATGGAAACCTTCTAGGCATCACGAATCCTATCAAAGTCCCATTTCCAAGGAAAACAAAAAAAATGGTGAACCCAATGTGAATCCTTAACCAAGTTGATATTATTACCCATCTATCAGGCCCTTATCAATTGATAAAGAAATTTCAAATAAAGGAATCGATCACATATGTGTCCCTCTAAAATTCACTAATTTAATGAAATTAATTTGTTTTTTATTTTTCAAATTTTCTCAAGAACTCCCTTCAATCAAAATGCATTCCTTCATGTTTGCACCCGTGAATGCTCCGGCTGCTACCCAAGTTAGATCTGCATCCACTAGAAGGATGTCATCCCCAGCTCAACCTCTTAAACTCTAGGTCTCAAATGTATTGGTTTGGTAATACCATTCACACAATACTATCCCAGCCTTGAAGGTTTTCCAAAAGGCTCTCCAAGTTAACCACAACCCCCAATCATTGGGTCAGTGATGATCGGTGGCCAAAAAGCAGACAGTGACAGCCACCATCTTCAACCATTGTGGGTCCTTATCTCTAAAACTCAATAACCAATCCCTCCCATACAATAGGGAGGTAGATCAGGAGTTCACTCATGGCCTAAACTTGAAGACACATGGGTCCTTCCTAAGGGGACCCACCAAAAATCATCGCAAAAAGAATCTTGCGGCAGTGAATCCCCAACATTATTGGGGTGTTGCCTTTGGTTGTTTTGCCTAGGTCCCTCAGACTTGGGTATACAAGACGAACCAATGAGGAAAATATCCAGCCAACAAGGAGTGGGTTATTACCTTTTCACCCTCCATAGGATTCCATCAACCTAACTTGGTGGCAAAAAATGAACGGGTATATACACCCATCTAACATAATTTCTTCAGTCAGAAGACTCGTATGGAGGTGTCCAATTAATCCTACCATTTAAATCTGGTGGAGTACCATGAGAATAAGCATACACCTACTTTGAAACTTTCATCCAGTCAGCATACTCATCTGGCTGTATTCAAGGAAGCCCTCTAATCAAATATGGTGGAAATTTGTAAGAAATAACATACACCTACTTTCACTCACCAATCCTTCCAACAGTATCATATGTCATCATTGAAAGAATTCTATTGACTATGCTTTGTAGAAAACAACCAACAGGCACAGAAAACTTCCAACATCCATCAAGCCTTCCAAAAGTCTCGTTTGACAGCACCTGGAGAAGTCAGTTGGAATGATTCGATAAAAAACCTAGGGCGGACTCAACTCTCTTCCCCCATACATGAGTATTGTCAGTATCCAATGATATGAAAGGGAGGACATGAGTAGCTACATATACATACTACAGATACGGAATGGACATATATTCCCATTCTGGTAACTGAAGTCACCAAACACATTTCTGAATTGGTGAAAGGGAAGACATAAATTCCTACACATATTCTGGAATCCTCCCATAATATCATAACAACAACTTCAATAGTACAAGAGGGATAGACACATAATTATTTCCCCATACCTGGGATGACGCATTAGCATGCCATCCTAGAGCAGATACATACCTCTGTTCTATTCTAGGAGGGTTATAGGGCATAATCCCCAATATCATACGGACAACCGGATCAAGAACATACACCCTTTCCAATTGAAGATAATTGACCCATTATTATGACCACTCCAAGGTTGGCACATACACCTACCCATGATAATCACTTCTCTTTGAAAGTGGCCCCAACTATGTGTAAAAGGGCATTTAAGAAGAAGTCTTTCTAAACATAGATAAAAAATAAAGATTCAATCATTGATCTAACTCCTCTTAATGAAGGAGTTATTGAATCCCTCGGACATTTATATATTGAAACTCATGATCCTACCCTCCCATTACTAAATTTTGGTAGTAGTAATAGTAGTAATTCTAAAGTTCCTCATCAGACACTTCATTATGAAGGCTTTTTTAATGAAAATTCAGTCAATTTAGAGAACTTATCATGATGAGATCCAAAGAAACCCTCTGTGTTTCCATAAGACCAAGGGGAAATAAGATTTATACATTTCTATAATCCATCATGGTGGTCCTCCCTGTGATGGAATTTTGTACAAATGTTCTATCCCCAGTATTGGTTTTCATTGTCAAGATAATTCTCCAATTGACAATGTAGTGATGAGAAAGACCTCTTATCTCAGGGAACTTACCAATATAATGACATTCATGGATGATTCCTTGTTACTAATAGGTGATGTAATTTCTCAACCAAAATACATCCTAATATTGTGGTCATTCTCTTAACCTCCCTTGGGTCATTTTCCTTCTAACATAGAAGAGGAAAAAAACAATTTATCCTATTGTTTTTTTAAAAAAAGTTTAGAAGCATCCACTCTGGTCGGACCAATTTGAGAAACCTCAGTAAAAACATGGGGAAGATATGTTGAATATGAGAAAACAACTGGATAAGGGTGAAATAGTAGTCATGTTCTGGCCTTTGGTAACCACTCAATGCAACATTCTAGAATTGATATTAGAAGATTGCCTCCATGATATTCTCATCAAAATATGGAAAAATATTCATCATCTAAAACCCATAGTATTACCTTATGAAAAATATCAAAGTCATGTAAATGTAATAGAAGGGTTAAAACACCAAATTAAATTGGAATCTCCCTCAGTTTCCCGACATCCAAATGTTGAGAAGTAGCAGGGTGCCCTTCAACATGCATGCCTCGATGCACTATAGAGGCTACACAAGTTAATTACTAATACCCCATCTAGTGTTCATATCAGAGGATGGGGCGCACACATAACGTTTCATTTCACTGCACTCCAAAATCAGAAAACCCAAACAAAATTGGTCTAATTCAATGTTATTTCCCAAGGCCAGCTACAATCAACATATTTTGTGTGTAATCAAATATATGCTCTAGAACATACCTTTACTAGCTCTCATCAAAGATAGGTCCAAAGAGAGCAAGCTATCGAGATACTTTTGCATCATGTATCTGAGAACATTAATTCGGCCTCCTGCTTAAAGGATGTCATCCATAAGATTTCACAAATACCTGAAATTGCATAATGGTCTTCTAAAGAAGATGATCTAAGTGGTTTTCAGATAATGCACTCAACAAATGTTCAGACTAGAATTTGTAAAATCAGAAGAGAAGTTGTGCTAATATCATCTATAGTAGTTCAGGAGGCACCCTAGCCTATAGGGATGGGAGATTTTTTATCCAACCCATCAAATTCAACAGAAAAATTTCGAAGGTTTTAAGAAGAAGAACATGAACAACCTCAGCCTTTAGGGCTGGGGTTTTTTCCCATCCACAATCCCCTCCTAAGTGGAAATCAGTTTTCTCTCGATTAAGGAATAATCCACAAAGTGAATGCACAACTGAACTATCCAAGGATTATCTTTAGGTTACTGTCTTTCAAACAGTTCCCAAGAAATAATCATATAGGAGAACAAAGTCACATGGAGGGCATGAAGGAAACGATATTATAGAGATACTGACAGAATGTCGTCAATACATTATGCATCGGTGAATGACATTAACACCATTATATAATATCCTCCAGAAAATGAGTCCAGTTAGGGGGGCATGGAGGATGAAGTTCTTATTAATAATATGATACACACTAAAGAAAATGGAGGAGGTGTGCATACATGAAATCATAGGATTACCAAGAATCTAGGTATTCCCTCAAGTAACCAACTCCCACTTCTCCGAAAGTTGTCTAACAATGGGAAAGGTAAATTTCAGATCATGTCTCACTTTTCCACTGGAGAAGGTTTTTCGGTTTCATTTGAAGAATGATTTTCCTAGCAAGAGGAGGAGATGAAGGGGTTGAGAATACTCAACGCAAAGTTACTCTGAAATTGAATTCTTGTTAGACATGCTCCACAAGCAGATCATCTGCTTTCAAATCCTATAGAAAAATCCCTCAACAAAAAGGGTTTGTTGCAACTACAGATGTGGATAATGAATTCCCTCCATTGGGTACACATCCAGGACAGGATCAAACACATCCATAAAGGCATATCCCCAAGGTTTATCCAAGAAATATACCAGCAGCACCACCAATAGTGGTTTTTCTAGTTTTTGGGCCAGTGAAAGCTCCATCTATTATACATGTACAGGTCCCACCACATATAGATATTCCCCAAATTCTTATGAATACAATTGAGGAATTTACAAATTGATTGGAAGCTATGAAAGAATGGTGTGAACCACTAAAACTAGAAAATAAAGCTTACCCCGAATGGATAGATCCAATCCCTCCCCCACCAAACTTTGTGAATACCACATTTCCAATCATTAATTGTTCGGGAGATTTGAAGCATCGCCTAACACATTTTTCTTCTCACAATGATCCCATCATGGGGACCCCTCATTAACAAGAAGCAGTAAATATCATATGAATTTTTCAATCATTACAGGGTCTATCCTTTGTCTGGTATACAAGTTTGTAGTATTGATCAGTTAATGGATGGGAGGACCTTCATCAAAAAATCCTTTTCCAATTCAGCTCAATTCTGCTGACTGAAAATTAATTTTTTATTAGAATAAACCCACTTTTGAAGGATAAGGGGGAACCCAACATGCCATCAAAGACTTAAAACAATCATGCATCCATGTTCCAATGTTCAAGGACAAAACAATTCATTCAAGAATACAATGAAGAGCCCTAACACAGCATCAAAAACAATAAGACAAGCATCTACCTTCTCACTGCTGCTCGGCTAGCTGTCTCGTGCACGAATGCATGGGACAAGTATCGATTAAAATGTCATATCCTATCAAACTTCCCAATCTAGATAGTGATGACCAGGTGAAAAAAAACATCTCGGAACCCCATCTGGAGAATCCCCTTGTAGAAGAACCGATTGCAAGACCCTCAAACAATGAACCACAAGACCAAAAAGTAATACCATCACAATAAAAATCACCAAAAACCTTCACACGAGTCAATTTCCCCTTAATCGAAGACACCCCTGACAGATCTACCACACTCCGTGTGACTATCACCACCACCGTAGCCACAGAAGCAACAGAAAGATGATTCAGGTAATGCAGAGCTGAGCCATCGTCACCTAGGACTGGATGGCCCAACACCACACCAAGAGAACATTGCTGATTAGGGAATATGGGCCGCCCTGAACCAGAAACGCCTCTCTGGGAATAGATCCACTCTGAACAAAACCATAGATGCGCCCATACTGGTGTCCGAGATGACCAAGACATAGGAAGCAAGAGGACCAACAAGGACTGATAGATCCAAACCAGTGACGTCAACACCACATACCAACATATCAGTGGAAACCACAAGATCCCCAAAATTCAATCCATCAACTGAAAATTCAATCAAAATACACAGATCCATCATGAATAGCATATCCAAAACCAAAAACTGTAGATCTCCCCAAACCAAAACATGAATAGCCTCACATCCACGAATGGAAGAACATATCACCACAAGATCATCATTACAAAAACTAAATCATGCACATCAGTTCACCTCACTGAAAAATCATCACTGCAAAATAACACACACAAAATTCACCGATTTTATGAGGATATCATTGCATCTCATCCATTTTTTCTCTTTCTGCCATCACTGTCGCCCAAAAAGATTCAACCACTACAGTGTAGGCCACCCTCTCTAAGTGAGTTGAAGGTTCCATAGGGCTGGATGAAGTCCCGATCGAGAGCACTCAATTATGGAGAACTCCCACCAGAGAAGAAGATGGTGTGTAGAAACCCTATATGTGCGTCTCCCTAGCTCAATTCTCATGAAGACAATAGTTTTTGATCTTACAAATTTCAAACAAAGGGATAATTAAAGATTTTTATATTTAATTTCTTGATGGAGAGGATTAATATTTTATTTAAATCTACCACTCCCTCAAGATGAGTTTCTCCCAATTTTTGTAGAACCTCTATGTGATGAGTTACTCACACCACTAATCCCTATGAAATTCACATGATGGTTTAGATAACTTGATTAAATCACCCAACAAGTGTAGGATTCCAATATAGAAACCAAATCTAAATCGTGTGTAATCCCATCAAATCTAAAAAGGAGAAAAGGGAAAGCAGAGGTTTCTATATTCACACTCAAACAAGCACTTGTACCTACTTCTACTTCAAAACCTCCATCATACCGAATGGCTCCACCTTATAAGAATCAGTAGAAATGAACACCTAGTCAAGATTATCAAAAATATTGAAGGCTGATATAGTTTTAGGAATTAAAGAAAAAAGTTTATTATTTTTTGAATGAAAAGGTTCCTAGTTACTTCATTTCATCTTTGGAAAACAATTTAGTTCAGTTTCCAAGTCCCAAGAAACTGAATAAAGAAGGAGATGAAGATATCCCAAATTATCTCCCCTTTCATCAAATGTTGGGTTATCCCATTTAGGAGTGTTTTGTTTTAAAAAACATCCTACAAAAAATGGTAGACTTTGGATAAATGAAAGTAAAAATTTCATCATCCCAAGTAGCATGTTTTACTACTACCAATCCAGAGGAAAAAGGTAGATGGAAGGATGTCAAAAAAATACCCAGAAGTATGATGATTGGATTTTAAGAAAACGGTCAACCGAACTCATGCCATTCTATGAACACAGTTCAAACAACTGACTGTGCCTCCTACCACTTCTGCTATAGAAAATCCATCTTCATCAAAAAAATCAGTCCTACAAAGTTCAATCCTCAAAGAAGTGACGTGATCAGAAAGGTAAAGATTAGTTAGAAGAAGATGAGATTGTGTTATGGCCAAATTTTTCCATGACTTTGGCATATTTCGTTCCAACTCTCCCAAAAGAATGGGCATCATCCCACAAAACGACACAACAAGAACCGACTTATCATGTTGAATCTTTATCAGATGAGGAATGGATCTTCTATTCTGTTAACATTATCCACATAACATATCCCAATCCAAATGATAATTTTAGTTATGAACATGAATTCCCTACACCTGATTGGGTAACTAGGGGAAGAATTCAAGGTCAATGATATAAAAAAATATTTGGATATGCTAGAAGTCACTATTTAAACTATACCCATTCTCGAACCATTTATTCGTAAGAAACTCATGGGAGAGCCCTTCAGTGGGCTCAGCAAGAATGAGGGAACTCTCCCACACATGACCAAATCATCCCTAATGTGATCATCTTGGAATACTAGTTAGAGGTTACAACATTACTCTCTCAGCATGTAGATAAACCTAGTTAGTATAAACTACCATGATCAGAAGTATTTATAGCTTTTTTCCGGACAGATGACACATCTACAGTAGGAGAATAAACATTCAATCCACCTGAAAAACCACATTTCTATACTAGAAAACGCATTATTTTGGACCAGAAGTATGATGTTTTAAAACAACTATCCCTAGTCCGGCAATGTTATCAATCCTAAATACATGGAATCTTTCAAAAGATCTTCGAGAAGCAGTTATTGAGTATTTTTCAAGTCCTCAAGAGTTTGAAACAAAAGATATTGCTGGGGAGGTTTATCTTATAGAAAATGAGTCTACAGAATGTCATGTAGTAATATCTTTCATGGATCAAGATGAGGATGATGTTGTAATGGAAACATCAAGACCATTTATTTATATGGTAGGTTTAATTATACAGATATCTGACGAGCCTTAATTGATAATGGTTCAGGAGTCAACCTCATTCCCATCCATACAGTTCATCGATTGGGTCTCACTGAATTTGAATTGTCTCCTTCCACTCTGATGTTGTAAGGAAATGAAAAGAATGAACAAGAAACTCTAGGAGAGATTATGCTTAGAACTCAGTTTGGGGATCTTGTATCTAATTCAGATTTCATGGTTGTCTCACAGGACATAGCTTTCAACATTCTACTTGGAAGGCCTTAGCTACATAAACATACTTCCATTCCTTCATCATATCACCAATGTATCAAGTATTTATTAAATGGTCAAATTGGTCCATTGTATGCTGAAAAGACCCCATTTAAAACATGTTAATATCAGTATATTGAGATATAATTCTATCACAAAAAAGGAATAAGGTCCATGGAAAAAAGATGTAACAAGAATCAATGCTCTGAATGGTCTGGAAAATATCCTAGATAACCAATTCAAACATCTGAGTACAAATTACATGTTTATGTATTTTTTATCAATCCAATTGAATGGATATATCGAAATCCAAGCACTTTTCTAGTTACTTCCATAATTTCAGTTGTGGAAATCAAGCCTAGCAGAATTGGAGTACTTGTTGATAGTGAAAGCTTAAATAAAGATGTCTTCATCTCATTAACTGAACATCAGTAAGACTTTGCTTCACCAGTTAGGCTAGAAGAAGTTTTTTCATTAATAAAGAAAGATAAGGATGTTGATTCCCATCCCATCATTCTCTCTTCAATACTCCAGGAATATCCTTCATCTTCAGTAGGGTCATAAATGGTTTCCTCTTCTTCAAGATGTCCAAATATTAACTCCTCCCCTAGCTATGAAGGTTTTTATTCATCACCTACCATTAAGATAGAAATAGAGGAAGTGGAATGTGAGAAATAAGAAGAAGAATATATTAATTATTCCCCTCTAGTATTTGAGGAAGGTGTCTCCACCACTTTGGATAAACTTAGATAATTAAATCTAGGTACAGTAGAAGATCCACTCCATACTATAATTAGTGTATCCATGAATTCTGAAGAGAAAGAGATGTATACATCATTTCTAAAGAAAAATCAAGATTTATTTTCTTGGAACTCTACAAAAATTACAGGCCTTAATCCTGATGTGGTCATTCATCATTTAGGTTTTCCAAAAGAGCATCGAGGATTTAAGCAGACATCAACAAGAACACACAAAACTCACACCTCTAAAATTGAAGATGAAGTCAAAAAGCTTATCAAATATAACTTTATCTGGGAGGTGCCATATCCCAAATGATTGATCAACATTGTCCTAGTGAAAAATAATAATGGGAAAATAATTTTTTTCATTGATTTCAGAGATCTCAACCGGCATTGTCCTAAATAGGACTTCCCGGTTCCAATGACTGAACTCGTAATTGATGCAAGATATGGCTATGAATATCTTTCCTTCATGGATGGATACTTTGGGTATATTAAAATCTATATTTCCCCAGAATATGAGCATTTTATAGAATTAAAATCCCCTGACGGTGTTTTTTTATATCAGGTAATGCCCTTTCTCTTGAAAGATGTTGGTGCAACATATCAACGTTTCATGCATCATATATTCAAACCCTTCCTATGAAATTGTTTTGAATGTTATTTGGATGATTATTGGTGAAATATAGAGAAATTTATAATCACTTTCCATATCTATAGACCAAATTAAGTAAACTTTGGCAATATAATCTGAAGATGAACCCCTTAAAATGTGCTTTTGGGGTTACCTCTGGAAAATTACTCAGCTTCATTGTACACCATCGTGGCACCAAAGTTGATCCTGAGAATAAAAAAATATTTTGGGAATTTCACCCCCTAGAAATTTGAAATAATTAAAGGGAATTCAAGGAAACTTGTCTTATATTCGACACTTCATAGCTAATCTAGCAGGAATGTGATTACCCTTCACCAAATTAATAAACAAGAGAATCACTTATCAATGGACTGAAGACTACCAAGAAGCATTTGATACCCTCAAGAAATATCTATTAATCCCACTGTTAGTAATGCCACCTATTGATGAAAATACACAAATTATCTATGTGATAGCTTTAGAGAAATTATTGGGTTTCTTCCTTGCACAAAATAATGATGCGGGTAATGAAAATATTTTTTGTTATCTCAGTCGAACAATGCTCGACATAGATACTCAAAATTCAAGTGTTGTGAAAAGAAACCTGGATTTAATCTTTGTAGTTCAGAAGCTGGGGCTCTACCAAAAACATCACGAGGTCCACTTTATATCTCACAATAACATGCTCAAATTTATCCTTAGTCGTCCTATGTTGACAGAACATTTTTCATGGTGGGCAGTTATTTTTCAAAAGTTTAATATCCAATTTGTGCCTCAAAAAGTTGTAAATGGTCAATCCTTGGAAAACTACATTACTAAACACCCTTATATAGAAAATAAATATTTGAATACTGAAATTTCTGATGAAGAAATATTTTCTATTCACGATAGTCCCCAAATATGAGATATATACTTTGATGGTGCATCCATAAGTCTAAAAGGGAAGAGAATGGAAGATCCTAAACTAAATAAAGTTGGGTTAGGAATTGTGCTTATATCCCTAGAGAAACTAGTGTTACCATATTATATCTTGTTATCAAAAGGTGGTACCAAAAATGAGGAAAACTGTCAAGATCTGGTTAAAGGACAAGAATTGCAACTCCAGGTACAAGTGAACAACCTCAAAGTGAAAGGTGATTCAGAATTGGAAATAAAACATATCAATAGGGATTATGCTATTAGAAAAAGAAGAGTTAATCCCTTTATGTGATTATGTCATAGGGTAAATGGAGAAATTTCCCTCATATCCAACATTGTCATATGTCCCACGATCATAAAATTCCCATGCTGATGCATTATCTAATGTAGCCATAACCCTGGTAGATCCAAATCAGGATGAGACAAACACTATTATTTCCCAACGTCATGTGGTTTTACCTTTTGTTCAAATTAGAATGGAAGAAATTAATGAAATCAACCCTATTTCTGAGCCATTTGGTCATACTATAGGATGGATGACACATATCATAAAATACCTTCAAAATAGAATACTTCCACCTAATATGGCTGGGAAAGATAAAATCCGGCGATGGTTGGTCAATTTCACTCTTAATGATAGGCCAGATCACAAGAAGATCCTCTAAAAACAAGGCTTTGATAGAGTTATCTTCAGGTGTATTGGTGGAGAAGAAACTATAGCTATCATGAAGTAAGTACATGAAGGAGCTTGTGGTTATCACCAGTCTGGGCATAGGCTTTTTGATCAAATGCGAAGGATTGGATACTTCTGGCCTTCAATGACGTAGGATTGCACAGATTTCACCAAGAAGTTTTTCCCCTTCCAAGTGCATGCCAACTTCATTCATCAACCCCCATAGTTGTTAAAAATAGCTAAATACTCCTGGTCATTCGCTACATGGGGAATGGATATAGTAGGACCATATTATATAGCTACGGCTATGTAGTTTAAGTATATTCTTACAGTTACTAATTTCATCTCCAAATGGGATGAGAAAATAACTCTCAAAGAAGATAGAGCCAAAATAATTTTTAACCTTTTCAAAGATAAAATCATTACCATATTTGGTTTCCCTCATACCATATTGATGGACAACGTCCCCAATTTCTGTTCTATTGAGGTAAAAAGTTACATTAAGAGCACAATATCAAATCCAACCATTCATGTAACATCCAAGGTAAATAAAGAATATCACATTTTCATATTTATTAATATTTTTTAATTAAATATTAATTTTAATTTAAAGTGGATGCAATGTTGGATGGTGTGCCTAACATGCAACAATGGGTTTCTCTGAAATCTCATGTTGCACACAAGGTTAAGTCATACTGGAAAATAATAATATAATATTATTTTAAATGGTAGTTAATGCCTAGTCATTATATTGTAGGGAATGAATAAAAATAACTACAATAAGATTATACATGTTTTTTAAATGTCTTTACATTTATCCAATAAACGTTAGAGGATTAAAATGTGAATGAATCCAATTTTGAGCATAGATACTCTAATATTCTTTAAAAGGTCGATTTACCGCCCTTTGATGGAGAACCCTTTATAGATATTTTTTTTGTTACTTTTATGTGTTCTGTTTGACAAAATAAAATTCTTCTTTATAATCAGGACATAAAAATTTACTTTGGATGAAAATTTGGAATTTTTCTGATAAAGTTCATTTTTTTAATGAATAGTGAAAAATACGGCATTTTAATTCCAAACTACCTTTTAATATAATTTATTTATATGGTTTGATTATATTATTAATTGGTTTAAAAGTTTAATTAGATTATATTTGTACCATTTAACAAAATTTTGGTTATTGGAAGTAATTTCACTTTGAAATTGGGCATAAACAAATGTCAATCTTTAGATAGTTATTGTTTCTTAAAAACACGCTTTTTTTTGTTTTGGCAATGGAAATTAATTTCAAAATAATTTATGAAACTTATAGGGTTTGAATTTGGGAAAATAGAATCCATATTTTGAATCAGGAGGTCCATGTAAATACCATGAAATTTCAATGATATTTTTTTCTTAATTTCTTTAGAATTTTACGAGTCTGTGGCTTCTAACGACACTAGATTCCGAGGCCCGGTGTGCCCGGAATCAATTTCCAAAGTTTAGCTTGGGTACATTTAGTGAACGAATGAGTGGGTTTTTCTATCTTTCAAATTAGTGCTCGGAATTGAAATCTGAGGGCACCGATGAACTCACAGCGCCGGTAATTGCTTAAGGAGACATTTACCGCAATTGCGTTTCAAGCGGGTTGAGATTTAATTTTTGGAGAATTAGATTGAAATAAATTAAATTGGTGGAGATAAATTTTATTTATAACTAAGATGGTTATATCCTACAAAGAGGAGTTAATGGTGGGACCCACAACCACCTAACTACCCATGTGTGGATATTTGAAAGGTGGGGCCCACACGAGCCCCAACATTTCACCTTTCCCTAAACTCATTAAACCCCCTTCTTTAATTTGTAAACTCCTCATAAATTGTGTTAACCCTTCCTCTCTCTCCCTCTTAATTCTTGCCAACAAACCTTGATTAATAAATTAAACCACTTCAATTAATTAATTAGGTGTTTCGAATTTTGAATGCTTGTCAATTTTAATTAAAATATAGGGAAGCCTTATTTTAATTTAGTTTGGCACATGTTGTGTTGGGAGAAATATTTGAGAGAGAGCCCTTGTGAAAGAAGAAGAGAGTTTCTACTTTGTTGAAGAACATCAACCTTCCGACGAAGAACTATACCTCTTCGACGAAGAACGCCAAATCCACGAAGGACGACAACGCGCCTTCTTTTCTCTTCTCTACGACAAGAGAGGAGACGCCAATTCTTCATCGGGTGTACTCTGACGACGACGGAATCGACACCGTCGTCCACGATGCTTTTCAACCGCGAACCACATTCCAGGTAGGGGGTTGTTTTTTGTATATTTACTTTTATGTGATTTATACCCTCGAGCATGGGATATTATTCTGTTGGGTGTTTGTTCGAACTACTAACGCGGTGGGTACGGACTAATGAACAAGTCCGGACCCACATCCAACTTTTTCTTGATGCGCGGATTGCGTGGTGACGAGTGAACAGAATGTAAAAGGCGATCTGAAGCCGTCCTAGTGAAGAGCGTGAAACTAGAAGACCATAGGTGCATACTAGAGCTAAAACAGAACAGCGGAACGACTCTGGTGGCCCGTGGAACATCGCGGTGGGGCGGGTCGCGGGCCCGCCGACCGGCCGCCTGAAAGTGGCGACGCCTCAGCGTGCCGCTGGTGGAAACCCGCCATGAAAATAGCCGCGACAGCGGTGTGATGAACAACGGGGCCACGAGGGATCCGAGAAGCCGAGGTGGCACCAGCTAGATCTGCCGGTTCCAATCAACACCCCCCCCCCCCCCCCGCTCTGCACAAAACACTTGGCCAGTTGGCCGAGCCATCACCCCCCCCCCCCCGGCCGGGCCGGGGCGGGCCACGCATGCCGGGCCGCGCCAGCTGGGCCGGGCCGCACCCTACCGGGGTAGACCCGGACCCGGGTCCGGTCTCCCCGGTTCGTGCCAACCCAGGGGGTGTTGGGCCGGGTTGGACCGGGCCCAGACCCCCTAATTTCGGACCTTCTTCGGTTAAATGGTCATATCTTGATCTACGTACCTCTGATCGATGCACTGTCTGTTGCACAAGATTCCTTGGATCGAGACTGTCGTTTCGGTATATTACACTTAAGATTTAGGCTATGTTTTTTTTACGTCTGGGTTGGTTCGAATCTGAAACCAACTGGGCCCTCAGAGCAAAAACGCATATAACTTAAGGACCAGACATGCTATTGACATGCCGTCAATTATGTTGGTTTCCTTTTGTTGTGGCGGATCTTTTGGCATACTCTACTCAGTGTTTGGACACAGTTGGGTTATGTTCGGGTAGGTTTTAGCTTAAAACCCAACTGGGCCCTTGGAACGGAAAAGCCAATAACTGTCAGACCGGACGTCCGTTTGACAAACCGTCAGTGGTGTTGGTAATCTCATTGAGAAAACGGTTCCTTTGAGTATACCTCATGGGAGTCCAGATACAGTTGAGATACATTTTGGTTGGTTTATACACGAAACCAACCGGGGCCCTGGAACGGAAATGCTAATAACTCACAGAGTTGGCGTCTGATTGACACACCGTCTGTTGCGTTGAGACCCCTATGACAAGGCGGTCTTTTTTGATACTTCTTAGTGGGATTTCATGACACATGGGGTGTCGACCAGTAGCTTTTGGATCATATCCTTTTGGATATGCGCATACAGAGTACAGAGACCTTGTAGCTGACTGAGACCTGATGACTGCTTGTCCGATTCGATTCGGAGTGACTTGACTAGCCCAATGGGGAGCACTACTGTGTTGGGGTGTAAGACCCATGGAAGATGATCGCTACTGTGTTGGGGAAGAAGACCCGCGGTACTCGACAGAAGGAGTACCATTGTAGCCTATTAGGGGGAGAGCTACTGTGTTGGGGTGGCAGACCCATGGAGGGGAATCACTACTATGTTGGGGCGACAGACCCGCGGTACTCGACAGAGGAGGAGTACCTCAGCAGTCTATGGTTAGTGACTAGTGCCTCAGAGTTGTGACAGGATCACTGTACTCGACAGAGGAGGAGCTCTCCAGCAGTTGGGGTTTCGATAATGAAAATCCTGGTTTGATCTGAGTCAATGAGTTTTGTGTTTTTCCTAATGATTGATATGGGTTACTTGATAACTTAGGTATATGTATGGGAATATACCTATGTAAAGGTTATCTATTGAGATATTTATTTATGGTTTATCCTTGTTGGATTTAGTGAGACCCTGAGGGTCTCGGGGTCCATACTGAGTATAGTTATACTCACCCCTGCACGGGCTATGCCCGCACCTCATTGTGTTGGATGCAGACGACAGATAGTGCTGACCAAGGCAGATTGTATGAAGACTGGACGGTACTCGGTGGTGGACACTCGAAGTGATGACACACGGAGTAGACCGATAGATGTGGAGTGCCGAGGAGGACATCTATACCTACCCTTCAGGTAGGTACCCGGAGGACAATCTAGGAGCAGCTTCACTACTCAGTTGTTTGTCTTTTCTGTTGTACTTTCTATTAGTTGTAGTTGTACCTTTCCATTGGGATTGTATTTCCTTCCTCCTTGTACATTCATCACTCTTGTTACTTCTTTACTTAGTGTTTTCTTTTGCTTGTACTCTGGTTGTGTGTGTTTACGTTTCATGAAGGCAATGCATTCCCTTTTTTCGTCGGGATTTACGCCTTTCGTGCTAGTCGCTAGCCCCTGACATATGGAAGGCGGGGTTGGGGTAGTCACGACACGGGCCCCGAGGACGAGTCATGACAAATTGGTATCAGAGGGAGGTTCTACCGCAGAACTCAAGACTCTAATCTTTCTTTTCTATGAAGCAATAGTGTTAAGGGTACTAAGTGTAGTTTTCAGTTTTTGGGAGTCCAGTGTTGGTGAGGGCGGCTGACATATCCATACACCAGGACCCTGACTTTTGATTTCTGAATCAATGCACGAAAACACAGATTGCATGTGTGTTTTCAAAGGTTTCTTTTAAATCATCTCGAACCAGGTCAGCTTACCAGGTATTGTCTTTTAACCGTGTCACGTATGTTTCTATCAGGATGTCTTCACCCAGTCATTTAGCATGGGTACCGAGTGGAGAGCATGATGATAGCCTACCGAGAAGCGAGGCCTCAGTACAGGGCCTTCTTCCAGTTGAAACACCAGCATATAGTGCACACCGTTTGAGCGCATTTCACGAGTTCCAGCGACAGAGGCCTCCAAGGTTTCAAGGTGAGTCGTATTTTCAGACGGCTGGGAACTGGCTGGAGTTTGTAGCATGAGCTTTCCACACTACTGGGACACCCACTGACTTGATGGTGTACCTAGCTATTAGTCTCTTCTAGGGAGCAACTGAGAGGTGGGGGAGCCAGATGCTCTAGTTTTTCGATGACATGTCCTTCACCTGGGGAAACATCGAGAGTTTTTTCAGGGTGGAGTTTATACCAACGACTCTACACTCTGAGCATGCTCAGGAGCTGCTGCCCATGCCGCAGGGTTTTCCGAATGTAGCGGAGTTTTCTGTAGCTGGAAGTAGACAGATGACTCAGAAGTCCAAGCGGACTAGGCCAATAGGTGGTCGACTTCATGACTCAGGATCGGTAGTGCGGGGCACCCGGGGTGGAGTCAGATCCAGGCATACTAGGAACGCACAGTGTTTCTCCTATGGCGGGCTTGGTCACATGGAACGTGACTGTCCGACTCCCCGCACAGTTGATCTGCAGGAATGGGAGGATCCACCGAGACATAAGCAGCGGTGAGATCTTAAGGAACTGCCGAGCGGTGGGCAAGGCAGTGGAGCTCCGGAAGCAGGTGGACAGGAGCGGGACTAGTTCCAGGCATGTAAGTCTTTGTTCTTGGTGCTTCTAAGATTCCTTATTGTTGTTGTTTGTGGTTGTTATGTGTCTTTGTTCTTAGAGTTTTAGTAATAAAATACACTTATCTTTGTGACTTTTTCTTTCCTGTCCTTTTTGTATGGTTGATACTAATATGTTCTGGTTAAAACTATTGACTTGACCCTCACTTGTGAGATTACTACTGGAGGCCCAATAAAAACACATTGATGCCGAAAGTGTCATTAAACCCTTGGAGGTGAGAGTAACGCTTGGATATCTTAGTAGTTGAGTCGAGGCCTTACAAAGTCATTCAAGACATGAATTGTACCGTTCATTTCAGGATTGACTGTATTAGGAAAAGAAGGTGGTTCATCCAGGGGATGAGACCAGATTTATCTTTTTGGAAGAGGAGAAATCTCAACAGCTATTATAGATCGTAGACGAAGAATGGTGGAGATGAGTTATTACAATTGGATAGTCTCACCCATTGTTCGTTGAGAAAACAGTGTACGATTCTCTCCAACTCAATAGTCTCAGGTGTATCTTCTCTCAGAAGGACATGAACCTGAGACATCGGTGATGGCTTGAATTCCTCCAGGACAATGACTTCGAGATCATTTATTTTTCTTAGGGAGGGGAAGATTGTAGAAGATGCTCTTACTAAGAGATTGGGCATTCAGCTGTTAGGTGTGGCGAGACAGCATCTGGTCGCGTTTTAGATATCCATTGTGGATAGTTATGGAGTCAGCACGTGTAGAACCAGATATGGTTCATGTTACGACTGAGAAGGTGCAGATCATCCAAGAGAGGATGAAGACTACATAAAGCAGACAGAAGTCCTATGCTGATAGGAGAAGAGGCCACTGGAGTTTGAGGGTGGTGACCACGTTTTCCTATGGGTCCCACCTAGATGAGTTCTACGGAGTTTTGGCTGGGGCGACAAGTTATCTCTCTGATTCTTCCGACCTTTCCAGGTCATCATCAGAGTAGGCGAGGTGGCTTACTGCTTGCCCTTTCCATATCAGATGCACTGGGTGCATGATTTCTTCCACGTATCTCAGCAGAGGAGACATGTGCACAAGACGTTCCACAAAATTGACCACAGGAATCTAGATATCGACGACAGGGTGTTTTTCATAGAGGTTCCAGTAGATATTGAGGATCGATAGGAGCGGGTCCTATGAGGACGGTCGATTCCTCTGGTGCGCTTTTTTTGGCAGCACGGAAACCTCCAGGAGAGCACATGGGAGCGGGGGGCTCAGATGTGTGCCTGGTACCCCTTTTGTTTCCCTAGCGTGTGTTGTAGAACTATGGGGACGTAAATCCCTATGGTGAGATTAATTTAAAGGCCCAAAAATTTCAAGGATGTTTTTTTTCTTAATTTATTTGGTATTTTATGATTCTGTGGCCTCTGACGTCACTTAATTCTGAGGCCCAATGTGCCCGAAATCAATTTCCAAAGTTTAGCTCGGGTACGTTCAATGAAAGAATGAGCTGGTTTTTTTATCTTTTGAACCGGTGCTCGGAGATGAAATCTGAGGGCACTGATGAACTCACAGTGCCGGTAATTGCTCAAGGAGAACTTTACCACAGTTGTGTTTCAAGCGGGTTGAGATTTAATTATTGGGGAATTAGATTGAAATAAATAAAATTGGTGGAGAAAAATTTTATTTATATCTAAGGTGGTTATATCCTACAAAGGGGAGTTAATGGTGGGACCCACAACCACCTAACTACCCATGTGTGGATATTTGAAAGGTGGGGCCCACATGATCCCCAACCTTTTACCTTCCCCTAAACTCCTTAAACCCCCCTTCTTTAATTTGTAAACTTCTCATAAATAGTGGTAACCCTTCCTCTCTCTCCCTCTTAACTCTTGCCAACAAACCTTAATTAATAAATTGAACCTCTTTAATTTATTAATTAGTTGTTTTGATTTTTGAATGCTTGGAAAGTTTAATTAAAATAAACTGAAGCCTTATTTTTATTTAGTTTGGAACATGTTGTGTTGGGGGAAATATTTTAGAGAGAGCTCTTATTAAAGAAGAAGAGAGTTTCTCCTTTGTTGAAGAACACCAACCTTCTGACGAAGAACGGCGCCTCTTCGACATAGAATGCCAAATCCATGAAGGATGGCAGCATGCCTTCTTTTCTCTTCGCCACGATAAGAGAGGAGGCGCCAATTCTTCTTTGGTTGCACTCCGAAGATGATGGAATCGACACCGTCATCCACGACCCTTGTCAACTGCGAACCATATTCGAGGTAGGGGTTGTTTTTGTATATTTACATTTACGTGATTTATACCCTTGAGCATGGGAGATTATTTTTTTGGGTGTTTTTTCGAACTACTAACGCGGTGGGTACGGACTAACAAACAAGTCCGGACCCACCACCAACTTGTTCTTGATGCGTGGATTGTGTGGCGATGGGTGAAAGGAAGGGAAATGGTGATTTGAAGCTGTTGTAGTGAAGAGTGCAACCCGAGAAGACCGTAGGCACAGACGAGAGCTAAAACGGACCACCGAAGCGAATCTGGAGGCCCGAAGAACAACTCGGCGGCGCGGGTCACCGGCACCTCAGCGCGCCGCCAGAGGAAACCCGCTGCGGCAAAATCTGTGATGATAGTGCGACGGACCCCGTGGCTGCACTGGATCTGGGATGACGGGGTGGTGCCAGTTGGCGCCACCAGTTCCGATCAACGCCCCCCCCCCCCCACTCCGCACAAAACCCTCGGCCAGTTGGCCGAGCCAGCACCCCCCCCCCCCCCCCGGCCAGGCCGGGGATGGCCATGCGGGCCGGGCTGCACCAGCTGGGCCGGGCCATGCCATACCGGGCCGGAACCAGGCCCGGGTCAGGTCGTCCCGGTTCGGGCCGACCCAGGGGGTGTTGGGCCGGGTCGGACCGGGCCCAGACCCCCTAATTTCGGGCCTTCTTCAGTTAAATGGCCATATCATGAGCTAAAGAACTCTAATCGACGCACTGTCAGTTGCGTAGGATTCCTTGGATTGAGACCGCCGTTTTGGAATATTACACTAGAGGATTCGGCAAATTTTGGGTACAGCCAGGTTGGTTTGAATCTGAAACCAACCGGGCCCTCGGAGCGGAAACACTTATAACTTAAGCACCGGATGTCTGATTGACATGTCGTCAATTACATTGGTTTCTTTTTGTTGAGACGGATCATTTGGAATACTCTTCTCATGGTTTGGACATATTTGGAGTACTTTCAAGTTGGTTTTAGCTTAAAAACCAACTGGTCCCTTGAAACGGAAAATCCAATAACTCTCAGACCGGACGTCCGTTTGACGAACCGTCAGCGGCGTTGGTAATATCATTGAGAAACGGTTACGTTCAGTATACCCATGGGAGTTCAGATACAGTTTAGATACAGTCGGGTTGGTTCGTACAAGAAACCAACCGGGCCCCTAAAGCGAAAATGCTAATAACTCACAGACCGAGCATCTGATTGACGCACCGTCTGTTGCATTGAGACACCTATGATAAGGTGGTCCTTTGTGATACTTCTTCATGGGATTTCGTGACACATGGAGTGTTTACCAGTATATCGTGGAGAGTATCCTCCCGGAGACGATCATACGGAGTACGGAGACCTTGTAGCTGACTATGACTTGATGACTGCTTGTCCGATTCAATTCGGAGTGACTTGACTAGCCCAGTGGGGAGCACTACTGTGTTGGGGTGGCAGACCCATGGCGGAGGAGCACTATCGTGTTGTGGTGGCAGACCTGCGGTACTCGAAAGAATTATTACCTCTATATGCTATTTTGGGGAGCACTATTGTGTTGGGGCGGCAGACCCAGGGCGGGGAATCACTATTGTGTTGGGGGGACAGACCGGTGGTACTCGACATAGTAGGAGTACCTCAACAGTCTAAGGTTAGTGATCAGCGCCTCAGAGTCATGACAGGATCACTATACTCGACAGGGGAGGAGCTCTCTAGCATTTGTGATTTCGATAATGAAAATCCTGGTCTGAGCTGAGCCAATGACCTTTGTGTTTTTCCTCATGATTGAGATGGGTTACATGATAACTTAGGTATATATATGGGCATATACCTAGGTAAAGTTTATCTTTTGATATATTTCTTTGTGGTTTATCCTTGTTGGATTTAGTGAGACCTTGAGGGTCTCGGGGTCCCTACTGAGTTTCATTATACTCACACCTGCATGAGGTATGCCCGCACCTCGTTGTGTTGGATGCAAATAACGGAAAAACGCTGAACTAGGTAGAGTGTACGAGGACTGGACAGTACCCGTAGGTGGACACTCGGCGTGACGACACACGGAGCAAACCGATAGACACGAAGTGCTAAGGAAGACATCTATACCTACCCTTAAGGTAGGAACCCGGAGGACAATCCAAGAGAAGCTTCACTACTCAGCTGTTTTTCTTTTATGTTGTACTTTCGTTCAGTTGTAGCTGTACCTTTCCGTTGAGATTGTATTTCCGGCCCCATTGTACTTTCATCACTCATGTTACTGCTTTACATAGTGTTTTCTTCCTCCAATACTCTGGTTGTTTGTTTTTATGTTTCATAAAGGCAATGCCTTCCCTTTTTTGGTCGGGATTTACACCTTTAGTGCTAGTCGCCAGCCCCTGGCCTATCGAAGGCGGGGTTGGGGTAGTCACAGCACGGGCCCTGAGGATGGGTCATGACAAATTCGTATCAGAGAGAGGTTCTACCACATAACTTAGGACTCTGATATTTCTTTTCTATGAAGAAATATTGTTAAGGGTACTAAGTGTGATTTTCAGTAGAGGGAATCCAATGTTGGTGCGGGCGGCCGATGTGTCCATACACTAGGACCCTGACTTCTGATTTCCGACTCAGTGCAAAAAAACTATGATTGAGTGTGTGTTTTCAAAAGTTTCTTTTAAATCATCTCGAACCAGGTCATCTCATCAGGTATAGTCTTTTGACTGTGTCACGTCTGTTTCTATCAGGATTTCTTCACCCAGTCATTCAGCGTGGGTACCAAGTAGAGAGTGCGATGATAGCCCACCGAGAAGTGAGGCCTCAGTACATGGCCCTCTTCTAGTCGAGACACCGGCAGAGAGTGCACACTACTTGAGCGCGTTGCATGACTTCTAGCGACAGAGGCCTCCGAGGTGTCGAGGGGAGTCTAATTTTTAGGCAGTTGGGTACTGGCTAGAGTTTTTAGCATGACCTTACCACACAACTGGGACACCCACTGACATGATGGTGTACCAAGCTGTTAGTCTCTTCCAGGGAGCAGCTGAGAGGTGGTGGAGCCAGATGCTCCAGTTTTTCGATGATACGACCTTCACCTGGGGAAACATCAAGAGTTTTTTTAGGGTGGAGTTTATACCGGCAACTATACACTCCGAGCATGCTCATGAGATTCTTCCCATGCCGTAGGGTTTTCCGACCGTAGCAGAGTCTTCTGTAGCCGGTAGTAGACAGATGAATCAGAAGTCCAAGATGACTAGGCCAAAAGGTGGTCGACCGCACGACTCAGGATCGGTAGTACGGGGCACCCAGGGTGGAGTCAGAGCCAGGCATACCAGGAACACATTGTGTTTCTCCTACGGTGGTCTTGGTCACGTGGCACGTGACTATCCGACTCCCCACACAGTTTATCTGAAGGTGTTGGACGAGCCACTGAGACAGAAGTAGTGGTGGGAGCTTAAGATACAACTGAACAGTGGACAAGGCAGTGGAGCTCCAGAAGCAGGTGGACAGGAGCAGGACTAGTTTAGGAATAGAGGTCATTGGTCATGGGGCCTCTAATCTTCCTTGTTGTTGTTGTTTGTGGTTGTTATGTGTCTTTGTACATTGAACTAGAGTTTTAAAATACACTTATCTTTGTAACGTTTTCTTTACAATACTTTTTGTATGGTTGATACTAAGTGGTTCTGGTTAAAACTGTTGACTTGACCCTCACTTGTGAGATTCCTACTAGAGGAGACCCAGTAACAACGCACTAATGCCGACAGTGTGTGTAAGAACCCAGTTTTTTCTTTGAAAGACATTGGAATATTTTTGATGATATTCCAGAGCAGCACCTTCAGACGGCGAGCGATTCTGAGCCCCGGTGTGGCCGAAATTGAATTTTTATTGCCTTCACACTGGAAACGCTAAATAAATGGGATAAGTCCTAAATGGTGCTTCAGATCAAATATTCGAGTGTACGGATGGGTCTGTAATGGGGTTTTTACCCTATGAACGACATAAAACTTGTCGGCGCGGGATGTTTGGACCCCTCGCTCGCTTTCGGAACGTTAAACGGATGAATGAATTAATTAATTTATCCGTTTAATGGTTAAACTCAAGTATCTCTTAAAAAATGTCTCGGATTGGAAAACTGAGGGAACCGTTGAGTTTGGAGCGTGTCGTTTACCCTAGGAGGGGTGTAAGTTTCACGGGCGTGGCCCGTCTGTGAAAAATGGCCCCAGGGGCATTTTCGTAATTTGGCTAATTTGGGCATTCAGTCTTATAACTTTTGAACGGGGCCTCTGATTAAAATTCGAAGACTGTCGTTGTAATCGGGAGCTGTTTTTTACCCTAGGCACGACCTAACTTTCACTGCGTTTGGGGTTTCGGATGCAGTTTTAATTTGGGTTGAGTTTTTAATTAATTAAATGATTAATTAATTTTCTTTATTTAATCCCTTCCTCCCCTTCCTCCCCTCTAAATTCCCTGGAAAAACCTCCTCTTCCTCAAGATCTTCCTCTCCCATATTCTCACCCTCCTTCCTTAGGCGGACGACGGAACTTCGGCGGATCGCAGCGGAAGAAAGGTGAACACGTCGTCATCGACCGACGAACAAATCAAGGTAGGATTTATTCCAATTTTGTTTTTAGATTGAAGTTGAACTCGTAAAATTAATTTTTGCTCGTATTTTTTCATCATTTTCTTTATCAATCGTCGATGACCGCACTAACATGGTCATCATTCCGTGTTCAAAGCCTATAAATGTGTCCGGAATCCATCCGTTCTTCGCGTATTTTCATCGCCAAATTTTGGACGCATTAACCCGCCGATCGTTGAGCGGAGGTGCGAGAAGAGGGCACACGGTTGGGTCGAGCGATGTTCAGCGGTCGGGCATGCGGCGGTGGTTGGGTTTCGGCAGCGGCGTGGCAGCTCAGCAGGGCGGTCGGCCAGGTGGTCTTCGGCCGATCGGAGCAGGAGGCACCGGCTGAGGCGAGCACGCACCAGGCGCTCGGCTGGGCGAGCAGGCTTCAGGGGAGGCGCGGCAGGCGCTCGGCGTGAGCGAGGCGGCCAGGGAGATGTTTGGGGAGGGGCGTGCTGTGAAGGAGCGGTCGGCCCGGTGTCCGGGCGGAGCTGAGGTCGCCGGACCACCAGGGTCGCGCGACCCTGGTGGAGAAGAAGAGACCCGCAAACAGCGGGTCTCTGCTGGAGATTACCTGCAAAAGGGGAACAAAAAAATGAAGAATAAAGAAAGATAATGTTAAAAAAAAGGTGCACCGTTTTTGATTTGGGGGACTCCCACTCTCCAATCAAGGAGAGGATTTAAAAACATACATTAAAAAACAATGATTCCAGCGTGGGGAGAAAGGAAAAAATGGGAGATATAAAAAAAAGATAATAAATTAATAATAATAATCATATATTATTATTATGGTTAATAAGTGTTTTATTTGAAAGAAAACCTCCATATAGTGTCTGTTTGACACGTCGTCTGCGGCTGCGTAGTCCTGACAATGAGACGGTCTTTTGAGTCCAATATTTGATACTTAATTCGGAGTTGAGGCGTGGCCCGCACGGGCCACCGTTTGAGCTGTACGCAGCTTTTACAACTTTTTCGTCGGCTGTCCGTTTGGGGCGTGCGAGCAGTCGATTCTGGGTGTTTTTTTGAGGGGATTACAATGGTGCAATCCGCCCGCTCTAATTCGGCACGATGGTGTGGGGCCCACGAGGGTCGTTTGGGCGTCAACGGTGGTTTTCCATCTTTATCACCGGGCGACCATTTTGGACAAGTGAGTAGTCCATCTTGTGTGCTTTTTCAAGAGGATCGCAACAGTGTGATCCGTTCATTGAGTTTCGGGACCGGGTTTCGGGCCCCATGTGGCACCGCTCGTGTGCGGTGCGCCGGAATGCATCTTTTTCTCCGGATATCCGTTGCACTCATGTGAGTAGTGCTTTTGACATGTTTTCCCGAGGGGATTGCAATGGTGCAACGCGCCCGACTATTTTCAGGGCCGAGGCTCGGGATCACGGGATGTCGTTCGGGCGTGAGGTGGTATTGGTGACTTTTCCATCGGATATCCGTTGGAGGTGAGTAATTAGTCTAACCCGCATTTTTTTCCGTGAGGTTTACAACAGTGCGATCTGTTTGGCTATGCAGAGCCTCTTGCGTGATCGTGTTGAATGTGGAGCATGAGAGGTGCTCTGGAGGCGGTTTGTCCAACCTTGTTTGTAGCGGACCCTTGGCGTGTGATCTCGCACTCTTGGGATAGTGATACAAATGGTTCATAAGATGTGGTTGGCCGTGCCTGGGCCTTTGAGGAGGAGTTGTTACGTCACACCTTCACGTTGACGCTGGGTGCCGTGTGCACGTTAGCCTTTGGGCTGGAGATGAGGTATACTCTGGGAGTATACGGGAGCGCTTGGAGGTATGTGTGGTTTATACCTGAGAACGTTTGTGAGCTCAGTTGGGGTTGACTTGGGGCCACACCTTGTGTGGGCCCCATGTGCGTGTCGTGATCTTCTTTACATACTTTTTACCTCTCACGACGTAAAGGGTCCCTCTGCGCTCGTTTGTTTGACCAGCAGGGTGGAGTTTCCCCTGGCCTGGTGCTCTTTTGTTTGACCAGCAGGGTTGAGTGGTCTCCCCCCTAGTCTTGTTCTCGATGGTTTGGCCGGCAGAGATGGTTTGGTTCCTCTGCTTCTTCAGCTGTGAGGGGTTTCAGTATCATGCCCTTTCACCTGATTGTGACACTGTTTGCGACTACGGGTGTTCGTGCAGCATGGGTGTTTTCCCCACTTTCTAGGGTGAGTTGACTCGGTCCGCTTCGATAGTGACTCAGAGAATTGGAGTGTGATCGCCTTGAGAGGCTTGAGGAGTTTCTCCCGTTCTTCCGTGTTCCCTGGTAGAGTTTGTGGATTCGGTGTGACCAACACTTTACGCGGGAACCGATCCTCTACCCAGGAGGTTGTTACCAGCAGGGCTGAGGTTGTTTCCAGCAGGGTTGAGGTTGTTACCAGCAGGGCTGAGGTTGTTCCAGCAGGGTTGAGGTTGTTCCAGCAGGGCTGAGGTTGTTCCAGCAGGGTTGAGGTTGTTTCTAGCAGGGCTGAGGTTGTTTCCAGAAGGGCTGAGGTTGTTTCGAGCTGGTCTCGCCAGAGGGTTACCATCCAGCAGGGATGGCCAGTATAGCGGTGTTCACCAAGCAGTACCATCCAGTAGGGATGGCCAGAGAAGTTCCGGGTTTACCTCCAGCGGGGCTGGGCGGTGGTCCCCGATGCCGGGCTTACCTCTAGTGGGGCTGGGCAGTGGTCCCCAATGCCAGGCTTACCTCCAGCTGGGCTGGGCAGTGGTCCCCGATGCCGGGCTTACCTCCAGTTGGGCTAGGCAGTGGTCCCCAATGCCGGGTTACCTCCATCTGGGCTGGGCAGTGGTCCCGTCGCCGACTTTAGCCAGGTTACCCTCCAGTGGATTACCCTGTCACGGGACTGGGTAGTGTGGCACCCGTCGACTTTCCGGGTCTCCCTGAAGTGGGAACCCATTGACTTCCAGGGACCCTCCAGCGGGGCTGGGCAGGGGGTGCCTATCGACTTTGAGCAGACCTCTTGACTGCGGGGCAGTGAGGTGGTGTGGTTTGACGTTCCCCCAGAACTCTAAAGTACGAGGAGTGCTTTCCCCCAGCGAGATGCATCCTTGTGACGCGACCCAAAACCGTGCGGGCGAGTCAGTGCTACCCAAAGTGGATAGTGTCGAGGTGTGGTGATCGATCCCATGGCTTGTGGTTTGGGGCAGATGTGTGGGATGCTGAGAATCGATGGAGTTTACTTCTGGGACTGCTGGCTACTCTTTTCTTGGGCTGATCTACGGGATGGAGATCCCCTTACGACCTTTTTCGGGCTTCTTATTGAGCATATGTATTTGTATATACCTTGTTCTGGTACCCACTTCTTGGGTTTGGTTACTCTCCTTCCAGGTGAGGCGAAGACGTGCGGGGTATGCCACGTGATTTCCGTGTCTAGCTTCGTGTGGTTGGATGAGTCTACTCTCCTGCTATAGGTAGCGAAGACTCGACGAGAAGTTCATCTTCTCACCGTTTCCAGCTCCTTGTGTCTGGACGAGTCTACCTCCTTTCTCTTGTTGGGTTGAACTGGACTCTTTACTGTACTCCATACTACACTCTCTTTTGTACTCCTTTACTTTTCCCTGTTCTCTCTACTTCTCACTCTTTGGTACCTCCTTTGTTTCTCCCTCGAGCCTTCGGGGTATCCTACTGAGTATTTTTATACTCACCCCTTCTTGGGATTTTCCCGCACATGGGGTGCCCTTGCAAACGAAGGACAGGTTCGTCGTGACTTCAGTGGAGCTTAGGAGTTCAGGAGCTTAGACCGCGTGCGGTGGTCATGGTTAGGTCCCAGGTGGGTGACCCCTTCCGGCTGTTTTTCATTTGTTTACCTATTGCCGGGTTGTGGAACCTTTTCTGGTTGGGCGCGTGTTTTTTCCCTTTTATTTTTCAGTTACCTTCATCTTGTACTTTTTACCTTTAGAGGTTGATTCACATTGTGGTTTATTTATAGCAGTTACTCTTTTACTCTGCTTGTCTTTTCTTTTACTCTGCACTTTTGCATTGAGTGTGATGTGTGTGTGTGTACAGGTGCTTCGGCAAAGGCCTCCCTGAGTTGTTGTGCCTTCGGCGCTGGTCGCCAGCCCCTGGCCTATGGAGGCGGGCTTGGGGTAGTTGCGGCTCGAGCCCGGGTAGGGTCGGGTCGTGACAAAGTGGTATCAGAGGTGGTCCGTTCCTTGGGACGTTGTGCGGACATTCCTAAAAGAAGAATAGGTTGGGATATAGGGCAATAGTGTTAATGTGTCTCGAGAGCGGCTCTCAGGCCAGGGAGTCCAGTGATGGTGCGGCGGCCGACGTATCCATTCACCAGGACCTTGATAACCCGCTTGTCGACTCGGCATGCTGAGACACTTGTTGCAGGGAAATTTGTTTGTGCATCACATAGGACTGAGTCTTGACTGTCCTTCTTGAGTCAGCTCTCTATCTTTGTTGTTGTTGGTATATACACTATGCTCATCTGACCGCGACACTCCTTGATAATATTCAGGATGTCTCCGCGAAGACAGCCAGCAAGGATACCAGCTTTGGTTCGTGAAGACGACCCTATGAGCTACGAGGCCACAGTCCAGGACCCATTATGCAAGCCCCTTTCTCTGGGTGGGCCGGTAGCATCACCCCCACCTGTTGAGCAGTAGACAGTTTCAGCAGAGCAGGCTGAGCTTGAGTGCAGGTTGAGAGCGCTCTGTGAGTTCCAGCGGTTGAGACCACTGAGGTTCAGTGGTGAGCCAGACCCTCAGGTAGCAGAGGATTGGCTAGAGGCACTGGTTCGGCTTTTCAAGCTTGTGCAGACGCCGACAGATCAGAGAGTGGATTTGGCAGCCACCCTTTTTCGTGGAGCAGCTCGGCGTTGGTGGAGTCTAGTGACTCAGCTTCTTGACGAGTCATCGCTTTCATGGGACGACTTCCAGTTGTTGTTTCATGAGGAGTTTTTCCCCTCCTACTTGCGCTCCATTCAGATTCAGGAGCTCCTGCAGTTTCAGTAGGGAGGGGTGATGGTGGCCGAGTACGCAGCTAGTTTCGCAGACCGTGCACGCTTTTACCCGGACTAGGTCCGTGATGACAACCTCCGAGCACGGAAGTTTGAGCAGGGTCTCCGCCGAGAGATTTTTTCTGTCATAGTACCCTTGGGAATTTCCACATATGTCGGGGTTCTATAGCAGGAGCTGGTGATAGAGGGCTTCTTGTCACGTTCTAGTGTTAGTGGTGGCAGCAGGTACGTTAGAGCTGAGACATCTGCCGCAGCTAGCGGGCGTCGGCAAGCAGAACCTCGACACAGGTGGCTTTCTGACAACCAGACTCAGGGGCGTGGTCGTACACCACAGTGGCGCCGGAGCGCACCAGTGCAGCCCAGAGAGATTTGGTGCTATGCTTGCAATGGGTGAGGTCACCTGGCATGAGACTGCCCAACCTGAGTTGCTGAGAGCTTCGGGCAGGCAGTATGCGCACCACCACGACAGAGCCAGCGCCGTGATCGGAGTAGCGCCCAGAGAGGTGGTGCTGGTAGAGGAGTGGGAGGAACCGGTAGTGGGGGATGAATTTACGAGATCTCCCCATCACCACTCGGCGGTCCACGTCAGGCTCCGGGAGCTGACGGTTGGGATCACGGACAGCCGCGAGCCTTGGATTTCAACGATCCTACAGAGCATGGGATGGTAAGAGGTACTCCTTGAGACTCTTCTACATCTTGCAGTAGAATTTTTAGACTCTTGTAGTGAAATGCTTTCCTCTCTGCTCCTTGTTTGAGGTGTTACTAGGGTGATGTAGGGTGTCGGGTGTAACCCTGTGTTGGTAAGGAAAAAGGCATGAGACCTTTTCCTTTAGTCGATGGTGTTGGCTCCTTCACTTCCGAGCGTGTAAGAGAGTCTTGGTTGAGAGACATCGACTGTGGAATCTTGCGTGACCAGATATCCTTGGGTGTTCCACCATATGGATATTCTGAAGGAGGGAATCACCAGGCCTTGTTCCAGGTGCGGGCGGTGATTCCAGTCACGGCGTGTGACGTAAGGGTTTGGTCGGGGAGGTGAGCTACCCCTATGATCGTTCGGGCTGTTTGAGATCATGCAAAGGGATGGTGAGGTACCCTACCGCCATGCCCTAACCCCGAAGTCTGGAGTAGATGCACGACATCGGCAAGGGCTGACCTCGCATGAACGGATCAATCCTTTGGTCTATGTGCAGTGACGCAGAGCTGTGCGTGGGTTCTTCTGGGTATGAGAAAGCCAGGTGTGGGCTTAGTACCCTGTGTTGCTCCCTAGTTTTTCTTTTCGGGGATGAAAATATTGGAGGGAATGATGTAAGAACCCGGTTTTTGCTTTGAAAGACTTTGGAATATTCTTGATGATATTCCAGAGCAGCGCCTTCAGACGGCGAGCGATTCCGAGCCCCGGTGTGGCCGAAATTGAATTTTTAGTGCGTTCACACTGGAAACACTAAATAACTGGGATAAGTCCTAAACGGTGCTTCAGATCAGATATTCAAGTGTACGGATGGGTCTGGAATGGGGTGTTTACCCTAGGAACGACATAAAACTTGTCGGCGCGGGATGTTTGGACCCATCTCTCGCTTTCGGAACGTTAAACGGATGAATTAATTAATTAATTTATGCGTTTAATGGTTAAAATCAAGTATCTCTTAAATGGTGGCTCTAATTGGACAACTGAGGGCACCGTTGAGTTCGGAGCATGCCGTTTACCCTAGGAGGGGTGTAAGTTTCGCGGGCGCGACCCGTCTGTGAAAAATGGCCCTAGGGGCGTTTTCGGAATTTGGCGGCATTGGGAATTCAGTCTTATAACTTTTGAACGGGGCCTCGGATTAAAATTCCGAGACCTCCGTTGTTCTCGGGAGGTGGTGTTTACCCTAGGCGCGATCTAACTTTCACTGGGTTTGGGGTTTCGGACGCGGTTTTAATTTGGGTTGAGTTTTTAATTAATTAAATGATTAATTATTTTTCTTTATTTAATCCCTTCCTCCCCTTCATCCCCTCTAAATTCCCTGGCGAAACCTCCTCTTCCTCAAGCTCTTCCTCTCCCATATTCTCACCCTCCTCCCTTCGTCGGAAGATGGAACTTCGGCGGATCGCAGCGGAAGCAAGTAGAACACGTCGTCATCGACCGACGAACAAATCAAGGTAGGCTTTATTCCAATTTTGTTTTCAGATTGAAGTTGATCTCGTAAAATTCATTTTTGCTCGTATTGTTTCATCATTTCCTTTATCAATTGTCGATGACCGCACTAACACGGTCATCAATCTGTGTTCAAAGCCTATAAATGTGTCTGGAATCTATCCATTCTTCGCGTATTTTCATCGCCAAATTTTGGATGCATTAACCCGCCGATCGTTGAGCGGAGGTGCGAGCAGAGGGCACGCTGTGGGGTCGAGCGGCGTTCAGCGGCCCGGCGTGCGTCAGTGGTCGGGTTTCGGCGGTGGCGTGGCAGCTCAGCAGGGTGGTCGGCCAGGTGGTCTTCGGCCGGTCTAAGCAGGATGCGCCGGCTGAGGCGAGCACGCGCCAGGCGCTCGGCTGGGCGAGCAGGCTTTAGCGGAGGCGCGGCAGGCGCTTAGCGTGAGCGAGGCGGCCAGGAAGACATCTGGGGAGGGGCGTGCTACGAAGGAGCGGCCGGCCGGAGCTGAGGTCGCCTGACCACCAGGGTCGCGTGACCCTGGTGGAGAAGAAGAGACCCGCAAACAGCGGGTCTCTACTGGAGATTACCTGCAAAAGGAGTACAAAAAAATGAAGAATAAAGAAAGATAATGTTAAAAAAAAAGTTTCGCCGTTTTTTATTTGGGGGACTCCCTCTCTCCAATCAAGGAGAGGATTTAAAAAAATAAATTTAAAAAAACAATGATTCCAGCGTGGGGAGAAAGGAAAAAATGGGAGATATAAAAAAAAGTTAATAAATTAATAATAATCATCATATATTATTATTATGGTTAATAAGTGGTTTATTTGAGATAAAACCTCCATATAGTGTCTATTTGACACATCGTCTGCGGCTGCGTAGTCCCGACAATGAGACGGTCTTTTTTAGTCCAATATTGGATACCTAATTCGGAGTTGAGGCGTGGCCCGCACGGGCCACCGTTCGAGTTGTACGCAGCTTTTACAACTTTTTCGTCGGATGTCCGTTCGGGGCGTGCGAGCAGTCGATTCTGGGTGTTTTTTCGAGGGGATTACAATGGTGCAATCTGCCCACTCTAATTCGGCACGATGATGTGGAGCCCATAAGGGTCGTTTGGGCATCGACGGTGGTTTTCCATCTTTATCACCGGGCGACCGTTTTGGACAAGTGAGTAGTCCATCTTGTGTGCTTTTTCGAGAGGATCGCAATGGTGTGATCTGTTCGTTGATTTTCGGGACCGAGTTGCGGGTCCCACGTGGCATAGCTCATGTGCGGTGCGCCAGAATGCATCTTTTTCTCCGGATATCCGTTGCACTCATGTAAGTAGTGCTTTTGACGTACTTTCCCATGGGGATTTCAATGGTGCAACGCGCCCGACTGTTTTCGGGGCTGAGGCTCGGGATCACAGGATGTCATTCGGGCGTGAGGTGGTATTGGTGACTTTTCCGTCGGATATCCGTTAGAGGCGAGAAATTAGTCTAACCCGCGTGTTTTTTCGCGAGGTTTACAACGGTGCAGTCCTTTTGGATGTGTGGAGCCTCTTGCGCGATCGTGTTGAATGTGGAGCATGAGAGGTTCTCCGGTGGCGGTTCGTCCTACCTTGTTTGTAGTGGACCCTTGGCGCGTGATCGCGCACTCTTGGGAGAGTGATACAAATGGTTCATAAGATGTGGTTGGTCATGCCTTGGCCTTTGAGGTGGAGTTGTTACGCCACGCCTTCGTGTTGACGCTGGGTGTCGTGTGCACGTCAGCCTTTGGGCTGGAGATGAGGTATACTCTGGGAGTATACGGGAGCGCTTGGAGGTACGTGTGGTTTGTACCTGAGAACGTTTGTGTGCTCAGTTGGGGTTGACTTGGGGCCACACGTTTTGTGGGCCCCACTTGTGTGCCGTGATCTGCTTTACGTACTTTTGACCTCTCACGACGTAGAGGGTCCCTCTGAGCTCGTTTGTTTGACCAGCAGGGTAGAGTTTCCCCTGGCCTGGTGCTCTTTTGTTTGACCAGCAGGGTTAAGTGGTCTCCCCCCTAGTCTTGTTCTCGATGGTTTGGCCGGTAGAGATGGTTTAGTTCCTCTGCTTCTTCAGTTGTGAGGGGTTTCAGTATCGTGCCCTTTCACCGGACTGCGACACCGTTTGCGACTACGGGTGTTCGTGCAGCGTGGGTGTTTTCCCCACTTTCTAGGGTGAGTTGACTCGGTCCGCTTTGACAGTGACTCAGTGGATTGGAGCGTGATAGCCTTGAGAGGACTAAGGAGTTTCTCCCGTTCTTCCGTGTTCCTTGGTAGAGTTTGTGGATTTGGTGTGACCAACACTTTACGCGAGCACTGATCCTCTACCCAGGAGGTTGGTACCAGCAGGGCTGAGGTTGTTTCCAGCAGGGCTGAGGTTGTTACCAGCAGGGCTGAGGTTGTTCCAGTAGGGCTGAGGTTGTTCCAGTAGGGCTGAGTTTGTTCCAGCAGGGCTGAGGTTGTTTCCAGCAGGGCTGAGGTTGTTTCCAGCTGGGCTGAGATTGTTTCGAGCTGGGCTCGCCAGAGGGTTACCATCCAACAGGGATGACCAGTACAGTAGTGTTCACCGAGCAGTACCATCTAGTAGGGATGGCCAGAGCAGTTCCAGGCATACCTCCAGCGGGGCTGGGTAGTGGTCCCTGATGCCGGGCTTACCTCCAGCAAGGCTGGGCAGTGGTCCCCGATGCTGGGCTTACCTCCATCTGGGCTGGGCAGTGGTCCCCGATGCCGGGTTACCTCCAGCTGGGCTGGGCAGTGGTCCCGTCGCCGACTTTAGCCGGGTCTCCCACCAGTGGATTACCCTGTTACGGGACTGGGCAGTGCGGCACCCGTCAACTTTTCGGGTCTCCCTGAAGTGGGAACCCGTTGACTTCCATGGACCCTCCAGCGGGGCTGGTCAGGGGGTCTCCTGTCGACTTTGAGCAGACCTCTCGACTGCGGGGTAGTGAGGTGGTGTGGTTTGACGTTCCCCCAGAACTATCAAGTACGAGGAGCGCTTTCCCCCACCGAGAAGCATCCTTGTGATGCGACCTAAAACCGTGCGGGCGAGTCAGTGATACCCAGAGTGGATAGTGTCGAGGTGTGGTGATTGAGCCCTTGGCTTGCGGTTCGGGGCAGACGTGCGGTATGCTGGGAATTGATGGAGTTTACTTCTGGGACTGTTGGATACTCTTTTCTTGGGCTGAGCTACGAGATTGAGATCCCCTTATGACCTTGTTCGGGCTTCTTATTGAGCATATGTATTTGTATATACCTTGTTCTGGTACCCACTTCTTGGGTTTGTTTACTCTCCTTCCAGGTGAGGCGAAGACGCGCGGGGTATGCCACGTGTTTTCCGTGTCTAGCTTCGTGTGGTTGGACGAGTCTACTCTCCTGCTATAGGTAGCGAAGACTAGATGAGAAGTTCATCTTCTCACACTTTCCATCTCCTTGTGTCTGGACGAGTCTACCTCCTTTCTATTGTTGGGTTGATCTGGACTCTTTATTGTACTCCTTACTGAACTCTCTTTTGTACTCCTTTACTTTTCCCTGTTCTCTCTATTGCTCACTCTTCGGTACCTCCTTTTTTGCTACCTCAAGCCTTCGGGGTATCCTACTGAGTATTTTTATACTCACCCCTACTTGGAATTTGCCCACACTTGGTGTGCCCTTGCAGACGACGGACAGGTTGGTCGTGACTTCAGTGGAGCTTAGGAGTTCAGGAGCTTGGACCGCGTGCGATGGTCGTGGTTAGGTCCCAGGTGGGGGACCCCTTCCGGCTGTTTTTCTTTTGTTTACCTGTTTCCGGGTTGTGGAACCTTTTCTGGTTGGGTGCGTGTTTTTCCCCTTTTCTTTTTCATTTACCTTCAGCTTGTACTTTTTTACCTTTAGAGGTCGATGCATATTTTTGTTTATTTATAGAATTTACTCTTTTACTCTGCTTGTCTTTTCATTTACTCTGCACTTTTGCATTGAGTGTGTTGTGTGTGTGTACAGGTGCTTCGGAAAAGGTCTCCCCTAGTTGTTGTGCCTTCGGCACTGGTCGCCAGCCCCTGGCCTATGGAGGCAGGCTTGGGGTAGTTTCGGCTTGAGCCCGGGTAGGGTCGGGTCGTGACAGTGTGACTCAACCCTTGGAGGTGAGAGTAATGATTGGATCTCTTATTAGTAGATTCGAGGCCTTACGATGTCATTAAAGACATGAATTGTACCGTTCATGTCAGGATTGACTGTATTAGGAAAAGAAAGTGGTTCATCCAGGGGATGATACCAGATTTCTCTTTTCGGTAGAGGAAAAACTCCGCAGCTCTTATAGAACATAGAAGAATAAGGGTGGAGATGAGTTCATACAATTAGCTAGTCTCACCCATTGTTCGTTGAGTGAACGGTTTATGGTTCTCTCCAAATCAATAGTCTCTGGTGTATCTTCTCTTAGAAGGAAATGAACCTGAGATAGCGGTGATGGCTTGAATTCCTCTAGGACTATGACTTTAAGAAAGTATATATTCCTGGGGAGGAGAATGTTGTAGCAGATGCTCTTTGTAGGAGATCAGGCATTTAGCTGTTAGGAGTGGTGAGATAGTAGCTAGCTGCGTTTCATATATCCTTTGTGGATAGTGATGGAGTCAGCACATGTAGAACCAGAGATGGTTCAAGATACGATAGAGAATGTGCAGATCATCCAAGAGCAGATGAAGACTGCATAGAGCAGACAGATGTCCTATGCTGATAGGAGACGAGACCACTAAATTTCTAGGGTGGTGACCATGTTTTCCTATGGGTCTCACCTAGACGAGCTCTACAGAGTTTTGGCTGGGGAGGCAAGTTATCCCCACGATTCTTCTGAGCTTTCCAGGTCCTCATCAGAGTAGGCGAGGTGGCTTACCGCCTGGCCTTTCCGCCTCAGATGCATCGGGTGCATGATGTCTTCCACGTATCTCAGATGAGGAGATACCTGCACAAGCTGTTCCACAACATTGACCTTGGGAAGTTAGATATCAATGATGGGGTGTTTTTCACAGAGGTTCCAGTAGAGATTGAGGATCGACAGGAGCGGGTCCTATGAGGATGGTCGATTCCTATGGTGCGCTTTTTCTGGCTGCACGGAGAACCTTCAGGTGAGCACATGGGAGAGGGAGGCTCAGATGTGTTCCTGGTACCCCTTTTGTTTTTCTAGCGGGTGTTGTATCTTTATGAGGATGTAAATCCCTGAGGTGGGAGTAATTTAAAGACCCGGAAATTTCACGGAATTTTTTTCCTTACGTTCTTTGGAATTTTACAAGTCTGTGGCTTCTGACAGCACTTGATTCCGAGGCCCAGTGTTCCCGGAATCAATTTCTGAAGTTTATCTCGGGTACGTTCAGTGAACGAATGAGCGGGTTTTTCTATCTTTTTTACCGGTTCTTAGAATTGAAATCCAATGGCTCCGATGAACTCGCAGCACCAGTAATTGATTAAGGAGACCTTTACCGCAGTAGCGTTTCAAGCGGGTTGAGATTTAATTTTTGGGGAATTAGATTGAAATAAATAAAATTGGTGCAGAACAATTTTATTTATATCTAACGTGGTTATATCATACAAAGGGGAGTTAATGGTGGGACCCACAACCACCTAACTACCCATGTGTGGATATTTGAAAGTTGGGGCCCACACGAGCCCCAACCTTTCACCTTCCCCTAAACTCCTTAAACCCCCTTCTTTAATTTTTAAACTCCTCATAAATTGTGTTAACCCTTCCTCTCTCTCCCTCTAAACTCTTTCTAACAAACCTTAATTTATAAATTGAACCTCTTCAATTAATTAATTAGGTGTTTTGAATTTTGAATTCTTGGAAAGTTTAATTAAAATAAGGGGAAGCCTTATTTTAATTTATTTTGACACATCTTGTGTTGGGGGAAATATTTGAGAGAGAGCTCTTGTGAAAGAAGAAGAGAGTTTTTCCATTGTTGAATAACATCAACCTTTTGACGAAGAACGACACCTCTTCGACGAAGAATGCCAAATCCACGAAGGACGATGATGTGCCTTCATTTCTCTTCTCCACTACAAGAGAGGAGACACCAATTCTTCTTCGGGTGCACTCCGACGACAACAGAATCGACACCGTCATCCACGACGCTTGTCAACTGCAAACCATATTCGAGGTAGGGGGTTCTTTATGTATATTTACGTTTACGTGATTTATACCCTCGAGCATGAGAGATTATTATGCTGGGTGTTTGTTCAAACTACAAACGCGGTGGGTACGGACTAACGAACAAGTTCGGACCCACATCCAACTTTTTCTTGATGCGTGGATTGCATGTCGACTGGTGAACGGAAGGGAAATGGCAATTTGAAGTCATCGCAGTGAAGAGCACGACCCTAGAAGATTGTAGGCACAGAAGAGAGCTAAAATGGACCAACGGAGTGACTCTGGTGGCCCGAGGAACATCACGGCGACGCGGGTCACCGGCTCCGGCTGGCCGCCTGGAAGCGGCGGCGCCTTAGTGCGCCGCCAGAGGAAACCCACTGCAGCGGCGGTGCGACGGACCCCGCGGCTGCGCGGGATCCGTGACGGCGGGGCAGTGCCAGCTGGTGCCGCCGGTTCCAATCAACGCCCCCCCACCTCTCCTCACAAAACGCTCGACCAGTTGGCCGAGCCAGCACCCGCCCTCCCCTGGCCAGGCCAAGGCAAGCTGCGCAGGCCGGGTTGCGCCAACTGGGGCGGGCCGGACCCGGACCAGGTTCGGGTCGACCCGGTTCGGGCTGACCCATGGGGTGTTGGGTCGGGTCGGACTGGGCCCAGACCACCTAATTTCATACCTTCTTCGGTAAAATGATCATATCCTGATCTACTGACCTCTGATCGATGCACCATCAGTTGTGTAGGATTCCTTTGATCGAGACGGTCATTCCAGTATATTACACATAAGGTTTCAGTGAATTCTGCATATAGCCGAGTTGGTTCAAACCCGAAACCAACCGGGCCCTCTAAGCGGAAACACTTATAACTTAAGGACCAGACATCTGATTGGTGTGTTGTCAATTAAGTTGATTTCCTTTTGTTGATACTGATATTTTGGCATACTCTTCTCAAGGTTTGGACACAATTGGAGTACAGTCTGAATGTTTTTAGCTTAAAAACCAACCGGACCCTTAGAACGGAAAAGCCAATAACTCTCAGACCGGACGTCTGTTTGACGAACTATCAGCGGCATTGGTAATATAATTGAGAAACGGTTCGTTTGAGTATACCCCATGGGAGTTCATATACAGTTGAGATATGGTCGGGTTGGTTCGTACACAAAACCTACCGGTCCCCTGAAACGGAAATGCTAATAACTCATAGACCGGGTGTCTGATTGACGCGCCGTCTGTTGCGTTGAGACCCCTATGATGAGGCGGTACTTTGTGATACATCTTCATGGGATTTCTTGACACGTAGAGTGTCTACTAGTAGCTTGTGGAGAGGATCCTCCCAGAGATGAGCATACGGAGTATGGAGACCTTGTAGCTAACTGAGACCTGATGACTGCTTGTCGGATTCGATTCGAAGTTAATTGAATAGCCCAGTGGGGAGCACTACTGTGTTGGGGTGGAAGACCCATGGAGGAGGAGTGATACTTTGTTGGTGTGGTAGACCTGTAGTACTCGATAGAAATAGTACCTCTGTAGGCTATTAGGGGAATCACTACTTTGTTGGGGCGGTAGACCCGTGGCGGGGAATCGCTACTGTGTTGAGGCGACAGACCCGCGGTACACGACAGAGGAGGAGTACCTCAGTAGTCAAAGATTAGTGAGCAATGCCTCAGAGTCATGACAGGATCACTATACTCGACAGAGGAGGAGCTCTCCAGTATTTGTGGTTTTGATAATGAAAATCATGTTTTGAGCTGAGTCAATGACCTTTTTTTTCCTCATGATTGAGATGGGTTACTTGATAACATAGGTATATGTATGGTCATATACCTAAGTAAAGGTTATATGTTGAGATATTTCTTTTTGGTTTATCCTTGTTGGATTTAGTGAGACCTTGAGGGTCTCGGGGTCCCTACTGAGTATCGTTATACTCACCCCTGCACAGGCTATGCATGCACCTCGTTGTGTTGGATGCAGACGAAAGACAGCGCTGACCGAGGCAGAGTGTACAAGGATTGGACGGTACCTGGAGGTGGAAACTCAGTGTGATGACACACGGAGTGGACCTATAGGCGCGGAGTGCGGAGAAGGATATCTATACCTACCCTTCAGGTAAGAACCTGGAGGGCAATCCAAGAGATGCTTCACTACTCTGTTGTTTGTCTTTTCTGTTGTACTTTCTTTCAGTTGTAGTTGTACCTTTCTGTTGGGATATTATTTCCAGACCATTTTTTACTTTCATCACACTTTTTACTTCTTTACTAAGTGTTTGCTTCCACTTTTACTCTCGTTGTGTGTGTTTACGTTTCATAAAGGTAATGTCTTCCCGTTTTTTGTCGGGATTTACGCCTTTAGTGCTAGTCGCCAGCCCCTGGCCTATGGAAGGAGCGCATGGGGTAGTCACAGCATGGGCCCCGAGGACAGGTCGTGATAGTCCAAATTTTATAAATATGTAACTTTTATTTTTAGACATTATGAATAGTAACTTCAGTAAATATTTTATTTACCATGGTTAAAGGGTAAATTTTGTAAATAAGGGTAAACAAATAATATTAAATTAATATTAAATTACCCTAAAACATTTCATAATCCTATTTTCCAATACATTTACGACTATTATCATCCTTGGGTAGTTTTTTGGACCCCATGGAATCACTTGTAAGTGAAAATGACACTTTATAAAAATTAATTTAAAGTTAAGGAAAATGTAACATTAACTTATATCTCTTAGTAAAACAATTTTTATGATGGGTTATATAAGTGATTTTTTTTACTATAAATAGTAATTAGAAAGATAAAAACTATTTCCTACATCATAGTTTTTTATTTATAATTTTTAGACATCAAATAAAAAACTTTATTTATGACACAACGATGATGTAATGATTACCTCATTGATGAATGTTTTAAATAAATGAGATTATAAATATTAAAATAAATTTATTTTGAAACATTTTATATAATCCAAGAATTATATGGATTATTATGACTTGTTATCATTGAATTAATGAAGTTTTTTCTAATTTATCAAGTTGTTATGGATTTTTAAAAAGTCATGATATGAATAGTATAAAAATTGACATAAATGAATTTTCAAATCAATTAATATTTTATTAAATGATAAAATAATCTAAAAAATATAAGATTCCTCCAAATAACATATATAATGATAATAATGTCATTAATGATCCATTTTTGGGTCTCATGTAATTTTATAGTAAATATATTAACCATATAGTATGAATATACAAGAGAACATGGTAAAAGTTAAATTAGTTAACTAATGGTTATAGCTAAAAGATAAGGTTACGTTTATGCCCTAAACATTTCAAAAATCCATTGGATGGGAGGATTTCAAACATAACCCACCATATCTTATAATTAAATTATTTTGGGATCTTTTGAAATCGAAATTCATTTTATAACAAAATAATATTTTCAAACTTTCCTAAAGAGCCTCTCCCCCCTTATAAAAATTCATCACCTCTATCCCATTACACACACTTCTCATGACCCATGGATCATCCAAACTCTAATACAAGAATCTCCCAACATCCCTATATTCCAACTAGAATCCTACCCTTATGAAGAAAACAATTGAAGAAAGCCTTTTGGTTCAAACCAAAGGGAGTTACCTGATTTAAAGGTAACGTCTTCTCTCAAGTTGTTTTCTTTTACTTCTCCAACCCCCTAAAACCTATTTATTACATTTTTTTATAAAAACACTAGTATATTAAATATAATAGTATGTTTTTATAGGTATTATTCAAACTACACATCTACACACCTCCATTTAATGGATACGAATATACTATTTCTGTGGATGGCGAACTACTGCCTCACAAAACGATGATTGTTCAATTACCTCCTACCACCTCTCATAGTGGCCATTATGATGGAACTGTATTTATATATGATACATATTATATTTCTATTGTATCTATTATTTTGTATTCTTTCATTTATAGCATACCTTTAAGGTTTCCATAGTTGGTAAATACGATATTTCATTTGAGGAAGTGTGTACGACCGCCCCCTCAGATTGATATGACTCGTTCATGCCATATGTAGAACGTATAAAGGATAGAGTTAATGAAATTATATATTAAATTATACTATAATTATAATACACCTATGTATCATTAATTTTTCATTTCATTAAATATGAAATTGAAATGAAAGTAGTGTTAATGCATACGTACGGCTTACCGTCTCCATGAACTGTGCATTTCATTTCTTATCTCCCAAAGTTATGTACTGTTATAAATAAATAAATATATATATCATATATATATGATATCTAAATCATTAATATATTTCTAGAGATAATTTTCTTTTCACCACATTTACAACATGTAATTATAAGAAGTTCATTTTTGACTCAAGTACCAAATATCGACAAAATGACCGTTATTAACTTAAATGATTATGTAATGTTTATAATGTGGTAATGATTTATATAAAAGGAATAATAAACTTTAAAATTTTTCTAAATCTTGTATAAATTAACTTCAGTTTACTATTCAGGATATTGAGGACGAAAGAGTCAAGTCGGACACGAGGTATGGGACTTTGTCTCAATCACCTTTCATTTAGGCATATTTTGATTTATACGTGACTTTCTTTTATACAGTGTATAAACCCCATTTACGTTTCATTTCATTCAAAGAGAATAATATTTCAATGTAGAACTTTAATAAATGAAAAAGTGAATGTTTGTTTTTAACGTATGTGGTGACAACCACCTTTCTGTCGCCGCGAGAATTATTTCATATTTGGATTCCTTAACAAGCTGAAATGTTTTTAAAAGGAAAATAAATACCATATACTCTTTTAATATATTTTGGTATTGAAAATGGTTTTTAAAAATAATTGATTATTTTAATATCTTTAAATGATATATTGTTATTGAAATGTGGAAATGTTATCTTTACTTTATGCTTGTTTTATTCGTTCTGAATATGTTATGGATCTTGGGAATTGTTAACGTATATGGGTGGTTCCTTGAAGAAACATGGGTGGGTTAGCCCAAGATAGTTCTACATTTCATTAGGTAACGTGACAAAGGTAAATCTTAACATTTCTCCTAAGATATATCTCGGGCTAACCCGCCCAAGGGTTATCACGGTACCACCCGTATAATTAAACAATTCCCAAGAACCATAACATATTCATTGCATATAAAACAAGCATAAAGGAAAGATAACATTTCCATAAGATATTTAGGGAATATTGTGTGATAGGTATTCCAAACGTAACACTCTACGTAGATGTGATAGCTACAATATAAGTATGTTATGGATTCCACAAGTTACCTTTATAATTTATGATTTCTATGTGTTATTCATAAATCTTATGATTTCATGAGGTGTGTTAAAGAGCTTATGTTTTGTATGTATTGATGGCCTAATGGTTTCTTTTTTATTTTATCACCCTTACTGATATTTTTATTCTCATACCCTGTTTTTGAAATTTTTTTCATTGGGTATAAGGCAGGGTAAGAGAAAGGAAGAATTCAAGAAGATTTATATCAAGAAAAGAATTATTATTTTCTTTTAAGAGTTTTTATTTTATAAAAACAATGTATACTGAGTAGAAGTGTCTACTTTGTAATATTTGAGATGTAATGTAGTAGTTATGGACTGATTATCTAAAACTCTAAACCTTTAAAGATCTTCAATTTGAATTATTAACTTAATTCAAGATTATGTAATGTTTAAGGATGGGGCCTTATGGTTGGTATCATAGGTCAGTTTAGACAAATTTTGGAGTTAGGGTATTGTTAATTTAATATCCATAAATTAATTTATGGAAAAATTGAAATGATATAGCAATTACATATTACCATGCTTCTTCAACTAAGATATTTATGTGTTTAGAATGGTTTTTTTCATAGGAAAAAAGGGAATCCATGATGGGACGATATCAGGGGGAATACAACCTTCCAAATCAGCAACCTGAGATGGTCGGAATCAGAACTAAATAGTTTGTTGTAGTGATGGAACAATTTACCCAAACTATAAATTGTGTTTGTATCCATGTAAGTGATTAGTCAGATCAACCATAAAGTAACATGTCAGTAGTGGATCATTCCATGAGGCAAAATCCCCAATCATTCAGAGGATAATCTATTCCTGTGTTAGCTGAAGGGTGGATTAAAGCACTAGAGAATATTTTCGATGACATGGGGTGTTTGGAACATCAAAAGGATTGTCTCATTATTTACCGTTTTGAAGGTTCAGTCGATCAGTGGTGGTCGAGGGTTAAAAAATCATGGATAGTGAGGAGATTGATTCTCTTGGTTAGGATTAATTAAAAGTTATGTTTCTTGAGAAATATTTTTCTAAGGTGGTTCATCTTAGGATGGAAAAACAATTCCTGGATTTGAGGTAGGAGGATGACTCAGTGGCTGCTTATGAAGCAAAATTCACTCGATTGTCAAGGTATGCTCTAAATTTCATATGAGATCTTGATAGTAAAATCAATCATTTTTACTCAGGATTAAATCCAATGTATCAAAGGGATTTAGCATTTCCTGAGATCCAAAGTTATGAAAAACCTGTTCGATGTGTAGAGAAGGTGGAAATGGAGTTTTCTAATGATCAGGTGTTCATTGAAAAACAACAGAATAAGAATTTGAGGCGGAAAAAGAAAGGGAAGAACTCTTTGAAAAAATATGATGGTAAGAAACTTAAGTTTACAGTTTGTGAAATTTTGGTAAAAATAGGTTGGGGAATGTCTTTTGAATTCTAGTAAGTGTTGACGATGTGGTAAAATGGGACATAAGGCTCGTAATTTCACTAAAAAAGTTCAGGGTAATGTTAAGAAAAAATATGATTTACAGTCCGTAAAATGTTATAAATTCAATAAAATGGGTCGTTATGCAAATGAGTGTCCAATGATGAACTCAAATGAGGGAAAGAATCCAGACTACAAGTAGAAAGGGGTGGTGAAATCCTTTGCAACTAGTTCAGCAGATGTTGTGCCATAAAATGAAGTAGTATCATATACACTGTCTGTTTATTTAGATTATGTCAATGTGTTGTTTGATTCAGGTTCTACACATTCTTTCATTTCTGAGAAGTTTTCTAGTAAATTGGGAGTTCCATATCAACAAATGAATCCTGAACATATGGTCAAAACACTGGGAGGAAATGTTGAGACAAAAAGAAATTGTAAGAACCTTCATGTCCTTGTGTGCGGAAAGAATCTACCTAAAATCCTTATTGTTTTTCCTCTAGTATAATTTGATGTTACTTTGGGTATGGATTGGCTTTCCGTTTATCATGCTAATATTGACTGTAAGGCAAAATAGGTTTCTTTTCAGAAAGAATTTCAGTTTGTGTAAAAACATGAACCCTTAATTTTGATAACATATCAGGAAGCTGAGAAACCAGTTAATGGTGGAAATTAATATTACCCAACACATATTGTTAAAAATAAATGAACTTTTCAGATTAATGATGTTTCAGTGGTAAATGAGTATCTTGATTTTTTTCCTGATGACTTTTCTGGTATAATACATGATCGAGAAGATGAATTTGTTGTTGACTTAGTTCCTAATGCTAATCCAATTTCAAAATCCCCTTATCAAATGCCTCAAATTGAACTTCTAGAGTTAAATAAGAAATTGCAGGAGTTACTAGGTAAAGGTTTCATTAGACCAAGCACATAACCATGGGGTGCTCCGGTATTGTTTGTTAAAAATAAAGATGGTTCAATGAGACTTTTCATTGATTAGAGATCCTTGAATAACATCATTGTCAAGAACAAGTATCATTTTCCACGTATCAATGATTTGTTTGATCACGTCTAGGGAGCTTTGTAATAACCCAAAGTGTCATTAATGGAAATCCCTCTTGATCAAATTAAATGTCACTTTATGTTTATATAAAATGTCAACTTATTTGGTTTTATGTTAAGAATATTAATCGTTTCCAAAATAGCTGTTGAATAGTGATCACATGATTAGTTTAAATATAGGTCTTTAACAAATCCATTTTTACTCAGACAAAGGAAGTGATGGCATAATCCAGTAGAATTGCTCCATACGAAGCCCATTTATCAGAGCTCAGAAAATAGGTGGCTTCTTTGGGCTTCTCTCTTGACCAAGCCCAATATGAGCTTCATCATGTCAAGCTCGAACATGACAGTGTACGGGAAAAGTAGAAGTTGATTGAAATTACCACTCGAGCGATGTTATCTGAGCCACCCCAAAAGTCTGTCACCATCGCACACCTTACCCTTTGGTCTTATGCGGCTATTTTAAGGGGTTATGTAACAAATAAGTAGTACTATGTTCATGCACATTATTTTTGTATATAATAATGAATATAATTTCAAGTCATTATTGATTAATTGTAAATAGTTTTAAAAGTACAAATGGAGTATTTAGTTATTATTTAATTAAGAAATATATTTTACTAAATTAAGGTATTTTTGAAGTAAATAATATTTTAATAAAATATTATTATTATTATTAAATTAATTTTGTTATATATAAATGATCATATAATTTTATGAATGCAATTATAATTTTTATTAAGGTTTGAAAGCCATTTTTGTCAAAACCCGTGGATTTTCGATAAATGTCAGTTTTTATTTTAAAAGTGAAAATTAACATATTTATAAAATTATTTAGATAAAATAAATGTTATTTTTGGAATCAGGACATCGAAATTATCCAATGGTGAATTTTTCATAATTTTCTAAGACAGTCAAATTTTTGGGTAAAAATTAAATACCGTTTAAATAGATAATCAGTTTTATGAAATCATAATGACCCAATAGTGATGAAATAAAATATAATAAGCTTTATGTTTGGCCAATATAAAAATTACTATTAAAATAATGTGATTTTGGGTTTGTTTGAATTACTTTTCAAAGCATTAATGGACCCCTCAAGACTTATTAATCACCTTGTCTTTTTAAATTGTTTTCCATGGGAGTGTGACTCACCTCCACATAAGCAACCCCATTATTTTAAGAAGTTCGGAATATAGACTTATAAAATATTTTTTACTCTTCCCTTTTCCAAAAACCATGGTCAAAAACCATGGGATTGTTTGTGGTTTGGATTAATTTAATATAAGGGGTCCAAAACCTAAATAATAAAGAATTCCCTCACCTTTCCTATATAAACCCACCCATGCTCCCACTTCCTCTTCACTGAAAGCCTTTGGAGTTCATAAAACCTCTTCCATAATCTCTTTATAATCCTCCCAAGGTTCCCCAAGCTCCCAAGAAGCCTCTCTCAAGCCTCTCTCAAGCCTTTAGAAGCACACTTCCAAGTAAGGGTTTTTTCTTTCTTTCTCATTTTGTCCAATTTTCTTTAAGTTGTTTTTTCCTTTTAATATCAATTATGAATGTTTAGGTATGGTTTCGCAATACTAACCACTTTATTTTTTAATTATGGGAGACCCTTTCTCTCTCATTAAATTCCTCCCATGTACACCCGTTACTATGCCGAAATTCAGAAAGGAACTTCTCTCTCATATTTTACATTCAAGCAATACTTTTGTATCATGAATCTAAATTCCATTACAATTTTTGGGACATGTATCTATATGACCTCCTTACTTTCCATTACATTTAAATATGATGATTAACCCCTTTTTCTCTCATCAACCATTTTTATGAATTCTTATGTCAAGTTGTTACGCTGTCGAAATCGCACCGTTTTTCTAAGCCAATGCCCTTGTGTCGTGGATACCATGCCCATTTATCCATCAAGGGTATTCAACTTTATGAACATTTACTTATTGATTACAATGTTTCATTTATGAATTCCACATTATTTTATGGTGGAATAAATGATTATGTTTTGTGAATCCATGTTTTATGATCCCTGTGGCACACTTATGCATGAAATGAAATGTTTAAGAAGGGTGCGCCCTTATAGCGCTCCAATGCATTGTGTAAAGTATAATATCACGAAACGTCATGTGCAGTGAGTGTTGAATCATGCTTATTCAAGTGCAGTGAGGGTTTACTTGTGCATTATGTGCAATGAGGATTTACTCATGCTTTATGTGCAATGAGCCTTGGATCATGCAAGTTCCATGTTAAGTGTTGTTCCCACATTTCTGTGTTATGATTATCATGCTTTATCATGCCTTTATGTTCTTGTTTCTATTATTCTCTATTGATATTCCTATTGCATAACATGTATTTTACTCCTCATGTATTTAGTGGATCATCTGATCCCACGATCGCTGAACAATGGATTAACTCCATTGAAAAGATCTTCTCCAGCCTTTAATGTTTTGAACAAGAGAAGGTTCTCCTGGATATTTATGATATTGAGGGTGAATCTGATCAATGGTGGACGTTGATCAAAAATATGAATCCTAAGAAGGAGATCAAGGCATTGGAATGGAAGGATTTCTGGAAAATGTTTTTTGATAAATATTTTACGTGCACCCTCCAGCTTAAGATGGAAAGGGTCTTCCTTTCACTTAAGAAAAAAGACGATGAATCTGTTGGAGCATACGAGGAAAACTTCACAAGTCTTACAGGATACGCTTCCGGCTTTGTCGTTACCCCCGAATTTAAGGTTGACCGATTCTTTGGTGGGCTGAAGCCCAGCCTGTGGAAAGCATTGGTGATCCGTGACTTCGACAGCTATGAGGAAATTGTCTGATGTGCCCTCAAGGTCGAAATAGAGACCGGAGAATACCAAGGGTATCATGGGGATAAGAAGTGTATGGTGGACTTCAATGATGGTGGTCCGATGGATAAATCCAACGGTGATAAGAAGATCTAGCACCCCACTTGCCAAAAGTGCCGAAAGAAGCACCCTAGAAATTGCCTTAAGGGGATGAGGAAATGCTTCTGGTGTGGAAGAGAAGGGCACATAGCTGTTAACTGTCAGCAAGAAAGACCTGCGGCTACAATAGAGGATGGTAATGCTCCGTTCAAACCTCAACGTGTTGTTCAATGCTACGAATGCAATGAACTGGGTCATTTTTCAAATCAGTACCCTAATCCAAGGGTTTTTTGAGGCAAACAATAACCTCCAAGGCAGCAAGGAAGAGCTTTTTCCATCACTTCTGCCGAGGTGAACCCCGACAATGAAGGGGTGACTGGTACGCTAGTTATTCATTCAAGAATAGCCAATGTACTTTTTGATTCAGGTTCTACGCATTCTTTTATATCTCGAAAGTTTAGTAGAACAATCCCAGCACCACCACAAATCATGTAAGTGAAGATGTCGGTGAGTATGGAAAGTGGGAAAATCATTGCCTCCCATGAATATAAGTCCTCCCTTGTTACAATCTGTGGATTGAATTTCACGGCAAACCTCATCACACTCCCTTTGGTGGAATTTGATGCAATTCTTGGCATGGATTGGCTCTCCTTATTTAGAGCCAACATAAATTATCAGGAGAGGGAAATCACACTCCATATGGAGAATAGACCCCCGATTATTTACAAGTGTAAGGAGGAGATGAATCTCCTTTATCTCCATCATCTCAAGAATGGATATTACTGCATTATTATCACACGTATCAGGCTCGGATGATTGAGTCCAAGGAATAAACCATCCTTGAAGAAATGCCTATTGTGAGGGAATTTTCTTAAGTGTTTCTCGAGTAATTTTCTGGTCTTCCTCCTAGAAGAGATATTGAGTTCTCAATTGAACATATACCTGGGGAATTACTAATATCCAAGAATCCATATAGAATTTCTGTTGTAGAGCTTGAAGAGCTGAAGAAACAACTACAAGAGAATCTGGATAAAGGGTTTATACGCCCAAGTGCTTCACCATGGGGTGCACCAGTCCTCTTCATCAAGAAGAAAGATGTGTCAATGCGGCTTTGCATCGATTATCGTGAGCTCAACAAAATCACGATAATGAACAAGTATCCTCTTCCACGAATTGATGACTTGTTCGATCAGTTACATGGAGAAAAATACTTCCCCAAGGTGGACTTGCGGTCAGGATATTATCAAGTAAGGGTGAAGAAGGAAGATATCCCCATGTCTGCTTTTCGCACAAGATACGGGCACTATAAATTCATAGTAATGCCTTTTAGACTCACTAATTCTTCAGCAATATTCATGGAATTAATGAATAGAATATTTAGAGATTACCTAGACAAATTTTTGGTAGTATTTATAGATGATATTCTAATATACTCCAAAACCAAGGAGGATCATGAGGATCATTTAAGAACTGTACTAGAGACTTTTCGCAAGGAGAAGCTCTATGAAAATTACAGCAAGAGTGAGTTTTGGTTGAAGGAAGTCTCATTCTTGGGCCATATCATCACAAGCAATGGGATATTTTTGGACCCCTCTAAAATAGATGCAATTGAGGGATGGTCGAGGCCAATATCGGTAATGGATATCCGTAGCTTCTTGGGGTTAGATGGATATTATTGACGATTTGTGAGAAATTTCTCCTGATTTTCCAACCCTCTTACCAAGCTAACTCGAATGGGAGTAATGTTTTCTTGGAGTGATGAATGCGAAGAAAGCTTCAAGGAGCTGAAAAGGAGGCTTATCACTGCGCCCGTGATCACTTTACCCACAAGTGGGGAACATTTTGTGGTATTCAGTGATGCTTCGAAGAAGGGATTAAGCTGTGTGCTGATGCAGAATGATAATGTTATATCCTATGGCTCAGGGAAGTTGAAAATCCATGAGAGAAACTATCCAACGCATGATCAAGAGTTGGCGGCGGTGATCTTTGCCTTGAAAATCTGGCTGCATTATCACTATGGAGAGAAATGTGAGATATATACTGACCACAAGAGTCTTAAATATATATTCACACAGAAAGAGCTTAATATGCACCAGAGAAGATGGATAGAGTTCATCAAGGATTATGACTATTCAATATATTAGCACCCTGGGAAAGAAAACAAGGTGGCAGATTCCCTAAGTAGAAAGGACCCAGCGATTCTATCAATGATGAGAATTTAGAAGGATCCAATCTTCTTAGACTTGATGAAGATGGACATGAGAATCATAAAGAAGGGAACATCATCAATCCTTTCACAAATGATTGCTCAACCGTCTCTTTTGGAAAGGATAAAGGATGCTCAAAAGGATGATGTGGGAATTCAGGAAAAAGTGGAAGCTATCGAAAAAGGGAAATCCTCGATGTTTAATGTTAATGAAGAACGAATTGTGTGGTTTGGGAAAAGAATATGTGTTCCATCAAGTCCGAAGATGAAGAAGTAACTTTTGGATGATGCAAATTGTTCAAATTTCTCTATTCACCCAGGGAGCACAAAGATGTATCGAGATCTCCGAGAAAACTTTTGGTGGGATAATATGAAGAAGGAGATCGCTGAATATACATCGAAGTGCCTGGTGTGTCAGCAAGTTAAGGAAGATAGGTAGAAGTCTAAGGGGATGATGCAACCATTGCCCATATCAGAATGGAAATGGGAGAACATCACCATGGACTTTTTCACTAGACTTCCAAGGACATCTAAGGTCAACAATGCAATCTGGGTTGTTATGGACCGTCTTACAAAGATTGCACACTTCATTGCTATTCAAGGGTATTTCTCATTGGATCAACAGGCACGGATATATATCAGGAAAGTGGTAAGGTTACATGGAGTTCCACTAACTATTATGTCTGACCGAGATCCAAGATTCACCTCTACGTTTTGGAAGAGTCTTCAACATGATATGAATACTGAACTAAACTTCAGTATGTCCTATCATCCTCAAACTGATGGCCAATCCGAGCGGACTATCCAAACACTTGAGGACATGTTGATAGCATGCTCAATGGACATTAAAGGTGGATGGGATCAACATCTTCCTCTGTTTGAGTTCTCTTATAATAACAGTTTCAACTCGAGCATCCAAATGGCACCATATGAAGCCCTGTATGGGAAAAGGTGCAGAACACCAGCTTGTTGGGATGAGGTTGGTGAACATAAGTTGCTTAGACCATAAATGGTCGAGGAAATGGTGGAGAAGGTAAAAACCATTCAGCAGCCTATAAAGGAAGCACAGAGTCAACAAAGAGTTATGCAGATAATCGTTGATGAGACCTTGAGTTTAAATTTGGAGACATGGTGTTTCTATGCATATCTTCGTGGAAGAAGTTCATGAGGTTTGTAAGGAAAGGGAAGTTAAGTCCAAGGTACATCGGCCCCTTCTAGATTCTTGATCGTGTCGGGGCTATGACCTATCGACTAGCACTTCCACTTTCCATGGCCAAAATACATGATATCTTTCATGTATCCCTCTTAAGGAAGTACATACCAGACCCTTCACATGTACTCTCTTCTGAGGTGGTACAATTGGAAGATGATCTTTCTTATGAGGAGAACACAATGAAGATATTAGATCGTAGAGAAAAAGTTCTACGAAATAAGACAATTCCCATCATCAAGGTGTTGTGGAGAAACCACAAGTTTGAATAAGAGACATGGGAATCAGAAGAAATGATGAAGCTGAGTTACCCACATCTGTTTTAGTGTGGGAAAAGGAAAATTTCGAGGGTGAAATTTCTTAAGTGGGGAATATTGTAACGACCCAAAGTTTCATTAATAGAAATCATTCTTGATCAAATTAAATTTCTCTTTATGTTTATAAAAAATGTCAACTTATTTGGTTTAATGTTAAGAATTTTTATCATTGCCAATATAGCCATTGAACAGTGATCACATGATCAGTATAAATATAGGTCTTTAACAAATCCATTTTTACTCAGACAGAGGAAGCAATGGCCTCATCCAGTAAAATTGCTCCATACAAAGCCCATTTGTCGGAGCTCGGAAAAGTGGTGGCATCGTTGGGCATCGCTCTTGACCAAGCCCAAGCTGAGCTTCATCATGTCAAGCATGAACATGACCATCTACGGGAAAAGTGGAATTTGATTGAAATTACCACTCGAACGATGTTATCTGAGCCACCCCTAGATTCTGTCACCATCGCACACCTTACCCTCAGGTCTTATGCAGATGTTTTAAGGGGTTATGTAACAAATAAGTAGTACTATTTTCATGTACATTATTTTTGTATATAATAATGAATATAATTTATAGTCATTATTGATACATTGTAAATAGTTTTTAAAGTACAAAAGGTGTTTTTAATTATAATTTAATTAAGAAATATATTTTATTAAATTAAGGGATTTTTGAATTAAATAATATTTTAATAAAATATTATTATTGTTATTAAATTAATTTTATTATATATAAATTATCATATAATTGTATGAATGCAATTATAATTTTTATTAAGGTTTGAAAGCCATTTTTGTCAAAACCCGTGAATTTTTGATAAATGTCGGTTTTTATTTTAAAAGTGAAAATTAAAATATTTAGAAAATTATTTAGATAAAATAAATGTTATTTTTGGAATCAGGATGTTGAAATTATCCAACGGTGAATTTTTCATAATTTTCTAAGACAGTAAATTTTTTGGGTAAAAATTAAATACAGTTTAAATATATAATCAGTTTTATGAAATCATAATGACCCAATAGTGAAGTAATAAAATAATATAAGATTTATGTTCGGACAATATATGTTTTACCATTAAAATAATGTGATTTTGGGTTTGTTTGTCTTAATTTTCAAAGCATTAATGGACCCCTCAAGACTTATTAAACACCCTGTTTTTAAAAAAACAATCCATGGGAGTGTGACTCATCTCCACATAAGAAACCCCATTATTTTAAGAAGTTCGGACTATAGCCTTATAAAATATTGTTTTCCTCTTGCATTTGACAAAAACCATGGGCAAAAACCATGGTATGGTTTGTGGTTTGGATTAATTTAATATAAGGTGTTCCAAACCTAAATAATAAAGAATTCCCTCACCTTTCCTATATAAACCCACCCAAGCTTCCACTTCCTCTTCACGGAAGGCCTTTGTAGTTCATCCAACCTCTGTCCTACTCTCTCTAGAATCCTCCGAAGGTGCCCCAATCTGCCAAAAAGCCTCTTTCAAGCCTCTCTCAAGCCTTTGGACGCACACTTCCATGTAAGGTTTTTTTCTTCCTTTCCCATTTTTGTCAAATTTTCATTAAGTTGTTTTTCCCTTTTAATTTCAATTATGAATGTTGGGGTATGGTTTCGAAATACTTCCCTCTTTATGTTTGAATGATGGGAGACCGTTTCTCTCTCATTAAATGCCTCCCATGTACACCCGTTACTATGCCGAAATTCCGAAAGGAACTTCTCTCTCCTCTTTTACATTCAAGAAAAACATTTGTATCATGAATCTAAATTCCATTACAATTGTTGGGACATGTATCTATATGACCTACTTACTGTCCATTACATGTAAATATGATGAGGAACCCATTTCTCTCTCATCAACCATTTTTATGAATTCTTATGTCACGCTGTTACGCTGCTGAAATCGCACCGTTTTTCTAATCCAATGCCCTTGTGTAGTGGATACCATGCCCATTTCTTCCTCAATGGTATTCAACTTTATGCACATTTACTTATTTATTACAACGTTTCATGTATGAATTCCACATTCCTTTATTATGGAATAAATGATTATGTTTTATGAATCCATGTTTCATGATCCATGTGGCACACTTATGCATTAAATGAAATGTTTAAGAAGGGTGTTCCCGTATAGTTCTCCCTTGCATTGGTTAAAGTATAGTATCATGATACATCATGTGCAATGATTTTTGACTCATGCTAATTCATGTGCAATAAGGGTTTACTCGTGCTTTATGTGCAATGAGGATTTACTCATGCTCTATGTGCAATGAGCCTTGGCTCATGCTAATTCCATGTTAAGTGTTGTTGCCACATTTCCATGTTATGATTATCATGCTTTATCATGCCTTTATGTTCATTTTTCTATTATTCTCTATTGATATGCCTATTTCCTAATATGTATTGTACTCCTCATGTTATTCCATGTGTACTCCCTTACTGGGCTTTATAGCTCACCCTTTTCTTATGCATGTCCTCAGGTTATCCCATGCAATGCTAAGTACGAGGGAATATTGTGGTCATGTAAAGGAAGTTGTCAATAAAGATGTTATATTTCATGTTTTATGTTTTTATTTAATGATCCTAAGACCCAAAGACACTAAACCTCTCGATCTTTTTTGTTGTATCAAGTGATGTTTTATGTAATAAATCATGTTCAAGTTTGTAATAAAACTAGGGTTGTCATAAGCTTAGTATTTTTCGAAGGTTGACTTGAGGTCAGGGTACCATCAGTTGAAATTAAGGGAAGAAAAAATTCCAAAGTTTGTGTTTCATACTATATATGTCCATTATGATTTTTTATTTATTCCTTTTGGGTTAACCAATTCACCTCTATATTCATGGATCTTATGAATATAATTTTCCAATAGTTCTTGGATAAGTTTGTGGTTGTGTTTATTGATGATATTTTGGATTATTCTAAAAGTAAAGAGGAGCATGAAAGTCATTTGTAGATTATCTTGAAAACCATAAATGAAAAGAAACTGTATGGGAAATTTAGAAAGTGTGGTTTTTTTTACAACAAAATTCATTTCTTGGTCACATTGTTTCAAAAAATGGAGTAACTGTATATCCTTCTAAAAAAAATTTGTTGAAGAATGTCCAAGACCCACAAATATAACTGAGATCTGTAGTTTTCTTAATTTAGTAGGTTATTAATGGAGGTTTGTTGATAAAATTTCATGGTTATCTAGCCCACTGACTAAGTTAACTCAAAAATGTGTTAAGTTCCTCTGGACAAAAGAATATGATGATTATTTTCCGGAATTGAAAAAACGATTGGTGAATGCTCTAGTTTTGGAACTGCCTTCCAGAAATAGTAAGTTTGTTATATACAGTGATGGTTCTTTGAGCTGACTTGGTTGTTTCCTAATTCAGAATGATTAGTTAATTGCTTATGCTTCACGTTAATTGAAACCTTATGAGTTAAATTACCCTAAACATGATTTGGAATTAGCTGTTGTGGTTTTTTTCTTTGAAAATTTGAAGGCATCATTTTTATGCACTAAAGTGTGAAATACATACTGATCAAAAAATTTTGAAGTATATATTCACTCAGAAATAATTATACATGAGAAATAGGAGACAACTAGAATTAATAAATTATTATGATTGCATGATCCATTACGATTCGGGAAAGGCAAATAAAGTTGTCGATGCTTTGAGTCAAAAAAGTAATGATACGTTGACCATGTTATGTTTAGAACAAGATACTTTGATTAAATATTTGATGAACATTAGAATATATGTTGTTGGTTTAAAAGATTCCTCTTTTTTGTTTTAGGTGTTAGTGAAATCATCTATATCAGACAAAATTAAGCAAGCGCATAAGGAAGACAATGTGTTGAAGAAAAAGGTAGAGTTGGTTCAGAAAGGTAAGATGCATGATTTTAACATTTATAATGATTGTATTTTGAGATTTTGGAAGAGATTATGTGTGCCTTTTGATTCACAGTTAAAGAATGAGTTGTTATGTGAAGCTCATAGTTCTTCATTTTCAATTCATAGAACTAGAAAATCAGGCTACTTCTACGGACCTATAGACACGGTTTTTGTGGCCTATAGACACAGTTTTAAAACCATGGCTATATGCCAGTTTTCATGGCCTATGGAAATAGTTTTCCAAACCATGGCAATAGTTTGTGGCTAATGGCCACTTTTTTCAATGGCATATTGCCATGGTTTTTCAAAACCGTGGAAATAGGGTTCCCGTGCTTCTGTGGGAAAAAATAGTGGGAAGACCAACCGCCATAGTTTTAAGGATATTCCCACTGTTTATATTAATATATATATATATCATAATATATATATATATATATATACTTGAAATGTCGATCGGTGTAGTGGTAAGTACGCTGGTTCATAGAGAAAAGGTACAGGGATCGAAAGTCGCTTGTTTCATTTTGTATTTAGGATATTGCCATGGTTTACCAAGTATATATCCAAGGTTAAAATAGTGGCAATATCTTTGTATAGCCACGGTTTAAACCATGGGTATAGGTCAAATTCCCTGGTGGAAATTTTTAAGACCTATGATCACAGTTTTAAAAACTGTGGCCATAGGCAGTTATTTCCACGGTTAAAACCATGGAAATAGGCTGGGACCTACTGCCACGGTGACAGCGGCCACGGTTTTCCAAAACTGTGGTCGTAGCCTATGGCCACGGTTGTCCAAAACTATGGTTGTAGCCTATAACCACGGTTTTGGGGCGTATTTCCACAGTTTTGAACCGTGGAAATATGTCTTTCTCCAGTTGTGGCATCCCATTAGTACTAATATGTATAGAGATCTTCGGGACTGTTAATAGTGGGATGGAATGAAAATAGATATTGCAGACTTTACTGTGAAGTGTTTGACTTGTCAACAAGTCAAAGAAGAGTGGAAGTTACAAAAAGGGTCGCTTCCACCTTTACCGATGCAAGAGTGGAAATGGAAAAATGTGTCCATGGATTTTATTGTGGGATTACTAAAGACTTCTCAATGTAATAATGCAATCGGGGTTATTCTTGATCGATTGACTGAATCTTCTCATTTTCTTCCTATTTGAGATACTCTGTCTCTAGATCAACATTCTCAGTTGTATGTTAAATAGATAGTCAGGTTATATGTATTTACCCTCTCCATTGTATCTGATCATGATACAAGGTTCACTTCAAACTTTTGGAATGGACTTCAGAAGTAATTGGGTTCTGAATTAAATTTTAGTACAGCTTTTCATCCTCAATCAGATGGGTAGTTAGAAAAAACAATTCATACATTAGAAGATATGCTACGTGATTACTCAATGGATTTTTAGGGAAGTTGGGACCAACATCTTTCATTGGTTGAATTTTATTATAATAACAGTTTTCATTCATGTATACAGATGGATACATTCGAGGCATCCTATTGGAAGCAGTGTTGAACTCCAAATTTTTTGGATGAAATAGGTGAAAGGAAACTGATGGGACCAAAATTGGTAGAAGAAATGGTTGAAAAAGTTCTGTTCATTAATTAGAACATGAGAATAGCATAGATGAGGTAGAAAAGTTATGCGGATAATCGATGGAAGGATATTTCATTCAAGGTAGGTGACCATGTCTTTCTCAAATTTTCTCCATGGAAAAGTGTGGTGCATTTTGGTAAGAAGGGAAAGCTGAGTCTGAGGTCCATTGGACCCTATGAAATCCTAGGGAAAGTATAATTAGTTGCATATAGAGTAGTTTTAACTCTATGTTTATCCCAGTTACATAATGTTTTTCATGTTTTAATATTGAGAAAGTATATTTCGGATCCATCTCATATTTTGAGTCCAGATGTAGTTCAGTTGGAAGAGAATCATTATTATGAGGAACAACCAGTCCAGATTCATGACCGACGAGAGAAAGTGTTGTGGAATAAGGTAATTTATCAGGTAAAGGTTTTGTTAGAAAAAAACTATGGTTGAAGAGGAAAATGGGAATCGAAGAATGTTGTGAGGGATAAATACCCCCATTTATTTTATAAGTGAATAAAATTGTGAGAATGCAATTTCCAAAAGGGGGCAAGGATGTAACATTCCAGGTAAATAAATAATATGACATTTTCATATTTATTAATATTTGTGAAATAAATATTAAATTTACTTTAATGGGGATTCTATATTCAATGGCATACCCGACATGTAATAATGGGTTTCTCTGAAACCTCATGTTGCACACTAGGCTGGGCCATACTGAAAAATAATGATAAAATATTATTTTAAATGGAAGTTAACGTAAATCAGTTGTATTGGTAGTAATGAACATAACTAACTAAAATATAATTATACATGTTTTTTAAATTTATTTACATTTATCCAAAAGAAGTAAGAGGCTTAAATTGTGAATGGATCCAATTTTAAGCACAAATACTATAATATTATTTAAAAGGTCAATTTACTACCTTTTGATAGAGAACCCTTTTTTAAATATAGTTTTTGATACTTTTATATGTTATATTTGAAAAAATAAAACTTTTCTTTAGAATCAGGACATCAAAATTTACTTTGGATGAAAATTTTTTATTTTTCTGATAATGTTCATTTTTTAATTAATAGTGAAAAATACTGCATTTTAATTCAAAACTACATTTTAATATAACTTATTTATATGGATATATTATATTTTTTAATTGTTTTTAATTGTAATTATATTATATTTTCACCATTTAATCCAATTTTGGTAATTAGAAATAATTTTACTTTGAAATTGGACATAAACAAATGTCAATATTTTGATAGTTATTATTTCTTAAAAACATTCTTTTTAGTTTTGACAATGGGAATTAATTTTAAATTAATTTCTGCAACATCTATTTTTTGAATTTGGAAAAATGGATTCCATATCTATAATAAGGTGGTCCAAATTGTGTAAATTGGATACTTATATTTTTATACATTATGAATAGTAACTTTAGTATATATTTTATTTACCATGGTTAAATGGTAAATCTGGTAAATAAGGGTAAAAAAATAATATTAAAATAATATTAAATTACCCTAACACATGTCCTAATCCTATTTTATGATAAATTTCCAACCATGATCATCCTTGGGCCATTTTTGGGATCCCATGGAGTCACTTGTAAGTGAAAATGACACTTTATAAATATTAATTTAAAGTTAAGGAAAATGTAACATAAACTTATATCTCTTAGTAGAACAATTTTTATAATGGGTTATATAAGTGATATTTTATGCTATAAATAGTCATTAGAAAAATAGAAATATTTCCTACATCATGGTATTTTATTTATAATATTTATACATCAAATAAATAAATTTATTTATGAAAAAATGATGATGTAATGATTACCTCATTAATGAATGTTTAAAATAAATGAGATTAAAAATAATAAAATAAATTTATTTTTAAAATTTTTATATCATACACGAATTTTATGGATTATTATGACTTGATATATTTGAATTAATGATGTTTTTTTGAATTTATCAGGTTTTTATGGGCATTTAAAAAGTCATGATATGAATAGTGTAAAATTTGATATAAATGAGTTTTTAAATCAAATAATATTTTATTAAATGATAAAATAATACTAAAAATATAATATTCGGCCAACTAACATATAAAATGTTAAAAATTTCATTAATGATCCATTATTTGGTCTCTTGACGTTTTATAGTAAATATATTAACCATATAGTGTGAATATACAAGAGAACATTGTAATAATTAAATTAGTTAACTAAAGGTTAAATCTAATAGATAAGGTTACTTTTATGCCCTAAACTTGTCTAAAACCCATTTTTGTAGAATATTTTTAACCTTAATAACTTTATATTCTTATTAAATGAGTTGGGGAAATTTTGAAATCCAAATTTAGTTTATAATAAAATAATATTTTCTAACCTTCTTAAAGAGACCATCCTCCCCCTTACAAAAAGCCATCACCTCTAACCCATTACACACACCTCTCTAGCCCCTTGTCTCATCCAAACTCTAATCCAAGAATCTCCCAACATCCCTATCTGCCTCCTAGAAGCCTTTTCCTAGGAATAATGAAATTTAATAAAGCTTTTTGGTTCAAACCAAATTGAGTTACCTGATTTAAAGGTAACGTCTTCTCTCAAGTTCTTTTCTTATCCTTCTCTAACCCCCTCAAATATATTTATTCCATTAATTTATAAAAACAATAGTATATTAAATATACTAGGATTTTTTTATGAGGATGATTATAACTATACATCCACACACCTCCATCTAATTGATATGAACATACTGTTTCTTTGGATGGTGAACTATTGCCTCACGAAACGATGATTGTTCAATTATCTCCTACCGCTTATCGTGGTGGTCATTATGATGGCACTGTATTTATATGTGATATATATTATATTATATTTTCTCTATTATTCTGTATTTTTTCATTTATATCATATATTTATGGTTTCCATAATGGGTAAATACGAAAATTTAATTTGAGGAAGTGCGGACTACCGCCCCCTCAAAGTGTTATGAATAGTTCATGCCATACGTGGAACGTATAAAAGATGGAGTTAATGAAATTATATATGATATTATTCTGGAATTATAATATACCTTTGTATAATTATTTTTTCATTCCATTAAATACTAAATAGAAATGAAAGTAGTGTCCATGCGTACGTACGGCTTACAGTCTCCATGAACGGTGCACATCATTTCTTATCTCCAAATGTTATGTACTGTTATAAATAAATACACATACTGGATATATGTGATATATATGATTTATAAATAATTAATATCATTATGGATATAATTGAATTTTGACCACATGGACAACTTGTAATTATAAGAAGTTCATTTTTGACTCAAGTACCAAATATCGGCATAAAGATCGTTACTAACTTAAATGATTATGTAATGCTTATATCATCGTAATGAGTTATGTAAAATGAATAATAAACTTCAAAAAGGTTATTAAGAAATTATAAATTAACTTTAGTTTATTATTCAGAAGATTAAAGAATGAACGAGTCAATTCAGACATGAGGTATGGGACTTCGTCTCAATCACCATTCATTGATCCATATTTTGATTTATACACGACTTTATTTTATATTTTGTATAAACCCCTTTGACTTTTCAGTTCATTCAAAGCGAATCTATTTTCTATGTAGCATTTTACTAAATGAAAATAGGATTGATTATTTTTAAGATATGTGGTGATAACGACCTTTCCACCACCGCGATCATTATTTCATATTTGGATTCCTTAACAAGACGAAATGTTTTTAAAAGGAAAATAAATACTATATACACTTTTTACATATTTTGGTATTGAAAATGGTTTTTAGAAAGCATTAATTAATTAAATATATTGAAATTACATATTTTGATTGAATTTTGGAAATTGTATCTTTCCTTTATGGTTGTTTTATGTGTTATGAATATGTTATAGTTCTTCAGAATTGATTATGTATATTGGTGGTTCCGTGATAAAAATAGGGAGGGTGATCCCAATATAGCTCTCTAATTCATTGGGTAATGTGATGGAGGTAAATTCTAATGTTTCTCCTAAGATATTTAGGGAATATATTATGATAGGTATTCCAAACGTAACTCCCTACGTAGCTGGGAGAGCTACAATGTAAGTATGTTATGGATGCACAAGTTACCTTTATGATTTATGCTTTATATGTGTTATTAATAAATCTTATGATTTCATGAGGTGTGTTAGAGAGCTTATGTTTTGTATGTATTGATGGGCTAATGGTTTCTTTCTTTATTTTATCACCCTTACTGAGCCTTTTATGCTCATCCCAAGCTTTTTAATTTTTTTCACAGGGTATAAGGCAGGGTAATAGAAAGGAAGAATTCAAGAAGATTTATACCAAGAAAAGAATTCTTAATTTCTTTTAAGAGTTTTTATTTTATGAAAAAATGGACAATGAGTAGAAGAATAAACTTTCTAATATTTTAGATGTAATTTAATACTTATGGTATAATTATCTAAAACTCTAAAAATGGAAAGAACGTCAATGTGAATTATTAACTTAATTCAAGATTATGTAATGTTTATGGTTGGGGCCTTATAATTCATCTCACTATCATGCAGTGGCCAATGGATAGATAGAGGATTTCAAAAATAACATATCAAAGATAATCCATAAAATGGTGGATAAAGATAAAAAATATTGTCCTGATAAACTTTTTCATGCTTTATGGGCTTATAGGACTACTACTTGTACTACCACTTGGGAAACTCCATATCTATTGGTGTGCGAAACAGAAACAGTTTTTCCTATTGAAATTAAATTTCCTTAACACTGAGTTGCACTATATGATCATTTATTTACATATTAAAAGTCATAGAATCAATTTGATGAGCTATAAATATTATATGAAAAGAGATTGCATAATTTGAATCATTTGGAAGTCTATCAGAATATAATAGCATGATATTTGAACAAGAAATTTTGTCTCCACTCATTTCTTAAAAGATATTTGGTATTAGTTCTCATTACTTTGATGATACTAGGAATGAAGCCTCCAAATATTGAGCCAAAGTGGGATGGACCTTACTCTATACATAAGGTCTACTCTAATGGAGCTTATTCCCTAATCTCAATGGGTGGATAACTTATTATAAATCCAATTAATTTAAGATTCTTAAAGAAGTACCTTGTGCAATCACACAAAGTAATTTCATTGTTGCATGACTTGAAACTTCAGTGAATAATGTCCTTGTTTCGAGACATTAAGCTACATAACAACCATTTGTGTCCATACTACATGATGTTAAAATTCATAGCATCTTTTTTCTTGTCATGCGACGTTAAACTACATGACGTCATTTATCCTCGCTACACGACATTAAAAAATACGGTTAACATCTTCTTTATTTCCCATTATGAAATCCCATAAGATGCCACAAATTGATATTCTTTGTGGTTATTTAAAGAAAATGTGATTATCTTCTATACACAATAATTGCTCACATCATTGCTACTCCTTAGTGGCACATGAAATCCATTTCTCCCTATATTTGAATCAGATATGCATATAGACCTCATTTCAAGAACTACATATGGATTGATTCTCATCCCATTGAGATACGTAGTGGAGACTAGGAATTAACCCTTAGTACCATCCACAAGATAAAAGAAAATTCTCCCTCTCCCACATAAAATTTAAAATCTATGAAGGAGCTCTTATGTTGGTTCCTCTTCTTATAGAGCCCATCAAGGAAACAAGAAATGTACCCATTTTACATATGACTCAGATCTATGTAAGGAACTCCAAATTCATGGAAAATATCATTCCAAATATTTCCCTTTGTGCATTGGACAATACCCATTTTACATTTCACACTCCAAATATTGAGTACGTTCAGACCATCATAATCTTACATCATTTTTTGGTGATAGAATATCTAATACCTAAGAGCTCTTTTGCCTGACAATGTAGTACGTTCCCTTAAGTTCCCTTTCATTATATTTTCCTATATAACGGGCCTTACATTTGAAGGATTCCATTGTTTGACTATGCAGTATATTCCCCAAGTCATCCCTTCATAATGAAGCCCCCATACTGAGTTTTTCAAATAGTGGTAACATCATTCTTAAAAGAAGCATATTTCGTCGCATTAAACTTTAATGACGGTATGCAAGAACCCTTAGTTTAAAGTGGTCATACTTTGTATATGTGTCCCATATCCTTTATCCCAACCTGAATGTTTCCAAGACTATGGTTTACACATTTACCTTCTCCATATGTTAAAATCATCTTGAAATAACCTTGAATCATTTGACTACATATCATCCATTATTTCCATATTATTTTGGTCCTAGTATTATGACCTAAAACTACAGACACCATATATACTACATTTGGGTTAGACATTCGTAGAAATCCTATTCCTCTGATTCTTCCTAAATCATGATTGGGAATACTCTTTCTGTTTTTAGGTATTTTTTTCTATTAAACAAACTCTATGATTGGAAAAATCCAAATCTTCATAAACATTCATCAAATTTTAGCAATAAAATGTCAAATTCTTAAGAGCTATTTTTTCTGCCTATGCAGTACGTTCCCCTAGTGGCCTTACATAATATTATTCTACATAACGGGTCTCTCAGCCAAAGGATACCACTATTTTTTGTGAAACATATGCCCCCAGTCGTCCATGCATAATACAACCCCCATAATGGGTTTTTCAAAAAATGGTAACTTTTTTTTGGAAGATACCTCTTTAAATGAAATTATCCCTTTTTCCCATGTCATTCTTCAGATCAAGAAATTTCCAAATCACAGTTTACATTTCTCCCTTCCCATACCTGAATATGGTAACATGTTTCCATGAAAATTATCAAGAAATTGGAGAACCATAAACCTTTGGTCAAAGAAAAACACCTTAAATTAAATCCCTCTAATGTCATTGAAACATGAATTGAAACTGTACACCATAATGTCCTTGTTGCATGAATCTAAACTACACAAAAAATGTCATAAATCCCCTTTCTGAACAATTTTAACCATTATTCACAGACCATATTTGTGTAGGTGTGGTTTCCCCATTCATAACCTATGTTGGCCCAGATGGCCCTTTATTATTTAATCTCGTTCCTTGGAAAAACCACCCATTGTTTTCTTGAGTCACCCAAATATTAATTTCCCTTATCCATCAGTAATAAAATTCCAAATTGTTTAGATCTATTTTGTATGACTATGTAGTACATGCGCTTAAGTGGCCTTGCATAAAATTCTCCTACATAACTGGCCTATCAGTCAAAGGATACCACTGTTTGGCTATACAACACATGCCCCTATTATCCATGTATAATACATCTTCCATAATGGGTTTATCAAGAAATGGTAACTTCATTCTTGAAAAGGACCTTCTTTATGTTTATACTTTGAGTTTTAGATTTGTTTACCCTAAAAATAATGACTCAAGATTCCCCATGGAAGTATCTGAAGAAAACTGGAGAAATTACTAGCCATTAATCCTTTCTTGGGATCTAATTTCAAAATATATGGTCAATGTTATTCAACTTTAACCACTAGCCTTATTATTCCATGATGCGTGCCTCTAAACTACTATTAAAAAAATACATGGTATTCACCAGATTGAAAACCCAAAAATGGAAATCTGGAAAAAAGTCGAAGTCTCAACTCACTAGACCTATTTTTTTTATTTGTGCGCCACAAATTGGGTGCATGTACCTCACGCGCTATCAGTTTTCATGCCACATCAAACTCTGAAATTTTTCATAACTTTACCTCAGTATATGCCCCTCTCATAATTTCGGATCCAATTCTAAGGAGGGGGGATTTTGTTGACACTCAATTCTATCAAATCGATGAAAAAAGAAAAAAATGGAAATCCCTTAGAAAAAAATGGGAAAATACATATAGAATTTCAAGATTTACATAGGGTCAAGTTTGAAACCTCCCAAGTTGAGCCAATTCACCGTCGGTGCATAGCCACTTGTGCACCAAAATATTGGCATGCATCCCACTTGCATGACCAAACTCCTTTTCTCATGGTCACCTATTTTCCAACAAATAGAACCTTGGGGTATACTTTTGTGAGAGAAATATTTCCCTGAAGCCGAATTGCTGCTTTAGTCACCCTAGTGCTTCACCCAAGTCTTCAAAAACCATCAAGGAAGTTCCTTAACACCTGGGGAGAAGAAATTAAAGGAGGATCATATGACTTAATTACCTTTAGTGTTTGAAATCTGTAACACTTGCGTGCATAAAGTGCCCAACCTCCCTAAATATTAAACACTTTCACGCCTCCCGTTCCTCTCAATGGAACTTAATCACCCCACTTCTGGGAATACCTGTGAATACTCTTGAAGGTTTGAGTAAAGTCTTGCCCATTTTTTAACATCCGTGTTTTCCGTCACTTAATTAAACATCAGGTCACCCGAGTAGACCTGCATGCCCATATCTATGCACTAGATACCTGCTTCATATACCCTCTTTGATTCACCTTATCCCTTAAAACTATAAAATTATTTTATCAAGACTTATTCATGGTTATTCGTGGAAAGGCTTCCTCTTTATTGGATCCATTGTCTGAAATGGATTATGTTGAATCCTATGCCAAAGCATCTTGACTTACTAAACCTTTGGGAAAGGCACATCATTGTGTCTCCCATTTGGGTTTGTATATACGCATTAATAGGTTTTCCACATTTTTTTTATAATGGGGTCGGATTCATGGAGTGTCTGTGGGTTTCTATATCTGCAGTCACATGGACCTTCCTCCTAGAAATAGTGTTGGGGAGTTCCCAGTTTGGACGATTAGGGTTTGGGCCGTGCCCCTCCTTTATTGTCTCTAAAACCTAGAGCCTCAGGTCCCTGGTAGGAAAGGTACAGTTCATACCTACTTTTCCTTTTTAACAAAATAAAAGTCCCCCTCCCCTACCAGGACCATTTTTAGGGTAGCAATCAGAGCATAATCAATTAGCCTTTTGGGTCGGATCCAATAGCCTTCAATCTCATTTCACATTGAACGGTCATTACTCTACACCCTCATATATTATCGCCGCCATAGCCATGGCCTCTTCCACCAGTGGAGGAAAAGTGTATGTGACTTTGTTGAATCTTACACATCTCTTGTTTCTCACACCAATCATGACTCGTGTGGGATTATATATATTTAATGATCAAAACATTTGTACAAACACCTCATTAAATGAACTATGAGAACTCTGATTCCCATAAAAACTGAGATATATAGGAATCCTTCCTAAGGCCTGATCTTCATCTCATATCATCTATAAATGGTCACCCCCCTTAGGAGTAATGCCCAAATTAATCCCCCAAATTACCAAGGCATCCTTTTTAGAAAGTAAGTCCAAACTCATTTCTCTCAATGGAAAAAACTCTCCTATGAGACTTCCTATACTACATGGTCCTTGATTATCATCCAAATGAGATACATAATAAGCCTCCCTGAGGTTCAAAACCAACAATATAAATGAACCATTTCCTTTCAAGGACACATTCTCAATGGGGTCTAATTCAACTTGGAAATTCATTTCCCTTCCAGGTTCCTTGGGATACTTCGGTATAAGTCCCACACCAAACATTGATTAGGAATCTTTCACCTATGTTTCCTTACCACAAGATGTTAAACCATATGGATCGGTCCTTATCACATGAAATTAAAAGTTTTGATGTGTCCAGTTATGTGGCACAAAACTACATGGGTTTTGATTCCTTTCACAGGGATACATAGGTAGCCCATCTATGGATATAATCCTAACATTAAAACAACTCTCATATCCCTGGATGACTATAAATTCTAGATTTCCTCACTTTGTGTATTTAAAACCAGCATAGTCATAATAAATACCAAAGAATCTCTAAGTAGTATATCAAAGGATACCATTGTTGGAGAACCTCAGATACATACAGAAGTCTCCATCGATTAAGAACCTCGATTTCATATATATGATTATCAAATTATATACATGTTAATCATTGATTTCAAAATCATAAGGGAAACTCATTTCATAAAAGGTGAACTAATATGGATTCATGTACATATCTTAAATCTATAAGATAGTCTCGGAGTAGGCAATAATTTCCCCCAAAAGGGTGAGATGAGCCCGACCTCCCATCCTATCAACCAATGTGTATTCTCAAGAATCTTCAGCCAAATGACCTGGAAAATGTATGCCTTTGGAAAGAAAGTCCCTATGGATAAAGAACCATTAGGTGTTTCTATTTCCATAAAAGAATCCAATGGAAACCGTCTGGGAATAATGACTCCTATCAAAGTCCCATTTCCGGGTGAAGCAATATCATGCTTATATTATATTATCTTCTAATGTACAGTAACCCTTATTGAGCGTTTGAGATCACCCCTTTATATAATTTTTTATTTCCCCAAGAGACCATGAAGATTAATATGTGTGACATGTGAATTTTGAATGGGAAATTATAAATTCTTCTTGTTTTCAGATGCCATGTCTTCAGTTTTGAATATAATATAATGTTAATTTATGTATCTAGTTTCCTAAGACTACTAAACCATTATATATTTTGATTTATGTATTATGTACCAATATAATAAAATAACCAATGTATCTATGTTAATATAGTTGGTGTGTTGTAGTTTTTATCAGGTCAAGATTAGTAGAAACCTTAAAACTAGATTTATAAGAACATAGTTACAAAACTGAAACCTATGACAACCCCTTTTGATATTCTAGAAATATTTTTAGATTTCATGAAATTAATTTTTAATAAATGAATATTAATTATATAATATTATTTTTAATTCATTGTTTTCTTCATGAATAAATTAAGTATATGACTTTGTTTAAAAATAGTTCCAAATGGAAGGAATGGAAACTATTTCAATACCCATAATCAATGTAGAGACTACCCTCCCAATTAAATAAATTAAGTAGGCATTAGATATGAGTAGATTATGAATATATTAGGGTATTTAACTCATGTTTAAAAAAAATATTTTCCTATATAGAACAACCTATTTCACTTTTTCACGGTTTAAAAATGTTGGATCACTTTATATAGTAACAACCTCTTACTTTTAGTGGAATACCTTGTCTATTTGTAGTAGAGAAATGGATTATTTTTTTAGATAATATAATAATTTCCTTCAGTAATAGTAAAATGGAGAAGGTTATCAGGTTATTATATCATCTAAGGAGAGATTTTGATCAATGTTTGTCTTTGATTCAAAACATTATGAGGAAGAGAAAGAAAGCATAGAGAGGAATGATTTTTAAAGTGACATTCTTAGATAAATATTTTAATCAAGAGAAAATAGATAACATAAAGGGTAAATTTAAGAATTTAAGAAAAAAGGAATAATAATCCATTTCTAAGTATGATGATAACTTTATAATTTTATCAAAACATGTTTCATATGATGTACACAACCCTGAAAGAAACATTGATCAATTATTTGATGCATTAAATCCAAGCCTTTAAAGGGGATTAGTCTCTAAAATATTTTCCTTATATGTGGAGATTTTCAAATATATAACCAATATTGATAAGTATTTATCAAGGTATTATATTTAAAAATGAAATAAATATAATGAGAAGGTGGTTGAATAACATGTAGAATGAAATTTGGAAAAATAAAAGAAGAAAATTATAGATTATCCAACATGTAATAATTTTGGGAATAAATATTCAGATAAATAGATGAATGGATATGAAGTTTTATTCACATCTATAGATAAATTCTATCTAGATCATGATTTTAAGTGAAAGATAAATTCAATTATTTCCAATTCTTTAATTTCAAGGTAATAGAAAACTATTCAAATAAATTCCCCAAGCGGCAAGGGGATATATCCTAGAATATGATAAGGGATAAATTTTGGGATTTTAAAACCACAAAATCTTAAGTTAAGGATTAAAATTATGTCATATTAGATAATTTGATATTAAACTCTATTTTAGCTAATACATTATTTGATTCTGAATCTATACACTCTTTCTTATATTATAAATTTTCTAAGAACATTGAATCATCCCCTGATAATTTAAGAAATTATTTCTTTGTTAAAACTCTTAGTAGATATATTATATAAAATATAGTATATTAGTCAGTATATATTAGAATTCATGGAGATTCCATATTTGTAAACCTGGTAGTTATACCATTGTTTAGATTTTTCATAATCCTTATGATTGATTGTCTCTCAGAGTATAATGTAGAATTTTTTTTATCATAATATGGAGATTTAAATTTTTGAGGATGGAGTTAAATCCCTTATTTTTAAAGTAAATGCTTAATTGAGAGAGACTTGTTTAGAATCACCTATAATTGTTTATTGTTATGAAATTATTGGATTATATGAATCAACGAAGGATAAACATATCCTTAAAATAGAGGATGTATCTATTTTTAGGTATTATATTGATGTATTTCCAAATTAATTACATTCATGTCTACTTTATCATGAATTTTAATTATATATGAACCTTATCTCTGATGAAAACCCTGTATCTATGCCTCTATATAGAATGGAACCAATGAAATTGGTTGAATTAAAGGAAAAAGTACAATATTTGTGTGATGATGGATTAATACACCACTAGGGTCTCATCTTGGGGAGTTCTAGTCTTATTTTTGAAGAAAAATGATGGGTTTATGAGGTCACAACTGAATAAAGGGAAATCAATGTCATTACTATTAATAAAAATAATCATTTAACTAATATTGTTGATTTGTTTGATAAACTTCATGGGGATAAATACTTCCAAAATATTGATCTCCATTCTGGTTATCATAAATGAAAATTTAGGAAGTTTTATATAACAATGATGGCTTTTTATACAAGGTATAGACATTATGATTTCACAAATGAACCCCATGTGTTTATGGATATAATGGATATAGTATTAAATGATTATCTTCATAATATTTTTTGGTTTTCAGGGATGATAACTTATTATAATATAATTAATATGAAGGACATGAAAATAATTTATAGATTATCCTTAAGAATCTGAGATGAGAGGTTATCTTTGGTAAATTCATAAAGTGTGGATTTTAGATTAAAAAAATTTATTTTATTGTCAATATTTTCTCCAAGGATGGAATATTTATTGACCCTGAAAAAATAAATTAGGTTAAAGAATGGAATAAACCAATTAATATAACTAAAATACATAGTTTCCTTAGATTATATAGTTATTATAAAAAATGTGTTAAAAAATATCTATTAACTAATATGTTCTCTAAATTGACACTTCAAGGGTTCAGATTCACATTGTCAGGGGAATGTGAAGAAACAATTGAGGGACTAAAGAGGATATCAATCAATGAATCGGTATTAACCTTAACATCTATAAAGGGTGGGTTTTTATATATATTGATGTATTAAATAAAATAATAGGGTGTCTCATTATACAAAATGATAGAGTTTTGGTTTATGAATTGAGGTAATTAAAGACCCATGCACAAAAAAATCCCACTCATAATCTTGATATAGAAGCTATAATATTTTCATTAAATATATAGATACATTATATTTATGTTGAAATATGTGACATATATACTAATTATAAAGGTTTTAAGTTTATATTCAAGTAAGAAGAGCTCAGCATGATACAAAGGAGATGGTTGGAACTTCTCAAGGACTATGACTATGTAATTCGCTACGAGCCAGGGAAGGAAAAAATGTTGAAAATTCATTGAGTGTGAAGAATAATTGTGTTATATCAATGATTTAGCTAAAAATGGATCCAATATTCATGTATTTAGTAAAAATAGACAAGGAAATTACTAGATAATGGGTGACACCATTTTTTTTCCAAGAAATTACCTAACAATAATTACTAGAGAAGAAAAATAATTTTTAATAAGATGCTAAGGGATTATAGAAGAAAATCAAATCCATAAAATATGGGAGATTGATATACTTCAACTATGAAGATGGTGTATTGAATTTGTCAATGTGACTATGTGTACCATTAATAATTGACATAATGAGGGAATATTTAGATGAAACTCAAATCTCAAACTTCTATATACACACATTTAGCACCATGATTCATAGAGATATAGGAGATCACTTATGGTTGGAAAACCTGAAGCATAAAATTACTTCCTATGTTTCAAGATGTTTGGAATACCGACACATAAATGTTGAGACACAACTTCAAAATTATGTCATAAAGCCTCTCTCTATACGAATTTTTAAGTGTGAACATATCACAATCGACTTTGTTACAAAACCCACTAATACATCTAAGAGGAATGATGTTATATGGGTCATTTTAGATCACCTTATCATGTCTGCACATCCCCTATCAATATTGAAGGATATACCCCTTGAATGACTTCCACAAAACTATATCAATAAAGTTAAAAGAATTAATGGGGAACCTTTATAAATTATATTTGATCATGACCCACATTTCACATCAAAAATTTCAAAGAGTCTAAAAAATTCATTTAACATTAAGATACATTTTTATGCTTATATCACCCTAAAAATGATGGGCAGTCTGAGAGGACCATCCAAAACTTATAGGACGTGTTTAGTTCATTCTAAATTGACTTCCAAGGAACATGGGACCAATAATTTTCTATGGTGGAATTTCCATACAACAATATCATCCATTTAAGATTACAAATGGATTATGTGGGGCCTTGTATAGGAGAAGATGTAAAACTCAAACCTATTGGGATGAATTTGGGGAAAGGAAGGAAGTATGTAAAAATTATATTGATTAGAAAACTAAAGAAGTGTGATTTTTCCAAAATCATATCAAGAAATATCAAATTAGAAAGAAAATATATGATGATATTTGAAAAAATGACTTGGAATTTTATGTAGATGATTATTTCATCATGAAAGTATGACTATGGAATGGAGTTTATGGTTTTATAAGAAGATGAAGCTAAGTCCAAGGTACATTGGGATTTTAAATATTTTCAATATAATTTGATTTGTGACTTATCATTTGGATTTTCCAACCAACATCTATAAAGTGCATAGTGTATCCCATGTTTTGATTATGAGAAAGTACATGTCAGACCCAACTCATGTTCTCACCTCCAAGGAAATAATGATAATGCATATTTCTCATAAAATGACGAGGTGGTGGATATTCTTGACACTATAAAAAAAGTGTTATAGAATCAAACAACCCGAATAGTGAAATTACATTGGAAAAATCTCAAGTTACATGATGCAACATGGGAGTCGGAGGAAGTGTTGTGGAAGACTTACCCAAATTTTTTATGGATTGATATACACACAAAATTTCAAGGATAAACTTATTTAGGCAGCACGTAAGACATTAGATTCTACTATAGTAAGTAAAAAAATCATCACAAAAATTTGATCATAATGAACATTTTATTATTTCATTATTATAGGAATAACATATAATAATACATTAGCAAACTAAAAAAAATACATTCATAATATCAACTTAATCTAGAACCATAGAATAAGTAACAATATGAGGAAGCACCATAATATTGTACTCTAGAGTATCATACCCTAAAAAGAATAACAAGTACATGAGATAAATTATTATTATGAAGAAAAAATTATGCAATGGAACATACATGTTATAGGAACTAAGATAACGATATTAATTATATTAGATGTTATAATTAAGTGCATATATAAATGATGTAATATGACTATTGTAATCTTTCCCTTGGGAATATGACTATTGTAATAGTAATATAATTGTTATTCATATATGTTTCTAATAAAATACATAGAAACATTTGATTAAAATATAATTAATAGTTATTAAAAATTTCTATTGATCAATGAATAGTAATATAATTGCATACATATTCTTTAGAAAATAATAATAAAAATAATTGAGTTTTTAAATTTTTTAAACAAGAAGTGTGATTTTGAAATACAATAAGAATTTTATTTGAAACTTAAAATTATCATATATAAAAAATTATTGTCATACAAATTAATTTAATTTTTAAATTAGCGTGTTGAAATTATTTAGTTGGGTACTTTTCATAATATTTTGGGATAGTCAAATTTTCAGGAGGATATTAAAATACAGTATGAATATATGTTATGTATCATGATTTCATTATAATGTAAAATTGATAAAATGATTAATATAATTGAATCCTTGATAAAAAATAAGTTATTTTATTAATATAATATATTTTAAGGATTTAAAATAAAATTTTAAAACTATAATATACTTTCCAAAGTCTAAAATGGAAAAAAAAGATTATAAAAGAAATATTTTGTAGAAAAAAATCATTCCATTACAAAAGTAATATAAATAATTTAGTTTAGTTATCAAACATAAAAATTTCAGAAAAAAAACATGTTCAAAATGTTAATAACCAAAATATAAACCACAAGGTAAACCAATGGTTTTTCATTTTCCAAAACCAAAATTTTGAAGACCAAAGTTGGGAAATTAATAAACATATCCACATTTTTTATTAACACTCATATTCCCTTTATTATATATTCTATAATTTATTATCACAATTATCCTCTCATTTTCCCTCTTAAGAGTCTCACTAAGTTTTTTCTAAGGTTCTAAGGCATTACTACTCAATATTTAAGAATCTACTTTGTAAGTTAAGGGTTTCTAATCTCTTTTATTTCTTTACTTTTGTAATTATTTTAAATTCCTTTTCATTTAAATGAAAAATATTATTATGATTCAATATTATATCTTCTATATTTTATTATAAATTATATATCTTTATTCCCTATCATTATACTAACTTTATAAGACATTATAATTCTTAAAAACTCCCATAAACTCCATTAATTAAATCTCTATCTATGACATATATTTGTGGTATTATAGATATATAATTTATAATAGGTAGTATTTTTCTAATGAAATATGATGGAATTGTATATGGTAATCCTCTATTAGGTCCCAAGTTGATTAAAATCAATTTTCGAGAAGATTCACCTTTTCTTTCAATGCATGTCGACCTGAAATTCTTTCTATAAGGAATTTTTTTTCCTTGATGCATATCGAATATATGTGATAAATAATACTAATCATTAGAGGGGGATTTTTTATCATTTATTTGGTCTCCTAGTATTGAAAACTATTGTGTTCAGCGAGTCTTTCTTATTGATATATTTCTATAATTAATGTTCCCTACACCATTACATTATATAATTCCTTTGATAAGGGTACTTCTATTTGTATTGTGTATATCATGTAGTTTCTATGTTTACTATTGTATATTCACCAAGATATATGTACACTAATAAAAATTTGACTTATACCCATAGACCTATACTAATGGTTTGTAAAACTACTAGTATAAGAATGTTTTTTGTCCACCTATACCAATAGTTTGAGAAACGTTTTGCTATCGGTATAGTGTTTTACCACCTATACTAACACTTTTGTCAAATTGTTAGTATAAGTATCGTACATGGCCATATATACTAACTTTTTGTGTAAAATTTTGGAATGGTCATGGTTTATGGCCACTTATAATAGTTTTTTGATCAAACCTTTGCTATAGGTTTTGTTTACAACAACCAATACTAATGGTTTTTCAAACCTTTGGTACCATGACACCATTATTTATGTGTAATAATAATGATGATGTTGATGATTATTATAATCATTATGATGATAATAATAATAAATAATAAACTAATAATTATATATATATATATACATGAACAAAAATGTTGGTTTATCATAGTGGTAATGACTCTGTAAAATAAAAACGAGTACATGAGACTAATACTTAACACAATGATTTTTTTTCAATAAAATAAATATACCAAAAATTTCACTAAAACCATGGTTTAGTTATTTCTTGATGAAATTACACCTAATGGATAATCAAGCTATTAATATATTATATATCAATAATTTAATGAGCTATATATATGTTTTCATACCATTATAATAGCCTTTTTTCTAGTAGTGATATTACTAAATTGAAAGGGGAAATTAATATTCTATATATCCAATATTTTCATATGGATTTACATTGATTATTTTTCCATGATTAGGTATAAGACTATTTAGGGAGAATTATGGTATTTATTGTTTAATCATTATCTTAATTTTATGGATTCATTGAACTTATAATGTGACAGGTGGGTCATAAAATTACATATCTCCATGATTCATCGGTAGGTATCAAGGGAAAAATAGGTAGGTTATTGGGTGTATGTATTAACCATTTGAGTATTATTTCTTAGAATGAGGTCCTAATGGTATATTTATAATGTTTGGAAGTATGCATTCCATCATTATGAGATCATTTATTATTAAGAATATGATTTATTTATTACCGACGTTATGTTATCCATGGATATATTATGCTCATGTTATCACTTATATGTGTTTTATTTTATTATTTATTTCTTCTATATTATATAATCCATTTTTATGTTATATTATCGTCTACCATATTATACCCCATAATGAGAGTCTAAGATCCCCCCTTTATATTGTCTCCCACTTCCTTGGGAAAACATGAAGATTAATACATCTGACAAATGAATTTTCAATGATATATAATAAATTGTTCATTTTTTAGATGATGTGTCTTCAGTTTTCAATGTAGTGTAATTTTTATTTTTATATATAGTTTCTAGAGTATAATAAACTATTGGATCCTATGGTATATGTATTTTATAACAATGTAATAAAATAACCATAAACTAGGGGTTAATAGATTCAAAGTTTTACAAAAATATAGAGTGGTGATATTCATAAACTCATATAACCATATACACATAAAAGATGTGATGGTGGTAAAAAAAGGATTAATGAGGCATATTTTATGTATTTTGAGTCTTTCATAATTCCTTTTAATACATTATTTTAAAAATTAGAGTGTAATATCTAATTATATTACAACTATATTGACTAACATATATTATGTAAATTACTATATGATTTAAATCCATTATTTCATGTTCTTGTGTGTTTGATGAGAACCATTTTTTAAAGTTAACTTTTAGCTAAAATCATATATCAAAGAAAACACTAAGTGTGTCACATTTAATTCTTTTAAAGATAATCAAAATATTACAATCCATAAGATGAAAATTGTATTAGTTATGACTAAATATATTTCTATATTAAGAAAGATGATATATGAAGTTAAGACTCTGGATGTTCATGAGTTGGAATGGGAACACTAAACTCCACCATAATTAGTGGGAGATTTTGTTATGGAGGCGCATATTATATATGAAAGTTAAAACCAGTGTAGTGGTTTTATATTAACCATTTTAGGTGATATATTTTGTGATTAGATTAATGAATCCTATGAGGGATCATTAAATAGAAACATTCTTAGATTTTGACGTTCATATGAATTTAGAAATCGATTCTATGTATCAAAATCAAATTATGGATTTTTTAATCTTATCTAGTTGTTTTAAAGTAATTGGTGGGTATTCAATAAGAAACTATAAATTGATGGTATGATATGGTACCAATAACACTAGATTGGTTACTGGAGGGTTCAATAAACATCTAGACATAATCTTTGATGAAACCTATTGCCAATTGTCACGGTGAAATCCATTATAATTATACATTACATAGAAACCTTCTATGATCATTATATTTGGAACATGGATGTTAATACCATCTTTCTTTATGTAAAATTAACTTCTTAAGTATCATTGAACTACTGATATGGGGTTAAATTATTGTTTCTTTTTTTATAAATTTCTAACATTATGATATTTTACCCCTACAACTTATTATAGTTATTTTCCTTATCATATTTTGTGACAATATCAAAAGCATTAGAATATGGAATGTAAATATGGTATGAAAGATTTATAAGGTTTTTCCTTAGTGGGAGAAACTAAATCCCTTTCATGGACACTCTCATGCATCCATAGGAATTCACTATTAAAATAAGTGAATACAAATTTCAGACAAATTCTATTAAACTCCTTCTATCTTCTAATTGGTATGATTATACTAAATATTATTAGTTCATAATGTTCTTCTTACAAAACATGATCCACAAAAAAGTATTTAACTTTGTAAAAACTAATCCAAAAAAATTCATTTTTATTTCTATATTTGTTTCCTTCTATCTGGAAATGATTGTTCGGTGAACCCTTTTCTCCATTCAGAAAGGTTTTGTTGATGATTCTCACTCACTCATTCACAAATTATATTTTATCGAAAAATAAAAGTCAAGGGGGTCTAAAGTGATGAATCCCTTGAGAATCACAAGTTATAATTAAATTGTAATCAGTTATAAGAGATCATATATCACGAAAAATATTATTACTTTAATAAGGATCTACCTAACTTTAAATATTTTCCATAGTGAAATTCCCCTCCCTCTAAGTGTGAGAAATATCCATGTCATTTCATAGAAGGGACTTGCACTTTTGAATTTCATATATCACATACCATGGGACAATTTTATTTCCAATTAGGAAACTGAAAAGAAGCTTGGAGGTGGAAAAAATTGAGTTAATATGTTTAATATATAGCCTTCAAATAAGGAGGTCACTGATAACAACTTTAACTTTCTATTTGAAGGAATTACATGGCTCAAGGTAAGAAGAAAAACCTAGAAACAGAGATCCCTTGTTATTTTGAAGCTATAATTGTAGTATAATCTAGAATCTTCTGGAAACATCATAAATTCTCTATAAATTCAAACCTTTATTAAGCTCAGATAAATCATAAAACAATTGAAATAATAAACTAATTGAACAATAAATCATTTAGTATCACCAGATTTTATAGCTTTACATACTTATGTAATGTTTCACAAAAAAATATCCATCTAGAAAATGTTTTTTTGGAAAAAAATCTGACAATAAACCTTTTCTTCTCCATTTTTATTTATCTGATTGACTCTATATAATGATCATGCCTTCAAAACCTTATACCACACTTTCTTAGAAACATTTTCCTAGTTTACTTACTTACAAATTCCCATATATTGGACATGTAAAGACCTGTAAAATTCAAGGGGAATTTTTTTCTTCTTAATTTTCTTTGAAATTTTACAAGAGCGCGGTTTCTGACGGCACCTGATTCCGAGGCCCGGAGTGCCTGGAATCAATTTTTGAAGTTTGGCTCGGGTACGTTCAGTGAACGAACGAGCGGGAATTTCTAACTTTTGATCCGGTGCTCAGAATTGAAATCCGAGGGCACCGATGAACTCGTAGCGTCGATATTCGCTTAAGAAGACCTTTTCCGAAGTTGCGTTTGCCTAGGAGGAGTTGTTTAATTTTCTGGATGAAATGAAGAGTAAAATAAAATTGTGATACAATATTTATTTTATATCTTTAAAGTGGTTAAAATCTTTTGTTGGAAGTTGGGTGGTTTAACCACCTAAGAGAGGATTAAGGTGAGGAGGGGCCCACCCGAGCCCCACCTTTTCAAATTTCCTAACTCCCCTCTCTCCCTCTTTAAAGCTTGATAACTTAACACTTAATTAATTACACAACTCATGTATAATTAATTAAGTGTTTTGTTTTTGAAATTTAAGTTTTTGAAATGCTTGGCTTAGTAAATAAAATAAGGAGGGACCTTATTTTATTTGGATTGTTGGGTGAGGTGTGGAAGAGCTTGGAGATAAGCTGAAGAAATCCTCCACCTTCTTCATCTCCTTCGTGGAAGAATGCGAAGAACGTCCGCCGCCCACGAAGAACACCGATGATGACATCTTGACTCGTCTTCTCCGATTGCTTCCTCCTCGACTTCTTCGTCTTCTAACCGACGTCAACGAAACGACGACCGCTTCCCACGACTACGTCAACGTGCGACTATCGAGGTAGGGGTTTACTTCAATATGATTATCACTTTCCATGTTTTCCCCTTCTAAATCTATTGTGGGATTGGGAAAAATGTTTGATGAGGATTGTAGGGAATTTTATTTAATTTACGTGTGAATCGTTTGAAATAAGGTTCAATTTTTAATTAATTAAAAATTGTGCCATTTGGGTGTTGGTTATTCCCGATTGTTAGCATCTAATGCGGAGGGCGCGGGCCGAACGAACACAGCCCGACAACCCTCCGTAATTTTTTTTTGGTGCGTGGATTTGACAGTGATGAGGAATCGAATCCGTAATGGGAAAATGAGGTATCCGTTCCGAAGATCTCAATCCGAGAAAATCGCCGGCGAAGACCGCAAGTGGAACGGACCACCGGAGTGCGTCCGGTGGTCCGCGGAAGACGGCGGCCGCGCGCCGATCCGGCGCGGCAGCGCCGGTGACCCGCGGCGGAGGCGCGCCGCCGAAGTAACCCACCGTGGCTAAGCCGCGGTGGTCAACAGGAGGCCGGCAAAGACGGCCGCGACGGTCCAAGGGCGGGACCCTTTAGGGTCCCGCGTTTCGTTTTTCGGCCGGCCAAACGGCCGGCTGTTTCCAGGAATTCCGGGGGATTAAACCCCCGGATGAAGGTGGAGCGGGCCCCCCACGTGGGGGGGGGGGGGGGCGTTGTTTTGCAAAGCACGGGGGGCTGCGCCCCCCCCGTTTCCTCGATCAGCGCTCGGCCAACCGGCCGAGCTGAGCGGCCGGGACGCGCCGGACCGCCGCCGGCCGGGCTGGGTCGGACCCGGTTTGGGTCGACCCGGTTCGGGCCGACCCAAGGGGCGGGGGGGGGGGGGGGGGGTCGGACCGGGTCGGCCCTGACCCGGACCCCCCGTTTTCGTGTCATCTTCGGTCTTTTGGCCATAACTTGAGCTACGGACCTCCGATCGACGAGCCGTCAGCGGCAATGCGATCCTTGGATCGAGACGGGCGTTTCGGTATATCGCACTCAATGTTTTGGAATACTTTGAGTTTGGCCGGTTTGGTTCGTACACGAAACCAACCGGGCCCTCGGAGCGGAAACGCTCATATCTTGAGCTACGGACATCCGATTGACGTGCCGTCAGCTTTGTTGTGTTCCTCTTAGTGAGACGGATCTTTTGGCATACTCTGCCCGAGGTTTGGACGCAGGTGAAGTATGGTCGGGTTGGTTTTGCCTTAAAAACCAACCTGGCCCCTGGGACGAAAAATCCAATAACTCTCAGACTGGGCGTCCGATCGACGCGCCGTCTGTTGCATTGAGATCCCTATGATGAGACGGTCTTTTGAGATTCTTCTTCGTGGGAATTTGATATACTTGGAGTAACGACCAGTAGCTCATGGAGCGGACCCTCCCGGAGACGAGCGTGCGGAGTACGGAGACCGGGTAGCTGACTGAGACCCGACGACTGCTGATCGGACGACCCGGTGTGTCACAGGGGTGCGCTTGGTTGTAGAGGAAGACCCACGACAGAGGTGCTATTGGTTTTAGCGGCACATGGGAGCGCTTGGTTGTAGCGGAAGACCCACGACAGAGGTGCGCTTGGTTGTAGCGGCACATGGGAGCGCTTGGTTGTAGCGGCAGACCCACGACAGAGGTGCGCTTGGTTGTAGCGGCACATGGGAGCGCTTGGTTGTAGCGGCAGACCCACGACAGAGGTGCGCTTGGTTGTAGCGGCACATGGGAGCGCTTGGTTGTAGCGGCAGACCCACGATAGAGGTGCGCTTGGTTGTAGCGGCACATGGGAGCGCTTGGTTGTAGCGGTAGACCCACGACAGAGGTGCGCTTGGTTGTAGCGGCACATGGGAGCGCTTGGTTGTAGCGGCAGACCCATGACAGAGGTGCGCTTGGTTTTAGCGGCACATGGGAGCGCTTGGTTGTAGCGGCAGACCCACGTCAGAGGTGCGCTTGGTTGTAGCGGCACATGGGAGCGCTTGGTTGTAGCAGCTGGCCCGCGGTACTCGTCAGGAGGAGCACCTCAGCAGTCTTAGGTTAGTGAGAAGTACCTCAGAGTTGTGACAGGACCACTGTACACTCCAGAGATGGAGCTCTTCAACAGTTCGGTTTCGATAATGAAAATCCTGGTTTGAGCTGACACTTTTGACCTTGTGTTTACCTCATGATTGAGATGGGTCACTTGATAACTTAGGTATATTTATGGGCATATACCTGGGTAGTAGTTATCTGTTGATTTCACAATCCTTGTGTTTCCTCATGATTGAGATGGGTTACTTGATAACTTAGGTATATGTATGGGCATATACCTAAGTAGAGGTTATCTGTTGAGATATTCTATGTGGTTATCCTTGTTGGTTTTAGTGAGACCTTGAGGGTCTCGGGGTCCCTACTGAGTATCGTTATACTCACCCCTGCACGGGCTATGCCCGCACCTCGTTGTGTTGGTTGCAGACGACAGACAGTACTGATAGAGGCCGAGTGTTCAAGGACTGGACGGTACCTGGAGGTGGACTATACGACGAGACGGTACCCAGAGGTGGACGTGACGACAAGGCGGTACCCGGAGGTGGACACTGGGCGGGACATACTCGGAGCAGACGGCGGGACCCGAGGAGCAGAGGAGCTGTCTGTACCCACCCTTCAGGTGGGATTTCCAGTGGACAGCTCGGCGTAGCAGCTTTACTTTTCATTCGTTGTTTTCCCTTTCGAGTTGTACTTTACAGTTGGGCTTGTATTTACGGCCCCCTTTTTACTTTCCGCACTTACTGTTGTACTCAGTTTTTACTTAGTGTTTACTTCTTCGCTTGTACTCTGTGTGATTGTTTACTTTACAAAGGCAATGCCTTCCATTTTTACCGGGATTTACGCCTTGGTGCTAGTCGCCAGCCCCTGGCCTATGGAAGGCGGGCTTGGGGTAGTCACGGCACGGGCCCCGAGGACGGGTCGTGACAAATCGGTATCAGAGGAGTTCGGTTCTACCGCGAACTCTGATCTTTTCTATGTGAAGCAATAATGTTTAGCGTATTGAGTGTGGTTATCAGTCCAGGGAGTCCAGTGTTGGTGCGGCGGCCGACGTATCCGTACACCAGGACCATGACTTCTGATTTCCGACTTAATGCACGAAAACATTGATTGCGTGTGTGTTTCAAGTTTTCTTTGTGATTACTTATATCAGCTCACCAGGTATACTGTTCTAACCGTGGCGCACCTGTTTCCTTTTCAGGATGGCCCCACGACGGCAGCCAGCTAGGGTTCTGAGAGTCGAGTGTGACGACAGCCCACCGAGCGACGAGGCCTCGGTGCTGGGCCCTTTGTCAGTAGTGGCACCGGCGGTAGCACTACCTGCCGAGCCCCCGATGCTTCCAGCGCCAGCCGCTGACGATGCACGTCGCCTAAGCGCACTGCATGAGTTTCAGCGCCAGCGACCGCCCAGGTTTTACGGGGAGACGGATCCCCAGGCAGCCGAGGACTGGCTGGAGGCAGTAGTACGTGTGTTTAGGCTAGTGAGGACACCAGCAGACCTCATGGTGATCCTCACTGCGAGCCTACTACACACAACAGCAGGACGATGTTGGAGCTTGATGCTCCAGGTGCACGATGATGAATCTCTACTTTGGACGGACTTTGAGAGCCTCTTTCGCTCGGAGTTCGTCCCAGCCACCCTTCGTGCGGTGCGTATCCAGGAGCTTCTTCAGCTGCGGCATGGCAGCATGACGGTCGCTCAGTACTCGGCGAGATTTACTGATCTCTCGCGCTACTCGACCGACATGGTACGAGACCCATTCTTCCGGGCCCGGACCTTCGAGCAGGGTTTGAGACACGAGATCAGGGCATCGCTGATCTCCCTCAGCATACCGACTCAGACAGGAGTACTGGAGCGGGCCCTTCTGATCGAGAGTTTCCTTGCTGAGTCTACACCAGCACAGCGACCCACCGCAGGGCGGCACGTGGCAGAGTCATCTGCAGCAGGCAGTCCGACGGATGACTCAGGGGTCCAGACAGACCAGACGACCTCAGGACACTGGCTCAGCAGTGCGGGGGCACACAGCGCGGAGGCAGTCTTTCGAGTGGAAGATAGTGCTATGCATGCGGCGGGCAAGGCCGCATGGCTCGTGACTGCCCGACCCGCCATGCAGAGGAGTAGCAGATGGTTGAGGAACCACCAGAGGCAGAGGGCAGAGGTTCGACTGTGGCGGTCCGCAAGGAGTAGGCGGCCATGACAGGGGAGATGGCCGTGCAGCTGGAGGTGGACGACACTTCGGGGTGTTGCCACCACCACCACCAGGAGGTCCACCCCGACCGTAGGGGACAGGAGGACATGGGAGAGATCAGCTTCAGGCAGTTGAGGCCTACGATCATGGGGCTCCGGGAGCAGATGGACAGGAGCGGGACTAGCTCCAGACCTGGAGACTTTTGTTCATGTTGCTTCTAGTTTTGTTGATGTATGTTTGTAGATGCTTTGTGTCTTTGTACTTGAGATGCAGTAATAAAAGACACCTTTTCTTGTGGCATTTTCTTCCCTGTCCTCTCTTGTGTTGTTTCTAAGAGGTTCTGGATTATACCGTTGACTTGACCCTCACTTGAGAAGTACCTACTGGAGGAGACCCAGTTACCACACACTGATGCCGACAGTGTGACTAAACCCTTGGAGGCGAGAGTAATGGTTGGATCTCTTTGTAGTAGCGTCGAGGCCTTACGACGTCATCCTTGGTATGGGTTAGTATCATCCATGTCGGGATTGACAGTATTAGGCGAAGAACGTGGTTCATCTAGGGAATGAGACCAGATTTCTCTTATCGGCAAAGAAGAAATCATAGCAGCTCTTGTGGGACCAGAGGTGGTCTAGGCCACGACAGAGAAGGTCCAGGTCATCCAGGAGCGGATGAGGATAGATCAGAGCCGGTAAAAGTCATACGCTGACAGGAGGTGGAGGCCACTTGAGTTCGAGGATGGCGACCACGTCTTCTTGCGGGTCTCAACTCGACGTGGTATACGGAGATTTGGCCGTGGCGGAAAGTTATCTCCGCGCTTCATCGGACCCTTCCAGGTCCTCAGCAGGATTGGCGAGGTGGCTTATCGCCTGGCTCTACCACCTCATTTGCACCGGGTTCACGAAGTCTTCCACGTTTTTCAGCTGAGGAGATACGTGCATGACCCGACGCACATCATTGACCATAAGGAGCTTGATGTTGACGATTGGGGCGACTTTTACGGAGGTCCTGGTGGAGATAGAGGATCGACAGGGGCGGGTCCTACGTGGGCGATCGATTCCTCTTGTGCGCATCAGATGGCAGCACGGGAACCTCCAGGAGAGCACATGGGAGCGGGAGGCTCAGATGCATGCTCAGTACCCTCTTTTGTTTCCCTAGTTTTTGATGTATCTTTACGGGGACGTAAAGCCCTGAGGTGGGAGTAATGTAAAGACCTGTAAAATTCAAGGAATTTTTTTTTCTTAATTTTCTTTGGAATTTTACAAGAGCGCGGTTTCTGACGGCACCAGATTCCGAGGCCCGGAGTGCCCGGAATCAATTTCCGAAGTTTGGCTCAGGTACGTTCAGTGAACGAACGAGCGGGAATTTCTAACTTTTGATCCGGTGCTCAGAATTGAAATCTGAGGACACCGATGAACTCGCAGCGCCGATATTCGCTTAAGAAGACCTTTTCCGAAGTTGCGTTTTCCTAGGAGGAGTTGTTTAATTTTCTGGATGAAATGAAGAGTAAAAATAAAATTGTGATACAATATTTATTTTATATCTTTAAGTGGTTAAAATATTTTGTTGGAAGTTGGGTGTTTTAACCACCTAAGAGAGGATTAAGGTGAGGAGGGGCCCACCCGAGCCTCACCTTTTCAAATTTTCTAACTCCCCTCTCTCCCTCTTTAAAGCTTGATAACTTAACACTTAATTAATTACACAACTCATGTATAATTAATTAAGTGTTTTGTTTTTGAAATTTAAGTTTTTGAAATGCTTGGCTTAGTAAATAAAATAAGGAGGGACCTTATTTTATTTGGATTGTTGGGTGAGGTGTGGAAGAGCTTGGAGAGAAGCTGAAGAAATCCTCCACCTTCTTCATCTCCTTCGTGGAAGAACGCGAAGAACGTCCGCCGCCCACGAAGAACACCGACGATGACATCTTGACTCGTCTTCTTCCGATTGCTTCCTCCTCGACTTCTTCGTCTTCTAACCGACGTCAACGAAACGATGACCGCTTCCCACGACTACGTCAACGTGCGACTATCGAGGTAGGGGTTTACTTCAATATGATTATCACTTTCCATGTTTTCCCCTTCTAAATCTATTGTGGGATTGGGAAAATTGTTTGATGAGGATTGTAGGGAATTTTATTTAATTTACGTGTGAATCGTTTGAAATAAGGTTCAATTTTTAATTAATTAAAAATTGTGCCATTTGGGTGTTGGTTATTCCCGATTGTTAGCATCTAATGCGGAGGGCGCGGGCCGAACGAACACGGCCCGACAACCCTCCGTAATTTTGTTTTTGGTGCGTGGATTTGACAGTGATGAGGAATCGAATCCGTAATGGGAAAATGAGGTATCCGTTCCGAAGATCTCGATCCGAGAAAATCGCCGGCGAAGACCGCAAGTGGAACGGACCACCGGAGTGCGTCCGGTGGTCCGCGGAAGACGGCGGCCGCGCGCCGCTCTGGCGCGGCGGCGCCGGTGACCCGCGGCGGAGGCGCGCCGCCAGAGTAACCCACCGCGGGTAAGCCGCGGTGGTCAACAGGCGGCCGGCAAAGCCGGCCGCGACGGTCCAAGGGCGGGACCCTTTAGGGTCCCGTGTTTCATTTTTCGGCCGGCCAAACGGCCGTCCGTTTCCAGGAATTCCGGGGGATTAAACCCCCGGATGAAGGCGGAGCAGGCCCCCCACGTGGGGGGGCGCGTTGTTTTGCAAAGCACGGGGGGCTGCCCCCCCCCATTTCCTCGACTAGCGCTCGGCCAACCGGCCGAGCTGAGCGGCCGGGCCGCGCCGGACCGCCGCCGGCCGGGCCGGGTCGGACCGCCGCCGGCCGGGCCGGGTCGGACCCGGGTCGGGTCGACCCGGTTCGGGCCGACCCAGGGGGGGGTCGGGCCGGGTCGGCCCGGACCCGGACCCCCCGTTTTCGTGTCATCTTCGGTCTTTTGGCCATAACTTGATCTACGGACCTCCGATCGACGAGCCGTCAGTGGAAATGCGATATTTGGATCGAGACGGTCGTTTCGGTATATCACACTCAATGTTTCGGAATACTTTGTGTTCGGCCGGGTTGGTTCGTACACGAAACCAACCGGGCCCTCGGAGCGGAAATGCTCATATCTTGAGCTACAGACATCCGATTGACGTGTCGTCAGCTTTGTTGTGTTCCTCTTAGTGAGACTGATATTTTGGCATACTCCGCCCGAGGTTTGGACGCAGGTGGAGTACGGTCGGGTTGGTTTTGCCTTAAAAACCAACCGGGCCCCTGGGACGAAAAAGCCAATAACTCTCAGACCGGGCGTCCGATCGACGCGCTGTCTGTTGCGTTGAGATCCCTATGATGAGACGGTCCTTTGAGATTCTTCTTCGTGGGACTTTGAGATACTTGGAGTAACGACCAGTAGCTCGTGGAGCGGACCCTCCCGGAGACGAGCGTGCGGAGTACGGAGACCGGGTAGCTGACTGAGACCCGACGACTGCTGATCGGACGACCCGGTGTGTCACAGGGGTGCGCTTGGTTGTAGCGGCAGACCCACGACAGAGGTGCGCTTGGTTGTAGCGGCACATGGGAGCGCTTGGTTGTAGCGGCAGACGCACGACAGAGGTGCGCTTGGTTTTAGCGGCACATGGAAGCGCTTGGTTGTAGCGGCAGACCCATGACAGAGGTGCGCTTGGTTGTAGCGGCACATGGGAGCGCTTGGTTGTAGCGGCAGACCCACGACAGAGGTGCGCTTGGTTGTAGCGGCACATGGGAGCGCTTGGTTGTAGCGGCAGACCCACGACAGAGGTGTGCTTGGTTGTAGCGGCACATGAGAGCGCTTGGTTGTAGCGGCAGACCCACGACAGAGGTGCGCTTGGTTGTAGCGGCACATGGGAGCGCTTGGTTGTAGCGGCAGACCCATGACAGAGGTGCGCTTGGTTGTTGAGGCACATGGGAGCACTTGGTTGTAGCGGCAGACCCACGACAGAGGTGCGCTTGGTTGTAGCGGCACATGGGAGCGCTTGGTTGTAGCGGCAGACCCACGTCAGAGGTGTGCTTAGTTGTAGCGGCACATGGGAGTGCTTGGTTGTAGCAGCTGGCCCGCGGTACTCGTCAGGAGGAGCACCACAGCAGTCTTAGGTTAGTGAGCAGTACCTCGGAGTTGTGACAGGACCACTGTACACTCCAGAGACGGAGCTCTTCAACAGTTCGGTTTTGATAATGAAAATCCTGGTTTGAGCTGAGACTTTTGACCTTGTGTTTACCTCATGATTGAGATGGGTCACTTGATAACTTAGGTATATGTATGGGCATATACCTGGGTAGTAGTTATCCGTTGATTTCACAATCCTTGTGTTTCCTCATGATTGAGATGGGTTACTTGATAACTTAGGTATATGTATGGGAATATACCTAAGTAGAGGTTATCTGTTGAGATCTTCTATGTGGTTATCCTTGTTGGTTTTAGTGAGACCTTGAGGGTCTCGGGGTCCCTACTGAGTATCGTTATACTCACCCCTGCACAGGCTATGCCCGCACCTCGTTGTGTTGGTTGTAGACGACGGACAATACTGATAGAGGCCGAGTGTTCGAGGACTGGACGGTACCTGGAGGTGGACTATACGATGAGACGGTACCCAGAGGTGGACGTGACGACAAGGCGGTAACCGGAGGTGGACCACTGGGCGGGACATACTCGGAGCGGACGGCGGGACCCGAGGAGCAGAGGAGCTGTCTGTACCCACCCTTCAGGTGGGATTTCCAGTGGACAGCTCGGCGTAGCAGCTTTACTTTTCAGTCGTTGTTTTCCCTTTCGAGTTGTACTTTACAGTTGGGATTGTATTTCCGGCCCCCTTTTTACTTGCCGCACTTACTGTTGTACTCAGTTTTTACTTAGTGTTTACTTCTTCCTCTTGTACTCTGTGTTATTGTTTACTTTACAAAGGCAATGCCTTCCCTTTTTACCGGGATTTACGCCTTGGTGCTAGTCGTCAGCCCCTGGCCTATGGAAGGCGGGCTTGGGGTAGTCACGGCACGGGCCCCGAGGACGGGTCGTGACAGGACATTATCCATATGTATCATTGTCTGATGGACTTCCTTCAGTGGCTCACATCATAACTTCACAAACTCAAACTTTATATTTTTTTTAAAAAAATGTGAATAGAAAAATCATACATTTTTTCTATTTGTGAACTTCATATTTCATTATCCATTTTTCTTGACCCTATTGATAATGAACTATATCTTCCTTTGTTTCTCTTGACATACTGAATATGGTTGATTGTATTTTTTAAACTTCTAAATACTTCGTACACATACAAATTTAATTTTTTTGTGTCCTAGTCTACCCATTAGAAACTTCACCATTATTTATTTCATTTAGATCAACATTTTCCCACCATTTTACTTTTTCCTTCTTGTTCTTTGAAAAATGAAAACATGTTTTATTTTTTTACTTCTCACAAAAAAAATTCTCCATATTGTGTTTATTTATATTTTATCTGTAAAAAAAAATAAATGCATAAAAATTAAATTATTTCAACTCTATGTCTAGTATACTTTTTTTGGTAATCTGTGTTTAGTTTCATGTATTTACTAACAACATTATCCATTTCTCCCTTGGGACTTCATACCACTGTATCTCTATCTATTCTAATCTATCGAAAAAAGTGTATCTGATGATCTTTATTTGGTATGTATAGTGAGTTAAGGAAGAACTTATCTTTTACAAACTCAGAAACATGTAATTCTATAATTTCTTATAAAAACTTCATCTAATGGGTTTGTCTAGTAGAGTTCATCTTGTGTAAAAAGTATTTCCAATAGTAACTTTTTTTTGAACATTATACAACATTTATATTTGATGAAACTTATTCAAACTTTTCTCGAATGATTTTTTGGAACCATGACTTTGGTTCAACCAATGAAAATGTACAAACTTCATAAAATTTTCTTTCTCTAACTTTCTTACTAAAACATCATTCAGTAACTTCCATTTTTTCATCTGGAATTTTTTTACAGAACTCAACTACACTTCTATTCTATTCAAAAAACTTCATCTTATATCATGAATTATTCAGGATTTGGGAAACATTAATTGAATAATAAATCTTCATTGGACTTAGTTATAAATTACATTAACATGGTTGAGAAAACATTCCATCTTTCTGACTTTATATGTAACTCCATAACCAAAATATTTAACAAACTATTAGAAGATTTATTTCACCTATTAAAAACACTTAACAAAATTAATTTATCAATATATATAAAAAATAAAAAAACATCAAAAGGGATCTTTAAAAATCCTATGAAAGATTCTATATGACAAGAAAAATAGGGATGGTGACACCAAAGAACACCAATAAGGTATGAAAATAAAATATATCCATATATGGATTGAAGTAAACATTGATATTATAGAATATTCATTTAATGAATCCCAAATATAGTTTGGATTTATCAAAGAACAAAAATATTTCATGTGTTTGTAAGCGGTTAGTGGGAGCACTATAGTTTTCAAATTCAAATATGTGAATAACATAAGGAAAACATTGGTTTAGTCTAACAATGTGTTATAACTAAGGAAAATTTATTTCTCCAAGAATGAAATAAAGTAGTAAACCTTGATATTGGGAACATGGTATATATGTTGGAACCATGATCTTCTATGCATGAATTGGAGTATAGATTGTTTTTGTTGACAATCCTTAGTGGAAGTTCAGAATAAGTTCCAGTAAAGTGATCATACAGTTCAAGAAGATAACAGTATTGAAGGTAGCTCCATTTCCCAGTGTTTGCCAAATTTATGGGCCTAAAAATCGACAAATGGAGAAAAGTGTTTTTGGTAAAGAGACTTGTGCGCCGTGTACTTGAAGGAGAAGGAATTTTCAAACCAAGAGTTTTTATAGATCAGGACGTGGAAAAATGGAAAAGGGATAAGGGTTGCGAAAGTATTGGTTGGGTCGCGCAATTGAGTTACGCGACATAGGCTAAGAGAGATAAGTTGTATGCTGGAACATGCGCACTGAGAGGATACTTGCACGCAACCGCGCAGGGGGTCATGTTTTCCTATAAATAAAGGACCACCCCTTCTCATTTGAAATGAAGTTCAAGACATAGAAATTTTTTGAGCTCTCGTCATGCAAGTGGTTGAGTCGCGTAAGTGGTAGTTGGTTTGCCCAAGTAGAGGCTACGCGCCGGTTGTGGGCTACGCGACCAAGGCGGTTTGGATGTTAAAGGTGCAACATCGTGCAAGTTTGGAGTTGAAATAGGAAGTGTTGCGCAAGTGGGTTGGTTTCACCTACGCGCCAATTTTGTATCGTGCTAGTGACCTGCGCGCCATTCTTGAAACGTACACAGCGGTCTTGGAGAAGTGCACCAAGAGAGGTTAGAGTACACTGGTATTTTTTAAGCTGCGCGAAAGCTGGAAGATTGCCCAATATTGTCGGTTCAAAGTGATATTTGTCTACGAGTGAAAGTTGGAATTCACCAGAGCATCTACACACAAAAGAGGATGAATTCTCTTGCAATGATGAAGATACCTTCACGTCTATAAACTGAGTGGGAATTCACCAAAGGATGTGAGCCAGGGGGAGTCAACGGGAGTGACCCGAGGGATGCAATGAGCTATCCATAAACAATTGTAAAGGTAGTGAGACTGGGATAGAGTGACTATTCCCGAACCATTGTAATTCACATCTAGTGATGTTTAGTGGAATTACGTACGACTGAAAACCTTTCGGCGTATGCTCCTTGGACGTAGCCCTTAGTGTTGAACCATGTAAAAAGTGTTGTGTATTATCTGTGCATGTGAATGTTTTCTTTCTGATCATATTCATCATACAGGTTCAACATGTTCTTACCAACGTGGGAACAAGATCCATCACATTAAAATAAAAAGTGTTCACCCCGATTCACCCCTCCCCTCTTAGGCTATCTCGGGTTCCTACAAGTGGTATCAGAGCAAGGTTGATGGTGTTGAATCTGTCCTTTATCGTCATGGAGAATACAGTAAATGTTAGGGGAGTCCCTCACTTTGATGGAAGTAATTTCCAGATCTGGAAGAACAGAATGAGATATCATCTAAGATCTTTTGTAATGGATGTTCTATTTTCTACTATGTAAGGAATACAAGTCACTGATCCAACAAGCCTGGCTATGACTGACAAAGACATGAAAATTCTTGATGCAGATGCTAAAGCACAAAATTCACTCACTTCAGCCCTTTTTGATCAGATCTACCTAAAGGTGATGAATTTCACCTCAGCAAAATCCATGTGTGAAAAACTCGAGAATATTTATGAATGAGATATCAAAGTGACAGAGGTGAAATTACAAGTGTTGCACAATAGGTTCGATGATTTGAATATGCATCATGATGAGAATGCAGACTCCTTATTTAATCATATAAATGAAGTAGTTCAAGCAATTCGGGGCCTAGGAGAAGAAATCAAAGATGTTTACATTGTGAAGAAAATACTGAGAAGACTTCCACCCCTGTAAAATGCAATGGTATCAGCCTTTGAGGAAAGAGATCTTTCAAATCTTTCTCTGGATGTCCTCCTAAGCAGCTTGGTAGCATATGAAATGAGAATCAAACCATAAGATTCTATGACATGTGTGAGCAAGGAAATGGAATTTAAGGCCATGGAAAACTAAAAATTTCAAAATATAATAGTGGTGAAGATGAAGAAGAAAAAGATATTCTTTCTCTCATTGAAAAGAAGTTCCAGAAGGGAAAAGGGAAATTTAAAGGGAAGTTACCTCTAGCATGTTTTCATTGCAGAAAAGTTGGTCACATTATATCTCAGTTCCTACGAAAGATCAATGATGAAGATAGTGAAGATGATAGATTAGAGAAGCCTCAGATAAGGTTTTTCAAAAAGGGATACTTCAAATCTGAAAAGAAAATGAAAAGGGAGAGTTTTGTCTATGAAGAGGAAGAATATGATAATGAATTCTGTGATGAAGAAGACCAAAATTCAAAACTGGGAACCATGCATCCATGATGGCCACTGTTGAAAAGTCAGAAGATACTGGTGTAGAAAAACAGTTGAAAACTTGTGCAGATCCCGAGATGTAATGTAAGGATGTTGTTAGTAAGCTTAAGACTAAATGTAAGAGTTGCAATAAGTGGGAATCAATTGTAGCAGAATCAGCTGAATATGTTGATCAACTTGAAGCTGAAATTGAATTACTGGAAGAATTTGTGATGGTATAGTCTAAAATAATTGAAATCAATGATGATGTAGTGGATCTGAAGCTGAGAATTAAAGGGAAGGCAAAGGTCATCAATGACCTCACCTCTTGACTAGAAGAAAAATTCAAGACTGTTGAGGGTCTTGAGGAGGAAGTTGTTACTCTTAGGAGCAAACCTGAGACTAAATCAATTCCAAAAGAATAAAGGAAGAAAATACATTTTGGAAGATTCTCAGATGCAGAATTACTGGCAATATCCAAGTGTGGTTCAGATGGGGTTGGACAAATCATGAGTGATCAAAGACCCGCTTGCATGGGAAAGAGTTGAATTGGCTGTGAAGCTGAGATATCAACTACTAGAAGTGAAAATATCTAAAAGAAAGATAAGTTAAAAGTTTAACATGTTGATATGTTGCCTAAAGTGATGAAAAATGAACCCTCAATCCAAACGAAGTAGAGAACTGGAAATTGTCCTCAAACATTCAGAAATGACAGCCAGTCTAACTATTCTCCCAATGAAGAAGGTATGAGGATAAATTCAAGTGAGAAGACGTTTCCTCTCATGAAGTGTCAGTTCTGTGGATATCTGGTCCATACCCTGTCTTATTGCAAAGAGGCAAGAAGCTATCTGAATGGAGAAGATGTAGGTGTTCAAAAAAGGAGAATAAATTCATATCCTAATTCTTATGAAGAAACAATTTATATGGATACTATTTTCGTTGTTCTAACTTTGGTCATAAGGCTTCTAATTGCAGGCAGAGAAGGGACACGGGCACCTCATACCAAAGTTCAAGACAATTCAAGTCTCATCCGCAAGACAGTGTTGCTCTTTCAAATAGGTTTTCTCCTCTCAAAGAAGATTTCAAATATAAAGAACCTTTGTACGTGGAAGAGATAACTGAAAGGCCATCAGTACTCTATACTCAATCCAACGTCTCATGGAAGTAAAGGAATAAGATTGAGAAATCCAACCTTGAAAAGGTGTCCCTCAAAGCTACAAAGAACAACAGTACCTAGATTTTGTATAGTGGTTGTTCATCTCATATGATAGGTAATACCGGCCTATTAACAGATATCAAAAGTAAGGTTGATGGTACAGTATGATTTGGTAATGATGGAGCTCTGAAAATCAAAGGGAGTGGAAGTACTGAATTATCTAATGGAGAACTAAAGAAGATTGAAGTCCTTTATGTAGATGGCCTACGTCATAATCTACTCAATGTGAGTCAACTATGTGTCTCAGGACTTATAGTTACATTTAATAAGAAAGGCTGTAATATCAAGGGAAAGATAGTAAATTCAATTATGAAGGGATGTAGACCAGAAGGCAACTTTTATCAGGTTGATAGTGAAGAAAATGTCTGTTACATGACTGTTGAAAAAGAAAACAAATTGTGGCATCGGAGACTGGGGCACATCAATCAACAAGACATAGAGAAAATTTCAAAATTGAGGATTTTCATAGACATTCCCAACCTGAAGCATGAGCGTTAAAATTCTTGTGATGCTTGCATTCGTGGGATGCTGGTTTGCAGTTCATATCGTCCAAAGAAGAAAATGGCATCTCCCCTTCTTGATCTGATTCATACAGATGTTTGTGGGCCGATAAATGTTGCTGGAACTCTATTAGAAAGGTACATTGTCCTTTTAATAGATGATTACAGTAGAATGGCATGTGTGATGTTCATTCATAGGAAACGAAAAGTCCTTGACTACAAGAAAACATATCGGAGAATGGCCAAGAATGATACAGGATGAACAATCAAAGTGTTGTGATCTGAAAATGGAGGAGAATACACATCCATTGAATTTGAAAATTATCTGGAGAAGCATGGGATACAACATGAGGTACTTGTTGTGATAACTCCACAACAAAATGGATTTTTTGAACGTAGGAATCGACAGGTGAACAACATGGCACGAACTATGCTGATTGAGAGTCGTATTCCACGACATTATTGGAAAGAGGTTGTTCAAGCTGTAGTGTATATTCAGAATCAAACAAGACTTTATATGGGTGATTCGAAGACACCATATGAATTTTGTCATGGAAGGAATCCCTCTTTAAAATACTTACATGTCTTTGGAAGTAAATTCTTCATCCGGAACAAAGAAGGAAATTGAGGGAAGAATGGCGACAATGCAGATGAAGGAATTTTCCTTGGTTACTCAATGAATAGCAAAGACTAAAAATTTTTCAACAAGAATTTAGGATGGATTGTGGAAAGCAGTGATGTTAAGATAATTGAAGATAAAAACAAAAATGCTTCAACGATGTCATATGCTGATGTAATAAAAAGTGAGAAAGAAAGCAAACGTGGAGAAAATAAAAATACAGAAATAGATGATGTTGTACAAAACACTCACCAGTCACATCATGATGTTGACTCAAAAGAAGAAACTGTGGATGAAGAGAATGCAACTGAACCTCAAAGGAGAAATCAAAGAGCCGTGATTGATCCATCCTACATAATTGGGGATAGGAGTGCACCCACTCAAACAAGAAGGATGAGGAATAACATGCAATCTTTATTTCTTTCAGTTGTGGAGCCATCCACATTCGAAGAAGCTGCTAATGATGAATCTTGGGTGAAATCCATGAATGAAGAATAAGATCAGATTGACAAGAATCAGGCATGGGATCTTGTCTAGCGACCTGATGGTCAAAATGTTATTGGTACCAAATGGATCTTCAAAAATAAGTTTGATGAGCATGGAAGTGTCATAAAAAACAAGGCATGACTGGTATGTAAAGTATACTCCCAGATTGAAGGAATTGATGTTGAATAAACCTTTTCTCTAGTGTATAGACTGGAGTAAATCAGAATTTTCCTTGCCATGGAACTCTAAAGAGGATATAAATTATATCAAATGGATGTCAAGACAATATTCTTGAATGGTGTACTCGAAGAATAAGTCTACATCGAACAACTAGTGGTTTTTGTTTTAGGTACTGATGAAACAAAGGTCTGCAAACTGAAGAAAGCTCTATATGGTTTGAAACAGGCACTACGGTCGTGGTACTCGTGGATGGATTCATATCACAAGAAGCTGGAATTCAAAAGAGGATTAGATCACAATCTCTATGTGAAGAATTCTCCAAAAGATCAATTCATTGTTCTAGTCTACGTTGATGATATCATATTTGGTGGAAGTAGGCAGAAATCAGTGGACGAATTTTCCAATCACATGAAATTAGAATATGAAATGTCTATAATTGGGGAGATCACAAATTTCATGGGGCTACATGTGATTCAAAAGAAGGTATACACTTTCATTTCTTAGGAAAAGTATGCAAGAGAGCTGCTGAAGAAGTTTAATATGCAAGACTCCAAACCAATGTCAAATCTGATTGCAGTTGGAACTAAACTTGGAAAGCATGAGGATGGGGCCTCTGTTGATCCCACCATGTAAAGGAGGATCATTGGGAGCCTACTATACCTGACAGAGACACGGCCAGATATTTTCATTGCCACATGTCTTGTGGCCCGTTTTCATAGTAATACAAAGGATGAACATATGGCGGCAGTAAAAAGAATCATGAGATACATTCAAGGTAAACATAACTTTGGGTTATATTTTGCTGTAGGCAGGAACAGTGAATTATCAGCGTCTTCTGATACTGACTGGGCTGGTGATGTAGTAGACAGAAATTCCCCCAGTGGTGGAGCCTTCTATATTGGGCATAAATGTGTTGGATGGTTGAGCAAGAAACAAGAAAGTACTTCTCTTACTACTGCTGAAGCTGAGTATATATACTCTACAAAGGCATGCACTCAACTGCTATGGATGAAGCACCAATTAACAGATAATGGTGATGAGGTAAAGCAACCAATGGTGATTTACTGTGATGACAAGAGTGCAATTGATCTTACGAAGAATCATGTTCAACATTCTCGTACAAAACATATTGAAATCAGGTATCACTTTATCAAAGAAAAATTTGAACAAGGGGTGATTAGAAAAAATCATGTGGGAACTGATGAGCAAGTGGATGATATCCTGACCAAGCCACTGTCATCAGCGGTGTTTGAGAAGCATCGGTTGAACCTCAGTGTTCATCCACCTCCCAGTGCAAAAGGAGGCTTCACAATACCCCCTCTCCCCAATTATTATAACTTTTTTTTATTTGTTTAGGGATTTGATGCAGGTTTTTGGGAGATATACTATCCAGGGGGAGTGTGGTTTGAGCTGAACAATGAACAAATTAATGTTCTTTGGGTTTATTGTCAAAGGGGGAGAAAGGAATAAATTCGAGCATGTTCTGGCATGTAATGATCCTGTGACACGATGCGAATTTAATTTCAGTGATAGGACGACAAAGGATTAGAAGGAATATGTCGGTCATGAAATGCTTCTTGGGTGTCATTGAGAATTCGAAAACAATGGAACCCAATTCCAGCTTCCTCTCTTGTTTTCTACAATGAGCATTGCTCACGTAGACATAGAGGGTTGTCTTCTATTCATGAATTGGTGTATAGTTTGTGTTTGTTGACAATCCTCAGTGGAAGTTAAGAATAAGTACCAGAAAAGTGATCATATAGTTCAAGCAGATAACATTATTGAAGGTGGCACTGTTTCCAAGTGTTTGCCACATTTTTGGGCCTGAAAATCGTCAAATGGAGAAAAGTTTTTTTTTGGAAAAGAGACTTTCGCACCGTGTACTGGAAGGAGAGGGAACTTGTGCACCAAGATTTTATCAAGATCAGAACATGGAAAGATGGCAAAGGGATAAGGGTCGTGCAAGTATTAGTTGGGTCACACAAGTGAGTTGCGTGATAGAGGCTAGGGGAGATGAGCTGCACATCGGAACCAGCAAGCCGAGAGGATACTTGCACGCCACCGCACAGGGGGTCCAGTTTTCCTATAAATAGAGGACCACCCCTTCTCATTTGGAATGAAGTTCAAGACTTAGAGATTTTTCGAGCTCTCTTCGAGCAACTGGTTAAGTCGCACAAGTGGTAGTTGGGTCGTGCAAGTAGCGGCTACGGGCCGGTTGTGAGCTGCGTGACCAAGGCGGTTTGGGAGTTAAAGGCACAACATCATGCAAGTTTGGAGTTGAAAGAGGCAGTGTTGCACAAGTGGGTTGGTTTTACCTGCGCACCTATTTTGTACCGCGCAAGTGACCTATGCTTCATTCTTGAAACTTGCACGCCAGTCTTGGAGAAGCGCACCAGGCGAGGTTTGAGTACGACAGTCTTTTTGGAGCTGCACGAAAGCTGGAAGATTGCCCGATATCTTCGGTGCAAAGTGATATTAGTCTACGAGTGAAAGTTGGACTTCAACAGAGCATCTACACACAACAGAGGATACATTCTCTTGAAATGATGAAGAGACCTTCACGTCTATAAACTGAGTGGGACATCAGAAAAGGATGTGAGCCAGGGGAGTCAATGGGAGTGACCTGAGGGACGCAGTGAGCTATACCTAAATAATTGTAAAGGTAGTGATCCTGGGACAGAGTGACTGTTTCCAAACCTTTTTAATCCACATCTAGTGAAGTTTAGTGTAATTAGGTACGACCGAAAACCTGTCGGTGTATGCTCCTTGGACGTAGCCCTTAGTGGTGAACCAAGTAAAAAGTGTTGTGTCTTCTCTATGCATGTAAATGTTTTCTTTCTGATCATATTCATCATACAGGTTCAACAAGTTCCTACCAACGTGGGAACAAGATCCATCACATTAAAAGAAAAAGTTGTCACCCTGATTCTCCCCTCCCCTCTCAGGGTGTCTCGGGTTCCTACAATATAGAAATATATCTATTGGTTTAGTAAGATCTAGACATAGTATATATTTTGATAAGGTATTCAAACATACAAGATGAAATAATTCATGACTGAATTTTTTTTATATGTCACATGGTGTAAAATCTCTCTATGATGGTTTTTGAAAACACTGAAGAAGATTTATTTGATAAATATAACCCGATATTCCTAAGATTATTCTGTAATCTATATCGTATTCAATTGTATTTTCTAAGGATTGATATTTCTTATGTGAAGAGAATGGTGGGAAAATATCTAGCAAAACCAGAAGAACTACATAGAACATTAGTCAAAACTATACAAAAGTATTTGAGAAGGTATAATGGATGAGTAAATGGTTATTAGATAATTGGTAATACTAGTTATCAAGGGGATATAGAACTAGTTTTCTTTTAGATAAATTTGATCAAATATCATAGTAAGGATAAGATAATAACAAATAAAAAGTTGTTACAGTCGATGGTTTCCATATAAAAATAAACATAGTATGTTTCACCTTTTGATGCATCTTCAAAAGTAGTTTAATAATTATTATTTTTTTAAATTTTGGATTTTTACCAAGATAGTAAATGATAGTCATATGATATTTATATAACTATGGTATTGTCCAATATGTAAACTCTATGATAGAAGATAAAAAGGTAAAGACTCAGTGATATATAACTTCTTGGGGGTTTCTCAAAGGATTGAAGTCTCAGTAACTAGAATAGTTATTGGAGAATTTGGTTAGTCCATCATTTATAGTTATACCTCAACAAAATAATTTTTATCATGTGAGAGACAAAAAAAAGGCAATTTTCATTTGGAACGATTTCAAGTGGGATACTATTAGTGTTGGTTCCCTATAAAAACCTAACCGTTCATGTTCCGTTACAAAAGTATTCAATGACTAGAATAATAATAAATATCTTATCACATAATGAGTGATCTCATATGTAACATTAACATGTTGATTTCCTTAGAGTGTCTATCAAATCCAAAGGTTACAATCGTTCTTGGATATATTGATAACCTTCTAATGCTATGAAAATATTCTTAAACACATATTTTTTAGTCTAGTTTAAATCCATATAATGAGATATAGATGATGTTTTGATTTTCAGGTTACAGGTTCTCATAACTAATAGAAGAGGATTTTAATCATGAATATTTGAGGACATATACTCTAATAGGAATTACATTTGTTATATTGGGCATTTGATATTCTTATCTTTGGATGTGTTTATTTGTCTTTTGAATTGATATTTTTATGAATGTATACTATTGTGTATTTATTTGTATTGAAGAAAACCATGGAAATATATTCTTGTGGAAATATAGGATATGTTGGGTGCATCATAATTGAGATGAAATTAGTTAAATAATTCAATAGAGGATTCATCCTTTATGAGGTAATGAAAGATGATCTCTCTATACCTTTGAATGGAATGGATTTTTTTTATTAATTCCATAGTCATTATAGTTCACTAATGGGTTTATTATAGATAGTTAAGTAAAAATAAATCAAGTATATAGATTGATAACACATGTATTCAACCTTCTCAATGATATATTAAGACAAAGGTATTATATTATATAGTATGTGTTTTGTGAGATTTTTTCATTGTGACATTAACTTCTTTATCTATAGGTTCCTTGATGTGTTTCTAGATGTAAATCTTGGAATTTAGGAAATTTCTCATTATGAAACTAATAAAGAGGCACATAGGGCCACACACTAATTGTATCTAAACTACAAGAAGAACTATAATTATTGATGGTTTTTTTAAAAATGGTGGTTTTAAAAACCACTTATTGAAAAGTGGTAGTTATTAGAACCACCATGTTTTCATTAGTGTATATTTAATTGGCGTAATTTCTTTTGAATTTTTTGCTGGATTAGTGAAACCATTTTCTATCAGTATTTTTTGGTGGTTTTATAACCACTTCTAAAACAAACATGGTGGTTTTATTGGAATAATTTAGCCAACATTGTGGCAGTTAAAATCACCGTAAATAATATACATGGAAGGTTTTTTTTAAATTCCTTATCTAGTGGTGTTTTTTTGCAGTTCTTTAGTGACTCACAGTGGTTATAACCACCACTAGTTAAAAAACAAAATAAATATTAATAGTTTTAAATATAATACCACTTCCAATATAAAAAATACAGTTATATAGACAATATACGACATTAAATAATTTCAATACTCTAACAAAACATATAAAATAAGAAATTTACATACATTAATAGATTATATGAACATACAGAAGATTTTTATAATGATACACCAGTAGTATATATATGTTTTATTCAAAAATAAAACCTATATAAAGAAATATAAAATATCAACACCTCTCTCATATGGCTTATTGGACACCTCTTGATGATACAAGCCCTTGATTTTCATGTTAGCTAGAAAATTCTACTGCATTTGGTGTATGTATTAAATAAAATTTAAAATAAAAATTTGTTTTAATTAGATATTAAAAAAAATATTTAAAAAATATTTTAATAATATAATCATATTAAAATAAATGTAACAGATTTAGTACCACTATACTTTATTATATCATGGAAATAATGTTCATAGGAATTTCCCCAATCATGACTTGAAATAACATTCCCATCTCTACAAACTTCTAATCTCAAGCTATCCATCATGTATCCTGATCCTATATTCTATTATGTAGAATTAAAATTTTATTTCATGATTCTAATTGATCAAGAATAGTAACATTACTTTAAATTACAGGAGGAGGCATTGTAGTGAATGAAGAATAGCCACTCACAAAGTCTCATGATAAGTATGGTTCAGAACCCTATTGAATGGATCCTTGAACCAATTTATGTTTTGATAATTACAAAGATATACTTTTTTTATTTCCCTTAATAGATTTAATACTTTGTCTTATATATTGATTAAAGTTTTCTTAATCTTGATTAGATCGTAATTCTTCTTTGCTTAAAATATCTATTGAATTAATTTTTTTTATTGCTCATTTCATGTTCTTCAAGTACAATATTGATTTCTTAGGATAAAAACATCATTTGTGAAAATAAATACAATTTATATAGGTTTTTTACCATTCCCACATAGACAATTAATGAATCCCTTTCTCCCACATAGCCAATTCACATATCCAAATCTCCCACCACTACAAAAAAATGAAAAATTTCGAGGGGTTATTTTTTACATTAGAAGGGGTTATAACCCCTTCAAAAGACATTAGCGGTGGTTGTGGGAAACCATCGCTAATGTTCCAACCTACTGTTAGTAGAGGAGGTTGTGTAAAAGAACTGCTAAATTCATAGTGAATTTATTGGAGGTTACATTAGAGGGGGTTCAAACCCCATCTAATGTTGCTCAAAATTTACTGCATTAGAGGTGGTTATAACAAAAACTGCCTCTGATATATGGATTTAAGTGCAGTTCAAACCGCCCCTAATGGTGATTGCATTTGGGGTATTAGAGGCGGTTTTTAGACAACCACCCTTAACCCTTAACACCCATGGGCACCCCTAACCCCCAGGGACACACACCCCTTAACACCCAGCCTGCCCCCATGACACCTGAGCCCACCCCTGGGATACACCAGCGCACCCCCATGACACCATGGAACCCCCATGACACCCCGGCGCCCCCATGACACTCCGGGACACCCCCTTGACACCCCGGCGCGCCCCCTTGACACCCAGCACGCCCCCTTGAGACCCCTGGACACCCCTCCATTGATAGTGTTCCCCCTTAACACACACCACGAGACACCCCTTGACACCCCTCCATTGCGTCCCACCCCCAAGACACCTCGGGACACCCATATTGACACCCCGGCACGCCCCATGACACACACCCTAGGACACCCCTTGACACCCAGCATGCCTCCTTGACACCCGAGCACAACCCCGGTACACACTAGCACGCCCCCATGCCACCCTAGGACACCACAACGCGACACACACCCCAGGACACCCATTGACACCCCTCAATTGACAGCACACCCCCTGGATACCCAGCATGCCCCCTTGATACCCCTTAACACCTAGAATGCCCCCTTGACGCCCGAGCACAACCACGAGACACCATGGCTTGCCCGAGGACACCCCGAGACACCCCTATGACACCCCTTGACACCCCTCCATTGATAGGGTGCCCCCTTGACAACCGTATGCCCCCTTGACACCCGAGCACAACCCCGGGACACACCAGCACACCACCATGCTACCCCAGGACACCACAACGCCCCCGCCCCCCTGACACCCCAGTTCGCCCCCTTGACACCCAGAGCGCCACCTAGAGACCCCTTGACACCCATCCATTGACAGCGTTCCCCCTTGACACACACCCCGGGACACCCCTTGACACCCCTCCATTACGTCGCGCCCCCATGCCACCCCGGGACACCACAGCACGACACACACCCTGGGACACCCCATGACACCCCTCCATTGACAGCGCACCCCCTTGACACCCATAAAGCCCCCTTGATACCCCTTGACACCCAGAATGCCCCCTTGACACCTGAGCACAACCACGACACACCATGTCGTGCCCCAGGACACCCCGGGACACCCCAATGACACCCCGGCGCTCCCCATGACACACACCCCGTGACATCCCTGGACACCCAACATGCCCTCTTGACACCCGAGCACAACCCTGGTACACCGCAGCGCGCCCCCATGCCACCCTGGGACACCACATCGTGACACACACCCCGAGACACCCATTGACACCCCTCAATTGACAGTACGCCCCCTTGATACCCAACATGCCCCCTTAATACCCCTTGACACCTAGAATGCCCCCTTGACACCCGAGCACAACCACGAGACACCATGTCTTGCCCCAGGACACCCCAATACACCCCTATGACACCCCGACACGCCCCCATGACGCACACCTCGAGAAACCCCTTGACCCCCCTCCATTGACAGGGCACCCCCTTGAAAACCAGCATGCCCCCCTTGACACCCGAGCACAACCCCGGAACACACCAGCGCGCCACCATGCCACCCCAGGACACCACAATGCCCCCTGACACCCCAGTGCGCCACCTTGACACCCAGCGCACCCCCTTAAGACCCCTTGACACCCCTCTATTGACTGCGTGCCCCCTTGACAAACACCGCAGGACACCCCTTAACACCCCTCCATTACGTCGCGCCCCCATGCCACCCCGGGACACCACAGCGTGACACACACCCTGGGACACCCCTTGACACCCCTCCATTGACATCGCACCCCCTTGACACCCAGCATGCCCCCTTGATACCCCTTGACACCCAGAATGCCCCCTTGACACTCGAACACAACCACGACACACCATGTCACGCCCCAGGACACCCCGGGACACCCCTATGACACCCTGGCGAGCCCCCATGACACACACCCCGGGGCACCCCTTGACACCCCTCCATTGACAGGGCGCCCCCTTGACACCCGAGCACAACCCCGGGACACACCAGCGCGCCCCCATGCCACCCTGGTACACCACAGCCCCCCCTCCCCCCATGACACCCCAGTGCGCCCCTTGACACCCCACAGGTCCCTGTTGACACCCGCGCACAACACGTCGGTGGTGAAAAAAGGTTTCCAGCAGGATTTGAACCCTGCACCGGTTGCATCCAGCGCACAACAGCTAACCACTAGGTTGTGTGTGCTGTTGTCTAAATGGTACACTGCATTATATTTAATTAAATTCTGAAATATTACATTATATTACATATATATATATATATTTGTGTTTAGAAATATAAAAAATATAATATATTTGTATATATATATAATATTTCCCTATAATATAATATATATTTGTGTATAATATTTATCTATAATATGTATTTATGTATAATTATAATATATTAATGTATAATATATATATATATATACATATTTGGGTATATTTACTATATATTAATACATATTTATATATATATTGATAAATATATTTATATTTATGTGTGTCTGTATATTTTTTGTATTTATAGATACAATATAATTATAATATATATTATACATATATTATATTGAATACGTTTATATGATATATTAATGTATTTAATTATATACATTTAAATTATATCACCAACACACACATATATACACACAAAATTAAATGCGTTCATATAAATGTGAATAAATAATATAATTAAATGATATATGTATATTTATTTATTTACTAAATTAATTTATAATTAATATGATATACTAAAATATACATAAAATAATTATACAATACATATAAATTTATTTATAATTAAATATTTATAATATAATATATAATATGTTTATATTTAATTTTGTCTAAATTATGTAAATTAGTATACATAATCTAATATAAATGTATTTATACATAAGTATTCAATACAAATGTATTTACGTATGTGTGTGTGTCACAATATTGTTATTAATAATTATATGATATATATATATGTGTGTGTGTGTGTGTGAGTGTGTTTGTGTGTGTGTGTACTAAATTAATTTATAATTATTATGCTATACTAAAATATTCATAAAATAATTATATAATACATATATATTTATTTACAATAAAATATTTATAAATAATATATTTATATTTATATTTATATTTATATTTAATTTTGTCTAAATAATGTAAAATAGTATACATAATCCAATATAAATGTATTTTTACATAAGTATATACAATACAAATGTATTCATGTGTGTTTGTGTGTAACAATAATATTATTAGTTGTTATATGATCTATATATATGTACTAAATTAATATATAATTGAAATTTTATGATACAATATATGTAAAATAATTATAATATATATATATTTATATATAATTAAATATTTATAATATATATATAATATAATTATATAAAATATATATGTTTATGTAAATTTATATTTAATGTTGTCTATGTTGCTGGGGGTTTGCTTAGTGGTAAGAACCTCGTAATCCAACATGAAAAATGGGGGTTCAAACCCCATTGGGTGCAGGTACTGTAGTTACGACGGGTACTATAGTGGCGACATGTCACTGTAGCGGCGACAGAGCATTGTAGCAGTAGCGGGTACAATGTGGTACTGTATCGACGGGTACTATAGCAGTACTATTCACAAAATGGGTCTTGGGCCAAAACATTGGGGCTACGGGCCATGTAATGGGCTAAATGCCCACTGGGCCTTCCGGCTATGTAATGGGTCTCCCTCTACCTAGTTAAAAAAGGCCTTTGTTTTTCTTTAATAATAAATGAGGCTTTGGTCCAAAATTTTTAAAAAATATATTTAATGTTGTCTATATTATATATATTTTATACATAATATAATATAAATGTATTTATATAAAAATATACAATAAAAATGTATTTAATATAATATATGTATAATATAAATCATAATATAAATGTACAGTATTTATAAAACCATATATAAATTTTATAAATTTTAATAAATATATTCATAATTACATTTATATTATATATATGTATACATTTTTGTTTATAGGTATAGGTATTTATTTAAAATATTATTATAATTTCGTTATATATATGTGTTATAAAGCATTTTAATACATTTATATAATGTGTTTATGTAATATTTATATACACACAAATTCACACACTCACATATATATTAAATTTTTTGAATTTATTTGGGATTTATTTTAGAAAATAAATAAAAATTTATAGTGTTTAAAACTCCCTCTAATCAACGAGATTTCCAACAGTTTATAACCCCCATCAAATTTCATAAATTAGAGGGGGTTAACAACCCCCTCTGATGTCATAAATTAGAGGGGGTTCAAAACCCCCTCTAATTTCATAAATATAAAGGGGTTCAAAAACCCCTTCTAATGTCATCAATTAGAGGGGATTCAAAAACCCCTTTAATTTCATCAATTAGAGGGGGTTCCAAACCCCCTCAAATTTCTTAAATTATAAGGGGTTCAAAACCCCGTCTAATGTCATGAATTATATGGGGCTAAATCCCCCACTAATGTCATAAATTACTGGGGGTTCAAAACATATCCTAATTTTATAAATTAGAAGGGTTTCAAAACCCCATCTAATCTAAGGGATTAGCATTGTTTCATGAACCCCCTCTAATATATTAAATTAGAGGGGGTTGTGAACCCCCACTATTTCCTCTAAAAAAATTAATTATATATATATGTATGTATGTATGTATATATATATCCAAATGAATGTTATATATATATCTCCCCTAAAATCCAACAGAATATATATTTCCACTAATTATTAAATTAGTAGTGGTCTTGATATAACAGGATCTAAAATCAAACCAGATATTAAAATGACAATGCTAAAAATTTTAGAGGGGGGTGTGCGTATTCCCCCTCTCTAATTTTTACAGAAATGAATTGAGAGGGGGTTTATAACCCCCTCTAAATTCATTGATTAGCGGTGGTTATTCATAACCCCCTCTAATGTTATAGAAAATGAATTTAGAGGGGTTTGTGCATATCCCCCTCTAAATAACCCCCACTAATGTACTTTTTTTTGTAGTGCACGTAGCCAATTTACTATTTAAGGCATAGTCGATTTTCCAAAATCAATTACCTTATGCATTTAGATCATAAAGTGGGATAAAAAGTAAAAATTGATTGATTATTATTATGTTGTAAAGATAAAAAAATTATCTACATTTCATTATAAGACATAAAGTTTATAATTGATCTCTATTACGTACTAAAATAAGTATTGATTCACTTTATGATTTCAACCTAAATTCTACAGTTTTCTAGAACTGGTATGCTAATGTATTTTGATGATAAATTAATATATAAAAGTATGATTTAGTTTATTCTTGATTATTTTTATATATAATTAATTTATACAAAAAAATTCAACTGGAGCTAAAGATTATTCTTCCATTTAGACGGTCTATTTTAAGTATGAAATTTTATAAGTCAATCTATTTAAAAATTTCAAGAATCAGCCATGTGAAATCACATACATGAAATGGCTACATTAATTCCATTACATGAATCGCTTATGTATATTAGGATACAAGAATCCCCTTACATGAATTAGCTACATAAACTAATCTACTTCAGTTGTCTAACATGGAGAAAAATGGCTATGTGAAAATCCCCTACATGGATTTTCCTATGTTGTTCTATGAATTTATATAGGATATTTTAAAACCTGGAAATATATATTTTTTTTAATATTTCACATTTTAATTTTCTACAAGTTTATTATAGATATAATTTGTTATTTATTTGTTCTATAATTACTCATTAATTATTTATAATTCATAAGAATAGGTTTTAAACTATTTTAGGATGAATTAAATGAGATTCACATAGGATTTAACATCTATTGATATTCACACTAAATTTTTTGGAATTGAAATATCCAAGTTCAAATCAGATAAAATAAAAAGGTTTAATCATGATCATTATCAAGAAGTATTCCAAGTATATTATTACTTAATCTTTACTACTATATTAATTGTTCTAATGAGGTCCACTGTATAGGCTACTGTTTTTTAAAAGATATCATAAAGGACTTTTATATTACTTATTTTTAATTTAAAAATTATTTACAAGAGTTATATTATGTATAAAATAAGTGTGTAGAAATTTGAAATATTTTTTCGTAGTTCTAGGTGCTTCTCTTGCTTTGGGAAAATGAAAGATGCAACGGGGTTCAAATTTGAAAGTTATTGTGTATAAATAAATTATATATATTTAGAGTTAAATGAACTTGTAGAGATGTAAAAATGTTGAGGATATTCAAGAATAGTACAAGATCTTAAATCTTTGGTGATCAACTACTTCTCTCAATTGAACTTTAACTATTTGATTCTTTAATGCTATAGAGTTCACAGTTACCATGACACTCAACTACTAAAATAGTTCAACTGGTTCTTTGGTTCTACTTCTTTCCATTCATTTTTTAGTGAATAATTGTAATGTTTTATACCACCCAATAAATGGTATTATTATGGGTTGTAAGTCCCATACAAAAGATAGACATAGGGTTGTTCCTCTGGGGGAAAAAGGGAAGTTCATTCAAATTGTGCCGTCACGTAGAAAAAGCAGGTTTTTTGGGTTTAATTCTCTAGGGGGAGAGACTTTGTAATTGGGTTGTGACTCCATGTTGGAAATTTTCATTGTAATATTCCATTCTATTGATTACATTGGGTTTCATCGCTCTATAATTTTGAGAGGGGTGAAGAGTATAGTAGGACCATTTAGATCTGAACCACTATAAAAATATCTTCCGTTCATTTTCCTTTTAATTTTTTCTAAATTTAATATATTAACTCTAATATGACCATTAAATATTTAAATTCATTAATTTAATTCCTAAAATTCCAATTCACCCTTGACTATTTTTTTCATCTTAACTCTAGTCCAGCAAACACAACAATTGAACATGACCAGTATACTCCTTTCCCGGAACATGAGAAATATCATTGTTATCGGTGACTAACAATGACTGTGAGGGATTTTCATCCAATGTTTTTTTAACTTTATCCTACAAATAGAATTAATTATAAAAAAATATTTCTTCAAGAAACACAATCTTTGATTTATATTTTTACACTAATTTTTTCAACATGATCATTTACATAACTTCCATTAGCATTATTATACACATCAAACCACAACTTCATTAAACAGACCAAATGAACAACTTCTTTATCCTATAGCATCAAAAATAAAAATAAAAACTATACAAAATAAAATACTTAAAATGAAATAAAATTATATTTAATAAATATCTATAATATTACCTTATTCAACCTTATTGTTTAAAAACTTTTAAAACCGGATGTCTGCTGGAAAACTTGTTTCTCCCTGTTTGATGAGTTTTTTTAGAATATTCCTAAAAATAAAAACTAATATTAATAAAATTCATTATTTTATAAAAATTAAGATCAATTTAATATGAAAATCTAAAATACCATATGTGAATTAGAATGATTCATATCCACAATGGACTTCTACTAATCTCAAGGTATCCCTTCGGGTATCTCTTTGTACATTTGACAGACACTCAAGGAGGGGTAATTGAACTCACATAAGAACATATAATTAAATTCCTCACACTTTTTCATTATAATTTTCAATATATATTGATGCACAAACACATAATTCCCCTAAAAATCTAAAGTAATTTTCATATTAGATATGTGAAAAAATTATATTGACATTTGATAGAAATATTAGATTAAATACTATAAATATTAATTTTAACTTACGTTTAATTGCTTTTCAAAAATATCATTCTTCTAATTGGAATGAATATGCTTCCATTCATGACAATTTATGGGAAGGGAAATCATCTCTCAAGTTAACTGGCCCAATATCATCCAATATAAGCCTCTGACATCATTTGTAGGCACACTAAACATGTAAAATGTCATAACTACTTCAAAATATCTTAGCCTCCAAACATTAAATGTATTCATGTTAATTTTTATTATTATTATCCTAATATATTCATTAAATATATTAAAAATTATTATGTAGATGTAATAAATTATTTTTTCACATTGAAAATTAGATAGCAATAATGGTGGCCCTTCAGTACCCTTGTGATGCTAACCACGACACCATATGTGCAGTCAATGATTGATCTTTGGCTGATACGTTTGATCCCTCTGGTATCCCTATAGTAGAAGGTGATGCATTGGATGTGGGAATCACGAATAATGAATATGGGATGTTTTTAGATGGTATCCAATGATGGAACAGTGAGAAAATCGAAAATAGGGAGAATACCTGATGTAGGTGGGATCATATCAGATGGTCCATCCAACATCATAAGAGATGTTGATGATCAGCTCATATCTTTAAATATTTTTGTTCTCAGTATTCCCACATTCAAAAAGAATATAAAATAGGATATAACATGATATACAATATAAAACAAAAAAATGTTTTAAAATGTTTTACATAGATTAATTAAATTCATGAATTCTAAATAAAAAAATAAAAAATAACTTAATGTAAATAATGTACAATAAATTAATTCATCATTAATCATATTATTATCATCATATGTTGTTAACATAATTTATTCATCCTCACCCACCCTTACAAGACCAACTATTTCAATATCATCATGGACAGATATATCAATCTCTTAATGTTGATGAGGTTTGATGTCACAAAATAATTATTTGAATTCATCACCCTTATCACAAAATTCTATTGGTTTTACATGGACTAGGACACTCCATCCCTTGTTGAATATTTCATTCATATAATATACCATTTTATCTTATAAGTATAAATTATATAGATCATGTTATTCATGCTCACCAATATCAATCAACCGAGATAAGTTAACATATATAAATTTTAACTAAAATAAAGATTTTTTGATAAAAGTAACTTGATGGTTACATATAATTTGAGATTTATATGGTCACTTGTTCCAAAAAACATATATAAATTCAAGGCCATGATAAAAAAATCACGACTCCTCAATAATTAATATATATTTATCATAAATAGGAGGGATTTAATAATAATTGATAATTGATTTCATCAATTTCAATATTTATTTTGATGTTTGTGTGTATAGAAAGAACAATTATTGGCATAAAGTGGAGGGATATTTGTATCCATGAATTAAAGAATCATTTATTTCATTTCTATAAAAAAACTATTATAATATCATTAAAAGAAATTTTTTATATTTAGGTATGATTTTATGATATTAAAACCATTTTCTAGTAAACTACATGAAAAAACATATATCTTTAAGAATAAAATGGCTGTCAGATCATTATCAATCTACTACATGCCACTACAGACCCATAAACATTAATTATATGAGTGTTGGGAAGGGGCCACCCAAACAAAACAACGTTGGACTATATTCCTAAGAATAAAGAAGAATGTGTATTCCCCCAATTAAAATATTAGATCAAATGAGGTTATAAAAAACTATATATTAGGCTCACTGCCTATTAATAGATAAAATTATATGATAAAAACGATGGTATTATCTTTGATTCAGGATGTCCTAGATTCCACACAACCTCGATTTAATAAACATTAAAGGGAGGCTATACACTAGAGAGGTTGTGCAGGGGAGGAGTATTTGGAACTCATCATGAAGATGTCGTGCAGGGGAGGAGTCTCTAAAGCTCACTGTGAGGATGTCATGTTAGGGAGAAGTAGCTAAATATCGTTTTGGGAGAGGAAGAAATACAAGGTTAATGATTTAAGAGAGAGAGGGTGAAATTGGGTTTTGTGCTGATATATGGTAATTATTATTAGTATTTGTTTAAAAATATTCCACTAAATACATATTTAGCAGTAATAAAATTTAGACTGATGTTAATAAATTTATACATATTTAATTTTCACTAATTTGGGATGGTTATATGAAACCATTGTTGTAATAGTGGGTTCTCTAGACCCAACTGTATAGTAATTTTGATTATTATATCATGGATACAGTTGGTTATGCATGATGATAACTTACCATTATAGTGTATAAATTTTTACATCCACTATTTAATGGTAATTTCCATAGATTAATTGTCATATCAAAAGTTTATATCAGATCCTAAACTATAATGAGAACCTCAATATAATATGAAATTAATATAAAATATATTTCCTATGGTATAAATAAATCGTACTATCTAGACATAACAGACGATTGACAATTAGGTGTTGGGGGATCATAACCATCGAGAATTATTTGTATTAAGTTCGCACTTGGTGATCTCTAGTAGTTGAGATCATGACCACAAACCCTCAAATAGGAACATTACATGTTTTGGGTGTCATTGGGTGTTCTTATCAATGGACATGTTTTTTGGTTACCTGACTTGAGATCATTATCAATGTGTTCCATTTTATCACATACTTTGATGCAAGGAAAAAACTATGATAATGAAATCATGGTGAGGTAGCTTATGTTGAGTGAATCATTGGTGGTATAGAATTGGTTGAATGATCAAGATAGTATTTGTCACATTGGAGTTGAGGAAGTAATAAATCTTTGGCTAAGTTGATCAGGATGGTAGACCTTCATAAATCCATATCCATGGTAGTTGGAGGTATATAAGTATAGTTAGATAAATTAATAATAAAGAAATAAAGGAATATGAAATAGGTGTGCATCAAGCATTAAAAAATATCTAAAGACAACGATATTATATTACATATTGTGTGTTCGTAGGTTGATTTTCATTTCTATGATGACTCCTTGTCTCTTTAAGGGTCATGATGGATTATTAGATTCTTCTCTTTGTATGTGAATGAAATTCATTACTATCGAGATAATGTCCTAGAGGGACCCACACAATAGCGTATTCAAAAATCATCTCTATTCTCATGAATAGGTATATAAGACATAGTGGGACCCACCATTGGGGCTTCAGATTTGTCCAACGATGCACGATCACCAAAGGAATAGATAAATTAATTTTATTCAAGTTATGAATAATTGGTATTGAATTTATTTATTAATTTTATTTACAAGTATTAATTTAAATACATGGAAAATATTATATGAATGAATATTAGTTTAAAATATTAAAGGTTCATTTAATATTTGTGGGAATGATGAGTCAAGTTAATGGATTGGAATTTTTCACGTAATCTATTAATTATATTATAAGAAAGTGATAAAAATATAAATGATATTTATGAATTAGTACAGTAGTCATAATATCGTTTATATAGTGTGTTAAATATTTGTGGGTCAGGGAGCCTTTTTGGGGTAATTTCATAACACATTATAAATATGATAATAGAAACTCCTTCTTGTAACTATTCATGGTCAGCTCTTAAGAGCTTCTACCTCCTCCCCTTCGTTCTAGAGAGATACTTTCTCAATCCATGTGATCAGATGGAGATCTTCATCACGAAATTAAAGTATGTCGATGCGGTGATTGTTTTAATGTCAAATTCATCGTCATATCTCCATGCTAGCTCTCAGAATATTATGATCGACGTGCTTGTAGATTTTTGAAGCATGTCTAGATGATCTATAGGGATTATGCTTTGGATCCATCGAGTAGTGATCACTGATTACAAGAATATGTCGAGCATCTATTCATATCAAACCATGTATTTATGGTTTTATTTTTGTGCCTAATATTATTCATTAATGATTCGGGAGCTTTAAATGGGGCAATGCTTCGTCGGTGATGACATAGTTACGGTAATCCTCAGTGAAAAAATTTAAATACCAGGCCCATCGGCTTCTGTTGTGATCCTCAATACCTTGAATTATTATTATAGATATTTGTAAATATTTTAATCCAAAGAAATTAAATTTTTATTAAATTTAATAGAGGGCTTCATTTTGGTCCCAACACCGCAGACGGATTTTCAATCTGATCTCGGATGAACAGTCTACAAAAATCTAATGTTTTAAATATGGGTTGAAAATTATTCTTTAAGCTTTAAATATAATGAACACATATTTATATATGTTTATTTTATCTCGAGGTAAGTAACCATCGAAAACAGTTCGTGTGAAACTAGTTTTTTGACAAAATCCATATCAGCCAGAAAAATGTTTTCCAAGTAGACAAGAATTCCACCAACATGTGGAAATTATTTTATAAAATAAATCATATTTGTTCATTTTATAAAATCCCAAATTGTAAGGCTATTGAAAAAACTTATGTATTAAAGAAAAAATGGAATTAATGGGCAGCCCAGCTCAACACATTTTTTTTAAGAAAATAGAAACTTGGGGTCATCTAGACTAGATTCCAAAGAAGAAATAATCATTAGGCGGTCATACTTTCTAAAAGAAAAAAGCTAAAGAAAAACAATTACGGGATAAGTCAATATTACCAAAAAAAATTGATCTCACAGTCTACCCCAGATATGGATCACCGACAAGCCTATCGTCAACTCTACCCTCACCCTTAACTGGATGCTCATGGCTGAGGTTACCCCTCCTCCTCACTGGCCCGGTACCACCACTTAGCCTAGCCATAGGACCGACATAAACATTATCCCATGAACCACTATGAAAACTGGCCACTGCAACCGCCTACAACTAGGCACCCCCCCAGTTGGCGACTCCTGGGTCCACCCATGCTGCAACCATCTTCTGAGCCATGTCATCCCTTACGAGTGACCCAGTTGCTAGGTAACCCCTCCCATGGTTCTTCATAGTCCTAAATCACCCCGAAACATGTCAAGCTAGGTTAGCCTTACCTGGAAAGGGTATGGGTGGGCCAGCCCAGGCCAGAATACCCATGTGCAATCCTGAATGGGCCCACGTAGCTTCGAACTAACCCACATAGGCCTTGCCTTGCGTTCTGGAGCCCGAATATATTTTATATAAGAAAAAAATAATTTAATTAATCAATTTCTATTCATTTTAAATTAAATTAATTAATTATTTTTTTTAAACATAATTTTAATATCGCGGGATAAAGTAATTTAATTTTGGTGTAAAATTAAATTAATTATTAATTAATTAATTTAATTTTTTGAATTAAAATTACATTAACATTTGAACTGAATGACAAAAATTGTTGAATTAAAAAATAATAGTGAATTTTTAATTCAATAAATTTGACCTCAAAAATAATTTATTGCAGTTTAATTTTTTATTTATGAAATTACTTTTAATATGCGAGTTAAATGTGTATCGACTGATCATTATCTATAGACATACATATGCATGTCTGATGTATGTATATTTATTTATTTAGTTATTTCAATCCATGATTTGTAATAATTAGTTTAATATATAGCGATCTGCAGGTCATCTATGTCATTATATGTATAAGGGAATGTGTACCCATTATAAAAGTTTTTATCTATATTTCTCACTCCCCATATCCCCTCATTTGAATGCAATTATTGTTGTATAATTATGAAGAAGAGTAGTGATGTACATCACACCGAGTTATGAGAACACACCAGACATGAATTTGATTCATTGGATGCGCAAGCGCTACAACTCGAGTCGCAAGCAATGTAACTCAATGAGTTTACCCTGGGGTCTAGGTTGATCCATAATTTACTCAATGGATCAACCATTAGTATTGACTCAAGATCACATAGTCATTTTATTTATCCATGGTTTATTATTTTATGTATGTATATTTTACGTGCAATCACATTAAGTAATAAACAAGCATGCACAAATAAAATGAACATGTGACGTGATAGATGTTTTCTATTTATTTCATGGTCAGTAATGAGTGTGATCACATAGTGCGTGCTTATAAGAATGAAAATAATTTCATTTCATCATTTAATAATAAAACATTCACTGAAATATTAAATGACAAACACCTTCCATCATTTTAATTTGAACACAAATAGGTGTTCAGGGTGCTTGACCAACAATAGTTGAGGGTGACTCCTACTACTGGAGAGTTATTATGAGAACAATGGGTTGAATTAAATAAAGATTGTAGTTAAGGATTATCCATAGTTAACTTTCTATAACATTAGAGGAAAATTGTTGAGGGAATCAAGGTTATTGTTCTAAGAAGATGGGAATTCACTTAACAGATCAAGGAACCACGAATCAATGTGGTTGGATAGTTAAACGCCTACCTTGAACTATCTGATTAGTGGCGTAGCCATAAATTATAGACTATAAGGGGAGTTTAAAGGATCCTCTATACTATAATACTCAATAACAAAGTATTCTTATTCTAGCATATAGGGTTCCAAGAATTCAATAAAATAGTGGGAAGAATTTAATGATTTAATCAATTAATCAATAATGTCTAAATCAGTAATAAAAGATAAAATTACCAATACGCTAGATTTTTTTATAGAAAATAGATATTTATATCATAGTAAATACTATGACATCAAATGGACAGTGTAAATTTACACACTAGAATGAGTTTCCAAGAGTAGTACAAGCACTTTCACAAAATAATACGATATCATAAAATCATGGTTTTACTGTCCCCAATAACTATTAAGACACATTAAGAAGCAAGCGTGTTTTAAAAATGATTACATGAGACTCATGTAAGACTCATATGATGGATATGTCATAATTTAATCATCAACATATGATGCTAGTTTTAGTTACAACATTAGGACATGGATGATTTCATATGTTTTCTCATCTCTAAGATGTTTATCACTGAGAAAGTGAAGCCATATATTAATGGGTGATAATTTCACTGGATATGTGTAAATTGAATGGTGAATTAAGATCTTTCAATGGATCCCTTTCTCATAATATTTATTCCCATTTAATCTAGTTTTGTTTAAGATTACAACATAAACAGTATAGATAAAATTCTTCATTACCTTCTAGGTAAGGTTCTCCAAGTAAAAAAGAACATTAAATAAAGATTAATCTTTAGTTATTTTGGTGAACAAAATGAAATAAAATGTGAGAAGGCCAATGGAAAGTGGCACACCAAAGGAACCTTTACAAATTGTTTCAAATAAAAGAGGTATTAAGTATAAGGTTATTTGTATCACATATCATGAAATAATTCTATGGAAGATAATTGAAATGAACTAAATTGAATAAGCATGTACTCACTAGTTATTCAATAAATATTCATCATGTAAGTAATGTCTCATTTTTACTTATTGTGTATTAAATACTACATGCATATCATATATGTGTATTAAAAATTATTTTATCATAAAAAAATTATCTCACGTGTCCTTTGGACGTAAGGAGACATTATTCCAGTTTTGGAATGAATGTTGTTTATGGTGTAGAATAATCAACTAATTTTTTAGTGATACATGAATAATAGGAAATACTTGATGAATATAAAATGCAATACCTATTTACCCACTTGTGGAATAATAAATCATTTTCAAGGAAAAAAAGTTGAAATCTAGGATATACCCACTATTGTTTTTAGACATAGTGAAGCTAAACACTTTGGGTATTATTGATGTAAATACTTGCTTAGTTTTGGAAAAATAAACCATTATAAATAATGTTAAGCCACAAATATTTCAATATTAGTTCAGTCAGAGAGTGTTAACTATTCCAAGGTTAATCTAGAAATAAATATAATTCATAAGATTATTTTTGGTTCTTATTTTAGAATGTGAAGATGGACTATGCTATATGCATGGTCAGAACAGATAAGTTCCTTCAGGATGGAATGTCGAAGAATATCTTGACCTAGTATTCATCAATCAATACAATGTAGTGTGGAGTTATTCCTAAATTCACATTACCTTATCCACATCAATGATATGATGCTAATACGAGGGGGGGGGGGTCAATGATGAGTCCTACAATTTAACATTGATAAAAAAATGTATCATTGATTAATCTCAAAATTCACATTTCCTTATAAAAATCAAACACATGATTTTAGTAAAAGGATTATCAATGTTGAGACTAATAATCATTCCAGAAAATTTTATTATATTTTAAGAAATGATTCGAAAATAAAAATGATATCCCATAACCATATGCCAACTATAATGAAAAATTGATATCATATCACTGGTATTATGATGGGAATTTATTTTCATAGGTACATCATTTTAGATTTAAAATTTTTGTTGAGGATATAATCAAGCTTGAATCAAGTACAAACACATTTTTCATCTATTGTAATCATCCTAAATTTTCCTTTGGATGTTACAGAGATCCATATGATAGAAACATATAGTCAAGTTATAGACTGTATTTCTATATAAGGGGGAACATATCTATTTGAGATAGTGGGAGCCATATTGACTTAGATTTAGTCAATTCCATAAAAGCACAAGTAGTTAGAATAGGAATTTGTTCCACAAGTGGTCTATAAGAGAATGTTATAGAGACACATACTATGTAAGAAATTTAAATCCATGGTGATGGTTTTATATTCACAATGGTCGGTAATAAATTATTCATAAGAGAATAATAAATCATACATGTTAGTATTATATGGAAATTAACTGATATTAACAAGATTAATTAAAATTAAATAATGGATTCCATGTATCAATGTATAGGGGGTTATTATTTTGAATTTTGTGGTGGGTATTCAATTAAAACAACACATGGATGGTATAAGCGTTGTTCCAATAAGGCTCGACTAGTAATACCAAGTCGGTATTCCTAAATAAAAAATAATTTTACTCTTCATGGATAAATTTATGATCATTTTATTGAGAACTTGATTTCGAAACAAACTTTCATGTAAGGTGTCTATACGAAGCCACTGGAAATGGATGATGGCCTCACATAATGCCAATAAGGGTGAAAGTTACTGAAATCCGGTTCTAGATTAAATTTAGAAACAAGATCACAGGATATTCCTTTGGAATGAATATTTGAAATGTTTCTAATAGATTTTATTAGAAGCAACAATGTTTTTGAAGTACAATATGTTTGATAACATATGGAAAACAGCTATTGGTCTTATAGTTAGTTAAGAACTGAATGAAATTAATTCTCCAGTGATTGAAATAACAAAGAAACCTATGTTATATGGAACTATATCTAATGAGATATATCTAATAGTTGATAGACCGAGTCAATCATATTTATTTTAACATAGTATTTAAAAATTTAAGTAGAAACAATTCGAGAGAGAAATGTTCCTAAGATCACATGGCATAAATCTCTCCAAGATGGCATGTATGAGACATAGGAGAAGATTAACATGGTGAGTTTAATTATATATGATTTTTCAATGGATCAATCCCAAATTACATGATATGTACAAGAATTTATATTTCCATGATATACTTTATAGTAGGAAAATCATAGTTATATCCAGGAGAACTACAAGTTAAGAATTCTGAACTATCCAATTGTACTTGAAGAAGTACAAATGATATGTACTTGGTATGTGGATAGGAAGAGATACTAGTTTTTAGGGTACACAAACTATTATTCCTTTGATCAATATGATCTTATATTGTAATCAATCTAAAATAATATGCAAGACAATATCATTCAGTCAGTGGTATCCATATCTACAAATACTGAGTATGTTGTAGCTTCTGAGGTAGCTAAGAATCAGTTATTAAACACAATGATTTGTTCCAGTTCTTGGAATCACACCCCATATGTAAATTTTTTTCATTATGATAATTATATTTCTAAGTAATATCCCAAATGTCAAGTTTAGATAGTGGAAAAAATGGATATACTCTTGGATGCCATCTCTTGAGATGTTTTACTCAAGGAGGTGAGATCGCACATAGAAAAATTTCCACATAGTGGAAACATGGTAGACCCAAAAATTAAAGTTGTGACTCATTAGAAACATGATATTAATGTTGTGAGAGAAAATAAGCATGGATATAATGTTAGAAATATTGCAAGTGGGATTTTTGTAATAATGGGTTCTATAGACCCAACTATATAGTACTTTTGATTACCATATCATTGATACAGTCTGTTGTACATGATGTTAACATACCATTATAGTGTATACATTTATATGTTCACTATTTAATGGTAATTTCCATATATTAATTTTCCTATAAAAAGTTTATAGAAGATCCAAGTATATAATTAGAACCTTGAGATACTATGACATTAATCTTAAATATATCTCTTATAGTCTAGATACATCATACTGACTGGACATAGTTGATGTTTTACTATCAAGTGTTGGGTGCGCATAAGAATTGAGACTTATTCTCATAAAGTTCACACTTGGTGATCTATAGTAGTTGAGATTATGGGGATAAAACTTCCAATAGTAACACCACATGTTTTGGGTGTCATTGGATGTTCCAATCTACAAACATGTGTATTGGTGTCTTGATTTAAGATCATTATCAGTGTGTTCTGTCACAACCCCAACCCCGGAAGTCTGGAATCGGTGCTTGAAACATGGTGTTTAATTTGTTTCATAAAAATAGGCATACAAAAATGGACCATCTTTCCCCAATACAGAGGATCGATTCTGTTTAGGTTCTAGAAAATCGGATGTTGCTGAAACACTTCTTCTAAAAACTTGACAGGGTTAAGCTTCATATAGATGTCATCACAAAAGAGTACTCAAAGCCTGGGAAAATATGAAAAATCCTATAAAACATAAATTAAAACGTAGGGTGAGCATAAAAATTCCCAGTAAAGTGTTTTAAAACATTTAATGAAATTACCTATTTAAAATAACCACCTTGGAAATAATCATAATCATTTTCTTAAGAGGAAAACATTACTTTTTGAGGCACATCATCAATATTTTCATAGGTTACTTGATGAAATTCTTTCAAAATACCTTTTCAAAAAAGATAATTGTGTTTACATATAAACTTCTAATAAAACATGAATCAGAGTGTGCATATGTATCTAAGAAATGAGATGTGCATAATTCATAACTTGGTCAATCCAACCCCAAAAGCATAGTTATGAATATATGCATTCGTATCATGATTCATTAACAACTAAAATGAAATTCACATGTCTTTAACATTAGATACTTTTCCTTGTATAACATACCATTTTCATACTTGTTTATGCCTTATGCCTTCATCTCCATTATCATAGAAGATCCTTAGCCAAGCATCAACAATCCCTTGGTTGATCCTTTACCATTACATAATGAAGAAATGTATAATCCCGGACTTTGTTAAGGCCATGTGCCATGAACTTACGGGTAGAAACCCAACATAATTGTGGTTAACTACCACACATAGTTGTGAACAAATCTAGAATCATGTTCACACATCATTTCACTTAACTCATGAGACTTCATAACTTTACCCAATGCATTGGAGCGCTGTATAATTCTGGGCGCACCTGTCACATCATTTAAGTTCAATACATTCCTCATATGTCTTAGTATGGTCTTATTTCTATGGTGTTCATACTACATATGAAACTTAAATTCATCATCTATAATCATTTTCATACATTCATATAATTTAATTGAATTATGCATTGGGTGCAAAAGAAATAGATTTGTTAGTTTCAAATTTAACAATGATGTGCAGGAACTAAAACAATATACCCTTACACATGTAGTAAGAACTAGTACACATAAAATGATGGGTTATCAAATTATGTAACAACAATTGCATTAAACTCTTAAGAATGTGACCTTTTTCAAAACCATGTCTCCAAGTTTTGACATTGAGATACCCATTTATTCCAAGAAAAGTTAATTTTTATTTAAAAGATTAAAACATAAAATATAAATGATATGAATCATTTCTTTTGAAAATTGGGAAATACAAATTATGGATTTTTTCTTAGAGAAATTTTCATGCATAAAATAAATAATTAAGCATGTGTAATCATGCATGAATGTATATTCATGCTAGAACATGAAAACTATCATACCACTTACTTGAGAAATCAAGTAAAAAATACATGTATGTATTTATGTGGATTTTAAAATCATGGAAAAATATTATATATACTTATATATGTACAAAAGGTGTATGCTTGAGATCTTTTATAACTCAAACAAGACTAAACAGATTCTTTCAACCATTGTATCCTTCATTATCATGTTTTAAACCAATATGTATAGGTTTTTTGAAAACTCAGTTGTTACCAAACATATATATATATATATATATATATATATATATATATATATAATGTTACACATAACCACATGTACCTTAATTGTATTTAAAGATTCAAAAAACGTGATAAACAAGAACCCTTGCATGTTGTTTCATGTATCGAAAAGAAAACAATTCTTGAAAACAAAAGATCACTCATCAATGTTCATAAACCTGACATAGTTTGTAGGAAGAAAATGTATAAGAATTTGAATTTTCAAAATGGGTTAGGAAAAACTTATATAATCCTTGACTCTTTAAAACGGACAAGATGGATTTTCATGTTTGAAGAATAAACCCCTTGCTTGTGTTATATACTCAACATATATTTAGAAAATCTCATGTTAATTTATTTTTAGAAGAAACTGAATATGTTAATATATATATATATACATATATACACAAAACTATAAGAGTTAAAAAAAAGAAGAAAACATAGCCAAATCTATCCTTTACCTGACTTCAGGAGTGCAACAAGGATGGGCAGGGGATGTTTGCACCTCGAAGAGAAGAAGGACATGTAACTAAGGGTGCAATAGGGTTTTACATAAGCTCTTTATATATATATATATATATTTTATATAAAATGTATCATAAATAAAAACATCAACAAAGACTCATGATCTGACTAAAAAAAGGAAGATCCAATATTTTACTTAAAAGGAGAACCCAAAATCAATCGATGATTATACTATATATATACACATAAAGGTTGAGGAAAACACAAAAGTCGGGAAAAAAAGATTGGCCAAGACTCATGGTAGAAATCAATAGCCGACCCGAAGAGAAAATGTGGATTCTCGAGGGTGAATAAAAGAATAAGGAGAAGGAGAAACAGTGGGCGAACCACTGGTTGGCGTGATGTAGAAAAAGACGATGCGAAGAAGAAATTTGGAAATTAAATAGATGGTCCATATTTAAAGGAACCCAGATCAGACGACTAATATGAGTCCGTTGTATTTAGAAAGGAAGGACGGTTGAGATTGGATCTTGAATAAAATCGGACGGCTAAGGAAAAATGCGGGATTTAAAATTGAACGAATGAACATGATTAGAAATATCCCTCCCCACACTGGATTCCATACAGGAGTGCTTCTGCACCACCCATGTCGTCTTGCCGCCCCGCACGTTGGTGTGATACATAGTTCCTCTGTGCGCGTTTGAGGCCCATGACACCCCCATGGTCCAGCCTCTGCTGAGGCTTAAGGCTAGGCTCGGCCGCCAAGCGTGTGATGTCGCCTTTGGCCCAGCTAGAGGGTTGGCCCCTTGGGGTTTATTTTTATTATCCCAATTCCAAAATAAACTATGTAATCCTAGAAAAGAAAGAGAAAATTACACCTAATAAATTACATATAGAATATCTTAACTTGTATAAAATATGTTTTATTGTTAAGTTTAGATGTTTAAAATACACAAATCAAACTATATAACTTTTAATTACTAAAATTGTTTTCAAATTCAAAAAAAAATGTATATCTTTCTTTGAATTGTGGTAGACATATGTACCCAAATGCTATGATTTCAAATAGAATGCTTCCAAAAGATAAGTAAAATTAAATGTGTTCAATACTCAATCAATTGGAACATTTCAAGATGATTTTATACTTAGAAAACTAATTACTTGTTAAGTTCAAAAAGGACTATTTATAATTTCCATATAAGAAATTAATTTATTAAACCGTATACATGTATTAACTAAACCATTTGTTAAAAAACATCTTCATTGTGAAACTATTATGTCTGAAACATTTGAAACATTTTAAAAAATGGTTCTTGAAATAAGTTTTGAAATAATAAAATATAAAGAAGAGTTAATGACTTTAATGTATACTTAAAATAATTCAAAATTTCAATATTCTTAAATAATTAAACTTGAATACCCAACAACTATAATTATAGCCATTGTAAATTCAATGTTCTCCTAAAGGGAAATGGTTAAATTTAGGCCTTATAAAAACGTGATTAGGGTATTCCAACTTCAAACACCAAGACACAAAAGATGGTTCTCTTCATCTCTCTAACACTCAGTACGATTGTTGCGGTTCTGGTTATAACGTTCTTAGTCATGGAATATCCTAAGGAAATACACTAATTTCTAATTATGTTGTTGGTGTTGTGGGGTCTAATGGTGATCGTGATTTTCCTACTTGTAGTAATTTTTTGTTAGTCATAGTCCTTAGGACTTGTTTCTATGTATCTGTTTCCAGTGTTTTGAATAAAAAGTGTTTTGTATATTTTGTGGGCATTGTTTTTGATAAAAAGAAAATTAGGCCTAGTGAAATAATTAAAAATATTATTATTACAGAAATTGAGTTCGAGGTATCACATTATCCCCTCCTTCAAATAATTTCCCCCCACAATTCTATTTCATCTGTATGAAACTACCAGCAAAATCAGAGACACTTTACACTCGAGGTCCCCTCCTCCAAGACCACCATTGTAGATAATCTGCGGATGTTTCTAGGTGGATCCCCATATTATTTCTCAGTTCCTTGATCTCTTTGGGCCATATACACCATTAGTCGTTAGGGTCAAACCTATGTGTAAAACATTCAGTTTTTTCAAAGAGTGGAATGAGAGTTGTGGAGGTCAGAGATTTGAGAGTGGGATACCTCCCTATAAATCTCTCAAACTACCTCACTCTTGAAAAATTCTAAGTCATAACGCATATTATACATACTGAAACTCATGACCTAGAACAGATAGGTTTCTCGAGTGTCTCCCTCCAAGGCAGCTTCACGAAACTTCCCCAAGGCTAGGTAGTTCTCAGACAAGGTGAAGAAAAGGAACAGACCTACATGGTACTTCCATCTCTTCATGTACGCTGCTAGTTGTGCAGTTTCTATGCAGCGATATACATGATGGTTTCCCTAGTTGGCCCGAAGGAAGTTTGGGCTAAGGGATACATTATAAGGACATTTTAAAGAAAAGAATATGTTGGAAAAAGGGTATTAGTATTATAAACATGTCTTGGTGATTATGGATTCTAGAAATTCAGTAGGAAGTGATAATAGGTTGATCGATGAACACACGTCTCTCATCTGAAAAATTGAAGGGACGTGTTTTACTTAGTAATAATAACTAGATTATAACAGAGACATTATTTTGTAAAATCATAATAAGATACCAACACATAAAATATAATATTATTCATTTAAAAAGATAATAAACTCAATGTGTTATATAATCATCATGGCGTCCTTTCACAGGTACTACTGATGTTGGTGATTTCCCAGGTTCTTAGTCAAACTAATCCCCAAGGCGGTTCCAAACTATTCGATCTCTTGGGTCAAGATGCAACACTAGAAACTAGGATCAACCACATGTGGACATATATAGTTCAAGGTCAGGAAGGCATGACATGTATGATGTTGGGAAACATCATTATGAACTAGATGTCGATAATGAAAATGAGTAAACTTGTCCTTAAGAACTTCAAAGTCCACAACTTGACCACAAAGACCATAGGTCAAAATTTGACAAAGGTATATCACTCGGAGGTCACCCCCTTGTACAGCCTCTTGTAAGTCCTCTTGAGATGAAAAATTATCAGCTAGGGTAAAACACTTAAATAAGCCCTCACAAAATTTTCTTTGTTGTGCATAGAACCATAATTGAGCATTCATCATAAAAATATAGTCGAGGCCTACTCCTCGGTGAAGTTGGAGAACATGAGGAGAATTGGATATACAGTATAGGGGTTTTCATGATAAATGGATATTTTCAAAATTCTTGTATTTTTCTACATATTATTTTCCCACTATAGTCTCTAACATTTCCATTGGAAGAGAAGAAGGTGTGATTCTATCATATATCTGAAATATTAAGAAGGATTATCTTTAGTATGACGCAATCAAGTAATTTATGGTTGTTCTAATTTTATAGAGTTTCTTAAACTGAACCTATGATACCAACTATCATGACCCCGACCCCAGAATTCTGAAATCGGTGTCTGAAGCATGGTGTTCAATTTTCTTCATAAAAATAGGAATCCAAAAATTTCACATCTTGTCCCAATACAGGGGATCAATTTGGTTTAGGTTCTAGAAAATCAGATGTTGTAGAAACAATTCTTCCAAAAAACATGACAGGGTTAAGCTTCATATAGATGTTGTCACAAAATAGTACTCAAACCTTGGGAAAATATGATAAATCCTTTAAAACATAAATTAAAATGTAGGTTGAGAATAAAAATTCCCAGTAATGGGTTTCAAAACATTTGAATAAATTACCTCTTTAAAACAACCACCTTGGAAACAATCATTAAACGTTTTCTTAAGAGGAAAACATTACTTTTCGAGGAACATCATCAATATTTTCAAAGGTTAATTGTGGACATTTTTTCAAAAGACCTTTTAATACAAGATAATTGTGTTTACCTAAAAACTTCTAATAAAACATGAATTAGGGTGCACATATGTATGTAATAAATGAGATGTGCATAATTCATAACTTGGTCAATCTAACTACAAATGTATAGTTGTGAACATAAGCATTCATATCATGATTCATTAGCAAATAAAATGAAATTCACATGGCTTTAACATTAGATACTTTTTCCTTATATAACATACCATTTTCATACTTGGTTAAGCCTTATGAATTCATTTCCATTATCATAGAAGATCCTTATCCAAGGATCAACAATCCCTTGGTTGATCGTTTACCATTACATAATGAGGGAATGTATAATGCCAAACTTTGTCAATGCCTTGCGCCAAAACCGTACGGGTAGAAACCCAACATAATTTTGTTTAACTACCACACATAGTTGTGAACAAATATAGCATCATGTTCACACATCATTTCACTTAACTCATGAGACCTCATCACTCTACCCAATGCATTGGAGCGCTGTATAATTCTAGGGGAACCTATCACATCATTTAAGTCCAATACATTCCTCATGTGTCTTAGTATGGTCATATTTCCATGGTGTTCATACTAAGTAAGAAACCTACATTCTTAATCCATAATCATTTTCATACATTCATATACATTAATTGAATTATGCATTGAGTGAAAAAGAACTAGATTTGTTAGTTTCAAATTTAACAATGACGTGGATGAATAAAAACAACATACCCTTACAAATGTAGTAAGAAATAGTACACATAAAATGATGGGTTATCACATTAAGTAACTACACTTGCATTAAAATCTTAAGAATGTGACCTTTTCCAAAACCATGTTTACATGTTTTGAGATTGAGATAACCATTTAATCCAAGGAAAGTTAATTGTTGTTTAAAAGATTAAAATATAAACTATAAATGATCTGAATAATTTCTTATGAAAATTGGGAAATACAATGTACGGATTATTTCTTAGAGAAATGTTCATGCATAAAAGAAATAATTAAACATGTGTACTCATGAAGGAATGTATATTTATGCTTGAACATGAAAACTATTCTACCACTTACTTGAGAAATCATGTTTGAAATACACGTATGTATTTATGTGGATTTAAAAATCATGGAAAAATATTATATATACTTATATATGTACACAAGGTGTATGCTTGAGATCTTGCATAAATAAAACAAGACTAAATAGATTATTGCAAACGTTTTATCCCTCATAATCATGTTTTAAACCAATAAGGATAGGTTTTGTGAAAACATAGTTGTTAATTAACTTATATATATATATTCTTTTTCACATAACCACGCGTACCTGAATTGTATTTAAGGATACACAAAAATGTGATGAACTAGAACCCTTTCATGTTGTTACATGTATCTGAAAGAAAACAATTCTTGAAAATGAAAGATAACTCATAAAAGTTTATAAAACTGAAATAGTTTTGAGGAAGAAACCATATAAGAAATCAAAATTTCAAAATGGGTTAGTATAAACATATATAATCCATGAAACTTCAAAATAGACAAGAAGGATTTTCATTTTTGAAGCGTAAACCCCTTGCTTGTGTTATATAATCAAAATATATTTAGAAAATCTCTCGTGAATTTATGTTTAGAAGAAACTGAATACATTTATATATATTTATATATAGATCTATATAAACACAAGAATATAAAAGTTTTACAAAAATAAAAAATAGAAAAATTTATCCCTTACCTGACTTCAGGATTGCAACAAGGTTGGGCAGGGGATGTTTTCACGTCGTGGAGAATAAAGACAGGTACTAAGGGTGCAAAACGGTTTTACATAAGCTCTTTATATATATGTATATTTTATATAAAACATATCATACATAAAAGCATAAACAAATCATCAAGATCTGACTAAAATAATGAAGATCCAACATTTTATTTAAAAGGATAACCCAAAATCAATCCATGATTATAATATATATATATATATACACACATAAAGCTTGTGGAAAACCCAAAAGTGGAGAAAATAAAATAAAAAGAAGAAGATAGGCTGAGACTTATGGTATAAATCAATGGATAAACCAAAGTGAAAAGTGGGGAATCTCGAGGGAGAATACAAGAAGAAGAAAGAGAAGGAGAAACAGTGGGCGAACCACTAGTTGGCACGAGGTCGAAGAAGCCGACGCGAAGAAGAAATCTTGAAATGAAATAGACAGTCCAGATTTAAATGAACCTTGATCAAATGGCTAAGATGAGTCCGTGGTTTTTTAGAAATGAAGGATGATTGAGATTAGATCTTGAATAAGATCAGACATCTGAGGAAAAATGCGGGATTTAAAATCGAATTAATGACCATAATGAGATCTGAGGTAGATCGGATGGCTTGGATCATGCATCACCAAAAAAAAACTACATCCCACATAGAAATGGTATGATTTTGGCCACCCCTTATAATGTTGGATCTCCCGACCATAGTTTAGAAATCTCCATTCCCCTCCCTAGTGTCGCACCGCACAAAATTCCTTGCAGGCACGCTTCTGCACCACCAATGTTGTCGTTTCACCCAGCAAGGTGGCGCGCTACCCAGTTCCTCTATGCACACTTGAGGCTTGTGACACACCCATGTTTCGGCCTCTATTGAGGCTGAAGCCTAGGCCCAGATTCCTATCATGTTCTTCATCCTTTGGCCTAGCTAGAGGGCTAGCCCCTTGGGGTTTATTTTTATTAATCCACTTCCAAAATAAACCATGTAATCATAAAAAAGAAAGGGAAAATTACACCTAATCAATTATATACAGAATAAATTTACTTGTATAAAATATGTTTTATTCATATATTTGGAAGTTTAAAATACAAAAATCAAACTATATAACTTTTAATTAATAAAAATGTTTTCAAATTCAAAAACAAAATGCGCATTTTTCTTTGAATTAAGGTAGACATATATACCCAAATGTTATGATTTCAAATAGAATGCTTCCAAAAGATAAGTTAAATTAAATTTGTTCAATACTAAATCACTTAGAACAATTCAAAATGATTTTATAATTAGTAAAGTCATTACTTATTAAGTTCAAAAAAGGACTATTTATAATTTCGATACATGAAATTAATTTATAAAACAGTATACTTGTATAAACTAAACCATTAGTTAAAAAACATCTTCATTGTGACACTAGAATGTATAAAACATTTGAAAAATTTTAAAAAAGAGTTCTTGAAATAATTTTTGAAATCATAAAATATAAATAAGAGTTGATGAATTTAACGTATACTTAAAATACTTTGAAATCTCAATGTTCTTAAATACTTAAACTAGAATACCCAATGAATATAATTATAGCCATTGTAAATTAAACGATCACCTAAAGGTAAATTGTCGAAGTTAGGCCTTATAAAAATGCGATTAGGGTATTCCAACTTCAAACACTAAGACAAAGAAGATGGTTCTCTTCATCCCTCTAATGCTCAGTACGATTGTTACGGTTCTGGTTATAACATTCTTAGTCGTGGAAGATCCTAAGGAAATCCACTACTTTCTTGGTTTGTTTGTGGGTATGTGGGGTCTATCGGTGATCGTGATTGGCCTACTTGTAGGGATTTTTGGTTAGTCATAGTCCTTAGGCCTTATTTCCATGTATCTGTTTCCTATGTTTTGAATAAAAATTCATGTGTTTATTTTGCGATCATTGTTTAGATAAAAAGAAAATTATGCCTAGTGTAATAATTAAAACTATTATTATTACACAAATTATGTTTGGGGTATCACATGTTCCATTTGATCAGGTATATTGATGCGAGGAGAATCATGATAATGAAATCACGGTGAGGTAGCTTGTGTTGGATGAGTCATTGGTGGTACGGAATTAGTTTAATGATCAAGATATAATTCGTCACTTCCAAGTTGAGGAAGTAATATATCTCAGGCATGGTTGATCAGGATGGTTGTACCTTTATAAATACATGTCCATGGTAGTCGAGGGTAAATCTTTCTAGTTAGATCAACAAGTAAAAAAAGCAATAAAGTATGATGACATGGGTGTGTGTCATTCTTTATGATATATCTAAATAAAAAAAGAGTATATTACAATGTGTGTGTTCATAGGTTGGTTGTCATTACTATGATTACTCCTGATCTCTTTACAGGTAAAGGTGGGTTACTAGATTTTGATCTTGGCTTGTGAATTTTACTCACTATTATCGAGATAAGGTCCTAGAGGGTCACATACAATAGCATATTCAAGAATCTACACAGCTATAGGGAATAGGTATGTAGGTCATGGTGGGCCCCACAACTGGTGTGTGAGATTTTTCCAAGGATGTGCGATCTGAAAAGTAATAAATAAATTAATATCATTCAATTTAAAAATAATTGGTATTTAATTTATTTATTAAAAATGTTTAAAATTACTAAAGTAGATACATAGAAAACATTATATGAGTGAATATTAATTTAAAATATTCAAGGTTCACTTAATATTTGTGGGGATGAAAAGCCATGTTAATGGCTCAAGATTTATCAGGTAACCTATTTATTATATTACAAGTAAGTGATAAATATATAAATGATATTTATGAATCATTAAATTATTCATGATATCATTTATATAGTGTGTTAAATATTTAGGGGTCGATGAGCCTTTTTTAGGTAATTTTATAACACACTATAAATAGAAGAATATAGGCTCTCACATGTAACTATATATGGAGAGATATTAAGAGTTTCTCTCTCCTATCCCTCTTCCTAGAGAGGAAATCTCCCAATCCAGGTGATCACATTGAGCTCTCCCATATTCTTCAAAAGTATGTTGATGTGGTGATTGTTGGAACATCAAAGGCACCATCGAATCTCCACACTGTAACCTAGAATACAACGATTGATTCTCTTCTGTAGTTTTGATGTGTGTTTGGATCATCTAAATGGATTCAAATTTTGATCCTTAATGTATTGATTGTTAGTGAAAAGAAGATGACGAGCATGTCTTCAGATCGAACCAGGTATTTATGGTTTTATTTTTGTGCTTAATCTTCTTCATGCATGATCCTCAGGCTTTAACTGGGGTAGTGCTTCATTGGCGATGATGTAGTTATGTCTATCATTAGTGAAAATTTTAAATCTCTGGACCACCAGATTCCCATTCGTGCCCCAGTACCTTCAACTGCAAACAATACGTAATTTTTTTTATAGTTCTAGAATCCAAGTTAAATTCTATTTGAGTTTAATATTTATAATAAAATATTATTCCCAACTTGTGATTTAATAATTATTCAAGTTAATTTTATTGCATAAATTCAATCACTAATTATTTATTTTCAAAATATATGTGAGTTGAATATTAAATATATATATTTAATTATAAGTTAATTAATTTAATATTTATTTGTCTCTTGTTTATTATTCACTGGGTAAAAAATATTTATTTATTTAAATTATTATGTGAATATTAAAATAAAAATTTATTCATAAGTTTAGTGAAAGTATTAATTATTTATTTATTGAGAAATTAATGTAATGATATTAAAGTATTTAAATAAATATTTATTATTCATGGCTAGATAAATATCGAGGAGGATTACAGGGATGAGTTAAGAGTCTGATGGAAAAGATATTAAACTATACATGAGTTATCCCATGCTATGGAATATAATAATGATGTTATTGTTATTTTTTCATGGAGTTTATTTAAAATAAACAATTTGATAAGGTAAATCTGTTTAATTACTAATTGTTTAACCCTAATTATCTAATCTGTTTTATATCATTTATAGGGTATTGAGAATTATTGTGCACAAGAAAATCCTCTATAGGGAATTCTCTTAATATTTAAGGGAAATATCTCAATAATTCTCTCAAGAAAGAGAGACAATTCATCTCCTCATGCTCAAGACCAAGAGACAATGAGAATAATTCTTTCAAGATTGAAGTACTAATTTTTATGATCAATGATGAATGATGTAAGGTGCTTAGTTTCTCCACACTCACACAAAAAGTACCAATGGTTAAATTTTGATATTCTTTGGGAATGTGTGGATACAGCTAGATGGAACTGTAATGATGGTATGAGAACGAATTTCTGATAGATCATCAATGATGAAAGAATTATCCATCCAATGAAATTATTTTTATAAATTAATTATAAATTAAATCTGAAAAGATCTTATCTGAGGAGATTTGGGGTCTATATTCATCAATTTATTTGTATTTATCCATTAAAACAAATGTAAAACATTATTGTTCATTGGCCAAACCACTTATGTTTCACCTCAAAACCTTTAAATATATTTCACTAAATAGGATCATTAAATGAGATCCCACTTAAATGATTATTTTTATCAAATAGGATCTAATTAAAATTATGGCGCCTTTTAAAATATATCATATCTATTAGTGGGTGAAGATCAATATTTCACTAAGAAAATGAGTCTATTATAGTTTTCTTATAACAAACCATCATAGGAAAACCTAACACATCACCTGATCTGACACGATTGAGGTCTTCAGGAATGTTTTTTATTGCCCTGGGATGTTGAAAAGATTCAAGGGTGTATTAATAGAAAACATGGGAATAATTTCACCATTAAGAATCCTAATATAAACTATAGTTTCCAAATAGTACCCGATATTAGGTATCTAGGCATTAGACAACATGCAAAAATAAAATAAGAAGAATTGGAACAACGGTATCCAAATAAGGCATAATAATAAAGAAATAATAACAAATATATCAAACAAAATACAAATTAAATAAAACTATTTTATAAAATATTAATTCTATAATAAAACTAAAAGTTGAAAGAGGTCGAGGAGGTCAATATCCAACATAAACCTACTTAACCAAATGAACTCGGAAGATAGGAAAAACCATCACTCTATGACTCTCGATTCAACCCTACACCACCACAATATATAGCCACTTCCCAAAAGAGAGTTATAGTAGTCAAATAACACAAGAAAAACTTGTAAAGAATCTACTCAAAACATGAAGACTACATACACACCAATGTGAGTATATATAGTATGATCCAATGGCTATTATAATACCACCATGAGTCGATTTCATTTCATTTTTAAAAGAAACTGAGCCCACTAGTTTCAAAATATATATAACCAAATAGGTTTTCATTTCATTTTCAAGGTTTTAAAACAAACACCACTAGACACACCCATTTCAAATGATTTCTTTTTAAAAACCAAAACTAATCCTTTACTTTACCATTTGAAATACACCTTAGAAAAACAACCCATACCATTTTTTAAAACCTTTTCACGCACGTTTTAAGATAATTAATAACATGTGGAAGCCATTGGAAAATTAATGTTAAGGAATAGTCATAAAAAAGTAACAAGAATAATGTAAGGCAAGTAATATTGAAATAATTCTCAATCATGAATAACCAACACATAAAAATAAAACTCATACCAAAAGACAATAAAATCACATACCAAATTATAAATAGTAAAAACATAACATAGGATACATATCATGAGGAAATATCTCAAGAACTAATTGGAAATTACTAGAAATACCTAAGAGAAACTAACTTTCAGCAGGTTTTATGGTACTACACTCGTCACCTGAATCGCTCTTAATTACCCACATTCAGATAACACCCCATATACAAGGTCATAAAAACACAACTAGGGGTTTCTAGAGAGTGTGTAATCCCAACTACAATAGTACCCATCCCTTTATTTACCACTTAAAGGCCTAGATTTCTCTATGAATGGGATTAAGGATATGGACCATAAGTACCAATCCAACATCAAACACATGAATATAACATTTCCTAATGGTAACACCACAATCATATTCATCCCACATCCAACATCCCCCCTATAAAAGATCCCCATCTCAAGCATAATCATGAATCACAATTCATTAAACCATTAACACACATGAGGCCAACAAGGCATTTCAATGGGGATCAGAAAGGTTAATTCCAAAAATCAATCAAACAACCTTTCATGGGTGCTAATCGTCCCCTTTTTCTCATTACTTAGAAATTAAAAAATTTAGAAATACCTTTTTAAAACCATGTGAAATCTAAATACAACCCCAAGGGAATCCATAGACCACATCAAAACACAATCATAAAGAATCAAGTAAATTTCTAGATAATTCCTTTATTCAGATGCACACCCCTTCAAAAACATTCAAAATCAATGAAACTGTTGGGAATCCCACCTTATAAATCATTTTTTCTTTATAAAAACCCCCAATGAATCATTTTCTCAAAGAAAACCCTCATTATAATTTTATCAAATGCATGGAATGCATAAAATAAAATTTTGAGTAAAAGTCCCATTGAACAACTAAATTCACCCATTATTCCAAATGAAATCTAAGAGAAGTTATGGAAAATTTATGATAAACTATGTCTAGATAACCTGAATTTATTTATCTAGATAAAAAACTAGTTTAAAAAACTAAACATTCATGAAACTATTAGAAAAACATATAATGGAAATGACTACCTCATGCGGTGGAATCAAATCGCCATTGATGAAAACCACTGTATTAGGTCTCCAGAGAGGGATCACGACCCCTATAAACTAAAACTTCAATTTTAGGACAACCCTAGGAATGGAAATCATTAAACCATATCCCCTAGGGTTATATAGAAAGGATAAAATGAACAAAACTTAGAATAAAAGGATGGAGGATCCCTAAACATTTAATTTGGGTGAAGAATCACCAAGAAAGTGATATAAACCCATCATAGAGGTATTGGAGAATAATGGAGAAGGTTGAGAGAGGCATTTAAATTACTTGGATAGAAGTGGGGATGCTAAGGAATATTAATTTATTTAAAAACACCTCAAAATACCAAAAGGACCTCTTTTGAGATGGTTTTAGGGTTTACCCACACAGTTTACCAATATGTGTAGTAACCATGTTATTCTACACTATTGAAAACTATAGTTGGATATGAACTTAGTCTATATGGTCTGAAAAATCATACAAAGGTTGTTTATCCTGGAATGATCTTAAAATTAAATATTATTTAGCCTAAAATACCAAAAAATTAAGGGACCAAGATAGATAATAAATAACCATGCATAAAAGTTACATTGTGGTGTCACAATTCTCTCCACTAAGACACTTTATACCCCCATAAAGTCATCAAAAAACTTGTATAACAAATAATGTCAAAACTGATGAAAATATAATGAGAATACAATTATCAACATAACCACTTGAATTTGAACTGAGAATATAGCACAAGAATATATCACTCTGTGGGAGAACCATTTAAAAATGATTCAGAGATAACCAAATGTAATGAAATAAGAATATTATGTACTAGGATCCCCATTAAATAAAAATAAGGAGACAAAAAATGAGATGTTGAGATGGATACTCCTTCGATCTTCCTAGGACTCAGGAATATCAATATACACACCACCACTCATGTGGGCATAATGAATCCAAAACATGACCAAATAACACAACATAAACACAACCTTTAAAAAATCTATAATCATAAGATCTAAATTTGATGGAAAATCTTAACCAAAAAACTCTAGAAGCTAACTTCAATAATATTAGGGAACAAATGGTGACCTAGAAAAGGTATCCAAATAATTTAAAATTTTCCTAATGAAAAATAAATATATGATAATACATCACTAGGGATAAATACATATCCAGAGAAAATCATACACACCACAATAAGACATGTCCCAAGAAAAAAGGGAAATTTACAACAGTGAAAACTGAAAAACAATGCCCTGCCTCTAACTCTCCAATGGAAGAAACACTACCTACAACTACACGGATGAAATGTGGTCCTGATAATTCTTATTTAGATTCCCAATAAACTCGGAAAATATCTGGAAGTGACTGATTTGACCACACTAATCATCGTTTTTATGATATAATAGACCAGATGTCTTAACATGCCATAATTTTCTATACTAAAATCATGCCAATGACTTCTTATTTACTATAACATGAGAGGTATATTTAGAATAATAATTTCCATCATCATCACTTTCTTATTTTCTCTTCTCATTAATAAGATATTCCTTATTTTCTCTAGCTAGATTTAAAGCATCATCTACCACAAGTTTCCCTATTAAAATATCCTTAGTGATTATAGCCTTATAAACTAATTACATATAGGTACATGGGCCAAACTAAAAAATTAATGGATAATGATCTAGCTAAAGAACTCTAGAAAGGAACTAGTCCCTCTTCAAATCATCAATAACTAACTCGAGAGAGAAAAGAATCGGGTATTGAAACATTTTAGATAAGCTTTCCCTAACTAACCACCCTAATGCACACCAAAAAAACTCAAGTGACTTCCCAACTCTCTATTCCTTAGGATAAAACCATTAAATGATGGTGGCCTTGAAAGATCCCCAAGACAAGACCTCAAATGGTTGGTCATGAATAGTGATCTTCCACCCCTACAAACACAATCCATTTAATATGGGAATGGTGAGCCTCACCCAAGAAGATTTAAGAGTTTTTATAGAGTCAAAAATGTTTTCCACCTTAGATAGTCAGTCTATCACTTCATGGGATCCTTGATAACCAAATAAGACTAGATGAATGTGATTAGAAAACTCTCATGAATGAGAAATGATCTGATAGGAACATGGATTCACCACTCTATCACGGGTTTGGTCATAGTTAGAGACTGGAAAGAAACTTCTAGAACACTAGGAAAACTACCCAAGGAATTACCTTCTTGACTTGTCAGTTTCTTCATGGGGGTTTCATTATAAATCTTCAAAAAATAAAGAACATTAAATTCAAAAACAAAGAGAAGAAACACATTTAAACAAATCAAAATTATAAAACCATCTAAAAATACAACACATGGGAAACAAAATCTTAAAGAAAACAAACCAAGGTCACATTGACCGTTTTTAAATTTTATACAAAATCTATGAAAAAATTTCATAACACACATCCAATGCATTTTAAAACTAAAAAGACACCAAAAAAACTTATTTTAATCCAATAACTTAAAATAATTTACAAAAAAAATTATGAAAATACCTCAACTCACCTAAAACATTTTTTTTAAACAAACCCAATTGCTAAATCATAAAAACATTTTTTAAAACTCATTCAAAAAGCTTCATAATCCATAAAATAGCATTCAAATGATGATAAATAAACATCATCAATAATAATAGTGTTTAAAATCACCCATAATAGTGAAAATAAAATATTCTAAGATTTTACAACTTTTCACAATTTCCCCGCATGGTTTTCTAGAACATGTGACAACCATTTTATTACAACTATAATTCATCTAGAATGGTTTAAAATGTACTGTGCATGGTTTTAAAGATTTTTTTACCTTAATTGTGCACCCCAAGGATTTCCACTGATTTCAATCTGAAACTAGGAATTTCTAAAGATGTGTCATGGGATCTCTCCAAAACTCAAATTAACAATAAACCATATTAAAAAAATATCAAAAATAAACAATAATATACCTCATATTAAAAATAAAACTCTCAACCACCCATGGTAACCTAAGATCCATTATGACGAAGATACCACCGGGAACACCCTGGTACCTATCACTCAAGCTCCAATAGTCTAATCTTCTGTCTTCCTTTACTCTTCCAAATGAAATGTGGACTCTAATACCGTTTTCTAATGAACCAACCCAGATCAACCTAAAACATCATTTGGTTCATCCTGATACATGGTCCAAAGTGAATTCTCTGTCACCCTGAGCTATTGAAAAGAATCAAGGGTATCTCAAGCGATAACATGAGAATGATTTCACCCTCATGAATCTAAATAAAAACCATGGTTACCAACCATGGAACTGACATGAGGTATCTGGGCATTGGATAACATACCAAAATAAAAAAACAAAACAAAAACAATGGTATCCTAATAAAGAATAATGATAAAGAAAAATAATAAATTTAACAAACAAACAACCAAGAAAATACAAATGTTTTATACAATACTAATACAAAAATGAAACTAAAATAAAAGTATGAGTTTTTGAATGATCATACCCAACATGAACCAATATGGTCTAATGAACTTATAAGATAATCACCATCATCTTCATGTAACTCTTTATTCACCATTATACCACCACATCACACACTTCTCAAAATAGAGTATTTGTAATACATCCACTCGAGCCAAGACATAAAAATAAACTACAAAATATCTAAAGACTACATACCCACTAATTTACATACATAGGATATGATCCAAAGTCTAATTGTATACCATCATGGGTCTATTTCATTAATTTTATAAATGAAACCAAGTCCAATAGTTTAAAAATAAATATAAGTAAATATTTTTCATTTCATTTTAAGGGTTTGAAAACCAACACTAATAGCCACACCCATTTCAAATGATTGACTTTGAAAACCCTAAAATAATCCTTTAATTTACAATTTCAAATACACTATAGAAAAATGACGTACCATTTCTTTAAAACTTTTACACACACTTTTAAAGATAAAAAAGAATAATTGGAATCCATAGGGAAATAAATGATAATTAATAGTAATAAAAAATAATAATACGATTCAAGAAAAGTCCGATAAATATAGTACTAAATCATGAATAACCATCACATAAAAGGTAAAATCATATGAAAAGATAAGAAACTCATATAACAAATAATAAACATTGAATTCATAACATTGAATATATATCATGAGGCAACACCTTATGGATTAGTAGGATAATACTAGATTTACCTAGGTGGGACCAATAGCCAGTAGGTTTTACAGCCCTATACTTATCACTTGAATTGTTCTCAACTCACATAATTGGGATCATACTCTAAAACTAGGGTAATAATAATAAAACTAGTGGTTTCTCAATGGTTCATAATCTAGAATATCATAGTAACATTACCTTGATTTTCCTCTTAGTGACCTAGGTTTCCCCATGAGATATAAAAATGAGGAGGTCCACATTTACCAATCCAACATTAAACACATGATAATCACATTTCCTAAAGGATAATACAATAATAACATTCATACCACGTCTATTATCCTCCTTTAATAAGATCCCCAACCCAAGAACAGTCATGAATCAAAATTCATTAAATAATAAACATACATTAATCCAAAAAGACACATTAACGGGGCTCAACAATAGTGAGTCCAACAATCAATCAAACAGCCTTTCGAAAGTTCCAACCATGTACTTTTACTCATCACTTATATAATATAAATTTTAGAAATACATTTTTTTAAAAATTAGAAAACTTAATACATAAAAACCTAGGTAATCCAAAAATAACATCAAAACACAATCAAATAAAATCAAAAAAAATCATATAAAATTCAATCATTCAAGTAAAAAACCCCTTAAAAACATTTAAAGCCTTTAGAACAATAAGGGAAACTATCTTTATAAATCATATTTGTTTTGATTCACCTTGATGAATGATTTTGTCAAAGAAAACCCCCCATTATAATTTTATGAAACACATGGGATGCCTAAAATATCCTTTAGAGTAAAAGTACCATTGAACAACCAAATTCACCCATTATCCCAAATGAAAACCAATAAAAGTTATAGAAACATTTTTATAAACTAAGAATACATAATTATTAATATATTTATCTAGATAAAAATATATTTTAGACTTCCAAGCATCCATGGAACACTTAAATAAAAAGTAATGGAATGGAAATTCCTACCCCATGTAGTGGAATCATTTCGCCTTCATTGAAAATCGCCAAATTAGTTCTTAATAGAGGGTTCATAGTCCCTAGAAACCAAAAATTTAATTTTAAAATAACCCTAGGTATGGAAATAATTCATACATGGATACTATGGTTAGAGAGAAGAAATTAAATGAAATAAACTAAGAGGAAATTTAAGGAGGATCCCTAACCTTTCAATCTAGGAAAATAATCACCAAGAAATCATTATAAATCCATAATGTAGGGATTAGAAAAGAATGGATAAGGATAAGAGAGGCATATTGATTACCAGTATTGAAGTGGGGAATCAAAGAGACAAAACCCTTGACATTAGTGTTTCATAATTCTACCCACCATACCACTTTCATCCCCCATAAAGTCATAGACAAACATGGATAAGCAGGAATTCAAAAACTACATCAAATTCAATAATAATCTAATAAAAAATATAAAATATTGTATTTGAATAAATAATATAGCACAAGAATATATCACTACTTGGGAGAACCATTTAAAAATGATTTAGAGATCAATAACCACAACACGCTAAGAATCCTAAGAAGTAGGATCCTTGCTAAATGAAAATAAGGAGACAACAAAATGAGACCTTGGGATTTCCACTTCATTAATATTGCTTGGACTCAAGAATACCATAATACATAACACTACTCATGTGATCCTAATGAATCCCAAACCAGACTGAAGGATACAACATAAACACCACATACGGAGCATATAAGGTTTAAAGATCCTAATTTTTTGAATAATAATAATAAAAGAACTCTGGAATATAACTTTCATAAGATAAGGGAATACATATACAATTAGAATAGGTGTACCAATTATTTAAAAATTTAATAATGAATATTAAATCTATAAAATTATACAACTAGGTCCAAATACATATCTAGCATACATTATCTACACCACAAGGAAGAAATTAATAAGAAAAAGAAAAAAATTCCCAAGAAGAAACCACAAAACAATGCCTTGCCTCTAACTATCCATTGTAAGAAACACTAAAGACTAATTCCTGAATCAAACCTAGGTATAATAATTCCTCTTTTAATGCCTAATAAACTTGAAAAAATCCTAGAGGTGAAAACACACTGATGATTGGTTTTAGTGTATAACAGATATGGGGGCTTAACATTCCCAGATTTCTTGCACTAAAATCATGAAAATGGAATTATCTTTAGTAAAATAGGAATGGTAGGTTGAGAATATGGAATCCCATCATCATCACTTTCCTACTTATTCTTATCATTAGTCAGATCATCCATACTGGATCCATCAGGAGTTAAAGAATTATCTACTATAGGTTTTCCTACTAAAATCACATCAATGGTTATGGCCTTAAAAACCACTTATATATGGGTAGTTAGGACAGAATGAAATACTTATGAAGAAATATCCAGATGAATGACTCTAGTAAAGAACCATTGCTTCTTCAAATCATCAATAACCAAATCTAGAGTGAGAGGCACTAGGGCAGTGAAACACTCCACATAAGATTTTACTGTCCAATCACACTAATGTGCACACAAAAGCTCAAGAGACTTTTCAACACCCACTTCCTTGAGATTAAATTACTAAATAAAGGTGGAATTTAAATATCCCTAATATATAATCTCAAATTGTTTAAAATGAATATAAATATTCCACCACTCTAAACCTAATCCTTTAAATAAGTGAATGTTGTACCTCACCTATGAGGCTCCAGGAGCTTGTAATTAGTCTAAAATATTTTCAACCTTATCTAGCCACTCCATCACCTCATGTGATCCTTGATCATTATATAATACTGAAGGAAACTAATTAAAAAACTATAATGCATGATCTGTGATCTTAGAATAACATGGATCTTACACTCCATCATGCATCTGGGTAGATTCAGGGATAAGACATACAACTCATAGATCACTAGGACAATTACCTAAGGCATTCCCTTCTTAAATTCTTGGTTCCTTTCTACAGTGTGTGTTATAAAACATTAAAAAAATCACTCAATACAACCAATATAAGTTCAAAAACAAAGAGAACAAATGCATGCCAAAAAAATTACAAAACCACCTCAAAATCCCACACAAGAGAAACATAATCTTAAATAATACACACCAAGGTCAAAACCACCTTTTAAATTTTTTCCAAAAATATATGAAAAAATTTCATAACACACACCCAATTAATTTTAAAAATAAAATAACCTGGAAATCACTTCCTTTGCTCAAATTACTTCTAGTAAAGTTCAAACAATTCATAAGAACACCTCAAATAACATAAAAAAGTGTTTTTCAAAAAATAAAAACTAATAGATCATGAAACTTTTATTCAAAACTCATTCAAAAACCTTTATAATCCATAAAATATAATTAAAATACCCCTATATAAACATTATAAATAATAATCGATGTTAAAATCACCCAATTAGTGAAAATAAAAAATTATAAAATTTTAGCATTATACATGGTTTAGCCACAAAATTTTCCCACCTATGCACTAACCATGTGAGTACCACTAGAATTCATCAAGAATGGAATAAAATGTCTTACACATGATTTTAAACATCATGTGTCTTAACTGTTAACCCCCTATATTTTCTCCAATTTCACTCTGAAGCTATTAATTTCCCAATATGGTTCCTAAGATCTTCTTAAAACATAGATTAGTAGTAAACCATATCAAAAGAACTAAAAAAACAATCATAAAGACCATATTCAAAATAAAACTCTTAACTAACCATGGTAACTTGATGTTCATTATGAAGAAGAGATGGCCAAGAACACCCTTACACCTATCTCTCAAGATCTATCAGTTACATCTCCAATCTACCTTTACTCCCCTAAATAAAAAGAGGGATCCAATACCATTTGGTAATAAACCAACCCGAATCAGCCTGACATGTCACTTGGTTCAACCATATATAGGTCCTAAAGACTATTCTTAATCACCCCAGGCTAGAGAAAAGCAGCAAGGGTGTCTCAAGGGATAATATGGAAATGATTTCACACTTAATTATCCAAATACTGACCATGATTTCCAACCTAGAAGACACCATGAATTATTCAGACATCGGGAAATGTTCCAAAAAATAATAATAAGAACTAGACCAATGGTATCCAAATTATTTATAAATATAAAGAAAAAATAATAAATATAATAAATACACTACCAAAAAATAAAACTTTTTTATAAAATCATAATTTTATAATGAAACTAAAAAAATTTAATAAGTTGATGAGGTTAATACCTAACTAAAATATAATTAGTCCTATTAAATCACAATATAAATTCCTCTATTTACATGTGACCCTCAAGTCACCAAAAAACCACTACATCACCCACATCCCAAAAGATAGCGAGTATTAATCCAACCAAGAAAGTAAATACCTAAAATGAATGTACACAAGACATGAAGACTACATACCCACCATATGACTATGTAGGGTGTCAACTAAAGTCTAGTAGGATACTACCATGAGTCTATTTAATTACTTTTATAAAAGAAACCAAGTCTACTTGTTTGAAAATAAATATACAATCAAATATGGTTTCATTTTATTTTCAAGGTTTGAAAATAAACACCACTAGACACACCCATTTCATATTATTTCCTTTAAAACCCCAAAACTAAGCCTTTCCTTTATCATTTGAAATAAAACTTGGAAAAATAACCCATAACTTTTCTTTAAAACATTTATGAACTATTTTTAATATAATAAAAAATAAGGGGAAGACATAGGGAAATAAATGTCAAGTAATTATCTTAAAATAATAACAAAAATGATGCAAGGAAAGTCAAATAGCAATAATGTTCAATCATGAATTACCAACACATCAAAGGTAAACTCATACCAAAAGATAAGAAACTCACATAAAAAATATGAAATAGTAAAAAGATAACATAGGAAAAATATCATGGGGAAGCACCTTAGGGATTAACGGGATAATTCTAGACCTACCTATATGAGACCAACTGTAAGCAGGTTTTGCAGTCCTACATTCATCAACTGAATCACCCTCAGCATGCTTTTTTGGGATCAAACTTCCTATCCAAGGTCATAACAATAAAACTAGGAGTTTTTATCCAGTGTATAATCTAAACTAATAAAAATACACATTCTTTGATTTCCCACTTAGTGACCTAGATTTCCCCATGAACTATAAAAAATAGGTGGACCACATTTAACAAGATAATGCCAAACACATAAAAATCATGTTTCCTAAATTCTAGTACTATAATAAAATTAATACCACCTCCAACAACCCACTTAATAAGATCCCCATAACAATCACAAGGATGAATCAAAATTCATTAAACCATCAACACAAATGAATCCAACAATACATATCAATTGGAATTAGTAAGGGTAAGTCCAAAAATCAATCAAACAACCTTTAACAAGTGAAAAATGAGCCCTTTTACTCATTAATTATAGGATATATGTTTTGGAAATCCATTTTTAAAAACATTTGAAAACCAAATACAAACCTAAGGTAATACACATAAAACATCAGAACACAATAAAAAAAATCAAGGAAATATATAGACAATTCCATTATTCAAATAGACACACCTTAAAGAACATTTAAACCCTTTTAAACTATAAGGGAACCCCAATTTATAAATTTAATTTGATCTAAAACACCATAATGAATCATTTTCGCAAATAAAAATATCATTATAATTTTATCAAACACATAGAAAGAAAAAATACCATTTAAAGTAAAAGTTTCACTGAATAAAAAAATTCATCCATTTTTTTAAATGAAACCCAATGGAGTTTATCAAAAAATATGATAAACTAAGTCTATATAATCATTATTATAAATATCTACATAAAAAACTTGTTTAGAAATCCAAGAATCCATATAAATCTTAAATAAAACAATAGAAAGGAAAAACCTACATCATATATTCGAATCATATTACCTTTGATGAAAACAACATAATTATGTCTCATGAGAGGGATCACAACCACTAGAAAACAAAACCATAATTTTAGAATAAACCTACATAGTAAAATCAGCCAACCATGGCCACTAATGTTAGAGAGAAAGGATATAATAAAAGAAACTAAGTGGAAATAGAAAGTGGATCCCTTACCTTCCAATCTGAGTGAATAAAAACTAATCAAAAATCAAAAATCCATCATGGAGGGCTTGTAGAAGAATGGATAAGTATGGTAGAGGTGACTCTATTACCCGAATCAAAGTGGGAAATCCAAGAGAGAAATCCCAAATTAAAAACTCACAAAAAGAACCAAAAATACCTCTTTCAAGGGGGTTATACAGTTTACCTACAAGTTTTACTAAACCATGTGGTAATTATTCCATTATCCACTATTAAAAAAATGAAACAGGCTATAAGCATAGGTTACTTGGTTTTCAAAACCACGTAGATACTGTGTATCCTAGAAAAAGTTCAAAATTTTTATATTATTCATCCTGAAACATCTCAAACTCAAGGGACTATGTTATATAATAAATACCCACACATAAAAGTGACAATGTTGTATCAAAGTTCCTCCCACAACTTAGTAATTTAATTATTCCATTATACCAATAATATCCTATATGAATCTTGGATAGTTTATTGGAAAACCCTTTACCCGATCTACCATATGGATATACTCAAACTTATTCCTATGGTTTCTTAACTCATAGGTTTTCCCAAATAAGTGTAAACTTAATAAAATACTAAGAATAGGAACATAATCGTAGCCTTTACAAGTGCAGCTTTGGAAGGAATTTAACACTTAGTATTTTTAATGGAATTTAATCTCACTATCTTATATTATGTTATTCCCTTTATGTCTGTAAACATATAGTGATTTAGTTTGTAATATTATTCCTTCAACCAAATTAATATATTACAACCATATTGATTTTTAACTTTTTAACCAAATAACTATTTATGTTACTCACCAATAAATAAAAGCCTAACATATTTACACACATCCAATTTCATATCATGTGTAAGGTATATGAAGTTTTCATCTAAAGGTTTAGAATTATATAAAATTATAAATCTCATCATGAGTAAGCATGGAGCCATGTATAGCCAACCCCCACCTTTATAGAATCACTCATAAGCTTCTGGGTTAGTGTGAAGTCCAACCCAATGTTACTCAACCCAGGGACATATTAATCTATAGAGATTATAATTCATCATAACATTAATTTCTAATATGTATATACTATATTCAAAAAAAATTAATCTAATTAATATAATTATAAACCAAATTCAAGGTAGATGGAATCTAAACCCATTATCGTTCCTAGCATGTAAATACATAGAGACATGTATGATAATCTCTAGAAGAAGTTTAACATTTTAAACTAAATCATTCACACATTCATAATAAAAAAAATCTATGAATAATAAATAATTGAATAGCATTTAAAAAAATGAACTATTCATGTATTTAAACATGAGATAACAATTTATGAAAATTTTATAAATAAAATATAATTATAAACACTTTATAATTTATATATTCAATATAATCTTTCTAAAATGTTAAATATAAATACTTTATATTATTTCAAAAATATGAAATCCTTAATATTATTCATTATATGGAATATCGATTAAATATATGATATTTTATGTATTATAAATATTTTATAATCAAATTTCTATTATGTAAAAATTTTACAAAATTTAGATATCATATACATAACATTATTTAAAACATGATCAAATCAATCATCGAAATTTATTTTGACGTGTTTTAAATAATATCCCAAATAAGTCACCTAATTTTAAAATATTAAATCAAATATTATGAACCATTAAAAATCTTAAAATTTAAACACTTTATATTTAGATGTTTCTTTTATTTTATAAAAAACATTCTAAATTACCCTTCTAATTTCTAAATAAACATTTCATTTATAAAACATATGGTATGACATATAATTTGGTAAAATTTGTATTAATATTAAAACATAATATTATGGAATATTTATTAATAAATGTTTCATAAATATCTAATTAATTAATTATAAACACTTAATAATTAATTAATTTATAAAATCTTTTATAAATTAATAAGTATACCAAAAATATCGGTAATAATTATTTGTAAACATTTTTTAAAACACATAAAAATATCAAAATAAATTTAAAGAAATACAATTCATTAACAATTGTATTTAAAAGTTTAATTTGAATCATAGAATATGTTAAAAATATTATTTAACAATCTAAGGGAAATCATATAACCAAACAGAGATAAAAATGTTCTTAAATGGTTTAATCTATATCACTCTTATTTTTTTACTGATATTTATATCATCCCCAATGATATCATATTAAATTTACCAATATGAATTGATATTATAATGGTGATATCATACTATTTTTTAAAAACAAAATATATATCAATCATTAAATATAATATCCAAGATTCATATTCCACAACTAATACAAATATAATGTATTTATACAAAGTCACTGCTTATGATATCTCATATAGTAAGCCATAAATCAACCGGTCATAATAAATCATTAAATCATATTATATGATTGGCAGTATAACATGAAATACAACCACAAAATATTTATTTCTTAGCATGATTTCATGAATCTAAAGGAATACTAAGTCTTTGAAACACTTTTTTATCTCAAAGTATCTAACAAAACTTTTTAGACAAACATTATGTGATTAAAGAAACATAAATTCAAGATTATCATGCTATATATATAAAATCATATATAATATAGAAATAAAGAAACTATAAATGTGTACCTTACACCATTAACCGTAAAAAAATAAATCATCACCCATGTTTGAATAATATTATAATTTAAGCAATAAAAATATGTCGCTCCTCCGAAAGTATCCATAGGTGGCTAAATAGTTCGATGTTCGAGCGAGATTCTCCACCATCCAAGGTGTATTAGAACCTTGTGATGTAAATGATATAGGAAGAGAGATCTATGGGTAAGAGGGTTTTGAGTGAGTCTTGGGGAGAGTTTCAATCACACCATCTCATTGTGAATTACCCTTTATACATATTTTGAGAATGATCATTGAGCATACATGCAATAATTTTTATGTTATGAGTTATTTCATGCAACGACTGTAACTCTCTAGCAATTCATGAAAAACATGCAAGAATGAAACAAAATCCCTATTTGTTTCATCTAATGAAACAACTGGTTAATGATAGCTAAATTTATGGAAGATTCATTGAAATGTTAAAATATAATGTTTTACCAAACTGAGTATCAAAAACAGTGGCATGATATATGCCTTCTAATATAGGATTTCAAACACTACAACATGCATTGTAAATGCCTTATAATATAATCCAAATGTATCTTATGATTAAAAAAGGTAGTGGCATGAAATATCATTCAATTCCTTATGAAATAACTTAATCGTATATTAATATTGGGATAATTTCATCACATGCTTAATGAATTTAGGCATATCTCATTCACGTACTATATTCTTAACTGTTGTATTAAAAATATCCTTGTCAGTTATCACATTAAATATCATATATTGACATACAGTTATATCATTACTTCATACACCATAATAATAAAATTATTTTTGAATAGATGCAACCAATATTTCCCAATATAGGAAATGTTTCAAATTCATAAATAATATCCTTATATGTGATTATAAAAACCAAAACTTCCAAAGAAACATCTCGAGTATCTAGAACTTAAATTGTTAGATTCCTTCATCTATCACCTTCAACATCACATCTAATCTAAGGATTCTTTTTCACATTTAATTATCTATCTAGTATGGTAACGAACAATTCAAATACTTATAAAAATTTATGCATTTATACAGTGGGATGATCTACAATTCTATAATTTTTTGAACACTTTCATTCCAAATCCTTGAAGGAAGGAATTTTTATTATATCTTTTAAGGTTTCATGGATTTTATAGCTTCATTTGAAGTCTTAAATATAAATTATATATTTAAATTTTTCAAACCATGGATTACTATAAAAATGAATATTTACTTCAATTAAATATTAAACCATAATATATATTTTGTTTTAAATATTCAATGTGAAATATAAACTTCATGTCTTAACGATATAACAAATGAACATGCATATTATTAAAAATATATTATTTTCAATTCACACATTTATATGCTATTATAATCATAAATAATAACATAAATGATGATATATTTTATTATATTATCTGTTATATTATTGTTTCTATATTAATATTAAATTTTTATATTGATAATAAAATATAAATAATATGTATAATCAATTTTTTTCTTTAAGAAATGGATATCAACTATATTTTTTCACTTAGTTGACTATTGATTTTAAATATTATAAATTATAATCCTTAATTAATATAATCTTAAATATTGATGAAATGGAATTATATTTGATTTCTAAAAATAATTTTTATCCTTACATTTATGATTATGTTTGTTTATCAGTTGATTTTTTTGGACTTTTTTAATTTTAAAAAATCATGATAAACCCTATGTTTTATAACATTTGAGGATGTTTCTTGATTTTATTTTAAATATTAAATAAATTTATCCTTTAATATAATTTTAATTTCTCTAGTGTATAGTTTTTTTCATCCATTTCATGATCATATATTATTTATATTTAATTATGTTTTTAAAATGAATTAAAATATTCTTTCATTTTCATATAATCTTACTATAACACAATAGGAATTTATGAAATATTTTTTAGAAATTTATTTAATATTTTCAATATTTTGTGTTATACACAAAATTGATTTTATCTTTTATTACATGTAACACTGATTTTTTCTTATGTTACACACAACATTGTGCTAATCTTTTATTACACATAACCCTGATTTTGAACAAAACATTACATATTATTAAAATAATATTATTTAATTTGATAGTTATCACCTAGTCATCGTAATGGTTGGTATGAATAGGATTAACTAAATTATGTAAATATATGCTTTAAAAATGTATGTAATATTAATTACTTGTTTACCAATCAATTAAAAATGAAAAAACTATTTGAAAATAAATGAAATCTTTTTCTCAAAAACTTTTTTTATGAAAACAAACAAGTTTTACCTTAATAAATTAATAAAACAAATTTTGGTGAATGATTTCAATTAAATTTAAATATAATACATTAAATAAAATTTTTAACATTTATCTTATGTTTTCTCTCTACAGTAGATAATAATAAATCTAATTTTATGCTTAAAACCAATATTTTTCAGAAAACTTTTTTTGTTGCATTTTTCACACTTCTTTGAAAACTGATTTTTGACACTTTTAGAAAATTTATTTCAAGAAATAAAGTCAATTTTTTAAATCATCATGTAAAAATAATCTTAGGGTGAATTTTTATCAATTTTTTGAAAAGATTAATTTTTATGATGAATAGTGAAAAATACAGAATTGTAATTGAAAACTTCATTTTCATATAAATTATATATGAATTGATATTATATTTTATATTTGTTTTTAATTGAAAATAGTTAAAGTATATATCTATTGATACAATTTGGGTTATTATAATCATTTTTATTATATATTTTTATATAAAAACATTCTAAACTATTTAACGTTTTCTCTTTGAAAAATCCACTTTCTCATCGCACATGAGGTATTACTTTTAAATTAAAATTTTACACTTTTGGGGATTTAATTTGAAAAAAATGGATTCCATATTTTGAAACATAATAATTTATATTATCTGATAAGTTAAATTTAACTTTTAACAAAAATTAATTGTGAAAAGTTTAAAAAATATTTTTCGTGGTTAAGGTAAAAATGGGTTTACCGAGGGGTTAAACTAAAATGATAAGGGTTAAAATAACCTAAAAACTTGTATGAAATATATTTTATTCCCATATTACGACCTTATATTTTATAATTCTCTATAATAATCCATATTTTGGTCCTTTTTTATTTGAAAAATGTGGGTACACTATTTTCCTTCCAAAAATTATAAGTGTGTCACTCACGCCGCTTATAAAAGGCCACCAACTCTCCTCTCTACATAACACCTTTAGAACCTTATGGTTTAGAAAATAACTGACCAAATAGCTCCCAAAATTCCATAATATCGTTTTATAAGACTTATTTTTTTTCATAAATCCATACTTGTAATGATTTTGGTGGAAACCTATGAAGGTTACCCGAAGAAGAGGTAATGTTCTTCAATGAGCGTTTTTATTTAATTTTTTCATCCACCTCCTTTAATTATTATTAAAACTTTATTATATAATATCCTAATTATATTAAATATACTAATATTTTTTAATTTTAATATCATTATCTATGACCATCTCCAATTCAATTAAATCGGTTATGAAATCATCATTTGTATGTACGGCGGGATACCGCCTCACAAACTGATGTGATTCATGATTCCACTACTGCCCCTCATGGTTGGGTATGATAATGGATATATTGGATATATATATAATTTAATTATACCTATGGAGTCATTATATTATATATAAATTTTTACTTCCCATTCTATTTTGGATATGATAACGTCATTAGTGTACAGCGGCATACCACCTTGTGAAGAGATATGATTCGTTTTCACTAATGCATTACATGAAAGAAAATAAGAATAATTTAAATAAATATATATGATATAAATAAAATAATTATGATATTAATTACATATTTATCATTATAAAAATATAATATATCATTTTATTTCTTAACATTTAAATCACTAAAAGATGATAATGTTGTTTTTGTGAGTGTGAACTACTGCCTTCGTGAAGCGATGTGGCTCTATTTTCATCACCACACCCCATGGATGATATGTATAAGTATATTTAAAGAAATAATATTTTTCATATGATATTATTATCATTATTTAAATATAATATATTACTTACCACCTTTCTAAAAATATCATTGAAAAATGGAAACGTTACTCGTGTGTATGTATGACCTACCGTCTCCATGACCGTAAATTACTTCATTTATCAAAACCAAATTTGATGATTGGTCTTAAAAGTATAATTTATGTATAAATATAATAATTATTTCATTATTATTTATATTTATATAATTTAACAATGATCAAAGTAAGAGGACCAAAATAAAAAATCAAAACATATAAAAAAACAAATCTGTTATTACCTGAAAGGTGAATTTAAAATTGAATTATTAATAAACTGGTAATAAAATGAAAAAAGTAAATCATATATGGTATGATATATAATAATAATTTTTATGTAATATTTAGAGACCCAAATCTTGACGTACATGGAAATTACATTACTTTAGCGGAATACTTAATACATAAAAAAATAGACACACAAGGACCGTAATAGTTTAGTGTCTTTGGAAACATGGAATTTAATATTCTAATCATGGTGACAGATCTTCAACATCTCCCATAAAGATATTTCCCTTTTTTTCTCACCTAAAACCTTTATTTATATCCTGGGGAAAAGAAAACATAAAAATGGTGAGCTCAAATTCTCATTAAGGGTAAGCATGGATAAAATAAAAATACCATATACATTTGAACTTAAAAACATGAACATAATGTTTAAACATCAAAATCTTGAAAAATGAAATAAAACATGGAAGTATGTAAAGAATAGATCATAAAGAAACATTAAGAATGAAAAAATATCATGGGAATAAAACATGTAATTGTGGCATCCCTTAAGCACATGTAATGATTTCCATAGTAGCCAAGGCATTGCTGCCAAGACCATCTTGGTGGACAAAGTCCCTTTCTGAATCGAGTTCACTCCTTGTTTTAGTCCTGTAACACTGAACCAGATTAACTTATCGTTCCATCCATGTCTATCTCATGAGATATAAATCTTTACCCAATTCATTTGAGGGAGATATAGGTCCCACCCATCTCATAATGAAATCATTCTTACTTGTGCCACAAAATAAACATACATCATTCATAATAACAAAATAAATAAAATGGGTTCATAAACATCATCCCATCATTACATAATCCATATAAAATAAATGGATATCATTTCATAATAAGAGAAGTGAAACCATGTAAATCATAGAGACATTATACTTGAAACATACACATATGAAATAATGTCATCTTAGATGAAAAATGGTTTTGATAAAACACTTGAAATGAATTCTTGAGGAAAATATCATTTATTCTTCAAAATCATTTTCTTCTCAAAAAAATTCATGCAATTTTAAAAAAAAGGATTTTGTTGAAAATAGTCATGAAATATTTTGGAGGAAGATTCATGAAAAAAAGGCTTTATAAAACCATAAAAATCCGTTCACGCCGTATAAGTTAAAAATAACAATCTCCTTGTACTTTTGTCAGAATAGTTAAAAAGTACCTCGTAATAGAAAGATTCCATACATACCATGTAGTAGAAGTAAAAATGGGTAAAAAGGAATTTAAACATACATTAAAAAAAATTTATAAAACATGGACATGGATGATAGAAATAACCCCAGTAAATACTTACGAATAAGCAATCTCGGATAAAAATGAGATTTGAAAAATTATCCCTTACCTTAGGTCCGATATGCTTCATACGTATCCGAAACCCCTGTATAATGATTTAAATAATGTTATTGACTAACTAAAGAATCATATTAATTGTTATGATATCATATATGGTTCACTTATGACTTTATATTACCCGTTCTTTTGTAAATTCCATGTTAAAGAGCGTTTTGGGTAAAATCGTTTCATTTGCCGTCCGTGTTTTGACTTGTAATTATTCATATGATTACTTAGATAATGATTACTTACATCCATAATTGAAAACATGATTTATATATAATATATATTCAGAATATACATATATGTAATAGATCGATAAATGGAAAAGAAATACACCGTTCATGGAGATGGTAGGCCGTACGTACGCATGAATGTTGTTTTCGTTTCCTCATTGAATTGAATGGAATTAATTGGATGAAATACATATATATATATATACATAAATCCAGTATCATTATTATGTCATATATTTCATGATTACTTATTATATATACTTTAAAATCATTGATGAATGGTTAATCATTGAGAATGAATCTCATCGCGTCGTGGAGAAGGTATTCCGTACGTACGCACGAGCGATGATATCGTTCCCATGATTGTGGAATTTTATTGGAGTGTATGTATACTATTAAATAATCATTATCACTTTACAATAATCATATATAGTTATTATTTACACCATTATACCCATCCAAGTAAGGTGGTGGTGGAAAATAGATTACACCACGGCGTGGAGACGGTATTCCGTACGTACGCACGCGTGGTGATTTTGTTTTCCGTTGGATGGATATATGGTGAAATAGGGTTGTTTCATAATTATAATAACATATAAGTATATGAGTGATACTGATGTTCTTACTTCATAATTAAACAACCTAAGAAGAAGAAGTGGAAGAAGAAATACAGGTGAAAGAATCGGTAACGGAAATTACCTCTTCTTTGAAGCGCCTCTTTGTGACCTCCTCTTAGGGCACTAAAATTGGTGTTTGAAAAAGACCAGGACCTCTAGGATGTTCCCAGGGAAGTGTAGAAGAGAATTTGGCAGGGTTTGGCCGAGCTTGAAGGCTCAAGGTGGTGTGTGGAAGAGAGGGAGGAGGTGCCCTTTTATAATGGAGGAGAGGGGCACCTTTGGAATAACTAAAATATTATTTTATTATAAAGCCAAATTCGGTTTTAAATAGCTCCAAATTAATTTAATTCAAAGCTAAGGTGGGGATGGGTCGAAATCCTCTCATCCAATAGAATTTAGACAAGTTTAAGTCATTATACTAACCTTAGCTTTTATTTTTTACTCTTAGTTAATTAGATTGACATTTTCCATGTCACTTTGTATTTTTATATTATATAGTTAATAAACTTACCATATACATCCAAAAGACCCCCCAAGTGGTCCATTAATGATACAACTATCATGATACAGGTATATTGGCCGATCCTTAGATTTTTAGGAATAAAATAACAATCAATAATATAATATTTGTTTTAAAACTTATTTTATGTCAATTTTGACACTATTCAATAGTTGATTTTTGTGAAACTCATAAAAGAATGATTACTTTGACCAAAGTTAATTAAATCAATCCTAACATTCCATATTAACCTATAAAATTAGTTTAATTCATAAAAAAGTCTGAAATTATATTTATTTGGGTATTTATAATATCAATTATTCTAATTTTTCACTATTATGGTAATTACTTCATCATCATTGTGTCCTAAATAAATTAATTTATTTAATGTCTAAAAATTATAAATAAAATATCATTATGTATTAAATCTTATTAGCTTTCTAATGAATATTTAGAATCTAATTTATCTTATGTATAACCCTGTATTAAAATGTTTTAGTAAATAAACTTTGATTTTAACTCTTTTAACTCTTATTTGAATTAAATAATAATAAATGTCCTAATCTAATCCAAGTGGGCCTAAATGGTCATATTTTATTACTAAGGTTGTTTGTGGTCGAATTAATCTTATCCAATAGAATTAAGACATGTGTTAGGGTAATAATAATATCATTTTTACACTTAATTACCCTATTTACTTTTAATCGTGGTAAAAAAAAGTAAAAAGTTACTATTCACCAAAAATTATTTTCACCTCATTGAACCACATTTTACTTACTAACATCAACCGTGTCTCTCGGATTTTTGAAATTCCACTCCCAAAAGCGGTAAAATTATGTTTTATGAAAATTCATTTTTTTAACTACCACTTAGTGGTTTCACTATTCATCAAAAAATGAAAGTTTTCAGAAAAATACCAAAAATTAGGCCTAAGCTATATTTGATATTATGAACTCAAAAATGATTTCTATTTTACCAAATTCAAAACATATCAGTTGCATTAGTTAATTTAAAAATTAATTCCCATCGTCAACACAAATAGCGTGTTCTTAAGAGATAATAACTATCAAAAGATTGACACTTTTTTATGTCTGGTTTAAATGTGAAATTACATCCAATGACAAAAATTGTATTAAATTGTAAAAATATATTATAAATATACTTTAAAACCACTAAAATTAATAATTTATCACAATTAATTATTTCGATTAAAAATTTTGTTTTCAATTAAAATTTAGTAATTTTCACTATTCATCAGAATATGAAAGTTATCTAAAAAGTACCAAAATTTCACCCTAAGCTAATTTCGATATTCTGAATCCAAAAATGAATACCATTTTGAAAAAAAAATTACAAAATTTCAAAAAGTGGTTATTACTATTCATAACGGCTTGTTTTAATAATATTTTAATAGCATATCGTTGTTTAGCGAAACTCGGTATTGCGTGCAACACACGCTACCGTGGAAGGTCGCGCTTGCATGTAATGCAATCCAAGTCAGGGATTCGTGTTGTGAAAGCTCCTTTTGGTGTAGCGTACAACATAAGACATTAATGAAATTAAAAAAAAATATTTTTCGTAAAATCTTGGGGTGTTACATTCTACCCCCCTTAAATGAATTTCGCCCTCGAAATTCTTCGGGGTTATAAATGGTTTACTACTCGAAATTTTCTTTAATAGAAACCCACATTGTAAAAAGTAATACCAAAACTTGGATTTAAAAACTAAATTATGAAATGTAACGGTTACCCAAATTAACTCATCACTGGGTTTCCACGTAGGAGAACATAGGTGAAAATATGGATATGGAAGAAAAATATAACCATCAAGTTCTGATGGAGAGTGGTAGAGAACATGGATATCAAAAATCCATCAATCACAAAGCCATAAATTTGTGATGATCTAAGGTACCATTTGATTCATCAGATATAAGAGCACTAGGACAACATTTTTGGTTTTCAAAATCATTTCCCTAAAGTTGAAGAATTTTCATTAGAATAAATACTTACTTTATTTTGGTACAATCTCACTGTTGTTTGTGCTTTGAACAATTTCCACTTCATCTCTTAAAGAAATGAAGTTGAATTTGTTATTCATGAAGTGTTAATAGATCATGTGATAGAATGATGGGTCATTCCATCTGTTTCAAACAAAAGGTTAGCAAAAGTTATCAAATATACATAAGTCCATCTATGGTGATGTTAATCATATACGATTCCAAGAATGAACCTATACTTCATATATCATACTGCGTAATAAAATAAAAATAGTTTCTACTAAACAGGGACTTCCTGTAGGCTAGTGGTAGGTGATAAAGGCTAGTCGCACTTCGGTTGTGGGTTTGATTCCCATAGACTTGTCTGACGCAATGGGTTGTCACCCATCTTGTAGGTTTTCCTTTTTTTAAAGCTATATAACTATAACATCCCATCAATAATATTGAAAAAAAATTCTATCCTTAAATAATACTAACTTATGTCCAACATAATCCATTCCAATCTTTAGGCTTATCTAAAATATTTCGGTCCAAGCTCATAGTATAAATAAAATGATTACTTGAAATGTCACATAACAATCACGTGAATGCCATCATTTATCCCCTATATATCATAAGATATATCTTGTTAGTCAAATTAAAAACATGTGAATACCTTAATCATGTATTCTCTTGAATAATGAATACACATTTATCCTTATTGAAAACATGAATGCAGTTGAAAGTTAACACTTTCCACAAACCAAAATCCTCAAAATTATTTATACTCAAACCATGATATCACTTAGTCCTTATATCAATCATGAGCTCATGAATACTGTCAAACATTTCATTTTTTCCTTATCCTTTCATTATGTGCATATCATCTGCTTACCAAAAATATCTCAATCACTTCCCATGGTTACCGGTACCATAAAATTATTGAAAACCACAATAGACCAATACATAAATCTTCCAATATTCCACGATAATATATACAACGGTATTTTATAATCCCATTACATAAACACTTAATCATTCCACCACATCATTTTCATATTCAACATTGAAAATAGTGATTGCATGTGACTTCCCTTTGCCTTTTGCCTTAAGTGGTTGCTCATTTCGATTATCACTAACCCCTAGATTAGGGCATTTGTTAGAATAATGCCCCATTTCCTTTCACTTGAATCATTGAAGTCTAGTAGGTTCATTCTGTGTATCCCTTCCTTTGTTTGCATCAGTAGACATCTTCTTCCCATAATTGCGGTATTCAAATGCCCAATGACCTTCCTTTCCACATTTGAAAGATTTACTTGTCCCTTTAAGACAATCTACACCATGATTCTTTCCACACTTTGAGCATAGGTAAACATTCATCTTCTTTTCACCATTATTCTGAGATTTATCCTTGATCTCCATCTTTCGTTTATTGTCAAAACTATGAGATGGATATGTAACACCAACTTCCATTTCTACCTTGATAGCACAACACACAATTTCATCATAGCTACTGAAGTCTCTTATAGCTAATGCCCTTCAAAGATTTGGTTTTAAGCCACTGAAGAATCGATCAACTTTACTTTCAAGTTGGATGATAAATCCAGATGCATACCTTGCAAGCCTTGTAAAATTCACTTTGTATATACCAAAAGATTCATCATCCTTTTGCTTTAGTTCAAGAAACTCCTTCTCCATCTTTGTTCGAAGAATATGAGGGAAGTACTTATTGAAAAATAAGTTCCTGAACTCGTCCCATTCCATGGACTCAATTTCATCTCTTGGCCTCGTATTCTTGATAAGATTCCACCATTGATCAGCTTCACCTTCCAAATGATATACTACTAAGATGACTTTACCATGTTCATAACATTGAAGAACTGAAAATATCTTTTCAGTGGTACTGATCCATTGTTCAGCAACAAGTGGATCAGAAGACCCACTAAAAGAAGGTGGATGTTGCCTCGTGAAGGACTCAATAGAATATTGTTCCCTTCTCTGCTCATTTGGAAGTCCAGAATGATTCAGAGCTTGTGTAAGTATAGCAATAAGATTTTGCACTCCATGTCCCATAACATTTGTTTGTTCAGGTGGACAATCATTGCATTGTCCATTACATTGATCAACACGGTTCCTTCGAGTTCCAACCATCATCCAAAACCCAAAAAGAATAGTGTGAGCGGCAAAAATCATGCTAGGGAAAAACAAAATAAAGGGGGAGTACCTTAAATATCTAACATCTTAGGTTAAATTCTAAGATCGTTACCGTAGTTCTAGGACTATATCTTATACGTATACTTATCCTTAGGGACATCCCTAGACATACCTTAGAAATATCTCTAGGGATCTCACTAATGTTTTCGCATCCTAGTTTCCAAAGGTTAACTAAACCTTTCCTCTGATACCAACTGTAGAGACCCAAATCTTGACGTAAATGGACAATACAATAGTTTAGCGGAACACTTAATACATAAAAAAAACATACACACAAGGACCGTAATAATTTAGTGTCTTTGGAAACTTGGAACGTAATATTCTAATCGTGGTGAAAGATCTTAAACATCTCCCATAAAGATCTTTCCCTTTTTTTTCTTACCTAAAATATTTCTTTATATCCTGGGGAAAAGAAAACATAAAAAGGGAGAGCTCAAATGCTCAGTAAGGGTAAGCATGAATAAAATAAAACATACCATATACATTTGAACTTAAAAACATGAACATAATTTTTAAACATCAAAAGCTTGAAAAATGACATAAAACATGGAAGTATGTAAGGAATAGATCATAAAGAAACATTAAGAATGACCAAATAGAATGGGAATAAAACATGTAATTGTGGCATCCATTAAGCACATGTAATTATTTCCATAGTAGCCAAGACATTGCTGCAAAGACCATCTTGGTGGACAAAGTCCCTTTCTGAATCGAGTTCACTCCTCGTTTCAGTCCTGTAACACTGAACCAGATTAACTTACCATTCCAGCCATGTCTATATCATGAGATATAAATCTTTACCCAATGAATTGGAGGTAGATATAGGTCCCACCCATCTCATAATGAAATCATTCTTACTTGTGCCACAAAATAAACATACATCATTCATAATAACCCAATAAATAAAATGGGTTCGTAAATATCACCCCATCATTACATAATCCATATAAAAGAAATGGATATCATTTCATAATAAGAGAAGTGAAAACATGTAAATCATAGAGACATTATACTTGAAACATACACATATGAAATAATGTCATCTTAGATGAAAAATGGTTTTGATAAAACACTTGAAATGAATTCTTGAGGAAAATATCCTTTATTCTTAAAAATAATTTTCTTCTCACAAAATGTCATGAAATTTTAAAAGAAAATGATTTTTTTTAAATAGTCATGAAATATTTTGGAGTAAGCTTCATGAAAATAAGGCTTTATAAAACCGTAAAAATCCGTTCACGCCGTATAAGTTAAAAATAACAATCTCCTTGTACTTTTGTCGGAAGAGTCAAAAAGTACCTCGTAATAGAAAGATTCCATACATACCATGTAGTAGAAGTAAAAAATGGGTAAAAAGGACTTTTAACATGCATTAAAACACTTTTATAAAACATGGACATGGATTATAGAAATAACCCCAGTAAATACTTACGAATAAGAAATCTCGGATAAAAATGAGATTTGAAAAATTATCCCTTACCTTAGGTCTGATATGCTTCGTACGTATCTGAACCTCCTATATAATGATTTGAATAATTTTATTGACTTATTAAAGAATCATATTAATTGTTATGATATCATATATGGTTCACTTATGACTTTATATTACCCGTTCTTTTGTAAATTCCATGTTAAAGAGCGTTTTGGGTAAAATCGTTTCATTTGTAGTCCGTGTTTTGACTTGTAATTATTCATATGATTACTTAGATCATGATTACTTACATCCAGAATGTAAAACAAGATTTATATATAATATATATTCAGAATATACATATATGTAATAGATCGATAAATGTAAAGAAATACACCGTTCATGGAGACGGTAGGTCGTACGTACACATGAACGTTGTTTTTGTTTCATCATTGAATTGAATGGAATTAATTGAATGAAATACATATATATATATACATAAATCCAATATCATTATTATGTCATATATTTCATGATTACTTATTATATATACTTTATAATAATTTATGAATGGCTAATCATTGAGAATGAATCTCATCGCGTCATGGATACGATATTCCGTACATACGCACGAGCGATGATATTGTTCCCATGATCGTGGACTTTTATTGGAGTGTATGTATACTATTACAGAATCATTATCACTTTACAATAATCATATATAGTTATTATTTACACCATTATACCCATCTAAGTAAGGTGGTGGTGGAAAATAGATTACACTACGGCGTGGAGACGGTATTCCGTACGTACGCACGCGCGGTGATTTTGTTTTCCGTAGGATGGATAGATGGTGAAATAGGTTTGTTTCATACTTATAATAACATATAAGTATATGAGTGATACTGATGTTATTACTTAATAATTAAACAACCTAAGAAGAAGAAGTGGAAGAAGAAATAAAGGTGAAAGAATCGGTAACGGAAATTACCTCTTCTTTGAAGCGCCTCTTTGAGACCTCCTCTTAGGGCACTAAAATTGGTGTTTGAAAAATACCAGGACCTCTAGGATGTTTCTAGGGAAGTGGAGAAAATAATTGGGCAGGGTTTGGCCGAGATTGAAGGCTCAATTTGGTGTGTGGAAGATAGGGAGGAGGTTCCCTTTTATATGGGAGGAGAGGGGCACCTTTGGAATAACTAAAAATATTATTTTATTATAAAGCCAAATTCGGTTTTAAATAGATCAAACTTGATTTATTTCGAATCTAAGGTGGGGATAGGTCTAAATCCTCTCATAAAATAGAATTTATACAAGTTTAAGTCATTATACTAACCTTATCGTTTAGTTTTAATTCTTAGTTAATTAAATTGACATTTACCATGTCACTTTGTATTTTTATATTATATAGTTAATAAACTTACCATATACATCCAAGAGACCCCCAAGTTACCATATACATCCAAGAGACCCCCAAGTGGTCCATTAATGATACACCTATCATTATATAAGTATCTTGGCCGAACCATAGATTTTTAGGAATAAAATAACAATCAATAATATAATATTTGTTTTAAAACTTATTTTTTGTCAATTTTGGCACTATTCAATAGTTGATTTTTGTGAAACTCATAACAGAATTATTACTTCGACCAAAGTTAATTAAATAAATCCTAACATGCCATATTAACCTAGAAAATTAGTTTAATTCATAAAAAATTCTGAAATTAGATTTATTTTGGTATTTATAATATCAATTATTCTAATTTTTCACTATTATGGTAATTACTGCATCATCATTGTGTCATAAATTAATTAATTAATATAATGTCTAAAAATTATAAATAAAATATCATTTTTTAGTAAATCTTATTAGCTTTCTAATGAATATTTACAATCGAATTTATCTTATGTATAACCCTATATTAATATTTTTTAGTAAATAAACATTGATTTTAACTCTTTTAACTCTTATTTGAATTAAATAATAATAAATGTCCTAATCTAATCCAAGTGGGCCTAAATGGTCATATTTTATTCCTAAAGTTGTTTTTGGTCGAATTAATCTTATCTAATATAATTAGGACATGTGTTAGGGTAATAATAATATCATTTTTACCCTTAATTACCCTATTTACTTTTAACCGTGGTAAAAAAAGTAAAAAGTTACTATTCACCAAAAATTATTTTCACCTCATTGAACCACATTTTACTTACTAACATCAACCGTGTCTCTCGGATTTTTGAAATTCCACTCCCAGAAGCGGTAAAATTATGTTTTATGAAAATTCATTTTTTTAACTACCACTTAGTGGTTTCACTATTCATCAAAAAATGAAAGTTTCCAGAAAAATACCAAAAATTAGGCCTAAGCTATATTTGATATTATGAACTCAAAAATGATGTCTATTTTACCAAATTCAAAACATATCAGTTGCATTAGTTAATTTAAAAATTAATTCCCATCGTCAACACAAATAGTGTGTTCTTAAGAGATAATAACTATCAAAAGATTGACACTTTTTTATGTCTGGTTTAAATGTGAAATTACATCCAATGACAAAAATTGTATTAAATTGTAAAAATATATTATAAATATACTTTAAAACCACTAAAATTAATAATTTATCACAATTAATTATTTCGATTAAAAATTTTGTTTTTAATTAAAATTTAGTAATTTTCACTATTCATCAGAATATGAAAGTTATCTGAAAAGTACCAAAATTTCACCCTAAGCTAATTTCGATATTATGAATCCAAAAATGAAGACCATTTTGAAAAAAAAAATTACACAATTTCAAAAAGTGGTTATTACTATTTATAACGGCTAGTTTTAATAATATTTTAATAGCATATCGTTGTTTAGCGAAACTCGGTATTGCGTACAACACACGCTATCGTGGAAGGTCGCGCTTGCGTGTAATGCAATCCAAGTCAGGGATGCGTGTTGTGCAAGCTCCTTTTGGTGTAGCGTACAACATAAGACATTAATGAAATTAAAAAAAATATTTTTCGTAAAATCTTGGGGTGTTACATTCTACCCCCCTTAAAATGAATTTCGCCCTCGAAATTCATCGGGGTTATAAATCGTTTACTACTCGAAACTTTCTTTAATAGAAACCCACATTGTAAAAAGGAATACCAAAACTTGGCTTTAAAAACTAAATTATGAAATGTAACGGTTACCCAAATTAACTCATCACTGGGTTTCCACGTAGGAGAACATAGGTGAAAATATGGATATAGAAGAAAAATATAACCATCAAGTCCTGATGGAGAGTGGTAGAGAACATGGATATCAAAAATCCATCAATCACAAAGCCATAAATTTGTGATGATCTAAGGTACCATTTGATTCATCAGATATAAAAGCACTAGGACAACATTTTTGGTTTTCAAAATCATTTCCCTAAAGTTGAAGAATTTTCATTAGAATAAATACTTACTTTATTTTGGTACAATCTCACTGTTGTTTGTGCTTTGAACAATTTCCACTTCATCTCTTAAAGAAATAAAGTTGAATTTGTTATTCATGAAGTGTTAATAGATCATGTGATAGAATGATGGGTCATTCCATCTGTTTCAAACAAAAGGTTAGCAAAAGTTATCAAATATACATAAGTCCATCTATGGTGATGTTAATCATATACGATTCCAAGAATGAACCTATAGTTCATATATCGTACTGCGTAATAAAATAAAGCTAGTTTCTACTAAACAGAGACTTCCTGTAGGCTAGTGGTAGGTGATAAAGGCTAGTCGCACTTCGGTTGTGGGTTTGATTCCCATAGACTTATCTGACGCGATGGGTTGTCTCCCGTCTTGCAGGTTTTCCTTTTTCTAAAGCTATATAACTATAACATCCCATCAATAATATCGAAAAAAAATTCTATCCTTAAACAATACTAACTTATATCCAACATAATCCATTCAAATCATTAGGCTTATCTAAAATATTTCGGTCCAAGCTCATAGTATAAAGAAAATGATTACTTGAAATGTCACATAACAATCACGTGAATGCCATCATTTATCCCCCATATATCATAAGATATATCTTGTTAGTCAAATTAAAAACATGTGAATACCTTAATCATGTATTCTCTTGAATAATGAATACACATTTATCCTTATTGAAAACATGAATGCAGTTGAAAGTTAACACTTTCCACAAACCAAAATCCTCAAAATTCTTTATACTCAAACCATGATATCACTTAGTCCTTATATCAATCATGAGCTCATGAATACTATCAAACATTTCATTTTTTCCTTATCCTTTCATTATTTTCATATCATCTGCTTACCAAAAATATCTCAATCACTTCCCATGGTTACCGGTAACATAAAATTATTGAAAACCAGAATAGACCAATACATAAATATTCCAATATTCCATGATAATATATACAACAGTATTTTATAATCCCATTACATAAACACTTAATCATTCCACCACATCATTGTCATATTCAACATTGCCAATAGTGATCGCATGTGACTTCCCTTTTCCTTTTTCCTTAAGTGGTTGCTCATTTCGATTATCACTAACCCCTGGATTAGGGCATTTGTTAGAATAATGCCCCATTTCCTTTCACTTGAAGCATTGAAGTTTAGTAGGTTCATTCTGTGTATCCCTTCCTTTGTTTGCATCAGTAGACATCTTCTTCCCATCATTGCGGTATTCAAATCCCGATGACCTTCCTTTCCACATTTGAAACATTTACTTGTCCCTTAAAGACAATCTACACCATGATTCTTTCCACACTTTGAGCATAGGTAAACATTCATCTTCTTTTCACCATTATTCTGAGATTTATCCTTGATCTCCATCTTTCGTTTATTGTCAAAACTATGAGATGGATATGTAACACCAACTTCCATTTCTACCTTGATAGCACAATGCACAATTTCATCATAGCTACTGAAGTCTCTTATATCTAATTCCCTTCGAAGATTTGGTTTTAAGCCACTGAAGAATCGATCAACTTTACTTTCAAGTTGGATGATAAATCCAGATGCATACCTTGCAAGCCTTGTAAAATTCGCTTTGTATATACCAACAGATTCATCATCCTTTTTCTTTAGTTCAAGAAACTCCTTCTCCATCTTTGTTTGAATAATATGAGGGAAGTACTTATTGAAAAATAAGTTCCTGAACTCGTCCCATTCCATGGACTCAATTTCATCTCTTGGCCTCGTATTTTTGATAAGATTCCACCATTTATCAGCTTCACCTTCCAAACGATATACTACTAAGATGACTTTACCATGTTCAGAACATTGAAGAACTGAAAATATCTTTTCAGTGGTACTGATCCATTGTTCAGCAACAAGTGGATCAGAAGACCCACTAAAAGAAGGTGGATGTTGCCTCATGAAGGACTCAATAGAATATTGTTCCCTTCTCTGCTCATTTGGAAGTCCAGAATGATTCATAGCTTGTGTAAGTATAGCAATAATATTTTTCACTCCATCTCCCATAACATTTGTTTGTTCAGGTGGACAATCATTGCATTGTCCATTACATTGATCAACACGGTTCCTTCGGGTTCCAACCATCCTCCAAAACCCAAAAAGAATAGTGTGAGAGGCAAAAATCATGCTAGGGAAAACACAATAAAGGGGGAGTACCTTCAATATCTAACATCTTAGGTTAAATTCTAAGATCGTTACCATACTTCTAGGACTATATCTTATACGTATACTTATCCTTAGGGACATCCCTAGACATACCTTAGAAATATCTCTAGGGATCTCACTAATGTTTTCGCATCCTAGTTTCCAAAGGTTGACTAAACCTTTCCTCTGATACCAACTGTAGAGACCCAAAGCTTGACGTAAATGGTCATTACAATACTTTAGCGGAATACTTAATACATAAAAAAAACATACACACAAGGACCGTAATAGTTTAGTGTCTTTGGAAACTTGGAACGTAATATTCTAATCGTGGTGAAAGATCTTAAACATCTCCCATAAAGATCTTTCCCTTTTTTTTCTTACCTAAAACCTTTCTTTATATCCTGGGGAAAAGAAAACATAAAAAGGGCCAGCTCAAATGCTCAGTAAGGGTAAGCATGGATAAAATAAAACATACCATATACATTTGAACTTAAAAACATGAACATAATGTTCAAACATCAAAAGCTTGAAAAATAACATAAAACATGGAAGTATGTAAGGAATAGATCATAAAGAAACATTAAGAATGACAAAATAGCATGGGAATAAAACATGAAATTGTGGAATCCATTAAGCACATGTAATTATTTCCATAGTAGCCAAGGCATTGCTGCCAAGACCATCTTGGTGGACAAAGTCCCTTTCTGAATCGAGTTCACTCCTCGTTTCAGTCCTGTAACACTGAACCAGATTAACTTACCATTCCAGCCATGTCTATATCATGAGATATAAATATTTACCCAATGAATTGAAGGTAGATATAGGTCCCACCCATCTCATAATGAAATCATTCTTACTTGTGCCACAAAATAAACATACATCATTCATAACAACCCAATAAATAAAATGGGTTCATAAATATCATCCCATCATTACATAATCCATATAAAAGAAATGGATATCATTTAATAATAAGAGAAGTGAAACCATGTAAATCATAGAGACATTATACTTGAAACATACACATATGAAATAATGTCATCTTAGATGAAAAATGGTTTTGATAAAACACTTTAAATGAATTCTTGAGGAAAATATCCATTATTCTTAAAAATAATTTTCTTCTCACAAAATTTCATGCAATTTTAAAATAAAATGATTTTTTTTAAATATTCATGAAATCTTTTGGAGGAAGCTTCATGAAAACAAGGCTTTATAAAACCGTAAAAATCCGTTCACGCCGTATAAGTTAAAAATAACAATCTCCTCGTACTTTTGTCGGAAGAGTCAAAAAGTACCTCGTAATAGAAAGATTCCATACATACCATGTAGTAGAAGTAAAAAATGGGTAAAAAGGACTTTTAACATACATTAAAACACTTTTATAAAACATGTACATGGATTATAGAAATAACCCCAGTAAATACTTACGAATAAGTAATCTCGGATAAAAATGAGATTTGAAAAATTATACCTTACCTTAGGTCTGATATGCTTCGTTCGTATCTGAACCTCCTGTATAATGATTTGAATAATGTTATTGACTTATTAAAGAATCATATTAATTGTTATGATATCATATATGGTTCAATTAAGACTTTATATTACCCGTTCTTTTGTAAATTCCATGTTAAAGAGCGTTTTGGGTAAAATCGTTTCATTTGTAGTCCGTGTTTTGACTTGTAATTATTCATATGATTAATTAGATCATGATTAATTACATCCAGAATGTAAAACAAGATTTATATATAATATATATTCAGAATATAAATATATGTAATAGATCTATAAATGTAAAGAAATACACCGTTCATGGAGACGGTAGGTCGTACGTACGCATGAACGTTGTTTTTGTTTCATCATTGAATTGAATGGAATTAATTGAATGACATACATATATATATATATATATACATAAATCCAATATCATTATTATGTCATATATTTCATGATTACTTATTATATATACTTTATAATCATTTATGAATGGCTAATCATTGAGAATGAATCTCATCGCGTCATGGATACGATATTCCGTACATACGCACGAGCGATGATATTGTTCCCATGATCGTGGACTTTTATTGGAGTGTATGTATACTATTAAAGAATCATTATCACTTTACAATAATCATATATAGTTATTATTTACACCATTATACCCATCTAAGTAAGGTGGTGGTGGAAAATAGATTACACCACGGCGTGGAGACGATATTCCGTACGTACGCACGCGCGGTAATTTTGTTTTCCGTAGGATGGATAGATGGTGAAATAGGGTTTTTTCATAATTATAATAACATATAAGTATATGAGTGATACTGATGTTATTACTTAATAATTAAACAACCTAAGAAGAAGAAGTGGAAGAAGAAATAAAGGTGAAAGAATCGGTAACGAAAATTACCTCTTCTTTGAAGCGCCTCTTTGAGACCTCCTCTTAGGGCACTAAAATTGGTGTTTGAAAAATACCAGGACCTCTAGAATGTTTCTAGGGAAGTGGAGAAAAGAATTGGGCAGGGTTTGGCCGAGATTGAAGGCTCAATGTGGTGTGTGGAAGAGAGGGAGGAGGTGCCCTTTTATATGGGAGGAGAGGGGCACCTTTGGAATAACTAAAAATATTATTTTATTATAAAGCCTAATTCGGTTTTAAATAGCTCCAACTTGATTTATTTCGAATCTAAGGTGGGGATAGGTCTAAATCCTCTCATACAATAGAATTTAGACAAGTTTAAGTCATTATACTAACCATATCATTTAGTTTTAATTCTTAGTTAATTAAATTGACATTTACCATGTCACTTTGTATTTTTATATTATATAGTTAATAAACTTACCATATACATCCAAGAGACCCCCAAGTTACCATATACATCCAAGAGACCCCCAAGTGGTCCATTAATGATACACCTATCATGATATAAGTATCTTGGCCGAACCATAGATTTTTAGGAAGAAAATAACAATCAATAATATAATATTTGTTTTAAAAATTATTTTTTGTCAATTTTGACACTATTCAATAGTTGATTTTTTTGAAACTCATAACAGAATTATTACTTCGACCAAAGTTAATTAAATCACTCCTAACATGCCATATTAACCTAGAAAATTAGTTTAATTCATAAAAAAGTCTTAAATTATATTTATTTTGGTATTTATAATATCAATTATTCTAATTTTTCACTATTATGGTAATTACTCCATCATCATTGTGTCATAAATAAATTAATTTATATAATGTCTAAAAATTATAAATAAAATATCATTATGTATTAAATCTTATTATCTTTATAATGAATATTTACAATCGAATTTATCTTATGTATAACCCTATATTAATATTTTTTAGTAAATAAACATTGATTTTAACTCTTTTAACTCTTATTTGAATTAAATAATAATAAATGTCCTAATCTAATCCAAATGGGCCTAAATGGTCATATTTTAGTCCTAAAGTTTTTTTGGTCGAATTAATCTTATCCAATAGAATTAGGACATGTGTTAGGTTAATAATAATATCATTTTTACCCTTAATTACCTTATTTACTTTTAACCGTGGTAAAGAAAAGTAAAAAGTTACTATTCACCAAAAATTATTTTCATCTCATTAAACCCCATTTTACTTACTGACATCAACCGTGTCTCTCGGATTTTTGAAATTCCACTCACATAAGTGGGAAAATTAAGTTTTAAGAAAAATTTATTTTTTTTAACTACCACTTAGTGGTTTCACTATTCATCAAAAAATGAAAGTTTCCAGAAAAATACGAAAAATTAGGCCTAAGCTATATTTGATATTATAAACTCAAAAATGATGTCTATTTTACAAAATTCAAAACCTATCAGTTTCATTAATTAATTTAAAAATTAATTCCCATCGTTAACACAAATAGCATGTTCTTAAGAGATAATAACAATCAAAAGATTGACACTTTTTTATGTCTGGTTTAAATGTGAAATTACATCCAAGGACAAAAATTGTATTAAATTGTAAAAATATATTAAAAATATACTTTAAAACCACTAAAATTAATAATTTATCACAATTAATTATTTCGATTAAAAAATTTGTTTTTAATTAAAATTTAGTAATTTTCACTATTCATCAGAATATGAAAGTTATCTAAAAAGTACCAAAATTTCACCCTAAGCTAATTTTGATATTCCAAATCCAAAAATGAAGTCCATTTTGAAAAAAAAATTACAAAATTTCAAAAAGTTATTATTACTATTCATAACGGCTAGTTTTAATAATATTTTAATAGCATATCGTTGTTTAGCGAAACTCGGTATTGCGTACAACACACGCTATCATGGAAGGTCGCGCTTGCGTGTAATGCAGTCCAAGTCAGGGATGCGTGTTGTGCAAGCTCCTTTTGGTGTAGCGTACAACACAAGACATTAATGAAATTAAAAAGAATATTTTTCGTAAAATCTTGGGGTGTTACATTCTACCCCCCTTAAAATGAATTTCGCCCTCGAAATTCGTCAGGGTTATAAATGGTTTACTACTTGAAAGTTTATTTAATAGAAACCCACATCGTAAAAAGGAATACCAAAACCTGGCTTTAAAAACTAATGTATGAAATGTAATGGTTACCCAAATTAACTCATCACTAGGTTTCCACGTATGAGAACATCGGTGAAAATATGGATATGGAAGAAAAATCTAACCATCACGTTCTGATGGAGAGTGGTAGAAAACATGGCTATCAAAAATACATCAATCACAAATCCATAAATTTGTGATGATCTAAGGTACCATTTGATTCATCGGATATAAGAGCACTAGGAAAACATTTTTGGTTTTCAAAATCATTTCCCTAAAGTTGAATAATTTTAATTAGAATAAATACTTACTTTATTTTTGTACAATCTCACTATTGTTTGTGCTTTGAACAATTTCCAATTCATCTCTTAAAGAAATGAAGTTGAATTTGTTATTCATGAAGTGTTAATAGATCATGTGATAGAATTATGGGTCATTCCATCTGTTTCAAACAAAAGGTTAGAAAAAGTTATCAAATATACATAAGTCCATATATGGTGAGGCTAATCGTATACGATTCCAAGAATGAACCTATACTTCATATATCGTACCAAGTAATAAAATAAAACTAGTTTCTACTAAACAGGGACTTCCTGTAGGCTACTGGTAGGCGATGAAGGCCAGTCGCACTTCAGTTGTGGGTTCGATTCCCATAGACTTGTCTGACGCGATGGGTTGTCGCCCATCCTGCAGGTTGTCCATTTTCTAAAGCTATATTACTATAAAATCCCATCAATAATATCGAAAAAAAATCTATCCTTAAACAATACTAACTTATGTCCATCATAATCCATTCCAATCTTTAGGCTTATCTAAAATATTTCGGTCCAAGCTCATAGTATAATGAAAATGATTAGTTGAAATGTCACATAACAATCACGTGAATGCCATCATTTATCCCCCATATATCATAAGATATATCTTGTTAGTCAAATTAAAAACATGTGAATACCTTAATCATGTATTCTCTTGAAGAATGAATACCCATTTATCCTTAGTGAAAACATGAATGCAGTTAAAAGTTAACACTTTCCACAAACCAAAATCCTCAAAATTCTTTATACTCAAACCATGATATCACTTAGTCCTTATATCAATCATGAGCTCATGAATACTGTAAAACATTTCATTTTTTCCTTATCCTTTCATTATGCGCATATCATCTTCTTACAAAAAATATCTCGATCACTTCCCATGGTTACCGGTACCATAAAATTATTGAAAACCACAATAGACCAATACATAAATATTCCAATATTCCATAATAATATATACAACATTATTTTGTAATCCCATTACATAAAAACTTAATCATTCCACCACATCGTTGTCATATTCAACATCACCAATAGTGATCGGATGTGACTTCCCTTTGTCCTTTTCCTTAAGTGGTTGCTCATTTTGATCATCACTCACTACTAGAATTTAGATCTACCACCACAGAGTTATACCCACGGACAATAGGAACCGTGGCTATATCCTGTGTACAGCCACTACAATTTCTCTTTCCGTGGAAATTAACCCACCCCCACTCCCCAATTTACCGTAACCCTCTCTCCTCCTTGAGACTCTTCTCCCCGACGTTCCGCGATCCTCCTCCTCCAATGGGCCACCCAACCTCCCCATGATCGTCCTCCTCCAGCGCGACCACTCCACTTCCCCGCCGTCGCTGCTCCGATGCGGACCCCCACCTCCTCCGACGACGTGCCTCTGATGCGGCCACCCCACTTCACCGCGATTCTACTTCTCGGACGCTACCCCGACACAGCTTCGATGCTGCCCCGACCGGCTCAAATGCGGCCACTCCACCTCTCGGGATCATCCTTCCACGCGGCCACCCCTGATTCTTCTCCTCCGACGTAGCGGCCCCACCTCCTCTCTTCCTTCTCGACGCCTCCCCGACGCCTCCTCCCCGATTCCTCCTTGCCAACAGCCCTCAATACCCACAACACCTCCTCGCCACGACCCTCCTCCCCACGATCCTCCTCCTCCAGCGAAGCTTCTCCAAGTGGCCTCCCCACCTCCTCTCTTCTTTTTCGACGACTCTCCCCCACAACCCTCAACACCCCGTATGCCAAGGTCGACACCCCCCACACCCTATCATCAAGGTATTTGAAAATTTCTATAATTTCATCTGTTCTTTCTTGAATCTGAAACTAATACTGGATGTGGACGAAGCTATGGTAGATGGTCTTGTTCTTTTTCAATTAATGACTCGATGGTCCTATTTATTTGTTAAAGGATGTTTCCCATTTTGGGTTCATTCCTCATTCAACACGTTTTGGTGCAGTGGTAGATAATGAGAGAGGGAATTCAGAATAAATTTCATACATTATCTTGTTGTGATATGGGATTTTGGATGATTTTATAGATGGAGTAACCATTTTAGATCCTTTTGATACTTCTAGGTTCTCATGATAATTTGGTCATTTAAAATAGGTTACATCTTTACCTCTAATCAATATTTAGAGATAATATAACCCATTTTTCCTTTATGAAATGTGGCTGATGATGATGCAGGAGGATTCTGACATAGAAATTTCATTACATCTTAAGAATGGTCCAAATAACATGCCAAAGAAATCCTGAAGACATCTTTCCTGATGTAATCTCATAACAGGCCAAATAAATCCTCCTCAATTGGGGTAATTATAAACACAAGCACACACACACTCAGGTACATTAGTGGATCAAGCCTCATCCCTCCAAATTAGTATTTTCAATCTAGCTGAAACTATTTATAAGAATTTGAAATGTCTCGAGGGCTTAGATGATGGCTTACCAAAGGCCCCTAGATGAGATTTCTTGAAGTCCTTGTGGAAAAAAGGCCATAATTTATAGATTTCGCAACTCAAGCTACTATAAGGGTCAAATGATGTGCCCCTGCCCATGAAACCAGGGCCTAGGTCGAGTAGCCCCCAGTGGGCCCGTCAGGTACCTACGTTGCCCTCACCAATGACCCCTTCCTATTCCTCGTGCATGCCACACCCCATGCATGCCCACGCTCTCCCCGCGCTCACCAGTACTATCACTCTTCATGCTCACCCATGCCCTCGATTGATGGCTTTCCCGTTGGAGTTCTACTTCAATCCAGAGGAGGATTTCATTAGAGATTTTGAGGAAGGTTGTTACTGGACATGGGGTGATTCAAGTGCCTTTGGGTTTGGATGTAGATAGTCCAGTGAATCATGAAGTGAATGATCCCTGCAATGTGAATGTTCGAGACGATTTGAAGGATAACCATATCTCTTATCTTGGATAGATATTTTTTAACCTTATATCTAGTTCTGATTCATAAAATAAAAGAATTATGAGAAATGGTACTTTAGATATTATTGAGAAGAATTCTAAATTTCTTGAAGAGATTTTAGAAGAATGAAGTATTTAATTCGTGGATGTTTAATGTTGCAGCAGAATAATAACCCATGGAAAATTGAAGATCTCCTAAAGAGGTTCCCTCAGATTTGGGGCTTCAGTGGATGGCGCATGGTGTCGATTGGTAGGGTATTTTTTCCTCTTCTCCCTATAGGATGAATTAAAATCAAGAACACAGGGCTTCAGTTTTGTCTCCCTCAAACCTGGAATCTTGAGGTTTCAAGATTGGGATCCTCTCTTTGATCTAGCTTTGGTTAAGAATTTAATTATTCAAACTCGGATTCGCTTTCAGGGCTTAAGTTGGTTTTTTTGGAATTCTCAAATCCTTTGGGGTAGTGAACCAGTTGTGCGAATTCCTATAAAATTCAATGGGGAGACTAACCGTGCTTGATATGGTCATTTTGTAAGATTTGATGTTGAGGTTGATTTATGTTTGCCTCTCATTGAAACTATTTTCCTTGTTGTTAATGGTTATAAGCTTGAATTATCGTCTGAGTTTGAAAGGTTACCTGAATTTTTCAGTAAGTGTAACCGCATTGGGAACTAGTGCCTTGTTCATTTTATTAGAGGTGGGGGTTGGCATTTTGTATATGATATTTAGAAGTCACGTTTGGATCTCTAGTATGATTTTTACATTCTTTTTTATAGCAGTCATGTTATAGGAGGAATAAACTATCAAACCTTTCTACATATGATATGGGATTTTTTTGTAATCTCTTCTGTCTTGGTGTAAAATGTCAGTGGAAATCATAATATAATTACTATTTCTGGTGTACTACATCTCTTTGGATGTCTTTTAGCAATTTTCATGGTTCAAATGATATTTTTATTCATTCACATCATGAAATGATAAATTTCGTTAGTTTTCATTTTGGCATTTCAGCTCAGCTGCCAGGATGCTTCTCTTGCCATAAAGCCTGTATTTAGTCGTTTTCAGTTAGTTGTGATCACATCTGGAACTCTTAGCCTGATTGATCTCTATCCTCACCTTCTGAATTTCAACTCAGTTGTTAGTCAAAGCTTAACAATGTCCTTAATAAGGGATTGCATCTGTCCCATGGTTCTCACTCGTGGAAGGTGAGATATTATCAAATTTAGTATACTAGGTTAAATGTGTTTTCTATTTAGTTGGCTTCTCCTCACCCTCACATAGGTGTTATTTTAAATAAAATAAGACCCATTACATTTAATGTTGTCATGGTATTCTGGAACATATTTGTTTTTTCACAGTGATCAGCTTCCTATAAGTACTAAATTTGATATGAGGAGTGATCATGGCGTTGTAAGAAACTATGGGAGGATTTTGCTAGAGATGGTGACAGTTTTCCCTGATGGGATTGTGTGTTTCTTCACCATTTAATCGTACATGGAAAGAATAGTCAATAGATGGAATGAACATGGGATTTTAAAGGTGAATATGTTCTACATTAGCTTTGGTGATATTGGTTTTTTGTTGACTGCCTTTAAATCCATTTTGGGGAAAATGCCATATTAATGCTCAATGGAGATATTGAATTCACATTTATACATTTTTTTATAAAAGAAAAATATTTCTTATGGGTATAATAAAATCCCAGTGTGTTTTTTTAGAATTCTTAACTTCGTTGTAGTCAAATGTTTTTGCTTTGGGTGCGCTAGTTCTTTAGCTTCTTGGTATCAGCATGGGTATTAGGTCCTTGGTGTTGTGTAAGGTTCAATATTCAAATCATTGTAGGTAATATATGTAATCTATCTTTATTTAAAAATTAAAAAATTCATGCGGTTTAATGTTTTTCAAACTATATTTACGGTATCTTTTCTATGAATTTATTCAATTTTTTTTAAACTTTTGTTGTAGGAAATAATGCAGCATAAGCTTGTTTTCATTGAGATTCAAGATGTTGTAGAAACAACTTTGGAACCTGACAACTATCGCAGGGCATGTGATTGTGGGATAGGTGCTTTATTTTTCTCTATTTCCAGGTATTTGATCTAATTAAACTTAGATCTCAATTCTTATTCTAACATAAAGTGAAAAAGGATTTTGGTGGACTGTACTCTTGACGTGTTTAGTTAGAGAAGTTATGTACTTAGTATGCGGGTGTGTCTAGGTTATTTCTATCCTTTTATCTAGCGTGTGTAAATTTTGAATCCCGCACCTATTTCAAGTCCTATATTTCTCATCGTACACTATTAATTAAATGTTTCAGTCTAACTCGAGGTACATGGTTTCTGGTTATATTCCTTTTACACAGTAACAAAGCCAAACCCTAGGAAGCGTCTCTAGATCGGACCCCCCCTTTCTTTCCTCGGAGCCCTCATTGGTCCCTGCCAATACCCCCTTTATTTTCCACGCACCCTAGTTGCGTTCGCTGCCTTCATCAGGCCACACGCCCCCCCCCCCAAGCACATGCTGCCCAGCCAGCCTGTCTCACCCAACCATTGATGTCGCGCCTTAGTGATGCCCGCTGCACTACATCAACCATGCACACCACTTTACGATTCTCTCTACAGAGCTATGCTTCCCTACAGTGCTTTTTTTCTTGGACCGGTGTGCCTTTTCTACCCTTTCTTTGATGAAGGAAGGAATCTTGCTACTTCACTGTGATGGTCATTGCGCCCCTGGTTAATTCTACAGTTTGTTTTGTTCGTAATGTTCATTGATATGGGTGCCGTAAATGAAACCGCAACCAAACCAGAGATGATTACAGTATCCTCTCGGTTGGCAACGCCTCAATTTCTCAATTTTTTGCGTGTGGAGGATGACAATGACTATATTTTTGAAGGGATTCTGTTGTGGCCATTTTTTTAGTCCTACAAATTCAGCGGATCCTCATATTCTTTTTATTAACCTGAGGATGGCAAGTTGTTCAGTTTGTTTCTCAATTTGATGGACAAATTGGTTAAACGTGTGGCCAGAAACTTGAATACCAGGGATCCTGGCTGATTCTTGCATTTTTTTGACTGGAAGATTACTGTGGGTGAGTTCATCGACTTGTGATCTATTCCCCAAACTCCATAATAAATGCACACTCAGTATGAGAAATTATTCTTTTTTTTCCACTTCAGGGATTGAACCCAGAGTTTAACATTGTTGGGAAAAAGATGCTCGCCAACCCCATCACTCTATATATGTCACTTGTTTGTAGTCTCCTTATCAAGGCCAATCATCTATCTACCACTACTGTGTCTGTTGATTTCTTTCACATGACTGTTGCATCTCGTTTCAATGGTTGTGGATTTGTATGCTTTGGTGGTGGTAGCTTTGGTCATATATGGTATCACCATTATGGTTGAAAACATCACACAATTGACACTTGCTAAAAACATCATGGCCACCTGAAGCATCCTCAACATACTGGCTGATCTAGTCCTGTTCAAGTTGTTGTTGCTGAGTCCCCCACCTCTGCTCCCGACACACGATTTCATGGTCAATCTCTTAGATGAGTTTTTATATATGCAGTCTCTGCTTGTAGAGTTTGTTTCGTCTGGTTCCAATATAACCCAGTCTGATGTCCACGATGCCTGTCTATAGAATGTGATATAGCCACAATAGTTTTAAAAGTGTGGCTACAGGTAGCTCACGGTTCCTCAAATCATCGGGGATTTCCTCCCTCTCCCGTATACCCTCTCCCTCTTCCGTCGCGATTATTCCACCTCCTCCTTCGCCGCTCCTCCTCCCCTCCTCCCATCCTCCCATACTCCCCCCCCCCCGCGATTCCTCCTCCTCCTCCTCTGGCTCCGATGCAGTCAGCACGACTCCCCACCGACGCGCTCCGACGCCTCCCTGTCGACGCGGCTTCGGCACTACCAGCCCACCTCCTGGCCAACACGATCTCCCCACCTCTCTGCTGACGCCCCCCAACCTAACCGCGACCCTCCTCCTCCGACACTACTAGCCCACCTCCTTCCTGAGATCCCATAGTCATGCGCACCTCCCTCCTCTGACCACCTCTCCTCTTGCATTTTTTTTTTCTGATTTCATAGTGATTCATGGCCGATTCTTCAAGGTATGGCCTCTACTTCAATTATCCCTCCTTTTCCCTACATTTTTCTTTCTTCCCCGTTGTGATTTTAGTTCCGTAGAACACTAGGGGTTCTGATTTGGCCAATTATTTATGTTATATTTGTTTCTAGGGCTCACGTGGGTATCTTCATACTTGTTTGGGAATCTGCCACCGAAGGCTATGTGTTTCGGACGGTTCCAGCTCACCCGCCATTGATTTTAGGTAGGTGTTAATTGGGAACTCCCTTGTATTATGTGTTATAAATTGATGAGTGTTTTAAATGCTTCTTTATGAATTTAAAAGCATATTTCATGCGCTTAGTAAGATCAAAATGGTGTTTGGATGGTTTTAATGCTTGGAATGGGCTTAAGCTATTCCAAATGCTTTTAAAATTTCCCATGAAGTGACTAAGGGCATGAAATATGCGTATGATGTCATTGTTGATAGATTATAAAAAAATTTAAGAAGGATGGTCAAGTATAAAAATGATCCATAAGATGGTCAATTATATAGAGGTTTGGATGATGTCATTGTGGAGATGATGTCCATAAGATGGTCAAAAGTACGGTCAATCATTTTTATAATTGACCATCCTTCTTATAATTGAATACAAAAGTAGCATGTATGATGTCATTGTTGATAGATAATTGACCATCATTATTAAAAACTTTCTTTATTTCTAAGTGAGAAATCTTCAAGACACACTCTTTAAGTTTCATTTTCAACATGAACTCTATTTTTATATCTCTTTCATTTTCATCATTGCTTCTATCATCACTTTTGAATACTTCATTATTCACCTTCTCAGTTAGTAGAATTTCACCATCTTTACTAGATGATTCTACCTCTTCATTATCCTTACTAAAATCACTATCTTCACACTTAGATAAAAATTTTCACATCTTAAACTTAGATAAATTCTTACCTTTCCCATTAAGAGAATAATTTTATGCCTTATTATTCAAGTAATTTCTTGGAATATCATCTTCATCTTCACTCTATTTTTATATCTCTTTCATTTTCATCATTGCTTCTATCATCAATTTTGAATACTTCATTATTCACCTTTTCAGTTAGTAGCATTTCACCATCTTCACTAGATGATTCCACCTCTTCATTATCCTTACTAAAATCACTATCTACACACTTAGATAAAATGTTTCACATCTTAAACATAGATAAATTCTTACCTTTCCCATTAAAAGAATAATTTTATGACTTTTTCTTCAAGTAATTTCTTGGAATATCATATTCATCTTCACTCTCTTAATTCAAGATGTTTACCACCTTCATTTTCATTTGGTCATAGAAACGTCAGTCACAACCAATTTCAAGGCCAACTTCCTGATATGTTTCGAAATCTTTCTGTCCTTTCCAAACTGTAAGGATTTCTTCACTGTCTTTCTCATTTGAATAACCCATTCAGTGATGTCAGCATGTCGATGACTACTTAATTGGTTCCATCATTGATAGGGACAATTAGTAATTATTTTTTGTCACTTGCTATTGTTTTCTTTTCTTATGCTAGATTCTGTTTAAGATTCATCCATTGAAGTTAAGGCATTATCTCTTATAATATATGTTTTTCTTGCTTGAAAATGGAAATATTGTATGGATTTCCTTGAATTACAGTATTATACATCACATTTTGACACTTTAGCATGTATTGGTAGGTCCATAGAAGCTTCCTACACCTGTTAAGCATGTTATGATTTTTACATTTTCAAACCCATGTTTTTATGCTCTTTGCAATGGTTGGTGCATCACCTGATAATATGCTTTTGTTGAGCATGAGATTAAAAGAGAGATAAGGCGTGCTTACAAGTTAATGAGGATGAATTGTTTCTATTCACAAGCATAAGAATGAAGATCTTCTTACATGAGTGTAGATTATTAGATGCTTTTAGCCACCTATGTTCAATATATGAGTAGTCATTCAATTTGACATTACCGTTTTTCTGCTTATAGGGTGCTTCTTCTGGCGCAAGATCCCAAACAACTGACTCAGGTACTATATCAATGTCATCATTGTACCTAACGGTATGTAATAACTTATTCCATCATGCGTTTTGTTTTATGTAGTCTGAATTCTTTATTCAAATTACAAAATTGTAAATGTGCTTTTCAAAATATTCTCCTAATGAAAAATATAATTTTATCTTATGCAATTTAATTTCTCCATGCATCCAAATCTAACATATCATTCTTTATACATTGAACATCAACTATTCTCTATACTTTCAAGGGAGTTATATGATTATTAGCTTCTTTATTGTATTTATTACTCAGCTCGATTGTATTATTATCACATGATCATCAGTAGTTGCATTTTTTTTGGTGCTCCAACTCTTGTGTACGTAGATTCATATCATAGTCTTTCAAATTTTCTACTACCAGGTATGTTATACCTGAATCATCTGATCATAGGGTGTCTACTTAGAGTACAATTTTATTGGACCATCCGATGATCCTCCATTGCATATTGTATTATCATAGAGTATATTCTTTCCTCTGATTGTAGTGTACTCCATCCGATGATCAATCCGATATTCTCACTCTTCCCATTCGTGTCATTGCACGTCCCCTTAATTTGGTTATTTTACATTAAAATTCTCATACTGTGTCTGGTTATCTTGAACCATTTCATCTATGATTATAACCTTTTGATAGTTACTGCATGCAGAAGTATTGCTATATCTCCTCTATCCGAGCAATGGAGTCTTGGTTTATCCGAGCATCTCGGTCGGTGTATTTATGTCTGAACATCCCCCCTGCCCGCAACACCCACCATGCTGCCTTCGAATCAGCCCGCACCATCCCCCAAAAACCTGAAACCAGCCCATTTCAACCAACATTCCAGCCTCCTCCCGCTCCCTTCGCTCCAGGTCTGAAGATGTTGCCCCGCGGATGTCGCTGGATTGGGCCAACACGCTGTGGTCACGCCGCGGTCACTCCGCGGTCACGCCGCGGTCACGCCGCGGTCACGCCGCGGTCACGCCGCGGTCACGCCGCGGTCACTCCGCGGTCACGCCGCGGTCATGCCACAGTCACGCTGTGATTTGGCCCTGCTCCAGCCACATCCAGCCCACACCAGCCCCCTTCCACCTTCATTTCAGCCCTCTGCCACCAGCATTCCAATCCGCAACCCCCCCCCCACCACCTTCGAATCAGCCCGCACCATCCCCCAAACACCTGCAACCAGCCCCTTCCACCCGCATTCCAGCCTCCTCCCACTCCCTTCGCTCCTGCCCGGAAGATGCTGCCCCGTGGATGTCGCTGGATCGGGCCAACACACTGCGGTCATGCGGCGGTCACGTCGCGGTCACGCCGCGGTCACGCCGCAGTCACGCTGCGGTCATGCCGCGGTCACGCCGCGGTCATGCCGTAGTCACGCCGCAGTCACGCCATGATTTGGCCCTGCTCCAGCCACATCCAGCCCACACCAGCCCCCTTCCACTTTAATTTCAGCCTGCTGCCACCAGCATTCCAGCCCGCAACAGACCCCCCCCCCCCCACCACCTTTGAATTAGCCCGCACCATCCCCCCAACACCTGCAACCAGCTCCCTTCCACCAGCATTCCAGCCTCCTCCCGTTCCCTTCGCTCCTGGCCAGAAGATGCTGCCCCGCGGATGTCGCTGGATCGGGCCAACACGCTGGGGTCACGCCGCGGTCACATCGCGGTCACGCCATGATCACACCGTGATTTGGCCCTGCTCCAGCCACATCCAGCCCACACCATCCCCCTTCCACCTTCATTTAAGCCCGCTGTCACCAGCATTCCAGCCCGCAACAGCCCCCCCCCCCCACCACCTTCGAATCAGCCCGCACCATCCCCCCAACACCTGCAACAAGCCCCCTTCCACCCGCATTCCAGCCTCCTCCTGCTCCCTTCACTCCTGGCCAGAAGATGCTGCCCCGTAGATGTCACTGGATTGGGCCAACACGCTGCGGTCACACTGCAGTCACGCTGTTGTCATGCCACAGTCACGCCGTGATTTGTCCCTGCTCCAGCCACATCCATCCCACACCAGCCCCCTTCCACCTTCATTTCAGCCTGCTGCCACCAGCATTCCAGCCCGCAACAGCCCCCCCCCCCCCACCACCTTCGAATCAGCCCGCACCATCCCCCCAACACCTGCAACCAGCCCCCTTCCACCCGCATTCCAGCCTCCTGCCGCTCCCTTCGCTCTTGGCCGGAAGATGCTGCCCCGCGGGTGTCGCTGGATCGGGCCAACACGCTGCGGTCATGCCGCAGTCATGTTGTGGTCACGCCGCGGTCACGCTGCGGTCACGCCGTAGTCATGCTGTGATTTGGCCCTGCTCTGGCCACATCCAGCCCACACCAGCCCCCTTCTACTTTCATTTCAGCCCGCTGCCATCGACATTCTAGCCCACAACAGCCCCCCTGCCACCTTCGAATCTGCCCGCACCATCCCCCCAACATCTGCAACCAGCCCCCTTCCACCAGCATTCCAGCCTCCTCCCGCTTTCTTCGCTCCTGTCTAGAAGATGCTGCCCCGCGGATGTCACTGGATCGGGTCAACACGATGTGGTCACGCCGCGGTCACGCTGCGGTCACGCCATGGTGTTAATATTTTTCCCTTTCAGAGCATCTTTCAACGAATTATTAATAGAGGATGTCTTGCAGAATTTCTGTACAATTCTGCACTTATCAGTGGCATGGCCTATCATCCTGCAATGATCATTGTACTTTGGTATGTTTTCTAATACAAAACATACCTCAGTAAGATGATAATTTATATCAATAGAAACACATTCTAGGGGTGTAGAAAGGGGCAGGGGGAGGGGTGTCCAGGGGGTGCAGGGGGTGTCTAGTGGGGCTGTCCAGTTGGGGCATGGGGGCTTTCCAGTGGGGTGCAGGGGGAAGGGGTGTCCAGTATGGGGAGGGGTGTCCAGCAGGGGGAGGGGCTTTCCAAGCAGGGGGAAGGGGTGTCCGGCAGGGGGAGAGGGCTGTCCAGGGGGTGCAGGGGGTGTCCAGTGGGGCTGTCCGGTGGGGCTGTCCAGTGGGGATGTCCAGTTGGGGCATGGGGGCTGTCCAGTGGGGTGCAGGGGGGCATGGGGGACTAAGGGGGGCATGGGGGTGCAGGGGGGTGTTCAAGGGGGCTGTCCAGGGGGTTGCAAGGGGGCGCAAGAGGGCTGTACAGGAACTTAAGCCCATGCAGGTTATGAATGTCCCTATAGAGAGAATGCAGTGCTGTCCAGATCTGGAAAATATCATAAAACATCCCACAGATACTTCACAGGCACCAGGTATAACTAATTCACCACCTATAGATAGTGAGCACGGTGCTATAAAATCTTGTAACTCTATTTCAAATCATAATTCCAATGTTTTGTTTAATGCATTACTACATGAAATCTAATGATTTATGTTGATGACATGATTACAATTTGTAAGAACATGAGCCTCATAATTATTGTAAAATCACAAAATAATGGTAAGTTTGAAGTGAAATACTTAGGCATAGATAATAAAACCTTAGGCATTGAAATTGTTAGAGATAGACCAAATAAATTTTCTTACTTATCTCAAAATGGTTAAATATTAAATATTAAAAATAGACACATGTTTGAATCTCTCAAAATTTCCAATGTACTCCTAGTAAAATACTTTAAATTTTCTTCAACACAAAAACCCATTGCTGATGATGATATTCAATTTAGGTGTAAAATCCATTATGATAATATTTTTGGTAGAATTATGTACTCTGATTTCCATGGGACCTGATATTGCCTATGAAATCTACAGCCATAGAAGATTTATAACCACACCCGGGATGCCATATTTTTATGCCCTTAAGTGGATTCTTTGATACCCATCATGTAACTCTAATCTTTCTTTATGTTATGGTAAAGATGTCAACAATTCTGAAATTGTGGTTGGATATGTTGATGCAGACTATGAATGTAATATTTACACTAGAAAATCCTTGAATGGTTATGTGTTCACTTCCTATGGTGGACTCATTTATTTTAAATGTAACATGCAGTCAATGTTTTCTATTTCAACCATTAAATCTATGTATATTTCCTTGATTGAGGATGTAAAATAATCCATATGGATGAAAGGTGCATCTTATAAACTTATCCTTTTCAATTCTGTTATAAATATTTATTCTAATAGTCAATCAACCCTTTATTTTTCCAATATTTTATTTTTTCATGGTAAACTAAAACACATAGACATTAGGGGGGGACAGGTGCAGGTTGGATGGGGAGGGGGGACAGGTGCAGGTGGGCTGGGGTAGCAGGGGGTTGGTGCAGCTGGGAGCTGGTGCAGGTGGGCTGCGGGGGGGGGGGGGGGGGCTGGGGAGGGGGGACAGGTGCAGGTGGGCTGGGGTAGCAGGGGGCTGGCGGGGGGGGGGGGGGGGCTGGTGCAACTGGGGGATGGGGTTGGGGGATGGTGTAGGTGGGCTGCGGGGGGGGGGGGAGGCTGGTGCAGCTAGGGGTTGGGGTTGGGGACTGGTGCAGGTGGGCTGCGGGGGGGGGGGGGGTGGAGGTGGGCTGGGGGGTGGCAGAGGGGCTGGAGGTAGCAGGTGGCTGGGGGGGGGGCTGGTGCAGGGGGGTTGGGGTTGGGGGCTGGTGCAGGTGGGCTGCGAGGGTGGGGGGCTGGTGCAGGTGGGCTGGGGTAGCATAGGGACTGGGGAGGGGGGACAGGTGCAGGTGGGCTGCGGTAGCAGGGGCTGGGGGGGGGGGCTGGTGCAGCTGGGGTTGGGGGCTGGTGAAGGTGGGCTGCGGGGGGGGGGGGGGACTGGTGCTGGTGGGATGGGGGGTGGCAGGGGGCTGGTGCAGCTAGGGTTTGGGGTTGGGGGCTGGTGCAGGTGGGCTGCAGGGGGGGGGAGGTGGGATGGGGGTGGCAGGGGGGCTGGGGTAGCAGGGGGGCTGGGGAGGGGGGACAGGTGCAGGTGGGCTGGGGTAGTAGGGGGCTGGGGGGGGGGGGGGCTGGTGCAAGAGTGATGAGGGGGAGCTAATACTAAATTTCTTTATATTGTAGAGTATGCACTAAAAGAATCTATACCATGTCCAGCTACTATAAAGGTATGGTGTTTATTTTTTATCTCTATGTTGTTAGAGTTAATTGGTATTGAAGTTACTCATTCTTTTATATCATCAATTTTAGTTGAAATGTAGTTCTTAAATCAAAATACTATATAATTCTTGTTGGATCCATACATGCCTTTAGTAAAAAGGTTCATGTAATTTTTTAAATTTCTTGTGTGTTATGTGATGGTTTCCAACTTTGAAGTGGTGTGGGATCTCTAAGTGCATGATCTAGAGGTATTTGACATTATTATTTGAATAGATAGAATGATCGGTGTTATGTACTGGATTGAATTTTCTCATTTTTGAGTTCAGTTTAAATCTCTTTTTGGGGTCTCTCTTATCTGTTAGGGTAAGTGGGATTCTAGATTTGGGATAGTAGGGGGGTGTCCAGACGGGGGAGGGGGTGTCCAGATAGGGGGAGGTGTGTCCAGACAGGGGGGATGTCGCTGGACCGGGCCAACACGTTGTGGTCACACTGCGGTCACGCCGCGGTCACACCGCGGTCACGCCGTGGTCACTCCGCGGTCATGCCGCGGTCATGCCATGATTTGGCCCTGCTCCAGGATGACACCCTACGGTGGTTACTCCTCCTTAGAGAAACATTGAATGGCTATCTTTATAATTTTTCGTATTTCCTCATTCCTAAACTATATCTCCTCTCAGCGCTGCCTCTCATCCATCTTTCCACAAAACGTGCATAGCAGGTGGTACAAAGGATCAATTCAACTGAAAACATTGGTTTGGAATTGTCTGGCATATTTTATTGTACATGTATCACGTAATATTTGAATGGTTATCTCTATAATTGTTGGATGCTACCACTTGTAATGAGGTGCTTAATTTCCTCTCCCTCTTTCTTCTATTAAATATTAGACAGATCCTATGTAAAAAATCATTATCCACCTCCGGGGAAGGAACTCTCAGCTACCGTTCTTCTGTTCTTCTTCCTAATGATGAATAAAATTCCCCAAGTATATTGGGAAAATTTTATTCATTTTTATTCATTTACCTATTCTTACTTACTGCTCATTTCAGCATCCATATTCGGTCTTTTAGCAATATCCCATGACATCCATCCGTTGTCTAGGGGGTCGAGTGGGGGAGGGGGGTCTGTCCTGGGGTGTCCAGGGTCTGGGGGGGCTGTCCTGGGGGGGCTGTCCTGGGGGGTCTGTCCATTGGGTGTCTAGGGGGTCCAGTGGGGGGGGGGGTGGGTCTGTCCTGGGATGTCCAGGGTCTGGAGGGGGGGGTCTGGGTTTGGGGGGGTAGGTTCTGGGGGGTTTCCATGGTCTGGGGGGCTGTCCAGGTTCTGGGGGGTGTCCTGGGTCTGGGGGGGGGGGGGCAGGACTGGCAGGGGTGTCCAGGGTCTGGGGGGGGGGGGGGGGGTCTGTCCTGGGGTGGGGTCTTTCCTGGGGTGTCCAGGGTCAGGGGGCAGGGGGCAGGGGTGTCCAGCAGGGGGAGGGGTGTCCAGCATGGGGGAGGGGTGTCCAGGGGGGTGGTCCAGGGGTGTCCAGGGTCTGGGGGGGGGGGGGGGTATGTCCTGGGGTGGGGTCTGTCCTGGGGTGTCCAGGGGCAGGGGGTCCAGCAAAGGGAGGGGTGTCCAGCAGAGGGAGGGGCTGTCCAGGCAGGGGGAGGGGTGTCTAGTATGGGGGAGGGGTGTCTAGGGGGTGGTCCAGGGGTGTCCAGGGTCTGGGGGGGGGGGGGGGGGGTTGTCCTGGGGTGGGGTCTGTCCTGGGGTGTCCAGGGTCAGGGGGAAGGGGGCAGGGGGCAGGGGTGTCCAGCAGGGGGAGGGGTGTCCAGCAGGGGGAGGGGCTGTCCATGTAGGGGGAGGGGTGTCCAACATGGGGGAGGGGTGTCCAGGGGGTGGTCCAGGGGTGTCCAGGGTCTGGGGGGGGGGTCTGTCCTGGGGTGGGGTCTGTCTTGGGGTGTCCAGGGTCAGGGGGTAGGGGGCAGGGGGCAGGGGTGTCCAGTAGGGGGAGGGGTGTCCAGCAGGGGGAGGGGCTGTCCAGGAAGGGGGAGGGGTGTCCATCATGGGGGAGGGGTGTCCAAGGGGGTGGTCCAGGGGTGTCCAGGGTATGGGGGGGTCTGTCCTGGGGTGGGGTCTGTCCTGGGGTGTCCAGGGTTAGGGGGAAGGGGGGCAGGGGGCAGGGGGCAGGGGTGTCCAGCAGGGGGAGGGGTGTTGGGCAGGGGGAGGGGCTGTCCAGGCAGGGGGAGGGGGGTCCAGCATGGGGGAGGGGTGTCCAAGGGGTGTTCCAGGGGTGTCCAGGGGTGGTGGTCCAGGGGGAGGGGTGTCCAGCAGTGGTGTCTATTGCCGGTATTCTTTTTGGACCTCAACAAATTATGCAAGGTCTCAGTGGGGGTGGATAGTGGGGGTGCAGTGGGGGGGGAGGGGGACCTGGGTGAAAGGGGTAGTAAGGGGGATGGGTGTAGGGGGGGTTGGGGGTGGATATAGGGATGGGTGTAGGGGGGATGGGGGTGGGGCTGGGGGCCTGGGTGAAGGGGGGCAGTGGGGGTGCGGGTGGGGGTGCAGTGGGGGGGAGGGGGACCTGGGTGCAAGGGGTAGTGAGGGGGCTAGGTGTAGGGGGGTGGGGGCTGGATATAGGGCTGGGTGCAGGGGGTATGGGGGGGGGGGGGGCTGGGGGCCTGGGTGCAGGGGGGCAGTGGGGGGGAGGGGGACCTAGGTGCAAGGGGTAGTGAGGGGGCTGGGTGCAAGGGGTAGTGAGGGGGCTGGGTGTAGGTGGTGGGGGCTGGGTATAGGGATGGGTGCAGGGGGGGGGGGTCTGTAGGAGGTGTCTAGGGGGGTGTCTGGGGGGTGTCCAGGGTGTGTCCAAGAGGTGTCTAGGGGGTGTCCAGGGGGTGTCCAGGGGGTGTCCAGGGGGTATCCAGGGGGTATTTTTTATGGATTTGGACACCCTATAGCCACGGTTTTAAACCGTGTCTATTGGTTCATTGCCACGGTTCTTAACCGTGGCTATAGACATAATGACACGGTTCTAAACCATGGAAATATATTCTGTCCGACCATTAGTATAGCCACGGTTTCAACCGTGGCTATAGGTATGCAGCCACTGTTTGAACCGTGTCTATATACCTAAAGCCACGGTTTGAACCGTGGCTATAGATTTAAAGCCACGGTTTGGAACTGTGGCTATAGGTCTAGGCCTATAGCCACACCAAACTTAGCCAGGGTTCCTCGAATCGTGGCTATTACCTATAGCCATGGTTTGAGGGCCTATAGGCATGGTTTAGAACCATGGCTATAGCCCGAATTTCGAATTTCTAGTAGTGACTAACCCTTGGATTAGGTAATTTGTTAGCATAATGACCCATTTCCTTTCACTTGAATCATTGAAGTGTAGTAGGTTCATTCTGTGTATCGCTTCCTTTGTTTTCATCAGTAGACATCTTCTTCCCATCATTGCGGCATTCAAATGCCCGATGACCTTCCTTTCCACATTTGAAACATTTACTTGTCCCTTTAGACAATCTACACCATGCTTCTTTCCACATTTTGATCATAGGGAAACATTCATCTTCCTTTCACCATTATTCTGAGATTTCTCCTTGAACTCCATCTTTCGTTTCTTGTCAAAAAAATGAGATGGATATGTAACACCAACTTCCATTTCTACCTTGATAGCACAACGCACAATTTCATCCTAGATACTTAAGTCTCTTATAGCTAATTCCCTTCAAAGATTTGGTTTTAAGCCACTGAAGAATCGATCAACTTTACTTTCAAGTTGGATGATAAATCCAGATTCATACCTTGAAAGCCTTGTAAAATTCGCTTCGTATATACCAACAGATTCATCATCCTTTTGCTTTAGTTCAAGAAACTCCTTCGCCATCTTTGTTCTAAGAATATGAGGGAAGTACTTATTGAAAAATAAGTTCCTGAACTCGTCCCATTCCATGGAATCAATTTCATCTCTTGGACTCATATTCTTGATAAGATTCCACCATTGATCAGCTTCACCTTCCAAACGATATACTGCTAAGATGACTTTATCATGTTCAGAACATTGATGAACAGAAAATATCTTTTCAGTGGTACTGATCCATTGTTCAGCAACAAGTGGATCAGAAGACCCACTAAAAGAAGGTGGACGTTACCTCATGAAGGACTCAATAGAATATTGTTCCCTTCTCTGTTCATTTGGAAGTCCAGAATGATTCAGAGCTTATGTAAGTATAGCAATAAGATTTTTCACTCCATCTCCCATAAAATTTGTTTATTCAAGAGGACAATCATTGCATTGTCCATTACATTGATCAACACGGTTCCTTTGGGTTCCAGCCATCGTCTAAAACCCAAAAAGAATAGTGTGAGAGGCAAAAATCATGATAGGGAAAAAAACACAATAAAGGGGGAGTACCTTCAATATCTAACATCTTAAGTTAAATTCTAAGATCGTTACCGTAGTTCTAGGACTATATCCTATACGTGTACTTATCCATAGGGACATCCCTAGACATACCTTAGAAATATCTCTAGGGATCTCACTAACGTTTTCGCATCCTAGTTTCCAAAGGTTGACTAAACCTTTCCTCTGATACCAACTGTAGAGACCCAAAGCTTGACGTACATGGACATTACATTAGTTTAGCGGAATACTTAATACATAACAAAAACAGAAAAACAAGGACTGTAATAGTTTAGTATCTTTGGAAACTTGGAACGTAATATTCTAATCGTGGTGAAAGATCTTCAACATCTCCCATAAAGATCTTTCCCTTTTTTTTTCTTACCTAAAAACTTTCTTTATATCCTGGGGAAAAGAAAACATAAAAAGGGTGAGCTCAAATTCTCAGTAAGGGTAAGCATGGATAAAATAAAACATACCATATACATTTGAACTTAAAAACATGAACATAATGTTTAAACATCAAAATCTTGAAAAATGACATAAAACATGGAAGTATGTAAGGAATAGATCATAAAGAAACATTAAGAATGACAAAATAGCATGGTAATAAAACATGTAATTGTGGCATCCATTAAGCACATGTAATTATTTCCATAGTAGCCAAGACATTGCTGCCAAGACCATCTTGGTGGACAAAGTTCCTTTCTGAATTGAGTTCACTCCTCATTTCAGTCCTGTAACACTGAACCAGATTAACTTACCGTTCCATCCATGTCTATCTCACGAGATATAAATCTTTACCCAATTCATTGGAGGGAGATATAGGTCCCACCCATCTCATAATGAAATCATTCTTACTTGTGCCACAAAATAAACATACATCATTCATAATAACCCAATAAATAAAATGGGTTCATAAACATCATACCATCATTACATAATCCATATAAAAGAAATGGATATCATTTCATAATAAGATAAGTGAAACCATGTAAATCATAGAGACATTATACTTGAAACATACACATATGAAATAATGTCATCTTAGATGAAAAATGGTTTTGATAAAACACTTGAAATGAATTCTTGAGGAAAATATCCTTTATTATTTAAAATCATTTTTTTCTCAGAGAATGTCATGAAATTTTAAAAGAAAGTATTTTTTTTGAAAATATTCATGAAATATTTTGGAGAAAGCTTCACGAAAACAAGGATTTATAAAACCGTAAAAATCCGTTCACGCCATATAAGTTAAAAATAACAATCTCCTCGTACTTTTGTTGGAAGAGTCAAAAAGTACCTCATAATAGAAAGATTCCATACATACCATGTAGTAGAAGTAAAAAATGGGTAAAACGGACTTTTAACATACATTAAAACACTTTTATAAAACATGTACATGGATGATAGAAATAACCCCAGAAAATTCTTACGAATAAGCAATCTCGGATAAAAATGAGATTTGAAAAAGTATCCCTTACCTTAGGTCCAATATGCTTCATACGTATCCAAACCTCCTGTATAATGATTTAAATAATGTTATTGACTTATTAAAGAATCATATTAATTTTTATGATATCATATATGGTTCACTTATGATTTTATATTACCCATTCTTTTGTAAATTCCATGTTAAAGAGCGTTTTGGGTAAACTCGTTTCATTTGTCGTACGTGTTTTGACTTGTAATTATTCATATGATTACTTAGATAATGATTAATTACATACAGAATGTAAAACATGATTTATATATAATATATATTTAGAATATACATATATTTAAAAGATCGATAAATGGAAATAAATACACCGTTCATGGAGACGGTAGGCCGTACGTACACATGAACGTTGTTTTTGTTTCCTCATTGAATTGAATGGAATTAATTGGATGAAATACATATATATATATATATATACATAAATCCAGTATCATTATTATTTCATATATTTCGTGATTACTTATTATATATACTTTATAATCACTTATGAATGGTTAATCATTGAGAATGAATCTCATCGCGTCGTGGATACAGTATTTAGTACGTACGCACGAGTGATGATATCGTTCCCATGATCGTGGAATTTTATTGGAGTGTATGTATACTATTATAGAATCATTATCACTTTACAATAATCATATATAGTTATTATTTACACCATTATACCCATCCAAGTAAGGTGGTGGTGGAAAATAGATTACACCACGGCGTGGAGACGGTATTCCGTACGTACGCACGCGCGGTGATTTCATTTTCCGTAGGATGGATAGATGGTGAAATATGGTTGTTTCATACTTATACTAACATATCATTATATGAGTGATACTGATTTTATTACTTCATAATGAAACAACCTAAGAAGAAGAAGTGGAAGAAGAAATAAAGGTGAAATAATCGGTAACGGAAATTACCTCTTCTTTGAAGCGCCTCTTTGAGACCTCCTCTTAGGGCACTAAAATTGGTGTTTGAAAAATACCAAGACCTCTAGGATGTTTCTAGGGAAGTGTAGAAGAGAATTGGGCAGGGTTTGGACGAGATGGAAGGCTCAAAGTGGTGTGTGGAAGAGAGGGAGGAGGTGCCCTTTTATAAGGGAGGAGAGGGGAACCTTTGGAATAACTAAAAATATTATTTTATTATAAAGCCAAATTCAGTTTTAAATAGCTCCAAATTGATTTATTTCGAAGCTAAGGTGGGGATGGGTCGAAATCCTCTCATCAAATAGAATTTAGACAAGTTTAAGTCATTATAATAACATTATCTTTTAGTTTTAACTCTTAGTTAATTAGATTGACATTTACCATGTCACTTTGTATTTTTATATTATATAGTTAATAAACATACAATATACATCCAAGAGACCCCTAAGTGGTCCATCAATGATACACCTATCATGATATAAGTATCTTGGCCTAAACTTAGAATTTTAGGAATAAAATAACAATCAATAATATAATATTTTTTTTAAAAATTATTTTATGTCAATTTTGACACTATTCAATAGTTGATTTTTGTGAAACTCATAACAGAATGATTACTTCGACCAAAGTTAATTAAATCTATCCTAACATGCCATATTAACCAAGAAAATTATTTTAATTCATAAAAAAGTCTGAAATTAGATTTATTTGGGTATTTATAATATCAATTATTCTAATTTTTCACTATTATGGTAATTACTACATCATCATTGTGTCATAAATAAATTAATTTATTTAATGTCTAAAAATTATAAATAAAATATCATTATGTAGGAAATATTATTATCTTTCTAATTAATATTTAAAATCAAATTTATCTTATTTATAACCCTATATTAAAATGTTTTAGTAAATAAAATTTGATTTTAACTGTTTTAACTCTTATTTGAATTAAATAATAGTAAATGTCATAATCTAATCCAAGTGGGCCTAAATGGTCATATTGTATTCCTATGTTTGTTTTTGGTCGAATTACTCTTATCCAATAGAATTAAGACATGTTTTAGGGCAATAATAATATGATTTTTACCCTTAATTAACTATTTACTTTTAACTGTGGTAAAAAAAAGTAAAAAGTTACTATTCACCAAAAATTATTTTCATCTCATTGAACCATATTTTACTTACTGAAATCAATCGTGTCTCTCGTATGAACTCAAAAATTAGGCCTAAGCTATATTTGATATTATGAACTCAAAAATGATTTCTATTTTACCAAATTCAAAACATATCAGTTGTATTAATTAATTTAAAAGTTAATTCCCGTCGTCAACACAAATAGCGTGTTCTTAAGTGATAATAACTATCAAAAGATTGACACTTTTTTATCTCTGGTTTAAATGTAAAATTACATCCAATGACCAAAATTGTATTAAATTGTAAAAATATATTATAAATACATTTTAAAACCACTAAAATTAATAATTTATCACAATTAATTATTTCGATTAAAAAATTTGTTTTTAATTAAAATTTAGTAATTTTCACTATTCATCAGAATATGAAAGTTATCTGAAAAGTACCAAAATTTCACCCTAAGCTAATTTCGATATTCCGAATCCAAAAATGAAGTCCATTTTAAAAAAAAAATTACAAAATTTCAAAAAGTGGTTATTACTATTCATAACGGCTAGTTTTAATAATATTTTAATAGCATATCGTTGTTTAGCGAAACTCGGTATTGCGTACAACACACGATATCATGGAAGGTCGCGCTTGCGTGTAATGCAATCCAAGTCAGGGATGCGTGTTGTGCAAGCTCCTTTTGGTGCAGCGTACTGTCACGACCCGTCCTCAGGGCCCGTGCCGTGACTACCCCAAACCCGCCTTCCATAAGCCAGGGGCTGCCGACTAGCACCAAGGCGTAAATCCCGGTAAAAAGGGATGGCATTGCCTTTGTAAAGTAAACAAGCACCACAGAGTAAGCAAGCGGAAAGGTAAACACTAAGTAAAAACAGAGTACAACTGAAAGTGCGGAAAAGTAAATGGGCCAGTATACAAACCCAAAACTGAAAGTAAAGTACAACTCGAAAGGGAAAACCGCAACTGAAAAGTAAAAGATGCTACGCCGAGCTGCCCACTGGAAATTCCACCTGAAGGGTGGGTACAGATAGCTCCACTGCTCCTCGGGTCCTGCCGACCGCTCCGAGCACGTCCCGCCTAGTGGTCCACCTCCAGGTACCGTCTTGCTCTGCGAGCCTCAACCACGATCAACGTTGTCCGTAGTCTGCAACCAACACAATGTAGTGCGGGCATAGCCCGTGCAGGGGTGAGTATAAGCTACTCAGTAGGGACCCCGAGACCCCCGAAGGTCTCTCAAAATCCACAAAGGATAAACCACAAAAGAAAGATACAATCACGAAATAACAACGGACACTGCTTAGGTATATGCCCATACATATACCTAAGTCATCAATTCCATTACGCTCCAACCTCCGAGCCCAAGTACAACTCAGTCCACACATGAAAGTTTACGTATTCCACACAGGAAAGCAAAACGTAATCCACACAGGATAGCACAACACAATCCACACAGGAAAGTAAACAGGATTCATCTCACACAGGTATACATCATCGAAAAGGTGAAAGAGATGAACATACATAGATACTGAATCATCTAAGCTGGGACCCACATAGGATACAAGACCAGCCGTCTTCATTGTTTCATCTATACTAGGACCCACATAGGATACAAGACCAGCACTGAATCATCAAAGCTGGGACCCACATAGGATACAAGACCAGCACAACTAGGACCCACATAGGATACAAGACCAGCTGTCTTCATTGATTCATCTATACTGGGACCCACATAGGATACAAGACCAGTATTGAATCATCTATGCTGGGACCCACAAAGGATACAAGACCAGCACAGCTAGGACCCACATAGGATACAAGAACAGCTGTCTTCATTGATTCATCTATACTGGGACCCACATAGGATACAAGACCCGTATTGAATCATCTAAGCTGGGACCCACAAAGGATACAAGACCGGCACAGCTAGGACGCACATAGGATACAAGACCAGCTGTCTTCATTGATTCATCTATACTGGGACCCACATAGGATACAAGACCAGTATTGAATCATCTATGCTGGGACCCACAAAGGATACAAGACCAGCACAGCTAGGACCCACATAGGATACAAGACCAGCTATCTTCATTGATTCATCTATATTGGGACCCACATAGGATACAAGACCAGTATTGAATCATCTAAGCTGGGACCCACAAAGGATACAAGACCAGCACATCTAGGACCCACATAGGATACAAGACCGGCTGTCTTCATCGTCGCAATCCACTGAGGATCTCTGCACAGTCGTCGTCGTTGAAGTCGCAACCAACACTAGGGTTCCTGCACACAGCAAGCTTGTTCGGAAGGTCCGCTCCACGAGCCGAGAGGCTGATACATCAACTGTCACATGGTCCGAATTTGATGTACCCAAAAGTTCCGTATCGTCAACAGGAACTCAACGCAACAGACGGCGCGTCAAACGTACGCCCGGTCTGAGAGTTATAGGCTTTTTCGTTCCAGGGGCCCGGTTGGTTTTTAAGGAAAAACCAACCCGACCGTACACCACCTGCGTCCAAACCTCGGGCGGAGTATTCCAAAAGATCCGTCTCACTAAGAGGAACTCAACAAAGCTGACGGAACGTCATTCGGACGTCTGTAGCTCAAGATATTAGCGTTTCCGCTCCGAGGGCCCGGTTGGTTTCGTGTACGAACCAACCCGGCCGAATCCAAAGTATTCCAAAACCTTGAGTGAGATATACCGAAACGACCGTCTCGATCCAAGGATCGTTTTTCTGCTGACGGAGCGTCATTCGGAGGTCCGTAGCCCGAGTTATGGGCATTTGAACCTAAACAGTTAGGTATCGGGGGTTTCGGGCCCGGGCCGACCCGGCCCAAGACCCCCCGGCTAGCCTGAACCGGGTCGACCCACCTCGGACAGGGTCGGCCCGGCCCGACACGGCCCGGCTCAAGGCAGCGCGCTGGGCGCCTGCCCCCCTTTGTAACCCCCCCCCCCTCATAATGGGGGGCCGTTCAACTGGCCGGGGGAATTTAATTCCCCCGGCCTTCCCCATTTTCGGCCGGCCCGACCTGGCCGGCCAGCTCCTCCTTAACGGGACCGGCAGTGGCCGGTCCCTTTCCGGCTCCGACACCAGCGGCCCGGTTGGCCGCCGGTCACCAAGCTCCGCCGCGGCCCGGAACCGGCCGCCGCCCCTGTCATTCGGTGCGATGCGACGGCACCGCACCCCTCCGCCGCGGCCCCGCTCCGGCCGCGGCGCCTTCGATTTCTTTCAATGCGGCGCGATGACGTCGCGTTCTTGAATTTCCTTCCACGGCGTGACGCGACGACGCCGTGAAATACTTTCCGTGTAATTCCCGCGTGGTGCGACGGCACCACGCCATCCTGTTCCATCTGCAAGGGAACAAACATGAACATAGGAGGGGGTTCGGTCATTATTGTGCGGTCCGACCCCCTCTCGTTAAATGATAACATTTAGTCGATTAACCACAAGGTTCGACATGCTAGAATCAAGAACAGAAACAACTAATAAAATAACTATAATCCCCTACCTCGGTTTCAAGAGCGGAGCACGTCAACAAGCCGCAGAAGACAAGTGTCGCGGAGGTTGGCGTCGCGGTAATCGTACGTCGATTCCGTTGATGTCGAGGTGCGTCCGAAGAGGTAGCGTCGTTGGAGAAGCTTCATAAGCTGACGGAGAAAGCCCGAAGAGGAATCGGCGTCTCCTTTCGTTGACACGGGAAGAAGATCGAAAGAAGCGGCGTCGTCGATCTTCGGAAACACACTGGCTGCAAGGAAGAGAAGAGACGACACGTCTTTCTCTTCTTATGGTGACGACGTTCTTCGTCGGAGCCTAAGTGTTCTTCGCGTTCTTCGTCAAGGTTGAAGAAGATGAAGAAAGCTTCCCCAATCCTCTCAAGGTGGGAAAAAAAATCTAACCAAAATAAAATAAGGATAGGGCTTATTTTATTTACACAACTAAACCACATTCAATTTCAAAAGTTTGAAATTAAGCCACTCAACTTAATTAATAACACAAGTTGTCAAAATTAAATAGAGTGGAGTTATTGGGGAGTTTAAAGGGGATTTGAAGAGTTAGGGTTCGTGTGGGACCCACCACACTTAATCCTCTTAAGGGAGGTTAAGTGGATGTGGGGACCACCTCTAACTCCCTTTGGGAGGATATAACCAACATGGTTTAAAATAAATTGTGTTTCCTCAATTTATTTAACTTCATTTAAATTCCCCCAAAACTAACTCTCAACCCGCATAAAACGCAACCTCGAAAAAGGTCTCCTTAAGAGAATATCGGCGCTGCGAGTTCATCGGTGCCCTCGGAATTCGATTCCGGGCACTGGTTCAAAAGTTAGAAAGACCCGCTCGTTTGTTCACTGAACGTACCCGAGCCAAATTTCGGAAATTGATTCCGGGGACACCGGGCCTCGGAATCAGGTGCCGTCAGAAACCGTGCTCTTGTAAAATTCCAAAGAAAATTAATAAAAAAATTTCCTAGAAAATTCAGGGTCTTTACATTACTCCCACTACAGGGCTTTATGTCCCCGTAAAGCTTCAACACAAACTAGGGATACAAAGGAGGTAGAGCTAGGCGGTAAGCCACCTCTCCAAAACTCCGTAATCCACATCGAGGTGAGACACGCAAGAAGACGTGGTCTCCATCCTCGAACTCTAGTGGCCTCCGCCTCATGTCAGCGTATGACTTCTGCCGGCTCTGAGCTGTCCGCATCCGCTCCTGGATGACTTGGACCTTTCTAGTCCTACAAGAGCTGCTGGAATTTCTTCTTTGCTGATAACAGAAATCCGGTCTCATCCCCTGGATGAACCATGTTCTTCGCCTAATACAGTTAATTTGACATGTATGATACTAATCCATACCAAGGATGACGCCGTAAGGCCTCGACGCTACTACCAAGAGGTCCAACCGTTACTCTCGCCTCCAAGGGTTGAGTCACACTGTCGGCTTCAGTGTGTGGTAACTGGGTCTCCTCCAGTAAATGTCTCACAAGTGAGGTTCAAGTCAATAGTCTAAACTGGAACCTCTTAGTAACAACACAAAAGAGGACGGGAATGAAAACATCACAAAGGTATGCGTCTTTTATTATTGCAGCTCATAATACAAAGATGATACACATTAGCAACAAGGAACTAGAAGTACAAAAGACATATCCACTAGTTCCGCTCCTGTCCATTTGCTACCAGAGCTCCATGATCGAAGGCCTGAGATGCCTAAAGCTGATCTCTCCCATGTCCACCAACTTCCTGCGGTCGGGGCGGACCTCCTTGTGGTGGTGGTGGAAACACCTCGAAGCGTCGTCTACCACTTCTGCTCGGCCAGCTCCTCTGCCTCGTCCGCCTGCACCCTGCAGACCACCGTGGCCGAACCTCTGTCTGGGAGGTCCCTCTACCACCTGTTGCTCATCTGTAAGACGAGTCGGGCAGTCTCGAGCCATGTGACCTTGCCCACTACATGTGTAGCAATGCTTGCCCCTCGTGTAGATGGCTCTCCTTCGTGTGCCCCGCACAACCGAATCTTCATCCAGTGACTGCCCATCTGATGGTCTAGCCCGTTTGGACCTCTGCGTCACCTGTCTACTGCCAACTGCAGAAGACCCTGCTACGGGCCGTCCTGCGGAGGGCCCTGTCACTGGAGCCTGCTCGGCGAGAAAACTCTCCACTAGAAGGGATCTCTCCAACACCTCTGCCTGTGTCAGAATATTGAGGGAGATCATCGATGCCCTGATATCGTGTCTCAAACCCTGGTCGAAGGTCCGAGCCCGGATGAATGGGTCCCGTACCATATCTGTGGAGTAGCATGAGAGATCAGTAAATCTCGCCGAGTACTGGGCCACTATCATGCTACCCTTCCGTAGCTGTAGCAGCTCTTGGATGCGCACCGCACGGAGGGTGGCTGGGACGAACTCGGAGCTGAATATGCTCTCAAAGTCCGTGCAGAGGAGAGATGCCTCGTCGTGCACCAGGAGCATCAAGCTCCACCATCGGCCCGCTGCTGCGTGCAGTAGGCTCGCAGCGAGGATCACCATGAGGTCTGCTGGTGTCTTCACTAGCCTGAAAACTCGTACGACTGCCTCCAGCCAGTCCTCAACTTCCTGGGGGTCCGTCTCCCCACGAAACCTGGGTGGTCGCTGGCGTTGAAACTCATGCAGTGCGTTGAGGTGACGTGCATCGTCAGCGGCTGGTGCTGGAAGTATCGGGGGCTCAGCGGGTAGAACTACCGCCGGTTCCACTGCTGACAAAGGGCCCTGCACCGAGGCCTCGTCGCTCGGTGGGCTGTCATCACACTCGACTCTCGGAACCTTAGCTGGCTGCCGTCATGGGGCCATCCTGAAAAGGAAACAGGTGCGCCACGATCATAAAAGTATACCTGGTGAGTTGATACAAAGTAATCACGAAGAAAACTTGAAACACACACACAATCAATGTTTTCGTGCATTAAGTCGGGAATCAGAAGTCAGGGTCCTGGTGTACGGATACGTCGGCCGCCGCACCAACACTGGACTCCCTGGACTTATAACCATACTCAATATGCTAAACACTATTGATTCACATAGAAAAGATCAGAGTTCGCGATAGAACCGAACTCCTCTGATACTAATTTGTCACGACCCGTCCTCGGGGCCCATGTCGTGACTACCCCAAGCCCACCTTCCATAGTCCAGGGGCTGGCGACTAGCACCAAGGCGTAAATCCCGGTAAAAAGGGAAGGCATTTACTTTGTAAAGTAAACAAGCACCACAGAGTAAGCAAGCGGAAAGGTAAACACTAAGTAAAAATAGAGTACAACTGAAAGTGCGGAAAAGTAAATGGGCCAGTATAAAAACCCAAAACTGAAAGTAAAGTACAACTCGAAAGGGAAAACATCAACCGAAAAGTAAAAGCTGCTGCGCCGAGATGCCCACTGGAAATTCCACCTGAAGGGTGGGTACAGATAGCTCCACTGCTCCTCGGGTCCCGCCGACCGCTCCGAGCACGTCCCGCCCAGTGGTCCACCTCCAGGTACCGTCCTGCTCTGCGAGCCTTAACCACGATCAACGCTGTCTGTCGTCTGCAACCAACACAATGTAGTGCGGGCATAGCCCATGCAGGGGTGAGTATAAGCTACTCAGTAGGGACCCCGAGACCCCCGAAGGTCTCTCAAAATCCACAAAGGATAAACCACAAAAGAAAGATACAATCACGAAGTAACAACCGACACTGCTTAGGTATATGCCCATACATATACCTAAGTCATCAATTCCATTACGCTCCAACCTCCGAGCCCAAGTACAACTCAGTTCACATAGGAAAGTTTACGTATTCCACAAAGGAAAGCAAAACGTAATCCACATAGGATAGCACAACACAATCCGCACAGGAAAGTAAACAGGATTCAACTCACACAGGTATACATCATCGAAAAGGTGAAAGAGATGATCAGACATAGATACTGAATCATCTAAGATGGGACCCACATAGGATACAAGACCATCCATCTTCATTGTTTCATCTATGCTGGGACCCACATAGGATACAAGACCAGCACTGAATCATCAAAGCTAGGACCCACATAGGATACAAGACCAGCACAACTAGGACCCACATAGGATATAAGACCAGCTGTCTTCATTGATTCATCTATACTGGGACCCACATAGGATACAAGACCAGTATTGAATCATCTATGATGGGACCCACAAAGGATACAAGACCAGCACTGCTAGGACCCACATAGGATACAAGACTAGCTGTCTTCATTGATTCATCTATACTGGGACCCACATAGGATACAAGACCAGTATTGAATCATCTAAGCTGGGACCCACAAAGGATACAAGACCAGCACAGCTAGGACCCACATAGGATACAAGACCAGCTGTCTTCATTGATTCATCTATACTGGGACCCACATAAGATACAAGACCAGTATTGAATCATCAAAGCTGGGACCCACAAAGGATACAAGACCAGCACAACTAGGACCCACATAGGATAAAAGACCAGCTGTCTTCATTGATTCATCTATACTGGGACCCACATAGGATACAAGACCAGTATTGAATCATCTAAGCTGGGACCCAAAAAGGATACAAGACCAGCACAGCTGGGACCCATATAGGATACAAGACCAGCTGTCTTCATCGTCGCAGTCCACTGAGGATCTCTGCACAGTCGTCGTCGTTGAAGTCGCAGCCAGTACTAGGGTTCCCGCACACAGCAAGCTCGTTCGGGAGGGTCTGCTCCACGAGCCGAGAGGCTGATACATCAACTGTCACATGGTCCGAAGTTGATGTAATCAAAAGTTTTGTATCGTCAACAGGAACTCAACGCAACAGACGGCGCGTCAAACGGACGCCCAGTCTGAGAGTTATAGGCTTTTTCGTTCCAGGGGCCCGGTTGGTTTTTAAGGCAAAACCAACCCGACCGTACACCACCTGCGTACAAACCTTGGGCAGAGTATGCCAAAAGATCCGCCTCACCAAGAGGAACTGAACAAAGCTGACGGCACGTCATTCAGTCGTCTGTAGCTCAAGATATGAGCGTTTCCGCTCCGAGGGCCCGGTTGGTTTCGTGTACGAACCAACCCGGCCGAATCCAAAGTATTCCGAACCCTTGAGTGAGATATACCAAAATGACCGTCTCGATCCAAGGATCGCGTTTCCGCTGACAATGTTTCGTTCAGAGGTCCGTAGCCCGAGTTATGGGCATTTGAACCTAAACAGTTCGGTATCGGGTGTTTCCGGCCCGGGCCGACCCGGCTCGAGACCCCCCGGCTGGCCCGAACCGGGTCGACCCACCCCGGACAGGGTCGGCCTGGCCCGGCACGGCTCGGACCCGCCCGGCCCAGCCTGGCCCGGCCTGGCGGACCGGCCAGGCGCTTGTCCGGCTCAAGGCAGCGCGCTGGGCGCGCTGCCAGCTCGGCCTTCGGCCGAGCTGATTGAGAAAACGGGGGGGGGGGGGGGGGGCACCTTCCCCCTTTTGTAACCCCCTCCCCCACATAATGGGGGGCCGTTCAACTGGCTAAGGGAATTTAATTCCCCCGGCCTTCCCCATTTCTGGCTGGCCCGGCCTGGCTGGCCGGCTCCTCCTCAACGGGACCGGCAGTGGCCGGTCCCTTTCCGGCTCCGACACCGGCGGTCCGGCTGGCCGCCGGTCACCAAGCTCCGCCGCGGCCCGGAACCGGCTGCGGCCCCTGTCATCCGGTGCGGTGCGACGGCACCGCGCCCCTCCGACGCGGCCCCGCTCCGGCCGCGGCGCCTTCGATTTCTTTCAACGCGGCGCGACGACGTCGCGTTCTTGAATTTCCTTCCACGGCGCGGCGCGACGGCGCCGCGCAATACTTGCCGTGTAATTCCCGCGTGGTGCGACGACACCACGCCACCCCGTTCCATCCGCAAGGGAACAAACATGAACATAGGAGGGGGTTCGGCCGTGTTTGTGCGGTTCGGCCCCCTCTCGTTAAATGATAACATTTAGTAGATTAACCACGAGGTTCGACATGCTAGAATCAAGAACTGAACCAACTAATAAAATAACAATAATCCCCTACCTCGGTTTCAAGAGCGGAGCACATCAACAAGCCGTGGAAGACAAGCGTCATGGAGGTCGGTGTCGTGGTAATCGTACGTCGATTCCATTGATGTCGAGGTGCGTCCGAAGAGGTAGTGTCGTTGGAGAAGCTTCATAAGCTGACGGAGAAAGCCCGAAGAGGAAGCAGCGTCTCCTTTCATTGACACAGGAAGAAGATCGAAAGAAGCGGCATCGTCGATCTTCGGAAACACACCGGCTGCGAGGAAGAGAAGAGATGACACTTCTTTCTCTTCTTATGGTGATGGCGTTTTTCGACGGAGCCTAAGTGTTCTTCGCGTTCTTCGTCAAGGTTGAAGAAGATGAAGAAAGCTTTCCCAATCCTCTCAAGGTGGCAAAAGAAATATAACCAAAATAAAATAAGTCTAAGGCTTATTTTATTTACACAACTAAACCACTTTGAATTTCAAAAGTTTGAAATTAAGCCACTCAACTTAACTAATAACCCAAGTTGTCAAAATTAAATAGAGTGGAGTTATTGGGGAGTTTAAAGGGGAGTTGAAGAGTTAGGGTTCGTGTGGCCCCACCACACTTAATCCTATCGAGGGAGGTTAAGTATATGTGGGTCCCACCTCTAGCTCCCTTTGGTAGGATATAACCAACATGGTTTAAAATAAATTGTGTTTCCACAATTTATTTAACTTCATTTAAATTCCCCCAAAAATAACTCTCAATCCGTATAAAATGCAACCTCGGAAAAGGTCTCCTTAAGCGAATATCGGTGCTGCGAGTTCATCGGTGCCCTCAGAATTCGATTCTGAGCACCGGTTCAAAAGTTAGAAAAACCCGCTCGTTCATTCACTGAACGTACCTGAGCCAAATTTCAGAAATTGATTCCGGGCACACCGGGCCTCGGAATCAGGTGCCGTCAGAAACACCGCTCTTGTAAAATTCCAAAGAAAATTAAGAAAAAATTTTCCTAGAAATTTTCGGGTCTTTACACGTACAACAAAAGACATTAATGAAATTAAAAAGAATATTTTTCATAAAATATTGGGGTGTTACATTCTACCCCCCTTAAAATGAATTTCGCCCTATAAATTCGTCGGGGTTATAAATGGTTTACTACTCGATAGTTTCTTTAATAGAAACCCACATCGTAAAAAGGAATACCAAAACTTGGCTTTAAAAACTAAAGTATGAAATGTAATGGTTACCCAAATTAACTCATCACTGGGTTTCCACGTAGGAGAACATAGGTGAAAATATGGATATGGAAGAAAAATCTAACCATCAAGTTCTAATGGAGAGCGGTAGAGAACATGGCTATCAAAAAGACATCAATCACAAAGCCATAAATTTTTGATGATCTAAGGTACCATTTGATTCATTGGATATAAGAGCACTCGGACAACATTTTTGGTTTTCAAAATCATTTCCCTAAAGTTGAAGAATTTTAATTAGAATAAATACTTACTTTATTTTGGTACAATCTCACTGTTGTTTGTGCTTTGAAAAATTTCCACTTCATCTCTTAAAGAAATGAAGTTGAATATGTTATTCATGAAGTGTTAATAGATCATGTGATAGAATGATGGGTCATTCCATCTATTTCAAACAAAAGGTTAGAAAAAGTTATCTAATATACATAAGTCCATCTATGGTGAGGTTAATCGTATACGATTCCAAGAATGAACCTATACTTCATATATCATAACGCTTAATAAAATAAAACTAGTTTATACTAAACAGGGACTTCCTGTAGGCTAGTGGTAGGCGATAAAGTCCAGTCACACTTCGGTTGTGGGTTCGATTCCCATAGCATTGTCTGACGCGATGGGTTATCACCCGTCCTGCAGGTTGTCCTTTTTCTAATGCTATATTACTATAACATCCCATCAATAATATCGAAAAAAATTTCTATCCATAAACAATACTAACTTATGTACAACATAATCCATTCCAATCTTTAGGATTATCTAAAATATTTCGGTCCAAGATCATAGTATAAAGAAAATGATTACTTGAAATGTCACATAACAATCACGTGAATGCCATCATTTATCCCCCATATATCATAAGATATATCTTGTTAGTCAAATTAAAAACATGTGAATACCTTAATCATTTATTCTCTTGAAGAATGAATACCCATTTATCCTTAGTGAAAACATGAATGTAGTTAAAAGTTAACACTTTCCACAAACCAAAATCCTCAAAATTCAATATACTCAAACCATGATATCACTTAGTCCTTATATCAATCATGAGCTCATGAATACTGTCAAACATTTCATTTTTTCCTTATCCTTTCATTATGTTCATATCATCTGCCTACCAAAAATATCTCAATCACTTCCCATGGTTACCAGTACCATAAAATTATTGAAAACCACAATTGACCAATATATAAATATTCCAACATTCCATGATACTATATACAACATTATTTTGGAATCCCATTGCATAAACACTTAATCATTCCACCACATCGTTGTCATATTCAACATCGCCAATATTGATCGCATGTGACTTCCCTTTTTCCTTTACCTTAAGTGGTTTCTCATTTCGATCATCACTAACCCTTGGATTAGGGCATTTGTTAGCATAATTCCCCATTTCCTTGCACTTGAAGAATTGAAGTGTATTAGGTTCATTCTGTGTATCCTTTCCTTTGTTTGCATCAGTAGACATCTTCTTCCCATCATTGCAGCATTCAAATGCCCGATGACCTTCCTTTCCACATTTGAAACATTTACTTGTCCCTTTAAGACAATCTCCACCATTCTTCTTTCCACACTTTGATCATAGGGAAACATTCATCTTCTTTTCACCATTATTCTGAGATTTCTCCTTAAACTTCATCTTTTGTTTCTTGTCAAAACTATGAGATGGATATGTAACACCAACTTCCATTTCTACCTTGATAGCACAACGCACAATTTCTTCATAGCTACTGAAGTCTCTTATAGCTAATTCCCTTCGAAGATTTGGTTTTAAGCCACTGAAGAATTGATCAACTTTACTTTCAAGCTGGATGTTAAATCCAGATTCATACCTTTCAAGCCTTTTAAAATTCGCTTCGTATATACCAATAGATTCATTATCCTTTTTCTTTAGTTCAAGAAACTCCTTCTACATCTTTGTTCGAAGAATACGAGGGAAGTACTTATTGAAAAATAAGTTCCTGAACTCGTCCCATTCCATGGACTCAATTTCATCTCTTTTGCTCATATTCTTGATAAGATTCCACCATTGATTAGCTTCACCTTCCAATGATATACTGCTAAGATGACTTTATCATGTTCAGAACATTGAAGAACTGAAAATATCTTTTCAATGGTACTGATCCATTGTTCAGCAACAAGTGGATCAGAAGACCCACTAAAAGAAGGTGGGCGTTGCCTCATGAAGGACTCAATTGAATATTGTTCCCTTCTCTACTCATTTGGAAGTCCAGAATGATTCATAGCTTGTGTAAGTATAGCAATAAGATTTTGCACTCCATCTCCTATAACATTTGTTTTTTCCAGAGGACAATCATTGCATTGTCCATTACATTGATCAACACGGTTCCTTCAGGTTCCAGCCATCGTCTAAAACCCAAAAAGAATAGTGTGATAGGAAAAAATCATGCTAGGGAAAACAACACAATAAAGGGGTATTTCCTTCAATATCTAACATCTTATGTTAAATTCTAAGATTGTTACTGTAGTTCTAGGACTATATCCTATACGTATACTTATCCTTAGGGACATCCCTAGACATACCTTAGAAATATCTCTAGGGATCTCACTAATGTTTTCGCAACCTAGTTTCCAAAGGTTGACTAAACCTTTCCTCTAATACCAACTGTAGACACCCAAAGCTTGACGTACATGGAAATTACATTAACTTAGCATAATACTTAATACATAACAAAAACAGACACACAAGTACCGTAATAGTTTAGTGTCTTTGGAAACTTGGAACGTAATATTCTAATCTTGGTGAAAGATCTTCAACTTCTCCCAGAAAGATATTTCCCTTTTTTTCTTACCTAACACCTTTCTTTATATCCTAGGGAAAAGAAAACATAAAAAGGGTGAGCTCAAATGCTCAGTAAGGGTAAGCATGGATAAAATAAAACATACCAAATACATTTGAACTTAAAAACATGAACATAATGTTTAAACATCAAAAGCTTGAAAAATGACATAAAACATGGAAGTATGTAAGGAATAGATCATAAAGAAACATTAAGAATGACAAAATAGCATGGGAATAAAACATTTAATTGTGGCATCCATTAAGCACATGTAATTATTTCCATAGTATCCAAGGCATTACTGCCAAGACCATCTTGGTGGACAAAGTCCCTTTCTGAATCGAGTTCACTCCTCGTTTCAGTCCTGTAACACTGAACCAGATTAACTTACCATTCCAGCCATGTATATCTCATGAGATATAAATCTTTACCCAATGCATTGGAGGGAGATATAGGTCCCACCCATCTCATAATGAAATCATTCTTACTTGTTCCACAAAATAAACATACATCATTTATAATAACCCAATAAATAAAATGAGTTCATAAACATCATCCCATCATTACATAATCCATATAAAAGAAATGGATATCATTTCATAATAAGAGAAGTGAAACCATGTAAATCATAGAGACATTTTACTTGAAACATACACATGTGAAATAATGTCATCTTAGATGAAAAATGGTTTTGATAAAACACTTGAAATGAATTCTTGAGGAAAATATCCTTTATTCATCAAAATCATTTTCTTCTCACAAAATGTCATGCAATTTTAACAGAAAAGGATTTTGTTGAAAATAGTCATGAAATCTTTTGGAGGAAGCTTCATGAAAACAAGGCTTTATAAAACCGTAAAAATCCGTTCACGCCGTATAAGTTAAAAATAACAATCTCCTCGTACTTTTGTCGGAAGAGTCAAAAAGTACCTCGTAGTAGAATGATTCCATACATACCATGTAGTAGAAGTAAAAAATGGGTAAAAATGACTTTAAACATACATGAAAACACTTTTATAAAGCATGGACATGGATGACAGAAATAACCCCAGTAAATACTTACGAATAAGCAATCTCGGATAAAAATGAGATTTGAAAAATTATCCCTTACCTTAGGTCCGATATGCTTCGTACGTATCCGAAACTCCTGTATAATGATTTAAATAATGTTATTGACTTATTAAAGAATCATATTAATTGTTATGATATCATATATGGTGCACTTATGACTTTATATTACCCGTTCTTTTGTAAATTCCATGTTAAAGAGCGTTTTGGGTAAAATAGTTTCATTTGTCATCCGTGTTTTGACTTGTAATTATTCATATGATTACTTAGATCATGATTAATTACATCCATAATGTAAAACATGATTTATATATAATATATATTCATAATATACATATATGTAACAGATAGATAAATGGAAAGAAATACAACGTTCATGGAGATGGTAGGCCGTACGTACGCATGAACGTTGTTTTCGTTTCCTCATTGAATTGAATGGAATTAATTGGATGAAATACATATATATATATATACATAAATACGGTATCATTATTATGTCATATATTTCATTATTACTTTTTATACATACTTTATAATCATTTATGAATGGTTAATCATTGAAAATGAATCTCATCGCGTCGTGGAGACGGTATTCCGTACGTACGCACGAGCGTTGATATCTTTCCCATGATGGTGGAATTTTATTGGAGTGTATGTATAATATTACAGAATCATTATCACTTTACATTAATCATAGATAGTTATTATTTACACCATTATACCCATCCAAGTAAGGTGGTTGTGGAAAATAGATTACACCACGGCGTGGAGACGGTATTCCGTACGTACGCACGCTCGGTGATTTCATTTTACGTAGTATGGATAGATGGTGAAAGAGGGTTGTTTCATACTTATAATAACATATCAGTATATGAGTGATATTGATGTTATTACTTCATAATGAAACAACCTAAGAAGAAGAAGTGGAAGAAGAAATAAAGGTGAATGAATCAGTAACGTAAATTACCTCTTCTTTGAAGCGCCTCTTTGAGACCTCTTCTTAGGGGACTAAAATTGGTGTTTGAAAAATACCATAACCTCTAGGATGTTTCTAGGGAAGTGGAGAAGAGAATTGGGCAGGGTTTGGCCGAGCTTTAAGGCTCAAAGTGGTGTGTGGAAGAGAGGGAGGAGGTGCCCTTTTATAAGGGAGGAGAGGGGCACCTTTGGAATAACTAAAAATATTATTTTATTATAAAACCTAATTCGGTTTTAAATAGCTCAAAATTGATTTATTTAGAAGCTAAGTTGGGGATGGGTCAAAATCATCTCATCCAATATAATTTAGACAAGTCTATGTCATTATACTAACCTTATCTTTTAGTTTTAACTCTTAGTTAATTAGATTGACATTTACCATGTCACTTTGTATTTTTATATTATATAGTTAATAAACTTACCATATACATCTAAGAGACCCCCAAGTGGTCCATTAATGATACACCTATCATGATATAAGTATCTTGGCCGAACCTTAGATTTTTAGGAATACAATAACAATCAATAATATAATATTGTTTTTAAAAATTATTTTATGTCAATTTTGACACTATTCAATAGTTGATTTTTTGTGAAATTCATAACAGAATGATTACTTCGATAAAAGTTAATTAAATCAATCCTAACATGCCATATTAACCTAAAAAATTAGTGAAATTCATAAAAAGTCTGAAATTATATTTATTTGGGTATTTATAATATCAATTATTCTAATTTTTCACTATTATGGTAATTACTGCATCATCATTATGTCATAAATAAATTTATTTATTTAATGACTAAAAATTATAAATAAAATATCATTATGTAGGAAATATTATTATATTTCTAATGAATATTTACAATCGAATTTATCTTATGTATAACCCTATATTAAAATGTTTTAGTAAATAAACTTTGATTTTAACTCTTTTAACTCTTCTATGAATTAAATAATAATAAATGTCCTAATCTAATCCATGTGGCCCTAAAAGGTCATATTTTCTTCCTAAGGTTGTTTTTGGTCGAATTACTATTATCCAATAGAATTAGGACATGTTTAAGGGTAATAATAATATCATTTTTACCCTTAATTACCCTATTTACTTTTAACCGTGGCAAAAAAAAGTAAAAAGTTATTATTCACCAAAAATTATTTTCATCTCATTGGACCAAATTTTACTTACTGACATCAACCGTGTCTCTCGGATTTTTGAAATTCCACTCAGAGAAGTGGTAAAATTAAGTTTTATGAAAAAATCATTTTTTTAACTACCACTTAGTGGTTTCACTATTCATCAAAAAATGAAAGTTTCCAAAAAATACCAAAAATTAGGCCTAAGCTGTATTTGATATTATGAACTCAAAAATGATGTCTATTTTACCAAATTAAAAACATATCAGTTGCATTAATTAATTTAAAAATTAATTCCCGTCGTCAACACAAATAGCGTGTTCTTAAGAAATAATAACTATCAAAAGATTGACACTTGTTTATGTCTGGTTTAAATGTGAAATTACATCCAATGACCATCATTGTATTAAATTGTAAAAATATATTATAAATATACTTTAAAACCACTAAAATTAATAATTTATCACTATTAATTATTTCGATTAAAAAATTTATTTTTAATTAAAATTTAGTAATTTTCACTTTTCATCAGAATATGAAAGTTATCCGAAAAGTACCAAAATTTCACCCTAAGCTAATTTCGATATTCCGAATCCAAAAATGAAGTCCATTTTGAAAAAAAATTACAAAATTTAAAAAGGTGGTTATTACTATTCATAACGGCTAGTTTTAATAATATTTTAATAGCATATGGTTGTTTAGAGAAACTCGGTATTGTGTACAACACACGCTATCGTGGAAGGTCGCGCTTGAGTGTAATGTATTCCAAGTCAGGGATGCGTGTTGTGAAAGCTCCTTTTGGTGTAGCGTAAAAAACAAGACATAAATGAAATTAAAAAGAATAGTTTTCGTAAAATCTTGGCGTGTTACATAATATATGTATAATAATCATATATTTATTATTCATGAGGTTCATACATTTATGAAGGAAGTCAATACTTAAGGTAAAGTATTTCTAGTCTCTCTTTTATTTTTGGGAGACATATGAAAATTCACCAATCATTTATTTTCATAGGGTATATACTACCCATTTGACATGTTATATAATTAATATCCTTATTTTCATCATATTTGAAGTTTCATTTAATTTTATTCTTTATTGGGGATTAAAATTAAAAAGATTGTTAAAGTAGTAAGAGATTTTCATCTCACTTTTTACTTATGTGAGAAACATGCCAAATTCGCCACATATTTCTTTTATATGGTATATATAATTAACATGAATTTATTTTATTATTATTATCCATAGTTTTTTAATGGATTTAAATATTTATTTTAGGGTCTCTCTTTCATGGGATTTATGGTTTAAAAGTTACCAAAGCGATAAGAGATTTTTGTCTCAATTTTCCTTCTTTGAGACATACGCTATGTTATGAAACTATATCCTTTCACACAGTGTACATATATCCAATTTGACATGTAATATGATAAATTAATTTATCCTCATGATATTTTATGTTACATTTAATGTTATTCCTTCTTGGGGATTATGTTTCAAATTTACTAAAGTTATAATAGTGTTATGTTATAATCACATCATTTAATGGAATTGTTTATTATTATGCTTCCAATGATGAAATATTATGATATATATATAACTAAACTCATGAATTTTATTCTCATATTGTTATTTCATTATAATACATGTTATACCTTCATTTTCATCTCTTTATGTAATTAATATTTCGAAAACAATGCTTTTAGAAAAAATCACAGTTTTGGTCGAAAACCAATTTTTATTTCAAAACCATGTTTTCTAAAAATGTTTTTAAAAATGTTTTAACATTAATAAAATGATTTATTGGATATATTTTTACTCATGATTAATTTTTACAAAAAAATAAATGAATCCTCATGTCTTTTTTCAAACAATTCACGTTGGGTTTTTTCTTAAAATGTGAAAGGAATATTTGTTTTAACATTTAGAGCATGAATGGAATTTTTCACCATCATGAACATTATTTTATTTTAGGATTCAATTATAAGTCTTTAAGTGTATTTTTAATCAAAATTATTTTCAAAATTTTTTAATAATTTTTTGTTTTAAAAAACAATTTTCAAAGTAAAGTTATTTTTCTCAAGGAATGTTCCAAGTGATCTTTTAAAAACATTCTCCATGTAAGATGACATCATTTGATGTAAGTTATTGTTTTATGAGGATATGATACAAGTATAGAATTATTTTTATTTATATAAATGTTTTATCATTACAATATTTTTATGAAACCCATCTCTCTTTCACAGGTTAGGTCTTGATAAACTTCTAATAAAACCCGCCTCTTTTTCCATGGGTTATACTATAATAAAATGATACAAAGATTATAAAACATATCACTTTTATACATTTAATGATATGTTGAAATTTTTATAAATATTTTTTATTTTCTTGTGTTCTTATATAATTAATGTTCTATGAACTTATGGAACAACAATATATGGATTATGTTTTTGGTGGGACCTATATCTATCTCAAATGTATTGGGTAATGATTAATGTTATATGTGCTAAAAGGTTATATGGTAGGTTATCCCAAGACCAAAACAATAGGGTAAGTGTAATTTTATCCCAATCCCAAAACAGGAGGGTACACATGAGGTTATCCCAAGATCGAATCAACTACACTGGTGGTTATCCCTTGCTTGACATGTTATAAATGTCTTGGTGGGTAACCTTAAGATAAGATTTTTTATGATTATGTTTATTCCATAATTCTATGTATTATTCCAATGTTATGATCCCATGACTCATGTTATTTGATTCCCTTATGATTTTTTTCTTATAAAAATTAAATATCTATGTCGTGACTCAAGATTATGATCATTGATATATAGGGTATGGTTTTCAAATGTTATTCTCATGTTCTCATACCTGGATTCTCATGTTACGCTTATGTATCTCCGTTTTTTACCCTTACAGAGAATCTAATATCACCATTTATTATGGTTCCTTTCCCCACGTCATGAAGAAATTATTTTAAGAAGGAGTACTAAAGGGGTAAGATCTTTATGGGAGACATTGAAGATCTTTCATGAATTATGATGATCATGTTCTAAATTTCCAAAGTCAGTAAACTATTATAGTACTTGGGTGTGTGTTTGTGTAATTTAATGAATATTCATCTTTAAATATGTAATATCTATGAATGAGAATCCTAGGAAATTATAGTTAGTATCATAGGAAAGCGTTAGTTAAACTTTGGAAACTAGGATGAGAAAACTTTTATTCTGGTACCTAGGTATATATTTAGGATATTTCTCGGGATGTATCTAAGGAAAAGTTTATGTATTAGTCAATATATAGGAAAATGTCTTGTAATTTTGGAAAAGGATAGTGAAATGGGTTTCCAAGAAATGAGTACTACAAGTAAATGTGGCTCTGGAACATTGGCACCTAGGGGTAATAACTATAAAATGGATGCATTAAGCTAGACTTGACTGTCACCTAGTGCATTAAAATGGGCCAGGTTGCACACATGGTTTGACACTCTCAGGGGATATTCTTTGTAAATTCAAAAACTCCTTATGAACCATCCTGAAGAATTTAATTAGATGATGACTATTAATAACCCAGGATAACCAAAGTAATCATGGGTTAAAAATAATGTGTCATGATTTATACATACTATAAGTTATTTTTTCATGATTATGTGGTTTTCCACTATGATTAGTGTTTTTCACACTATGCTTTTTTGTTTTATTAAATAGTGGGAACCATAAGTAAATAGGTTAACATTTATTGTGATAGAAATTTTTTTGATGAGCATCCAAATGGGATGATGGTTTTAGTTATGGATATTATGATTATTCCTAATAAATTATCTCGGAGCATGATTAAAAACATTCATCTTAACCAACTCTCATACTCACCAAAGAATATAAGGACAGAGTTCATGGAGAGTTCAGGTAACAGAGACCGTAGAGGAAAGAATATTAAATTTCATATCTTTGATAAAGTGGGAAGAAACACCCAAGTTAATGTCTCAGTGGAATAGGAAGATGTTTCGAGTGTGGAAAAGAAGGATATAGAGAAATTAATTTTTGAGGGAAAACAAAAATATCAGTTAACTCAATAGATGGGAATATTGGTATCCCTAATATATCATCAACAATTGTAAGTTTAAAATGTGGAAATTATGTCTATTTTCTAGATCGATGTCCTAAGTGGAAATCTCGTGATGAGAATTATAAAGGTTTTACAAGTAATAGGTTTTATATTGATGATGAAGAGACTATGAATGACATATGAATAGAAGGAGGTATTTAAGGAATAAGATGATGAATCCTAGTTAATGGTTTGAGAAGGAAGTGGTATGATATAAGTATTTATGTATTAGAATTCAAGAATTAATATATATATAATGATTGTTCAGTATAATTTTTTTGTTAAGGATTTGAAAGAACATGTTGATTGATATTGATGATCTAGAAATATTATTTAATAGAAAGGTTATATTTTATGGAAAACAAATGATTAAGGGAAAGATAACCCTTAATATGGTACTAATGTTGAGATAATTATATTGGGATAAAGATATAGTTGATATTACTAAAGTAAATTGGATAGTACTGATTACATTGGAACGAACTAGTGATTTTTTTAAAAAAGTTGTTTATGATATCATTGATGGAGTTTACATCATTTTTGAATGTAAGAAATATATCCAATGTTTTTTGTTTTATTTATGGAATAAGGAAGCATGTATATTTTGAATATTTTTTATGGTAATTTAGGCTATTACCATGTTTTAAGAAAATACATGATAAAGGTATTCACATGTTTGGTATATGATAATTAAAAGATACTTCAAATTTTTTTGGGGATTAATGATATGTTGATTTTATAAATTTAGTTACCTTATTTATAATTTTTTGTATTTTAATATTTTTAAAGGGTTATAAGTTTAACAATTTATATAATGGTTTAAGTTAAACTTTGGAAAAGTATTTAGTTATTAATGTATTACTTCAGCATATGAATATTTATGCATTTTGGAAACCTGTGTTAATTTTTTTTGATGATAAATAAAGATAAATAGAATGAATTATCATTATATCTAGGTATCTTATGATATTCTAGTGCTTTAGGCATAAAAAATTCACTTTAATTTCATAGAGTAAGAGATTAATTTGAAATTGATCAAGGTACAAACAAAGGCTGATATTGTGATTATGAAATCTAGTAAGTATATCTTCTCATGAAAATAATTCAAAATTAATAAAATGATCTTAAAATAAAATATTGTCTTATTATTACCATTTTGGATGATATCAATGTTCTTTTTCATGCCTCTTTGGTGTATGGATTTATGTTTATTAACCTTGTGTATATCACCCAATTTATTTTGATCAATGATCTCTATCAATTTCTATAATTATTTACACTTTTCTTCCATATCCAAATCTCCACTTCCCACTTATGTTATCTTATGTGGAAACCCAGTTATGAGTTACTTTAGGCAACCTTTATGTTTCCAACATTCCATTTTTTAGTGGAGTTTTATTATTCATTTGTATGGTGGGGGTTTTAATGAAGGTATTTTTAAATATTCATCCGTTGATGAATGAGATGAATTTCGAGGGATAAATTCATTTTAAGGGGGTAGAATGTAACACCCTAAGATTTTATGAAATATTATTTTTAAAATTAATTTAATATTTTTGATATTTTTTTAAATGAAACGCTAATTTTAACTTGTATTACATACAACACTGGTTTTTTATGTTACATGCAGCATCTATGTTATCTTTCATTAAATGTAACGCAGAGTTTAAACAAAATGTGACATATTATTATAATATTATTATTTAAGGTGATATTTATCACCTAGTATATAGAATGGTGGGTATGAATAGTATTAACTAAATTATGAAAATATATAGTTAAAAAATGTATATAAAATTAATTCTTTAGTGAAAAATTAATTAAAAATGAAAATGGAAAAATATTTTAAAATATAGGAAATATTTTTCTGAAAAAATATTTTAATGAAAAAAACATGTTTTACCTCAATAAATTAATAAAAAAACATTTGGTCAATTATTTTAATGAAATTTATATATTATATAATAAATTAAAATTTTAACATTTATCTTATGTGTTTTCTATACAAGAGATAAAAAATAAATCCAATTTTGCGATTAAAACAGTATTTTCCTAAAAAGTAGTTTTGTCGCCTTCTCCGTAATTATTTTAAAACTAATTATTAAAATATTATTAAATTTATTTGAAAAAATAAATTTCGTTTTTCAAATCATCATTTCAAAATTAAATTTGGGTGAATCTTTTAGAATTTTTGAAAAGATTAATATTTTGATGAATGGTGAAAAATACTAAATTTTAATTGAAACTTTATTTTTGTTTAAATTATTTTTATATTTAAATTATATTTTAAATTTATTTTAAATTAAAATTAGTTCATTTATATATATATTAATCCAATTAATCTCATTGGATTCATTTTGAAATATAATTTTGATATAAAAACCATTTAAAATTTTGAACATTTTCTCTTTGAAAAACCTGCTTTCTGATCATGTATGTAGGGTTAATTTTAAATTAAATTTCTCCAATTATTTGAATTTAATATTTAAAAAATTTAATAAATATTTTAAATAATAATAATTTATATTATATAATATTTTAAGCTAATTTTTTTATCAAAATTAATAGTAAAAATAGTAAAAATTATTTACTATAGTTAAGGTAAAAATGTGTTTACTATGGGTTAAACTAAAAAGATAAGGGTTAAAATAACCTAGATATTTTTCCAAAATCTATTTTATGGATACATTTAGACCTTAAAATTTCTAACTATCGATAATACTCTATTTTATACACTTTCTATGTAAAAAATGTGGGAGAAACTTTTTCTTTTTAAATATTACAAGTGTGCCGCTCACCTCACTTATAAAAGGTCACCCCCTCTCCACTATTATTCACACATTAAAAACCATTTGGTTTAGAAAATACCTACACAAAAAAATTTCCAAATTCACTAATATTCTCCTAGAAGACCTATTTTAGATATAAGTTTTACCTATAATGGATTATAGTGAAAACCTAAGGAGGTTTCCCAAAGAAAATGTGACGTTCTTTAATGATCATTTTTATTTAATTTCTTACTACACCTCATTAAATTATTATTAAAACATAATTGTATTATAAAATTATTATATTAAATATAATTATATATTTTTTATTTTAATTTGATGAACTACAACCATATCCTCTTTCATCAAATGGGTTATGAAATCATCTTTCGTGTGTATGGCAGACCACCACCTAATGAACCAATGTCATTTGTTTTTCCATTGTCACCTCTCATGGTTGGGTATGCTAATGGATATAAAGTATATATATTATATTTAAAATATAATTATACCTATAGAGTGATTACTTTATATGTAAATTTTTTAATTTCCATTTCATAAGGGATACAATAACATCATTCGTGTGTATGGTGGACTACTGCCTAAAAAAGTGATGTGATTCGTTTTCACTAACACTTTAAATAGAAGATAATATGGATAATGTAAATAAATATTTATGAGATACATGAAATAATTATTAAATTAGTTTCAGATTTATAATTATGAAAATATAATATATCATTTTCTTTCTTACTTTTTACTCACTGAAAGATGATAGCGTCGTTCATGTACATGTGGACTATCACCTTCACGAAACGACATGACTCTCTTTTCATCAGCATTCCACATGGATGACATGAATAAGTATAATTAAATAAATAATATGGTATTTATGATATTATAATCATTCTAGAGAGTTAATATATTAATTTCCTATTTTCCATAATGATCATTAAAAAATGGAAATGTTACTCATGTGTACGTACAACCCACTGCCTCCTAGATCATAACCTACTTAATTTCTCAAAACAAGATCAAATTAAGAGTACCCAAAATAAAAAAACAAAACATATATGAAAAACAAAGGAGTTATTTCCCAAAACGTAACTTTATCATCGAATTGTTAAAAACGTGTAATAAAAGGACATAATTAAATCATATATGGTATGATATATATATATATATATAATTATGGTTATATAATTTATTTATAATAATATTGTATTTATTATATATAAGCTTCAAACATGTACGAAGGAAGTCAAGACTTATAGTAAGGGACTGCTAATCTCTCTTTTATTTCTCAGAGATATATGAAAATTCACCACTCCTTTATTTTTTAATGTGTATACACTTCCCATTTGACATGATATATCAAAAATATACTTCTTTTAAATTTATCTAAACTTTTATATGATGTTATTCTTTATGGGGGATTATATCTGAAAACATTACTAAAGTAGAAAGGGATCTATATGTTACTTTTTACTTTTGTGAGACACATACCAGATTCACCACATATTTTTTATGTTAGGAATATAATTCCCATGAATATATTTTATGATTATTAACCTTCATTTTTTTGGGGGATTTAAACATCAATTTTATGGTATCTCTTTCATGGGGTGTCTAGTTCAGAAGTTCCCAAAGCGGTAATGGATTTTTGTCTCAATTTCCCTTCTTTGAGACATATGTTATATTATGCTCCTATCTCTTTTTATGTGGTGGATATAAATCTCTTTTGACATTTAATATCGTGAATTTATTTATCCTCATGATATTTTATGTTTCATTTAATTTTATTACTTCATTGGTCTTATGTTTCAATGTTACCAAAGTGGAAAGGTTTTTATTCTACAATCTCATCATTTATCAAGATTGTTTATAATTATACTTCCAGTGATGATATATTATGATCCATCTATGAAGAAAATAATTAATTTAATTATCCTATGGTTATTTCATGATAATAAATTTTTTCCCTTCATTTATTTCTTCATATATACTCAAGATGTTTAAAATAATGTTTTTATGAAAAATCATATTTTCGGTTTAAAACTAGTCTTTCATCCAAAACCATGTTTTCTAAAAATGTTTTCAAAATTTTTTTAACCTTCTTAAAATTATTTTTTAAATACATGTTTACCCATGTTTTACTTTAAAAAAAATTTAATGGAATATTCATGATTTTTCCAATAAATTTCTGTTTCTTTTTTACCGAAAATGTGAAAAAATCGTTATTTTAATGTGAATGGAATGAATGGAATTTTCCACCGTCATAGACATTATTTTTTGGAATATTATTTTATAATTTTTCAAGGTTATTTTAAAATAATTTTTTTTAAAGGTTTTGTGAATTCTTTGTTTTAAAAAGTGATTTTTAAATAAAATTCATTTCCCTTAAGAAATGTTCCAAGTGATCTTTCAAAATCACTTTCCATATATGATGGCATAATCCAATGTAAATTATGATTTTTGGGTATATGAACCTAGGATACCATTATTATTCTTTATCTAAATGGTTCATCATGAAAACATGATTATGAAACCAATTTCCCTTTCACATCTTATACCAAGATAAAATTCTTATGAAACTTTCTTTTTTCACATGTTATGCTATGATGAAATGATAAAATGATTAATAAACCTACCAATTTTAATAGGTTATGATATGATGAAACTTTTATAAAACTCGTTTATTTTCATGGGTTTTTATATGATGAATGTTCTATGACCTTGTCACTCACACAAATGTATGGATTATGTGATGGATGGGACCTATATCTACCTCTAATTCATCGTGTAATGATTAATGTTATATGATCTCAAAGGGTACAAGGGATTTTATCTAGAGTCCAAAATAATATTTTATATGGGAATTTATCCCAAGCACAAAACAAGAGGTTACATGAGAGGTTATCCCAAGCCCAAAGTAGGTACACAGGTGGTTATCCCAATCCTAACATGTTATGAATGTCTTACTGGGTATCCTTGACATAGGATTTTATATTCTTATGTGTATTCAGAAATTATATATATTGTGTCAATTTTATTATCCCATAGATCATGTCCTTTGATTCCATTATTATTCATGTCTTATGAACTTTGAATATCTATATCGGGACTCAATATTGTGATCTTGGATATGCAGGGCATGGTTTTCAAATGTTATTCTTGTGTTCTCATACATTGATTCTCATGTTATTATTACGTATCTCGCTTGTTTAACCTTATTGAAATCTAAGCTCACCCTTTCTTATGTTTACTTTCCCCAGGTTATAAAGAAAGGTTTTCAAGTAGGATTTCTAAAGGGGGAATATCCTTATGAAAGACATTGAAGATCATTCAAAAATTAATAATATTTTGTTCCAACTTTCCAAAGGTACCAAATTATTACATTCTTAATGGGTGTGTTTCCATAATATAATGAATATTCATCTAAAAAATGAAATATCCATGTATGAGAATCATGGGTTTCTTTACATACACATGGAGGATTTTTTGTTTTTCATCATTTTTTTTGAAATTATATAAATAATATAAGGGTTTAATCATATAATTTAGAATATATAGAAAAGATAAAAGACATTTACATTTGTAATTTTTTTTAAATCAAGGAAAAAAATCTTTAAAATATAATATAATTATTTTATGCACCTTCATGAAATGTTTTAAATTCCTTAACAAGTTTTATATTTTTATAATAAACATTTCTTATCATTTTTGGTGGATTTTCTTAGCTGGAGGATAAATAAAAATATTGATAATATATTATTGAATAGTTCATTCATAGTTTAAAAATTAGGTAAAAAAATTTCTTTTCTAATTCTACCTAGAATTTATTTTTTCTTATGATTTACTAAATATAAAATAATAAATAATTAGTCTAAGTTTCTAAATTATTTAATGTGAGACCAACCTAATAGAGTTATAATTTGTCATAAATTCTAATTGCTTCTTCTGAGATATTTCTGTATTTCCTTTTTCACTTCCCCAATAACCCCTCTTCAATTGATGATGCTCCCATGTAAATCCCTCTCAACAACAACTTCATGATATAAAAATAGTAAGTAGTAGTTTACAATCACTTATTTTTTTATTGTTTCTTTTAAGCTGATTTAGTTTCATATTTGAACTCATGGGAATTATTATATATATAAATTGATTTTAATATTCCCTTTAATGTTTTAGTAATTTTTTTAGATTTATTCAAGTAAATATGAGTTTTGGTTCCTTATAAAATCTTATGTAACTTCACTTCTCCATGGGGTGATATAGTAACCACTTGAGCCATTTAACCTATTATTCTTGGACTCAAATGTCCAATGGGATTCAACAGGGGATACTCTTTCCCCTGTATTTTTTGTTAGAAGGAAACTAAATTTCACACATAATCACTCTATATTTATATTCATGAGAACTAAAATAGTTACTAAAATAACAACATATCATTATATATCTCAAAAATAATTTTTCAATTTTTTAACTTAGGTTCAATAAAAGTGAATAATAATAATATCTATCTATCCCCTAAAACTATTTCACTTATAATATATCACACGTCTCATTCCAATATCAAATTATGAATTAAACCATTAATTATATATAATACTATTAGGTTTATCTTATATAAAGAATTTACATTCATTTTTTATTAAATAATAATATACACCAGTCATCAATTTATTTTAAATTTATAACTTTTATGATAAAAATATCTTTAACAAATTTAATTGAGTCTATAGAAGTTTTTAATCTATTAAAGTAGTTTTTATCCGTCAAATTGATTCATCCATCAAATTTTTTTATCATTCTAAATATTTTCCTCATCCATTGAATAAGTGTATCCCCTGATGTGGAATTCATACCTCTATGTTCATTATTATTGGTGTTCTTTGTCAAAGTTGTGTATCTTACTAGGAAAGTTATGTTGCATCCTTTTTTTCTTCCATTCCTTGGATACTTATTTCTAATTTAGTTATTCTATTTAATCTTAATATTATTTTTGTGTTCTATTCCACTTATTCATGCCACTCACATGTAAGATTTCAATTTAGTGTAAGTTACTTTTAATAACACTAATTTTTAATTTGTTTCAAAATATAAACTATTCTTTTTTTATTTTGAAGTGATGAACACCATGGAAGAGGATTCATGTTAAGAAGGATGTCTCTGGCCAATTCTCAAATAATCTCACTACTTCCAATTACACCTTTTGTTAAAGATAATTTAAATTTTCTTTCTCTGGTTTACGATGACCAATAACTATATTGAGTAGTTACCAAAATTTAGGTATGCCTTCTTGTATGTTATAGGATACTGACTAGTAATGGGGGTCTAGGGTGTTGTTGTAGGGAGACTATACCCTCATATCAGAGTGAAATAACAATAAAATAACCAAGTATCATCCTTAACATAATATGTAGTAAGTGTATGTAATAAAAATATCTATAAAATAATAAATAAATTTGGAAGCATATATTCATAAATACTCATAGTAATAAATATCAAATAATAACTAACCAACCACTAGGTATATCACAAATATAAAATAAATGAAATAAATAGAAGAAACTAAGGCTCTAATTCCATCTCTATGCCTCACCTCATCCTAGTCTCTAAGTCCCATATAATATATCTTGCTTTATCAAGATACTTCATGCATCTTACCAATGTAAACCTACAAATATTGAAGGTTTCTTAGGTTCACAGGTGTTATGGACACTTGAGTAGGGTGTGAGTACAACTCAGTAGGGTACCACCAATTCAGTATCATGCATAACTAGTAATGTAATGTATGTGCATGTGACATGCTCATAAAACAAATAAATCTCAAGTGTGAAAGTGTAAATAAAAAAACATATCTAATCTTTTGGTATTTCATTACACATAAAATTGACTCAATCCTATTTTGACCTATACCGGGGTGTCTTGGAGAACATATCCTATTTATGACAAACAAATATCATTTTTGGTTTTGAGGAACTCGCCCAAGGTAACCCAAACTTATAGAGGGATCTTCATTAAACCACAAAACTATAGTATCCTCTCCACTATAGGGATATAATTCAATGCATACCAAATCATGGTACTCTTGGATCCAATCCATGGAAGCCTAAATCGTGGTATCTCTTCTCGATTCTGAGGATCAAATACAAGGAAACCCAAATCATGGTATCCCAAATTTAATGCATGGAATCCCAAATAATGGAATCCCAGTTCCAATGCATGGAAACCCAAGTCATGGAACTCTATTGTCCAAATACATAGTATCCAAAAACATGGTATTTCGGTGGAATTAAAATCCCACCATACATATCCAAGGACCTACTCTAAGGAATCCTAAATCGTGTGTCTTGATGGATTGTGTATCCTACCTTGTAGATATGAGGATCATGTTCAAGGCATCCCAAACCAGGTGTCCAAAATAAAAAATGAATCCTAATATAATGTCTTAGGCATCCAATATGTACTAATACATCTTGATGGGAAAAGTTTTACCCCCCAACCATCTCATAATAGACCTCTTGATAGGTTGCTTAACTGCTTAAACCCATCCAAAAACCAGGCTCATCCCTCAAGTGAAAGACCTACCATCATCATAGCCAAAATATACTCAAATCATCGACTTGGGTTCTAAGGTTACACTCACAATCTTCACTACCCATTTTCTATACACACCCTCTCTATGGTCAATATTTCACTAGGGTAGCCATTGGGGTCCCCTAAGTCTCATCAGATCCAAGAGACCCTTCATGGGTCATCTTATCTCAATGTGTCTCTAGGATCAACACATGTCACTTAGGGGGAATATTGTCCCTCAAAATTTTCAAGGTCTTATCAAGGCTTAACTAGCCTCCTAGGTAAGCCTTACAGGAACCTCTCTTAGGGGAAGACTCAAAATCCTTTCTAAATAACCAAGTCATCCCAAGGTTGGTCTAAACACTTGAATTATCTTTTTATATCCTTAGGGTCTACCTTCACGGGTAATCACAACTCAGTAGATGAGGATACTTTCCCTATGGTCATCTCATAATCCAAATGGATCCAAAGCATCGTTTATTTATCATGTGATACAAAAGGCTAAACATCCCAATCCCACACTCTCCTATGTAAGGAGTTGTTTTAGGATCCAACACTAAATCCACTAAATTGTGTTTAATTCACTTGATTTTTACCCCTTAGGTTCCATGTGACAAAAGGTATACTTGTATTATCAAGGCCTCGATTATAAGTGGTCGAGGTAATCAAGCCAGTGCCTAAGGGTCTGTCGTGTCCCTTGGCACTTGGTTGAATCCAAACATTTCATTTTTGTAAAACAATTTATCTAACAATGTTAAATAACTTTTGATGGTGCGACCACATATCTCATTCCAAACAAAATTATAATACCATTTCACATGTATGAGGAACCACCTATGTAAAAATAAAACCATTTTCCATTACCAATATAGCCCAAAAACTCTCACTTGAGCTCTTCTAAGTCCATCCGGCCATCACCTGTCACTATGAGTCCCTAACTCGCACCAAGAGTCTCAAAAAAAATTAATTATTACAATTTAAAATTAATTGAAAAAATTAATTTAAATAGTCATAAATGTCTAAAACTAATCAAGACATGTCTTATCACCAAAACCTCAAGAAACAGGGTGTGAACCACTCCTAGAAAACCCATAAACATAACTCATGTAAAATCCTCAACCATTGTTCTCAAATAAATGAAAAAATAAAATTAAAGTTGGGATAAATTACTTTAAAAATAAAAATTATGTTGTACCCCCACCAAAATGACATGCGACGACATGCATACATCATTTTGAGACACCCTCTATATAGGATGAGAAAAAAATCCCATCTAAATTGGTCGATTCCACTATGCTCTAGTAGAATTAGTGCCAAACCATAAATCAATTTTCATAAAAATCAGATATGATGGAGGGAAAAAAAATATAAAAAAGGAGGAGTAATAACTCAGCTTTGATCATTATAAAAATGCACCAAAACCCATATTCAGTGGAGGGAGATCAAGAGAGTTGAATGAGGGTGATGTAACACCCGATACTTTTATGTTATATGAATCATCAAAGGAATCTTTTTCTACACAACACTTTCTTGGCTTGCTTTACACGCAATCGCGACCTTCCTCGATAGCTTGCATCGTAAGCAATACCGAGTTTCACTAAACAACAATATGCTATTAAAACTACCCGTTATGAATAGTAATAACCACTTTTTGAAATTTTATAAATTTTATGTTTCAAAATGGACTTCATTTTTGGACTCAGAATATCGAAATTAGCATAGGGTGAAATTTTGGTATTTTTCTGAAAACTTTCAATTTTTGATGAATAGTGAAACCAATAAGTGGTAGGTTAAAAACTGAATTTTGCATAAAACATAATTTTACCGCTTCTGTGAATGGAATTTCAAAAATCCGACAGACACAGTTGATATCAGTAAGTAAAATGTGGTTCAATGAGATAAAAATATTTTTTTGGTGAATAGTAACTTTTTACTTTTTTTTACTGCGGTTAATAGTAAATAGGGTAACTAAGGGTAAATACGATATTAATATTACCCTAAAACATGTCCTAATTCTATTGTATATGTGTAATTCGACCAAAAAACAACCTTATGAATAAAATATGACCATTTAGGCCCACTTGGGTTAGATTATGACATTTATTATTAATTTATTTAAAGAAGGGTTAAAATAGTTAAAATCAAAGTTTAATAAGTAAATCATTTTTAAAATGGGGTTATACATAAGATAAATTCAACAATAAATATTAATTAGAAAGATAAAACGATTTCCTACATAATGGTATTTTATTTATAATTTTTAGACATTAAATAATTTAATTTAATTATGACACAATGATGTTGCAGTAATTATCTTATTTAGGAAATATTGACATAATTGATGTTATAAACACCAAAATAAATGTAATTTGAGACTTTTTATGAATTAAACTAATTTTCTAGGTTACTATGATATATTAGTGTTGATTTAATCAACTTGGTTCGAACATATAATTCTGTTATGACTTTCACAAAAATCATATATCAAATAGTGTCAAAATTGACACAAAATAGTTTTTAAATCAAATATTATATTATTAATTGTTATTTTATTCCTAAAAATCTAAGGTTCGGCGAAATGACTTAGATAAGGGTATATATATTAATAATAAACAATTTGGGGTTCGTTTGTCATGTTATAGTAAGTGTATTAACAATATAGTGAAAGAAAACAAAAAGACATGGTAAAAGTTAAATTATTTAACTTAGAGTTAAATCTAATTGATAAGGTTAAAATAATACCCCAAACTTGTCTAAATCCTATTGGTTGATAGGATTTCGACCCTTACCCACTTTAGCTTCGAAAAAAGACCCTTTGGAACCATTATAAACCGATTTTGACTTTAATATAAAATAATATTTTGAGATATTCCTAAGGTGCCCCTCTCCTCCCTTATAAAAGGGCACCTCCTCCCCCTCCTCCTCACACCAATTTGAGCACTCAAGCTCGGCCAACCCCTACCATTTTCTCCTCTCCACTTCCCTAGAATAATCCTAGAGGTCCTGGTCTTCTTCAAAGACCAATCTTAGTTCCCTATGTGGAGGATTCAAGGAGGCGTTCCAAAGAAGAGGAGCTTCGGACACGTACAAAGCAAATCGGACCTACGGTAAGGGAAATATCACAATCTCATTTTTATCCGAGATTGTTTATTCGTAAGTATATACTGGGGTGTATTTTATCATCCACATCCATGTTTAAAAAATATGTAATATTATTTCCATCCACCTACAATTGTTTAAATCCATTTTTACCCTTCGGTTAGTTTTTAGTAAAATAAATGAAAGGAATGTTTTGTCGTTTTTCGTACGAGGTACTTTTTGACTTTTCTGACAAAAGTACGAACAATGTTTTTTTAACTTATACGGCATGAATGGTTTTTAAAACATTATTTCCAAGAAGATTCCTTTACAAGTTTTCAAGATTATTTTTAATCAACTTCTTTTAGTTTAAAATTGTATGACATGTTAAAGAAAGGAAAGTGTTTTTGAAGTAGAAAGGATATTTTTCTCAAGAATGGAGTTCAAGTGTTTTATCAAAATTATTTTCCATCTAAGATAATAAAGGGTTCTGTTTCTATCCCTATTATTACATTGATTTGATTATTTTGTGATGGAAATATTTTTATGAATTCCATTATCTTATATGAATTCTTTTATGATGTCATGTTGTTTAAGAATCCCATTTTTACTACATGGGTTATGCAATGATGTATGATTTATGATTTTGTGGCACACATAAGAATGGTATCATTATGAGATGGGTGGGACCTATATCTCCCTCCAATGCATTGGGTAAAGATTTTATATCTCATGAGATAGACATGGCTGGAACGGTAGGTTATACCGGTTCAGTGAAACAGGACTGGAACGAGGGTGACTCAGTTCAGAAAGGGACTTTGTCCACTAAGATAGTCTTGGCAATGAGTCATGACTAACAAGAAATGATTTTCGATGATTATGTGTGCATTCCACAAAGTTTCAAGTTTCATGTTATGATTACGGAGATCTCATTTTCACTTCTATGATTTATTCCATGTTAAGATATTATGATCTCTTTTGCAGGTTATGATTTTCAAAAAGATATGATATGATTTTTATTTCCTTTATTTGCCCTTGCTGAGCATTTGAGCTCACCCTTTTATGTTTTCTTTTCCCCAGGTCAGGAAGATGGATATTAAGTAGAATATGCTAAAAGGGACCCTAGATATGATGAAATAAATGGGAGACACTGTAGAAGATTTATGAACCAGTTGTTTATGTTTTACCAGTTTCTAAAGACACTATACCTATACGGTCCTTTGTGGTTTTGTCATATGTTGTAATAAGTGTGCTTCAATTTTGAAGTATTAACAATGTATGTAAAGTATGAGTCGTTATAGTTGGTATCAGAGGAAAGGTATAGTCAACCTTTTGAAACTAGGATGTGAAAGCCTTAGTAAGAACCCTAAGGATAAGTATAAGCATAGAACACAATCTTAGTGTTTTAGAAATGGCCTTGAATAACCTAGGATATGACCTTAAGCATGAAAATTTTATTCTTGAATTATGTGGTTTTCCTATTATAATTAGTGTTTCTCACACTATTCTTCTTGGTTTTAGTCAATGGCTGGAACCCGAAGGAACCGTGTTAATGTGGAATGCGATGGGCAATGCAATGATTGTCCCCCTGAACAACCAAACGATATGGGAGCTGGAATGCAAAATCTTGTAGCCATGCTCACACAACTTTCTCAAGCTATGAATCATGCAGGACTTCCAAACGAGCAAAGGAAGGAGCAACATTCTGTTGAATCCTTCATGAGTCAGCGTCCACCTTCTTTCAGCGGGTCTACTGATCCATTAGTTTCTGAACAATGGATTAGTACTACTGAAAAGATATTTTCAGTTCTTCAATGTTCTGAGCATGATAAAGTCATCCTCGTAGTGTATCGTTTGGAAGGAGATGCTGATCAATGGTGGAATCTTATTAAGAATACGAGGCAAAGGGATGAAATTGAGTCTATGGAATGGGACGAGTTCAAGAACTTATTTTTCAATAAGTACTTCGCTCATATTCTCCGAACAAAGATGGAGAAAGAGTTTCTTGAACTGAAGAAAAGGGATGATGAATCTATTGGTACCTATGAAGCAAATTTTACAAGACTTGCAAGGTACGCTTCTGGTATTATTATCCAACCTGAGAGTAAGATCGATCGATTCTTTAGTGGCTTAAAACCAAGTCTTCGAAGGGCGTTAGCCATAAGGGACTTCAATAGCTATGAGGAAATCGTTCGATGTGCTCTCAAAGTCGAGATGGAGATTGGAGTAACCCATCAGGTACATGGGTTTGATAAGAAGAGGAAAATGGAATTCAAAGGAAAATCTAAAGAGCACACTGAAAAGAAGATGAGCTTTCCCTTATGCTCAAAGTGTGGAAAGAAACATGGAGGGAGTTGTCTTAAAGGGACAAGTAAATGTTTTAAATGTTGAAAGGAAGGTCATCGGGCATTTGAATGCTGTGATAATGGGAAGAAGATGTCTAATGACGCAAACAAAGGAAGGGATACACAGAATGAACCTACTACACTTCAATGTTTCAAGTGCAAGGAGATGGGGCATTATGCCAATCAATGCCCAAATCCAAGGGTTGATGATGATGATCGACGTCAACAAAATCTTAAGGCTAAAGACAAAGGAATGTCACATGCAATTTCTATCAGCGATGTGGAGTATGATAACGAAGTGGTGAAAGGTACACTTACCATCCACTCTAAAGTAGCAAATGTTTTATTTGATTCTGGATCCACCCACTCTTTTATTTTTGAAAAATTTTCTAAGGGTATCACCGTATTACCTCAACAATTAGATGTTGAGTTAGCTGTGACAACACCTAATAGCACAAGAGTCGCATCAAAAGTTTATAATTCTTCTCCGATCGAAGTTTGTGGGAAAGTGCTTCCTACAAATCTTGTGATCCTTCCTTTAGTGGAATTTGATGTGATTCTTGGCATGGATTGGCTTTCTCTACATGGAGCTCATATCAATTTCCAAAGAAGGGAAGTCACATTTCATATTCCAGATCAATCTACGATTGTCTATCGATGCAAGGATGAATATAACCTTCTAGTGGAAATTCCTTCCATCTTATGGGTGTTTATTCCACTAAATGAAGGTTATTTATCTCAAATGGTTGGTGAGAAACTTTCGATTAAGAATATTCCCATTGTACGGGAGTTTGATGATGTCTTTCCGGAGGAATTACCGGGTCTTCCACCAAATCGTGAAGTTGAGTTTTCAATAGAACTCATACCGGGTTCTTTGCCTATTTCAAAGAAACCTTATAGAATGGCCCCAATTGAGTTGCAGGAATTGAAGAAGCAACTCCAAGAGAATCTTGATAAGGGATTCATACGCCCTAGTGCGTCACCTTGGGGAGCACCTGTTCTATTTGATAAGAAGAAAGATGGATCAATGAGACTCTGCATTGATTATCGAGAACTTAACAAGATCACTATCAAGAAGAAATATCCTCTCCCATGCATTGATGACTTATTTGACCAACTACGCGGAGCTCAATACTTTTCCAAGATTGATCTTCGTTCAGGGTATCATCAATTAAGGGTCAAAAGGGAGGATATACCAAAGACGACTTTCCGTACAAGGTATGGACACTATGAATTTATAGTGATGCCATTTGGTCTTACTAATTCCCCTGCTATCTTCATGGATCTAATGAATAGAGTCTTTAGAGACTATCTTGATCAATTTGTGGTAGTCTTTATAGATGATATTCTTGTCTATTCAAAGAGCAAGGAAGAGCATTAAGATCACTTGAGAATTATATTGAAGACCCTGATAAAGGAGAAGCTTTATGAAAAATTTACCAAGTGTGAATTTTGGATTCAAAAAGTTGCATTTTTGGGTCACATAATCTCAAAAGAGGGGATATCTGTGGATCCAGCAAAAATAGAGGTTATCGAAAGATGGTCGAGACCAACAACAGTAACTGAGATTCGAAGTTTTCTTGGTTTGGCTGGATATTATCGACGTTTTGTAAAAGATTTTTTCACGATTATCTAATCCACTCACCAAGTTGACTCAGAAAGGAGTTAAGTTTGTCTGGACAGAGGAATGTGAAGAGAATTTCAAGGAGTTGAAAAGAAGGTTATCCAGTGCACCTGTGCTCACACTGCCTTGTAGTGGAGAAAGGTTTGTGATCTACAGTGATGCATCCAAGAAGGGATTGGGGTGTGTTCTTATGCAAAATGATATGGTGATAGCTTATGCCTCACGACAGTTGAAAATCCATGAGCAAAATTACCCAACACATGATTTGGAGTTGGCTACGGTAATCTTTGCATTAAAGATTTGGAGGCATTACCTTTATGGTGAAAGGTGTGATATTTATACTGATCATAAAAGTTTAAAGTATATTTTCACACAAAAGGAGCTGAATATGCGCCAACGAAGATGGTTGGAGCTGATTAAGGATTATGACTGCTCAATCCATTACCACCCTGGGAAAGCAAACAAGGTGGAAGATGCATTAAGTCGACAAGACCATGCTAGTTTATCCATGATAAGGATCACAAAAGATCCAATATTTATGGATTTACAAAGGATGGATCTTGGAATTATAATGGAAGGGGAAAAATATTATCTTTCTCAAATGAATGTTCAACCATCTATACATGTGAAGATTAAAGAGGCACAAAAAGAAGATGTCGAGTTACAAAAGAAGGTGAGAAATGTTCCTGAATTTAACCTTGATTGTGATGGGATAATAAAGTTCAGGAATCGGGTTTGTGTTCCTCCCATCCCCGAATTAAAGAAGGAGCTGCTGGATGAGGCTCATAGTTCATCATTCTCTATTCATCCTGGAAGCACGAAGATGTATAGGGACCTAAAAGAGTACTTCTGGTGGGATAGAATGAAAAGAGATGTTGCAGAATATGTCTCTCGATGCTTGGTTTGTCAACAAGTTAAAGCTGAGAGACAAAAGTCTAAGGGGATGTTACAACCATTACCCATACCCGAATGGAAATCGGAAAACATCACTATGGACTTTGTCACAGGACTTCCTAAAACATCCAAAGGCAATAATGCTATCTGGGTCATAGTTGATCGTCTTACAAAGTCTGCACACTTCATTTCTATTAGAGAGGATTTCTCTCTAGATCAGCTTGCCATGATATATGTAAAGGAAGTGGTAAGATTGCATGGAGTACCACTTTCTATTATATCTGATCGAGATCCGAGATTTACCTCGAAGTTCTGGCGAAGTCTTCAGCATACTCTGGATACAGAGTTGAGTTTCAGCACTGCTTATCATCCCCAGACAGACGGTCAGTCTAAGAGAACAATTCAAACCCTAGAAGATATGTTGAGAGCTTGCTCTATGGATTTCAAAGGAGGTTGGGATCAACACCTAACTTTGGTGGAATTTTCTTATAATAATATATTTCACTCCAGTATTTAGATGGCTCCTTATGAAGCTCTCTATGGAAAGAAATGCAGGACTCCAACTTGCTGGGATGAAGTTGGGGAAAGAAAGCTATTAGGACCTGATCTCGTTGATGAAATGGCAGAAAAGGTCAGATCTATTCAACAACACATAAGAGCAGCTCAGAGTCGACAGAAAAGTTATGCCGATAACCGAAGAAAAGACCTAGAGTTTGAAGTGGGTGATAAAGTGTTCTTACGAATATCTCCCTGGAAGAGGGTTATGAGATTTCGAAAGAAGGGGAAGTTGAGCCCTAGATATATCGGTCCTTTCGAAATACTGGATCGTGTTGGGAAGGTAGCTTACCGATTGGCGCTTCCACCGAATCTCTCTTAAGTTCACGATGTGTTCCATGTATCTCTCCTGAGAAAGTACATACTAGATCCTTCACATGTACTCAGCTCAGAAGTTGTACCGCTGGAGCAAGATATTTCTTATGAAGAACAGCCGATAGTGATTCTGGATCGTAGCGAAAAAGTCCTACGAAACAAGACCACTCGATTGGTGAAAGTTTTATGGAGGAACCACCAACTTGAAGAAGCTACATGGGAGCTTGAGGATATGATGGGGGAGAAGTATCCTCATCTGTTTGTTAAAAAGTGACGAATTTCGAGGGCGAAATTCTTTTTAAGGGGGGTAGAATGTAACACCCGAGACTTTTATGTTATATGAATCATCAAAGGAATCTTTTTTTACACAACACTTGCTTGGCTTTCTTTACACGCAATCACGACCTTCCTCGATAGCTTGCGTCGTACGCAATACCGAGTTTCACTAAACAACAATATGCTATTAAAACTACCCGTTATGAATAGTAATAACCACTTTTTGAAATTTTATAAATTTTATTTTTCAAAATGGACTTCATTTTTGGACTCAGAATATCGAAATTAGCCTAGGGTGAAATTTTGGTATTTTTCTGAAAACTTTCAATTTTTGATGAATAGTGAAACCACTAAGTGGTAGGTTAAAAAATGAATTTTGCATAAAACTTAATTTTACCGCTTCTGTGAATGGAATTTCAAAAATCCGAAAGACACGGTTGATATCAGTAAGTAAAATGTGGTTCAATGAGATAAAAATAATTTTTTGGTGAATAGTAACTTTTTACTTTTTTTTTACCGCGGTTAATAGTAAATAGGGTAACTAAGGGTAAATATGATATTAATATTACTCTAACACATGTACTAATTCTATTGGATAAGTATAATTCGACCAAAAACAACCTTATGAATAAAATATGACCATTTAGGCCCACTTGGGTTAGATTAGGACATTTATTATTAATTTATTTAAAGAAGGGTTTAAATAGTTAAAATCAAAGTTTAATAAGTAAATCATTTTTAATATGGGTTTATACATAAGATAAATTCGACAATAAATATTCATTAGAAATCTAAAAATATTTCCTACATAATGGTATTTTATTTATAATTTTTAGACATTAAATAATTTAATTTAATTATGACACAACGATGATGTAGTAATTATCTTATTTATGAAATATTGACATAATTGATGTTATAAACACCAAAATAAATGTAATTTGAGACTCTTTATGAATTACACTAATTTTCTAGGTTACTATGATATATTAGTGTTGATTTAATCAACTTGGTTCGTACATATAATTCTATTATGACTTTCACAAAAATCATATATCAAATAGTGTCAAAATTGACACAAAATAGTTTTTAAATCAAATATTATATTATTAATTGTTATTTTATTCCTAAAAATCTAAGGATCGGCCAATTGACTTAGATAAGGATATATATATTAATAATAAACAATTTGGGGTTCGTTTGTCATGTTATAGTTAGTGTATTAACCATATAGTGAAAGAAAACAAAAAGACATGGTAAAAGTTAAATTATTTAACTTAGAGTTAAATCTAATTGATAAGGTTAAAATAATACCCTAAACTTTTCTAAATCCTATTGGTTGATAGGATTTCGACCCTTCCCTACTTTAGCTTCGAAATAAGACCCTTTGGAACCATTATAAACCGATTTTGACTTTAATATAAAATAATATTTTGAGATATTCCTAAGGTGCCCCTCTCCTCCCTTATAAAAGGGCACCTCCTCCCCCTCCTCCTCACACCAATTTGAGCACTCAAGCTCGGCCAACCCCTGCCATTTTCTCCTCTCCACTTCCCTAGAATAATCCTAGAGGTTCTGGTCTTCTTCAAAGACCAATCTTAGTTCCTTAAGTGTAGGATTCAAGGAGGCGTTCCAAAGAAGAGGAGCTTCAGACACGTACAAAGCAAATCGGACCTAAGGTAAGGGAAATATCACAATCTCATTTTTATCCGAGATTTTTTATTCGTAAGTATTTAATGGGGTGTATTTTATCATCCACATCCATGTTTCATAAATATGTAATATTATTTCCATCCACCTACAATTGTTTAAATCCATTTTTACCCTTCGGTTAGTTTTTAGTAAAATAAATGAAAGGAATCTTTTGTCGTTTTTCGTATGAGGTACTTTTTGACTTTTCCAAAAAAAGTAAGAACAATGTTTTTTTAACTTATACGGCATGAATGGATTTTTAAAACATTATTTCCAAGAAGATTCCTTTACAAGTTTTCAAGCTTATTTTTAATCAACTTCTTTTAGTTTAAAATTGTATGACATGTTAAAGAAAGGAAAGTGTTTTTGAAGTAGAAAGGATATTTTTCTCAAGAATGGAGTTCAAGTGTTTTATCAAAATTATTTTCCATCTAAGATAAAAAAGGGTTCTGTTTCCATCCCTATTATTACATTGATTTGATTATTTTGTGATGGAAATATTTTTATGAATTCCATTATCTTATATGAATTCTTTTATGATGTCATGTTGTTTAAGAATCCCATTTTTACTACATGGGTTATGCAATGATGTATGATTTATGATTTTGTGGCACACATAAGAATGGTATCATTATGAGATGGGTGGGACCTATATCTCCCTCAAATGCATTGGGTAAAGATTTTATATCTCATGAGATAGACATGGCTGGAACTGTAGGTTATACCGGTTCAGTGAAACAGGACTGGAACGAGGGTGACTCGGTTCAGAAAGGGACTCTGTCCACTAAGATAGTCTTGGAAATGAGTCATGACTAACAAGAAATGATTTTCCATGATTATGTGTGCATGCCACAAAGTTTCACGTTTCATGTTATGATTATGGAGATCTCATTTTCACTTCTATGATTTATTCCATGTTAAGATATTATGATCTCTTTTGCAGGTTATGATTTTCAAAAAGATATGATATGATTTTTATTTCCTTTATTTTCCCTTGCTGAGCATTTGAGCTCACCCTTTTATGTTTTCTTTTCCCCAGGTCAGGAAGATGGATATTAAGTAGAATATGCTAAAAGGTACCCTAGATATGATGAAATAAATGGGAGACACTGTCGAAGATTTATGAACCAGTTGTTTATGTTTTCCCAGTTTCTAAAGACATTATACCTATACGGTCCTTTGTGGTTTTGTCATATGTTGTAATAAGTGTGCTTCAATTTTGAAGTATTAACAATGTATGTAAAGTATGGGTCGTTATAGGTGAGCTCCATATAAATGGCCTAACTATGACTGTTTATCCAAGACTAAAAAAGTGGGGTTGATCCCCCTTTTAAAATACAAAAAAACTTCAAACATTTTCATGATATGAATAGATGTTTATTTCATGAACACCCTAGGCATAAGGGCCTTCCCCCATCCTATAATTTCATTTTGGGAAACCCTCCTCCATGATGTAAATTCCCTACAACTGCTGAAATTTAACATCCCGACCACCTGTACTTCCTATAATGATTTCAAAAACCCTGATCCCACCACTTGAGCTTCTAACCCCATCCAATAATATCCCTTAAAGTTGTTAAACACTCAGAATCCCATTCGGAGTCTCAATTCTCAAAGAAAACTATCTAACAAATAAAATATTCAAATTCCACCAAAAATTTCACATCTAGAAAATTTGTGGGTTTTTACAACCTCCCCACCTAAGTCTCATTCCTAAGAAGTCTCTTTGACCATTTAACCATCAAACTCAACAAACTCAAGTCCCCAATACATGATCAATTATCTACGTTTGACTCTAGAATACTGAACAAGATTCCAATATGAATAACAAAACATGAGGTGCACTATGCATTAAAAATAAATCCATCACTCATCAACCTCATAGAAACATTGATATGGTGCTTACCTATACCTTTCCATCCCATGATTCCATAATGGAGTCAAGGAACACCTCATCTGACTTATGGTGATCCTCACCATAAGACTTATCTCACAAGGGCCAATCTTGATTAATGGTTCTCCCCATAATCATAATAAACTACTGAAACACATTCATTAATAGTATGATAACCTTCTTGGTGTTGTTTACATATCACCACACCCTAATATATATTAAAACACTGGTCTAATATGATATTTCTTGTTATCTATGATTCTAAATAGAATTGGATGAATCTCCACCACCCATGCACAGGGCCCACATAAGTTATACTTTCCTCAGAAGGTCTCAAAAAACCATGAAATACCCCCACCATAACAAATAAGATATACCTTAAAACACAGTAACAAATTCCCATTCTTCCTAAAGAATTATTTCTTAAACAGACAACATCACTTTGTTTCTCTAAATGATCCACCCCCATAAATTATGTCATGGATTGTGGTTAACCTCTGAACCATGTCAAAAATCATGGTTCACCCCGTAAACCATTTCATGAATCATGGTCTACCTTATATCTCATCAAGATGATCTTGATCTCAATACCAACTCACCAAATCCATACATCATCACATTTGAATCTTAAATCTATTATCTGATATTGTTGTAACAACCTATGTTTTTTTAAACTTTTTTTAGAATAAATTAATTTACTTGATGTATTTAATTAAATGATACACCAAGATAAAAATTAATTATATGATACACTATGTTAAAATTTAATAGTATACTACACCGGGTTGAGGTTGTGTTACAGGAAACATCGTCTTATCTTGTGTTACACGCAACAATGAGTTTCTACAAAACAACATTTTATTATTATAATTATTGAAATGAAATGCTTATAACATAGATATTAAATGTAGTAATATTAATAGTAATAACTAATTTCCCAATATTAGTTATAATGATTTTATATAAATAAAACATATTTATAATAAAACATATATTTTTGGTAAAGTCTTTATATGTTTGAAAATACTATTTTCTCAATTGAACTCCTTTTTATATCCTGTGAAAAATAATAAAATTAATTTTTGACAATTTTTGAAATTTAATTTGATAAAATAAACTTAATTTTTGAATTAATAATGTCAAAATTAATTTAGGGTGAATTTTTTGTATTTTTCTAAAAAACTTCATTTTCAAATGAATAGTAAAAAATAATGAATTTTAATTCAAAACTGGGTTTTCTTATAATTTATTAATATTTTTGAATTATATTTAAATTTGTTTTTAAATTTTAATTAGATAAATTTTACATAAATTAATATAATTTAGGTAATTAGAACCAATTTCACAGTGAAATTGCATATAAAAACATTTTAAACTTTCGGACTCTTTTACTCTAAAAACCCACTTTCACGACATGCCTTCGAGATTAATTTTGAATTAACTTCTTCCAATTATATGATTATAATTTAAAAAAATTGATTAAATATTTTAATCATCATAATTTATAATTTATATTAATATAAACATTTTTCTGACAAAAAATATTAGTAAAACCAATTAAAATTAATTATAGAGATTAAGGTAAAAACAAGATTACTTAGTGGTAAAACATTAACATAAGTCATCAAATAACCTAGAAACATGTCCAAAATTCATTGTATTGTAATTTCTAGACTGATGTTCCTATTTTATATAAAATTGAAAATTATTTGATCCTCATTATGTACGGGAGTCCTCCCAATATTGTTTTCCTTTTTATATTTACAAGAATATTACACCTCCTCTCATATAAAAGGGTACTCACCCCCTAACTTATTCACACATATAAATCCATTTGGGTTGGAAAAACTCCACACAAATATCCTCAAAAAATTTATAAATTAATCCTACAAGCCTCACTTTGGATACAAATCCATCCAATAAATCACTTTTGTGCTAACCAAGAGGAGTTTCTCAAAGAAGAGGTAACATCCTTCCACAAGATCTTTTGTTTTATTTTCATTATCCACCCCCATAAAATATTCTTATTACATGTTTATATAATTAAATTACAATCCTAAATATTCTTAGTTTTTTTTATTCTTATTTTTTTACCTACACCTACACACACTTCCATCAAATGGGTAATAAACCTATTGTTTATGTCTACGACAGACTACTGCCTCCCAAAATGATGTTGTTTATTTTTTACTTTACCACCTATCATGGTTGGGTGTTATGATGTAAATAATGTTTTTAGATGTTTTATATGATATTTATGATGTATTTATTTTTATGGAATTATTATATAATAAATACCTTCATTCTTTCCATTTTTTGTAAATATGATAACTTCATTTGGGGATGTGTGGACTACTACCTCCTCAAAGCGATGTGATTCGGTCACAATTTACATGGAATGTATTAAGAAAGATTTTAGTGAAAATATATGATATATATGAAATAATAATTTAAATTTAGTTATATTATATACAAATATACATTTATTTAATTTAATTTATTTCTTTCAAAATGACAATAAAATGTAAATAGTTTTAATGCATACGTACGGCCTACCATCTTCATGAGTGGTGTATTTCATTTTCTATATCTACCTTTTATATATTATTATAAATTTTTATATAATAAATAATTATGATATTTATATCATGTTTTATATTTTTTAAATAAGAAAATAATGGTCTATGTAAGATGATCGTGAATAATAATTTAAAACCTATATGAAAAACAAAGCGGATATTACCCAAAATGAAACATTAACATGGAATTGTTAATAAGTGGGTAATATAAAGTCATCATAAAATCATATATGGTATTAGATATAATAATATTGTTTTTCTAAATGTATAATAAACATATATTTATTATACAGGTGGTTTCAATGAGTGTTAATAGAGTCGAGACATAAGGTAAGGGGATTTCTAGTCTCACTTTTATTTATGTGAGACTTATGCCTTATTCACCACTTGTACCTTTTGTGTGATGTTTATAATTACCATGAATATACTCTAAGATAATTATCCTATACTTTATGGTTATTTAAATATCCATTATATTATCTATATTTCATGGGTTTTATAGTGCAAAAGTTACCAAATCGGTAAAGTAATTTTTTCTCAATTTTCCTTCTTTGAGACACATTCCATGTTAAGAACCTACATTCTTCTACGAGGTGTATAAAGTACCTTTTTAAATGTTATATCATGAATATAATTATTCTCATGATATTCTAAGATTCATGTAATGATTTTTTCTTACATGGGGAGTATGATTCAAAGTTACCACGTGGTAAGAGTTTACTGAAACAATCTCATATTTTATCAGGATTGCTTATAATTATGCTTTAATTGATGAAATATTGTGACCCATATTTCATGAACACTAATTAATTTTATAATCCAATAGTTATTAATGATATATTAATGTATTTGTACTATTTTTTCACTCTTTGGTACTTAACATTATTAATAACATATTTTTAATAACATCTAACTTCATTTCTCTCTTCAGTCGAAAATCTATTTAATTCAAAAAAACAATGTTTTGAAAAATGATATTTAAATATAAATTTAAAGTAAAAGGGATTTTAAAAATGTTTTATTGTTTTCAAATATTCCTTTTTAAATTTTCAAAGTTATTTTAAATAAAAAGGTTTTAAAAAAGTTTTTATGTTTAAAAAGTGTTTTTAATATTTTAAATCTTCATTTATAAGTTTTCAAGGAAAAATGTTTTCAAAGTAGTATCAAGGTAACTTTATAAGTTTTCAAGGAAAAGGTTCTCAAAATGTTTTCAAGTTATTTTAAAAAAATGAAGGAAAAAAATCAAAACAATTTCAAGATTCTTTTATAAGTTTTCAAGGTTATTTTCATAGAAAATTGTTTTAAAAATGTTTTATGTTTTAAAAATTATTTTTTTTCAAATAAGAAAGGTTGTTTTCCTCAAGAAATAATTTTAAAATATCTTTCTAAATTATTTTCTATCTAATATTACATCCATTTGTGTTACTCATTCATTTCTTGGGAAATGATCCAATGGTTTCATTCATATTTTTTCTTTGAATGACTTATTTTTTAATGACATGATCTTTATGAAACTCATTTCTCTTCCACAGGTTATATTCCTATGAAACCCACTTTTTTCATGGGTTATACTCTGATGAATGATTATGAAACATGTATATTTTTCATCGGTTATGATATTATTACATTTTTATGGTACCCTTTTTATTTCATGGGTTATGATATGATGAATGTTGATGATCAGGTCGAATACATATGTATGATTTAATTATGAAATGGGAGAGACCTATATATCCCTCCAATGCATTAGGTAAAGATTTATATCTCATGAGACAAACATGGCTAGAACGGGGAGTGAACTCAGTTCGGTAAAGGACTTTTTCCTCTAAGATAGTCATGGGAGTGAACCATGAATACAAAGATAGTATGGGGAGTGAACTCATAATACTAAGAGGTACTTTGAAATAATCCTTGATTACTATGGAAATAGTTTTATATGCTTTTTTTCTACCAAAATTACATGTCTTATTCTTATCTTATGATTTTATGGCTTATGATATTGACTCTCTTATGTTTCATTTCCTATAAACTTATAGTATTTATGTAATTATTCATGTTAATGATCTTTGATATGTAGGGTATGATCTTTTAATGTTATTATCAAATTCACATACCCTTATGCTCATGTTTATGCTTACATATATCCCTTATTTTCCCTTAATGTGTATCTAAGAACATGCATTTTTATGTTTCCTTTTCCCAGGTTGTGAAGATATGTATTATTTATGATGTTTCTAAAAAATTTGATAGTCATGAAGAACATAGTGGGAGATAATGTAGCTCACATATATACCAATGTATATGTTTCCTATTTATAAAGGCACTAAACTAATACAGTCTTTGGGCATCTTTTTGTAAAATGTATTAAGTATTCCACAAAAATGATGTAATGTATATTCATTTTTAGAGAGGGTCTCTATAGTTGATATCAATGAAAAATTTTAGTTAACCTTTGGAAACTAGGATGGGAAAGCATTATTGTGAGAACCCTAAGAACACGTCTAAGGATAATTATAAGGATTAGGAAAGTGTAAGAAAATGTACTAGAATTTTGGTAAATGATATAACGAGTTTTTTCTATGAAAAATATCTCTATATGGATACTACAAGGGGATCTGTCTATAGAATAGACTTAAATAGGGGTAAAAACCATGAAAACTATGTATTGATCTAGACACGATCAAGAACTTGTGCACGGAATAAGGTATTTCTACACACCTGGTTTGACACTCCTGAGGGAGATGCTTTGGAAATTCATAAACACATTACAAACCATAATGAAGGATTTAAATATAAGTTTCTTATGGAAAGAATCATTAAGGAAATTTTTTAATGGGTCTAATAAATGTTTAAAGTGCATAGATGATGGTCATAGGGAATTTTATTACTGAAGTGATGGGAAGAAGTTAGCTAACAACGTGAATGGATAAAAATATATACAGAATGAACCTCCCCCACATCAGTGCTACATGTGTACTGAAAATTGGAATTTTTCTAACCACATTATAAACTAGAAGGTTAATGATGATGATTGACGTCATCAAACTCTTAAGAAGAGATACAAGGGGAATCTCAAGTGAATGATGTTTCTGATAAGGGGTGTGATAATGAAGTGTTGAAAGGTACACTTATCATCCACTCTTGAACTTATAATTTCTTATTTGATTTTGAATCTTCCCACAATTTCATATATATATAATTTTATAAGGGTGTTAAGATTACACCCAAATGATTAGATGCGGAATTATTAGTGAAACCCCCTAACGGTATGATGATTTCATCTCAAGTTTATGATTCCTATCCAGTTGATGTTTTTTGGGAATGTACTTCCTAGAAATATTTTCATTCTTCCTCTAGTTGAACTTGATGTCATCTTATGCATGCATTGGATTTATCTTCAAAAATCCCATATCAATTTCTGAGGAAGGGAAGTTGAATTTGATATTTCAAACCAACCTATGATCATCTATCAAAGGGACAATTTATATGAACTTATTATGGATATTACTTCCATTTTATGGGTCTTAATTTCCATTAAAAAGGTTTATTTATCTTCAATGGTTTGATATAAAATCAACATCAATGAATATACCTATTTTTTAGGAGTTTTTGGATGTCTTTTTAGAAAACATTCTTATCCTTACACCAAATTGTGAAGTTGAGTTCTCAATAAAACTCATAACTAGTTCCACTCAAATATCAAAGACTCCCTATAGAATAGCCTCATTTCATTTATAGGAATTGAATAATTAACTCCAAGAAAACCTTGATAATGGATTAATTCTATTTCACCTTGGAGTGCGCCTATTATTTTTGTGAAAAATAAAGACGGATCAATGAAACTATGAATTTATTATCAAGAGTAGAATGAGATCAAGATCAAGAACAAGTATCATCTTCCATGTATTGATTACTTGTTTGATAAATTTCATAGAACTCAATACATTTCCAATATTGACTTTCATTCTAGATATCGTCAATTGATATTTAAGAAGGATGATATACCCAAGACAACATTATGTACAAGGTATGGACACTATGAATATATTGTAATTCTTTTTTTCTTACGAATTCCCTTGTTATATATATAGATATGATGAATATAGTTTTTAGAGATTATCTTGATCAGTTTTTGGTAGTCTTTAAAGATGATATTCTTATCTATTCAAATAGAAAATAAGGGAATGAAGACCACTTGAGAATTGTAATAAATACACTAAGGAAAAATTGTATGAAAATTTAATAAATAGTGAATTTTGGCTGAAAAAGGTTTCATTTTTTGGTTATATAATGTCAAGAGAGGGTATAGAAGTAGATCAATCAATGATGGAGGCTATTGAATGTTATCCTAGACCAACAATGGTGACTGAGATCCAAAGTTTTCTTAGTTTAGTTGGATATTATCAATGGTTTTTGGAGAATTTATCATGACTATCTAATATTATGACCAAGTAAACTTTTAAGGTTTCCAAGATCCTTTCGATAGTCGAATATGAGGAAACTTTCAACTAATTTAAGAGAAGTTTAGTCAGTATACCTGTTCTTATATTACCCTATAGTAGAGAAGGTTTTGTAATCTCAAATTATGCATACAAGAATGGATTGGGATGTGTTATTATGTATAATTACCTGGTTATAGCCTATGCCTCATGAAGATTCAAGATTCATTAGTAAAATTACCCAAATCATGATTTTGAGTTACCTATGGTAATTATTTCATTAAATATATGTAGGCATTATCGTTATAGAGACAAGTAGGATATATATACCTATAATAAAATATTTAAATATATATTCACATAGAATGAGTTGAAAAAGCTCTAAATAAGTTAGTTAGAGTTGATAAAGGATTATTACTTCTTAGTAAAACACCACCCTAGGAAAGAAAACAATTTGGATAATGATTTGATTCGAAAGGATCATGCTAGATTATCCAATTTGAGAATTCAAAAACATCCAATATTTTTGGATTTTAAAAGGATAGATTGTAAATCTTGAAGGGAGGGGGAAAATATTATATTGATCAATTGAATGTTTAACCCTCTATCCAAGTAATTATTAAAGAAGTGCAGAAGGAAGATGTAGGGATGAAAAATAAGGTTATAAATTTTATAGATTTTAACCTTGATTGGGATGGAATGATAAGGTTCAGGAACCCTTTATGTGTTCTATCTTTATCAATTTTGAAGGAGCTTCTAGAGGAATCTCATAATTAATAATTATCTATTCATCTGAGAAGTAAAAAGATATATATAGACTTGAAAGAATACATTTTGTGGGGTGGAATGAAGAGATATATTGGAGAGTTATTATCTTAGTTCTCAGTATGCTAGTAAGTTACGGGTGAAAGACAAAAGTCTAACATGATTTTACATCCATTAACCATAACATAATGGAAATTGGATAACATCACTATATATTTTTTCATTAGACTCCCAAAACCTATAAAGGGTTTAATTCAATGTGGTTGGTATCCAATCACCATACTAAGTCAGCACACTTCATTGCTATTATAGAATAATTATATTTGGATCAGATTTCTAGGATATAAATTAAGGATGTGGTAAGGTTTTATGTAATACCAAATTATATTTTAGCAGATCGGGATCTAAGGTTTACCTCAAAGTTATGGGGAATTTTTCAGTAATCACCTAATACAGAATTGATTTTAAGCACTTATTATCATCCTCATATGGATGGTCAGTCTGAATGAACAATTCCAACCCTATAGGACATGTTAAGATCTTGTTATTTAGATTTAAAAGGTTTTTGGGATCAAAAAATTCCTATATTTTAGTTTTCTTACAAATATATCATTCACTTAAGCATTCAAATGGGTCCTTATAAATCCCTCTATGTAAATATATACAGATATCCAATGTGATGGGATAAATTTGGGGAAAGAGATCTATTGGGACATTAGATCGCTGAATAAATGGCCAAGAAGGTTAGAACCAGTTGGAAATATATCAAGGTAGATCAAAGTCGGAAGAAAAGTTATATTGACAACCATTGGTGTGATCTTGAATTTGATGTTGATAAGAAGGTTTTTTATGTGTCTCTCCCTAGAATATGTTTATGAGATTCGAGAAGAAAGGGAAACTAAGACTTAGTTATATCAGTTCCTTTGAGATTCTTGATCATATCGAGATGTTAGCTATCACTTAGTGCTTTCTCCAAATCTCTCTTAAGTCTAGGAAATATTCCATGTATATCTCATAAGGAAGTAGGTAATCGATCTGTTACATGTACTGAACTTAGAGGTTATACCACTGGAGCCAGATATTTCTTATGGGGAACAATCAGTTGAAATTATGGATCATACAGAAAAAGTTCTACGAAACAATACCACTCATCTAGTAAATTTTTTTTTGGATAAATCACCAGTTAAAGGAAGCTGCATGTGTACTTAAGGATATGATGAGGCACAAGTATCCTCATTTGTTTTTATCAAAATACTGAATTTCAAGGACAAAATTTATTTTAAGGGGGATAGAATGTAACACCCCAAGTATTTATGAAAATTTTCTTAAAATAAATTAATTTATTTTTTGTATTTTATTTCACACTATACAAAGTTAAAAATTTATTATATAGTACACCAAGTTAATCTTGCACTACACACAACATTGGTTTAGCTTGTGTTACACGCAGCACCGAGTTTCTACCAAACATCATTTTATTATTATAATTATTTAAACAAGATAGTCACAACATAAATATAAAACTTGGTAATATGAATAGTAATAAAAACTTTTTAAATGTTATTTATAATCATTTTATATAAATAAAACATATTGATAATAAAACATATAATTTTTGGGAAATTCTTTATATGTTTGAAGGTACTATTTTCTCAAATGGACTAATTTTTATGTCCATATATGAACAATAATAAATTTAATTTTAGAAACTTTTATAAATTTTACTTGATAAAATAAACTTCATTTTTTTAATTTATAATTTAAAAATTATATTAGATTTAATTTTGGAGATTTATCTAAAAACATTATTTTTAGATGAATAGTGAAAATACTTAATATTAATTCAAGAACTGCTTTTTCAAATAATTTATTTTTATTGTTAAATTATATTCTATGTTTGTTTTAAAATTTAATTAGATTAATTAAACAGAAATTAATTCAATTTAGGTCATTGGAACCAATTTTACATTGAAATTGGATATAAAACATTTCAAACTTTTAGTTTTTTCACTTTAAAAACCCACTTTTATGATACATCTACAAGATTACTTTTGAATTAATTTCATCAAATTATATGATTATAATTTCAAAAAATCGATTCCATATTTTGAATCATAATAATTTATAATTTATAATAATATAATATTATTTTTTGAACAAAAATATTAGTGAAAGTAATTAAAATTAATTACAGCAATTAAGGTAAAAAAGATTACTTAGTGGTTAAACATTAACTTAAGTGTCCAAATAACCTAAATAAATTTCCAAAATCCATTAGTTAGAAATATTTCGAACAAGTCCCCAATTTTGTCTGAAAAAGAGAATTATTTGAGGAAAATTATGTCACGACCCGTCCCACGGGGCCCAGATGTGACTACCCCAAGCCCGACTTCCATAGGCTATGGGTTGGTGACTAGCACCTGAAGGATTTTCCCGAAAAGGGAAGGCATTGCCTTAGAGACCAGTACACAGTCAAAAAATGAAACTGAAGTAAACAACCAACAAAAGTAAGATATAACCATGAGAGTAAATTACAACCACAAGTACAACTATTAACTAAAAATAGTGGGCCGGAATACAAGACCTAGAAACTAAAAAGAAAGTAAATAGCTATCACATTTGGCCTGGAGCTCTACCTGGAGGGTAGTAGCTTTAAGTATGAAATCGAAGAAGATGATCTCAACTGCTCCCATCACACCAAGCTCAACCAAGTCTCAAACCTCAAAAGTCTGCATTGGAGCGTCAGTAGTCTGCACTAGACACACTTGTGCTGGCAGAGCCCATGTCGGGGGAGTATAACAATACCCAGTGGTGGACACTGAGACCCCCAAAGGTCTCTAGTAATCCAAAAAGGTAAACATCACAAGAAATAACACCAAGTTAGTATCACAAGCATGATCTAAATCATGAAGCACAAAGTAAAAGAGACATCTCACTCTAACGGTATAACTTCAAGGTTTTTGGGACAGGGATGAAAAGTTTTAAAGCTAGATCATTATATCCATAGTAACTCTACTGCTGACCCGTATAGGTCATTGTATGCTGACCTGTATTGGTCACTAGATTCTGACCTTTATTAGTCCCTGGTGTTAACCCGTATTGGTTACTGGTGTTGTCCCGTATTGGTCGCTAGTGCTGACCCGTATTGGTCTCTGGTGTTGACATGTATTTGTCAATGGTACATAGTTAGGGATGACTAGTCATACAGATATATCATCCCACACTGGAGTTTTTGATGCTGACCCGTATTGGTCACTCTTCTTCTTCATGTTACAGCCAGCTACTAGATTCTGGCACAAAGCATGCCTGATCTCTGGAAGACTCCACTACTCAAGACATCGGTCATATTTCAACAGGTACTAGGTCCCGAAAAAATCATACCTAAGGGACCACCCCTTCATAGGGGTCCCAACGTGACATACGACGTGTCGATCGGATGCCCGGTCTGTAAGATATGGACACTTTTGCAAAAAGGACCCTATTAGATTCAAGTATGATCCAACCTAGGTCGCATGTCAAACACTATCAAAACTCACTTTGATTATCTCCAAAATAACACCTTGTCACAAGAGTCCTTATTCCACAGATGGCACGTCGATAAGATGCTCAGTCTGTTAGTTACACTCTGTTATGTGAAACGTGGGTGATCGCACCACACGTCATCATGGCTCGGTCGAGCACGTCAGAATATAAAAAGGGACATCTTCCAAAAAGGGGTCCCAACGCCACTGACAGCTTGTCAAAAGGACACCCGGTTCGTCAGTTACGTGTGTTCCTTTATTCGGGGGTCGGTTGGATCTAGGCTCGGTCCGACTCGGTTAGGCCGACCCGATGCAATGGGTCCCGGGGTATACCTCACCCTGCCCAGGTCTGGACCATTAAGGGTCAGCCTAGATTACTATGTACGGACCATTAGGGTTATCCCAACTAGTTCCCTTGCTCAAGCCGCGGTTGGCCCGGCCCACCGAGTGGGGCTCGGCCCACTCGAGCTGGCCCATTGGGCCGCGGGTCTGGCCTGCGTCTAGCCTGGTCTACCTGAAGATGCACCGCTGTCTCCAGTTGGCCCCGTAGATGTGGGTCCATTTCATCTGGCTGGTGGGGTGTTTCCCCGCCGCGTGCAATAGTCGGCCTGGGGGGTCTCAAGCCGATGCGGGGCCGCACCGTCCCCTCCTGTCGTGGCCCGCTGGCTGCAGCTTCTACTGTTGGTGGTGACACCTATGAGCACTACCCTTTTCCCATGCAGGAGGCTTGGTCTGACCGCCTCTGGCCACCGCGGCGCGCGATGGCACGCCAGATTCCCACCGCTTGTGGCTGGTTCTCGCGGGCCTCCTCTGGCCACCGCTGCTGCCACCAGCATGGCGCTCTGTCATTTCTTTCCATGGGCCACCAGATGTGCTTCTGTGGTCCGTTCTTGGTGACATATAAACCTGTGAGTCTCCTAGGTTGCCGTTGTCACAGTTTAATCCTCTTCCTCGCATTGCCACCAAAATTGAGGAATGTCTTCCCCCAAGAACGCAACATGAATGAAGCGACGGAGGGTCCAGGCCTTGTTCGTTCGGCCCACGCCCTCCGTGATAACTTGATTAAAAGTGGGAGAATATTTATCTAACATTAAAGATTAAATAAACTCATTTACATAATGTTAAAAAAACCAAACATAAAACCCTTACCTCGAGATCCGTTGGAGGTGTCACGGTTGTGGAGGGAGGAGCATCCACGTTAGATGGAGTCGTAGGCGTTCATCAATCTCAGATCATTGCTTCATGAGATTTCGTCCTCCGTCGATGGATGTTTTCGTAGAAATATACTAGTGTTTCTTCACTTGAAAATCCGTTCCAACACCCCACCCCAAACATCATTTAAATAGAAGGGGGAAAGGTGAATAATGCGTTGAATAAATAATGAGGTTCATTAAATGAATTAATGAACCTCTTTTAATTCACAATAGTGGAGTTATGAAGTTGATGAGTCAAGTTATTAAATGGATTGAAAATTCATTGGTCCCGCCACTACCACTAATCTATTAGAAAAAAATAAAATAAAATAACAATTACATGTTATTTTATTATTCTTTAAAAATTCCAAAAACTAACTTTTTCTCCCGACCAACTACGGTCAAAGTTAAGCTTCCCTTAAGTGAATCCTGGTGCTGTGGATTCAAAAGTGCTCTCAGATTTCAATTCTGAGAACTGGTTCAAAGGATAGAAAACGCTACCCATGAATTTTCTGAACGTACCTAAAAAAAGTTCAGAAATTCATTCCGGGCACACTGAGCATCAGATTCACGCGCCATCAATTTTTGCAAACTCATAATAATCCCTAATGTTTAAAAAAACTACATGTAATTTTCTTGGTATTTACCTTCTCCCCAACTTGTGTCTTTACTTACCAGAAATCCAAACAAGGATACACATACAAAGAGGGGTATTGGTCACAAATATGATCCTCTCTATCCCATTTTCTCTTCTGGATATTTTTGTGCTGCCACAGAATGTGCACCAGAGGTATCGACCGCCCACGAAGAATCCAATCTGGCGGATCCTCTATCTCCACTGGGTACTCTGCAAAAGTCACCCTCTCATCAATCTTCAAGTCACCATGGTTGATGATGTGATATAAGTCATGCACGTATCTTCTCAGTTGGGATACATGGAAGGCGTCGGGTACCCTCTCCAACTGTGGTGGTAGTTCCAAGTGGTACACCACCTTGAAAATCCTCTAAAGTATCAGGAATGGTCCGATAAATCTCATTGAGAGTTTTCCGCCTGAGCCAAATCTCCATAGTCTCCATCTAGGGGAGACTCACAAGAATACGTGGTTCCCCTCTTAAAACTCAAGTGTTCTCTATTTCCTTTCAGCATAGGACTTATGTCAGCTCTGTGCAGTCTTCATCCACTCTCGGATGATCTACACCTTCTCAGTGGTTTCCTGTAATATCTATGGGCCCATGATTGCTGGCTCTCCTGGATCCTTCTAGCACAGGGGTGATCTGCATGGTCATCCATAAAACACCTCATAATGATCCATACTAATGGTGGGGTGATAGCTGTTATTGTACGTGAACTCCACCAATGGTAGGTGGTCCTCCCAAATGCGACCAAAATATTGGACATGTGCATGAATAATTCCCTCCATGGTCTGGATGGTCTGCTCAATATGACCATATATCTACAGGTGAAAAGATGTGCTCAAGCAAAGATGATTCCTAAAAGCCTCATGTAATCCTTTCCACAACCGGGATGTGAAGCATGAGTCACGGTCTGAGACTATCGTCGAAGGCACCCCATGAAGTCGCACAATCTCCTAAATGTAGAGACATCCCAAGCTCTCTACCGAACCCTTCTCTCTAATAGCAAGGAATTGGGGCGACTTAGTGAGTCGATCAAAGATCACCCAGATGGTATCATTCCCATTGGACATACGTGGTATCCCCATCACAAAGTTCATTGATATCCCTTCCCACTTCCACTCTAGTATCATGAGGGGTTGGGTCAAGCCTTTTGGTATCTGGTGATCGGCCTTCACTTGCTGGCAAGTGAGGTATCTAGAAACAAACTCTCCCACAACTTTCCTCACCTCTGGCCACCAGTAATGACGCCAGAGGTCCTGATACATATTCATCTCACCCGTATCTACTGCTAATGGGGGTTTGTGTAAGTCCCTCAACACCTCCTCTTGTAACTCCATTGGTACAATTTTACGTCCTATGAAAAGGATAGTGTGCTCCCCACATTCAGAATATCCATTAGGTCCATGTCCTGAGGATATCTGAGCACGTCTAGTCTCGCACCTGTCATATCCATGTTTCGCCTCCCTGACTCGCTGAACGAGTGGAGGGGAAAGTACCATTGATTGGAGGTAGACTGTCTCATCTCTATCCACATAGGATATTTCAAGCGAGGCTAACTACTCTGAAACCTCGTTCAGTAGCTGTGATGTAGCACCCTAAACATTTTGTGGTATTTTTATCTTAAATACATTCTAGTTATAGCCTATATTTCAAGAATCACAGAGACTCTATGGAACAAAACGTGGTTACTTATATTAGATAGACATAACCTATCCATAAAACTTAAATTTGTCAGCTATGTGATTTGAATTTTAAAAACCTAACATACACGGTTGTGATCAAGATGATAATTAGAGTCTGATAAAATTTACTTATTTTTTGGTGAATAGTAACCTACACTTATGAATAATAACCTACCCTTTTGAATAGTAACCTACCCTTATAAAAATTAATATGACTCTTATGAATTGTATCCATGCCCTTGAGTGTATAAATGAATTTAGGCACCTTAAAAATGAAGATGAATATTTTAAGTGTCTATAGTTTTCGATTAAATAATTATTTTCATTAAATATTTATTTAATCATATTTAGAAAACTATTTTTAAAAAATGGAATTCATTTTTGGATTCTACATATCGAAAAATTCTTAGAGTGATTTTTTTTTGTATTTTTCTGAAATACTTGACTTTTTTATGAATAGTAAAATCCGATAATTCACAATAAATGCTAAATAATGGATTAATTGAGTCATTGATGATGATCTACTAATGTAAGCCCAATTGATTCGGATTCAGATGATAAAATTACCATTCTTGGTCATGGAAGACTCACTATTCCTTGTCTTATGGAGAAATAATAAATTAATGATTTTTATACTAAGAAAACACCTCTCTCCTCCACTATAAAAACCCCCCTTCAGTCCCTCTTCTCTTCACTCCTCTCAAGCCTTGTTCCTTGAAAATATTCTGCCCAAATATCTCCTCAAGATCATCCCCCACGTCCAAAATCTTCTAACCTCTTTAAAATACCAAAACCTCTCTCCTTAATTGGATTTCAAAGGAGGAAGTCTCAAGAGGTAAACTCCTCTTTCCAATTCCTTCATTTCTTTTAAGTTCTTTTATTTTTGTTTCTTTCCTCACCTCCCATCACCCAAATAGTATGATAACTCCAGTAACATTCATTTACTGGAATTTTTTTATTCTAATGGTATATTTCATTATCTTCTCTCCTTTCCACACCCTTTATTTTAAAGAAATGAAAGCACCTTTTGGGATGTGTTAATTTAGCACATTCAAGGACAATTGTTTATAAATTTATATTATAATATTTAATTATGGTCATGAAACCATCTGTGTTATGGTTGAACCATATTATTATATATGTAACATATTTTATTCTTAGTTCTATAAACCTTTTTTACAAATGGTATTAAGTTATAAAGAAAAACATGTTCATGGTAATCAAACCCACCGATTAACCAAAACAGTTGTCACTAAGGTTATATATATAATAATTCGACTTTAATCTAAGTAACAAAATTAAATTTAAAACCATTTAATCTCTTTTATTTTCACTAATAGCATATAAATTAATTTCTCAACAACCACATCCATCTTATATATTTATTTGAACTTCAGTATAAGTGAACAGATCATTTAAAACCAAGTAATCAAACGAGCCCCAACAATGAAATTGAACCTTATAACTAATCAAAAAGGCCTTTAATGAACTAAAAAGGGTTATAATAAATCATTTACATATAGAGGAGGTTATGGAATTTTTAATTAATAAGTCTAATTTGTTTATTCAGGTCATAAATAACAAGTCAAGAACACCTTCAAGCATAAGGTAAGGGATTGCTTAACTCAATTTTCATTCCTTGGGTTAAACATCTATTTCATTGATTACATTATTCCAATAATAAGTGTTAATGACCTATTATTGTTTTATTCTGTATATCCAATAATATTTTGTGGGTTTTTATTTGTCATACATAAATATTTCATTGATTTATCGTTACTCTAATGACACAATCTTTGTACGGGATCCTCTCTCTCACTTTTGTTCAAGAATCTCCCCAATGTTGTTCCCTTTTATTTTTAATTCATAATGATGGGGTATGTTTTAACACCTTTCCCATACTGCCCTTGAAAAATATAAATAATGGAATACCCCTTTACCTCTCATTAATACCCCTCAAGAACACTCGTTACCATGTTGAAATGTTCATAAGGGGTTTCTCATCTCACTTTCATTTCTGTGATATTTTCATTATTCGCCACTTATTTCTTGTATGTGGTATATGTCTACTGAAATTTGATATATAATAACATGATTGTCTTTATATTATTGTTATTCAATGATTCATTTGAGGGTTATTAAGTTCTTCTCATATGACTCATTCTATTACATTGTGGTAAGAGACTTTGTCTCAACTACTATTTTGTTGTGACTATCTTTGTATTGTGCACATAATAATACTTATGTGGTGTACCTAATGCCCATTTGAGATCAAATTTCATTTGAAATTATATTTATATTAAATACCCATAATCTCATACCATGTATATGTTGTTGTCTAAACTGTATACCATTTTACATACGGTGTTTATTTGGAAAGATGTTTTCATTATGGAAATATTGATGAATCTGTATACTCAACTCAATAACGATATTGAAAATGCATATTGCTCTTATATTGAATCAATGTATAAATAATGGTTTGGACATTCAGTGGTGGGTGGGTCCCATTATATCCCCTCGATGCATCAGTAGGTCTCATGAGACAAATCAGTTTCGCGATAAACCCTTTGAGTTTGTCTCCAAAAATCAAATGGGTTTCTACACATAGAACTAAACCATTTTAATGGTATTATGGTTCATGTTCCAGATACATGAAACCCAATTAATAATAATTCTCTTTATTCATTATCATTTATTACTATCCATGAGTTTTTCACTATGAAAAAATCTATGGATGCAGTTTCATTCTCTATTTATTAATGGCGTGAGTTTTTCATTCATTCACCATGATATATTGATTATGTCATACTGATTATGATTAACTTATTATTGTATTCATGCTTCTAATATTTGTAACCCTTACTGAGAATTTTATCTCACCTCTTTCATTGTTTACTTTCAACAAGTGAAAAAGAGGAGATCATTTATTGGGTTCTTGTGGATGCAGTTTTTAGTTTTCGTTATGTATTGTATTTTGTAAACTTGTCCAATGTAATTTGAGTAGCATATATGTATCTAGTTTCTTAAAGAATACTAAACTAATCATTCCTTTGGGATTTTCATTCCTTCTAACCATGAAAATATCACAATTAATCAACCTGCTTCAGTATAGAGGGGTCAGGGTGTTACAGTTGGTATCAGAGGAAGTTTAGTAAAAAATTTGGAAACTAGATTTAGAAAATGTAGATTAGGGAAGAGTCCCTAATATAATCCTTTGAGGATAAAAATGCAAGAATGTCCTGATATTTGGGTAAGGAATAGATTATGTGGATCTTTCAAGAAATACATCCTGGTCTGGATATGATCAGGTGGAGACAGCTCTAGCACAGATGTATCTAGGGGTAAAACCTGAAAACACCGCTTTGAGCTAGACTTGAACGAGAACCAGTTCACAAAAATGGTCCATGCTGAACTCTTGGTTATGACACTCCTGGGGAATATGATTATGATAATTCATATTTTATTTATAAGCCTTTTTGAATGATTTAATTGTAAATTATTCCTCAAACAAACCATTTTTCTGATTATGGCATTAGCCATCCGTTGGATCATAAACTAGGATAAGTATTTTGTTAAGATTATACATTATGAATCATACCCTAATCTAGTGTGTGCCATTATTTAGAAATGGTGTCGAATGGAATAAGGGGAATCAATACTCGTGGGAAATGTAGGGATCTCCCCACTGATCAAGTCAACACATTCAATGTCGGAGCAGATCATATAATGAACATATTGGGACAAATTACTCGGGTTGTGAAAAATAACCATTCCACACCTGTGTTGGATAGTTTTCATGTAGCAGAAGCCCCCATCTTTTAGCGGGAATAATAACCTAGTGGTTGCTGAGCAATGGATCAACTCCCTTGAAAAGATATTCATGGCATTAATATGCAATGAAAATGAAAAGTTAGTGCTGGAAATATATTGTCTCAAGGGAGACACTGATCAATGGTGGTCCTTGATTCAGAATACCATGAAATAAGAAGAAATAGAAGATATGGAATGGAGTAATTTTAAGGAAATATTATTCAAAAAATATTTCCATCATGAGAAATTAACTGAAATGAAGAGGAAATTCTTTAGCTTAAGACAAATGGAAGAAGACAATGTTACAGAGTATAAGGCTACTTTCACAAGGCTGGCTAGATATGTCGTAGATTACGTATGTGAGTCGGCAGACAAGATTGACCATTTCGTTTAAGGTCCTAAGACAAGTCTTCGAAGGTCATTGTAATCTCAAACATTTTCATCATATGATGAAATTTTATCAAGTTCAATCAAAACAGATAATGGATTTTCTAGATCAAAATTTTTCAAAGTAAACCAAGATAATTAGAGGTACTCTGATAACCAAGGAAAATGAGAAGCACCAAAGAATAACAAGGGAACAAAGTTGTTCCCATTATGTAATAAGAGTGGAAAAAATCATATCGGGAAATGCTTAAAAGGCATGGGAGTCTTCTATAAGTACAGATAAAAGTGTCATAGATCTGATTAATGCAAGGGGAAGAAATAATTCAATGATATTCAATGCTAAAAGTGCAGAGATATGGGACACTATTCAAATGAGTTTCTTAAGTGCCAAGAAAAATTGACTCAGAAAAGGACAAGAGAGAAAGGGAGATCCAATGAGATTACAACTGCGGAGGTTGAAGTTCCTAATGATGTGGTGGTAGGTACTTTAATTGTTTCCTCAAACTTAACCAACACTTTATTTGATTCTGGATCATCACATTTATTTATATCTTCCTAGTTTTCCATGAAAATTAGATATGTCCAATTTGATTTAATAAAGGGGTTGTCAGTCAAAACTCCTAGAGGATGTATCATTGCAACAAAGGTATGTTGACTAGTCCCCCTCCAGACACCAAAACATGATTTATTTCCTAACCCTGTCATCATAACAATGACTGACTTTGATATAATTCTCGGTATGAATTGGTTATCAAATTATGATGTGAAGATTTATTTTAAGAAGAGGTAAGTTAAAAGTTTTGAAATTGGTGTATAATCCCTTGCCTTTAGAGAAGAAACATCACCACCTAATTCTTATATAGAACCACCCCCAGTAGCTCTACTGAATTCAATACTTGGAGAGAAAGATATACCAATATCTATGGTCAAGGAAAGAAATCTTCAAATTGAATATGTGCACATAGTGAAAGAGGACATTAATGTATTCCCAGAGGATTAACCTAGACATCCTCTAGATATGGAAGTGGATTTCTCTATTGATTTAATTCCTAATGCAAGACCTATGTCAATGAATCCCTATATAATGGACACCATGGAATTAGTGGAGCTAAAGAAACAACTAAAGGAATTGAGTGAAAAGGTATTTATTCAACCTAGTGTTTCTCCACGGGGAGCCCCTATCCACTTTGTCAAGAAAAAATATGGATCTATGAGGTTATTCATTTATTACAGGGAAATAATGCTATTACAACAAAGAATAAGTATCCTCTACCCTATATTGATGTTTTATTTGATCAACTTCATGGAGCTCAAATTTTTTTCGAAGATCGACCTTCGATCTTGATATCATTAGCTACGTGTGAATAAGGAAGATATTCCGAAGACAACATTTCAAATCAGGTATGGGCATTACGAGTTTACAGTGATTCCTTTTGGATTGACAAATTCTCCCTCTGTTTTTAGGGATTTAATTAATAGAGTTTTCAAGGAATATCTTGATAACGTTGTTGTGGTATTCATCGATGATATCCTGGTATACTCAAAAAGCTATGAAGACCATGAGAATCACTTACAAATTATTCTGAAAACTCCTAGAAGAAATAAATTATATGGGAAGTTTAGCAAGTGAAAATTTGGGCTTCAATCAGTTTCTTTTCGAAGCCATACTGTCTCTAAGGATGAAATCCTAGTTGATCCTGAAAAGACAAAGGCAATCCAAGAATGGCCCACGCCAACAAACATAACTAAGGTACGTATTTTTATTGGCTTAGAAGGTTATTATCGGTGTTTTGTTCAGAATTTTTCTTGATTGGATAAACCGCTAACCAAGCTCACACGTAAAGAAGTTATGTTTGTGTGGACAAAAGAATTTACAGAATGCTTCAAAGAATTGAAAAGAAGATTGGTCAATGCTCCAATTTTGACTCTTCCATCTGGAAGTGATGGATTTGTAACACACAGTGATGCATCAAAGAATGGACTGGGTTGCGTCCTTATGAAAAACGATAAAGTTATTACTTATGCATCAAGACAGTTGAAGGCACATGAGAAAAATTATCCAACTCATGATCTTGAGTTAGAATTCGTAATAATTACTCTAAAAATATGGATGCATTATCTCTACGGAGAGAGATGTGAGATTTATATGGACCACAAGAGTTTGAAAAAAAATTTCACACAAAAATAACTCAACATGAGGCAAAGAAGATGGCTCAAGTTACACAAAGATTACGATTGTTCAATACACTACCACCCAGGAAAGGGAAATAAGCTGGCAGATGCATTAAGCAGGAAAGATCATGGCCTTCTGACTCAAATAAGGATTGAGAGAGATCCTATATTTTTGGATCTAATAAAGATGGATATGGGAATTGTTAAGGAAGGTTAAACATCGCTCCTCTTTCAAATTATTTCTAAACCATATTTACTAGAAAAGATAAAAATATTTCAATCTGATGATGAGAATATACACAAAGAAAATTAATGCAGTTAAGGATGGGAGACTGGCTGACTTCATGTATGAAGAAGGAGTTCTGAAATCTGGGAAGAGGTTATGTGTTCCATTAGTACTTGAGATAAAAAGGGAACTATTATATGATACACATAGCTCAAATTTCCCTATACACCCAGGTAGCACCAATATTTATAGAGATCTGAAGGAATATTTTTGGTGGGATAATATGAAGCAGGAAATTGCTGACTACGTGTCAAGATGTCTAGTTTTTCAACAAGTGAAGGAAGAGAGAAAACATCCTAATGGAGTGATGAAACCTATACCTATTCCTATGTGGAAGTGGGATAACATTACAATTGATTTTGTCATCGGACTGCCGAGGACGCCTAGAAGGAATGAAGTAATATGGGTAATTGTTGATTGTCTCACAAAATCATCACATTTCCTTCCTATAAGAGAAAATATTTCCAATTGAGAACTTGGAAATAATTTAAATTAATTAAGTTGTAAGACTTCATGGTGCACCTCTATCGATTGTGTCCGATCGAGATCCCCAGTTTACATCAAAATTATAGAAAAGTCTCCAGAAGGCTTCGAATACTGAGCTTCATATGAGTACTGCTTATCACCCCCAAACTGATGGACAGTCTGAAAGGACTATTAAAACTTTAGATGACATGTTGAAGTCATGCTCCATTGACATCCAATGTATGTGGGATCAATACTTGCCTTTGGTGGAATTTTCCTACAACAATAGTTTCCATTCCAGTATTCCAATGGATCCATATAAAGCATTATATGGAAATAGATGTCAAACTCCAACTTGTTGGGATGAAGTTAATGAGAGGAAATATAGAGGACCAGAACTTATTAAAGAGACCGTGACAAAGGTGAAGAAAATACAAGCCCATATTAAAGCAGCCCAAATTAGGAAAAAGAGTTGTGCCGACAACACGAAAAAATACTTGGAATTTCAAGTGGGAGATCATGTATTTATGAAAGTATCTCCATGGAAGGGTGTCTTAAGGTTCGGTAAGAAGGGAAACTAAGCCCCAGGTACATCAGAACATTTGAAATTTTGGAAAGAATCGGAGTTGTAGCTTACCATTTAGCGATGCCGCCAAATCTCTCCAGAGTTCATGATGTGTTCCACGTGTCATTGTTGAAGAAATACATGATAGACCCAATGCATGTACTCACATATGAAGAAATAGACCTAGAACCTGATTTATCATACTATGACAAGCCTATCGAGATTCTTGACACAAGGTAGCAGGTATTGAGAAATCAGAAAACTCGTCTAGTAATGGTTATTTGGAGAAACCAAAATATAGAGGAAGCAACATGGGAACCTGAGGATGTTATGATAAATAATCACCCACATCTTTTTTGTCAGATTTCAACATAAAATTTAGAGGATGAAATTTCCAAAGGAGGGAATAATGTAGCACCCCAAAAATTTTATGGTATGTTTATCTTAAACACAATCTAGTTATAGCCAATATTTCAAGAATCTATGATCCTCTATGGAACAAAATGTGGTTAGTTAAAGGAGATATCCATAACCAATCCATAAAAATTAAATTTGTTATCTCTCTGATTTGAATTTTAAAAACCTAACATACACGATTGTGATCAAGATGATAATTAGAGTATGATAGAATTAACATAATTTTTGGTGAATAGTAATCTACCATTATGAATAGTAACCTACTCTTATGAATGTTAACTTACCCTTATGAATAGTAATATGACTCTTATGAATCGTATCCAATCCCTTGAATGTATAAATTAATTTAGGCACCTTAAAAATGAAGATGATTATTTTAAGTGTATATATTTTTTTATTAAATAATTATTTTTATTAAATATTTAATTAATAATATTTAAGAAATTATTTTTGAAAAATAGACTTCGTTTCTGGATTCTACACATTGAAAAATGGTTATGGTGAATTTTTATTTACTTTCTGAAATATTTGAATTTCTGATGAATTGTAAAATCCGATAATTCACAATAAATGATAAATAATGGATTAATTGAGTCATTGATGATGATCTGATGATTTAAGCCCAATTGATTCGGATTCACATGATACAATTATTATTCATGGTCATGGAAGACTCGGTATTCCTTGTCTTATGGAGAAATAATAAATTAATGAATTTTATATTAAGAAAATTCATCTCTCCTCCACTATAAAACCCCCCTTCACTCCCTCTTCTCTTCACTCCACTCAAGCCTTGCTCCTTGCCAATATTCTAAAAAAATCTCTCCCCAATATCCTCCCCCACATCAAAAATCTTTTAACCCCTTCAAAATACCAAAACCTCCCCCCTTAAGAGGTTCTCCAAGGAGGAAGTCTCAAGAGGTAAACTCCTCTTTCCAATTCCTTCATTTCTTTTAAGTTATTTTCCTTTTGTTTCTTTCCTCACCTCCCTTCACCCAAATATTATGATAACTCTAGTAACATACATGTACTGGAATGTTTTTATGATAATGGGATATTTCATTATCTTCTCTCCCTTCTACACCCTTTATTTGTAAGAAATGAAAGCACTGTTTGAGATGTGCTAATTTAGCACATTCAAGGACAACGATTTATCAATTTCTATTATAATCCTTAATTCTAGTCATGAAACCATTTGTGTTATGGTTGAACCAGATTATTATATATGTAATATATCCTATTTTTAGTTCTTTAATCCTTTTTTACAAATGGTATTAAGTTATAAATAAAAACATGTTCATTGTAATCAAACCTATCGATTAACCAAAAGATTTCCACTAATGTTATATATATAATAATTCGACTTCAATATTTGTAACCAAATTAAATTTAAAACCATGTAATATCCTGTATGTTCACTAATAGAATATAAATTCATTTCTATAAAACCACATCCATCTTTCATATTTATCCGAACATGAATATAAGTGAACCGATCATTTAAAACCATGTAAACAGACGAGTGCCAACAATGAAATTGAACCTTATAACCAATAAAAAAGGCATTTAATGAACTAAAAAGGGTTATAAAAAATGATTCACATATATAAGAGGTTCTGGAACTATTAATTAATAATCCTAATTTGTTTATTCAGGTCTTAAATAACAAGTCAAGAACACCTTCAAGCATAAGGTAAGGGATTGATTAACTCAGTTTTCATTTTTTGGGTTAAACATCTATTTCATTGGTTACATTGTTCAAATAATATTTTTGAATGACCTATTATTGTTTTATAATATATATCCACTTTTATTTTTTGGATTTTTATTTGTCACACATAAATATTTCATTGATTTATCATCACTCTAATGACACAATCTTTGTAAGGTATCCTCTCTCTCACTTGTGTTCAATAATCTCCCCTTTGTTGTGCCCTTTTATTTTTAATTCCTAATGATGGGGTATGTTTTCTAACCTCCCCCATATTTCCCTTGTGACATATAAATAATTTAATACCTCTTTACCTCTCATTAATCCCTCATAAGAACACTTGTTACCATGCCGAAATGTTTATAAGGGGTTTCACATCTCACTTTCATTTCTGTGAGATTTTCATTATTCACCACTTATTTCTTGTATGTGGTATATGTGTACTTCCATTTGATATATAATAACATGATTATATTTATATTCTTGTTATTAAATGATTTATTTGAGGGTTATTAAGTCATGGTCATATGACTCGACTGATTACATTGTGGTAAGAGAAGTTGTCTCAACTACTATTCTGTTGTGACTAACATTGTATTGTGCACCTAATAATACTTATGTTGTGTACCTAATATCTATTTGATATCAAATTTAATTTGAAATGATATGTATATTAAAAATCCATAATCTTATATCATGGATATGTTGTTGTCTAAACTGTATACCATTTTACATACGGTGTATATTTGGAAAGTTATTTTAATGATGTAAATATTGATGAATATGTATACTCTACTCTATACAGATATTGAAAAGGAATATTGATCTTATATTTAATCAATTTATAAATAATTCTTTGAACATTCAGTGGATGTTGGGGCCTTCTATATCCCTTCAATGCATCAGTAGGTCTTATGAGACAAATCAGTTTGGCGACAAACCCTTCGAGTTTGTTTCCAAAAATCAGATGGGTATCTACCCAAGGAACTAAACTGTTTTTACGGTATTATTGTTCATGTGACAGATAAATGATTTCCAATTAATAATAATCATCTTTATTAATTATCAGTTATTACTATCCATGATGTTTTCACTATGAAAAAATCTATGGATGCAGTTTCATTCTCAGTTTATTAATGGCGTGATTATTTCATTTATTCACCATGCCATATTGATTATGTCAGATTTATTATGATTCACTTATTATTTTATTCATGGTTCCACTATTTTTAAACCCTACTAAGAATTTGATCTCACCCCTTTCATTTTTTACTTTCAATAGGTAACAAATAAGAGATCATTTATTGATTTCTTGTGGATGCAGTTTTTTGTTTTCATTATGTATTGTATTTTGTAAACTCTTCCAATGTAATTTGAGTAACATATATGTATCTAGTTTCTTAAAGACTACTAAACTAATCGTTCCTTTGGTATTTTAATTCCTTCTTTCCATGCCAATATCACAAGTAATTCACCGGCTCCAGTTTAGAGGGGTCGGGGTGTTACATGTGAACTCGATCTCCGGCTAAGTGAATCTGCCACTACGTTCCCCATCCTAGGAGTATTGAATATCTCAAAGTCATAGTACTAGATGAAATATATACAATGTCGTTGTCTCATATTAAGATATTTCTGTGTGAAGATATATCTGAGACTCTTGTGGTATGAGTAAACAAAGAACTTCTCTCCTATTAAGTAGTGTCACAACAACTTCAGTGCGAATACTACTGCTGCCAACTCCAAGTCGTGAGTCGCATAATTTTTCTCATGAGGCCTCATATCTCATGAGCCATAAGCAATCACTACATCACCCTATACAAGGGCGCAACCGAGTCTCGTCCTTTATGCATAATAGTAAACCACGTATTTAGTTCCCTCCTCTGACAACCTCAGGATGGGAGCATTGGTCAAGCTCTGCCTCAGCTATTAAAAGCTCTACTGGCATGTCTCTAACTATAGAAAGGGTTTCCCATTCTTTTTCAAGACAGTCATAGGTTCTTCTAATCTGGAGAAATTGGGTACGAACCTCTGATAGTAGCCTGCTAATCCAAGGAAACTCTGCATCTCCGTAACATTCCTAGGTGGCTCCCAAGCTAGTATTGCCTCGATCATTATTGGATCCACAACAACTCCAGCCTCTGAGATGACATGTCCCAAGTAGTGGACCTTCTGTATCCATAACTCACACTTCTAGAGCTTCCCATTAATTTTTTTCCCAGAGTGTGTCTAGAACTATCCTCAGGTGTACATCATGCTCTTCCTCGGACATTGAGTACACCAAAATGTCATCGATGAAAACCACCACAAAGCGAATGAGGTATGGCTGAAATATCCTATTCATGAGCCCCATGAACATTTCTGGAGCATTGGTCATGCCAAAAAGCATAACCAAGAACTCGTAATGTCCATACCAACATCTGAAGGTCGTCCTTGGGATGTCCTCATCCCGCACATGAACTTGGTGATATCCTGATCTAGGGTCTATCATTGAGAACCACTTCACTCCTTTTAACTAATCAAACATATCATCAATCCTCATCAGAGGATACGTGTTCTTCATGGTCACCTGGTTTAGGTGCCAAAAGTCTACGCATAGCCTCAAAATTCCCCCTTCATTCTTGGAAAACAGCACTGGGGATGCCCATGGAGAAACACTGGGCCTTACGAATCCCTACCTCTGTAAGTCCTCCAACTGTACCCTAAACTACCATAGCTCCATAGGGGCCATCTGATATGATGTTGTAGATATCGGTGTTGTTAATTGGTACAATTCAATGCGAATGTCTACTTCTCTATGAGGAGGTAGTCCTAGGACATCTTCTGGAAGGATGTCCTCAAAATCATCCACCACCGCTGGGAACAGTGGACTCGCCTCATCCACCGTGTCGAAGGTCAGGCAAGCCAGCTGATATGTATTCGGCAACACCCTTCTGAGTGCATTTCCATCTCAAGATTATCTATTTTTCTTCTCACCAACATAGGAAAATTGAACTCCATATATTCTCATACATCGCACTGTATGTCTTAAGCAGTCAATCTATGCTCGAACTACTGATAGCCAATCCATGACTAGAATGACAGTGTAGGGATTCAACGCTGCTACTAGAAGACCCCACATGAAACTATCTCCTCCAAGAGTAAGATCATAATTTTAGCACCAGTGTGTGACCATTGAATATCCTCTTTTAAGAGTATACAAACTCAATGGTTGAGCTAAAAGCTTACTCAGAATCCCAGTGTCCCAAACTAAGTCTGCGTCAAGGAAAGAATGGATAGAACCTATGTAGATAATCACTACTGCTAAAGTAAAGAAGATATAGATCATACCTCGTATCATATTAAGGGCTTCATGATCGTGAGCCTCTACTGCTGATATCTGGGAATATCCCCATCCACCTATTCCCTGAGCTCATGGTGGACTGCCTGGGGGTGGTGGTGGTAGCGCCTGGTGACCCCGACCACCTCCTGATGCACGTCCTGGTCCCCTACCTCATCCTACACAGGGCTGACTCTCATGCTCCTGGCGCTACCTTGGTGGACACTCCACCGTCTTCTGATCATCTTCATGGGGATTTGGATAGTCACGAGCTCTATGACCCTTTCCTCTACAGGAAAAACAGATCATGCCTCACTGGTGGCTCCCTCGGACTCTCAAGCCTCGCACCTTTAACCCTGCTTCCATGAGTATCCCTATGGATGGTTTATCCCGCTTGGGATTTTGTGTCACCAGCCTAATGCAAGCTATATATGACTCTTCTACCTATAATCTAGTAGGGGCTCTCACTGTCGGTGTCTGGTCATCAAGGAATCTCTCCATCAGCAAAGCTCACTCTAGCACCCCAGCCTGCATCGGGATGCTGAGAGAAACATTTGCAGCTCTAATCTCTCATCTGAGCCCCAAATAAAAGGTCTAGACCCTAAATTATGGGTCTCATTCCATGACGGTGGAGTATCGGGAGAGGTTAGTAAATCTCACTGAGTATTGAGCCACAGTCGGGCTGCCCTGCTATAGATGCAGCATCTCATGAATACATACAGAGCATAGTGTCGTTGGCACAAACTCCACCCTAAAAAGGCTCTCAAATTCCGTCCAGGTGAGGGTCGTCTCCTCATGAACCTAGAGTGTATAGATCCACCATCATCCTATAGAGACCTGAAGATGGCTAGCGTCCATGATCTCTATTTGCTTAGTTGGTTTCTCTACTAAGCGAAAGACCCACGAAACTGCCTCAAGCCAGTCCTCTACTACTTGGGGGTCCATCTCACCTCGAATCCTCGGAGAACTCTGTCTCTGAAACTCATGCAACGTGCTCAACCGGAATGCATGATCCACTAGTTTCATCTGCTGCTCAATGGGTGGTGGTGCTACTGGTACACCACATGAAGGTTGCATCACTATGAGTAGTCCCTATACCAACGCCTCGTCACTCGGTGGGCCACTGTCACGATCCCAAACCGGAATCTTGGATGGATGTCTTCGTGGAGGAATAATTTAAGAAATATATATTTCATAGTCAATAAGTTATACTTGGTGATATGACTTAAGAAATATCAATAAAACTTTTCAAAACACTTGAAATCGGTGTTTTCATGTACTGAGTTGGAAAAATGAATACAGGGTCTTGGTGTATGGATACGTCGATTGCTGCACCAACACTAGACTCCCTATACTAAAAAACGAACTCAAGACACTTTACACCATTTCCTCATTAAAATTAGACTCATATTTCTTCCGATACAACCGATCACCCTTTGATACCACATTGTCATGGCCAGTCCCACGAGGCCCAGATGTGACTACTCCAAACCGGCCTTCCATAGGCCAGGGTTTGGTGACTAAAACCTAAATGATTTTCTTGAATAGGGAAGGCATTGCCTTAGGGATCTATACACACTCAAAAAGGGAAAAAGAAGTAAACAACCAACTAATGTAAGTTATAACCACAAGAGTAATGTACAACCACAAGTACAACTACAAACTGATAATAGTGGTCCATAATTCTAGCCCTAGAAACTGAAAAGAAAGTAAACATATTTCGCATATGCCCTAGAGCTCTACCTGGAAGGTATTAGCTATAAGTCTAAAGTCTAATAAGAGGATCTCAACTTCTTTCATCACACCAAGCTCCACCAAGTCCTGATCCTCCAAAGTCTGCCTTGGAGCGTTAGTAGGATGCACCAGACACACATGTGTGGGTAGAGATCGTGTAGGGGTGAGTATAAAAATACCCAGTAGGGGACCCCAGGACCCCTGAAGGTCTCTCAATAATTCACAAAGGAAAACATTACAAGAAATACCACAAAGGTCGTATCAAAAGCAAGATTTAAATCATGAAGTACAAAGAAAAAGATAGATCTCACTCTAATGGTATAACTTCAAGGTTAGTAGGATAGGGATGACTAGTCATAAATCTAGATCATCCTATCCATATTAACTCTACTTTTGACTCGTATAGTTCACTATATGTTGACCCATATTGGTCTCTAGATGTTGAACCATTTTGGTCGCTGGTGATGACCTGTATTGGTCACTAGTTTTGACCTGTATTGGTCGCTGGTATAGAGGTATGAATGATTAGTTGTACAGCTAGATCATCCCACTCTGGAGTTCATGATGCTGACCCGTATTGGTTGCTCTTCTTCTTCATGTCACAGCCAGCCACTGGATTCCCACACGAAGCAGGCATGATCTTCAGAAGACTCTTCCCCTCAATCCATCATTCAAATTTGAACCGATAATAAGTCCCACAAAAATCATACCCAAGGTACGTCCCTTTCATACAGGTCTCAACATGACAGATAGTGCATTGATCAGACGCCCGGTCTGTGAGATATGGGCACTTTTGTAAAAAGTGCCTGGTTGGATTCAAGTCTGATTCAACCCAGGTTGCACGTCAAACTCCAGAAAAACTCACTTAGTGTATCTCTAAAGGACTTACTTGTTACAAGGGGCATTATTATATAGACGGCACATCGATCAGATGCCCGGTGTGTTAGTTACACCACTTTCTGTGAAATGGGGGTGATCACACCTTGGTCGGACCCAGCTCGGTTAGAACCACCGGAATATTCCAAAGATACAGCTTCCCAAAAGGGGTCCCAATGCCACTAATGGCATGTCAAATGGACATATGGTTCGTCAATTATGGGCATTCCTTTATTTAGGGGCTAGTTGGGTCTGGGCCCAGCCCGACTCGGTCAAGCCGGCCCGACGCAACGGGTCCCAGGGTCTACCTCACCCCACTAGAGTCTGGTCCGTTAATGGTTTTCCTAGTTCATTGGGTCTGGACCATTGCGGACGACCCATCTATTTCGCGGGCTCATGCAGCAGTTGGCCCGACCCACCCGTGATGGTCGGCTAGGCTGCAGGCCATCCCGGACTGTTGGGTGGGTCCAGCCATGTCCGCCTGAAGGAGGACCACTGGCTTCAGCTGGCCCCAAGAGTGCAGGGTTATTTCGTCCGAATGGTGGGGCGCTGCCCCACTCCGTTCAATGGTTATCTTGGGGGGGGGGGGGGGGGTCGGTCTCTAGCAGACGCAATGCGGCACGGGGCCGTACCGCCCCCTCCTGCTGTGGACCGCTGGTCGCGGCTTCTACCATCGGCGGCGCATATAGGCACCGCCCTTAATTTGCATGGTCTTCTTGGGACAACCACCTCTGTCCACAACGGCACGCGACGGCACGCCACCTTCCCATCACCTGTGACCGGTTTCCGCGGGCGTCCTCTGGACACCACCGACATGGCGCACCATTAGTTTTTTATGCGGGCCACCAGACATGCTCTGATGGTCCGTTCTTGGTGTCGTCTGCACCTGTGAGTCTCCGGGGTTGCTTCCCTCACAGCGTGACCCTCTGGATCGTGATCCCATAAAAATTGAGGAAATTCATCCCCAAATGATGCAACATGAATGAAGTGGGGGAGGGTCTGGGCCTTGTTCGTTCGGCCTGTGCCCTCTACATTAACATGATAACAAGCAGGAGAATATTTATCTAACAATAAAGATTAAATAAACTCATTTCAATAATTTTATAGCAAAACCAAACATAAAACCCATACATTGAAATCCATTAGAGGTGTCGCGGTTGCGGCGAGAGGAGAGTCCACGTTGGATGGAGTCGTTGATGTTCGTCTATCCCAGATCGTTGCCACCTGAGCTTTCATCCTCAATTGGGGGATGTTGCCACAGAACTCTATGAGAGTTTCCTCGCTTGACGAAGCCACACCAAAACCCCACCCCGAGCACCATTTAAATATGAGGGGGAAAGGTGAATAACATGTTGAAGAAATAATGAGGTTCATTAGATAAATTAATGAACTTATTTTAATACACAATAGTGGAGTTATGAAGTTGATGAGTCAAGACATTAAATGGCTTGAAAAGTCCCTAGTCCCACCACATCCACTCATCTATTTTAGAAAAAAAAAATATAACAATTACATGTTATTTTATTATTATTTAAAAAATAAAAACCTATCTTTTTATCTTGACTAACTAAGATGGAAGTGAAGCTTCTATTAAGCGAATCTTAGAATTGTGGATTCAATGGTTCTCTCGAATTTCAATTCCGAGAAGTGGTTTAAAAGATATAAAACATTGCCCGCACGTTTACTGAACATACTAAAAAAATTACGAAATTCATTTCGGGCACACCGGGCCTTGGATTCACGTGCCATCAATTTTCTCAAACTCATAATAATCCCAAGTAATTAAAAAAATTACATCAAATTTTCTGGGTCTTTACACATTAAGTAAGGGATACCTCTCAATAATGTTTTCCTTTTATATTTACAAGAACCTCACTCCTCCTTCACTAAAAAAGGGCACTCACCCTCCTCACTTATTCACACCTCTAAAGCACTTTTACTCAAAAAGGATACCCAGATCTCCTAAAAACATTCCTCAATTCATCTTATAATCTTACCTTTGGACAGAAATCCAACCAAGGAATCCCTTTGGTGAAAACCAAGAAGAGGTAACATCCTTCTGCAAGCTCTTTTGTTTTATTTTAATTCTCCACCCACTCAACTCTTTTTATTATATGATTATATAATAACCTCATTATCCTAAATTTTATGAAATTTTTTTATTAAAATTATTCTAACTACACCTACACACACTTCCATAAAATGGGTAACAAATCTATCATTCATGTGTACGGAAGACTGTCACCTCACACAACGTTGTCATTAATTTTTCCTTTACCACTTATCATGGTTGGGTGTTATGATGGACATAATTTTTTTAGATGTTATATATGATATTTATGATTTATTTATTATTATATAATTATTATATAACACATACCTTCATGATTTCCTTTTTTTAAATACGACAACTTTGTTTGTGGATGTTGGACTACCGACTCCTCAAAGCAATGTGATTCGGTCAAAATTTACATATAATGTATTAAGAATGTGTTTAGTGAACATATACAATATATCTGAAATAAAAATTCTTGGGTAATTATATATATAAATATACATATATGTAATTTAATTTTTTCTTTCAAAAAGATACTAAAATGGAAACAACGTTCATGTGTACGTACGGCATATCGTCTTCATTAATGGTGTATTTCATTTTCTTTATCTACCATTTATAGATTATTATAATCATTTATATACTAATTATTTATGATATTTATATCATGTTTTAAATTCTATAAATAAGTAAATAATGATCTATTAAATAGCATCAATAATAATAATTCAAAACATATACAAAAAACAAAGGGGATATCACCCAAATTGTAACATTAACATGGAATTGTTAATAAATGGGTAAAGTAAAGTCATAATCAAATCATATGTGATGTTATATATAATAATATATTTATATGGTATATGTATAATAAAATTATATTTATTATACAGTAGGTTTTATTGAGTATGAAAAGAGTCAAGACATAAGGTAAGGGGATTTCACGTCTCACTTTTATTTCTGCTAGACTTATGACTTATTCACAACTCCTTTATTTTGTGTTGAATATATACTGATCGTGAATTTAATCTATGAAAATTATCCTAAATTTTATTGGTATTTATATATCCATTTTTTATATCTATTTTATGGGGTTTCTGGTTCAAAAGTTACCAAATCGGTAAAGTAATTTTGTCTTAATTTTTCTTCTTTGAGACACATGCCATGTTAAGAACCAGTATTATTCTATGAGGTGTATACACTACCATTTTTACATGTTATATCATAAATATCCTATTTTTCATGATATTTTAAGATTTATTTAATTTCATTTTCTTACATGGTATGTATGATTCAAAGTTTCCAAGTGGTAAGAGTTTATTTCAACAATATCATCTTTTATCATGATTATTTATGATTATGCCTTCACTAATGAAATATTAAGATTTATATTTCAAGAAGACACATGACTTTTCTTCTAAAATGGTTAGTCATTATATATTCATGTATTAGTTCTATTTTTTCACTCTTTGGTACTTAACACAATTAAGAAAAAAAATTAAGAATTTTTTTTCAAGATTCCTTTATAAATATTTAAGGATAATGTTTTCAATGTTCATTTATACATTTTCAAGGAAAGGGTTTTCAAAATGTTTTATAGATTCCTTTATAAAATTTCAAGGTTATTTTTATAGAAAATAGTTTTCAAAATGTTTTGTGTTTTAAAAATTAATTTTTTTCAAATAATAAAGATGTTTTCCTCAAGAAATATTTTAAAGGATATTTCTAAATTATTTTCCATAGAAGATGAAATCTATCAGTTCTAATCATGCCTTTCTTAGGGAATGATCCAAATATTCTATTCATATTCTTACTCTGAATGTTTTATGTTTTTATTACATGGTTTTTATGAAACTTTTTTCTCTTACATGGGTTATATGCTTATGAGACTCACTTATTTTTTTGGGTTATTCTTTGAGTAAGTTATTATGAAACATGTCTCTTTTTCATAGGTTATGATACGATTACATGTTTGTGATACCCATTTCATTTCATGGGTTATGATGTGATGAATTTTTAAGATCTATTGGAACACATATGTATGATTTCATTATGATATTGATGTGACCTATATCTCCCTCCAATGCATTGGGTAAATATTTATATCTCATGAGATAGACATGAATAGAATGGAGAGTGAAATCAGTTCAGTAAAGGACTTTTTCCTCTAATATGGTCGTGGTAAAGAACTATGACACCAAGAGGGCCTTGGAAATAAGCCTTGACTACTGTGGAAATAATTTTATATGATTATTTTTCTACAAATATTCCATGTGTTATTTCTATGTTATGATTTTATGTCTTATGATCTTGATTCCCTTATGATTCATTTCTTATGATCTGCCAATATTTATTCCATGATTCGTGTTTATGATCTTTGATAAGTAGGGTATGATCTTATAATGTTATGATAATGTTATCATACCCTTATACACATGTTTATTCTTACATATCTCCCTTGTTTACTCTTAGTTATCATCTGATCTCACCCCTTTTTATGTTTCCTTTCCCTGGGTTATGAAGATATATATTATTTATGATGTTTCTAATATGGTTTCTAGTCTTGTAGATCCTAGTGGGAGATATTGTAGCTCACTTATGTACCATGGTTTATGTTTCCATATTTCCAAAGGAACTAAACTAATATGGTCTTTGGGAATCTATTTGTGTAATGTATTAAGTATTGTGAAAAAATGATGTAATTTATATTCACGTTAAGTGAGTGTTTTTATAACAGTACTAGATAATATGGATTCATGTCTCACTATCATCCAAAATCCACCTCAATTGTCCAACAATTGGACATAAAATTCCCACAACCCTGCTAACTTAGATTTGTACCTCTACAGCCCACTCTCCATCCATTACCTTACGTAATGAATGGATGTTGATGTCTATGTCATGCCCAAGTGTTAACATAAAACCTCAACCACTTCCTATTCTCATCCCATTTAAACATCACCTTTAAAACCCATGTAAATTATAACTATAAGGAGGTCCATTCCCTAAAATTTCTAGTGGTTTACTCCCCATAATGTGTCTTACCTTGTACGAATCCTCAAGGGAAACCAAAATATGATTCAATGTCATGCATTTTTCACTCATCATAATCCATACCTATCCATTATCAACCTATGAAACTATGTCTCCTTGACAATACATTTCAAGTCCCACACTCAGGTTCACCATCCCATGACACTTGATTTAACTCTAAAGTCAAATATCACAATAGAGGAACATTTCCCTCTATTATCAACCCTTGAAAAACCAAAACCAAAAGTAATTCATTAATTTCATCGATCATAAACTCAAACATGGATACTCATCAATCACAACCCAAATGACACCATGCATACTCAATTAAAACTACCTTGATCACATCCAAAATCAATTTGTGTACACTCCGGTATAACTTAGTTATGCGAACTGACACATGCTCTCTTGAGGTGAACATACCATCATACCTAAGCGCATGCACCTAAACAACCAACTTTTTTACTTAGTATATTAATCTCATCTATTCATAAGCAGTCGCAATGATCTCATCCATTATGTTTGAAATCCATCATGTTCCAAGGCTAAATGAACAATCACCCATCTTCTCATCATCATCTAAAAAATAAAAATCATTTACCCACACTCTAACATTGTGCCACTCAGAAATGCATCCTAAATAAATAGGGCCATGCATTGAATTAATCTTATCCTATAATTCCTACTTCGATACCAATATCACCCGCTTTATTTCACATTCAATATCCCCTAAGGCATCACCATGCTCATACCACATACCCAGGAGAACCTCACATGCACTGATCTCAACCCGAAGAAAATAACAATAAATCCATATTTAAAGGCACTGACAATTTCTTTATAACCCATATCATGGGTTACCATTGTATATAACAACTGATATCATCCATAATACTTAACTCACCAATGTTCTGAGACATATCTCAATTCCACTAACCTATCCTGCCAAACCCATAGGTCATATATCACAGGTAACACCTATATGTTCCGGCCAAAATCATCATAAGGAGACTAACTGGAGAAACTAATTACTCTAGGGTCTCGTGTATTTATATTTTATATCATGTGACAACTCACTTCATACCAAGGAACTGATTCTTATCATCTATCCACATATGGGACTTCCCCTATAGAATCTTTAATCTTTAGTTGATCCTCACCAAGCCTCCATATATGGGAGTCATCCCATCAAGGATCACATTCTCATTTATTATCATGTAAATATGTAATGACATCACCCTACCATGATATTTGGTCATAGGGTTTTTTTTAATTTTAATGAGACTACCAAGATATATATGAAAACACTATATAGCATGTTTCTAACACTTTTAAAAAATCAAACTCATTTCCTTCTTAGAACCAGTATTATAATCACCCTCAAGGATTTGGTCATAAAGGCATCAAATGCATGTATCGAACTACTAGGGTATCTATGAATATAATACCTTAAAGTATTCCATAGTCCTTATCATGAAGAATCTCTTTATAGATCCACATGATCCTTCATAAGAATAAAATATATCATAATTCATTTATGTAGAATTACACCACCAAGTTATACGGGAAAACTCCATACATGTTGTTAGTGAAACATTAAATAATTGAACCCATTTCCTTTTCATAACTAGTATTATAATCATTCTCAAGGGGTAGATCATAAAGTAATCAAATGCATGTGCTGACCTACTAGGGTCTCTATACATCATGTACAGTGAGGGAATGCATATTCATTGTCACTGAGCATCTTTACATTGATCCACATGATATTTCATCATAATATAATTTTCTTTGGTAAATCTTAGAAGAATTATACCACAAAGTTATATAAAAAAATACATATATGTTTCTAATGTAACTTTAAAAAGATGAACCCTATCATTAGGGATATCAATCACACACAAGAACATAAACATCATGTGAATCATACATGCCAAAAATAATTCATGTTCACTATCCTCTTTCCTTCAGGTCAAGATACAAAACCATAATAAACCATAAATGTAACGCCCTGACCCCAGCTACCCAGAGTCGGTGCATTACTTCGTAACATTGGCATGATCACAAAAGATCAAGTCTCGAAAGACCGATTAGTTTAGTAGTCTTGGAAACACTAGATACATTCATAATTCTTTCATTACATCAAAAAGTAAACAAACTACAATAACATGGTCTTAATAGTCCACACTCAGATCCTCACTGACTATTCTTACAAGTCATTCATAATACACTTCTTCACATCCTGGAAAATATTAAAACATTGAAAGGGGTGAGCTCAGATGCTCAGTAAGGATAACAATATTGCGGAAGTTTTTATAAGAAAACATAAGCATTTAAGGCAATGTGTAACTAAAACAAAAGCCTTATTGAACTTGAACTTCATCATAATATGGAAAAAGTAAAATAAAATAATGCCATTAATTACTCTCATGGATATTCTACTAGACGAATAATCACATGAAATATCAATAACCACTTTCATAATGAGGGAATGTATAATGCCAGACATTCTGAAACACTTTGTCAAGGCCTCGGCCAAGACGTCTAAAATGATTAAGGCCTCGGCCAAAACCATAAATCAAATTGGGAAAGGGCCTCGGCCAATTCCACATCTAGTTGTCTCATGAGAACTACCGATGCATCGAGGAGCTATAGCGGGCTCCACCCGTCACATATTAAGTCCAATACATTCCTCATATGAATAGGTTTAAACATAACATAAATATTCGTATTAAAACTAGCATACGAAATGTCAACAATTTCTCCATAAACTATGGATCGTATAAAAATAACACATCCATAGTCAAATATTTCACAAAATGTTCAATGGAAGTTTTGTATCATAAATCAATTTCAATTAAACTTAAAACCCATCAAAGGATGTTGACTTAGATGAAATCAAAGATATTTGAGAGAAATATCTCTCCTTTTTGAAATCATTTAAAAGTCCCATAATTATAAAATAATACACTTACTTTGAAAATATTCTTATAAGCTTGTTAGGGAAGCTTCGACGATGTTATAATGGCGGAAAATAGCCGCACCCGCCGTATAAGTTAAAAAAACATTCTTACCTTAAATTTGTCAAAAAGGTCAAAAAGTACATTGTTTGGAAAACGACGGTAAGATTCCTTTAAAAAACATATAAGGGTATAAATGAATTTAACCCATTTTCCATTTAATATTAAAAATGTTTTGAAAGACATTTTTAAGAAACATGGATGTGGATGATAACGAGGTCCCAGTAGATAATTATGTATAAACAACCTTGGATAATGAAGAGGTTGTGAAGTAAACCCTTACCTTGTACTTTTCCTTGGTTGGGGTAGGTTAACCTCCTGTATAATGGTGAAATAATTGTTATTAAATTATACAATAATAATATACATTCATATGATATCATATATGATCTTTTAACATTGCTTTGTTAACAATATCTTAGATTTATCGTTGTTTCGGGTGTTAACTTACTCATTTTCTTTTATATGTTTTGTTACGTAAGTCGTGTTTTTCATGGATAGGTTGTATCTTATTCATATCCAGAATGATATCATGTCCTTAAACATTATTTTTAAATCATAAAATGAATATTATACTTGAATGGATACGACGGAGAATGAATCTCATTGCGTTCGTGGATACGGTAGTCCGTACGTACGCACGAGCGACAATATCATTATTTTGATATTAAAATAATATATAATTGGATATTATATCATATATGCAGAATCATTATCATGTTATATTTATTATTTGCATGAATTACATATCATTATTATACCCATATAAATAATAATATATTGAATAACAATTACACCACGACGTGGAGACGGTAAGCCGTACGTACGAACGTATGGTGACATGTCATTCAAATGATGGGTAGAATACTGAATATGGTTGTTCCATATTTATAATAACATCACAGTATATAGAAGATACTGGAGTTATAATTTTATAATTGAAATAATAAACAAAGAGGGAGTGGAAGAAGAAAGAAACTTGAAAGAGGGTGATGAAAATGTTACCTCTTCTTCGGGTTCTTCCTTTTGATTTGATCAAAAGGACTCCTTAGGATGGCTTTCTGACTAAAGTAAAGCTTCTAGGATGAAGGGAGAGAAGTTGGGAGAGTATTTGGGCAGAGGTTGGCCGAACCAAAAGGCTTGGAAGTGTGAATAAGGTGGTAGAGGTGGGGGCATTTTATAAGAGGAGAGGAGGGGCTCTTTTGGAAAGATTGAAATGTTACATTATTATACAATTCTTTTCGGATTATAAAGGTCCCACACTTATATAATTTGTGGCTAAGGTGATAAGGGTTCGAAATATCCTCATCCAATAGGCTTTGGACAAGTGTAAGCCTTGGATTTTTCATTATCTTCTCATTTTATTTAAATCGTTAAATAATGAGGTCATCGCTGCATCATAATGATGTCATAAATAATTTAATTTATTTAATGTCTAAAAATTATAAAAAAAATACTATGATGTAGGAAATATTTTTATCTTTCTAATTAATATTTATAGTCAATATTTGGATCTGTGTATCCCCACTTAAAAACTGTTTTAGTAAAACAACTCATGTTTGTGTCAATTTAATTTTAACATTAAATAATTATATATTAATGTCATTTTCCAACTAAAGTGGCTCCATGGGGTCCCCAAGTTGACCCATGGGTTGTCTTGGTCGGCCATGACTCATCCAATAGGATTAGGACAAGTGTCAAGCTCATCTCATATTATTAAAACATTATTTTTACCTTAAACTACACTAATCACCTCTAATCGCGATTAAGAACTTAAAAGTTACTATTCACCAAAAAATTATTTTAATCTCATTGAACCACATTTTACTTCTTAATGACAACCATGTATGTCGGATTTTTGAAAATCAAATCATATAAGTGGTAATATTTCATTTTAACGAAAAATCAGTTTTTAACAACCACTTAGTGGTTTCATTATTCATCAAAAATTGAAGTTTTTCAGAATATGGCCAAAATTTCACCCTAAGCTATAATTGATATTCCAAATTCAAAAATGATTTTTATTTTACAAAATTCCAAACATATAAGTTGTATTAATTAATTTTATAATTAATTCCCGCTGTTACAACAAATAGCGTGTTTTTAAGAAACAATTTATATCAAAAGATTGGCAATTGTTTATGTCCAATTTCAATGTTAAATTAATTCTAATGACCACCATTGGATAAAATGGTAAAAATATATTCTAATTATACTTTAAAACCACTAAATATTATAATTTATCACTATAAATTATTTTGATTAAAAAAGTTGTTTTTAAGTATTTTTCACTATTCATAAAAATTTAGAAGTTCTCAGAAAAATACCAAAAATTCAACATAGGCTAATTTCAATATTCCGAATCCAAAAATGAAGTCCATTTTGATAAATAAAATTTATAAAATTTCAAAAAGTAGGTATTAATATTAACAACGGCTAGTTTAATTAGTTATGGTGTGTGTTAGAGCTCGAGGTTGCGTACAACACACGCTATTGCATTATTCGAAGGGAAACGTACAATGGAAGCTTGGGGTGTTACATTCTCCCCTCCTTCAAATAATTGCGTCCTCGCAATTTCTAGGGTATTACTGCATAAAAAGACTCGGGTGGTTTTTCATCATAAATTCCTCAGGTTCCCACGTTGCCTCTTCCATTTTATGATTTCTCCACAAAACCTTCACCAGACGAGTCGTCCGGTTTCTCAGCACCTGCTCCCTCACATCAAGAATCCTGACGGGCTCTTCACAATAGGAAATATTGGGTTCCAGTTCTAATTCCTCATAGGTGAGTACATGCATTGGGTCAGGCATGTATTTCCTCAACAGAGATACGTGGAACACATCGTGAACTTTGGAGAGACTTGGCGACATTGCCAATCGGTAAGCTACATCCCCAATTCGTTCTAGAATTTCGAAAGGTCCGATGTACCTGGGACTCAATTTACCTTTCTTACCAAAACATATGACTCCCTTCCATGGAGATACCTTCAGGAAAACATGATCACCGACTTGAAATTCCAAATCCTTCCTTCGATTATCGGTATAGCTCTTCTGCCTACTTTGAGCTTCTTTGATGTGATTTTGGATTACTTTCACCTTTTCCACCGTTTCCTCCACCAGTTCTGGGCCTACAAGTTTTCTTTCACCAACGTCATCCCAACAGGTTGGTGTACGACATCTCTTTCCGTATAACGCTTCATATGGTGCCATCTGAATACTCGAATGGAAGCTATTGTTATAGGAAAATTCTACCAGTGGTAAGTATTGATCCCACATACCCTGAAAGTCAAGAGAGCATGATCTCAACATGTATTCTAAGGTTTGAATAGTCCGTTCTGATTGTCCATCTGTTTGAGGGTGATAGGCAGTGCTCAAACGAAGTTCAGTATCCAAGGCCTTTTGAAGACTTTTCCAGAATCTTGAAGTAAAACAAGGATCACGATCAGAAACAATCAATAGGGGTACTCCATGAAGTCTTACAACTTCATTGATATATAGTCTTGCTAGACGTTCAAGTGGTAGATCCTCTCGTATAGCCAGAAAATGTGCTGACTTAGTAAGTCGATCAATAATGACCCATATTGCATCATTCATTCTAGGAGTCTTTGGTAGTCCCATGACAAAGTCCATCATAATATTATCCCATTTCCACTCAGGTATGGGAAGAGGTTGCAATACTCCACCAGGATGTTGCCTTATAGCTTTCACTTGTTGACAAACCATACACCTCGACACAAAATCAGCAATCTCCCTCTTAATATTTTCCCACCAAAAATGTTCCTTCAAATCTCTATACATTTTGGTGCTCCCAGGGTGTATAGAGAAGTTGGAACTATGAGCATCATCCAGCAATTCCCTTTTTAGATCAGGTATATCGGGAACACAAAGTCTCTTCCCGAATTTCGAAATTCCATCCTTATACACAAAGTCCCTCAATCTTCCATCATTCACACCTTTAATCTTCTTCTGAAAATTTTTCATCATTGGTCTGAGAACTCTTAATCCTTTCTAGTAATGATGGTTTGGCAACCATTTGAAAAAGCATTGATGTTTCACCTTCCCTAGTTATTCCCATGTCCATATTCACTAGATCCAAGAAAATTGGATCCCTTTCAATTCTCATCACATTCAAAACTCCATGGTCTTTTCTACTCAAAGCATATGCCACCTTGTTTGCCTTCCCCGGGTGGTAATGTATCGTGCAATCATAATCCTTGAGTAGTTCAAGCCATCGCCTTTGCCTCATGTTGAGTTCTTTTTGTGTGAAAATATACTTCAAACTCTTGTGATCAGTATAAATCTCACATTTTTCACCATAGAGGTAATGTCTCCATATCTTTAAAGCAAAGATCACAGCTGCTAACTCAAGATCATGAGTAGGATAGTTTTGCTCATGAATTTTTAGCTGTCGTGATGCATAGGCAATGATCTTATCATTCTGCATAAGGACACAACCGAGTCCTTTCTTCGATGCATCACTATAAATAACAAACCCATCATTCCCCGATGATAGAGTCAATACAGGGGCATTGACTAATCTTCTCTTTAGTTCTTCAAAACATTATTCACACTCTTTTGTCCAGACAAATTTAATCCCTTTACGTGTAATCTTTGTCAATGGGTTAGCCAATCTGGAAAAATTCTAGACGAAACGTCGATAATAACCTGCTAAACCAATAAAACTGCGTACCTCAGTTATACTTGTCGGTGCTGGCCATTCTTGGATTGCCTTGGTTTTAGAAGGATCAACAGAAATTCCATCCTTAGAGACAATATGGACAAGAAAAGAAATCTCATGAAGCCAGAATTCACACTTGCTAAATTTCCTATATAATTCATGTCTTCTAAGAGTCTTCAGGATAATGCGTAAGTGATTTTCATGATCTTCGTGGCTTTTGGAGTATACCAAGATATCATCAATAAATACCACTAAAAAGTCATCAAGATATTCCTTGAAAACTCTATTCATTAGATCCATGAAAACAGAGGGTGCATTAGTCAATCCAAAGGCATTACTGTAAACTCGTAATGCCCGTACCTTGTTCGAAATGCTGTCTTTGGAACGTCTTCCTTATTCACACACAACTGATGGTATCCAGACCGAAGGTCAATCTTTGAAAAGTATTGAGCTCCATGCAGTTGGTCAAACAAATCATCAATGAGAGGTAGGGGATACTTGTTCTTTATTGTTATAGCATTGATCTCCCTATATTCAATGCACAACCTCATAGATCCATCTTTCTTCTTAACAAAAAGAACAGGGGCTCCCCAAGGAGAAACACTAGGGAGAATAAATCCCTTATTACTCAATTCCTCTAGTTGTTTCTTTAGTTCAACTAATTCCACAGTGGCCATTCTATAAGGGGTCTTCGATATGGTCCTTGATCCAGGAATTAAATCAATGGAAAACTCAAATTCTCGTTCTGGAGGATGTCCAGGTAAATCTTCCGGAAACACATCAACATATTCTCTCACAATAGGTACATCCTCTATTTGAATATTCCTTTCCTCACCCTCAGTAATTTCCTTCTCTTCCTCCCCAATAATTGAATTTAGTTGAGCTACTGGGGGTGGATCTAGATAAGAATTATGTGGTGACGATTCTGCTCTAAAGATAAGGTGTTCCTTATCATCATCATCAAGAATCATAACCTCATTCCTCTTACAATAAATTTTTGCATCATGGTCTGAAAGCCAATCCATACCGAGGATTATATCAAATTCAATCATGGGTATGACGATGAGATCAGCAGGTAAAGAACATTTAGGTGCTCTAATGGGAACTAATCGACAAAACTTTATTGCAACAATACTTCCCTTAGGGGTTTTGACCAACAACTCCCTTGTTAAATCAAATTGGAAATATCTAATTTTCTTAGCAAACTGGGAAGATATGAAACAATGCGATGATCCAGAATCAAATAATGCATTTTCTAAACTTGAGGAAACCATTAAATTACCTGCCACCATGTCTTTTGGAGCTTCCAGCTCAGCAGTAGTGATAGCATAAGCCTGGCCTTGATCCCTTGGCCTCTTCTGAGGTAAGTTCCCCTGACGCTTAGGACATTCATTTTCATAATGTCCCTTCTCTCTATAATTATAACATTCCACGTTGACAGCCGCTTTCTTTCCCTTGCATTCATGAGCTTGGTGGCCTTTTTCACCACACTTGTAACATACTCCTTTTCCTTTTAGACAGGCACCAGGGTGCTTCCTACCACAATTATCACAGGGAGGAAATTCATTTCTACCCTTCTTCCCTGTTTCCTTATTTCCTTTCCCAGAGTTTTCAGCGGATCTCTTCTTATCTTGCTTTGATTTAAAGTCATAAGACTTAGAGAATTCCTTTTCCGTCTTGATAGCGCACGAGACAATACCTTCGTATGAAGAGAAGGTTTGTGATACTAAAGCTCGACGGAGAAATGGTTTCAACCCATCAAAGAAACGATCAGTCTTACTTCTTGGGTTACGTATATAATCTGCAGCATACCTTGCTAACCTTGTAAAGATAGCCTCATACTTTGCGACATTCTCATCCTCCTTCTGCCTCAGACTCAGAAATTTCCTTTCCATATCTGCTCGATGGTCTCGAGGAAAGTATTTTTCTAAGAACAACTCTTTGAACTCCTTCCATTCCATGTTTGTTAATTCATCATCTTCCTTTGTGTTTTGAATTAGTGACCACCATTGATCGGCATCACCAGTGAGGCGATAAACTGCCATGACAACATTCTCCCTTTCACTACTCCCCAAGGCATGGAATATTTTCTCTAAGGAATTTATCCATTGCTCAGCTACTATAGGATTTGTACTCCCATTTAAGGTTGGCGGTTGTTGCCTCATGAAACGGTCTAGCATTGATCCTCCACGTTGCGGATCAGGGTGCTCCATACGAGTAAGGTTGTTATTCATAACCTGCGTGAGTTGTCCCAGTACGGTGAGAAGCTGATCAGCACCATTTGTATCACTAGCTCCACCATAATTATCTTGAGCAGGAGGGAAATCCCTACACGGAGTGCGTTCATTGATACGGTTTCCATTCCTTCCACTAGGTGCCATTTCTAAATAATGGCATAAACTAGATTAGTTCATGAATCAAAATACATAATTCCATACTTGTAAAACACTTAACATAAATTGAACTAATTATGGATATAATCCATAATTATAAAAATGTTTTCTTTGAGGAAGTATATACTCGTAACCCTTCATAGTGGTTTGTAAAAAAATGGGAATTATCCAAAGCATATCCCCCGGGAGTGTCGTAACCAAGAGTGCAGCAAGGCCCGTTGTCGTGCACCAGTTCCCGTTCGAGTCTAGCTCAAAGCGGTGTTTTCGGGTTTTACCCCTAGGTACATCTGTGACAGAGCCTCCTCTACCTGCTCGTATCCAGACAGGGATGTATTGCTCGGAAAACTCACAAAATCTCTACAATACAAAAATTCTAGGAAGTTCTTCTATACTAATCCTCAAAGTCTATCTTCGGGATATGTGCTCTAATCTGAGTTTATCTAAATCTAGATTCCAAGGTTAGTACTAAACTGCCTCTAATACCAACTGTAATGCCCTGACCCCAGCTACCCAGAGTCGGTGCATTACTTCGTAACATTGGCATGATCACAAAAGATCAAGTCTCGAAAGACCGATTAGTTTAGTAGTCTTGGAAACACTAGATACATTCATAATTCTTTCATTACATCAAAAAGTAAACAAACTACAATAACATGGTCTTCATAGTCCACACTCATATCCTCACTGACTATTCTTGCAAGTCAGTCATAATACACTTCTTCACATCCTGGAAAATATTAAAACATTGAAAGGGGTGAGCTCAGATGCTCAGTAAGGATAACAATATTGCGGAAGCTTTTATAAGAAAACATAAGCATTTAAGGCAATGTATAACTAAAACAAAAGCCTTATTGAACTTGAACTTCAGCATAATATGGAAAAAGTAAAATAAAATAATGCCATTACTTACTCTCATGGATATTCTACTAGACGAATAATCACATGAAATATCAATAACCACTTTCATAATGAGGGAATGTATAATGCCATACATTCTGAAACACTTTGTCAAGGCCTCGGCCAAGACGTCTAAAATGATTAAGGCCTCGGCCAAAACCATAAATCAAATTGGGAAAGGGCCTCGGCCAATTCCACGTCTAGTTGTCTCAAGAGACCTACCGATGCATCGAGGAGATATAGCGGGCTCCACCCGTCACATATTAAGTCCAATACATTCCTCATATGAATAGGTTTAAACATAACATAAATATTCGTATTAAAACTAGCATACGAAATGTCAACAATTTCTCTATAAACTATGGATCGTATAAAAATAACACATCCATAGTCAAATATTTCACAAAATGTTCAATGGAAGTTTTGTATCATAAATCAATTTCAATTAAACTTAAAACCCATCAAAGGATGTTGACTTAGATGAAATCAAAGCTATTTGAGAGAAATATCTCTCCTTTTTGAAATCATTTAAAAGTCCCATAATTATAAAATAATACACTTACTTTGAAAATATTCTTATAAGCTTTTTAGGGAAGCTTCGACGATGTTATAATGGCGGAAAATAGCCGCACCCGCCGTATAAGTTAAAAAAACATTCTTACCTTAAATTTATCAAAAAGGTCAAAAAGTACATTGTTTGGAAAATGACGGTAAGATTCCTTTCAAAAACGTATAAGGATATAAATGACTTTAACCCATTTTCCATTTAATATTAAAAATGTTTTGAAAGACATTTTTAAGAAACATGGATGTGGATGATAACGAGGTCCCAGTAGATAATTATGTATAAACAACCGTGGATAATGAAGAGGTTGTGAAGTAAACCCTTACCTTGTACTTTTCCTTGGTTGGGGTAGGATAACCTCTTGTATAATGGTGAAATAATTGTTATTAAATTATACAAGAATCATATACATTCATATGATATCATATATGATCTTTTAACATTGCTTTGTTAACAATATCTTAGATTTATCGTTGTTTCGGGTGTTAACTTACTCATTTTCTTTTATATGTTTTGTTACGTAAGTCGTGTTTTTCATGGATAGGTTGTATCTTATTCATATAAAGAATTATATCATGTCCTTAAACATTATTTTTAAATCATCAAATGATAATTATACTTGAATGGATACGACGGAGAATGAATCTCATCACGTTCGTGGAGACGGTAGTCCGTACGTACGCACGAGCGACAATATCATTATTTTGATATTAAAATAATATATAATTGGATAGTATATCATATATACAGAATCATTATCATGTTATATTTATTATTTAAATGAATTACATATCATTATTATACCCATCTAAATAATAATATATTGAATAACAATTACACCACGACGTGGAGACGGTAAGCTGTATGTACGCACGTATGGTGACATGTCATTCAAATGATGGGTAGAATACTGAATATGGTTGTTCAATATTTATAATAACATCACAGTATATAGAAGATACTGGAGTTATAATTTTAGAATTGAAATAATAAACAAAGAGGGAGTGGAAGAAGAAAGAAACTTGAAAGAGGGTGATGAAAATGTTACCTCTTCTTCGGGTTCTTCCTTTTGATTTGATCAAAAGCACTCCTTAGGATGGATTTCTGATTAAAGTAAAGCTTCTAGGATTAAGGGAGAGAAGTTGGGAGAGTATTTGGGCAGAGGTTGGCCGAACCAAAAGGCTTGGAAGTGTGAATAAGGTGGTAGAGGTGGGGGCCTTTTATAAGAGGAGAGGAGGGGCTCTTTTGGAAAGATTGAAATGTTACATTATTATACAATGCTTTTCGGATTCTAAAGGTCCCAAACTTATATAATTCGTGGCTAAGGTGATAAGGGTTAGAAATCTCCTCATCCAATAGGCTTTGGACAAGTTTAAGCCTTGGATTTTTCATTATCTTCTCATTTTAGTTAAATCGTTAAATAATGAGGTCATCGCTTCATCATAATGATGTCATAAATAATTTAATTTATTTAATGTCTAAAAATTATAAAAAAATACTATGATGTAGGAAATCTTTTTATCTTTCTAATGAATATTTATAGTCAATATTTGGATCTGTGTAACCCCACTTAAAAACTATTTTAGTAAAACAACTCATGTTTGTGTCAATTTAATTTTAACATTAAATAAATATATATTAATGTCATTTTCCAACTAAAGTGGCTCCATGGGGTCCCCAAGTTTACCCATGGGTTTTCTTGGTCGGCCATGACTCATCCAATAGGAGTAGGACAAGTGTCAAGCTCATCTCATATTATTAAAACATTATTTTTACCTTAAACTACACTAATCACCTCTAATCGCGATTAAGAACTTAAAAGTTACTATTCACCAAAAAATTATTTTAATCTCATTGAACCACATTTTAATTCTTAATGACAACCATGTATGTCGGATTTTTGAAAATCAAATCACAGAAGTGGTAATATTTCATTTTAACAAAAAATCAGTTTTTAACAACCACTTAGTGGTTTCACTATTCATCAAAAATTGAAGTTTTTCAGAATAAGGCCAAAATTTCACCCTAAGCTATAATTTATATTCCTAATTCAAAAATGATGTCTATTTTACAAAATTCCAAACATATAATTTTTATTAATTAATTTTATAATTAATTCCCGTTGTTACAACAAATAGCGTGTTTTTAAGAAACAATTCATATCAAAAGATTGGCAATTGTTTATGTCCAATTTCAATGTTAAATTAATTCTAATGACCACCATTGGATAAAATGGTAAAAATATATTCTAATTATACTTTAAAACCACTAAATATTATAATTTATCACTATAAATTATTTTGATTAAAAAAGTTGTTTTTAAGTAATTTTCACTATTCATTAAAATTTAGAAGTTCTCAGAAAAATACCAAAAAATCAACATCGGCTAATTTCAATATTCCGAATCCAAAAATGAAGTCCATTTTGATAAATAAAATTTATAAAATTTCAAAAAGTAGGTATTACTATTCACAACGGCTAGTTTAATTAGTTGTGGTGTGTGTTAGATCTCGAGGTTGCGTACAACACACGCTATTGCATTATTCGAAAGGAAAAGTACAGTGGAAGCTTGGGGTGTTACAATAAATCATAAAACACAAATCTCATGTACATCACACTAGGTGAAAATCATAAAAAGGTACCATCAGAAACCAAGAATAGCAATATCATTCCCCTGGTAACCTAGACTTCCTCTCAAAAAATTTGTTCTTCATGCACCAATTTGATATCCATCATAGTCTTTGACACATTCTTATATTACCTATATTCTATCTCTTAAAATAATAATATAAAACAAATATCTAATACATTTTATTATATCATTCACATAAAATCAGTAATAGCACTTTGTAACATCCTCACCCTAGTTTTCTATGACCAGTAATTAGACCTGGTCATTACGAGACCTCAAGAACACCTCATTGTATGTCAAAGCCTTCTAACTATCAATGGGATTCTAGTGTGTTGTTATTGGGGGACTAAACCACCATATAATAGTGCACAATAATAATAAAATAATCCAATAACCATCCATAATATAGGACAAATTAAGTGGAAGAAATAAGCATATCCATCAATAAATAATAAATGAATGCAGAAGCATACAACTATACAGAATCATGATCTTACCTATCAAATAATAGATGAACAATGACCAGTTCAATCAAATATATTGAATAAATAAATAAAAAGAGAATAAATTGAGGTTCTAATACAATCTCTAAGCCTCACCAGATCCCAAACTCCAAGTTCCATCTGAGTAATCCTACTTAATAAAGCTACTTCAGGCCTCTTCCCAACCTGAACCTATGAATAGTGAAGGCATCTTGGGTACCCAAGTATCATGGCCTCCCAATAAGGGTGTAAGGAAAACTCATTTGGTTAGCACCAACACGTTCCCATATATAACCAGTAATGTATTATATGTACATGTGAGATGATCATAAAATAAATAAAACTGTATTATGGAAACAAAAATAAAAAAACTCAATATTGATCCTTAGGTCCTACGTAACACCTAGGATCAACCCAAAAATACTTTAGCCAGTGTCGAAGTGTCTCTGATCATGTCACATAATCATGCCTACCAAATATCATCATGATCCCAAGTAATTTGTCTAAGGAGACCCAAACCTATGGGGGATCTACATCCAACCCTTGAACTATTACATCCTCTCGAATTCAAGGATTGAATTTAAGGTAGATCAAATCATGGTACTCATGGATCTAATTAATGTCATCCCAAATCATGGTATATCATCTTGAATATAGTGATCAAATATAATTAAATCCAAATTGGTGTATCCTAGATCTAATGCATGGTATCCCAAATATTGGTATACTTACTCTAATTCATGGTATCCCAAATCATGGTACTCCCATATCCAAATATATAGTGTTCCAAATAATAGTATCTCAATTGAATATACATACCACCATATGAATCCAAGGACTTAGGCCAAGGCATCCTAAACTATATGTCTTGGGGGACTATGTATCCTAACATACAAATCTTTGAAGAGTGACTATGTATCCAAAACCATGAGGAAAACATGAAGGCTAGATAATATGATCGTGTCATTGGAATCCCATGTGTCTCAATGCATATTAGTGGGAAAAGAATCCCACCCCAACCATCTCATAATACACCTCTCAGATGGTTAGAAACCTACCTGAACCAATCCTACAAACTAATTTTGACCTCTTTAGTGTACGAACTACCGTTATCACATCCACAACGGGATTAATTTTTTTTTATAAAAGTTCTATAGTGACGCACCCAAAAGTCACTATTCATTTCCCATACGGACCCTCTCTAGGGTCACATATCACTAGGGTACCCACTAGGGTCCCCTAGGTCTCATCAGAGACATGAAACCCTTCATGGATCCACTCATCACAGCATGTCTATCAACTAAGCACCTATCACTTAAAGAAAATTCCATCCCTTGGCATTGTCAAGGTCACAACAAGGACTCAATGGTCTCTAAGAAAAGTCTCACAAGCACCTATCTTGGGGGAAGTCTCAAAATACCTTCTAAAAACCCATGTCATCCCAAGGTCTATCTAAAAACATGACCTATCCGTCAATCTTCTCAAGTTCTACCTACCTTGGTAATCATATCTTAGTGGAGGATGAAAACTCGCTCTATTTTGATCTCACATTCCAAGTGGCTCTAAGTCATCACTTAGTTCTCACACAGCCTACTTGGGCCAAATATCCCAATCCCATACTCTCCTCTACAAGGAGGTGTTTAAGGATCCAACACTAGGGCCCCTATGTTTCATAAAAATTACATAATTTTTACCCATAAGGGTCCATGTTTCACAAGGCATACTTATATCATCAAGGCCTCATCCATCATTAGTCAAGGAAAACAAGCCATCACCCAAGGGTCCATCTTGGCCCTTTGCACATTGATCAGTCCAGACATTTCATTTTTATAAAAAATATATATAATAAAGGTCAATCACTCTCAATGGTGAGACCCCACATCATATTCTCTAAAATTAAAGAATAATAAAATATAAAATGTATGAGGGAACATATATGTGAAACTAAATCCATTTCCCTTTAGAAGTGAATCCTAGAAACTCTTGCCTAAGGTTTTCCAAGTCCATATGGCCATCACTCATTACTAGAAATGTCAAACTCACACCAAGAATAAAAAAATAATGAATTATAACAATTTATAATTAATTAAAAATAATAATTTAAATAGTCATAAATGACAAAATCTCACCGAGTGAAATTTTCTCACTGAAACCTTGAGTAATAGAGTATGAACCACAATTAGAATAACCCTAAACCAAATCCATAAAAAACTAAAACCATTATTTCCAATTTAACAGCCAAATAAATTACATTTAGTCCAAAAACATTGAAAAATACAAATAGGGATGTACCTCCACAAAAATGGTGTGTGAAATAATGAAGAAATAATCTCAATACACATACTATAAAAACCAGTCAAGAGCTCTATGGAACATGGATGAATCCAACAAGCTCTAGTGGAATCAATATCAAACCCTAAATTGTTTCCCACTAAAATCAGAGATGAAAAAGATAAAAAAAATAGAAGGAACGAGGAAAAATAAATCACCTCTGATCATAATCAATATTCACCAAAACCCATCCCTAATAAACGGTGGTCGAGAGAGGAAAAATAAGGGAGAGTCCTTTTTGAACGACCTCCCTTTGTGTTCCTATTCAATCTAGAAAATAAAGGGGTTTTCCCATTTAAAAAAACACCCTAACCAGTTTCACAATGTGAACAGATTTTCACATTCTGACCAAAACATGTAGAGGGTTTTTCACCCCCTGCTCCATAAATTCACACCATGAGTCGCTACTTCACAATTTTAATGGACACCATATACTAAAATATTTTAGCTCCACCACTCATCCTTCCTCCGATGATTTCTTGAACCATTGGTTCATAACCTAAGCCTTTAACCCCATCCCAAAATATCTCTTAGGGTCACTCAAAAACATTTAATCTTATTCTGAGTCTCTATTCTCAAAATTAACCATTTACCAAATCAAAAAAACAAATTCCCATGGAATTTTCATACCTAAAAAATGAGTTAGGTTTTATAATAATGTCAATAATTAACTTATCATTGACTCCATGGTTACAACAACAAAAAATGTCTAACCTTTTTTTGAGAAAAAATATAATATTTTTTAAAAATTGAACCCTCTAATGTTTTGATTCTAGTATGACCAATTGGTTTACTTTAATAAAACTTATTACTTATGTTAAGTAGTTTGAAAAAATAAGTTATGTTTTTTCCATTACTAAAAAAATTACCCTTTAATTTCCAATGAATAATACTAATAAAAAAAAATCTAAATAAGTATATAAATAAAAACATATCATGGATTATAATTATACTCTGTTTCAGAAAGTTACAGTATAAGAAAAATACCATTTAACATCAATATTTTTTAGGTTTTACTGTTAAATTTTCTACTAACATAAATAAAATCGATGTTGTAAATAATATTTTAACATCAATTATATAAAAACCATCAAAATATTTATTTCAATAAAATTAAAAGACTTTTTAAATTTTTTATCATGATAACAGGCATCTAAAGCATCTTATAACATCAGTTAATTTTATATTCGATATTATATGTTATTTTAGATGTATTTTATTTGGATAATCGATGTCAAAAGATCCAAAATTATGATTTTAATGTTAGTTATTTGGATAACCAATTTCAAAAGATTAATTTTGGGACCTACAAAATCAGTTATCAAAACAACCAATATCTAAAGTCACTTATAACATCGGTTATAAAATTAACTGATGTTGTAATATACTTTTGGCATTTGTTTACATAATAATAAAAATTAAAAGTGTTCATTTTTAAAAAAAATATTTCAATACAAATAACTCCCTTAGAACAAAATACGTAATAGAATTAATATAAAATTTTAGAAACCAAATGAAAACAAAAAAAAGAGACTTAACACTTCGAATTATTTTACTTTCTTTTGGCGGTTTCCTTAAAATAAAAATATTATTTATATTCATTTTATTTTGAAAGAATAACTCATAATAAATTTGAATCTAAAACTGTTAAGGAATTTTAAAATATAATCGGTAAATCTCATGTATAAGATTTATATTTTTAACTCTATCAGAATAACTCATCTTCATCATAATTAATAAAAATCATTAAAAAATATGTGTAAAAAAATAAATCATAACAAACTACATAGTGATACCATAATTATAAATACTGTGGAAAAATAATAAAATGAATATGTGGAAGGATAAAGAATATTTGGACCAAAGGATAGATAGATATGAAATGTAGAAACAGTTATAAAATAAAAATTTATAGATGGTACTCAATAAAGTGTGTCTACAACTTAATAAATTTTAAGTGGGATGATAAAAATTGAATGGGTGTATTATAAAAAAATTGAAACATTGTGGTGTGTGATGGAGAATTTTACTTTTAATGTTAGTTATTTAATAATCGTTGATAAAACCATAGGTTTTAATGTTAGTTATTAACATAATTGATGGTTCAACCCCTATTGTGAGGGTAGGGGGATTTCAACATCTGTTATTAAATAAACTATGTGAAAACCCAACATCGATAATTAATTTATCCAACATTAAAACCCCTATCATGGGGGTTTTAATAGCAGTTATTAAATAAAAGATGTTAAAACACATTGTGAGAGGGGTTTAAATGTTGGTTATTAAATAACTGATGTTAAAAGAGGTTTCAAAATCAATTAATTTATTAACCGAAATTAAAACCCATCATGATAGAGTTTTAATATTGATTATTTATATAACTGATGTTAAAGAATTTTAAATTTTAGCTATTAAATAACTAATGTTCAAACCCCAACTCATATGTCATTTTTTCAACTACAGTTCTATAAAATAGAGCCTCTTTATAAAAGAACTAATATTTTTACCATTAGGTTCTAATAATAATGGATGAATGGTCAAGAGGGGGTGAATTAACCTTTTAAAATAATTTTAACAACATAACAAAGTTAAGTTAATGTAGTTGAAAAAGTAAAGAGAAATGAACATAATGATTTTTAAAGTAGTTCAAAACTAAATAATACTAATGTACTCTTCACCCCTCTCAAGAATTGTGAGATATGGAACCTACTATATTAGAATCTCTATCTTTTTAAGGGATATCACAACACTTTTATAATTACCTTTTGAACGCTTTAAGGCACAACCCAATAAAACAAATTTTTTCACACCTAGTGGATTAACCCAATAACTATACCTTTTACTCACATGGTGGAACAAAATATAAACTAAATTTTAAAGTGGTGGGGGAAACCAAACCTTCTTTTTAATTAGTTCAAGTCACAACTGATTCCCCATACTTTTTACAGTTATGGAATAACTTTATTCCTAAATTTTTTTTGGGAGTCAAAATATCATTATCCTACCTTTTAATGGATATTATAACATGGTATAATTATGCACATATAAAATAATAGAAAGAATAAAAACCATATAACTAGATATACAATTTATTATCTATGTATTGAGGATGCAATGTTCTCTCCAACAATAAGGGATCAAACGATTGTACTTCAGTTAAGAGAAACAGTTGATCGGAAAAGTATTTGGCACTTGTACAATTCAAGAATATACGTAATCTCATGTGTGTTGATATGAATATGTTGAACTATTTATATAGAGTTATTTTATGCATATTATATTCAAAGCATGAATCCCATTTCATTTCATCCTTACCAAAGAAACATATGATTTCTTCATTGAATGTGCATGAAAAACAAACCCATGTAATTCAATTTGATAATATGTAATATTAAAAACATGTTGTATAGTGATAAAATGTTAGAATAATTTATATAGTTCCAAAAAATAACAATAATAAATATTAAATTTCCTATTGAAACTTCCATAAATTATATGAGATAAAATATTCAAATTCCAACCATATTAAATTTAAAACTCATGTTTTCCAAGGAAACCAGTGTGAGACTTTAACCCACATGTTGAGAATTTAATCCTATATAGAATTATTCTAAATAAAATTCTTTATAAATGAAATAATTAATAAATAATTAATAAATTATTAAATTAAGATAAACATGTGAAGCAAATATGCATTAATTTGAAATATAGAATTATAAATAAAATAGAGCATGTTTTGAACTAAAATATTAAAAGGTGATTAAGTTATTGTAGCACATAATATTGGTCCAAAATATTTCCAAATTTTCAATTGTAAGAACTGTATTTTTTTCTTGTAGTTGCTTCATTTTTCTTTTTTGTGGTCACTTCATTTTTTTCATGCAGTCACTTTATTTTTGTTCAAACAGTGACTTTATTTTTTTAATGTGTTCACTTCATTTTTTGCACGTTGGCACTTCATTTTTGTTCACGTGGTTACTTAATTTCTATTCATGTGATCATTTAATTTTTTTTCTTCTACTCACTTCACATGTCCACTTCACAAGTTCACTTTGGAAGTTCACTTCATAAGGTCAGTTCACAAAGTCACTTCACAAGGCCACTTGATTAAGTCACTTCACAAGATCACCTGATAAGGATATGTCACAAGGTTACTTCACACATTATCCATTTTTCACTGGAATACTAATAATATACTAACAAAATATAAATTATCAACTCATATTATAATGTATTTTTCTCCAATATCAATTCATAATATTGTAATTATCAACACATAAATAAAAAAAGTGGATCAAGGAGTCATTCAATATTCTCCCCCTTTTTTATAATTTAAAAATAAATATAGAATCCAATATTTCTACTCTTTTTGAAATTGAACAAAAATATTTAACTATTTACTTCTTAAATGTATCAATAGTTTAAAATTAAAGATGATCCCTCTGAGACAAAAAGTTTTCACTAGGAAATAAACTAACCTTTATAATTAAAAATTAAACATGGAAATATCCCCTTAAATATTACTTGAAAGAAACTATTCCTTCTAAAATTTACATCGAAGAAAGATCACCCTTAATAATTACCGGGAAATAAACTGAACCTAAAAGTTGAATCAACCACATAACAAGGATTCTCATATAATTTTTCATTTCTAAACAGTATGTGCTAATATAAAAATACACTTTAGTATAATAGTATTAATTATTCTGGAATGATATTCTATGTAGAACCCTTGGTTTGTGGTACACCACTATTTAAATTCTTTTCCTTTTATACTTGAATTCAGGGGATAATTAGATATTTTTCTCATTTTATAAGAAGGGGAGAACCTGAAGGCTAGATGATGTAATTTTCTTCAAGAAATATTTTACATTTTAAAGATTGTATTTACAACATAAATTGATCGATTCATATCATTTACATCATAAATTTTTCATTTACAATGTAAATTGTTCACGGAGCCATTCATGATAAAAAATCACTATTTTCATCGTAATATCATATTTTCCAGAAAAATAAACTGAGGTGTTATGTTTTTTAGCATATGAAACCTTTATAAAATTCAGAATATAAATCTTATTTTGAAATCATAAATCGATCGGTTCTAGTGATTTTTAATTCATCTCTCTCATTTAAATCATTATTTAGTTTCCTTTTTCTTCCTATTAAATTCCTAGGTATCCCTGGTGGATGACCTTAATTTTTTGGAATTTGAGTCCAATGAATCCTTGGGTGTTTGATTGTGGTGGTAAATGTTAAGGGTCTTGTTCTTCATTCTTGTCTTAGATACCCTTAGTATTTCTAATATAAAACCATAGACTGGTGTTATAATACATGGATCTATGGGTTTGGATTTGCGTTGATAATAGATTATGGGACTTTGATGGATTAATGGATAGAATATGACTAATAGATGGAACCGTCTTTGCTCTCTCTTGCTAATTGACTTGTGGTAGGTGTTTTTAACTTTTTACACTTTTATTGGAACTTTAATTCTTTAGGTTTTGTAAAATATTTATCCTCTATTTTTTAATGGATTTTTCCCTGGTCAAACTCCACTAATAATCCTCTTATTTGGTTGTATTTGAAATTGGATTCTGGGTGTCGCTACAATGGACTTGGTAAATTGATTAAAAGATATTTATTTAATGAAAACTGTTTTGTTATATGAACATAACATAAATGGTCTATGAGTATTATCTAAGAATTAATAGGATTAGTGTGGGTTCATGATTTCATTGTACAAGACCTTTTTGAAACAGATTTGGTGCCCAGTGCTGACTGAAAAAAAAACAAGGAGGATATTACTACCATGTGACATCTTGGAGGAGGACATATCTTCACTCATGGGAATAGGTAGATTTCATTAGGCATGAATTTTTGTGTGTGAATGTGGGTGTAAGAACATGGATTATTATACCCAAATGTAAATTATTAACTAGTTCTATTTTTTGAAAGAGTGGCATTGTTTATGACTTCAACTACTTTGAGAAAACCTATTTCTCTGCCATATTTTATATTTTGAAAATTCGTTTACTTATTTGATATTATTATTGATAATTTTATATCATGTGATATAACCTATTTCTGGTCTTAGAGTCATGTGGGAAAAAATTATGAGTTTCTTACTAGGTATGGTTACTCAACCCCAATATATGCACTTTGGTCTGTATGAAGTTGTTGTTTTCCATAATATGGGAAATGGACTGGTTTCTTAATTTTATAACAGTGCTCCTTGATGATGTTTTCATATTTAGTAGATTTGGATCTTGGATTTGGTTCTTTTCTTGGTGATAAGTAGTGACACCTTAACACCCATGTCTTATAATTAGTTTAAGTTTTATTTTCTATCTCTTAATGTTCCATTATTACTCTGATATTTGTCCTTATTTTATTGTTTATTATTAACTTGGTCACTTTTGTTATGGTTGGGTTTTGGTTCATGCATAATTTATGTAGATGTAATTAATTTTACATTATATTTATCATCTTATGTGTGTATTTCTCAAAGGGTAATTTGTTCCTCCATGTTTATTATGTTTAAACCCAAGTAATTTATTAATAACATTTAGTGTCTGGGGAATTTGACCTAAGGTTAGTATCACCTCCACCTATTATCAATCCAATGAGTTGTTGTGGTATGTTACAAATGGTATTGGTCTTGTATGGTCCTTGAGTTGGGTTGGTATCATGAAGATAGAAATGTCAAAACTTGAAATATATAGCTTAAAATGGTGAACCTAACTTTTAATGATGAACATTGAGTTAACAGGGTGGTCTAGGTACAAATGTGTTCTAAAACATTTCTAGGAAAGTTTTCAACTCATAATTATTGTCTTAGGTGATGTGTGTAACATTTTATGCATTGGTAAATGGATTTTTCACACTAGTTCCGAATTGTCACATGGTTATTTGATTTTGATTTTGGGATATTGTGATTATTCTATTGACATATAAAATATAACTTTGAAAATATAAACAATAAAAAGTGATTAATTGATGTTTTAATGGTTTATATAAGTAAACATTCAAAAATAAGAAGAATAAGAAATCAGCAAGAGGGAGAAGCTAATAATGTGATTGTACTAGGACCGCAAATGAACCAAGATTTGGTCCAAAGTATAGTGAAATCATTTCAAGCTGTGGGTAAGGGACATAGAAATGAGGTACCTCATCCGGTAAATCACTCATCAAAAATTATAATGAAGAATCCAATGATGTTTCATGGTGATTACAGACCTGAGAAATTAAATGTGTGGTTGAGTAGGATATCCGTGATTTTTGACACTTTGGGGACACCAAATGAGATGAAGGTTAAGCTAGTAACGTATATGATTGAGGACCTATTGCTAGAATGGTTGGATTTAGTTGTTCAAGATAAGTTGGATAAATATGTAGAGACCCAGTTTTTACCTTGTAATACTTTGAATATATATATATATATATACATATACATACATACATACAAATATATATATATATATCAAGAGCTAGGCGTTGAGATGGAGTGAGATTCTGATTCCCGGTGTGCCTGAAATTAATTTTATAAAAATATTAAAAATATTTAATATTACGCATTCATGGTTATTAAATAAAATGATATAACTCTTAAAAGAAGCTAAAACCTGAAATTTGAGACCATGGTTGAATTCAGAATGCGGTGTTTACCCTAGGTGGGACCTAAAATGGTTCATCACTGGGTGCTTAGACACCTCAATTGTTGGCAGAACGTTCAAAGGATTAATCAATTATTAAATATAATTTATTCATTAATTTAAACATAAACAAAAATGTTTAGAAATATAAATCCATGGATAATTATATATTTTTAGATGAATAAATCCTATTATAATTATAGATATTCTCCTTCATCTTTCATTGGAGAATCACCTCAGACGACAATGAAACTCTGGATCAGAGCAGATCGGGACGCAACAAACAAAATTACTTCCGTAAATTGTTGGTGAGTGCGTTCATGGAAGATGAATGATCCAATATATAGGTAGTAATATTCAATTTTTGGTTTATTCCATCTTTTATTAAATTTATTGACAGTATTAATCTCTTCCATTAATCTGTATCAATTGTGTCCTGAGAATGCGCCCATGTATTGAAATCTTAATTGATTTTAACTTTTTTCTAACCCTAAATGCCTAGTTATTGATTTCTTTACAAGAAATATTATCCAATGATGATTAAAATATTGTCTTTATACTACCCCCCCCCCCCCCCCCCCCCCCGCGCATTAACTTCACGTTCATCATCAGTTGGACCTCACAGTCCCGGTTCGACATTTCCAGGATGTACCAAGCCCGATTAAACCCCTGAAATCACAACAGAATTGTATTTGAGGATAGGATTGATGAATAAAGCATAGATATAGATATTTTATAGGTTATGGATGATTTTTTCAGTAATCAGATCCTTTATCTTCATTGGTGGAAGGTACACAGACACACAGAATGCATGATGGACCTCTAATGACAAATGAGATACGTTTATTGACGAATGACGGTCGGAAATGATAAAAGACGCATAGATTCACTATACTTGGGTGGATTCAAATCTAGATCTAAAGGTGGAAGACCAGATTTTAGGTTCATATCATGGATCTATATTTATGTGAATACTCGACTATACGTCATGTACAAGGATGAACACACAACATGTGGCCCCTTGAGTTTAGTGACCAGGGTTTTGGAAATCTATAAGGATGGAACGATGTGTATCTATCATACACATCATGAACCTCATACCTGGGTGGATGACTAGTGTGATGGAACACATAGGACAGTCTCTATGTTGGTGTACAAAGCTAGGCACATGACCGTGTACCAAAGTACATGCATATAGTCAGAGCACACGGGAGACACCCTATGTGAAGCCACATGTTGTGTACAAAAGTACATGGAAACTGCAAAGGTGTACAGGCAGGGATCCTGAGTACTAATAAACATTGTTTAGTCTCTCTATATGTCATGTATTCCTATATGGGTAGTGATCCATGTACCATCTAGGGACACATCCAGGCAGAGGAGCGGAACCCCACACCATGTGGGTCCCCTCACACACTCTGTACCCCTTTGTTTCCTTTTAAGAAACTTCAATGTTCTGTATCTCCTTCTTTTCAACATGTATTTTGGTCCATGATTTACCAATCCTAATTTTTTTACACATATAATGCAATAGTTCCCTCTTTTTTTCTATGAAGATACTATATAAAATTTTCTAGGAACAACGCTTATTGAGGAGATGACTGACAATGGCAATGATCATGTGGGATCACAAGAGCTTTATTCTGAGTGAAACCCCTATCAAATAAGATAGAGGTACTCAATTACCAGATAAAAACCACCTGTCACACCAGGATTCAGGTCCTCGACCACTAGAGTAGAACCCCCCATCAGAAAGGGCGTAGGTCCTCTACAACTACCTTCCAAGTGAAACCCACCCCGATGCACTATTAAAAAGGCCATTGGTGACTAGAGTGGATCCCACCATCACACTAGGGTGTGGGTCCTCGACCTATAGAGTGGAACCTCCTATCATCATAGGGCATGGGTCCTCATGAAAAAAGAGTGGAACCCCCCATCATCGTGGGTGCAGGTCCACTACAGATACTTATATAGTGGAAGGTTTTGTAAAGACCCGTAAAATTCAAGGGAAATTTTTTCTTAATTTTCTTTGGAATTTTACAAGAGCGCGGTTTCTGACGGAACCTGATTCCGAGGCCTGGAGTGTCCGGAATCAATTTCCGAAGTTTGGATTGGGTACGTTCAGTGAACGAACGAGCGTGAATTTCTAACTTTTGATCCGGTACTCGGAATTGAAATCCGAGGACACCGATGAACTCGCAACGCCGATATTCGCTTAAGGAGACCTTTTCCGAAGTTGCTTTTATTGCGGGACGAAAGTTAGTTTTTGGGAGAATTATAAAAAGTTGAATAAAAAAATGTGGAACAGTTTTTATTTTACTTTTGTTGGTTAACTTCTCTCAAAGGAAGTTAGGTGTGGGACCCACACCCACTTAACCTCCCTTGAGAGGTTTAAGTGTGGTGGGACCCACACGAACCTAAACCTTCCATCTTCTCTCAAACTCCCTTTAACCCCTCTTTAAATGACATGAAAAATTGTTATTTAATTTTGGAGTTATCTTATTTGAATTTAAAACCTTTGAAATTCAATTTGTTAAGTTTGTGAATAAAATAAGACTCTATCTTATTTTATTTGGTTAGAATTGTTTAGCCATCTTGAGAGGATTTTGGTAGCTTCTTCTTCTTCTTCAACCTTGACGAAGAACGCGAAGAACCTTCGAGCTCCGACGAAGAACGCCGCTCCTCTCATCTTCGTAGCCCGTTGTTCCCGAAGATCGATGACGTCTTCCGTGTCAACGAAAGGGAACACCGCTTCCTCCTCGAACTTCCTTCATTGGAATACGAAGATTCTCCAACGACGTACCTCTTCGTACGCACCTCTTCATCATCGGATTTGATGAACGATTACCGTGACGCCCGACCTCCGCGACGTTGTCTTCCGCGGGTCGTTGACATTCTTCGAACTTGAACCCAAGGTAGGGGTTGTTGTTATTTGTTTATTTATTTATTCTTGTTCGTGGTTCTAGCATGACTAACGTGAGGATATTTAAATATGTATTATCATTTAACGTGAGGGGGCCGGACCGCATGAACACGGCCGAACCCCTCCTTTGTTCTTGTTGATTTATATTGCGGATGAAACAAGATGGCGTGGTGCCGTCGCACCACGCGGTTATTCGCACAATTATATTGCGCGGCGCCGTCGCGCCGCGCCGTGGAAGGATCATCAAGAACGCGACGCCATCGCGCCACGTCGAAGGGAATCAAAGACACGGCGGAGGGGCGCGGTGCCGTCGCACCGCGCCGGACGACGAACACCGCGGCCGGTTCCGGGCCGCGGTGGGACGAGAAGACCGGCGGTCGGGCCGCCGGCATCGGAAGCCGGAAAGGGGACCGGTTTGCCGGTCCCATTGGAGAAAAACCGTTCGGCCGGAAGTTCAAAGGCCGGGGGATTTTAATTCCCCCGGCCAGCACAAACCCCCCCCCCCCATTTATGAGGGGGGGGGGTTTCCTTGAGGGGGGCAGGCCGCCCCCGGTCCTCTTCAAAGCAGGCCCCCCACGAGGGGTGGAGGGGCGGTTTCCAAAGGCGCGGCTAAAAGCCGCGCCGCCACCTGATGAAGCGGGGGCTTAGCCCCCCGCGCGTGGCACCAGCGGCGCCAGGCCGCGCCGCCGGCCGGGCCGGGTCGGCCCGGACCCGGACCCCCCGTTTTCGAGACGGTTTCGGTCTTTTGGCCATAACTTAAGCCACGGACCTCCAATTGACAAACCGTCTGCGGCAACGCGATCTTTGGATCGAGACGGTCGTTTCGGTATATTTCACTCATAGTTTCGGAACACTTTGAGTTCGGCCGGGTTGGTTCGTTCACGAAACTAACCGGGACTTCGGAGCGGAAACGCTCATATCTCGAGCTACGGACGTCCGATTGACGTGCCGTCAGCTTTTTTGTGTTTCTCTTAGTGAGACGGATCTTTTGGCATACTCCTCCCGAGGTTTGGACGCAGGTGGAGTACGGTCGGGTTGGTTTTGCCTTAAAAACCAACCGGGCCCCGGGGACGAAAATGCCAATAACTCTCAGACCGGGCGTCCGATCGACGCGCCATCTGTTGCGTTGAGTTCCTATTAAAGATACTGAACTTTTGGATACATCAACTCTGGACTTTGTGACAGTTGATGTATCAGCCTCTCGGCTCGTGGAGTGGACCCTCCGAACGATCTTGCTGTGTGCGGGAACCCTAGTGCTGGCTGCGACTGTGACTACTACTGCTACTGCTACTGCTACTGTGACTGCGATGACGAAAGTACAGAGATCCTGTGTGGATTCGACGACGACGACTACAACACTCAGCGATCCTACGTGGATTAGTGCTACAGGTCCTGTGTGGGCCCGATCCTATGTGGGTCCGATCCTGTGTGGGTCCTTGTGCTCAGCGGTCCTGTGTGAACCAATGCCTACAGGTCCTATGTGGGCCCGATCCTGTGTGGGTCTTTTGCGGGGGTTAGTTACCTATCGATCCTTCGTGGGTCCGACGACTTAGATGGATCAGAGATCATCTTTATCGTCTTCCGAAGAAGTATACCTTTGTGAGCTGAATCCTATTGCTTTCCTGTGTGGATTGTGTTGTGCTATCCTGTGTGGATTACGTTTTGCTTTCCTGTGTGGAATACGTTTACTTTTCTGTGTGGACTGAGTTGTACTTGGGCTCGGAGGTTGGAGCGTATTTGAAATTGATGACCTAGGTATATGTATGGGCATATACCTAAGCAGTGTCGGTTGTTACTTTGTGATTGTACCTTTCTTCGTGGTTTATCCTTTGTGGATTTGAGAGACCTTCAGGGGTCTCGGGGTCCCTACTGAGTAGCTTATACTCACCCCTGCACGGGCTTTTCCCGCACTACGTTGTGTTGGTTGCAGACGACGGACAGCATTGATCTTAGCTGAGGCTTGCAGAGTAGGACGGTACCTGGAGGTGGACCACTGGGCGGGACGTGCTCGGAGCGGACGGCGGGACCCGTGGAGCAGTGGAGCTATCTGTACCCACCCTTCAGGTGGGATTTCCAGTGGACAGCTCGGTGTAGCGGATTTTACTTTTCAGTTGTTGTTTTCCCTTTCGAGTTGTACTTTACTTTCAGTTTGGGTTTGTATACTGGCCCATTTACTTTTCCGCACTTTCAGCTGTACTCTGCTTTTGCTTAGTGTTTACTTTCCGCTTGCTTACTCTGTGGTTTTTGTTTACTTTACAAAGGCAATGCCTTCCCTTTTTACCGGGATTTACGTCTTGGTGCTAGTCGCCAGCCCCTGGCCTATGGAAGGCGGGCTTGGGGTAGTCACGGCACGGACCCCGAGGGAGGGTCGTGACAAATTGGTATCAGAGGAGTTCGGTTCTACCGGGAACTCTGATATTTTCTATGTGAAGCAATAATGTTTAGCGTATTGAGTGTGGTTATCAGTCCAGGGAGTCCAGTGTTGGTGCGGCGGCCGACGTATCCGTACACCAGGACCCTGACTTCTGATTTCCGACTTAATGCACGAAAACATTGATTGCGTGTGTGTTTCAAAGTTTTCTTTGTGATTACTTATATCAGCTCACCAGGTATACTGTTCTGACCGTGGCGCACCTGTTTCCTTTTCAGGATGGCCCCACGACGGTAGCCAGCTAGGGTTCCGAGAGTCGAGTGTGACGACAGCCCACCGAGCTACGAGGCCTCGGTGCAGGGCCCTTTGTCAGCAGTGGCACCGGCGGTAGCACTACCCGCCGAGCCCCCGATGCTTCCAGCGCCAGCCGCTGACGTTGCACGTCGCCTCAGCGCACTTCATGAGTTTCAACGCCAGCGACCGCCCAGGTTTCGTGGGGAGACGGATCCCCAGGAAGCCGAGGACTGGCTGGAGGCAGTGGTACGTGTGTTTAGGCTAGTGAGGGCACCAGCAGACCTCATGGTGATCCTCGCTGCGAGCCTACTACACGCAGAAGCAGGACGATGGTGGAGCTTTATGCTCCAGGTGCACGATGAGGCATCTCTACTTTGGACGGACTTTGAGAGCCTCTACCGCTCGGAGTTCGTCCCAGCCACCCTTCGTGCGGTGCGTATCCAGGAGCTTCTTCAGCTGCGGCAGGGCAGCATGACGGTCGCTCAGTACTCGGCGAGATTTACCGATCTCTCGCGCTACTCGACTGACATGGTACGGGACCCATTCTTCCGGGCCCGGACCTTCGAGCAGGGTTTGAGACACGAGATCAGGGCATCACTAATCTCCCTCAGCATACCGACTCAGACAAGAGTACTGGAGCGGGCCCTTCTGATCGAGAGCTTCCTTGCTGAGTCTACACCAGCGCAGCGACCCACCGCAGGGCGGCACGTGGCAGAGTCATCTGCAGTAGGCAGTCGACGGATGACTCAGGGGTCTAGGCAGACCAGACCTTCGGGCAGACGACCTCAGGACACTGGCTCAGCAGTGCAGAGCACACAGCGCGGAGCCCGTCTTTCGAGAGGCAGACAGTGCTACTCGTGCGGCGGGCAGGGCCACATGGCTTGTGACTGCCCGACCCGCTGTGATGAGGAGCAGCAGTCGGTTGAGGGACCACCGAGGCAGAGGCAGAGGGTCGACCGTGGCGGTCCGCAGGGAGGAGGCGGACGAGGTAGAGGAGCTGTACGAGCAGCAGGTGGTGGGCGACGCTTTGAGGCTCTGCCACCACCACTACTAGGAGGTCCACCCCGACCATAGGGAGCTGGCGGGCAGAGACAGGCACAGCTCTAGGCAGCAGAGGCCTACGATCACGGCGCACCCGAGATGATTCGAGGTACTATCTGTGTCTATTCCACCCTTGCTGCAGTTCTTATAGACACAGGAGCGAGTCACTCTTTCATAGCCGCTGCCCTTGTTCGGAGCTCGGAGATTCCGACAGAGCCATTGGCTCGATCCTTACGGCTAGAGACTCCTATGGGAGCAGACTCGACGATTACGCACTGGTTCCGGCAGTGTGAGCTCACTCTAGTAGGCAAGAGCTTCGGCTGGGATCTTCTTGTAGCAGCGTCGAGGCCTTACGACGTCATCTTGGGCATGGATTGGCTATCTACGGTCTATACACAGATTGACTGTTTTAGGCGCAAGGTACGATGTGTATGCACCAACGGGAGCAGGTTCACCTTCACCGGCGAGAAGGGAGCCTTAGCAGCACAGGATGGACTTCCGCGGAGGAGAGGACAACCCATTACTCATCAGTTGGCTAGCCTCATCCTTGGAGCAGTTGACGTGCGGAGTCCTGGTTTTCCTGCAGTGGTGGATCAGTTTGCGGACGTTTTTCCCGACGACGTTCCAGGGCTACCTCCTCGTAGAGAGGTAGAATTTTATATTGACTTGTACCCCGGGACAGCCCCGATATCCACTCCAGCAAATAAGATGGGCCCCGCCGAGCTTCGAGAGTTACGGGTACAGTTGGAGGAATTGCAGGGCAAAGGGTTCATCCGACCCAGTGTTTCACCCTGGGCTTCCCCGATATTGTTCGCCAAGAAGGCGGACGGGAGATTGCGACTTTGTGTTGACTATCGTCGCCTGAACCAGGTGACAGTGAGGAACAAGTATCCTCTACCGAGGATTGATGACCTCTTTGATCAGCTCAAGGGAGCACAGTGGTTTTCAAAGATAGACCTCAGGTCAGGCTATCATCAGCTCAGAGTCAGAGACGAGGATGTGCAGAAGACGGCCTTCAGATGTCGGTATGGCCACTATGAGTTCTTGGTTATTCCTTTCGGTGTAACCAATTCTCCAGTAGTTTTCATGGCTCTCATGAACAGGATCTTTCAGCCATACCTCGATCGGTTTGTCATGGTCTTCATCGACGACATTCTGATTTACTCTACGACTGAGGAGGAGCACGCCTATCACTTGCGAGTTGTACTAGACACACTCCGAGAGCACCAGCTTTATGGTAAGCTCTCGAAGTGCCAGTTCTGGATACGTGAGGTCCACTTCTTGGGACACGTTATCTCTAAGGCGGGAGTTGCAGTGGATCCTGCGAAGATTGAGGCTATGTTATCTTGGGAGCCACCCAGGAGCGTGACTGAGGTTCGGAGTTTCTTGGCACTAGATGGATACTATCGGAGATTCGTGCCAGACTTCTCTAGGGTTGCGGTACCACTCACAGCTTTGACGAAGAAGGGGAAACCCTTCATGTGGTCAGACAGATGTCAGCAGAGCTTCCAGGAGCTGATACAGAGATTGACTAGCGCACCTGTCTTGAGGTTGCCTGAGGAGGGAGTAGGGTACGTAGTTTACTGCGATGAATCAGGGACCGGACTCGGATGTGTTCTGATGCAGGAGCGGGCAGTGATCGCCTATGGATCACGTCAGTTGAGGGCGCATGAGCAGAACTACGCTACCCATGACCTGGAGTTAGCAGCAGTGGTCTTCGCTCTGAAGACATGGTGACACTATCTGATGGGAGAGCGCTTTACAGTCTTTTCCGATCATCAGAGTCTCAGGTATATCTTCTCACAGAAGGACCTGAACCTGAGACAGCGGCGATGGCTCAAGTTCCTCCAGGACTATGAGTTCGAGATAGTCTATACTCCTGGGAATGGGAACTTAGTAGCCGATGCCCTCAGCAGGAGGACGGACATTCATCTACTTGAGAAGGCGACGGAGCAGCTAGCCTCTTTACAGATATCCTTCGTGGATAGAGATGGAGCAGTCTTCCTCTAGTCTCTCACAGTCACCCCTCCACTACTGCAGCGGGTCAGAGAGGCACATCGTGAGGACGCTGACTGTGAGACACAGCGTGCTCAGATATCCTCGGGACAGGCACCTGATGGTTTCTCCCTTGGAGCAGAGCACGACATCCTTTTCAGAGGACATACCATGGTACCAGTCTCTTTGAGAGAGGAAGTGCTGAGAGAGTTTCACACTTCTCCTTTGGCGGTACATCCTGGAGTGGTGAAGATGTACCAGGACCTCAGACGATAGCACTGGTGGCCGGGCATGAAGAAGGCAGTGGCAGAGTTCATTTCTCGATGCCTCACCTGTCAGCAGGTGAAGGTAGAGCATCAGGTACCAGCAGGCTTGGTACAGCCCTTGGAGGTTCCGGAGTGGAAGTGGGACGGCATATCTATGGACTTCGTGACTGGACTTCCACGCACTTCCAGAGGTCACGACTCCATCTGGGTGATTGTTGACCGACTCACCAAGTCGGCACACTTCTTACCCATCAGAGAGTAGGGCTCAGTGGAGAGCTTGGGACATCTCTACGTTCAGAAGATTATGTGGCTCCACGGTGTGCCATCATCTATCATCTCCGATCGAGATGCTCGCTTTACTTCCCGGCTTTGGAAGGGGTTACAGGAGGCGTTCGGGACATAGCTACGTCTGAGCACAGCCTTTCACCCTCAGACGGATGGTCAGACGGAGAGGGCGATTCAGACTCTCGAGGACATGCTCCGTGCATGTGTCCTCAACTTTGGTTGCAGCTGGGAGGACCACCTACCCTTGGTGGAGTTTGCGTACAACAACAGCTACCACTCCACCATCGGGATGGAACCGTACGAGGCGTTGTACGGCCGACCTTGTAGATCTCTTTTGTGCTGGACAGACCCTGGGGAGTCAGCACTTGTGGGACCAGAGATGGTCCAGGCCACGACAGAGAAGGTCCAGGTCATCCAGGAGCAGATGAGGACCGCTCAGAGCCGGCAGAAGTCATATGCTGACAGGAGGCGAAGGCCACTAGAGTTCGAGGATGGTGACCACGTCTTTTTGAGGGTCTCACCTCGACATGGTATTCAGAGATTTGGCCGAGACGGAAAGTTATCTCCGTGCTTCATCGGACCCTTCCAGGTCCTCAGCAGGATTGGTGAGGTGGCTTATCGCCTGGCTCTACCACCTCAGTTGCACCGGGTGCACGATGTCTTCCACGTGTCTCAACTGAGGAGATACATGCACGACCCGACACACATCATTGACCGTGGGGAGCTTGACGTTGACGATGTGGCGACTTTTACGGAGGTTCCGGTGGAGATAGAGGATCGACAGGAGCGGGTCCTGTGTGGGCGATCGATTCCTCTTGTGCGCATCAGATGGCAGCACGGGAATCTCTAGGAGAGCACATGGGAGCGGGAGGCTCAGATGCGTGCTCAGTACCCTCATTTGTTTCCCTAGTTTTTGATGTATCTTTACGGGGACGTAAAGCCCTGAGTTGGGAGTAATGTAAAGACCCGTAAAATTCAAGGGAAATTTTTTCTTTATTTTCTTTGGAATTTTACAAGAGCGCGGTTTCTGACGGCACCTGATTCCGAGGCCCGGAGTGCCCGGAATCAATTTCCGAAGTTTGGCTCGGGTACGTTCAGTGAACGAACGAGCGGGAATTTCTAACTTTTGATCTGGTGCTCGGAATTGAAATCTGAGGACACCGATGAACTCGCAACGCCGATATTTTCTTAAGGAGACCTTTTCCGAAGTTTCGTTTATTGTGGGACGAAAGTTAGTTTTTGGGAGAATTATAAAAAGTTGAATAAAAAATTGTGGAACACTTTTTATTTTACTTTTGTTGGTTAAATTCTCTCAAAGGAAGTTAGGGGTGGGACCCACACCCACTTAACCTCCCTTGAGAGGATTAAGTGTGGTGGGACCCACACGAACCTAAACCTTCCATCTTCTCTCAAACTCCCTTTAACCCCTCTTTAAATGACATGACAAATTGTTATTTAATTTTGGAGTTATCTTATTTAATTTCAAACCTTTGAAATTCAATTTGTCAAGTTTGTGAATAAAATAAGACTCTATCTTATTTTATTTGGTTAGAATTGTTTATCCATCTTGAGAGGATTTTGGGAGCTTCTTCTTCTTCTTCAACCTTGATGAAGAACGCGAAGAACCTTCGAGCTACGACGAAGAACGCCGCTCCTCTCATCTTCGTAGCCCGTTGTTCCCGAAGATCGACGACGTCTTCCATGTCAACGAAAGGGAACACCGCTTCCTCCTCAGAGTTCCTTCATCGGCATACGAAGATTCGCCAACGACGTACCTCTTCGGACATACCTCTTCGTCAACGGATTTGACGAACGATTACCGCGACGCCCGACCTCCACGACGTTGTCTTCCGCGGGTCGTTGACAATCTTCGAACTTGAACCCAAGGTAGGGGTTGTTGTTATTTGTTTATTTATTTATTCTTGTTTGTGGTTCTAGCATGACTAACGTGATGATATTTAAATATGTATTATCATTTAACGTGAGGGGGACGGACCGCATGAACATGGCCGAACCTCTCCTTTGTTCTTGTTGATTTATATTGCGGATGAAACAAGATGGTGTGGTGCCGTCGCACCATGCGGTTATTCACACGATTATATTGCGCGGCGCCGTCGCGCCGCGCCGTGGAAGGATCATCAAGAATGCGACGCCGTTGCGCCGCGTCGAAGGGAATCAAAGACACGGCGGAGGGGCGTGGTGCCGTCGCACCGCGCCGGACGACGAACACCGCAGCCGGTTCCGGGCCGCGGCGGGACGAGAAGACCGGCGGCCGGGCCGCCGGCATCGGAAGCCGGAAAGGGGACCGGTTTGCCGGTCCCGTTGGAGAAAAACCGGCCGGCCAGGTGGCCGGACGGAAGGTCAAAGGACGGGGGATTTTAATTCCCCCGGCCAGCACAAAACCCCCCCCATTTATGAGGGGGGGGGGGAGCGGTTTCCTTGAGGGGGGCAGGCGGCCCCCCGGTCCTCTTCAAAGCAGGCCCCCCACTAGGGGGGGGGGGGGGTTTCCAAAGGCGCGACTAAAAGCCGCACCGCCACCTGATGAAGGGGGGGCTTAGCCCCCCGCGCGTGGCACCAGCGGCGCCAGGCCGCGCCGTCGCCGGCCAGGTCGGACCCGGGTCGGTCGACCCGGTTCGGGTCGGCCCGGTTCCGGCCGACCTAGGGGGGGTCGGGCCGGGTCGTCCCGGACCCGGACCCCCCGTTTTCGAGACGGTTTCGGTCTTTTGGCCATAACATGAGCCACGGACCTCCGATCGACGAACCATCTATGGCAACGCGATCCTTGGATCGAGATGGTCATTTCGATATATCGCACTCAAAGTTTCGGAAGACTTTGAGTTCGGCCGGGTTGGTTCGTTCACGAAACTAACCGGGCCTTCAGAGCGGAAACGCTCATATCTCGAGCTAAGGACGTCCGATTGACGTGCCGTCAGCTTTGTTGTGTTCCTCTTAGTGAGACGGATCTTTTGGCATACTCCGCCCGAGGTTTGGATGCAGGTGGAGTACGGTCGGGTTGGTTTTGCCTTAAAAACCAACCGGGCCCCGGGGGCGAAAATGCCAATAACTCTCAGACCGGGCGTCCGATCGACGTGCCATCTGTTGCGTTGAGTTCCTGTTGGCGATACGGAACTTTTGGATACATCAACTCTGGACTTTGTGACAGTTGATGTATCAGCCTCTCGGCTTGTGGAGCGGACCATCCGAACGAGCTTGCTGTGTGCGGGAACCCTAGTGCTGGATGCGACTGTGACTACTACTGCTACTGCTACTGCTATTGTGACTGCGATGACGACAGTACAGAGATCCTGTGTGGATTCGACGATGACGACTACAACACTCAGCGATCCTACGTGGATCAGTGCTACAGGTCCTGTGTGGTCCCGATCCTGTGTGGGTCCTTGCGCTCAGCGGTCCTGTGTGAACTAGCGCCTACAGGTCCTATGTGGGCCCGATCCCGTGTGGGTCTTTTGCGGGGGTCAGTTACCTATCGATCCTTCGTGGGTCCGACGACTTAGATGGATCAGAGATCATCTTTATCGTCTTTCGAAGAAGTATACCTGTGTGAGCTGAATCCTATTGCTTTCCTGTGTGGATTGTGTTGTGCTATCCTGTGTGGATTACGTTTTTCTTTCCTGTGTGGAATACGTTTACTTTCCTGTATGGACTGAGTTGTACTTGGGCTCGTAGGTTGGAGCGTATTTGAAATTGATGACTTAGGTATATGTATGGGCATATACCTAAGCAGTGTCGGTTGTTACTTCGTGATTGTACCTTTCTTCGTGGTTTATCCTTTGTGGATTTGAGAGACCTTCAGGTGTCTCGGGGTCCCTACTGAGTAGCTTATACTCACCCCTGCACGGGATTTTCCCGCACTACGTTGTGTTGGTTGCAGACGACGGGCAGCGTTGATCTTAGATGAGGCCTGTAGAGCAGGACGGTACCTGGAGGTGGACCACTGGGCGGGACGTGCTCGGAGCGGACGACGGGACCCGTGGAGCAGTGGAGCTATCTGTACCCACCCTTCAGGTGGGATTTCCAGTGGACAGCTCGGTGTAGTGGATTTTACTTTTCAGTTGTTGTTTTCCCTTTCGAGTTGTACTTTACTTTCAGTTTGGGTTTGTATACTGGCCCATTTACTTTTCTGCACTTTCAACTGTACTCTGCTTTTGCTTAGTGTTTACTTTCCGCTTGCTTACTCTGTGGTGTTTGTTTACTTTACAAAGGCAATGCCTTCCCTTTTTACCGGGATTTACGCCTTGGTGCTAGTCGCCAGCCCCTGGCCTATGGAAGGCGGGCTTGGGGTAGTCACGGCATGGACCCCGAGGGTGGGTCGTGACAGGTTTGTTTCCTCTTCTTCGAGTTTGGGCCCACTCGACTATGAGACCTAGTGACAATGAATAGTTTGTCCTGCACAGTTACTTGTAGGCAGACACATGAGATGTTGGGCACCATTGATGGACGTTTTGAACTATTGGTGACTCTTCTTCTTGGTCTGATCTCTAATATGGAGATTCCCTTTCTCTCGCTCGATTATGTTTCTTTTGACTGATCATATATATATTATTCTATATCCATACCTTTATATTTTGTTACTCTCTTTCCATGATAGGAGATTACACATGGGGTATTCCATGTGATTTACATGTTTATCTTCTCATGGTTTTATGATTTTACTCTCCTATTATAGCTGGAAGATACTTGACTTGTAGTTCAACTACTCACCATGTTAATCCCCTCTAGTTTGGATGAGGTTACATTCACTCTTGGTTTTGGATTGAGCTATTCTCTTTGATTTTATCTTGCATATACTATCTTTATATTCCTGTTTTATCTCTTACTTCTCCCCTTCATATTTTCAGGGAATCCTTCTTTCTATATATATACTCCCCCATACATGGAATTTTCCCTCATGTGTTGTGTATTATGCAGATGACGGATAGGACAGCGGTAATTTCAAAAGATTTTAGGGATGCCTGATACTTTGGACCATGTATTATGGTTGCAGCTTATAGAGAAGGAGTTATGGTCTCTCAGTAGTTTAATTTTCTATTATTGTCAGGTTGGGACATATTTCTAGTTGGGAGTGTATTTTCCCCTTTAATTTTCAGTTTTCACTATCATACTCCTGTACACCCTAGAGGTTATCCATGCTTGGTATATATTCTAGTTGTTTTGTATCTTTTAATCTTTCCCTCTACTTTTATTCATCGAGATGGATATTTGTATTCATACATATGACTAGGAAAATTCCTCCCCATGTGAGATATGGATTCAGTGCTAGTCACCACCCCCTAGCCTATAGAGGTGGGCTTGGGGTAGTTGTGCTTTGAGCCTCAGATTAGGTCAGGTCACGATAAGTTGGTATCATAGTAGTTCATTCCTTGTGATGTTGTTTGGACTAGTCCCATTATGGGGATTCATTTGGGTTAAGTGTATAAATTTCGAAGTGTCTTGAGTGTGACTCTTAGTCTAGGGAATCCAATGATGGTGTGGGTGGACAATGTAACCATTCACAAGGACCTGCACTACCATCTTGTCAACTCGGCATACCGAGACATTGGTTGAAGGGTTTAATGGTACATTAATCATATAGGATTGAGTCTTTGACTATCCTTCTTGATTCATCTCCCCATTATTGTAATATATATATATATATATATATATGATCATCTGATTGCATTACGTCTTAATAAATCTCATCATGTCTCTATGACGACAGCCACCCAGGATACTAGCTCCAAATCATGATGAAAATTCAATGAGCGACAAGTCTTCAACTAGGTTCCATATCATAAACCCCTTATTCCATGTGGGTAAGTATAAGAACCTCCACCTATTGAGTATCATATAATTCCAATAGAGTAGGATGAGGATGTGTGTAGTATTAGCACACTCTCTATGTTCCAGTTCCAGAGGATGTTGAGGTTCTACGGTGAACCAGATCCCCAGTGAGAAGAGTATTGGCTAGAGTTTGGTTGTCTGTATATTTAGGATTGTTCGTACCCCAATGGATCAGGTGGTTCAAATGTAATATAGCCTCATCCAGGTATCATCTAGGCACTGGTGGAGCTTTGTTATGTAAATACATGATGAGTCAGCACTCTCATTGCTCGACATTCAGTAGTTGTTCTATGAGGAGAATTACCCCTCATTCTTATTGTCATTTTGGATTTATGAGTTTCTGGAGTTACATAAAGGAGGGATGATAGTGGTTGAGTATGTATCAAGGTATATAGATCTTACCCGGTACTCTCTCGACATAATATAGGATTAATACTTCCAAACATGGAAGTTAGAGTAGAGACTCAGCAGAGTGGTCTAAGCCAACGTAGTACCCCTGTGCATTCCTAAATATATCGCAGTACTGGAGGGGGAACTAGTGACAGATATATTTCTGTCATAGGGATGCCATATAGTTGGATCTAGTAGTGGGTACCACATGGTTTAGTCATCTGCATTAGCTATCAGATGTCACGTGCCAGGATCTCAATGTAGGATACCTCCGTGAGATTTGACTCATTAATGTGGTCATCGGTAATGATTTTCTTGTGATGGGTGAGGTCACATATTGCGAGACTTCACGGCCAAACATGTTTCTCAATATAGGAAGATGGATGATGGACCAACCCAGTTGAGGTAGTGTTGTGATCAAGGATCTCCCAAGAGAGAGTAGGGAGGTCGAGTTGGAAGAGGAGTAGGAGGAGATATGGGTGGTGGACGAAGCTATGATATCCTTCCCCCACCACCATAGGGTGGCCCATATTTGGCTTAGGGAGCTAGAGGTCAGAGATGCAGACAGTTGTAGGATCTTGAGGCTTATGACCCCGCAACACACGAAATGATTGGAGATATGATCTATGTGTTTTATACTCCTGCTTCAGTATTAGTAGAAAAAAGTTTCATCCATTCCTTAATCTATATACTCTTGGTGTGAGATATAGATCTCCTGGATGAGGTGTTATATCAACAACATCATCTTAAGGTTCCTACAAGGAATGATTCCTCTGATTATTTTATTTTTTGGCAGTGTGAGCTATAGCTTGGTGGATAGAGGTTCATATGGGAACTTTTGGGCATTATGATGGAACCCAATGATGTAATATTGGGTAGGGGTTTGTTTTCCTTGCTCCAAACCATGATTAATTTTCACCACAGATGAGTTAGATTCCTACTCAATTATGGGATGGGTTTTTCCTTTTCTGGTGAGAGGGATATCATGGAATTGAAACTAGATTATACAAGAAAGAGGCTGCAGCCCATCTCCCATCAGTTGGAGAGAATATCCCTTAGTAAATTTGGCTCTTCGAGCATACATATACCTTCAATTGTGGAGGATTATATGGATGTTTTCTCGAGAATATTTGAGGACTGTTGTATTGAATTACATCTTGTAAATGATCTAATATCTTTAGTGGAATATCAAATGGCCCCTACCAAGCTCTGAGAGTTGTGTTCATAGTTAGAGGAACATCAAGATAAGGGTTTTATTAGACCTAATGTGTCCCCCTGGGTAGCCCCAATGTTATTCATGAAATTAAACAATGAAAGCATGCATCTTTTCATATACTATCACAGCATGAACGATGTCACGTTAAAGAATAAGTACCCCTTATTGAGTATTGAAGATCACTTTGACCAGTTTTGGTGCATGAGATGGTTCTCAAAGATCAATATCAGGTCTAGATACCATCGATTGAGGGTCCATGAGGATTATATACCAAAGTTGGCATTTTAATGTCTCTATAGACACTATGAGTTCCTAGTTATTCCCTTTGGTGTGAATAATGGCCCCACCATGATTACGAATTTGATAAACTAGGTATTTCATCCATACTTGGACCATTTTTTGTTCATCTTCATCAATGACAAACTCATCTACTATTCATAAGAGGAGGAAGATACAGAGCACTTTAGGATAGTTCTAGATTTACTTTGAGAGCACCAACTTTATGAGAAACTCTTGAAGTGTCAGATCTAGATTCATGAGGTTCACTTTCTAGGGAATGTCATTTATGATCAAGGTTCAGCCATAGACCCAAAAATGATCAGTGTAGTTATTTATTGGGAGCCACCCAATAGCATTTCATAGGTATGAATTTCTCTTGGTTTGGTGGGTTATTACAAGATTATTGTGGTATAATTCAATAATTTTGAAGCCCCTTTGACCACCCTGATGCAGAAAGGGTAGTCATTTACCTAGTCTGAGCAGTGCCAAAGAGCCTTTAAGGAGTTGAGGTTAAGGCTAGTGAGTGATCCTATATTGATACTACCAGAGGAGTACATGTATTACATAGTGTATTTTGATTCCTCAAGAGTTGGGCTTGGCTGCGTGTTGATGTAGTGGTAGGTAGTTATCGCATATGGGTCAAGGCTGTTGAGACCACATGAGAAAAACTACATGACTCACAACCTAGAGCTGGAAGAGGTAGTCTTTTTCCTAAGTATGTGGAGGAACTATCTTATGATAGAGTGCTTTGTGGTTTACTTAGACCACCAAATTCTTAGGTATGTCTTCATGCATATATAATTGAAATTGAGACAGTAGTGTTGGTTTGAGTTCTTAAAGAACTATGAGTTTTATATATTCTATATTGTGGGGAAGGGAAATGTAGTAGAATATTTCCTTAGTAGGGATTCCTAGACTCATTAAGTGTAGGAGGCTTCGGGTTAGTTATCCTTCTTGCAGCTGACCCTGATAGAATAGGAGGGTACAACTTTTTCTACAGATGATGGTGTTGAATCCTCTGATTATAACGCATTTGAGGGGTTCCCAGCTGGGAGACATCTACTGTGAGGTATTACATGACCAAATATCCATAGGTTATTCACCAGATATATATTCTGAGGGAGTAATCACATCATCTTTTTTCAAGGACGGACGGTGGTTCCAGTCACATTGCGGGAGTAGGTGATGCGAGAGTTCCACCCATCTCCCCTAGTTGTACATCCCAGTGTGTGGAATACGTATAGAGACCTTCAGTAGAAGTTTTGGTGGTCTATAATGAGATAGAGTGTAGCTGTGCTCATCTCTCAATGCCTCACTTTTTATTAGGTGAAGGCTAAGCAACAAGTTCTGGCAAGTTTATTGTAGACCCTTGAGATCCTAGAGTGGAAATGGGATAACATATACATGGACATTGTGATATGGTTTCTTCCTACAGAAAAGGTCCATAATACCATCAGGGTGATCGTTGACCAACTAAATACATCATCACACTTTATTGCTATCAGGGACCAGAGTTTGGTGGAGATTTTGGGGCAGTTGTATGTTTTGGAGATTATTCTCCTTTATGGGGTGACCTATAAGATTGTCTCCAATCATGACATGTCATTATTGTGTAGATTCATGTATGAGATAGTCAGGTTCCAAATGAGGATGAGTACAACATTTAATAGACATATCTATCAGAATACCAAGATCACTATCAAGGTATTGGAGGGTATGTTGAGATCTTTCATGTTAGACTTTGGCCGAAGTTGGGAGGATTAATTTTCCTTGGTATAGTTTGTGTAAAACAATAGCTACCACTCTACCATCGGCATGGATCCTTTTCAGACCCTATATGAGAGAACCTACAAGTCTCCCTTGTGTTGGATAGATATTGTAAAGAAATCTATTGTGGTCCCAAAGATGTTGTAGGTGACGACGGATAAATTCCAGGCCATCCGTGAGTGGATGAGGATGAACCATTGAAAAAATAATTATTATTATGATCATTTTTGTAGCCCTTTCGAATTCATGCAGTGAGACCCCATTTTCCTGAGAGTCTCCCCATGATGATGATTTCATAGGTTCATCCAGGGATGAAATTTATCCCTGATGTTCATCAGGATGCTCGAGATCATGCATAGGGTTGGAGAGGTTTCTTACCGCCTCACCCTACCCCCACAGCTGAAGAAGGTGAACAATTTCTTCCACATTTCATAGCTAAGAAGATACTTGCATAAACCTATGCACAACATTGACTAGGGAAATCTGGACATTGAGTATGGATCCACTGTTTTGGAGTACCCATTAGAGATCGAGGATCGATAGGAGATAACCGTGTATGTATGGACCATCCCTTTAGTTTGTATGTTGTGGAAGAATGGAAACATGTAGGAGAGTTCCTAGGAGCTGGAGAGCCAAATGAGGGATTAATATCCGGATTTTTTGGTTTAGTTTTTATTTTTTAGTACATAAAACCTGAAGTATGAAATGATTTAGAGACCATGTTTTTTCCTAGTAAGACTTTGAAATATTTCTACATATATTTTCAGAGCTAGGCTTTGAGAGGGTGTTCGATTTTGAGGCTCAGTATTCCTAGAATTTATTTCATAAAAATATTAAATATATTTTATATTACGCACATGTGGTTCCTAAAGAAAATGATATAAATCTTAAATGGAATCTTGAATCATAAATTCAAGACCGTGATTGAGTTCAAAACGTAGTGTTTATCCTAGTTGTGGCCTAAAATAGGTCGAGGCGTAGTGTTCGGAAACCTTACTCATCGGAATTACGTTTAGATGATTAATTAATTATTAAATTCATTAATTCATTCATTTTAAACTAAATTGAAATGTTTAAAAATATAATACCATTGATAATTCTCTATGGTTAGCTACATAAACCCTAGTAGAATTCCAGAGCTTCTCCTTCCTCATTATTTGGTGAATCACCTAGGATGAAGATGAAACTCCGGATTAGAATATATTGGGATGCAGTGAATGCAACAACCTCCTTCAATTGTTGGAAAGTACATTCTTCGATGATGATTGATCCAATATCCAGGTAGGAATCATCAATATTTGGTTTACTCCCTATTTGTTTAAATTTATTAAGTGGATCAATCCCTTCTATTGATATGTTCCAATTGTTGCTAGAATATGAAACCAGGTATTGAAATCATAATTGATTTTGACTATTTTCTAACCTCAGATGCCCAGTTCTTGATCATTGGCCAAGAAAAAATTTCCAACGATGATAAAACTATTATTCTTGTGATCCCCCCCTCGTTATCTTCGTGTTTGTCGCTAGTTGAACCCCACAGTCATGGTTCGACATTATTGGGAAGTACCGAGCCTGAATAGACCCCCATAATAGTAACAGAATCACATTAGAGTATAGAATCGACGAGTCAAGAATAGATCTGGATAGGTTGAAGGTTTTGGATTGTTGTTTGAATGATAGGATCTTGTATCTTCAAAGGTAGAAGTTGAGGAGGAATAGGGAATTCAATAAAGACCTCCAATGAGAAACAAGATCCGTTTTTTGGTGAATGATAGCCAAAAATGAAAAATGGCACCTAGATCTGCTAATCATGGGTAGATTTGATACCTAATATAAAGGAGGAAGACCAGATTCAAGGTGCAAATCATAGATCTAGATTTTTGTGAAAAATGCAAATACACCCCATGTACAAGTATAAACACATTGTGTGTATCCCCTTGAGTACGACATCTATGGTTTTGGAAATCTATAAGGATTCCATGACATGTATCTATCATACACGTCATGTACCTCATTCCTGAGTGGAAAAGTCGTGTGATGGACCCCATAGGTAGGAATCTATGTGGGAGTACACAACCAGGCACATGGCTTTGTACTAATGTACACAAACATGGACAGAGCACATGGGAATCACCCTTTGTGAATCCATATGTCATGTACAAATGTACACGAACAAAACAAGTACATGGGAATGACCAAGGTGCATGGACACGGACCCCGAATACTAGGACACATTGTGTAGGCTACCTACACACCATATAATCCTACATGGGAAATGATCCATGTACCAGATAGGGACATGGCTAGAAGGAGGAGTAGGACTACACTTCATGTGGGTCCCCTCGCACACTGTGAACCCCTTGGTTTCTTTTTATAAAACTCCAAGGATTCATATATCCTTTGTTTGAACATGGATTTTGGTATGCGAATAGCCTATCCTGAGTTTTTTACACATAGAATATGATGGTTCCCTCCATTGTGGATTAAAATATATGATATGAAATGTTCTGGGCACGGTGCTTATTGAGGGATGGCCCGATGATGGAAGTGATCCGACAGGATCACCATAGGCTTATTCCGAGTGGAAACCCATATCAGATAAGAAATGGGTCCCTGATGACTAGATTGGAACCGCTATCACAATAAGGTGTGGTCCTCGACCACTAGATTGTAAACCCTCATCATCATGGGTGTGGGTCCTCTATAACTTCCTTCCGAGGGGAACCCCCTAATGCACTAGGGTGAGGTTCCTTGATGACCAAAGTAGACCCCTATGTGGTACTAGGGTGTGGGTCCTCATATTCTGAGTGTAACCTCCAATTGGATAGGGTGTGGGTCCTCAACCTATAGAGTTAAACCCCTGATCATCTAGATCATGGGTCTGTTACCTACCGAGTGGAACCCCACTATCAGCATAGGGTGCGGGTCCTCATAACACCAGAGTAGAACCCCAAATCAATGTTGTCATGGGTCCCCTATGTATACTTAGAAAGTGGAACCCTCCCCCCCCCACCTGATGTAATAGGGAATGGGTCCTCTACTTTGAGTTTGTGCCCACTCAACTATGTGGAAATAGTGATGAGGCATGGTTTGACTTTCACGATTACTTCTGGACATACTCGTGAGATGATGGGGATCATTGATGAACTTTTGGAACTATTTGAAACTCTTCTTCTTGAGATGATATGTGGTATGGAGATCCCCTTTATCTCTCAATTAGTTTTCTTCTTACAGATCATATATATATATTCTTATGTACACAAACCCTTGGATTTGGTTACTCTCTTTCCATGATAGGTGAAGACGCATGGGTTATGCCATGTTCTTTTTGTGTTTATCTTATCATGGTTGGATGAGCCTACTCTACTAACATAGGTGGTGTATACTTGAATTTTAGTTTACCTACTCATCATGTTGATCTCCGTTCATTTCGATGAGGTTACATTCACTCTTAGTTTTAGGTTGAGCTGTTCCCTTTAACAATATCCTAAATCTATTATCTTTTTACTTCTGTTGTATCTCTTACTGATCCCCTTCATCTTTTTAGGGTGTCCTACTAGGTATGTATATACTTATACCTACATGGTATTTTCCCACATGTTTTGTGTTTTATGAAGGCAGTGGAAAGGTCGGCGATGATTTCAAAGGATCTTTGGGATACCTAGTACTTTGGACCATGTACGGTGGTAACAACTTGAAGAGAATGATCTAGGATCACATAGAAATTTACATTTACAGTTTTGTTAGGTTAGGATATATTTATAATTGGGTATGTATTTTCCCCCCTTTACTTTTCAATTTTCACCGTTGTAATCTTGTACACCCTAGAGGTTATGCATTCTTAGTTTACTTTCTAGTTGTGTTGCATCTTTTAATCATTCCATCTGTACTTTTTCATTGAGATGGTTGTGTGTGTTCATATAGTTACTTAGGAAAAGTAATCCCAATATTTGATATATATTTGGCACTGGTCACTAAAACATAAACTATGGAGGCAGTCTTGGGGTAGTTGCGACTCGAGCCCAGTATTGGGTTGGGTCATGACACAAGAGTTCACTTGGAAATGATTTTTTTAATTTTTTAATAAAAAATTATTTCTATAAAAATTTTAGATAGCCCATAAAACATAGTTATTTAAACTATAACTAGGAAGTATGTTAGTAACTGAATATGTAACTAAATTCACTCACCTTATTCATTTTTCACCATAGGTAGTGGCTAGAAAAATAATGAAAGTTCAAATATTTGAGTTAGGTATCTGACCAGAGTTTTTTTTGAAAGTTAATAAGGTTATTTATTATAGACTATATTGAAATGGTGAATAAGTATGTAGTGGGAGAAATATATATATCAGGGAATCTCAGTGGAGGGGACACTTTTTTTCATTTGAGTGGTAGTGGGAGTTTCAAATTGGTGAATAAAAACAAGAGAGAGAGTTACTCGCAAGGTAGTAGGGAAATAGAAAATCATCTCATTGGATCAGTCTTCTATCCACCACATCACAACAGCTAACTAGGATATTTCCAATATGGCGTGCTCTCACACATGATGGAATAATGCATGACACCACCAAAGTATTTCTACCACTCCAAAAATAGAGAGATTTATAAGAAGTATTTTTATAAATTTATGAAATCAACTAGTGGAATAGTATTGACTCAGCCTTGGGATTCTCTAGGAAAGAACAATCTTACCATAATAATTCATTCCCACAAAAACAGGTTAATCAAGATACTTCTATGAATAATTCAATTCTTCACGCAGCACCTCATTAAAGAATCAATAGCTATCCCATGACATCTGAGTGACAAATTTATAGAGTAGAGTAGGATATCATTAATGAGAAACCAGATCCCTCTATGGTGTTAGGTACCATACTTTTGAACTCAAAAATTATGAATATCTTGTTTGATACTAGTTTATAAAATTATTTCCTTGATTCTTCTATGTTAAAAAATTAGGATTATGCATTTCCTCATATCATGAGTATCAAGACACCCCTTGGACAATAAGAGTGCAGATAATTCAAATTCCCAAAATTATCCATTATCATTGTTGTAATACAGTTTATCTAAGTGTTTATGTTCTTAGATATGGATTTATTTGATGCAATTTTTTGTATGGATTAGCTAGTGTGATTTAAATCCCATGTAGACTACCATGATATCCATGTGATTTTAACATCGTTAGAATGATACCTTCATGTATTTGAGGTGGATTAAGATATAAATTTAGGTAGATATGGACCTTTAGTGATAGTAGATGGAGAAATATAAAACCAGTTAGTGGAAATGACCTTTGCTGCTATTGATGGAATTGGATATGGGACTCTTCCTGTTGTATTGGATCGATACAAATATATCTTTTGAATGATTTCTTTTGGTTACCACCCAAATGGGAAATCAATTTTTGTATCGAGCTACACCCAGGAACAAGTATTATTTCAATAACCTCTTATAGAATGGATCCAACTAATTTTTTATAATTGAAGGTTCCCCTCTAATATTTAGTAAGTAAAGCTTTCATCAATCCTAGTAAATCACCTTGGGCTACACGAGTTTTATTCATAGAGAATGTAGATTTTACTCTCTAGTTATATGTTGAATAACATATATTGAATCAAGTTAAAATAAAAAAATACCCTCTTCCTCAAATTGATGATATGTTTGATCAATTAAAGGGGGGTCAAATGGTTCCCAAATATTGATTTACAATCATGATATTGTTATCTTAGATTCAGAAGAGAGGATATTCCAAACACAACAATCTGGAGTAGATATAACCATTATGAATATGTTCTCATTCCTTTTGGTCTAATGAATGAGCCTTCAGTTTTCATGGTTGTGATGAATTGTATCTTCCATAGGTACCTCGACTCTTTTTTTGTTGTATTTGTTGATGATATTCTAGTTTACTATTGAATAAATAATAACCATTAACATAACATAGATATTGTACTCATTACATCATGGGATAATCATTTTTATGCTATGTTTTTTAAGCGCAACTTCTTGATTCGAGAAGTTAATTTACTAGGGAGTTTCATTTCTAAATAAGGAATATCAGTTACCCCATGAAAGATAGAATCAGTTATCTCTTAGTGGAAATCAAATAATATTTTTGAGATATAAAATTTTATGGGATTAATAGGCCATTATCATAACTTTGTTTAAAATTAATCTATAATTTTCCCTCCCATAACATCTTTGAAAATAAAATTTCTTCCATTTTTATGGAATAATAGAAATCAAAACGGATTTCTAGAGATTATAATTCATATCACCTTATCACCGATACTAGTATTTCTAGAACTAATAAAGGACTATGTGGAATATCATGATGCGTCAAGATCAAGTCTTGTTCGTGTTCTCATGTATGAAGATCATGGTGTTTCCTATAGTTTTAGGTAGTTGTGATCACATGAGAACAATTATACTACGCATGACTTGGAATTAAATAAGATTTTATATGCCTTAAATACTTCGTAGCATTACAAATTTGTGGAAAGGTTTACTTCATTAAATGTCTATAATATCTTGAGATATATATTTTCTCAACAAGACATGAACTTGATCCAACAAATACAAATGGAGTACCACCATATGTTTGATTTTGACCTGTTATACACACCCAATTTATTGAATTATGTGGTAGATGTATTGAGTTGGAAATAATATAAAAAATTGGTCCAATAATCTCATAAAAAATGGTAGTTTGTGATCATGATTAGTGACATGAATCTAGATTGCACCGCACAGTGTGAGTATGCAATTTTCTTTCCAGTCAATTAGGTTCTAAAATTGTTATATTTGGTAAAAGTGGCTCAAACATCAGATCTCGATTACATCACCATGGAGTCAAACCTAAATAGTTTTGATACTTTTAATAGATGGGTAGAGGATGAAAACTATTTTTAAAATTTGCATAGTCGTGTTATAATTTTTTAATCCTGTCAGGAATAAATTCTTTCCACCTATCACCATTCAAAATGGGATATTTATTTAGGTGTTTATAAAATGTACACGGAAATGAAAGCATATTTCTAGTAGTTAAGCATGAGATTAAATATTTCATAATATGTGATGAAATTCCTAACCTACCAATAGGTAAAATAAGATCATCAATGAATATATGGTATATTATGATCTATTTTTATAATTTTATGGAAGTGGGAACATATTACAATGGAGTTTTCATAGGTCTACCAGGGAAATTTTAAAAGCATGATGCTATTTGGGTAATTTTGGATCGAATCACCAAACCAGCACACTTTCTCCTAGTCAGATAATCTAAATGGTAGATAAATTTTTAATGTTTTATATTCACTAATTAGTCAGGTTACATGGATTTCTAGTTTTGATTATCTCTAACAGATATCCTCGATCCACTTCATGATTATAGTGGTCATTAAAACAAGCTCTCGGGATCCAGCTGACCATGAGCATGACATATCATCCCCAAAATAATGGGATTATAGAGTGTAAAATTCAAACATTGGAATATATTCTCAAAGAATGTGTTATGGACTTTGGTGGATCATGGGAGGATCATATGTGTTTGGTTGAATTCTCCAATAATTACAGATATCAGGGGATAATATAGAAGGCTTTGTTCTAGGATTTATATGGAGTTCCTTATCATTATTTAATATATTGTGTTGAAATAGGAGAGACATAATTGATTGGTCCCAGTATTTTGCATGAGACTATGGATAAAATTTATATGATTTAAAAGAGGATGGCTATGGCTCATAGCCGATAGAAATCGTATGCATACAATTGTTGCTAACCTTTATACTTTAATGTGAGTAACCAAATATTCTTGAAAGTTTGACACATATATGGTCATAAAAGTATGGGTAACTAGGGAACTTTGAACCACGGTATTTAGGACTACTCCAATTAGTTGAATATATTCCATGATAGCATATTGGTTTGCCTTAATGTTGAGGTTTAGTGTCATTATAATGTGTTCCATGTTTCTCGATTGAATAAGTATCCCCTATATCCTCAACATGTGATCAGTTGGGATCATGTTACTCTTGATCCTGATGAAACATTTATCCATGAGATGGTTTGGGTTCTAAATAGATAGTAAAAGACCCTACATGGGTTATATATATATTTCCTCGGTATAAGTTTTATAGAAGCATGGTCAGGTTCAAGAAGAAATATGGGAATGAGAGAAGTTTTATGAGAGTAATGTCTTGATTTGATCAAATGAATCATTTTTATCAAGATTACCGAGGATATAAATCCTAATGGGGGGAGAATTTAGCACCCTAGGTTTGAAGTATTCCACTATTTAAATACTTTTCCTTTTTTTCATGGAGTGGTGGGATAATTACCTAGAAATGTTTAGTGGTGTAAGAAGAGGATAACTTGGAGATCAACTTCTATAATTTTCTAGATTAAACATTTTATGTTTAAAATATTGGATTTATAACATAAATTGATCAAGGTAGATTATAAACATCATAAATTTTGTATTTATGGCATCAATTGTTTGGGGTACTATTCATGTCATAAAATCAGTTTTTGCATTGTAATGTTGTCTTTTCTAGAAAAATAAATTGAGGAATTTGTTTTTTTATGTATGCGGCCTCTTTAAAATTTAGTACGTATATTGGTCAATTATAGTGAGATTTAATTCCTCTCTCTCATGTAAATTCTTACTTGGTTTTTTTGTTCTTCCTCTCGATTTCTAGGGGTTTCATAGGAAATTTCCAATTACCTTCAATATATGGAATCTGATTCTAATAAATCCTTTGGATTTTAATTGTGGTGATCAAATTTTGGGGTCTCATTATTTTTTATTATCTAATATCCATTCAGTTTCTCTCATATGGAACCATATATTAGTGTTACAATACCCAAATCTATGTGTTTAGATTTATATAGAAAATAACTTATGGGGGTTTAGTAGAGGAACGAAAGGATGAGGTATGAACAATGGAATTGACTTTGATCTATCATTATAATTGACATGAATTAGGTTGTTTTTCCTCTATCCACTTTTATTGGAACTCAATGTATTTTGGGTTTGTAAAATATTTGTACTTTGTTTTTTAATTTCTTTTTCCCTGTTAAAACTCCACTGATAATTCTCTTACTAGTTGGATTTGAAATTAGATTGTGGTTGTCACCAAAATAGACTTAATAAATTTATTAAAAGAAATTTATTTAATGAAAATGGTTTTTGGAATATGAACTTGGCATAACTAGTGTGTGAGTTCCATTTGGGAATGCACATAGTTGGTGTGGGTTCATGATTGCATTGTATGAGGCCTTGTTGAAATAGACTTGGTTCTTGGTGCCAGCTGGAAAGGCACAAGGAAGAAATTTACACTAAGAAATAACTTGGTGTATGATATATCTTCTATCATGAGAAAAGGAAGATATCATTCATCATGTGTGTGTGTTTCAGTGATAGATAGATAGAACATGGATTATTATTCCAAACTAGAAATTATGAACTACTTCTTCATTTTGAAAGAGAAACATCGTTTCTAACTTAAATTTTTTTTAGGAAACCTATTCATTAGGTATATTTTATATTTTGAAATTTTTTTTACTAGTTTTATAATCTTCCTGCCTATTTAATATCCTATATTTTGACCTATTTCTACTTGTAGTGTCCTAAGGGATAATATTAGGGATTTACTACTAGGTATGATTACTCGCCCTCTTTATATTTCCTTTGGTGCATATACAGATGTCATTTTCCATAATATAGGAAAGGGATAGGTTTATTACTTTTATAACAATTATCTTTAATATCACTATCATATTTGGTGGAATTAGAGATTATAGTTTGTTCACGTCTTGGTCGATATTGGTTTCACCTTAGTACCTGGGTGTTGCTCTACTTTAAAGTTTTAGTTTATATATCTTACTAATCTATTGTTACTCCAATATTTTTTACTATTTTATTGTTCGTTATTGGATTGGTCACTTTTATTATAATTTTATTTTGGTGCATTCATCATTTATATATATATTTCCATGGTTTTAAATTTCCTATATCTTCTTATGTGTGTTTTTATCAAAGGGTAAACTATTCCCCCATTTTTCTTATGTTTAAACCCTTTCCATTTATTTACAGCCTTTGGTGTCTATGGAATTTCACCTAAGGTTATTAGCACCTCCACCTCTCCTCAAGATAATGAGTTCTGTTATGATGTTACGTTATAGAAGCCTTATGTATCCATGAAATAATTTCAATATTTTCAATGAATGATTTAATTATTTGAAAATAATTAATTATTATATAACTAAATAAGAACATGTCAATGAGACAAAATATATGAAATATATAAATTAAACAAATGGAACATATTTAAAGTTTTATCTCAAAATTCGAGTTAAATCCCCCCTAAATATATGTTTTATCCTTAAATTTACATTAATCCAAGTTCAAATTTTATTCTATCAAATTTATCTTGGTCTAAGGGTTTAGTAAACATATCATCCAACTATTATTCTAAATAAATATATTTCAAGATAATATTCCCCTTTTGAATATAGTCTCTAATGAAGTCATATCTAACATCTATGTGTCTAGTCCTAGAGTATTGTAAGAATTATTGTCACGGTAAATCTTAATTTTTCAAAATGAAAAGAAAAATATAAAAGTGTTTGTTTAAAAAATAATGAATATGGCCAACATGATGTGGAAAATACATACTTTCTTTAAATAGTTGATAAATATATTGAATTATACTTTTTATAATTCCATGAACCTATAATCTTACCAAAAAAGTGAAACATATTGATTTTTATTTTTCTATATATTTTGTAACCACCAATATCAAAATCTAAAAAACTAGTTAGTTCAAATGAAGTATTTGCAGGATAAAATAATACAAGATTCATAGGTCCTTTAACATGCTTACTTAATATTATAACTACCTATAAATGAATTTATTTTGGATTATATTGAAATTTAGAACATATAAATTCTGAAAACATCAAATTATTATAGATTATTTCAAATAAATAAAGTTTCCAATCTTAGATCTAAACATCTTATTATCGACATATTTTCTATCTTCATCATAGTCTAGATTACAAGAAATAATCATTGAAATATTTTATCTTTTATAATTATCAGGAAAAAAGATATTAAATAATTCCTTATCATATTTTAATTGATTGTGAAATATACCATCTTTTCTTTAAACTATTAATAATCACAAAAAATAATTTAATCTCACACATAAGACTCACGTAAAATTTAGAATAAATTAAATTTTAAAATTCATTACAAAGTATATTAAATAAATAACCAATGATAACATTATCAACATATATTTGAACTAAAAAAATATAATTTGATGAAATTTTAATGAATTGGATCAAAGTTTCCACTTTTAAAACTATTTTTCAAAACTAATGTTCCTATGGATGATTTAACCACTAAGAAGGGGGTTTGAATCAATTATTGTGTTTTTATAAATTTTTTACTTTATGAAATTTAACCCCTAAAACTTATTAGAGTTATTTTAAGTATAAAATTTTGTAACAATCTCATGAGAATGTAAGTATGGAATGTAAATAAGGCACATAAGATTTACAAGGTTTAGACTCACTGTAAGAACCTAAATCCTTGTCAGGGAGACTCCATTAGGTTTTCAGAAATTAACTATTAGAAATAAGTGAATACAACTTTGAGCCAAATCCCATTTGACACCTTCTATATTCTGATAGGTATGATTATATTGACTCCGGTCAGTTTACAATGTTTTTCTTACATAACTTGAGCCACAAAAAATAATGTAACTTTGTAAAAACTGATCTAGACAAATTTCATTTGTATTTATCTATCTATTTACCTCAGTCTAGAAATGTATTTCCAGTACACCCTTATCTTCATATGAAAATGTCTGTATGATGCTTGTCACTTAAATGGTTCTTTTATCATCTATTTTCTTTCTGATTAATAAAAACCAACACCACAAAAAATATCCACAAAAACTCTATATGATTACTTTATCTAGTTATTTGAACTGAAACTCTATTTGATGCTTCTGATTGAAACTTTCTCTATCTGAAAACATTCTTCAACCTAAAAATGATCTTTTATAAAAACTCACCACTAACATAAATTTTTCACCATATTATCTATTTGTGTTTATAAATAGGGTTAAGTATAAAGTACTTTTCACCCCTTTATATAGGATCTCCTGGAATTGCAAAGGCTGGAACCCATTTTTATTTTCCCACTAAAACCAATTCATTAATCTCTTCTCAATAATTATAGAGTATTCTATAATAATCTTGAAACTTCATGAATTCTATATAAATTCCAATTAAAATCATCTAAATTACGAACCAATTGAAAGAACAAACCAATTGATACAAATCATTTAGAATTTCCATATTTTGGAACTTTAAAAAGTTATGTAATGTACTTCAAAAAATATTTGTCTGGAAAATGTTTCTCTGAAAACATTCTTTTGATGAAAAACCTTGGATTCTCTATTTTTCATCATCTGGTTTACTCTATCTGATCATCTTACTTCAGCTCATAAATTTATGCATCAATTTCTCAGAAATGTCTATCTGATGGACTTCCTCACAAATGTTTACATGATGGACATTCATCTGATGGATCCCCATATGATGGGATTCCTCCAATGGAACTCTTTATAACTTAACAAACTCAAACGTTAGTTTTTAACAAAACTATTTATGAATAAAAAAATTATACATTCTATCAGTTTGAAAACTCTATCTTCCTCTATCTATTTTTCTTGACACTATTGAAAATGAACTACATCTATATTTTTCATTGCTCTTGATTTACTAAATATGGTTGGATATATTTTTCAACTTCTAAAGACATTAGACACATGAAAGTTTCTATTTTTTGTGTCCTAATCTGTCTATTAAAAACTTCACCATTGTTTTTTCTTCACATTGATCATACTTTTCCCTCTATTTTATTTTATTTTTCATGTGCTTTCAAAAATGAAAACTCATTTAATTTTTGAACTTCACACAAAATGAAGTATTCTCCCTTTTTTTGTTTCATTATAATTTTTCTAAAAACACAAAAAAAAAACTCAGCAATAAAAAACATGGTGGAACTCTATGTTTAGTAGACTATGTCCCGTGATCTATGTCTTGTAACCTATGCCTTCTAACAACATTTTCCATTTCTCCCCCAAGATTTCATAACATTGTATCTCTCTCTATTGTGGTCTTTCCAGAAAATTGTGAATGATGATATGTATTTGGTACATCTTAGAATTTAATGCAAAACTTATCTATTAAAAACTCAATAACTTTTAGTACTATAATTTCTTATAAAAACTTCATTCGATGGGTTTTTTTGGTATAGTTCGTATGGTGTACAAAGTCTTTACTTTAGTAACTTTTGTTTTGATCATATGTCGCATTTTTATTTGATGACACTTCTTTAAAAATTTATAAAATCACTCTCTCAAAACTAAACTTTGGTTCTTCCAATGAAAATGTATAAACTATAGAAAATTTCTATTCCTATAATTTCTTACAAAAAAATCCATCTAGTAGATTTAATTTTATACATTAGAAAGATTTATCCAAAACTCACCTACACTTTTATTCTCTTCCACAAACTTCATCTTGTTTTATGACTTCATCATGATGTTGAAAACATTGATGAAACAGAAAATAATAATCTAACTTAGTTTGAAAAATCATTACCATGGTAAATAAAAATATCTAACTTTCTGACTTTTTGAATTTCCAGTAACATCATAATAAAAATTTCAAAAAAAAATCGAAATATTTCTTTCACTTGTTAAAAACACCTAACAAAAAAAATTTGGAAAAATAAAAAACTTCACAAAGGATATTCAATCTCCCCCTTTGGATTTGTTGCCAATATTTCTTTAAAAACATTGAACACTAAGGATTTTTCATCACTGATAATTTTTCACTACTCATTTTTATAACACCTTAAGTTTATTAACTTTTACCAAAACACAGTCATTATCAAAAAGAAGGTCATGAAACCGTACTAACAGATAAAATAATTTTTTAAATAAATTAAATCCCTCAATGAAAAAAAATTGTCCATGTTAAGATAAACTCCCCCTCACTTTTCTCCCCTCAGTTTTTCGTCTCCCCTATTTTATGGTAATCATGAATTCAGATTCATTTTTGAAAGAAATGTACTTACTCTTCTCTTTTCCACACAATTTTTCCCCTTTTTAGAGAAAATTTTACTCTCCTTCTTTCAGGAGAATGTTGTACATATTTTCCCCTTGTCAATATGATCCAAGGAATGATGCTGGGACTTCCTTACAAACTTTATATATTCTGTGGTGGAGGATGTCCATGCAGTTACGGCCTCAATTCCAAAAATATGTCTTTTGGTATAGATTTTTTGAAAACACTAAAAATTTAATATTTTGTATAAATGTATTCTAGTATAACATCTCCACCAATGAATTTTTATTTGATGAAATGTTATTTAATATCAATTTTCTTTGATCTTGAATGTTGGAAAAGATTTTTGGGAAAGATCAATGGAACTCTGGTCATCACAAAGTATCTTTAATGTTATAGAAAAAATAAATTTCAAATATAATAGAAATAATTTCATCCAAATCATTTTTATACAAGTATGGGTGGTAGAAACATATTAAACTTCCTCAGTACTCAAAGTTACCAAGCTCTATTTCTTACTATGTCATCTCACACAACATTATCCCAAGAAAAATGTTCCACATGATGTTTATTTTCTATCATTTCAAACTCTAACCCAATCAGCATCAGTATATCCAAGAAATTGTATATCAGTACTTATTTTGTACAACATACCATAAATAGGTGTTCCTTTAACATATCTCAAAATTCTTTTTTGGTACCAACATTTGTGATTCCTTCAGATCACTCTAATATCTAGAACAAAAAGTAATAGTATACATAATTTATAGACTTGAATATGTAAAATAGAGAAATTTTTCTATCAATTTTTGGAATAATTTCTTATTCACACTTTTCCTAGCCTCAACTTTACTCAAAATTACACTAATGTAAATATGTATATAAACCTATTTAGGATCTTTCATGAAAAAATTTTGTAACAATTTCCTAGTGTTATTTTATTAAGATAATAAAATGTTTCTCACTTTTTGTTAAAATTGTAAACCCGAGAATAAAGTTAATTCTCTAATCATTGACATTTGAAAAATCTTCTTTATTTCTTCAATAATATATTTACAAGAATTTTCCTTATCCCCTGTAAAAATTATTTCACCAACATAAATAATAATAATTAGGGTACCTGAGTTCATCTCCCTCTCATATAATTTTTTTCAACTTTTCCTTTAAAATAATTTAAATATTTGAATAAACTGTCAGGTTTGTTGTACCAAGAACATGGATCTTATGTCAACCCATACAAGAATTTATTCAACTTATATTACTTTGGCCTGTCTATTTCAAGTAATAAACCATATAGTTTCTCAATATAAACTTCCACCATGGTCTCTTCATTTAAGAATGATGACTTTACATCTATATGATATATATTATAACAATGATGTGTATACATTTCCAAAAACATTTTAATAGTTTACATACTCTTAATGGGGGGATTTTCTTTAAAATCCACAAATTCCACCTACTAATATCCTTTACAAACAATTCATGATTTTTTTTATCAAAACTTCCTCATGTTCATTCTGCTTGTTTCTGAACACCCATTTTTTTCCAATAATATTCTTGCTTATTATTCATGGAACATGTTTTATAGTATCATTTTCTTTATCTATTCCAATTCTTAATTTATGAAATATACCCATTATTTATGTTTATCTTATTCTGGTTCAACGTGTGAAATAAAACAAGTTATGTTTTTTACTAATCTCAACATTCTTAAAGGTTGAATCATATATTTTTGATTTACAATAATATTTTCATATTAAACCTATTTCTATCGAGTGTGAAATTTTATATATTTTCTTCCTATATCACTTTTCTCACTACATGATTCTTCTGAATCTTCTAGCACTTGTTTTCCCCACATTCACCTTCATTTTTTTATTCTCATTGGAAGTCTATAATTTATTTTCCACAATATTTTCAATAAAGTTTTTAAATAAAGTTTTATTTTCAATAACATTCAAATCATAGGAGTCGTCTAAATTTTGTAAACATATATTCCAAAATTTATAACTTCTTCCATTCGATGAATATCCAAATAAATTTTCATCAACATATTTTTCATCAAATTTACCAAGATATAGATTTTTTAACTTTAGTAAATAGGGACTTCCTAAAACATTGAAATATTTCAATAAAGTTTTTTTATACCACATTTTAGGAATTCATGTTGGATTAAATACTTAAAAATATCTATTTTTTACATGTATAGTAATACTAAAAGTTTCTCTCCAAAAACAACTTAGAATGTTTATACTCAGCCAGCATGCCTCTTCCCATTTCCATCAAACTTTTGTTTTACCTTTCTGCAACGACATTTTATTGAGGGGTTTAAGGAGAACTTTATTGATTTATAATTACAGGTTTATTTAGTTATGATTCAAAAGCATTAGATGTGTACTCCTTTTCATTATATATTATTAGTTTCAAAAAAAACACCCAACTATCTTTTTACATATCTTCTAAAATTTATGAACATTTCTACAGCCTCTGATTTATGATTTATAGACATAATGTTGGTTATCCAAGTGAAATGATCAATAAAAATGATAAAGTATAAATTCCATTTCATTTATTGATTTCACATCATCCCACATAAATAGAAGTTAATATGATAAAGAGGATTTGTAGATTGAATTCTAACTTTCTTGTGGATTCTCTCAACCAACTTACCTTTATGAAAAGTTGTGCAAACATAAAATTATTTTCTTTTTAACATTGGTAAGTTTCTTATAACAACCACTTTAGAAAGTTTGTTCATAATTTTCTATTGAAGATGATCAATCCTGTGATTCCAAGACTTGTTCTCATATTTAGCACTCAAATATCATGAGTTACCAAGTTCTCTATTTTGAAAGATATTTTATCTGCTTCTTTCTCCCATGGTAATATCTTTACCATCTTCCACACTTCAGCTGATGTATGAATATTTTCTAAAAACAAATTCCTTTACACCCTGACAAAGTAATATCACACTAATTATGTTTTGTTTGATCCCATTTACATATAAAAATTCATTCCATTTTAGTTTCTCAACTTCTATCTTAGCTATCCCTATTCAACTTATTTTTAAAAAGATATCATTTTCAAAAGTAACTGATCCTCCATAATTATTTTCATCATCTTTCAATTTTTTTATACTATAATCCATATTTTTATTTTCAAATAAAACTTATAAAGAGTATGTGTGAACAATTTTTCGATGAGAAATGTGCTGGAAAATAAAATTTTCATTCAAGTTTTTTAAACCACCTATCATATGTCATGAACAACCACCATCAATAATCCATGGTTTATTTGTTTTTATTTATTTCATAGTTATCTCAATAATAAATTATTTTTCCTCAACTTTATTATTTTGGGCTTCTTTTTCTTACCTCATATAAGTAAATTATCCTAGAAAAGTAGTCATACATTCTTTAGAAAATTTACCCAATTGGTCATATCTTCAAAAAAATTCAAAAAATCCAAATATATTTTTTCTTATAAATTTTCTAACATCTCTAGATTTGGGTTTTCCATCTTCCTATAGCATAGGAAAGTTACTCACTATTCATTTTCCCCTCATTTCATACCAGATTATACGAAGAGGGAAGTTATTCAAAAAATTATAATCTTTGTGGAAAAATATATAGTATGACCAACAATATCCAGTGAATCTTTGTCTTTCATAGAAATATGATCTTTCTCTATAATCAGTTTTTCAAGGTTCGTAACATCTATTTGTTTTTGTTTCCTCCTGACAAGGGGAAACTTTATTATGAAGGTTATTATCAAAAAAAATTGTGATATATTTCTCAAATTATTTCTCAACCCAAGTGATATTTCATATTCATTCAACATTTTAAATTACTCTCATCACTGATTTTTTTTATTGAAAACTGATTAATTTCCAGGCAATGTTCTTGTTTTGATCATAAACACATATGGAGAGCATTGTTCGAATTTTTCAATTATATGGCAGTTTAATATTTTGATCATATCATTCAAAATACTAATATAAATTATGTGATACTTATTTTTTAGTGTTCCTAATTAAAATTAAAAAATCACTAAAGTGGAGTTTTGGGCAATTAGGCCATTTATAGGGCTATATAGACAACACAAGAAGGCCCAATGATCTGCCAATGAAAATGGACTAGTTGTGATGTTATATATTCTAGGATCAATCCATAAGTATAAATTCATTGATACTCCTCTATAAGTATCACAAAGTTGCATTAAATCTTGGATAAAAATTTAAAGGCCTAAATCAAGAAATTATTTTCCTAATCTTTGCATGAAATTCTAGACCACAATTATTTTTAGGATTTGAAAATAGCCCACAATTCTTGACTTTTCTCTCAATATAGATGTCAAATTGAGTTGTAATTTTTGGGGGAGAAAATATAGATATATCCTCAAAAAAAATTTAAAGAAATGTTTCATATTTTAGGGAATATTTCTAGCCTAAACCCCATTCACATTGTGGCCTTTGAAAAATTCTGGATAAAACTAGATAGAAGCACATGGTTTAGGAAAATAGGTATAACTTTGGATGAAAAAGGACCAATGGAAACCTAATTTGGATGGTAAACTCTCAACATCAATATATAAAACTTTTTATAAGATTAGTTCTCCATATTTGGATTTATTCATGGTCAAATGGTAGAAATAACTTGAGGGGCAGTTTTGGAATAAAAACGGTTAACCACCAATTGACTAAAAATTCAAACTCCCATTTTCCTTGAAAAATGTTAGAACTTCAACAGTTAGAAGGATATATTTGAACAACCACATCCTTTAAAAGTTTCTGGTAGGACCTTCTAAACTCAAGTTTCTACTTGGGATACCATTCTTTTATGCTTACTTTTCATATACTTCAAGTGTTTTCAACTGTAATTGTGTAAGTGTGATTGAAATTTGAATTGATGTTTAATGTGTGTCTCTTTATCATCATATCTTATTCTCACGAAACTTTCTTAGTTTAATATCTATGGTCTTAAAATATTTTAAATAAGTCCAAAAAACCCATTTCCTCTTTCACTTTCTTATTCAATCAAAAGTGTGTGTTTACCTTCTGTTATTTGTGCTTATTTTTTGAAACATTATTTTTTTCATCTCATTAATTTATTTTTTAATATACCAAATCACTATAATCATCCAACCAATATTAATAATGTAACATCCCCCAATCCAGCACTCTATCAAGTGGTTAAACTAGGTTGGTCACTAGACCTCAAGCACGCCTCCACATACGCCAGAGGTTTCCAACTAGCACCGAGGGTGTAAAGAACATAGTGGGGTTTCAATACCCCCTGGTATAAAATTATAATAATAGTGAAAATAATATTAGTGTAACTAAAATTGTGGAACTATGAAACAATAGTAGATAAACCAAATAGTTAAAATAACTTATCAAACCAACAATATGAAAAATAATGTAATAGTGGCCTAAAATATAGTCAAGTTCAATGTTAATCATAATAAAACTAAAACAACTCAAAGAAGACACCAAAGACCCTAGTCTCAATCCCCATGTTGGTCTTACCTTCCGGATCCAACCCATTCAATGAGAAACAATCAATAATAAAGACTTTTACCTTACCTGAACATGCATCTTTTTAAAATATTTGGGTACCAAACGAAAGAATGAATAGGGTGTGAGTAAAACTTAGTAGGTCGACACCATCGTGTCTAAAAAAACTAGTATGATAGTAAGTGCATTAAATAAAGTGATAAAAAAGGGTATTAATTAATCAATTAATATGATATGACAATTAACTTTCTTCAGAACCATGCCAGAATATATCTGAGCATGTAGCATCACCATACCAACTTTAACTACAGTCCAAGTCCTAAACACATAATCATGAAAATCCATTTATATAAGAATTTCTAGACAACTGGATCAAGCCCTCTCCATAATCATTCCAGTAAAACCAGGTTAATACCTATATATAACCATTTCAATGCAAATAGTCCCATCCCTATATATAATAATTTTAGCATAATTGGGTTAATCCCTCTATATAAGAATTTTAGTATGACCAGGTCAATCCATCTATAAAATCATTTTTGCACAACATGATCAGTCCCTATATATAAGAATTTTAGCACAACCAGACCAAGACATAAATATAATAATTTCATCACAACTGGGATAATCCCTTTATATAATTATTTCAGCAAAAGATACAACATAAGACATAATTGCAAGAATAACATCGTATAACAGCACAAGCCACAATGGTCAAATATTCTAATTACCTTTTATCTTTCAATTGCTTATCCATTCATCAAGTTGTGAATTAATTCATTATAATTCTAGTGCAAAAAATCATATCATGTCAAAGTATCTATAATCATTTCAATAAATATGTAAGACATAATTAAAAGTGATCCTATGAGAAGAAATTACCTAAGATATCATGTCTTGTTAATTCATGTTTCAATCCAAAATCCATTTCATTATTGTTCTAGGGTAGGATCAACCTATGGGTGGCCGCAAGCCATGTCTTAGCATTGTTTAATCCAAATGGATCCAAGGAATGGTCCAAAATCATTATTACCATCTCCCATTATTTCTTTAGTTAATGTGCACATTATGCTGGTGTTATAACATAGTATTTCATACATGTAAACAAATATAAACAGACCATAGGGATTTATTCTGGACCACCTACCTTTATCTACTAATAAAATAAATACTCTCAATAGAGAATTCCAGTGAATAAAGGAGGTGAAGGTGATCGAAAAGGAAAAACCTAGATCATTCAAGCATCAATATCAAATCCTAATTCAATGGAGGTTAGGAAATCACAATACTATAATGAAATATTGCATTAGAATGTATAAAACTAAGGATAAGGAACTCATCGAAGATCAAATGCAATATAGAGATAACCATAAGTGAAATAATTTCTCAAAAATCATCTAGAGTCTCTCTAGGGTTTCAGAGAGGAGGCTGAACATTGAATGAAGAATGATTCAGGTGGGCAGTGTGAATAAAAAATATTAGTCCTGAGGTATTTTGTCATGAAAAAATTTCATGATGTGAATTCCACATATGCCAAAAAATGTGTCTCCTTGTGTTAAAAATAGACTAATTGGACTTCTCATGGAGTGAAATTAATTCATGGATTGTATAACATTCATGTATCAAAACACTTCCATGGATTCTTCTAAGTGACATATTCACATCATTCATTACATAAACAGTGTCAATATGTATTTTAGGTAGTATACACTATATATTTCTGAAACAAATCCTAAAAAAATTCAACTCTACCCAATCCAATGGATAATACCTGTGAGACCATAGAAACATTTATATTCAGACTCCACTAATTCAAAAAAAACATAAATCACTGAACATTAGTTCACTTTCCCAAAAAAATATCTACATACCGAAAGAAAGGTATTATCCACCAAGGTTTAAAGAAGAAAAAAATAAACTAAAATAGGTTTAAACAAACCTCCAAGAGGGATGTACCTAGAAAAGATAATATCTTAAAACCTCTCAGTTATATTAAATCTCATCCCTGATCTTCTCTATGCATCATTTTTTGGGTTATCAGTGAACAATTCTAGAAATTGTCTTTATACATAGGTCTACCTCTCCCATGTCTCTTTCTGAACACACTCATGTCCCCACTTCACTCTCACTAGATGCATAATATTTATTCAGATATACTTCTCACTACACCTCACAATCGGTATCAGATTATCCTCAAAAAAATCATCTACACTAAGATCAGTGTCAAAAACATTTATCACTTGTGAAGGGTTGGGATGATATCTCCTAAGTTGAGATATGTGAAACATGTCATGTATGGTACTATAGCATTTTGGAAGGGATAATCGGTACGCCACTAGACCTCCCCTCCCCACTATCTCATATATCCTAAAAAACCTAGGTGCTAACTTTTTCTATTTCCTTATACGACATTTTCCCAACATAAGTTCCACAAAAAGGAAGACATGATGATTAGTCTCAAACTCTATAGGTAATCTTTGCTAGTCTGTGTAATATTTTGAGTTACTCTACACATTCACCAACCCCTTCCTAATCAATTGAACTTTCTCAGACATCTCCTGCATGAGACTATGTATAACAAGAACTGACTCACCTACCTCTATCAAACAAAGAGGTCAACATCTTGAACTTCCATTCAATTCCTAAAAAGGTACCATTTGGATCAATTCTTGGAATATAATATTATATGAAAACTCTATTAATGTTCTATGATACTCCCAAAAACTATTTAAATCTACCACACAGGCTTGTAACATATCCTCCCAAATCTGAATCTTCTGTTCAAATTGGCTTTTAGTCTGAGGATGATATATTACACTCAGTAGAACCTACCATATAATATCCTTCTGAAGAACCTACTAGAACTAAGACATGAAAGGATTATATTCATCAGAAATGATATTCCTCCGAACACCGTGAAGTAAAACTATCTCACACATGTAGAGACTACCTAGATCATCAACAGTGAAGGTATACCAGATGGGAAAGAAGTGGGATACATTCGTTAGTCAATATAAAATTAAACAAACTTATTCATTCTTATGAGGTGTATTGGGTAATACCTTTTTGAATTTTATAGTGAAGTCATCCCATTTTCATTCAATAATGGGTAGAGGATTCAATATCCTAGTAAGCCTCTGATGCTTGGCCTTCACTCGCTGATAGGTGAAGCTTCTGGCCATGAAGCTCTCTATCACTTTCTTCATTCTTAAACATTAGTACTATCTATAGAGATCACGATACATAATTATAAGGACTGGGTGTACCATCCATCTAAAAGCTTGAAACTACCTCATAATCTCCTCATTCTAGTCCATAGAAACCCATACCCAGCCACAAAAAAGAATAGAATTTTCACTTCCAAGACACCAACCTAATGGTGGATCCCCACCATATAATATTTCCATCAGACCTAGGATATCCATATAAAATATTTAATCAATATTTATCTGGTATAAAATCATTAATAAAATATATTTTTATGTTAGATCACCTCATTAATAAGACTCTTGAACATCTAGATTCATATATTTAAATACTATCATCATCCTCCACTCGTCTCAATATTCCTAAACTACCCCTGTCTTCATATTGTTGCTCAAGGAATTGAAAAGAAAAATCCTTTACCCAGTGTATAATCTAGCTCAAAGTTGAAAACTATAGACACTCAACCCACCTCCTTTAGAGAAGGATCATTTCCTTCTATGAAAATATACACTGGAGGAACTTTTGGTATGTGTACACCACAAAACTCTCACAAAAAAAATATTCTCTCCATCATCTCAGGGTTTGTATTACTATTTATAACCTCATATCATGAGTAGGGGAATTCATCTTATGCAGTCTCCGCTTTCTGAAGCCATAATACACCACTCAATCCTCCTATATCATATATTCTCCTAATACTACTCCAAATGTTTCATAGTACACAGTAAAGACCTTGCCTGACAAAGAAAAAGTGAGAATCATTTTTGAGGTCATTATTCTCTTTATCTCCTAAAAAACTCTTTATAAAAAATATTACCTAACAAATTCACCCCATTCTTGGTAAACATGGACATTAGTGCTTGTAGACAGGATAATTCCTTGACAAAATGCCGAAAATACCATGCTCGATCAAGAAAACTCGGAATCTCAAATACATTTTTGGGCCCCTACCAATATACTATAGCTACAACCTTCTCAAGTTATATTTTCACTCTTTCCACTGAGATTACATGACCTAGTAAGTTCACTTTATCAATCTAGAAATTTCATTTGGTTATCAAAGTTTAAAGATGATACTATATAAATGTACTCAAGATGATGTTAAGATACTAGGAATGATCATCTGTATAGGGGTATTACACTAAGATCTCATTAGAAAAACAACCATGAACTGGTTTAGGAAAATATGGAATATCTAGTTCATCAAGGCCATAAATACTATCAGTGCACTTCTCAGAATGAATGGATTTACTACAAAATCATCCAAGCCATATCTTCACCTAAAAGCAGTCCAAGGTATGTCTGATAGTCCACACACAAGCCCAAAGTTCCATAACCCTTCTTGGTGAAAATCATAGGAGAACCCCAAGGTGACATACTAGGTCTTATGAAACCCTTAGATTCCAGATCTTCCAACTAAAATTTCAATTCCTAAATCTCCATTGGTTACATCCTGTAAATAATTATAGAAACTGGCTCTACTCCCGGCACCAACTCCAACCTGAACTTAATCGCCCGCTAGGGTGGTAAGCCATAAAACTATTTAGGAAAACATCCTAAAAAATGGTATACCATTGAATAAAATATATCCTTTTGTATTCCACCATCATCTAGAGAAATTAATTCTATATGACATGTGATACAATCCAATCATCACTAAATTGGATCTACAATACCAGCTTAAATAACTCACTCACCTTGGTTAAAATAGTTTCCCACTTTTGGAGATAGAAAGGTAACTCTCCTCTGATAAAAGATGATGTTATCCTAGTAAAGAATTAACCAATCCATTACCATAATCAAATCAAAACCTGTCATTTTTAGTACAAATAGTTTCCAAAAGAAATGGTAACCACTAATTTCTAAATAACATGACTTTTAATGTTTCATATTCTCTGACCGCACTCCCAATAGTGTTTCGATGGTCAAGACACCATCCAAGACTTATATTACCAAACTCAAACCATTTTAAAAAAATAATTTATAAAGGAATGTGATTAACTTATATCAAACAAAACATAATCCAGGGTAGATTATATAATAATTTTACTTCTGATGGTAGAAGGTATTGTATCCAAATTAGCTGGAGTAGACTACATAGTGTGAAAATGACTTGTCCCTCTACCCTGGGATCAAATATGACTCCCATGTGATGATTTCTATACATAGTACTAATACTCATGCACTGGGGGACCACATCCCCTACCTTGACCTAAACGTATAGGGGAACTCCATCTACCAATATATTGAGGGGTAGCTGAGTCCTTCTCATACTCTAATACCTATCTTGATCCCCTGACACAGCTCTGCTGCTTTATACCCCAATAAAAACTCTGTAGGTGGCCCAGCCTACCATAAGAATGGAACTCCAAAGTAGGGTACAGGAACTGAGAACTCTTGCGGATAAAATTTCCAATATAATAGAATTTCAATAGAACACAGTCCTAAGATAATTTCCCACATCCATGCCCACTCTTCTCATTATTTCCTTGGTGATAACTGTTATTGTGGAACATCATTACACTAGAAGAAGAGATCTCAGTTCACCCTACTAAAATAGAATAATCAGTTTTTGGGGACTCTCTCATATTCCCTTCTATGATGAGAGCCTTATTTATCATGTATGAAATGATAATCACAAAAACAATAGTCACTTGTGACCTGATCTCATAGAAAATCCCGTCCAAGAAACACATCACCCTAAAAATATCATCAACTACTAAATATGGTACAAAGTGATACAGGTTAGCGACATAGTATATCATTGATATTCCCTTCTGTGTTGAATGTATGAAATAGAAATCCTTGTCATCCCTCAATGTTTTAAGATAGAAGTGGCTCAAAAAATTCCTTAAAACCCTTCCATGTCAATTCCTCTAACTTCCCAACTTGTTTCCAAATTTCTCACCTATGTTTGGAAGGTTCATGAATCATGTAAGCAGTAAGCTTCATGCTCCTATCTACCGGTGTCTTGAGGTTCTTGAATATCATCTAGAGTTCCTTGATCTAAAACTCGACTACCTAGGGGCCTCTCTCTCCAGTGAACATAAGATAATTCTCCAACTAAAACATTCTCTTAATCTCAGGCAAGGAAGCTATAGTGTGATCTGTATCCCTTTACATGGATCACATGACCCTCAGGAAGCTATCATGAAGCTAAACATCCATCTGATCCTCAGGAGCTAGAGGGAGATCCATATCATCTGCATTAGGATCATACTAATTATCTCTCTCATAATTCTCAATTTCAAGATGATGCGGAGGCATTTTATCTGCATGACAAATGCACTCCATAGAATACTATATAAACATCTAGTTAAACCTCAATGGGTGATAACAACAGATAACCACTGGTTCATAGTCTCTTTAAACATAGATTAACAAGTTAATTGGTATGACATAGTAGTTTAGTTATTCCATTTTTCATCAGATACAACATGGATATCATTTCATAGTTCATATAGTAAAATATATTGCATGTAATAAATATGTACCTATCATGAAAAATTCATGTAAATACATATCCCTAAGTTCCTATCATTAGGTATGCATATTCATATCGCACCATGTTGTTCCAGGAGTATAAATATCAAGAAACAATAACATCACATAACATGTGAATCGCCCAAGGTAAAATAATATCAACCACAATAAGTGAATGATATGAACAACAATTCCATCCCTAGGTACATGGATTTTCCCCATACATGGGTTAGATACCCTCATTCATAAGATAATTACCAGGTCTCAACATGTTCTTAATCTTATTTCTACCTACCCAAAATAGTAAAGTAGTAGAAAATAAAAAACAAATTCTCTGATACCACAATTTAGCACCCCTCAATCTAGCACTCTCTCATGTGGCAAAACCGGGTTGGTCACTAAATCTCAAGAACACCTCCCCATATGCCAGAGGCTTACAACTGGTAGTGAGGGTATATTTAACATAGTGGGGAGTCTATACCGCCATGTATATAATTATGATAATATTAAAAATAATATCATAGTAACAAAAATGGAGTAAATAATATCAAAGTAAAAGAAATAGAGGAATAATAAAACAACAATAGATAAACCAAATAAGGAAAGTGACTGATCAAACCAAAAATATGAAAAATATTGATATGACAGGATGAAAAGTAGCTAAGTGTCAAGTTTATTGTAATATAAATGAATGAATAAAATAAGTCAAAGAAGACACCAAAGACCCTAGTCTCAATCCCTATGTCGGTCTCGTCTCCCAGCTCTAATCCATCCAGTAAGAAATAATAAACAATAAGGTCCTTTTCACTTGTACAAACCTACATCCATGTAATATTCTCATGTACCAAATGGTGGAAAAATAGTGTATGAGTAAAACTCAGAAGGCTGACACCACCATTTTCAAACAAAAACATTTTGATAGTAAGTGCATGCAATAAGGTGATAAATAGGGGTATTAATTAATCAATTAACACGATATAACAATTAACGTTTTTTGACACAAAGATAGAATATCTCTGATCATATTGAATCACCATTCCAACTCTAACCATAAATCCATGGAAAAAATACATAACTGAGAAAATCCCTCTATATAAGCATTTTAGAAAAACCGGACCAAATGCTCTATATAAGCATTTTGGTACAATCGGTCCAAGACCTCTATATAATCATTTCAATATTATCGGGCCAAAAACTCTGTATAGTAATTTTAACATAACTAGGTCAATCCATCTATATAAACATTTCAGCACAACTAGGCCATTCCCTCTATATATGAACTTAAGTACAACTGATCCAAGCCCACTAAATAATTATTTCAGCACAACTGGGTCAATCCCTTTATAAAATAATTTTAGAAAAACTGGGTTAATACCTATATATAAGAATTTTAGAATAAGATAAAATATAGGTTATAATGGAATAACACAATATAACATCATAATCCACAATGGTCAATTCCATAAATTACACTTTATATTTAATTACTATTTCATTTATCAAGTTATGTATTAAGTCGTTATCATATTTAGTGTACACAACAATATCATATCAAAGTATCTACAGTCATTTAAATAATCAAGTAATCCATATTTCAATGTGATCCTATCATAATAAATAACCTAATATATCATGTCATGTTAATTCAAGTATCAATCCAAAATCTAGTTTGTTATTTTTCAAGGATTGGCTCACCCTACAGGCGGTCGCAAGCTAGGTCTCATCACTATTAAATCCAAATAAATCCAAGGAATGTTCCAAACACAATATTATATCACAAATTATTATGTTTGTTAACATGGATGTCATTTCAATGTGATTTAAAAGTATTTCACACACTTTAAAAAATAGAAATAGACTATAGGTATTTATTCTTGACCACCTACCATTATCCAGTGATTAAGGAAAAAACCTCAATAGGGGACAACAATGAAGAAACATGGTGAAAGAGGTCAACAATAAAAACCTAGATCACACAAGAATTAAGATCAAATATCAATTCAACAGTGGTCAAGACATCACATTACTATAATGTAGGATAGAAGAATAATGGAGAAAACCAAGGAGTAGGAACTCACTGAAGATCAAATGCTAGACCAAGATGTTTGGAAGGGAAGGGATTGCCCAAAAATCATATGTAGTTAAACTAGGTTTTTATATAGGAGGCTTCACATCAAATAAAGAAAGAGTCAGACATGAAATGTGAATAAAAACCATTGTTCTTGTGGAATTCATGTCGTGAAAACCATTCACTAAGTGAATTACAAATACACAAAAAACATGTCGTCTCAGGTTAAAAATACACTTATCAAACTTTTCATGGTGTGAAATGAATTCATGGATTGTATAACATTAACATCCTAAAACTATTTCATGGATTATTCTGAGTGAAGGATTCACTTCATGTATTACTTACAAGGTGTGAATATGTCTTGTAGGTAGTATACACTAAAGATTCCTGTATAAAATCCTAAAAAACCTTTAAATCCACCTGAGCCTAAGGAGAATCCCATTTCTTCCTTAGAAACATTTATATCCAGACACCAATAATTCAAAAAAAAAATACATCCCTATTCTTTATATCATTTTCCCCCACAAAATATCTTCATACCTAAGGAAAAGGCTCGGCCGCCAAGGTTTAAAGAAGAAAAGAAAACCCAAATAAAATAGAATCAACCAAAATTCAAAGGGGGTGTACCTGGAAAAGAAATTATTTTACAACTAACCATCATAATGTCTGAGTAATTCATTTGTGTGAGTCATAATTTAGGGATGTTAATTTATTTAAATATTTTTCTCAGTTGACATTTTTTTTAAATAATATTGTTTATATGAAACAAGATGTTTCATGGATTATTGACATGGATTGTTTGAAATGTGGATTCCATGGACTATTAGAACCAACAATACACATGGGATCATGAATTATTGAACCTTATATAAATGAGAGTTGATAAAGATTAGATCCCTTTTTGAGACTTGGATTAAATCCAAAACTAGGAATTCCGATTAAAATCATCTAGTGAAGTGGATGTTAATTTAAATAAATGTTTTGAAAATATGAAGGATTGTATATAATTACATCCCCAATAATGAACTCACCCCAATATTTATCGAATTATTAAATAAAAATTCATCCTTAAATCAATTTAATTATTCTCTATAAATAACCCCCCCCCCATTTCAAAATATAAAACAAAAACAATCAACTCTGAAAATAAAATCACCACTGAGGATTCGACTCGAGTGATGTTATACACATTAATGAAGAGAACCAGAATATTGAACGATCGATAGGGGAAAATAGAACGTACTTCAAATGTATTCATTTATGAGGATGGTGTGAAAAGTTTTCAACCATTTTTTATTTTAAAAACAACAAAAAAATAAAAAAAAAACAAAGAAAATATGAAAAAAAACATCGAGAAAAATAATGCTTCCTCATCCTTTAAAAATTTGTATATGAATTCCCTATAGCCTTCCAAAAAATTCCTCATATTTTTTTGACATTTAAATCAAGATAAATACACTCCAAATTAGGAGAAACATTAGGGAAAATAAAAAAACTCAAGACCCACTCATTACTCATCCAATTGTTTGAGATATATCTAATCCTAGGGAACAAAATCTTAAAGAACTCATTGCCCTTGATATAAATTACCAACTCCTTTTTATTAAATATCCAAATATTTAGGTTTATTTCAAACTCAAATCAGTTTTGATTCATATTTTTCTTTATTTCTATGGGCTAGCTGATGGGGATCCTCATATTCACCTCAAAGAGTTCCATGTGGTGTGCTCTACCATGAATCCTCAAAAGGTTTCTGGAGAACAAACCAAACTTTGATAATTACCTTTCCCCCTATATGAATCCACAAAATCATGGATATATTACCTCCCTCCTATTTCCATATATTATTGAAATTACATGAAGTAACTCTTCCAAAATAAATTCTTTCCCATTACTCGAATTGCTTCTATATGACAAGAAATTAGTTATATTTATCAATTCCCCAATAAATCACTCCATGAGTACTTGAAGTGGTTAAAAAATATGGAGGAAAATTTCACACACCAAAAAATCCCTAACTAACCCTTGATCGCATACTTATACGAGGTGTTTTTGGATATGGAGAGAACTCTTATTGACATTGCAAGTGGTGGTGCTCTTGTTTACAAATCACCTACTGCTATATGATATCTCAAATGCTATATGGCTGAAAACATGCATAAATTCCATACTCAAACATATTCTCAAGTTAAAAATATCAAAGATAATAAATCCATATATCCTAAAAAGATGAAATAGTGGATTAGTGACCTTACAGGTCTTGTAAGACAAGTAGTTGTGGCTGCCAAATCCCCAACCTCTTCTTTTCCACAATCTCAGATCCCTGGAGAAATAAAAAATTATAGACTCTAAAGATAATGTGCTCATCCAACTGATACATGTCCATAATTAAAAGATGATCCATCATATTTTTTTGGACCAATGGATATTAATCAATCATTTACTCAGCAAAACACCAACCCTCAAAAACTAGGTTGGTTTTTTAGAAACAAAAACCAACCTCACTATGATACCTTCTCTCCAACCTATAACCCAGTCTGTAAAAGAGATCTAGACTTGAGGTATTATAATACCATCTCCCAAACCCATTAATTATCTCCTAAAAATACTAATCAATTCTAATATGGTCATTGTGGGAGTAATTTTCAATAACCTTATCCTTTTTTTCATCAACCTCAAATGAGAAATCCTCACCTTTCTCTTCCTAGATTCCAGTATCCTAATGATCCTTCCCAATTCCCCACCCAATTCAATTTATTTCCCAAGAACCAAAAACATGGAAATACCAATGCAGGGTATGTCTCATCTTTCAAGAAACCATGGGAAAGTATAGTGGAAGATCTTTCCTCCTCCAACTATTATTTCCTCAAAAAAATTGAAAACCAAATTGGTCAACTTGCATCCTACCTAAGTCAGCAATAATAATCCAATTCTTACCAACTACCAGATCACCATTAGTCAACCCCCATGGGTAATTTAAGTGAAATTTCACTTAAATCTAGAAATTAAATTGCTATAACTCATGATGAATCGACAAAATCCCCTTTAAATTTTGAGTGAGAAAAATAAAAGAACAAAAAGTCAGAAAAAGAACCTAAATCCACTCCATCACCTCCTTTAATTCTTTTATGGAGCCAAATTTCTTTTACTTAATGAATATATAAGCCTAATAATCCATTTGATCCTCATTCAAAAATTATTTACATGTTTATATTTATTGAAGTGAACATTACCCTCTTAGATTCCATCAAACAAATATCTATGTATGAAAAGATACTTAAGAAAATTTTCACCCATAAGAAAAAATTTAGGACCATTGAAAATATTTCAACCCAATAGTCCATTCCCATGAAGTTAAAATATCCTAGGACCTTTACAGTTCTATTCCAAATATGGAGTTCTAACTTTGATGATGCACTCATAGACCTTGGATCTTCAACAAATCTCATTTCCAAATCTATCTTATTCAACCTTGGTCGAGGTCTCTTTCACCCAATAAGTTTTCTAATCCAGTTAGTCAATAAAATAATTTCTAGGCCTAAGTGAATAATCCAATATTTCCTTGTAAAATTACATGATATTATCTTCCCAGATGATTTATATGTCCTTGAAATATAAGGTAATATTAATTCTTCTCAATCACCCATGGTTCTATGAAAACCATTCCTTATGAAATTTAGAACTAGTATTGATGCCCATGCATGCATATTAACCATATAATTTGTTAAACAACTGGTTAAGTTCAATATATTCTAATCCAAATGATATCAATTATAGGATCACTATAAATTCTATATCCATGCTTCTGATGACATTATTTAGACTTTATTGATCCCTTTTCCATCATGTTCTTCCTATTTTAATGATATATGATTTTGTAAAATTTTCCACATGATTAACTATGTCATAGACGGAGAAATTGATGTTGACCATTCATTTTTAAACACAATAGATCTAAAGGATCTTGAAAACTCTATAAAATCCCATATCACATCTTATCTCTACTACCCCACCATAGATAGTAATGAGGAAAATTATTAAAATCCAATTGGAATCCCTTACTCTATTACTAAGTCGTATAGCCCACAAATGAAGCATAAAACTGGTCTAAAACCTCTTCCTACACTACTAAAGTATGAATACCTTTTTTATGATCATTATCTCCAATACACTAACTGAAATTGAGGGGTCCAAACTTGTCCAGGTGTTATAGGAAAACAAAACGACCCTAGGTTGGACCCTTGATGACATACCAAAAATTAACCCAACACTTTTAATGCATCACATCCATCTTGAAAGATCTTCCAAACCAATCAGGAAACATCAAAGAAGTCTCAATTCACTCATAATTGAGGTATTTAGGGAAGAGATTACCAAGATTCATCATGATGGAATTATCTACCCAATTTATGATAGTGAATGGGTTAGTCTAATTCAAGTTGTTCCTAAGAAGGGTGGGATAACTTTTGTGACAAATGAACATATAGAATTGGTACCAAATTGAGTGACAAAAATGGTATGTGGGCATCAATTTTTAGAAATTAAATGTTGAATCATGAAACTATCACTACCCACTTCCTTTAATTGATCAAATTCTAGAAACATTATCCAGAATGTCACATTATTTATTTATTGATGGATATAACATCAACTTCCAAATTCCAATCACACATCAGGTCTAATAAAATACTACATTCACTTTTCCCTTTGGAATATACAAATATATAAGAATGATGATGGTCCTTTACAATGATACTGTAACATTATAGAGGTGTTTGATGAGAATTTTTCTGAATTATTTGATTATTGAATCAAGATATTAATTGGTGAATTTACCATTTATGGTGATTAAATTGAATCATGATTGAATTCACTCTCTGTGGTACTAAAAAAGTGTGTCTAATGTAACCTTGTATTGAATTTTGATAAATTTCACTTCATGGTTACTAATGGGATTATTCTAGGACACATAATTTCTCAATAGGTTATTCAAGTTTATCCTACCAAAATTGAGGTAATCCAATCACTTTAGGAACCCACCTTAGTTTGATACATCTGATCATTGCTTGGTTATGCCAGTTTCTATCGGTGATTCATCCATAAGTTTAGCAGGATTTCCCTCTCACTCACTAGGTTACTCTAGAATGATGTTATATTCAATTTTGATGAGTCTTTCAAGAGATCCTACATTTAAATAAAATATTTTATTACATATAATTCAATAATCTGACCCCCATATTGGTCCTTAACCTTTTATTTTATGTCTGATACTTCTGATAGGTCCATTATGGTCATTATTGGTCAATGAAGAGAAACAATTACTCATGTAATATATTATGCCTCAAAAACACTAGAAGAAAGTCAATTTCATTACACTATCACTAAAAATGAAATTTTAGATATAGTTTTTTCCTTTGATAAATTATAGCCCAATCTCTTAGGCACCAAAATCATCATCTATACAGACCATTCAACTTTAATGTTCTTACTAAAGAAAAGTGATTCCAAACTGAGGATAATAATATGGATCTTAATGTTCTAATAGCTTATCCTTGAGATCAAATATAGACCAGGAAAATAAAACCCTATGGATAATCACATGATTAGAATTTCCAATTCATCTCACTCTGAAATCATTTATCCAAAATTTCCCACTAATCATATCTCATCTCTCACACAAAATTCACCATGGTATTCCCCAATTGTAAATTACTTTGTTTCTAGTGTTTTTACAAAAAAATTCAAAAGAACAAAAAGTGAATTTCAAAATTGATTCTAGATACTATTTTTGGAAATATAATAAACTTTGAAAAACTAAGGCTGACATGGTGATTGTGAGATGTGTTGATGAAGATGAATATTCACCCATCTTAGAATTATTTCACTCAATGGCTGGTATTGTCCACTTTGGACCAAAAAAGGTCCTTTTGAAATGTCCTTGATTATAGATTCTTCCATCCTTAACTCTTCAATGACTCATGTGAGTTTTTTAAATCATGTACCACTTTCCAAATATTTTGAACAACTTCCAAAAGAAATGAAATTCCCCAAAAGTAGTTAATCCTCTGTGAGATATTCAATGTTTGGGGAGTAAATTTCATGGGAAAATTCCCCCATTACAATTTATTATCCAATATTCTTCTTATAGATGACAATTTTTCTAGTTGAGTCAAGGAAAAATCCACTAAAAATAATTTCTCACAAACTGTTAGTGATTTCTTAAAAACCGACATCTTCCATCAATTTGGAACCCTATGTTCTTTGGTAAGTGACTTAGGAACCCATTTTTATAAATGAACCATGGAATATATTTTAAAAAATAATGATTTTGTGCATAAAACATAACTTCAAATCACCCCCAAAAAATTTAATGGTTGAATTTTCCAATAGATAAGTGAAAATAGTGCTTGGTAGAATTGTTAAGCCCATAAGAAAATACTCTCCTGAAATGCTTAGTGAAGTGATTTTGTCTTATCAAACTGCCTATAAGACACCAATTTAGATGTCTCCTTTTATTCTATATTATATATAATCATGTCATTTACTAGTTTAAATCCAACATATGTCATTTAGGTTTGTGAAAACTTTTAACTTTGATTGTAAAACTTTTGGTGAAGAGAGATTGATGTGGTTGACTGATCTGGAGGAGATTCAACTTGATTCTTTTGATAATTAAAATCTATTGAAATAAAAAACCAAGGTACCCCATGAAAAAATATACTTAAAAATTTATTTCATGAAGTTTAAAAGGTAATTTTTTTCAATTATCATCTTCATCTTCACCCATGTAAGTTTAATTCTTATTGGGAAGGTCCTTTTATTATTACTAATTTTTATCCATTTGGTTGAGTGAAATTCCTTGACCAGTATTCCAAAAGAAAATTAATGGATAATGGACATTAGTTAAAGAATCTCTATGAGAGAAGAAACACCCTAGTAATGAAATCAACTTCCACCGAACTTCTATTGGATGGAGATGACGACCCTCCAAATCCAACCCAGGGGGCACCTCATTCACTTTAAATTCCTTTACTTATATTTTCCTTCCCCCTATCTCTTTATCTACCCCCTATCTATTTCTCCCTATTTATTATACTTTCTCTTTTCTTCCCAACTTCTTTATCATTTTTAAACACATTATTCATCAACCATTTTTTCCTTTTTCTCTTTTGTGTGGGTGTGTATTTAAAAAACAAAAACAAAAAACACACAACAAAGAGTCAAAATTACTCAAAATTAAAAATTTAAATTTTTTACAACCATTATGAGGAGTAAAAAATACTTATTTTTGTCTCAAACATCTTTTATTTTCATTTTAAACCTATATAAACAATTTTTTTCAAGACTAATAAGTTTTGAATTCCTAAATTTTTATTAGAAAACAATTCTTCCCTTACTCTGAGAGAAAAATTTAGCTTCCATGCCAAGTTTTCTTGTAACCATGTTTTTATTTTGTGTGTTTTTCACCCCTAATTATGAGTCATCAGTTTTTGGACCTTCAAGATAAATTTCCATCCTTAGAGTTCATTAATATTTTAGAGGAATTTTCTGAACTACATGAGAATCAAAATAGCCAAATAGCCTCCCATTTCCATTACATTGATCCTCCATTTTAAATCCCCTTTGATCCTTGGAAACCCTTTTTTGATAGGTACATTACAATAAAAAAAACTTGTTCCACCCAAAATATACATGTATTTTCATTTAATGAAATATTAAAATTTAATTTTAGGGTGGAATGGATTTCATATTGAGCATAATTTATTTTATTTTCAATCCGTCATCATATAATTAATGGAAATCATCCATTTAAGTGTAGGGGATAGTTTTTCATTTAGTGAGGATTGATAATGTATATATGTTAATGTTATTCTATACAAATTTTGTTGAGAAGTGTTGAAAATTTTTAAAAAAATAAGTAAAAATAATAATAATAAAAGGGGAAAAATAATGGGTTGTGTCTGGGGTGGGTCAAAAATCACTCTTCCATGACCTTTTAACTTTTTATAACTATTAAAATTAGTTTAATGAGAAAATAAAACACAGTTTGGGTTATAATTGTGAGACTTTTTCCAAGTTCATGGTCTAAAAAAACAAAAAAAACACACAAAAAAACACTTGATTCATATTTTCTTATGTCATTAGGATAGGTTTTCTGTTTTGTACATATTTCCTTTTTTCATCCTCTTATAATTTTCTATCTCTTTTTTCTCTTCCTTAACACATTCATTCCCTTATAAATATGTGTTTCTATAACCTTCCATAGATCATTTCAAAAAATTTGTATTTATTTTTCCATGTTGGTGTTTTCCCTTTATTTTCCTCTCTTTTGTAAATTATATTCCTATTTTCCTATTTACACTAAAACCCCTAAAAAAATACCACTTGATTATTATGAACTTTTTTGTAGGGAATTAAAGCTGAAATATCTTTCAAACTCTAATATTTTCACTTTTGGTTGGTGAATGGGTGAAACCCTATAAATAAATTTACATCATCTTGAGAGGCATGAGTTTTGAGATCCCACATTTTCCAATTCAAATTTTGAACATGAAAAACTAATTATTTTTGACGCATGATTGTATTAAAAATTTGTGGCCAAATTATTTATGGATGAGTGAACTATTCTAAATCTCCCTTATTTGAGAAAATAATATTTTAATATTTGTTGGCGATAGAAAATTATATTGTTAGATATTGTGTTTTTTGTGCCTAGGGATATGTACTATCTTAATTGTGGTGGAGTTGATATTACATATTCATTAAAAAATTACATTACTCTAATAACTTATTTTTTTAATGAAAATTAATTAATTTATAGTCAATTTTCTTTGTATTGATCATAAACACATATAGAAATCATTCTTTTAATTTATTCAATAACAATACAATTTAATATTTTGATCATATATTTCAAAATAATGATAAATATTATGTAATTATTCTTTTTTAATTTTCATAATTCAAATTAAAATAAATTATTCAACTTTATTTTTGGCCAATTTTTCCATTTTTAGGTCCATATAGACCACACAATAAAACCTAATGAATCTTCTAATGAAACTGGACCAAGTATGATGTCATATTTTCAAGGATTAATCCAAAAATTCAAGTTCATTGATACTACACTAAGTCACCAGTGACATTTCATTACATCTTGAATAAAATTTTCAAGTCCCAAGTCAACCAATAAGTGGCCAAAATAATGCATGAATGTCCATCCCATAATTTTATTCGGGATTTGAAAATATCCCACAATTATTGACTTCTCTCCAAACATTGACTTTAAATTGAGATGAACTTTTTGTGTAAGTAAGAGATATATGATCCCAAATTTTTATAAGAAATGGTTCTGATTTTATGTAATCTTCTTGGCCTAAAACCCATTCACATTGTGGCCTTTGAAAAATTATGGATGAAACTAGACAGAAGCACATTGTTAAAGAAAAAAGCATAAATTTGTCTACAAAAGTCAAATGATCAAAACATTTAGAGTTTTAAATCGAAACAAAAATATATAAAACTTTTAAGAATATTTTTTCTTGAGATTTTGATTTTTTTAATGATCAAATTATTGACCAATTTGATGGTAAATATTATAATTCAAATAGTATACAATCTTGGTCTATAAATTCACTCCCCTTTTCTCCTTGAAAAAGGTTGGAACTTCCGCACTTATGAGGATATATTGGCATGACCAAAGCCTTTACAAAGTCCTATAAGGACCTACCAATCATAAATTTATAATTGATAGACCATTCCTCCATGCTTTTTTCATGTAATTCATGCGTTTTCAATTATAATTATGTAAATGTTATGGTAATTTCAATCAATTTTTAATGTGTGTTTCATTAAAATAATTTATTGTTGTCATCAAACTTATATAGTTTAATATCCATGGTTCTAAATTTTTTTAAATCAATCCAAATAAATCTTTTCCTCTTTTAATTTCTTATTCAATCAAAGTGTGTGTTTACCTATATTCATTTGAGTGTGTATAGTGCATAATTATTTTTCTCATCTCATTAATTTATTTTTTTCATTTACCATATCATAATAATTATACAAAATATATTATTAACGATATAAATGGATGACTAAATCATAAATTGGGGTTATTCATAATTTGGGAATGTTAAGTGATTGAGAGATTTAGCATTATTGGTGTTCTTTAAATTAATATTGTGTATGTGAAACTGGATATGTCATGAATTATTGAAACATATTATCTGACAGGAAGATTACATAGATTATTAGAACCAAAAATACACATGGGTTCATTAAATTTTGAACCATCAATAAATTATAAGGGATAAATATAATAACCCTCATTGAGGCTTGGATTAAAGCCAAAACTGGGAATTCTGATCGAAATCATCTTGTGAAGTGAATGTTAATTTAATGAAATGTTTTGAGAATATCAAGGGTTTCATAAAATTAAATCCCTGATAATTAAATCATCCCAATATTTATCAAATTATTAAATTTAATTTCATCCTTAAATTAATGAAATTTTTCTCTGCAAACAACCTCACCCTATTCAAAAGATAAAACAAAAAAAACGACTCCAAAAAAAATGTCATCATCGAGGATTTGACCTGAGTGTTGCTACACACATTATAGAAGAGCATTGTAACTTTTAATGGTCAATAATAAAAAATTATATGTGATACACAAATCTTTCCCAACATTTTTCTTAACACCTACAAGGTTGAAAAAATCAGATGAACTTTTACATTTAGTGGGTGGGGATTTCACCAGATTCTTGGACGGAGCTATCTCAATAGCTTAAGATGATTCAAATTTCATATATGAATACTTTTTTAAATATATTTTCATTATTATTAAGTTAATTTTAACCTCTATAAGTTTCTATTGAGTTTTAGAAACCTTATCTTCCTTAGATACAATTTTCTTACTAAGATCTTCAATTATCTTTCCTCATTTAACAAAATTAACTTTATGGTTTACAATCTATTAGATGTACTCATATTAATATTTGAGAAAATATTTCCTTACTTTATTATTCTTTCCACTTTATTTATTCATCATTTTGATTTAATTTTTGAGATTATTATTCTTCTCAAGACATGCTATAAGTTTTGATCTGAGCTAATATTCTCTATAAGGTTCTTCACCTCCATCTTCTTCACTACTTTTAGAATCATCATTTTTCTCAAAATTTTCAAAAAAGGTTCTAAATATTTCTGAACTTTTAACTTTTGAATAATTTTTTTCATTAGATTCATATTAAACATTATTACTCAACATTATTCTTCTATTTTCCATGAACTTTTTCTTACCACCAAGGTACTTTTTATCTTCCTTATAAGTTTTTTTAAACTTCTTACACTATGTTTTTTCTTTAAAATAATCCTCATATTCTCCAACATTCTTCATTGGTAAATTTATAGAAAATCTCCTAATTATTCTACAATAAAAACATTTGAGTGGAAGTTTTCCTCTATGATTTCCTCTTCCTATTTGATAATTTTTAGAGATTAGAGACATGATATTCTCATTTATTTCATCATCCTTTTTATATTACAAATCATTGAGGTCGAAATTCACAACATCTTTTATTTTTATAATTCTCATAGTTTTAAAAGTAATTTCATCCTTGATATAATTTTTGAATTCATAATATTTTATTGTCTCATTAAGAACAGCAAATTTATGTAATTCATCAAGTGATAAATCTTATTTATCATATAAATATGAGATTTTAGATTCAAATATGTCTAGGAAGTTTCTCCAGGGTTTCTTTTTAGTGGTATAATCTTTCAATACATCAACAAATCATTTAATGTTTTAAATAAAGTAATTTACTCATGTGAAGTACTCATCAACAGTTCCATCATATCTCGTTCTGATAACTTCAAACTTACTTGGCTAGATTTTTAACTTTTCCTCTTTTGATTTGGTGTTCTACTCAAAAATAATTTTGAACTTGTCCCACATTTATTTAATTATTTTGAGACTCATCACCTTCATAAAAACATTTTATGAAAAAATACATGAGAATAGAATTTCTATATTTTTCATCAACCTAATGGTCCTCATGTTAAAAAAGTCATGGGATAATTTTTCTCAGTGGGTGGAAACCCAATAGTTAATGAATCAATAATATCTATGCCAAGTGACAGAAGATAAGTTATCATTTTTTTTTCAACCGTGATAATTTTATCAAAAAAAATTAGTAATACCTATGATATTGACTAAATTTATATTTTCCATGATAATGATTCAAGAGAATAATCTGCACACTAATACCAATTGAAGTTCCTAAGTATCATTGAACCACTGATAGGGGGTTGAATCAGTGATTTTATTTTTATACATTTCCAACTTTATGAAATTTAACACCTATAACTTGTTAGATTTATTTTCCTTGTAAAATTTTGTAACAATATTAGAAGCATGAAAATTTGGAATATTAATAAGGTACATAATATTTACAAGGTTTAACCTCAGTGTTAGAACCTACATTATTTTCATGTCCACTCCCATGGGTCCATGGAAATTAACTATTAGAAAGAAGTTAATACAACTTTGATCCAACTCCCATTAGACACATTCTATCTCCTGATTGGTATGATTATACTAACTCCTATTTGTTTTCATGTTTTTTCTTACAAAAATTGGGCCACAAAAAATTATGTAACTATTTAAAAATTTCTCCAGAAAAGTTCATCCAGATTTATCTATATGTTTCCCTCTATTTGGAAATATCTTTTTGATGCACCCTTTTATTTATCTACAAATTGTTGTTTGATTCTTATCACTAAAACTTTAATTTTATAATCTTATTTCTATTGAATTAAAAAATACCATTTCCTTAAAAAATTTAGATGGAAACTCTATCAAATTCTTGAACTGAAAACTATTTGATTCTTCTGATAGAAAATTTCTCTAACTGGAAACTTTATGCAACCTAAAGCTGATCTTTGGTTTGAAGCTAACATTTGAAAAAAAAATTATAGAATATCATATTTTTTCTCCATAAATAGTGTTATGTACAATTTAATTTTCACCACTTTATAAAGGTTCTCTTGTAATAGAAAAAACGGGAAAACCATTTCATTTTCCCACTTGAACCAATTTGCTGATCTCTTCTCAAGTATTCCAAAGTATTCCCAAATATTCTTTAATCTTCATGAATTATATATAAATTCCAACCTTTCTTAAACAAAGATAAATCAAAAACCAATTTAAATAATTAACCAATTGAAAAACTCATTCAAAATTTCTATATTTTTACAACATTACAAAGTTATGTATAGATCTCAAAAAAAATCTGTCTGAATAATTTTTGTCTAAAATTTTTTGTCTAATGAAAAAACTTTTCTAATTTATTTTTTGTCATCTGATTGAATCTATATAATCTTATATTCTCTACTAAATGCATTATATGTAACTTTCTCAAAAATGTTCATATAATGGACATTATTATAAATTAACATATGATTTACATTAATTATATGGATCTCTATATGATTTACATTCATCATATGGATATCCATATGATTTACATTCATCATATGGATCTCCTTATGATAAACATCCTTCAGAGGAACACTTTATAAATTCACAAACTTGAACTTCTAATTTCAGCAAAACTTTTTGTGAATATAAAATTCATACATTATATCTGTTTGGAAACTTTTACTTCATATATCTATTTATCTTGAACCTATTAAAAATTAACTATATTTACCATTGTTCATTTCTATTGACTTACTAAATACGGTTGACTAAATTTTTTCAACTTATAAAGACTTCCGACACAAGAAACTATCTATGTATGGTGGCCTGATCTATCTATTAGCTACCTTACCATTATATTTTCTTCATGTAGATTAATCTTTTCCCACAATTTTATTTTTCTCCCTCTTGTGATTTGAAAAATTAAAAATCATTTTATTTTTGGCCTTCTCACACAACAAATTATTATCCCTTTTTTGTTTCTTTCTCTTTTATCTAAAAACGCACAAAAAACTTCGAAAAAAACCACTTACTACAACTCTCTATATAGTGGATAAAATATGGAGATATGTGTCTATTTTTCTATATCATCTAACAAAATTTTCCATTTAACCCCTATACATCATACCACTGTTTGTCTATTAAATTTACTTTATCCAAAAAAGTGTGTCTGATGATCTATATTTGGTGCACCTGGTGATTTATGGAAGAACATCTCTTTTACAAACTATGTAACTTGTAATGACTTACTTTATTACCAAAACATCATCTAATAGTTTTTTTGTTATATTTTTTTAGTGTAAAAATTATTTACTTTAGTTCTTTTTTAACTTTATGAAACATTTCTGTTAGATGAAACTTCTTCAAAATTTTCTCAAATATTTGTCCATAACCTTGGCTTTGGTTCATTCAATGACAATGTAAAAATTTCATCAAAATTTCATTCCCAATCTTTCTTAAAAAACTATATTTTATAACTTTAATTTTGTATGTTTGGAAGGTTTATCGAGAATTTTTGTTCAAAACTCAACTATACTACTCTTCTATTCTATGAAATTCATCTTTTATCATTCTTTCTTTATGATATTGAACACTTTTATCAAACAATAAATCCTCATCTAACTTAGTTAGAAAGTTATTTAATATGGTTAAGTAAACCTTACAACTTTTTGACTTTCTAAATTTCTGAATTTATAGATTCTTCATAACAAAAATATTAAAAAACTCTTAAATTTTACTTTCACCTGTAAATAAAAACACTCAACAAAAGAATGTTGTCAAAAATTAAAAAAAACATTGTTAGAAAAAAATACATAATGATCTTCAAAAATAAATAAATAAATCATATTTTACCAAGTTCTAGATATATTTTTAGATCATAAATATATTTTAATGTTTCAAAACATGATTTGATTTAGATTCATTCTCAAAACTCAGAGGTTGATTTGCATAATCATTTTCCAAAATATATCCATTCAAAAAATTTCTTTTGATATAAATTTTTAATAATTAATTCCACAATAATATGCATGTAAAAAAATAATTCTTATATATTCCAATCAAGAAATTTGGGTAAATTATTCTTTAAAATAAATCCATTCTTCTAAGTTGTAACCTTGAGCCACAAACTTGGATTTATTTATAATTATTTGTGCAGGCTCATCTAACTTATTTCTAAAGATCAATTTGGTTACAATAATATTTTGATCCTAAGGGGATTCAACTAAAGACTAGAATTTATTCCTGTTAAAATTATTTAATTATTTATTTGTTTCTATAATCTATTTTAAATCAGACAAATATTCATCAATATTTTGATGAATAAAATCAGAAATAAAAGCTTTATAAGAACAAATATTTCTTATAGAATTTATGGTATTAACAACATAAGATATATTACAAATTATTTTTTTAACTGGACGATCTATATATAATTTTAGATTTTGTTCATGATAAGTAATCTCCCCCTCATTAGATTCATCCAACTATAAATTTTCAGGTACATCGAATATGAAATATCTAAACTCTTCTTCAAACTTTTTAAAATCATATATTTTTTCATTTAAATGATTTTCATTAAATTTAAATTGGAACTATTCTTAAACTAACAATGTTATTTTCTTATAAACTCTATAATCCTTATATTAATTAGAATATCCTAGAAAAATACCTTCATCTGATTTTGAATTAAATTTCTCTAGTGAATATTTGGTATAAATAAGGTAAACATTACAACCAAATCTAAAATATCCAATACTAGGATTCCTTCCATTCTATATTCCATAAGGTATCTTATTTAAAAATGTCCTAATAAGAATTTGATTAGAAAAATGATAAGCTGAGTTAATAGCTTCTTCCAAGAAATATTTTGGTAAAGAGTACTCATTTAACATTGTCCTAGACATTTCTTGTAAAGTCCTGTTTTTCATTTTTACCACACCATTTTATTGTGAAGTCCTAGGGGATGAAAAATTATTACTATACCTATTATCCTCATTTAATTTATAAAATTTTATATTTGAAAACTCACATCCTCAATCACTTCTAATTGATAAAATTAGATAACCTTTTTTAAACTAATTTTTAATATGAAATAAATTTAGACAGAGTCAGACTTACGTGGAAGAAAATAATTCTCAGAAAATCAAATATAGTCATCAATAATAACAAACACATACATTTTACCTATAAGACTAGTAGTTTTCATTAGGGTAAATAAATCCAAATATAAAAGTGGAAGTAGACTAGAAGTTTGTACCTCTTGGACATACTTGAATGAATCTTCACGATCCTTACCTTTTAAGCATGAATCCCTTAAAAATGTGTTTTCCAGTATCAAATCATGAAAATCCAACAACTTTTGACTTTGAAAGGGTTTTTTAACAACCTAAAATTTTTATGTCCCGATCTTATATTCCACAAAACATTGTTAGATTGCACAACATTTAATTATTCTATATGTTTTTCAGAAAATTCAGAAAAATTAATTGAATAAATATAATATTTTCTTTTCGAATAAAACAAGACAGACAATTATTTGAAAACAATAAAAAAATTTAAATTTCATATTCATATTATCATTACAAAGCTACACTATACTTATTAAATTATTATTTAATCCTTCAACAAACAAAACCTTTGGAATGGAATCTGAATTTGAAATTCTAACTTCTATAATAACTTTTACATTCCCTTTAAATTATCACCAAAAGTAAAACTATCAACATAAAATTTATAAATGAATATAAATTTAAAAATATAACTAGTCATATGTCATGAAAATCCACTATTAAAGTACCATACATCCTTTTTATGCTCCTAAGACCTATTTTCTACATAAATATATTTAAAAAGTCTTATGTACCCATAATAATTTCGGTCAAATTTGGATATATAAAAAATTATTGGGAACCCAAATAGATTTAAAGAAATGGTTTAATGTTTATCTAAAATGAATTGAATTTGAGATAAAATCCATTGTGTGACTAATAGACTATGTAAATATTAAAGAATATCCATTTTCACAATGGTCCTTCATATGATATCTAAATTACATAGCACTTGAAACATTTATACTTGAACCATTAACAAAGAAATTCATATACATTTTAGATAATTTATCTTTATAACCAGAGGAATTCTTTAATTTATTTAATTTTCTCATTATTACCATATTATCATATCTTCCCTTCTATGAAAAAATCTAGAATGGTCTCTTTTTAACCATTCAACTTATTTTCTAAGCCTATAAATTTCTTCTAAAATAGAATCAAAATTAATTATTTGAAAGTTTTTATATGTATACAGAAAATATTTATGTTTTAGATTTTCATGTTGAACACTTTATAGAACTACATATAATTTATCAATTAATATTTAGGTAATAGTTTTTAATTTTTTATTTTTACTAAGAAAATCCTTATATTTTCTCTTAATATTTTTGAATAATCTGGTAATATTTTTAGTATTATGATTGATTATATAAATAAATTCATATAAATAATATTTATAAAAATTATATTTAGAAGATAAATCATATTCACTTACTTTATTAATAGAATATATCAAATAGGGATTTTTTGTCCCATTTTCAGTATCAAATTCATTACTAAAATCTATTTCAGATGTGTACCTCCAAGTAGCTGCCATTTTTTTCTTTCCTTTTTATATTATTATATATTTATTTATTAATTATTGAGTCTTGGGTAGTTAGGCTTGATGTTACCTCTTTATCTTCACTCATAACAAATAAATTCATCAACCTTATTACCATTTTTGTTACCATTATTTCTAGGATAATTCTTTTTGTTCCTTCTTAAGTAGCCTTTATTTATTATTCATGGGAAAATTTTTACAACTTGGTCTCTTTCAATGATTTGTAATTAAAAATCATAATAGTGAGTGGTAACATACACTTTTTATTTAAAATCAGTACCTTTTCTTTTTTAATTCTCTTCTTTATCAATATTTTTCAATTCTAATTCGTATTACAGTAAAGATATAATAAGTTCATCTAAAGTTTATTATATTAAATTATTAATTTTATCAATTAATATCTTTATAGAATAACATTTATTCAGTAAATATCTTAAAACCCTTACAACCAGAATATAATTATCTAAGATTTCTCCCAAATCACTCATTCTATTTTCAATACGTATAAATCTATGAAATATTTGATTAAATATTAATTATTCTTCCATTTTTAATTCTTGATAATGATATATTAACATAACCATTTTAGTTATTATAATCTTATTTGAGCCTATATGATTAACTTTTAGAATTTTTAAAATTTAATTTTATGTTTTTCATGCAGAAATATGACTATAAACATTCATATTAATTGTACTATACAGAATATTCATAACCTTTTAATTTAGAGAATAATTTACCACATCATTGACAACTAATTCTTTCAAAATCTTGTACGACCTCACCATGATTTTCCAACTATCAATACTTAGGTGTTTAAGAAAAGACTCCACGTGCGACTACCAGTAGCCATAATCAGTTCTATCAAATAGTGGTAGTTTTTGAGGTTTCAATCCATCATTTTCATTCATTTATACCATCTCAAAATAGATATTTTACCCTTGATTGTTCATGTCATGATTTTATTATCAAAAATAATAGAAAAATATGATAAATCTAAATAACCACATTCGATACAAATATTTGGGTCTTAATGTGAATGGTTGAATGGTAAAGAAGGGGGTGAATTGACCATTCAAAATAATTTTAACCACTTATCAAAGTTAAATTAATGTAGAAAAAAATAAATATAAATGAACCAAATGATATTTATAGTATTTTGTATCAAAATGATATTACTCTACTCTTCACCCCTCTCATGAAATAAGAGAGATGACACCCACTATAATATAGTCTTTGGATTTTAAAGGGATATCACAGCCCTTTTACAACATCCTTTTTAACCAATAGAGTCACAACCTATTATGATAGCCCTTTTCACACCTTATGGCTTGACCCAATCACTCTGCCTTTTTCACATATAGAGGCACAACCCAGAATCTGAATTTTGAAGTGGTGGTATAAAACAAAGATAACTTTTAACTAGTTCAAGGCACAATTTAATCCTTATAATTTTTTAGTTATAGTGGAACATGATTCCTATATTTTGGTTGGGAGTCATAACCCACTATCCTACATTTTAATGGGTAGAATATCCTAGTAAAATTATACACATAAAAAATAATATAAATAATCAAAACCACATATTTATATAGAAAATTTATTATCTGAGTGTTGAGGAATCAATTTTATCTCGAGTAAAAAATGGATCAAATTAATGTAGTTTGGTTGAGAGTAGTGGTTGACCACCAAAGAATTCACCACTTGTATAGTTTAAGAATATCCAAAACATCATGTGTGTTGATCTGGATCTATTGAACTTCTTATATAGAGTTCTTCTATGAACAACAGATTTAAATCATAAAGCCTATTACATTTCATCCTTCCCAAAGTAACATATGATTTTTTATTGAATGTGCATGAAAAAATATACCCATATCACCAGCACAACATACATTTAAATTGATGCATATTTAATTTTAGTTAATTATAAAAGATGTTATAAATAATTTTTCACATCAGTTATAAAATAATTGATATGAATAATGTGAGGTTTATCTTTTTGACATAAGTTATTTAATAACCAACCTTGAAAATTTGGTTTTCACATCGGTTATTAAATAAATGACATTGAAAAATATGTTTTCACATTCGTTATTAAATAAATGATGTGATAAGCCTTTAAATAATTTATGAAATATTTGGAAAGATCATTTTTCATTCATTATCACAAAAATATTTGGTTTCATCTCACATGGTTAAACCTAAACCTGAATTCTTCAATATGGTTGTCTAAAATCTATTTCAGAAGACCTAAATTGCAATCATCCACCCTCAATTTTATCAGTCTCTAGTTTTAGGATCCCTATGATATCTTTAATTTCTTATTTTCATCATCCCCAACCCCCTTAAGTGTCTTCATTGTATTGGTTATGGTTTATTATTCCTTCTTATTATAAGTTTTTTGTATCATCACTAAAATGATGAAAGATAAACAAATTGGTTAATAAGTGTATTCCTTAATTTGACACATCCAAAACCCATAGTCTGTTGAGAAAATAATTGTTTTCAACAATACATAATAATTTTATTTAAAGGGATAGATTTTTGAAAATAATACTCTGTCTCTTTATGATAATTTTGATGCTCACAAATTCCCTTAGTTATTTTCTAATGATTTTATTTAGTATTTTTCATGAATTTATTAATTTATTTTACTCTTGAAATAACGTGAATTTATTACTTGTTCGGAATCTGATTTAAGCGCATCCTGGAATCACTGTTCATACCATACTTATTCAAAATCTTCTTTAAGTGCGTCCTGGAATCACTGTTCATACCCTACGTGGATAAACATAGCGTAAGAATGAAAAGCGTGTATATTTTTGGAGATAAGAGAAAAGTATGATTAAACAACCATACATCTTCAGAAAAGTATGGAAGAAGAACCTTACGTTTTGGTTTTCAGCAAAGTATGGAAGAAGAACCTTACGTTTTGGTTTACAGCAAAGTATGGAAGAAGAACCTTACGTTAGGAAGGAACCTTACATTTTGGCTATCAGCAAAGTATGGAAGGAGAACCATATGTAAGTACTAAATGTTACATTTCTTTCTCAAAAGTATGGCTCCTCAACCTTACTTTTTTAAACAACCATACGTTCTTGGAAAAGTATCGATCAAGTAAAAGTATAGATCTTTTAACGTACGTTTGAGAGTTGAAGAAAAAGTATGGATGATAAACCCCATGTTTATGATCAACCTTACATTTGAAGAAAGTAACATGAACCCTACATTTATGATTCAACCTTACGTTGTCAACCTTACATTTGAAGACTACGTCATCAACCTTACGCTGGTCATCGGAAAGTTTGAAAGATGATATTTTTATGCAACGGTCAGCAAGCTGATTATTGGGCGAATTTCAAGCCAGATTTAACGTCCTTTTTAAAGTACAACTTTGACCGATTCAAAGCTGTTTTATCATTAAATTAAAGATCAAATTAAAAGGAGATTTTTATGCCGAGTTTTCAGGGAAGTTATGACTACTCTGTAAGTTCAAATTTTTGAATATTGCGAATCAGAAGATGACTTTTATGGATCTAAATATGCAGGAGATATGCTCAGCTTTTTTATATTTGTTCTCTCTGAACAAACACCATATACGAGAGAGTGGTTATCAATCTATTATTAAAAAGTTGGAAAACAGAGACTACAAAAAATCACGTTGATCTGCTGATTCAAAAAGGAGCGTCAAAGCTCTGTTCATTTAAGAAGAAAGAACTCGATAGAAGATTCACTTGTTCTGCATCGAATATCTACTATGGATCTAGTACTTCCGAAGTTGTGAACTATATCTCTATATCTACTGCAACTGGATCGAATCAGAATTTCATTGTTTTGAAAATAAATATTTCTAGAGACGACCATCCATCTGTTGTCAATTGCATTTTGTTGCAATTGTGAAGATCAACTGGAAAACTTCTTTCTGAAATTCTTTTTATTCTTGAGTAACCAGCTTCTTGTACTAAGATGTGTAGGTTCGTGTTTGAACCAGAAGGCTTTGTTTTGCCTTGGATTGTAATGGTGTCAACTGCATATTTTCAGTTGTGGATCGGTCTATTGAAACAAGGACTAGATAGTGAAAATCACCAAGCTCGTGGAGTTGAGAATTGGTGGAGTGGACTAGGGGCCTTCTGTTCCCCGAACCACTATACATCTTTGTGTCCCTGCTTTTATTTATTTCTGCTGCATGATCAAATCTGATAAAGCATAGATGACTGAACTCGTTCAATTAAAGGGTTAATGAAAAATCTCTAAAAGACACAATTCACCCCCCCCCTCTTTTGTATAATCTGTATATTCAAGATCCAATAATTGGTATCAGAGGAGGAGCTTTTGATAGAGCCTTATCACACTAGAAGCTTCTAAAAGATTATATAACAGTGCATCATGACTAATAAAAGAGAAGGGATTTCAATGGTTAGAGCACCATATTTCAATGGAGACAACTATGGCTGCTAGAAATCACGCATGATAATATATCTGAAAAACCTTGGATATAAAGTCTATTCAAAGATTCTGACTCCTTATGAAATTCCTGAAATTCCTGAGACATGGAGTGCTTCTATAGAGGTAGAGTATGATATGAATTTGAAGTATATGAATGTAATCATCTGCAGTCTAGGACCATATTAATTTAATAGAGTTTCTCAGTGCCTAACAACATATGAGATGTGGCAAACAATAGCTGTGGCATATGAAGGAACATACAATGTGAGACAAATGAGATACGCAACTGCAAAATTGAAATATGATACTTTCAGAATGTTTGAAGGAGAAAGCATTACCCAAATGAATGGGAGATTGACAGAAATTGTGAATAATATAATAGCTCTAGGAGAACCTATCTAACAGGCTGATCAAGCATTAAAAGTACTGATGGTACTTCCTACATGATGGAATGGTATCTCTGCTGCAATCAGACAATCAACACCAATCAAAAATCTAACCATGAGAGAGCTGATTGGTACACTGATGATGTATGAAGCTGAAATGCAAGATGAGTCTAATGAACATAATGTTATTATCAAAAGAGAAGATACTACCATAAAAGTAACTTCACAACCATAGAATAGAAAGAAGAAGAACAGAGAAGTCAAAGCTAAATCAAAGAGCTCTGACTCATCGAACTCAGATGAAGAGCTGGCTCAGCTAGCCAGGAAATTTAGAAATTTCTACAGCAAGAAAAGAGGCTTCAAAAAATCTTTTAAGATAGATGATAAAGAAGTAAGATCCTATAAATGCAAGAATATGGGGCATATCAGACCAGATTTCCCACAATTGAAGGATGCAAAGAAGAATAAATTCTTCAAAAGAAATGACTATGAGCAAAAATACAAGAAACCTATGAAAGCCACTTGGAGTGTATCTGAAGACTCCAGTAGCTCTCCGGAATCAAGATTAGAGAAAGAAGAAGTCAATATAAAAGAAAACATGTGTTTTATGGTAGAAACTGATGAGGTACACTCATATTACTCCTCTAAATCAAATTCCGAATCAAGCTACACAAATGAAAAACTTGCAGCCTACTGCAATATGATTGAAGAAAGATACGACTCACTATTTAAGAAACATAAGTCACTAAAAAACAAACATAAAGCTGTTTCAGATGAAAGAGATACAATGATGAAACAACATAAGGAATTAACTGATAAATACAATTCTATTAACACAAACTATATTAATTTTGAATCAAGAATAAAAACACTGCAGGATGAAGTAGAATCTTACAAACAGGCTGCATTGGTTTTTACAAAAGGAGAGAATTCATTAAATGAAATTCTTGGAAAACTGTCATTAAAAAGGAGAGATTTGGAATTGGAAGTAAAGGAGAAAAACCTAAGCTATATAAAAATTATTTTGTTCCTAGCTCTAAAAAGGTTAATTGTAACTTTTGTGGGACAAAGGGACATATAGCTAAAAACTGTTTCTTAAGATAGCCTCAAATTTGTGGTATTAAGAAATCCTATGTTTCAAAAGACATATATGATTCAGCTGATTTTAAAAGAACAAAGCAAATCTGGATACCCAGATCATTGCTAGCTAACACCCCTAGACCGAACAAAATATGGGTATCAAATCAATTTGTTTGAATGCCTTTGTAGGTAGCAGCCCACCAGAGAAAAAAAGATATATGGTACATGGACAGTAGCTGCTCAAGACATATGAGTGGAAACTCATTTAATTTTTCATCACTCACTCCAAAGGAAGGAGGACTTGTCACATTTGGTGACAATGCCAAAGAAAAAATTGTGGGCATTGGAACTATTGGATATCCAAAAATAGTCTTAATCAACAAAGTACTTTATGTATAAGGACTAAAACACAATCTGATAAGTATCTCTCAACTTTGTGATGATAGATATACTGTTGATTTTACTAACAATTGTTGTACTGTTTCTAATGATAAACTGTTTAAATTTAAAGCACCAAGAACTGAAAATTTCTATACATTGGATTTAAATTCCCTGTGTAAACAACAAGTAAACTCCTTGACTGCTAAAGTAAGTGAATCATGGATCTGGAATAGGAGTCTTGTACATTGAAATATATATGTTTTAAATAAGTTTTCTAGGAAACATTTAGTTTCTGATTTACCTAGTCTCAAATTTGAAAGTGACAGATTTTGTGATGCATGTCATCTTGGCAAGCAAAAAAAATCATCCTTCAAATCTATTAATAATGTTTCTACATATAAACCTCTAGAACTTATTCATATGGATTTGTTTGGACCCTCAAGAGTAGAAATATTAGCTGGTAAATTATATGTATATGTTTTAGTTGATGACTATTCAATATTTACATGGATTTTCTTTTTGAAATTTAAAAATGAAGCTTTTACATTATTTTAAAGTATCTGCAAATCTGTTCAAAATGAAAAAGATTTTAATATAATCTCATTTAGAAGTGATCATGGTGCAGAATTTGAGAATCAGGAATTTAATTCCTTTTGCTCAAACATGGGTATTAAACATACCTTTTCTGCACCAAGAACACCTCAATAGAATGGGATTGTAGAAAGAAAAATTGAACAATTCAATAAATGGCTATAACTATGTTAAATGAATATATCCTACCTATATATTATTGGGCATAAGCTATGAATACAGCTTTCTATATAATTAATAGAGTTGTAATTGGACCTATTTTGAAAAAGACACCCTATGAACTATGGAATAGCAGAAAACCTAATGTAAATTACTTTAATGTTTTTGGATGCAAGGTTTACATCTTGAACACCAAATATAATCTTGGTAAGTTCGATCCAAAATATGATGAAGGTATTTTCTTAGGATATTATGTTACCTCCAAAGCATATAGAGTCTATAATAAGAAGTCAAGGATTGTTGAAGAATCAGTTCATGTGAGATTTGATGAATCTGATCCCTTTGAGAAAAGGACAGATCAAATTGATGAACTTGACTCTAATGATAATATAAGACATGAGAACTTAAAGAATGATTTTGAAAATGATATAAAAGAAATTCAGTCTAGTTTAGAGGAACATGATACTGATGAACCTTTAAATGTTTTGCCTAGATAGTCTAGAACCCTAATGAATCACCCTTTAGAAACTGTGATAGGTGACTTAGATACAAGAATTAAAACTAGAAGAAACTTAGGAAACCAAGTGTAATTATATTCCTTCTTATCTCAACAAGAACCCAAGACTATAGAAGAAGCTTTAGATGATGAAAGATGGGTAATAGCAATGCAAGATGAATTAAACCAATTTAAAAGAAATTATGTTTGGGAATTATTGGAAAGACCTATGAATTATCTAGTAATAGGAACCAAATGGGTCTTTAGAAATAAACAGGATGACCAAAGCACAATAACTAGAAATAAATCAAGATTAGTAGCTAAAGGATACAATCAAGAAAAATGAATAGATTATGATGAGACTTTTTTATCTGTAGCTAGGTTAGAAGCCATTATAATCCTTTTATCCTATCGATCTTATATGAATTTTAAATTATTTCAGATGGATGTTAAATCTACCTTTTTAAATGGTTATTTAATGGAGGATGTTTATGTTGAGAAAGCTCCTGGTTTGGAAAATTCTCAAAAACGAGATTCTATTTTTAAACCTACTAAAGCTCTTTATGGCCTTAAACAAGCACCTAGAGCTTGGTATGAATGATTAAGTTCTTTTCTTTTGAAAAATGATTTTACTGTTTGAATGGAAGATCCAACACTCTTTAAGAAAACAGTAAAAAATAATGTTTTATTGGTTCAAATTTATGTTGATGATGTAATTTTTGGATCAACTAATAAAACCCTTTATCATGAGTTTTCAAAGTTAATGAAAAAATAATTTGAAATGAGTATGAAGGGAGAACTAAATTTATTCTTAGGACTTCAAATTTATCAAAAATATTTTGGAAATGTTTTGAATCAAAGCAAATACATTACTGATTTACTTAAGAAAATTGGACTTGAAAACATCAAGACATTTACAACTCCTATGTGTACTAATATAAAACATGATTTGGATGAAACTGGAAAATCAGTTGACCACAAGTTATATAGAGGTATGATTGGTAGTTTATTATATCATACTGCTAGTAGGCCAGATATAACGTATTCAGTGTGTCTTTGGTCTAGATTTCAATCAAATCCTAAAGAATCTCATCTAACTACTGTTAAAAATTTTTTATATATTTAAAAGGAACTATTTTTCAATCTCTTCTTTATCCTAAAACTTCTGATTTTAATTTGATTTCATATTCAGATACTAACTTTGGAAGTTGTAGATTAGATAGAAAAAGCACATCAGGAACATGTCACTTTTTGGGAAAGTCGTTGGTGTCATGGTCTAGTAAGAAACAACATTCAATTGCCTTGTCAACAGCCGAGATAGAATATGTTTCTTCTAGAAGTTGTTGTGCACAAGTGTTGTGGATGAAATACACTCTTATGGACTTTGGATTGAATTTTAATAATACACCTATTTATGTGGTAATCCAAGTGAAATTAATATTTCAAAAAACCCTATTAGTCATTCTAGAACTAAGCACATTGATATAAGGCATCCCTTTTTAAGAGATTATGTTATTAAAAAGGATATATTTTTAGAATTTATAAATACAAAAATTCAATTTGCAGATATTATTACTAACCCACTTCCCACTGCAAGGTTTTAATTTATTAAGGGGGAGATAGGTTTATTTGATTTTAAATAAAATTTTATTTCACAACTTTTTTTATTCCGCTTAAATTTTAAAAAAAACAGAATAAGTTTTTTTTAATCTACATAATCTATTTTATTTATTTTTAAATATATGTAATGATTATTAAAAACACGGGAATCAAGGTTGTCAGAAACCCTTTCGACTCTTAAACCGCCTAATTTCCATCGAAACATTTTCGAATCTGTAAACCACACATCTGCTCATGAACCATAATCATCAAACATTTGAAACCCTAACCTTCAAACCTTCAGAGATTCTCACAGAGATGGTAAAAAAAAGATCCAGTGAAGTCGAGCCAAGAAATGTCAAGAGACAATGCTCAGAAGGAAGAAAAATCTTACAAGGCAAGTTAATCGATCTCAACTGGTTATTTCAGACAAATCTACTATTGAAACAAGCGCTCTCATTTTAGAACCTTGAACAGAAATTCAATAGTGAAAATATGGAATTTTTGTATGAGGTAGAACTTATATACTTCTTCAAATCTGTACATTTTAGTCTAGGGGATACTGAGGATAGTATGTTGGCTAAAATAGAGGATAGGGATTTCTCAATCTCGTCAGTCGAAATTGGTCAGATTCTCAAATGCCCTCATGAGGCAGTTTTTCATTTTGATTTGAAGAATATAGGAGATGTTGTGCATAAATCCAAGGATATTATGTATTTTTTGTTTGGAACATATACTATTAAGAAAATGATGGTGAAATAATTAAAACCAGATCAGAAGATCCTGGTTAAATTTGATCAGACATGAATAGCTCCCAGAATGGTAGAAATGGAAAATATTTTGTACCCTGATATGTACATAATTTATCTTTTGTTAAGTGATATCAATATAAACTTTCCAAGTTACATGGTAAGGTACCTCAATTACTGTTTCCAAAGTGACGCCCGAATGAACTTTTATCCTTTCGGTCGATTTATTTGTAAACTGTTTCTTAAGAAAGACTTGGGGGGGTTAGTGGATGCCCGAGTACACTATCATCACAGTAATATATTTAATGTTGGAACTTTAAGGAAGATTGGATACTTATGGATCACCATTAAATGAAAACTCTTACCAGTAGGAGTAGAGGAATATTCAGAGAGTGCTCAGGCTCAACCTGCTAAGTCAAAGGATAGACAGGCTGAATCAAGAGTCAGCAATGTAGAAAGAATGATCCGATTTGAAGTAGAAGATGCTGAAGAAGAATGAAGTCAGTAGGGACTTCATTCTCGATGAACTAGAGCTGTTAATGAGGAAATTACTTCCCCTGCAATGGCAATAACAACAGAAGCTTTATTTTATTATTCATTTATAAGAGAATCTATTATTTATAAGACCATGGAAGTTGTTAGTGAAAGTACAACACCAGTAGAGGGATCAGGAGATCAAGAAGAAGCTCAAAGGGAGAATCAAGAATATATTGTATATGATGTTGAAGTTAAGATTCAACAGAACCAATATAAGAAGGCAGTGCCTGGTGGGGAAGTGGCCAAACCTCAGGAAACTCTGGATAATGTTAATCTCAAAAATCCAGTGGAAGGCCAAGATGCTGATGTTTATGGTGAGCATGCTTCTGAAGCTCACACAAAAGTAATTCAAGAAGATTTATCTGTGGAGGAGTATGTGGACTCTAAGGAAAAATCTATGGACCAACCAACTCAGGACAAAGAAAAATAGAAATCTGATATTGAATCATTACCTTTGGTATTGATGCATCATCCAGAGCCTGAGAATGTGAATCAAGTATAGGGTGCCTCTGATTCAAGGAAGAAAGAAGTTGAAGAATTTTAAAAAAATGTATCTCAGTTAGAATCTGAGAATGTCACTCTGAGAAATGAATTAACCTTTGAACAATTGAGATTTAAAAAGCTAAAAGAGACTATAGTCTCAAGGCATGAAGTTGAAATGTTTTAAGAGGATATGCTGAATGCAGTTTAAAATTTGAAATCTGAAATGGTTATGGAGATAGATTTATCATATCTGAAGTTGTTTATGGAGAACCAGTTTGCATCAGTTTCAAATAGTATTGTTAGTGAATCAGGTACTTCACCTGATTTAATCCGAATATTTCAAGCTATCACAGCCGCGATGAGCAACATGAATGATAGGTTGCACGATCTTCAATGTAACAGTGCTCCATTATCAGTGTTGCTGGACAATCAGAAATTTTTAGTGGATCAACTAATATCTAGTGAGCCACCAATCATGACTCTGTTAACTCAGATGTCAGAGAAACTGTCACTGTTTATCAAAAAAGAATAAAGCATGCATGAGTATTTCTGAGTCAATTTAATCGAGGATATTCATATGACTCAAGATACTAGAGAGCTCATTATCAAACTTTGAGATGGGATGATGAAGAGACTCAGGGAACAGTTCACAGAAATCAAGTCTCCAATCTAGAGGAGATAGAACCTATTGCCTATCTTGCCCAAACCTTGATTCATGTGTTTATCATACTTGTATCTTTTATTTTATTTTATTTTTATGAAAATATGTCTCTTTCTTTCTATTTGTTTTACTGGATTTATTTTTTTTGATATCCCAGTACTCCATATTTAATTATTGATAAACAGTTAATAATAATCATTTACCTACAGTTCAGTGCAACATTAAAAGTGTTAAAATCCGTGCTTTATCATTCTTTTTGATATCACAAAAGGGGGAGAAATTTGGATAACCACAACATTTTATTTCACAAAACATTATTTAAATTGTTTTCTTTATATTTAATGTTTTGGGTACTTATTTATATTGCTTATTATAAAGGTTATTCAGAAGGAGAAATTTGGATAAAACTAAAAACTTTTATTTCTAAAGAATTTTTATTTATTTATTTTATGAAGGGGGAGACATTTTTATTTATTGAAATAATTTTGATAAAATTAAATATTGTTTCATCCTCTCAAAATTCTAAAACTCTATGTAACTAATTTTGAAAGTTAATTTCATATAAATAATTTTATTATTTTATGGGGTTTGTGATCATCAAAAAGGGGGATATTGTTGATTAAAGTATTGTTTTCAACAATACATAATAATGTTATTTAAAGGGGGATATTATTGAAAATAATACCTTATCTCATTATGATAATTTTGATGCTCAAAAATACCCTTAGTTATTTTCTAATGATTTTATTTATTATTTTGCAGGAATTTATTAATTTATTTTACTCTTGAAATAACAAGAATTTATTACTTGTTTGTAATCTACTTTAAGAGCATCCTGGAATCACTGTTCATACCTTACTTATTTGAAATCTGCTTTAAGCGCATCCTGGAATCACTGTGCATACCCTACGTGGATAAACATAGCATAAGGATGAAAAGTGTGTATACTTTTTGAGATAAGAGAAAAGTATGGTTAAACAACCATATGTTTTCAGCAAAGTATGGAAGAAGAACCTTACATTTTGGTTTTCAGCAAAGTAAGAAAGAAGAACCTTATGTTTTGGTCTTCAGAAAAGTATGGAAGAAGAACCTTACGTTAGGAAGGAACCTTACGTGTTAGTTATCAGTAAAGTATGGAAGGAGAACCGTACGTAAGTACTAAACGTTACATTTGTTTCTCAAAAGTATGGTTCCTCAACCTTACATTTGTAAACAACCATATGTTCTTGGAAAAGTATGGATGAAGTAAAAGTATGAATCTTTTACTGTACGTTTGAGAGTTGAAGAAAATGTATGGATGATCAAACCTATTTTTAAGATCAACATTACGTTTGAAGAAAGTAATATGAACCCTACGTTTATGATTCAACCTTACATTGTCAACCTTACATTTTAAGACTGCATCATCAACCTTAAGTTTGGCGTCAGAATGTTTGAAAGATGATATTTTTATTCAACGGTCAGCAAGATGATTATTGGGAAGATTTCAAGCCGGATGTAAAGTCGTTTTTAAAGTATGACTTTGACTGATTCAAAGAAGTTTTATAATTGGATTAAAGATAGAATTAAAAATATATTTTTATGCCGAGTTTTCAGGGAAGCTACGACTACTATGTATGCTCAGCTTTATTATATATGTTCTCTCTAAACAAACACTATATAGAGAAGAGTGGTGATCAATCTATTATTAAAAAGGTGGAAAACAGAGACTGCAAAAAATCACGTTGATCTGTTGATTCAAAAAGGAGCGTCAAAGCTCTGTTCATTTAAGAATAAGGAACTCGATAAAAGTTTCATTTGTTTTGCATTGGATATCTAGTGTGGATCTACTATTGCTGAAGTTGTGAACTATATCTCTATATCTACTACAACTGGATCGACTCAAAATTTCTTTGTTTTGAAAATCAACATTTCTAGAGATGATGATCCATCTACTGTCAATTGCATTCTATTTCAATTGTAAAGATCAACTGGAAAATTCTTTCTGAAATTATTTTTATTCATGAGTAACAAGCTTCTCGTACTAAGCTATGTAGGTTCTTATTTGAACCAGAAGTCTTTGTTTTTCCTTGGATTGTAAATGTTTCAACTGCCTATTTTCAGTTGTGGACCGGTCTGTTGAAAAGAGGACTAGATAGTGAAAATCACCAAGCTCGTGGAGTTCAGCGTTGGTGGAGTGGACTAGGGGCCTTTTGTTCCCCAAACCACTATACATCTTTGTGTCCCTTATTTTATTTATTTCGACTTCATGATCAAATCTGATAAATCATAGAGGACAGAACTCATTCCATTGAAGAGTTAACAAAAAATCTTTGAAAGACATGATTCACCCCCCCGCCTCTTGTGTATAATCTGTATATTCAAGATCCAACATAGTCGTCATCATCATCTCCTTCTAATTCATTTCCCTCATTTTCTATATCTTATCACTAATATCTATTTGTGGTTTGTATTTATTATTCCAATTTTCCATGCATCCAAGGAATGATTAATTTGATGAATGTTATTTTGGGCTTTTTATCTTTTTGAATCATCACTATTTCCAATTATATTTGACATATATTTGAAATTTGTATTTATAGTTACAATTATTCATGCATCTAAGGTATTTTAAAATTTATGAATGAATAATTTGATATTAAAATTTTATTAAATTATTATTTTATGAATTGGTGTTATAAATAATGTTAATTTATTAATAAATGGGTTTCTAAGGTATGTTTTTTTCTTCATTATGAATGGATTTTTTGAAGGTGTAGTGGATTGTAGAGTTTAGATATAGATTGTTGATAATATATATTTAGATGATCATGTTGATTTCACAATTTTATTACGATAAAACAAACATTATAACTTCTAATTAGTCATGTCACTAATGAAAGACAGATTATATAAGAGTATTTATAAGAGGGAGGTAATTTATTTTAGTACATTATTTATGAAACCCCATTAAACTAAATAGGTCATAACTCAGGTTGAACATTGTTTTCATTTTAATTTGTTATTTGTTTTATATTTAAAATTTCATGAATACCTCTGGATTTATAAATTAAAACATTTTAATTATTTTTTTTATTATGTTATATGACATAATACTAAATATTTGAATAATTCTAATAATATCAAATTATAATGATTGGATTTTAATTTAAATTTTATTTCTATGGAATATATTTTGGGTGATCCTAATGATTTTGATTTTATAGTCACCCTTACATGTCTATTTTGGTATAATTCTAGGAATGTATTAATATTCTTTATTTTGTTTTGTAATCTCATTTTTTATCACTATATAATATTTGGCCCTTTATATTATGATAATGAAGTACCCTTTAGATTAATTTTATTTTTTTCAATAAGGTTACTGATTTAGTTGTGAGAAGATGTCCATATGTTTTGAGGTGTGTGATGATGATTGGAGGATTGATATGAAAACAATATCAACTTAATTGTGATTATTACAAAACTCTTCCTAAATTTCTAAACTCGTGAAAGAGGTGTTTGGATATTTCATATTTCTTCAACATATTGAAATGAATAATTGATTCAAGGCCATGAAAAAATAATTTATTCTTTCCTGATAATAACTAAAATATTTTTGGAGAAACTATGAAGACCGTGAAAAAATAATATTTTTCGTGATGTTTTTTTGGGAATTTTTGTTTCATGGAATTTAAGTGGGTTACAATTTTATATTAAGAATTTTTCTAACTCTTTTATGGTGGTTTAAAAAAATGTAGCTATAGACTACCAAGGAACCGCCTCAAAACTCACATGTAGGACCTAAGTTTCAACCATGTGAGAGGAATGTCAACTCATCCATCCATGGTGAAAAGTGAGGATGGATAGAACCCAAAGGTGGTGAAGGGGTTAAAGTGATTTAATCTTTGAAATTATCGCAGGCACATAACACCGATAGAAATGTGCTTGTATAAAATTCAAAGAGTAACAAGGTTTTTTTCCCCATGTGGTGTGTGAAGGTGTATCTAGGTTCAACCCTGATGCTAGATTGAGAATTCGGTGAAACAAGTTGTGTTATTAAACAACACTAGACAGAAGGTAAAATTGATGTGGAATACTACAACATGAAAACATTGTATCTCTACTTTAAATGATATATAAATAATTTTATTCATATAATATTTTGTATCAAAGTCATTTTATTAATTCCAACATCATCTTCGACCTTTGATATGTGTCAAAGGGTTGTTGTTCATCAGGTTCTTCATGGGTGAATCTCCAGTAATCAAACCAAGCTCATGATATGTATAGATACAATCGAATGATTTGAGACCATATATTCAAAGGGGTTAGAAGCACATGAATTTTAAATGAATAAATATTCACTTTTGTGAAGATGATGAATTTCCAAATTCACGTAGGCAAAAGATATTGTGTGTGATGAAGAATATTGGTGGTGCATGTATGGTGTTGAGGTATTGTATTTAGTCAGTGTCATTCATATATAAATACCCCAACCATCTAAATTTATATGTATGATCTAAACATAAATCTGAGAGCAGCATGATAATGAAACAGAGACTTAAATAATCTTTTAATTTTTATAAGGATTCCATGCATAATCATATTATTCCTTTTCCATCTCAACTATATAAAGATAAGAATATTTTTTTGAACTTATTCTTATGTAAAACACATTCACTAAGCCTCACGAAGAAACTATGAGTATTTCTTGTTCTCATGAGCTTCTGATGAATTGAGTTTAGTGGAGAAGCAGTATCATCACTTGATTTACTTGTTTCAAGAAAGATAATAATTGTATATTTAATGAATATGAAAAAAAATATACATTCACTAAGGAAATATAGGGTTTTCAGAAGCTTCAATATAATAGTATAGTGAATTTGTTCATGAAAGGAAGTGTGTAGCTGACATAACATACAATGAAGTAAAAGATAGTTGGGTATACTTTAGTTGTACACAAAACTAAGAATAATTGTTATACATGAAATACTTATGATTTCATGGAGATTTTATGAGATTACTATTTATTGTATTACACATGCATGAAGTTTGAGAAAAGAATATGCAATATATTTTCCATGAATAATGTGCAGTGAAGTTGGAGACTAAATTCAGGTATTGTTCTAGAAGGCATGCATACCCGATTAGTCATTGTATTGATAAGGTCCTGATCAATTTAGGATCATAGGAAAATGAGAAAGATAAAGAAACTGATTATTAGTTTTCAATGTTTTTAAAGTTTTACGCAAATAGATCACGTGTTCCAATTTGTTTGTGGAGTAATATTTTATCTTAGGGAAGTGCATAAGCTATTAGAAGCTGTTAGAAATATTTTTTATCAAGGGATCATATTTGAAGAGAAGTGGAAGTATTCAGTAGGACTCTAAAGTATGAGAAGAAAATATGGAACTCTGTGTTAATTTCTTGTATCGGTGGGATGTGGTGATCTCAAGAGGTAATCAAGAGTGGGAACATTGTGGAACTTAATATTGATGGTAATTGGACTTTCACTGGATATAACCACCAACTTATAGTGAAGAATCTATAATCAAGGGGAATAGATGTCTATAGAAAGGAGTGGATACTTTGGACAAACTTATAAAATCATTGTTTGTTGTTCTCTCACTATTACTATTTCTTAAAGTAGAGGATCATAATTAAATATGGGAGATTGTGACTTTAATCGGTTATAAAGGTTCAATAAAAAGAAAAATATTTTATAAAATGGTTTTTTGCTTATTCAACCCCCCACCCCCCCAATGGTACTTAAATGATCCTTGGGTACTTCAATTGGTATCAAAGTATACATCCCCTCATAAGATATGATAAATTTTTGAGAAATAGGGAATTTGAATTCAGTGAACAATTGATGAATACATACTTTGATGGGAATAACTACCATATATTGAGGAATACGATACTTCTTTACCTTCTATATCTTGGATTGGAAGTGAGAGATACAGCAACAGTGGGATTCCCACATATTGGTGAGGATATTTTTATGATATAGGATAAAAATAGAAATTTGTAAGTTGATGGTAAAGATAAAAATGATATCTTGATGGCTTTATCATTAAATTTATACACTAAATAGATGGGTCTCTAAACTAAAAAGAAGATATGGGATTAATTGAAAAGAATTTATGACGGAAATGTTAAAGTCAAGTAAGTGAAGTTGAAAATATAAATAATCAATTTTGAGGATACTAACATGGAAGATGGTGAAAGCATTTATAACTATTTCACTACATTATATGAGAAAGTAAGTACTATCCTTGGATTTGGTGAGAAGCTTTAATATTAAATAATTGTGAATAATCTTTTGATAAATTTCCCTGAGATATTTGATCCCAATGAATCATACATAGAAGAAGGGGAATAAATTTCATTTTATTAGTTACACAACATACTCAATGATTATGAAATGATAATGTATTTGGATTTAAAAAAGTAGATAAAAGATGATACATCCTTTGAGGATATAAGAAAAGATAAGTTCAAAGAGGTGGAAGTTGAGGAATCAAGTGATTTTAATAATGGTGAAGTTGATGAAGAGGTAGGTGAAATTATTTTCCTTATTTAAATAGGGTTTATAAAAGGAAAATAAAACTGGAAAAAGAAGAAACTACTAAAGTTCTATAATAGTAATAACATTGGTTACTTTTCTATAAATCTCTTGATGAAGATTTATGAATTATAATGTGATTTAGAAAACGAGAAACAGCAAAAATAGAATAATTTTAAGAAGAATAATAAGTTTTTCTTCAATAGAAAGAGGAATTTCATGAGAAAATATTCACAAGACAATTCATCATCTAGAATTTCTTAATAATATAAAGTTAATTTCTTTTCTTTTATTGAGAAAGGATTGTATTCTTTATGTTTTGATGGTGATGGTGAAGTTAGAATAAATATGGAATGGAGGATGAAAGAAGAGTTGGAAGCTACTCCTGAGAAAAACACACAACTCAACAAAGTGAAGATGAAGTTGGAGAAAGAAAATAAAAAATTATATACATGAAAATGGGAGAATGATAGAAAAGAAATATCTTTTTTCATTAGATTAATAATATTAAAGGTGGATGATCTTTAAAATATGGTGAATGATCTAGAAGATAAATTGACTCTAAAGGAAAAAGAGTTGTCTAAGACACAATCAATGAATTTAATAGTATAACTTGTATCAAACAATAATAGATAATACTTCAACATGTCTGTTGGGGAAAATTTTGTGTCCAATCAGGATGGAGAGATAAAGGGTTTTTATAGACAAGGTATATCTACTTCTAAAAAATTTCAAAATATATATGATATCATTGAAATTATAGGTGAATCTATGTAGACCAATAAGTCAAGATAGAGAAATTTTACCACATAAAATGATAAAAATAAGATAAAAAGAAGACCTTTTCCCCCTCAAAAAAATATTATCAGCTTGAAAAAAGACAAAATCCGGAATTTTATGGATAGGTTTACCAATAAAATAGAAGATCGTAGTTTATATTATTTTACTCATGTTGTGAAAACTAAGGTAATAAATCCTAATCTTGTTGGTATAATAGGTCATTTCTATGAAACAAGCAAAAACCAAGGGGGATATGGTGAACAAATGATAACATATTATCAAATAAATAAAGAAATGAATAAAAATCTATCCAAGGTTTAAAAATAATAATTATGAATGCTTATAAGAAGTGTGTAGAAGATGTAGATTAGAGTTACATGGAGTTAATATATGCATGCCCAAATTACCCGCATAAATTGCCTATGATATTAAAGGGAATAAAAATAATAAAGAAAAAATAGTAGAAGTCATGTACATCTGAGAAGTTGTGTGATAACCCAAAAATACTTAATATATTGAGAATGAATGTCTTATTGTTTATCCAAATTGACTAAAAATGGATAAAAAAATGGTGAAATCTCAAATAGATGTTATAGATAATGGTAAGTAGGTTATTTCAGAAGAATATGTTGAATATCATAAGAAGTCGTATACTGGGGATGATATAGAGAATCAAAATAATTAGTGTGAACAAGTTGGATATGACATCAGGAATTTTATGAAATTAGGATAAAATTAAGGTTCTTTATAAAGAAAAAATTCTAGGGAATAGTGGGAGTATGGAATCTATGAATAACATGAATGGGAAGGTAAACTATACACAAACTGAGATAAAAAAGAAGATGGAAAAGGAAAGTTTGAGAGGAAACTCTCAAATTAAGTTCTATTTTTTTGGAATAAATTGGTCCCTACTTATTCCAATATATATATATATATATGATTTTGTATTGACATGTATGTAATTAAAGAAGATGGATAAATACATTCAAGGGTAGCATATATGATTTTATGTTTTAAAATATTCAAAACATAGTGAATATGAAATTCCTTGGCATCTTTGTGAATAAACTCAAAAATCCAAAATCAATTTTTTATTCTTTTTTTGAAATTTTTTAATCAAAATAGAATTGATGTTGAGAAAAAAAGGTGGATTTATATGTTTTTATACTTTAAATTTTTGATGTATTTGTTTAGATGAGTATTGGATATATATTTTTCTTTATTTGATTGTCTGAGCAGCTCCAATGTATGAAGTGAAAATTTTATAAGATTGGTATCACATGAATGATTATTTATGGATAGAATTTACCACCTTGGTTATAAACTCTTGTATTATACATTGGGTTTTCCCACATATTCTTATATTTATTAAGCTAAATTCTCTTTTAAAAATAAAATATGAGGTATCATTCAAAAGGGAAATAAAGACGTCTAATCACAAGGAGATGAGAAGTGGTTTCTTCTATATATTATTTGTATTCATTTTTAATAAGTATGAGAAATAAATTCATAAATATTGATTTATATAGTATAGGTTCGGTATTTATGAAAAATAAAATTTGGGAGATTAAAATTCCCTATAAGTGAATTTTATTTATTGTTAATAAGGTTGACTGATTTGGTTGTGACAATATATCAATATGTGTTGAGGTGTGTGATTGTGCTTAGAGGATTATTATGAAAAAAACTTCAACTAAATTATGAAAATTTCAAATTTCTACACATGTGCAACATGTGTTTTGATATAGCATATCGTTTATACACTATTGAAGAGGAAAATTGATTGAATGTTATGAAAAAATAATTTCTTTCTGCATGAGAAGAATTAAAATATTTTTGAATAATTATAAAGACCATGAAAAATAATATTTTTCGTGATGTTTTATTGATAATATTTATTTGAATACATTTGAGTGGATTAGAATTTGATGTTAAGAAGTTTTTTAACTCTTTTTTGGAAGTTTAATAAAAAAAATTGGTCAGTCATTACCAACAAATGACCTACCTCAAACCACATGTATGAGACCTATGTGTTTACCACATGGGAGGTAGTTCAAATCATTTATCCATGGAAGTCAGTGAAGATGTATAGCACCCCAAGATAGGGAAGGGATGAAGGTGCTTGAATGTGGTCAAGCATAGCGGGCACATAGTGCCTGCAGGAATATACATCGGTGGTGCGCATGGGGAAAGCAGGTGTGCTTACGCTATGTGGTGCATGAAGTTGTATCTGGGAAACAACCATGGTGTCAGCTCAAGTGTTCACTGGAATAGGTTATGTTATTAAGTGATAATCAGGAGGAGGAAAAGTCGATGTTGGATCCCATAGTGCATAGAAATTTTATCTCCACTTTAAATGATATTTAAAGAACACGAGTCATCTGATCTTCGATATCTGGTCCATCTGATTGAGTCCATCGCCATCATCAACCTCCAATATATGTTGAAGGGTTACTATTCATTGTGTTCTTCATATCGAATCTCTGGTGATCAAACCAATCCCATTATATATATATATATGATCAAATGAGTTGAGACTATGTATTCAAAGGCAGTAGAACCACATGCATGCAATGTGAATAAATCTTCTCTTTTATGAATACAGTGATTTTCTGAAGTCACGTATGCATAAGAGTCCATAAAAATTAAAGAATAGTGTTCATGCATATGGGTTACTAATGTGTTGGATTTATTCATTGGAATTTATCTAAAAATACTCTAACCATTTCAATATAGAAGTTTGAGTCAAATCTAAATCCAAGAGTAGTCTGAGCTGAAACAGTGGCTTGAATAAGCATTGTATTCATGTAAGAATTTTGTGTGTCATTAGTTTTTGTCTTGGCCTTCTCAACAACATAAAGATAATAAATGTTTCATTAAATTATTTTTGGGTAAAATATTTTCACTAAGCTTCATGAAGAAACTTTGAGTATTTTGTGAGTTTATGTGCTTTGTGATTAATTGAGTTTCACAGAGAAGTAGTATCATCGTGTGGTTTACTTTTGTGAAGGAAGTTGTGAATTTTCTACATGAAGAACATGTAATGATATATTCATGAATGAGAAAAATATATGTTTTTTTGATTCTATAATATAATAGTATTATAACACCTTCATATTTAAAAAGACACTCTTCTTGATAGCGTATAAAATATACAATTTCAAGCTTAAATGAATATCAAAATATTATTATTTAAATATGATCATCATAACTTAATTGATGAATAGGTGGGTATAAATATTATTAACAAAATTATTAAATATAAATAAAAGAATTAATAAATAAAAATTTATTTATTAATTCTTATGAAATAAACACTCAAATTTTAGTAAAGCCATTTTATACGTTTTTTTTTTCAAAAATGTTTTTTATTGTTTTTATGAGAAAATAGTATAATTAATTTATTAAAATTTTAGAAAATTTATTTTATAAAATGAAATTTATTTTCAAAATTATTATATCAAAATTATATTTGGGTGTAATTTCTGGATTTTTCTGAAAACATTTATTTTCCAGTGAATAGTGAAAAATACTGATTTTTATTGAAAACTGTATTTTTATTTCAACCATTGCAAAGTTCCATTTTATTTTAAAATGTTTACAAAGTAAAATTATATAAATTATATTATTAATAATCCAATAATTTACATTATAATCAATTTCATTGATGAATTTTGAATATTAAAATTTTTATATTTAAAAAGGGCATTTTCCTGAAAAAATACTGTTCGTTGCGTTTTGCAGATTTAATTTTAAATTAGATTCTACCAATTATGTGTTTTAAATTTTGAAAAATTTAATCCATATTTGGATTAATGATTTAAAAAATTATTAAATATTTCTCTTTTATTTTTGGACTATATGAATAGTAACCTTAGTAATTTTTGCTACCACGGTAAAGGGTAAATCTGGTAATTTATATTAAAAATGGAATGATGATATCCATTAAATGAAAAAAAACATTCCTAAATATTATTATATGATTATATATCTACCATAATCATACAATGGTCTAATTTATGACATTTTGAGGCCACTTGGATAAGATTATGACCTTTATAATATTTTATTTATTTAAAAGTCAAATACGTCACACTCTTGTTTTTAATAAGTGTAATATTTTTTATATAGTGTTATCCAAAAGATATTTTTTTACTATAAATATTATTTTTAAATATAAAATTTTTATATACATCTTGGTAATTTATTTTTAATTTTTAGTGAATAAATAATTACCATAAATTCTTACACAACGCTCATTCAGTTATTATTCAATTAATAGAAAAATAAAATAACTAATATTTAAAATATTAAAAGCAATATAATTTAAATTAATTAATGTGGTACGCAAATTTTATAGATTAATATTACATATTAGGGATGTATTAAATATTAGTTTTGAATTTATCTTTTTTATTGGTATTACTAAAGTCAAATTAAGAAATAGTGTCAAAATTGAAAATAATGATATTTTATGAATATAATATTTTATTATATTATTTAAAAATCATAAAATCTTAAATAAGAAAAAGGGAGATAATATATGGTCTACTATGTCTTCCCTTGTGCATTTATTAGTCATTTAGAAGCATTTTTCTCTAGAATAGTCTTATTATAGTTTAATATTTTTGAGAAATTCCAAAAGTGCCCCTCACTTCAATTATAAACGGGAACCTCCTCTCTCACTTATTTACACAACTTGTGTCCTTATAGATCTACCATCCCCTGAGAAATAATCTTCTTAGTATCCTTATCCATGTTTTATATGTTCTGGTCCTTCCAAAACACCAATCCTAGATCCCTTAGGAAGAGATCTAAAGTTTGCTGAATAAGTGGTAATCATCTTTACCAAGTCCTTCAAGTTTATTTCATATTCCACTTCCTCTTCATGTGATGTTTACATACTAAAATAACAACTCCATTATCATATATATACTTATATTTTGTTAATATTATGATACAAATATATTCCTCCTTTTATTCATCCTATGATAAATGAAAGCACCATGTGTGCGTACGTACAACATACCATCTCCACGCAGTGGTGTAATTTTTTTCGTTACCACTTTACTTGGATGATTATAATGATGGAAATAATGGATATATAAGATAATTTTTACATAATATTGATTATAAAAAATTAATATATCATCCACTTTTTTACCATTTCAACTATTTAGAAATGATATTGTCGCTCGTGCGAATGTACGACCTATCGTCTCCACGAAGCGATGTGATTCGTTTTCTATGTTCACATTTAAATAATGATCATAAAAATATTTTTAATGAATAAAGATTATATATATAAACTTAATATCATTCTGGAGATGATGTAACCCTGATAAAATTGAAAGGACTAGAACTACCAAACCAAAACATACAAGAAAAAAAAGTGATTACCACTCAAAATTATCATTTTTACAATGGATTTATAGTAAATAACTGATAAAATATTATAATTAAATCATATATGGTATAATATATATGATTATGGTTCTTTAATATATTTATAATAAATCTATATTTATTATATAGGAGTTTCAAACACATTCAATGGAAATAAAACCTAAGGTAAGAGTTTCTTGTCTCACTTTTACTTATGTGAGACTTTTGTCATATTCACAACTTATTTATATTATGTGGTGTATATAATTATTATTTGATATATTATATAATGAATATTTTTATCATCATGGTATTTAAATTTTAATATGAACCTACTTCTTTTATAGGGCTTATGATTCATAAGAAACCCCAAGTGGTAAGGGTTTATTTAATAGTCTCATTATTATTCACAATTGATTATTTTTAAGTCTCATCTGAGAAATATTTCTATTATATATCCATTTTATATAAAAATGTTTTAGAAAATATTTTTACTATTCTCCAAATATGTTTTAAATTCATTTTTACCCTTTTTTCTTTTAAAAAAATTAAAAATAAATATTCAAATATTTTAAAAAAAAGATAATTTCGGAATTTCCTTACAAAAGTGTGAAAGGAATGTTTTTTAAATTATACAGAATGAAAATAATTTCCTGAAATCATGGACTGTTAATTATTTGAAGTTTCCTTTATAATTTTATAAGTTTACTTTCAATGAAAAAAAATCCTTCATATTTTCATAGTTTCTTTTTAAAAAATAAAGTTCAAAGTAAAATGGATATTTTCCTCAAAAATGCTTTCATTGATCGCTTTATGGAATTTATATTTATCAATGTCAATAACCCTTATTCTACTTATGCTTAACTAGAGATAAAACTTAATGATACCATCCTTTTCATTTCTCCAAATGGTTTATGATCAGTTCAATTGGGGATGTTCTAGTTTGATTCCATTCATATTTCTCTGGATGGTTTATCATTGTTTTTATTAATTGGGGTAATTGTTAAAATTTTCTATGCTACTTTTTCAATACAAATGTTTATTTTGATTATATTTCACCCCTTTAATATGATGAATGAATTGGACTTAGTAAGTGATGGGTGGGGACATCTATTTCCCCTCGATGAATCAGTACGTATCATGGGAAAATTTATATAGAGATTTGGCCAAGGTATTACCCATTTATAGATGTTTAGGCATGAATCCTCAATAGTATTATGTGTATTTTCATTAACCCTTGGTGTTATGGTTCAATTTTTTATCATTTTTCATTTTATCATTACTAATTCATTGATTTATATTCCATTTGATTATTCGATTAGTTAGAATATCCATGGTTATGTTTTATACTCATATGATTATTTATATGGAATTATTTGGTCATCATTTATTCCTACCATATTATGATCAAGTTATTTATTAAATGGAATGTGTTTTAGTTATTTATCTTTCCATATTGATTATAACTTATTTATTCATAGCTTTTGTTGCACTCTTACCCTTACGGATCATCTAATCTCACCCCTTTATGATGTTTTATATTCCCCAATATATAATGAAGTGTTTTTTGATTGATATGTAGGGATACACAAAGTGTAATAATGTAATTCTCAAAGAAAATTATTTTTTTATTTTATGTTAAAAAATGTAATGTGAATTTTAGGTATGTGTCTAGTTTATCAATACTACTAAACTATTTGGTCCATTAACATGTGAATCCTTGTATATTATATCAATTTAATAAAGTAACCAATAGTTATGGGATACTGGAGTTGTGGTATTTACAGTTGGTATTAGAGGAAGTTTAGTAGAAACCTAGGGAAGTATATTTAAGAAAACATATATTATGTCATATAACCCTATTAATGACTTTGAGAATAAGTCTAAGTACAGGATAACATACTATAAATTTGGTAATGACCATACATATCCAAGGTTAAACCTAAGAACTCATATACTGAGAAGAAGGTGTCATGATTTAAAAATAATTTGAATAATATTTCAGGATTATTTAGTAGTTCACTCTGATTAATGTGTTTTAATTATACACTTTTATTTTTGGTTTTAGTTAATGGTGGGAACCAGAAGAAACTCGATTAACATTAAATGTGATACAAAATGTGTTGATGAGAAACCAAATGGGATGATAACTATAGTAACAAATATTGTGATTATTCCTAATCAGTTACCATAATATATGATTAAAAACATAAACCTTAACCAACTCTCAGACTCACTGAAGAAGAGAATAATGTAGTTCACTAGGAGCTCGGGTGGTGGAGACCATAGAGGAAAGAAGATTCAAATTACTATATGTTGATAATGTGAGAATAAAAAACCAAGTGAATGTCCTAGAGGAATGGGATGTTTTTTTGGGTGTGGAAAAGAAGGAAATAAATCAAGTAATTACCATATAAAAATGAAAAGTTTTGTTAACAAAATATATGGGAATAATGGTCTCCCCAAGAAATTATCAATGATTTAACGTTTTAAATGTGGAAGGTAGGGGAATTAAAAAATTCTATGTCCTAGGGGTAAGATTTTGAAGAGAATCTAAATTTTTTTATGAGTGGTGGTTATATTTTTTTATGATAAATAGACTACACATGATATATGAAAGGAAGGAGTTAGTAAGGAATTAGATTATGAATCCTGGTAATGGTTTAAGAATTAATTAGAATGATTAATGTGATTGTTTTTGGATTCAATAATTATGTTATGGATGTATTTTATCAATGATATTTTGCTTATAAAAATAATGAGATATATAAGGATTGTACCACAGTACTTTTTTTTAAGGATTTTGAAGCATGTTATGGATATTATCGGTAACCAAGAGAAGTAATTTTTGGCAAGTTGGCCTTTTTGAAAACACTTAATTTGGGTAATATAACCCTAAATATATGCCCTATGTTGAGTTAATAATGATAAATATATGTTTATGTGATAGATTTTATTGCATTTTCTGTATTTTTTAAATACATTTGATAATAAAATATTTTATTTATGGAATATAGAGAGAGTTAATTATTGAGAGAATTCATGTTTCCATGGTCATTCAAGTCATTAACATGTTTTTGGAAAAGGTATTTACATGTGATATTAATAGATACTTTCCGGGGTATTAATGATAAGATGATATTGTAAATTTGTTGACCATAGTCCTAAATTGTTTGATTTTTTTAATTTAGTCATATATGTTTCAGGGAAGAATTGAGATTTACAGCTTTTGTAATAGATTAAGTTGAAATTTTTATACTATTTTTTTGTGGTTAAAATATGATTTATAATATTGGATAACAAGTGATAACTATTTCAGTTTTGGTAAATATTTATAGGTTGAAGGAATTACTTATGGATCTTTTGATTCATTAAAATTACTCCAGGAATGAAAAATTCATTTCAGACATCCATTTCCTGGAGTAAGAGACAAAGTGGAAATAGATCAATGTACAACCAAAGGATGAGATTTTTCCTAAGACATGGAAATAATCATGAATGTTTATTTTCCCCAATGATTTATTTAGATAGTAAAATAATACCTCAACTTTAACAAAAATACCTTGAAGAATTATTATATAATTACTTTTTTTACTGATAACCCATCACATATTTACAATGTTTTGATGGTTACCTTTCTCATGACTGTCACGAACCATCCCGGGTCGACCGTGAGCCAGTCACCCGAGCCATTCCGCGGCATGGCCCGAAGGGTGTTCCCGATCCCCACGAGCTGGAAAATAGTGTCGGGCATCAAAACAATCATTTGGGAATGATTTAGCCCAGAAAATAAAATATAGATAAACGTAAATAAACTGGACAAACAGGTAAACACTAACAGTAGAAAAAACGTAATTGTAAAAAGCTAGACATAACTCCACGTGACCCCCTGGGTCATCACCAAACATAAATCCAATCTTGAGCGACCCAAAAATAAAACTTGAAACTGAAGAGACAAAGTAGGCGTGAGCACCAAGATGCTCAGTAGGAAAGCCAAAATACAACAACGCTATGTGCCACTACATTTAATAAGAAATCCAAATCATGATAGTTTGATAATAAGGCATAATAAATTAATGTTTTTAGCTCCTTTCAAATTCAAATAACAAGAATGAATTTCCAAGGAAAACATTTCTCTTCCCTTTTCACAATAGGTTTTGGTCACTAATTAACATTTCAAAATTAAAGGAGACCAATTTAGATTTAAAAATATGGTTTTCACAAATGGGGGAAAAAGCATGAAATAAATGAATTAAAAATTTTATCACAAGTACCATGGGAAGTCCCTAAGAAGCTAGTGTTAGTTGGGAACCTAGGATCTTTGTGTCTTGGTAAAACATAGCTTAGAAGGCCACAGCCCTCAGAAAACGTGTCTTAGAAGGACACGACCCTCAGAAAATGTGTCTTAGAAGGCCACGACCCTTAGAAAATGTGGCTTAGAAGACCACGACCCTCAGTCATTCATATGTTTCATTAGTGTTGTAATCATCAAACCTACAGTAAAACTGGGTCAAGTCACCTCCAGACCACTAGACCACAAGTCCTAGTTTCCCCCCACCTAGATACCCAAGATTCCTATTGTGATCTGTTTCAAGTGGTGGTGAGTTTTTATCATGCAAACATATATGTACACAACACTTTCTTTTTCCAAAAATCATCCAACCTCTCACCACTATTCTCCCTCCTTAATCGTATTCCCCCTCTTTCACACCACATAAGAATAATCATCAACACTAGGCACATATCACAAATCACATTTTAAAACCTGCGTTACATTTCTCAAACTAGGGGGGATACCTCAAGAGGGGTTTTCCAATTATGTAAACAATTTTCAAAGAGCCAAATGGGCCTCATTACTCCAATAGAATGATTTTACTTTACAAAAAAAGTTCACACAAAACCCATTTTTGGAGATCATTTTTGGAACTTCTTTGGAAAACAACGTGTCATTTCACTTTTACAACAAAATCATTCGAAAGACCAGGCATCTTTGGAAATACCCGCTTTATGTTCTAAACATTAAGTAAATCAATTTTCAAGAACCGAAACCATTTACATATATATATATATAGCATATGTATTTCATGTAGAAGAAGAATATTCACTTTTAACAAATGATAATCAATTGTGGAAATTCTAATTAAAGATCAGGGCATAGGGGACTTACCTCAAACATGTCGCTATTTGTTGACGACCACTCTAAACCGACACTTGGCGCATACTTCCACATGAATTTATACATATATATATATATATATACACCCCTAGATGCATTTCACATATTCGCCGCGCCAAGAGGGAATATGTACAAAGAGGGCATATATATATATTCCTTACCCTATGCATGTACATGTAGGATACCTCAACACCCACGGCCCAAAACTATCGTAGAGACGTCTAGAACACTACACATATCATTTAATAAATTAATAGAACAATTTATGAAACACTTCAAAATTAGCACCAGAAAATTTACATAAAAGAAACACACCCAAATTATATCAAAACATAACTTTAAAACCAATTTTACATCATAACCATGCCAAAACATGACGTGGACCATTTAATAAATTTAAATGAACAATTTAAAAATTTTATAAAGTAATTTTAAGAGGCAATATAATGATTTTTACAAAAAACCCCACTTAGAATTCCACTTTTGAGGCCAAAAGCACACTAAGACCAATTAAAATCATAATTTTCATCACTTTCATAATTTAATATATCATTTAAAAACTTAATAAAACAATTCAATGAAACTCCACAAGGCTATACACCAAAAACACACTAAAAATCCACACTTTTTTAACCAAGTGCAACTGAACCCTTCCCAAAGTATCATTCGTATCACACTCACAAATTCAAAAATCATTTAAATAATTAGTAAAACAATTCAAAAATGCACAAAAAAGATTTACCCTAAAAACCTACTCCATATCCTTTCTTTAAAACCAAACGTGCCTCAAAACATTTTTCCAAATATGGTTTACACCTTTTACACAAATAAAAACACCATTAAAACAACTTATAAAACAACTTCAATAACACCCCCAAATTCTTCTAAACCCAAAGAGCACCCGAACCCACTTAAAAAAAGATCAACTGTGTATCAAAGCATTATAAAAATAAAATGTAAATCCAATACATAATTTAATAAACTGCTTGCATGATTTATAAAATCATAAGCAGTGACGCGACTAAGTCTTCTACATAAAACTAACATCGTTTCACATAAAATCTCCACTTTAAAACCAAATCCACCTCAATTTCTTTCACAAATAATTTTCAAACCACACAAGATAATAATATAACATGAAAAAATACTCAAGAAAGCATAAAAATTAATCAGTTAAAGGATAAGCATAAAATCACCTGTCTCGTGTGTCAAAAACTCCTACACTCTGTTCGAAACTTCAATCGCACACAAAACACACCACAAGAGAACCCTAAGAAGTCATGATTCATCAAAAATGGAAAGATTAAACCCTAAAATGTGCCCCAGAACTGCTGAAAACCTAAAATACCAAAAGTAAGTACCAAAATACTATGGAAAAGATAATAGGAGCTTACTGGGAGGGGAATCACCCGTGGAAGAAGGTTTTGCCGATCGAGCAGGGGTGTGACAGGTCTGGTGCGAGGTGGACGGATGGCATTGGTGCGGTTCACGCCACCTGGAGGTGGGTTTGACGGTCAGGAAGAGGGAGGAGTTTTAGGGTGGTGCGATCAGGCCGACCAGGAAGGTGGTAGCGGTCGTGGCGGGGAGAGGAAGAAGTCAGTTGAAGTTCCAATCGGAGGGGGTTTCGGGTCTCGCAGCGGGAAGGGGTAGGGGGTTCGGCCGCTCAATAGGAGAGGATGGGGGGTTGACCGTGCGGTGAAGGTGAGGGTTAGATTAGGTTTTTTTCATTCTAATTCAGTTGATTTAAACAAATAAAAACAAAAATAACAAAAATAATAATAAAAGATAATAATTATACTGATAATAATAATAATAATAATAACCCAAAATGTTATAAAATAAAATAAAATATAGCGCGTCAGGTCGGGGCGTGAAAATTCTCACCACCATGACACTTTTTCCCCACAGACATTCCCAAAAGACTCGGCTGTTCAAAGCTCGAAACAAGGACACAACAATTATAAAAATAAAACCCCTTCCTCTTGAGGATCAAACACCCACTTACCACCCAAGACCTGAAACCTCGAGACCCGGGCTACCAGGAAAAAGAACAAATGATACCTGACTCACATTTACAAACACAACTACAACCTAGAACACCCCGAAAACAAACTTAGAAATCACTATATTCCGCTTGAGATCTCAAACAAACATTTGTTATATGACCCATCATCTACATTGATCGGAGTCGGGCGGAGTAGAGGCAAAGAGTTTTCCCCGACAAGAACACCTTGAAGATTAATTTCCATGAGAATTTGTTTTATGTTGGCCTCCCTACCATTTTAGGACTCCAAACGGATACTATATTTACAAAATCGAGACAAGTTAGAAAACCAAACAAAACCCTTGACACTGGTGTGACCCATCAACATTCTGAGACGCACCCATCCAGCTTGAGGGAAGACATTGGCGAGACCCATAATGGGTCTCCCCACCATATTCGAAACTGTGTAGTATGATAGCACCCACATGAGAGCTCTCAATTTAGTTTCAACACTACAGAGTGAATTCCTCATCATGAACCCACCAGAATAGGGCAAATTCCTACATAGTATAAGGGGGTCCAAATAGGACGAACCCAAAACAAACATTGACTCTGGACTCACCACTTCCCTAGGACATGAGCATCTTCAATAGAAAACACACAAAACCCAAAACTGCTTAAGGGGAATACTAGCCATTCGAGAGTTCATACCCCATGAGACACAACCATGCAAACTTCATGAAAAAGGCCACCAAGACCTCCAAAACAAGCCCCCCATACAAAGAGACAACCACATGAAGTAAAAACTTAACCGGTCTCTTCTCCAGCATTAAAGACGACAGGTTGGAAGCGCATGCCTCGAACCTGGAAACTACCTAAGTGTGTGAAAATCCTCGCTCTGAGACCTATGGATAGAGCTCTGATGTATTGAAGCATCTGATGCACTATAGTCAAGAATTAACAACCTTCAACTGAGCCTTCAACTTCTAGAATGCCGCTTACAGACTTCCTTAGGTGACCCAAATAGCCATGTTGTTGACAGGCCTTCAGAATATTGTGACGAATAGCTCTGAGTGCCCAAACTTACCACATTGGAATCAAATGATTGTGTGGTATTAAGAATTAGAGACAAGAACTGATGAGAGACCCATTCCAAGAAAATGTTCCACCAGTTCACTCTATACACTGTATGGGGAACCCTTCACGAGAACCTGTAAAAAAATATTGTCACTTGTCCCAATATGCGACCCAAACATGGAAAGAGAAGATAGAAATCACCCTTCACTAGCCCAAACATAACTCTTCAAACAAAACCAAGATAATATTCCCTTCATGAAATCTAGAGTTCCTAATGACCGGAAGAAGTACTCGACTTTTTCAAGTTTCACCCCAACCTCCATCGAACCTCGTCCACCACAGTGAAAACAAGCAATGAGGAAAAGAAAATAACCCCACCACTTCACTGGGAGTCTAGATAAAACTAACAACTAAAAATGACCCCTTGGGGACCTTTGGAAAATTTTGGGCAACATACTTTAAACAGGAAAACATATATGTACACAACACTTTGATACCAAGTCCTAGTTTCCCCCACCTAGATACCAAGGATTCCCATTATGCTCTGTTTCAAGTGGTGGTGAGTTTTTATCAGGAAAACATATATATGTACACAAAAAATTTTTTATCCAAAAATTATTCAACCTCTCACCACTATTCTTCCTCCTTAATGTCATTCCCCCTCTTTCACGCCACACAAGAATAAGCATCAACACTAGTCACATATCAAAAATTGCATTTTAACACTTGCGTTTCATTTCTCAAACTAGGAGGGGATGCCTCAAGAGGGTTTTTCCAATTTTTTAAACCATTTTCAAAGTTCCAAAAGGGCCTCATTAATCCACAAGAAAGATTTTACTTTAGAAAAAATGTTCACCCAAAACCCATTTTTGGAGATCATTTTTTGAACTTCTTTGGAAAACAACGTGTCATTTCACTTTTACAACAAAATCGGCCAGAAGACCAAGCATCTTTGGAAATACTCGCTTTATGTTTGAAACATTAAGGAAATCACTTTTAACAAACCAAAGCTATTTACATATATATATATAGAATATGTATTTCATGTAGAAGAAGAAGATTCACTTTTAACAAATGCTAAGTAATTATGGAAATTATAATTAAAGATTAAGGCATAGGGGACCTACCTCAAACATGTCGCTATTTGTCGACGACCACTCGAACTGACACTTAGTGTATACATGCACATGTATTTATACACATATATATATATATATGTATACACCCCTAGCTGCATTGCACATATTCCTCACGCCATGTAGGAATATGTACAAAGAGGGAATATATATATATATGCCTTACCCTATGCATGTACATGTAGGTACCTCGACACCAACGGCCCAAAACTATCGTAGTGAGGTCCAGTGCACTACACATATCATTTAATAAATTAATAGAACAATTTTTGCAACACTTAAAAATTATCACCACAAAATTTACACAACAGAAACGCACCCAAATTATATCTAAATGTAACTTTAAAACCAACTGTACATCATAACCATTCCAAAACATGACTTGCATTGTTTAAGAAATTTAAATAAACCATTTAAAAATTTTATAAAGCAATTTCAAGAGGCAACACAAGGCTTTTTACACAAAACCCCACTCACAATTTCACATTTGAGGCCAAAACCACACTTAGACCATTTAAAATCACAATTTTCATCGCTTTTATAATTTATTATATCATTTAAAAACTTAATAAAACAATTCTATAAAACTACACAAGGGTATACACCAAAAACACACTAAAAATACACACTTTTTAAACCAAGCGCAACTGAAACCTTCCAAAAGTATCATTCGCATCACACTCACAAATTCATAAATCATTTAAATAATTAATAAAACATTTCAAAAATGCACAAAAAATCTTTACCCAAAACACATACTCCATCTCCTTTATTTAAAACCAAACACGCCTCAAAACATTTTTCCAAATATGGTTTACACCTTTTACACAAATAAAAACACCATTAAAACAACTTATAAAACATCTTCAATAACACCCACAAATGCTTCTAAACCCAAAGGGCACCTGAACCCTCTTAAAAAAAGATGAACTGCATATCAAAGAATTATCAAAATACAATTTCAATCCTACACATAATTTAATAAACTATATGCATGATTTATAAAATCATAATCAGTGACGCGACTAAATTTTCCACATAAAACAAACATTGTTTCACATAAAATCACCACTCTAAAACCAAATCCACCTCAATTCCTTTCACAAATAAATTTCTCACCACCCAAGATAATAATGGAACATGAAAAAAACTCAAGAAAGCATAAAAATATATCAATTAAAGTATAAGCATCAAATCACATGTCTCGTGTGTCGAAAAATCCAACACTCTGTTCGAAAATTTAATCGCACACAAAACACACTGCAAGTGAACCCTAAGAAGTCAGGATTCATCCAAAAATGACAAGATTAAACCCTAACATGAGCCCCATACCTGCTGAAAACCTAAAATCCAAAAAGTAAGAATCAAAATTCTAGGGAAAGAAGAATAGGAGCTTACTAGGAGGGGAATCGCCCGTGGAAGAAGGTTGCGCCAATCGAGTAGGTGTGCGACGGGTCCGGTGCGAGGCAACGGATGGCGCCGGTGCAGTTCACGTCAGTCGGAGGAGGGTTGCATGGTCGAGAAGATCGAGGAGTTGCGGGGAGGCTCGAGCAGACCGATCGAGAAGAAGGTGGAAGTCGCGGCGGGGAGAGGAAGAAGTTGGTCAGAGGTCCAAGCTAAGAGGGTCCGGCGTCACGCAATTGGAAGGGGTAGGGGGGTTTGGCCGTGCAACAGGAGAGGATGGGGGGTTCGGCCTCACGGTGAAGGTGAGGGTTAGATTAGGTTTTTTTCATTCTAATTAAATTGATTTAAACAAATAATAATAATAATAATAATAATAATAATAAAGGATAATAATTTTATTGATAATAATAATAATAATAACCCAAAATGTTATAAAATAAAATAAAATACAGCGTGTGAGGTTTGGGTGTGACAATGACTATATGCTCAGTCACTCTCTATTATTTCTTCAGAGTTAGTTTTCTCTTCCATATCCATGCTTTCACTTCCCACTTATATTCTCTTATTTATAAAAATAGTATGTGTTACACCAGATAACTTTCTCACATCCCTTTATCTCTTATCAAGAGGATGTTTTGTTAAACCTTTTTATGATGTGGGATTTCCATAAAGATATTTTAAAATGTCAAACCCTTGATTACCAATCCTAATTTAAAATTTAGTGGACACAATTTATTGAAAGAGGGTAGAATGTAACACCCTGATATTTTTACATAACACTGTGTTCGATAGCGTATACAATACGTAACATCGAGCTTTAAGGGACATCATTATATTATTATTTGAATATGATTGTTATAACCTAGTTGTTGAATGGGACGGTATGAATAGTATTAACCAAATTATGAAATATATATAAAGTTATTAATAAATGAAAATTTATTGATTAATTCTTAGGAAATAAACACTCAAATTAAAGAAAATTTATTTTAAATGTTTCATTAAAAAATAATTTTCATTTCTTTTTTATGATAAAATAATATAATAAATTTTTACCAAATTAAAAAAAAATATATTTTATAAAAATAACATAATTTTGTTAATTATCATATCAAAATTATCTTAAAGTGAAATTTGTGCATTTTTCTGAAAATATTTATTTCCCAGTGAATAATGAAAAATCTTGATGTTTATTGAAAACTGTATTTTTATTTCAACCATTGAAAAGTGTTATCTTAGTTTAAAATGTTTTCAAAGAAAAATTAGATATAATATATCATTAATAATCTAATTAATTACATTGTAATCAATTTCAAGGATGAATTTGGAATGAAAAACTTTTTTACACTTAAAAATTTCATTTTTCTGAAAACGAATGTTTTTTGTTGCGTTTTACTGGTTTAATTTTATATTAAATTATACCACTTATTTGTTTGGAATTTTTAAAATCAGATTCAATTTCAGTAGTTACAAATTTATTAAGTAGGTTCCTTTTATTTTTGGACATTATGAATAGTAACCTTAGTATTTTTTATTACCATGGTAAAGGGTAAATCGAGTAATTTATGTTACAAATAAAATGACAAGAACCATTAAATGAACAAAACACTTGAATAAATATTATTTGATGATTATATATCAAACATAATATTCCAATGGTAAAATTTATGTCTTTTTGGTACCACTTCAATAAGATTATGACCTTTATAATGTTTTAATTAATGAAAAGTCAAATATATCACACTCTTGATTTAAATAAGTCTAATATTTTTAATATGGTGTTATCTAGAAGATATGTTTGACTAAAAATATTTTTTTTAAAGATTAAATATTTATCTAAATTATTGTAATTTATTTTTATTTTTTATTGAAAAAATAATATCCTTAAATTCTTACACAACGATGATTCAGTAATTATTCAATTAATAGAAAAATCAATTAAATGAAATTAAAAATATTAAAAGTAATATAATTTGAACTAATTAATGTGATAAATGAATTTTATAGACTAATATGACATATTAAGGATTTATTAAAATATTATTTTTCAAGTTATATTTTTTTATTGGTATTATTAAGGTCGAAGTAATAAATAGTGTCAAAATTGAAAATAATGATATTTTATGAATATCATATTTTATTAAATTATTTAAAAATCATAAAAATATTAAATAAAGACAAAAAGGATACTATATAGTCTAAAATTTCCTACTATATTCATTTATAGTCCATTTTAAAGGATTTTTCTCTAGAATAGTCTTATTATAGTTTAAAATTTTGAGAAATTCCAAAAGTTCCCCTCACTTTAATTATAAAAGGGAACCACCTCTATCACTTATTTACACAAATTTAAGCCTTATATATCAATAATACTATGAAAAATTATCTTTTTTATAATCCTTATACATATCCTATAAGTTATTTTCCTTCCAAAATACTAACCCTAGATCCCTTAGGAATATATCTAAAGAAAGTCCACTGATGAAGAGGTAATCGTCTTTACTAACTCTTTCAAGTATATTTCTTCTTCAAATTCCTCTTCTTGTGTTATTTATATCCTAAATTAATAACTCTAGTATAATATATATATTTATAAGTTATTAATTTTAAGAAAAAACCGTATTTCACCTTTTACCCATCCTATTAAAAACAAAAGCATCGTGTGTGCGTGCTTGGGCTTATCATCTCCACGCAGTGGTGTAATTTTTTTTTCATCACCACATTAGTTGGATGGTTATAATGATGGAAAAAATGGATATATTAGATAATTTTGAGATTATATTGATTATATAAAATTTATATATCATCCAATTCCTTACCCTTTCAACCATTTAGAAATGATGTTGTCGCTCGTGCGTGCGTACGGCCTTTCGTCACCACAAAACGATGTGATTAATTTTCTATGTTAACATTTCAAGACTGATTATAAAAATGAATATAATGAATAAATATAATATCTATAAGATGGATATAATTATTGAGATGATTTAAATATGATAACAGTGAAAGGAATAAAACTACCAAACCAAAATATACATGAAAAACGAAGCGATTACCAACCAAAACAGTGATTTTAACAATTAATTTATAATAAAATGGTGATAAAAAATTAAAAGAAAATAATATGTGGTATAAAATATAAGATTATGGTTCTGAAATATATGTATAATAAATATATACTTATTATATATGAGTTTAAAACACATACAAAGGAAATCGAACATGAGATAAGGGTTTCTCATATCACTTTTACTTATTTGAGACATATGTCATATTCACCATTTATTTATATTGTGTGGTGTATATATTTCTCATTTTATATATTATATCACGAATATTTTTTTATTAATATAATTTAAAGTTTCATTTTAATTTATTTCTTTCATGGGGATTACAATCCAAAAAGAAACTCAAATGGTATGGGTTTATTTCACATTCTCATCATTATTTGAGATTGTTTATTTTTAAGTATCAGTTGAGGAATATTTCTTTTCCATGTCTAGGTTTTCTAAAAAAAATTCAAAAATGTTTTTACTATTCTTTGATGATTTTTTAAATTCATTTTTACCCATTTTTATTTTTTAAAAAAAATTTAAAAAGGAATCTTCATGTCATTTTCCAAACAAGGTACTTTATGACTTTTCTTACAAAAGTCTGAAAGGGATGTTTTTTAATTTATAAAATATGAATAAAAATTTTATCAAAAATATTGAATTAATAATTTGAATATTATTTTAAAATTTTATAATGTTATTTTTAATGAAAATGTTTTCCTTCATATTTTTTTAGTTTCGTTTTAAAAAATGAAGTTCAAAGTGAAAAATCTTTTTTCCTTAAAAATGTTTTTAATAATCTCTTTGTGGAATTTATATTCATCAATGTAAATAACCCATATTCTATGTACTATTAACTTGGGATATGATGTAATTATTATATTAATATGTTATGACAAGATCGTGTATTGTATTATACATAACCGAATTATGAGAAAATAACACAAAATATATTTTTCATGAGTAGTGTACAATCATGTTTGAGACATAAGTCATCAAGTTTTTTAGAAGGAATTCAAACTCAAATGGTTAGTGTATCGATAATGTCTAGATCATTTAACTTCTAGAGGATAATGATCAAGATCAGGTAATTAATTATCAGTTTACAAATATCTTGTTGTTTTACATAAACAACTCAGGTGATCTAGTTTGATTGTGGTAAAATATTTTATCTTCAGGTAGTAAAAAAGCTATAAAAAGATGACAAGAGTCGTTCCTATAATTGGATCATATTTTAAGAGAATTGAAAGTATTTAGTGGGAATTTGGAGTAGGATAAGACAAAGTGGGATTCTATTTCGATTATTTTTATGGGTGAGAGATTATAATCTCTAGTGGGACTCTAGAGTAGGAACATTATGGGACTCAATGTTGATGGGAATGAGACTTTTATCGTATGTTACCACCAATATATAGTGAAGAATATGAATCTGGTGGGAATAATAGGTTGCATCATGGAGTGGATCTTTTGGAAAAACCTTATAAAATCCTTTTTTTGTGCTCTCTTTATTATGGTTTCTTACAAGATGAAGTTGAGAACTAAAGACAGGGGGTCAAGACTTTAATTAGTCACGAAGATTGAATTAAATGAGAAATAATTTGTAATAATAGTGTACAACTGATCCCCCCCTTAATAGAACCAAACCAATCCTTGGTTATTTCATATTTTTCTTTATGAAATTACATAATACAAATAAGTAATAATTTTTTTTATTTATGATCAAACTTTTTAAATAAATTTAGATGTTTCTATACCAATATTTTTTATGAATTTTTATAAAAGTATGATAATTAAATATGTTCAAAGTGATACTTTTGTTTATCAAATATGATGTATTTATTTTATTTGTGAAATATTTTATGTTTCTTTTTTATTTTTATTTATAAAAGTAAATTTGAAATTACATTTCAAAATATTATAACTTATTTTCAATTCTTGATATTTTTTATAGATAATAATGATTCAAAGTTGTATTACTACCCTATGAACAAGTGATTAATATGAGGAAGGTGTTGATATTTTTTTTTGGAATTTGTTAAATTAAATGTTCCCAACAAAGACATGTTTTTCTATTCATTCTTAAAATGGTTAAACATGAAAATGTTGAAAGGAAGAAAAATTAAATATCATTTAATTTTCCAAGGATTTAATCTGAGTTATAGTGCTTGGATTTGACATGGAGAAATCAGGAAAAATTAATCATCTACTGATGGTGATGATTTTCAATATGATAAATCTGGTCAAATTGAAGAAATTATTTGTGATATTGAATTAAAGGAAATTTGGAAAAGCACAGATAATTGAGTTCTTATATGGTCATGTTAAACAACCATTGTATTCGGGTTGTAAAAAAATTTAAATTTTATCAATGGGGTTAAGATTGATTAACTTGAAGGTGAAAAATGGGTAGAGTGACAAGAGTTTTATATATTTGTTATGACTATTTAAAAATATACTACCTAAATAAAAATATCTACTAGATTTATATTCTAATGCAAATAAAATATTATTCCTAATGGGTTTGGGTAACAAGAAGATAAATTCTTACCAGAATGACTATGTTCTATATAGGAAGTAACATGAAGGTCTGTTAGAGTGTCGTAAATGTGGGACATCACAATATAAGTTGAAAGAAAAAAAACATGTTGATTTACCAATTAGGAAGAATCCTACCAAATAAATTTGGTATCTTCCTATAATTCCTCATTTAAAATTATTATTTTCAAATTTAAATGATGCAAACAAGGTTAATATGGAATGAATATGAGTATATTTCTGATGGAAATTTATTTTATCTGCTTGATTTTACATAGTGGAAAAAAAATTGATCAATAGTTTCCAAAATTATAAAATGATGTTAGAAATCTTGGACTTAGATCATGTATAGTTGTAATGAATCCATGTTGAATCCTTAGTATTAGACATTTTTTATGGCCTGTTTCATTGGATATTTATAACTTATATCTGGAATTTTGTATAAAGAATAAATATATCAAGTTGTTTTAAATTATTTCTAGACCAAAACAAACTGGAAATGATATTGATGTTTTCTTGTCACCATTAATTGATGATTTGATACTTTTATGAGAGGAATGTATCAGAGTGCGTGATTCTTATAAAATGAAACATTTTCAATTGCATGAAATGTTTTTTCTCACTATAAATGTCTTCAGAACATATATAAATTTGTTTGGATACAGTGTTAAGGGGAATAAATCATATCTAATATGTGAATAATGAGCTTTATATTATCAACTATAGCATGAGATAAAAATATTATCATGGTTATTCAGAGGTTTTTGTAATAGATAAATATTATTGAAGATTAAAAAGGCATTAAATGTCTCACTTTAATTTGATATTAATATAAAACTTTTTTCTATTGATAAGTATTTTTATAGGGTGAAAAACATTGATGTCACATTTGTAAATACATAAAAATCTAGTAACTATGGAAATATTTAGAAGAAATGTTCAATATTTTTTATTCTTATATATTAAGTGATATCATGATGTCAAACATAATATTTATTTCATGAATGTGGAGAATAATGTTTATGATATTTTAATTGGAAAATTAATATATATTAAAGGAAATACTAAATTTGGGGTGAATGAAAGATTGGAATTACTCTCAATGGAAATACATTTGGAGTTAGCACCCACTTCTAATGGAATACAAGAAACTCTAACTTATCATACATTACCCAATAGGTATAATATTATTTTTTTCAGTGTATCCATGATATCAAAGTTTCATAGGGTTATTCTTCAAATGTAAAAAACATTCTGTCACTAAAATACATGATGTTGATAGGCATGAAATCTCATGATTTTCACTTTATGATACAACATATCCTACAAGTTTCATTGTGTGGAATATTTCCTATCCATGTCTGAAGGACTATCATGAAAGTGTTTTATTTTTTTCAATTAAATTTTTAACAAATTTATTTATCTAAATTTGATGAAAAATTTAGAGAAATATGTAGTTTTTATACTTTTTCAACTAGAAATTTATTTTCCACCATATTTTTTTGATATTATGGTGCATTTAGTGGTATATTTAGTGCAGAAAATAATACTTTAGGGACCCATATATCTATGTTGGTTGAATACAATTAAAATGTATATAATGATATAGAAGGGATATATTTAGAATCCATATTGAATTGAAACATCCATTATAGAGAAGTATATTTCTAAAGAGTTTTCAGAGTTTTTTGAAAACTACTTCTCTATAATGGAACACATAAGTTTTCCTATATATCACCATGAAAAAGTCAATTTTGGGGGAATGAGGATATGTGGATTGAAAGTAAAATAGTTGATGTGGGAAAATATAAAGCAGGTAAATTAATATATCTTGAATAACATAGATTATTATTGGACATATATATCATTTCATGTGAATGTGTTCAAAAATATTGTCAAAAGAAAAAAGATATGTGAATTTTGAATGAGAATAATTAAAAAAAATCCATGTTTTAAAGAAGTTGTGCATGGTAGATCATATTAATTATAAATATTGAGATGGTTGGTGAGAGGCCCAAGTTTAAATTAGATAATATAGTTTGGTTATAACATTAATAAATATAAATTTCTTACCAAAGATCCAAACAATATAAGTATTATTCATAATAATAGTGTATTATTACTCATAGAAGAAATTCATTTTTCACATTCCAAATAAAAAAACCTAATCTTCCCATCAAGTTTATATTATAGAGTGTTTGAAGAAATGTGAGATGTTGAATACATTAAATTTTGAGTTATAGTGTTTAAATGTGAATGGGTTTTCGGTAAAAATAATTTCATACATGATGAATTTGGTATGATAAAAATTAAAATGAATATATTGGAATACACAGTTGATATTTTTATCATGGAAGAACATGAAAAAACAAATATTACATGTTCTTGATCCATAAAATGTATAGTGGTATATCATTTTATAAGGAAAAAATGGTATTTTTGTGATGAAAAACTTGATGATGATGCTGATTTATATGAGATCCCTAATTATATGGAAATATTGTTGGAGAATATTTATGGTCAGGTTGTAGACATGATTTGTGTCATACAGAACAATCATGAGGAAGGAATGTGGTAAAAAATCATTTAGTAATTTCCTAATATTACAATTAACATATATTTATTTCTTGTTCACCTTTTAAAATTTCATAAAATGGTATATACATTAGTTTTAGTTTTCTTTTACTTAATAAATATTTTTAAAAACAATATGATAAAAAAAATAGATTAGTTTAGTTTTTTGTATCATTTTTTAATTATTTATCTTTATATATAACTATTGGATTTTTATTAATTATTACTTAATATTTTTTTTATTTTGACTATATCATTTTATGTTTCAAAAATATTTTCAGTATTATTTTAACATTATTAATTAGTAATGAATAAGATAAACAATATTATCATTATTATTTTTAACATTGTTGTTAACTACTCTAAAAAATATGACGAAGAGTGGTTTCTTTTGAATTATTTTTTTTATTTTTATCACTTTAAAATTTTTATTCAAATTTTCATGTAATAGTTGGATTTGTATAATATTTTACTTTATTTTTGTTTTCCATTGTTTATATCAAATCATCTCTCATTAATGTTGTTATAATTTTAGTAAAACAATTTAACAAATATAAATTAAAAAATTTAGTTTAATTTTTTAGGATCATTTCTCATTTTTATTTAATTTTATATGTAATAGTTAGATTTTTATATTTCTATAATAATTGTTTATTAATTTTATTTATAGGATAATTGTCATGAACCAACCCAGGTTAACCCTAAACCAGTCACCCGAGCCGGTCTGTGACATAGCACGAAGGGCGTTCATGATCCCCACGGGCTATAAACTAGTGTCAGGAATCAAGATGAACTATTGTGATTGATTTGGACCGTTAATAAAAGATAAAAATATAAAAGAAAATCAAATTGAATAATAAAAATAAGTGCTCACGGAGGAAATAATTAAACTGCTACACGTACCTCCATGTGACCTCATGGGTCACCACCAATCACCAAATGAAGCTCATTCCGAGAGCGATGTAAAATTTAGAGAACCTAAAACTAAAAAGATAAAGTAGGCATGAGCACTAAAATTCTCATTAATAAATCACCAAAGATTCATTTAATTTTACTATCCCAAAAACATTCCATTAACACAAGATTGAAAATATAGTTGAAAAAATATAGATTTCACATTTTACATAGCAAACATAGTCTTTCCCATTTTAAAAAACAACACACCCAAAACTTCCGTTTTTAAAATATGGTCTTTCCACTTTAAAACCATATTCCAAACCAAAGTATATAGGGCAATGCTGAAAACCAAATAAGCTAACATAGTACCAGAAAAAAAAAGTGCATAAAAACACAAACATGCAAGAAGAAATACAAAGTTACCATGGGTGATCCTAAACATCCCTAGAAAGACTTCTGGATGTATGTAGTTCGAAACCACCTACCGACATATAGTGAATCCCCTATGTCTATATCCAACTGGCCACCCTCAACTGGCCAATCCAGTGCCACAGCCCTCTTGGACTGAAAAAAAATCTAGGAGGGTACCAACCCATCTAATCGGGGCTGGAAAGCAACCATCACCCAATCCTTTAAAGATTCCTAGGAACACATGGTGGTAGTAATAATGTGTAAATTTTAGGACCTCACATGCATGACTCACTTTACCTACTGTCACCGCAGTTTCCTCTCCAAACACAGACACCCAATACGATAACCCCCAAAAAATGGAAATCCCTTCTATAGAAGTTCCCCATATGTTTATACATATTTTACATCATAAAAAGTGCCAACCAGACCATAAAATAAAATAGATATCCAAACCATTTTATAAAACTCTTTAGATCTCCAACTGTGTGCTCACATTTACCAAACCACATTATTTTCTAAAATCAAAACAAAACAACACTTATAAAGGTACAACACCAAACAGGACTTTAAGTTTACACACCCAAATACATTTACCAAAAAACATTTCAAAATAATTTACAAAACCATGAGGAACACCACTTTCCCATGAACATACCAAACAAGAATTTTCACCCTTTAGGAAAATCATGCACTTTATAAAACATGCCAAACTAGCCCTTATGTCGAATGTTTTCCAAACCAAATTCCAAATTCCAAATGGAACACCTTTTTAATATTGTGTTTTAAAACATCTTCAAGAGAAATCACACATGGAAACCAATATCATTTATAAATCAAAGTCATTTAAGGAACTAAATATAAATAAGGGACACCTTTTCCAAGTGTCATCTTCATTTGAGGGCACATCCATGTGTGAACCTAGTGCACCTATGGATGTTCCAACATCCAATGGCCCAATATAATATTTGTAAAACCTTTAGAAATCATTTTAAAAAACAAAACATGTTATTTAAACCAAACCCATCCATTTCACTTAATCATAAAATGCAACACCAGTTCACAAACCAAGAGAGCCCTTTGAAAACATGTTTCAAGACACACTAAAAGAGATCAACATGTTCCACATGTAAATCCCAAGACATAATGAAACAAAATTAATAGAACATTTCAAATGGGGGGAAACACCACTCAACCATCCAATCTTACCCTGAAAGATCAATTGTCATTTTATCAAACACAGCAGGCACACAAATACACGAGCATATTCAGAGAATCACTTCAAAGGGAATTTTTGACAATTTCTATCAACATAAAAATGCTATGATAAGTCAAATATATACCCTATGGAAGTGAGAATTACGTTTAAAAAATTAATTTAAACAAAATTGGGAATTTTAAACAAACATCTCATGTACACCATTATATAGAATACAGGAAGAAACCCCTAAAAATGAGTTCCATCAATTTTTTCATCATAAAAACACTATACAATGCTAAGTGAATACACTATATGTATGAAAATAACATTTCCATATTAATTAAAAATACACAAGCACCAACGGAATTAATTGGTAAGGAAACCGATGGAATCACCTTCCTTAAAGGGGGTATAGATACAACGGTGAATCAATGTAAGGAAGAAAAAGGCCTCTCAGACCTACCACGAACACTAAATTCGAAGAAAGAGAAACTCCCTGAAAAATATAACCATTAGGGTTCGATCGAACAGGAAATCCCCATTAAAACCCTAGAAATAGAGATGGGAAGGGAGAGGACACTCACAATAGGAGGGGTGGCCACCGAAGAAGGGTGGTGCACTGGAGAAGGGTGGCATGCCAGATGGTTTTCGGCCGGAGGGGAGAGGTTGCGCCGGATGGGGTCGCACAAGCAGGGAAGGGGTGTCATCATATAGGGTCACACAAGGGAAGGGAAATTTTCAGAGGGAGGGATCACCTGCAGGAGGGAGGGGGTTCGACCGGTGGAGGTGGCGCGCACACACAGAAAGGGAAGGGGGTCGCACTGCATGAAACGGAAGGGAGAAGGGGGTGGGGTGTTAGGTTTTAATTAAGAAAATCCTATTAAAAATTAATTATTATATTATTATTATTAATAATAATTTTAATAACACTTATAATAATCATAATAATAATCATAAAAATCATCATCATTCAATTTTTAATAATAATAATAATATGATTATTATTATTATTAAGGCATTATTTTAATTTTATTTCAATTTATTTCTCATTTAATTTTTTATTTATTTCAAATGTTGGGAAACCGTAAAATTCATTTGTAGCCCGATGTGTGGTTGAGAAAACCGCACTCAAACCGTGCCACCCAACATTTCTCACTTATAGGGTCGAGTCGTACACTTTTCGCAAGGTTTAATAAATTGTGTGCAAGTCATTCACCATAATTTAGACCCACCTGGGCACCTGTAAGGACCCCGTATGGATACCCCTAATCGTATTGGATAACCATGAAATAATCAATAGGATTCAAAAAAAATTCAACCCACCAGCCATAGAATATTCAAAATAAAGACTAAAATTTATTAAAATAATTAATATAATTAATATACAAGGTTGTGGGGTGACAATTATCCTCACCACAGACACTTTCTTCCCTTAGAAAGTCATCATCCCAAAGGAAAACCAAAACGCAAGTCCATACCCAATCAAAACCAAGAGATACTAAGAACCTCGGGGTGACCTTTCACTCCACATGTCACACTCGACCGATTACGAAGAAACTGCGACATAAAATGAGGTGAGAACGTGGGAGGGTTCTCCCTACCTCAATAAATTTAATAACACAAATAATTTAGAACCCAAAAATACTACCTCGGGGAAGGGGGATCAATGCAATAACTCCCAATCGATCCAAACCAACTTCCATAGAACGATCGAAACAACTCCACCACTAGAACTAGGATCTTTTAGCACACCAACCGAAACCCCCAATATTATGGGAAAACTCAAGAAAAGAAACTCTGAAAAAAAAATTAACCTAATCCACTTTCCACCCATATCACAAAATTGAAACATCTCCAAACGAGTACAACTGAAAAGAAAATCGGAACCATCCCATGAAAGGGCCAAACACACCTTATGAAAATGAGTAATTCTAGAAGCCACATTTGGACAGGTAAAACTACTTATATTATGATATAACAAGTTAAAAAAACTATTATACTAAAATAATAACTCACAGTGGAAATAATGATGGGAATAAGGAAACTTCTAATGTTCCCATCCCCAAAACAAAAGATAAAAATCGGGCCAAGGTTTCACACACACCTGGTAATTCCTGAGTGTGTGCGAGCTTCACACAAAGTCCAATAGATGGGGATCTGATGGATGAAGCATCTCCTTCCTCACAATTAGGCCTTAGAATTTCCCAATAAAAACACCTTATTCAAGAAATTATTCTTGCATAAATTCTCCAAATGACCCAAACAGCTGCAACAATGGCACGTCTTCGGAGGCTTGCGAAAAGATGGTTGTGAATGCCTGAACTGGCCACACTGTTGGCACACAACCAAATGGTTTGATGAACTAGAAGTCAGAACCAATGAATAGGAATCATTAGGAACAGGTTACTCCATAATACACTCATAACCAGATGGGGAACCTTCACGAATGACGAGAGGCACCAGATTGCCAACCAACTCTGCTCTAGGATCCAACTCAGCTAGAAATGGTTCATCATCTAGCTTCTCAAAACGATCAAAATAGGCCTTAACCATGTGTTGGACTTGTGGAATTTGAATGAGTTCTTCCCATTTCTTCATCTTCACCTCTTCAGGTATGAACCATCAGACGAATATGTATTTAAATACATCCCATGTCATCTCAACATGTAATGATGTTGGAGAGAATAACTTCCATTCATCCAAGGATGGACCTTCAAACTGACTAGAACAGCATGATCTCAAACTTACTCAAGAGTTCCCAACACCCTAAAGACACTCTTAACCTCTCCATGCCACATATCTTCCTCTATCAAACCATTTGCACCGCTAAATATAGACAAAATTCAATAAAATTCAAAAACTAGTCATGAATTATTAGATAATTGAGGGACCTTTCTGGGCGGCATTCCTTGAACAACATGTACCACTCAAAACAAAAACTGACATCAAGACAAAATAAATCTAAAAGGAACATCCTTATCTAAAATAGAAATCTTAAAAACCAATCACATATAAGCACAACCAGAAATCCATCTTTCAAAAATCCCATTTCCATTTTAATTTTCAAAACCTCCTCATTTCAAACACAATTTCCCAACACAAAACCACATTTTACATAACCAAACCCCCATTATAAAACAAAAACAATGTTCTTAAAACCATTTTATCCTTTAAAAAATCACTTTATAAAACAATACTAAGCCTTTAAATTTAAACACATGCCCATGACATCTTACGAACCATCACATGTGTGCCCATCCAATTCCACTTACATCATCCATGAACAAGCTCCCCCATTCACTTTTCATATATACCTTACACACATGTGACCCTCCATAGAGAGTACCAATGGTCACATATCTCTTTTCCTCATAAAATCCAAGTGTGTACCAATGTTTTAAACAAAAATAATTTCTTTTAAAAACCATTTTACTAATTACAAAACCACTAAGAAGAATCCATTTTCCATTTCAAAATTCACTTTCATTTTAAAAGACACCTTACAAATTTGAAACCAATTGAAAGATATAATTTTCATTCCAAAACCATTTCCATTTTCAGAATACACTCACACCAACCAGAACCAAAAAAAACACAACATACAATGAACTACCAAAATGAGGAACTAGAACTTACGCTTAACCTGGAGACATGGTAGTGAATCATGCCCTAAGTAAGTATCAACAACTAGGAGGAACCTAAACCATGTAATTGGACTCCACATGGGTCACTACACCATGTGAAATCATGAAATAACTCCAGATTTTCTCCATTTTCATCCCTCAATACAAAACAAACCATGACAGGATAAGGACTTAATTCTCGAACTACCTTTGGTATCTCAGGTTTTGTCACGAGTGGTGGTGATTAGGCACCAGTCCATGACCTACCTCCTGAGCCCCGAAAATCCTAATCTCCAACTACCAGACACCCTAATTAACAAATTCCTCCTCTAATACCATTTTTTCATAAACCAACCTAGGTAGACCCCAAACCAGTCACCTGATCCGGTCTGTGGAATGGGCTGAAGGGCATTCTCGATCCCCACAGGATGGAAACTAGTGTCGGTAATTATGATAAACCATTGGGAATGAATTTTACCATGAAAAAAATATATAAAAATAAATAAATTTAAATGAAAGTGAAAAATAAAAATTAGTGCTCGTAGAGGAAATAATGAAACTTCTACACGTACCTCCATGTGACCTCCTGGGTCACCACTAATCACTAAACGAAGCTCGCTTCAAGAGTGATGTAAAACTAGGAGATACTGAAACTAAAAAGATAAACTAGGTATGAGCACTGAAATGCTTAGTAGTAAATCACCAAAGAGTCCATGTATTTTCATTTACCAAAAACATTCCCTTGAAAATAGTTTGAAAATACAGTTAGAAAAATAGGGTTTTCACGTTTTACATAGAAAACATAGTCTTTCCAATTTTAAAAACCAACACACACAAAAAATTCCTTTTTAAAAAGATAATATTTTGACTTTAAAACCACATTCAAAACCAAAGTAAATTGAGTTATGATGAAAAATAAATAAGTTAACCGAGTACCAGGAAAAACTAAGTGCATAAAAATACAATCAAGTAAGAAAAAATATAAATTAACCATGGGTGATCTAAAACATCCCTATAATTCCATTGGACATACTCAGTTTAGAACCACCTACCAGAATATGGTGAAGCCCCTAAGTCTATAACCAACTGTCCAATCCAGTGGCACATCCCTCCTATCCTGACAACAAGTCCAAAAGGGTACCCACCCATCTAATCAGGTTCGGAAAGAAACCATCACTCAATCCTCTAAAATTTCCCATAAACCCATGGTGGTAGTAATATTGTTTAAGTTGGAGGCCCTCACACATGTGACTCTTCTTACATACTCTAACCATACTTGCCTCCCCAAAAAAGGACACCATATACGATAACCCCCCAAAAAGGGAAATCCCTTCTATAGAGGTTCCCCATATATTTATACATATTTTACATCATAAAAATTTCTAATCAGGTCGTCACATTATATAGATATCCAAACCATTTCATAAGACTATTTATATCGCCATCCAGGTGCTCACATTTATCAAACCACGTTCTTTTCTAAAATAAACAAAAAACATCACTTATAAAAGTACAATGACAAATGGGCCTTTATGGTTACGCATCCAAATATATTTATGAAAAACATTTCCAAATCATTTCCAAAACCATGAGGAACACCACTTTCCCATGAACTTACCAAACAAGCCTTTTCATCCTTTAGATAAAGCATGCACATTCTAAAACATGCCAAATTGTCCCTTATGTCAAATGTTTGCCAAAAAATATTCCAAATTCCAAATGGAACATCTTTTTAAGATCATATTTTAAACTATCTTCAAAATAATAACATATTGGAACCAATATCATTTAGAAATCAAAGTAATTTAAGGAACCAAAGTTAACGAAGGGACACCTTTTCGAAGTGCCATCTTCATTTGAGGGCACATCAATGGGTGCACCTAGTGCACCCTTGGATGTGCCAACATCCAATGGCCCACTCTAATATACATGAAACCTTTAGAAATGTTTTTTGAAAATAAACACCTGTTCTTTAACTTAAACCCATCCATTTAGCTTAATCATAAAATGAAACACAAGTTCAAAAACTAATAGATCCCTTTGGAAACATGCTTCAAGACACACTAAAAGATATCACCATGTTCCACATATAAAGCCGAAGAAATAATCCAACCAAATTAATAAAATATTTATAATGGGGGAAACACCACTCAACCATACAATATTAACCTAAAATATCAATTTGAATTTTATCAAACACAATACATGCAAAAATACACTAGCATATTCATAGAATCACTTCAAAGGGTATTTTTGACAATTTCTATCAACATTAAAATGCTATGATAATTCAATTATATATCCTATAAAGGTGAGAATAAATTTTAAAAAATTAATTTAAACAAAATTTTTCATTTTAAACAAACATATCATGTAAACCACTGTATAGAATATAGAAATAAACCCATAGAAAATTATTTTCATCAATTTTTTCCATCATAAAAACACTACACAATGCTAAGTTAATACACTACGGATATGGAAATCACATTTTCATATTAATTAAAAATACAAAATCACAAAATAAATGAATTGGAAATGAAAACAATGAAATCACCTACCTAAAAGGGGGTGTGGATGCAATGGTGCTTCAATGGAAGGAAGAACAAGGCCTCCTAGATATACCAGAAACCCTAAATCTGAAGAAACAAAAACCCCATCAAAACCATAACCATTAGGGTTTAGTCAAACATGAAAACACCCTTAAAACACTATAAATACTGATGGGAAGATATAGGAAACTCACTGGAGGAGGGGCCGCCACCGAAGAAGAGTGGCGCGTAGGATAAGGGTGACATGACAGGCAGATTCCATTCGGAGGGGAGAGGATGCACCGAACGGGCTTACGCGGGCGGGGAAGGGGTGTCGTCAGACAAGGTCATGCCAGGGAAGGGGGAATGTTGGAGGGAGGGAGATCTAGCTGAAGGGAGGTAGTGTGGTTAAAAAGAGGGATCGTCGGCTGGTGGAGGTGGTGCACGCGTATAGGGAAGAAGGGAAAGGGTCGCTCTACATTGAAGGGAAGGGAGAAGGGGGGTGGAGTGTTGTGGTTTAATTAAAAAATACAAATAAAAATAAATTACAAATAATAATATTATTATTATTACTAATTTTAATAATAATAATATTATTAATAATAATCATCATCATCATTTAATTTTTAATAATAATAATATTATCATTATTATTATTATTAATACATTCATTTAATTTTATTTCATTTTATTTGTGATTTATTTTTTCATTTAAATTTTTATTTATATCAAATGTTGGGAAACCATATGGTTCGCCTGTAGCCAGACATGTGATTGAAAAACCGTACTCAAACCATGTCACTCGACACTTCCCACTTATAGGGTCGAGGCATACGCTTGTTGCACTGTTTAATAAACATTGCACAAGTTTTGCACCATAACTCATCCCCACATGGGAACCTTCACGGGCTCTACATGGCTACCGGTAACTATGCGGGCTAACCATACAATAATAAATAAGATTTCAAAAAAATTAAAAAAATAAACCCACCAGCCACCAAATATTTAAAATAAAGACTACAAATTATTAAAATAATTAAAATAATTTCTATACATAGTCATGTGTAATTATAATCTCATATAAAATAGCTGATTTTCCTCAAGATTCTAGGGAGGACTACACACATACAGAAATTAGGATCATTATTTTCCTTCTCAAGAGGTTTCATCTACTTCCACAGGGGTAGATAAGGCTTCTTGGGTTGGTAAATGTGACAGTACACATTTTCTAAAATTATCAGTTTCCAAAAGCTCGGGCTAGAGGGTATATATTGAGTTTTATGATAATTACATTCATAGGGGTTCAAATTAAAAACAATTTAAGACTTTTTTTCAATGAAATCTAAGGAAAAATGTTATTATTTTTATTTTTTATTTTAAAAGTGTTGATAAAGTAGAAATATCTCAATTATGGGAGAAAAATTTGGTAAGTTCATTTGTTCTTATTTTACTTATCATGAAATTTTTTTAATAACATAATTTTGTATCTCTTATTATCAGATAACATATGATTATCCTTGATAGTAGTGAAGTTGGGATAAAATTTCTAGATTTGGATACTAGGATATAAATGTATTTTAAATCAACCCTCACATTAAATTTCATTTTTGGGGAAAGATGTGTTAAAAATACATGTGATATTTATCCTTTTCTGGATAAAGAAACATAGAATAAATTCATTAAAAGTAGAAGACAAAAATAATTTTTCGTAAGTGTAATGTTATATGTTATAAGTTTTTTTATATTAATGATCATATTAATGATTTTTTTTATTATTAATTTATGATAACTGAGGAGATATCAGAAGGATATCCAATACAAAAATGCATACCCTCATACTTTATTTTATGAACATTATATGTTATTCGAAGAACAAACTATTGTTGGAAATTTTCAAAAAATGAGAGTTGAGCCTTCAAGCTTCGCTGAAGATGGCCCTCCCCCAAACTAGACATGAAAAATGGAAGAGGGCCTAAATGAAAAAAAATGGAAAATATCTTATAGAAGAGTTGAGGGTTGTAGTTGAGAGTATTTTAAGAAGTTATTTATGTTATTTATGTTATTTAATTTATTTCATTTATTTATATATTGTGATTCAATAAGTAATCTTTCAATAATTCTATAAAATGATGTCCTTAAGGAGAAAATCACGCATGGGACCTTCATACCTAAGGGTAAGAAGTATATTTTACCAACTCTATTGGGAAAACCCAAACATTTGGGTCACATGTGAGGATATGTGGTTGTTGTATCAGTAAAAAAATTGTTTGGTCATTTTGGAAAATCTTCAAAGGAGGATGTATATGAAGGAAAAATAAAATCTTTAGAATCTAAAGTTTGTAAGATGGGTAGAAAATAGAGGATAGGATAGTAACATCATTACAGTTGATGTTTTAATATATTTAAATACAATTTCAGGTTGTAGATCTCACTCCTCCCCATCTACCGGCAGATCTCACTCCTCTACCTCTTCTAGATTATCCAACTCCTATACCTCCTTCTCAATAACTTCCCATCTATTTTGAGTTATATGTTGAGGATCCCCAACATTATATTGATTCATATGGGATTATATATTATATTTGGTATTTCATTTATCATCAATAAATATAGATGGAGGAGCTTAGGGTCATTGTGATGGATATTATAGATAGATCAACAAGAGTACAATTTCTTATAGATGATGTCACTATAGTTGGACAAATTATCAACCATTTTTTAGTTTTTTATCTAGAATTTTCTAATAAATTACCACTAAGTTATGTATGATTATATCATCTATTTCATATTTTTATTAAATTTTTTTAACATTTTAAAATTTATATATTAATCTATTTTTTTACAGGAATACTTTAAATGTAACGAAATGTTGTATAAACAACAAGTACAAGCAGTTGTGAATTCATATATTACTTCTTATAGACATGATAAATAATCAAGAAAAATCATCTTTATTGATGGAATTTTATGATATTTAATTGGATTCTGACATTTGTGGGCCTGAAATGACTGTGATGATTTTAAAGAGAGATTTCATGGATTGTGTAAATGGAGATTTGTTGGTAATCAAAGAGATGCAAGCCTTTGTTGGAGTTGTTACCCCAGAACCAAATACTTTGTACTTTAAATTACAAGAATATTCATAGTATTGAATATTAATATAAATATCTTATCACATATTGATTGATTTTCTGAATTATATTGATGTGATAATGTCCTAGAGTATCTGTCGAATTGAAAAGGTCATAACAGTTCACCGTTATGTTGAGAACCTTGAAATGTCATGATGATATTATTAAAGATAGTTCAACAATCATATATCATGCTATGATATGGTTCATATTATATAAATCATCATGTGTGAGTAATTGTAAGAGGATGAGGATTCTTCTTATCAAGGTTACACATGGCAATCTCCAAGATAGGAGATTATAAGAACAGACCCGCCATTAGAAATTATACATATTTTGGTGTCATCAGATATTCCAATCGATGAGAATGTGCAATGGAACTTAGACTTTAATATTATTATCAATTCCTGTTTTGACTTTTGCACTTATATGTATTTCATAAACCATTCAAATAACAACTCCTTGCGAAGTTGGGTGCATTGGGTGTATCAATAATGACATGTTGTTAATTAATAAGTCGATGAAGTATTTTTCCCCTATATCTTTATGAAAGTTGATATCTCAACCCTTAGATTTAAATATAACTTTCACAATAAATTCCATGGTCATAGTGTAATAATGTTTATTTCATATCGTCAAAGAAATATGTATCAAATATATAGGTTGATGAAAAATATATGAAACCTTCTTGATAACATATTTAGAAAAATAAATTATATTATATAGTGAGAATTCAAATGTGATTTTCATCATTGTGACATTACGTTCCTTTTCTTGGGTGCCTTGACCCATTTATAGATAGTAATATTGGACATTAAGAAATTCTGTCTAATGCCAATGAGAAAGAATCCTCGAGAGTCACACAGTATGTGTTTCCATTGATCTTAATTAAATTATATTTAAATTTATTTAATATAATAAATATTATTCTCAACAATGAGGAATAATTTTATTTAAGTTATATCTGTATAAATTAAATAAATAATTATTCATTGTATTTTGAATAAAATATATTTAATTATTTTATTTATTATTTAAAAAATATTTTTCCACTAGTTTTTGGATAATATATTTATTTTTTAAATAAATTTTTTATTAGGGTATTCAATAAATGTCTTGATGGATTTGAGGGTTGGGTAAATCTCAGGTGATGGAAAATTCAGTGTTTTGGAAGTCTGGGGTTTTTGGTTCATGGAGATATTGCACTTTCCTGGCTCAACACTTTTGACCGGAGGTGAGAGCAATGAAGGTAATCAAAGATATACTATAATGGTTGGGGTAGGTTTGATAGATCTCGTAGATCTATTTTTGGGGGTAGGGTGACTAGATCCACTATGTTTTATGCAGATCATAGGGTTTTGATGGTTCTAGACATGGTTAATAGGTATCGGTAGAACATAGTAGTGGCGGTCGAAGTGAACAGATATTGGCGGTTTTAGGCGATGGTGGCTGAGGAAAATGGTGATCATCGATCCTCAGTGGTTAAGGTAGGGACTCTATGTAGGACTATGGAGGTTGAGGCCAAGATTCATATAATCTATACTGCTATGGTGGTGATTTATGTAAATGGGTCTTGTTGATCTGCTATGAATTAGGCAACTATGGTGAAATCTAAAGGTTTGGTTGCTAAAGAGGGAGGACAACATCAACCTAGTATTGTGTTTGTAGTGGTGGAGAGCTAAAAAAATATTGTGGTGAATCAGTACAGTACTTGGAGGGCTATTGAGGAATTTAGCAGGATGTCTTTCTCACATTATGGTCTTACTAAAAATGCAAAGGGCTCAAAGAGAAGGAATTTTTCATTTCCAAAAAAACTATTTCATAGTAGATCATTAAGAAGGGAGACACTACCCATGTGATTACTAATAGGGAGGTTATTTTTGAAATATTTAAAATTTGTGAGCACTACATAATTTCTAAGATCATTCTTCCCATTAGAGGAAAGATTTGGAAATTCAATGATTTAGCTCAGAAATTGACTGCTATATGGGGTTTTTTTAATTAGATATGTATTCCCATGGGTCAGAGATTTTCTCAAAACATTTTCCCATCATAGGATCTAATGATAATGGAATGGGAGGTCAGTTCAATCTCTTTAAATACATTTATGTTCTGCTTTTAAGAATGGGATTTTCAGTTTAATATATTTTACATAAAAAATACTAGGGATTGAGTGTGGATAAAAATTATTGGTCTTAATTGGATCTTTTTGCATACTAATATTTTATTTAATATGCCTTTAATGTGGGAATTTAGATCAAAATGGATAGGAATTCTTAGTTTTCCAAATTTTATCACTATTATAGGGTCATGGTGGAGAAATATTTAAACTCTTTCTTGATTTATAATATATTTCTGACAGCTTAAGATGATGATATATCTTTAAAAGTGGAATATTAAAGACTTATTGATTTCAATCTAGATTTTAAAATTATTAGACATGCAAATGATAATTGTATAAAAAATGTGTTTTTCTATTTTTGTTCATTAAAATGGAATCATGAGGCTTATTATAGGATGAAATTGAGATGTAAGACAATAAAAAATAATTTGGCATCTTTTGGAGTTATAAAATTCACTCTTTACAGGGGAAATGAGCATGTTAGTGTTGGTGAATCACAAATGGATGAAGATCTCTCTCAGAAGTTGGCACAGGTGACTCAGGAGGCTTAGGATCATTCCAAAATCATGATAAAGTCTAGGTGTGGAGGGTAGCCTAAATCTTGGAGATCATTAGCCATAGGAAAATTATATTTCAAATGAGGGTTATTCAAATTCAGGTCATGATGATAGGCTCTCAATGATATAGGAAGAAATTAATAAATTAAGAGAAATGCAGGGAATCCATGAAAAATAGGATGATATTGAAGATGATTCCCCTAAAAATATTTCATTTATTCAGGAATTATCTAAATGAAAAATGTTATTATGGATGAAGAAGGTTTCCAAGCCATCCTTCCTATAAAATCAAGACATAGTAAGGACTACTCATAACTGAATCCAACCATGGTTACCAGGTCCCATGGACATATAAACTCTGAATTAGATTGGTATGATGATTATGATTCTTCTTATATATTTGATTATGATTTATAATGTTTACATTGATTGAGGGAATAACTGCTTGTATTACCCCATCCATATTATAATTTTATCTTCTTTTTCTTTTAAATGAAAAGGTATTTGCATTTTTTGTTTAAAAAAATTGAGGACATTGAATGGACCAAGACCATGTATGGTGACAAATATTTATTTAAAATCCAGTTAAATAATATTTTTTATTGTTAAAGTTAGAACGTACACCATAAAATAAATATATTATTATCATTTTCACATGGGGTTTAATAAATATTATTATATTATTTAATATTTTGTTTGAAATTAAATAATATTTTAAACTAAACCCTAGCTCTGTAAATATATGGTCGTGTCTATTGTGTAGGTCTGGTCGAAAATTGAGAATAGAGAATCGTTGTACAAAATGGACTCCTCTCTCTCTCTCTCAAACTTCTCCTCTATTCCTCTAAATAATGATAATAACTCCTTCAAGCCCAAAGGATATTACGGAAATCAAGATGAACAATGGAAGATGATTGATTTGTTGTGCTGGCACCCAGAAACCAATTGGCGTTGCTTGGAGATCAAAGGACCATGTGTGGATCACCGCTAGAGGGATTATACACTTAGATCATTAAAGTGAAATAAAGGAAATATGAAAGGTAATTTGAAAGATCAACAAATTCCATGAAGAAAGTATCCTAAGATAAGGTAATTGTTTATTACAATAATAAATTAATTTATTATAAATTTAATGTGCAGGATCCTATATTTGAGTTTTGGGAAACTCTAAATTAAAATAAATTTTAATTTAACACCCATCAGGGAGATCACTTTGTGCCTAGAACCTACAAGTAGTATCAGAGTGGTCATGTTTTAAATTTATAATTATTTATATTATTATTGATTAGTATGTGCAATAGTGGATATATTTTTCATTTCATATTATTATTTCTTTAATCAAATTTGAATTAATATTTTTTCAATATTTTAATTTCTTCATTCAAGATTCATAATTTCTTAAGTTCAATAAAAATGAAGAATGATCGGAGATTCCATCAGGAAGAGTTGAGAAATCCGTATTGATGGAATGGGATTACACGGCATGTAGCTAAAGAACATGTTGTGAACCCAAGTGCACTACACCTGGACGTATCATGGGATATATGACGCATAGATTAGTAATAACATGTGGGTAATTTATAGCACATTGTGTGTAGACTGGGTCAACCTGGAAAATGGAAAGTCAAGTTACACATCATGTAGCTGGCATACATGTCGTGAAGTCTACATGAGTTAGAATAAAAATTTACACAATCTGTGTGGTCATTATACACATCAAACCATGTGATACTAGAATCCTAGATCATTGATGATATACATGACATGTATACGGTGTACACGAGATGTATTTTATTTATAATGTCTAAAATACATGTTGATCCATACAAAGAGTTATGAAAATATGTGGGATGAGCAATATACGACATGTAGCTGGTCTGTACATATCATATAGTCACAACTGACAACCACGCCAAGTTCTTTAGTGGGTTGTTTGGACACCCATAAAGAGTGATACATGGTGTGTGGTTGTATTGTACACACATTGTAGTTCATATGAGGTACACAACTTAATCCCCAGGCATGCAACCTGGTAAACAACAACCAAGTTACATGATGTGTGACAAGTGTACGTTGTGTAGTCTCCCAATTAATAGAGAATTAAATTTCATTAAATTGAAAATTGAAGCATTAAAACCTTATTTTATTAATTATAACATGTTTTTTTACAATTTGATAATGGTTTTAAATAATTTTAAATTCTCAATTAATTTATTGTAATAAGTCTATGATTACTGGTTTTGCCATTTATTTTCCATGAATTCCATTAATGGTGGATATCTCCAAATGAATTCTAATGGTTATTAAGTAAAATAGAATTAATTAATTATTTAATTAATTAATGAAAGTTATTTTTTCATAATAATAAAGAAAGAATAAAAAATGAAGGTTAACCAGTTTTAATTTTTCATATTCATTACATATGTATGATTGTTTATGAGCTTGACCATGACCTATGTATGTGTTGGAATTATTTAATGTAATTTATTACATGGGTTTGAAATTATTAAATATTAAATTAAATTTAATGGTTGTGTTTCATCCCTCCCCCCATTATTATATAGGAACTATGTATCCATGGTTATTTATGTGATCCCCATTAACTATTCATTTGGTTCCTCTCACCTGTATATGAATTATAAATTCATGTAATTAATAGAGTATCCAAATTCACATGGAGGAATTTCAAGATAGAACCATAATGATTCCAACTCAGGTGATACAAATATGTACAGGTGGAATGTAGTAACTCATGCTAAGATTGAAAAAAGGAATTTTCCATAGGTCAAAAGTTGATTTATTTCCTCTTAGATAAATCAATAGCTAGATAAGTTCATTATCATATCATAAATTATTTATTTATTTCTATATTATGAATTATTTATTTAATTTATGTAATATTACTATCACATAAATAAGTGAATTAATTTGAAAATGCAAAATTTAAATAAATGGATTATGTGTAATTGTTTTCTCCAACAAGTTTAATTAATTAAGTAAAATACACTTAATATTATAATGTTATATAAAGGATAAATTTTATGAATAATAAATAAAATACTCTCAATTTAATATTAATTCATCAAGACTTATATCATATATATTAATATGAACTCATAGTTTAAGGGTCGGTTCGGCCTCTGTCAAGGGAAATTTTAATTATTAGGTAGTCTTAACTAAGATAGTAGGTTAACTTAACCGAAACTATATTGGGTTTAATGGCATTTGTCATTCCAATACAAATTTATAGGAAAGTGTTGTAGAAATTTGAGTGAGTATTTTTACATTGGAGAGTTTATTCAATAGATCAAGGAAATACAAGCCTATAGTTGGTAGGACCACCTACCTAAATACTTTCTAGAAATTTTCATGGCCTCCATCAAGATTATAAGAAATAAAATATGGATCCTTGCCACTAGAATTTTAGAGAAACTAGACATTCCAAGTTAAATAGTGATGGAATTTTAGACATGATAAAATAGTGGGAGAATTAATGAAATTAACTATTATTATTTCTCACATAATTTGTAATCAAGTAAATTATTAATCATTTATTATAATTATTATCGAAAATGGAAATCAAAAATATGAAAATAGTGAAATCATTCCTTAACTTAGGGTATGTAATTACAAATAAAAAATTTCAAATATGATACAATTCTTTATATGATTCATTATTATCAAAAAGTTTTTATTATTTTTTGGAATCTCCTATTCATGTTCTGCCACCCCAATAGATGAGTGAAGTTAAAAAGGATGCCTGTCAAAGATATGTTAAGGATGCTTTCTATATCTATTTTATTATATTATCAACTATGTATGAATATTTGATGATAAAACATAAATAAATGGATGTGGGAACCATAATATCACATCTCTATTATCATGAGAAATAGAAGTAAATGATAGAAATAAATAAGATTTTCAATGCACTATATCAGTGTAAGCTAGAAGAAGGCAATCTAGTTACAGATCACGCTTTCAAAATACTGGGGTATATTGATCGGTTAGCGAAATTGGGCTTTCACTAAGATAATAAATTATCCAATAATATTATCTTATTATATTTATCATCAAGGTTGTCCTAATTTTCTAATCCTAGATAAACACAGTGGATAAATTACTCAAGATTTTTTTTCTATGCTTCACTAAATGGATAAGGATTGGTTGAAACTTGTTTATTCACCTCTTATTGAGAAAATTTTAAAAGACAAGGTTGATGATCCCATGTATAATATAAATCCAAAATATACTTTAATGTTTATTTAAAAGATAAAAAAGATTCAAAGGAAGAAAAATGATTAGGAGGCTCTTTGAATCATAAGTTAAAAGAATGGACATTGGAAAATACATTTTAATTAATTGAAGAAGCAATAATTTTTATCAACTTAAGGTATATTCATCAAACTTTATTTAATGATTGTGTATTAAATGAAATATTCATAAAACAAACATGTATTTAAATACAATAAATGAGCAAGAATAGAAAGTTTATAGAGTGAAATAAAAGGGAGATAGTAAAGGGTGATTCCTATTTTAGCCAAGAGGAGATCGCTATTTCTCATTTCTAGATTTGATTGATTCAAGTTTTTAATAGTTGTGATCAAAATATTTATCTCAGTTTACTACTTGAAATAATGAGACATTGTTTCATTTTTGGAATAAATGTTGTTATAGTACTTAAATACTAAACTAACACTTAAGTAACTCTTGAAACTAATATATCCATCACAATTAATGATGAATATAAAAATATTAGGAAAGATAATTCTTTTTAAAAATAAAACATAAAGTAGTTGACTTTTTTATACCCATAAAAGTTTTTTATTCCTAATTGATCTAAGATATTAGATATACAAACAAACTATTTATCATGTTTTATATATATAAGCCTTTATAAATAATGGTTCATTGCAAAACTTTTAGATTTAGTTAAAAATGATCATGTGAACTATTCTAAAGAAAAAGGTAACTTCATGTACTTTATGAAATTTGTTTAAGAAATTTTATAAATGCTCGGGGAATTAAATGAGTAAACTTGGTAAAGATTGAGGAATCTCCAAGATGGCTTATTGGAAAACATTTTATCCAAGTAATCATTGATCATACATGTGGACTAAAGGTTATCCCTAACTCGAATTTAATTATATACATCAATGTCATGATGGTAGTAAAAGTAAGATCAATGATGAGTCATATATATATTTAAAATCATTCATCATTTTTTCTAAGAAATTTTTTGAAAATATAATTGAAAAAACTATCCACATGCCAACCATATTGCCTAATAGATATCATATCAAGTACAAAATGATATGAATCCATTAAGACAGTACCATGAGTGTTTTTCAGTATTGTTTGTTAAAATTTGGACTTAGTTACACATGAAAATTAAAAAACATAGTTTCATCTGGGATAATGATCTTATAATCACTAAGTATATTGACCTTTAGTCACGATTGACTATATTTACATAAAGGAAGCCTATATCTTTGAAGATAGTGGGATAATACTTAACTTCTATGGGTTAAGGATCTGGATACATATGGGTTGACATAGGAATACTGAAATCTACTAAGCTGGGTGGGAGGAGTAGTTCAAGAGACACATATTGTGTACGAATACATACATATATATATATATATATATATATCCAAATAGGTGGTTTATGTTCACTATAGTGTGTGATACATGTAATATTATTTTAGAATAAATATTCGTACAATGTAGAAGTAAATGATAATATGATAACGTTGAAAAGTATTTATATAATCAAGTAATGGACTCCATGTATCAAAATTTTGGGACTTCATATTCTGAATGTTTCTAAGACTTTATATTGCTAGTGATTATTGTAACGACCCAGATCCAAATAGCCACCTGAACAGTGATAAACAGGTCGGGTGTTACAACCTTAGGTGAACCTCCCCAAACGTCAAAGGCTGCCGACTAGTAGCGAGGGTCTGATAGGTATAGTGGGGAGGTTGTACCCTCTTGGAGGATAATAATAATGGTACTGGTCCGAGTATAACAATAAAGACGCAACGGAATAAAAGACTCAGCAGACTCAAACCAGACCTATAGAGTGGAAGAATAATCAATATAGATAAACAACGGAAGCAGTAAATATTAACCACAGTCGCAGAAATAAACACAAAAGCATGCTGATAACATGTAACTACTACTGAACAGTAAAACATGCATCCAAGGCAGGTCATACATAACTGAATATAAAAAAAGGGTGCCAATGGCTAACCAACAGTAGATACAACAAGTAAGCATGCTGATACAGAAAACAAAACAAAACAAAGTAAAACCCAACTAGGTAAGACCTCAAGGTCTATACCATCTCCATCCCATAACTAACGTAGACTAGCTCCTGAAGCTGGCATCTTTTCTATACATAAATCCATAAAGTCTGCACGCATCCCGGAGGGCCCATGCATGGTGTGAGAAAAATCTCATTAGGATACCACCCAATGGTTCGTACCTAATATAAGTGTTTAAGCATGCATTTATTTATAAGGAAATCAGTAAATAGAACAACACACAAATAAACACTAACTCCACTGGTTCTCAGCAGCCACCATGGAGTGTCACCTGCTTCGGAAAACGCCGTAATCTTTGTCATGTAACCCGACACCATGTGCCCCCTGACACCACGTGTCTCAAGTACCGACGTCCCGAAGGCACGCCTAAGAAGTAACATGGAGGAACATCGATGCATGTCCTCAAATAATAACTGAAGGGACAATGATGTCTGCCCTCAAATAAATAGCTAGAGGGACAACGATGTCTTCCCTCAAACAAAGTATCTGGAGGGACTGCGATATCTGCCCTCAAATAGTGGCGAGCCTCGACCCCCAACCCGATAGCCTCAAAGCTATCCCTTGAAGGCACCTCACCTCCCACGTGGATTCCTACGGAAATCACCCCCAAACCAAAGTACCTAAATCTCATCTACGGGGGCCTCCACCCACACGAGTGGTCAAAACCACCTCATCACAAATTATCTCTATGTGAACACTACTCAAAGTTCTAGGTGAGCGGTAATCACCAAAATAGTCCCCAATCCACCACATCTCTAACACCTCGTGTCCCTACAACCTTGTTGCTTATGTCTAATGGCATCTCCATCCTAGTAACTCGGGCCATGCCCAACCTGACAGTCATCCTGCCTCAAACCGACGTCCATGACACCCAATCCCATGGTCAAAACCACCCAATGTATCCTGGGACAATGCCAAACTGTGATCCGCATCACTCAAGAATATTTGGGCCATTCCCAACACCACCCAATGGGTCCAGTAGATGCAATTCAGCAATTTCATATATAACATAATTAAACAAAAAACATAAACAGTTAAATTGCACTATGAAAGGTGTTGTCCCATACCAGCACTGAGGTCTTAAATGCCTCTAAAAATTTATATCATGCTTAAAAAAATTAAACTCAACAGTTTATAACAATATAATTCAAATTTAACCATTTTGGAATCCCCCGGCCAAAATGCCCTGATGAGCTACGACCCCACGCCCGACCCCGCTCAAGAAAAACTAGTAATAGGGAATACCCAAAGGCATCCAATAGGTCCAATAAACAATTCAATATGAAATAGGTGATAAAACGGGTCACGCTCAAAATACCCGAAAACGTGTCGAAGGCTGCCTTACCCAAAAGACCACGAAAACACAAAACAAGGTATGCACCACCTACCTAAGACTCGTACAATGCTACTCCTCCGATAACAACCTCCAATTCAGTCTAAAAGGTGGTAGATATAAAAAATAATCCAAATCGGTCAAACCCCTATAACTCGTTCTAGAACAGAAACCAAACAAAACAGCTCAAGAGGGATCAAGGCCTTACCGAGGGGGTTCCGATGGAACAATCCGTGATTGAAACGGAGTTCGGACAGCGATCCGGGAGTAGATTTAAGCTCTGGTCGTCTTGGTTCGCGAAACCAGGTGAAAAAAAAGAGTTCTGCCTCAAAACGAGGCTACTTCCCATTTTAACGCAAAAAAAGAAAGTACACAGTGTGTAATTAATGACTATACATCGTGTATATCATTTAACTGTTCATTTGGAGGCTATAATTCCACCGAATTACTTTCCAAACCTTCCGACAAGAGTACACGGCGTGTACCTATGGGTACACAGCGTGTACCTAGTTTTCCTTCTCTTCCTCGCCGACTTACCCACACGCCATGTATATATTTTATACATAGCTAGACTACATGGTGTGTAGAAAGGGAACACATCGTGTTCTTGGGTTAAACAAATCTACTCGGCCAATAGGTCAACACGCCATGTATGGCCTCCACATGCACAAGGGTATACGACGTGTCACAAAACTACACACCATGTAGTAAGAAAGTTTATACATGATCATCACACGGCATGTACTTAGTGAGCACACGGCTCGTCACCCACCAACACATACACGGTATGTACTGAAAGTACACGGTGTGTAGTTTGGAAAATTCTAGAAACTGCCCATTTTCTCCAGTTTCCTCAGAAACTAGTCAAAATTCAAACAGGGTCAGGATTTTGACCCGTTCTAAAAACCCGGGTTCTTACAATCTCCCCACCGTAACATAGCTCATCCCCGAGCTATCAAACGAAGCATGGATATGGCACCAACATACCACCCTGATCAAAGTAACCTGGACTTCCCCGGTCTCAAAGGTCCCGACTAGATTCCTCAAGGGGAACCCCACCTTAGGAATCGACTAACCTGGTCTCAACCCAAAAGAACTCAAAGAAAACAAGTTTTACTAACCTGTTTATCGGACGCATAGTCCTTCCGTGATGCATCGTCACCCCTGCACCTCATTGGTGCTCCTGTGTCGTCCCCGACACCCAATGTATCCCGCACCGCATCGGTGTCTGCCTCCACGAGGTACTGTATCCCATGGATGCTCAAAACGAACCCGGTGCCTATCACCTCAATTAACCCGCATCATTGATGCCCCGATTCTCACAGCACCTCAAGTAACCTGCATCCTCGATGCTCCAATGCCCACGACATCTCAAGTAACCTGCATCCTCAATTCCCTGATGCTACGTATCTCATACATATATATATATATATATAACAATATATATTAAACACAGATAAGGAAAGCAGTAAAAGGAAGAGGGTAACTACTACCCTTACTCTCCCCCACCGCAACCATGCCCCATGGAATCCCAGCCTCATGGCCTCCTTACCCACCCCTCAACAAAGCCAAGTATCAAAAGTACCTCGGGCCATGCCCGTCCAGAAAACCAACGTTGCCTCAAACCGACAACCGAGTCGCCCAATGCTGGTGATCAAAATCACCTCAACAAATAGTACATGTCTGATCTCATAAGAGCCAGACCCAAATATCCTTCCACATGAAATTCTACAAATATAAATCATGGAATACACATTGAAACTATAAGAAATTATATCTGGAGTTGCACCTTTTACATTTCAACGCATATAAAGCATGGCAATTGATTTTTATTCACATGGTATAATAAATTCACAAAGAATACGTGAAATTATGAAATTGAAATACCCTAAAAAATGTTCCTATCAAAATCCAAGAAAATAAGCCTTTCCATACCGGGCCAAGGTCCAATTTGCCCTTACCGCACCAGGTCAAGGGTCACATATCACAATAAATAAGCTCACACACCAAGTGAGCCACCGAGGTGGAAATCATATAAACTATAATCTGAGAAAAAAAAAGAAAACAACAGTTCCCTCCCAAGGAAACTTGGTCTATCCCTCGTACCTGGGGCTACAGGAACCCAAGAACAAGCTAGAAACTCAGTTCCAGTAACAACCTATCTCCAGTCTACCATATCCAAAATAGTAAAACCAGCAGAAATAAAAATAGAAGTCTCAAACTCATTAGTAGTTAGCAAAGCAATGCTACTAAATACCTATCAAAAACTCATCTGATACCACTTTGTAACGACCCGGACCCGAACAGCCACCTGAACAGTGCTAAACGGGTCAGGTGTTACTACTTTAGGTGCACCTCCCCAAATTCCAAAGGATGCCGACTAGCAGCAAGGGTCTGATAGGTATAGTGGGGAGGCTATACCCTCTCGGAGGATAATAATAACGGTACTGGTCTGAGTATAACAATAAAGATGCATCGGAATAAAAGAATCAGCAGACTCGAACCAGACCCATAGAGTGGAAGCATAATCAATATAGATATACATCGGAAGCAGTAAATATAAACCATAGCAGCGAAAATAAACACAACAGCATGCTGATTATAGGTAACTACTACTGAACAGTAAAACATGCATCCAAAGCAGGTCATACATAACTGAATATAAAAAAAGGGTGCCAATGGCTAACCAACATTAGCTACAACAAGTAAGAATCCATTATAGAAAAGAAAACAAAACAAAGTAAACCCCATCTAGGTAAGACCTCAAGGTCCATACCATCTCCATGCAATAACTAACGCAGCCCAACTCCAGAAGCTGAACTCCTTACTGCATGTAAATCCATAAAGTCTACACGCGTCCCAGAGGGCCCATGTAGGGTGTGAGACAAATCTCAGTAAGATACCACCCAATGGTGAATACCTAATATAAGTGTTGAAGCAGACATTAATTTATATGGAAATAAGTAAATAGAACAGTGCACAAATAAACACTAACTCCACTTGTGCTCAGCAGCCACCATGGAGTCTCACCTACTTCGGCCAATGCCGGAATCTCGGTCATGTAACCTAGAACCATGTGCCCCATTACACCACGTGTCTCAAGTACCAACATCCTGAAGGCACACCTAAGAAGTAACCCAGAGGAACAGTGATGCCTGTCCTCAAATAATAACTGGAGGGACAGCGATGTCTGTCCTCAAATAAATAGCTGGAGAGACAACGATGTTTGCCCTCAAACAAAGTATCTGGAGGGACATCGATATCTACTCTCAAATAATGGCGAGCCTCGACCCCCAACCTGATAGACTCAAGGATATCCCCTGAAGGCTCCTCACCTCCCATGTGGCTTCCTACGGCAATCACCCCAAACCAAAGTACCTAAACCGCATCTACGGGGGCCTCTACCCACAGGAGTGGTCAAAACCACCTCATCATTGAGTATCTTGGTGTGCACACTAATCAATGTTCTGGGTGATCGGTAATCACCAAAATAGTATCCAAGCCACCACATCTCTGACACCTCGTGTCCCTGCGACCTTGTCACTCAAGTCCGATGGCATCACCATCCTAGTAACCCGGGCCATGCCCAACCTGACAGTCATCCTACCTCAAACCAACGTCCATGATGCCCAATATCGTGGTCAAAAAAACCCAATGTAACCAGGTCCAAACCCAACATGTGATCCGCAACACTCAAGAATATCCAGGACAAGCCCAACACCACCCAAAGGGTCCATCAGATGAAATTCAGCAATTGCTTATATAACATATTTAAACAAAAAACATGAACAGTTGAATTCCACTATGCAAGGTGTTGTCCCATACCATCACTGAGGTCTCAAATTCCTGTAACAATTTATATCAGGCTTAAAAAAATGAAACACAATATTTTATAACAATTTAATTCAAATTTAACCATTTTGGTATCCCCCGGCCAAAATGCCCCGATGAGCTACAGCCCCACACCGGCCCCGCTCAAGCAAAAATGTTAACAGGGCATACCCAAAGGTATCCCATAGGTCCAATAAACAATTAAATATGAAACATCATATAAAACGGGTCCCATTCAAAATACCCAAAAACACATCGACGGCCGTGTTACCCAAAATACCACGAAAACACAAAAAGAGTTATGCACCACCTACCTGAGACTCATACGATGCTACTCTTCCGATAACAGCCACCAATTCGGTCTAAAACGTGGTATATCTACAAAATAATCCAAACTGATCAAACCCCTATCACTCATTCTAGATCAAAAATCAAACAAAATGGCTCAAGGGGGATCGAGGCATTACCGAGGGGGTTCTGATGGAACAATCTGTGATCGAAACGGAGTTCGGACGGTGATTCTGGGAGTGGATTGAAGCTCTAGCTAGCATGGTTCGCGAAACCGGGAAAAATAAATGAGTTCTGCCTCAAAACAAGGCTACTGTCCATTTTAACGAAAAAAGAAAGTACATGGCGTTTAATTCATGACTGCACGCCGTGTATATAATTTAGCTGTTCATTTGGTGGATGGAATTCCACCGACTTACTTTCTGAACCTGCCGACATGAGTACACTATGTGTACCTATGGGTACACGGTGTGTACCTGGTTTCCCTTCTCTTCCTCACCGACTTACCCACACGCCATGTATATCCCTTATACATGGTTAGACTACACAGCGTGTCCAAAGGGAACACGACGTGTTCTTGGTTTAAACAAATCTACCCGGCCAACAGGCCTACACACCATGTATGGCCTCCACACACACAAGGGTATATGGCGTGTAACAAAACTAAACGTCGTGTAGTAAGAAATTTTCTATACGGTCATCACATGGCATGCACTCGGTGAGCACACGACCGGTTACCCGCCTACACATACACAGCGTGTACTAAAAGTTCACGCACTAGGCTGAACATACATAAACATAAAATATACTCATAATAATAAATGAAATATTGTAAAACACCGAAAATATATGTAATACATACAATATTGTTCACCCACTAGGCTGAACATACATACACATAAATACCAAAGAAACTAAAATAAAATTAAATGGATCTACAACTAACTCTGATGTAGACCAGGTACCCTGTCTCTAGACACTGTCGAACTACGGCAACCCAATTAGAAGAACCCACACGAGTAGCTCTGCTTGAACATGCAGCTATGGTCCTCTGCCCTATCCACCATAAAACTCATTCACAACCAGAAAAAGAAGACATAAGGTATAGATATATACTAGGGTGCACGTTCAAGGGAGAGAAATAATCTCAGTAGGCCACCCCGACAAGAAACCTTTAAAATGTGTTTCTGTAAGTGTATGAAAAAGCAACATGCTCAGCCAAGTTTAAACACAAGTAAAAAAGGTAAGTAAAACTGATAAACGTGAAATAACAGTCTAACCACATGTCAGTAATCCTAGTTAAATGGGAAAGTTTCACCATGAATGTTCATATCTATATATGTATTCATGTATAGTCTCATACCTATACATATATAAATAAATATTAATATTCATGAGTAAGTGAATGAAATCACATAAAACCAAATTAGAAGTCGATCCTTGGGTCCGTAATCTGGATCGCATGGACATCATGTGCAAGGGAATTGAGTTGGATGTCATACCACTCAAGTCGTATATCATTAAGTAGATCTCTGGGTTTGTAATACCAATCAGCATGTACCTGCTTCATCCAATACCAGAAATTTATCTGGGAAATCTATATCACCATAGGGGTAATACTCATCCTACAGATGGGTTCACCTGTACTCACCTTCAATCACTGAAAATAGATATTTTATACAAACTGTCAATCTTGTAAAGGAGGATACTCTGTACCTACGATATTCATGTAAAGAAATATTTCTTGGAGTACATCTAGACATCCTATAAATGGTCACTAAGTCATATTCTATACTACCCAATACATGTAAATCAAATCCAATGATTGATCCCTAGGTCTCAGTCTATAGGCATTCATGACATTTAGAACTCGGATAGTCTCTAAGGGTCTTACACTTAGGCAATCTATAAAGAGGGAACTCACCAATGAGATTCCATGCAACACTCCTCGAGTCTCGTAACTAATTAGGGAAATAATAATCATCCCAACCATATTTTAAGGAAATTTTAATAACCCCCAGCACTCAAGGGATCATAATCATCCATGAGTCTTGGGTCGTCATGCCCACATAAAGAAAACTCACAGGTGATATGCCATGCAACACCCCTTGAGTATCATAAATGGTCAGGGAGAGAGGAATAATCTTGATCATAGGTTAAGTAGATTGTAATCATACCCACATATTAGGAGATCATAATCATCCATGACTCTTTGGTCTCTATTCTCGTATAAAGATAACTCACCAGTGAGATTCCATGAAACACCCCTCGAGTCTCATAACTAATCAGGGAGAGAAGAATCGTCCTGATCATAAGACGAGGAGATTATAATCATCCCCACCACTTGGGAGAGTGTAGTCATCCATGAGTCTTGGGTCTCCATGCTAATATATCATTAGGGATTCCATTCCCATATTGAGGATATCATAATAATCCTCACAACTTATCATATAGACTATGAGTCTGTCCAAGGTATTTATACAACAGGGAATCCAAGTATCACTCAAGGAATACAAGTCATCAGGATCCAAGGAGCTAGAAATTTATAAGGTATTATATAAACATCAATTAAGTCTCAATAGAAGGATTCTAGGAAACACCTTCAGACATCCCAAAAAGAATCAAAAACAAAATGGCTCAGATGACAGATCCCAGGAAAGCATGTATGGACATCAAAACAAGCATGTCGGATCCCAGAAAGAATGTCTGAGCATCCCAAAAGAAATAAAGAGGCCTCATGTTAGGCTCAACAACCACCAACTAAGAAAAACCTATGGATAACATTGTTGCATCAGTAATAAACATGTGAAAGCATAAAAAAAGAGAGAGGGTGGCCCAAACACCCAACCCAATACTACTTCCATATCTCCATGGGAATACAAGTTCGACATGGGTTCTAAGGTGACACTTGATATCATCTCTAACCAAACCTTACATACAAGTTTAGGGTCAGTCAAATAAAGGGAACCCACTGGGTCCCTCAAGTAAACCACTAAAGATACATCCTACTTGGGATCCTCAAGGTAAACACATAAGCAAGGAATCCTACTTGGGATCCTTATCTAAAAAGAAAATGAGGAGTCCAACATGGGATCCTCGAATGGAAAACAAGATAGAGGCATCCTACTCAGGATCGTAGGAATGGTACATAGGTAAAGGAATCCTACAAGGGACTCCCTAGAACTACTCACATACAAAGTCATCCGTCAAGGGATCCTTGGTAATTGATAAAAATATAAAGTCATCCTATATGGTATCCTCTAAATGGTAAGTCAACAGAGACATCCTACTTAGGATTCTCTAGATCAAAACATAAGTAGAGGAATCCCAATGGGGATCCTCAATAACTACTGGTATCATGCCCTCTTAAGCTAGAAGGGCACATCACACAAGGAAGGCATCCTCAAAATCATAGGTCATGAGATAGAGCTCATGGATAATATCAAAATAGGTATCACTCTTAGAAGACACTTCATTCAATTACCGAAAGGAAGAACTTCTTTATTTAGGTAAAATCTCTAAAACATCAATTATGATTCCTCAAGTCGCTCCATGAGTTTCACCATCATAATCTACGTGGAAAACAACTCATAATGGACTACTCCTATGTCCAAATCAGACTTCAGGTCATAAAATAGGAAAATACTGTCAAAGTGTACCAATGGAGGAGTACATGGTGTGTAAAGACCACACATGGTGTGTACCCTCTCAGCCCTACTTGGGTGTGTAATCCAACCGTCCTGGGCATGTAAATACCCCAGGTACATGGCGTGTAAGGAGGGAACCCAATGTGTAGCCCAAACAGGTTAACTGACTATGTCCCTCAACTACTCTGGCCATATACATGGTCAGGCTGTGTACTACTACACAGTGTGCTACCCACACAGGGTATGGACATGAACTCTACACGGCCATGTACCCCTACATTATTAGCCAAGTCAGGTACTGGGATAAACGGACGAGTACTTGTGCACGGTGTGTATGACCCCAAACATGGTGTATACTCCCAAAAAATGCATCTTACCCAAATGGGAAGAACACACGACATGTCACCCTGAACCACACATTGTGTAGCCTAGTTTTACCAAACAAAAAATATTCAAAACACATACAACCCCTGTTTTCACCCCCAAATCAACAGATCTAGTCACTAGGGGCCATAATCAAGAATAATACGGGATTAAAAAACTAAAAATGATGAATATAAATGGGTTTTGTGGTAATTTTAAAAATGGCCTACCTTTAGGTGGAAACCGCTGATGTTTTGCTCTAATCTGCAGTCCACGGCTACCACATGGTGATCCAATGTGTCGAGAGCTTAATGATGGTAGCTCATTCCTCCTCCCTTCCTCCCTCTTTCTACCTCTACCTATTTTATCACTTAGGTCACGTGAATGGGGAATCTATAGGGCATGCATAAGAATAAAGAGAGAATGAAGGAGAAGAAAGAAAAGAAAAATAAGAAAAGAAAAATAAAAGAAAAGGGGGGGCCCGGCTAGCCCCAACACCCAACTCGACTTTATGCCTCACCTAAGAAATATTCCAAGTTGAGGACTCAATAGTGGATATTGAATCTCAATTTGATGCTCCATTCAAAAGATATGGCCAAACGAACCTGAACTAATAAATTAATATTTAATTAATTAAATATTAAATATTCATCATTCTAGAAAAATTTGAATGGCTAGGATTTCCACCAAACTCTTGTCCTATGGTAAAAACCCTATTCTCGGACCAATAGAATGGAAAAAAAATTTATCTGAGATTATATTCTAAGATAAAAATGTCCATTTTACCCCTTATGAGAATCTTAATGAAAAAAATTCAAATTTCTACTCAAATTTCAGCCAGAAAAAACATGGGTCCTTATAGGATCCTTTTTGTCTCCAATTTCCACCCAAGGTTTAGCTTTAACTTATGCAATATTCTTCCTGAATAGAGGAGGTGGATGTGTGATCTCTCAGTGATCATTGAGAGCACCATATATTCACAACCATAGGTATAAGTGGATTTTCACACATATGATGGAGTTTGATCATTAAGTAAATTTGAAACTAATAATAAGACAATGAAGGTTCAACTTGAGTGATTCTCTTAAGAATATATCCTTTTTTTAACTTCATTATGTTTACATTAATTGTGTTTACATTGAATTTTTATGTGTAATTTTAGTACTGCACTTTAAATTCTCAAAATTCCATTTCTTTTCATTTTATTTCCAATGTATAAAAAATATTTAAAAAGTTGAATTAGAAGTAGTGAGTGATTGATCATAAAATATCCCCAAGAGAATGACCTAGGTCATCCCCTATGTTTTACTTAGTTATAAATATTTTTGAGAGCATGTATGAAAATGATTCATCAAATTATCATTGTTTTTGGGGAGCTAAGTGATCTTCACTCCCTATTTTTATTCACATTTTTGTAAATAATTTATGTTTTTCATTAAAAAAATAATTTTAAAAAATTTAAAAAACAATTGTTCATGATGTCTTTAAATTCAAATTATTCAGCATGGGATGATGAATATCAAGTGAAAGAAGAATTTTAAAAAGATATTAAAGCTTGATTTAAAAGGATTAGTGATTCAATGAAAATTTTGGATAGCCAAATATAATGAATAACTAAATATGTACATGCAAGGTAGGAGCAATAGATGGAGTCGGAACCTAAACCAAAATTAATAGTTTAATAGATTTCACTAATCATTTTTTTGTTAATGAACATGAGGATGGTTATAATGATCTAATAAAAGAATTAATTACATCATACTTACCTCATCCATTACTTGAGGAAGTCCCTAATGAACAAATTCAAGTTGAAATACCACTACGGGAAAAATGGGTATTTGCGACGGGAATAAATCCCGTCGCAAATAGTCCCGTTAAAAACTTATTTGCGACGGGGGTAGTTACCCGTTGCAAATAAATAGGCTTTTGCGACGGGATTGCTTTCCCCGTCGCAAATAGTTTTCCCGCGATGCGCGCCAAATCGCGGGAAAACTATTAGCGACGGGAAAATCTTCCCGTCGCAAATAACCGGCGGCGGTAAAAGGTATTTGCGACGGGAATATTTTCCCGTCGCAAATAACCGGCGGCGGTAATAGGTATTTGCGACGGGAAAATATTCCCGTCGCAAATAGTATGTTATTTGCGACCGGTCCCGTCGCAAATAACTATTTACCCGTTGACCGTAATAAATGCGGGCTAAGGTATTTGCGACGGTACCCGTCGCAAATAGGCCCGTCGCAACTAATCTAACCTATAAATACCCCCATCCGTTTTTTTTCAAATCATTCACATTCTCTATCTTCTCCTGCTCTCAAACTTGTGTTTCTAAAGTTGAGTTTTTCTTCAGTTTAATTTTTTTTCGGAGCTGATGTTAAAGTTTTGAAGAACGATCAGAGCAGATCAATTTTCAAGGTATTTATGTTCATTTTAATTTAATATTTATTTTTAATTTTTTATTAGTTTCAATTATTCTTAATTAGTTGTAATTTAATTATGTTTATATTGTTTTCTTAATAAATTTAAATTATTAGTATTGTTCATAGTTAATGGTAATTAGGAATAATTAGTAATAATTTTGAATAATTAAGAATAAATATTAATAATTAGTAATAAATACCAATAATTAGGAATAACAACATTATTACATTATTAGTATATTTTATTATTAATATTAAAATAGTATAATTTTTTATATATATACAATTCTCTTTTCATCTGTGTGTTTACTGTCTTCACATGTATTATTTGTATGTGGAGAAAGAAAACGCACAGATGAAAGGAGAATTGTATATAAATCAGAAAATTATATTATTTTGATATTAATAATAAAATATACTAATAATGTTATTATTTGTAATTATTGGTAATTCTTCCTAATTATTGGTAATTATTCATTTAATTACTAATAATTAGGAACAATTATCAATAATTATCAATAATTAAGAATATTTAGTAATAATTAGTAATAATTACCAATAATTAGTAATAATTAGTAATAATTATCAATAATTAGTAATAATTAGTAATAATTACCAATAAGTAGTAATAATTAGTAATAATTACCAATAAGTAGTAATAATTACCAATAAGTAGTAATAATTATGTATAATTTGGAATAATTACCAATAATTAACAATAATTAGTAATAATTAGTAATAATTACCAATAATTACCAATAATTAGTAATAATTAGTAATAATTACCAATAATTGCCAATAATTACCAATAATTAGGAATAATTAGGAATAATTAGGAATAATTAGGAATAATTAGGAATAATTAGGAATAATTAGGAATAATTAGGAATAATTAGGAATAATTAGGAATAATTAGGAATAATTAGGAATAATTAGGAATAATTATTAATAATTAGTAATAATTAGTAATAATTAGGAATAATTAGGAATAATTAGGAACAATTATCAATAATTATCAATAATTAGGAATAATTAGGAATAATTAGGAATAATTATCAATAATTATCAATAATTAGTAATAATTAGTAATAATTAGGAATAATTAGGAACAATTATCAATAATTATCAATAATTAAGAATAATTAGTAATAATTAGGAACAATTATCAATAATTATCAATAATTAAGAATAATTTGTAATAATTACCAATAATTAGTAATAATTAGTAATAATTACGAATAATTGCCAATAATTACCAATAATTACCAATAATTAGGAATAATTAGGAATAATTAGGAATAATTAGGAATAATTAGGAATAATTAGTAATAATTAGGAATAATTAGGAATAATTAGTAATAATTAGTAATAATTCGTAATAATTAGTAATAATTAGGAATAATTAGGAATAATTATTTGTAATTATTTATAATTATTTATAATTATTTATAATTATTTATAATTATTTATAATTACCAATAATTACCAATAATTACCAATAATTACCAATAATTACCCATAATTACCAATAATTACCAATAATTACCAATAATTACCAATAATTACCAATAATTACCAATAATTACCAATAATTAGCAATAATTAGCAATAATTACCAATAATTACCAATAATTACCAATAATTACCAATAATTTGCAATAATTAGTAATAATTAGTAATAAATACCTAAAATTAGGAAAAATTAGAAAAAATTAAGAAAAATTAGGAAAAATTAGGAAAAATTCTCAATAATTAGTAATAATTACCAATAATTAGTAATACTTACCTATAATTAGTATTAATTACCAATAATTAGTATTAATTACCAATAATTAGTAATAATTAGGAATAATTAACAATAATTAGTAATAATTACCAATAATTAACAATAATTAGTAATAATTAACAATAATTATTAATAATTACCAATAATTACCAATATTTAGTAATAATTAACAATAATTGCCAATAATTACCAATAATTTCCAATAATTACCAATAATTGCCAATAATTACCAATAATTAGTAATAATTATGAATAATTAGTAATAATTACGAATAATTAGTAATAATTACGAGTAATTAGTAATAATTACGAATAATTAGTAATAATTACGAATAATTAGTAATAATTACCAATAATTAGTAATAATTACCTATAATTAGTATTAATTACCAATAATTAGAATTAATTACCAATAATTAGTAATAATTAGGAATAATTAACAATAATTAGTAATAATTACCAATAATTAACAATAATTAGTAATAATTAACAATAATTATTAATAATTACCAATAATTACCAATATTTAGTAATAATTAACAATAATTGCCAATAATTACCAATAATTGCCTTTAATTACCAATAATTGCCAATAATTACCAATAATTGCCAATAATTACCAATAATTAGTAATAATTATGAATAATTAGTAATAATTACGAATAATTAGTAATAATTACGAATAATTAGTAATAATTACGAATAATTAGTAATAATTACGAATAATTAGTAATAATTACCAATAATTAGTAATAATTACCAATAATTAGTAATAATTACTAATAATTATCAATAATTTCTAATAATTATCAATAATTACTAATAATAATCAATAATTAATAATAATTAGTAATAATTAGTAATAATTAGCAATAATTAGTAATAATTAGAAATAATTACTAATAATTAGTAATAATTAGTAATAATTAGTAATAATTAGTAATAATTAGGAATAATTAGTAATAATTAGTAATAATTAACAATAATTAGTAATAATTAGTAATAATTAGGAATAATTAGTATTAATTAGGAATAATTAGTAATAATTACCAATAATTAGTAATAATTATTATTAATTACCAATAATTAGTATTAATTACCAATAATTAGTATTAATTACCAATAATTAGTATTAATTACCAATAATTAGTATTAATTACCAATAATTAGTATTAATTACCAATAATTAGTATTAATTACCAATAATTACCAATAATTACCAATAATCACCAATAATTACCAATAATTACCAATATTTTCCAATATTTTCCAATAATTACCAAAAATTACCAATATTTTCCAATAATTACCAATAATTACCAATATTTTCCAATAATTACCAATATTTTCCAATAATTACCAATATTTACCAATAATTAGGAATAATTACCAATAATTTGGAATAACTACCAATAATTTGGAATAATTACCAATAATTTGGAATAATTACCAATAATTTGGAATAATTACCAATAATTTGGAATAATTACCAATAATTTGAAATAATTACCAATAATTAGGAATAATTACCTTATTACATTATTTGTATATTTTATTATTAATATTAAAATAATATAACTTTCTATATTATATACAATTCTCTTTTCTTCTGTTTTTTTTCTTCCTCCACATGTAATATTGGCATTCTTTTTCAAAATTATCAACCTACTCGCCAATGGAGAGGTGAAAGTGAATGCCAATATTACATGTGGAGACAGAATGTGAAACACACAGATGAAAGGAGAATTGTATATAATATAGAAAATTATATTATTTTAATATTAATAATAAAATATACTAATAATTTAATGATGTTATTATTATATAATTAATATTTATGAAAAAAATTATATTAGTATTATTAAAAAAAATAAAAAATCAATATAATATTAAAATTATCAATATTTGTAACAGGTTTTGCTTTATTCTCAATATATTCAATCCTTGCTTGTGTTTTTTCTAACAAATTATTCAAAACCAGTAATGCTTTTATATTTTATAGAAAAATATGGAACAACGAGGTCGTCAACAGTCATTATTAGATGACCGCATATGGATAAATCAACGTAGAAATCCAAATGGTTCTGGTTTAAATCCAGTATATATAGAGGGTTTGGAGATTTTTTTATCATTTGCGGCATCAAATCCAGAATTTGTTTCATAAGGAAAGATAAAATGCCCTTGTAGAAAATGTGCATTGAGAACATTTGACACGTTTGACAAAGTGGGGGAACATCTCTTGCGTTTTGGTTTTCAAGCAGATTATGTTTTTTGGTATCAACACGGTGAACGCAGTTCCAGAGCAGGTGATACCAACTTGATATCGGATCCATCCCAGTTTCAAGATTTAGTACATGATGTTGCAAGTTCATCTGTTCAATATACAGAAACTCCGGCTGATATAGCTTCAAATCCTGAGTTGGGACCGTCTGAATTTTATGAGTTGTTGAAGTCTGCTGAAGATGCATTATATCCTGGCTGTAAGATGAGAAAATTAGAAGTAGTTGCAAAATTTATGGCTATCAAATCAGATAACGGAATGTCAAACACCTATTTTGACCAGATATTTTCTTTACTGAAAACACTGTTACCCGAAAGAAATGTTTTACCTGCAAATTACTATGAAAGTAAGAGGTTGTTTCAAAATTTGGGACTTACTTGTCAGAAGATTCATGCATGTTCAAATGAATGCATTTTATATTCTGGGGAAAATGAGTCGTTGGATAGTTGTCCCACATGTGGGCAACTGAGATATATAGAAGGACAACACGGGAAGTCTGGTTTGATTCCTGTAAAACAGTTGATATATTTTCCGCTTACATCCAGACTTCAGCGTTTATTCATGTCTAAGAATACAGCGACAATGATGTCATGGCATAAAGATAATATTTCAACCGATAAAAGCTTGAATCATCCAGCCGATGGTGATTCATGGAAACATTTTTATAGAGTGCATCCATCCTTTTCTTTAGAAGATAGAAATGTTCGAATGGGCCTTTCCACTGATGGTTTCTGTCAGTTTGGATCTTATGGTAGTCAATATTCATGTTGGCCTATTTTTTTAACTCCGTACAATTTACCTCCATGGATGTTGATGAAGGAGCCATATATCTTTTTGACTTTACTAATTCCAGGACATCCGAAGAAAAATATTGATGTTTATTTGAAGCCATTGATTGATGAATTAAATTTATTGTGGAGTACTGGTGTCAGTACATATGATGTTGCAACGAAACAGAATTTCATACTGAGAGCAGCATTGATGTGGACAATAAGTGACTTCCCGGCTTATGGGATGTTATCTGGCTGGAGTACACATGGTCAGAAATCATGTCCTTACTATATGGGAGAGAACAAAGCATTTATGCTCATTCATGGAAAGAAACCTTGTTATTTTGACTGTCATCGCAGATTTCTTCCAGCTGATCATCCTTTTCGCAGAAACAGATCTCATTTCAGAAAAGGAACAGCTGAAAGGGATGGACCTCAAAAAATGCTATCAAGTTCGGAGTTAAAATCGGTTGTATTTTCATTACCTCCCATCACTTTTAGTCCCACAATAAACCAACAGAAAATTTCTGGTTTTGGGAAATAACACAATTGGATTAAACGTAGCATATTTTGGGATTTTCCATATTGGTCTGATTTGTTGGTCCGACACATGTTATATGTCATGCATATTGAGAAGAACTGTTTTGATAATTTGTTTCATACAGTTTTGGATACGCCAGGAAAGAGCAAAGACAATGTAAATGCACGTTTAGATCTTGCCCAAATTTGTAGGCGTCCAGAATTGGAACTATTTGAGAATGTCAGAACAGAAAGGTTACTGAAACCAAAAGCAGCTTATACACTGTCTAAAGAAAACCGTTTATTATTTTGTCAGTGGATTGCAGATTTGAGACTTCTAGATGGTTGTGCTTCCAATTTGGGTAGATGTGTAAAGAATGGTCATATTACTGGATTAAAAAGTCATGATTTTCATGTTATAATGGAGAGACTTCTACCCATTGGATTAAGAGGTCTGTTGAATTCTGTGATTTGGGATTCCATAACAGACATTTCTCATTTTTTTCGGGAAATTTGTGCGGCTACGGCAGATTATGATGCTCTAGGCAAACTTGAAAAAGATGTTGTTGTAATTATATGTAAACTGGAAAAAATATTTCCGTCGTCTTTCTTCGACTCAATGGAACATTTGATGTTACATTTTCCATATGAATCCAAATGTGGAGGTCCGGTACAGTTTCGATGGATGTACCCATTTGAAAGATGCATGCAAAAATTGAAAAGAAAAGTACGCAACAAAGCATCTATTGAAGGATCTATTGCAGAAGCTTATTTGCAAGAGGAAATATCTTTTTTCTGCTCCCATTATTTTGAATCTGAGTATCCTTCAAAACACAACCGAATGGGACGGAATGAGAGGAATATTGATGAAATCGACAGTCAATTATCTATTTTCAACCAGTCAGAGCTTGGTTTTGGTGGAGTTTCTGAACGCTGGCTTTCAGATGATGAACATCATAGAGCTCATACGTATGTTCTGCTCAACTGTGAAGAGATGACATCAGTTTTACTGTAAGTGTTTATATCACTTATTCTATCATTTATGTTACAGTAAATAACTTTGGTTTTTATAGGTTGTATGATAATCATATCAAGAAACAAATTCCACAAATTACAGCAGCTGCTCTCAAAGAACGTCGACTGAAAAATTTCTCTCAGTGGTTTCAAAAACTGGTAACATAAATTCTTTATCTTTTAGAAACTCATTCAATGTATAGTTTACTATATTGATAATTATTTCACAAATTTTCAGGTGTCTCGACATGCTGATAAAATTGACAAACGGCTGTGTGTATTGAGTAACCCACCTTCCAAACTTGTTAAAACTTATAATGCATATGTGGTGAATGGATTTCGATTCCACACACATGCATATGGGGAATCGAAAAAAACAATGAACAGTGGAGTTAGCTTGAGAGGATCTCATCATCGAGAAAATGAAGTTGACTTTTATGGCATACTTGATGAAATCATTGAACTCTGTTATCTTGGACAACATTACATAACCATGTTCAAATGTCGGTGGTTGGATACAGAGAGAGGCATGCGTGTTCATCCGACTCATGGAATCATCGATATTAAATGTAAAAGTGTTCTCGCAGTAAATGAACCATTCTTATTGGCTCAACAGGCATATCAAGTTTATTATGCAAAGTACTATGCAACATCAAGAGACTTGACTGATTGGTGGAGTGTAATAAAAATCAAAATTCGAGACAATCAGTTTAGTCAAAGTGAATGTGCTTTCACTGATGTGCAAATAATTGAAGTTTTTCAAGAGAGTACTCAAAATCAATCTTTTTTACAAAGAGACATGAGTATCGATGACGACACCCCACATTTAAGAGTCGGTGATGACGATGATGTTAATGATGTCACATATGAATTTGAAACGGTAAGAGATGAAGCAACTGTAACTCGAATGGATATCGATGATGTTGAGAAGGAATATGAAGATGACATTGACATATATGAAGATGATGATGAAGATGAACACTGATAGCATTTCATGGTACATATATACAATCATAATATGTATATATGTATATATAATAGTAATTATCAATTATTTTCTAACATTAACTTTTTCTGTTTCAGATGGACGATGCCACATTTCGTGCGTTGGTGGATGCTGACCTGACTTTTGATGCGGATGAGTTGCTGACAGATGACCCTCAGCCTGCAGGCGCTCCAGGGAGTACGCGGAGGGGGCGCGGTCTTGCACGATTGATGATTCCTGACCCCATCCCCGAGCGACGTCCACGTCTTGGGTTTGATCCACGCACACGGAGGTGTGATAACCTGTGTGATAACCTGTGGATTTGACTAAGATTTCATTAATCTATTCACATAATAAATGTTCATTATTTTTTCAGTTTTCCGCATATAGCAGTCGGACAGGGCAGCGCTATTTTGCGCAGCTATTTCTCTCAGCCGTGGACCACATGGGAGCATATTCCCATTGATGTGCAGCAGGCCATGTTCGGCCATTGGTTGGTACGTACGTAAATAAATAATTTTTATTTTGAAAATTATTTCATTTCTAACTTGATATTTTGATTTATTTGTAGGGTTTATGGTATCCGATTGAGGATACCATGCGTGACGCCATCCACGAGGCATGGGAGGTGGCCATGCGTGATCGCCTTCGTCAGTTTTTGCACAATTTAAGAAAAGCTGCGATGAAGAAAGCAGGAGTGTTAGATTTTGAGGAGTCATGTAGAGCACACCGACCAGAGTATATTTCATCCCATGTATGGGATGGATTATGTGCGCACTGGTTGAGTGGTGCCTTTCAGAGGAGATCATCAGTGGGGAGGCAGAATCGGGGGAGACAGGAGGTGACTCATCGAGCTAGGAGTCGTTCTTTCAGTACTCATAGACAGCATCTGGTACGTACATTATTTATAAATATTTTATATAACTATAAATATTAACAGTTTATTTTTTATTCTTATAGGCTGTCGAGCACCCCGATATTACAGAGTACGACGTATATCGGAGGATGTATAGTGATCCTGCTACTGGGGAGCTAAGAGGTGATCTACAGCATCACATCGTGGTCAGTATTATTTGTTTTCAAGTTTAAAAATTAACTGCATATAATATATTCACAATTTTAATTTTAAATTGCAACTATAGGAGTCATATGAGGCCGCAGCGGCACAGGCCCGGCCTGAGAGTCAGGCCGAGTCATCAGATCAGACCACTGCCCGTCAGTTTGATGAGGCGGCATGGATGCAGGCCACCCAGTATGCCTTCGAGAAGGGCCGGGTAGTTGGTATCGGCTCTCGACTGACTCCCGGAGATTATTATGGCAGTGCTGCGATGTCGGTGTCCAGCTCGAGAGGAGCTCGTGCATCTTCTTCTACAAAGTATGTGGATCAGTTGCGATCTCAGACTGCACAGATAGAGAGTCTCCGACAGGAGCAGGAGCAGATGCGTCAGCAGCATGAGGAGGAGCGTCGACGCCAGCAGCAGCTGTACGAGGAGCAGGCGAGTCGGTGGCAGCAGCAGCATCAGGAGCAGATGGAGTACATGCGCCGACTCACTCATGCTTTAGGGATGGAGTTTCCTCCACCACCATCTGTAGATCCCCCACCTCCCCCCCTCCCCCCCCCCCTTCAGATTAGAGTTTGTATTTCTGTTATAAAATTTGTGAAATCAATTTTTTTTTCTATTCGTAGTTTCTGTCTAATTATAAAATATTAATAATATTATATTTTTAAATAACAATATTAATATGAATAATAATATTATTTATATTTTATAATATTAAATTTTATATATATATTAAAATTTTATATATATATTAAAATTATATATATATATATTAAAATTTTATAATATTATAATTTAATTATTTTTTTTGTAATACTTGAATTATTTTAATATTTGAATGTAAAATAATTCTATTATTTTTATATTAATTTAAATAACTTATTAATATTTTTTTTATTTATGAATTATAATTGTAATATTATTATATTAATTAAATCATTTATTAATATTCTATTATTTTTTATTTTTGAATTATAATTCTACTATTATTATAGTAATTAAAATAATTTATTATTTTCATTTGTAAATTATAATTCTATTATTATATTAATTAAAATAATTTATTAATAATTTTTTTTATAGTATTTGCGACGGGATACTATGCCCGTCGCAAATACTAGTATTATTAATAGTTTTTTATTTTTTTTTTAAATATTATTTGCGACGGGTCCCGTCGCAAATACTAGTATTATTAATTTTTTTTTATTTTTTTAAAAAAATAGTTTTCGCGACGGAACAGTCGCAAAAGAGATTTGCGACGGGTCCCGTCGCCAAAACTATTTTAAAAGTTTTTTACAAAAATACAGAATACTATTTGCGACGGGGAGAATGTCCGTCGCAAAAAAAGGCTTTAGCGACGGGCCCGTCGCAAATAAGTGTAGTTGTGACGGCGTTTTCAGCAACGAGCTATTTGCGACGGGATCCCGTCGCAAATAGCCCGTCGCAAATACCTGTTTTTCTAGTAGTGTACTTATGAGAGATCAACTTTTTTTGAAAGAATCCTGGAATCGCTTTGTTAAAGATAACCTAAAACTTTAGCTTCCTATAATTGATATTGAAAAATCATCACCCTTTGACCAATCTCTTGCTATGGAATATAAAAATGAAGATGAACATGTTGAGAGAGAGTTGCCAATGGTCCTTCTAGAAGAGATCAAATTCCAAGAAGACAAACTTTAAAGGGAATGTTTCTTTATTAATCCATAATGTTTTAATCATATTCAAGATGAATTGTTTTTTAACATCTTTTTTCTGAAATTTATGATATAGAAAAAATGATGCAGGACTTGTGTAATGATTTGGGTTTTGAACTGCATGAAAATGTGAAGGTTTTTGAACTTTTTTGTTTAATTGAAAACTGTTTTTAAAACCGAGCTTTGGAATAGAATTATGAGAGTTAGATCACTTCAAGGTTATGTTTTTGGACTTGGGTAAAGGCTTGTTGAGTTTCTCAAGTGTTTTGGAGAGTTTTGGAAGTGATTAACCTGAATCATCAAAGTTTCTAATGACCTTCACTGGGTATATGGTTTTTCTGAAACTGTGTATCCCACAATAGGAAACGGTTTGGATTAATGTAGGAGGGGAGAGGTTGGTTCACAGTCTTCACATGGGTTACCAAACCATGCACTTATCCCACACATTTAGTGGCATTGGGAATTAGCTACAGATTTTTCATCACACAGTTGGTGAACGGTTTCCAAACTATGTGGCCAACCCATGTGGGGTGCCCTAGGTTCCCAGTAAAGGGGTGCATGATTTTCTAAACCGTGCAGCCCAAACTATGTTTGATATTCTATTTTAAAATGTGAATTTTTTAAAATTAACATAAAATAAAATAAAATAAAAACATTAAACCAAATATACCCAATCCCTCCCCATCTATTCCACAAGACACACACCCCCTCCCTTCTCCCAAGCCGCACACGAGCTCCCCTCTCTAAGTCTCTTCCATTCATCGATTCAATCCAGATCGATTAAAGTTTTCTATTTGATCCTTTATTATAAGTTCCCTCCTCACTTATCCTCCCTATTTCAGGATCATTTTTAGCCTCCCCATTGACCTACATGGTTTGGATAAATCCCTTGGATTTAGGTTTGACCAATTTTTGTATGTATTCCTTTGATAGGGTGTGCTAATGGCCTCCCGGGTCATGTTCATGTGTATTCCAACAACTTTTGTCGAAGGTGAAGCAGTTAGGGTTGATTTGGTATGTTGTTACCATCTAAGGTAAGGATTTATACCTACATTTTGGTTTCTCTCTTATTATATTTCATACTTTTTTTGTTCTAAGGTTTTTAGTAATTATTTTGTAGTGCGTTGGACAGTTCTGTGTGGTTTTGAGTCACTGGGTCTAAGGTGACTTGCCTGCACACGCCTAGTTAAGTATATATATATATATATATAGGTTCCCCTATTATGTGTATATTCATCCATGGTAGTGAATATATATGTATGGGGCTAGGTGTGCCTATTTATATATATGAAAATTCATACGTAGGTGAGTGGAGGAGAGTATATGCATATAAGAATATATGTACGGATCCCCTTGAACATGTTCATGTCCATGCAGATGTGTTCATAGGGGCTAGGTGACCTTATATATATATTAAGGTTCATAAGCTCAAAGGGGGTAGCAGCGACTTCTAGTTAGAAAGTGTCAAGATTTGAAGTGTTCTCCTTGGTTCCACCCTAAGGTAGGATCCCATTTCCTTGCCCCTTTAATTTTAGAAATGCATTAATTAATTACTTATTTAACCATTCATAGTTTTTAATTAATACAGTATGGTATTCAATTTAAAATCTTCTTTTGATAATGTTAGTGAAATTATTAAAAGTGATAAATGATTTGTTTGATAGAAAATTCATGTTTTTGTAATAAACCCCCTCCGACGGAGGTGCACTTCCTTCAAGATAAACATGTAGTGATAGGATTTTATATTTTTCTACCTTATTTCCTTACTTCTTTCTTCAGGCTTGAGTTATAATTGATAAATGACATGTTTATGTTCTTAGACCTTTTGTTACATTTTCCCAAGTGGAAATATTCTTTGTTTCCATAACACCTCTCCTCTACACTTGAGCCCTTGAAATGTAGTTTCCATGTCTTAAGGAGTTAAATGTATTGTTTAAGGTAAATGATCAGTATAGGATGGATTATTTAGGGTAGAATCATCCTATATATATACACATATAAATTGAACATGGTAATTTTCGTTGACCATGAGCTTAAATAATTGTTTTTACAAATTTAGTATAAATTGTGAAAATAAAATTAAATGGAATAACCCCAAGGTATAGGTAATACCATGCCCTTTGTTGTGATTTATAAAATGTTTGAAATGAGTTGCAATGTTTTAAATGAAATTGGGCTTTTCCTAGTTTGGCATGTAAGAGGTTTTTTCCATATGTATTAAATTATGAACGTGGGTATGACTATTGAAATTCATAAAATGATTGGCATTATGCATTGTATTATGAATGATATGGATGGGAAGAATTTTTACAGCATTATAGTATTATAAATTATTGTGGATGAGATTCATTATTACCTCATGCTAGTATTATGAATGATTATAGATGGGAGGCATTCTTACCCCATGCCAGTATTATAAATGATTATGGATTGGAGGAATTCATACCCCATTCCAGTATTATGAATGAATATGGATGAGGAACATTCTTACCCCATGCCAGTATAATGAATGATTTTGGATGGGAGGCATTCTTACCCCATTCTAGTTATATAAGTATTAATGGGGGGAGGCATTCTTACCATATGAAAACTATATAAATGATTATGGATGAGATGATTTCTTACCCCATGACTACTATGATATGTATATATATATATATAGTGGAATGATCAAACTCTTATCCCTACAACAAGCTGGAGCAATTATTGTCGTCGGGTATCCCTTGGGATACTGGATGGGTTGTTACTTATTTATTCAATTCTATTATTACTTCTCTATACTTGTACACTATTTAATTATTATTCACTATCTGGATTGGGCTAGACACTGTGGGTGTCAGTCTACTAAGATTTATATCACACACCCTGCTTGAGTACCCTTGGTACCCAAGTAGACCTTATATTTGTAGGAACTAGGTTGTTTTTTGTATGTTTGTACCTGGGAGTTAGGATCAAAGGATCGAGATAGAGCTCAGGATACTTGTGGAGATAATTGTTGGGATTTTTAGTTATTTTATTTTCTTGAGTCTAGTATTTTTGTTTTTATGAAAATCATGTTATATTTTTTACTATTTTATCTTGAGTATCATCATTGTACTCTCATGAATTGTAAAATTGGAATTGGCCACCTTTTATTAAATTATTATTATCTATATTCCACTTCTCTATCTTTTATTTCTTTACTACTTCCACTGTTATATATTGTTTACTATCTAATAATACAATTGTGGAACTCTGATAAGAGGGTATAGTCTCCCCATTATCACCTATTGAGACCCTCGTTGCTAGTCATCATCCTCTGGCGTACGGGGAGACATGCTTAGGGCTATGTGACCCATCGGTCTAGCTATCAGTTCGATGGTAATTCGGGTCAGGATGTTACAAAGTGTCATCAAAAGTTAAATTTTTTTCCTTTGTATTATTGTTTTGGGTTGGTATAAAGGATGTTATGAATGCTCCAACACTTGGTTAATAGTTGTGCTTCGGACTAATCTCCCCATGTACAGGAAATGACCAAGTAGCCAGGGCTGGGAATTTTGTTCATGCTATTTGGTATTACAATTGATATGATTTCACCTAGAGTGATTGTTGTACTTTCTAGTGCTTATGATTTATGGACTTTATGGAATTCTACCCTTATCTGATATGTCAAGGAATTTTCATTCCATGCATCCTATTAGAAACCTATAAAATTAACATATCGTTCTTGTTCTATGAAATGTAGTTTCATTTGTACAATTCATATTATATAATATGCCATGACTTACATTCTTTATCCTTATTTTTTGATATGTCTTGCTTTTGTGTTAGTTGTTTGTAGTTAAATGCCAGTTCTTTTTTGGTTTTGATAAATAAATTGTTGCATGGGATAAATTTATGGGTTGTGATTAAATAGGAACCATATTTCAATTGTAAGTCATATGGGTTCCTTAAAAAGGGAAAAGGTAACAAGTATATTCAAATCATTTTTAGAATGAAATATACATACATATTAAGGTTGTTGTTAAAATGTAGAGGTTGTTAAGTTCAAAAGTTAAAGTAAAATTTATTTTCATTAAATGGGATCCAAATTCCAAACTATAAAGTGTATTGGTTCTTATTAGGTTAGTAGGTGTCCACCCATATGACTAAACTATTGTAATTGAGCATGTTAAAATATAAAATGGGATTGGTTTCAATTAATGGGAGCCGATTTTTAATCCATGGAGTGTATGGGAGCTTCATGTTCTGGGAAATAGAAACCCATGTAGTTGAACTTTTTATATGTCACTATGTTATTTTTAAAATGCTTATAAATGTAAGAGATGTTAAATTTTAATCTAAAATTAATTGGTTAATGCATCAATGAAACTATACCCAAGTAGTTCATTTGGGAAATGTTTGTATGAGATTACCTGATATGGGTGTTTGAAATTTATAAAATTAAGTAACTGTTATTGGGTTACTTTTTGAAGAATCTAATATGGTTAAAATGATACCTATATAGTTTTCATTATTTTTAAATAAGGAATTTAAATGCTAAATTTCATATTTGTTATGGGATTTCAAAAAAGGATTAATGATTAAAAAGGGAGTTTTATGAAACATTCATATTTTTCTTTAATCTATGGGTTGAAAAATCAGGTTCCTGGTGCTTTTGTTTTCAAATGGGTACTTGATGTCTATTCTAAATCTTTAAAATCTTAAATTTTAAATTTTAATAAATGTGAAGGGATTGGAAATGAAAACTTTAGTGGTTTCCTCTATTTAAACCCTCGAGTACGGGTAGTTTAAGTTCTCCTTGAGTTGCCTTGGAACGGAACCATAGGTTTTTTCCAAAGTCTTTATCCTATTTAGAAATGACTTAAATGTTAGGAACTAAAGCCTGTGACTTTTTTTAGGTGTGACCAAATGCTTGGGTCGATTCTTGTTATTTATAAGGGGATAGTTCTGGTAGGTTTCACCCTTATAGTTTAAATGAATTTCTAGTGCTATGACTTTTCTGATGGTTGGTGTCATTTGGGTTTCATTGTCGCTAGTTGGATTTTTTTTAATTACACCCTTTTTTGGATGGGTGGTCATGGTATATTTGTCCTTCATATGAGTGTGAGCATTGAGTAATGCTCAGTTTTAGTAGGTTATACATTCCTCGTGCATGGTTGGTTGCTTCGAAGGTATTTTAACCCCCTTATTCTTCTAAGTGATGGATGAATGGTTGGTCTCATCTAGGTTAATGGTCAGTTTTTCTTAATACCTTTGAAGCTTGTGATTCTTAAAGCATGTTAGTTCTTTCTTGAAATCATGACATTGTTTTGGTTTGTGGTGTTTGAAACTCTTGTGAAGCACCATCGGTCTTGGATATACTTCGGTGGTAAAGATTGAACGATCAAGGAATTTCCTCGAGTGAGAAAGGAATGTCTTCAGTTAATGATGATGTGTTGGAAGGTAAAGTCAAGTTTCTTTTTTTAAGGACTGTTCTCCTTTCCAGTGTTTGTGTATGATTTACTAAAAACTGTTCAATCCTCTTAGTGTACTCTGCTTAGCGACAAGAATGTCCCCTATCTTGATGTTGTCCTAGATAAACTAAGAGAGAATTGGTATTACGCCACACTAAAGATTTAAAAGATGATGATCTAGTCGGGTGGTTCTCTTTTGGTGTTGCAAGATGAATGCATGAGTTCATTTATGTTCTCAAGATGTCATTGGGGTTGGCTAAGAGATTCAGTGAACATTCTCATGGTAAATTCTAAGTTACTTGGAGGAAGGATTCGAAGTTCAGTTATAAAACATAATCCATATAATTTTCTCATCTTCCTGAATATTCAATTAAGTGGATTGACTATTTTCCTATATTTTTAATGGTTACGGTTGGTGAAAACCCATAATATGGCATGACATCTAGTGGAGATGAGTGAGTTTTGTGTCATTCGGTGATTTTTATTAACATTCGGATGGAATTTCTATTTGAGTTCAATAGGTAATCGACCATTTGTTTCATTTCAAAAATCACACCAGGAGCATCATTGTAACTCTTAGGGGAGTTCTTATAAGGCATTTCGGATGATGGTTGAGTCCTAGTTTGGATTTAGTTGGTTAATGTTAAAGCCTAAGGTGGGAAGTATCTTCGTCCAAATGCTTGATGAGACAAAAACATAATCATGTCTCTAGATAAATAGGCTTAAGTAATCTTTGTGTTTGTGTTTCAGTTGGAAAGTGATTGTTGGATCGGGTGTTCATGGATAAAGTGCCTTGTGATTAAATGAACACTCAGAGGTGCATTGGGTGCTTGTAAATGCAACGCGTCCATTTTAATGAAACTTCATGGACCGTTTAGGTAGGATGAAGTGTTGTTTTTTTAAGGCTTATCAGGGATGATAATTTCTAAGGTGGGAAGGTTGTAATGATTTGGGTTTTTAACCAGATAAAAATGCAAAGGTTTTTGAACTTTTCATTTAGCGGATGGAATATTTTTAAAATAGGGCTTTAGAATAGAATTATGAGAGTTGGATCACTTCAAGGTGATTTTTTTGGACTTGGGTAAATGCCTGTCGAGTGTCTTAGGCGTTTCAGTGAATTTTACGAACATCAAACCTGAAACATAAATGTTTCTAAGGACCTACATTGGGTGCATGGTTTTTCTAAAACCATGAAACCCATAGTAAGAAATTGTGCAGCTTAATGCAGGAGGTCATCGGTTGTTGCACGGGCAACGCAAGGGTTTCTAAACCATGTGCCTATCCCACACACTTAGTAAAATTGGGCAGTAGCAAAGAACTTTTCACCACACGGTTGGTGCATGGTTTTTAAACTCTACATCTAGCCTGTGCGGGGTGCCCCAGGTGCCCAGTAAAGGGGCACATGGTTAGAACACGATTTTCTAAACTGTGTGTGACACCCTATTTTAAAATTTGAATTATTTTAAATTAAATTAAAATATAATAACATAGAAAAATTAAACCTAATCTACCCAATTCCTCCCCTCCTATTCCACATTATGTGCACCCCATCCCTTCTCCTAGGCCACACGCAAGCTCCCCTCTCCAACTCTCTTCTGTCCATCGATTCTGTCTAGATCGCTTCAAGTTTTCTCTTTGATCCTTTAAGGTAAGATCCCTCCTCATATATCCTTCCTATTTACAGTTGATTTTTGAGTTCCCCGTCGCCCTACATGGTTCGGTCGAAACCCTAGGATTTGGGTTTGACTGATATTTGTGTTTCTTCCCTTGATAGGGTGTACAAATGGTCTCCCAGGTCATGTTCATGTATATTCCTACAACCTCCATTGAAGGTAAAGTGGTTTGGGGTGATTCAGTTCACCGCCGCTATCTGTGGTAAGGATTTATACTTGTTGTTTGGTTTTTCCCTTATTATATTTCATCCTTATGGTATTTTAAGGTTCCTAGTAATTATATTGTAGTGCCTTGGACTGTTTCATGTGGTTTCAAGTTGTCGGGTCTATAGAGACTTTCCTGCGTATGCATAGGTAAGTGTGTGGGGGGGGGATGTGTGTGTGTGTGTCTATGTAGGTTCCCCCGTTATGTGTATATTCATCCATAATGGTGAATATATATGTATGGGGCTAGTTATGCCTACTTATATATATATATGAAAATGCATACGTATTTGAGTGGTGGGGAGTATATGCATATAAGTATATATGTAAGGATCCCCTTTCACATGTTCATGGTCATGTAGATATATACATAGGGGCTAGGTGTCCTCATATATGTGTGTGAAGATGCATATACTCAAAGGGGGTAGTAGCAGCTTCTAGTTAGAAAGTGTCAAGAGTCGAAGTGCTTAGCTTGGTTCCACTTTGAGGTAGGATCTCATTTTCTTGCCTCTTTAATTTTAGTAATTCATTGATTAATTACCTATTTCGCCATTATTAGTTTTTAATTAATGCAGTGTGGTTTTCAATTTAAAATTTTACTTTGATAAATATTGTGATATTTTTAAAAGTGATAAATGAATTTTTTATGAAAAAGTCATGTTTTTGTAAAAAAAACCCTCCAATGAAGGTACGCTACCTTCAAGATAAAAATGTAGTGATGGGATTTTATTATTTTCTAACTTATTTATTTTATTATTTCTTTATTCTTGAGTTGTAATTGATAACTGACATGTTTAGGTTCTTGTCTCTTTTTGTTTCATTTTCCCAAGATGGCATATGCTTGGTTTCCATAACACCTCTCCTCTACACTTGAGCCCTTGAAATTTAGTTTCCATGTCTTAAATAGTTAAATTAATTGGTTTAGGTAAATGATTGGTATAGGATGGATTTTGCAGGATAGAAGTATCATATATATATATATATATATTGAATGTTGTACTTTTCATTGAACTTGAGATTCAATAATGGTTTTGGCCTATTTTGGTATAAACCATGAAAATGACATTAAATAGAATAACCCCACAGGATGGTAAGACCATTCCATTTATTATTCTTTATAAAATTTTTGAAATGAGTTGCAATTTTTTAAATGAAAATGGGCTTTTCCAAGTTTGGAACGTAAGAGGTTATGCCATATGTATTAAATTGTGAACATAGAAATAACTATTGAAATGTATAAGATGATTTTTGTTATGAATTGTATTATGAATGATTACGAATGGGATGCATTATTACCCCATGCCAGTATTATAAATGATTATGGATGGGAGGAATTCTTACCCCTTTCCAGTATTATGAATGAGTGTGCATGGGAGGAATTCTTACCCTAATCCAGTATTATAAATGATTATGGGTGGGAGGCATTGTTACCCCAGGCCAGTATTATGAATGATTATGGATGGGAGGAATTATTATCCTAGGCCAGTATTATGAATGATTATGGATGGGAGGCATTCTTACCCCATGCTAGTTATTTAAGTTTTTATGGATGGGAGGCATTATTACCCTATGACAACTATATAAATGATTATGGATGGGAGGCATTCTTACCCCATGCTTACTATGATATGTATATATATATATATATATATATATTGACATTATAAGACTCTTATCTTGGCAATGATCCAAATAAAGTACCGTTGTCGGGTATACCTTGGGGTCCAAGAAGGGTTGTTACTTATTTATTCAATTATGTTATTACTTATTTATACCTGCACATTGGTTATTATTAACTACCTTTATTGGTCTAGACACTTTGGGTGATTTCCTACAGATATTTATATCTCAAAACCTACTCAGGTATCCTGGTTACCCTATTAGACCTTATATTTGTAGGAACGAGGTTGTGTGTTGTATGCTTGTACCTAGGAGTTAAGAGGAAAGGACTGAGGAAGTTCACAAGATGCTCATGGAGATCAATGTTGGGATTTTTAGTTCTTTTCTATTCTTAAGTCCTATATTTTTGATGTTCTAAAAATCATGTTTTATTGTTTATTGTTTTAGCTTGAGTATCATCACTTTACATGCATGAAATATAAAATTGGAATTGGACACCTTTTATTAAATTGATATTATTTGTCTTCTGTTGCTCTATCTTTCATATATTTACTGCTTAAATTGTTATATTTTGTTTACTATATGATAATATTTTTGTGAAACTCTGATAAGAGGTTATAGTCTACCCAATATCAACTACTATGACCCCTACTGCTATTCGGTAGCCTCTGGTGTATGGGGAGATGTTCTTTAGGCAATGTGACCCACCAGTTTGGCTATCATTTGGATGGTAAGATGGGTCGAGACGTTACACCTTGTATGTTAAGGAAGATACCACCCATGTTTTTTGATCTATGAAGAAGATATGGATAAGGATGTGGTGTGACTATATCCTCTAAATCAAATTATATACCATATGGTGGAGGACACCACTAAATTCAATAGAGAGCACCCCTATTATCTTTTCCCTTCCACTCTAGACCTTAAATTTTATATTTCTTCTTTCTTTGGGGTCAGGAATTTTATTATATTCTTTGTGATTTTCAAATATCATATTCTACTCATGGAAACCAGTAAAATTCAGATGTGGTGGATCATCTCAAATAAACCACACCCACCTTTTGATTGGGGATAATCCACTGTAACTTCCTGGATAGGAGAAGTAAAAAACCTATCACCTACTTGGGGGTATAAACCAAGCATTATCCCTTTTTATTTATCTATTATATTTATTTTTATTATGTATTTTAATTTCCTTTTTGTATTTTTAAAGTGTTAGTACCTAGGATCTTAACTCAAAGGTGCCACTGAAAAATAAATCAGGTTGTTTATATCCTTTTACATATTTTATTTTCTACCTAATTGAAATTCAGTATGAAAATATTTATTGATCTAATTTTGAGATAAAAAGAGGGTAGTGAATGGAATAAGTGTGGGTATGGATGTTAATATGTTTTTAGGAATTTTATTTGTGCTTTAATTTTATTTTTCAAGTCCTTTTCTGAATATTTCATGTTTTCCTTTTTCATTTTTTGGTGTGTTTTTATGATTCTTGAGCAGAATTGAATACTTTGGAAAAATTAAAACAATCTTGGTATTTTTGGAACATTTATTTTATGGGTATTTGAGTATTTAAATAATTTTTTAATTTATTTTGTTTCTTGATTTTTGATCTTTTTGTTTGATGAAGTTTTATTGATTGTAAAACTCATGTGCACTAGTACTATCCATATTGAAAATATTTTCCAACTCGAGTGGTTTCTAAGCATTTATGAAATCTTCTTTCCATTTATATTTTTCTTGAGAGTCTTGAGACATGTTATGTAATCCATTAGTGTCTATATTTATCTTTTTTAAAGCTTTTATTGTTCATGAAATGTGTCAATAATGATTGAGGCGCTTCTTTGAAAGCACTTTTTGCATTCAACTCTTATTTTGGCATACATTTTCATATGAACTTTATTAATCCCCCAGTATAAATGAAATAACTTTTCAGGTAGACACATTACAAACCATTTATTTCTTTCCAACGTGATCTATAAGTTAAAGACATTATTATTTTTTAACTCAAGTGTGGGGGAGGGAGAAGATAACTTTTAATATGCTTTCCTGAAGAATTTGTTCGAGCTAAAATGAAAAAACGTTTTTACATATTTATTTATTATTTTGTGTAATAAATTTCATGATTTAAATATGTATGAGTGGACTAAAATATCCTTACAAATTTGGTTTGAGTGTTCACCAATATTTGAAAATCAAAAGCTGCCTCTCTTTTCCTCAAAAATATGATTCTGAAGAGAAATTAAAATCTAAATTCAAGCTGAAACAATGCTACAACTGAGGAAGATAGGGAATATATTTATTATTAATGTTAAAATTAAAAGTATATACATCATAAAGAGTTAAAAAGGTGTTTATTGGTTATTAATTTTCAAGCTTATTGAGGAACACACCATTCTTGAGAAAAAAACTATTTACGTGCATTTTCTTTACTTTAACCCTCCTCATTCTGCCTTAGATGTTTTTATATTTAAAAGCTTTCAAACCTTGGCCTCAAAACAATATATGAAAAATACCTCTTGATTTACACCTTTTTGCATCTATGAAGTGGATATACACGGATGATTTCAAGCCTATGGATATCACACATGTTCTTATGAATGAGAAAAACTCCACACACAAAAATCCTTGAGCGAAGAGTGAAATATTTTTTTAGGGAGGTAGGTATGACATGAATGTGAGTATTAACATGATATTTAATGTATTTTTATGATTTTTTAGGATTTAGGGGATTTTCATCCATATAGGTGATAAGATATTTTTCTAATATGACAATTGTTCTGTATTGTAATTTATGATTTGGGAAGTTTATTTTGTTCTTGGTATAAGATGATTGCCCAAGATTGAAATTAAGTGTGAAGAAATGGATGTAGAATATATTTTAAATAATTTTACTTTTAATTTTAATGTTTTATTCCCAATAAAGTGTTGTTTTATGGGAATTTTTCACATGTCTAGGTTTTTGTAGTATTTTGAGCTTAATTGATAAAACAACCTAATTTTGGATTTTAACTATTTTAATTTATTTATGTATTCTAAACATTAATTTTTCTAAAATGATACAAATTGAAAATTTGTTCTTTCTTAGGTTTATATAAAAAAATTTCTTAATTTTATTCTTAAAGGACCAAATCTAAATCCATCATTTGAGGTCCCAAAACTAGCACACAATTCAGGCCTCAAAAATTGTACATAGATCTTTCACTTTTTTATGTTGGGCCCATATCTCATAAATTTATATTTAAAAGGATATTAAATTGAACATTTATATATATATAATCTTAGGAAAAAATTTATTTAACTATTCCCACACCTGATTCAGCCTTATTCAAGGTCATTAATGAATGGGAAAGTGGATCATTAAAATATGAAGAGTCACCTATCCAGAATTAAATTCACAAAGTCAAATAGACATAACTCCTACATACAATAGAAAATAAATCTAAAATTCTTATGGTGGATGTGTATTAATTAACTGAACAACTTTAAAGAAGAAAATTTTTCCCAATTGAATAACTAAATGTGTTTAATATGCATAAATGTTCGGAGGATTATTTTTTGGAGCTAATTTTTTACCCCCTCTCTCTATAAAAGATTGTACCTTCTTATTTTAAAAGGGTTGAAAACATAAGGGTAGTCTTTGTTGGCCATTTTTTGTAGTTCAGTCTTGTATTTTATTTTATTTTAATTCTTTAATCACATTTCATGTTTTAATTTAAGTGTTCTTCTTTTTATCTTATTATTTCTCTCTTTTGTTTTCATCACCTATTTTCTTCTTCACTATGAACTCTTATGCTCATGATCGTAAGTAGTTAACCCAAGGAAGTTCCAAATGTATTAATCTAGTGATGAAACTAAGTTTTTTAACATTAATTCTTAATTTTTCTTATTTTATAATATTTAGGTCGTGGGGGGTCTTAGTGGGAAATGTGCCTTTGTGTCTCCACTTGCCACCTGAGGTTTATCTTTCACTTCTGCAACATTCTCCCTCAATCGAGGAGGTAGATGTGTGGTCTCTAGGAGATCATTGAGAGAACCATATATTCAAAACCATATGTAAAAGTGTTTTTTAATGATATTATGGAGTGTGATCATTAAGTAAATTTTAAACTAATAATAAGACAACAATGGCTCAATATGGGTGATTCTCTTGGAAATGTCTCCTTTCTTTATAACTTTATTATGTTTACATTCATTGTATTTTCATTGAATTTTCATGTTTAATTTTAGTAAATAATTTTCAATTCTAAAAATTCCATTTATTTTCCATTTATTTCATATATAGAAAAAATATACAAAAAAGTGAATTATAAGTAGTGAGTGACTGACTACAAAATCCCCTCAAGAGAATGACCTAGGTCATCCCCTCTGCTGCCCTTGGATATAAATATTTTTGAGAGTGTGTATGACAACACTTCATAAAATTAGTGTTTTTATAGATAAGTGGTCTTCACTCACTATCTTTATTAAATTTTTTAAATAATTCCCCTTTTTCATTAAAAAATTTAAAAAAACATAAATTTCAAAATTTTAAAAAAAATATTCTTTTTTCATGATGTCTTTCAATTCAAATTATTCTACAAGGACTGACTAATCTTAGGTGAAATAAGAAGTTAAAAATTATATTGAAGCTCAGTTTAAAAGTATTATTGATTCAATAAAAAACATATATAATTAAATACAATGGATAACTGAATATTTACGTGCATTCCAAGAGCAACAGTTGGAGCTAAAACCTGAACCAGAATGAGTGGTGTAAGATATTTCACCAATAATTTTTTATATTAAAGTACCTGAGGATAATGAGAAGGATATACTGAAGGAATTAATTACAACATCCCACACTCATACATTTCTTTAGGAGGTACCTGATGAAAAAAATCAAGCTGATATACTTATGGGAGATCAATATTTTTTAGAAGAATCCTAGAATCGCTTTGTTAAAGATAACCTAAAACTTGATCTTCTCATCCTTGATATTGAAAAATCAGCACCTATTTACCTCTCTAATTATTTGTAAGATAATAATGAAGAAACAGATAATTAAATTTAATTTCCAATGGTCCTCCCTGAAGAGATCAATTTTCAATATGACATACTTGAAAGGGAATATTTCTTTATTGATTAGTCAAGTTCTAATCTCATTCAAGCTAAAAAAAATTTAACTTCTCTTTTTTTTGAATTTTATAATACAAAAAAATGGATTAGGACTTTGATGTTAATTAAGATACCACCCATGTATTGGTGATATAAGAAGAATAAACAGACAATCATGTGGTGTGACTACCTCCTCTAAATCAAATTGTATACCATATAGAGGAGGATGCCATGACAGTCAACAAGTAACACCCCTATTTATTTTCCCTTCCACTATAGACCTTAAATTATATCTTTATTCTTTATTTTGGGTTTTTAATTTTATTATCTTATTTGGCATTATCTAGTGTTATTTTTTACTCATGGACACTAGGAAAATTCACATGTGGTGTTTCATCTCAAAGAAATCACACCCACCTTCTAATTGGGGATAATCCACATGCAATTTCCTAACTAGAGGAAATAAAAACGTCGCACCTTATTTGGGGTCAAAACCAAGAATTATCCCTTTTTATTTCCCCATTATATTTATTTTTATTTATTTTTACTATCTATTTTATTTTCCTTTTTATAGTTTTAAAGTGGTAGATGATAGGATCCTAACTAAAAGCTACCACTGAAAAATAAATCAAGTTCTGGCTATCCTTTTCTTTATTTTATTCTACACCCAATTAAAATTATGTATGGAAATATTTATTGATATTATTTTGAGATAAAAAGAGATTAGTTAATGGAATAAGTGTGAGGGAGGTATTTTGATCTCTTTTTATGAATTTTTGTGTGCTTCTATTTTATTTTTCATGTCTTTTTCAAAAAAAATCATGTTTTCCGTTTTCATTTTTTTTTGTGTTTTTAGGAATCTTGAGATGAAATTAATACTTTTAAAAAATCCAAACCATCTTGGTATTTTTGTAACATTTCTTGATTTGATTATTTTATTATTTAAATAATTGTTAAATGTATTTTGTTTCTTTATTTTTGATCTTTTCATTTGATGAAGTTTAATTGATTGTGAAACTCATGTGCACCAGTACTGTCCAAATTGAAAATCTTACCCAACCCGAGTGGTTTCTAAGACTTTTTGACATATTATTTTAATTTATGTTTATCTTAATAGTCTTGAGACTTGTTTTTTCTATCCATAAATTTCAATTTTTTTCTTTTTCAAAGTTGTTAGTGTTCATGAAATGTGTCAAGAATGATTGAGGTGCCACTTTGAAAGCCTTTTTTGCATTCAACTCTTATTTTGGACTACCTTTTCATTTGGCCTTTATTAAGCCCATAGTATCCATGAAATACCTTTTTAGGTATTCAAATTACAATCCATTTATCCCTTTATAACCTAATCTATAAGTTAAATTCATGATTATTTTTGAGCTCAAGTGTGGGGGAGGGAGAAGATAAGTTATATTTTTCTTTCCTGAATAATCTGTTTGAGATTAAATGAAAAAAAGTCTATCCATTTTTATTTTTGATTTGGTGGAACACATTTAATGATGTAAATACGTATGGGTGGCCCAAAATATCATTAAAAATGTTGTTTGGGTGTTCACTAATATTTGAAGATCAAAATATGCATCTCATTTTCCAAAAAAAATATGATTTTGAAGAGAAATCAAGATACGAATTCAAGCTGAAACAATGATGAAAATAGAGAAAAGTGGGATAAAAGTTATCATTAATTCTGAAATTTTTAGTGCAAACATACTAAATATTGAAAAAGTTTTTTGTAGGTGATTCATTTTCTTGATGATTGAGGAGAAAACTATTCTTGAGAAAAACTTTTTTCGTTCATTTTATTAACTTTAGAGGATAACCCTCCTCATTCTACCTCAGATGTTTTTATATTTAAAATATACCAACCCTAAACCTCAGAGAAACCCCTCAAAAATAACTCATTATTAACACATTTTTCCTCTATGAAGTTGAGATACAAGGATGATAGCAATCCTATGGAGATCACACATGTTCTTGAGAATGAGAGAACTCCACACAAAAAATTATTGAGTGAAAAGATAAATATTTTTCTAGGGAGGTAGGTACAACATGAATATGAGTATTAATATGAGATTGAATGTATTTTTATGATTTTTTAATATTTATGGAATATTTATCCATATTAGAGGCAATATATTTTCTCTGATATGATAATTTTTATGTGTTTTAATTTAGGCTTTGGGAAGTTTGTTTTGACCTTGGTATAATATGATTGCCCATGAATAAAATATTTAAGTGTGGGGGTTGATGGAGAAAATATTTTCAATAATTTTACTTTAAATATTAATTTTTTAATCCCACCAAAGTGTTATTTTATAGTAAGTTGTCACATTTTTAGGTTTTTGTTGTATTTTGAGCTTAATTGATAAAATGGCCTAATTTGTGGATTTTAAATATTTTAATTTATTTATTTATTTCACACATTAATTTTTCTACACTAATTCAATTGGAAAAATTATTCTTTTTTAAGTTTCTAAAAAATTTGGTCTTCATTTTATACTTTAGGGACTAAATTTCAATCCATCATTTGAGGTCCCAAAATGTCACGACCTGTCCCCTGGGGCCCGTGTTGTGACTACCCCAAGCCCGCCTTCCATAGGCCAGGGGATGGCGACTAGCATCGGAAAGGTGTATCCCTAAAATGGGAAGCCATTGCCTTTAAACCTGTACACACAAAGACTAGGTACACAACAAAAGTAAACCACATAGTAAAACAGCTGAAGTGAAAGTGTGTACTGAACTTAAAGGGACCGAAATATAATCCCAACTGAATAATACAATACAAAAAAATAGAAAATAGCTCCTGAGTTCTTCCGCCAAGGATCCTATCTAAAGGTTGGGTACATATAGTCTCAACGGCTCTCCACATCAACCATCCCCACCGTCCACCGTTAGGTCCTAGCTTTTGCGAGTCTCATTCAAGGATGCTAGTCATTTTCACAAGACACAACAAGGTGTGGGTGAATCCCATGTAGGGGTGAGTAAAACAATACCCAGTAGGGACCCTGAGACCCCCAAAGGTCTCTCAGAATTCCACAAAGAAAAATCACAAAGCATGATCTCAATCGCAAAGCACAAAGCAAAGACTCAGCTCAAACCAGGTGTAACTTAAGTACAGAAGTACATATGATTAGTCATATATCTATATCGTCTTATTCTGTCAAGGGTTCTACTGCTGATCCACACAGGATCACTCAGTTTTTATCCACACAAGATCCCTAGGTGCTGATCCACACAGAATCACTAGGTATTGATCCACACAAGATCGCTAGGTGATGATCCACACAAGATCACTAGGTGCTGATCCACACAGGATCACTAGGTGCTGATCCACATAGGATCACTAGGTGTTGATCCACATAATATCCCTAGGTTTTGATCCACATAGGATCGCTATTCATTCTTTACATCTCAACCAGCCACTGAATTCCCGTATATAGTACACTTGATTCTGGGAGGATCCGCTCCTCAAGCCATCAATCATACTTCAACCGGCAGGAAGTCCCACTAAAAAGTAACCCAATGATTTTTCGTGTCATAAGTATTCCAACTCAACAGAGGGCGCATCAATCGGACACCCGGTCTGAGAGTTATAGGAATTTTAGTGCTGAGGGCCTAGTTGGATTTGGATACGATCCAACCCAGTCGTACTCCAACTTTCTCCAAACTTAAGTGGAGTATCTCAAAAGGGCCATCTCATTCCATGGATTCCAGTGATGTTGATAGTTCATAAAACATACACTTAGTTTGTAAGGTACATCCTTTTAAGCGTATCTGGGCCAAAACTGGTCTGGGTTCAGTCTGACCCGGTCGGCCCGACCCGACCCGTCCCATCCTGGACCGACCCAACCTGGTTCGGGCCGACCTGAGCCGGTTCGAGTCGACACAACCCGGTCCGAGTCCGACCAGGCCTGAACTAGCTGTGCCATGGACCGGCCCAGCCCGAACCGGTCGGGCTGGGACGCAGCCAGCTCGGTCCCTTGGATGGCAGACCGGCCTGGCCCAAAAACTGGCGCAACCCGTGTGAGGGGTCGTGCGGCCCCTCCTTCCCAAACGGCTCAAAGTTACATTTATCTCTTTAAGCATCGGTGCCACTAGGCGCCACCTCACTGTCCACGGGACCCGTAGGGAGCGGGTCCCCCTCTGCCGTGGCTTCAAAGCCGTGGCCTCCATTTATGGAGCATGACGGTGCGCTTCCCTTCCGCCAAAGTGGTCGACCGAGATCCAGTTGTCCCTTCAGTCTGTCGCCACGTCGCTGCGCCGGCGGGTCTTCAGAGGGCCACCGAGTGAGCTCTAGTGGTTCATTTTCCCTTCCGAAAGTTACTATAGGCCTCCCAATATGAAATTGTCGATGCATGCCTCTCGGTTTCAAGGTTTCATCAAGCTGAGAAATCTGCCCCTAAATAATGCAATGAAAAATCAAGCGGCAGAGTGTTCGGGCCTTGTTCGTTTGGCTCGCGCCCTCTACGTTAGCATTATAACAAGAAGTTAATAAAAAATTAATCACAAAGATAAATTTAATCCTATTAAGAACATTTGTGATTCATCATTATTTTCACGAATGAGGGAATGAAATATTTCACATGAATTTCATAACAAAACTCCTACCTTGAGATCTGTTGGGTGATGTTGCGGTTGTGGTGGGAGAAGAGTACTCATTGGATGAAATCACCAGCATTCGTCGATCTCAGATCATTGCCACCCAAGCTTCTGTCCTCTGTCAGTGAAAGATGTCGCAATACTTCGCCAAAAAGTTCCTCATAGGCATTTCAAAAACCCCAACCCAAGCCTCAATTAAATAGAGTTGGAAAGGAGGTTAACGTAACGAGAGATTAATGAGGTTCATTAATGAATGAACCTATTAATCTCTCAATAGTGTGCTTAAAAAATGAAGATTCAAGCCATTAAATGTCTTGACAACCCATCAGTCCCACCATCATCGCTCAATAAGAGGTAGGAAAATAAAATAACAATTTTTGTGTTATTTTATTATTTCTTTAAAAGTCACAAAAACTAAATTTTTTACCCATCCAACTACAGTCAATGTTAATCCTCCCTTAAGTGAATCCCAGCACTATGGATTCAACGGTTCCCTCATATTTTTAATTTGAGAACTGGTTCAAAAGATATAAAAAGTTTCCCATGTGTTTACTAAACGCACCTTAAGAAAATGTTCAAAATTCCATTCCAGGCACACCGGGCCTCAGAATCAAACACTATCAATTTTAAAAGACTCATAATAATCCCAAATAATTTAAAATATATATATGGAATTTCGGTATCTTTACATTCTCCCCACCATATCCCAAAAGCAACAAAAAAAATTAGGGGAAAAAATGGGTGTACTGAGAACGCATCTGAGCCTCCCGCTCCCATGTGATCTCCTAGAGATTCTCGTTCTACCAATGAACTTACACCAAATAAATCGACCAAACACAAAGTACCCTCTCCTTTCGATCCTCTATCTCTATCGAGAACTCCAAAAATGTCTCCCCATCATCGATATACATCTCTCCCTAGTGGATAACTTGCGATAGATAATGTATGTACCTCTTCAGTTGCGAAACATGGAAAATATTATGCACCTCGTGAATCTGTGGGGGAACAGCTAGATGGTACACCACCACACCTACTCAATTGAGGATCTGGAAAGGTCTGATGAACCTCAGAGATAGCTTTTCGCCCTATCCAAACCTCTGTAATCCTCATCGGGGTGAGACATGTAGGAAGACATGGTCTCCCTACTCAAGCTCTAAGGGTCTTCGTCTCCTGTCGGCATAAGACTTCTTCCGGATCTGTGTAGTCTTCATCCACTCCTTGATGATCTTCACCTTCTCTGTGGTAGCCTGTACCAACTCTAGACCCATAAGGGATGACTCCCCTGGGTCTGTCCAGCATAGTGGTGACCTGTAAGGTTGCCCGCACATGGCCTTAAACAGATCCATCCCGATGGTGGAGTGATAACGGTTGTTGTATGCGAACTCCACCAGTGGTAGGTGGTCCTCCAAACTGCGTCCAAAATCGAGGACACAAGTACAAATAATTTCCTCGAGTGTTTGTATGGTCTACTCCATCCGACCATCTATCTGAGGGTGAAAGCCAGTGCTCAAGTGTAGATGAGTCTCAAACTCCTCCTGCAACCCCTTCCACAAATGGGATGTAAAACGTGTGTCTCAATCTAAGATGATCATTTATGGAACCCCATGAAGTTGTACAATCTCCTGTACGTAGAGGTGTCTCGAAATCTCTACTGATCCCTGCTCTCAGATGGGTAGGAAGTGGGCCAACTTGGTGAGTCGTTCAATGATCACCCACATGGAATCATGGCCCCTGGAAATATGTGGTAGCCCTGTCATAAAGTCCATGGATATATCATCCCACTTCCACTCCGGAACCTCAATTGGTTGGGCTAAGCCTGCTGGTACCTGATGCTCGGCCTTCACTTGCTGACAAGTGAGGTATCATGATACGAACTCCGCCACCGCTTTCTTCATCCCTAACCACCAGTACTGATGCCAGAGGTCCTGGTACATATTCTCTACTCCAGGATATACCACCAGAGGGGATGTGTGGAACTCCCTCAACACCTCCTTTTGTAGCCTCACTGGTACCATAGTGCATCCTCTAAAGAGTATGATGTTCTCCCCACCTTAAAAAATTACATCTGGAGCCTATCCTAAGGATATCTGAGCATGTTTGGCCTCGCATTCAATGTCCCCAACCTGAGCCTCCTAGAATCGCTGAAGGAGTGGTTGAGTAACTGTCATATATTGGAGATAAGCTGCTCCATCACTATCCACGAAGGATAACTGCAACACGGCTAGTTGCTCTGTCACCTCACACAGTAACTGTAGACCAGACCTTCTACTGAGTGTATCTGCTACTACATTCCCCTTCCCAAGAGTGTAGACTATCTCAAAGTCGTAGTCCTAGAGGAACTCTATCCATCATCATTGTCTCAGGTTCAGGTCCTTCTATGAGAAGATATACCTAATACTCTTTTGTTCGGAGTAAACAGTAAATCTGTCACCCATCAAGTAGTGCCGCCACATCTTCAGCACAAAGACCACTACTGCTAACTCTAGGTCATGTCTAGCATAGTACTGCTCATTCTATCTCAACTTTCATGAGCCTTAGATGATCACTGCTCGCTCCTATATCAGGAAACATCCTAGTCTGGTCCCTAATGTGTCGTAGTAGACTACATTCCCAACAACATCTTCTGGTAGCCTCAAGATGGGGGCACTCGTGAGTCTCAATATCGTCTCTTGAAAACTCTACTAGCATCTCTCCATCCACATGAAGTGTTGTCCCTTCTTTATTAAAGCTGAAAATGGTTCCTCAACTCTAGAAAATTTAGGTATAGATATTTGGTATAACCCAACCAATCCCAGGAAACTTCGTGCCTCGGTCACACTTCTCGGCGGCTCCCAAGAAAGCACTGCCTCTATCATCGTCGGATCTACTGCAACTCCAGCCTCCGAGATAACGTTCCCTAGGAAGTGTACTTACCATATCCAGAACTGGCACTTCGAGAGATTTCCATATTGCTAGTTCTCTCATAGTTTATCAAGAACTATCTACAGGTGTGTGACATGCTCCTCCTCCGATGTCGAGTATATCAAGATGTCTTCAATGAATACCACCATGAAGCGATCGAGGTAAGGCTGGAAGATCTTGTTCATGTGCCCCATGAATACTATCGGAGCTGTGTTCATGCCTAAGGGAATTACCAAGAATTCATAGTGGTCATACCGACATCTAAAGGCTATCTTTGGTACGTCCTCATCCTGTACCCTGAGATGATGATAGCCTAATCGAAGGTCTATCTTCAAAAAACATCAATCTCACTTCAGCTGGTCGAAGAGATCATTAATCCTCATGAGTGGATACTTGTTCTTCACGGTCACCTGGTTCAGGCGCCGATAGTCCATGCAAATCCTAAGACTCCCATCTTCCTTCTTGGAGAACAAAATTGGGGATTCCCATAGAGAAACACTGGGCCTTATGAACCCCTTCCTCTGCAAGTCCTCCAACTGAACCAGTAACTCACTAAGCTCTGCAGAAGCCATCTGTTATGCTGGTGTAGATATCGATGTCGTCTCAAAGTATAGGTCATTTTATAAATCTACCTATCTGTGAGGAGGTAGTCCTGAAACATCATCAGGAAAGACATCATCATTCTGGTCCACCACTATAGGATAACTCAGATTCCTCACGTCACCTTCTCTGAGGGTAAGGCTAGCCCAAAGATGTGTGATCGGATGCACCCTCCTCCAAGAAATTCTATCCTAGGCTATAAAGGTTACCTTATCACCGGCGAATGATAACTTGATCCCATCCTCATGGACAAACTGCACTTTGCACCTAAAACAATCGATATAATCATGGATTGTGATAACCATTCCATACCCAATATGACATCGTAAGGCCTCGACGCTACAACTAAGAGATCCCAGCCAAAACTCTCTATCCCTAGAGTGAGCTCACACTATCTTCACCAGTGTGTAATCGTCAAATATTCTCCTGTAAGAGTATCTAATCATAAGGATCGAGCGAACAGCTTCATAGGAATCTCCGAGATCTGAATGGGTTTCGTGGCAGTAAAAGAGTGATGGGTACCTGTGTCTATAAGAACAAAAACTAGGGTATAATAGAAAAAGATCATACCTCTAATCATCTCTGGAGCGTTGTGGTTATAGGACTCTACTACCTAAAGATGAGCTCGCCCCTATCCACCTTCTCCATGTAGTCGGGGTGGACTACCTGGGGGTGGTGGGGGTATAACCTCATACCATCGTCCACCACCTACTTCACGACATGCTCCTCTACCACTTCCACCTCCATGTGAACCCCCTCGCTCTAATCTCGGTCGCTACCTCGATATTCCCTCGGTCATATGATAATCATCTATGTGGGGATTTAGACAGTCTCAATCCATGTGTCCATGTCTGCCGCAAGAGTAACAATCTTTAGTCCTCAGAATACCTCCTCTTCCTCGCGAGCTCCGCACCTCCGACCCTACTTCCCGGGGTCGCCCACCAAAAGGTCTAGACTGCTTGTACCTCTACATCATCTGCCTACTGCATACTGCAGATGACTCAACTACCTGTCATCCCGTGGTGGATCTCACCGTTAGTGCCTACTCAGCTAAGAATCTCTCCATCGATAATGCTTGCTTGATCATTCCAGCCAGTGTCAGGATATTGAGTGATATCATCGACACTCTGATCTCCCTCTAGAGACCCTACTCAAAGGTACGGGCCCTAAAGAATGGGTCTTTTACAATGTCGGTGGAGTATCGTGAGAGTACAGTGAATCTTGTTGAGTAATGGGCCACTGATAGGCTTCCCTAATGTAAGTGCGGTAGCTCCAGGATATGCACTGAACGTAATGTCACTCGTAAGAAATCCGCCTTGAATAGGATCTTGAAGTCCAACTCGGAGAGTGTCACCTCCTTATACATCTGGAGATTTAGACTCCCCCATCTCTCTTTTGTGCCCTGGAATAGGCTAGAATATAGGATCACCATATGATCTGCTGGTGTCTCAACTAAGCGAAAAATCCATGCCACAACATCCATCCAGTCCTTATCTTCTTGGGGATCTATCTCACCTTTAAATCTCAGAGGCCTCTGCCGCTGGAACTCGTGAAACACGCTCAGTTGGAATGCATGGTCTTCTAGTGTAGCTGGTAGAAACTACTTCCCTCCGAGTGGTGGTGCATCTGGTACACCACCCGAAGGTGCCAACATAGTAAGTGGGCCCTACACAGAAGCCTCTTCGCTCAGTGGGTCATCCTTGTGTACTCTCTATGGAATCATGGTTGGTTGTCTATGTGGCGGAATCCAGAAAATCAATAGGTTTTCCATGGTCAAAAAGTTATACCTGGTGACCAGACTCAAAATAGATTAAAAGTAAAACATTTCCAAAACACACGGAATCAGTGTTTTCATGCACCGAGTCAGAAATCAGAATTCAGGGTCCTGGTGTATGGATATGTCAGCCACCTCACTAACATTGGACTCCCCAAACTGAAAACTACACTCAAAAAACCTAACACTATTGCTCCATTGGAAAGATCAGAGTCTTAGTTCTTCAGTAAAACTGACTCCTCTGATACCACTTTGTCATGAACTATCCCCCAAGGCCCATTCCATGACTACCCCAAGTCATCCTTCCATAGGAAAGGGGTTAGCGACAAGCACTGGAAAGGCATATCCCTAAAATGGGAAGGCATTGCTTTTAAAACTATACACACACAGACTAGGTACACAAAAAAAGCAAACCACATATTAAAACAGATGAAGTAAAAGTGTGTACTGAATGTAAAGGGGCCGGAATACAATCCCAACTAATGGATACAATACAATAGAAAATAGAAAACAACTACTAAGTTTGTCCACCAAGGATCCTACGTGAAGGGTAGGTACATATAATCTCTACAGCTCTCTACATCAAATTTCACCACTGTCCACCATCAGGTCCTTGATTCTCGCGTCTTAGTCAAGGCTTCCCATCGTCTGCATAAGACACAACAAGGTGCGGGCGAATCCCATCTAGGGGTGAGTATACAAATACCCAGTAGGGACCCCGATACCCCCGAAGGTATCTCTGAATTCCACAAAGGAAAACCACAAATCATGATCTCAATCAAAAACCACAAAGCAAAGACTTAGATCAAAATAGGTATAACTTAAGTACAGAAGTACAGATGATTAATCGTATAGCTAAATCAACTTATTCTGACAAGGGTTCTGCTGATGATCCACACAGGGTCGCTCGGTGCTAATCCACACAGGATCTCTAGGTGCTAATCCACACAAGATCTCTAGGTGCTGATCCACATAGGATCTCTAGGAGCTGACCCACACACTTTGTATTGATCCACACATGATCTCTATTCATTCTACACATCTCAGCCAGCCACTAGATTCTCGTACATAGTATGCATGATTCTGGGAGGATACACTCTTCATTCCATTGGCCGTACTTCAATCGGAACTAATTCCCAAGAAGAAGTAACTTAATGATTTTTCATGTCATAAGAATTCCAACACAATAGACGACGCGTCAATTGGCCACCTGGTCTGAGAGTTATAGGCATTTTAGTGCTGAGGGCCCAGTTGGATTCAGGTATGATCGAACATGGATATACTCTAAATTTTTCTAAACTCAGTTTTAGTATCTCAAAAAGACTATCTCATTCCAAGTATTCCAACACCGCAGATGGTTCATCAAATGGATGTATGGTTTGTAAGGTAAGGCCTTTTAAGCGTATCTAGGCCGAAAAGGGTCTGGGTCCGGTTCGACCCGGTTCAGGTAGACCTGACCCAGTCTAGGTCCGAGTTGGCCCGACCCAAACCAGTTGGGTAGTGGACCATCCTGGCCCACCAACTGGCACGACTCGTGCAAGGGGTCGCGTATCCCCTTCTTCCCGAATGGCTCAAAGATTCGTTCAACACTTCAACTGGTGGCGCCACGAGGTGCTGCCATGCTATCCGTGGGACCCACAGGGAGTGGGTCCCCCTCTATCATGGCTTCAAAGCTGGGGAATCTAACTGTGGCGTGCTACAGCGCACCTCCCTTCCTCTAACGTGGTTGTCTGAGAGCTGGCCACCCCTTCAGTCTGTCGCAGCGCCGAGCGGCGCCGCCTCCTTCCCCGGTTGGTGAACGTTGGTTATCGCCCTCACCTGCTGGTGCCGGTCACCGGCAGGTCTTATTCGGGCCACCGGGTGAGCTTTGGTGGTCTTTTTCCCTTCTGAATGTTTCTACAGGCCTCTCGAATGTCATCGTCGCTACGTGCCTCTGGGTTTCAAGGTTTTGTCGTGTTGAGAAATTTGTCCCTAAAGAACGTAACAAAAAATCAAGTGGCGGAGGGTCCAGGCCTTGTTCATTTGGCCCGCTCGCTCTGTATTATCATTATAACAAGTAGTTTATAAACAATTAAACACCAAGATAATTTTAATCCCATTCATAAATTCCATGATTCATCATTATTTTCAAGAATGTGGGATAGAAACATTGAACATTAATTTAATAACAAAACCCCTACCTCGAGATCTGTTGGGTGATGTTGCGGTTATGGAGGGAGAAGAGTCCGCGTTGGATAAAGTCTCCAACGTTCATCAATCCCGGATTATTTCCATCCAAGCTTCCATCCTCTGTTGGTGAAATATTTCGTGGTACTTCTCAAGAGGTTCCTCACAACCGTATAAAAAACCCCAACCCAAACCTCAATCAAATAGAGGGGGAAAGGCAGTTAATACAAAGAGAGATTAATAAGGTTCATTAATTAATGAACCTCTTAATCTCCCAATAACATGGTTACAAACTGAAGATTCAATCCATTAAATGGATTGCAAACCAATCGGTCCAACCACCACTTCCCAACATGAGGTAGGAAAATAAAATAACAATCTTTGTGTTATTTTATTATTTCTTTAAAAGTTGCAAAAACTAAATTTTTCACCCAACCTACTATGGTTGAAGTTAAGCCTCCTTTAATTAAATCCTGTCACCATAAATTCAACGGTGCCCTCATATTTTTAATCCGATCACCGATTCAAAAGATATAAAATTTCACCCATGTGTTAACTGAACGTACCTTAAAAAATTTCGAAATTCCATTTCGGGCACACTGAGCCTCGGAATCAAGAACCGTCAATTTTCTCAGGCTCGTAATGATCCCAAATAATTTAAAAACAATTACATGGAATTTTCGGGTCTTTGCACAAATCATATTACAAGTTAAACCACAAAAATTGTGCGTAGATCTGTTGAAATTTGATGTTGTTCCCATATATCATAAATTGGTGGTTCAAATGAGCATAAATTGAACATGGAGATATAGAAAATCATAGCGAACAATTTTTTTGAACTGGTTCCTCACCTGATTTGTCCTTATTCCAGGTCATTAATAAATGGGAAAGTAGAAAATTGGAATATTAAGAGTAGCCTATCCATAATTAAATTCACAGTGTCAAAAATGTATAACTCCTACATTCAGTGGCCAATAAATCTGAAATTTTTCGATTAGATGTGGATAAATTAATTGAAAAACTTTAAAGAATAAAACATTTCCCAATTATATTATTAAATATTTCTAACATTCATAAATGTATGGAGGATGATTTTTTGAGCCAATTTTTCACCTCCTCTCTCTATAAAAGAGTGTCCCTTCTTCTATTCAGAGGGTTAGAAACTTAGGGGTATCCTTTATTGGACATTTTTGTAGTTTATTCTTTTATTTTATTTTATTTTCCTTCTATAATCACATATCATGTTTTAATTTAAGTTTTCTCCTTTCAATCTAATTCTTTCTCTATTTTGTTTTATACCCCCATTTTCTTATTCACTGTGAACTCTTATGTTCATGATCATGAGTAGCCAACCCAAGGAAGTTTTTGGGGGAGTAATCTAGTGATGAACCTAAGTATTTCAAAATTTATTCTTAATGTTTCTTATTTAATTAGAGTTATTCCATGGGAGTCTTAGTGGGAAATGTTCCTTTTTGTTGCCACTTTCCACCAGAGGTTTAGCTTTCGCTTTTGCAACATTCTCCCTCAATCGAGGAGGTGGATGTGTGGTCTCTTAGAGATCATTGAGAGAAAAATATATTCACAACCATAGTAAGAATCATATGTTCACACATATTATGGAGTGTGATCATTAAGTAAATTTGAAACTAATAATAATACAATAAAGGTTCAATCTGGGTGATTCTCTTGGGTAGGTATCCTTTCTTCCTAACTTCATTGGGTTTTCATTCCTCAGGTTTGCATTGAAATTTTATTTTTAATTTTAGTAATTAATTTTAAACTTTAAAAAATTTATTTCTATTGATTTTATTTCATATATATATAAAATATAAAAAAAATTGAATTGTAAGTATTGAGTGATTGACCACAAAATCTCCTCAAGAGAACAACCTAGGTCATCCCCAATTCTTCCCTTAGTAATAAATATTTTTGAGAGTTTATACGACAACACTTAATCTAATTAGTGTCATTTATAGGGATCTATGTTGTCTTCACTCAATATTTTTATTAATTTTTTAAAATAATTTCTCTTTTTCATAAAAAACACAAAATAACATAAATTAAAAAAATTAAAAAAATATTCTTTTTTATTGATTTCGTTCAATTCAAATTATTCTACATAGACTGATGAATCTAAAGTGTAAGAAGAAGTTAAAAAAAGATCTTGAAGCTCAATTTTAAAGAATTATTGATTCAATAAAAATCCTAGACATCCAAATATAATGGAAAGTTTAATATGTACATGAGGGCTACATGCATGTTGGAAGCAACAACTGGAGTAGTAACCTGAAACAGAATGAGTGGTGGGAGAGATTTCACCAATCATTTTTTATGTTAAATAACCTAATTTTAAGGAGAAGGAGATAAAAAAGAAATTAGTTACATCATCCAACACTCATACATTGCTCAAGTAGGTCCCTGATAAACAAATTCAAGCTGATATACTTATGGGATATCAATATTTTTTTAAATAATCCTAGAATCATTTTATTGAAGATAACCTGAAATTTGATCTTCCCATCCTTGATATTGAAAAAAATAACCTTTTGACCTCTCTCTTTCTTTAGAAGATTATAATGCAGAATCACATGCTGAGATTGTGTTGAAAATGGACCTTTTAGAAGAGAAAAATTTCAAAGTTGACAAACTTGAAAGGGAATATTTCTTTATTGATTCATCATGTTTTAATCTTACTCATGATCAGTTTTTTCATAACTTATCCTTTTGGGAAATTTTTTATGTAGTATAAATGGAGAAGACCTTGGATGTTAAGGAAGATACCTCCCAATTTTTAGTGATTGAATAATAAGATAGGTATAATCATGTGGTGTGACTACCTCCTCTAAATCGAATTTTATACTATATGAAGGAGGACACTACGAAAGCCAATTTGGAACACCCCTATTTTCTTTCCCCTTCTTCTATGGACCTTAAATTCTATCTTTCTTCTTTATTTTTGGTTGGAAATTTTCTTATATTATTCTGGATTATCCAATATCAATGTTTAATCATGGATAGTGGGAAAGGTCATATGTGGTGGTCCATCTCAAAGAAACCACATCCACCTTATGATTAGGGATAATCCACTGCAACTGCCTGACTATGGGCTAAAAAAACCTGGCACCCACTTGGGTATATAAACTAAGAATTATCCATTTTTATTTCCCCATTATCTTTATTTTTATTTATTTTACTTATTTATTGTCATTTCCTTCATTTATTTTTAAAGTGGTAATAGCTAGGATCTTAACTCAAAGCTTCCACTGAAAAATAAATCTTGTACTTTATATCCTTTTTTAGATTTATTTTCTGCCCAATTAAAATTCTGTATGAAAATATTTCATGATTTTATTATGAGATAATTAGAGGGAAGTGGATGTAATAAGTGTGGGGTGTGAATTTAAATCTGTTTTTAGGAATCGTTTTGGTTCTTCCATTTTATTTTTCTTGTCTTTTTCAAAAAAATTCATGTTTTCCTTCTTCATTTTTTGGTGTGTTTTAAGGATTCTTGAGCTCAATTGAATACTTTGGGAAAATTTAAACCATCTGGGTATTTTTTACACATTTATTGATTTGAGTATTTTCGTATTTAAATGATTTATTAATGGATTTTGTTTCTTGATTTCTAATTTTTTTGATCTGATGAATTTTGATTTATTGTAAAACTCATGTGCACTTGTACTATCCAAAATGAAAATATTACCCAATCCGAGAGGTTTATAATCCTCTTTGACATATTATTTAAATTTATATCTTTTTTATAGTCTTGATACATGTTTTATGATCCATAAATTTCTATTTTTCTCTTTTTCAAAGTTGTTAGTGTTCATGAAATGTGTCACGAATTATTGAGGCGCCACTTTAAAGACCTATTTTTTTCAACTCTTATTTTGGAATACTTTTTCATATGACCTATATTAAAACCCTAATTTACATAAAATAACTTTTTAGGTATCCAAATTACAATATATTTATGCATATCCAACCTGATCTAGAAGTTAAATGCATGATCATTGTTGAAATCAAGTGTGGGGGGTAGAAGATGAGCTGTATTTTGCTTTCCTGAAGAATATGTTTGAGCATAAATGAAAAATAAAAGTGTTACGATATTTATTTCTACTTTTGTGGAAATAAAGTTCATGATGGAAATATGTATGGGTGGCCCAAAATATCATTAAAATGTGTGTTGGAATTTCACCAAAATTTTAAGATAAAAAACAACCTCTATTTTCCTCAAAAATATAATTCTAAAGAGAAATGCAGATATGAATTCAAGCTAAAACAATGATAAAAATAAGGAAAACAGGGATAAAATTTATAATTAATTCTGAAATTGTAAGTGTTAATATCCTAAAGTGTGAAAAATTTATTTGGAGGTGATTGATTTTGCACTAATTGATGAGCACATCATTCTTGAGAAAATTTGTTTACAGGAATTTTCTTTACTTTAGATCCTAACCCTCCTTATTCTGCCTCGTATTTTTTTACATTTAAAACCTTCCAACCCTCAACCTCAGAACAACCCATGAAAAAGACCTCATTATTGACATATTTTTTGTAATTCCCTGACCCCAGAATCTTAGAGTTGGTGCATTATTTTAATACATTGGCATGATTACAAGGAATCAAATCCCAAAGGACAAATCAGTTTATAAGTCTTGAAAAATAGATTGCATACATTAAAATTACATTATAATTAAAAACCTAAAATATAACATAGATAATCCTTTGAGAACACAATTATTCTCCCAAATTAACCTTTCAAGTCAGCCATAATATACTTCTTCACATCCTGAGGGAAAAGAAAACAAAAGAATGGGTGAGCTTAGATGCTCAATAATGATAAACAATATAGCAGAAGCTATCATAAATAAGTATAAACATTTAAGGAAAGGTATAAAACTAAAATAGAAGACTCTTACCCATAATATTAATCGTAATAAGGTAAGAATAAATCAAATAATTCAATTTAAACATTCACATGGATAGTCCACTAGTCGAATAATCACATGTAATATCAATAATTAATCTCATATTGAGGGAATACATAATTTTGGACATCATAACCACACTTTCAAGAACTTATACCAAGACCACACATAAATAGGTAAACACAAAAAATAGTATGTCTCATGAGACCTACATATGCATCAAGGGGTTGTAGCTGGCCCCACCCTTACTAAGTCCAATACATTCCTCGTATGAAAAGGGCGAAACAACATAAACATTTGTATTAAAACAATCATATGAAATATTAATACATTAAAAATAAACCATAAATGCTATTAAAATAGCATATCTATAGTCAGAAATATCATAAACCATTCAATAAAATATGGTAGATTGTATAATAAATAATCAACCTTAATTAAGAATAAAATACAATAAAGGATGTTGACATAAATGAAAATAATATAGTAAAATCATTAAAACTCTTTGAGATAAATATCTTTTTTACATTGAAATAATTCATTCAAAAGTCACACATTTAAAAAAGAAGACATTTACAAATATATTTTTGAATCAAAGTGTCCCATACAACTTTAAAACATTTAAGAGAAATTTTGAAATTAACATTTTAAAATATTCATGTCCTTATAAATAAATCCATAATACCCATTTTGAAAACCTTGATATGAATGAGAATGATTTTGAAGAATAAATCTTAGAAACATTTAAAATAATGTTTTAGTTAAATATTCCCTTACATAAAACCTTAAAAATATTCATTTTAAAAATATTTTTCAAAAACATGGACATGAATGAAAAATATGTCCCAGTAAATACTTATGTATAAACAATCTCAGATAATAATGACATTGCAAAATTAACCCTTACCTTAGGCTCGATTTCTTCTGTACATGTCTGAAACTCATGTATAGTGGTTTTAAACTTACTATTAAATTGTACAAAATTATAATAATATTTCTGATATCACATATGATTCATTTATGGCTTTATATTACCCATTCATTTAACAATTCTATGTTAAATCAATGTTCCGGTTAATAATCGCTTTCTTTATCATATATGTTTTGAATTGTAATTATTGATATTATTATATAGATCATGATTTAGTTAATTATATAATTTAAAACATGATTTATATATCATATATATTCAGTATATAAATATATACATATATAAAATATATGTAATGGAATCCACCATTTATTGAGATGACAGGTCGTACGTACATATGAACGTTGTTTCCGTTTTCTTATAGTATTGAATAGAAGAATGTAAATGAAATATATATATATATATATATATATTAGTAGAATTATAATGTCTTATATTTCATATTTATTTGGTATATACATGTTTATAATCATTTTGAAATGGTTGTAATAGAGGATGAATCTCATCGTGTCATGGAGACGGTAGGTTGTACGTACGCACAAGCAACAGTATCATTCCCTTAATGGTTAATGGTATATAATTAGATGGTATATTAATTATAAATAATAATTATAATGTCATATTAATTATTTATATACATTATACTCATCATTATACCCATAAAAATAAAGTAGTGTTGAATAACAAATTACATCACGGCGTGGAGACATTAAGTCGTAAGTACACCCGCATGGTCATATTGTTATTTGTAGGACGGATAAAAGGAGAAATATGGTTCTATGATAATCACAATAACATATAAAAAATGTATATGATTCTAGATATATTAATTTATAATGGAAAGAATATAGGAAGAGGAAGTATAAGAAGAAAAGAAATTAAATTTAATTGATAAAACAATTACCTCTTCTTCGAGTATCCCCTTTTGATTTGCACAAAAGGAATTCTTAGGTTGGATTTATGCCCAAAGTATGGCCTCTATGATGAATTGAGGGAATTTTTAATTAGAAATGGATAGTCTCTTTATGAGATAAATGGATTTAGAGTTGTGAATAAAAGATAAGGAGAGGTGCCCTTTCATAAGAGAAGGGAGGGGCACTTTTGGAAATTCCAAAACTATTAATTATAATTTGATTTTTGATTTAAAATATATATAAAGTGAGTTATTTATAGGATAATATGAGGGTAGGTCTTAATCCTCTCAACAAATAAAATTTAGACATGTTTTGATTCTATTTTAAACCTTATCATTTTGATTTATCCTTAACTTATCTATTTAATTTTAATTATGGTAATAATATTCTAAATATTAAATGGTTATAAATATTTACTTATATGGTTTCAATTGTCCATAAATGGACACTTTATAAAATTTTATACCATATAATTATCACTTTTTAGTTTTAAATTATTTTTATAATTTTTAAATAATTTAATAAAATGTTATTTTTATAAAATATCAATAGTATAAATTTTGACATTATTTATTACTTTGAAATTAAATAAAATTCAAACAAAACTATAACATTGAAAAAAACAATTTAATACACTTATAAAATGTCTTGATCACCAATAAAATTAGTGGAGTTCCTTTATTAATCCAAATTATATTTCCTTTGATATTTTTAATGTTACTTAATTGATATTTCTACTAACAAAATAATTTCTTTTTTACTAATGTGTCATTATTTATGGTAATTATTAAAACTAAAAAAATAATAAATAAATTCATATGATGTAGAAAATTACTTTATATTTCCATATACTATTTATGATCTAAGTTATATCCTGGTTATCCCCATATTAAAATTATTATACTTATAAGAAATCAGAGTGTAACATTTTATCACATTCTTTTATTTTAGTAATATCTATGTCATTTTCAAAGACAAGTGTTAGTTAAATGATTCAATTTATAAACTTTGGTGATAAGGTTTTCATTTTATTCATCTAATAATTTTTTGACTATTTTTTATTATATTTTTAATCTTTATCTATTTTTTTTAACTTTTATTTAAATAGTTTTACTCTTACCATCCTTACTTGTCTTTTTACTCTATATGGTTAATATAGTTACTATAAAATACCAAAATAACCCCAATTGGATCATTTATTAAATATTAGACATTATAATATTTATTTATACAAATTATATATTTTTATGAATTTTATATCATTTAATAAAATGTTATTTATTTTAAAATCTCATTTATATCAATTTTGACACTATTTATTAATGGACTTTTTAAAAAATTATAACATCTTGATGAGTTCTATAAAACTAAATTAAATAATCCCTAAAATGTAATATTCATCCAAAAAATTCATGCATGGCATCAAATACTTCAAATGTTATTTATTTTAATATTATTAATATCATTTATTTGGTTCTTCCTTTAATAAATCAATTACTGCATCATCATTGTGTCACATTTAAATTTAATTATTTAATGTCTAAAAATTATAAATAAATTATCATGACGTAGATAAAAATTTTATATTTCTATTTATTATTTATAGTCTACAATATCACTTATATAACCTCATATTAAAAATATTTTACTTGTTAAAAACAAAAGTATAAAAAATTGGATTTTCTTTCAATATAATATTATAAATATATTAAAGTTTTCCAAGTGGCTCAAAGTGGTCCCAAAATCAACCCAATGATGATTTTGTTTGAAAAAAAATTATCCAATGAAATTAGGACAGTTTTTGGGGTAATGTTTAAATATTATAATATTAATTGTAGCTTTAATTACCTGATTTACCCTTAACCATTGTAAATAAATAAAAATTTACTAAAGTTACTATTCACTAAAAAAATTAAGATTTTACTATTATAACAAAAATTTCATACTAATTACAACCATGTCTGTCCATTTTTAAAAATTCCATTCACAGAAGCAGTAAAATTACGTTTAACGCTAACATGGTGAAAAGGCAGGAAAAAGAGTCATTTAAAAGTTTAGTAAGTTTCTGTATCTGATTTTAATATAAAATGTTTACAATGACCTACATTGTATTAATATACGTATTATTTATATATTTTTAATTTAAAATAAATTTAAAGTAAAATAATTATTTAAATGAAAAATTCAGTTTTTTAACAATAATGTAGTATTTTTCACTATTCCTCCAAAATTGAGAATTTTCAGAAAAATACCAAAACATCACCTTAAGATAGTTTTGATCATCCCAATTCAAAAAAGAAGTATATTTTGAAAAATAAAATTTATAAATTTCATAATGTGGTTGATATTATTCATAACCTCTTTTTAAACGGCTAGTTTGATAAATTATGGGGCACTTGAACTCAGTGTTGCATGCAACGCAAACTATTGGATTTATTTACAAGGAAACATAACATGTAATATTGAGGTGTTAAATTCTCTCCTCCTTCAATAAGTTGTGTCATTGAAATTTTCAAATTTATGTTCGGTAACTGGGGTTTGACTATTCAAAATTTCTTTCTTGAAATCCCACATCAATATAAGGGTCGATAAAAGGTATAATTTAAAATAAAGAAATGGGAGAAAAAAAGTTACCAAATATAACACATACAAGGGTTCCATGTAGAAAAAAGTGGACATGAAAGAAAAAATATAACCATCAAGTTCTAGTGGAGAGTGATAGAGAACATGATTAGAAGAAACTTGACAATCACAAAGCTCTAAATCTACTAGGATCTAAGGGGCTATTTGATTCATCAGAAAAAGTTCTAGGATAGAATTTTTGGTCTCAAGATCCTTTCCCTTGAGATGAATAATTATTTTACTATTTAGATAATCACTTTATTGATTTCTTTCCATGTCATAATCATAATATCATCCTTTGGTTGTGCTTCGATTTATTTTCACTTCATCTCTTACTCTTGGAAATGAATGTTCAAAATGATTTTTTACACCTAAAGAAATTTTGATAAATAATAAGGCCCACAATTATTTCCTTCATCCCCTAAATGTTTACTTAAACTAAAAAGGTTAGCCCAAATTATCCAATAAATCATACTTTAAACTCAATCAATAATATCCATTGTTCAACTTACCCCATTCCAACCTTAAGACTTTTACAAAGTAATTATGTACAAATTAATAGTATAAAAAGGTCTCTAAATTTATAAAATAAATCATAAATTCATATTCCTCAAGCAATGTAATGTATCTCTTATTGAAAAATACATTTATAACCTCAAAAACCTTGATTAAATAATTCACGCTTCCAAATACTTGATAAAGATGTACTATAGTATAATCCTTATATATCTCATGAATCTTACAACCATAGAACCATTGATGTAATAATTCATGAATCCGAATATAAAATAACCTTAATAATTCCACTTCTATATTAAACCATTAACTATGCTTTAATATCGTATTCCATAATACCTCCTTCATCTCATTTTTCTTTTGTAATTTCTTCATTGACAATAGTATAACTGTTACTTATATAACCTTTTTGATTCTGACCATCAACCAAAACATAAATCACAATATCATAAATACTTATAATAGTGGTATAGTCATGAAAAATAATTTATAGGGTCTCTAAATGATTACATCTTATTCTCAATCCAAAATTCTGTAGTATTAATGTGTGTTATCCATTACCAAATCTAAATGATGATATATTATACTTAGACTTAACCCCAAATTCATTAAATGGGATATGTTTTCTAATATTTGATTTCTAAATCTAATTTCTAAGGTTGTTTTTAAACTTCCTTTGATACCAATTATAATGCCCCGACCCTAGAATCCCAGAGTTAGTGCATTTTTTTAATACATTGGCATGATTACAAGGCATCAAACCTCTTAAGTACCAATCAGTTTAGAAGTCTTGGAAAATAGATTACATATATGAACCTCACATTACAATTCAAATCATAGAATACAATATAGATAATCCTTTTAAAACATCATTATTCTCATGGATTAACCTTGTGAGTCAGTTATAATATACTTCTTCGCATCCAGTGGAAAAATGAAACATAAGAAGGGGTGAGCTCAGATGCTCAGTAAGGATAAAAAATATAGTGGAAGAAATCTTAAATAATCATAAAAATTTAAGGCAATCCATAAAACAAAAACAAAATCCTTTTATACAAAATCTTAAACATAATATAGAAATAATAAATCAAATAATTTCATTTAAACATTCACATGGATATTATACTAGTCGAATAATCATATGTAATATCAATAACTAATATCATAATGGGGGAATGTATAATGTCGTACATCATAACCACACCGTCAAGGCCTCAGGACAAGACAATATATAAATGGGTAAAAACCCAAACTAATTTGTCTCATGAGATCTACCGATGCATCGAGGGGCTATAGTGGTCCCCTACCTAACTTACTAAGTCCAATACATTCCTCATATGAAAAGGGTGAAACAATATAAACATTCGAATTAAAAATAGAATTTGAAATGTTAATACATTAACCATAAACCATAAATGGTATCAAAATAGCATATCCACAGTCAGATATATCATAAACCATTCAATACAATATGGTATACTGTATTATAATCAATCAACCTCAATTAAGCATAAAATCAAACAAAAGATATTGACATAGATGAAAATAATATAATAAACTCATTAAAACTCTTTGAGAGAAATATCCCTTTTTTACTTTGAAATAAGTTATTCAAAATTCATGCATTTAAAAAAGAAGAAATTTAAAAATAGATTTTTTAATCAAAGAGTCCCATACCACTTTGAAAAATTTGAGAGAAATTATAAAATTAACATTTTAAAATATTCATGCCCTTATAAATAAATACCTAAAACACATTTTGAAAACATGGATATGAATGAAAAAGATTTAGAAGAATAAATCGTAGAAAAATTTAAAATAATTTTTTAGTTAACTATTCCCTACATAAATCCATAAAAATATTACTTTTGAAAATATTTTTCAGAAACATGGACATGGATGATAAATATATCTTAGTAAATACTTACGCATAAAAAATCTCGGATAATAATGAGATTGTGAAATTAACACTTACCTTAGGTCTGATTTCATCCGTACGTGTCCAAAACTACTGTATAGTGGTTTTAAAAATATTATTAACTTGTAAAAAAATTATATTTATATTTATTATATCATATATGATTCATTTTTTATTTTTATTACCCATTCATTTAACAATTCTTTGTTAAAGAAACATTCTGGGTAATAATCGCTTTGTTTATCGTATATGTTTTGACTTGTAATTATTGATCTTATTACATAGATCATGATTTCATTTCCTCCAAAATGTAAAACATGATTTATATATCATGTATATTCAGTATATAAATATATATATATATGAAATATATGGAATGGAATACATCGTTCATTGAGATGATAGGTCGTACTTACATATGAACGTTATTTCCGTTTTATTATACTATTGAATGGAAGAAAGTAAATTATATATATATATATATATATTATAGAAGCATTATTATGCCATATATTTCATATTCATTCAGTATATACATTTTTATAATCATTCTGAAATGGTTGTAATGAATGATGAATTTCATCGCGTCGTGGAGATGGTAGGCTGTACGTACATGCAAGCGATAGTATCATTCCCTCAATGGTTAAATGGTATGGAATTGGATGGTATATAAATTATAAAAAATAATCATAATGACCTATTTATTATTTATATCCATTATTATCATCATTATTCTCATCAAAATAAAGTAGTTTTGAATAACAAATTAAACCACGACGTGGAGACGGGTCGTACGTACGCACGCATGGTGATATTTTTATTCATAGGATAGATAAATGGAAGAATATTTTTGTACCATAATCATTATAAAATCTAAGAATGTATATAATAATATATTTATTAATTTAGTATGGAAACAACATAGGATTAGTAAGTAGAAGAGGAAAAAGAAATTGAGTTGAATTGGTAAAACAATTACCTCTTCTTCGAGTATCTCCTTTTGATTTGCATAAAAGGGCATATTAGGTTGGATTTCTACCAAAATTATGGCCTCTAGGATGAATTGGGGGAAGTTGGAAGGATCAATTTACATGGTTTGGCTGAGATGAATGTATTTATAGATCTGAATAAAATATAAGGAGATGTTTCCTTTTATAAGAGAGGGGAGGGGCACTTTCAAAAAGTCCAAAACTATTAATTATAAATTGATTTTTGATTTAAAATAGCTCAAAATTAAGTTATTTATAGGATAATATGTGTATTCTTATAAATAATCTAAACCAATAAAATTTATAATTTGTTTTATTTTAAACCTTATCATTTTGATTTACAATTAATTAATCTATTTAATTTTAATTGTGGTAATAATATTCTAAATATTAAATGGTTATAAATATTTACTTATATGGTGTAAATAATTTATAAATGGAAATTATATTACATTTCAGACCTTATAATTACCACTTTATAGTTTTTAATTATTTTTATGATTTATAAATAATTTAATAAAATGTTATTTTTATAAAATATCAATAGTGTCAATTTTGACACTATTTGTTAATTTGACTTTAAATAAAATCCAAACATAGTGATAAATTCAAAAAAATCATTTAATACACTCATAACATGTTATAGTAACCTATAAAATTCTTTTATCACCTTAATTAATCAAATTATATTTTGTTTAATATTTTTAATGTTACTTAACTGATATTTATACAAATAAAATAATTACTTCTTCGCAATTGTGTCATTATTTATGGTAATTATTTAATCTCTAAAAATAATAAATAAATTCCTATAATATATAAAATTATTTTATATTTCTATATAATATTAATTATCTAAGTTATCTCCTAGTTATCGCCATATTAAAATTATTATACTTATAAGAAATGAGAGTGTAATATTTTGTCATATTCTTTGATTTTAATAATTTCTATATCATTTTCATGGAAAATGCCTATTAAATGATTAAATTTCTAAAATTAGGTGATAAGGTTCTAATTTGATTCATATAATAACATTTTGAAAATTTTTTATTATGTATTTAATCTTTATATATTTGTTTTAACTCTTATTTAAACAATTTAACTCTTATCGTGACTACTTGTCTTTTTACTCTATTGGGTAGATATAGTTATTATAAAATTCCAAACAAAACCCAATTGGATCATTAATTAAATATTATACATTATCCTAGTAATTTGGGATAATTATATATTTTTATAAATTTTATGTCATTTAATAAAACATTATTTATTTTTAAATCTCATTTATGCCAATTTTGGCACTATTTATTAATTGACTTTCTTAAAAATCTTAACCTTATTCATTAAAAAAATACATTAAATCATCCATTAAATTTTATAGTCATCCAAAAAATTAGTGTAAGGAAAAAAATATTTCAAATGATATTTATTTTAATATTATTAATATCATTTATTTGATTCTTCCTTTAATAAATCAATTAATTCATCATCATTGTGTCACATTTAAATTAAATTATTTAATGTCTAAAAAGTATAAATAAATTATTGTGATGTATATAAACTTTTTAGATTTATAATTACTCTTTATATTTTACCATATCACTTATATAACCTCATATTAAAAATATTTTACTTATTAAAAAACGAAAGTATACAAATTTGGATTTTCATTAAATATGATATTATAAATATATTAAAGTCATCCAAGTGGCTCCAAGTGGTCCCAAAATCGACTCAATTATTATTTTGGTCGAAAAACACTTATCAAATGAAATTAGGCCAAGTTTTATCATAATTATTAAATATTATAATATCAATTTTACCTTTAATTACCGGATTTTCCCTTAACCATGGAAAATAAATAAAATTTTACTTAAGTTACTGTTACAAAAAAAAAAATAAGATGTTCCTATTAGACAAAAAATTTCATACTATTTACAATCATGTATGTCTGATTTTTGAAATTTCATTCACATAAGTGGTAAAATTAAGTTTAACACTAATGTGATGAGAAGGTGGGTAAAAGAGACGTTTAAAAGTTTAGTAAGTTTCTATATCTAAATTTAATATAAAATGTTTCCAATTAACTATATTAGACTAATAGATGTATTTTTTATCTTTTTTAATTTAAAATCAATAATAATTAAAAAATTTATTTCAATGAAAAAGTTGGTTTTTTAACAATAATGTAATATTTTTTACTATTCATCAAAAATTGACACTTTTCAAAAAAATACCAAAAAATAAATCTAAGCTAATTTTGATAATAAAAATTCAAAAATGAAGTCTATTTTGAAAAGTAAAATTTATAAATTTTATATGTGGTTAATACTATACATAATTGCTTTTTAAACAACTAGTTTTATAGATTATGATGCACTGAAACTCAGTGTTGTGTGCAACAAAAGTTATAGAATTTATTTAGTAGGAAAAATACCAGTTAATCTTAGGGTTTAACATTTTTTGCCTCTTTTAATTGGAGATACTAAGTGGATACAAAGCCTATGGAGATCAATCATGTTCTTGAGAATGAGAAAAACTCCACACAAAAATCCTTGAGTTAAGAGAGAAATATTTTTTCAGGGAAGTTGGTACAATGTGAATTTGAGGATTAACATGAGATTGAATGGATTTTTATGGTTTTTTAGTATTTAAGGAATTTTTATCCATGTAGGAGGCATGATATTTTATTTTATATGATAATTTAGCTTTGTTTTCATTTGTGCTTTGGGAATTTTGTTTTGACCTTGGTATAAGATGATGACCCAGGAGTGTAATGTTTAAGTGAGAGGGAAATTATAAAGAAAATATTTTCAATAGTTTTAATTTTAATTTTAATTTTTTAATCCCACCAATGTTTTATTTTATGGTTAGTTGTCACATTTTTAGGTTTTCGTGGTATTTTGAGATTAATTGATAAAATGGCTTAATTTTTTATTTTAATTGTTTTAATTTATTTAGGTTTTTCAGCCATTAATTTCTCTACACTAATAAAAATTGAAAACTTGTTATTTTTAGGTTTCTATAAAAAAATTATCCATTTAATTATTCAAGTACCAAATCACAATCCATCATTTGAGGTCCCAAAACCAGCTCAAAATCTAAGACTCGAAAATTGTTCATAGATTTGTCAATTTTTTATATTGGGCCCATATATCATAAAGGGTTGGTTAAAATGAGCTTAAATTGAACATGGAGATATATAAAATTTGTTTGAACAACTTCTTTAATTTTTTCCCCTCCTGGTTCGGCTTTATTCAAGGTAATTAATTCATGGTAATATGGAGCACTAGAATATGAAGAGTCACATATCCATAATTAAATTCACGAAGTAAAACATCCAAAACTACTACATAAAGTGTCTAATAGATCATAAATTTTGAGGGTGAACGTGGATAAAATAACAGAATAACTTCAAATAAGAAAACTTTCCGCAATTCAATCATTAAATGTGGATAACATGCATAAACTATATGAGGATGATTTTTGGAGCCAAATTTTCACCCTCTCTCCCTATAAAAGAGTGTACCTTCTTCTTTTCAAAGGGTTGAAAACTTAGGGGTAGACTATGTTTTCCATTTTCTATATTTTAGTATATTATTATATTTTATTTTCATTCTATAATCACATTTCAAGTTTTAATCTATGTTTTCTCCTTTCTACCTTATTCTTTCTCTCTTTTGTTTTCTTCCCCCATTTTCTTCTTCACTGTGAACTATTATGCTCATGATCGTGGGTATCTAACCTGAGGAAGTTCCTAAGGGAGTAATTAGGCGATGAACCCAAGTATTTGAACATTAATTCTTAATGTTTCTCATTTACTTAAATTTAGGATGATGGGGATCTTAGTGGGAAAGGTGCCTTTGTGTCTCCACTTTCCACTTGAGGTTTAGCGTTTTCTTCTACAACATTCTCCATCGATCGAGGAGGTGGATGTGTGGTCTCTTAGAGATCATTGAGATCACCATATATTCACAACCATAGGAAGAAGAATTTGTTCACACATATGATGGATTGTGATCATTAAGTAAATTTTAAACTAATAATAAGACAATGAAGGTTCAATCTGGGTGATTCTCTCAAGAATAAATCCTTTCTTTCTAACATCATTATGTTTGTATTCATTGTGTTTGAATTTCATTTTCATGTTTAATTTTACTAATACATTTTCAAGTCTCAAAATTCCATTTCTTCTTGTTTTATTTCATATATAGAAAAAATATTAAAAAAATTAATTATAAGTAGTGAGTTATTGACCATAAAAACTACTCAAAAGAATGACCTAGGTCATCCCCTATGCTACACTTAGTTATAAATATTTTTGAGAGTGTCTACAAAAACACTTCATTAGTAGGGTCGGTCAAAAACTGATAATAGATAATCATTACAAACAACGGGCTTATCTCTCTTACTTTAACTACTCCTCTCTTACTCTAAAGAATGAGAAGAACTCCTTCAAGACCAAAGGATCTATGAGTGATTAGAGGATCAATGTAATATGATTTATTTACTTCTCTAGCACCCAAAAATCAATCGGCATTACTCTAAGATCAAAGGATCGTGTGTGGATCACTCCTAAATGGATTCCACACTTGGATCCTTAAAGTAAAATGAAGGTAATATGAATGGGTTTTTGGAAAATCAATAACTTCATCAAAGAATGGTTCATAAGGTGAGGTAATAATTTTTTCCAATAAAAAAATTTAACATGAAATATCCTTTATTAGAGTTTTAGGAAACTATAAACTAAAATAAATTTTAATTTAACACCCACCAAAGAACTTCCACTACACATGGAACCTATAGTCTTTTCCATGTATGTCAATTATCATATTTCTTTCAGTTATTTTAATTTAATGAAACTTAATACTTATGTTTGTTTTGTATTAGGTGTATTTATAAACTTTTAAGTTAGTATAATACAAAATTAGTATATGGATTTTTGACCCATAATTTATTTCACAAATAGAGATGATGATAAAATATACAAAAATAACAATATATATTTATGAAATATTTCAATTTAATGCAATTTATTATTGGATGATTCTTTATCTTGATGGGTATGAAACATATATTTTAAAATTTTTATTTATCTTAATTGAATTACCCCTCACATTATGTTTTTTGTATATTAGTGACTATTTCATATTGTGTGTTTTTTTAAAAAAGATATCCCAACTTACTATTTATGCTCTATACATGGTGGCGTGCAAGAAAATTTCTACAACTTATTAGACACGTATGTTTGATTATTTAAGTAATTTTTTATTATAATGATTTTTAATTTTATTTCATACATGTCATTTTCAAACAGAATATGGAATTACAATAGATATAAAACTGGAAAGTGGACATCAAATATTAAATATGTGTGTACAGAGGTGAATTCTAATCTATAATTACTATATTTTGGTATCAAGTACATACAATTTTATTTTGAATTGAAAAATTATTTTGAAAAATAAATTTCATCATCAATTATGAGTAAATGATTATGGATATTATGTTCTAAGATTTATATTTGAAATAATTTCAACTGGAAAAATTACAAAACTCCATATAGTTAGATTTTATTAAAAATATTCCTTTCATTTATCTTATAATTATATTGACTATATATGTTAAATTATCTCTTTTTAATTTTTATATTTTTTATGACTCTCACCCTTATATTTAAAAATAGATAAATTAGTTACAAGTAGAATGGGAATATTATTTCAAAGTATTGATTGGGTTTTAGTTTATTTTTAATATAAATTTTAAAGTTTAAATTTAAAATTATAAAGTTTGAATGGTTTGAATTTTTTATGTTGTTTTATAGTTCTATTTGTGTTTTTGTTTTCTGTTTATGGTTCTAATGGTGTACTAATGGGCTCTTGTATTTGAATTTTATATAAAATATATATTTTCCATGTTGGTTATACAATAATTGACATGAAAAAACCCTCCTCTTTCTGGTGTTTTAAACTAATTTCTATGATGGTGTTTAAAAAACAATGTGAAATACAATTTTTCATGACGTTTAACAATAACTAATGTGAAAAACATATTTATAGTGTCTCTTGTAATAAGATCTTTATGTATCCAATGTCAAAAACCCAAAAATACTGACGTGGAAAACCCTATTTTTCATTATTTTGTGGGTCACTTCAATAATCTGTAATATTAAAAACATTTTGTATTGTGATTACACATAATAATAATTAATACAATACTAATAAACAATAATAATAAATATAAATTCCCTTGGAAAATTTCCATAAATTATACAAGATAAAATATTCAAATTCCAACCATGTTAAATTTAAAACACATGTTTTCCCAAGAAACCAGTGTGAGACTTCAACCCATGTGAGGAAAATTTAATCCTACATAGAATATTATTACTCAAAATAAGGTTTCTAATTATGGAAATAATTAATAAGTATTTAATGAATAATCAAATAATGATAAACATGTGAAACAAATATGCAATAATTCTAAATATAGGAGTCTAAATAAAATAGGGCTTGTTTTGAACTAAAATATAGACAAGTAATTAAGTTATTTTAGTTCATAATTTAGTTTCATCGATCTTCCAAATTTCAACTTCCAGTCACTTAATTTTTCTTCTTGAGGTCTCTTTATTTTTCTTTATGTTGACACTTCTTTTTTGTTTATGAAATCACTTTGTTTTTTATATGTGGAGACTTAATTTTTGTCCATGAAGTCACTTCATTTTTGTTCATTTGATCACTTCATTTTTTCTCATTCGGTCACTTTACAGAGTCACTTCACAATGTCACTTGACAAGTTCACTTCACAAGGTCACTTCACATGGTTACTTCATAAGGTAACTTCACAAAATCACTTGACAATGTCACTTGACAAGGTCACTTCACAGGTCACCTCACATGGTCACTTCACACTTTTTCCATTTTTCACATGCATAATAATAATAGACTAACAGCATGTAAAATAATAGCCCATATTATGATTGATTTTTCTCCAACATCAATTCATTATATTATAATTATAAAAATATAAATAAAAAGTGGATCAAGAAGCAACTCAAAATTTTCTTTTGTGGTTATTTTAATTTTCTATTTTAATTAATCAAATTAGTTTTCATATCACCATTTCATTTATTACTTCTAGTTTATATTTATTGTTTTCATATATATTCACATTCTATTAGAACTTGACATGGTCCAATTCAGAACCATAGATTGTACCTTATGCAACACTGGCCTTTAACAGCACTAGATAAAAAGTACTGATAAAGTTACCTTTTATCGGTGCTAATAAAAATTTGTCCTTTGTCGGTACTTTTTTATAGCACTGATAAAGTTCCCCCATTTATTAGTTATTTTTACAGAAATGGAAAAAGTGTCACCTTTATCACTTCTTTTTTCTAGCACTGATAATGTTCTCAGTGAGTAATTTAATTAAAAAAAGTGTGAACCATGGGTTGAATCCCATGGTTCCAAAATTTATTGAAAATAAAATAACAACGTACAAGGCAAGGTGGAAAGTGAAAGGAAAAAAATGAAATTCAGTGACAATACACTACTCCAAAACAAAATAGACAATGGCCCATGAGACAATAGTTTCTTCATCTATGGGACCGACCACCACCTCTGCCTCATGGATGACAGCCCCTCCTCTAGGTTTTGGGTTGTTTCCATGGCACATCATTCAAATATTATCAATGTTGGCATCCATTGGGATATGGTCCTCAAGAGTTTGAGACTATTTTTCTCAAACAAGACATGTCCTTTCCTTGACCTCCTTAGTGCCTGAGTATTTACCTTCAAATTGAAAAGCTCTATAGATGTTGTTGGATTTTTTATGGAAGACCTCCCTATTATTAGACTTGTTTAATATTCCCAGCAAGATAATTTTACCAAAGTTTGGAGAAGCCTTTTAGAGGAAAGACACCCATTGAAAAGGGTGGATTATTCCTAAAGATGAGATGTATCAACACTTTGGGTTCTTTGGGAGTGGCCATAACCTCCCATGCCTCCTATGGGGAAAATAATTCCCCATCAATGTACCATAAATATCATCGAATGTAACCTCCGTACTCTATTGATCAACAATAGCTGGTACATGCATAATCTTGTTAGACATCTACGGAATATCAGACTTGACAGCTTTTTCTAAAGTGGCAACATCAGCTGGTGCAAGATCACCTGCCACCTCCTGCAAGAAAGTCCTTGTAGAGAAGGGTAGAAAGATGTCCTATGAGGTTTTTGGGTTTCACCTAAAGAATATACTTTACCTTACTGTTACCATTATTCGTGAAATCATCTCCAATAACATCAATGAACTCCATTACATACTTAGTATCAGATAAGACATCTTTACTCACCTGATGAAGAAGCTGATTGTCGACCTTGGCCCTACCCAAAGTATAAGGGTCAACATTCACCAAATTTTCAGTACCACTCGTATCTGGGTGATATCCCATATAAACTGTAGTATCATTTCCATTAAAAGGCATAGGGATGACATGATATTTGGTGCCAACGAACACATCAGCAAAATAATGCTGAGTTATGATGACACTATTATCCACAGGCCTGTAAGGCTTCGGAGGCAATGAAGGAATATCAATTCCCTTGTCCTACGCTACACATCCCTTCCCTACACCCCATCAGTTCCTCCTTGTACAAGATGAAGAATCTATTCATTCATCTTCACCACAAAGGACTCCATTCGTTGATCAGATATTTTCTTATTAAACATAGAAATCTTGAATTTAAAATTTTCAACATGATGCCCAAATTTATTGTAGTTAGAGAATATCATAACCCTATGTAAATTATATCTAGTATTACCAATACAAAAATAGTTGAAACAGAAATCAGGTACATTTTCATATTCAATTGCAAGCTCAAATTTGAACTCACAAGCAACCAAAAAATGTTTCAACAATGGTATTGGTCAGATCAAATTCAACCAAATTCAAGAAAAGTGTCCATACCTTTCCATCTCGGTCTCTTTGTCTAATTTTATTGGATTTCCAATAGCTAAGGAAACATCCCAAAGAATAACTGGATTCTAAAAAAACAAATTCATCATAGTAACATGAATCCAAGATTTAATGAAAGACTTCTAGGCTTGAAATGGGTCAAAACAAGGGTGTCAATCCTAAAACCATAAGACTCATGGCCTAAGATTGATAAAGACATAGCTCCATACACATAATTTTAACTCTTTGTAAGGGAAAGTAATATGAAAAAATCCCATTCCAATTGACATCATGTGTCATCCGTCAAAGCCGCATACCTGAGTAAGTCGATTCCTCATATCTTAAAATTTCTATCCATTGTGCTTTGAGATTGAGGTGAGTTACGCCATGATAGAGAATTGTAAATCCTTAATATGCACCTCAAATAGCTTCAGATCTACTTCAATAAAAGTAATTCCACCATTCCTTGACACCCAGTTGAGCGCAGTAGCAGAATAATTGTGTATTCCTGGAAAGAACCTTTCACTATACGACCCTACTTGCTTCACAGAATCAGCCATCATAAGCTCTAGATTCACCAGCTCAATAGTTTCCAATGGGCGATTGACTCTCTAAAAATCTCAATTGACATCAAAAAGGGGGAAATTAGTTTCATCGATGTCAAGGTCTATATTTGATCTCTTCAAAGGGCTCACGGAGGAATCTGCGGGAATGAGGACTAGATCTGAGGATGGATTCATAATTTATATTTGTAAAAATGTTTAATAGTTTATTTATATACATTAATTAAAAAATGTGTAAATAATTAAAATAAATATAATATGTTAATATTTTATTTAAACAATTATATATAATATATAAATGAATATATTTATTTTAATGTATATTTATATTGATATTAAATAATTTAAAATATATGTACATGTATAACTGCATGTGTTTTGTGTGTGGATGTGTTTTTGTACATATGTATGTCTCCCATGTGTACATGTATGCGTAAATGTTACGAATTCACTTTTTAATATTTTTTTAATTTATTAAATTTTATTTATTATTTATTATTATATATTCATTAATAATGTTAAAAATATATTTAATCATTTTGTAATATTTATTTGTATTTATATTTATTTACTATATATAAAATTATCATATTTATATTCAAAAAATAATATTTATTTATATACATTAATTACAAAATAAATGTACATAATTATTATAAATATGATATATTGATATATATATATATATATATATATAATTCAAACAATTATAGAAATATAAATAATGTATTGTTATCATGTGAACATGTGTATGTGTGGAATGTACTTAAATAGTTAATTATAAAATGATAAATATATATAATGTTTAAAAAAAGTATTTATAAAATTGTAAATATATATATATATATATATTTAAATAATTATAAAATTATAATAAATATATGTATTATATTTATAATTATATATATATATATATTAATATATATATCATTATATAAATATATTTATAAATATATACAAATATTTATAAATATATATATATATTTATTTATTTAAATAATTATAAAATTATAGTAAATATATTTATTACATTTATAATTATATATACCTATATATTAATGAATATATATATATATATGATTGTATATATAATTTATATAATTATATATAATTATATACAAATATTTAAAATTTTATACAAATTTGATGTTGGGGGCGAGGGTTTGGGAGCTGCACTTCAATGGAAATTCTGGTGCTCGATTTTAGGGTTTTCAATCATGCAGAACCTGTAATTTTTTTGGTCTGTACGTTTGGTCAGCGTCATGGATGGTGTTCATCAGGCTACGGTTGATAATCATGGTGCTCGATGGTCTAATTCCAACGTGACTGGGGTGATTGAGGAGTTTTCTCGTCAATCTGTGCTGTGTCTCTAGGATCTTCTCAGAACTCAGAGGGATACAATGATTCTGACTAGAGTAGGTGGCATACGTCGAATATAAGTGATAGATTCTCTTTCTATGGTGGTGACTAGAGAGGATGTTGCATATAGACCAATGATGACCTGGGAATCACCTTCAGTTCCTGTTGATTGATGTTGATTTTAAGAGGTCTTGGTTACAGAAAGGAATTTAGGTAATGCCTCTGATCGAAGGATTGATTCTTTTCGGTGTCTGCTGGTGGCGTTTTAGGATTCCTCTGCTGGTAGGATCCTCAAGAAACAATCATCATCCCATGTTTAAGATAATCATGATGCCTTCTTGGAATGTCTGGATTTGGGTAAGAACTCGCTAGTCAGTAGGGTTGTTCTTCCCAAAGTTCAGAAGTCATGGAGACTTAAAGATATTGTTCATAGGATCTCCTTTTTATGAGGGTTTTCAAATTGGAAGTGTATTTAAATAGTCAAAGATTTATTTCATGGCTTGTTTCAATTTGATGAAGCCAGGATCTGTATGTAGTCCTCTTGTTCGTTACTTTTGAAGCTGGGAATGCTTCATCTCAAGGAATGGATGATGGATTTTAATGTTTCAAGGGTCAAGAATTCTTTTGCAAAGGTTTGGATCAGGTTTCATGTCTTCAACTGAATTTTATGGAATCCACAAATCTTACAAGATATTGTTTCTACCATTAAAATCCTAAACTGCCTAGATAAAGAAAAAAAATACGTCTACTATGTACACTTTATTAGAATGATAGTTGAAATTGATTTTATTTTCACTCTTATTAGCAATTTTACTCTTATGACTCCCACTTACCATATGCAAATTAGTGTTTAGTATGAAAATTGTCCTGTGTTCTATCAAAATTGGAAATATTTTGGTCATATGGATGAGAAATGTAGGAGGAAAGTCTATGATTTTGTGGTTTAAAGGGAAATTATTCAAAGGACTAAAATTGTAATGGTAATTAGAATTCATCTGGGTTGCATGGGAAGTCAATAACTAGGTAACCTAGGAAGTAGCCAGTTGAATATCTAGATAAGAAGTCTCGAAATCAAGGTCTTGTCACGTTAAAAAATAAATAGTTGGTGGTGAATTGGGAGAAGGAAGGAACTTCATTAGCTACTAATTGTACATTTTCCATGCCTGAACAGAAGGATACGAATATTATTAGTGATCCTGCTACTGGAAATGAGGAATCAGGTTACAGGTGCAGTCTTCCACCTGAACCGTTTTAGCAAGTTGGCAGCTCTAATTTTATTTTCATGAAATTCATTGGTCAAGACGAAATTCACACTGGTGAGGTTTTCCAGTCTATAGATAAGGTTTTTGGTGGTGTGCCTGGGTGTTATCCTTCTTCACCAAATGATGAGCAAAGCTATATTTTACAGCTGCTGGATGCAAACTTTTCAGGGCATGTTCTATAGGAAGATAGGGTTTGGAAATATTATGTTCAATAGAGTGTGTATTATCTTCAAGAGAGTTATAATGTATTCAATTCTTTAGTAATGTCTATTAAATGGGTTAATGTTTCGAATGATGTAAATAATAAGGAAAATTAAATGGTTTTTCATGACACCACTCATCTCTAATCTACGAGCAGCGGTGATCCTGTTTCTTTTAAGGATATTGTTTTAAATAGAAAGGGAAAGATAGTCAATAGTGATGGTTTTTCTCCATTTCCTCCAAACAATAAATCCCTAGAAGGATTATTCTAGTCTTCCCAGGAATGTTTTGACCAGATCATCTTCTAAGACATCAAAGATTCAGCTCACTACAGAGTAAGAAAGGTCCAAGGAGTGGATCTTTGGGATCCTCAATCAAAGAAATTCACATTTAGAGTGGGAAACTGCCATTTATGATGATGATTATGATTATGATTATGGGAAAGATCCTACATTTCTTGATCTATAGTTTTCTTATCTAGATGAGTGCATGCCTCTATGTATGACCACATTTATATTCTTTCTTGCTTATTATCTCTTTCTTTCACCTTTAATAAATGTTCAAGAGCTTTGGCTTCTGGATGGACCTTTTTCGTATATAAATATATTGATAAATATATTTATATATAATTATAGTTATAAAAAAATTAATATATATGTAAATAATTATAAAATTATAGTAAATATATTTAAATAATAAATATATTTATTATATATATAATTATATAAATATTTATAATTATATAAATATATTTGTAATTATATAAAAATATTTATAAAAATATTTATTTATATTGATAATTATAATTATGAATAAATATATATTTTTAAATAATTATAAAACTATAATAAATATATTTAAATAATAAATATATTTATTATATTTGTAATTATATATATTTATATATTAATAATTATATATATATAATTATATATATATATATATATATATTAGATGTTTGGGGGTACAAATACATTAAACACACACACACCACACGCGGGCCGAAAAGGCGGGTCATATCCCCCCAAGGGAGATCCCACCAACCAAGGTTGACCCCCTTGGGCCTCTCTGGGGACGTGTGGTGCATGGGTGGTGAGGCCGCATCTATACCTCATTACTTAAATAAATATTTTCTTACCCCGTTGGGAACTGGCCAAAGCCCAAGGTTGGCCCCCTTAGGCCTCACTCGGGATGTGTGGTGCGCAGGTGGTGAGGTCGCACCTATACCTCATTACCTGAGTACACAGTTTTAAAAGTAGGCATGACGTTGCACTACGACTTTGGGCCAGTTTGTGGGCCTTTGGGATATGTTATGGGCATCACGTTCACTGGTCTTCGGGCCATGTAATGAAAAAATAAGGCTTGATGGGTGGGTTATCGCTTAGGGGGGCTATGACTTGTCTTTCTATCCTTTGCGTGTAGTGTGTGTATGTTTAATGTAATTCTACCCCTAACTACATAATATATATAATAAATATATTTATTTATTTATTTATTTAAGAGATTGAAGCTCGACTACCCCATTATTAAACAAAAAAGAAATACATATATTTAATAAATATATATGATTATATATATTAATATATATATATATATAATTATAATAAATATATTTATTATATTTATAATTATATATATTAATAAATATATATAATTATATAAATACATATTTTATATATATTTATATAATTATATGTATTTTTATATAATTATATGTATATTTATTTATTTATAATTATAATTATAAATACGTATTTTTAATTATTTAAATATTTATTTATAATTATTTAAATTTAAATTTGTAATTATATTTATTATATTATTAAAATTAATTATTTATCAGCACTAAAATTTTAACACTGATAAAGATATATTTTATCGATGCTTACTATTTTAGCATTGATAAAATAGATCTTTATCGGAATTTTTTTGTAAGTGCTGATAAAAGTCGTACCTGATGTTTTAAATAGAACCCTAACAGAGTCCTCCTCCCTCACGCCTTCATGAATTTGTGGAATCAAACTCACATTTCCTCTCTTCGTCAAGCTTCTCAATGAATCGACCCTCTCAAGATCTAAGGTATGTGATTATTTCTTCTCCTCTTTAATCATGGTCTTATTCCATCCAAGTCTTTACCCCCTATGACCTATACCTTATGTTAGATCTTTACGAGGAATAACACAAACCAACCATGTTTTAGATCTTTAATTTCATGATGTTGGGGCTTCATTTGTGATTCTTCATTTCCCTTACTGTCTGGCTCGCTAATTTTGGCCCTTCTTGACTAAGTTCATGGTGGTTTGGGGTCTATAGAGGTGGTGTTTGATTCTCCATTGGTTTTTTATATGGTTATGTTTCCCTATTGTATCCATCATTTAGTTCTCTAATCCTGCATTCTATATCCCATATTGGTCTAGTTTTTGGCTCACCAATGGTTGAGGTTCCTACGAATCTAATGTTTGGTCTCTTCTTCTTTGTTCCTGTTCGATGCTTGAAAATTATTTCTTGAGTTCAACCATTTGTTATAGATGGAGAGGTCATAATTTCATCTATTTGGTGGAGTTAAAACTATATGATTCTTCTCATATTTTTATTTTGGGTAGATTTAGATTTTCTTCTTATATATTATGTGTATATAAATAATTATAAATAATTTTGAATATAAATAAATTTGATTATACATAATTTTTATTATCTTGAATTAATAATTTATATAAATAATTTATAAATAATTTATAAATAATTTTGAATTAATAGTTATTTTGAATTAATATTTTTGAATTAATATTTATTTTAAAAGAATGGAAATTTGGTATTACATTAGTAATTTGTAATTATATATATATTTTTTAAAATATGTACATCATTTTTACTATTTACCATATTTTATAGTATTAATTATTCATCGACATATTTAACTATTCTCACATGTAATAGATTTTTACCAATAAATGATGTTTACTCTATTAATAAATTTCTATATCTTGATTCAAAATATTGAATTTATTTTTTAAAATCAAATTATAAATCTATATAAATAAATTATTAATTTAAAACATGTAATGTACTTTAAATTTATGATTTTGGTAAGAAATACTTCTTCATTATAAAATATTTTATTTTAAATTTTCTAACATACTTTTTCATTTTCTAATTACTAATTATTTAATTTTATATATATAAACTTATACAATCTATTTTTAGAAATTAAACATTTAATTATAATAAATTTTATTTTAAATTAAAAATATTAATTTAATAAAAATAAATATTTCTTATAAAATAAATTTTATAATTATTAAAAGATAATTTTATAAAATAAATAGTTATAGAGATGCACTTTGGATTCAATGGAAGAGAATTCATCCACCACTTTAAGCTAAGAACCCACCTATAACTAACATAAAATTAGCGATTGGTTTGTTTTTTATATGATATATGAAACTAGAAAAGGGAAACAATGTACGTTGGTATCATCCAAGAAAACAATCCACTCTAACCAAACCTAAAGAACATTAAAGGATAAAAAAAGATTCAATGGCCTAATACCATATTGTAATGTGTAGGGATATTGTAAAAAAGAAATAGTTGAAGAAGAATATTATAGGATAGCATATAGTATGATCTTTTTGAAGAATAACCCTTATTTAAGATTCTAGGGTAGTGGTAATTTATTACTAAGAAAGGATGATAAATACGTGATATGATTTTTCTTTTACAATTACTCTTTATAAATTAACCTCTATTATTGATTAAATTCTTGATCCACTAACTTACTAATTTATTTTTCCTATTCGAACACTCTATATAATATTTCTCAAAAAGTTGAGTGGTATCTATATTTATAAATGTAATGGGATAAGTGGTATGTATATTTATAAATGCATACATGTGTAAGGAAAAATGGTGGAATCTATATTTACAAGATCATATTAACTTTCAGAGACCTCCGTGATACACTGGATCTCACCTCATACATAATATTGATTGATAATGACACCATGGGAAGGGCATGTCACTAAATCCATCCAAACCATTGGATATCAACCATAAACCCACTCCCGCAACATTGTCCTCATAGGAGGCTAAGAGCTACTAGAATTTAGTCCTCAAACCAAAATCCTTTTACTTTTCATTGAGTAATTAATGGATTTATTTGAATGTTGAAACTGAAACAATTGTCTCAATATCAGTGTGTGCAAGACCATCCAGTTGAGCCTTCTCATGGTCACACCAATAAAGGTGCCCCTTATAGGGATCAAATTGCTGATTTTACTTTTTAAAGCTTTAAACAACAAACTATGAAATTTTGTATGTTGCTTTTCTAACTCCCAAACCTAGGAACAACTATATTTAAGGACATAATTGTCATCCTAATCAGCTTCATCACCCGAATAGTTTTTTTTCCTAAGACCCATCCCCCATCTCTTATGGACATGAGCCTATGTTTCTTGAACTGGTCTGAGTAGTAGTAATCCCATACCAAGAATCAATGATCACTGTGGATGAATTTTTAGGATAAAACCTACCTCTAGTGGCATAATTATTTTCTAAAATTCAATTACTCATTTCTTTCAAAGCATGCTGAAATTATTTGAAACATTCAATTGTTTGTTTCCTCTTATTTTAAAGGCCCATTTTTGTTTATTTTTTTATTTTTAAAAAAATTAATATTGTCGAATCAGGTAGGATGGATATGAATAAAAAATGGATGGATTCCAATTGTATGGAAAAAGAGTGTGAATATGGGGTGAAAGAGTTCATCACGTTTTCAAAAGATCATGCATATGACCCTTCTCAAATCCTTTTTTAGTGTTTATATTGTTGTTATTCAACACTAATTAGTCCATAGGATTTGGAAGAACACTTGATCTATCATGGGATAGATCGAAGTTATAAATACTGGACTAAACATGGGAAAAAGTGAATATAGCTAGGGATTAGGATAAAACTGCATTTTATGGATCATCTAATATGATTACAAGTGTGGACAATAAAGAAGTATATATTGAGGATGTGATTATTAGTGCGAATGGTGATGAAAATTTTTATTGATGAAATGAAAATAACAGTTGAAGATGAACTTTGTGATTGTCCATAATTGTTTGATAAGTTAAAGATTTGTGAAAAGAAATCATTGTATCCAGGTTATATTAAATACATTATTTTCAACCATAATTAAGATGTATAATTTAATAGTTATCAGCAGATGGAGTGACACCAGTTTTATTGAACTAATTTATATCTTGAATGATATGCTCCCAGAAGAAAATGAGATTATTAGATTAACATATGATGTTAAGAAAATTCTATGTTCAATGTGTGTGATCTCTGAGAGAATACACGCCTTTTCAAATGATGGTATACTATTTCTCAAGGATCAAAAATCACTTAAAGAATTCCCAAAGTGTGGTTCTTCACGATACAAGAAAGATAAATCGAGTCCTGTGAAAGTTGTATGGTACATTCCAATCATTCCAAGGTTTAGGAATCTATATGTAAGTGATAAGACTATAAGTAAATTGATGTTGCATGCATATACAAGAAAAAAAGATGGGAAAATTCATCACCTGAAAGACTCTCCTCAGTGGAAGAGAATTGATCACGAGTATCCTGAATTTAGAAATTAGCTGATAAACCATCATCATGCACTATCTACAAATGGATTAAATCCTTTTGGTTTTCAAATAATCACTCAAAATACATGGTCGGTTATTTTGGTAAATTATAAAGTGTAAATAAGTTGAGAACCCTTTTATATGATGGTTCACTTGATGGTTTACTTGGTAAGAGATATTCAACTATGTGGTCTTATAAATTATCGATGGATGTACCCTATTGAATGGTATATAAATATTTTGAAATGGTCTGTCAAAATTTGAAGTTGGACAAAAGATTGTATTGTGGAGTGATATATTGTTGAAGAAGCTATATAATTCTGTACCGACTGCCTATCCAGTGTGGAAAACATTAGTCTACTGAAATCTTGTCACATTGAGTGGCTTTTGGGTGAAGTAATTTCTAGAAAATATACTCTCACAATCATTATTACAGATAAGGAGTATGCCCACCTTTATGTTTTGTATAACAGTTTAGAGTTTTCCCCATATGTTGAAACCCACAAATGAATTCTTAGACATTTTAATTCATCAAGGGATGAATTTTGGATATCTAATACACATAATCAATAGTTTATAGGATGGTTTTGAGACCAAATTTTTAAGTAGTCATCTAAAAATATGGATTCAATTTCAAAACAATTTCGATGGATAAACAGAGGACCAAGTGTGCATATATTATATTATAATGTTTATGTAATTAATGGTTATACATTTTATAAAAATAAACATGATAAATGAAGTACCATGAAAAATAATGGAATTTCACTTTTGGTTGAAGCGATGCGTGTATATGGTTCCAAGGATAGAAATCTAATTTATGCGAATATGTCATAGTTTGGCATTATCAAAAAAATATGGGATTTAGATTATACAACATTCCAAGTGATGATTTTTCAATGCAAGTGGGTTAATAATAGGATTTATATTAAAATAGATGAATTTGGTTTCATGAAAGTAGATTTAAATAAGGGTACAAAGATGAATTGTTTATAATGGCATCACATGTAGTAAAAGTATTTTACGTTCCAAATTACACAAGCTAAAAGTATTCAATTGTTGTATTATTAACCAAAAAAATTAATGGGGTAGATAAAAATTCAACTGAGGATGACCCTTCCATTGGGACATCATAATAATTTCACAGTGGTCCCAATATAGATGGGGTCTTTTGTGTCAGAGGAGACCAAAATGAAGGGATTTGGATACTCGATAGAGGGGTCAAATCCCTTCAAAATTTTAAAAAAAGAGATTTCAATAATATAGTTATATTTATCCTGTAATATACATTGTGTTGCCTCATATTATTATTTATTAACTACTATATTTAAGTAATCTAAATTAAATGTTCAACCAATTTTGTATATAATGACTTTTGAATGTGTTGATGCTTCTAAACCCAAGGAACAAGAGGTTTCTTAACCTGTTGGTTCTCCCAATGAAAAGGAACAACAAACCTTTTCACATGTTGATGATAAAAATCCATAGGAACAACATATTAATGATGTTGAACTTGGGGAAATGGTAAATTTTGAACAACCAGTGTCCTAGAAAAAATAGAAGCATTGTAGCATGATGGTGTTAGTAAAAATTATTAATCTGAGAAGAAAAGCCATCAAAATCAAGGTTGGATAGAATGAAAAAGGCTAGGATGTTAACCCCAACAAGGCTATGTTCAGTAGTAACATTGGTCTCACCACTCGGCAGTGCATATCTATTTATATAGATTCATGTCACAATTTTGTGCCCATGCTTATGACACTAGAAGATATTAGGTTGACATTATTATATGATTTCATTATTTTAATAAAAAAAATGAAACATTGACCTAATCTTTATTATCCTTTATAGAGTGGATTTATAGTAGATGAATGAAAAAATAAATTTTTATTAATTCTTTCTGAAAAGGATCATAGACTCTTTCTCACAATTCTTATAAAGTTTCATCTCAAAATTCTAAAGGAAAGATAAACCTGCACCCACCACAGATGTATGAACACCTGATAAGCTAAGAAGCTTGGGATGCATTTACTGGTCATCATGAAGAGATATATTTTTTGGTACATTGTGATTGATAATACATAGCTTGAAAATACATGTATTAATCACTTTGATTAATAATTTTTAATTTATGAAATAGAAATTGAGTGCTAAAAATAAGCAATGGGTATAAAAACGAATATACCCCTATCGTAAATCAAGGATGAGGTACACTGCACTTGAAAAAAATTGGATGTATTTTAAATGAACCATAATACTTTTATGTGACATTAAACAAAAACATAATTATATTCCTCTATTTAAATGAAGATTGATTAATTTAAATTGAAATCCACTTCTATCATATATCATGTGCTATGGAAGGATTCACATGTAAATAAAGAATTGATACTAATAAATGAAAGCACACAAAAAAGTGTGGGAATCATGTTTAAGTATGTCATAATAAAAAAAATTATTTAAACTCATATTATATAATAATGATTACTTATTTTCTTATATTTTTTATCTGACATAGACACAAGAATAACCATCGATTTTACCTGCTGAACAGATTCTATCAGAGGTGTGGGTTTTGGGGTTTCGCCTAGACATATTTTGAGAAGATAAAGGAATATGTGGATAAATATTAGAAAATTTAAGAGTTAAAATCATGATTAGTTAATCTTGATGAAAAATTTAATTCGCAGTTGGATTTGTTAGAAAACATTATGGGAAGGAATCAAAGAGAAGAAACAAAACAAAAAAACCACTGCATAAAGATCCCCCCCCCCACCACCTCCCATTAAATTTGAGGAGATCCGTTACCCTCAAAGATATTTCTTAGATGAGATAATCAATATTCTCAAAATTATTTCTATGAAATGTGAATCAGGAAGACACTAATACCTTTCATGTACTGATATTATATAGGGTGAAAATGATTATAATTTGTATCTATCAACACCCACCCATCGTCTTGTTTCAAGGGTTACCATGTTCAATTTCCAAGAAGATATTCTACACAATATACAACTTCTAATATGTTATTTGATAGTTTGAATTAATGTTGCAGATAAGACACGATCTAGGCTATCTATTTCATATGATGATGTGGATATTAATATAGTCGGTCAAGCTATTGGAACATTCATAGCATAGTCATTAGATATTGTAAAAAAAATTTTGATAAGGTGGTATTCATTTCCAATTTATTATTCATGAAAAGACTTTAATAATTAATTAAAAAAATTCAGAACTGTTGAATGTTATTATAGATGGAAAAAGAGAAGGGGTGAAATGGAAGTTTGAATCAAAACAATCTAAAGGATTAATTAACCTATCGAAATGATCTTCATAATGTAACTTTACCCCACCCATTCAAATTTTGAATTTACTAACATTAAAGGTTTATGTGGATACTTTAGGACCCCAGGACACCCTGAGAGGGGAGGGGTGAATAAGGGTGTCAATTTGTTTTTTAAAAAACAAGGATCTTGTTCCCACATTGGTAAGAACTAGTTAAATATGTATGATGGATATGATCAGCAATGAAACATTCACATGAAAAGAGATGACACAACAATTTTTACTTGGTTCACTGCTAAGGGCTACGTCCAGGGATCATACGCCGACAAGTTACCGGTCATACCAAATTCCACTATTCTTTACTAGTTGTGGATTAAAAATGTTCAGGAACAGTCACCCTGTCCCAGGCTCACTGCCTTTACAACTATTCAGGGATAGCCCACTGCATCCCTCGGGTCACTTTCGTTGACTCTCCCTGGCTCACTGCCTTTGGTGAAGTCCCACTCAGTTTATAGACGTGAAAGTCTCTTCATCATTTATAATTAATACATCCTCTGTTGTATGTAGATGCTCTGTTGAAGTCCAACTTCCACCCGTGGATGAATCTCACTTTGCACTGAAGGTATCAGGCAATCTTCCAGCTTACACGTAGCCCTGAATCACTGTCGTGCATCAACCATACCTAATGCCCTTCTCTAAGCCAGCGTGCAAGTCTCAGCGTGCAAGTAAAAACTGGCGCGCAAGTCCACCTCAACCACTTTCACGACACAAGCTTCTGAAAATCCAAACTTGTGCGACCCACACACTTTTACGCCCAAACCAATATTGGCGTGCAACCACCAACTATCGCGCTTCTTCGAGACTTGGCACGCAAGTGTCCCCAAACCACTTGGGAGATACCTCCTTCTTCAACTCTAAACTTGGGAGACTCACACCAGTTCTCGCCTAAACCACCTTAGATGTGCAGCAAACAACTGCCGCGAAACTCCTACTTGTGCGACCACACAACCACTTGAATGACCACTACACCTGCATGATGGGAGCTCTAAATTCTTCAAAGTCTTTAACTTCATGTAGAATGAGGAGGTTTCAACCTCTATTTATAGGAATTTGGACACCCTGCATGACGGCGCACAAGTCTCCCCTCGGCGCACAAGTTTCGGCGTGCAAGTCTCCCCTCGGCGCGCAAGTTTCAGCTCTAAACTCACCCCCTGGATAGTATCTCCCCCAAAAACCTACATCAAATACTTAAACAGATAAAAATAAGTTAACATAACTGGGTAGAGGGGGTATTTCGTAACCTCCTCATGCACTAGAAGGTGGCTGAACACTGAGGTTCAACTGATGCTTCTCAAATACAACTGCTGACAGTGGCTTGGTCAAGATATCAGCCACTTTCTCATCAGTTTCCACATGATCCATTCTAATCACGCCTTTATCAACTTTATCTTTGATAATGTGATACCTTATTTCAATATGTTTTGTACGAGAATGCTAAACAGGATTCTTCATAACATCAATTACACTCTTGTTATCACAGTAAATCACCATTGGTTGTTTCACCTCATCACCAATATCTGTCAATTGTTGCTTCATCCATAGAAGTTGAGTGCATGCCTTTGTAGCGGGTATATACTCAACTTCAATAGTACTAAGAGAACTAATTTCTTGTTTCTTTATCAACCATCCAACACATTTAATCCCAATATAGAATACTCCACCACTGGTTGACTTTCTGTCCACTACATCGCCAGCCCAGTCAGCATCAGAAAATGCTGATAGTTCGTTGTCCCTTCCAGCATCAAAGTATAAGCCATAATTGTGAGTACCTTGAATATACCTCATTATTCTTTTCACTGCTACCATATGTTCCTCCTTTGTATTACTCTAAAATCGGGCCGCTATACATTTTTCAAATACAATATATGGTCATGTCACTGTCAGATATAATAGGATCCCAATTATCCTCCTGTACTTGGTGGGGTCTACAGATGTCCCATCTTCATTCTTTCCAAGTTTGGTTCCAACTGCAATCAGAGTTGACATTGGTTTGGAGTCTTGCATATTAAACTTCTTTAGCAGCTCTCTTGCATACTTTTCCTGAGAAATGAAAGTGTAATCCTTCTTTTGAATCACTTGCAGCCCCATGAAATATGTGAGCTCCCCAATCATAGACATCTCAAATTCTGATTTCATGTGATTAGAAAATTCATCCACTGATTTCTACCTGCTTCCACCAAATATAATATCATCTACGTAGACTAGAACCATGAAATGGTCTTTTGGAGAATTCTTCACATATAGATTGTGATCTTCTTATCCTCTTTTTAATTCCAGCTTTTTGAGATAAGAGTCCATCTAGGAATACCAGGCTCGTGGAGCCTGTTTTAACCCATATAGAGGCTTCTTAAGTTTTCAAACCTTTGTTTCATCAGTACCCAGAATAAAACCTACTAGTTGTTCAATTTAGACTTCTTCTTTGAGTACACCATTCAATAATGTTTCCTTGACATCCATTTGATATACTTTATATCCTATTTGGTGTACCATGGCAAGGAAAATCCTGATCGACTCCAGTCTAGCCACTGGAGAAATGGTTTCTTCAACATCAACACCTTCAATCTGGGAATATCCTTTACATACTAGTCATGCCTTGTTTCTAAAAACTCTTCCATTCTCATCAAACTTGTTCTTGAAGATCCATTTTGTACCAATCACATTGTGACCTTCGGTTCTCTAGACAAGATCTCATGTATGATTCTTATCAATCTGATCTAACTCTTTATTCATGGATTTCACCCAAGATTCATCCTTTGCAGCTTCTTCAAATGAGGAAGGCTCCACAACTAATAAAAATACTGATTGTGTATTATTCCTCATCCTCCTTGTTTGTGTGGGTGTACTCATATCCCCAATTTTGTTAGATGGATCAATCTCAGCTCTTCTATTTCTCCTGTGAGGTTCAGTTTCATTCTCTCTAGCCAAGTTTTCCTCTTCAAATTCATCTTCTGAGTCAACATCATGATGTGACTGCTGAGTGTTTTGCCCACCTTCCTCTATTCCTGTATTTATATTTACTCCATGTTCATTTTCTTCCTCACTTTCTATCACATCAGCATATGAAATCCGTGAAGCATTTGTGGTTTTCTCTTTAATGATCTTAACATCATTGCTCTCCATGATCCTTCCTAATCGCTTGTTGAAACACTTGTAGTCTTTTTTGTTTATTGAGTATCCAAGGAAAATTCCTTCATCTGCATTGTCACCATACTTCCCTTGATTTCCTTCTTTGTTCCTGATGAAGCATTTTCTTCGAAAAACATGAAAGTATTTCAAAGAGGGCTTCCTTCCATGCCACAATTCATATGGTGTCTTAGTCTCACCCATATAAAGTCCTATTCGATTTTGAATATTCATTGTATCTTGAACAGCCTCTTTCTAGTAATGTCCTGTAATACGACTCTCAATCTGCATAGTTCGTGACATGTTGTTAACCTATCAATTCCAACGTTCAACAACTCCATTTTGTTGTGGATTTATCACAGAAGCTATCTCATGTTTTATCCCATTCTTCTCTAGGTAATTTTCAAATTCAATGGACGTGTATTCCCCTCCATTTTCAGATCGCAACACTTTGATTGATCGTCCGGTATCATTCTCAGCGATTCGCTGATATGTTTTCATGCAGTCGATCACTTGTTGTTTCCTGTGAATGACCATTACACATGTCATTCTACTGTAATCATCTATGAAAAGGACAAAGTACCTTTCTCCATGAGTTCCAGCAACATTTATTGGACCGCATACATCTGTATGAATTAGATCAAGATGATGAGATTCCCTTTTATTCTTTGGCTGATATGAACTGAAAACCAGCTTCCCACGAATGCAAGCATCACAAGACTTTTCATGATCATGCTCCAGGTTGCGAATGTCCATGAAAATCATCAATTTTGATATTTTCTCCAAGTCTTGTTGATTGATGTGTCCTAGTCTCTGATGCCACAAATTGTTCTCTTCATCAACAGTCATGTAACAAACATTTTCATTACTATCAACCAGATACAAGTTGTCTTCTGTTCTGCATCCCTTCAAAAGTGAATTGCTTGTCTTTCCCTTGATTGGACATCCTTTCTGATTAAAAGTAACCATAAGTCTTGAGTCACTGAGTTGACTCACACTGAGTAGATTATGACGTAGGCCATCTACATAGAGGACTTCAGTCTTCTTTAGCTCTCCATTAGCTGATTTAGTACTTCCACTACCTTTGATTTTCATAGCTCCATCATTGACAAATCGTATTGTACCATCAACCTTCCTTTTGATATCTATTAACCGGCCAACATTACCTGTCAAATGAGACGAACATCCACAATCCAGAATCCAGGTACTGATGCTTTTTGTAGGTTTGAGGTCCACCTCTGCAAGATTGGATTTCTCGATTTTCTTCTTTTCTTTCCATGATACATTCGTTAGAGTATAGAGAACTGATGGCCATCCAATTATCTCATCCGTGTACATTGGTTCTTCATAGTCAAAATCTTTTTTGGTAGGAGAAAACCTATTTGTAAGAGAAACACAATCTTGTTGATGAGATTTCACTTGTCCTGAACTTCGGTATGAGGTGTCCATGTCCCTTATCTGCCTGCAATTAACAGCCTTATGACCAAAGTTAGAACAATAAAAACAATATCCATAGAAATTGTTTTTTCTATAAGATGGAGGATATGTAGTCAGTCTCTTTTGTTGAAGTCCCGGATCTTCCCCATTTAGGTAGCTCCTTGCCTCTTTGTAATATGACATGGTATAGCCTAGATAGCCACAGAACTGACACATCATGAGAGGAAATGTTTTCTCACTTGAATTTCTACCCATGCCTTCTTCCTTGGGAGAATAGTTGGACTGCCTGTCATTTCATAAAGTTTGATGATAATTTTCAGTTCTTCTTTTAGATTGTATTGAGGGTTTATTTTTCAGCACTTCATCCAATGTTTCAACATGTCCAACTTTCATTTTCTCTTTGATTTGGATCTATTTAGTTTCAGAAGTTGATGTCTCAGCTTCACAGCCAATTACACTCTTTCCCATGCAAGCAGGTCTTTGATCACTCAAGATTTTTCCAACCCCATCTGAACCACACTTGGCTCTTTCTATTAATTCTGCATCGGAGAATCTTCCAAAATGAATTTTCTCCTTACCCTCAATTGTGGTTTATTGACATTCAATTTTACTACTAATAGTAACAACTTCTTCTTCAAGACCCTCAATAGTCTTGGACTTATCTTCTAGTCTGGATGAAAGTTTATTTATGAATTTTTCTTTTTCTTCAATTCTAACTTTAGTTCCATAATGTCATCTGTGCTTTCCAGGATTGAAGACTGAACTCTCAATAGTTCTTCTAGTTGTTCAATTTCTGCTTCAAGATCATCAACATATTCTGATGATACTTTCACCATTTCCTTCCACTAATTGCATCTCTTACATTTATTCTCAATCTTGGAAAAGGAATCCTTAATTTGAATCTTTGGATCACCATTAGGAGTAATCTTATTATATATACCTTTACCGAACAGGGGTTCTGAGTTTTCAATGATATCCATCATGGAAGCATGGTTTCCAGTTTTAAATTCTAGTTCTTCTTCATCACAGAAATCATTATCATCATCTTCCTCCTCACAGACAAAGCTCTTCTTTGGTAATTTCCTTCTTGATTTGAAGTATCACTTTTTGAAAAACCTTTTCTCAGGATTCTCAATGTTTTCAGCAATGCTATTCTCACCATCAAACTTTCTTATGCACTGAGAGGAAATGTGACCAACTTTTCTACAAAGAAAGCAATCTAGATGTAACTTCCCTTTGAATTTCCATTTTCCCTTTTGGAACTTCTTTACAATGAGAGAAAGAATTTATTTTTCCTCATCATCTTCACCACTACTATCTTTTGATATTTTCATTTTCTCAATGGATTTGAACGCCATTTACTTGCTCACTCGACTCATAGAATCTTCTGGTTTGACTCTCATTTCATATGCCACCAGGCTACTTGGTAGATCATCCAGAAAAAGTCTGAAAAGATATCTTTCCTCAAGGTCTTACACCTTTTCATTGTACAGGTGTGGAAGTCTTCTCATTATTTTCTTCACAATGTCAACGTCTTTGATTTCTTCTCCTAGGCCCCTAATTGCTCCAACCACTTCAGTAATTTGATTGAAGAAGGAGTATGCATTCCCATTAGGATGCATCTTTAGATCATCGAACCTATTGTGCAGCACTTGTAGTTTCAAAACCTTCACTTTTTTATCTCCTACATAAATATTTTCATGTTTATCCCACATTTAATTTGATAAGGTGGAACTCATCACTTTTAGACAGATCTAATCAGAAAGGGATACGGTAAAAGAATTATGTGCTTTAGAATCTGCATCGAGAATTTTCTTATTTGCATCAGTCATAGCTAGTCCTGTTGGATCAAAAACATTTATACCTTGCACAGTGGAAAACAGAACTTCCATTCCAAGGGATCTTATATGAGATCTCATTATGTTCTTCCAAATCTAAAAATTACTTCCATCAAAGAGCAGGACTCCCCTAACACTGTAAGAATTTTTCATGACGGAAAAGGACAGATCTAACACCAGCAAACTTCTCTTTGATACAACTTGTAGGACCTCGGGACACCCTAAGAGGGGAGGGGTGAATCAGGGTGTCAATTTTTTCTTTTAAAAACAAGGATCTTTTTCCCACGTTGGTAGGAAATAGTTAAACCTGTATGATGGATATGATCAACAATGAAACATTCACATGAAAAGGGATGACACAACAATTTTTACTTGGTTCACCGATAAGGGATATGTCCAAGGAGCATACGCAGACATGTTTCCAGTCATACCAAATTCCTCTATTCTTCACTACTTTTTGATTACAAATTTTCAGTAATAGTTACTCTCTCTCAGGCTCACTGCCTTTACAACTGTTCAGGGATAGCCCACTGCGTCCCTCAGGTCGCTTCCATTGACTCCCCCTGGCTCATTGCCTTTGGTGTAGTCCCACTCAGTTTATAGATGTGAAATTATCTTCATAATCACTAATGAATACATCCTCTGTTGTATGTAGATGCTCTGTTGAATTCCAACTTCCACCCGTGGATGAATCTCACTTTACACCGAAGGTATTGGGAAATCTTCCAGCTTCCACACAGCCCTGAATCACTGCCGTGCATCAACCATACCTGGCACCCTTATCTAAGTCAGCGTGCAAGTATCGACATGCAAGTCAAAACTGGCACACAAGTCCACCTCAACCACTTGCACAACACAAGCTTCTGTAACTCCAATCTTGCGCAACTGACACCCTCTTACACCCAAACCAATATTGGCGTGCAGCCTCCAACTATCGCGCTTCATCAAGACTTGGAAAACAAGTGTCACCAAAGCACTTGCACGACACCTCATTCTTCAACTTCATGCTTGGGTGACTCACACCCTTTCTCGCCTAAACCACCTTGGACGCGCAGTAAACAACTATCATGAAACTGCTACTTGCGCGACCACACAACCACTTGAGCGACCACTACACCTGCGCGACGAGAGCTCTAAATTCTTCAAAGTATTGAACTTCATGTAGAATGAGGAGTTTTATACCTATATTTATAGGCATTTGGACACCCTGCGCGATGGCACGTAAGTCTCCCCTCGGTGCGCAAGTTTTGGCGCACAAGTCTCTGCCGTGCAAGTCACTTGCTCGACCAAACCCAAAACATGGGCGCCCCTTCTCACTTTGCAATATTTTGATGTTATGATCTTGAAAAACATATGGTGCACAAGTTTCCAAGATTACAAGTAGTCGGTGCAAAAGTCCTTTTCCCAAAAAACACTTTTCTCCATTTGTCAATTTTGAGGTCCAGAAATTTGGCAAACACTAGAAAACGGTGCCTCCTTCAATACTGTTATCTGCTTGAACTGTAAGATCACTTCACTAGCATATATTCTGAGAATCCACTAAGTATTTACAACAAACACAAACATACTCCAATTCATGCAACAACAACCACGGTTCCACAGGATACAATGTTAGAAAATGGTGTTATGATCGCAATTGATTTTAAAGAACAGATGTATAGAGAGACCATTATAGACTATATTGGTCTTGAAAATGTAAATGAAATCCTCACACATGAATTTCTAGGAGTCTCAGTTGTAATTGTATGCATGAGGCATGTTTTCATGTTTTTTTTCCAAAAGTTGATCTACTATGTTAATTATGACCAAAAACTATTCATATTTTTTAAAGCTATATATATGAATACTATTTGAAGGAAAACCCATGTGAACATAAATTTGGACACATTAGTCCTCACATCACTTCTATTCAAGAATTCAAATTGGAACATAATAAAATTGAAGTAATAGTTGATAAACTAGCCACAATGTTTGAAGGAAAACTTACAGATGACAGACTCTTCTTAATACCCATGTTGTAGGGGTAAAACTCTATAATTTAATCATATCAAATATATTTTCATTAATTTCATTAATTATTCATTTTTTTTCTTAGGCGGTATTGGTTACTAATTGTAGTTAATTTGGATACTCTAGAGATCTATTTTCTGGATTCAATGCATGGATACCCAAAAAAATCAACCACATGGGATGATGTTTACCAATTTTTAATTCACTACATGAAACGTTTTATAGCTAAACATCAAATTATAAACCTTATATTATGTTTTAATGAAAATTATATCATGATAGGGTGGTATTTTAATATCATCCTAATCAGCTCATGAGGACAGTCCATGAATATAATGAGCCTATCGACTTCTACAAGTGGGTAAGTATTAGAATATATATAAAAATATTTCACTATAAAAACATATATCGAAAAGCATACTTATTTTTCTCAATGTTTCTACAGTATTTGAAACAAAACAATAGAAAAGATTGTGGTTATTATGTTTTCAAGTTTATGAAAGATATTATATTCCATCAACCAACTAGCATCCCCAAAAAGGTATTTTCAAAGATAATTACAATTTCATTTTAAATATTTATTAATCCATTGTTTATTTATATTTTTCTAATAATACCAATACTATTTACAATCCCTATATTCATAAGAATAAATATATTTTTTTATAAATGAATGTGCATCATACCTAGTGTCAGAATTTATACATACATCATGAAAATGTGACTAGATACTACTTATTTAGTTGATTTTATCATCATTTTATCTAATTTTTTTAGTTAATTACCTTAACATTTTTATATAATACTTTAAAAAATGATCCATAATTCATTTGTGACATATAGGAATCAACCACACATCAATATAATACATAGTGTGTCTGTTATGACTCAAATTTCATGCTTTGATTTAAAAATTGACATTTTAGGTGAAAACGCATATCACATACTAAAAATCAAGAAAAAGTATTCATATTTTTTTGATACTTTATAAAAATGATCCATAATTCCTCTTTGACATGTATGAATCATCCTCACCTTAATCTGATACACGGTGTGACCGGTATGAATCAATATTTAGGTTTTTAGTTTAAAATGACATTTTAATTCAAAACATGTGTCACTCACTGAAAACAATTAAAACACACTCACATTATCTTATAATTTAGGAAAAATATTCAAAATCCATTTATGACATGTAATAATAATTATCATGTCAAACTGACACATGATGTGATTGGTATGAGTTAAAGTGTGTGTTTTCAATTTAAATTGACATTTTAGTAAAAAAAAAGTCACCTGATATACTTAAAACTGTGAAAACGCAATAAAATTGTCATGATACTTTAGGAAAATTATTCATTAGAAATTTTTGATGTGTAGGAATTAGTCTCATGTCAAACCGACACATGATGTGACCAGTATGACTCAAAGTGATTTTTTTCAATTTAAAAATAAATTTTAATAAAAAAATATATGTAACATACTCAAAACCGAGAAAATGCATTTAGATTATTTTGATTCTTTAGGTAAAATATAATATGTCATTTTTTTATGTGTATTAATCAATCACTCATTAATATGATGCAGAGTGTGACCATTATGACTCCAAATATGTCATTATTTGAAATTGAAATTTTAGTAAAAAAAGACAAGTGACACATTCAAAACTAAGAGAAAAAATTCATATTATTTTTATACTTTAGGAAAAAGTTCCATAATTCATTTTTGATGTGTATGAATATTCTTATCCTTAATTCGATACACAGTGTGCCCTGTATGACTCAAAGTATCCATTATCAGTTTAAAATCGACATTTTAGTTCAAAATTTGTGTTACTCACCAAAAAATAAGAAAAAACACTCAAATTGTCTTGATACTTTAGGATAATAATTCATAATTAATTTTGGATGTGTAAGGATCAGTCTTATATCAAACCAACACACGATGTGACTGGTATGAATCAAAGTGAGTGTTTTCAGTTTAAAATGACATCTTATTAAAAAAGACAAGTGACATACTCAAAACTAAGAAAATGCATTCGGATTGTTTTTATACTTTAGTAAAACAATCCATAAGTTATTTTTAACTTTTAAGAATCAACCATACTGCAATATTATACATAGTGTACTTGGTATGACTCCAATTATGTGGTTTTAGTTTAACATTAAAATTTTATTAATATATTGTTTCATATTTATGTTTAATTTATTTGTTTATAGTATTACTAACATAAGGATTGTTTTCTTATACAGGTGGATCCTTTTACTCAAGTTTGGATGGTTTATTCAAAGTTTCTCATGATCATGAGAAAGTATAATTTGAGGTTGCTACTGCGATAATGGAAATAAGTAAATGAGTCGAAAGGTATACATACATCAAGAAAATGTGAATTCCTAATACTTATTTATTTAATTTTGCCAACATTTTATCTTCTATTTTTCTGTTAATTTCCTTATCATTTTTATTTAATGCCTATTTTTTCATAGATATTTTGGGAAATCATATTTTTATTTCATCTATCTGCAAAAAACCAAAAATTAGAGAACATGTTCCTTTTGGGAGGAAGTGGAAACTCCATGCTGCCTGAAAAGTGAAGTGTTTCATGCAGTACAGGGTTTCCTCTTCTATCCAAATAGAACATGTTATATATTTTCTGGATTTTTTCATATATTTTAATGAGAAACACACATCACATAGTCAATAAAACTCACCTCAATTTGATACATAGTGTGATCGGTATGACTCGAACTGTATGTTTTTATTTTATAATTTATATTTTAGTAAAAAACACACATCACATAATCAAAATAGAGCAATGTATTCAAATTGTTTTGATACTTTATGAAAAAAATTCATAATTTATTTTTGATATATAATAATCATCTACATCTCAATATGACACATGGTGTGACCGGTGTGACTCTAATTGTGTCTTTTTATTTAAAATTGAAATTAATTTTAGTAAAAAGGAAAATTGACATACTCAATATTAAGAAAATGAATTTTTGATTATTTTGATACATTAAGAGAATGATCCATATGTCATTTTTGATGTGAAAAAATCAGTTTCACCTCAATCTGATACATGGAGTGCCCGGTATAACCCAAAGTGACTATTATCAATTTAAAATTGACATTTTAGTTCAAAACATGTGTCACTCACTAAAAACCGAGTAAACATGATCAGATTTTCTTGATAATTTAATAAAACTATTCATAAGTCATTTTTTATGTATAAGAAGTAGTCTCATGTCAAATTGAAACATGATATGACTGGTATGATTCAATGTGTGTATTTCTATTTTAAAATGACATTTTAGTAAAAAAGACAAGTGACATACTCAGAATTGAGAAAACACATTCATAATTTTTTTATACTTTAGGAAAATGATCTGTAAATCATTTTTGACATGTAGGAATCATTCTCACCTTAATCTAATGCGTGGTGTAACTGGTATGACTCCATGTGTGTATTTTTATTTAAAATTGACATTTTAGTAAAAAGATTTTTGACATACTCAAAACTAAGAAAACAAATTTATATTTTTTTATACTTTATTAAAAGTATCCATAGTATTTTTTGATGTGTAGGAATCAGCCACACCTCAATCTGATACACGGTGTGCCCGGTATGACTTAAAGTGTCTGTTATTAGTTTAAAATTGAAATTTTAGTTCAAAACATGTGTCACTCACTAAAAACCAAGAAACAATTATCAGATTATCATGATAATTTAGGAAAATGATTCATAAGTAATTTTTTATGTGTAGTAATCAGTCTCACATCAACCCGACACACACTATGCCCGGTATGACGCAAAGTGCTTGTTTTCAGTTTAAAATGACATTTTAGTAAAAACACAAGTGACATTATCATAACCAAGAAGACACATTTATATTATTTCAATACTTTAGTAAAATGATCCATAAGTCATTTATGGAATATAGGAATTAGTTTTACCTCAATGTGACACATGGTGTGAATGGTATGACTCTAATTGTGTCTTTTTATTTATAATTGATATTTTAGTAAAAAATATAAGTGACATACTCAAAACTAATAAAACACATTCATATTGTTTTAATAATTCATGAAAACGATCCGTAATTAATTCTTGGTGTGTAGGAATCAATCATACCTCAATTCAATACATGGTGTGCCCAGTATGACTCAAAGTGTCATTTATCAGTTTAAAATTGACATTTTAGTTCAAAATTTGTGTCAGAAACTGAAAAATGAGAAAACATGCCCCAATTGTGTTGATAATTCTGTATAATGATTCATAAGTAATTTTTGATGTTTAGAAATCAGTTTCATATTAAACTGACACATGATATGACCAATGTGACACAAAGTGTCCATTATCATTTTAAAATTGAAATTTTAGTTCAAAACATGTGTCACTCACTGAAAACAAATAAAACATTATTTTATTGTGTTGATAATTTAGGAAAATGATTCATAAGTCATTTTTTATGTGTAGTAATTAGTCTCACATCAAACTGACACGTGATGTGATCGGTATGACTCAAAGTGAATGTTTTCAGTTTAAAATGACATTTTAGTGAAAAACACAACTAACAAACTCGAAGCTGAGAAAATGAATTTGTATTATTTTGATACTTTATTAAAATGATCTATAAGTAATTTTTTACATGTAAGAATAAGCCACACCTAAATTGGAAACATGGTATGCCCAATATGACTCAAAGAGTCCATTATCGTTTTAAAAATGAAATTTTAGTTCAAAATGTGTGTCACTCACTAAAAACCAAGAAAAAATGTTATTATTGTCTTGATACTTTAAGAATATGAATAAGTCATTTTTGATGTATACAAATTAGTCTCACATCAAACTGATATACGACATGGCTATTATGACTCATAGTGTGTAACATCCCAGATAAATATAGAAATGTGATATTTTCATATTTATTAATATTTTTGAACTAAATATTAATTCTATTTTAAAGGGGGTGCTATGTTCGATGGTGTACTCGATACGCAACAATGGGTTTCTTTGAAATCTTACGTTGCATAATAATAATATAATATTATTATTTTAAATGGTAGTTAAAGACTAGACGTTGTAATGGCGGGAATGAACAAAACTAACTAAAAAATGATTTTACATGTTTGTTAAATGTTTTTACTTTTATCCAATAAAAGTTAGAGGCTAAAAATGTGAATGAATCTAATTTTAAGCGTAAATAATAAAAAAGGATGATTTCCCGCCCTTTGAGTGAAAACACTCTTTAAATATAGTTTTGGTCCATTTTATATGTTATATTTAACATAACAAAATTCTTCTTTAGAATTGGGATATCAAAATTTACTTTGGGTAAATTTTTGGTATTTTTCTAATAAGATTCATTCTTAAGGAATAGTGAAAAATACTGTATTTTAATTCAAATATGCCTTTTTATCTAATTTATTTATATGGTTAGACTATATTTTTTAATGGTTTAAAAGTGTAATTAGATTATATTTTTACCATTTAATCCAATTATAGTCATTGGAAGAAATTTCACTTTGAAATTGGGCATAAACAAGTGTCAATATTTTGACTGATATTGTTTCTTAAAAACATGTCATCTGTTTTGACAGCAGGAATTAATTTTAAATTAATTTCTTCCACTTCTATGTTTTGAATTTGGTAAAATATACATCATTTTTGAATTCATAATATCAAATATATCTTAGAATAAATTTTTTGGATTTTTCTGAAAAACATCAATTTTTTATGAATAGTGAAACCACTAAGTGGTAGTTAAAAAAACCAACTTTTTCATTTAAATTAAAAATTTCACCGCTTCTGTCAATTGAATTTTGAAAATATGACATACATGGATGTTATTAGTAAGTAAAATGTGGTTCAATGATATTAAAATAATTTTTGATGAATAGTAACTTTTGACTTTTATTTACCGCAGTTAAAGATAAATAGGGTAATTCAAGGTAAAAAGTATATTATAATAATAAAAAATTACCTTAACACTTGTCCTAACCTTATTGGATGAGTCATGGCCTACCAGGGGCATATTTGGGTCGATTTTGGGACCCCATTGAGCCACTTATGAGTGATAATGACACTTTATTTTAATTAACTTAAAGTAAAGGCAAAAATGACACAAACAAATATCTTTTATCTAATTAATTTTTATGTGGGTTTATATAAGTTATATTTTCGACTATAAATATTCATTTGAAATATAAAAATATTTCATACATCATGGTAATTGTTTTATAATTTTTGGGCACCAAATAAATTAAATTATTTATGACACAATAATGATGCAGTGTTTACCTCATTAATAAATGATTTAAATAAATAGGATTATAATGATTAAAATATTATCCAAAACATGTCCAATTATAATTTTATGATTCTATTTAGAGCATGAGTCATCTTATCTTCTACTATAATCATTTTTGGACCTTTTGAAACTGAATATCAGTTTATAATAAAATAATGTTTTCACACTTTCCTAAAGAGCCCCTCCCCTCCCTTATAAAAGGAGACCATTTATAACCAATTCCTCACACCTCTAAAGCCTTTTGGCTCGTCCAAAATCTTCCCAATTAATCTCCCTACATCCATATCCTCCTCCTAGAAGCCTTACCTTAGGCAGAAGTCCCTTCAAGAAGTCCTTTGGTTCAAACCAAAGGGAGTTATCCAAATTAAAGGCAACAGTTTCTCTTAAATCATTTTCTTTTATTTTACTTCTCCAACCCCTAAACTCTTTTTTAACAAAACCAGTATCCTAAATATACTATAATGTTGTTATGAGATGTATTATAACTACACTTACACACACCTCCATCTAATGGGTGAAGAACATAATGTTTCTGTGGATGGAAAACTAACACCTCACGAAACGATGATTGTTCAATTATCTACTACCGCCTCTCATGGTGGACATTAAGATGGAACTGTAATTATATATGATATATATTATGTTTATGTTTTATTTATGTGTCTGTATTTTCCATTTATAGCATGCATTTATGGTTTCTATTATGGGTAAATGCGATAATCTCATTTGAGGAAGTGCGGACTATCGCCCCCTCAAAGTGATATGACTTGTTCGTGCCTTATGTGGGACCTATAAAGTATGGAGTTAATAATATTATATATGATATTATACTGGATTTCTAATATAACTATGTAACATTATGTTTTAATTCCACTAAAATAAGAATATAAATGAAAGTATCCTTCATTCGTACGTACGGCTTACTATCTCCATGAACGGTGCATTTCATTTCTTACCTCTAAATGTTTTGTACTATTATAAATATATGTATATACTGGATATATATGACATATATGATATATAAATAATTAATATAATTCTGGATATAATTAAATTTTTACCACATTAACAACATGTAAATATAAGAAGTTCATTTTTTACTCAAGTACCAAATATCGACAAAATGACTGTTATTAACATAAATGACCATGTAATGTTTATAACAAGGTAATTAGTGATATAAAAGAAATCATAAACTTGAAAAATGTTCTTAAGAAATTATAAATTAACTTTAGTTTATTATTTAGGAATTTAAAGAACGAACGGATCAAGTCAGACACGTAGTAAGGGATTTCTTATCTCACTGTTAATTCCGTGAGATTTCCATTGTTCGCCAGTTATTTATTTAATGTGGTGTATTGTGTACTTCCATTTGATATATATTATCATAATTCTATTTAAATTTATTTTATTATGCGATTCATTTGGTTTTTATTATCTTTTCTTCATACGACTCGATTTATTACAACGAGGTAAGGGGTTTTTATCTCACTTTTTATTTCCGTGAGATTCATGCTATATTTTTCACTATTTCATTTGTGTGGTGTATGTACGACCCATGATTGTAATAATTGTTTAATATACCTTAATTTATGGGTATTTACATCTTAACTGTATAATCCTTCTTTCAAGTGATGTATGTTTTGTAAGTTACCAAATCGGTAAGGGAACCTTTCACCCTCCTCTTTTTAAAAGACTTATTTTTGTTATGTCTTTTAATTTACATATCCTTATGTTTGGATATGTTCTTATATATCCTTATTGAGGTAATTTTTATGTCCAAGTGATGAGATACCCCTTTTTATCTCATCAATTCATTTTCTTAATTTTAAAGTGACGTCGTTAGGCTGTAAAATTTTTGTAAGAGAACTTCTTTTCCCAATTTCCATTCTTTGGGTTAAACTTCTACTTCTTGATTATGTCCTGCTATGAATATGTGTGAATAACCTATGACTTTATTACACTTAATATACACTTATATTGGGTTTATTTATATTTTTCACACATTATTATGTCTTTGATTTATCCTTATTCTAAGGATACCATCTTTATAAGGGGTTTCGTCTCAATTTACATTCCATTAAGACTTCATGGTTTTTATGCGCCAATTCACTTTTATATGGTGTATATACTGTCCTTTGAAATATTATATCATTAATACCTTTATTATCATGATATTATAAAGTTTTTATTAAATGTTATTCCTCAATTATTTGTATTCAAGAGTCTCTCATTTTGTTAAAAACTCTTTAACTAAAATATCATTTTAAATGTTTTAAAGATTTATTCTTCTAAATCATTCTCATTTATGTCCATGTTTTCAAAATGGTTTTAGGATTTATTTATATGGAAATTAATTTTTTAAAATGTTAATTCCTTAAAAATATTCAATGTTTTATGGGACACTTTGATTCAAAAATCATTTTATTAAATTTTTTAAATGGTTTTGAAAATGGTTTCATAAAGAATTGATTATGTCAATATCTTGAAATGAAATATTTAGATTGAAATTTGGAAATTTTATCTTTCCTTTATGCTTGTTTTATGTGTTATGTTATGTTTATTGGGCATTTTTTATGTATACAGGTGGTTCCGTGATAAACTGTGGGCAGGTGAGCCTGAGATATCTCTCCAATGCATTGGGTAACGTGACGGAGGTAAACGTTAATGTTTCTCCTAAGAGATTTAGGTAATATACTGTGATGGGTATTCCAAATGTGACTTCCTATGTAATTATGATAGCTACAAAGTAAGTATGTTATGAATTCCATAAGATTAATTTATGATTTATGATTCCTATGTGTTATTCATAAATATTATGATTTCGTAAGGTATGTTATGAATTAAAAGTAATGGTTTCGTTGATTTGTATTTATTGATGGGTTAATGTTTCCATTATTTATTTTATAACCCTTAATGATCTTTTTATGCTCATCCCAAGTTTTTTAAATGTTTTCCACAGGATATAAATATGAATAGGGTCAAGGATGTGATCAAGGAAAAGTCATGTTGTCTAAAACATGGAACTAGACATGTTTCTTTTTAAGAGTTTTTATTTAAAAAAATATATACTGAGTAGTAGTATCTACATGTAATCTTTAAGTTGATATATAATAGTTATGGCCTAATTATCTAGAACTCTAAACCTGAAAGGATCCTCATTGGGAATTATTCATTTAATTCAAGATTATGAAATGTTTTAAGTCTGGGTCCTTATAGTTGGGATAAGAGGTCGGTTTAGACAACTTTAGGGATTGGAAGTTTTTGTTAGACATATGGTTAGTCCCTATGTCTATTATTTCAGTTAAATACTTGTTTTATAACTTATTCAGATCAAGGAAATTCAGTTATAAATGGAAGGAGGATGATCTCAAACGACATTCATATCTCTTCTTGATGACATTCTTGCAATAATTATTGCAAAGTCATGTTCGGATAATTGTGAAACTTTTTCTAGCATACCAATCGCTTGTAAGCAGTTGTTTGAGATATCAAACACCTTCACTATACCTCATTATCATCATGGATCATGGGTTGTATTTAAACAAATCCTATTTTCACAATACTCTCATATTTTCAAAAAAGGTATATATTATCCAGGAGTTTTCAAATATTTTACCTTATCACAGGATTTTGAATCATATTATGATTTTAAAAAAGGTGTTGAAGAAGGAGACCCTTGTGCAACGTATTTATATTTTCTTTTATATTATATTCTTTCAGCACATACTTATGGCATTTTAAAGGGACCATTGATTGAATGTTTCAACTTAAACTCAGTCTGACTATTTTATAAAAAGAAATTTTTATCAGATGTTTTGAAATTATATGTCATACATGATTATTTTCCAAAACTATTTTTCTGTGGACACCCATAAGACCCATGTTGTACAAGGTGTATTTGGATGAAGGAATCAAATTATTTTAAAGGATATCTAAATCATTATTGCAATGCATGGACCTTCTATATGAGGACCTGTCCTTAAACATTACATAATATTGAATTAAATGAATAATTGACATTGAGGATATGTTCAGGTTTATAGTTTTAGAGAATTAGGACATAACTATTACATCTCAAAAGATTACAAGGTAGACACTTCTAAACAGTTTCCATTTTTTTCATAAAATAAAATACTCTTGAAAAAAAGTCATGTCTAGTTCCATGTTTTTAGACAACATGACTTTTCCATGATCTCATCCTTGACCCTATTCATCTTTAAGTCCTATGAAAAGATTTCAAAACTTGGTATGAGGATAAAAAGTTAAGTAAGGGTTATAAAACAAAGAATGGAAACATTTGTTCATAAATACATACAAAACATGAAATATTTTACTTACCTCATGAAATAATAAGATTTATTAAAGACACAAAGAAATCATAAATCATAAAGGTAACTTGTGGCATCTATATCATACTTACATTGTAGCTATCACAGCTACATAGGGAGTTACTTTGGAATACCCATCACAGTATATTCCGTAAATCTCTTAGGAGAAACATTCACGTTTACCTATGTCATGTTACCCAATGCATTGGAGAGATATATCAGGCTCACCTGCCCAAGGTTTATCATGAAACCACCCATATACATAAATAATGCCCAAGAACCATAACATGATCATAACACGTAACATAAGCATAAAGGAAAGATAACATTTCCACATTGCAATAACAAAATATCATTTCAAGATATTGAAATAATAAATCCATTCTCAAAATCATTTTCAATACCAAAATACATAAAAAGTGTATATGGTATTTATTTTTTTTATTTTAAAAAAACATTCCAGCTTGTTAAGAAAGAAAAAGATCAAATAATACTTGAGCGGTGGAAAGATCATTGGCACTGCTTACGTAAAAAAAACATTCATTTTGGTCATTTATTAAAATGATTAATATAAAAATATTCCCTTTGAATGAAAATGTCAAAGATGTTTATACAGCGTATAAAAGAAAATCGTGTATTAAAACAAAATATGCCTCAATGAAAGGAAATTGAGACGAAGTCCATTACCTCATGTCCGACTTGACTCGATCGTTCTTTAATCTCCTGAATAATAAACTAAATTTAATTTCTACTTGCATAAGGACATTTTTCAAGTTTATTATTCCTTTTATATCACTTATTACCATGTTATAAACATTATGTAATCATTTATGTTAATAATGTTCGTTTTGTCTCTATTTGATACTTGAGTCAAAAATGGACTTCTTATAATTACATGTTGTCCATGTGGTCAATATTCCATTATATCCAGAATGATATTAATGATTTGGATATCATATATATCATACATATCCAGAATATACTTGTATTTATAATAGTACATAACATTTAGAGGTAAGAAATGAAATGCATCATTCATGGAAACGGTAAGTCGTACGTACGCATGAACGCTACTTACATTTCTATTTCATATTTAATTGAATTAAAACATAATGATACATAGTAGTATTATAATTACAGTATGTTATCATATATAATATCATTTAATATATCCTTTATGTGTACCACATATGGTATGAACGAGTCACATAACTTTGAGGGGGCGGTAGTCCGCACTTCCTCTAATGAAATTATCGCGTCTACCCATAACGGAAACCATAAAGGCATGATATAAATGGAAATTACAGAAGCATAAAGAAAACATAAACATAATATATATCATATATAAATACAGTTTCATCATAATGGCCACCATGGGAGGCGGTAGAAGAAAATCAAAAAATCATCGTTTCGTGAGGCGTTAGTTTTCCATCCACATGAACATTATGTTCTTCATCCATTAGATGGGGGTGTATATAAATGTAGTTCGAATCCTTATCATAAATATATCATAGTATATTTTGGATACTGGTGTTTTTACAAAAGAAAGGAATAAAAAGAGTTTAGGGGTTGGAGAAGTAAAATAAAAGAAAACAATTTAAGAGAAACTGTTGCCTTTAATTTGGGTAACTCCCTTTGGTTTGAACCAAAGGACTTCTTGAAGTGCCTTCTGCCTAATGTAAGGATTCTAAGAGGAGGAGAGTGATTTAGGGAGATTAATTGGGCATATTTGGGATGAGCCAAATGTCTTGAGAGGTGTATGGAATTGGCTAGAAGTGGTCTCCTTTTATAAGGGGGAGGAGGGGCTCTTTAGGAAAGTGTGAAAACATTATTTTATTATAAACACATATTCGGTTTCAAAAGGTCCAAAAATAAATAAGGTCGAATATAATATGACTCATATTCGAAATAAATTCATCCAATCAGAATTGGGAATGTTTTGGATTATATTTTAATCATTATAATCTTATTTATTTAAATCATTTATTAATGAGGTAAATACTGCATCATTGTTGTGTCATAAATAATTTAATTTATTTGATGTCTAAATATTATTAAAAAACTACCATGATGTAGGAAATATTTTTATATTTCCAATGAAAATTTATAGTCGAAAATATAATTAATATAACACCATATAAAAATTAATTTACTAAAATATATTTGTTTATGTCATTTTTTCCTTTACATTAAATTAATTAATCTAAAGTGTCATTATCTTTCATAAGTGGCTCCATGGGGTCCCAAAATCGACCCAAAGATGCCCATGGTCGTCCAGGACTCATCCAATAAGTTTAGGATAAGTGTTAAGGTAATTTTTAATTATTATAATATTCTTTTAACCTTGAATTACCCTATTTATCGTTAACCGCGGTAAATAAAAGTCAAAAGTTACTATTTACAAAAAATTATTTTCATCTTATTGAACCAAATTTTACTTATTCATAAAAAACATGTATGTCGTATTGTCGAAATGCAATTCACAGAAGTGGTAAAATTTCATTTAAATGAAAAAGTCAGTATTTTAACTACTACTAAGTGGTTTCACTATTCATCAAAAATTAAAGTTTTTCATAACAATACCAAAAATTCAGCCAAAGAAATATTTTATATTCTAAATTCAAAACTGATGACTATTTTTCCAAATTCAAAACATAGAAGTGGCATTAATTAATTTTAAAATTAATTCACGTTGTTAAAACAAATAGCGTGTTTTTAAGAAACAATAACTGTCAAAAGATTGACACTTGTTTATGTCCAATTTCAAAGTGAAATTAATTCCAATGACCAACATTGGATTAAATGGTAAAAATATATTCTAATTACACTTTAAAAACAATTAAAAGGATAATATAACCATATAAATAAATTATATTAAAAGGCACTTTTGAATTAAAATACAATATTTTTCACTATTCATTAAAAAATAAACTTTATCGGAAAAATTCCAAAAAATTACACAAAGTAAATTTTGATGTCCACATTCTAAAGAAGGATTTTATTTGGTCATATAGAATGTATTCAAGTGACCAAAACTATATTTAAAAAGGGTTCTCCATTAAAAGGCGATAAATAGGCCTTTTAATGTAAATTATGCTTAAAATTAGATTCATTCACATTTTAAGCCTCTAACTTTTATTGGATAAATGTAAATACATTTAAAAAACATATATAATAGTATTGTTGTAATTTTTTTTCATTCCCACCAATATAACAGCTAGGATTTAACTACCATTAAAAATAATAATATTATATTATTATGGTGCAACGTAAGATTCCAAAGAAACATGTTGTTGCGTATCGGGTACACTATAAAACATAGACACCCATGTAAAGTAAAATTAATATTTAATTCAAAAATATTGATAAATAATAAATATGTCTTATTCTTTATTTACCTAAGATGTTACATTCTACCTACATGAACAAGATGACGATGAAACCAAATGGACACCATGATCAAGGTATGATGTTATTTATTTTGGAAGTAGTTTTATTTTATAATATGGAGGTAAAAATGACAATATATGAGATGAAGAGGTATTAATGTATTGGGGTGAAAATGAAAGGTATAAGAAAACCTTTGAGGTTAAAACATGTTAGGGTTATTTTTGAGTTTTATAAAAAGGACAACCCGTAAGATGGGTGACAACATGTCGCGTCTGGCAAGGCCGCTGGAATTAAACCCACAACCGAAGGGTGACAAGGGCGCATTGCCTACCATTATACTATAGGAAGTCCCTGGTCAGTATGACTTATTATTTTAGTAAAATAATTTTATGGATCAGGAATAAGTTGATTTTGGGGACTTATGTTTTTTTTTCAAATTGATATCCTTAATATAGGAAAATGATTTGGTGATTAAGTGATAAATGTTATTTTGGAAGACGTTCCCTCTTTTAGGGAACATTATATGCCTAAGATAAATAGAATAATATGGGATCTCATTTGTGCTGTAATGTTTGAAATTATATTTGGGAAGAATCTGTGTATTTATTTTGTACATAAGGTGATTTGGGTTATTTATGGAAATGATTAACCTATCATAGAAAATATGTGATTTGGTTAATAACTTTTTAGTATAAAACTTTAAGAGTAACTGTTGTTATATGGAGATAAATGTTTAGATTTATCTTGGGAGACTATGTAATTAAATCCTTATGAGATTTGGGTTCAATCATAGTTTGAATTTTATGGACAGTTGTTTATTGAATGGTCTTTGTTTAACTTTGGGTTTTGATTGACCAAATTTAGAGATTAAGAGTAGTTTTTATTTTTGTAAAAGATTTTCTTTCGTGGTTAGTATCTGATCTCGCACTAACCATTTGGGTTTTAGTTGATGTATAAATACAAAAGAAATATATAGTTCTTGTTTTGTGGATTATGTGATTCTCTAGAAGATGATTCTTGTGCTTTTGATGTGACCAAGTCTTTTTGAATGGTCATTGTTTGGAGAAAAGATTAGTTTTTGGTAGAAACTTATTAAAGGATGAAACTCTACATAAAGGTAAGTATATTTCATTATGTTCTTATTCTATGTAGTAAATTAATTCCTCTAAATTATGAAAAGGAACGTAAAACAAAAACGTTGTTGGTTTACGTTTCCTACTGGGTAATCAAATATCGTTTAACACATCATAAGTTTGTGATTTTCTGGTGGTTATCTTTCTCTTAATCATATTTTCTATCACTCTCCATCAGAACTTGACCGTTTTTTTTCTCCTCCATATCCATGTTTTCCTACATGGAATCCTAGTATGGGTTATCTCGGGTGACCTTTGTACTTCACTTTCATTCTTTTAAAGTGATAGTTTTACTGACTCTTTTCTGATGTGGGACTTTTAATGAAGTTTACTAGCCCATTTTTAAAATTGCGAGGACACAATTCCAAAAAGGGGGGAAGGATGTAACATCCCAGATAAATAGAGAAATATGATATTTTCATATTTATTAATATTTGTGAACTAAATATTTATTCTACTTTAAAGGGGACGCTATGTTCGATGTCGTACCTAATACGCAACAATGGGTTTCTTTGAAATCTTACATTGCATATTAATAATATAATATTATTGTTTTAAATGATAGTTAAATACCAGTTTTGTAATGGTGGGAATGAACAGAACTAACTACAAAATTATTATACATTTTTGTTAAATTTTTTCACTTTTATCCAATAAAAGTTAGAGGCTTAAAAAGTGAATGAATCTAATTTTAAGCATTAATACTCTAAAGGGCCGAGTTATCACCTTTTGAGGGATAACCCTCTTTAAATATAGTTTTGGTACTTTTTATATGTTATATTTTACAAAAAAAAATCTTCTTTAGAATCGGGACATCAAAATTTACTTTGGGTAAATTTTGGGTATTATTCTGATATATTCATTTTTATTGAATAGTGAAAAATATTGTATTTTAATTCAAATATGCCTTTTTATATAATTTATTTTTACGGTTAGATTATATTTTTAAATGGTTTCAAAGTTTAATTATATTATATTTTTACCATTTAATCCAATTCTGGTCATTGGAAGAAATTTCAATTTGAAATTGGGCATAAACAAGTGTCAATCTTTTGACGGATACTATTTCTTAAAAACACGCCTTTTTGTTTTGACAGAATGAATTAATTTTAAATTAATTTTTTCAACATCTTTGTTTTTAATTTGGTAAAAAAGACATCATTTTTGAATTCGGAATATCAAATATATCTTAGAATAAATTTTTGGTATTTTTTGGAAAAACATCAATTTTCGATGAATAGTGAAACCAATAAGTGGTAGTTAAAAAACTGAATTTTTCATTTAAATAATATTTTACCGCTTCTGTGAATTGAATTTCCAAAATACGACATACATGGTTGTTATTAGTAAGTAAAATTTTGTTCAATGAGATGAAAATAATTTTTGGTCAATAGTAACTTTTGACTTTTATTTACTGCAGTTAAAGGTAAATAGGGTAATTCAAGGTAAAAAGTATATTATAATAATACAAATTAACTTAACACTCATTCTAACCTTATTGGATGAGTCATGGGCGACCATGGTCATCCTTGGGTAGATTTTGGGACCCCATGAAGCCACTTATGAGTGATAATGACACTTTATTTTAATTAACTTAAAGTAAACGCAAAAATGACACAAACAAATATATTTTAGTAAATTAATTTTTATGTGGTTTATATAAGTTATATTTTCGACTATAAATATTCATTTGAAATATAAAGAGATTTCATACATCATGGTAATTTTTTTATAATTTTTGGACACCAAATAAATTAAATTATTTATGACACAATAATGATGAAGTGTTTACCTCATTAATAAATGATTTAAATATATAGGATTATAATGATTAAAATATTATCCAAAACATGTCCAATTCTGATTCTATGATTTTATTTATACCATGATTCATTGTAGCTTCTACTTTAATCATTTTTTGACCTTTTTAAACCGAAGATATTTTTATAATAAAATAATGTTTCCACACTTTCCTAAAGAGCCCCTCCTCTCCCTTATAAAAGGAGACTACTTCTAACCAATTACTCACTCCTCTCAAGCCTTTTGGATCATCCAACATCTGAAAAATTAAGCTTCCTACATACCTATTATACTCCTTGAAGCCTTAACTTAGGCATAAGGCACTTCAAGAAGTCCTTTGGTTCAAACCAAAGAGAGTTACCCAAATTAAAGGTAACAGTTTCTCTTAAATCGTTTTCCTTTATTTTACTTCTCCAACCCCTAAAATTTTTTTATTCCTTTATTTTTTAACAACACCAGTATCCTCAATATACTAGGTTTTTTTATGGGAATTATTCGAACTACACTTACACACACCTCCATCTAATGGGTGAAGAACATAATGTTTATGTGGATGGAAAACTAACGCCTCACGAAATGATGATTGTTCAATTATCTCCTACCACCTCTCATGGTGGCCATTAATATGAAACTATATTTATATATGATATATATTATTTTTATGTTTTATTTATGCTTTTGTATTTTCCATTTATAGCATGCCTTTATGGTTTCCATTATGGGTAAACATGATAATCTCATTTGAGGAAGTGCGGACTACCGCCCCCTCAAAGTGATATGGCTCGTTCATGCCTTATGTGGGATGTATAAAGGATGGAGTTAATAATATTATATATGATATTATACTGGATTTATAATATAAAAATGTAACATTATGTTTTAATTCCACTAAAATAATAAATATAAATGAAAGTAGTGTTCATGCGTACGTACGGCTTACCGTCTCCATGACTGGTGCATTTCATTTCTTACCTCTAAATGTTATGTATTAGTGTAAATACATGTATATAGTAGATATATATGACATATATGATATATAAATCATGAATATCATTATATATCAAATTAAATTGTGACCACATTAACAATATGTAGTTATAAGAAGTTTATTTTTGACTCAAGTACCAAATATCGACAAAACGACCATTATTAATATAAATGACTATGTAATGTTTATAACAAGGTAATAAGTGATATAAAAGGAATAATAAATTTTAAAATGTTATTAATAAAGTATAAATTAACTTTATTTTATTATTCAGGAAGTTAAAGAATGAACGAGTCAAGTCAGACACGAGTTATGGGATATCTTATCTCACTTTTTATTCCTTGAGATTTCCATTTTAGCCACTTATTTATTGCATGTGGTGTATTGCGTACTGACATTTGATATATATTATCATGATTCTATTTAAATTCATGGTATTATGTGATTAATTTGGTGTTTATTATCTTTTCTTCATACGACTCGATTTATTACAACGAGGTAAGCGGTTTTTATCTCACTTTTTATTCCCATGAGATTAATGCTAAATGTGTCACTATTTCCTTTGTTTTGGTGTATGTACTGCCCATGATTGTACACTTTGTGTAATATAACTTCATTTTAATGTTATTTACATCTTCATTGTATGATCCTTCTTCCAAGTGATGTATGTTTTCTAAGTTACCAAATCATTAAGGGAACCTTTCACCCTCCTCTTTTTAAAAGACTTATTTTTGTTATGTCTTTTAATTTACATATCCTTATGTTTGGATATGTTCTTATATATACTTATTTAGGTAAATTTTATGTCCAAGTGATGATATACCCCTTTTTATCTCATCAATTCATTTTCTGAATTTTAAAGTGACATTGTTAGGCTGTCAAATTTTTGTAAGAGAACTTCTTAACCAAATTTCCATTCTTTGGGTTAAACATCTACTTCTTGATTATTTCGTGCTATGAATATGTGTGAATAACCTATGATTGTTTTACACTTAATATACACTTATATTGGTTGTATTTATATTTGTCACACATAATTATTTCATTGATTTATCCTCAATCTAAGGATACCATCTTTATAAGGGGTTTCGTCTCAATTTACATTCCCTTGAGACTTCATGGTTGTTATGCGCAAATTCACTTTTATATGGTGTATATATTGTCCTTTGTCATATTATATCACGAATACCATTATTCTCATGATATTATAAAGTTTTTATTAAATGTTATTCCTCAATTATTTGTATTCAAGTGTCTCTCATTTTGTTAGAAACTCTTTAACTAAAATATCATTTTTAATGTTTTAAAGATTTATTCTTCTAAATCATTCTCATTAATGTCCATGTTTTCAAAATGGTTTTAGGATTTATTTATATGGACATTAATGTTTTAAAATGTTAATTCCTTTAAAATCATCAATGTGTTATGGGACAATTTGATTCAAAAATCTCTTTATTAAATGTTCTAAATGGTTTTAAAAATGGTTTGATAAATCATTGATTATGTCAATATCTTGAAATGAAATATTGTGATTGAAATATTGAAATGTTATCTTTATTTTATGATTGTTTTATGTGTTATGTTATGGTTATTTTACATTGTTTATGTATACGGGTGGTTCCGTGATAAACCTAGGGCGGGTGAGCCCGAGATAGATCTCCAATGCATTGGGTAACGTGATAGAGGTAAACATTAATGTTTATCCTAAGAGATTTATAGAATATACTATAATGGGTATTCAAAATGTGACTCCCTATGTAGTTGTAATAGTTACAATGTAAGTATGTTATGAATTCCATAATTTTCCTTTATGATTTATGATTTTTATGTGTTATTCATAAATCTTATGATTTCATAAGGTATGTTATGAATTCAACGTAATGGTTTTGTAGATTTGTATTTATTGATGGGTTAATGTTTCCATTCCTTATTTTATAACCCTTACTGAAATTTTTAGGCTCATCCCATGTTTTTGAAATGTTTTCCACAGGACATAAAGATGAATAGGGTCAAGGATGGGATCAAGGAAAAGTCATGTTGTCTAAAATATGGAACGAGACATGTTTCTTTTTAAGAGTTTTTATTTAAAAAAATGGATACTGAGTAGTAGTATCTACATGTCATCTTCAAGTTGATATGTAATAGTTATGTCCTAATTCGCTAAAACTCTAAACCTAAAAATATCCTCAATGTGAATTATTCATTTAATTCAATATTATGTAATGTTTTAAGGTCGGGTCTTATAGAGTGTGTGTTTTCAGTTTAAAATGACATTTTAGTAAAAACTTCAAGTGAAATACTCAAATTGATAAAATTCATTAGGATTATTTTGATACTTTAGGCCCCCAGGGACCTAGCCTATTTGTTTCACTTTTTAGGGGTCTCTTGGGAGGTATTTGGATCAAGTCTCTCTGAGTACTTGTAGGCACAATGGTTTATTTGTTTATTTTTAACCCCCTCTCCTGATATATTTTAATTGTTTTGATACTTTAATAAAATGATCCATAAGTCATTTGTGATGCGTAGGAATCATCCAGACCTAAATTTAATGTATGGTGTGACCGGTATGACTCCAAGTGTGTCTTTTTATATAAAATAGAAATTTTAGTAAAAAACATGAGTGACAAACTCAAAACTGAGAAAACACATTTTTATTGTTTGGATACTTTAGGAAAATGATCAATAATTCATTTTTTATGTGTAGGAATCATCCACACCTCAATCATATACATTATGTTCCCGGTCTGACTAAAATTCCAATATCATTTTAAAATTGATATTTTAGTTCAAAAAATGTCTCGCTCACTGAAAACCATGAAAACGCACTCTAATTGTCTTGATAATGTAAGAAAATGATTCATAAGTCATTTTTATGTATAAGAATCAGTCTCACATCAAACCAACACACTATGTGATAGTTATGACTCAAACAACATTTTTCATTTTAAAATGAAATTTTAGTAAAAAAATAAGTGGCATACTCAAAACTGAGCAAACACATTCATATTATTTTGATACTTTATGAAAAAAATCCATAAGTCATTTTTTATGTGTAGGAAACTATCAAACCTCAATATGATGCACAGTGTGACTGGTATGACTCAAAGTGAAACATTTTATTTAAAACTGAAATTTTAGTAAAAAACAAGTGACATACTCAAAACCAATAAAACCCATTCAGATTTTTTTTGAAAATTTAGGACAATGATCAATAAGTTATTGATGTATAGGAATCAACTGCACCTCAATCTGATACACAGTGTGCCCAGTATAACTCAAAGTATATGTTATCAGTCTAAAATTGACATTTTAGTTCAAAACAAATGTCACTCACTGAAAACTGATTAAACAAACTCATAATATCTTGATACTTTAGAAAATTATTCATGAGTCATTTGTGATGCGTATAAATTTTTCCCACATCAAACTGACACATTATGTGACCGGTATGACTCAAAGGGAGTGTTTTCAGTTTAAAATGACATTTTAGTAAAAAAGACAAGCGACATACTCAAAACCGAGAAAACATATTTGTATTGTTTTGATACTTTTATACAACAATCCATAAGTCATTTTTTATGTGTAAGAATTAAACCCAACTTAATCTAATGCATGTTCTGACCAGTATGGCTCTAAGTGTGTCCTTTTATTTAATATTAACATTTTGTTCATGTATTGTTTCATATTATGTTTCATTTATTTCTTTATCTTATTACTAACATAATAATTGTTTTCTTATATTGGTGGATTCTTTTTCTTGTGTTGGGGTGGTTTGTTCGGCAACTGATACCATGATCGTTCTTTTTTGAGAGGGTTTGGGTGATAAAAACAATGCAACATTGTTGTTTTTGAATTTTTGTGATAGTACTTTCTAATGTAAGTATAAAAAACATTGTTTGAAATATATATAATATAGTGTTTTTTATGGATTTATGATGGAATTTTTATTTTAATTAAACTATGAATTATCCATAAACATGTTTTTGTTGTGGTGTGTTGTAATTCATATAGCACATTGGAGCAGTAGGGTCTTTATCAGTTCTAACAAAATCACTGATAAAGATCTCCCTTTTAACACTTGTTAGGAAAAAAAATTAGAACTTTTGAAGCTCATTTTTTCGTATTTTTAAAGGTGTGATATATGGTAGTGATATTAAGGCTTAACAATACTATATAAGTTAAAAAAATGAAGCTTTTACAAAAGGTTATGAATTTTACCCTCATTTATTTACAAGTATTTCATAAATTATTTTTTTTCAAATATCTATATCCTTTTAAATACATTTAGTAATTGATGTAAAAACCTAATAAAAAATCTTGCATTTTTTAAATGAGAATTTATTCTTCACCTAATAGAAAAACATGAACCAACAATCTCACATATTAAACTAACACCAAATTGGTATTTTTTTTTAATTTTTTCATATTTTTTTCTTCTCCTTGGTGTCGTTTTTGTTACTAATTTTTATTATATTTATGTTGTTAACACATGATATAAATTATTTTGATCTATAATCAAATTAAGCATCATATTTTTGGTCCAAATTGCATCTTACATTCATTTTTCCATGAATATCCACCAATTTGGGATTTGTATTGTGGATGGTTTGTGATTCTTTTCACTGGAATCTAGGAATTATGAAAACTTTCAAAATCTTTTTCTTGTTTATAAATTTTTGAATGTATTTTTTTTTTACCTTTGTTTATTTGGTTGAAATAGTCCTCATATTTATATTTTATTTTGTAGGTGTTTTATATATAGTTAGTCAAATTTTTATTCATGAATCAGTAGTTATTAGAAGCTCTATATTTCATGAAATTACAAATGATTAGGGAGCGATAATTACAAAGGTACAAAGGAAACATACAACATACACAGGAAATATGTTGTGGAGGATCGAACTAGAGACCTCCCTAACACCCCATAGGTCCACTACCATTGAGCCAGGCCCAGGGGGATATAAATGTCATAAAATATTATGTAATAGATAAATTTTAGGTTACATTTTGTATGGAGATATTTTTTTATGAATTGGTAGTTTCATGTCATTCATGATATTTTTACTTTTCATATTAATAAATTTATTGAATTGGTAGTTATTTTTCATTCATGTTTTTAATGAATTGTCAGTTTTCATTCATAATATTTAATGTTTTTTCATTTTTTTGTTATATATTATCGATCACAGACGTCTTCATATGTTTAATGCTTTAAATTATTAAAAAAGGTATACCCATCTATAACTTTTTATATGTATGGTGTCGTAATGTTAATCAAATACATCCATTTTCTTTGTGTGCAAGTAACAAAACCAACTATGCTTTAACATTGGGTTTTATTAAATTAATATAGCATCCTTGCATGATTATTAAATTAAAGGTGTATCCTCTTATTGGTTTTCATAATTCGGATCAAATTAATTTTTTTCACATCTATAATGTATTTTTCATAATTTGTATCAATAGATTTCCCCATATAAAATATATCATAGATTTATGGTTGTTTTTTGGATCAATATTAATGTTAGTATACATTGTTAAAAACATATTTTCTAAAATTTAATTAAATGTAGAACAGAAAGTCCCAACCAGGTTTCAGTACGGTAGAACCATCTTCTGAGGTTCTTATTTATTGTTGGTGTTTTGTAGGATTCACATGGATTGCATGATGACTTTGAGACTTCATCAGTTGGCCCCCATGTTTACAGTAGGTCCTGGTTGATTTTTATCTACCATGCTGAAAGGGCCTTTGATTCACAATCTCTAAAGTTTGGCTTCAATGTTGTTATTGCAATTTTTGGTGGTTTAGGTGGCCTTCGTTGTCCTTTTAATATTTGAAGTATCCCTAGTGATGTTTCCCCACTATTTAAGGATCATGTTCCCATTGAATGCCTTATAATATATTGGGTGATGTGCCCCTTAAATGTAACATCCTTGAATGTGATCCATTTAGATCACCCCCTTTTAAAGATTTGTGTGTTATGTATATATCATGTATGTTCAATACATATATCTTCTCTCTGTATGTGTGTGTGTATATATATTTATATATTATGATATATATGTATATATCAATTAAACACAAGTTCAGATAAATATATATATATATATATATATATATATATATGTATGTATATAGGTATTTCATATGTATTAATTGCACTAATGAACATGAGACCATTAACAGAACTAGAATAGGGATTTGTTGGTGTAAAAAATAGTAACAATTGGAGCACCTTTAAAATATCTATCCCTTTAATATTACTTCTTTTAGTACTCATAAATGGGAATACTAATATAGTGTGTTATTAAAATTATATCACACTACAACAACAAATACAGGGATAAAATAAAGTAAGAAAATATATAATTTAATTGAAATAAAATTTACAGCACAAATATAATAAAAAACACTATATTATAGACATTTCAAACATTGGTTTGTACAATTACATTAGTATGTATAATTTATTACAGAAACTCAAAAATATCAATGTTCTTTTGTCTTTGTCCCCTCAACCAAGTCTATGCTATTAGTTTTCGAACAAACCACCTCAACTTGAGCAAATGAATTCACCTATATAAGAAAAAAAAATCTTATATTAGTAATACTATAAAGAAATAAATTAAACACGATATATCAATTATATACTAAAAACATATAATTTATTTCACACTAGCACTACTAGAAAACAAGGTTATAGCCACGGACCTATAGCAACGGTTTTATATGTCTGTGGCTATAGATTAGTTTATAGCCACACTTTTATTAAAATTGTGGCTAAATCCTTGTTTATAGCCATGTTTAATAAATTATGTATGTAAGTTTTTTTTTCACCCTCCATCGGGCTCCTCCGCGATTCCTCTCCCCAGACCCTCGTGACACAGCTTATCCCTGCGACCGCGTCCTCTCTTCTCTGCGCGACTTCTTCTCTCGGCCGCCATCTTCCACCCTTGCGAATTATCATATCTCGGAGGAAACCTCTCCTCTCATCGGCGGCGTCTCCTCTTGGCATCGGTCCTTCTCCCCCGATGGCCTTGGCGACCTCTCCTCTCCCCGATCCTCATCACCGACAGTTCCCAGACGGCCTTCACGCCGCTTCCCCATCCTCATCCCCTCACGACGCTACCCGTCGCTGCCACCGAACGAGGCAACCCAGTCGACTTCTTGGTAACATCTCACCTCTCATACATCAAATTGATCGAATTTATCTGAATTACATACACATATTTCTCTCTTCTGGAATTATTCAAACTAGATTTTCCTTCATGTATTGATTTTACTTTCCTTCATGTTTTAATTTGGGAAAATCTAATTTTATGAGCCCCTTTTTCTGCACTCGTTGCTTATTAATTCGAAAACATCATATTTACTAATTTTTCAACATTTGCTACTCTCTTTATCATATTACTGATAATCCCTTCTAATAATCTTTATAAATCATCTCTTACACGGTATGTACTTGTATACACAATTGGGGAAATTTTCAATTTCACCCATCTCATATTATTGTAACTCAGAATCATAAAAATTATCAATAACATTTATATTTGATTTAAATTATATAACATTCCTTTTATTGTGATCATTAACATTTTCAATCATAATTTCCATATTTTATTGAATTAGTGGTTCCATCAACACATCCATGTAATATTCAGTAAAATACTTAAATTCTTTAATGGTGAATTTCTTTGAATTCCATCACTTTGGAAGAGCTCTATGTAGTCCTCCAATGATATATTCATTATTCATGGTATCTCTAAGATAAAACATGTTGTTGAAAATCTTGGTGAATCGAATGTACATCTCAATTATTCCTTTTCAATCATTTTTCTTGAATTCATGAAACTCAACTCAGTATATACATAACATGGAAATCTGAAACTTATCAGTTCTTTAATGAATAAATTTTAATGTGTTATATATGTTAGAAGTAGTTTTAAAGTATAAAAATGTATATGTATATATATATATATATATTTCTACTTATATATTAGAACATGTAACTCAAAACATTGTAATTTAAAATACATTTTGAAGCACCATTACCGATGTGAGTTTCTAAATCAATTTCAGAAAATTTATATGCTTTTGAATTTATAGCCCAATAATCAAGAACAATATTTTTAAGGAATACCTAAATTCTATATTTCCAATATACATAGTCACTTCCATTGAATTGAGGTGATCATATAGGATTCAACATCTCAAAATCCTGATGAACCTTAATAAATAAGTGGATCTTATCCTAAGGATATTCAATCTAGGATAGTGGTTGGTATAGGAATAGATGATGAAACAATTAAAAAATCCTTAAAAAGGAGCCACACTCTAATTCCTATTTTTATGTCCCTTGGTATGCCAATAGTTACTGGAGGGGGGAGAATTGTACTTGTTGATTTATTATTAAAAATACTATATTTATCAATGTTATAATAGTGAAAAAAGTTGTAGAAGAAAATATAACATTGGATGTACTTATAGAGGTTCAGATCACCAATATCCTAGTCCCCTCATAAATCTACTCTACACCGTGATTATACTGTTAAGCACTAAATCATCACTTTTGAATTGGAGTGTTAAACTGATTACATACAAATATAAACGTATATCTTTCACACCCGATGTTATAACCCCGGAATTTTGAAGGATTCACATCCTACCATCATTTTTTATCTAAGTAATAACCCAACCATCCTTTTATATGGGATGAATAAAAAATTATAAAGAAGCTACTATTAACCATGATAGAAAACAAAAGTATATTTTTTTTATTAAAAATAAGTTAACATATTAAGAATATGTTAAAATTTTAAGAAGATAATATTACATTTTGAAAAACGAGACAAGATCTCCTTTGAGATCCAGAGGATGTAATTTTCATGGTATTTATCAAAAAAATAAAAAATGCAGGTGAAAGTATAACTCGCATTTCATATTAAATGGTGGATAAATTTAGGTATCGTTGAGGATACTGGGGTGGAGAAAAAAATAATCCAGTTACAACCTCTTCTTCTACTTTATACTCTTTTTATGGTCCACAACCTGATAATAGTGTTGATGTCATTAGTTCTATGATGCTTTGTAATTTGAATCCTACAGACCCAACCATTAAAACTTCATTAACTCATGCTTCTATGAGATCTGTTAATCACTTATCTATCATATATAATAATAATACTACTCTTTAAATGAAGTTGGTAACCATAAACTTAGAGAAAGATTTATCTCCTTCTCCCCTTGCGCACTCTAAATCTATTACCATTTATGTAGAATTAGGGAGTTAGATGATTATTTTTAAGGTTGTTTCAACTGAGACACATACAATGAATTATAAAAATATTAAAAATGATGTATAACCTATCAAACCTACTTGCACCTCCCCGGTACAGGACCCTAAACATATGTAGGCATGTTATATTTCCTTTCCATTGAATCTATACCATCCAACAGATCTGGATAATGCCTAACAATAGACAGTGGATACTTCAATGTTTCCAGGTACTCTTATTTCTATATCTATAATTAATGATGATTTCTCTATGAAATATGGAAACTGAATTCTAATCATAATATCAATTCTTTGTCGATCTGTTCTAAGAATTCTATAGACTCACCTATGAATAATCCAATTAACAAACCTACAAAGAAGATTCTAGTCACATCTTGGAATGAACAAGAACACTCCACTAAAAATAACCTAGAGGTTATAAGGACAACTAGAAAAAAAGGCTCTGGAATAAAGATAAAAGGGTGTTCTAACTCCAAATTCAGGTTTAAATGATGATCCCCTTTTGGAATTTTCATAGTATCACTAACTATGACATGTTCATTGTTTTAAAAATACCATCATCCTATGTTATTTTCCATCGCTAAACCTAAATTTTTTTTTCCTCTATATAATCACATTTATTCCAACATAATTATGTTTTTACTGGTGCAATCAATAATACACTCAGTGCTGATTCATTAAAGATTTTTTTCACACTTTTATTTACACAATGTTAGTTTTTTCAATATCTCTGTCTGGATATTTACTTGAAACTTTAACATTTATGGAACACATACTGTCTACTCCTTTGTCAATTCCAAAAATAAATATCAAGAAAGAAGAAATATTTGGAATGATCTCTCATCCCTAGGCACTAACATAACTACCCCTGGTTTCTACTTGGTGACTTTAATGCCATTCTTAACTCAAGTGAGAGTTTAGACCTTATCATGCTTCAATTTCATCGAATTATTTTAATGCCTTGATTTAAGACACTAATATCATTGAAATTAATCTCACAAGTGTAAAATACACTTGGTATAAAAGACATTACAACAAAATGGTTGCCTCCAAATTGAATAGAGACTTCATGAATGTCCCTGATATAGATTTATGGGACACCATCTCCATCACCACTCTTCACAAGCTAAATTTTGATCATCATACCATCTTTTTCAATGTTTACTCTAATGTCATGAAACCCTTATTGCCTTTTATATTTAACAATGCATGGTTCTCTGATGATTATTTCACCCATATCATATATAACTATTGGTTTTCAATGTATCATAACAATGATGCCTTTGCCTGAATCCTCAAATTGAAACATCTCAAATAGACTCTAAAAACATGGTGAAGCTATATAAATCCAAACAAGTTAACAATGACATCATGATTCTTGAGAAAGTCCTCAATGATCTAAAAAACAAAAACACCAGCTCCAACCTCTTCACTGATCCTACCCAAGAACTAAACACTATAGTAAAACTCAACTCTTTTCTCACGTTCAAAGAAAATATGAGAAAATAAGAATTTAAAGTTAAATGGTTAACCGATGGTGACGGAAATACCAAATTCCATAACTCTCTTAAAATAACTAGGAAGGATTGTAGGCTATTAACCCTTTTAAAGGATAGGGACAACCTGCTTGACAATGAGGGGAATGGGGTGCAAGGGGAATGGGGGTTGTCTAAGAGGGGGGTGAAAGGGGTCTGGGAGAGCAGTGTGTAGGGGGTAGGGAGGGGGGCATGGGGTGTGGGGGTGCAGGGGTAGGGGGAAATCTAGGGGGGTCGGGGGGCTGCTTTGGAGGGAAGGGGGGGTGTCCGGGGGGCATCCCAGAGGGAGTGGAGGAGGAGGGGGTGCTCATCATAGAATTCTATAAAAAACATAATAGGTCATTTTTCAAACATCTAGGTTTTAATGTGGGTGTTAGAGGTACACCAAAATAATCTTATGTGGTCATAGAAAGGTTTGACTATTCATGATTTTTGATAATTTGAAACATTTATGAATTCCCTTAACCATAATATTTGTTATGATTTTTTATTGACATGTTATTGATGGTTACTTATTATATTATGAAACAATACATATAATGTTAAGTAATTTTCTTGATTATTTATTTAATGTATGATTATATGCCTCAGAATGGATAGATACTGGATGTAAAACGTTGATCAGATCAGTGATGAATTTCAGAAGGAGTTACGACATTTCTTGGAATTTGCATTCACTAATGATTCAGATGGAGGATTGATTCGATGCCCATGTTTTGATTGTGTTGGAATTCCATGGTTAACTCATGAGGAAGTGATTTGTCATATCACTAAACAAGGTTTCCAAAAAATTATCATGTGTGGTATCACAATTGAGAAAAAGCACAAGTGGTGAATGACATCGATTCAGTGGAATGGATTGGTATGACAAATCTGATTTCTGATCGGTTTCCTTTTGTTTCTAAAGATAGCTCCTCATGTAGACCAGTGCAAGAGGAAATGAATACCGGAACACAGTTTTCATCTATTAATCAGGATGATGACGTTGAGAGTGTTAGAAAGGTGATGGAAGATGAAAATACTCCAGTATATCATCCATGTGAAAAAATGAGCAAACTCGAGTTTTTAATGCGATTATATCATGGAAAAGCAATGAATGGATTTAGTAATACTGTGGTCGAATATCTCCTAAAATTTATTAAGGATTTACTGCCTGATGATGCATGTATTCCAGAAAATTATTACATGGCATCAAAGTTGGTTGAAAAATTTTTATTTTCATCTATTAAGATTCATTCTTTCCCCAAAGATTGTTGTCTATTCTGGAAGGAAAATGTAGAGTTAAGTCAGTGCAAACAGTGTGGAACATCAAGGTGGAAGACTAATAAAGATGGAACGCAATCTCGCATACCAGAGAAAGTGATGTGGTACTTCCCTTTAATTACCAAGCTTTAAAAAAAATTATGTCAGAACAAATGGAAAAGAATATGAGATGGAATGAAGATTAAAGAAATAAAGATAATGATTAAATAGTGCATCCTGCAGATGGTTGTCTTGGAAGAAATTTGATAGGTTACATCCTGATTTTGCAGCTGACCCATGAAATGTTAGATTGGGATTATCCTGTGATGGTTTCAACCCATTTCTCCAAATGCATACTGCACACAGTACCTGGCCTGTTTTCATTCACATTTATAAATTTCCTTCATGGATGTGTATGAAGAAGCCGTTTACTATAATGAGTATATTGATATCTGTACCTAGTGATCCTGGAAATGATATTGATATATACTTACAGCCATTAATAGAGGAGTTAAAGGAGCTTTGGATTGTTGGTGCACAGGCGTACAATGCATTCAGGAAAGAGTACTTTATGTTTCGTGTAGCTTTATTATGGACGATAAATGATTCCCCTACCTACAGAATGATGTCTAGTTGGAGTACTAAAGGGAAACTATCCTTCCTTATTTGTATGAAAAATACACGTTTTAGAAGATTAATGTTTCGACAAACTTTCAGCATCATAGGGCATCGACGATTTCTACCGATGGATCATCCATACAGGAAAAATTGAAGAAAGTTCGATAATGACGTTGAGATAGATGAGACACCTCAATGAATGTCAGGGAATGATATTGTTAAAGAACATGATGATTTGAATTATGTTCTTGGCAAAATTCAATCAAATATCAGAAAGTGAAAACATGTTAATTCGAATTCCAATAATAATTGGAGAAATAAGAGCTTATTCTTTGAGTTTTCGTATTGGTCATCGAATTTATTTCATCATTGTTTGGATTTAATGAATATCGAGAAAAACATTTGTGAGATGTTACTTTATACTATTTTAAATGTTAAAGGAAAAACAAAAGTCGATTTGCGGTCTCGTTGAAGGTTAGAGAAGCAGAGAAGGTTTTGAATAATCTTCTACAATTATCACTTCATCAAAATCTGAATTCTGGAAGGTGATTAAAAAAGGTATTATTGCAAGGTTGTGATTTCATAATACCTAATCTTTGATTAAAACAATAAAATACTGCTATACAGGGGTATAATGTTATTAAATTAGTGGAATTTATATGAAATATTGAATAAGTTTTGGGGCTGTTTTCTGAAATTAAAACATTCTACTTATTAAATGTTTTGGAATTTTAACAACAAAGACTAGCAATATGTCATGTCACATTGTAAAATATTTTAAACAATGTTAATTGCATTTTCTTTTAAGATACCTTTCTTTTGGTGCTTTATTTTGGTTTATATGCAATTTATTTTTTGTATTTAAATTCATTTTAGGGATTAATTATTTATTTGGAAATGTTTTTTATCATTGCTCGGGTTTTCCTACATGGAAGCCCTCTCTTGGGACAAAGTTTGAAAAACCATGCAGTACAATGTTATTTTTATTATCTCTTACAGCATGGGGTACTGAGTGACTGACTTTGGTTGAGTTTTTGACAGATGTGTTTATGAATAATTTTTTACAGGGAAGGATGCAAAAAATAAAAAGAGAAAATGAGTAGATTTTGAAGACGCATGGGTTAGGGACAATTTCTAGGAGAGGTGATATTCCAAGAAAAGACTTCAGAGTTTTGTAGTTACTGGTTCTCAACCTTTCCATTGAAGTTATCTTTCTTCCATATATTTTTTCAAGATTCCTTTTATGATAAAATATAGAATGTTTATTATTATTTTTATAATCAAATATAGAATGTTTTAGATTTAAGTTTCCTTTATTATTTGAAATTTTTTACTAATACTGCTTGCAATTATATTTTATATAAAATATATTTAAGAACATGATTTCAAATAAAACCTGGTAAAGTTCTATGTGAAATCATTTGGAGCTCATAAAAATGTTAAGAATATTTTATGTGTAGAATTATTCATACCATTGATGCTTTGTGGATGCAGTTGTCATGTGAATGGAGTGTTATAATTTGAAAATGAAAATGTTATCAAATATAGAATGTTTTAGACAAGTATGTTTTAGTTTAGTTTTTATTTTATTTTCTTTATCGCATTGGCCACTTAGGTCTTTTACTTCTTTCTGTGGATAAAGGGTAATTAGATTCTGTGAAGGGGGTAAAGGGGGTTCAAATTGACTCAGTCTACCGGCTTTGATCTGAGTTAATATTATATGGTTACTACTTGTATCACACCTCATTTATTTGTGGATTTCAGTGTTTTTGACTCCATATTATGTTTTCAGTAGGGCGTTGGATCATTTCGTGTTGGTTTGGGTGGATTTGGTTCTCCCAATAGAGGTAAGGCTTTAATGCTGTTGGTTGGTTTCTCACTGGTAATGTATCACTCTTTATGTGTTTTAATGTGCCTAATATCCTTTTTGTAGTGCGTTGATCCTTGCTCGTTGGTTTTGAGTAGCCAAGTTAAGGGCGACTCACCTGCGTGTGCATAGGTAAGAAAGTACATGTACGTGGGTTCCCACATTACGTGTATAGTCAACCATGGAAGTGATTATACAGGTATGGGGCTATGTGTACCCATGTATATATATATATATAAATTCATACATAGGTGAGTGGAGACTGGTATATGCATATAAGCATATGTGCAAGGATCACCTTGCACATGCTCATGGCCATGCGGGTGTGTGCATAGGGTCTAGGTGTCCTTTCATGTGTGTGAAGGTGCATATACCCAGTGGGGGAGCATCAAATTTTAGTTAGAAAGCTCCAAGAGCTGAAGTGGATGGTTTGGTTCCACCTTGAGATAGGATCCCTCTTCTAGCCTCTTTAATTCAAAAATGCTTTAAATTGAATGTATCTTCTTTCTTAATTCTGCTTAATTATATTGAACTGCATATCTTGAAAATGTGTTCTTTAATATAATTGTTTCATTTGATAAATAAAGTCATGTTTTTATAATAAAACCCCTCCAACGGAGGTGCACTATCTGTGAAAACTCGCAATGATAGTTATGTTGATCTAGTCTCTTAAATTATTGCATTTGATTTGTGATGAATGAGTTTTAGAATAAATGTTAAATATAATTAAATTAATTGTGTGATAAAGCAATGCCATGATTTTATAATAAAACCCCTCCAACGGAGGTGCGCTGTCTTCTAAACCAAAGAGTATTGATAGTTATTTGTATCATGTTTATATTTGGTTTGAGTCTTTCATATGTCTCTTGTTTGTTTTGTGGCTAGTTAGTTTTTTTTCGAATAATATAAACTAGCTTATCATACTCATTTAAATCAAATGAAATTTCCTGAGTAGGCATATGCCTTTACCATTACACTTTTCTTTTCACGCTTTGAATATTATAAATAAAATTTCCATGTTTAGGCAAAGTGAATGAATTTGTAAATGGTTTGTATAGGGTGTATGATTCTTTTCTGTTGTTTTGTTGCCCTTTATACGTTGTGTCATTGTGCCACTTGCTACAACCTTCTCTGATGATCCCGTGTTATAACATATTAAATAGTTGATCTGTTCTATCATTTGTCAACGGGGCGATGACCGGAATTTTTCCCCGCCTCCTAACGCTCCCTTCGCTCTTGGACGGAAGATGCTTCCCTGCAGATGTCACTAGACTGGGCCAACATGTCGCGGTCACGCCGCGGTCACGCCGCGGTCACGCCACGGTCACGCCGCGGTCACGCCGCTGTCACGCCGCGGTCACGCCATGGTAATGTCGTGATTTGGCCCTGCTCCAGCCACATCCATCCCACACCACCCCCCTCCCACCTTCATTTCAGCCCGCTGTCACCAACATTCCAGCCCTTAATAGCCCCCTTCCACCTTCAAATCAGCCTGTACCATCCCCTAGCACCTGAAACCAGCCCCCTTCCACCAGAATTTCAGCCTCCTCTCGCTCCCTTCACTCCTGGCCGGAAGATGCTGCCCCGCGGATGTCACTGGACCAGGCTAACACGCCGTGGTCCTGTCGCGATCACGCCGCAGTCACGCCGTGGTCACGCCGCGGTCACACCACGGTCACGCCGCGGTCACGCCGCGGTCATGCTGCAGTCACGCTGCAGTCATGCTGCGGTAATGTCGTGATTTTGCTCTGCTCCAGCCACATCCAGCCCACACCAGCCCCCTTCAACCTTCATTTTCATTCTCCTTGGACAAATCTTCCATTATGCTATTTATTGCCTCTATTTTCACATACAAGCAAGGCTTGTTGGAATGAATCTAAGTTTTTCTCCTTCTTCCCTGATAGAAGAACTGATCCTTTTATATTTAGCACTTTGCTTAGACTTCTTAGGTTTATTACCCAAGAATGTATGATCTACCTTCTTTAAAAACTTCTTGGGAATAGTGTTTCCAACATCATTTTTTTTAAAAATTTCAAAGTTTTCTTCCATTTTTCATCATAAGTGGTCTTCATTATCCATTTTTTTAACACATTCTTAGATGATCATGCTCCATTATAGTGACCACACTTAATTAAAATACAATAGCGATCTTAAATCAAGAAGTCACCCAAGTTGAATCATTACATGTTTTTATGAAAATAAGAGTAGCTACCACACAAACTAGTGATGATAATATTACTAACAAAAAGACTCATAATTGTGTTAAAATAACATTAATTGATCCACTATTTTTTTCACTGTAAGCTCATGGAGGAATGCGACAGACTATCCTGATAAATCTGTTGTTACTCATGCATATTTATCTATTACCCATGGTTTAAAAACAAATTCTATACAAATATGGGTGTGATTAAATAATGAGAATCCATCCATATCATCCAATTTGGCTATGAGCAAGAATAAAATACTTGGATCTCTAAATAATTCTCAAGATCATATTGTTGTTGTCCAAAAATATAAAGTAAGAAAAACTAGATATACTACATACAATAGAAAGAGAAGGTGATTTATTTGTCCATAATAGTGATACTATTCATTTGGAAGGAAGTATAGTGAATGTTGGCATAATAACATCATGACTGATAGAAGTGAAGAGGATGTTGAAATAGAGATGAACTACCTACACTATGGAAGAATAGTCCAGATCATGGACCATTGATAATTGGCCATTAACGTCATGACTGATATAGGTGAGCTAAAGTAACAAATGGAATCAATTTAGGAAAGGAATTGTACAATTCATTTAATTAAAGATATCCTAGAAGAAGAAGAGTAGTACTGAATTCTAAATAATGGTATTCTAAATAATAACAAAGATATCCTAGAAGAAGAAGAGTAATACTGGTGCAGGAGGGGGGTGGGGGCTGGGGTGGAGTGGTGGAGGGGGGGCTGGGGGAGTGCAGGTGGGGGGGGGGGCTGGGGGTGCAGGTGGGGGGCGTTGGGGGGAGTGGTGTTGGGGAGGGCTGTGGGGGTGCAGGTGGGGGTGTTGGGGGCAGTGGGGGTGCACGTGGGTGGGGGGATGAGGGATGGGGAGGGGTTGGGGGGAGTGGTTCAGTGGGGTGGGGGTGTTTTGGGGTGGGGTGGGGGAGTGGTGGGGTGGGTTGGGGGTGTGTAGGGGGGCATTGGGGGGGGGAGTGGTGCGGGGGGAAGTGGGGGGTTTTGGGGGATGGTGCAGGAGGGGGGGTGCTGGGGGTCTGGGGGGTAGTGGTGCAGGGGGACTGGTGTTGTCTATGGGGCAGTGGGGTGGGGGTGTTTTGGGGTGGGGAGGTGGGGGGGACTGGTGCTGGGGGACTGGTGCTGGTTGGGGGGTAGTGGGGGTGCAGGTGGATTCGAGTTGTCATTGAAAAAGGCTTACATGTGTATGAATAGGTAGTCATATAAATATATAAGTTCCCCCTTTATATATATTAACTCATGGCAGTATGAATATATATATTGGGGCTAGGTGTTCTTATATATAGATATGAAAAATGCATATATGTGTAAGTGTAAAGGGGTATATGCAAGTATAAACATATATTTAAGGACCCCCTTGTGCATATTTGGCCATGAAAATATGTAAATAGGGGCTAGGTGTCCTTATATATATGTGAAGTTTCATATGCGTGCAAGCGGAAAAAAAGGAAGATTCGAGTTGTCGTCAAAAGCAGTTCCTTGAGGTTGAGGTAAGTTTCCTCTTCCTATCCCTTTAATTTGAATTCTATAATTTCTCGAGTATTTTAAAAACTTGTTTTAATTATTATTTAATGTGTATAAGCTATTAAAATTGGTTGTGGCTCTTTATAATGACATTTTCACCTGTTTAACATGATTTCCCTAAGCCTTCAACGTGGACTAGTAGAATGTTTCAGCCAACTCAATAGTAGAAAATGAAATTTCCTTCACTTTAGATATGACAGTGTCCTCATTTTGAGAAAACATCAACCGAGCATTATCATAAAAATCTAAAACTTAAAGAAAATCCTTGTTTTCATTTCAACAAACACAAACAACAGGCTTTGAAAACATGATACTTTCTTCAGTCTCATCTTTTTGAAACACTTGACCCAGAAAAAGATAGAATTTAACCTATTAAAATAAATCCACCTAGGCATGATTCACGGTGTGACTAGGGGTTTCACACAATGAATCCCTACCCCTGGGAATTTCATGGCTTGAATTGAGGTTCACGGCCGAAAATGTTCTAGATAGGGGGTTCACCCCTCAACTAAACATAATGGTTCTCCTAACCATGTGAATTTTCAACTGAGAATGATCTTCCAATGGTCTATCTACCTGGTAATTGGGTTTTGAAAAATAATCTCAATGCGGTTTTCAGCTCACTGCATCCAACCGCATGAAAAACCCCAGTCCGTTCTCCTCTAGATGAATTTTCCTGAAATTTCTTGGTTTCACCCGCCGGTGTGCTATCGCATCTCTCAATCAATATTAGACGATTCCCTAAGGTTATATTAAACCCAATATCCATCTATCAATTGAACACAATCATGAAGTATATCCTCCAATATATGTATCATCTTCTCTCAGTGTCTGTCTATATATTGATGGTACGTTGTGCTCGATATTAGATGATTCCAAAAGGTCATATTAAACGCTTTCCAAAAATCATGGCATAATATGTGCATCTCTCTCTGATATAATTCTAAAGGGAACTCCATGATAGTATTAGTCTTCACAGATATAAAACATTCCTATATTTTCTACTAGGTCCATGGCCACCAAAACAGACACCCAAATTCATCACCCATATTTGTCTCTCTAGGATTCAGAAACCACAGAGGTATGATAGTCTCTAATCAACTATTCACCAAATTATTCAAGGACTATAACTCTTATAAAATTGTAACACATCACCATCAAACAGTGAAAACTCAAGTGTCAGTTTACCACTTTCTAGTTATTCCCGAATCACATTAAACACAGGGTTAAATTCTATACTAACCTTCCCCTAGCCTATATGAGATGATATGGTAACTAATGGGGAAAAATCAATTGATTCCTTGTCATTAGAATCATCCATCCTCCAATTAGTGTACATGATCATAATGTGTTATTGTTCTTCAAAAGGCTTTTAACCAGGTTCGAAGGGGGGAGGGGGTAAGGGGAAGGGGGGTGTGCTGGTTTCTTTTGCAAGGGGAAGGGGTAGGGTACAGGGGGGTGTGCTGGGGGGTGTGCAGTGGGATGGGGGGTGCAGTGGGTATGTGCAGGGGCAGGGGGGAAGTGCAGTGGGCTGGGGGGAGTGTAGTGGGCTGGGGGGAGGGGAAGTGCAGGGGGCAGGGGGGTGTGCAGTGGGATGGGAGTGTAGTGGGTGTGTGCAGGGGGGTGGTAGGGGAAGGGGGTGAGGGGGCAGGGGGAAGTGCAGTGGGATGGGGGGAAGTGCAGTTGGCAGGGTGTGTGTGTAGGGGGGGTAAGGGAAGGGGGCAGGGGGTGTGTAGGGTACAGGGTGAGGGGGCAGGGGTGGTTTGCCGGGGGAGGGGGAGGGGGGAAAGTGGGGTGTGCAGTGGGTTGGGGGGTAAGTGCAGTGTGCAGGGGGTGTGTGGAGGGGGGACAGGGTGAGGGGGTAGGGGTGGTTTGTTGGGGGAAGGGGAAAGGGACAAGGGGGTGTGCAGTGGGTTGGGGGCAGTGTAGTGGGAAGGGGGTGTCTTGGGGAGGGGGGAGGAGTGCAGAGGGGCAGGGGGCAGGGGGAACTGCAGTGGGCTGGGGGGCAGGGGGAAGTGCAGTGGGTATGGTGTGTGTGCAGGGGGTATTGCAGTGGGCAGGTGGTGTGCTGGGGAAGGGGGGAAGGGTGCAGGGGGGAAAGGGGAATGGGGGGAAGTGCAGTGGGCTGGGGGCGGCATGGGGGGAAGTGCAGTGAGATATGGGGGGAAGTGCAGTGGGCAGGGTGTGTGTGCAGGGGTGTGTGTGAAGGGAGCAGTTTTTTTATGCAATGGGGGGACATATGGCCACGATTTTAAATCATGGCTATAGGGATATAACCAAGGTTTAAAGCTGTGGAAAAAGTCCTATATCCACGGTTTAAAACTGTGGCTATATATATTTCCTGACATAGGATTCTGCCACGGTTTGAAAATTGTGGTTATAGGGTGTTGCCACGGTTCAAACCGTGGATATAGGGATATAGCCACGGTTCAAACTGTGGCTATAGTTTTTTCCCTATAGCCACGCTAATACCATCCACAGTTTATGAAACCGTGGCTATAACCTATAGCCATGGTTTTTGGGCCTATAGCCACGGTTTGAAACTGTGGCTATAGCCTTATTTTTTAGTATTGTAGGCACACCATGTATCGGATTGAGTTAGGTTTATTCTTACATGTCACTCCATTTCTTTTTTTTCTTCTCAAAAATAGGTTCTATTGAATTGGATCACATTTGTGGTGATGAAAAACTCTCACTATAAATGTGATCCAATTCAAGAGAACTTTGTTTTGAAAAATAAGCCTTCAAATTTCACACTATTTCTTATTCTTCATCATGAATTATCTCTGTGAAAATTAACTAAATGAGTATCAGATAAAATGATAAGGAAATTGATTAAGAAATAACATATAAAATGATGAGAAAACAATCTAATTTTGTTTTCTCATTTTAGGCTATGTGATGGGAATTTTAAACTAAAATGATATATTGAAAACACACGCTTCAAGTCATACCGACCACATCATGTGTCATATTGATGTATGGTCAATTTCTACACATCACAAATGATTTATGTATCATTTTCCAAAAGTATTAAAACAATCTGAGATTATTTTCTCAATTTTGGCTATTGATGTGCATTTTAAACTAAAATAACCACATTATATTGAAAATACACACTTTGAGTCATATCGGTCACATCATGTGTCATATTGATGTGTGGTCAATTCTTAAATGTAAAAAAATGAATTATGGACCATTTTCCTAAAGTTTTAAGACAATCTAAACTCATTTTCTTAGCTTTTGTCTATTTGATGTGTGTTTTAAACTAAAATGACACTTTTATATTGAAAACACACACATCAAGACATAACAACCGCATCATATGTCGTATTGATGTGCGGTTTATTCCTATACATCACAAATGAATTATATATCATTTTCATAAATTTTGAAATCAATCCAAGATTGTTTTCTTATCTTTGATGATGTGACACATGTTTTAAACTAAAATGAAACTTATATCGAATACACGTACTTAGAGTCATATCGACCCCATTGAGTTTCAAATTGATATACAGTCAATTCCTACACATCAAAAATGAATTATGTATAGTTTTCATAAAGTTTTAAAATAATCCAAGCTCATTTTCTTAGTTTGGCTAGAGACTAGTGTTTTAAACTAAAATTAAACCTTTATATTGAAAACATGCACGTTGATTCATATCGGTCATATCATGTATCAGACTGATGTGCAGTTTATTCTTACACATCACAAATGAATTATGGATCATTTTCCTAATTTTTGAAAACAATATGAGCTCATTTGGTGATTTTTGGCTATTTTATGCGTGTTCTAAACTAAAATAACACTTTTATAGGATATTGTTTTATTTAACATTTAAGATAAAGAGTAATGTAAAAATTGATTAGCTCATGTAAGGTATGTTGTTAAGGGGAATGACTAGCCTCAAAGCTATTGGGGTCATTTTAATCTTCAAGTATTGATCATTATTCCACTACCAGTTCGATTTTATCCTTTAACATATATTGGTCTTCCAAACCAGACTGAACAATAATATCTTTCATAGCATTTTTTCACCTTTATGCCTTTCATCATATAATATATATCTTTTTACATATTTTTCTTCTCAAAATATGTTTGAGGTGACACTCCAAATCCTATTCCTCTAATGAAACCATATTATTTCAGCCACTTCAAAGATACTAAAAGTATTTTTTATTCAGGTACGGTCACTATCGATTCCTATTTCTAAAACATATAAAAACATACGAACATAAATAAATATTTTTATTTAATATTTTTATAAATCATAAAAAATTAATATTATGTCATACTTACATATTCTTATCATACTTATTGTGTGTTTTCATTAACTAGTTTTCCCTACTTATTTACACGGTCCATCTTCTACAACACATGATGTAGGATAAAAGTAGCTTCGAATTTTGATTCATCGATATACATATAAAAAGGGAACATATGTTATTTCATATCACACAAAACATTTATTATAGATTAAAAATACATACCATTATCTTCTCTAGTAAAGAATACCAAATTCTTATTTTGTGATAGGGCTACATTGGTTTCGATGCATATTTTTTATTGTCGTCACTCCTTTTTTGTTTCATAAATGAACAATTTTGAATAAAATTGAATAAAATGAATTATTTAAAATATTTTTTTATTGACTATAATAGACTTGGAATGTTTTCTCATTATTAATACTGATGAAATAATTTCATGTTTCCTACTTTATAATGTGTGCATACATAACTGGTATATGGGGATTTACTTTCACCTCAACATTCCTGAGATGAAGCATAATAAAAAGTTTCAAAAAGCCTCTATGGGATTTTCCAATATCCATTAAGACATATATATTATGTAAATAATCTAAAATAAATGAACTTTATAACGTATAATGAAAATTAAATCAATGTTTCATTATATAATTTTTTTGGTAAGATAGATAAAGTATATCATAACATTACCTTAATATCTTCCCAAAGGGTTTTTTCCCAAAGGGTTTTCTTCATTATATGCTGGACATAGCACCACATATCTATATATATTGGAAAATTCATTCTTGTTGTGAACCCAAAATCACTAATGAAAATTGATTTGTTGGAGTCAACAGGTTGGTCACATTGATTTTATCCAACCTCAAATTTTATACCCTTACTTATTTCCAGGATAATTTTAATCAACACAGTAATTCTATGTCATTCTTATTTTTTCAACAGAATATTGTTGATCCCCTAATAATTATATAGTTTCATCATCAACCATCTATTCTTCCCAGATATTGGTAACATCAACATGTGAAGAAGTCATTGCATGTGTGATTGGTCAAACATTTAAAGGTTAAAGGGATTTTAATCCTATATCAAGAATCCAAATCCTGTCTTTGTGGTCCCTCTAAGGTACAATAAATTTTCAACATTGGGACCCTTGTGAAAGGATTATAAACTCCCAATGAAAGGGTCATCTTTAATTGAATTTTCATCTAACCCTATATTTTTTTAGTCATCTTCAAGAAAACTGATCAATCATTGTTTTTTTGGATCTGAGACATTAAATACCTACACTTCTTGTGATTCCATTATTAACAGATCATCCTTATAACCTTCTACACTAAAATTCACTTTCACAAATCCCATTTCATCAACTTTCACTGCACACTTTTTGTCAACCCATTTGAAACAGAAAATCAATAATTTAAATGTTGTATAATCCTACTCATATATTTGTTCAGTGATGCCAAAATATGACATATTAACATAAATTATATTTCTATCCTTGGAACCAGAAATGTGGATCACTTCTTCCACAAGAAAAACTCCACTGTTTTGCATCATAATTGTTTCATTTTATTCCTTTATATATAATGTATAATCATTAATTACAAAACCATTATAATATATAACAGTTCATTTGGTCCTCTGGCTCGCCATCGAAGTCATTCGTTAATTGAATTTGGATTTTCAGAAAACCACTTATAAATATGATCTTAGAACAATCTTATAAATTATTGATTATATTTATTTGATATACATCCTTTATCACATAATGGATTTGAATGTATAAGATTTTATTTATAGGATTTACTATACAGATCAACCTCTTCACTATTATGTAAACTGTAGGCAAGCTTCCTCCCGCTCTATGATGGTAATTGTAACAACATATCTTCCGAAAATACCTTCACCCAAAAGTTAGTCAGTGTGATGAGATTTTGGGAGACCGATGCTATCAACATCTGATTGGTAATCGGTACAAAATTCAATAGCTTCTTTAATAATATATCATTCTTCAATACAACCTTCTGGTCGACTTTGATTCTTGACGCACTCTTTCAAAATATTTATATAAAATTCAATGGGTTATATCCATTTGTAATGGATAGAAACACATAGTTTTACCTATCTAACTAGGTGAACCATTAGTTGGACCATTATATCAATGAATTTTGGTGGAAATAACATCTCTAATTCACATAATATAACTACAATATCCTTATTCATAATTGGAAACTTTGTTGGGTTTATAAATTTAGTTCATATGGATTTCAAAAAGTTGAAGATTTTTATTAATGTATGTTATAATTTTTTTAGGCATAATGCAATGTAAAGTGAAGGGCGTCAAATATTTCATCAAATCATGAAAGTCATTTTATTTTACACCTTGTGACTTTAAATTACTCATTAACACGATATTACTGATATTTGATGAATAACCCTCTGGAACTTTTACACCATTAAGGAAATTAAAATTTTTCAATTTTTCTTATCTGGATAGAGTGTATACTACTGGAGGAAAAAAAGTATGTCTTTCACCCTTCATTGGTACCAACTTCTCCCTTATCCCCATGTCAATCATTTCCAACCTAGTATTGATGTCATCTTTTTTTTCAAGTAACATTTATTAACATTCAAATAACACTATCAAATACATTTTTTCTATATGCATTATATCAAGATATTTTATAACATACAAAAAATTCTAGTACGATAATTCAAAGAAAATTGATATCATTTTCTAACCTAATTTCATAAGGTTTTTTTAAAATGGTTTATCGAAAACAGTGTCAATATCTTTTACTTTATCTAATAATTGATCACTTATTAGTGGAGATAGTGTTGTACCCTATTCGATATTCCCATTGAATGTTGTTATTTAGAATTGGAATTTATGTCATCGAGGTAAAGTTCCCTATGTCTTATAAACATATTATTTGAGGAATGTTTTAACCGAACTGAGTGTGTGCATTCTTTACAAATGGGGCACCCCAACATTCCTTTATTGTTATAGACTAAAAAATTGTCATAAGTGGGAAAATCATTTATCGTCCCATACAATATGGAACTAAATGTGAATTCTTCACTTTTATGAGTATCATACATTGTAACACTTTTATCCCACATCAATTTCAGATATTCGATCAATGGAGCTAAATAGAAATCAATATCTTTATTGGATTGTTTTGGTCTAGATATAAGCAGAGACAACATAATGTATTTTCACTCCATGCATAACCATGGTGGCAAGTTATAATTTACCAGAATAACAAGTCATGTACTATTAGTAATACCTTATACACCAAAAGGATTTATTAAATATATAGATAATGCAAGATGAAAGTTTCTCAGATCATTTCCAAATTCAGGATACTCATAATCAATTTTCTTCCACTAAGGAGAGTTTGTTGGATGACATATTTTCCCATATTAAATTCTTGTATCTGTGTGCCATATCAATTTTCTCATAGTTTCCTAACATCCATATTGTTATATAAACTATGGAATGATATGAAAGTACCATAAAAATATCTATGGGCTTGATTCATCTTTCTTGTATTGATTCTCACCACACTTAGGGAAGTTTATGAGTGATACATGGTCCTTGTAAAACAATATATAATCATTTGGACAAGAATGTATTTTATTAGAGATCTTGCCTATTGAACATAGAATTTGTTTAACATCATATGTTTGGAATAAAGTTTATTTTATTCTGGTAGCATATCATTCAGGAGACCAGGTAGTTCTGTAAAGCTGGTGTTGCTCTATCTACTATCAGCTTTCAAATTGTATAACTTCAATACAAATGAAAATGTTGTGTACTTAGTACAATCGGTATACAATGGTCTCTTAGCATAGTTATTTAACTTATCAAATAACATTGAAAAATCTAGAAGGTCATATTCAATTTTAATTGTCATTTCTTCCATATGATTTCTATCATCATTTACATTGATATCCATATCAAATGATCCATAAACCGTAGTATCATCCCAATCAGTGTGCACATTCGATTTTTCCCAGTGTTCAGTCCAAAATTTATAGATCTAATCTATTCCACGATAAATAAAATGTCCTTCAAACTCTTCCGAGCTAATGTTTATTGAATAAAAAATGTAACGATTGAAAAATGATTTTAGAAGGGCCGTTTGCATGCTCTATTGAAAACTTAACAAACTCTTTAACTCTATATTTATACTCTTTTTTCATAAGATTAGTGTGCATCCATTTTTTATTCATATCCATCTTATTAGGTTTATAAAATATTATTTTTTAACAAAAAAAATAATTCTAAGATATTCATAATTAAAGTAGAAAGTTATAGCTAATTCTAATAAGTGGAACCCAAAATTTGAATGTCATCGGTGATGATTATTGAAAAGTTATTATATTACATAAGGGTGGAACGAAAATAAACAACTTGGGCTAAATATGTGGTTTTTGGTCTAGGTTCTCGATTTGATATTATGTGGGATAAAAAAGTAGTAATTCTAGGATGTTTTATATATCATTTCTTTGTCGGAGTCCAAAAAGAGGGAGGAGTTAATGTTTATTCATTTCTTGACTTGGTATGTGGTGGTCTAGGTGGTGTTTCATAGATAGAGTTCTTAAAAACATAATTTGATGATCTATTATCAAATGATAGAATAATCAAATTCAATACAAATTGAAGATGTGTACCAATGGGATCAGAAGAAAGTATCATCTCAAACTAATGATTGAAGTATAATCCCAACTACCTGGTATCACTGAAAAAAAAACTCAGCCAAATTGGAACCAATAGAGAGGATTAACTCCAAAAAAAAATTTCATAGTGAAAATTTGGAGTAAAGTTCAAACAATTAGTAGATGTGGATGTTTTTAATGTTGGCCATGATAGTAATTTAAAGAGTTAATTACATTCTAAGTGGATCTTTAAATTGATTTCTGGTAGTCTGTATCTCAAACTAATGTTGGTCATGATTCTAAAACATTACTATGGACATAAGTATCCTTGCACCTCAATCATATTAAAGTTTTCTCAATAATATTACCTTTATTGATTCAATAACTCTCATATGGTTTCTATAACTTTTTTAGGTGTGATTAAAATAAGATATAGGATATTATTATAAAGTATCCTTGAGGATACTTTAATTTTTTTACTTTCACCTTTTCATTGGATAAGATTATAAATTTTATAAATTTTTTATATGCCATAAGAGCAGTGGAGAGTCTTATTTGATAATCAAGTTTTATTCTTTTAATGGTCACTTCATACCCTATCACTTCTTTCAACTTACTATTTTTTCACTATTGATGTCAATTCATCAATGATTCTATCATACTCCTATATTTTTAGTATAAATTTGATAAATTTATCTAGTTTTTTATATTTTAATGTTTTTAGTATTTCAATCTCTTATTTTAATCCATAAATGTCCTCATTTTTTTCATTTATTCTTTTGAATATTTAACATCACTATGTAATGTCCCGGGTTTTTAGAGCGGGTCTAAATCCTCAACCCATTTGAAATATTTAAATGTTTGGTGAGGGTTCCATCTTTTATCTAGATCTTTGGAACATAATTATAAATGTTCATTTAACCCAAGGCCTTGTTTTTAGATGGTTTTATATTCTAGTCAAGTGTCTCAGTATTTCAAGTGGGTTTTGGGTGCGTCAGATGCCAAAAAAACCAATTGTTCTGGGTGCGCTATTAGAGTTGAATGGTTTGGAAAAACCATGCGGCCTCCCAGGGGTAACCATGAAGCCCTTTTTCTTCACTGGGCATGGTTTATCAAATTTTCTGGAAGGGGTTACATGGTCATGTGAGACCTATGCAATTTTTTACAGAGGGAATTTCCATGGCTTGCACATAGTTTGGAAAACCATGTGTCTAGCATATGCGAGGTGTGGAGTGGGTACCGCACGGTTTTCCAAATCGTTCCATAACTGTGCAGCCTCTTTAAAAGGAAAAAAATTACCATTTTACCCTATTTTATTTAATATGGTTTTCATTCTTTCTTCCTCCCTTATGTGTCTCTCATCTACAGTGGACAGGGATCTCCTCTACACCTCCTTTTAGGATTTGGCCTCATTTCTCCATCCAAGATCTGATCTTTGAATCATTTTTGGATATGGATTCATCTCATTAAGGCCTCGTATCTGCTAGCCTCTTTTCTTATTTGATCTCATCATATGGTGTATTAAATCTATGCAAGCTATTTTACCCAGTTTTTGGATATTTGTATAAAATTCCAATTTCTTATGAATCATCTTGATTTGGAGGGTGATATCGGATGAGTGAATATCTACTGGTATGAGGTAGGTGGTTCCTAGATTTCTATTTGATTTTGTGGTGTTTGGGGGGGGTGTTCTTGATCGTGATGTTGGGTTGATTGAGAGTGACCCTATATTTTTAATTATTGTCTTTTAAATTAATTATTTGATCATATGATATGCATATGGGAATGTTCTTTGTCCTCTAAAAATGGTCAAATTGGGTAAGGGGCTTAGACCATCTTGGAAAGATTATGTTGAGCATACTTTTTAATTCAAATTGAATTAGTTATATTGTTCTGCTGGGTTCCATGGGAACTTGATGGACTTATCCTAATGATTTAGGTGGTGATGAGTACCAAGACTGATGTGGTGTGATTTATTAGGTTGGTCTTAGCCTATATTCTTAGGGTGATTTTGATCACTAGGTTGGGCAACATGGTCATTGGATAGAGGTGAAAGGATCATCAAGTAACGAGCATGGCCCATGTGATATTAGATGGTGTTCACCATCAGGTTGAGAAAAATGGTCGTAGGGGCACAAGGTGTTGTGGTGATATTTCTTAGATACCATGTTTGGGTGATTTCGACTCACTGTGATTGGCTAAAATTTAGTTGGATTCATGTTTACATAGATAGGACTCGTATGATGAGGTGGTGTTGACCACTCATGTGGGTAGAGGCATTTGTTAGTTGTAGATTAGGATGGTGCTGACCATAAATGAGGTTGGAGGTGATTTCCATAGAAATCCATGGTGATGGTGAGGAACCATCGGTTGATGGTGATTAGATTTTTGGTTGGAAGATGAGGCTCGCTATATTATTTGAGGTCGTTGGGCCAGGATATTGGTAGGATGGATATCATCATTTCTTAGGACGTTGAATTTTGGGTCGATGGTGATTATTTTTAGAGGACAGACATCGTTGTGCCTCAGGATGTCAAGATTCAAGCTAATGGTGTTTTTCTAAGCTGGGGTTTGAGGGACTAGGTACTTTTTGTTCATGACTTTTTGAAGCCAGTGATATGCTTGATAGAAATAGGTGTCACGTTATTTTTTGGAGGTGGAACCTCGGGGTTCACTTGGGATTCAATTTCATAAGGGTATGCCTTGTGATTTATACTAAGGATCCTTGACACTAAGATTATACATATACAGACATGAACTATATGTTATATGTATAATTGGGGCACGTGGTATTACAGTGATCACCAAAGTAGGTTATCACTTCCTCGTGGGTATTGAGAATAAGGGAAGTTGGTTATTTATTTATTATGCATCCACTATTTCTTTTTATTTATATTTAGAACAACTTCATTGTAAAAGATGTAAGACAGGAACACGTTGATAGTGGCCTATATAGATTTATTATCACACCCTACATGGTCCCTTTAGGATGCATGTAGATTTTATGCTCTTACAATTAGGAAAGGGACTGAGCTCAGAAGCTGTACCTTAGTGATCATGTCATAAATTTTGCATGGGATGGATGGCAAGGGACCATGGAGATTCCTACATGAGTCGAAGTTTATTTTTGTAGTTTATTTGTTCAGCATGATTATATGAATATATTGATGGTCGGCCATAAGATAACCTTTTATTTATTACTCTGTATAAGATATCATTATTTGTTGTATGCGTCTAAAAATGTGTTTTTATTCTACAAATGGTATGTTTAAGGATTGGTTATTATCTCTTATTCTGTTGTCTGATTATGCTTCTACCATTTCATGTTATTACTTACATTGTGTTATGTCCTTTATTCCATTGTTGTATATACAGAGACCAGTATTATTATAATCATATGAGGGTATAGTCATTCCACTATTACCTCTTTACACCCTTACTGCTAGTCGGTAGCCTTTGGAATATGGGGAGGTATTCCTAAGGCCCAGTGGGACATCATCCTAGAGCACAATTTAAGTGTCTCCTGGGTTGGGGCATTACAAATGTTATCAGAGTAATTCATGACTAGGAATCAGTAGCAGTGTTCATCTGGTTATAAATGATATCAAATGTTCTTTATTCAATTTTCTCTTACTACTTGGGTTATGGTAGACCAGATACTAGGATGTTGTTAGAACTAGTTTTAGATTTCATGTTTGGGTGCCTATAGCCCCATGCATAGGGGACAGACCAGGTTTTCAGTGTGGGAAATTTCTATTTTTCTTTTCGCTTTTATAGTTGATTTGATTTCCACCTCGAGCGGTGCACTTTGGTGTGATGGTTATTATTATATGGATTTTGTCCCTTGCCTCAATGTGGTAAAAGAGGTGTGATTATTTCTTCTAATAGGATTTTAGGCACATGAAATGTTTTTTTTCTTGTGATCATAATTGAGAACCTAGATTATGTAAGAGGAGTTGGCTTATTTAAAGTGTCAACAAAGGAAGCTAAATAGTTTTTTCCTACATAGCCTCTCGTTGGTGGAATTATACTCAGCCATCTAGGGAATGTAGTTCCAATGAAATTTGTATGTGATTCTATGTAGCTATATGAATGTGATATATGGGCTTGACCCTGATAAGGGTAGGTAGGTATGATGATGGAAGGTGAGATGTTTAAAGTTTCAACAAAAGAAGTTAAACAGTGTTTTCCTGCATAACTTCTCTTTCTTGTCATTTTACTCAGCTACCACGAAATATGTGTGACTTCTGGCCCTATTATGGGAAGTCGAGGGGCCATGAGGTCAGATGATACATGATGCCAGACTCCAATGTGGGTAGGCAGGCGGCAGGTTACTTTGACACTTGACTCTGATATGGGTAGGTGAGGGGCCTTGAGGTCGGATGTCATGAGACAGGGTGCAGTAGGGGAGTGTAAGGGTGGTGAGATTGAGCCTCCTGTTATAACTTTCCCTATCTTTGATATATTATATATGTATTGTAATGTGTTTCTGACTACGGTGTTGGTATTCAACGAGATTCCACCTAGATGGGCTCCGGTGGAGCGTCGGGAGGGTGGTGATTTGTGGTCACATGAGCATGCACAAGATAAGGCCCCTGAGGGTCGGGATGAGGCCTTGGAGGGTTGGGCAGACCATGAGATACAGGTGCAGGCACAGGTAAAAGCTCCAGTATAGGTGAGATAATCACATGATATGGCAGCTTTTGGTTTATGGCACGATGAGAATCTTAGAGAGAGTCTGGTTCAGGTTATCCAGGGCATCGATAGGGGAGATCAGGGAGCTAATCCATCGATGGAATGCTTGACTCGAGAGTTCCAATCACAGCACCGACCACTATTTCGGCGTGAGGGTGGACCACATGCATCCAAGAACTAGATGGAGTTGATCCATACTATCTTTTACCAACTCAAGAAACCCCCAGGCCGAAAGGAAAAGCTAGCAAAATACATGCTCAGAGGACTGGAAAAGCGTTGGTGGGACATATTGGTTTAGGCTAGCAGACACTATGGACTGGCCTAGAAATATTTCAAGGTTTGGTTCTTCGATAACTTCTTTTCGAAGATGCTGAGGGTGGAGAGAGCTCAGGAGTTCTTAAACCTTCAACAGGGAGACATGTTTATCATGGACTATGCAGCTACTTTCACATACTTGTCTTGTTTTTCACCTTGTATGGGGGGTGATGACTCCTCAAGGGGGAGGCATTTTAATGATGGTTTACAGCATGCTATCAGGGTGCAGGTAAACATCTTCAGGTTGACCTCATTCTTAGAGGTTGTGAATCAGGTGCAGATAGCCATGGGAAATTTGACGGACTGGTCATACTCGAGTCGAGTGATAACGTGATGTGATGTTAGCGGTGATGCTTCAAATGGCAGGAAGTGGGGCTGCAAGGAATCTCAGCAGGTTGTTCAGGCAATAGATTCAAGAAAACCACTGAGGAGTGGGTCTTCGATGGTGTGCTTTCTGTATGGGCAATCGAGACATGTACGGATGCAGTGTGATCGGTCACCTAAGGAGTGTCGATCATGTGGACAACACGACGAAAAAACTCATCATTTGCGACAAGTTATTTGCGACACGGAAGCGTCCCGTCGCAAATAGGCCGTCGGGAGGAACTATTTGCGACTGGAACAGGTATTTCGTTGCAAAAGGTTTGGCGCGCAATGCGCGTCAAACCGCGGGAAGGGTATTTGTGATGGGTCTCATCGCAAATACCCTTAAGTGGTTTTTAGTATTTGTGCCGGGACCCGTCACAAATACACTTCAGTGGTTTTTTAGTATTTGGGACGGGTCCCGTCGCAAATATTAAAAAAACCACCAAAGTGTATTTGCGATGAGTCTCGTCACAAATACCCTTCGGTGGTTTTTAGTATTTACGATGGGACCCATCGCAAATACACTTTGGTGGTTTTTTAGTATTTGTGACGGGTCCTGTCGTAAATAATATGTCGACAGGTAGGTATTTGCGACGAGACTCATCGCAAATACATTTTTAACTGTCGCCCCTAATTTATAGGGAGATTGGTATTTGCAATGAGTCCCGTAGAAAATACTACTATTTGTGATGGGAATCCCGTCACAAATAATTTAACTTATATATACCCCTGTCCGTTTTTTCTTTATTTCACACCTCTCTCAACTCCTCTCTCTCTGTCAACTCTCATATTTCTCTCTGAAATTTTTCTAAGTTTAAAATTTCACATCGAAGTGATTTTCAAACCCTGCATCGTACAAAAGACTCTGTTTTAAGGTATTTATCTATTGTATTTATTTTTTAGTTAATTTATTTAATTTTATATCAGTTATAATTATTGTTAATTAGCGAAAATTAAATTAAATTAGAATTAGATAGTTTTATTTTGCATTATTTATTTTTACAAATATGTTCTTTCATTAGTAATAAATACTAATAAATTGTAATAATTAGCGGTAATTAGTAATAAACAGTAATAATTAGGAATAATTAGTAATAAATAGGAATAGTTAGTAATAAATAGGAATAAATATGAAAAATTAGAAATAATTTCTAATATTTTGGAATAATTAAGAATAATTAGTAATAATTAGGAATAAATAGTAATAATTAGGAATAAATAGGAATAAATGTAAACAATAAAGAATAATTATGAATAAATAGTAATAATTAGGAATAAATAGTAATAATTAGGAATAATTAGTAATAAATATGAGTAATTATAAATAATTTGTAATCAATAGGAATAATTTGTAATCAAGGGGAATAATTTGTAATAAATAGGAATAATTTGTAATAAATAGGAATAATTAGTAATAAATAGGAATAAATATGAATAATTAGTAGTAATTAGTAATAATTAGAAATAAATAAAAATAATTTGTAATAATTAGTAATAAATAAGAATAATTCGGAATAATTCGGAATAAATAAAATTAATAAGGAATAATTAAAAATTATCAGTATTATTAGGAATTATGAATAAATATGAACAATTAAAAATAATTAAGAATAAGTAGGAATAATTATGAATAATTAGTAATAATTAATAATAATTAGTAATAATTATGAATAATTAGTAATAATTAGAAATAAATAGTAATAAATAGTAATAAATAGTAATAAATAAGAATAATTAGTAATAAATACGAATAAATAGAAATAAATAGTAATAAATAGAAAAAATAGAAATAATTAGTAATAATTAGTAATAATTATAAATAAATTGTAATAAATAGTAATAATTAGTAATAATTAGTAATAAATAGTAATAATTATTAATAATTAGTAATAAATTGTAATAAATAGAAATAAATAGTAATTGTTTGAAATAATTAGTAATAATTAGTAATAATTAGTAATAATTAGTAATAATTAGTAACAAACAGTAATAAATAGTAATAATTAGTAATAATTAGTAATAATTAGTAATAAATTATAATAAATAGTAATAAACAGTAATAATTATTAATAATTAGTAATAATTAGTATTAAATATTAATAATTTCTAATAATTAGTAATAATTAGTAATAATTAGGAATAATTAAGAATAACTAGTAATAATTAGTAATAACTAGTAATAATTAGTAATAATTTGTAATAATTAGTAATAATTAGTAATAATTAGGAATAATTAGCAATAATTAGTAATAAAATAATTATTAATAATTAGTAATAATTAGTAATAATTAGTAATAATTAGTAATATTTAGTAATAATTAGTAATAAATTGTAAAAAAGTAATAAACAGTTACAATTAGTAATAAATAAGAACAATTAGTAACAATTAGTAATAATTTGGAATAATTAGTAATAATTAGAAATAATTAGGAATAAGTAGAAATAATTAGGAATAATTAGGAATAATTTGGAATAATCTTGAATAATTAGGAATAATTAGGGATAATTAGGGATAATTAGTAATAATTAGTAATAAATAGTAATAAATAGTAATAAATAGTAATTTATAGTAATAAATAGTTATAAATAGTAATAAATTGTAATAATAAGTAATAATTAGTAATAATTAGTAATAATTAGTAATAGTTAGTAATAATTAGTAATAGTTAGTAATAATTAGTAATAGTTTGTAATAATTAGTAATAGTTATTAATAATTTGTAATAGTTAGTAATAATTTGTAGTAGTTAGTTGTAATTAGTAATAGTTAGTAATTATTAGTAATAATTAGTAATAAATAATAATAATTCGTAATAATTAGTAAGAATTGGTAATAATTAGTAATAATTAGTAATAAATAGTAATAATTACACATAATTAGTAATAATTTGTAATAATTAGTAATAATTAGGAATAATTAAGAATAATTAGGAATAATTATGAATCAATATGAATCAATAGGAATAATTAGTAATAATGATGAATAATTAGTAATAATTAGTAATAATTAATAATAATTAGTAATAATTATTAATAATTTGTAATAGTTAGTAATAGTTGGTAATAAATAGTAATAATTAGTAATAATTATTAATAACTAGTAATAATTAGTAACAATTGGTAATAAAAAATAATAAATAGTAATAATTAGGAATAATTGTTAATAATTATGAATAATTAGGAAAAAATAGTAATAAATAGTAATAAATAGTGGTAAATATTGCTAAATAATGATAAAATCGATAAATAGTTTTTAATAGGAATAAAAAGTGGTAAATAGCGATAAATAGTGGTATATAGCGATAAATAACACTAAAAAGCGGCAAATAGCGATAAATCTGAATAAAAGGTGGTAAATAACAATAAATAGGAATACTTAGTAATAATTAGGAATAAATATGAATACTTAGTAATAATTAGTCATAATTAGTCATAATTAGTAATAGTTAGGAATAAATAGGAATAATTAAGAATAATTAGGAATAATTAGCAGTAAATAGCGATAAATAGGAATAATTAGCAGTTAATAGCGGTAAATATGAATAATTAGAACTACATAGTAGTAAATATGAATAAAAAGTTATAAATAGTGATAAAAATGAATAATTAGAAATAGTTATCAATTTTTTTCTTTTTTTTATCATTTTTTTCTTATATAAAATTATTCATAAAAAACTAGTTATTTTATAGTTTTTAGAGAAATATGGAATAATGAATTCAATAATAGTCATTATTATATGATCACACTTGGAAAAATCAATATAAGAATCCAAACAGTTTTGGTATAAATCCTATATATATTGAGGGTGATGAAACTTTCTTATCATTTACATCATCAAAACTTGAATTTATTTCAGAAGGGACAATTAAGTGTCCATGTAAAAAATGTGATATGAGGACATTTGACACATTTAACAACATTGGGGTAATATATTGTGTTTTGGTTTTCAAACAGGTTATGTTTTTTTGTATTAACATGGTGAACATAAATCTAGAGAAGATAATAATAATTTGGTTTTGGATCCATTGTGGTTTCAAAATTTAGTACATGATGTGGAAGATCTATATTTTCAACAAACTAAAGCCCGGTATGATATTGATTTAACTCCTGAGTTGGAACCATCTCAATTTTATATGTTTTTGAGGTTTTTTGAGGATGCCTTATATCCTGGTTCCAAGATAAGAAAATTTGAAGGAATTAAAAAATTTATGGCTATTAAATCGGATAATGAAGTGTAAAATAGTTGTTTTGATCAGATATTCTCTTTGTTTAAAACACTGTTACCTAAAGAAAATTTGTTGCCTGTAAATTTATATGAGAGTAAGAGGCTGGTTCATAATCTGGGTATGGGTTATCAGAAGATTCATGCATGTTCAAATGATTTCATATTATATTATGGTGAAAATGAGCCATTGGATAGTTATCCTACATGTAGATAATTGAAGTATAAAGAGGTTCAACTAGGAATGTCTGGATTGATTCTTGTAAAACAATTGAGGTATTTCTCACTTACACCCAGATTACAACATTTATTTATGTCTCAGAATACAAAAACATTAATATCATGGAACAGAACCAATATTTCAACCGATAAAATATTAAATCATCCCTTTGATGGTAATTTATGGATACATTTTGACCAAGTACATAAGTATTTTGCTTTAGAAGCCCGAAATGTTTGATTGGCTCTTTCTACTGATGGTTTCAATTCATTTTGTTCTTACGGTAGTCAATATATATGTTGTTCAGTATTTATAACTCTGTACAATTTACCTCCTTGGATGTTGATGAAGAATCCATATATCTTTTTGACCTTATTAATTCCAGGACATTCAAAAAAGAATATAGATATTTATTTGAAACCATTGATTGAGGAGTTAAATTTATTATGGAGTAATGGTGTCGGTACATATGATGTTGCTGCAAAACAAAATTTTCTACTAAAATATGCATTGATGTGGATAATTAGTGACTTCCCAACATATGGCATGTTATTTGGTTAGAGTACACATGGTAAAAAATCATGTTTGTACTGTATGATGGACATCAAAGAGTTTATGCTTGTCAATGGAAGAAAATACTGTTTTTCTTATCTGTCATCACAGATTCCTTTCAACCGATCATCCTTTTCGAAGGAACATATATAATTTTAGAAAAGGAGCAATTGGAAGAGACGGACCTCCAACAATGATCTCAGGTACAGATTCAAAATCATTTGTCTCTTCATTACCTCCCATTAAATTTGGACCAACTATAAACCAATAGAAAATTTATTTCTTTGGGAAAGAACAGAATTGGCTAAAATGGAGCATTTTTTGGGATCTGGCATATTGGTCCGATTTATTGTTATGTCACATGTTGGATATCATATTTTTGATGTTCCTTTCCATCATAGAGTCCAATGAATGGAAATGGGGAATACCTTAAGCTCAAAGAAGGTTACCCTTTGAATAAAATCAAAAAAAAATGACACAGGCATAGACCAGGAGCTCATTTGGATTGAGGTGCGCAAGTCACTTGCGTGCCAATTATGGGTCGTGCAAGTCACTTGTACGCCCTATATGTTTTTTTTTCAACCAAGGTACACGGTGGCCTATAAATATCCCCTGTGGTCCCTCCATTGTGATGATGGATTTTCCAAAACTCAAATTCAAGCTCTGGTCGCCCAAGTCTTCAACTCAACTCTTCTGAAAGCTTCTAAGGTAACGTTTTACCTAGAATTAAAGACTTGAAGGAGTAGGATATGGCATATATGTTTATAATTCAACAACACTTGTGTGCCTAAGTGTTCAAACCTCCTTAACAGTGAAAACAATTTCACGCCGCCTTACCCTTTCGATGAAACTTACATGCCGCCCTTTTGGAAACAACTTAGGATATCACTAAAGGCTTGAGTTAAGTCTCGCCCAAGTATTACCCTACAGATTATTTGTCTCCCAAGTGGACCCATGCCACGCAAGTACACTTGTGTGGCCAAGACTTGTGCGCCAAATGATTTGTGTGACCTACACTTGCATGTCAATTTCATTTCTGTGCCTCTCCCCCGTTCAACTCTTCTCTTCAAGATATTATCCCTCAACCCCCTTTTAAAAGACCTTTAAGGTATGGATCCTTTGTTGGATTCCTTATATAAAAGTAATTTTGTGATAACCTCTCTCAAAACCTCATGACTTAAAAGCTTTATGTCACCATGGTTAGAGGTTTCCTCTATATAACCACATCATTTAAGATGAGAAGGTCTTTTAATTTAGGGAATCCTTTTCAGAAGAATGCCCCAAGTTCCCTTGGTTCGGGCCTCCTTCTCAAGAGTAATTCCCAATCATAATTTCCATTAATTTGGGCCTCCTTCTCAGAAGTAAGTCCCAAGTTAAAAGTCCCCTTAACTTGGGCCTCCCTCTCCAGAGTAAGATTCAGTCATAATTTCCTTTAATTTGGACCTCCTTCTCAGGAGTAAGCCCTAGGTTACAAGTCCCCTTAACTTGGGCCTCCTTCTCAGGAGTAAGACCTAGTCATAGTTTCCTTTAACATTGGGCATCCTCCTCAGGGGTAAAACCCAATCATAATTCCCTTTTAATTTGGATCATCTCCCTTAAGCGTAAGCATCGGGTTAAAACTCCAAATCTTCATAAATTACAAATAACTTTATTGACCCTACTCCTAGGATTCTTGGCAGTCACTCATACGTAAGCCCCACATCATTTCTCATGACTGCATCATTCATGGCACCATTTTCAAGTTTACTGATACCTCTTTTTTCTCACACCGAGCATGACTCGCGTGATCTTAGAGTGTAAAAGTAATCATGGAATCTCTTTTTGGGCCATTAACCATGAATAAGCCCCATATTTCATCACCCAAACTATGTGGACTTCGATCTCTGACTTAAAATTAGAGTGCATAGAAAGCCTTTATAAGGTTCCAGCCCATCATTCATTAATTATTTTCCATCCCATATGACATTAAACTATATCCTTCTTATCGAACTTTGTGGGTTCTGATTCCTTTTTAATGAGGATACGCAGGTATCCCATCTTTGTGTAAGATCCCAAATCTGAAATAATCATTCTCTTTCTGAAAGAAAATAAACTTCAAGTGCACCACTGAGTGGATTTAAAATCAGTATGGTCATCATAATGACCAAGTGATTTCTATATAATATATTGAAGGATACCATTGACTAAGAATCTCTAATATATACAAATGATTCTCTATGGATGAAGAACCTCAAATAAATATAAAATATTCTCTAAATCCCATACATATCAATAATCGATTTCCAAATATAAAGGAAAAATTAGTTTCATTCTTGGTGAATTAATAAGGATTCATGAACATAACTTAAATCTATAAGAGAGTCCCGGAGTATGAAATAATTCCCCCCAAAAAGGTGTGATGAGCCTGACCTCCCATCCTCTTGACCAATGTAAATTCTTAAGCCTAATCGGTTCAAAACTAATTAGCACCTACCTTTGGAAAGTAGGTCCAAATGAATATATAATCATTGGGTGTTTCCAGTTCTACGAATAAACCTGTTAAAAACCGATTGGAAAGTTTTAACCTTAAAAAAACAAGGTGTCACTGTTGTGGAGGGAGGAGTGTCCGCGTTGGATGGATTCTCCAGCATTATTCGATCCCAAATCGTTGCCACCTGATCTTTCATCCTCCGTCGGTGGATGTTGCAATACAAATCTACCAGAGTTTCCTCACTTGAAAATTTATTCCAAAACCCCACCCCAAGCTCCATTTAAATAGGAGGGGGAAAGTTGAATAATGCATTGAAGAAATAATGAGGTTCATTAAATGAATTAATGAACCTCTTTTAATTCACAATAGTGGAGTTACGTAGTTGATGAGTCAAGTTATTAAATGGATTGACAAGTCATCAGTACCGCCACTGTCGCAAATCTATTGGAGGAAAAGAAAATAAAATTACAATTACATGTTATTTTATTATTCTTTAAAAAGTCCAAAAACTATCTTTTTCTCCCGACCAACTGTGGTCAAAGTGAAACTTCCCTTAAGTGAATCCTAGTGTTGTGGATTCAACGGTGCTCTCAGATTTCAATTCTGAGCACCAGTTCAAAGGATAGAAAATTATGCCCATGAATTTTCTTAACGTACCTAAAAAAAGTTCCGAAATTCATTCCGGGCACACCGGGCCTCAGATTCACGTGCCGTCAATTTTTTCAAACTCATAATAATACCAAATGATTAAAAAGATTCCATGAAATTTTATAGGTCTTTACATTCTCCCCACCTTGTGTATTTACTTCCCTAAATTCCAAACAAGGATACACAAAAAAGAGGGGTATTGGGCACAAATATGAGCCTCTCTCTCCCATGTTCACTCCTGGAAATTTTTGTGCTGCCACAAAACATGCACCAGAGGTATCGACCGCCCACGAAGGATCTGATCCGGTGGATTCTCAATCTTCACTTGGTACTCCGCAAAAGTCTCCACGTCGTCAATCTTCTTCTCACCATGGTTGATGATGTGAAGTGGGTCATGCATGTATCATCTCATATGGGATACATGGAAGTCTTCGTGCACACTCTCCAACTTTGGTGGTAGTTCCAAGTGTTATGCCACCTTTCCAATCCTCTGAAGTATCAGGAATGGTCCGATAAATCTCAGTGAGAGTTTGTCGCCTCAGCCAAATCTCCATAGTCCCCATAGAGGGGAGACTCGCAAGAATACACAGTTCCACTCTTGGAACTCCAGTGGTCTCTGTCGCCTATCAACATAAGACTTCTATCAGCTCTGTGCAGTCTTCATCCACTCTCGGATGACCTTCACCTTCTCAGTGGTTTCTTGTACCATCTCTGGGCCTATGAGTGCTGGCTCTCCTAGATCCTTCTAGCACAAGGGCGATCTGCACGGTCATCCATACAACACCTCAAAAGGGTCCATACCAAAGGTGGGGTGATAGCTTTTGTTGTACGCGAACTTCACCAAGGGTAGGTGGTCCTCCCAACTACGACCAAAATCTTGGACACATGCATGAATCATGCCCTCCATGGTCAGGATGGTCCGCTCATTCTGACCATCTATTTACAGGTGAAAAAATGTTCTCAAGCGAAGCTGATTCCTGAAAGCCTCATGTAATCCTTTCCACAACTGGGATGTGAAGCATGAATCGCAGTCCGAGACTATCATCGAAGGCACCCCGTGAAGTCGCACAATCTTCTGAATGTAGAGACATACCAAGATCTCTACTGAACCCTTATCTCGAATAGTAAGGAAGTGGGCCGACTTAGTGAGTCGGTCAAAGATCACCCAGATGGTATCGTTCCATTTGGACGTTATTGGTAACCCCATCATGAATTCCATTGATATCCCTTCCCACTTCTATTCTGGTATCACGAGGGGTTGGGTCAAGCATTTTGGTACCTGGTGCTTGGCCTTCACTTGCTGGCAAGAGAGGCATCTAGAAACAAACTCTTCCACAACTTTCTTCATCTCTGGCCACCAGTACTGACGCTGGAGGTCATGATACATATTCATCTCACCTGTATCTACTACTAAGGGGGTGTATGGAACTCCCTTAGCACCTCCTCTTGTAGCTCCACTGTTACAATTATACATTCTCTAAAACGGGTAGTGTGCTCCCCACCTTCAGAATATCCATCAGGTTCATGGCCTGAGGATATCTGAGCATGTCTAGTCTCGCAGCTGTTGTCTCCGAGTTTCACCTCCCTGACTCGCTGAAGGAGTGGAGGGTAAAGTACCACTGATTGGAGGTAGACTGTCTCATCTCTATCCACATAGGATATTTGAAGCGAGGCTAACTACTTTGAATCCTCATTCAGTAGCTATGATGTAGCACCCCAAACATGTTATGGTATGTTTCTCTTAAATACATTCTAGTTATAGCCTATATTTCAAGAATCACAGAGCATATATGGAACAAAACGTGGTTACTTATAGGAGATAGCCATAACCTATCCATGAATCTTAAATTTGTAAGCTCTATGATTTGAATTTTAAAAACCTAAAATAAACGGTTGTGATCCAGATGATAATTAGCATCTGATATAATTAACTTAATTTTTTGTGAATAGTAACCTAGCCTTATGAATTGTAACCTACCCTTATGGATAGTAACTTACCATTATGAATAGTAATAAGACTCTAATTAATTGTATCCATGCCCTTGAATGTATAATTGAATTTAGACACCTTAAAAATGAATATGAATATTTTAAGTGTTTATATTTTTCGATTAAATAATTATTTTAATTAAATATTAAATTAATCATATTTAGAAAATTATTTTTGAAAAATGGACTTAATTTTTGAACTCTATAAGTCGAAAAATGGTTAGAGTGAATTTTTTGTATTTTTCTGAAATACTTGAATTTTTTATGAATAGTAAAATCCAATAATTCACAATAAATGCTAAATAATGGATTAATTGAGTCATTGATGATGATATACTGATAAAAGCTCAATTGATTAGAATTAACATGATACAATTACTATTCTTGGTCATGGAGGACTCACTATTCCTTGTCTTATGGAGAAATAATAAATTAATGAATTTTATATTAAGAAAACATCTCTCTCCTCCAATATAAAAACCCCCCTTCAGTCCCTCTTCACTCCACTCCTCTCAAGCCTTGTTCCTTGACAATATTCTTCCCAAATCTCTCCCCAATATCCTCCCCCACGTCCAAAATCTTCTAACCTCTTCAAAATACCAAAACCTCTCCTCTTAATAGGTTCTCAAAGGAGGAAGTCTCAAGAGGTAAAATCCTCTTTCCAGTTCCTTCATTTCTTTTAAATTCTTTTATTTTTGTTTCTTTCATCACCTCCCTTAACCCAAATAATATGATAACTCCAGTAACATAAATGTACTGGAATTTATTTATTCTAATGGTATATTTCATTATCTTCTCTCCTTTCCACACCCTTTATTTGAAAGAAATGAAAACATCGTTTGAGATGTGCTAATTTAGCACATTCAAGGACAACGATTTATCAATTTATATTATAATATTTAATTTTGGTCATGAAACCATTTGTGTTATGGTTTAACCAGATTATTATATATGTAACATATCCTATTTTTAGTTCTTTAATCCTTTTTTACAAATGGTATTAGGTTACAAAGAAAAACATGTTTATGGTAATCAAACCCACCGATTAACCAAAACAGTTGTCACTAAGGTTATATATAAAATAATTCAACTTTAATATAAGTATCCAAACTAAATTTCAGACCGTTTGATCTATTTTATGTTAAACAATAGAATATAAATTCATTTCTATGCAACCACATCCATCTTTCATATTTATCTGAACTTCAATATAAGTGAACCGGTCATTTAAAACCAAGTAAACAAATGAGCCCCAACAATGAAATTGAACCTTATAACTAATAAAAAAGGCCTTAAATGAACTAAAAAGGGTTATAATAAATCATTTAAATATAGAAGAGGTTCTGGAATTATTAATTAATAAGCCTAATTTGTTTATTCAGGTCTTAAATAACAAGTCAAGAACACCTTCAAGCATAAGGTAATGGATTTCTTAACTCAATTTTCATTCTTTGGGATAAACATCTATTTCATTGATTACATTGTTCCAATAATATGTGTTAATGAACTATGATTGTTTTATTCTGTATATCCAATTATATTTTTTGGATTTTTATTTGTCAAAAATAAATATTTCATTGATTTATCGTCACTCTAATGACACAATCTTTGTAAGGGATCCTCTCTCTCACTTTTGTTCAATAATCTCCCCAATGTTGTGCCATTTTATTTTTAATTCATAATGATGGGGTATGTTTTCACACCTCCCCCATAATTCCCTTTTAAAATATAAATAATGTAATACCCCTTCAACTCTCATTAAGACTTTGCAAGAACACTCGTTACCATGCCAAAATGTTTGTAAGGGGTTTCTAATCTCACTTTCATTTCTGTGAGATTTTCATTATTCACCACTTATTTCTTGAATTTGGTATATGTGTGCTAAAATTTGATATATAATAACATGATTCTCTTTATATTATTGTTATTAAATGATTCATTTGAGGGTTATTATGTTCTGGTCATATGACTCGACCAATTACATTATGGTAAGGGACTTTGTCTCAACTACTATTTTGTTGTGACAAACTTTGTATTGTGCACCTAATAATCCTTATGTGGTGTACCTAATTCCCATTTGAGATAAAATTTAATTTGAAATTATATTTATATTAAATATCCATAATCTTATATCATGGATATGTTGTTGTCTAAACCGTATACCATATTACATACGATGTTTATTTGGAAAGTTGTTTTCATTATGGAAATATTGATGAATCTGTATACTCAACTCTATAAGGATATTGAAAAGGTATATTGATCTTATATTGAATCAATGTATAAATAATTATTTGGACATTCAGTGGTGTGTGGGACCCACTATATCCCCTCAATGCATCGGTAGGTCTCATGAGACAAATTAGTTTCACGACAAACCCTTCAAGTTTGTTTCCAAAAATTAGACGGGTTTCTACCCATAGAACTAAATTGTTTTTATGGTATTATGGTTCATGTTATAGATACATGAAGTCCAATTAATAATAATTCTCTTTATTCATTATTAGTTATTACTATCCATGAGGTTTTCACTATGAAAAAATATATGGATGCAGTTTCATTCTCAGTTTATTAATGGCATGAGTTTTTCATTTATTCACCATGCTATATTGATTGTGTCAGATTGATTATGATTAACTTATCATTGTATTCATGCTTTTGATATTTGTAACCCATACTGAGCATTTGATCTCACCCCTTTCATTGTTTACTTTCAATAGGTGACAAAGAGGAGATTATTTATTGAGTTCTTGTGGATTCAGTTTTTAGTTTTCGTCATGTATCGTATTTTGTAAACTTGTCAACGTAATTTGAGTAACATATATGTGTCTAGTTTCTTCTAGACTACTAAAATGATCATTACTTTGGTAGTTTCATTCCTTCTAACCATGCCAATATCACAAGTAATTCACCAGCTCCAGTATAGAGGGGTCAGTGTGTTACAGTTGGTATCAGAGGAAGTTTAGTAGAAAACCTGGAAACTAGACTTAGAAAACGTAGATTAGGGAAGATTCCCTAAGATAATACTTTAAGGATAAATATGAAAGAATGTCCTGATATTTTGGTAAGGAATAGATTATTTGTATCTTTCAAGCAATACATCCCAGTCTGGATATGAGCAGGTAGAGATGGCTCTGGCATAGATGTATCTAGGGGTAAAACCTGAAAAAACCGCTTTGAGCTAGACTCGAACAAGAACTGGTACACAACAAAGATCCTTTCTGCACTCTTGGTTATGACACTCTGGGTGGATATGGTTATGATAATTCATATTTCCTTTATAATCCTTTTTGAATGATTGAATTTTAAATTATTCCTCAAAGAAACCATTTTTCTGATTATGGTATTAGCCATGCATAGGATCATAAACTAGGCTAAGTATTTTTTTAAGATTATACATCATAATTCATACCCTAATCTAGTGCGTGCCATTATTTAGAAATGGCTTCTAATGGAAGATGGGGAATCAATACTCGTGGTCAATGTAGGGATCTCCCCACTGAGCAAGTCAACACAGTCAATGTTCGAAAATATCATATCAGGAACATATTGGGACAACTTACTCAGGTTGTGACAAATAACCATTCCACACCTATGTTGGATAGTTTCATGTGGAAGAATCCCCCTTATTTTAGTGGGACTAATAACCCAGTGGTTGCTGAGCAATGGATCAACTCCCTTGAAAAGATATTCATGGCATTAAGATGCAATTAAAATGAAAAGGTAGTACTGGCAGTATATTGTCTCAAGGGTGATGCTAATCAATGGTGATCTTTGATTTAGAATACCACGAAAAAAGAAGAAATAGAAGGTATGTAATGGAGGACTTTTAAGGAAATATTCTTCAAAAAATATTTCCCTCATGTGCAACGAACTGAAATGAAGAAGAAATTCCTTAGCTTAAAACAAATGGAAGAAGACATTGTTGCAGAGTATGAGGCTTCTTTCACAAGGCTGGCTAGATATTCTGTAGATTACGTATATGACTCGGAAGACAAGATTGGTCATTTCTTTTAATGCATTAAGACAAGTCTTCGAAGGTCATTGGATTCTCAAACATTTTCATCATATGATGAAATTGTATCAAGTTCAATCAAAACAGAGAATGAATTTTCTAGATGAAATTTTTTCAAAGTAAACCAAGATAAGTAGAGGTACTCTGATAACCAAGGAAAATGAGAATCACCAAAGAAGAACAAGGGAACAAATTTGTTCCCATTATGTAAGAAAAGTGGAAAGAATCATCTCGGGAAATGCTTAAAAGGCATGGGAGTCTGCTATAAGTGAGGATAAAAGGGTCATAGATCTGATTAATTCAAGGGGAGGAAACAATTCAACGATATTCAATGCTAAAATTGCAGAGATATGGGACACTATTCAAATGAGTGTCCTAAGCACCAAGAAAAATTGACTCAGAAAAGGCCAAGAGAGCAAGGGAGAGCCTATGCGATTACAACTGCGGAGGTTGAAGTTCCTAATGATGTGGTGGTAAGTGATTTAATTTTTTCCTCAAACCTAGCCAACACTTTATTTGATTCTGGATCATCACATTCATTTATATCTTCCCAGTTTTCCAATAAAATTAGATATGTCCAATTTGATTTAATAAATGGGTTGTCAGTCAAAACTCCCAGAGGATGTATCATTGCAACAAAGGCATGTTGAATAGTCCCCCTCCAGACACCAAAACATTATTTAGTTCCTAACTTTATCATCATACCAATGACTGACTTTGATATAATTCTCAGTATGAATTTGTTGTCAAATTATGATGTGAAGATTTATTTTAAGAATAGGGAAGTTACAATTTTTGAAAATGGTGTATAATTCCTTGTCTTTAGAGCAGAAACCTCGCCAACTAATTCTTATATAGAACCACCCACAGTAGATCTACTGAATTCAATACTTGGAGAGAAAGATAAACCAATATCTATGGGCGAGGAAAGAAATCTTCAAATTGAAGATGTGCACATAGTGCAAGAGTACATTGATGTATTCCCATAGTATTTACATAGACATCCTCTAGAGCGGGAGGTTGATTTCTCTATTGATTTAATTCCTAATGCAAGACCTATATCAAAGAATACCTATATAATGGCCACCATGGAATTAGTGAAGCTAAAGAAATAAGTAGAGGAATTGAGTGAAAAGGTATTTATTCGACCTAGTGTTTCTCCATGGGGAGCCCCTATCCTCTTTGTGAAGAAAAAAGATGGATCCATGAGGCTATGCATTCATTACAGGTAAATAATTCTATTATAATAAAGAATAAGTATCATCTGCCCCAGATTGATGATTTATTTGATCAACTTCATGGAGCTCAATACTTTTCAAAGATCGACCTTCGATCCAGATATCATCATCTACATGTGAAGAAGGAAGATGTTCCTAATAAAACATTTCGATCCAGGTATGGGCATTACGAGTTTATAGTGATGCCTTTTGGACTGATAAATGCACCCTCTGTTTTCAAGGATTTAATGAATAGAGTTTTTAAGGAATATCTTGATAAATTTGTTGTGGTATTCATTGATGATATCATGGTATACTCAAAAATCTATTAAGACCATGAGAATCACTTGCAGATTATTCTGAAAACTCTTAGAAGAAATAAATTATATGGGAAATTTTGAAAGTGCGAATTCTGGATTCAATCAGTTTCATTTCTTGGCCATATTGTCTTTAAGGATGGAATCCTAGTTGATCCTGCAAAGACAAAGGCAATCTAAGAATGTCCCATGCCAACAAACATAACTGAGGTATGCAGTTTTATTGGCTCAGCTGGTTATTATCGGTGTTTTGTTCATAATTTTTCTGGACTGGATAACCTGCTAACCAAGATCACACGTAAAAGAGTTAAGTTTGTGTGGAAAAAATAATTTACAGAATGCTTAAAATAATTGAAAAGAAGATTGGTCAATGCTCCAATTTTGACTCTTCCATCTGGAATTGATGGATTTGTAATATACTGCGATGCATCAAAGAATGGAATGGGTTGCGTCCTTATGAAAAATGATAAAGTTATTGCTTATGCATCGAGACAGTCGAAGACACATTAGAAAAATTATCCAACTCATGATCTTGAGTTAGCAGTCATAATCTTTACTCTAAAAATATGGAGGCATTGTCTCTACGGAGAGAGATGCGAGATTTATACGGACCAAAAGAGTTTGAAATACATTTTCACACAAAAATAACTCAACATGAGGAAAAAAAGATGGCTCGAGTTACACAAATATTGCATTTTTTCAATACACTACCACCCCAAAAAGGCAAATAAGGTGGCAGATGCATTAAGCAGGAAAGATCATGCCCTTCTGACTCAAATGAGGATTGAGAGAGATCCTATATTTTTGGATCTATTAAAGATGGATATGGGAATTGTTAAGGAAGGGGAAACATCGCTCCTCTTTAAAATGATTTCTAAACCATCATTACTAGAGAAGATAAAAAGCTCTCAATCTGATGATGATAATCAACACAAGAAAATTAATGTAGTTAAGGATGGGAGACCGGCTGACTTCGGTTATGAAGGAGTTCTGAAATTTGGGAAGAGGTTATGTGTTCCATTAGTACTTGAGCTAAAAAGGGAACTATTAGACGATGTTCATAGCTAAAATTTATTTATACACCCAGGTAGCACCCAGATGTATAGAGATCTGAAGGAATATTTTTGGTGGGATAATATGAAGAAGGAAATTGCTGACTACATGTCATGATGTCTAGTTTGTCAAAAAGTGAAGGCAGAGAGACAACATCCCAAAAAAGTGATGAAACCTCTACCTATTCCTATGTGGAAGTGGGATAACATTAAAATTTATTTTGTCACTGGACTACTGGGGACACCTAGAAGGAATGATGAAATATGGTTAATTGTTGATCATCTCACAAAATCAGCACATTTATTTCCTATAAGAGAGGATTTTTCCACTTGAGCACTTGGAAAGACTTTATATTAATGAAGTTGTAAGACTTCATGGTGCACCTCTATCGATTGTGTCCGATCAAGATCCCCGGTTTAGCTCAAAATTTTGGAAACGTCTCCAGAATGATTTGAATACTGAGCTTCATATGAATACTGTCACTACTGGAAATTCGAGATATAGCCACGGTTCTAAACTATGGTTATAGGCCTTCAAACCGTGGCTATAGGTAACAGCCACGGTTCCTCGAACCATGGCTAAGTTTGGCGTGGCTATAGGCCTAGACCTATAGCCACGGTTCCAAACCATGGCTTTAAATCTATAGCCACGGTTTCAACTGTGGCTTTAGGTATACATCCACGGTTCAAACCATGGCTATAATAAAGGTCGGACAGAATATATTGCCACGGTTTAAAACCGTCGCATTATGTCTATAGCCACGGTTAATAACCGTGGCAATAAACCAATAGCCACAGTTTAGAACCGTGGCTATACAATGTCCAAATCCATAAAAAAATACCCCCTGGACAACCCCCTGGACACCCCCTGGACACGCCCCTGGAAACCCCCCCTGGACACCCCCTGGACACACCCGGGACACCCCCTGGACACACCCTGGACAGACCCTTGACACCCCCTGGACACCCCCTGGACAACCCCCAGACCCCCCCCCCCCTAGACACCTCCTGCAGACCCCCCCCCCCCCCCCCGCCCTCCTCCCAACTTCCTTGCAGACCCCCCCCCCCCCCCTACCCTCCTCCCAACTGCCTTGCAGACCCCCCCCCCCCCCCCCACACTAGCCCCCCTACCCCAGCACACCCCCTATCCCCCCCCCACCTGCACACCCCCTCCCTGCCCCCCACAAAATTTAATTCAGTTAGCATGCTTGCAATACAAATAAAACCTACTAAATTAACTATAAAAGTAGTTTAATTAATAAATTTTTCTTATGCTCAATTCATGATTACAATAAATCTTTATTTTTATAGTAATCCAACTAAAATATACATATTGTTTTTAACTTCTAAATATTTAGTTCATGAGGAAATATGAACTCATAATTATACTACATGATATGGAACTAAAATTTAAGAATGATATGTAAGTAAGTTAGTCTAAACCCCGGGACACCCCCCCCACCTGCACACACCCCTTGGACACCCCTAACCCCGGGACACCCCCTGGACACCCCCCTGGAACCCACACCAGGACAGACCCCCCCACCCCCCCAGACCCTGGACACCCCTGCCATCCTGCCCCCCCCAGACCCTGCCCCCCCCCCCCCCCGCCCAGAACATGGACACCTCCCCAGACCATGGACACCCCCCCAGAACCTGCCCCCCAAACACAGACCCCCCCCCCCAGAACCTACCCCCCCACCTGCACACCCCCTCACTGGATAGACCCCTTATAGCTCCTCCCTTCCCCCTTGGATAGACCCCCCTAGCACATCCCCCACCCCTTTACACATCACCACTCTCCCCTCTGTATAGAACCCCTTAGAACCCCCCTTGACACCCCTGGACACCCCCATTGACACCCCCCTCCACCCCCAGTACCACCTGCACCCAGCCCCCCCCCCCCCCCATCCCCCCTGCACCCAGCCCTATATCCAGCCCCCACCCCCTACACCCAGCCCCCTCACTACCCCTTGCACCCAGGTCCCCCTCCCCCCCACTGCACCCCCACTATCCACCCCCACCCGCACCCCCACTGCCCCTCTACACCCAGGCCCCCAGCCCCCCCCCCCCCCCATCCCCTTGCACCCAGCCCTATATCCATCCCCCACCCCCTACACCCAGCCCCCTCACTACCCCTTGCACCTAGGTCCCACTCCCCCCCACTGCACCCCCACTGCCCCCCTACACCCAGGCCCCCAGCCCCCCCCATCCCCCCTACACCCAGCCCTATATCCATCCCCCACCCCCCTACACCCAGCCCCCTCACTACCCCTTGCACCCAGGTCCCCCTCCCCCCCACTACACCCCCACTATCCACCCCCACCCGCACCCCCACTGCCCCCTGCACCCAGGCCCCCAACCCCACCCCCATCCCCCCTGCTCCTTGCCCTATATCCACCCCCACCCCCTACACCCAGCCCCCTCACTACCCCCTGCACCTAGGTCCCCCTCCCCCCCACTGCACCCCCACTATCCACCCCCACCAGCACCCCCACTGCCCCCTGCACCCAGGCCCCCAACACACCCCCCTGCACCAGTCCCCCCCTGCCCCAGCGCCCCCCTACCCCCCCCCCCCCCCACCTGCACACCCCCTCCCTACCCCCTGCCCCCCACCTGCCCCCCCCCCCCCACCTGCAAACACCCCTCCCCCTACCCCCCCCCCCCTCCCCCACCTGCACACCCCCTCCCTGCCCCCCCATCTGCACACCCCCCTGCCCGAACACCCTCCCCCCTGCCTGGACACCCCCCCTTCCTAGACACCCCCCAGACCCTGGACACCCCAGGACAGACCCCCCCCCACTGGACCCCCTATACACCCCATGGACAGACCCCCCCCCCCATTGGACCCCCTAAACACCCCTGTCACTTTATATTTGAATTTTTATTGATCAATGAAGTTTTTGGAAGATATTTGAAGAAGAATGGGAGACTTGGAGGTGCATTGAGAAGCACAAAATATCATTTTTTTTATAAAGAGCATAAGCACAAACATATGTTATGTCATACATTTCAGTTCACAGAACCTAAGTTTGAAGACCACTGAGAACAACACAGAACATACATTTATTGTCACATATTATTTGTGAAATAGGTGGAAGGAATACAAGTTGAAGATGTATAGAAGGTGTGCTGAAGTTTGATAGAAACAGAGGACACACATTTTGTTAGGAATAAAATTGAGAGAGTAGAAAAACAAGAAGGTACAATGGTAAATTTCTGTATTGAGAGCAAGCAGTACAGAGAGAGAGAGAGTTATAGTTTGGGGGAGAAGAGGAAGAGGTGGAAGAACCATTCACCAAGTCCTTGCATAATCTGTTGAAGGACCATTCGCCGAGTCCTTGCATAATCTGTTGAAGTCCAAAAAAGAATACCAGCAATAGACATCACTTCTGGACACCCCTCCCCCTGGACCACCACCCCTGGACACCCCTGGACCACCCCCCTGGACACCCCTCCCCCATGCTGGACACCCCTCCCCCCTACCTGGACAGCCCCTCCCCCTGCTGGACACCCCTCCCCCTGCTGGACACCCCTGCCCCCTGCCCCCCTGACCCTGAAGAATGATTTTTTTACATAGGATCTGTCTAATATTTAATGGAAGAAAGAGGGAGAGGAAATTAAGTACCTCATTACAAGTGGCAGCATCCAACAAATTCTCTTCCAATGGAATAAAATATTACAAAAAAATCTATAAACCTTCTCTCTCCTCTTGTGGCTTCTAGGTGTCCAGGTGGTTAATAATTTGGTTGAGATGAGGCTGTGGACTCATTAGGGAAATCATGAAAGAAACTAAGTTGGACTGGATTTTAAGTAGGCTACTCTTTTTTTTCTGAAGTGGGAGGGTTGATTGGGTCAAAAATAAGTGATTTGGGACAGGAATTTAGATGAGGGATTCAAATGTTAAGGGGTCTAGTTTAATTGGTTATAATTGGGTGAGGTTTGGAATGGTTTCAAAGTGGGATGCCTGGTGGAAAATGTGGGGTTGGTGGCTTAGAAGTTAAGAGGTGGGTAGGCCTGATTGGTGGTCAAGTTGTGGATGGGTTGCCTAGGTGGATTGAAAAATGGTGGGGGACTAGGAAGGAGTTCATAGTGGATAAATTGAAGTTGGAGCTTGGAATTGTAGTAGGGCTTGAGTTTGGATTTTTTAGTGAGAGTGGAAATGGCCCTGGAATAGATGGTTTGATTTTGGTGGGTTGGCCATGGGATTTTTATAGTGCATCGAAAAATAGTCACTAGCAGGGCTTGGTTTGGTGTGAAATTCAGTCAAACGGTTGTGGGAACCATCATGGAAGAAAATACCAAATACAGACCAGATCTAGTCTCCTCTATAGTGAAGACCCTTCATGGAAACTCTTCAAGAAAACCAGGTCTCCAGTTGCATCTTTGTCCATAAAAAACAAGCCCTGTTTGCATAGGCCCAAACAGACCTCCCTTTGCCAGCTTGTGAGGGAAATGTGGGAACTCCAGCATGAAATAGGCCCTCAGAATAGAACCGCCTCTTTGGAATTGCATCAAATAGATTGTGTGCAGCCTTTAAAACTGAACTTGGAAGTGGTCATCCTCCTCCAATGAGTGCTACATGAGATGAGGGAATTATGGAAGGAATTTCATCTAAAACAGCCAAAAGCAGACATTGAATTTCCATCACAACAGGCTGATCCGGTTCAGACGACATGTGCAGAGGATGAGAATGATCTGGTTCGGATAACATGTGAAGAGGATGAGGAAAAAGAAGAATTACCGAACAAATATTATGTGATACATGTACAATAAAATATTCCAGACAATTCCAAACCAATGTTTTCAGTTGAATTGAGCCTTTTTACCACATGCTATGCACGTTTTTTGGAAAGATGGATGAGAGGCAGCGCTAAGAGGAGATATAGTTTTGGAATGAGGAAATACGAAAAATTATAGAGCTAACCATTCAATGTTTCTCTAAGGAGGAGTAATCGTCGCAGGGTGTCGTCCTGGAGCAGGGCCAAATCACGGCGTGACCGTGGCGTGACCACGGCGTGACCGCGGAGTGACCGCGGCCTGACCGCGGCCTGACCACGGCGTGACCGCCGCAGGGTGTCTTCATGGAGGAGTAACCACCGCAGGGTGTCGTCCTGGAGCAGGGCCAAATCACGGCGTGACCGCAGCGTGACCGCGATGTGACCGCAGTGTGACCGCCGTAGGGTGTCGTCCTGGAGGAGTAACCGCCGCATGGTGTCGTCCTGGAGGAGTAACCGCCGCAGGGTGTCGTCTTGGAGCAGGGCCAAATCCCGGCGTGACCGCGGCGTGACCGATGCAGGGTGTCGTCTTGGAGGAGTAACCGCTGCAGGGTGTCGTCCTGGAGCAGGGCCAAATCACGACGTGACCACGGCGTGACCGTGGCGTGACCGCGGCGTGACCGCGGAGTGACTGCTGCGTGACCGCGGCGTGACCGCGGCTTGACCGTGGTGTGACCGCGCCGTGACCACCGCGTGACCGCGGCATGACCGCCGCAGGGTGTCGTCCTGGAGGAGTAACCGCCGCACGGTGTCGTCCTGGAGCAGGGCCAAATCACGGAATGACCGCGGCGTGACCGCGGCGTGACTGCAGCGTGACTGCGGCGTGACCGCGGCGTGACCGCAGCGTGACCGCGGCGTGACTGCGGTGTGACCGCGGCGTGACCACGGCGTGACCGCAACATGACCACAACGTGTTGGCCCGGTCCAGCGACATCTGCGGGGCAACATCTTCCACTTAGTTTCAAATAGGATGATATGGATGGCATGAGAGGATGTTTTCTCAGAAGATTTAAAGAAATGAATGCTAATATGTGATGACTAGAGGATTGGATGACCCCTGATATACCTAATTCGGTGAGGTTTGGAGATCTAGAAATGTGTAGGAATACCTAGAGGAATACCCCATGGGATCAGGAAAATAACAGGTTACATAACATGTAATCTGACATTACTGGTACTGTGGGACCCCTGGGCTATGGAACTGGGCTTTTGGTTGGATTTAAATATCACATGCCATGTGACATGGTCACACAACATGGGACCCATCTTAAAAGTCTAATGGCACATAAATATTGTCTTGGTTCAAACAATTGTTTTAATAAAAATAGGGAAACCCCCTACAGGGATATAAAAAGGGTCAAGTACGATGTGTGCTTTATGACTAAAAATGACATCAAGTATAAGTAAAACATCAATGCAATAATGTTAAGCAATGTATACCACTATGAGTTTTCGCAGACAGCGCACCTCCATTGGAGGGGTTTTATTACAAAACCAAGACTTATTTATCTAACGAAACAATTATCTGAACTAACACTTATTCAAGAATTGCAATTTAATATAAACATGAAAAATTAAGAAGGCAAATAAATGAAATTTAAAACATTCTCGAATTAAATGGGCAAGGTGAGGGACCCTACCTCAACCTCAAGGAACATTTTCTTTTGACGACGACAACTCGAATCTTCCTTTTTTTCGCTTGCACGCATATGAAACTTAACATATATGTAAGGACAACTAGCCCCTATGTACATATTTGCATGGCCAAATATGCACAAGGGGGGCCTTAGATATATGTTTATACTTGAATGTACCCCTTTATACTTACACGTGTATGCATTTTTCATATCTATATATAAGCACACCTAGCCCCAATATATATATTCATACTGCCATGAGTGAATATATATAAAGGGGGAACTTATATATGCATATTCCTACCTATGCATACACATGTAAGCCTTCATCAACGGCGACTCGAATCCACCTCAATGAAATCCAAAACACACAACAAAAATATAAAGAACCCAAGCCCTGGACACCCCTGCCAGTCCCCCCCCCCAGACCCTGGACACCCCTTCTAGTCCCCCCCCCCCAAACCCTGGACACCCCTCCCCCCTGGCTGGACAGCCCCTCCCCCTGTTGGACACCCCTCCCCCTGCTGGACACCCTTGCCCCCTGCCCCCTGCCCCCTGCCCCCCTACCCCCTTCCCCCTACCCCCTGCCCCCTGCCCCCTGCCCCCTGCCCCCTGCCTCCTGAACCCCACTGGAGAGCCCCCATGCCCCAACTGGACAGCCCCACTGGGCACCCCCTGCACCCCCTGGACACCCCTCCCCCCTGCTGGACACCCCCCCTGCCGGACACCCCTCCCCCTGCTGGACACCCCCCCATGCCACTGATAAGTGCAGAATTGTACAGAAATTTTTCAAGCCATCCTCTATAAATACTTCGTTGAAAGATGCTCTGAAAGGGAAAAATATTAACACCAAACACTATGTTAGAAAAAAATACAAAGAAGGTTAAAAAGAGGTCACCTGGGTACCAACAACCAACATACATGAATCAAGAAATAGAAAATAGATTGTTCCCAACATTTTTTACACAACCAGAACATGCCTAGGGCCATCATTACAGACCTCACCCTATAGGTAACACATGACATATACTAATAGGCCTTCCACATTTTACTCTACCTGCTGTTACACCTATTCATGTTCCTTCTCAGCTAGACATTCCTCAAGGACAGCCCCTCCCCCCTGCTGGACAGCCCCTCCCCCTGCCTGGACACCCCTCCCCCCTGCTGTAAAGCCCTCCCCCCTGCTGGACACCCATCCCCCCCTGCGGGACAACCCCTCCCCCCTGCTGGACAGCCCCTTCCCCTGCCTGGACAGCCCCTCCCCCCTATTGGACAGCCCCGCCCCCTGCCTGGATAGCACCTCCCCCTGCCTGGACAGCCCCTCCCCCTGCTGGACAGCCCTCCCCCCCCCTACTGGACACCCCTCCCCCTGCTGGACACCCCCTCCCCCCTATTGGATAGCCCTCCCCTACTGGACAGCCCTCCCCCCCTTGCTGGACAGCCCTCCCCCTGCTGGACATCCCTCCCCCCTGTCGGACAGCCCCTCCCCCTGCTGGACACCCCCTCCCCCTGCCGGACACCCCTCCCCCCTGCCGGACACCCCTCCCCCATGCCGGAGAGCCCGCCCCCCATCCTGACAGCCCGCCCCACTGCCGAACAGCCCGCCCCCCTGCTGGACAGCCCCACCCCCTGCCTGGACACCCCTCCCCCCTGTTATACACCCCTCCCCCTGCTGGACAGCCCTCCCCCTACTGGACATCCCTCCCCCTACTGGACAGCCCACCCCCTGCTGGACAGCCCTCCCCCCTGCTGGACAGCCCCGCCCCCTGGTGGACAGCCCGCCCCCTACCGGACACCCCTCCCCTCTACCGAACACCCCTCCCCCCTGCTGGACACCCCTCCCCCTGCTGGACAGCCCTCCCCCTGCTGGACAGCCCCTCCCCCTGCCTGGACACCCCTCCTTCCAGCTGGACAGCCCCCCCCCCCCTACCGGACACCCCTCCCCTCTGCCGGACACCCCTCCCCTCTGCCGGACACCCCTCCCCCCTGCTGGACACCCCTCCCCCCTGCTGGACAGCCCTCCCCCCTGCTGGACAGCCCCTCCCCCTGCCTGGACACCCCTCCCCCCTACTGGACATCCCCTCCCCCTGCCCGGACACTCCTCCCCCCAGCTGGACACCCCTCCCCCTGCTGGACACCCCTCCCCCTTCTAGACACCCCTCCCCCTGCCTGGACAGCCCATCTCCCCTGTCGGACACCCCTCCCCCTTGCCGGACACCCCTCCCCCCTGCTGGACAGCCCTCCCCCCTGTTGGACAACCCTCCCCCCCTGCTGGACAGCACCTCCCCCTGCCTGGACACCCCTCCCCCCTGCTGGACACCCCTCCCCCTGCTGGACACCCCTCCCCCTGTCTGGACAGCCCATCCCCCCTTCCAGACACCCCTCCCCCTGCCGGACACCCCTCCCCCTGCCGGACACCCTTCCCCCTTCCTGTATAGCTCTATTGGTACTCACACAATTTTTGGGAAATTTTATCAGTCGTGGGGAACTCAATTTGGTTGGATATACATACCGATAACCCAAGGTTTGGACACTATGTGATAACCCATGTGAATGTGGACATGTATATAATGATTCTAGAAGAAGTAGTCTTAACTAACTAGATGAATGTATAGACTTTCTGATCCAATACGAAAGGAAACCATAGTTCTACATGAATTATATGTTTTTTCCATCATTCTCCAGAATGTAATAGGGACAAGGAGTGTTCTTTTTACAATATTAAGGGGAATGATGTCTCTAACTATGAAAGTTGGAACGGTAAGATGAATATTACAATCTGTGACTTGGAGAGAAAATACACTACTGTCCCTTATAATGTGGATAAGATATGGGTTATACCAGTGTAAAAGGATACTAGGAAAACTACAGACTTAATCACTTCAACATCACCTTAGGATGGTCCTTCTAATGAAAAAAACATGGATTATTCTCAGTGTGTTGTATTTACTCTAGAGGGCCCACCCCCAGGAAAATCCTTGAATGAGGACAATGTACCCCTTCCTGATAGAGAGATAAACATTGGATAGAACATCCAGTTCGAGGGGCATGTATTTTGGGGGCACCTTTCCCTGATGTTTTGTACAGATCCAAGGGACTGTAGGTATTTTCAACTTTGTAGTGAAGCCTAATGTAAATACTCATGAATGGGAAAAATAGGCAGAAAGTCAATGTGGACCTCTATAAAAATGTAGTTGGTCTTGAAGAGAGTACTTCAAATGAGGCAACATTTGATGGCATGCCTACATAGAGGTGTTGCTTTTAGGATGCTTTACCTAACCTGATTGCATCTCATGGTTCTCAAGTGGTGAAAAATGGGAAAAAATTCTTGCAGGTTCCTACCTATCATTAATTGATGATGACACATTCTAAGGGACCCCTCATGCATGTTTCATACATAGCTATCTAGGAACAATCCAGGAAGGAAACCTCACCAGGTTCGCTGAATATGAGTACACCCAAGGATCATCAAAATAAGTTGCAGCATAATCCCTTACCTACTAAAAATAATGATCAGTATGGGGTTTGACGAAAGTACCTGCTGTAATGATTACTAAGAATAAGGCCTCCATAGAGTCACAATCTTATCCTCGATAGTATATGGATAAATATACACACTTAAGTCGTGTATTATGGTATGATGATGATGAGGAAATTTCAATTAGTTAGAAGGTTATCATCACCTCCAATATGGTAAATGAAGATGAATATCCAAAAGTTAAATACATGTATGATAAAGGCATGGGTAGTGACCCAAAACTAAAGAACAAGAAAAATAATTGGAGTAATGGTATGGAGAAACTGCCCCATGCCCCCCTCCCCCTGCCCCTCTACCCCCCTCCATCCTGCACCCTACCCCCTGCCCCCTGCCCCCCTCTACCCAGCCCCTTAGCCTGCACAACACCCCCTTCACCCCCCCCCCCCCCCTGCACCCTCCCTGCCCCCTGCCCCCCTCCACCCTCCCCCTGCCCCTGCCCCCTTCCCCATGCCCCCCTGCCCCCTACCCCCCTCCACCCTGCCCCCCCTGCACCCCTCCACCCTGCCCCCTACCCCCTTCCACCCAGCCCCTATCATACTTCAATACATCCTGAAGATATTATCAAAAACACTTCAAGATATAAAATGACTATTTTAAACAAATATAACAAAAGACCAAAATATATGATGCAAGAACCACAAATAAAAGACCCCACTCAACATACAGGATGTAATATGGTAAAAAAAAATGAACTTACCAAAATGTTACCATCATACAAAATAGTGCCTTAAGAGTACTTTGGGTTCATATTTCTTTTTCACCCTTAGCCTATATTTTACCTACAAGAAATAAAGAAAAAAAGATCAAAATAAATCAGAAGTAATTATGTAGAGAATAAATAATTGATAAGAAATATATTTGTGTTTATGTGCCTGAATACAAACATGTATCCTTCAAAAATAGTAGATGCAAGAACCACAAATCAAAGCTTACTTGAGAGGAAAATGTTTTGTTTTGAAAAGTTCAACTATTAGAAATTAGAGCTTCAAAAATTTCATCACCAGTTGAACCCTATCTTCATCAAACTGTAAAAGTTTTATGGAAGAAAGAAGGTGATACAATCATATCGAGCACAACAATTGAGTACCGTAGAATTCAGCTCATAAAAAAGATTTTAGAATTGTAACCATAAAACTATGATTAAATTTTTATTTTATTTTTGTAAAAATACATGTGAACAAAAAAATATGTTAATATCACTCTAATCAAAACCAATAACTGAGAAGTGAAGTTCACATAGATGCCCATTACCAAAAATGGATGTTCCCCCTTGCTTGTCGGTTGCATGCCAACGTGCCCGCATTTGAACCAACACCAACCACCTCGTCCTATGGTAGAAATTATTAATTAGATATATTCATCAATTTGTAAGAATAAATAATTTTTTTATCTAATTACAAACAAATCATATAACTAATATATTAAAAACAAAAGAAATGAAGAACATAGAGTTAAAACAATCACACAAAATGCATGAATGATACCCACTAGTTATTATATTAACAACTTCAACACATATTCATGGATTTTAATGTAGATGAATGTTAACATTTGAAGTTCAAAAATGATTTTTAGTAAAACATTAAAATAAGAATACACACCAGAATTTCAATACAGAAAGGTAGTAAAAAAGGAAGCAACAACCAACAGATTTAACAAGATGATTTCAGCATACAAAATTTATTAAAAGGAAAATTCCAACCATTTATTTCAACTAAAAAAAAGAGGTGAATTTTCAAGTTTAAGTATAAAAATCGCAGAATTTAAACTATTACTCCCATGGTGTAGATGCTCTATTCATTTGAGATCATTGGAAAAAAAATTCCCTTCTTTTATTTTTGAATAAATACCTTTGGTTTCCAAAATTGCTTCTCCTATAAGTGTAAACATATACATTAATTTATAAAATTTAAAGTTCAAAATAGAAAAAAACTAGAGTAAAAACTAAGGTAGATTGGTTCAAAGTTACTATGAAATATAACTTCTCTAGATCTATAAAAATCGTTCAATCTATACTTCAATAGGATGTGAAATTATGCTCACCAAAGTACTCAAAAATAGAAATTATAACGTACATTCACTTATTCTATGTGAATAACATAATTTTTTTTAATAAAAATCAATAAAAAGGAATGTTTAAACAATGATTTAGAATTATAAAATTTAGGATTATAAAAAAATTGTGTACCCTTACCTCACACTTAACATAAAGTATATAATAAGAATTTAAACTCTTAAAAATTTAAGGTTGGAAGGAAACAACCTGAAACTTTTCTTAGAGTGAAAGAAGTTACTCAAAATGGGCTGCCATGTGAAGTGACCCACCTAAAATCCTACAAAAAAGACCTCAATAAAAAAACCTTATTAAAGAAGTTCAAATAAAAAAACTAAAAAAATTAACAAGATAATCTTGGGTTTATCCCCCAAGAGGTTCTATATTTAGATTTCTCACAGTTGAAAAATCATTGATTCAACCCCAATTAGATGGAGGATGTGTCTTCTTACTTAAGAACTAGCATAAAATCTTCTTTCTAGCTATAGTAATCAACTCAAATAGTTTTTTAACACCCCATTTTCATATACTTTTAATTTAACCACTTTGAAATTATAACTTCCTAGGAGTAGTGGAAAGGGGGGAAAAGGGGGTATATTCCCTCTTCTTAAACTTGAGGAGTGATGTGCATAAATAGTAAAAATTAAATTCTTGGATGTGATTTTTCATCCGATTCAATATCCTATATAAATTCATTATTAAAAACCACATATGTATAAATATCCACTTTTTAATTAGTGCGCAACTTCAAAATATCCTCTTGCTCTTCGACCACTCCCAAACTTTTAATTACAATTAGATTTTTTGAGTTTCAAAAGTTTCTCATCAGCTGTATTAATAGCCTTCTCATGTACCTCTAGTAAATCATTAAGTTCACTTGAATCTACACAACATACATAGGGAGAAGAGAAATCAAAATCATACACAAAAAAATCACAATAATATAAAAGAAAAGCTTGTTCAGTTAAATAAAAAACTTCATTAATTTGGTCATCTTTCACTTTTTAAAGAAAAAATGGTGATCCTAGGAGTGTTTCTAAGTTATAAGTGATTTATTCAACCTCCTCCAACCTCTTATCAAAACAAAAATCCCCAATTTTATAATTTTTCAAAGTAATGTAAAGGGTATCGTTAATTGGTTCATCATCTTATGATTTCAAAAGAATTTTGAAAGGATTATCAGGAATATCCCACTACTAAAAGACCACATTGGAGAGGTGGGTTACATTCCTTCTATTTGTCCTTTGACATATTCATTGACCTAGTCCCCATTGGTAGAGAAAAATATGAGTAATCCCTTTTATCTTTCTAGTTGAACCTCCCTATCTTACTCTTCTCATACATGGATACATTTAATCCTGAACCTCGTCCTCTAAATCACCTAAAAAGTTGAAAGAACATTCATCACATGACCAATTTTCAGGGACCTTCTCCTCTCCAACGGTTATGACCAAGTATTGTTCAAAATTCTGGACTAGTTTATCATATGGAAAAAGATCAAAATGGTTATCCATCACAATACCTCCCACTTCTGTAGAACTCTTCATGAATGTGGCCTCACTCCCTTAAACCTATTCTGATACATTGCCGCTTGTTGAAAATGAGAAAATGGAAGGATTATTGGGACCACCCTTATCCATATTCTTCAGTTCCATAACCGAGTAATGCTCATTGAAACCATGGAGAGGAGGGCGTGGCGCGGAGGGCACAGCGAGGAGGGCGTGGTGCGGAGGAGGCGTCGGCGAGGAGGCGTCGGCGAGGAGGCGTCGGGGAGGAGGGTGTGGCGATGAGGAGGGCACGACGAGGAGGGCGCGGCAAGGAGGGTGTGGCGAGGAGGGAGCGGCGTGGAGGAGGCGTCGGTGTGGAGGCGTCGGGGAGGGGGAGGGCGCGGTGAGGAGGAGGAATCGCGAGGGGGAGGAGAAGGAGCCCGATGGGTTTGGGAAAAAAAACGTGGCTGCTGGATATAGCCACGGATGAAATAATTAACCGTGACAGTATAAAAGATATAGCCACGGACCTATAAAACTGTGGCTATAGGTCCGTGGCTATAGCTCAGATTTGTAATAGTGTGTTTATCAACCCCAAACTGATGGGCAGTCTGAAACGACTATTCAAACTTTAGAAGGCATATTGTGGTCATGCTATCTTGACTTCCAAGGTATGTGGGATCAATACTTTCCTTTGGTGGAATTTTCCTACAACAATATTTTCCATTATAGTATTCAAATGGATCCATATGAAGCATTATATTGAAAGAGATGTCAAACTCCAACTTATTGGCATGAAGTTAATGAGAGGAAACTTATAGGCCCAAAACTTATTGAAGTGACCATGACAAAGGTGAAGAAAATACAATCCCATATTAAAGAATCCCAAAGTAGGCAGAAGAGTTGTGCTGACAACCGGAGAAAGGACTTGGAATTTCAAGTGGGAGATCATGTATTTCTGAAAGTATCTCCATAGAAGGGTGTCTTAAGGTTTGGTAAGAAATGGAAACTGAGCCCTAGGTACATCAGACCATTTGAAATTATGGAATGAATCGGAGCTATAGCTAACTGTTTAGTGATGTCGCTAAATCTCTCCAAAGTTCATGATGTGTTTCATGTGTCATTGTTGAAGAAATACATGTCAGACCCAAGGCATGTACTCACATATGAAGAAATAGACCTGGGACCTGATTTATCATACTGTGACAAGCCTATTGATATTCTTGACACAAGGGAGCAGGTATTGAGAAATCAGAAAACTCGTTTAGTAATGGTTATTTGGAGAAACCAAAATATAGAGGAAGCAACATGGGTACCTGAGGATGTTATGAAAAAGAATCACCCACATCTTTTTTGTGAGATTTTTACATAAAATTTCGAGGACGAAATTTCCGAAGGAGGGAATAATGTAGCACCCCAAATATTTTATGGTATGTTTCTCTTAAATACATTTTAGTTATAACCTATATTTCAAGAATCACGGAGCCTCTATGGAACAAAACACCGATACTTATAGGAGATATCCATAACCTAGCGATAAAACTAAAATTTTTTATCTCTTTAATTTGAATTTTAAAAACCTAACATACACGGTTGTGATCAAGATGATAATTAGAGTATGATAGAATTAACTTAATTTTTAGTGAATAGTAACCTACACTTATGAATAGTAACCTACTCTTATGAATATTAACTTACCCTTACGAATAGTAATATGAATCTTATGAATTGTATCCATGCCCTTGAATGTATAAATGAATTTAGGCACCTTAAAAATGAGGATGAATATTTTATGTTTTTTATATTTTTTTATTAAATAATTATTTTAATTAAATATTTAATTAATAATATTTAGAAAATTATTTTTGAAAAATAGACTTCTTTTCTGGATCCTACACATTGAAAAATGGTTAGGGTGAACTTTTGGTATTTTCTGAAATATTTGAATTTCTGATGAATAGTAAAATCCGATAATTCATAATAAATGCTAAATAATGGATTAATTGAGTCATTGATGATGATATGATGATTTAAGCCCAATTGATTCTGATTCACGTGATAAAATTACTATTATTGGTCATGGAAGACTCATTATTCATTTTCTTATGGAGAAATGATAAATTAATGAATTTTATATTAAGAAAACTCCTCTCTCCTCCACTATAAAAACCCCCCTTCACTCCCTCTTCTCTTCACTCTTCTTAAGCCTTGTTCCATGAAAATATTCTACCCAAATATCTCCCTAAGATCCTCCACCAAATCCAAAATCTTTTATCCACTTAAAAATACCAAAATCTCTCCCCTTAAGAGGTTCTCAAAGGAGGAAGTCTCAAGAGGTAAACTCCTCTTTCCAATTCCTTCATTTCTTTTAAATTCTTTTCTTTTTGTTTATTTCCACACCTCCCTTCACCCAAATAGTATGATAACTCTAGTAACATACATGTAATGGAATTTTTTTCTGTTAATGGGATATTTCATTATCTTCTCTCCTTTCCACACCCTTTATTTGAAAGAAATGAAAGCACTGTTTGAGATGTGCTAATTTAGCACATTCAAGGACAACGATTTATCAATTTCTATTATAATCCTTAATTTTGGTCATGAAACCATTTGTGTTATGGTTGAAATAGATTATTATATATGTAATATATCCTATTTTTAGTTATGTAATCCTTTTTTACAAATGGTATTAAGTTATAAAGAAAAACATGTTCATTGTAATCAAACCTACCGATTAACCAAAATGGTTGTCACTAAGGATATATATATAATAATTCGACTTCACTCTAAGTAACCAAATTAAATTTGAAACCATGTAATCTAATGTATGTTCACGAATATCATATAGATTCATTTCTGTACAACCACTTCCATCTTTCATATTTATCCAAACTTGAATATAAGTGAACCAATCATTTAAAACCATGTAAACAAACGAGCCCCAACAATGAAATTGAATCTTATAACTAATTAAAAAGGCCTTGAATGAAATAAAAAGGGTTATAATAAATAATTTACATATATAAGAGGTTCTGGACTTATTAATTAATAAGCATAATTTGAGTATTCAAGTCTTAAATAACAATTCAAGAACACCTTCAAGCATAAGGTAAGAGATTGCTTAACTCAATTTTCATTCTTTGGGTTAAACATCTATTTCATTGGTTACATTGTTCAAATAATATTTTTGAATGACCTATTATTGTTTTATACTATATATACAATTATATTTTGTGGATTTTTATTTTTCACACATGAATATTTCATTGATTTATCATCACTCTAATGACATAATGTTTGTAAGGTATCCTCTCTCTCAATTTTGTTCAAGAATATCCCTTATGTTGTGACCTTTTATTTTTAATTCCTAATGATGTGTTATGATTTTTCACCTCCCCCATATTTCCTTTGTGACATATAAATAATGTAATACCTCTTTACCTCTCATTAATACCTCACAAGAACACTTGTTACCATGCTGAAATGATTGTAAGGGGTTTCTCATCTCACTTTCATTTCTGTGAGATTTTCATTATTCACCACTTATTTATGGTATGTGGTATATGTGTATTGACATTTTATATATAATAACATGATTCTATTTATATTCTTGTTATTAAATGATTCATTTGAGGGTTATTAAGTCATGGTCATATGACTCGACCGATTACATTGTGGTAAGAGAATTTGTCTCAACTACTATTTTGTTGTGACTATCATTGTATTGTGCACCTAATAATCATTATGTTGTGTACCTAATACCCATTTGAGATCAAATTTAATTTTAAATTATATTTATAATAAATATCCATAATCTTATATCATGGATATGTTGTTGTCTAAACTGTATACCATTTTACATACGGTGTTTGTTTGGAAAGTTATTTTAATTATGGAAATATTGATGAATCTGTATACTATACTCTATACGGATATTGAAAAGGCATATTGATATTATATTTAATCAATGTATAAATAATTATTTGTAAATTAAGTGGTGGGTGGGGCCTTCTATATCCCCTCGATGCATCGGTAGGTCTCATGAGAGAAATCAGTTTGGCGACAAACCCTTCGAGTTTGTTTCCAAAAATAAGATGGGTTTCTACCCATAGAACTAAAATATTTTTACGGTATTATTGTTCATGTACCAGATACATGACATCCAATTAATAATTATTCTCTTTATTCATTATCAGTTATTATTATCCATGAGGTTTTCACTATGAAAAAATCTATGGATGCAGTTTCATTCTAAGTTTATTAATGGCGTGATTTTTTCATTTAATCACCATTACATATTGTTTATGATTCAATTATTATTTTATTCATGCTTATACTATTTATAAACCTTACTGATCATTTGAGATGACCCTTTTCATTGTTTACTTTCAACAGGTGAAAAATTAGAGATCATTTATTAAGATCTTGTGGATGCAGTTTTTAGTTTTCGTTATGTATTGTATTTTGTAAACTTTTCCAATGTAATTTGGGTAAAATATATGTATCTAGTTTCTTCAAGACTACTAAACTGATCATTCCTTTGGGATTTTAATTATTTCTATCCATTCCAATATCACAAGTAATGCACCGGCTCCAGTATAGAGGGGTCGGGGTGTTATATGTGAACTTGATCTCCAGCTAAGTGAATCTTCCACTACTTTCCCCTTCCCAGGAGTATAAACTATCTCAAAGTCATAGTACTGGATGAAATCTAGCCAATTTCTTTGTCTCAGATTCATATCTTTCTGTGTGAAGATATATCTGAGACTCTTGTGGTATGAGTAAACAAAGAACTACTCTCCCATTAAGTAGTGTCACAACATCTTTAGTGTAAATACTACTGCTTCCAACTACAAGTCGTGAGTCGAATAATTCTACTCATGAGGCCTCATCTCTCGTGAGCCATAAGAAATCACTAAATCACCCTACATTAGGATGCAACTGAGTCCGGACCTTGATGCATCACATTAAACCACGTATTCAGTTCCATTCTCCGATAACCTCAGGATGGGAGCGTTGGTCAAGCTCCACCTCCACTGTTAAAAGATCTCTTGGAATGTCTCTGGCCATGGAAAGGGTTTACCCTTCTTTCTCAAGGAAGTCATAGTTCCTACTACTCTGTAGAAATTTTTTATGAACCTCTGATAGTAGCATTCTAATCCAAGTAATCTTCGCACCTCAGTAACACTCCTTGGTGGATCCCAAGAAAGTACTACCTCAATCTTTACTGAATCCACTACAACTCCAGCCTCTTAGATGACATGTACCAAGAAATGGAACTTTTGTATCCATAACTCACACTTTGAGAGCTTCCCATAAAACTAGTGTTCCCAGAGTGTGTACAGAACTATCCTCAAGTATACATTGTGCTCTTCCTCAGACACTGAGTACACCAAAATGTCGTCGATGAAGACCACCGTGAAGCGATTGAGCTATGGCTGGAAGATCCTATTCATGAGCCCCATGAACACTGCTGGAGCATTGGTCATGCCGAAATTCAGAACCAAGAACTTGTAATTTCCATACTGACATCTGAAGGCTGTCTTTGGGATGTCCTCATCCCGTACACGAACCTGGTGATATCCTGATCTAAGTTCTATATTTGAGAACCACTTAGCTCCTTCCAACTGATCAACTAGATCATCAATCTTCATCAGAGGATACTTGTTCTTCACGGTCACCGGGTTTAGGTGTCGGAAGTCCACGCATAGCCTCAAACTTTTGTTTTCATTCTTGGAAAACAAAATTGGGGATGCCCATGGAGAAACACTGGGCCTTACGAATCCCTTCTTCTATAAGTCCTCCAATTGTACCCTCAACTACCAGAGCTCCGCAGGGGCCATCCGATATGCTATTGTAGATATTGGTGTTATTCATTAGTACAATTCAATACAGAAGTCTACCTCTCTACGAGGAGGTAGTCCTAGGACATCTTCTGGAAAGTTGTCCTCAAAATCATCCACCACCGCTGGGAACTGCAGACTCACCTCATGCACTGTGTTGAAGGTCATGCAAGCCAGCTGATATGTAATCGGCGGCACCCTCCTGAGCGCAATTCCATCTCGTGTTGCTCTATTTTCCTTCTCACCAACAAAGTAAAACTAGACTCCATCTCTGCTCATACATCGCACTATATGTCTTAAGCAGTCAATATATTCCCGAACTGCTGATAGCCAGTCCATTCCTAGAATGACGTTGTAGGGATTCAACGCCGCTACTAGAAGATCCCTCATGAAACTATCTCCTCCGAGATTAATATCATACATTTGGCACCAGTGTGTGACTATTGAATCTCCTCCTGTAAGAGTATACAAATGAAAAGGTCAAGCTAAAAGCTCAGTCAGAATCCCAAAGTCCCAAACTAAGTCTACGACAATGAAATAATGGATAGCACCTGTGTTGATAAGCACTACTGCAAAAGTAGAGAAGATACAGATCATACCTCGTATCATCTCAGGAACGTCAGGATCGTGATCCTCTACTACCTGTAGTTGGGCATATCCCCATCCAACTGCTCCCTGAGCTCGTGGTGGACCGCCTGGGGGTGGTGGTGGTAGCGCCTGGTGACCCTGACCACCACCTGATGCACGTCCTGCTCCCATACCTCATCCTCCGCATGGATGACGCTCATACTCCTATCGCTGCCTCGGTGGCCCCTCCACCATCTTCTGATCATCTGTGTGGGGAGTGAGATAGTCATGAGCTCTATGACCCTGTCCCCTGTAGGAAAAATATATCATGCCTCACTGGTGGCTCCCTCGGACTCTCGAGCCTTGCACCTCTGACCCTGCTTCCCTGAGCCTCCCTCCAGAAGGTTTATCCTACTTGGGCTTTTGTTTCACCTGTCTACTTCCAGCTACAGATTACTCTTCTACCTATCATCTGGTAGGGGCTCTCACTATTGATATCTGGTCATCAAGGAATCTCTCCATTAGCAAATATCACTCTATCACCCCAACCTGCATCGAGATGCTGAGAGAAACTGTCACAGCTCTAATCTCTCGTCAGATCCCCAACTCAAAGGTCTAGGCCCGGAATTATGGGTCCCATAACATGTCGGTGGAGTATCAGGAGAGGTTAGTAAATCTCACTGAGTATTGATCCATAGTCGGCCTACCCTGTTGTAGATGCAGTGTCTCATGAATACGCACAGAGCGTATGTCGCTGGCACAAACTTCACCCTGAAAAGGCTCTCAAATTCCAGCTAGGTGAGGGTTGTCTCCTCATTCACCTAGATTGTAGAGCTCCACCATCATCCTATAGATCCCTGAAGAAGGCTAGCGTCCAATATCACTATCTGATCAGTAGGTGTATCTACTATGCGAAAGACCCGCGAAACTGCCTCAAGCCAGTCCTCTGCTGCATGGGGGTCCAACTCACCTCGAAACCTCGAAGGCCTCTATCTTTGGAACTCATGAAACGCGCTCAGCCAACATGCATGATCCACTAGTAGCATTTGCTGCTCAATAGGTGGTGGTGCTGCTGGTACACCACCTGAAGGTGCCATCACTGTGAGTAGTACCTATATCGACGCCTCGTCGCTCGGTGGGCCACTGTCACGATCCCAAACCAGAATCCTAGATGGATGTATTTGTGGAGGCATCCTATAATAAACAGATGTTCCACAGTCAATAAGTTATACCTGGTGAGCTAACTCATGAAATATTCAGAAAACTTTTCAAAACACTAGAAACCGGTGTTTTCATGTACTGAGTCGGAAAACAGAATTCAGGGTCATGGTGTATGGATACGTCAGCTTCCTCACCAACACTAGACTCCCTATTCTGAAAAATAACTCAAGACACATTAAACCATTGCCTCATTAAAATTAGACTCAAAGTTCTTCTGGTATAACTGACCGCCCTTTGATACCACTTTGTCATGGCCAGTCCCATGGGGCCCGAACATGACTACCCCAAGCCGGCCTTCCATAGGCTAGGGGTTGGTGACTAGAACCTAAAGGCTTTTCTTGAATAGGGAAGGAATTTCCTTAGAGATCTATACACACTCAAAAATGGAAACGGAAGTAAAAAACCAACAAAAGTAGGGTATAACCACAAGAGTAAAGTACAACCACAAGTAAAACTATAAACTAAAAATAGTGGGCCGGAATACAAGCCCTAGAAAATGAAAAGAAAGTAAACATCTTTTACATTTTCCCTGTAGCTCTACCTTTAAGGTAGTAGCTATAAGTATAAAGTCTAATAATAGGATCTCAACTTCACTCATCGCACCAAGCTCCACCAAGTCTTTAACTTCCAAAGTATGCCTCAGAGCATTAGTAGGATGCACCAGACACACATGTGCCGGCAGAGCCCGTGTAGGGGTGAGTATAAAAATATACAGTAGGGGACCCCAAGACCCCCGAAGGTCTCTCAATAATTCACAAAGGAAAACATCACAAGAAATAACACAAAGGTAATATCACAAGAATGATATAAATCATGAAGCACAAGGAAAAAGAGACAGCTCTCTCTAATGGTATAACTTCACGGTTATTGGGATAGGGATGACTAGTCGTAAATCCAGATCATCCTATCTATGGTAACTCTACTTTTGACCCGTATAGGTCACTATATATTGACACATATTGGTCGCTAGATGCTGAACCATATTGGTCGCTGGTGCTGACCCGTATTGGTCGCTGGTGTTGACCTGTATTGGTTGCTGGTATAGAGGTATGGATGATTAGTTGTACAGCTAGATCATCCCACTCTGGAGTTCATGATACTTACCCGTATTGGCCGCTCTTCTTCTTCATGTCACAGCCATCCACTGGATTCCCAGATGAAGCAGGACTGATCTTCAGAAGACTATGCTCCTCAAGCCATCAGTAAAATTTCAATAATACAAAGGCCCACAAAAATCATACCCAAGGTACCGCACTATCATAGGGGTCCTAATGTGATAGACGGCGTATTAATCAGACGCCCAGTCTGTGAGATATGGGCACTTTTGTAAAAAGGGACCGGTTGGATTCAAGTCTGATCCAACCCAGGTCGCATGTCAAACTCTGTCAAAACTCACTTAGAGTATCTCTAAAGGAGTTCCTTGTTACAGGGTTCCTCATTCCATAGACGGCGCATCGATCAGATATCAGGTCTGTTAGTTACCCTACTTTCTGTGAAATGGGGGTGATCGCACCTTGGTCTGGCCCAGCTCGGTCGGGCCCACCCGAATATTCCAAAGAGATCGCTTCCCAAAAAGGATCCCAATGAAACTTATGGCGTGTCAAATGGACACCCGGTTCGTCAGTTACGGGCATTCTATTATTTGGGGGCTTGTTGGGTCTGGGCCCAGTCCAACTCAGTCAAGCTGGCCTGACGCAACAGGTCCCCGGGTCTACCTCACCCCACCCGGGTCCAGTCCATTAAAGGTTGGCCCAATTCACTGGGTCCGCCCCATTGCGGTTGGCCCAGCTATTTCGCGGGTTTGGGAAGCGGTTGACCCGACCCACCCGTGCTAGCCGGCTAGGCTACAGGCTAGCCCGGACCGTTGGGTGGGTCTAGCCCTGTCCGCCTGAAGGAGGACCGCTGTCTCCAGCTGGCCCCACGGATGCGGGGTTGTTTCGTCCGATTGGTGGAGTGCTGCACCACTCCTTGCAATAGTCGTCTAGGGGGGGGGGGGAACGGTCTCTATTAGACGCGGCGCGGCATGGGGCCGTGCCGCCCCCTCCTGCCATAGACCGCTAGCCGCAGCTGCTACCATCGGTGGCGCTTGCAGGTGCCGCCCTTATTTTGCACGGTCGGCTCGGGCTGGCCACCTCTGGCCACCACAACACGTGATGGTGCGCCACCTTCCCATCTCTCACGTCTGGTAACTGCGGGCCTCCTCCGGCCACCGCCAGCCACCACCGGCATGCTGCACCATCAGTTCTTTCTGCGGGCCACCGGACATGCTCCAATGGTTCGTTCTTGGTGTCGTCTATGCTTGTGAGTCTCCGAGGCTTCCGCCGTCACAGAGTGACCCTCTAGATCACGTACCCATCAAAATTGAGGAAAGTCATCCCCGAATAACGCAACATGAATGAATCAGCGGAGGGTACAAGCCTTGTTCATTCGGTATGTGCCCTCTACATTAACATGATAACAAGCAGGAGAATATTTATCTTACAATAAATATTAAATAAACCCATTTCAATAATGTTATACCAAAACCAAACATAAACCCCCTACCTTGAGATCCATTGGAGGTGTCACGGTTACGGTGAGAGGAGAGTCCATGTTGGATGGAGTCATCGACGTTCATCGATCTCAGATCATTGTCGCCATATCTTTTTTCCTCCATTGGTGGATGTTGTCACAGAACTCCGCCAGAGTTTCCTCACTTGAAAAATCCATGCCAAAACCCCACCCCGAGCTCCAATTAAATATGAGGGGGAAAGGTGAATAACACGTTGAATAAATAATGTGGTTCATTAAATGAATTAATGAACTTATTTTAATACACAACAGTAGAGTTATGTAGTTTATGATTCAAGACATTAAATGGCTTGACAAGTAAGTGGTCCCGCCACTGCTGCTCATCCGTTTGACAAAAGGAAAATAAAATAACAATTACATGTTATTTTATTATTCATTAAAAAATAAAAAACTATCTTTCTCTCTCGACCAACTAAGGTCGAAGTGAAGCTTCTATTAAGCGAATCTGAATACTGTGGATTCAATGGGGCTCTTGAATTCCAATTCTGAGCATCGGTTCAAAATGTAGAAAATACTGCCCGCACGTTTACTGAACATACCTAAAAAAATTCCGAAGTTCATTCCAGGCACACCGGGCCTCGGATTCATGCACCATCAATTTTATCAAACTCATAATAATCCCAAATAATTAAAACAATTACATGGAATTTTCCGAGTCTTTTCACATTATGTAATGGATACCTCTCAATAATGTTTTCCTTTTATATTTACAAGAACGTCACTCCTCCTTCACTATAAAAGGGCACTCAACCTCCTCACTTATTCACACCTCTAAAGCAATTTTACTCAAAAAAAGGCTACCCAAATCTCCTAAAAACTTTCCTCAATTAATCATATAATCTTACATTTGGACAGAAATCCAACAAAAGAACCTCTTTGGTGAAAACCAACAGGAGTTTCCCAAAGAAGAGGTAACATCCTTCTGCAAGCTCTTTTGTTTTATTTTAATTCTACACCGACTCAACTCTTTTTATTATATGATTATATAATAACCTCATTATCCTAAATATTATGAAGATTTTTTATTAAAATTTTTCTAACTAAACCTACACACACTTCCATAAAATGGGTAAAAAGCCTATTTTTCATGTTTACAGAAGACTGTCACCTCACAAAACGATGTCATTCATTTTTCCTTTACCACTTATCATGGTTGGGTGTTATGATGGACATAATATTTTTAGATGTTATATATGATATTTATTATTTATTTATTGTTATATAATTATTATATAACACATACCTTCATGATTTCCATTTTTTTAAATACGATAACTTTGTTTGAGGATGTGTGGACTACCGCCTCCTCAAAGCAATGTGATTCGATCAAAATTTACATATAATGTATTAAGAATGTGTTTAGTGAAAATATATCATATATCTGAAATAAAAATGCTAGTGTAATTATATATATATATACTTATATGTAATTTAATTTTTTCTTTCAAAATGATACTAAAATGGAAACAACGTTCATGCGTACGTACGACATATCGTCTTCATTAATGGTGTATTTCATTTTCTATATCTACCATTTATTGATTATTATAAACATTTATATAATAAATATTTATGATATTTATATCATGTTTTAAATTCTATAAATAAGTAAATAATTATCTATTAAATAGGATCAAGAATAATAATTCAAAACATATACAAAAAACATAGAGGATATCACCCAAATTGTAACATTAACATGGAATTGTTAATAAATGGGTAATATAAAGTCATAATAAAATCATATGTGATATTATATATAATAATATATTTATTTGGTATATTTATAATAAAATTATATTTATTATAAAGTAGTTTTTAAAGCGTACGATAAGAGTTAAGACATAAGTTAAGGGGATTTCTAGTCTCACTTTTATTTCTACGAGACATATGACTTATTCACCACTCCTTTATTTTGTGTGGTATATATAATGATCGTGAATTTGATCTATGAAACTTATCCTAAATTTTATTGGTATTTACATATCCATTTTATGATCTCTATTTTATGGGGTTTATGGTTAAAAAGTTACTAAATCGGTAAAGTAATTTTGTCTCAATTTTCCTTCTTTGAGACACATGTCATGTTAAGCACTTGTATTATTCTATGAGGTGTATACACTACCATTTTTACATGTTATATCATAAATATCATTTTTTCATGATATTTTAATATTTATTTAATTTCATTTTCTTACATGGTGTGTATGATTCAAAGTTACCAAGTGGTAAGAGTTTATTGCAACAATCTCATCTTTTATCATGATTATTTATGATTATTCCTTCACTGATGAAATATTAAGATTTATATTTCAAGAACACTCATTACTTTTATTCTAAAATGGTTAGGAATTATATCTTCATGTATTAGTTCCATTTTTTCACTCTTTGGTACTTAACATAATTATGAAAAAAAATAAGAAAATATGTCCTCATTTCTCTCTTCGGTCGAAAATTTGTTTTATTCAAAATACCATGTTTTCAAAAATGTTTTTGAAATGTTATTTTAATTTAATTTTCAAGTAAAAAATATTTAAAAAAATTTCTATGGTTTCCAAGGATTCCTTTATAATTTTTCAAATCTATTTTTAAAGAAAAAGGTTTTCAAAAATGTTTTATGTTTAAAATGTTTTTTAAATGTTTTCAAGATTCTTTTATAAGTTTTAAATGAAAACGTTTTTCAAAAAATTTTCAAGAATCCTTTATAAATTTTCAAGGAAAATTTTTTCAATGTTCCTTTATACATTTTCAAGGAAAAGGTTTTCAAAATGTTTCCTAGCTTCCTTTATAAGTTTTCAAGGTTATTTTCATAGAAAATGGTTTTCAAAATGTTTATTGTTTTAAAAATTAATTTTTTTTAAATAATAAAGATTTTTTCCTCAATAAATATTTTAAAGGATATTTCTAAATTATTTTCCATAGAAGATGAAATCTATCAGTTTTAATCATGCCTTTCGTGGGGAATGATCCAATGTTTCTATTCACATTCTTTTTCTGTATGGTTTATGTTTTGATGACATGGTTTTTATGAAACTAGTTTCTCTTCCATGGGTTATATGATTATGAGAATCACTTATTTTCATGGGTTATACTTTGAGTAAATTATAATGAAACATGCCTATTTTTTATAGGTTATGACATGATTACATGTTTGTGATACCCATTTCATTTCATGGGTTATGATGTGATGAATTTTTATGATCTATTGGAACACATATGTATGATTTAATTATGAGATTGACGTGACCTATATCTCCCTCCAATGAATTGGGTAAATATTTATATCTCATGAGATAGAAATGGATAGAACGGATAGTGAAATCAGTTCAGTAAAGGGATTTTTCCTCTAATATAGTCATAGGAATGAACCATGACTACCAAGAGGGCCTTGGAAATAGGCCTTGAATACGATGGAAATAATTTTATATGATTATTTTTCTACAAACATTCCATGTGTTATTTCTATGTTAGGATTTTATGGCTTATGATCTTTATTCCCTTATGATTCGTGTCTTATGAACTACCAATATTTATTCCATGATTTGTTTTTATGATCTTTGATAAGTAGGGTAAGATATTATAATGTTATGATCATGTTCTCATACCCTTATACACATGTTTATGGTTACATATCTCCCTTTTTGACTCTTAATTATCATCTGATCTAACCCCTCTTTATGTTTCCTTTCCCAGGGTTATGAAGATATATATTATTTATGATGTTTCTAATAAGGTTTCTAGTCTTATAGAACCTAGTGGGAGATATTGTAGCTCACTTATGTACCCATGTTTATGTTTCCATGTTTCCAAAGGAACTAAACTAATATGGTCTTTGGGAATCTGTTTGTGTAATGTATTAAGTATTGTGAAAAAATGATGTAATTTTTATTCATGTTAAGTGAGTGTTTCTATAACAGTACTAGATAATCTGGATTCATATCTCACTATCATCCAAAATCCACCTCAATTGTCCAACAATTGGTCATAAAATTCCCACAACCCTACTAACTTAGATTTGTACCTCTACAGACCACTCTCCATCCATTACCTTACGTAATGAATGGATGTTGATGTCCATCTCATGCCCAAGTGTTAACATAAAACCTCAACCACTTCTTATTCTCATCCCATTTAAACATCACCTTCAAAACACATGTAAATTCTAACTATAAGGAGGTTCATTCCCTTAAATTTCTAGTGGTGCACTCCCCACGATGTGGCTTACCTTGTACGACTCCTCAAGGGAAACCAAAATAGGATTCAATGTCATGAATTTTTCACTCATCTGAATCCATACCTATCCATTATCAACCTATGAAACTATGTCTCCTTGACAATACATTTCAAGTCCCACACTCAGGTTCACCATCCCATGACACTTGATTTAACTCTAAAGTCAAATATCACAATAGAGAAACATTTTCCTCTATTATCAACCCTTGAGAAACCAAAACCATAAGCAATTAATTAATTTCATCGATCCTAAACAAAAACATGGCTACTCATCAATCACACCCCAAATGACACCATGCATACTCAATTAACACTACCTTGAGCACATCCAAAATCAATTTGTGTATACTCCTGTATAACCTAGTTATGCTAACTGACTCACGCTCTCTTGAGTTGAACATACCATCATACCTAAGCTCATGCACCTAAACAACCAAAAATTTTACTTAGTATATTAATCTCATCTATCCATAAGCAGTCACAGTGCTCTCATCCATTATGTTTTAAATCCCTCATTTTCCAAGGCTAAATGAACAATCACCCATCATCTCATCATCATCTAAAAAATAAAAATCATTTACCCACACTCTAAAATTGAGCCACTCAGAAATGCATCCAAAATCAATAGGGTCATGCATTGAATTAATCTTATCCTATAATTCCTACTTCGATACCAATATCACCCACTTTCTTTCACATTCAACATCCCCTAAGGCATCACCATGCTCATACCACATATCCAGGAGAACCTCACATGTACTGATCTCAAACCAAAGAAACTAACCATGAATCCATATCTAAAGTCACTCACAATGTATTTATAACCCATCTCATGGGTTACCATAGTATATAACAACTGATATCATCCATAATAATTGACTCACCAATGTTCTGAGACATATCTTAATTCTACTATCCTATCCTGCCAAACCCATAGGTCATATATCATGGGTAACACCTCTATGTTCTGACCTAAATCATCATAAGGAAACTAACTTGACAAAATAATTACTCTAGGGTCTCATATATTTATATTTTATATCATGTTACAACTCACTTCTTACTAGGGAACTGATTCTCATCATATATCCACATATGGGACTGCCCCTATAGAATCTTTAACCTTTAGTTGATCCTCACCGAGCCTCCATATATGGGAGTCATCCCCTCAAGGATCAAAATCTAATCTGTTATCATGTAAATATGTAATGAAATCACCCTACCATGATATTTGGTCATAGGGTTTGGTTAATTTTAATGATACCACCAAGATATATATGAAAACACCATATAGGATGTTGCTATTACTTTAAAAAATCAAACTCATTTCCTTCTCAGAACCAGTATTATAATCTCCCTCAAGGATTTGGTCATAAAGGCATCATATGCATGTATCGACCTACTAGGGTATCTATGAATATCATACCTTAAGGTATTTCATAGTCCTTATCATGAAGAATCTCTTTGTAGATCCACATGATCTTTCATATGAATAAAATATATCATAGTTCATTTAAGTATAATTACACCACCAAGTTATATGGGAAAACTCCATACATGTTGTTAGTGAAACTTTAAATAACTAAACCTATTTCATTTTAATAACTAGTATTATAATCATTCTCAAGGGTTAGATCATAAAGGCATCAAATGCATGTGCTGACCTACTAGTTTCTCTATACATCATGTACAGTGAGGGAATGCATAGTCATCGTCACTGAGCATCTTTACTTTGACATGATATTTCATCATAATATAATTTTCTTTGTTAAATCATAGAATAATTATACCACTATGTTGTACAGGAAAAATACATATATGTTGCTACTAGCACTTTAAAAAGCTGAACCGTATCATTAGGGATATCAATCACACACAAGCACATAAACATCATGTGAATATTACATGCCAAAAATAATTCATGTTCACTATCCTCTTTCCTTTAGGTTAAGATACAAAACCATAATAAACCATAAATCATAAAACAAAAATCTCATGTACATCACACTAGGTAAAAATCATAAAAAGGTAACATCAGAAACCAATAATAGCAATATCATTCCCCTGGTAACCTATACTTCCTATCAAAAAATGTGTTCTTGATGCACCAATTTGATATCCATCATAGGCTTTGACAAATTCTTATTTTACCTATATTATATCTCTCCAAATAGTAATATAAAACAAATATCTAATACATTTTAGGATATTATTCACATAAAATCATTAACAGCACTTTGTAACATCCTCACCCTAGTTTTCGATGACCAGTAATTAGACCTGGTCATTACAAGACCTTAGGAACACCTAATTGTATGTCAAAGCCTTCTAACTATCAATGGGGTTCTAGTGTGTTGTTATTGGGGGAATACACCACCATATAATAGTGCACAATAATAATAAAATAATCCAATAACCATCCATAATATAAGTCAAATTAAGTGGAATCAATAAACATATCCTTTAATAAATAATAAATGAATGTAGAAGCATACAGCTATACAGAATCATGATCTTACATATCAAATAATAGATGAACAATGATCAGGTCAATCAAATATACTGAATAAATGAATAAAAAGAGAAGAAATTGAGGCTCTAATACAATATCTAAGCCTCACCACATCCCGAACTCCAAGTTCTATCTGATTAATCTTACATAATAAAGCTACTCCAGGCCTCTTCCTAACCTAAACCTATGAACAATGAAGGCATCTTGGGTACCCAAGTTTCATGTCCCCCCAAGAAGGGTGTAAGGAAAGCTCAGTTGGGTATCACCAACATGTTCCCATATATAACCAGTAATGTAGTGTATGTACATGTGAGATGGTCATAAAATAAATAAAACTATATTATGGAAACAGAAATAAAAAAACTCAATGTTGATCCTTAGGTCCTACGTAACACCTAAGATCAATACAAACATACTTTAGCCAGTTTCGGAGTGTCTCTGATCGTGTCACATAATCATGCCTACCAAATATCATCATGATCCCATGAAACTAGTCTAAGGAGACCCAAACCTATGGGGTATCTACATCCAACCCTTGAACTATTACATTTTCTTGAATTCAAGGATTTAATTTAAGGTATATTAAATCATGGTACTCTTGGCTCTAATCCATGTCATCCCAAATCATGGTATATCATCTTGAATCTAATTATCAAATACAAGGAAATCCAAGTTGGTGTATCCTAGATCTAATTCATGGTATCCCAAATCATGGTAAACATACTCTAATTCATGGTAGCCCAAATCATGGTACTCCCAACTCTAAATATATAGTGTCCCAAATAATAGTATCTCAATTGACTATACATACCACCATACGAATACAAGGACATAGACCATGGCATCCTAAACTATATGTCTTGGGGGACTATGTATCCTACCATATAAATATTTGAAGAGTGACTATGTATCCAAAACCTTGTGGAAAACTTGAAGGATGGATAAAATTATCCGGTCATTAGAATCCCATGTGTCTCAATTCATATTAGTGGGAAAAGAATCCCACCCCAATCATCTCATAATACACCTCTCAGGTGGTTAGAAACCTGACTGAACCAATCCTAGAAACAAATTTTGACCTCTTTAGTGTACGAACTACTGTAATCGCATCCACAACGAGATTAATTTTTTTATAAAAGTTCTATGGTGACACACCCAAAATTTACTATTCATTTCCCATACGGACCCTCTCTAGGGTCACATATCACTAGGGTACCCACTGGGGTCCCCTAGGTCTCATCATAGACAGAACACCCTTTCATGGATCCACTCATCACGACATGTCTATCAACTCAACACCTATCGCTTAAAAGGAATTCCATCCCTTGGCATTGTCAAGGTCACAACAAGGACTCAATGGCCTCTAAGGAAAGTCTCACAAGCACTTATCTTGAGGGAAGCCTCAAAATACCCTCTAAAAACCCATGTCATCCCAAGGTTTGTCTAAAAACATGACATATCCATCAATCTTCTCAATTTCTAACCACCTTGTTAATCATATCTCAGTGGCGGATAAACTCACTTTATTTTGATCTCACATTCCAAGTGGATCTAAGTCTTCATTTAGTTCTCACACAGCCTACTTGGGCCAAATATCCCAATCCCATACACTCCTCTACAAAGAGGTGTTTAAGGATCCTATACTAGGGCCCTTAGGTTTTATACACTTTACATAATTTTTACCCATAAGGGTCAATGTTTCACAAGGCATACTTATATCATCAAGGCATCATCCATCATTAGTCAAGGAAAACAAGCCAGCACCCAAGGGTCCATTATGGACCTTAGCACTTTGATCAGTCCACACATTTCATTTTTATAAAAAAAAATTAATAAAGGTTAATCACTCTCAATGGTGATAATACACATCATATGATGTAAAATTAAAGCATAATACAATATAAAATGTATGAGGGAACATATATTTGAAACTAAATACATTTCCCTTTAGAATCACATCCTAGAAACTCTTTCCTGAGTTTATCCAAGTCCATATGGCCATCATTCATTACTGGAAAAGTCAAAATCACACCAAGAATCAAAAAATAATGAATTATAACAATTTATAATTAATTAAAAATAATAATTTAAATAGCCATAAATGACCAAATCTCACCGAGTGAGATTTTCTCACTGAAACCTTGAGTAATAGGGTATGAACCACTCTTAGAATAACCTTAAACCTAATTCATAAAAAAACTAAAACCATTATTCCCAATTTAACATCCAAATAAATTAAATTTAGTCCAAAAACATTGAAAAATACAAATAGTGATGTACCTCCACCAAAATGGTGTGTAAAATAATGAAGAAATAATCTCAATACACCTTCTATAAAAACGAGTCAAGAGCCCTATAGAACTTGTATGAGTCCAAAAAGCTCTAGTGGAATCGAAATCAAACCCTAAATTGTTTCCCACTGAAATCAGATAAGAAAAAGATAAAAAATAGAAGGAAGGAGGACAAATAAATCACCTCTGATCATAATCAAAATTCAACAAAACCCATCCCTAATAAATGGTGGTTGAGAGAGGAAAATAAGGGAGAGTCCTTTTTGAATGACCTCCTAGTGTGTTCCTAGTCAAGCTAGAAAATAAAGGGGTTGATCTCATTTAAAAAAACACCCTAACCAGTTTCACAATGTGAACATATTTTCACATTGTGACCAAAAAAGGTAGAGTTTTTTTCACCCCCTGCTCAATAAATTCAAACCACGATTCTCTAATTCACAATTTTAATGGACACCATCTACTAAAATATTTTAACCCGGCCACTCATCCTTCCTCCGATGATTTCCTGAACTATTGGGTCATAACTTGAGCCTTTAACCCCATCCAAAAATATCTCTTAGGGTCACTCAAAAGAATTTAATCTTATTCTGGGTCCTTATTCTCAAAATGAACCATCTAACAAATCAACAAATCAAATTCCCATGGAAATTTCTTATCTATAAAAGGTGTTAGGTTTTATAATAATGCCAAGAATTAACTTATCATTGACTCCATGGTTACAACAACAAAAAATGTCTAAATGTTTTTGAGAAAAAATATAATATTTTTTAAAAATGGAACCCTCTAATGTTTTGATTCTAGTATCACCAATTGGTTTACTTTTATAGAACTTATTACTTATTTTAAGTAGTTTGAAAAAATAAGTTATGTTTTTTCCATTCCAAAAAAACTACCCTTTAATTCCCAATGAATAATACTAGTCAAAAAAATATATAAAAACATCTATAAATAAAAACATATCATGGATTATAATTATACATTGTTTCAGAAAGTTACAGTATAATAAAATATCTTTTTACATCAATATTTTTTTAGTTTTACTGTTAGTTTTTCTACCAACATAAATAAAATCGATGTTGTAAATAATATTTTAACATCAATTATTTAAAAAACATAAAAATATTTATTTCAATAAAATTTAAAGACTTTTTACATTGTTTATCGTGATAACTGGCATCGAAAGTATCTTATAACATTATTTAATTTTATATTCGATATTATAAGTGATTTTTGATGTATTTTATTTGGATAACCGATGTCAAATGTTCCAAAATTATGATTTTAATGTTAGTTACTTGGATAACCAATTTCAAAAGATTAATTTTGGGACCTGCAAAATCGGTTATCAAAATAACCAACATATAAAGTCACTTATAACATTGGTTATAAAATTAACTGATGTTATAATATACTATCGACATTAGTTAACATAATAATCAACATTAAAAGTGTTCAGTTTTTTTTTTAAAATATTTCAATACAAATAACTCTCTTAGAAAAAAATACATAATATAATTAATATAAAATTTTAGAAACCAAATGAAAACAAAAAGAGAGACTTAACACTTTGAATTATTTTACTTTTTTGTGGAAGTGTCCTTCAAATAAAAATATTATTTATATTCATTTTATTTTGAAGGAATAACTCATAATAAATTTGAATATACAAATGTTAGGGAATTTTAAAATCTAATCGGTAAATCTCATATAGAAGCTTTATATTTTTAACTCTATCATAATAACTCATCTTCAATATGAAAAATAAAAATCATTAAAAAATATGTGTAAAAAAATCATAACAAACTACAAAATGATAACATATTTATAAATAATGTGGAAAAATAATAAAATGAATAAGTGGAAGGATAAAGAAGCTTTGGATCGAAGTATGGGTAGATATGAAATGTAGAAAGAGTTATAGAATAAAAATTTATAGATGGTACTCAAAAAAGTGTATCTATAGCATAATAAATTTTAAGTGGGATGATAAAAATTGATATGGTGTGTTGTAAAAAAATTAAAACTTTGTGGTGCCTGATGGAGAATTTTACTTTTAATGTTACTTATTTAATAATCAATTATAAAAACCTAGGTTTTAATGTTAGTTATTAATATAATTGATGTTTCAACCCCTATTGTGAGGGTAGAGGGATTTCAACATCTATTATTAAATAAACTATGTGAAAAAACAACATCGATTATTAATTTATCCAACCTTAAAACCCCTATCATGGGGGTTTTACAGTAGTTATTAAATAAATGGTGTTAAAACCCATTGTGAGAGGCGTTTTAATGTTGGTTATTAAATAATTGATGTTAAAATATTTTTTAACATCAATTAATTTATTAACCGATATTAAAACCCATCATGATAGAGTTTTAATATTTATTATTTATATAACTGATGTTAAAGCATTTTAAATGTTAGCTATTAAATAACTGTTGTTAAAACCCCAACTCATATGTCATTTTTTCAACAAGATTTCTATAAAATAGAGCATCATTATAAAAGAACTAATCTTTTTACCATTAGGTTATGATAATAATGGATGAATGGTCAATAGAGGGTGAATTAACCCTTTAAAATAATTTTAACAACTTAACAAAGTTATGTTAATGTAGAAGAAAAATAAAGAGAAATGAAAATAATGATTTTTAAAGTAGTTGAAAACTAAGTAATACTAATCTACTCTTCACCCCTCTCAAGAATTTTGATATATGGAACCTACTATATTAGACTATTTGACTTTTTAAGGGATATCACAACACTTTTATAATTACCTTTTTAACCCTTCAAGGAGCAACCCAATATGACAAAAAGTTTCACACCTAGTGGCTTAACCCAATAACTATACCTTTTACGCACATGGTGGAACAAACTAGAAACTAAATTTTAAAGTGTTGGTGGAAACCAAACCTTGTTTCTAATTAGTTCAAGTCACAACTGAATCTTTATACTTTTTACAGTTATGGAAGAACTTTATTCCTAAATTTTGTTTGGGAGTCAAAAAATCATTATCCTACCTTTTAATGGATATTATAACATGGTATAATTGTGCACATATAAAATAATATAAAGAATAAAAACCATATAACTAGATATATAATTTATTATCTACGTATTGAGGTAGCAATGTTCTCTCCAACAACAAGGGATCAAATGATTGTACTTTAGTTAAGAGAAATATTTGATCGCAAAAGTATGTAGCACTTGTACAATTCAAGAATATATGTAATCTCATGTATGTTGATATGAATATGTTGAACTATTTATATAGAGTCATTTTATGTATATTAGATTCAAAGCATGAATCCCATTTCATTTCATCCTTACCGAAGAAACATATGATTTCTTCATTGAATGTGCATGAAAAACAAACCCTGGCAATTCAATTTTATAATCTATAATATTAAAAACATGTTGTATAGTGATAAAATGTTATAATAATTTATATAGTTCCAAAAAATAAAAATAATAAATATTAAATTCCCTTATAAAACTCCCATAAATTATATGAGATAAACTATTCAAATTCGAACCATATTAAATTTAAAACTCATGTTTTCTAAGGAAACCAGTGTGAGACTTCAACCCACATGATGAGAATTTAATCTTATATAGAATTATTCTAAAAAAATTCTTTATAAATGAATTAATTAATAAGTATTTAATAAAAAATTAAATCAAGATAAACATGTGAAACAAATATGTAGTAATTTGAAATATAGAAGTATAAATGAAATAGAGCTTGTTTTGAACTAAAACATTAAAAGGTAATTAAGTGATTGTAGAAAATAATATTGGTCCAAAATATTTCCAAATTTCAAATTGTAGGAACTTTATTTTTTTATTATAGTCACTTCATTTTTATTTTTGTCGTCACTTCATTTTTTTCATGCGGTCACTTTATTTTTGTTCAAACAGTCACTTCATTTTTTTAATGCGGTCAATTCATTTTTTCATGTGGTCACTTCATTTTTGTTCATGTGGTTACTTAATTTCTGTTCATGTGATTATTTAATTTTTTTATTATAGTCACTTCACATGGACACTTCACAAGGTCACTTTGTAAGGTCACTTCACAAGGTCAGTTCACAAAGTCACTTCACATGGTCACTTCACAAGGTCACCTGATAAGGTTATGTCACAAGTTTACTTCACACATTATCCATTTTTCACTGGAATACTAATAATAGAATAACAAAATATAAAATATCAAATCATATTATAATATATTTTTCTCCAATATCAATTCATAATATTGTAATTATCAACACATAAATAAAAAAAGTGGATCATGGTGTCATTCAATATTATCCCTCTTTTTTATAATTAAAAAATAAATATAGAATCCAATATTTCTCCTCTTTTTGAAATTGAACAAAAATATGTAACTATTCACTTCTTAAATGTATCAATAGTTTAAAATTAAAGATTCTCCCCCTAAGATAAGTAGTTTTTACTTGGAAATAAACTAACCTTTATAATTAAAAATTAAACATGGAAAGTTCCCTTGAATGATTACTAGGAAAGAAACTATCCCTTCTAAAATTTACATCGAACAAAGATCACCCTTAATAATTACCAGGAAATAAACTGAACCTAAAAGTTGTATCAACCACATAACTAGGATTCTCATAAATTTATTCATTTCTAAATAGTATGTGCTAATATGAAAATACACTTTAGTATAATAGTCTTAATTATTTTGGAAAGATATTCTATGTAGACCCCTTGGTTTGTGGTAAACCGCTATTTAAATTCTTTTCCTTTTATACTTGAATTCATGGGATAATTAGATTTATTTTTTTGGTTTTATAAGAAGGGGAGAACCTGAAGGTTGGGTGATGTAATTTTCTTCAGGAAATATTTTATGTTTTAAATAATTTATTTACAACATAAATTGATCGATTCATATCATTTACATCATAAATTTTTCATTTACAATGTAAATTGTTCACAGAGCCATTCATGTTGCAAAATCACTATTTACATCATAATATTATCTTTTCTAGATCAATAAACTAAGGTGTTATTTTTTTCAGCATATGAAACCCCTATAAAATTCAGAATATAAATCCTAGTTTTACTTCATAAATCGATCTGGTCCAGTGAGTTTTAATTCATCTCTCTCATGTAATGCATTATTTTGTTTCCTTTTTCTTCCAATTAAATTCCTAGGTATCCCTGGGAAATTCTGGATGACCTTAAATGTTTGGAATCTGGGTCCAATGATTCCTTGGGAGTTTGATTGTGGTGGTAAATGTTAAGGGTATTATTATTAATTATTGTCTTAGATCCCCTTAGTATTTCTAATATGGTACCATAGACTGGTGTTATAATACATGGATATATGGGTTTGGATTTCCGTTGATAATAGCTTATGGGGTTTTGATGGATGAATGGAAAGAATAGGTCTGATCGATGGAACCATATTTGTTCTCTCATGTTGATTGCCTTGTGGTAGGTGTTTTTCACTCTTTACACTTTTATTATAACTTTAAGTCTTTAGGTTTTGTAGAATATTTATCCTATATTTTTCAATGGATTTTTCCTTGGCCAAACTCCACTAATAATTATCTTATTGGTTGTATTTGAAATTGGATTCTGCGTGTCGCTACAATGGACTTGGTAAATTGATTAAAATAGAATTATTTAATGAAAATGGTTTTTTTATATGAACATAACATAAATGGTCTACAAGTATCATCTATGAATTGACATGGTTAGTGTGGGTTCATTATTTCATTGTACAATACCTTTTTGAAACAGATTTGGTGCTCAATGCTGACTGAAAAGAAACAAGGAGGAAATTGATACCATGTGACATCTTTGAGGAGGATGTATCTTCACTCATGGGAATAGGTAGATGTCATTAGGAATGATTTTTTGTGTGTGAATGTGTGTGTAAGAATATGGATGATTATACCCAAATGTAAATTATTAACGAGCTCTACTTTTTGAAAGGGTGACATTGTTTATGACTTCAACTACTTTTAAAAAACCTATTTCTCTGGCATATTTTATATTGTGAAAATTTGTTTACTTATTTGATATTATTATTAATAATTTTATATCATGTGATATAACATATTTCTGCTCTTAGAGTCATGTGGGAAAAAATTATGAGTTTCTTACTAGGTATGGTTACTCAACCCCAATATATGCACTTTGGTCTATATGAAGTTGTTGTTTTCCATTATATGGGAAATGTACCAGTTTATTACTTTTCTAATGGTGCTCCTTGATGATGTTTCAATAGTTGGTAGAATTGGATCTTGGATTTGGTTCTTATCTTGGTGATAAGTAGTGACACCTTAACATCCAAGTCTTATACTTATTTTAAGTTTTAGTTTCTATCTCTTAATGTTCCATTATTACTCTGATATTTTTCCTTGTTTTATTGTTTATTGTTAGATTGGTCACTTTTATTATGGTTAGGTTTTGGATCATGCATCATTTATGTATATGTCCTTAATTTTACATTATCTTTATCCTCTTATGTGTGTATTTCTCAAAGGGTAAATTATTCCTCCATGTTTATTATGTTTAAACCCTTGTAATTTATTACCAAAATTTAGTGTCTTGGTAATGTCACCTATGGTTTGTATCACCTCCACCTCTTCTCAATCCAATGAGTTGGTGTGGGATGTTACAAATGGTATCAGTATTGTTTGGTCCTTGAGTAGGGTTGGTATCATGGAGATAGAAATTCCAAAACATGAAATATATAGCTTAAAATGGTGATGCTAACCTTTTTATGATGAACTTTAAGTTAATAGGGTGGTCTGGGTACAAAGGTGTTCTAAAACATTTCTAGGAAAGTTTTTAACTCGTCATTATGGTCTTAGCCGATGTGTGTAACATTTTATGCATTGGTAAATGGATTTTTCCCACTAGTTCTGAATTGTCACATGGTTATTTGATTTTGATTTTTGGATATTGTGATTATGCTATTGAAATATAAAATATAACTATGAAAAGATAAACAATACAAAGTGATTAATTTATGTTTTTAATGGTTTATAGAAGGAAAATTCCAACAATAAGAATAATAATAAATCATCAAGAGGAAGAATCTAATAATGTGATTGTAATAGGACCACAAATAAACCAGTATTTGGTCCAGAGTATAGTGGAATCGTTTCAAGCTGTGGATAAGGGACATAGAAATGAGGAACCTCATTATGTAAATCACTCATCAGAACTTATAATGAAGAATCCAATGATGTTTCATGGTGATTAAATACATGAGAAATTAAACGTGTGGTTTAGTTGGATAACCGTGATTTTTGACATTTTGGGGACACCAAATGAGATGAAGGTCAAGCTAGTAACGTATATTCTTGAGGACCTAGTGCTGGAATGATTGGATTTAGTTGTTCAAGCTAAGTTGGATAAATATATAGAGACCCAGTTTTTACCTTTTAATACTTTGAATATATATATATATGTATATACATATATATATATATATCAAGATCTAGGCGTTGAGATGGGGTGAGTTCTGATTCCCGGTGTGCCTGAAATTAATTTTATAAAAATATTAAAAATATTTAATATTACGCATGCATGGTTCTTAAATAAAATGATATAATTCTTCAAAGAAGATAAAAATAGAAATTTGAGACCATGGTTGAATTCATAATGCGGTGTTTACCCTAGGTGGGACCTAAAATGGTTCAGCACTGGGTGCTTGGACACCTCAATTGTTGGTAGTACGTTCAGAGGATTAATCAATTATTAAATATAATTCATTCATTCATTTAAAACTAAAATAAAATATTTAGAAATATAATTCCATGGATAATTATATATTTTTAGATGCATAAATCCTATTATAATTATAGATATTCTTCTTCCTCTTTCATTGGAGAATCCCCTCAGACGACAATGAAACTCTGGATCAGAGCAGATCAGGACGCAGCAAACAAAATTACTTCCTACAATTGTCGGTGAGTGCGTTCATCGAAGATGAATGGTCCAATATATAGGTAGTAATATTCAATTTTTGGTTTATTACCTATTTTATTAAATTTATTGAATAGATTAGTTTCTTCCATTAATCTGTATCAATTGTGGCCTAAGAATGCGCCCGTGTATTGAAATCTTAATTGATTTTAACTGTTTTCTAACCCTAAATGCCCAGTTATTGATTTTTTTACAAGAAATATTATCCAATGATGATTAAAATATTATTCTTATACTGCCCCCCCCCCCCCGTATTATCTTCACGTTCATCATCAGTTGGACCTCGCAGTCCCGGTTCGACATTTCCGGGATGTACCAAGACCGATTAGACCCCTGAAATCACAACAGAATTGTATTTGATGAGAGGATTGATGAATAAAGCATATATATAGATAGGTTACAGGTTATGGATGATTTTTTCAGTAATCATATCATTAATCTTAATTGGTGGAAGGTACAAAGACACACAGAATGCATGATGGACCTCTAATGATAAATGAGATACGTTTTTTGACGAATGACAGTTTGAAACGATGAACGGTGCATAGATTCACTATACTCGGGTGGATTCAAATCTAGATCTAAAGGTGGAATACCAGATTTTAGGTTCATATCATGGATATATATTTATGCGAATACTCAACTATACGTCATGTACAAGGATGAACACACAACATGTGGCCCCTTGAGTTCGGTGGCCAGGGTTTTGGAAATCTATAAGGATGGCACGATGTGTATCTATCATACACATCATGAACCTCATCCCTGGGTGGATGACTAGTGTGATGGACCACATAGGAAGGTCTCTATGTGGGTGTACAAAGCTAGGCATATGACCGTGTACCAAAGTATATGGACATAGTCAGAGCACACGGGCGACACCCTATGTGAAGCCACATGTTGTGTACCAAAGTACATGGACACTGCAAAGGTGTACAGGTAGGGACACTGAGTAATAAGACACATTGTTTAGTCTCTCTACATTTCATGTATCCCTATATGGTTAGTTATCCATGTACCATCTAGGGACACAGCCAGGCAGAGGAGCGGAACCCCACACCATGTGGGTCCCCTCATATGCTTATTACCCCTTTGTTTCCTTTTAAGAAACTTCAATGTTCTGTATCTCCTTCTTTTGAACATGGATTTTGGTCCATGAGTTACCAATCCTGATTTTTTTATACATATAATGCAATGGTTCCCTCTTTTTTTCTTCCAAGATACTATATAAAATTTTCTAGGAACAACGCTTATTGAGGCAACGATTGATGATGGAAGTGATCAGGTGGGATCACAAGAGGCTTATTCTGAGTGAAAACCCTATCGAATAAGGCATAGGTACTCGATTACCAGATAAAAAACACCTGTCACACTAGGGTGTAGGTCCTTGACCACTAGAGTAGAACCCCCCATCAGAAAGGGCACAGGTCCTCTACAACTACCTTCCAAGTGGAACCCCCCCTGATGCACTATTAAAAAGGCCATTGGTGACTAGAGTGGATCCCACTATCACACTAGGGTGTGGGTCCTCGACCTATAGAGTGGAACCCCCGATCAGAAAAGGGCATGGGTCCTCATGACAATGCATGGTTTGACCTGCATAGTTACTTGTAGGCAGACACATGAGATTTTGGGAATCATTGATGGACTTTTTGAACTATTGGTGACTCTTCTTCTTGGGTTTATCTCTAATATGGAAATTCCCTTTCTCTCACTCGATTAGGTTTATTTTGACTGATCATATATATATTATTCTATATCCATACCTTTATATTTTTTTACTCTCTTTCCATGATAGGAGATGACACGTGGGGTATGCCATGTGATTTACATATTTATCTTCTCATGGTTTGATGATTTTACTCTCCTATTATAGCTGGAAAATACTTGACTTTTAGTTCAACTACTCACCATATTGATCCCCTCTTGTTTGGATGAGGTTACTTTCACTCTTGGTTTTGGATTGAGTTATTCTCTTTGATTTTATCAGGCATCTACTATCTTTATACTCATGTTTTATCTCTTACTTCTCCCCTTCATATTTTCAAGGCATCCTTCTTTCTATGTATATACCCCCCCTACATTGTATTTTCCCTCACGTGTTGTGTATTATGCAGATGACGGATAGGCCATCGGTAATTTCAAAGGAGTTTAGGGATGCCTGATACTTTGGACCATGTATTATGGTTGTATCTTGGAGAGCAGGAGTTATGGTCTCTCAGTAGTTTAATGTTATAGTATTGTTAGGTTGGGACATATTTCTGGTTGGGAATGTTTTTTCCCCTTTACTTTTTAGTTTTCACTATCATACTCTTGTACACCCTAGAGGTTATCCATGCTTGGTATATATTCTAGTTGTTTTGCATCTTTTAATCTTTTCCTCTGTAGTTATTCATCGAGAAGGCTACTTGTATTCATACAGGTGATTAGGAAAAGGCCTCCCCGTGTGAGATATGGATACGGTGCTAGTCACTACCCCCTAGCCTATAGAGGCGGGCTTGGGGTAGTTGCAGTTTGAGCCTCAGATTAGTTCAGTTCATGATATGTTGGTATCATAGTAGTTCATTCCTTGTGAAGTTGTTTGGAATATTCCCATTATGAGGATTCAGTTGGGTTTAGTGTATAAATTTCAAAGTGTCTTGAGTGTGACTCTTAGTCCAGGGAATCCAATGATGGTGTGAGTGGTCAGCGTATCCATTTACTAGGACCTATAATACCATCTTTTCAGCTCGGCATACCGAGACATTGGTTAAAGGGTTTAATGGTACATTCATCCTATAGGATTGAGTATTTGACTATCCTTCTTGATTCAACTCCCAATTGTTGTTATATATATATATATATATGATCATCTGACTGGGTTATGTCTTGATAAATCTCATCATGTCTCTATGACGACAACCATCAAGGATACTAGCTCCAAATCATGACAAAAATTCAATGAGTGACAAGTCTTCAGTTTAGGGTCCATCTCATGACCCCCTTATTCCATGTGGGTAAGTAGAATAACCTCCACCTATTGAGTAGAAGATAATTCCAATATAGTAGGATGAGGATGCGTGTAGTCTTAGCACGCTCTCTATGTTTCAGCACCAGAGGATGTTGAGGTTCTACGGTGAACCAGATCCCCAGGGAGAAGAGTATTGGCTATAGTTTGGTGGTCTATATCTTTAAGCTTGTTTGTACCCCAATGGATCAGGTGGTTCAAATGTAAGATTGTTTCTTCTAGGTATCATCTAGGTACTAGTGGAGCTTGCTTATGTAGATGCACGATGAGTCAGCACTCTCATGGCCCGACATCCAGTAGTTGTTCTGTGAGGATCACTACCCCTCATTATTACTGTCACTTTGGATTTAGGAGTTTCTGGAGTTTCATAAAGGAGGGATGATGGTGGTTGAGTATGTATTAAGGTTTATAGATCTTACCCGGTACTCCCTCGACATAATATAGGATGAATACTTCCAAACATAGAAATTTGAGTAGAGACTCAAGAGAGAGGTCTGAGCCAACGTAGTACCCCTGTGCATTCCCACATATATCAAGGTACTGGAGGGGGAACTAGTGATAGAGATATTTCTATCATAGGGATTCCATATATCTGGATCTGGCAGTGGGTACCACGTGGTTTAGTCATCTGCATTAGCTATCAGATGTCACGCACCAGGATCTCGATGCAGGATACCTCCGTGAGATTTGACTCATTAATGTGGTCATGGGTAATGATTTTCTTGTGATGGGAGAGGTCACATATTGTGATACTTCTCGGCCAAACATGTTTCTCAACATAGGAAGATGGATGACGGACCACCCCAGCTGAGGTAGTGTTGTGATCAAGGATCTCCCAAGAGAGTGTAGGGAGGCCAAGTTGGAAGAGGAGTAGGAAGAGATATAGGTGGTGGAAGAAGCTATGATATCCTTCCCCCACCACCATAGGGTGTCCCATATTTGGCTCCGGGAGCTAGAGGTCAGGGATGCAGACATTTGTAGTCTCTAGAAGATTATGACCCTATAACACACGAAATGATTGCAGATATGATCTATGTATTTTATACTCTTGCTTCAGTATTAGTATACAAAAGTTTCATCCATTCCTTAATCTATATACTCTTGGTGTGAGATATAGATCTCCTGGCTGGGGTGTTATCCCAACAACTTCATCTTAAGGTTCCTACAAGGAATGATTCCTTTGAGTATTTTATTTTTCGCAGTGTGAACTATCTCTTGGTGGAGAGAGGTTCATGTGGGTCCTTTTGGCCATTACGATGGAACCCTATGATGTAATATTGGGTAGGGGTTCGTTTTCCATGCTCTAAACCGAGATTAATTTTCACCAAAGATGAGTTAGATGCCTACACAATTATGGGATGAGTTTTTCCTCTTCTATTGAGAGGGATATCATGGAATTAAAACTAGATTATACGAGCAAGAGGCTGCAGCCCATCTCCCAACAGTTGGTGAGAATATCCCTTGGTGAATTTGGATCTTCGAGCATACATATTCCTTCAATTGTGAAGGATTATATGGATGTTTTCTAGAGGATATTCGAGGACTATTTTATTTAATTACATCTTGTAAATAATCTAATATCTTCTGTGGAATATCAAATTGCCCCTACCAAGCTCTGGGAGTTGTGGTCATAGTTGTAGGAACATCAAGATAAGGGTTTCATTAGACCTAATGTGTCCCCCTGGGTAGCCCCAATGTTATTCAGGAAAAAAGGAGAAAGAAATCATGCATATTTTCATGGACTATCACAACCTGAATGATGTCACGTTAAAGAATAAGTACCCCTTATTGAGGATTGATGATCTCTTTGACCAGTTGTGGTCCATGAGATGGTTCTTGAAGATCAATATCAGGTCTAGCTACCATCGATTGAGGGTCCATGAGGATTATATTCCAAATTTGGCATTCTAATGTCGCTAAAGACACTATGAGTTCCTAGTTATTCCCTTTGGTGTGATGAATGCCCCCACCATGATTATGAATTTGATAAACTAGGTATTTCATCCATGCTTGGACCATTTTTTGTTTATCTTCATCAATGACATACTCATCTACTCTGCATAAGAAGAGGAAGATACAAATCACCTTAGGATAGTTTTAGATTTACTTTGAGAGAACCAATTTTATGGTAAACTCTTGAAGTATCATATCTAGATTCATGTTCACTTTCTAGGGAATGTCATTTATGATCAAGGTTTAGCCATTGACCCAAAAAAGATCAGTTTAGTTCTTTCTTGGGAGCCACCCAAGAGCATTTAATAGGTATTAATTTTTCTTTGTTTGGTGGGTTATTACAAGATTATTTTGGTATAATTCTACAAAATTGCAGCCCCTTTGGCCACCTTGATGCAGAAAGGGTAGTCGTTTACCTAGTCTGAGTAGTGCCAAAGAGCCTTTATGGAGTTGAGGTTAAGGCTAGTGAGAGATCCTATATTGATACTACCAGAGGAGTACATGTATTACATAGTGTATTGTGATGCCTTAAGAGTTGGTCTTGGATGCATGTTGATGCAGTGGTAGGTAGTTATCGCATATGGTTCAAGGCTATTGAGACCACATGATAAGAACTACATGACTCGAAACCTAGATCTAGAAGAGGTAATCTTTTCCCTAAGGATGTGGAGGAACTATCTTATGATAGAGTGATTTGTGGTTTACTCAGACCACTATATTCTTAGGTATGTCTTCATGAAGATAGTATTGAAATTGAGACACTAGTGTTTGTTTGAGTTCTTATAGAACTATGAATTTTATATAGTCTATACTGCATGGAAGGGAAATGTAGTATAATATTTCTTTAGTAGGAATTCCTAGACTCACTTGGTGTAGGAGGCTTCAGGGTAGTTATCCACCTTGCAGCTGACCCTGATAGAGCAGGAGGGTACAACTTTTTCTAAATTTGATGGTGTTGACTCCTCTAATTCTAAATCATGTGAGAGATTTACAGCTGGTATACATCGACTTTGAGGTATTAAATTACTAAATATCCATAGGTTATTCACCAGATATATATTCTGAATGAGGAGTCACATCATCTTTCTTCAAAGACGGACTGTGGTTCCAGTCACATTTCGGGAGGAGGTGATGCGAGAGTTCCACACATCTCCTCTAGTTGTACATCCCAGTGTGTGGAATACATATAGAGACCTTAAGTGGAAGTTTTGGTGGTCTATCATGAGATAGAGTGTAGCTGTGTTCATCTCTCGATGCCTCACTTTTTATTAGGTGAAGACTGAGAAACAAGTTCTGGAAGGTTTATTGTAGACCCTTGAGATCCTGGAGTGGAAATGGGATAACATATACATGGACATTGTGATATGGTTTCTTCCTGTAGAAAAGGTCCATAATACCATCTGGGTGATAGTTGACCAAATAAATACATCATCACACATTCTTGCTATCAGGAACCATAGTTTTGTGGAGATTTTGGGGCAGTTGTATGTATGGGAGATTATTCTTTTTTATGGGGTGATCTATAAGATTGTCTCCAATCATGACATTTCATTATTGTGTAGATTCATGTAGGAGATAGTCAGGCCCCAAATGAGGATGAGTACAACATTTAACAGACATATCGATGGGTATACCAAGAGCACTATCTAGGTATTGGAGGATATGTTGAGATCTTGCATGTTAGACTTTGGCCGAAGTTGGGAGGATTACTTTTCCTTGGTATAATTTGTGTACAATAATAGCTACCACTCTTCCATCAGCATGGATCCTTTTTAGACCCTACACGGGAGAACCTACAAGTCACCCTTGTGTTGGATAGAGATTTTAAAGAAATCTATTGTGGTCCCAAAGATGATGTAGGTGGCGATGGATAAATTCCAGGACATCCGTGAGTGGATGAGGACAGACCATAGAAAACATAAATATTATTATGATCATTTTTTTAGGCCTTTGGAATTCATGCAGTGAGACCCCATTTTCCTAAGAGTCTCCCCATGATGATGATTTCATAGGTTCTTCCAGGGATGAAATTTATCCCTGATGTTCATCAGGCTGCTCGAGATCATGCATAGGTTTGGAGAGGTTTCTTATCGCCTCAATCTACCCCCAGAGCTAGAGAAGGTGAAAAATGACTTCCACATTTCATAGCTAAGGAGATACTTGCATAAACCTATTCATAACATCGACTGGGGAAATTTGTACATTGAGTATAGATCCAACATTGTGGAGTACCCAGTAACGATTGAGGATCGACAAGAGAGAACCATGTATGTATGTACCATCCCCTTAGTTTGTATGTTATGGAAGAATGGAAACATGTAGGAGAGTTCCTAGGAGCTGGAGAGACAAATGAGGGCTTAATATCCTGAGTTGTTGGTTTAGTTTTTCATTTTGAGTACAGAAAACTTGAAGGATGGAATGATTTAGAGACCTATTTTTTCCCTTGTAATACTTTAAAATATTTCTATATATATTTCCAGAGTTGGGCGTTGAGAGGGTGTTAGATTTTGAGGCACGGTATTCCTAGAATTTTATTTATAAAAATATTAAATATATTTTATATTGCGTACATTTGGTTCCTAAATAAAATGATATAAATATTAAATGTAAGCTCGAATCATAAATTCAAGACCATGATTGAGTTAAAAATGCAGTGTTTATCCTAGGTGTGACCTAAAATAGGTCGAGGCATAGAATTCGGACACCTCGCTCATTGGTAGTATGTTTAGAGGATTAATTAATTATTAAATTCATTCATTCATTTTAAACTAAATTGAAATGTTTACAAATAGAATACCATGGATAATTCTCTAGGGTTAGCTACATAAACCATAATAGAATTCCAGAGATTCTCCTTCCTCTTTCTTTGGTGAATCACCTAGGATGAAGATGAATCTTCGGATTAGAACAGATTGGGATGCAGTGAATGCAACAGCCTCCTTTAATTGTTGGAAAGTGTATTATTTGATGATGAATGATCCAATATCTAGGTAGGAATCATCAATATTTGGTTTAATCCCTATTTGATTAAATTTATTAAGTGGATCAATCCCTTCTATTGATATGTTCCAATTGTGGCTAGAATATGCAACCCAGTATTTAAATCTTTATTGATTTTGAATATTTTATAACCTCAGATTCCATGTTCTTGATCATTGGAAAAGAAATATTGTCCAACAATGATAAAACTATTGTTCTTGTGATCCCTACTCGTTATCTTTGTGTTTGTCGCTAGTTGAACCCCACAGTCACAATTCTACATTTTTGGGAAGTACTGAGCCCGAATAGACCCCCATAATTGCAACAGAATCACGTGAGAGTAGAGGATCAACGAGTCAAGAAAAAATATGGATAGGTTTTAGGTTTTGTATGGTTGTTTAAATGATAGGATCTTGGATCTTCAAAGTTGGAATTTTAGGAGGCACAGGGAATGCAATAAAGACCTCCAATGAGAAACGAGATCCGTTTTTTGGTGAATGATAGCCAAAAATGAAAAATGGTTCCTATATCTGCTAATCATGGAAAGATTTGAGACCTAATCTAAAGGAGGAAGACCAGATTCAAGGTGAAGATCATAGATCTAGATTTTTGTGAAAAACTCAAATACACCCCATGTACAAGTATAAACACATGGCGTGTATCCCCTTGAGTACGACAGCTAGGGTTTTCGAAATCTATAAGGATGCCATGACGTGTATCTATCACACACGTCATGTACCTAATTCCTGAGTGGAAAAGTCATGTGATGGACCACATAGGTAGGAATCTATGTGGGAGTACAAATCCAGGCACATGGCTGTGTACCAATGTACACGAACATGGATGGAGCACATGGGAATCACCCTTTGTGAATCCATTATTCATGTACCAAAGTACACGAACAAAACAAGTACACGGAAATGACCAAGGTGCACGGGAAGGGTCCTCGAATAATAGGACACACTGTGTAGTCTACCTACACACCGTATAACCCTACATGGGCAATGATCCATGTACCAGATAGGGACATGTCTAGGAGGAGGAGTAGGACTACACTTCATGTGGGTCCCCTCACACACTGCGTACCCCTTGGTTTCTTTTTAGAAAACATCAAGGTTTCATATCTCCTTTGTTTGAACTTCGATTTTGGTATGCGAGTAGCCTATCCTGAGTTTTTTTACACATAGAACATGATGGTTCCCTCCATTGTGGATTTAAATATATGATATGAAATGTTCTGGGCACGATTCTTATTAAGGCAAGGCCCGATGATGTAAGTGATCAGACAGGATCACCAGAGTCTTATTCTGAGTGGAACCCTTAATCAGATAGGGAACATGTCCTCGATGACTAGATTGGAACCCATGTCCCAATAAGGTATGGGTCCTCAACCACTATATTGGAAACCCTCATCATCATGGTTGTGGGTCCTCTATAACTTCCTTCCGAGGGGAACCCCTTGATGCACTAGGGTGAGGTTCCTCGATGACTAGAGTAGAACCCAATGTGGTAATAGGGTGTGGGTCCTTATATTTTTAGTGTAACCCCCTATTAGATAGGGTGTGGGTCCTCAACCTATAGAGTTCAAACCCCTATCAACTAGATCATGGGTCTGTTACCTACCGAGTGGAACCCCACTATCAGCATAGGGTGCAGGTCCTCATGACACCAGAGTAGAATCCCCCAATCAATGTGGGCATGGGTCCCCTATGGATACTTACAAAGTTGAACCCCCCCCCCCTGATGTAATAGGGCATGGGTCCTATACTTTGAGTTTGTGCCCACTCAACTATGTGGCATAGTGATGAGGCATGGTTTGACTTGCACGATTACTTCTGGGCAGACTCGTGAGATGTTGGGCATCATTGATTGACTTTTGAAACTATTTGAAACTCTTCTTCTTGAGATGAGATGTGATATAGAGATACCCTTTATCTCTAAATTAGGTTTCTTTTTACTGATCATGTATATATTATTATGTACACATACCCTTGGATTTGGTTACTCTCTTTCCATGATAGGGGAAGACGCATGGGTTATGCCATGTGCTTTCTATGTTTATCTTATCATGGTTGGATGAGCCTACTCTCCTAATATAGGTGGTTTATACTTGAATTTAAGTTTATCTACTCATCATGTTGATCTCCTTTCATTTGGACGAGGTTACATTCACTCTTAGTTTTAGGTTGATCTGTTCTCTTTAAATATATCCTGAATCTATTATATTTTTTACTCATTTTTTATCTCTTACTTCTCCCCTTCATCTTTTTAGGGTGTCCTACTACGTATGTATATACTTATACCTACATGGGCTTTTCCCACATGTGTTGTGTTTTATGAAGGTTATGGAAGGGTCAGTGGTGATTTTAGAGGATCTTAGGGATACCTAGTACTTTGGACCACGTACGATGGTCACAATGTAACACCCTGAGCTTCCACGATACGCCTCTATTTCAATAATGCAATAGCTTGTATTGTACGCAAGTTCGATTTCTAAAACACCGCGACTAATCAAAGTAGCCGTTATGAATAGTAATACCTAATTTTTGAAATTTTATAAATTTTATTTTTCCAAATGGACTACATTTTTGTATTCGTAGTATCAAAATTATCCTAAGTTGAATTTTTTGTAACTTTCTGAGAACTTCCAATTTTTTATGAATAGTGAAAAATACTTCAAACAACTTTTTTAATAAAAATAATTTATTGTGATAAATTATACTATTTAGTGGTTTTAAATAATAATTAGAATATATTTTTACCATTTTATCCAATTATGGTCATTAGAATTAATTTGACATTGAAATTGGGCATGAACAATTGTCAATCTTTTGATATAAATTGTTTCTTAAAAACACGCAATTTGTTGTGACAGTGGGAATTAATTATAAAATTAATTAATACAACTTATATGTTTGGAATTTTTTAAAATATAAATCATTTTTGAATTCAGAATATCAATTATAGATTAGGGTGAAATTTTGGTATTGTTCTGAAAAACTTCAATTTTTGATGAATAGTGAAACCACTAAGTGGTAGTTAAATAACTGATTTTTCGTTTAAATGAAATATTACCACTTCTGTGATTTGATTTTCAAAAATCCGACATACATGGTTGTCATTAGGAAGTATAATGTGGTTCAATGGGATTAAAATAATTTTTTGGTGAATAGTAGCTTTTAAGTTTAATTAATCGCGATTAGAGGTAATTAGTGAAATTTAAGGTAAAATGATATTATAAAAATATGAAATGACCTTTAAACTTGTTCAACCACTATTGGATGTGTCATGGACGACCAATACAATCCATGAGTCAACTTGGGGACCCCATGGAGCCACTTTGGTAGGAAAAGGACATAAATAACTTTTTATTTAATGTTAAAATAAAAAGGTCACAAACAAGAGTTGTTTTATTAAAACAATTTTTAAATGGGGTTATACAAGTTATATGTTTGACTATAAATATTCATTAGAAAGATAAAAATATTTAATACATCATGATATTTTTTTTATAATTTTTAGACATTAAATAAATTAAATTATTTATGACACCATGATGATGCAGCGATTACCTCATTAATTAACGATTTAAATAAAATGAAAGGATAATGTAAAATATAAGGCTTACACTTGTCAAAAACCTATTGTATGAGTATATTTCGAACCCTTAGCACCTTATCCTCGAATTATATAAGTGTGGGATCTTTGGAATCCGAAAAGCATTGTATAATAATGTAACATTTCCTTACTTTCCAAGAGTGCCCCTCCTCTCCTCTTATAAAAGGCCCCCACCACTACCACCTTACTCACACTTCCAAAGCCTTTTGGCTCGGCCAACCTCTTCCCAAATACTCTCCCAAATTCCCTCTCTTACTCCTATAAGCCTTCCTTTGGTAATAATTCTTCCCAAGGAATCCTTTGTCTCAAATCAAAAAGAGTTACCCGATTTTAAGGTAATGTCTTCTCTTATGTTATTTTGTTTTATTTTTCTTCTCCAACCCCCAAAACTCTTTTTATTCATTTTATTTGTAACAAAACCAGTATAATAAATATAATAGGATATTTTTATAAGAAGTATTCGTTCTAAACTTACACACACCTACATCTAATGGTTAAAGAACATACTGTTTCTGTGGGTGGCAAAATACAGCCTCACGAAACGATGATTGTTCAATATTCTTTTAACACCTCTAATGGTGGCCATTTTGATGACACTATTTTCATATATGACATATATATTATGTTTATGTTTTCATTATGCTTATTTATTTATCATTTATGTCATACCTTTATGATTTCCATTATGTGTAAACATGATAATTTCATTTTAGGAAGTGCGGACTACCGCCCCCTCAAAGTGATTTGAATCGTTAATTCCATATGTGGGATGTATAAAGGATGGAGTAAATGGTATTATACACTATATTATACTGGAATTATATTATACATTTATATCATTATTATTTTATTCCATTAAATACGAAATAGAAATGAAAGTAGCGTTCATGCGTACGTACGGCTTACCGTCTCCATGAACGGTGCATTTCATTTCTTACCTATAAATGTCATGTAATATTATGAATGAATGTATATACTGGATATATATGAGATATATGATATCTATATCATAAATATAATTCTGGATATAATGGATATTTCACCACATGAACAACTTGTAATTATAAGAAGTCTATTTTTGACTCAACTACCAAAGATCGACAAAACGACCGTTATTAACTTAAATAATTACATAATGTTCATAACATTGTAATAAGTGATATAAAAAGGATAATGAAATTGAAAATGGTAGATATTAACTCTATTTTATTATTCAAGAGGTTAAAGAATGGTCGAATCAAGTCGGACACAAGGTAAGGGAACTTCTTAACCCAGTTTCTATTCTTTGGGTTAATCTCCTACTTTCAAATTATGTCATGATATTATTATATCCTATCTTTTATTTGTACTTTATTTATGTGTAATTATAGTGAATACACATGATAGATGTACTTTATTTAAAAAAATGATCTTTTTAACGACTTCGTCTCAATATCCATTCATTGAGGCATATTTGGTTTTATACACAACTTTCTTTTATACGGTGTATAAACCCCTTTGACTTTTACGTTTATTCAAAAGGAATCTTTTTATACGAAGCATTTACTAAACGACAAAAAGGGAATTTTTTTCTTTCCGTACTTATGCGGTGACAACGACTTCTCTACCGCCGTGACCATTATTTGAGTTTCGGCTTCCTCTACAAGCCATCACTTTTTTTTAATGAAAAATAAATACAAAGTTTTAACATTCTTTTATTTTGGTATTGAAAATGGTTTTGAAAGCATTTTTATTATATCAATGTGTTGTATTGATATCTTGTGATTGAAATGTGGAAATGTTATGTTTCCTTTATGCATGTTTTATGTGATACAATTATGTTACGGTTTATGATATGTTTAAACCTATTCATATGAGGAAAGAATTAGATTTAATAAGTGACAGGTGAAGCCTGCTATAGCTCCTCGATGCATCGGCAGGTCTCATGAGACAAACTAGTGTCTTGGCATGAGGCCTTGACAAAATCTTATTTGTGGTCTTGGCACGAGGCCTTGGCTACGTGGTTATGATAGTCTGGCATTATGCATTCCATCATTATGAAAGGGGTTATTGATATTTCATGTGATTATTCGACTAGTAGAATATCCATGTGAGTAAGTAAATGGCATTATTTCAGTTTACTTTTTCCATATTATGCTAAAGTTCAAGTTTAAAAGGCTTTTGTTTTAGTTATACATTACCTTAAATGTTAATGTTTATTTATGAAAGCTTCTGCTATATTGTTATCCTTACTGAGCATCTGAGCTCACCCGTTTCAATGTTTTAATATTTTTCAGGATGAGAAAAGTATAATATGAATGACCTACAGGGATAATATAAGGGGATATGAAGAGAATATGTTGTAGTTTTGTTTTACTTTATTATGTAATGTAAGACTTATGAATGTATCTAGTGTTTCCAAGGCTACTAAACTAATCGATCTTTCAAGACTTGATCTTTTGTGATCATACCAATGTTACGAAGTAATGCACCGACTCTGGGTAGCTGGGGTCGGGGCGTTACAGTTGGTATCAGAGGCATTTTAGTACTAACCATGGAAGCTAGATTTAGATAAAATCCGATTAGAGCACATAGCCCAAAGATAGACTTTGAGGATTAGTATAGAAGAACTTCTTAGAATTTTGGTATTATAGAGATGTTGTGAGTTTTCCGAGAAATACATCCCTGTCTGGATACGAGCAGGTAGAGGAGTCTCTGGCACAGATGTACCTAGGGGTAAAACCCGAAAACACCGCTTTGAGCTAGACTCGAATGGGAATTGGTGCACGACAACGGGCCTTACTGCACTCTTGGTTACGACACTCCCATGGGATATGCTTAGGATAATTCTCATTTTCTTTACAAACCACTATGAAGGGTTATGAGTATATACTTCCTCAAAGAAAACATTTTTATGGATTATATCCATAAATAGTTCAATTTATGTTAAGTATTTTATAAATATGGAATTATGTATTTTGATTCATAAACTAATCTAGTTTATGCCATTGTATAGAAATGGCGCCTAGTGGAAGTAATGGAAATCGTATCAATGCACGCACTCTGTGTAGGGATTTCTAACCTGTTCAAAATAATTATTGTGGATCTGGAGATACAAATGGTGATGATCAACTTATTACCATACTGGGACAACTCACTCAGGTTATGAATAATAACCTTACTCATATGGAGCACCCTGATCCGCAACGTGGAGGATCAATGTTATACCGCTTCATGAGGCAACAACTGCCAACATTTAATGGGGGTACAAATCCATTAGTAGCTGAGAAATGGATAAACTCCTTAGAAAAAATATTCCATGCCTTGGGGAGTAGCAAAAGTGAGAAGGTTTTCATGGCATTTTACCGCCTCACTAGAGATTCCGATCAATGGTGGTCGCTGATTCAAAACACAAAGGAAGATGAAGAAGTATCAAATATGGAATGGAGAGAGTTCAAAGATCTTTTCCTAGAAAAATACTATCCTCGTGACCATCGATCAGATATGGAAAGACAATTTTTGAGTCTTAGACAAAAGGAGGATGAGTATGTCGCAAAGTGTGAGGCCAACTTTACAAGGTTAGCAAGGCATGATGCAGATTATATACGTAACCCAAGAAGTAAGATTGATCGTTTCTTTCATGGGTTAAAACCATTTCTCTGTCAAGCATTAGTCTCACAAATCTTCTCTTCATACGAAGATATTTTCTCGTGTTCTATCAAGACAGAAAAGGAATTCTCTAAGTCTTATGACAACAAAGTAAAGCAAGAGAAGAAGAGAACGGTGGAACAAGAGACAGATAAAGGGAAAAAGGGAAAGAAGTATTTTCCATTATTCGATAATTTTGGGAAGAATCACCCTGGTACTTGCCTAAAAGGAATGGGAGTTTGTTATTAATGTGGGGAAAAAGGTCACCAGGTGCATGATTGCAAGGGAAAGAAAGAGTCTATCAATGTTGAATGCTACAGTTGTAGGGAAATGGGGAATTATACAAATGAATGTACTAAGAGTTAGGGAAACTTACCTCAGAAAAGGCCAAGGGATCAAGGACAATCTTATGTTGTTACTACAGTTGAAGCGGAATAATTAATGTATTGGTGCTTTTGGACTCAAGGATTATATTATGGTTATAAGGATAATGTGATTGTATTTCAGTACTTGTTGTTTTCATTAAGGATTTAATATGATGAAGGTAATCATATTTTTAGTATGTGGAAATAAGATAAACTTTACTTTGTTTGTGGAATCTGATGTTATAATTGATTTTGGAATTTAAAGACCTTTTAGAAAAAGTCTGGACAGAGGTATTTTGGATAACTTTGGATAGTATTGTTTAAGGTTAAAACATTTATGAAGATTATTTTTGTAATATTATAGTTTTAGGAAAAGTACAACCTGCAGGGTGGGGCATAACCTGTCGCGTTGGACAAATCTGCAGGAATCGAACCCACAACCATAGTGTGACAGGCCTTTATTACCTACCACTAGCCTACAGGAAGTCCCTGGTTATTACAAAATAGTTTTACTAATCTAAATGGTGTGTGTTAATATTTGTAACCTTATACAATTAGGATAAATAGAATATTTTTGAGTTGTATTACCTTTTAGAGTGAAAGATGGGTTTGTGGTAAAAATTTATTAAAGAATGAAAGTCTACATGACAAGTATGTATATTCCCTTACGTTCTTAGAAAATCTCCTAAATAAATTCCCCAACTTTATAAAAGGTAACTCAAAACAAAAATGTTTTCGGTTAACTTTTCCAACTGGGGAATCAATGATCATTTAACCAATCACAAATTTGTGATTTTCTTATAGTTAAATTTCTCCTAATCCTATTTTCTACAACTCTCCATCAGACCTTGATGGTTTTTTTCTCCTCCATATCCATATTTTCATAGAATCCTAGAATGGGCTATCTCGGGTGACCTTTGTACTTATCTTGCTTTCTTTTAATGTTATATTTTTATTAACCTTATTTCCGATGTGGGTTTTCCACAAAGGTATTTTCTATTTTCAACCTTTTGTTTTCAAACAAAAATTTCAAATTGCGAGGACGCAATTTATTGAAGGAGGGGAGAATGTAACACCCCGAGCTTCCATGATACGCCTCTATTTCAATAATGCAATAGCTTGCATTGTACGTAAGTTCGAGTTCTAAAACACCGCGACTAATCAAAGTAGCCGTTATGAATATTAATACCTAATTTTTGAAATTTTATAAATTTTATTTTCCCAAATGGACTTCGTTTTTCTATTCGTAATATCAAAATTATCCTAAGTTGAATTTTTTGTAACTTTCTGAGAACTTCCAATTTTTTATGAATAGTGAAAAATACTTCAAACAACTTTTTTAATCAAAATAATTTATTGTGATAAATTATACTATTTAGTGGTTTTAAAGTATAATTAGAATATATTTTTACCATTTTATCCAATGGTGGTCATTAGAATTAATTTAACATTGAAATTGGGCATGAACAATTGTCAATCTTTTGATATAAATTGTTTCTTAAAAACACGCTATTTGTTGTGACAACAGGAATTAATTATAAAATTAATTAATGAAACTTATATTTTTGGAATTTTGTAAAATAGACATCATTTTTGAATCCAGAATATCAATTATAGCTTAGGGTGAAATTTTGGCATTGTTCTGAAAAACTTCAATTTTTGATGAATAGTGAAACCACTAAGTGGTAGTTAAATAAGTGATTTTTCGTTTAAATGAAATATTACCACTTCTGTGATTTGATTTTAAAAAATCCCACATACATGGTTATCATTATTAAGTAAAATTTGGTTCAATGGGATTAAAATAATTTTTTGGTGAATAGTAACTTTTAAGTTTAATTAATCATGATTAGAGGTAATTAGTAAAATTTAAGGTAAAAATGATATTATAAAAATATGGAATGACCTTTACACTTTTCCAACCACTATTTGATGTGTCATGGCCGACCAATACAATCCATGGGTCAACTTGGGGACCCCATGGAGCCACTTTGGCAGGAAAAGGAGATAAATAACTTTTTATTTAATGTTAAAATAAAAAGGTCACAAACAAGAGTTGCTTTACTAAAATAATTTTTAAATGGGGTTATAAATATCATATGTTTGACTATAAATATTAATTAGAAATATAAAAAGATTTCCTACATCATGATATTTTTTTTATAATTTTTAGACATTAAATAAATTAAATTATTTATGACACCATGATGATGCAGTGATTACCTCATTAATTAACGATTTAAATAAAATGAAAGGATAATGTAAAATATAAGGCTTACACTTGTCAAAAACCTATTGGATGAAGATAGTTCGAACCCTTATCACCGTAGCCTCTAATTATATAAGTTTGGGACCTTTGGAATCCGAAAAGCATTGTATAATAATGTAACATTTCCTTACTTTCCAAGAGTGCCCCTCCTCTCCTCTTATAAAAGGCCCCCACCACTACCGCCTTACTCACACTTTCAAAGACTTTTGGCTTGGCCAAACTCTTCCCAAATACTCTCCCAACTTCCCTATCTTACTCCTAGAAGCCTCCCTTTGGTAAGAATTCTCCCAAGGAAGCCTTTGTCTCAAATCAAAAAGAGTTACCCGATTTTAAGGTAATGTCTTCTCTTATGTTATTTTGTTTTATTTTTCTTCTCCAACCCCCTAAAATCTTTTTATTCATTTCATTTTTAACAACACCAGTATCCTCAATATACTAGGATGTTGTTATAATAAGGATTCTAGCTACACTTACACACACCTACATCTAATGGTTAAAGAACATACTGTTTCTGTGGGTGGAAAAATACTGCCTCACGAAACGATGATTGTTCAATATTCTTTTAACACCTCTAATGGTGGCCATTTTGAGGACACTATTTTCATATATGACATATATATTATGTTTATGTTTTCATTATGCTTCTGTATTTCTCATTTATTTTATACCTTTATGATTTCCATTATGTTTAAACACGATAATTTCATTTTAGGAAGTGCGGACTACCGCCCCTCAAAGTGATTTGAATCGTTAATGCCATATGTGGGATGTATAAAGGATGGAGTAAATGGTATTATACACTATATTATACTGGAATTATATTATAAATTTATATCATTATGATTTCATTCCATTAAATACTAAATATAAATGAAAGTAGTGTTCATGCGTACATACGGCTTACCGTCTCCATGAACGGTACATTTCATTTCTTACCACTAAATGTCATGTAATATTATGAATTAATGTATATACTGGATATATATGAGATATATGATATCTATATCATGAATATAATTCTGGATATAATGGATATTTCACCACATGAACAACTTGTAATTGTAAGAAGTCTATTTTTGACTCAAGTACCAAAGATCGACAAAACAACCGTTATTAACTTAAATAATTACATAATGTTCATAACAATGTAATAAGTGATACAAAAAGGATAATGAAATTTAAAATGGTAGATATTAACTCTAGTTTATTATTCAGGAGGTTAAAGAATGGTCGAATCAAGTCGGACACAAGGTAAGGGAACTTCTTAACCCAATTTCTATTCTTTGGGTTAATCTCCTACTTTCAAATTATGTCATGATATTATTATGTCCTATATTTTATTTGTACTTTATTTATGTGTACTTATAGTTAATACACATTATAGATGTACTTTATTTAAAAAAAAATGATCTTTTTAATGTCTTCGTATCAATCTCCTTTCATTGAGGCATATTTGGTTTTATACACAACTTTCTTTTATACGGTGTATAAACCCCTTTGACTTGTACGTTTATTCAAAAGGAATCTTTTTATATGAAGCATTTACTAATGACAAAAAGAGAATTTTTTTCTTTCCGTACTTATGCGGCGACAACGACTTCTCCGCCGTCGTGACCATTATTTGAGTTTCTTCTTCCTCTACAAGCCATCACTTTTTTTAATGAAAAATAAATACAAAGTTTTAGCTTTCTTTTATTTTGGTATTGAAAATGGTTTTGAAAGCGTTTTTATTATATCAATGTGTTGTATTGATATCTTGTGATTGAAATGTGAAAATGTTATGTTTCCTTTATGCATGTTTTATGTGATACGATTATGTTATGGTTTATGATATGTTTAAACCTATTCATATGAGGAATGCATTGGACTTAATAAGTGATGGGTGGAGCCCGCTATAGCTCCTCGATGCATCGGCAGGTCTCATGAGACAAACTAGTGTCTTGGCACGAGGCCTTGACAAAATCTTATTTGTGGTCTTGGCACGAGGCCTTGGCTACGTGGTTATGATAGTCTGGAATTATGCATTCCATCATTATGAAAGTGTTTATTGATATTTCATGTGATTATTCGACTAGTAGAATATCTATGTGAGTAAGTAAATGGCATTATTTCAGTTTACTTTTGCCATATTATGCTAAAGTTCAAGTTTAAAAGGCTTTTGTTTTAGTTATACATTGCCTTAAATGTTAATGTTTATTTATGAAAGCTTCCGCTATATTTTTATCCTTACTGAGCATCTGAGCTCACCCCTTTCAATGTTTTAATATTTTTCAGGATGTGTATAAGTCTAATATGATTGACCTGCAGGGATAATATAAGGGGATATGAAGAGAAGATGTTGTAGTTTTGTTTTAATTTATGATGTAATGTAAGACTTATGAATGTATCTAGTGTTTCCAAGGCTACTAAACTAATCGGTCTTTAGAGACTTGATCTTTTTTGATCATGCCAATGTTACGAAGTAATGCACCGACTCTGGGTAGCTGGGGTTGGGGCGTTACACACAACTTGAATAGAAAGATCTAGGATCACTCAACAGTTTACTTTTATAGTTTTTTAGGTTGGGATATATTTATAATTGGGTGTGTATTTTCCCCCCTTTACTTTTCAGTTTTCACTGTTGTAATCTTGTACACCCTAGAGGTTATGCATGCTTAGTTTACTTTCTAGTTATGTTTCATATTTTACTCTTTCCATATGCACTTTTTCATTGATATGGTTGTGTGTGTTCATATATTTACTTAGGAAAAGTAATCCCCATATTAGATATATATTCAGTACTGGTAACCATACCCTGAACTATGGAGGCAGTCTTGGGGTAGTTGCGACTCGAGCCCAGTCTTGGGTTGGGTCATGACACAAGAGTTCACTTGGAAAATATTTTTTTAATTTTTTAATAAAAAATTATTTATATAAACATTTTAGATAGCCAATAAAACATAGTTATTTAAACTAGAACAAGTAAGTATGTCAGTAACTGAATATGTATCTAAATTCACTCACCTTGTTCACTTTACACCATAGGTAGTGTCTAAAAAAAGACTGAAAGTTCAAATCTTTGAGTTAGGTCTCTGACCAGAGTTTTTCTAAAAGTTAATAAGGTTATTTATTATAGACTATACTGAAATGGTGAATAAGTAACTAGTGGGAGAAATATACATATCAGGGAATCATAGTAGAGGGGACACTTTTTTCATTTGAGTGATAGTGGGAGTTTCAAATTGGTGAATAAAAACAAGAGAGAGAGTTACTCGCAAGGTAGTAGGGAAATAGAAAATCATCCCATTGGATCAGTCTCCTATCCACAACATCACAATAGATAACTTGGATATTTCCAATTTGGTGTGCTCTCACACATGATGGAATAATGCATGACACTACCGAATTATTTCTACCACTCCAATAATAGAGAGAATTATAAGAAGTATTTTCAAAATTTTTTGAAATCAACTAGTGGAATAGTATCGACTCATCCTTGGGATTATCTAGGAAAGAAAAATATTACTAGACTAGTTCATGCCCACAAAAGAAGGTAAATCAAGATACTTCTATGAATAATTCAATTCTTCCGACACCACATCATTAAAGAATCAATAGTTATCCCATGACATCTGACTGATAGCTTTATGGAGTAGAGCAGGATATCATGAATGAGAAACAAGATCCCTCTATGGTGTGAGGTACCATAATTTTGAACTAAAAAATTATGCATATCTTGTTTGATTCTGGTTCATAAAATTATTTCCTTGATTCTTCTATGTTAAATAAGTAAGATTATGCATTTCCTCATACCATGAGTATCAAGACACCCCTTGGACAATAAGAGTACAGATAATTCAAATTCACAAAATTATCCATTATCATTGTTGTAATACAGTTTATCTAGGTGTTTATGTTCTTAGATATGGATTTATTTGATGTAATTTTTTTTATGGATTAGCTAGTGTGATTTAAATCCCATGTAGACTACCATGATCTCCATGTGATTTTAACATCGTTAGAAGGATCCCTTCATGTATTTGAGGGGGATTAGGATATAAATTTAGGTATATATAGACCTCTAGTGATAGTAGATGGAGAAATATAAAACCAGTTAGTGGAAATGACCTTGGATTCTATTGATGGAATAGGATATGGGACTCTTCATGTTGTAGTGGATCGATACCAATATATATTTTGAAAGATATATTTAGGTTTCCACCCAAAAAGGAAATCAATTTTTCTATTGAGCTACACCCAGGAACAAGTACTATTTCAATACTCTCTTATTGAATGGATCCAACTAATTTTTTATAATTAAAGGTTCCCCTATAATATTTAATAAGTAAATTTTTCATTAGACCTAGTACATCACCTTAGGCTACACCAATTTTATTCATAGAGAATGTATATTTTACTCTCTAGTTATATGTTGAATATCATCTATTGAATCAAGTTAAAATAAAAAAATACCCTCTTCCTCAAATTGATGATATGTTAGATCAATTAAAGGGGTAAAATGGTTCTAAATATTGATTTTCAATCATGATATTGTTATCTTATATTAAAAAGAGAGGATATTCCAAACACAACATTCTGGAGTAGATATAACCATTATGAATATGTTCTCATTCCTTTTAGTCTAATGAATGAACCTTGATTTTTCATGGTTGTGATGAATTGTATCTTCCATATGTACCTCGACTCTTTTTTTGTTGTATTTCTTGAGGATATTCTAGTTTAATCTTGAAGAAATAATAACCATTAACATCACATAGAGATTATACTCGGTACATTATGGGATAATCATTTTTATGCTATGTTCTTTAAGTGCGACTTCTAGATTCGAGAAGTTAATTTACTAGGGAGTGTCATTTATAAATAAGGAATATCAGTTACCCCATGAAAGATAGAATCAGTTATCTCTTGGTATAAATAAAATAATATTTTTGAGATATACAATTTTATGGGATTAATAGGCCATTATCCTAACTTTGTTTAAAATTTATCTATAATTTCTCCTCCCATAACTTCTTTGAAAAGAAAATTTCTTCCATTTTTATGGGATAATATCTATCAAAAAGGATTTCTAGAGCTTATAATGCATATCACCTTGTCACCCATACTAGTATTTATAGAAATAATAAAGGACTATGTGGTATATCATGATGCATCAAGATCACGTCTTGTTCGTGTTCTCATGTATGAAGATTAGGTTGTGTCCTATAGTTTAATGTAGTTGCGATCACATGAGAACAATTATACTACACATGACTTGGAATTAAATAATATTTTATATTCCTTAAATACTTCATAGAATTACATATTTGGGGAAATATTTACTTCATTCAATGGCTATAAGAGCTTGAAATATATATTTTCTCAACAAGACTTGAACTTGATCCAATGAATACAAATGGAGTACCACCATATGTTTGATTTCGACTTGTTATACACACCCAATTAATAGAATTATGTGGTATATGTATTGAGTTGGAAATAATATAACAAATTGGTCCAATAATCTCATAAACAATGGTATTTTATGATCATGATTAGTGACATGAATCTAGATTGAACCGCACAGGGTGAGTATGCAATTTTCTTTCCAGTCAATCTGGTTCCAAAATTGTTAGATTTGGTAAAAGTGGCTTAAACATCATATCTCGATTTCATCACCATTAAGTCAAACCTAAATAGTTTTGAGACTTTTAATAGCTGGATAGAGGATGAAAACTCTTTTTAACATTTTCATAGTCGTGTTATAATTCCTCAATCCTGTCAGGAATAAATTCTTTCCACCTATCACTATTCAAAATGGGATATTTATTCAGGTGTTTACAAAATGTATAAGGAAATGAAAGCATATTTCTAGTGGTTAAGTATGAGATTAAATATTTCATAATATGTGATGAAATTCCTAACCTACCAATAGGTAAAATAAGAGCATCAATGACTAGATGGTATATTGTGATATATTTTTATAATTGTATGGAAGTGGGAACATATTACAATGGATTTTTCATATGTCTACCAGAGAAATTTTAAAATCATGATTCTATTTGGGTAATTGTGGATTGAATCACCAATTCAGCACACTTTTTCCTTGTCAGATAATCTAACATGGTAGATTACTTAGTAATGTTTTATATTCGATAAATAGTCAGGTTACATAGATTTCTTGTTTCTATTATCTCTAACAAAGATCCTCGATCCACTTCATGATTCTAGTGGTTATTAAAACAAGATCTCGGGATCCATTTGACCATGATCATGACATATCATCCACAAAATAATGGGATGTTAGAGTGTACAATTCAAACATTGGAATATATTCTCAAAGAATGTGTCATGGAATTTGGTGGATCATGGGAGGATCATATGCATTTGGTTGAATTCTCTAATAATTACAGATATCAGGGGATAATATAGAAGGATTTGTTCTAGGATTTATATGGATTTACTTATAATTCTTTACTATATTGTGTGGAAACAGGAGAGACATAATTTTTTTTTCCTAGTCTTGTTCATGAGACTATAGATAAAATTCAGATGATTTAAAAGATGATGGCTATGGCTCATAGCCGATAGAAATCGTATGCATACAATCGTCACTAACCCTTATACATTAATGTGAGTGACCAAATATTCTTGAAATTATGAACCAGATATAGTCATCAAAGTATGGGGAAATAAGGTAAATTAGCACCATGGTATTTGGGACTGCTCAAATTTGTTTAATAGATTTCATGATAGCATATTGGTTAGCCTTAATGTCGAGGATTAATGTCATTATAATGTGTTCCATGTTTCTCGATTGAATAAGTATCCCCTATATCCTCAAAATGTGATCAGTTGGGATCATGTTACTCTTGATCCTGATGAAAAATTTATCTTTGAGCTATTTCAAGTTCTAGATAGACAGTAAAAGACCCTACATGGGATATATATATATATTTCCTTGGTACAAGTTTTATAGAAGCATGATCAAGGTTAAGAGGAAACATGGGAATAGGAGAAGTTTTATGAGAGTAATAGCTTGATTTGATCAAATGAAACAATTTTATCAATATTACCACGGATATAAATCCTAATGGGGGGGGAATGTAGCACCCTAGGTTTGAATTATTCAAATATTTAAATACTTTTTCTTTTTTTCTTGGAGTTGTGGGATAATTACCTATAATTGTTTAGTGGTATAAGAAGAGGATAAATTGGAGATAAACTCCAATAATTTTCTAGAGGAAACATTTTATGTTGAAAATATTGGATTTATAACATAAATTGATCAAGGTAGATTATAAAAATCATAAATTATGTATTTATGGCGTAAATTGTTTGGGGTATTATTCATGTCATAAAATCAGTTTTGCATTATAATGTTGTCTTTTCTAGAAAAATAAATTGAGGAATTTGTTTTTTTATGTATGTGGCCTCTATAAAATTTAGTACATAGATTGGTCGATTCTAGTGAGCTTTAATTCCTCTCTCTCATGTAAATCCTCACATGGTTTTCTTGTTCTTCCTTCCGATTTCTAGGTGTTTCATAGGCAATTTCCAATGACCTTCGATATATGGAATCTGATTCTAATAAATCCTTTGGATTTTAATTGTGGTAATCAAATTTGGGGTCTCATTCTTCCTCATTATCTTAGATCCATTCATTTTCTCTCATACGGAACCATAGATTACTGTTACAATACCCAGATCTATGGGTTTATATTTATATATATAATATCTTTTGGGGGTTTAATAGAGGAAAAGAAGGATGAGGTATGACCAATGGAATTCACTTTGATCTCTTATTCTAATTGACTTGAATTAGATGGTTTTTCCTCTATCCACTTTTATTGTAACTCAATGGATTTTGGGTTTGTAAAATATTTATACTTTGTTTTTTAATGGCTTTTTCCTGTTAAAACTCCACTAATAATTCTCTTACTAGTTGTATTTGAAATTGGATTGTGCCTGTCACCACAATAGACTTGATAAATTTATTAGAAGATATTTATTTAATTAAAAAGGTTTTTGGGATATGAACTTGTCATAACTAGGTTATGAGTTCCATTTGGGAATGAACATAGTTTGTGTGGGTTCATGATTTCATTGTATGAGGCCTTGTTGAAATAGTCTTGGTTCTTGGTGCCAACTGGAAAGGCACAAGGAAGAAATTTACACTAAGAAATAACTTGGTGGAGGATATATCTTCTCTCTTGAGAAAAGGGAGATATCGTTCATCATGTTTGTGTTTTTGAGAGAGAGATAGATAGAACATGGATGATTATTCCAAACTAGAAATTATGAACTACTTCTTTATTTTGAAAGAGAAACATCGTTTCTGACTTGAAATTTTTTTCGGAAACCTATTCATTAGGTATATTTTATATTTTGAAAATATGTTTACTAGTTTTATATTTTTCCTGCCTATTTAATATCCTATAATTTGACCTATTTCTACACTTAGTGTCCTATGGGAAAATATTGGGAATTTACTACTAGGTATGATTACTCTCCCCCTTTATATTCCCTTTGGTGCATATACAGATGTCATTTTCCATAATATAGGAAAGGGACAGGTTTCTTACATTTCTAACAGTTATCTTTAATGTCACTATCATATTTGGTGGAGTTATAGATTGTAGTTTGTTCATGTCTTGGTCGAGAGTGGTTTCACCTTAGTACCTGGGTGTTGCTCTACTTTGATATTTTAGTTTATATATCTTACTATTCTATTGTTACTCTAATATTTTTTACTATTTTATTGTTCATTATTGGATTCGTCACTTTTATTATAATTTGATTTTGGTGCATGCATCATTTATATATATATTTCCTTGCTTTTCAATTATCTATATCTTCTTATGTGTGTTTTTCTCAAAGGGTAAACCATTCCCCCATGTTTCTTATGTTTAAACCCTTTTCTTTTATTTACAGCCTTTGGTGTCTATGGAATTTCACCTAAGCTTATTAGCACCTCCACCTCTTCTCAAGATAATGAGTTGCGATGGGATGTTACGTTCTATAATCCTTAAGTATCAATGAAATCATTTCAATATTTTCAATGAATGATTTAATTATTTGAAAATAATTAAATAGTATCTATCTAAATAAGCACATGTCAATGAGCCAAAATAGATGAAATATATACATTAAACAAATGGAACATATTTAAAGTTTTATCTAAAAATTCAAGTTAAAGGCCCCCTAAATATATGTTTTATCATTAAATTTACATTATTCCAAGTTCAAATTTGATTTTATCAAATTTATCTTGGTGCAAGGGTTTAGTAAATATATCGTCCAACTATTTTTCTAAATAAATATATTTCAGGCTAATATTCCCCTTTTGAATATGGTCTCTAATGAAGTCATATCTAACATCTATGTGTTTAGTCCTAGAGTATTGTAAGAAGTATTGTCACGGTAAATCTTAATTTTTCAAAATTAAAACCTAAATCTAAAATTGTTTTTTTAACACATAAATAATATGGATGGCATGATATGGAAAAGACATACTTTCTTTAAATAGTTGATAAAGATATGGAATTATAATTTATATAATTACATGAACCTATAAACTTACCAAGAAAGTGAAACATATTGATTTTTCTTTTTCTATATATTTTGTAACCACCAATATCAAAATCTAAAATACTAGTTAGTTCAAATGAAGTATTTGCAGGATAAAATAATACAAGATTCACGGGTCCTTTAACATATTTATTTACTCTTATAACTACCTTTAAATGAATTTATTTTAAATTATATTGAAATTTAGAACATATAAATACTGAAAAAAATCAAATTATTATAGATTATTTCAAATAAAGCAAGTTTCCAATCTTAGATCTAAAAATCTTATTATTGATAGATTTTCTATCTTCATCATAGTCTAGATTACAAGAAATACCCATTGAAATATTTTATCTTTTATAATTATCAGGAACAAATATATTAACTAATTCCTTATCATATTTCGATTGATTTTGAAATATACCATATTTTCTTTAAACTATTAATAATAAAAAAAAACAATTTAATCTCACCCATAAGTCTCAGGTCAAATTTAGAATAAATTAAATTTGAAAATTCATTACAAAGTATATTAATTAAATAACTAATGATAACATTATCGACATATATTTTAACTATAAAAATATCATTTGAAGAGATTTTAATGAATAAGGTAGGATCAAATTTTCACCTTTTAATTTTTTTTTAAAAAACTAATGTTCCTATGGATGATTTAACCACTAAGAAGGGGGGTTGAATCAGTTATTATGTTTTTAAAAAAATTTGACTTTATGAAATTTAACCCATAAAACTTATTAGAGTTATTTTAATTTTAACATTTTGTAACAATATCATGAGCATGTAATTATGGAATGTAAATAAGGCACATAAGATTTACACGGTTTAGACTCAGTGTAAGAACCTAAATCCTTTTCATAGAGACTCCATTAGGTCTATAGAAATTAACTATTATAAATAAGTGAATACAACTTTGATACAAATACCATTTGACACCTTCTATATTCTAATAGTTATGATTATACTCACTCTCATCAGTTTACAATGTTTTTATTACATAACTTGAGAAATAAAAAAATAATGTAACTTTGTAAAAATTAATCCAGAAAATTTTCATATGTATTTCTCTATCTATTTCACTCAGTCTAGAAATGTATTTCCAGTACACCCTTTTCTTCATCTGAAAAGGTCTGTCTGATGCTTCTCAGTGAAACGGTTCTTTTATCATCTATTTGCTATCAGATTAATAAAAACCAACACCACAATAAATATTGACAAAAACTCTATATGATTTCTTTATCTATCTCTTCGAACTGAAACTCTATCTGATGCTTCTGATTGAAACTTTCTCTATCTGAAAAGTTTCTTCAATCTAAAAAATATCTTTTATAGAAACTCACCACTAACATAAATTTTTCACCATATTATCTTTTTGTGTTTATAAATAAGGTTAAGTATAAAGTACTTTTTACCACTTTATATAGGATCTCCTAGAATTGCAAAGGTGGGAACCCCTTTTTATTTTCCCACTCAAACCAATTCATTAAACTCTTCTAAATAATTATAGATTATTCTCAAATATTCTTTAATCTTCATGAATTCTATATAAATTCCAATTAAACTCATCTAAATTACCAACCAATTGAAAGAATAAACAAATTGATACAACTCATTCAGAATTTCCATATTTTGGAACTTTAAAAAGTTATATAATGTGTCTCAAAAAAATATTTGTTTGGAAAATGTTTCTCTATAAACATTCTTTCGATGAAAAACCTTGGCTTCTCTATTTTTCATCATCTGGTTTAATCTATCTGATCATATTACTTCAGCTCATTAATTTATGCATCAATTTCCTAGAAATGTCGATTTGATGGACTTCCTCATAAATTTTTATTCGATGGACATTCATCTGATGGATCCCCATCTGATGGGCTTCCTCCAATGGCGCTCTTTATAACTTAACAAACTCAAAAGTTAGTTTTTAACAAAACTATTTATGAATAAAAACTTTATACATTCTGTCTGTCTGGAAACTTTATGTTCCTATATATATTTCTCTTGACACTATTAAAAATTAACTGCATATATATTTTTCATTGATCTTGACTTACTGAAGATGATTGGCTATATTTTTAAACTTTTAAAGACATTAGACACATGAAATTTTCTGTTTTTGGTGTCCTAATCTATCTGTTAAAAACTTCACCATTGTTTTTTCTTCACATTGATAAACCTTTTCCCTCTATTTTATTTTATTTGTCTTGTGCTTTCAAAAATGAAAACTCAATTTTATTTTTGAACTTCACACAAAATAAAGTATTCTCCCTTTTTCTGTTTCTTTATCATTTATCTAAAAACACAAAAAAAACTCAGCAACAAAAAACATCTTGCAACTCTATGTTTAGTAGACTATGTCTTGTGATATATGTATCGTAACCTATGTCTTCTAACAATATTTTCTATTTATCCCCTCAAGACTTCATAACATTGTATCGCTCTCTATTGTGTTATTTCCAAAAAGGTGTGTATGGTGATATGTATTTGGCACATATAAGCATTTAAGGAAAACTTATCTATTAAAAACTCAATAACTTTAGTACTATAATTTCTTTTAAAAACTTCATTTGGTGGGTTTTTCTGGAATATTTTGTGTGGTGTACAAAGTATTTACATAGTAACTTTTATTTTGAACTTATGTAGCATTTTTATTTGATGAAACTTCTTTAAAAATTTCTAAAATTACTCTCTGGAACCTTAACTTTGGTTCTTCTAATGAAAATGTATGAACTATAGAAAATTTCTATTCCCATAATTTCTTACAAAAAAAATCCATCTAGTAACTCTCATTTTATACATTCGAAAGATTTATTCAAAACTCAAATACAATTTTATTCTCTTCCACAAACTTCATCTTGTTTTATGAATTCTTCATGATGTTGAAAACATTGATCAAATAGAAAATCATCATCTAACATAGTTTGAAAAATCTTTAACATGGTAAAAAAAAATTCCTAACTTTCTGACTTTCTGAATTTCCAGTAACATCATAATAAGAATTTCCAAAAAAAATTCAAAATATTTATTTCTCTTTTTAAAAAACACCTAACAAAAAAAAATGGAAAAATAAAAAAATTCACAAAGGATATTCAATTTCCCCATTTGGATTTGTCGGCAATATTTCATTAAAAACTTTGAACACTGATTATTTTTCATCACTCATATTCTTTCACACTCATTTTTATAACACCCTAAATTTATTAACTTTTACAAAAACACAATCATTATCAAAAAAATGTCATGAAATCGTACTATTGGATAAAATAATTTTTTTAAGGAATTACATCCCTTAGTGAAAAAAATTGTCCATGTTAAGATAAACTCCCCCTCACTTTTCTCCCCTCAGTTTTTCTTCTCCCCCATTTTATGATAATCATGAATTCAGATTCATTTTTGAAAGAAATGTGCTTACTCTCCTCTTTTCAACACAATTTTCCCCCTTTTCAGAAAAAAGTTTACTCTCCTTATTTAAAGGAAAATATTGTACATATTCTCCCCCTTGTCAATATAATCCAAAGAACTATGGTGGGACTTCCTTACAAACTTTATATATTTTGTGGTGGAGGATTTTCATGCAGTTACAGCCTCAATTCCACAAATATCTATTTTCGTATAGATTTTTTGAAAACACCAAAAATTTAATATTTTGTATAAATGTATTCCAGTATAACATCTCCACCTATGAATTTCTATTTGATGAAATGATATTTAATATCAATTTTCTTTGATCTTTAATGTTGAACAAGATTTTTTGGAAAGATCAATGGAACTCTAGTCATCACAAAGTATCTTTAATGTCATAGAAACAATCAATTTCAAATATTATAGCTATAATTTCATCCAAATCATTTTTATACAAGCATGGGTGGTAGCAACATATTCAACTTCCTCGGTACTCAAAGTTACCAAGCACTATTTCTTACTATGTCATCTCAGACTACATTATCCCAAGAAAAATGTTCCTCATTATGTTTATTTTATATCATTTCAAACTCTAACCCAATCAGCATCAGTATATCCAAGAAATTGTATATCACTACTTTTTTTTAGAACATACCATAAAAAGGTGTTTCTTTCACATATCTCAAAAAAAATTTGTTACCAACATTTGTGATTCCTTCAGATCACTCTAATATCTAGAACAAAAAGTAATAGTATACACAATGTATAGACTTGAATATGTAATATAGATAAAATTTTCTATCAATTTTTGGAAATATTTCTTATTCACACTTTTCCCAGCCTCAACTTTACTCAAAATTAAACCAACGTAAATAGGTATATAAACCTATTTAGGATCTTTCATGAAAAACTTTTGTAACAATTCCCTAGTGTTATTTTATTAAGATAAGAAAATGTTTCTCTCTTTTTGTTAAAATTGTAAATCTGAGAAGAAAGTTAATTCTCTAATCATTGACATTTAAAAAATCTTCTTTATTTCTTCAATAAACTCTTTACAAGAATTTTATCTAACCCCTATAAAAATAATGTCATCAACATAAATAATAATGATTAGGGTACCTAAGTTCACCTCCGTCACATGTAATTTTTTTCAACTTTTCCTTTCAAATAATTTAAATATTTCAAGAAACTTTCGGGTTTGGTGTACCAAGAACATGGATATTATGTCAACCCATACAAGAATTTATTCAACTTATATTACTTGGACCCTTGTGTTTCAAGTAAGAAACTATATGGTTTCTCAATATAAACTTATACCATGGTCTCTTTATTTAAGAAGGATAAAATTTCATCTATATGATAAATTTAATAACAATGATGTGAACACACTTCCAAAAACATTTTGATAGTTTACAAACTCTTAATGGGGGGGACTTTCTTCCAAATCCAAAAATTCCACCGACTAATAGCCTTTATAAACAATTCATTCTTTTTTCTCAAAACTTCCTCATTTTTATTCTTCCTGTTTCTGAACACCCATTTTTTCCAATAATATTCTACCTTATTATTCATGGAAAAAGTTCCATAGTATTATTTTTATTTATCTATTATAATTCTTAATTTATAAAATCCACCTATTCTTTATGTTTAGCTTATTCTGGTTCAACGTGTTAAATAAGTTATGTTTTTTTACTAATCTCTACATCCTTAAATGTTGAATCATATCTTTTTTATTTCTAATAATATTTTCATATTCAACCTATTTCTATCGAGTATGAAATTTTATATATTTTCATCCTATATCACTTTTCTCACTATGTGATTCTTATGAATCTTCTAGCACCTGTTTTCCCCACATTCATCTTCATTTTTTTATTCTCATTGGATTTCTTTAATTTATTTTCCACAATATTTTCAATAACCCTTTTAAATAAAGTTATATTTTCAATAACATTCACATCACAGGAGTCGACTAAATTTTGTAAGCATATGTTCCAAAATTTATAACTTCTTCCAATCGATGAATATCCTAAGAAATTTCCATCAACATTTTTTTTATCAAATTTACCAAGATATATATTTTTTATCTTTAGTAAATAGGGACTTCCAAAAACACTGAAATATTTCAATAAAGTTTTTTTATACCGCATTTTTAGGAATTCATGTTAGATTACATACTTAAAAAATATCTATTTTTTACATGTATAGTAATACTAAATGTGTCCCTCCAAAAAAAACTTAGAAAGTTTATACTCAGCCGGCATGCCTCTTTCCATTTTCATCAAACAAAAATTCCTTTATGCAACAAAATTTTATTGGGGGGTTTAAGGAGCACTTTATTGATTTATAATTCCATGTTTATTTAGTTATGATTCAAAAGCAGTAGATGTGTACTAATTTTCATTATATATTATTTGTTTCCATATAAAAACACGCAACTATCTTTTTACATCTCTTCTAAAATTTATGAACATTTCTATAGAATTTGATTTATGATTTATAAACATAATGTTGGTTATCCAAGTGAAATGATCAATAAAATTTATAAAGTATAAATTCCATTTCATTTATTGATTTCACATCATCCCATATAAATAGAAGTTAATATGATCAAGAGGTATTGTATATTGAATTCTAACTTTCTTTTAGATTCTCTCAACCATATTCCCTTAATAAGAATTTGTACAAACATAAAATTATTTCCTTTTTAACATTGGCAAGTTTCATATAACATCCACTTTAGAAAGTTTGTTCATAATTTTCTACCGAAGATGCTCAATCCTATGATTCCAAGACTTGTTCTCATCTTTAGCACTCAAATAACATGAGTTACCAAGTTCTCTATTTTGAAAGAGATTTTTGCTGGTTCTTTCTTCCATGGTAATAACTTTACCATCTTCCACACTTCGGATGATGTATGGATATTTTCTAAAAATAACTTCCTTTACACCCTCACAAAGTAATATCACACTAATTAAGTTTTGTTTGATCCCATCAACAGATAAAACTTCATTCAATTTTAGTTTCTCAGCTTCTATATTAGCTATCCTTATTCGTCTTATTTTTTTAAAAGATATCATTTTCAAAAGTAATTGATCCTCCATCATGATTTTCAACTTCTTTCAAGTTTTTTATGCCATAATCCATTTTTTTATTTTCAAATAACACCTTTAAAGGGTAAGTGTGAACAATTTTTCGACGAGAAATGCGCTGGAAAATCAAATTTTCTTTCAAATTTTTTAAACCACCTATCATATGTGAGGAACAACCACTATCAATAATCCACGGTTTATTCGTTTTTATTTATTTCAGAGTTGTATCAATAATAAAGTATTTTTCTTCAACTTTCTTCTTTTTGGATTATTTTTCTTACCTCATATAAGTAAATTGTCCTAGAAGAGTAGTCATACATTTTTTAGAAAATTTGACCAAGTTGGTCATATATTCCAAAAACTACAAAAAATCCAAATTTATTTTTTCTTATAAATTTTCTAACATCTCTAGATTTGGGTTTTCCAACTTCCTATAGCATAGGAAAGTTACTCACTTTTCTTTTTTCCCCTCATTTTAAAACAGATTCTTTGAAGAGGAAAGTTATTCAAAAAATTATAATCTTTGTGGAAAAATATATAGTAGGACCAACAATATCCATTGAATCTTGGTATTTTATAGAAATATGATCTTTCTCTATAATTAGTTTTTCAAGGTTCATAACATATATTTTCTTTTGTTTCCTCCTGATATGGGGAAACTTTCTTATGACGGTTATTATCAAAAAAAATTATGTGATATATTTATCAAATCATTTCTCAACCCAAGTGATATTACATATTCATTCAACATTTTAAATTACTCTCATCACAGATTTTGTTATTGAAAATTGATTAATTTCTAGACAATGTTCTTGTTTTGATCATAAACACATATGGAGAGAATTGTTTGAATTTGTTCAATTACATGGAAGTTTAATATTTTGATCATATCATTCAAATTACTAATATAAATTATGTGATCCTTCTTTTTTAGTGTTCCTAATTAAAATTAAAAAAATCACTAAACTGAAGTTTTGGGCAATTAAGCCATTTATAAATCCATTTAGACAACACGAGAAGGCCCAATGACTCTGCCAATGAAACTGTACTAGTTGTGATGTTATATATTCTAGGATCAATCCATAAGTCTAAATTCATTGATAATCCCTCATAAATATCACAAAAATTTCATTAAATCTTGGATAATAATTTAAATTCCTGAATCAAGAAATAATATTCCTAATCTATGCATGAAATTCTAGACCACAATTATTTTTAGGATTTGAAAATAGCCCATAATTCTCGACTTTTCTCTCAATATAGATGTCAAATTGAGTTGTAATTTGGGGGGGGGGGAATATAGATATATCCTCAAAAAATTGAAATAAATGGTTCATATTTGAGTGAATATTTCTATCCTAAAACCCATTCACATTGCGGCCTTTGAAAAATTCTGGATAAAACTAGATAGAAGCACATGGTTTAGGAAAATAGGTATAACTTTGGATGAAAAAGGACCAATTCAAACTGAATTTGGATGGTAAACTCTCAAAATCAATATATAAAACTTTTTAGAAGATTAGTTCTCTATATTTGAATTTATTCACGGTCAAATGGTAGAAATAACTTGAGGGGCAGTTTTAGAATAAAAACGGTTAACCACTAATTGACTATAAATTCACCCTCCCATTTTCCTTGAAAAATGTTAAAACTTCAACAGTTAGAAGGATATATTTGAAAAACCATATCCTTTAAAAATTCTAGGTAGGACCTTCCAAACTCAAGTTTCTACTTGAGATTCCATTCCTCTATGCTTTCTTTTCATATACTTCAAGTGTTTTCAATTGTAATTGTGTAAGTGTTATTGCAATTTAAATTGATGTTTAATGTGTGTCTCTTTATCATCATATCTTATTCTCATCAAAATTTCTTAGTTTAATATCTATGGTCTTAAAATATTTTAAATAAATCCAAAAAACCCATTTCCTCTTTCACTTTCTTATTCAATCAAAAGTGTGTGTTTACCTTCTGTCATTTGTGCATGTTCTATGAAACTTTATTTTATTCATCTCATTAATTTATTTTTTAATGTACCAAATCACTATAATCATCCAAACCATATTAATAATGTAACATACCCCAATCCATCACTCTATAAAGTGGTCAAACCAGGTTGGTCACTAGACCTCAAGCACGCCTCCACGTACACCAGAGGCTTCCAACTAGCACCAGGGGTGTAAAGAACATAGTGGGGTTTCTATACGCCCTGGTATAAAATTATAATAATAGTGAAAATAATATTAGTGTAACTAAAATAGTGGAACTATAAAAAAATAGTAGATAAACCAAATAGTGAAAGTAACTTCTCAAACTAACAATATGAAAAATAATGTAATGATGGGCTAAAATATAGTCAAGTTCTAAGTTAATCATAATAAAACCAAAAAAACTCAAAGAACACACCAAATACCCTAGTCTCAATATTCATGTTGGTCGTACCTTTAGGATACAACCCATTCAATGAGAAAAAATCAATAATAAGGTCTTTTCCCTTACCTTAACATGCGTCCTTTTAAACTTTTTGGGTACTAAATGACAGGATGAATAGGGTGTGAGTAAAACTCAGTAGGACGACACCATATTGTCTAAAAAAACTAGTATGATAGTAAGTGCATGAAATAAGGTGATAAACAAGGGTATTAATTAATCAATTAATATGATATGACTATTAAATTTCTTCATAACCATGCTAGAATATCTCTGAGCATGTAGCATCATCATACCAACTGTAACTACAATCCAAGGCCTAAACACATAATAATGAAAATCCCTTTATATAAAAATTTCAACACAACTGATTCAAGCCCTCTATGTAATCATTCTAGTAAGACTAGGTTAATGCCTATATATAACCATTTCAATACAACTAGTCTCAGCCCTCTATATAATATTTTTATCATAATTGGGTCAATCCCTCTATGTAATAATTTTAGTATAAACAGGTGAATCCATCTATAAAATCATTTCTGTGCAACAGGATCAGTCCCTATATATAAGAATTTTATCACAACCAGACCAAGACCTATATATAATCATTTCATCACAACTGGGTTAATCCCTCTATATAATTATTTTAGCATAAGATACAACATATGACATAATTGAAAGAATAACATCATATAACTGCACAAGACACAATGATCAATTATTCTAATTACCTTTCATCTTTCAATTACCTATCCATTCAACAAGTTGTGTCTTAATTCATTATAATTATATTGTAAAAAACAATATCATATCAAAGTATCTAAAATCATTTCAATAAATATGTAATCCATATTTAAAAGTGTTTATATGACAAGAAATATCCTAAGATCTCATGTCATTATAATTAATGTTTCAATCCAAAATCCATTTCATTATTATTCAAGAGTAGAATCAACCTATGGGTGGCCGCAAGCCATGTCTTAGCACTGTTGAATCCAAATAGATCCAAGGAATGGTCCAAAATCATTATTACAATCGCCCATTATTTCTTTAGTTAATGTGCACATTTTGTTGGTGTTATCACATAGTATTTCACACACATAAAAAAATATAAACAGACCATAGGGATTTATTCTGGACCACCTACCTTTATCTAGGGATAAAATAAATATGCTCAATAGAGAATTCCAATGAATAATGAAGGTGAAGGAGATCAAAAAGGAAAAACCTAGATCATTCAAGCATCAAGATTGAATCCTAATTCAATAGAGGTTAGGAAACCACACAACTATAATGAAGGATATCGTAAGAAAGTTTGAAACTAAGGAGAAGGAACTCATCGAAGATCAAATTCTAGATAGAGATGACCAGAAGTGAAATAATTTCCCAAAAATCATCTAGAGTCTCTCTAGGGTTTGAGAGAGGAGGCTGACCATTGAATGAAGAAATATTCAGGTGGGCAATGTGAATAAAAAATGCTGGTCTTGAGGAATTTAGTAATAAAAACCTTTCATGATGTGAATTCCACATATTCCAAAAAAATGTGTATCCTTGTGTTAAAAATAGACATATTGGACTTTTCATGGAGTGAAATGAATTAATGGATTATATAACATTCCTGTATTGAAAAACTTTCATGGATTATTCTAAGTGACATATTCACATCATGCATTACATACACTATGTGAATATGTCTTGTAGGAAGTATACACAATAGATTTATGAAAAAAATCATAAAAAATATTAAACTCTACCCAATCCAAAGGATAATCCCTGTGAGACCATATAAACATTTATATTCAGACTCCACTAATTCAAAAAAACTTACATAACTGAACATTAGTTCACTTTCCCTAAAAAATACCTATATCCCGAAAGTAAGATATTAGACACCAAGGTTTAAAGAAGAAAAAAATCAACTAAAAAATGTTTAACCAAAACTCAAATGGTGGTGTACCTAGAAAAGATAAGACCTCAAAACCTCTCAACTATATTAAATCTCATCCCTGATCTTCTCTATGCATCATTTTTTGCGTTATCAGTGAAAAATTCTGGAAATTGTCTTTATACATAGGTATACCCCTCCCATATCTCCTCATGAACACACTCATGTCTCCACTTCACTCTCACAAGATTCATAATATTTAACTAGAGATAATTCTCACTACGGCTCACAATCGGTATCAGATTATCCTCAAAGAAATCATCTACACTAAGCTCACTGTCAAAAACATCTATCACATGTGAAGGGTCAAGATGATATCTCCTAAGTTGAGATATGTGAAACATGTCATGTCTGGTACTGTAGTATTTTAGAAGGGATAATCGGTATGCCACTAGACCTCCCTTCCCCACTATCTCATATAGCCCGAAAAACTTGGGTGCTAACTTTTTCTATTTCCTTATATGACATTTTCCCAACTTAGGTGCCAAAAAAAGGAAAACATGATGATCAGTCTCAAAATCTATAGGTCATATTTTCTAGTCAGTGTAATATTTTGAGTTACTCTACACAGTCACCAACCCCTTCCTAATCAATTGAACTTTCTCAGTCATCTCCTACATGAGACTATGTCTAACAAGAACTGACTCACCTACCTCTATCCAACAAAGAGGTCAACATCATGAACATCCATGACAATTCCTAAAAAGGTTCCATTTGGATCAATTCTTGGAATCTAATATTATATAAAAACTCTATGAATGTTCTATGATACTCCCAAAAACTATTGAAATCTACCACATAGGCTCATAACATATCCTCCAAAATCTGAATCTTCAGTTAAAATTGGATTTTAGTCTAAGGATGATACATTGTACTCAGTGGAACCTACCATATCATATCCTTCTGAAGACCCTACTATAACTATGACATGAAATGATGATATTCATCAGAAATGATATTCCTCGGAACACCGTGAAGTCTAACTATCTCCCACATATAGAGACTACCTAGATCATCAATAGTGAAGGTATCTTTGATGGGAAATAAGTGGGATACATTTGTTAGTCAATCTAAAATTAGCCATGCTTATTCATTATTATAAGGTGTCTTGGCTAATACCTTTAGGAATTTTGTAGTGAAATAATCCCATTTTCATTCAATAATGGGTAGAGGATTCAATATCCTTGTAAGCCTCTAATTCTTGGCCTTCACCCGCTGATAGGTGAAGCATCTGGCCATGTAGCTCGCTATCACTTTCTTCATTCCTAAACACTAGTACTATATATAGAGATCATGATACATAATTTTCAGGCTTGGGTGTACCATCCATCTAGAATCTTGAAACTCACTCATTATCTCCTCATGCTAGTCCATAGAAACCCATACTCGTCCAAAAAAAAGAATATAATTTTCACTACAAATACACCATTTTAATGGTGGCTCCCCACCATATAATATTTCCATCAGAGCTAGGACATCCATATCAAATATTTAATCATTCTTGATACTGTATAAAATCATTAATAAAATATATTTTTATGTCAGATATCCTCATTCCTAAGACTCTTGAACATCTAGATTCATATATTTAAAGAGTACCATCATCCTCCACTCATCTCAATACTTTTAAAATACCTCTGTCTTCATATTTTAGCTTAAGGAAATGAAAAAAAATACTTTACCTAGTGTATAATCTAGCTCAAAGTTGAAATATTGTAGATACTCAACCCACCTCCTCTAGTGAAGGATCAATTCCTTCTAAGAAAATATTCACATGTGGCACTTTTGGTATGTGTACACCACAAAAATCTCCCCAAAAATATATTGTCTCCATCATCTCCCAGTTTTTATTACTATTTATAACCTCATATCATGAGTAGGGGAATTCATCTTATGTAGTCTCATCTTTCTAAATCCATAATCAACCACTCGATCCTCCTATATCACAACTTCTCCTAATACTACTCCAAATGTTTCATAGTACACAGTAAAGACCTTGCCCGAAAAAGAAAAAGTGAGAATCATTTTTGAGGTCATTCTTCTCTTTATCTCCTAAAAAACTCTTTATAAAAAATATAACCTAACAAACATCAACCCTTTCTTGGTAAACATAGACATAAGTTCTTGTAGATAGGATAATTCCTAGAAAAAATGTCTAAAATACCCTGCTAGATCAAGAAAACTCTGAATCTCAAATACATTTTTGGGCCGCTCCCAATATACTATATCTACAACATTCTCAAGGTATATTTTCACTCTTTCCACTAAGATTACATGAAAAAGTAATTTCACTTCATCAATCTAGAAATTTCATTTGGTTAACATAGTTTAAAGTTGAAACTCTATCAATGCACTCAAGATGATGTTAAGATACTAGGAATGATCATCTGTATAGGGGTATTACACTAATATATCATTGGAAAAAACTACCATGAACTGGTCTAGGAAAATATGGAATATCTAGTTCATCAAGGCCATGAATACTATCAGTGCACTTCTCAGACTAAATGGATTTACTGCAAACTCATTCAAGCCATATTTTCACCTAAAACTAATCCAATGTATGTGAGATGGTCTCAATATCAACTAATGATACCCTAATATCAATTCAATATTAGAGAAAATCCGAGCACATGTCAGCTAATTAAAGAGATCATAGATGTGTGGAAGGGGATATCGGTTCTTGATTGTCATCTGGTTTAATCTCTGATAGTCCACACACAACCACAAAGTTACGTAACCCTTCTTGGTGAAAATCATAGGAGAACCCCAAGGTAACGTACTAGGTCTTATGAAACCCTTGGCTTCCAGATCTTCCAACTAAAATTTCAATTCCTAAAGCTCTATTGGTTCCCTCCTGTAAAGAATTATAGAAAGTGGATCTTCTCTTGGCACCAACTCCATCATGAACTTAATCGCCCTCTAGGATGGTAAGCCATAAAACTCTTTAGGAAAACATCCTAAAAAATGGTATACCATTGAATAAAATATATCCTTTTGTATTCCACCATAATCTAGAGAAATTATTTTTATATGAGATGTGATACAATCCAATCTTCACTAAATTGGTTCTACAATACCAGTTTAAAGAACTCACTCACCCCGGTTAAAATAGTTTCCCCCTTTTGGAGATAGAAAGGTAACTCTCCTCTGATAACAGATGATGTTATCCTATTAAATAATTAACCAATCCATTCCCATAATCAAATCAAAACCTATCATTTTTAGTACAAATAATTTCCAATAGAAATGGTAACCACTAATTTCTAAAAAACATGCCTTTCAATGTTTTATATTCTCTGATCGCACTCCCAATAGTGTTTGGATGGTCAAGACACCATACAAGACTTATATAAACAAACTCTAACCATTTATAAAAAAATAATATATAAAGTAATGTGATTCCCTTATATCAAACAAAACATAATCAAGGGTAGATTATATAATAATTTTACTTCTGATGGTAGAAGGTATTGTATCCAAACTAGCTGGAGTAGACTACATAGTGTGCAACTGACTTGTCCTTCTACCCTAGGCTCAAATATGACTCCCCTGTGATGCTTCCTTTGGATAGTACTAACACTCATGCACTAGGGGACCACATCCCCTTCCTTGACCTGAACGTATAGGGTAAATCAATCTACCAATCTGTTGAGGGTAGCTGAGTCCTTCTTGGACTCTAATACATATCTTGATCCCCTACCACTTCTCTGCTACTTTATACCCCAATAAAACCTCTGTATGTGGCCCATCCTACCATAAATATGGAACTCCAAAGAAGGGTAAAGGCACTAAGAACTCTTGCAGATAAAATTTCCAAGCTAATAGAACTACAATAGAACACAGTCCTAAGATAGTTTCCAAAATCCATGCCCACTCTTCCAATTATTTCCTTTGTGATAACTATTACTGTGGAACATCTTTACACTAGAAGAAGAGCTCTCAGTTCACCCTACTAAAATAGACTAATCACTACTTGGGGCCTCTCTCATATTCCCTTTTGTGATGAGAGCCTTATTTATCATGTATGAAATGATAATCAAGAAAAAAAATATTCACTTGTGACCAGATCTCAAATAAAATCCCGTCCAAGAAACACAACACCCTAAAAATATCATCAACTACTAAATATGGTATAAAGTGATACAAGTTAGCAACATAGTCTATCATTGATATTCCCTTCCGTGTTGAATGTGTGAAATAGAAATCCTTATCATCCCTCAATGTTTTAAGATAGAAGTGGCTCAAAAAAATTCCTTAAAACCCTTCCAAGACAATTCCTCTAACTTCCCAAATTGTTTCATAATTTCCCACCAATGCCTGGCAGGTCCAGGAAGCATGTAAGCAGTAAGAATCACACTCTTATCTACTGGTGTCTTGAGGTTCTTGAAGATCATCTAGGATGCCTTGATCTAAAACTCGACTACCTAGGGGCCTCTCTCTCCAGTGAACATAGGATAATGCTCTAACTAAAACTCTCTCTTCATCTCAGGCAAGGAAGGTATAGTGTGAACTGTATCCCTTTCCATAGATCACATGACCCTCAGGAAGCTATCATGAATCTAAACATCTATCTGATACTTAGGAGATATAGGTAGATCTAGATCAGCTGCATTTGGATCATACTATTTATCTCTATCCTAATTCTTGGTTTGAAGATGATGCGGAGGAATTTTCTCTACATGACAAACGCACTCCATATAATACAAGATAAACATCTAGTTAAACCTCAATGGGTGATAACAACAGATAACCAGTGGTTCATAGTCTCTATAAACATAGATTAACAAGTTAATTGGTATGACATAGTAGTTTAGTTGTTCCATTTTTCATCAGATACAACATGGATATCATTTCATAGTTCATAAAGTAAAATAAATTACATGTAATAAATATGTAACTATCATGAAAAATGCGTGTAAATACATATCCTTAAGTTCCTATCATGATGTAGGCATACTCATCTCACACCATGTTGGTCCATGATTATAAATATCAAGAAAAAATAACATCACATAACAAGTGAATCACCCAGGGTAAAATAATATCAACCGTAATAAGTGAATGATATGAACAGCAATCCCATCCCTAGGTACTTGGATTTCCCCCATACATGGGTTAGATACTATCATTCATAAGATAATTACCAGGTCTCAACATGTTCCTAATCTTACTTCTACCTATCTCAAATAGTAAAGTAGTAGAAAATAAAAACCATATGCTCTGATACCACAATGTAACATCCCTCGATATGGCACTCTCTCGCGTGGATAAACCGGGTTGGTCACTAAATCTCAAGAACACCTCCCCATATGCCAGAGGCTTCCAACTGGTAGTGAGGGTATAAAGAACATAGCGGCGAGTCATAACGCCAGTTATATAATTATAATAATAGTAAAAATAATATCATAGTATCAAAAATGGAGTAAATAATATCAAAGTAAAAGAAATAGAGGAATAATAAAACAATAATAGATAAACCAAATAAGGAAAGTGATTGATCAAACAAAAAAATATGAAAATTATTGAAATGACAGGATGAAAAGTAGCTAAGTGTCAAGTTGATTGTAATACAAATTAATGAATAAAATAAGTCAAAGAAGACACCAAATACCCTTGTCTCAATCCCTATGTTGGTCCCGTCTCTCAGCTCTAATCCATCCGGTAAGCAATAATAAACAATAAGGTATTTCTCACTTGTTCAAACCTATATCCATGTGACATTCTCAGGTACCAAATGGCAGAAAAATAGTGTATGAGTAAAACTCAAAAGGCTGACACCACCATTTTCAAACAAAAACATTTTGATAGTAAGTGCATTCAATAAGGTGATAAATAGGGGTATTAATTAATCAATTAACACGATATAACAATTAAATTTCTTTGACACAAAGTCAGAATATCTCTGATCATATTGAATAACCATGAAAACTCTAACCATAACTTCATGGCATAAATGTGTAACAGAGAAAATCCATCTATATAATAATTTTAGCACAACCGGACCAAATACTCTATATAAGCATTTTAGCACAATCGGTCCAAGACCTCTATATAATCATTTCAATATTATCGGGCCAAAAAACTCTGTATAGTAATTTTAGCATAACCGAGTCAATCCATATATTTAAAAATTTCAGCACAACTAGGCCATTCCCTCTATATATGAATTTAAGTACAACCGAGACAAGCCCACTAAATAATAATTTCAGCACAACCGGGTCAATCCCTTTATAAAATAATTTTATAAAAAATAGGTTAATACCTATATATAATAATTTTAGCATAAGAAATAATATAGGTTATAATGGAATAACACAATATAACATCATAATCCACAATGGTCAATTCCATAAATTACAATTTATCTTTAATTACTATTTCATTTATCAAGTTATGTCATAAGTCGTTATCATATCTAGTGTACACAAAAATATCATATCAAATTATCTCCAGTCATTTCAATAAACAAGTAATCCATATTTCAAAGTGATCCTATCATAAAAAATAACCTAATATCTCAGGTCATGTTAATTCAAGTATCAAACCAAAAGCCAATTTGTTATTTTTCAAGGATTGGCTCACCCTACAGGTGGTTTCCAGCTAGGTATCATCACTATTAAATCCAAATTAATCCAATTAGTGGTCCAAAAACAAGATTATAATCACACATTATTATGTTTTTTAACATGCATGTCTTTTCAGTGTGATTTCAAAGTTTTTCAAACACTTTAAAAAATAGAAATAGACTATCGGGATTTATTCTTGACCACCTACCTTTATCCAGTGATTAAGAAAAAAACCTCAATAGGGAACACCAATGAAGAAAGAAGGTGAAAGAGATCAATAAGAAAAACCTAGATCACACAAGCATCAAGATAAAATATCAATTCAACAATGGTCAAGACATCACACTACTATAACGTAGGATAGCATAATAATGTAGAAAACCAAGGAGTAGGAACTCACTGAAGATCAAACACTTGACAAAGATGTTCGGAAGGGAAGGGATTGCCAAAAAGTCATATGGAGTAAAACTAGGTTTTGATATAGGAGGCTTCACATCAAATAAGGCATGAGTCAGACATGCAATGTGAATAAAAACCATTGATCTTAAGGAATTCATGTCGTGAAAACCTTTCACTAAGTGAATTACACATAAAAAAACATGTCGTCTCAGGTTAAAAATACACTTATCAACCTTTTCATGGTGTGAAATGAATTCATAGATTATATAAAATTAACATCCTAACACTATTTTATGGATTATTCTGAGTGAAGGATTCACTTCATGTATTACTTACATGACATGGATATGTCCTGTAGGTAGTATACACTAAAGATTCCTATATAAAATCCTATAAAACCTTTAAATCCACCTGAGCTTAAGGAGAATCCCATTGATTCCTTAGAAACATTTATATCCAGACTCCAATAATTCAAAAAAATACATCCTTATACTTTAGATCATTTTCTCCCACAAAATATCTTCATCCCTAAGGAAAAGGCTCAACCACCTAGGTTTAATGAAGAAAAGAACTGAAACACTGTTTGATTCTATCATATTCTTGAACTGAAACACTGTTTGGTTCTTCCGATAGAAACTTTCTCTATCTAAAAACATTATTCAACCTAAAACTGATCTTTTTTTTGAAACTCACCTTTGACAAAAATTATATAGAATATCATCTTTTTTTTCTCCATAAATAGTTTTAAGTACAATTTAATTTTCACCACATTATATAGGTTCTCTTGTAATAGAAAAAATGGGAAAACCATTTCATTTTCCCACTTGAACCAATTCAATGATCTCTTCTTAATTATTCTAGAGTCTTCTCAAATATTATTTAAACTTAATGAATTATATAGAAATTACAACCTTTCTTAAACATAGATAAATCAAAAACCAATTGAAAGAATTAACCAATTGAAAAAACTCATTCAAAATTTCTATATTTTTAGAACATTACTAAGTTATATAAATATCTCAAAAAAATATGTCCGAAAAATGTTTTTCGGAAAATTTTTTCTAATGAAAAAACTTTTCTAATTCGTTTTTCATCATCTGATTGAATCTATATAATCTTATATCCTCAACTAAAATCTTTATATGTAACATTCTCAGAAATTTTCATATAATGGACATTATTATAAATGAACATATGATTTACATTATATATATGGATATCCATATGATGTAAATTCATCATATGGAGATCCATATGGTAAACTTCCTTCAAAGGCACAGTTAATAAATTCACAAACTTGAACTTCAGATTTCAACAAAATTTTTTGTGAATATAAAATTCATACATTATATCTATCTAGAAACTTCAAATTCCTATATATATTTATCTTGACCCTATTAAAAATTAACTACATTTACCTTTGTTCATTTCTATTGACTAACTAAATATGGTTTACTATATTTTTGCAACTTATAAAGACTTACAATACATGCAACTATCTATGTATGGTGCCCTGATCTATCTATTAGCTACTTTACCATTATTTTTTCTTCATGTAGATCAATATTTTCTCACAATTTTATTTTTATCCCTCTTGTGATTTTAAAAATTAAAAATCATTTTATTTTTGGACTTCTCCCACAACAAATTATTATCATTTTTGTGCTTCTTTCTCTTTTATCAAAAAACGCACAAAAAAACTCAGTAAAAAACAACTTCTTGCAACTCTCTATCTAGTGGATAAAATATGGTGATATGTGTCTAGTTTTCTATATCATCTAACAAAATTTTCCATTTACCCCTGGACATCATACCATTGTATGTCTATTCATTTTAGTCTATCCAAAAAAGTGTGTCTGGTGATCTATATTTGGTGCACCTGGTGATTTATGGAAGAACATCTCTTTTACAAACTAAGTAACCTGTAATGCCTTATTTTATTACAAAAACTTCATCTAATGGTTTTTTTTGTATATTTTTTTAGTGTAAAAATTATTTACTTTAGTGAATTTTTTTAACTTTATGCAACATTTATGTTTGATGAAAAATCTTCAAACTTTTCTCAAATATTTTTCTATAACCTTGGATTTGGTTCATTCAATGACAATGTAAAATTTTCATCAAAATTTCATTCCCAGTATTTCTTAAAAAAACTCTATTTTATAACTTTAATTTTGTATGTTTAGAAGGTTTATTGAGAATTTTTTTTCAAAACTCAACTACACTACTCTTCTATTCTACGAAATTCATCTTTTATCATTCCTTCTTCATGATGTTGAACACTTTTGTCAAACAATAAAGCATCATCTGACTTAGTTAAAAAGTTATTTAATACGGTTAAGTAAACCTTACAACTTTATGAATTTATGAATTTATAGATTATTCATAAAAAAAATTAAAAAAAATCTTACAGCGTACTTTCACCTGTTAACAAAAACACTCAACAAAATAAAGTTGTCAAAAAATACAAAAAATTGTTAGAAAAAAATCAAAAAGGATCTTCAAAAATAAATAAATAAACCATATTTTACCAAGTTCAAGATATTTGTTTTAGATCATAAATATATTTTACTGTATCAAAACATGATTAAATTTAGATTCATTCTAAAAATCTAGAGGCTGATTTGCATAAACATTTTCCAAAATATATCCATTCAAAAAATTTCTTTTGATATAAATTTTAAAAAAATTAATTCCAAAATAATATGTATGTAAAAAAATAATTCTTATATATTCTAATCAAGAAATTTGTGTAAATGATTCTTTAAAATAAATTCATTCTTCCAAGTTGTAACCTTGAGCCACTAACTAGGCTTTATTTGTAATTATTTGAGCAGGCTCATCTAACTTATTTCTAAAGATCAATTTGGTTACAATAATATTTTGATCCTAAGGGGATTCAACTAAAGAATATAATTTATTCCTATTAAATTTATTTAATTATTCATTTGTTTCTATAATTTAGTTTAAATCAGACAAATATTCATCAATATTTTGAGGAATAAAATCAGAAATAAAAGCTTTATAAGAAAAAATATTTCTTATGGAATTTATGGTATTAACACCAGAAGTTATATAAAAAATTGTTTTTTTAACTTTATGATCATTGTATAATTTTAGATTTTGTACCTGATAAGTAATCTCCCCCTCAGTAGATTCATCCAACTCTAAATTTTCACGTACATCGAATATGAAATCTCTAAACTCTTCTTTAAACTTGTTAAAATCATATTTTATTTACTTTAAATGATTTTCATTAAATTTAACTTGGAATTATTATTAAACTAAAAATTTTATTTTTTTATAAACTCTATATTCCTTACATGAATTAGAATATCCCAGGAAAATACCTTCATCTGATTTTGAAGTAAATTTCTATAGTGAATATTTGGTATAAATAAGGGACACTTTATAACCAAATACTCTAAAATATCCAATACTAGGATTATTTCCTTTATATATTCCATAAGGTGTCTTCTTTAAAAATGGCCTAATAAGAATTCGATTAGAAAAATGATAAGCTGAGTTAACAGATTCTGCCAAGAAATATTTTGGTAAAGAGTACTCATTTAACATTGTCCTAGTCATTTCTTATAAAGTCCTATTTTTCCTTTTTACCACACCATTTTATTATGAAGTCCTAGGGGCTGAAAAATTATTACTATACCTATTATCTTCATATAATTTATAATATTTTATATTTAAAAACTCACCTCCTCTATCACTTCTAATTGATAAAATTAGATAACCTTTTTTAAACTAATTTTCAATATGAAATAAATTTAGACAGACTCAGACTTATGTGGAAGAAAATAATTCTCAGAAAATCAAATATAGTCATCAATAATAACAAACACATACATTTTACCTATAAGACTAGTAGTTTTCATTGGGTTAAATAAATCCAAATATAAAAGTGGATGTGGACTAGAAGTTTGTACCTCATCGACAGACTTGAATGAATCTTTACGATCCTTACCTTTTAAGTATGAATCACTTAAAAATGTGTTGTACAGTTTCAAATTAGGAAAATCCAACACCTTTTGAATTTGGAAGGTTTTTTTAACAACCTAAAATTTTTATGTCATGATCTTATATTCCACAAAACATTGTTAGATTGCACAACATTTAATTATTCTATATTTTTTTCAGAAAACTCATAAAAATTATTTTAATAAATATAATATTTTCTTTTTGAATAAAACAAGATAGAAAATTATTTAAAAAAAAATACATTTTTTCAAATTTCACATTCATATTATCATTACAAAGCTAAAATATACTTATTAAATTATGATTTAATCCTTTAAGAAACAAAACCTTTGAAATGGAATCTGAATTAGAAATTCTAATTTCTATAAAACCTTTTACTTTCCCTTTATATTATCACCAAAAGTAAAACTACCACCATAAAATTTATTAATGAATATAAATTTAAAAATATCACTTGTAATATGTCATGAACATCCACTATTCAAGTACCATACATCCTTTTTATGCTCCCAAGATCTATTTTCTACATAAATAGATTTAAGAAGTCTTAGGTACCCATACAAATTTTGGTAAAATTTGGATATAAAAAGAATTATTGGGAACCCAAATAGATTTAAATAAATTGTTTATTCTTAATCTAAAATTAAGTAAATTTGAGATAAAATTTTTTGTGTGACTGAGAGACTCTGTAAATATTAAAGAACATCAATTTTTACAATGGTCTTTCATGTGATATCTAAATCACATAACACTTGAAACATTTATACTTGAACCTTTAACAAAGAAATTCATATACATTTTAGATAATTTATCTTTATAACCAAGACCGTCCTTTAATTTATTTAATATTATCCTTGTTACCATATTATCATATCTTCTCTTCTATGAAAAAATCTAGAATGGTCTATTTTTAACCTTCCAAATTATTTTCTAAGCCTATCATTTTCTTCTAAAATAGAATCAAACTTAATTATTTGACATTTTTTATATGTATACCGAAAATATTTATGTTTTATATTTTCATGTTGAACACTTTCTAGAACTACATATAATTTATCATTTAATATTTAGGTAATAGTTTTTAATTTTTCATTTTTATTAAAAAAATCCTTATATTTTCTCTTCATATTTTTGAATAATCTGGTAATATTTGTAGATTTATGATTGATTATATAAATCAATTCATATAAATAATCTTTATAAAAATTATATTTAGAATATAAATAATATTCACTTACATTATTTGTAGAATCTATCAAATGGATATTTTTTATCCCATTTTCAGTATCAAATTCATTACTAAAATTTAATTTAGATGTGTACCTCCAAGTAACTACAATTTTTTCTTTCCTTTCTATATTATTATATCATTGTTTATTAATTATTGAGTCTTGGGTAGTTAGGCTTGGGGTTACCTCTTTATCTTCACTCATAACAGATAACTTCATCAACTTTATTACCATTTTTGTTGCCATTATTTCTAGGATAATTCTTTTTTTTCTTTATTATGTAGCCTTTATTTATTATTCCTTGGGAAATTTTTACAACTTGGTCTCCTTCAATGATTTTTAATTCAAAATAAGAATAGTGAGTGGTAACATACACTTTTTATTTAAAAGTAATACCTTTCCTTTTTGAATTCTCTTCTTGATCAATATTTTTCAATTCTAATTCGTATTACAGTAAAGATATAATAATTTCATCTAAAGTATATTATTTTAAATTATTAATTTTATCAATTGATACCTTTATAGAATTACATTTATTTAGTAAATATTTTAAAACCCTTTCAACCAGAATATAATTATCTAAGATTTCTCCCAAATCACTGATTCTATTTTCAATATGTATAAATCTATGAAACATTTTATTAACTCTTTATTATTCTCCCATTTTGAATTCTTGATACTCATATATTAATAGGAACAGTTTAGTTATTATAATATTATTAGAACCTAGATGAGTAACTTATATAATTTTTTAAATTTAATTTTATGTTTTTCATACAGAAATATGACTATAAGCACTCCTATTAATTGTACAATACAGAATATTCATCACCTTTTAATTTAGAGAATACTTTACCACATCATTGAAAACTAATTCTTCAGAAAGCTTGTACGACCTCACCATGATTTTACAACATTCAATGCTTAGGTGTTTAAGAAAAGACTCCATGTGTAACTACCAGTATCCATAATCAGTTCTATCAAATAGTGGTAGTCTTTGAGGTTTCCATCCATCATTTTCATTCATTCCTACCATCTCAAAATAGATATTTTACCCTTGATTGTTTAATTCATGATTTTATTATCAAAAATAATAGAAAAATATGACAAATCTAAATAACCACCTTTGATACTAATATTTGTGTCTTAATGTGAATGTTTGAATGGTAAAGAAGAGGGTGAATTGACCATTCAAAATAATTTTAACCACTTATCAGAGTTAAATTAAATTAGAAAAAAAAGAGAGAAATAAACCCAATGGTATTTATAGTATTTTTTATCAAAAGGATCCAACTCTACTCTTCACCCCTCTCATGAAATAAGAGATATGACACCCACTATAATATACTCTTTGAATTTTAAAGGGATATCACAACCCTTTTACTACTTCCTTTTTAACCCATGGAGTCACAACCTAAAATGATATCCCTTTTAACACCTTGGGGATTGACCCAATCACCCTACCTTTTTCACACATGGAGGCACAACCTAGAATCTGACTTTTTAAGTGGTGGTATAAAACAAACAAAACTTTTAACTAGTTTAAGGCACAATTTAATCCTTATTTCAGTTATAGTGGAACATGATTCTTATATTCTTGTTGGGAGTCACAACAAACTATCCTTTATTTTAATGGGTATAATATCCTAGTAAAATTATAAACATAGACAATAATATAAATAATTAAAACCACATATTTATATAGAAAATTCATTAACTTATGGTTGAGGAATCAATTTTATCTCTAGTAAAAATGGATCAAATGATCATACTTTGGTTGAGAGTAGTGGTTGACCGCCAAAGTATGCACCACTTGTATAGTTTAAGAATATATGAAACCTCATGTGTGTTGATCTGGATCTATTGAACTCTTTATATAGAGTTTTTCTATTTACAACATATGTAAATCATAAAGCCTATTACATCTCATCCTTCCCGAAGTAACATATGATTTTTTTATTGAATGTGCATGAAAAAATATACCCACATCACCAGCACAAAATACATTTAAATTAATGCTTGTTTAATGTTAGTTAATTATAAAATATGTTATAAATAATTTTTCACATCAGTTATAAAATAATAAATACGAAGAAAGTGAGGTGTATCTTTTCAACATCCGTTATTTAATAACCAACATTGAAAATTGGGTTTTCACATTGGTTATTAAATAAATGACATTAAAAACTATGTTTTCACATTAGTTATTAAATAACTGATGTGATAAGCCTTTAAATAATTTATGAAATGTTAGGAAAGATCATTTTTCCTTCATTATCACAACAATATTTGGTTTCATCTCACATGGTTAACCCTAAACCTTAATTCTTCAATATGGTTGTCTAAAATCTCTTTTAGATGGCCTAAATTGCTATCATCCACCCTCAATTTTTATCAGTCACCAATTTTACGCTCTCTATGCTATCTTTATTTTCTTTTTTTCATCATCCCCAACCCTCTTAAGTGTCTTCATTATATTGGTTATGGATTATTATGCCTTCTTATTATAGTTTTTTTATCATCACTAAAATGTTGAAAGATAAAAAAAATGGTTAATCAGTTTATTCCTTAAGTTGACACATACAAAACCTATAGTCTTCATCGTCGTCACCTTCTCATTTATCTAACTCCTTTTTTATATCTTATCACTAATATCTATTTGCGGTTTGTATTTATTATTCCAATTGTACATGCATCCAAGTTATGATTAATTTGATGAATGTAATTTTGGGCTTGTTGTTTGTTTGAATCATCTCTCTTTCCAATTCTATTTGACATATATTTTCAATTTGTATTTATAGTTACAATTATTCATGTATATATAAGGTATTTTTAAATTTATGAATGAATAATTTGATATTAATTTTTAATTAAATTATTATTTTATGAATTGGTGTTATAAATAATGTTAATTTACTAATTAATGGGTTTCTAAGGTATGTTTTTTATGCATTGTGAATGGATGTTTTGAAGGTGTATTGGATTGTAGAGTTTAATTATATATTATTGATAATATATATTTAGATAATCATGTTGATTTCATAATTTTATTGCGATCAAAAAAACATTATAACTTCTAATTAATCATGTCACTAATGAAAGACAGATTATATAATAGTATTTATAAGAGGGAGGTAATTTATTTTAGTACATTATTTATGAAACCCCATTAAACTAAATAGGTCTTAACTCAGGTTGAACATTTTATTCATTTTAATATGTTATTTTTTTATATTTAAAATGTCATGAATACCTATGGATTTATAAATTAAATCATTTTAATTATTTTCTTTATGTTATATGAAATATTTCTAAATATTTGAATAATTCAAATAATATCAAATTATAATGATTGGATTATAATTTAAATTTTATTTTTATGAAATCTATTTTGGGTGATCCTAATGAGTATGATTTTATAGTCACTGTTACATGTCTATTTTTGTATAAGTCTAGGAATGTATTAATATTCTTAATTTTGTTTTGTAATCTCATTTTTTATCACTTTCTAATATTTGGCCCTTTATATTATGATAATGAAGTTCCCTTTAGATTAATTGTATTTTTTTCAATAATTTTATTGATTTAGTTGTGAGAATATGTCAATATGTGTTGAGGTGTGGGATGATGATTGGAGTATTGATATGAAAACAACATCAACTTAATTGTGATGATTACAGAACTCTTCCTAAATTTCTAAACACGTGAAAGAGGTGTTTGGATATTTCATATATTTTTCAACATATTGAAATGAAGAATTGATTTAATTCCATGAAAAAATAATTTATTCTTTCATGATAATAATACAAATATTTTTGGAGAAATTATGAAGACCATGAAAGAATAATATTTTTCATGATGTTTTGTTGGGAATTTTTGTTTCATGGCATTTAAGTGGCTTGAAATTTTATATTGAGAATTTTTCTAACTATTTTACAGAAGTTTAAAAAATTATAGCTATAGAATACCAAGGACCCACCTCAAAACACACATGTAGGACCTAAGGGTCAACCATGTGAGAGGAATGTAAACTCATCCATCCATGGTGAAAAGTGAGGATGGATAGAACCCAAAGGTGGTGAAGGGGTTAAAGTGATTTCATGTGTGAAAGTATCGTAGGCACATAACACAGACAGAAATGTGCATGTATGAAATTCAAAGAGTAATAAGGTGTTTTCCCCATGTGGTGTGTGAAGGTGTATCTAGGTTCAACCCTGATGCTATATTGAGCATTCGGTGAAACAATTTGTGTTATTAAACGACACTTGACAGAAGGTAAAATCGATGTGAAATACCACAACATAAAGACATTATATATCTACTTTAAATGATATATAAATAATTTCATTCATATAATATTTTGTTTCAAGGTCATTTGATTAATTACCATATCATCTTCTACCTTTTATATATGACAAAGGGTTGATGTTCATCAGGTTCTTCATGGGTGAATCTCCATTAATCAAACCAAGATCATGATATGTATGGATACAATCGAATGAGTTGAGACCATATATTCAAAGGGGTTATAAGCGCATTCATTTTACATGAATAAAGATTCACTTTTGTGAAGATGGTGAATTTTTAAATTCCTGTAGTCAAAAGAGTTTGTGTGTGTTGAAGAATATAGGTGATTCATGTATGGTGTTGAGGTATTGGATTTAGTCAGTGTCATTCATCTATAAATACCCCAACCATCTACATTTCTAAGTATGATCTAAACATAAATCTGAGAGAAGCATCATAATGAAACAGAGACTTAAATAAGATTTTCATTTGTATAAGGATTCCAGGCATCATCATATTATGCCTTTTCCTTCTCAACTGTATAAAGATAAGATTATTTTTTAAAACTTATTCTTATGTAAAACACATTCACTAAGCTTCACAAAGAAACTATGAGTATTTCTTGTTCTCATGATCTTATGATGAATTGAGTTTAGTGGAGAATAAGTATCATCACATGATTTACTTTTTTGAAGGAATATAATAATTTTATATTTAATGAATATGAAATTATATATGCATTCATGAAGGAAATATAGGGTTTTTAGAAGATTCAATATAAGAGTATAGTGAATATGTTCATGAAAGGAAGTGTGTATCTGACATAACATAAAATGAAGTACAAGATAGTTGTGTATACTTTAGTTGTACACATAACTGTGAAGAAGTGTTATACATGAAATACTTATTATTTCATGGATATTTTATGAGAATACTATTTATTGTATTATACATGCATGAAGTATGAGAAAAGAATGTGAAATATATTTTTCATGAATAATGTGCAGTGAAGTTGGAGACTGAATTCAGGTAGTGTTATAGAAGGCATGCATGCCCAATTAGTCGTTGTATTGATAAGGTCCTGATCATTTTAAGATCATAGGAAAATGAGAAAGATAAAGCAAATGATTATTAGTTTTAAAAGTTCATAAAGTTTTACACAAATAGATCATGTGTTTCAATTTGTTTGTGGAGTAATATTTTATCTCGGGGAAGTGCAGAAGCTACCAGAAGCCGTTAGAAATAATTTTTATCAGTGGATCATATTTGAAGATTAGTGGAAGTGTTTAGTAGGACTCTGGAGTGTGAGAATAAAATATGGTACTATGTTTTGATTTCTTGTATCGGTTGGATATGGTGATCTCAAGAGGGACTCTAGAGTGGGAACATTGTGGAACTTAATATTGATGGGAATTGGACTTTCACTGGATATAACCCCCAACATATTGTGAAAAATATATAATCAAGGGGAATAACAAGCTATAGAAAGGAGTAGATATTTTGGAAAACCTTATAAAATCATTGTTTGTTGTCCTCTCATTATTACTATTTCTTAAAGTGGAGGATGATAATTAAAGATGGGTGATTGTGACTTTAATCAGTTATAAAGGTTGAATTAAAAGAAAAATAGTTTATAAAATGGTGTTCCTCTTATTCAACCCCCCCTAATGGTACCTAACCAATCCTTGGGTACTTCAATTGGTATCAAAGTATACATCCCTCATAAGATATGATTTTTTTTTAAGAAATGGGGAATTTGAATTCAGTGAACAATCGATTAATACATACTTTGATGGGAATAAATACCATATATTATGGAATATGATACTTCTTTACCTTTTATCTCTTGTCTTTGAAGTGAGAGATATAGAAATAGAGGGCTTCCCATATATTGGTGAGGATACTTTTATGATATAGGATAAAAACAGAAATCTTTAAGTTGATGGTAAATCTCAAAATGATATCTTGATGGATTTATCATTAAATTTATACACTAAATCGATGGGTCACTAAACTGAAAAGAAGATCTGAGATTAAGTGAGTATAATTTATGAAGTAAATATTAATGTCAGGGAATTGAAGTTGAAAATATAAAGAATCAATTTTGAGGATATTAACTTTGAAGATGGTGAAAGCATTTATGACTATTTCATTACAGTATATGAGAAAGTAAGTAATATCCATGGATTTGGTAACAAGATTTAATATTCAATAATCGTGAAGAATCTTTTGATAAATTTTCCTCAGATATTTGATCCCAATGTATCATACTTAGAATAAGGGGAAGAAATTTCATTTTATTAGTTACACAAGATACTCAAATATTATAAAATGATAAAGGATTTGGCTTCAAAAAAGAAGATAAAAGATGATATAACCTTTGAGGATATAAGAAAAGGTAAGTTCAAAGAGGTGGAAGTTGAGGAATCAAGTGATTTTGATAATAGTGAAGTTGATGAAGAGGTAGGTGAAATTATTTTACTTATTTAAAGAGGGTTTATAAAATGAAAATAGAACTAGAAAAGGAAGAAAATACTAAAGTTCTATAATAGTAATAACATTGGTTACTTTTCTATAAATTTCCTGAAGAATATTTATGAATCATAGTGTGATTTGGAAAATTAGAAACCTCAAGAATAGAAGAATTTTAAGAAGAATAAGAAGTATTTATTCATTAGAAATAGGAATTTGATGAGAAAATATTCACCAGACAATTCATCATCTAGAAGTTCTTAATTATATAAAGTTAATTTCTTTTCTTGTATTGAAAAAGGCTAGTATTCTTTAAGTTTTGATGCTGATGGTTAAGTTAGAATAGATATGGAATGGAGGATGAAAGAAGAGTTGGAAGCTACTCCTGAGAAAAACGCACAACTCAACAAAGTGAAGATTAAGATAGAGAAAGAAAATAAAAAATTATATACATGAAAATGGGAGAATGATAGAAAAGAAATATCTTTTTTATGAGATTAAGAATATTAAAGGTGGATGATCTTGAAAATATGGTGAATGATCTAGAAGATAAATTGACTCACAAGGAGAAAGTGGTGTTTGAGACACAATCAATGAATTTAATAGTATAACGTGTATCGAACAATAACAGAGAAGACTTCAACAAGTCTGTTGAGGAAAATTTTCAGTCCAATCAAGATGGAGAGATAAAGGGTTTTTATATACAAGGTATATCTACTTCTAAAAAATTTCAAAATATATATGATATCACTGAAAGTGTAGGTGAATCTATGTAGACCAATAAGTCAAGATAGAGAAATTTTACCATATTAAATGATAAAAAGAAGATATAAGGAAGAACTTTTCCCCCTCAAAAAAGTAATATTAGCTTCCAAAAAGACAAAATCCTGAATTTTATAGATAGGTTTACCAAAAAAATAGAATATCATAGTTTGTAGGATTTTACTCATGTTGTGAAAAATAAGGGAATAAATCCTAATATTGTGGGTATAATAGGTCATTTCTTGGAAACAATCACAAACCAAGGGGGATATGGTGAACAAATGATAACATATTATCAAATAAATAAAGAAATGAATAAAAATCTATCCAAGGTGTAAAAAAAATAAGTATGAATTCTTAGAAGAAGTGTGTGGAAGATGCGGATTATAGGTACATAGAGTTGATGTAGGCATAAAGAAATTACCCTCATAGATTGCCTATGATATTAGAGGGAATAAAAATCATGAAGAAAAAATAGCAAAAGTCATGTACATCGGAAAAGTGGTGTGATAACCCAAAAATACTGAATATATTGAGAATGAATGTTTTATTGTTTATACAAATTAGCTAAAAATGGAAAAAAAAATGGTGAAATATAAAATAGATGTTATAGATAATGGTAAGTAGGTTATTTCAGAAGAATATGTTGAATATCATAAGAAGTCGAATACTGGTGATGATATAGAGAATCAAAAGAATCAGTGTGAACAAGTTGGATATGACATCAGGAATTTTATGAAATTAGGATAAAATAAAGTTTCTTTATAAAAAAAGATTCAAGGGAAGAATTTGAGTATGAAATCTATGAATAACTTGAATTATAAGGTAAACTATACAAAATCTGAGATCAAAAGGAAGAAGGAAAAGAAAATTTTGAGAGGAAACTCTCAAATTAAGTGCTATTTTTTAGGAATAAATTGGTCCCTACTTATTCCATTATATATATATATATATGATTTTGTATTGACATGTATGGAATTAAATAAGATGGATACATCCATTTAAGGGTAGCATAGATTATTTTAAGTTTTAAAATATTAAAAATTTAGTGAATATGAATTTCCTTGGCATCTTTGTGTATAAACTCTAAAATCCAAAATCATTTTTTATTCTTTTTTTTAATTTTTTTTATCAAAATAGAATTGATGTTGAGAAAAAAAGGTGGATTTATATGTTTTTATACTTTAAATTTCTGATGTATTTGTTTAAATGAGTATTGGATATATATTATTAATGATTTGATTGTCTGAGCAGCTCTAATGTATGAAGTGAAAATTTTATAAGATTGGTATCAGATGAATGTTTATTTATGGATATAATTTACCACCTTGGTTATACACTATTTTATTATACATTGGGGTTTTCCACATATTCTTATATTTATCTAGATAAATTCTCTTTTAAAAATAAAATATGAGGTATCATTCAAAAGGAAAATAAAGATGGTTAATGACAAGAAGATGAGAAGTGGTTTCTTCTATACATTATTTGTATTCAATTTTAATAATTAGAAGAAATAAAATCATAAATATTGATATATAAAGTATAGGTTCGGTATTGATGAAAAATACAAATGGGGATATTAAAATTCCCTATAAGTGAATTTTATTTATTGTTAATAAGGTTGACTGATTTGGTTGTGAGAATATATCAATATGTATTGAGGTTTGTGATTTTTCTTAGAGAATTATTATGAAAAATAAATCAACTTAATTATGAAAATTTCAAAGTTCTACACATTTTAAAGAGGTGTTTAGATATAGCATATTGTTTCTACACTATTGAAGCGGAAAATTGATTGAATGTTATGAAAAAATAATTTCTTTTTGAATGAGAAGAATTAAAATATTTTTGAATAATTATGAAGACCATGAAAAATAATATTTTTCCTGATGTTTTATTGATAATATTTATTTGAATACATTTGAGTGGATTATAATTTGATGTTAAGTATTTTTTTAACTCTTTTTTGGAAGTTTAATAAAAAAAATTGTTCATTAATAACCAACCAATGACCTACCTCAAACCACATGTGTGGGACATATGTGTTTACCACATAGGAGGTGGTTCAGATAATTTATCCATGGAAGTCAGTGGAGATTTATAGCACCAAAAGATAGGGAAGGGATGAAGGCGCTTGAATGTGGTTAAGCATGGTGGTCACATAGTGCCTGCAGGAATGTGCACCATTGGTGCGCATGGGGAAAGCAGGTGTGCTTAACCCATGAGGTGCATGAAGTTGTATCTGGGAAACAATCATGTTACCAGCTCAAGTGTTCAGTGGAATAGGTTATGTTATTAAGTGATACTCAGGAGGAGGAAAAACTGATGTGGGATCCCATAGTTCATAGAAATTTTATCTCTACTTTAAATGATATTTAAATAACACAAGTCATCTGATCTTCTATATTTGGTCCATTTGATTGAGTCCATCGTCATCTTCAACCTCCAATATATGTTGAAGGGTTACTATTCATCGGGTTCTTCATATCGAATCTCTGGTGGTCAAACCAATCTCATTATAGATATATATATATATATATATGATCAAATGAGTTGAGACTATGTATTCAAAGGCAGTAGAACCATATGCATGCAATGCGAATAAATCTTCTCTTTTATGAATATAGTGATTTTCTGAAGTCATGTATGTGTAAGAGTCCATGAACATTAATGAAGAGAGTTGGTGAATACGGGGTACTGATGTGTTGGAGTTATTCATTGTAATTTATCTAAAAATACTCTAACCCTTTCAATATATAAGTTTGAGTCAAATATAAATCCAAGAGTAGTTTGAGCTAAAATAGAGGCTTGAATAAGCTTTGTATTCATGTCATAATTTTGTGTGTCGTTATTTTTTGTCTTGGCCTTCTCAACAACATAAAGATAATAAATGTTCCATGAAATTATTTTTGTGTAAAATAATTTCACAAAGATTCATAAAGAAACTTTGAGTATTTTGTGAGCTTATGTGCTTTGTGATGAATTGAGTTTCGTAGAGAAGTAGTATCATCGTGTGGTATACTTTTGTGAAGGAAGCTGTGAATTTTCTACGTGAAGAACATGTAATGATATATTCACGAATGAGAAAAATATATGTTTTTTTGAATCTATAATATAATAGTATTATAACACCTTGATATTTAAAAAACACTCTTCTTGATAGCGTATAAATTATGGAACATCAAGCTTAAATGAATATCAAAATATTATTATTTAAATATGATCATCATAACTTAATTGTTGAATAGGTGGGTATAAATATTATTAACCAAATTATAAAATATAAATAAATTTATTAATCAATAAAATTTATTTATTAATTCTTATGAAATAAACACTCAAATTTTAGCAAATCCATTTTATATGTTTTTTTCAAAAATGATTTTTATTGTTTTTTATGAGAAAATAGTATAATTGATTTTTTAAAATTTTAGAAAATTTATTTTATAAAATGAAATTTATTTTCAAAATTATTATATCAAAATTATCTTTGGGTGTAATTTCTGGATTTTTCTAAAAATATTTATTTTCCAGTGAATAGTGAAAAATACTAATTTTTATTGAAAACTGTATTTTTATTTCAACCATTGAAAAGTTCCATTTTATTTTAAAATGTTTAAAAAGTAAAATTAGTTGTATTATATTATTAATAATCCAATAAATTACATTACAATCAATTTAATGGATGAATTTTGAATAAAAATATTTTTATATTTAAAGAGGGCATTTTTCTGAAAAAATATTTTTCGTTGCGTTTTGCTGATTTAATTTTAAATTAAATTATACCAATTATGTGTTTTGAATTTTTTAAAATTTAATCCATATTTGGATTAATTATTTAAAAAATTATTAAATATTTTCCTCTTATTTTTGGGAAATATGAATAGTAGCCTTAGTAATTTTTGTTACAACGGTAAAGGGTAAATCTGGTAATTTATATTAAAAATGGAATGATGAGAGCCATTAAATGAGACAAAAATATTCTTAAATATTATTATATGATTATATATCTACCATAATGATACATTGGTCTCATTTATGACCTTTTGAGGCCACTTGGATAAGATTATGACCTTTATAATATTTTATTTAATTAAAAGTCAAATACGTCACACTCTTGTTTTTAATAAGTGTAATATTTTTAATATGGTGTTATCCAAAGGATATTTTTTAATATAAATATTATTTTTAAAGATAAAATATTTATATACATCTTGGTAATTAATTTTTAATTTTTAGTGAAGAAATAATTACCATAACTTCTTACACAACGCTCATGTAGTAATTATTCAATTAATAGAAAAATAAAATAAATAATATTTAAAATATTAAAATCAATATAATTTGAATTAATTAATGTGGTACACAAATTTTATAGATTAATATTACATATTATGGATGTATTAAATATTATTTTTTAATTTATCTTTTTCATTGGTATTACTAAATTCAAATTAAGAAATAGTGTTAAAATTGAAAATAGTGATATTTTATGAATATAATATTTTATTAAATTATTTAAAAATAATAAAATATTAAATAAGTAAAATTGAGATAATATATGGTCTACTATGTCTTCCCTTGTGCATTTATTGGTCATTTGGAAGCATTTTTCTCTAGAATAGTCTTATTATAGGCTAATATTTTTGATAAATTCCAAAAGTGCCCCTCACTTCAATTATAAAAGGGAACCTCATCTCTCACTTATTTACACTACTTGTATCATTATAGATCTACCATCCCATGAAAAATAATCTTCTCAACATCCTTATCCTTGTTTTATATGTTCTGGTCCTTCCAAAACACCAATCCTAGATCCCTTAGGAAGAGATCTAAAGTTTGCTGAAGAAGTGGTAATCATCTTTACCAAGTCCTTCAAGTTTATTTCATATTCCACTTCCTCTTAATGTGTTATTTACATACTAAAATAATAACTATAGTGTCATATATATACTTATATTTTATTAATCTTATGATACAACCATATTCCTCCTTTTATTCATCCTATGATAAATGAAAGCACCATGTGTGCATACGTACAACATACCATCTCCATGCAGTGGTGTAATTTTTTTTCATCACCACTTTACTTGGATGGTTATAATGATGGAAATAATGGATATTAAAGATAATTTTTACAGAATATTTATTCTGAAAAATTAATATATCATCCACTTCCTTACCATTTCAATTATTTAGAAATGATATTGTCGCTTGTGCGTACGTACGACCTATCGTCTCCACGAAGTGATGTGATTCATTTTCAATGTTCACATTTAAATAATGATTATAAAAATATATATAATTAATAAATATGATATATATATACCTAATATCATTCTTTAGATGATGGAACCCTGATAAAATTGAAAGGACTAGAACTACCAAACCAAAACATACATGAAAAAAAAAGCGATTACCACTCAAAATTATCATTTTTACAATGAATTTATAATAAATGGCTGATAAAATATTATAAGTAAATCATATATGGTATAATATATATTATTATAGTTCTTTAATACATTTATAATGAATATATATTTATTATATAGGAGTTTCAAACACATAAAAAGGAAATCAAACCTGAGGTAAAGGTTTCTTGTCTCACTTTTACTTATGTGAGGCATATGTCATGTTCATAACTTATTTCTATTATGTGGTGTATATAATTATGATTTGATATATTATATAATGAATATTTTTATCATTATGGTCTTTAAATTTTAATATGAACCTATTTCTTTTATAAGGCTTATGATTCCAAAGAAACCCCAAGTGGTAAGGATTTATTTCATAGTCTCATTATTATTCACAATTGTTTATTTTTAAGTTTTACTCGAGGAATATTTCTATTATATATACATGTTATATAAAAATGTTTTAAAAAATATTTTTACTGTTCTCTAAATATTTTTTAAATTCATTTTTACCCTTTTTTCTTTTAAAAAAATTAAAAAAAATATTCAAATCGTTTTCAAAAAAAATGTACTTTATGAATTTCCTTACAAAAGTGTGAAAGGAATGTTTTTTTAACATATAAAGAATGAACATAATTTCCTGAAATCATGGAATGTTAATTATTTGAATTTTCCTTTATAATTTTATAAGTTTACTTTCAATGAAAAAAATTTCCTTCATATTTTCATAGTTTCTTTTTCAAAAATGAAGTTCAAAGTAAAATGGATATTTTCCTAAAAAATGTTTTCAGTGATCGCTTTATGGAATTTATATTTATCAATGTCAGTAACCCCTATTCTACTTATGATTAACTAGGGATAAAATTAAATGATACCATTATTTTTATTTCTCCAAATGTTTTATGATCAGTTCGATTGGGGATGTTCCAGTTTGATTCCATTCATATTAATATGGATGGTTTATCATCATTGTTTTTAATTGGGGTAACTGTTAACATTTTCTATGCTATTTTTTCAATAAAAATTTTTATGTTGATTATATTTCACCCCTTTCACATGAGTAATGAATTGTACTTAGTAAGTGATGGGTGGGGACCTCTATTTCCCCTTGATGAATTGGTACGTCTCATGAGAAAATTGATATATAGATTTGGTCAAGGTATTACCCATTTATATATGTTTAGGCATGAATACTCAATAGTATTAGATGTATTTTCATTAATCCTTGATGTTATGGTTCAAATTTCCAGCATTATTCATTTTATAATTATGAATTCATTTATTGATATTCTATTCAATTATTAGATTAGTTAGAATATCCATGGTTAAGTTTTATACTCATATGATTATTTATATGGAATTATTTGTTCATCATTTATTCCTACCATATTATGATCAAGTTATTTATTAAATGGAATGTTTTTCAGTTATTTATCTTTCCATATTGGTTAAAACTTATTTACTCATAGCTTATGTTTCACTCTTACCCTTACTGATCATCTAAGATCACCCCTTTCTTATGTTTTATATTACCCAATATATGAGGAAGTGTTTTGTGATTGATATGTAGGGATACAAAAAGGTTAATAATGGAATTCTCAAAGAAAATTATTTTTGTATTTTATGTTTAAAAATGTAATGTGAATTTCAGGTATGTGTCTAGTTTACTAATACTACTAAACTATTTGGTCCTTTGACATGTGAATACTTGTATATTATATCAATTTAATAATGTAACCAATAGTTATGGGATACTGGAGTTATGGTATTTACAGTTGTTATCATAGGATGTTTAGTAGAAACCTAGGGAACTATAATTAGGAAAACATAGATTATTTCATATAACCCTATGAATGACTTTGATAATAAGTCTAAGTACAGGATAACATACTATAAATTTGTTAATGACCATAGATAGACTAGGTTAAACCTAAGAACTCATATATTGAGAAGAAGGTGTCATGATTTAGAAGTAATTTGAATAATATTTCATGATTATTTAGTAGTTCACTCTGATTAATGTATTTTAATACTACACTTTTCTTTTTGGTTTTAGTCAATGGTGGGAACCAGAAGGAACTCGATTATCATTAAATGTGATAGAAATGTGTTGATGAGAAACCAAATGGTAAGATTACTAGAGTAAATAATATTGTGATTATTCCTAATCAGTTACCATAATATATGATTAAAAACTTGAACCTTAACCAACTCTCAGAATCACCAAAGAAGAGAATAATGTAGTTCAATAAGATCTCGGGTGGTGGAGACCATAGAGGAAATAAGATTCAAATTACTATATGTTGATAATGTGAGAAGAAACACCCAAGTGAATGTCCTAGAAAAATGGGAATATTTTTTGGGTGTGGAAGATAAGGACATAAATCAAGTAATTACCAATTAAAAATGAAAATTTTTGTTAACAAAATATATGGGAATAATGGTCTCTCCAAGCTATTATCAATGATTGAACGTTTTAAATGTAAAAGGTAGGGGAATTTAAAAAATTTATGTCCTATGGGTATGCTTTTGAAGATAATATAAAAGTTTTTATGAGTGGTGGTTATATTTTTGATGATGAATAAACTACAAATGATATATGAAAGGAAGGATTTATTAAGGAATCAGATGATGAATCATGGTAATGGTTTAAGAATGAATTGGAATGATTAATGTGATTGTTTCTAGATTCAATAATTATGTTATGGAAGTATTTTATCAATGATATTTTGGTTATAAAAATAATGAGATATATAAGGATTGTACCACAGTACTTTTTCTTTAAGGATTTAGAAGCATGTGATGGATAGTATCGGTAACCAAGAGAAGTGATTCGTGGAAAGTTGATCTTTTTGAAAACACTTAATTTGGGGAATATAACCCTAAATATATTCCCTATGTTGAGTTAATAATGATAAATATATGTTTATGTGATAGAGTTTATTTCATTTTCTGTATTTATTAAATACATTTGATAATTAGATATTTTATTTATAGAATGTAGAGAGAGTTAATTATTGATAGAATTTATGTTTTCATGGTGATTCAAGTAATTAAAATGTTTTAGGAAAATTTATTTACATGTGATATTAATAGATACTTTCTGTGGTATTAATGACAAGATGATATTGTAAATTTAGTGACCATAGTCTTAAATTGTCTGATTTTTTTTTTGAATTTGGTCATATATGTTTCAGAGGAGAATTGAGACTGACCACTTTTTAAATATATTTAGTTGAACTTTTTATACTATTTTTTGTAATTAAAATATTATTTATAATATTGGATAAAGAGTGATAACGATTTTGGTTTTGGTAAATATTTAGAGGTTGAAGGAATTACTTATGGATATTTTGATTCATTAAAAGTACTCCAGGAATGAAAAATTCATCTCGGACATCCATTTCCTAGAGTAAGAGACAAAGTGGAAATAGATCAAAGTACAACCAAATGATGATATTTTTCCTAAGACCTGGAAAGAACCGAGAAAGTTTATTTTCCCTAATGATTTATTTAGATAGTAAAATAATCCCTAGAATTTAACAAAAATACAATGAAAAAAAATATTATATAATTAATTTTCATACTGAGAAATCAATTTCCTTTTAACCCATCATAGATTTATAGTTTTTTGACTGTTACCTTTCTCATGACTGTCACAAACCATCTTGGGTTGACCTTGAACTGGTCACCCGAGCCGGTCCGTAGCATGGCCCGAAGGGCGTTCCCGATCCCCACGAGCTAGAAACTAGTTTCGGGCATCAAAACAATCATTTGGGAATTATTTAGACCAGAAAATAAAATACAGATACACATAAATAAACCGGATAAATAGTTAAACACTAACAGTGGAAAAAAGTCATTGTAACCATCTATACATACCTCAACGTGACCCCCTGGGTCATCACCAAACATAAATCCAAGCTCGAGCGACCCAAAAATAAAACCTCAAACTGAAGAGACAATGTATTCATGAGCACCGAGATGCTCAGTAGGAAATCCACAATACAACAACGCCCTGGGCCACTACCTTTAATAAGAAATCCAAATCATGCTAGTTTGAAAATAAGGCATAATAAAGTAATGTTTTTCACTCCTTTCAAATTCAAATAACAAGATTGTATTTCCAAGGAAAACATTTCCATTCCCTTTTCACAATAGGTTTTTGAGCATGCATTAACATTTCAAAATTAAAGGAGACCAATTTAGATTTAAAAATATGGTTTTCACAAAAGAGGGAACAAGCATGAAATAACTAAATTGAAAATCGTATCACAAGCACCATGGGAAGTCCCTAAGCAGCTAGTATTAGTTAGGAACCTAGGATCTTTTTGTCTCAGTGAAACGTGGCTTAGAAGGCCACGACCCTCAGAAAATGTGTCTTAGAAGGAGACAACCCTTAGAAAACGTGGCTTAGAAGGCCACGACCCTCAGAAAATGTGGCTTAGAAGACCACGACCCTCAGTCATTCAAATGTTTAGTTAGTGTTGTAATTGTCAAGCCTGCAGTGAAACTGGGTCAAGTCACCTCTGGAAAACTAGCCCAAAAGTCCTAGTTTCCCCCACCTAGATACTCAGGTTTCCCATTGTGCTCAGTTTCAAGTGGTAGTGAGTTTTTATCAGGAAAACATATATGTACACAACACTTTCTTTGTCCAAAACTCATTCAACCTCTCACCACTATTCTCCCTCCTTAATCGCATTCCCCCTCTTTCACGCCACACAAGCATAAGCATTAACACTAGGCACATATCACAAATCACATTTTAACATTTGCGTTACATTTCTCAAACTAGGGGGGTGCCTCAAGAGGGGTTTTCCAATTTTGTAAACCATTTTCACAGTGCCAAACGGGCCTCATTAATCCACAAGAATGATTTTTATTTAGAAAACATGTTCACCCAAAACCCATTTTTGGAGATCATTTTTTGAAACTTCTTTGGAAAACAACGTGTCATTTCACTTTTACAACAAAATCGGCCGAAAGACCACGCATCTTTGGAAATACCCGCTTTATGTTCGAAACAGTAAGGAAATCACTTTTCACGATCCAAAACCATTTACATATATATATAGATATAGCATATGTATTTCATGTAGAAGAAGAAGATTCACTTTTAAAAAATGCTATGAAATTATGGAAATTCTAATTAAAGATCAAGTCATAGGGGACCTACATCAAACATGTCGTTATTTGTTGACGACCACTCAAACCGACACTTGGAGCATACACACACATGCATTTATACATATATATATACATCCCTAGCTACATTACACATATTCTCCGCGCCATGATGGAATGTGTACAAAGAGGGCATATATATATATATATATGCCTTACCCTTTGCATGTGCATGTAGGATACCTCGACACCCGTGGCCCAAAACTATCATAGTGACGTCCAGCGCACTACACATATCATTTAATAAATTAATAGAACAATTTATACAACACTTCAAAATTAGCACCAAAAAATTTACACAAACGAAACGCACCCAAATTATATCAAAACAAAACTTTAAAACCAATTGTACATCATAACCATGCCAAAACATGACTTGCACCATTTAATAAATTTAAATGAACCATTTAAAAATTATATAAAGCAATTTTAAGAGGAAACGCAACGCTTTGTACACAAAACCCCACTCACAATTCCACTTTTGAGGCCAAAATCACACTAAGACCATTTCAAATCATAATTTTAATCACTTTCATAATTTAATATATCATTTAGAAACTTAATAAAACAATTCTATGAAACTCTACAAGGTTATACACCAAAAACACACTAAAAATACACACTTTTTAAACCAAGCGCAACTGAAACCTTCCCAATGTATCATTTGTATCACACTCACAAATTCATAAATCATTTAAATAATTAATAAAACATTTCAAAAATGCACAATAAGGATTTACCCTAAAAACATACTCCATATCCTTTCTTTAAAACCAAACGTGCCTCAAAACATTTTTCCAAATATGGTTTACACCTTTTACACAAATAAAAACACCATCAAAACTACTTATAAAACAACTTCAATAACACCCCCAAACGCTTCTAAACCTAAAGAGCACCCGAACCCTCTTAAAAAATTATCAACTGATTATCAAGGAATTATCAAAATACAATTTCAATCCTATATATAATTTAATAAACCGCAGGCATGACTTATAAAATCAAAAGCAGTGATGTGACTAAGTTTTCCAAATAAAACAAACACCGTTTCACTTAAAATCACCACTTTAAAACCAAACCCACCTCAAATTATTTCACAAATAATTTTCACACCACCCAATATAAAAATAGAACATGAAAAAAAATACTCAAGCAAGCATAACAATTCATTAATTAAAGGATAAGCATAAAATCACATGTCTCGTGTGTCGAAAACTCTAACACTCTATTCGAAACATCAATCGCACACAAAAAGCACCACAAGAAAACTCTAAGAAGTCATGATTCGTCCAAAAATTACAATATTAAACCCTAACATGAGCCCTATACCCGCTGAATACCTAAAATCCCAAAAGTAAGAACCAAAATGCTAGGGAAAAGAGAATAGGAGCTTACCGGGAGGGGAATCGATCGTGGAAGAAGGTTGTACTGATTGAGTAGGGGTGTGACGGGTCCAGTGCTAGGAAGACGGATGGCATCGGTGCGGTACACGCCGATTGGAGGAGGGTTGCAGGGTTGGGAAGAGGGAGGAGTTGCAGGGTGGCACGAGCAGGCTGACTAGGAAGGTGGCGGCGGTCGCAGCGGGGAGAGGAATAAGTCAGTCGAAGGTCCAAGCGGAGGGGGTTCGGGGTCGCACAACGGGAAGGGGTAGGGGGTTCGGCCGTGCAATAGTAGAGGATGTGGGGGTCAATCGTGCGGTGAATTTGAGGGTTAGATTAGGTTTTTTTCATTCTAATTCAATTGATTTAAACAAATAAAAATTGTAATAATAATAATAAAAGAAAATAATTATACTAATAATAATAATAATAATAACCCAAAATGTTATAAAATAAAATAAAATACAGCGCATCAGGTCGGGTCATGACAACGCTCCCCACAATGACACTTTTTTCCCCCAGAAATTCCAAAATACTCGGCTGTTCAAAGCTCAAAACAAGGACACAATGATTCTCAAAATGAAACCGCTTACACTTGAGGATCAAACACTCACTTACCACCCAAGACCTGAAACCTCGAGACCCGAACTACCAGGAAAAAGAACCAATGATACAGGACTCACATTTACAACCAAAACTACAACCTAGAACACCCTGACCCCAAACATAGAAATCACTTGAGTCCGCTTGAGATCTAAAATGAACATTTGTTATACGACCCATCATCTGCATTGATCGGAGTCGGGTGGAGTAGAGGCAAATAGTTTTCCCTGACAAGAACACCTTGAAGATTAATTTCCCCGTGAATTTGTCATATGCTGATCTCCCTACCATTTTAGGACTCCAAACAGATACTAGCTTTCCCAAATAGAGAAAATTTATAAAACCAAAAAAAACCCTGATGCTGGTGTGACCCATCAACATTCCATTTCTCACCCATCCAACTTGAGGGAAGACATTGGCGAGACCCATAGTGGGTCTCCCCACCATATTAGAAACTATGTAGTATGATTGCACCCACATGGGAGCTCTCAATTTAGTTTCAACACTACAGAGTGAATTCATCCTCATGAACCCACCGACACGGGGTGACTTCCTACATAGTAGATGGGGGGTCCAAATAGGAGGAACCCAAAACAAACATTGACTCCGGACTCACCACTTCCCTAGGACACGAGCATCTTCAATAGGCAACACACAAAACCCAAAACTTCTTAAGGGGAAGACTATCCATTAGAGAGTTCATACCCAATGAGAAACAACCACGCAAACTTCATGAAAGAGGCCATCAAGACCTCCAAAACAATCTCCCCTCCCAAACAGACAACCACATGAAGTAAAAACTTAACCGGTCTCTTCCCCAGCATTAAAAACGACAGGTTGGAAGTGCATCCCTCGCACCTGGAAACCACCTGACTATGTTAAAAGCCTCACTCTGAGACCTATGGCTGGAGCTCTGATGTATTAAAGCATCTGATACACTACATTCAGGAATTAACAACCTCCAACTGAGCCTTCATCTTTTGAAAATACCGCTTACAGACTTCCCTAGGTGACCCAAACAGCCACGTTGTTGACAAGCCTTCAGAATATTGTGACGAACATTTTTGAGTGCCCAAATTGACCACATTGGAATCAAACAATTGTGTGGTATTAAGAATGATAGACAGGAACTGATGAAAGACCCATGCCAAGAACATGTTCCACTAGTTCACTCTCTATACTGTATGGGGAACCCTTCACGAGCACCTTGTAAAACAAGATTGTCACTTTTCCCAATCTGTGACCCAAACTTGGAAGGAGAAGATAGAAATCACCCTTCCCTAACCCAAACATGACTCTTCAAACAAAACCAAGAAAACTTTCCCTTTATGGCATCTGGAGTTCCTAATGACTGGAAGAAGCACTCAACTTCCTCGAGTTTCACCGCAACCTCCATCGAACCTCATCCACCATAGAGAAAACAAGCAATGAGGAAAAGAAAATAACCCCACCACTCCACTCGGAGTCTATGTAAAACTAACAAATAAAAATGACCCCTCAGGGACCTTTGGACATTTCTGGGCAGGATACTTTAAACAGGAAGCACAAAACCAACCTGAAACACATCAAAAAACAAGCCTCCACATTTAACGATAAACCAATTAACTCAAACTAAAAACATCATTTCAACCTTGAAACACCAGCTCGAAAACAAGCCTTAGGTCATTGGCTAATACATCACAAAACCAAACCATAACCAAATCAAATATCAACCGAAATAATACGAAAGCAACCTCACCAACCAAACCTAAAACCCCACTTCCACTAATGGCCATTTTCAAAACCATCCCACTTCAAGCCATCTGAATGCTAAAAACCCCTTTTTAAAACCCACTTTCCTTTTTTTAAAATTTCTTAAACATAATTCGCCCCAGCACATCACTAATAAAAACATGTCTTTGGAAAACAAAACAAGCCTTGAAAACTGAGCACCCACCATTGGTATTCAATGAAACCTCATGTGTGTACATTCTTGTGCCAACTTGGGAACCAATCCATGCATACCAACAACCATCAACATCCAATTACATTCATTCATACATGTGGGAATCCATAGAAATACCAAAGTTCAAACATATCATTTCCAAATTCCTTTTTCCAAGAGACATTAGTTTCATACTTCACAAAAATTTCAAAAACCCCAAAAACATTTTCCAAATCCACTTTCTATTTACGCTTTAAAAAATATTTAAAATATCCCAAAATAGTTCCCAAAAGAACATCTATTTTCAAAACAACTAATTGCATTTTTAAACAAACCAAGATTTTCGTTTTGGAAATCCAATTTCAGAGGACCAATCATCAATTTTCACCCTGAGAGAAAAACCCCAAAACCAACTAAAACTCACACCAAGAACATTCCATAACAACAAATTCACTCACCGAATCAAGGTTCCAAATTCTCAAATAAACAACTGCAACACACAGTTTGGTCACATGGTTTGGTTGACCGTGCACCAACCGGGTGAGCACATAGAGAGTCATCATAGGTGATTGCATGATCTGCACATGGATTTCTAGGCCATGCGAAACATCCATGTAACCCTCTAGAATGACCACCAAATCTCAAAACTAACCAGAAACATGAAAACAAAACTAAGGTTCCTGAAAACAATCGGGATCCAGGTGTGGACATTGATGAAAGACCATCCCGGACCAACCTAGAAATTCAAGGGTCATTTCGAATAGGTGGTGATCAGGCACCTACCCACAATTAACCACTTGGATTCTGACAATCCTAACTCCAAACTATTAGACATCCCCAAAGAACATGGGCTAAAACTGCTCTGATACCATTTTTTCACGAACCAGGCATGTTCGACCTTGAACCAGTCACCTGAGCTGGTCCGCGGTATGGCCCGAAGGGAATTCCCAATCCCCACAGGCTGGAAACTAGTTTAAGGAATCAAAAAAACCATTTGGGAACAATTTATCCCATAAAATAAAAGAAAGATAAACATAAATAAACTAAACAAATAGGTAAACACTAACAGTAGAAAACAATTAATGGTAACCAGCTAGACATACCTACACGTGACCCCCTGGGTCATCACCAAACATAAATTCAAGCTTGAGTGGCCCAAAACTAAAACATGAACTGAAGAGATAAAGTAGGCGTGAGCACTGAGATGCTCAGTAGGAATTCCAAAATACAACAACGCCCTATGCCACTACCTTTAATAAGAAATCCAAATCATGCTAGTTTGAAAATAAGGTATAATAAAGTAATGTTTTTCGCTCCTTTCAAATTCAAATAACAAGCTGTAATTTCCAAGGAAAACATTTCTATTCCATTTTCACAATAGGTTTTGATCATGAATTAACATTTAAAAAGTAAAGGAGACCAATTTATATTAAAAAATATGGTCCTCACAAAAGAGGGAACAAGCATGAAACAACTGAATAAAAAATAATATCACAAGAACCATGGGAAGTGCCTAAGTATCTAGTGTTAGTTGGGAACTGAGGATCTTCATGTCTCAGTGAAAATTGGATTAGAAGGCCTTGACCATCAAAAAACGTGGCTTAGAAGGCCACGACCCTCAGAAAATGTGGCTTAGAAAGCCACGACCCTTAGAAAACGTGGCTTATAGGACCATAAAAATCATTCATTCATATGTTTAGTTAGTTTTGCAATTATCAAACATGCAGTGAAACCGGGTCAAGTCACCTCTGAACCACTATCCCACAAGTCCTAGTTCCCCCCACCAAGATATCCAGGCTTCCCATTGTGCTCTGTTTCAAGCGGTGGTGAGTTTTTATCAGGAAAACATATATGTACACAACACTTTCTTTATACAAAACTCATTCAACCTCTCACCATTGTTCTCCCTCCTTAAGAACACTCTCCCTCTTTTACACCACACAAGAATAAGCATCAACACTAGTTTCATATCAAAAATCACATTTTAACACTTGCATTACATTTCTCAAACTAGGGGGGATGCCTCAAGAAGGGTTTTCCAATTTTTTAAACCATTTTCAATGTTCCAAATGGTCCTCATTAATCTACAAAAATTATTTTACTTTAGAAAAAATGTTCACCCAAAACCCATTTTTGGAGATCATTTTTGGAACTTCTTTGGAAAACAACGTGTCATTTCACTTTTACAAAAAAAATCGGTCGAAAGACCACACATCTTTGGAAATACCCGATTTATGTTTGAAACATTAAGGAAATCACTTTTCATGAAAAAAATCTATTTACATATATATATATATAGCATATGTATTTAATGTAGAAGAAGAAGATTCACTTTTAACAAATGCTAAGAAATTATAGAAATTCTAATTAAAGATCAAGGCATAGGGGACCTACCTCAAACATGTCACTATTTGTCAACGACCACTTGAACTAACACTTAGCGCATACATGCACAAGAATTTATACATATATATATATATATATGTATACAGCCCTAGCTGCCTTGCACATATTCCTCACGCTATGAAGGAATATATACAAAGAGGGAATATATATCTGTGTGTGTGTGTGTGTGTGTATTCCTTACCCTATGCATGTAAATGTAGGATACCTCTACACTTGCATCCCAAAACTATCGTAGCGACGTCCAGCGCACTACACATATCATTTAATAAATTAATAGAAGAATTTATGCAACACTTCAAAATTATCACCACAAAATTTACACAAAAGAAATGTGCCCAAATTATATCAAAATGTAACTTTAAAACCAATTGTACATTATAACCATGTCGAAACATGACTTTCACCATTTAAGAAATTTAAATGAACCATTTAAAAATTTTATAAAGTAATTTTAAGAGGCAACGCAAGGCTTTGTACACAAAAACCCACTCACAATGCCACTTTTGAGGCCAAAATCACACTAATACCATTTCAAATCATAATTTTCATCACTTTCATAATCTGATATATAACTTAGAAACATAATACAACAATTATATGAAACTCCACAGGGGTATACACCAAAAAAACACTAAAAAACCACACTTTTAAACCAAGCGCAACTAAAACCTTTCCAAAGTATCATTCGCATCACACTCACAAATTCATAAATCATTTAAATAATTAATAAAACATCTCAAAAATGAACAACAAGGCTTTACCCTAAAAACATACTCTATCTCCTTTATTTAAAACCAAACTCACCTCAAAACATTTTTCCAAATATGGTTTACACCTTTTATACAAATAAAAACACCATTAAAACAACTTATAAAACAACTTCAATAACACCCCCAAATGCTTCTAAACCCAAAGAGCAACCAAACCCTCTTAAAAAGAAGATGAACTGCATATCAAATCATTATCAAAATACAATTTCAATATTACACATAATTTAATAAACTACATGCATGATTTAAAAAATCATAAGCAGTGATGCGACTAAATTTTCCACATAAAACAAACACTGTTTCACATAGAATCGCTACTTTAAAACGAAATCCACCTCAATTACTTTCACAAATCATTTTTTCACCACCCAAGATAATAACAGAACATGAAAAAACACTCAAACAAGCATAAAAATTCATCATTTAAAGGATAAGAATGAAATCACCTGTCTCGTGTGTCAAAAACTCCAACACACTGTTCTAAACATCAATCGCACACAAAATGCACCACAAGTGAACCCTAAAAAGTCATGACTCATCCAAAAATGAAAATATTAAACCCTAACATGAGCCCCATACCCACTGAAAACCTAAAATCCCAAAATTAAGAATCAAAATGCTAGGGAAAGAAGAATGTGTGCTTACCGGGAGGGGAATCGCCCGTGGAAGAAGGTTTGTCCAATCGAGTAGGGGTGTGACGAGTTTGGTGGGAGGCAAATGGATGGCGTAGGTGCGATTCACGTCAGCCGGAGGAGGGTTGCATGGTCGGGACAAGGGAGGAGTTTCGGGGTGGTGCGAGCAGGCCGACCGGGAAGGAGGTGGCGGTCGCGGCGAGGAGAGGAAGAAGCCGGCCGGAGGTCCAAGTAGAAGGTGTTCGGCGTCACGCGACGGGAAGGGGTAGGGGGTTCGACCGTGCAACAGGAGAGGATGGGGGGTCGGCCGCGCGGTGAAGGTGAGGGTTAGATTAAGTTTTTTTCATTCTAATTAAATTTATTTAAAAAAATAAAAATTATAATAATAATAATAATAATAATAACATAATAATTTTATTGATAATAATAATAATAATAACCCAAAATGTTATAAAATAAAATAAAATACAACATTTAAGGTCGGGGTGTGACAATGACCATATGCTCTATCACTCTCTATTATTCCTTCATAGTTAGTTTTCTCTTCCATATCCATGCTTTCACTTCCCACTTATATTCTCTTATTTACAAAAATAGTATGTGTTACTCCAGATAACTTTCTCACTTCCCATTATCTCTTATCAAGATGATGTTTTATTAAACCTTTTTACGATGTGGGATTTCCATAAAGAAATTTTAAAATATAAAACCCTTTATTACCAATAACAATTTCAAATTAGTGGACACATTTTATTGAAAGAGCGGAGAATGTAACACCCTGATATTTTTACATAACATTGTGTTCGATAGCGTATACAATATGCAAAATCGAGCTTAAAGGAACATCATTATATTATTATTTGAATATGATTGTTATAACCTAGCTATTGAATGGGAGGGTATGAATAGTATTAACAAAATTATGAAATATATATATGGTTATTAATAAATTACAATTTATTGATTAATTCTTAGGAAATAAACACTCAAATTAAAGTAAATTCATTTTATATGTTTCACTAAAAAATAATTTTCATTTCTTTTTTATGAGAAAATAATATAATTAATTTTTACCAAATTTAAAAAAAAAATTAAAATTAACTTAATTTTTTTAATTATCATATCAGAATTATCTTAAAGTGAAATTTGTGAATTTTTCTGAAAATATTTATTTCCCAGTGAATAATGAAAAATACTGATGTTTATTGAAAACTATATTTTTATTTAAACCATTGAAAAGTATTATCATATTTTAAAATGTTTTCAAAGAAAAATTAGATATAATATATCATTAATAATCCAATAAAGTACATTGTAATTAATTTCATGGATGAATTTGGAATAAAAAACATTTTTATACTTAAAATTGCATTTTTCAGAAAACAAATGTTTTTTGTTGCGTTTTACTGGTTTCATTTTAAATTAAATTATAAAACTTATTTGTTTGAAATTTTTAAAATCAGATTCAATTTCAGTAGGTAAAAATTTATTAAGTAGGATCCTTTTATTTTTGGACATTATGAATTGTAACCTTAGTATTTTTTGTTACCACAGTAAAGGGTAAATCGGGTAATTTATGGTACAAATAAAATGATAAGAACCATTAAATGAACAAAACACTTGAATAAATATTATTTCATGATTCTATATCAAACATAATCTTCCAATGGTAAAATTTGAGACTTTTTGGGGCCACTTTAATAAGAATATGACCTTTATAATATTTTATTTAATGAAAAGTCAAATATATCACACTCTTGATTTTAATAAGTGTAATATTTTTAATATGGTGTTATCTAGAAGATATGTTTGACTAAAAATATTATTTTTAAAGATTAAATATTTATCTAAATTATTGTAATTTATTTTTATTTTTTAGTGAATAAATAATAACCTTAAATTCTTACACAACGATGATTCAGTAATTATTCAATTAATAGAAAAATCAATTAAATGACATTAAAAATATTAAAATTAATATAATATGAACTAATTAATGTGATAAATTAATTTTAAAGATTAATATGACATATTAAGGATGTATTAAAATATTATTTTTCAAGTTATATTGTTTTATTTGTATTATTAAAGTCAAAGTAATAAATAGTATCAAAATTGACAATAATGATATTTTATGAATATAATATTTTATTAAATTATTTAAAAATCATAAAAATATTAAATAAAGACAAAAAGGATAATATATGGTCTAAAATTTTATACCATATTCATTTATTGTCCATTTTAAAGCATTTCTCTCTAGAATAGTCTTATTATAGTTTAATCTTTTGGGAAATTCCAAAAGTGCCCCTCACTTTAATTATAAAAGGGAACCACCTCTATCACTTATTTACACAAATTTAAGCCTTATATATCAATAATACTATAAAATATTATCTTTTTATAATCCTTATACATATCATAGTAGTTATGTTCCTTCCAAAATACCAACCCTAGATCCTTTAGGAATAGATCTAAAGAAAGTCCACCGAAGAAGAGGTAATCGTCTTTACTAACTCTTTCAAGTATATTTCTTCTTCAAATTACTCTTCATGTGTTATTTACATCCTAAATTAATAACTATAGTATAATATATATATATATAATTTATTAATTTTAGGAAAAAAAACATATTTCACCTTTTACCCATCCTATGAAAAACAAAAGCATTGTGTGTGCGTGCTTGCGGCTTATCATCTCTACGCAGTGGTGTAATTTTTTTTCATCACCACATTGGTTGGATGGTTATAATGATGGAAAATATGTATATATAAGATAATTTTGAAATTAAATTTATTATATAAAATTAATATATCATCCAATTCCTTACCCTTTCAACCATTTAGAAATGATGTTGTCGCTTGTGCGTGTGTACGACCTTTCATCACCACAAAACGATGTGATTCATTTTCTATGTTCACATTTCATGAATGATTATAAAAATGAATATAAATAATAAATATATTATCTATGAGATGAATATAATTATTTAGGTGATTTAAATATGATAACAGTGAAAGGAATAAAACTACCAAACCAAAACATACATGAAAAACGAAGCGATTACCAACCAAAACAGTGATTTTAACAAAGAATTTATAATAAAATAGAGATAAAATATTAAAATAAAATAATATATGGTATAAAATATATGATTATGTTTATGAAATATATGTATAATAAATATATACTTATTATATATGAGTTTCAAACACATACAAAGGAAATCGAACATGAGCTAAGGGTTTCCCATCTCACTTTTACTTATATGAGACATATGTCATATTCACCATTTATTTCTATTGTGTGGTGTATATATTTCTCCTTTTATAAATTATATCATGAATATTTTTTTATTAATATAATTTAAAGTTTCATTTGAATTTATTTCTTTCATGGGGCTTACAATTCAAAAGAAACTCAAATGGTAAGGGTTTATTTCACAATCTCATCATTATTTGAGATTGTTTATTTTTAAGTATCAGTTGAGGAATATTTCTCTTCCATGTATATGTTTTCTAAAAAAAAATTCAAATTTTTTTTTACTATTCTTAGATGATTTTTTAAATTCATTTTTACCCCTTTTTATTTTTTAAAAAAAAAATTAAAAAGTAATATTCATGTCATTTTCCAAACAAAGTACTTTATGACTTTTCTTACAAAAGTGTAAAAGGGATGTTTTTTAATTTATAAAATATGAATAAAAATTTTATCAAAAATGTTGAATTAATAATTTGAATATTCTTTTAAAGTTTTCAAGGTTATTTTAAATGAAAATGTTTTCCTTCATATTTTTTTAGTTTCTTTTTAAAAAATGAAGTTCAAAGTGAAAAATCTGTTTTCCTTAAAAATGGTTTTAATGATCTATTTATGGAATTTATATTCATAAATGTAAATAACCCATATTCTACATACTATTAACTTGGGATATGATTTAATTATTACATTAATATGTTATGACAAGATCGTGTATTTTATTATACATAACTGAATTATGAGAAAATGACATGCAATATATTTTTCATGAGTAGTGTACAATCAAATTTGAGACTTAAGTCATCAAGTTTTTCAGAAGGAATTCATACTCAAGTGGTCATTTTATTGATAATGTCTACATAATTTAAATTCTAGAGTATAATGATCAAGATCAGGTAATTAATTATCATTTTACAAATATCTTGATGTTTTACATAAACAACTCATGTGATCTAGTTTGTTTGTGGTAGAAGATTTTATCTTGAGGTAGTAAAAAAACTATAAAAAGATGAAAAAAATCTTTCCTATAAGTGGATCATATTTTAAGAGAAGTGAATGTATTCAGTGGGACTTTGGAGTAGTATAAGACACATTGGGATTCTATTTCGATTATTTGTATAGGTGAGAGATTATAATCTCTAGTGGGACTCTGGAGTAGGAACATTGTGGGACTCAATATTGATGGGAATGAGACTTTTATCTTATATAACCATCAATATATAGTGAAGAATATGAATCTGGTGGGAATAACTAGTTTCATCAAGGAGTGGGACTTTTGGACAAACCTTATAAAAGTTTTGTGTGTGGTGCTCTCTTTATTATGGTTTCTTACAATATGAGGTTGAGAACTAAAGACGGGGGGATAAAGACATTAATCAGTCATTAAGATTGAATTAAATGATAAATAATTTGTAAGAATAGTGTACAATTGATCCCCCACCCTTATTGGAACCTAACCAATCCTTGGGTATTTCATATTTTTCTTTATGAAATTACATAATAAAAATAAGTAATAATTTTTTTTATTTATGATCAATCTTTTTAAATAAATTTAGATGTTTCTATACCAATATTTTTTATGATTTTTTTATAAAAGTATGATAATTAAATATGTTCAAAGTTATACTTTTTTTTTATCAAGTATGATGTACTTATTTTATTTGGGAAATATTTTATGTTCCTTTTTTATTGTTATTTAGAAAACTAAATTTGAAATTACATTTCTAAATATTATAACTTATTTTCAATTCATGATATTTTTTTAGATAATAATGATTCAAAGTAGTATTACTAAACTATGAACAAGTGGTTAATATGAGGAAGGTGTTGATGTTTTTTTGTAATTTGTTAAATTAAATGTTCCAAACAAAGACCTATTTTTTTATCCATGCTTAAAATTTTTAAACATGAAAATGTGAAAAGGAAGAAAAATTAAAGATCATTTAATTTTCTAAGGATTTAATATGAGTTATTGTTCTTGGATTTGACATGGTGAAATCGGGAAAATTTAATGATCTATTGATGGTGATGATTTTCAAGATGATAAATCTGGTCAAATTGAAGAAATGATTTGTGATATTGAATTAATGGAAATTGTGAAAGCACAGATAATTGAGTTCCTATATGGTGATGTTGAACAACCACTATATTTGGGTTGTAAAAAAATTAAAATTTTATCAATGGTGTTAAGATTGATTAACTTGAAGGTAAGAAATGTGTAGAGTGACAAGAGTTTTATATATTTTTTATGGCTATTTAAAAATATACTTCCTAAATAAAAATATCTTCTAGATTTATATTCTAATGAAAATAAAATATTATTCCTAATGGGTTTGGGTAACAAGAAGATAAATGCCAACCAGAATGACTATGTGCTATATAGGAAGGAATATGAAGGTCTATTAGAGTGTCCTAAATGTGGGACATCACAATATAAGTTGAAAGAAAAAAACATATTGATTTACCAGTTAGGAATAATCCTACCAAGGAAATTTGGTATATTCCTATAATTATTCACATAAAATTATTATTTTCAAATTTAAATGATGCAAAAAAGGTTAATATGTCATGAATATGAGTAGATTTCTGATGAAAATTTATTTTATCTGGTTGATTGTACATAGTGGAAAAAAATTGATCAATAGTTTCCAAAATTATAAAATTAAGTTAGAAATCTTGGACTTAGATCATATATAGATGGAATGAATACATATTGAAGCATTTGTATTAAACATATTTTATGGCATGTTTCATTGGATATTTATAACTTATATCTGTAATTTTGTATATAGAATAAATATATAAAGTTGTTTTAAATGATTTCTAGACCAAAACAAACTAGAAATGATATTGATGTTTTCTTGTCACCATTAATTGATGATTTGATACTTTTATGAGAGGAATGTATCAGAGTGTGTGATTCTTATAAAATGAAACATTTTAAATTGCATGAAATGATTGTTCTCACTATAAATGACTTCACAACATATCTTAATTTGTTTGGATATAGTGTTAAGGGGAATAAATCATATATAATATGTGAATAACAGGCTTCATATTATCAACTATAGCATGAGATAAAAATATTAGCACGGTTCATCAGAGGTTTTTTTAATAGATCAATCTTATTGAAGATTAAAAAAGGCATTAAATGTCTCACTTTAATTTTATATTAATATAAACCCTTTTTTATTGATTATTATTTTGATAGGGTGAAAAACATTGATGTTCCATTTGGAAATACATAAAAATCTAGTAACTATGGAAATATTTAGAAGAAATGTTCAATATTTTTTATTCTTATATATCAAGTGATATCATGATGTCAAACATAATATTTATTTCATGTATGTGGAGAATAATTTTCATGATATTTTGATTGGAAAATTATTATATATTAAAGGAAATACAAAATTTTGGTTGAATGCAAGATTGGAATTACTCTCAATGGAAATACATTTGGATTTAGCACCCACTTCTAATGGAATACAAGAAACTATAACTCATAATACATTATCTAAGAGGTATAATATTAGTTTTTTTAGTGTATCATGGGTATCAAAGTTTCATAGGGTTATTATTCAAATGTAAAAAACTTTCTATCACTAAAATACTTGATGTTGATAGGCATGAAATCTCAATATTGTCACTTTAGGATACAATAGATCCTACCAGTTTCATTGTGAGGAATATTTCCTATCCATTTCTAAATGACTATCATGAAGATGTTTTATTTTTTCAATTAAATTTTTATCAAATTTATTTATCTAAATTTTTTTGAACAATTTAGAGAAATATGTAGTTTTTATACTATTACAACTAGAAATTTATTTTCCTCCATCTTTTTTTGATATTATGGTGCATTTAGTGGTATATTTAGTGCAAAAGATAAAACTTTAGGGACCAATATATCTATGTTGGTTGAATCCATTTAAATGGTATATGAAGATATAGAAGGGATATATTTAGAATACATATTGACTTGAAACATATATTATAGATAATTATATTTCTAAAGAGTTTTCAGAGTTTTATGAAAACTACTTCCCTGTAGTGGAACACATAAGTTTGCCTATATCTCACCATGAACAAGTCAATTTCGGGGGAATGAGGATATGTGGATTGAATGTAAAATCGTTGACGTGGGAAAATATAAAGCAGATAAATTTATATATCTTGAATAACATAGATTATTCTTGGACTTATATATCATTTCATGTGAATGTGTTAAAAAATATTATCAAAAGAATAAAGATATGTGAATTTTGAATGAGCATAAATAAAAAATATCCATGTTTTAAAGAGGTTGTGCATGGTAGATCATATTAATTATAAATATTGAGATGGTTGGTGAGAGGACCACGTTTAAATTTGATAACATGGTTTGATTATAACATTAATAAATATAAATTTCTTACCAAAGATCTAGAAAATATAAGTACTATTCATAATAATAGTGTATTATTACTCATAGAAGCAATTCATTATTCACATTCCAAATAAAAAAACATAATCTTCGCATCAAGTTTATATTATAGAGTTATTGAAGAAATGTGAGAGGTTTAATACATTAAATTTTGAGTTCTAGTGTTTAATTGTGAATGGGTTTTCGGTAACAATAATTTCATACATGATGAATTTGGTATGATAAAAATTAAAATGAATATATTATAATACACATTTGATACTTTTATCATGGAAATATATGAAAAACAAATATTACATGTTCTTGATCCATAAAATGTGTAGTGGTCTATCATTTTTTAAGGAAAGAAATAATATTTTGGTGATGAAAAATTTGATGATGATGCTAATTTATATGAGATACCTAATTCTATAGAAATATTGTTAGAGAATATTGATGGTCATGTTGTAGACATGGTTTGTGTCATACCTAACAATAATGAGGAAGGAATATGGTAAAAAATCATTTATTAATTTCCTAATATTACAATTAGCATATATTTATTTATTTTTCACCTTTTAAAATTTCATAAAATGGTAGATACATTAGTTTTAGTTTCCTTTTACATAAGAAACTATTTTTAAAAACAATATGATAAAAAAATAGATTAGTTTAGTTTTTTGTATCATTTTTTAATTATTTAACTTTATAGATAACTATTGGATTTGTATTAATTATTACTTAATATTTTTTTATTTTGACTATATCATCTTATGTTTCATAAATATTTTCAGTATTATTTTAACATTGTTAATTACTAATGAATAAGATAAACAATATTATCATTATTCTTTTTAACATTGTTGTTAACTACTCTATAAAATATGATGAAGAGTGGTTTCTTTTGAATTATTTTTTTATTATATCACTTTAAAAATTTTATTCAAATTTTTATGTAATATTTAAATTTGTATAATATTTTACTTTATTTTTGTTTTCCATTGTTTATATCAATTCGTCTATCATTAATGTTGTTATAATTTTAGTAAAATAATTTAACAAATATAAATAAAAAATTATTTAAATTAATTTTTTTGGATCATTTATCATTTTTATTTAATTTTATATGTGGTAGTTAGATTTTTATATTTCTATAATAATTGTTTATTAATTTTATTTATAGGATAATTGTCATGAACAAACCCAGTTTAACCCTAAACCAGTCAACCGAGCTGGTCTGCGACATGGCCCGAAGGGCGTTCCTGATCCCCACTGGCTGGAAACTAGTGTCGAGCATCAAGATGAACCATTATGAATGATTTGGACCATTAATAAAAGATAAAAATATAAATGAAAATCAAACTGAAAAATAAAAATAATTCCTCACAAAGGAAATAATTAAACTGCTACACGTACCACCATGTGACCCCATTGGTCACCACCAATCACCAAACTAACATCTTTCCGAGAGTGATGTAAAACTGAGAGAACTTAAAAATGAAAAGATAAAGTAGGAATGAGCACTAAAATTCTCATTAGGAAATCACCAAATATTCCATGAATTTTACTTTCCCAGAAACATTCCATTAACACTAGTCTGAAAATATAGTTGCAAAAATATAGATTTCACATTTTAATTAGCAAACATAGTCTTTCCCATTTTAAAAACCAACACACACCAAGATTCCAATTTCAAAATATGGTTCTTACACTTTAAAACGACATTATAAACCAAAGTATATAAGGCTATGCTGGAAAATAAATAAGCTAACAGAGTACCAGGAAAAATAAAGTGCATAAAAACACAAACATGCGAGAAGAAATAGAAAGTGACCATGGGTGATACAAAACATCCCTAGAAGACTCCTAGATGTACGCGGTTCGAAACCACCTACCGACATATAGTGAATCCCCTAAGTCTATATCCAACTGGCCACCCTCAACTGGCCAATCCAGTCCCACAGCCCTCTAGGCCTGACAACAAATCTTGGAGGATACCAACCCGTCTAATTGGGGCTGGAAAGCAACCGTCACTCAATCCTTTAAAGATTTCTAGGAACCCATGGTGGTAGTAATAATGTGTAAATAGTAGGACCTCGCACGCGTGACTCACCTTACCTACTGTCACTGCACTTGCCTCCCCAAACACAGACACCCAATATGATAACCCCAAAAAAAGGTAAATCCATTCTATAGAGGTGACCCATATGTTTATACATATTTTACATCATAAAAAGTTCCAACCAGACCATAAAATCATATAGATATCCAAACCATTTCATAAAACTCTTTAGATATCTAACTGGGTGCTCACATTTACCAAACCACACTCTTTTCTAAAATCAAAACAAAACAACAATTATAAAAGTACAGCACCAAACGGGACTTTAAGTTTAAATACCCAAATACATTTACCAAAAAACATTTCCAAATCATTTATAAAACCATGAGGAACACCACTTTCCCATGAACTTACCAAACAAGCCTTTCCACCCTTTAGAAAAAGCATGAACTTTCTAAAACATGCCAAACCAGCCCTTATGTTAAACATTTTCCAAAAAAAATTCCAAATTCCAAATGGAACACCTTTTTAATATTAGGTTTTAAAACATCTTCAAAAGAAATCACAAAAGTAAACCAATATCATTTACAAATAAAATTCATTTAAGGAACTAAAGTTAAAGAAGGGAAACCTTTTCCAAGTGCCATCTTCACTTGAGGGCACATCCATGTGTGCACCTAGTGCACCCATGGATGTTCCAACATCCAATGGACCAATATAATATTTGTAAAACCTTTATAAAACATTTTAAAAAAACATGTTATTTAACCTAAACCCATCCATTTCACTTAATCATAAAATGCAAAACTAGTTCACAAACTAAGAGAGCCCTTTCAAAACAAGTTTCAAGACACACTAAAAGAGATCAACATGTTCCATATGTAAATCCCAAGACATAATGCAACCAAATTAATAGAACATTTAAAATGGGGGGAAACACCACTCAACCATCCAATCTTACCCTAAAAGCTCAATTTTCATTTTATCAAACACAATGGGCGCAAAAATACACAGGCATATTCAGAGAATCACATAAAAGGCTATTTTTTACAATTTCTATCAACATAAAAATGATATTATAAGTCAAATATACACCCCATGGAAGTTAGAATTAAGTTTAAAAAATTAATTTAAACAAAATTGGGAATTTTAAACAAACATCTCATGTACACCATTATATAGAATATAGGAAGAAACCCGTAAAAATGAGTTCCATCAATTTTTTCAACATAAAAACACTACACAATGCTAAGTGAATACACTATATGTATTAAAATAATATTTTTATATTAATTAAAAATACACAAGCACCAACAGAATTAATTGGGAAGGAAACTGATTCACTCACCTACCTTAAAGGGGGTATGGATGCAACGGCGAATCAATGGAAGGAAGAAAAAGGCCTCTCAGACCTACCCCAAACACTAAATTCGAAGAAACAAAAAATCCATGAAAAATATAACCATTAGGGTTTGATCAAACAATAAATCCTTATTAAAACCCTATAAATAGAGATGGGAAGGGAGATGACACTCACAATAGGAGGGGAGGCCACCGGAGAAGGGTGATGTGCTGAAGAAGGGTGGAATGCCGGACGAATTTCGGCTGGAGGGGAGAGGTCGCGTCGGATGGGGTCGCACAAGCAGGGAAGGGGTGTCATCAGATAGGATCACACCAGGGAAGGGGAATTGTCAGAGGGATTCATGAAGGAGGGGGTTCGACCAGTGGAAGTGGCGCGCACACATAGGAAGGGAAGGGGGTCGCACTGCATGAAAGGGAAGGGAGAAAGGGGGGTTGTTAGTGTTTAATTAAAAAAATCCTATTAAAAATTAATTACTAATAATATTATTATTGTTATTAACAATTTTAATAACACTAATAATAATCATAATAATAATAATCATCATCATCATCATAATTCAATTTTCATAATAATAATATTATCATTATTATTATTATTATTAAGACATTCTTTTAATTTTCTTTCATTTTATTTCTCATTTAAATTTGTATTTATTTCAAATGTTGGGAAACCATACAATTCACTTGTAGACCGATGTGCGGTTGAGAAAACTGCACTCAAACTGTGCCACCCAACATTTCCCACTTATAGGGTCGAGTCGTACGCTTATCGCACGGTTTAATAAATTGTGTACAAGTCATTCACCATAACTCAGACCCACTTGGGAACCCGTAAGGGCCCTGTATGGCTTCCCCTAATCATGTTGGATAACCATGAAATAATAAATAGGATTCCAAAAATAATAAAATTCAACCCACTAGCCACAAAATATTCAAAATAAAGACTAAAATTTATTAAAATAATTAATATAATTAATATACAAGGTCGTAGTGTGAAAATTATCCTCACCACAAACACTTTCTTCCCCCAGAAAGTCATCAACCCAAAGGAAAACCAAAACTCAAGTCCATACCCAATCAAAACCAAGAGATTCTAAGAACCTCAGGGTGACCCTTCACTCCACAAGTCACACTCGACCGATTACGAAGAAACTACGACATAAAACGAGGGGAGAACTTGGGAGGGTTCTCCCAACCATAGTAAATTGACTAACACGAATAATTTAGAACCCAAACACACTACCTTGGGGAGGGGGGTCAATGCAGGAACTCCCAATCGATCCAAAACAACTTCCATAGCATGATCAAAACAACTCCACCACTAGAACTAGAATCTTTTAGCACACCAATCGAAACACCCAGTATTAGGGGAAAACTCAAGAAAATAAACTCTGACTAAAACCCAAAAATGAACCGGATCCACATTCCACCCATCTCACAAAACTGAAACATCTCCAAGTGAGTACAACTGAAAATAAAAATTGAACCAACCCATGAAAGGGCCAAACACACCTTAAGAAAATGAGTAATTCCAAAAGCCACATTTGGACAGGTAAAAATACTTAGATTAAGATAAAACAATTTAAACACACTATTATACTAAAATAATAACTCACAATGGAAATAAGGATGGTAATAAAGAAACTTCCAATGTCCCCATCCCCAAAACAAAAGATAAAAATCGGGCCAAGGTTTCACACACACCCGGCAATTCCTGAGTGTGTGCGAGCTTCACCCCAAGACCTGTAAATGGGGATCTGATGGCTGAAGCATCTCCTGCCTCACAATTAAGCATTAGAATTCACCAATAAAAACTTCTTCTTCAAGCAATGCTTCCTGTAAAAATTCTCCAGATGACCCAGAAAGCTGCAACAATGGCACGTCCTCGGAGGCATGTGACAAGATGGTTGTTAATGCCTGAATAGACCACACTGTTGGCACATAACCAAATGGTATAATGAACTTGAAGTCAGAACCAATTAATATGAATCATTAGGAATAGGTTACTCCATCATACACTCCCCGCCATATGGGGAACCTTCATGAATGATGAGAGGCACCAGATTACCAACCATCTATGCTCTAGGAACCAACTCAGCTAGAAATGCTTCATCTTATAGCTTCTCAAAACGATCAACATAGGCCATCACCGTGTGTTGTACTTGTTAAATCTACATGAGATCTTCCCTTTTCTTCATCTTCACCTCTTCAGGTATGAACCATCAGATGAATACGGATTTAAATACATCCCATGTCATCTCAACTTGCAGTGATGGTGGAGAGAATAACTCCCATTCATCCAAGGATGGACCTTCAAACAGACTAGAACAGCATGATCCTGAACTTACTCAAGAGTTTCCAACACCCTAAAGACACTCTTAACCTCTCCATGCCACATATCTTCCTCTCTCGGACCTTTAGAACCGCTAAATATAGACAAAATTCAATAAAATTCAAAAACTAGTCATGATTCATTAGAGAATTGAGGGACCTTTCTTGGCGGTATTCCCTGAACAACACGTACAACTCAAAACCAAAAATGAAATAAAGAAAAAATACATCTAAAAGGAACATCCTGATCCAAAATACCAATCTCAAAAATCAAACACATATAAGAACAACCATAAATCCATCTTTCAAAAATCCCATTTCCATTTTCATTTTCAAAACCTCTTCATTTCAAAGCCAATTTCCAAACACAAAACCACTTTTTACAAAACTAATCCCCCATTATAAAAAAAAACCAAGTTTTTAAAACCATTTTATCCTTTTAAAAATCACTTTATAAAACAATACTAATCCTTTAAATTTAAACACACACCTATGACATCTTACGAACCATCACATGTGTGCCCATCCAATTCCACTTACATCATCCACGAACAAGTTCTCCTATTCACATTTCATATATACCTTACACACATGTGACCCTCCATAGAGAGTACCAATGGTCACATATCTCTTTTCCTCATAAAATCCAAGTCTGTACCAAAGTTTTAAACAAAAATAATTTCTTTTAAAACCCATTTTACTAATTCCAAAACAACTAAGAAGAATCCATTTTCCATTTCAAAATTCACTTTCATTTTAAAAGACACCTTACCAATTTAAAAAAACTGAAATAAATAATTTTCATTCCAAAACCATTTCCATTTTCAAAATACACTCACACCAACCAGAACCAAACAAAACAAAACTTACAATGAACCACTAAAATGAGGAACTAGCAGTTACTCTTAACCTGGAGACATGGTAATGAATCATGCCCTAAGTAAGCATCAAAAACTAGGAGGAACTTAAACCGTGTAATTGGACTTCACATGGTTCACTACACTATGTGAAATCATGACATAACACTGGTTTTCCTCTGTTTTCATCCCTCAATCCAAAACAAACCATGACAGGACAAGGACTTAATTCCTGAACTACCTTTGGTAACTCAGGTTTTGTCACGAGTGGTTTTGATTAGGCACCAGTCCATAACATACCTCATGAGCCCTGAAAATCCTAATCTCCAACTTCTAGACACCCTAAATAACAAATTCCTCCTCTAATACAATTGTTTCATAAACCAACCCGGGTAGACCCAAAACCAGTCACCTGATCCGGTCTGTGGCATGGGCCGAAGGGCATTCTCGATCCCCACTGGCTGGAAACTATTGTCGGGCATTATGATAAACCATTGGGAATGATTTTTACAATGAAAAAAAGATAAAATAATAAATTAAAATCAAACTGAACAATAAAAATAAGTACTCGCAGAGGAAATAATTAAACTGCTACACGTACCTCCATGTGACCTCATGGGTCTCCACTAATCACTAAACGAAGCTCGCTACAAGAGTGATGTAAAACTAGGAGATCTTGAAACTAAAAAGATAAACTAGGCATGAGGACTGAAATACTTAGTAGGAAATCACCAAAGAGTCCATGTATTTTCATTTCCCAAAAACATTCCATTAAAAATAGTTTGAAAATACAGTTAGAAAAATAGGGTTTTCACATTTTACATAGAAAACATAGTCTTTTCCATTTTAAAAACCAACACACACCAAAATTACAATTTCAAAAGATAATATTTCCACTTTAAAATCACATTCAAAACCAAAGTATATTGAGTTATGCTGAAAAATAAATAATCTAACAGAGTACCTAGAATAAATAAGTGCATAAAAATACAAACAAGTAAGCACAAATAATAATTAACCATGGGTGATCTGAAACATCCCTATAATTCCATTAGACATACTCAGTTTAGAACCACCTACCAAAATATGGTGAAGCCCCTAAGTCTATAACCAACTGGCCAATCTAGTGGCACAACCCTCCTGTCCTGACAACAAATCCAAAAGGGTACCCACCCATCTAATCAAGGTCGGCAAGAAACCATCACTCAATCCTCTAAAGATGCCCATAAACCCATGGTGGTAGTAATATTGTGTAAGTAGGAGGCCCTCACACATGTGGCTTTCCTTACCTTCTGTAACCACACTTTCTTCCCCAAACACGGACACCCTATAAGATAACCCCCCAAAAAAGGGAAATCACTTCTATAGAGGTTCCCCATATATTTATACATATTTTACATCATAAAAATTTCCAATCGGGTTGTCACATTATATAGATATCCAAACCATTTCATAAAACTATTTAGATCTCCATCCAGGTGCTCGCATTTATCAAACCACATTCTTTTCTAAAATAAACACAAAACATCACTTATAAAAGTACAATTCTAAACGGGAATTTATGTTTATGCACCCAAATATATTTACCAAAAAAATTCCAAATCATTTCCAAAACCATGAGGAACACCACTTTCCCATGAACTTACCAAACAATCATTTTCACCCTTTAGGAAAACCATGCACATTCTAAAACATGCCAAATGGACCCTTATGTCAAATGTTTGTCAAAACATATTCCAAATTCCAAATGGAACATCTTTTTAAGATCATATTTTAAACTATCTTCAAAATAATAACATAAGGGAACCAATATCATTTAGAAAAAAAAGTAATTTAAGGAACCAAAGTTAAAGAAGGGACACCTTTTATAAGTGCTATCTTCATTTGAGGGAACATCCATGTGTCCTCCTAGTACAGCCATGGATGTGCCAACATCCAATGGCCCACTCTAATATCCATGAAACCATTAGAATTTTTTTTTCAAAAAAAAAACACATGTTCTTTAACCTAAACCCATCCATTTCACTTAATCATAAAATGAAACACAAGTTCACAAACCAAGAGATCCCATTCATAACATGCTTCAAGCCACACTAAAAGATATCACCATGTTCCACATATAAAGCCCAAGAAATAATCCAACCAAATTAATAAAATATTTCTAATGGGGGAAAACACCACTCAACCATAAAATATTACCCTAAAATATCAATTGGAATTTTATCAAACACAATGTGTGCCCAAATACACTGGCATATTCATAGAATCACTTCAAAGGGTCTTTTTGAAAATTTCCATCAACATGAAAATGCTATGATAATTCAATTATATAACCTATGGAGGTGAAAATAAATTTTAAAAAATTAATTTAAACAAAATTTTGCATTTAAAAAAAACATCTCATGTACACCACTGTATAGAATATAGCAATAAACCCATAGAAAATCAGTTTCATCAATTTTTTCCATCATAAAAACACTACACAATGCTAAGTTAATACACTACGGATATGGAAATCACATTTTCATATTAATTAAAAATACACAAGAACAAAATAAATGAATTAGAAAGGAAAACAATAAAATCACCTACCTAAAAGGGGGTGTGGATGCAACAGTGATTCAATGGAAGGAAGAACAAGGGCTCCAAAACATACCAGAAACCCTAAATTTGAATAAACACAAACCCCATGAAAACCATAACCATTAGGGTTTAGTCAAACAAGAAAACCCCATTAAAACACTATAAATAGTGATGGGAAGATATACGGAACTCACTGGAGGAGGGGCAGCCACAGAAGAAGAGTGGCACGTAGGAGAAGGGTGGCATGATAGACGGATTATGTTTGGAGGGGAGAGGATGCACAGAATAGGGTCGTGCGGGCAGGAAAGTGGTGTCATCAGACAAGGTAGTTCCAGGTAAGGGGCACTGCTGGAGGGAGGGAGAGATATCTTAAGGGAGGTAGTGTGGTTGAAGGGAGGTATCGTCAGCTGGTGGAGGTGGTGCATGCGCACTGGGAGGAAGGGAAGGGGGACGCGCTACATGGAAGGGAAGGGAGAAGGGGGTGGAGTGTTGTGGTTTAATTAAAAAATCCAAATAAAAATAAATTATTATTATTATTATTATTATTAATTTTAATAATAATAATAATAATAATAATAATAATATTCATTTCATTTTTAATAATAATAATATTATCATTATTATTATTATTAAGACATTCTTTTAATTTTATTTCATTTTATTTGTCATTTAATTTTTCATTTAAATTTTTATTTATATAGAATGTTGGGAAACCTTATGGTTTGCCTGTATCTAGACATGTGGTTGAGAAAACAGCACTCAAACCATGTCACTCGACACTTCCCACTTACAGGGTCGAGGCATACGCTTGTTGCACTATTTAATAAACTCTACATAAGTTGTGCACCATAACTCAGGACCACATGGGAACCTTCATGGCCTCTGCATGGTTACCACTAACTGTGCAGGATAACCATACAATAATAAATAAGATTTCAAAAAATAAAATAAAAAAATCAAACCGCCAGCCACCAAATATTTAAAATAAATACTAAAAATTATTAAAATAGTTAAAATAATTACTATACAAGGTCAGGTGTGATAATAATGTCATATCAAATAGCTAATTTACCTCAAGATTCTAGGGAGGACCATAAACATTCATCCACTAAGGATCATTATTTTCTTTATAAAGATGTTTCATCTAATTCCACAGGGGTAGAGAAGGCTTCTAGGGTTGGTAAATGTGACAGTACACATTTTCAAAAATTATTAGTTTCTTACAGCTGGAGCTAGAGGATATATACTGAGTTTTATGATAATTATATTCATAGGGGTTCAAATTAAAAACAATTTAATACTTTTGTTGCAATGAAATCTAAGGAAAAAAGTTAGTATTTTTATTTTTTATTGTAAAAGTGTTGATAAAGTAGAAATATCTCAATTATGGGAGACAAATTTGGTAAGTTCATTTGTTATTATTTTACTTATCATGAAATGTTTTTGATAACATAAGTTTGTATCTCTTATTATCAGATAACATATGATATTCCATTATAGTATAGAAGTTGGGAAGAAATTTCTAGATTTGGATACTAGGATATAAAGGGATTTTAAATTAACCCTCACATTAAATTTCATTTTTGGGGAAAGATGTGATAAAAATACATGTGACATTTATCCTTTTCTAGATAAATAAACATAGAATCAATTCATTAAAATTAGACGACAAGAATCATTTTTATTAAGTGTAATGTTATATGTTATAAGTTTTTTTATATTAATGATCATATTAATGATTTTTTTATTACCAATTTATGATAACTGAGGAGATATCATAAGGATATCAAATAAAAAAATTCATACCCTCATACTTTATTTTATGAAGATTATATGTTATTGGAAGAAAAAATTATGGTTGGAAATTTTCAAAAAATGAGAGTTGAGCCTTCATGCTTCACTGAAGATGGCCCTCCCCCTAACTAGACATGAAAAATGGAAGAGGGCTCAAATGAGAAAAAATGGAAAATATCTTTTGGAATAGTTTAGGGTTTTATTTGAGAGTATTGTAAGAAGTTATTTGTGTTATTTATGTAATTTAATTTATTTCATTTCTTTATATATTTTGATTCAACAATTAATTTTTCAAATATTCTATAAAATGAATCCCTTGAAGAGAAAATCACGTATTAGACCTTCATACCTGAGGGTAGGAAGTATATTTTAGATAATCCATTGGGAAAACCCAAACATTTGGGTAACATGTGAGGACATGTGGTTGTTGTATCAGTAAAAAAAGTGTTTAGTCATTTTGGAACTTCTTCAAAGGAGGATGTATATGAAGGAAAAATATAATCTTTAGAATCTAAAGTTCATAAGATGGGTATACAATGGAGGAGAGGATCTTAACTTCAGTACGGTTGATGTTTTCATATATTTAAATACAATTTCAGGTTGTAGATCTCACTCCTCCCCCTCTACATGAAGATCTCATTCCTCCGCCTCTTCTAGCTTATCCAACTCATATACCTCCTTCTCAATAACTTCCCATCTATTGTGAGTTATATGTTGAGAATCCCCAACATTATATTCATTCATATGGGATTATATATTATATTTAGTTTGTTATTTATCATTAATAAATAGAGATGGAGGAGCTTAGGGTCATAGTGATGGATATTATAGACAAATCAACAAGAGTACAATTTCTTATAGATGATGTCACTATAGTTGGACAAATTATTGACCATTTTTTAGTTTTTCTATCTAGAATTTTCTAATAAATTACCACTGAGGTATGTATGATTATATCACCTATTTCATATTTGTATTAAATTTTTCTTATCATTTTAAAATTTATATATTAATCTATTTTTTACAGGAATACTTTAAAGGTAAAGACGTGTTGTATAAACAAAAAGTACAAGTAGTAGTGAATTCATATATTAATTTTTGTAGACATTATATATTATCAAAAAAATCTTCTTTATTGATGGATGTTTATGATATTTAATTGGATTCTAACATTTGTGGGCGTGAAATGACTATGATGATTTTAAAGAGAGATTTCATGGATCGTGTAAATGGAGATTTGTTGGGAATCAAAGCGATGAAAGCCTTTGTTGGAGTTGTTACCCTAGAACCAAATAATTTTTACTTTAAATTACATGAATATTCATATGATTGAATATTAATATAAATATCTTATCACATATTGATTGATTTTCAGAATTATATTGATGTGATAATGTCCTAGAGTATCTATCGAATTGAAAAGGTCATAACAGTTCACCGTTATGTTGAGAACCTTAAAATGTCATGATGATATTGTTAAAAATAGTTCAAAAATCAGATAACATACTATGATATGGTTCATAGTATATAAATCATCATGTGTGATTACTTTTAAGAAGATGAGGATTCTTCTCATCAAGTTTACACTTGGAAATCTCCAAGATAATAGATTATAAGAACAGACCTTCCATTAGAAATTCTACATATTTTGGTGTCATCAGATATTCCTATCTATGAGAATGTGTAATGGAAATTAGACTTTAATATTATTATTAATTCTCGTTTTGACTTGTTCACTTATATTTATTTCATAAACCATTCAAATAACATCTCCTAGCGAAGTTGGATGCATTGGGTGCATCACGAATGACATGCTGTTAATTAATAAGTCGAGGAAGTATTTTTCCCCTATATCTTTATGAAAGTTGATATCTCAACCCTTAGATTTAAATATAATTGTCACATTAAATTCCAGGTTCATAGTGTAATAATGTTTATTTCATATAGTCAAATAAATATGTATCAAATATATAGGTTGATGAAAAATATATGAAACCTTCTTGATAATAAATTTAGAAAAATGTATTATATTATATAGTGAGAATTCAAATGTGATTTTCATCATTGCGACATTACGTTCCTTTTCTTGGGTGTCTTGACCCATTTATAGAAAGTAATATTGGACTTTATAAAATTATGTCTAATGCCAATGAGAAATAATCCTAGAGAGTCACACACTATGTGTTTCCTTTGATCTTAATTAAATTATATTTAAATTTATTTAATATAATAAATATTATTCTAAAGACCAAGGAATAATTTTATTTAAGTTATATCTGTATAAATTAAATAAATAATTATTCGTTGGATTTTGAATAAAATATATTTAATTATTTTATTTAATATTTAAAAAATATTTTTCCACTAGTTTTTGGATAAAATATTTATTTTTTAATAAAGTGTTTATTAGGGTATTAAATAAAATTATTGGTGGATTTTAGGGTTGGGTAAATCTCAGGTGATGGAAACTTCAGTGTTTTGGAAGTCTGGGGTTTTTGGTTCGTGGAGATACTGCACTTTCCTGGCTCAGCTCTTTTGACTAGAGGTGAGAGCAATGAAGGGAATCACAGATATACTACAATGGTCAGGGTGGGTTTAATGGTTCTCGTAGATCTATTTTTGGGGGGAGGGTGACTCGATCCACTATGTTTTATGCAGATCATGGGGTTTTGATGGTGTCGTACATGGTTAATAGGTCTCAGTAGAACACAGTAGTGGCGGTCGAAGTAAATAGAGATTGGTGGTTTTAGGCAATGGTGGCTGAGGAAAACGGTGATCGTCGATCCTCAGTGGTTAAGGTAGGGACTCTATGTAGGACTGTGGAGGTTGAGACCAAGATTCATGTGATCCATACTATTATGGTGGTGATTTATGTAAATGGGTCTTGTTGATCTGCTATGAATTAGGCGACTGTGGTGAAATCGACATGTTTTGTTGCTGAAGAGGGAGGACAGCATCAACCTGGTATTGTGTTTTTAGTGGTGGAGAGATAAAAAAATATTGTGGTGAATCAGAATGGTACTTGGAGGGCTACTGATGAATTTACCAGGAAGTCTTTCTCACATTATGGTCTTACTAAAAAGGCAAGGGGATCAAAGAGAAGGAATTTTTCATTACAAAAAAAACTATTTCAGAGTAGATAATGAAGAAGGGAGACACTACCCATGTGATTACTAATAGGGAGGTGATTTTTGAAAGATTTAAAATTTTTGATCACTACATAATTTCTAAGATCATTCTTTCCATTAGAGGAAAGATTTGGAAATTCAATGATTTTGCTCAGAAACTGACCGCTATATGGGGGTTTTTTAATTAGATATGTATTCCCATGGTTTGTAGGTTTCTTCACAACATTTTCCCATCAGAGGATATAATGATAATGGAATGGGAGGTTGGTTCAATCTCTTTAAATCCAGGTATGTTCTGCTTTCAAGAATGGGATTTTCAGTTTAATATATTTTCCATAAAAAATACTAGGGATCAAGTGTGGATAAAAATTATTGGTCTTAATTGGATCTTTTGGCATCATAATATTTTATTTGATATTTCCTCTACTATTGGAATTTCGATCAAAATGGATAGGAATACATAGGTTTCCAAATTTTATCACTATTCTAGGATCATGGTGGAGATATATTTAAGCTCTTGATTGATTTATAATATAGTTTCGACAGCTTAAGATGATGATATCTCTTTAAAAGTGAAATATTAAAGACTTACTTATTTCTATCTAGCTTTTAAAATTATTAGTCATGTAAAGGATAATTGTCGTAAAAATTTGGTTTTCTATTTTTGTTCATCAAAAGGGAATCATGAGGCTTCTTGTAGGATGAAATTGAGATGGAAGACAATAAAAAATAATTTGGCCTCTTTTAGAGATAGAAAATTCACTCTTGACAGGGGAAATGAGAATGTTAGTTTTGGTGAATCACAAATGGATAAAGATCTCTCTTAGAATTTGGCACAGGTGACTCAGGAGGCTTAGGATCAATCCAAAATCATGATAAAGTCTAGGTGTGGAGGGTAGCCTGAATCCTAGAGATCATTACCCATATGAAAATTCTATTTCAAATGAGGGTTATTCAAATTCAGGTCGTGGTGATAGGCTCTCATTGATCTAGGAAGAAATTAATAAATTAAGAGAAATGCAGGGTGTCTGTGAAAAATAGGATGATATTGAACATGATTTCCCTAAAAATATTTCATTTATTCCGGAATAATCTAAATGAAAAATGTTATTATGGATGAAGAAGGTTTTCAATCCATCCTTCCTAGGAAATCAAGACATAGGAAAGACTACTCATAACTGAATCCAACCATGGTTACCAGGTCTCATGGACCTATAAACTCAGAATCAGATTGGTATGATGATTATGATTCTTCTTATAAATTTGATTATGATTTTTAATGTTTACTTGGATTGAGGGAATAACTACTTGTATGAACCCATCCATCTTCTAATTTTCTCTTATTTTTCTTTTAAATGAAAAGGTATTTGCCTTTTTCTTTTAAAAAAATTGAGGACTTTGAATGTACCAAGACCATGTCTGGTGAAAAATATTAATTTAAAATCCAATTAAATAATATTTAATATTGTTCAAGTTAGCACGTGTGACATAAAATAATTATATTATTATTATCTTCACATGGGGTTTAATAAATATTTTTATATTATTTAATATTTTGATTTAAATTAAATAATATTTTAAAGTAAACCCTAGCTCTGTAAATAGATGGTTATTTCTATTGTGTAGGGCTGGTCGAAAATTGAGAATAGAGAATCGTTGTACAAAATGGAATCCTCTCTCTCTCTCTCGAACTTCTCCTCTATTATTCTAAATAATGAGAAGAACTCCTTCAAGCCCAAAGGATATTGGAGAAATCAAGATGAACAATGCAAGATGATTGATTTGTTGTGCTAGAACCCAGAAACCAATTGGCGTTGCTCGGAGATCAAAGGACCATGTGTGGATCACCACTAGAGGGATTCTACACTTAGATCATTAATTTCAAATGAAGGTAATATGAAAGGGCATTTGTAAGATCAACAAATTCCTTGAAGAAATGATCCAAAGATAAGGAAATTGTTTATTCCAATCATAAATTAATTAAATATAAATTTAATGTGCAAGATCCTATATTTGAGTTTTGGGAAACTCTAAATTAAAATAAATTTTAATTTAACACCCATCATGGAGATCTCATTGTGCCTAGAACCTACAAGTAGTATCAGAGTGGTCATGTTTTAAATTTATAATTATTTATTTTATTATTGATCAGCATATGAAATAGTGTCTAAATTTTTCATTTCATATTATTATTTCTTTAATCAAATTTAAATTAATATGTTTTCAATATTTTAATTTCTTCATTCAAGATTCATAATTTCTTAAGTTCAATAAAAAATGAAGAATGATCGGAGATTCCATCAGAAAGAGTCGAGAAATCCAGATTGATGGAATGGGATTACACGGCATATAGCTGAAGAACATGTTGTGAACCCAAGTGCACTGCACCTGGCTGCATCATGGGATACATGACGCGTAGATTAGTAATAACATGTGGGTCATTTATTGCACATTGTGTGTAGAATGGGTCAACCTGGAACACGGAAAGTCAAATTACATGGTGTGTAACTGGCATACATGTCGTGAAGTCTACATGAGTTAGCAGAAAAATTTACACAATTCGTGTGGTCATTATACACATCAAACCATGTGATACTAGAATACTAGATCATTGATGATATATATGACATGTATACGGTGTACACGAGATGTATTTCATTTATCATGTCTAAAATACATGTTGATCCATTCAAAGAGTTATGCAGATATGCAGCATGAGCGATATACGGCATGTAGATGGTCTGTACATGTCGTATAGTCACGACTGACAACCACACCAAGTTATTCAGTGGGTTGTGTGGACACACAAAAAGAGTGATACATGGTGTCTGGTTGTATTGTACACACCTTGTAGTTCATCTGAGGTACACAACTGAATCCCTAGGCATGTAACCTGGTACACAGCAACCAAGGTACATGATGTGTGACAATTGTACGTTGTGTAGTCTCCCAATTAATAGAGAATTAAATTTCATTAAATTGAAAATTGAAGCATTAAAACGTTATTTTATTAATTAGAACACTTTTTTTTTACAATTTGATAATGGTCTTAAAGAATTTTAAATTATCGATTAATTTATTGTAATAAATCTATGATTATTGGTTCTTCCATTTATTTTACATGAATGCCATTAATGCTGGATATCTCCAAATAATTTTAATGGTTATTAAGATAAAATATAATTAATTAATTATTTAATAATTAATGCAAGTGATTTTGTCATAATAATAAAGAAAGAATAATAAATGAAGGTTAACCAGTTTTACTTTTTCATATTCATTGCATATATATGATTTTTCATGAGCTTGACCATGACCTATGTATGTGTTGGCATTATTTAATGTAATTTATTACATGGGTTTGTAATTATTAAATATTAAATTTAATTTAATGGCTTGTGTTTCATCCCTCCCCCCATTATTATATAGGAACTATGTATCCATGGTTATTTATGTGATCCCCATTAACCATTCATTTGGTTCCTCTCACCTGTATATGAATTATAAATTCATGAAATTAATAGAGTATCCAAATTCACATGGAGGAATTTCAAGATAGAACCATAATTATTCCAACTCATGTGATACAAATATGTACAGGTGGAATGCAATAACTCATGCTAAGATAAAAAAAGGAATTTTCCATAGTTCAATGGTCGATTTATTTCCTCCTAGATAAATCAACAGTTAGATAAGTTCATTATCATATCATAAATTATTTATTTATTTCTATATTATGAATTATTTATTTAATTGATGTAACATCACTATCACATAAATAAGTGAATTAATGTGAAAATACAGAATTTGAATAAATGGATTATGTGTAAATGTTTTATCTAAAAAGTTTAATTAATTAAGTAAAATCCACTTAATATTATAAAAGTTATATAAAGGATAAATTTTATGCATAATAATTAAAAATCTCTCAATTTAATATTAATTCATCAAGCCCAATATCATCTAGATTAATATGAACTCATAGTTTAAGTGTCTGTTTGGCCTCTGTCGAGGGAAATTTTAATTATTAGGAAGTCTTAACTAAGATAGTAGGTTAACATAACCGAACCTATATTGGGTTTAATGGCCATTTTCATTCTAATAAAAATTTATAGGAAAGTGTTGAGGAAATTTGAGTGAGGATTTTTACATTGGAGAGTTTATTCAATAGATCAAGGAGCTATAAGCCCGTAGTTGGTAAGACCGCCTACCTAAATACTTTCTAGTAATTTTTATGGCCTCCATCTAGATTATAAGAAATGAAATATGGATCCTTGACACTAGAATTTTAGAGAAACTATACATTCCAAGTTCAATTGTGTGGGAATTTCATACTTGATAAAATAGTGGGAGAATTAATGAAATTAATTATTATTATTTCTCACATAATTTGTAATCAAGTAAATTATTAATCATCTATTATAATTATTATCGAAAATGGAAATCGAAAATATGAAAATAGTGAAATCATTCCTTAACTCATGGTATGTACTTATAAATAAAAAATTTCAAATATGGTACAATTGTTTATATGATTCATTATTATCAAAAAAAATATTATGTGTTGGAATACCTTATTCATGTTCTGACACCCTAGTATGTGAGTGAAGGTAAAAAGGATGCCTACCAGAGATATGTTAAGGATGATTTATATATCTATTTTATTACATTATCAACAATGTATGAAGATTTGATGATAGAACATAAATACATGGATGTGTGAACCATAATATCACATCTCTATTATCATGAGAAAGAGAAGGAAATTCTAGAAATAAATAATATTTTCAATGCACTATATCAGTGTAAGCTAGAAGAAGGAAATCTAGTTACGGATCATGCTTTCAAAATACTGGGGTATATTTAGAGGTTAAAGAAATTGGGCTTTCACTTAGATAATAAATTATCCATTAATATTATCTTATTATATTTACCATCAAGGTTATCTTTATTTTCTAAGCCTAGATAAACACAATGGATAAATTACTCAGGAAATCGTTTTTTCTATGCTTCACCAAATGGATAAGGATTGGTTGAAACTTGTTTCTTCACCTCTTATGGGGAAAATTTTAAAAGAAAAGGTTGAAGATCCCATGTATAATATAAATCCGAAATATCCTTTAAAGTTTGTTTAAAAGATAAAAAAGATTTAAAGGAATAAAAATGATTAGGAGGCTCTTTGATTCATAAGTTGAAAGAATGGACACTGGAAAATACATTTTAATGAATTGTAGAAGCAAGAAGTTTTATCCACTTCAGGTATATTCATCAAACTTTATTTAGTGATTGTGTATTCAATTAAATATTCTTAAAACATACATGTATTTAGAAACAATAAATGAGCAAGAATAGAAAGGTTATAGAGTGAAATCAAAAGGATATAGGAAAGGGTGATTCCTATTTTAGCCAAGAGGAGATCGCTATTTCTCATTTCTAGATTAGATTGATTCAAGTTTTTAATAATTGTGATCAAAATATTTTTCTCAATTTAAAACATGAAATAATGAGACATTATTTCATTTTTGTAATAAATGTTGTTACGGTACTTAAATACTAAACTAACACTTTAGTAACTCTTGAATCAAAAATATCCATTAAAATTAATGATGAATATAAAAATATTAGTAAAGATAATTATTATTCAAATAAAACTAAAATTAGTTGACTTTTTTATACCCATAAAAAATTTTTAGTCTTAATTGATCTAATATATTGGATATAAAAACAAACTATTTATCATGTTTTAGATAAATAAGCCTTTATAAATAATGGTTCATCACAAAACTTTTAGATTTAGTTCAACATGATCATGTAAACTATTCTAAAGATAAAGGTAACTTCATATACTTTATGACATTTATTTAATAAATTTTATAAATGCTCAGGGAATTAAAAGAGTGAACTTGGTAAAGATTGAGGAATCTCAAAGATGGCTAATTGGAAAACATTTTATCCAAGTAATCATTGATCATACATGTGGAATAAAGGTTATCCCTAACTCTAATTTACTTATATACATCAATGTCATTATGGTAGTAAAATTAAGATCAATGATGAGTCTTATATATATTTAAAATCTTTAATCATTTTTTCTAAGACATTTTTTGAAAATATAATTGAAAAAACAAACCACATGCCAACTATATTATCTAATGGATATTATATCAAGTACGAAATATTAAGAATATTTAAAGACAGTACCATGAGTGTTTTTTAGTACTGTTTGTTAAAATTTGGACTTAGCTACAAATGAAAATTAAAAAACTTAGTTTCATCTGAGTTAATGATCCTATAGTCACTAAGGATATTGACCTTTAGTCAAGATGGACTATATTTACATAAAGGAAGCCTATATCTTTGAAGATAGTGGGAGAAGACTTAACTTTTATGGGTTAAGGATCTGGATACATATGGGTTGACATAGGAATACTGAAATCCACTAAGTTGAGTGGGAGGAGTAGTTCAAGAGACACATATTGTGTATGAATACATATATATATATATATATATCCAAATAGGAGGTTTATGTTCACTATAGTGGGTCATACATGTAATATTCTTTTAGAATAAATATTACTACAATGTAGAAGTAAATGATAATATGATAACGTTGAAAAGTATGTATATAATCAAGTAATGGACTCCATGTATCAAAATTTGGGGACTTAATATTTGAATGTTTCTAAGACTTTATATTGTTGGTGATTATTATAATGACCCAGACCCAAATATCCACCCAAACAGTGCTAAATGGGTCAGATGTTACTACCTTAGGCGCACCTCCCCAAACGCCAAAGGCTTCTGACTAGCAGCAAGGGTCTGATAGGTATAGTGGGGAGGTTATACCCTCTCGGAGGATAAAAATAATGGTATTGGTCTGAGTATAAAAATAAATATGCAGCGGAATAAAAGACTTAGCAGACTCGAACCAGACCCGCAGAGTGGAAGTATAATCAATATAGATAAACAGTGGAAGCAATAAATATAAACCAAAATAGCGGAAATAAACACAACCATATGCTAATAACATGTAACGACTACTGAACTGTAAAACATGCATCCAAAGCAGGTCATACATAACTGAATATAAAAAAAGGGCGCCAATGGCTATCCAATAGTAGCTACAACAAGTAAGCATGCAAATACAGAAAAGAAAACAAAACACAGTAAACCCCAACTATGAAAGACCGCAAGCTCCATACCATCTCCATGCAACAACTAACGCAGCCCAGCTCCTGAATCAGACCCCTTTCCTGCACGTAAATCCATAAAGTTTGCACGCGTCTCGGAGGGCCTGTGCAGGGGGTGAGACAAATCTCAGTAGGATACCACCAAATGGTGCGTACCTAATATAAGTGTTTAAGAAAGAATTTATTTATAAATAAAGAAGTAAATAGAACAATGCACAAATAAACACTAACTCCACTGGTGCTCAGCAGCCACCATGGAGTGTCACCTACTTCAGCCAATGCCGAAATCTTTTTCATGTAACTCGGGACCATGTGCCCCCTGACACCACATGTCTCAAGTACCGACGTCCTGAAGGCATACCTAAGAAGTAACACAGAGGAACAGCGATTCCTGTCCTCAAATAATAACTGGAGGGACAGTGATGTCTGCCCTCGAATAAATATCCAGAGGTACAACGATGTCTTCCCTCAAACAAAGTATATGTAGGGACAATGATATATGCCCTCAAATAATGGCGAGACTCATCCCCCAACCCGATATCCTCAACGTTATCCCCTGAAGGCTCCTCACCTCCCACGTGGATTCCTACGGAAAGCACCCCCAAACCAAAGTACCTAAACTGCATCTACGGGGGCCTCTACCCACACGAGTGGTCAAAACCACCTCATCATGGAGTATCTCGGTGTGCACACTACTCAAAGTTACGGGTGAGAGGTAATCACCAAAATAGTACCCAAGACACCACATCTATGAAACCTCGTGTACCTGTGACCTTGTCGCTCAAGTCTGATGGCATCTCCATCCTAGTAACCCAGGTCATGCCCAACTTGACAGTCATCTTGCCTCAAACCGACGTCCATGATGCCCAATATCGTGGTCAAAACCACCCAATGTAACCTGGGCCAAACCCAACCTGTGATCCGCATCACTCAAGAGTATCTGGGCCATTCCCAACACCACCCAAAGGGTCCAGCATATGCAATTCAGCAATTGCATATATAACATATTTAAATAGAAAACATAAACAGTTGAATTTCACTATGAAAGGTGTTGTCCCATACCATCACTGAGGTCTTAAATGCCTCTAACAATTTATATCAGGCTTAAAAAACTAAACTCAACAGTTTATAACAATATAATTCAAATTTAACCTTTTTGGCATCCCCGGCCAAAATGCCTCGATGAGCTATGGCCCCGCGCCCGGCCCTTCTTAAGAAAAACTAGAAACATGGCATAGCCAATGGCATCCCATAGGTCCAATAAACAATTCAATATGAAACAGCAGATAAAACAGGTCCCTCTCAAAATACCCGAAAACGTGTTGAAGGACGCATTACCCAAAAGACCACAAAAACACAAAAAGAGGTATGAACCACCTACCTGAGACTCGTACGATGCTACTCCTCCGATAACAGCCTCCAATTTAGTCTAAAACGCGGTAGATCTACAAAATAATCCAAACCGTTCAAAACCCTATAACTCGTTCTAGAACAGAAATCAAACAAACCGGCTTAAGAGGGATCGAGGCCTTACTGAGGGGGGGTCCGATGGAACAATCCGTGATCGAAACAGAGTTTGGACGGTGATAAGGGAGGGGATTGAAGCTCTAGATGGCTTGGTTCATGAAACCGGGCGAAATAAATGAGTTATGCCTCAAAACGAGGCTACTGTCCATTTTAATGCAAAAAAAGAAAGTACACGGCTTGTACTTCATGACTACACACCATGTATATCATTTAATTGTTTATTTAGCGGATGGAATTCCACCGACTTACTTTCCTAACCTGCCAAAATGAGTACACGGTGTGTACCTATGGGTACACGGTGTGTACCTAGTTTCCCTTCTCTTCCTCGCCGACTTACCCACACACCATGTATATCCCTTATACACGGCTAGACTACATGGCGTTTCCAAAGGGAACACGACATGTTCTTGGTTTAAACAAATCTACCCAGCCAACTGGCCTACACGCCATGTATAGCCTCCACACGCACAAGGGTACATGGCGTGTCACAAAACTACATATCGTGTAGTAATAAATTTTCTACACGGTCATCACACGGCATGTACCCGATGAGCACGTGGCTGGTCACCCGCCTACACATACATGGCGTGTACTGAAAGTACATGGCATGTAGTCTGGAAATTTCCACAAACTGCCCATTTTTTCCAGTTTCCTCAGAAACGAGTCAAAATTCAAACAGGGTTGGGATTTAGACTCGTTCAAAAAACCCAGGTTCTTACAATTATTCAAGAGAAAATAGACATGTATGGTGTAAGACGGTGCCAATAAAGCATGATTAATTTTTGAAAGTTCTACTCATTAACAAGACCTATACTCCAATCACCATGAATAAAATATTTTTGAGTTTTAATTTGTCAAATAATATTTATATGATTATCATATTGGGTTATTGATTGTCAATTCAACCTCATTTTGAGTAATCTTCATGGTAGATGTCTATATGACACGACCAAAGGAGACCCTATAGTATAAGTCTACAAGACATAACTATATGGGTCAATGACATAAACAAATACCAATAAGATATGAAGATTTCATAAAATCATTTATGAAAAAATCATGCATAGTGATCATAGAATATTCATTTGGAAAAAAATAGGTGACATGTGTCTCTAATAGGTCAGTGTGAGCACTGTAAGTTTTCAAGATAAATATTTTGATAACATATAAAAACAATTTTTGTGTATTACTAGTTTTTTTAGAATAAGGAATGAGATTTCTCTCAATATAACTTAAAATAGAAACCATGTTACAGGAAACAAGATCTAAAAGATAGATCCATAGGTTTTCTCAATTTAGTTATAGTACATATATTAACTATGAATTTAAATTACAAGTTGTAACAATTCAAGACTGAATTATTTTTTGCATATAATCCTTCCATCATAACAAGCATGGGAATAGGAAAAGATTATAGCGATTAAATAGATTTCACAAACTAAAGTGAAATAAATTCATATCATGTGTCATGATATGTACTGATGATTAAAATTTCTAATTCATAAAGCATAATAGGTGAATATCAAACAAATCCAATATAATTTCATAGAATTACAGTTAGAACTATCTGAAAATACTTGGAAAATTAAAACTGGATGAGTTCTTGGTGTCTAGAGAAGTAAGAATACTTGTAATAAAGGGAATTGAATAATTTTTTATACTTGGTTCAATTTGATATAGTATAATATAAAAGGATAAATTAATATACAAGAAAAACTTATTAAATCTAGTGGTTTCCATATCTACAATATATGAGTATATACTGGCCTCTGATGCACCTTAAGAAGGGATTTTAGAAAAGTCCTATTCTGATTTTGGGCTATACCAAAATAATTATATTTATCATTTTATGATAATCTTTTAATATTAATTTAATCAATATGTTATCATTCTAACATGGGAACAAGATGTGGATACTTTATTATATTACTAATTGAATGATTTTCTCAAGATAGTAATGTTGCAGTAAAAGATTCACCCCATAGACACATGTCCTTACCAAACCTATCCATGGAAAAGTGGTAGGCCTATTAATTGTAGCCATACTTAGTAGAATTAGGTTTTTCATGTGATGAATAACTGGTCATTAGTAGTTGGATCTAGAGAAAGTGGGATTTTTTTGGAGTTGGCGCCATAGAACCAACTACTTTGTATCTTAAATTACATGAATATTTAAAGAAGTTAATATTAATATAAATATCTTATCACATGTTGATTTTTCTTCTACATAACATTGATATGATAATTTTTTAGAGTATATGTAACATTGATAAGGTCATATAATTTCCTATCTATGTTGAGAACCTTGAAATTACATGATGATATTCTTAAAAATAGTTATATGGTCAGATAATGTACTATGATAGGGAACATAGTATATAAATATCAGGCGCGAGTACTCATAAGCATATGAGGCTTCTTATCATAAAGTTATCACTTGGTAATCTCCAAGATAAGAGATTATGAGAAAATACCCACCAATAGTAATTTTGTATGTTTTTGTGTCACCAGATATTCCTATCTGTGAGAATGTGTAATGATCATTAGACTTTAAGATTATTATTAATCCATGTTATTACTCACACACTTCGATGTATTTCAAAAACCATGATGATAATAGTTCATGGAGAAGTTGGATATATTGGGTGCATCACAAATGACATGTTAATTAATAAGTTTAGGAAGGATTTGTCCCCTCTATCTTTATGAAATTTGATATCTCAACCCTTTGACTGAAATTATTACATTAAATTTCATGGTCATAGTGAAATTATGTTTATTTCATATAGTTAAAGAAACACATATCAAGAATATAGGTTGATTACATAGATGTGAAACCTTATGGATGAGATATTGAGTTAAATGGATTATATTACACGGTGAGTGTTATTATGTGCTTGTCATCATTACAACATTAAGTTCTTTCTCTTGGGTGCCTTGGCCCATTGCTACATAGTAATATTAGAATTCAGGTGATCCCCCTTAATGCCAAAGAGATAGAATATTAGTGGGTTACACACTAAGTGTTTCTATTGATCTCGATTAAATTTTATTTGAATTTAATTAATGGAATAAATATTATTCTCAAAACTGAGGAATAATTTTATTCAAGTTATATCGATCTAATAAATTAAATAAATAATTATTAACCTAATTTTGAATAAAATATATTTATTTATTTTATTTTATGTTTAAAAAATATTTTTATGCTAGTTTGTGGATAAATTATTTATTTATGAATAAAGTGTTTGTTTTTGTATTCAATAAATGACGAGGATTTTGAATGAACCAAGACTATGTTTGATGAAAAATATTAATTTAAATAAAAGTTAAATAATATCTTTTATTACAAAAGTTAGCACATGCACTATAAAATAATGTTGTTTTTATTATTTTGGCATGGGGTTTAATGAAGATTATTATATTATTTAAGGATCATCATGTAATTAAATAATATTTTAACCTAAAAACTATATCTATAAATATATAGTTATTTCTATTTTTTAAGATATAGAGAAAATATTTTCAAAAATTTTACTTTTACTTTTAATATTTTAATCCAATAAAAGTTTTATTTTATGGGAAATTGTCACATTTTTTTGGTTTTTGTGGTATTTTGAGCTTAATTAATAAAATAGTCTAATTTTGGATTTTAACTGTTTTAATTTATTTATGTATTTAAGCCTTTATGTTTTCTAAATTTATCCAAATAGAAAAATTATTCTTTTTCAGGTTTTTATACATGTTGGTCTTCATTTTATTATGCAGGGACCAAAGCTCAATCCATCATTTGAGGGCTCATAACCAGCTCACAAGTCGGGCCATGAAAACTGTGCATAAATCTGTCAATTTTTTATGTTGGGACCATATCTCATAAAGGGATAGTCCAAAGAATCTGAAATTAAACATGGAGCTATAGAAAACCAGGGAAACAACTTATTTAATTGTAAACCCACCTAATTATGTCTTTTTTAATGTAATTAATGCATTAGAAAGTGGAGCATTGGAATATAAAGAGTCATCTGTCCAGAATTAAATTCATGAATTCAAAAAACCATAACTCCTGCATAAAGTGTCCAATAGATCTAAAATTTTAAGTATCGATGATGTTAGACTAAAAAACAACTTTAAAGAAAAAAATCATAATTTTATCATTAAAATTGGATAACATGCATAAAATTTCTGAGGATGATTTTTGGAGCCAATTTTTCACCCCCCCTCCCTATAAAATAGTGTCCCTTATTATTTTTAAAGGGTTTTCAACTTAGGGAAAACCTTTTTTGGACATTTTCAGTAGTTTAGTATTGTATTTTATATTATTTTCATTCTATAATCTCATTTTGTGTTTTAATTTAAGTGTTCTTCTTTCAATATTATTCTTTCTCTCTTTTGATTTCTTTACCAATTTTCTTCTTCACTATAAACTCTTATGCTCATGATCATGAGTATCTAACCTAGGTAAGTTTTTGAGGGAGTAATAAAGTGATGAACCCAAGTATTTGAACATTAATTATTAATGTTTCTTATTTTCTTAGATTTAGGCCAAGAGGGATCTTAGTGGGCAAGGCGTTATAACAACCCAACACTGATGCCACTAAAATGGTGCTTCAAGCCGGTGGGTTACGAGACCTCAAGAATGCCTCCTCATATTCCAAAGGCTTACAACTAGTAGTGAGGTCCAAGGGTGTGATAGTGGGGGTATTATTCCATCATATCAAAGTAAGAAAATAGTGGAAATAACTATGTATCATACATAGTAGTAAATAAATAGAGTTCGGAAGAAGTAAATAACTAAAATAGAACATAATGTAATAATAAATGAAATGTTGTAAAATCTTGAACAACTATGCAATACATACAACACTAGTTACCTACTGGGATGAACATAAAGATACAAAAATACCAAAGAAACTAAAATAAAATTTTATGGATCTACTACTAACTTCAACCTAGACCATGTACCAGGTCTCCAGACACTATCAAACTATAGTAGGATGATCAGAAGAACCCACATGAGAAGCTTCATTCGAACATGAAACTTTGGGCCTTAGCCCTATCCACCATGAAACTCGTGCTAAACCTGAAAATTAAAAATAATGTCTATACGTACATCGGGACTCACATGTAGGGGTGATAAATAATCTTAGTAGTCTACCCTAACAAGAAACCTATAAAATGTGCTACTATATGTGTATGAAAAACCAACATGCTCATCCTTGCTGAGACACAAGTTAAAAAGGTAAGTAAAACCAATAAATGTGAAACCACAGTCTAACCATGGGTTCATAATCTTGGTCAACTGGTCACGTTTTACCATAGATGTCCATATATATATACGTATACATGTATAGTCACATACCTATACATATATTTATAAATATTAATATTCATGAGTAAGTGAATGAAATCACATAAAACCAAACCAACAGTCAATCCTTAGGTCTGTAATCCTAATTGCATGGACATCCTATGCAAGGGAATTGACCTGGATGTCATACCACTAAATCCATGTATAATTAAGTTGATATCTTGGTTCGTAATTCCAATCGACATGTACTTTCTTTGGACAATGTTAGAAATGTCTCTAAGCTAGCTAGGTCACCATAGGGAGAATAATCATCCTACACCTCTGTTTACCCATATTTTCCTCCAATCACTAAACAAGGATACCGTATACCGATGGTTAGTCTAGTAAAAAAGGATTCCAGGGAGTACATACAAACATCTTATAAACCATCACTTATTCAGATGACATATTTCCTAGGCCATGTAAATCCAATCCAATGTTTGAGCTCTAAATATCAGTCTATAGGTGGTCATGACATTCAAAACTTGGATAGTCCCTAAGGGTCTTACCCTTAGGCGATCTATAAAGAGAGAACTCACTGGTGATATTTCCTGAAACACCCCTCGAGTCTCGTAACTGATTATGGAGAGCGTAATCATCCCTATCATAGGCCAAGGGGATCATAATCAACTTCATCACTTGGAAGAACATAGTCATCCATGAGTCTTGGATCTCTATGCCCGTATAAAGATAACTCACCTGTGAGACTCCCTGAAACACCCATCGAGTCTCATAACTAATCAAGGAGAGCATAATCAACCCAATAATAGGTTAAGGAGATCATAATCATCTTTACCACTCGGGAGAGCGTAATCATCCATGAGACTTGGGTCGCCATGCCCATATAAAGATAACTCACTGGTGATATACCATGAAACACCCCTCGAGTCCCATAAATGATAAGGGAGAGAGAAACCATCCTGATCATAGTTCAAAGATATCATAATCATCCCCACCACTCAGGAGAGCATAATCCTCCAGGATTATTGGGTCTCCATTCCCATGTATCATTAGGGATTCAATTCCCATATCTAGGAGAGCATAATAATTCTCCCCACTTATCATATAGCCTATGAGTTTGTCTGAAGCATTCCTAGAATAGTGAATCCAAGTGTCATTCAAGTCATACAGGTAATAAGGATCTAACGAGATAGAAATTTCCAATGCATACTATAAACGTCAAGAAAGGATCAATGGTTGGATTCTAGGAAACACCTCTTGAAATCCCAAAAAAAATCCAAAATAACATGGATTAGACACCGAATCCAAAGAAAGAACGTCTGGGAATCCAAAAAAGCATGATAGATCCTAGGAGTAATGTTTAGTCATCCCAAAAGAAGGAAATACACCTCACATTAGGCTCAACAATCACCAACCAGGAATCACGTCAGGCTAGTATCGCTGCATCAGCAATAAAAATGTAAAAGCATAATAAAAGAGTGAGGGTGGCCCAAATGCCTAAACCAACACTACTTCCACATATACATGGGTATAAAAGTTTGGTACGGGTTATAAGGTGACACTAAATACCATCTCTACCCAAACCTAACATACAAGCTCAGGTTTGGTCAAACAACGGGCACCCATTAGGTCCCTCAAGTCAAACACTAAAGAGGCATCCTACTTGATATCCTCAAGGTAAACACATAAGCAAGGAATTATAATTGGGATCCTTAACTATAATGAAAAGGAGGAATCCTACATGGTATCCTTGAATTGAAAACAAGATAGAGGCATCCTACTCAGGATCCTTAGAATAGTACACAGGTAAAGGGATCCTACAAGGGAATCCTTAGAATAGCTCACAAACAAAGTCATCCCTCAGGGGATCCTCAGTAACCAGTGGGAATATAGATGCATCATACATGGGATCCTTGGAATAGTAATTCAATAGATACATCCTACTCAAGATTATCTAGAACAAAACATAAATAGAGGAATCCTACTGGGGATCCTTGGGAACAATTGCTCTCATGGCCTCTTAAGCCAGAAGGGAACATCTTACAGTGGAGACATCCTCAAAAGAATAGGTCATCAGAGATAGATTATGGATCATCTCAGAACATGTCTCACTCTCATAAGACGCTTGATTAAATTACCAGATGAAGAACCTCTTTTCTTAGGTAAAATCCTCAAAACACCCATTAGGAGTCCTCAGATCGCTCTATGGGTTTCATCATCAAGACATATGTGGAAAGCTGCTCGGAATGGACTACTCCTATATCCAAATCTGAATTTGGGGAATAAAATTGGAAAAGGCCCTCAAAGGGTACCAAATAATGAGTATATAGTAGGTAGATACCATACACGGAATGTACCCTCTCAGCCCTACATGGGCGTGTAATCTTGTCGGCTTGGTCATGTAAACACCCCAGGTACATGGCATGTAAGGATGGAACATAGCATATATCCCACATGGGTTACTTACTCGTGTCCCTAAACATGTTCGGTCATATACTTGTCCAGGTCATGTACTTCTACATGGAATACTACCCACACAGGGTTTGGTCATGTAATCTATATGGCCATGTACCCCTATACGGGTAGCCAAGCCGAGTACTTGGCTACACGACTGAGTACTAGTACACAGTGTGTATGACCCCAAACAATGAATGTACTCAAAAAACATCATATTCCCTAAATGGTAAGAACACACGGCATGTCACCCTAAACTAAATGTCGTGTATCCTGGTTTTCCCCAATGAAAAACCTTCAAAATGCATGAAACCCTCATTTTCATCCCCAAATCAACAGATTCGGCCACTCGGTTCCATAAACAAGCATAATAGGGGATTAAAAAACTAAAAACTATGAATCTAAAGGGTTTTTGCGGTAATTTTAAAAATGGAATACCTTTGGGAAGAAACCGTTGACGCTTCACTCAAATATGTGGTCCATGACTACCACATAGTGATCCAGTGCGTCAAAAGCTTCACAACGGTACATACTTCCTCCTCCCTCTCTCTCTCTCTTTCTCCCTCTCCCTATTTTCCCTCTTAGGTCACATGAAGGGTAAGCTATAGGGAATGCGGAATAATCCTAATGGAAGAAAGGAAAATAAATAAAAGAAAAATAAGAAACATAAAAGAAAAAAGAAAAGAAAATAAATGGGGGACCCGACCAGCCTTGGTGCCCAACTCGAGTTTATTCCTCACCAAGCAAAAACTAAAAATTATTGAATCAATAGTGAAGATGTAATGTCAATCTGATTCTCTATTAAAAATATATGGATGAATGAACCTACGTGAATAAATTAATATTTAATTTATTAAATATTAAATATTTATTATTCTTCTAAAATTAGAATGGCTCAAATTTTCACCAAACTCTTGTCCTAGGGTAAACACTCTATTCTAGGACTAATGGAGTGGTAAGACAAATTATCTGAGAAAATATTCTAGGGGTAAAGATCCATTTTACACCTTACAAGAATTTAAAAGTAAAAATTCATATTTCTTCTCAAAATTCAATTCGGAAAAACACTAGTCCTTAAAATATCCCCAACATAAACCTTATCATCCTTAAGAACCCTGGTGGTAAGAATATTATCCATGATCTCAACCTAAGCATATGTACAAAAACTATTTGGAATGTCCAATGACCATAATCATGGAATCAACAACTATCTCTTACATGGAGGACATTTAAATTCGATCGATTTGGTACTCCCTTCCATAGGAATACCCTTATCATCATCTCAAAACCAAACCCTAAGCTTAATAGATCATGGAAAATAGTTAGGTTCAAAAGAAAATGAGGGTCACCACCCTCAAACAGTCAATAATGAGCTCCCTTTCATATGGATTACCTTAAAACACTCCCTGACTACAACCTCAATAGTTTCCTTCCTCTACAAGGGAATAAAATTTAAAAGATAAGAAAAGGATATCGATATAGGGTTGAATATCTCTCAACATACTCAAGATGATTTCAATATAGAGCATGATCGTCTCTAACCAGGAGTACACTAAGATTCTAAAAAAGTGTGTGTATAGCTCTCTCTAAGCCACGCTCACAACAAACAGGCTACACCTGCCTTTAACCAACACCTAGCACCCTGTCTTCTGAAAAAGATTGTTCAGTTTCATACACGATGCCTCCTTACCATGGAGGGACATTCTTCATTTAACCACAACTTTCGTGAAACACTACCATGGAAATTCATGAAAACACCAGTCCTCATCTCGCACCTAGACACTCACCAATTTAGGAATTAAAATGATACCATGCACAACCAGTATATACCTTTACCACTTTAATCATACTCCAATGAGTCATCCATTACAAGGATATGATGATCATGTTACATGGAACATCAATCTCATTAAGCCAGAACCTCCCTTGTAACTTCTCTTCAAAATTGGGCACCTCACCTATGCCAAAATTTATTCCATGTCTGCCCGTCACATGGTGTCATTCCAGTTATGAGTGTCTACCCCTACTCTGACTACATTAGTAATAGCAGAAATCACACACTAGCATGCCTATATAATGTGAATCCTACATGCCAAATAGGATGCATGAGACACCTCTCACCTTTTCTGGCCAAGAGTCAAAAATCATCCATGGCGTCTTTCCAATGGCCAAGATCCATATATCTATAGTAAATTATAATATCTACACAACATGTGTGTCAGTCAAATCAAAAATAATATACAACTATAACATCACAGATCAGAACAACAATCACTTCCCCTAGAAACTAGGACTTTTTATCGGAACAAGTGTTCTCGATGTATGAGTCTGATATCCATCATAGGTTCTGAAATATTCTGAATACTCATGTCTACCATATCCCAAATAGTAAATACTAGGAAAAGAATAACTTTGATACCACTTTATAACAAACCAGCCTAGATTCCACTAAAATGGTGCTCCGCACCAGTGGGTTATGAGGCCTCAAGCATGCCTCCTCGTACACCAGAGGATACCAACTAGCAATGAGGGACTAGGGTGTGATAGTGGGGAGATTATGCCCTCATATCAGAGTATGAAAACAACAAAAATAGCAAAGTATCATACACAGTAGTAAAATAATAGATTGAGGAAGTATTAAATAACTAAAATAAAATATGTTTTAATAATAAATGAAATATTGTAAAATCCCGAAAATATATGTAATACATACAATATTGTTCACCCACTAGGCTGAACATACAGATACATAAATACCAAAGAAACTGAAATAAAATTAAATGGATATACTACTAACTCTGATGCAGATCAGGTACCCTGTCTCCAGACACTATTGAACTACAGAAACCCAATTAGAAGAACCCACACGAGTAGCTCCGCTTGAACATGCAACTCTAGGCCTCTTCTCTATCCACCATAAAACTCATTCCCAACCTAAAAAAGAAGACATAAGGTATACACATACACTAGGGTGCACATTCAAGGGGGAGAAATAATCTCATTAGTTCACCCTGACAAGAAACCTATAAAATGTGTTGCTATAAGTGTATGCAAAACCAACATGCTCATCCAAGTTGAAACACAAGTAAAATAGGTAAGTAAAACTGATAAACGTGAAACCACAGTCTAACCACATGTCTGTAATCCTAGTCCATTGGGAAAGTGTCGCCATGAATGTCCATATCTATATATGTATTCATGTATAGTACCATACCTATACGTATATAAATAAATATTAATATTCATGAGTAAGTGAAAAAAATCACATAAAACCAAATCATAAGTTGATCCTTGGGTCCATAATCTAGATCATTTGGACATCATGTGCAAGGGAATTGAGCTAGATGTCATACCACTCAAGTTGTATATCCTTAAGTAGATCTCTGGGTTTGTAATCCCAATCAGCATATACCTACTTCATCCAATACCAGAAATGTATTTGGGCAATATATATCACCATAGGGGTAATACTCATCCTACAGCTGGGTTCACCTGTACTCGCCTCCAATCACTGAAAACAGATATTTTATACCAACTTTTAATCTCGTAAAGGAGGATATTGTATACCTACGGTATTCCTATAAAGAAAGATTTATTGGAGTACATCTAGACATCCTATAAATGGTCACTAAGTTATATTCCATACGACCCAATCCATGTAAATCCAATCCAATGATTGAGCCCTAGGTCTCATTCTATAAGAATTCATGACATTTAGAACTCGGATAGTCTCTAAGGGTCTTACCCTTAGGCGATCTATAAAGGGGGAACTCACCAGTGAGATACCATGCAACACTCCTCGAGTCTCATAACTAATTAGGGAGATAATAATCATCCCAAACATAGTTTGAGGAGATTTTAATAATCCCCACCACTCGAGAGATTGTAATAATCCATGATTCTTGGGTCGGCCTGCCCATATAAAGAGAACTCATAGGTGAGACGCCATGCAACACCCCTCGAGTATCATAAATGGTCAGGGAGAGAGGAATCATCTGGATAATAGGTTAAGTAGATCGTAATCATACCCACATATTAGGAGATAATAATCATCCATGATTCTTGGGTATCTATTCTCGTATAAAGATAACTCACCAGTGAGATTCCATGAAACACCCCTCAAGTATCATAACTAATCAGGGGGAGAAGAACCGTCCTGATCATAGGACGAGGAGATCATAGTCATCCCCACCACTTGGGAGAGTGTAATCATCCATGAGTCTTCGGTCACCATGCTAATATATCATTAGGTATGCCATGCCCATATCAAGGATAGAATAATAATCCTCACCACTTATCATGTATACTATAAGTCTGTCAAAGGAATTCATACAACAGGGAATCCAAGTATCACTCAAGGAATACAATTAATCAGGATCCAAGGATCTAGAAATTTATAAGGCATTATATAAACATCAATTAAGTCTCAATAGAAGGATTCCAGGAAACACCTTCGGACATCCCAACAAAAATCAAAAACAAAATGGCTCAGATGTTGAATCCTAGGAAAGCCTGTATGGACATCAAAACAAGCATTTCAGATCCCAGAAATAATGTCTGAGAATCCCAAAAGAAATAAAGAGGCCTCGTGTTAGGATCAACAACCACCAACTAGGAAGAACCTCTGGATAACATTGTTGCATCAGTAATAAACATGTGAAAGCATAAAAAAAGAGTGAGGGTGGCCCGAACACCCAACCCAATACTACTTCCATATCTCCATGGGCATACAAGTTTGACATGGGTTCTAAGGTTACACTTGATATCATCTCTAAAAAAACCTGATGTACAAGTTTAGGGTCAGTCAAATAAATGAAACCCAATGGGTCCCTCAAGTAAAACACTAAAGATACATCCTACTTAGGATCCTCAAGGTAAACACATCATCAAGGAATACTACTTGGGATCCTTATCTGAAAAGAAAATGAGGAATCCTACATGGGATCCTCAAATTAAAAACAAGATAGATGCATCCTACTCCGGATCATAGGAACGGTACATAGGTAAAGGGATCCAACAAGGGACTCCCTAGAACAACTCACATACAAAGGCATCCCTCAAGGGATCCTTGGTAATTCATAAAAAGATAAAGTCATCCTACATGGGATCCTATGAATGGTAAGTCAACAGAGACATCCTACTCAGGACTCTCTAGATCAAAACATAAGTAGAGGAATCCCACTGGGGATCCTCAAGAACAACTGGTCTCATGACCTCTTACGCTAAAAGGGAACATCACACAAGGAAGATGTCCTCAAAAGCATAGGTCATGAGATATAGCTCATAGATCATATCAAAATAGGTATCACTCTCAGAAGACACTTGATTCAATTACCCAAAGGAAGAACCTCTTTGTTTAGTTAAAATCTCTAAAACATCAATTATGAGTCCTCAGATTCCTCCATGAGTTTCACCATCACAATCTACGTGGAAAACAACTCATAATGGACTACTCTTATGTCCAAATCAGACTTCAGGTCATAAAATAGGAAATGAATGTCAAAGGGTACCAAAGGAGGAGTACATGGTGTGTAAATACCACACACAGTGTGTACCCTCTCAGCCCTACATGGGCATGTAATCCAACCGTCCTGGGCATGTAAACACCCCAGGTACATGGCGTTTAAGGAGGGAACCCAACGTGTAGCCCACACAGGTTTCCTGACTATCTCCCTCAACTGTTCTGGCCATATACTTTGCTAGGATGTGTACTACTACACAGTGTGTTGCCCACACAGGGTATGGACATGTACTCTACACGGCCATGTACCCCTAAATGGGTAGCCAAGCTAGGTACTTTGATACACAGACGAGTAGTAGTGCACGGTGTGTATGACCCCAAACATGGTGTATACTCCCAAAAAAATAATCTTCCCCAAATGAGAAGAACACACGACATGTCACCCTGAACCACACATTTTGTACCCTAGTTTTACCAAACAAAAAAGATTCAAAACACCTAAAACCCTTGTTTTCACCCCCAAATCAACAGATCTAGTCACTAGGGGCCATAATCAAGAATAAAAAGGGGTTAAAAACTAAAAATGATTAATATAAAGGGTTTTTGTGGTAATTTTAAAAATGCCCTACCTTTTCATGGAAACCGCTGATGTTTTTCTCAAATCTGCGGTCCACGGCTACCACATGGTGATCCAGTGTGTCGAGAGCTTCATGATGTTACCTCATTCCTCTTCCCTTCCTCCCTATTTCTACCTTTACCTATTTTATCTCTTAGGTCACATGAATGGGGAATCCATAGGGAATGCACAAGAATATAGAGGGAATAAAGGAAAATAAAGAAAAGAAAAATAAGAAAAAGAAAAAAAAACAAGAAGAAAAGAAAAGGGGGGCCTGGCCAGCCCCAACACCCAACTTGACTTTATGCCTCACCTAGGAAATATTCCAAGTTCCAGACTCAATAGTGGATACGGAATCTCAATTTGATTCTCCATTCAAAATATATGGCCAAACAAACCTGCACAAATAAATTAATATTTAATTAATTAAATATTAAATATTCATCATTCTGGAAGAATTTGAATGGCTAGGATTTCCAACAAACTCTAGTCCTATTGTAAAAACCCTATTCTTGGACCAACAGAATGGACAGAAAATTTATCTAAAATTATATTCTAATAGAAAAATGTCCATTTTACCCATTATGAGAATCTGATAGAAAAAATTCAAATTTATACTCAAAATTCAGTCGTAAAAAACATGGGTCCTTATAGGAGCCTTTTTGTCTCCACTTTCCACCTAAGGTTTAGCTTTCACTTTTGCAATATTCTTCCTCAACCGAGGAGGTGGATGTGTGATCTATCAGTGATCTTTGAGAGCACCATATATTTACAACCATAGGTAGAAGTGGATGTTCACACATATGATGGAGTGTGATCATTAAGTAAATTTGAAACTAATAATAATACAATGAAGGTTCAATTTGAGTGATTATATTAAGAATGTCTCCCTTTTTTTAACTTCATTATGTTTACATTAATTGTGTTTACATTGAATTTGTATGTGTAATTTTAGTAATGCATTTTAAATTCTCAAAATTCCATTTCAATTCATTTTATTTCAAATGTATAAAAAATATTTAAAAAGTTGAATTAGAAGTAGTGAGTGATTGATCATAAAATCGCCTCAAGAGAATGACCTATGTCATCCCCTATGTTTCACTTAGTTATAAGTATTTTTGAGAGAATGTATGACAATGCTTCATCAAATTAGAATTGTTTCTGGGGAGCTAAGTGATCTTCACTCCCTATTTTTATTCACATTTTGTAAATAATTTTTGTTTTTTATAAAAAAAATATAATTTTCAAAAATTAAAAAAAAAATTGTTCATGATGACTTTCAATTCAAATTATTCTGCATGGGATGATGAATCTCAAGTGAAATAAGAAGTTAAAAAAGATATTAAAGCTTTATTTAAAATGATTAGCGATTCAATGAAAAATTTGGATATCCAAATGTAATGGATAACTAAATATGTACATGCATGCTAGGAGAAACAGATGGATCCGGAACGTAAACAAAAATTAGTAGTTTAAGAGATTTCACTAATCATTTTTTTGTTAAAGAACCTGAGGATGGTGATAATTATCTAATAAAATAATTAATTACATCATCCTTCACTCATCTATTACTTGAGGAAGTCCCTGATGAACAAAATCAAGCTGATATACTTATGGGAGATTAACATTTTTTGAAAGAATCCTAGAATTACTTTGTTAAAGATAACATAAAACTTTATCTTCACATAATTGATATTGAAAAATCATCACCTTTTGACCTATCTATTGCTATGGAAGATAAAAATTAAGATGAACATGTTGAGATAGAGTTTCCAATGGTCCTTCTAGAAGAGATCAAATTCCAAGCTGACAAACTTTAAAGGGAAGATTTATTTATTAATCCATCATGTTTTAATAATATTTAAGATGAATTGTTTTTTAACTTCTTTTTTCTGAAATTTATGATACAACACAAATGATGCAGGACTTGTGTAATGATTTGGGTTTTGAACTGCATGAAAATGTGAAGGTTTTGGAACATTTTTGTTTAATTGCAAACTGTTTTTAAAACTGAGCTTCAGAATAGAATTATGAGAGTTAGATCACTTAAAGGTTTTGTTTTTGGACTTGGATAAAGGATCGTTGAGTTTCTTAGGTGTTTTGGAGAGTTTTGGTAGTTATGAACCTGAAACATCAAAGTTTATAAGGACCTTCACTAGGTGTATGGTTTTTCTGAAACTGTGTAGCCCGCAGTAGGAAACCGTGTGGCTTAATGTAGGATGGGAGAGGTTGGTTCACATTCTTCACACAGGTTACCAAACTGTGCACCTATCCCACACATTTAGTGGAATTAGGAATTAGCTTAGGATTGTTCATCACACAGTTGGCGCACAGTTTCCAAACTATGTTTCCAACCCGTGTGGGGTGCCCTAGGTTCCCAGTAAAGGGGCGCATGATTTTCTAAACTGTGCGGCCCAAATTATGTGTGATACCCTATTTTAAAATTTGAATTGTTTTAAATTAAAATAAAATAAAATAAAATAAAAACATTAAACCTAATCTACTCAATCCCTCCCCATATATTCCACATGATACACACCCCCTCACTTCTCCCAAGCCGCACACGAGCTACCCTCTCTAAGTCTCTTCCATTCATCGATTCAATCCAGATCGATTCAAGTTTTCTATTTGATCCTTTAAGGTAAGTTCCCTCCTCACTTATCCTCCCTATTTCTGGATGATTTTTAGCCTCACCATTGACCTACATGGTTTGGATAAATCCCTAGGATTTGGGTTTGACCACTTTTTGTATTTATTCCTTTGATAGGGTGTGTGAATCGCCTCCCCGGTCATGTTCATGTGTATTCCAACAACCGCTATCCAAGGTGAAGCAGTTCGGGTTGATTTGGTTTTTCATTTCCATCCGAGGTAAGGATTTATACCTACTGTTTGGTTTATCTCTTATTATATTTCATACTTTTTGTGTTTTAAGGTTCCTAGTAATTATTTTTTAGTGCATTGGACCCTTCTGTGTGGTTTTGAGTCACTTGGTCTAAGGAGACTTGCCTACGTACGCCTAGGTAAGTATATATATATATATAGTTTCCCCTGTTATGTGTATATTCATCCATGGTAGTGAATATATATGTATGGGGCTATGTGTTCCTATGTATATATATGAAAATTCATATGTAGGTGAGTGGAGGAGAGTGTATGAATATAAGAATATATGTACAGATCCCCTTGCACATGTTCATGTCCATGCAGATGTGTTCACAGGGGCTAAGTGTCCTTATATATATGTGAAGCTTCATATGATCAAATGGGGTAGCAGTGACTTCTAGTTAGAATGTGTCAAGATTTTAAGTGTTCGTCTTGGTTCCACCCTAAGGTAGGATCCCATTTCCTTGCCCCTTTAATTTTAGAAATGCATTAATTAATTACTTATTTCACTATTCTTAGTTTGTAATTAATGCAGTATGGTTTTCAATTTAAAATCTTCCTTTGATAATGTTAGTGAAATTCTTAAAAGTGATAAATGATTTTTTTGATAGCAAAGTCATGTTTTTGTAATAAACCCCCTCCAACAGAGGTGCGTTGCCTTCAAGATAAACATGTAGTGATATAATTTAATGTTTTTATACCTTATTTCCATGCTGCTTTCTTTGTGCTTGAGTTATAATTGATAAATGACATGTTTAGGTGCTTGGTCCTTTTGTTAAATTTTCCTAAGTGGTAATATTCTTTGTTTCAATAACAACTCTCCTCTACACTTGAGCCCTTGAAATTTAGTTGTCATGTCTTAAGGAGTTAAATGTATTGTTTAAGGTAAATGGTTGGTATAGGATGGATTATACAGGGTAGAATCATCTTATATATATATATACATATAAATTGAACATGGTAATTTTTGTTGACCTTAAGCTTCAATAATGGTTTTTCCAAATTTATTATAAACCATGAAAATAAAATTAAATGGAATAACCCCAAGGGTTAGGTAATACCATGGCCTTTGTTGTGATTTATAAAATGTTTGAAATGAGTTGAAATTTTTTAAATGAAATTGGGATTTTCCTAGTTTGGCATGTAAGAGTTTATTCCATATGTATTAAATTATGAATGTGGGTATGACTATTGAAATGCATAAAATGATTTTCCTTATGCATTGTATTATGAATGATTATGGATGGGAGGAATTTGTACACCATTATAGTATTATAAATTATTGTGGATGGGATGAATTATTACCCCATGCTAGTATTATGAATGATTATGGATGGGAGGCATTCTTACCCCATGCCAGTATTATAAATGATAATGGATGGGAGGAATTCATAACACATGCCAGTATTATGAATGATTATGGATGGGGAACATTCTTACCCCATACCAGTATTATGAATGATTATGGATGGGAGGCATTATTACCCCATTCTAGTTATATAAATATTTATGGGTGGGAGGCATTCTTACCCCATGAAAACTATATAAATGATTATGGATGGGAGGATTTCTTACCCCATGACTACTGTGATATGTATATATATATATAGTGACATGATCAAACTCTTATCCCTGTAACGAGATGAGGCAATTATTGTCGTTGGGTATCCCTTGGGATCCTGGACAGGTTGTTACTTATTTATTCAATTATATTATTACTTCTCTATACTTGTACACTATTTAATTATTATTAACTATCTAGATTGGGCTACACACTGTGGGTGTAGGCCTACTAATATTTATATCTCACACCCTACTTGAGTACCCTTGCTACCCAAGTAGACCTTATATTTATAGGAACTAGGTTGTTTGTTTTGTGCTTGTACCTGGGAGTTAGGATCAAAGGATCGAGATAGAGCTCAGGATACTTATGGAGATCATTGTTGGGATTTTTAGTTATTTTATTTTCTTGAGTCTAGTATTTGTGTTTTTGTGAAAAGAATGTTATATTTTTTACTATTTTATCTTGAGTATCATCATTGTACCTTCATGAATTGTAAAACTATCATTGGCCACCTTCTATTAAATTATTATTATCTATCTTCCACTACTATGTCTTTCATTTCTTTACTACTTTTGTTGTTATCTATTGTTTACTATCTGATAATACCATTGTGAAACTCTGATAAGAGGGTATAGTCTCCCCACTATCACCTCTTGAGACCCTCATTGCTAGTCGGCAGACTCTGGCGTACGTGGATACATGATTGAGGCTATGTGACCCATCGGTCTAGCTATCGATTCGATGGTAATTAGGGTCAGGATGTTACAAAGTAGCATCAAAAGTTAAATTTTCCCTTTGTATTATTGTTTTGGGTTGGTATAAAGGATATTAGGAATTCGCCAGCACTTGGTTAATAATCGTTCTTAGGACTGATCACCCCATGTACAGGAAATTACCATGTGGCCAGGGCTGGGATTGTTATTCATTCTATTTGGTATTACAATTGATATGATTTCACCTAGAGTGATTGTTGTACTTTCTGGTGCTTATGATTTATGGAATTTATGGAATTTTACCCTTATCCAGATATGTCAAGTAATTTTTATTCCATGCATCATATTAGAAACCTATAAAATTAGCATATCTTTCATGTTTTATGCAATGTAGTTTCATTTGTATCATTCCTAATATATGATATGCCATGACTTTCATTCATTATCCTTCTTTGTTGATATGTCTTTCTTTTGTGTTAGTTGTTTGTAGTTAAATGCTAGTTCTTTTTTGGTTTTTATAAATAAATTGTTTCATGGGATGAATTTATGGGTTGTGATTAAATGGGAACCATCTTTCAATTGTAAAGAATATGGGTTCCTTAAAAATGGGAAAAGGCAACCAGTATATTCAAACCATTTTTAGCAATAAATATACATACATTTTAAGGTTGTTGTTAAAATGTAAATGTTGTTAAGTTTAAAAGTTGAAATGAATTTTATTTTGATTAAATGGGATCCAAATGCCAAACTATGAAGTTTATTGGTTATTATTAGGTTAGTATGTGTCCACCCATATGACTAAACTACTATAATTTAGAATGTTAAAATATAAAATTGGATTGGTTTCAATTAATGGGAGTTAATTTTTAATCCATGGAGTGTATGGGAGCATCATGAGCTGGGAAATAGAAACCCATGTAGTTGAACTTTTTATATGTGACTGTGTTATTTTTGAAATGCTTATAAATGTAAGAGATGTTTAATTTTAATCTAAAATGAATTGGTTAATGCCTCAATGAAACCGGACCCAAGTAGGTCATTTGGGAAATGTTTATATGAGATTACCCGGTATGGGTGTTTGAAATTTCTAAAATTAAGTAACTGCTATTGGGTTACTTTTTGAAGAATCCAATATGGTTAAAATGATACCATTGTAGTTTTCATTATTTTTAAATAAGGAATTGAGATGCTAAATTTCATATTTGTGATGGGATTTCAAAAAAATTTAAATGATTAAAAAGGTAGTTTTATGAAACTATCATATTTTTGTTTAATCTATGGGTTGAAAAATCAAGTACCTGGTGCTTTTGTTTTAAAATGGGTACTTGATGTCTATTCTGAATCTTTAAATGCTTAAATTTTAAATGTGAATAAATTTGAAGGGATTGGAAATGAAACCTTTAGTGGTTTCCTCTATTTAAACCCTCGAGTAAGGGTAGTTTAAGTTCTCCTTGAGTTGCCTTGGAACGTAACCATGGGTTTTTTCCAAAGGATTTATCCTATTTAGAAATGACTTAAATGTTCGGATCTCAAGCCTGTGACTTTTTTTAGGTGTGACCAAATGCTTGGGTTGATGCTTGTTCTTCATAAGGGGCTAGTTGTAGTAGGTGTCACCCTTAGAGTTTAAATGACTTACTAGTGATATGACTTTTCTGATGGTTGGTGTCATTTGTGTGTTGTTGTCCCTAGTTGGACTTTTTTTTAATTACACTTTTTTTTATGGGTGGTCATGGTATCTTTGTCCTTCATATGAGTGTGAGCATTGAGTAATGCTCAGTTTTAGCAAGTTAGACATGCCTCAGGAATGGTCGGCTGCTTCGAAGGTATTTTAACCCCCTTATTCTTCTTAGTGGTGGATGAAGGGTTATGGTTTCATCTAGGTTAATGGTCAGTTTTTCTTAATACCTTTGAAGCTTGTGAGTCTTAAAGCATGTTATGGCTTTCTTGACAGCATGAAATTATTTTGGTTTGTGGTTTATGAAACTATTGTGAAGCACCATCGGTCTTGGATATACTTCGGTGGTAAATATTGAACGATATAAGAATGTCCTATAGTGGGAAAGGAATGTCTTCAGTTAATGATGATGTGTTGGAAGGTGAAGTCAAGTTCCTTATTTTAAGTATTGTTCTCCTTTCCAGTGTTTGTGTATGATTGACTGAAAACTGTTTCCGTCCTCTTAGTGTACTCTGCTTAGCGAAAATCATGTCCCCTATCTTGATTTTGTTCTAGATACACTAAGAGAACATCAGTCTTACACCCCACTAAAGATTTAAAAGATGATGATCTTGTTGGGTGGTTCTTTTTTGGTGTTGCAAGATGAATGCATGATTTCCTTTATGGTCTCAGAACATCATTGGGGGTCATGTATGAGATCCAGTGAGCATTCTCATGGTAAATTCTAGGTTACTTGGAGAAAGGATTCGAAGTTCAGTTATAAAACATAATCCATATAATTTTTTCATCTTCTTGAATATTCGGATAAGTGGATTGACTATTTTCATATCTTTTTAATGGTTACGGTCGGTGAAAACCCATAATCATTCATGAAATCTAGTGGAGATGAGTGAGGTTTGTGTTAGTTGGTTCTTTTCATTAACAGCCAGATCAAATTGGGATTTGAGTTCAATAGGTAATCGACTATTTGTTTCATTTCAAAAATCACATCAGGAGCATCATTGTAACTCTTACGGGAGTTCTTGTAAGGCAGTTCGGACGATGGTTGAGTCCTAGTTTGGATTTGGTTGGTTAATGTTAAAGCCTAATGTAGGAAGTATCTTCGGCCAGATGCTTGATGAGACAAAAACATGATCATTTCTCTAGCTAAATATGCTCAAGTAAGCTTTGTATTTGTGTTTCAGTTGGAAAGTGATTGTTGGACCAGGTGTTCATGGATAAAGTGACTTCTGCTTAAATGAACACTCTGAGGTGCGTTGGGTGTTCGTAAATGCTACATGTCCATTTTAATGAAACTTCATGAACCTTGTAGGTAGGATGAAGTGTTCTTTTTTCTTATGGCTTCTCAGGGATGATAATTTCTATGGTGGTAAGGTTGTAACGATTTGGGTTTTTAACCAGATGAAAATGCGAAGGTTTTTGAAATTTTTTATTTAGTGGATGGACTATTTTTAAAACTGAGCTTTAGAATAGAATTCTGAGAGTTGGATCACTTCAAGGTGATTTTTTTGGACTTGGGTAAAGGATCGTCAAGTTTCTTGGGAGTTTCAGTGAATTTTAGGAACATCAGACCCGAAACATATGAGTTTATTAGGACCTACATTGGGTGAAATGTTTTTCTAAAACCATGAAACCCATAGGAAGAAACTATGCAACTTAATGCAGGAGGTCATAGGTTGTCTCAAGGTCTACGCAAGGGTTTCTAAACCATGTTCATAGCCCACACACTTAGTTTAATTGGGTAGTAGCAAAGAAATTTTCACCACACGGTTGGTGCATGGTTTCTAAACTCTGCATCCAGCTCGTGCGGGGTGCCCCAGGTGCCCAGTAAAGGGGCACATGGTTAGAGCACAATTTTCTAAACTGTGTGTGACACCCTGTTTTAAAATTTGAATTATTTTAAATTAAATTAAAATAAAATAAAATAGAAACATTAAACCTAATCTACTCAATTACTTCCCTCCTATTCCACATGATGCACACCCCCTACCTTCTCTCAGGCCATGCGCAAGCTCCCCTCTCCAACTCTCATCTATCTATCGATTCTGTCTAGATCGCTTCAAGTTTTCTCTTTGATCCTTTAAGGTAAGCTCCCTTATCACTTCTCCTCCCTATTTCCAGTCAATCTTTGAGCTCCCTGTCACCCTACATGGTTTGGTCAAACCCCTAGGATTTGGATTTGACTGATATTTGTGTTTCTTCCCTTGATAGGGTGTACAAATGGCCTCCCAGGTCATGTTCATGTATATTCCTACAACCATCATTGAAGGTGAAGCGGTTCGGGTTGATTCAGTTCATCGCCGCCATCAAAGGTAAAGATTTATACCTGTTGTTTGGTTTTTCACTTATTATATTACATCCTTATGGTATTTTAAGGTTCCTAGTAATTATATTGTAGTTCATTGGACTCTTTCATGTGGTTTCAAGTTGTCGGGTCTAAGGCAACTTCCAGCGTATGCATAGGTAAGTGTGTGTGTGTGTGTGTGTGTGTGTGTGCATGTGTGTGTGTGTGTGTATCTGTATAGGTCCACCCGTTATGTGTATATTCATCCATAACGGTGAATATATATGTATGGGGCTTGTTGTTCCTACTTATATATATAAAAATGCATACGTAGGTGAGTGGAGGGGAGTATATGCATATAAGTAGATATGTAAGCATCCCCTTGCACATGTTCATGGTCATGCAGATTTGTACATAGGGGATAGGTTTCCTCATATATATGTGTGAAGGTGCATATACTGAAAGGGGGTAGTAGCAGCTTCTAGTTAGAAATTCTCAAGAGTCGAAGTGTTTAGCTTGGTTCCACATTGAGGTAGGATCTCATTTTCTTGTCTCTTTAATTTTAGTAATTCATTGATTAATTACTTATTTCACCATTATTAGTTTTTAATTAATTCAATATGGTTTTCAGTTTAAAATTTTCCTTTGATAAAGTTTGTGAAATTTTTAAAATTGATAAATGATTTTTTTTATAACAAAGTCATGTTTTTGTAATAAAACCCCTCCAACGAAGGTGCACTGCCTTCAAGATAAAAATGTAGTGATGGAATTTTATGCTTTTCTACCTTATTTATTTGATTATTTATTTATGCTTGAGTTTTAATTGATAAATTAAATGTTTAGGTGCTTGTCCCTTTTTGTTTCATTTTCCCAAGTTGGCATATGCTTGGTTTCCATAACACCTCTCCTCTACACAGGAGCCCTTGAAATTTAGTTTCCATGTCTTAAATAGTTAAATGAATTGGTTTCGGTAAATGATTGGTATAGGATGGATTGTGTGGGATAGCAGCATCCTATATATATATATATATATATAAATTGAATGTGGTACTTTTCATTTAACTTGAGATTCAATAATGGTTTTGGCCTATTTTGGTATAAACCATGAAAATGAAATTAAATATAATAACCCCACGGGATGGTAAGACCATTCCCTTTGTTATTCTTTATAAAATGTTTGACATGAGTTGCAATGTTTTAAATGAAAATGGACTTTTCCTAGTTTGGAATTTAAGAGGTTATGCCATATGTATTAAATTATGAACATAGAAATGACAATTGAAATGTATAAGAGGATTTTATTTATGAATTGTATTATGAATGATTATGAATGGGAGGAATTATTACCCTATTCCAGTATTATAAATGATTATGGATGGGATGAATTCTTACCCCCTTCCAGTATTATGAATGAGTGTGCATGGGAGGAATTCTTACCCCAAGACAGTATTATAAATGATTATGGGTGGGAGGTATTCTTACCCCATGCCAGTATTATGAATGATTATGGATGGGAGGAATTCTTATCCTCGGCCAGTATTATGAATTATTATGGATGGGAGGCATTCTTACCCCATGCTAGTTATATAAGTTTTTATGGATGGAAGGCATTATTACCCTATGACAACTATATAAATGATTATGGATGGGAGGCATTCTTACCCCACACTTACTATGATATATATATATATATATATATATATATATTGACATGATAATACTCTTATCTTGGCAATGAGCCAAGTCAGGTACCGTTGTCGGGTATACCTTGGGGTCCTAGAAGGGTTTTTACTTATTTATTCAATTCTGTTGTTACTTATCTATACCTCCACATTGTTTAGTTATTATTCACTACCTTGATTGGTCTAGAAACTTTGGGTGATGTACTACTGATATTTATATCTCAAACCCTACTCGGGTACCCTCGGTACCCTATTAGACCATATATTTGTAGGAACTAAGTTGTCTGTTGTATGCTTGTACCTAGGAGTTAAGAGAAAAGGACTGGGGAAGTACACAATATGATCATGGAGATCACTATTGGTATTTTTAGTTCTTTTATATTCTTGAGTCCTATATTTGTGATGTTATAAAAATCATGTTGTATTATTTACTGTTTTAGATTGAGTATCATCACTTTACATGTATGCAATGTAAAATTGGCATTGGACACCTTTTATTAAATTGTTATTATTTTTCTTATGTTTCTCTATATTTCATTTATTTACTACTTCCACTATTATATTTTGTTTACTATCTGATAATATTTTTGTGAAACTCTGATTAGAGGTTATAGTCTACCCACTATCACCTCCTGAGACCCCTACTTCTAGTCGGTAGCCTCTGGTGTATGGGGATATGTTCTTTAGGCCATGTGACCCACCGGTTTGGCTATCATTTGGATGGTAATATGGGTCGAGACGTTACACCTTGTATGTTAAGGAAGATACCACCCAAGTTTTTGAGATCTAAGATGAATATATGGACAAGCATGTGGTGTGACTATATCCTCTAAATCAAATTGTATACCATATAGTGGAGGACACCACTAAAGTCAATTGGGAGCACCCCTATTTTCTTTTCCCTTCCACTCTAGACCTTAAATTTTATATTTCTTTTTTATTTGGGGTCAGTAATTTTATTATATTCTTTGAGATTTTACAATATCATTTTTTACTCATAGACACTAGGAAAATTCACATTTGGGGGATCATATCAAAAAAACCACACCCACCTTTTGATTGGGGATAATCCACTGTAACTTCCTGTCTTGGGGAAGTAAAAACCTAGCACCTTCTTGGGGGTATAAACCAAGCATTATCCCTTTTTATTTCCCTATTATATTTATTTTTATTTATTTTTATTATGTATTTTAATTTCATTTTTTTTAGTTTTAAAGTGGTAGTAGCTAGGATCTTAACTCAAAGGTGCCACTGAAAAATAAATCAGGTTGTGTCTATCCTTTTACTTCTATTATTTTCTGCCCAATTAAAATTCACTATGAAAATATTTATTGATCTAATTTTGAGATAAAAAGAGGTTAGTGAATGGAATAAGTGTGGGTAGGTATATTAATATGTTTTTAGGAATTTTATTTGTTCTTTAATTCTATTTTTCAAGTCCTTTTTTGAATATTTCATGTTTTCATTTTTTATTTTTTGGTGTGTTTTTAGAATTCTTGAGCTGAATTAAATACTTTGGAAAAATTCAAACCATCTTGGTATTTTTGGAACATTTATTGTCTGGGTATTTTAGTATTTAAATAATTGTTTAATGGATTTTTTTTCTTGATTTTTGATCTTTTTTTATGAAGTTTTATTGATTGTAAAACTCATGTGCACTAGTACTGTCCAAATTGAAAATATTTCCCAACTCGAGTGGTTTATAATACTTTTTGACATCTTATTTCTATTTATCTTTTTCTTGAGAGTCTTGATACATGTTATGTGATCCATAAGTTTCTATATTTATCGTTTTAAAAGCTTTTAGTGTTCACAAAATGTGTCAAGAATGATTGAGGCGTATCTTTGAAAGATTTTTTTGCATTCAACTTTTATTTTGGCATAACTTTTCATATGAACTTTATTAAGCCCCTAGTATCCATGAAATACCTTGTTAGGTAGACACATTACAAACCATTTATTTCTTTCCAACCTAATCTAGAAGTTAAAGACATGATTATTTTTGAACTCAAATGTGGGGGATGGAGAAGATGACTTGTATTTTTCTTTCTTGAAGAATTTGTTTGAGCTAAAATGAAAAAAAGTTTTTCCATATTTATTTATTATTTTGTGTAATAAATTTCATAATGTAAATATGTATGGGTAGACTAAAATATCATTAAAAATTTTGTTTGAGTGTTCACCAATATTTGAAGATCAAAAGCTGCCTCTCTTTTCCTCAAAAATATGATTCTGAAGAGAAATTAAAATCTAAATTCAAGCTGAAGCAATGCTACAACTGGGGAATATAGGGATGAAATTTATCATTAATGTTAAAATTAAAATTATATACATCCTAAAGAGTTAAAAAGTTTTTTATAGGTTATTAATTTTCAAGATGATTGAGGAACACACCATTCTTGAGAAAAAACTGTTTACGTGCATTTTCTTCACTTTAACCCTCCTCATTCTGTCTCAGATGTTTTTATATTTAAAAGCTGTAAAACCTTGGCCTCAGAACAATATATGAAAAATACTTCATGATTTACACCTTTTTTTCTTTGAAGTGGATATACTAGGATGATATCAAGCCTATGGATATCACACATGTTCTTATGAATGAGAAAAACTCCACACACAAAAATCCTTGAGCAAAGAGATAAATATTTTTTAAGGGAGGTAGGTATTACAAGAATGTGAGTATTAACATGAGATTGAATGTATTTTTATGATTTTTGAGTATTTAGGGAATTTTCATCCATATAGGTGATAAGATATTTTCCCTAATATGATAATTGATCTGTATTGTCTTTTATGCTTTGGGAAGTTTATTTTGATCTTGGTATAAGATGATTGCCAAAGATTGAAATTAAGTGTGAAGAAATGGATAGAGAATATATTTTCAATAATTTTAATTTTAATTTTAATGTTTTAATCCCAATAAAGTTTTATTTTATGGGAAGTTTTCACATTTCTAGGTTTTTGTAGTATTTTGAAATTAATTGATAAAACGACCTAATTTTGGATTTTAACTATTTTAATTTATTTATGTATTTTAGCCATTAATTTTTCTAAAAGGATCCAAATTGAAAAAATATTCTTTATTAGGTTTATATAAATTTTTTTCTTAATTTTATTCTTCAAGGACCAAATCTCAATCCATCATTTGAGGTCCCAAAACTAGCACACAATTCAGGCCTCAAAAATTGTATATAGATCTTTCACTTTTGGATGTTGGGACCATATCTAATAAATTTGTATTTAAAAGGATATTAAATTAAACATTTTTATATATAAAATCTTAGGAAACAAGTTATTTAACTATTACCCCACCTGATTCATCATTATTCAAGGTCATTAATGCATGGGAAAGTGGATCATTAGAATATGAAGAGTCACCTATCTAGAATTAAATTTACAGAGTCAAATAGTCATAACTCCTACATATAGTGGAAAATAAATCTGAAATTCTTATGGTGGATGTGGATAAATTAACTGAACAACTTTACAGAAGAAAATTTTCCAAATTAAATAATTAAATGTGTTTAATATGCATAAATGTTCGGAGGATTATTTTTTGGAGCTATTTTTTCACCCTTATCCCTATAAAAGAGTGTCCCTTCTTCATTTAAAAGGGTTGACAAATTAAGGGTAGTCTTTGTTGGCCATTTTTTTTAGTTCAGTCTTGTATTTTATTTTATTTTAATTCTTTAATCACATTTCATGTCTTAATTTAAGTGTTCTTTTTTTATCTTATTCTTTCTCTATTTTGTTTTCTTCCCCTATTTTCTTCTCCACTATGAACTCTTATGCTCATGATCATGAGTAGCTAACCCAAGGAAGTTACCAAGGGATTAATCTAGTGATGAACCCAAGTTTTTTAACATTCATTCTTAATGTTTCTTATTTTATTAGATTTAGGTTGTGGGGGTCTTAGTGGTAAAGGTGCCTTTGTGTCTCCACTTTCCACTTGAGGTTTAGCTTTCACTTTTACAACATTCTCCCTCAATCGAGGAGGTAGATTTGTGGTCTCTGGGAGATCATTAAGAGAACCATATATTCAAAACCATAGATAAAAGTGGGTTTTCATGAATATTATGGAGTTTGATCATTAAGTAAATTTTAAACTAATAATAAGACAATAAAGGCTCAATATGGGTGATTCTCTTGGAAATGTCTCCTTTATTTCTAACTTCAGTGTGTTTACATTCATTGTGTTTTCATTGAATTTTCATGGTTAATTTTATTAAAAAAAATTAAATTCTAAAAATTCCATTTCTTTTCCTTTTATTTCATATATAGAAAAAATATAAAAAAAAGTGAATTATAAGTAGTGAGTGATTGACTACAAAATCCCCTCAAGAGAATGTCCTAGGTCATCCCCTATGCTGCCCTTGGTTATAAATATTTTTGAGAGCGTGTATGACAACACTTCATAAAATTAGTGATTTTTTAGAGATAAGTGGTCTTCACTCACTATTTTTATTCACATTTTTAAATAATTTCCCTTTTTCATGAATAAATGTAAAAAAACATAAATTTTAAAATTTTAAAAAAAATATTTTTTTTTCATGATGTCTTTCAATTCAAATTATTCCACACGTATTGACTAATCTTAGGTGAAATAAGAAGTTAAAACATATATTTAAGCTCAGTTTCAAAGGATTATTGATTTAATGAAAAACGTAGAGAATTAAATACAATGGATAGATGAATATTTACATGCATTCCAAAAGCAATAGCTGGAGCTAAAACCTAAACCAGAAAGAGTGGTGGAAGATATGTCACCAATCATTTTTTATATTAAAGAACCTGAGGATAAAGAGAAGGATATACTAAAGGAATTAATTACAACATCCCACACTCATACATTTCTTGAAGAGGTCCCTGATGAAAAAAATTGTGTCTATATACTTATGGGAGATCAATATTTTTTAGAAGAATCCTAGAATCTCTTTGTTGAAGATAACCTAAAACTTGGTCTTCCCATTCTTGATATTGAAAAATCAGCACCTATTTACCTCTATATTTATTTGTAAGATAATAATGAAGAAACAAATAATGGAATTTAATTTCCAATGGTCCTACCAGAAGAGATCAATTTTCAAGATGACATACTTTAAAGGGAATATTTCTTTATTGATTCGTCGAGTTTTAATCTCATTCAAGCTAAAAAAATTAACTTCTCCTTTTTTGAAATTTCTCATACAAAAAAATGGATTTTGACTTGGATGTTAATTAAGATACCACCCAAGTATTGGTGATCTAAGAAGAAGATATGGAAAATCATGTGGTGTGACTACCTCCTCTAAATCAAATTGTATACCATATGGAGGAGGATTCCATGAAAGTCAATAAAGAGCACCCCTATTTATTTTCCCTTCCACTATAGACCATAAATTATATCTTTATTCTTTATTTTGGGTTGGTGATTTTCTTATATTATTTGGGATTATCCAATATTAGTGTTTACTCATGAACACTAGAAAAATTCACATGTGGTTGTTCATCTCAAAGAAATCACACTCACCTTCTAATTGGGGATAATCCACTACAACTACCTAACTAGGGGCAATAAAAACCTAGCACTTTATTTGGGGTCAAAACCAAGAATTATCCCTTTTTTATTTCCTCATTCTTTTTATTTTTATTTATTTTTCCAATCTATTGTATTTTCCTTTTTATAGTTTTAAAGTGGTAGAATATATGATCTTAACGCAAAGCTACCACTGAAAAATAAATCAAGTTGTGGCTATCCTTTTCTTTATTTTATTTTCCACCCAATTAAAATTATGTATGGAAATATTTATTGATATTATTTTGAGATAAAAAAAGATTATTTAATGGAATAAGTGTGCGAAAGGTATGTTGATCTCTTTTTAGGATTTTTTGTGTGCTTCCATTTTATTTTTCATGTCTTTTTCTAAATTTTTCATGTTTTCCGTTTTCATTTTTTTTTTGTGTTTTTAGGATTCTTGAGATGAAATGAATAATTTTAAAAAATCCAAACCATCTTGGTATTTTTGGAAAATTTCTTGATTATATTATTTTATTATTTAAATAATTGTTAAATGTATTTTTTTCTTGATTTTCGATATTTTCATTTGATGAAGTTTGATTGATTGTGAAACTCATGTGCACCAGTACTGTCCAAATTGAAAATCTTACCCTACCCGAGAGGCTTCTAAGACTTTTTGACATCTTATTTTCGTTTATTTTTTTCTTAAGATTCTTGAGGCATGTTTTTTCTATTCATAAATTTCTATTTTTCTCTTTTTCAAAGTTGTTAGTGTTCATGAAATGTGTCAATAATGATTGAGGCGCCACTTTGAAAGCCTATTTTGCATTCAACTCTTATTTTAGACTACCTTTTCATCTGGCCTTTATTAAGCCCCTAGTTTCCATGAAATAACTTTTTAGGTATCCAAATTACAATCCATTTATCCCTTTACAACCTAATCTATAAGTTAAATTCACGATTATTTTTGAACTCAAGTGTGGGGGAGGGAGAAGATAAGTTATATTTTTCATTCCTAAAGAATCTGTTTGAGATTAAATGAAAAAATGTCTTTCCATATTTATTTTTGATTTTTTGGAACAAATTTAATGATTTAAAGATTTATGGGTGGCCCAAAATATCATTAAAAATGTAGTTTGGGTGTTCGTTGATATTTGAAGATCCAAATCTCCATCTCTTTTTCCTAAAAAAATATGATTTAGAAGAGAAATCAAGATATGAATTCAAGATGAAACAATGCTAAAAATGGGGAAAAGTGGGATAAAAGTTATAATTAATGATGAAATTTTAAGTGTAAACATACTAAAGAGTGAAAAAGTTATTTGGAGGTGATTCATTTTTTAGATGATTGAGGAGAACACCATTCTTGAGAAAAACTGTTTTCATTCATTTTATTCACTTTAGAGCATAACCCTCATCATTCTACCTCAGATTTTCTTATATTTAAAATCTACCAACCCTAAACCTCAGAACAACCCCTGAAAAATAACTCATTATTAACACATTTTTTCCTCTGTGAAGTTGAGATACTAGGATGATAGCAATCCTATGGAGATCACACATGTTCTAGAGAATAAGAAAACTACACATAAAAAATTATTGAGTGAAGAGATAAATATTTTTCTATGGAGGTAGGTACAAAATGAATATGAGGATTAATATGACATTGAATGTATTTTTATGATTTTTTAGGATTTATGGAATTTTTATCCATATTGGAGGCAATATATTTTCACTGATATGATAATTTTGAGGTGTTTTCATTTAGACTTTGGGAAGTTTGTTTTGACCTTGGAATAATATGATTGACCATGAGTGAAATGTTTAAGTGTGGGGGTGATGGAGAAAAAAATTTCAATAATTTTACTTTAAATTTTAATGTTTTAATCCCACCAAAGTGTTATTTTATAGTAAGTGGTCACATTTTTAGGTTTTTGCGGTATTTTGAGCTTAATTGATAAAATGACCTAATTTTGGATTTTAAATATTTTAATTTATTTATGTATTTCACACATTAATTTTTCTACACTAATTCAAATGGAAAAATTATTCTTTTTTTGGTTTCTAAAAAATTTGGTCTTCATTTTATTATTTAGGGACTAAATCTAAATCCATCATTTGAGGTCCAAAAAAGTCACGAACCATCCCCTGGGGCCCGTGTTGTGACTACCCCAAGCCCACCTTCCATAGGCTAGGGGTTAGCGACTAGCACCGGAAAGGTTTATCCCTAAAATGGGAAGGCATTGCCTTTAAACCTGTACACACACAAACTAGGTACACAACAAAAGTAAACCACATAGTAAAACAGCTGAAGTAAAAGTTTGTACTAAACGTAAAGGGACCAGAATACAATCTCAACTGAATGATAAAATACAACAGAAAATAGAAACTAGATTCTTAGTTCTTCTGCCAAGGATCCTACCTGAAGGGTAGGTACATATAGTCTCCACGGCTCTCCACATCAACCGTCACTGCCATCCACCGTTAGGTCCTAGCTTCCCGAGTCTCATTCAAGGATACTCGTCATTTTCACAAGACACAATAAGGTGTGGGTGAATCTCGTGCAGGGGTGAGTATAATAATACCCAATAGGGACCCTGATACCCCCAAAGGTCTATCATAATTCCACAAAGGAAAACCACAAAGCATGATCTCAATCACAAAGCAGAAAGCAAAGACTCAGCTCAAACCAGGTGTAACTTAAGTACAGAAGTACAGATGATTAGTCATATCGCTAGATCATTTTATCCTGTCAAGGGTTCTACTACTGATCCACAAAGTATCTCTTACTATTGATCCACATAGGATCACTAGGTGTTGATCCACACAGGATCGCTAGGTGCTGATCCACACAGGATCGCTAGGTGGTGATCCACACATGATCGCTAGGTGCTGATCCACACAGGATCGCTAGGTGCTGATCCACATAGGATCTCTAGGTGCTGATCCACATAGGATCGCTAGGTGTTGATCCACACAGGATCCCTAGGTGCTGATCCACATAGAATTGCTATTCATTCTTTACGTCTCAACCAGCCACTGGATTCTCATATATAGTACGCTTGATTCTGGGAGGATCCGCTCCTCAATCCATCAATCATACTTCAACTGGTATGAAGTCCCATTAAGAAGTAACCCAATGATCTTTCGTGTCATAATTATTCCAACTCAACAGACGGTGCATCAATCGGATGCTCGGTCTGAGAGTTACAAGCATTTTAGTGTCGAGGGCCTGGTTGGATTTTGGTACGATCCAACCCAGCCGTACTCCAACTTTCTCCAAACTTAAGTGAAGTATCTCAAAAGGGCCATCTCGTTTCAAAGATTCCAGCACTATTAATAGTTTGTCAAACATACTCATAGTTTGTAAGGAACGTCTTTTTAAGCGTATCTTGGCCAAAAAGGGTCTGGGTCCGGTCTGACCCGGTCGGCCCAACCCGGCCCGTCCCATCCTGGACCGACCCGACCTGGTTCGGGCTGACCTGAGCCAGTTCGAGTCGACCCAACCCAGCCCGGGTCTGACCCAGCCCGAACCGGCTGGGCCATGGACTGGCCCGGCCTGAACCAGCTAGTCTGGGATGCAGCGGGCTCATTCCACTAAGTAGTGGACCAGCCTGGCCCACAAACTAGCGCGACCCACGTGAGGGGTCGTGCGACCCCTCCTTCCCAAACGGCTCAAAGTGACATTTGGCTCTTTAACCAGCAGTGCCACGTGGCCCTGCCTCGCTGTCCGCGAGACCCTCATGGAGCGAGTCCCCCATGTAGCTTCTTCGAAGCCGCGGCCTCCATTTATGGAGGGTGATGGTGAGCTGCCCTTCCACCAAAGTGGCCGACCGAGATTCAGTTGTACCTTCAGTCCGTCACCACGTTGGCGGGTCTTCGGCGGGCCATCGAGTGAGCTCCAGTGGTCCGTTTTCCCTTCTGAAAGTGCCTAAATGCCTCCCAGGATACCATCTTCGATGCATGCCTCTCAGTTTCAAGGTTACTCCAGGTTGAGAAATCTTCCCCTAAAGAATGAAACAAAAAATCAAGCGGCGGAGTGTCCGGGCCTTGTTCGTTTGGCTCGCGCCCTCTAAGTTAGCATTATAACAATCAGTTAATAAAAAATTCATCACAAATATAAATTTAATCTTGTTCAGAACATTTTTGATTCATCATTATTTTCAAGAATGAGGGAAAGAAATATTTCACATGAATTTAATAACAAAACTCCTACATAGAGATCCGTTGGGTGATGTTGCAGTTGTGGTGGGAGAAGAGTCCCCATTGGATGAAGTCACCGGCATTCATCGATCTTAGATCATTTCCACCCAAGCTTCCATCCTCCATCAGTGAAAGATGTCATGGTACTTCTCCCAAGGTTCCTCACAGGCATTTCAAAAACCCCAACCCAAGCTTCAATTAAATAGAGGGGGAAAGGAGGTTAACGCAACGAGATATTAATGAGGTTCATTAATTAATGAACCTCTTAATCTCTCAATGGTGTGGTTACAAAATGAAGAGTCAATCCATTAAATGTCTTGAAAACCCATTAGTACCACCATCGTCACTCAATAGTATGTAAGAAAATAAAATAACAATTTTTGTGTTATTTTATTATTTCTTTAAAATTCGCAAAAACTAAATTTTTTACCCAACCTACTACAGTCAAAGTTAAGCCTCCATTAAGTGAATCCCAGCACTGTGGATTCAACAGTGCCCTCGGATTTTTAATTTTAGCACTGTTTCAAAAGATAGAAAACATTTCCCATGTGTTTACTGAACGCACCTTTAGAAAAAGTTTAAAATTCCATTTCAGAGACACCGTGCCTCAGAATCAAGCGCAATCAATTTTCAAAGACTCGTAATAATACCAAATAACTTAAAATATATATATATGGAATTTCTGGGTCTTTACATTATTTCCACCTTAGGGATTTTCATTCCCAAAAGCTACAAAAAAATTAGGGGAACAAATGGGCATACTGAGCACGTATATGAGCCTTCCGCTCCCATGTGCTCTCCTAGACATTCTCGTGCTACCAATGAACTCACACCAAATAAATTGACCAACCACAAAGGACCCGCTCCTGTAGATCCTCTATCTCTATCGAGAACTCCGCAAATGTCACCCCATCATCGATGTCCATCTCGCCCCAGTCGATAACTTGTGATAGATCATGTACATACCTCCTCAGTAGCGACACATGCAAAATATTATGCACCTGTTGAATCTGTGGGGGAAGAGCTAGATGGTACGCCACCTCAACTACTCTATTAAGGGTCTATAAAGGTCTGATGAACCTCTTAGATAGCTTGCCGCCCTGGCCAAACCTCTGTAATCCTCATCGGGGTGAGACCCGTAGGAAGACATGGTCTCCCTACTCAAACTCTAAGGGTATTTGTCTCCTGTCAGTATAAGACTTCTTCCGGTGTAGTCTTCATCCACTCCTTGATGATCTGAACCTTCTCTGTGGTAGCCTGTACCAACTCTAGACCCATAAGGGCTGACTCCCCTGGGTCTGTCCAGCATAGTGGTGACCTGCAAGGTTGCCCGTACAGGGCCTCAAACAGAGCCATACCGATGGTGGAGTGATAACTATTGTTGTATGTGAAGTCAACCAGTGGCAGGTGGTCCTCCCAAATGCGGCCAAAATTGAGTACACAAGTACAAAGCATGTCCTCAAGTGTTTGTATGGTCCGCTCCATCCAACCATCTGTCTGAGGGTGAAAGGCGGTGCTCAAGTGTAGCTGAGTCCCGAATTCCTCCTAAAACCCCTTCCACAAATGGGATGTAAAATGTGTGTCGCAATCTAAGATGATCATCAATGGCACCCCGTGAAGTCGTAGAATCTCTTGTACGTAGAGGTGTCTCAAACTCTCTACTGATCCCTGGTCTCGGATGGGTAGGAAGTGGGCCGACTTGGTGAGTCGTTCAATGATCACCCACATCGAATCATGGCCCCTAGACGTATGTGGTAGCCCTGTCACAAAGTCCATGGAGATATCATCCCACTTCCACTCTGTAACCTCAAGTGATTGTGCTTATCCTGTAGGTACGTGATGCTCGGCCTTCACTTGCTGACAAGTGAGGCATCGTGATACGAACTCTGCCACCGCTTTCTTCATCCCTGGCCACCAGTACTGACGCTGGAGGTCCTAGTAAATCTTCTACACTCCAGGATGTACCTCCAAAGGGGATGTTTGGAACTCCCTCAACACCTCCTTTTGTAGAATCATTAGTACCACAGTGCGTCCTCTAAATAGTATGAAGTGCTCCCCACCTTCAAAAATTCCATTAGGAGCATGTCCTAAGGATATCTGAGCACAATTAGATTTGTATTCAATGTCCAAAAGCTGAGCCTCTTAGACTCACTGAAGGAGTGGGGGAGTAACTGTTATAGATTGGAGACAAGCTACTCCATCATTATCCACGAAGGATAACTGCAACACGGCTAGATTCTCTGTCACCTAACTCAGCAACTATAGACCAGACCTCCAGCTGAGTGTGTCTGCTACAACGTTCCCCTTCCCAAGAGTGTGGACTATCTCAAAGTCGTAGTCCTGGAGGAACTCTAGCCATCTTCATTGTCTCAGGTTCAGTTCCTTCTATGAGAATATATACCTAAGATTATTGTGTTCAGAGTAAACGGTAAACCTGTCACCCATTAAGTAGTGTCGCCACATCTTCAGCGCAAAGACCACTGCTGCTAACTCCAGGTCATGGCTAGCGTAGTTTTTCTTGTTCTATTTCAACTTTCATGAGCCTTAGGAGATCACCGCTCACTCCTCCATTAGTACACATCCTAGTCCGGTCCCTAATGCGTCGTAGTAGACTACATTCCCAACACCCTCTTCTGGTATCCTCGATATGGGGGCACTCGGCAGTCTCTATCTCATCTCTTGAAAACTCTACTAGCATCTCTCCGTCCACATGAAGGGATGTACCTTCTTTATTAAACAGATAAGGGTGCCTCAAATATATAAAATTTAGGTATGAATCTTTGGTAGTACCCAGCCAATCCCAGGAAACTTCGTGCCTCGGTCACACTTCTGGGAGGCTCCCAAGCAAGCACAGCCTCTATCTTCGTCGGATCCACTACAACTCCAGCCTCTAAGATAATGTGCCCTAGGAAGTGGACTTACCATATCCAAAACTGCCACTTCGATAGATTTCCATAAATCTAGTGCTCTCATAGTATATCCAGAACTATCTGTAGGTGTGTGGCATGCTCCTCCTCAGACACTGAGTATATAAATATGTCTTCAATGAAGACCACCATGAAGCGATCGAGGTAAGGCTGGATGATCTTGTTCATGTTCCCCAGGAATACTATCGGATCTTTTTTCATGCCTAAGGGAATTACCAAGAATTTATAGTCGTCATACCGACATCTGAAGGATATCTTTGGTACATCCTCGTCCTGTAACCTGAGATGATGATAGCCTTATCGGAGGTCTATCTTTGAAAACCATCAATCTCCCTTCACCTGGTTGAAGATATCATCAATCCTTGGGAGTGGATTCTTGTTCTTCACGATCACCTGGTTCAGGCGCTGATAGTCCATGCAAAGCCTAGAATACCATTTGCCTTCTTGGAGAACAAAATTGGGGATGCCCATAGAGAAACATTGAGCCTTATGAACCCCTTCCTTTGCAAGTCCTCCAACTGTACCCGTAACTCACTAAGCTCTGTAGGAGCCATCCGTTATACTGATGTAGATATCGGTGTCGTCTCGGGGTATAGGTCATTGTAGAAATCTACCTCTCTGTGAGGAGGTATTCCCGGAACATCATCAGGAAAGACATCAGCATACTGGTCCACCACTACAGGATAACTCAGATTCCTCACGTCAACTGTTCCGAGGGTAAGTCTAGCCAACAGATGTGTGATCAGATGCACCCTCCTACGAGAAAGTCTATCCTGAGCTGCAAAGGTTCCCTTATCATCGGTGAAGGAAAACCTGATCCCATCCTCATGGACACGCTTCACTTTTCACCTAAAACAATCGATATGAGCATGGACTGTGATAGCCATTCCATACCCAAGATGATGTCGTAAGGCCTAGACGCTACTACAAGGATATCCCATCCGAAACTATCTATCCCTAGAGTGAGCTCACACTGTCTGCACTAGTGTGTAATCATCAAATATTCTCTTGTAAGAGTCTCTAATCATAAGGATCGATCCAACGGATTCATAGGAATCTCCGAGCTCTTAATGAGTGTTATAGAAATAAAATAGTGACGGGTACCTGTGTCTATAAGAACTGAAACTAGGGTATAATAGACAAAGATCATACCTCTAATAATATCTGGAGCATTGTGGTCATAGGACTCTACTACCTGAATCTGATCTCTATGAATTACACCTGGATTCATGTACATAGTACACTTGACTCTGGGACGATCTTCTACTCAAGCCATTATTCATACTTCAATCAGTACTAATTCTCAATAATAATAAACCTAATAATTTTTCATGTCATAAGGATTCCAACACAACAGACGGAGCGTCAATTGGACACTTGGTCTGAGAGTTATAGGCATTTTAGTGTCGAGGGCCCAGTTGGATTCGGGTATGATCCAACATGGCTATAATCTAAATTTCTCCAAACTCAGGTTGAATACCTCGAAAGTACCATCACGTTCCAAGGATTCCAATGTCGTAGATGGTTTGTCAAATGGATTCATAGTTTGTAAGGTAAGGCCTTTTAAGTGTATCTAGGCCAAAGAAGGTCCGGGTCCGGTCGGACCCGGTTCGAGTAGACCTGACCCAGTCTGGGTCCGGGTCAGCCCGACCCAAACCAGTTGGGTTGCGGACCATCCTGGCCCGCCAACTGGCACGACCCGTGCAAGGGGTCGCGCAACCCCTTCTACCCGAATGGCTCAAAGAGCCGTTCGGATCTTCAACTGGCAGCGCCACGAGGTGCTGCCTCGCTGTCCGTGGGACCCCCAAGGAGCGGGTCCCCCTCCTTCATGGCTTCAAAGCTGTGGAATCTACCTGCGGCACACTATGTCGAACCTCCCTTCCTCCAACGCGGTCGGCTGAGATCCGGCCACCCCTTCAGTCTGTCGTAGCGCCGAGCGGTGCCGCCTCATTCCCCAGCTGGTGAACGTCGGCCTCCACCCTCGCCTGCTGGCACCGGTCACCGGAAGGTCTTCCGCTGGCCACTGGGTGAGATCCGGTGGTCTTTTTTCCCTTCTGAAGTTTCCTACAGGCCTCCTGGGATTTCATCGTCACTGTGTGCCTCCCGGTTTCAGGGTTTCGTCAAGTTGAGAAATTTGTCCCTGAAGAATGCAATGAAAAATCAAGTGGCGGAGGGTCTGGGCCTTGTTTATTTGGCCCACTCCCTCTTCATTATCATTATAACAAGAGGTTTATAAACAATTCATCACCAAGATAAATTTAAACCCATTAATTACTTCCATGATTCATCGTTCTTTTCAAGAATGAGGGAAATAGTCATTGCACATTAATTTAATAACAAAACCCCTACCTAAAGATCTGTTGGGTGATGTTGCGGATGTGGCGGGAGAAGAGTCCTCAATAGATAAAGTCTCCAGCGTTCATCGATCCTGGATCGTTTCCATCCAAGCTTCCGTCCTCCATTGGTGAAAGATGTCGTGGTACTTCGCTATAGGTTCCACACAGCCGTATCAAAAACCCCAACCCAAGATTCAATTAAATATAGAGGGAAAGGCAGTTAACATAAAGAGATATTAATGAGGTTCATTAATGAATAAACCTCTTAATCTATCAACAGCGTGGTTACAAACTGAAGATTCAATCCATTAAATGGATTGACAACCAATCGGTCCCACCACCACTGCTCAACAGGAGGTAGGAAAATAAAATAACAATATTTGTGTTATTTTATCATTTCTTTAAAAGTTTTAAAAACGAACTTTTTCACCCAACCTACTATAGTCTAAGTTAATCCTCCTTTAATTGAATCTTGGCACTGCAGATTCAATGGTGCCCTCGGATTTTTAATCCGAGCACCTGTTCAAAAGATAGAAATTTTCACCCACGCGTTTACTGAACGTACCTTAAAAAAGTTTAAAATTCAGTTCAAAGCACACCGAGCCTTGGAATCAAGCACCGTCAATTTTCACAGGCTCGTAATGATCCCAAATAATTTAAAAAATATATATGGAATTTTTGGGTCTTTACACAAATCATATTACAAGTCAAACCACAAAAATTGTGCACAGATCTATTGAATTTTGATGTTGGTCCCATATATCATAAATTGGTGGTTCAAATGAGCATAAATTAAACATGGATCTATAGAAAATCATAGGGAACAGTTTTTTTAAACTGGTTCCCCACCTTATTTGGCCTTATTCCAGGTTATTAATACATGGGAAAGTAGAAAATTGGAATATGAAGAGTAGCCAATCCATAATTAAATTCATAGTTTCAAACATTCATAACTCCTACATTCAATAGCAAATAAATCTGAAATTTTTCAATTAGATGTGGATAAAGTAATTAAAAAACTTTAAAGAATAAAACTTTTCCCAATTATATTATTAAATATGTCTAACATTCATAAATGTTTGGAGGATTATTTTATAAGCCAATTTTTCACCTCCTCTCCCTATAAAAGAGTGTCCCTTCTTCTTTTAAAAGGGTTGGAAACTTAGGGGTATACTTTGTTGGAAATTTTCAGTAGTTTATTCTTTTATTTTATTTTATTTTCATTTTATAATCACATATCATGTTTTAATTTAAGTTTTCTCCTTTCTATCTTATTCTTTCTCTCTTTTGTTTTATACCCCCATTTTCTTATTTATTGTGAACTCTTATGTTCATGATCATGAGTAGCTAACCCAAGGAAGTTCTTAGGGGATTAATCTAGTTATGAAACTAAGTATTTTAAAATTTATGCTTAATTTTTCTTATTTAATTAGATTTAGTCCAAGGGGGTTTTAGTGGGAAAGGTTCCTTTTTGTCTCCACTTTCCACCTGAGGTTTAGCTTTCGCTTCTACAACATTCTCCCTCAATCGAGGAGGTGGATGTGTGGTCTCTTAGAGATAATTGAGATAAAAATATATTCACAACCATAGGAATAATCATATGTTCACACGTATTATGGAGTGTGATCATTAACTAAATTTGAAACTAATAATAATACAATAAATGTTCAATCTGGGTGATTCTCTCGGGTATATATCCTTTCTTCCTAACTTCATTGTAACGCCCCGACCCCAGTTACCCAGAGTCGGTGAATTATTACATAACATTGGAATGATTAAAAAATATCAAGTCTCTAAAGACTGATTAGTTTAGTAGCCTTGGAAACACTAGATATATTCATAAGTCTTACATTACATTATAAAGTGAAAAAAACTACAACACATCTTGTCTTCATATCCCATCATACATTCCCTGCAGGTAATTCATAAAATACTTCTTCACATCCTGGGAAAAATTAAAACATTGAAAGGGGTGAGCTCAGATGCTCATTAAGGATAACAATATAGCAGAAACTTTCATAAATAAACACAAACATTTAAGGCAATGTATTACTAAAACAAAAGCCTTTTAAATTTGAACTTCAGCATAATATGGAAAAGATAAAATGAAATAATTCCATTTACTTATTCACATGGATATTCTACTAGTCGAATAATCATATTCAATATCAATAACCACTTTCATAATTATGGAATGCATAATTCCATACTATCATAACCACATAGTCAAGGCCTTCTGCCAAGACTGCAAATAAGATTTTTTCAAGGCCTTGTGCCAAGACACTAGTTTTTCTCATGAGACCTACCGATGCATAGAGGATCTATAAAGGGCTCCACCTGTCACTTACTAAGTCCAATGAATTCCTTATATGAACAGGTTTAAACATAACATAAACATTCGTATTAAAACTATCATACGAAATGTCAATACTTTCTCTATAAACCATTAATGGTATAGAAATAACACATCCACAGTCAAACATTTCACAAAACCTTCAATACAATAAGGAAGTTTTGTATCATAATAAATAAACTTAAAATAAGCTTAAAATCCATCAAAGGATGTTGACATAGATGAAATCAAAACTATTTGAGAGAAATATCTATTTTTTTGAAATCATTTAAAAGTCACACATTTATTAAGGAAGTAATTTAAAAGAGATTTTTGAATCAAAGTGTCCCATACCACTTTGAAACTTTTGAAAAGAAATATCATTTAAAAACATTCATTTCCATATAAATAAATCCTTAAAATCATTTTGAAAACATAGACATTAATTAAAAATATTTATAATGATAAATATTTAAAATATTCAAAATTATGATCTTGATAAAGAGTACCTTTCACAAATTCTTAAAATATTAATTTTGAAATCATTTAAAAGTAACATATTTATAAAATAAAACACTTACTTTCAAAATATTATTATAATATTATAAGGGAAGCTTTGTAGATTTTATAATGGTGGAAAATAGCCGCACCCGCCTTATAAGTTAAAAAAAGACATTCTTACCTTAATTCTGTCAAAAAGGTTAAAAAGGACCTTGTATGGAAAACGACGGAAATATTCCTTTATAAACTTCTTATAAGAAGTAAAACATGGGTATAAATGAATTTAACCCATATTCTGTAAAATAGTAAGATTTTTTTGAAATACATTATTAAGAAACATGGATGTGGATGATAAAGAGGTTCTAGTAGATAATTACGTATAAACAACCTCAGATAATGAAGAGATTGTGAAATATACCCTTAACTTGTACTTTTCCTTGGTTGAGGGTAGGTTAGCTGATAAAAAACTATTTTATTGAATATTTTATTGATAATAAATGATATAATTTCCTCACATTGTGTAAAATATGTTTAATTAGAAAGTATTTGGGATTAGATCATTCATTTGAATATTTTGATGAAAATCCCAGTTTTAACCTTTATAGTGCACTGTAGTGTTTTGAAGATAAATATTTTTATATTTATTATTTGAATTTGAAATTTTGTAACAGTGTTAATAACTTAATTTTCTACAACTATAGTTCAGGACACCAGAGCTAAAGAGTGAATTTGGATGGAGTAAATGGGCCATTAATCCAATGGTGGGCTGGACTCGGCAGAATGGACATTGGTTCTGTATTTGGGCTATATATTCTTCATCCTGGCTTGGATTGAGCCCAGTTTTTTAGGAAAGATCAGGGACATGATTTGGAAAAAATAATAATTCATGAAGGCCGGTCAATTCACGTGTTTTGGAGGTCAACTAGGCGGTGAAACTTGGAATAAAATATTTTTCCGAGTTTTTCATTTCACACTTAAAGAGTTATGTAACCCTAGCCCTCACAAAATCTATTTAAAGGTGGTTTTAACTCTTTGGGAGGGCTGGTAGAGGCTTTGGAAAGGTGTGTCCGAAAGGTTGTCTCTTGGGTGCCCCTCACAACTCCTGGAATAAGTAAGCCTTTGTGAAAACCTCTCTTCCAAAAAGGCTCTCCTCTCCCACCTCTTTGTATTTCTTTTATTTCATGTTTTTTTCTTGAATTTTTCTTCAAATAATATTCTATGTTATTCCCTTTTCCTCTTCTCTTAATATTCTAAATTGGGTTAGAATCAATAGTGGAGACAAGATTGGGTTCTACACTTTCAATCCTTTGCTTATGCAAAATGTCTCCACGATGACTACACCGCCCATGGAAGAGTAGTTCTTTTTAGTAATCGATCGACCTCTATCCTTCTTCATTTAATTATTTTGAATCATTGATATACTGTAATTCACTTAATATGATCCATGAATTGTGTTTTAAATTTTAAGAAACTAATCAAGCAATTTAACAATCAACACAAAACACGTGAGGTCGGAAATTGTGTAAATTGTGAGAGCACGATCTTAATCGGTAATACAAGACCATAGGGGATAAATTTGTAGAGTTCAAATATAATACCTAAACACAATTCATCCTCATTTATAGAATGGATATGTGCTCTAATTAACCACTGACCATAAGTTATCTTTAGAACAACAATCAAAGCAGGGTGCTGCGATTGCGTGTTCCGAAGCTGGCCTAGGGTTTAAGTAAGTTCATATTTGTGGTTAAGTTAAATTTCATAGGGTTCAAGGGATAACAAATTAGGGGATCATAATTAAGTGGATATTGATTTAAATGATAATGATTAATAAGTGAATGAAGAGGTAGAGTTAGATCGATTACACCTTTTAAATATTGTCTAAAAAACATCTTTTTGTTGTGTCATTTTAATCGAACTTCATTTCAAAACTAAAAACAAAAAAAATACAATCTTATTCCAGAAAACTTATTCTAGATTCATAAACTATAACCAACCCTCATCCTTTCAAGTATTGTTTTTATTCTCTTTTATTTTATTTTTAGAATACCTTTAAAAGGTTGTTTTAAATCTACTTCCTCCTTTGAGAGACGACCTTGGTCAGCCACTCTGCTGCACCTAAGTACCCCAAAATCACTAATCATTTGAGGGCACCCACGATAGAACTCTTTCAAATTGGAAACGTTTCCGGGGAGGCGAGTAATTATTTCAACCAATTAGAGATATTTATTTTATTTTACATTTTAATTCTCTTCCTCTCTTCTTTCTTCCGTCTTTACCCAATATGATTTTTTTTTCCTTCTTCTTTTATTTACTTCTACTTCTTTTTGGACCATCAACTCTAACTTCTAATTTTTATTTTACTATGGTCCACTTTCTTTCTTTTCATTTTTATTTGATTTAGGACACGAACTAATCCTGAAGATCACTTAGATCTTGACCCTGAGATTGAACATAGCCTTAGGGCTTGAATCAGACATTCTCAGTCTACGGGAAGTTTCAATATTCAATCAGTTGGTGAATTCCTCTCTTCTAGAAACATTGAAATTGGAAGAAATTCAAATTCAAACATAAAAGAGGAACCGATGGCTGGAAATAATGGAAATGAGCTAAATAAAACCATTTGAGAATTGGATGCACCTGATATTAACTATCAACCAAATTGTATTGCATACCCGAATATCGAATCATACTTTGAACTAAAATCTGGATTAATTCACCTTCTTCCAAAATTTCATGGCTTATCTGGTGAGGATCCAAACAAACACCTTAAGGAATTTAATGTGGTTTTCTCAACTTTAAAACCAAGAAATTTTTCTGAAGATCAAATTAAATTAAGAGCATTCCCATTCTCACTTGATGGAGCTGCGAAAGATTGGATGTATTATTTACAACCTGAAGATGTAACTTATTGGAATGATTTGAAAAATCTTTTCTTATATAGATTTTTTCCAGCATCAAGGACCACTTCCATTCATAAGGATATCTTGGGGATCATGCAAGCACAAGGGGAGTCAATGTATGAGTACTGGGAGCGATTCAAGAAGTTGTGTGCAAGCTGTCCACATCACCAAATCAGTGAGAAACTCCTCATCCAATACTTCTATGAAGGACTCACACCCATGGAGAGGATCACGGTGGATGTTGCAGCTGGAGGAGCATTGGTGGACAAGACACCAGCAGCCGCACGTGCATTGATCTACAAGATGGCCTAAAACTCACAAAAATTTGGTAATCGATGTACACCACATATCAGGGGAGTACATCAGGTAAGTCCTTCTTCTCTTGAGAGTCATTTGATTGATACCAAGTTAGAGGAATTGAAAACTATGGTGAGGCAAATTGCTTTGGAACAAAATACATCTCTACCCTCTCCTTTAAGGCCTTGTGGCATTTGCACTGAGACAAGCCACCCAACTGACTGTTTCCCACAACTACAAGAGATAGAGGATTGTGCAGCAGTATTCCCAGGGAGACCATTTCAGCAGAAACAACAACCATATCCCCAAAAGAAGTTTTATTCATTTTCTCTAACATATAACCAAGGGTGGAAAGATCAACCAGACATGAGTTATGGGTCTGGACAACAACAAAGGTCACCCTTTCAACAAAACTTCCAGCAGCCTCCACCTTACCAGCAGGGTTTCTAACAACCCCAAAAAAGATTTGAAGCCCAAGCATCAGCAAGCCAGCAACAAGGGAATCCCCCACCCAATGTAGATTCTAACACTGATGACCTGTTCAAACAAATTGTTCTTAATCAACAGAATGAGCTGAAGATTCAAGGTTTGGAGCTGAGAGAGTTGAAGACTCAAATGAGCCAGATTGCCACTGCCCTCCATGAACTTCTGAGTAAGAATTATGAAAATCTACCTTCCCAACCCACTCCAAATCCAAAGGGGAATGTTAGTGACATCACATTGAGAAGTGGGAATAAAATGAATGATACATATGTACCTACCATTCCACCGGGATTCACCTCTACTCCAGAGAAGCCGCATTCCATACCAACTTATGAGAAATCCAAGGAGAAAGATAAAGGTAAGAAAGAGATTGATGATGTTCCTCCTAAACCCCTTCCTTTTCCAAACAGGGTTGTTCAAACCAAGAAGATGGCTGAAGAGGAAATGAAAAAGGAGGTTTTGGACACATTCAAGCGTGTGGAGATCAACATTACTCTACTTGAAGCCATTAAGAAAATCTCAAGGTATGCCAAATTCTTAAAAGAACTCTACACCAATCGAAGAGGGCTCAAGGGAAATGAGAGGATCAACCTTGGAAGGAATGTCTCAACACTCATTACACCAACTCTAGAAATTCCAACAAAGTGCAAGGATCCTGGGACATTCACCATCCCATGTACCATAGAGGAGTTGCACTTCTTTGATGCTCTTTGTGATTTAGGAGCTTCAATAAATGTGATGCCTCACTCTGTATTCTCTTCCTTGCAGGTTGGTGAGTTGAAGCCAACAAGAGTAGTGGTGCAGTTGGAAAATAAAGCTACAATATATCCAGTAGGAGTCCTTGAGGATGTACTTGTCTAGGTAAGAGACATGATCTTCCCAGCAGATTTCTACATGCTTAACATGGAGGACGATCAAGTAAGTTCTCATGCTCCCATAATCTTAGGTAGACCCTTCCTCATAACTGCAAAAAATATCATAAATTTCAATGAAGGTACACTTTCCAAGGAGTTTGGAGATGAAGTCATGATATTTAATTTTATGGATTCCATTAAGTACCCCTCAGAGGATCATTCTGCATTTGTTATCTCCCATTTTGAACCACCAAGTAAAAACACCATGGAATTGTATTTTCCTATGCTTAGGGAGATTATGAGTATTGGTTCTAGTTTGATGTCTAAGAGTACTTCCACACCCGTTTCTAAGGAACAAGACTCTCTAAGATTTGATTTTGAAATGGAATCATATTCTGATTTTGATCATGGGAACTCTAATTATGACATGGCTGTTGAGTATGCTGACGGATTTGATGCATTATTTTATAATTGTGATGATTTTTATTCTGATACTAATGTTCACTGTGCAGATATGTCTGTTTCATCAATTTCTCCATCTATACATCACCCCCCTACATTGGAACTCAAGCCATTGCCCCCAAATCTTAAATATGCATACCTGCTGAGTGGTTATAGATTACCAGTTATCATTGCTAACAATCTCTCTTTTGAACATGAAGAAAAAAATTTGAATCTTTTGAGAGATAACATTAGGGCAATTGGTTGGACATTGGCAGACATATCAGGTATTAGCCCATCTGTTTGCATGCATAGGATTATCTTGGAGGATGGGGCTAAACCGGTGAGGCAACCACAAAGGAGACTCAATCCAACCCTTTTGGAGGTTGTTAAAAAAGAAGTTGAAAAATTGCTCGAGGAAGGTATAATTTACCCTATTTCTGACTCACAATGGGTTAGCCCTGTCCAGGTTGTACCTAAGAAAACTGGTGTTACTGTTGTTAAAAATCAGAAAGATGAGTTAGTTCCAATGAAGGTATAAAACAGTTGGCGTGTCTGTATTGATTATAGGAAACTAAATCATTCCACTCACAAAGACCATTTCCCCCTCCAATTTATTGATCAGATGCTTGAGAGACTAGCTGGGAATACACACTATTGTTTCTTGGATGGATTTCTGGCTATTTTCATGTTCCCATTGCAGTAGAGGACCAAGAGAAGATGACATTCACCTGTCCATTCAGTACCTTTTCTTACTGAAGGATGCCATTTGGACTTTTCAATGCCCCAGGTACCTTCCAGAGATGCATGGTGAGTATTTTCTCAGATTTCATTGAGACCTTCATGGAGGTATTTATTGATGATTTTATAGTTTATGGGTCCTCATTTGATGAATGTCTCTCCAGTTTGGGTGATGTGTTGCATCGTTGTATTGATAAGAATCTGGTCTTAAATTTTGAAAAATGTCATTTTATGGTCGAAAAGGGAATTGTCTTAGGTCATATAGTCTCACAACATGGCATTGAAGTTGATAAATATAAGGTAGAAATTATTTCATCCCTCCCATATCCTACATGTGTGTGTGATGTTCGATCATTCCTTAGAAATGCTGGATTTTATCGACGCTTCATCAGAGATTTTAGTAAGATCGTTCTACCCTTATCTAGATTGCTTCAAAAAGATATTGACTTCAATTTTTATGATTCATGCAGGGTATCATTTGATGAGAAGAATAAGTATCTGACCACTCCACCAATCATACATCCCCCACGGTGGGACCTTCCATTTGAGCTTATGTGTGACGCCTCCAACTTCATGGTTGGAGTTGTCTTATCTTAGAGGGTGGAAGGACGTTCACATGAAATCTCCTATGAATCAAGGACACTGGATTCAGTCCAATAAAACTACACAACCACGGAAAAGGAGTTTCTTTCTATCATATTTTCTTTAGATAAATTCCATTCATATTTATCGGGCTCTAAAGTAGTTGTTTTTTCTGACCATGCAGCTTTGAGGTGCCTCTTGAAGAAGCCAGATGCAAAGCCACGACTTATCTATTGGATGATCCTTCTTCAAGAGTTTGACCTTGAGATAAAGGACAAGAAGGGGTCAGAGAATTTGGTGGCGGACCACATGAGTAGGCTTACTGACACACTAGAGGATGACACCTTGGACCAGGTACCACTTCGGGACACTTTTCCCGATGAGCATCTTTATTCCATCTCAAGTACACACCCTTGGTATGCTGATTTAGTGAACTAAATTGTTGCCTCTGAAATCCCTAAAAATTTAAAGAAACATCAAGTCCAAAAATTAAAAAGTGAGTCTAGGTTTTATGTGTGGGATGATCCTTACCTCTGGCGCATCTGTAGTGACCAAGTCATTAGGAGGTGTGTTCCCGATCATGAGTTTGAGTCTGTTTTGCATTTCTGTCATACACTTGCTTGTGGTGGACACTTTGGACCCCAACGGATAACTAGTAAGGTTTTGGACTCTGGATTATATTGGCCTAGATTATTCCATGATGCCCGTGTGTTTTGTAAGTCATGCTCTCTTTGCCAACACACTGGGAACATTTCTAAGAGACATGAGATGCCCCAAAAACCCATATTATTCTGTGAGATTTTTGATGTATGGGGCATTGATTTTATTGGTCCTTTTCTTAGTTCATTTGTATTTTTTTATATTTTGGTTGCTGTTGATTATGTGAGTAAATGGGTGGAGGCCAAGGCCACCAGGACTGACGATTCTCATGTTGTAGTAGATTTTGTCAAGTCTCAAATTTTCTGCAGGTTTGGAGTACCAAAGGCTATCATCAGTGACCAAGGGACACACTTTTGCAATAGTAATTTTTCTTCCCTCATTCGAAAGTATGGGGTGACACACAAAACATCAACACCATACCACCCCCAAAAAAATGGCCAAGATGAGGTTTCAAATCGTGAGTTGAAACAAATTTGGAGAAAAATGTGAATCCAAAAAGGAAGGATTAGAGCAAGTGCTTGGATGATGCGTTGTGGGCTTATAGGACAGCATAAAGGACACCCATTGGTATGTCCCCATTTTAGATTGTTTTTGGGAAAGTATGTCATCTCCCAGTGGAAGTCGAGCATCGGGCATATTCGGCTATAAAGAAATGCAACATGGATTTGGCCCAAGATGGAATTCAAAAAAAGTTTCAAATTCATGAGCTTGAGGAGATTCGATTTGTCATCATATGATAACTCAAGGCTCTAAAAGGAAAGATCAAAAGTAGCTCATGACAAAATGATCCAAAAAAGGGAGTTTCATGTTGGAGAGAAAGTCCTTATCTACAGTTCACGACTGAAGCTGATGCCTGGTAAGTTGCGTTCCAGACGGTTAGGTCCTTATATTGTATCTAATGTTTTTCCTTATGGTGCAGTGGAGATCACACAAGAGTACACTGGAAGGATCTTTACATTCAATGGACAACTTTTGAAGAGATACATTGAGGGAATTCATACTGATGCAGTGGATTTTATCACACTGCATGACCCCATCTTCACTTGAGCACATCAGGCTGTTCCTAACCGTTTCACTTTTATATATTTTTTCCTATTTAAAAATTCTGCATTTCATGTGCTTATATCATCTCAGGGGTTCACATTGAGAACAACGCAATATTTTAAGTGTGGGAGAGGGAACCTTTTAGTTTAGTAATTTCAATTGTTTTCCTGTTCAAAAAAAACCAAAAAAAAATGTGTGTTTTTCAAGTTTTGTGTGTTTATTTTACAATTTTCTGTGTGTTTTTGAAACTTTTGAGCTGAAATGATTTTCATCACCATTTTTAAATCCATATCAATAAATGAAACAATTTACCCCTTGAAACTAATATTAAATGAATGCTGAAATGACTTTGTTTCAAGTTTAAATATTTAGTAATTTCATGAAAAGTACACTGAATTTTGAATCTCATGCCACATCTCACTATCTTTATATTTGAAATCACTTTCCTATGAGGCTTATGAACCATTATTTTCATATTCTTTACATTCACCTCACTTCTTGAGAGAACCAAACTATGCTTGATTTAACCGGAATTTGATCTATTCCTGTCAAAACTTGAGGTTTTGAGGTACTTATGTTTAAATGATTGAGGCATTTGTTTGGTATTAAAGCCCCTATTTCAAAGAATCCTTTTTTATAATGTCCTAACTTGAACATTTAATCCTTTTATCCCTTAGAATCCATGCACATCCTGTTAGTTTAGCCACATTACAAGCCAATTTTCCCTATCCAACCAACTCTTGAAGTGAAATTGCATGATCTAGTTGAGCTTAAGTGTGGGGGAAGCTATGTTGTGTCGATCTACCACATTATGTGATACTTTGGGTGGAAAATTAAATTCTGAAGAGATGTGTTTGATGCTGAAGAAATTAATTATATTGAAAGCTGTTTCTTTTCTGGATCTTTCATGACAAGTGAAGCTGTGCCTTTTCTGGAGCTTCTAATTGAGGTGGAAAGTTGTGCCCATCTAGAGCTTTCAAGAAAATCATGTTTGAGAAGATTGAAAATTTTGATGCTGAAATGATGAATGGTGTAAAACTTTCATGACTTTTCCTGATTATGGAGATGAATTGATACTATGGGGATTGAGGAGAAGACCATATTTAAGTGAAAATTAGATTAATGCAATTTTGCTTCACAAAGAGTAAAGCCCTCCTCATTCAGCCTCAGAATTTTTCACTTCTAAATCCTACCAACCGAAAGTGACAGAACAACCATGAAAATTCCTCATGATAAACATATGTCCTTGAATAACATCGGGTAGTGATGTAGGAATCTATCAAGTCTATGGTGACCCTTGTATGAGTTTGGATGAGAAAGACATTGCAAAAAAAATTGACATTTGTGTGATAAGAGAAAATTCATGTGAGGTAAGTGTTTTGTGCATGGGAGGATAAATAAAGTGGAAATATATTGAATGATATAAATGAAGAACTTGAAATAATGGTTTTTTATGAGGCATGATATCTTTTGTTTCTTGGTGTGTAATTGTTTTATCTCAAGGATATGAGTTTTAAAATTGGTTTTGATTTGATATTGATGTTTACTTGAAATGAGGTTTTGCTCAGGAGTGAAAAATGGTAAGTGTGGGGGAGTTGATAAAACACTGTTTTATTGAATATTTTATTGATAATAAATGATATAATTTCCTCACATTGTGTTAAATATGTCTAATTATAATGTATTTGGGATTAGATCATTCATTTGAATATTTTGAAGAAAATTGCAGTTTTACCCTTTATAGTGCACTGTAGTGTTTCGAAGATAAATATTTTTATATTTATTATTTTAATTTGAAATTTTGTAACAATGTTCCTAACTTAATTTTATACAACTTTAATTCAGGACACTAGAGCTAAAGAGTGCATTTGGATGTAGTAAATGGTCCATTAATTTAATGGTGTGCTGGACTCGGCAGAATGGACATGGGTTCTGTATTTGGGTCATATCCTCTTCATCCGGGCTTTTATTGAGACCAAATTTTGAGAAAAGATCGAGGACATGATTTGAAACAAATAATCCTTCTGGTAGGCCGGTCAATTCATGCTTTGTAGAGGTTAACTAGGCAGTGAAACTTGGAATAAAATATTTGGCCTCGTTTTTCATTTCACACTTAAAAAAGTTATGTAACCCTAGCCCTCACAAACTCTATTTAAAGGGGGTTTTAACTCTTTTGGTGGGATTTTCGAGGATTTGGGAAGGTGTGGCTGAAAGGGTGTCTCTTGGGATCCCCTCAAAACTCTTGGAATAATTAAGCCTTTGTGCAAACCTCTCTTCCAAAAAGGCTCTCCTCTCCCACCTCTTCATTATATTTCTTTTATTTCATGTTTTTTTCTTGAATTTTTCTTCAAATAATCTTCTGTGTTCTTCCCTTTTCCTCTTCTATTAATCTTATTAATTGGGTTGGAATCAAGAGTGGAGACAAGATTGGGTTCTACCCTTTCAATCCTTTGCTTATGAAAAATGTCTCCACTATGACAACACCACCCATGGAAGAGTAGTTCTTTTTAGTAATCGATCAACCTCTATCCTTCTTAATTTAATTATTTTGAATCGTTGAGCTACTGTAATTAACTTAATATGATCCATGAATTGTGTTTTTTAATTGTAAAAAACTAAATAAGCAATTGAACAATTAACACAAAACACGTGAAGTCGGGAATTGTGTAAATTGTGAGAGCGTGATCTTAATCGGTAATACAAGACCATATGGGATAAATTTGTAGACTTCAAATATAATCCCTAAACAAAATTCATCCTCATTTCCAGAATGGATATGTTATATAATTAACCACTAACCATAATCTATCCTTAGAACAACAATCAAAGCAGGGTGCTGCGATTGCGTGTTCCGAAGCTAGCCTAGGGTTTAAGTAATTTCATCTTTATGGTTAAGTTAAATCTCGTAGGGTTCGAGGGATAACAAATTAGGGGATAATAATTAAGTGGATATTGATTTAAAGGATAATGATTAATAATTGAATTAAGAGGTATATTTAGATCGATTATGCCTTTTAAATATTGTCTAAAAAACATCTTTTTGTTGTGTCATTTTAATCGAACTTCATTTCAAAACTTAAAAAAAAAAATATAATCTTATTCCATAAAACTTCTTCTAGATTCATAAACTATAATAAACCCCAATCCTTTAAAGTAGTGTTTTTATTATCTTTTATTTTATTTTTAGAATACCTTTAAAAAGTTGTTTTAAACCTACTTCCTCCTTTGAGAGACGACCTTGGTCAGCAACTCTGCTGCACCTAAGTACCCCAAAATCACAAATCATTTGAGGGTGCCCATGATAGCGCTCTTTCAAATTGGAGCCATTGCCGTGGAGGAAAATAATTATTTCAACAAATTAGAGGTATTTATTTTATTTTACATTTTAATTATCTTCCTCTTTTCTTTATTCCGTCCTTACCCAATCTGATTTTCTTTCCTTCTTCTTTTATTTCCTTCTACTTCTTTTTGGACCATCAACTCAAACTTCTAATTTTTATTTTACTATGGTCCACTTTATTTCTTTTCATTTTTATTTGATTTATGAAACTAACTAATCCTGAAGATCTCTTAGATCTTGACACTGAGATTCAACGTAGCCTTAGGGCTCGAATCAGACATTCTCAGTCTACGGGAAGTTTTAATATTCAACCAGTTGGTGAATTCCTCTCTTCTAGAAACATTAAAATTGGAAGCAATTGAAATTCAAACATAAAAGAGGAACTAATGGCTGGAAATAATGGAAATGAGCTAAATAGAACCATTCGAGAATTGGTTTCTCCTGATATTAACTATCAACCAAATTGTATTTCATACCTGAATCTCGAATCAGACTTTGAACTAAAACCTGGATTAATTCACCTTCTTCCAAAATTTCATGGCTTATCTGGTGAGGATCCAAACAAACACCTTAAGGAATTTAATGTGGTTTTCTCAACTTTAAAACCAAGAAATTTTTCTGAATATCAAATTAAATTAAGAGCATTCCCATTCTCACTTAATGGAGATTCAAAAGATTGGATGTATTATTTACAACCCGAAGATGTAACTTGTTGGAACGATTTGAAACGTCTTTTCTTACAGAGATTTTTTCCATCATTAAGGACCACTTCCATTTGTAAGGAGATCTCATGGATCAAGAAAGCACAAGGGGATTCAATGTATGAGTACTGGGAGCAATTCAAGAAGTTGTGTGCAAGCTGTCCACATCACCAAATCAGTGAGAAACTCCTCATCCAATACTTCTACGAAAGACTCACACCCATGGAGAGGAGCATGGTGGATGCTGCAGCTGGAGGAGCATTGGTCACTACGGGAAATATAGATATTTGCGACGGGTCATTTGCGACGGGATCCCGTCGCAAATAGCCTTTTGCGACGGGGCCCCGTCGCAAATCGCCCGTTGTAGAAAACGCTGTCGCAACTATTTTTTTTTTGCGACGGGCCCGTCGCAAAAACACGTATTTGCGACGGGAAATTGACCCGTCGCAAATAGGTTTCGGATTTTTTTTAAAAATTCTTTTGCGACGGACCCGTCGCAAATGGTTGCTTCGAAGCGGGTATTTGCGATGGGACCGTCGCAAATAATAATAAAAAATTTAAAAAAAATTTAAAAATTTATTTATTATTATATAAATCAATAAACCTATTTATATTGATATAAATATAATATTTATTTTTTAAATATGTTTTAGAAAGGAAGAATGAAAATTAAATATGAATGTATAAGATGTTCAGTAAAAGAGACTTATAAAATAAATTAAAAAATATTTTTAATTAGTAATTATGTAATTTTTATCAGTTAATAGTCATTTAATAACTCTTTGAATATAAAAAAAATAAAAAAATTAATGAAAGATGGAAAATAAGTTAAAAATGAAACCCAAACTTCAAAAGGCCATAACTTTTGATCCGGGACTCCGTTTGAGCTCCACAGCATATCAAATCGAAGCCTGCGACGAGCTCTACAGCGCTATTGACGGGTCGAACCCGTATAATGTTGTTTCAAGGCCAAAAAATGCCCAGAAGGCCTCCAAAACTGAGTTTTTAGTCGGGGTACCCCGATTTTTCACCGTTTAAACAACTATAACTTCTGCTCCTGATGTCCGATAAACCTCTACCATATATCATATCGAAGATCGTTTCATGTTCTTCGATTTGACTGATTGTGGAGCTGAAACAGACTTCTGGATTAGAAGTTATGGTCATTTAAACATTCAAATGGCTATAACATCCGATCTGGATGTTCGTTTGTCCTGTACCGCATATCATATCGAAGATCGTTTCATGTTCTTCGATTTGACTGGTTGTGGAGTTGTAACGGACTTACGGATTAGAAGTTATATCCGTTTTAACATTCTCGGTGGATTTTCACCCCCTCATTCCTATGTATTCATTCATAACTATACATATATATATGTGTGTGTATGTGTGTGTGTGTGTATCTATTGTATATATGTATTTATTTATTTATTTATACATATACATAAAAACCCATATTTCATAAATTTATTTAAAACTAAGCTTATAAATATATATTAATTAATATACAAATAAATATACGAATAAAAACTTATAACTACATATATATATATATATAGAATAAATATATATTAATATAAAAATAAATATATATATATATTTATATATTTATATAACCAAATATATTTATATTAGTATAAATCTATATTAATATACGAATAAATATAACTATATATATATAGATAGATCATTAAATGTATAAAAAAATGAAATGGCTTAGTTGTAAAGGTTAATGCGCGCATGGGGGAGGTTTATTCCTATTTATTATTAATTATTTCTAATTATTATTAATTACTACTAATTACCATTAACTATGAACAATTAATACTAATAATTTAAATTTATTAAATAACAAAACAATATAAACACAATTAAATTACAACTAATTATAAATAAATAAAACTAATAAAAAATTTAAATTAAATATTAAATTAAAAAGAAAATAAATACCTTTAAAATTGATCTGAGGTTTATCTCCGATAATTGTTGAAGACATCAATATCAAATCTGGAAATAAAAATTAAACTTAAGAAAAGTGAACTCTAAAAATAGAGTTTTGAGAGAAGTTGAGAATGAATGGAAAAAAATGGGTGGGGGTATTTATAGGTTAGATTATTTGCGAAGGGAGTATTTGCGACGGGATACCTTTCGCAAATAGTATTATTTGTGATGGGTCTCGTCGCAAATACTTGAGCCCACATTTATCACGGTCAACGGTTAAATAGTTATTTGCGACGGGACCCGTCGCAAATATTAACCTGCCGACATACTATTTGCGACGGGGGGTATATTACCGTCACAAATAGTTTTTACCGCCGCTGGGTATTTGTGACGGGGTATATTCCCGTCGCAAATAGTTTTTACCGCCGCCGGTTATTTGCGACGGGTGGTAACCACCCGTCGCAAATGACTTTCCTGCGGTTTGGCGCGCTTTGCGCGCCAAGCCTTTTGCGACGGGTGAGATTTCCCCGTCGCAAAAACCCCTTTTTCCCATAGTGGGTGGAAAAGACACCAGCAGCTGCACATGCATTGATCGACAAGATGGCCCAAAACTCCCAATAATATGGTGATGGAGGTACACAACATATCAGGGGAGTACATTAGGTAAGTCCTTCTTCTCTTGAGAGTCATTTGATTGATACCAAGTTAGAAGAATTTACAAATATGGTGAGGCAAATTTCTTTGGCACAAAAGACATCTCTACCCCCTCCTTTAAGGCCTTGTGGCATTTGCACTGAGACAAGCCACCCAACTGACTGTTTCCCACAACTACAAGAGACAGAGGATTGTGCAGCAGTATTCCCAGGGAGACTATTTCAGCAGAAACAACAACTATATCCCCAAAAGAAGTTTGATTCATTTGCTCTAACATATAACCAAGGGTGGAAAGATCAACCGGACATGAGGTATGGATCTGGACAACAAAAAAGGTCACCCTTTGAACAAAACTTCCAGCAGCCTCCGCCTTACCAGCAGGGTTTCCAACAACCCCAAAGAAGATTTGAAGCCCAATCATCAGAAAGCCAGCAACAAGGGAATCCCCCACCCAATGTAGATTCTAACACTAATGACCTGTTCAAACAAATTGTTCTTAATCAACAGAATGAGCTGAAGATTCAAGGTTTGGAGCTGAGAGAGTTGAAGACTCAAATGAGCCAGATTGCCACTGCCCTCCATGAACTTGTGAGTAAGAATTCTGAAAATCTACCTTCCCAACCCACTCCAAATCCAAAGGGGAATGTTAGTTCCATCACATTGAGAAGTAGGAATAAAATGAACGATACATCTATACCTACCATTCCACCGGGATTCACCTCTACTCCAGAGAATCCGTATTCCATACCAACTGATGATAAATCCAAGGAGAAAGATAAAGGTAAGAAAAAGATTGATGATGTTACTCCTAAACCCCTTCTTTTTCCAAACAGAGTTGTTCAAACCAAGAATATGGCTAAAGAAGCAATGAAAAGGGAGGTTTTGGACACATTCAAGCGTGTGGAGATCAAAATTCCTCTACTTGAAGCCATTAAGCAAATCCCAAGGTAAGCCAAATTCTTAAAATAACTCTGCACTAATCGAAGACGGCTTAAGGGAAATGAGAGGATCAACCTTGTAAGGAATGTCTCATCACTCATTACACCAACTCTATCAATGCCAACAAAGTGCAAGGATCCTGGGACATTCATCATCCCATGTACCATAGGGGAGTTTCACTTCTCTGATGCTCTTTGTGATTTAGGAGCTTCAATAAATGAGATTCCTCACTCTGTATTCTCTTCCTTGCAGGTTGGTGAGTTGATTCCAACAAGAGTAGTGGTGCAGTTGGAAAATAGAGCTACAGCATATCCAGCGGGAGTCCTTGAGGATGTACTTGTCCAGGTAAGATACATGATCTTCCCAGCAGATTTCTACGTGCTTAACATCGAGGACGATCAGGTAAGTTCTCATGCTCCCATAATCTTAGGTAGACACTTTCTCAAAACTGCAAAAACTATCATAAATGTCAATGAAGGTACACTTTCCATGGAGTTTGGAGATGAAGTCGTGATATATAATGTTATGGATTCCATGAAGTACCCCTCATAGGATCATTCTGCATTTGTTATCTCCCATTTTTAACCACCAAGTAAAAACACCATGGAATTGGATTGTCCTGTGCTTAGGGAGATTATGAGTATTGGTTCTAGTTCGATGTCTAAGAGTACTTACACACCTGTTTCTAAGGAACAATACTCTCTAAGATTTGATTTTGAAATGGAATCATATTCTGATTTTGATCATGTGAACTCTAATTATGACATGGTTGTTGAGTATGCTGATAGATTTGATGCATTATTTTCTAATTGTGATGATTTTTATTCTAATACTGATGTTCATTGTGCAGATATGTACGTTGCATCAATTTCTCCGTCTATACATCACCCCCAACATTGGAACTCAAGACATTTCCCCCAAATCTTAAATATGCATACCTGCTGAGTGGTGATAGATTACCTGTTATCATTGCTGACAATCTCTCTTTTGAACATGAAGAAAAACTTTTGAATCTTTTGAGAGATAACATTAGGGCAATTGGTTGTACATTGGCAGACATATCAGGTATTATCCCATCCATTTTCATTCATAGGATTCTCTTGGAGGATGGGACTAAACCCGTGAGGCAACCAAAAAGGAGATTCAATCCAACCCTTCTAGAGGTTGTTAAAAAAGAGGTTGAAAAATTGCTCGAGGCAGGTATAATTTACCCGATTTCTGACTCACAATGGGTTAGCCCTGTCCAGGTTGTACCTAAGAAAACTGGTGTTACTATTTTTAAAAATGAGAAGGATGAGTTAGTTCTAATGAGGGTAAAAAACAGTTGGCGTGTGTGTATTGATTATAGGAAACTAAATCATTCCACTCACAAAGACCATTCCCCCCCCCCCATTTATTGATCTGATGCTTGAGAGACTAGCTAGGAAGACACACTATTGTTTCTTGGATGGATTTTATGGCTATTTTTAGGTTACCATTGCAGTAGAGGACCAAAAGAAGATGACATTCACCAGCCCATTCGGTACCTTTTCTTACTGAAGGATGCCATTTTCACTTTGCAATGCCCCAGGTACCTTCCAGAGATGCATGGTGAGTATTTTCTCAGATTTCATTGAGACCTGCATGGAGGTATTTATGGATGATTTTACAGTTTATGGGTCCTCATTTGATGAATGTCTCTCCAGTTTGGGTGATGTTTTTCATCATTGTATTGATAAGAATCTGGTCTTAAATTTTGAAAAATGTCATTTCGTGGTCGAAAAAGGAATTGTCTTAGGTCATATAGTCTCACAACATGGCATTGAAGTTGATAAATCTAAGGTAGACATTATTTCATCCCTCCCATATCCTACATGTGTGTGTTATGTTTGATCATTCCTTGTACATGCTGTATTTTATCGACGCTTCATCAGAGATTTTAGTAAGATAGCTCTACCCTTATCTCAATTGCTTCAAAAAGATATTGAATTCAATTTTTATGATTCATGCAGGGTATCATTTGATGAGCTGAAGAAGTGTCTGACCACTCCACCAATCACACAGCCCCCACGGTGGGACCTTCCATTTGAGCTTATGTGTGACGCCTCCAACTTCGTGGTTGGAGCTATCTTATCTCAGAGGGTGGAAGGACGTTCACATGTGATCGCCTATGCATCAAGGACACTGGATTCATCCCAATAAAACTACAAAACCACGGAAAAGGAGTTTCTTTCTATCATATTTGCTTTAGATAAATTCCGTTCATATTTATTGGGCTCTAAAGTAGTTGTTTTTTCTGACCATGCAGCTTTGAGGTACCACCTGAAGAAGCCAGATGCAAAGCCACGACTTATCCGTTGGATGCTCCTTCTTCAAGAGTTTCACCTTGAGATAAAGGACAAGAAGGGGTCATAGAATTTGGTGGCGGACCACATGAGTAGGCTTACTCACACACTAGAGGATGACACCTTGGACCAGGTACCACTTCGGGACACTTTTCCCGATGAGCATCTTTATTCCATCTTAGGTGCGCACCCTTGGTATGCTTTTTTAGTGAACTACATTGTTTCCTCTGAAATCCCTGAAAATTTAAAGAAACATCAAGTCCAAAAATTAAAAAGTGAGTCTAGGTTTTATGTGTGGGATGATCCTTACCTCTGGCGCATGTGTAGTGACCAAGTCATTAGGATGTGTGTTCCCGATCATGAGTTTGAGTCTGTTTTTCATTTCTGTCATACACTTGCTTGTGGTGGACACTTTGGACCCCAATGGACAGCTCGGAAGGTTTTGGACTCTGGATTATATTGTACTAGATTATTCCATGATGCCCATGTGCTTTGTAAGTCATGCTCTCGTTGCCAACACACTGGGAACATTTCTAAGAGACATGAGATTCCCTAACAACCCATATTATTCTGTGAGATTTTTTATGTATGGGGAATTGATTTTATGGGTCCTTTTCCTAGTTCATTTTGATTTTTGTATATTTTGGTTTTTGTTGATTATGTGAGTAAATGGGTGGAGGCCAAGGCCACCAGGACTGATGATTCTCATGTTGTAGTAGATTTTGTCAAAGCTCAAATTTTCTGCTGGTTTGGATTACCAAAGGCTATCATCAGTGACCAAGGGACACACATTTTTAATAGGAATTTTTCTTCCCTCCTTCGAAACTATGGGGTGACACACAAAACATCAACACCATACCACCTCCAAAAAAATGGCCAAGCTGAGGTTTTAAATCGTGAGTTGAAACAAATTTTGGAGAAAACTGTGTAGCCAAATTGGAAGGATTGGAGCAAGCGCTTGAATGATGCGTTGTGGGATTATAGGACAGCATACAAGACACCCATTGGTATGTCCCCATTTTGGATTGTTTTTGGGAAATCATGTCATCTCCTAGTGGAAGTCGAGCATCATACATATTGGGCTATAAAGAAATGCAACATGGATTTGGCCCAAGCTGGAATTCAAAGGAAGTTGCCAATTCAAGAGCTTGAGGAGATTTGACTGTCATCATATGAGAACTCAAGGATCTACAAGGAAAGATCAAAAGCATCTCATGACAAAATGATCCAACAAAGGGAGTTTCATGTTGGAGAGAAAGTCCTTCTCTACAGTTCACGACTAAAGTTGATGCCTAGTAATTTGTGTTCCAGATGGTTAGGTCCTTATATTGTATCTAATGTTTTTCCTTATGGTGCAGTGGAGATCACACAAGAGGACACTGTGAGGATCTTTACAGTTAATGGACAATGTTTGAAGAGATACATTGAGGGACTTCCTACTGATGCAGTGGATTTTATCACACTACATGACCCCATCATCACTTGAGCACATCAGGCTGTTCCTAACCCTTTCACTTTTATATATTTTGTCCTATTTAAAAATTATTCATTTCATGTGCATATATCATCTCATGGATTCACATTGAGGACAATTCAATATTTTAAGTGTGGGGGAGGGAACCTTTTAGTCTAGTAATTTCAATTGCTTTCCTGTTAAAAAAACAAAAAATGTATGTTTTTTAAATTTTGTGTGTTTATTTTACAATTTTCTGTGTGTTTTTGAAACTTTTGAGCTGAAATGATTCTCATCACCATTTTTAAATCCATATCAATAAGTGAAACAATTTACCCCTTGAAGCTAAGCTTAAATGAATGCTGAAATGACTTTTTTCAAGTTCAAATATTTAGTAATTTCATGAAAAGTACGCTGAATTTTGAATCCCATGCCACATCTCACTGTCTTTATGTTTGAAATCACTTTCCTGTGAGGATTCTGAATCAGTATTTTCATATTCTTTACATTCACCTCACTTCTTGAGAGAACCAAACCATGCTTGATTTAACCAGAATTTGATCTATTCCTGTCAAAACTTGAGGGTTTGAGGTAATTATGTTTAAATGATTGAGGCATTTGTTTGGTATTAAAGACCATATTTCAAAGAATCCTTTTTTATAATGGCCTACCTTGAACATTTAATCCTTTTAGCCCTTAGAATCCATGCACAACCTGTTAGGTTAGCCACATTACAATCCAATTTTCCCTATCCAACCAACTCTTGAAGTGAAATTGCATAATCTAGTTGAGCTTAAGTGTGGGGGAAGCTATGTTGTGTCGAGCTACCACATTATGTGATACTTTGGGCAGAAAATTAAATTCTGAAGAGATGTGTTTGATTCTAAAGAAAGTCATTATATTGAAAGCTATTCCTTTTCTGGAGCTTTCATGACAAGTGAAGGTGTTCCTTTTCTGGAGCTTCTAATTGAGGTTGAAAGCTGTGCCCATCTAGAGCTTTCAAAAAAATCATGTTTCAGAAGATTGAAAATTTTTATGCTGAAATGATGAATGGGGTAAACCTTTTATGACTTTTCATGACTATGGAGCAGAATTGATACTATGGGGATTGATTAGAAGACCATATTTAAGTGAAAATTAGATTAATGAAATTTTTCTTCAAAAAGAGTCAAAACCCTCCTCATTCAGCCTCAGAATTTTTCACATCTAAATCCTACCAACCAAAAGCCACAGAAAAACCCTGAAAATTCCTCATGATAAACATATGTCCTTGACTCAAATCAGGTAGCAATTTAGGAATCTATCAAGCCTATGGTGACCCTTGTATGAGTTTGGATGAGAAAGACATTGCAAAAAAAATTGACATTTGTGTGATAAGAGAAAATTCAAGTGAGGTAAGTGTTTTGTGCATGGGAGGATAAATAAAGTGGGAATATATTGAATGATATAAATTAATAACTTGAAATAATGGTTTTTTATGAGGCATTATATCTTTTGTTTCTTGTTGTGTAATTGTTTGATCTCAAGGATATGTGTTTTAAAATTGGTTTTGATTTGATATTGATGTTTACTTGATATGAGGTTTTGCTTAGGAGTACAAAAGGGTAAGTGTGGGAGAGTTGATAAAACACTATTTTATTGAATATGTTATTGATAATAAATTATATAATTTCCTCACATTTTGTTAAATATGTTTAATTAGAAAGTATTTGGGATTAGATCATTCATTTGAATATTTTGATGAAAATTCCAGTTTTACCCTTTATAGTGCACTGTAGTGTTTCGAAGATAAATATTTTTATATTTATTATTTGAATTTAAAATTTTGTAAAAGTGTTCCTAACGTAATTTTCTACAACTTTAATTCAGGACACTAGAGATAAAGAGTGCATTTGTATGGAGTAAATGGGTCATTAATCTAATGGTGGGCTGGACTGGCAGAATGGACATGGGTTCTGTATTTGGGTCATATCATCTTCATCCGGGATTGGATTGAGCCCAATTTTTTTGGAAATCTAGAAGACATGATTTGGAACAAATAATCCTTCTGGAAGTCCGGTCAATTCATGCGTTGTGGAGGTCAACTAGGAGGTGAAACTTGGAATAAAATATTTGGCTGAGTTTTTCATTTCACACTTAATAAGTTATGTAACCCTAGTCCTCAAAAACTCTATTTAAATGGGGTTTTAACTCTTTGGGAAGTATGTTCAAGGATTTGGAAAGGTTTTTCCGAAAGGGTGTCTCTTGGGATCCCCTCACAACTCTTGGAAGAAGTAATCCTTCGTGCAAACCTCTCTTCCAAAAAGGCTCTCCTCTCCCACCTCTTCTTTGTATTTCTTTTATTTCATTTTGTTTCTTGAATTTTTATTCAAGTAATCTTCTGTGTTCTTCCCTTTTACTCTTATTTTAATCTTCTTTATTGGGTTGGAATCAATAGTAGAGACAAGATTGGGTTCTACCCTTTCAATCCTTTGCATATGAAAAATGTCTCCACGATGACTACACTGCCCATGGAAGAGTAGTTCTTTTTAGTAATCGATCGACCTCTATCCTTCTTCATTTAATTATTTTGAATCATTGAGCTACTGTAAGTCACTTAATATGATCCATGATTTTTTTTTTAAATTATAATAAACTAATCAAGCAATTGAACAATTAACACAAAACACGTGAGGTCAGGAATTGTGTAAATTGTGTGAGCGCGTTCTTAATCGGTAATACAAGACCATACGGGATAAATTTGTAGAGTTCAAATATAATACCTAAACACAATTAATCCTCATTTACAGAATGGATATTTTATCTAATAAACAACCGACCATATGCTATCCTTATAACAACAATCAAAGCAGGGTGCTGCGATTTCATGTTCTCAAGCTAGCCTAGGGTTTAAGTAATTTTATCTTTGTGGTTAAGTTAACTTTCATAGGGTTCGAGGGATAACAAATTAGGGCATAATAATTAAGTGGATATTGATTTAAATGATAATTATTAATAAGTGAATGAAGAGGTAGAGTTAGATCGATTATTCCTTTTAAATATTTTCTAAAAAACATCTTTTTGTTGTGTCATTTTAATCGAACTTCATTTCAAAACTAAAAACAAAAAAAAATCTTATTCCAGCAAACTTCTTATAGATTCATAAACTATAACCAAAAACCATCCTTTTAAGTAGTGTTTTTATTCTCTTTTATTTTATTTTTAGAATACCTTTAAAAATTTGTTTTAAATCTACTTCCTCCTTTGAAAGACGACCTTGGTCAGCCACTCTGCTGCACCTAAGTACCCCAAAATCACTAATCATTTGAGGGTGCCCACGAAAGAGCTCTTTCAAATTGGTGTCGTTGCCGGGGAGGAAAGTAATTATTTCAACCAATTAGATGTATTTATTTTATTTTACATTTTAATTCTCTTCCTCTCTTCTTTCTTCCGTCTTTACCCAATCTGATTTTTTTCCTTCTTCTTTTATTTCCTTCTACTTCTTTTTGGACCATCAACTCAAACTTCTAATTTTTATTTTACTATGGTCCACTTTATTTCTTTTCCAGCATCAAGGACCACTTCCATTCGTAAGGAGATCTCGGGGATCAAGAAAGCACAAGGAGAGTCAATGTATGAGTACTGGGAGCGATTCATGAAGTTGTGTGCAAGCTGTACACATCACCAAATCAGTGAGAAACTCCTCATCCAATACTTCTACGAAGGGCTCACACCCATGGAGAGGACCATGGTGGATGCTGCAGCTGGAGGATCATTGGTGGACAAGACACCAGCAGCCGAACGTGCATTGATCGACAAGATGGCCCAAAACTCCCAACAATTTGGTGATCGAGGTACACCACATATCAGGGGAGTACATCAGGTAAGTCCTTCTTCTCTTGAGAGTCATTTGATTGATACCAAGTTAAAAGAATTGAAAACTGTTGTGAGGCAAATTTCTTTGGCACAAAAGAAATATCTACCCCCTCCTTTAAGGCCTTGTGGAATTTGCACTGAGACAAGCCACCCAACTGACTGTTTCCCACAACTACAAGATACAGAGGATTGCATAGCAGTATTCTCAGGGAGACCATTTCAGCAGCAACAACAACCATATCCCCAAAAGAAGTTTGATTCATTTTCTCTAACATATAACCAAGGGTGGAAAGATAAAACGGACATGAGGTATGTCTCTAGACAACAACAAAGGTCACCCTTTCAACAAAACTTCCAGCAGCCTCTGCCTTACCAGTAGGGTTTCCAACAACCCCAAAGGAGATTTGAAGCCCAAGCATCAGCAAGCTAGAAATAAGGGAATCCCCCACCCAAGGTAGATTCTAACACTGATGACCTATTGAAATAAATTGTTCTTAATCAACATAATGAGCTGAAGAGTCAAGGTTCGGAGCTGAGAGAGTTGAAGACTCAAATGAGCCAGATTGCCACTGCCCTCCATGAACTTGTGAGTAAGAATTCTGAAAATCTACCTTCACAACCCACTCCAAATCCAAAGGGGAATATTAGTTCCATCACATTGAGAAGTGGGAAGAAAATGAATGATACATATGTACCTACCATTCTACCAGGATTCACCTATACTCCAGAGAAGCCACATTCCATACCAACTGATGAGCAATCCAAGGAGAAAGATAATGGTTAGAAAAAGATTGATGATGTTCCTCCTAAACACCTTCCTTTTCCAAATAGGGTTGTTCAAACCAAGAAGATGGCTGAAGAAGAAATGCAAAAGGAGGTTTTGGACACATTCAAGCGTGTGTAGATCAACATTCCTCTACTTGAAACCATTAAGCAAATCCCAAGGTATGACAAATTCTTAAAATAACTCTGCACCAATCGAAGAGGGCTCAAGGGAAATGAGAGGATCAACCTTAGAAGGAATGTCTCATCACTCATTACCCCAACTCTAGCAATGCCAACAGAGTGCAAGGATCCTGGTACATTCACTATCTCATATACCATAGGGGAGTTGCACTTCTCTGATGCTCTTTGTGATTTAGGAGCTTCAATAAATGTGATGCCTCACTCTGTATTCTCTTCCTTGCAGGTTGGTGAGTTGAATCCAACAAGAGTAGTGGTGCAGTTGGCAAATAGAGCTACAGCATATCCAGCGGGAGTCCTTGAGGATGTACTTGTCTGGGTAAGAGACATGATCTTCCCAGCAGATTTCTACGTGCTTAACATGGAGGAAGATCAGGTAAGTTCTCATGCTCCCATAATCTTAGGTATACCCTTCCTCAAAACTGCAAAAACTATCATAAATGCCAATGAAGGTACACTTTCCATGGAGTTTGGAGATGAAGTCATGATATTTAATGTTATGGATTCCATGAAGTAACCCTCATAGGATCATTCTACATTTGTTATCTCCCATTTTGAACCACCAAGTAAAAACACCATGGAATTGGATTGTCCTATGATTAGGGAGATTATGAGTATTGGTTCTAGTTTTATTTCTAAGAGTACTTCTGCACCCGTTTATAAGGAACAAGACTCTCTAAGATTTGATTTTGAAATGGAATCATATTCTGATTTTGATCATGTGAACTATAATTTTGACATGGCTGTTGAGTATGCTAACGGATTTGATGCATTATTTTCTAATTGTGATGATTTTTATTCTGATAATGATGTTCATTGTGAAGATATGTCTGTTGCATCAATTTCTCCATCTACACATCACCCCCCTACATTGGAACTCAATCCATTGCCCCCAAATCTTAAATATGCATACCTACTGAGTGGTGATAGATTACCTGTTATCATTGCTAACAATCTCTCTTTTGAACATGAAGAAAAACTTTTGAATATTTTGAGTGATAACATTAGGGAAATTGGTTGGACATTAGCAGACATATTAGGTATTAGCCCATCCATTTGCATGCATTGGATTCCATTGGAGGATGGGGCTAAACCGGTGAGGCAACCACAAAGGAGACTCAATCCAACCCTTATGAAGGTTGTTAAAAAAGAGGTTGAAAAATTGATCGAGGCAGGTATAATTTACCCTTTTTTTGACTCACAATGGGTTAGCCCTATCTAGGTTGTACCTAAGAAAACTGGTGTTACTTTTGTTAAAAATGAGAAAGATGAGTTAGTTCCAATGAGGGTACAAAAAAGTTGGCGTGTGTGTATTGATTATAAGAAACTAAATCATTCCACTCACAAAGACCATTTCCCCCTCCCATTTATTGATCAGATGCTTGAGAGACTAGCTGGGAAGACACACTATTGTTTCTTTGATGTATTTTCTGGCTATTTTCAGGTTCCTATTGCAGTAGAGGACCAGGAGAAGACGACATTAACCTACCCATTCGGTACCTTTTCTTACCGAAAGATGCCATTTTGACTTTTCAATGCCCCAGGTACCTTCTAGAGATGCATGGTGAGTATTTTCTCAGATTTCATTGAGACCTGCATGGAGTTATTTATGGATGATTTTACAGTTTATGGGTCCTCATTTGATGAATGTCTCTCCAGTTTGGGTGATGTTTTGCATCGTTGTATTGAGAAGTGTCTGGTCTTAAATTTTGAAAAATGTCATTTCATGGTCGAAAAGGGAATTGTCTTAGGTCATATAGTCCCACAACATGGCATTGAAGTTGATAAATCTAAGGTAGAAATTATTTCATCCCTCCCATACCCTAAATGTGTGCGTGATGTTCGATCATTCCTTGGACATGCTGGATTTTATCAACGCTTCATTAGAGATTTTAGTAAGATCGCTCTACCCTTATCTCGATTGCTTCAAAAAGATATTGACTTCAATTTTGATGATTCATGCAGGGTATAATTTTATGATCTGAAGAAGTGTCTGACCACTCCACCAATCATACAGCCCCCGCGGTGGGACCTTCCATTTGATCTTATGTGTGACGCCTCCAACTTCGCGGTTGGAGCTGTCTTATCTCAGAGGGTGTAAGGACATTCACATGTGATCGCCTATGAATCAAGGACACTGGATTCAGCCCAATCAAACTACACAACCACAGAAAAAACGTTTATTTGTGTCATATTTTCTTTAGATAAATTTCGTTCATATTTATTGGGCTCTAAATTAGTTGTTTTTTCTGACCAAGCAGCTTTGAGGTACCTCCTGAAGAAGCCAGATGCAAAGCCACGACATATCCGTTGGATGCTCCTACTTCAAGAGTTTGACCTTGAGATAAAGGACAAGAAGGGGTCAGAGAATTTGGTGGCAGACCACATGAGTAGGCTTACTCACACACTAGAGGATGACACCTTGGACCAGGTACCACTTCGTGACACTTTTCCCGATAAGCATCTTTATTCCATCTCAGGTACGCACCCTTGGTATTCTGATTTAGTGAACTACATTATTGCCTCTGAAATCCATGCAAATTTAAAGAAACATCAAGTCCAAAAATTAAAAAATTATTCTAGGTTTTATGTGTGGGATGATCCTTACCTCTGGCACATGTGTAGTGACCAAGTCATTAGGAGGTGTGTTCCCGATCATGAGTTTGAGTCGGTTTTGCATTTATTTCATACACTTGCTTGTGGTGGACACTTTGGACACCAACGGACAGCTGGGAAGGTTTTGGAAATTGTATTATATTGGCCTAGATTATTCCATGATGCCCATGTGTTTTATAAGTCATGATCTTGTTTCCAACACACTGGGAACATTTCTAAGAGACATGAGATGCCCCCAACAACCCATATTATTCTGTGAGATTTTTTATGTACGGGGCATTGATTTTATGGGTCCTTTTCCTAGTTCATTTTGATTTTTGTATATTTTGGTTGTTGTTGATTATGTGAGTAAATGGGTGGAGGCCAAGGCCACCAGGACTGACGATTCTCATGTTGTAGTAGATATTGTCAAGGCTCAAATTTTTTGCAGGTTTGGAGTGCCAAAGGCTATCATCAGTGACCAAGGGACACAATTTTTCAATAGAAATTTTTCTTCCCTCCTTCAAAAGTATGGGGTGACACACAAAACATCAACACCATACGACCCCCAAACAAATGGTCAAGCTGAGGTTTCAAATCGTGAGTTGAAATAAATTTTGGAGAAAACTGTGCAGCCAAATAGGAAGGATTGGAGCAAGCGCTTGGATGTTGCATTGTGGGCTTATAGGACATCATACAAGACACCCATTGGTATGTCCCCATTTCGGATTGTTTTTGGGAAATCATGTCATCTCCCAGTGGAATTCAAGCATCGGGCATATTGGGCTATAAAGAAATGCAACATGGATTTTGCCCAAGCTGGAATTCAAAAAAAGTTACAAATTCAAGAGCTTAATGAGATTCGACTGTCATCATATGAGAACTCAAGGCTCTTCAAGGAAAGATCAAAATCAGCTCATGACAAAATGACCCAACAAAGGGAGTTTCATGTTGGAGAGAAATTCCTTCTCTACAGTTCACGACTGAAGTTGATGCCTGGTAAGTTGTGTTCCAGATGGTTAGGTCCTTATATTGTATCTAATGTTTTTCCTTATGGTGTAGTGGAGATCACACAAGAGGATACTGTAAGGATCTCTACAGTCAATGGACAACGTTTGAAGAGATACATTTAGGTACTTCCTACTGATGCAGTGGATTTTATCACACTGCATGACCCTATCATCACATGTGCACATCAGGATGTTCCTAACCCTTTCACTTTTATATATTTTTTTGTATTTAAAAATTATGCATTTCATGTGAATATATAATCTCGTGGGTTCTCATTGAGTACAATGAGATATTTTAAGTGTGGGGGAGGGAACCTTTTAGTTTAGTAATTTCAATTGCTTTCCTGTTAAAAAAAACCAAAACAATTGGGTGTTTTTTAAATTTTGTGTGTTTATTTTACAATTTTCTGTGTGTTTTTGAAACTTTTGAGCTGAAATGATTCTCATCACCATTTTTAAATCCATATCAATAAGTGAAACAACTTACCCCTAGAAACTAAGTTTAAATTAATGCTGAAATGACTTTGTTTCAAGTTCAAATATTTAGTAATTTCATGAAAAGTACACTGAATTTTGAATCCCATGCCACATATCACTGTCTTTATATTTGAAATCACTTTCTTGTGAGGCTTCTGAACCATTATTTTCATATTCTTTACATTCACCTCACTTCTTGAGAGAACCAAACCATGCTTGATTTAACCAGAATTTGATATATTCCTATCAAAACTTGAGGGTTTGAGGTACTTATGTTTAAATGATTGAGGCATTTGTTTGGTATTAAAGCCATTATTTCAAAGAATCCTTTTTTATAATGGCCTAACTTGAACATTTAATCCTTTTATCCCTTATAATCCATGCACAACCTATTAGGTTAGCCACATTACAAGCCAATTTTCCCTATCCAATGAACTCTTGAAGTAAAATTGCATAATCTAGTTGAGCTTAAGTGTGGGGGAAGCTATGTTGTGTTGATCTACCACATTATGTGATACTTTGGGTGGAAAATTAAATTCTAAAGAGATGTGTTTGATGATGAAGAAATTAATTATATTGAAAGATATTCCTTTTCTGGAGCTTTCATGACAATTGAAGCTGTGCCTTTTCTGCAGCTTCTAATTGAGGTGGAAAGATGTGCCCATCTGGAGCTTTCAAGAAAATCATGTTTGAGAAGATTGAAAATTTTGATCCTGAAATGATAAATGGTGTAAACCTTTCATGAATTTTTATGATTATGGAGCTGAATCGATACTATGGGGATTGAGTAGAAGACCATATTTAAGTGAAAATTAGATTAATGCAATTTTTCTTCAATAAGAGTCGAGCCCTCCTCATTCAGCCTCAGAATTTTTCACATATAAATACAACCAACCGAAAGCCACAGAACAACCCTAAAAAGTCCTCATGATAAACTTATGTCCTTGACTCACATAGGTTAGCTATGTATGAATCTATCAAGTCTATGGTGACCCTTGTATGAGTTTGGATGAGAAAGACATTGCAAAAAAAATTGACATTTGTGTGATAAGAGAAAATTCAAGTGAGGTAAGTGTTTTGTGCATGAGAGGATAAATAAAGTGGAAATATATTTAATGATATAAATGAAGAACTTGAAATAATGGTTTTTTATGAGGCATTATATCTTTTTTTTCTTAGTGTGTAATTGTTTGATCTCAAGGATATGTGTTTTAAAATTGGTTTTGATTTGATATTGATGTTTACTTGATATGAGGTTTTTCTCAGGAGTGCAAAAGGGTAAGTGTGGGGGAGTTGATAAAAAACTATTTTATTGAATATTTTATTGATAATAAATGATATAATTTCCTAATATTGTGTTAAATATGTTTAATTATAAATTATTTGGGATTAGATCATTCATTTGAATATTTTGATGAAAAATCCAGTTTTACCCTTTATAGTGCACTGTAGTGTTTTGAAGATAAATATTTTTTTATTTATTATTTGAATTTGAACTTTTTTAACATTGTTCCTAACTTAATTTTCTACAACTTTAATTCAGGACACTAGAGCTAAAGAGTGCATTTGGATGGATTAAATGGTCCATTAATCCAATGATGGGCTGGAATCGGCAGAATGGACATGGGTTCTGTATTTGGGCCATATCTTCTTCATACTGGATTAGATTGAGCCCAAATGTTGAGGAAAGATCGGGGACATGATGTGGAACAAATAATCCTTCTATAAGGCTGGTCAATTCATGCGGTGTGGAGGTCAACTAGGCAGTAAAACTTGGAATAAAATATTTGGCCGAGTTTTTCATTTCACACTTAAAAAGTTATGTAACCCTAGCCCTCACAAACTCTATTTAAACGGGGTTTTAACTCTTTGGGAGGTCTGGTAGAGGATATGGGAAGGTGTGGACTAAAGGGTGTCTCTTGGGAGCCCCTCACAACACTTTTAAGAAGTAATTCGTTTCGCAAACCTCTCTTCAAAAAAGGCTCTCCTCTCCCACCTCTTCTTTGTATTTCTTTTATTTCATGTTTGTTTCTAGAATTTTTATTCAAATAATCTTCTGTGTTCTGACATTTTCCTATTATATTAATCTTATTAATTTGGTTGGAATCAAGAGTGGAGACAAGATTGGGTTCTACCCTTTCAATCCTTTGCTTATGCAAAATCTCTCCACGATGACTACACCGCCCATGGAAGAGTAGTTGTTTTTAGTAATTGATCGACCTCTATCCTTCTTCATTTAATTATTTTGAATCATTGAGCTAATTTAATTCAATTAATATGATCCATGAATTGTGTTTTTAAATTTTAAGAAACTACTCAAGCAATTGAACAATTAACACAAAACACGTGAGGTCGGGAATTGTGTAAATTGTGAGAGCGCGATCATAATCAGTAATACAAGACCATACGGGATAAATTTGTAGAGTTCAAGTATAATATCTAAACACAATTCATACTCATTTCCAGAATGGATATTTTCTCTAATTAACCACTGACCATAAGCTATCCTTAGAACAACAATCAAAGCAGGGTGCAGCGATTGCGTGTTCTGAAGCTAGCCTAGGGTTTAAGTAATTTCATCTTTGTGGTTAAGTTAACTCTCGTAGGGTTCGAGGGATAACATATTAGGGGATAATAATTAAGTGGATATTGATTTAAATTATAATGATTAATAAGTGAATGAAGAGGTAGAGTTAGATCGATTACACCTTTTAAATATTGTCTAAAAACATCTTTTTGTTGTGTCATTTTAATCGAACTTCATTTCAAAATTAAACACACACAAAAATACAATATTATTCCAGAAAACTTCTTCTAGATTCATAAACTATAACCAACCCCCATCCTTTCAAGTAGTGTTTTTATTCTTTTTTATTTTATTTTTATAATACCTTTAGAAAGTTGTTTTAAATCTACTTCCTCCTTTGAGAGACGACCATGGTCAGCCACTCTGCTGCACCTAAGTACCCCAAAATCACTAATCATTTGAGGGCGCCCACGACAGCGCTCTTTCAAATTGGCGTCGTTTCCGGGGAGGCAAGTAATTATTTCAACCAATTATAGGTATTTATTTTATTTTACATTTTAATTCTCTTCCTCTCTTCTTTCTTCTGTCTTTACCCAATCTGATTTTTTTCCTTCTTCTTTTATTTCCTTCTACTTCTTTTTGGACCATCAACTCAAACTTCTAATTTTTATTTTACTGTGGTCCACTTTATTTCCTTTCATTTTTATTTGATTTATGACACGAACTAATCCTGAAGATCTCTTAGATCTTGACCCTAAGATTGAACGTAGCCTTAGGGCTCGAATCAGACATTCTCAGTCTACGGGAAGTTTCAATATTCAACCAGTTGGTGAATTCCTCTGTCCTAGAAACATTGAAATTGGAAGCAATTCCAATTAAAACATAAAAGAGGAACCAATGTCTGGAAATAATGGAAACGAGCTAAATAGAACCATTCAATAATTGGCTACACCTGATATTAACTATCAACCAAATTTTATTGCATACCCGAATCTCGAATCAGACTTTGAACTAAAATCTGGATTAAATCACCTTCTTGCAAAATTTCATGGCTTATCTAGTGAGGATCCAAACAAACACCTTAAAGAATTTAATGTGGTTTGATCAACTTTAAAACCAATAAATGTTTCTAAAGATAAAATTAAATTAAGAGCATTCCCATTCTCACTTGATGGAGCTACGAAAGATTGGATGTGTTATTTACAACCCGAAGATGTAACTTGTTCGAACGATTTGAAACGTCTTTTCTTACAGAGATTTTTTTCAGCATCAAGGACCAATTCCATTCGTAATGAGATCTAGGGGATCAAGAAAGAACAAGGGGAGTAAATTTATGAGTACAGGTAGTGATTCAAGAAGTTGTGTGCAAGCTGTCCACATCACCAAATCAGTGAGAAACTCCTCATCCAATACTTCTACGAAGGAATCACACCCATGGAGAGGAGCATGGTGGATGCTGTAGCTGGAAGAGAATTGGTGGACAAGACACATTAGCCGCACGTGCATTGATCGACAAGATGGCCCAAAACTCCCAACAATTTGGTGATCGAGGTACACCACATATCAGGGGAGTACATCAGGTAAGTCCTTCTTCTCTTGAGAGTCATTTGATTGATACCAAGTTAGAATAATTGACAACTATGGTGAGGAAAATTGATTTTCCAGAAAAGATATCTCTGCCCCCTCCTTAAAGGCCTTGTGGAATTTGCACTGTGACAAGCCACCCAACTGACCGTTGCCCACAACTACAAGAGACAGAGGATTGCACAGAAGTATTCCCAGGGAGACCATTTCAGCAGCAACAACAACCATATCCCCAAAAGAAGTTTGATTCATTTGATCTAACATATAACCAAGGGTGTAAAGATCAATCAGACATGAGGTATGTCTCTGGACAACAACAAAGGTCACCCTTTCAACAAAACTTCCAGCATCCTTCGCCTTACCAGCAGGGTTTCCAACAACCCCAAAGGAGATTTGAAGCCCAAGCATCAGCAAGCCAGCAACAAGGGAATCCCCCACCCAAGGTAGATTCTAACACTGATGACCTATTGAAACAAATTGTTCTTAATCAACAGAATGAGCTGAAGAGTCAAGGTTTGGAGCTGAGAGAGTTGAAGACTCAAATGAGCCAGATTGCCACTGCCCTCCATGAACTTGTGAGTAAGAATTCTGCAAATCTACCTTCCCAACCCACTCCAAATCCAAAGGGGGATGTTAGTTCCATCACATTGAGAAGTGGGAAGAAAATGAACGATACATATGTACCTACCATTCCACTAGGATTCACCTCTACTCTAGAGAAGACACATTCCATACCAACTAAGGAGAAATCCAAGGAGAAAGATAAAGGTAAGAAAAATATTGATGATGTTCCTCCTAAACCCCTTCCTTTTCCATATAGGGTTGTTCAAACCAAGAAGATGTCTGAAGAAGCAGTGAAAAAGGATGTTTTGGACACATTCAAGTGTGTGGAGATCAACATTCCTCTACTTGAAGCCATTAATCAAATCGCAAGGTATGCCAAATTCTTAAAAGAACTCTGCACCAATCGAAGAGGGCTCAAGGGAAATGAGAGGATCAACCTTGGAAGGAATGTCTCAAAACTCATTACACCAACTCTAGCAATGCCAACAAAGTGAAAGGATCCTAGTACATTCACCATACCTTGTACTATAGGGGAGTTGCACTTCTCTTATGCTCTTTGTGATTTAGGAGCTTCAATAAATGTGATGCCTCACTCTTTATTCTCTTCCTTGCAGGTTGGTGAGTTGAATCCAACAAGAGTAGTGGTGTAGTTGGCAAATAGAGCTACAACATATCCAACGGGAGTCCTTGAGGATGTACTTGTCTGGGTAAGAGACATGATCTTCCCAGCAGATTTCTACATGCTTAACATGGAGGACGATTAGGTAAGTTCTCATGATCCCATAATCTTTGGTAGACCCTTCCTCAAAACTGTAAAAACTATCATAAATGTCAATGAAGGTACACTTTGCATGGATTTTGGAGATGAAGTAATGATATTTAATGTTATGGATTCCATGAAGTACCCCTCATAGGATCATTCTGCATTTGTTATCTCCAATTTTGAACCACCAAGTAAAAACACCATCGAATTGGATTGTCCTATGCTTTGGGAGATTATGAGTATTGGTTCTAGTTTGATGTCTAAGAGTACTTCCACACCCGTTTCTAAGGAACAAGACTCTCTAAGATTTGATTTTGAAATGGAATCATATTCTGATTTTGATCATGTGAACTCTAATTATGACATGACTGTTGAGTATGCTGACGGATTTGATGCATTATTTTCTAATTATGATGATTTTTATTCTGATACTGATGTTCATTGTGAAAATATGTCTGTTGCATCAATTTATCCATCTATACATCACCCCTACATTTGAACTCAATACATTTCCCACAAATCTTAAATATGCATACCTACTAAGTGGTGATAGATTACCTGTTATCATTGCTAACAATATCTCTTTTGAACATGAAGAAAAACTTTTAAATCTTTTGAGAGATAACATTAGGGCAATTGGTGGTACATTGGTAGACATATCAGGTATTAGCCCATCCATTTTCATGCATAGGATTATCTTGGAGGATGGGGCTAAACTGGTGAGGCACCCACAAAGGAGACTCAATCCAACCCTTCTGGAGGTTGTTAAAAAAGAGGTTGAAAAATTGCTCGAGGCAGGTATAATTTACCCTATTTCTGAATCACAATGGGTTAGCCCTGTCAAGGTTGTACATAAGAAAACTGGTGTTACTGTTGTTAAAAATGAGAAAGATGAGTTAGTTCCAGTGAGGGTACAAAATAGTTGGCGTGTGTGTATTGTTTATAGGAAACTAAATCATTCCACTCGCAAAGACCATTTCCCCCTCCTATTTATTGATCAGATGCTTGAGAGACTAGTTGGGAAGACACACTATTGTTTCATGGCTGGATTTTCTGGCTATTTTCAGGTTCCCATTGCAGCAGAGGACCAGTAGAAGATGACATTCACCTGCCCATTTGGTACCTTTACTTACCGAAGGATGCCATTTGGACTTTTCAATGCCCCAAGTACCTTCCAGAGATGCATGGTGAGTATTTTCTCAGATTTCATTGAGACCTGCATGGAGGTATTTATGGATGATTTTACAGTTTATTGGTCCTCATTTGATGAATGTCTCTCTAGTTTGGGTGATGTTTTTCATCGTTGTATTGAGAAGAATCTGGTCTTAAATTTTGAAAAATGTCATTTCATGGTCGAAAAGGGAATTTTCTTAGGTCATATAGTCTCACAACATGGCATTGAAGTTGATAAATCTAAGTTAGACATTATTTCATCCCTCCCATATCCTACATGTGTGCGTGATGTTTGATCATTCCTTGGACATGCTGGATTTTATCAGCGCTTCATCAGATATTTTAGTAAGATCGCTCTACCCTTATCTCGATTGTTTAAAAAAGATATTGACTTCAATTTTAATGATTCATGCATGGCATCATTTGATGAGCTGAAGAAGTGTGTGACCACTCCACCAATAATGCGGTCCCCATGGTGAGACCTTCCATTTGAGCTTATGTGTGACCCCTCCAACTTCGCGGTTGGAGCTGTCTTATCTCAGAGGGTGGAAGGACATTCACATGTGATCACCTATGCATCAAGAACACTGGATTCAACCCAATAAAACTACAAAACCATAGAAAAGGAGTTTCTTGCTGTCATATTTGATTTAGATAAATTCCATTCATATTTATTGGGCTCTAAAGTAGTTGTTTTTTTTTTACCATGTAGCTTTGAGGTACCTCCTAAAGAAGCCAGATGCAAAGTCATGACTTATCCGTTGGATGCTCCTTCTTCAAGAGTTTGACCTTGAGATAAAGGACAAGAAGGGGTCAGATAATTTGGTGGTGGACCACATGAGTAGGCTTACTCACACACTATAGGATGACACCTTGGACCAGGTACCACTTCGGGACACTTTTCCCGATGAGCATCTTTATTCCATCTCAGGTACGCACCCTTGGTATGCTGATTTAGTGAACTACATTTTTGCCTCTAAAATCCCTGCAAATTTAAAGAAACATCAAGTCCAAAAATTAAAAAGTGAGTCTAGGTTTTATGTGTGGGATGATCCTTACCTCTGGCCCATGTGTAGTGACCAAGTCATTGGGAGGTGTGTTCTCGATCATGAATTTGAGTCTGTTTTTCATTTCTGTCATACACTTGCTTGTGGTGGACACTTTGGACCCCAACGGACAGCTAGGAAGGTTTTGGAATCTGGATTATATTGGCCTAGATTATTCCATGATTCCCATGTGTTTTGTAAGTCATGCTCTCATTTCCAACACACTGGGAACATTTATAAGAGACATGAGATTCCCCAAAAACCCATATTATTCTGTGAGATTTTTGATCTATGGGGCATTGATTTTATGGGTCCTTTTCCTAGTTCATTTGGATTTTTGTATATTTTGGTTGTTGTTGATTATGTGAGTAAATGGATGGAGGCCAAGGCCACCAGGACTGACGATTCTCATTTTATAGTAGATTTTTTTAAGGCTCAAATTTTCTGCAGGTTTGGAGTACCAAAGGCTATCGTCAGTGACCAAGGGACACACTTTTGCAATAGGAATTTTTCTTCCCTCCTTCTAATGTATGGGGTGACACACAAAACATCAACACCATACCACCCCCAAAAAAATATCCAAGCTGAGGTTTCAAATCTTGAGTTGAAACAAATTTTGGAGAAAACTGTGCAGCCAAATATGAAGGATTGGAGCAAGCGCTTGGATTATGAATTGTTGTCTTATAAGACAGCATACAAGACACCCATTGGTATGTCCCCATTTCATATTATTTTTGGGAAAGCATGTCATCTCCCAGTGGAAGTCGAGCATCGAGCATATTGGGCTATAAAGAAATGAAACATGGATTTGGCCTAAGCTAGAATTCAAAGGAAGTTGAAAATTCAAGAGCTTGAGGAGATTCGACTATCATCATATGAGAACTCAAGGCTCTACAAGGAAGGATCAAAAGCATCTCATGACAAAATGATCCAACAAAGGGAGTTTCATGTTGGAGAGAAAGTCCTTCTCTACAGTTCATGACTGAAGATGATGCCTGGTAAGTTGTGTTCCAGATGGTTAGGTCCTTATATTATATCTAATGTTTTTCCTTATGGTGCAGTGGAGATCACACAAGAGGACACTGGAAGGATCTTTACAGTCAATGGACAACGTTTGAAGAGATACATTGAGGTACTTCCTACTGATGTAGTGGATTTTATCACACTACATGACCCCATCATCACTTGAGTACATCAAGCTGTTCCTAACCCTTTCACTTTTATATATTTTGTCCTATTTAAAAATTCTGCATTTCATGTGCATATATAATCTCATGGGTTCACATTGAGGACAATGCAATATTTTAAGTGCAGGGGAGGGAACCTTTTAGTTTAGTAATTTCAATTTCTTTCTTGTTAAAAAAACCAAAAAAAATTGTGTGTTTTTCAAATTTTGTGTGTTTATTTTACAATTTTCTGTGTGTTTTTGAAACATTTGAGCTGAAATGATTCTCATAACTATTTTTAAATCCATATCAATAATTGAAACAATTTACCCCTTGAAACTAATCTTAAATGAATGCTGAAATGACTTTGTTTCAAGTTCAAATATTTAGTAATTTCATGAAAATTACCCTGAATTTTGAATCCCATACCACATCTCACTGTCTTTATATTTGAAATCACTTTCTTGTGAGGCTTCTGAACCATTATTTTCATATTATTTACATTCACCTCACTTCTTGAGAGAACCAAACCATGCTTGATTTAACCATAATTTGATCTATTCCTATCAAAACTTGAGGGTTTGAGGTACTTATTTTTAAATGATTGATGCATTTATTTGGTATTAAAGCCCCTATTTCAAAGAATCCTTTTTTATAATGGCCTACCTTGAACATTTAATCCTTGTATCCCTTAGAATACATGCACAGCCTATTAGGTTAGCCACATTACAATCCAATTTTCCCTATCCAACCAACTCTTTAAGTGAAATTTCATAATCTAGTTGAGCTTAAGTGTGGGGGAAGCTATGTTGTGTCGAGCTACCACATTATGTGATACTTTGGGTGGAAAATTAAATTCTGAAGAGATGTGTTTGATGTTGAAGAAAGTCATTATATTGAATGTTGTTCCTTTTCTGGAGCTTTCATGACAAGTGAAGTTGTGCCTTTTCTGGAGCTTCTAATTGAGGTGGAAAGTTGTGCCCATCTAGAGCTTTCAAGAAAATCATGTTTGAGAAGATTGAAATTTTTGATTCTGAAATGATGAATGGTATAAACCTTTCATGACTTTTCATGATGATAGATCTGAATTGATACTATGGAGATTGAGGATAAAAGCATATTTAAGTGAAAATTATATTAATGCAATTTTGCTTCAAAAAGAGTCAATCCCTCCTCATTCAGTCTCAGAATTTTTCACATCTAAATCCTACCAACCGAAAGCCACAAAACAACCCTAAAAAGTACTCATGATAAACATATGTCCTTGACTCACATCGGGTAGTGATGTAGGAATATATCAAGCCTATTGTGACCCTTGTATGAGTTTGAATGAGAAAGACATTGCAAAAAAAATTGACATTTGTGTGATAAGAGAAAATTCAAATGAGTTAAGTGTTTTGTGCATGGGAGGATAAATAAAGTGTAAATATATTGAATTATATAAATGAAGAACTTGAAATAATGGTTTTTTATGAGGAATTATATCTTTTGTTTCTTGGTGTGTAATTTTTTGATCTCAAGGATATGTGTTTTAAAATTGGTTTTGATTTGATATTGATGTTTACTTGATATGAGGTTTTGCTCATGAGTGCAAAAGGGTAAGTGCGAGGGAGTTGATAAAACACTATTTTATTGAATATTTTATTGATAATAAATTATATAATTTCCCCACATTGTGTTAAATATGTTTAATTAGAAATTATTTGGGATTAGATCATTCATTTGAATATTTTGATGAAAATTCCAGTATTACCCTTTATAGTGCACTGTAGTGTTTCGAAGATAAATATATTTATTTTTATTATTTAAATTTGAAACCTTTTAACCGTGTTCCTAACTTAATTTTCTACAACTTTCATTCATGACCCTAGAGCTAAAGAGTGCATTTGGATGGAGTAAACGGGTCATTAATCCAATGGTGGTCTGGACTCGGCAGAATGGACATGGGTTCTATATTTGGGCCATATATTCTTCATCCGGGCTTGGATTGAGCCCAAATTATGAGGAAAGCTCGGGGACATGATTTGGAACAAATAATCATTCTGGGAGGACGGTCAATTAACGCGTTTTGGAGGCCAACTAGGCGGTGAAACATGGAATAAAATATTTGGCCGAGTTTTTCATTTCACACTTAAAAAGTTATGTAACCCTAGCCCTCACAAACTCTATTTAAAGAGGATTTTAACTCTTTGGGAGGGATGTTCAAGGTTTTGGGAAGTTTTGGCCGAAATTTTGTCTCTTGGGATCCCCTCCAAACTCTTGGAAGAAGTAATCCTTTTTGCAAACCTCTCTTCTAAAAAGGCTCTCCTCTCCCACCTCTTCTTTGTATTTCTTTTATTTCATGTTTGTTTCTTGAATTTTTCTTCAAATAATATTCTGTGTTCTTACCTTTTACTCTTCTATTAATCTTCTTAATTGGTTTGTAATCAATAGTGGAGACAAGATTGGGTTCTACCCTTTCAATCCTTTGCTTATGCAAAATGTCTCCACGATGACTACATCGCCCATGGAAGAGTAGTTTTTTTTAGTAATCGATCGACCTCTATCCTTCTTCATTTAATTATTTTTAATCATTGATCTACTGTAATTCACTTAATATGATCCATGAATTTTGTTTTTAAGTTGTAATAAACTAATCAAGAAATTGAACAATTAACAAAAAACACGTGTGGTCGGGAATTGTGTAAATTGTGAGAGCGCGATCTTAATCGGTAATACAAGACCATACAGGATAAATTTGTAGAGTTCAAATATAATCCCTAAACACAATTCATCCTCATTTACAGAATGGATATGTGCTCTAATTAACCAATTACCATAAGCTATCCTTAGAACAACAATCAAAGCAGGGTGCTGCGATTGCGTGTTCCGAAGCAAGCCTAGGGTTTAAGTAATTTCATCTTTGTGGTTAAGTTAACTCTCGTAGGGTTCGAGGGATAACAAATTAGGGGATCATAATTAAGTGGATATTTATTTAAATGATAATTATTAATAATTTAATGAATATGTAGAGTTAGATCGATTACTCCTTTTAAATATTGTCTAAAAAACATCTTTTTGTTGTGTCATTTTAATCGAACTTCATTTCAAAACTAAAAACAAAAAAAATACAATCTTATTCCAGCAAACTTATTCTAGATTCACCAACTATAACCAACCCCCATCCTTTAAATTAGTGTTTTTATTCTATTTATTTTATTTTTATAATACCTTTAAAAAGTTGTTTTAAATCTACTTCCTCCTTTGAGAGACGACCTTGGTCAGCCTTTCTGCTGCACCTAAGTACCCCAAAATCACTAATCATTTGAGGGTGCCCACGACAGATCTATTTCATTAAACTCCTATATAACGGTGAAATAATTGTTATTAAATTATACTAGAATCATATACCTTAATATTATATCATATATGATCTTTTAACATTGCTTTGTTAATAATATCTTTGTATTATCGTGGTTTTGGGTGTTAACTGATTCATTTTACTTTATATGATTTGTTACATAATCCGTGTTTGGTATGGATAGGTTGTATATTATTCATATCCAGAATGATATTAAGTCTTTAAACATTATTTTTAACCATCAAATGAAATTTATTCTTGAATGGATACGATGTGGAATGAATCTCATCGCGTTCGTGGAGACGGTAGTCCGTACGTACGCACGAGCGATAATATCATTCTTTTGATATTAAAATAATATATAATTGGATGTTATATCATATATAAAGAATAATTATCATGTTATATTTATTATTTAAAGGAATTACACGTCATTATTATACCCATCCAAATAATAGTGTATTGAATAACAATTACACCACGACGTGGAGACGGTAGGTCATACGTACGCACGTATGGTGACATGTCATTCAAAGGATGGATAGAATACTGAATATGGTTATACCATATTTATAATAACATCACAGTATATATAATATACTGGAGTTATTATTTTAGAATGAAAATAACAAATAAAGAAGAAGTTGAAGAAGAAAGGCACTTGAAAGAGGGTGGTGAAAACATTACCTCTTCTTCGGGTTCTTCCTTTTGATTTGTTCAAAAGGGATCTTTAGGTTGACATTATGATCAAAATAATGCCTCTAGGTTTAAGTGAGGGAAGTTTAAAGAATATTTTTTCAGGGTTTGGCCGAACCAAAAGGCTTTAAAGGTTTGAATAATTGGTTAGAAGTGGTGTCCTTTTAGAAGGGGGAGGAGGGGCTCTTTAGGAAAAACTTAACGTATTAATTTATAATAAATTCATATTCAGTTTATAATGGATCCAAAGTAGATTATTAAAAGTATAAGGTGGGAATGGGTCTAAATCCTTTCAACCAATATATTTTAGACAGGTTTGGGTCAATATATTAACCTTATCTTTTAGTTTTAAATCTTAGTTAATTAGTTTGACATTTACCATGTCACTTTATATTTTTTTATTATATAGTTAATAAACTTACTATATACATCCATGAGACCCCCAAGTTGACCATTAATGATACACCTATCATGATATAAGCCCTTTGGAAGAACCTTATATTTTTAGGAATATAATATCAATTAATAATATAATATTGTTTTTTTAAAACTCATTTATGTCAATTTTGACAATATTGAATTATTTATTTTTGTTAAAGTCATCAAAACTTTATTAATTAAAACAAATTCATTTAAGCAATACTAACATGTAATATTATCCAATAAAATTATTTTATGAAATAAAAACTTTCAAATTATATTTATTTTAACATTTATAATACTAATTATTTGATTCTTTCATTAATGATGAAAATACTGCATCATTATTGTGTCATAAATAAATATAATTATTCAATGTCTAAAAATTATATATAAAATACCATTATGTAGAAAATATTTTTATCTTTTTAATTGATATTTATAGTTGAGAATATAACATATATAACCCTATGTAAAAATTGTTTTTCTAAAAGATATATGCTTATGTCATTTTTGTATTTACTTTAACTTAATTAATATAAAGTGTCCTTATCACCTACAAGTGGATCCATGGGATCCCAAAATCGACCCAAAGATGCTCATATTCGGAAATGTATCAACCAATAGGGTTAGGACACATTTTAGGGTAAATTAATATTATTATAATATTATTTTTTTACCCTTATTTACCGGATTTACTCTTTAACCATGGGAAATAAAATATTTACCGAAGTAATTATTCAAAATGTCTAAAAATAAGAGTTACCTATTTTAACAAATTAGACATACTGATTCCAAATATGGAATCCATTTTTCCAAATTCAAAACACAGAAGTGACAGAAATTAATTTAAAATTAATTCCCGTTGTCGAAACAAAAAGCGTGTTTTTAACAAATAATAACTATCAAAAGATTGACATTTTCTAATATCCAGTTTAAATATGAAATTATGTCCAATGAAAAAAATTGGATTAAATGGTAAAATTATAATCTAATTATACTTTAAAATCACTCAAATTCATAATTTATCACTATTAATTATTTTGATTAAAAAGTTGTTTTTAATTAAAATTTAGTAATTTCCACTATTCATCAAAATATGAAAGTTATCAGAAAAGTAACAAAATTTTACCCTAAGATAATTTCAATATTCTTAATCCAAAAATTAAGTCTATTTTACCAAATTCAAAACATAAAAGTTTTATTTATTAAATTTAAAATTAATTCCTGCTATTAAAACCAAAAGGCGTATTTTTAATAACTATCAAAACTTTGAGACTTGTTTATGTCCAATTTCAAATTGAAATTACTTAAAATGATCATAATTGGATTAAATGGTAAAAATATAATATATCTATACTTCCATACCATTAAAATGTAAAATTTAACAATATAAATTATTTTGATTAAAAAATTTGTTTTCAGTTAAAATATAGTATTTTTCAATATTCACCCAAATATGAAAGTAATCAGAAAAACACTATAACTTTATTGAAACTAAATTATTATGTCTCGATTCTAAAGAAGAAGTTTATTTTGTCAAATTTAATATATAAAAGTTTCAAATATTGGATTTAAAAATTCTACTCCATTAAAATGTGGTAAAATTTCATTTTTTGAAAAATACTTCTTTTATCTGAAAAAAATGTATTTGTTCTTAAATTATGTCTAAGAAACTCATAATATGGATTCTAAAATTATAAGGATTATATAAAGTTCAAAATTCATTTAATAATATTCATAACCGCTTTTGAACAGCTTGTTTGGTAAGTCACAGTGCGCTAGAACTCGGTGTTGCGTGTAGTGAAAGTTATTGAATTACTTTGAAAAAATAACGTACTATGAAATCTTGGGGTGTTACATTCATTGTGTTTGCATTCATTAGGTTTGCATTGAAATTTAATTTTTGATTTTAGTAATTAATTTTCAATTCTAAAAATTTAATTTCTATTAATTTTATTTCATATATATATAAAATATAAAAAAAGTGAATTGGAAGTAGTGGGTGATTGACCACAAAATCTCCTCAAAAGAACAACCTAGGTCATCCCCAATGCTTCCCTTAGTTATAAATATTTTTGAGAGTGTATACGACAACACTTCATCTAATTACTGTCGTTTATAGGGATCTAAGTTGTCTTCACTCACTATTTTTATTCATTTTTTTAAATAATTTTCCTTTTTCATAAAAAAACACAAAAAACATAAATTAAAAAAATTAAAAAAAATATCTTTTTTCATGATTTCTTTCAATTCAAATTATTCTACATAGAGTGATGAATCTCAAGTGTAAGAAGAAGATAAAAAGGATCTTGAATATCAATTTTAAAGGATTATTGATTCAATGAAAATCCTAGATAGCCAAATATAATGGATAGTTGAATATGTACATGAGGGATACATGCATGTTGGAAGCAACAACTAGAGCCGGAACCTGAACCAGAATGAGTGGTGGGAGAGATTTTACCAATCATTTTTATGTTAAATAACCTAATTCCAGGGAGAATGAGCTAAAAAGGAATTTGTTACATCATACAACACTCATACATTGCTCAAGTAGGTCCCTGATAAACAAATTCAAGCTGATATACTTATGGGATATCAACATTTTTGAAATAATCCTAGAATCACTTTATTGAAGATAACCTGAAACTTGATATTCCCATCCTTGATATTAAAAAAAATAACCTTTAGACCTCTCTCTTTCTTTGGAAGATGATAATGGAGATTCACATGCTGAGATTGTGTTGAAAATGGCCATTTTAGAAGAGAACAGTTTAGAATCTGACATAATTGAAAGGGAATATTTCTTTATTGATTCATCATGTTTTAATCTTATTCAAGCTGAATTTTTTTATAACTTATCCTTTTGGAAAATTTTTTATGTAGTATAAATGGAGAATACCTTGGATGTTAAGGAATATTCCACCCTATTTTTGGTGATCGAATAATAAGATAGGTACAATCATGTGGTGTGACTACCTCCTCTAAATTGAATTTTATACTATATGAAGGAGGACACCGCGAAATCCAATTGGGATCACCCCTATTTTCTTTCCCCTTCTACTATGGACCTTAAATTCTATATTTATTCATTCTTTGGTGTTGTAAATTTTATTATATTCTTTTTTATTATCCAATATCAATGTTCAATCATGGACATTGGGAAAATTCACATGTGGTGGTTCATCTCAAAGAAACCACATCCACCTTCTCATTAGGGATAATCCACTGCAACTTCCTGAATATAGGCTAAAAAAACCTGGCACCCACTTGGGTATATAAACCAAGAATTATCCCTTTTTCTTTACCCATTATCTTTATTTTTATTTATTTTTCTTATTTATTGTCATTTCCTTCTTGTATTTTTAAAGTGGTAGTATCTAGGATCTTAACTCAAAGCTGCCACTAAAAAATAAATCATGTCATGTCTATCCTTTTCTTAATTTTATTTTCCGCCCAATTAAAATTCTGTATAAAAATATTTCATGATTTTATTTTGACACAAAAAGATGGAAGGGGATGTAATAAGTGTGGAGTGTGAATTTAAATCTATTTTTAGGAATTTTTTGTGTTCTTCCATTTTATTTTTCATGTCTTTTTCCAAATTTTTCATGTTTTCCTTTTTCATTTTATGGTGTGTTTTAAGGATTCTTGAGCTGAATTGAATACTTTGGGAAAATTTAAACCATATTGTAATTTTTTCCACATTTATTTATTTGAGTATTTTAGTATTTAAATGATTTATTAATGGATTTTGTTTCTTGATTTCTAATTTGTTTTATTTGATAAAGTTTGATTTATTGTAAAACTCGTGTGCTCTAGTACTATCCAAAATGAAAATATTGCTCAATCTGAGAGGTTTATAATCCTTTTTGACAAATTATTTACATTTATATTTTTTCTAGAGTCTTTATACATGTTTTATGATCCATAACTTTCTATTTTTTTATTTTTCAAAGCTATTAGTGTTCATGAAATGTGTCAAGAATGATTGAGGCGCCACTTTAAATCCCTTTTTTATTCAACTATTATTTTGGAATAGTTTTTCATATGACCTTTATTAAACCCCTAATTTCCATAAAATACCTTTTTAGGTAACCAAATTAGAATATATTTATCCATTTCCAACCTGATCTAGAAGTTAAATGCCTGATTATTGTTGAACTCAAGTGTGAGTGTAGAAGATGAGCTGTATTTTGCGTTCCTGGAGAATATGTTTGAGCATAAATGAAAAAGAAAAGTGTTAAAATATTTATTTCTACTTTTGTGGAATAAATTTTATGATGGAAATATGTATGGGTGGCCCAAAATATCATTAAAAATGTGTGTTGGAAGTTTACAAATATTTGAAGATCAAAAACAGCCTCTATTTTCCTCAAAATTATAATTCTGAAGAGAAATGCAGATCCGAATTCAAGCTAAAACAATGATACAAATAGGGAAATTTGGGATGTAATTTATAATTAATTCTGAAATTATAACTTTTAACATCCTAAATAGTGAAAAATTTATTTTAAGGTGATTGATTTTTCACTAATTTATGAGCACATTATTCTTGAGAAAATTTGTTTTCAGGCATTTTCTTTACTTTAGAGCCTAGCCCTCCTCATTCTGCCTCATATTTTTTTTACATTTAAAACCTTCCAACCCTCAACCTCAGAACAACCCATGAAAAAGACCTCATTATTGACACATTTTTTGTAATTCACTGACCCTATAATCCTAGAGCCGGTGCATTATTTTAATACATTGGCATGATTACAAGGAATCAAATCCCAAAGGACAGATCAGTTTATAAGTCTTGAAAAATAGATTGCATACATTAACCTTACATTAAAATTAAAAACATAAAATATAACATAGATAATCCTTTTAGAATGCAATAATTCTCCTGGATTAACCTTGCAAGTCATCCATAAACAGAAGCGGTAAAATTACATTTAACGCTAACGTGGTGAGAAGGCAGGTAAAAGAGTCGTTTAAAATTTCAGTAAGCTTCTATATCTGATTTTAATATAAAATATTTCCAATGACCTAAATTGGATTAATATATGTATTATTTATCTATTTTTACTTTAAAATAAATTTAAAGTAAAATAATTATTTAAATGAAAAATTCAATTTTTTAACAATAATGTAGTATTTTTCACTATTCATCAAAAAATTGAAAATTTTCAGAAAAATACCAAAAAATCACCCTAAGATAGTTTTGATCTTCCAAATTCAAAAATGAAGTCTATTTTGAAAAATAAATTTATAAATTTCATAATGTGGTTGATATTATTCATAACCTCTTTTTAAACTACTAGTTTGATAAATTATGGTGCACATGAACTCAGTGTTGCATGAAACGCAAGCTATTTGATTTATTTACAAGGAAACATAACATGGAATATTGGGGTGTTACATTATCCCCTCCTTCAATAAATTGTGTCCTTGAAATTTTCAAATTTATGTTTGGTAACTGGGGTTTGACTATTCAAAATTCCTTTCTTGAAATCCCACATCGGTATAAGGGTCGATAAAAGGTATAATTTAAAATAAAGAAATGGGAGAAAAAAATTTACCAGAGATAACAGATACAAGGGTTCCATGTAGGAAAAATTGGACATGAAAGAAAAAATATAACCATCAAGTTCTGATGGAGAGTGATAGGGAACATGATTAGAAGAAACTTAACAATCACAAAGCTCTAAATCTACGATGATCTAAGGGGCTATTTGATTCATCAGAAAAAGTAATAGGATAGAATTTTTGGTCTCAAGATCTTTTCCCTTGAGTTGAATAATTATTTTACTATTTAGATAAGCACTTAATTTATTTCTTTCCATGTCACAATTATAATATCATCCTTTGGTTGTGCTTCGATATATTTTCACTTCATCTCTTACTCTTGGAAATGAAAGTTCAAAATGATTTTTTACACCTAAAGCACTTTTGATAAATCATAAGGCCCACAATTATTTCCCTCATCCTCTAAATGTTTACTTAAACTAATAATGTTTGCCCAAAGTATCCAATAAATCATACTTTAACCTCAATCAATAATATCCAATTTTCAACTTACCCCATTCCAAACTTAAGACTTTTCCAAAGTATTTATATATAAATTAATAGTCTAAAAAGGTCTCTAAATTTTTAAAATAAATCACAATATCATATTCCTCAAAAAATGTAATGTAGCTCTTATTTAAAAATACCTTTATAACCTCAAAAACCTTAATGAAATAATTCACACTTCCAAATACTTGATAAAGATGTACTGCAGTATAATCCATATATATCTCGTGAATATTACAACCATATAACCATTTATGTAATAATTCTTGAATCCAAATATAAAATAACCTTAATAATTCCACTTCCCTCTTAGACCATTAACTATGCTTAAATATCTTATTCCTTAATACCTCCATCATCTCATTTTTCTTTTGTAATTTCTTCATTATCAATAGTATAACTGTTACTTGTATAAACTTGTTGAGTCTGACCATCAACCAAAACATAAATCACAATATCATAAATACTTATCATATTGGTATAGTCATGAAAAATAATTTATAGGGTTTCTAAATGATTACATCTTATTCTCAATTTAAAATTCTATAGGATTAAAGTGGGTTATCCATTACTAAATCTAAAGGATGATATCTTATACTTAGACTTATCCTCAAATTCATTCAATGGGATATGTTTTCTAATCTTAGATTTCTCAATCTAATTTATAAGGTTGTTGTTAAACTTCCTTTGATACCAATTATAATGCCCCGACCCTAAAAACCCAGAGCTGGTGAATTTTTTTATTACATTGGAATGATTACAAAGCATAAAACCTCGAAGGACCAATCAGTTTAGAATTCTTGGAAAATATATTACAAACGTGATCCTTACATTACAATTCAAAACATAAAATAAAACATAGATAATCCTTTTAAAACACCATTATTCTCCTGGATTAACCCTGTAAGTCAGTTATAATATACTTCTTCGTGTCCTGGGGAAAAATGAAACATAAGAAGGGGTGAGCTCAGATGCTCAGTAAAGATAAACAATATAGTGGAAGCTATCATAAATAAGCATAAAAATTTAAGGAAATCTATAAAACTAAAACACAATCCTTTTAAACACAATCTTCAACACAATATAGAAATAATAAATCAAATAATTTCATTTAAACATTCACATGGATATTATACTAGTCGAATAATCACATGTAATATCAATAACTAATCTCATAATGAGGGAATGCATAATTTCGTACATCATAACCACATCGTCAAGGCCTCATGCCAAGACAATATATAAATGGGTAAAAACCCAAAATAATTTTTCTCATGAGACCTACCGATGCATCGAGGGGCTATAGTGGGCCCCTCCCTCACTTACTAAGTCCAATACATTCCTCATATGAAAAGGGTGAAACAATATAAACATTCTTATTAAAACTAGAATACTGAATATTAATACATTAACCATAAACCATAAATGGTATTAAAATAGCATATCCACAGTCAGATATATCATAAACCATTCAATTCAATATGGTATATTGTATCATAATTAATTAACCTCAATTAAGCATAAAATCAAACAAAAGATATTGACATAGATGAAAATAATATAATAAAATCATTAAAACTCTTAAAGAGAAATATCCTTTTTTTACTTTGAAATCATTTATTCAAAATTCATGCATTTAAAAAAGAAGAAATTTAAAAATATATTTTTGAATCAAAGAGTACCATACCACTTTAAAACATTTGAGAGAAATTAGAAAATTAACATTTGAAAATATTCATTCCCATATAAATAAATCCATAAAACCCATTTTGAAAACATGGATATGAATGAAAAATATTTAGAAGAATAAATCTTAGAAACATTTAAAACGATGTTTTAGTTAATGATTCGCTTACATAAAACCATAAAAATATTCCTTTTGAAAATATTTTTCAGGAACATGGACATGGATGATAAATACGTCTCAGTTAATACTTACGTATAAACAATCTCATATAATAATGAGATTGTGAAATTAACCCTTACCTTGGGTTTGATTTCTTCTATATGTGTCCAAAACTAATGTATAGTGGTTTTAAACATATTATTAACTTGTAAAAAAATTATAATAATATTTATGATATCATATATGATTCATTTTTGAATTTATATTACCCATTCATTTAACAATTCTATGTTAAAGCAACGTTCTGGGTAATAATCTCTTTGTTTATCGTATATGTTTTGACCTGTAATTATTGATCGTATTACATAGATCATGATTTACTTTCTTCAAAAATGTAAAACATGATTTATATATCATGTATATTCAGTATATATATATATATATATATGAAATATATGGAATGGAATACATCGTTCATTGAGATTATAGGTCATACTTACATATGAACGTTGTTTCCGTTTTCTTATAGTATTGAATGGAAGAAATTAAATGACATATATATATATATTATTATTATTATAGCAGAATTTTTATGCCATATATTGCATATTTATTCAGTATATACATTTTTATAATCATTCTGAAATGGTTTTAATGAATGATGAATCTCATCGCGTCGTGGAGACGGTAGGCCGTACGTACGCACAAGCGACGATATCATTCCCTCAATGGTTAAATGGTATGGAATTGGATGGTATATTAATTATAAAAAATCATCATAATGTCCTATTAATTATTTATATACATTATTATCATCAGTATAACCATCAAAATAAAGTAGTTTTGAATAACAAATTAAACCACGATGTGGAGACGGGTCGTACGTGCGCACACATGGTGATATTTTTATTCATAGGATAGATAAATGGAGGAATATGGTTGTACCATAATCATAATAAAATATAAGAATGTATATGATACTATATTTATTAATTTATTATGGAAACAACATAAGAATAGGAAGTAGAAGAGGAAAAAGAAATTGAATTCAATTGGTAAAACAATTACCTCTTCTTCGAGTATCTCCTTTTGATTTTCATAAAAGGGCATATTAGGTTGGATTTACACCAAAAGTATGGCCTCTAGGATGAATTGAGGGAAGTTTTAAGGAGAAATTTACATGTTTTGGCAGAGATAAATGTATTTATATGTGTGAATAAAATAGAAGGAAATGTCCCCTTTTATAAGAGAGGGGAGGGGCACTTTCAGAAACTCCAAAACTATTAATTATAAATTGATTTTAGATTTCAAATAGCTCAAAATAAATTTATTTATAGGATAATATGAGTATGGTTAGAAATAATCTCAACCAATAAAATTTATAAATTTTTTATTTTATTTTAAACCTTATCATTTTGATTTACCCTTAATTAATCTATTTAATTTTAATTGTGGTAATAATATTCTAAATATTAAAAGGTTATAAATATTTACTTATATGGTGTAAATAATGCATAAATGGACACTATATTAAATTTTAGACCTTATAATTATCACTTTATAGTTTTTAATTATTTTTATGATTTTTAAATAATTTAATAAAATTTTATTTTTATAAAATATCAATAGTGTCAATTTTGACACTATTTGTTAATTTGACTTTAAATAAAATCCAAACATAGTGATAAATTCAAAAAAATAATTTAATATACTAATAACATGTTATAGTAACCTATAAAATTCTTTTATCACCTAAATTAATCCAAATTATATTTCTTTTAATATTTTTAATGTTATATAAATGATATTTCTACTAAAAAATAATTACTTCTTCACAATTGTGTCATTATTTATGGTAATTATTTAATCTCCAAAAATAAAAAATAAATTCCTATAATATATAAAATTATTTTATATTTCTATAGAATATTTATTATCTAAGTTATCTCCTAGTTATCCCCATATTAAAATTATTATACTTATAAGAAATGAGAGTGTAATATTTTGTCATATTCTTTGATTTTAATAATATCTATATCATTTTAATGGAGAAGTGTCTATTAAATTATTAAATTTCAAACATTAGGTAATAAGGTTATAATTTTATTCATATAATAATTTTTTGAAAATTTTTTATTGTGTATTTAATCTTTATATATTTGTTTTAACTCTTATTTAAACAGTTTAACTCTTACCATGACTACTTGTCTTTTTACTCTATTGGGTACATATAGTTTTTATAAAATGCGAAACAAACCCAAATTGGATCATTTATTAAATATTATACATTATCCTAGTAATTTTGGCTAATTATATATTTTTATAAATTTTATGTCATTTAATAAAACATTATTTATTTTAAAATCTCATTTATGTCAATTTTGACACTGTTTATTAATTGACTTTTTTAAAAATCCTAACAACCTTATTCCTTATAAAAACTACATTAAATCATCCCTTAAATTTCATATTCATACAAAAAATTCGTGGATGGCATAAAAAATTTCAAATGATATTTATTTTAATATTATTAATATCATTTATTTTATTCTTCCTTTAATAAATCAATTACCGCATCATCATTGTGTCACATTTAAATTTAATTATTTAATGTCTAAAAATTATAAATAAATTATTTTTATGTATATAAACTTTTTAGTTTTATAATTACTATTTATATTTAACCATATCAATTATATAACCTCATATTAAAATTATTTTACTTATTAAAAACCAAAGTATAACAAAATTGGATTTTCTTTAAATATGATATTATAAATATATTAAAGTCATCCAAGTGGCTCCAAGTGGTCCCAAAATCGACTCAATTATTATTTTGGTCGAAAAAAACTTATCCAATTAAATTATTACAAGTGTTAGCATAATTATTAAATATTATAATATTAATTTTACCTTTAATTACCTGATTTTCCCTTAACCATGGAAAATAAATAAAATTTTACTTAAGTTACTATTACAAAAAAAAATAAGTTGTTCCTATTAGACCAAAAATTTCATACTAATTAAAATAATGTATGTCTGATTTTTTAAATTTCATTCACATAAGTGGTGAAATTAAGGTTAACACTAATGTGATGAGAAGGTGGGTAAAAGGGACGTTTAAAAGTTTAGTAAGTTTTTATATCTAACTTTAATATAAAATGTTTCCCATGAACGAAATTGGATTAATATATGTATTATTTATATTTTTTTAATTTAAAATCAATTATAAGTAAAATAATTATTTCAATGAAAAAGTTGGTTTTTTTACAATAATGTAATATTTTTTACTATTCATCAAAAATTGAAAATTTTCAGAAAAATACCAAAAAATAAATCTAGGATAATTTTATATTAAAAATTCAAAAATCAAGTCTATTTTGAAAATTAAAATTTATAAATTTCATAATGTGGTTAATACTATACATAACTTCTTTTTAAACAACTAGTTTGATAGATTATGATGCACTCAAACTCGGTGTTGCGTGCAACACAAGATATTGGATTTATTTACAAGGGAAAATACCAGTTAATCTTAGGGTTTAAAATTTTTGCCTCTGTGAATTGGAGATACTAGGAGGATATAAATCCTATAGAGATCAATCATGTTCTTGAGAATGAAAAAACCTCTACACAAAAATCCTTGAGTGAAGAGAGAAATATTTTTTTGGGGAAGTAAGTACAATGTGAATGTAAGGATTAACATGAGATTCAATGGATTTTTATGATTTTTGAGTATTTAGGGAATTTTTATCCATGTAGGAGGCATGATATTTTCCTTTATATGATAATTGAGCTTTGTTTTCATTTGTTCTTTGGGAATTTTGTTTTGAACTTGGTATAATATGATTACCCAGGAGTGTAATGTTTAAGTGAGAGGGAATTGATAGAGAAAATATTTTCATTAGTTTTAATTTTAATTTTAATTTTTTAATCCCACCAAAGTTTTATTTTATGATTAGTTGTCACATTTTTAGGTTTTCGTGGTATTTTGAGATTAATTGATAAAATGGCCTAATTTTTTATTTTAACTGTTTTAATTTATTTAGGTTTTTCAGCCATTAATTTTTCTACACTAATACTAATTAAAAAAGTATTATTTTTAGGTTTATATAAAAAAAATATCCATTTCATTCTTCAGGTACCAAAGCACAATCCATCATTTGAGGGCCCAAAACCAGCTCAAAAGCTAAGCCTCAAAAACTGTGCATAGATTTTTCAATTTTTTATATTAGGCCCATATCTCATAAAGTGTTTGTTAAAATGATCTTAAATTAAACATGGAGATATATAAAATTTTCTTTAACAACTTCTTTAACTGTTTCCCCTCCTGGTTCGGTTTTATTCAAGGTAATTAATTCATGGTAATGTGGAGCACTGGAATATGAAGAGTCACATATCCAGAATTAAATTCACGGAGTACAACGTACACAAATACTACATAAAATGTCTAATAGATCATAATTTTTTGAGGGTGAACGTGGATAAAATAACAGAACAACTTCAAATAAGAAAACTTTCGCCAATTCAATCATTAAATGTGGATAACATGCATAAACTTTATGAGGATGATTTTTGGAGCCAAATTTTCACCCTCTCTCCCTATAAAAGAATGTACCTTCTTCTTTTCAAAGGGTTGAAAACATAGGGGTAGACTACGTTGGCCATTTTCAGTATTCTAGTCTTGTATTATATTTTATTTTCATTATATAATCACATTTCAAGTTTTAATTTAAGTTTTCTCCTTTCTACCTTATTCTTTCTCTATTTTGTTTTCTTCCCCCATTTTCTTCTTCACTGTGAACTATTTTGCTCATGATCGTGGGTAACTAACCCGAGGAAGTTCCTAAGGGAGTAATTTATTGATGAACCCAAGTATTTTAACATTAATTCTTAATGTTTCTCATTTACTTAGATTTAGGATGATGGGGTCTTAGTGGGAAAGGCGCCTCTGTGCCTCCACTTTCCACTTGAGGTTTAGCTTTTTCTTCTTCAACATTCTTCATCGATCGAGGAGGTGGATGTGTGGTCTCTCAGAGATCATTGAGAGAACCATATATTCACAACCATAGGAAGAGGAATTTTTTCACACATATTATGGAGTGTGATCATTAAGTAAATTCGAAACTAATAATAAGACAATGAAGGTTCAATCTGGGTGATTATCTCGAGAATGTATCCTTTCTTTCTAACATCATTATGTTTGCATTGTATTTTCATGTTTAATTTTAGTAATTCATTCTTAATTATCAAAATTCCTTTTATGTTTGTTTTATTTCATATATAGAAAAAATATTTAAAAAATTGAATTATAAGTAGAGAGTTATTGACCCTAAAAACAGCTCAAAAGAATGACCTAGGTCATCCCCTGTGCTACACTTAGTTATAAATATTTTTTGAGAGTGCGTACGAAAACACTTCATTAGTAGGGTTGGTCAAAACTGATAATAGATAATCATTGCAAACAACAGACTTATCTCTCTTACTTTAACTTCTCCTCTCTTCCTCTAAAGAATGATAAGAAGTCCTTCAAGCCCAAAGGATCTTTGAGTGATCAATAGGATCAATGTAATATGATTGATTAACTTCTATAGCACCCAAAAATCAATCGGTATTACTTGAAGATAAAAGGATCATGTGTGGATCACTGCTATATGTATTCTACACTTGGATCCTTAAAGTACAATGAAGGTAATATGAATGGGTTTTTGGAAGATCAACAACTTCATCAAAGAAAGGTTCGCAAGACGAGGTAATCATTTATTCTAACTAAAAATTTAACATGAAATATCATCTATTAGAGTTTTAAGTAACTATAAACTAAAATAAATTTTAATTTAACACCGGCCAAGGAACTTCCACTACACCTAGAACCTATAGTCTTTTCCATGTAAGTCAATAATCATATTTCTTTCAGTTATTTTAATTTAATGAAACTTAATACTTATGTTTGTTTTGTATTAGGTATTTTTATACACTTTTTATTTAGTATGATACAACATCAGTATATGGATTTTTTGACCCATAATTTATTTCACCAATATCTATGATAATAAAATATACAAAAAGAACGATATATATTTATGAAATATTTCAATTTAATGCAATTTATTATTGGATGATTCCTTATCTTGATGGGTATGAAACATATATTTTTAAAGTGTTATTTATCTTAATTAATAACCACTCACATTATTTTTTTTGTATATTAGTGACTATTGTATATTGTTTGTTTTTGTACAAAAGATAACTCAACTTACTATTTATGCTCTATACATGGTGGCGTGCGAGAAACTTTCTACAACTTATTAGACACGTAAGTTTGATTATTTAAATAATTTTTTATTATAATGATTTTTAATTTTATTTCATACATATCATTTTCAAACAACATATGGAATTACTATAGATATACAACTGGAAAGAGGACATCAAAGATTAAATATGTGTGCACAGAGGTGAATTCTAATCTATAATTACTATATTTTGGTAGCAAGTACATAAAATGTTATTTTGAATTGAAAAATTGTTTTGAAAAAGAAATTTCATCATCAATAAGGAGTAAAGGATTATGGATATTATGTTCTAAGATTTATGTTTGAAATAATTTCAACTGGAAAAATTACAAAACTCCATATGGTTAGATTTTATTATGAATATTCCTTTAATTTATCTTATAATTATATTGACAATATATGTTATATTATCAATTTTTAATTTGTATATTTTTTATGAATATCTCCCTTATATTTAAAAATAGCTAAATTAGTTATAAGGAGAATGGGAAGATTATTTCAAAGGTTTGATTGGGTTTTAGTTTATTTTTAATATATATTTTAAAGTTTAAATTTAAAATTATAAAATTAGAATAGTTTGAATTTTGTATGTTGTTTTATAGTTCTGTTTGTGTTTTTATTTTCTGTTTATGGTTCTAATGGTGTACTAATGGGCTCTTGTATTTGAATTTAATATAAAATATATATTTTCCATGTCGGTTATACAATAATTGACATGAAAAAAACCTTCTCTTTCTGGTGTTTTAAACTAATTTCTATGATGGCGATTAAAAAAACAATTTGAAATAAAAAATTTCATGACGTTTAATAATAACTGATGTGAAAAACATATTTACAATGTCTCTTGTAATAAAATATCTATGTAACCAGCGTTAAAAACCCAAAATACTGACGTGGAAACCCCTATTTTCACTAGTCTGTGGGTCACTTTAATAATCTGTAATATTAAAAACATGTTGTATAGTGATTACACATAGGAATAATTAATACAATAATAATAAACAATAATATTAAATATTAAATTCCCTTGTAAAATTCCCATAAATTATACGATATAAAATATTCAAATTCCAACCATGTTGAATTTAAAACACATGTTTTCCCAAGAAACCAGTGTGAGACTTCAACCTATGTGATGAACATTTCATCCTATATATAATATTATTATTCCAAATAAAGTTCATAATTTAGTTTAATCGCTCTTCCTAATTTCAACTTGCAGTCACTTCATTTTTCTTCTTAAGGTCGCTTTATTTTTCTTTATGTGGACACTTATTTTTTGTTTATGAAATCACTTTATTCTTTCCATGTGGTGACTTAATTTTTTTCCATGCAGTCACTTCATTTTCGTTCATGTGATCACTTTATTTTTTCTCATTCGGTCACTTCACAGAGCCACTTCACAATGCCACTTGACAAGGTCACTTCATAAGGTCACTTCACATGGTCACTTCATAAGGTCACATCACAAAATCACTTGACAATGTCACTTGACAAGGTCACTTCAAAAGGTCACTTAACAAGGTCACTTTACATGGTCACTTCACACTTTTTCAATTTTTCACTAGCATAATAATAATAGACTAACAATATGTAAAATAAAATACCATATTATGATTGATTTTTCTCCAACATCAATTCATTTTATTATAATTATAAAAATATAAATAAAATGTGGATCAAGAAGCCACTCAAAATTTTCTTTTGTGGTTATTTTAATTTTATATTTTGATTAATCAAATTAGTTTTCATATAACTATTTCATTTATTACTGCTATTTTTTATTTATTTTTTATATATATATTCACATTCCATTAGAACTTGACATGGTCTAATTCACTACCATAGATCGTACCTTATGCAACACTGGCCTTTAACAGCACTAGATAAAAAGCACTAATAAAGTTACCTTTTATCAGTGCTAATAAAAATGTGTCCTTTTCAGCACTTTTTTATAGCACTGATAAAGAACCCCCATTTATTAGTTATTTTTTCAGCAATGGTAAAAGTGTTACCTTTATCAGTTCTTTTTTCTAGCACTGATAAAGTTCGTAGTGAGTAATTTAATTAAAAAAAGTGTGAACCATGGGTTGAATCCCATGGTTCAAAAATTTATTGAAAATAAAATAACAACGTACAAGGGAAGGTGTAAAGTGAAAGGAAAAAAATTAAATTCAGTGACAATACACTACTCCAAAACAAAATAGACCATGTCCCAGGTGAAAATAGTTTCTTCATCTATGGGACCGACCACCACCTCTGCCTCATGGATGATGGTCCCCCCTCTAGGTTTTGGGTTGTTTCCATGGCACATCATCCAAATAGTATCAATGTTGACATCCAGGGGGATATGGTCCTCAAGAGTTTGAGAATCTTGTTCTCCAACCAGACATGTCCTCACCTTGACCTCCATAGTGCCTGAGTATTTACCTTCAAATTGAAAAGCTCTATAGATGTTGTTGGATTTTTTATGGAAGACCTCCCTATTATTAGACATGTTTAATATTTCTAGAAATCTAATTTTACCAAAGTCTAGAGAAGACTTTTTGAGGAAAGAAACCCATTGAAAAGGGGTTGATTCTTCCTAAAGATGATATGTATCAACACTTTGGGTTCTATGGGAGTGACCATAACCTCCCATGCCTTCTATGGGGAAACATCATTCCCCATCGATGTATCATCAATAGCATCGAATGTAACCTCCAAAATATATTGATCAATAATAGATGGTACATGCATAATCTTGTTATAAATCCATGGAATATCAGACTTGACAGCTTTTTCTAAAGTGGCAACATCAGCTGGTGCAAGATCACTTGCCACCTCCTGCAAAAAAGTCCTAGTAGAGAAGGGGAGAAAGACGTCCTATGAGGTTTTAGGGTTTCACCTAAAGAATAGACTTTACCTTAATATTACCATTATTGATGAAATCATCTCCAATTACATCAATGAACTTCATTGCATACTTAATATCAGATGAGACATCTTTACTCGCCTTATGAAGAAGCTAATTGTCGACCTTAGCCCTGCCCAAAGTATGAGGGTCAACGTTCACCAAATTGTCAGTACCACTCATATCTGGATGAGATCCCATATAAACCTTAGTATCATTTCCATTAAAAGTAATAGAGATGACATGAGATTTGGTTCCAATGACCACATCAGCAAAATAATGTTGAGCTATGATGACACTATTATCCATCGGCCTGTAAGGCTTGGGAGGCAGTTAAGGAATATCAATTCCCTTGTCCTATGCTAGACTTCCTCTCCCTAAACCCCACCAGTTCCTCCTTGTTCATGATGAATAATCTATTCATTAATCTTCACCACAAAGGACTCCATTTGTTGATCATATCTTTTCTTATTAAACACAGGAATCTTGAATTTACAATTTTCAACATGATGCCCAAATTTATTGTAGTCAGAGAATCTCATAACCCTATGGAAATTATCTCTAGTATTACCAATGCACAAATAGTTGAAACATAAATTAGGTACATTTTCATATTCAATTGAAAGCTCAAATTTGAACTCACCAGCAACCAAAAAACTGTTTCAACAAGGGTAGTGCCCAGATCAAATTCAACCAAAATCAAGAAAAGTGTCCATACCTTGCCATCCGGGTCTCTTTGTCTAATTTTATTGGGTTTCCAATAGCTAAGGAAAAATACCAAAGAATAATTGGATTCTAAAAAAAATTCAGCATAGTAACATGAATCCAAGACTTAATGAAAGACTTATTAGCTTGAAATGGGTCAAAACAAGGGTATCAATCCTGAAATCATAAGACTCGTGGCCTAAGATTGACAAAGCCATAGCTTCATACCCATAATTTTAACTCTTTGGAAGGGAAATTAATATGAAAAAATCCCATTCTAATTGACACCATGTGTCATCTGTCAAAGCCGCATACCTGAGTAAGTCGATTCCTCATATCTTCAAATTTTTATCCATTGTGCTTTGAGATTGAGGTGAGTCACGCCATGATAGAGAATTGGAAATCCTTGATATGCACCTCAAATAACTTCGGATCGACTTCAAAAAAATTAATTCCACTATTCCTTGACACCCAATTGAACGCAGTAGAATAATCATTGCGTATGCCTGGAAAGAACATTTCACCAGACGACCCTACTCGCTTCACAGAATCAGTGGTCAGAAGCTCTAGATTCACCAGCCCAATTATTTCTAATGGGTGATTGACTCTCTAAAAATCTCAATCGACATCAAAAAGGGGGAAATGAGTTTCATCGATGTCAAGGTCTGTATTTGATCTCTTCAAAGGGCTCACGGAGGAATCTGCGGGAATGAGGACTAGTTCTGAGGATGGATTCATAATTTATATTAGTCAAAATGTTTAATAGTTTATTTATATACATTAATTAAAAAATGTGTAAATAATTAAAATAAATATAATATATTAATATATTATTTAAACAATTATATATAATATATAAATGAATATATTTATTTTAATGTATATTTATATTGATATTAAATAATTTAAAATATATGTACATGTATAACTGCATGGGTGTGTGTGTGTGGATGTGTCTGTGTGGATGTGTATGTGTACATATGTATGTCTCTCATGTGTACATGTATGCGTAAATATTACGAATTCAATTTTTAATATTTTTTTAATTTATTAAATTTTATTTATTTATTATTATATATTCATTAATAATGTTAAAAATATATTTAATCATTTTGTAATATTTATTTGAATTTATATTTATTTACTATATATAAAATTATCATATTTATATTAAAAAATTAATATTTATTTATATTCATTAATTACAAAATAAATGTATATAATTAATATAAATATGATATATTGATATATATATATATTAATAATTCAAACAATTATGTAAATATAAATAATGTATTGTTATCATGTGTACATGTGTATGTGTGGAATGTACTTAAATAGTTAATTATAAAATGATAAATATATATAATTTTTAAAAAAAGTATTTATAAAATTATAAATATTTATTTATTTATATATTTAAATAATTATAAAATTATAATATATATATTTATTATATTTATAATTATATATATTTATATATTAATATATATATTATTATATAAATATATTTATAAATATATTTATAAATATATTTATAAAAATATGTATATATATATTTAAATAATTATAAAATTATAGTAAATATATTTATTACATTAATAATTATATATACATATATATTAATGAATATATATATATATATATGATTATATATATATATATATATGATTATATATATATATAATTATATAATTATATATAATTATATAAAAATATTTATAATTTTATACAAATATGATGGTGGAGGTGAGGGTTTGGGAGCTGCACTTCAATGGCGATTCTGGTGCTCGATTTTAGGATTTTCAATCTTGCAAAACCTGCATTTTCTTAGGTATGTTCATTTGGTCAGCATCAAGGATGGCGTCATCAGACTACGGTTGATAATCATAGTGCTCGATGGGCTAATTCCAACGTGACTGGGGTGATTGAGGAGTCTTCTCGTCAATCTGTGCTGGTTTGCTAGGATCTTCTCAGGACTCAGAGGGATACAACGATTCCGACCAGAGTAGGTGGAATGCGTTGAATAGAAGTGATAGATTCTCTTTCTGTGGTAGTGACTATATAGAATGTTGCATGTAGACCTATGATGACCTGGGAATCACCTTCAGTTCCTGTTGATCGATGTGGATTTGAAGAGGTCTTGGTTGCAGTAAGGAATTCGGGTGATGCCTCTAATTGAAGGGTTGATTCTTTTCGATGTTGGCTGGTGGTGTTTAAGGATTCCTCTACTGGTAGGATCCTCAAGAAACAATCATCATCCCATGTTTAAGCTAATCATGATGCCTTCTTGGAATGTCTGGATTTGGGTAAGAACTCGCTAGTCAGTAGGGTTGTTCCTCCCAAAGTTCAGAAATCATGGTGACTTAATGATATTGTTCATAGGATCTCCTTTCTATGGGGGTTTTCAAATTGGAAGTGTATTTCAATAGTCAAAGATTTCTTTCACTGCTTGTTTCAATTTGATGAAGCCAAGATCTGTGTGTGGTCCTCTTGTTCATTACTTTTAAAGCTGGGAATGCGTCGTCTCAAGGAATGGATGATGGATTTTAATGTTTCAAGGGTCAAGAATGCTTTTTCACAGGTTTGGATCAGGTTGCATGTCTTCAACTGAATTTTATGGAATCCAAAAATCTTAAAAGATATTGTTGCTACCAATGGAATCCTAATCCGCCTAGATAAAGAAACAAAACACATCTACTATGTACACTTTATGAGAATGCTGGTTGAAATTGATTTGATTTTCACTCTTATTAGCAATGTGACTCTTATGACTCCCACTTACGATATGAAAATTAGTGTTTAGTATGAAAATTGTCCCGTGTTCTGTCAAAATTCAAAATATTTTGGTCATATGGATGAGAAATGTTGGAGGAAAGTTTATGATTTTGTGGTTTAAAGGAGAATTATTCAAAGGACTAAAATGGTAATGGTAATCAGAATTCATCTGGGTCGCATGGGCTGTCAGTAACCAGGTAACCTAGGAAGTAGCCAGTTGAATATCTAGATAAACAGTCTTGAAATAAAGGGATTTTCGCATTAAAAAATAAATCTTTGGTGGTGAATCAGAAGCAGGAAGGAACTTCATTAGCTATTAATAGTTCATTTTCCATGTCCAGACAGAAGGATGGGAATATTATTAGTGATCCTACTGTTGTAAATGATGAAGTAGGTTACAGGTGAAGTATTCCACCTGAACCTGTTTAGAAAGTTGGCAGCTCTAATTTGATTGTCATGAAATTCACTGGTCAAGATGAAATTCACACTGGTGAGGTGGTCCAGTCTACAGATAAGGTTGTTGGTGTTGTGTCTGGGTGTTATTCTTCTTCACCAAATGATGAGCAAAGTTATATTTTGCAGCTGCTAGATGCAAACTTTTCAAGTCATGTTCTACAGGAAGATAGGTTTGGGCAACCTTATTTTTAATAGAGTGTGGATTATCTTCAAGAGATTTAGAATGTATTCAATTCTTCAGTAATGTCTAGTAAATGGGGTAATGTTTTGAATGATGGAAGTAATAAGGAAAAGTATATGGTTTTTCTGGACACCACTCATCACTAATCTACGAGTAGTGGTGATCCTGTTTCTTTTAAGGATATTGTTTTAAATAGAAAGAGCAAGATAGTCAATAGTGATGGTTTTGCTCCATTTCCTCCAAAAATAAATCCATGGAAGGATTATTCTAGTCTTCCCAAGAATGTTTCGACCAGATCATCTTCTAAGGCATCAAAGATTCAACTCACTCCGGAGTAAGAAAGGTCCAAGGAGAGGATCCTTGGGATCCTCAATCAAAGAAATTCACATTTAGAGTGGGAAACTGCCAATGATGATTATGATTATGATTATGATTATGGGAAAGATCCTACTTTTCCTGATCTGTAGTTTTCTTATCTAGATGAGGGAATGTCTCTTTGTATGACCACATTTATTTTCTTGCTTGCTTATTATCTTTTTCTTTCACCTTTAATAAATGTTCAGGAGCTTTGGCTTCTGGCTGGACCTTTTTCATATATAAATATATTGATAAATATATTTATTTATAATTATAATTATAAAAAAATTAATATATATGTAAATAATTATAAAATTATAGTAAATATATTTAAAGAATAAATATATTTATTATATATATAATTATATAAATATTTATAATTATATAAATATATTTATAATTATATACAAATATTTATAAATATATTTACTTATATTGATAATTATAATTATAAATATATATATATATTTAAATAATTAAAAAATTATAATAAATATATTTAAATAATAAATATATTTATTATATTTGTAATTATATATATTTATATATTAATATATATATATATATATATATAATTATATATATATATATATATTAGATGTTTGTGGGTACAAATACATTAAACACACACACACACCACACGCCGGCCGAAAAGGTAGGTCATAGCCCCCCAAGGGATAGCCCACCCACCAAAGTTGGCCCCCTTGGGCCTCGCTGGGGACGTGTGGTGCATGGGTGGTGAGGCCTCACCTATACCTCGTTACCTAAATACACATTTTCTTACCCCGTTGGGAACTGGCCAAAGCCCAAGGTTGGACCCTTTAGGCCTCACTCGGGACGTGTGGTGCGTAGGTTGTGAGGTCGCACGTATACATCGTTACCCGAGTACACGTTTTTAAAAGCAGGCGTGAAGTTGCACTGGGCCTTCGGGCCATTTTTTGGGCCTTTGGGCTATGTTATTGGCTTCACGTCCACTGGTCTTCGGGCCATGTAATGAATAAATAAGGCTTGATGGGTGGGTTATCCCTTAGGGGGGATATGACTTGTCTTTCCAGCCTCTGTGTGTAGTGTGTGTATGTTTAATGTAATTGTACCCCTAACTACCTAACATATATAATAAATATATTTAAATAATAAATATATTTTTTTTAAGTGGTTGAAGCTCGACTGCCCCATTATTAAATAAAAAAGAAATACATATATTTAATAAATATATATGATTATATATATTTATATATTTATTTATAATTATAATTATAAATATATTTATATTTATTTATTTAAATAATTATAAAAATATAATAAATATATTTATTATATTTATAATTATATATATTAATAAATATATAATTATATAAATATATATATTTTTTATATATTTATATAATTATATGTATTTTTATATAATTATATGTATATGTATTTATTTATAATTATAATTATAAATATGTTTTTTTAATTATTTAAATATTTATTTATAATTATTTAAATTTAAATTTTTAATTATATTTATTATATTATTAAAATTGGTTATTTATCAGCACTAAAATTCTAACGCTGATAAAGATACATTTTATCAATGCTTACTATTTTAGCATTGATAAAACAGATCTTTATCAGAATTTTTTTGAAAGTGCTGATAAAAGTCTTACCTAATGTTTTAAATAGAACCCTAACAGAGTCCTCCCTCACGCCTTCAAGAATTTGTGGAATCAAACTCTCATTGCCTCTCTTCGTCAAGCTTCTCAATGAATTGACCCTCTCAAGATCTAAGGTATGTGATTATTTCTTCTCTTCTTTAATCACGGTCTTATTCCATCCAAGTCTTTACCCCCTATGACCTCTACCTTATTTTAGATCTTTATGAGGAATAGCACGAACCAACCTTGTTTTAGATCTTTAATTTCATGATGTTGGGGCTTCATTTGTGATTCTTCGTTTCCCTTACTGTCTGGCTCACTAATTTTGGCCCTTCTCGACTAAGTTCATGGTGGTTTGGGGTATATGGAGGTGGTGTTAGATTCTACTTTGGTTTTTTATATGGTTATGGTTCTCTATTGTATCCATCATTTAGTTCTCTAATCCCGCATTCTAGATCCCATCTTGGTCTAGTTTTTGGCTCACCAATGGTTGAGGTTCCTACAAAACTAATGTTTGGTCTTTTCTTCTTTGTTCATGTCCGGTGCTTGAAAATTATTTCTTGAGTTCAACCATTTGTTAGAGATGGAGAGGTCATAATTTCATCTATTTGGTGGAGTTAAAACTATATGATCCTTCTCATATTTTTATTTTTGGGAGATTCAGATTTTCTTCTTATATATTATGTGTATATAAATAATTATAAATAATTTTGATTATAGATAAATTTGATTATACATATTTTTTATTATCTTGAATTAATAATTTATATAAATTATTTATAAATAATTTATAAATAATTTTGAATTAATAATTATTTTGAATTAATATTTTTGAATTAATATTTATTTTAAAAGAATGTAAGTTGGGTATTACATTAATAATTTATAATGATATATATCGTTTTTTAAATATATACATCATTTTTACTATTTACCATATTTTATAGTATTTATTATTCATCGACATATTTAACTATTCTCACATATAATAGATTTTTACCGATAAATGATGTTTACTCTCATAATAAATTTCTATATCTTGATTCAAAATATGGAAGGTATTTTTTAAAATCAAATTATAAATATATATAAATAAATTATTAATTTAAAACATGTAATATACTTTAAATTTAGGTTTTTTGTAAGAAACGCTTATTTATTATAAAATATTTTATTTTAAATTATCTAACATACTTTATTATTTTTAGATTACTACTTATTTCATTTTATATATATAAACATATACAATCTATTTTTAAAAATTAAACATTTAATTATTATAAATTTTATTTTCAATTAAAAATATTAATTTAATAAAAATAAATATTTATTATAAAATAAATTTAATAATTATTAAAAGATAATTTTATAAAATAAATAGTTATAGAGAAGCACTTTGGATTAAAAGGAAGAGAATTCATCCACCACTTTAAGCTAAGAACCCACCTAGAACTAACATAAAATTAGTGATTGGTTTGTTTTTTATATGAATTATGAAACTAGAAAAGGGAAAAAATGCACCTTGGTATCATCCAAGAAAACCATCCACTCTAACCAAACCTAAGGAACATTAAAGGATAAAAAAGGATTCAATGGCCTAATACCATATTGTAATTTTTAGGGATACTTTAAAAAAGAAATGGTTGAATAAGAATATTATAGGAGAGCATATAAGATTACCTTTTTGAAGAATAAACCTTATTAAATATTCTTGGGTAGTGGTAATTTATCACTAAGAAAGGATTATAAATAAGTGATATGATTTTTCTTTGACAATTACTCTTTATAAATTAACCTATGTTATTGATTAAAGATTTGATCCACTCACTTACTAATTTCCTTTTCCTATTTGAACACTCTATAAAATATGTGTCAAAAAGTTGAGTGGTATCTATATTTATAAATATAATGGGATAAGTGGTATCTATATTTATAAATGCATACATGTGTAAGGAAATATGGTGGAATCTATATTTATATGATCATATTAACTTTCATAGACCTCCTTGATACATTTGATCTCACCTCATACATAATATAGATTGATAATGACACCATCGGAAGGGAATGTCACTAAATCCATCCAACCCATTGGATATAAACCATAACCCCACTCCCGCAACCTTGGACTCACAGGAAGCTAAGAGCTACTAAAATTTAGTCCTCAAACCAAAAGCCTTTTCCTTTTCATTGTGTAATTGAAGGATTTATTTTAATGTTGAAACTGCAACGATTTTCTCAATATGAGTGTGTGAAAGACCATACAGTTGAGCCTTCTCACGGTCAGACCAATAAAGGTTCCCCTTATAGGGATCAGATTACTTATTTTACTTTTTAAAACTTTAAACAACAAACTAGGAAATTTTTTATGTTTATTTTCTAACTCCCCAACCTAGGAACATTTATATTTAAGGAGACAATTGTCATCCTAATCAGCTTCATCTCCTGAATAGTTTTTATTTTATTTTTTTCTTAAGACTCATCCCCCATATCTTATGGACATGAGCCTATGTTTCTTGAACTGCTCTGAGTAGTAGTCATCCCATACCAAGTATCAATGATCATTGTGGATGAATTTTGAGGATAACACCTACCACTAGTTTCATAATTCTTTTCTAAAATTCAATTACTCATTTCTTTCAAATCATGCTTAAATTATTTGAAACATTCAAATTTTGGTTTCCTCTTATTTAAAAGGCTCGTATTTGTTTATTTTTTTATTTTTTAAAATATTAATATTACTGAATTAGGTAGGATAGATATGAATAAAAAATGGTTGGATTCCAATTGTATGGAAAAAGAGTGTGAATATGGGGTGAAAGAGTTCATCATGTTTTCAAAATATCATGCATATGAGCCTTCTCAAATTCTTTTTTAGTGTTTATACTGTTGTTATTCAACACTAATTAGTCCATAGGATTTGGAAGAACACTTGATCTGTCATGGGATAGATCAAAGTTATAAATACTGGACTAAACATGGGGAAAAGTGAATATAGCTAGTGATTAGGATAACACTGTGTTTCATGGATCATCTAATATGATTACAAGTGTGGACAATAAAGAAGTATATATTGAGGATGTGATTATTAGTGTGAATGGTGATGAAAATTTTATTGATGAAATGAAAATAACAGTTGAAGATGAACTTTGTGATTTTCCATAATTGTATGATAAGTTAAAGATTTGTGAAAAGAAATCATTGTATCCAGGTTGTCCTAAATATACATTATTTTCAACCATAATGAAGCTGTATAATTTAATAGCTAGCAACAGATGGAGTGACACCAGTTTTATTTAACTAATTTCTCTCTTGAATGATATGATCCTAGAAGAAAATGAGATTATTAGATTAACATATGATGTTACAAAAATTAAATTTTCAATGGGTATGATCTCTGAAAGAATACAATCCTTTTCAAATGACGGTATACTATTTCTCAAGGATCAAAAATCACTTAAATAATTCCCAAAGTGTTGTGCTTCATGATACAAGAAAGATGAATCGAGTCATGTGAAAGTTGTATGGTACTTTCCAATCATTACAAGGTTTAGGAATCTATATGGAAGTGATAATACTATAATAAAATTGATGTGGCATGCATATACAAGAAATAAAGATGGGAAACTTCATCACCTAACAGACTCTCCTCGGTGGAAGAGAATTGATCACAAGTATCCTGAATTTGGAAATGAGCCGATAAACCTTCATCTTGCACTATCTACAAATGGATTAAATCCTTTTGGTTTTCAAATAATCACTCACAATACATGGTCGGTTATATTGGTAAATTATAAATTGGAAATAAGTTGACAACCCTTTTATATAATGGTTCACTTGATGGTTCACTTGGTAATAGATATTCAACTATGTGGTCTTATAAATCATAGATGGATGTACCCTATTGAATGGTATATAAATATTTTTAAAGGGTGTGTCAAAATTTGAATTTGGACAAAAGGTTGTATTGTGGAGTGATATATTGTTGAGGAATCCATATAATTATGTACTGACTGCCTATCTAGTGTGGAAAACATTATTCTACTGAAATCTTGTCACATTGAGTGGCTTTTAGGTGAAGTAATTTCTAGAAAATATTCTCTCACAATCATTATTACAAATCGGGAGTATGCCCACTTTTTCATTTTGTATAACAGTTTAGAGGTTTCCCCATATGTTGAAACCCACAAATGAATTCTTAGACATTTTAATCTATCAAGGGATGAAATTTAGATATCTAATACACATAATTAATAGTTTATAGGATAGTTTTGAGACCAAATTTTTAAGGAGTCATCTAAAAATATGGATTCAATTTCAAAAAAAAAAAATCAATGGATAGCCAGAGGACCAAGTGTGCATGTATTATATTATAATGGTTATGTAATTAATGGATATACATTTTATAAAAAAACATGATAAATTAAGTACCATGAAAAATAATGAAATTACACTTTTGGGTGAAGCGATGCATGTATATGGTTCCAAGGACAGAAATCTAATTTATGCGAATATGTCATAGTTTGGAATTATCAAACAAATATGGTATTTGGATTATACAATATTCCAAGTGCTTATTTTTCAATGAAAGTGGGTTAATAATAGGATTTCTATTAAAATAGATGAATTGGGTTTCATGAAAGTAGATTTAAATAAGGGTAAAAAGATGAACTGTTTATAATGTCATCACATGTAGTAAAAGTATTTTACATTCCAAATTCCACAAGCTAAAAGTATTCAATTGTTCTATTATTAACCAAAACCATTGATGGGGTAGATGAAAATTCAACTGAGGATGACCCTTCCATTGGAATATCATAATAATTTCACAGTGGTCCCAATATAGATGGGGTCTTTTGTGTCAGAGGAGACCAAAATGAAGGGATTTGGATACTTGATAGAGGGGTCAAATCCCTTCCAAATTTTAAAAAAAATATTTCAATAATCTAGTTTTTTTCTTGTAATATACATTGTGTTGCCTCATATTATTATTTATTAACTACTATATTTAACTAATCTAAATTAAATATTCATCCACTTTTGTATATAATGACTTTTGTATGTGTTGATGCTCCTAAACCCAAGGAACAAAATGTTTCTTAACCTGTTGGTTCTCCCAATGAAAATGAACAACAAACGTTTTCACATGTTGATGATACCAATCCATAGTAACAACATATTAATGATTTTGAACTTGGGGAAATGGTAAATGGTGAACAACCAGTGTCCTAGAAAAAAATAGAAGCATTGTAGCATGATGGTGTTAGTGAAAATTATTAAGGCGATAAGCAAAGGCATCAAATTCAAGGTTGGATAGAATGCACAAGGCTAGGACGTTAACCCCAACAAGGCTATGTTCAGTAGTTACATTGGTCTCAGCACTCGACAATGCATGTCAATTGATATAGATTCATGTCACAATTTTGTGCCCATGCTTAATACACTGGAAGAGATTAGGGTGACATTATGATATGCTTTATTTATTTTAATAAAAAAATGAAATATTGACTTAATCTTTGTTATCCTTTATAGAGTGGATTTATAGTAGATTAATGAAAAAATAAATTTTTATTAATGCTTTTTGGAAAGGATATTAGAGTCTTTCTCACAATTCTTATGAAGTTTCATCTCAAAATGATAAAGGGAAAATAAACTTGCACCCACCACGGATGTATGAACACCTGATAAGCTAAGAAGCATGGGATGCATTTATTGGTCATCATAAAGAGATATCTTTTCTGGTACATTGTGATTGGTAATAAATTGCTTGAAAATACATGTATTAATCACTTTTATTAATAATTTTTAATTTATGAAATAGAAATTGAGTGCTAAAAATAATAAATGGGTAAAAAAACCAATATACCCCTATTGTAAAGAAAGGATGAGGTACACTGCACTAGAAAAAAATGGAAAGTATTTTAAATCTACCGTAATAATTTTATGTGACATTAAACAAAAACATAATTATATTCCTCTATTTAAATGAAGATTGATTAATTGAAATCGAAATACACTTCTATCCTACTTCATGTGCTATGGAAGGATGCACATGTAAATAAAGAATTGATACTAATAAATGAAATCACACAAAAAAGTGTGTGAATCATGTGTAAGTATGTCATAATAAAAAATTGTTTTTCTTTAAACTGGTATTCTATAATAATGATTACTTATTTTCTTATATTTCTTTATCTGACTTAGACACAAGAATCACCATCAGTTGTACCTGATGAACAGATTCTATCAGAGGTGTGGGTTTTGGGGTTTTACCCAAACATATTTTGAGAAGAGAAAGGAATATAGGGATAAATATAAGAAAATTTAAGAGTTAAAATCATGATTAGTTAATCTTGATGAAAAAATTAATTGGCAGTTGGATTTGTTAGAAAATATTATGGGAAGAAATCAAAGAGAAGAAAAAAAATAAAAAAAACACTACATAAAGATCCCCCCACCACCACCACCACCTCCTACTAGATTTGAGGAGATCCATTCCCCTCAAATATCTTTCTTAGATGAGATAATCAATATTCTCATAATTATTTCTATGAAATGTGAATTAGGAAGACACTAATACCTTTCATTTATTGATATTATATAAAGTGAAAATGATTATAATTTATATCTATCAACACCCACCCATCGTCTTGTTTCAAGGGCTACCATGTTCAATTTCCAATAAGATATTATACACAATAGACAACTTATAATATGTTATGTGAAAGTTTGAATTAATGTAGCTCATAAGCCGAGATCCAAGCTATCTATTTCACATGATGATTCAGATATTCATATAGTCGATCAAGCTATTGGAACATTCATATAATAGTCATCATATATTGTAAAAATATTTTTGATAAGGTGGTATGCATTTCTAATTTATTATTCATGCAAAGGCTTTAATAATTAATGACAAAATTTCTGAACTGATGAATATTATTATAGATGGAAAAAAGGAACGGGTGAAATGGAAGGTTGAATCAAAACAATCTAAAGGATTAATTAACCTATCAAAATGATCTTCATAAAGTAATTTTACCCCACCCATTCAAATTCTTCATTTACTAACATTAAAGGTTAATGTGGATATAATGTTAGCAAATGGTGTTATGATCACAATTAATTTTAAAGAACAGATGTATGGAGAGGACATTATAGACTATATTGGTCTTGAAAATGTAAATGAAATCCTCACAAATGAATGGCTAGGAGTCTCAGTTGTAATCGTATGCATGAGGCATGTTTTCATGTTTTTTCACAAAAGTTGATCTGCTATGTTAATTATAACCGAATACTATTCATATTTTTTGAAGCTATATATAAGAATACTATTTGAAGAAAACGCCATGTGAACATAAATTTGGACTCATTATTCCCCACATCACTTCTATACAGGAATTCAAATTGGAACATAATCAAATTGAAGAAATAGTTGATAAACTAGCCACAATGTTTAAAGGAAAACTTACAGATGACAGACTCTTCTTAATACCCATGATGTAGGGGTAAAAATATATAATTTAATCATATCAAATATATTTTCATTAATTTCAATACTTATTCATTTTTTTTCTTAGGCGGTATTGGTTACTAATTGTAGTTAATTTGGATACTCCAGAGATCTATTTTCTGGATTCAATGCATTGATACCTAAAAAATCGACCACATGCGATGATGTTTATCAATTTTTAGTACACTACATGCAACTTTTTATAGCTAAACTTCAAATTATAAACTTTATATTATGTTTTAATGAAAATTATATCATGATAGGGTGGTATTTAAATATCATCAAAATCATGTCATGAGGAGAGTCCATGAATATAATGAGCCTATCGACTTCTACAAGTGGGTAAGTATTAGAATATATATAATAATATTTCACTATCAAAACATACATCGAAAAACTTACATATTTTTCTCAATGTTTCTACAGTATTTGAAACAAAACAATAGAAAATATTGTGGTTATTATGCTTTCAAGTTTATGAAAGATATTATATTCCATCAACCAACTAGCATCCCCGAAAGGGTATTTTTAAAGATAATTACAATTTCATTTTAAATATTTATTAATCCTTTGTTTATTTATATTTTTCTAATAATACCAATACTCTTTACAGTCCCTGTATTCATAATAATAAATAGATTTTTTTATAAATGAATGTGCATCATACCTAGTGTCAGAATGTATACATACATCATGAAAATGTGACTACCTGCTACTTATTTAGTTGATTTTATCATCATTTTGTCTACTTTTTTTAGTTAATTTAATTAACATTTTTATCTGATACTTTAAAAAAATGATCCATAATTCATTTGTGACATATAGGAATAAACCACACCTCAATCTAAAACATAGTGTGTCTGTTATGACTCAGATTTCATGCTTTGAGTTAAAAATTGACATTTTAGTTAAAAACGCATGTCACATACTCAAAACCAAGAAAAAGTATTCATATTGTTTTGATACTTTAGAAAAATGATCCATAATTCCTTTGTGACATGTATGAATCATCCTCATCTTAATCTGAAACACGGTGTGACCGGTATGACTCAATATTTAGGTTTTTAGTTTAAAATGACATTTTAATTCAAAACATGTGTCACTCACCGAAAACCAAGAAAACACGCTCACATTATCTTGATAATTTAGGCAAAAGATTCATAATCCATTTATGACATGTAATAATAATTATCATGTCAAACTGACACATGATGTGATTGGTATGAGTCAATGTGTGTGTTTTCAGTTTAAATTGACATTTTAGTAAAAAAAAGTCACGTGATATAATTAAAACTGAGAAAATGCAATAAAATTGTCTTGATACTTTAGGAAAATTATTCATTAGAAATTTTTGATGTGTAGTGATCAGTCTCATGTCAAACCGACACATGATGTGACCAGTATGACACAAAGTGCATTTTTTCAGTTTAAAAAAAACATTTTAATAAAAAAATATAAGTAACATACTCAAAACTGAGAAAATTCATTTAGATTATTTTTATTCTTTATAGAAAATACACATATGTCATTTTTTTATTTTTAGGAATTAGTCACACCTTAATATGATGCATAGTGTGACCATTATGACTCCAAATGTGTCTTTATTTGATATTGACATTTTAGTAAAAAAAGACAAGTGACACATTCAAAACTAATAAAAAAATTCATATTATTTTGATACTTTAGAAAAAAGTTCCATAAGTAATTTGTGATGTGTATGAATCATCTTCTCCTTAATTTGATACACAGTGTTCCTTGTGTGACTCAAAGTATCCATTATCAGTTTAAAATCGACATTTTAGTTCAAAATTTTTGTTACTCACAAAAAAATAAGAAAAAACACACAAATTGTCTTCATACTTTTGGATAATAATTAATAATTAATTTTTTATGTGTAAGGATCCGTCTTATATAAAACCAACATATGATGTGACTGGTATGACTAAAATTGAGTGTTTTCAGTTTAAAATGACATCTTATTAAAAAATACAAGTGACATACTCAAAACTAATAAAATGCATTTGGATTTTTTTTTGATACTTTAGGAAAAAAATCCATAAGTTATTTTTAATGTGTAGGAGTCAACCATATTGCAATATGATACATGGTGTACTTGGTATGACTCCAATTGTGTGGTTTTAGTTTAAAATAAAAATTTTATTAATATATTGTTTCATATTTGTGTTTAATTTATTTATTTATAGTATTACTAACATAAGGATTATTTTCGTATATAGGTGGATCCTTTTACTCGAGTTTGGATGGTTTATTAAAAGTTTCTCATGATCATGAGATAGTAGACTTTCAGGTTGCAACTGCGATAATGGAAATAAGGAAATTGGTCGAGAATGTATATATACATCATGAAAATGTGAATTCCTACTACTTATTTAGTTAATTTTGCCATCATTTTATCTTCTATTTTTAAGTTAATTTCCTTATCATTTTTATTTAATGATTATTTTTTCATAGATATTTTGGGAATTCATATTTTTATTTCATCTATCTGCAACAAACCAAAACAGAGAGAACATGTTCCTTTTGGGTGGAAGTGGAAACTCCATGCTTCCTGAAACGGGAAGTGTTTCATGCAGTATAGGGTTTCCTCTTCCATCCAAATGGAACATGTTATATATTTTATAGATTTTTTCATATATTTTAATGAAAAACACAAATCACATATTCAATCAACCTCACCTCAATTTGATACATAGTGTGATCGGTATGACTCGAATTGTATGTTTTTAGTTTATAATTTATATTTTAGTAAAAAACACACATCACATAATCAAAATAGAGAAATTTATTCAAATTGTTTTGATACTTTAGGGGAAAATTCATAATTCATTTTTGATGTATAATAATCATCTACACCCTCAATATGACACATGGTGTGACCGATATGACTCTAATTGTGTCTTTTTATTTAAAATTGACATTAATTTTAGTAAAAAGGAAAATCGACATACTCAAAACTAAGAAAATGCATTTTTGATTGTTTTGATACATTAGGAGAATGATCCATAAGTCATTTTTGATGTGAAAAAATCAGTTTCACCTCAATCTGATACATGGCATTCTCGGTATAACTCAAAGTGACTATTATCAGTTTTAAATTGACATTTTAGTTCAAAACATGTGTCACTCACTAAAAACTAAGTAAACATGATCATATTTTCTTGATAATTTAATAAAACTATTCATAAGTCATCTTTAATGTATAAGAAGTAGTCTCATATCAAATTGACACATGATATGACCGGTATGATTCAAAGTGTGTATTTCTATTTTAAAATGACATTTTAGTAAAAAAGACAAGTGACATACTCAGAATTGAGAAAACACATTAATAATTTTTTTATACTTTAGGAAAATGATCTTTAAATCATTTTTTGACATATAGGAATCATTATCACCTCAATCTAATGTGTGGTGTGATTGGTATGACTCCAAGTGTGTCTTTTTATTTAAAATTGACATTTTAGTAAAAAGATGTTTGACATACTCAAAACTAAGAAAAACACATTTATATTTTTTTATACTTTATTACAATGATCCACAGTAATATTTTATTTGTAAGAATCATCCACACCTCAATCTGATACACGGTGTGCCTGGTATGACTTAAAGTGTTTGTTATCAGTTTAAAATTGAAATTTTAGTTCAAAACATGGGTCACTCACTATGAACCAAGAAAAAATTATCATATTATCTTGATAATTTACGAAAATGATTCATAAGTAATTTTTTATGTGTAGTAATTAGTCTCACATCAAACTGACACACACTGTGCCCAGTATGACTCAAAGTTCTTGTTTTCAGTTTAAAATGACATTTTGGTAAAAACACAAGTGACATTCTCAAAACCAAGAAGATAAATTTAGATTATTTCAATACTTTAGTAAAATGATCCATAAGTCATTTGTGGCATATAGGAATTAGTTTTACCTCAATTTGACACACGATGTGACCGGTATGACCCTAATTGTGTCCTTTATTTATAATTGATATTTTAGTAAAAAATACAAGTGACATACTCAAAACTAATAAAACATATTCAAATTGTTTTAATACTTAATTAAAATGATCCATAATTCATTCTTGATGTGTAGGAATCAATCATACCTCAATTCAACACATGGTATGCCCAGTATGACTCAAAGTGTCAGTTATCAGTTTAAAATTGACATTTTAGTTCAAAATATGTGTCACGCACTGAAAAATGAGAAAAGATGTCCCAATTGTGTTGATAATTTAGGAAAATGATTCATAAGTAATTTTTGATGTTTAAGAATCAGTTTCATATTAAACTGACGCATGATATGACCAATGTGACACAAAGTGTCCATTATCATTTTAAAATTGAAATTTTAGTTCAAAACATGTGTCACTCACTGAAACCCAATAAAAAATTCTTTAATTGTGTTGATAATTTAGGAAAATGATTCATAAGTCATTTTTTATGTGTAGAAATTAATATCACATCAAACTGACACGTGATGTGATGGGTATGACTCAAAGTGCATGTTTTCAGTTTAAAATGACATTTTAGTGAAAAACACAACTAACAAACTCGAAGCTGAGAAAATGAATTTTTATTATTTTTATACTTTATTAAAATGATCTATAAGTAATTTTTGACATGTAGGAATCAGCCGCACCTAAATTGGAAACATGGTATGCCCAATATGACTCAAAGAGTCCATTATCATTTTAAAAATGAAATTTTAGTTCAGAAAGTGTGGCACTAACTAAAAACCTAGAAAAAATGATATGATTGTCTTGATACTTTAAGAATATGAAAAAGTCATTTTTGATGTATAAAAATTAGTCTCACATCAAACTGATATACGATGTGACTATTATGACTCAGATTGTGTAACATCCCAGATAAATAGAGAAATATGATATTTTCATATTTATTAATATTTGTGAACTAAATATTAATTCTGTCTTAAAGGGGACGCTATGTTTGATGGTGTACTCGATACGCAACAATGGGTTTCTTTGAAATCTTACGTTGCATACTAATAATATAATATTATTATTTTAAATGGTAGTTAAATCCTAGTCGTTATAATGGCGGCAATGAATATAACTAACTAAAAAATGATTATACATGTTTTTTAAATGTTTTTGCTTTTATCCAATAAAAGTTAGAGGCTTAAAATGTGAATGAATCTAATTTTAAGCATAAATACTCTAAAGGGGCGATTTACCGCCTTTTGAGGGCGAACCCTCTTTAAATCTAGTTTTGGTCCTTTTATATGTTATATTTTACAAAACAAAATTCTTCTTTAGAATCAGGACATCAAAATTTACTTTGGGTAAATTTTTGGTATTTTTTTGATAAGATTCATTTTTAACGAATAGTGAAAAATACTGTATTTTAATTCAAATATGCCTTTTTATCTAATTTATTTATATGGTTAGATTATATTTTTAAATGGTTTCAAAGTGTAATTATATTATACTTTTACCATTTAATCCAATTCTGGTCATTGGAAGTAATTTCACTTTGAAATTGGGCATAAACAAGTGTCAATATTTTGACAGATATTGTTTCTTAAAAACACGCCTTTTGTTTTGAAAGAGAAAATTAATTTTAAATTAATTTCTGCCACTTATGTGTTTTGAATTTGGTAAAATAGACATCATTTTTGAATATTTAATATCAAATATATCTTAGAATAAATTTTTGGTATTTTTCTGAAAAAACTTCAATTTTTGATGAATAGTGAAACCACTAAGTGGTAGTTAAAAAAACTGAGTTTTTCATTTAAATGAAAATTTTTCCGGTTCTGTGAATTTAATTTTGAAAATATTACAAGAATGTTTATTATTATTAAGTAAAATGTGGTTCAATGAGATGAAAATAATTTTTGGTGAATAGTAACTTTTAACTTTTATTTACCGCAGTTAAAGGTAAATAGGGTAATTCAAGTTAAAAAGTATATTATAATAATACAAAATTAACTTAACACTTGTACTAACCTTATTGGATGAGTCATGGCCGACCATGGGCATATTTGGGTCTATTTTTGGACCCCATGGAGCTACTTATGAGTGATAATGACACTTTATTTTAATTAACTTCAAGTAAAGGCAAAAATGACACAAACAAACATCTTTTAGTAAATTAATTTTTAAGTGGGGTTATATAAGTTATATTTTAGATTGTAAATATTCATTTTAAATATAAAAATATTTCCTACATAATGGTAATTTTTTTATAATTTTTGGACACAAAATAAATTAAATTATTTATGACACAATAATGATGCAGTGTTTACCTCATTAATAAATGGTTTAAATAAATAGGATTATAATTATTAAAATATTATCCAAAACATGTCCAATTCTAATTGGATGATATTATTTCGACCATGAGTCATCTTATCTTCGACTTTAATTGTTTTTGGACCTTTTGAAACCAAAGATAATTTTATAATAAAATAATTTTTTCACACTTTCCTAAAGAGCCCCTCCTCTCCCTTATAAAAGGAGACCACTTCTAACCAATTCCTCACACCTCTCAGGCCTTTTTTCTCATCCAAACTCTATCCAATTAATCTCCCTAAATCCCTCTCCTTCTCTTAGATTCCTTAAATTAGGTATAATGCACTTCAAGAAGTCTTTTGGTTCAAACCAAAGGGAGTTACCCAAATTAAAGGTAACAGTTTCTCTTAAATTGTTTTATTTTATTTTACTTCTCCAACCCATAACCTCTTTTTATTCCTTTATTTTTTAACAACATCAGTATCCTAAATATACTATGATGTTTTTATTAGAATTATTCGAACTACACTTACACACACCTCCATCTAATGGGTGAAAAACATAATGTTTCTGTGGATGGAAAACTAACGCCTCATGAAACGATGATTGTTCAATTTTCTCCTACCGCCTCTCATGGTGGCCAGTAAGATGGAACTATATTTATATATGATATATATTATGTTTATGTTTTATTTATTCTTATTTATTTTCCATTTATATCATGCCTTTATGTTTTCCATTATGGGTAAACGCGATAATCTCATTTGAGGAAGTGCGCACTACTGCCCCCTCAAAGTGATATGACTTGTTAATGCCTTATGTGTGATGTATAAAGGATGGAGTTAATAAAATTATATATCATATTATACTGGATTTATAATATAACTATGTAACATTATGTTTTAATTACACTAAAATAATAAATAGAAATGAAAATAGCGTTCATTCGTACGTACGGCTTACCGTCTCCATGAATGGTGCATTTCATTTCTTACTCATAAATGTTATGTACTATTATAAATACATGTATATACTGGATATATATGACATATATGATATATAAATGATGAATATAATTCTGGATATAATGAATTTTTTACCACATTAACAACATGTAAATATAATAAGTTCATTTTTGACTCAAGTACCAAATATCGACAAAACGATCGTTATTAACATAAATGATTATGTAATGTTTATAAAATGGTAATAAGTAATATAAAAGGAATAATAAACTTTAAAAAGGTTCTTAAGAAAGTATAAATTAACTTTAGTTTATTATTCATGAATTTAAAGAATGAACGGGTCAAGTCGGACACGAGGTAAGGTATTTTTTATCTCACTTTTAATTCCGTGAGATTTCCATTATTCGCCACTTATTTATTGCATTTGGTGTATTGTGTACTATCATTTGATATATATTATCATTATTATATTTACAGTTTTGTTATTCTGTGATTCATTTGGTGTTTACTATCTTTTCTTCATACAACTCGATTTATTACAACGAGGTAAGGGGTTTTTATCTCACTTTTTATTCCCGTGAGATTCATGCTATATTTGTCACTATTTCATTTGTGTGGTGTATTTACTACCAATGATTGTAATATTTGTGTAATATAACTTCATTTATGGGTATTTAAATCTTCATTTTATGATCCTTCTTTCAAGTGATGTATGTTCCGTAAGTTTCCAAATTGGTAAGGGAACCCTTCACCCTCCTCTTTTTAAAACACTTATTTTTGTTTTATATTTTAATTTACATCTCCTTATGTTTGGATATGTTCTTATATATCCTTATTGAGGTAAATTTTATGTCCAAGTGATTATATACCCATTTTTATCTCATCAATTCATTTTTTTAATTTTAAAGTGACGTCGTTAGGCTGCTAAATTTTTGTAAGAGAACTTCTAAACCCAATTTCTATTCTTTGGGTTAAACTTCTACTTCTTGATTATGTCATGTTGTGAATATGTGTGAATAACATATGATTGTTTTACACTTAATATCTACTTATATTGGGTGTATTTATATTTTTCACACATAATTATTTCATTTATTTATCCTTAATCTAATGATACCATCTTTATAAGGGGTTTCGTCTCAATTTACATTCCATTGAGACTTCATGGTTGTTATGCCCCAATTCACTTTTATATGGTGTATATACTGTACTTTGGCATATTATATCATGAATACCTTTATTCTAATGATATTATAAAGTTTTTATTAAATGTTATTTTTCAATTATTTGTATTCAAGTGTCTATCATTTTGTTAAAAACTCTTTAACTAAAATATCATTTTAAACGTTTTAATTATTTATTCTTCTAAATCATTCTCATTAATGTCCATGTTTTCAAAATGGTTTTAGGATTTATTTATATGGACATTAATGTTTTAAAATGTTAATTCCTTTAAAATCTTCAATGTTTTATGGGACACTTTTATTCAAAAATATCTTTATTAAATGTTTTAAATGGTTTTGAAAATGGTTTGATAAAGCACTGATTATGTCAATATCTTGAAATGAAATATTGTGATTGAAATGTGGAAATTTTATCTTTCCTTTATGCTTGTTTTATGTGTTATGTTATGGTTATTGGGTATTGTTTACGTATATGGGTGGTTACGTGATAAACCAAGGGCGGGTGAGCCCAAGATAGCTCTACAATGCATTGGGTAATGTGACAGAGGTAAATGTTAATATTTATCCTAGGAGATTTAAAGAATATACTGTGATGTGTATTCCAAACGTGACTCCATATGTAGTTGTGATAGCTAAAATGTAAGTATGTTATGAATATCATAAGTTTCCTTTATGATTTATGATTTCTATGTGTTATTCATAAATCTTATGATTTCGTAAGGTATGTTATGAATTAAAAGTAATGGTTTCGTTGATTTGTATTTATTGATGGGTTAATGTTTCCATTCCTTATTTTATAACCCTTACTGAGATTTTTATGCTCTTCCCAAGTTTTATAAATGTTTTCCATAGGATATAAAGATTAATAGGGTCAAGGATGTGATCAAGGAAAAGTCATGCTGTCTAAAACATGGAACTAGACATGTTTTCTTTTAAGAGTTTTTATTTCATAAAAATGGACACTGAGTAGTAGTATCTACATGTAATATTTAAGTTGATATGTAATAGTTATGGCCTAATTCTCTAAAACTCTAAACCTGAAAAGATCCTCAATGTGAATTATTCATTTAATTCAAGATTATGTAATGTTTTAAGGTCGGTTCCTTATAGTTGGTATCAGAGGTCAGTTTAGACAACTTTAGGGATTAAGAGTTTTTGTTAGACACATGGTTAGTCCCTATGTCTATTATTTCAGTTAAATCCTCGTTTTATAACTTTTTTAGATCAAGTAAAGTTAGTTACTAATGGAAGGAGAAGGATCTCAAATGACATTCCTATCTCTTCCTGATGACATGCTTGCAATAATTATTACAAAATCATGTTCGGATAATTGTGAAAATTTTTCTAGCATACAAATTTCTTTCAAGCAGTTGTTTGAGATATCAAACACCTCCACTATACCTCGTCATCATCCTGGATCATGTTTTGTATTTAAAAAAATCACATTTTCACAATACTCTCATATTTTCAAGAAAGGTATATATTATCAAGGAATTTTCAAATATTTTACCTTATCAAAAGATTTTGAAGAATATTATGATTTTCAAAAAGGTGCTGAAGAAGGATACCCTTGCGCAACCTATTTATATTTGATTTTAAATTATAGTCTTTCAGCACATACTTATGGTATTTAAAAAGGACCATTGATTGAAAGTTTCAACTTAAACTCAGTCCGACTATTTTATAAAAAGAAAGTTTTATCAGATGTTTTGAAATTATATGTCATACATGATTATTTTCCAAAAGTGTTTTTCTGTGAACACCCATATGACCCATGTTGTACAAGGTGTATTTGGATGAAGGAAGCAAATAATTTTGAAGGATCTCTAAATCAATTTTGAAATGCATGGACCATCTACCTACGTGAACAAGATGACGATGAAACAAAATGGACACCATGATCAAGGTATGATGTTCTTTCTTTTGGGAGTACTTTTATTTTATAATATGGAGGTAAAAAATGACAATATATAAGATAATGAGGTCTTAATGTATTGGGGTGAAAATGAAAGGTATAAGAAAACCTTTGAGGTTAAAACATGTTAGGGTTATTTTTGAGTTTTATAAAAAGGACAACCTGTAAGATGGGTGACAACCCGTCACGTCCGGCAAGGCCGTAGGAATTGAACCCACAACCGAAGGGCGACAAGGGTGCATCGTCTACCACTATCCTACAGGAAGTCCCTGGTTAGTATGGCTTATTATTTTAGTAAAATAATTTTATGGATCAGGAATAAGTTGATTTTGGGGACTTATGTTTATCTTCAAATGGATATCCTTAATATTGGAAAATTATTTTTTGATTAAGTGATATATGTTATTTTGGAAGACGTTCCCTTTTTTGGGGAAAATTATATTCTTAAGGAAAATAGAATACTATGGGATCTCATTTGTGCAATAATGGTTGAAATTATATTTGGGAAGAATCTATGTTTTTATTTTGGACATAAGGTGATTTTGGTTATTTATGGAAATGATTATCCTATCATAGAAAATATGTTATTGGGTTAATTAATTTTTAGTATGAGACTTTAAGAGTAACTGATTTTATTTGGAGATAAATATTTAGATTTATCTTGGGAGACTATGTAATTAAATCCTTATGAGATTTGGGTTTCAATCTTAGTTTCAATTACTTTTGAAGAATTTTATGGATAGTTGTTTATTGAATGGTCTTTGTTGAACTTTGGGTTTTGATTGACCAATTTTGGAGATTGAGAGTAGTTTTTCTTTTTGTAAAAGAAATTCTTTTTTGGGTATTATCTAATCTCAGACTAACCATTATGTTTTTAGTTGATGTATAAAGACAAGGGAAATATATAGTTCTTGTTTTATGGATTATGTGATTCTCTAGAAGATGATTCTTGTGCTTTTGATGTGACTAAGTCTTTTTGAATGGTCATTGTTTGGAGAAAAGATTAGTTTTTGGTAGAAAGTTATTAAAGGATGAAACTCTACATGAAGGTAAGTATATTTCCTTATGTTATTATTCTATGTAGGTAATTAATTCCTCAAAATTATGAAAAGTAACATAAAACAAAAACGTTGTTGGTTTACATTTCCTACTGGGTAATCATATATCGTTTAACACATCGTAAGTTTGTGATTTTATGGTGGTTAACTTTCTCCTAATCATTTTTTCTATCACTCTCCATCAGAACTTGACCGTTTGTTTTCTCCCCCATATCCATGTTTTCCTACATGGAATCCTAGTATGGTTTATCTTGGGTGACCTTTGTACTTCACTTTATTTCTTTTAAAGTGATAGTTTTATTGACTCTTTTCTGATGTGGGATTTTTAATGAAGTTTCCAAACCTAGTTTTAAAATTGTGAGGACTCAATTCCCAAAAGGTGGGAAGGATGTAACATCCCATATAAATAGATAAATATGATATTTTCATATTTATTAATATTTTTAAACTAAATATTAATTCTACTTTAAAGAGGACGCTATGTTCAATGGCGTACCCGATAAGCAATAATGGGTTTCTTTGAAATCTTACGTTGCATACTAATAATATAATATTATTATCCTAAATGGTAGTTAAAGCCTAGCCGTTGTAATGGTTGGAATGAATAGAACTAACTACAAAATGATTATACATGTTTGTTAAATTTTTTTACTTTTATCCAATAAAAGTTACAGGCTTAAAATGTGAATGAATCTAATTTTAAGCATAAAGACTCTTAAGGGCTGATTTATTTCCTTTTGAGGGAGAACCCACTTTAAATATAGTTTTGGTCCTTTTTTATATGTTATATTTGACAAAACAAAATTCTTATTTAGAATCAGGACATAAAAATTTACTTTGGGTAAATTTTTTGTATTTTTATGATAAGATTCATTTTTAATGGATAGTGAAAAATACTGTATTTTAATTCAAATGTGTCTTTTTATATAATTTATTTATATGGTTAGATTATATTTTTAAATGGTTTAAAAGTGTAATTAGATTATATTTTTACCATTTAATCCAATTCTGGTCATTGGAAGAAATTTCACTTTGAACTTGGGCATAAACAAGTATCAATCTTTTGACGGATATTGTTTCTTAAAAACACGCCTTTTGTTTTGACAGCGGGAATTAATTTTAAATTAATTTCTGCCACTTCTGTGTTTTGAATTTGGTAAAATAGACATCATTTTTGAATTCAAAATATCAAATATACCTTAGGATGATTTTTTGGAATTTTTCTGAAAAAAACTTCAATTTTTGATGAATAGTGAAACCACTAAGTGGTAGTTAAAAAAACCGACTTTTTCATTTAAATGAAATTTTACCACTTCTGTGAATTGAATTTCTAAAATCCAAAATACATGGTTGTTATTAGTAAGCAAAATGCGGTTCAATGAGATGAAAATAATTTTTTTTGAATAGTAACTTTTGACTTTTATTTACTGCAGTTAAAGGTAAATAGGGTAATTCAAGGTAAAAAGTATATTATAATAATACAAAATTACCTTAAAACTTATCCTAAACTTAATGTATGAGTCATGGCCAACCATGGGCATCCTTGGGTCGATTTTTGGACCCCGTGGAGCCACTTATGAGTTATAATGATACTTTATTTTAATTAACTTAAAGGAAAAAATGACACAAACAAATATCTTTTAGTAAATTAATTTTTATGTGGAATTATATAAGTTAAATTTTCAACTATAAATATTTATTTGAAATCTAAAAAGATTTCATACATCATGGTAATTGTTTTATAATTTTTGGACACCAAATAAATTAAATAATTTATGACACAATAATGATGCAGTGTTTACCTCATCAATAAATGATTTAAATAAAGAGGATTATAATGATTAAAATATTATCCAAAACATGTACAATTCTGATTGGATGATTTTATTTAGACCATGATTCGTCTTATATTTTATTTTAATCATTTTTGGACCTATTAAAACCGAAGATAAGTTTATAATAAAATAATGTTTTTACATTTTCCTAAAGAGCCCCTCCTCTCCCTTATAAAAGGAGACCACTTATAACCAATTCCTCACACCTCTCAAGCCTTTTGTCTCATCCAAACTCTACACAATTAATCTCCCTACATCCCACTCCTCCTCCTAGAAGCCTTACCTTAGTCATAAGGCACTTCAAGAAGTCCTTTGGTTCAAACCAAAGGGAGTTACCCAAATTAAAGGTAACGGTTTCTCTTAAATCATTTTCCTTTATTTTACTTCTCCAACCCCTAAACTATTTTTATTCATTTATTTTGTAACAACACCAGTATCCTCAATATACTAGTATTTTTTTATGATAATTATTCAAACTACACTCACAAACACCTCCATCTAATGGATGAAGAACATAATGTTTCTGTGGATGGAAAACTAACGCCTCACGAAATGATGATTGTTCAATTATCTCTTACCGCCTCTCATGGTGGCCATTAATATGGAAATGTATTTATATATGATATATATTATGTTTATGTTTTATTTATGTTTCTTTACTTTCCATTTATAGCATTCCTTTATGGTTTCCATTATGGGTAAACATGATAATCTCATTTGAGGAAGTGCGGACTACCGCCCCCTCAAAGTGATATGACTCATTCATGCCTTATGTGGGACATATAAAGGATGGATTTAATAATATTATATATGATATTATACTGTATTTATAATATAAATATGTAACATTATGTTGTAATTCCACTAAAATAAGAAATATAAATTAAAGTAGCGTTCATGCGTACGTACGACTTACCGTCTCCATGAACGGTGCATTTCATTTCTTACCTCTAAATGTTATTTACTATTATAAATACATGTATATACTGGATATATATGACATATATGATATATAAATCATGAATATAATTCTGGATATAATGAACTTTTGACCACATTAACAACATGTAAATATAAGAAGTTCATTTTTTACTCAAGTACCAAATATCGACAAAACGACCGTTATTAACATAAATGACTGTGTAATGTTTTTAACATGGATATAAGTGATATAAAAGGAATAATAAACTTGAAAAATATTCTTAAGAAAGTAGAAATTAATTTTATTTTATTATTCAGGAAGTTAAAGAACGAACGGTTCAAGTCGGACACAAGGTAAGGGATTTCTTATCTCACTTTTAATTCCGTGAGATTTCCATTGTTCACCAATTATTTATTGCATGTGGTGTATTTTGTACTTCCATTTGATATATATTATCCTTATTATATTTAAATTCATGGTATTCTATGATTCATTTCATGTTTATTATCTTTTCATCATACGACTCGATTTATTACAATGAGGTAATGGGTTTTTATCTCACTTTTTATTCCCATGAGATTCATGCTATATTTGTCACTATTTCATTTTTGTGGTGTATGTACTTCCCATGATTGTAATATTTGTGTAATATAACTTCATTTATGGGTATTTACATCTTAATTGTATGATCCTTCTTCCAATTGATGTATGTTTTGTAAGTTACCAAATCAGTTAGTGAACCTTTCACCCTCCTCTTTTTAAAAGACTTCTTTTTGTTATGTCTTTTAATTTACATCTCATTATGTTTGGATGTGTTATTATATATCCTTATTGAGGTAAATTTTATGTCCAAGTGATTAGATACCCATTTTTATCTCATCAATTCATTTTCTGAATTTTAAAGTGACGTCGTTAGGCTGTCAAATTTTTGTAAGAGAACTTCTTAACCCAATTTCCATTCTTTGGGTTAAACTTCTACTTATTGATTATGTCATGATATGAATATGTGTGAATAACCTATGATTGTTTTACACTTAATATCCACTTATATTGTTTGTATTTATATTTGTCACATATAATTATTTCATTGATTTATCCTTAATCTAAGGATACCATCTTTATAAGGGGTTTCGTCTCAATTTACATTCCATTGAGACTTCATGGTTATTATGCGCCAATTCACTTTTATATGGTGTATATACTATCCTTTGGCATATTATATCATGAATAACTTTATTCAAATGATATTATAAAGTTTTTATTAAATGTTATTCCTCAATTATTTGTATTCAAGTGTCTCTTATTTTGTTAAAAACTCTTTAACTAAAATATCATTTTAAACGTTTTAAAGATTTATTCTTCTAAATAATTATCATTAATGTACATGTTTTCAAAATGGTTTTAGGATTTATTTATATGGACATTAATGTTTTAAAATGTTAATTCCTTTAAAATCATCAATGTGTTATGGGACACTTTGATTAAAAAATATCTTTATTAAATGTTTTAAATGGATTTTAAAATGGTTTGATAAAGCATTGATTATGTCATTATCTTGAAATGAAATATTGTGATTGAAATGTGGAAATGTTATCTTTCCTTTATGCTTGTTTTATGTGTTATGTTATTGTTATTGGGCATTATTTATGTATACGGGTGGTTCCGTGATAAACCTAGGGCGGGTGAGCCCGAGATAGCTCTCCAATGCATTGGGTTATGTGACGGAGGTAAACGTTAATGTTTCTCCTATGAGATTTAAAGAATATACTATGATGGGTATTCCAAATGTGACTCCCTATGTATCTGTGATAGCTACAATGTAAGTATGTTATGAATTCCATAAGTTTCCTTTATGATTTCTTATTTCTATGTGTTATTCATAAATATTATGATTTCGTAAGGTATGTTATGAATTAAAAGTAATGGGTTTGTTTATTTGTATTTATTGATGGGTTAATTTTTCTATTCCTTATTTTATAACCCTTACTGAGATTTTTATACTCATCCCAAGTTTTTGAAATGTTTTCCATAGGACATAAATATGAATAGGCTCAAGGATGGGATCAAGGAAAACTCATGTTGTCTAAAACATGGAACTAGGCATGTTTCTTTTTAAGAGTTTTTATTTAAAAAAATGGATACTGAATAGTAGTATCTACATGTAATCTTCAAGTTGATATGTAATAGTTATGTCCTAATTCTCAAAAACTCTAAACCTGAAAATATCCTCAATGTGAATTATTCATTTAATTCAAGATTATGTAATGTTTTAAGGTCGGGTCTTTATAGATTGTGTGTTTTCAGTTTAAAATGAAATTTTAGTAAAAACTTCAAGGGACATACTCAAAATTGATAAAAATCATTTGGATTATTTTGATACTTTAGGCTCCCAGGGACCTAGCCTATTGGTTTCACTTTTTAGGGTTCTCTTGGGAGGTATCAAGATCAAGTCCCTCTGAGTACTTGTAGGCACAATGGTTTATTTGTTTCTTTTTAATCTCCCTCCCCTGATCTATTTTAATTGTTTTGATGCATTAATAAAATTATCCATAAGTCATTTGTGATGCGTAGGAATAATCCAGACCTAAATTGAATGTATGGTGTGGCCGGTATGACTCCAAGTGTGTCTTTTTATATAAAATATACATTTTAGTAAAAAAACATGAGTGACATACTGAAAACTGAAAAAACGCATTTGGATTGTTTGGATACTTCAGGAAAATGATAAATAATAAATTTTTTATGTTTAGGAATCAGCCACACCTCAATCCTATACATTATTTTCCTGGTATGACTAAAATTCCAATATCATTTTAAAATTGATATTTTAGTTCAAAACATGTCTCGCTCACTGAAAACCATGAAAACGCACTCTGATTGTCTTGATAATTTAGGAAAATGATTCATAAGTCATTTTTTATGTATAAGAATCAGTCTCACATCAAACCAACACACTATGTGACCATTATGACTCAACCAACTTTTTTTCAGTTTAAAATGAAATTTTAGTAAAAAAAAACAAGTGGCATACTCAAGATTGAGCAAACGCATTCAGATTGTTTTGATACTTTATGAAAACAATCCATAAGTCATTTTTAACGTGTAGGAAACTATCAAACCTCAATATGATTCATAGTGTGACTTGTATGACTCCAAGTGAAACTTTTTAATTAAAACTGAAATTTTAGTAAAAAACAAGTGACATACTCAAAACCAAGCAAACCCATTCGGATTTTTTTGAGAATTTAGGACAATGATCCATAAGTTATTGATGTATAGGAATCAACTGTACCTCAATCTGATACATAGAGTTCCTAGTATCCATAATTTATTGATGTATAGGAATCAACTGCACCTCAATATGATACACAGTGTGCCTAGTATAACTCAAAGTATATGTTATCAGTCTAAAATTGACATTTTAGTTCAAAACACATTTCACTCACTGAAAAATGATCAAACACACTCGTAATATCTTGATACTTTAGGAAAATTATTCATGATTCATTTTTGATGCGTATAAATTGGTACCACATCAAACTGACAAATTATGTGACCGGTATGACTCAAAGGGTGTGTTTTCAGTTTAAAATGACATTTTAGTAAAAAAGACAAGAGACATACTCAAAACTAAGAAAATTTATTTGTATTGTTTTGATACTTTTATACAACAATCCATAATTCATTTTTGATGTGTAAGAATTATACCCAACTTAATCTGATGCATGGTTTGACCAGTATGACTCTAAGTGTGTCCTTTTATTTAAAATTAACATTTTGTTCATGTATTGTTTCATATTATGTTTAATTTATTTCTTTATGTTGTTACTAACATAATAATTTCTTTCTTATATTGGTGGATTCTTTTTCTTGTGTTGGGGTGGTTTTTTTGGCAACTGATACCATGATCATGCTTTTTTGAGAGGGTTTGGGTGCTAAAAACAATGCAACGCTGATGTTTTTGAATTTTTGTAATAGTACTTGCTAATGTAAGTATAAAAAAATGTTTGAAATGTATATAATATGGTGTTTTTTATGGATTTATGATATAATTTTTATTTTAATTAAATTATGAATCTTCCATATACAAGTTTTTGTTGTGGTGTGTTGTAATTCAAATAGCACATTGCAGCAGTAGGGTATTTATCAGCGCTAACAAAAACACAGATAAATATCTCCCTTTTAACACTTCTTAGGACAACAAATATTTTTTAGAACTTTTAAAGAACATTTTTTCGCATTTTTAAAGTTTTGATCTATGGTAGTGATGTTAAGGCTTAATAATACAGTATAGATTGACAAAAAAATGTAGCTTTTACAGAAGGTTATGGATTTTACCCTAATTCCTTTACAAGTATTTCATAAATTATTTTGTTTTTCCAATATCTATATCCTTTTAAATATATTTAGTACTTGATGTCAAAACCTAATAAAAATCTTTCATTTTTGAAATGAGAATTTATTCTTCACCTAATAGAAAAACTTGAACCAACAATCTTATATATTAAACTAACACCAAATTGGTAGATTTTTTTCAATTTTTTCTTATTTTTTTCTTCTCCTTGGTGCTATTTTTACTACTACTTTTTATTATATTTATATTGTTTGCACGTGATAGAAACTATTTTGATCTATAATCAAATTACGCGTTATAATTTTTGTCCAAATTGCATCTTACATTAATTTTTCCATGAATATCTACCAATTTGGGATTTGTATTATGGATGGTTTATGATTCTTTTCACTGGAATCTAGGAATTATGAAAACATTCATAATATGTTTCTTGTTTATCAATTTTTGAATGTATTTTTTTTATCTTTTTTTATTTGTTTGAAAAATTCCTCATATTTATATTTTATTTTGTATCTGTTTTATATATAGTTAGTCAAATTTTCATTCATGAATCAGTGGTTATTAGATGCTCTAAATTTCATGAAATTACAAATGATTAGGGAGGTATAATTACAAAGGTACAAAGAAAACACACAACATACACAGGAAATAAGTTAGGGAGGATCGAACTCGAGACCTCCCTGACACCCCATAGGTACACTACCATTGAGCCAGGCCTTGGGAGATATAAATAGAATGAAAGATTATGCAATAGATAAATCTTAGGTTAAATTAAGTATGGGGATATTTTTTTATGAATTGGTAGTTACATGTCATTCATGATATTTTTACTTTTATATTAATTAATTTATTTAATTGGTAGTTATTTTTCATTCATGTTTTTTAATGAATTATCAGTTTTCATTCATAATTTTTCATTTTTTCATTTTTTTATATATTATCGATCGTGAACGTCTTCATATGTTTAATGCTTTGAATTATTAAAACAATTATAGCCATCTATAAATTTTTATATGTATAGTGTTTTAATGTTAATCAAATAAATCCACTTTCTTTGTGTGCAAGTAACAAAACCAACTATGCTTTAACATTGGGTTTTATTAAATTAATGTAGCCTCACTACATGATTATTAAACTAAAGGTGTATCCTTCTATTGGTTTTCATAATTTGGATAAAATTAATTTTTTTAACATCTATAATGTATTTTTTATAATTCGTATCAATAGATTTCCCCATATAAACTATTTCATAGATTTATGGTTGTTTTTTAGATCAATATTAATGTTAGTATACATTGTTAAAAACTTATTTTCTTAAATTTAATTAAATGGAGAACAGAAAGTCCCAAACAGGTTTCAGTAGGGTAGAACCATCTTTTGAGGTTCTTTTTTGTTGATGGGGCTTTTTAGGTTTAACATGGATTGCATGATGACTTTGAAACTTCATTAGTTGGCCCCCCATGTTTACAACAGGTCCTGGTTGATTTTTATCTACCATGCTGAAAGGGCCTTTGATTCACAATCTCTAAAGTTAGGCTTCAATGTTGTTATTGCAATTTTTGGTGGTTCAGGTGGCCTTCGATGTCCTTTTAATATGAGAAGTATCCCCAATGATGTTTCCCCTCTATGTAAGGGTCATGGTTCCATTTAATACCTTATAATAGATTGTGCGATGTGCCCCTTAAATGTAACATCCTTGAATGTGATCCATTTAGATGACCCCCTTTTAAATATTTGTGTGTTATGTATATATCATGTTTGTTCTATACATATATATTCTCTCTATATGTTTGTGTGTGTGTATATTGATATATTATGATATATATGTATATATCAATTAAACACAAGTTAAGATATATATATATATATATATATATATATATATATATGTATGTATGTATGTATGTATGTATTGAATATGTATTAATTACAATAATGAACAAGAGACATTTAAAAGAACTAGAATAGGGCTTTGTTGGTGTAAAAAACAGTAACAATCGGAGCACCTTTAAAATCTCTAGCCCTTTAACAGCACTTCTTTTAGCACTCATAAAGGGGAATACTACTGTAGTGTGTTATTAAAATTATATCACACTACAGCAACAAATACAGGGATAAAATAAAGTAAGAAAATATATAATTTAATTGAAATAAAATTTACAACACAAATATAAGAAAAAACACTATATTATATACATTTCAAACATTGGTTTGTACAATTACATTAGTAAGTATAATTTATTACGTAAATTCAAAAATATCAACGTTCCTTTGTCTTTGTCCCCTGAACCATGTCTATGCTATTAGTTTTCAAACAAACCACCTCAACTTGAGCAAATGAATTCACCTGTAAAAGAAAAAAAATCTTATATTAGTAATACTATGAAGAAATAAATTAAACACAATGTATCAATTATATACTAAAAACATATAATTTATGTAATACTAGGCACACCATGTATTGGATTGAGTTAGGTTGATTCTTACATGTCACACAATTTTTTTTTATTCTCAAAATTAGGTTCTATTGAATTAGATCACATTTGTGGTGATGAAGAACTCTCACTATGAATGTGATCCAATTCAAGAGAACTTTCTATTGAAAAATAAGTCTTCAACTTTCACACTATTTCTTATTCTTCATCAAGAATAATCTCTATGAAAATCAACTAAATGAGATCAAATAAAATGATAAGGAAATTGATTAAGAAATAACATATAAAATAATGATAAAACAATCTAATTTTGTTTTCTCATTTTTGGCTATGTGATGGGAATTTTAAACTAAAATGATATATTGAAAACACATGCTTCGAGTCATATCGACCACATCATGTGTCATATTAATGTATGGTCAATTTCTACACATCACAAATGAATTATGTATCATTTTCCTAAATTCTTAAAACAATCTGAGCTCATTTTCTCAGTGTTGGATAGTGATGTGCATTTTAAACTAAAATGACACCATTATATTGAAAAGACACACTTTGAGTCATATCGGTCACATCATGTGTCAGATTGATGTACAGTCAATTCTTACATGTAAAAAATGAATTATGGACCATTTTCCTAAAGTTTTAAAACAATCTAAACTCATTTTCTTGGATTTTGGCTATTTGATGTGTGTTTTAAACTAAAATGACACTTTTATATTGAAAACACACACTTCGAGACATATCGACCACTCTGTATGTCGTATTGATGTATGGTTTATTCCTATACATCACATATGAATTATATATCATTTTCATAAATTTTGAAAACAACCCAAGGTTTTTTGCTCAGTTTTGATGATGTGACACGTGTTTTAAACCAAAATGAAACTTATATTGAAAACACGCACCTCGAGTCATACTGACCACATTGAGTGTCAAATTGATAAACAGTCAATTCCTACACATAAAAAATTAATTATGGATAGTTTTACTAAAGTTTTAAAATAATCCTACCTCATTTTCTTAGTTTGGCTAGTGACTAGCATTTTAAACTAAAATGACACCTTTATATTGAAAACATGCACTTTGATTAATATCGATCATATCGTGTATCAGATTGATGGGAAGTTTATTCTTACACATCACAAATGAATTATGGATCATTTTCCTAATTTTTGAAAAAAAAATATGAGCTCATTTGGTCATTTTTGGCTATTTGATGTGTGTTCTAAACTAAAATAACACTTTTGTATTGAAAACACACACTTCGAGTCATACCAATCACATCGTATGTCAGACTGGTCTATGATTTATTCATACACTTAAAAAATTAATTATGGATCTTTTTTCTCAAGTTTTAAAACAATTAGAGCTCATTTTCTTAGTTTTGGTGATGTAACACGCGTTTTAAACTAAAATGACATTTTATATTGAAAATCTGCTTTTTAAGTCATACCGACCACATATGGAGTCGAATTTACATGTTGTAAATTCCTAAACATCACAAATGAATTATAGACCATTTTACTAAATTTTAAAAACAATCCAAGATCATTTTCGCATTTTTTTCTATGTGATTCATTTTAAACTAAAATGACACTTTTATATTGAAAACATGTACTTTGAGTCATACCAACCACATCATGTGTCAAATTGAAATGACGTTAATTCTAATACATGAAAAATGAATTATGGATCATTATCCTTAAGTTTTAAAATAATATGATCTTTTTCCTCAGATTTGTTTGTGTGTCTCGTGTTTTAAGCTAAAATGAAACTTTTATATTGAAAACACGTACTTAGAGTCATACCGACCACATCAGGTGTGATATTGACGTGTGGTCGATTTCTACACCTCAAAAATTAATTATAGATCATTTTAATAATGTTTTAAAACAATATAATCTTATTTTATCTATTTTGGATATTTTATACGTGTTTTAAACTAAAATTACACTTTTGTATTGAAAACATACACTTTGAGTCATACTGACACATAGTGTGTCCGATTGATGTGTGGTAAACTTCTATACATAAAAAATGAATTATGTATCATTTTTATAAAATTTTAAAACAATAAAAGATAATTTTCTTATTTTTGGTGATGTGACATGTGTTTTAAACTAAAATGATACTTTTATATTGAAAACATGCATTTCGAGTCATGTCGCTCATATCGAGTATTGGATTGATGTGTGGTCGATTCATATGCATAAAAAAATAAATTATGGATCATTTTAATAAATTTTTAAAATTATCCAAGATCATTTTCTTAGTTTTATCTATTTGATGTGTTTTTTAAACTAAAATGGCACTTTTGTATTGAAAACATGCACTTTGAGTCATATTGAACACATCGTTTGTTGGATTAATGTGTGGTTGATTCCTACACATTAAAAATTAATTATAGATCATTTTCTTAAATTTTAGAAATAATATGATATCATTTGATGGATATTGGGTATGTGACACATTTTTTAAACTAAAATGGAACTTTTATATTGAAAACACACACTTAGAGTCATACTGAAAACATTTTATGTTATATTAACATGTGGTCAATTACTATACGTTAAAAATAAATCATGGATTGTTTTCCTAAAGTTTGAACACAATCTGATCCCATTTTCTTGGTTTTTTCTAGTGACACGTGCTTTAAACTAAAATGACACCTTTAAATTAAAAACATGCACTTTGATTCATATCAGTCATATCATGTATCGAATTGATGTGTGGTCAATTCCTACATGTCAAAAATGAATTATGGATCATTTTACTAAATTTTGAAAACAATATAAGCTCGTTTGATCGGTTTTGGCTATGTGATGTGTTTTAAAATAAAATGACACTTTTATATTGAGACACATACATCGAGTCATTCTGGCCACATTTTGTGTCAGATTGGAATTTGGTTAATTACTACACATGAAAAAATAATTGTGGGTCATTTTCCTAAATTTTTAAAATAATATGATATTTTTTCTCAATTTTGGATATGTGACATGCATTTTAAACTAAAATGGAACTTTTATATTAAAAACACATACATAGAGTCATACCAACCACACCATGTTCCGAATTTATGTGCAGTCAATTCTTACATGTCAAAAATGAATTATAGATCACTTTAATAGAGTTTAAAAATAATACGAGATCATTTTCTTGGTTTTATATATATGATGCATGTTTTTAATTAAAATGGAACTTTTATATTAAAAACACACATTTTGAGTCATACCAGTCACATCATGTATAGGGTTGATGTGTAGTTGATTCCTACATGCCATAAATTACTTAATGATTTGTTTCCTAAAGTATCAATCCAATATGAGTGTGTTTTCTATATTTTCAGTGAATGACACATGTTTTTAACTAAAATGTCATTTTTAAATTGAAAACATGCAATTTGAGTCATATAGGTCACATTGTGTGCTGTATTAAAGTGAGTCATATTCATACATGTCAAAAATTACTTATGGATCATTTTTCTAAAGTATCAAAATAATATGAATTTGTTTTCTTAGTTTTAAGCATGTGATGTGTGTTTTTAACTAATGTGTAAATTTAAACTAAAAACATAAACTTTAGGTCATACTAGGCATACTGTGAATCAAATTGAGGAATGATTTATTTCTAAACATCAAACCATGTCTTTTCATTCTATAATGCATTTAAAATTCAGGGTTATATAACAATTTTTTTTTGATAACTCGAATGTTAAATACATTTCAAAATAAAAATAAAAGTGAATCATCATGAGTGCATCATATTTTTTGAGTGAATGATCATAGTCATGAGTGCATAATCCTTATTTAATAAAATAAAATTATTTATGAAGTCATTTATCCATTCCCTCTATGAAAATTAACATAATAAGTATCATGTGAAAATGATAAGAAAATTAACTAAAAAAAGTAGATAAAATGATGATAAAATTAACTAAATAAGTAGTAGGAATTATTACCTCTTCATGATGTCTGTATATATTATGACACTATGTATTCTACCCATTCATTTATAAACAAATCCATTTCCTCTATTATACTTTTAATTAAGAAACAGATCAAAAATAATATATAAGAATTATGATATTAATGCTTTACATCCAAAATGTATCTCTAAGGTCGTATCACGTATTGGATCAAAAACATAATAGGTAATCACATAAATTTGATGTCGAAAAACATTCTTACACCATATACTTTATCCACTCATCTCTAAAAAAATTTACTTCTTCTTCTGAGTATGTAGATTGTTGGAAATCTTGGTAGTACTGAGAAAATATATACAAAAAAATGTTTAAGAAATATTTTTAATGAAATTGTAATTACCTTCATAAATTACATGTTCGGGGATGCTAGTATTTTGATGGTATATAATATATTTCATAAATTTTCAAACATAATATCCAAAATCATTTTTGTTATATTGCTTCAGACACTATAGAAACATTGATCAAAATGAGTAAATTGTTTTGAAATATATTTTGATAGTTAAATATTTCTATATATACCTTAATCTATTTCCATTTAAATAAATAATTAGGTTTTTTATTTTCAGTCACTGAACTCATAATATGATTTAGACTATATTTATATATCACCCTATCATAAAAAAATATTATTAAAACATAAATTTAAACATATAATTTGAATTTTTTAAGTAAAATGTTGATTGGAGTGCATTATAAATTCACAATACACATCATGTGTGGTCTATTTGCTGGAAAAACATGCATTGGATCCAAAAAATAAACATTTGGGGTATCCAACTTGATTACGATTATCATCAAGTGCTTCCTAAAAAACAAAAACAAATAAGTAATTTAAAAATAAAAATATAATTTATAAGATTATATTATAGAGTTTTACCCCTGCATTGTAGGCATCAAGAAGAATTTTTTTCTATTATTTTATTCTCAAAATCCTCACTTAGTTTATCATTTTTCTTATAAATTTCTTCCAAATCAAAATAAATTTCTTATGTAGAAACAATACAGGGATTAATGAATCTAAATAATTCTTTATAGGGTTTTCCCTTTATATAGTAGTAATATAAATTCCTATAGAAAATATTAATAGTTATTAACTTTAATGAACATAGTAGATCATTTTTTGGACATATGGATTATGAAAATGTACCTCATGTATGTATTCACAACTGAGACTCCCAACCAATATAACATGAGAATATCATTTATAATCTCATTACCAATCACGTGTGTAGTGACATTTACAAATATTTATTCTTCATATTGAATGTAGGATAGATCTCTATCATTGAACGTGGTGCCTGCATGAAATTGTAATGTTAATATATGATGCAACGGAACTTGTAAGGATATGGTACTCCTGAAAGGTCCTTTTGTTTTCTTGGTTGATTCAATATATTGTCTTGATTTGAACTTCTGTTTACCCATCGTTTTATCCATCTATAATATCATACCTAATTTCAAACATTTTTTCATCAACTGTTACAAGTTTTTCATTTGAAAAAAAAAATATTAAGGACATACCTCATGTATATTAATAAGATTAAATGGACATACTATGAAAGTTACAATAGCATCATTAACCATTGTAATATCCAGATCATCAAGTGGAACAGGAAACTCAACACTCAAATCTTGAGATGCTTCAATCCCCACTCTCATGTGATCTTTTAGGAGTTCTTTGTTATGTTTCATGTCTCCTGGGATATTATACATTGTACCATATTCAATAAGATGGTGCATGGGTGTTTATAGATACAAATCACATACAACTTCACCCTATAAAATTTTAGTAATATAAATTTATAGGATATTGTTTGATTTAACATTTAAGATAAAGAGTAATGTAAAAATTGATTAGCTCATGTAAGGTATGTGGTTAAGGGGAATGAATAGCCTCAAAGCTATTGGGGTCATTTTAATCTTCAAGTGTTGATCATTATTCCACAACCGTTTCACTTTTATACTTTAACATATATTGGTCTTCTAAACCAGACTGAACAATAATATCTTTCAAAGCATTTATTTTCACCTGTATGCCTTTCATCATATAATATGTATCTTTTTACATCTTTTTCTTCTCAAAATATGTTTAAGGTGACACTCCAAATCCTATTCATTGATTGAAACCATATTATTTCAGCCACTTCAAAGATACTAAAAATATTTTTTATTAAGGTATGGTCACTATCAATTCTTGTTTCTAAAACATATAAAAACATACGAACATAAATAAATATTTTTATTTAATATTTTTATAAATCATAAAAAATTAATATTATGTCATACTTACACATTCTTATCATACTTATTGTGTGTTTTAATTAACTATTTTACCCTATTTATTTACACGGTCCTTCTTCTATGACACATGATGTAAATGAAAGTAGCTTCAAATTTTGATTCATTGATATACATATAAAAAGGGAACAAATGTTATTTCATATCACACAAAACATTTATTATAGATTTAAAATACATACCATTTTCTTCTCTAGTAAAGAATACCTAATTCTTATTTTTTGATAGGGGTACATTGGTTTCGATGCATATTTTTTATTGTCAAAACTCCTTTTTTGTTTCATAAATTAACAATTTTGAAAAAAATTGGATAAAATTAATTATTTCAAATAATATGTTATTGACTATAATAGACTTGAAATGATTTCTCATTATGAATAATGATGAAATAATTCCATGTTTTCTACCTTATAATGTGTGCATACATAACTGGTATGTGGGGATTTACTTTCACCTCAACATTCCTGAGATTAAGCTTAATAAGAAGTTTCCAAAAGCCTCTATGGTATTTTCCAATAGCCATTAAGACATATTTCTTATGTAAATAATCTAAAATAAATAAACTTTATAAGGTATAATGAAAATTAAATCAATGTTTCATTATATAATTTTTTTTTAATATAGATAAAGTATATCATAACATTACCTTAATATATTCCCAAAGGGTTTTCTTCATTATAGGCTGGACATAGCACCACATATCTATATCGATTGGAAAATTCATTCTTATTGTGAACCAAAAATCACTAATGAACATTGATTTGTTGGAGTCAACAGGTTGGTCACATTTATTTTATCCAACCTCAAATTTTATACCCTTACTTATTTCCTGGATAATTTTAATCAACACAGTGATTCTATGTCATTCTTATTTTTTCAACTGAATATTTTTTATCCCCTAATAATTATATAGTTTCATCATCAACCATATATTCTTCCCAGAGATTGGTAACATCAACATGTTAAGAAGTCATTGCATATATGATTGGTCAAACATTTAAAGGTTCAAGTTATTTTGATCCTATATCAAGAATCCAAATACTATCTTTGTGGTCCCTCTAAGGTATAATAAATTGTCTACATTGGGACCGTTGTTAAATGATTATGATATCCCAATGAAAGGGTCATCTTCAATTGAATTTTCATCTAACCCTGTAGTTTTTTTAGTCATATTCATGAAAATTGATCAATCCTTGTTTGTTGGATCTAATGCATAAAATACCAACACTGCTTGTGATTCCATTATTAACAGATCATCCATATACTCTTCTACACTAAAATTCACCATCACAAATCCCATTTCATCAACTTTCACTGCACACTTTTTTTCAACCCATTTGAAATAGAAAATAAATACTTGAAATTTTGTATAACCCTACTCATATATTTTTTCAGTGATGCTAAAATATGACATGTTAACATAAATTATATTTCTATCCTTGGAACTAGAAATGTGAATCACTTTTTCCACAATCACAACTCCACTATTTTGCATCATAATTTTTTCATTTTTTTATTTTATATATATTGTATAATCATTAATTACAAAACCATTATAAGATATAACATTTCATTTGGTCCTCTAGATAGCCATAGAAGTCATTCGGTAATTGAATTTGGATTTTTAGAAAACCACTTATAAATATTATTTTAGAACCATCTTATAAATTACTGATTATGTGTATTTTATATCCATCCTTTAGCACTTAATGGATTTGAATGTATAAGAATTTATTTATAGGATTTACTATACAGATCAACCTCTTCTCTATTATGTAAAATGTAGGAAACCTTCCTCTATCTCTATGATGGTAATTGTAACAACATATCTTCCAAAAATACCTTCACCCAGAAGTTATTCAGTGTGATGAGATTTTGGGAGACCGATTCTATCAACATCTGATCGGTAATCGGTACAAAATTCAATAGCTTCTTTAATAATATATCATTCTTGAATACAACCTTCTGGTCGACTTTGATTCTTGACGCACTCTTTCAAAATATTTATATAAAATTCAATGGGTTATATCCATTTTTAATGGATAGAAACACATAGTCTAACCTCTCTAACTAGGTGAACCATTAGTTGGACCATTATATCAAAGAATTATGGTGGAAATAACATCTCTAATTCACATAATATAACTACAATATCCTTATTCATGATTGGAAACTTTGTTGGGTTTATAAATTTAGTGTATATGGATTTCAAAAAGAAGAAGAGTCTTATTAATGTATATTATAAATTTTTTAGGCATAATGCAATGTAAAGTGAAGGGCGAAAAATCTTTCATCAAAGCATGAAAGTCATTTAATTTTAGACCTTGTGACTTTAAATTAGTCATTAACACGATATTATTGATATTTGATGAATACCCCTCTGGAAATTTTAAACCATTAAAGAAATTAAAAAAAATCAATTTTTCTTATCTAGACAGAGTGTATACTGCTAGAGGAAAAAAATTATGTCTTTCACCCTTCATTGGTACCAACTTTTCCCTTATCCCCATGTCAATCATTTCCAACATAGCCTTGATGTCATCTTTTTTTTCTAGGAACATTTAGTAACATTAAAATAACACTATCAAATACAATTTTCTATATTCATTAAATCAAGAAAATTTATAGCATACAAAAAATTCTAGTACGATAATTCAAATAAAATTGATATCATTTTCTAACCTAATTTCATAAGATTTTTTTAAAATGATTTATCTAAAACAGTGTCAATATCTTTTACTTTATCAAATAATTGATCACTTATTAGTGGAAATAGTGTTGTACCCTATTTGATATTCCCATTGAATGTTGTCATTTAGAATTGTAATTTATGTCGTCGAGGTAAAATTCCCTGTGTCTTATAAACATATTCTTTGAGGAATGTTTCAACCGAACTGAGTGTGTGCATTCTTCACAAATGGGACACCCCAACATTCCTTTAATGTTATAGCCTAAAAAATTGTCATTAGTGGGAAAATCATTTATCATCCCATACAATATGGACCTCGATGTGAATTCTTTACTTCTATGAGTATCATACATTGTAACACTTTTATCCCACATCAATTTCAGATATTCGGTCAATGGAGCTAAATAGACATCAATATCTTTATTGGATTGTTTTGGTCTAGATATAAGCAAAGAAAACATAATGTATTTTCACTTCATGCATAACCATGGTGGAAATTTATAATTTACCAAAATAACAAGTCATGTACTATGAGTAATACTCTATACACCAAAAGGATTTATTAAATATATATATAACGCAAGATAAAAGTTTCTCAGATCATTTCCAAATTCAGAATACTCATAATCAATTTTATTCCACTAAGGAGAGTCTGTTGGATGACATAGTTTCTCATATTAAATTCTTGTATCTACATTCCATATCAATTGTCTCATGGTTTCATAACATCCATATTGTTATATAAACTATGTAATGATATGAAAGTACCATAAAAATTTCTATGGGCTTGATTCATCTTTCTTGTATTGATTCTCACCACGCTTAGGGCATTTTATGAGTGATACATGTTCATCGTAAAACAATATACAATCATTTGGACAAGAATTTATTTTATTAGAGATCGTTCCTATTGAACATAGCATTTGTTTAACATCATATGTTTGGAAAAAAAATTATTTTCTTCTGGTAGCATATCATTCAGGAGATTAGGTAGTTCTGTAAAGCTGGTGTTGCTCTATCTGCTATTATCTTTCAAATTGTATAACTTCAATACAAATGACAATGTTGTGTATTTAGTACAATCGGTATAAAATGGTCTCTTATCATAGTTATTTAACTTATCAAATAACCTTGTACAATCTAGAAGGTCATATTCAATTTTAATTTTCATTTCTTTCATATGATCTCCATCATTATTTACATTGATATTCATATAAAATGATCCATAAACCACAGTATTATCCCAATCAGTGTGCACATTCGATTTTCCCTAGTGTTTAGTCCAACATTTATAGCTCTAATCTATTCCATGATAAATAAAATGTCCTTCAAACTCTTCCGAGATAATGTTTCTTGAATAAAAAAATGTAAACATGGGAAAATGATTTTATAAGGGTCGTATGCATGCTCTATTGAAAACTTAATAAACTCTTTAACTCCATATTTATACTATTTTGTCATAAGATTAGTGTGCATCCATTTTTTATTCATATCCATCCTATTAGGTTTATAAAATATTCATTTTGTACAAAAAAATAAATACTTCTAAGATATTCATAATTAAAGGAGAAAGTTATAGCTAATTCTAATAAGTGGAACCCAAAATTTGAATTTTATCAGTGATGATTCTTGAAAAGTTATTATATTACATAAGGGTGGAATAAAAAGAAACAACTTGGGGTAAACATGTGGTTTTTGGTCTAGGTTCTCGATTTGATGTTATGTGGGATAAAAAAGTGGTAATTCTAGGATGGTTTATATATCATTTCTAAGTGGGAGTCCAAAAAGAGGGAGGAGTTAATGTTTATTCATTTCTTCACTAGGTATGTGGTGGTCCAGGTGGTGTTTCATAGACAGAGTTCTTAAGAAAATACCGAAAAAGTCAGATCCAAGAACGCTTGGAGAAACAAATTTATTAACAAAAATAAGAGTGTAGAGACAAGATAGAGGAAGCAAGGGCAATATTACATGTAATAATAGTCATAATCACCACACCCATACCTGGTCATGTCGTCAGCATCAGCCGATTCCCACTCTTACTGGGGCTTATATTGTTTGAGCAGCTTGGTATATAACTTCCTTCACTCCAACTCCTCCATAGATAACTTCTCTTTAGCCTTCTCATAATAAAGTATCATCTCAAACTAATTAATGAAGTATAATCCCAACTACCTGGGATTACCTAAAAACAAAACTTTGCCAAAGTGGAACCAATAGAGAGGATTAACTCTAGAAAAATGTCATAGTGAAAATTTGGAGTGAGGTTTAAACAAGAAGGAAGTAGATGTGGTTGTTTTTAATGTTGGTCATGATAATAATTTAAAGAGTGAATTGAATTCTAAGTGGATCTTTAAATTGAGTTCTGGTAGTCTGCGTCTCAAACTAATGTTGGTCATGATTCCAAAAAATTTCTATGGACATAAGTATTCTTGCACCTCAATCATATCAAAGTTTTCTCAATGATATTAACTTTATTGATTCAATAACTCTCATATTCTTTCTATAACTTTTCTAGGTGTGAGTAAAATAATATATAGGATATTATTATAAAGTATCCTTGAGGATCCTTTAATTTTTTTACTTTCACCTTTTAATTGGATAAGATTATAAATTTTATAAATTTTTTATATTCCATAAGATCAGTGGAGAGTTTTATTTTATAATCAAGTTTTATTATTTTAATGGTCACTTCATACCCTATCACTTATTTTAACTTACTCTTTTTTCACTATTGATGTCAATTCAACAATGATTCTATCATACTCTTATATTTTTAGTATTAATTTGATAAATTTCTGTAGTTTTTTAGATTTTCAAGTTTTTAGTATTTAAATCTCTTATTTTAACCCATAAATCTCCTCATTTTTTATTATGTTTATTCTTTTCAATATTTAACATCATGATGTAATGTCTCGGGTTTTTAGAGCGGGTCTAAATCATCAACCCATTTGAAATTTTTACATGTTTGGTGAGTGGGATATCTTTTATCTGGATATTTCGAACATAATTATAAATTTTCCTTTAAACCAAGGCCTTGTTTTTAGATGGGTTTATATTCTAGTCAAGTGTATCAGGGTTTCAAGTGGGTTTTGGGTGCGTCGGATGCCAAAAAACAAATTGTTCTAGGTGCGCTAACAGAGTTGAATGGTTTGGAAAAACCATGAAGCCTCCCAGGGGTAACCATGAGGCCCTCCTTCTTCACTGGGAATGGTTTATCAAATTGTCTGGAAGGGGGAACATGGTCATGTGAGACCTCTGCAATTTTTTACAGAGGGAATTTTCATGGCTTGCACACACTTTGGAAAACCATGTTCCTAGCCCGTGTGAGGTTTGGAGTGGGTACCGCACGGTTTTCCAAACCGTTTCATAATTGTGCAGCCTCTTTAAAAGGAAAAAAATTACCATTTTACCCTATTTTATTTAATATGGTTTCCCCTCTTTATTCCTCCCTTATGTGGCTCTCCTCTATAGTGGACAGGGAGCTCCTCTACACCTCCTTTTCTGATTTGTCCTCATTTATCCATCCAAGATCTGATCTTTGAATCATTTGTGGCTTTGGATTCATCTCGGTAAGGCCTTCGACCTTCTAGCCTCTTTTATTATTTGATCTCATCATATGTTGTATTAAATATATGGAAGCTATTTTACCCCATTTTTAGGATATTTGTATAAAATTCCAATTTCTTCTGAATCATCTTGAGTTAGAGGATGATATCAGATGAGTGAACATCTACTGGTATGAGGTAGGTGGTTCCTATATTTCTCTTTGATTTTGTGGTGTTTTGGGGGGGTGTTCTTGAGCGTGATGTTGGGTTGATTGAGAGTGACCCTATATTTTTTATTATTATCTTTTAAATTAATTAGATGATCATATGATATGCATATGGGCATGTTCTTTCTCCTCTAAAAATGTTCAAACTGGGTAAGTGTCTTAGACCATCTTGGGCAGATTAAGTTGAGCATACTTTTTTATTCAAATTGAATTAGTTATATTGTTTTTTTGGGTTCCATGGGAACTTGATAGACTTATCCTAAGGATTTATGTGGTGATGAGTACCTAGACTGATGTGGTGCGATTTATTATGTTGGTCTTAGCCTAGATTCTTAGGGTGATTTTGATCACTAGGTTGGGCAACATGGTCACTGGATTGAGGTGAAAACTCCATCAAGTAACGAGCATGGCCCATGTGATATTGGATGTTTTTCACCATCAGGTTGAGAAAAATGGTCGTAGGGGCACAAGGTGTTGGGGTGATATGGCTTAGATACTATGTTTGGGTGATTTTGACTCACTGTGATTGGCAAAATTTTCGTTGGAGTCGTGTTCACATAGATAGGACTCATATGATGAGGTGGTGTTGACCACTCATGTGGGTAGAGGCCTTTGTTAGTTGTAACTTAGGATGGTGCTGACCATCAATGAGGTTGGAGGTGATTTACATAGAACTCCATAGTGATGGTGAGGATCCATCGGTTGATGGTGATTATATTATCAGTTGGGAGATGAGGCTTGCTGTATTATTTGAGGTCGTTGGGCCAAGATATTGGGATGATGGATATCATCGTTTCTTAGGATGTCGAATGTTGAGCCGATGGTGATTATTTTTAGAGGACAGACATCGTTGTGCCTCATGATGTTGAGCTTCGAGCTAACGGTGTTTTTATAAGCTGGGGTTTGAGGGACTAGGTACTTGTTGTGCATGAATTTTTGAAGCTAGTGATATGCTTGATGAAAATAGGTTTCAGGTTATGTTTTGGAGGTGGAACCTCGGGGTTCACTTGGGATTCACTTTCGTTAGGGGGTGACTTGTAATTTATTATAGCATCCCGTCTTTTTATAACATAAACTTTCATTGAATTACATAAAACTGAGGATCTTTAAGGTTTAGTGTCTTGGAAACAAGGAACATAATACATGGAAACAACATAAATCATTCTTCTTAAACACTTGAAAGGCTTCTCCTTAATTTCATCCTAGGTTCATTACTGCATCTCATAACCTGGGGACATACATCAAAAGAAAGGGTGAGCATAAGGCCCAGTAAGGGAAACAAGAGAAACATTTTACATGTGAACTTGAGATACTTCAATAAGTACATGAAAAGAACTTTAAGGCATGAGAAAGAAATCATGAGATACATCAAAATAAAAAAAATAACATTTTTCATAACTTGAAGATGTGGCTAAAACATTTAATATTGACAATCGTTTCATTTCACCAAGGTACATCCCCAAGGTGTGGTTAAAAATTACCAAGGTTATTCACCAAGGCATCGTTAAAAATGGTCATCTCTAGAGATTAAGTCTTTACCCAATGCATTAGAGCGCTATCTGGGCGCACCCTTGAAATGTATTTATTATCATGTGAGCCACATATATCATCATCAATAATTTCATAAACAACCCATATATCATAAAAGAAATGGGTTTCATTTAATAATCATAACGTTTTAAAAACTGCTTTAAAGACAAGATCTTTATGTCACTTTAAACCCACAGAAAGGGGAAGCGGGTTTCATGTATGTAAATCCCAGAATTTAAAATAGGAAATTTTGATATATATGTGAATACCCTTTTATAAATAAGAGCTTTGAGTATTCACTTTATAACATAAAATAATTTTGAGAAAATAGAGAGGCATTTTGAGACGAAAATTCTACAGCATAACGGCTATGTTACAAGGTTTTAGAAGACATTTAAAAGAGAGGGAACATGGGTCACTCACTCATAAATGATCCATAAAAAAGTAGGGGAACAGAATATAATGGATTTAAGAACATGGTAATGAAATTTGAAAGATATACCATATGAAATGAAAAACATGGAAGTGATACAAAAATAAGATTTCTCTTATGAAAATTCGGCAGCCTAACGGTGTCACTTAAACTTCAATAAAAAATGATTTGACAAGATCAAATAGGGTCTCTAATAATATGATCATAAGATATCAGTATTATAGATATAGATATCATACCCCAACATAATTAAAAGGAACTTGATAGACTTGACATGAAAATAGAACTTGAAAAATGAGAAGGGTGAAAGAATCCCTTAAAAATTCGGCAGCCTAACGGCGTCACTTAAACTTCAACAAAAATGAATTGACAAGATCAAATAGGGTCTCTCAACATATGAACATGAAAGTTCAGTATGATAGATATAGATATCATACCCCAACATAGTAAAAAGGAACTTTCAAGACTTGACATGGAATTATAACTTTGAAAAAAGGAGAAAGGTGAAAGAACCACTTAAAAATTCGGCAGCCTAACGGCGCCACTTAAAACATCAAAATATTGGATTGAAGAGATCAAATGGGGTCTCTCATCATATGATCATAAAATATCAGTATGATAGATATAGATATCATACCCCAAAATAATAAAAAGGAACTTGAAAGACTTGACAAAAAAATAGAACTTGAAAACGAGAATGGTGAAAGAATCTCTTAAAAATTCGGCAGCCTAACGGCGCCACTTAAACTTCAACAAAAATGAATTGACAAGATCAAATAGGGTCTCTCAACATATGAACATGAAAGTTAAGTATGATAGATATAGAGATCATACCCCAACATAGTAAAAAGGAACTTTCAAGACTTGACATGGAATTATAACTTTGAAAAAAGGAGAAAGGTGAAAGAACCACTTAAAAATTCGGCAGCCTAACGGTGCCACCTAAAACATCAAAATATTGGATTGAAGAGATCAAATGGGGTCTCTCATCATATGATCATAAAATATCAGTATGATAGATATAGAGATCATAACCCAACATAATAAAAAGGAACATGAAAGACTTGACAAAAAAATAGAACTTGAAAACGAGAATGGTGAAAGAATCTCTTAAAAATTCGGCAGCCTAACGGCGCCACTTAAACATTCTTAAAATGAATTTATGAGAGAAAGAAGGGGTCTCTAATAATATGAACATGAAAAGGGATTTAAGATGAATATATAATAACATCCTCCAACATAAGAACATGGAGCATAAAATAAATGACATAAAATAGATTACTTGAAGAGAAAGAGAGGTCGGATCCCTTACCTTAAAACGTAACTCTTAAAACTCAAAGGTTTGGGCCTTGAGGGCTTGGGGGCACCTTGGGAGGACTCCTTGGGAGGTAATGAGACCATAAATTCGTTGGGGGAGAGTGGGGAGTCTAAATGGATGAGAGGATGGCTTGGTATTTATAGGGAAAGTGAGGGGACAAGGCATTAATGGCCATGGGACACCTCAAAAGTGCTTTTCTCAAAACCATGTGCTCTCCCTTGGAATTTACCATGGAGTTAGGCCACATGGGGCCACCAAAACAATAATTCATCACCCTTGTCCGTCCAACCCTTAAAATATCTCATGAAATCATCATGACACAATTATGATGTCATTAAACTTCCCAAAACCCTAAAACTGTATTTTTACTATTCACTGAAAATTCAACTTTCTCAGAAAAATCCCAAAATTTTACATTAACCAAATATCAATGCTATGATTTCAAAAATGAACTCTATTTTATAAAAATAATTTTCTAAATATTTTTAATTCATTTTTTAAATAAACACACTATTCACCGAAAATTCATTTTTTTCAGAAAAATCCCCAATAATTACCTTAACATAATATCGATGCTCTGAGTTCAAAAATGAAATCCATTTTATAAAAAATAATTTTCTAAATATTTTTTTATTTAATTTTTAATTAAAAAACACTATTCACCCGAAAAAACTAATATTTGAATAATAATTTATGAAACTGTTATTTACCCATTTTATTGAATCTCATTACTTAATCTAGGTGTCTAAATTATATTAAAACTTTCTTTGAGTGAATTTACTAATCCATTTGGTCACATTACTAATCCTAAGCGTAAAATCACTATTCATAATTTACTATTCATCAAAAATTAAGTTGATCTTATTAGACTCTAAATTTCGTACTGAACATAATTGTAGAAGACCATTTTTTGAAAATCATTACACATTTTTAATTATTTAAGGTTTACATAAACATTTTTAAAATATCCTTTTTCTAAAATTCATTAAAAATATGCCTACTGTATTTATCCAGACATTAGAAAATTAATAAACTTCATCATAAGAATAAATACCAATTTTTATTTAAAACAAAGGATTACACAAGGCAGTTACGGTCTCCTTACATAACCCCTTATCACCCCAGCATAGGACCTAAGTGTAAGGTGTGCTAAGGTGAGAGAATCTGAGGGAGGCTCGGCCAACATCGCACGAGTAGTAATTTCTATCAGTTTGAACTTCTCGCAAAGGCGATTCCGTTCTAGCTTCACACGATGAATTTCAGCTTGGGTTTGGTCTAGAGCAAATCCCAGTGGTGCTACCTCCTTCCCAAGTTCTGTTAGATGGGCTTCGATCGGTCCAAGACTACTGGGTGAGGCCATCGAATCTTCTTTCTATATTAATTAACCAAGATTACTTGTATTTAGAGACAATAATCAAAATGTTTAGTTTCCAACGGTCATATTAACCAATGGTCATATAACAGTCAAAAACCCAACGGTGTCATTTTAATTATACTCATATTATCAAATGAAAAAAAATTTGTTGAGTATAAAAAAAAATTAAAAAAAATAACACACAAAATTAGGAAACAAGATTTATTCAAAACTTAGGGTCGTTACAATCTTCCCCCCTAAAGAAATTGTGTCCTCGCAATTTTTAAAATTGGGTTTTGAAATTTCATTGAAGGTCCCACATCAGAAAAAAAGTCAGTAAAACTATTACTTTAAAAGAAAGAAAGGGAAGTACAAAGGTCACCCGAGTTAACCCACACTAGGATTCCATGTAGGAAAACATGGACATGGAGGAGAAAACAAAGGGTCAAGTTCTGAGAGAGAGTGATAGAGAACATGATTAGGATAAAGTTAACCATAAGAAAATCCCAAACTTATGATGTGTGTAAACGGTCTTTGATTACCTAGTAGGAAACGTAAACCAACAGCATTTTTGTTTTACGTTTCTTTTCATAATTTTGAGGAATTCATTTACTACATAGAACAAAAACATAAGAAAATATACCTACCTTCAAGTAGAGTTTCATCCTTTAATAATTCCCTACCAACACTAATATTTTCTCCAAATGATGAGAATTCAAAAACACTTGGTCTCATAAAAATCACAAGAATCATCTTCTAGAGAATCACATAATCTACAAAAGATTAACTATCTATTTCTTCTATCTTTAAACATTATCCCAAAAACAGAAAGGTTAAGGTAAAACAACTCTTCAAAAAGAAAGAATCCCATAGGAATGGAAACTAATTTTAAATCTTCAAAGTTCCATGGTACTACCCAAAGTTCATCATAGATCATTCCATAAATAATGGTCTTAAAATTCCTCAAAATAAACCAAACTAAGATTGAAACCCAAATACAAGAAGGATTTGATAACATAGTCTTCCAAAATAAACTTCATTGTTCATCTCCAAACAACATCAACCACTCCTAACATCTTATAACAAAAGTAGATAACCTAAACATATTTTACTCAAGATAGGTTAATCATTCTCATAAGTAACCTAAATTAATATAAGTCCACCTTAAATTCATCAATTCTTCAAAATATAAGTCAACCATACTCCTCAATGAAAATACCGTAGTAATCTATTTATCTTGATCATATAGGGTCCCTAAAATAGTGAACGTCTTCCAAAATAATAATCATCTTTTAATACCCTAATCATCCCTGTCATATTAATACGACAATCGTCGCATTTCCTATCACATTGGTTGTTGGGACATGTTCTTCCATTTCCCACCATTAACTATGAAAAGAAACTATAATTAGGGGCTTAAATACTTAGCTAATAATCGTGAAAATAAACTTAAATCATATAAGGATAACTTGTAGAAGAAAAGTATACCCTAACTTGTGATCCCCTAGGTTCCCATCTAGGTTATCCATGATCATATATTCTTATGTGAATCTTTATTTTGTTTTATCCTTGTTCCTTTAATAATGGTTCATACTAAGCTTATAAATTTACCAAATCATATCCCCTGGGAGTGTCGTAACCAAGAGTACAGCAAGGCCCGTTGTCGTGTACCAGTTCTCGTTCGAGTCTAGCTCAAAGCGGTGTTTTCGGGTTTTACCCCTATGTACATCTATTCCAGAGCCACCTCTACCTGCTCGTATCTAGACAGGGATGTATTTGCTTGGCAACCCCTTACTCAATACTCACCAAAATACCAGGAAGATTTCCTATATTTAAACATTTCTATAGGGTTCTTCATAGAGTTTTCATATCCTAATTTCCACAAATAACTAAACCATCCTTTGATACCAACTATTGCATCCCGTCTTTTTATAACATAAACTTTCATTGCATTACACAAAACTGAGGATCTTTAAGGTTTAGTGTCTTGGAAACAAGGAACATAATATATGGAAACAACATAAAGCATTCTTCTCAAACACTTGAAAGGAATCTCCTTAAGTTCATCCTAGGTTCATTACTGCATCTCATAACCTGGGGACATACATCAAAAGAAAGGGTGAGCAGAAGGCCCAGTAAGGGAAACAAGAGAAACATTTTACATGTGAACTTGAGATACTTCAATAAGGACATGAAAAGAACTTTAAGGCGTGAGAAAGAAATCATGAGATACATCAAAATAAAAAAAATAACATTTTTCATAACTTTAATATGTGGCTACAACATTTAATATTGACAATCGTTTCGTTTCACCAAGGTCCATCCCCAAGGTGTCGTTAAAAATTACCAATGTTATTCACCAAGGCGTCGTTAAAAATGGTCATCTCTAGAGATTAAGTCTTTACCCAATGCATTGGAGCGCTATCTGGGCGCACCCTTGACATGACTTTATTATCATGTGATACACATATATCATCATCAATCAGTTCATAAACAACCCATATAGCATAAAAGAAATGGGTTTCATTTAAAAATCATAACGTTTTAAAAACTTCTTTAAGGACATGATCATTATGTCAATTTAAACCCACGGAAAGGGGAAGCGGGTTTCATGTATGTAAATCCCAGAATTTAAAATATGAAATTTTGATATATATTTGAATACCCTTTTAGAAATAAGATCTTTGAGTATTCACTTTATAACATAAAATAATTTTGAGAAAAGAGAGAGGCATTTTGATACGAAAATTCTGCAGCATAACGGCTATGTTACAAGGTTTTAGAAGACATTTAAAAGAGATGGAACATGGGTCACTCACTCATAAATGATCCATAAAATAGTAGGGGAACAGAATATAAGGGATTTAAGAACATGGTAATGAAATTTGAAAGATATACCATATGAAATGAAAAACATGGAAGTGAGACAAAAATAATATTTCTCTTATGAAAATTCGGCAGCCTAACGGTGTCACTTAAACTTCAATAAAAAATGATTTGACAAGATCAAATAGGGTATCTCATCATATGATCATAATAGATCAGTATGATAGATATAGAGATCATACACCAACATAATTAAAAAAAACTTTAAAGACTTGACATGAAAATAGAACTTGAAAAATGAGAAGGGTGAAAGAATCCCTTAAAAATTTGGTAGCCTAACGGCGTCACTTAAACTTCAAAAAAAATGAATTGACAAGATCAAATAGGGTCTCTCAACATATGAACATGAAAGTTCAGTATGATAGATATAGATATCATAACCCAACATAGTAAAAAGTAACTTTCAAGACTTGACATGGAATTATAACTTTGAAAAAAGGAGAAAGGTGAAAGAACCACTTAAAAATTCGGCAGCCTAACGGCGCTACTTAAAACATCAAAATATTGGATTGAAGAGATCAAATGGGGTCTCTCATCATATGATAATAAAAGATCAGTATGATAGATATATAGATCATACCCCAACATAATAAAAAAGGAACTTGAAAGACTTGACAAAAAAATAGAACTTGAAAATGAGAATGGTGAAAGAATCTCTTAAAAATTCGGCAACCTAATGGCGCCACTTAAACTTCAACAAAAATGAATTGACAATATCAAATAGGGTCTCTCAACATATGAACATGAAAGTTCAGTATGATAGATATATAGATCATATCCCAACATAGTAAAAAGGAACTTTCAAGACTTGACATGGAATTATAACTTTTAAAAAAGGAGAAAGGTGAAAGAACCACTTAAAAATTCGGCAACCTAACGGCGCCACTTAAAACATCAAAATATTGGATTGAAGAGATAAAATGGGGTCTCTCATCATATGATAATAAAATATCAGTATGATAGATATATAGATCATACCCCAACATAATAAAAAGGAACTTGAAAGACTTGACAAAAAAATAGAACTTGAAAACGAGAATGGTGAAAGAATCTCTTAAAAATTCGGCAGCCTAACGGCGCCACTTAAACATTATTAAAATGAATTGATGAGAGAAAGAAGGGGTCTCTCATCATATGAACATAAAAATGGAAGTAAGATGAATATAGAAGAACATCCTCCAACATAAGAACATGGAGCATAAAAGAAATGACATAAAAGAGATTACTTGAAGAGAAAGAGAGGTCGGATCCCTTACCTTAAAACGTAACTCTTAAAACTCAAAGGTTTGGGCCTTGAGGGCTTGGGGGCACCATGCGAGGACTCCTTGGTAGGTAATGAGACCAGAAATTCGTTGGGGAGAGTGGGGAGTCGAAATGGATGAGAGGATGTCTTGGTATTTATAGGGAAAGTGAGGGGACAAGGCATTAATGGCCAAGGGACACCTCAAAAGTGCTTTTCTCAAAACCATGTGCTCTCCCATGGCATTTACCATGGAGTTAGGCCACATGGGGCCACCAAAACAATAATTCATCACCCTTGGCCGGCCAACCCTTAAAATATATCATGACATCATCATGATACAGTTATGATGTCCTTAAACATACCGAAACCCTAAAACTGTATTTTTACTATTCACTGAAAATTCAACTTTCTCAGAAAAATACCAAAATTTTACATTAACCAAATATCAGTGCTATGATTTCAAAAATGAACTCTATTTTATAAAAATAATTTTCTAAATATTTTTAATTCATTTTTTAAATAAACACACTATTCACAGAAAATTCATTTTTTTCAGAAAAATCCCCAAAAATTACCTTAACATAATATCAATGCTCTGAGTTCAAAAATGAAATCCATTTTATAAAAATATTTTTCTAAATATTTTTTTATTTAATTTTTAATTAAAAAAACACTATTCACCCGAAAAAACTAATATTTGAATAATAATTTATGAAACTGTTATTTACCCATTTTATTTAATCTCATTACTTAATATAGGTGTCTAAATTGTATTAAAACTTTCTTTGAGTGAATTTACTAATCCATTTGGTCACATTACTAATCCTAAGCGTAAAATCACTATTCATATTTTACTATTCATCAAAAATTAAGTTGATTTTATTAGACTCTAAATTTCGTACTGAACATAATTATAGAAGACCATTTTTTGAAAATCATTACACATTTTTAATTATTTAAGGTTTAAATAAACATTTTTAAAATATCCTTTTTCTAAAATTCATTAAAAATATGCATACTGTATTTATCTGGACATTAGAAAATTCATAAACTTCATCATAAGAAGAAATACCAATTTTTATTTAAAACAAAGGATTACACAAGGCAGTTACGGTCTCCTTACATAACCCCTTATCACCCCAGCATAGGACCTAAGTGTAAGGTGTGCTAAGGTGAGAGAATCTGAGGGAGGCTCGGCCAACATCGCACGAGTAGTAATTTCTATCAGTTTGAACTTCTCGAAAAGGCGATTCTGTTCTAGCTTCACACGATGAAGTTCAGCTTGGGTTTGGTCCAGAGCAAATCCCAGTGGTGCTACCTCCTTCCCAAGTTCTGTTAGATGGGCTTCGATCGGTCCAAGACTACTGGGTGAGGCCATCGAATCTTCTTTCTATATTAATTAACCAAGATTACTTGTAATTAGAGACAATAATAAAAATATTTAGTTTCCAACGGTCATATTGAGAAATGGTCATATAACAGTCAAAAACCCAACGGTCTCATTTTAATTATACTCATATTATCAAATGAAAAAAAAAATTGTTAAGTATAAAAAAAATAAAAATAATAAAATAACACACAAAATTAGGAAACAAGATTTATTCAAAATTTCGGGTCATTACAATCTTCCCCCCTTAAGAAATTGCGTCCTCACAATTTTTAAAATTGGGTTTTGAAATTTCATTGAAGGTCCCACATCGAAAAAAAAGTCAGTAAAACTATTAATTTAAAAAAAGAAAGGGAAGTACAAAGGTCACCCGAGTTAACCCACACTAGGATTCCATGTAGGAAAACATGGACATGGAGGAGAAAACAAAGGGTCAAGTTCTGAGAGAGAGTGATAGAGAACATGATTAGGAGAAATTTAACCATAAGAAAATCCCAAAGTTATGATGTGTGTAAACGGTCTTTGATTACCTATTAGGAAACGTAAACCAACAACATTTTTGTTTTATGTCTCTTTTTATAATTTTGAGGAATTCATTTACTACATAGAAAAAAAACATAAGAAAATATACCTACCTTTAAGTAGAGTTTCATCCTTTAATAATTCCCTACCAACACTAATATTTTCTCCAAATGATGAGAATTCAAAAAAACTTGGTCTCATAAAAAGAACAAGAATCATCTTCTAGAGAATCACATAATCTACAAAAGATTAACTATCTATTTCTTCAATCTTTAATCATTAACCCAAAAACAGAAAGGTTAAGGTGAAACAACTCTTCAAAAAGAAAGAATCCCATAGGAAAGGAAACTAATTTTAAATCTTCAAAGTTCCATGGTACTACCCAAAGTTCATCATAGACCATTCCATAAATAACGGTCTTAAAATTCCTCAAAATAAACCAAACTAAGATTGAAACCCAAATACAAGAAGGATTTGATAACATAGTCTTCCAAAATAAACTTCATTGTTCATCTCCAAACAACATCAACCACTCCTAACATCTTATAACAAAAGTAGATAACCTAAACATATTTTACTCAAGATAGGTTAATCATTCTCATAAGTAACCTAAATTAATATAAGTCCACCTTAAATTAATCAATTCTTCAAAATATAAGTCAACCTTACTCCTCAATGAAAATACCGTAGTAATCTATTTACCTTGATCATATAGGGTCCCTAAAATAGTGAACATCTTCCAAAATAGTAATCATCTTTTAATCCCCTAATCATCCCTGTCATATTAATACGACAATCGTCGCATTTCCTATCACATTGGTTGTTGGGACATGTTCCTCCATTTCCCACCATTAACTAAGAAAAGAAACTATAATTAGGGGCTTAAATACTTAGCTAATAATCATGAAAAGGAACTTGAAGCATATAAGGATAACTTATAGAAGAAAAGTATACCCTAACTTGTGATCCCCTAGGTTCCCATCTAGGTTATCCATGATCATATATTCTTATGTGAATCTTTATTTTGTTTTATCCTTGTTCCTTTAATAATGGTTCATACTAAGCTTATGAATTTACCAAAGCATATCCCCCGGGAGTGTCTAAACCAAGAGTGCAGCAAGGCCCGTTGTCATGTACCAGTTCTCGTTCGAGTCTAGCTCAAAGCGGTGTTTTCGGGTTTTACCCCTATGTACATCTGTGCTAGAGCCACCTCTACCTGCTCGTATCCAGACAGGGATATATTTTCTTGGCAACCCCTTACTCAATACTCACCAAAATACAAGGAAGATTTCCTATATTTAAACTTTTCTATAGGGTTCTTCCTAGAGTTTTCATATCCTAATTTCCACAAATAACTAAACCATCCTTTGATACCAACTATTTCATCCCGTTTTTTTATAACATAAACTTTCATTGCATTACACAAAATTGAGGATCTTTAAGGTTTAGTGTCTTGGAAACAAGGAACATAATACATGGAAACAACATAAAGCATTCTTCTTAAACACTTGAAATGCTTCTCCTTTAGTTAATCCTAGGTTCATTACTACATCTCATAACCTGGGGACATACATCAAAAGAAAGGGTGAGCAGAAGGCCCAGTAAGGGAAACAAGCGAAACATTTTACATGTGAACTTGAGACACTTCAATAAGGACATAAAAAGAACTTTAAGGCATGAGAAAGAAATCATGAGATACATCAAAATAAAAAAAATAACATTTTTCATAACTTGAAGATGTGGCTACAAAATTTAATATTGACAATCATTTCGTTTCACCAAGGTCCATCCTCAAGGTGTCGTTAAAAATTACCAAGGTTATTCACCAAGGCGTCGTTAAAAATGGTCATCTCTAGAGATTAAGTCTTTACCCAATGCATTGGAGCGCTATCTGGGCGCACCATTGACATGTCTTTATTATCATGTGAGCCACATATATCATCATCAATCTTTTCATAAACAACCCATATAGCATAAAAGAAATGGGTTTCATTTAATAATCATAACGTTTTAAAAACTGCTTTAAAGACATGATCTTTATGTCACTTTAAACCCACGGAAAGGGGAAGCGGGTTTCATGTATGTAAATACCAGATTTTAAAATAGGAAATTTTGATATATATATATATATGTGTGTGTGAATACCCTTTTAGAAATAAGAGCTTTGAGTATTCACTTTATAACATAAAATAATTTTGAGAAAAGAGAGAGGCATTTTGAGACGAAAATTATGCAGCATAACGGCTATGTTACAAGGTTTTAGAAGACATTTAAAAGAGAGGGAACATGGGTCACTAACTCATAAATGATCCATAAAATAGTATGGGAATAGAATATAAGGGATTTAAGAATATTGTAATTAAATTTTAAAGATATACCATATGAAATGAAAAACATGGAAGTGAGACAAAAAATAAGATTTCTCTTATGAAAATTCGGCAGCCTAACGGTGTCACTTAAACTTCAATAAAAAATGATTTGACAAGATCAAATAGGGTATCTCATCATATGATCATAAGAGATCAGTATGATAGATATAGAGATCATACCACAACATAATTAAAAGGAACATGAAAGACTTGACATGAAAATAGAACTTGAAAAATGAGAAGGGTGAAAGAATCCCTTAAAAATTCGGCAGCCTAACGACGTCACTTAAACTTCAACAAAAATGAATTAATAAGATCAAATATGGTCTCTTAACATATGAACATTAAAGTTCAGTATGATAGATATAGAGATCATACCCCAACATAGTAAAAAGTAACTTTCAAGACTTGACATGGAATTATAACTTTGAAAAAAAGGAGAAAGGTGAAAGAACCACTTAAAAATTCGGCAGTCTAACGGCGCCACTTAAAACATCAAAATATTGGATTGAAGAGATCAAATGGGGTCTCTAATCATATGATAATAAAAGATCAGTATGATAGATATAGAGATAATACCCCAACATAATAAAAAGGAACTTGAAAGACTTGACAAAAAAATAGAACTTGAAAACGAGAATGGTGAAAGAATCTCTTAAAAATTCGGCAGCCTAACGGCGCCACTTAAACTTCAAGAAAAATGAATTGTCAAGATAAAATAGGGTCTCTCAACATATGAACATGAAAGTTCAGTATTATAGATATAGAGATCATATCCCAACATATTAAAAAGTAACTTTCAAGACTTGACATGGAATTATAACTTTGAAAAAAGGAGAAAGGTGAAAGAACCATTAAACATTCGGCAGCCTAACGGCGCTACTTAAAACATCAAAATATTGGATTGAAGAGATCAAATGGGGTATCTCATCATATGATAATAAAAGATCTGTATGATAGATATATAGATCATACCCCAACATAATAAAAAGTAACTTGAAAGACTTGACAAAAAAATAGAACTTGAAAATGAGAATGGTGAAAGAATCTCTTAAAAATTCGGCAGCCTAACGGCTCCACTTAAACATTCTTAAAATGAATTGATGATAGAAAGAAGGGGTCTCTCATCATATGAACATGAAAAGGGAATTAAGATGAATATATAAGAATATACTCCAACATAAGAACATGGAGCATAAAAGAAATGACATAAAAGAGATTACTTGAAGAGAAAGAGAGGTCGGATCCCTTACTTTAAAACGTAACTCTTAAAACTCAAAGGTTTTAGCCTTGAGGTCACCTTGGGAGGACTCATTAGGAGTTAATGAGACCAGAAATTTGTTGGGGGAAATTGGGGAGTCGAAATGGATGAGAGGATGGCTTGGTATTTATAGGGAAAGTGAGGGGACAAGGCATTAATGGCCAAGGGACACCTCAAAAGTGCTTTTCTCAAAACCATGTGCTCTCCCTTGGCATTTACCATGGAGTTAGGCCACATGGGGCCACCAAAACAATAATTCATCACCCTTGGCCGGCCAACCCTTAAAATATCTCATGACATCATCATGACACAGTTATGATGTCGTTAAACATACCGAAACCCTAAAACTGTATTTTTACTATTCACTGAAAATTCAACTTTCTCAGAAAAATCCCAAAATTTTACATTAACCAAATATCAATGCTATGATTTCAAAAATGAACTCTATTTTATAAAAATATTTTTCTAAATATTTTTAATTCATTTTTTAAATAAACACACTATTCACCGAAAATTCATTTTTTTTCAGAAAAATCCCCAAAAATTACCTTAACATAATATTGATGCTCTTAGTTCAAAAATGAAATCCATTTTATAAAAATAATTTTCTAAATATTTTTTTATTTAATTTTTAATTAAAAAACACTATTCACCCGAAAAAACTAATATTTGAATAATAATTTATGAAAATGTTATTTACCCATTTTATTGAATCTCATTACTTAATCTAGGTGTCTAAATTATATTAAAACTTTCTTTGAGTGAATTTACTAATCCATTTGGTCACATTACTAATCCTAAGCGTAAAATCACTATTCATAATTTACTATTCATAAAAAATTAAGTTGATCTTATTAGACTCTAAATTTCGTACTGAACATAAATGTAGAAGACCATTTTTCGAAAATCATTACACATTTTTAATTATTTAAGGTTTACATAAACATTTTTAAAATATCCTTTTTCTAAAATTCATTAAAAATATGCATACTGTATTTATCCGAACATTAGAAAATTCATAAACTTCATCATAAGAAGAAATCCCAATTTTTATTTAAAAAAAAGGATTTCACAAGGCAGTTACGGTCTCCTTACATAGCCCCTTATCACCCCAGCATAGGACCTAAGTGTGTGGTGTGCTAAGATGAGAAAATCTGAGGGAGGCTCGGCCAACATCGCACGAGTAGTAATTTCTATCAGTTTGAAATTCTCGCAAAGGCGATTCCGTTCTAGCTTCACACGATGAAGTTCAGCAAGGGTTTGGTCCAGAGCAAATCCCATTGGTGCTACCTCCTTCCCAAGTTCTGTTAGATGGGCTTCGATCGGTTCAAGACTACTGGGTGAGGCCATCGAATCTTCTTTCTATATTAATTAACCAAGATTACTTGTATTTAGAGACAATAATCAAAATGTTTAGTTTCCAATGGTCATATTGACCAATGGTCATATAACAGTCAAAAACCCAATGGTCTCATTTTAATTATACTCATATTATCAAATGAAAAAAAATTGTTGAGTATAAAAAAAATAAAAAAAATAAAATAACACACAAAATTAGGAAACAATATTTATTCAAAATTCTGGGTCGTTACAATCTTCCCCCCTTAAGAAATTGCATCCTCGCAATTTTTAAAATTGGGTTTTGAAATTTCATTGAAGGTCCCACATCGGAAAAAATGTCAGTAAAACTATTACTTTAAAAGAAAGAAAGGGAAGTACAAAGGTCACCCGAGTTAACCCACACTAGGATTCCATGTAGGAAAACATGGACATGGAGGAGAAAACAAAGGGCCAAGTTCTAAGAGAGAGTGGTAGAGAACATGATTAGGAGAAAGTTAACCATAAGAAAATCCCAAACTTATGATGTGTGTAAACGGTCTTTGATTACCTAGTAGGAAACGTAAACCAAAAACATTTTTGTTTTACGTTTCTTTTCATAATTTTGAGGAATTCATTTACTACATAGAACAAAAACATAAGAAAATATACCTACCTTCAAGTAGAGTTTCATCCTTTAATAATTCCCTTCCAACACTAATATTTTCTCCAAATGATGAGAATTCAAAAACACTTGGTCTCATAAAAAGCACAAGAATCATCTTCTAGAGAATCACATAATCTACAAAATATTAACTATCTATTTCTTCTATCTTTAAACATTATCCCAAAAATAGAAAGGTTAAGGTAAAACAACTCGTAAAAAATAAATAATCTAATAGGAATGGAAACTAATTTTAAATCTTCAAAGTTCCATGGTACTACCCAAAGTTCATCATAGACCATTCCATAAATAAAGGTCTTAAAATTTCTCAAAATAAACCAAACTAAGATTGAAACTCAAATACAAGAAGGATTTGATAACATAGTCTTCCAAAATAAACTTCATTGTTCTTCTCCAAACAACATCAACCACTCCTAACATCTTATAACAAAACTAGATAACCTAAACATATTTTACTCAAGATAGGTTAATCATTCTCATAAGTAACCTAAATTAATATAAGTCCACCTTAAATTCATCGATTCTTCAAAATATAAGTCAACCTTACTCCTCAATGAAAATACTGTAGTAATCTATTTACCTCGATCATATAGGGTCCCTAAAATAGTGAACATCTTCCAAAATAATAATCATCTTTTAATCCCTTAATCATCCATGTCATATTAATACGACAATCGTCGTATTTCCTATCACATTGGTTGTTGGGACATGTTCTTCCATTTCCCACCATTAACTAAGAAAAGAAACTATAATTAGGGTCTTAAATACTTAGCTAATAATCATGAAAAGGAACTTAAATCATATAAGGATAACTTGTAGAAGAAAAGTATACCCTAACTTGTGATCCCATAGGTTCCCATCTAGGTTATCCATGATCATATATTCTTATGTGAATCTTTATTTTTTTTTATCCTTGTTCCTTTAATAATGGTTCATACTAAGCTTATGAATTTACCAAAGCATATCCCCCGGGAGTGTCGTAACCAAGAGTGCAGCAAGGCTCGTTGTCGTGTACCAGTTCCCGTTCGAGTCTAGCTCAAAGCGGTGTTTTCGGGTTTTACCCCTATGTACATCTGTGCCAGATCCACCTCTACCTGCTCTTTCCAGTTCCCGTTCTAGCTTCACACGATGAATTTCAGCTTGGGATTGGTCCAGAGCAAAGCCCAGTGGTTCTACCTCCTTCCCAAGTTCTGTTAGATGGACTTCGATCGGTCCAAGACTACTGGGTGAGGCCATCGAATCTTCTTTCTATATTAATTAACCAAGATTAATTGTATTTAGAGACAATAATCAAAATGTTTAGTTTCCAACGGTCATATTGACCAATGGTCATATAACAGTCAAAAACCCAACGGTCTCATTTTAATTATACTCATATTATCAAATGAAAAAAAAATTGTTGAGTATAAAAAAAATAACACACAAAAATTAGGAAACAATATTTATTCAAAATTTCGGGTCGTTACATTTATACTAAGGATCCTTGATACTAAGATTATACATATGCAGACATGTACTATATGTCATATGTATAATTGGGGAATGTGGTATTATGGTGATCACCGAAGAAGGTGATCACTTACTTGTGGGTATTGAGCATAAGGGAAGTTGGTTATTTATTTATTATGCATCCACTGTTTCTTTTTATTTATATTTAGAACAACTGCATTGTAAAATATGTAAGACAGGAACACATTGATGGTGGCCTACATAGATTTATTCTCACACCCTACATGGTCCCTTCAAGATGCATGTAGACTTTATGCTCTTACAATCAAGTAAGGGACTGAGCTTAAGATTTGGACCTTAGTGATCATGTCACAACTTTTTCATGGGATAGATGGAAAGGGACCATGGAGATTCCTACATCAGTCAAAGTTTACTTTTTTAGTTTAATGTTTCAGCAAGCTTATATATATATATTGATGGTCGGCCACAGGTGACCCTTTTATTTATTGCTTTGTATAAGCTATAATGATTTTTTGTATGCGTATAAAAATGCTTTTTTATTCTACAAATGGTATGTTTGAGGATTGTTTATTATCTCTGCTTCTGTTGTCTGATTATGCTTCTACCATTTCATGTTATTACTTACATTGTGTTATGGCCTTTATTCCATTTTTGTATATACATAGACCAGTATTATTATCATCATATGAGCGTATAGTCTCTCCAATATTACCTCTTTACACCCTTACTGCTAGTCGATAGCCTTTGGAATATGGGGAGGTATTCCTAAGGCCCAGTGGTACATCATCCTGGAGCACAGTTTAAGTGTCTCCTGGGTTGGGGCATTACAAATGTTATCATATTAATTCATGACTAGGAATCAGTAGCAGTGTTCTTCAGGTTATAAATGATATCAAATGTTCTTTATCCAATTTTGTCTTACTACTTGGGTTATGGTAGACCAGAGACTAGGATGTTGTTAGAACTAGTTTTAGATTTCATGTTTGGGTTCCTACATCCCCATGCATAGGGGACAGACCAGGTTTTCAGTGTGGAAAATTTCTATTTTTCTTTTCTCTTTTATAGTTGATTTGATTTCCACCTCGAGTGGTGCACTTTGGTATGATGGTTATTATTATATGGATTTTGTCCCTTGGCTCGATGTGGAAAGAGAGGTGTGATTATTTCTTCTAATAGAATTTTAGGCACATGAAATGTGTTTCTTCTTGTGATCATAATTGAGACCCTAGATTGTGCTAAGAGGGTTTGGATTATTTAAAGTGTCAACAACGGAAGATAAATAGTGTTTTCCTACATAGCCTCTCGTTGGTGGAATTCTACTCATCCATCTAGGGAATGTAGTTCCAATGATATTTGTATGTGATTTTATGTAGCTATATGAATGTGATATATGGGATTGACCCTGATAAGGGTAGGTAGGGATGATGATGGAAGGTGAGACGTTTAAAGTTTCAACAAAGGAAGTTAAACAGTGTCTTCCTGCATAACTTCTCTTTCATGTCATTCTACTCAGCTACCACGAATTATATGTGACACCTGGTCCTATTATGGGAAGTTGAGGGGCCATGAGGTCAGATGATACTTGATGCTAGACTCCAATGTGGGTAGCTAGGGGCAGGTTACTTTGACACTTGACTCTGATATGGGTAGGTGAGGGGCCTTGAGGTCGGATGTCATGAGACAGGGTGTGTTAGGGGAGTGTAAGGGTGGTGAGATTAATCCACCTATTATAACTTTCCCTATCTATGATATATTATATATGTATTGTTACGGATTTCTGACTGTAGTATCATTATTCAACGAGATTCCACCTAGACGAGCTCTGGTGGAGCGTCAGGAGGGTGGTGATTTGGTGTCACATGAGCATGCATAGGATAAGGCCCATGAGGTTCGGGATGAGGCCTTGGAGGGTTGGGAAGACCATGAGCTACAGGTGCAAGAAAAGGTACAAGCTCCAGTATAAGTGATATAATCGCATGATATGGAAGCTTTTGGGTAATGGCTTGATGAGCATCTTAGAGCGAGTCTGGTTCAGGTTATCCAAGGCATTGATAGGGGAGATCATGGAGCTAATCCATCGATGGAATACCTGACTCGAGAGTTCCAATCATACCACCCACCACTATTTCAGAGTGAGGGTGGACCATAGGTATCTGAGAACTGGATCGAGTCGATCCATAATATCTTCGACCAACTCAAGAAACCCCCAGGACGAAAGGAAAAGCTAGCAATATACATGCTCAGAGGACTGGAAAAGCGTTGGTGGGACATATAGGTTTAGGCAGGCAGACACTAGGTGTCACGACCCGTCCTCGGGGCCCGTGCCGTGACTACCCCAAGCCCGCCTTCCATAGGCCAGGGGATGGCAACTAGCACCAAAGGCATAAATCCTGAAAAAAGGGAAGGCATTGCCTTTATAAAAGTAAACAAACACAATAGAGTATGCAAGTGAAGTAAGAACTAAGTAAAACTAAGTACAAAAGTAAGTTCTGAAAAGTAAATGGGCCAGTATACAAACCCAACTGAAAGTATAGTATAACTAAAAAGAAAGTACAACAGCAGTAAGGTAAAGTGGTAACCAATGAGTCGTCCTCCGGATATCCCACCTGAAGTGTGGGTACAGATGGTCTACTCAGCTCCTCGGTTCCGTCCATCCGCCTCGTGTACGTCCCGCCAAGTGGTCCACCTACAGGTATCATCCAACTCCACAAACCTCTACCTTGATCAGTGTTGTCCCTCGTCTGTATCCAACACAAAGTAGTGCGGGCATAGCCCGTGTAGGGGTGAGTATACGATACTCAGTAGAGACCCCGAGACCCCCGAAGGTCTCCCAGAATCCACGAAGGATAAACCACAAAGTAAAGATAAAGTCATGAAGAATCAATTGAATCTACTTAGGTATATTCTCATACATATACCTAAGTCATCAATTCCAGTTCGGCTCCAACTCTCGATCCCAAGCACAACCCAGTCCACACAGGAAAGAAGTCAATCACACTGTTGGTAATGATTACAAGTCAAGACTCAGGTCACACAGGTATACAACTTATGAAGAGGGGTGGAGATGATTAGATTTAGCCTCTGAATCATCTCCTCTGCCAAACCCACATAGGATCCAAGTACATAAGTCGTCGCAGCCGAACCCACGGAGGATCCAAGTAAAGTAATCATCGCTGCTGAACCCACATAGGATCCAAGTACAGTTGTCATCGCTGTCGAACCCACGGAGGACCCAAGTACAGTCTTCCTCACTTCCAAACCCACAGAGGATTCAAGTACAGTTGTCATAGTCGTCAAACCCATGGAGTATCCCAGCACGGTAGTCGTCGCAGTCGCAGCCAGCTCTAGGGTTCCCGCACACAGCGTGCTCGATTCCGGGAGGGTCCGCTCCTCGAGTAAAGGGGTTCAATACATCAACTGTCAAGAAGTACAGATTTTATGTGTCTCAAATTTCTGTCTCGTCAAAAGGAACTCAACGCGACAAACGGCGCGCCAATCGGATGCCCGGTCTAAGAGATATTGGCTTTTTCATTCTAGGGGCCAGGTTAGAAATATAATCGTTTCCAACCTGGACATTATCCAAGTCATCTAAAACTCACTTAGAGTATCGCCAAAGGACCACCTCGTCGCAAGGGTCCTAGTGCCGCAGACGGCGCGTCGATCGGACGTGTGGTCTTTAAGTTATTCACCTTTAAGTGAAAACGGACCTGGCCCGTTAAGCCCGGTGGGCTGGCAGGTCGGGACAATCCTGTTTTGGCGGGTCCGACCCCATAGGAGGGTCGTATCGGCCCAATGAAACGCGCGGTTCGGCCAGAAAGGCGTGGCCCGGCGCGAAGGGGCACGGCCCGGCCCGAAGGGGGCACGGCCCGACCCGGCCCGGCGCCGCCCGGATGGGAGCGACCCGGCTGGGCGCAGCCCCACTGGCTCGGCCAGCTAGCCGAGCAGCTCGGCCCGAAGGCTAAGCGGTCCGAGGGGGGCGTGGCCCCCTAGCTGCCCGAACCGGCAGCGCCAAGAGGTGCCTCCCTCTCTAACCGTTCGGCCGAAGTTGACCGGCCACTTGGCGCAAGTGGCCCGCATGGGTGGGCAGCGGTTCGTCTGGCGCGGTGCCCTCCCAGCGCCATGGCTCTCTTCCGCCCGGTCGGCCGACGGGCCGGGCGATTCTTTCGCTGAAGCAGTCCGCAAAGCGGGCCGCGGTTCCTTCCACACATCCAGCGTGACGGCGCCGGCTTCCTCCGCCACGGCCTGCCCTGGCCACAGCTCCACGTTCCCAGCACGGTGCGACGACGTCGTGCTTCCTCCGTCACGGCCCGCTTGGCCGCAGCTTTTCTTTGCGTGTGCGAAGACGGCCCTTGCACTGTCGGCCTCTTCCGTGTTCCACCACCAGTCACTGATTCCAAAAATATCAAGTTCCAACGAAGGGTCATTGGGCCGTGTTCATTCGGCCCGCGCCCTCCGCGTTAGGCGGTAACACATGGCCAAATTCATTTCAGAAAAATCAATGAGAAACAAGTACAATTTTAATCAACTAAAATTGTATATAATCCCCCTACCTCGAATATGGTTCGTTCTTCGTATACACGGACAGCGATGTCGCTCCGTCAACGCCAGGAATGAACCGTCTTCGTTGGTGAGTTCCCCGCAGTTGTATTTCCTCCCTTGATGCAGAGGAAGTAAAAGATTAGATAAACGTGGAGTATTCTTTGCTGAGTCGTTATTCGTTAAAGGTGGGTGTTCTTCGTCAGAGAAGAAAATCGTTCTTCGTTGAAGGAGATGAATACTTCTCTCTCTTTTCTCAAGAGCTCTCTCCCAAAGTTTTTCCAACACAACAAAGCTCCCCCCCAAAATAAAATATTAGGCTTGGATAATATTTTATTAACACATCCAATTCAAAATTTCAAATCACTTAATTAAATGAATGAAGAGGTTCATTTCATTAATTAAGGTATGTTGGAAAAAATAAAGAGGGAGAGAGAGGGAGAGGAAGATTCTCATTAATTAAGGGGGTTGCCAATTTATTGAAGGGATTTTAAGGGAGTTTAGGGGGAGGTGAAAGGTTGGGGTTCGTGTGGGCGCCACCTCTCAAATATCCACACATGGGAAGTTGGGTGGTTGTGGGCCCCACTAATAACTTCCCATGGGAGGGATTAACTTCCAAAGACATAAAATTGTTCCAACAATTTTATTTAACTTCTTAACTAAACCCTAATTTTTAATTTACAACCCGCATAAAACGCAACTGTGGTAAAGGTCCCCTTAAGCAATTACTGGTGCTGCGAGTTCGTCGGTGCCCTCGGATTTCAATTCCGAGAATTGGTTCAAAAGATAGAAAAACCCACTTGTTCGTTCACTGAACATACCCGAGCTAAACTTCAGAAATTGATTCTGGGCACACCGGTCCTCGGAATCAAGTGCCGTCAGAATCCACAGACTCGTAAAATTACAAAGTATTTAAGAAAAAAATTACTTGAAATTTTTGGGTCTTTAAATTACTCCCACCTCAGGGATTTACATCCCCATAAAGCTACAACATAAACTAGGGAAACAAATGAGGGTACTGAGAATGCATCTGAGCCTCCCGCTCCCATGTGCTCTCCTGGATGTTCCCATGATACCAACAAATTCGCACCGGAGGAATCAAACGTCCACGTAGGACCCACTCTTTTCGATCCTTGATCTCCACCAGAACTTCCGTGAATGTCACCCTGTCATTGATGTCCATCTCCCTGTGATCGATGATGTGGGTCGGGTCATTCACGTATCTCCTCAGCTGAGATACGTGGAAGACGTCATGCACCTAGTGCAACTGAGGTGGTAGGGTCATGCGGTAAGCCACCTTGCCTACTGTGCTAAGGACCCGGAAAGGCCTGATGAAACACGGAGATAACTTGTTGTCCCAGCCAAATCTATATATTCCACGTCGAGGTGATACCCATAAGAAAACGCGGTCTCCATCCTCAAACTTCAGTGGTCTCCATCTCCTATCAGCATATGACTTTTGTTTGCTCAGTGCAGTCTTCATCTGGTCCTCGATGATCTGAACCTTCTCCGTCATAGCCTGAACCATCTCTAGTCCTACAAGTGTTGACTCCCCAGGGTCAGTCCAGCACATAGGTGATCTACATGGTTGGCTGTATAGTGCCTCGTATGGTGCCATCCCGATGGTGGAGTGGTAGCTGTTGTTGTACGCAAACTCCACCAAGGGTAGGTGATCCTCCCAGCTGTGACCAAAGTCAAGGACACATGCACGGAGCATGTCCTCGAGTGTCTGAATGGTCCTCTCCGTCTAGCCATCTGTCTGAGGATGGAAGGCAGTGCTCAGGTGTAGCTGTGTCCCAAATGCCTCATGTAACCCCTTCCAAAGCGGGAAAGTAAAGCGAGCGTCTCGATCGGAGACGATAGACGATGGAACACCATGAAGTCGTACAATCTTCTAAACATAGAGGTATCCCAAGCTCTCTACTGAGCCCTGCTCTCTAATCAGTAGGAAGTGGGCCGACTTGGTGATTCGGTTGACAATCATCCAGATAGAGTTGTTTCCCCTGGATGTACGTGGAAGCCTCGTCACGAAATCCATGGATATCCCATCCCACTTCCACTCCGGGACCTCTAAGGGTTGTACCAAGCCCGCTGGTACCTGTTGCTCTGCCTTCACTTACTGGTAAGTGAGGCATCGTGAAACAAACTCTGCTACAGCCTTCTTCATACTCGGCCACCATTGTTGTCGTCTGAGGTCCTGGTACATCTTCTCTACTCCTGGATGTACCGCTAGAGGGGAAGTGTGAAACTCCCTCATCACTTCCTCCTACAGTGCAACTGGTACCATGGTACATCCCCTGGAGAGGACGATGTTCTCTCCTCCTTTAGAAAATCCATCAGGCGCCTACCCTATGGAAATATGAGCACGTCACATCTCACAGTCAACATCCCCATGTTGTGCCTCTTTGACATGCTGAAGTAGTGGAGGAGTGACTGTGAGAGACTGTAGAAAGGCTGCCCCATCTCTATCCATGAAGGATATCTGCAATGCGGCTAGCTGCTCTGTCACCTCCCCTAGTAGTTGTATGCCCGATCTCCTGCTGAGAGCATCAGCTACTACGTTCCCCTTCCCAAGAGTATAAACTATCTCAAAGTCATAGTCCTGGAGGAACTCGATCCATTGCCGCTGTCTCGGGTTCAAGTCCTTCTGCGAGAAAATGTACCTAATACTCTGGTGGTCAAAGTAGAATGCAAAGTGCTCACCCATCAGATAGTGTCGCCACATCTCCAGGGTGAAGACCACTACTACTAACTCCAGGTCATGGGTAGCGTAGTTCTTCTCGTGCTGCCTCAACTGTTGTGAACCGTAAGCGATCACTACTCGCTCCTGCATCAGGACACACCCGAGTCTGGTCCCTGATGCGTCGCAGTAAACCACGTACCCTATTCCCTCCTCCGGTAGCCTCGAGATGGGTGCACTGGTCAATCTCTGTCTCAGCTCCTGAAAGCTCTGCTGACATCTATCTGACCACATGAAGGGTTTCCCCTTCTTCGTCAAAGCTGAAAATAGTGCTGCAACTCTAGATAATTCTGGCACAAATCTCCAATAGTACCCAGCCAGTTCCAGAAAACTATGCACCTCCGTCACGCTCCTGGGTGGCTCCCAAGAAAGTACTGCCTCAATCTTCACAGGATCCACCGCAACACCCGCCTCCGAGATGATGTTCCCCAAGAAGTGAACCTCTCGAATCCAGAACTGGCACTTCGAGAGCTTACCTTAAATCTGGTGCTCTCAGAGTGTATCCAGTACAACCCACAAATGGTAGGCGTTCTCCTCCTCAGTGGTCGAGTAGATCAATATGTCGTCGATGAAGACTACGACAAACCGATCAAGGTAAGGATGGAAGATCATGTTCATGAGACTCATGAACACTGCTGGAGCGTTGTTCATGCCGAAGAGAATAACCAAGAACTCATAATGGTCGTACTGACACCTAAAGGTCGTCTTCTTCACATCCTCGTCTCGAACTCTAAGTTGGTGATAGCCTGACTTGAGGTCTATCTTCAAGAACCATCGTGCTCCCTTGATCTGATCAAAGAGGACTTCAATCCTCGGGAGTGGGTACTTGTTCTTTATGGTCACCTAATTCAGGAAACAGTAGTTGAAACATAGTCGTAAGCTCCCATTCGCCTTCTTGGCCAATAAAATCGGAGAAGCCCAGGGTGAAACACTGGGTCGGATGAATCCCTTTCCCTGCAAGTCTTCCAGCTCTACCCGCAGCTCACAAAGCTCGGTGGGAGCCATCTGATATGATACAGTAGATATCGGTGTTGTCCTGGGGTACAGGTCAATGTAGAATTCTACATATCTGTGAGGAGGTAGTCCTGGAACATCGTCAGGAAAAATTTCCGCATACTAATCCATAGCAACAGGAAAACTCGGACTCCGCACATCAATCGCTCCAAGGATGAGACTAGCCAACTGATGTGTGATCGGCTGCCCTCTCCTCTACGTAAGTCCATCCTACGCTCCAAAGGCTCCCTTCTCACCAGTGAAGGTGAAACTGCTCCCATCTGTGCAGACACACCGCACTTTTCACCTAATACAGTCGATCTGAGCATGAACTATAGATAACTAGTCCATACCCAAGATGATGTTGTAAGGCCTCGACACCGCTACAAGAAGATCCTGGCCAAAGCTCTCACCTCCTAGAGTAAGCTCACATTGCCAGCACCAGTGCGTAATCATCGAGTCTGCTCCCGTAGGAGTCTCTGGCCGTAAGGATCGAGCCAACAGCTCCGTCGGAATCTCCGAGCTCCGAACAAGGGCAGCGGCAATAAAAGAATGACTCTCTCATGTGTCTATAAGAACTGAAGTAAGGGTGGAGTAGACATAGATAGTACCTAGAATCATCTCAGGTTCGTCGTGGTCATAGGACTTGACTTCCAGGAGCTAAGCATGCCCCTATCTGCTAGCTCTCTATAGTCGGGGTGGTCCTCCTGGTGGTGGTGGTGGTAGAGTCTCGAAGCGTCGTCCACCACCCACTGCTCGGCCAGCTCCTCTGCCTCATCTGTCTTCTCCCTACGGACCACCACGGTCGAACCTCTGCCTCTGCCTAGGAGGTCCCTCTACTGTTTGCTGCTCGTCTGCATGGTGGGTCAGGTAGTGAAGAGCCATGTGGCCCTGCCCGCCACATGCATAGCACTGACTTCCCCTCGTATGTCTAGATCTGCTTTGTGTTCCCCACACATCCTAACCAGTATCCTAGGGTCTCCCTCTTGATGGCCTGGTCCTCTTAGACCTCTACGACATCTGTTTACTGTCAGCTGCATAAGAATTTGCTACGTGTCGCCCTACGGTGGGTCTCGCTGCTGGCTTCGGCTCAGCAAAAAAGCTCTCCACAATAAGGGCTCACTCCAGCACTCCTTCCTGTGTCAGAATGCTGAGGGAGATCATCGAAGCCCTGATCTCATGCCTTAGTCCCTACTCAAAGGTCTGGGCCCAGAAGAATGGGTCCCGTACCATGTCTGTGGAGTAGCGCAAGAGGTCGGTAAATCTCGCCGAGTACTGAGCTACTGTCATACTGCCCTGTCGCAGATGAAGTAACTCTTGGATCTGCACCGCACGAAGGGTGGCTGGAACAAACTCTGAGAAGAAGAGGCTCTCGAAGTCCGTCCAAAGTAGAGATGCCTCGTCGTGAACCTGGAGCATCAGGCTCCACCATATACCTGTTGTTGCGTGCAGGAGACTCACGGCAAGGATCACCATAAGGTCGGATGGTGTCCCTACCAATCTGAAGACTCTGACAATAGCCTCCAGCCAATCCTCGGATGCCTGAGGGTCCATCTCTCTGCGGAACCTGGGTGGCCTCTGTCGCAAAAACTCATGCAACGCACTTAGGCGGCGTGCACTCTCTGCTGCTCGAGCTGGTAGTATTGGTGGCTCAGCGGGTAGTGGTACCGCTGGTGCCTCCGCTATGATGGGGCCCTACACCGAGGCCTTGTCGCTCGGTGGGCTGCCATCTCGCACGTAACTAGGAACCATAGTTGGCTGCCTTCGTGGGGTCATCCTGAAAAGAAATAGGTGCGCCACGGTCAAACAATATACCTGGTGAGCTAACACAAAGTAATCACAAAGAAAACTTTTGAAACACACATGCAATTAATGTTTTCGAGTACTGAGTCAGAAATCAGAAGTCAGGGTCCTAGTGTATGGATACGTCGGTCACAGAACCAACACTGGACTCCCGGGACTGAAAACCACACTCAATACTCTTAACATTATTTCTTCACAGAGAAGAAATTATCAGAGTCCTGAGTTCTACGGTAGAACTGACTGATCTAATACCAATTTTTCACGACCCATCCTCAGGGCCCGTGCCGTGACTAACCCAAGCCCGCCTTCCATTGGCCAGGGGATGGCGACTAGCACCAAAGGCATAAATACCAGAAAAAGGGAAGGCATTGCCTTTATAAAAGTAAAAAAACACAATAGAGTACGCAAGTGAAGTAAGCACTAAGTAAAACTGGGTACAAAATTAAGTGCTGAAAAGTAAATGGGACAGTATACAAACCCAACTGAAAGTACAGTACAACTGAAAAAAAATTAAAACAGCTGTAAGGTAAACCGGAAACCACTGAGTCATCCTCCGGATATCCCACCTGAAGGGTGGGTACAGATGGTCTCCTTAGCTCCTCGGGTACGGTCGTCCGCCCCGTGTGCGTCCCACCAAGTGGTCCACCTCCGGGTACCGTCCAGATCCACAAACCTCTACCTCGATCAATTTTTTCTGTCGTATTCATCCAACACAAAGTAGAGCGGGCATAGCCCATGTAGTGGTGAGTATACGATACTTAGTAGAGACCCCGAGACCCCTGAAGGTTTCCCAGAATCCACAAAGGATAAACCACAAAGGAAAGATACAATCACGAAGAATCAACCGACTCTACTTAGGTATATGTCCATACATATACCTAAGTCATCAATTCCAGTTCGGCTCCAACTCTCGAGCCCAAGCACAACCCAGCCCACACAGGAAAGAAGTCAATCACACCGTTGGTAATGATTGCAAGTCAAGACTCAGCTCACACAGGTATACAACTTACGAAGAGGGGTGGAGATGATTAGATGTAGCCTCTGAATCATATCCTCTGTCAAACCCACATAGGATTCAAGTACAGAAGTCATCGCGGGAGAACCCACTGAGGATCCAAGTACAGTAACCATCGCTGTCGAACCCACGTAGGATCCAAGTGCAGTCGTCATCGCTGCCGAACCCACGGAGGATCCAAGTACAGTCTTCCTCGCTGCCGAACCCACGGAGGATCCAAGTATAGTCGTCATAATCATCGAACCCACGGAGGATCCCAGCACGGTAGTCATCGTAGTCGCAGCCAGCTCTAGGGTTCCCGCACACAGCGTGCTCGATTCCTAGAAGGTCCGCTCCTCGAGTAAAGGGGGCTGATACATCAACTGTCACGAAGTCCAGAGTTGATGTATCCCAAAGTTCCATCTCATCAAAATGAACTCAATGCGACAGACGGCGCGCCAATCGGACACCTGGTCTGAGAGATATTGGCTTTTTTTTCAGTGGTCCGGTTAGAAATATGCTCGTTTCTAACACGGTCGTTATCCAAGTCATCCAAAACTCACTTATAGTATGTAAAAGGGACCGCCTCGTCGTGAGGGTCCTAGTGTCGTAGACGGCGCATCGATCGGACGCGCGGTCTTTAAGTTATTCACCTTTAAGTGAAAACGGGCCCGGCTCGTTAAGCCCGGTGGGCTGGCAGGCCGGGCCAATCCTGTTTTGGCGGGTCCGACCCGGCAGGAGGGTCAGACTGGCCCAATGAAACATGCGGTCTGGCCCAAAGGGTGCGGCCCAGCCCGCAGGGGCGCGGCCCGGCCCGAAGGGGTCGCGGCCCGGCCCGGCAGGGCGCGGCCCGGCCGGGCGTGACCCGGCGGGGCCCGGCCCGGCTGGGCGCGGACCCGGGGGCTCGACTAGCCAGTCGAGTGGTCCGAGGGGGGGCGTGGCCCCCCGACTGCCCGAACCGGCGGCGCTGCCCTCCCTAACCGGTCGGCTGAAGCCGGCCGGCCTCTTGGCGCAAGCGGCCCGCACGAGCGGGCCGCGGTTCCTTCCACACAGCCGGAGCGACGGCACCGGCTTCCTCCGCCCCAGCCTGCCCTGGCCACAGCTCCGCATTCCCGGCATGGTGCAACGGTGTCGTTCTTCCTCCGTCGTGGCCCGCTTGGTCGCGGATTTTCTTTGCGTGTGCGACGAAGGCCCTTGCGGTGTCGGCCTCTTCCGCGTTCCGCCTCCGGTTGCCGATTCCTAAAAGATCAAGTTCTAGTGGAGGGTCGTCGGGCCGTGTTCGTTCGGCCCGCGACCTCTGTGTTAGGCGGTAACACATGGCCAAATTCGTTTCAGAAAAATCAATGAGAAACGGGTACAATTTTAATCAACTAAAATTGTATATAATCCCCCTACCTCGAATATGGTTCGTTCATCGTAGACGCGAAAAGTGATGTCTCTTCGTCAACACTAGGAAAGAACCATCATCGTTGGCGAGTTCCTCACGGTTGTATTTCCTCCCTTAATGCAGAGGAAGTAGAATATTAGAGAAACGTGGAGCGTTTTTTTCCGATTCGTTCTTCGTTGAAGGTGGGTGTTCTTCGTTGGAGAAGAAAATCATTCTTCGTTGAAGAAGATGAATACTTCTCTCTCTTTTCTCAAGAGCTCCCTCCCAAAGTTTTTCAAACACAACAAAGCTCCCCCATAAAATAAAATATTAGGCTTGGCTAATATTTTATTAACACATCCAATTCAAAATTCCAAAGTATTTAAGAAAAAATTTTCCTTGAAATTTACGGGTCTTTACACTAGGGACTGGCATAGAAATATTTCGAGGTTAGGTTCTTCGATAACTTCTTTTCGAAGATGCTGAGGGTGGAGAGAGCTCGGGAGTTCTTAAACCTTCAGCAGGGAGACATGTCTATCATGGACTATGCAGCTACTTTCACAGACTTGTCTCGTTTTGCACCCTGTATGGTGGGTAATGACACCTCAAGGGGGAGGCATTTTGATGATGGTTTACAGCACGCCATCAGGGTGCAGGTAAACATCTTCAGGTTGACCTCATTCTTAGAGCCTGTGAATCAGGTGTTGATATCCATGGGCAATTTGACGGACCAGTCATACTCGAGTTGAGTGATGACGTCATGTGATGTTAGCGGTGATGTTTCAGATGGCAGGAAGTGGGGTCGCAAGGAATCTCAGCAGGTTGTTCAGGCAATAGATTCAAACAAACCACTAAGGAGTGGGTCTTCGATGGTGTGCTTCCCATATGGGCAATCGAAACATGTGCGGATGCAGTGTGATCGGTCACCTAAGGAGTGTCGATCATGTGGACAACACTATGAAAAAACTCATCATTTGCAACGGGTTATTTGCGACGCGGAAGCGTCCGGTCGCAAATAGGCCGTCAGGAGGAACTATTTGCGACTGGAACAGGTATTTCGTTGCAAAAGTTTTGGCACGCAATGCGCATCAAACCGCAGGAAGGGTATTTGTGATGGGTCCCGTCGCAAATACCCTTCGGTGGTTTTTAGTACTTGCACTGGGACCCATTGCAAATACACTTCAGTGGTTTTTTAGTATTTGTGACGGGTCTCGTCGCAGATAATAAAAAACCACCAAAGTGTATTTGCGATGAGTCTCGTCACAAATACCCTTTGGTGGTTTTTAGTATTTACGACGGGACCCGTCGCAAATACACTTTGGTGGTTTTTTAGTATTTGTGACGGGTCCTGTCGTAAATAATATGTCGACAGGTAGGTATTTGCGATGAGACTCATCGCAAATACATTTTTAACTATCGCCCCTAATTAATAGGGAGATTAGTATTTGAAATGAGTTCCGTAGCAAATACTACTATTTGCGACGGGAATCCCGTCACAAATAATTTAACTTATATATACCCCTGTCTGTTTTTTCTTTATTTCACACCTCTCTCAACTCCTCTCTCTCTCTCTCAACTCTCATATTTCTCTCTGAAATTTTTCTAAAGTTTAAAATTTCAAATCGGAACGATTTTCAAACCCTACATCATACAAAAGACTCTGTTTTAAGGTATTTATCTGTTGAATTTATTTTTTAGTTAATTTATTTAATTTTATATCATTTATATTTATTGTTAATTAGCGATAATTAAATTAAATTAGAATTAGATAGTTTTATTTTTCATTATTTATTTTTACAAATATGTTGTTTCATTAGTAATAAATACTAATAAATTGTAATAATTAGCGGTAATTAGTAATAAACAGGAATAAATAGGAATAATTAGTAATAAATTGGAATAATTAGTAATAAATAGGAATACATATGAAAAATTACTAATAATTTGTAATACTTAGGAATAATTAGGAATAATTAGTAATAATTAGGAATAAATAGTAATAATTAGGAATAAATATGAATAAATATGAATAAATGTGAATAATTAGGAATAATTAGGAATAATTAGGAATAAATAGTAATAATTAGGAATAAATAGTAATAATTAGGAATAAATTGTAATAATTAGGAATAATTAGTAATAAATAGGAATAATTATTAATAATTTGTAATCAATAGGAATAATTTGTAATCAAGGGGAATAATTTGTAATAAATATGAATAATTTGTAATAAATAGGAATCATTAGTAATAAATAGGAATAAATATGAATAATTAGTAATAATTAGTAATAATTAGAAATAAATAATAATAATTAGTAATAATTAGTAATAAATAAGTATAATTAGGAATAATTAGGAATAAATAAGAATAAATAAGAATAATTAGAAATAATTAGAAATAATTAGTAATAATTAGGAATTACGAATAAATATGAATAATTAAAAATAATTAAGAATAAATAGGAATAATTATGAATAATTGGTAATAATTAATAATAATTAATAATAATTAGGAATAATTAGTAATAATTAGGAATAAATAGTAATAATTAGTAATAAACAGTAATAAATAGTAATAAATAAGAATAATTAGTAATAAATACGAATAAATAGTGATAAATAGTAATAAATAGAAAAAAATATCAATAATTAGTAATAATTAGTAATAATTAGAAATAAATAGTAATAATTTGTAATAATTTGTAATAAATTCTAATAAATAGAAATAAATAGTAATAGTTTTTAATAATTAGTAATAATTAGTAATAATTAGTAATAATTAGTAATAATTAGTAATAATTAGTAATAATTAGTAATAATTCGTAATAAATAGTAATAATTAGTAATGATTAGTAATGATTAGTAATGATTAGTAATAATTAGTAATCATTAGTAATAATTAGTAATAATTAGAAATAATTAGTAATAAACAGTAATAAACAGTAATGAATAGTAATGAATAGTAATAATTAGTAATAAATTGTAATAAATAGTAATAAATAGTAATAATTGTTAATAATTAGTAATAATTATTAATAATTATTAATAATTACTAATAATTAGTAATAATTAGTAATAATAGGAATAATTAAGAATAATTAGTAATAATTAGTAATAATTAGTAATAATTAGTAATAATTAGGAATAATTAGCAATAATTATTAATAATTAGTAATAATTAGTAATAATTAGTAATAAATAAGAACAATTAGTAACAATTAGTAATAATTAGTAATAATTAGGAATAATTAGTAATAATTAGAAATAATTAGGAATAATTATAAATAATTAGTAATAATTGGGAATAATTAGGAATAATTTGGAATTATTGGGAATAATTTGGAATAATTAGAAATAATTAAGGATAATTAGGGATAATTAGTAATAATTAGTAATAATTAGTAATAAATAGTAATTTATAGTAATAAATAGTAATAAATAGTAATAAATTATAATAACAAGTAATAAATAGTAATAATTAGTAATATTTAGTAATAGTTAGTAATAATTAGTAATAGTTAGTAATAATTAGTAATGGTTAGTAATAATTAGTAATAGTTAGTAATAATTTGTAATAGTTAGTAATAATTAGTAATAGTTAGTAGTAATTAGTAATAGTTAGTAATTATTAGTAATAATTAGTAATAAATAGTAATAATTATTAAGAATTGGTAAGAATTGGTAATAATTAGTAATAATTAGTAATAAATAGTAATAATTAATAATAATTAGTAATAATTAGTAATAATTAGTAATAATCCGTAATAATTAGTAATAATTAGTTATAATTAGGAATAATTAGGAATAATAAGGAATAATTAGGAATCAATAGAAATCAATAAGAATAATTAGTAATAATGAGGAATAATTAGTAATAATTAGTACTAATTAGTAATAATTAGTACTAATTAGTAATAATTAGTAATAATTATTAATAATTAGTAATAAATAGTAATAGTTAGTAATAATTGGTAATAAACAGAAATAATTAGTAAAAATTATTAATAATTAGTAATAATTAGTAATAATTATTAATAATTAGTAATAATTAGTAATAATTATTAATAATTAGTAATAATTAGTAATAATTAGTAACAATTAGTAAAAATAATAATAAATAGTAATAATTAAGAATAATTAGGAATAATTGTTAATAATTAGGAATAATTAAAAAAATTAGTAATAAATAGTAATAAATAATGGTAAATAGTGTTAAATAATGATAAAAATGATAAATAGTGTTAAATAGCAATAAAATGCAGTAAATAGCGGTAAATAGTGGTAAATAGCGATAAATAGCAGTAAATAGCGGTAAATAGCGATAAATCGGAATAAAAGGTGGTAAATAACAATCAATAGGAATACCTAGTAATAATTGGGAATAAATAGGAATACTTAGTAATAATTATTAATAATTAGTCATAATTAGTAATAGTTTGGAATAATTAGGAATAATTAGGAATAATTAGTAGTAAATAACGATAAATAGGAATAATTAGCAGTAAATAGAGGTAAATAGAAATATTTAGAAGTAAATAGTAGTAAATAGGAATAAAAAGTTGTAAATGGTGATAAAAATGAATAATTAGAAATAATTAACAATTTTTTTCTTTTTCTATCATGTTTTTATTATATATAATTATTCATAAAAAACTAATTATTTTATATTTTTTAGAGAAATATGGAATAAGGAATTAATCAATTGTCATTATTAGATGATCACGCTTGGATAAATCAATATTGGAATCCAAACGGTTTTGGTATAAATCCTATATATATTGAGGGTGCTGAAACTTTCTTATCATTTACATCATCAAAACTTGAATTTGTTTCAGAAGAGGCAATTAAGTTTCCATATAAAAAATGTGCTATGAGGACATTTGACACATTTAACAACGTTTGGGGTCATCTATTGTGTTTTGGTTTTCAAACAGGTTATGTTTTTTGGTATTAACATTGTGAACATAAATCTAGAGAAGATAATAATAATTTGGTTCTAGATCCATCGCGGTTTCAAAATTTAGTACATGATGTGGCAGATCCATCTTTTCAACAAAATGAAACCTAGTTTGATATTGATTTAACTCTTGAGTTGGAACCATCTCAATTTTATAAGTTTTGAGTTTTGTTGAGGATGCCTTATATCCTGGGTCCAAGATAAGAAAATTTGAAGCAATTAAAAAATTTATGGTTATTAAATCGGATAATGAAGTGTCAAATAGTTGTTTTGATCAGATATTCTCTTTGTTTAAAACACTATTACCTGAAGAAAATTTATTGCCTGCAAATTTATATGAGAGCAAGAGGCCGATTCATAATCTGCGTATGGGTTATCAGAAGATTCATGAATGTTCAAATGATTTCATCTTATATTATGGTGAAAATGAGTCATTCGATAGTTATCCTACATGTGGATAATTGAGGTATAAAGAGGTTCAACTAGGAAAGTCTGGATTGATTCTAATAAAACAATTGAGTTATTTCCCACTTACACCCAGATTGCAGCATTTATTTATGTCTCATTACACAACAACATTAATATCATGGCACAAAACCAATATTTCAACCGATAAAATCTTAAATCATCCCTCTGATGGTGATTTATGGAAACATTTTGACCAAGTACATCTGTATTTTTCTTCAAAATCCCAAAACGTTTGATTGGATCTTTCTACTGATGGTTTCTATTCATTTGGTTCTTACAGTAGTCAATATATATGTTTGTCTGTCTTTATAACTCTGTACAATTTACCTCCTTGGATGTTGATGAAGAATCCATATATCTTTTTGACCTTATTAATTCCAGGACATCCAAAAAATAATATTGATATTTATTTGAAACCATTTATTGAGGAGTTAAATTTATTGTGGAGTAATGGTGTCGGTACATATGATGTTGCTACAAAACAAAATTTCCTACTAAAAGATTCATTGATGTGGATAATTAATTAATTCCCAACATATGGCATGTTATTTGGCTAGAGTACACATGGTAAAAAATCATGTTTGTGTTGTATGATGGACATCAAAGCATTTATGCTTTTCAATGGAAGAAAATATTATTATTATTTTCTGTCATCGCAAATTCCTTCCAACCGATCATCCTTTTCGAAGAAACATATATCATTTTAGAAAAGGTGCAATTGGAAGAGATGGACCTCCAACAATGATCTCAGGTACAAAGTCAAAATCATTTGTCTCTTCATTACCTCCCATTAAATTTGGACCAACTATAAACCAATAGAAAATTCATTTCTTTGGGAAAGAACACAATTGGAAAAAATAGAGCATTTTTTGGGATTTTGCGTATTGGTCTGATTTATTGGTATGTCACATGTTGGATGTCATATTGTTGACGTTTTCTTCTGTCACAGAGTCCAAATAATGGCAATGGGGAATACCTTAAGCACAAAGAGGGTCACCCTTTGAAGAAAATCAAAATAAAATTGACAAAGGCATGGACCAAGAGCTCATTTGGATTAAGGCGCGCAAGTCACTTGCGCGCCACCTATGGGTCGTGCAAGTCACTTGCGCACCCTATTTATTCACTACAAAAAAATCTCCATTTAGCGGCAGTTTTTTAGTGGTGGTTCTAGGAGCCGCCGCTAAACCTTTTTTAAAAAAGGTTTCCTGACAGTTTGTAATAAACCGCCGCGAAACATTTTTTTTCCAGTCCCGACCCTTCCCCCTCCTCTTTCTCGACCGCTCCATCCCCTGCTTCCCCTGCGACCCCAGCCCCCCGCAACCCTGGCCCCCCGTGACCCCAGCTTCCCCGCGACCCCAGTGACCCCGCGACCCTGGCCACCCCGTGACCTCAGCAACCCCGGCCCCCCGTGACCCCGGCGACCCCGCGACCCCGGCGACCCTGCTTCCCCGTCGACCTATATGAACCCCAGGGTTTGATTTATAAGTTTTTTCATGTTTTGATATTAGTTATTTCTTTATTATTATTGTTTCTCATAATAAATTGTAATGTATGCATATGTTTATGAATCTTGAATGTTGAACTGGGTTCATTGAAAGGGTAATCGAAATTTTATTATCACATCCTAATAGTAATGGAAACTGCACTTCAACTTTTAAATATTCTATTTGAGTCTTAATCCACATATGTTGTCTTGAAACATGGGTGGAAGGAACATATTCAAATTCAATAGTGATCATGTTTACAAAATTACGCTTATCTAAATGCCAAAAAACATATTTATCCATGAAAGAATGCTCCACCAGATATCTATTTCCAATTATCAACAATCATTCCCAATCTGCATCTAAATAACCAAACAAATCATGATTCCATTTGATTTCATATTTCAATTCATAGTTCAAAGTTTCATTTATTTATTTATGTATTCTCTTTCCATCCATGAAATGAGACACTTTTTAAGCACTTTAATACTAATCATGAAGAGTAACAACATACATAATATCTGGTCATGAAGCTATTAAGTATAGTAGACTACTAATAAGATTCTAGAATTCCCTTAGACCTACATTCGTTCCTTATTCATCCTTAGAAAATTTAGTACCTACTAAAATTGGTGTATAAGTTGGATTCAAATCCTCCATTCTAAAAATATTCATCATTTTATTAGAATAATTCTCTAGATATAAAAATATACAATCCTTTCTTTGAGATATTTTTAATTGAAGAAAGTATCTCATCTCACCAAGAATATTCATTTTGAAATTATTTTTCATTTATTTATAAAACTCTTAAAAAACACATTCTTTATTTCTAGAAAAAATAATATCATCTTTATGAACAATAACAATGAGAAAAATCTCATTGTTATCTATAATGTAGAGATTTATATCCACTCTTTTTTTCTTGAATTTCAATTTGATCAAGAATGTGTTAATAATAGATTAGCAGGATCTTTTAGATTTCTTTAGACCATATAAGTCCTTATTTAACCTAAAAAAATTAATCTTCACTAAGAAAGAAATCATAGGGTTGTTCAATATAGAGTTTGTCTTTCAATTCATCACCAAGGAAGGATGCCAAGAAATTTATTTCAAAGATCATTCAATGGATTAATACTAAAAATTAATGAAAATTTATTATGGTTTCAAGTCTTGAAACTGGTGAAAATGTCTCATCGAAGTTAACTCTTCCAACCTATGAATAGCCTTGACACAATAATCCTGATTTATTTTTCAAAACTTCCCCTTTTTTATTCATTTTTGTTTCGAAAACCCACTTTATTCTGATAATATTATTCCTTTTGGGCTTGGTTTCTAACACCAAATTATCATTCTTTTCTATTTGATCTATCTATCTCTCTCTTCAACATTTCTATTTCATTTAATATTGAAAATATCTTTGTTAAACATGAGGATCAATGATATATGAGAGGTTTTCCTAAAAGTTCTTCTAATTTGAATCTATTTTCCATGATCTCCAATGGTATTTAGAACCAGAAAATGAATATTAATCCATGGATAAAGTGAACAATATTATTATTAATTACTTAATTTTTCTGAATCAACCTCTTCAACTTGAAATCCCTCTGAATATTCAAAAGTTTTTGAAACTTCACCTTGTTGTTTCAAAAAAATATATTCATCATCATCACTTTTGGAACATTCTTATTCTTGAGAGTTCAAATTAATTTTGTGTTCCGTCACTTTCACATGAACAGAATCAACAGTATTTCCTATTTGTTTCTTATAACATTGATATTCTCTTAAATTTTGTGGATAACCTTGGAAGATATCATCTGCACCATTTCTTTCTAACTTGCCTATATTTTCACCTTTAAATTTTATTTCAAAAGTGCTTCCAAAAACTCTTAGATAATTCAACCATGTATATTTCTTGTAATAAACCTCATATAATGACATAATATAGTCTATCCTATAATGAAAATGATTTTAATATAAACCATTTATCCAATGGATTGTCTCCGGAAATAATGATATGTGTCATGCTCTAATGACATAGTTTGAGTCAACTCGTCAAACACTCTATTCTATAATTTAGTCACACCATTCATTATGTCTGTTTGATGCACTTATTTAATGAGGGATAACAAGTTTCTTATATGCTTAAAATATTCCAATGGTATACTCAACACAATTATATGTTAAAATATTCTTTAAAGAGTAACCACCCTTCGCCTTCTTAAACTTCGAGTTCTGCTTTCCCATAGTTGTTCTCCTATGGAAGACTGATGAGGGATGTCCTAGCCGCTTGAAAACAGAGCAGAAATCCATCCAATTCTCATAAACAACCTTCTGTTTGCACCTGTACTCCTCACCGATGGTAATCCATATAAAATCGAACGGTAGTCGAGACACATCCAATTCAACACATATTCGGGGGTTAACAGGATGACACACAGCTGTAGTATGATTATAAAAACAAAGAAACCTTCCTATCATATTACCGATCAACTGAAGAATAGTAGGGTTTTTAAAAGGAAGTGGAAGTTTAGGTAGACTGACCCAAACTGCGATTGACGAGGAATCGCGCTTCATATAAAGATCGAACGTCCAGAGAAGGAGAATAAAACTCATCCTGTTGAAGCTTCGTGGCACCATGGAATATTCCTGAATGAGGTCCGCCTCTAATTCAAAGCGGATCATAATCTGGCGTCTGTCAAGCAAACAAACCATTTCCCATTCCTTCAGATCCCAAGAACCAAATACGAACCTGTTAAAAGCATCAACGGAAGGTCGCCTAAGCTTGAATCGAGAAACCAGTGTGAGGTTCAGAAGCGCCGAAGACTCCAAGAACTCCGAGTTTGATATTTGAAGGTTAGGGTAACCATCAAGGAGTTCTGGTGCTTTAGGGAAAACTTAAACATTTGTAAAAGGAGTGCTAAAATATTATTTATTTTTAGGAATTTATTGATCAATAAGATTACATGATCCTTGATTTAGCATATTATTGAGGGTTTTCATGAGTTGGATGGATTTCTTGTTAAATTACTTCAATTATGATCTATGAGTGGTGAGAGTGGTATATTGACTATTTTGAGCTTTAATTACTTATCTCAGCATGTATTTCATGGAATTCTCTTGTAATTTTCCATAATGGTATCTTTTATAAGGTTTTAAATTTTATCTTTGGAATGGAGGGGTTTTAAAGGAATGTTGATAAGCATGTTGGAATACTTTCTGTAATGGTGGCCTCTGTTGTTGTTGGTTCACATCTACAAATTGTTTGGAGGAAAAATATTTTCATCCATATTTTCTAATTGGTTGGTTCTGGAGTTTCCATCAGGGGATAATCTTTATTATATTATGTTTCTATAATGTTACACTATCATATATATGAATCTCTTTATCTATTTAGTATTAACTATGTTTTTTAATTATTTTTATTACTGTGTAGGAACATTGTGATATACATGGATAAAAGTTGGATCACATTACCGAGGAACACACCTCAGTATGTTAAGGTTTTGAATGAGTTTTTAGATTCTTCAATTTATAATAGATCCGTTGAAGGGAGAATAAAATTTCCATGTCCTAAATGTAAATTTAGAACATGGTTGAAGAGAGATAAGGTTTATGAACATTTAATACTGAAGCAATTCCCTGGTCAATATTTGTGTTGGATTTCGCATGGAGAATCGAACGTTACAGAAAGATTGAGAACTGATGTTAATCCACAGAATAAGGTCCCAAGTTCATCGATAATGGAAAATGAAATGAAAAACCTCATAAATGATGCATTCGGAACTGCAAGACACCACTATCAGCATCAAAACATATTAGAACAACCAGAAGAGGGTGCTACAAATTGTAACGTGAAAAGTGATGTTTTTGAGACTATAACACAGGAAGATCAAGATTGTAACATATCATTGGATCCTCCTATTGATTCTGTGGATCCAAATGTAAGAGAAAACTTCACTGAGGAAAATGCGTTTAATGATTTAGTTAACGATGGAAATCAAGATTTGTATAGTGGGTGTTTGAAATATTCAAAGCTTTCATATCTACTAAAGTTGTACCATATCAAATGTCTATGTGGAATTACAAATAAGGCAATGTCCATGATATTGGAATTGATTCATGATGCATTTCCTGAAACAAAAATCCCAGAATCTTTTTATGATATGAAAAAAGTTGTTAACAAGCTTGGTCTGAATTATACAAAAATACATGCGGGTCCTAATGATTGTATGCTTTATTGGGGAGAGGATTCAAGTAGACCTAATTTCAAGAAATTTTCTTCTTCTAGATGGCAGGCAAAGGGTGATGTTGGAAGTCTGAATGAACATAATTTCATGGAGAAGAAGAAAAGGAACACACTTGAAAAGGTTTTGTGTTACTTTTCTTTAAAGCCTCGATTGAAAATATTATTCATGTCATCAAAAACCACTGAATACATGAAGTGGAATTCTGTATATAATAACAATGATGGGTTAATGAGACATCCACGAGATTCTCAATCGTGGAAGACATTTGATTCATTACATCTCGATTTCTCAGCTGATCCTAGGAATGTTTGATTGGGATTGGCTGCCGATGGATTCAACCCATTTGGGACTTTGAGTACCAGTTATAGCATTTGGCCATTTGTTTTGATCCCTTATAATCTGCCTCCTTGGAAGTGTATGAAACAAACATCTTTTATCCTTTCGATGATTATTACTGGAAAAAAATGCCTAGAAATGATATTGATGTATACTTGCAGCCTTTGATTGACGAATTTCAGTAGTTATGGAGAAACGGTGTTGAGACATTTGATGCTTCTTCTAAAATAATGTTTAAAATGCATGCTGCTTTAATTTGGACCATTAGTTACTTCCCTGGGCTTGGGAATTTATTTGGTTGGAACACTTACACTGGTTTGGCTTATCCCATTTGTAACTTTGATTTTGAGCCCAAATGGCTACCTCATAGTAGAAAATGGTTCTTCTTATGTCATCGAAGATTTCTCGATGCATCTCATAGATTTCGGCTGAACAGATCAAAATTTAATGGTTCCATTGATCGTAGACCACCTCCAAAGTTGTTAACTGGTTCTGAAATATTGACATAGCTTGAAAATGTTGAAACAGAATTTGGGAAGTTTCATCATTTGAATGAGAGCGGAAAATGGGTCCGAAGTGCATCTTCAAGCGAAACTGGAACGCAGAAATGGAAGAAAAAAGTATATTCTTTAAACTTCCGTATTGGGAATTTAATTTTTCGCGGCATAATCATGATGTGATTCATATTGAGAAGAATGTTTGTGACAATTTGATATTCACATTACTTAATGAGCATGGAAAGTCGAAGGATCATCTCAATTCTCACAAAGACTTACAAGCAATGAACATAAAACGCGATCTCTGGCCAGATGAGAATGAAAAGTATCCTCCGACAATTTTTGCAATGAAAAATAGGGATAAAGATACATTCCTTCGAATGCTAAAGAATGTTAACGTATCTGATGGGTATTCAAGTAACATCTCGAGGTGTGTTGACTTGAATAATCGAAAGTTACATGGATTGAAAAATCATGATTCACATATTTTGTTACAGCAGTTACTACCATTGGCATTGCATACATTATTACCTGAAAAAAATTACTACTGTTGTACTCCAGTTCTGCACATTTTTTAGACAACTATGTGAGAAATCTCTACATCCATTTCATCTTGAAAACCACCAGGAGAGGTTTGTATTGACCCTTTGTGAAATGGATATGATCTTTCCTTCGTCTTTTTTTACTATAATGATGCATTTAACTGTGCATTTGGTTGAAGAAGCTAAATTAGGAGGCCCCATTAATTATCGATGGATGTATCCAATTGAGAGGTACTTGATTTATATGTTTTCCAGTTAAGTAAACAATTTTTGGTACTTAATTAAATGCATAATTATTTTTATTTTATTTCACAAATATCTTGGGCATTTTAAATCATACGTGAGAAATAAATCTCAACCAGAAGGATCTATTGCTGAAGGCTATTTGGATGAGGAGTGTCTGACATTTTGTTCTCGATACTTGGATGATATTGAGACAATATTTAATCGAGTTGGACGTGTTGACGACACATCAACTCAATCTCAAATACATCAGAAAGCCAAAATATTTCCTGCTATTGGCTGATCAGTTGGGAGGACCTTAAATGTGACATTGACTGAATTGGAATTATTACAGGTACATAGATATGTGCTGCTGAATAGTGAAATTGCAGATCCATTTATTGAAGAATTGAGGATACAAACAAAGAGACTAATGAGAGGTCGAACACGAAATGAGAAAGATATAACGAAAGTTGTTAATAAAGCGCTTGTAGAATGGTTTTCATGACGTGTAAGTTCATAAATATTGCAATAAATACGAATATTAGTTTGACACATACATTTTGTAAATATAATAAAGTATATTTCTTTTTTCAGATCATGAATACTGATACTCGAGCGAATGTGTCATAAGATTTGAAGTTTCTTGCTAGAGGTCCTCTAAAACACGTTAGAAAGTTCGACGCTTATAATGTGAATGGCTTTAGATTGCGTACAGTCGATCGAGAAGTGGGTTTGAAAACACAGAATAGTGGTATATTTACATTTTATGAAGTGGAATACTATGGAAAGCTGCATGATATTATTTAATTAAACTACCACAGACATTTTTTGGTTGTTTTATTCAAATGAAAATTGGGCAATTTTATCAGAGGTGTTAAAAGAGATTCCTTGAAATTTAATTCTGTGAACTTCTCTAGCTTGATGGATGTTGGTGATCATGAACTTCATGATCCATATATCTTATAATCGCAAGAACAAATGGTATATTATGTGAATGATGTTGTCGATGAAGGGTGGAGTGTAGTTTCTCATGTAATACAAAGAGATTTGTATGATATGGGTGATGAAGTGGAAAATTTGACCTCTGAAATTGAAGTTAATCAGCAACAGGAAGCATGATTATTTGTCCATCATGATATTGAAAATATTAGTCTAGAAAGGATGAATGAAGTGGATGAAGCAATGGATCAGGAAACTGACATGATTGAAGGGGAAAATGATTGTATGTACAATTATTTATTTATTCAGCAACCACTTGTTTCATTTCTGCAGTCATCCATTATCATTGTTATATATATTTTCTCTGTTAGTAATGCGCATCTATTATAATTTTTAATTTTTTTTTCTGCATAATTTTTTTGAAATATATATTCTGAACTTAATTTTATTTGATTAAATTACATGAATTCCAAGGAAGAAGCATTATTCTATTCCATCTAGTTCTGAGGCAGATGACGATCCATCTGGCTCACTCCCCATGACATTTGAGGCACCAGTTTCCTACACTCCTGCACCATCTCCCCTTTCACCATCTCTCACACCATCTTTGGATGTCCCATTAGAGGGTGAGTCGTCGACTCCCCCTTCAGGAGCCTCAGCAGTGGGGCAGCGACACGCCCATTCCAGTTCATCACAGGCGTACTGGACCGTTACTGTCATAGGTACAAATTTTAATTAAATAAATTTATTGCATTTTGTTTATACTAATTGTTTGCTCATTGAAGATGAAAAAAATACAATCGTGGAGAAAAACATAAAAATTGCATATGTTTGGAATATTACTGGTGAAAAGATAGTCGTGTCGTTTGATTATTATGGGGTCCCGACGGATGACGTCGCGGGGTTACTTGGCCAGATTCTAGGCCAGCTAGCAGCGGAGCCCATTTCCCTTCCTATTTCATATGATGATTGGAGACATATGCCTCCAAGATGTAAAAATGAAGTTTTTTATTCTCAAATAAAGGTAAATTTATTACATTATGGTTTAATTGAATGTCATGTTACTAATATGTTCAAAATGAATTTCTGTATACAGATGTTCTTCTACTTTACAGTTGCTGATGTGATATCATGGAAGTGGACGTTGAAAAATCTAGGTAAGAAATGGAAAGATTTCAAATGGAGATTTCGGTGTGATGTCAACAATTCCTCGTTGACTGTGCAACAAATGTATGAGAAGCTACCCAGTGGGGTACCAAAAGAATAGTGAAAAGTTTTTGTTGATAGACATCGTGATGAGAAGCAGATAGTATTGAAATATATATTATTATATTATCCTAATTTTACATTTATACATGTATATGAAGAGGACATGGAATTGAATACATTACAATTAAATTTAATTTTATTTATTTTAGGATCTCTCAAGAAAGAATGCTTCAAACCGGGCTAAGCAAGTCATCCCTCACACAGTGGGCTCAAAAAGATTTTCTAGAAGCCGAATGACATTGGTAATCTTTTAATTAGTTTAAATATTTATAAGATAGTATTATCTATTTAATATATTGAATTTTTTATTTATCTTTGCTTAATGCAGTCGCAAAGTTTAGGGCACGAAGCATCTCAAACTGAACTCTGGTTGGATGTTCACAAGAAATCATATGTAAGTTTTGTTAATGAGCCTGCTAAAGAAGTTGGGGTATGAAGTCAATTTTTTATTATAATAAATTATTATCAGTTTTTACTGTGTTAATATATATTGATATTTGATTTATAGGTAAAAATTAAAGAACTATGGGATGTCAATCCTGCACAGTCCTACTCAGTCTCCCAGGATGACCCGGTTGCTAAAGTCCTTAGGAAGGAGCATCTGGTAGAGTGTGTGGGATGGGTTTGGGACCCATACCATCTGAGGTTTTTAGTAGGCCACCAGGTATGGGAGTTTCATCTAATCCTGGATTTAGTCATCCCATACCTGGATATGCTCAGAAAGATATTGTTTCTCTATGAAACACGGTTCACCAGCAGGGGGATCAGATATCTGCTTTGCAGAAAGAGTTGATTGAAATATGTCATCATATGAGTAGATATTCCCCCCGGTGGTAGTGCATTGACTGGTGGTATGCAGGTAAATCACAAACAAATCAAAAATATTTAGTTTTCTAACTTTCATTGGTTTTAAGTTTTAATATAAATATGCAACTGTGTTTAATTTTCAATATAATGTTCTTATAGATGATAGAATAAAGTGGTGATAAAGGTGGAGAGGGTGATGATGAATTATCGGACCATGAGTAATTGTATCTTCCATGTGTTGAACAAATATGGGAACAATCGATTAGTATATGTAACATTTGTGGCACATAGTTGCCACCAAACATTTTCATGTCCTAAAATTTCCTTGATTTCTCATGTTTCCTTTTATGCATTTTACTGATTTATGATATTTCTTTTTATGTCTTGATTTCTCGAGTGTGGTATACATCATTCCATTTAGGCCTGTGTTTGAATTGGTAGTCGAGATTTTTGATGACTAGGAGTTAAACCCATTGTTGATGTGTTGAACAAATTGGGTCATTTCACATGTTATACTATTTTGAATTTGAACTAAGTAATATTCTATTATGCTGAGATGGTTTTACTATTTTTTAGTGGTGAGGGGGTAGTGGATTCATCCAAATCTGTTGTTTTTATAGAATACACTTTTCCATACATAATTATATGTTTCTTTAAATTATATATGTATTCTCTAGCGTGAGATGTTGTTTTTTTATGACGATGGTTTGATGATTCTCAAGTGTGACACTGAGTGAGTGACGGACTGGTGTAGACCATCAATATCAACTGTTGGGGTGTGTTTTTTGTAATCTATATTAATGAATTCTGTTTTAGTTTTCGAATGATCATTGAGTTTGAAGAAAAAAATACCATTTAAATGCATAAAATGGAGTTGTTTTTAATAGTTTAATAGTTAGGGTGCAATTTAAGCATGAATATAACTAGTATGATTCAGAGAATTTGTCCCATAAATTAAGGATTAGGGACTAAATTTTTTATTGAAGAATCATGAGGAGACTTATTAGGGATTATAATAGTTATGGTGGGATTTTTTTAATGACTTGTATTCTAAGGTTTTGTCAGCATATGTGAAATTTTATTTTTTTTTTAGTTCTACAATCAGTTATTCTTGGAGAATTTTTTCACAAAATATGATTTCAAATGTTATAAAATCACTATTATATGTTTTTTGGAAATGATATGATACCTAAATGGAATCTTGAATCCATGTTGGGTATTGGAGTAGGGCTTAGGAGGCCCTTCATGGAGGTGGGTGTGAACTTAGGATTTTTTATGATAGGATGGTGGGTGTTTAATTATTTAGAAAAGTGGAGGAAGAACCATAATTGAAAAATCTTATATTGGTCTTCAAATGTAAAAGTAACCATTTAAAGGGTTGGTGTGAAATAGAAAATAATCATGCATACACATACCTAAGTAAATAACTAAGGTTCATATTTTTTGAAATTTTTTCCATGTCTGATATGTTGTGGTTACCCTATATATATTAGGGTGGTCCTATATGATATATAAATGTACTCTAGTATTTAATGGACCTTCCATTAATAATAATAATATAATTGTTGAAGTCACAATTAATACATAATGTTAACAACATAATATATAAAGGGAACATCTTTAACAAAGGGTGATATGTAAGGGTCATCTCGTTCACCATAGTTTATATATAGTGGTCAATCTATTCTAGAAAAATTGTAATGTCATCAATGTATAAAATTCACCCAATAAATGTAATGTTCACTCTCTTATGTGAGACTAAGAATATGGATATGTTTTGGAATAAATTATGTTTTCCCTAGGTCACTTAGTATATGTAAGGATCATTTAAAAAACTTAAGATTCAGAAAATGGTAACGTGTAGGGACATGTAAAAGTTACTCTTGGTTACCCAATGTTATATAAACGTCACTAACATTGTCAAATATTTGTGCATAAGATTAATAATTTGGTACATAATAGTCATCCACTTATTCTAAAAAATTTATTATGTCTTGATCTACCGTATGATATATAGAAATCAACATGGGAATTCATAATGGTTAAAATAGGTAATATGAAAATTTCATGCAGATACATAATGATAATGCATAAGGCATACAAACATTGTGAAAAATATAGATGATATTCAAGATTCATCTTTGAGGATATGTATATGTTAAGAGTATTTCAAAAAATTTATGCCACATGGTTTTTCAAAAATTTAGAAAATAATGGCAGGATAGTCATTTTGGGTGTTTTAAATTAGAAATTTTCTTCTAGATTATTCAATGTCAAGATGTACGATCAAGTAGAGGATTAAATACTCTTCTCATACACTTTCCTCCTTAAACCACTTTGATTTTTGGTGATTAATTATGTTTTGTTTCATCATTTATGTTACAATTATTTTCTAATTCCATGGTACTTCTTTTATTTCATATTCCATTGACTGTAATATCACTAAATAAGGGTATGATATAAATTCCACTAAAGCATGAAGGAATTGAGTCGATGTAATGGGTGTTTTCTTTACTTGTTTAAAGAAGATTCAAAAAGGAAAATTTCAAAATGATATGTGGGGTTTATAGATTTGTGAAACTTCTTGAGTTATTTGTTATTCTTTAATGATGTATGTGAAATTTATGGGTATGACAGAGTAAGGAATTTTTTATTTGTATACTAGATATTTGGATGAATATTAAATCTTTTGTGCACCACTTTTCTCTAGCATTTTTGTTTTGGGGGATCAGTGGTAAGTAATTATTTGGTTTTATAGAGTGGGATCTATTACCCCTGGTTAGGATATCTGACTTGTATTATGGGGTTAGATATATTCCACTTGCTGATTTTGATATATTAATGGTATTATCTGTGTAGATATGAAAATATATGGTATTTCAGTTTTGATTTCTCTTTCAGGGTAGTGGTGCAGCAGAAGCAAAAAAAACTGGGCTACATTTCGCAGCGGTTTAAACCACCACCAAATGTACATTAGCGGTGGTTTAAACCGCCGCTAAACGGTGAAAACCGCCATGAAACGTAAAAAAATACGTTTAGCGGCGGTTTTAACCGCCACTACATAGTTGCACTGGAGGTTCTCATTTCACGGCGGTTCTAGTGACTTCAGCGGCGGTTTTACGAGCCCTGGATTTCAGTTTATTCGCGGCGGTTATAACCGCCACGAAATGAGGCAGCTACAACGCTTTCCAGAAACCGCCTCGAACCGGAAATAACCACTGAGAATATATTTTCGACTCTGTATTAGGTTGCGGTTTCTGTAAACCACTTCTAAACCCTTTAGCGGCGGTTCTCTTTTAGTGATTTTTTTCTCCCATGGTGCACGGTGGCCTATAAATAGCCCTTGTGGGCCCCCTATTTCGACGATGAATTTTCCAAAACTCATATTCAAGATCTGTTCACACAAGTCATCAACTCAACTCTTCTGAAAGCTTCTAAGGTAACTTTTTACCTAGAATGGAAGACTTGAAGGAGTAGGATAAGGCCTAAGTGTTTATAATTCATCAAAACATGCATGCCTAAGTGTTAAGACCTCCTTAAAAATGGAAACACTTGTGCGCTGCCTTACCCTTTCGATGAAACTTGCATGCCGCCCTTTTGGAAAAATCTTAGGATATCACTAACGGCTTGAGTTAAGTCTCTCCCAAGTATTACCCTACAGATTCTTCATCGCCCAGGTGAACCCATGCTGCGCAAGTACACTTGCACGGCCAAGACTTGTGCACCAAATGATTTGCGCGACCTACACTTGCGTGCCAATTTCATTTGTGTGCCTCTCCCTCATTCACCTCTTCTCTTCAAGATATTAGCCCTCAAACCCCTTTTCAAATCCATTTATGGCATGGTTCCTTTGTTGGCTTCCTTATCTAAAAGGAATTCTGTGATAACTTCTCCCAAAACCTCGTGACCTACAAGATTTATATCACCACGGTTAGAGGTTTTTTCAATATAACCTCATCCTCTAAGATGATAAGATCTTTTAATTCCGGGCATCCTCTTCATGAGTAACCTCCAAGTTCCCTTGGTTTGGGGCTCCTTCTCACAAGTAATCCTCGGTCATAATTTCATTTAATTTGGGCCTCCTTATCAAGAGTAAGCCCCAAGTTACAAGTCCCCTTAACCTGGGCCTCCTTCTCAGGAGTAATCCCCAGTCATATTTCCTTTAATTTGGGACTCCTTCTCAGGAGTAATCCCCAAGTTACAAGTCCCCTTAACCTGGGCCTCCTTCTCAGGAGTAAGCCCCAGTCATAGTTTCCTTTAACATTGGGCATCCTCCTCAGGAGTAAACCCCAATCATAAGTCCATTTTAATTTGAGGAATCTTCCTTAGGAGTAAGCATTGGGTTAAAACTCCAAATCTTCATAAAGTACAAATACCTTTATGGACCCTACTCTTGGGATTCTTTTCTAAAGTAAGTCCTGGTCTTCATCTACTTGGGCAGTCACTCATACGTAAGCCCCACATCATTTCTCATGACTGCATCTTTCGTGGCACCATCGTCAAGTTTACGGATACCACTTTTTTGTCACACCAAGCATGACTCATATGAGCATAGAGTGTAAAAGTAATCATGATGTCTATTTTTGGGCCATTAACCATGCATAAGCCCCATATTTTTTCACCCAAACTACATGGACTTTGATCTCTGCCTTAAAAGTAGAGTACGTAGAAAGCCTTTATAAGGTTCAAGCCCATCATTCATTAATTATTTTCCATCTCATATGACATTAAACTATATCCTTCTTATCGAAATACATGGGTTCTGATTCCTTTTTAATGAGGATACGTTGGTAGCCCATCTATGGGTACGATCCCAACTCTGAAATAATCATTGTCTTTCTGAATGACAATAAACTTCAAGTTCCCCACTGAGTGGATTTAAAACCAGTATGGTCATCATAATGACCAAGAGATTTCTATATAATATATTGAAGGATACCATTGACTAAGAATATCTAATACATACGGATGATTCTATATCGATGAAGAACCTCAAATACATATAAAATATTCTCTAAATACCATACATATCAATCATCGATTTCCAAATCTAAAGGAGAAATCAGTTTCATGATTGGTGAATTAATAAGGATTCGTGAACATAACTTAAATATATAAGAGAGTCTCGGAGTAGGCAATAATTCCCCCCAAAAAGGTGTGATGAGCTTGACCTCCCTTCCTCTCGACTAATGTAAATTCTTAAGCCTCATCAGTTCACAACTAATGACCACCTACCTTTGGAAAGTATGTCAAAATTAATATATAATCATTGGGTGTTTTCGGTTCTACGAATAAACCCGTTAGAAACTGATTGGGAAGTTTGAAACTTAAACAAACAAGGTCATCCCCATTTCGGGTTCACCATTTTTTGTTTCTTCTGGAAATGGGGATGACCTTGTTTATTTAAGGTTCAAACTTTCCAATGGGTTTCTAATGGGTTTATTCATAGAACCGGAAACAACCAATGATTCTATATCCATTTGGACATACTTTCCAAAGGTAGGTGCTCATTAGTTGTGGACCGATGAGGCTTAAGAATTTACATTGTTCGAGAGGATGGGAGGTCAGGCTTGTCACACCTTTTTAGGGGGAATTATTTCCTACTCTGGGACTCTCTTATAGATTTAAGTTATGTTCACGAATCCTTATTAATTCACCAAGCATGAAACAGATTTTTCCGTTAGATTTGGAAATCGATACTTGATATGTGTGAGATTTAGAGAATATTTTATATGTATTTGAGGTTCTTCATCGATAGATAATCATCCGTATGTATTAGAGATTCTTAGTCAATGGTATCCTTCAATATATTATATAAAAATATCTGGGTCATTATGATGACCATACTATTTTTAAAGCTACTCACTGGGGCACTTGATGTTTATTTTCATTCAGAAAGATAGTGATTATTTTAGAGTTGGGATCGTACCAATAGATGGGCTACCTACATATCCTCATTCAAAAAGGAATCAGAACCCACATAGTTTGATAAGAAGGATATAGTTTAACATAATATGGGACGAAAAAGAATTAATTAATGATGATCTTGAACCTTAGAAAGGCTTCCTACATACTCTACTCTTATGGCATAGATCAAAGTCCACATATTTCGGGTGAAGAAATATGGGGCTTATGCATGGTTAATGGCTCAAAAAGAGATTTCGTGATTACTTTTACACTCTAAGCTCACGTGAATCATGATCGGTGTGAGAAACAAGAGGCATCAGTAAACTTGACGATGGTTCCACGAAAGATGCAGTCATGAGAAATGATGTGGGGCTTACATATGAGTGACTTCCCAAATAGATTAAGACTAGGACTTACTTCAGGAAAGAATCCCAGAATCAGGGTCCATACAGGTATTTGTACTTTATGGAGATTTGGAGTTTAACCCGAGGCGTACTCCTAAGGAAGATTCCCCAAATTAAAAGGGACTTATGATTGGGGTTTACCCCTGAGGAGGATTCCTAATGTTAAAGGAAACTATGACTGGGGCTTACTCCTGAGAAGGGGGCCCAGGTTTAGGGGACTTGTAACTTAGGGCATACTCTTGAGAAGGAGGCCCAAATTAAAGGAAATTATGAGTGGGGATTACTCCTAAGAAGGAGGCCCAGGTTAAGGGGACTTGTAACTTGGGGCTTACTCCTGAGAAAGAGGCCCAAATTAAAGGAAATTATGACTAGGGATTACTCCTGAGAAAGAATCCCGAACCAAGGGAACTTGGGGATTACTTCAGAAGATGATTCCCTAAAGCAAAATATCTTCTCATCTTAAAGGATGAGGTTATATAGAAGAAACCTCTAACCGGGGTGACATAAATCTTGTAAGTCACGAGGTTTTGGGAGAGGTTCTCACAGAATTCATTTCAGATAAGGAAGCCAACAAAGGAACCATACCAAAAATGGATTTGAAAAGGGGTTCGAGGGATAATATCTTGAAGATAAGAGGTGAACGGGGGAGAGGCACACACATGAAATTGGCGCGCAAGTGTAGGTCATGTAAATCATTCGGCACGCACGTATTGGATGTGCAAGTGAACTTGTGTGTCATGGGTTCACCTGGGCGACGAAGAATTTGTAGGGTAATACTTGGGAGAGACTTAACTCAAGCCTTTAGTGATATCCTAAGATGTTTCCAAAAGGGCAGTGTGCAAGTGTTTCCACTTTTAAGGAGGTTTGGACACTTAGGTGCGCAAGTTTTGATGAATTCTAAACACTTAGGCCTTATCCTACTCCTTCAAGTCTTCCATTCTAGGTAAAGAAGTTACCTTAGAATCTTTCAGAAGAGTTGAGTTGAAGACTTGGGCGACCATAGCTTGAATCTGAGTTTTGGAAAATCCGTCGTCGAAATGGGGGGCCCATAGGGTCTATTTATAGGCCACCATTCACCTTGGGAAAAAAACAGATAGGGTGTGCAAGTGACTTGTGCAACCCATAGGTGGCGCACAAGTGACTTGCGCAGCGCGCAAGTAACTTACGCTTCTCAATTCAAATGATCTCTTAGTCCATGCCTATGTCATTTTTTTTTATTTTCTTTAAAGGGTGAGCCTCTTTGTGCTTAAGGTATTCCCCATTTCCATTCGTTGGACTCTATGACGGAAAGGAGCATCAACAAAATTCCCCCCTCAGAGTTGGATCTGAAAAGGAAAGAGGATCCGGCTCTGAGGTAAATCTGGAGAAATCAAGGGTCGGTGGTGCATAAGTTCAGCGCGCAGCTACTGGGGCACACAACTATGGAACGCAGGTGGTCCGGATCGCCTGTATATACAGGTTCACTCCTGCACGAACTCACTCAGCTTCCAGCAACTTGAGCTCTCGTCGCGCAGGTGCTTCGGTCTTTGGCAAATCTCATTTCTGGATTTTTGTCGTGCTTCTGCATAAGGTATTTGACTTGCGTACCATAACTAGGGCGGAAAAACCTGCATGATCGGTTTGACTTGCGTGCCAAGTTTGGGACTTACGCGCCTTAATGACTTTGCCATTTTTTTATTTCCTTCATCAAAATTTCACAAAACAAACTTACTTAAAAGTTGATTTTTTGATCTTTGTGCAGATTCAATGGCTCCCAGAAGAATTGGATCAGCTGATGAGTTGGAAAGCAAGAGAATATATGATATGATGAACGTCGTTGGCCATGATTATTATGTTATCTGCAACAGCACTCTCCCAAATTTGGCTAAGTAATTGAAGAAATATCATGCCAATTCCCCACAGAGCATTTACTTGACTTTATATTGACATGGACATCTGCAAGGAGTCGATGTTCCAGAGGCAAAGAATTATATCCATCATTCCTCGTTTCAGACCTACAAAAAATTCTCTTCGGCATATGTCTCAGTTGCAGGATCATTTTCCAATATCGGGACAGTGGAGAAGGCATACATAATGCATCATAGCTCATTTTCTCCAGATCTGAAGCCTCACACACCTGACCTGCAGCCGTATTTCAATCCTTCTATTTTCCGAAATTCTCAGATGGACCAATCTAAGGGATGGAAAAAGAGTTGGGATTTCCATACTAGAGGGGGTGTGAAGTTGACTTGAATGTGGGAATATTGGGTGAGACAAACCTTTGCAGAGTTTGTCGATGATCTGAAGGGAGCTGCAATATATGAAGCTGTCTGGGCTGGGCAGACATATGTCTATAGGAATGAAAATTTTGTGCCGGAGTTAATCATCCGTTGGAGCCCGGAAATGAATTCTTTCCATATGACTCATGGAGGAGTTGGTATCAGTTTTTGGGATGTCTAAAATATCTCAAGGGATCCAAGTTTCGGAGATATGTGTGATGAATTCATCCCCCCCCCCCAAGGTGACCTAGAATTATTTGGAAAAGACTCCAGCTTTGGCTTGAGAGTTAATGAAAATTTTCTACAAGCTTAAGAATACCACCACCACAAAAACCCACTCCAGAAAAGATATCCATCCAGAGGATTGGATGGACATGTTTCTGATTAAGAAGAGAGAGAAGGGACCTTCCTGTACTCGTCCTACTATTTTCCCTAGAGCAGAAAAGAGGGGTGCTCCGAGCACATTTTGGCCAACTCTGGAAGCAGGAGAGTTTGATAAGTGGGGGTGTAAAGTGAACCAGAAAATTATAGCGAAGACCCATCTGTCAGGCTTTTTCGCCTTGTGTCTCAGTGTTTACCTTTTACCAGTTCAGGATTCGAAAGGAGGTGTGAGGCCGAGGACCTTTGTCATTGCAGCCAAGCTGGCTGAAAGGAATATGGTTGGGTTGGCCACCCTAGTTTTGGCAAAGATTCATAGGAGCTTACTTCATGTTTATCTAGGTAAGTCTCCTCTAAGAATAGTGGGACCATTACAAGTTTTATGGGGATGGATCGCCACCCACCTTAGGACATATGTTGTACAAAGTGGGGTACAGGTTCCTGGAAGTTCTTTCCAGCCATCTATTTAGGCCTTTTCTTGAATTTCTCCCTTATCCCTCAATGCTTATGATATCAAAATAAGGCTGAGAATGTTCAAGGAGTTTCAATTCTTTCCTTATGGAAATCCGCCAATATGGTGATTTGTTGATGATGGAATAGCCAGCCTGGAGTTAAGGGCATATATGCTGGCATGTAGAGATGGTACACTGGATATGAGGATTGACAGAGAAATTATATGTGAGTCCCATGCTCTATACAGATTCTCACGTCAATTCAAATGTTTACAGAAAATTACCGTATCCCCTCTGGTGCATGTCAGGTTAGAGCAGAATCCAATGGTTGCTCATCAACTATTGTTGCTCACATCTATGAAGAATACTGGACCAGTATTTGTTCTACCAGTTGTTGGAGCGACAAGTCGATTGACTACGTGGTATACCAAGAGCTGGGTAGCATCATACCCTGAAGGGGTACTGAATCAGTCGGTCCCTCGGGTGGGGAAAAAGAAGAGAACCATTAGTAAATAAGCTTTTCATTTGGAAGGCGACTCTTCCTCACCCGAAGCTGATTCACCGGATTCCTCACCCGGAGCTGATTCACCAGATTCCCAGGATGGGGATGATGAGGCTCTAAATGAGTCAAAGCGGCCTCGTGCTAGATATAATCCACCATCCAGAGTCAAGAGACCTACTCCATCGACTTCTGGTGAGTTACATCATTGAGAAAATTTAGTCTCCATTATTTTAAATAGCAACAAGTTTCATTTTCTTATCCTTTATCTGTGATTGTAGGAGTTGGGAAGAAGTTGAAGTCCCAGATTGTAGGACCCTCCTCACGGCCTTCTAGTGCACATTCTAAATATTTACGACCAGAGGCTGTCTGGATATGGCGGAGTTTATATTGTGATTCTGAAACCGCCTGGATGGACTTATGCGAAGAGATGAATATCCCTGGAGTGGAGAATCTTCAGGCTTCCTCTAACATCCATTTTGAGGACAACCCCAATGAAGTGAGGGCTTACATTAAAGAGCTGGAAATGCTCATATATGCCACTGATGAGTCATTTCCTATCACCAAGAGGGTGAAGGAAATGATGGACTGTGGTACCACTGAGGGGATTGGTCCTTCATTAGATGAAGAGTGATGTGATTAAATGGCTCCTGAAGATGTAAGTTTTCATTTTTCTCATATTTCTATTTGCTTTGAAATTTGAATTTAGTCAAAGATTTGTTATTTAAGAAAATAATCTTCTTCATCTTTTAGCTTGTAAAGGAAAGAACCACTGAAATCCCTTCACCACGGTATAGCCCTGGTGGCACTGCTCTTGGAGACATTGAATCTCCTCGTGAGCCAGGCGAAGTGTCTCTAGGATAGCAAGTCATGGATGAAGAGTTAGAAAGGGAGTTATTGTCTTTGATTCCTGTTTTTGGAGATGATGACGCCAGTCTACCCAAAAAGGACAAGAAGCAAAGGCATCGAAGAAAGAAGACCGTAATCAAATGCTTTATCAATAGTGGTAAGTCTTTCTGGTAGTCATGAATATTAACTTATGAAAAAGTGCTCAAACTTCTCGGGATTGCAGGGGCTTCTTCAGTTTCCCTGTTAAGGGAAAGGACTGACCATCCTCAGAGTACAATAGAGGGTGTTGGAGAATGGCCGCAAGTTCCTGTTCAAATGGTTGTTCCTGAAGAAATACTAAGATCAGACGATCCAACGTCTGTTCCCAACACCGCTCCTGTTTCTGATTCCAAGAGAGAAAATACTTCTGGTAAATTAACAATACTTCATAGAACCTCAAATGAGACAACAACTTACTTTTATTCTATGATTTTTTAGGTTCAACACATGAAATAGAACATTTTGCAACCACCACAGCTGACCCCACAACTGTCTGTGAAGAAGATATCCGGGGTCAGAGATTGCTAGATGAAAGTCACGAAGAAGACATGCTGAGTGCTCCCACTGGTGAGACTAACCTGGGATCTAGGACATCATTGGATAAAATGATGAAACTTGTCATGTCCTTTGAAGAAATTTTAGAACATGTTAAATTACCATGTGATTTAGAAGATTTTGGATATCTAGTTATAGAATCAATTGGATGTGAGTTTCATCATTTGTCCTATTAATCTTCTAATGATTACACTTCTAACCATGTTTGGTTAAAAAAATGTACAGTTCCATCTAAAGAAACTGTTGAACCAACAACACTTGAAAGGGGTGTAGACATTGATTTCAACCCTATTATTGCAGAAACACTGGCTCAGGTGGAACTTAACATGACATACCCTCCTGAGACCCATCCTGAAAATCCTGTTGATGCTAGGAAAGATGGGGAGGAGTCTTCACAAGTTGTTGATCTACTGTTAGGTAAAAGATGATGATATTTGTGGATCACTTAACCTGCAAGAAAATCAATCAACTTATAATGTCCTTTGAAACTAACCATACCTTCAATTGACCAAACAGGGTTGTCAACTTCAATGGCTAGATCTGGAGGTAAAGCCTCAGCCTCAACCCAAACAGTAGTATAAGGTGAAGCAACCAAGATCAGGGGAAGGATCAGAATAGGGCACTTCCTTAAGTGCATTAATCTCAGACTATGTTCCTCCCTGTGATAGCGATGTCGAATCAGACCCAGAGGTGCAAAAGGTGCCCCAATTATCACATCTCAAGGCATTGAAAAATATATGGAAGATAATATCTGAGGTGCCTCTTGAATATTTGCCTTCCAAAATTCCAAGACCTTCATCCCTATTCATCATGCTAGGACTTGGCAGTTTTGGATATCAAGAAATCCACATCACAGTGAAACAAGTCGTTTGAAGGAGGGAGCATGAGCAAAGGTGTCGTCAAGACCTGATCAAATCTAGATTGCTAGTCAATATCAGTGAATTTCAGGCTACAGTGTCCTGAGCTGAGGCTGGTCATGATGCAAAGCTAAAGGATCAGAATGAAAAGATCAAAGAGAATATTGTACGGCATTTTCACCTTCAGCAAGAGCTAGATGTTGTTACTGGGGAGCTGGACCAGCTTTATAATTCATTGGAAAAGGTCCAAGAGGATGGTATAAAATCCATTAAAGATGCCAAAGAAGCACTTCGTCGAGCTGAAGAGAGTGAAGATGGTCGTGTAAATGAACTTCAAGTGGCTGCTGATGAAGCTCATGATACTGTGAAACAGATGAGAAATCATGTTGAAAGTCTTCTATAATTTTTTAAAAAAAGAGAAGAAACTCCAGTATGTGGATGTTCTTCTAATCTTGTTCATCAATGAAAAACATTTCATCTTCAATCATCTGTACCTTCATTTTCTTGATAATTTCTCTGATGTTTACCTAAGCCAATGGGCCTAGTAAACATAGTTCGATTTTTACTAGGGTTATATAAAAAACCCCACAAACTTTATCTTTTAATTGATCAATATGCCTAAATCATACAAAATGTATGTTTAGCAAGCTGGGACTCGACTTTTGTTCAGAGTACCCTTTATAGGTTCCCAATTTAATGTGTACCATGTCTTTTGTTATTGGCAGTTTAAATTCATGCATTTTGGACTATAAAAAGGCTAATATTTAAGGTCGGATATCTTTGACTGAATGAATGATATTGACTCAATTCTAGATAATTTGTTTCGAAACATATTACTATGTTCAAGTATGGAGGGGGGAAATTGTAAATTGTGGTTTGATAAATTTTGAATATGAGGAATGACATGGGAAAAGAGATAAAAGGCATTAGAGGAATTATTTTCTAAGAATGAAGTTACTACTAATTGACAAACCCGTTATGGGGGATAAATTATGCAGGGACAACTGGGGCATTAGCTACATAGTCAACTAGTATAATCTTTTAGCTGACAGGTCCATTATGTAGACAACTTATGCAAGGCCACCTAAGGGCACGTGCTGCATATTCGGGAAAAAGAACTCTCAGAAATTTGACTTTCTATTGCTAAAAACCGAAGAAATTTTTATAGGGATTCAAATTTTCCAAAGCATAGAGTCTGCTTTATGGAGAAAGGTACTTGAATATGGAGAGGATATTTCCAATTGGAATTGTCAAAGAATTGGAGGAATGTGACTTCTACGAAGGTATGACCCAGACGTAGAAAAGAAAAAAAAGGTATCTGTGGTTTTAAATAATATGACTAAAACCGGAGATAGAAACATTATACGACATAATACTTTCAGATCATGAAAAAGAGTATGGAACAAATATGTTAAGGATGACAGTTTTTTTTGCATATCCCTACATATCACCATTAAGACCAATAGGGAAAAAAGAGGCTTCTCCTAAGAATGAAGTTACCATTAATTTACAAACCCATTATGGAGGTTGAATTATGCAGGGCCAACTGGGGCATAATCTGCATAGTCTAATAGTATCACTTTTGGATGACAGGTCTGTTATGTAGACAAGTTATGCAAGGCCACCTAAGGGAACGTGCTACATAATCAGGCAAAAGAACTCTCAGGTATCAGACATTAGGTGACCAGAAGTCAAGAAAACGGTTATGGTGATCATGAATATTATTTTTATAATGTTGTGGATGGATCCTGAATTGATATTCTGGATGTCACTATGCATCTCATTAGGATGAGAATCAAGCCACACGTAGTTCTTGAAATACAGTTTAACATAATGCAGGACGAGAGCATGGAAGATCTTATTTTAGGGTCATAGAGCTTGGACCATAGTGAGGGAGACACATCGTGAATTTGTTATAAACCTGATGTGAATAAAGACCAGGGTGTTCCACATCACACCATGTGCTCCCAGGGGTACTTTTCATCCAAGGGACCGAAAGTGGAGTTTGGGGTTAGGCCCAAAGGCTCGGGGATGGACTCAAGGAATGCTCAAGCATTCCTACATATCCCATGAGGATGGGAATCAAGCTGCACATATTTCTTGAAACATGACATGGTTGGAGACCTTGTTAATGATGATTCCTCTTGAGTGAGGGTATTAGAGATTGTTGTAGTTCATTGTCATACAGGACAAAAGTGTAAATAGTTTTTAAGGTCATATGTATGGACCAGTGCTATGCAGTTTAATGTCTTGCAGCAAGGACAATGGGGAACTATATAGTTTAATGTCATATAGCTAGGATGATGGGATATACACAGTTTAACATCATGTAGGAATAAAGTGAACCGAAATGAATAAGAAGGTTAACGGGGGATTCATGGATCAACATCATATGGGATGAAGGTGAATTGATGTGAAGAAAGTGGTTTCGGGCTTGAACCTCCGGAGGTTGCCTATGTACCCGGCCTAGGAGGAAAGGATCAAAGTCCATGTAGTTCAATTGATAGGGATTTGGTGATCGAGGTGTACTTGAGGATAGCGACCTGAAAATGATGTTGGTACTTAAGCATGGTTAGCGGCCCATAGAATATGTCACGGTCGAAGATTAATCTAAGATCACATGAGTCATACTCGGTGTGAGAAATAAGAAGCAGCAACAGACCTAAAGATCATGTCGCGAAATATGCAACCACGAAGGATGGTGTGGGTCTTATGCATGATTAGCTACCCGGGACATGCATGGCAACAGAGTTTAAAAGACAATTGTGCATGCGGCAATCACAGTTTAATGTCATGTGTCACAGACATGGGGTGCTTGTAAATTTAACATCTTGCAGCTCAGACGATGAACAGTTTAACATCATGTTGGACGATAGAGGGGCACAGTTTAACGTCATGTTGGACGATAGAGGGAGCTATGCAATTTAATGTCCTATAGTAAGGAAAATTTGTGTATTTGTGTTACACAAAATACTTCTTCAAGAATCTTTCATTGGTTGAAGTTGTAATGAGTTCTCCATCCATTGTGATTAAAGAATAAGCTCTATTAAAGTAGACCCTAGGTATTGAGTAAGGTCCTTCCCACTTTGGCTCAAGCTTTGGAGGATTCTTTCCTGGTATCATTGGGGTTCTAAGGACCAATACCAATTCTCCTTTAATGAATGAATGAAGACGAACTTTTTTATTGAAATCTCATGATATTATATTTTTCTAGACTTTTAAATGGTGCAGTGGGCACAATATTTTTTCATCTAGTCGTTACAATTCATCCAATCTCTTTTGAGATTTTTCATCTGTAGATAACTGATCACAAATGGAGACTCTAAGTGATGGTAATTGGACTTCAATAGGAAAGAATTATTCCATTCCATATACCAATGAATGTGGAGTTGATCGTGTAGTAGTGCGGGTGGTAGTCCGATAAGCCCATAGAGCATGAAAAAGTTTATCAGGCCATGACTTATTATCTTTATACACCATATTTTGAAGTATGTTTGAAAGAGTATTATTGAAAGCCTCTAATTGACCATTGGCTGCTGCATGATACTAAGATGAATGGTTGGATCTGATATTGTATTCTTGATACAATTTTCTTACCTCAGATGAATAAAAGTTGGTGCCATTATCCGTCAATATGGTATGAGGAACACCAAATATGGTAATGATGTTGGATTTGACAAAGCTAAAAATGCTTTCAGCACTGACTTCCTTGAGAGGTATTGCCTCTGCCCATTTGGAAAAGAAGTCAATAGCAGTAAGAATATACTTAAATTGCTTAGCTGTAGCCGAAGGATAAGGTCTTACTACATCCATTTCCCATGTAGAAATTTTCCAGGAGTATTTAGCCGTATGAAGCAACTCCAGAGGTTGATGAATCAATTTGGAACATACTTGGAAAGAATGACACTTCTTAGTGAAATCAACACAATCTTGCATCATTGAAGGCCAGAAGTATCCAAGACTTTGAATTTGACCAGAAAGTCTATGTCCAGACTGGTGGGCACCACAAACTCCTGCATGTACTTCATTCATGACAGTCATTGTCTCTTCACCATCAATATATCTGAAGATAATTCCATCAAAACCACTCTTGTAGAGAATTTTTTGGTGATCTGGGCTATCATAAAGAGTAAAATTGACCACATGTCGCCGGACTTGTTCTTTCCCTGCTCTATCAGGTGGGAGTGTTCTATTTTGAAGGTATTCCCTAATAGGTGTCATCCATCCTATAGTATGACCATATAGTTCAGAAATGGGACTGATTTCATTGATTTCCTCTATTCTGACTTGAACAAAAGTTGAAACTACACGATGGTGGGCAATACAGATGATCGTTTCGTTCTGATTTGGATCTATCAGGGCTATGGCTACATTATCTAGTGCATCATCATGGGCATTTTGTGATCGCAGGACATAAGAAAATGTCAGTTTTGAGGGAAATTCTGCCATTAACTCTCTGATGTAATCACACAAAGGGATTAACTCTTCCTTTCTGATGGCATAATCCCCATTGATTTGTTTGATTAATAAATATTAATCACCTATTACTTTCAAGTGATTCACCTGTGCCTGAAGCGCCAATTCTAAGCCTGTGATGAGAGCTTGATATTCTGCTTCATTATTTGTACCACCTTCCAACAATAAGAAGGAATAGGGTAGCACTGCCTTTTCTGGGAAAATAAGCATGATTTTTAACCCAACTTTGTTGAATTTAGGATCTTCCATTTTCTTCCCTATTGTACTTCTGGAGGCACCATCAAAGTACATTTCCCATGTTTTAAGAATATCTTGAATAGATAAGACTTCCTCATCAGTAAGTTCAATATTTAAAGATGTATCCTCTACAGATGGGTGTTTAGCAAGGAAATCGGCCAGAGCTTGGCCCTTTATTGTCTTTTGAGACATATACTGGATATCAAACTGCTGAAAAACAACTGTCCACCTTTCCAAACGTCCTATAAGCATTGGAAGACTAAGGATAAATTTTAGCGGGTTATTATGAGATATCAATTGGACCTCATGATATTATAGGTAGTGTCTAAATTTCCAAACTGCAAATATTAATGCTAGTTATCTCTTTTAATACTTGAATATCGAGTTTCTACCTCAAGCATAGTCCGACTGAGATAGTAAAGGCTGGTTTCATTTCCAGCACCATTCTTTTGGGCAAGGAAGGCACCCAATGATCACTCTAAAGTTATCACATAGAGAATAAGTGGTCTTCCTTAAACAGGTGGAATTAATACTGGTGGACTCAAGAGATATTTCTTGAGGATATCAAATGCTTCTTGATATTCTTCAGTCCACTGGTATGTGACTCCCTTCTTCATTAATCTGGTGAAGGGTAAACACTTGCCTGCCAAATTGACAATGAAACGCCAAATATAGTCCAAGTGTCCTTGAAGTCCTCTTAATTACTTCAAATTTCTAGGAGGTGAAATTTCAAGGATTGATTTTGTATTCTCAGTATCAACTTCACAACACGATGGCGTACAACAAAGCCGAAAAATTTTCCTGAGATTACCCCGAAAGCACATTTCAAGGGGTTCATCTTCAAACTGTGTTGTACAAGTTTGTTGAATATGATTTATAGATCGGCCAAGTGATCAGAACTTTGTCTGGATTTAACCACCAAATCATCCACATAACATTCAAAAAATTTCCCTAAAAAGGTTTTAAAGATATAGTGCATGGCACGTTGATACGTTGCACATGCATTCTTCAGGCCAAAGGGAATTACCCAATAGAAAAACACAACTTGAGGAGCTATGAAGGCTGTAGAATCCTCATATTCAAGCACCATTCGTATTTGATTGTACCCAGAGTAACCATCCATGAAGGAAAGATCTTCGTAGCCAGTTGTTGCATCAATTAAGAGTTCTGTGATCGGAACTGGAAAATCATCTTTGGGACAATGCCGATTAAGATCTCTAAAGTCAATTCAAACTCTAATTTTTGTCATTCTTCTTTTTCACAGGGACAATATTATCCATCCATGTGGGATATTGAAATTCTATAATGAAGTTATCCTTGATAAGCTTATCAACTTCAGCTTCAATTTTGGAGGCATAAGTTGGGTGTGTTCTTCTTACTGTTTTCTTGAATCCTCGATGTTATTCTGGAAAACCCAAATGATGAGTGGAAACATCCAGATCAAGACCTGGAATTTCTGTATAATTCCAAGAAAATACATCTCGATTTTTCTTTAGAAATGAAGTACACATTTCTTGCTATTCAAGAGTCATGGCTGCACTAATTAAAGTGGGGTGTGGATTTTCTTTTGTACCCAGATTTATTTCTCTGAGTTCATCCATAGTGGTAGAGATACCCTCTTCAAATACTGTAGGAGCATCCTTGAGATCTTCCTCTTCTTCTTCAATATGTGCTACTTCTTCTATTTCTACTTGCATAATATATGATGAAGCAGAATTTCCATGGTCAGGGGAGAAGTTTAAATTTGAACATCTTGAGTAAGAGGCTTCCATTTCTGACCCTATTAATGATGAAGGGTCTCCCTGGGGTGATAGAGAGGAGATGATGGATTGAGAATCAACATCATTGTTTTCCTCTAGTATTACTATACCTTCTTCTGTACTGGTTGATGAAGTGTAGAATTGCTGGATTTCAGTGGATGAAACAAAGAAATATCCATTTAAGCATTTATCACTTCTTGGTGAATCAACAATTTCCCCCATTTTTTTGGCTTGGTAACCGTAATTTACATTATGGAAGTTTCCATAAGAGTGTTTGGATTTAGGTCTATCTTGTCAATTTGACTGATAAGAAACACATAATCTGTACTCACATGTATGAATGGGTTTAATGGAATCTTTTCTAAACCATTTGGAGCATTAATTTTGGTGACCTTCTTTGCCGTGGATTTTTCCTTTCCCTCCATGTGATAAAATTCTGCCTCAATGTATTGAGATTCACACATTTTGAATGGGGTCTTGTCACCATACAATGTCCCAATTTGACCATTGAAACAATATTTGAGACATTGATGGTATGACGAAGGTAAGGCCGCATGTTGATGTAGCCAAGGTCTTCCAAAAAAATGTTGAAGGCTGTGTTCTGACTAACAACCATGAAATATGAATTAGACACAAGGTCACTAAACTGAATTCTGAGTGTAATTTCGCCTAGAGGTTCTTGTTCATTCTTATCATATCCATGAAACATCAAAGTAGGAGATAAATCAGATTCGGTGAGGCCCAATCGACGAAGTGTGCGAATAGGAATGAGATTGACTCCTGAGCCATTATCAATGAAAGCTCGTCGGATGTCTATATCATTGAATTTTCCAGATAGATACAAAGTTCTGATATTTCCATGTACAACATCATCTTAATCTTCATCTATAAAAGATATCACTGCATGACATTCTACAGGATCATTCTCTATATGGTAGACCTCAGCCGCAACAATTTCAATTTCGAATTCTTAAGGACTTGAAAAAGCCTCAATAAGCACCTCCCAAAGATCTTTTGATAGATTCAAGGCATCCAAAATTGATAAATTGGGTGTTATTTGGGACAAATGTTTCAAGACATCATACTTTTGGTCCAAAGGTCCACATTTCCCATCATGAAAATGTGGTTTTGCAGGTGCCTTGGAAGTTGATGCTTTGGTAGTAGTTGCATCATGTATCGGGGTAGGAATTGAAAACACTCCTGGCTTCGGTAGATTAGACCAACTAGGCCTATCTATTTTCTGAGAGGAAGTAGGTTTAACCTCTAACCGGTCCTCCAAAATAACTGTGTCAGGACCGAATCTGCCATGCGTGGAAGAAATTTCTTGTTCCTGTTGAGCCCGCTGAAGAGATTTTCCACGATTTTCTACCACATATACAGTTCTAGTAGGAGTAAAATTGAAATAGTGTCTTCTAGAATATCCACATCTTCCCCTGTATCCTAGACCTTTTTCTCTTCCTCTAACTCCTCTATTAGATATAGGGAACTTAGGATCATCATGATCGAAACCATAATTGGCATAGGGATCCATTAAATGAATCATGTTAACAGAATCAAAGATAAATTCTTCATCTGATGAAGATTTTTCCTGATGAAACAGTTCAGGCTGTGCCATTTGGTGGGGCAGTGCCCGTGCTTTTGAAGCAGATGGCATAAAATCTGCCAGAGTTAAAGACAACTTAGGCCTTGATATGATCTCCTCTTCTTCTGACTGCTCTTCTTTCTTCAAATTATGCTGCTTATTTGAGGATTTTCCTTTTGATGAAGGGAGTTTTGCTGTGGTAGAAATAGAAAAAGACACAATTGGTTGATTCAATTATGTTCGTAAAATGGCATGAGTTTGGTTGATCATTTTCCTGACCATCAAATCATCATATTTCTGCGCATTTTTACTTTAGACTTCATTCCACTTTCCCTCTTCCTCTGAATCAGTAGAAGTAACACGTGCTACTTGGGATGAAGAACCTTTCAGTTTTACTTGTCCAGAGTCCACCACATTTTTCAGGAGGTCTTTGAAGACAAAACACTCTTGAATGGGATGACCCAACATCTGATGAAACAGGAAATAGTTGTAGAGGTCTTCATCTCCTTCCTTGTTCGGCCTTTTGGGCCTTAGAAACTGAACCAAATTGTTTTCCAGAGCAGAGATAAAATAACCAGGAACTTGTTCATTCTAAAAAGAATAAAAATTTTTCTTTAAATACTCAAACTATTTCTGCCTTTGATATTTTTGATCATCTTGATGAGGCATCCATTATTGTCGACGCTCAGGAGGTGAAGCCTTTCAATATGATGAAGGTTTTGAAGTGAAAGCAGGTACAGGTGCTTGTTTAAGTGTAACTGTAGGAGTCTATGCTTTCCCTATTCTCCTTCCCGGAACTGATGGAATTACACAAGTTTTAGCCTTAGTCTTTATAATAGAGCCTTATATCTATTGAGCGATTGAAGTTAGGTCTCCAAACCCTCCTGTGTATTTCACAGGGATCAACGGTGTGCATAATTCATCATGCATATTTTCCACACAGATTGGCAAAAACTCTTCATGAGGGAGTGCTAAACTTAAGGAATATGTTAATCCCTTCCAGCGAGCAATGAAATCCAAAACTCTTTCATTCTACCTTTGTTTAAAATTGGTAAGATCAAAAATCTTTGTCTTTGGTAATGTTGAGATAAATTGAAGAAGGAACCTTTGACGGAGATCTTCCCACCCAGTAATTGATCGAGATTGTAAACTTGTATACCAAACCAAAGCAGGTCCTTGTAATGACTGCACAAAACACCTGAGCTTAACTGCTTCTTGTTGTTGAGGAGTTCCCATCATAGGATCACAACGAGAAACAAAATATGTTAAGTTTTGTTCTGGATCTCCTGAACCATTAAAAATTGGGAATATGGTTTCGCAAAATTTGATGGGGGAGGAATTGAATCCACCCATTCATGGTAAGCTCTCTTTTCCAGTTTAATATGTGCAAGTAAACCTTTCATAGCTTCCAAATGAGATATTAATGACTCAATAGTAGTCATTAATTTTTGAGATACATCTGGTTGAGCTTGGACCTGAGCAGGTGCAATAACTAGATTTTGGATGGGTGTGGCGACCGGTACTGCCACTGATGGTAGTATTGCCGGTTACTATCATGTATGACCCATAAAATTGGACCTGTGAGGGTATAATTGTAAAGGGGTATATTCTTGATCCATCCCAGTAGCTACAAAAAATTCCATTGATTGATTAACTCTAGCATGCTTAGGAGGAAGACTACCTTGAAGTAGTTCTGCATTTAACCTCCTTAATTCCTTAATTTCTTATTCTTTTTGTGCAAAACTTTCCTCTAATGAGAGTGATTGGCCTTCTTCAGAGGTAGGGTGGGATGTAAACTGACTTTTAATCTTTTCCTTGGCATTTGCATTTCTAGAGTATGGAAGAGAATTACCCGAAAGAGTGTCTTGCCTCTGGGAAACCCTCTGTCTTCTGGTACACACACCTCTTTAATTTGTTTCCATGTGTATAGCCTCTTGAACAGGAACTTATTCATCTGATCCCTCTGAGTGAGACTCAGGTTCTGGGGGATTAGTGACAATGGAATTGATGACATTTATCGATGCATAATGCATTGCAGCCCTTCTGTCAGTGCTTCTGTGATACTGTCTTTTTTCATGCCCTTTATGAGACATTGCCTTTTGTTTGGTTGATCCCTTAGGAAATTCTTGATGAACCATAATTTGGAGAGAATTTTCTGATAATTCGGCTCTGCATTTCTCTTGTGGATTCTTCCCTAATCGAGAGAAAACTGACTTTCGCTGAGTAAGATATTGAGAATTTGAAAAAGTCCCTAGTCCGGTGGACTGGGAATGTTCCTATTTTTCCTACTCAAATCCTCAAATCATGTATGTTGATCTCGAGGGTTGGATTAAAAGAGTCTCTATCCTAGAAAGATGAGGTGGCTCTTGAGCTTCTACATCTGAAACTTTTTTAAAATATATCCTGATTTTGCGGATTTTATTCCAGAAATTAGATGGATGCATCATCCGACATCCACTCAAATCACCTGGCTCAGATGATCGTTGGATTATTTCTGACACTTCTGTCACCTGATGATGTGCATTCTCTAAACGAGATGCTTGTTCGATATTCTCATTTGCTTGATGCAAGAGTAATTAGACAACTTTTTCTTTATATGCCTGACTTTGGGAATAACTAGTTGAGGCATGTTCTTGATCAAGCCTTTGATTACACACAAAACCAGTTAGCTGTGGCCAGCCATGGGCAATAACATTGCATGAGACCACTTTTTGCAGGCTTTGTTGACTGGAGAGCACAGTGAAATGCAATGCTCCATGAACACCCCATCCCCTGATATGAATACCAGATGGGGAATTCTTAATTAACTGGAACAAACTTTTTAATGTGCCAAGGCATGAATGTTGAAGGTCTCTCTGCTACTTTTCAACCATTGGATGTCGGGAAACTTAGAGAGATGCCAAGTAAATTTGGCATTGCAACCCTTCTATTACCTTAACATGATTTTGATATTCATGAAAAGATAATATTTTCTATTTTAAGTGACAAAGAGTTTTCCACATGTTGAGACGAATATCATGAATACAATCTTCTATCAACGTTTCTGGAATATCATACTGAGAGTCAGCCAAAGGCCAAAACATGACTGGTATTTCACCTTTAGCCAATTGTTTTCTCATATTCAGCACTTCCTCTTTGTCATTTGATGAATATTATTCTACCTGATTAGACCAAAGCTGGTGCTTCTTTGTTGCTTCATCAGATTCAACAATATTGGTAGAGAATTCATTTGTCAAATTAGAAGATGAATGACCCAGGGGTGGTTTGGAGAATGACCTACACCTCAGGCTATCTTCTGTTTGAGAAAGTATTTAACCTGCTAGCATTAAGGCATCAGACATGACTAGATTTTCATTTTAAAGTGCCTCAAGATAAGAGGGCTTTCTCATTACGGCATTTTCCATTGAAGAATTTTCTAGGCAATTCGAATTACTACTGTGGAGAGGACTTTTGTAACTAAATTCATCATCATGGGGAGTACCACCGTGGTGGGTTACAGCAAAAGATGAAACCTTTTGCTCCTTGGTTATCTGGCCACACAGAGGGTTATCATGGCTCTCATCTGAAGATGATAATTCGAGATTGACTGAATTTTCATGAAGAAATATTTCATGAGGAAGTGTCTGGTGAAGATCTTCAGAATTATTGTTGTTACTTCCAAAATTTGGAAATGAGAGAGTAGACTCTTGAGTTGCAACAGATAATTATCTGCGGGCTTCAAGAACTCTAGCATTGAGCAAGGATTTATTACAGATTGGCTCTTCATTTTTTAACTGTGCTGGATGGGTATTTTTCTTGGACGCCTTCTTACTCACTTTGGAAACCACTTGTCGATGAAATTGGTTATTATGGGTAGGTATATGTGCCTACTCAGGAGAAATGTTCAGTTTAGGCTGATTATCTCCATTTAAATCAGGTGTATGTGTCTGACTTGATTGTCCGTATGATATGGGGGATTATGCCCCACGACCCTCCTAGACTAGAACAGAGGTGTATATCTACTCTGGGGTGACGTGTTGATGATTCACTCCACTAATAGGGATAGATTTATGTTTCTTTCTCATGTGATGTTTCTGAAGTTATTATAATATTCTCATAGGTATCCAGAATATGGGAAGGGATTTGCTTCTGCTCTTTCACCATTGTTATAATGTTCTTGGTGACTTTAGCTGCCGGAACGGGAATATATGTTCATTACGTGTTTGGAGTAGGTGTTTATTCCTGCTCCTATCCTCCTTTTCCTATCAGTGAATTCTGACAGTACTCATGTGTGGGGGAAGAAAGTTGTGTCTGCCTCCTGTTTTTCATTGGGGCTTTCCAATTGACATCTCTGGGTGCTACCAAACGAGACTGTTGGTTAGCTTGATTAATCGCAGGTGTATGTGCCAGCTGATTTTTCTCCACCGAATATGATTGATGAACTTCCTTCAATACTAGCAAATGAGACTTCTGGAAAAATTGATGAGTGTAAGCAGGTGTATGTGCCTGTTTACAAGTGGTCACCACATTTTATTGACAAGCTTCTTTGGATATAGTCAGACGAGCCTTCTGACTGGTTGATGATTTATAAACAGGTGTATGTGCCTGCCTATAGTACTCCACCTGAATTTCTTGGCAAGATTGGTGTGTTACTGCCAGAAAAGTCTGCTGGGCAGTGAAATCAGGACGGATGGGTGTATATGCCCGCTCATTGTTTGCCATAAAGTTAAATTGATGGACTTCTCTAGAGGGGGAAGAGGTAAGAACTTGCTCCCTATTATCCGAATTTCTCCTTTGAAGGTTCTCCTTGTGTGCTCGGGTCTGAGGAACCTATGCTGAACACCTAGAGGTGATACCCTCATCATGTTGAGGGTGCATTGTCGCATGATTATAACGGCGATTGTTGGTGGGATCCCCAGGAAGGGCTCCTGTCTTCTTGAATTAAGTCCTTGAGTGACCTCTTCATTCACCTCCCTGTAATATGGGAGGGACTAGTTATTTCATTCTAGGTATAACGATCCAAAACGGTTGGAGATAGTGGTTGGCACCACCTACTTCTTGACCACTAGTCGTCGTTGTCCGAACAACCAGGGTGAGTTGTTAACTTGGAGGGCTTGTCGAGCGGACTCCAGAGTTGGGATGGTACCGTTTTGACGGTATTCCCTCACTAATTCATTCGAGACCCAGCATTGAAGACGCTGAGTAGGTGATGTCATCCTCAGAGCAGACGAGAATCTAGCAGGAGTAGCAGCCGAGGCATTCACAAGTGTGAACCTTAAAGAATCCATTTTGTGTTGCAAATAGATCTTAGAAAAGAGTGCATGTTTGATATAGTAGACATAATCAAGATAATTATGGCCAGACTACATCTTTTGGATAAGTACATATGTTATTGATTTCTTTGTTGGCCCTCATATTCAGTTTAATAGAGGACTAAAAAATAAGTAAAACATCATTAAACTTGGTTAAGGATTCACGTCGGGTTCACCATTTTTTGTTTCTTCTGGAAATGGGGATGACCTTGTTTATTTAAGGTTCAAACTTTCTAATCAGTTTCTAATGGGTTTATTCGTAGAACCGGAAACACTCAATGATTCTATATCCATTTGGACCTACTTCCCAAAGGTAGGCGCTCATTAGTTGTGAACCGATGAGGTTTAAGAATTTACATTGGTCGAGAGGATGGGAGGTCAGGCTCGTCACACCTTTTTGGGGGGAATTATAGCCTACTCCGGGACTCTCTTATAGATTTAAGTTATGTTCAAGAATCCTTATTAATTCACCAAGCATGAAACTGAGTTTTCCTTTAGATTTGGCAATCAATAATTGATATGTATGGGATTTATAGAATCTTTTATATGTATTTGAGGTTCTTCATCGATAGAGAATCATTCATATGTATTATAGATTCTTAGTCAATGGTATCCTTCAATATATTATATAGAAATATCTTGGTCATTATGATGACCATACTGATTTTAAATCTACTCAGTGGGCACTTGAAGTTTATTTTCATTCAGAAAGACAGTGATTATTTTATAGTTGGGATCGTACCCATAGATGGGCTACCTACGTATCCTCGTTAAAAAGGAATCATAACTCATGTAGTTCGATAAGAAGGATATAGTTTAACATCATATGATATGGAAAATAATTAATGAATGATGGGATTGAAACTTAGAAAGGTTTCCTACGTACTCTAATTTTAAGGAAAAGATCAAATTCCAAGTAGTTTGGGTGAAGAAATATGGGGATTATGCATGGTTAATGGCCCAAAAAGAGATGGTGTGATTACTTTTACACTCTAAGATCACGTGAGTCATGCTCGGTGTGAGAAACAAGAGGTATTAGTAAACTTCACGATGGTTCCATGAAAGATGCAGTCATGAAAAATGATGTGGGGCTTACGTATGAGTGAATGCCCAAGTATATGAAGACTAGGACTTACTTCAGGAAAGAATCCCAGGAGTAGGGTCCATAAAGTTATTTGTACTTTATGGAGATTTGAAGTATTAACCTAAGGCTTACTTATAAGGAAGATTCCCCAAATTAAAAGGTACTTATGATTGGGGTTTACCCCCGAGGAGGATTCCCAATGTTAAAGGAAACTATTACCGGGGCTTACTCTTGAGAAGGAGGCCCAGGTTAATGGGACTTGTAACTTGGGGATTACTCCTGAGAAGGAGGCCCAAATTAAAGGAAATTATGACTGGGTATTACTCCTGAGAAAGAGGCCCAGGTTAAGGGGACTTGTAACTTGGGGCTTACTCCTAAGAAGGAGGCCCAAATTAAAGGAAATTATGACTGGGGATTACTCCTGATAAGGAGGCCCGAACTAGGGGAACTTGGGGTTTACTCCTGAAGAGGATTCCCTAAATCAAAATATCTTCTCATCTTAAAGGATGAGGTTATATAGAGGAAACCTCTAACCATGGTGACATAAATCTTATAAGTCATAAGGTTTTGGGAGAGGTTCTCACAGAATTCCTTTCAGATAAGGAAGCCAACAAAGGAACCATGCCATAAATGGATTTGAAAAGGGGTTCAAGGGATAATATCTTGAATAAAAGAGGTGAATGGGGGAGAGGCACACAAATGAAATTGGCACACAAGTGTAGGTCGTGCAAATTATTTGGTGTGCAAGTCTTGTCCACGTAAGTGTAATTGCGCGGCATGGGTTCACCTGGGCGACGAATAATCTGTAGGGTAATACTTGGGCGAGACTTAACTCAAGCCTTTATTGATATCCTAATATGTTTCCAAAAGGGTAGCGTGCAAGTTTCATCGAAAGGGTAAGGCAGCATGCAAGTTTTTACACTTTTAAGGAGGTCTGGACACTTAGGTGTGCAAGTGTTGATGAATTCTAAAAACTTAGGCCTTATCCTACTCTTTCAAATCTTCCATTCTAGGTAAAAAGTTACCTTAGAAGCTTTCAGAAGAGTTGAGTTGAGGACTTGGACAACTAGAGATTGAATCTGAGTTTTGAAAAATCCATTGTCGAAATGGGGGGCCCACAGGGGCTATTTATAGGCCACCGTGCACCTTGGGTGAAAAAAAAATAGATAGGGCACGCAAGTAACTTACGCACCTCAATCCAAATGAGCTCCTGGCCCATGCCTTTGTCAATTTTTTTATTTTCTTCAAAGGGTGACCCTCTTTGTGCTTAAAGTATTCCCTGTTTCCATTCATTGGACTCTGTGATGGAAAGGAAAGTCAACACATGTATATTAATAAGAATCATTTTGATAATATATTTTATACATTTTTGGATACACCAGTTAAGACCAAAGATAATGTAAAGGCATGATTAGATCTTGCCTAAATTTTTAAGCCACCATAACTTGAACTGTTTGAAAATGTCAGATCACAGAATTTAATGAATCCAAAAGCCACTTATACACTTTCCAAAGAAAATTGATTATTATTTTGTTAGTGAATTTCAAATTTGATAATTCCATATGGTTATGTTTCCAATTTGGGAATATGTATCAGAAATGGTTATATTACCGGATTTAAAAGTCATAACTATCATGTTATAATGGAAATACTTTTTATGATTGTATTAAGAGATTTGTTGAATTATATGATTTGGGATGCACTAACAGACATATCATATTTTTTCTGAGACATTTTTATAGCGAAAATAGACTACGATACACTAAGAATACTGTAAGAAGATGCTGTTTTAATTTTATGTAAACTGGAAAAAATATTCCCGTTGTATTTATTTAACATAATAGAACATTTAATATTACATTTTTTGTATGAAGAAAAATTTGGAGGTTCGGTATAGTTCTGATAGTTGTAACCATTTGAGAGATGCATGTAGAAATTGAAGAAAAAAGTACGTAACAAAGCATCGGTTGAAGGATCAATTGTAGAAGCTTATTTATAGGAGGAAATTTATTTTTTCTACTCTCATTATTTTCAATATGAATATCCCTTAAAAAACAACCACATGTACCATAATTTGGTAAATGTTGACAATGAAATGAGCAATCAATTATCAATTTTTAATCATCCAAAACTTGTCTTTGGTGGAGTTCATGAACGATGGATTTCTGATGATGAACATCACAAAGCTCATACATATGTTCTGCTCAACTATGAAAAAATGAAAATATTTATATTATGAGTTCTCTTGTTACTTATTCTATAATATTTGTTACATTACATTAATATTATTTTATTATTAGGTTATATGATAATCATATCAAGAAATAGATTCTACAAATTATAGTAGCTTCTCTTGAAGAACATCGGCAAAATAATTTTTCCTACTGGTTTCGAAAACTGGTAATATAAATTATTTATGATTTAAAATATAAAATCAATTTAATACTTTTTATATTGATAATTGTTTTACAAATTTTTAGGTATATCAACATGCTGATAAAATTGATAATTGATTGTGTGTATTGAGTAACCCACCATCTAAAATGGTTAAATATTATAATGCATATGTGGTAAATGGTTTTCTATTTAATACACATGTATATAGAGAATAAAAAAAAAATTAATAGTGGTGTCTTCTTGAGAGGATCTCATCATAGAGAAATTGAAGTTGACTTTTACGGCATGCTGGAAGAAATTATTGAACTGTGTTATCTGAGACAGAATTACATAACAATGTTTAAATGTCAGTGGTTGGATACTGAGAAAGGCTTGTGTGTTCATCTGATTCGTGGAATCATTTATATTAAATATAAAATCCTTCTTATAGTAAATGAACCATTTTTATTAGATCATCAGGCACATAAAATTTATTATGAAAATTATTGTTCTACTTTAAGAGAGTTTGGTGATTAGTGGAGCATAATGAAAATGAAATCTTGGGAAAATCAGTTTATTCAAAGTGAATGTGGTTCTACTGAAGTGAAAGGAATTGAAGTTTTTCAAGTGACTACTCTAAATCCATATTTTCAATGAAGAGAGACGAATATCGATGATGACACCCTATAGTTAAGGGTTGATGGTGATGATGATTTTATTGACATAACAAATTAATTTGAAATGACAAGAGATGATAAAAATGAAAATCCTATGGAAATTAATGATACTAAGGATGAATATAAAGATATTGACACTATAATATATGAAGATAAGGATGGATATGAAGATAAGGATGGATATGAAGATTGATATAGTTAAATTCTAGTTACAATCATATATAATATATATTTATATATAATTGTTATTTTCAACAATTTGATAAAAACAGTTATTTTGTTTTTCCAATGGACTCAGATCTATTTTTTGAGTTGGAGGGTGTTGATCTACCTGATGATGAGAAGGATGTTGGATCATCTAACCCTTAGACTTCTGGCGGTGTAGCGAGGACTCATAGGGGTTGTGGTCTTGTGATATTGATGATTCCAAACCCTATCCCCAAGCGACATCCACATCTTTTCTTCAATCCACTCATGCAGAGGTATGTTAACTTGTGTATTTTAGTTAGTTTTCACTGATTATCATTAATTTATTTATATACTAATTATTTTATTTTATTTCTTTTTTTTCACAACTTTTCACATATAGATATTGGACAGGGGAGTTCTATATTGCGAAATTATTTTTCTGGACCATGGGTTACATGGGATCATATTATCATAGATATTTAGCACCGCATGTTCGATCATTAGATGGTATGTAAATAAATAAAATTTATTTTGACATTTATTTAATTAATAACTTGATATTATTAATTGTTTGTATGGTTCCTGATATCACATCAATGAGAGCATGTGTGACTCTATATGGCATTCATGGGAGGGTTGTATGTGTCAGTGTTGCCGTCATTTTTTGCAAAATTTGAGGAGGACAACAATGAGTAAAGAATGAGTCATAGATTTTGATTATTCATGTTGTGCCCGCCAACCAGATTACATTTCATCTTAGGTTTGGGATGGATTATGTTCACACAGAATGGGTGGTTGTTTTCAGAGGACATCTTCAGTGGGTCAAAAAAACTGAGGGAGACAGAAGGTTTCACATCGATTTGGTAGTATTACATTTAGTATTCGTAGGGAACATATGGTAAGTACCTTTTTTAATTAATTTATATAACTTTCAATATAAATTTTTTATTTTATATTCATATAGGTAGTCAAGCAGCCTGATATTATGAAGTTCAATGTTTATAGGAGGATGTACATCGATCCTATCACTGGAGAGATTAGAGGTGATCACTAGTGTCATATTATGGTCAGTATAATTTCTTTTTGAGTTTTAAAATTAATTAAGAATAATATTTTAATTATTTTAATTTTAAATTGCAATTGAAGGAGTCATATGAGGTCACGACATCTCAAAAATAGACTGAGATTCAGGCTGAGGCCGATGATTAGACCAATGCAGTAAGATTTGATGAGGCAGCATGGATGCAGGCAACTCAGTATGCCTTCGAGAAAGGTTGAGTTGTTGGTATCGTCTCTCGATTGACGCCTGAGAGTTATTATGGTACCGCTGCGATATCGGCGTGTAGCTCGAGAGGATCTCATTGAGAGTTATCATCATCTGTTGCACAGTATAAGGAGTAGTTTTGAGCTCAGGGTGAGCTTATAGAGAGTATGTATAGGGAGTAAGAAGAGCGCCATCGACAGTAGCAACAACAGCAGGAGGAGATGTGTCAATGGTAGCAGCAGCAGCATGAGCAGATGATAGAGTACATGCGACGTCTGACTCATAGTTTAGGGATGAAGTTCCCTCCACCACCTCCTTCATCTTCTCCACCTCCTCCAGACAACCCTTCCCCTCAGTGATGTGTTTTCTTTTTATGATAAAACATTTGAATGTAATTTTTTTTGTAATATTAAATATTTACATTTCTATATACTATATTTTTTATATTATTGTGAATATTTCATTCTTTATGATTTTATTATTTATTTAATCTTTTATTATTTTATTACTATATTATTTATTTAATTTTTATTATTATTATTATCTTATTATTTTATTAAAATTATTATTTTTTATTATTATATTGTTATTATTATTATTATTTTTATATTTTTTTGAATATTGAGGTTTTTATTATTTTATAATTTTTTATAATTTTATAATTTTATTAATATTAATTTTATTATTATTATTATTATTATATTATTATTATTATATTATTATTATTATTGTTATTATTATTCTAATATTATTTTATTATTATTATTATTATATTCAATTTTATTAATATTAATTTTTATTTTATTTTTTTTAAGTTATTTGCGATGGGCCCGTCGCAATAGGGTTATTAAAAAATGCAGAGAAACTGTTTGTGATGCTATTTTCTACAAAGGGGTATTTGTGACGGGACCCCGTTGCAAATACCTCAATTTTCAGTAGTGTAGATTAGGCATCTCAAAAGGTTTTGCAGGAATCCTTCTTAGACAGATGGTAGTTAGGGACCGGGGAAGACTTAAGGATATAAGGTCAGACCTGGAGTGGTGCCAGGAGCTGGTGGATGGGAATTAGCTACACACAGAGGACGTAGAAGATTCAATGGAACTCAGCCTTGGGGTTAGTGATCGATAGATGGTGCAACTCTACAGGGAGGCTAGGCACCAGGTAGTCGGGATTCAAGCCAAGTGAATGCAGTGGAGCTACCAGGTGCAGATAAGGTCGGGGATTCGACTACAGATAGAGGTATGTTGGGAGCATGATCGGGGTACTTTTTATTTTAGCATGGTCTTTTTGTATGGCATGTTGGGTTATAGTGCATGAGGTACACAGGTTTGTTTTTGGACTAACTAGGTGCTCTTTGGTAGGTTGTCATTGGTAATGATGTGTGATATATATATATATATGATGTGTATTGACACCAAGACTTATTATGGGAATTGATATAGTGAAAGTTCTAGTGAGGTGCATTGGCATCTCTAAATCAAAGAGATGCAGGTTTAATTTTAGGTGTGTGGCATTAGGACTGGTTATAGGAATCTAATGAGATGTGGAATTTATGGGTGATCAATGAGGCATGGGTACTATGAGCATCTGTTGAGATGCTGGAACTCGTATGTGCCATGTGCGACATGGGCGTGAGGTGGGAATCTGCTGAGATGCGATACTTAGTGGGTATCAGGTATGATATGGGAACAGTTTGACCACCTTATGAGGTCCATAAGTGACAACGCATCATGGGAGGACTTTTGAGTCTGGGGATGGTCGATGGACCATTGGTTTATTTGATTTTTGGGTTGGGATGCGACTGGGGTAGGTAACTCCTAAGTTGGGGAGCGCCTTGAGGAGAGTTGACCAGTGACTTCTTGAAAGGGGCAGACTGGGTGGTTTTTAAAGTGATGGATATGTTCAGTACCATCTCCAGGTAAGTCCTACTATCTTAGGGGTGAGTTATGTTAAATTGGGTAGATTTTAACCTCCTGAGTTTTTGGAGCGGGTCGAAATCCTCAACCCATTTGAAATTTTTTCATGTTTAGTGAGTGGGCCATATTTTCTTTTAATCTTCAGGACTTAATTCTGAAAGTTTCCTTGAACCAAGGACTTTTTTTAGATGGTTTTAGAGTCTCGAAAAGTTCCTTAGGGTTTTTAGTGGGTTTCAGGTGCATCAGATACCGAAAACACAACTTTTATGGATATGCTAACAGAGGCACATGATTTGGACAAACCGTGGGGCCTCCCAAGGATAACTATGTGTCCCTCCTTCTTCACTGGGTGTGGTTTATCAAACTCTGTGGAAGGGGGTGCACGGACGTGTGAGACCTCTACAATTTTTGAAAAAGGGAATTCACACAGGTTTCATATAGTTTGGAAAACCCTTTTATTTATTGCTTTATATAACCTGTCATGATTTATTGGATGCATCTAAAAATGGCGTTTTATTATACATATGGTATGTTTGAGGCTTGTCTATTATCTCTACTTCTTCTATCTGATTATTCTTTTTTCATTGCACATTATTGCTTCCACTATGTTATAGTATTCCTTCTGCTATTTTATATACATAGACCGGTAATATTATCACCATATGAGGGTATAGTCTCCCTATTATCACATCTTTACACCCTCGTTGTTGTTTAATGCCCTTTGTCATATGGGGAGTCACACCTAACGCCCAATGGCACATCGTCCTGGAGCACAGTTTAAGTGGCTCCTAGGTCAGGGATCTACACACAATTTGACTTCTTGTCGTGAATTATTTGTATATAAATATATTCCAAGGATACTTCTAGTAATTGGAGTGATAAATTTACAATGGTGGTCAAAATGAATGCAAGGGGGAAAAAAGAACACACTGAAAATAAAAACCCATTTTTTAAATTTGAACCGATGTTGAAATGAAAGTGGAAGGAATCCTCAATGGGGTCAGTAGGGGTAAGAGACTACTATGAGTGAGAATATATAGAACTGGGGCACTATGAATGAAACATCAGGTAAATTAATCTACTTATTAATGATCTAAAACATTCTTATTAAATTAATAAACATGATTATAAAAAATAATTTTCATTCTATTTAAAGGTGTACTGTAAAATCCCATTACACACTTTCAGTTATTTCTCTTCTCTCTTTTGTTTCCCTTTATATTTGGGTGTGTGTTGGGACTCCTATGGATATAGAACATTCTATGGGGAAAATAACCTAAATTTTAGGGACGTATGTTTTTTTTAATTAATTTAGTCTAATTATAAATGTGTTAAAGGATTTATAGGGTCCTCCCCGAGTTTAGAGAATACCGATGGTGGTTTGGGATTTTGAAAAAAATATAGATTTTTTGCAGTCTTTTGGATGATTATACGCCATGTAAAATGATTACATGTTTTGAAACTTTTACACACCATTTCAATTGTTCACATCATGTATTGGGAATCAGGAAGATTTCATGAACCAATATAGATCATGAGAATTTCACACATCGTGAAAATATTACATGTCGTGTAATGGTAAAAATATGGATTTTAACTCGATGTGATGAGTTTTTTGGTATTTTTGGTTTTCATGGATTACATGAAGGGAAAGGGTTTTACACGCTATTTAATTATCATGGTTTTTGTTTTTAGGGTGTTTCATAACTGATTTTTATTTCATTCGGCTGCAAGATTCTTCCCTATAGACCTAGGAGCTCTCCGAGGAGGTTTTCGGGACCTCTCCTCCTTATGAATTGCCTCATTTATCAATTGATCTTTGCTATGGTTGTGATGCATTTATTTGGGTGAGTAATCTTTCTACTTTTTCATTTTCAGTGATCATGGTAACTCCATTGTCTTGCGTTGTTGAATTTTTTGATCTATGATGATAATATTCTTGATCCTTTCTCGATCTGTTGCATGATCTCCATATAGAGGAAGATTGTTATGTTGGTTGTGGTGTGGTGTGTGAGTTTATTTGAGGTATGTTGTGATCTATTATTTTTGCTGACCATTTTTCTGGATAGATCAATTCTGATATGTGAGGATTGATTCTAGGACCTTCGTTGTTGTCTTTGTGTTCTTCCTTGTTGGTGAATCCTATTGTGGGCATGTGTGACCTGAGTTTGAGGTAGGTGGTTCCATTTATAGCCTATTTTAGATGAAATTTATTTCTCTAAGTTTTTATAAATTATTTTATAAATGAAATGGAATTATTGATTGATTTTTTTGTGGAAATGGGTTTTTGAGAAAATATGGTTTTCCCCTTATTTTGGTAAAAGAAAAAGTATTTTCAAATCATTTTGAAATGGATTTTTGAAATGGTTTTCAAATCATTGTTTTAATGAAATGGTTTGGAAAATATAGCACATGGTAAGACTTGGGTACTTAGGAAGAAGGTATAGTAATAGGCCTCGTACGTTGATACTATTGAGGGTTTCACTCATGGGGTGTTCCTCTGCTCCCTAGGTCTCTTATTCTAAGGACTTTGTAGACACTATTGGGAGGTTCACTTTCTAGGGTGTAACTCTACTCTCTAGAATTTATGCATATATCTAGATACTTTATGTTAATGATTATCTATGTCTTAGGTGCAAGTGTCATAGCTAGTCTGGTGTGTAGTGATCTTTGGCGTGATATTACCCATGCCTTGGATTGTATTGTTTTTACTTATACTATCATGGATTTGATATGATATTTGATACATGATTTTATTTTATTTGACTTCTTGATGTATATTAAATGATTTGAAATTATTTTACCTGGATTATTTTGGAAATGTGGGAAAATGGGAAATAAAATGATTTACCATGTTTTTGTTATAAACACTATGTAACTGTTAGTCATGCCTGGTTTTCTTTAAAGTTGATATTATTATATAGAGACTTGATATGGAACACCTAGGTGGGATAATATTTATATTGTTTAAATCACACCCTATAGACCCATTTGATGGTGCATAGACCTTTGTATGTATTTTGATGTAGGTAAAGTCAAGGCACCATAGTGAGGTGGTGAGGTTTCTATCAGTGAGTTTGGGTAGCTAGTGGTGAGATAGTGGGAGTTTCCCATGTTATCACATAGAGTAGTCAATTTTCTATTTTATTTTTCCTTTTATGATTGAATTGTACTTTGGGATGTTCTGACTGCTTTTGAGTTTTATTGTTTATGTTGTCTTCTTTCAGTTGTGACATATGTCTATTTCTTCTATTATTTCACTCTATTATATATGTGTGTGCCATGTTGTTGCTTTAGGTTGGTTGAAATAATTCCCTCTCGTTGTTTTTTAATGTCTGGGTGCTAGTCACCAGTCCATGGGGATTGGGAACGCCCTTCGAATATGTGGAAATTCAGGTTGGGTACTAGTTTGAGAGGGTATTTGGGTCAAGTTCTCCATTGTTTGGTATCATAGGTGGTTTATCCTCAATATTTATTATCTTGGGACATTTTTTAGATTGGAGGTATGGTTTTTAGGACTTGAGAGGTAGGTTATGGTGAGTTTATGGTCATCTCTTACCGTAATGAGACTCAAGTTACCATGGGATATTAGGATTTGTATCTCCTATTTTGAGTTACTGATCTTAATCTCAATTTTTTTCTTATAATTTTAAACTAAGATTGTTTTATTATCTGATAATTTCTTCTATTTTAATGTGAAATGGTATGCCTCCAAGACTTCTTCCATGAGGGTGTAACAGATGTGACTCAAGGGAATCTGCCTATAGATCAGAACCTTATTGAGGCTATCATACAGGTAGTTTGTGTTGTCATACAAAATGTACTGCAAGTCTAAAATGTAGATTTTAAGGTACAACCAGGATTTGGTGGAGAAAGAGATCAATTGCATGAGTTCTTACACAAGAATCCACCGTCCTTTAAGGGTACGAATTAACCTTAAGAGGAGTAGTATTGGATAGATAGGATCGATCATATATTTGACTTCCTAGAGTGTGTGGCGTTTATACTTGAGGGTCCCAACAAGTGGTGGTGGGATCCCATGGTAAAAGAATATAGACATGTGAGCTTATACTGGAAGGGTTTCAAGACCCTCTTCTTCCAAAAGTTTTTTCCATAGTCGTTAATGATGGAAAAGTATCTGGAGTTCCTCTATTTGTAGTAGGGAGAGCATTTGATGTTATCATACACCAATCGGTTTGCAGAGATGGTATGTATTTCTATAAAGGTAGTAAAGACTGACTAGTTGAAATATTAGAAGTACCTATAGGGTTTGAAAAAATATATTATATCATAGGTATTTATGATGAAGATTTTGACTTATGCAGAGACATAAGGTAGTGAAATGATAGTGGAGATGGATATGGAAGGCAAGGTTGGTTATTTTTCCCCTTCTCTTCCACCTAGTGGCAATTTTAGTGGTGATTAGGGAAAGAAGAGGAAGTGTAATGATCATCATAGAAGTGGTGGGGGTGGTTCTCAACACCGATCCTCCTATGCACTTTCAGTTGCATCCAGTAGTGTGCCTATGACTTATTATTAGTATGGCAAGGTTGGAAAAAAAATCAGCATTATTTTTCTACACCTACGAATATGTGTAACAATTATGGACGTTATGGTAATCTGCAGTGTTTATGTCAGGTTATGTTGACACCTCATTATGGTCAGGGATTGTTGTCTCCAAAGGCTACTGTGTCATAGTAATATTCTTTGTAGACTAAAGGGCTCCAGCCACAGGCCTCAGGAGTAAAGCACCTTCACATAGTATATTAGTTTCTAGTGGAGGTAGACAAGGGTCCAACGACAGTGAGAGGTACTATATTTATTGTATATTCAGTAGTGATTGCTATATTTTTACCAGTTCTTCCCACTCATTTATATTTGGTCATTTTGTGAATATGTTAAAGTTTCAATAGAGATCATGTTCTTTGATATGGAGTTAGAGACACCTCTTGGGAAGAGTAAAGGGCAGGGGTTTTGGTTTTCTTCTTTTTCACTATCGATAGCTGGTGTGGAGTTATTATGGTATTTCCTCATTCTCAATTTGGGTCTATTTGACATCATCATCGGGATGGATTGGCTTGTCGCTCATTATGTAAAGTTTGATTATTATCATCAAAATGTCTCATTTCTTATGATTTATGGGAGCCTTTGGGCATTTTATGGAGGGTGGGATCCAAGGTCTGGTCATGCAAGACCTTCCCTCCCAAAGATCATTAGTTTTTTGTCTACTATAGCATCTGATCCCAATGGTGTTTCCTTTGTTGTTGACCTTCCCACTATTGTTTAATATTTTCTTAATGTTTTCCAAGATGATTTCTCTGATCTTTCTCCAAAGAGGGAGGTAGAGTTTATGATTGACTTGATTCTAGGTACATATCTAGATTCAGTTCCCTATTATCATATGGAACCAATAAAACTGAAATATCTCAAGATTTAGTTGTATGACCTGATGGTGAAAGGTTTTTTTCACCCTAGTATTTTACCCTAGGTATCCTCAATTCTCTTTTCCAAGAAGGAATATGGTTCAGTCCTATTGTGTGTGGACTATTAGAAGTTTAACCGAGTAATGATTAAGAATAAGTATCTTTTTCCTCATGTGTATGGTTTTTTTATCAGTTAAAGGGGGGAAAGTGGTTTTCAAATATCGATCTTCGGTCGGTTTATCATTATCTCAAAGTTCAGGAGTTTGATATACCAAATACAGATTTCTAGAGTATGTATGGCCATTATGAATATCTCGTGATGTTTTTTGGTATGACTAATTCTTCTATAGTTTTTATGGTTTTGATGAATCAGATATTCCATGAGTATCTCAATGCTTTTTTGGTAGTATTTGTGGATGATGTTTTGGTTTATTCAAGATTTGAGCGTAAACATGAGAACCATTTGAGTTTAGTTCTAGAGATCCTGAGGAGTCACTATTTATATGTAAAGCTTTAAAAATTAAATTTTCAGATATAAGAAGTGAATTTTCTAGGGATATTCTCTTAGTTTCACCTGGATGCTCAAGGGGATATTTTAGGTATAGTTTTGGCCAATTTTTAGTTATCATTATCTCTCTTTGAGTCAGCTTTGTAGATTCATTAATAGGATGAAAAGTTTAGAGGAATTTAAGAAACCCTATATGGTGGGGAGTTTGTTTTTGGTTGGTATCTCTCTTTATATAGTATTCTCCATTTTGGGGATCAGTTTTACATCCTAGAATCTATGAGGAGCTCAATTTTTTTATTATCATGGTTCTTTGTGTGTCATTCATTCGAGCACTATGAAGATGCATTATGACATTATATAGTAATTATGGTGTATAGGTATAAAGTGATACATTGTAGATTGTGTGTCTTGTCGTTACACCTACTAACAGTTAAAGGCAGAGCATCTAAAATCCTTTGGTTTGCTCTCGCCTCTTCCAATGCCGGTTTGGAAATGGTACAAGGTGTCCATGTAATTTTTTATTGGATTTCCATAGAATCTCTAAGGGAGGAATTATATCTTGGTGGTGATTGATTAGTTGAAAAATTCAGGTCACTTTATTTTGATTAGGGACACCAAAAAATTTGAAGATCTATCTAATTTATATATACAGGATATCGTGATGTTACACGGAGTTCCTTCTACAATTATTTCAGATAGGGATCCTAAGTTTACTTTGAGGTTATAGAGTATTTTCAAATTGGTTATGGGGACTTATGTTAGGTTGAGTACATATTACCATCCATAGAAAAATGGTCAGATGAATCGTGCTATTCAGATATTAGAGGATATACTCCATGTTTTCATCTTATATTTCAATGGATTATGGGATATCCATATGGGAATGGTTGAGTTTTCTTATAACAAAAGTCATCAGTCATCGATGATACATATAATTCTTTGTATGGTCTCCCGTGCAGATCACCACTTTGTTGGGTATAGGTGGGAGAAACATCTTTGTTGGGACCAAGTCTCATTCAGGAGATGTAATTGAGGATTTTGTATATATTTCAACATTTGGATATAGCTAAAGTTTGAAAAAAATCATATGAAGATCACCGATATCATCCTTTATAGTTTTTTGTTTATGACCGGGTTTTCTTGAAAGTTTTTCATTGGTTGGGTTTTCGTTGTCTTTGAAAGAAAGGAAAGTTGTCACTAAGATGTGTTTGACTATTTGAGGTCATGGAGAAACTTGAGTGGGTTATTTATTAGTTGTATTTTCCAATTCATTTGATGGGAATTCATGATGTTTTCCAAATATCATAGCTCAGGAAATACCATATTGATCCCTCTCACATTTTGAGTTAGGAAGATGTTTAGTTAGATCCATATGTTTCTGTTGTGGAATAGTCAGTGAATATCATTGACACTCAAGTGAAATTCTTGCATGGGAAGTTGGTTTTGTTGGTCGGGGTGTTATGGTGACACGGTTCAGGTTCTCATAAGACTTGGGAGCATGATTAATTGATGAGGGAGTAGTGACCTCACTTATTTGTTGGACATCATTCTTCCACATGACTTCCCAGGGATGGAAAGTCTTATGGTGGAGAGTTTGTAACATCTTATTTCCCACTTTTAGTTATTTCTCTTCTCTCTTTTATTTCACTCTTTATTTGGGTGCATTTTAGGTCTCCTGAGGATGGATAGAATTTACTGGGGGAAATGACTTAAATTTTAGGGATGTATGTTTGTTTTAATTAATGGAGTCTAGGTATAAATGTGTTAAAGGATTTGTAGTGTTCACCCTGAGTTTAGAGAATAGTAGTGGTGGTTTGGGATTTTGAGAAAAATATGGAATTTTTACAGTCTACTAAGCGATTGTATGCCATGTAAAATGATTACACATCATGAAAGTCTTAAACACGATGTAAAATTTTAATGTCATGTATTGGGAACTGGAAAGATTTCATGAACCGGTATAGGGAATGATAATTTTACACGCCATGAAAATATTACACATTTTGTAATGGTAAAAAATCAGATTTTAACCTGAGGTGATGGGTTTTTCAACGTTTTTGGGTTTCATGGATTACACTATGTGAAAGGGTATTACACACTGTGTAATTATCTCAATTTTTATTTTTAGGGAACTACATGGATAATTTTTATTTCATTCATCCATAGGCTTCTTCCCTATCAACCTAGGATCTCTCCCAGGTAATTTTGGAGACCTCTGCTCCTTTTGGATCTCCTCATTTAGTGATTGATCTTTTTTGTAGTTGTGGTGAATTTCTATAGGTGAGTAATCCTTCTAATTCTTCATTGTCCTTGATCATGGTATCATTGTTATGTTGCGTTGTTGGATCTGTTGATCTATGATGATAATATTCTTGATCCTTTATAGATTTGTTGTGCAATATCCCTCTGAAGGCTAGCTATTGTGTTGGTTGTGGTATGGAATGTGAGTTTCTTTGAGGTATGTTGTGACTTGTTCTCTCCACCAACTATTTTTATTGATGAATTAATTTTTGAGATGTGAGGATTAATTCTAGGACCTCCATTGTTGTCTTTATGTTATTCATTTTTGGTAGATCCCATTGTGGGTGTGGGCGAATCGAGTTTGAGGTAGGTGGTTCCATCTCTTGCCTATGTTGCATGAACTTTGTTGCTCAAAGTTTTTATAAATTTTTTTATAAATAAAATTTCATGATTAATTGATTGATTTGTGAGTGTGGGAATGGGTTTTTGAGAAAAGATAGTTTTCCACTTGTTTTGGTAAATGAAAAGGTATTTTCAAAGCATTGTGAAATGGATTTATAAAATGTTTTTCAAAACATGGTTTTGATGAAATGGTTTGGAAAGTAGTTCACATGGGAAGCCTTGGTTGCATAGGTTGAAGGTATAGTAATAGGCCTTGTCCATTGATACTATCAGGGGGTTCACTCATGGGGTATTCCTCTACTCCTTAGGCCTATTGTTCTAGGGACTTGGTAGACACTGTTGGGAGGTTTACTTTCTGGAGTGTTCTTATGCTCTCTATATTCGATTCATATATATAAATAATTTATATGTGTGATTTTCTATGTCTTAGGTATGAGTTTCCTAGCTAGCTTGACTTGTAATGATTCTTGGTGTGATGTTACCTATACATTGGCTTGTACTCTTTTTTCTTGTACTACCATGGATTTGATATGATATACGATACATTCTTTTCTTTTATTTGACTGCTTGATGTATATGAAATGCTTTGAAATTATTTTACCTAGTTTATTTTTGAAATGTGTAAAAGGGAGAAATTAAATGATTTACCATGTTTTTGTTATAAAAATGATGTAACTATTAATCATGCCTTGTTTTCTTTAAATTTGAACATTGTTTAGATTGTTGAATAGAGACTTGATATGGAACACTTGGGTGGGATCCTATTAATCCTGTTTAGCTCACACCCTTCGCACCCCTTCGATGGTGCGTAGAACTTTTTATTTCTTTTGATGTAGGGAAAGGAAAGGCACCACAGTGAGGTGGTGAGGTTTCTGTAGTTGATTTTGGGTATCTGGTGGTGAGATTGTGGGAGTTTTCCCACACTATCACATGGATTGGTCAATTTTCTATTTTAGTTTTCCTTTGAAATTAGACTTGTATTTTGGGATGTTCTGACTGCTTTTGAGTTGTATCATTTTTATTGTCTTCCTTTAGTTATGGAATATGTCTATCTCTTCTGTTGTTTCACTTTATATATATATATATGCCATGTTGTTACTTTAGATCAGTAAAAACTGTTCCCTCTAGTTGTTTTTTGATGCCCAAGTGCTAGTCGCCAGCCCATGGAGATCGGGAACGTCCTTTGGGTATGTGGTAATTTGGGTCAAGTACCAGTTTGAGAGGGTATCTGGGTAGGGTTCTCGACATGCACTCTATATAAATTCTAAAAATACAAATTTAAAACTATTTTTTATATATTTTTATGGGGTAATCAATAAATATTTTAACTACCATAAATTAAATTAATATGATAAATTTAATGGTTGGAAATATTTACAAACATGATTAATATTATATATTTTCTTATAGGATATTTTAAAACTTTTTTCTAAATATATCAATAGTTATATAGTAACATATTAAAGAAACTAAAATTAATTAACTATTTGGATTAATCTCCCTCTAATCAATATTTTTTTAATTTTGAAATAACTACCCAATTTTAAGGGTTAATTAGAGTCATATAGAGCAGTGGATTGGGGATGGAGTGTATAAGGTATTGTAAAGCTAGGAGGCAACATATACGAACCTGTGGAAAGGGGATTATTTTGATGTTTAAAGGGAAGTAAATACATACATTCAAATTTGATTTATTTTGTATAAAAAAGTAGAAAATATAAAATGAAAAAATATATTGGAAGTGGGGGAAATAAGTGGCTTAAATCTGGACAAGGCAACCGCACAAGAGAGGCCAGTGCAAGAGGATTCAATAGAGGAGCAAAGCCTAAGCATGGATCGACATTGGAAAAGAAGCAGATGACCAGACGCGCAATAAGACTAGTAGAAACCATGGTAATGGGATGGTGTGTGATGGATCATCAACCGACATCCATACATGTCACAAAGTTGACATAGGATCGCAAAATCAGAAGCTAAATTGAGGAAAAATAAACATGAGGGTGAGGGAGAGAGTGAAGAAACAATGGCTCAAGGTGAGGGGGATTGGGTGGGAAATCACATGGGTAGATCAAGGGAAAATAAGATCATTCGTGTGTAGAATTCAAACCCCATGGAAAAATTAAAAAAGGACAAAGAAGAACTAAAAATGTTGAAATAATGCAAGAGCTTGAATAGCAGATCACAAGTCACAGACCTTGGGCTTTGAAAGAGGTGATTCGTTTGAGATGTTCGATGGGGAGAGACAGTAAATCTTTAGTTTCATGAGAGCTTGAATGGTGAGAAAGATGGGGAACCCTATTAGATTTCTTTTTAAAAGATCGTAAAGGTTTTAACAGTGCTTTCTAAAAAGCATGGATAAATAAGGTTTTATCAGTGCTAAAATAAAAAACACCGACAAAACCTATTTTTATCATCTCTTTTTTAGTGCTGATAGAGATAAGTTTTATCAGCGATAAAATTGTAGCGCTAATAAAGATGGTATTTATCAACACTTTTTTAGCGCTGATAAAGTCCTATATAATTCATTTTTAATAATATAATTAAAATTATAAATTAATATAATAATAATTAAATATAAATGTATATAATTATAAATATATTTAAAGAATTGTAAGTATGTATTTATAAATAAATATAAATATTAATATATATAATTATAAATAAATAATTGTTTACATAATTCTAAATATATTAAAAGAATTGTAAATATGTATTTATAAATATAATTATAGAATTATATTTATAATTATAATTATAAATAAATTTATTTTTAAATAAATTTATAAATATTTGTATATAATTTTAAATATATTTATATAATTATAAATATATTTATATAATTATATATTTATTTATTTATTTATATATAAATATAATAAATATATTTATTATTTAAATATATTTATTATAATTTTATAATTATTTAAATATATAATTATTTATTTTTAATTATATAAATATTTTTTTTAAAATGAGTGAAATTTAATAATTAAAAAAGAGTAAACTTTTAGAATATTTAAAAAATGGATAGATTTTATTAATTATACAAATTAGTAAAAAAAATTAAATATGGATATATATTATCACTAAAAACCTATATTTATCAATACTCTTCAGAAATCTTCGATAAAAACTATATAAAATACATTAAAAAATATTAAATGAATATATATTAGAAATGAATATATAATTAAAAAGGAAAAAATTAATTAACATTATTATTGAATATATAATATTAAATGTATTAATGTTATAAATGAGTGGAATTTGATAATTAAAAATGAATAGACTTCAAAAATGTTTAAAAAAATGAATGAGTTTTATTAATTATATAAATTATTAAAATAATTAAAAATTAATATATATTATAAAATTAAATGAATACATATTAAATATGTACATTATAACCATATTAAAAACCTTCAATGTTAATGAATAAATATGTATAAATAAATATTATGAAGAAATTACAAAAATATTAAAAGAATAAATATTAAAAGTGATTAAATTATAAAGAAAAGTAAAAAATAAGTAACATTATTAGTGAATAAATAATAATAAATGATAATAAATGAATGAATGTTAAAAAATGAAATTTAATAATTAAAAAAACAATAGATTGTAAAAATATTACAAAAATGAACAAGCGTTATTAATTATATAGATTATTAAAAAAAATAAAAATGAATATTTGTTAAAATAAATATGTGTTAAAATGAAAATTAACACACACACACACATACACACACATATATATTACAACCATATTAAAAACCTTAAATTTTAATGAATAAAAATGTATAAATAAATATTAAAAATGGATAAAATTACAAAAAAAATATAAATAATGAATAAATTGAAAATGAATAAATTTCAAAAATATTTCAAAATAATCAAGATTATTAATGAATAAATAATATTAAAAATGAATAAATTCAAAAAAAAAATAAAAAGTAATAAATATTATATACTGAATAAAAATATAAATAATGAATAAAATTTATCGATTAAAAACATATTAAATGTTAATAAATAAATATACATAAATATTAAAAATGAATAAATTTTAAAAAATATTAAACAAATAAAATCAAAATTAAATTTAATATATATATATATATATCAATTAAAAAACAATAAATAGTGTTTGTGTGTGTGTTAATATATATTTATAACTATGAAATAAGAATTTAATTATGAATAAATATTAAAAATGAATAAAATTTAAAAAATATTAAACATATAAAAATTTAAATATATATATATATATTAAATTTAAAAAAATAAATAATTTATGTATATATATATATATTAAATTTATTCATTTTTATTAATAATTGTTTCATTAATAATTTTTTAATGTTGTTTTAATTTATTCATTTTTAATTTTTATTTGTTTAATTATTACATTTTATTCATTTTATATATTTATATTTAATATATACTATTTATTACTATTTATAATTAATATATATATATATATATATATTAAATTTATTCATTTTTATTAATAATTTTTTCATTAATAAAGTTTTTACTATTTTTAAAATTTATTCATTTTTAATTTTTATCTGTTTAATTATTATGTTTTATTCATTTTATATATTTATATTTAATATATATAATTTATTACTATTTATAATTAATATATATATATATTAAATTTATTCATTTTTATTAATAATTGTTTCATTAATAAAGGTTTTAATATTTTTGAAATTTATTCATTTTTAATTTTTATTTGTTTAATTATTACATTTTATTCATTTTATATATTTATATTAAATATATACTATTTATTTGTATCTAAATTAATATATATATATATATATATATATATATATTAATTTTATTCATTCTTATTAATAATTATTTTATTAGTAAAGTTTTTAATATTTTTGAAATTTATTCATTTTTAATTTTTATTTATTTAATTATTACATTTTATTAATTTTATATATTTATATTTAATATATACTTTTTATTATAATTTATAGTATATATATATAATTTATTCATTTTTATAAATAATTATCTCATTAATAATTTTTTATATATTTTTTTAATTAATTCATTTTTATTTTTTATTTGTTTAATTATTTCAATTTTTTAAATATTTTTAGTATTTATTTATTTATTTAAATATTTTATTGGAGTATATAAAAAATTAGGGGAGGCTGGGTCAGCGGGTTGTGTATAGGGTCGCACGTGCGAGGCCCGGTGTGTATGGACCGGGTATGTCAGCTGGGCAGGTGGATCGACACATGCAGTGGTCGTCCCGTAAGGTCCATGTGTGTGGTATAGTGTATGTGAGTGTCGATCCCCCGCAACTATGACACACTATGATGGTGAAACTCCCAAGCTTATAAAACGTTGCCTAGACAAAGAAAACATCTGATGTGGGATAAAGCCACGCGAGACGACTCTTTCTCAATGCTAAATAAAAGTGCTACTAAAGTTTGCTCTTTATCAGTGCTAAATAAAATCGTTGATAAATGGTGTCCTTTATCAATATTTTAAAAAAAATATTGATAAAAGGTTATCTTTATTGGTGCTTTTAACTAGCATTGATAAAGGTCACCGCTATTTATTGTTGGTTTTGTAGTTGTGTTATATTATGGTATATACATACACATTTCTGATATGTATTATGAATGTATATTTGTATATCAAAATTTTCACCTATATACCATCTATTCTATGTCCCTCTCTCTCCTTGTCTCCCTCCCTCTCTCTCTCTCTTTCTCTATATATATATATTAGACATTCTCCATATTAATGTTGATAAAACTTAAAGAAGTCTTCAGTGAATTTCTATCACCATTTTTTTCTTTTCAAATCATAGATGCTCATGATATATATTATATTTTATTTCATTAAATATGTTAATCACATATTTTAAATTTAATTTCAAATTAATATTAACATATTTTATTATATTATGGATTAAAACTCATGCTATCACATAATCAAAATACTAATAATTTTAAAATTTGAATTGATTTTGGATGATAACAGGTCAGATACCCACCCTATCGAACCCAAACCCATTTAAATATTATCTACCCTAACCGTCACCCACACTCACCTTAAACATGGTTAATAATTACCCTAACTCTAATCCTATTAATGAAATGGTATCCATTTAAATACCCGAACCTATTTTCCCCCAGGGGCATAGCCTAGTGGTTACGTCTTTGAGGGATATCATGGGAGGTCTTAGGATCGAGTCTTCCTGATTACTTATAATCATTGTAGTTATCTTTGTTTATTTGTAATCCCCATCTTCAAATTGTTGTAATAAACATCTGAACCCGTTAAATTATTTTTTAATTTTTGATTATTTTTTTAATACATTAATTAATAGAATTTTTCTTAATCTAATATATTTTTTTATGTTGGTGGTCGTCCAGTCTCTTCATAAAATAAAATATTTTATTTTATTTTAAAAAAATGGGTTCCATTTTGAATTAGATAATAGTCATAGAACCCAAACCTTATCTGATTATCAATCAGATATTAGAAATAAAACCCTAATCCTATCAGATCTCGATGAAGGGGTAACCGAACCCTATATAACTGAGTTCGGTAAGACATGATACCATTTCCATCCCTATAATTGATTAATGATTTTATGTGCTAGATATGAACTCGTTTTATCTTCTATTTCTCCCTATTTTATAGGATAGTTCTACGACATGGTGATATTTTAACACATCGTCATTTTTACATGTGGTATGAGACGATTGAAGTGATTTCTTATAGGGAATTTTTCATCTTGTGGTAAATGATACATGATAAATGAGGGATTGTACGGTAGGATCTGGAATTTTCATGGGGTTTCTTCAAGCATGGTCACTGGGTTTCGGTGTAGCAGGAATCATCGAAGGAACTAGCATTTTCATGGGGTTTCATCATGAAAGGTTTTTAGGTTTCATCACAATTCAAATCGTCAGAGTCACTAGAGGCCAGTTTCATCAGAGTCTTTGGAGAGTAGTTTTGACTGTGCATGTCATTTTTTTCATGTTTCACCATTGTGGGGGGCAGTATGGGGGTTCTCTGGTCAAGGTCATTGGGTTTCACTATAGTGTGAATCATTAGAGTCATTGGAGGATAGTTTCGCTAGAGTCGTCAAGAGAGCGGTTTTGATTGTGTATGTCATTTTTGTAAGGACCCGACCCCAGTTTCTCAGAGCTGGTGCCTTATTTGATTACATTGGCATACAAACAAGGAATAAGCATCCTGAAGGACCAATTAGTTTAGTATTATTAGAAACAAGATACATAAATAAGTTCAACTTTACATCAAGAAAGGAAATACAACACTAATTTATTCCATTAGAAACATTCATGCCTCCTAGATTATGCTTGCAAGTCATTCATAATTTACTTCTTCATATCCTGGGAAAAATGAAACATAAGAAAGGGGTGATCTCAAATGCTCAGTAAGAGTAAGAAATACAGTGGAAGATAGAATAAACATAATACATGTTGCATAATTTAAAACACATGCCCTTAACAATAAACTTGAATACATTATGGAAGGAATATGAGTAGAGAAAATAATGCCATAATAAAACATAATCATGGGTATTCTACTAGTCGAATAACCACATGAACTTTCAATTACCAGCTTCATAATGAGGGAAGTGCATATGAAGGAAATTCTGAAACATTTTTTCAAGGTCTCGGCAAAGACGTCTAATGATTAAGGCCTCGACCAAAATCCATATAACACATTAGGGAAGGCCTCGACCAATTTCACGTCTATTGGTTTCATGAGACCTACCGATGCATCGAGGGGATATAGCGGGCCCCAACCGTCACATAATAAGTCCAATGCATTCCTCATATGAGCGGGGATAAACATAAACAATATATACATTCATATTGAAACTGTCATATGAAATGTAACTATCTTTCCCCAATCATTAAACATAAAACACTAACCATTCCGAGTAATATGGTGAATGGTTTTAGGATAGATCATCCAAAATAGGTTTAGTCATAAACCATTAAATAAAATATGGTAGATGACTTCATAAATGATTAAACCCAATAATACAAAATAAACAAAGAGAGTGTTGAATCAAACGAAAATACTCTTATAAGATCATTAAGCAATCTTGAGATAAATACTCTTCTATTTTGAAAAGAAGAGTTCTTTTGGAAAATATTTGTATAAAACCATAAGTGAAGTAAGATAGTATTTTCATAATAAAATGAGTGTTTTTAGAAAGATAATGGTTTCCAAAAAAAATATTATAGAGTGCCCTTGAGAATAGATATGAATTTGAGAAATTCCCTTGGATCGGGCTTGTATTTTGGAAACAGTTTTTAAAGTTTCTTTTAAAGCATGTAACAATCCATAAAATAAGGAAATTTTCTGGTTTGTAAACATATATATAATACTCACACAAAATATATGATGAGTACATAACAATACATAATAATTTCATTGAGGTAATTAGACAATGAAAGTAACCCGAATGAAAATGGAAGTTCGGGTGGAAAAACACTTACCTTAACTCCAAACTTGTTCCGCTCTTGAAATTAAGATCATGGAATATGAAATTATACTTATTAATAACTTATTTAAGAAAATATTATACATGTATTTATTTTATCATAATTCTTTTTAGTTCATTTATACCCTTATTTCTAAGTTATTATATTGAATTTCGTTGTTCTGGGGTGTTTGTTTTCTTTATTTTCATAATCGGTACACTTGTTTTTAAGTAATGGAGTTCATGTGGAATGGTTATAAATCTACAGGATTGAAATTATATATTATTTATGAAAAACAATAATTTATAATGGTCATTTCTATCATTTTTTTACATGTAATGAGGATGAATCATTAGATGACAACCACTTCGATTATTCGGCGGTATTTGGATTATTATGAACTAGTTTTGTCATATAACTTAATTATATGTACATATTCTGGTTCATGAATATTAATTATATTATAATACATATATTATAGTATTGTTCAACCATAAATATGGTTTCATGACCAGTAATGAAGAAGAAATTGAAGAATGAAACTTCGTCATCCATGAAGGCTATAAAATGGAACCTCATGGACGTTGATTTCGTTTATAAAAATAAAAGGGAGGGAGTAAGAATATTTATGATGGTTCTTCCATTCACGTTATATAATTATATTATATAGATGATACTGGATTTAACATGATAATTTGAACATAGGAGGTGAGGAGAGGATAGAAAAAGAAGATAAATTGAAATGAAACCAAATGAAAAAGAAGGGTGATTTACCTCTTGAAATAACCTCCTTGAGAATCTCCTTAAGGGAAGGGGTTTTGGTCTTTTCACAAGAACATAATCTTCTTGGGCTTGGGTAGAGACTAGGTAAGGGTAAATGGGAAGAAATTTGAGGAGCTTAAAGGCTTAGAGGAGTGAAGAGAAGAGGGAGTGGTGAGGGGTTTTTATAGTGGAGGAGAGGAGTAAATTTTGAATATTTAATTCATTATTTTATTATATCCCTCAAGACAACAAATAGTGTTGTTTCATGTAACCCCTAATAGTAATAAGTGCATGTGATTTCGAACCAAGTGGCCTTACATCACTTATGATATCATAAATAGTGTATTTAACTGATAATTTGTATATACGGTATTTTATCGTATTTCACTATTCATCAAAAATTCAAGAATTTCAGAAAAATCCCAAAAATTCACCTCTACCATTTTTCAACGTGTAGAATTAAAAAGTGAACTCCATTTTTCAAAAATAATTTTCTAAATTTTATTAATTTAATTTTTAAATAAAGTCATAGTTAATTTGAAAAATAACAATCTTAGAGGTATAATTAGTTTTATGTGACATTGAAAATTTAATTAAGATCCCATTATCATATTACCTTATGAAAATAAAATAATATCATTATTTACTATTCATAAGGGTCATATTACTATTCATAAGGGCATGTTACTATTCACCAAAAATCAAGTTTGTTCTATCAGACTCCAAATGACATACTGAACACAACTCTAGATGACCATTTTTCGAAATTCAAAACATAAAAGAGGAAAAGTTGTGTTTAATGGCTAGATTATAAAATTGCATTCTATATTTATTTTCAAAACCTTGGGTTGTTACATTCTCCCCTCCTTACAAAAATTTCATCCTTGAAATTCACAAAATATTACCTAAAAAGATTCGGGTATGTCTTTAACATAAGCTCCTCAGGATCCCATGTTGCTTCCTCCATCATATGGTTCCTCCATAGAACCTTTACCAGATGAGTCGTCCAATTTCTCAATACTTGTTCTCTAGTATCAATAATCTTAATAGTCTCTTCACAATAAGATAGATCGGGATCAAGTTCTACTTCTTCATAAGTGAGTACATATGTTGGGTCTAGCATGTACTTTCTTAACATTGACACGTGGAACACATTATAAACCTTAGAGAGACTTGGCGGCATTGCCAAATGGTAAGCTACGACTCCAATTCGGTCCATAATTTCAAAAGGTCTGATGTACCTAGGACTTAATTTTCCCTTCTTACTGAATCGTATAATACCCTTCCATAGAGATACCTTTAAGAAAACGTGATCACCTTCTTGAAATTCTAAATCCTTCCTTCGGTTATCAGCATAGCTCTTTTGCCTACTTTGAGCTGTTTTGATATGGTTCTGGATAATCTTCAACTTTTTCGTTGTTTCTTCAACAAGTTCTGGGCCCACAAGCTTTCTTTCACCAACATCATCCCAGCAAGTTGGTGTATGACATATCCTCCCATATAATGCTTCATAGGGTATCATCTGAATACTCGAATAGAAGCTATTGTTGTAGGAAAATTCCACAAGAGGTAAATACTGATCCCACATGCCTTGAAAATCAAGTGAACAAGACCTTAACATGTCTTCCAATGTTTGAATAGTCTGTTTTGATTGTCCATCAGTTTGTGGGTGGTAGGCAGTGCTCAAATGAAGATCAGTATCTAGGGCCTTCTAAATACTCTTTAGAATTGTGATGTAAAACAGGGATCTCAATCAGAAACAATTACTGAGGGTACACCATGAAGTATTAAAAATTCATTAATATATATTCTTGCTAAACGTTCAAGTGGTAAATCTTCCCTTATAGCAAGAAAATGTGCAGATTTTGTAAGATGGTCAACAATGACCCATATCGTATCATTCTTTCTTGGAGTCTTTAGTAGCCCCATGAAAAAGTTCATCGTAATATCATCCCATTTACACATAGGTATAGGAAGTGGTTGCATGACTCCACCAGGATGTTGTCTTCCTGCCTTCACATGTTGACAAACTAAACATCTCGACACATAATCAACAATCTCCCTCTTCATGTTTTCCCACCAAAAATGTTCTTTTAGATCTCTGAACATCTTTGTGATACCAGGGTGTATAGAGAAATTAGAGATATGAGCATCATCCAATAGTTCCCTCTTTAGCTCAAGAATAGTGGGAACACAAATCCTTTTTCTGAATTTCAAAATGCCACCTTCATATGCGAATTCAGTCAACCTCCCATCATTTATAGCTTTAATTTTCTTTTGAAACTCCTCATCATCAGCCTGAGAACATTTTATCTTTTCTAATAAAGAAGGTTTGGAAACCATTTGAAAAAGTAGTGACGTGTTACCTTCCTTGATAATTCTCATATCCATCTTTACTAGATTCATGAACAAAGGATCCCCTTCAACTCTCATCTTGTTCAGAATTATGTGGTCCTTTCTACTCAAAGTGTTTTCCACCTTATTTTCCTTCTCAGGGTGGTAGTGTATTTTGAAATCATAGTATTTGAGTAGCTCGATCCATCTTCTTTGTCTCATGTTGAGTTCTTTCTATGAGAATATATATTTCAAACTCTTATGATCTGTATATATCTCACATTTCTCGCCATAGAGGTAATTTCTCCTAATCTTCAGAGCAAAGATTACCACTATTAACTCAAGATCATGAGTTGGATAGTTTTGTTCATGAATTTTTAGCTGCCTAGATGCATAGGAAATCACTCGATCATTCTGTATAAGGACACAACCAAGTCCTTTCTTTGATGCGTCACTATAGATAACAAACCCATCATTCCCCGATGGTAGGGTTAGGATCGGAGAATTCACTAACCTCCTCTTCAATTCTTCAAAACACTCTTCACATTTCTTGGTCCATACAAACTTAACCCCTTTTCATGGGAGCTTGGACATTGGGTTGGCTAAACGGGTGAAGTTCTAAACGAAATGCCGATAATAACCTGCTAAACCAATAAAAATACGTACCTCAGTTATGTTCGTTGGAGTAGGTCATTCTTGCACAACCTTTGTCTTCGTAGGATCTACAGATATACCATCCTTAGAGAAAATGTGGCCCAGAAAGGAAATTGATTGGAGCTATAACTCACACTTTCTAAACTTCCCATATAATTCATTTCTTCTCAGAGTCTTCAGAATAGTGTGCAAGTGATTTTCATGATCTTCATAGCTCTTAGAGTAAACCAGGATATCATCGATAAACACCACCATAAAGTAATCAAGATATTCCTTGAAGACTCTATTCATGAGATCCATGAAAATATATGGTGCATTGGTTAGTCCAAAAGGCATTACTATAAACTCATAATGCTCGTACCAGGTTTGAAATGCTGTTTTTGAAATGTCTTCCTTTCTCACAAGCAACTGATGATATCCAGATCGAAGATCAATCTTCGAAAAATATTGGGCTCCCTGAAGTTGATCAAATAAATCATCAATTCATGGCAGAGGATACTTATTCTTTATTGTAATAGAATTGATTTCCCTATAATCAATGCACAACCTCATAGACCCATCTTTCTTCTTAACGAAAAGAATAGGGGATCCCCATGGAGAGACACTAGGGTGAATAAATCCTTAATCACTCAATTCCTCTAGTTGTTTATTTATCTCCACTAACTCCATAGTGTCCATTCTATAAGGGGTCTTTGATATGGGCCTTGAACCAGGAATTAAGTCAATAGAAAACTCAATTTTCCGCTCTAAAGGATGTCCAGGTAAATCCTCTGGAAAGACATCAATATATTCTTGAACAACAGGTACATATTCTATTTGAACATTTTTTCCTCACCCATAGTTATTTCATTCTCTTCCTCCCCAATAATTGAATTTATTTGATCTACTGGGGGTGGGTCTAGATAAGAATCAAGTGGTGACATTTCTTCTCTAAAGATAAGGTACTCCTTATTATCATCGAAAATTATAACCTCCTTCTTCTTACAATAAATTTTCACATCATGTTCTGAAATCCAATCCATACCGAGGATTATATCAAATTCAATAATGGGTATGACAATGATACCAGAAGATAAAGAACATTTATATTCCCTAATGGGAACTGATTCACAAAACTTTTTTACAATGATACTTCCCTTAGGAGTTTTGACTGACAACTCCCTTGTTAAATCAAATTGAAAATATCTAATTTTCTTAGAAAACTGGGAAGATATAAAACAATGCGATGATCCAGAATCAAATAAAGCATTGGATAAGTTTGATGAAATGGTCAAAGTACCTACCACCATATCATTCGGAACTTCAACCTCTGCAGTTGTGATTGCATAAGCTTGTCCCTGATCCCTTGGCCTTTTCTGTTGAATATTTCCTTGACACTTTGGACAATCATTAGCATAGTGTCGCATCTCCAGACAATTACAGTATTGAACATCATTGGATTCCTTCTTCCCTTTGCAATCACCAACAAGATGGAATTTCTGACCACATTTTTAGCATACTCTTTTTCCTTTTAAGCATGCACCAGGGTGTTTCCTTCCACAATTTTCACATGGTGGAAATTAAACTCTTCTCTTCTTCCCCGTTTCCTTATTTCCTTTCCCAAGGTTTTCAGCAGCCCTCTTCTTTTCTTGCTTTCCCTTAAATTTATAAGACTTAGATAATTCTTTTTTGTCTTGATAGCATATGAAACTATATCCTCATATGATGAGAAATTTTGGGAGACCAGTTCCCGCTGGAGGAATGGATTTAGGCCATCAAAGAATCAATAAATTTTCCTCCTTGAATTTTGTATGTAGTCCACAGCATGTCTTGCTAACCTTGTGAAGTTAGCTTCGTACTTTGTAACACTCTCATCTTCCTTTTGCCTCAGATTCAATAATTTCCTATCCATATCCGCTCTTTGTTCACGAGGAAAGTATTTCTCCAGGAAGATTTCCTGAAATTCCCTCCACTCCATCTCCTCTATTTCCTCCTCCTCATTTGTGTTTTGGATTAATGACCACCACTGATCCACATCTCCTGATAGACGATAGACTACCATGACAACCTTCTTTTTTTTATTACATCCCAAGGTGAGAAATATCTTCTCAAGGGAATATATCCACTGCTCTACTAAAAAAGGGCTTGTAGTCCCGTTTAATGATGGAGGTTGTTGTCGCATAAAGAGATCTAACATATCTCCTCCATGTGGTGGATCCGGATGCTCTATATGAGTAAGGTTATTATTCATAACCTGATTAAGTTGTCCCAGTATAGTTATAAGTTGCTCAGCACCCATCATAGCACCAGATCCAACATCATTATCTTTCATTGGAGGGAAATCCCTACACGAGTTCATGCAGTTTCCATTCCTTCCACTAGGCACCAATTCTAAATAATGTCATACACTATATTAGGGTATGTATCACAATTTATAATCTAAATGTAGAAAAATACTAAGCATAAATTGAAATTATACGCATAGCTAATCTCTTAATCATAAACATGGTATCTTTGAGAAAAAATTTACATTTAAATCCTTCATAATGGCTTGTAAAGAAAACATGAATTATCCTAAGCATATCCCCCAGGAGTGTCGTAACCAAGAGTGCAGCAAGGCCCATTGTCGCATACCAGGATACTACAAGTCAAGCCCGAAACTCCTTGTCGGAGCTTTCACTCCTAGGTATATCTATGCCAGAGCCACCTCTACCAGCTCGTATCCAGACAGGGATGTATTTCTTGAAATATCCACATAATCTATTACTTACCAAAATAACAGAAAGTTCTTTTATTTTTATCCTCAAAGACTATCTTAGGGACTCTTCCCTAATCTACGTTTGCTAAATCTATTTTCCAAGTTTTCTACTAAACTTCCTCTAATACCAACTGTAAGGACCCGACCCCAGTTGCCTAGAGACGGTGCCTTATTTTATTACATTGGCATACAAACAAGGAATAAGCATCCCGAAAGACCAAGTAGTTTAGTATTATTGGAACAAGATACATAAATAAGTTCAACTTTACATCAAGAAAGGAAATACAACACTAATTTATTCCATTAGAAACATCCATGCCTCCTAGATTATTCTTGAAAGTCATTCATAATTTAGTTCTTCATATCCTGGGAAAAATGAAACATAAGAAAGTGGTGAGCTAAAATTCTCAGTAAGAGTAAGCAATACAACGGAAGATAGAATAAACATAATACATGGTGCATAATTGAAAACACATGCCCTTAACAATAAACTTGAACACATTATGGAAGGAATATGAGCTGAGAAAATAATGTCATAATAAAACATAATCATGGGTATTCTACTAGTCAAATAACCACATGAACTTTAAATTACTAGCTTTATAATGAGGTAAGTGCATATGCCGGACATTCTAAAACATTTTTTCAAGGCCTCGGCGAAGACGTCTAATGATTAATGCCTCGGGAAAAATCCATATAACACATTGGGAAAGGCCTCGACCAATTCCACATCTATTTGTCTAATGAGACCTATCGATGCATCGAGGGGCTATAGCGGGCCCCAACCGTCACATAATAAGTCCAATGCATTCCTCATATGAGCGGGGATAAACATAAACAACATATAAATTCATATTGAAACTATCATATGAAATGTAACTATATTTCCCCAATCATTACACATAAAACACTAACCATTCTGAGTAATATGGTGAATGGTTTTAAGATACACTGCCACAAAATCGGGCAAGGCAGGCGCCTGCCTTTATCAGCACTAACGAAAAAGCACTGATAAAGGGGTAGGACTTTATCAGTGCTAGATAAAAGCGCTGATAAATGTACCCTTTATCAGCGCTAAAAAAAGTGTTGATAAAGGTGTACCCTTTATCAGCACTTCTTTTAGCGCTGATAAATGATACATTTATCAGTGCTTTAATTATCCCTTTATCAGCACTTTTCTTAGCGCTGATAAAGGTTACATTTATCAGTGCTTTACTTCATATGAAATTATTATATTTATATTCAAAAACAATGTTTATTGTATACATTAAATAAAAAACTCATGTTATAACTAAAGATATATATATATATAATTAAATAATTATAATATTAATAATAAATATATTTATTAGATTTATAAGATTTATTAGATTTATTAATTCATTATATTTATTAGATTTATTAATTCATTATATTTAATATATATTTATTATATTTGTTTATATTTAATGTATTTTTTTATCTATAAATATATATTACTTTTTAATATATATGTATAATTAAAATTATTGAATATATGTGTGTTTTCCAATGAATTGGGGTCAATGAATATATCATGCGTATATGTTATGTGATAATATATGTGCATGAATAATGTTCATTTATATATTATAATTACATATCATATTGATGTGTTATTGATTTATAATTCATTATGTTACCCATATAATATATATGTTCTAAAAAATGTACACTTATAATTAAAATTACATTATATTTAAAAAAATATATATTTTATTATATTTTCAATGATATATATATAAATATACCTTTCAAATAAATTTGTAATTATAATTATAATTAACTATATATAATTAATATATTTATAATCTTTTAAATATATATAATTAATATATTTATTTTATATATTTATATGATTATAAATATAATAACTATATTTCTTATAATTTTATAAGTATAAATAAAGATATATTTATTTAGAGTTATAATTATTAATAAATATATATATATTTATCAAAAATATCATTTTAAATAAATATATAATAATATAAAAAAATTATTAAATTTATACATTTATCAGCGCTAAAATGAAAAGCGCTGATAAAGACACCCTTTATCAGCACTTTTCATTTTAGCGCTGATAAAGACCCCCTTTATCAGCGCTTTTTACTAGCGCTGATAAAGGTCCCCGCGGGATTTATAAATTCCACCGGGTCCTCCTTCTCCTCCATGCACCCTGTCAAGCTCTCGCGGAATCCCTACCATGTGCCTTAGCCACTACCTCCTCTCTGTCACTGCCTCCTTCTCCTCCTCCTCTGCCGTGGCCGCCGCCTAATTCTCCTCCTCCGGTGCCTACTTCTCATCCTCCTCCTCTTTCCACGGCTCCTCCTCCCCACACCCTGTCAAGCTCTCGCGGAATCCCTACCCTGCGCCTCTATCACTACCTCTTCTCCGTCGTTGCCTCCTTCTCCTCCTCCTCTGCCCCGGCCGCCGCCTTATTCTCCTCCTCTGGTGCCTACTTCTCCTCCTCCTCCTCTTGTCACGGCTCCTCCTCCTCCTCCTCCACTACGGATTCTCCTCCTCCTCCTCCTCTGTCGCGGCTCCTCCTCCTCCTCCTCCTATGCCTACTCCGCTGCCTTCGCTGCCTCCGCTGCCTCTGAGCTGCCTCCGCTGCCTCTGCTGCTTCCGCTGCCTCTGTCGCCTCCGCGCTGCCTCTGCTGCCCCCGATGTTGACGCCTTCTCCTCCTCCGCCACCGGGTCCTCCTCTTTAAGGTGAGTAAAATTTAATTTTAATGAATTAATTATGTTTTCATTTATTGTCAATATTGATATTGATTATGATTTGGCGTGATTCTTGTGTGTGATGCTTGTGTGTGTGACACATGTATATGTGGTTGGTTACTTGTTTGATCTTGATTATCTATCCCCACTATAGCCTTGTGATAGAAACCTAAATAGAGAGAGTATTTTTTGTGAAATTTTGTTACACTAGATTAGGATTTCACTCCGTCTAGTGGCCCTTAGTATGGATCTTTTTTTGATTTTGGATACTACCCCATAGTTAGGCCAGGTAGGGTTTGAACCGTCCATGTTGGTGAATTCATGTCATCAGGTGAGGCATTCCAACGAGATGAGACATATGTTTAGTATGTTCTATATTGTACACTATATTGTACACTATTCTCCTTGGGTTCAAAAAAAACGAACCTTAATAGGGTTTCTACCAATTCCTTCCCACTACCCACTCTCTCTGGGTTAGGTCATATACCAATTTAAATATCACATCCTTTCTTATAACATAACAGTGCCACCAACCTCTCACATTGGGTGTGATTCACATATCCTCTAATTCCGCAACATAGTAGCTTCTCCCCTCTCACTTACGGTGGGTCTCACCATCACATCACATAAAAAACAATTTGAGGAGGGAATCTCTATAGGCAACCTCTCACAAAACTACTCCAAACCAATACTAAGTGATCCCCATTTCTATATCTCACATCATATTATCATACAAAAAATGATCTAAGGAGGGAATCACAATGTCCAACCTCTATCACAAGTCAAAATTCACCATCAATAGGTGGATCCCATGTAAGTCACACACCAATCCCCTTTGACCAATTCCTTCCCACTCAAATTAGGGTCCTACCAACACCTTATCGCTTAAATAAAGGCCATACATATTGTCTCATGCCACAAAACATATAAATGGTAATCTAAGGAGGGTATCTATATAGCCAACCTCTCGTACTAGCTAAACCACATCATCAATAGGTGGGCCCCATGGATGACCATACTTCAACTAGGTGAAAGTCATATGAAGTCCCAATCTCTTAGTCGGTCTGACCATAAATGATAAAAGTCACCATCCATTTATCCTTGCATAATAATCTCCTTAAAACCATCTTGGTTATACATGAAAATTATTCCCAACCTATCAACATTATAATTCCACCTATAAGGGAATCTACTGGGTTCTACAAACCTAACCCATCTCTACTCATTGATACCAACACACGATCATCTCTACATGGTAATGTCACAACCCACATGCTATACTTGATCTAGGCCTCGATAGTCTAGTTTATATCATCTTCTAATTCCCACATTAAAACTCATTAAAACTAAATAATGACCATCCTAAGAAACTCACACTAAGAGCCTTGGATACCCTATGCTAAGTCATCCAGACTATTACCATGACCCTCACTTAGGTACCATATCATATCTCCCCTTGGAGATATCTTGATCCAATTATAAGGAGAAAATACTCTATGTCACACTTCACCAATCCCTATATGGAATATCCTACTCATCACACACACCATGACTCTTATATATCCTTAAGAGGGTGTTCCCCATCATACGTGAGATATAAAACTATATTATCTATCATCTTTAGGCCTAAGACTCTAATACCAACTCAAATAGACTTAGAAAACCTAACTAGGCTGTAAAAATCTCATACCAAACCTGATCCTCTCATAAACACAACTAGAAACCTCACCTCCATGGAGACATAATCTCTGGATGATCACAAAATCACAAACATTCAATAGAACCCTCACTCTATCTCTTGGTGGATCAAAAACACCCTATTTATTTACCTAGGTTGCTCTTGATTTCTATCTCTTTCGCTGGAATGCATATACTCATGCATGAATGCACAATCATGAATAAATTGGAACATGGTTTTGTATTATAGGGTCCACCTACCTCAAAAAATGGAGTAACCCCCTCACCAAGATCAACTCATCCTCAACCAAGACTATACATGCCTTATCTAATCTTGTAACAATGATTGAGACCCAATATCAAGGCACATTTCCCAAATAATTAATTATAGAAACTTATAATTAATTAATCACCTTAATATAATTATGAATAATCTTTTAAAAACTCACTGGGAAACACAACACCACTTAAACCACACAAAACATGGTGCGTTCATCATACGAGGATAACCTCTAGCCAATACAAAAAAAATCTACATCATCTGAATTGATTTGAAGATGATATAGTGAAATCATCGCAGAAATCCTAGTTAAATCATCCCAAATCATAGGGAAATAAAGGATAATAGTAATGTAGGAAGTATGAATATCGTCTAAAGGCTGGAATGAATCCATGGCCTAAGGACGACAAGGTGCATGAGATCTAAAAATAGAGAAGTATCAGGGTATATATAATTATATTTCACTATACAAATACATATCAAAAAAGATTAATTATTTTTCTCGATGTTTCTGTAGTGTCCTTAACAAACAAATGAAAAGGACTGTGATTATTATGTTTGTAAATTTATGAAAGAGATCATATTTCATGAACAAACTAGCATCCCTGAAGAGGTATTTTTGAAAATAATTACTAGTTCATTTAAAATAATTATTCATAATTTGTGTATTTATATTTTTTCAGTACTACTATGACTGTCACAAAAACTTTTATTCACAAGATGATATAGATGTGTTTAGAAACAAATGGGCAGTGTACCTGATGGAAGAATGTAATAAAATAGGACAATGAAGGTGAATTCCTACTACTTATGTTATCTTTATATGATCATTTATATCTCCCTTGTTTAAAATTATTGATCATCTATGATCACCCTTTCTTATGTTTCATATCCTTAGATTATGAAGAATGGTTTTAGAAATGATTTGATTTTCTAGTAAAGAATAACTTAATAAGAGACTCTTATGAACTACTGACATATGGAATATCGATAAAACGCATTCGTATTGTTTTGATACTTTAGGAAAAATATCCATGAGTCATTTGTGACATGTATGAATCAACCACACCTCAATCTGACGCACGGTGTGACCGGTATGGCTAAAAGAGTCTGATATCAGTTTGAAATTGACATTAACTTTAGAAAACAACACAAGTGACATACGGAATACCGAGAAAACGCGTTCGGATTGTTTTGATACTTTGGGAAAATGATCTATGATTCATTTTTGACATGTACAAATCAACTTCACCTCAATCCGATGCACAGTGTGACTGGTATGGCTAAAAGTGTCTGATATCAGTTTGAAATTGACATTAACTTTATAAAACAACACAAGTGACATACGGAATACCAAGAAAACTCGTTCGGATTGTTTTGATACTTTAGGAAAACAATACATGAGTCATTTTTGATGTGTATGAATCAACTGCACCTCAATCCAACGCACGGTGTGACTGGTATGGCTAAAAGTGTCTGATATCAGTTTGAAATTGACATTAACTTTAGAAAACAACAAAAGTGACGTACGGAAAACTGAGAAAATTCACTTGTATTGTTTTGATACTTTAGGAAAAAGATCCATGAGTAATTTGTGACATTTACGAATCAACCTCACCTCAATCCGACGCACGGTGTGACCGGTATGGCTAAAAGTGTCTGATATCAGTTTGAAATTGACATTAACTTTAGAAAACAACACAAGTGACATACGGAAAACCGAGAAAACGCGTTTGTATTATTTTGATACTTTAGGAAAACGATACATGAGTCATTTTTGACGTTTAAGAATCAACCACACCTCAATCCGACGCACGGTGTGACCGGTATGGATAAAAGTGTCTGATATTAGTTTGAAATTGACATTAACTTTAGAAAACAACACAATTGACATACTGAAAACCAAGAAAACACGTTCATATTGTTTTTATACTTTATTAAAATGATACATGAGTCATTTTTGACGTGTATGAATCAACATCACCTCAATCCGACGCACGGTGTGACCAGTATGGCTAAAAGTGTCTGATATCAGTTTGAAATTGACATTAACTTTAGAAAACAACATAAGTGACATACGGAAAACCAATCAAACGCGTTCGAATTGTTTTCATACTTTAGGAAAACTATCCATGAGTCATTTTTGACATGTACTAATCAACCTCACCTCAATCCGACGCATGTTGTGACCGGTATGGATAAAAGTGTCTGATATCAGTTTCAAATTGACATTAACTTTAGAAAACAACACAAGTGACATATGGAAAACTGAGAAAACGTGTTCGGATTGTTTTGATACTTTAGGACAATGATCCATGAGTAATTTTTTAAGTGTACGAATCAACCGCACCTCAATATGATTCATGGTGTGACCGGTATGGCTAAAAGTGTCTGATATCAGTTTCAAATTGATATTAACTTTAGAAAACAACACAAGTGACATACGGAAAACCAAGAAAACGCATTCGGATTGTTTTGATACTTTAGGAAAACGATCCATGAGTCATTTGTGACGTGTAAGAATCAACCGCGCCTCAATCCGACACACGGTGTGACCGGTATGGATAAAAGTGTCTGATATCAGTTTCAAATTGACATTAACTTTAGAAAACAACACAAGTGACATACGGAAAACCGAGAAGACGCATTCAAATTGTTTTGATACTTTAGTAAAACAATCCATGAGTCATTTGTGATGTGTACGAATCAACCGCACCTCAATCTGATGCATGTTGTGACCGGTATGTTTAAAAGTGTCTGATATCAGTTTCAAATTGACATTAACTTTAAAAAACAACACAAGTGACATAAGGAAAACCGAGCAAACACATTTGTATTGTTTTGATACTTTAGGAAAACGATTCATGAGTCATTTTTAACATGTAAGAATCAACCTCACCTCAATATGATGCACGGTGTGACCGGTATGGCTAAAAGTGTCTGATATCCGTTTCAAATTGACATTAACTTTAGAAAACAACACAAGTGACATACGAAAAACTGAGCAAATGCATTTGGATTGTTTTTATACTTTATAAAAATGATCCATGAGTCATTTGTGACGTGTAATAATCAACCGCACCTCAATCTGACGCACGGTGTGACTGGTATGGCTAAAAGTGTCTGATATCAGTTTCAAATTGACATTAACTTTAGAAAACAACACAAGTGACATATGGAAAACCGAGTAAACATGTTTTGATTGTTTTGATACTTTAGTAAAACGATACATGAGTCATTTTTGACGTGTACGAATCAACCACACCTCAATACGACGCATGTTGTGACCGATAAATCTTTTAATTAGATAAAGAATCAATATTTATTAAATGAGACAAATCATCCAAAAACATATTGATTTTACATTATTCCCTTTCATTGTTATCATAATGAAAACATTTGAGTTTATCATTTCCATATTTTAGTTTCACATTTCCATATTAATGTATTATTTAATATTAATGTTTTAATTTATTTCATTATTATATTACTAACATAATATTTTTTTTCTTATATAGGTGAATTTTTTCCTTGAGTTCGGATGCTTTGTTCGGAAAAAAATACCGTGGAAGACAATTTTTGAGAGGGGATCACAGATATCAAAGGATAAAACATTAATGTTTATAACTATTTTTGGATAATTGTAATTGTAACCATGTAAAACATTGTTTGAAATGTATATAGTAGTGTGTTTTTTTGTATTCATGATTTTAAGTAAATGTATACAGCATTGTTTTTCAAAATATTGTGTGCGCTATTCCATATTTCGGTTATTGGTTCGTGTGCAGGTGTTATTTTGTGCAGGTGTGCAGGTGTGTAGGTGCTGGTTGTGCAGGTGCAGGGGAAGGTGCCTTTATTAGCACTTTTTTGAGCACTGATAAAGTCCCCCCTTTATCAGCGCTTTTTAGATCACTAATAAAGGGGACCCCCCCCCCCCTTTATCTACTCCGGCATTAACAGTGCTTTCCTAACGCTGTTAATATTGGTTTTTAGCGCTGATAAAAGGCCAAGTTGTAGTAGTGATATATCATACACAATAGGTTTAGACATAAACCATTAAATAAAATATGGTAGATTAATTCATAAATGATTAAACCCAACAATACAAAAGAAACGACGAGAGTGTTGAATCAAACGAAAATACTCTTATAATATCATTAAGCAATCTTGAGATAAATACTCTTCTATTTTGAAAAGAAGAGTTCTTTTGGAAAATATTTGTATAAAACCAGAAGTAAAGTAAGATATTATTTTCATAATAAAATGAGTGTTTTTATAAAGATAATGGTTTCCAAAAATAGATTATAGAGTGCCCTTGAGAATAGATATGAATTTGAGAAATTCCCTTGGATTGGGCTTGTATTTTGGAAAAAAATTTGATAGTTTCTTTTAAAACATGTAACAATTCATAAAATAAAGAAAGGTTATGGTTTTTAAAAATATATATAATACTCACACATAATATATTATAAGTAAATAACAATACATAAGAATTTCATTTAGGTAATTAGGCAATGAAAGTAACCCGAATGAAAATGGAAGTTCGGATGGAAAAACCCTTACCTTAACTCCAAACGTGTTCCTCTCTTGAACTTAAGCTCATGGAATATGAAATTATAATTATTAATAACTTATTTAATAAAATATTAGACATGTATCTATTTTATCATAATTCTGTTTAGTTCATTTATACCCTTATTGCTAAGTTAATATATTGAATTCCGTTGTTCTGGGGTGTTCGTTTTCTTTATTTTCATAATCGGTTCACTTGTTTTTAAGTAATGGAGTTCATGTGGAATGGTTATAAATATCCAGGATTGAAATTATATATTATTTATAAACAAAAATAATTGATAATGTTCATTTCTATCATTTGGTTGCATGGAATGAGGATGAATCATTAGATGACAACCACTTCGATTATTCAGCGGTATTTGGATTATTATGAACTAGTTTTGTCATATAACTTAATTATATGTACATATTCTGGTCCCTGAATATTAATTATGTTATAATACATATATTATAGTCTGGTTCAACCCTAAATATGGTTTCATGACCAGTAATGAAGAATAAATTGAAGAACGAAACTTCGTCATCCACGAAGGCTATAAATTGGAACCTCATGGACGTTGATTTCGTTTATAAAAATAAAAGGAAGGGAGTAAGAATATTTATGATGGTTATTCCATTCACATGATATAATTCCATTATATAGATGATACTGGAGTTAACATGATCATTTGGACAGAGGAGTTGAGGTGAGGATAGAAAAAGAAGATAAATTGAAATGAAACCAAATAAAAAAGAATGGTGCTTTACCTCTTGAAATAACCTCCTTGAGAATCTCCTTAAGGGAAGGGGTTTTGGTATTTTTGAAAGACCATAATCTTCTTGGACATGGGGAGAGACTAGGTAAGGTTAATTGGGCAGAACTTTGAGGAGATCAAGTCTTAGAGGAGTGAAGAGAAGAGGGAGTAGTGAGGGGTTTTTATAGTGGAGGAGAGGAGTAAATTTTGAATATTTAATTCATTATTTTATTATATCCCTAAAAAAAACCAATAGCGTTGTTTCATGTGACCCCTAATAGTAATAAGTGCATTTTAGTTCGAACCAAGTGTCCTTAAATCACTTATGATGTCATAAATAGTGTATTTAACTGATAATTTGTATATACAGTATTTTATCGTATTTCACTATTCATCAAAAATTCAATAATTTCAGAAAAATCCCAAAAAGTAACCCCTACCATTTTTCAACATGTAGAATTCAAAAGTGAACTCCATTTTTCAAAAAAAAATCTAAATATTATTAATTTAATTTTTAAATAAAGTCATAGTTAATTCAAAAAATAACAATCTTAGAGGTATAATTAGTTTTATGTGACATTGAAAAATAAATTAAGATCTCATTATCATATTATATTATGAAAATAAAATAATATCATTATTTACTATTCATAAGGGTCATATTACTATTCATATTACTATTCATAAGGGTATGTTACTATTCACCAAAAATCAAGTTTGTTCTATCAGACTCCAAATGACTTACTGAACACAACTCTAGATGACCATTTTTCGAAATTCAAAACATAGAAGAGGAAAAGTTGTGTTTAATGTCTAGATTATAAAATTTCATTCTATATTTATTTTCAAAACCTTGGGTTGTTACAATTTTTTTTAGGTTTTACCATTGTGGAGGCAGTATCCTTCAATATGATGCATTTTAGATTTTTTTTTAATTTTTCTTATAATGGCCATGAATAAATATATTCCAGATTATATTTGATGTTTGTGAATGTTATATTTATGGTTAAAATTGAATTAATTTCTATCCAATACCATATGATAAATTTTACTAAAGGGGTGAATTTCAGTAGATTTTCTATGGAAATAAATTATTGAAACTGATGTTGAAGCTTACTGTGAAATTTTTAGTGAATCATACACTAAAACTTTCTTTGAAACTAAAACTTTCACCTAAAGTGTCACTGAAATTTCACTAAAATGTAATTATTATAAATATTTTGTAAAAAATATATTCAATATATCTTATAAGGTCATTTATTATAAATTTATTTGTATCAATAAATTTAGAAATATAATTATGTTCTATCTATTTTTAAATAAGGGAAACTTTGTTGTCCTCGTCTCTACGTGACAAGTATCTAGGGTTCAACGACTTCTTCAATGGCATCATCCTATGATTTTCTGATTCCTGAAACCTTCCTCTCTGTGAATTGATTCAACATCTATGTTGTATCTTCAGGAAAGGATGAAGGTGTGAGGGTTCATGGTGGCTCTGTTGTAGATCTAGGATCTCAATGTATCTTCTCTCCTATGAAAGAGGGTTCTCTAGATCAAATTGTCAAGAGGGAAAAGACCGCCCATGTCATCGCAAATCACAAAGTTGTTTCTGAAAGGTATAAGATTTGTAAATTTTCCATTATTTCACGGGTTATTCTTCCTACAGGGTGCCAACTATGGAAGGTTGATGACCTTTCTGGCTGCATCTTATTGTTATGGGGCTTTAGTAATTGGAAGTGTGTACTGATGGGGTGTAGATATTTTCACTTTATCATTCCCTCAAAAGATATAAAAATGAAGTATTGGGGGAATGACTCAATTTATCTAATGCCATGCTGAATGTGAATTTAGGAATGATATCCTAAATTCTCTCCTTTTCCATTAAAAACACACATGTGCGGGTTTGGGTAAGGATTTCTGAACTCAAGTGGATTTTTTGGCACTTAAATTTTTTTTTTTTGACATCGCCTCGGTGATTGGTATTCCAATTAAGATTGATAAGGCTACTGAGGAATCTCAGTATGTCTTTTTTTCTTGATTTCTGTTTGAAGTGGATTTAAATTATTCTTTAATTGATAGGGTGATGGTATATACTGATGATGATGTTTTGAATCTGAAATTTTTCTATGAAAACCTTCCTTTATTTTACTTGAACTGTCTGTCTATTGGACACTCTAAAGAGAAGTTCAGAATGCACTTTCTATGCTCAGTATGCTCAAAGAAAGGGCATAAATCCTCTAATTGATATACGAATAGGGGACATAAAACAGCCCCCGGGAGTATTTAATATGTGCCAAAGGTGTCTGTGATAGGCATTGGGAATGATGGTGGGACTCACCCTGATCAGGAGAAGAGGTGGTTGGATATAGAATTTTGTGATTTAAATGAGAATATGGGCAATGGAGATAATAAGATGGATCAAATCTTGGTTCAGAATGGGTTGGCTATGCAAGATGCTGGGCTTGAGGACACAGGTTGTCTGAATAAAGCGCTGGAGGAGGTCTCTATGCAGTCCATTGAGGATGATCAGAATGCACTTGAATTGGAGATTCATGCTGAAATTGGTCAGCATGTAATGTATGAGGACAAGATTATTATGGCTAGTGGTCACAAAGGGAAGTTGAAAATTGGAGATCCCTCTTCATTTAGGGGTTCCTTGATGTGTATTGTTGACTCTAAGGTCGAAGATTCCTTGGATAAGAGCATGGGTAGAGGAGTGGAACGATCCCCTATTGTGGATGATGATGTCAAGTTGCAGGGGTTTGTAGCTGATACCCATGACACTTTGATATCCCCACCGTAATTTGGTAATAATCTCTTTCATTTTCTTGACATCCTTAACATGTCTCAGAGCAAGGAGGAGTATCGGGAGGAATTTGGAAACCCTCTTAGACCAAAAGGATCATATCAAGCTGAAGGACAGGATCCATGGCCTCCTATGGATCCCATCTCATTGGATGACATGACTGGTGTGGAAGATAAGACATGGAAACAACCTAATACCTAGAGTAGGGGTATCCATCAAAGAGGTAGATGTAGTAGGCATTCACAAAGATGATTTGTTGGCTTTTTTCCCATGTAGGATTTTGGCATGTCAGTTTTTCTCTCATTTTGTACCTTGTTTTTTCTTGATTTATAATAAATTTTGAGACCAAGGGTTACACCCCATGGTGTGCACCGTCTTGATCTATATATTTGTAAATAATTATTTTCCTAAATATATAAATTTTATTTACATTTTTATTCATGTTATTTATACATTTTTAAATGGTAAAATGATTTTTTTTATAAAAATTATATAACAGATGTAATACATGTTTTTTATAATTGTATTTGATTAAAATATATTTATTAAAATATAGTTTTTATTAATATATTCTATATTTTTATAAATATACATTGTTATTGTATTGTGGAACTTCCACTGTAATTTCCATTGGAACTTCACTTGGAAGTTCCACTAGAAATTGGATTGGAAATTTCACTAGAACTTGACCAGGAAGTTGCACTAGAACTTTCATTAGAACATATATTGATACAGTTCATATATTAATAATTATTATTTATAGAATATTTAATGGATTTAGAATTTTTATTTATTCATATTTTGTAAAAAAAATATTCAATATATCATATAAATTTATTTTATTTAAAAAATCAAAAATATAATTATATTTTATATATTTGTAAATAATTATTTCCATAAATATATAAATTTTATTTACATTTTTACCCATATAGTTTATACATTTTCAAATGGTAAATTAATTTATTTTTATAAAAATTATGTAACAAATAATTTTTATAATTGTATTTAATTAAGATATATTTATTAAAATTTAATTTTTATTAATATATTCTATAGTTTTATAAATATACACATTTTTTGTATTGTGGAACTTCCACTGAAACTTCCACCGGAACTTCCATCAGAAGTTGCACTGGAACTTTCACTGGAAAATCAATTGGTATAGTTCATGGATTTATAATTGTTATTTATAGAACATTTAATGAATTTATAATTGTTATTTATACATATTTTGTAAAAAATAAATATATCTTATAAATTTATTTTTATTTATAAATTCATAAATATTTTTATTTTATATATTTTCAAATAATTATTTTTCTAAATATATAATTTTTCTACATTTTTATTCATGTGGTTTATACATTTTAAAATAGTAAATTAAATTATTTTTATAAAAATTATGTAAAAAATTCAATGCATATTTTTTATAACTGTATTTAATAAAAATATATTAATTAAAATTTAATTTTTATTAATATATTTTTTATTTTTATAAATATACATGGTTATTGTATTGTGGAACTTCCACTGGAACTTTCCATGAAAGTCACAGGCCAAGTTCCACTGGAACTTCCACCGGAACATCCATTGGAACTTTTCCTGGAACTTCCACTAAAACTTTCAATGGAACTTCCACTGAAACAGTTCATAGATATTTTTTAAAAAATATATTCAATATATATTTTAAATTTATTTTTATTTATAAATTAATAAATATAATTATATTTTATATATTTTAAATATTTATTTTCCTAAATATATAAATTTTATTTACATTTTTATTCATATAGTTTATACATTTTAAAATGGTAAATTAATTTATTTTTATAAAATTATATAGTAAATATAATACAAAGTTTTTATAATTTCATTTAATAAAAATATATTTATTTAAATTTAATTTTATAAATATAAACTTTTTTTGTATTGTGGAACTTCTACTAAAAATTCTATTGTAACTTGCCCTTGAACTTCCACTAGAACTTTTCCTGGAATTTCCATTAGAAATTTGCATAGATTTTTCCCAGAACATTGACTAAAAGTTACAGTGTAACTTTCAGTGGAGCATCCTCTGAAATTTCCACATAAGGATTTATACATGATATTTACAAAGATTATGTAACAAATATATTGACTATATTTTATATGTGTGTTTATGTACTTTTCTTGAACTTAAGTTTTTATATTATAGGTTGTTCCAATGTTGATAATATTGAAGTTGCATCATCATATATTAAACCATTTGTAGGGATGATATTCAAATCACTTGATGATGCATAATGTTTCTATGTTATGTATGAGGGATTAAATGGGTTCAGTGTATGTCGACAATACTCGAATAAAACGATAAAGGATAAATCAATCGTCACATCATGCCTTTATTCCTGTAGCAAAGAAGGTCATAGGAAGGTTGAAAAATGTGATATCATTGTGAAATTTCCTAGAGCTCAGACACGTACAAGTTGCCTTGCTCGAATGGGGGTTAATTTGTTTTATTTTGGGAAATATATATATAATATATTTGTTGAAGGGTGTAGTAATCCCTTTTACAATTCTGAATCAATTCATATGATGAGGTCTCAAATAAAAATAACAAAAGCACAAGCAGATGAGTTAGATGTGAATGCTTCGGAAGGTATTAAATCAAATGATTCCTTCTCCTTAGAAAAAACTATTGCAGGGGGTTGAGATGTTCATGGGTATACACGTGTCAATTAGTTTAATTTTTTAAGGTCTAAATAGGAAAGTTAATTGGTTCATGGGGATGCATGTTGCGTGTTAGAGAAACTGGAAAGATAAAGTCGGGACAATCTATCATTTGTCTATACTAGGAAGATTGACTTGACCAGGAAAATTGTTAATGTTTTATAGATTGATCCAAAAATGAAGAGATATTTAGAGTTATTTTGAAATGTTGTTTTTTACACAAATTTCAACACTAATAAATTATACAGGCACTTAGGTGTATTTGTGCTCTTTAATCATCATCGAGTGATTTTCATTTTTGGGGAAGCTTTGTTATATGATGAAACTAAGAGTTACTTTTCTTGGTTGTTTCAAAAAAAATTGTAGGTGCATCACATGAAGAGAACTCAAAATATATAACCTGATCAGGATGCGACAATGGGAAAATCCATTTATGAAGTTTTAATGGTAAATCGAAATTGCTTTTGTAAATAACATTTGATGAAAAATGGAATTAAACATTTAGGTAATTGGATGAAAGATGGATTTAGTTTTCTAACTAGATTTAATAAGTGTATTCTCTAATACCATTATGCACATAAATTTTATTAGGATTTGGCTGCCCTTAAAGAAAAATATGGTGATGAGAACTCACAGTGGTCAGATGATGTATTCGTGTTGTGAGAAAAGTGGGCACATTGATTTTTGAAAGATTCATTAACATCTGGTATTCACAACACTCAATTAAGTGAAAGTTTTAATGGACTGCTTAAAGATTATGTTCATATCAAGTTAAGTGTTTTCAATTTCTTTAATCAGTTTAAGCAATTTTTGGATAAAAATTTATATCGAGAAACAAAGTCTGAGTTTGAGATACGAGAGAAGTTTCCTCATAATATTTACCCTTACCATGTATTGATGTGCCAGGTTTATACTAGATATACACCTAAGTTATTTGATTTATTTCAACATGGATATCAAATGATTGGCACTTGTTTTTTGATATCATATATTGAAAGCGATGTTCAATTTATTTATGTTATTGGAATGGTTGGCTATGAAGATCAATTCTATGTATCATATGAAGATTTTAATGAAGTTGTTCAATGTTCTTGTTGAAAATTTGAGCCTGTTGGGTATCTTTGTTATCATGTATTAAAAATTTATGTTCGGATTGATGTGAGATCAATACATGAAAAATATATTTTAGGGATGTGGACCCGATCGGCTAGAAATATTATAATGTTTGAAAGAGATTATTCTGATGTAAATTCTGATAGAAATTAAGTTATAATAAAATGTTACAATGAATGAGAATGAAGTTGACCATCGTTTCTTGTGAGACAGATGCAGGTTATGACATTGGGTTATTTAATTTTAGAATGTTTTCTAAAGAGTTGACTACCATAAATGCATCAATGGATATATTTATTAGTCGTGATGATTTTGAGATAATTTTAAAAAAGGCCTCTTTTAAAAGGAAACAAAACAGGGAAGGGGATGATAGAATCAAAATATTTTTAGAACATGGTGGCTAAAAGCAGACACAGTTGAATAAGAATAATAATAAGTCTAATGTTACGATGAAAACATGATTTTATTTTATGATGCATTTCATTTATAAGAGTAGACTTCTAATGGTAATTTAGTATTTGATATCATTTCTGTTTGTACGTAGGGAATTGCAGATCAAGCAATATCATATTTTGTTGTTGTGGCAACAAAACACCTTTAAATGTAATTTCATTAACAACATCATTCATATCTATAAGTTTTGTAATTGTTTTGTTTCTATATTGCAGGAATACCAGTCAACCAATTTGGAACTTCAACTTTGGATATAGACTACCATAGAATTTGAAGAGGTCGTGTAGAGATAACATTGGATGAAAGTTGTTTTTTTGGGTTGAATTGTGATGCCTCCACACCATGTATAGGCTGTTTTGAATTGTAATGAATCCGATGAAGTATTTATAGTCTAGTTTGAACTGTAATGGATTGGGACACCATTTTAAGAAACTAAAATTGTATGTAGATGTTCTATATGAGAATTTTTGTATGAATTCATTGAATCATTTATAGGTTGGTTTGAATTTTAATGTATTGGAACACCATTTTAAGAAACTGTAACTTATATGAAGATGTGCTATATGATAATTTTATATGAATCCACTGAAGTATTTATACTGGGACACCATTTTTGGTATTTTTAAAAACAACTAATTTGGTATCTGAGACCATTTATAGACTATTCTGAATGATAATGGATTGGGGAACCATTTTAATAAATTTCACATTCATGCGTGAGTGTTGTGTGAGAATTTTTATACATCCAGAAACTATTTTGATTTTTAAAACAATCAATTTGGTATTCAAGACCATTTATACTAGAATAATATTTCAATGATGTTTGAACACTGCCAACATAACTTGACAAAATGTTCTATTTTTAATGGTAATGCATCCAATTTGGTATTTGACATAACTTCCCTTATATGAAAACATTGCTTCATTCCATTTGATGTTAAAAAAATTGCTATTATACCAAAATTTTGAACAAAGATATGAACCTGAAAACATGTTCAATTCCAATTTCATGTCACACCCATAAAACTAGGATGTTTAATTATTTATGTCAATTTTGGAAGCACTAAATCCAAGAGTAAACTCCTGCTTCTAAAATATGTTTATGGCCATCTGTTAGCGGGGCCGGTAAGGAAGTAGTGTGCCATATAAAGTTGCAACCCATAAACTTCTTCTTGGGATATCTTCTTCTTATATGATTGCTCTTTTTCCAACTTCTCTATAATATGGAAAACTATTATTGCACAATCAAAGCTTAAATCGCCCTGTTGAGGAGTATCTTCCACTATGAACGTAGGAGCAGTCATGTCAAAGTAATTGGGGCTTCATTTATTGATTATTTATTCAATAAATTATTTTTACAAGTTGTGCATGTAATGAACTGCCTCGAATACCCTCTCAATACCAGCACCGACCTGATCCTCCACATACCTAAAGGGAGTTCTCGATCCCCATGGGATGAATACTAGTACTCGAGCATCAACCAATAACCAGAGGGAACGATTTCGTCTGACATGAAGCAACAACATGGCATATATACACATATAAGAGAGAAATAGTGGAAGATACAAATATATTCCATAATAGATATAGAACAACAGAAGTAAAAAAATCTCCAAGATACAAGTTCAACTGTAATGGATGACAAAACCAAACAGCTGCTCCAACAACTTCATATGATAGCGTGGGAAAACTACCATCATCTCACCACCAGTTATCGAAAATCCACCTGATAGAAAACCTCACCGCCTCACTATGACACCTTGCCTTTCCCTCCATTGAAAGGCATAAAAAGGTATACTCACCATAGTAGGGGTGCGTAGGGTGTGAGATAATAGGCTCAATAGGATCTCACTCAGGTGTTCTATAACAAGTCTTTATATAATAATCTAAGAATGCTCAACTTTAAAGAAAACAAGGAACGATATATAATTTATAGTTTTTTTATCAAAGCATGGAAAAATATTTAATTTCACCTTTCCATATTTTCAAATAAAGAAGGTAAATTAGTTTTAAATCATTTCATATCCATATATAAAAACAAATATATCAAAGCAAAGAAAAGAATACATCACATCTCATATCAAATCCATGGTAGTACAAGCTAAAATAATACAAGCCAAAATAGCCCAAATCGGCCAAAATCACAGGTAACATCATGCTAAGGATCACACTAGGATAGGATAGCTAGGACACTCATACCTAACATAGATAATTTCACACACATAAAGCCTCTAAACATATTCATTTAGTCTATAGAGTAGAGAAAAATTACAAAAAGTGAACCCCCCCCCAATAGGCCTAACAAGTCCCTAGAACAACAGTCTTAGGGAGTAGAGGAAATCCCCATGAGCAAACCTCATGATAGTGGATGAGGCCTTTTACTAAATCTTTCACCTAAGTACCCAAGGCTTCTCATGTTATCTATTTTCTAAACCAATTCATCAATCAATTTTCATCAAACCATGCTTTGAAAACCATTTCATAATGATTTGAATACCCTTTTCATTTACCAAAACCAGGGGAAACCCATCTTTTATCAAAAACTCATTTCCACAAACACAAATCAAATCATTCAATCATGTCATTTCATTTATAAAATTATTTATAAAAAACAAAAGAAATGTATTTCACCAACATATGCTAGTGATAGAACCAACTACCTCAAAACTTAGTCCACACATGCCCACAATGGGATCCACCAACAAGGAAGAACATAAAAGTGACAATGGAGGCCATAGAATCAATCTACACAACTCATAATTGATTCAATTTAACAAAAAGGTTAACAGAGAAGAGGGAACAAAACATTCCTCAAGAACGTGCACCCATCACACCACAACCAACAAGGATTTACACTCAGAACAAGATTGTACAACAGATTTCTAAAGAAATCAAGAGAAAGACCATATCAAATCAATGAATTTGATAACGCAATGTAGCGATGCTATCACAATCAAAGTCGATGAATATGTAGAAATGATTAATCATCTAAAGAAACACACTACAACTAAAATGAAAATAAATCACCATATAAAATGACCTGGAAGGGTTGGAGGTCTCAAAAAATTATCAGAGAAGGGGTCTAAGTCGAGAGAAAGGAAGCTACACATTGAATGAATAAACATATCACTCATATAATGCCCTAAAATACTTTTCTGTGAAATGTACACAGTGTGTAAACCTTTTACACATCATGTAATCCATGATGTCCAGATAAACCAAAAAACTCATCGTCTTTTTATTAAAAACCTAATTTTTAACATTACACGGTGTGTAATATGTACATGGAATTTACTCCCTTCATGTTGTGTACCGGGTTCACAGCATCTTCCTTGCCGAATTCAAATGTCATGTAATACCATTACACAGTGTGTATTTCTCCTACAGACTACAAAAAATTATGGATTCAAACACAAAAAACCCAAACCACCTTGAGTGTTCTCCAAACTTGGGGTGAACCCTGAAAATATATTACACGTTTATAGTAGGATTCCATTAATTCAAACAAACATACATCTCTGAACTTTAGGTCATTTTTCTCAGAAAATTTTTTCCATCCCTAGGAGTCCAAGATGCACCCAATTAAAGAGGAAAACTTTTAAAGATAATGGAAATATCTGAAAGTGGGTAACGAGAAGTTAAAAACTCCCCACCATAAGACTTTCCATCCCTAGGAAGTCATGTGGAAGAATGTAGTCTATTAAAGAGATGAGGCCACTAATCCTTCATAAACAACTATTACTCTTAAGTATCATGACAATCTGATCCATGTCGCCATAACACTCCAGCCAATAGAATCCACCTCTCATGAAATACTTTCACTTGAAAGTCAATGATCTCAATTGGTTTCTCGATAACAGAAACATCTATCTCTAACTTAATCTTTTATAAACTCAGAATGTGAGAGGTATAAGGATGGTATTTATCAAGATATGATATGTGTAAAACATCATGAATGTTCTTCAACTAAACTAGAAATACCATCTGATAAGAAACCTACCCAAGACACTCAGTGACCTCAAATGGTCCAACATAACTCAAAGACAACTTTACCTTTTTTCCAAGAAGACGGTGACCCAACCAAGGAGAAAATTTCAAGAAAACTCGATCACCTATAGAAAACTCTAAACAATGGAGTTGTTGATCCGCATAAGACTTTTATCCACTCCGAGCTATAATAAGACACCAACTTATATCTTGAATCCTTGAAAATTTCTCCTGAACCAAACTCAGTCCCACCAAAGAAGCTTCGCCCACCTATGCGCAACAAAGAGGTGATATGCACGGGTGATTGTTCAAATCCTCAAAAGAATCCATTCCGATAAAATATTGATAAATTTTTTTTATAATAAAACTCAACCAATATCATATGGCTATCCCATGATCCACAAAAATCTAAAACATAGGCATAGAGTATATCCTCCAAGATCTGAATAGCAAGCTCCGTCTGATCGTCTATCTGTAGATGATAATATGTACTAAATCTAACATGATTCCCCATACCCTCTTGGAGACTCCTACAAAATCTTTAAGTAAACCTAGTATCCCTATCTAAAACAATAATAGAAGGAACCCCATGTAATCTCATAATCTCCTACACATACAAATTACCCAGATCTTTAACTTTTGTGGTATCTTTTATCAGAATGAAATGAGATGAATTTTTCAACCAATCAATCACCACCAAAATAGCATTCCTCCCTCAGGGAGTCTATGGTAATCCAATAACAAAATCCATGGATACCTCATCCCATTTCCAAACTGGCATCAGAAGAGGGTGGATAAAACCAAAAGGTTTCAGATGCGCTGCCTTAATCTGTTGTCAGGTGTAACAACAGGACACAAAATGCCATGCTTCATACTCAACCACCAGGATCAAAGTCTCATGTTATAATGCATATTCATAGTGACTGAATGAACAGACCAAAAATAACTATGAAAATCAAAGAAAACTGAGCTCCTCACTGATATTGGGATGACAACCCGATTCCCAAAATGAAGAATACCATCTGAAGAGAGAGAATAACCAAAAATGGTCTTAGCACCTTATAGGGTTTCTCAAATTACTCTAAACTTGACATCTTACTATGGAATCTACAAATTAGACTCAAGGAGAGATGATGATAACTGAAAACTGGTCAGAACCATACCTAAAACATCCTCTTGGGCATCTAGATGTAACTGATAAAAAGTCCTCATAAGGTTCCACTTTTCCTTTGATTTCAAAACATCTTTCAATGAAATTTTCTTTATAAGAGCGTCTATAACAAAATTCCCCTTCCCTAGGGTGTAGGCGATATCAAGGTCAAATGTATTAAGGTATTACACTCTTCATCTCTGTCTGAGATTCAAGTATTTCTGAGAAAAGATATAGCTCAAACTATTATGGTCAAAAAAAGGTTGTAAACATTTTCCCAAAAAGATAATTTTGTTAACATTTAAGTGCATGCATAACTACGTAAATATCTAAATCATGAGTGGGGTAATTATTTTCATGTGTTCAAAGTTGACAAGAACTGTAAACTACCACATGATCATCCTGCATGAGAACACAACCTAAACCATCACCAGAAGAATCATAAAAAACCACATACCACTTACCAAGATCAAGTTAGATCAAAATAAGATTTGATATCAGAATTCATTTCAACTTGTTAAAAGAAGAATGAGACTCTGCATCTCACCTTAATTTCACCCTTTTCTTAGTAAGAGAAGTCAATAGTGACACCAATTTTGATAAATCCCCAATGGACCATCGGTAATATCCAACAAGACCAAGGAAGATCCAAATATCAAAGACATTATGTGGTTCTTACCATGAAAAAACAGCCTTCACCTTCTCAGAATCAACTAATAATCCATGCTCAGAAACCACGTTCCCTAATAATTTCACTTCTTGAATCCAGAAGTTTCATTTTGAAAGCTTTCCATACAAATATTGAATCCTTAATATTTCAAAAACTAAATTCAAATGGTACTCATGATCATGATCAGATCCTAAATAAACTAAAATATCATCCATGGACACTACCATAAAATTGTCAGATACATATGGAATATTCGATTCATCAAATCCATAAAAAATGTAGGAGAATTAGTTAGATAAAATGACATTATAAGATGTTAATAATGTCCATACCTACTTATAAATTTTTTCTCTGGTATATCACTCTCCCAAAATTTGATCTAATGATAACCTGACTGAAGATATGTCTTAAAAAAACCACTTTACCCCCTTTAACTGATAAAAAAACATCAACGCAAGGAAAATGATAATTGTTCTTAATCATTATCCAATTAAACTTCTGATAGTCCACACACAATCAGAGTGAACCATCATCCTTCTTGGTAAAGAGCACCAGGGATGCCCAAGGCAAAACACTAGGGAAAAAAACCCTTAACCACCAGATCTTCCAACTAAATATTGATCTCTTTCAAATCCACTGGTTCTATATGATAGGAAGGTATCGAAATCGGTTGCGTACTTGGCACCAGGTCAATCATAAAATCTACCTAACTCTTTAGAGGAATCCTAGAGAAATAGTCTAGGAAAATGTCATGAAAATGTCAAACAATAGTAGGAAGATCAACAATAAAAGAAACATCATAGGGCATAACTATTACAGTGGAAAACAAACTCTTGAGCTTTAGGTGGTATGGTCCTGCACAACCAGACCTCAGATCCCACTCTCCTTGAAACATCTATGATCCTCCATCAACTATAAGAAATGAGACACATTGATGATAACAATAAACATCATCATGATGAGAAACAAGAAAATCCATCTTGATGATGACATCAAACAAATCATGATCAAGAATGAGAAAATATCAGATGAACTTTGCATCATCTATAGATAGTGCACAGGAAGGACAACGAAAACCTTGTTCTTTCCTATTCCTAAGAGTTGTCACTAACTCCATAACAAAGGACATGATATTTGTTGGAAGTTTAATCATATCAACAAAACAACCACACATAAATGAGTGGGAAGCACTAGTATCAAATAAAGAAATCGCTACTGAATATGCAATAAAGATGGTACCTCTCACTATTGTCGGACACGCATTTACCTCCGCCAAAAACTCATATACTGCATGAAGGTGCTTCACTCCTAAGGCTCGTGGATGGATCCCTATAGTCTTTGAAGCATATAACTACCCCATAGTAGACTTTAGATCTAATGATCCCTAACCATATCGAAGAGTAGACATAGCCTAATAGAAACACTTTAGATGACCATAACATCCACAACTATTGAACATCCTTGCAGGTGAATGACAAGAATACCATGTGCATCCAAAATTTCCACACTAATAGAAAGTCAGAATCACACCACTAGATGAAACTAGAGGTACCGAAGAGGCATGCCACCAAGAACCACCTCCACCAATCCTACAATGACCTTGCCAATTCCTTTTCCCCCGATACTCCACTGAAGCTACCACTAGGTGGAAAAGAAGGGGAAGAATATCCAAACTTGTCTTCCATATTCATTTATTCCGTTATATCCCTTTCCACTATATTTGTATATGTCGAAAGATTAAGCATAAATACATGTAATATGATGTTCAGTCAAAAACCCTGAAGTTACTTATGAGTTTTAAGCTAGTAATTCTTTACAACCTTTGGTGCAAAATGAACCAGCTCAGCAAACTGTTTGGTGTATGTCAAAACTGAATGTTCTTCCTGTTGCAAGGAGAGGAACTACAGAGACTTATATATCATTAGTGAATCTAGATAAAACTATTGGAAGAAGAGGTTCTTGAAACCCTTCTAGTATAATCCCACATGTCTATCTACCTGTACCATGGAATCCCACCATGGGACCCTCAAGTCTGAATGTCGCGCACTTCACCTTGATACTCTTAGGTGTATCCAAAAATTCAAAAATCTAATCAATATTGTCAAGAAATTCCTCCACCTCTTGAGGTTCATTCATACCTTTAAAGGATGATGGCTTCTAATGAAATAATTATCATGATCGATCTCTTTCTCCTACAATTGTCGATTGTACCTCAACAACTGTGTTCTGATCTTGCAGTATATTATGGTCGACAACATAAATGGACTACATGATAGCCTGATAAAATTCTAATCCATAGGAGGATTTCCTTGAGGATCATTAGTTGCACCCTTCTGAGGAACTCGTAGAACATGTCTCAGAGGCATACTACTGCACACCGAAATAAAAGAAACAACCAGACAACAAAATAATCTTAGTTCAAACCAGAAAACTCATAAGAAAAAATTGATAATAACATCAAGAACTCAAAACAAGAGACACACATCCTAACATCTCATGGTAACTTGAGTCTTATCAAGGCAATATTTTTTCAATCACTCACTGTAATATACCTCTCAAGTCTCAAAAATCCTATCTCTATTCTACCAAATGTTCCAAGACAAGGAATCTTAAAGACAAACCCAAAACCTGGGCTATGATACCACTTTGTAACGAACCGAACCAAATACCCTCTCAATACGGGCAATGTCCCAATCCTCCATATACCTGAAGGGCATTCCCAATCCCCATGTGATGGCGACTAGCACCTGTGAATCAAACATCAACTAGAGGGAACAATTTCACCCAAACTAAAGTAATAATATGGTATATATACACATAGTAGAGAGAAACAATAGAAGATAAAAAATATTCCATAATAGATGGAGAATAATGGAAGAAAAATAATCTCAAAGAGACAAGTTCAACTGCAATGGAATACAAAACCAAACAGTTACTCCAACAAATCCATGTGATAGTGTGGGAAAACTCCCACTATCTCACCACCAGCTACCCAAAACCAACTGACAAAAAACCTTATCGCCTCATTGTGGTGTCTTTCCTTTACCTGCATCAAAATACATAATAAGGTCTACGCACTGCCAAAGGTGTACTTGGGGTGTGAGCTAGCATGCTCAATAGGATATCACCTAGGTGTTTCATAATAATTGTTTGTACAATAATCCAAGAATGATCAACTTTAAATAAAACAAGGCATGATATACAATTCACAATTTTTATATCAAAGCATGGAAAAACATTTAATTTCCCCCTTTTCCACCTTTTTAAAGAAAGCTGGTAAATCATTTCATATCCATATATCAAAATAGAAATATCAAATCAAAGTAAGGCATGCATAATATCTCATATCAAATCCACGGTAGTACAAGCTAAAACAATACAATCCAAAACAACCCAAATTGGCCAAAATCACAGGTAACATCACGCTAAGGATCACACTAGGTCGGGATAGCTAGGACACTCGTACCTAACATTGACAATCATGCATGCATCAAGCCTCTAAACATATGTATCGAGTGTAAAGAGCAGTGAAACAATCTAAAAAGTGAACCCCCTAATGGGTTTAACAAGTCCCTAGAACAACAGGACTAGGGAGCTGAGGAAAGTCTCATTTGTAAACCCCCTAACAGTAGACGAGGAATATTACTACACATTCAACCTAAGTACCCAAGACTTCACATGTGCTCTATTTTCCAAACCAATTCATCAATCAATTTTCATCAAACATTTCTTTGAAAACCATTTCATAATGCTTTCAAAACCCTTTTTATTTTCCAAAACCAAAGGAAACCCATCTTTTATTAAAAAAATCATTTCCATACACACAAATAAAATCATTAAATCATATCATTTCATTTATAAAATAATTTATCAAATACCAGAGAAATACAGTTCACCAACACAGGCTAGAGATGGAACCACCTATCTCAAAACTTAGGTCCCACATGCTCGCAACAGGATCCACCAACAAGGAAGAACATAATAATGACAAAAGAGGCCCTAGAATCAATCTACACATCTCATAATTTATTCGATTTAACAAAAGGGCTGATGGAGAAGAGGAAACAACACATACCTCAAGAACACACACCTGTTACACCACAACCAACAAGGATTGGCCTAGAGAACAAGATCGCACAACAGATCTATAAAGGAATCAAGAGAAAGACCATCACAGATCAATGGATCTGATAACACAACACAATGGTGCTATCACGATCAAAGGCAATGAATAATTAAAAAAGATTACTCACCCGGGGAAACACATCACAACTGCAACAATGATCAATCACTGAATGAAACGATCTAGAAGGGTTGAAGATCTCCAAAATTGTCAAAGAATGGATCTAGGTTGAGAGAAATGAGGATGAATGTTGAATGAATAAACATATCACTTGTATATCACCCTAAAAGACTTATCTATGACATTTACATGGCATGTAAACCCTTTACACTTCGTATAATCCATGGTGTTCAGATACGCTGAAAACCCCATTACCTTTTTTATTAAAAACCTTATTTTTAACATTACATGATGTGTACTCCCTTCATGTTGTGTACCGGGTTTACGACATCTTCTGTGTAGAATTTACATGTTGTGTACTACCATTACATGACTTGTATTTCTCCTATAGACCGCAAAATGTCCATATTCTTACATGAAAAACCTAAACCACCTTAGGCGTTCTCCAAACCCAGGGAGAACCCTACAAATCCATTACACATTTATATCCAGACTCCATTAATTCAAGAAAATACACAGCCCAGAAATTTAGGTCATCTTTCTCAGTAAATTTTCTCTATTCTTGAGAGTCCAAGATGAACCAAATTAATGAGGAAAATTAGTAAAGAGAAGGGAAATTTCTGAAAGTTAGTAACAGTATGTTACAGTACAAATTTAATTATCTCAATTGGTTTATTTTAAAATAGATTTCATGTTGAAGAGGAGAAAATATACCATTAATAATGCATCCTTCTGATAAATATCATGTCCACCACCACTTAACCGAGGTTTCATCTAGTGGTAGTGGTTGAAATATTTTCTCTCCATATTAAAAATAAGCAATTTATAATGAACATTTGCGATGTTGATGGGGATGAAATGTTTTCCATTCAACTGTAGTGAATATCTAACTATTTTCTCCACCAATATTTGTATCATATTTTTATTTTTCTTAGAAATTGTGCCCTTTAAATATTAATAAAGTTAGACCAACTATTAATTATTACATTTTAAATTTAAAGAATGTAAAAAATAATATACCCACCATGGAAGCACTTGTAATAATTATCGATTTATCTTGGAAAATTCCAGTTGTGTTCCCCATTTCACACTTTTTTTATTATTCGACCATATGCATCTATTACCTGATATAATTGAAAAGGGTTGGAGGATGTGACACTAATTGAGTATTATTTTACAATAAGTTGGTTTAACTTAAATACTCACCCTACTACTTGTCATTGTTTTGTTGAAAAGTGAGAGAATATATTCCATTTCTACTGAATATAACTTTTTTTTAGATTCCCTGACATATTCACTATAGAATAATAATAGTTATTTATAAGAAAACATGTAAAGTTAAAGGGAATTTATTAAAAAAATAAATTAAGGGTGGTTATTCCCTTTGGTCCTAACAACATACTAGGCCATCTCTAACTCTAGAATCTTTTCAAGGTGCTCATAGTCTGTTTTTTGGGATCGCTGACTCTACCTGTCTCATTTTGGTATAAAATCCATCCCCATAACAACCCTTTTATGTTCTAGTTTTTGTGAAATACTGGCTAGGTCGATGGTTTTTTGCAACTTAGCTAGATCTTCTACTAATTTTGATTGTGTTGTTACAACTATTCTTATTCTTCTAGATCATATTTCATAAACATATTCCAAATCCAATTTTTTTTCTATTTCATGATTTCACATTTCTAATCAATTATCTAGCTCAATGACTATGTGTTTCTAGCTGTTCTTCTTAGCTACTGTCTGGGAGAGGTGTGATTTTTTCAACAGGTTATTCCAAGTGTTCTGCCTCCTCCTATATTCTAGTTTCATTGTGACTTTCTATCTGGTTTAACTACATTACAGTAGAGGTCATTTTCTCTATAGATTTGAAAATTTCTATTTTTCGTGCCTCTTTCTTGGGGTTATCACCTATCAACAGCTTCAATTTTTAATTTTTCAGCTTGTTTCCTAAGTTTTTCTTCCACGGTCTATAGTTTTTCTTTTCAATGTTGAATTTTCCTCTTCAAGTCCTTTTATTTTTTCATTATCATCCATATTTTGTTATTTTGAAACACCACATTCCTTAGTGGTTGTTTTCTCCTTAGTATCTTCTTCATGTTTCTACATCTATAATATTTTTTTACATAACCGTGGGTTGAGAAAATACTTAATTGAAGACTATAATTGGTAGAATTGCCTCACTAACTGCAACTTGTTGAATCATTAGTTTCTTGATAGAAACATCATATGACAAGCACCATTTCATTAAAGGTAGATTATTATCTTGTTTATTTCCTTACAATAATTTGTTTTCTTCATAATACCAATACTACAACAATAACAATGCTATTGAGACTAATTATACATAGAAGTGAACATAAATTTCAATCCATACTAGTAATGCGACAATATCCCCCATAATCTTTGACCACTACTTGTGAAATTATTTAATAGAATTCATCAATTGTTGTGGGATTGCACGAGACCACTTTAGTGTTCTCATGTCTATCAAACTAAGCACATAATTGATGAAACCCCAAATCAAGTAAAAACCCATAGTTGGGAAGAAACCAGTAGCACGGGTCTAAAAACATAGGAGTGCTACTCTGTCAACATGGTCCTCTTCTTCATTTCCCATTACAGCTTCCAAAATAGAATGTTTTAATTGCCTTATGTGTCAATAATCTAACACTTTTTTGAAATTTATGTATATATAACGATGCCTTGGTTGGCTTGAAAGAATGGGAGTCTTCCATTTCTGTTTCGCCTTCAGTTATCCCAAATATCATTTAAACATCATCTTCACAGATTTAACACCCCAAGCTTCCACGGTAAGCTTCTCTTTGAATAGTATAGTAGCGTGTGTCGTACGCAACTCCGAGATTCTAACACGCCGCAACCAATCAAAGTAGCCGTTATGAATATTAATACCCACTTTTTGAAATTTTATACATTTTATCTTTCAAAATAGACTTCATTTTTGGATTAGGAATATCAAAATTATCCTAGGATGAAATTTTGGTACTTTTCGGATAACTTATATATTTTGATGAATAGTGAAAATTACTAAATTTTAATTAAAAACAACTTTTTTAATCAAAATAATTAATAGTGATAAATTATGAATTTGAGTGGTTTTAAAATATATTTAAAATATATTTTTACCATTTAATACAATTTTGGTCATTGGACATAATTTCACAATTAAACCGGACATAAACAAGTATCAATCTTTTGAAAGTTATTATATCTTAAAAACACGCTTTTTGTTTTGACAGCGGGAATTAATTTTAAATTAATTTCTGCCACTTATGTGTTTTGAATTTGGAAAAATGGATTCCATATTTGGAATCAGGATGTCCAAATTGTATAAATTAGTAACTTTTATTTTTAGACATTTTGAATAATTACTTCGGTAAATATTTTATTTACCATGGTTAAAGGGTAAATCTGGTAAATAAGGGTAAAAAAATAATATTATAATAATAATAAATTACCCTAAAATGTGTCCTAACCTTATTGGTGGATACATGTCCGACCATGGGAATATTTGAGTCGATTTTGGGACCCCATGGATCCACTTGTTGGTGATAAGGACACTTTATATTAATTAAGTTAAAATAAATACAAAAATGACATAAGTATATATCTTTTAGAAAAAAAAATTTACATAGGGTTATATATGTTGGATTTTAGATTATAAATATTAATTATAAATCTAAAAAAATTTCCTACATAATGGTATTTTATTTATAATTTTTAAACATTTAAAATGTAAAAATATATATGACACAATAATGATGCAGTATTTTCCTTATTAATGAAAGAATCAAATAATTGATATTATAAATGTTAAAATAAATATAATTTTAAGGTTTTGATGACATAAAAGAATTTTATTGGTTAATATAACATGTTAGTATTTCTTAAATGAATTTTTTTCTAATTAATAAAGTTTTTAAGACTTTAACAAAAATCAATTATTGAGTAGTGTAAAAATTGACATAAATGAGTTTTTAAAATAAATATTATATTATTAATTTATATTCTATTCCTAAAAATATAAGGTTCGGCCAAATGACTCATATCATTATTGTTATATCATTAATGGACCACTTTGGGGTCTCTTGGATGTATATAGTAAGTTTATTAACTATATAATATAAAAATACAAAGTGACTTGGTAAGTGTCAAACTAATTAACTAAGAGTTAAAACTAAAAGATAAGGTTAATATAATGACTCAAACCTCTCTAAATTATATTTTTTGAGTGGTTTTAGACCCATTCCCACCTTAACATTTAAATAATACACTTTTGATCCATTAGAAACTGAATATGAATTTATTATAAAATAATATTTCTAGATTTTCCTAAGGTGCCCCTCCTCCCCCTTATAAAAGGACACCACTTCTAACCAATTCTTCACACCTTCAAAGACTTTTGATTCGTCCAACCCCTGCCCAAATACTCTCTCAACTTACCTCACTTCAACATAGAGGCCTTATTTTGATCATAAAGTCAACATATGGAGCCCTTTTGATCAAATCCAAAGGAAGAACCCGAAGAAGAGGTAACGTCTTAACCACCCTCTTTAAAGTTCCTTTCTTCTTCAACTTCTTATTTCCTTGTTATTTCTATTATAAAATAATATCTCCAGTACCTTATATATAATTTTTTATTATTATAATTATGGAACAAACAAATTCATTATTCTATCCATCCCTTGAATGACATGTCACCATACGTGCGTACGTACGGCCTAATGTCTCCACGTTGTGGTGTAATTGTTATTCAATATACTATTATTTAAATGGGTATAATAATGATTCAAAATTTATGTAAATAATAAATATAACATGATAATTATTCTGTCTATATGATATACCATCCAATTATATATTATTTTAATATCAAAAAAATGATATTGTCACTCGTGCGTACGTACGGATTACCGTCTCTACGAACGCGATGAGATTCATTCCCCATCGTATCCCTTAAAGAATAAATTTTATTGGATGATTAAAAATAATATTTAAGGACTTAATATAATTCTTGATATTAGTATGATACAACCTATCCATAACAAACACGGCTTATATAAAAGAAAATGAGTAAGTTAACACCCAAAACGATGATAATACTATGATTTTATTAACAAAGAGATGTTAAAAGATCATATATGATATCATATTAATATATATGATTATTGTATAATTCAATAAAAATTATTTCACCATTATACAGGAGGTTAACCTACCATCAACCAAGTAAAAGTACAAGGTAAGGGTTATTTCACAATCTCTTCATTATCCGAGGTTGTTTATACGTAATTATCTACTGGGACCTATTTATCATCCATATCCATGTTTCTTAAAAATGTATTTCAAATCATTCTTAATATTTTACAAAATATGGGTTAAAGTCATTTATACCCTTTTTTTACTTTTTATTGAAGTTTATAAAGTAATCTTTCCATCGTTTTTCAAACAAGGTCTATTTTAACCTTTTCGACAGAATTACGGTAAGAATGTCTTTTTTTTAACTTATACGGCGGGTGTGGATATTTTCCGCCGTTATAAAATCGTTGAAGATTCCCTTACAAGATTATAAGAATATTTTCAAAGTTAATTTTTTATTTTATAATTATGTGAATTTTAAATGATTTCAAAAAAAAGAGATATTTCTCTCAAATAGTTTTGATTTCATCTATGTCAACATCCTTTGATGGATTTGAAGCTTATTTGAAGTTGATTTATTATGATACAAAAATTTCATATTTTATTGAAGGTTTTGTGATATGTTTAACTATGTATGTGTTATTTTTATACCATTCATGTTTTATGGAGAAATTATTGACATTTCGTATGCTAGTTTTAATACGAATGTTTATGTTATGTTTAAACCTGTTCATATGAGGAATGCATTGGACTTAATAACTGACAGGTGGAGCCCGCTATAGCTCCTCCATGCATCGTTAGGTCTCATGAGACAAACTAGTGTCTTGGAACGAGGCCTTGACAAAATCTTATTTTTAGTCTTGGCACGAGGCCTTGGCTACATGGTGATGATAGTATGGCATTATGCATTCCGTCATTATGAAAGTGGTTATTGATATTGCATGTGATTATTCGAGTAGTAGAATATCCATGTGAATAAGTAAATGGAATTATTTCATTTTATATATTCCATATTATTCTGAATTTGAAGTTTAAAATGCTTTTGTTTTAGTTATATGTTGCCTTAAATGTTTATGTTTATTTATGAAAGTTTCTGCTATATTGTCTCTAAGGATGGAATTTCCGTTGATCCTTCTAAGACCAAGGAAATCCAAGAATGTCCATCACCGACGAGTATAACTGAGGTACGCAGTTTTATTGGTTTGGCAAGTTATTATCGACATTTCATCCATAATTTTTCCCAATTAGCTAACCCATTAACGAAGCTCACACGTAAAGGGGTTAAATTTGTCTGGACAAAATAGTGTGAAGACTGTTTTGAAGAACTGAAGAGAAGATTATTCAATGCTCCTATATTGACTCTACCATCGGGGAATGATGGGTTCGTTATTTATAGTGATGCATCAATGAAAGGACTAGGTTGTGTCCTTATGAAAAATGATAGGGTTATTGCCTATGCATCACGACAGCTAAAAATTCATGAGAAGAACTATCCTACTCATGATCTTGAGTTAGCTGCTGTAATCGTTTCTTTGAAGATATGGATACATTATCTCTATGGTGAGAAATGTGAGATTTATACTGATTACAAGAGTTTGAAATATATTTTCTCACAGAAAGAACTCAACATGAGGCAAACTAGATGGCTTGAATTACTCAAGGAATATGATTGTACGATACACTACCACCCGAGGAAGGAAAATAAGGTGGAAGATGCTTTGAGAAGAAAAGATCATGGAGTTTTGAACAATATGAGAATTGAAAGGGATCCAATTTTCATGGATCTAGTGAAGATGAACATGGAAATAACCATGGAAGGTGAAACATCAGTGATTTTTAAAATAGTTTCCAAACCATCTTTACTAGAAAGGATTAAGAGTTCTAAAACTGATGATGAAGAATTTAAAAAGATGATTAAAGCTGTGAATGATTGGAGATTGAGAGACTTTGTGTATGAAGAAGGAATTTTGAAATTCAGGAAGAGACCTTGTGTTCCCGATATACCTGATTTAAAAAGGGAATTGTTAGACTATGCTCATAGTTCCAATTTCTCTATACACCCTGGGAGCACCAAAATGTATAGAGATTTAAAGGAACATTTTTGGTGGGACAACATGAAGAGGGATATTGATGATTTTGTGTCAAGATGTATGGTTTGTCAACAAGTGAAAGCTGGAAGGCAACTGCCTGGAGGAGTATTGCAACCTCTTCCCATACCTGAGTGGAAATGGGATAATATCACAATGGACTTTGTCATGGGACTACCAAAGAATCCTAGAAGGAACGATACAATATGGGTCATTGTTGATCATCTTACCAAGTCAGCACATTTCCTTGCTATAAGGGAGGATTTACCACTTGAACATCTAGCGAGAATATATATTAATGAAGTTGTGAGACTTCATGGAGTACCCCTATTGATTGTCTCGGATCGTGATCCCCGTTTTACATCAAGATTCTGGAATAGTCTTCAGAAGGCCTTGGATACTGAACTTCGTTTGATCACGGCTTACCACCCTCAAACAGATGGACAATCAGAATGAACTATTCAAAACTTAGAAGACATGTTGAGATCGTGCTCACTTGACTTTCAGGGTATGTGAGATCAATATTTACCTCTGGTAGAATTTTCCTATAACAATAGCTTTCATTCAAGCATTCGGATGGCACCATATGAAGCGTTATATAGAAAGAGATGGAGCGCACCAACCTGTTGGGATGATGTTGGTGAAAGAAAACTTGTTGGCCCGAAACTAGTAGAGGAAATGATGGAAAAGGTAAAGTTAATCCAAAACCACATCAAAGCAGCTCAAAGTAGGCAGAAGAGCTATGCTGATAATCGAAGAAAGGATTTGGAATTTCAGGTGGGAGATCATGTTTTCTTGAAGGTATCTCTATGGAAGTGAGTTATATGTTTTGGAAAGAAAGGTAAATTGAGTCCCAGGTACATCAGACCTTTTGAAATTCTAGAATTAATTGGGGGTGTAGCTTATCGTTGGGCAATGCCCCCAAATCTCTCCAAAGTTCACGATGTGTTCCACGTATCACTGTTGAGAAAATACATGTCTGACCCAACGCATGTACTCACCTATGAGGAATTAGAACTGGAACTCGATCTCTCTTATTGCGAAAAGCCCGTCAGGATTCTTGATATTAGAGAACAAGTGCTGAGAAATCGGACGACTCATCTGGTAAAAATTCTCTGGACAAACCGTAAGATGGAAGAGGCAATGTGGGAACTCGAGGAACTTATGATGAAGAACCACCCGAGTCTTTTTATGCAGTAATATTCTAGAAATTTCGAGGACGAAATTATTTGAAGGAGGGGAGAATGTAACACCCCAAGCTTCTATGGTACGCTTCTCTTTGAATAGTATAGTAGTGTGTGTTGTACGCAACTCTGAGATTCTAACATGCCGCAACCAATCAAAGTCACCGTTATGAATAGTAATACCCAATTTTTGAAATTTTATACATTTTATCTTTCAAAATGGACTTCATTTTTGGATTCTTAATATCGAAATTATCCAAGGATGAAATTTTGGTACTTTTCGGATAACTTTTATATTTTGATGAATAGTGAAAATTACTAAATTTTAATTAAAAACAACTTTTTTAACCAAAATAATTAATAGTGATAATTTATGAATTTGAGTGGTTTTAAAGTATATTTAAAATATATTTTTACCATTTAATACAATTTTGGTCATTGGACAAAATTTTACAATTAAACCGGACATAAACAAGTATCAATCTTTTGATAGTTATTATATCTTAAAAACACGCTTTTTGTTTTGACAGTGAAAATTAATTTTAAATTAATTTCTGCCACTTCTATATTTTGAATTTGAAAAAATGGATTCCATATTTGGAATCAGGATTTACAAATTGTGTAAATAGGTAACTTTTATTTTTAGACATTTTGAATAATTACTTCGGTAAATATTTAATTTTCCATGGTTAAAGGGTAAATCCGGTAAATAAGGGTAAAAAATAATATTATAATAATAATAAATTACCCTAAAACGTGTCCTAACCTTATTGGTGGATACATGTCCGACCATGGGCATATTTGGGTCGATTTTGGGACCCCATGGAGCCACTTGTTGGTGATAAGGACACTTTATATTAATTAAGTTAAAATAAATACAAAAATGACATAAGTAAATATCTTTTAGAAAAACAATTTTTACATAGGGTTATATATGTTGTATTTTAGATTATAAATATTAATTATAAATATAGAAAATATTTCCCACATAATGTTATTTTATTTATAATTTTTAAACATTGAAAACGTAAAAATATACATGATACAATAATGATGCAGTATTTTCCTTATTAATGAAAGAATCAAATAATTGATATTATAAATGTTAAAATAAATATATTTTGAAGGTTTTGAGAACATAAAAGAATTTTATTGGTTAATATGAAATGTTATTATTGCTTAAATGAATTTTGTTCGAATTAATAAAGCTGTTAAGACTTTAAAAAAATAAATTATGGAGTAGTGTTAAAATTGACATAAATGAGTTTTTAAAACAAATATTATATTATTAATTTATATTCTATTCCTAAAAATCTAAGTTTCGGCCAAATGACTCATATCATTATTGGTATATCATTAATGGACCAATTTTGGGTCTCTTGGATGTATATAGTAAGTTTATTAACTATATAATATAAAAATACAAAGTGACATGGTAAGTGTCAAACTAATTAACTAAGAGTTAAAACTAAAAGATAAGGTTAATATAATGACCCAAACCTATCTAAATTCTATTGTTTGAGTGGTTTTATACCCATACCCACCTTAACATTTAAATAATACACTTTTGAGACATTATAAAACGAATATTAATTTATTATAAAATAATATTTCTAGATTTTCCTAAGGTGCCCCTCCTCCCCCTTATAAAAGGACACCACTTCTAACCAATTATTCACACCTTCAAAGCCTTTTGGTTCGGCCAAACCCTACCCAAATACTCTCTCAAATTACCTCAATTCAACATATAGGCCTTATTTGGATCATAAATCCAACCTAAGGAGCCCTTTTGATCAAATCCAAAGGAAGAACCCGAAGAAGAGGTAACGTCTTAACCACCCTCTTTAAAGTTCCTTTCTTCTTCAACTTCTTATTTCCTTGTTATTTCCATTATAAAATAATAACTCCAGTACCTTCTATATACTGTGATGTTATTATAATTATGGAACAAACAAATTCATTATTCTATCCATCCCTTGAATGACATGTCACCATACGTGCGTACGTACGGCCTACCGTCTACACGTTGTGGTGTAATTGTTATTCAATATACTGTTATTTAAATGGGTTTAATAATGATGCATAATTAATGTAAATAATAAATATAACATGATAATTATTCTGTCTATATGATATACCATCCAATTATATATTATTTTAATATCAAAAGAATGATATTGTCACTCGTGCGTACGTACGGATTACCGTCTCCACGAACGCGATGACACTCATTCCCCATCGTGTCCATTCAAGACTAAATTTTATTGGATGATTAAAAATAATATTTAAGGACTTAATATCATTCTGGATATGTGTATGATACAACCTATCCATAACAAACACGTCTAATATAAAAGAAAACGAGTAAGTTAACACCCAAAACGACGATAATACTAAGATTTTATTAACAAAGCGATGTTAAAAGATCATATATGATATTATATTAATATATATTATTGTTGTATAATTAAATAACAATTATTTTACCATTATACAGGAGGTTAACCTACCATCAACCAAGTAAAAGTATAAGTCAAGGGTTATTTCACAATCTCTTCGTTATCCTAGGTAGTTTATACGTAATTATCTACTGGGGCCTATTTATCATCCACATCCATGTTTCTTAAAAATGTATTTCAAATCATTCTTAATATTTTACAGAATATGGGTGAAATTCATTTATACCCTTGTTTGAATTTTTATAATAATTTTATAAAGGAATCTTTCTATCATTTTTCAAACAAGGTCCTTTTTAACCTTTTCGACATAATTAAGGTAAGAATGTCTTTTTTTAACTTATACGGTGGGTGTGGCTATTTTCCGCCGTTATAAAATCGTCGAAGCTTCCCTTACAAGATTATAAGAATATTTTCAAATTAAATGTTTTATTTTATAATTATGTGACTTTTAAATGATTTCAAAAAAAAGATATATTTCTCTCAAATAGTTTTGATTTCATTTATGTCAACATCCTTTGATGGATTTTAAGCTTATTTGAAGTTGATTTATTATGATACAAAACTTCCATATCGTATTTAAGGTTTTGTGATAAGTTTGACTATGGATGTGTTGTTTTTATACCATTCATGGTTTATGGAGAAAGTATTGAAATTTCGTATGCTAGTTTTAATACGAATGTTTATGTTATGTTTAAACCTGTTCATATGAGGAATGCATTGGACTTAATAAGTGACGGGTGGATCCCGATATAGATCATCGATGCATCGGTAGGTATCATGAGACAAACAAGTGTCTTGGCACGAGGCCTTGACAAAATATTATTTGTAGTCTTGGCACGAGGCCTTGGCTACGTGTTGATGATAGTCTGGAATTATGCATTTCGTCATTATGAAAGTGGTTATTGATATTGCATGTGATTATTCGACTAGTAGAATATCCATGTGAATAAGTAAATGACATTATTTCATTTTATCTATTCCATATTATGCTGAAGTTGAAGTTTAAAAGGCTTTTGTTTTAGTTATACATTGCCTTAAATGTTTATGTTTATTTATGAAAGTTTCTGCTATATTGTTATCCTTACTGAGCATCTGAGCTCACCCCTTTCAATGTTTTATTTTTTCCAGGATGTGAAGAAGTAATTTATGAATGACCTATAGGGATAATATGATGAGATATGAAGACAAGATGTTATTGTAGTAGTTTTCATTTTTATGATTTAATATAAGACTTATGAATATATCTAGTGTTTCCAAGGCTACTAAACCAATCGGTCTTTCGAGATTTGATCTTTCTTGTGATCATACCAATGTTATATAATAATTCACCAACTCTGGGTAACTGGGGTTGGGGCATTACAGTTGGTATCAGAGGAAGTTTAGTATAAACCTTGGAAACTAGATTTAGATAAACTCTGATTAGAGCACATAGCCCTAAGATAGACTTTGAGGATTAGTATAGAAGAACTTCCTAGAATTTTGGTATTGTAGAGATTTTGTGAGTTTTCCAAGCAATACATCCCTGTCTGGATACGAGCAGGTAGAGGTGGCTATGGCACAGATGTACCTAGGGGTAAAACCTGAAATCACCGCTTTGACCTAGACTTGAACGGAAACTGGTGCACGACAACAGGCCTTGCTGCAGTCTTAATTACGACACTCCCGGGGGATATGCTTAGGATAATTCTCATTTTCATTAAGAACCATTATGAAGGTTGTATGAGTATATACTTCCTCAAAGAAAACATTTTTATGATTTTGGATTATATCCATAGACTGTTCAATTTATGTTAAGTGTTTTACAAGTATGGAATTATGTATCTTGATTCATAAACTGATCAAGTTTATGCCATTGTTTATAAATGGCGCCTAGTGGAAGAAATGGAAACCATATCAATGCATGAACTTCATGTAGGGATTGACCTCCTACTCAAGATAATTATAGTGGAGCTGGTGATGTAACTGGTACTGATCAGCTTATCACCATACTGGCACAACTCACTCGGGTTATGAATAATAACCTTACCCGTATGGAGCACCCTGATCTGCAGCGTGGAGGATCAATGTTAGATCGCTTCATGAGGAAACAACCACCAACATTCAATGGGAGTACAAATCCCTTGGTATCTGAGCAATTGATAAATTCTTTAGAGAAAATATTCCATGCCTTGGGGAGTAGTGAAAGGGAAAAAGTTATCATGGAAGTTTACCGTCTCACTCGGGATGCTGATCAATGGTGGTCATTGATACAAAACACGAAAGAATATGATGAAGTATCAGATATGGAATGGAGGGAGTTCAAAGATATGTTCTTAGAAAAATACTTTCCTCGAGACCATCGAACAGATATGGAAAGTCAATTTCTGAGTCTGAGGAAGAAATGGGATGAGAATGTCGCAAAGTATGAGGCTAACTTTACAAGGTTAGTGAGGTATGCTACAGATTATATACATAACCCAAGAAGTAATATTGATCGTTTCTTTGATGGGTTAAAACCATTTCTCTGTCGAGCATTAGTCTCACAAACCTTCTCCTCATACGAATATATTGTCTCGTGTGCTATCAAGACAGAAAATGAATTCTCTAAGTCTTATGACTTTAAAGTAAAGAAAGAGAAGAAGAGATCTTCGGATAAATCTGGAAATATAAATAAGGGGAAGAATGGAAAAGTTGAAAATCCATCCTGCAGTAAATGTGGGAAGAAACACCTCGGTACTTGCTTAAAAGGAATGGGATTCTGTTACAAGTGTGGTGAAAAAGGCCACCATGCTCATGATTTCAAGGGAAAGAGGGTTGTTGTCAACATGGAATGCTATAATTGTAGAGAGATGGGACATTATGAAAATTAATTTCCTAAGCGTCAGGGGAACTTACCTTAGAAAAGGCCAAGGGATCGAGGCCAAGCTTATGCTATCACTACTGCAGAGGTAGAAGCTCCAAAAGACGTGGTGACAGGTAATTTAATGGTTTCCTCAAGTTTAAAAAATTATTTATTTGATTCTGGATCATCACATTTTTTCATATCTTCCCAGTTTTCTAAAAAAATAGATATTTCCAATTTTATTTAACAAGAGAGTTGTCAGTAAAAACCCCTAAGGGAAGTATCATTGCTACAAAGTTCTGTGGATCTGTTCCCATTAGGGCATATAAATGTTCGTTATCTTCTAGTCTTATCGTCATACCCATGACTGAATTTGATATAGTCCTCGGTATGGATTGGCTTTCGGACCATGATGTGAAGATTTATTATAAGAAGGAGGTTATTATTTTTGATGATGATGATAAGGAGCACCTTATCTTTAGAGAAGAATCGTCACCACCTAATTCTTATCTAGATCCACCCTCAGTAGCTCAACTAAATTCAATTATTGGGAAGGAAGAGAATGAAATGAATGTGGGCGAGGAAAGGAATGTTCAAATAGAGGATGTACCTATTGTGAAATAATATGTAGATGTGTTTCCGGAAGATTTACCTGGACATCCTCTAGAACGAGAAGTTGAAATTTCCATTGATTTAATTCCTGGATCAAGGCCTATATCGAAGACCCCGTATAGAATGGCCACTGTGGAATTAGTTGAACTAAAGAAATAACTAGAGGAATTGAGTAATAAGGGATTTATTCGCCCTAGTGTTTCTCCATAGGGAGCCCCTGTTCTTTTTGTTAAAAAGAAAGATGGATCTATGAGGTTATGTATTGACTACAGAGAGAACAATGTTATAAAAATAAAGAACAAGTATCCCCTACCTCGTATTGATGATTTATTTGATCAACTAGATGGAGCTCAATACTTTTCAAAGATTGACCTTCGATCAGGATACCATCAGTTGTGTGTGAAGAAGGAAGAAATTCTGAAGACAGCATTTCGAACAAGGTATGGGCATTACGAGTTTACAGTAATGCCTTTTGGGCTGACTAATGTACCCTCTGTATTCATGGATCTAATGAAAAGAGTTTTCAATTGATATCTCGATGATTTTTTGGTGGTATTTATTGATGATATCTTGGTATAATCCAAAATCTACGAAGATCATGAAAATCACTTGCGCGTTATCTTGAAGACTCTAAGAAGACATGAATTATATGGGAATTTTAGCAAGTGTGAATTCTGGCTTCAAGAGATTTTTTTTCTTGGCCATATTGTCTCTAAGGATGGAATTTTCGTTGATCCTTCTAAGATCAAGGCAATCCAAGAATGTCCAGCACCGACGAGTATAACTGAGGTACGCAGTTTTGTTGGTTTGGCAGGTTATTATCGATGTTTCGTCCAGAATTTTGCCCAATTAGCTAACCCAATAACGAAGCTCACACGTAAAGGGGTTAAATTTGTCCAGAAAAAAGAGTGTGAATACTGTTTTGAAGAACTGAAGAGAAGATTAGTCAAGGCTCCTATATTGACTCTACCATTGGGGAATGATGGGTTCGTTATTTATAGTGATGCATCAATGAAAGGACTAGGTTGTGTATTTATGCAAAATGATAGGGTTATTGCCTATGCATCACGACAGTAAAAAATTCATGAGCATAACTATCCTACTCACGATCATGAGTTAGCTACTATAATCTTTACTTTGAAGATATGGAGACATTATCTCTATGGTGAGAAATGTGAGATTTATACTGATCACAAGAGTTTGAAGTATATTTTCTCACAGAAAGAACTCAACATGAGGCAAAGGAGATGACTTGAATTACTCAAGTATTATGATTGTACGATACACTACCACTCGGGGAAGGCAAATAAGGTGGAAGATTCTTTGAGAAGAAAAGATCATGGATTTTTGAACAATATGAGAATTGAAAGGGATCCAATTTTCATGGATCTAGTGAAGATGGACATGGGAATAACCATGGAAGGTGAAACATCAGTGCTTTTTCAAATAGTTGCTAAACCATCTTTACTAGAAAGGATTAAGATTTCTCAGACCGATGATAAATAATTTCAAAAGAAGATTAAAGCTGTGAATGATGGGAGATTGAGAGACTTTGTGTATGAAGAAGGAATTTTGAAATTTAGGAAGAGACTTTGTGTTCCCGATATACCTGATTTAAAAAGGGAATTGTTCGACGGTGCTCATAGTTCCAATTTCTTTATACACCATGGGAGCACCAAAATGTATAGAGATTTAAAGGAACATTTTTGGTGGGACAAAAAGAAGAGGGAGATTGCTGATTTTGTGTCAAGATGTATGGTTTTTCAATAAGTGAAATCTGGAAGACAACTTCCTGGAGGAGTATTGCAACCTCTTCCCATACCTGAGTGAAAATGGGATAATATCACGATGGACTTTGTCATGGGACTACCAAATACTCCTAGAAGGAATGATGCAATATGGGTCATTGTTGATCGTCTTACCAAGTCAGCACATTTCCTTGCTATAAGGGAGGATTTACCACCTGAACATCTAGTGAGAATATATATTAATTAAGTTGTGAGACTTCATGGAGTACCCCTATCGATTGTCTCGGATCGTGATCCCCATTTTACATTAAGATTCTGGAAAAGTCTTCAGATGGCCTTGGATACTGAACTTCGTTTGAGAACGGCTTACCACCCTCAAACAGTTGGACAATTAGAACGAACTATTCAAACCTTAGAAGACATGTTGAGATCATGCTCACTTGACTTTCAGGGTATGTGGGATCAATATTTACCTCTAGTAGAATTTTCTTATAACAATAGCTTCCATTCAAGCATTTGAATGGCACCATATGAAGCGTTATACGGAAAGAGATGTCGCACACCAACCTATTGGGATGATGTTGGTGAAAGAAAACTTGTTGGCCCGGAACTAGTGGAGGAAACGATGGAAAAGGTAAAGGTAATCCAAAACCACATCAAAGCATCTCAAAGTAGGCAGAAGAGCTATGCCGATAATCAAAGAAAGGATTTGGAATTTCAGGTGGGAGATCATGTTTTCTTGAAGGTATCTCCATGGAAGGGAGTTATACATTTTGGAAAGAAAGGTAAATTGAGTCCCAGTTACATCTAACCTTTTGAAATTCTAGAACGAATTGGGGCTGTAGCTTACCGTTTGGAAATACCGCCAAATCTCTCCAAAGTTCACGATGTGTTCTACGTATCACTGTTGAGAAAATACATGCCTGACCCAACGCATGTACTCACCTATGAGGAATTATAATTGGAAATCAATCTATCTTATTGAGAAGATCCCGTCAAGATTCTTGATACGAGAGAACAAGTGCTGAGAAACCGGACGACTCGTTTGGTAAAAGTTCTCTGGAGAAACCATAAGATGGAAGAGGCAACGTGGGAACCTGAGGAACTTATGATAAAGAACCACCTGAGTCTTTTTATGAAGTAATATTCTAGAAATTTCGAGGATGAAATTATTTGAAGGAGGGGATAATGTAACACCCCAAGAATCAATGGTATGCTTCTCTTTGAATAGTATAGTTGCGTGTGTTGTACGCAACTCCGAGATTCTAACAGGCCGCAACCAATCAAAGTAGCCATTGTGTATAGTAAAACCCAATTTTTGAGATTTTATACATTTAATATTTCAAAATGGACTTCATTTTTGGATTCAGAATATCGAAATTATCCTATGATGAAATTTTGGTACTTTTCGAATAACTTTTATATTTTGATAAATAGTGAAAATTACAAAATTTTAATTAAAAAAAACTTTTTTAATAAAAATAATTAATAGTGATAAATTATGAATTTGAGTGGTTTAAAAGTATATTTAAAATATATTTTTACAATTTAATACAATGTTGGTCATTGGACATAATTTCACAATTAAATAGGACATAAACAAGTATCAATCTTTTGATAGTTATTATATCTTAAAAACACGCTTTTTGTTTTGACAGTGGGAATTAATTTTAAATTAATTTCTGCCACTTCTGTGTTTTGAATTTGCAAAAATGGATTCCATATTTGGAATCAGGATGTCCAAATTATGTAAATAGGTAACTTTTATTTTTATACATTTTGAATAATTACTTCAGTAAATATTTTATTTACCATGGTTAATAGGTAAATCCGGTAAATAAGGGTAAAAAAATAATATTATAATAATAATAAATTACCCTAAAACATGTCCTAACCTTATTGGTGGATATATGTCCAACCATGGGTATATTTGGGTCGATTTTGGGACCCCATGGAGCCACTTGTTGGTGATAAGGACAGTTTATATTAATTAAGTTAAAATAAATACAAAAATGACCTAAGTATATATCTTTTAGCAAAACAATTTTTACATAAAGTTATATATGTTGGATTTTAGATTATAAATATTAATTAGAAATATAAAAATATTTCCTACATAATTGTATTTTATTTATAATTTTTAAACATTTAAAAAGTAAAAATATATATGACAGAATAATGATGCAGTATTTTCCATATTAATGAAAGAATCAAATAATTGATATTATAAATGTTAAAATAAATATAATTTGAAGGTTTTGATGACATAAAAGAATTTTATTGGTTAATATGACATGTTTTTATTTCTTAAATGAATTTTTTTCTAATTAATAAAGTTTTTAATACTTTAACAAAAATAAATTATTGAGTAGTGTTAAAATTGACATAAATGAGTTTTTAAAACAAATATAATATTATTAATTTATATTCTATTCCTAAAAATATAAGGTTCGGCCAAATGACTCATATAATTATTGGTATATCATTAATGGACCACTTTTAGGTCTCTTGGACATATATAGTAAGTTTGTTAACTATATAATATAAAAATACAAAGTGACATGGTAAGTGTCAAACTAATTAACTAAGAGATAAAACTAAAAGATAAGGTTAATATAATGATCCAAACCTGTCTAAATTCTATTGGTTGAGTGGTTTTCGACCCATACCCGCCTTAAACTTTAAATAATCCACTTTGGATCCATTATAAACTGAATATGAATTTATTATAAAATAATATTTCTAGATTTTCCTATGGTGCCCCTCCTCCCCCTTATAAAAGGACACCACTTCTAACCAATTATTCACACCTTCAAAGCCTTTTGGTTCAGCCAAAACCTACCCAAATACTCTCTAAACATCCCTCAATTCAACATAGAAGCCTTATTTTGATTAGAAATCCAACCTAAGGAGCCCTTTTGATCAAATCCAAAGGAAGAACCTGAAGAAGAGGTAACGTCTTAACCACCCTCTTTAAAGTTCCTTTCTTCTTCAACTTCTTCTTTCCTTATTATTTCCATTATAAAATAATAACTCCAGTACCTTCTATATAATGTGATTTTATTATAATTATGGAACAAACAAATTCATTATTCTATCCATCCCTTGAATGACATGTCACCATACGTGCTTACGTACGGCCTACCGTCTCCACGTTGTGGTGTAATTGTTATTCAATATACTATTATTTAAATGGGTATAATAATGTTGAATAATTCATGTAAATAATAAATATAACATTATAATTATTTTTTCTATATGATATACCATCCAATTATTTATTATTTTAATATCAAAAGAATGATATTGTTGCCCGTGCGTACGTACGGATTACCGTCTCCACGAACGCGATGAGATTCATTCCCCATCATATCCATTCAAGAATAAATTTTATTGGATGATTAAAAATAATATTTAAGGACTTAATATCATTCTGGATATGAGTATGATATAACCTATACATATCAAACATGGCTTATATAAAAGAAAATGAGTAAGTTAACACCAAAAACGACGATAATACTAAGATTTTATTAACAAAGCAATGTTAAAAGATCATATATGATATCATATTAATATTATGATTATTGTATAGTTAAATAACAATTATTTCACCATTATACAGGACGTTAACCTACCATCAACCAAGGAAAAGTATAAGGTAAGGGTTATTTCACAATCTCTTCATTATCTGAGGTTGTTTATAAGTAATTATCTACTGGGACCTATTTATCATCCACATACATGTTTCTTAAAAATGTATTTCAAATCATTCTTACTATTTTACAGAATATGGGTTAAAGTCATTTATACTCATGTTTGACTTTTTATAAGAAGTTTATAAAGTAATCTTTCCATAGTTTTTCAAACAAGGTCCTTTTTAACCTTTTTTACAGAATTAAGGTAAGAATGTCTTTTTTTTAACTTATACGGCGGGTGTGGCTATTTTCCGACGTTATAAAATTATCGAAGCTTTCCTTAAAAGATTATAAGAATATTTTAAAAGTAATTGTTTTATTTTATAATTATGTGACTTTTAAATTATTTCAAAAAAAATAGATATTTCTCTCAAATAGTTTTGATTTCATCTATGTCAACATCCTTTGATGAATTTTAAGCTTATTTGAAGTTGATTTATTATGATACAAAACTTCTATATTGTATTGAAGGTTTTGTGATATGTTTGACTATGGATGTGTTATTTTTATACCATTAATGGTTTATGGAGAAAGTATTGACATTTCGTATGCTAGTTTTAATACAAATGTTTATGTTATGTTTAAACCTGTTCATATGAGGAATGCATTGGACTTAATAAGTGACGGGTGGAGCCTGCTATAGATTCTCGATGCATCAGTAGGTCTCATGAGACAAAATAGAGTCTTGGCACGAGGATTTGAAAAAATATTATTTTTAGTCTTGTCATGAGGCCTTGGATACGTGGTGATGATAGTCCGGCATTATGCATTCCGTCATTATGAAAGTGGTTATTGATATTGCATGTGATTATTCGACTTGTAGAATATCCATGTGAATAAGTAAATGGAATTATTTCATTTTATATGTGCCATATTATGCTAAAGTTGAAGTTTAAAATGCTTTTGTTTTAGTTATAAATTCCCTTAAAAGTTTATGTTTATTTATGAAAGTTTCTGCTATATTGTTATCCTTACTGAGCATCTGAGCTCACCCCTTTCAATGTTTTATTTTTCCCAGGATGTCAAGAAATAATTTATGAATGACGTATAGGGATAATATTAGTGGATATGAAGACAAGATGTTGTTATATTAGGTTTCATTTTTATGATGTAATGTAAGACTTTTGAATATATCTAGTGTTTCCAAGGCTACTAAACCAATCGGTATTTCGAGATTTGATCTTTCTTGTGATAATACCAATGTTATGTAATAATGCACCGACTCTAGGTAACTGGGTTCGGGGCATTACAGTTGGTATCAGAGGAAGTTTAGTACAAACCTTGGAAACTATATTTAGATAAACTCTGATTAGATCACATAGCCTTAAGATAGACTTTGAGGATTATTATAGAAGAACTTCCTAGAATTTTGGTATTGTAGAGATTTTGTGAGTTTTCTGAGCAATACATCCCTGTCTGGATATGAGTAGGTAGAGGTGGATCTGGCACATATGTACCTTGGGGTAAAACCTAAAAACACCGCTTTGAGCTAGACTCTAACGGGAACTGGTGCACGACAACGGTCCTTGCTGCACTCTTGGTTACGACACTCCCGAGGGATATGCTTAGGATAATTCTCATTTTCTTTACGAACCATTATGAAGGTTTTATGAGTATATACTTACTCAAAGAAAAAAAATTATGATTATGGATTATATCCATAAACTGTTCAATTTATGTTAAGTGTTTTACAAGTATGGAATTATGTATTTTGATTCATAAACTGATCAAGTTTATGCCATTTTTTAGAAATGGCGCCTAGTGGAAGAAATGGAAACTGTATCAATGCATGCACTCCATGTAGAGATTGCACTCCTGCTCAAGATAATTATAGTGGAGCTGGTGATGTAACTGGTGTTGATCAGCTTATCACCATACTGGGACAACTCACTCAGGTTATGAATAATAACCTTACCCATATGGAGAACCCTGATCTGCAGCATGGAGGATCAATGTTAGATCACTTCATGAGGTAACAACCAACAACATTCAATGGGAGTACAAATCCCTTGGTATCTGAGCAATGGATAAATTCTTTATAGAAAATATTCCATGCCTTGGGGAGTAGTGAAGGGGAAAAAGTTATCATGGAAGTTTACCGCCTCACTAGAGATGTTGATCAATAGTGGTCATTGATACAAAAAACAAAAGAAGATGATGAAGTATCAGATATGGAATGGAGGGAGTTAAAAGATATGTTCTTAGAAAAATACTTTCCTCAAGACCATCGAGTAGATATGGAAAGACAATTTCTGATTCTGAGGCAGAAATAGGATGATAATGTCGCAAAGTATGAGGCTAACTTTACAAGGTTAGTGAGGTATGTTATAGATTATATATGTAATCCAATAATTAAGATTGATCATTTCTTTAATGGGTGAAAACCATTTCTTCGTCGAGCATTAGTCTCACAAACCTTCTCGTCGTACGAAGATATTGTCTCGTGTGCTATCAAGACAGAAAAGGAACTCTCTAAGTCTTATGAATTTAAATAAAAGCAAGAGAAGAAGAGATTTTCTGATCAATATAGAAATGGAAATAAGGGGAAGAAGGGAAAAGTTGAAAATCCATCATGCGGTAAATGTGGGAAGAAACACCCCCGTACTTGCTTAAAAGGAATGGGAGTCTGTTATAATTGTAGGGAAAAGGCCACCAAGCTCATGATTGCAAGGGAAAGAGGGTTGCTATCAATGTGGAATGCTATAATTTTAGAGATATGGGACATTATGCAAATTAATGTCCTAAGCGTCAGGGGAACTTGCCTTAGAAAAGGCCAAGGGATCTAGGCCAAGCTTATGATATCACAACTGCAGAGGTAGAAGCTCCGAAAGACGTGGTGGCAGGTAATTTAATGGTTTCCTCAAGTTTAGAAAATGCTTTATTTGATTCTGTATCATCGCATTGTTTCATATATTCCCAGTTTGCTAACAAAATTAGATATTTCCAATTTGATTTAACAAGAGATTTGTCAGTAAAAACCCCTAAGTGAGGTATCATTGCTACAAAGTTCTGTGGATCCGTTCCCATTAGGGCATATAAATTTTCTTTATCTGCTGATATTATCATCATACCCATGACTGAATTTGATATAATCCTCGGTATGGATTGGATTTCAGACCATGATGCGAAGAATTATTGTAAGAAGAAGGAGGTAACGATTTTTGATGATGATGATAAGGAACACCTTATCTTTAGAGCAGAATCGTCACCACCTAATTCTTATCTAGATCCACACCCAGTAGCTCAACTAAATTCAATTCTTGGGTAGGAAGAGAATGAAATGATTGTGGGCGAGTAAAGGAATGTTCAAATAGAGGATGTACCTATTGTGAAAGAATATGTAGATGTGTTTCCGGAAGATTTACCGGGACATCCTCCAGAACGAGAAGTTTAATTTTCCATTGATTTAATTCCTGGATCAAGGCCTATATCATAGAACCATTATTGAATGGACACTGTGGAATTAGTTGAACTAAAGAAACAACTAGAGGAATTGAGTAATAATGGATTTATTCGCCCTAGTGTTTATCCATGGGGAGCCCCTGTTCTTTTTGTTAAAAAGAAAGATGGATCTATGAGGTTATGTATCGACTACAGAGAGATCAATGCTATAACAATAAAGAACAAGTATCCCCTACCTCGCATTGATGATTTATTTGACCAATTGTATGGAGCTCAATACTTTTCAAAGATTGACCTTCGATCGGGATACCATCAGTTGTGTGTGAAGAAGGAAGACATTCCGAAGATAGCATTTCGATCAAGGTACGGGCATTATGAGTTTACAGTAATGCCTTTTGGGCTGACTAATGCACCCTCTGTATTCATGGATCTAATGAACAGATTTTTCAAGGAATATCTCGATGATTTTGTGGTGGTATTTATTAATGATATCTTGGTATACTCCAAAAGCTACAAAGATCATGAAAATCACTTGCGCATTACCTTGAAAACTCTGAGAAGACATGAATTATATGGGAAGTTTAGCAAGTGTGAATTCTGGCTTCAAGAGATTTCTTTTCTTGACCATATTGTCTCTAAGGATGGAATTTTCGTTGATCCTTATAAGACCAAGGCAATCCAAGAATGGACAGCACCAACGAGTATAACTGAGGTACGCAGTTTTATTGGTTTGGAAGGTTATTATTGATGTTTCATCTAGAATTTTGCCCGATTAGCTAACCCATTAACGAAGCTCACACGTAAAGGGGTTAAATTTGTCTGGAAAAAAGAGTGTGAAGACTATTTTGAAGAACTGAAGAGAAGATTAGTCAATGCTCCTATATCGACTCTACCATCAGGGAATGATGGGTTCGTTATTTATAGTGATGCATCAATGAAAGGACTAGGTTGTGTCCTTATACAAAATGAGAGGGTTATTGCCTATGCATCATGACAGCTAAAAATTCATGAGCAGAACTATCCTACTCACGATCTTGAGTTAACTGCTGTAATATTTTCTTTGAAGATATGGAGACATTATCTCTATGGTGAGAAATGTGAGATTTATACTAATCACAAGAGTTTGAAGTATATTTTCTCACAGAAAGAACTCAACGTGAGGAAAAGGAGATGAGTTGAATTACTCAAGGATTATGATTGTACAATACACTACCACATGGGGAAGGCAAATAAGGTGGAAGATGTTTTGACTATAAAAGATCATGGAGTTTTGAACAATATGATAATTGAAAGGGATCCGATTTTCATGGATCTAGTGAAGATGGACATGGGAATAACCATGGAAGGTGAAACGTCAGTGCTTTTTCAAATAGTTGACAAACCATATTAACTAGAAAGGATTAAGAGTTCTCAGATCGATGATGAAGAATTTTAAAAGAATATTAAAGCTATGAATGATGGGAGATTGATAGAATTTGTGTACGAAGAAGGAATTTTGAAATTCAGGAAGAGACTTTGTGTTTCCAATATACCTGATTTAAAAAGAGTATTGTTAGACGATGCTCATAGTTCCAATTTCTCTATACACCCTGGGAGCACCAAAATGTATAGATATTTAAAGGAACATTTTTTGTGGGACAACATGAAGAGGGAGATTACTGATTTTGTGTCAAGATGTATGGTTTGTCAATAAGTGAAAGCCGGAAGGCAACTCCGAGATCCTAACACGTCGTCACCAATCAAAGTAGCCGTTATGAATAGTAATACCCACTTTTTGAGATTTTATACATTTTATATTTCAAAATGGACTTCATTTTTGGATTCGGAATATCAAAATTATCCTAGGATGAAATTTTGGTACTTTTCGAATAACTTTTATATTTTGATGAATAGTGAAAATTACTAAATTATAATTAAAAACAACTTTTTTAATCAAAATAATTAATAGTGATGAATTATGAATTTCAGTGGTTTTAAAGTATATTTAAAATATATTTTTACCATTTAATACAATGTTGGTCATTGGACATAATTTCACAATTAAACCGGACATAAACAAGTATCAATCTTTTGATAGTTATTATATCTTAAAAACACGCTTTTTATTTTGACAGCGGGAATTAATTTTAAATTAATTTCTGCCACTTTTGTGTTTTGAATTTGGAAAAATGGATTCCATATTTGGAATCAGCATATCCAAATTGTGTAAATATGTAACTTTTATTTTTAGACATTTTGAATAATTACTTCGGTAAATATTTTATTTACCATGGTTAAAGGGTAAATCCGGTAAATAAGGGTAAACAAATAATATTATAATAATAATAAATTACCCTAAAATGTGTCCTAACCTTATTGGTGGATATATTTCCGACCATGGGCATCTTTGGGTCGATTTTGGGACCCCATGTAGCCACTTGTTAGTGATAAGGACACTTTATATTAATTAAGTTAAAATAAATACAAAAATGACATAAGTATATATCTTTTAGCAAAACAATTTTTACATAGGGTTATATATGTTGGATTTTAGATTATAAATATTCATTAGAAATCTAAAAATATTTCCTACATAATGGTATTTTACTTATAATTTTTAAACATTGAAAAAGTAAAAATATATATGACACAATAATGATACAGTATTTTCCTTATTAATGAAATAATCAAATAATTGATATTATAAATGTTAAAATAAATATAATTTGAAGGTTTTGATGACATAAACGAATTTAATTGGTTAATATGACATGTTAGGATTGCTTAAATGAATTTGGTTTGAAATAATAAATCTGTTAGGACTTTAACAAAAATAAATTATTGGGTAGTGTTAAAATTGACATAAATGAGTTTTTAAAACAAATATTATATTATTAATTTATGTTATATTCCTAAAAATCTAATGTTCGGCCAAATGACTCATATCATTATTGGTATATCATTAATGGACCACTTTGGGATCACTTGTATGTATATAGTAATTTTAATAACTATATAATATAAAAATACAAAGTGACATGGTAAGTGTCAAACTAATTAACTAAGAGTTAAAACTAAAAGATAAGGTTAATATAATGACCCAAACCTGTCTAAATTCTATTGGTTGAGTGGTTTTAGACCCATACCCACCTTAAACTTTAAATAATCCACTTTGGAGCCATTAGAAACCGAATATGAATTTATTATAAAATAATATTTCTAGATTTTCCTAAGGTGCCCCTCCTCCCCCTTATAAAAGGACACCACTTCTAACCAATTCTTCACACTTTCAAAGCCTTTTGGTTCGGCCAACCCCTACCCAAATACTCTCTCAACTTCCCTCACTTAAACATAGAGGCCTTATTTTGATCAGAAAGCCAACCTAAGGAGACCTTTTGATCAAATCCAAAGGAAGAACCCGAAGAAGAGGTAACGTCTTAACCACACTCTTTAAAGTTCCTTTCTTCTTCAACTTATTATTTCCTTGTTATTTCCATTCTAAAATAATAACTCCAGTACCGTATATATACTTTTATGTTATTATAATTATGGAACAAACAAATTCATTATTCTATTCATCCCTTAAATGACATGTCACCATATGTGCGTACGTACGGCCTACCGTCTCCACGTTGTGGTGTAATTGTTATTCAATATACTATTATTTAAATGGGTATAAAAATGATGCATAATTCATGTAAATAATAAATATAACATGATAATGATTCTGTCTATATGATATACCATCCAATTATATATTATTTTAATATCAAAAGAATGATATTGTCGCTCGTGCGTACGTACGGATTACCGTCTCCACGAACGCGATGAGATTCATTCCCCATCGTATCCATTCAAGACTAAATTTTATTGGAAAATTAAAAATAATATTTAAGGACTTAATATCATTCTGGATATGAGTATGATACAACCTATCCATAACAAACATGACTTATATAAAAGAAAATGAGTAAGTTAACACCCAAAATGACGATAATACTAAGATTTTATTAACAAAGCAATGTTAAAAGATCATATATGATATCATATTAATATATTTGATTATTGTATAATTAAATAACAATTATTTCACCATTATAAAGGAGTTTAACCTACCATAAACCAAGGAAAAGTACAAGGTAAGGGTTATTTCACAATCTCTTCATTATCTGAGGTTGTTTATACGTAATTATCTACTGAGACCTATTTATCATCAACATCCATGTTTCTTAAAAATGTATTTCAAATCATTCTTAATATTTTACAAAATAAGGTTTAAAGTTATTTATACCCTTGTTTGACTTTTTATAAGAATTTTATAAAGTAATATTTTCGTCGTTTTTCAAACAAGGTCCTTTTTAACCTTTTCGACAGAATTAAGGTAAGAATGTCTTTTTTTTAACTTATACGGCAGGTGTGGCTATTTTCCGCCATTATAAAATCATCGAATCTTCCCTTACAAGCTTATAAGAATATTTTCAAAGTAAATTTTTTATTTTATAATTATGTAACTTTTAAATGATTTAAAAAAAAGAGATATTTCTCTCAAATAGTTTTGATTTCATCTATATCAACATCCTTTGATGGATTTTTAGCTTATTTGAAGTTGATTTATTATGATACAAAACTTCCATATTTTATTGAAGGTTTTTTGATATGTTTGACTATGGATGTTTTATTTTTATACCATTCATGGTTTATGGAGAAATTATTGACATTTTGTATGCTAGTTTTAATACGAATGTTTATGTTATGTTTAAACCTGTTCATATGAGGAATGCATTGGACTTAATAAGTGACGGGTGGATCCCACTATAGCTCCTCGATGCATCGGTAGGTCTCATGAGACAAAAACGTTTCTTGGCACGAGGCCTTGAAAAAATCTTATTCGTAGTCTTGGCGCGAGGCTTTGGCTACGTGGTGATGATAGTATGGCATTATGCATTCCGTCATTATGAAAGTGGTTATTGATATTGTATGTGATTATTTGACTAGCAGAATATCTATGTGAATAAGTAAATGGAATTATTTCATTTTATCTATTCCATATTATGCTGAAGTTGAAGTTTAAAAGGCTTTTGTTTTAGTTATAAATTGCCTTAAATTTTTGTGTTTATTTATGAAACTTTCCTCTATATTATTATCCTTACTGAGCATCTGATCTCACCCCTTTCAATGTTTTATTTTTCCGAGGATGTGAAGAAGTAATTTATGAATAACCTGTAGGGATAATATGAGGGGATATGAAGAAAAGATGTTGTTGTAGTAGTTTTCATTTTTATGATGTAATGTAAGACTTATGAATATATCTAGTGTTTCCAAGGCTACTAAACCAATCGGTCTTTCGAGATTTGATCATTCTTGTGATCATACCAATGTTATTTAATAATGCACAATGATGATGCAGTAATTATCTTATTAATAAAATATTAACATATTGATGTTATAAATACTCAAATAAAAGTAATTTGTGGCTTTTTATGAATTCCACTAATTTTATTGGTTAATATGACATGTTAGTATTGATTTAATTAACTTTGTTCGAACTAATCATGTTGTTATGATTTTCACAAAAATCAATTACCAAATAGTGTCAAAATTGACATAAATTAGTTTTTAAAACAAATATTATATTATTAATAGTTATTGTATTCATAAAAATATATGGTTCGTCCAAGATACTTATTTCATGATAGGTGTATCATTAATGGACCACTTGGGGGTCACTTGGATGTATATGGTAAGTTTATTTACTATATAATATAAAAATACAAAGTGACATGGTAAATGTCAATCTAATTAACTAAGAGTTAAAACTAAAAGATAAGGTTAATATAATGACCCAAACCTATTTAAAATATATTGGTTGAGAGGATTTCGACCCATCCCCACCTTATCTTCTAAATAAATCAATTTTGAGCTATTAAAAACCGAATATGACTTTATTATAAAATAATATTTTGATTTTTTCCAAAGGCGCCCCTCTCCTCCCTTATAAAAAGGGCACCCCTTCCCTCTTCTATTCACACCCTTTTTAGCCTTGAATCTCAGAAAACCCCTGAACATTTCTCTTATCCACTTACCTAGAAACATTCTGGAGGTTCTGGTCTTCTAAAAATACCAACTCTACTTCCATAAGAGGAAGCTTAAAGAAGGTGCGTCAAAGAAGAGGTAATCTCTTCTTCCGATTCTCTCAAGTTTCTTTCTTATTCTAATTATTCTTCATTATTTGTATCATTATAAAGTAATAACATCAGTATTACTTATATACTCATATGTTATTATAAATATGAAACAACCCTATTTCACCATCTATCCATCCTACAGAAAACCAAATCACCGCGCGTGCGTACGTACGGAATACCATCTCCACGTCGTGGTGTAATCTGTTTTCAACCACCACCTTACTTGGATGGGTATAATGGAGTAAATAAATAACTATATATTATTATTGTAAATTTATATTGATACTGAAATATTATACATACGCTTCAATACAATTCCACGATCATGGGAATGATATCATCGCTCGTGCGTACGTACGGACTACCGTCTCCACGACGCGATGAGATTCATTATCCATGTTAAACATTCATGAATAATTATAAAATATATATAATGAATAATAATGAAATATATGACATAATAATGATACTGGATTTAGGTATATATATATGTATTTCATCTACTTAATTCCATTCAACTCAATATGGAAACGAAAACAGCGTTCATGCATACGTACGGCCTACCGTCTCCATGAACGGTGTATTTCATTCCATTTATCGATATATCATATATATATGTATATGATGAATATACATAACATTGGTATGATCACAAGAAAGATCAAATCTCGAAAGACCGATTGGTTTAGTAGCCTTGGAAACACTAGATATATTCATAAGTCTTACATTACATCATAAAAATGAAAACTACTACAACAACATCTTGTCTTTATATCCCCTCATATTATCCCTGCATGTCATTCATAAATTACTTCTTCACATCCTAGGAAAAATAAAACATTGAAAGGGGTGAGCTCAGATGCTCAGTAAGGATAACAATATAGCAGAAACTTTCATAAATAAACATAAACATTTAAGGCAATGTATAACTAAAACAAAAGCCTTTTAAACTTCAACTTCAGCATGATATGGCATAGATAAAATGAAATAATGTCATTTACTTATTCACATGGATATTCTACTAGTCTAATAATCACATGCAATATAAATAACCACTTTCATAATGACGGAATGCATAATGCCAGCCTATCATCACCACATAGCCAAGGCGTCGTGCCAAGACTACAAATAAGATTTTGTCAAGGCCTCGTGCCAAGACACTAATTTGTCTCATGAGACCTACTGATGCATCTAGGAGCCATAGAGGGCTCCACCCGTCACTTATTAAGTCCAATGCATTCCTCATATGAACAGGTTTAAACAATACATAAACATTCGTATTAAAACTAGCATACGAAATGTCAATACTTTCTCCATAAACCATGAATGGTATAAAAATAACACATCCATAGTCAAAAATATCACAAAACCTTCAATACAATATGGAAGTTTTTTATCATAATAAATCAATTTCAAGTAATCTTGAAATCCAACAAAAGAAGTTGACATAGATGAAATCAAAACTATTTGAGAGAAATATATCTTTTTTTAAATCATTTAAAAGTCACATAATTGTAAAATAAAACATTTACTTTGAAAATATTCTTATAATATTTTAATGGAAGCTTCAACAATTTTATAATGGCGGAAAATAGCCACACCCTCCGTATAAGTTAAAAAAAGATATTCTTACCTTAATTCTGTCGAAAAGGTTAAAAAGGACCTTGTTTGAAAAACGATGGAAAGATTCCTTTATAAACTTATTATAAAAATTCAAACAAGGGAATAAATAACTTTAACCCATATTCTGTAAAATATTAAGAATGATTTCAAATACATTTTTAAGAAACATGGATGTGGATGATAAATAGGTCCCAGTAGATAATTACGTATAAACAACCTCGGATAATGAAGAGATTGTGAAATAACTCTTACCTTGTACTTTTCCTTGGTTGATGGTAGGTTAACCTCCTGTATAATGGTAAAATAATTGTTATTGAATTATAAAATAATCATATATATTAATATGATATCATATATGATCTTTTAACACCGCTTTGTTAATAAAATATTAGTATTATCATCGTTTTGGGTGTTAACTTACTCGTTTTATTTTATATAAGCCGTGTTTATTATGGATAGGTTGTATCATACTCATATCCAGAATGATATTAAGTCCTTAAATATTATTTTTAATCATCCAATAAAATTTAGTCTTGAATTGATACGATGGGGAATGAATCTCATCATGTTCATGGAGACGGTAATCCGTACGTACGCACGAGCGACAATATCATTCTTTTGATATTAAAATAATATATAATTGGATATTATATCATATAGAAAGAATAATTATCATGTTATATTTATTATTTACATGAATTATGCGTCATTATTATACCCATTTAAATAATAGTATATTGAATAACAATTACACCACAACGTGGAGACGGTAGGTCGTACGTACGCACGTATGGTGACATGTCATTCAAGGGATGGATAGAATAATTAATTTGTTTGTTCCATAATTATAATAACATCATAGTATATATAAGTTACTGTAGTTATTATTTTATAATGGAAATAACAAGGAAATAAGAAGTTGAAAAAAAAGGAACTTTAAAGAGGGTGGTTAAGACGTTACCTCTTCTTCGGGTTATTCCTTTGGATTTGATCAAAAGGGCTCATTAGGTTGGATCTCTGATCAAAATAAGGCCTCTATGTTGAATTGAGGGAAGTTTAGAGAGTATTTGGGCAGGGTTTGGCCGAACCAAAAGGCTTTGAATGTTTGAAGAATTGGTTATAAGTGGTGTCCTTTTATAAGGGGGGTGAGGGGCACCTTAGGAAAATCTAGAAATATTATTTTATAATAAATTCATATTCAGTTTCTTATGGATACAAAGTGGATTATTTAAAGGTTAAGTTGAGTATGGGTCGAAAACCACTCAACCAATAGAATTTAGACAGGTTTATGTCATTATATTAACCTAATCTTTTAGTTTTAACTCTGAGTTAATTTGTTTGACACTTACCATGTCACTTTGTATTTTTATATTATATAGTTAATAAACTTACTATATACATCCAAGAGTCCTAAAATTGGTCCATTAATTATATACCAATAATTATATGATTCATTTTTCCGAACCATTGATTTTTAGGAATAGAATATAAATTAATAATATAATATTTGTTTTAAAAACTCATTTATGTCAATTTTAACACTACTCAATAATTGATTTTTGTTAAAGTCTTAAAAGCTTTATTAATTCGAAAAAAATTCATTTAAGAAATCCTAACATGTCATATTAACCAATGAAATTCTTTTATGTCATCAAAACCTTCAAATTATATTTATTTTAACATTTATAATATCAATTATTTGATTCTTTCATTAGTAAGGAAAATACTGTATCATTATTGTGTCATATATATTTTTTCTTTTTAAATGTTTAAAAATTATAAATAAAATACCATTATGTAGGAAATCATTTTATCTTTCTAATGAATATTTATAATCTAAAATCCAACATATATAACCCTATGTAAAAATTGTTTTTCTAAAAGATATATACTTATGTAATTTTTGTATTTATTTTAACTTAATTAATATAAAGTGTCCTTATCACCAACAAGTGGCTCCATGGGGTCCCAAAATCGACCCAAAGATGCCCATGGTCGGACATGTATCCACCAACAAGGTTAGGACACGTTTTAGGGTAATTTATTATTATTATAATATTATTTTTTTACCTTTATTTACCGGATTTACCCTTTAACCATGGTAAATAAAATACTTAACGAAGTAATTATTCAAAATGTCTAAAAATAAAAGTTACCAATTTACAAAATTTGGACATCCTGATTCCAAATATGGAATCCATTTTTCCAAATTCAAAACACAGAATTGGAAGAAATTAATTTAAAATTAATTCCCGCTGTCAAAACAAAAAGCGTGTTTTTAATATATAATAACTATCAAAAGATTTATATTTGTTTATGTCCGGTTTAATTGTGAAATTATGTCCAATTACCAACATTGTATTAAATGGTAAAAATATATTTTAAATATAATTTAAAACCACTCAAATTCAGAATTGATCACTATTAATTATTTTGATTAAAAAAGTTGTTTTTAATTAAAATTTAGTAATTTTCACTATTCATCAAAATATTAAAGTTATCCAAAAAGCACCAAAATTTCATCCTAGGATAATTTCGATATTATGAATCCAAAAATGAAGTCCGTTTTGAAAGATGAAATGTATAAAATCTCAAAAAGTGGGTATTAATATTCATAACGGCTACTTTGATTGGTTGCGGCGTGTTAGAATCTCAGAGTTGCGTACAACACACGCTATTATACTATTCAAAGAGAAGTGTACCGTGGAAGCTTGGGGTGTTACATTCTACCCTCCTTAAAATAATTTCGTCCTTTAAATTTCTAGAATATTACTGCATAAAAAGACTCGGGTGGTTCTTTATCATAAGTTCCTCGGGTTCCCACGTTGCATCTTCCATCTTATGGTTTCTCCAAAGAACTTTTACCAGACGAGTCATCCGATTTCTGAGCACTTGTTCTCTCGTATCAAGAATCCTGACGGGCTCTTCACAATAAGAGAGATCGGGTTCCAATTCTATTTCCTCATAGGTGAGTACATGCGTTGGTTCATTCATGTATTTTCTCAACAGTGATATGTGGAACACATCGTGAACTTTGGAGAGATTTGGCGGCATTGCCAAATGGTAAGCTACAGCCCCAATTCATTCTAGAATTTCGAAAGGTCCGATGTACCTGGGACTCAATTTACCTTTCGTTCCAAAACATATAAATCCCTTCCATGGATATACCTTCAAGAAAACATGATCTCCCACCTGAAATTTCAAATCCTTTCTTCGATTATCGGCATAGCTCTTCTGCCTACTTTGAGCTGCTTTGATATGGTTTTGGATTGCCTTTACCTTTTCCATCATTTCCTCCACTAGTTCTGGTCCAACAATTTTTCTTTCACCAACATCATCCCAACAGGTTGGTGTGCGGCATCTCTTTCCGTATAACGCTTCATATGGTGCCATCTGAATGCTTGAATGGAAGCTATTGTTATAGGAAAATTCTACCAGAGGTAAATATTGATTCCACATACCCTGAAAGTCAAGTGAGCATGATCTCAACATGTTTTCTAAGGTTTGAATAGTTCATTCTGATTGTCCATCTGTTTGAGGGTGGTAAGCCGTGGTCAAACGAAGTTCAGTATCCAAGGCCTTCTGAAGACTTTTCCAGAATCTTGATGTAAAACGGGGATCACGATCTAAGACAATCGATAGGGGTACTCCATGAAGTCTCACAACTTTATTAATATATATTCTCTCTAGACGTTCAAGTGGTAAATCCTCCCTTATAGCAAGAAAATGTGCTGACTTGGTAAGACGATCAACAATGACCCATATTGCATCGTTCTTTCTAGGAGTCTTGGGTAGTCCCATGACAAAGTCCATCTGTGCCAGAGCCGCCTCTACCAGCTTGTATCCAGACAGGGATGTATTTCTCCAAAAACTCAAAAAATCTCTACAGTACCAAAATTCTAGGAAGTTCTTCTATACTAATCCTCAAAGTCTATCTTAGGGGTATGTGCTCTAATCAGAGTTTATCTAAATTTAGTTTCCACGGTTTGTAATAAACTTCCTCTGATACCAACTGTAACGCCCCGACCCCAGTTACCCAGAGTCGGTGCATTATTACATAACATTGGTAAGATCATAAGAAAGATCAAATCTCGAAATACCTATTGGTTTAGTAGCCTTGGAAACACTAGATATATTCATAAGTCTTACATTACATCATAAAAATGAAAACTACTAAAACAAAATATTGTCTTCATATCCCCTCATATTATCCCTGCAGGTCATTCATAAATTACTTCTTTACATCCTGGGAAAAATAAAACATTGAAAGGGGTGAGCTCATATGCTCAGTAAGGATAACAATATAGCGGAAACTTTCATAAATAAACATAAACATTTAAGGCAATGTATAACTAAAACAAAAGCCTTTTAAACTTCAACTTCAGCATAATATGGCATAGATAAAATGAAATAATTCCATTTACTTATTCACATTGATATTCTGCTAGTCAAATAATTACATGCAATATCAATAACCACTTTCATAATGATGGAATGCATAATGTCAGACTATCATCACCACGTAGCCAAGGCCTCGTGCCAAGACTACAAATAAGATTTTGTTAAGGCCTCGTTCCAAGACACTAGTTTGTCTCATGAGACCTACCGATGCATTGAGGAGCTATAGCAGGCTCCATCCGTCACTTATTAAGTCCAATTCATTCCTCATATGAACAGGTTAAAACATAACATAAACATTCGTATTAAAACTAGTATACGAAATGTCAATAATTTCTCCATAAACCATGAATGGTATAAAAATAACACATCCATAGTCAAGCATATCACAAAACCTTCAATACAATATGAAAGTTTTGTATCATAATAAATCAACTTCAAATAATCTTAAAATCCATCAAAGGATGTTGACATAGATGAAATCAAAACTATTTGAGAGAAATATCTCTTTTTTTTAAATCATTTAAAAGTCACATAATTATAAAATAAAACATTTACTTTAAAAATATTCTTATAAGCTTGTAAGGGAATATTCTACGATTTTATAACGGCGGAAAATAGCCACACCCACCGAATAAGTTAAAAAAAGACATTCTTACCTTAATTCTGCTGAAAAGGTTAAAAGGACCTTATTTGAAAAACAATGAAAAGATTACTTTATAAAATTCTTATAAAAATTCAAACAAGGGTATAAATTAATTTAACCCATATTCTGTAAAATAGTAATAATGATTTGAAATACATTTTTAAGAAACATGGATGTGGATGATAAATAGGTCCTAGTAGATAATTACGTATAAACAATCTCAGATAATGTAGAGATTGTGAAATAACTCTTACCCTGTACTTTTCCTTGGTTGATGGTAGGTTAACCTCCTGTATAATGGTGAAATAATTGTTATTTAATTATAAAATAATCATATATATTAATATGATATCATATATGATCTTTTAACATCTCTTTGTTAATAAAATCTTAGTATTATCGTCGTTTTGGGTGTTAACTTACTCATTTTATTTTATATAAGTCATGTTTTTTATGGATAGGTTGTATCATACTCATATACAGAATGATATTAAGTCCTTAAATATTATTTTTAATCATCCAATAAAATTTAGTCTTGAATGGATACGATAGGGAATGAATCTCATCGCGTTTGTGGAAATGGTAATCCGTACGTACTCACGAGCGACGATATCATTCTTTTGATATTAAAATAATATATAATTGGATGGTATATCATATAGAAAGAATAATTATCATGTTATATTTATTATTTACATGAATTATGCATCATTATTATACCCATTTAAATAATAATATATTGAATAACAATTACACCACAACGTGGAGACGGTAGGTCGTACGTACGCACGTATGGTGACATCTCATTCAAGGGATGGATAGAATAATGAATTTTTTTGTGACATAAGAATAATAAAATCACAGTATATAGAAGGTAATGGATTTATTATTTTATAATGGAAATAACAAGGAAAGAATAAGTTGAAGAAGAAATGAAATTTAAAGAGGGTGGTTAAGACGTTACCTCTTCTTCAGGTTCTTCCTTTGGATTTGATCAAAAGGGCACCTTAGGTTGGCTTTATGATCAAAATAAGGCCTCTATGTTGAAGTGAGGGAAGTTGAGAGAGTATTTTGGCAGGGTTTGGATGAACCAAAAGGCTTTGAAGGTGTGAAAAATTGGTTAGAAGTGGTGTCCTTTTATAAGGGGGAGAAGGGGCACCTTAGGAAAATCTAGAAATATTATTTTATAATAAATTCATATTCAGATTCTAATGGCTCCAAAGTGTATTATTTAAATTTTAAGGTGGGTATGGGTTGAAAAACACTCAACCAATAGAATTTAGACAGTTTTGGGTCATTATATTAACCTTATCTTTTAGTTTTAACTCTTAGTTAATTAGTTTGACACTTACCATGTCACTTTGTACTTTTATATTATATAGTTAATAAACTTAATATATACATCCAATAAACCCCAAAGTGGTCCATTAATGATATACCAATAATGATATGAGTAATTTGGTCGAACCTTAGATTTTTAGGAATATAATATAAACTAAGAATATAATATTTGTTTTAAAAACTCATTTATGTCAATTTTAACACTACTCGATAATTGATTTTTGTTAAAGTCTTAACAGCTTTATTAATTCAAACCAAATTCATTTAAGAAATCCTAACATGTCATATTAACCAATAAAATTTGTTTATGTCATAAAAACTTTCAAATTATATTTATTTTAACATTTATAATATCAATTATTTGATCATTTCATTAATAAGGAAAATACTGCATCATTATTGTGTCATATATATTTTAACTTTTTCAATGTTTAAAAATTATAAATAAAATACCATTATGTATTAATTATTTTTATATTTCTAATGAATATTTATAATCTAAAATCCAACATATATAACCCTATGTAAAAATTGTTTGCTAAAAGATATATACTTATGTCATTTTTGTATTTATTTTAACTTAATTAATATAAAGTGTCCTTATCACCAACAAGTGGCTCCATGGGGTCCCAAAATTGACCCAAAGATGCCCATGGTCAGACATGTATCCACCAACAAGGTTAGGACACATTTTAGTGTAATTTATTATTATTATAATATTATTTTTTTTACCCTTATTTACCGGATTTACCCTTTAACCATGGTAAATAAAATATTTACCGAAATAATTATTCAAAATGTCTAAAAATAAAAGTTACCTATTTACACAATTTGGACATCCTAATTTCAAATATGGAATCCATTTTTCTAAATTCAAAACACATAAGTGACAAAAATTAATTTAAAATTAATTCCTGTTGTCCTAACAAAAAGCGTGTTTTTAAGATATAATAACTATCAAAAGATTGATACTTGTTTATGTTCGGTTTAATTGTGAAATTATGTCCAATGACCAACATTGTATTAAACGGTAAAAATATATTTTAAATATACTTTAAAACCACTCAAATTCATAATTTATCACTATTAAATATTTTGATTGAAAAAGTTGTTTTTAATTAAAATTTAGTAATTTTCACTATTCCTCAAAATATAAAAGTTATCTGAAAAGTACCAAAATTTCATCCTAGGATAATTTCGATATTCCAAATCCAAAAATGAAGTCCATTTTGAAAGATAAAATGTATAAAATCTCAAAAAGTGGTTATTACATAAAACATTTTTAATACAGGGTTATACATAAGATAAATTCGATTTTAAATATTCATTAGAAAGCTAAAAAGATTTCCTACATGATGGTATTTTATTTATAATTTTTAGACATTAAATAATTTAAGTTATTTATGACACAATGGTGATGCAATAATTACCTAATTAATGAAATATTAAAATAATTGATATTATAAATATCAAAATAAATGTAATTTGAGACATTTTATAAATTCCACTAATTTTATAGGTTAATATGACATGTTAGTATTCATTTAATTATGTTTGTTCGAAGTAATCATGCTGTTATGATTTTCAAAAAAAAATCAAATACCAAATAGTGTCAAAATTGACATAAAAGAGTTTTTAAAACAAATATTATATTATTAATTGATATTCAATTCCTAAAAATCTAAGGTTCGGCCAAGAGACTTATTTCATGATAGGTGTATCATTAATGGACCACTTGGGGGTCTCTTGGATGTATATAGTAAGTTTATTAACTATATAATATAAAAATACAAAGTGACATGGTAAGTGTGAAACTAATTAACTAAGAGTTAAAACTAAAAGATAAGGTTAATATAATGACCCAAACCTGTCTAAAATCTATTAGTTGAGTGAATTTCAACCCATAACCACCTTAGGATTTGAATAATCCACTTTTGAGCCATTAGAAACCAAATATGAATTTAATATAAAATAATACTTTAAGTTTTTCTTAAAGAGCCCCTCCCCCCTTATAAAAGGACACCACTTCTAACCAATTCTTCACACATTAAAAGCCTTTTGGTTCAGCAAAAATCTGCCCAAATATCCTCTAAACTTCCCTCAATACATCCTAGAGGCATTAGTTTGATCATAAAGCCAACCTAAGGAGCCCTTTTGATCAAATCAAAAGGAAGAAGCCGAAGAAGAGGTAATGTTTTCACCACCCTCTTTCAAGTTCCTTTCTTTTTCAACTTCTTCTTTCTTTATTATTTACAGTATAAAATAATAAATTCAGTATCTTCTATATACTGTGATGTTATTATAAATATGGAACAACAAAATTCAATATTCTATCCATCCCTTGAATGACATGTCACCATACGTGCGTACGTACGGCCTACCGTCTCCACGTCGTGGTGTAATTGTAATTCAATATATTATTATTTATATGGGTATAATAATGATGTATAATTAATGTAAATAATAAATATAACATGATAATGATTCTGTATATATGATATACCATCCAATTATATATTATTTTAATATCAAAAGAATGATATTGTCGCTCGTGCGTACGTACGAACTACCGTCTCCACGAACGCGATGAGATTCTTTCCCCATCGTATCCATTCAAGACTAATTATCATTTGATGATTATAATTAATGTTTAAGAACTTTATATCATTCTAGATATGAGTAAGATAAAACCTATCCATAACAAACACGACTTATGTAACAAAACATATAAAATAAAACGAGTAAGTTAACACCCGAAACGACGATAATACTAAGATTTTATTAACAAAGAATTATTAGAAGATCATATATGATATCATAATAATATATATGATTCTTGTATAATTTAATAACAATGTTTTAACTATTATACAGGAGGTTAACCTACCATCAACCAAGGAAAATTACAAGGTAAGGGTTATTTCACAATCTCTTCGTTATCTGAGGTTGTTTGTACGTAATTATCTACTGGGACCTTTTTATCATCCACATCCATGTTTCTTAAAAATTTATTTCAAAACATTCTTAATATTTTACAGAATATGGGTTAAAGTCATTTATAACCTTGTTTGACTTTTTATAAGAAGTTTATAAAGGAATATTTTTTTCATTTTCCAAACAACGTCCTTTTTAACCTTTTCGACATAATTAAGGTGAGAATGTATTTTTTTAACTTATACGGAGGGTGCGGCTATTTTCCGCTATTATAAAATCTTCGAAGCTTCCCTTACAAGATTATAAGAATATTTTCAAAGTAAAATTTTTATTTAATAATTATGTGGCTTTTAATTGATTTCAAAAAAAAGATATATTTCTCTCAAATAGTTTTGATTTCATCTATGTCAACATCCTTTGATGGATTTTAAGCTTTTTGAATTTGATTTATTATGATACAAAACTTCCATATTGTATTGATGGTTTTTTGATATGTTTGAATGTGGATGTGTTATTTTTTATACCATTCATGGTTTATGGAGAAAGTATTGACATTTCGTATGCTAGTTTTAATACGAATGTTTATGTTATGTTTAAACCTGTTCATATGAGGAATGCATTGGACTTAATAAGTGATGGGTGGAGCCTGATATAGCTCCTTGATGCATCGGTAGGTCTCATGAGACAAACTAGTGTCTTGGCACGAGGCCTTGACAAAATCTTATCTGTAGTCTTGGCACGAGGCCTTGGCTACGTGGTTATGATAGTCTGGAATTATGCATTCCATCCTTATGAAAGTGGTTATTGATATTGCATATGATTATTAGACTAGTAGAATATCCATGTGAATAAGTAAATGGAATTATTTCATTTTATCTTTGCCATATTATGCTGAAGTTAAAGTTTAAAAGGCTTTTGTTTTAGTTATGCATTGCCTTAAATGTTTATGTTTATTTATGAAAGTTTCCGCTATATTGTTATCCTTACTGAGCATCTGAGCTCACCCCTTTCAATGTTTTATTTTCCTAGGATGTGAAGAAGTAATTTATGAATGACCTGCAGGGATAGTTTGAGAGTATATGAAGACAAGATGTTGTTGTTGTAGTTTTCACTTTATGATGTAATGTAAACTCTATGAATGTATCTAGTTATTCCAAGGCTACTAAACTAATCGGTCTTTAGAGACTTGATATTTCTTGTGATCATGCCAATGTTATGTAATAATGCACCGAATCTGGGTAACTGGGGTTGGGGCATTACAGTTTGTATCAGAGGAAGTTTAGTACAAACCTTGGAAGCTAGATTTAGATAAACTCTGATTAGAGCACATAGATCTAAGATGGACTTTGAGGATTAGTATAGAAGAACTTCCTAGAATTTTGGTATTGTAGAAATTTTGTGAGTTTTCCGAGAAATATATCCTTGTCTCGATATGAGCAGGTAGAGGTGGCTCTGGCACAGATGTACCTAGGGGTAAAACCCGAAAACACCGCTTTGAGCTAGGCTCGAATGGGAACTGGTGCACGACAATGGGTCTTGCTGCACTCTTGGTTACGAAACTCCCGGGGAAGGCAATAAGGTGGCAGATTCTTTGAGCAGAAAGGACCATGGAGTTTTGAACATGATGAGAATTGAAAGGGATCCTATTTTCAGGGATCTAGTAAAGTTGGATATGGGAATCACCATGGAAGGTGAAACATCAAAACTTTTTCAAATGGTTGCCGAACCATCTTTACTAGAAAGGATAAAGAGTTATCAGGCCGATGATGAAGAGTTTAAAAAGAAGATTAAATCTGTAAATGATGGGAGATTGAGTGAATTTGTGTATGAAGATGGAATTTTAAAATTCGGGAAGAGACTTTGTGTTACCGATATACCTGATCTAAAAAGAGAATTGTTGGACGATGCTCATAGTTCCAATTTATCTATACACCTTGGGAGCACCAAAATGTATAGAGATTTGAAGGAACATTTTTTATGGGACAACATGAAGAGGGAGATTGCTGATTTTGTGTCAAGATGTATGGTTTGTAAACAAGTGAAAGCTGGAAGGAAACATCCTGGAGGAGTCATGCAACCTCTTCCCATACCTGAGTGGAAATGGGACAATATTATGATGGACTTTTTCATGGGGTTACCAAAGACTCCTAGAAGGAATGATGCAATATGGGTTATTGTTGATCGTCTTACCAAGAAAGCACATTTTCTTGCTATAAGAGAAGATATACCACTGGAACATCTAGCGAGACTATATATTAATGAAGTTGTGAGACTTCATGGAGTACCCCTATCGATTGTTTCTGATTGTGATACCTGTTTTACTTCAAGATTCTGGAAGAGTCTTCAGAAGGCCTTGGATATTGAACTTCATTTGAGAACTGCCTACCACCCTCAAATATATGGACAATCAGAATGGACTATTCAAACCTTAGAAGACATGTTGAGATCATTCTCACTTTACTTTCAGGGTATGTGAGATCAATATTTACCTCTGGTAGAGTTTTCCTATAACAATAGCTTCCATTCAAGTATTCGGATGGCACCATATGAAACATTATACGGAAATAGATGTCGCACACCAACCTGTTGGGATGACGTTGGTGAAAGAAAACTCGTAGTCCCAGAACTGGTGGAGGAAACGATGGAAAAGGTGAAGGTAATCCAAAACCACATCAAAGCAGCTCAAAGTAGGCAGAAGAGATATGTTGACAACTAAAGGAAGGATTTGGAATTTTAGGTAGGAGATTATGTTTTCTTGAAGGTATCTCCATGGAAGGGAGTTATAAATTTCAGTAAGAAAGGTAAATTGAGTCCCAGGTACATCGGACCCTTCAAAATTCTAGAACGAATTGGGGTTGTAGCTTACCGTTTGGCAATGCTGCCAAATCTCTCCAAAGTTCACGATGTGTTTCACATATCACGGTTGAGAAAATACATGCCTGACCCAACGCATGTACTCACTTATGAGGAATTAGAACTGGAACCTGATCTGTCTTATTGCGAAGAGCCCATTAAGATTTTTGATACCAGAGAACAAGTGATGAGAAACCGGACGAATCGTCTGGTAAAAGTTCTATGGAGAATCCATAAGATGGAAGAGGCAAAGTGGGAACCAGATGAACTTATGATGAAGAACCACCCGAGTCTTTTCATGTGGTAGTATTCTATAAATTTCAAGGACGAAATTATTTGAAGGAGGGGAGAATGTAACACCCCAAGCTTCTACAGTATGTTTTCCTTTGAATAATACAGTAGTGTGTGTTGTATGCAACTTCGAGTTCTAACACACACCACAACCAATCAAACTAGACATTATGAATAGTAATACCCACTTTTTGAAATTTTATAAATTTTATATTTCAAAATGGACTTCATTTTTGGATTTGGAATATCTAAATTATCCTAGGGTGAATTTTTGGTATTTTTCTGAAGACTTTCAATTATTGATGAATAGTGAAAAACACTGAGTTATTAGTTAAAACCAACTTATTATTTAAATAATTATTTATTTTATTTAAATTTATTTTAGGTCAAAATAGATACATAATACCTATATAAGTTCAATTTAATTCATTGGAGTCATTTTATAATAATTTTAGACACATAAAAATTTTATTGAACTTTTCACCGTCTTTTATCCATCTCCTAGGAGAATTTTCAAATTCACATAAAACTTAATTTTACCGCTTTTGTGAGTGGAATTTCAAAAATATGAGAGACATGGTTAATATCAAGGACAAAAATTTGGTTCAATAAAATAAAAATAATTTTTGGTGAATAGTAACTTTTTACTTTTATTTACCACGGTTAAAAGTAAATAGGGTAATTAAGGGTAAAAATGATATTAATATTACCCTAACACATGTACTAATTCTATTGGAAAAGTGTATCTCGACCAAAAACAACCTTAGGACTAAAATATTATCATTTAGGTCCACTTGAATTAGATTAGGACATTTATTATTATTTAATTCAAAGAAGAGTTAAAAGAGTTAAAATCATGGTTTAATTACTAAAACATTTTTAATACATGGTTATACATAAGATAAATTCGATTTTAAATATTCATTATAAATATAAAAATATTTCCTACATAATAGTATTTTATTTATAATTTTTAGACATTAAATAATTTAAGTTATTTATGACACAATGGTGATACAGTAATTACCTAATTAATGAAATATTAAAATAATTGATATTATAAATATCAAAATAAATGTAATTTGAGACTTTTTATAAATTCCACTAATTTTATAGGTTAATATGAAATGTTAGTATTAATTTAATTATGTTTTTTAGAATTAATCATTCTGTTATGATTTTCACAAAAATCAAATACCAAATAGTGTCAAAATTGACATAAAAGAGTTTTTAAAACAAATATTATATTATTAATTGATAATCAATTCCTAAAAATCTAAGGTTCGTCCAAGAGACTGATATTATGATAGGTGTATCATTAATGGACCACTTTGGGGTTTCTTGGATGTATATAGTAATTTTATTAACTATATAATATAAAAATACAAAGTGACATGGTAAATGTCAAACTAATTAACTAAGAGTTAAAACTAAAAGATAAGGTTAATTTAGTGACTAAAACCTATCTAAAATCTATTTGTTGAAATTATTTAGACCCATACCCACCTTATACTTTGAATAATCCACTTTGGAGATATTAGAAACCGAATTTAAATTTAATATAAAATAATACTTCTAGATTTTCCTAAAGATCCCCTCCCCCCCTTATAAAAGGACACCAATTCTAACCAACTCTTCACGCATTCAAAGCCTTTTAGTTCAGCCAACCCCTACACAAATACTCTCCCAACTTCACTCAATAAATCCTAGAGGCCTTAGTTTGATCATAAATCCAACCTAAGGAGCCCTTTTGATCAAATCAAAAGGAAGAACCCGAATAAGAGGTAACGTCTTAACCACCCTCTTTAAACTTCCTTTCTTCTTCAACTTCTTCTTTACTTGTTATTTACATTATAAAATAATAACTACAGTACCTTCTATATACTGTGATTTTATTATAAATATGTAATAACCAAATTCATTATTCTATCCATCCCTTGAATGACCTGTCACCATACGTGCGTACGTACGGCCTACCGTCTCCACGTTGTGGTGTAATTGTTATTCAATATACTATTATTTATATGGGTATAATAATGATGCATAATTCATGTAAATAATAAATATAAAATGATAATTATTTTGTCTATATGATATACCATCCAATTATATATTATTTTAATATCAAAATAATGATATTGTCGCTCGTGCGTACGTACGGATTACCGTCTCCACGAACGCGATGAGATTCATTCCCCATCGTATCCATTTAAGACTAAATTTTATTGGATGATTAAAAATAATATTTAAGGACTTAATATAATTCTGGATATGAGTATGATACAGTCTATCCATAAAAAATACGGCTTATATAAAAGAAAACGAGTAAGTTAACACCCAAAACGATGATAATACTAAGATTTTATTAACAAAGCGATGTTAAAAGATCATATATGATATCATATTAATATATATGATTATTTTATAATTAAATAACAATTATTTCACCATTATACAGGAGGTTAACCTACCATCAACCAAGTAAAAGTACAAGGTAAGGGTTATTTCACAATCTCTTCATTATCCGAGGTTGTTTATACGTAATTATCTACTGGGACCTATTTATCATCCAAATCCATGTTTCTTAAAAATGTATTTCAAATCATTCTTACTATTTTATAGAATATGGGTTAAAGTCATTTATACCCCTGTTTGACTTTTTATAATAAGTTTATAAAGGAATCTTTCCATAGTTTTTCAAACAAGGTCCTTTTTAACCTTTTCAACAGAATTAAGGTAAGAATGTCTTTTTCTTAACTTATACGGCGGGTGTGGCTATTTTCCGCCGTTATAAAATCATCGAAGCTTCCCTAACAAGCTTATAAGAATATTTTAAAAGTAAATGTTTTATTTTATAATTATGTGACTTTTAAATGATTTTAAAAAAAAGAGATATTTCTCTCAAATAGTTTTGATTTCATCTATGTCAACATCCTTTGATGGATTTTAAGCTTATTTGAAGTTGATTTATTATGATACAAAACTTCCATATTGTATTGAAGGTTTTGTGATATGTTTGACAATGGATGTTTTATTTTTATACCATTCATGGTTTATGTAAAATTTATTGACATTTCGTATGTTAGTTTTAATACAAATGTTTATGTTATGTTTAAACCTATTCATATGAGGAATACATTGGACTTAATAAGTGACGGGTGGAGCCCGCTATAGCTCCTCGATGCATCGGTAGGTCTCATGAGACAAACTAGTGTCTTGCCAGGAGGCCTTGAGAAAATCTTATCTGTAGTCTTGGCAGGAGGCCTTGGCTACGTGGTGATGATAGTCTGGAATTATGCATTCCGTCATTATGAAAGTGGTTATTGATATTGCATGTGATTATTCGACTAGTAGAATATCCATGTGAATAATTAAATGGAATTATTTCATTTTATCTATGCCATATTATGTTGAAGTTGAAGTTTAAATGACTTTTGTTTTAGTTATACATCGCCTTAAATGTTTATGTTTATTTATGAAAGTTTCCGCTATATTGTTATCCTTACTGAGCATCTGAGCTCACCCATTTCAATGTTTTATTTTTTCCAGGATGTGAAGAAGTAATTTATGAATGACCTACAGGGATAATATGAGGGGATATTAAGGCAAGATTTTGTTGTTGTAGTTTTCATTTTTATGATGTAATGTAAGACTTATGAATATATCTAGTGTTTCTAAGGCTACTAAACCAATTGGTTTTTCGAGATTTGATCTTTCTTGTGATCATACCAATGTTATGTAATAATGCACTGACTCTGGGTAACTGGGGTCGGAGCGTTACAGTTGGTATCAGGGGAAGTTTAGTACAAACCTTGGAAACTATATTTAGATAAACTCTGATTAGAGCACATAGCCCTAAGATAGACTTTGAGGATTAGTATAGAAGAACTTCCTAGAATTTTGGTATTGTAGAGATTTTGTGAGTTTTCCGAGCAATACATCCGTGTCTGGATACGAGCAGGTAGAGGCGGCTCTTGCACAGATGTACCTAGGTGTAAAACCCGAAAACACCGCTTCGAGCTAGACTTAAACGGGAAATGGTGCACGAAAATGGGTCTTGCTGCACTCTTGGTTACAACACTCCCAGGGGATATGCTTAGGGTAATTCTCATTTTCTTTATGAACCATTATGAAGGTTTTATGAGTATATAATTCCTCAAAGAAAACTTTTTTATGATTATGGATTATATCCATAAACTGTTCAATTTATGTTAAGTTTTTTACAAGTATGGAATTATGTATTTTGATTCATAAACTGGTCAAGTTTATGCCATTGTTTAGAAATGGCACCTAGTGGAAGAAATGGAAACTGTATCAATGCACGCACTCCATGTAGGGATTTCCCTCCTGCTCAAAATAATTATAGTGGAGCTGGTGATGTAACTGGTGCTGATCAGCTTATCACTATACTGGGACAACTCACTCAGGTTATGAATAATAACCTTATCTGTATGGAGCACCCTGATCCGCAGCATGGAGGATCAATGTTAGATCGCTTCATGAGGAAACAACCACCAACATTCAATGGGAGTACAAATCCCTTGGTAGCTGAGCAATGGATAAATTCTTTAGAGAAAATATTTCATTCCTTGGGGAGTAGTGAAAGGGAAAAAGTTATCATGGCAGTTTACCGCCTCACTGGAGATGCTGATCAATGGTGGTCAATGATACAAAACATGAAAGAAGATGATGAAGTATCAGATATGGAATGGAGGGAGTTCAAAGATCTATTCTTAGAAAAATACTTACCTCGAGACCATCGAGAAGATATGGAAATGCAATTTCTGAGTCTGAGGCATAAAGAGGATGAGAATTTCACAAAGTATGAGGCTAACTTTACAAGGTTAGAAAGGTATGCTGCAGATTATATACATAACCCAAGAAGTAATATTGATCGTTTCTTTGATGGGTTAAAACTATTTCTCCTTCGAGCATTAGTTTTACAAACCTTCTCGTCGAACAAAGATATTGTCTCGTGTGATATCAAGATAGAAAAGGAATTCTCTAAGTCTTATGACTTTAAAGCAAAGCAAGAGAAGAAGATATCTGCTAATCAATCTGGAAATGGAAATAAGGGGAAGAAGGGGAAAGTTGAAAATCCATCATGCAGTAAATGTGGAAAGAAACACCCCGGTATTTGCTTAAAATGAATGGGAATCTGTTAAAAGTGTGGTGAAAAAGGCCACCAAGCTCATGATTGCAAGGGAAAGAGGGTTGTTGTCAATGTGGAATGCTATAATTGTAGAGAGATGGGACATTATGTAAATGAATGTCCTAAGCGTCAGGGGAACTAACCTCAGAAAAGTCCAAGGGATCAAGGCCAAGCTTATGTTATCACTACTGCAGAGGTAGAAGCTCCGAAAGACGTGGTGGTAGATAATTTAATGGTTTTCTCAAGTTTAGAAAATGCTTTATTTGATTCTGGATCATCTCATTGTTTCATATCTTCCCAATTTTCTAAGAAAATTATATATTTCCAATTTTATTTAATAAGAGAGTTGTCAGTAAAAACCCCTAAGGGAATTATCATTGCTACAAAGTTCTCTGGATCTGTTCCCATTAGGGCATATAAATGTTCTTTATCTGTTGATATTATCGTCATACCCATGACTGAATTTGATATAATCCTCGGTATGGATTGGCTTTCGGACCATGATGCGAAGATTTATTGTAAGAAGAAGGAGGTTACGATTTTTGATGATGATGATAAGGAACACCTTATCTTTAGAGCAGAATCGTTACCACCTAATTATTATCTAGATCCACCCCCAGTAGCTCAACTAAATTCAATTATTGGGGAGGAATAGAATAAAATTCATGTAGGAAAGGAAAGGAATGTTCAAATAGAGGATGTACCTATTGTGAAAGAATATGTAGAAGTGTTTCCGGAATATTTACTTGGACATCCTCCAGAATGATAAGTTGAATTTTCCATTGATTTGATTCCTAGATCAAGGCCTATATCGAAGACCCCTTATAGAATGGACACTGTGGAATTAGTTGAACTAAATAAACAACTAGAGAAATTGAGTAATAAGGGATTTATTCTCCCTAGTGTTTCTCCATGGGGAGCCCCTGTTCTTTTTGTTAAAAAGAAAGATGGATCTATGAGGTTATGTATCGATTACAGAGAGATCATTGCTATAACAATAAAGAACATGTATCCCCTACCTCGCATTGATGATTTATTTGACCAACTGCATGGAGCTCAATACTTTTCAAAGATTGACCTTCGATCAGGATACCATCAGTTGTGTGTGAAGAAGGAAGACATTGTGAAGACATCATTTCGAACAAGGTACGGGCATTACGAGTTTACAGTAATGCCTTTTGGGCTGACTAATGCACCCTATGTATTCATGGATCTAATGAACAGAGTTTTCAAGGAATATCTCGATGATTTTGTGGTGGTATTTATTGATGATATCTTGGTATACTCCAAAATCTATGAAGATCATGAAAATCACTTGCGCATTATCTTGAAGACTCTGAGAAGACATGAATTATATAGGAAGTTTAGCAAGTGTGAATTCTGGCTCCAAGAGATTTCTTTTATTGGACATATTATCTCTAAGAATGGAATTTCCGTTGATCCTTCTAAGACCAAGGCAATCCAAGAATGTCCAGCACCAACGAGTATAACTGGGGTACGCAGTTCTATTGGTTTGGCAGGTTATTATCGACGTTTTGTCCAGAATTTTGCCCGATTAGCTAACCCATTAACGAAGCTCACACGTAAAGGGGTTAAATTTGTCTGGAAAAAAGAGTGTGAAGACTGTTTTGAAGAACTGAAGAGAAGATTATTCAATGCTCCTATATTGACTCTACCATCGGGGAATGATTGGTTCGTTATTTATAGTGATGCATCAATGAAAATACTAGGTTGTGTCTTTATGCAAAATGATAGGGTTATTGCCTATGAATCACGACAGCTAAAAATTCATGAGCAGAACTATCCTACTCACGATCTTGAGTTAGTTGTTGTAATATTTGCTTTGAAGATATGGAGACATTATCTCTATGGTGAGAAATGTGAGATTTATACTGATCACAAGAGTTTGAAGTATATTTTCTCAAAGAAAGAACTCAACATGAGGCAAAGGAGATGGCTTGAATTACTAAAGGATTATGATTGTATGATACACTACCACCCAGGGAAGGAAAATAAGGTGGCAGATGCTTTGAGCAGAAAAGATCATGGAGTTTTGAACAATATGAGAATTGAAAGGGATTCAATTTTCATGGATCTAGTGAATATGGACATGGGAATAACCATGGAAGGTGAAACATCAGTGATTTTTCAAATAGTTTCCAAACCATTTTTACTAGAAAGGATTAAGAGTTCTCAGACCGATGATGAAGAATTTCAAAAGAAGATTAAAGATGTGAATGATGGGAGATTGAGATAATTTGTGTATGAAGAAGGAATTTTGAAATTCAGGAAGAGACTTTGTGTTCCCGATATACTTGATTTAAAAAGGTAATTGTTAGACGATGCTCATAGTTCCAATTTCTCTATACACCATGGGAGCACCAAAATGTATAGAGATTTAAAGGAACATTTTTAGTGGGACAACATGAAGAGGGAGATTTCTGATTTTGTGTCAAGATGTATGGTTTTTCAACAAGTGAAAGATGGAAGGAAACTGCCTGGAGGAGTATTGCAACCTCTTACCATACCTGAGTGGAAATGGGATAATATCACGATGGAATTTGTCATGGTACTACCAAAGACTCCTAGAAGGAACGATGCAATACGGGTCATTTCTGATCGTCTTACCAAGTCAGCACATTTCCTTACTATAAGGGAGGATTTACCACTTGAACGTCTAGCGAGAATATATATTAATGAAGTTGTGAGACTTCATGGAGTACCCCTATCGATTGTCTCGGATCGTGATCCCCATTTTACATCAAGATTCTGGAAAAGTCTTCAGAAGGCCTTGGATACTGAACTTCGTTTGAGCACGGCTTACCACCCTCAAACAGATGGACAATCAGAACAAACTATTCAAACCTTATAAGACATGTTGAGATCATGCTCACTTGACTTTCAGGGTATGTGGGATCAATATTTACCTCTGGTAGAATTTTCCTATAATAATAGCTTCCATTCAAGCATTCGGATGGCACCATATGAAGCGTTATACGGAAAGAGATGTCGCACACCAACCTGTTGGGATGATGTTGGGGAAAGAAAACTTGTTGGTCCAGAACTAGTGAAGGAAACGATGGAAAAGGTAAAGGTAATCCAAAACCACATCAAATCAGCTCAAAGTAGGCAGAAGAGCTATGCTGATAATCGAAGAAAGGATTTGGAATTTCAGGTGGGAGATCATGTTTTCATGAAGGTATCTCCATGGAAGGGAGTTATACGTTTTGAAAAGAAAGGTAAATTGAGTCCCAGGTACATCGGACCTTTCGAAATTCTATAATGAATTGGGGATGTAGCTTACTGTTTGGAAATGCCTCCAAATCTCTCCAAAGTTCACGATGTGTTCCACGTATCACTGTTGAGAAAATACATGCCTGACCCAACGCATGTACTCACCTATGAGGAATTAGAACTGGAACTTGATCTCTCTTATTGCGAAGATCCTGTCAGGATTCTTGATACGAGAGAACAAGTGCTGAGAAACTGGACGACTCGTCTGGTAAAAGTTCTCTCAAGAAACCATAAGATAGAAGAGGCAACGTGGGAACCTGAGGAACTTATTATGAAGAACCACCCGAGTCTTTTTATGCAGTAATATTCTAGAAATTTTGAGGATGAAATTATTTTAAGGAGATGAAAATGTAACACTCCAATCTTCCACAGTACGCTTCTCTTTGAATATTATAGTAGCGTGTGTTGTACGCAACTCCGAGATTCTAACACGCCGCAACCAATCAAAGTAGTCGTTATGAATAATAATACCAAATTTTTGAGATTTTATACATTTTATCTTTCAAAATGGACTTCATTTTAGGATTCGGAATATCGAAATTATCCTAGGATGAAATTTTGGTACTTTTCGAATAACTTTTATATTTTTATGAATAGTGAAAATTACTAAATTTTAATTAAAAACAACTTTTTTAATCAAAATAATTAACAGTGATAAATTATGAATTTGAGTGGTTTTAAAGTATATTTAAAATATATTTTTACCATTTAATACAATGTTGGTCATGGGACATAATTTCATAATTAAACCGGACATAAAGAAATATCAATCTTTTGATAGTTATTATATCTTAAAAACACGTTTTTTGTTTTGACAGCGGGAATTAATTTTAAATTAATTTATGCCACTTCTGTGTTTTGAATTTAGAAAAATGGATTCCATATTTGGAATCAGGATGTCCAAATTTTCTAAATAGGTAACTTTTATTTTTATACATTTTGAATAATTACTTCGGTAAATACTTTATTTACCATGGTTAAAGGGTAAATCCGGTAAATAAGGGTAAAAAATAATATTATAATAATAATAAATTACCCTAAAATGTGTCCTAACCTTATTAGTGGATACATGTCCGACCATGGGCATCTTTGGGTCGATTTTGGGACCCCATGGAGCCACTTGTTGGTGATAAGGACACTTTATATTAATTAAGTTAAAATAAATACAAAAATGACATAAATATATATCTTTTAGAAAAACAATTTTTACATAGCGTTATATATGTTGGATTTTAGATTACAAATATTCATTAGAAATCTAAAAACATTTCCTACATAATGGTATTTTATTTATAATTTTTAAACATTGAAAAAGTAAAAATATATATGACACAATAATGATGCAGTATTTTCCTTATTAATGAAAGAATCAAATAATTGATATTATAAATGTTAAAATAAATATAATTTGAAGGTTTTGATGAAATAAACGAATTTTATTGGTTAATATGACATTTTAGGATTTCTTAAATGAATTTTGTTCGAATTAATAAAGTTGTTAAGACTTTAACAAAAATCAATTATTGAGTAGTGTTAAAATTAACATAAATGAGTTTTTAAAACAAATATTATATTATTAATTTATATTCTATTCTTAAAAATCTAAGGTTCAGCCAAATGACTCATATAATTATTGGTATATCATTAATGGACCACTTTGGGGTCACTTGGATGTATATAGTAAGTTTATTAACTATATAATATAAAAATACAAAGTGACATGGTAAGTGTCAAACTAATTAACTAAGAGTTAAAACTAAAAGATAAGGTTAATATAATGACCCAAACCTGTCTAAATTATATTGGTTGAGTGGTTTTATACCCATACCCACCTTAACCTTTAAATAATCCACTTTGGATCCATTATAAACCTAATATGAATTTATTATAAAATAATATTTCTAAATTTTCCTAAGGTGCCCCTCCTCCCCCTTATAAAAGGACACCACTTCTAACCGATTCTTTACACCTTAAAAGCCTTTTGGTTCGGACAACCCCTACCAAAATACTCTTTCAACTTACCTAAATTAAACATAGAGGCCTTAGTTTGATCAGAAAGTCATCTTAAGGAGCCCTTTTTATCAAATTCAAAGGAAAAACCCGAAGAAGAGGTAATGTCTTAACCACCCTCTTTAAAGTTCCTTTCTTCTTCAACTTATTATTTCCTTGTTATTTACATTCTAAAATAATAAATTTAGTACCTTCTACATACTTTGATGTTATTATAATTATGGAACAAACAAATTCATTATTCTATCCATCCCTTGAATGACATGTCACCATACGTGCGTACGTACGGCCTACCATCTCCACGTTGTGGTGTAATTGTTATTCAATATACTGTTATTTAAATGGGTATAATAATGATGCATAATTCATGTAAATAATAAATATAACATTATAATTATTCTTTCTATATGATATACCATCCAATTATATATTATTTTAATATTAGAAGAATGATATTGTCGCTCGTGCGTACGTACGGATTACCGTCTCCACGAACGCGATGAGATTCATTCCCCATCGTATCCATTCAAGACTAAATTTTATTGGATGATTAAAAATAATATTTAAGGACTTAATATCATTCTGGATATGAGTATGATACATTCTATCCATAACAAACATATCTTATATAAAAGAAAATGAGTAAGTTAACACCCAAAACGACGATAATACTAAATTTTATTAACAAAGCGATGTTAAAAGATCATATATGATATCATATTAATATATATGATTATTTTATAATTCAATAACAATTATTTCGCCTTTATACAAGAGGTTAACCTACCATCAACCAAGGAAAAGTACAAGATAAGGGTTATTTCACAATCTCTTCATTATCCGAGGTTGTTTATACGTAATTATCTACTGGGACCTATTTATCATCCACATCCATGTTTCTTAAAAATGTATTTCAAATCATTCTTAATATTTTACAGAATATGGGTTAAAGTCATTTATACCCTTTTTTGACTTTTTATAAGAAGTTTATAAAGAAATCTTTCCGTCGTTTTTCAAACAATTTCTTTTTTAACCTTTTCGACAGAATTAAGGTAAGAATGTTTTTTTAACTTATACAGCGGGTGTGGCTATTTTCTGCTATTATAAAATCATCAAAGCTTCCCTTACAAGCTTATAAGAATATTTTCAAAGTAAATTTTTTATTTTATAATTATATTACTTTTAAATGATTTCAAAAAAAAGAGATATTTCTCTCAAATAGTTTCGATTTCATCTATGTCAACATCCTTTGATGGATTTTAAGCTTATTTGAAGTTGATTTATTATGATACAAAACTTCCATATTGTATTGAAGGTTTTGTGATATTTTTGACTATGGATGTGTTATGTTTATACTATTCATGGTTTTTGGAGAAAGTATTGACATTTCATATGCTAGTTTTAATACGAATGTTTATGTTATGTTTAAACTTGTTCATATGAGGAATGCATTAGACTTAATAAGTGGTGAGTGGAGCCCGCTATAGCTCCTCGATGCATCGGTAGGTCTCATGAGACAAACTAGTGTCTTGGCACGAGGCCTTGATAAAATCTTATTTGTAGTCTTGGCACGAGGCCCTGGCTACGTGGTGATGGTAGTCTGGCATTATGCTTTCCGTCATTATGAAAGTGGTTATTGATATTGCATGTGATTATTCGACTAGTAGAATATCCATGTGAATAAGTAAATGGCATTATTTCATTTTATCTATATTATATTATGCTGAAGTTGAAGTTTAAAAGGATTTTTTTTAGTTATACATTGTCTTAAATGTTTATGTTTATTTATGAAAGTTTCTGCTATATTTTTATCTTTACTGAGCATCTGAGCTCACCCCTTTCAATGTTTTATTTTTCCCAGGATGTGAAAAAGTAATTTATGAATGACCTGTAGGGATAATATGAGGGGATATGAAGACCAGATGTTGTTGTAGTAGTTTTTATTTTTATGATGTAATGTAAGACTTGTGAATATATCTAGTGTTTACAAGGCTAATAAACCAATCGGTCTTTCGAGATTTGGTACTTTTCGGATAACTTTTATATTTTGATAAATAGTGAAAATTACTAAATTTTAATTAAAAACAACTTTTTTAATCAAAATAATTATTAGTGATAAATTATGAATTTGAGTGGTTTTAAAGTATATTTAAAATATATTTTTACCATTTAATACAATAATGGTCATTGGACATAATTTCACAATTAAACCGGACATAAACAAGTATCAATCTTTTGATAGTTATTATATCTTAAAAACACGCTTTTTGTTTTGACAGCGGGAATTAATTTTAAATTAATTTCTTCCACTTCTATGTTTTGAATTTGGAAAAATGGATTGCATATTTGGAATTAGGATTTCCAAATTGTGTAAATAGGTAACTTTTATTTTTAGACATTTTGAATAATTACTTTGGTAAATATTTTATTTACCATGGTTAATGGGTAAATTTGGTAAATAAGGGTAAACAAATAATATTACAATAATAATAAATTACCCTAAAACGTGTCCTAACCTTATTGGTGGATACATTTCCAACCATGGGCATCTTTAGGTCGATTTTGGGACCCCAAGGAGCCACTTGTTGGTGATAAGGACACTTTATATTAATTAAGTTAAAATAAATACAAAAATGACATAAGTATATATCTTTTAGTAAAACAATTTTTAAATAGTGTTATATATGTTGGATTTTAGATTATAAATATTAATTAGAAATCTAAAAAGAGTTACTAAATAATGGTATTTTATTTATAATTTTTAAACATTGAAAAAGTAAAAATATATATGACACAATAATGATGCACTATTTTCATTATTAATGAAAGAATCAAATAATTGATATTATAAATGTTAAAATAAATATAATTTGAAGGTTTTGATGACATAAACGAATTTTATTCTTTAATGTGACATGTTGGTATTGCTTAAATGAATTTGGTTCGAATTAATAAAGTTTTTAAGACTTTAACAAAAATCAATTATTGAGTAAAGTTAAAATTGACATAAATGAGTTTTTAAAACAAATATTATATTATTAATTTATATTCTATTCCTAAAAATCTAAGGTTCGGCCAAATGACTCATATCATTATTGGTATATTATTAATTTACCACTTTGGGGTCTCTTGGATGTATATAGTAAGTTTATTAACTATATAATTTAAAAATACAAAGTGACATGGTAAGTGTCAAACTAATTAACTAAGAGTTAAAACTAAAAGATAAGGTTGGTATAATGACCCAAACCTGTCTAAATTCTATTTTTTGAGTTCTTTTCGACCCATACCCACCTTAACCTATAAATAATCCACTTTGGAGCCTTTATAAACCGAATATAAATTTATTATAAAATAGTATTTCTAGATTTTCCTAAGTTGCCCCTCCTCCCCCTTATAAAAGGACACCACTTCTAACCAATTCTTCACACTTTCAAAGCCTTTTGGTTCGTCCAACCCCTACCCAAATACTCTCTAAACTTCCCTCACTTCAACATAGAGGCCTTATTTTTATCAGAAAGCTAACCTAAGGAGCCCTTTTGATCAAATTCAAAGGAAAAACCCGAAGAAGAGGTAACGTCTTAACCACCCTCTTTAAAGTTCCTTTCTTCTTCAACTTCTTATTTCCTTGTTATTTCCATTATAAAATAATAAATCCAGTACCTTCTATATACTGTGATGTTATTATAATTATGTAACAAACAAATTCATTATTCTAGTAGCATCTGTTGTACGCAACTCCGAGATTCTAGCACGCCGCAACCAATCAAAGTAGCCGTTATGAATAGTAATACCCAATTTTTGCGATTTTATACATTTTATCTTTCAAAATGGACTTAATTTTTCAATTCGTAATATCAAAATTATCCTAGTATGAAATTTTGGTACTTTTCGGATAACTTTTATATTTTGATGAATAGTGAAAATTACTAAATTTTAATTAAAAATAACTTTTTTAATCAAAATAATTAATAGTGATGAATTATGAATTTGAGTGGTTTTAAAGTATATTTAAAATATATTTTTACCATTTAATACAATGTTGTTCATTAGACATAATTTCACAATTAAACCGGACATAAAAAAGTATCAATCTTTTCATAGTTATTATATCTTAAAAACACGCTTTTTGTTTTGATAGCGGGAATTAATTTTAAATTAATTTCTATCACTTCTATGTTTTGAATTTGGAAAAATGGATTTCATATTTGGAATCAGGATTTCCAAATTGTGTAAATAGATAACTTTTATTTTGAGACATTTTGAATAATTACTTCGGTAAATATTTTATTTACCATGGTTAAAGGGTAAATCCGGTAAATAAGGGTAAAAAAATAATATTATAATAATAATAAATTACCCTAAAACGTGTCCTAACCTTATTGGTGGATACATGTCCGACCATGGCCATCTTTGAGTCGATTTTGGGACCCCATGGAGCCACTTGTTGGTGATAAGTACACTTTATATTAATTAAGTTAAAATAAATACAAAAATGACATAAGTATATATCTTTTAGAAAAACAATTGTTACATAGGGTTATATATTTTTGATTTTAGATTATAAATATTCATTAATAATCTAAAAATATTTCCTACATAATGGTATTTTATTTATAATTTTTAAACATTGAAAAAGTAAAAATATATATGACACAATAATGATGCAGTATTTTCCTTATTAATGAAAGAATCAAATAATTGATATTATAAATGTTAAAATAAATATAATTTGAAGGTTTTGATGACATAAACGAATTTTATTCTTTAATGTGACATTTTTGGATTGCTTAAATGAATTTGGTTCGAATTAATAAAGTTTTTAAGACTTTAACAAAAATCAATTATTGAGTAAAGTTAAAATTGACATAAATGAGTTTTTAAAACAAATATTATATTATTAATTTATATTTTATTCCTAAAAATCTAATTTTCAGCCAAATGACTCATATCATTATTTTTATATCATTAATGTACCACTTTGGGGTCTCTTGGATGTATATAGTAAGTTTATTAACTATATAATTTAAAAATACAAAGTGACATGGTAAGTGTCAAACTAATTAACTAAGAGTTAAAACTAAAAGATAAGGTTGATATAATGACACAAACCTTTCTAAATTCTATTTGTTGAGTGATTTTCGACCCATACCCACCTTAAACTTTAAATAATCCACTTTGGAGCCTTTAGAACCTGAATATGAATTTATTATAAAATAGTATTTCTAGATTTTCCTAAGTTGCCCCTCCTCCCCCTTATAAAAGGACACCACTTCTAACCAATTATTCACACTTTCAAAGCCTTTTGGTTCGGCCAAACCCTACCCAAATACTCTCTAAACTTCCCTAAATTCAACATAGAGGCCTTAGTTTCATCATAAAGGCAACCTAAGGTGCTCTTTTGATCAAATCCAAAGAAAGAACCTGAAGAAGAGGTAACGTCTTAACCACCCTCTTTAAAGTTCCTTTCTTCTTCAACATCTTCTTTCCTTGTTATTTCCATTATAAAATAATAAATCCAGTACCTTATATATACTTTGATGTTATTATAATTATGGAACAAACAAATTCATTATTCTAGTTGCGTGTGTTGTACGCAACTCTGAGATTCTAACACGCTGCAACCAATCAAAGTAGCTGTTATGAATAGTAATACCCACTTTTTAAGATTTTATACATTTTATCTTTCAAAATGGACTTCATTTTTGGATTCGGAATATCGAAATTATCCTAGGATGAAATTTTGGTACTTTTCGAATAACTTTTATATTTTGATGAATAGTGAAAATTACTAAATTTTAATTAAAAACAACTTTTTTAATCAAAATAATTAATAGTGATAAATTTTGAATTTGAGTGGTTTTAAAGTATATTTAAAATATATTTTTACCATTTAAGACAATTTTTGTCATTGGACATAATTTCACAATTAAACCGGACATAAACAAGTATCAATCTTTTGATAGTTATTATATCTTAAAAACACGCTTTTTGTTTTGACAGCGAGAATTAATTTTAAATTAATTTCTGCCACTTTTGAGTTTTGAATTTAGAAAAATGGATTCCATATTTGGAATCAGGATGTTCAAATTGTGTAAATAGGTAACTTTTATTTTTAGACATTTTAAATAATTAGTTCGGTAAATATTTTATTTACCATGGTTAAATGGTAAATCCCGTAAATAATGGTAAAAACTAATATTATAATAATAATAAATTACCCTAAAATGTGTCCTAACCTTATTTGTGGATACATGTCCGACCATGGGCATCTTTGGGTCGATTTTGGGACCTCATGGAGCCACTTGTTGGTGATAAGGACACTTTATATTAATTAAGTTAAAATAAATACAAAAATGACATAAGTATATATCTTTTAGAAAAACAATTTTTACATAGGTTTATATATGTTTGATTTTAGATTATAAATATTAATTAGAAAGATAAAAATATTTCCTACATAATGGTATTTTATTTATAATTTTTAAACATTGAAAAAATAAAAATATATATGACACAATAATGATGCAGTATTTTCTTTATTAATGAAAGAATCATATAATTGATATTATAAATGTTAAAATAAATATAATTTGAAGTTTTTGATGACATAAAAGAATTTTATTGGTTAATATTACATGTTAGGATTTCTTAAATGATTTTTTTTCGAATTAATAAATCTGTTAAGACTTTAACAAAAATCAATTATTGAGTAGTGTTAAAATTGACATAAATGATTTTTTAAAACAAATATTATATTATTAATTTATATTCTATTCTTAAAAATCTAAGGTTCGGCCAAATTACTCATATAATTATTTTTATATCATTAATGGACCACTTTGGGGTCTCCTAGATGTATATAGTAAGTTTATTAACTTTATAATATAAAAATACAATGTGACATGGTAAGTGTCAAACTAATTAACTAAGAGTTAAAACTAAAAGATAATGTTAATATAATGACCCAAACCTGTCTAAATTCTATTGGTTGAGTGGTTTTAGACCCATCCTCACCTTAACCTTTAAATAATCCACTTTGGAGACATTATAAACCAAATATGAATTTATTATAAAATAATATTTCTAGATTTTCCTAAGGTGTCCCTCCTCCCCCTTATAAAAGGACACCACTTCTAACCAATTCTTCACACCTTCAAAGCCTTTTGGTTTGGTCAACCCCTGCCCAAATACTCTCTCAACTTCCCTCACTTCAACATAGAGGCCTTATTTTGATCATAAAGCCAACCTAAAGAGCCATTTTGATCAAATCCAAAGGAAGAACCCGAAGAAGAGGTAACGTCTTAACCACCCTCTTTAAAGTTCCTTTCTTCTTCAAATTCTTATTTCCTTGTTATTTCCATTATAAAATAATAAATCTAGTTCCTTCTATATACTGTGATGTTATTATAATTATTTAACAAACAAATTCATTATTTTATCCATCCCTTGAATGACATGTCACCATATGTGCGTACGTACGACCTATCATCTCCACGTTGTGGTGTAATTGTTATTCAGTATACTATTATTTAAATGGGTATAATAATGATGAATAATTCATGTAAATAATAAATATAACATGATAATGATTCTGTCTATATGATATATCATCCAATTATATATTATTTTAATATCAAAAGAATGATATTGTCGCTCGTGCGTACGTACGGATTACCGTCTCCACGAACGCGATGAGATTCATTCCCCATCGTATCCATTCAAGACTAAATTTTATTGGATGATTAAAAATAATATTTAAGGACTTAATATCATTTTGGATATTAGTATAATACAACCTATCCATAACAAACACGGCTTTTATAAAAGAAAACGAGTAAGTTAACACCCAAAACGACGATAATACTAAGATTTTATTAACAAAGCGATGTTAAAAGATCATATATGATTTCATATTAATATATATGATTATTGTATAATTCAATAAAAATTATTTCACCATTATACAGGTGGTTAACCTACCATCAATCAAGTAAAAGTACAAGGTAAGGGTTATTTCACAATCTCTTCATTATCCGAGGTTGTTTATACGTAATTATCTACTGGGACCTATTTATCATCCACATCCATGTTTCTTAAAAATGTATTTCAAATCATTCTTACTATTTTACAGAATATGGGTTAAAGTCATTTATACCCTTTTTTGACTTTTTATAAGAATTTTATAAAGGAATCTTTCCGTCGTTTTTCAAACAAAGTCCTTTTTAATCTTTTCGACATAATTAAGGTAAGAATGTATTTTTTTTAACTTATACGGCGGGTGTGGCTATTTTCCGCTGTTATAAAATCGTCTAAGCTTCCCTTACAAGCTTATAAGAATATTTTCAAATTAAATGTTTTATTTTATAATTATGTGACTTTTAAATTATTTCAAAAAAAAAGATATTTCTCTCAAATAGTTTTGATTTCATCTTTGTCAACATCCTTTGATGGATTTCAAGCTTATTTGAAGTTGATTTATTATGATACAAAAATTACATATTGTATTGAAGGTTTTGTGATATGTTTGACTATGGATGTATTATTTTTATACCATTCATGGTTTATAGAGAAAGTATTGGCATTCCGTATGCTAGTTTTAATACGAATGTTTATGTTATGTTTAAACCTGTTCATATGAGGAATGCATTGGACTTAATAAGTGACGGGTGGAGCCCGCTATAGCTCCTCTATGCATCGGTAGGTCTCATGAGACAAACTAGTGTCTTGGCACGAGGCCTTGACAAAATCTTATTTGTAGTCTTGGCACGAGGTCTTGGCTACGTGGTGATGATAGTCTGGCATTATGCATTCCGTCATTATAAATGTGGTTATTGATATTGCATGTGATTATTTGACTAGTAGAATATCCGTGTGAATAAGTAAATGAAATTATTTCATTTTATCTATGTCATATTATGCTGAAGTTGAAGTTTAAAAGGATTTTGTTTTAGTTATACATTTTCTTAAATGTTTATGTTTATCTATGAAAGTTTCCGCTATATTGTTATCCTTACTGAGCATCTGAGCTCACCCCTTTCAATGTTTTATTTTTCCCAGGATGTGAAGAAGTAATTTATGAATGACATGCAGGGATAATATGAGGTGATATGAAGACAAGATGTTGTTGTAGTATTTTTCATTTTTATGATGTTATGTAAGACTTATGAATATATCTAGTGTTTCCGAGGCTACTAAACCAATCGGTCTTTCGAGATTTGATCTTTCTTGTGATCATATCAATGTTATGTAATAATGCACCGACTCTGGGTAACTGGGGTCGGGGCGTTACAACAGAATTGTCTTTCCACACTACCAATTTAGAAATCATTTTTTGAGGAATCATAGTTATCGAGTACATAAAAAACAAAGTTGTCAGATTTATTATAATCTGATGTTGATGCGGTATTAGATAAAAAAACCTAAAAGATATTCCAAAAAGGACCTTCCTGTAGTGCAACTGTATGAATATCTTTCCAATGTGGTTGGATTTCTTGTATAACTCTTTGTAAAGATGTCATATTTGACCTTAAATCCACACTTGAAAATTGAAAGTAACAAATTTCCTTGCAAATCACAGAACATACAATAGGACCAGAAAGAACAGAAAAATTCTCTACTGAATCCTGTAAAAATTTTGGTGCAATATATAAAACATATTTTTTTTTGGATTTTACAAATTGCAGTACAAGTTTTAGTTTAGATCCACTAGAAGTTCTAGTGGGGAAAGAACATAACAATATTCTCTACTGAATCCTGTAAAAATTCTAGTGCAATAGAAAAAACATGTTTTTTTGGGGAATCCACAAATTATAGTACAAGTTTCGGTCATAACTTAAGGTAGAATAGGACTAGAATGTCCATTGGAAGTTACAGTGAAATCTTGTAAGTTTTTGAAGGGAAAGAATATAACGAAATTATCTGCTGAATCCTATAAAAATTTCAGTGAAACATATAAAACATGTTTTTTTAGGATTCCACAAATTACAGTACATGTTTCAGTCAAGTTCCACTGGAAGGTCCAGTGGAAGCTCCACTGGAGGTTCCAGTTGGGAAATAATAGAACAAAATTCCCTGAAAAATCCTATAAAAAAATATAGTGCAATATAGAAAATATGTTTTTTTAGGGATTCCACAAATTACAGTACAGGTTTCAGTCATAAATTAAGGTAGAATATGACTAGAAGTTACAGTGTAATCTTCACTGGAAGTTCATGTGGGGAAAGAACATAATGAAATTCCATGTTGAATCCTTCAAAAATTTAACTACAATATAGAAAACATGTTTTTTTGGGTATTCCACAAATTACAGTATAGGTTTCAACTTGTAATGACCCGGACCCGAACAGCCACCCGAACAGTGCTAAACGGGTCGGGTGCTACTACCTTAGGCGCACCTCCCCGAACACCAAAGGCTGCCAACTAGCAGCGATGGTCTTATAAGTATAGTGGGGAGGCTATACCCTCTCGGAGGATAATAATAATGGTACTGGTACAAATATAATAATAAATATGTAGCGGAATTAAGGACTCAGCAGACTCGAACCAGACCCGCAGAGCGGAAGCACATTCAATATCAATAAACAGCGGAAGCAATAAATATAAACAACAGCAGTGGAAATGAACACAACAGCATGTTGATCTCTTGTAACTAATACTGAACAACAAAACATGCATCCAAAGAAGGTCATACATATCTAAATATAAAGGGCGCCAATGGGTAAGCAACTATGTCTATAAACAAGCATGTTGATACAGGAAAGTACGCAAAACAAAGTAAACTTCAGCTAGGCAAGACCTCAAGGTCCATACCATCTCCATGAAACAGCTAATGCAGCCCAGCTCCTGAAGCTGTCCTCTTTCCTGCATGTAAATCCATAAAGTCTACACGCATCCCGAAGGGACCGTGCAGGGTGTGAGACGAATCTCAGTAGGATACCACTCAATGGTGCGTACCTAATATAAGTGTTTAAGCAGGCATGCATTTATAAGGAAAGTAGTAAACAGAACGATGCACAAATAAACAAAAACTCCACTGGTGCTCAGCAGCCACCATGGAGTGTCACCTGCTTCAGCTAACGTCGGAATTTCTGTCATATAACCCGACACCATGTGCCCCCTAACACCGTGTGTCTCAAGCATCGACGTCCCGAAGGTACGCTCGAGAAACAGTAACCCAGAGGAACAGCGATGTCTTTCCTCAATAATTAACCAAAGGGACAACGATGTCTGCCCTAAAAATAAGTAGCCAGAGGGACAACGATGTCTGCCATCAAAATAAAGTATCCGGAGGGACAGCAATGTCTTCCCTCAAATAACAGTGAGCCTCTTCCCCCAACCTGATAGCCTAAATGTTATCCCCTGAAGTCTCCTCACCTTCCACGTGGCTTCCTACGGTAAGCACCCCCGAACCAAAAGTACCTAAACCGTAACTAACGGGGGCCTCTACCCACACGAGTAGTCAAAACCACCTCATCACGGAGTCTCTCTGTGTGCACACTACTCATAGTTCTGGGTGAGTGGTAATCACCAAAATAGTACCCAATCCACAACACCTTTTGACACCTCGTGTCCCTATGACCATACCGCTCAAGTCTGATGGTCTCGCCATCCCAGTAACCCGAGACATGCCCCAACCTGACAGTTATCCTGCCGCAAACTGACGCCCATGACGCCCAATCCTGTGGTCAGAACCACCCAACGTAACTCGGGCCAAGCCCAACCTGTGATCAGCATCACTCAAGAATATATGGGTCATTCCCAACACAACCCAAAGGTTCTAGCACATGCAATTCAGCAATTACATATATACACATCTTAACAGAACACATAAACGGGCAAAACCATCTAAACAATTGAAAATCACTAAACAAGTGTTGTCTCATACCAGCACTAAGGTTTATAAGGTCTCCAACAATTCATATCAGGTTCAATAAACCATACTCAACAGTTTAAACAATACAAAACAATTTTAACCATTTTGGCAGTCCCTGGCCAAAATGCCCTAGTGAGCAACAACCACTTGCCCGACCTCGCTCAAGCAAAACAGGTAATAGGGCATACCCAAAGGCATCACATAGGTCAAATAACAATTAAACAAGCAATAGCGGGTAATACAGGGTCGCACTCAAAATACCCGTAAACGCGCCATAGGTCGTGCCACCCAATAGTCTGCGAAAACACAAAAAGAGGTATGCACCACCTACCTGAGACTCGTATGATGATTCTCCTCCGATAACAACCTCCAATTAGGTCTAAAATGCGGTAGATCTACAAAAGAATCAAAACCGATCAAACCCCTATAACTCATTATAGAACAGAAATCAAGAAGAACGGCTCAAGAGGAATCAAGGCCTTACCGAGGGGGTTCCAATGGATCAAGCGGTGTTCAAATTGGGTCTCAGATGAAGGAAGGGGAGCAAGAACGAGCTCTGGCCGGCTCTCCTCGCTCAACCCGTCGAAGGGGTTGAGTTTCTACCTCAAAACGAGGATACTGCCCGTTTTAGCGGGGAAAAAAAGAAACTACACGGCGTGTATCATTTTATTGTTCATAAGACGACTGAAATTCCGCCAACTTACATTCCAGAACCTGCCAACATGAGTACACGGCGTGTACCTAGGGGTACACGACATGTACTTAGTTTTTCTTCTCTTCCTCGCCGACTTACCCACACGCCATGTATATTCCTCATACACGCCTATACTACACGACATTTCCAAGTAGGAAACGATGTGTACTTGGTTAAACGATTCTACCCATCCAACATGCCCACACGCCATGTATGGCCTCCACATGGTCAATTGTACATAGCGTGTTGAGTAACACTACACGTCGTGTAGTAAGAAATTCCTACACGGTCATCATGTGGTATGTACTCAGCAAACACATGGTCGGCACTCGCCCAACCCATACACAGCGTGTACCTTAAAGTACACGGCGTGTAGTCTAGAAATTTCTAGAAATTTCTCAGTTTCTCCAGTTTCCTCAGGAACAACTCAAAAATTCAAACAGGGTCGGGATTTTGAACCGTTCTAAAAACCCGATTTCTTACAATCTCCCCACCTTAAAATAGCTCGTCCCTGAGCTATCAAACGAAACCCAGAGATGTCACCAAACATACCACCCCGATTAAAATAACCCGGACTACCTCGGTCTGGAAGGTTCTGGATAATTTCCTCAAGGGGCTCCCCACCTTAGGAATCACCTAACTCAGTCTCAACACGACAAAACTCAAAACAAACAAAGGTTCACTAACCTGTTTTCCAGACGCATGGTCCTTCTGTGATGCATCGTCACCCTTGTGCTTCATTGGTGCTTTTGTGTCATTCCCAACACCCAATGTATCCCACACCGCATCAATGTCCGCCTCTACGAGGTCATGGTGCCTAGCACCTCAAGTAACTTGCATCCTCGATGCCCCGGTGCCCACGACACCTCAAGTAACCCGCATCCTCGATGCCCCTGATGTTACGCATCTCATACGTATATATATTTAAATTTATCACGTACCCTATATGGTGTCAATCCCACTGACTAGAATCTAATCAATCCACATAGATCTTGTGCATCACGTGCACTCCAAACAGACATGCCTCTACAGGTCATGCCAAAAAGGAAACATGGAAATCATGGCCACACCCGTGGTGTAACTCTAACCATCGTTGGATCACCAGCCTGCTCAGCCTCTGGAAGCTCCACGACGTGCACTTGGCCTGAAGTACGGATGCCTGATGCCTGACCTCCCTACAGTGTTGCTCTAGGCATCGGCCATTGAACCCTCAGCTGGGTCCCGTTGTCTCTTTCATGTTCTCTGCGTGCAGCTGAACCTCGGCTACCTTCTCCTGGTACCGAACCTGAACCAACTCCAGATGCCACTGTCTGTCCTGGTCCCTGTCTGCCGGCTATCTGAGAAGGTTGTCAGCAGAACCTCTCAAGATGCCCAACTTGTCCACATGCCCGACACTCCTTTGGAGGCCTATCACACTGAGTCTGAACATGTCCTGGTTGTCCACACTGAAAGAAAATCACTGAAGAACTGCTATGAGGTGGTCTAGTTGAGTCCTTGGCCTGACTGCCCTGCTGGAACTCATCCCGTCCTTGCTTCCTGCTGTCTAAATCGTCACCTGAAAATGTTCTCTGACCAACCTGGGGTCTATCCCTCTGATTGCCCTCTGCTATGAGTGTCTGATTCACCGCCTTTGAGAATGAACCCAGCCCGAAGATATTCACCTGGATCCGAATGGCGTGTCGCAATCCATCCTCAAAGCATTTCACCCTTGTTGCATCATCACTTACCATACCAGGTGAAAAGCGAGACAACTCAGTAAATGTAGCTGCTTAGTCCATGACGGACATGTCTCCCTGCTGAAGGCTCAAGAACTCCCGAGCTCTCTCGGATCTCAGTGTCTCTGGGTAAAAGTGCTCAAAGAACATGTCCTTGAAGTCCTTTCATGCCAGTCTCTCGTGCCTGCGAGCCTGAACCTGCACATCCCACCAACGCTTTGTCGGTCCTCTCAGCATGTACGTCGCCAGCTTGACCCTCCACCCTAGAGGTGTCTTGAGCTGCTCGAAGATAATCTGCATGCTCTGTATCCGATTCTCAACCGCCTGTGGACCACCCTCACCCTGAAAAAGCGGCGGGTGATGCAATTGGAACTCCCGCGTCAGATATGCCATAGATGGATCTGTACCATGCGCTCCTCTATCGATTCCATGAAAGACTCATACCATGCTAGCTTGGAGTTGCTCATCGAGCCATGGTCCGAACGCTACCAAACCCGGTTGTTGTCCTGCCTGCACTGGATCCTGAACCTGATCATGTCCCTGAGCTTGTACCTACGGCTCCTGCTCTACCTGTACCGGATCCTGAACCTGATCCCGCGGCACTGTATCATCTCCCGCCTGACGCTCCATCGAGACGTATAATGGGAACCCGCTGAATACCATAAATGGCCAGACATCTCATATATATATATATATATATATAACAATATATATATATTCAACGCGGATAAGGGAAGCAGTAAAAGGAATCACATAACCACTACCCTTACTCTCCCCCACCGCAACCCATGCTCATGGCATCCCGGCCTCGTGGCCTCCTTACCCGCCCTTATCAGAGCCAAGTATCAAAAGTACCTCGGTTCATGTCCGTCCCGACAACCAACGTTGCCTCAAACCAACAACTGAGTCGCCCAATCCTGATGATCAAAATCCCCTCAACCAATAGTACTTGCCTGCTCGTACAAGAGCCAGACCCAACTACCCCGTCGCATGAAATTATACAAATATATAAAGCATGGCATACACATTGCAACAAACAAGCAATTCTATCCGAAATTTCACCTATTCACATTTCAAAGCATACAAAGCATGGAAATTTGATATTCCTCACATGGCATTATCACTTCACAAAGCATACATGCAGTTATGAAATTGAAATACCTAAAAATGTGCCTATCAAAAGCCAAGCAAACAAGACTTGTCATTCCGGGCCAAGGTCAAATTCTCCCTTACCGCATCGGGTCAAGGGTCACATATCACAATCAATAACATCACGCACCAAGTGAGCCACCGAAGTGGAAATCATATAAACTATCATCTGAGCAAAATCAAACAGCAATTCTCACCCATGGAAACTTGGTTCATCCCTCGTACCTAGGGCTGTAGGCACCCAAGCACAAGCTAGAAACCCAATCCCAGTAACAACCTATCTCCAGTCGACCATATCCCAAATAGTAAAACCAATAGAAATAAAAAGAAAAGTCTCAATCTTATCAGTAGCCAACAAAACACTGTTACTAAATCTCTGTCAAGAACTCATCTGATACCACTTTGTAACGACCCGGACCCGAACAGCCACCCGAACAGTGCTAAATGGGTCGGGTGCTACTACCTTAGGCGCACCTCCTCGAACGCCAAAGGCTGCTGACTAGCAGCGAGGGTCTTATAGGTATAGTGGGGAGGCTATACTCTCTCAGAGGATAATAATAATGGTACTGGTCCAAGTATAATAATAAAGATGCAGCGGAATTAAGGACTCAGCAGACTCGAACCAGACCCGCAGAGCGGAAGCACATTCAATATCAATAAACAGTGGAAGCAATAAATATAAACAATAGCAGCAGAAATAAACACAACAACATGCTAATCTCTTGTAACTACTACTGAACAACAAAACATGCATCCAAAGAAGGTCATACATATCTAAATATAAAGGGTGTCAATGGCTAACCAACTGTAGCTATAAACAAACATGCTGATACAGGAAAGTACGCAAAACAAAGTAAACTCCAGCTATGCAAGACCTCAAGGTCCATACCATCTCCATGCAACAGCTAATGCAACCCAACTCCTGAAACTGGTCTCTTTCATGCACGTAAATCCATAAAGTCTGCACGCGTCCTGAAGGGGCCGTGCAGGGTGTGAGACGAATCTCAGTAGGATACCAACCAACGGTGCGTACCTAATATAAGTGTTTAAGCAGACATGCATTTATAAGGAAAACAGTAAACAGAACGATGCACAAATAAACACAAACTCCACTGGTGCTCAGCAGCCACCATGGAGTGTCACCTGCTTCGGCCAACGCCAGAATCTCTGTCATATAACCCGACATCATGTGCCCCCTGACACCATGTGTCTCAAGTACCGACGTCCCGAAGGCACGCTCGAGAAACAATAACCCGGAGGAACAGCGATGTCTGTCCTTAATAAGTAACCGGAGGAACAACGATATCTGCCCTCAAAATAAGTAGCCGGAGGGGCAGCGATGTCTGCCCTCAAAATAAAGTATCTGGAGGGACAACAATGTCTGCCCTCAAATAACGGCGAACATCTGCCCCCAACCTAATAGCCTAAATGATATCCCTTGAAAGCTCTTCACCTTCCACATGGCTTCCTACGGCAAGCATCCCCAAACCAAAAGTACCTAAACCGCAACTAACGGGGGACTCTACCCATACAAGTGGTCAAAACCACCTCATCACAGAGTCTCTATGTGTGCACACTACTCATAGTTCCGGGTGAACGGTAATCACCAAAATAGTACCCAAGTCACAACACCTCTGACACCTCGTGTCCCTGCGACCATGCCACTCAAGTCTGATGGTCTCGTCATCCCAGTAACCTGGGCCATGCCCCAACCTGACAGTCATCCTGCCTCAAACCGACGCTCGTGACGTCCAATTCCGTGGTCAGAACCACCCAACGTAACCCGGGCCAAGCCCAACCTGTGATCAGCATCACTTAAGAATATCTGGGTCATGCCCAACACAACCCAAAGGTTCTAGCACATGCAATTCAGCAATTACATATATACACATTTTAACAGAACACATGAACAAGCAAAACCATCTAAACAGTTGAAAAGCACTAAGCAAGTGTTGTCTCATACCAGCACTGAGGTTTCTAAGGTATCCAACAATTCATATCAGGTTCAATAAACCATACTCAACAGTTTAAACAATACAAAACAATTTTAACCATTTTTGCAGTCCCCGACCAAAATGCCCCGGTGAGCAACACCCACTCGTCTGGCCTCGCTCAAGCAAAACAAGTAAGAGGGCATACCCAAAGGCATCTCATAGGTCAGATAACAATAAAACAAGCAATAACAGGTAATACAAGGTCACACTCAAAATACCCGTAAACGCATAGGTCGCGCCACCCAAAAGTCTGCGAAAACACAAAAAGAGGTATGCACCACCTACCTGAGACTCGTATGATGATACTCCTCCGATAACATGCTCCAATTAGGTCTAAAACGCGATAGATCTACAAAAGAATCAAAACCGCTCAAAGCCCTATAACTCATTCTAGAACAGAAATCAAGAAGAACGACTCAAGAGGAATCAAGGTCTTACCGAGGGGGTTTCAAGGGATCAAGCGGTGTTCGAATCGGGTCTCAGACGAAGGAACGAGAGCAAGAATGAGCTTCGGTCGGCTCTCCTCGCTCAACCCGTCGAAGGGGTTGAGTTTCTGCCTCAAAACGAGGCTACTGTCCGTTTTAGCAAAAAAAAAAAAAAACTTCACGGCGTGTACTTTAAGCACACGGCGTGTATCATTTTACTGTTCATAAGACGGCTGAAATTCCGCCGACTTACTTTCTAGAACCTGCCGATATGAGTACACGGTGTGTACCTAGGGGTACACGGCGTGTACTTAGTTTTTCTTCTCTTCCTCGCCGACTTACTCACACGTCATGTATATTTCTCATACACGGCTATACTATACGGCGTGTCCAAGGTGGACACGACATGTGCTTGGTTAAACGATTCTACCCGTCCAACATGCCCACACACCATGTATGGCCTCCACATGGTCAATGGTACATGGCGTGTTAAGTAACACTACACGTCATGTAGTAAGAAATTCCTACACGGTCATCACACGACATGTACTCGGCAAGCACACGGTCAGCACTCGCCCAACCCATACACGGCATGTGCCTTAAAGTACACGGCGTGTAGTCTGGAAATTTCCAGAAACTGCTCAGTTTCTCAAGTTTCCTCAGGAACAACTCAAAAATTCAAACAGGGTTGGGATTTTGACTCGTTCTAAAACCCCGGTTTCTTACACAACTTAATGTAATTTTGCACTATAATTAGCTAAAACAAGATTAGAGGTTCCACTGCAACCTCCACTAGAAGTTCCAATGAAACCTCAAGTGGAAGCTCTACTGGAAATTTCAATGAAGCTTCGTTGGATTTTCTAGTGGGGAACAATAAAAACAAATCCCCCCTCAGTCTTGCAAAAATTCCAGTACAATAGAAACATGTTTGTTTGGAGATTCCACAAATTATAGTACAAGTTTCAATCAAAACTCAAGGCACACTTTCAAGAATAGGACTAGAAGTTTCACATGAAGTTTCAGAGTGAATTCCATGTAAAATGCATACACAAATGATCTTCCAGTGAAACTTTCAATTGAAGTTTCAATAGAACCTGTAGTGGAATTTCCAATAGAACTTTCATCCTTAAAATAGGAAAATAGTTTTTTTTTGTCCTCTATTTGCACGAGATTCAATGACATTTAAATAGCTTATTTTAAAATTGGAAAATTATAGACATAAAACATTTAATGAAAACTGCAAATAAGAGATATGTATTAAAAAATGAATTGTAATAAGAGAACATTTAGCATTGCCCAAATGGAAAAGAGATTTTCCACTAATAAGGACAATACGGATTTTAGTAGAAATGGATAAGCTATGATACCTTATTCTGCCATTGGTGTTTGTTTTTTACAAAAAAAAAATACCAGGTAATGAGACTAAGAACCACTGAAGTGACTGTAGTTCTTGAGGAAGATGAATTGTGCCTTTGCGTTGGAGGAGGTTTGGTGGAAATGCGACACTACATTCGGTGGAGTTGTTTCGTTAGAGTCACTGAAGTTGTCACCAAAGTTCATTTGAATTGTCGGAATCGTCGCTGTTGCCGGAGTCGCGACAACCAAATCAGTCTGAACCCTCTACAAATTAAAATACGGGGAATGCCCTACACATAGGAAAATAAAATCGGCACTTTACCTCACAAAAAGGAAAACCCCTCTACAAATTAAAATACGGGAATGCCCTACACAACGGGAAATAAAATCGGCACGTGTAATAATCCTAGGTCTACTGAAATATCCCGTTAAAAGGGCAGCGGTGCTTCCCCTGATCCGAATGGGCTGGCTGGCCCACTGGATATGCCCACTCTGTGGGGACAGATGTCATCGGATCAGTGGCTCGGGAGGCATCGAGTTTCGCCTTCCCTTCGGCTGTTCACTTCCCAACAGCATAACTGGGGCGAGCTCAGGCTTGTAACTGACTGAGGATACGGTAGCGAACTAGGCACAACTTTATCGGCGGCTGGGTCTGCTGCTGCAGAAATGGCATGTTCTATCGCAAGCCCTGCGACGCAAGGGTGGAGGAGAGGCCCCAGCAGCTTCTTCGATTTTGGCAAGGGCAAGATAAAAGATGAAGTCAAGCCACAAACAAAGTACCATGACATCGATACCCCCTTTACCCCTTCTCTAATCCGCAAAACATTCTTGCGAGGTACCTTCCTTCTTTTTCCTCATACCATTTTTCTAATTTTGTATATATGGAACTTTTATATATCCTTGCCTATTTTAACGATGGGAGACTCTTTATTGCTGCAAACAAGATGCTATAATTTGTCCTATTTTGAAATCAATTCACAAGGGGATCCGGTGGCAGAATCCCCTGAAAATTGATTTGACTTGGTTGAAGGAAATTTCTTGTTCCATCACACCAAACTGTTTCTTCCTTTTCAAGAGACTGCACATTGAAAACATTTCATTGTAGTTCGGTCTTATTAACTAGATCCTTTATAAAATAGTTTCTATGTGAACTGTTATTGTCGTTGTTGATGATATCAAATGTTAAATAAGATGTTTTACTTAGATATGAAAAAACTCATAAACCCATGGTATTTGAAGCCTGGCCCGAAACCCATGAAGAACACACGCCCGGCCTTAGATATGATGTGAGTTTGGTACATATATGACAATAGTTCATTAGATACAATATAAACCACTCATGAACCAAACATGTCATGTTAAGTTTCCTCATTAAAAACAATCAACAAAGGTTAGAGCATATATTTCAAGAATTCTTCTACTTAAACACACCAATTGAAGGGATGGTTCACACACTCTGAGCTTGTTTGGCTACCAAAAACAGGGAGGGAACTTAGGTGCTGTTACCGAGCTACGGTGGATGGATTCAGTGCCACATCCTTCCATGGCTGCAGTGACTTTAAGGGGCCCTGTGTGATCATCGGTTACACCGACACCTCCTTCAAGTTCGGAGCATTCAGCCCCGAAGGATACCGGAGCACCGATGACTACTATGACAGCCTGGATGCATTCCTGTTCTACTGGGCCCAAAATAATATGACTGAACCCATTGTTTTACCAAAGGTAGGAGGAAGTGGTGCAGCACTTTTTGATTATGCCCGAGGTGGCCCACAGTTCGGAGCTGATGGGCTGCTCATCGGGCCCCCGCTAGCACCGGTCATGGGTGGGTTCACTGGGCCGGACACAAATTCGGGTGTGGGTGACTTGAGGCATGCAAAGTCCAGACTAGGACTGTCCTATGCTAAGAGGAGAGATGGGAAGGGGTCCATCTTTGGTGATGAGTTTAGGGCAAGGCTGGAAGAGGTGCAGGTCTTCTGTAGCCCTGAGATCGCAAGCCTGTACTAAAATTCTGCAATACTTCCTCTTGGTATTTCATAAGCTGTCCTATTAGAAGGGCAATATGCTTTATTATTTAACTGTAAAACTTCTGAAAACCTGGAACCAATACAAACCGAACCTCGAACCCGATGACAGAAGGAGCTTTCTCCTTTTTCAAAGAACAAAAATTCGACTATGTTTGATACAAATGTATAGTAGTAAGAAAATGAACATAAACCATGTTTGATTTCCTTTGGAGACAAAGGTGGAGGGAGTGTCTATTTCACCACTTTCTCGAAAGATAAATTTTATGGACAAAATTGTTCTTTGTTTTATGAGTTATTAACAAGAATATCCCTTAAACAATGAAGAAAAATTATATCATATAATTTCATTATTATATATTTATATTATTTAATTTATTCCATTACTCATTTTCCATGCGTGCCAAACTGTTGATTTACCAATCCCATTCTTATTTCTTCTCTGTCACCCCAAACATGCCCTAAATATCATTTTCTTTGCGCCCCACCCAAGAAACCTGCATTTAAGGGGCCAATTTCCTCCACCCGTGCTGCATTAAACAAAGTTTCAGCTCTTCTTCTCAGGAGTACGATGAACATGAGGTGATTTCCCCAAAAGTGTATGGCCCTTGAGGAGTCCTAGAATTTGGTCGCTCACACATTGGAGGACAATTGGGCAAACCCTCTTGTCCTTGTGACATGTATTTCTGCAGTAATCAAAAGCAAAAAAAAATTAAAAATAAAAAAATAAAACTTTGAATCATCAAAGGACATGAATTCAGCAGTTATTTGTCGATGACTCGTAACATTGGCCCCTAAATTTTAGCATTCAACTTACCTTAGAAGAATCAAGAATCAATAATCAGATTCTGTGAGACCCAGAGATATCTACGCTCATCCATCATTAGAGCTATCTGCAAATTTGGCATTGGCTCACCCATAATGGTTTTGCTCATGTACGGCTGAGATTTACGAAGGATCATCTGAGTTCTCAGCAGCATTGAAGTCCAAATCGACCACATTGTTCCCATCATTCTCAGTATCTTTGTGAGTATTGCACTCCTTTTTGGCAATTCTGCACAAAGAAGACACACCCTAAGTAGACAATTCTTGAACCAAAACAATGGTAGATCGAGAATTATTGAAGCAACGGGTAAAATGGATGAAAGCAAGATCACCATTGATCATACCTGGAAGCTAGGGGTTGTCTGACAGTGTCATCGAGAGCCGATACTCATACATTACCTAATCTGTTCGAGTCCCTGAAGGAGCCTGCCCACAATAAAAAACACGTGTCTGACAATATCCGGTTACAGTGGAATGCCAGAATATTTTATTGACTTTTCCGGTAGCTTTCCAATATGTAGCTTTGGTGACTCGATTTTTGCGCGATCCATTGGGGTGATTTCTACTATTAGAGCAGAAGAACCATTCCATGTCTCTATTTGGAAGGAGTAATTTTTCTGCAAAAGAACCCACAAATAATATACCACACACAAGCTGTTGCAGCATGCATATCTTTGCATAATCGTTAACTATACAAATAGGAAGAAGGAATAAGGTAGAATCAAATTAGAGGGCCTAAGTGCGTAAGAGGATTGACCTACACTTAAAATCCAATTGGGCATCTTACAAATTCTTCAATTAATGTCATAACGCTAAGATTTTATTTCGATTGCATCAGCTGCTACAATTTGTCTTTCCTAAGTACTTCATCACAATGTTGTGTCCATAACCATTCTATATGTTCAGTATGCAATTTGCCCCGAATCACCGTTGTCTACTTGGAATTCATGTTTTTAGGGTTCTTATGTGCTGACATAGATTCTTCAGACACAATACTATTCTGGTGGCTTCTCTGCAAAGTTAGCAAGGGATATTTGGCAGTTCCCACGGATCAAACTTGTACATATCAATCCCAGGGATCACTTCAACCTGGGGGCAGTAAGGCCCCACCCATTAGCCCACTCCCAGCTTATATGAACCCTAAAATCTCCAAGAAAATACAGAGATGGGGAGGGTTGAACCACCAGCATGTCATAGAAAAGAGAGAGCCAATGAGAGGAAACAAGAATTGAGAAACCATGGCTGTGCAGAGTAAACTCGAACACAAATAGTGAGGAATATTTATACCAGAAAACTAAGACACCGGACTGGTGAAGCGAACCCAGCAATTCCAAAAGCCCCAGTCCTACCTGCAACCCTAAATCCAGTCCACATCCAAAATGGTAGAACTGGCTCCCAATCAATCAGTGGCTGTCTGATGAAGCCACTAAATAGAGAGGGTCTAGAGCTTTCTTGGTCATGGTGGCTGAGCCCATGCACCTCCCACATCATCGCAACTCGGACAAAATACTTTACCTTTTCTTTGTACTGTGCAAGTGATAAAGTGCTCTTGAAAGCGCTTATCTTGTCCCATGAACTTCTCTGAATGCCCTGACTAGACTGGTCTGTTCACACCCTGCTTGTTTTTAACACATGAATACCCTTATTTTAACATCATCATGTACTAAGTAACAAAAAATATATGTGGATGGTTCATTTATAATATAATTGTAATATAACAAAAATTAAATTGAAATAACTAATTTGTAAGTTTTGCAAAGATAGTCCTCTATGGGTATAAATCTCCTGCTGTACATCTCTTAGATATTTTAATGATTACAAACACCAAATATCTAACTGTTTCATTTGAGTGTTTTTTCGGTGTTTATGTTTGAACATGAAGATAGGAAGTTGACACTCTCACCTGGTCGGACACCACTGACTAGCCGGTGAGCCCTCACCGGGTAGTTAGTAGGCTTGGAAGAAGCACCTTCTCCTGCCATGCCCCAACGGCCAGTCGGTGATCCCGACGGTTAGTCGGTGAGCCCAGTCAAACTAGCCATTTGAAGTGGACCCTTGCTATGACTCACCGTTTAAAGCTCTATTTGACCCAAGACTTCTCCAGAACGACCAAGAGACTTTTGGGGGCTATAAATAGAACCCCAAGGAGGCATGAACATCAACAAATACAAATCAAACATCAATTAGATGTGAATCAAAGCCTCTTGTGCCTTCTCTTGAGAATACTCTTGTGATTCATTGTCAATTCGGTAAGCAACACATGTCAATTTTTAAATCTATTAACGAAGTTTCAACTTTTGACGCTTTACAGTTAGTGCACATGAATTTATTTGGTCCAACAAAAACTGAAAGTATTAGTGAAAAATACTATGTATATGCCTTAGTTGATGACTACATTAGATATATTGTTGGTTCCGAGCGCAACGGAAGCGTGCGATGGGTCGTGCTCAATTTTGTTTTTTGTCATGATCAATGGTCAATTCGAGATCTTCACGACGATAAATGCCGAGATCAACGGAATTGAATCAAAGAAAACTGAAAATGCAAATCATGCCAGGACCAGAGGGAGGATCATCACATATTATTTATAATTGATTTAATTAATTAAAGAATTACCTTGTTGGAATTCTTTTTTCGTTGATGGATCTGACAACAGATCTGCATTGTACCTATTGCGGAAACGTTGCAGAAACGAAGTAAAGAACGGATCACAGAAGAGTAAAAGGGAAAAAAGAAGAAAGACCAAAGGATTTACGTGGTTCGGGAAAAATCCCTACGTCTATAGAGAGGCGGAGTAACTTCACTATGAAAAATCCGGGAGCACAATTTACAGTAGTTTCTCACACACACACACAAAAACCCTAGCTTGAAAATGGGCTAATGTAGAGGACGAATCACTATTCCACCAACCGTCAGAAAGTCCGTATCGCTACAGTGAAAGACGACCACCAAAGTCAAAAGTGGTATAGTGGCTGCCGGCTGAAAGTCCAAAGAGCTACAATGAATGATTGGCTGGAAGTCCGCGTCGCTACAGTACCTGTCGGTGTCGGTCGGTTAGCTATGTTACAGTGGTCAGCATTGCTATAGTTGCCTCAAATTTGGGCCGGGGCGTTCGGCCCCCGAACCCCCGGAGAAGGGACGCGTTGCCCCCTACAACTCCCAACGAGCTCACCACGGAGCTCGACTCGCAAAAGTTGTGGGCTGGTGTGCAGTACAGACCACAAGCATTCGGCTCAATCGGACAAGGCTACACCAATCCAAACAATACCGTCATTAAATTGTAGGAATCAAAACAGATTCCCTCTAGCAGTGATCCACGCGTGTTCCACAAATCTCCGAACGTCGCCATAAGAAGCTCCGGGTTCCAGCACGACAAATCCTTTCACTTGCGTTGTTTTGCCTTTGATTGCCTCAAGAACCGCTTCCAAAGCGTTCTTCTGGATCTCTCTTGACTCGAGAGTGGGAGGTGGAGGAAGATTGCTCTCTGTTCTTGTAGCAACCCAGAATATTCTAAACTTAATTTTATTTTATTTATTCAATTTCCTTTAAAAATAATAATTTAAATTAAGTATTTTAAATAAATTGATTTTAAGTTAATTATATAATAATGCTTATAGATAATTATATAGTGTTCAAATCAATTTTATAGCGTTATATTTCAATATGAATATATTTATTAATGAATTTGAATAACAAATTTATCAAAAGGGGTGTTTGATAAAATATTTTAAATAAATAAATTTCTAAAAAAACAATATATTGACTATTGCAATTATAATAACTATGATAAAATTATTTAATATGAAATAGAAAATGCTATACATTGATTATAATTAATTTGGTTTTACAAATTTTGATTTTCTAAATAATATAAGGATATATATATATGAAATTATAATCATTAGTTTTAAAATTATGAATTAAAATTAGATTTATAAAATTATTGTTTTTTTAAAACTATGAATTATGTTTATATATTTTAATTAAGTGTTGAAATTATATTTTATACATATTTTTATACAAATTTTATGATAGTTTTATTTTATTTAAAACCTGATATATATATATATATATATACATGAAATGTTTGTAAAAAATAAATATATGAGTTATGAAAATATCGATTATAAATAAATAAATAAATAAATAAATAAATAAATAAATAAATAAATATATATATATGTAATTCTGGTTTTTGTTTTAAAATATGTATGTGTGATTTTAAGGGTAAGATAAAAAATAATAATAAAAGAATAATGATAATAAAAAAAATGATAATGATGGAATGATTTGGTTTACACAAAAGTCAAAAAGCAAATTAGAAAAGTAGGTTAGGGGAATCGTGAAAGTTAACAACAAAAAAAGAAGAAATGAAAATGAATAAAAAAAAGAAATGAAAATGAATAAAAAAAAGAAATGAAAAACGTGATTGAAGAAAAAAATGGCATAACTTTAATGCGTTATAAAAAATGATAAATGTGTTTAATAAAAAAGGGGATAAGAAAATCTGGGAGAGGGCCATGGAGGTTCGGCCGAGGTAGTTTGTGCGTCGTCTGGCTTCTGGGTCGACTGTGAGCTGGGAGTGGGGTTGTGTAGGGGTTGGGTCGAGGCTGAGGGCCGCTGCTATGCGCCGAGCGCCGGTGAGGAAGCGCCGAGCATCGTCACGAAGGTTCGACCACATGCTAGGGTTTCGAATCAAATCTGGAAAATTTGGATTCGAAAGCCCCGATCTCCTTCGATCTAGCAAAGTAGGCTCGCGGTTCACTTTTAGGTGTCTGATTCTTCTTTTATTAAACTCTGATGTTCGTCGCCTTTCATTGATTTCTCTGTCGACCCTCTGTTCACCGTTGAAACGTTTTACTGTGGTCCTTTTGTTAAAATACTGGTATGTGTTTGTTTGTTTGTTGTTTTTTCCCCTATCGGTTTCACTGTCACGATTGTATACCTGTTTTGTTTTTGGACCAAATGTCATCTTCTATTTACCTTTTGGTTTATGAAAAGAATGACATTGAATTTGATTCGTTGATGTCAATTTCAACTATATTATATATATGTATTTGAGTTTGGATTGTTTATAAAATGGATGGAAAACAGGTGTTGGATAATAATCATTTCATAAAAAATTATATCTCTATAGTGATTTTAAGACTTTAAATAGGGGGTTTGGGTTCTGCTCTGCATACGGGTTTAATGTTTTTGAGTTTTGCATCTTCTGGATTTCCATGTGCCTTGCTTCTGTGTCCCTGCTTGGTGTATCCAAGCATCGAAATCCACCAAGGTAAGAGAGATATTATGATCTTTCACTTTTTAATCTCGCTTTTGGAATTCATTTATTGGTTAGTTTGAGTTTGATTTTCGAACATCATGCTTATATATTCTCAAATTTGTAAGGGATTCAATATTTATTTTTGTGCTAAAGTTTATTTTAAGTGATTACCTTTATTTTAAAATCTTCAATTCAAGAATTTATAATTTTGATTTGTTATATTCATCTCAAATTCATGTTTTATACACAAGTGATTCCCAAATTTACATATTTAGAAATCAAATTCATAATACATATATATGTATATAAATATATGTATGTGATTTCAAGTTCGTCATGCATGAATATATGTAAGTATTTTTAAGTATTAATGACTAATTGCATTGATGTAATGTAAATGAGTGCAATAGATGTATATATGTATATATAATATACAATTCAAATAATTCATATATATATATATTTATATGTATATATATGTGTGTATATGTATATATGTATATGTATATGTATATATATATATATGTTGATATATTAGTGCATGATTTGAAAGCGCAAACAATGTACATATATGAGCTATAATTAGTATCAAGGATTTGCACAGGACCTTATTTTCAATTTGCTCATGGATGGAATGGTTATAGTTATATTTATAATTTTATTAACATGTTATAATTTTTATAATCTTGTTTCTAAAAAAGTGTGCATAACATGTCATCACTTTTTACTAATATTAAGGTCGCCACATCTGCATATAATCATGTCCATGTGATTATGCACATCATGACACTCGTCGCATTATAATAAACTTATGGTTTATATTTTAAGATTTAATTCCAAAAATCAAAAGTATATGTATATCATTGAAAGTATTTTATTTTAAATGATTCCTTTACAATTTTATAATAAATTATTATGATCAATTATGACAAATGTATTTTACGAAAAAAGGATTAAATACCTGAATAGTCCATACAAAGCCTTTATGATAGAAGTTTTGGTTGTGACCAAACTTGTAAGTGATGCAATAGAAGTTCATGTATTTTATATATATTTCTATATAATTATGAATGTGCATTTTAAAGCAGCGACATGTTTTCAATGTAAAAAACTCTGGTGAAAATATATACATAAGAAAAACAAGTTTAAAACGTTTTCGGAAAACCTGATGCTTGATCGTTGTAAATATGAAAGGGAATTGGGGAGTGAACCCATCCTCCAACAAGTGGGTAGACTCAGACAGCCTTCAACGATTCAAGTGGCCCAAAATAGTGTTTCGTTTTAAGAAGCTTGCTTACGGTTTTCAGAAAATCATTGGAATATGTTTAAAGCCGTTTTGAGCGTAATTAATTTCCAAAGCTTTGCATTATTTTTTTTAAGACATAATGAATTCCAAATGATGTTTCCAAAGGATATATATATCCAATTGTATTTTCTAGATAGAATTTTCAAAATAATATTTTAAAAATGATTTTTTATCAAAGGTTTTAAAACCTCTTACTGAGCATATTTTTGTGCTCACCCCTTTGTTTTAAATGATTTTTTACAGGATCAACAGAGTTTCCGAAGGCGTTCGCTTCGCTTACGGAGTTAGCGTGCGCCGTGTTTTTGTTTTTTTTTATTTTGTTGCAACTCTGATAATTTGCAAGGTTGTATCTAATTCTCCAGAATCTAGACCGATGAAAGGTCATCTACTATGTAATGTGTAAGACTGAGTTCTTATAGTTCTTGAGAGCGTTCTTGGAGAAGAGAACTCTCTAAAGCTTGAGAGGATTCTCTAAATCCATTGTGCACAACCAAAAACAACGAGTTGACTCTCAGAGAAAATAATATAATTGATTTTATATACTGCTAGGGTTAAAATAAAATAATTGCACAATTGCCCTTTAATATTTATTCAATCTCTATAGAACCCCATGTCAAATAATAATAATAATAATAATAATAATAATAATAATAATAATTATAATTATCGGCATGCGTTTTACTTGCGAATTAGATTAAATGTTATTTAATCAAATGATATTCAATATTTATTATTTCTCTTCGGACCATTAAAACTCGGTCCGCCATGCATTCACAATATTTATCAGGCCTTGAATAATGATTATATTTATTTATTAAATAAATATCATTGCATTATTCACCAATAAATAAATGAATATTATATTCATTAAATAGAAAATAAAAATTTATTAAATATTTCGCTCACATTATATTGTTTCGAATAACTGGTGACATAATATATGTGATCAAGCAAACGTGAATAATTATTAAACCACGTGCAGGAATAATATTTATTCAACTTGTTAAATAATAAATAATAAAATATTATTTAACTGAGATTTTGGATACACTTAGTGTGCGACCCTCTAAGAATCTTTCTCAGTGCTATTAGGCAAAACAACCTAAAGTTCAAAGTTAGCATTTAACAACACGCCAAGGCACACATAGAGAAAGAAGTTAATGCCGCAACGACATGATACCTCATACAAATGCTTACTGTGTAATATAATCCCTTTATCATGATATATCAAATCAAGCAGGTTGCATGTTGGTGCCATCAACCTATGTGCTTGACATATCTTTCTTTGACTTCTCGAAAATCAAACTTTTCTATAGAACATCATGACCATATATTTATTTAGGGTATATCATTTCTATCAAAGGGCATGAGATATCAACTTCCGTTAAAGAATAGAAGAGGAAAAAAAAAAAATACTTTCTCGCATTATTCATTAAGGCAATATTATTCGTGACGCACCCAACGTATCCTATATCGCCGCGAACATCTGTCGTCACAGTTTTCATCAATACATCAAAGTACGTGACTCATAATACTAATTAATAATAATATTAAAGTCTAAGGATCAATGCACACGTCTTCAGATAGGAACATCCGATGACACATATACGTGTTGATTTTCTACTGACGGGTCTCGTTCTCATAATATCCTACGAGATATTACCAAAGACATACACCATGAGAACATGCCTCAAAGTCCTATGAGTCTCCACCCCTGATAGCCTGTATCATTTATGTCCCTCAAATGATATCATCCGGTTATAGAACATATATGTAAGAATATAGTCATAACACTTCTGAGTTCCCATTATAGCGGGGAACTGCTATGACCTTTAAGCGTGACATCTACTTTTAGAACATTATCATATACTATGTTGCACAGAAGAATAATCATGATGTGATAAGAATTTTATGAATATTCAAAACTATGAATACATGTTATTATAAAGTACACAAAAGATGGTTAGAGGGCACCAACTCCAACAGACTCCCACTTGCACTAGAGCCAATTGCTAACAACCTTCAGTCTGCTATCTCTCACATGGTATTCATGATTCTGTTGAGATTGACCTTTAGTCAAGGGGTCTGCCACATTCTCTTCCATGGGTACTCTGCTTATTGCAACTTCACCCCTCTGGTAGAAATCGCTCAAGAGGTGATACTTTCAGAGTATATGCTTTGTCTGTTGATGTGACCTTAGCTCTTTTGCAAGAGCCATTGCTGCGGTATTATCACAATACAATGTGATATGATATTTACTGATAGGTACCACATCAAGCTCCTGGAAAAAGTTTCGCATCTAAACAGATTCCTTGGCTGCATCAGAATTCGCTATATACTCAGACTCTACTGTAGAGTCAACGACAACTGACTACTTTGATCTCTTCTAGCTCACAAGTCCTCCGTTGAGACATAAACATATCCTGATTGCGACTTCAGATCATTCTGATACGTCTGAAAACTAACATCAGTATAACCACTGATGACTAGCTCCTCGTCTCATCCATACATCAGAAATATATCCTTAGTTCTTCTCAGACACTTAAGGATAACCTTAACAGTAGACCAATGATGTTCACCTGAATCAGCTTGATATCTGCCTACTATGTTCAATGCATAGACAACATCAAGTCTAGTACATAACATGACATACATGATTGATCATATTGTTGAAGCATATGAGATCTTACTCATTTTCTCTCTCATGTTGTGTCTGAGGACACATTTTCTTGGAAAGATGTAAACCACGTGACACTGGAATCAATCCCCTTTTGGATTGTTTCATACCAAATCTCTTTAGTATCTGGTCAACATATGACCTTTAACTTAGTCCAATCAGCCTCTTGGATCTATCACGAATGATCTTGATCCCTATAATGTAGGCTGCTTCATATAAGTCCTTTATAGAGAAACACTTATTTAATCAGTCCTTAACATAATGTAAGATTGATATATCATTTCAAATAAGTAATATGCCATCAACATATACTACTAGGATAATGACTGCATTTCCACTAAACCTCTTGTAAACACATGGCTCACATTCGTTTTTAATGAAACCGAATTCTTTTATAGTTTCATCAAATCGAATGTTCCACAACCTGGATGCTTACTTTAATCCATAAATGGATCTTTGCAACTTGCAAATTCTTTTGGCATCACCTGGAGTCACAAACCCTTCTGGTTGTGTCATATAGACATCTTCCTGAAGGTTTCCATTAAGGAGTGCAATTTTGACATCCAACCGTCAAATCTCATAGTCATGGTAAGCTGTTATAGTAAGTAGAATTCTGATAGACTTAAACATGACAACTGGTGAAAATGTTTCATCGTAGTCAATTCCTTGACGTTGTTTAAACCCTTTATCCACTAGACTTGTTTTATAGGTATTTACATTACCTTCTATGTCTAGTTTCCTTTTGAATACCCATTTGCATCCAATGGTCTTTACATCAACCGGTGCATCGATCAGAACCCAAACTTGGTTCTGATACATGAAATCCATTTCAGAATTCATGGATTCTTGTTATCTTGCAGTTTCTGAGCTCTCTACCACCTTTTTGTAGTAGAGATGTTCATCATTGTCAATTAACAATGAGTCACCATCTTCGGTGACTAGAAAACCCCATCTCTTTGGTTCTCTTACCTCTCTTGTGCTCGTACGTGGTACTTGTGTTTCAGGAACTACTTCTTCCATGTGGACCTATGGAGCCTGTTCCTGTACCAACTCTTGTATATCTTGAGCATCAACTTCATCGAAGCCAATCTTCCTCCCACTATCTTTTTTGAGGATGTGCCCCCTCTTAAGAAAGACGGATTTCCTGGCAACAATCAATTTCTTGTTCGAGGGGTTGTATAGGTAGTATTCCTTTGTTTCCTTGAGATACCCTATAAAGATACACTTTGTGCCTTGGGGTGCTAGTTTGTTGCCCGAGAAGGCCTTAACAAATGTCTTGCAACCCCATACACGTGTATGCGACAAAACAAGTTTCTTTCCACTCCATAACTCGAAATGAATTCCATTTTCCGCCTTTGTTGGTACTCGGTTTAATGTGTTTTCCGCAGTTTGTAATGCATATCCCCAAAAGGATAATGAAAGATTTGCTTGACTCATTATCGACCTTGCCATGTCTAACAAGGTGCAGTTCCTCCTTTCACTAACACCATTCCACTGTGGTGTATAATATGGAGTGGGTTGAGATAGAATCCTAAATTTCTGTAGAAGGTCGATAAACGCTTGGTTAAGATATTCGACACCTCGATCCGATTGAAACTTCTTTATCTTCTTACCAAGTTGATTCTCTACTTCATTCTTGAATTCCTTGAATTTCTCAAAGGGCTCAGACTTATACCTCATCAAGTAGAAATAACCATACCTACTCAAGTCATCAGTAAAAGTTATGAAGTAAGAATATCCACTTCTAGCTTCTACTGGAAATGGTCCACACACATAGTATACCAATCCTAGAAGCTTTGTGGCTCTTTCACTCTGTCCACTAAATGGTGGTTTGGTCATTTTTCCTTATAAATAAGCATGACATCTTTCAAGTGGTTTTATCTCAGAAGATTCTAAATAACCATCTTGATAGAGCTTTGTTAAATGCTTCTCATTTACATGACCAAGACGGTGATGCCAAAACTGCGTGTTATATGATTCGTCTGAACATGATTCGTTATCAATTGCCAATACTTTTTTTTCATAATTTAATGCATAAAGACCGTTATTTAATTGTGTCATACCATAACATATGTTGTCTTTATAAAAGCAACAACTTTTATTTCCAAACTTGAAAATAAACTCATCTGTATCGAGACATGATATAGAAATTATGTTCTTGGTAATCGTAGGTACACAATAATAATCTTTTAAAACTAAAATCACGCCCGTTGGCAATGAAAGGTGGTAGTTACCAATGACTAGAGCATCCAACCTCGCACCTTTGACAGCTTGTAGATCCACCTCTCTAGCAATCATTCAGAATCTATTTGGTTCCTGTATTTGGATACAGATGTAAGCACCACAAGTTGTATCTACTACCCAATGTGTAGATATTTAAAGATTACACTCGACAACGAACACACCTTTAGCTTCCCCTTGCTTATGGGTGCAGTTTCTCTTTGTTAGGTCCACTAGGTTAGATATCCTGGGGGGGTGAATCAGGGTATGACAGGTTAAAACAATTGTTCTTATTGATCTTGTTTCGTAGTTAGACAAAACTCTCTTATCTCTCCTTCCCGTTGCAGAGTATGAACAAATATTAAAGTATGCACATGACACATCAATTTTACTTGGTTCACCCTCACTGGACTACGTCCAAGGATACACCAGTGATGTGCTGATGTACCAAATCTACTAAAAGCGCACTGCTGTTTACAAGGTTCGGAGCGGGCTCACTGTCCCTCCTGGTTTACAACCACTCACAACATGAAAGCTCACTGCTCTCTCAACTGAAGCGTGTTCACTGCTTCTTCAGAAGATCCACTCACATTTTAAAGACTTGTAGGTCCCTTCGTTATCACAAATGAATGCATCTTCTTTTGTATGTAGATGCTCTGTTGAAATTCCATTTTCATTCACTGATGAATACAACTTTACCACAGGTGTACCAGACAATCTTCCAACTTTCGCGCAACTCTTGAATGACCGGTGCGCTTCTCCAAGCCCGGCGCGCAGGTGTCACCAAACCACTTGCGCGACACTCCCTTCTTCAACAAAAAACTTGGGCGACTCACACCCTTTTACGCCCAAACCAATATTGGCGCGCAACTATCAACTGACACGCAACTTCTGAATATCTTTATACTTGCGCGACCAAACCACCACTTGCACGACGAAACCTACTTGCACGACTCGAGCTTGAATTCTCTCTAAGTGTTGAGCTACGTACCAAATGTGGAGGAGTAGCCCTCTATTTATAGGCATTTTGGACACCCTGAGCGCCGCACGCAAATCTCCTTCCGGCGCACAAGTCTAGCCGCCCAAGCCTCTGTCGCCCTAGTCACCTTGCGCGCCCAAACCAAAACTTGGGTGCCTCTCTTTCTTTTTCCATATTTTGATGGTCTGATCTTGAACAAAATATGGCGCACAACTTTCCAAGCCTCCAAGAAACTGGCGCGCAAGTCCCTTTGCCAAGAAACACTTTTATCCATTTGTCGATTTTGAGGCCCAAAAATTTGGCAAACACTGAAAAATGACGCAACCTTGTATCTGCTCTTTTTGTACTGCCTCCAGATCATCCATTCCTTTGACATGGTTCTTTGTTAACATAGGTTGTCAACAACATCTCTTAACCTCGACAAATCTCCATGCAAACCCCCTTTGTTAACTAACTGAACATCGATGCCTGCTTTGTCAACAAACACAATTACCTCAAAAATGATTCAATGATACCTTGAGAGATTTTTTCCCAACAATCTCCCCCTTTGGGTTTGCTGACAACTTTTCTCATAACAATTCTCTGCAATTTGATACCTCACTGAATCTCCTTCCACCATCTGCCACCATTCACCTCGTGTGATTCAGATAGCGATCAAAGATTCACTCAACACATACTCTAAGGCCACACGAGCAAAGCTCGATGTTAGAGACAAGAGTAAATGAAAAGTTTATCAATGAATCATTTCATTTTTGACACAAATTGTTGATACCAAATTGATACCATTTGCTGATAACTGAAAACCTTCTGACACCATTCCAATGTCACTCTTCTTCTTTTATCACGATCCTTAGCTGCCTTGATATCTATTCTTTGATCGATTACTTCTAGCATCATCAGATTTAAAACTCCCATTCCTTCTCCACTTCTTGGGTTCTTGTGTTGTCCAAGCTAAGCTCTGGCTAATCACATTGAATACCGAAGAATTCTCATCATGTTGCTCCCCCTATCAGCTTCTTCACCTGTCTTGATTAACTCCCCCTATCTCGCTACTCCACCTGTCAACTTCTCCCTGTGTCTTTGAAAAAGACATTGTCTCCCCCTTGAATAATACACTTTCTCCCCCTTTGTCAATGAACCCAAAGGCCAATCCTTTGTGGTCTGCAACAAGGTAAAGAACACATATCAGTACACTAGGAAAAACACACCATACATCGGGGAGAGGGGGACCCACATTCACACTTTTTCAATTGTGGGGAGTCGACTGGACCCCCAGAGCCAGTCGATGTCTTGCAAAAGCTTCCTTGGGTAAAGCCTTTGTCAGAATGTCGGCAACCTGTAACTCTGTAGACACATATTTCAACTTCATGATTCCCTGCTCAATCTTCTCTTTGATAAAATGATACTTTATCTCAATGTGATTTGTTCGTGAGTGATGGACATGATTTTTGTTGAGATTTATAGTGCTTGAGTTATCGCACTGGATTTCGATTGGAGACTTCACTTTAACTCACATATCATCAAGCTGCTGCTTCATCCACAATAGCTGTGTGCATGCTTGAGTGACCGTAATATACCAATTTATGCGGTGCTCAAAGAAATGCAATCTTGTTTCTTGCTCAACTAATAAATACACAATCCACCAAGATAAAAAGCACCTCCGGATGTTGATTTCCTATCATCTGCTGAACCGGCCCAATCTGCATCTGTATATCTCAAAAGCTCTGGTTGAGATTTGTCACTATACATTAAGCCGAAATCAACCGTTCCCTTGATATACTGAAGTATTCTTTTCACTACAAGCATGTGGCTTTCCTTGGGATTACTTTGATATCTCGTTGCTTAGCATGTAGTGAATACAATGTCAGACCTTGTCGCGGTCAAGTACAGTAAACTTCCAATAATTTGCCTGTATTCTGTGATATTAACCGCCTTGCCTTCATCATCTTTTGACAATTTCATCTGGGTAGCAACCAAAGTCTTCATCTCCTTGGAATTTTCCATTCCAAATCTTCTTAGAACATCCTTGGCATATTTGGATTGAGAAATGAAAGTGTCATTCCTTTTTTGTGTCACCTGTAAACCAAAAAAAAACATCAGCTCTTCAATCATTGACATTTCGAACTCACTTTTCACGAATTCAGAAAACTGTCTACACTGAGCTTCTTCTGATCCTCCAAATATTATGTCATCGACATAAACCAGCACCATCATCCTTTGATTGCTGTCATTGAGCTTCTTCTGATCCTCCAAATATTATGTCATCGACATAAACCAGCACCATCATCCTTTGATTGTTGTCGTTGTTGAAATAGAGATTATAATCAACTCCACCACGTTGAAAGCCAAACTTCTTCAAATACCGATCAAGCCTCGAGTACCATGCTCTTGGTGCTTGTTTCAGCCCATATAGCACTTTCTTCAACCGAAAACCTTTGTTCTCATCTTCATGAATGAGAAAACCATCTAACTGCTCAATATAAACTTCTTCTAGAACCCCGTTCAAAAATGCAGATTTAACATCCATCTGGAACACTTTGAACTTTCGTTGCACTGTAATGACAAGAAATAATCTGATTGTCTCCAGCCTTGCAACCGGTGCAAATGTCTCATCAACATCTATACCCTCTATATGGGAGTATCCTTTGCACACTAGTCACGCTTTGTTTCGAATCACTGTGCCATCTTCATTCATCTTGTTGCGAAAGACCCATTTAGTTCCGATGACATTCCTATTTTCTGGCCTCAAAACAATCTCCCAAGTCTGATTCTTCTCAATCTGGTCTAGTTCTTCATTCATCGCTCGAACCCAGTTTTCATCTTCAGCTGCATCAACAAAACATTTAGGTTCAACTTGAGATAAAAGAGATGTCTACTGCAGTGACTTCATTCTTCTTGTCTGAACTGGCGTTGTCTGATCACCAATGATATTCTGCCTGTCAATTTCGGCTCGACTCTTTGGCTTCTTTGTAGATACAGACTTGACTTCTTTCTGTTCATCATCAATATCTTCTGAGTCAACATCTACTACATCTGCGCCCCCTGTGTTACTTTCCTCTTCATCGCTTTCATCAAGAAGTTGTTCACTGTGCTTTTGAGTATTCTCTTCATTTTCCACAACAGTGACATCATTGCTCTCAACTACTTTTCCCAGCCTCTTGTTAAAGCATTTGTATGCTTTGCTTTTTCCTAAGTAGCCGAGGAAAATCCCCTCATCTCCACGTGACTCAAATTTTTTATGTTTTTCTTTGTTGAGTATGAAGCATTTATTCTCAAAGATTCGAAAGTATTTCACTGTTGGCTTCTTTCCGCACCACATCTCATATGGAGTCTTTCCTTCCTTCGGACACAACCGAGCCTTGTTAGAAATGTAGACCGATGTCAATACTACTTTTTTCCAAAATTTCTCTGGTAGGTCTTTTTTTATAAGCATCGTTCTGACATGTTGTTGATGATTTGATTTCTCCTTTTAACCACTCCATTCTATTGGGGAGTTCTTACTGAAAAAACTTGATGTCTAATCCCTTGTTTCTCGAGATAGTCTTCCACCTGACTGTTTGTGAATTCCGTACCATTGTCAGTACGAAACTTCATAATTTTCTTCCCAAACATCCTTTCAGATTCTCTCCAATATTGTTTTAGGCAACTGAACACATCAGACTTATGAGCAATGACGAATACCCATGCCATTGTGCTATAATCATCAATGAACAGAACGTAATATCTCTTTTCGTTAATGGATCTTGGTGAGATAGGTCCACAAACACCAGCATGCACCAATTCAAGCACTCTTGTTGACTTCTTTTCCTTCGCTTTGTTTGTCTTTCTGATGATCTTCCCCTGTTGACAAGCATCACATGTATGTGTACGATCACGTGATAGCTTGGGGAGATCTCTAGCTGCATCACACTTTACCGGATCTTCTAGGGAATGTTGACATAGATGCCCAAGTCGTTTATGCCATGACTTGTTTTCCTCCTCTCTGGATAGAAAACACACATCTTCATCACCACTTACAAGGTAAAGATTTCCCTTTATTCTTTTTCCCTACAGAATCACTGCACCATCTCTTCTTTTGACGATGCACATCTTCTTAGTAAACCTTATAGAATGTCCCGAGTCACACAGTTGACTAACACTGAGCAAATTGTGACTGAGACCTTCTACAACTAAGACATCAGCACATTTTATTTATTTTCCCCCAAACCTGACCTTTCCCGATCCAATTATCTTCAGGCGTTCATCACTTCCAAACTTGACAACTCATTCTTTGTCATATTTTATGCCTGTAACCAGATCCTTATTGCATGTCATGTGAGACGTGCAACCACTATCAAAGATCCATACACCTGAACGATCAGATGCTTTAAGAGCAATTTCAGCAACCACCGCCTTCTCTATTCTCTTATTCTTGGTCCATATTTTTGTCTTCACACTCAGTATAGATTGAGACTCTTGATCTTTCTCAGAGTATGATGGACCGACTTAATCTTGTAAAGTTGCAAATCTATTTTTCATTTTCAACTCATCTGTTGGCTCATTGATCTGCTGCTTGCGAACATTTTGATTCTGCTTTGGCACATTCCTCTGTATGGCCGATGTGCTGTATCTAGGCATGTGCCCAAATCCTCCGCACCAAAAGCAGCGTCCGTCGAAATATGTTCTAGAGAACCATTCTCTGTTTGGCTGCCACATTTGTTCTTGTGCCCTTCGGTATCTTCTAGCTATAGAACACACATTTTGTGAGTGTTCCATTTTTCTACAGCAATAACACTTGATAAAAGGTGCATTCCTATGTGTCACTTTTGTACTGCCAGTTGTTCCATGGGTTCTTTGGATTTTCTGATTCTACTTTGTACCTACATCAATTTTCATTCTTGGAACGAGCGTTTGCAGTCTGACTTCAACCCTGACTTCTTTCTATTTCTGATTGATCCCTAAAGCAACCTTAACATCTGAGCTCGATTGCTTCTTCTTTCCTGTTGAACTATTAGGCTCCTCTCTCATCTTTTCAGTCTTTTGAATGATCTGCTTTCCCGATGTCACATTGGGGGTCAAGAGTTTTTCTTGATCCTTCACTTTTTGTCGTAGACTGACAACTTCTTCAAGTTCTTCAATATGCTTGACTTGATTTTTCACTTTTCTATTCAAGCCATCGATCTCCCTTTTATGTTTTTTAATCTTGAGCTTATGTCCATCAACCTTTTCTGAGCTCTCTGGCCTGAAAGACTTAAGGTTTTTGATTTCTTTTATCAGCTCAGACTTCTCTTATTCTTGTTGTTGCATGTATAGTTTGGCATCTTGTACCACCTTGTTGGATTTCTTTGTTTTTGCTCTCCAAACATCTATTTCTTCAAGAGCTGCTTCTAATTCAGCTTCCATGTCGACTCTTCCTTCAACTTCTTCTTCTTCATCAGCTTCGATTTCATCCTGTTTCTGAGAACTACCGATAAAAGCCACCATAACATTCTCTTCACGATCTTTGCAGTTCTCTATCTCTTCAACCTCTTCAACCTCAAACTCATCTGAACTGTCACATTCTTGTGAAAGAAGGTTCTTTTTCTTAAAGAAATTTCTCTTGAACCGTTTCTTGCCTTTCACATAGGCTGAAGACTTCTTTTTGGGAATTTTGACTTCATCATCATCATTATCTTCTTGGAACTTTTTGGGGCACCTTGCTATAAGATGTCCAACCTTTCCACATCGAAAACAAGAAAGTGAAAGTTTCCTTTTAAACTTTCTTTTTCTCTTTGAAGGTTTGAGGTACGGAATGACATCACCTCATCTGTCTCTTCTTTTTCCTGATAGTCTTCAATAGTGATCTTCTTCATGGCTTTGAATGCCACCTCTTTGGATTTCCTATTTTCCACAACATCATTATCATCATTTCGCATTTCATATGCTACAAGGGTACTATGTAAGTTATCTAGTGTCAGCTCTTTTGGATCCTTGTCTTCTAATACAGAAACCTTCAGATTGAAGCGAGGTTGAAGTTTCCTCAAGATGCGCTTCACAATCTTTATGTCTTCAATGACTTCACCAAGACCTCGCATGTCTTCCACTACAAGATTTACCCTGTCAAAGAATGCATCGAAAGACTCATTCGGGTTCATTCTAAGATCTTCATACTTGTTCCATAACACTTGCAGCTTTGCTTCTCTGACATTTGAATCTCCTTCATATATGTTCAAAAGTTTTTCCCATATGACATGTGATGTTTTGCATGACATCACCTTCGTATAGATAACATTTGATAGAGCTCTCCCTAAAGCATTGATTCCCTTGGCGTCAACATCCAATTCTCTTCGCTCGACGTCCGATAAAGAACCACTATTAACATCGGCTGTTATACCATGCATTGCTACTGTAAACACATCCATTCCCAAAGATTGGAAGTAGTGTTGCATCCGATTCTTCCATAGCTGAAAATTATTCCCGTCGAAGATCGGAATCCCTTTATGATTAGTGACCTCCATTTGAGAGAGAAACACTGACCTCCTGGTTTACAACCACTCACAATGTGAAAGCTCACTACTCTCTCAATTGAAGTGTGTTCACTGCTTCTTCAGAAGATCCACTCATATTTTAAAGACTTGTAGGCCCCTTCATTAGCACAAATGAATGCACTTTCTTCTGTATGTAGATGCTCTGTTGAAATTCCATTTTCATTCACTGATGAATACAACTTTACCACGGGTGTACCAGACAATCTTCCAACTTTCGCGCAACCCTTGAATGACCGATGCGCTTCTCTAAGCCTGGTGCGCAGGTGTCACCAAACCACTTGCGCGACACTCCCTTCTTCAACAAAAAACTCGGGTGACTCACACCCTTTTACACCCAAACCAATATTAGCGCACAACTATCAACTGGCGCGCAACTTCTGAATATCTTTATACTTGCGCGACCAAACCACCACTTGCACGACCAAACCTTGCGCGACTGGAGCTTGAATTCTCTCTAAGTGTTGAGCTACGTACCAAATGAGGAGGGGTATCCCTTTATTTATAGGCATTTTGGACACCCTGAGCGCCGCGTGCAAGTCTCCTTCCGGCGCGCAAGTCTAGCCGCCTAAGCCTCTGTCGCCTTAGTCACCTTGCGCGCCCAAACCAAAACTTGGGTGTCCCGCTTTCTTTTGCCATATTTTGATGTTCTGATCTTGAGCAAAATATGGCGCACAACTTTCCAAGACTCCAAGAAACTGGCGTGGAAGTCCCTTTGCCAAGAAACACTTTTCTCCATTTGTCGATTTTGAGGCTCAAAAATTTGGCAAACACTGGAAAACGCCACCACCTTGTATTTGCTCTTTTTTGTACCGCCTCCAAATTGTCTATTTCTTTGACATGGTTCTTTGTTAACATAGGTTGTCAACAACATCTCTTAACCTCGACAGAATTGCCCATTTTTTTGACATGGTTCTTTGTTAACATAGGTTGTCAACAACATCTCTTAACCTCGACAGATTTCCATGAAAACCCCCTTTATCAACAAACTGAACATCGAGACTTGTTTTGTCAAAAAACAGAATTACCTCAAAAATGATTCAATGATACCTTGAGAGATTTTTTCCCAACACTCTTCCAATGACATAACTTTCTACATGAAAAACACACCACCCACTTTTTCCTTGCCCTGCATCTGGATCTTCCTCTTCTTGGAAGGACGATGCTCGGGAGCTTTAGACTTGTTATGAGTCTTGAGCCACTTTGCCTTGTTCTTTTTTTATTATTCCACAAGTTTATTATGCCCCATATCCTTATCCACTTGGCGAATCAAAGTAAGAAGTTCTGAAAAACTCTTTTCATTATTGCTCATATTGTAATTAACAATAAAACTGGAGATCTTGAGCAATGATGAAAGTACGAGATCTGTATGCAACTCCTCCAGGAATTTAATCCCTAAGATGTCTAAGCGTTCAATGTAGCCAATAAGATTGACTACATGAGGCCCAACTGGCGCAGACTCACCAAGCTTAGTTGTAAACAAAACATTGGAGATCTCATACCTCTTTTATCTCACATTCTCTTGATAGAGATCTCGAAGGTGAGACATCATGCTATACACATCCATGTCCTCATGTTGCTTCAAAAGCTCATTGGACATGGATGATAGCATGAAACATTGAACATCTGTGAAATTGTTCAAATGTTTCTCATAGAGCGATAACTCTTCATCACTTGTCTCATTACCAGATGCATTGAGAATATGTTCTTCCAACACATACAATTTCTTTTCATGGTGAAGGATATCGCGTAAGCGCCTTTGCCACTCTTGGAAATTTCTGTCGGTGAGAAGATTGTCCTTCTCAAGTATGGATCACAATGATATGTTTGAATTCATTTTAATGTTGTTTCTACAAAATAAGATAAGTAGAATTTTAGTAATTTGATAAAATTTTGACAAATAAATAAATATTATATTTATTAATTTGCCACTATTTTATCGAAACTCAATAGCCCTCAACATTGGCTTCAGAATATCCTAATGCTTGGACATTCAAGTGGAAATGATCCATATCCCCCTTCTCATTACCCTAACTTTAGTTGGTCAAGTAACTTGAATGGTTTTAGGTAGACATTCTAAATGCCAACTGCATTAACTCACAGTTCCTCGATTTGTTGAGTGGACCCCCCAATCCTAAAATCCTAAAATCCTAAAATCCTAAAATTGGATTTCATCAACCTTTGCCTCTCAATTACATGAAGTTTTGCTTTGACAGTCAACCCTTGATGTGAACTAAGTTAAATCAACCCAAAACTTCAATTTAGAATTCCACGATAATTGAAACCACCCCAACTTTGGCTGGTCAAGCACTTTGAACTATGGTTCGATTTTAGCTGAAATAGTGGAAGACTATACCGGCTTAATATATATAATTTAGGGTTTTTATCCTTTTATGCGTAAATTGACAATTTTTATCTTTATCACATGCTTGTTAATATTAAATAGATTTACTTAAGTGATTAACTATGTCTTAGATAATATTTACGCATAAACCAATTTATTTTAGTTCTATCTTGCATGCTCATTAATTCCATTAATTCATGTGATCACGACAAAACATCCACAATGAAATAACCATGCAACTTGACAGAAATAAAATAATAAAGTGGTATGATCATGTGCTTATACTAATGGTTAGTTTATCTAGTGGTTGATAAACTAACCATTGACCTAGGAGAAAAATACCTTGAACCAATTAAGGTTCGTGTTGCAGCTTACCACTTGTCCACCAGTGCATCTCTCTTGGATTAGTTTCGCCTTGACTCCAAACTTGAACCACCTCCACTAGCTTGGGAGCTCCATCCATTATATATACTTTTACTCACACGCAAGTGAGGGAAAAATGATTTACATAAAAGAAATCATGGACATGCAGACCCTTACATAATAAGAGGAGAAAAGACACACATGCCAACAATTTAATTTAATAATAAATTAAATGAAACCAATCACATACAAAGGTTTGGTCTATGCTCATGATCATTCACATGCATGCAACAAATTACACATCTAATTAAACTAACATTCAATTCTTAATCGTTCTTATTTAAGATAAATCACGTTTGAATCAATTAATTATCTTATTTAATTAATCAATTCTTTTATCTTAATTCTCATCAGAATTTCCTTGATATTCTCATCCATTATAATTTAAAAAAAATAAATTTATTTAAAATTAACTGTGTACATAAATATACCTTGGAGGCAACACAGTGAATACCCGTTCGATTCTACCCAACATGTATTATACTTGTATATTGTTTACTCTTGTGACATATGACATACACGACTTATCATGCACTTTCATGACATGTACTTCACCTTAATGATTACACGAATTACATGATTTTTTGATCACATGTTATGCTTCAATGAACTTAACAATTGTAATATGACTCATACATGACATGCAGATTTGAACATTACACAGATATTAATTAAATATTTTTATATACGTATATATTAAAAACCCATCACATGGCGTGTCCTATCAACTTAATGACCACACACAAGAACATGTCTCAAGGTTTACATAATATAATAAATAAATTTTAAATCTGCGTAATTTGGTATAAGTACATGACATGTACATGCGAGCTACACGGTGTATACATCTCTCACCGTGTATCCGAGACACATGCTTATGGACTTGGCGTGTAAACCGTGCCTTGAAAAACTGGAGTACACGACGTGTATAAGCAACTACATGGCGTGTGATCTCCTTGTTATACGGTCACCAGTTAGGTAAGTCGTGTATGGTATTACACGACCCGTCTATGACTCAAAGGGACTACATGCCGTGTATGTGGGCTACACGACGTGTACTCCGATTGACCGTGCGCCACCCTAGCTCAGTCAACACACGATGTAAGAAATAAATACACTGCATGTCATCAATGCACACACTTTGAATTAATTTCTGAATTAATTCCTGATGCATTGAGCACAAGTACATGATGTGTAATCCCGGTTACACGGTGTGTACTCCTGTGTTATTCAGCTAGAATATTTGTCACCTTCGGATGAGATCTTCAATTTTATTTCGTTCATAAAATTAGTCATATTGATTAGATCTACGAGAAACAGAGGAAGAAGTAGATCTCGCAATTCGGATTAAAAGAACAATTAAACTTGAATTGAAAACTAAATCACAAATGCGTAAATCAATCAACAATCTTTAAATAATTATAAATAATTATGTGTCCGCTCTGATACCACTTGTTGGTTCTGGGCGAAGTGAAAGCGTGCGATGGGTCATGCCCAACTTTGCTTTTTTGTCATGATTGATGATCAATCCATGATCTTCACGATGATAAACGCCAAGATCAACATAATTGAATCCAAGAAAACAGACAATGAAAATCACACCGGAACTAGAGGGTGGATCATCACATATTATTTATAATTAATTTAATTAATTAAAGAATTACCTTATTAGGATTCTTTCTTCATTGTTGGATTTGACAACAGATTTGTGTTGTACTGTCATTATGTTGTAGGAATCAAAGCAGATTCCCTCTAACATTGATCCACATGTGTTCCACAAATCTCCGAACGTCGCTGTAGGAATCTCTAGGTGCTAGCATGACACATCCTTCCACCACGTCGTCTGCCTTTGATTGCCTCGAGAACCGCTTCCAAAACGTTATCCTGGATTTATCTTGACTCGATAGTGGGAGGTGGAGGAAGATCGTTCTCCGTTCTTAGCGTTCTTGGAGAAGGGAGCTCTCTAGAGCTTGAGAGGATTCTCCAAATCCGTTGTGCACAATAAAAAAAAATGAATTGGCTCTTAGAGAAAATAATATAATTGAGTTTATATATCGCTAGGGATAAAATAAAGTAATTGCATAAATGCCCTTTATTATTTATTTAATCCATACAGAATCCCATGTCAAATAATAATAATAATAATATTATTTCTCGACACGTGCTTTACTTAGGAATTACATTAAATATTATTTAATCAAATAATATTCAATATTTATTATTTCTCATAGGACCATTAAAACTCGGTCCACTATTCCTCCACAATATTTATTGGGCATTGAATAATGATTACTTATTTATTAAATAAATATCACTGCATTATTCGCCAATAAATAAATAAATATTATATTCACTAAATAGAAAATAAATATTTATTAAATATTTTGGTCACATTATATTATCTCGAATAACTGGTGATGAAATATATGCCATCAAGCAAACATGAATAATTATTAAACCATGTTCAGAAATAATATTTATTCAACTTGTTAAATACTAAATAATAATATATTATTTAACTGAGATTTTGGATACACTTAGTGTGTGATTCTCTATGCCTCTTTCTCAGTGACATTAGGAGAAGCATCCTAAAGTCCAAAGTTAGCGTCTAACAACATGTCAATACACTTAGTGTGTGATTCTCGATGTCTCTTTCTTTGACTTTCTAGAAATTGAATTTGCTTATAGAACACCATGACCTTGTATTTATTTAGGCTATATCATTTCTATCAAAGGACCTGAGATATCGACTTCTGTTAAAGAATAGAAGGGAAAAATCATTTCTTGTATTATTCATTAATGCAATATTACTCATGTTGTACCTAACGTATCTACCTCACCGCGAATATCTGTCATCATAGTTTTCGTCAATACATCAAAGTACGCGATTCATAATACTCATTAATAATAATCTTTAAGTTTAAGGATCAATACATACATTCGCAGATAAGAACATACAACGACACATAAAAATATGTATTTTCTACTGGGCGGGTCTCGTTCTCATAATATCATACTGGATATTCATAAGGGCGTACACCATGAGAAGGTGACTCAAAGTCCTATGAGTCTCCACCTCAGATGGTTTGTATCATTTGTGTTCCTCAAATGATATAATCCGGCTATAAAACATATATTTTAGAATAGTGTCATAACACTTCTAGGTTCTCATCATAGCGAGGAACTGCTACGACCTTTAAGTGTGATAAATACTTTTAAAGCATTATCACATACTATGTTATGCAGAAGAATAATCATGATGTGATAAGAAGTTTATGAATATTCAAAACTATGAATACAAATTATCATAAAGTACATAGAAGTTGGTTTTAGGGCACCAATTCCAACATATATGTGGGTTTATTTTCTAACTAAAATGTCGGAAGTTCTTTTTTTGTTTTAAGAAATTTGTTGCCTATGTTAAAAATGAGAAAAATCTACCTTTGGTAACTATTCGTAGTTATCATAGTGGAGAATTTGAAAATTCTGATTTTGAAACTTTTTGTAGTAAAAAAGGTATTATACATAACTTCTCAACTCCTAAAACCCCTTAGCCAAATGATGTAGGTGAACGAAGAAATAGAGTTCTTTAGGAAATTAGTATAACAATGTTGAGTGAATACTCAATTGTTAATTTTTTTTGGGTTGAAGCTGTTAGCACTGTCTGTTACACTATAAATTGATTTTTACTCAGACATTTTCTTAATAAATCTCCTTATGAGCTGTGGACAGGAAGAAAGCCAAAACTTTCTTATTTTAGGGTTTTTGGATGTAAAATATTCATCTTCGATACTAAATATAATCTACATAAATTTGATCTGAATGCCAATGAAGTTATTTTTCTTGGCTATTCTATAACCAGTATTTCCTATTGTGTTATTAATAAAAATACAAGTACTGTTGAGGAAACATTGCATATGAAATTTGATGAAATTGATTCATTCGTTTTCAAACAACCCGAAACCACATCTTTGGATCGTTTTAAAATTAGTTTTCAACCTATGTTGGAAAATTCTTCACAAGAAAGAATGTAAGGACCCGACCCCAGTTGCCCATAGTCGGTGCCTTATTTTATTACACTGACATATAAATAAGGAATATGCATCCTGAAGGACTGAGTAGTTTAGTAGCTTTTGGAAACAAGATACATATATAAGTTCAACATTACATCATAAAAGGAAATACAACACTAATTTATTTAATTAGAAACATCCATGCCTCATAGATTATGCTTGCAAGTCATTCATAATTTACTTCTTCATATCCTGGGAAAATGAAACATAAGAAAGGGGTGAGCTCAAACGCTCAGTAAGGGTAAGCAATACAACGAAAGATATTATAAAATAAACATTAGGCATGTTGAATAAATAAAAACATATGCTTATAACAAAAACTTGAACTCATTATGGCAGGAATATGAGTTGAGTAAGTAATGCCATAATAAAACATAATCATGGGTATTCTACTAGTCGAATAACCACATGAACCATCAATACTATTTTCATAATGAAGGAATGTATAATGTGAGACATCATCACCATACCGTCAAGGCCTCGTGCCAAGACCATAAATAATCATTTTGTCAAGGCCTTGTGCCAAGACCGTAGTTTGTCTCATGAGACCTACCGATGCACCGAGGGGCTATAACGGGCCTTACTCAACACTTTTTATGTCCAATGCATTTTTCATATGAACAGGGATAAATATAAACAATATATACATTCATATTGAAACTAATATATGAAATGTAAATAACTTTCCCCGAATATTAAGCATAAACACTAACCATTTGGAGTAAATTGGTGAATGATTTTAAGATAACACATTCACAACCAAAATAATCATAAACCATGAAATTAAAAATGGAAGATGATACCATGAAATATTAATCCCAATAATACATAAGAATCAACAAGAGTGTTGAAATAAATGAAGATACTCTTATAAAATCTTCGAGTAATTTTTGAGATAAATACCATTTTACTTTGAAAAGAAGAGTTCTTTTGGAAAAATATTTATATAAAACCAGAAGTGAAGTAAGATAATATTTTCATAATAAAATGAGTGATTTTATAAAGATAATGGTTTCCAAAAACAGATTATAGGGTGACCTTGAAAATAGGTAAGAATTTGAGAAATTCTCTTGAATCATGCTTGTATTTCAGAAATAATTTTGAAAGTTCTTTTTAAAACGTGTAACTCCCCATAAAATAAAGAAGGATTCTGGTTGGTAAACATATGTAGAACACCCACACAGAATTTATGAGTACATAATAATACATAAGAATTTCATTGAGGTAATTAGACAATGAAAGTAACCCGAATGAAAATGGAAGTTCGGGTGTAAAAACCCTTACCTTAAATCCCAATGTGTTTCTCTCTTGAAATTAAGGTCCTGGAATATGAAATTAGAATTATAAATAACTTATTTCAGAACCTATTAGACATGATTTTAGTTTTTTATAATTTTATTTAGTTCATTTATGTCATTATTGATAAGTTATTATATTGAATTCCGTCGTTCCGGAGTGTTCGTTTTCTTGATGTTCATAAACGGTTCACTTGTTTTTAAGTAACAGAGTTCATGTGGAATGGATGTAAATTTTCAGAATTAAAATTACATATTATTTATGAACATTCAGGAGTGTTAATGGTCATTTTTATCATTTGGTTACATGAAATATGACGAATCATTAGATGAATTATTAATGACATTCACTTACATTATTTTAGCGGTACGTATACTGGTTCCTGAATATTAATTAGGTTATAATACATATATTATATTCTGGTTCAACCATCAAAATGGTTTCATGACCAGTAATGAAGGAGAAATTGAAGAACGAAACTTCATCGTCCACGAAGGTTATAAATTGGAACCTCATGGACGTTGATTTCGTTTATAAAATAAAAGAGGGAGAGAGTAAGAATATTGATGATGGATCTTCCATTCACATGATATAATTCCAGTATATAGATGATACTGGAGTTATCACAGTCATTTGGACAGAGGAGGTGAGGAGAGGATAACAAAAGAAGATAAATTGAAATGAAACTAAAAGAAAAAGAAGGGTGCTTTACCTCTTGAAATAACCTCATTGAGAACCTCCTTAAGGGAATGGATTTTGGTCTTTCGGCAAGACCAAGAGATTCTTGGATGTGGGGAGTGACTAAGGAAGCGTATTTGGGTAGAAATTTGAGGAGCTTCAAGGCTTAGAGTAGTGAAGAGAAGAGAGAGTGAGGGAGGTTTTTATAGTGGAGGAGATGAGGATTTTCATAATTGTTTAATCATTAGTTTATTAATTTCCCTCAAGACCAGTAATAGTGACGATTCCATGACAAAAAATAGTGATAAATGCATGTGAGTTCGAACCAAGTGGGGTTACATAACTTATAATGTCATTAATAGTGTATTTAACTGATAATTTGTATATGCGGTATTTTACCGTATTTCACTATTCATCAAAAATTCGAGTATTTCAAAAAAATACAAAAATTTCACCATAAACCATTTTTCGATGTATAGAATCAAAAAATGAAGTCCATTTTTCAAAAATAATTTTCTAAATATGATTAATTTAATATTTAATTAAAATCATAATTTATTCTAAAAAAACAGTTTTAAAACATTTATTTACTTATTCCAAAACATAGGTATATCGTACTTCCACTTGAATATTATTTATATACTATCACAGGTAAGGTTACTATTCATTAGGGCATATCACTATTCATAAGGGTATGTTACTATTCATAATGGTAGGTTACTATTCATAAGGGTATGATACTATTCACTAAAAATTAAGTTTTTCTTATCAGACTCCAAATAACATACTGATCGCAACCTTGTATGTCAGATTTTTAAAATTCACATCACGTAAGTGACAACTTATGTTTAAAGGTCACATAACACTCAGTAGTTCATTATGTTGTGATTTCATGTAATTATGACATATTTATAAGAAATGAATTTCCATTGAAAAAAATATTGGGTCGTTACAAAGAATAACTTAAGAAACATTTTCTGAAGTTGTACCTCTTGAAGAAGTTCAACATGTTGTTGAAGAACAACGTTTTACAGACCCAAGAAATCAGAAAATCCTTAAGAATCATCCCATTGATAATAATATCATTGGTGATGTAGGCCAACTAGTCAAAAATAAAAGTTTCTCTCGATGAGGCTTTAGGTGATAAAGATTGGATAAGGGAAATGCATCATGAACTTAATGAATTTGAGAGGAACAAAGTTTGGACTTTGGTAGAATGTTCTAATGATTTTCTTGTAATTGAGGTAAAATGGGGTTTTTGTAAAAAAAAAAGTGATGAAAAAAGAATAATAGTAAGAGATGAGAGGAAAGACTTGTTGCTAAGTGTTATAATCAACAGAAGGAATAGACTATGAAGAAACTTTCACTCCAATAGCTAGAGTTGATTCTATTTGTATACTTCTATCCCATGCTTTATTCTTAAATTTTACTTTCTATCAAATGGATGTGAAGTGTGCTTTTCTTAACGGATATGTATAAGAGGAAGTTTATGTAAAATAACCACCTGGTTTTGAAAACACAAAATCTCCTGAAAATGTTTTCAAACTTACTAAAGCCCTTTATGGACTTAAACAATCCCCAAGATTTTGGTATGATAGACTTTCTAGATTTTAGTTATAAAACAATTTTGTTAAGGGAGCTGCAGATCCAACTCTTTTTATTTAAAAAGTTTTTAAAGAAACCAATATTGTCCAAATTTTTGTTGATGACATTATATTTGATTCAATTCAAAAATCACTTTCTGATTCATTTGTGAATATTATGTAGTTTGTGTTTGAAATGAACATGACGAGTGAACTTAAACCATTATTTCTTAAGTAAAAACTATGCACATCACTCATGAGTTTATGAAGAATTTTCTCGAACTTTTACACTTTTGAAGTTTCTTTGGAAGAACATTACGTCTGATAAAACCCATAGTTTTTCATTGGAAGAACATTTCGTCTGATAAAACTCAAAATTTTCTGACAAATGTTACAAACGTTTGAGAGTTCAAAAACATATAACTTGCTCAAAAATATTATTTTATCATCTTTTCAAAGATCAGTTCTCAGTCATTGGTTTTTCAAGAAAGTTTCTCGGCCATTGGATATGGTTGGAAGATGGATCGTCTCTCTCCCCAAGACCATATATGGAATGAGTGGGTTACCACATTATTTCTACCAAATGATTTCAATAGACCGCTTTTGACACTTAGTTTTTCTTCCATCCGTTAGTTCCTCAGTTCGCCTGATCATTCTAAGTTTATACAATCAGGAAATGTGGAATCTTCAGATGATTTTTCTAACAGAGAAAATGTTAAAGAATGGTTGATAGAAAGAAAATGGTTTGAATAATACGATCCTTTGTTGAAATCAACAATCATTTTTCAAGACTAGGAATCTATATATGTTTCAAAAGAAGATTTCAATTTTGCACTATCCAGAAATCATTAGAGAATTCTATATGACTGCTATTTAATGAAGCAGGCGACCTCAAGAATGTTTCCTTCACTTTTTTTGGGAAATCTTATAGTCTCAATATTAAACAAGTTGGTGAATTGGTTGGAATTCCCTTAGGGAGAAGCAAATCTTTTCACCCACGAGTTGCCTGAGAAGGTTGGAAGTTTTGAGAAATCTCATGCAAAAACTTCACTATTTGCTTGGTATGAGTAAGTGAGGAAAGTATTTTATCTCTCACCGGACGCAATAATAGCTACTTTTTGGATACAAAACTTTCTAATCCCTAGAAAAAGAGGCAACGATACTTGAAAGTACAAGATATCTATGTATTGGACTTCCTATGCGATATTAGATTGTTCAATATAGTGAAGTTTATGTTCAGTTATATTGAAGCAGTAAAGAAGGGGATGCTGAAGTTGAAGATTCTTCATTATCTGATATTTATCAATAAAGTATTGGTAAAATTTATGAACAATAAAAAAATTAAGAGTGAGGTAGTTCCAATCAGTGAAGACTTATTTTTGAGAAGAAACCATCAACAAAATGAAGCTCATTTTTGTTCCGGCTTTGCATAAGTTTGTTGATAAATCGAACAAAGGTGCCTCTGTTGGTGAAGTTGAACAAATTAAAGAAAAAGTTTTGAAGAAAAGAAAAGTTGGCGTAAAATCTCCTCCCATGCTGAGGAAGAAATCTAAAGACTGTTTGGAGAAGCTTTATCTACATTCATTAAAAAGAAGGAAGAAAAGAAAGGCGATAGTCCTTTTGGATTAAATGCGACAGAGACTTTGGCCGTAAAGCAGCAAACTTATGAAAAATTCAGAAAAGAAGAGAAGAAAAATAGGAAAGATGATAATGATAGAAAAGAAAAAATGGGAAGTGATTTCCTAAAGGGAATTGAACAACTTCATTCAAGAGTTGAAGTAGTGGAGGAAAAAGTTGTTGCGATCAAGGAAGCTGCTCCTCTGTCTATTCCTCCTCTATCCATTGTCCCTATACTTCAATCTGCAGAAGTTCCCATTGTTTTGGACTCCATCTGAAAGAAGAAAGGAAAAGAATACTCGGTTGATAAAATTCAGTCTGAAGATGTTCAAGCTAAAGTTGAAAAAGTTGTTGAAGATGAAAAAGAAGGAACTGAGGAATCCTCTCATCCCAACGAACCGAATCGTATACCTAGGAAGTGAAAGACTAAGAAGTATGGAGTTTTTGAGGAGTTAAAAAAGCATTTGGATAGAGAAGAGATGTTAGCTAAAACTTCAACATCCTTATCCTCTCAATCTTAGAAAGATGTTTCTCTCAGTGATCTAGAAAAAGAGGAAACATCAGATGATGATAATCAAGAATCCAAAGAAAAAACATCGGACAAAGCTGCGTCTGATTTAGAAGTTGATGTAATGGAGATTTCACAAACTCGCTTTTTTGAAAGACAAGAACCCGAACCTTCAAGACAAGCAGCACTTTCTGTGCCTGATGTTTCTAGTGATTCAAAAAATTCTACTCCAAGTACAAGTATAAAGGGAATGAAAATGAAGATGAATTACTTAAATGAAGTAATTATTAGACTTAAAGGAATTATGCATATTTTTCTTGATATTAAAGCTCGTTGCAAGTATATCCAAGGAAAAGTACATATATTGGAAAATTCAACTCCCTTGAAGCAACTTGTCGAAATAGTTATCCAAAATGAGACAGAGTTCAAAAACTATAAAGAAAAATCCAAAGTAGAATCAAGAAAGCTCAAAAGTGTTATCAAGTGGATTAAGCATACAAAAGGAGATATCAAGTTTTTCAATGAACACGTTAATGGAATCAAAAGAGCAACAAAAACAATTTCAAAGTCTGCTCAAAGCATCAATGAGGAAGTTCATGAAAGTTCAGCAGCGATTAATAATTTGAAGTTTCTTTCCATGCAGCATGATGAAGAAATCTCTAAGTAAAATGAAGAGATTATCAAACAGGGTAAGAAGATAGAAGTTTTATAAGAAGTCACAAAGTTGGAATACTTTTGTTGTTGAGTAAGAAAAGAACCAAGAAGATCTTAAAAAATGAAGACGATTGTAAAGAAACTTTCAAAGAAAGAATGAGTTTTTGAACTCTTGAAATGTGTTGTAATAATCAAACATTTTTTGGATAGATGTTTTTAAATTTCCTGGTTGGATGTTTTTCTAATTTTTTTTCGATGCATGATTGGTTCTTTATAATATTCTTTTGGTTGGTTCTTTACAATATCTTTTACTTGCATATCAATTTTTTTGTATAGATTTTTTCCCTAACATTTCAGGTAACACTTTTTACCTCCTAAAAACCTTTTTGAAAATCACGAAGGGGGAGAAAGGGTCAAACTTTTGGGAGAAATGGTCTAAAATTTTGGAAAAAAGGGAGATAAGAAGATAGTTTTAACTTTTCAAAAAAAGAGGGAAAGGTCAGAATTATGTATGATAGGGGGAGTAATTTTATTTAAAGTTTTAACTTGAGTGTTTCTCTTTAAAAGTTGTGTTTTTTACTTTTCAAAAAAGGGGTGATTGTTGAGTTGAAAGGATACTTTTAACACTTTCCAACCTTTTGAAAATCACAATCCAATTCTTTAAAAGTTAATACTTTTATAACTTTTGTACTTCCCAAGTTCTTAAGATGTTTTTGTTGGAAAGTTAACTATTTTACCGGATGGAGAATGTCACTAAAATTGGACAAAGTTTTCTTATCGGATGAACATATACTTTGTACATCGGACGAACAAATATTAAGTTCACCGGATGGAGGTTTATAAATTCTAGCAAACAAAGTATAACAAACTCTATCTGACAAAGCTCTACCAAATCTACTATACAGACTTTATCAGACGAAGACATACATGTCTATTAGATGATCTTTCATTAAACCTGTCCGACGAAGAACTTCATATGTTATTACAGACGAAGAATTTCTATTCCACCTGACAAAAGCTACAATCATTGTAATGGTGCTATATCATGAAGACTATCGGGTGAAGACACTATGCTAAACCTTTCTAGTGAAGAAGAAATTCTTCCGACGTCATTGCAAATGATCCCAAGAAATGCAGAATATGATCATTGGAAGAATATAAATAGACTCGCATAATCGAGGAGAAAAAGCTTTTGCTTTTTCATCATCGACTATCTAAAGTTGTTGTGGAGCTTTTGTAATAGCTTGTTACTTGAGACCATTTCATTGTAATCTTTAGAGAGTCTTTTTCTTAAGGCACCTGATTATGATGATTATTGTAAATGCCTTAAGAATTTTGTTTTTGTAATAGCTGTGTATGATCTGGTTTGATCGAGGACTTCTATTGGTTAGGAAGACCAAGGATATACCGATCATCTGATTGAGGGTTCCCAAGGTTAAGGGAAACAAAAGTTGTGTCTGATCTTTGTGATCGAGGACTTCTGTGGTTAGGAAGGCTGACCCAACAATAGGGTGAATATCATTGATACCCTGAGTCAAAGTTATTGACTTCCTTAACATTAAAGGTTATAGTGTACAATCTTTGTTATAAAGTTTTTTGTAAGTTTTATTAGTTTATAAAGTTTGTTATTACTTGTTTTTATAAGTTTGTTATTCCATTGTGCATGTTTAAGAAATGTTTATATAGTTTTTTATAAACCTTTATTTCTTTGATTATAAAGTTAATCAGTATGAAACTTTGTTCGATAACTTTCTTAAAGAGGTTGTCCAAAATTTTAATTTTAATTTTTATAAACTACAATTCATCCCCCCTCTTATAGTAAAACATATACTCTTTTGATCTTACAGTAAGAGTATATGGTTTGAGAAAGAAAAATTCCTAAATTACTTTTTCTTAAGGTGTTTGGGTGAAAATTCTATATTCATAACATCATAGACAACTTAGGAAAATTTGACCCCAAATTCGATGAAAGTATTTTTCTTGGGTACTACTCAAGTAAAACATGCATAGTCTTTAATAAAAGGATCAAGATCATGGAAGAATCAATCCACATCAAATTTGATGAGAATTTTCCTAAACCTCATTCCCTAATTGATGATGTTGAGGTTGCCCTAAAAGATTTGACCTTAAATAGTCCACTTCCTTATAAAGAAATTGAAGTTGCGGAAGAACCACAGTTTAGCCCTTTATCCAAGACATGTGTGAAATCTAAAGACCATCCCTTAGAAAATGTTATCGGTGATTTGCAAGCAGATACTCATATTATAAGGTCGGTTTTAAATGAGGCTAAACATTGCACTTTTATTCCACACCTTGAGCCCCTAAATATTGACGATGCCATTAATGATGAAAATTGGGTACATAAAATGCAAGAAGAATTGAACCAATTCACAATGAATAATATTTGGACTCTTTTTAAAAGACCCGATGATCATCCCATTGTTGGTACCAAATGAGTTTTTAGAAATAAGTTAGTTGAACAAGGTAATATCATTTGTAACAAAGATAGACTCATAGCTAAAGACTATAATCAAGAAAAAGATATTGATTATGGTGAGACCTTTGCACCCATCACTAGGCTAGAATTCATTAGAATCTTATTGGTATTTGCTGCCCACTTAAATTTTAAGCCTTTTCAAATCCATGTCTTCCGACTCAACACATCTGCAACATTGTTTCCCTTCCTTTGCATGTAAGCTAACTCGAAGTCGAAAGACTGCATGTACTTAACCCAGTCCCGTAAAAGGGTAATCCACCGAAGGGCGACCCGGATAAAGTCGTCGACGAGTCCCAATACCCAGTCCCGTAAAAGGGTACTCCACTGGAGGGAGGCTCGAAACCGTCATCGGGGACCACTTCCCAGCTCAACTGGAGGTAAACCCGACATCGGGGACCACTTCCCAGCCCTGCTGGAGGTAAACCCGGCATCGGGGACCACTTCCCAGCCCCGCTGGAGGTAAACCCAGAACCACTCTGGCCATCCCGGCTGGATGGTACTGCTCGGTGAACACTGTTGTACTGGCCATCCCTGCTGGATGGTAACCCACTGGCCATCCCTGCTGGATGGTACTGCTCTGGCCATCCCTGCTGGATGGTACCCCACTGGCCAGCCTTGCTGGAAACAACCTCCTGGGTAGAGGATCGGTGCCCGCGTAAATTGTTGGTCACACCGATTTCACAAGAACTCTACCAGAGAACACGAAGGAACGGGAGAAACTCCCCGGGCCTCTTAGGGCGATCACGCTCCAATCCGCTGAGTCACTGTCGAAGCGGACCGAGACAACTCATCCCAGAAAGCGGGGAAACACCCACGCTGTACGAGCACACGTATTCATAAACGGTGCCGCAGTTTGGTGAAAGGGGCACGGTACCGAAACCCCTCACAACTGAAGAAACAGAGGAACCAAACCATCTATGCTGGACAAACAAGAACATAACCAGGAGAAAACTCAACCCTGCTGGTCAACAAACGAGAACATAACCAGAGGAAAACTCAACCCTGCTGGTCAACAAACGAGAACAAAGGGATCCTCAACGTCACGAGAGGTCAAAAGTACGTAAAGCAGAATACGACACGCACATGGGGCCCACACGACGTGTGACCCCAAGTCAACCCCAACCAAGCGCACAAACGTTCTCAGGTACAACCATCCACATGTACCTCCCAACGTTTTCACATACTCCCAGAGTATGCCACGTCTCCAGCCTAAAGGCTAACATGCACACGTCACCCATCGTCAACGCGAAGGCGTAAACGTAACAACTCCAACTTGCCACCTCAACGGCTGAGGCACGACCAACCACATCTCTTCAAACATTTACTTCACTCTCACGGGAGTGAACGCGATCACACGCCAATGGTTCTCTGTAATCACGGCAAGAAGAACCGCCACTGGAGCATCTTTCATGCTTCCACTTTTAATAAGATCGCGCAAGAGGCTCCACATGCCTGAACAGATTACACCGTTGTAAACCTCGCGAAAAAACACGCGAGATAGACTACCTACTCGCCTCAAACAGATATCCGAAGGAAAAGTCGCCAACACCGCCTTACGCCCGAACGTCGTCCCGTAATCCCGAGCCTTGGCCCCGAAAACCGTCGGGCGCATCGCACCATTGCGATCCCCTCGGTAAAACACGTCAAAAGGACTGCTCACTTGAGTGCAACTGATATCCGGAGAAAAAGATGCATTCCGGCGCACCGCACACGAGCGGTGCTTCGTGGGACCCGCATCCCGGTCTCGAAACACAACGAATGGATTGCACCGTTGCGATCCCCTCGAAAAAGTACACAAGTTCGACTAATCACTTGTCTGAAACGGACACCCGATGAAGGAGATAGAAATTCATCGGCAACGCCCAAACGGCCCCCGTGGGGCCCACACCATCGTGCAGAATTGAAGCGGGCGGATTGCGCCATTGCAATGCCCTCGGAAAAACACCCAAAAACGACTGCTCGCACGCCCTGAACGGACTCCTGATGAAAAAGTTGCTAAACGCTGCTCGCAACTTAAAAGGCGGGCCGTGGGGCCCATGCCTCAACTCCGGCTTCAATGCCCGAAACCACACTGGAAAACTCCGCCTTGGCACTAGGGTCCCAACGCCGCTGACGGCGCTCAAAACGGACGTCGGACGCATCCGCGCCGTCCAAAACAAGATCCCTCGAAAAAACGTCAATTCAATTAAAGACGCGTCGCGCCTTCGAGACCCCTCGTTTCGGGAATTAAAAATTCCCGAAACCATCTCAAAAAGTTTACCTTGACGTCTGGAGTTCACAGCCGTAGACGACAAGCAAAACGGACATCCGTAATGAAAATTACGGACGTCCGAAGAGGGGACGAATTCCCCCTTGGGCTGGACCGGCCTGGACCGACCGGTCCGCCCAGCCTGGGCCGGCCCGTAGCGCCGGCCCGCGGCTTTGCCGCGCGGGCCGGCCGTGGACTTGCGGTCCACGCGCAGACCGGCCACGAGGGCCGGTCGCGCCTGCCGCGTGAAGACCCGCCTTCGGCGGGTCTTGTCTTCCGCCGCGACCCCGCGGTCGCGCGCCTCCGGCGGCTCGGCCTCTCTGCCTGGAGCCGCCGCTCGCCCGGCCAGCAGCGCCTCGCGCCGGCGCTCTCGACCGGCCTGCCCTGTTGCCAAGCCGCCCGGCCGACCGCCTCCGCCTGGCCTCGCGCCTCCGTTGCCGTAGCGCGCTCCGCTGGCGCCTGCCGCCGCCCCGGACCGCCAGAAACCCGCCGGAACCCCCTAACGACCTCCAAAACCCGTAGATTTCGACGAACGACGACGATCGCCTCCGTACTCCGATTTCAATTCCAAAGAGTGCGATGGAAAGCTCATAAAATATACTACACGACCACAGGCTTTGTTCGAAGATCCAACAACAATTTGATGCAAATAAATGAGCTCAAAGTAGGTGCGAGAAAAGAAAACGAAAACGACAAATCCTACCTCTTGGGCGTTGCCCGGAGCTTCGCCGTCAATCCGCCGGAGCTGCCGCGCCTCGCCAGAGATGTCGCGCATCGCCGGAGAAGTGAAGGAGCGAGGCGGAGAAGTGAAGGAGAGGAGGAGTTCCTCCTTGAGAGCTCCTTCTAGGGGGTGGACAAAGGGGGAGAGCGGGGGGGGGGGGGGTTAAGTGTTTAAATTGAAACACACTTAACCACCCGCCCGTCGGCCCGAACCCGAACTTTTGGCGGGGTCGTGATTAAGCCTCCCCTGTGGTAAACGCCACGTTCTGAGCGCAATGGCGGTCTCAGAATTTTAATCCGAGGCTCCGTTTGAAAGTTATTAAACTCAACGCCCGAGACCGCCAAATTACGAAAATGCCCCTGGGGCCATTTTTCCCAGACGGCTCGCGCCCGCGAAGATTACACCCTTCCTAGGGTAAACGGCACGTTCCGGACTCAACGGTGCCCTCAGTTTTCCAATCCGAGCCACCGTTTAAAAGATACTTGAGTTTAGCCATTAAACGAATAAATAAATAAATAAATATACCTGTTTAACGTTCCAGAAGCGAGCGAGGGGTCCAAACGTCCTGTGCCGACATGCTTTATGTTGTTCCTTGGGTAAACACCCCATTTCGGACCCATCTGTACACTCAGACTTCTGATCTGGATCACCATTTAGGAGTTATCCCATTTATTTGGTGTTCCCAGTGTGAACGCACTGAAAATTTAATTCCGGCCACACCGGGGCTCGGAATCGCACGCCGTCTGAAGGCGCTGCTCTGGAATAACATCAAGAATATTCCAAAGTCTTTTATATCAAAAACCGGGTTCTTACATCATTCCCTCCTTCAAGATTTTCGTCCCCGAATAGCAAAACCAGGGAACAACTCAGGGTACTAAGCCCACACCTGGCTCTCCCGTACCCAGAAGAACTCTTGTACAGTCCCGCGCCACCACACACAGACCAAAGGATTTGATCTGTTCACGCGAGGTCTGCCCTTGCCGATGACGTGCATAGGGACACGCACACCTCTTCTCGGGTGAGTCTCGCGGGAGACGTCGTGCACCCACTCCCGACTTTGGGGTTAGGGCAAGGCGGTAGGGAACCTCGCCATCCCTTCGCACGGTCTCAAACGGCTCGAAGGCTCTCGGGGGTTGCTCACCTCCCCGACCGAACCCTTAAGTCGCACACCACGACTGGAATCACCGCCCGCACCCGGGACAAGGCCAGGTGATTCCCTTCTTCAGAATATCCATATGGTGAAACACCCAAGAATACCTGGTCACGCAAGGTTTCACAGTCGTTGTCTCACGACCACGACTCTCTTACACGCTCGAAAGGCGAAGGAGTCGCTACCATCGACTGAAGAGAAAGGTTCCACGCCTTTTACTTTACTAACACAGGGTTACACCAACGCCCCGCGTCACCCTGGTAACAACCCAAACAAGGAGCAGGGAGAAAAACTTTCGACACACAGAGTCTAACAATTCTACTGCAAAAAGTAGAAGAGTTATAGAGCGTACCTCTTATCACCTCATGCTCTGCAGGATCGTAGACATCCAAAGCTCGTGGCTTTCTGCGGTCCCAACTGTCAGCTCCCGGAGCCTGACGTGGACCGCCTAGTGGTGATGGGAAGACCTCGTGAGGTCGTCCTCCACTTCCAGTTCCTCCCGCTCCTCTGCTAGCACCACCTCTCTGGGTACTACTCTGATCATGGCGCTGCCTCCGTCGTGGTGGTGCACCTGCTGCCTGCTCGAAGCTGTCCGCATGCCTGGTCGGGCAATCCCGTGCCAGGTGACCTCGCCCATCGCAAGAATAACACCGACTCTCTTCGGGCTGCACTGGTGCCCTCCGGCGCCACTGTGGTGTACGACCACGCCCCTGAGTCCGGTTGTCAGAAAGCCACCTGCGTCGAGGTTCTGCTTGCCGACGCCCGCTAGCTGCGTCAGACGTCTCGGCTCCAACGTGCCTGCTACCACCACCAACTCTAGAACGTGACAGGAAGCTCTCTGTCACCAGTGCCTGCTCTAGCACCCCGACATATGTGGAAATTCCCAAGGGTTCTATGACAGCACGAATCTCTCGACGGAGACCCTGCTCAAACTTCCGCGCTCGGATGTTGTCATCATGGACCAAGTCCGGGTAAAAGCGTGCACGTTCTGCGAAACTAGCCGCGTACTCGACCACCATCATCCCTCCCTGCTGAAACTGAAGGAGCTCATGAATCCGAACAGAGCGTAAGTAGGAGGGGCAAAACTTCTCACAAAACAACAACTGAAAGTCGCTCCACAAAAGCGACGACTCGTCAAGAAACTGAGTCACCTGACTCCACCAACGCCAAGCTGCTCCACGAAAAAGGTTGGCTGCCAAAGCCACTCTCTGATCTGCTGGCGTCTGCACAAGCCTGAAGAGGTGAACCACTGCCTCCAACCAAACCTTTGCTGCCTGATGGTCTGGCTCACCATTGAACCTCAGCGGTCTCTGCCGCTGGAACTCATGGAGCACGCTCAACCTGCGCTCAAGCTCAGTCTGCTCTGCTGGAGCTGTCTGCTGCTCAACAGGTGGGGGTACTGCTACCGGCCCACCCGGAGAAAGGAGCTCGCATGATGGGTCATGGACTGAGGCCTCGTAGCTCACAGGGTCGTCGTCACGAACCAAAGCTGGTATCCTGGCTGGCTGTCTTCGCGGAGACATCCTGAATATTATCAAGGAGTGCCGCGGTCAGATGAGCATATATGTATATCACAACAACAACAACGATGGGGAGCTGACTCAAGAAGGACAATCAAAGACTCAATCCTATGTGATGCACAAACCAATTTTCCCTGCAACGAGTGTCTCAGCATGCCGAGTCGACAAGCGGGTTATCAGGGTCCTGGTGAATGGATACGTCGACTGCTGCACCATCACTGGACTCCCTGGCCTGAGATTCGCTCTCGAGACACGTTAACACTGTTGCCCTATATCCCAACCAATTCCTTTTTAGGGACGTCCGAACAACGTCTCAAGGAACGAACCAGCTCTGATACCACTTTGTCACGACCCGACTCTACCCGGGCTCGAGCCGCAACTACCCCAAGCCCGCCTCGATAGGCCAGGGGCTGGCGACCAGCGTCGAAGGCACAACAACTCGAGGAGGCCTTTGCCTAAGTACCTGTACACACACACACGCAACACACTCAATGCAAAAGTACAGAGTAAAAAGAAAAGCAAAGTATCAACTGCTATAAATAAACCACAGTGTGCATTGACCTCTAAAAGTACAAAGCAAGTGCTGAAAGTAAACTGAAAAGAAAAGGGGCAAAACACGCGCCCAACCAGAAAAGTGCCACAACCTGGCAACAGGTAAACAAAAACAAACACCTGGGAGAGTCCCACACCTGGAACCCGACTACGACCACCGCACGCAGTCCAAGTTCCCGAACTCCCAAGCTCCGCTGAAATCACGACCAACCTGTCCGTCGTCTGCAAGGGCACACCAAGTGCGGGCAAAGCCCAAGCAGGGGTGAGTATAAAAATACTCAGTAGGATACCTCGAAGGCTCGAGGGAGCAACAAAGGAGGTACTGAAGGGTGAATTGTAGATCGAACATGGAAAGTAGAGGAGTACAATCGAGAGTGCAGAAAAGTGTAACAGCTCAACCCAACAAGAGAAAGAAGGTAGACTCATCTAGACACAAGGAGCTGGAAACGGTGAGAAGATGAACTCCTCGTCGAGTCTTCACTACCTATAGCAGGAGAGTAGACTCGTCCAACCACGAGAAGCTAGACATGGAAAGCACGTGACATACCCCGCGCGTCTTCGCCTCTCCTGGTGGGAGAGTAACCAAGCCCAAGAAGTGGGTACTGGAACAAGGTATATACATATATATATGCTCTGTCAAGAAACCCGAACCAGATCGTAAGGGGATCTCCGTCTCGTAGCTCAGCCCAAGAAAGGTGAGTCGCCAACAGTCCCAGAAGTAAACACCATCGATGCCCAGCATCCCGCACGTCTGCCCCGAACTGCAAGTCAAGGGCTCAAATCACCGCACCTCGAAATTATCCGCTTTGGGCGGCACTGACTCACTCGCACATTTTTAGGTCACGTCACAAGGACGCGTCTCGGTGGGGAAAGCGCCACTCGTACTTGAGAGTTCTGGGGGCACATCAGACCACACCTCGTCATTGCCCCGCAGTCGAGAGGTCTCCTCAATGTCGACAGACGACCCCCTGCCCAGCCCCGCAGGAGGGTAATCCCTGAAAGTCGACGGGTTCCCACTGGAGGGAGACCCGACAAGAGTCGACGGGTGCCACACTGCCCAGTCCTGTAAAAGGGTAATCCACTGGAGGGTGACCCGGCTAAAGTTGTCGACGAGTCCCAATGCCCAATCCCGTAAAAGGGTACTCCACTGGAGGGAGGCTCGGAACCGTCATCGGGGACCACTTCCCAGCCCAGATGGAGGTAAACCCAACATCGGGAACCACTTCCCAGCCTAGATGGAGGTAAACCCGACATCAGGGCCACTTCCCAGCCCCGCTGGAGGTAAACCCGGAACCACTATGGCCGTCCCGGTTGGATGATACTGCTCGGTGAACACCGCTGTACTGGCCATCCCTGTTGGATGGTAACCCACTGGCCATCCCTGCTGGATGGTACTGCTCTGGCCATCCCTGCTGGATGATACCCCACTGGCCAGCCTTGCTGGAAACAACCTCTTGGGTAGAGGATCGGTGCCCGCGTAAAGTGTTGGTCACACCGATTCCACAAGAACTCTACCATGGAACACGAAGGAACGGGAGAAACTCCCCGGGCCTCTCAGGGCGATCACGCTTCAATCTGCTGAGTCACTGTCGAAGCGGACCGAGACAACTCATCCCAGAAAGTGGGGAAACACCCACGCTGTACGAGCACACGTAGTCGTAAACGGTGCCGCAGTCCGGTGAAAGGGGCACGATACCGAAACCTCTCACAGCTGAAGAAACAGAGGAACCAAACCATCTCTGCTGGCCAAACGAGAACAAAACTAGGGGAAAACTCAATCCTGCTGGTCAACAAACGAGAACAGAACCAGGGGAAAACTCAACCCTACTGGTCAACAAACGAGAACAGAACAAGGGGAAAACTCAGCCCTGCTGGTCAACAAACGAGAACAAAGGGACCCTCAACGTCGCGAGAGGTCAAAAGTACGTAAAGCAGAACACGACACGGACATGGGGCCCACACGACGTGTGGCCCCATGTCAACCCCAACTAAGCGCACAAACGTTCTCAGGTACAACCATCCACATGTACCCCCCAGCGTTCTCGCATACTCCCAGAGTTTTCCACGTCTCCTGCCCAAAGGCTAACATGCACACGACACCCATCATCAACGCGAAGGCGTAAACGTAATAACTCCAACTTGCCACCTCAACGGCTGAGGCATGACCAACCACATCTCTTCAAACATTTACTTCACTCTCACGGGAGTGAACGTGATCACACGCCAAGGGTTCTCTGCAATCACGGCAAGAAGAACCGCCACCGGAGCACCTTTTATGCTTCCACTTTTAATAAGATTGCGCAAGAGGCTCCGCACACTTGAACAGATTATACCTTTGTAAACCTCGTGAAAAAACACGCGAGATAGACTACCTACTCACCTCAAACGGATATCTGACGGAAAAGTCGCCAACACCGCCTTACGCCCGAACGACGTCCCGTGATCCCGAGCCTCGGCCCCGAAAACAGTCGGGCGCATCGCACCATTGCGATCCCCTCAGGAAAACACGCCAAAAGGACTGCTCACTTGAGTGCAACGGATATCCGGAGAAAAAGATGCATTCCGACGCACCGTACACGAGCGGTGCTTCATGGGACCCGCATCCCGGTCCCGAAACACAACGAACGGATCTTACAGTTTTGATCCTCTCGAAAAAGTACATAAGTTCGACTAATCATTTGTCCGAAACGGACACCCGGTGAAGGAGATAGAAATTCATCGTTAACGCCCAAACGGCCTCCGTGGGGCCCGCACCATCATGCGAAATTAAAGCGGGCGGATTGCACCATTGCAATGCCCTCGGAAAAACACCCAAAAACGACTGCTCGCATGCCCCGAACGGACGTCCGATGAAAAAGTTGTAAACGCTGCTCGCAGCGCAAAAGACGGGCCGTGGGGCCCACGCCTCAACTCCGACTTCAACGCCCGAAACCACACTGGAAAACTCCGCCTCGGCACCAGGGTCCCAACGCCGCTGACGACGCTCAAAACGGACGTCGGACGCGTCCGCGCCGTCCAAAACAAGATCTCCCGGGAAAACGTCAATTCACTTAAGACGCGTCGTGCCTCCGAGGCCCCTCGTTTCGGGAATTAAAAATCCCCGAAGCCATATCAAAAAGTTCTCCTTGACGTCTGGAGTTCACTGCCGCAGACGGCAAGCAAAATGGACATCCGTAATGAAAATTACGAAGGTCCGATGAGGGGACAAATTCCCCCTTGGGCTGGACCGGCCTGGACCGGCCGGTCCGCCCAGCCTGGGCCGGCCCGCGGCTTTGCCGCGGGGGCCGGCCGTGGACTTGCGGTCCACGCGCAGACCGGCCACGAGGGACGGTCACGCCTGTCGCGTGAAGACCCGCCTTCGGCGGGTCTTGTCTCTCGCCGCGACCCCGCGGTCGCGCGCCCCCGGCGGCTCGGCCTCGCCGCTTGGAGCCGCCGCTCGCCCGGCCAGCAGTGCCTCGTGTCGGCGCCCTCGACCGGCCTGCCCCGCTTCCAAGCCGCTCGGCCGACCGCCTCCGCCTGGCCTCGCGCCGCCGCCGCCGTAGCACGCTCCGCCGCCGCCTGCCGCCGCCCCAGACCGCCAAAAACCCGCCGGAACCCCCTAACGACCTCCAAAACCTGCAGACTTCGACGGATGACGGCGATCGCCTCCGAACTCCGATTTCAATTCCGAAGAGTGCGATGGAAAGCTCATAAAATATACTACACGACCACGGGCTTTGTTCGAAGATCCAACAACAATTTGATGCAAATAAACGAGCTCAAAGTAGGTGCGGGAATAGAAAATGAAAACAACAAATCCTACCTCTTGGGCGTTGTCCGGAGCTTCGCCGTCGATCCGCCGGAGCTGCCGCGCCTCGCTGGAGATGTCACGCCTCGCCGGAGAGGTGGAGGAAAGGAGGATTTCCTCCTTGAGATCTTCTTCCAGGGTGTGGACAAAGGGGGAGAGAGTGGGGGTTAAGTGTTTAAATAGAAACACACTTAACCACCCGCCCGTCGGCCCGAACCCAAACTTCTGGCGGGGTCGAGATTAAGCCTCCCCTGGGGTAAACACCACGTTCTGAGCGCAATGGCGGTCTCAGAATTTTAATCCGAGGCTCTGTTTGAAAGTTATTAAACTCAACGCCCGTGGCCGCCAAATTACAAAAACGCCCCTGGGGCCATTTTTAACAGACGGCCCGCGCCCGCGAAGATTACACCCCTCCTAGGGTAAACAGAATGTTCCAGACTCAACGGTGCCCTCAGTTTTCCAATCCGAGCCACCCTTTAAAAGATACTTGAGTTTATCCATTAAATGAATAAATAAATAAATAAATTTACCTGTTTAACTTCCCGGAAGCGAGCGAGGGGTCCAAACGTCCCGCGTCGACATGCTTTATGTCGTTCCTAGGGTAAACACCTCATTCCGGACCCATTCGTACACTCAGACTTCTGATCCGGATCACTGTTTAGGAGTTATCCCATTTATTTGGTGTTCCTAGTGTGAATGCACTGAAAATTTAATTCCAGCCACACCGGGGCTCGGAATCGCACGCCGTCTGAAGGGGCTGCTCTGGAATAACATCAAGAATATTCCAAAGTCTTTTATAGAAAAAACCAGGTTCTTACAGGATCATCCAATAGTATTGGCTCATGATAAGATCATTATTTTATTTTTGCATGATTTATTATTTTGTGAATGTGTAGTTTATGTGCGATCACATAGGATAATAAACAAGCATGTACAGATAAAATGAACATGTAACACGATTAATTTTTCTATTTATTGCATAGTCAGTTGTGAGTGCGATCACATAGAACTTGCTTAAAAATAGAAAATGAATTCTTTCATCAAAAAAATAATAATAAACCCTCAAAGAAATATTAAGCCTTAACCACCTTCCATCATTCGACTTTGAACAAAACCGAGTGTTCGGGGTGCTAGTCATGCCATAACTGATGGTGCCTCTTACTACCAAGGAGTTCTCATGAGAGTGGTGGGTTGACTTAACTAAAGTGGTAGTGAGGATTATCCATAGCTAACTTGCTATCATTTTAGAAGCAAATGTTGAGTAAATTAAGTTATGATTTTAGAAGTTGAGGCTTCACTCAACAGTTCAAGGAACTGTGAGTTAATGCGGCTAATAAGTCAAATGCCTACCTTGAATCGTCTGAGTAGTGGCATAGCCATAACTTATAGACTATGAGGGGAGGTTCCTGGATATTTTCCACTAGAATATTCAAGTGATAGAGTATTTTGATTCTAGTACAGATGGTTCCTAGAATCTAATAAAATAGCGAGACATTTAATGATTTAATTAATCAAAATGTCTAAAACGATAATCAAGATAAAAAAGTACCAATCTGTTATAATTTTATTTTTGTAGAAAATGACAAGTTATACCACAAGAAATACTGTGATAAATAATAGACAAAGTAAATTTCCACACTGGCATGAGTATCCAATAATAGTAGAGGTGCTCGCACAAATTCCTATGATATTGAAAATTCAAGGTGCTGGTGTTTCCAATACTTGTTAAACTACCTTAGGAAGAAATGATGTTAAAATTGCTTACAGGAGACTAATGTACAATGCATATGATGGTTATGTCAATATGCAATCATCAACATTTGATGCTAGTTGTGGTCACTACATTGGACATCGATGATATAACATGAAGTCTCATCTTTGAGAAGTCTTCAAGGAGAAAGTGAAACAAGATATGAATAAGGTGGTAATTACACCGACATGTGTAAATTGAAAGATGAATCACGATCTTTCAATAGATTCATTTCTCATATCATTTTCACCAATTTACTCAAGTTTCATTTTAGGTTACAAAATGAACAATATTGAGTAAATGCTTCATTACCTATTTAGGTAAGGTTCACCAAGTAAATAAGAATATAAAATACAGTTTAATCTTTAATTCTTATGGCGAACAAATTAAAAGATAAGATGAAAATGCCAATGGAAAGTAATGCTACAAGCATATTCGCAATGTCCTTCAATAAAAGAGGTATTAATAGTAGGTTATTTGAATTGCATATCATGAAATAATTTTATGGAAGATTAAATACAATAAACCGAATCAGGGAAGTAAGTACCCGCTTCTTCTTTAGGTATATTCATCAATATAAAAGTAATGTTTCAATATTATTTTTTGGGTATTAAATACAGTATGTTTTTCACATATTCGATTTAATTACAGTATCCAAGTAAGTACAGAAAGGTTATTAGAAGTCACATGTATTCTCCAAGTGCTCGAGAAAGGGTGATTCCTAAGTTATTGGTGAGAAGTACATGAATTCTCTATTTTTAGGTGAACGATTCTTGTAAACTATTATTGAGTATTACTAAAAAATTTATCTCACGTGTCCTTTGGACACAAGGAGACATTATTCAAGGTTCCAGAATGAATGTTGTTTTTGGTATTTAATACTCAACCAATAGTTCAGTGATACATGAATCATAGGAAATACCCAATGAATATAAAATACTTTTATACCCAGTTGTGGAAAGTTAATTCCTTATCAAGTAAGACTAAAAGTGGACGTCAAGTATATACCTAGTTTGGTATTTAGGCTTAGTAAAACTAAACACTTTTGGTATTATCAGCATCTTTGGTTTGGACAAAGAAACCTTTAGAAATAAAGGTATGCCACAAGCATTCAGAATTAGTTTAGTTTGAGAGCGTGAACTATTCTAAGGGTGAGCTAGAGGTATATATACTTCATAAGATTTCTTTAAGTATTTAAGGAATGGTAAAGTGAATTATGATATATGCATGGTTAGAAGATACGAGTTGCTTCAAACCGACATGTCGAAGAATATCTCGACCAAGCAATTATTGATCAATATAATGCAACGTGGAGCAATTCATAAACACACATTACTTTATACATCATGAAATTGATGTTAATAAGGATGATTGATGTTAAAGTCTTACATGTTAACATTGGTTAACAAAATATAATGTGGAACAATTCCTAAACGCATATTTTATACATAAGAGTTATGATGTAAGTAGTATCAATGTTGCAGCTTGCAGAAATCCATTATATTTTATGACGTACTTCACAAATAACAACGATACCCATAACTACTTGCCAACTATAATGACTAATGGATATCATAATAGTTTTATTATGATGAAAATCCATTATGTCATAAGGATATGTGTTTGGATGAAAATAATTTATTAGGACATAAAAAAACTTACATTAGGAAAAAACACATTGTGCATTAATTGTAATTATCCTAATAGTTTCTTAAGATATTACATAAATCCCTAAGATATAAAAGTAGCTATCAAGTGATATACTATATTTATATATAAGGGTGCACATCTCTATTTGAGATAGTGAGAGCCATATTGACTTAGGTTTAGTCAATGCTAGAGATGCACAAGTAGTTGGCATTGGAACTAGTTCCATAACTGCATGCGGAACAGAAATGTTCCATAGAAACATACTTCATAGGAAGGTTAAAACCATGGTGATGGTTTTTTGTTCACCGTGGGCAATGATACATTATTCATTAAGAATAATATTTCCTACAAGTAAGCAGTATATGACAATCAGCTAAGATTGTCAAGACTAATTAAAATTTAATGATGGATTCCATGTATCGAAATGTGAAGGGGCTTATAATATTGAATACTACGGTGGGTATTCAAGTGAAATGATATATGGATGGTACGGGCGTAGTACTAATAAGGCTCAATTGGTAATACAAAGTCGGTATGCCTAAATCCATTAGAATTTTATTTGTCATAGCTAATTTCTATGATCATAATATTGAGCATTGGATGTCACGACCACCATTCGTAGAAGGTGTCTATATGATGCAACCAGAAGGGGATGGTCACGTCCCATAATGCTAATAAAGGTTGAAAGTGATTGAAATCTTGTTTAGGATTGAAGTAAGCAACATGTTCATAGAGTATTCATTTGGAATGAATGTTTACCATGTGTCTACTAGAGGTTAGTGGGAGCGCCAATGTTTTCCAAGTGAGATATGTTCGGTAACATATGGAAAAAAGATATTGGTCTTCAGGTTAGTTAAGACTAGAATGAAAGAATCTATTCTCCAGTGATTGACTTAAAGTAGAAGCCTAAGTTCTAGGGAACAGGATCTACTGAGGTAGATCTAAATGTTGCTTGGACCTAGTCAATCATATATATAATGACATGGTATTGAAAAATACAAGTTGGAAAAATTTGAGTTAGAATTGTTACCAATGTCACATGACATAATCTCTATAGTTTGACATGTTTGGGACATGGGAGGAGATTATCATGTTGAGTTGAAATCCATACGCTTAAGGGATTGATCAATCACATATGCCATGATATGTACAAGAACTGATATCACCAGAATATACCTTATAGTAGGAAAATATCAATTATATCCAGGAGCACTGAAAGGGAAGCAATCAGAACTATCCATTTGTACTTTGGAAAGTACAAAAGATATGTACCTTCAAAGTGGAGAAGAAATGATACTAGTTTTCAGGGGATATAAATAAAGAACCTTTGTGGTGTTTTTTTAACAAAGTTTTGTATTTATTGACAACTAATCTTTTTGTTGAAGAATGTTTTTGAGTTACAGAAAGTTGAAGTTGCTAGTTGCTGAAGATTTTGTTAAAGAAGATTATGTTGAAGAATAAGAAGTCAGAAGTTAAGAAAGTGTCTCAAACTTTCTAAATATAATCAGACGATGCTTTGCTGATCTTAAAGTTCTCACAGATCATGAAAAGTTTCATGATAAAAGGTGTTGAAGAAATGGTGAAGAGGATTGAGGTTTTTCACTAAGAAAAATTCTGAGGAAATTTGGAATCATTTTTCATGAACCGGTTTTCACGAACCAGTTTTCCTGAACCAGTTTTCTTGAACCAGTTTTCCTGAACCAGTTTCCTGAACCTAAAATTCGGAATCTGTTTCCTGAGCCAAAAATTCGGAGTCTACTTCCTGAGTTAGAAATTCGGAGTCTACATCCTGAGCCAGAAATTCAGAGTCTACTTCCTGAACCTGAAATTCGGAGTCTACTTTCTAAACTTGAAATTCAGAGTCTGTTTCCTGAACCTAAAATTCGGAACCTATTTCCTGAACCAGTTTTCATGAGCCAGTTTTCCTGAACTAGTTTTCCTGAGCTAGTTTTCCTGAACTAGTTTTCCTGAACCAGGTTTCATGAACTAGTTTTCCTGAACCAGTTTTCCTGAACTAGTTTTCTTGAACCAGTTTTCCTGAACCTGTTTTCTTGAACCTGTTTTCCTGAACCTCTTTTCCTGAACCTGTTTCCTGAACCTAAAATCAGAATCAAGATCCAGCCTTATCATTCTGAGAAAGATATGAAGAGTTTAAGAAAACCTGAATTTCAACTTTTCATAAATCTCGGAGAAATTTAAGGAAATTTGAAGAAGTCAAAGATTGAAAATTAAATACGAGAGATTTGTGGAGTTTTTGAGATATGAGGAAGCGGGAAAGATTTTCAAGATTCTCGCCTTTGTTTTCTGAGTTGCCTATAAATATGTGCTAAGATCATTCGTTCATTTACAACTTTAACAAACGCGGAAAAGGCGGAGCGCTGGAGAATTCTAAGTGAAAAGTTCCTACCATCTTGAAGAAGTTTCCTTGAGTGTTTGAGAAGAATAGAATTAGAATTATCCTATCTTGCTGAGAAGATCGGTTTCAGAAAATCGGATTCAAGAAACCAGATTGAAGATTCGGAGTGAGCACTTGTGCGGAATCATCTTATCTTGCTGAGAAGACCGGTTTCAGAAAATCAGATTCAAGAAATCAGATTGAAGATTCAGAGTGAGTATTTGTGAACCAGCTTAACAAAGTTCTTATTCTTGTGTTTGACTCATTTTTTCTTTAAGGAAACATTGTAAACTGACCGGAGTCAGTATAATCTTTCCTATCGGGAGATAGAAGGTGTCCAACAGGAGTTGGCACAAGCTGTATTCACTTCTTCAGTATAGTGGATTTCCATAGACCCACGGGAGTGACTATGGCAAAGACGTAGGTTCTTTTATTGAGGCCGAACCTTGTAAATCTTGCGTGCCTTTCTTGATTTACCTTTCTTGCATACTTGAGTTTCTTGCTAAAGGTTGATAAGGAAATAAATCCTAACATGTTGCAAGGGTTAAGTTTCTTAAAGTTTTGAAACTTATAAAAAGTTAAACAACTGATTCAACCCCCCTTCTCAGTTGTTATTCGATCTTTGGAACTTCAAGTGGTATCAGAGGGAGGTTCCCTTGTTTAATCCTTATGATGGAGAATATCAATTCTGTCAACAATAGAGGAATTCCTACGCTCGATGACAAGAATTATTATGGATGGAAAAATAGGATGATTCCTTATCTCCTATCTCTTGGCCTTGAAGTTGTTGATGCTGCACTATTAGCTTTCCACCTATTGAGAAAAATGCTCATATGACATTTGCTGATAAGAGAAACATAGAAATTGATGGAAAGGCTAGAAATGATATTCTCATGTCCTTATCAGAAAATGTTTATCAGAAGGTGATGTGTCTCACAACATCCAAAAGCATGTGGGACAAGCTGGAAAGTGTTTTCAAAGGAAACACAAAAGTCAAGGAGGCCAAGCTACAAATCTGGCATAGTAAGTTTGAAGACATCAGGATGAGATATGATGAAATAATTGATGAATACTTCACCAGAAGACTTGGAAGATTCTACAATTGTGAAAAAACTTATAAGAAACTTTCCAGACAGGTTTGATTCTAAAATTTCAGCTTTAGAAGATAAGGATGATTTATCTCTTAATGAACTGCATAACTTTCTTGTTGCTTATGAAATGAGGAAAGTTCTACTCTTTAAGAAGAAGATAAAAGATGAAATGGCTTTTTAAGCTATGAGAAAGATGAAAATCCAAGATGATGATGAAGGTGATCCTTGTGAGTCTGTTGATAAGGAAGATGAAGAGTTGAATGAAAAAAATCATCTCTCATATCCAAGAACTATCGAAGAGGAAGAGGAAAATATGGAGGGAAACTTCCTCTCAAATGTTTTGAGTGTGGTGGAATTGGACACTTTGCTATGAATTTCCCTAAGAAGAAAGTTGGAGAATATCAAGATGTTTCTAATGAGAATACTCAATGGAAGAAGTATAACAAGAATGAAAAAGAAGAGAAGACTTCTAAAGAACTCAAGAAGAAGTTTTATGGAAAGAAAAGAAGTATGTTGAGCAAGAAGGTTGAATCTGAATCATCTGACAATGATTCCTCAGAAGATGAAAGCAAAGAAATATTCAGAACCTTCATTGCAAAAGTTGAAAAAACAAATGTTTCATCAGAGAGTGAAGAAGGTGGTGAAGAATCTTACATAGAATATCAACTAAGATCTGAACTTCTGACATGTCTTGAGAAAAACAAATCTCTCAAGAAAGAAATGCGTGTGATGAAGAAAACTCATGAAGAAGTTCATGATGGAAGTAAAGATGTCACCAAGAAGGAAGATGAATACATTCAAGAAATTTTATGTCCCAAAATTAAAATTGTTGAACAAGGAAAGATGATTGAAGATCTTAGCAAGAAGCTGGAAACTAAAGAAGAAGGGGTCAACAATTTGCAATCAAAAGTTATTGAGTTCGAAAATTCCCTAAGGAAGATGAATGAAAACTTCTACAAAGCAACTGAAGTAAAAGATGAGACTTCCAAGATTGCTGGAAAGACTTACCATGAGAATCAGGTGAAATCTTCTCCTATCAAAAATAATGTTTTATCTGATTCTTCTAACATTTCAGGTTATGGAAAAAGTATTTGTAAAGCTTGGGTGGAGAAAGGATGTGAGAAACCTATCAATTCTAAAAAAGTAGAAAACTCACTCAAAAGAAGAGATAACCTACATCTTGAGTTTTCTAGAGCTGAAAGAAGTTATCAACCTCAACAAAATTTCTATAAAAAAAGATCATTCTTTAATAGAAAATCAAGATTTGAGGGCTATTGCTGGTGTTGCGGAATATATGGGCATAGAGCTTATAATTGTTGGCACAATTTATCTCTACCCGGAAGAAGGTTTGAGAAAAATGGAAGAAATAGTGAAAGAAGAATTAGTAACTTTCCGTACTCACAGAAAGTTGAAAAGGTGAATTCTCAAGATGTCAGAAACATTCCAACAAATAATCAATTTGAATGTTTAGAAGAAGTTTGTGGAAGATGTGATCAGTCTGGTCATCATTCCGAATGATGTATGACACTCCTTCGAGAACAAGTTTCTTATGATAAGAAAGAAAAGAGAGCTGAAAATAAGAAGGTTGATGAGAGAGCTTTGAAAGCAAGTAAGAGGAACAAACCTTGGATTCTTGATAGTGGTTGTTCTTCACACATGACAGGTGATATAAAAATCTTGGAACATGTTGAAAGTCATGATGGAGGAGCAGTTACTTTTGTCAATGATATTTCCTTAAAAATTAAGGGAATCAGAACAATAGAGATTGAAGCAGAGATACTGAAATCTAAGGAAGTCTTACTTGTTGATGGGCTAAAACATAACTTCATAGTGTAAGTCAACTTTGTGATGATGGAAAATAAGTTATCTTCAGAAATGATTATTGTATCATCAAAAGTGTGAAAAATGAGAAAGTGATTATAAAAGGAGAAAGAACCAGTGTGAATCTCTTTCAAATTGGAGAATCAAATAACTCTTGTTATTTGAGTGCTGAAGATGAAAACAAGTTGTGGCACCGAAGACTTGGCCACCTTGGGCAGAAGAACATGAATAAGCTTTCTAAAGTTGATGCTTTTCGGAATTTTCCCAAACTGAAAAGAAGAGATGAAGATGTTTGTATTACTTGCCAGAAAGGAAAGATGACTAGAAAAAGTCATAAAAGAGTTGAGATTCAATCCAACAAACCACTTGAGCTTATTCATTCTGATCTATGTGGGCCAATGAGACATCAATCAACAAAAGAAGATTTATACTTTATCACTTTTATTGATGACTTCACTTGGATGACAAACATCATGTTCATGAAGCTTAAGTCAGAGGCTATTGAAATGTTTAGATTATTCAGAAGAGATGTCGAGAAAGAATTGAGAGCTTCCATAAATAAGTTGAGAACATACAATGGTACCGAATTCACAAGCAATGCTTTTGAAACTTATCTAAGAAAGCATGGTATCAAACATCAGTATAGTGCTCCCTATACTCAACAAAATGGAGTAGCAGAAAGGAAAAATAAAAGATTGGTGGAAATGGGAAGAAGTATGTTATCAGAATACAAAATTTTAAAATTCTTTTGGAGATAAGCTGTTAGCACTGCTGTACATGTTCAAAATAGATGCTTGTTGAGATCGGAAACCAACACAACTTCTTACAAGATGTGGTATAACAAAAAACCTTCTTTTAATTACTTCAAAGTTTTTGGAAGTCCATGCTTGCTCAAAATAAAAAATCCGGACTTAGGAAAGTTTGATGAGAAAGATGAAGAAGGAATATTTATGGGTTATTCACCGAATGGAAGAAGTTACAAATGTTGGAACAAACGTTTACAGAAGTTGGTGGACTCATATGATGTGAAGGTAATTGAAAATCCAAGTTCCTTCACAAAATTTGTTAAGAATACTGAGGAAGATAAATCAGAGAATCCCCACCAGAGTGAAAGTGACTTAGATAAGTCACATGAGGAAGAAAGTGATGTTGGGAAAGGAAATGTGAGTTTTCCTACCTTACAAAAACATGTTGAATTTGAAAATATTATTGGGGATCAGAAGGATCCAATTCAAACAAGAAGGAAGTTAATATTAGAAAATCGAACTTCCCTTATATCAAAAGTTGAATCAGAATCAGTTTCAGAAGCTATTCAACATAAAGAATGGGTGGATGCTATGAATGAAGAACTGGATCAGATTGAGAAGAATGAAACATGAGAACTTGTTCCAAGGCCAGCAAATAAGAATGTTATCGGAACCAAGTGGGTTTACAGAAATAAATTGAATGAGCATGGAGAAGTTATAAGAAACAAAGCAAGGCTTGTGTGTAAAGGATATGCACAGGTGGAAGGTGTGGATTTTGATGAAACTTTTTCCCTTGTTACAAGATTGGAAACTATTCGAATGTTTCTTGTAGTAGCTGCTCATCAGAATTACAAGGTTTATCAGATGGATGTAAAGTCAGTGTTCTTAAATGGTGAGATCGAGGAAGAAGTTTACATTGAACAACCTTGTGGGTTTTTAATTGATGAAGATGAAAATAAAGTTTGCAAATTGAAGAAAGCCTTGTATTGGTTGAAACAAGCTCCATGAGCATGGTATTTGAAGCTTGACAATTCTTTGAGAAAGATGAACTTTTCTAAAGGAAAGGTTGATAGAAACTTGTATGTTAAAGATGTCAACTCCAGAACTTTAATTGTAATCGTTTATGTGGATGATATATTTTTTGCTGGAGATGAAGAAAAGGTCTGTGAAAAGTTTGCTGAAGAGATGAGGATTTTTTTTTGAAATGTCAATGTTGGGAGAATTAACTTTCTTCCTTGGACTACAAGTTCAACAACAAGAAAACCACATTTTCTTATCCCAAGAAAAGTATGCCAAGGAATTGTTAAAGAAGTTTGGGATGGAAGAATCAAAAAAAGTTTCAACCCCTATCTCAGTGACCACAAAGTTGAACAAAGATGAGTCAGGGAACAGTGTGATTCAGAATGTCTTTTGAAAGTTGATAGGAAGTCTTCTTTATCTTACAGCCTCAAGGCCTGATATTTCTTATGTTGTGACTCTCTATTCCCGATATCAAAGTAATCCAAAAGAATCACATATGTTGGCAGTTAAGAGGATTCTGAGATATGTTAAAGGAACAACTTCACATGGGTTGTTATACAAGAGAAACAATGAGATGAAGTTTCATAGTTATACTGATGCTGATTGGGCTGGTGATTGTAATGATAGAAAATCAACACTAGGAGGAACATTTTTCTTAGGGGAATGCTGTGTGAGTTGGCACAACAAGAAACAAAGTTCAGTAACTTTAAGTACAGCTGAATCCGAATATGTTGCAGCTACTCAGGCTTGTACTCAAATGATGTTGATGAAAGTTCAGCTGGAAGATTTGAAAGTGAAAGTTTCTAAACCTTTGAAAATACTCTGTGATAATCAAAGTGTCATTGATCTTTCCAAGAATCCTGTTCAACATTCAAGATCAAAGCAAATTGATATAAAGTATCATTTTTAAAAGGGAAAGTTGCTACTGGAGAAGTATTGATGGAATATATTTCAACAAAGTATCAGATTGCTGATATTTTCACAAAAGCAATGTCAAATGAAAGGTTTGTTGAACTGAGGCTGCAACTCCATGTTCAGCCTCCTCCCAAGACTTCCTAAAACTCATAAGGAAGTCAACCCTTACCGTGCTTTGGATTATGTTGAAAAAGGGGGAGAATAAGTTTTCTTTTATGAATATAAAGCTGTGGTTATCATATAATGGGGGAGAGAGAAAGAAAAATGAGAGAGGAAAAGAAAAGTGAGAAAGAGAAAGATAAAAGTTGAGGGGGAGTTTGAGTAAGGTGAAGTTTATCTTTATATGACCGCAAAATTTCCTTATCACCGAGGGATGAAAATCCTTCAGAAACATTACTTTATCCAGTAGTGTGGTGTCATGCCACTCTTTTTGAGAAAGGAAAATTTGTTAACAAGGGTTTCCAACAAATCCAAAGGGGGAGATTGAAGAACCTTTGTGCTGTTTTGTTTAAAAAAGTTTTGTATTTGTTGACAATTAATCTTTTTGTTGAAGAATGTTTTTGAGTTACAGAAAGTTGAAGTTGCTGGTTGTTGAAGATTTCCTTAAAGAAGATTATGTTGAAGAATAAGAAGTCAGAAGTTAAGAAAGTGTCTCAAACTTTCTAAATATAATCAGACGATGCTTTGCTGATTTTAAAGTTCTCACCGATCATGAAAAGTTTCATTATAAAAGCTGTTGAAGAAATGGTGAAGAGGATTGAGGGTTTTCACTAAGAAAAATTCTGAGGAAATTCAGAACCAGTTTTCCTGAACCAGTTTTCCTGAACCAGTTTTCCTGAACCAGTTTTCCTAAATCAGTTTTTCTGAACCAGTTTTCTGAATCTATTTCCTGAACCTAAAATTCAGAATCTGTTTCCTGAGCCAAAAATTCGGAGTCTACTTCCTGAGCTAGAAATTCAGAGTCTACTTCCTGAGCCAGAAATTCAGAGTCTACTTCTTGAACTTGAAATTCAGAGTCTACTTCCTGAACCTGAAATTTAGAGTCTGTTTCCTGAACCTAAAATTCGGAACCTGTTTCCTGAACCAGTTTTCCTGAACAAGTTTTCCTGAACCAGTTTTCCTGAACCAGTTTTTCTGAACCAGTTTTTCTAAACCTGTTTCCTGAACCTGTTTTCCTGAACCTGTTTCCTGAACCTAATATCAGAATCAAGATCCAGCCTTATCATTCTGAGGAAGATATGAAGAGTTCAAGAAAACCTGAATTTCAACTTTTCATAAATCTCAGAGAAATTTAAGGAGATTTGAAGAAGTCAAAGATTGAAGATTAAATGTGAGAGATTTGCAGAGTTTTTGAGATTTGAGGAATCGAGAAATATTTTCAAGATTCCCGCCTTTGTTTTCTGAGTTGCCTATAAATATGTGCTCAGATCATTCGTTCATTTACAACTTTAACAAACGCGAAAAAAACGGAGTGCTGGAGAATTCTAAGTGAAAAGTTCCTACCATCTTGAAGTAGTTTCTTTGAGTGTTTGAGAAGAAGAGAATCAGAATTATCTTATCTTGCTGAGAAGATCAGTTTCAAAAAATCGGATTGAAGATTCGGAGTGAACACTTGTGCGGAATCATCTTATCTTGCTGAGAAGACCGGTTTCAAAAAATCAGATTCAAGAAATCGGATTGAGGATTCGGAGTGAGCATTTGTGGAGCAGCTTAACAAAGTTCTTATTCTAGTGTTTGACTCATTTTTTCTTTAAGGAAACATTGTAAACTGACGAGAGTGAGTATAATCTTTCCTATCGGGAGATAGAAGGTGTCCAACGGGAGTTGACACAAGCTGTATTCACTTCTTCATTATAGTGGATTTCCAGAGACCCACAAGAGTGGCTATGGCAAGGACGTAGGTTCTCTTATTGAGACCGAACCTTGTAAATCTTGTGTGCCTTTCTTGATTTACCTTTCTTGCATGCTTGAGTTTCTTGCTAAATGTTGATAAGGAAATAAATCCTAACAGGTTGCAATGGTTAAGTTTCTTAAAGTTTTGAAACTTATAAAAAGTTAAACAACTGATTCAACCGCCCCCTTCTCAGTTGTTATTCGATCCTTGGAACTTCAATAAACTAGTCTTCCTTAGATCTATGTTATCTAATATCACAATTAGGCTAAAGTGATGAGTGAGACAAGCTCATATAATCTAGTGGTAGTCATACCTACAAAATATCGAGTACATTACACCCTCTGAAGCAGCTAAGAAGTAGTTATTATATGCAACGATTTGTTCTAGTTCTTGGAATCACACATAGTAAGTAAAACATTATCATAATGTAAATTATGATATTCTTATTTGCCGCGATGTCAAGTTATGAAAGTGAAAAAATGAGATATACTCAGGGATACAATCTCTTGAGAAGTTTTACTCAAGGAGATGAGGTCACATATAACAGACAAGCCACACGTCAGAATCGTGGTAGACCCAACAACTAAATTTGTAACTCAGTAGAAACATGATCTCAATCATGTGAGCACTAACAAGTTTGGTTAGCAATTTGGCTCTAGTGCAAGTGGGAGTGTTGTAATAATGGGTTCCCTAGACCCAACTATGCAGTACATTTGATTACCATATCGTGTATACAAGTTAGATATACATGATGTTTACTTACCATTATAGTGTAGAATTTTCTGTGTCCACTATTGAAATGGTAACGTCTAAAGATTAATTGTCCTATCAAAAGGTTATAGCAGATCTCATGCTATAATGAGAACCTTGAGATACCATGACATTAATTTTAAACATATGTCCTATGGTCTAGATACATCTTACTGACTGGACACAGTAAATGTTTGACTATCAGGTGCTGGGGGCTCATAAGCATTGAGACTTCTTCTCATGAAGTTCTCACTTGATGGTCTCTAGTAGTGAGATTATGAAGATAGACCTGCCAATAAGAACACCACATGTTTTGGGTGTTATTGGTTGTTCCCATCTATATACATGTGTAATGGTCTCCTGGCTTGAGATCATTGCCAATATGTTTCATTTGATCGCATACTTTCATGCAAGGAAAAAACCATGGTAATGAAATTGTGGAGATGTAGTTTGTGTTGGGTGCATCATTAGTGGTATGACATTGGTTGAATGGTCAAGAAAGAATTTGTTGCTTCCAGGTTAAGGAAGTAATATATCTCAGGCTATGTTGATCGGGATGGTAGTACCTTCATAAGACCATGACCATGACAGTCGAGGGTAAATCCGTCCAGTTAGATTAACAAATAATAAATCAAGAAAAGGACGATGACATAGATGTGTGTCTTGCTTTATGATATATTAAAGACAATGAGATTATATTACACAGTGCGTGTTTGTAGGTTGGTTGTTGCTACTGTGACTTTCCTTACCTCTTTATAGGTCATGATGGGTTGCTAGATCCCACTCTTGGTCTGTGAATAGTATTCACTAATATCAAGATAACAACCTGGAGGGTCATGCACAATAGCGTATTCAAGAATCTGCCCTATTAAGTTTAATAGGTAAAGAGGACATGGTGGGCCCCACCACCGGGGTTCGGGTTTTGTCCAATGATAAACAATCACCAAAGAATAAATAAATTAATATTATTCAAGTTTAGAATAATTGAAATTGAATTTATTTATTAAATGTATTTATAAGTTTTAAAGTCAATACATGAAAATATCAATTGAATGAATATTAGCTTTAAATATTCGAGGTTCATTTAATATTTGTGAGAAAGATGAGTTGAGTTAATGGATCAATAATTATCACGTAAAATATTTATTACATTACAAGAAAGTGATAATAATATTTATGACTCAGTATAGTAGTCATAATATGTCGTTTATAGGGTGTTGATTATTCAGGGGCCGGAGAGGTAATACCGGATAATCTCATAACACCTTATAAATAGAGGAGAGGGATTTTCCAACTACTATTCACATCATCTCTCTCTTCTTCCCTCTCATGAATCCTAGAGAAAGAGACTCTAGATATAGGAGCTTGAATCAAATTCTCTCTCGTGCATTGTAAACAAGGTGATGCGGTGATCGTCAGAGCATCGAATGCGTCATTGGAACTCCATGCTAGCACCCAAATTTCGATGATAAGTGCTCCTGTAGATTTTGAATAGCGTGGAAGATCTATAGGAATTCAACTTCAGATTCTTTAAGTAGCGATCTCCAATGACGATCATAAGTCGAACACAGCTTCAGATCAAACCATGTATTTAAGGTTTTAATTTTTGTGTTTAAAACTCTTCATGTGAGATCCTCAGCTTATATCAGTCAACGATTCGCCTATGTCGACCAATTCATATCGATCGTCGGTGAATTTTTTTAAAATCCCATTTTTGGGGCTTCTACTGCTTGCTTGATACCTTCATGACCCTAAGCTCCTGACCTCGAATTGATCTTGGAGAGCACACAAGCACCCTTTAGATGTTCAAAGAGATCATCAATATGTGGAAGAGGATATCAGTTCTTAACCGTCATCTGATTCAATTTCTGGTAATCAACACACAACCGCAACGTTCCATCATTCTTCTTAGCAAAAAAAAAATCAGAGAACCCCATGATGACGTACTCGGACGGATAAACCCATTATTCTTCAATTTCTCTAACTTTTTTTAAGTTCATGGAGTTCTGCTGGTGGAATTCTATATGGTAGAATTGAAATGAGATCAGCTCCAGGCATCAACTCAATTATGAACTCAACCTTTCTCTCAGACGACAACCCTGAGGAGCCCTCAGGAAACACGTCCTAAGACTGATCCATTACTATAGGGAAGTCATCATGCTCTACTCCCTCATCATCAAGCAAAAGACTCGCAACTTAGGTTGTGAGCTTGCTCAGTTGTGGAAGAACTGGCCTTGCACGACCTGTTTGGATATTCCATTCCCCATTATGGACATAAGTGTCACCCTTAGGAGATGTGAAACCCACTCTCCTCTGATAATAATCAATGTGAGCCTAGTATGTAGCCAACCAGTCCATCCCCAGTATCAGGTTAAAACCTGTCATCGCATGCACGTACACATCCCAAAGGAGACGGTACCCTCCAATCTCGAGGGAACACTTTTTACATTGATGAATACCCTCTAATCACACCCCCAACAATGTGTTGGTCAACATCACCTAAAATATATAATCCACTACCAGACCCAACCTACTTGCAAATTGGGCAGACATAAAATAGTGTGAGGCTCTTATGTCAAATAAAGTTATAGTAAGCTTACAAGAATCATATCTCGAATAATCGATGGTTCAACCTCGCCACTGTCAGGTGCAGGATAAGCTACGTGGAGGGGATCTACCCCTCTACCCTGGGCTTCAGTTTGAGTTCCTTGTGATGTACTGCCCTACTCATATGGACGATCTTGTCTGGAAGTAGGACATCCCTCGCCTCAATCGGTACGGTCAGTGAAACTCCAATTGCTTGACTGATATAGGGTGGCAGACCCCCTGCCGATGCTCTGTACCGGCCTAAATCCTCCATCGTTGCCCACTTGCTGTGGGTTCCTGCAGAACCTCTATATATGACCCATCCTTCCGCATGCTCAACATTCCACTGGTGTTTGAGGACACTGACCTCACATGTGGCCCGATCCGATACACTGACATCAGACGATTGAACTACCTCCCTAAGAGATAGTTCCTCTTCCCTATCCACTTTGTCCACCACCACTCTGGTGGAAATTCTCGTATCAACACTTCCTACCATTGAAAGATGTACTACCAGGTCGCCGAACTGAAATGATCTGTCCACCAACAGAAGCCTCCTTCACGTTCTCTTTAAATATGAGAGTCTGATCCACTACCTCGACAAACCTATTCAAACAAAAGATATTTACCTAGGACTTGATCCGACATCAAAGTCCATCATGAAAAAGTCTGGTTGCAACTACCTCATCTCCTGTCAGTGTCAGAGAAAAACACGACAAGTCTGTGAAGCGACCAACATAATCTATCATCGTCATACTTCCCTGGGTTAATCGGATAAACTCTTCAGCTTTCCTATGCCTCAGGGTCTCAGGGTAAAAGTGTTCAAGGAACTTCTCTTGGAAGTCCTTCCATGCCATGCTCTCCATCTGCTCATCCCAAGCCTGAATATCCCACCATCGTTTTGCTGGTCCTCATACCATATAAGTTTCTAAATTAAATCTTTTCTTGGGAGGGTCTCTAAGTGATCTAGAATCATCTGGATAGATTCAATCCAGAACTCGGCTGCCTCAGGTCCGCCCTCTCCGACAAACATTGAAGCGTGCTGTAGTTGAAACTCTCTAGTTAGGTCAAACATACTCAGTGCATCCCGCCTTGGGTCTCGCTCCATAAACTGCATAAAACAGGTGAAGTTCTCATGAAACTACTCTTTCCCCCTTTTATTTGGAACCAATGGGGGTTCTTGCCTCACTAATGGAGGAGTATTCTTGGTGATTTCCTCATGTTGCCCAAACGGTAGGCATCATCGTCGTGACACCTCTCTACAATGCCAAACACACATATCAAAACACATAACATAAGGTTCCCACAATTATTCAAAATAGGAATCACATCTAGTCATAACAAATCACCCCGCATACACTATCCCAATAGGTACAAACACCACACCATCACTACCCTCAACCATCCCTATCCTGGGCCATAGTCAACACAGGGTAAATAAAACTTACATAATCACAATCCTTTCATTCAAAACCATTTTAACCCTTTCAATTTATCACTTTTCAATTGATATAATTTTTAACTTCCTTATTAGGAACTATTTTCTTAAAGCTGCAAGTAAACTAGAAAAGTGTTTTCATTTCCCACAGCCCACCATAACCTATTTTTTTGTGAGTGGCTAATATGATGCATGTCACATAAATCATGAGTGCCTAAAATGATGCATGCACATACAAACCTAGTGTCATGTCGGGCCATGAATAAAACCTTATAAAATAATAACACCACCCAACAAGTGCATCACCCAAGGTGAAATAACATCTAATGGTAACAATAAACATCAAGAACAACAATCTCACCCTGGGTACTTGGGTTTCCCCCCGCACATGAGTTACCTACTCCCATGCACGAGCTCATTGCCAAGGTGCGACACATCCTAATCTCCCATCTCTCATTCTTAAATAGTAAAGCAACAGAAAAGAAAAGGATTCGATACCACTTTGTAACGTATCGGTTCGAGTAACACTTTAACCGGTTCCCTGAGCCGGATCACCACATGACCTCAAGCACGCCTCCCCGTACGCCAGAGGCTGCTGACTATTAGCGAGGATCTAATGGATCTTGTGAGGAGACTATACCCTCTTTACCAGAGTAAACCAACATTGTAAATCAAGATAAATATCGACATGCAATAATAATAAATACCAAAAATATCACATACCATATTCCCAAATTGAGGAAGTACCCACAAACCAATACAGTAAAATATGACATGTCATGATAATCTAAAGTTCTAGAATTAAATCAAAATGAGACACTAAAGGCAATCCCCAAATTGAGTCTTGACATCAAGTCTGGTCCCCTTATCATGCCCCATCCCATATCCCATATTAACCATCTAGCATAGGGCCTTTGCACTTATCCTGAACTATAACTATGAAGTCTGCTCAGGTACCTAGCGGCGACTCAAGCAGGGTGTGAGTACAACTCAGTAGGCCACTACCAACAATGTTTATAATAATATCCAATCTAATCACAATGTATGTAAAAGTAAAAATAAGCAAGGCAAGACAGTAATTAGAACCATTTTCATTATTTAATAGTATTTAAATTAACCAGTCTTGTTCTTAGTTCCCAATGTCACCCATACTCATCAAACCTGCTTCGGTCCAATGTTGGTCATCTGAACCATGTGTTAAAGGGGTCATAGGTTGGAAAACAAGGAGAATCATTCCAAGCATCCAATCGGGATTCAGAACGTCATGGCTGACCATCCCAATCACGATATGGAAGGCCATGTCCATACCCATGGAGTTAGGAGCATCAAGCCTTTCTCTGAAACTTACTATGCATAGGGACACATGGAGAATCGGTCTGATCCACCCAAGGGAGAGAAGCATCAGTCCATCATCCCAACCAACCATTTGTTCACATTTTCAAAGGCTCATCATCATTAACCTTTTTATCAAACGAAGACAACACAGATGCACCATTTCATTTGTTACAACTTCATGGTTCATTACATTCAACATAATATCAATTCCCATAGTTAGGCCATTTCACCCTTAAAGCACCATTACAACCATTTATCACCCCTTTCAAGTCAGTTAACCATATGGACAACCCCCTTTAATCATTTTTCACATTTACCCATTTACAAGACATAACTCATTTAACTTATTCAAGTCAAGCCAAACACCCCTTTATTCCATTCCAATATGCTTACCACAATTATAATTTGGTTTAATATCATAAACACTTTAATTCATCATTTAACAACTCAATTATCATGTTCATGGAGGTGGCACACCCCATGGGTGACCATAGGCCCAATCTAATCCACCCCTAATGAATCCAACGGGGATTGTGAGGGTTCAACACACCATTTACACACCCAAATACACCGCACACCGACACAAAGGCACAACCACATACACATAAATTAAACAAAAAGACTATGAGATATAACTTGTAGACCACCTAGCTCAAGTTCGTAGATGAATGCTCACTCAAAAATGATCCTTGATTCAATCCCAAACAACCCTCAACGCCCAACCTAATAAGCTTCTTGAAAATAAGGGGCTTGAAGCTTTGGAAGGAGAATAACAATTAGACAAGGCCTATTCCAAAAAATAGAAGAAAGAGGAGAGGAAGATTCACTCAGAGCTTTAATTATCAACTAACACCGCTTTAAATGAACCAAGATTGAGGGAGAATCACCCTTGAAGGAGGAGGGAGCCCTTGGTTCGTCACTATAGCCGCTGAAGGTGGAATGAGGAGAAAAATTGAGTAAGAACTCATAAATCCCGAGAGAAAAAAATGATAAATTCCCTCTTTTAATGGGATACACAGTTTGGTCATACGGTTGGCCAAACCGTGCGCCATCCTTTATCCAAGAGGGAGCCTGGGTCGCACGGCCTCTAGGGGAGCCTGCACGGTTTGCTAAACTATGCGAAGACCACATGTTTGGCCCTATCCAAATAAGCATGGTTTCCAGGCCCCCCTTGCATGATTTTTCAATCATGCACCCTCCACCTACAAGCTAAACAGTTAAGGCACACAGTTAGTACTAACTGTGCGCCCTTCACTGTATAAAATCTTTTCATTCTCTTTCATGTCCCAAACCCTTGGGACACCCCCAAGTTCCCTCATATTTTTAGAAAACATTTCATTAACCATTTTAAAGGGAGTTAACTCAAAATTTTAACAAGAAGACACGTCCTCAAAAGGTTGGAGTCTTACACACAAACCCTTTTGTGTGAATAAATAACATTTATTTCATTTTAATATGAATATTAAACAAATAAACTATATAATATATGATATTTTATGTGTTTGTAAATTTTTTATTTGAAAATAAGACTTTATTGAAATATTTATTTGGTATCACACACCTTTCAAAATTAATTTCTATAACATTCATACATGGATGGACATTCCATAGAGTTTCACAAACTCTTTCAGATATGTCTTGGATAATCCAATCATATTGAATTATTACTATTCCTTCTTGACAACCCTAGGTTTCATTGAACTTGATTGGCTTCTGGAAGAAACATTGTTAAACTTTTCAACCAACTTTTCATTATTCGGTTTGAACTTTTACCTACTTTTACTATCTATATAGTACATTAGAACCTAGACATCATATGTCTAGTTCATACATATTTTGAAAACTTTGAGAATATCAGGTAAATGTTCTTTGAATTTAGTCATATTGTTGGAACATTTCCATAGATGACAATAGGATAAATCCCCTAATCAGAACAAGTCATTTTTAGTCTCCCCTTAAAGTATGTTATATAATTGAACAAATCATAACTTTGTGTATCAAAAACACCTCATCTTATTTTATGAAACAAGAATTGTTTTCATGCTCTTCCCAAAAGAAAATTGAGATAATACACATCTTATGACAAGTTCATTTAAGCTTGAAACATCCAAGTTATCAATGTAGCAACTGCTTTACTCCGTTACTTGAAAGTAAACTCCATGTTTGATTTTTTTTATCTTCTGAACTTCTGTATATTTATAACACTTTATAAAACATACAATTGATATTATATATCTGTTAGAATAATAGAATTGATTTCTATAACCAATAAATCCTTAAGGAAACCTTTAGTCTCACCAAGTAATCAATATATTCAACCATATTGAATATCATTTGATATGTCCAATCATATTGAGTATATGAGACTAAAATTCCTTAAATCATTGATTTATCCAATCATATTGAGTATATGAGTGGAGACTAAGATTCCTTTGATCAATTTTGCATCTAATGCCTTTAAAACCTTAAATGAATCACCCTATGCTTCCATAAGCATCTAGATTCACTTATTGAATAATTTCAACACTTGGATACTGATGAAGGGATTGTTCTGAAACACAAAATAATTTTAATAACTTTTCATAAATTAACAATATTGCATAAGAATTTTTCTTAATTTTCCAGTTTTAGGGGTATCTTACATTAAGTTTATCCTTTCAAGGATCAATCACAAAGTTTAGTTTGATGATGATGATATTATCTACAACAAGAATTCTATCATATGAGTATCATGTTTTATAACTACTTAATAAGGATTTTTTTAAATGGGATCCCACTAAAATGATGACCCCCTTTTGAAATTTATCATACCCATTAGTGGGATAAGATCTATATTTCACAAAGAAAATGACCCCGCTTTGACACGAAACTAATCGCTTAGTTATTTAGGTTGGGAATCATCCCAATCACATCATATATGACTCTTGGATAATTGAGTAGACAACTCTTTGTCCAAACCATCATATGGATAATCTGAACTCTATTCCTCTGGTATCCCAGCCTTTGGGGTTTCCCTACTAGTGTAACCCAAAACAAACTAAAAAAAACAAGGTAATCACAAGAAAATCTATGGGCACCCCTCTTTGGTGCGAAACTACCCAATGATGATCCAATATCACTCATTATTTGCTTTCCTTACACATGATAATCTAGAGGCACCCCACTTTAGTGTGAAACTACCTGGTTGGATGGTCTTGAGAAGTTTCACTTTCAAAGGAATCTAACACTTAGTATTTGAAGGGGATTTTAATCTCACCATCTTATCTCATGTTATTCCCTTTTTATGTATGCATGCTTCAAGTAATTTAGTTTGGAATCCTATTCCCTCCACCAAATCAATATGTTCAAACCATATTTATGTGTTACCCTTTACACAACCCACAATTTTGCATACTCACCTAGAATTAGAAGTCAAGTATATTCATATACATCTGAATGCATCATATGCATAAGGTACATGAACACATCATGTAAAGGTTTAGAATTATATGATATTGAAAATTTCTACATGCGTAAAGATAGCCAGCCCTATTAAAAATTCTAGACAAGGCATATGATTCTAGGTAAGTAAGTAGTTCGACCCCAAGCCCCTTTACATGGAGACACTTTATATAGGTTCTAGGCGCAATAGAAGCATCCTTTGATGACACGAACAACTCGGTTTTTAGTCTTAATTTATGTGTAATCGTTGCTGCAAATGATTAAAATGTCTTGTCCAACAAAAATGTAGATTACTTGTCTAGATTGAAACATCGAAACCAGAATAGGATGATCTTCACATGTAATTTATAATTAATTTATGAGTAGATATAGAATCACCTCAATTGTAATTCAACTTTCTTTGATGAACCAGTTAATTAGATCTCATCGTATTGTTGTTCTATACGATCCAAGTGTATAATCCCTCCAGTGGTGACTCGTACATGCACTACAATATCTAAACATTACCGTGGAATCGCCAGGTGCTAGCATGACAAATTCTGATCGCTTGCGTTGTTTGTGGTTGATCGCAATAGTATTCATCTCAGAGGAAGAACTCTTGGTCCTCTCTCGAAGGTTTGAGAGGGGAGGAAGAGAGAGCTCGTTCTAGATCTCTAGATCTCCCTCTAGGTCTTGAGAGAGTATCTCTATCCATTGTGCAAACCAAAAGTGATTTAGAAAAAAGTTATAATTTGATATTTATTATGAAAGGTTTAGGGTTGACGAATCAAACACAAGCCCCTAACCATATTTAATATTCCTAGTTGACCTCATGTCTAATAATAATAATAATAATATTGTTAACCACTTACATGTGCAATGCCTTAAGAATATAAATAAATATCATTTTCACCATCTCTAATTGGACCATTAAGCTCAGTCCACTTTCCCCCATCGACATTTACCAATCCTTGAATAACTACTATGCAATAAATAAATGTCATTGCATTATTCTATGATAAATATAATAAATATCATATTTTGAAAACCTGTAAGTAAATATTTATTATTATTTAACTCAATTATTCTTTCAAATAACCTATCATTAAATTATGGCGATCAACCAAACCGAATAAATCTAATTTATTCTAAATTGTTAAATTCATTACATTAATTTAACTGTGATTGAAGATACACTAATTGTGTAACCCTTTAGGCCTCTTTCTCTCAGTGGAATTAGTCATAACTGTTCCAAAGTTACTGTTTAACAACACAATAAGACACCCATAGAAGAAGAAGATAATGCCGCAACGACATCCAACCTCTTATGAATGCTTACCGTGTAATGTAATTTCTTTATCACGATATCTCGAATCAAGTAGGTTTCATGTTGGTTCCATCAACCTATATGCTCGATGTCTTTTTCTTTGACTTTATGGAAATGGACTCTCCCACCGAACACCATGACCATGGATTTATGCAGGAATTTCCATTCCCATCAAAGGACCTGAGATACCAACTTCCATCAAAGGACAGAAGAGATAAATCCTTTCTTACATTATCCATTATTGTAATATCACTTGTGACACACCTAACACATCTTACCTCATCACGAACATATTCTAACATGGTTTTCATCAATACATTAAAGTGTGTGAGTCATGATATCCCTTAATGACAATCTTAAAGTATAAGGATCAATACACACATCTACATATAGGAACATCCAATGACACATGGAAATATGGATTTCCTATTAATGAGTCTGTTCTCATAACCTCCCCTCTTGGAGATTACTAATGATGAAGACCATGCGAAGGCCTCTTAATGCCTTATGAGCCTCCTACTCCTAATAACCTGTATTGTCTTTGTCCCATAAAAAATATCATCTGGCCACATAACATTATTCAAGAATACTGTCATGACACATCTAGGTTTTCATTGTAATGGGGAACTACTATAACCTTTTAGTGTGACATATATTCTTAGGATATTATCACATACAAATTTCATGAAGATGTATAATAATGATGTCCTAAGTAAACTTCATTAACAATGAAAACATGTAATTATATAACAAACAAGTTGGTTCTAGGGCACCAACTTCAACAGACTCCCACTTGCACTAGATCCAACTGAAAACTACTTTTAGTCCACAAGCTCTCACATTATACTCATGCCTCTATTATGATAAATATTTGGTCAAGAGGTTTTCCATGTTTTTCTCCATTGATACTCTGCTCACTTCAATTTCACCTTATTGAGAAAAATCTCTCAAGAGATGAAAATTAGGAAGTATGTGCTTTGTCCTTTGGTGCAACCTCAGCTCCTTGGAGAGAGCCACCACAATAGTGTTATCATAGTAAACTATGATATGTTCTTTACTGCTAGGCACCACATCAATCTCTTGGAAAAAGTTAAGAATCCAAAACTACTTCCTTGGCTGTATCAGAAGCCGCAATATACTCAGAATTAGCTATAGAATTGGTGAAAACTAGCTTCTTTGAACTCTTTCAGCTTACAACTCCTTTATTGAGATGAAAGATATATCTAGACTACAACTTCAGATTATTCTGATCTATCTGAAAGATGTCATATGTATAACCCTTGATGACTAGCTTTTCATTATATCCTTAGTTCACCTCATATACTTAAGGATATCCTTAATAGTAGTCCAATTGTAACGACCCAAAATTTTGAATAAATCTTATTTCCTAATTTTGTGTGTTATTTTATTTTTGATACTCAAAAAAACTGTTTCATTTGATAACATGAGTATAATTAAAATGAGACCGTTGGGTTTTGACTGTTATATAACCATTGGTCAATATGACCATTGGTCAATATGACCACTGGAAACTAAACGTTTTGATTATTGTCTCTAAACACAAGTAATCTTGGTTAATTAATATAGAAAGAAGATTCGATGACCTCACCCAGTAGTCTTGGACCGATCGAAGCCCATCTAACAGAACTTGGGAAGGAGGTAGCACCACTGGGCTTTGCTCTGGACCAAACCCAAGCCGAACTTCATCGTGTGAAGTTAGAACGGAATCGCCTTCGCGAGAAGTTCAAACTGATAGAAATTACTACTCGTGCGATGTTGGCCGAGCCTCCCTCAGATTCTTTCACCTTAGCACACCTTACACTTAGGTTCTATGCTGGTGTGATAAGGGGCTATGTAAGGAGACCGTAACTGCCTTGTGTAACCCTTTATTTTAAATAAAAATTTTGATTTCTTCTTATGATGAAATTTATGAATTTTCAAATGTCCGGATAAATATAGTATGCATATTTTTGATGAATTTTAGAAAAAGGATATTTTAAAAATGTTTATGTAAACCTTAAATAATTTAAAAAGTGTAATGATTTTCAAAAAATGGTCTTCTACAATTATGTTCAGTACGAAATTTAGAGTCTAATAAGATTAACTTAATTTTTGATGAATAGTAAATTATGAATAGTGATTTTATGCTTAGGATTAATAATGTGACCAAATGGATTAGTAATCTCACTTAAAGAAAATATTAATATAATCTAGGCACCTTGATTAAGTAATGTGATTCAATAAAATGGGTAAATAACAGTTTCATAAATTATTAGTCAAGTATTAGTTTTTTCAGGTGAATAGTGTTTTTTAATTAAAAATTAAATTAAAAATATTTAGAAAATTATTTTTATAAAATGGATTTCATTTTTGAACTCAGAGCATCGATATTATGTTAAGGTAATTTTTGGGGATTTTTATGAGAAAAATGAATTTTCAGTGAATAGTATATTTATTTAAAAATTTAAATTAAAAATATTTAGAAAATTATTTTTATAAAATAGAGTTCATTTTTGAAATCAGAGCATCAATATTTGGTTAAGGTGAAATATTGGGTTTTTTCTGAGAAAGTTGAATTTTCGATGAATAGTGAAAATACAGTTTTAGGGTTTTGGTATGTTTAATGACATCATAACTATGTCATGATGATTTCATGAGATATTTTAAGGGTTGGCCGACCAAAGGTGATGAATTATTGTATATGGGGACCCATGTGGCCAATACCATGGGCAAATACCATGGGCAAGCCCATGGTTTTGCCAAAACCACCAATGAGGTGTCCCTTGACCATTAATGCCTTGTCCCCTCACTTTTCCTATAAATACCAAGAAATCCTCTCATCCTTTTGACTCCCAACTCTCCCCCAACGAAGCTCTGATCTCATTACCTCTCAAGGAGTCCTTCCAAGGTTCCCCCAAGCCCTCAAGGTCCCAACCTTTGAGTTTTAAGAGTTACGTTTTAAGGTAAGGGATCTGACCCATCTCTTTCTTTTCAAGTGATCTCTTTTATGTCATTTCTTTTATGCTCCATGTTCTTATGTTGGAGGATGTTCTTTTATATTCATTATACTGTCCTTTTTATGTTCATATGATGAGAGACCCCCTCTTACTCTCATCATTTCGTTTTATGAAAGTTTAAGTGACATCGTTAGGCTGCTGAATTTTTAAGGGATTCTTTCACCCTTCTCGTTTTTCAAAGTTCCACTTTCATGTCAAGTCTTTCAAGTTCCTTTTTATTATGTTGGGGTATGATCTCTATATCTATCATGCTTAACTTTTATGTTCATATGACGAGAGACCCTATTTGATCTCATCAATTCATTTTTGTTGAAGTTTAAGTGACGCCGTTAGGCTGCCGAATTTTTAAGGGGTTCTTTCACCTTTCTCATTTTTCAAAGTTCTACTTTCATGTAAAGTCTTTCAAGTTCCTTTTTATTATTTTGTGGTATTATATCTATATCTATCATACTGATCTTTTATGTTCATATGATGAGAGACCCTATTTGATCTCGTTAATTCATTTTTGTTGAAGTTTAAGTGGCGCCGTTAGGCTGCCGAATTTTCATAAGAGAAATCTTATTTTTATCTTACTTCCATGTTTTTCATTTCAAATGGTATGTCCTTCAAATTTCATTACCATGATTCATATCCTTTATATTATGTCCCTATACCATTTTTATAGATCATTTATGAGTGGGTGACCCATGTCCCCTCTCTTTTCAACGTTTTCTAAAACCCTGTAACGTAGTCGTTATGCTGCAGAATTTTCGTCTCAAAATGCCTCTTTTTTCTCAAAATTATTTTATGTTATAAAGTGAATACTCAAAGCTCTTATTTCTACAGGGGTATTCACATATATATCAAAATGTTCTATTTTAAATTCTGGGATTTACATACATGAAACCCGCTTTCCCTTTCCGTGGGTATAAAGTGACATAAAGATAATGTCTTTAAAGCAGTTTTTAAAACGTTATGATTATGAAATGAAACCCATTTCTTTTATGCTATATGGGTCGTTTATGAAATGATTTATGATGATATATGTGGCTCATATGATACATGTCAAGGGTGCGCTCAGATAGCACTCCAATGCATTGGGTAAAGACTTAATCTCTAGAGATGACCTTTTAGACTGATACCTTGGTGAATAACCTTGGTAATTTTTAATGACACCTTGGGGATGGACCTTGGTGAAACGAAATGATTGTCAATATTAAATGTTGTAGCAACATCTTCAAGTTATGAAAAATGTTATTTTTATTATGATATATCTCATGATTTCTTTCTCATGTCTTAAAGTTCTTTTCATGACCTTATTGAAGTATCTCAAGTTCAGATGTAAAATGTTTCTCTTGTTTCCCTTACTGGGCCTTCTGCTCACCCTTTCTTTTGATGTATGTCCCCCAGGTTATGAGATGCAGTAATGAACCTAGGATGAACATGAGGAGAAGCCTTTCAAGTGTTTAAGAAGAATGTTTTATTTTTTCATGTTTTAAGTTCCTGGTTTCCAAGACACTAAACCTTAAAGATCCTCGGTTTTGTAAAATGTAATGAAAGTTTATGTGATAAAAAGGCGGGATGCTATACCAATGCTGTTCACCTGGATTTTCTTGATATCCACCTACCATGCTCAAAACATAGACTTCATCAAGCATCGTACATAACATGACAAACATGATAGATCCTATCACATAAGCATATGAGATCTTGCTTATTTTCTCTATTTCCTCTTGTGTTTGAGGACACATTTTCTTAAAAAGGTATATATCGTCTGACACCAGAACCAATCTCCTCTTGAATTGTTCCATACTTAACCTCTTCAGTATTTGTTCAATGTATGTACTTTGACTTAGCCCAAGTAGCCTCTTGGTTCTATCATGCATGATCATGATCCCTATAATGCAGACTACTTCACCTAAGTCCTTCATGGAGAAGCACTTGATCAACCATGCCTTAACCTCTTGTAAGGTCGGTATGTTGTTTCCAATTAGTAATATGTCATCAACCTATACTACCATGAAAACAAATGATCTCCTACCAAATCACTTGTAAACACATGGATCGTTTTCATTCTTAATGAAACCAAATTTATTTATGGATTTATTGAAATAAATATTCCATGACTTGGGGGTTTTTTGTAATCCATAAATAGATATATGAAACTTGTATACCTTTTTGAAATTTCCTAGTCACAAACCCTTTTGGTTGTTTGATATACACATCCTCTTGAAGGTTTTCGTTAAGGAATGCAGTTTTGACATCTATATTCCAAATCTCATAGTAATGGTAAGCTATTACGACTAACAAAATTTCAATGGATTTAAATATGATAGCTAGAAAAAGGTTTCATCATAGTCAATGCCTTAATGTTGTATAAAACCTTTAGCCAATAGCTGTGCTTTATAGGTATTTACTTTACCTTTCATGCACAACTTTCTCTTATCCATTTGCACTCAATAGACATATCAACTAACGAATCGATCAGAACCAAAACTTGGTTTTGATACATGGAGTCTATCTCAGAATTCATGGATTCTTGTTATCTTATATATTCTAAGATCTCTAGTGTCTCCTTGTAGGAGAGAAGATTATCATTTTCAACCAATAATGAGTCACCATCATTAGTGACTAGAAAACCACATATCTCTGGTTCTCTCACATCTCTGGTACTCCTACGCAACACTTGTGTTTCAGGAACAACTTCTTCCATGAGGACCTATGAAATCAGTTCATATACCAACTCTTGTGTATATTGAGCATCAACTTAATTGAACTCAATCTTTCTCCCACTATCCTCCTTGAGGATATGATCCCTCTCAAGAAAAATAGTCTATCTTGTGACAATTATTTCTTTGTCTGAAGAGTTGTATAGATAGTATCCCCTTGTTTCCTTGGGGTTCCCTATAAAGATACATTTCGTGCCTCAGGATGTTAATTTGTTGCTTGATCTTGTCTTAAAAAATTCCTTGCAACCCCATGAACAAACATGTCACAAAACAGGTTTCTTTCCACTCCATAACTTGAAGGGAATATCATTTTCCACTTTAGTTTTTACTCGATTTAATAAATATGATGATGTTTGTCATGCATATCCCCAAAAGGATAATGGAAGGCTTGTGTGACTCATCATCGACCTTACCATGTCCAACAAGATACAATTCCTCCTTTCACTAACACTATTCCACTATGGTGTATAAGGTGGAATGAGTTGAGATAAAATCCCACACTTCTGTAGAAAGTTGATAGTCTTAGTTAAAATATTCACCACCTTGATCCGATCAAAGTTTCTTTATCTTCTTGCTAGGTTGATTCTCAACTTCATTCTTGAACTCTTTGAATTTCTCAAAGGATTCAGCCTTATACCTCATTAAGTATCTATAACCATAAGTCGTCGATAAAAGTAATAAATTATAAGAATCCACCTCTAGACTCTACTTGAAAAGGTCCACACACATTAGTGTGTACCAAATATAGAAGCTCTATGACCCCTTCACCTTGACCACAGAATAGTGGTTTGGTCATCTTACCTTGTAAACAATCCTGATATCTTTCAAGTGACTTAAGCTCAAAAGAGTCTAAGTAACCATCTTGATATATATTTTTCAAATGCTTCTCATTTACGTGACCAAGATGGTGATGTCATAACTAGGTGTTATATGAGTCACGCGTGTTTGTTTCGTTATCAATTACCAATATTTGGTTTTCATAATTTAATACATAAAGAACGTTATTCAAATGTGCTATAACATAACATATGATATCTTTATAAAATTTTCAACCCTTATTTACAAAGCTTAAAATGAATCCATCCATATCTAAACATGAAACGGAAATAATGTTCTTGGTAACACTAGACACATAATAACAATTATTTAAAACCAAAATCAATCTTATCAGTAATGTGAGATGGTAGTCTCCAATGGATAGGGCAACCAACCTCACTCAATTGCACTCAATTGGCAGCTCGTAAATCCACTTCATCTCTGGGAATCTTCTAAAATTTACTTTTTTTTATATATTTGGATACAAATGTGAGCACCACAAACAATATCTAATACCCAACTTGTAGATATGGAAAGATTACACTCAACTTGTAGATATAGAATGAGTCTTTGACACCTTTGCATTGTTCTTACTCTTCTTATTCACCATAAGGACAACATGTTTTTCACTCCCCATCTCTTTATCAACTTAGAGAATAAGTGTAAGAATTTCTGAAAGCGTCTTCTCACTATTGCTCATATTATAATTCATAATAAAATTGAAGAAGTTTTTGGGTAGTGAGAACAGAATGAGATATGTGCACAACTCATTAGAGATCTTAAAACTCAAGATGTATAGACACTCAATGTAGCCAATCATCTTGACTACATGTTTCCCAGCTGACGCCAACTCTCTAAGCTTGCACGCAAATAATTAATTAGAGATCTCACATCTCTTTAAACTCGCTTTATCTTGACAGAGATCCTTAAGGTGAGAAACGATGCTATACTCATCCATGTCCTCATATTGCTTTAGAATCTCATTATACATGGAGGATAACATGAAACATTGGACATCCATTACATTGTCCACATTCCTAAAATAGAGATACACTTCTTCCCCACTGGCCTCTTTGGAAATGAACTTAGGAAGTGGAGTTTCTAGTAAGAAATTTTTTTGTTCATGGCATGGTATGATGCACAAGAATCTATAACATTCCTGAAAATTTGTGCCAGTGATAAGGTTATCCTTCTCAAGTATGAATCACAGTGATATTGTTGAATTCGTTTGATTTTTTCATTTCTACAAATTAAGAGCATCCAATTAGTACTAGTTTTGATTACAAAAGAAGATTAATAAATTTTAAATTTAATTAAATTCCATTAATCTCCCACTATTTTTCAAAATCTAATAGCCCTCACCATCACTTTTGGAATATCTTTTTTTTTCTTGGATATTCTAGTGATAATGATCTATATTCTCCTTCTCATAACCCAAAATTGGGTTTGAAAAGCTATTTGAAGAGTTTTAGGTAGTCATAACTTGCCAACTATATTAACTCGTAGTTCATTGATCCATTGATTAGACTCCACAATCATGAAATATCTTTTAAATATTTCCTTAAGCTTTTCCTCTTAGTTATGCCAACGCCTGCTTGAGTAGTCACCCCTTGATGCGAACTAAGTCAAGTCAACCCAAAGCACCAAGTTAAAAGTTCCATGATAATTGAAAGCACCTAACTTGGGTTGTTCAAACAATTTTATCTATGAAGTCATTTCTAAATTAAATAGTGGAAGACTATGCCAACTTAGTATTTTAGTTTGAGGTATTTTTTTCTTTATGCGTAAAATCCCATTCTATTGTTTCACATGACTTGTTAATATTAAGTAGATTTTACTTATGTGATCAACCATTTCCTATAAAACATTTACGCACAATTTAGTTATATTTCATTCCATCTTGCATGGTATTTAATTCATTTATTATATGATCACATAACATTCAAAAACATAAATAATTAACCATGAAACTGACAAAAATAAAATGTAAGTGACATGATCATTAGATTCTCTAATAGTTAGTTTATTTAGTGGATGATAAACTAACCCTCGACCTTAGGGGAAAACACCTTGAACCATAGCTTGGTTTATGTTGCAGCATTCCATCTTGGATCCTATGTATAACCTTGATTGGTTTCGCCTCAACTCCTGAACTTGGACCGCCTCCTCTTAATTGGGAGCTCCATCCTTACATTATCTTTTTACTCACACGCAGGTGAGGGGATCCAATGGATTTTATAAATAGTGTTTACATAAAAGAAACCATGGGCACATAGAACCTTATATAATAAGGGGGAGATGATGACTCACAATCCATCAATAATAATTTAATCAAAATAAATTAAAAGAAACTAATCACATACAAAAGGCTGGTTTAATCTCATGACCTTCCACACATCAAAAAATGAGTATACATTTTCAATATTGTTATCAACTACTTTGATTCATTCTTTAATTAAGATAATGTGCCACAAATTAATCCAATTAATTCAATCTATCTTAATTCCATCCAATCATCCTTAGCTAACCATTATCTATAATTTAAAACAAAATTAATTTCATTGAAAATTAATGAAGTACACAAGTTTACTTTTGAGGCAACACTGTGTGCTTATGAAAATCTTAACATGAAAATAGATTTAATATATATAATTATCAATCCTATGACATGGCGTGTACTTCATCGAATAAATGACACATGAAACACTTTTGAATATGTTTGATTATATATTTAATTTTTCTCTGTGAAAAACTAGACACACTGTATGTAGTAGACTACACGACATATACTATAATACACACCATGTATTATATTACACGACATGTACTATATCACACGGTGTGTACTATATTACATGGTGTTTACTATTTTTTTTCTCATGTTCGCAACACATGCCTTGGGTCTGGGCATGATTCCTACCACAGACAAGTTTGAGGTACACGACATGTAGTCCAAATTTCATGGTGTGTAACCTCAGAGTTGCATGCCATGTCAGTCTCCATGTTTTGTATCCGATACATGACATGCTGGGACACCTTGTGTTCTCAGCCGCAAGAAAATAGGGATTACACATCGTGTACAGTGGATGGACGATGTGTAGTTATTAAAGTCGTGTGCTAGTCTGTCCAGATCTACAGGCCGATCTACTTATAAAATCATATTACTATTTACAGGTATTTCTAAACCCCTATTTTTAATATTTATTTGGTTAGATTTCTTTTGGGATTGTTTCTGGAGAAATTTGATTTTTTTGTAATTTTTTGGGCTAGTGCATGGTTGTCGCATTGTTTTCCCAAACTGTGTTCCATCCCAATAGAAACTGTGGAAACTTGGACAATGGGGTTTTTCACGGTTAGTGTATGGTTTGACAAACCGTTCGCTACTTAGGAAAAATCATGCGCTATAGAAAATGGGGGTGCATGACTAGGGCACATGATTTTTCTAAACCGTACGGTTCTACCCATCAAATCGTGCTCGGTTTTTAATTAATCCAAAAATATTATTTTAAAATCCTAAAACCCCCCCATTTAGGTTCCCAATGTACCTAGCATGACCCCCCATGGTTTCTTCTTCCTCTGGAGCATACAAGAGGTGATTTTGACCCCTTTACACCCTCCTCGAAGCAGATCGAAGCTTGGACAACAATGTTCGATCTCCACTCGGTAGGTTTCCTCTTTCAATTCTCTATCTCCAATTCTCTCTTATTTTCTTCCTATGGTTTTATAGATCTTCGTGTGTTGTTGGAGGATCTTATACATGTTGTTTTGGATCTTAAACCTAGGTTTGTTTCTCGAATCCCATTGTTGATGTTCTTCGTTGGAAAATCCCATTTAGGGTGAAGGTATCGGGCACACAACAGAATCCCCAAAAGTGGGATTTTAATTTTTTTTCACCGAAGTGTGATATGAACTTGTCGATGTCGGTGAATTTCTACCTGATTTAATTTGAGGATCTTGCATGAATAGTTTTACACACAAAAATAAAACAGAAAAATACCTAGTTTAGATCCGAAGCTGCGCACGACGTCTGCTCTTCATTGGAGATCGCTGCTTGAAGAATCCAAAAATGAATTCCTCTATATCGTCCACACGTGCTTCAAAAATATATGGGAACACTGATCGTTGAAATATGGGTGCTAGTGTGAAGTTCCGACAACACCTTCGACGCTCCTATGATCACCACATCGCCTTGCTTGCGATGCCTGAGAGAGAGCTCGATTCGAGATCCTAGATCTAGAGCCTTTCTCTAGATTGTGGGAGAGAGAAGAAGAGTGAGAATGGATATGAATGGTCTCTAATGGATTCCTCTCTTCTTCTATTTATAGAGTGTTTATGAATTATCCGGAATTACCCCCCATCCCCTGAATAATTAACACGCTATAAAAGACATGTTATGACTATTGAACATAGTCATAAATATTATTATCACTTTCCTATAATATAATGAATATATTACGTGATAATAAATGAGTCATTAACTTGACTCATCATTCCCATAAAAATTAATTGAACCTCGAATATATTAATATTTGTTCAAATAATATTTTCCTTGTATTTACTTAAAACTTGTAAATACATTTAATAAATAAATTCAATGCCCACTATTCTTAACTTGGATAATATGAATTTATTTATTTCATTGGTGATGATTTATCCTTAGACAAATCCTGTACCCTAGTGGTGGGTCCCACCTTGTCCAAAATATCTATTCAACAGTGTCACGAACCAGCTCGGGTACCCTGGTAACTCGATAACCGAGTCTGCCCTAACATAGCCCGAAGGGCATTCCCGATCCCCACAGGTCGACGACTAGCACCTAGCATCACACAACATGCAAGTGGGAATGATTTTTCCACCAACAAAGCGGAAGAAAATAAACAAGACAGTATGCATAACAAAAGAAACTCCACTGGGAGTAATGTACCAGAATACAAAGAGGCATAAAATTGAAAGTATTAAAATGAGAAAACAGCCCCAAGGTGCCTAAGGACACAACTCACTAAGACCAAAGCTCAATAGCTGGATCCACCTCCAAGAGATCCCTTCCCTTTTCTCAAACTTGGAAGAAGAAAGTCTACAAACACCCGAAGACAAAAGTAGGGTGTGAACCTAATCCCAGTAGGATACCACCAAAGATTCCATAATAGATTCCAAATATAGATTATCCAAAGAAAAGCGTTCAATTTTCAAATAAACGGGTTTGACAATTCAAAGGTATAACACCCCAAACATTTTATGGTATGTTCCTCTTAAATACTTTATATTCATTAGATGACCTATATTTCATGAAGCACCGAGTCTTTTGGGAATAAAAAAATTATAGGAGAAAGTTATAAGCTATCCATTAAACATAAATTTTCCACTTCTATATTTTGAATTTTGAAAAATGGTCATATAGAGTTGTGACCAGAAAGTCATTTGAAGTCTCATAGTACCAACTTGATTTTTTGATGAATAGTAACATACCTTTATAAATAGTAATATGAATAGTAATATGACCATTATAAATAGTAAATAATGATAATATTTTATTTTCTTAAGGTAATAAAATAATGAGATCTTGATTAATTTTTCAATGAGATATAGAACTAATTATATCATTAAAATGATCATTTTTTTTTGAATTAACTAGATTTTATTTAAAAATTAAACTAAAAATTCTACGAAAATTATTTCCAAAAAATGGAGTCCATTTTTGAATTCTACACGTTGAAAAATGGTTAGGGTGAATTTTTGGGTTTTTTCTAAAATACTTGAATTTTTCATGAATAGTAAAAATACAGTTTTGAGTTTTCGGTAGTTTAATAACATCATAATGATGTAATAATTAAATATAAAAGGATGGTCAACTTGTGTACAGTAACTTAGGACAAGAGGTGTCCCAAGTGGCAAAAACCATGGGCAAGCCCATGGTTTTGCAAAAACCACTAATGAGGTGTCCCTTTTAATTAATAAAAAACTCCCTCTTAATTACTATAAATACCCACTCACCCCCTTCGTTTTCTTTCATTCCAAACTCATTATCCTCGATGATCTAGTGGTATTACCACCCTAAGAGTCATCCCAAGGTGCCCTCAAATCCCCAAGGTCCCAACCTTCAGGTTTTGAGAGTTACTCTACAAGGTAAGAGAATCAACCACCCTTCTCTTTTCTTAAAGATTTTATTTTATGTTTTCTCTTTTATTTTCAATTGGATTATGTGGGGATATTTCATTCCATATTCCCCTTACTATCCATATTATGTAATAGTTATGATATAACCCCCTTTCTCTCATCAAACTATTTTATTAAATTTTAAGTGACGTCGTTAGGCTGCCAAATTTTCGTAAGAGATTTCTCAATTTTTCTCTTGTTTTGCTTTCCTTTCTTTTATACTTATTTACCCACCTCACTTAATCCAAATGCTATGATAATTACAGTACCTTACACGAACTGGAATTATATTATGCTAATGGAATATTTAATCATCATCTCTCTTTCCCCCTCCTCTTATATAAAAAAATGAAAACACCGTCTAAGATGTCTTAATTTATCACAGTCAAGGATAACGAGTTCTTAATTTTCATTACCATCTTTAATTCTGGTCCTGAAACCATTTTTATGGTTGAACCAGATCAGAATATATGTATTTCATCTCATTAATGTTTTGGAATCTCTATACACTCATAATATGGAATAATAATACAAAACAAGTTCATTGTACACAAAACCGCCAAGCTAAATCCAAGCGTTTATCAATAACTTTTAGCTAATGATTTATCCTCAAATATATAACCTAGAATCATTATAAGATCATTTATATCTCTTTAATTTCACTAATAATATATATTAACGATTCTGGATGTTTAACCACATTTCAAACGAACTTCCATTCATGAATGCAAGTAAACGAATCATGAAAACCAAGGAAGAAAATGCTTCCAAAATAATAAAATCAAACCTTTTAAACCCATAAAAAGGGCCATGAATGAACCTAATAAGGTTGTACTAAACCAATTACATGTATTGGAGGTTTTGGAGTTATTAATTAATGAAGATAAATGATATTATTCAGGTCATTAAAACAAACGAAGAACACACTCGAGCATAAGGTAGGAGGTTTCTCATCTCACATTCATTTTCACGAGATTTCCATTGTTCGCCAATTATTTATTGTATTTAGTATATGTGTACTTCCATTTGATATATAATAACATGATTCTCTTTATATTCATGGTATTCAATGACTCATTTGAGGTTTATTAAGTTCTGGTCATATGATTCAACCGATTACATTGTGGTAAGAGACTTTGTCTCAACTACTATTTTGTTGTGACTAACTTTGTATTGTGTACCTAATAATCCTTATGTGCTGTACCTACTGCCCATTTTATATCACTTTTTATTTTAAATTATATTTATATTAAATATCCATAATCTCATATCATGAATATGTTTTTTGTCTAAACTGTATACCATTTTACATATGGTGTTTATTTGGAAAGTTATTTTAACTATGGAAATATTGATGAATCCGTATAATCTAATCTATACAGAAATTGAAAAGGCCTATTTCTCTTGTATTGAATCAATGTATAAAGAATTATTTGGACATGTAGTGGCGGGTGTGGCCCACTATAGCCCCTCGATGCATTAGTAGGTCTCATGAGACAAATTAGTTTGGCGATGAACCCTTCGAGTTTGTTTCCAAAAATTAGACGGGTTTCTACCCATAGAACTAAACCATTTTAAATGGTAATATGGTATCATGTGCCAGATACATGACGTCCAGTTGATAATCATTCTCTTTATTCATTATCAGTTATTACTATCCATAATAATTTCACTATGACAAAATCTATGGATGTAGTTTCATTCTCAGTTTATTAATGGCGTGAGTTTTTCATTTATTCACCATGCCATGTTGATTATGTCAAATTGTTTACAATTCAGTTATTATTGATTCATGCTTCCACCATTTGTAACCCTTACTATGCATTTGAGATCACCCCTTTCATTGTTTACCTTCAACAGGCGATGAAGAGGAGATCATTTATTGAGTTCCTATGGATGTAGTTTTTAGTTTTGTTATGTATTGTATTTTGTAAAATTTTGCAATGTAATTTGAGTTACATTTGTGTATCTAGTTTCTTCAAGACTACTAAACTGACCATTCCTTCTAGATTTTCATTCCTTCTAACCATGCCAATATAACAAGTAATGCACCGACTTTGGTCTAGAGGGGTTGAGGTGTTACAGTTGGTATCAGAGGAAGTTTAGTAGAAAACTTGGAAGCTAGAGTAGGAAATGTATAGTAGGAAAAAAATCCCTAAGCTAGTATTTGAGGTTAAACATACAAGAATATCCTGATATTTTGGCAAGGAATAGATTATGTGAATCCTTCTAGCAAATACATCTCTGTCTGGATACGAGCAAGTAGAGGTGGCTCTGACACAGATGTACCTATGAGTGAAAGCTCCGACAAGGAGTTTTGGGCTTAACCTGTGGTATTCTGGTATATGATAACGGGCCTTGCTGCACTCTTAGTTACGACACTCCCGGTGATATGCTTAGGATAATTCATATTTTCTTTACAATCCATTATGAAGGATTGAAATGTAAATTATTCCTCAAAGAAACCATTTTTATGGTTATGTGATTTTCCATGCGTAGGATCTCAACTTATGTTAAGTATTTTGTTAAGTTAAGATTATACATTATGATTCATACCCTAATCTAGTGTGTGCCATTCTTTAGAAATGGCGTCTAATGAAAGAAGTAGAAACAATACTCCTGGGCAACGTAGGGATCTCCCCACTGATCATGTCAACACAGTCAATGTTGGAGCAGATCAGATCATGACCATATTGGGACAACTTACTCAGGTTGTAACGAATAACCATTCTACACCAGTGTTGGATCGTTTCATGCAGTAGAATCCCCCAATCTTTCAGCGGGACTACTAATCCAGGGGTTGCTGAGCAATGGATCAATTCCCTTGAAAAGATATTCATGGCATTAAGATGCAATGAAAATGAAAAGGTAGTACTGGTAGTATATTGTCTCAAGGGAGAAGCTGATCAATGGTGGTCCTTGATTCAGAATACCATAGAGGAAGAAGAAATAGAAGATATGGAATGAAGGATTTTAAAGGAAATATTCTTTGAAAAATATTTCCCTCGTGAGCAACAAACTGAAATAAAGAGGAAATTCCTTGACTTAAAGCAAAGGGAAGAAGACAGTGTTGTGGAGTATGAGACTACCTTTACAAGGCTAGCCAGATATGCCGTAGATTACGTACGTGACTCGACAGACAAGATTGATCATTTCTTTGAAGGCATTAAGCCAAGTCTTAAAAGGGAACTGGCTTCTCAAACATTTTCATCATATGATGAAATTGTATCAAGTTCCATCAAAACAAAGAAGGAATTTTCTAGATCAAATTTGTTCAAGGGAAACCAAGACAAGAAGAGGTACTCTGATAATCAAGGGAAAGGTGAAGCACCAAAGAAGAACAAGGGAACGAAGAAATTCCCATTATACAAAAATTGTGGAAAGAATCATCTCGGGAAATGCTTAAAAGGCTTGGGAGTCTGCTATAAGAGTGGAGAAAAGGTCCATCTATCTCATGAATGAAAGGGGAAGAAACAATTTGATGATGTTCAATGCTATAATTGTAGAGAGATGAGACACTATGAAAATGAGTGTCCTAAGTGCCAAGGAAACATGCCTCAGAAAAAGCCAAGAGAGCAAGGGAGAGCTTATGCGATTACAACCGTAGAAGTTGAAGTTCCTAATGATGTGGTGGCAGGTACTTTAATTATTTTCTCAAACTTAGCCAACACTTTATTTGATTTTGGATCATCGCTTTCATTTATATCTTCCCAGTTTTCCAAGAAAATTAGACATGTCCAATTTGATTTAATAAAGGAGTTATCACTCAAAATTCCTAGGGGATGCATCATTGCAACAAAGACATGTCAACTAGTTCCCCTTGTGACACATAAACGTGCTTTAGTTTCTAACCTTATCATCATACCAATGACTGAATTTGATATAATTCTCAGTATGAATTGGCTGTCAAACTATGATGTGAAGATTTATTGCAAGAAAAAAGAAGTTATAGTTTTTGAAAATGGTGTAGAATCTCTTATCTTTAGAGTAGAGACCTCGCCATTTGATTCTTATCTAGACCCACCCCCAGTAGCTCTATTGAATGCAATTCTTGTAGAGGAAGAGAACCCAATATCTATGGGTGACGAAAGAAATATTTAAATTGAAGATGTACAAATAGTGCAAGAATACATTAATGTGTTTCCAAAGGATTTACCTGGACATCCTCCAGAGCAGGAAATTGAGTTTTCCATTCACTTAATTCTTGGTGCAAGACCTATATCAAAGACCCCCTATAGAATGACCACTATGGATTTAGTGGAGCTAAAGAAACAACTAGAGGAGTTGAGTGACAAAGGATTTATTCGACCTAGTGTTTCTCCATGGGGAGCCCCGGTCTTGTCTGTAAAAAAGAAATATGGATCCATGAGGCTATGCATTGATTACAGGGAAATCAATGCTATTACAATAAAAAATAAGTATCCTATGCCCCAGATTGATGATTTATTTGACCAGCTTCATGGATCTCGATACTTTTCAAATATTGAATTTCGATCAAGATATCATCAACTGCATGTGAGGAAGGAAGATATTCTGAGGACAACATTTTGAACCAGGTATGGACATTATGAGTTTACAGTGATGCCTTTTGGACTGACAAATGCACCATCTGTTTTCATGGATTTAATGAAAAGAGTTTTCAAGGAATATCTTGATAACTTTGTTGTGGTATTCATCGATGATATCCTAGTATACTCAAAAATCTATGAAAACCATGAGGATCACTTGTGGATTATTCTGAAAACTCTTAGAAGAAATGAATTATATGGGAAGTTTAGCAAGTGAAAATTCTGGCTTCAATCAGTTTCTTTTATAGTCTATATTGTCTCTAAGGATGGAATCCTAGTTGATCCTACTAAGATAAAGGAAATCCAAGATTGACCCATGCCAACAAACATAACCGAGATATGCAGTTTTATTGGCTTAGCAGGTTACTATTAACATTTCGTTTAGAATTTTTCCCGACTGGATAATCCGCTAACCAAGCTCACACATAAAGGAGTTAAGTTTGTGTGGACAAAAGAATGTTTAGAATGCTTCGAAGAATTGAAAAGAAGATTGATCAATGCCCCAATTTCGACTCTTCCATCTGGAAGTGATGGATTTGTAACATACAGTGATGCATCAAAGAATGGGTTGGGTTGCGTCCTTATGAAAAATAGTAAAGTTATTGCTTGTGCATCAAGGTAGTTGAAGACTCATGAGCAAAATTATCCAACACATGATCTTGAGTTAGTAGCCGTAATCTTTTCTCTAAAGATATGGAGACATTAGCTTTACGGTGAAAAATGTGAGATATACACAAATCAAAAGAGTTTAAAATACATTTTCACAAAAAATAACTCAACATGAGGCAAATAAGATGGCTCGAGTTACTCAAAGATTGCAATTTTTCAATACACTACCACCCAGGTAAGGCAAATAAGGTGGCAGATGCATTAAGCAGGAAAGATTATGGACTTATGACTCAAATGAGGATTGAGAGAGATCATATATTCATAGATCTACTAAATATGGATATGGGAATTTTTAAGGAAGGGGAAAAATCTTTCCTCTTTCAAATGATTGCTAAACCATATTTACTAGAGAAGATAAAAAGATCTCAATCTGATGAAGAAAACATACACAAGAAAATTATTATTGTTAAGGATGGTAGATTGGAAGATTTCGTGTATGAGGAAGGAGTTCAGAAGTTTGGAAAGAGGTTATGCGTTCCATCAGTACCTGAGCTAAAAAGGGAACTATTAGATGATGATCATAACTCAAATTTCTCTATACATCCGGGTAGCACAAAGATGTATAGATATCTGAAGGAATATTTTTGGTGGGATAATATGAAGTGAGAAATTGCTGACTACATGTTAAGGTGTCTAGTTTGTCAACAAGTGAAGGCAGAGAGACAACATCCTAGAGGAGTGATGCAACATCTACCTATTCCTATGTGGAAGTGGGATAACATTATGATGGATTTTGTCACCAGACTACTGAGGATACCTATAAGGAACGATTCAATATGGGTAATTGTTGATCATTTCACAAAATCAACACATTTCCTTCCTATAAGAGAGGATTTACCACTTGAGCGCCAGACAAGACTTTATATTAATGAATTTGTAAGACTTAATGGTTCACCTATATCGATTGTGTCCGATCGAGATCCCCGGTTTACATCAAAATTTTGAAAAAGTCTCCAGAAGGCTTTGAATACTGAGCTTCGTATGAGTACTTCTTATCACCCCCAAACTGAAAGATAGTCTGAAAGGACTATTCAAACTCTAGAAGACATGCTGAGAGCATGCTCTCTTGACTTCCAAGGTATGTGGGATCAATACTTGCCTTTGGTGGAATTTTCATACAACAATAGTTTCCATTCTAGTATTCAAATGGCTCCATATGAAGCATTATATGGAAAGAGATGTCGAACTCTAACTTGTTGGGATGAAGTTGGTGAGAGGAAGCTTATAGGCCCAGAACTTATTGAAGAGAGCACAGAAAATGTGAAGATAATCCAAGCCCATATTAAAGCAGCCCAAAGTAGGCAGAAGAGTTATGCTGAAAATCAGAGAAAGGATTTGGAATTCCAAGTGGGAGATCATGTCTTTCTGAAAGTATCTCCATGGAAGGGTGTCTTAAAGTTTGGTAAGAAAGGGAAACTGAGCCCCAGGTACATCAGACCATTTGAAATTCTGGAAAGAATCAGAGCTGTAGCTTACAGTTTAGCAATGCCTCCAAGTCTCTCCAAAGTTCATGATGTGTTCCATGTGTCATTGTTGAAGAAATACATGCCAGACCCAATGCATGTACTCACCTATGAAGAAATAGAACTGGAACCTGACTTATCATACTCTAAAGAGCCTATCGGGATTCTTGATACAAGGGAGAAGGTATTGAGAAACCGGACGACTCGTCTAGTAAAGGTTCTTTGGAAAAACCAGAATATGGAGGAAGCAACATGGGAACCTGAGGATGTTATGAAGAAGAACCACCCACATCTTTTTGGTGGCCTTTATACATAAAATTTCGAGGATGAAATTTCCGAAGGAGGGAATAATATAACACCCCAAACATTTTATGGTATGTTCCTCTTAAATAATTTCTATTCATTAGATGTACTAAATTGCATGAAGCGCTAAGTATTTTCTGAATAAAAACATTATAGGAGAAAGTTATAAGCTATCCATTAAACATAAATTTTCCACTTCTATGTTTTGAATTTTGAAAAACGGTCATCTAGAGTTGTGACCAGTAAGTCATTTGAAGTCTCATAGAACTAACTTGATTTTTTGATGAATAGTAACATATCCTTATGAATAGTAATGTGAATAATAATATGACACTTATAAATAGTAAATAATGATAATATTTTATTTTATTAAGGTAATAAAATAATGAGATCTTGATTAATTTTTCAATGAGATAGAGAATTAATTATATCTTTAAAATGGTTATTCTTTTGAATTAGCTTGATTTTATTTAAAAATTAAATTAAAAATCCTTTTAAAATTATTTTCAAAAAATGGAGTTTATTTTTTAATTCTACACGTCGAAAAATGGTTAGGGTGAATTTTTGGGTTTTTTCTAAAATACTTGAATTTTTCATGAATACTAAAAATACAGTTTTGAGTTTTCAGTAGTTTAATGAAATCATAATGATGTAATAATTAAATATAAAAGGCTGGTCGACTTGTGTACGATAACTTACGACAAGAGGTGTCCCAAGTGGAAAAAACCATGGGCAAATACCATGGACAAACCCATGGTTTTGCAAAAACCACTAATGAGGTGTCCCTTTTAATTAATAAAAAACTCTATCTTAATTACTATAAATACCCACTCACCCCCTTCGTTTTCTATCATTCCAAACTCATTATCCTCAAAGATCTGGTGGTATTACCTCCCTAGGAGTCATCCCAAGGTGTCCTCAAACCCCCCAAGGTTTCAACCTTCAAGTTTTGGGAGTTACTCTACAAGGTAAGAGAATCAACCACCCTTCTCTTTTCTTAAAGATTTAATTTTATGTTTTCTCTTTTATTTTCAATTGGATTATGTGGGGATATTTCATTCCATATTCCCCTTAATGTCCATATTATGTAAGAGTGATGATATACCCCCTTTCTCTCATCAAACTATTTTATTAAATTTTAAGTGACGCCGTTAGGTTGCCGAATTTTTATAAGAGATTTCTCAATTTTTCTCTTGTTTTGAGTTACTTTCTTTTATACTTCTTTCCTCATCTCACTTAATCCAAATGCTATGATAATTCCAATACCTTACATGAAATGGAATTATATTATGCTAATGTAATATTTCATCATCATCTCTCTTTCCCCCTCCTCTTATATAAAAAAAATGAAAACACCGTCTGAGATGTCTTAATTTATCACATTCAAAGACGACAGGTTCTTAATTTTCATTACCATCTTCAATTCTGGTTATGAAACCATTTTTATGGTTGAACCAGATCAGAATATATTTATTTCATCTCATTAATGTTCTAGAATCCCTACACACTCATAATATGGAATAATAATACAAAACAAATTCATTGTACACAAAACCGCCAAGCTAAATCCAAACGTTTATCAATAACCTTTAACTAACAATTCATCCTAAAATATATAACCCAAAATCATTATAAGATCATTTATATCTCTTTAATTTCACTAATAATATATATTAATAATTCTGGATGTTTAACCACATTTCAAATGAACTTCCATTCATGAATACAAGTAAACGAATCATGAAAACCAAAGAAGAAAATGCTTCCAAAACAATAAAATTGAACCTTTTAAACCCATAAAAAGGATCATGAATGAACCTAATAAGGTTATACTAAACCAATTACATGTATAGGAGTTTTTGGAGTTATTAATTAATGAAGCTAAATTTTATTATTCAGGTCATTAAAACAAATGAAGAACACACTCGAGCATAAGGTAAGGGGTTTCTCATCTCACATTCTTTTCTGTGAGATTTTCATTGTTCGCCAATTATTTCTTGTATATAGTATATGTGTACTTCCATTTGATATATAATAATATGATTCTATTTATATTCATGGTATTCATTGAATCATTTGAGGGTTATTAAGTTCTGGTCATATGATTCGACCGATTACATTGTGGTAAGAGACTTTGTATCAACTACTATTTTGTTGTGACTAACTTTGTATTGTGCACTTAATAATCCTTATGTGGTGTAACTACTTGTAAAGACCTGTAAAATTCAATAGAATTTTTTTCTAAATTTTCTTTGGGATTTTACAAGAACGCAGTTTTTGACGGCGCCTGATTCCGAGGCTCGGTGTACCCGAAATCAATTTTCGAAGTTTAGCTCGGGTACGTTCAGTGAACAAACGAGCGAGTTTTTCTAACTTTTGAACCGGTGCACAGAATCAAAATCCGAGGGCACCGATGGAACCGCACCGCTGGTAATTGCTTAAGAAGATCTTTTTCAGAGTTGCATTTTCATGGGAGGAGTTGTTAAAAATTTGTGGAAGGTAAAATAAAAATTGAGTTACAATTTTTATTTATTTTAAGTGGTTTATCCATTGAGTGGAAGTTGGGGTAACCACCCAACTTCCCATGAGAGGATTAAAGGTGAGGTGGGGCCCACATGAACCCCACCCCTTTCATCTTCCCTAAACTCCCTTAAACCTCTCCTATCATTAACTGGTAACTCTTCTTAACATGTTTAACCCCCCATTAATGTGAGACCACTCACCTCCCCCTCTCTCTTCTTTAATCATGCCAACTCACTTAATTAATTAAGTGAGTTAAGTGTTTGATTTTTAAAATTCAAAATGCTTGGCTTGATGTAATAAAATAAGATAAGTGTTATTTTATTTGAGAGAGTTGATTGTTGTGTGAGGATGATTTGAAGAGAAAGCTCTAAGCTTTGAAGAACTTCTTCCTTCTTGAAGAACGCAACACTCCGACGAAGAACGCCGACACCAAAGAGCGGTGACGCACCCCTTTCTTCCTTCTCTGCGACAAGAGGGGATACGTCACATCTTTGAGTACACTTGGGTGACGTCGGGTCTTCCAAGACCTTCGACGAAGAACGCTTTTCGGTCTCCATCAAAGGAGGAGACACCGCCGTGGGAAAATCGCAAACGACGACGTCACCTTCCGACGTCAACGAACGACGCTAACTCTCCGTAGATCCATCGAGGAATCACATTACGAGGTAGGAGTTTATTTTATTGTTGATCGTGATCTCATCTGTCGCCTTTCTTGGTTTCAATTGGGCCGCCTGTTATCGTAATAACGAGAGGAGGTCGGACCGCACAAACACGACCGACCCTCCTCACCCCTTGTTTGTTTGAATTTGTTGTGGCACGTGAAAGGCGGCGCGGTGCGGTTGCATCGCGCAGAAACTATGAGAAAGGGAGAAGAAGCGCTGCGCCGTCGCGCCGCGCTGTTGAAGTCGAACAAGCCGCGGCGCCGTGCCAGAAAACCACGAAGAGGCCGCGATTTGATTATTGAACATTGAGCGCGGATTGACGGGCGACGACAAACGGGGCCGCAAGGTAATTTTGAAGCTCCCGTAGTAAAGTTCGGGACCCTAGTTGAACACCGGCACATACGGTTTTGAAAACGGACCACCGGAGCAACTCCGGTGGCCTGCAGAAACCCTGGAGGCGCGGGTCGCCGGCGCGGCGCCGCCGGCGACCGGGGGCGGTGGCCGAAGCCATCCGGCCGTCGGAGGAAACAACCGCCGCGGCTTATCGCGGTGGTGCGGCACGGGGAATCCCACGGCCGCGCGGGATCCCGGAGGAACGGCGGCGGCACAAACCGCCACCGGCTTCAATCAGCGGCGAGGGGGCCACGCAACCCCCCCCCCCCCCCCGCTCCGCGGTTTCCGCTCGGCCACGCTGTCCGAGCGGCTGCTGGCCATGCGGCCGGGCCGGTCCCAGACCCCCCATTTCGGATTGTTTCCGTTCGAACGCCCATAACTTGGGACACGGACCTCCGATCGACGCACTGTCAGCTGCGATGGGATCCTTGGATCGAGATGGTCGTTTCGGTATATTACACTCAAGGTTTCAGAGAACTTTGGGTTCGGCCGGGTTGGTTCGGATACGAAACCAACCGGGCCTTCGGAGCAGAACCACTGATATCTTGAGCTCCGGATGTCCGATTGACGTGCCGTCGACTTTGTTGGATTCCTATTGAGGAGACGGAACTTTTGGCATACTTCGCTCGAGGTTTGGATGCAGTTGGAGTATTGCCGGGTTGGATTGTACCCGAAATCCAACCGGGCCCCTGGAACAGAAAAGCTGATATCTTTCAGACCGGACGTCCATTTGATGAACCGTCAGCGGCATTGGTGATCACGTTGAGAAACTGTCCCTATGAGTATACCCTAAGAGAGTTCGGGGTACAGTTGAGATACGTCCGGGGTGGTTCGCACACGAAACCAACCGGGCCCCTGGGACAAAAAGGCTAATAACTCACAGACCCGGTGTCCGATTGACGCGTCGTCTGTTGCGTTGAGACCCCTATGACGAGGCGGTCCTTTGAGATACTTCTTCGTGGGAATTGTGATACTTGGAGTATCGACCTGTAGCTCGTGGAGTGGACCCTTCCGGAGACTATCATACAGAGTACGGAGACCGTGTAGTTGGCTGTGACTGATGACTGCTTGTCCGATTCGATTCGGAGTGACTAGCATAGCCCAGTGTGGAGCACTACTTTGTGAGGTGGAAGACCCATGGCGGAGGAGCACTACTTTGTGAGGTGGCAAACCCGCGGTACTCGACAGGAGGAGTACCTCTGTAGGCTATGAGGGGGAGCACTACTGTGTGAGGTGGCAGACCCATGGCGGTGGAGCACTACTGTGTGAGGTGGCAGACCCACGGTACTCGACAGGAGGAGTACCTCAGCAGTCTTAGGTTAGTGAGCAGTACCTCGAAGTCGTGACAGGACCACTGTATACTCCAGAGACGGGGCTCTTCAGCAGTTAGAGTTTCGATAATGAAATCCTGGTTTGAGATGAGTCTATGATCTTTATGTTTACCTCATGTTTGAGATGAGTCACTTGATAACTTAGGTATATGTATGGGCATATACCTGGGTAGTGGTTATCCGTTAATTTCATAATCTTTGTGTTTCCTCATGATTGAGATGAGTTACTTGATAACTTAGGTATATGTATGGGCATATACCTAAGTAGAGGTTATCTGTTGAGATCTTCTTGTGATCATCCTTGTTGGTTTTAGTGAGACCTTGAGGGTCTCGGGGTCCCTACTGAGTATCGTTGTACTCACCCCTGCACGGGCTATGCCCGCACCTCGTTGTGTTGGTTGCAGACGACATGCAGTGCTGACGGAGGTCGAGTGTTCGTGGACTGGACGGTACCCGGAGGTGGACCACGCGACGAGTCAGTACCCGGAGGTGGAACACACGACGAGTCAGTTTCCGGAGGTGGACTTCACGACGAGACGACACACAGAGGAGGTTGACAGGCGAGAGCGTTGTGAAGACTATCTGTACCTACCCTTCAGGTAGGATCCGTGGTGGATGAACCTGGAGCCGCTTCCGTTCTTCCAACTGTTGTCTTTTTCTGTTGTACTTTTGTTCAGTTGTAGTTGTACTTTCAGTTGGGTTTGTATTCTAGCCCATTTACATTTCAGCACTTTCTTTTGTACTTAGTGTTTTACTTCCACTTGTACTCTGTGGTGTTTTGTTTACTTTTATAAAGGCAATGTCTTCCCAGTTATCGGGATTTATGCCTTTGGTGCTAGTCGCCTACCCCTGGCCTATGGAAGGCGGGCTTGGGGTAGTCACGGCACGGGCCCCGAGGACGAGTCGTGACACTACTGCCCATTTGAGATCACTTTCCATTTGAAATTATATTTTTATTAAATATCCATAATCTCATATCATTGATATATTTGTTGTCTAAATCGTATACCATTTTACATACGGTGTTTATTTGGAAAGTTATTTTAACTATGGAAATATTGATGAATCCATATACTCTAATCTATACGGAAATTGAAAAGGACTATTGCTCTTGTATTGAATCAATGTATAAAGAATGCTTTGGACATGCAGTGGCGGGTGGGTCCCGCTGTAGCCCTTCGATACATCGGTAGGTTTCATGAGACAAATCAGTTTGGCGAAAAACCCTTCGAGTTTGTTTCCAAAAATCAAACGGGTTTCTACCCACAGAACTAAACCGTTTTAAATGGTACTACGATATCATGTGCCATATAGATGACATCCATTTGATAAGAATTCTCTTTATTCATTATCAGTTATTACTATCCATGATAATTTCACTATGACAAAATCTATGGATGCAGTTTCATTATCAGATAATTAATGGCGTGAGTTTTTCATTTATTCACCATGCCATGTTGATTATGTCAAATTGTTTACAATTCAGTTATTATTGATTCATGCTTCTTCCATTTGTAACCCTTATTGAGAATTTGAGCTCACCCCTTTCATTGTTTACCTTCAACTGACGATGAAGAGGAGATCATTTATTGAGTTCCTGTGAATGCAGTTTTTAGTTTTGTTATGTATTGTATTTTGAAACCTTTTCCAATGTAATTTGAGTTACATTTATGTATCTAGTTTCTTCAAGACTACTAAACTGATCGTTCCTTTGGGAATTTCATTCCTTCTAACCATGCCAATATAACAAGTAATGCACTGAATCTGGTCTAGAGATGTCGGGGTGTTACAAAAGACATATTTAAACAAAACATGCTATACATGTTCAAATGATGGAAATAAATATTTTAAGAAATGATTTTACAAATGATGGAATATTTATAAAACAATGTCTTATGTAAAAAATTTATAAAAAATAGTTTATATAAATTCATCCGGCATGTAAAGCAGTTCAAAAGCATTAGTTTATATCTCAAATATAAATAAACAGGCGAGCAACATGGTCATCTTCCAAAATGTACGATAGTATTAACCTGCTATAGGATTCCACACTCTCTATGTGAACTTAAAAAAATGTTTATACACACGTCCCTATGACACTGGCCAAAGGAGACTCCTCACCAACCCATCGATGATGTGACTCACCGCAAGTATGTTTTAGAACGTTTTTTAAAAGGTTGAGGACAAAGCCTCATTTATTATTTAAAGAAAAGAAAAGACCTTTTTAACTGGGTAGAGGGATACCCATTACATAGCCCGATGACCCAGTGGGAAAATAACCCATTACACGGCTCGTATGCCCAAATTTTTGGCCCAAGACTCATTCTGGGAATAGTACTGCTATGTGATGGGTGAACTATTTTAAGAATGCTTAAAAATAAGATCAATCCCATCCTTCTAATTAAAAAGATCCAATTTCTTTCCATTTAAAATCAAAACAGGTTTTATTCAAAAACGTGCCTTTTTCACAAGATAAAATCAATGAGTTTCTATCAAATCATTTTAAGCCATTTTCACCAGTTTGAAATCCATTCAAAACCAATTCCACCATTACACAATTTATTTCCACAATTAAATTCAACAATTTAATTAAAATAATTTCTGTAACACCCCAAGATTTCATAGTAAGTTATTTTTTTAAAGTAATTCAATAGCTTGCGCTACACGCAACACCGAGTTTGAGCGCACCACGACTTACGAAACCAGCCGTTCAAAAAACTGTTATGAATAGTATTAACTTCATTTTGAATTTTCTATACTCTATATAATTTTTAACATGCATATTATATGTTTATTAGACATAATATAAGAACAAATTCAACCTTTTCAGATAAAAGAAGTATTTTTCAAAAAATGAAATCTTACCACCTTTTGATAGCGAACCTTTTTTAAATCTAATATTTGAAAATTTTATATATTCAATTTGACAAAATAAACTTCTTCTTTAGAAGCAGTACAGAAAAATTTAGTTTGGATAAAATTTTGGTGCTTTTCTAATAACTTTCATATTTTGATTAATAGTGAAAAATACTAAATTTTAATTAAAAACAAATTTTTTAATCAAAATAATTTATAGTGTTAAGTTATACATTTGAATGGTTTTGAAGTATAATTAGATTATATTTTTATTATTTAATTCAATGTTGGTCATTGGAAGTAATTTTACATTTAAATTAGACACAAAAACATATCAATCTTTTGATAGATTTTACTTCTTAAAAACTCATTTTCTGGTTTTGACAATGGGAATATTTTTTTTAAAATTGATTAATACAACTTCTATATTTTGAATTTGATAAAATAGACATCATTTTTTAATTTGGAATATCAAAATTATATTTGGGTGAATTTTTGGTATTTTTCTAAAAACTTTCAATTTTTGATGAATAGTGAAAACCACTGCGTTATTATTTAAAACTGATTTTTTATTTAAATAATAATTTTTAATTTAAATTTATTTTAAAGTAAAATTAGAAACATAATACTTATGTTAGTCTAATGTAATTCATTGAAGTCATTTTATAATAAAATTATATATATAAAATTTTATTGAACATTTTAAAGTCTTTTACCCACCTTCTAGGTACATTTGCAAATTTTCATAAAACATAATTTTAGCACTTCTGTGAATTGAATTTCAAAAATCTAATAGACACAGTTGATATCAATAAATAAAATGTGGTTTAATAGGATGAAAATATTTTTTGGTAAATAGTAACTTTTGAATTTTATTTACCACGATTAAAAGTAAATTATCCTAACACATGTTCTAATTCTATTGGATAAGTGTTTTTGACCAAAATAAACCTTAGGAATAAAATATGACACTCTTTGATCCACTTGTATTAGATTAGGACATTTATTATTATTTTATTTAAAGAAGAGTTAAAAGTGTTAAATTCAAATTTTCATAATTAAAACATTTTTAGTATAGGGTTATACATAAGATAAATTCGAATATAAATATTAATTAGAAAGCTAAAAAGATTTCCTACATAATGGTATTTTATTTATAATTTTTATACATTAAATAATTAAATTTATTTATGATACAATGATGATGCAATAATTATCTTATTAATAAAAGATTAAAATAATTGATATTATAAATATCCAAATAAATATAAATTTATAATTTGGATGCATTGCACTAATTTTCTAGGTTAATATGAATGTTAGGATTGATTTAATTTATTTTTTTCAAAGTAATCAAGTTTTTTTTTGACTTTCACAAAAACCAAATAGTATCAAAATTGACAAAAATGAGTTTTTAAAACAAATACTATATTATTAATTGATATAATATTCCTAAAAATATAAGATTTGGCCAAAGGACTTAGATAAGGTTAGATATGTCAATAATGAACCACTTGGTGTTCTCTTGATTTTTTATAGAAAGTTTATTAACCATTTATTATAATAATACAAGAATACATGGTAAAAGTTAAATTATTTAACTAAGAGTTAAATCTAAAAGATAAGATTAATATGGTGACTTAAACCTATCTAAAACCTATTGGTTGAGAGGTTTTCGACCCAAACCCACCTTAGCCTGGAAATAAATCCTTTTGGAGCCATTATAAACCGAATATGATTGTATAATAAATTAATATTTCAAGCTTTTCCCAAAGTGACCATCACCTCTCTTATAAAAAGGTAATTCCCCTTCTCTCAAAATCACACATTCAAATCCATTTTTCATGGCCAAATCCTACTAAAATATCTTCCCAACTACCCTCAATTAAACCTACAGGCCTTAATTTGATCAGAAATCTGACCTAAGGATCCCTTTTGATCAAATCAAAAGGAAGCACTCGAAGAAGAGGTAATAATTTCATCACGTTTTTCAAAGTTCTTTTATTCTCCCACTTCCTCTTTCATTGTTGTTTCCATACCAAAATAATAACTACAATACCTTCTACATACTGTGATGTTATTATAAATATGGTACAACCATATTCATTATTCTATCCATCATATGAATGAAAAATTCACCATACATGCATACGTACGGCTTACCGTCTCCATGTTGTGGTACAGTTTGTTATTCAACATTTCATTATTTGGATGGGTATAATAATGAGTATAACTGATTTAAATAATAAATACAAGATGTTAATGATTATTTATATATAATATACCATATAATTATATATGATTTCACCACTAATATAATGATATTATCGCTCGTGCGTACCTACGACTTACCATCTCCACGACACGATGAGATTTCATTCCCCATCCTAACCATTCAAGAATAGTTTTCATTTGATGATTAAAAATAATGTTTAAAAACTTAATATCATTCTAGATATGAATCAAATACATCCTATCGATAACAAACATGACTTACGTAACAAAACATATAAAGGAAAATGAATCAGTTAACACCCAAAACAATGATACTACAAAAATATCATTAACAAAGCAATATTAAAAGATCATATATGATATCATATTTATGTATGTGGTTCTTTTATAATTTAATAACAATGATTTCACCATTATATAAGAGGTTAACCTACCCTCTACTAAGGAAAAGTACAAGGTAAGGAGTTTTCATCTCACTTCTTATTCCTGTGAGATTCATGCTATATTGCCACTATTTCCTTCTGTGTGGTGTATGTACTGCCTATGATTGTATTATTTGTGTAATATACTTTAATTTATGGGTATTTAAATCTTCATTGTATGATCCTTCTTTTATGTGGTGTATGTTTCGTAAGTTACCAAATCAATAAGGGAATTTCTAATTTCAATTTTCACTCATTGTGTTTTACGCAAACTTCATTGATTATTTTACTCCAAGATTATGTGTGAAATCACTATTTATTTATTTATGTAGTAATTTCCACTCCCCTTTGTGTGTATATACTTTTGATACTCATAATCACTCTATTGATAAATTCTCAAGTCATCGATATGAACTTGATAAGAGTAATCTTAACTCAATTTCCATTAATTGAGTTAAACATCCAAGTCATTGGTGTTGTTTTTACAAGAATATGTGTGAATGTTCTCTGATTGATTTACACCGAATATCCAATCATATTGAGTGTATTTTTATTTTTCAAACATAATTATGTCATTGATTTATCCTTAACCTAAGTATACAGTCTTTATAAGAGATTTCATCTCAATTTACATTCCATTGAGACTTCTTTATTGTTATGCGCCAATTCATTTTTATATGGTGTACATACTATACTTTGACATAGAATACCATGAATCCATTTATTCTCATGATATTATAAAGTTTTTATTACCTCAATTATTTGTATTCAAGCGTCAATCATTTGGTTATGAACTCTAACTAAAATATCATTTTAAATGTTTTAAAGATTTATTCTTCTAAATCTTTCTCATTAATGTCTATGTTTTAAAAATGGTGTTAAAGATTTATTTATATAGACATGAATTTTTTAAAATTAAAATTACTTTTAAAAGTTTCAAAGTTGTATGAGACACTTTGATTCAAAAATCTATTTTTAATATCTTATTGATAAATAGTGATACTTTTAAATGTTTTCAAGAAAAAGGGGATATTTATCTCAAATAGTTTTACATATTATTTTCATCTATGTAAATATCCTTCATTATTCTTGATTGAGGTTGATTTATTATAATATAATCTTCCATATTGTATTTAATGTGTTATGTTTGACTGTGGATGTGCTATTTTTATACCATTCATGGTTTGTGGTTAAAATATTGACACATTGTATGCTAGTTTTAATACAAAAAATTTAGATTATGTTTCAAAATTTTCATATGAGGAATGAATTGGACTTAGTAAGTGAAAGGTGAAGTCCGATATATCTCCTCAATGCATCGGTAAGTCTCATGAGACAAACTAGTGTCTTGGCACAAGGTATTGACAAAATCTTCTTTGTAGTCTTGGCATAAGGCCTTGACTATGTGGTTATGATGTCCGACATTATGCATTCCATCATTATGAAATTAGCTATTGATATTACATGTGATTATTCAACTAGTAGAATATTCATGTGAATAAGTAAATAACATTAATTGATTTATCTTTTCCATATTATGCTGAAGTTTAAGTTTGAAAGGCTTGTGTTTTAGTCTTATACATTGCCTTAAATATTTATGCTTATTTATGATTGTTTTCCCTATATTGTTATCCCTACTGAGCATCTGAGCTCACCCCTTTCTTATGTTTTCTTTTTTACCAGGATGTGATGAAGTATATTATGATTAACCTGCAGGGACAGGCCAAAGGATATGAGTGTGTTCAAAGGGGACACAATTTTTTTTTTCTTTATTTCACGATGTAATGTAAAACTTATGTATGTATCTAGTACTTCCAAGGTTACTAAAATAATTGGTCTTTCGAGACTTGATCTCTTGTGATCATGCCAATGTTATGTAATAATGCACCGACTCTGGGTAACTAGGGTTGGGGTGTTACAATTTCCATCAAATTTATAATTTAAATTAAAAAATTTAAATCAGCCAATTTCCATAAACACACCCAATTCAATGGAATTGAGGGTTTTCCAAATTTCCATGCCAAAACCATTTCAAATATCTCGATTCATTGGAATTGGGTATTTTTCAATTTAATTGAAATAAAATTTGAGCAATTGAATTTAAATAAAAAATTGAAATAAATCAAGCAATACAAGGATAATCAATTTGGCTAATCGGAATGGAACCACTTACCTCAAGGTTGTTGATGTCAGCGATAATGATAAACCACCATGTGTGGTTTAATACCCCTCCTCGTGACTGTATTATCATAAGCATCAACTCACCAAAGTTCTCCATTCTTCTAGGGTTCCTAGAACTAATACCTGATATTTTATTTAAAAAAGAAATAAAATTTTACATGTGATAAAACATTCTCCCTCCTGGATAATCTCTGGATTATCGTTTTATGTTAACACATGAAATCGCAAGAAATATGCATAAGAAAATTTACAAACCTCATTCCATAATTATATCCCTCTATTTTATTTCAAAAGGAAATAAAATATTACACACTATTACATTTTCTCCCTCCTGGATAATCATTAGTTTATCGTTTTTTGCCAACACACGCAACTGGATGAGTTATCCCTATGAATAATTATAAACCCCATTTGATTATTTAGATCCCTAAATTAATTAGAGGTGGCATTCCGCATAATTATTTATTATATATATATACATGTATATATCCAAATTTCCTTTGACCATGCAATTGTTGTTTAATAAAACATTGTATTAACTAGTGATAAATTCTTTAACAACATCATTGTTGTAATTCTAACAAAATTATCTTTTGATAATACACGTAATTATCCTAATAAATTCCAACAAACCTTATCATGTGATAATTAAATTTTTTAACCATCCTTTAATAATTTCAATAAAATTATCTTTGAAATTTTCATTAAATTTATTATTTGATAATTTGTGGCAATTTTATTTTGATAATTCGATGAAATTATTGTTATATAAATCATCATTTTTTCATGAATTGATAATTTTATGTAATTATATTTTGATCATTTTAAAAATTAAGTATAGATAATTTATGTTTATTTATTTATAAACAAAAACAATTATTTTTTTTACTTTTCTTCTATGATTTTTAGAGGATAAGGAGAAACATAAATAAAATAAAATAAATATAAAACTCATGGTTTTTATCTTATGCGCAACTTGCATATGGGGGAAAAAGGTCGATCGAGGAACCAAAACAAATCCACCGGGTTCACCAATCAACCAACGACATCTAGGGATCATCCAGATTTAGAGAAATCAACCAAAAACAAAAGTGAATAGATTCAGTTATTTAATAATCCCTAAAATCGGATGAATTAGAACCACAATTTTAAACCCCCATTTTAATCTTCCATTTCACCTGAAATTGATGGCGGAGTCGATAGATTTGTGGTAGGGAGTTATTGCAATCAATTTTTGATCAAAACATGTGAAGATTGAAGGTTTATGAAACTCCTTGGTACGTTAATGGCATTTCTGTCAAGTTGGGAAGATGAAGAATCATAATTCATTTTATCAAATAATAAATTATTTAACCTAAAAATTAAATAATACCAAACGTCTATTGCATGGGAAAGTTATACCCCATATAGGGTAAACACCCCGTTCCAGACACAATTGCGGTCTCAAACTTCTCAAATGATGATTGTTTTGAGAGATAATAATGATTTATTAATGAAAAATTGGAATAATTAATTAAAATAAAAAGGTTATTTTTGCAAGCGTGACATCCAAACATCCGACGCAAATAAATTTTATACCCCGTATAGGGTAAACCCATCATTCTGGACCCATCAACGGTCTTATATTTCCCATACAACACACCATTTGGGAGATATTTAATTATTTTCAATATAATAATATATTAAATATTATTTAACAACTTTATCTCATGAGTGAGACATCCAAATATCTGGAATATTTGAATGTTATACCCCTCCTAGGGTAAACACCATATTTCAGACATAATAGTTCTCTCAGATTTCTCAAACGACACATCATTTTGGAGTTATCCAAATATTTTGATTAAAAAGTGTGCGCTTAATATATTCTATTGAATAATTTTATTCTGTCTTCCCCAAGGATTTGAAGACATCAAAAACTCATACTTACTCAGTGTTTAACTTAGAAAATATTTAATTGAATATTCCTGAGTATTAATTGGGTGTTTTACCGCGACATGTTTAACAAAAACACAACTTTTCACTGGTAAACCATTTTTTCTCATTTAACATAATAATAATTTAACACAATATGGTTTAGAAATACTAGAAACTATAAAGGGTTGTTACAACCTCCCCACCATGGAAACTTTCTATCCCCAGAAAGCCTACTAAGAAGCATCCATGTCAAAAAAGAAAGACCACTATTCTCTCATAAGTGCCTCCCTCTCTAATATCTCATGAGAATTAGAACCATGCCACCATATCACATGGATCAGAGGTATCATCCTCCCATGAAGTACCTTGGTCTCAGAATCAACAACCATGACTAGTTGTTTAGTCATAGATAAATCAGGTTCAATCTCAAGATCACTCCATCTCAAAACATGAGATGGATCCAAGAGATACTTTCACAGCTATGATACATGGAACACGTTATGTATTGACGTCAGCTGCGGTGGTAGTGGTAAACTGTAAGAAACTTTCCCCACCTGATCAACAACCTCGAAAGGTCCCAAAAAACAAGGAGCAACCTTCCCTTGCCTCTCAATCCATAGATGACCCAACCAGGGTGAAACATTCAAGAATACATGGTCACCAAAATAGCTACTTCAATTTATAGAACATATTAGTGCTTCTTGTGTGCACAACCCATTGGAAAATATGGAAATCCCCTATTATATCCTTCCTTGTTGCTAACGGTGAAACATAATAGTTTTGATAACACAGAACACCCTCTTTGGAGAATGACCATTGGGCATCAGTCTCCCCACCATAAAGAGAGTCTCTAATGCTTACAGAATTCATCAACAAGATTCTGTTCCTGAAGAATCATCTCAAGAAGAGAAGGTGTCAGAGAACCATTAAATTTCATGGTGAAGAGAACTAGAGCCACCCAAGGTGACGCACTTGGGTGAATAAAGGATTTCTCAAGAAGATCGTCCAACTGGGACATTAGTTCTATCTGTTCGATTGGAGACATTTTGTAAGAGGGAAAATAAACTAACTGAGTACCAGACATTAAGTCAATAGAAAACTAAACCTTCCTTACTGGTAGAAAACTAGAGAAGTTAGAAGTAAACACGTCGGGAAACTTAATGATGACTGGAGGGAGATCACCACTCATTGAATCTCGCTCTAGATCAAAAGTAAACACTGATATCACTTTTCCCAACTCCAAATAAGAAGGTCCGACTCTGCTCAACCTTGGGTCACTTTCTTCTTGAAGGAAAAGAGGCACACCAATGAGTGTAGTAATGTAGACCCGTCGAAGATAAAAATCAATCTGGGATTTATTATCAATGAGCCAATCCATCCCGAATATGATGTTAATAGATTTCATGTGGAGTACTAAAAAAAACTCCAAGAAAGTTTGACAATTGATAGAGAGAAGACACAAAAGGGATTACAGAGACCTTACTCTCTTTATACCAAGGGGTATAGTAATATACATTGCACAAGATAAAATCTCCATTAGAAGATTAAGTAGATTAATAGTACGATTTGAAATAAACAAGTGAGATGCACTTGTATCAAAAAGAGAAGTCACTAATGAAAAAGCTATAGTAATGGTACCACTCACAATCATTGGACCAATATCTGCTTCCTCTGGAGACTCTTCCACTGTATGAAGAAGCTTCATTCTGGATGCCTATGGATGGAACCCTTTTGTATGTGAAGTATTTGATTTGCTCGTAGTTTTTGAAGGTTTTAATGATCTCATGCTGCTGTGTGGAGTGGGAAAGTTGTGGTAGAACTTCTGCAAGTCCTCCAAACGTCTGTAGGAGCCACAGTTCTTTCATCCTGCTCAAGCTTGAAAAAACTTCCACAGATTTGGCTAACACCATTGACTCTGGATAGAACTATTTGGTGAAAAGAACCTTGAAGTCCTTCCAATCAAATCCCTCATGTTTCTTTTTTGTCACTATCATGTCCCACCATCTCCTTCTTGGTGTTCCTCCAACACAAAGGTGGCACAATTCACCTTGATCTTGTTTGGTTTCTACAAGTAATAAAACATAAGTTCTATCCTACCCAACCATTCCTCAGCACATTGAGGATCAATGGATCCTTTGAAAACTGGTGGTTTTAGGTGAAATAACTCTTGAGAAAAATTTCAAAGATCACCCCCTAAGTTCCATAGCTAGAGCCTGAATGGGGACTAGAGGTGGTGCCTATCCCAGAGCTTGGACAATGCACACAATCACCTCAAATAGGATCAGGTACATTGGAGGATTCACTCACTGATGTTCAACAGTATCACCTTCCCGGATCCCATTTGCACGTCTTCTTAGAGGCATGATGTTACAAAACATCACCAGACAATAAGGAATACATTAGATAATGCTCGTACATAGCAACGAGGGAAACATGATCCCAACTGGTAGAACATACATGATTTGGATTTCACTCTATCCAAATCAAAATAAGGAAAATACGAGAACTAATCCACACGATATCTTTCCCTAACTACCCCTAGTGACTTAAGGTTCATTGCGGTGAGAGTTGACCAGACACTCAATTGCAACTACCTCCTAAGTACTGACAAGAATACTCAAATGCATACTATCATCAAGGCAAGATGCTCAACCTCCCTTTGATAACATTTTGTCACAAACCAGCTTGGGTACCTTAATAACCCAATAACCGAGCCAACCCTGACATAGCCCGAAGGGCATTCCCGATCCCCATGGGTTGGCGACAAACACCTGACATCACAAAACATGCAAGTGGGAATGATTTTTCCACCAACAATGCGAAAGAAAAGAAACAAAACAATATGAATAACAAAAGAAACTCTATTGGGAGTAATGTACCAGAATAGAAAGAGGCATAAAATCCAAATTAATAAAATGAGAAAACATTCCCAAGGTCCCTAAGGAAACAACTCACCAAGACCAAAGCTCAACAGTTGGATCCGCCTCCAAGAGATCCCTTCCCTTTGCTCGAACATAGAAGAAGAAAGTCTACAAACACCCGAAGGAAAAAGTAGGGTGTGAACCTAAGCCCAGTAGGATACCACCAAAGATTACATAACAAATTCCAAATATAGATTATCCAAAGAAAAGCTTTCAATTTTTAAATAAACGGGTTTGGCAATTCAAAAGCATATTTAAACAAAACATGATAAACATTTTCAAATGATGGAAATAAATATTTTAAACAATGATTTTACAAATGATGAAATATTCATAAAACAATGGATTATGTAAAAAAGTTATATAAAAAAGTTTATATAAATTCAGCAGGCATGTAAAGAAGTTAAAAAGCATTGGCAAACATTTATATCTCAAGTATAAATAAACAAGCGAGCAACATAGTCATCTTCCAAAAGGAACGACAGTATTAACCAGCTATAGGATTCCACACTCTTTATGTGAACTCAGCAAAATTTGTATACACACATTTCTATGACAATGGCCAAAGGAGACTCTTCACCAACCCATCGGGGATGTGACCCACCACAAGTATGTTTTAGAATGTTGTCGTAGTGTATAGTGTATCCAAATAACTCACTAACTACCTAAGGCTTGCATGCGCTCTTACATGATGGGTGAACTATTTTAAGACTGCTTAAAAATAAGATCAATCTCATCCTTCCATTTCAAAAGTGCCAATTTTTTTCTATTTAAAACCAAAATATGTTTTATTCAAAAACATTCCTTTTTCACAAGATAAAACCAATGGGTTTCTATCAAATCATTTTAATCCATTTTAACCAGTTTGAAATCCATTCAAAACCAATTCCATCATTACACAATTTATTTCCACAATTAAATTCAAAAATTTAATTAAAATAATTTCCATCAAATTCATAATTCAAATTAAACAATTTAAATCTACCAATTTCCATAAACACACCCAATTTAATGGAATTAAGGATTCTCCAAATTTCCATGCCAAAACCATTTGAAATATCTAGATTCATTGAAATCAAGGTTTTTTTTTCAATTTAATTGAAAGAAAATTCAAGCAATTGAATTTAAATAAACAATTGAAATAAATCAAACAATACAAGGATAATCAATTTGGATAATTGGAACGGAACCACCTACCTCAAGTTCATCGATGTTAGCGACAATGACAAACCACTATGTGTGGTTCAATACCCCTCCTCGTGACCGTATTATCATAATCATCGACATACCAAAGTTCGTCATTCGTCAAGGGTTCCTAGAACCATTACCAATTATTTTATTTCAAAAAGAAATAAAATTTTACATGCGATAAAATATTCTCTCTCCTGGATAATCTCTATATTATCATTTTATGTTAACACATGAAATCGTAAGAAATATGCATAATAAAATTTATAAACCTCATTTAATAATTATATCCCTCTATTTTATTTCAAAAGGAAGTAAAATATTACACGCGATTACATTTTCTCTCTCCTAGATAATCTTTAGATTATCGTTTTTTGTCAAGACATGCAATTACATGATTTATCCCCATGAATAATTATAAACCCCATTCGATTATTTAGATCCCTAAATTACCTAGAGGCGGTATTCCGCATAATTATTTATTTTATATATATACATGTATATATTCAAATTTCCTTTGACCATGCAATTTTTGTTTAATAAAACATTGTATTAACTAGTGATAAATTCTTTAACAACCACACTGTTGTAATTCTAACAAAATTATCTTTTGATAATACACGTAATTATCCTGACAATTTCCAATAAACCTTGTCTTGTGATAATTAATTTATTTTAACCATACTTTAATAATTTATATAAAACTATCTTTAACATTTTCATTAAAATTATTATTTGATAATTTGTGGCAATTGTCTTTTGATAATTCGATGAAATTATGGTTAGATAAATCATCATTTTTCATGCATTGATAATTTTATGTAATTATATTTTGATCATTTTATAAATTATGTCTAGATAATTTATGTTTATCTCTTGATAAACAAAAACAATTATTATTTTTTTATTATTTTTCTTCAATGATTTTTAGAGGAGAAGGAGAAACATAAATAAAATGAAATAAATATAAAACTCACGGTTTTTATTTTATGTGTAGCTTGCATATGGAGGAAGAAGGTCGACCGAGGAACCAGAAAAATCCACTAGGTTCACCAACCAACCAACAGAGTCTCGGGATCATCCAAATTTAGAGAAATCAACCAACAACAAAAGTGAATAGGTTCGGTTATTTAATAATCCCTAAAACCGGATGAATTAAAACCACAATTTTAAACCCCCGTTATAATCTTCCGTTTCACCTGAAATTGATGGCAAAGCCGATAGATTTGTGGCAGGGAGTTATTTCAATCAATTTTTGGTTAAAATGTATGAAGATTGAAGGTTTATGAAACTCCCCGGTACGTTAATGGCTTTTCTACCAAGTGGGGAAGATGAAGAATCATAGTTCATTTTATTAAATAATTAATTATTTAACCTAAAAATTAAATAATTCCAAAAATCTGTTGTGTATGAAAGTTTTTCCCCATCTAGGGTAAACACCCCGTTCTGGACACAATAGTGGTATCATATTTCTCAAACGATGAACAGTTTGATAGATATTAATGATTTATTAATGAAAAATTGGAATAATTAATTAATTAAAATAAAAAGGGTTATTTTTTCGAGCGTGGTGTCCAAACGTCTGACGCAAACAAATGTTATACCCTGTAAAGGGTAAACTCATCATTCCAGACCCATCGGTGGTCTCAGATTTCTCATATGATGCACCGTTTGGGAGATATTTAATTATTTTTAATAAATAATAAATTAAATATTATTTAATAACTTTATCTGACTGAAAATTAACTTTTTTATTATAAAAAATTTTGAGGAAAAAGTGAGAAACCACTAAGTTCAAACATTAAAAGCACATAAAACCATAAAAGATGATAACCCAAGTCAAGACTACTCGATCTGCCCCTTCCCAGCTATTACATCGTGACGACAAGCATTCTCCATCACATGACCACTCAACAAGCTGTCCCGTGCAGGAGTGCACGAGCACGGTACCGATGGCAGAGCCATACCCTCTCGAACTTCCGAATCCGAATGACATGAAAAGGTGAAAGATTCCTTCTCTTGACCTCATATTTAACACCCCAATCTTCCACGGTACACTTATCTTTGAATAATACAGTAGCGTGTGTTGTATGCAACTTCGAGTTCTAACACACACCACAACCAATCAAAGTAGCTGTTATGAATAGTAATACCTACTTTTTGAAATTTTATAAATTTTATCTTTCAAAATGAACTTCGTTTTTGGATTCAGAATATCGAATTTATCCTAAGGTAAAATTTTGGAACTTTTCGGATAACTTTTATATTTTGATGAATAGTGAAAATTACTAAATTTTAATTAAAAACCACTTTTTTAATCAAAATAATTAATAGTGATAAATTATACTATTGAGTGGTTTTAAAGTATAATTAGAATATAATTTTACCATTTTATCCAATGGTGGTCATTAGAATTAATTTCACTTTGAAATTGGACATAAACAATTGTCAATCTTTTGATATATATTGTTTCTTAAAAACACGCTATTTGTTGTGACAACATGAATTAATTATTAAATTAAGTAATGAAACTTATATGTTTGGAATTTTTTAAAATAGACATCATTTTTGAATTCGGAATATCAATTATTTCTTAGGGTGAATTTTTGGTATTTTTCTGAAAAACTTCAATTTTTGATGAATAGTGAAACCACTAAGTGGTAGTTAAAAAACTATTTTTTCGTTTAAATGAAACTTTACCGCTTCTATGAATTGAATTTAAAAAATCCGACATAGATCATTGTAATTAGGAAGTAAAATGTTGTTCAATGGTATTAAAATAATTTTTGGTGAATAATATCTTTTAAGTTTTATTAATCACGATTAAAGGTAATTAGTGAAATTTAAGGTAAAAATGATATTATAAAAATATGAAATTAACTTTACACTTGTCCTACCCTTATTGGATGAGTCATGTCCGACCAAGAAAATCCATGGGTCAACTTGGGGACCCCATGAAGCCACTTGTGTAAGAAAATGACATTAATAACGTTTTATTTAAAGTAAAAATAAAATTGTCACAAACATGTGTTTTTTTACTAAAACAATTATTACATGGGGTTATATAAGTTAACTTTTAGACTATAAATATTTATTGGAAAGATAAAAATATTTCCTACATCATGATATTTTTTTTTATAATTTTTAGACATTAAATAAATTAAATTTCTAATGACACCATGATGATGCAGCGATTACCTCATTAATTAACGATTTAAATGAAATGAAAAGATAATGTAAAATCTAAGACTTACACTTGTCAAAAACCTATTGGATGAGTATATTTCGAACCCTTATCACCTTATCCTAGAAATATATCATTGTGGGACCTTTGAAATCCGAAAATCACTTCATAATAATGTAACATTTCATGACCTTCCAAGAGTGCCCCTCCTCTCCTCTTATAAACAGCCCCCACCACTACCACCTTATTCAAACCTTCCAAGCCATTTGACTCGGCCAACCTATGCCCAAATACTCTCTCCACTTCCCTCTATTACTCCTAGAAGCCTCACTTTGGGTAGAAATCTTTCCAAGGAAGCCTTTGGCTCAAATCAAAAAGAGTTACCCGATTTTAAGGTAATGTCTTCTCTTATGTTGTTTTGTTTTATTTTGCTTCTCCAACCCCCTAAACTATTTTTATTCTTTTTTTTGTAACAACAACAGTATCTTCAATATACTAGGATGTTGTTATGAGAAGGATTTTATTTACACTTACACACACCTTCGTCAAATGGTTAAAGAACATACTGTTTCTGTGGGTGGCGAATTACTGCCTCACGAAACGATGATTGTTCAATATTCTTTTAACACCTCTCATGGTGTCCATTATGATGACACTATTTTTTATATATGATATATATTATGTTTATGTTTTACTTATGCTTATGTATTTTTCATTTATGTCATACCTTTATGATTTCCATTATGGGTAAACACGATAATTTCATTTTAAGAAGTGTGGACTACCGCCCCCTCAAAGTGATTTGAATCGTTAATGCCATATGTGGGATGTATAAAGGATGAAGTAAATGATATTATATATGATATTATACTGGAATTATAATATACCTTTATATAATTATGATTTAATTCCATTAAATACGAAATAGAAATGAAAGTAGCATTCATGCATACGTACGGCTTACCGTCTCCATGAACGGTGCATTTCATTTCTTACCTCTAAATGTCATGTAATATTATAAAGTCAAGTATATACTGGATATATATGATATATATGATATCTAAATCATGAATATAATTCTGGATATAATGGATATTTTACCACATGAACAACTTGTAATTATAATAAGTTTATTTTTGACTCAAGTACCAAAGATCGACAAAACGACCGTTATTAACTTAAATAATTACATAATGTTAATAACAAGGTAATAAGTGATATAAAAGGAATAATGAACTTGAAAAAGGTTCTTAAGCAAGTAGAAATTAACTCTAGTTTATTATTCAGGAGGTTAAAGAACGATCGATTAAAGTCAGACACGAGGTAAAGGAACTTCTTAACCCAATTTCCGTTCTCTGGGTTAATCTCCTACTTTAAAATTATGTCATGATATTATTATGTCCTATATTGTATTTATACTTTATTTATGTCTAATTATTGCGAATACACATAATAGATCTATTTTATTTAAAAAATGATCTTTGTAAGGGACTTCGTCTCAATCTCCATTCATTGAGGCATTATTTGTTTTATACACAAATTTCTTTTATACGGTGTGTAAACCCCTTTGACTTTTATGTTTATTTAAAAGGAATCTTTTTATATGAAGCGTTTTACTAAATGATAAAAAGGAATGTTTTTCTTGTCGTACATATGCGGCAACAATGACTTCTCTTCCACCGTGACCATTATTTGAGTTTCGGCTTCCTCTACAAGCCATAACTTTTTTTAAATGAAAAATAAATACCAAGTTTTAATTTTATTTTATTTTGGTATTGAAAATGGTTTTGATAATGTTTTTATTATATCAATGTGTTGTATTGATATATTGTGATTGAAATATGGAAATGTTATGTTTTCTTTATGCATGTTTTATGTGATACGATTATGTTATGTTTTATGATATGTTTAAACCTGTTCATATGAGGAATGCATTGGACTTTATAAGTGACAGGTGGAGCCCGCCATAGCTCCTCGATGCATCGGCAGGTCTCATGAGACAAACTAGTGTCTTGGCACGAGGCCTTGACAAAATCTTATTTGTAGTCTTGGCACGAGGCCTTGGATATGTGGTTATGATAGTCTGGCATTATACATTCCATCATTATGAAAGTGGTTATTGATATTTCATGTGATTATTCGACCAGTAGAATATCCATGTAAATAAGTAAATGACATTATTTCATTCTAGTTTTTCCATATTATTCTAAAGTTCAAGTATAAAAGGCTTTTGTTTAGTTATACATTACCTTAAATGTTTATGTTTATTTATGAAAGATTCCGCTATATTGTTATCCTTACTGAGCATCTGAGCTCACCCCTTCCAATGTTTTAATTTTTCCAGGATGTGAAGAAGTATATTATGAATGACCTACTGAGATAGTATGAGGGGATATAAAGACAAGATGTTGTAGTTTTGTTTTCCTTTATGATGTAATGTAAGACTTATGAATGTATCTAGTGTTTCCAAGACTACTAAACTAATCGATCTTTCGAGACTTGATCTTTTGTGATCATGCCAATGTTACGTAATAATTCACCGACTCTGGGTAGCTGGGGTCGGGGAGTTACATCATCTGAAGTAGACCCATGTAGTGTGCTGGTTGAAACACATCCACAATCCAACATGTAATCCATATCCATATCCAACAAGTAATCTAGGACCTCCGTTGCCATTGAACTTATCAAAATGCAGATCCAAATTTTGTCCAGATATAAAAATGCAGAATCATCCAAACCAGCAAGACAGTCATCCAAACGAAATTCACAAGAAGAAAACATCCAAGGAGGACAAGGAACGCTGCCACTGGAACGAACCATTCCGAGGACCGACCTCATCACGAACAGAAAAATCCAAAGCAAAATCACTAAAATTGAAGGTTGCACATCCTCATTTGCAGATAATCCACAGATCAATGCCTCTTCCATCAAGAAACATAACCGTGACCACTCGATTCGTGGCACTCCAGACCTCGCCGCAATCCCGCACCCAAATCCCATCACCGCCCTCCAAAAAAGACTCAGCGACCGCAAGGAACAACTCAACGCTCTCACAGGACACGCGCCAGTATCCCTCAGACGCATAGACTGGTTCTCGGCCGCTGGACCATCACTACACCACCTTGAAGCCCTATCCGGAGTAGATAGAATGAGGCGAAAGCAAACCAACAACGGGGAAAAAGATAAGACCATTGTTCTCTCATAAGTGCCTCCCTCTCTCATGTTTCATGAGAATTAGAACCATGCTGTCATAGCACATAGATCAGAGGTATCATCCTCCCACAAAGTACCTTGGTCTCAGAATAAACAACCATGACTAGTCGTTTAGTCATAGATAAATCAGGTTCAATCTCAAGATCACTCTAGCTCAAAACGTGAGATAGATCACAAAGATACTTTCACAACTGTGATACATGGAACACATTGTGTATTGACGTTAGCTGTGGTGGTAGTGCTAAATTGTAAGAAACTTTCCCAACATGATCAACAACCTCGAAAGGTCCCACAAAACAAGGAGAAATCTTCCCTTACCTCTCAATCCATCGATGACCCAACCGGTGTGAAACCTTCAAGAATATATGGTCACCAAAATAGATACTTCACGTTGTAGAACATCTTAATTCTTTCTGGGTGCACAACCCATTGTAAAATATATTAATCTTCTATTATAGCCTTCTATGTCGCTAATGGTTCAACATAATAGTTTTGATAACACATAACTCCCTCTTTGGAGAATGACCATTGGTAATGAGTTTCCCCACCACAAAGAGAGTCTCTAATGCTTACGAAATTCATCAACTATATTCTGTTCCTGAATAATAATCTCGAGAAGAGAAGATGTCAGAGAACCATTAGATTTCATGGTAGAGAGAACCGGCGCCACCCAATGTGTCACACTTGGGTGAATAAAGGATTTCTCAAGAAGATCGTCCAACTGGGACATTAGTTCTTTCAATTCAATTAGATCCATTGGGTAAGAGGGAAAAGAAACTGGTTGAGTACCATACATTAATTCAATATAAAACTCAACCTCTATTACCGGTAGAATACCATATAATTCAAAAGTAAACACATCGGGAAACTCAACGATGACTAGAGGGATATCAACACTCATTGAATCTCACTCCAGATCAAAAGTAAACACTGATATGACTTTCCCCAACTTCAGATAAGAAGGTCTAACTCTGCTCGACCTTGGGTCACATTCTTCTTGAAGGAAAAGAGACACACCATTGGGTGTAGTAATGTAGACCTGTCAAAGATAACAATAAATCCGGGATTTATTGGTAACAAGTCAATCCATCCTGAATATGACGTTAAGAGATTTCATGTTGAGTACTAAAAAAAACTCCAAGAAAGTTTGAAAATTGATAGAGAGAATACACAAGAGGGATTATGGAAACCTTGATCTCTTTACACCAATGGGTATAGTAATATCCATTGCACAAGATAAAATCTCCATAAGAAGATTAAGCAGATTAATAATACGGGTTGAAATAAACCAGTGAGATGAACTCGTATCAAAAAGAGTAGTCACTAATGACAAAGCTATAGTAATGGTACCACTCACGATTGTTGGACCAGTATCTACTTCCTCTGGAGATTCTTACACTATGTGAAGAAGCTTCGTTTCGGATGCCTATTATAAGGACCCGAACTTATTTCATACATAATCTTGAATTTAATCAAGAAAACACTTCATTTTACATTGAGGATCTTTTCAAGTTTAGAGCTTTAGAGAATTAAGACAAAACATTCATAACATTACACATTGTTACATAGTGGATACCATAAAATCAGTTTCCATTTTCCTCAGAATATAAAACATTAAAACATAAAACAAGACTCCTTGACAATTATTCAACATTTAACATGTCTTCCTTCCTTGTATTAATCATCATTAACCTGTGAAAAATCATTTAAAAACTTGGGATGAGCACAAAAGCTCAGTAAGGTATGAAAAAGAAGGAAAAATCACATTAGTCCATGAATACGCATGACGTATGAAAACATTTTCAAAAGACATGATTTCCACCCATAAAATCTTACTTAGCGTAACATGAGATTTACACAAGATCCACACAAACATAATTATAATCATAGAGGTATATTGGGGAATTACTTACATAATCTTGTAACCATCTTGGCTACCTTAAAATTTGTAACCCTCACGGCTACCTTACTTTGTGTAACCATCACAGTTACACTTGGAGTAACCATACGACCGAACTCCAACTTACTCATACCCAATGAATTGGAGGGAAATATAGGTCCCACCCTTCATCATAAACAATGCCCAATAACCAAAACATAATCATACAACATAAACAATAGCATAAAAACATTGCCTTTGAATCTTATAAAACAGAATTTTAAAAGAGGATTTTAGAAGAAAAGTCCCTTATAAACATCATATACTTGAAATGAGGCTTAATAGAGTGGATGTAATATGTATATACTCTGTAAATACACATAATGAAATATAATATAAACAAAACCCATCACACAAACAATTTAAATAACACATAAATTATAAAGTAGAATGTTAACCCAAAGAATGGAAATCGGGTTAAGAATTCCCTTACCTTGGGCTTGTCTTACTTCAAAATTGTTTAAACCTCCTGTATAATGGTTAAAAGAGTGTTATTAGTATTTTAAAGAAACATGTTTATGTTTATAACATCTTATATGGTCATTTCATAACCTCATTTCACCCCTTAATTGTTAGTATTTTGTTCCTTGCATTATTTTGGGTGAGTTCTTTTGTGATTTTCACGATCGGTTCATGATGAATCGTTCTTTTTGATTGGAAGTGAAACTCTAGAATTGGAATGGAGTAGTATATACATATTTCCAGTACCATAATTTATACCATTTATCACTTTGATTCTTTATATGATGATGATTAATAAGTTAAAACATTAATTATGTTTGTTTAGATCATTTGAGTGGTTCTTTGAAAATTACAACTTCATTTAGTATTATAAATTTGAATCATGAGTACAAAAGAATTCCAGAACCTTATATGAGTCATAAAACATATCTTATAACCTGGTTCAACCATATAAATGGTTTCACAACCATACTTGAAAGAATTAATTGAAATTGAAAATACATCGTCCACGATATCGGTAATTCGACACAAATGGACAATGTTTTTTTTGATTCTTTAAATAAGTGAGAGAGGAGAGGAATAATGATTTGTAATTTTCCATAAACATGAAAACATCCAGAATATACATGATTCTGGAGATTTCATTCCTCTTGGATAATAGGGGGTGAAGAAAGAAGATAAAGGAATCATGAAATGAAGAAAACATGAGAAATTTCTTACAAAAATTCGGCAGCCTAACGGCGTCTCTTAAAATTTCATAAAAACAAGATTGATGAGAGGAATGGAATATCTCATCATCATACAAACTTTTTACAGTAAGGGGAAATATTTAATGAAATATCCCAACAAAATACAAAGGGAAAGGAAGAGAATAACATAAAATGGAAGAAAAGAAAGAAAATAAAAGAGGTTGTTTACCTCTCGATCTCTTCTCCTTGAGATCCTTCTTAAGGGCTTTGATTTTGGTCTTTTGGTGAGACCAGAAGCTCTAGGAAGTGGGGAAGAAGACTGGGGAGGGAATTTGGCAGAATTTAGACAATTCTCAAGGCTTGAGAGGTGTGGGAGGAAGAGGGGGGTGAGGGTGATATTTATAGTGGAGGAGGGGAGGTATTTTAGATTATTTTAATTATTATTATAATATTTTTATCAAGACTATGAATAATCTCAAATCAAGTGGACCTAAATAGTGATAATATCATGTGATTTCGAAGCAAGTGGCCTTGCATCACTTATGATGTCATAAATAGTGCATTTTTACTGATAAATTGATTATACGGTATTTTACCGTATTTCACTATTCACCGAAAATTCAAGAGTTTCAGAAAAATACCAAAAATTTACCCCAACTATTTTTCGATGTGTAGAATTCAAAAATGAACTCCATTTTTCAAAAATAATTTTCTAAATATTATTAATTTAATTTTTAAATAAGGTCATAGTTAATTCGAAAAATAACAATATTGAAGTGCAATTAGTTTTATTTGACATTGGAAAATTAATTAAGATCCCATTATCCTATTTCCATGGGAAATAAAATAATATTATTATTTACTATTCATGAGGTCATATTACTATTCATATTACTATTCATAAGGGCATGTTACTATTCACCAAAAAAACAAGTTTGTTCCATCAGACTCTAAATAACACACTGAACACAATTATAGATGACAGTTTCTTGAAATTCAAAACATAGAAGAAATAAAATTATGTTTAAAGGATACTTATAAATATATACCTTAAACAAAATTTCAAGCATTTTCAATTTATTTTTAGAAAACCTTGGGATGTTACACCTATGGCTGAAACCCTTTTTTACGTGAACCATTTGATTGCACCATATTTTTTGAAGGTGTTGATGATCTTGTGCCACTGCGTGGAGTGGGAAAGTTGTGGGAGAACTTCTTCAAGTCCCCAAAATGTCTATAGGATCCACATTTCTTTCATCCTTCTCAGTCTTGAAAAAAAATCCACAACTTTGGATAACACCATTGAATCAGGATAAAACTATTCAGTGAAAAGAACCTTGGAGTCCTTACAATTTAAGCCCTCATGTTTCTTTGTCGTCACTATCATGTCCCACCATATCCTTCTTGGTCCCTCCAACAGAAAGGTGGCACACTTCACCTTGATCTTGTTAGATGTCTATAAGAACTCAAACAGAAGTTCTATCCTATGCAACAATTCCTTAGCACATTTAGGATCAGTGGAGCCTTTGAAAACTAGTGGTTTCTGGTGAAATAACTCTTGAGAAAAATTTCAAAGAGCACCCCCTAGGTTCCATAGCTAGAGCCTGAATGGGGACTAGAGATGATGCTTATCCCAGAGCTTGGACAGTGCACACAATCACCTCAACTAGGCTCAGTTCCACTGGAGGATTTTCTCACTGATGTTCAGTAGTAGCCCCTTCTTGGATCCCATTTTCATGTCTTCTTAGAGGCATGATGTTACACAACATCAGCAGACAATAAGGAAGACATTAGATAATGATTGTACATAGCAATGAGGGAAACATTATCTCGACTGGTAGAACATACAGGATTTGGATTTCAATCTATCCAAATAAAAATAGGAAAAATACTAGAACTAATCCACAAGACGTCTTTCCCTAACCACCCCTAGTGACTTAAGGTTCATTGATGTGAGATCTATCCAGACACTCAATCACAACTACCTCCTAAGTCCTGACAAGAATACTCAAATGCATACTATCATTAAGGCAAGATGATCAACCTCTCATTGATACCATTTTATCATGAACCATCTCGGGTACCCTGGTAACCCGATAAACGAGCCAACCCTAACATAGCCCAAAGGGCGTTCCCGATCCCCACGGGTCGATGACTAGCACCCAACATCACACATCATGCAAGTGGGAATGATTTTTCCACCAACAATATGGAAGAAAAAAAACAAGACAGTATGCATAACAAAAGAAACTCCACTAGGAGTAATGTACCAGAATACAAAGAGGCATAAAATCCAAAGTAATAAAATTGAAAAACATCCCCAAGGTCCCTAAGGACACAACTCACCAAGACCAAAGCTCAACAGCTGGATCCACCTCCAATAAATCCCTTCCCTTTGCTCGAACATAGAATAATAAAGTCTACAAACACCTGAAGGAAAAAGTAGGGTGTGAGCCTATGCCCAGTAGGATACCACCAAATATTCCATATCAGATGCCAAATATAGATTAACCAAAGAAAAGATTTAAATTTTCAAATAAATGGGTTTGGCAATTTAAAAGCATATTTAAACAAAACATGCTATACATTTTCAAATGATGGAAATAAATATTTTAAACAATGATTTTACAAATTATGGAATATTTATAAGAAAATGGATTGTGTAATACATTTATATAAAATAGTTTATAAAAATTCCACAGGCCTGTAAAGCAGTTAAAAAATACATTTATATCTCAAATATAAATAAACAAATGAGCAACATGGTCATTTTCCCAAAGGTACGATGGTATTAACTAGCTATAGGATTTTACACATTCTATGTGAACTCAACACAACATGTATACACATATCCCTATGACACTAGACAATGGAGACTCGCCACCAACCCATCGGGGATGTGACCCGCCGCATGTATGTTTTAGAACGTTGTCGTAGCATAGAGTGTATCCAAATAACTCACTAATGACCTAAGGGTTGAATGCACTCTTACATGATGGGTGAACAATTTTAAGACTGCTTAAAAATAGGATCAATCCCATCCTTCCATCTCAAAAGTTCCAATTTATTTCTATTTAAAACCAAAATAGGATTTATTCAGAAACATGCTTTTTTCATAAGATAAAACCAATGAGTTTCTATCAAATCATTTTAAGCCATTTTCACCAGTTTGAAATCCATTCAAAACCAATTCCATCACTACACAACTTATTTCCACAATAAAATTCAGCAATTTAATTAAATTCATTTTTATCAAATTCATAATTTAAATTAAAAAATTTAAATCAGCCAATTTCCATAAACACACCCAATTCAATGGAATTGAGGGTTTTTTAAAATTTCCATGCAAAACCATTTCAAATATCTTGATTCATTGGAATTGGGTTTTTTTCAATTTAATCGAAAGAAAATTTTAGCAATTGAATTTAAATTAACAATTGAAATAAATCAAGCAATACAAGGATAAACAATTTGGCTAATTAAAATGGAAGCATGTACCTCAAGGACGTTGATGTCAGTGATAATGATACACCACAATGTGTGGTTCAATACCCCTCCTTGTGACCGTATTATCATAAGTGTTGACACACCAAAGTTCGTCGTCCGTCAAGGGTTCCTAGGACCAATACTAGTTATTTTATTTCAAAAAGAAATAAAATTTTACATGTGATAAAACATTATCTCTCTTGGATAATCGCTAGATTATTATTTTTTTTCAACACATGCAATTGCATGATTTATCCCGCTAAATAATTATAAACCCCATTTGATTATTTAGATCCCTAAATTAATTAGAGTTCGTATTCCGCATAATTATTTATTTTATATATATACGTGTATCTATCCAAATTTCCTTTGACCATGCAATTGTTGTTTAATAAAACATTGTATTAACTAGTGATAAATTCTTTAACAACTACACTGTTGTAATTCTAACAAAATTATCTTTTGATAATACACATAATTATCTTGATAATTTTTAATAAACCTTGTCATGTGATAATTAATTTTTTTAATCATCCTTTAATAATTTCTATAAAATTATCTTCAACATTTTCATTGAAATTATTATTTGATAATTTGTGGCAATTGTCTTTTGATAATTCATTGAAATTATCGTTAGATAAATCATCATTTTTTCCTGCATTGATAATTTTATGTATTTATATTTTGATCATTTTATAAATTATGTCTAGATAATTTATGTTTATCGCTTTATAAACAAAAAAAATTATTAATTTTTTATTATTTTTCTTCCATGATTTTTAGAGGAGAAGGAGAAACCTAAATAAAATGAAATAAATATAAAAATCACAGTTTTTATCTTATGCGCAACTTGAATATGGAGGAACAAGGTCGATTGAGGAACTAAAAAAAATCGACCAGGTTCACCAGTCAACCAATAGAGTCTCGGAATCATCCAAATTTAAAGAAATCAACCAACAACAAAAGTGAATAGATTCAGTTATTTAATAATCCCTAAAATCGGATGAATTAAAACCACAATTTTAAACCCCCTTTTTAATCTTCCGTTTCACCTGAAATTGATGGCGGAGTCGATAGATTTGTGGTAGGGAGTTATTGAAATAAATTTTCGGTCAAAACGTGTGAATATTGAAGGTTTATGAAACTCCCTAGTATATTAATTATGTTTCTTCCAAGTGGGGAAGATGAACTATCATAATTCATTTTATTAAATAATTAATTATTTAACCTAAAAATTAAATAACACCAAACGTCTGTTGCGTGTTAATGTTACACCCCATTTAGGGTAAACACCCCGTTCCGGACACAATGGTTTTCTTGGATTTCTCAAATGATGAACAGTTTGAGAGATATTAATGATTTGTTAATGAAAAATCAGAATAATTAATTAATTAAAATAAAAAGGGTTATTTTTGTGAGCATGGTGTACAAACGACCGACACAAACAAATATTATACCCCGTATAGGGTAAACCCATCATTCCAGACCCATCGGTGGTCTCAAATTTCCCATACGATGCATCGTTTGGTGGATGTTATATTAAATATTATTTAATAACTTTATCTCATGAGTGAGACATCCAAATATCCAGTGATTTCGAATGTTATACCCTTCCTAGGGTAAACACCATATTTTGGACATAACAGTGGTCTCAGATTTCTCAAATGACACATCGTTTTGTATTTATCCAAATATTTTGAATAAAAAGTGTGCACTTAATATATTATATTGAATAATTTTATTCCGTCCTCCCCAAGTCTTTGTAGACATCAAAAACTCATACTTACTTAGTTTTTAACGCAGAAAATATTTAATTGAATAATCTTGAGTTTTAATTGGGTGTTTTACCATTCCACGACATGTTTAACAAAAACACAACTTTTCATTGATAAACCATTTTTTCTGATTTAACATAATAATAATTTAACTCAAGATGGTTTATAAATACCAAAAATAGTAATGGGATGTTACAAATAGAATAGGGAAGATTCTTGAATACGTTATTGTGTGTGACCCTCTGGGCCCTTATCTCGATAGCAGTGAATATTATTCAAAGACTAAGAGTGGGATATAGAAACCCATCATGGCCCCTAAATAGATAAGGATTGTCACAGTAGTGACAACCAACCTACAAACACACACTATGTAATATAATCTTTTTATCTTTGAATATGTCATAAATCATGACACACACTCATGTTATCTCCCTTTACTTGATTTATTATTTGTTGATCTAACTGGACAGATTTACCTTGAATGACCATGGACATGGATTTATCAAGGTACTACCATCCTGATCAACATGGACCAAGATATATAACTTCCTTAACCAAGAAGTGACAAATCATTTCCTAACCATTCAACCAATGTCATGCCACCAATTACGCACCCAACACAAACTACCTCACCATAAATTCACCATCATGGTTTTTGTCTTGCATCAATATATGCAATCAAATGGAATACATTGAAAATGATCTCAAGTCAGGAGACCATTACACATGATCATAGATAGTAATATCTAATGACACCCATAACATGTGGTGTTACTATCGGCGACTCTGTTCTCATGATCTCACTGCTAGAGATCACCAAGTGAGAACTTCATGAGAAGAAGTCTCAATGATTATGAGCCCCCAACACCTAATAGTCAAACATCTACTGTGTCCAGTCAGTAATATTTATCTAGGCCATAGTATATTTGTTTAAGATTAATGTCATAGTCTCTTGAGGTTCTCATTATTTCCTGAGATATGTTATAACCTTTTGATATGATAATTAATCTATGGACATTACCATTAAATAGTGGATGAAGAAATATCTACACTATAATGGTAAGAAATAATCATGTATATCTAACTTGTATACAAGATATGGTAATCAAAATAAATGCCTAGTTGGGTCTAAGGAACCCACTATTTCAAAATAGGGTTCGGTGTTTTGAGATCCCTTGATCCTAAGGTATGTGGTTCCGTTCATGTTGGCCAATTTTATTAACCCTAAATTGCTTAATTTGGTTAAATTTCTTTCAATTGAATGTGTGATATTTTATTCCTATGAAATTAAATTGTTAAAAATAAAATTACATTGAATTGGGGGATTTAGATTTGAAATTGGATTTTGGCATGAAATTGGGAACCCCCCCAATTCCATTAAATTGGGGCGTATTTGTGAAATTCATGGAATTATGTAAAATTTAAATTGGGAAATTGGATGGAATTTGGTAAAATTAAATTGTTGAATTTAATTTGTGTAATTTTAATTGTTGAATTAATTTGATTGAAATTGATTTCAAATTGGTAATTATGAAAATGACTTTAAAATGGTTTTGATAGAAACCTCTGAGTTTTATCTTGGAAAAGACATGTTTTGACTAAAAACCCATTTTGGGTTTTAAATAGAAATTAGATCGTTTAAAATGTGGGAATTGGATGAATTGTATTTTAAACTATTTTTAAAATAAATTGCTCATCAATGTTTAATTATTAGAGAACATGAAATCCTAGGTAGTTAGTGAATTATTTGGACAACACTCTATGATTTACAACATTCCAAAACATAAATGCATCACATCACATCCCCAATGGGATGGTGATGAAGTCCTATTGAACAATGTCTAAGGGGGCATGTGTATACACATATTGTTGTGTCACCTTTAGTGTGTGGATTCCTATATCCTAGAACTATCGTACCTTTTAGAATATGACCATGTTGCTTTCTTGTTTATATTTGAGATATAAATGTGTGATAATGTTTGTAAATTGTTTTACATGAATTTTGATTTATATAAATTGTATTATATAAGAATGTTTATTTAATCCATTTGTTAAAATTATTTCCATAATTTGAAATGTAAATAATTATTTGTTTAAATATGCTTTTGAAATGCCAAACCTGCACCAACGAGCCCGTACCCGAGTGGTAAGGGCTCCTGCTTGGCATCCAAGAGACCCAGGTTCAAAATTGGGTGGAGGAGAATTTTCGAGGTACTGTAGCACTTACTGTATCAGTTACTATTCTATATTGTAGTAGCCAGAACTATTCACCTGATTTGGGCCTTCAGTCCACCGGTTTGGGCCTACGGGTCTCAAGGGCCTTCAGGCCATCAAAGGCCTTCGGGTCACAGAGACTATGGAGTAGCCCAGTTTACACAGAGCAAGCCCCAGAAGAGGATCAAAGAAACAAGAGCAGTCACCAGGCACTGTGCAACTTTGTACGAGGTAATGCTAGCCGATCAACAATGCAAGGTGGGGAGCTTGGCGATCAATGATGCAGAAGCTAGGGAGGGGCAATTTTAGTTGGTTGGGCCTACTGGTCATGTTTGGGCATGGTATGCCTCTGGGCCTTCGGGTCATGTATTGCAGGTTATGTATTGCAGGTCATGTTGAACCTTATTCCTTAGGCCTACAGGTTATTTATGGGTTCCCCTTCAACTCTTAAAAGGGGGATTATCCATAATAAAATAAAAAAAGAAGGCCTTCGGGCCATTCATGCTAAAATTCCAAACCTTATTGTTTAAAATTGAAACCTTTATTTGTTTAATTAAATGTTTGCATCTATTATGGAATCCTTGGTGAGACCCTACCGGGATTTTATCTCACACCCTATCCATGCCTTTGGGTGTTTGTAGATTTTCTCCTTCCAGGTTCGAGCAGGGATAAAGCACCACATGGAGGTGGTTCTAGCTGTTGATCCATGGACTTGGAAAGTTGCATCCATTGGGAATTGGAACATTTCCCTTCTTGTTTTCTAGTACTTTGCTGGTACTTTGGGTTTTTTATAACTATTTGAATTCTAGTACACTTCTCCCTGTGGAGTTTTTATTGCATGAATACTATCTTGTTTCTATATATTTCACAATGTTTGTGAAAAATTCATTCCCACTTTCATTTTTTATGATTTCATGTTCTAGCCACTAACCCGTGGGGATCGATAATTCCCTTAAGGCTTTGTCAGGATTGGCTTGATTATCGGGTTACCGGGGTACCCAAGCTGGTTTGTGACATAGTGGTATCAAAGTTAGGTTGGGCTTTGTTTGATATTATTATGCATTTTTATAATCTTGTCAGGACTTAAGAGATAGTTACGACTGAGTACCTGACCAGATCTTTCCATAAAAAACCTTAAGTCACTAGGGGTGGTTTGGTAAATTCATCTTAAGTATTAGTTCTAGTATATATCCTACATTTGGTTTGGGTATATTGAAATCCAAATCTTATTTGTCTATCTGTTGGGATTAATTTTCCCTTGTTACTCTATTTGAGTGTTAATCTGACGTCTTATTTGTTGTTTTTTGATGTCGTGTAGAACCATGCCTTCGATAAGACGTGCGAATCAGATCTAGGAGGAATCTACTGCTAAACCTCAGTGAGAAAATCCTATTATGGACTTGAATTTGGTTGAGGTGATTTCTCATACTATGCAAGCTCTGAGATAGGAACCATCACTAGTTCCCATTCAGGCTCTAGATGTGGAACCTCAAATGGATGATCTTTGTAATCGTTCTTAGGAATTCCTTCACCAGAATACAACACCATTCAAAGGATTAAATGATCCTAAAGAGGATGAGGAATGGATGAGTAGGATGGAATGTTTGTTTGGTTTCTTGGAGACACCCAACGAGATCAAGGTCAAGTGTTCCACCTTTGTGTAGGAAGGACCGAGCAGAAGATTGTGAGACACAATGGTAATGATGAAGAAACATGAGGGATTAGAGTAGAAAGACTTTAAAGTTATTTTCACCGATCAATTATATCCAAATTTGATGCTTCTAGCCAAGGCTAATATGTTTTTCGAACTTGAGTAGGCTGAGAGAACCGTGATAGAGTATGCAAACTGTTTTGCTGATCTCGTGCAATTTTCACATGAGATAGTATCGAATTAGAAGACGAATCCTTGAAGGTTTGAGTTGAGAATATGATCTTATATTCATTCTCATGTTTTCTTGATGAAGCTTTTATCTTATGATTATGTGATTGATAGAGCACTGATGGTCGAAATGGACCTGGATGGAAAGTCAGGGTTGTCAGGAATTTTTCTCTCTCCTAGTGGCAGTGGTGAAAGTTCCTTCAAAGGAAAGCAGAATCATGATGATTCTCATGGTGGTTCTCAACTGCGGGGTCATTATAGACCTCCCACAGTTCCTGACATAACTCCTTTGATTTTCTACTAGTGTGGTAAGCCAGAGAATTCTAAGCAGGTTTGCACTGAAGAACCTAAGGTATGTGGTTCTTGTGGATGCTCATGTCACTTACAAAAATTATTCCATGTTATTCCACTCTGCATAGTGGAACGAGATCATAAAAACCTTCTAAAACTATAGGGGAATCATATGTTTCAAGGATAAAAAGGTTCCATCCACATGTATCCAGAAAGAATCTTCTTCACCCAGTGGAAGAGTCCCTAGAGTAAGTAGATATGAGTCCAGTGATTATGATAGGTACCATTCCTATAGCTTCATCATTAGTGACTGCTCTATTTGATACTGGTACATCTCATTCATTTATTTCAACCCGTATTGTTAATATGATAAATATTCATACAAAGATTTTATCTTATGTGATGGATATTACTAGACCCCTTAGTACAAAGAGAGAGCGTGATCTTCGTAGTCTTGTTTGTGTTTTCTCTCTATCATATGTGGATCTTGCTTGGAGTGTTCTGGTTCTGAACATAAAATCACTTGATGCCATTTTCGGTATGGATTGACTCATTTCCAATAAAGTGCAGATTGATTGTTATCTTCTAAGGGTAACATTCACTACACCCGATGGTGTGTATCATGCCTTCCAAGAAGAATGAGACCCAAGTTCAAGAATAGACAGAACTTCTTATCCGGAGTTGGGGAAAGTAATATCTATGTTTTATTTTTCATATGGAGAGGGAATATTTGAGTGGTGATCTCCCACCAGTTGTCATCAAGTTTCCTGAATTGTTTCTTTCTGAATTCTCTGGTCTGCCATCAGTAAAGGAGGTAGAGTTTTCTATTGATTTAATTACTAGTACTCAACCGGTTTCTATTCCATATTACCACATGACACTAACAAAAATGTAATAGCTAAATATCTAGTTGGAAGATCTTCTAGAGAAAGGCTTTATACGCCTGAGTGTATCACCTTGGGAAACTCTAGTTCTCTTTGTTAAGAAAATTAATGGTTCACTTAACATATGTTTTGATTATCTAAAACTAAATCGATTTATGATAAATAAAAAGTATCTATTGCCATAGATTGATGATCTGTTTGAACAGTTGAAATGGGAAAAGTGGTTCTCGAAGATTGACATTCGATCTGGTTACCATTAGTTCAAGATAAAAGAATATAACATTCAAAAAACCAACTTTCAAAGAAGGTATGACCATTATGAGTACCTTGTCATGCCATTTTATCTAACCAATGCTTCTGTAGTTTTCATGGATTTAATGAATAATATTTCTATGATTATCTTGATACCTTTGTGGTAGTATTTTTGGATGACATCCTTATTTAATCTAAGTCCAAGGAGGATCACATGCATTATCTGAGAACACTTATGATCTTATTGAGAAATCATTGAATTTATGCCAAGATTTCTAAATGTGATTTATGGATTCATGAAGTGAATTTATTGGGACATGTAGTGTCGTAACATGGTATTTCAGTTGATCATGAGAAGGTGAAAGCTTTTATGAAATGATAAGGGAGTAAAGTTTGCTTGGAATGAAAAATGTCAGAATTATTTTGTTGATCTGAAACATATTTTGACTACTACACCAGTTTTGACTCTTCCAGAGGTCGGGTAGGGCTATGTGGTCTTCTATGATGCATTGGGTTCAGGTTTGGGTTGCGTTCTTATGCAAGGTGATAATTTCATTTCTTATGACACTCATCATCTTAGGCTGCATGAGAAGAATTACCCGACCCGTGACCTTGAACTTGGAGCTGTGATGCACAAACTTAAGAGTTGAAAACATTACCTTTATGTATAATGGTTTACCATGTTTTTAGACCACAAGAGCTTGTGTTATATATTCTCTAAAAAATATTTGAATCTTCTCCAGAGGTGTTGGGTGGAATACCTATAGTCTTTCAAATTTGACATCACATATACCTCGACAAAAGGGAATGTTGTCATAGATGATTTGAGTAGGAAACTTCCTACCCAAGCCATGTAATAATCTTTGGAAAATTGGAACTTGATGACTCTCTTTGCACAGTTGCATATTGGAGTCTAGGAATCAGAGGATGAGGTTTTCTTGACCAATGTTTAGTTGTCCTCTACTCTTATCAAAATGATTCTTCTTGAACAACAACTTGATGATGAATTCCATATCATTATAGACTCTCTTTATGGTGGGGATACCATGGCTGAGTCATCATTATCTAGAGAGGGTATTCTTTGTTTCTGAAATTGGTATGTCATACCTTTTCCTGTAAGGAAATTTTTGATGGAGGATTACCATAATTCCTAGTGGGTTGTGCACCATGGAACCATGAAGATATTATATGACATGCAACCTAGATTCTTGTGTCTAGGTATGAGATGGGGAATTTCTGAATTTTTCTCTCATTGTTATACATGTCAATAGGTCAAGGAAGAGCACCAGAAACCTTCGGGTTTTCTTCAGCTAATTCTTGTACCTACTTGAAAGTGAGTTGAGATCTCTATGAACTTTGTGGTTCTATTTCCACATACCCAAAGAAAGAATAACAAGATATGGGTTGTGATCGATCATCTGACTAAATTGGTTCAATCTATACCAATTCGTGATACAACCAATGTTGAGGAGTTTGGAAATCTCTATGTGAAAGATATTGTTCATTTTCATAGAGTTACATCTACTATAGTTTTTTACATAGATCCTTGGTTCACTTCTCACTTTTGGAGAGGCCTTCAAGAGGCACTAAGATCTTAGGTCCATTTGAGCATGACATACCATCCACAATTAGATGAATAGAAAAAAAGATCTATACAGATTCTTGAGGATATGCTTCATGCTCATGTTCTCGACTTTTGTGTGCTTGGGATGATCATTTGGGGCTAATTGAGTTTTCTTATAACAATATTTACGAGTCTGCAATTAGAATGACTCCTTTTGAGGTCTTTTATGGAAGACCTTGTAGATCTCCATTGTGTTGGTCAGAGAACAGTGAAAGTTCCTTGGTTGGACCAAGTTTGGTTCAAGAGATGACAATAAAGATTCAGTGGTTTCTTCAGAGAATGTTGATGAAACAAAACCGATATAAGTCTTATACTAATTGTCTTCATAGACCTTTGGAGTTTTCTATTGGTGATAAGGTTTTCTTGAAAGTTTCACCACATTTGGGTCATCGTTGACTTGAGATTCAAGGAAACTTTCTCCTCGTTTTGTGGGACCTTTTGAGATTGTTGAGCAGGTGGGAAAAGTTAATTATCTTTTAGAACTTCCACCACATCTAACATCGATACATAATTTGTTACATGTATCTCAGCTATGAAAGTATCTATCATATCCATCTCATGTTCTGAGCTGGAGTGATCTTGTGGTTGAGCCTAATTTATCCATGACTGAATGAGTAGTCAAGATAGTTGATTCTGAAACCAAGGTATATCATGGGAGGATGATACCTTTGGTTTAAGTGTTATAACAACATGATTATGATAGTCATGAGATGTGGGAGAGGTAGACACTAATGATAGAGCATTGACCTCATATTTTTGTCATGGATGCTTCTTCATAGGATTTTTGGGGACATAAAGTTTCTATAGTGAGGATGTTGTAACATCCTCTTACTATTTTCAGGTATTTCTATACCCCACTTTTAATCTTTCTTTGGTTGGGTTTTAGTATGGGTTATTTTGGGAGAAATTGTGTTTTTTTTGTAAATTTATGGACTAGTACATGGTTGGTACACGATTTTCCCAAACTGTGTGCCACCCCAATAGAAACTGTAAAAACCTAGACAATAGAGTTTTTCATGGATAACACACGGTTTGAAAAATCGTGTTTCACCTAGGAGAAACCGTGCACTATAGAAAATGGGGGCACATGATTTGTCTAAACCGTGCATCACTACCTAACAAACCATGCACGACTTTTAGGTAATCTAAAAATCTAATTTTAAAATCCAAAAAACCCCCATTTAGGTGCCTGATGAACCTAGCACGGCCCCTATAGTTTCTTCTTCCTCAGGAGTATTTAAGAGGAAATTTTGGACTCTCTACACCCTCAAGGAAGTTGATCGAAGGTGGGATAACAACATTAGATCTCCTCCCGACAGGTTTCCTCTTCCCATTCTCTATCTCTAGATATCTCCTCTTTTCTCCCTAGGGTTTTATAGATCTCCATGTGTTGTTGGAGGATCTTATACCCACTGTTTTGGATCTTAAACCTAGGTTTGTTTATCAGATCCCCTTATTGACATTATTCATTGGCTAATCCCATTTAGGGTTCAGTGATTTGAGATTCGTTGATCCTAAGGTAGGTGTTTCCGTTTATGTTGGGCAATTTTATTAACCCTAAATTTATTAATTTGATCAAACTGCTTTCAATTGAATATGCGATATTTCATTCCTATTAAATTAAATTGGTAAAACACAATTCCATTGAATTGGGGGATTTAGTTTTGAAATTGGATTTTTGCATGAAATTAAAAAAAACCCCAATTCCATTGAATTGGGGTATTTGTGAAATTGATTGAATTATGTGAAATTTAAATTGTTGAATTTAAATTTTGAAATTGGATGTAATTTAGTCAAATTAATTTGTTGAATTTAATTTGTGGAATTATAATTGTGGAATTAAGTTGATGGAAATTGATTTCAAATTATTAATTATGAAAATGTATTAAAAATGTTTTTGATAGAAATATTTGGGTTTTATCTTGGAAAAAGATATGTTTTGATTAAAAACCCATTTTGGTTATTAAATGGAAATTGGCACATTTGAAATGGGGGAATGAGATGAATTGTATTTAAAATGTTTTAAAAATAAATATCCAATAAATGGTTGATTATTAGATAACATGAAATCCTAGGTAGTTAGTGAGTTTTTTGGACAATAATCTATGATTTACAATGTTCAAAAACATAAATATAGCACATCACATCCCCTACAGGATGATGATGAAGTCCTCTTGACGAGAGTAGAAGGGGGTGTGTGTATACACATATTGTCATGTCACCTTGAGTGTGTGGAGTCCTATATCCTGGAACTATCATATATTTTGGCATATGATCATTTTTCTTTCTTGTTTATATTTGAGATATAAATGGGTGCTAATGTTTTTAAACTTTTTTACATGAATTTTTATTTATATAAATTATTTTATATAAGAATTTTTATTTAAGACACTTGTTTAAAGTATTTCCATTATTTGAAATGTAAAACATGATTTGTTTAAATATTCTTTTGAAATGTCAAACCTTTTGTTTAAAATTGAAAGTTTTATTTGGTTAATTAAATGTTGGAATCTGTTATGGAATCCTTGGTGAGACCGTACTAGGATTTTAGCTCACACCCTACCCATGCCTTCATGTGTTTGTAGATTTTCCCCTTCCAGGTTCGAGCAGGGGTAAACACCACTTGGAGGTGGTTCTAGCTATTGATCCATAGACTTGGAGAGTTGCATCCATTGGGACATGGGATGTTTCCCTTCTTGTTTTCTGGTACTCTGTTAGTGCATTGGGTTGTTTATACCTATTTTACTTCTGGTACACTTCTCTCTGTGGATATTCTCTTGTATACATATTGTCTTGTTTTTCTCTCTTCTGTAATGTTTGTGGATAATTCGTTCTTACTTTCATTTTTATGATGCCAGGTGCTAGTCTCCAACCTGTGTGGATTGGGAATGCCCTTCAGGCTATGTCGGGATATTCTCGGTTATCAAGTTACTAGGGTAGCCAGGATGGTTCGTGACACTGCTTTTTGCTGATATTAGATCTGATTTTATTAGATCTATCTGACTTTATCATGAAATAAGGATGTGAAAACAAAAGTACCATTTTTGAAAATATGACCTATAAAAATGGTTCTAAACTATTGGTATATGATGTAGAACCGTTGGTATAACCTATACCAACAGTTCTCCAAACTGTTGGCTCTATAAGTATAGGTATTGACCTATACCCATGATTTCTATAAAACCATAGTTATATGTGACCTAGATTTACCCTATACCAATAGTTTTATAAACTATTTGTATAAAATTTCTTCACCTGGGCAGTAAGTACCACCCCCATCTTGTCCTAGAACTAGCTGAAAAACAAACACTTGCAACCACACCCCAAACAACTGCCACCTAATATATAAAAATCAAAAAATAAATTAATGCATTCAACTAGTGACAAAACATATTTTTAACAACACATTTTCATTCACACCCAATCATTAAACACCACACATCATAAATATCAATAGAAAATGTAAAGGATCAATCTATCTCATGAAAATCGATATCATCATCATCCTCATCATCATCACCTTTGTCATCGTTATCACCATATCCATAATTATCACCATCACCATCACCATCACCATCGCCATCACCATCATCGTCATCACTATCATTATCACCATCTCCATTTCCATCGCCATCATCATCACCAAGAAATTCATCATCTGAACCACCACTAGGACCATCATCACCATTGCCCAGTGCATCATATAATGAACACATCATTGACATGCATGTATAAAAAATTGAAGTGGTATCTGGTGGAAGTGATTGACATAATGATTCTGTAAATTTTATAAATTTCTCATAGGACTTTTTACTTCATTCATGCTCTTCAATGACTATTTTTTGGACTCTACTACCACTTTATGAGCCTGTGATACCTCCGTATGAGCTGCTTCCAACTTGGTGTTACCAAAACTAGCACCTAAAGTGGGTCAATATTTAGTTTGGACAATAATCTTCCATAGTCAGCAACATACTCCCCCATGGTACTTATCTTCTAATAACTAGTGAAAATAATTGTTTGACCCAAAATTATCAGCTTCCTTCTTATCAAGGACCTTTAAAGCACACTGTTGAAAATATAAATGAACTATTTAGTTACAAAATAGTTATTAAAATTTGAAATAATCAAATTAAAACTTATAATCTGTTGTTGAGTCTGTTTGTCTACCTCACTTACATCTTTCTTCTTTCTGTTTGAGCAGAAAAATTTTGATCGAGGCACACATCCTTCAATGTTTAGTACTTAACTTTACAATTAATGCGGAAATCCATTATTCAATAATACTATATTTTTGAACAAATCTTACTCATTGTAACTAATATTTAATTGTTAATAACCAAAACCAATTGAATTATATTTCACAGAAATGTATTACTTTATCCCCAACTGTATGAAACTATAATCAATAAAATTGAAATCAAAAAATTAAATTTCACTAAAGTTTTGTAATTTTTCTATAGCTCATAATAATTCTAGAATATACATGCTTCTGTTTTTCAATGATGAATCAAGCTATAGATCTCAAAAAGAACAGTATTAGTGATTTTATCTAATGGTGATTTTGGTTATGCCTTGGATGTGAAGGCGTGGTATGAAGAGGTGTTCTAGTTATATTTTTCATGGAATATCATGGTGTGGATGATTTGATATAGTATTCCTAGGATATGGGATGTATATACTGAGTTATGGTATTTTCCCTAAGACTGCACTTGATATTGACATTCCAAGGTGGAGTCTAGTGTACATGATTGGTTTAGATTCCTTGGATCTATTTTAAATGATGATCCCATGAATTATATATATTGATTTTTTTATATCAAATAAGGGATACAAGATATTAATAAAGGATAAAATAAGAGATCATGAGGAAATATATGAGTTGATGATGAAGAAATAAATATAAATCTCAATGAGAAAATAAGTTATAGTAATCTCTGTTGGATTTATTATTGGGTTTATTTTCAATGAAAAATAGAAGATATGATTTAACATAAAATGATAAAGGAGTAGGGAAGATCTCTGAGAATCTAATATGTGGATTCACACCAAAGAAGTGAGATAACTATATAAGATAAAAGAATTTAGGTCATCTATAAATCAGATAGGATGTTAGATTTTATAATGTTCCTAATTCATAAATAAAAAGTCTCTTTATATTTGAGTTTAAGATATTTCATATGGAGTATGAAGACTAAAATAAATATAACTCAATGATTAGGGGGAAGGAGTCTCCATTTAACCAGAAAAATCGAACCTCAATAAGGAGTATAGATTCATCAATAGCATCATCCAATCTGATGGTGTGATGACATTAACCTTGAAAAATAGGTTGACTCTGTAGTCTTATTATGATAAAGATTACATGTCATGATAAAATTTACTATATATATATATATATATTATGATTTTATCTTATAGCTACCCATAAGAACATATCCCAGTTATTTTATATGAAGACTTCACTATCATTTCAAGTTACATGTGGATGATGAAAAAGGTTGAGGTTCACTATGAAAGTTGAGCATGAGAAAATTCAATGGTACCCTGATGAATAATGAAATATTTAATGGGTGTTATAAAATAAAAAAAAGGAAAAAATTCATGCACATGTGAGAAAATGAATAGAAGAATCATCTGTAGAGAAATATACTATGGTGGCTTGGTGACATGCCATGGAGATACATTAAAAAATGGAGATGCATTGGGAGGGAAATGCACACAATGTGAAATAATCCAACATTCCATGGATTTCATGCATTGATATGATGAAGATAATAATGGATGCTACAAGGATGAAGACATGTCATGTTTTAAAACGTGGTTAAATTCTTAGTAAAATGGATGAAGAAAAATTATTTAGATGTTGAGAATAAGACTAGTGTAGTAAATGGATAAAAGGTATTGTAAAACACTATGTTGAAATACTCAATAAGTTATGTTGTAGAAAAAAATAACATGGTTTATAGATTTTGTATGGAGACATGTTTTTGTGAAACTGTTCAAAACTAGTAAGGAAACACAATATGATTTATGGAAGTGTGTTGAACTGAGAAATTTTAGGCCATAATAGGTCAATACTATCCAACACATGAAGAGAAATATATTGTGTATTCATGCCATGTTTTTTATAACAACACAAGAACGTAGTCGATACAAACCAGGTTCGGTGAATATATTTGGTAGATTTTTCAAAGTAATATATGGTATGATTTTTTATGATATAGTGTGTTAAATAGATGTGATTTTTTGATCTTTTAGTTGACTAATAATAAACAACCAATGTCTATATTTTACATGTCATGTTATGCCAATTTCTCTAAAAATGACTGTTTTCCTATAAATTTCAGTGGAAGTAGAGAAAAAGTAAAAAATGGAGTGATAAAGATCCAAGAGAGAGAAATATAAAGAGGAGGAAAGGTTATCTATTAAATAATATTATTGACATTAAATCTTGTTTTTTTGTTCTTTTCAATTTTGATACATTATGATCACAACATGTGGAGTTTTAATCAAAAAACTAATCAACAATGAGATAACCTTAGTTAAAAGTGGGAGAATGTTTTTACTTGGATATCAACCATTGATTCATCCCTGATCAATGGTTGACATATCATTAAGAGGGCCTTATAATTTGTATCAAATACTAGTTTACTCTCATGAACCTATCAATGATTTTTAATTTCATTCATTCTGAAATTAAATCAAAGACAACATATCTTGGTTTTATATCTATATAGTCTTCATTTTTTTTGTCTTTATAGATTGATGATTTCATACATTCACATGTGATATTTGAGAATTGGTCTCTATTATGTGTCGATTATCCCTACTTTCTAATGAACTAAATTCATTACAGTATAAAATAAATATTTTAATTTTATTTTAAAGTTATTTATTATATATATTTATTTAGACTTATATTTTACATTAATGGTGTATTCTATTGTTTTGAGATTAAATATGATTCTATTAAAAAATGAAGCATAATTTTTATGATCTCTTGACAAGTGATGTTGAAATTATTTTAACAAGAATGTGGAGTCCATGTTTAGCAGGATAATGATAAATATAAAGAATAAATGGGATAAGAAGATAAATAAGTTTTCATCCAATCACTGCTAAAATTTAGACTTATAGATATGGATCTATAGCCAAAGACAATAAAAATCGTGGCTATAGATCACTTATACCCATGGCTGTGTTTAATGTCCGTGGCCCTAGCCCCACACGCGATCCCTTTCCCCCCACGCCCTTGCACATTTCCCATCCCCACTACCCCATGATCCTCCTCCCTCCCGTGATCCTCCTCCTCTCCCAATGTCTCTGATGCAGCCAAACCACCTCCCCGCGACCCTCCTTCTCTGGCGCAGCTCCAACACGGTTCCGATGTGGCTCCAGCACGGTTCCTACACAGCTCCAGCACGGTTCCGATGCGGCCACCTCCTCTATCCCCTCGTGATTCTCCTCATATCAAGACTTCTCTGACACGGACAACCCACCTCCCCGTGACCCTCCTTCTCCGACACGGCTCCATCACAGTTCCGACGCAGTTCCGACGTGGTTCCGATGCGGCTCTGGCACAGTTCTGATGTGGCCACCCCACCTCCCGGGATCCTCCTCCTTCAATGCAGCCACCCCACCTCCTGGGATCCTCATAATACATGTGATGGATCCACGAATAAGGTACATTTATCTAGTGTTTATTTCATTGGTACCCTATCTAGGTTTGATCTCACACTTAGAGTAGTTTTTAGGTACGGTTGACGTGGGGATTAAAATATGGAATACCCAAAAATTGAAATAGACATCCTGAAATAAATTCTCATTCCTGCTATTTGTAAAATTTTCAGAGAGGATCCCACACTTGGTGTGTTGGATTGAGCTAATAGATAGTTTTATGGAACCTAGTTCATAATCAGAAACACTCAATGGCATCAAGTTCCAAGGGATGGATCTTGTATCAAGGGATCGTTCATAATTCTTCTTATTGGTGAGAGGCTCCAAGTTTGGGTGTTTAGTAATTACCCATGAATATATAGGTCAATAATTTTTGTATAAAATTAAAATTTTCATTCTAGGTTAAGGGTGATTTAGAAATTAGGATTATGAAACAAATTTTTAGAGTTTGGACACCTTAATGAGGTGTTTTTACACAAGATCAGATGTTTGGGTTTTTCTTAGGGGTTTAAGAAAGGGTAAAAGAGATAGAGGGTCTTCTTATTTAAATTGAATACACAAAGGTACCCAAAATAGGTGAATCATGAACTTGGTGAGATTCATAAAATCCAAAAGACACTAGAGGAATGCCAGGTGCTTGTTGGACTCTAAGAGGGTTATTGGAGGTCTCCAAACATGTACATGATGGATGTATGCTTTTAATTGTTTTATGTGGGGCCCCATACCTCCCATTTAGTCACTCAAACTAGCACCCCAACCCCCAGTTCTCCCATTATCACCTCTCATTCATCCTATTCCAAATTATCCTAATGGACCACAACTTATTGGATGAACATGTAATTGGAAGAAAAATATATCCCTTTATGTGGAAAATTTAATCCCTAGGATCACTATTTCTATCCCATGGTTTTCGTAGTTGTTTTAGTATAAACACTATTTTAGGGATTGTTTGTCTGATTTATTGATTTCAAGTGAACATGGATAAACCAATCCATGATACCAAATTTATTAACTCTTATGATATTGATTTAGGTAGTTCATTTTATATTTCACCACATTTCATGTGTTTCCATGTGATGTGCGTTAATTTATGTGGGGTTCTAGGTTTGGGAATTCTATAAGGGGTCCATGTTACACTGGAATTGGGTAACATGCTATGTAAAATTATATTAGGTGTCAATTAATAATGTCATTTATGTTTTCGTGATTTTAGATAGACTCAATGGATTTTTTTAGAAAGGATAATGATCATATGTTGGGTCTAATAGACCCTATAGGTAGTTGGAATACTATAATTGGTTTTTAATGGTCTAGGTTTGGGTTATAGGATAGGTTTTATGGTATCTCATGTGACAAGGGCCTTGGGTAGAAGTTATGAAAAGTGGAAAGCCTTAGTAATATCATGGGAATATAGTTGGGTTTCTTTTTGGACTCAATAATATCTTATGAGGGGTTGAGTGAGATTGAAGGGGTACTTATGGGATTAATGTCCCACTCTCTCTTATGAGGGAGGTATATGTGATATTTGATCATATAAATTAAGGGGGTTGTTGTGTATAGTTCCGTTGATATTTTTTTGATGGGGAAAACAATAGTGGGACATTTAAGTAGGATGATAATTGGGATATGTACGAGTTTCTTTATTTCATAGCTATTGGTGTGGGTTTGGTATGGTTTTTCATGGTGAGACTTTTGATACAGATGCTTCTTCATAGACATTTGTATGGATACTTCTATAAATTATTATTAGTGTAGTGAATAAAATAATTTAGGAATGGACTTTGGGATTAAAAACTCTTCAAATTACTATTGTAGAATAATTGATGTATGTGGGGGATTATAACATGAATCCTTGGTGGCCTGAAGAGTATAGATGTGACTTAGAAGGGTATTAAATTTTTATATAGATTTATATGACTGGTGAGAATTTGTTATGGTTTATGTGAGTCCAATTGGTCCTGTAATATTTATAAGGTGGTTTTTGATATAGGTTATTATTAAGGTGCTAGTTTTAGTGAGGTTTGGTCAGGGTCAGATTTACTGAGTTATTATGGGGTATCCTCTAGTGTACCTATAGGGGTGGGCCAGTGGCTAACTACCAGCTAGTATGGGATTATTTTTCATGCTCATTGCATATAATGAACCTAATTTTACTTTATAGACACAGCTGTAGACTATAAACATTGTTATTGAGGTATATAGTTACAATTCCCAAGTTCATTTCCACCAAATTTATAGGAATTCATGTTGGGGTGATCATCCTATGGATTTGGGAATTGGTTTGGATAATCATTTTCCCATTATAGGTTTTATAGAGATAGATATTAGTTAGGATATTTACCATGAGTTTTTGGTTTTGATCATATGGGATGTTGGCTCAATTATTTTCATTCTCAAAATTAAATTCATGTCTATGAGATTTTCCTTGTTACCGTATGGTTGTACCTACATGAGAGGTTAGAAATTGAGATTCTCTCCTTAGATAATATCTTTTGTTGTCCAATGGATACAATATCTTTTCATAAAAGCGTTTAGATCACCCAATTGGTTGGATATTTATATTACCACCTCATATAACTCCTAATATTTACTAATACTCATAAGAACTAGTTAATAGTCATTACCGTTGAGGGGGTGGTTCAGAATATGTGAAAGATTTTCTCCTTAAATTCCTTACTCAAATAACTTCATTGAAACTAGATATATATTCCTGATGTGAGGTGATCTAATTCCATTGAATTGTTCTTAGTATGTATGGTTATGTTTTATGGTGTCGTTGTTAGCACATGATGATATGAAATGTATTCTAGTGTGTTTTATATTCATTTTATATGCATACACGCACTATATATTATAGAATATCTGAGGAACCCAATTGGTTCCACCCTATTGATATTTATTTATTATACCCTTTACGAAACCCTGGTACGTATATATATTTTCATATTTTACTTTTATTTTAATGGTTATATAGGATATCTAGTTTGGTATATGTATAGATAATTGGTAGACTTATATGAGGTGTGACATGAAGTTTATAGGATATTGTCCTAGTGATTTCTTCAATTTACTCTTATATTTATTGGTTCAGGATAGAGATACTTGTTATGTATGTATATATAATGAGCATGGGTATAATTATTACAACAAAATGTTGACATTTTACGTTGTTAATTGTTTTCTATTCATTATGAATCTTTATGTCATGACCTACCCTCATTGGAAACCCCAACTGGGCTCGTAGCGAAGTTTAGAGTTACCCCTAAATCTTACCTCAATTAGTTAATGGGTTAGATACTATTACCGACTCTATAAAACAAAAAAAATGGTAGGAATAAGCCTCATATACTGAGATATAAGGAAAGGACCCAATCAATCAACTAAAAAGAAGTCCATTCCACAAATAAATTAACAAATCTCAAATTCCACCTATATTTTAAAATATACAATCATTATAAAATAATATACTAAAATGAGGCCATCAGACTCTAAATAATAAAAAAATATTCATTCAAGTGACCTGAACAACAGATCCCACATATATCATACTACCCTACAAAACAATTAACAAACTATAGATGAGTGATCACTTGCAACTATTTTTTAGGATCATCCTTCAAAACAAATTCATCATTGTGGAAAATTTTGAAATAATTGAAAAGAGTGATATAAATAAATAAAATCATAACCACATATAGTAATATAATAAGAATTATAAATTAAATCACTAATCTCAAATTTCAACCTCATCCACTAATTTTTTTACTATTTGATGCATCATCTCCATACATTTCCACCAATAATGATGGAAAATCAATTAATAGTGAAAAAAAGTTTTCAAATATCCCAAAAATAAAAAATAAACTAAAATTACCATAAAATCTATAAACATCATCAACATAAACTTAAGTATCAGTCTTACAAAATTACCACCACTCTCACTTGTCTATTCATTGCCACTCTAACTCAAACTAGTAGTGATTCAATGGGATTATCTATCCCAAACTGACCAGGAACATGAGTATGTAATAATAAAAAACACCACATCATTACCTTCTCTTTATAGAACAAATAAACATCAACACCATATATTCATATATAAAACTGCCCTAATATAACCTAAAATCCACCACACTACAACCACTTAACAAACCCATATATTGGTTAGGTAATATAAACATGATTTATATAAAACTGGTTTCCCCCTCCATCAATGTATTCACCCCAACCAAATACAGATACTCATATCCTTCTCATGATTGTTGGGTATTTTCTAAATTAAAGACATTAACCATGTTACCTTCTTATAAAACCCTAATATTTTTAAATATATATATTTTTCTAAATTAATGTTATGTAAGAAATCTAGTTTCACATGAGACACAAAACTAAAATAATCCATGAAATATTATATAATAAAATTATAATAACAATAAAACTTGTGGAAAATAAATAAATAGGAATCAATTATAAATTCTTAAAAAACAGGGTTAAGAAGAATTAATAAATAATCAAAAAAATTACAATTAAATAAGTTTTTAATAATACATTATTTAACTAAAACTATATCCATAAATTATAGAATTTTATGTTTTTAATTTTCTATTGTATTACATTTCCAGATTGGAGTTGCAAATTAGTGGCAATCATGTTTTGAGGTCTTAATCAGATCTACCTATTGAATTAGAAATCACTGGTGTTTTTCATGGTTAACTTTGATCATCCTTTTGGAATCATGCTTTTGTTTAAGTACATTCTTATTGAAGACTATATGTTAATGCCTATATGATAGAATGAATTGAATTTTTGTTTCATATAATCATGCCCAGTTGAATCTACATTTGATTGACTTGGACAAAGGGCTGGACAGTGCTTATTTACATGATTGTCAGGTTGGCCTGAGAGGAATATGAAGACTTTTTTTTGATGAAGTGAAACACTTCTAATTATGGAAGAGTGGAAAAATTGGATGTTGCAACAGGATTTTCTGTATGGAGTTTTCCTGTGATTTTTGGCTCATATGGTGACTCTTCCTCATTATATGAAGTTTTATTATAAGTCTTGTTTATATCCATTTTGAGTTATGACGAACCTCCAGAACCACATCCCATGATGAAGGTTCCTATTTTTTTACCTTCATTCATGACTATTACATAAAATCATGGGTTTACATACCAAAATAAATATAATTCTTTTGAAACATTTAAAAAATTAAACTTTATTGAAATTTAGATTGTAAATATAATAAAAGTAACAAGAATTGATAATTATTTAGAGTACTAATCTACTGATCTTGTCTAGTTCTATAGATTTGAGGGCATAAAATGATAAAATATTATTAGGGAGACCCCCAACATAATGAAATTATTGATAACATGAGTAAAACTATTCTTGAGTGTGTTTGAGGAATGATTTCATACTCAGTCCTACCTAAATTCTTTTGGGAAGAAGCTGTGACTATGATAGTATACCTGTTTAATAGGTTCCCATATGATGCTAATTAGTTCAAACCCATAGATGAAATTTTCGATGGTAAACCACCATTCAATAAGAACCAAATAGTATTTATGTGTGCAACCAACACCTACATTAAAACTGATAAGTTGTAACCAAGATCTCTTAAGTATGTTTTCATGGGATACCCCAATGGTGTCAAGGGATATATGTTGGAGGTTGAAAATCATAGATAAAAAAGGTGTATGATCATTATAGATGTTGTCTTTCATGAATTTAGTTCTCCTAAATCCTAATATATCACACATGATAGTGATGATACAACCCTTAGCGAGACTATTGATTCTTATTCCCCAACTGAGTTAGAGGATGCTGATGAGCCCCCTCCTCTTAATCCTAAAGGTGAATTCCAAAATAAGTCCATTGATGATGATTCTAAAATCTATAATAAATTATTTAATGATAGAGATTCCAAAGGCTTAATCTCTAACATACATGAATAAATGGAAACCTTTAATAAAAACCATACATTATATATTTTTTATAGACCTCCCAATGCCATGGATGTTGGGAATAAATGGATTTATAGGACACTAATGAAAGGAAAATAAAATTCATGGACATATTAGTGGAAAAAGGTTTCCTTTAAAGAGAGGTTATATATTATGTTACTATTTTTTCACCATTTTCTAAGAATTCTTCTATTTGGTTACTTCTTGTTTTTTTATATTTTAATGACTTTTAAAAATAATAATTAGATGAAAAAACTGCCTTCTTACACGGTGAACTTAATGGAAAAGTGTACATGGAACCACTTTATGGTTACCAAAAGGTGTTTAAAACTAACCAAGTTTGTCTTTTAAATAAATACTTGTATGGTTTAATACCGGAGTCTTGTTAGTGGTATAGGAAATTTGACTCTTTTATGTTGGATATCCAATTTAACAGGATCTAGTAGGATGCATGTGTTTACTTTAAATGTGTTAAAACATACATTCTTTACCTACTACTTTATTTTGATTATATTTTGGTTATGTGCAATAATATGAAACTCATTAATTTTATAATTTATCAATTGGAAAAAAAAGATGCAAGATTTAAGAGTGAAAAAATAGATATTTATTAAGAAAATCAAAGGGAGAGACCTAATAAAATGTTATATTTGTCCCAAAATCTTATATCTTTAACTTATTGAAGAGGTACGTTCTTGAGACCTGAAATCCAATTAATGATCCCTTTTCCCAACACTTAAATGTATCATTGACTCAAGTTTATACTTCTACTGTAGAAACTTAATATATGTTAAAGAACCCTTCTACCAACATTTTTTGGTAGAATAATGTATTATATGATTTTCACCATGACAAACATAGTTTTTTATATTTTAATTCTCAATAAATTCACAAAAAATCCAGGGAAACTTCATTGGTAGGTGTTAAAATGGTTACTTATATTTTTTTTTGCATACTTCCATCCTATATTTTTGTTTTTCTAGAAATATAAATACAGATGAACTAATTGCTGGATATTTTGATGCTGATTACATAGGTAATATGGATATTGAGAAGTTACTTACTAGATATGTCTTCACCACTTTTGGAGGAACCATATCATGGGAATGGAACATGTAATTAGTGGTTTCTATTTTAACCATAAAATATGAGTATATTCCCCTGACTCCGGCTATCAAGGAGGCTTTATGGTTAAAGGGTACGGTTTCTAAACTGAATTTATTCAATTTTGTAATATCAGTTTGTTGTTATAGTCTATAAGATTTCCATTTGTAAAAAAATTTAGTTTTTCATGGAAAATTCAAACATATATAAATTAGGCTACATTATATTAGAGATAGCATTGTGGAGTGTTGATGATATACCTTTATAAAGAATAAGTTTGGTTGTTTGTTTGATCTAGAAGGTCCCAGAGAACTATGACCCATCATATCCAGAGGTGTTTCTACATTATTAAGGGATCATAACTATTTGAGAGGCACCCTCTTTGGATTATAAGCACTCCGCTTATTCTTTTTTAGTTATTGAAAATAGAATATTTCTATCATTTATGTTTTCTTATTATTCATACTGTTGGTTTGTTACTTGTAACATTTTGTTTGAGCATAATAAAATGGGTTCCTTTTGAGAGGTGTTCTTTCCATGCACATAGGCCCTAAAGGGACCAAATAAAACTAAATATTTTGTTCTTATTTATTGTATTGTTTATTTATTTTGAATAAATTTACACTAATTATTCTTGAAGGAATTTATTTGTTATATTAAATGGTGTGTTCCTAGGGGACACATACCATGTTTTTCGAACCACATAACTCGGCATGTATAGGTGTACAAACCTTTATTTTGCACCCGAACACACATGTTCTATGTTCTAGGGTATATTTAATGTATGATATCGATAACATGACATAGGTATCAGAAGAGGGCACACCTATTAACCCTAATGATTCACACACTGTGTGTAAAGAAGAAACATGACATTTATGTTAGGTTAGATTGGATCGATGTATACTGGCGGTAGACGCCTAAGTAACTCATCAGTCCCATATGTTGTGTACCCTATTGGTATAAACTATATAGTTAACTCAACATGGATATATGAAAACATTACATGCCCTTTCTTTTACTGGGACTCAAAAACCATGTTATGAAAAGTACATTTAGTATACTATGTGACTTATTATGTTTCACATTTCTTCTCACCTGTGTCAGCATCTGAAAATAAAATATTATATTCAGAGTAATTTTATATGTAGAGAATGATGGTATGGTCATATTATACATAAGATAAAGTTTATGATGAATCTTAAAGTGTTTGATATTATTTTCCCTACAAAGGAGACTATTAGGTTTGGAAATATTTATCAAAGCTGACACATGGTTAAGTACTCTATAAGAGATATGCTAGTGACATGGAACAGTTCCTCATAATTCTATGCAGAGTTATATACTAACTTAGTAACATATTTATTACAGGATTGACTTCCTCTATTCTTTCTAGGAGTTTAACACTACCCCACATACTCAAAGTGGGGGCCCTCATTATTCATGACAACAATAACTTCTTTATATGTATGGTTCTATACTTATATAGTTTTCAAGGATTTTTCTTTCTCTAGGATTTCATTCAGTAAATCCATGTAGGTGGGGTGAAAGAGGGAGGGTGAAGGGGGGGTATGCAGGGGCATGGGGAGGGGGTGCGGGGGGGGGGGGGGATTGGAGGGGGGCTAGCAGGGGGAGGGAAAACTAGCAAGGGGGTGGTCTGTAGGGGGGGGGGGTCTGCAGGGGGAGGGAAAATTGGAAGGGGGATAGAAGGGGGTGGTCTGCAGGGTAGGGGGAGGGGGAGGGGGAAGGGGGGAGGTCTGCAGGGTAGGGGGTGTTCTGCAGGGGGTCTGCAGGGGGTGGCCTGCAGGGCAGGGTAGGGGAGGGGGAGGGGGGAGGGGGAGGGTGGAGGGGGGAAGGGGGCAGGGGGAGGTCTGCAGGGCAGGGGGAAGGGGGTGGTATGTAGGGGATTTGCAAGGTAGGGGGAGTGGGGAGGGTGAAGGTGGGATGTAGGGGGGAAGGGTGGTGGTCTGCAGGGGGGTCTAAAGGGAAGGGGTGCAAGGGGGTGGGGCAAGGGGGTGCAAGGGGGTGGGGTAGGGGGTGCAAGGGGGTAGTGGGGCAGGGGGGTGGTCTATAGGGGGGTCTACCGGGTAGTGGGGAGGGTGCAGGTGGGGTGCAAGGGTGGTGGGGGGTGGGGCAGGAGGGTGCAAGGGGGTGGGGCATAGGTTAATGATGAATCCATTCATGAATAACCTTTAGATATTTACCCAATAACATATAGTGTTCCCCCAATATGGACTAATTTTTCATTTATTTTTATGAATTATAATAATTTCCCCCTTTTCTAAAATTCATACATGAATGAACATATAGAATAATAACATCATTAAATAAATATGATTTAATATTTTAACCATCTCTAAACTTGATTACTCTCTCGTTCTTATTTTGTTCTATTTAGACCATAAGACTCTTACTATTGCTCAATATTCTAAACATCCTTCTTATTTCTATTTAATTTTATGTTCTCGAATCATCATACACAAGAATATTTCAATGTTTTCATTAATTATATGTGTTATAATTTGTATTCATTATGTTTATCAGAGTATTTTATTGGAAACATAATGATATTATATGAATCACCATATAAACATTTAATGTTTTCATTAATTAAATGTGTTATCATTTGTATGCATTATGTTTATCAGGATCCTTCACTCCTTCCACTAATTTAAGTGCATAAACCAATGAATATTTCAACAATCATGATGATGATGGTGGTGGCATTGGTCTAAGAGGAGGTGATAATGATGTTGGTTTTTCTATAGGAGATGATGAGGGTCATGATTGTTCTAGTGATATTGATATTGAGGTACATTTAAGATGTAAATTTTATTTTTGCTTTATACATTTAATTTTATCAAATAGTTCTTTTTATTATGATGATATTTATATTGAAATTTTATATTGTTTATATTGGATAGAGTTTTAATTCTTATGATATATATTGTATTATGTTTGAGTTCAGTTTTATTTGGAAGGTGTTCTTTTTTTTGCTCGTATCTAGAGGATGTGAGTACTTCTATAAGGTGAATCTATTATAGAAGCATTTGGTGATTATGTATAGCTGGGTAGGAATAAATTTACATGGTTATTAACTATGGTTGTAGGGTTTATTTTCCATGGTTTTGAAAGTGTTATTAGGGACCAAGATCCATGGTTTAACCAAGGGGGAAGTGGGGGGAGGAAAAAATGGAAGGGGGGAGGGTGTAGGGAGGAGGGGGGAAGGGGTTTACAGGGTAGGGGTGGGGTCTGTAGGGCAGGGGGCAGTGGGGGGAGGAAAAATTGGTGGGGGGTAGGGGGTCTGTAGGGCAGGGTGGGGGGCAGGGGGGTGGGGGTCTGCAGGGCAGGGGGCAAGGGGTCTGTAGGGTGGGGGGCATGGGGCGGGGGGTCTACAGGGTGGAGTGCAGGGGGTGGGGGTCTGCAGGGCAGTGGGGGGGGGGGGGGTGGAATGGGGTCTGTAGGGAAGGGTGGGGGGGCAGTGGGTGGGGGGCAGGGGTGGGGTGCAGGGGGTGGGGGGAAGGGGGGTGGGGGTCTGCAGGGTGGGGTGGGGGTGGGGGTCTACAGGGAAGAGGGGGGGGGGTGCTGGCGTGGAGGGAAAACTGGTAGGGGGGTGTCTAGGGTCTGGAGGGGGGGGGGGTGGTCCACTGTATGTCCTCGGAGGGGGGGGGGGGGGTATGTCCAGGGTCTGTCTGGGGGGTGTCCAGGGTCTGGAGGGGGGGATCCAGGGTCTATCCAGGAGGGGGGGGGGGGGTCCGGGGTTTGTCCAGGAGGGGGGGGGGGGTGTCCAGGGGTCGGTCTAGGAGGGGGGGGGGGTTGCCCAGGGGAGTGGAGGTATGGGTCTGTCCTGGGGGGAGGGGTCTGTCCAGGGTATGGGGGGTGTCCAGGGTCTGTCCAGGAGGGGGGGAAGGTCTGTCCAGGGGAGTGGATGAGGGGATTTTCATGGGGGAAGGGGTGCTGCAGGGGGGGGGGATTTCTAGGGTCTGGGGTAGGGGGTGTACAGGGTCTGTCCAGGAGGGTGGGGGGATGTCCAGGGGAGTGGGGGGGGGGGGGGGGCTTTGAAGGGGGTGTCCAGGACGAGGGGAGTGTATAGGGTCTATCCAGGAGGGGGGGGGGTGTCAGGGGGAGTGGAGGTCTAGGTCGGTCCTGGGGGGGTCTGTCCAGGGTCTGGGGGGTGTTCAGGGTCTGTCCAAATGCGGGGGGGGGGGGGGGGGGGGTGTCCAGAGTCTATCCAGATGGGGGGGTGTCCAGGAGGGGGGGGGGGGCTTTGCAGGGGGTGTCCAGGTTCTGGGGGGTGGGGGTGTCCAGGGTCTATCCAGGAGGGGGGGTCTGTCTTGGGGGTGTCCAGGGTCTATCTGGGGGGGTCTGTCCAGGGTTTGGGGGGGGGGGTGTTCAGGGTCTGTCCAGGAGGGGGGGGGGTGTCTAGGGGAGTGGAGGGGGGATTTTAATGGGGGAAGGGGTGCTGTAGGGAGGGGGTGCAGGGGGCGGGGGTGTTTTTTTTATGAAATGTGAAACCCTATAGCCATAGTTTCAAACTGTGGCTATAAACCTATAACCACGGTTTGAACTGTGGTTATATACCTTAAACCACGGTTTTAAACTGTGGCTATAGTCTTGTGTTCCTTAAGCTTCTTCCATGGTTTTGAATCGTGGCTTTAGGTATTTAGCCACGGTTCAAACCATGAATATAGCCCTATAGCGACGGTTTGAACCGTGGATATAGGTCTTTCCCTATAGTCTTGCCAATACCATCCACAGATCCTAAAACTGTGGCTATAACCTATATCCACGGTTTTTAGACTTATAGCCACAGTTTTAAACTGTGGATATAGCCTAAATTTCCAGTAGTGAATAGATAAGAAGTATTACATTTGGACTATGATCAAGTTAATGTTTTCACTAGTGAAACTGAATTAAAATTACTAAAAACACTAAATGAGGAATATATAAATAATTAGTACACCTTAACTAATTGACTGAAACTTAATATGACAAGAAATATATATTTTCAGAGTTTATACCTAATTAAACACAAGTTTCAAAGAAAAATACCTGCTTCCTCATGTTCTGGCATCATCATTATCCATAAAGTGTGGAGGTATTTTTTAGAATAATTTATTTATTTATTTATTTATTTCTAATGCTTCCTAAAAAATAATTTTTAATAATACAAATCCTAATATTAATGAAAATCATCGTAATTTTCAATCAAAAACCACAAATTTTATCAAAACCTTAAACTCATTATTTTTCCAAAGAGCAATTATTTCCCAATAATGTGTTGTTGGATACTCATTAATGATGTGTATGAACTATAAATCCATTCCAACTCTAGAAACCCAACTATTATATAACTCATGCTTATATTACCTCCACATCTCACCTAGTTCCTTTAGTCGTTTAGTCCTCACAGCCTCACTATCATGAAAATTATAACAAAGATTCATATAAAAATAATAAATATATAACAGTAAATCTAATGACTTTTTTACCCATATTCGAGTCCAAACATTATCCTTCACATGAATTTCAAGGTGTCTACTAGAGTGTTCCTTAACGAGAATGATGTTAGAGTATTTGGAAAGCGTCATTATAAAACTCCTTCATTATCACCCTGTGTTACCAATCATTTGATTTTCCTCATTGTAATCAATCATCAGATGTGTATTAAAGTTTCACACTACACACATGCATGTATTCTCGTTCCGCCTTATAGTAGAAGATGCATATGTGAAATAATAAAAGAAAAATATTATTATAATGAAAATAAATTATGGTCAACAAAATTACTAGGATTCTATACACATACCTAATCTAGAATGACCAGTGGGTACTTCTAGATCCATGAGCTATGAAGGATCATCGACTTGCGCAATACCAGTGGGGTCCAATGACTACATGTGAGACTTGAATGTGTCAAAGTAGAAGTCGAAGGAGCATGAATGTAAAATCCCAAAGAGAATGAAATATAAGGAAAAGAAGATTCTATATACATATGTGGATAAAAATATAATATGGATGGGTAAGTGAGAGCCATCATCAGACAAGGAAAATAAATATGAGGAGAATCAGATGTAAATGGCAGTGATAGTGTAGTCAGTCTAAATATCTTAGGTGACTCTAATGACACTATGAGATAATAAAGTGTTCTAGATGGTATATTTGAAGAAGGGATAGGGAGTGATTAGGTATGATAAGTTGTGCGAGTTTCTCTAGTACCACCCACCATGAATCGTCAGACTGAGCACCACTTCCATTAGGCTGGTCAGAGAATAATTGTCTCCTAGGTGTTGTTTCTTGATTAAAATTTTAAAAAAAGATTAATTAAATGAAATTATATATATATATATATATATATATATTTGAAATGGAATATTCACAACAAGAACTCAAGGAGGAATTCCCATCTCTCATGCAGTGATTATTATCTGACATATTCTTCCTTCATACATCTTCAATGCTGTTCACTTCCTGCATTTGAAAAGAAATACACATTTAATTAAAAATTCACAACTAATGTGTAAGAAAAACAAGAAAAAAGTGGTTACATTACTTAAATAAGGGATACAAATTATCAAGTCAAATAAAGGATAAATTGTGACATAACATAATCATATTATATTTAGTTGTATGAATTTTAAAACATTAAAGGCATGTTATAGAAAAATAAACACATTCTAATTATCATGTTAAACATGACTATGATATATTTTTATTCTTCTATTTTCAATTCGATACAATTCAGTTTTGGTTAGGTCATTTGGTTCATTTTGTTCAATTGATTATGTCATTTGTTCATTTTTTGGGTTAGGTCATTTGGTTCATATTTTGGGTTAGGTCATTTGGAATTTTTTTGGTTTGGTTATTAATTTCATTGTTTTTTTTTTCATTCTAATTAATTTAATATGTTTCAATTCAATTCAGCTTGTTTTTTGTTTTAATTGGATTGTTTTAGTTTTGTTTCATTTGTCAGTTTCTAATATAGTTTAATTCAATATTAGAAAATTCAACTCAAAAATATGCAACCAGTTTATATTAAAAATTCACATGAAGGTCAAGTTGGATATAAAATATTTTCAACCAACATTAATGAAATTTGAATAGTATCAACCTGAATAGCCCAATTCATGCTAAACCAAAAGAACTAAGAACACATATAGATGATTCTATATATTACCCACCACAAAATTTATATTCACAATCAACTCTGATAATTAGACTACTTGAGTCATCATAAGTAATAAATTGATGAAGGCCAATGAGTATAGTGATGGTATCAATTTCACCCCCACCATTATAAAAAATATGTCTTGGGATTACTTCAATAATGACACCAAATTTAGGTCTCAAATGAACATTCGCATAAAAAAGTTATTTCACCATTTATGTCAATATATATGGCTCATTAGTTGTAAGAATGTGATTCATGAATATAACTTGAAATATAGAGTCATCAATAAATGTTCCATTTCTCTTCATCTAATCAAACCACTTATATTACATCATAGAAACTTGACCATGAGCGTAATAATTCAATATTAATATTTACTCAACAACTCCATAATAAGATAAATTTTCAAAATGAGACCTAATATCTGATGCACTATCAATATATTATGTTGTTTTAGTTACCATAACACCATCATGTAATGTTCTCATGTTCATTACTTGTTTAGTGATACTAAATTTGTATCCATTAATCACAATTGATTTTCAATCATGAACCACAAAATTTGGACCAAAAACTAAAACTTTTATTTATTTAGAGACAGAGTGAGATGATAAACTCAATAATTGAAATATAAATGAATATCAAAATTAATTGGATATTTTTATTTTATTTTATTACAAAAATACTTCTACCTTCAATTTCAACCATGTAGAAAACTCTTTGCTATGAAAAGTTTTTCTCCTTCTCAAAGATAATAAATGATTATTTATATTTAATTTTTTTATTTTCCCTACATAAAAATTTTAAATTTTTTTTAACATATATGTACAATTAAATGGGATGAGATAAAATATAAAAGTTTAATTAATTACTTGATGTAGTCATCAAATAAATCATATTTAAACAAGATTGTGCAATGTACAATCTCTCAATTTTCAAGGCTTAATGTAGTCAATATATATGATCTAGGAATCCCCCATATTTGAGGAAGTGATGGAAAACTAAGTTCAATTTTATCATAATTTTCTTCTTTATTTCTCATTGATCAGTTATATCTCATGGTCACATCAGACAAATACATCGAACAGAAATCCATAAATTATTGATCCAAGTAACCTTTCACAATAGAACCTTCAGGATGATTCCTATTCTAGATGTAATAATTCAATGTGTATATATTCCTTTCAGTTAGATACATCCAATGAAAAGTAAATGGTCCTCCAAAATGTATTTCTATTGGAAGATGTTCAATTAGATGTAGCATGCATGTGAAAAATGATGGAGGAAAAATTTTCTCCAACTCACACAAAATTAATGGTGCCTTTTCCTATATTTATTTCAAGAAAGATTTAGACAAATTTATAGAACAAATATCTCTATAAAAATTAAATAATATAATAACTATCACCCTTACATTATTGGACAATAAATGATGGATTGCTATTAGTATCAACTAATGAAGAATGATGTGATAATCACAAGTCTTTAAAGATTCCATCTTCAAATCTCTTCTATTGACCCATTTTGACATGTTTCTTGAATAAACATAAAAAACATGATAGTCTATAGTACTTCTAAATTTTTTTTTTGAAGGTGCCTTCACATACAATCACATAAAAGTTTCCATTTATTTTAACTGATACACACAGGATGCAATTCTGGTCTGATACCCCATTCCACCAAGTCATGATGAGATTGTAAATCATCTTTTGTATTCCTCTTTATATTTAGAATAATTGAAATAAATATTTCAAATATATTTTTTCAATATGAATTACATCTAAACAATGATGTAACAAATTAGTTGTCTAGTAAGGAAACTCAAAGTTGATACTTTTCTTCTTCCAATTGGAATTGGATTCAATGTAATAATTCTTCTTATTTCTAGATTTCATCTGACCTTTCCCAAATAAAAAACCAATATCTTACAATTCATTAAGCACATTAGTTCTACACATAAGTTGAGGTGGATTTTTGGTTTCCATGGTATTTTCAAATCTTTGATGATTATTCCTATATGGATGGTCCATTGGAAAGAATCATTGATGTCCCATACAATTGAAATTATGAAGATATTTAAGTCTTCTAGATAATTTATTCTTCATAAAAACATGATGAGAAAGTTTTCCCTTTGTTCTCTAGATTGAAATCAATACATAATAAGGAATTTATCATTCACATAAGTGAAAAACACATATGAAATTTTTCTTTCAAACAAGCATTTTATATTTTCACATCCATATTCCAAATTTGCTTCAACTATTTTATTAATGGTTGAAAGTATATGTCAATATCATTGATAGGATCTGAAGGTCCATATATGAGTATAATAAAGAAAGTGAATGATTTTTTCATACTCATCCATGGAGTTAAGTTATAAATGTGTATGAAAAATGGCCATGTGTTATGAAAAGTAAGCAAATGACAAAATAGATTAAAACTATCACAAGATAGACCCAACCTCAGATTACGCATGTTAGCTGAAAAATTAGGATACCAAGCATAAAATTACTCTATGATAATCCATCTACAGGATGAACCAAACATATAATTATTCTTGTTTCTCTAAGTATCATTACATCACATATTTATTGATGTTTCATCAGACATGAAAATATTTTCAAGTTTGGAATTCAATGGAAAGAGCCACATTACTTTCTATAGAATACGAGATGGTGTTCTATAAACATTTAGCTTCCATCAAGATATTCCACATTTTATACAATCATTTAGTTCATCAGTTTCCTCCCAGAATAAGCTGCAACCTTTTGGGAAAGTATGAATTTTGGTTTTAGAAGATCCAAGTTAGTTAATTAACTTCCATGTCATATAATGGTTCAAGGGAATATATGTATCATATGGACGTAAGTCCTTCAAAAGGGTAAGAATATAATCAATGATAGTATTATAAATTTCATACATGATTTTCCTATGAAACAGTCATATTAAAAATTACATCCTTTTTATTTTACAATATTTTCAATATACTAGAGTCGTGGTAGCATTCTTCAATTTTTTTCACCCTGTAAACTATTGGATCATATTATAGATGTAAATGTATATTTTATGGAACAATGAAAGAGGGGGGAGGGGTGAATTTTAGGTTTAAAACTTTGTATTTAATTTTTTTTGAATGAACTTAGTTTAAGAGGTCTTAAACTAATGCAATTCACAGACAATACAAATGACCATACAGGTCTTGGATCTGATGGATATAATATCACTTAATACCACAAGTAATGAAAAACAATTGTATTTGAATTGAATACAATGATCAGAGTAATACAAATATAAATGATTATACCATAAATTGTATAGAATATATTAATACAATATGTAATTAAAGAATTATAATTGAAATAATTACAATAGTAATGGAATATGAATAGAAATAATAAATAAAGTGATTCCCTTTCTATTAAAAATATAAGCAGAAATGTAAAGGTATAAAAATTTTATCCCAAAGAGTAGGGTATCATTTCACATAGTATAAAAGGTATGTCTTACCACCACCTTGGTAATCCCTTGATACGATGATCATCACGACTGTCTTCCTATCCCCAAAATCCCTCGATTAAGAAGGTAATCAAAACCTCTATCTTTCAAAAAATTGAATGCCCTTGATACAATGATCGGAAGCACGTATTTTTATCCCCATAATCCCTCAATCGTTATCACAATGATCGGATTCACAAAGAAAAAAAGCACTTATAGAAATACAAGAACTTGGAACAAGCATTTCACTTCTTATATCTTCAAGAATTTCACATGAAGCAAGAGAGAAGTCACAAAATTTATCTCTAGACCTTGATAGAAGAAAAATTTGTCTATTCTGGTTTGAATGAGCCTCCTATTTATAGGCCTTAGTTTCTAACAGTAATATTTCCTCCAACAGTCATATTTCTCCAAAAAATTTAGAGGGCTTGTACACCTGACATTACAACAGTCAAAACAAATAGAATAATTGAAATCATTTTTATTGGTAAATAACTAACTCAACGACATCGTTTTAGTTAAAAAATAGTATGTACAAAAGTATGAAACAATGAGTATGAGTAACATGTAATTGGTATTGTAGGTAAGAAATGAATTCAATACATTACATGAGTATTATTAATAATATGGTCACAATTCTTTTCATGATTACGATGTATATAATGGTTACGATAAAGAACAAAATTACAATGCTTTACATGAAAAAGATGCATACCGTGGTTAGAGTTTACATCATGGTTACGATGCATGATATGATTACGATGTATATCTTGGTTATGATATATGTGGTTATGATGCATGTGGTAATGATGCATGATTACGATACATATCCTGGTTATGATGCATATTATGATTACAATACATATCCTAGTTACGATGCATAACATGAATACGATACATGACCTGGTTACGATACATATGGTTATGATACAATACATAACCTGGTTATGATGCATGTGGTTACGATTGAAAAAACCCAACATATGATTATGATGTAGATCAAAAACATGTGTGATTCCAATGGAAAACAAAATATTTGATTATAATATATGTGATTCCGATTGAAAAACAACATATCTAGTTATGTTGTAAAACAACATAAATGATAAAAAAGAATTAATTTGTGATTTAAAAAACAAAAAGATCAATGGGAAAGTCGAAACATGTTTTGACTAAAAAATATCCCCCTTTTTTGAAATCAAAAAACAACATAAGCAATAACAACTTATCTCCCCCTAAGTTTAGTAACTCTTCTGAATGTAATAGTGAATATGACTAATTCCCCCTAGGTTTAAACAAATCACTAGGGATCATATTCTTGTTACTTGTACTTGTGAATTCTATACCTTAATAAGGTATTCATCAAATTTTTCTTTTCAAAAACATTCCCCCCTTTGTGATTTCTAAAAGAATAAGGGAAAGTATTCATTTCCTATAAAAGGTTGGAGAAACAATGTACAAAACAATAGTTCTTACTTGGAATGAGACAAAATTATATTACAACAAGAGTTCTAGAAATCATTCTTTCCACTTTTTTTCTCTACAAGATTGAACACCATAAGATTTATCTTTTTGAACTCCTTTCTATCCTCCATGAGTTTTCCAAGATCCTCTTATTGAGACTTCATCTTCACATCCTTTTTAGCAATAACCATTTCTTGCTTCTGAAGCATTTGTTTTAGAATATGATTGATTTCTTCCGAGATTTAAGCTTTATTTCAAGAGAATTGATATCATCTAATTTGAGTCTATAGGCCTTCTCTAGGATTACAACTCTATTTTTGAGTAAAACAACTTCATTACTCTCATTATCCAATTTTTTCTTTAGACCAACACACTCTTCTAAGTCTATTCCTTGAGAGGTACCAGGTCTTTGAAGGACTTAAAGTTTTTTATTTAAATCAACATCCATATTTTAATACATAGAATTGAGAACATTTACCCAATATACCAATTCATCCTACTTGTCCAAAAGATTCTTGATACTTCATCAATTTTGTATGACCACTTCACAACCTTATTACAAGCCTTACTGTTCTCAGCAGCACGTTCATTAAAAATCTTGAAATCGGATTAAATACTTAGAAAACTATCCATCAGAACCTTAATAGAGTCCATTCTATCATTATGAGAATTTGAAATAATTTTTAACCTGGATTAAATATTTGGAATGAACGGTATCATCTTCTCCAATCTATTCAAAGCTTATTATATGTACTGAATTACCTTCAAAGTTATTATTCTTTCAGAATCTGTATCCTTAGTGTATTCAGGGAGATCACTAAAATGAGTTTCAGTACCGATCATTTGAGATGGAGGATTCCGATTCTTATTGGATTCTTTCTCTTCTTCTTCTTTATCTGAAATCTAAATGACTTTCTTTGAGGAAAACATTTGAGAGACTTTCTTGGATGGATGAGGATTAGAAGAAGGAAAATTAAATGATGAAACTTCTGAGGATTCTGCGGTATGAATTCTCTTGTTTTCATCTTATTTCTGTCCCACTTATATTTATTCTTCACCCTATTCTTCTTACCCTTCTTTTTATTGGTCTTATTCTTCTTGTTGTTATTCTTCTTCTTCATATTCTTGAATAAGAGATTGTGTAGCAGATTGTTCAGAAGATTTTTTTTCTTTTCCTTTTTCTATCAGGTCTGATTGAGTCTGAATCGGTGGCTCCCTTATTACAATAATGGTTTTTTCTTGCTCATCTATTTTTAGAAGAGTATCAATGTCAATAGTCTAGTCCTTTATCTTGTTCATTCTCTTATTTCCCTCTTATTCTTTCAAAGTTTCTTCATATATTATTTTTAGAGCCAGGGCTTTAGCTGGATCCAAACCAAACTAAGGATCCCCTTCTTTCCTTTCTTGCTTCTTCTTTCTCCAATCGGCAGAAACCTCATCAGATGTAACATTTTGTTTCTTTGATGCCTTTGGAGTTGTAGTCTTAACTACCTCTATTTTACTTGACATTGTCTTGGATGTATTAGAAGGTTTCTCACTACCTTGAATTAATTCATTTTATTTCTTAGCATCCAGATCTTTCTCAAACTTTTTTGATTCAGGATTGAATCATAACTTCAGCCTCCTTATTGTATCCTTACTGATTAAGGGATCTTTTAAGTATGTCTGATCTAACTGGATTGGAACATTACACAAGATTAAGAATTCTTTCAGAAACTTACTGACAATGGTGGGAAACATGATCAACTGTGATTTTATAGCACCATATTTGAGATTCTTAATTTTTAAGAAAATGAATCCCATAAGGTTGAACTTCCTCATGTTCACTAAGTAATCAAGAACAAACACATATGAAACTTTCAACGTTTCTTTGTCACCATTTCTCAGAATTAAAAACCCTTGAATCTAGAGGGATATAAGTCTATTATCTCCTGATAAATGAATCAATTTTCTCTTATCCACATGAATCTCAAAAAGTGATTCTTCAACCTTACCCTTATAAAAAGTTCTATCAGACTCTGGTAATTTATGAGAAGGATATAGAGCATCACCCTCAAATGGAAAACTTAGAAATACAGCTTCTTGTTTTATGGATGTTGTATACTACTTATCATATATCATGAAATAAATCTTAAGAGCCTTGTCTATCTCTACTAATTTATAAAATTTTAACACCTCATCCTGATACACAAAATTCTAATTAGAATCTAGTATTTAAACACAAATAGATTCCCAACCTTGGAAACTTATTATTCTTTTCAAAGATGAATCAAAAGTCTCATAAAATTCTTGAGAGACCAACCTTTCACCTCTAAAGGTCATGGAAGAGAAATAATTAGGAGACATTTTCTTTTTAGAATAAGTGGTTGACTCAGACATGAAAGACTAACTCAAATACTAAAGATCTTCCTAGTTACAAAAGTTGAGTAGATCTCTGATTATGAAAACTGAGGTAAGAACTGATTACAAACCATGCTAACTATTTATAGAGAAAACAGACTTGAGAGAAAAACAAATGATTTCGATGTGGGATAGGTTATTTTAAAAATAAATTGACGGTTAGTAGTATATCTACAAGATCTAATGGTTGAGAAATATTTTGAACTCTTGAGGTTTTCCTTAAAATAAAATCTTATTCAGACTGAAACCAATTACGAGTTTAAAATAAAGAAATGAGATACAACTATTTGGACCACAAAAAATGAGGTTTTAGAAATTTTACCTATCAGATTTTCAGTATAGATTTATTGGTTTTAGTATATTATTATTATGATCATAATACAAACAAAAAATGTAAAACCGATATGAAATCTAAAACTGATAAAATCAAATAAGTTGGTATCGATAATCTAGTACCAATAGAATAATCCAATACTGATAGTTCAAAAACAAAAAATTATTCCAATACTGATAGTTTAGTACCGATAAAGTATCCCAATACCAATATTCCAATATCGATAAAGTATTCCAATACCGATAGTTTAATCTAGTACCGATAATTATGAAGCTGAAACAAGAAATTGATAAAAACATGAACCAAATAAAATCATGAAACCAATGAAAATAAATCCAATAGTGATAATAGTAAAACTGATTATAATGAAACTGATATTCATGTAGAACTGATAAATGTAAAACCGTTAAATGAAAAAATAATTCATAAAAAAATGAAAAACCAAAAGAAGTAAAACTGATCAACATAAAACTGAATGGTAAAACCGATAAAATTATGTATACTCTCCCTTTGAAAAGGAGTAACTTAATGTAAGGAGATGGTTTAAACAATAAATAGATGTGAATGATTACTTTATAGTGATCATTCCTAGTTTCTATTTAATGTATTCAAATATATTGAAGGATAATGTTTTTGTGAAAATATTAACAAGTTGTTCTTACATTTTCATGAATTGTAAAATAATATCTCCTTTTTGTGTGTGATCCCTTAGAAAGTGATGCCTAATATCTATTTGTTTTTCACATGAGTGATGTACGGAGTTTTTACTAAGAGAAATGGAACTAGTATTATCACATAGTATTTGAGTTTTGGAAAAACTCATTCCATATTCAGTGAGTGTGTGTTGTATCCACAACACCTGAGCACAACAACTTCTAACTACAACATATTCAGCTTCAGTAGTGGAAAGTGATACTGATTGTTGTTTTTTTCATGACCAAGAAACTAATGAATCTCCTAAGAAATGAAATTTTCTGGATTTACTTTTCCTATCCATTATACAACTTCCAAAGTCATCATCTAAAAAAAGTTTCAAAACAAAATCATTTCTAGAAGAATAGAATAGTCCTAAATCCATAGTTACCTTTAAGTAGCCAAAAATCCTTTTCACTTCTTTTAAATGAGATTCTTTTGGATTATATTAGTATATTTCAGATAATAACACTTAAAACATTAAGTATGGATGACTAGATGTTAAGTATAACAAAATTCCTATAATACCTCTAAAAGATGTTTGATCTACTGGTTTCCCAGCTTCATCAAGATCAAGTGTATTTGAGGTACTGATTGGAGTGATTATACTTTTAGTGTTTTCATATCCATACTTTTTAAGTAATTATTTGATATACTTATGCTGGGATAAATAGGCTCCTTCTGGTTTTTGAGAAATTTAAAAACCTAAAAATAATGTTAACTCACCCATCATACTCATTTCAAACTCAGATTTCATTAGATTTACAAAAGAATCGGTTAGAGATTGCTGATTCAATCCAAATATAATGTCATCGACATAGATTTGAACAATAAATTTTTTTCTTCCCATTTTTATAAAAAGAGTTGGATATGCTATACCTTTTTCATAATTTTTTTTGTAAAATAAATATTGTGAGTATATCATACCAAGCTCATGGGTCTTGTTTATGTCCATATAAATCTTTGGTAATTTTAAAAACTTGATCCGGATGTTTTGAATCTACAAAAGCTGGAGGTTGTTCTACAAAAACTTCTTCTTGTACAAAACCATTAAGAAAAGCAAATTTTACATCCATTTAAAAAAGTTTGAAGTTGAAGAATGCTGCAAAGTCTAATAGAATTCAAATATATTCAAGTCTAGCTACCAAAGCATAGGTTTAATCATAGTCTATTCCCTCTTTTTGATTATAGCCTTTAGAAACAATTCTTGCTTTATTTCCTATAATGACTCCATTTTCATCACATTTGTTTATGAAAACCCATTTTACATCAATTAAAATTGTTTATTTAGGTCTTTCAACCAGGTTCCAGACTTGATTCCTTTAAAATTCATTTAGTTCATCTTGAATTTATTTAATCCGATATTTATCACCTAATTCCTCATTGTAAGTTTTAAGTTCAAATTAAGATAGCAAAGCAAGATGTTCTATTTCATTTCTCAAGGAATTTCTAGTCCTTACAGGTTTATTTACATCACCAATGATATTATCACTAGGATGATTCCTAAGAAACAATTGATTTGGATTTTTATAACTTTTTTATCAATATAAGAAAGAAATTCTTTTGGGGTAAATGTTTCGGAAACATTTTCTTGAGTATTTCCCTTTTCAGAAGAGTTTTTAGTCAAAGGTTGATAATTAGTTTGTGAAAACACATCTATTGATGTAGGTAATCTTTGATTAAAAACAAAGGGGTTAGTTTCATCAAATTTAACATGCACCGTTTCCTTAATAGTACAAGAGTTTTTGTTAAAAACTCTATAAGCCTTAGAAGTAGTGGAATAAACTAGAAAGATTCCTTCATTGGATTTGGGTGAGAATTTATGTAAATTATCTTTTGTATTCAATATGAATACTTTGCATCCAAATAATCTAAAGTATTAAAATTTAGGTTTTCGGCCAGCCCACAATTCATAAGGTGTTTTATTAAGAAAAGGTCTGGTTAAAACACAATTTATAGTATAAAAGCTTCAGCCTAGAAATGCTTAGCAATTGAGTATTCAATCAACATGTTCCTTTTCATTTCCTGAAGAATATGTTTTCTTCTTTCTAAAACACCATTTTGTTGAGGGGTTCTTGGGGATGAAAATTTGTGAGTAATACCTTTTTTACTACAAAAAGTTTCAGAATCTGAATTTTGAAATTCTATACCATAATCACTATGAATAGTTATCAATGGTAGGTTTTTCTCATTTTTAACTTTGTATCTAAAGGGTTTTAAATAGAAGAAGGCTTCAAATTTATTTACTAGAAAATAGAACCATGTAAATCTATTGTAGTCATAAACTAAAAGAAATACATAGTATTTTCCTCCAATACTTCTAGTTTGTGTAGGACTAAAAAGATCCATGTGCACTAAATGTAATGCATTAGAAGTTGAAACTTAATTAATTGATTTAAATCTAGTTTTATGTTTCTTTCCATATTGAAAAGGGTCAAAAACTTTTGAAGAATCATACTTTAGATCCGATAGATCCTTAAGAAGTATTTTATTTGAAATTTTACAAAGGTTCCTAAGGCTATAGTGTCCTAAAATTCTATTCCATAACTAAGATTAGTCTTCCATTGCACTTAATCAAGGTAATTCTTGGGTCCTAAGGTCTTCTAAGTTGATTGTGTATACATTCTCATGCCTATGGGAAGTGAGAATGAATTCATCCTTGGAATTGTGAACTAAACATTTATCATTCCTAAAATTCACAAGGTAACCTTCATCAGATAATTGAATTATTCTTATAAGGTTGTGCTTAAGACCTTTAACAAAAAAAACATTTGAAATTAAAAATTTTCCTAAAAAACAATATTACCAATACCAATGATATTTCCCTAAGTATTATCTCCAAAGGTCACTCTTCTACCATTCATTTCAATGATATTTTCAAATGATTCTTTATTTTCAGTCATATTTCGAGAACAACCACTTATCTATTTACCAAATGTTCTTGTTTTTGGTACACTTATTGTTTTCTTGAAAAATAAACAATTAGTTTTTTAGAACCCAAACTTGTTTGGATTCAGAAATGTTAGATAAGAGAATTTTAGAAATCCACATTTGTTTTGAAAATTGAGTTATATGAAATCCTAAAGATTTAGTTTTATTAAGAGAACAATTTCTTTCCCAATTTACACCATGTTGAAATTTAGTGCATAATGTGGCACTTTGAGAAACAAAATAGTTATGACTAATTTTTTTTGAATGAGTATAACCAAAACTCAAACTATTTCTAAGGGGAAGAATTTGAGAATAAATTTTATCAAAGTTTTATTTACCATAGGTAAAGTTTGATAAAAGTTTTTTGAGAGAGAAGATTTAAAATTTTATTCTATTGACTAAATTCTCATTCTCACAAGAATTTTTTTTGGAATTATTTTTAGTTTCAAATTTTTTTTCTTTAAAAAAAGTTGTTAAAAGTCTTTAGAAAGTTTATCCTTCTCATAATTTAATTCTATAAGGTTTTTTGAAATATTATCAAAATAGATATTTTTCTTATCGAGATATTTTGAAATATCTGATACTTATTTTGTAATAATAGTTATACTAGAGTTTTCCTTATCAAAATTTTTCTTGAGTTTGTAATTTTCATTCTCAATTAATTTTAAAAATATGGATAATTCTTCAAAATATAGTAAAATTTCCTCCACTGAGGAAGATTATTCATCCAAAGAGTAAGAATATTTCTCATCAGGGTAATTGGAATTCAAAGATACATTTGTAAGAGATTTTACATTGTGTACCTTGGCCATAAGAAATGCATTTTTAGTAGTTAGTATGGCTTTGAGTATTATATTATTCTGACTAGAAAATTAATATTCTAATGATTCATCTGATTAATCAAAACCACTTTCACTCCAAGTATCATTCTCTTTCAAGACTTTATTTGTCTTTAACTTGTAACACTTTTCTTGTTTCTTTTAGAATGTTTATCCTTCCTATCTTTTATTTTAAGAAAAATAAAATATGGTCTAATATGACCTGCTCGCTTACATTTATAACATGTTACTTATGAGTCTTTCTTGTTATTTCTATCTTTATTTTTGAATCTATACTAAAATTCTTTCTTTCTAAAAATATTGTTCATTCTTTGAGAAAGATTGGATAATTCATTCTCTGAATGATCACTTTCACTAGATTCTGATATAATAATATATTTCTTAGAATTGGATCTTGTTACCCTTTCTGGTGTCTTGGATTTAGAGGAAGTAGTAAAATCTACACTTCCATTACCATTCTTCTTCTTATTAAAATCTGCACCTCTTTTCATTCTTGTCTCATGCTGAAGAAGAGTTCCAAATAATTCATCAAGATTGATTTGAGTAACATTCCTGTTCTCATCAATAGAAGTCATTTTTTATTCCCACTCGTTTGGAATTATATCAATTATCTTATCCACAAGTTCTTCATCATCAAGAGCCTTCTCTCCCATGGATTGAATACTATTGACAATTGTAATAAATCTTTGTTGAATTTTTCATACTAGTTCTCCATAGGAAAAAACAAACCCATGCTATTCTGCTCGAAGCATGGATCTTCTTGTTTCTATTACATTAGATGTAAAAAAATGTGTGACTTCCAATTTCTTCTAGATACAATTGGATGTTTCACATGATTATATCTTACTATATATATTCCTGGTCATGGAACACAACAATGTATTACGTACCTTGTAGTTTAATTAATATTCTTGTTTCTCTTGGTTGGTGAAGGTTATGAATTCCTTGTCTGGAATTTTGTAATCTACAATAAGCATTAAAAAGTTTTCCACTCTAGTTTTGATAACAAATGTCTTCATTTGATCTCTCCAGTACTCATAATCCTTCCTATCAAAGATAGGCAATCTAGTTGGGTTTAGGTTTTCAATTGATCCAATATTCATTCCTGTCATCTTCTAAAACAATAATTTTCAACTCCACACATTAGTGCAGTAAGTAGTTATAAAAAAAGATTTTTAATAGAAATAAAATTGTATTACAGAAATTAATAAACCATGTAAACAAATCAATGGAAAACTCCTATGATACCAATTTTTAGATTGTATTATAGATGTATATGTATATTATATGGCACAATACAAGCGGGGGGGGGGGGGGATTGTAGGTTTAAAACTTTGTATTTAAAAACTTTTTAATGAACTTAGTTTAAGAGTTCATAAACTAATACAATTCACATCCAATACAAATGACCATATAGGTCTTGGATCTGATGGATATAATATGGTGTAATACCACTAGTAATGAAAAAAATTGTATTTGAATTGAATACAACGATCAGAGTAATACAAATATAAATGATCCCACCATAAATCGTATGTAACGCCTCGACCCCAGAATCCCATAGTTGGTGAATTATTATGTATCATTGGCATGATCATAAAAGATCATGTCTCAAAAGACCAATTAGTTTTGTAGCCTTGTAAGTACTATATATATTCATAAGGTTTTCATTACATCATAAAATGGAAAACTACAACAACATTGTCTCCATAGACAACACTGAGATCCCATAAACTATCCATGGAGGTCATTCATAATATACTTCTTTTCATCCTAGGAAAATAAAACATAGAAAGGTGTGAGATCAGATGCTCAGTAAGGATAACATTATAGCAGAAACTTTCATAAATAAGCATAAACATTTAAGGCAGTGTATAAGACTAGAACAAAAGCCTTTTAAACTTGAACTTCAGCATAATATGGAAAAGATAAAATCAAATAATTCCATTTACTTATTCACATGGATATTCTACTAGTCGAATGAGCACATGCAATATTAATAACCACTTTTATAATGATGGAATGCATAATGCCAGACTATCATAACCAAATAATCAAGGCCTTGTGCCAAGACTACAAATAAGATTTTGTCAAGACCTTGTGCCAAGACACTCGTTTGTCTCATGATACCTACTGATGCATCGAGGATCTATAGCGGGCTCCACCCTTCACTTACTAAGTCCAATGCATTCCTCATATGAAAATTTTGAAACATAACATAATCATTCATATTAAAACTAGCATACGAAATGTCAATACTTTATCCACAAATGATGAATGGTACACAAATAGCACATCCACAGTCAAACATAACTCATTCGATACAATATGGAAGATTTTATTGTATCATATTAACTTTAATCAAGAATAATGAAAGATATTGACATAGATGAAAATAATCATTAAAACTATTAGAGAGAAATATTCCCCTTTTTCTTGAAATCATTTAAAAGTCACACTATTTGTCAAGAAGCCATTTAAAAATAGATTTTTGAATCAAATTGTTTCATACTACTTTGAAACTTTTGAAATGAATTTTAATTTTAAAACTTTAATGTCCATATAAATAAATCCTTAAAACCATTTTTAAAACATGGACATTAATGAGAAAGATTTAGAATAATAAATCTTTAAAACATTTAAAATGATATTTTAGTTAGAGTTCCTAACCAAAAGAGAGACACTTGAATAAAAATAATTTAGGTAATAAAAACTTTTTAATATCATGAGAACAAAGGGATTCATGATATACTATGTCAAAGTACATTATATACACCATATAAAAGTGATTTGGTGTATAACAACAAAGAAGTCTCAATGGAATGTAAATTGAGATGAAATCTCTTATAAAGACCGTATCATTTGGTTAAGGATAAATCAATGACATAATTATGTGTGAAAAATATAAATACACTCAATATTATTGGATATTCAGTTCAAATCAATCATAGGACATTCACACATATTCTTGTAAAAACAACACCAAGGAATTGGATATTTAACTCAACAAATGGTGATTGAGTTAAAATTACTCTTATCAAGTTCAAATCAATGACTTGAGAATTTATCAATGGAGTGATTATGTGTATCAAAAGTATATCCATAGAAATGGGACTAGAAATTACGATATAAGAAAATTAATAGTGATTCCACACATAATCTTGGAGTAAAATAATCAATGAAGTATGCGTAAATCCGAATGAATGGAAATTGAAATTTCAAATTCCTTTATCGATTTGGTAACATACGAAACATACACCCATGAAAGAAGTATCATAAAATTATGATGTAAATATCCATAAATTAAAGTATATTACACAATGAATACAATCATGGGCAGTACACACACCACATGCAATAAATAAGTGGTGAATAGTGAAAATCTCACAGAATTAAAAGTGAGATAAGAAACCCCTTACTTTGTATGTTTTCCTTGGTAGAGGGTAGGTTAACCTCCTGTATAATGGTGAAATAATTTTTTTTAATTATACAAGAATTATATACATTAATATGATGTCATATATGATCTTTTAACATTTATTTGTTAATAATATCTTAGTATTATCGTCGTTTCGGGTGTTAACGGATTCATTTTCATTTATAGTCTTTGTTATGTGAGCCATATTTGTTATGGATGGGATGTATCTTATTCATATACAGAATTATATCATGTCTCTAAAAATTATTTTTAATCATCAAATGAAATTTATTCTTGAATGTATACGATGGGGAATGAATCTCATCGCGTTCGTGGAGACGGTAATCCGTACGTACGCACGAGTGACAATATCACTCTTTTGATATTAAAATAATATATAATTGGATGGTATATCATATATACAGAATCATTATCATGTTATATTTATTATTTAAATTAATTACACATCATTATTATACCCATCCAAATAATAAAGTATTGAATAACAATTACACCGCGATGTGGAGACGGTAATCCGTACGTATGCACGTATGGTGAAATGTCATTCAAAGGATGGATAGAATAATGAATATGGATGTACCATATTTATAATAACTTCATAGTATAGAGATTATACTATAGTTATTATTTTATAATGTAAATAACAAAAAAGAAGAAGTGGAAGAAGAAAAGAACTTGAAAGAGTGTGGTGAAATTATTACCTCTTATTCGGGTTCTTCATTTTGATTTGATCAAAATGGCTCCTTTAGTTGGATTTCTGACCAAAGGAGGTCCTCTAGGATGAATTGAGGGAAGTGGAGAGTATATTTTGGCAGAGTTTGGCCAAGACAAAAGGCTTCGAAGGTGTGAATTAGTGAGTAGGGCGAGTGCCCTTTTATAAGAGGGGTGGGGGGCACCTTAGGAAAAGCTAGAAATATTATTTTATAATAAATTCATATTGGGTTTATAATAGATAAAAAGTGTATTATTTAAAGTTTAAGGTGGGTATAGGTCTAAAACCACTCAACCAATAGGTTTTAGATAGGTTTGGGTCACTATATTAACTTTATCTTTTTGATTTAACTCTTAGTTAAATAGTTTGACATTTACTATGTCTCTTTGTATTTTTATATTATATAGTTAATAAACTTACTATATACTTCCAAGAGACCCCCAAGTGGTCCATTAATGATAAAAATATAATTATATAAGTCCTTTTTCTGAACCTTAGATTTTTAAGAATAGAATATAAATTAATAATATAATATTTGTTTTAAAAACTCATTTATGACAATTTTGACACCATTTAATAATTGATTTTTGTTAAAATCTTAAATACTTTATTAATTAGAAAAAAATTCATTTAAGAAATCATAACATGTCATATTAACCAATAAAATTCATTAATGTCATAAAAAGTTTCAAATTATATTTATTTTAACATTTATAATACCAATTATTTGATTCTTTCATTAATAAGGAAAATACTGCATCATTATTGTGTCATAAATAAATTTAATTATTCAATGTCTACAAATTATAAATAAAATACAATTATGTAGGAAATATATTTATATTTATAATTAATATTTATAATCAAAAATATAACTTATATAACCCTATGTAAATTTTTTTTTCTAAAAGGTGTATGCTTATGTCATTTTTGTATTTACTTTAACTTAATTAATATAGTGTCATTTTCACTTACAAGTAGCTCCATGGGGTCCCAAAATTGACCCAAATATGCCCATGATCTGACATGTATCAACCAATTGGGTTAGGACATGTTTTAGGGTAATTTAATATTATTATAATATTATTTTTTTACCCTTATTTACCGGATTTACCCTTTAACCATGGTAAATAAAATATTTACCGAAGTAATTATTCAAAATGTCTAAAAATAAAAGTTATCTATTTAAAAAATTTGGAAATCCTGATTCTAAATATGTAATGTATTTTTCTAAATTCAAAACATAGAAGTGGCAGAAATTAATTTAAAATTAATTCCCGTTGTCAAAACAAAGAGCGTGTTTTTTAAGAAATAATAACTATCAAAAGATTGACACTTATTTATGTCTAGTTTAAATGTGAAATTACATCCAATTACCAATATTGGATTAAATTGTAAAAATATATTATAATTATACTTTATAACCTCTCAATAGTATAATTTATCACTATAAATTATTTAGATTAAAAAATTGTTTTTAATTAATGTTTAGTATTTTTCACTATTCATCAAAATTTGAATGTTTTCTAAAAAAATACCAAAAATTCACCCTAGGCTAATTTCAATATTCTTAATCCAAAAATGATGTCCATTTTGAATGATAAAATTTATAAAATTTTAAAAAGTGGTTTTTACTATTCATAACGACTAGTTTGATTGGTTGTGGTGTGTGTTAGAACTCGAAGTTGTGTACAACACACGCTACTGTATTATTCAAAGAGAAGCGTACCGTGGAAGATTGTGGTATTACATTATCCCCTCCTTCAAATAATTTTTTCCTCGAATTTTTTTTAAAATTGTGATTGGGAATATAATGGAAATTACCACATCGGAAAAAGAATCAATAAAACTATCACTTTAAAAGAAAGAAAGAAAAGTACAAAGGTCACCCAAGATAACCCATACTAGGATTCTATGTTGGAAAACATAGATATGGATGATAAACTAAGTGTCAAGTTCTGATGGAGAGGGATAGAAAACATGATTATGAGAAAGTTAATAACAAGAAAACCACAAACTTGTGATGGGACGAATGATCATTACTCTCCCAGTTGGAAATGTAAACAGACAACATTTTTTTTGTTTTAATTTACATTACATAAAGATGAGAAATTCATTTATGATACTGACTAAGAACATAAATAGATAAACTTAATTTTTAAGTAGAGTTCATTCTTTAATAAATTTCTACCACTAACTCATTTTTTTAAACGATGAGTATTCAAGAAGACATGGTCACACTAAAAGAGCTAGAATAAAATTCTATAGAATCAAATGATCCATGAAGGATAAACTATATATTTACCTTGTATTTAGAGATTAATAAAAACCAAAACGGTTAGTATAAGATCTGATGATCCCCCAAAAGGATATTCCATTAGAGAAAGAAACACTAATCTTAATTTCTAAAACTAAACCAACAATACCCCAAAGTTAAATAAATAACATTCAATAAACAATTGTCCTTAAAATACTTAAATATAATTCAAACTAAAATTGAAACACAAAACTTAGAAGAATTTGGTTATGTAGTCTTCCACGTTAAATTGTATCTCCAAATGACATCAACTAATCTTAAAGTCACATACTTAAAAGTAATTAACCTAATAACATATTCTCTATTATTAGTTAATCATTTCCATAAATAACCCAAATCACTATAAATCCAAAATAAAAACATAGATAAAAATCCACCATTACTCCTCAAATGAAATCCCATAATATTCTATTTTTCTTGGGCATATAGTGTTCCCAAAAAAGTGAACATCTTCCAAAATAACATTTATCACTTAATCACCGAATTACTTTCCTATACTAAGGGTATTCATTTGATAAGACATAAGATCCCAAATCAACTTATTATTGATCAATATAATCATTTAACTAAAAATAATTAGTCACACTAACCAGGGACTTCACGTAGTCCAGTGATAGGTGATAAATCCCAATCAAACTTTGGTTGTGGGTTCGATTCCCACAGCTTTGTCTGACACGACGGGTTGTCACACGGTCTGCGTGTTATCCTTTTTCAAAAATTATATTTTATAACATTACCAAAATGAGATAAATTTCTCAAAATAACCATAACATAATTTAACCACAAATTTTATCTCATACCTTGCATTTTCATCCTAAAATATAATAACTTGTAATTGCCTCAAACCCAATGATCATATAAAACCAAATGGTTATTTATAACTATATCCACAAAAGAAAAGATAATTCTTCCTCAAATATCTTTTTCACATGAAAAAATGCAGGGTTACAAATACAAGAGAAAATTATTCCAAAGTAATCCCATCAACAAGGAGTACTAGTACTTTTAAAAATTTCTCCAACCATTTATTTCCACCTAGCTTCTTCTTTGACCCAAAAAATATCCTATAGAATAGATCATTCACTCGGGTAATGGCCAGGTCCCCTAAATTTATGGAAAATGACTGTAAATGGATTCTTGGGACCATTTTTATTTTCTTCCATAGTACTCTTCATTTTTCCTCGGCAATTCTTCACTTTATGTCCTTCTTTCCCACACGTAAAGCATTTCTTTGTTCCATTGAGACACTTTCTTGGGTGTCTCCTTACACATTTATCTCATGAAGGAAATTGAGGATTCTTTTCTCCATGGTCTCCATTTATGGAGCTCTTATCATTCATCACCTTTCTCTTCGTTGTTTAGTCTGAGAGTTAGTTAATATATATTTTATTGATCATATATTTGGAAAAATGATTTGGCATGAACACAATATCTTTTACACCTATCAACATTCCATTTTTTTCTCATTTCTACCACCGTTCCCACCTTTTACATCATTCTCAAAGTTACTATGACTTCCTTGGAATACATCCATTGACTAAAACCAGAAAGCATTGTGTGAGTAACAGTAGTCCTAAAATCATTTAGAGAATATCATGACACCATATTCTAAATTTGAAACACTTTAGGATTAACCAAGGTCATTTATTCTCATCTTATATTAAAATACTTCAAATTGGTTTGTAAAGAAAATAAAAATTATCCTAAGAATATCCCTCAAGACTGTCATAACCAAGACTGCAGTGAGGCCCATTGTCATGCACCATTTCCCATTCGAGTCTAGCTCAAAGCGGTGTTTTTGGGTTTTACCCCTAGGTACATATGTTCTAGAGCCGCCTCTACCCGCTCGTATCCATACAGGGATATATTTCTCGGAAAACTCACAAAATCTCTAAAATACCAAAATTCTAGGAAGTTCTTCTATACTAATCCTCAAAGTTCATCTTAGGTCTATGTGCTCTAATCAGAGTTTATATAAATCTAGTTTCCAAGGTTTGTACTAAACTTTCTCTGATACCAGCTGTAATGCCCCGACCTGAGAATCCCAGAGTCGGTGCATTATTACGCATCATTGGCATGATCATAAAAGATCAAGTTTCAAAATACCGATTTCTTTAGTAGCCTTGGAAGTACTAGATACATTCATAAGGTTTGCATTACATCCTAAAATGGAAAACTACAACAACATTGTCTCCATAGACAACACTGAGATCCCATAGACTATCCTTGTAGGTCAGTCATAATATACTTCTTTTCATCCTGGGAAAATAAATCATAGAAAGGGGTGAGCTCAGATGATCAGTAAGGATAACATTATAGTGAAAAATTTCATAAATAAGCATAAACATTTAAGGCAGTGTATAAGACTAGAACAAAAGCTTTTTAAACTTAAATTCAGCATAATATGGAAAATATAAAATCAAATAATTACATTTACTTATTCACATGGATATTCTACTAGTTGAATGATCACATTCAATATTAATAACCACTTTCATAAAGATAGAATGAATAATGCTAGACTATCATAACCACATAGTCAAGGCCTTGTGCCAAGACTACAAATAAGATTTTGTCAAGGCCTTGTGACAAGACACTAGTTTGTCTCATGAGACCTACCGATGCATCGAGGTGAAATAGTGGGCTCCACCCGTCACTTACTAAGTCCAATTCATTTCTCATATTAAAATTTTGAAACATAACATAATAATTCGTATTAAAAATAGCATATGAAATGTCAATACTTTATCCTCAAACGACGAATGGTACAAAAATAGCACATCCACAGTCAAACATAACTCATTCGATACAATATGGAAGATTTTATTATATCATATTAACCTAAATTGGTAATAATGAAGGATATTTACATAGGTGAAAATAATCATCAAAACTATTAGAGAGAAATATCCCCTTTTTTCTTGAAATCATTTAAAAGTCACACTATTTGTCAAGAAGCCATTTAAAAATAGATTTTTGAATCAAAGTGTCTCATAACACTTTGGAACTTTTAAAATGAATATTAATTTTAAAACTTTAATGTCCATATAAATAAATCCTTAAAATCATTTTTAAAACATGGACATTAATGAGAAAGATTTAGAATAATAAATCTTTAAAACATTTAAAATGATATTTTAGTTAGAGTTCATAACCAAAAGAGAGACACTTGAATACAAATAATTTAGGTAATAAAAAACTTTTAATATCATGATAATAAAGGGATTCATGATATACTATGTCAAAGTACATTATATACACCATATAAAAGTGATTTGGTGTATAACAACAAAGAAGTCTCAATGGAATGTAAATTGAGATGAAATCTCTTATAAAGACCATATCCCTAGGTTAAGGATAAATCAATGACATAATTATGTGTAAAAAATATAAATACACTCAATATGATTGGATATTCAGTGTAAATCAATCAGAGGATATTCACACATATTCTTCTAAAAACAACACCAATGAATTGGATATTTAACTCAACAAATGGAGATTGAGTTAAAATTACTCATATCAAGTTCATATCGCTGACTTGAGAATTTATCAATGGAGTGATTATGTGTATCAAAATTATATCCATAGAAAGGGGACTGGAAATTATGACATAAGCAAATGAATAGTGATTCCACACATAATCTTGGAGTAAAATAATCAATGAAGTATGCGTAAATTCGAATGAATGGAAATTGAAATTTCAAATTTCCTTATCGATTTGGTAACATAAGAAACATACACACATGAATAAAGGATCATACAATGATGATGTAAATATACATAAATTAAAGTATATTACACAATGAATACAATCACGGGCTGTACACACACCACATGCAATAAATAAGTGGTGAACAATGGAAATATCACGGGATTAAAAGTGAGATAAGAAACCCCTTACTTTGTACTTTTTCATTATTCAAGGGTAGGTTAAACTCCTGTATAATGGTTAATTTTTTTATTGAATTATACAATAATTATATACATTAATATGATATCATATATGATCTTTTAACATTGATTTGTTAATAATATATTAGTATTATTGTCGTTTTGGGTGTTAACGGATTCATTTTCCATTATATTCTTTGTTATGTGATCCATATTTTTTATTAATGGGATGTATCTTATTCATATAAATAATTATATCATGTCTATAAACATTATTTTTCATCATAAAATGAAATTTAGTCTTGAATGGATACGATGAGGAATGAATCTTATCGCGTTCGTGGAGACGGTAATCCGTACGTACGCACGAGCGACAATATCACTCTTTTGATATTAAAATAATATATAATTGTATGGTATATCATATATAAAGAATAATTATAATTTTATATTTATTATTTACATGAATTACACATCATTATTATACCCATCCAAATAATAAAGTATTGAATAACAATTACACCATGACGTGTAGACGGTAATCTGTACGTACGCATGTATGGTGACATGTCATTCAAAGGATGGATAGAATAATGAATATGGTTGTACCATATTTATAATAACTTCACAGTATATAGATTATACTGGAGTTATTATTTTAGAATGTAAATAACAAAAAAGAATATGTGTAAGAAGAAAAGAACTTGAAAGAGGGTGGTGAAATTATTACCTCTTCTTTGGGTTCTTCCTTTTGATTTTATGAAAAGGGATCCTTAAGTTGGATTTATGACCAAAGGAGGGCCTCTAGGATGAATTTAGGGAAGTTTAGAGGATATTTGGGAAAGTTTTGGCCAATCCAAAAGGCTTTGAAGGTGTTAATTAGGGAGTAGGGGGAGTGCCCTTTTATAAGAGGGGTGATGGGCACCTTAGGAAAATATGGATATATTATTTTATAATAAATTCATATTCAGTTTATAATGGCTCCAAAGATGATTATTTAAAGGTTAAGGTGGGTACAGGTCAAAAACCACTCAAACGGTAGGTTTTAGACAGGTTTGGGTCACTATATTAACTTTATATTTTTGAATTAACTCTTAGTTAAACAGTTTGACATTTACCATGTCTCTTTGTATTTTTATATTATATAGTTAATAAACTTACTATATACTTCCAAGAGACCCTCAAGTGGTCCATTAATGATACAAATATCATTATATAAGTCCTTTGGCCGAACCTTATATTTTTAGGAATACAATATCAATTAATAATATAATATTTGTTTTAAAAACTCATTTATATCAATTTTGACACTATTTAATAATTTATTTTTGTTAGTATTAAAAACTTTATTAATTAGAAAAAAATTTATTTAAGTAATCCTAACATGTCATATTTACCAATAAAATTCGTAGATGTCATAAAAACTTTCAAATTATATTTATTTTAACATTTATAATACCAATTATTTGATTCTTTCATTTATAAGGAAAATACTGCATCATTATTGTGTCATAAATAAATTTAATTATTCAATGTCTAAAAATTATAAATAAAATTCCATTATTTAGGAAATATTTTTATCTTTCTAACGAATATTTATAGTCTAAAATATAACTTATATAACTCTGTGTAAAAATTGTTTTTCTAAAAAATATATGCTTATGTCATTTTTGTATTTACTTTAATTTAATTAATATAAAGTTTCATTATCACTTACAAGTGGATCCATGGGGTCCCAAAATCGACCAAAAGATGCCCATAGTCAGACATGTATCAACCAATAGGGTTAGGACATGTTTTAGGGTAATTTAATATTATTATAATATTATTTTTTTACCCTTATTTACCGGATTTACCCTTTAACCATGGTAAATAAAATATTTACCGAAGTAATTATTCAAAATTTCTAAAAATAAAAGTTACCTATTTACACAATTTTTTAAATAATGATTCTAAATATGGAATCCATTTTTCTATATTCAAAACACATAAGTGACAGAAATTAATTTAAAATTAATTTCCGTTGTCAAAACAAAGAGCGTGTTTTTTAAGAAATAATAACTATCAAAAGATTGACACTTGTTTATGTCTAGTTTAAATGTGAAATTACATACAATTACCAATATTTCATTAAATGGTAAAAATATATTCTAATTATACTTTAAAACCTATAAATAGTATAATTTATCACTATATATTATTTGGATTAAAAAAGTTGTTTTTAATTAATGTTTAGTATTTTTCACTATTCATCAAAATTTGAATGTTTTCTAAAAAAATACCAAAAAATCACCCTAGGATAATTTCGATACTATGAATCCAAAAATGATGTCCATTTTGAAAGATAAAATTTATAAAATTTCAAAAAGTGGGTATTACTATTCATAATGGCCAGTTTGATTGGTTGTGGTGTGTGTTAGAACTCGAAGTTGCGTACAACACACACTACTGTATTATTCAAAGGGAAGCGTACCGTGGAATATTGGGGTGTTACATCGTATAGAATATATTAATACAATATGTAATAAAAGAATCACAATTGAAACAATTACAATAGTAATAGAATATGAATAGAAATAAGAAACAAATTGATTACCTTTCTATTACAAATAGTAGCAGAAATGTAAAGGTATTACAATTCTTTTATCCCAAAGAGTAGGGTATCCTTACAATTTTGATAAAAGGTCTATCTTACCACCACCTTGGTAAGCCCTCGATACGATGATCGACAGGAGTGTCTCCCTATCCCTGGAAGTCCTCGATTAATAAGGTAATCAAAACCTCTCTCTTTCAAATAATTGAAAGTCCTCGATACGATGATCGACATCACATATTCCTATCCATGAAATACCTTGATCATTATTACAATGATCAGATGCATAAATAAAAACAAAGCACTTATAGAAATACAAGAACTTGGAACAAGCCGTTTACTTCATATATCTTTAAGGCTTTCGCGCGAAGCAAGAGAGAAGTCACAACACCTCTCTATAGAACTTGATAGAAGAAAAAGTTTTCTATTCTGGTTCAAATGACCTTCTATTTATAGGACTCAGGTTTCAATAGTCATATTTCCTCCAACAATGACATTTCTCTAAAAAATTCAGAGGGACATAGACATCTATCATTATAATGGCAAAAAAAAACAGAATACATGAAATCATTTTGATTGGTAAATAACCAACTCAACGACATCGTTTTAGTTAAAAAATAGTAAGTACAAAAGTATGAAATAATGAGTATGGGTAACATGTAATTGGTATTGATGTTAAGATGTTAATTCAATACATTACATGAGTACGAATAATAATATGGTCACAATGCTTCCCATGATTACGATGCATATAATGGTTATGATACAGAACACAGTTACGATGCTTTACATGAAAAATATGCATACCGTGGTTATGATTTATATCATGGTTATTATTAATGATATGATTACGATGTATATCCTTGTTACAATATATGTGGTTATGATGTATGTGGTAAAAATGCATGATTATGATACATATCCTAGTTACGATGCATGTGGTTACGATGCAAATTATGATTACGATACATATCCTGGTTACGATGCATGTGGTTACAATTCATGTGGTTACGATGTATGTGGTTACGATGCATAAAATGAATATGATACATGACCTGGTTACGATACACATGGTTATGATACAAAACATAACCTGGTTACGAGGCATGTGTTTACGATTGGAAACAATCAACATATGATTACGATGTAGATCGACAAAATGTGTGATTCTAATGAAAAAATATGTGATTACGATATATGTGATTCCGATTGAAAAAAAACATATCTGATTACGTTATAAAACAACATACATGATAAACAATAAGTAATTTGTGATTTCAAAAACAAAAAGATCAAGGGGAAGGTCGAAACATGTTTTGACTCAACATAAACATCATCATTTTCATTACATGAATTATGTGTACTCATATCATTGTCTTTTTAGAATGAAATAATTTATTTATCATGATGATGGATAAATAGAAACTGGTTATATAATAAATTCCCTAATCCATTCCTCTCATTCAGATCATGAACATTTTGAGATTGTCTTTTATCCACATTGTGATATCATACATAGTATTATGTTTGAAATCCAATTTTTTTATATGGTATCTAACTTCTTCATTACTTAACCAAGGTCCTCCAACAAAATTATAACATGGAAAATATATAATACCTTTATCTAAATCATTGGTAGATGAAAAATCCAAAAAACTCTCCAAATTGTTTTGAGAATCGATTGAGATCCAATCTATTTCATATATCCAAATTCTATCCAGTCTATTAAAAAAATTTATATGTCATGTCGTAAAAAAATGAAATAAGATTTAAATCAAATCCAAAATATATTTAGGGGAACAAGACTTGTTCACTTCATTTCAACAACTTTGAAAAACATTGAACTAAGATTTAAATCAAATACATTTTAAATCACACTTCATATTTGTGCATAAATACCAAATTTAACATACATGAATACATCATTAAAAAAAACAACTTGGTTTTTCATGAAAGCAACAATTTGATAATGGAAAAGACCATTTAGAAATAATTCAAACTATATATTTATCACCCATGCCCTTAATTTCATAGCTCAATTCCATGAGATAAAAAATAATATATATATATATATATATATATTTATATAATCATAATATTGAATTTCATTATATCAATGTGCAAAAACTATATATAATACAAAAAAAATTTGTATGGAATTACTGACAAACTAGTATATATGAGAATTATAATATAAAAGACAATAATGCATATCAAACCCAAACCATGGTATATATTATGGTCTAAATCTCACAAGTTACAAAATAAACATGCAATTAGTTAAGCTTATTTGATAACTAGATTATATTAGTAAAATAAGTATGTGTTTGGTATGGAATAGGTCATAATAAATTCTTACTCATAACAACTCACTGAAGGCATAAGGAATAATAAAAACATCACTTTATGCACATCAAAAGAAAGGAAATGAACCTTTATATAAATATATTTTCTACATAATTAACATAATTTAAGAAAGATGTTCATGTAACAAAATAATTCTATCCATATTAATTTTTTTATAAAAACAATACTAATCTATAAATTCAAATGATATAGTATATGTAAAGTATTGTATTTTTCCGTGTATTAATTTTATATATTATATAGAATTAATTTGAGACTAGGCACTGAGACGACGTGCGATTCTGATACTTGGTGTGTATGAAATAAATGTTTGAAATATATTAAAATATTAAAATAGCACGTGCACATAGTTTTCTTCAAAAAGTGGAATAACTTCTAAATTGGTACTCAGATCAGAAATATGAGGGCAATGTTGCATTCAGAGTAGTGACTTCACCTTAAGAGAGGCCTAACCCTGGCTAGTGAGGGTCAAATGTGAAAGTTAGTTATTAGACATTTTAAAGGATAAAATAAATTAAGAATTTCTTTTATTTTAACGTTTCGCAGTGATGCAGTGATGTTTCTTTTAATTATCCTTTTAAGTAGGGATCCAAGGTTCGGATCATGACCTTGGAACTTACTAGAGGCTATGGACAGAACCCAGAGAATTTTCTCGATAGTAAATGATGATGGATATTGTATCAGAGATCAACATACGCTATTTTGATGGATCTCACCAACGGAAGCAGCGCGAAGATCAATCCTCTTCAACGAACGATCCAACCCCAAGGTAGGGCATTGTATTTCAATTCCTTCCTTCCCTGTTTTTAAAATTAACAATGAACATGGATCAACCCATGAACAGGTTTACCAGTAATTTGATCATTCTTGTGAGAGGGTTTGATTGTGGTAATTTGGGAATGATTATACTATTTTTTTATCTTGATAATTCTTACAGAATGGATCGAGACTGGAACGAACAAAAATTGAGGTTCGTTTCTTGGGTTGTTCATTGTGCTTTTCTCCATCAATGTTCTTCACGTTCTTCATGGGACATGAATGGATGAGAGTTGTGCATCAGTTTCTTGGTGCAAAGATTCAAAATTGAAGATCCAACCTGATGATGACCTAGAGGAGGTGCGATGAAAATGGTGGAGGAGTGATCAAAGTATTTTGGGAGATATTGTTCTTCGGTCGACTTTTGTGCGAATGATCAGAATCGGTTTTCAGAGTCGATCAAAGGCCCGAAACCCACCGATTCGGTGTTGCAATGGAGAAACGAATTTGGATCTTCTGTTTCGAGGTGAACAGACCAATAGATCGAGCACCAGAGAATCATATGAGGCTCATGGAATAAGAAAAATGGTTCTGAAATTTTGTGATCAACACGGTGTGTAACATGGGGTTACACAGCATATAGACCCCATAACAACATCTAGGGTTTCGAGAGGTAGTAAAGTATCACACGATGTGTGACCCTTGTCACACTGCATGTGGGAACTTACCTAAGACTTGGAGTGTATCTTGGGAGGTACACATACATGGGGTGGATTACATGAATTTCCTACATGGCATGTACCCCACCATAGGCCAAACCCAGACAGGATACACGGGTTACCCCATGTACTAGTACACGGGCAGAAAAACATGGGTTGACACCATGTAATGGCACATGACCAGAGTACACTGGTGGACCCCAAATGGAAGGACACGACGTGTGACCCTTCTACATGCTGTGTAGTCTCTTTTTACATGACGTGTTCTAAAGACATAGGTTATTGTACACAAATAATACCTGGGGTCAAGGAACATATTGAGTGACCCTACTACACGTCATGTATACCTTTATACAAGGATTTAATCCTTTTTCCACCATATATTGGAAAATTTTAATTAGTCTTGGTGCCCTTGATCGTTCCCATAAAGGTCAGTTGGTATCGTTTCCTATTCACAAGAGTATGATCCCTTCAGCAGGACTTTTTGGATAGAGTCTGGAATTCCCTCCGAGAGGCCTGGAGTAGGATCCTCTATCCATTATTATAACCTGAGTAGATTCTTGGTATCATCATGACCATTCCTACTAGAAGTTGATCCTCTACTTAGAAGGTGAATCTGGATGAGTTGTGGTATCACCCCATGGCCCTGGCAGTGATCCTCATCTATGTATCATGATCTTCCCCACTCGTGGGGAGAGTTATACCAAAAAAGAGTGTATTATATTATCTCTTTAGTTATATTAGTGTATATCTCTCATGATGGTTCCTGAAAAACAGTACTTCTTAGGAAGACGTCATTAATGATAGCAGACTCAGGACTGTGTTCTCCTAGATGATTGATTTTTGGAATCTTCAGACTAAATACCTAGTGATGGTATGCAGTATTTGTGACTTACCTCTAAACTTTGGGTCTGGGTTTGAGTATATCTGTATATTATTATTATATGTGTTGTTGACATATACTGTGTTGAGCTGACTGTATGTTACTTTATGTATTGATTTGTTGTTTTGGGGTGTGCTATTGAGCATTGTTATACTCACCCCTGAACAGAATTTTCCTGAACGTGTCATGTATTGTGCAGGTGAGTGACCTTTTGATGGAGTCTATGGTGGCTTGGGACCAGACAAATCATTGTGAGTTCAGGTAGGTCAAGGTGTTTCTATGGATTCAAGCAACAGTCCCAACACCTATTTTGTTTACAGGTTAGACTTTGTAGTTTGCAGAATCGTTCTTTTGGTGGACTTGTATTCTGTCTTAGTTTACTTTATTACAATTTACTTTCCTATCATAATATATTGGTTGGGTTTAATGGGATGAATGAATTTTTTTCCTTAGTGGTTTTTATATTTCATCATTTTTTTCTTGGAGATGTGTTCATTTTTATAGGTACTTAGGCAATACCTCCCATGTTAGTTATATGCCTACTAAGTGATAGTCATCATCCCATGAGCTATTGGAGGCAGGCTTAGGGAGTCATGGAATGGGCCCCACTAGGACGGGTGATGATAGAGTGATATTAGAGGTTGTCAGTTCTACCTTAGGACCATGAGTTAGAGATATTGGTTTGGGGAAACAGTGTGTTTCAAGTTTGTCTTTCAGGATAGGAACTCCGGTGTTGGTGTGGGTGGCTGACATATCCATACACAAGGACTCTGATAACTATATTTTTGGCTCGGTACATGAGGACATTTTTTACAGATAAATAATAATGGTACATGTATCATATAATAATGGGTTGTGACTTCCATGTTATTCTTGAGTCAGCTCTACAGGTATACTAATTGACTGTGGTACATATTTTTTTCTTACAGTATTCCTCTACAACACATACCAAATAGGATTTAGCATACATATCACGAGGATGATCCCCTTAGTGATGAGGATTCGATACAGGGGCCATCTCCATAGACGTTACATCTAGGTGGTGCACCAGCCATACCACCACAAGTGGAGAAACATGTGTTACCTGTAGAACCAGTAGATGAGGAGCGTAGGCTGAGCGGGATCCATGAGTTTCAGAGATAGAGAACCCTTAGGTTCCAAGGTGAACCTGACCCTCAGGTGGCTAAGGACTGGCTTGAGGCAATGACCAAAGTTTTCCATCTAGTGAGGACACCTGAGGACCAGATGGTGATCCTGGCGGCGAGCCTTCTTCAGGGTTCAGCAGGGAGATGATAGAGTTTGACCACACAGACTCACAATGAGGTGACACTTTTGTTGAAAAAGTTAGAGCGTATCTTTAGAGAGTATTTTTCTTCGGTTATGCTAAGATAAGTGCATATACAAGAGATTATTTATCTCCAACAGGGTAGCTTGATGGTGGATAACTATTCATCGAGGTTCACCAACCTCTCTAGGTACTCGATGGATATGGCCAGGGATCAGTACTTCAAGGATCATACCTTAGACAGAGGTCAATGTAGGGACATTCGATCCAGCGTTATACCTCTATGCATTCCAAATTATGCTGGAGTGATCGATTGAGCTTTAGTGGTCAAGATCTTCTTAAATGAGCAGATGCAGCCAGTGAAAGTCAGTAGCAAACAAACTAGTGAAGAGAGCTTGGTAGTGGGGAGCCAACATATGACATAGGGATCTAGACATGGGATACATTACAGGAGGTCCTAGAATAGGGATATGTGGTTCAAGGGTCTTAGGTTGGATCTAGTCAACCTGGAGAGAGGTGATGATACACATGTGATAACATGGGACATCTTGCAAGAGATTTCCCAACCTATCGAGCTACTGACATGGAGATGATGGATGGGAAACCGAGGAAGAGACAATGAGTGGAGAAAGTAGATCTAGCAGGTAGAGGACATGGTAGAGGAGTTTGGAGAGCTGCAGGAGTTGATAGATGTTTTGACATACTACCACCACCACCCTCAGGAGGTCCACACCAGGCTAAGGGAGATGGAGGAAAATGGTGTTGGAAGCTACATGTGGTCAAGGAGTAAAACCCAGGGACTGCAATGATGATTTGAGGTACAATCTGTGTCTTTTCTAACTTAGATTATGTACTTATAGACATAGGTTCTAGCCATTATTTTCTCACCACTTACCTTGTACAAAAACTTGATATTCTGGTAGAATCGTTGACTTGACCTTTATGCTTAGAGACACCTACGGGAGGAGAATCGATGATCACACACTTGTTCCAATAGTGTGATCTGACCCTTGGAGGTGAGAGTTTTGGTTGGAACCTCTTGACCACAACATTAAGGCCTTATGACTTCATTCTTGGTATGGATTTTCTATCTTCATTCCATGCCCATATTGACTATTTTAGGTTAAATGTTCGGTGTATCTGCAACGATGAGATGAGGTTTTACTTTATTGGAAAAAGAGAAACCTAGGAGTCACATGATGGACTCATGCATAGCAAGGTTCAGTTGATCACTCATGAGTTGTCTATCCTTACGCTCAGAGCAACAAATGTTACGATCTTTCAGTTCACAACAGTAGTGGAAGAGTATGATGACATCTTTACAAAATATGTTTTAGGATTACCTTCATATCTGGTGATCATCTTCTACATCGATTTACATCCTGGGACAACACCAATATCAGCACCATCATATCAGATGGATCCTGCAGATCTTTGTGAGGTGAGGGTTCAATTGGAGGAATTTTAGAGGAAGAGATTTGTGTGACCCAATATTTCACCCTGGGAGGCCCTAGTTTTGTTTTCAAAAAAGGAAAATAGGAGTTTGAGGTTGTGTGTGGACTACCAATGCTTGAACCCAATGATTTTGAAGAAAAATTATCCACTACTGAGGATTTTTTACCTCTTTGGTCAGTTGAGATAGGAACAATGGTTCTATAAGGTTGGCCTTTGATTAGGCTATCACCAGCAGAAATTACGGGATGAAGATATACTGAAGAAAGCTTTCAGATTCCATTACAATCACTATGAGTACTTGGTGATGCCATTTAGTGTGACGAATGCTCCATCAGTGTTCATGAGACTCATGAAATAGATATTCCAGTAGTACTTAGACTAGTTTGTGGTAGTATTCATAAAAAAAATCCTTCTGTACTCGACGTCTGAGGAGGAGCATATGAGACACCTTCAGATGGTTATGGACGTACTCTGAGAGAACTGGATTTATGAGAAACTATTGAAGTACTAGTTTAGGATTTATGTGGTACAATTTCTAGGACATGTTATCTTAGGAGGTGGAGTGGCTATAGACTTGGACATGGTTAAGGAAGTGTTATCATGGAAGCCACCTAGGAGCGTGATGGAGGTGCACATCTTCATTGGGATAACAGGATATTACCAAAGATTCATACCTAATTTCTCCATGATATCAAAACCTATGATAACTTTGACTCAAAAGGGAAACATTTCGTATGGATAGAGAAGTTCTAGAAGGATTTTTTGAAGTTGAGGCAGAGTTTTACGAGTGCTCCAATCTTGAGATTACTGGAGGAGGGTGTCAAGTACATAGTTTTCTACGATGCATCAGGGGATGGACTTAGTTTTTTCATGATGTAGAGGTAATAGTTATTGCCTATGGTTCATGCCAATTGAGACCACATGAGAGGAACTACATGACCCATGATCTTGAGTTTGCAGTGATAGTCTTCACATTGAAGATGTGGTGACACTACCTGATGGGAAAGCGATTTATCATCTAATTTGACCAGAAGAGTTTCAAGTATATCTTCTATTAGAAGGATATGAACTTGAGATAGAGGAGATGGCTAGAGTTCATCTAGGATTATGACTTTGAGATTTTCTATACTCTTGGGAAGGGGAGCATGGTGGGAGATGCTCTCAGTAGGAGATCTAGTTCATAGTTGCTGAATGAGGTGTCAGAGTATTTGGCCTTATTATAGTTATCCTTCATGGATGAAGATGATGTTGGTTACCTCTAATCGATGGTTTTCACCCCTTTACACTTACAGTGAGTTAGGGAGGCACAAATTAGTGATAATTACTATGATACCCTACATGCTTAGATGTCCACAGGGCATGCTCCTGATGGATATTCACAAGGTGGGGAGCACATTATTTTTTTAGAGGATGCATAGTAGTATTAGTGGCGTTACCAAAGGAGGTATTGAAAGAGTTTTATAAATCCCATTTGGAAGTACATACAAATGTGGTGAAGATGTACCAGGACCTTTGGCATTAGTTTTGGTGGCTGTGAATGAATAAGGGAGTTGTAGAGTTTGTTTCTTGATGCCTCACTTGTCAGCAAGTTAAGGCTGAGCACCAGATTCTAGTGGGTTTGAATCAAACCCTGGAGGTGCTAGAATGGAAGTGGGATGGGATATTAATGGACTTTATGATGAATTTACCACGTATGTACAGGGGAAATGATGTCACTTGGGTGATCGTTGACTAGCTCACCAAGTCAGACCACCTCTTAGCTATCTGAGTGCAGAGTTTAGTTGAGAGTTTGGGATGACTCTACATTTAGGAGATAGTTCAACTCCAAAGAGTCCCATCAATGATAGTTTCTGATCATGATGCACGTTTTATATTCTGGTTGTGGAAGGGATTACAAGAGGTGTTTGGGACCCAATTACACTTGAGCATAGCATTCCACCCACAGAAAGACGACTAGACAGAGAATACCTTTAGGGTCCTGAAGGACATGTTTTGGGATTTCATGTTGGACTTAGGACATAGTTGGGAGGATTAACTACCTATGGTTGAGTTTTCATACAATAAAAACAATAATTTCACCATTGGTATGGCACCATTTGAGGTTTTGTACAAGAGACCCTTCTGGTCACCACTATGATAAACTGAACCAGGGGAGTCAGCACTCATAGACCCAGAGTTGGTGAGACCTACTACCGAGAAGGTGTAGATCATCCAAGAATAGATGAAGACTGCAAAAAGACATCAGAAATCTTATTCTGATAGACGAAAAAGACTTTTGGAGTTCAAGGAACGAGACCTTGTCTTCTTTCGGGTCCTACCTCGATGAGGGTTACAGAGATTTGGCTGGGGCAGAAAGTTATCTCCAAGGTTTATCGGATCTTTTTAGATACTGTGTAGAGTTGGAGGGGTGGTGTATTTCTTAATCTACCCCCGTAGCTGGAATGGGTACATGATGTCTTCCACGTGTTGCAACTGAGGAGGTACGTGCATGACCCATCACATGTCATCGAATGGGGTGAGATGTACATTGATGATGGAGTGACCTTTGTTGAGTACCTATTAGAGATCAAGGATCAGAATGAGAGGATCTTGTGTGGGTGATAAATTCCCTTGGCATGTGTTTTGTGGTAGCACATAAATCCCTAGGAGAGAACATGGGAGCGGTAAGCTCATATTCATGCGTAGTACCCACATATTTTTGTATAGCCTTTTTATTTAGATTTTTTTGGGACGTAATGCCCCACGGTGGGGTGAATGTAATGTACTAGATTTTTCCATGTATTATTTTTATATAATATATAAAATTAATTCGATACTAGTCGCTGAGATGAAGTACGATTATGAGACCCGGTGTGCCTGAAATAAATGTTTGAAATATATTAAAATATTAAAATAGCACGCGTCCATGGTTTCCCTAAAAAAATTGGAATAAATTCTAAATGGGTGCCCAGATTAGAAATTTGGGGGCAATATAGTGTTCAGAGTAGTGAATTCACCCAAGGTGAGGTCTGACACCATTCCACATGGGTCAGTTGCAAAAGTTAATTTTTAGACTTTTTAAAGGATAAAATAAATTAAGAATTTATTTTAATTTTAATATTTTGTAGTAATGTAGTGATGTTTCTTTTAATTATTATTTTAAGCAGGGATATAGGGTTAGACTCATAACCCTAGAACTTCTTGGAGGCTCTTCATAGAACCTGGAGAATTCTCTTGATGAAAAATGACGACAGATCTTGGATCATAGATTGACATACACTATTTTGAAGGATCTCACCAACGACCACAATGCGATGATTGATCCTCTTTAGCGAATGATATATCCCTAAGGTAGGGCATTGTGTTTCAATTCCTTATTTCCCCATTCTTCTAATTAATGATGAACATGGATCAACCCACGAAATTGTTGACCTGCAGTTTGATTGTTCTTGCGGGAGGGTATGATTGCAGGAATTTGGGGATGATTATACAGTTTTTTTATCTTGATTGACCTTACAGAGTAGATTGAGGCCAGAACAAAAAATGGTTGAGGTTCGTTACTTGGGTCATTCATTTTGTTTTTCTCCCTCAATGTTCTTCACATTCTTCACATTATTCATGGGATATGAACGAATGATCATTGTGCCTCTATTTTTTGGCATAATGATTTGAGATTGAAGATCCAACCTATTGATGACCTATCAGAGGTGAGAAGAAGATGGAATATGATATATTTATGTATATTGGAAATTATTTTTCTTTAGTTGAATTTCATGCGGATAATAAGAATCAGTTTTTAGAGCCGATCGAGGACCTAAAACCCACTGATTCAGTGTTGCAATGGAAAAATAGCTTTGGATCTTTAGTTTTGAGATGAACAGACAAACAGATCGAGAATCAGAGTATTAGCTAAGGCATGTGAAGGATGAAAAATGGTTTTGGAATTTTGTGATCAAGACAGCGTGTAACCCAAGGTTACACGATGTGTGGCCCCCACTCAATGGTAGATAGGGTTTTGGGAGACAGTAAAGTATCACATGACATGTGACCCCCATCACACAGCATGTGGGACCTTCCCTGAGACTTGACATGTATCTCGAGAGGTACAAGGACACGGGGTGGAGTACATGGATTGCCTACATGACGTGTACCCCACCATATGGCCAGAACCAGACCAGATACATGGGTTACCCCATGTACTGGTATAAAAACATGCGAACACAGGATGAAATCGCGTACTGGCACACGACCAGAGTACACGGGTGGACCCTAGATGGAAGAAAATGACATGTTAACCTTCTACATGTGTGTACTCTCTTTTTACATGAAATTTTTAAATAAATGATCCGTTGTACACAGGTAGTACCCAAGGTCAAGGAACATGACATGTGACCCTAATACACACCGTGCACACCTTTCTAAAAGGATTGAATTTCTTATCCACCGAATCTCGGACAAGTTTAATTAGGGTTGGTGCCCTTGATTGTTCCCTTCAAGTATAGTTGGTATCATTTCCAATTCATAGGAGTATGATCCCTTCAACAAAACTTTATGGATAGAGTTTGAAATCCCTTCTGAGAGACCTGGAGAAGGATCCTCTATCCATTCTTGTTCCATAAGTAGAGTCTTGGTATTAGTGCGACCAATCCTACTGAATGTCAATATTCTACTTAGAAGGTGAATACATATAAGTTGTGGTATCACCCCATGGCCCTGGTAGTGATCCTCGTCTATGTATCATTATATTCCCCACACATGGAGTGAGTTCTCCCAGAACGAGTGCATCATATTCTCTCTTCAGATCTATCAATGTATCTCTCTCATGATGGTTCTCAATGAAGAACACTTCTTGGGTGGATTTCATCAATGCTTGAAGACTTAAGAGTGTATTCTCCTGAATGAGTTCTTTATGGAATCTTTATAACGAATACCTAGTGATGGTATGCGGTAGTTGTGATTTACCGCTAGACTACGAGTGTGTGTTTGAGTATATGTTGATATTCTTATTATATGTGTTGTAGACATATACTGTGTAGAGATGACTATATCTTCCTTTGTGTATTTCTTTTTGGTTTTAGGGTGTCCTATTGAGTATTGTTATACTCACCCCTTCATGGGATTTGCCTTCACATGTTGTGTCTTGTGAAAATAAGCAACCTTTTGATGGATTCCAAGGTAGACCAGGACTGGACGAGCTCTATGAGTTTGGATAGGCTGAGGTGTTCCTACGACTTCGAGCAGTATTCCCAACACCTATTTTGTTTACAGGTTGGGAGTTTTTAGTTTGAAGACTCTTTCTTTTAGTGGGCTTGTATTCTATCCCAATTTACTTTAATGGACTTTACTTTCATATAGTACTTTATTGGTTGGATTTAGTGGTATGCGTACATTTTGTTCCTTAATGGTTTTTACATTTCAGCATTTGTGGTTTGGAGATGTGTGCATGTGTATATATAATTAGACAATGCCTCCCATGTTAGTGATATACCTAATCGATGCTAGTCACCAGCCCCTGGCCTATTAGAGGCAGGCTTGGAGAGTCACAATACGGGACCCACTGGGACGGGTCGTGATAGTACAATTTAAATACAAACATGATTAATACTTGAAATGTATAATTCTTATTATTAAAATGAAAAATTGAAACTAATAATTTCACAACCTCTTAATATATTAAAAAAAACAATTTAATGCAATAAATAATTATAGTTTTACCTCATATATATCAAACAAAAAAATAGTTTTATACTATATTTATATAGAAGTAGAGAGTAAATGATTTTTTAAAAAAATGAATCACCTACAATCATATTTATTATTCAATATAACAAATAATATCTTCAAAACTAACCCTCATTCAGTGAATCTGGGAAAATTATGAAAAAAAAATTAGATTATTATTTTATACCTAGAAAAGAATGAAAAGTATGGTTGATAGAGGAGATGAAGGATTTAGGAATCACAAATTTGATGTTCAAGAAAAATGAAATTAAAACATTAAGTGAGGAGAGATTTTCATGGTTGGGGATGAAAACTAAAGGGCCACCCACTCTTAGGGTTCAATTTGGATGGGAGTGAAATGAGAGGAGGGGAGGCTGTGCAGTTGGGAAATGTGGGGAAGGCTATACCAATGGTTTTTTTAAAAACTATTGGTATAACCTTACTCTATACCAATAGATAAAAAACCCTTTGATATAGAATTATCTATACCAATGATTTTAAAAAGTTGTTGGTATAGGTCCATTGCTATAGCTCCCCTTTCTAGTAGTGTACACAACATGTATATGGGAAGTACATGCCATGTATTGTAGTTTTGTTTAGGTGGAGCCTTTGGAACCTCTAGATGGTGTTCTTCGAATGCTTCTTTGTTTTTAAACTTTAACTGATTACTATTTATATTAGTGAGAATGAAGAAAGAGAAGAGATGATGATGCTAGATATTAAAAATAATTTTTTTAAGTAAAAGAAAACAAAATCACATGAAACCAATCAATGAATAATAAATAATTAAAAATTAAACACGTGACCACTATGATACCACTAATAGGTTCTGGGTGAAATGAAATCATCCTTTGATGACATGAAGTACTTGGATTTTAGTCTTACTTTATGTGTAATTGTAGTTGTACATGATTAAAATGTCATTTACAATGAAAATATAGATTACTTGAGTAGATTAAAAAAATCCAAAACTAGCAGAGGAGGATCTTAACATGAAATTTATAATTAATTTATAAGCATATATAGAATTATCCCAACTTGTAATTCAATTTTTATTCATGATCCAGTTAACTAGATATCATTATAATGTCATTGATATATAGGATCCAAGGTTATAATCCCTCTAGCATTGATCCGAATGTGCGCCACAATTTTTGAACATCATTATAGAATCTTCGAGTGCTAGAATGTCCAATCCTGATTGGTTGCATTGTTTGTGGTTGATTGCAACAATATTATTCTCAAAGAAGGAAGAACTCTTGGTTCCCTCTAAAAGGATTGAGAGAGGAGGAAGATATAGCTCATTATATATATCTATATATCTCTATAGGGATTTAGAGATTCTCTCTATATTCACTATGAACACAAAAAGAGATTTAGGAAAGAGTTATAATTAGATATTTATTATGACAGGTTTAGGGTTAAAGAATCACACACAATCCCATAATCGTCTTTAATATTCTTAGTTGACCCAATATGAAATAAAAATAATAATAATATTATTATTATCTTGACATGTGAAACACATTATGAATATAAATAAATATCATTTATACCGTTTCTAATCGAACCATTAAGCTCGGTCTGATTTCCCTTGTCGAAATTTACTGATCCTTAAGTAATGACTAATTAATAAATAAATTTCATTGCATTATTCTATGATAAATATGATAAATATTATATTTTTTAAAACTACAAACAAATATTTATTACTATTATTTAACTCACTTATTATTTTGAATATCTTGTGATTAAATTATAGTGAGAAACCAAACTGAATAAATCTCATTTATTCCAACCTGTTAAATTCATTACTTGAATTTAACAGGTATTTCAGATACACTAAGTGTGTGACACTCTAGGCCTCTTTCTCAGTGGCATTAAGCATAAACACTTAATGTACAAGTTTAGCATCTATAGAAATGCCAAGGAACCCACAGATAAAGAAAGATAATGTCGCAACGACATCCAACATCCTATAAATTATTACCATGTAATATAATCACTTTATCACGATATCTCGAATCAAGTAGGTTGCATGCCAGTGCCATTAACCTTTATTCCCAATGTATATTTCTTTGAATTTTTTAAAATTTACTCACCCACTGAACTCTATTTCCATGGATTTATTAAAAAATTCAATTCCCATAAAAAGGCCTAAAATATCAACTTCCATAATGGGATAGAAAGGATTAACCCTTTCTCATATTATCCATTAATGTAATATCACTTGTGACAAACCCAACAAATCATACCTCACCTCGATCATATATCATCATGGAATTTATCAATACATCAAAGTGTGCAAGTCATGATATCCATTAATGATAATATTAAAGTTTAAGGATTAATACACATGTCTGCATGTAGGAACATAAAATGACACATGAAAATATAGATTTCATATTAATGGGGTTGTTCTCATAACCTCCTCTATTAGAAATTACCAGGGGAAAACACCAAGAGAAGGTGTCTCAAATCCTTATGAGCCTCCTACCCCTGATATCATGTATCATCTGCATCCCATCATACAATATCATCTAGCCATAAATCATTATTAAATAATAAGGTCGTGAGACCTCTAGGTTCTCGTCATAGCAGCGAACTACTATAGTCTTTCAGTTTGACATATATTCTTAGGAAATTATCACATAAAAATGTCATGTAGATGAAAAATAATGATGTGATAAATAAACTTCATTAAAAATGAAAACATGTAATCAAGTACTAAACAAGTCGATTATAGACCACCAACTCCCACACTTTACTCAAAAGAGAATCCAATTATTCATAACTCTAACACCTTAATCTGCCCAAACTATATTAAAAAACTAAACTCAAGTTCATAACTTCAATTACAAGTTGAGGTCAAGGTAGATAAAAAAGTAAATTCATTATAGATTCATTGATAGCATGTAATTAAAGGCTCCATCCTAGAAGCAATTTAATGAAAGCATACAATATTTTCATTTCTTAAACAATTTACTAAACATGAACATGATAGAGAATAACCTTTTAAATAAAAGAATAATTCAAATATTTAAAAATGAGATAAATATTTATGAATAATTAATAAATAAAATCTAATTATAAACCCTTTTATAAATTTTCATCTTTAACATTATTGATATTCCTTAATTTTGAACATAAAAATTTTATACTCATTACAATATAAACTCTTTAATATTTATCATTATATGAAATCTACATTTTAAGTATATTATATTTTATGAATTAAAAACAATGTATAATTCAATTTCTATAATGTAAACATTTGATAAAGGTACCAGGGCGTGTAGCGGAATTCGATGGGTTGGGGAATTTAAAATTTTTTATCATCAGGATGACAAAACTCACTATATCTGGTGATCCGAACTCCAATATAGTTTAAGGATCTCAAGTGAATTAAATAGAGAAAAAAATTAAAACTGAACATATAACTCATACAAATCAAAGTGCACTCATCTATTGCTCGATGTCAATGATTGTTGCTCAAAGGATCTAAAGAAGAATCCCTCTAGAACATCCACGCATGCTTAAAATATCTAAAGGATCATCAATTGTTGAATTTTAGGTGCTAGAACGGATTATGCCTTTGATGTATCGACGATCACTACATCAATGTTCCTTCAATGCAAGAAGATTATCCCAATCCGATCACTTGGATCAAGAGCATATCTCTTTATAAAGTGGGAGAGGATAGAGAGAATCTGATGAATTCATAGTGAATAGTCGTTGTGCGAGAGACTCTCTCCTCCAATTTATAGTGGATGCTCAAATACCCAAAAAGGGTTCCCGACCCCCATTTATTAAACATCCACTAAATAAGTAATAAATAATTAATTTTGATGAACTAAACCAAGTCATTGATATTATTTATATTTTATCACATAAACGTAATATATATTAAATATATTATGTGATAAACTCGATTCATTTAACTCAATTTGTAATTCCCACTAATATTAACATAACTTTGAATATTAAAATAATATCCATTCAAATAATATTATTCCTATATTCACTAAACACCTTGTGAATAATTTTAAAAATAAATTCAACCCAATTATTCTTTATTTGAATAATAATGAATTTATTTATTTATCGATGATCAATAAAACTTTGACAACACTTGGACCTCATGGTGGGCCCCACCATGTCTAATATACCTATTCACCAGAATATGGAAGATTATTGAATTCAATATTGTGTGTGACCCTCTAGGACCTTACCACAATAGCAGTGAATAGTATTCACAGACTAAGAGTAGAGTCTTGTAACCCATCAAGGCCCCTAAAGAGATAAGGAATAGTTATAGCAACGATATCAAACTTACGAACACGTACTATGTAATATATTCTATTTTTCTTTAGATATATCATAAAGAAGGATGCACACTTGTTCCATCATCTTTTCTTGCTTTATTGTTTTGTAATCTAACTAAATAGATTTACCCTCAATTGCCTTTACCAAGGTCTTATGATCTTACTACTATCCAGATCAACTAGGCTCAAGGTATTACTTCCTCAACTTAGAAGCGAAAAATCCAATCTTGATCATTAAACCAATTCCATACCACCAATGATGCAGCCAAAACAAGTTACCTCACCACGATTTAATTATCAAGGTTTTTTATCTAAAAAGGTTGTGGGTCAGACCCCTTTATTAAAAAGAGAAAGAGAAAATAGGAATCCCTTTTGAACTAGGTAAGAGAAAAATCATTACAAGACCATAGGACCAGTGGCACATAGCCTTAAAACTTAGTGTCCCGAGATCCCAGTGGGAAAAAACACTTAAAAAAACTAGGCCCATTACAAATCCAATGCACAAAGCCCATGGGTTCAGAGCCCATTGGAACACCCACAATCAATGCATGCAACCTGCGCCCTGGTGAACCAGTGTGATGCCCTCACCTAGCCATCACAACCCTACCATTCCTAATATTGAATCATTTCTAGTCCCTATCAGTTCATGCCCAAGGTGGCACCCACTATCACTACCCACATTTGACCTCCACCTTCAAACAACAAGAACCACGGCACGATTCCCATCTGAAGAAGCGTTCCATCGCCAAGGATGTTGTCACCACCAAGACACCTGATCCCCTACCACCACCCACATATATAAGAATCACTACCTTTCACTATTGTGTGGCCCCATCATTTGGCCCAAACCCCATCACCGTGTGACCCCATTGTCCGGCCCGAACAGGTCCCCCCATCGAATCCCAGTTTCCACCATCCTGAATGCGCCCCGCCATACTTGTTGCTACCGAGATCACCCCCACCACATCCTTCTTCATCTGACCAGACCACCACCACCTAATGTTGGATTCACCTACATGATCCCCACCAAAGGTGATGTTGACATGAAAATCCCGCTGCCTGAAGCGTCTTGTCCACCTGAAGCAGATTCACACCTTTTGACACCACTGACAACGCCACTGAGCCCACAAGACACACTAGTGACCTAAATGAGACCATATCGGAGCCAGATGCAACCATATCTACAAGATCTAGGCCTAGATACTGAATATTTTCTCATCATAATGATAAGATGACACCCTCACCACCCACAATTGTTCAAATCGACCATCGACTATTCTTAGATCAAACCCTTTCCACTGTAACTGAAGGCCATCATTGACCGAGTTGTACTCAAAGAATACTAGAACAATATACATATCTGTAGATAGGAACAACCAATAAAACCTTAAACATGTGGTGTTTCTACTGGAGGGTCTATCTTCGTGATATCACATACTAGAGATCACCAAGTGCGAACTTCATGAGAAGAAGTCTCAATCCTTATGAGCCCCCAAAACTTGATAGTCATACATCATCTGTGTCTAGTCAGAATGATGTATCTAGACCATAGGACATTATTTTAAGATTAATGTAATAGTATCTTTTAGTTCTCATTGTAGCATGAGATCTGCTATAACCTTTTTATATGAGAATTAATCAATGGACATTACCATTTAAATAGTGGACACAAAAATTTCTACACTATAATGGTAAGTGTACATAAAATATATTTAACCGTATACATGATATTGTAATTTATAAGTAATTTTTATTTGGGTTTAAGACACCCCCTATTACAAAATTCCCACTTTCACTGAAGATAAATTTGTAATCATCCTTGTTAGATCTCACATAATTAAGATCATGTTTTTGCTAAGTCACAGATTTAGTTGCTGGGTCTGCCACATTTCCATTATATGGAAATCCATCTAAGTGAAACCTCATCTCCTTGAGTAAAAATTCTCAAGAGACATAATCCTCAAGTGTATTTAATTTTATTCACTTTCATAACTTGATATCTTGAATAGTACTAGTAATAGAATTATAATATTGATAAAACTTTACAAACTAGGTGTTATTCCAATAACTAGAATAAATCATTTCATTTAATAAATACTTCTTAGTCCTCTCATAAATATCTTCTAATCTTTGGGGAGACTGGTAGGCACTAAATCCTCACTTTTTAATGGGATTGATAACCCAATTACATACATATACAAATGAACCTTTTTCGCACATGGTGGTATAACCCTTGAATTCTGAAGGAGACAAAACCTACCTTCATTTTGTATGGGAGGAACAATATGACCTTCGTTTTAGATGGGAAAAATAACCCAATGACAAATTTTGGATGAGAAAAACATAAACCAAAACTCTAGTGAAAAGATAGGTGGTGGAAAAAAATACAATGGAGAAATAATATAAAACAAATGAAACAATAGTGGGGAAGATGATAAAAAAATTTGTTGTAGGTCATGTTTTTTTATCACATTAGGGTAGCAAGATGAAAGCGATGGAGATATTTAGTGATCACAACAGAACAATGAAATTTGAAGAAGATTATTGATCAATTTGAGAGAAGTGGGAAAATTTATTATCATGTCCTTGTCAAATTAATCGTCTACACTGGTACATGTTTTTTATCCTTGAACCAATATCCCAAACATTAAAACAGATATCTACAGGAGTGTGTCCATGCCCAATGTATGTATGACACTTGTTAGTATTTAATAAAAATAATATAACCATTACCATAATTTGTTAAAGCCATGTTGAAAACAAAACACAATCAGAATAATATTTATTTATGAAATATTAAATAGAATATTTAATATATTATAAATAATAATTCTTAGATAAATTAAAATTGAAAAATAACTGAAATAACACTATAATTATGTAAATTATACATGTGTTAGAAAGTTATGAAAAATAGTGCATCATATGAAAAATAGTCCATAGAAGAAAATTTCACTAAAAATGCTACAATTACTTTTTTGAACAATGTTTCAGATGTATTTGAACATAAAATAATAACCATTTGAAAATGTAATTTATTTTAACAAAATTTACTAAAAAATAAGAAAATAAAAATTTTGGAAACAAATTTTAACTAACGGTGGGTCATGAATCACTGTTGAAATCAGAGAGATGTGACACATTTCCTACCATTGAATTTTTTTGCAAAAATAAAATAAAATTAATAGAACCAAAATCATATAGATTCATCTTAACACCAAATGGATTCATGATAATAATAAAAAGTTACCCACGGTTGGATATCCAATGGTGAGTAAATTACATATCGTTAGGTTCTAATAGTAGCTTAGAATAAACATATAAAAATATTCAGAATGAACTTAAATATGAATAACTTTAATACTATTTATCAAAGAAGCATGAAATAATAAAAATGAAACAGAAAGAAAACTCAAGCTACTTCCATACTTCTATGATCCTTGAGGAATAATAGAAACCATGAAGAAGAATATGGTAACTAGGATATACAATAGAATTATATTTTCTAATAAAAACATAATGAAATAGATTAAAATGACATCAAATTTTTAAGAAAAATACACTGTACTTGACAAAAGAAATAAGATCTACTATAGGAACAAGAAGATGCCACTGCCAAAGAATTTGGGTATCAAAGAAAAAATAACTATGGGTAAAAATATAACCCAATCATTATGATAAATGTTGGTTAAATTTACTCACTGTTGATGTCTGAGCGGTGGGCCAATGACCCATTATTGGGTTCCAACGGTGAGTAAAAGAACTCACCATTAGAAATTTTACAATGGTGACTAAAAACAATAACTGTTGGCTAAAAAACAACAGTAACTCACAAAGTTGAGTAAACCATATGACTGGCTTCAAACCATAGAAAATAAACAAAACAGAGTACCTTCTTGATAAGAATAAGAAGGCTATAAATTAATAGTTTGAGCAAGAGCTACTGGAAAGGATAAAAAATGATTTGGAATGAGGGTGTTTCTTGTAACAATTGAAGGAATATTAGAAACAAACCAAAAAACCAAAGAATAAGATAGATAAATGTTAAAAAAGAACATACAGAGAAAGGAAAGTTCAAAAACCTTAAAATAAAAGGAGTAGTATGAAATCTTGAGGCAGATTGAAATAAGATAGCACACTGGGTCGAAATAAATGGAAAGCTGAAGAACATGAGTTTTCTAGAGATCAAGGGGAAGCTCAAAGAAGATGATAGAGACACGCAAGAGAACAAAGTTTGTGTGAGAATTTAAATATAAATGAGAATGCATGAGAAAGGAGGAAAGATCATAATCCATGAAGATAAAGGATTAGTTAGCTGGGATAAAAAAGAGGAGATCTAATGGTCGAGATTAAATATCAATTTAAAATTTTCATCCCACATCAATTCCAACACATAGAGAATGAATGGTATATAAGCCAAAGAGAACTATATGATGGATTAGATTAAAAATACTACACACACTACAGGCGAACAAAGCCCACCCCATGCACGCGCTCCCCTGGCCTTATACACGAGCCCTATTTGAGCTATTTGAGCACTATTCTTGGAGAAGGCTCTATGCGAGCCTTAAAAGGTGTACCTCCCATGAGGGTAGATCCCTATGGGTACCCTTATAAGTGGTTTAGGTTCGGATTGATTACTTTCACACACAACCAATTTTTTTTTGTAACAAATAACTAAAAAAATGTATAAAGAAAATAACAACCAAATGTCATAACAAAGTATTAAACCATGTTTTTTAAGAAAAATTATCTTTGAAAAAAAATTATATTTAATTAAATTTTATGAAAGTGTAATTTATCAAAACAAAGAGATATATAAAAAAGTTAATAGCCAATTAAAAACAATCTCCCTTTTTCTGTAGATAAAAAAACATAATATTTATTAAATTTTCAAACAACTTAATAAAAAAAAATTAAATCTTCAAAAAAATTATCTCCCTTTTTGAAATTTATCAAAAAGTATATAAAAACAGCGAAAGAAAAAAAATCATTTAGATACAATATTAAAAAATTCCTTGTTATTGATTAACCATTAAATTTTAAAAATTATGATCTAATTATTATTTAAGGATAGTATAAAATAGCAGTTAGATACAGAACTATTAAAAGATTAATAGATATTTGCAGTGTTCAAATAAAAGGTTCTATTTAATAAAAATTAATTAGAATATAATAAATAACATTAAACTATAGAAGTAATAGAACTAACACTGATTTGATTTATCAGAATAGAAATTATACTAAGAAAAGGTTAAGATTCCATCATACCCAATTCAAAGTACATTTTCTCAATTTTGACATAATCTAAGGGTTTAGTGAACATATCATCTAATTGTTTCTCATTTGGAATAAATTCTAAAAAAATGTCACCTTTATTTACATAATCCCTAAGAAAATGAAATCTAACATCAATGTGCTTAGTTATTGAGTGTTTAAGAGGTTGTTTAGAAATTGAAATAACACTAGTGTTATCATAAAATATGAGAATTTTATCAAAATTATTATTAAAATCATACAAAATCTTCTTTATCAAAATACTCTGTGAACAAAAACTAGCAGAAGCAACATAATAATCCTCAACTGTTGAAAATTATATTTATTGTTGTTTCTTAGATCTCCATGAAATTAAACTTTTTTCTAAAAAATGACACATACCTAAAGCAATTTTCCAGTCAAGTCTGAAACCTCCAAATTAAAAATCATAGTAAGATTTTAAATAATAGTATTTTTCATTATAATAGAACAATCCAATAGAAACAATACCATCAATATACCTAATTACCCTTTTAACATCCTTAAGATGAATTTATTTAGGGTTATAATGATATCTAGAACACATATAAACAACAAAAATACACTCTGGACTAGAAGTAGTAATGTGTAGAAGAAAAACTATCATGCTTCTATATAACTTGTCACATACATACTTTTCCAAATTTATCTTCATCCAATTTAGAGTTTATGCTCATAACAGTTCTCATGGTTTTACAAGAATCAATTCCAAACTTTTTAACAAGTTATTTGGTATGATTAGCTTTATTTAAGAAAATAATATATTTCCTTTAACTAATTTTCAAACCAAGAAAAAATTTCAATTCCCCCATTAGGCTTATATCAAATTAATTTATCATTAACTTTGAAAGCTCATTACTTAGTTTATCATTGTAGAACCAAGAAATGATGTCATCAACATAAATCTACATAATTAGTATATTATTTGAAACTCTTTTTATGAATAAGGTTGGATCAACCTTACCTTTTAAAAAATATTTTTTAATTAAAAAACAGAGTTAGTCTATCATTCCAAGATTGAGGAGCTTGCATAAGACTATAAAGAGATTTAGAAAGTTTGAAAACATGATTTAGAAATTCATTATTTTTGAAACTAGGTGGTTGTTTAACATAAACCTATTATGAAATTACACCATTTAAAAAATAACTTTTTATATCCATTTAAAAGAGTTTAAAATTTTTAAAACTTGAAAAATATAATAAAATATGAATGTCTTCTAATCTAGAAATTGGAGTAAACTATTCATCAAAATAAGTAACTTCTTCTGGAAGATAACCTTAGACAACTAATCTAGTCTTATTTCTAAATATATTACTAGATTCATCCAATTTATTTCAAAATATCCATTTGGTTCCTATAGACATTGTATCTTTAGGTAACTCAAATAGATTCCATAATTTATTTTTATCAAACTATTCAAGTTCATCATGCATGAAATTAACCTAATTAGAATTTTTTAATTAATCTTTAATATTAACATGAAAATAATCATCTACAAATGCATAATCAGAATATAAATTTAAAACAAAATGTCTAGTTCTAATTCTAGATTCAACATTTCCAATAAAATTTTCCAAAGAGTGATCTTTATCAGTTTTTGAAATTAAAGGATCATATTTATAAGAGATATGATCCACCTCATCTCATGCATCATTACTTTTAGATTTATCTTCATCAAAGTTTAATTATTTAAAATATTCATCATTATCAACATAATCACTACTCTATTTATCATTATTTTCAATGAATTTAACATGAATAGATGAGAGGGGATGGGGTTCTTGGAAACTGAAATGGTATGGACCAATGGAGTCTCCAACGACTTGGTATATAGCACTGCTCGATCATGTTTTTGCCTCATTTTCTTGGATCAGTGCTCCTCAATAGTGATGTGGTCACTGATAGAGGTCCTAGATCTGATGACACGGGATTCTGAAGATCTCACAATAGGATGGCCGAACCGCCTGAGGTTAATGGATCTTGGAACCCAATTATTATGAAGATAATAGATTAATTGGAGAGGTTTTATGTGAGTGGTGGTAGCATACCTCCAATGGTGGAGATAAGGAGGAACACAATGCTTAGGATGGGAACATCCAAGGCGAACGGTGTGGATAGATCTGCATCGGTGAACCTGGGGTTGAAGAATCGACCTGATTTGTTCGGATATGGTCAGACTAAGGGGATGGATCGATCTGCAATGGTGCTCGTGAAATATGTGTCCCATGGAAGTCAATATACAATAGTTGGTGTGGGGATGGGTCAAGCACATAAATCTATTAATACTATCACGAGCGTTTCTGGTTTTGTAGAGGCTGAAGGGGATAAAAAAAGAAGGCACTTTACAAATTTGAAGGATTCCATTTGAGATTTTATTGTGAATAAGGGAAATACTTATAGAGTGATTGCTAATAAGGATGCTATATTTGAAAGATTTAACATTTTCAAGTATTCTATCATTTCTAGGATTATTCTCCCTAGTGATTGAAAGTTATGGAAATATGATTATCTGGTTCAAAAGTTAGCTTCTATTTGAAACTCTTCAGATTGGAGATACATACCCTTTGGTAGGGGATTATTTCATATCATCTTCTCATCAGAGGAAATTAAGAGCAAGTCTTGGGGGATTGGATCAATTTTCTTAATTCTAGGTATGATTTTTTTCAAGATTGGGACTTTTAGTTTAACCTTTTTTCTTTAAAAAATACTAGAGATTAGGTGTGGATAAATTTTTTTGGCATTAATTGGGTCCTATGGCATCCCAAAATCTTATTTGAAACCACTTCTACTATTTGTATTCCAATTAAAATGGATAGATCAACTGAGATAGCCAAGTTAGATAATTTTACTAAGATCATGGTGGAGGTTTATTTAATCATTTTCCAAATTATTAATATTTTTCTATCAACCTTGGATGATGACATCCCTATAAAGGTGGACAAAGAAATACTTATTGATTTTTTTTCAGACTATAAAAAAATTAGTCATGTCAAAAAAACATGTCGTAAAAATTTGTTTTTCTCCCTTTTCTATTTACAAGGGAATCATGAGACATATTATAGAAAGAAGATGAAGAGGAAGACCATGGAGAGAAATGTGGATCATCTTGGTGATAGACACGAATCTCAGAAGAAATCTATGTATGAGGTTGGGGTTCAGAATTTTAAGGGACATGATTCCTCCTCAGTGATGAGGCCTGGTCCTTAGATTTTCTTTGGTAGAAACATCCCAAATCTTGGCATGAATGATATTCTTGAGGCAAGTTCACATCAAGGTATGATGGTGCAAAAGAAAATTACTAGTCCTATCTCGGATAGTAATGTGAAGGTGGATACATCTTCTCTCTACCTGGGTGATGATGGTATGTAGAAGGAAATTATAGGTGAAGATGATGTCCAGATGCATTAGGGTGCCTTAGAGGATTCTTCTACATGGTCTCATTTTGGGAAAGGGTGCATGGTGCTGGTGACCTCTAACAATTTTCCCCTCAAGAAGATGTTTTCAATCAAGATTATGCTAAAAAACATGTTGACTATCATCAAGAAATCTAGAAAATATTTCATTCCTACAGGAGTTCTAATAAATTGGGAAATGTCTCTAATGATGAGGGGGGTGAATGTCGGCACCCCTCTCAAGGAATCAAGTAGTGGTGGGAATGCCTCTTTTAAGGATTAAAGCTAAAATTTCAAGACAAAGGTGATTGAAATTGAGGGTTTCACCCCTATTTCTTTGAAGAGGATACCACAAAAGTACTATTTTAATCTACTATGAAATTTGTCTACTAGATCATCTTCTAATATGTCAAGGAAGGAAAATGTAGAAATCCTTAAGATCCCCAATTAGGGTAAGTCTCAATATGAGTGGGAAACTACTGATGATTTTGAATATGGAAATGATATGTCATATTATGATCTTTAGAGAGGTTATATGATTGATGATGGAAAATTATTTTGTTTGACCCCATCTGCCACCTTTGTACTTTTTCTTTATTTTTAATAAATGGTCAGAAGCTTTTCTTCTGAATGGAATTTTTTGGTTAACATGCATAGATTCTTCCATTGTCATAGTTATTTTATTGTATACCCTATAGGTATTACTCTTATGAGAGTATATCAAAAAGATACCTTCATCACATTTTGAATCAAACTTTTCTAGATTATCTTTAGTATTTAAAATATATATAATACATCCAAAAACATTAAAATAACGAAATTTGGGTTTCTTATTTTTAAAAAGTTCATATGGAGCTACCTTCAATAAGGGTCTGATGTAAACTCTATTTAAGATATAGAAATCAGTGCTAACAAATTTTGCCCAAAAATATTTTGGAAGGTTAAATTCATTAAGCATTATTCTTGACATTTCTTGAATAGTTCAATTTTCCTCTCTAAAACACCATTCTATTATGGTGGAAAATTATAAAAATATCTATTAGTTTCACAAAATTTTTAAATTCACAGTTTAAAAACTCTCCTCCTTTATCATTTCTAATAGAAGAAATTAAGTGACCCTTTTGATTTTGAATTTTCTTATAAAAAGTAACAAATTTATTTAATGTTTCACTTTTATGAGATAAGAAAATGGTCCAAGTAAATCTACTGAAATTGTCAACAATTAAAAAAATTATCTTTTAGATCTTAAACTTGTAGTTCTATTGGGTCCAGAAAGATCAAGATGTAATGATTCTAAGCATATAGATGTATTTACCATATTTACAGATCTAAAATATTCTCTATGCTGCTTACCTTTTAGACAAGAATCACATACATAATACTTAAATGAATTGAACTTTGAAAGTTCCAAGACCTATTTATGTTTATCCAACTTGTTCAACTATCAAATATGAACATGTACCAACCTAATATGCCAAAGAATTTTATCTCTATATAAAAAATTTAAGCATTTTACATTATGCTTGGTGAGTTCTAAAAAATCAATAGAATATATATTTTCTTTCATATTAGCATAAAATAAAACTTTATTATCTTTATAAACAAGAAATTTATTATCTTCAAATATTATATTCATACCATCATCACAAAGTTGTAATTTGATAATGAAGTTATTTTTTAAACCTTATACAAAAAGTACTTTAGAAGTTATAAGATAAGTTAATATACCTACTTCTCCAAAACCTTTAACCATGCCTTTAGAGTTGTCACTATAAGTTACAGTCCCTCCATCCAAAGAGTTAAAATATTAGAAGTTAAAAATTTCTCCAGTCATGTGCCTTGAGCACACAATTTCCATGTACTATGTGACTTTGGAAGTTTTCAGGCAGATTTCCTACAAAACAAATCAAGAAGATGGTTTTTTTGGTACCCAAACTAGTTTGGTTTCATCTAATTTAGTAGAAAAATATTTAGGTACCCATATATAGTTGAGAAATTTATTATGAATTAATCTAGAAGAAAATTTTTAAAAAATGAAAGTCTTGGTATAACCTAAAGATTGAGTATGATTTAAAGAAAATTAATTTGCATATTGACCTTTCAAGTTACAATTAATGTAGGTAACATTTGAAAAATTTTCATTTATGCCTTTTACAGAAATAGTTCTATAAATATTAGAAACCTGAGTACTATATCCAAAACCTTTTATCATATTTGGGTTTTTTCATAGCCATTATTTTATCAAATTTATATTGGCCTAAAAAAATAGAAAAAGTTTCCTTTAGAGAAGTAATTTATTTTTTAAGGTTTTCATTATCTTTCTGAATGACTTCAAAGTCATCACATACTTTCATATTTGAACATGATCCATTTTTTTAGTTTCTTATTTTCTTGTTTAAGATGCTTTCATTCCTTTTCAGTTTTATATAAATAATCATAGACTAATGTAAATCTTATGTGTTGATCTTCATCATTTTTTACAAAAAATATTTTAATTTCATATTCTCGTCTTTAAATTTGATCATATCAGAATATAAAACCTGTTTATGTTCTATATTTCTTAAAATATAAGCATTCAGTTTTTTATTTCTCTTTTTTAATATTCTTATTTTCTCTTTTCAGTTCCCTATACAGTTCAATCATTCTTAATATTTCACTTTGAAATTTTTCATTTTGAGAATTTAATTCTTTAACTTCATTTTCAATATCAAATTCATAAATAGAACTATAATTATAGTTGGAGTGTACCTCATTTATAGTATAATCCATCAAAAATAGACTTGTAGATTATTTTTTCACTTTTAGAACCAGCATCACTTGAGTTTGAATCTTCTATATAACTCCATCCTACATGATAAGCCTTTATTTGTTAATTTTTGTACTGCTTGTCCTTTACTTATTATTTTAATTTGGGAGAGTATAATTTTATGTGACCCTTTTTCTGATCTCATAGAAAATTAATCCAAAAACATCATATTTACTTTTTTTACTTTTTTTACTTCCCTTTCTTTCAAACTTTTGAAAATATCTTCTTGGATGCTTCTTAAAGCCTCTCTTTTCCTTTATGTACTTGTAAACACCTTTGGTGAAATTTTCAATTTCTTAATTCTCACTTTGTTGTAAATAAAAATCAAAATAATTAGTAATAAAATTTATATTTTATTTAAATGTTATACGTTTCCTTTTATCATGATCATCAGTATTGTCATTATTCATTTCTAGCTCGTATTGAAGAAGTGATCCTATCAACTCATCAATAGAATATTTAGTAAAATCCTTACTTTATTCAATAGAAACTTTCTTTGAATGCCATATCTTGGGTAAAAGTAGTCTTTCAATGAGAGCTTCATTATTTATGGTCTCTTTGAGAGGAACTGTTCTATTTAAAATTTTAGCAAATCTATTGTACATCTCATTTATGCTTTCTTGATCCATCCACTAGAATTATTGAAACTCAACTCAGTGTATACCGAGCTTAGTTCTCTATAAATTATATGTTCCTTAATGAGAGACTTTTAAAGTCCTCTAAATTTTAGAATCAATTTTATAGGATGAAATATGACTATAAATATTTCTACTTAGAGAGCATTATAAATAATTTATAACTTTTTAATTTAAAACACATTTTGAAGAATCATTTCCAGTTAGTGTTTATAAATCAGCTTTAGGAAATTTATATGGTTTTCACATTATAGACCAATAACCAAGACCTATATTTTTAAGAAATACCTATATTCTATCCTTCCAGTAGTCATAGTCACTTCCATTTAATTTAGGTGGTTTGATGGGATTCAACATCTCAAAATCCTAATTAGCTATAACAAAATAGTGGTTCTTTTCCTTAGAATTTTAGGTATAGGATAATGGTTAGTTCATAAATATATTATGAAACAATTAAAACCAAATCCTCAAACCACACTCTAATACCAATTTTTAGGTCCCTTGGTGTGTCAGTAGTGACTGGGGGGTGAACTGTCCTTTTTGATTTATTATTGTAAATACAAATTTATCATAGTTATAACAGTGTTAAAAGATGTAGAAGAAATAAAATAGATAACACATGTAATTTTTATAGAGGTTCAGATCACCAAGATCCTAGTCCTCTCATGAATCTCCTCTACTCCTTGAGGAGACTAGTATGCACTAAATCCTCACTTTTAAATGAGAGTGATAACCCGATTACATAAAAATGAAAATATACCTTTTCTTACACCAGGTGGTATAATCTCTGACTTTTAAACGATTCACAACCTACCTTTTTTTGGGAGGAACAACTCAACATTCCTTTTATATGTGATGAATAACCCAATGACATATTTTGGATGAGAAAAGTGTATAATAAAACTCTAGAGAAAAAAATGTGGTAGGAAAAATTAAAATGGAGAAATAATAGAAAACAAATAAAATAGTAGTTGAGAAGATGATAAAGAAATTTGGTACAACTCATGTTCTTTGATCACATTAGGGGTGGAAGATGAAAGCGATGAAGATCTTTAGTAATAACTATTTCATAGTTCCTTGAAACATGTGTTCTATTTTAAGAATAACTACTTTAAGGTGGTTTCCATTGGATTTATTCATGGAACCAAAAACATGCAACAGTTCTTTATCCATAAGGGATATTCTTTCCAAAGGTAGGAATTCGTTAAGTTTGAACTTTATAATACTTAAGAACCTACATTGGTTGAAAGGATGGGAGGTTAGATTCATCACACACTTTTTAGGGGAATTATTGTCTACTTTGGTACTCTCTTTATAAATTTAAGATAATTTCATGAATCCTTATTAATTCACCAAGTATAACACATGCTTCCACTAGAATTTGGAATCACTTATTAATATGTGTGAAATTTATAATCATTCATATATATTATAGGTTCTTCATTAATGGAGATATCCGTATGTATTCGAGGTTATCCATCAATGGTATCCTCTCATATACTATTTAGAGATTCTTTTAATCATCGTTATGGTGATACTGGTTTTTAAGCCACTTAGTGGGGAACTCTGGAATTTATTTTCATCCAGGGAGATGAAGATTTGTTTTGATATTGGGATCATACCCATAAAATATTCTACCTACGTATCCTTGTGAAAGGAATCAGAACCCTCATAGTTCAGTGATGCTTAATGGGACACATCATACCTTTTAAGGTCATGTGATAAGGACCTAACCGTACATTTTAATGTCATGTGGTAAGGACATATAAGCGAAATGTACTTAGTAAAAGTTTGGTGTGGGACTTATACCTATGCATCCCAAGGGACTTAGAATGAATATGGGTTTCCAAGTAATATTAGACCCTTTTGGGAATATGGCCCAAGGAGAACATTTTTGATTTGAAGTGTTGGGTTTGAACCTCAAGGAAGCTACCTACATATCCCATTTGGATGGGAATCAAATCTCACATAGTTAGATGAGTCTCATAGGAGATTATAGTCCTTTGAGAGAAATGAGTTTGGGATTACTTCCTTAAATGGATTCCTTGATGATTTGGGGGTTTAATTTGGGGATTATTTCTAAGGAGGATGCCTAGATTAAGGGAACTAGGGTTAGATACCTGAAGAGGATATCCAATGAGCTCAATCCCTAAGGAAGGCTTCCTACGTCTCCTGATTATGGTGGGAATCAGAGTTCTCATAGTTCATTCATAATTTTGGGGATTATACATGAGATCTTCCCATGGGAGGGGACATGATTGGGTGAACCCTTTTGGAAGGGAAACCTTTTGATATCGTGCCTTGATGTAGGAATCCTACGTATTCTGATTTGAATAGGAATCAGAGTTATCATAGTTCAAGAGGTCTTGTGAAAATGTTTTGATCATGACAAATCTCTAAGCCCATGTGAGTCATTCTTGATGTGATAACCAAGAGGATGTCAAAAATTCAACAAAGGCACCAATACTTTTCCTCCTCCACTGTTGGAAGAGGGAATGCCTACTGTGGCGATGGTGGACAAGAGTGAGGTGACCAAGGAAGAGGGTGAGGTGATGAGCCTTCCCTCTATTCACTTTATATTGGAAAAGGATTCAATTTAAGGAAGGAGTGAAGGTGAAGAAAGTAGAGAGGAGCAAGAATACAACCTTCTAATTGAAATTTTAGGGGCTTAAACAAGGATGGATAACCTAGAATTGGTCCTAGTAGGGGAGGAAGACTTATCCTTTGTTCAGAAGGAAAATTAGGTATGAACTGTACCTTCTATACTAGAGACATGAGGTTCCAGATCTTAGAGATGAGAAGGAGAGGTCATAACCCAGACCCTAATCCTCTAAAATAAGAACTTCCCAACACTGTTCCTGTGAGAAATTTCCATGTGACTACAGATATACAAACCCAAATACACTCCAATAATCCTAACCCCATTATGAAAAAAATGTGGGAAACCTATGACTGTGGATATACAAACCCAAATAGGAGACATGCTGAGGTGTATTTCCCAAAGTTTTGATAAGTCATGAGGTTTTTGTGGAGGTTTCAACATAATACCTTTTATACAGGGTATCCAATGAAGAAGAAGAATTTCAATTTACGGATTTGAGGAGGGCTTGATGGATTATAGACTAAAGAGAGTAGGTGAATCAAAGAGGGGTGCTAAAGTAGATACTGGTGCACATATATGGGAATGCAAGAAGGCTTGGGAGACATGATGTTCACTTAAGTGACAAATAACCAAGATGTTAATACTTGGGAGAGACCTGACTCAAGACTTCAAGAGTATTCATAGGTATTCCCAGAAGTGGGGTGCTCAAGTTCCTGTGAGTGGAATAGGTGGCACGCAAGTGTTTCTGATTTATAGAGGTTGGGTGCTTTAGGCGCACAAGTATTATGGATTTCAAGTACTAAAAGGACTTAATTCATATGATCCTCCTTCAATTCCTCCACTTTAGTTTTTTAAGAACTACATTGAAAGTTTTAGAAGAATTGGGCAAAGCACTAGGGAGAACAGAGCATCAATTAGGCTTCAGGGAAATTTTTCCATAAAAATTAAGGCCCCAAGGGTCTATTTATAGGAAAAAATAAGATCTTGGGAAAAAAGAGATTGGGCGTGCAATTGGATTGCATGCCAAATTGTGGCGGGAAAATACCTTGTGCACTGATGGCATTTGGATAGACTAAGGCGATCCAATGTTCAAGGCTTTTAAAATCTTGATTTTCTCCATGTGTTTTCTCCTATTTTTTCTAAGGTATTTTCCTTTGTCATTTTTTAAACTCTGCGATGGAATTGAGTGTCAAAGAAATCCCCCCCCCCTCAGAAATGGATCTGTAATGAAAAGAGGATCCTATACTGAGCTAAAGTAATGAATAAGGAAAAAGAGGGGATTGTGGCGTGCAAGTTTCAGCACAAAAGGTAAATGGGGTGTGAAAGTGGTAAATAGAATGATTATAGTGTGCAAGGTGACTCACATCGCTTATATATATCAACTTCACTTCTGAGAAAATTATCACGACTTTCGGAAAACCAGCTCTCGACATGCAATTCATTTCATTATGATGCTCTTGTTTTAATCGCGCTTCTTCTGTATGTTTTTCATTTTCATTCTAGAACTAGGGAACCATACTTGCGCGCCTTAATGTATTTGTCATTTTTCTCAATTATTTTTTCAAAACATCAAAAATTAACTTACTTTAAAGATGGTTTTTGATCTCTTTTGTAGGATCAATGGCTCCCAAAAGAATCAGAACTGTTGATGAATTGGCCAGTAAAAGGATTGATGACATGATGAACGTTTTCGATCATGAATATTTTGAAATCTGTGACACCACACTCCTAGACTTGGAAAAAATATCTGAAGAAATATCACTTTAATTTTCCCTAGAGGACTTATTTTCCTTTGTATAGTTATGGTCATCTATAGGATGTCAATATTCCATACCCGAAGAACTATATTCCACTTTCCTAGATTCAAGACTATACCAACTTCTCTTCTGCCAATGTTTCTTTTGGGGGCTCATATGCTAATGCTGGGACAGAAGATAAGGCTCATATCATGCATCATAGCCTGTGTGCTCCAGATTTGAAAGCAAACACATCCGAGCTGTAGCCACACTATTATCCATCCATCTTTTGAGATTCTCAGATGGATCAATCTGAAGGCTGGAAGAAAAGTTTGGATTTACGCCCAGGAGGGGGTGTAAACCCTACATGGATGTGGGCATATTGGGTGCGTAATACATGTGTGGAATTTACAGATGGCTTAAAAGTTGTTGGGATTTATGAGGCTTTATGTGTTGGGAAAACCTATGTGTATAGAAATGATGATTTTTTTCCGGAGTTACTAAGCCGATGGAGTCCAAAAACTAACTCTTTACATTTTACACATGGAGAAGTAGGCATCAATTTGTGGGATGTCTACAAGATCTCTAGATCTCTAATCCTTGGAGATATGTATGATGAGTTTATTTCCCCTAGGGTGACATGGAATGACTCAGAGAAGACACCAGCCTTGGTTCATGAGTTGATGAAAATATTTTATAAACTCAATAATGTGACCACAATGAAGTCCCACACAAGAAGGGATATTCATACAAAGGAGTGGATGGAAATATTCTTGGTAAAGAAGAAGGAAAAAGTTCCCACCTTCACTCGTCCAACCATATATCCAAAGGCAAAGAAGAGAGGTACACCTGACACGTTTTGGCCAACATTAGAGAAACGAGAGTTTAACAAGTGGGGATATGAAGTCAATTCCAAAATTCCTGCAAATACACGTCTGGTAGGTTTCTAGAACATGTGTCTCAGCATTTATTTATTACCATTATGAGATTCCAAAGGATTCGTGAGGCCATGAACTTTTGTTATTGTGGCCAAGATGGTCAAGAGACAAATGGTATGGTTGGTCAGTCCTGTTTCAGAAAATATTCATAGGAGCTTACTACATATTTAAAGAGGGAAGTCTTATTTTAGAATAGTAGGAACATTACAGGTGTTATGGTTGTGGATCACCACTCATTTTAGAACTTATTCTGTGAAAAGTGGGGTACAGGTCTTTGAAAGTTCTTTATGACCATCTCTTTAGTTTTTCTCTGGTATTTCACCTTTGTCTCTAAATTCTTATGATATCAAGGGAAGGTTGAGTATGCATAAGGAGTTTTATCTCTTCCCTTACGGTAATCTACCTATGGGGTGATTCATTGATGATGGTATGGAAAATTTAGAGCTAAGGGCATACATGTTATCTTGCAAAGATGGCGTATTGGCCACAAGGATTGACGGAGAAATAATATGTGAGGCCTATGCTCCTTATAGATTTTCACATAAATTCAAATTTATTCAAAAAATTATCGTATCCCCCTTTATGCATGTCAGATTAGAGCAACATCCTATGGTTTCCCGACAACTATGGTTGCTAACATATGTGGAGAAGGCTGAGGCAATATTTAATTTACCCTTCGTTTATGCAATAAGCATATTGATTGTCTGGTATAGTGAAAACTGGGTCACATCATACCCTGAAGGGGTATTAAACCGTATTATCCCTCGAGTGGGGATAAATAGAGGTAGTAGGAAGGAACTCTATTATTTGTAAGGCAATTATTTTTCATCAGGGGCTGACTCACTAAATTTAGAGGGTGGAGGTGAAGAGGCTCAAAATTCACCGAAGTGACCTCGTGTAAGATATAATCCACCCATCAGAATTAAGAGATCCACCCCATTGATCTCTATTGAGGATGTACCGAGGTGATCTAGTCTCCATCATTCTAAAGAACGATGAGTCCTATTTTCTCATCCTCCATCTTTGATTGCGAGAATTGGTAAGAAACTTAAATACAAGACTGTAGGATCCTTTTCCCAACCCTATGGTATGAATTCTAAATATATAAGACCAGAGGCTATTCATACATGAAAAATTTTACATTGTGATGCTGAAACCACATGGATAGATCTATGTGAAGGGTTGTGTATTCTAGGAATAGGGGATCTACGAGCCCCTTATGATATTCTATTTACAAAAAATCCTGATGAATTGATAACTTAAATCTGAGAGCTATAAATGATCATATATGCAACCAATGAATCAATTACCACCACAAAATAGGTGAAGGAAATGATAGATCATGGTACCGCTGAAGGGATTGATCTTTCATTAGATGAAGAATGGCGTGATTTCATGTATCATGAAGATGTAAGTTTCTTTTTTATCACATTATCTTCTACTTTTCAATTTGAATTTAGTCAAAGTGTCATTACTCGGGGTAAATATCTTCTTAACTTTAAGTTGGATAAAGGAAAATTGATTGAAGTTACATCACCTTGATATAACCCTAGTGGAACTACTCTTGGACCTACTGGATCACCCCATGAATCGGGAGAAATATCTCCAGGACAATAGGCCATGGAGGATGAGATCGAATGGGAATTATAGTCACTAATACATATTTTTGGATACTATAATGCAAGTCCTCCTAAGAAGGAAAAAAACAAAAGCATATAAGAAAGAAGAACATGGTTAAACGCTTTCTCAATAGTGGTAAGACTTCCTGATAACATGAATTTTAGCCTTATTTATGAAAAAAGTGTTTAAACTTCTTGGAATTGTAGAAGCTTATTCTATTTCTTCTCTAAAAGAAAATACTGACAAGCTTCGAGGAATTATAGAGGGTGCTTCTGAACAGACACAAATTCCTACTAACCCGGTGGTTCCTAAAGAGGTATTGAGGCCAAAGGAACCAACATCTATTCCCAGCACTACTCCTATTCCTGCTATCAAAATAGAGGATGCCTCTGGTAAATCAACAGTGCTTCATAAGACATCAAATGTAACAAAAATTTACTTTCATACTGTGATAATTTAGGTTCATCACATACACCAGGACATCCCGCGACAACTGATGCTGACCCCACAACTGTTGTTGAGGAAGCTGTTCAGGGTCAAAGGTTATCAGAGGAAGGTTGCGAAGCAAACACATTGAGTGCTCCCATGGGTGAGACTAACCTAGGATCTAGGATATCATTGGATGCTATAATGAACCTTGGCATGTATTTTGATGAAGTATTAAAACATGTTAATATACTAAATTATTTAGAAGATTTTGAATTTCCTTATATAGAATCAACTGGAAGTGAGTTTTCATTATTCGTCCTATTAATCTTCGTATGATTAAATTTCTAACCATGATTGGTTGAAATATGTTTTTACCTCTAAAGAAAATGTTGTCACGAAACTGCCTGAAGGAAGTGTTGATATTAATGTCAATCCTACCATTGTAGAGACATTGGATTAGGTGAATCTTGAGACAAAAGATCTTACTAAGATTAATTCTGAGGATCCTGATCAAATTAAAGAGAGCATTCCCCACCTAGAGACATCAAACAAAACTATTGAAACTGATAATATTGGGGAGGAGTCTTCTCAAGCTGCCGACATACTGTTAGGTAAGAGATACTGATATTGTGATTGTACTCACTTTTTTTATCTCTTGAAACTAACCACAACCATAATTTAATTTACCATATAGGACTATCAAATTCAATGGTTAGATCCAGAAGTGAAGCCTCTATATCAGCTCAAACAATATGAGAAGGTGAAGAAATAATTATCAAGGAAGGAGCAGAATAAGAAACTTCTTTAAGTGCATTAATCTCAGAATATGTCCCTCCTTACAATAGTGATTATGAATCAAACCCAGAACTGTAAAAGTCCCTTTGTCTTGCACGTCGCAAGGCATGAAAAAATATATGGAAAATAATATATGAAATTCCCCTTGATGAACTTCCTTCAATAATTCCATGACTTTCATCTCTGTTTATCATGATGGTATTTGATGGTTTTGAATACTGTGAAATTCATACCGCAGTGAAAGAGATTATCCAAAAGAAGAAGCAAGAGCATAAGCTTCAGCAAGATTTGATAAAAACTAAACTTTTGATCAACACTAATGAATTCCAAGCACCATTGTCCCGAGATGAGGCTAATAATACTACAAAGTTAAAATAACTGAAGAGTAAGATTAAAGAAAAGATAGTTCAACAGCTGTTTCTTCATTAAAAATTAGATATTATCATAGGGGAGCTTGACCAGCTTCATAACTCAGTAGGATAAGTCCAGAAGGATGGTGAAAATCCATTTCAGATGCTAGGGAAGCACTTCTTCATACTGAAGAGAACATATATGGTCGGCTAAATGAACTTCAACAGGCATATGATGGGGCTCAATAGGTTATTAACCAAAAGAGATTTTACGTAGAAAACGTTTTGTGATTTTTGATAGAAGAGAGACTCTAGTTTGTGGATGCTCCTCTATAATTTTTTTACTCATAAACGAAAAGCATTTAATTTTCAATCATCTACATTTTCCTTCTTTCTAGCTACTTTTTTTACCTAAGCCAATGGACCTAGTAAGAGTAGTGTTATTTTTTCTAGGGTTATATAGAAAATTCCAAAAAAAATGTATCTTTTTAATTTTTATTGATCAATATTTTCTAAACCATACAAAATGTACGTTTAGTGAGTTAGGACTCGAATTTTGTCTAGAGTGCCCTATGCGGGTTCCCAATATGGTGAGTACCACACCTCTTGTTGTTGGATGTTTAGAGTCATGAATGTTAGACTATAAATGGCTAGTTTTTAAGGTCGAACATATTTGACCATAAATTTTGAAATTATATCCCAAACAAGACTCAGTGGCTAAGAATTTCTCTATTATTCTTTAAATATATACAAGGGGAATATTGATTCATGCTTTTAATGGTCACCAAATATAAAACTTGTATAAACATAAAGGAAGTATCTTCCAAGAATGAAGTTACCATTTTTTGAAAAACCTTTTATGGGAGTTATGTTATGCAGGGCCAACTAGGGCATATGTTTCATGGAAAAATAGTGGTATCTTTTGACTTACATGCCTGTTATAAGGGCTACTTATGAAGGGCCACCTAAGAGAACGTACTATATAGTTAGGAAAAATAATATTTGGGTGAATCAAGACCGCAATGGGTGGGTTTTCCAAGGAAAGGGATTTTAATAATAAAGGGTTATTTATGCCAACATTTGTCATGAATATAAAAACCACTTCTACACGAATTTGGTGTACAAGGAATGGTTAAAATTTGTCAGAAAAGAGGATTTCTGATATCATGTTATACAATTTTAAGTCATGTAGTGAGGAAATTGTACTGTGTAGTTTTAAATCATGCAGTGAGGACATTGTACCATACAATTTTAACTCATGTAGTGAGGACATTGTACTGTGCAGTTTTAAGTCATGCAATGAGGACATTGTGTGACTTTGATTTAAGGTCTTTATCTTTGAAAAAAGGTACGAGACTCTCCCAATTTCTTGATAATTTGTTTGGAAACATACTACCATATTTAAGTATGGAAGGGAATAATTGTAAACTATGAATTAGGAATTTCTGAATTAGAAGGATGATATGGGAAAAAGGGCTAAAGTCATTAGAGGAAGTATTTTCCAAGAACAAAGTTACCATTATTTGACAAACCCGTTATGGGGGCTATATTATGCAGGACAGAGTAGGAAATATAATGAATAGACAAATAGTGTCATCTTTTGACTAACATTCCTGTTATTGAGGAAAATTTTATTCAAGGCCACCTAGGGGCACATACTGCATTGTCAGGAAAAATATCTCTAAAAAGTTTGACATTCTATTGATAAATTTTGAAGAAAGTTTTTGAAGATTTATATTTTTCAAAGAACAAAGTTTGGTTTATGAAGAAAGCTACCTAAATATAGAAAGGGTATTTCAAATAATGATTTCCAAAGAATTGGAGGAATAATATTTCTACAAAAAACTAACCCAAATGTTAGAAGTACGTTGTATATAGTTTTTAGGTCATACGACTAGGGCCAGAAATGGAAACAGTATATGATATTTGGTCAAGTGACCCAAGGTTATTTCATATTTCTTTGAACATGTAGAAAGGGAAATGTGTAAACCATAGTCTTGAAGACTTTTAGATTGAGAGAAAGGTAATGGGACAAATATACATGAATGACTGATTTAAAATACAGATTCTTATATATTGTTATTAAAGTTTGAAGGGGGAATAAGGCACTTTAACCAAGAACGAAATTACCATTATTTGAAAAACCTGTTATGGGGGCTGTATTATATAGGGCCAACTAGGGAAAATTCTACAGAGCCAAATAGTGGTATCTTTTGACTGACATTCCCATTATGTAGGAAACTTATTCAAGGCCACCTAAGGGAATGTGGTGCATAATCAAGAAAAAGAGTTCTTAGATATCAGAGACTCTGTCACTAAAAAAACCATAATAAAGATTATGAAGATCTAAAAATATTCAAGATTTAGAGTGTGAAATACAAAAGGGGGTAATGATAAATGCACATAAGAAATATTTTAATCAATATTATCCATGAATTTGTAGTCCTTTACATAGATCTGACTCAAATGTAAAATGAAAAATTTCCTTTTTTCCTTTGAATCAATATTATTCTGTGCAATTTAGAGTCATGCAAAAAGGACATGAAGTGATTCTGACGTAAACGGGGAATATTGTGGATGGACTAAGGAATTAAACCCAGGTGTCACTATGTATCTCATATGGAAGAGAATCAAGCCATATGTAGTTCTTTAAACATTCCCTATACAGGTTTTATTCTTACATAGGGAATAAAGGGGGTGTTTTATCATGGTTGGGCCCAAGATTGGATATCTAGGTGTCTCTACATATCTCATATGGATGATAATCAATCCAAACGTAGTTTTGGAGAAATCATTTCTCACACCAATTGAGTTCGATGTTGGAGATGGGGGATTTCAACACATTCTGGAAGAATGATTAAATTTAAGACACAAGATTGTATGAAAATCAAGCCATGTATCTTAAAATATCACTCTGTATATATTTGGTTCATATATAGGAGGAGGAAAAGGGAAATAAAATTTTGGTTGTGGCTGGGCCCAAGATTAGAGATCCAGGTGTCTCTACGTATCTCATATGGATAAGAATCAAGCCACACATAGTTCTTGAAATGAGGCCCCTATGCAGATATGATTCAAACATATGGAGGAATGAAACTCATGTACCATTAAGGAGTAGTAATGGTGTCAATGATGCATGCATATGGAATCTCTTAATGTCAAATAGAGAAGACGTTAACTATACAGTTTAATGTCATGTAAAGAGGACAAATGATGTCATGTAGTTTAATATCGTGCGACAAGGAAAAAGATTCTATGCATTTTATAGTAATGAAGCATGAATGCTTATGGTTTTTATTAAGTTTAATGTATTTCAACTAGGAATTTGTGCTGTACAGTTTAGATTCGTACAATAAGGACATGTTGTGTAGTTACACAAAGTATTTATTCAAGAATCTCACATTGGTTGGAGTTGTAATAAGCTCTCCATCCATTGAGATTAGGGAATAAGATCCATTGGAGTAGACCTTATGTATGTAATAAGATCCTTCCCACTTTGGATCAAGATTTAGAGGTTTCTTTTCTGGTATCATTGGATTCATGAGTAACAATACCAATTCTTCTTGATTAAAATAATAGAGGTGAAATTTCTTGTTAATGGATTGTGTTATTCTGTTCTGATAGACTATTAAATGATGCAAAGTATGCAATATTTTTTCATCTAATAATTCTAGCTCATTAAATCATTTTTGATACTTTTCATCTATAGAAAATTGATTACAGATTGCAACTCAGAGTGAAGAAAATTGAATTTTCATTAGAAAACCCACTTTTGTTCTATACACCAATGAATAAGGGGTTTCCTAAGTGGAAATATGAGTAGTAGTCCAATAAGTCCATAAATCATGAAAAAGTTTATCAAGACATGATTTATTATCTTTATCCACCATCTTCTGGAGTATATTTGATAGGGTTTTATTTAAATCGTCTATCTATCCATTTTCCACTGCATGATAGCAAGATGAATGGTAGGATTTGATATTATTCTCCTGATATAACTTCTTTACCTTAATAGAATAGAAATTGGTGCTGTTGTTCGTTAATATAGTTTGAGGGACACCAAATCTAGTGATGATGTTAGTTTTGAAAAAACTAACAATGATTTTGGATCTTACTTCTTTGAGAGGTGTTTCCTTATCCCATTTGGAAAATAAATCAGTAGCAGTAAGAGTATACTTGAACTTCTTAGCCATAGCTAGAGGATAAGGTCCTATGACATCCATTCCCCATGTGGAAAATGGCCAAGAGTATTTAGCTTTATGTATCAAATCTGGGGGTTGATGAATGAAGTTGGCATGCACTTTTAAGGGATGAAATTTCCTAGTGAAATATGTGCAATCCTATGTCATTGAAGGGAAAAAGTATACAAGCCTTCAGATTTGATCAGAAAGCCTATGCCCAGATTGGTGAGCACCACAATCTCCTACATGTACTTCTTTCATGATAGTTGCAATTTCTTCTCCATCAATACACCTGAATAGGATTCCATAAAAGCCTCATTTTTAGAGGATCTTCTAGTGATATAGACTATCATAAAGATTAAAATTTTCCACTCACCATTAGATCTAATCTTTTTTATATCTATATGGTGGAAGTACTCCATTTTGAAGGTATTCCATGATGGGTGTCATCCATCCCATGGTAGACTATATGGCTCAAAAATAGGAATAATTCCATTAATTTCCTCCATTCTAGTTTGAAAAAAAGGTGAAACCACATGATGACAGAAAATACTGATGATTGTCTCATCCAGATTTGGATCTGCCAGGGCTATGGCTGCATTATCCAGTGCATCATCTTGGGCATTTTGTGATTGTGGGACATAAGAAAATGTCGACTCTGAGGTAAATTTGGACATTAACCCTCTAACATAATCACAAAAAGGGATTGACTCTTCTTTTATGATAGAATAATCCCCATCTATTTATTTTATTACCTACTCTGAATCACCTTTCACTTTCAAGTGATATGCTTGTACCTGGAGTGCCAATTCCAAGCCTGTGATGAGAGATTGATACTTTGCATCATTATTGGTACCACCTTTTGACAACAGGAAGGAATATGGAAACACTACCTTTTCTGGAGAGATAAGTACAATTCCTAACCCAAATTTGTTGAATTTAGTGTTTTCCATTCTCTTCCCTGTTGGACTTCTTGAGGCACCATCAAAGTACATTTCCCATGTTTGGGGATTATCTTGAATAAAGAAGACCTCTTCATGAAGAAGTTTAGCATTAAATGATGTATCTTCCACAGATGGATGTTCATCAATGAAATTTTCCAAATCTTGGACTTTTATTTCCTTATTAGGCACAAAATAGATATCAAACTATTGAAAAATAACTACCCACCATGCTAAATGACCTATAAGCATTGTACTACTAAGGATAAATTTTAGAGGGTTATTGCGAGACACCAATTGGACCTCATGATGTTGAAGGTTGTGCCTCAATTTCTGATCTTCAAAGATTAATTCCAGAAAGCACTTATCAATACTTGAATACCAAATTTTTGTATCAAGCATAGTTTGAATGAGATATTAAAGGCGGTTTTCAATCCTAGCATTATTCTTTTGGGCAAGGAAGGCACCCAGTGATCACTCTAAAGCTGTCACATAGAGAATAAGTGGTCTTCCTTCAACAGGTGGCATTAATACTGGAGAGATCAAGAGATATTTCTTGAGGGTATAAAATTCCTCATGGTAGCCTTCAGTCTATTGATAGGTGACTCCCTTCTTCATTAATCTAGTGAAGGGAAAACAATTGCTTCCTAAATTCATGATGATGTGCCAAATATAGTCCAAGTTTCCTTGGATTCCTCTTAATTATTACAAATTTCAAGTAGGTGACATGCCAAGTATTGATTTATGTTTTCTCAAGATCAAAATTTATACCACGATGGCATACAGTGAAGCTAAGGAATTTTCCTAAGGTTACCCTGAAATCACATTTCAAGGGGTTCATATTTAAATTGTGTTGCCAAAGATTATTGAATATGGTCTCCAGATTAGCAAAGTTATTGGAATGTTGTTTGTATTTAAACACAAAATAATCCACATAACATTAAACAAATTTTACTAAGAAGGGTTTGAAAATATGATGCATGGCGTGTTGATATGCTGCACCTTCATTATTTAAGCCAAAGGAAATTACTCGATAGCAGAACACACCTTGAGGGGCTCTGAAGGCTGTAGAATCGTCATCCTCTGGGGCTTTTTAGATTTTATTGTACCCAAAGTATCCATCCATGAAGGAAATATCTTCATATCCAGTTTTTTTCATCAACTAAAAGCTTTGTGATTGGAACTAGAAAGCTATCTTTAGGAAAATGCTGGTTAAGATCTCTAAAATCAATGCAAACTCTGATTTGTCCATTATTATTTTTCACTGGTACAATGTTGGCTAGACATTTGGGATATTTAACCTCCCTGATAAAGTTATCCTTGATAATCTTATAAACATCATCTTCAATTTTAGAGGTATGAGTTGGGTGTGTTCTTCTTACTACTCACTTGAATCCTCAACGTTCTTTGGGAAAAACCAAATGATGAGTGGCTACATTTGGATTAAAACCTAGAATTTCTGAATAATTCCAAGAAAATATATCTCAATGTTGCTTTAGAAATGAGGTATATATCTATTTATCTTCAGAATTCATGGATGGACTAATTATATTGGGGTGTTGATCTTCTTCTGTACCCATATTTATTTCTCTAAGCTCATCCACAGTGGTAGAGACACCTTCCTAAAATGTTGGAGGAGCATCCCTATGATATTATTCTTCTTCTTCCTTACATTTCACTTATTATATTTCTACTTGAATAGTAGGTGATGAAGAAAAACTTTCAAATATAGGGGAGGAGTTATTATTTGAACATACCAAAGAAGAGGCCAAAATTTCTAACCCTACTGATGATGAATGATCTTTGTGGAGTAATAAAGAGGAGATTATGGGTTAGGAATCGACATCTTTTTCTTCCTCTAGTATTTCTAAAAATTCTTCTAATATGATTGTCAAATCAGAGGATTGTTGAAGTTTGGTGGATGAAATGAAGACATCTCCATTTAATCTTCCATAACTACTTGGTAAATCAACAATTTCTCCTATACTGTTAGGCTCAATTTCTGTAATTGACATTATGGAATTTATTGGATGAGTGTTTAGATTTGGGTTTATCCTTTCAATTTTATTGATAGGTAAAACACAATCTATGGTCAAATGTTTGAATGGGTTTGTTGGAATCTTTTCTAGGCCATTCGAAGCATTAATTTTGGTTACCTCCTTTATCACGGACCTCATTCCCTTCGTGTGATAAAATTTTGCCTCAATGTATTAAGATTCACACATTTTGAACAGAGCCTTGTCACCATAAAATGTTCCAATTTGACCATTGAAATAATAATTGATACATTTGTGGTATGAACAAGGTATGGATGCATGTTGATGTAGCCAAGGCCTTTCAATCATGATGTTAAAGGCTGTGTCCTGACGGACAACCATAAAATCTGAATTTGACACAAGATCTCCAAACTAAGTTCTGAGTGTAATATTAACTAATGGTTCTTGCTCATTATTTTCATAAACTTGAAACATTAAAGTGAAAGAAGATAAGTCAGATTTAGTGAGGTCCAATCGATAAATTGTACGGATAGGAATGAGGTTGACTCTTGTGCCATTATCAATGAAGGTTCATCGGATGTCTATGTCATTAACCGTGCCAGATAGATACAAGGGTCTGATATGTCCATGTGCAACATCATCTTCATTTTCATATGTAGAATATATAACTGCATGGAATTATGTAGTATTATTCTCTATACGGTAAACCTTAGTAGTAGAAACTTTGGTTTCAAACTCTTGAGGACTTGAAAAACCCTCAATAAGTGCTTCTTGAAGATCTTTTGACAGATTCAAGACATCCAAAATTGAAAAATTGTCCGGTACTTGGGCTAGCTATTTCAAAACATCATACTTTTGGTTCAGAGGTCTACATTTACCCGCATGGAGATGTGATTTTGTAGGTTCTTGGGAAGTAGATGCTCCTAATGTAGATGTACCCAGTTTTAGAGAAAAAGTTGTAAATACTCCCAGATTTGGTAGATTAGACTGACTAGGTCAATCTACTTGTTGAGAGAAATATGGTGTAACCTCTAAATGTTCCTCCAAAATAATCATATCTGGACCGAACCTATCATGAATGGAAGGATCTCCTTGTTCTTTTTGAGCCCACCGAAGGGATCTCCCACGAGTTTCCGCCACATATATGGTTGGAGCATGGGTAGAGTTAAAATAGTGGCTTATAGAATACCCATTCCTTCCCCTGTATCATCGACCTTAGATTCTTCCTCTAGTTCCCTAGTTAAGTACAAGGAATTCAGGCTCATTATAACCACAATCACCATGGAATAGGGATCCGTTAATTGGATAATGTTGATGGAACCAAAGATAAATTCTTTATCTGATGAAAATTTTACTTGATAGGTTAGTTCTGGTTGTGTCGTTTGGTAGGGCAGTGCTCATGCTTTTGAAACATATGGCATGAAATCTACCAGAGTCAAAGACAACTTTGGAATTCACATGATCTCGTCTTCTTCTGACTAATCTTTTTTCCTTCTGATCACATCATTTCTGTGAGGATTGACCTTTGGAGGACTGATATTTTGATGAAGGTGGTTTTGCTGTGTTGGGAGTGGAGGAAGACACAATCAGTTGTTTCAACTGTGTTCATAGAATGGCATGAGATCAATTGATCATTTTCCTAATCATTCAATCATCATATTTCTGCACATTTTTACCTTTGACTTCCTGTCATACGCCTTCTTCCTTTGGATCAGTAGAAATAACACATGCTACTTGGGTTGATGAATTTTTCAACTTCACTTGTCTAGAGTCCACCATTTTTTGAAGGAGGTATTTGAAAACAAAACACCCCTGAATGGGATTCCCTAACATCTAGTGAAAGGTACAATAATTCAAAATATCTTGATCTTCTTATTTGTTTGGTTTCTTCAGCCTTGGTAACTAAACCAAATTGTTTTTCAAAGCTGATATGAAGTAACCGAGAACTTGTTCATTTCGGAAATAATAATCATTGTTCTTTAACTCCTAAAACTTTTCTTCCTTTGATATCTTTGATCATCTTGATGAGGCGGTTATTGCTGCTGACACTCAGAAGGCAGAGCCCTTCGATATGATTAAGGTTTTTAAGGGGAAGTAGTTATAGGTTCTTTCTTGAGTGTGACTGTAGCAACCTATGCTTTCCTTATTATTCTTCTTAGAGCTGATGGAATTGTATGAGATTAACTTTAGTTTCCACAATGGAATCCTCCACTTGTTGGGAAATTGAAGCAAGGTCTAAAAACCCTCCTATTTATTTCACAAAGATTAGTGGTGTGCATAAATCATCACATAGATTTTCCACACAAATTGTCAAAAACTCTTCCTGAGGGAGTTTCAGATTTAAGGAATATGTTAATCCTTTCCATCGATCAATGAAATATGAAACTAATTCATTTTTTTGTTTACAATTTGTAAGATAAAAAACTATTATATTCAGTAGTGTTGAGCTGAATTGAAGAAGATATTTTTGATGGATATCTTCATATCCAATAATTTATTGATATTGTAAACTTGTTTACTAGACAAAATCTGGTTTCTGTAATGACTGCACAAAGCACCTAAGATTTACTACTTCTTATTGTTGAGGAGTCCCCATCATGGGATTACAACGAGAAAGGAAATGTGTTAAATGTTTCTCAAGATCTCCCAAACCATTAAAGATTGGGAATGTAGTATTCGCAAAATTTGGTGGGGGAGGGATTAGATCCACCCATTCAAGGTAAGCTCTCTTTTCTGGAAGAACGGGTGCACTTCATTCTTCCATAGATTCCAATCGAGTTGTTAATGCCTCAATTGTATTCATAAGAATTTTGGGGAATATCTGGATGAGCTGGGACCTGTATAGGTACCACAACTGGAGCTTGAACTGGTGCAACAATCGAAATAATCACTGATGGTGGTGCTGCTAGTATTTTTATTGGATAAACTATGAGAACATTCCTATAAGGATGTGTTTGATCCTACCCTGGATGTGTACCCACTAGAGGGAATTCATTATCCACATCTGTAGTTACCACAAATCCTCTTTACTAAGGAGATCCTACAGGATGTGTAAGTGGAGGATCTACTTGAGGAGTATGTCTAGCAGAAATACAACTTCAAAGTAACTCTTTATTGAGTATTTTCAACTCTTTCATCTCATCTTATTAATGTACAAATCTTTCTTCAAGTGAAAGATATTGAGCTTCTCTAGTGGAAAAGTGAGAATTGATATGACTTTTACCATTACCCTTGTTAGATACCTTCCGAAGGGGTGAGAGTTGATTATTTGAGGGCATAACTAGATTCTAGGCAAGCCTCTGATTTTGGGTATGTACACCTCCTTCATTTTATTCAGTATATACTATATTATGGATAAGAAATTCATCTTCTAATTCCCCTGAACTAGACTCATTTTATGGAGGATCTTCTGTAATGGTGTTAATGAAATTTACTGACACATAATTCATTGATGGAATTCTGTCAGTATCTTTATAAGATCGTCTCCTTCTGTATCTTCCATGAAACTCTACTCTCCTATATGATGAATTCCCAAGAACTATTTGATGGATATTTATCTGAAGGGAATCCTTGGATAGTTCAGTTTTGAGATCTCTTTGTGGATTCTTCCCTAATGGGGAGGAAACTGACTTCCATTGAGGAGGGGATTATAGATGTGAAAAAGACCCCAGCCTTGTAGGCTGGGGATATTTCTGTTCTTATTCTTCAAACCTTCAAATTTTTTTTATTGAATTCAAAGTTAGAATTAAAAAAGCATTTATCCCTGCAGGCTAGGTTGGATCTTGAACTTCTATAATTGAGATTCACATAGCTGCTCTTCTAATTTTGAAAATTTTGGTTTGGACATTAGTTGGGTACATTATATGACAACCACTTAAATCACCTGTTTTAGAAGATCATTGTACTATTTCAAACATTTTCACCATTTAATGGCTAACATCCTCTAAGCAGTAGGCCTGCTGAATATTCTCAGATGCTTGGTGAAAAAGTATCTCAACAACTTGTTTTCTTTGGTCTTGGATCTGATTAAATCTAGTTGAGGCTTGTTCTTGAGCGTATACTTGATTACATACAAAATCTGTTGACTGTATCTGGGTGTGGGCAATAACATTGCATGGGACCAATTTTTGTGGGCTTTACTGATTCTAGAGTGCAGTGAAATGCAATGCTCAATGTGCTCCCCATCCTCTTATATAAACACCAGATGGGGTATCAAAAATTAACTGGCGTAGCCTCTTTAGATAATTGAGGTATGCACATTGAACGGTTCTCTGCTACATTTCAACCTTTGGATGTCAGAATACTAAGAGAGATGCCAAGTCAATTTGGTATTTCAACCATTCTATTAACTTTACAAGATTTTGATATTCATCATATGGTAATACATTGGTTTTCAAATGACGAAGAATCTTCCATAAGTTAAGGTGGACATCATGAATGTGATCTTCTACCATCAATTCCGGAATGACATATTGAGAGTTTTCCAAAGGAGAGAACATGGTTGGTACTTCTCCTTTATCCAATTGATTTCTCATGTTTAACATATCTTCATCATCTTTCACTAGAGGATTATCCACTTGGTCTAACTAAAGTGGACTCTTCTTGATTATTTTATTAAAAACAATGGGATCAGTCGCTTTTTCCTCTTCTGCATTAGAAGAAAAATGACTCAAGGGAGGTTCAGAGAATGATTGTTCCCTTAATATTTCTTCTGGTTGAGAAATTATTTCACCTATTAATGACAAGGTATCAGACATGACTGGCCTTGTGTAGGAAAGTGCCTTGAGATAAGAGGGATTTATCATTACTACATTTTCAATTATATAATTATCTTGACAATTTGAAACACTATTATAGAGAGAACCTTCACAGCGAATGCCATCACGGGGAGGACCACCATGGTGGATAACAACAAGGGATAAATCCTCTTTCTCTTTGGTCTTCTGGCCACAAGGAGGGTTGTCGTGGCTCTCATCCAGAGATTGGATCTCTGGATTGACTGAATTTTATTGAAGGAATCCTTCATAATGAAGTTTATGATGGGGAACTTCATAATTATTGCTATTACTCCCCTAATTTAGTAATGAGAGGGTAGGATCTTGAGTTGCAACAGATAAATGTATGAGGGCTTCAAGAACTCCAGCATTAAGAGGAGACTGATTACAGCTTGGATCTTGATTTTACAATTGTGTTTGAAAATAATTATTCTTGGATGCTCTCTTACACTTAATTGGGGACACTTTCTAGAAGAAGTGGTTATCATTGGCAGGTTTATGTTCCTTCCTTGGAGTGGTTATCAGAATAGGCTGATTACCTCCAATTGGAAAGGGTGTATGTTCCTGATCTAGTTGTCTGTATGATATGGGAGAGTATGCTCCATAACCCTCCTAGACTAGAACAAAGGTATGTAAGTACTCTAGGATGGAATTTCAATCTGTCATCCCAGGTTTGGGGACAGATTTATGTGTCTGTTACCCTAGTACTACTGAATTTGTTGTTATGATATTCTGGCATACTTCCAGAATATATGCAGGAATTTATGTCTGCCCTTTCACCATTGCTAAGATGTGTTTGGTGAATTAAGAAACCAGAATTGGAATATAAGTCCATTCCATATCTAGAGTAGGTGTATGTGCCTACTCATGTCCTATTTTTCCTATCAATGAGTACTGATAGTACTCATATCTTGGGGCAGAGAGTTGATTCTGCCCTAGATTTTTCATCAAAGCTTTTTGAATGACTTCTCTGGGTGCTTCCAAATGAGACTATTGGTAGGCTTGAAGAATGATGGAAGGTGTATGTACCTGCTAGATATTTTCTATAAAGCATGGTTGATGAACTTATTTCAATTTTGGCAGATGAGACTGCTAGCAGAATTGGTGAGTGTAAGCAGGTGTATGTTCCTGTTTACCAGTTGCCACCACATTTGATTGGCGGGCTTCTTTAAATGTAGTCAGATAAGCTGGATGACTGGATGATAATTTGTAAACAAGTGTATATTCCTGTTCATGGTACTCCACTAGGTTTACCTGGTGGTATTGGTGGGTCCCTTCCAGACGAGTCTGCTGGACATCAGAATTAGGATAGACTGGTGTATGTGCCCGCTCATCGTTTTCCATCAAGTTAGTTTGATGGAATTCTCTGGAGGGGGAAAAGGTAAGATCCTGCTCCCTGTTGGCCGAAAATTTTCCCCGGTGGTTCGTCTTGTGTGCCAAGGTTTGGGGGACCTGGTCCATACAACCAGAGGCAACACCCCTATCACGTTGGGGGTTCACTACCGTGCGATTCTGTTGGTGGAAATTGTTGATGGGAGTCCTAGAGAAGGACCCCTATATATTTGAATTGAGGCCATGAGTGACCTCTTAATACACTTCCCTATAGTATAAGAGGGACTGTTTGTTGTGTTCTGAGGATAACGTCCTGAAATGGTTGAAGACGATGGTTGGCACCATCTGCTTCTTGACCATTGGTCATCACTGACCAGATGATTGAGGGTTGTTATTAACCCGAAGATCCTATCAAGAAGCCTCCAAGGTTGGGATAGTACCATGATAATACTAATCCCTTACCAGTACATTGGATACCCAACGTTGAAGAAGCTGAGTCGGTGATGACATCCTTCTTATGAATGAGGATCCATCTTGGGCAGCGGTTGGGAAATTCACAGGTGTCATCTTGGAGAAATCCATTTTGGACTGAAGGGAGTTCTAAGAAAAAACTTGAAAACAACAATTAAATCCATTAAAGAAACATATTTTAGATGGATATATGCATGATTGATTCCTTTTTCTGGCCTTTATCATTTTATAGGGGCCTGATAGGTGGGTAACAATATTAACTTGGTTAAGGATTCACATCAGGTTCACCATTTTTGTTTCGTAGTTCCTTGAAACATGTTTTATAGTTTAAAAATCATTTCTTTTAGGTGATTTACATTGGATTTATTTATGGAACTAGAAACATCCAACAGTTCTTTACCCAAAAGTAACCTTTTTTTCAAAGTCAGGCGTTCGTTAAGTTTGAACTTTACGATACTTAAGAACATTAATTGGTTGAGAGGATGGGAGGTTGGACTCATCACAACCTTTTGGTTGGAATTATTCTCTACTCTAGGAATCTATTTAAAAATTTAAGATATTTTCAGGAATCCTTATTAATTCACCAAGTATAACATAGGTTTCCCTTGTAATTTTCAATCACTTATTAACATGTGTGAAATTTAGAATCATCCGTATGTATTAGAGGTTATTCATTAATGGATATATATATATATATATATGTATTAGAGGTTCTCCAATGTTATCCTCTCATATAGTATTTAGAGGTTATTTTAATCATCGTTATGATGATATTAGTTTTTAATCCACTTAGTTGGGAACTCTGAAATATATTGTCATACAGGGAGATGAAGGTTTGTTTTGATATTGGGATTATACCCATAAAATAGGCTACCTATGTATCCTTGTGGAAGTAATAAAAACCCTCATAGTTCGATGAGTCTCATAGGAGAGTATAGTCTTTTGAGAGAAATGAGTTTGGGATTACTTTATGAAAAGGATGCCTTGATTATTTGGGGGTTTAATTTGGGGATTATTGCTAAGGAGGATGCCAATATTAAGGTAATTAGGGTTGGATACCTAGAGATGATATCCAATGAGCTCGATCCCTGATGAAGGCTTCCTACATATCCTAATTATGGTGTGAATCAGGGTTCTTTTAGTTCATTCATCGTGTTGGGGATTATGAATGAGAGCTTCCCATTAGAGGGAACATGATTGGGTGAACCCTTTTGGAAGGGCACTCTTTTATGCTCAGGTCTTCAATAAGGCATCCTACATATCTTGGTTTGAATAGTAATTAGAGTTCTCATTGTTCAAGAGGTCTTGTGAAAATGTTGTGATCATGAAAAATATATAATCCCACGTGATTCATGATCAGTGTGAGAAACAAGAGGATGTCAAAAACTCAATAAAGTCGCCCACACTTTTCCTCCTCTGCTGGTGGAAGAGGGCACGACTATAGTGGTGACGATGGACGATGGTGAGGATATCGGGGAAGAGGGAGAGGCAAAGAGCCTTCCCTTTATTCACTTTATATTGTACAATGGTCTAATATAAGGAAGAAGTAAAGGTGGAGGAAGTAGAGAGGAGTAAGACTTCAACCTCCTACTTGAAAGGTTAGGGGCTTACACCAGGATGGTAGCCCTAAAATTGGTCCTAGTAGGGGAGGGAGACTTCTTATTTGTTCAAAAGGAAAAGTAGGTATGAACTATACCTTCCCTACCAGAGACCTGAGGTTCCAGGTCTTAGAGACAAGAAGGGGAGGTCAGAACCCAAACCCTAATCCTCCAAACCAGGAGCTTCCCAACACTGTTCCTAGGGAAAAGGTCCATGTGACTGTGGATATACAAACTCATAGACACTCCATGAATCCTAAGCCCATTGTGAAACAAATGTGGGAACCATCTAACTGTGGATATACAAACCCAAATAACAGACATGTTGAGGTTCCTTTCCCAAAGGTTTGATAAGTCAAGAGGTTTCGGTGGAGGTATTAACGGAATCCCTTTCAGATAAGAGATCCAATTAAGAAGAAGCCTTTCCATTAATGGATTTGAGGAGGTTTTATGTCTTGTAGACTGAAGAGAGTATGTGAATCAAAGAGGGTCACCCAAGTAGATACTGGAATGCAAGTATGGGAACACTAGAAAGCTTGGGTGACCTGATGTTCAGTTAAGTGATGAACAACCTAGATGTTAATACTTGGGCGAGACCTGACACAAGCCTTCAAGAGTATTCACAGGTATTCCCAGAAGTGTGGAGCTCAAGTTCCTTTGAGTGGAATAGGTGGTTTGAAAGTGTTTCTAATTTTGGGAGGTTGGGCTCTTTAGGCGTGCAAGTGTTATGGATTTCAAACACTAAAAGGACTTAAGCCCTATGATATTCCTTTAATTCTTCCACTTTAGGCCTTTAAGAACTACCTTGAAAGTTTCAGAAGACTTGGACGAAGCACTAGAGAGACCAAAGCAGCAATTAGGCTTCAGGTAAAATTTTCCATACAAATTAAGGCCCCAAAGGTATATTTATAGGAAAAAATAGGACCCTGGGTGAAAATAGATTGGGCGTGCAAGTGGATTGCGCGCCAAATTAGGGCATGCAATTACCTTGCGCGCCAATGATGTTTGGATAGACTAAGGCGATCCAATGTTAAAGCCTTTTCAAATATTGATTTTCTTCATGTGTTTTCTCCTCTTTTTTAATGAATTTTCCTTTTTCATTTTTTGAACTCTTTGATGGAATAGAGTTTCAACAATCACAATAGAACAATGGAAGTCAAATAAGATTCTTGATCAATTTGAGAGAAGTAGGAAAAAGTATTATCATGTCCTTATCAAATGAATCTTATACACTAGTACATGTGTTTTATCCTTGAATCTATCTCCTGAAACATTAAAATCAATATCTACTAGATCATGTCCATGTTCAATGTATGTATGACACTAGTTAGTGTTTAATAAAAATAATATGACTGTTACCTTAATTTGATGAAACCATGCTAAAAACAAAAAATAATTAAACTAATATCTATTCATGAAATATTAAAAGGAATATTTAATATATTAAGAATAATAATTCTTAGACAAATCAAAATTTAAAAATAATAGAAATAAAAATATAATTCTGCAAATTATACATGCAGTAGAATGTTAATAAAAATAGAGCATCATATAAAAAATAGTCTATATGAGAAAATGTCACTAAAAAATGATACAATTATTTTTTAAATAATTTTTCAATTTTATTTCAACATAAAATAATAAACATTTAAAAATTTAATTCATTTTAACATTTTTTACCAAATAATAAGAAAATAAAAATTTTGGAATCAAAATTTAACTAATGGTGGATCCTAACTCATCATTAAAAACAGAGAGTGGTGAGACATTGCCTACCATTTTGAAATGTTTAATAGTGAAAAAATATAGTATTACCTACCATTTCATTTTTTAGAAAAAATAAAATGAATTGAAATGAATTAAAAGTAGATTCCTGCTTCTTAACACCAAACGGCTTCATGAGAGCAATAAAAAATTACATACCATTGGATGTCGAATAGTGAGTAAATTACCTACTATTGGGTTCTAATGGTGGATCAGAATAAACATATCTAAATATTCATAATGAACTTAAAAATGAAAAAATTTACTACTATTTATCAAAGAATCATGAAATAATAAAAATAAAATATAAAGAATTGAAACTCAGGCTACTGTCATACTTCTACGGTCCTGGAAGAATAAAAAACTACAAAGAAGAAACTATTAACCAGGATAGAAAAAAAGTATATTTTTTTATAAAACATATTGAAATGGGTTAAAATAACATCAAACAGTAAATTATAAAACATTGTACTTGAAAAAAGTAACAATTGCAACTGTAGGAACAAGAAGATGTTACTGCTAAAGAATTTGTGGAGCAAAGAAAAACCAAACCATTGGTAAAAATATAACCCATTAATGATGATAATTGATGGGTAAATATAGCTACCATTTAAGTCCAAGAGTGAGTAAATTTTCTCACTGTTGATGTCCTCATGGTGGGTTAGTGACCCACCTTTGGGTTCCAACAGTGAGTAAAAACACTCATCGTTGGAAATTTTCCAACGGTGACTAAAAACATTAACCATTGGTAAAATCCAATGGTGACTCAACAAAGTTCAGTAACCCACAATACTGGATTCAAACTAGAGGAAATAAATGAAATGGAAGATAATTTTGAGAAGAAGAAGAAGGCTGTAAATGAATAGTTTGAGCAAGAGCAACTGGAAAGGCTTGAAAAAAAAACAATTTGAAATGAGGGTGTTTCTTGTAACAGTCACTAGAATACTGGAAATAAAAAAAATAACCAAGGAAGAAGACAAATAATTTTCAAAGAATAAAATAAAGAAAACCAAAAGTTTAGTAACCTTAAAATAAAAGTAGAAGTACAAATTCTTGAGGGAGATTGAAAGAAGAGAGAACACTAGGTCAAAATAAATGAAACGATAAAGAGCATGAGTTTTTCTAGAGATTTAGGGGAATCTCTAATAAGATTATAGATATGTGAGGGTTAAAAAAGGATGTGTGGGAATTCAAAAATAAATGAGAATGCATGGGATAAGATGAAATATTGGAAGCCACTCGGAGAAAGGATTAGATGACTGGGTGAAAAACAAAGGAGATCAGACTATCGAGATTGAATCTCAGTTTAAAATTTGCATCCCACATCGATTCCAACATGTGGATCATGAACAGTATATAATCCAAAGATCACTTTGTGATGGATTTGATTAAGAAAAACAAACTCACTATGAGCGACCAAATACCACTCCATGAACTCACTCCCTTGGCCTTATACATGGTCCTGATTGGCATTATGTGAGAACTATACACAGATAAGGCTTTGTGCAAGCCTCAAAAGCTAGACATTCGATGAGGGTTGACTCCTCTGGGTAACTTTAGACATGTTTAAGGTTTTTATTGAGTGCTCTCACACACAAAAATTATTTTTTGTAACAAATAACAAAAAAATTATAAAGAAACTAACAACCAAATGTCATAACAAAGTATTAAAACGTGTTATTAAGAAAAAATATTTTTGAAAAAAAAACTTGATTTAATTAAATTTTATGCAATTTTAATTTATCATAACAAAGAGATATATAAAAAATTTAATACAAATGTCCATATATAGGAACAACCAGTGACATCTGAAACATGTGGTGTTCCTATTGGAGGGTATGTTTTCATGATATCACCTAATAGAGCTCACCAAGTGTGAACTTCATGTGAAGAATTCCCAATGCTTATGAAACCCCAGAACCTGATAGTTAGAAATCATCTATGTCCAGTTAGAATGATGTATCTAGACCATAGGATATTTTTTTAAGGTTAATTTCACAGTATCTTGAGGTTCTCATTATAGCACAAGATCTTATATAACCTTTTGATATGATAATTAATCTATAGAAATTACCATTTAAATAGTGGATGAAAAAAATTCTATACTATAATGGAAAGTGAACGTCTTTTATATCTAACTATATACATGATATGGAAATCGGAAAGCACTATTTAGTTAGGTCTAGGGTACCCCCTATTAAAATACTCCCACTTGCACTAGATCCAACTTTCTAACCATCATTGTTAGCTCTTGCATGATTAATATTATGTTTTTGCTGAGTTGTAAATTTATTTTTTGCGTCTGCCACATTTCCATTGTGTGGAAATTTAGCAAAGTGAAACCTCATCTATTTGAGAAAAACTTCTCAATAGATTTAATCCTCAAGTGTATTCCCTTTTGTTCACTATCATAACTTGAAAGCTTGACTAGGTTTAGTAATAGAATGATCATATTGATAAAAATTTACATACTAGGTGTGATTCTAATAACTAGAACAAATTGTTGTGTTTAATAACTGCTTATTAGCCTCCTCAAAAGATGTAACATACTTATTATATTTAGGCATGGGTACCACTGGTTTGTATGAGATTTTCTTGCTCATTACCTTGGCCTAAAGATGATATTAGATCACATTGATCTTAGGAAGACTAGTTTTTGTCCCCTCAAAACCAGCATCCCTTCTTCTCTAAAAACTAGGTATAGATCCTTTGTACTTACTACAATAAAATATGATAGTTATGACTACTTCCCTTTCAAAACTCCTAGATATAATTGATATTTCCAACATAAACTTTATAGTAGGATATATCAAATCTTGTACATATCACGAAATATGTGACTGTTCCATCATAGAAGTGTATGGAATTCAACTCACCAATTTAGTCTCCTCCTATTCTCATTCATGTATTCTTGGAGATATTTATGCCATATAACATTGCAAACAATTATCTCTCGAATTGTTCAAACTTGTATTTTTCAATACCATGTCAGTATAAGTACGATTGACTAGGTATAAGAAACCATTATATCTAACTCAGAAGATTATGTTCCCTAGAACATAGATTTATAATATAAGTTAATCTCTAGAGAATTACTTTCATCTTGGTCTTAACTAACTATAATAGAAATATCTATTTTCCCTATGTTATCAAAAATATTTTACTTAGAAAACTATGGCATTCCCACTAACCTCTAGTAGAAACATTGAAAATATTAATTCCAAATGAATGTTCTATTATCATGTGGATTAATTCAATCCTAAACTGAATTTTAGTAACTTTCACCACTTATTGGCATCTTATGACATGACCATCCATTTCTGGTTGCTTCGTATTGACACCTTCCACGATTGGTGGTCTTGACATCGAATACTCAATAAATGATCATAGAAGTTATCTATGACAAGTAAAATTCTAATGGATTTAGGCATAACGGCTTGGTCTAACCAATTGAGCCTTATTGGTACTTTTCTTGTACCATCTATATATCATATCACTTGAATACCTACCATAATATTCAAAATAATAAGCCCCTATTCTTTGATACATAGAATCCATTATTGAATTTTAATTGGCCTTGGCACTATTAGCTAATTTCTAAATACTGCCTGCTTGTAAGAAATATAATTCTAAATAAATAAAGAATAACTAGACATGGTGAATGTAAAACCATCACTATAGTTTTAACCTTTATACACGTTACATGTCTTTGGAACATTCCTTTCCACATGAACTTGTGGAATTTGTTCCTATGGAAACTATTTGTGCATATTTGCCATTGACTAAACCCAAGTCAATCTTTCTCCCACTTTCTCAAGTAGATATGTGCACCCTCTTATAGAAATGTATTCTATCACTTGACTACAACTTTTTATATTTTAGGGGTTTATGTAATATCCTTAAAAAATTTAGGATAATTACTTTAGATGCACATTGTGCTTTCCTTGAAGCATGTTTATTTATATCCTTAACAAACTTTTTGGCATCTAAACACATTTTCCTATGTAAATGGATTTATATCATATTAAAAATCACATGATATCCATTTTTCATTATAGTTGGCATGTGGTTAAGGGATATCACCATTATTTGTGAAGCATGTTGTGAAAATAGTGTAATTATCTTCAATGAATATAAATATATATGTCAACATTGATTCTCCTTATACTTACATCACAACTTTGATGTGTAAAAGGAAATGTTAATTTTGGAATTGTTGCACACTACATTTTATTAATCAATGTTAACATGTAAGAATCATCATCGATCCTCCTTATTAGCATCATATCCCAGAGGTGGATAAGGTAATGTGCATTTAGTAATTAGTCCATGCTACACTATATTGATCAATGAATGCTTTGTTAATAAATTCTTCAATAGACCATCCTGAAGTGTCTCATATCTTCTAACCATGTATATACTATACTTCACATTCACATTCCTTAAACACTTAAAGTAATCTTATAAAGTATACTAAGCACTAGATTACCCTTGGAATAGTCCATTATCTCTATATTAACTAATACCAAAATCTTTGTGAAATACATTTATTTCTAAAGGTTTCTTTGTCCAAACTAAATAAGTATATACATCGATAATACCTAAAATGTTTAGCTCTATTGAGTATAAATACCAAACTAGGTATATCCTTGATGTACACTTTTAGTTTTACTTGAAAATGAATTATATTTCTAGAACTTGGTAAATAAGTCTTAAATTTTATATTCATCATTTATTGCATATAAATAAAGTATCACTGAACTATTGGTTGAGTATGAGACACCAGAAACTACATTCATTCCTAAAATTTGAATAAAGTCTCCTTATATCTAAAGGACACATACAATAAATCGGTTGTTAATACTTAATAAAATTTCTAATGGAATCAATAAACTTGAAAATTAGAAGTCATGTATTTCTCATCACTGACATAGGCACCACCCTTTCTCACCTTCTTGGAGAAAACACCTTACTTTTGGTAATGTTTCTATACTTAATTTGTTATTATCTTCAAATAACATATGTTATAGGTATATTTTATTCAAATCTCAAGAAGTTTGACCAAAAAAGTTCATTTAGTTGATGAATATACACTGAATAATATGATACTTTCTTATTCAATTCAGTTCATTGAATTTATCTTCTATATAATTTATTTCTTAATATGAAAAGAAAATAAACTCTTGTTTAATAAACAACCTCGTTTTTAAGAACGTTGAAAATCTATTTTTGGAGTTACACTTTCCTTTGAACTTTTTGCCTTGTCTTTAAACTTATTCACCATAAGTACTATGGATTAAAATTTCATTAATGTACTTATTTCTTAGCGAACCTTACCTAAAAGGTAACAAAGCATTTTATCCATCATGTTTGTTTTGTAATTTTAAACCAAATTAGAGTAATTGTTTGAAAAAGATGTAAGAATGGAATTTATTGAAATATCATGGCCCACATTTCATATTTACACATAGCTAGTGTAATATAAACCATTCATATATCACTTTACTTTCTCCACATAATCTTCTTAGAGATGAGACTACATGTGAAATCATCTATGTTACAATGTTATATCCACAACTCACATTAGATGTTGATGATAAAATTATGACATAACCATAATATGTCTCAAACATGAGTCTCCTATAATAAATTTTAACACCCTGGTTCCTGAGGTGGCTTAATAGGTATTGATACACCATCACCTTGAATTTCCTATATTGCAGTATTGTGCACAAGCACCTGTACTACTCTTGGAAATTCGTGCTAGTTTAGACATATACTTTGTTCATGATTATCGTAGTGTATCTTGTGGTATTAATTTACATTTTATACAAAAATAAAATCTATAATATTGTATTTTTATCTTTATTACCAATTTAGACATTATTGATTAATTAATTATATCATTAAATGTATCACACTATTTTATTGTATTCTAGGAACCATCTTTAATAGAATTGTAATACTCTGTAACTTGAGTATTCTAGTGGAAAGGAACCTTGAAACTATCCTAATAGTCTATAAACATTAGCTACACCACTAGTTATAGAGTTCAATGTAGGTGTTTGACTGGACAACCACATTAACCTGTGGTTTCCTGATCTTTTGAGTGAAGTCCTAGCTTCTAAAATCATAAACTTGATTTACTCAATTTTTGACTCTAATGTTGAATCAAGGCTGATTTGGACACTTAATTTCTACCAATTTTAGTTAAGTCAACTCATCGCTGTCATAAGAGCTCCCTGTTAGTAAGAGGAACCCTCAAATTTGGATAACAAGCACCCCAAACACCTGATTTTTTTTTCAAATTCAAATGATGGAAGATGTTTAATGAATTAATATTTATGTGAAGATTTTTTATTTTTTCTCATCGAATGTAATCCATTTATATTAATCTTATTTATTCTATGTTGTCACACTCACAACTGAACATTAATATAAAAACATTCATCTCTTATTTATACATTTTATTGTTTATTATTTTATGTATTTTCCCACTTTCATGCAAATGCAAAAAATAATAAACACATGTATAAAGATAATAATCTACTTGACTAGTCTTGAGCATCTAAAACTAGTTGATACATTTATAGTCCATGGATCAACCATGACCTAGGGGTATCATACTTGAGTCGTAGCTTGACTCATGATGTAGATCGTCCCCCTATCTAGTGTGTCCACACCTTATTTAGATTTTGTCTCATCTTGGTGGGTCCACATATCGTTTGGAGTATTGCCTCGTCTTAACAAGGTCCACATCATACATAGTTTTCGCCAAAATAAAAAATTACTCACACACAGGAGAGGGGGTCATGGGAGTAAAAAATGTAGATTAATTGGACATGTAGACCCTTATACATTTTCACCAAAAAATGACGATGCACAGACCATCTTAATTATTTACAATCATTGGACATAATTATAAATAATTAAATAAATAACAAGCATACACAGGACAATCAATGATTAAGACTGATTAGTGGGTAAAAGCAAAGCGTGATAAAAACTAAATCACAATAAATTAAAGTACGATGATATTTAATTAAATTAAATGAATTAATTAAATTCCAATAATTTAATTATATTTGGTCCCTTTATTAATTTAATTTTAATACCAAAATTAAATTAATTTTTTAATTTAATTTAATACCAAAATTAAATTAATTTTTTAATTTATTTTAATACCAAAATTAAATGAATTTTCCCCAAGTATTAAAAATTATATTTTTTTAAAAAAATAATATTTTAATTAATTTAATTTAATTTTAAAATTAAATAAATTAAATTAATTAATTTTGATTAACCAATGCCTCAAAAAAACCCCGCATGCCCAATGTGGGTCACGTCGAACCCATGCAAACCCGTTTTTGGCCGTGTAAAGCCTGTGTAGGGACAATATGGGCTATGTGTGTCTGCCCAAACCCATTCAGGGTCAAGAGGACCCACCCGGACCCATTTCGGGGTGGATCATGCCCAACTAGATGTGGAAGGGGTACCTCGCTGCTCGTGGTAGGGTGTGGGTTAGGCCTGGATTAAACTTGTTGGGAAGGTGGTTGTTCAGCGTCAAGACAAGGCTGTTCGGAGGGGTATGCACCGAGGAGTCACTGGCATGAATGGGAAGCTACAATGGGTGATGCCTATTCAGGTGAGGCGTCATCGATGGAGCACTGATGACCCAATAGTGGTTTTAGTAGGAAGGAGGTGCGCTACATGATGTCTCTTTCAAGTGGTGATGGATGGCCGACTTGAGGCAGTGACCATCCGGTGGTTGAATGGGAGAGGGGAGTGACCTACTTGGGCTCATAAAGAACCAACTGTGTCTGGATCTGGTCAGATCTAGCTGGTGTAAAGGTGCACAGAGGTGCATGATGGTAGACACCAGTAGGCACTAGCAGGGGCAACCAATAGAGTGGGAGCGGGTGGCCACGGTAGAGGCCGACAGTGGTTCTAATGGGATTTTGTAGCTGTTCCTTATGAAGGAGGGCCTATTGGCTAGTTGGAACTTGGCAGCATTGGAGTAGAGGGAGGAGGCCTACCAGAGGTGGCTATGGTAGAGAATTAAAGGGAAGGTTAGGGGGATCTTGATCAGTGAATATTCCATAGACCAATTTTTTTTTCATGTGTGAAATTCCACACACATAGAAACCATTTTTTCTTTCTTATCATGTGTGTATAATTCCACACACTTGACCAAGTCAATTTTATAAATCATCATAGTCTATGAAATTATCATTTAAAATAATAATAATTATTATTATTATTATAATAAAATAATAATAGTTATTATTATAATTATATTTTTTTTTTGATTCTAAAATTCAGTGGAATTTTGTTTGCCTTACTTGATGGAGTAATACTAGCCATCAAATTCGGGTTGGTATTTGGTCAGAATTAAACAAGATTTTCTGGTCAGAAATTTCCACCACAAAAAGATTCAAATAAAAATATCATATATAAAGTATATGTTGTTTCTAATTTTATTACCTAGGAAAATACCACAAAAGATTCATATTAAAATTTCAAATGGCTATAACTTTACTGTTTGAAATTGGATCGATGTGCGGTCTATTCCATTGGAATTGAATTTAAAGCCTCTACTTAATTTAATGAAAATTAATTTGTTCTTAGTTTATATAATTTATAAGATCATTAAGATACTAATTAAAGGTATCAGGGTACGCATCAGAAGCCGGTGAGATGGGGAATTTTAAATTCTTTATTTTTGGCATGAAGGAACTTGTTGTCTCCAGTGATCCGAACCCCGATACAGTCTGAGGATCTCACATGAATTAAAGAAATAAAAAAAATTAAAAATGAATGTGTACCTCATCCAAATCAAAGCACGCTCGTCCGTCACTCGATGTTGGACACTATCGCTCAAAGTTTCTAAACATGAATCCATCTAGATCTTCCACACATGCTTAAAAAATCCATAGGACCGTCGATCATCAAATTCCAAGTGCTAGCATGACCATCAGACGATGTCTTCGATGTCCCGATGATCAACACATCGATGTTCCTTATATTTAAGCATATGAAATTGATCTGATCACTTGGATCAAGAGCATCTCTCTCTAGAAATCGGGAGTGGAGAGAGTGAATCTGATGAATTCATAGGGAATAGTGATTGTATGAGAGCCTCTCTCCTCCTATTTATAGTGGATTATCAAATACTCAGAAAGGGTTCCTTAACCCCCATTTATTAGACGTCAACTAAATAAGTAATAAATAATTAATTATTACAAACTAAACAACATCATAAATATTATTTATATTTAATCACATACCTGTAACATATAGTAAATATATTATGTGATAAACCCAAGTCATTTAACTCCACTCATAATTTCTTCTAATATTAAACAAACTTGGAATATGAAAATAATATTTGTTCAAATAATATTATTTCTATATTCAATAAACACATTGTGAATACTTTTAATAAAAAATTCAACCCAATTATTATTTAATTGAATAATAATGAATTTATTTATTTATCGGTGATTGATAAAACTTGTACAACACTTTGACCCTATAGTGGGACTCACCATGTCATATATACCTATTCACCTAAATAGTGAATATTCTTTAATGTGCCATTATGTGCAACCCTCTATACCCTTATCTCAATAGCTGTGAATTGTATTCATAGACCAAGAGTGGAGACTAAAAAACCATCAAGGACCTTAAAGAGATAAATAATAGTAATAGAAACAACAACCAACCTATGAACATGTACTATGTAATATATTATCTTTATCATTAGATATCTTATAAAGAAGGATGCACACTTATGTCATCATCCTTTCTTGATTTATTATTTGTTGATCTAACTGGATAGATTTATCCTTGACTGCCTTGGACAAGGTCTTATGAAGGTACTACCATCTTGATCAACTGGGACTGAGATAGTACTTCATCAACTTAGAAGCAAAAAAACCTATCTTGATCATTCAATCAATGTTATACCACCAATAACACACCCAAAAAAAGCTACCTTGCCACGATTTCATTATCATTATTTTTTTCTTGTATCAAAGTACGTGATAAAATGACACATATTGATAATGACCTCAAGTCAGGAGACCAATACACATGTCCATAGATAAGAACAACCAGTGACACCTAAAACATGTGGTACTCCTATTGGTGAGTATATCCTCCTGATCTCACCTACCCGAGATCACCAAGCACAAAATTTATGAGAATAATTCTTGATTATTATGATCCTCCATCACTTAATAGTTATACATCATCTGTTTCTAGTCATAATGATGTATCTAGACCATAAGATATTTGTTTAAGATTAATGTCATAGTATCTTGAGGTTCTCATTATAGAATGATATTTTCTATAACCTTTTGATACGAAAATTAATATATGGACATTACATTTAAATAGTGGACTCATAAATGTTTACACTATAATGGTAAGTGTACATCATGTATCTCTAACTGTATAAATTTCAGTTGAACTCTTTTTAATTTCTTCTTTTTTCTTAAGCCTCAGTAACAGAACCTTGAGGCTTGTTGGTATTATTTTTGGAAAGGAGGGTAGAAGGGGATAAAGACTGGTTGTAGAACAAGCACAAAATATGAATTAAATTCATGAAATTAATTTAATCCATGATTTCTATTCAATATACATGACATTAATTACTCTTCCCAGGCCCCATGACATTTTACAGGGTGTGAATTCAATGCACGCCATGAATTGAATACACACCATGAATTAAATTCACAGAATATAATGGTCCAGTCAAACCCTATGCATGATGTGAATTGGTTTTTATCATAAGGGGGACCTGAGATTTACATTATGTGTAAAATATACACATTGTGAATATGATATGGGTTTTTTAAAGGGAAATAACCCCTTTCTTTTTTTTTGTCATTCTTCTTCCGCACAAGAGTCATCCTCTTGTGAAGATTATCTAATGCCTATCCTAGTCTTCCATCTTCCTCCATAATAGAAACTCTGATCGAGCCACCATTCTTCATGTTGGTTAGCCACTGATAAGATCTTATATATTCTTTCCCCTATCCTATGTTTCTTCTATATCTTCGATGTTATTTTTATTTGAGAAAATATGCTTTATTTTTAGGGAATTTTTTTTTTCATTTTATTTGGTTCCAACTCATTTCAAAGTCTAGAAATAGATGAGTGGTTATCTACCAACCTAAGGTATATGGTCTAGTTATTTTTCCCAAAATTTTTGATGCATTATTTGATCCACCGATGTTTCATGTGTTGGACCTTCTGGAAGCACCTCTTAAATTATTAATTAATTAAATTGATATTTTCCTACATAGATTAGTCCTAGAAACCCATGAAATAACATTGATGGTTTACCACCCTGAGGGGCATGCCTTCCTTAATGGACTAAGATTAACATGTCTTAGATTGTTTAAAACCACCTTTTTATGAGTATGAAATGGTCATTGAAATGATTATACAAATTTATTTAAATGGTATGAAATTCATGCTAGCTATAGTTATACCCATACCTCAAGCTGAGGGTGATACAAGGGTCCCGACTTAAGGTCAACTTGGATGAGATCATCATGATTTATAATTAGAGATTTTAAATTAATCTAGATATTTTGGGAGTGATAATTGTTTTCTTTTATAGAATACCTTGGACGAGTTCACCTGGAGGATGCCTTATGTATTTACCAAGGAGAGATACTTAGTTCCCTAGTGGATTAGCTTGGAGGGGCTCAGTGGGAAATATTGTTATACCATTCCATGAGAGATACTTAGATCCCTATGTGGAATATTATAGATAGGTTTAGAGGGTTATGCCCTTAGACCATGTCGAGAGTGATACTTGGGATTCCAATTATAGATTTCCTTGGATGGACTCTTGTAGTGATGGATACTTATATTTCTCCTACAGTGATACATAAGATTATCCTTATAAATCACCTTATATGGGATCAACATGAATCTTTATTAAGAAATAAATATGTAATTTATTTAAGTTAAGGATGCATCCACCAAGCCAAAGAACATTCTCAAGTTTGGTCCCTTTTGACACTTGGCCCTTGGATTGCCCAGTTGTGATATCCATACATGTATCCCATCAGAATTATAATGCATATATATAAATTTACATGTATACTACATCTATATAGGTTGGTCTTAGTTCATAGATATCCATCTTAGGTTGAAGCAGGTAGTGTTGGTCGGGTGTCCCATGAGGAACCTAGACTGATGTGTTTATATTTTTTTATCACTTTATCTACACACTGCTCATTTTATATGTAAAAAAATTCATTTGAAAATACAAAAGAAATGCATTGAGTATAATTTTATTTGCACAAACTAGATTGATATAGACACCATTAGTGGTGTCCTACTGATTATATCTTACACCCTATTCAATACACCTATGGTACCTGAACAGACTTCATTTTTTGCAGGGATAAGCAATGGGAAGCACCTAACTTCTGATGTTTGATTTTCAGTAATAGGATAGAGTATGGGAGTAGAGGATTGATCTTATTATCATGATGATAGTGGAGGAAACTCGTGGTATTTTTTTCATTCTATTTATCATGTTATATATTCTTTTACCCTTATATTCTATGTAATTCTCTTTTTGTATAGCATCATGACATGATCATCATTTTTTGTATATGACTTTGATTCAACTTCCACTTGTTGGTTTCTTTTGTATATTTGTTATTAATCTGCTACTACATGTTTATTACTATTTCCACTTCTTATCATTATTATTTACCACTGTGCTACATTCTGATCAAGAGGACATAATATCTACACAGACACACCCTAGGTCCTCACTTCTAGTCGGAAGCCTCTAGCATACGAGGAGGTGTTCTTGAGGTCTTGTGACCAACTGGATCTGGGCACCGCTTAGTGGCATCTAGGTCGGGATTCTATAAAGTGGTATCAAAGATTATTTTTCTTTTTGTATTACTCTTTGGGAATTATACTAGAGACTAGGAATGTGCCAGAATTTGGTAATGATCCCATGCCTAAGAGTATCTAACCCACATACAGAGGAAAGCCAAATTACCTTGGTTAAGATATTGTTGTTATTGGTTTTCACCTATTACAGTTGTACTAATTTCACTATTGGGTGACATGCATGTTTTGTAGAATTGTTAATAATAATAATAATAATAATAATAATAATAATAATAATAATAATATGGACTTCTTTTTCCTTGGTCTATTATGACAAGAAGGTATCATCTCATGCATCATTATAGGTACATGATGATTCGTATTTCATGTATTATTCCATTCCATATAGGTATATTTTATTTTTTTTCATTCCCTATATTTCCCATGATTGTTGTAAGTGCCTTGATTATTATATATAGAAATGTTATAATGTTTTGTAAAGGGATGAAATAATTGGATTAATTAAAGTTTCTACAATAATCTAAATGGTTTTTTCCTATATAGTTTGATGATAAAACCTTAATTTATAAATTATACCATGTTTGAGTCATGAACCATTAGTTATATGGGCTAAAATTTTAGATTATTTTCATTGCATGAATTCCAATTGTAATTTTTAAATCATGTACTTCTATAAATTGGGAATGATAATTCATTTAATCAAATCATTTTACATGATCTGTTATATCCTGATATAGATGTAAAGGTCAAGTCTTAGTTACTTAATATACCAACTGCAATTTATAGAGAGTATGGGCCTTTATAAATTGGGAATGGTGACACATATAACTAGAATGTGATATCTATATAAATAAAAATGAGCCTGAACTTAAATAAATTTAAAATTTTAAATGAAATGATTAACATTAAATGGGGATTCCAATTTCAAAGTAAAGTGTGTTTTCCTCTAAAACTTGCAGTTGAAACTCCATATATTGGAACCTCTATGGTGTTATATGAGACATCGACCCTAACTCGACCTTAGTAGTGAGTGGGTAGTAGGCAGTGTCTCTTTTGATCCTCTATGATCTTTCTTATTACATAGATTTAGGAGAAGGAATATAGGTGTGACTCATTTATAAGAAGTATTTTTACCTATCCTTTTCTATTATCATTGATCCTATCTTCTATTAAATATTATATGAGTCATGATTTTGGAAAATTTATAGCTATGTAGCTATGATTTGATTGAGTCATGCACCATGATGGGGGTAATGACCATGATCTAGAGGTGGTGGTATCTAATCCACTAGTATTACTAATTGTAGTTCTACTTGAGGCACCTATTTTTCTTCTTCTATTGGGTATTGATGCTCAGTTTTGAGATAGCTTCTTATGATTCATGTAGTCTGTACAGGGAGCTCCGTGACCTACCTCTTATATGGAAAAGTTGATTTAGGATTTCTAACATCAACAGCCTCCCACCTTCTTGGGGGATGACAGTCCTCAGGCTGTTGAGTCATAAATAGTGTCCATGTTATCCATCTTCTATCATTTAGGGACACCTCCAAAGTGGAGGGTCATTATTTCCACCAATATGCTATGTGAATCTACTAAACATTGGTGGAATGTCATCTCTTAGGACAATAGTTGTCAGGGTATGGTCTCTGATGACTTATAGATAGTCTTATATGACTACTTATTTCCTAAAATGATGAGTGCAGACCATAATAGAGAGTTTATACACTCACAATAGGGTGCTATTTTAGTGATGGAGTATTCAAATCATTTCATCGAGCTTCAGCAATTTTCATGAACACTAACCAGTGATGAGTTGATGAATGCAAGATGGTTTGAGGATGGGCTTACGTATTGCATTCAATCGTAGTTGAATGTCTTCTGATTGAACACTGTTTTAAAGATAATGAACCAGACCCTCATCACTGAGAGAAACATGAAGGATGAAGCCAGTGTGAGCCAAGGCGGTTCAACTTCAAGATAGGGAGGAGATTTATTTAGCAGCAAGAAACATAATTTCAAGACTTTTTATGGGGGAATAACCACCCAGATGACATGAATTGACAGTTATGTGGTATGTCATTAGTGTGGTAGGACCGTCCACAAGAAGCCCCAGTGCATGAGGAACTAAATCGAGTACCTATATTACAGTAGGATTGGTCACCTTTAGTGTTTCTGCCAAAATTTCCCTCAGGTTCCTAGTGAGAAGAGATATATACTAACAACTCATTATGGTATAGGTTTCATAGCCCCATGTCAGGCAGGGATCTGTTCTACTACCAACCGATTAGGCCGAGGAGGTGGATGTGGATGTGGTAGTCATACTTCATAGGTACAACACCAATAGAGCAGACCTGATCAGGTTAGTCAGGTTGAATTTTAGAGCCACAGATTTGGTTATATCTTTGCAGTGTAACCTATTCTTGAGGAGAAAAGTATAGATGCTTCTATAGTTTAAGGTACTATTCTAGCATCCATTACTTTATTTTCTTTCTTTCTTTGATATAGGTGATTCACACTCTTTATCTATGGAAATTACAAAAAATATAGGCCTAGAAATGGAATACTTATGTGGAGTGATGGATCTTGACACACTGTTGGGGGTTTAATTAGAAAGTATATAACTGTGTACAGATTTACCTCTTGATGTGGGAAAATAACTCTTCCTCTAGAATTTTTTTTCCTCGATATGATGGTATTCACTGTTATTCTCGAGATAGACTAGTTAATTCTATATCATACCCATGTTGATTACTATCACTAGAGGGTGTCCTTTACATCACTTGAGGGAAGTAACTATGTTCATAAGGGAGAATGTGATGTCTATGTGAGTCGAGAAGGACCCAAGCATCATGGGTTGGGTGGAGTGATAACCCAGATAACTAGTATATTTATGAGCAATCAGGGAATGTGAAGTAAGAAATTCCCTCATGTGGTGGATAATTTAAATGAAGTTTTCCTTGAAAACTTTTCTAGATTACCTATTATGAGATAGTTTTATTTCACTATTGAGCTAGTTCTAGGAGCAATTATAGAAAAAAAACTTGGAATAAAAAAGTAATAAAAAATTCATAGAAGATTAAAAGGGAAAAACAAGAGTGAGAAGGATATATTTGGACATAGAGATTTACGTGGTTTAGGAAATGATACCTATGTCCATAAAAAGGAATAAATATCACTAAATCAAGGGAAAAAAATTACAAGGAGTATCTCATAGTTTCAAGCACACAAAACCCTATCCCGAAATGGGCTAATAAATAAGATAAAGTAATATTCCACCAACCACATAGAAATTATGTACTGATATAGTGAACGGTGGTTAAAAGTCCACATCTCTATAGTTCCACAACCACCCAAGTTCAGTTTCTATAGTGGTCGATGGCTAGAAGTCCACAATGCTAAAATACCGTTGTCTTCAATGTCCAAGTTTCTACAGTAGTCGTGCCAAAGTTTTCACTGCTATAGTGCCCTGTCAGTGTTGGATGGTCAGCTTTGCTAAAGTTGGTAATAGTTTCTACAGTTCCTAAAAACATTTGGCCTTGGGGCCCTTCAGCCCCCGCCCCCAGAACAGGGGCATGTTAACCCCTTCAACCCCCAACGATCTCACTGTGGATCTTGATCCATGGAATTGTGACCCGATTCATAGTATGGGACAAAAAAATTAATCCCAAAATAATCCAAAATGGATTGGGGATACACCAATACAACAATATTCCACTTGGATCTTGATACTCTATGTTGACTTTCTTCAATACCACTGACTTAGACAACTTACATAATCTGAGATCCTCCTCTTCTTCACTCACTAGTGCATGATTCCATTCACAGATTCAATTTCAACTGATAGTTCAGGAAATACCATATCTTCCCCCCCCTTTTTCTCCAATGGTGTCCTCCCATATTATGCCTCTCATCCTCTATTTACCAGAAAAGACCAATAGAGGCACAATAGTGCCTCAACTTCTATATTACCATTGTCTTCGTCAACATGTTTGCCGATTTTTTGTTCCACAAATCTTCTGCAATGTCAACAACCCATCATGTATCAAGCCTTTGATAAAATGATATTTCAACTGAATTTTATTCATTTGTGCATGAAAAAATAGGTTCTTTGAAAGATATATAGAACTCTAACTTTCATAGTTTAATATATTTTCTTCTCACTTTTTACCCAACTCATTCAAGAATTTGTTCATCCAAACCATCTCCTTTCCAACTCATGTTACAACAATGTATTATGCCTCTATGGTAGATAAATCCAACAACTTCTGCAATTGTGATATTCTTATTACTAAAGTTCCTCTATAGGTAAATACATAACTTGTGGTACTCCTCCTACTGTTGACGCCATCTCTATATTCAGCAACCACATACCATTGCAATGAATTTCCTTTCCCAAAGCATAGATATACCTCCTTTCTTCCCTTCAAATAACTTAGTATCCACTTCAAAAATTCATAATATTTTCTTATAGGGTTATCCATGTACCTTCTCATAAATCCCACCACATGAGCAATGTTATTCTGAGTAAAAACTATGGAATACATCCGGCTTCCAACAGATGATGCATATGGAACCTTTTCCATGTACTCAACCTCTTATACCATCTTTGAGGATTGATCCTTTGATAGTTTAAATATCCTTCCAGGGGAATAAAGATTGGATTTGCTTCCAGCATACTGAATCTTCTCAAAACATTTCCAATGTAGTCAGCCTGTGATAACATCTATGTTCCATCTGTGTGGTCTCTCTTGATCTTCACCCCCAAAATCTTTCCAGCTTCTCCAAGATCTTTCATCTCAAACTCCTCAACCAACTTCCTTTTCATTTCATCAATACTCTACATAAATGATCTTGAAATGAGCATATCATCCACATATATAAGAAGTATAATATATTCATCACCAAAATACTTGATGCAGTAACATTGATCCATGCTAGACTGTTTCTATGATTTTTTAGTTATGAATGCATAAAACTTTTTGTTCCACTGCTTGGGTGCCTGTTTCAACACATACCTGTTCTTATGGAGTTTGCAGACAATGTCTTATTTCCCAGATTCAACATATCCCTATGGTTACTGCATATAGATGTTCTCCTCTAGATCTCCATGAAGGAAAGACATATTCACATTAATCTAATCAGTATAAAGGTCTTCTAATTCTATAATGCTGAGAACCACTTGTATGGTGGTAAGATTCACTATAGGTGGGAAAATTTTAGTGAATTCCACTCCCTCCTTATGTTGAAAGATTTTCACCAATAGACTTTCCTTGAACCTTCTCTTTCCATTGGGTTCTTTCTTGATCCAATATAACCATTTGTTCTACAATTTTTTCTTCCCTTATGGAAGATGTGTCAACTTCCAAGTATTTTTGTCATGTAGTGAAGATATTTATTCCTTCATGGCCATCTCCCACTTTCTCGACTCCTTCAAATGCATTTCCTCTTCAAAGCATTTTGGTTCTCCATTACCAGTCAAAAAATAATAATAATGAAAAGATGGTGAATACATATGAACATGCCTTCTCACCCTTGTTTATCTCATCAACTCCAATTGAGGAGTAGGCTCCACTAGGTCTAGTGTCTCATGATTAAGTACAATTTTAATCCCCACTTTATCTTTACACTATGATTCTATATTCCCATTTTTATCTTCATCTGCATGGAGATCCTTGTACATGAAACCTTTATTAAATATCAAATTCTAGCTCTTGATGATTGTCTTGCTGATATTATCTCAAAAGTGATAACCAAACTCATCAGCATAATAGCCAATGAAAAATAAAAGTTTGAACTTATAATCAAGATTTTACCTTGCATTGGCATCAATATGTACATATGAAAAACTTCCAAAGACTCGTAAATGTGAGAGTATTAACTCCTTACCAGACCAAAGATCCTCAGATAGAAATTCTCCAATTGGTAAAGATTGAATCATGTTAATGAGATAAAATACCATGTTCACTGCATAAACAAAAGGTCTTGGGTAACCCTGAGTGCAACCTCATGCTCTTAGAATATTCATTTAGTTTCCTATTCATCCTTTTTAGCTACACCATTATGTTGTGGTCTTCCTAGGATAGTCTTCTCCCGCAAAATTCCTTTATTGGAACAGAATTATCTAAAATCCTAATGGCCATACTCTCCAACTTTTTAGACCTTAATAATTTCATCTTTTATCCTAACCCATTCTCCATTTTGGTCTTCCACTTATGAAAAATCTTACACACATCATATTTTCTTTTCAGAAAATAATCCCATACCTTCCTTGTTGATTCATCGATAAATTCCACATAATATTTTGAACCTCTAAGGTAATGTATTGGTGCATGCCCCCAGACATCTATATTCCCTTGGTCCATCTTCCTAGTCTTCAGTGTTCTACCTCCTTTTTCAAATTATACCTTATTCTGCTTTCCAAGGATGAAATATTTATATAAAACAACTTCCATTAACTTTATCTATAGTAGAATTCCAATTGTTTCCAAAACCTTCATACCCTTATCACTCACATTTCCTAACCTGTATTACCAGATTTATGAATCCCCAATAGAGATTATTGATGTAAGAGTGCCAATTATAGTCTCTATAATGTTGTACATGGTACCATTCTTTTCTCCCTGAGTTATAACCACGTATCCCTTGGTAATATTCCAGGCACCACCAGAAAACATAGTACTGAAGCCTACATCATCAAGATGCCATATAGAAATAAGATTTCTTCTTAGGATAGGGATATAAATCACATTTTCCAAAACTAGAAAACTCCCATAGTTGGTCTTGATCCATGTATATCCTTTCCCCACAATCTGCAAGGGTTTACCATTAGCAAGATGTACCTTACCAAAATTTCCAGAAACAAAATTATTTCGGAGAACCTTCTCTAACGTGGAATGGAAAACTTCCTGAGTCTAAAATCCAATACTCCATATGGATATCCACACTCAGTAGTAGCACATTATAAGTTCCTTCAGTCGCTGTGTTTTCTCCATTAGTTTCAAGTGACTTCCATTTTTCTCTATACTCTTTCTTGATGTGTCCATTCTTACCATAAGTCCAACAGGTAGGACTGGCCCCCTTTGCCTTGTCTCGACTATTTCCTATTGAATTTGATCATCCTCTATGATTGTATCATTGTTTATATCTTCCTCTTCCTTCAACATTTAGAGTAGAACCAGAGAATCTGGATGATTATCTTCTTCAAATATCATCACTAAGGATAAGGTCCCACACATCCTTCAGAACCAACTTGGTGTTCCCCAAAGAACTGTTCACAATGATTACGATTTCTTCTCAACTATCATGTGATGAAGACAGTAAAACTAGTACACATACCTCATCATTAATCACAATTTTTACAAATTTAAACTGAACTATAATGATGTTGAATTCATTGATGTGATCTGTAACAATTCTCCCTTCAAACATTTTCACATTGAACAATCATCACATTAAGTGAATTTTTTTTGACACAGAAGGACTCTATTAGATATTTTCAAGATCTTTCATCTTTATAATCATCATATTCTCCTCTTTGATGTTTAACTCCATGTTTTTGGCCAACATAAGGCACACAACTCCTAGAAACTTTTGATCCTATATCTCTCACTCTAACTATTCATTGTTCTTTAGCATTAAACCCAGAAGAGGTAAATGCATTTTCTTTTGGTAAAGATAGTTTTAAATATGTATCCACCAATGAATGAAGTTAGTTCCATCGAAGCAGTGAATATTTACCTTTCCTTATTCTATATCCATTATTCAATTCGAGAAATATGAACTCAACCTGTGATACTAGTTGTTATGGAAAAAATGGTGGGAGAAACAAAATGATAAATGATTCACATAAGAGTAAAAGGGAAAAACAAAAGAGTGATAATAAGAACTTGGGTTCTAGAAATGATCCCTATGTCCATAAAGATGTAGAAATATCACTAAATTGGGAGAAACAATTATGGGGAGTATCTCACAGTTTTAAGTGCATGAATCCCTAGCCTGAAATGATATAATAATGAAGATGAAGTGTTGTTCCACCAACTGCAAATAAATTCCACACTACTACAGTGAATGGTGAATGGAAGTCCTCATATATATAGTTCCACGACCACCCAAGTACAAGATGATATAGTGGTTGATGCATGGATGTCCATGGAGATAAAATACTTTTATCTCCAAAGTCCAAGTTGTTTTAGTAGTCATCCCATAGTCTACATTGCTACAATGTCTTATCGGTGTCATCCAGTAAGCTCTGCTACAATTAGTTAGAGTTGCTATAGTGTCCCAAAAAATTTGGGTTGGGGGAATTTGGCCCCCGAACCCCCCCCCCCCCCTGAAGCAAGGGTACATTAATCCCTGTAACCCCCAATGAGTTCACCGAGGAGCTCAATTCGTAAAGTCATAGCCTGGTGCACAGTATGTGCCACAAGAATTTGGACCAACATCATCCAAAATAGATTCAGCTACACCAATCCAACAAGAGAAGAACTAGTTTCCATTCCTCCTTATAGGATGGAACCTAAAGATCTCCAAGAACTAAAAAAGTAGTTGGAAGACTTAGAAGTTAAGGTTTTTATATGACCTAGTACTTCACCATGGGGTTCACTTTTCCTTTTCTCCAAGAAGGCAGATGGTAACCTCAGATTATGCATGGATTACTATCAGTTGAACTAGATTATGGTTAATAACTAGTATCCACTACCACACATAGATGATCCCTTTTACCAAATCTGAGGGGTGATGATTTTATCCAAGGTCACTTTGAAGTCGAGATACCATCAGGTTCATGTGAGACTGTCAGACATACCTTTTATGATATTCTAGAGAAGATACAACTTGTATGAGTATTTTTTTATGGTTTTCGACTTTAAGAATGATCCAATAGTTTTTATGGATATAATTAATTGAGTTTTCCACCCCTATCTAGATTAATTTTTGGTGGTCTTCATGGATGATATCTTGGTGTATTCTATCAATAGAAACTAGCATGCCAAAAATCTTGAGATCATGAAAAATACACTAAGAGAGAATTGGATGTATTCTAAGATCACCATATACCAATTTTGAATCGAGAAGTTTCACATCTTGGGTCATATAATCTCAGAGGCTTCGGTGTCTATTGACCTAGAGAATGTGAGCAATGTTGTTTCCTGTGATCAACCCAAGAATTTCTTTGATCTACGTAGTTTCTTGGGGATGACTGACTATTATAGGCAGTTCAGTCAAGACTTATCATGACTAATTATTCCTCTCACAGGCTTGACTAAGTAGGGTGTGAAGTTATTATGGACCAAAGCCTATGAAGTAGTTTTTTAGGAGATGAAAGGGAGTCTGACTTCAGCACTGATCATGATTCTTCCAGAGCCAGGAAGAAGCTATACAGTTTATTATGATGCTTTAGGAATTAGGCTAGGAGAATTTCTAATGCAAGGAGATTGGGTTGTAGTGTACAATCCCACCAGTTGAGACCTCATAAGAAGAATTAACCTACTCATGACCTCAAGATAGCAGTTTTGGTTCATTATTTACACTGTTGGAGGTACTATCTATTGATAGAATAGTTTTTCATTTACATAGACCATAAAAGTCACTAATATATTTCCATAAAATGTGATTTGAATCTTTGGAAACATAGGTGGGTAGCATACTTACAGTCATTCAACTTTAAGATCACTTATAGAATCTAAAAGGGTAATGAGGCAGCTGACTCCTTGATCTGTAAGACTTAGAAAAAGTTTGTCCAAGAGTTAATTAGTGAGTGGTATTTGATCGACCTTTTTTTCTGAGATGAACCTAGAGGTTTAGGAATATCATGAGTATCTTGTTTTATTATCATTGGATATGACATTCTCTCTTATGAAGTGAGTGTAGATGATACAAATTTTATAACCCAAGGGCTTAGTTCTAATGGAGAGTGCCTTAGATGAGGACCCACCACCTGGTTGGGTTATTGATGAGGGTGAGGTACTGTACTTTCACAGGCATTTCTGGGTCCCTTCTAACTTTGGGGAAGAGTTGATGTGGGAATATCATGCCTCCAATTGGGCAGTACACCCTAGGATTATCAAGATATATTGAGACATACATCAACAATATTGGTGTCTAGTTATGAAGATGAAGATTTTAGGTTTTATCACATGGTGTTCCACATGTCAGTAGGTGAAGGCAGAGCTCCAGTGGCCTACTAAACTTTATAGCCTCTTTTCATTCTGGAATGCAAATGGGATGACGTCACTATGGATTTTTTTATGGTTTTTCTGAGATCTTCTCGAGGGAGTGATGTAGTATAGGTGATCATTTATAGGTTGACCAAGATTTCACATGTAACACCCCAATATTTTGTGAAATAGTTTTTTGAATTAATTTAATCATTTTGATATTTTTCATTTCATGCAACACTGAATATAGTTTTTTTATGTTAAATCACTACATTTGGCTTGCGTTATATGAAACACTAAGTTAATCATAAACTACACACAAAAATATGTTTTTCTTGTATTACACACAATAATGAGTCCCTTCAATAGATTTCATTACATGCAAGTCCGAGTTTTACCAAACTAAAATATACCATTAATATGATTATTAAAATATTATTATAGCTACCACCTAGCATTTTAATTATAAGTTATGAATAAGATTAACTAAATTATGAAAATATTATTTAAACATGAATATAAAATGAATCTTTTGGTTATCAATTGGTAGAAGTCAATGAAATAAATAATTAAAAATAAATAAATTACTTTTTTAAGAAAACTAATTTTCTATGTATAAACACCATTTTATCTCAATAAATTAAAAAAACCACTATTGATTAATTTTTTTTAATATATTATATATTCAATAAAATATTTTTACACTCATCCAATAGATTTTATAGACATAAGATAAGAATAAATCCAATTTTATGAATAAAAAGATGTATTTTCAAAAAGGTAATTTTACTACCTTTTAATGAAGAACCTATGTTAAATATTATTTTTGAAAATTTTATAATTTTTTTGACAAAATAAACTTCATTTTTGAAATTGGAACATAAAAATTAGCTTAGGGTGATTTTTTGGTATTTTTCTATGAGATTTCATTTTTTTTAATGAATAGTGAAAAATACTGAATTTTAATTCAAAACTTCTTTTTCGTCTAATTTATTTAAAATGTTAAATTATTATTTTTATTGGTTTTTTAGTTCGATTAGATAAATTATACAACAATTAATCCAATGTAGGACATTGTAATCAATTTCACTTTGAAATTGGATATAAAAACATAGCAAACTTTTAAACATTTTACTTTAAAAACCGGTTTTGTCATCCTAACTGCGGGATTAAATTTAAATTAATTCTCACCACTCATATGATTAGAATTTAAAAAAATTGATTCCATATTTGGAATAAAAATAATTTATAATTTATAATAAGGTCAACTTAGTTTTTGATAAAAAAATATCATTGAAAGTGATTAAAATTAATTACAGCGATTAAGAGAAAAATTAGCTTAAAAGGGACTAAACCTTACACTTAATGACCACAACGAGCAATAAACTTGTCCAAAATCCATTTTTTGGCCATATTTTTACCCTATACTCCCTTTTATTAGATTTGTTTCTTTATTGGAGCCACCTTTCATAGTAAAAACATGGGTGGAGTTCACTTTTCAAAAATTTACAAGAATGGCACTCATCCTCTATAAAAAAACACTCACTCCTCCAACTTATTCACACATATAAAGCCATTTGTATCACCCAAAATTTACTCAAATAAGGTCCCAAAATCCAGCAATTCATCTTAGAAGCCTCCCTTTGGGAATCAATCCATCCAAGGAAGCCCTTTGGTGATAACCAAAAGGAGTTACCCAAAGAAGAGATAACATCCTTCCTCAAGATCTTTTATTTTATTTTTATTATCCACCCCATAAAATATTCTTATTCCATGATTACATAATAACCATATTATCCTCAATATAATAATATATTTTTATTTTAAGGGTTTTACCTACACTTAAACACACTTCCATCTAATGGGTAATGAACTTACCATTCTTGTGTACAATGAACTACCACCTCATGAAATGATGTTATATGTTTTTCCTTTACCACCTCTATCAAGAACCAGACCAGGTACCCTGGTAATCCAATAACTGATCCAACACAGACATGGCCTAAAGGGAATTCCCGATCCTCATGTTTTTGAAACTAGCACCTGGCATCATATAAAATAAAAGTGGGGACGAATTTTCCACAAACATTGCAGAATCAAGATAAGAAAGACTGTATGCATACAAGAATAATCCATAAGGATAAGTGTACCAAAATTACTACAATAAATTACCATAAAAATGGGATATAAACAGCCCAAGTCCCAACAAACACAACTTTCCAAGTCCATGAATTAACAGCTCAAACCACCTTCATGTGGTGCCTTACCTTTGCTCAAACCTGGAAGTAGAAAATCTAAAAACATCTGATGGAATAGGTAGGGTTTGAGATAAAAGCACAGTAGGGTCTCAGTAAGGATTACACAATAACATGAAAACATTTATTTAACCAACTAAAGATCTTTCAATTTTTTTAATAAATATTCATGATATTTCAAAAACACATTTAAACAAATCATGCTTTAGATTTCAATGGATGGAAATACTTTAAATAGATGACTTAATAAAACCTTAATATAAAATAGTTTATACAAATTCATAAGGCATATAAAATAGATTACAAACATTGACATACATTTATATCCAAATATAAACAAGCAAGCAACATGGTCATATGCTGAAAGGTATGATAATTCCAGGTTATGTGATCCTCACACACTCATGTGATAATAACTGTAATGTGTGAACATGTCTTTCAGAACTAGAAAGAGAGGACTCATAAACATGATACTGAGTAATATAATGTGCTAAATAATTTTTATTTTATATTTTTAAATGTCAATTTGGTGCTAGGACATTCCCATCCTAGCATGCTTGTCCCAAATAACTCGCTAAGTACTTAGGCTTGCATGTGATCTAGTATAAAAAATAATGAGAAATTTATCTTAATAAACCTGAAAATAAAATTCATCCCATTCTCCCATTTCAAAAATTTCTAAATTTTCATTTAAAACCCAACATGGGTTTTTAATCAAAACATGCATTTTTCCAAGATAAAACCCAAAGGTTTCTATCCAAATCATTTTAATCCATTTTTGAAAATAACCATTTGAAATCAATTTCACCCAATAAATTTCATAATCCAAATTACAAAATTAAATTTAATAATTAAATTTGAAAATTTCCAACCAATTTCAAAAATCACCCCAATTCATTGGAATTGGTGGGTTTTCCCGATTTCATGCCAAAAATACAATTTTAAAAACTAAATCCCCAAATTTAATGGAATTTATTTTTGAATAAATCAATTGAAATAAATTTAAATAAATTAAATTTAAATCAAACAATTAAATTTAAATCAAGTAATTTAGGGTTAATAAAAACTGGGAATCGTGATGAAACCACCCACTACAGGATCAAAAAATCTCAAAGCACCAAACCCTAAATGGGATTCGCCAACAAAGGATGTTGAAAATAGGATCTGAGAAACAAACCTATAATTAAAGATCCAAACAATGGGGAGAATATCCAAAAATCAACAAAGGGATCTACAAAACCCTATGGAGGATAAGAGAGATAGTAGGATAAAGAGAAAAAGAAGAGGAAACTAATCGGAAGAAGATTACACACCATTTTCCTAGATTCAATCTACTTAAAGGAAGGTGTTGAAGGGTCAAAAAATACCTTGGTAGCTCATAGGGAAGAAGAATCCATAATGGGGTTATATAGGTCTATTAGGGGCCTAAAAGTTGGGGTTTTGGAAATTTTAAAATAATTTTTCAGATTTAAAATATTGTACGCACGGTTAGCTAGGAAGAACCGCATGGTTTAGATAAAACATGTACCCTATTCATGCACCCTTTTTAATGGTTTCACAATTTATCCTAAGTGGGCGTACGGTTTTTCAAACCATGCACAAGCTGTTCAAAACCCCACTATCCAGGTTTTCATGGTTTCCATTGAGATGATGCACAGTTTGGGAAAACTATGTGACAACCATGTACTAGCTCGTAATTTAAAAAAATCTCTAAAATTTTTACCAAAACAACCCCAAAAGAAAACAAACAAATAATGATTAAAATATGGGTTTAAGAATACCTGAAAATAGTAATAGGATGTTACAACTTCCCCACCATAGAAACTTTATATCCTCAAAAATCCTATAAAGAATATTTCATGCCAAAAAGATGTGGCCACTTCTCTCTCATTAGTGCCTCCCTCTCCTATGTCTCATGATTATCATAATTAAGATACCATATCACTCGAACCAAAGGTATCATCCTCCAATGAATACCTTGGTTTCAAAATTAACTATTATGACTGGATGTTCAGTCACAAATAAATTTGGTTCAACCTTAAGATGACTCCAGCTCAGAATATGTGATGGATCAGCTAGATACATTCTCAACTGTGATACATGGAACACGTTATGTATCGATGTCAGCTACAATGGAAGTTATAAAAGGTAATAAAATTTTCCCACCAACTAAATAACTTCAAATGGTCCCAAAAAAAAGGAGAAACCTTCTCTAACCTCCCAAGTCATCAATGATCCAAACAAGGTGAATCTTTGAAGAGAACCTAATCACCAACAGAGAATTACAATGGTCTATGAAAACGATAAACATAAGACTTATACTATCTCTTTTCCATCAAAATCCTATAACAAATCAACTAAATATTTAATGTCATCTCTTAAATGAAGCTATATCTACCAAGGAAATTTCACCAATATCTAACGAACACAATGAGGATTTTCAAGGGTGACCATACAAGGATTCTAAAGGAGACATTATGATCGGGAACTGGTGACTATTATTATATGAAAACTCAACCAACCCTAGATGTTCATACCAAGCCCCACCAAAGTCAAGAACACAATCATGTGGAATATCCTCAAGAATTTTTATAGCTATTTTTTATGGCCATTCAACTTTGGATGGTATTCCATATTCAAATAGACCTGAGATTCCAGTGCCTCTTGAAGGCCTCTCCAAGAGTGAGAAGTGAAATGATGATCTCTGTTAGAAACTATAATATATATAACTCGATTAAAATGAAAAATATCTTTCATATAGAGATCTCCTAACTCCTAAACTTTGGAAGTATCACAAATGGGTATAAAGTGATCTGATTTTATCATCCAATCGATCACAACCCATATCACATTCTTCCTTATTTGGGAACAAGGCAACCCAACCAAAAAGTCCATAAAATATATCATCTCACTTCCAAGTAGGGAATGGAAGTGGATGAATCAAACCCAAAGGTTTCTAGTGCTCATCCTTGACATGTTGACATGTATAACAGTGAGAGACAAATTTAGCAATTCCTTATCTCATAACTAACCACCAGAATCTTCACTGCATGTCATAGAAAATCTTCATGGTTCCTAGGTTTCCAGTCCATTGGGAATTATGGTAATCTACCATCACAACTTTCCATACAAGAAAAGGTACAATGTACTGATTTCAAAAACATAGAATACCCTCCATAGTGAACAACCACTCAGATATGGTCTCCCCACCATAAAGAGTATCTAATGATGCATAATTCACCATCAAGTTGTTGTTACTAAAGAATCATCTTGAGAAGAGCATATGTCAACTGAACACTAGACAAATCAAACTCATCCTCAGATTCCTGAATGCAACTGTGAAAAAGAGTCATCAAGTTCCACTCTTTTAAAGATTATTTCACGTCTTTAGTCATAACTTTTCTTCTCAATGCATCTGTGATGACATTCCCTTTCCCTAGGGTATAGGCGATGTCAAATTCAAAATATTTCTGGTACTCCACCCAACACCTCTAGTGGAGATTCAAATATTTTTGTGAGAAGATATAACTCAAGCTCTTTTGGTATGAAAACATGGTAAAAATTTCTCTATAATGGTAATGCCACCAACTCTTAAGTGATTACATCATTGCTTCACGTTCAAGGTCATTGGTTGGGTAATTTTTCGTATGTGACCAAAGATAGTGAGATCTATAAGAAATGACATGATTAACTTTCATAATAATGAAACCCAAACCCGAATCTGATGTAGCATATAAGACCACATAGCCCTGAACGGCCTCTGGAAGAGTCAACACCAATGAAATAGTCAAAAGATTCTTCATCTCACCAAAAGAGTTTTGATATTTTTCATCATAAGAAAACTTTAATCTCTTTCCAGTAAGAGCACTCATTAGAGAAGTTAACTTTGAGAAGTTCATTACAAATTGGTGATAATATCCAACTAAGCCCAAGAATCTCTGAATATCAAAAACATTATGTGGTTGTTCCCATTTCATAATAGCCTTTACCTTTTTAGGATCAACTGAAATACCATGTTCCACACCATGTGTCCCAAGAAATTCACTTTCTGAATCCATATATCACATTTTGAAAGCTTGGAATAAAGTTGGTGACTTCTCAAAAATTCTAGAACTTCTCTCAGATGACATACATGATCCTCCTCAGACTTAGAGTAAACAAGGATGTCATCCACAAAGACTACCAAAAATTTATCAAGATTCTCATGGAAAATGATGTTCATTAAATCCATAAAAACTACAGGATCATTGGTTAGAACAATGGGATTGACAAGGTACTCATAATGGTCGTAACTTCTTTAAAGGGTAGTTTTATAGGTGTTAGATTATTTTATCCTCAACTGAGGGTAACTAAATCATAGGTAGATCTTTGAGAACCACTCTTCCCCTTTAAATTGATCAAAAAAATCATCCATATGTGGTAAATAAATAATTATTATTTATCATAACTTGGTTGAGTTTTTGATAATCAATGCAAAGGCAAAATGAACCATCATATTTCTTAACAAAGAGAACCAACACCACCCAAGGTGACATGCTCAAGAATATAAATCCTTTCTCTGATAGATCATCCAACTAAGTCTTTATCTCTTTCATTTAAGCTGGTTCCATGTGGTAAGAGGGAATAAAAACCGGTTGAGTACCAAGCACTAAATCAATAGAGAACTCTACCTCCCTTACTAGTGTAAAACCAGAGAATTTATAAAGAAACACGTTGGTGACTTGATGAAAACTAGAGGGAGATCACCACTCAAATATTACCACTCCATATTAAAATTAAAAATAGATATTAATTTCCCCAACTCTAGATAAAAAGGTCAGGTTCTACTCAACATTGGGTCCCATTCTCCTTGTAAGACACAACACACACCATTGGGTGTAGTGAAGGAGACTTTTCAAAGATAACAATGAATACAAGATTTATTTGAAATTAGCCAATACATCCTGAGTATGACGTCAAGGGATTTCATATCAATAACTAGAAAACTCTAATAAGTATCAACATTTGATAGAGAGAAAACACAAGTGGGACTACATAGACCCTTCTCTCTCTTCATACCAAGGGGTTTAGTAATATCCATTGCACAAGATAAAATCTCTATAGGAATACTTAGAAGATTAAAAAAAACGGGTTAAAATAAATGAATGAGATGCACCAGTATCAAATAAATAAGTAACCAATGACGAAGCTATAGTGATGATACCTCTCATGGTTGTTGGCCTCATATCTGCATCCTTTAGAGACTCTTACACTATGTAAAGAAGCTTTATTATGAATGCCTATGGATAGAACCCTTTTATATGATAAGCATCTGATTACACTGTAGTTTTAAAATATGATGATGATCCCATACAACTACGTGGAGTGGAATAAAAATGGCATAACTTTTATAGGTGACTTGAGCGTCCATAGGAGCCACATATCTTGGGTGCCTCAGTGCAAAACCTCTGAATTACTTGGATTTCCACACTAGTAAAAATATAAAGGACCCCTTCCAGGAACTGTAGGCGATCCATAATAACATTTCTATTGATCTCCACCATGAGAATCATCACGCTTCCACTTTCCTTTGAAGGAACTTGCACCGCCACTAGGAGAGAAAGAAACTCCCAATAAACTAGACCCACTAGTCAGGTCCATTTTGATCATTATCACTCTATCCAACACATCATCCTAAGAAGAAAACTTTATCAAGAAAACCTGAGATCATATCCCCAACTCAAACCTTTGATCCTCCATCTTCTCATTCTATAATATCTCAGGTGTAAACTGAACAAGTTCAGAAAAGTAGTTTACATACTCTGTCAAATTTCTATCAACCTGCTCAAGTTTTAAAAACTCCATATCCATAGAAAAAACATCGACTCTGGATATAATTGGTTGGTGAAAATAACTTTTAAGTCTTTACACTCTAATACCTTATGATTATTTTCCATCACAATTGTGTCCCACCATCTCCTGCTTGGTCCTTCTAGCATGAAGGTGCCACACTTCAATTTGATTTCTTCAAGTGTCTCCAAGAACCCAAAAAAACATTCCATCATGATCAACCATTTATTAACCTATTGAGGATCATTTTATCCTTTTAATTCTACTAGCTTCTGGTGAAGGAATTAATGAGAATGATTCCTAACAACAACCCTTTGAGGTTTTACATCTAGATCTTGAATGTAAACCGGTGGCGGTACCTGTCCTAGAGTTTGTATAGTACGCACAATCACCTCAACTAGATTTGGGTCCACAAGGGGATTTTATCACTAATATTTGACAATATCTCTCTATTAGATATGATTGACACATCTTCTCATAGGCATGATTCTACACAACATCACCAGAAAACAAGGAAGACATCAGATTAACACTCAAACAGAGCAACGAGGGAAATTAATCCCACATATAGACAACCAAGATTTGTATTTCAATCTATCCTAATCAAAATAAGGAAAAAGACTATAACTAATCCTCATGAAGTCTTTCCCAAACCACCCCTAGTGACTTAAGAATCATTAGGGTGAGAGCTATCTAGACACTCAATATCAACTAACTCCTATTTCATGACAATATTACACAATTAATACTCACTTCAAGATAAGAAGCTCAACCTAAAGCTCTAATACCACTTTTTCATAAACCATCCTGGGTACCCTGGTAACCCGATAATCGATCCAACACTAACATGGCCCCAAAGGGAGTTCCTAATCCCCATGGGTTGGTGACTAGCACCTAGAATCATACAAAATTAAAGTGGTGATGAATTTTCCACAAAAATTACAAAATCAATGTAAGAAAGACAGTATGAATACAAGAAAACTCCACAGGGAGAAGTTTACCAGATGTCAAATAGGTATAAACAACCAAAATTACTATAAAAAAGTACCAGAAAAATAGGATAGAAACATCCCATGTCCTAATGGATGAAACTGTCAAATTTCACAAATCAATAGCTAGAACCAACTCTAAGTGGTTTCTTACACCTACTCGAACCTAGAAGGATAAAATCTAAAAACACCTGAAGTCATAGGTAGGGTGTAAATACCCATCAATTTCAAGGAAATTTTTTTCTTAATTTTCTTTGGAATTTTACAAGAACGCATTTTCTGACGGCACCTGATTCCGAGACCCGGTGTGCCCAGAATCATTTTCCAAAGTTTGGCTTGGGTACGTTCAGTAAACGAACGAGTGGGTTTTTCTAACTTTTAAACCGGTGCTCGGAATCGAATTCCGAGGGCACCGATGGAATCGCATCGCCGGTATTTGCTTAGAAACACCTCTTCCAGAGTTGCATTTGCTCAGGTTTGGTTTTTAAATTTTGGGGTTAAGTTAAGAAATAAAATAAAGTGGTGCGACAACTTTATTTTTATTTCACTTAAAGCCACTTAAAAGCCACTTAAATACACTTAAGATGAGTTGATGCGGATAGGGTTAAATCCAAAATATCCTACCCTCTTGGTAGGATATTTGTTAGGTGGGGCCCGCACGAGCTCCACCATTTCTTTTCTGCTAAGTAACGCACCCGCAAAAACCCCTATTAAATGAAAGTCAACTGGGGCGTTTCCTTAAACAATTAAACGCACCTTTTAATTGGGCGATTTATTCGTTGAAATTAATTATATGAATTAATGGGTCGTTACTTAGTTTGTTTTTCGTTTGTTGGGATGTAATAAAATAAGACCAACATTATTCTTCTTGAGTGTTGTTCGTTGAGAGGATTTGACAGAAACCTTAGGTCTTTCATCCTCCTTCGCGAAGAACATGAAGAACATGAAGAACGCGAAGAACGCGAAGAACGCGAAGAACGCCGGCCTTCGACGAAGGGCGACGAAGAACGCCGAGCCCTCGGAGATCGACGACGTGACACCAAGTACTGCGACGCCGACGATTCTTCCCCCGCGACGTTCTTCTGTGACGTTCCTTAATCCGCGACAAATCTTCGATCATCCATTGAGGTAAGAGATTGCGGACCCTTTTTAATTCTTTGTGGTTTATAACAACAACATGGATTTAATTATTATAATTAAATATGTATGTTCTTGATCCTCGGAGTTCGTCGACGCAACGCCGTATATCGCGACGACGCGATGCCCTTTCGCGACGCGACGATCCCCTCCTTCCGCGATGATCAATTCCGCGAAGAACGCACGTTCGACGACTTCGATGAGGTAGGGGTTTGATTCTTAAAAATCTTTGTGATTTATACCCGCGATGTTTGTTAAACTTTTGATATGTAATATTTTAAAACCGCTAACGCGGTGGGTGCGGACTAACGAACAAGTCCGAACCCACCGCACTTTTTTGTTCTTGGTGCATGAAACGGCGGACGATGACAAACGGAGCCGCAATGGCGATTTGAGGGCCAGGCAGTGAAGTATGGGACCCGGGAGGAGCTACGGCGCAGACGGAAACAGAATCGGACCACCAGAGCAACTCCGGAGGCAGTGGCGCCCCGGCGCGCCGCCGGGCGGAGCTGCCGCGGCTGAATCCGCGACGGCGGGAGGCGGTTCCGCGGCCGCGCGGAACCGAAGGCAGGGACGCGGCGGCCCGGCCGCGTCCGGTGACACCGAGCGGCCCCACGCGGGACCGCGGCTTCGTTTCACGCGGGGGCAACACGCCCCCCGCAGCTTCCTTGCTCGGCCGCTCGGCCGAGCCGACCCAACCCGCCGGCCGGGTTGCGCCCAGGCCGGGCCGGGCCGGATCGCGCCATACCGGGTCGGACCCGGGTTGGGTCGACCCGGTTCAGGCCGACCCAGGGGGGAGTTGGGCCGGGTCGGTCCGGGCCCAGACCCCCCGTTTCCAGACCTTTTCGGTCTTTTGCTCATAACTTGAGCTACGGGACTCCGAACGATGTGCCGTCAGCGGCGATGTGATCCTTGGATCGAGACGGTCGTTTCGGTATATCACACTTAAGGTTTCGGAATACTTTGGGTTCGGCCGGGTTGGTTCGTACACGAAACCAACCAGGCCCTCGGAGCGGAAACGCTCATATCTTGAGCTTCAGGCGTCCGATTGACGTGTCATTGACTTTGTTGAATTCCTCTAAGTGAGACGGATCTTTTGGCATACTCCGCCCGAGGTTTAGACGCAGGTGGAGTACGGTCGGGCTGGTTTTTCCCTAAAAAACCAAACGGGCCCCTGGGACGAAAAAGCCAATAACTCTCAGACCAGGCGTCCGATTGACGCGCCGTCTACGACGTTGAGTTCCTGTTGACGATACAGAACTTTTGGATACTTCAACTCTGGAATATGTGTTAGTTGATGTATCAGCCTCTCGGTTCATGGAGCGGACCCTCCCGAACGATCTTGCTGTGTGCGGGAACCCTAGAGCTGGCTGCGACTGCTACTGTGACGACGACGACTTTGCAGAGATCCTCAGTGGATTCGACGGCGACGACTACAGCACTCAGCGATCCTTTGTGGGTCAGTGATACCGATCCTGTGTGGGTCCGATCTTGTGTGGGTCAGCGCTCAGCGGTCCTGTGTGGGCTAGCGCCTACAGGTCTTGTGTGGGCCCGATCCTGTGTGGGTCTTTGCGGGGGTTAGTTACCTATCGATCCTTTGTGGGTCAGATCCTTTATGGGTCATTGCGGGGGTTAGTACCTATCGATCCTTTGTGGGTCCGACGATTTAGATGGATCAGTGATCATCTCTATCGTCATTCAAAGAAGTATACCTGTGTGAGCTGAAATCCTGTTTTACTTTCCTGTGTGGATTGTGTTGTGCTTTCCTGTGTGGATTGTGTTGTGCTATCCTGTGTGGATTTACGTTTTGCTTTCCTGTGTGGACTGGGTTGTACTTGGGCTCGGAGGTTGGAGCGTGTTGGAATTGATGACTTAGGTATATGTATGGGCATATACCTAAGCCGTGTCGGATGTTACTTTGTGATTGTATCTTTCCTTTGTGGTTTATCCTTTGTGGATTCTAGGAGACCTTCGGGGGTCTCGGGGTCCCTACTGAGTAGCTTATACTCACCCCTGCATGGGCTATGCCCGCACTACGTTGTGTTGGTTGCAGACGACGGACAATGCTGATCGTGGTGGAGGCTTTCGGAGCAGGATGGTACCTGGAGGTGGACCACTGGGCGGGGTGTACTTGGAGCGGACGACTGGACCAAGGAGCTGTGGAGGCTATCTGTACTCACCCTTCAGGTGGGACTTCCAGAGGATGGCTCAACGCTGCGGATTTTCCTTTCAGTTGCTGTTTTTCCCCTTTCAGTTGTACTTTACAGTTGGGCTTGTATTTCCGGCCCCCTTTACTTTTCCGCACTTACTGTTGTACCAGTTGTTTTTACTTAGTATTTACCTTTTTCCGCTTTCTTACTCTGTGGTTCTTGTTTACTTTACAAAGTAAATGCCTTCACTTTACTGGGATTTACGCCTTGGTGCTAGTCGCCAACCCCTAGCCTATGGAAGGCGGGTTTCGGGTAGTCACGACACGGGCCCCGAGGACGGGTCGTGACAAATTGGTATCAGAGGAGTTCGGTTCTACCGCAGACTCTGATCTTTCTTCTATGTGAAGAAATAGTGTTTAGCGTATTGAGTGTGGTTATCAGTCCAGGGATCCCAGTGTTGCTGCGGCAGCCGGCGTATCCGTGCACCAGGACCCTGACTTCTGATTTCCGACTTAATGCACGAAAACATTGATTGCATGTGTGTTTCAAGTTTTCTTTGCGATTACTTTGTATCAGCTCACCAGGTATACTGTTCTGACAGTGGCGCACCTGTTTCCTTTTCAGGATTCCCCCACGATGGCAGCCAGCTAGGGTTCCGAGAGTCGTACGTGACGACAGCCCGCCGAGCGACGAGGCCTCGGTACAGGGCCCTTTGACAGCAGAGGCACCGACGGTACCTCTACCTGCCGAGCCACCGATGCTTCCAGCACCAGCCGCTGACGATGCACGTCGCCTCAGTGCACTGCATGAGTTCCAGCGCCAGTGACCGCCCAAGTTCCGCGGGGAGACGGACCCCCAGGCAGCCGAGGACTGGCTGGAGGCTGTTCTATGAGTTTTCAGGCTTGTGAGGACACCAGCAGACCTCATGGTGATCCTCGCAGTGAGCCTACTGCACGCAGTAGTGGGCCGATGGTGGAGCTTGATGCTCCAGGTGCACGATGAGGCATCTCTCATCTGGACAGACTTTGAGGGCCTCTTCCGCTCAGAGTTCGTCCCGGCCACCCTCCGTGCGGTGCGCATCCATGAGCTTCTTCAGCTACGGTAGGGCATCTTGACGTTCGCCCAGTACTCGGTGAGATTTACCGATCTCTCTCGCTACTCGACAGACATGGTATGGGACCCATTCTTCCGGGCCCAGACCATTGAGCAGGGTTTGAGACATGAGATCAGGGCATCGCTGATCTCCCTCAGCATTCCGACTCAGGCAGGAGTACTGGAGCAAGCTCTTTTGATCGAGAGCTTCCTTGCTGAGCCTTCATCAACAGAGAGACCTACCGCAGGGTGGCAGGTAGTAGAGTCTTCCGCAGTAGGCAGCCGACGGATGACTCAGGGGTCCAGGTAGACCAGGACCTCACGCAGACGACCTCAGGACACTGGCTCAGGAGTGCGGGGCACACAGCGTGGAGCCACTCTTTCGAGAGGCAGGCAGTGCTACACTTGCGGTGGGCAGGGTCACATGGCTCGTGACTTCCCGACCCACCGTGCCGAGGAGCAGCAGACGGTTGAGGGGCCACCCAGGCAGAGGCAGAGGGTCGACCGTGGCGGTCCGCAGGGAGGAGGCGGACGAGGCAGAGGAGCTGGCCGAGCAGCAGGTGGTGGGCGACGCTTTGAGGCTCTACCACCACCACCACCAGGAGGTCCACCCCGACCACAGGGAGCTGGCGGGCAGAGACAGGTACAACTCCAGGCATCGGAGGCCTATGACCACGGCACGCCCAAGATGATTCGAGGTACGATCTATGTCTATTCCACCCTTGCTACAATTCTTATAGACACGGGAGCAAGTCACTCTTTCATAGTCGCTACCCTTGTTCGGAGCTCGGAGATTCCGACAGAGCCGTTGGCTCGATCCTTACGGCTAGAGACTCCTATAGGAGCAGATTTGACGATTACGCACTAGTTCCGGTAGTGTGAGCTTACTCTAGGAGGCAAGATCTTCGGATGGGATCTTCTTGTAGCGGCGTCGAGGCCTTACAATGTCATCTTGGGCATGGATTGGTTATCTACAGTCCATGCACAGATTGATTGTATTAGGCGCAAGGTGCGGTGTGTACGCACCGACGGGAGCAGGTTCACCTTCACCGGCGAGAAGGGAGCCTTCACAGCACAGGATGGACTTCCGCAGAGGAGAGGACAGCCCATCACTCATCAGTTGGCTATCCTCATCCTAGGAGCAGTTGACATGCGGAGTCCTAGTTTTCCTGCAGTGGTGGATCAGTATGCGGACGTCTTTCCCGACGACGTTCCAGGGCTACCTCCTCGCAGAGAGGTAGACTTTTATATTGACCTCTACCCCGGGACAGCCCCGATATCGACTCTAGTGTATCGGATGGCCCCCGCTGAGCTTCGAGAGCTACAGGTACAGTTGTAGGACTTACAGGGCAAGGGATTCATCCGACCCAGTGTTTCACCCTGGGCTTCCCCGATATTGTTCGCCAAGAAGGTGGAAGGGAGATTGCGACTTTGTGTCGACTATCGTCGCCTAAACCAAGTAACGGTGAGGAACAAGTATCCGCTACCGAGGATTGATGACCTCTTCAATCAGCTCAAGGGAGCACGGTGGTTCTCAAAGATAGACCTCATGTTAGGCTATCATCAGCTCAGAGTTCGAGACGAGGACGTGCAGAAGACGACCTTCAGATGTCGGTTTGGCCACTATGAGTTCTTGGTTATGCCTTTCGGTGTGACCAATGCTCCAGCAGTGTTCATGGGCCTCATGAACAGGATCTTTCAGCCATACCTCGATCGATTTTTCGTAGTCTTCATCGACGACATTTTGATTTACTCGACGACTGAGGAGGTGCACGCCTACCACTTGCGGGTTGTACTAGACACACTCCGAGAGAACCAGCTTTATGGAAAGCTCTAGAAGTGTCAGTTCTGGATACGTGAGGTCCACTTCTTGGGACATGTCATCTCTGAGGTGGGAGTTGCAGTGGATCCCGTGAAGATCGAGGCAGTGCTAGCTTGGGAGCCACCCAAGAGCGTGACAGAGGTGCGTAGTTTCTTGGGACTAGCTGGATACTATTGGAGATTTTTGCCAGACTTCTCCAGAGTTGCGGAACCACTCTTAGCTTTGACGAAGAAGGGGAAACCCTTTGTGTGGTCCGACAGATGTCAGCAGAGCTTCCAGGAGCTGAGACAGAGATTGACCAGCGCACCTATCTTGAGGTTGCCTGAGGAGGGAGTAGGGTACGTAGTCTACTGGGATGCATCAGGGACTGAACTCGGATGTGTCCTGATGCAGGAGAGGGTCTTGATCGCCTATGGATCACGTAAGTTGAGGCCGCATGAGAAAAACTATGCTACCCATGACCTGGATTTAGTAGCAGTGGTCTTCACTCTGAAGACATGGAAACACTATCTAATGGGCGAGTGCTTTACAGTCTTTTCTGACCATCAGAGTCTCAGGTACATCTTCTCGCAGAGGGACCTGAACCTGAGACAACGGCGATGGCTCGAGTTACTCCAGGACTATGAATTTGAGATATTCTATACTCCTGGAAAGGGGAACGTGGTAGCCGATGCTCTCAACAGGAGGACGGGAATTCAGCTACTTGAGGAGGCGACAGAGCAGTTAGCCGCTTTGCAGATATACTTCATGGATAGAGATGGAGCAGCCTTCCTTCAGTCTCTCACAGTCACTCCTTCACTACTGCAGCGGGTCAGAGAGGCACAGCGTGGAGACGCTGACTGTGAGACGCGGCGTGCACAGATATCCTCAGGACACGCACCTGATGGCTTCTCCTTGGGATCAGAGCACGACATCCTTTTTAGAGGACGTACCTTAGTACCAGTCGCTTTACGAGAGGAGGTGCTGAGAGAGTTTCACACTTCTCCTTTGGCGGTTCATCCTGGAGTGGCGAAGATGTACCAGGACCTCAGACGATAGCATTGGTGGCCAGGCATGAAGAAGGTTGTGGAAGAGTTCGTTTCACGATGCCTCACCTGCCAGAAGGTGAAGGTAGAGCATCTACCAGTAGGCTTGGTACAGCCCTTGGAGGTCCCAGAGTGGAAGTGGGACAGGATATCTATGGACTTCGTGACAGGACTTCCATGCACTTCCAGAGGTCACAACTCCATTTGGGTGATTGTTGACCGACTCACCAAGTCGGCTCACTTCTTACCCATCAGAGAGTAGGGCTTAGTGGAGAGCTTGGGGCGTCTCTACGTTCAGGAGATTGTACGGCTTCACGATGTGCCATCATCTATCGTCTCCGATCGAGATGCTCTCTTTACTTCCCGGCTTTGGAAGGGGTTGCAGGAGGCATTCGGGACGCAGCTACGTCTGAGCACCGCCTTTCACCCTCAGAAAGATGGTCAGACGGAGAGGACCATTCAGACTCTCAAGGACATGCTTCGCACATGTGTCCTCGACTTTGGTCGTAGCTAGGAGGACCACCTACCCTTGGTGGAGTTCGCGTACAACAATAGCTGCCACTCCAGCATCGGGATGGAACCATACGAGGTGTTGTACGGCAGACCTTGCAGATCTCCTTTGTGCTGGACAGACCCTGGGGAGTCAGCACTTGTGGGACCAGAGATGGTCCGGGCCACGACAGAGAAGGTCCAGGTCATCCAGGAGCGGATGAGGATAGCTCAGAGCCGGCAGAAGTCATACGCTGACAGGAGGTGGAGGCCACAAGAGTTTGAGGATGGTGACCACGTCTTCTTGCGTGTCTCACCTCGACGTGGATTACGGAGATTTGGCCGAGGTGGCAAGTTATCTCCACGCTTCATTAGACCATTCCAGGTCCTCAGTAGGATTGGTGAGGTGGCTTATCGTCTGGCTTTACCACCTCAGTTGCACCGGGTGCACAACGTCTTCCACGTATCTCAGCTGAGGAGATACGTGCACGACCCGACGCACATCATTGACCATGGGGAGCTAGACGTTGATGATGGGGTGACTTTTGCGGAGGTCCCGGTGGAGATTGAGGATCGACAGGAGCGGGTCCTATGTGGGCGATCGATTCCTCTAGTGCGCATCAGATGGCAGCACGGGAACCTCCAGGAGAGCACTTGGGAGCAGGAGGCTCCGATGCGTGCTCAGTACCCACATTTGTTTCCCTAGCTTATGATGTATCTTTACGGGGACATAAATCCCTGAGGTGGGAGTGATGTAAAGACCCTTAAATTTCAAGGAATTTTTTTTCTTAATTTTCTTTGGAATTTTACAAGAACGTAGTTTCTGACGGCCCCTGATTCCGAGGCCCGGTGTGCCCGGAATCATTTTCCGAAGTTTGGCTCGGGTACGTTCAGTGAACGAATGAGCGGGTTTTTCTAACTTTTAAACCGGTGCTCGGAATCGAATTCCGAGGACACCGATGGAATCGCAGCGCCGGTATTTTCTTAGAAACGCCTCTTCCAGAGTTGCGTTTGCTCGGGTGTGGTTTTTAAATTTTGGGGTTAAGTTAAGAAATAAAATAAAGTGGTGCGACAACTTTATTTTTATTTAACTTAAAGCCAACTAAAAGCCACTTAAATCCACTTAAGCTGAGTTGATGCGGATAGGGTGAAATCCAAAATATCCTACCCTCTTGGTAGTAAATTTGTGAGGTGGGGCCCACACGAGCCCCACCGTTTCTTTTCCGCTAAGTAACGCACCTGTGAAAACCCCTATTAAATGAAAGTCAACTGGGGCGTTTCCTTAAACAATTAAACGCTCCTTTTAATTGGGCGGTTTATTCGTTGAAATTAATTCTATGAATTAATGGGTCGTTACTTAGTTTGTTTTTCGTTTGTTGGCATGTAATAAAATAAGACCAACATTATTCTTCTTGAGTGTTGTTCGTTGAGAGGATTTGACAGAAACCTTAGGTCCTTCATCCTCCTTCACGAAGAACACGAAGAACGCGAAGAACGCGAAGAATGTTGGCCTTCGACGAAGGGCGACGAAGAACGCCGAGCCCTCGGAGATCGACGACGCGACGCCAAGTACCGCGACTCCGACGATTCTTCCCCCGTGAAGTTCTTCTGCGACGTTCCTTCATCCGCGAAAAATCTTTGATCATCCGTTGAAGGAAGAGATTGCGGACCCTTTTTAATTCTTTGTAGTTTATAACAACAACATGGATTTAATTATTATAATTAAATATGTATGTTCTTGATCCTCGGAGTTCGTCGATACAACGTCGTATACCGCAACGACGCGATGCCCTTCCGCGATGCGACGATCCTCTCCTTCCGCGACGATCAATTCCGCGAAGAATGCACGTTCAACGACTTCGACGAGTTAGGGGTTTGATTCTTAAAAATCTTTTTGATTTATACCCACGACGTTTGTTAAACTTTTGATGTGTAATATTTTAAAACCGCTAACGCGGTGGGTGCGGACTAACGAACAAGTCCGAACCCACCGCACTTTTTCGTTCTTGGTGCGCGAAACGGCGGACGATGACAAACAGAGCCACAATGGCGATTTGAGGGCCAGGCAGTGAAGTATGGGACCCGGGAGGAGCTACGGCACAGACAGAAATGGAATCGGACCACCAAAGCAACTCCGGTGGCCCGCGGACTCCACCGGCGGTGCGGGTCGCCGGCGGCGGGAGGCGGTTCCGCGGCGGCGCGGAACGGAAGGCAGGGACGCGGCGGCCCGACCGCGTTCGGTGACACCGAGGGGCCCCACGCGGGTCCGCGGCATCGTTTCACGCGGGGGCAACACGCCCCCCGCAGCTTCCTTGCTCGGTCGCTCGGCCGAGCCGAGCCGAGCCGACCCGCCGGCCGGGTCGCACCCAAGCCGGGCCGGGCCGCCCTGGCCGGTCCGGGTCGTGCCAAACCGGGTCGGACCCAGACCCAGGGTGGGTCGACCCGGTTCAGGCCGACCCAGGGGGGAGTTGGGCCGGGTCGGTCCGGACCCAGACCCCCCGTTTCCGGACCTTTTCGGTCTTTTGCTCATAACTTGAGCTACGGGCCTCCGAACGACGTACCGTCAGCGGAGATGCGATCCTTGGATTGAGACGGTCGTTTTGGTATATCACACTCAAGGTTTTGGAATATTTTGGGTTTGGCCGGGTTGGTTCGTACACGAAACCAACCGGGCCCTCGGAGCGAAAACGCTCATATTTTGAGCTTCAGACGTCTGATTGACGTGCCGTCGACTTTGTTGAATTCCTCTAAGTGAGACGGATCTTTTGGCATACTCCGCCCGAGGTTTGGACATAGGTGGAGTACGGTTGGGCTGGTTTTCCCTAAAAAACCAACCGGGCCCCTGAGACGAAAAAACCAATAACTCTCAGACCGGGCGTCCGATTGACGCGCCTTCTACGACGTTGAGTTCCTGTTGACGATATAGAACTTTTGGATACTTCAACTCTGGACTATGTGTCAGTTGATGTATCAGCCTCTTGGCTCGTGGAGCGGACCCTCCCGAACGAGCTTGTTGTGTGCGGGAACCCTAGAGCTGGTTGCGACTGCTACTGTGACGACGACGACTGTGCAGAGATTCTGAGTGGATTCGACGGCGACGACTACAGCACTCAGCGATCCTTTGTGGGTCAGTGCTACCGATCCTGTGTGGGTCCGATCCTGTGTGGGTCAGCGCTCAGTGGTCCTGTGTGGGCCAGCGCCTACAGGTCCTGTGTGGGCCCGATCCTGTGTGGGTCTTTGCGGGGGTTAGTTACCTATCGATCCTTTGTGGGTCAGATCCTTTGTGGGTCATTGTGGGGGTTAGTACCTATCGATCCTTTGTGGGTCCGACGACTTATATGGATCAGTGATCATCTCTATCGTCATTCAAAGAAGTATACCTGTGTGAGCTGAAATCCTGTTTTACTTTCCTGTGTGGATTGTGTTGTGCTTTCTTATGTGGATTGTGTTGTACTATCCTGTGTGGATTTACGTTTTTCTTTCCTGTGTGGACTGGGTTGTACTTGGGCTCGGAGGTTGGAGCGTGTTGAATTGATGACTTAGGTATATGTATGGGCATATACCTAAGTCGTGTCAGATGTTACTTCGTGATTGTATCTTTCCTTTGTGGTTTATCCTTTGTGGATTCTGGGAGACCTTCGGGGGTCTCGGGGTCCCTACTGAGTAGCTTATACTCACCCCTGCACGGGCTATGCTCGCACTACGTTGTGTTGGTTGGAGACGACGGACAGCGCTGATCGTGGTGGAGGTTTGCGGAGCAGGACGGTACCTGGAGGTGGACCACTGGGCGGGGTGTACTCGGAGCGGACGGCTGGACCAAGGAGTTGTGGAGGCTATCTGTACTCACCCTTCAGGTGGGACTTCCAGAGGACGGCTCGACGCTGTGACTTTTCCTTTCAGTTGCTGTTTTTCCCCTTTCAGTTGTACTTTACATTTGGGCTTGTATTTCTGGCCCCTTTACTTTTCCGCACTTACTGTTGTACCAGTTTTTTTTACTTAGTGTTTACCTTTTTCCGCTTGCTTACTCTGTGGTTCTTGTTTACTTTACAATGTCAATGCCTTCCCTTTACCGGGATTTACGCCTTGGTGTTAGTCGCCAGCCCCTGGCCTATGGAAGGCGGGCTTGGGGTAGTCACGGCACGGGCCCTGAGGACGGGTCGTGACATAGGGTGTGAGGTAAAATCCCCATAGGGTCTCAAAAAGGATTCCATAATAATATTGCAACATTTAATTAACCATCTAAAGATATTTCAATATTTTGATAAATATTCATGGAATTTCAAAATAATATTTAAAAAAAATCATGCTTTACATTTCAAAGGATGAAAATACTTTAAATAAACAACTTAATCAACATTTTATATAAAAAAGTTTATATAAATTCAGAAAGAATGTAAAATAGTTTACAAACATTGACATGAATTTATATCTCAAATACAAACAAGAGAGAAACATGTTCATATGCCAAAAGGTATGAGAGTTTTAGCTTATGGGATCCTCACACACTCATGTGATAATAACCGCAATGTGTACACACGTCCCTCAACACTAGCAAGAGAGGAATCATCATCATCCTACTGAGGAATACTATGTTCTAAATAATGTTCATGTTAGATCTGTAAACGCCAATCCAGTGTTTGGACATTCCCATCCTAGCATGCTTGTCCCAAATAACTCACTAACTACCTAGGCTTTCATGTGATCTAGTAAAAACAATGATGAGAAATTTATCTTAAGAAACCTTAAAATAAAATTCATCCCATTCTCCCATTTCAAAAAATTCCAATTTTACATTTAGAAATTAAAATGAGGATTTAATCAAAACATGTATTTTTTCAAGATTAAACCCAAAGGTTTCTATCAAAACAATTTTAAGAGATTTTCAAAAATACCCATTTGAAATCAATTTCATCCAATAAATTTCATAACCCAAATTCCAAAATTAAATTGAACAATTTAATTTGAACAATTCTATCCAATTTCACAAATCACCCAAATTCAATGGAATTGGGGTTTTTCCCCAATTTCATGCCAAAAATCCAATTTTACAAACTAAATCCCCAAATTCAATGGAATTGGGTTTTTAATAAATCAATTGAAATCAATTTCTTACAATTATATTTAAATCAAACAATTAAATTTTAATCAAGTAATTTAGGGTTAATAAAAATTGGGCATCATGACGGAACCACCTACCTTGGAATCAACGGATCTCAAAACACCAAACCCTAAATGGAATTTTCAAACAAAGGATGTTGACAATGGGATGGGAGAAATAAAACTATGATTCAAGATCTAAATAGCAGGGATAAGATCCACAAATCAACATGGGAATCTACAAAACCCTAGGGAGGAGAAAAGAAATAGAGGGAGAGAGAATGGAAAGAGGAAACTAACCGGGATAAGATCTGACACCATTATCTTATATTATATCTTCTTTTAGGAGGGTTCCTAAGCGTAAAAAACTAGTCTAGGGAGTTCTTAGTGAAGAAGAATCTGTAATGGGGTTGTACAAGTTCGTTGTGGGCCTAAAAGGTAGGTTTTAGTAAATTTTAAGATAATTTTTTAGATTAAAAATCATGTACGCATGATTAACTAGGATGAGACGCATAGTTTATACAAATAGTGTGCCCTATTCGTGCACCCATTTTAATGGTTTGCACAGTTTCTCCAAAGTGGGTGCACAATTTGTCAAACCGTGTGCAAGCCGTGAAAAACCCCACTATACGGGTTTGCACGATTTCCACTGAGATGGTGAACGATTTGGGAAAACCACCCACTAATTGTAAAATATCCTATAATTTAACAAAATATACCAAATTTCTCCCAAAACAATTCCAAATGAAACCCAACCAAATCATGATTAAAAGAGGGGTTTAGGAATACCTGAAAATAATAACAGGATGTTACAACCTCTCATGGTTCAACATTATGATGGAAAAACCATTTTTATATGATATATATGATATTTATGTTGTATTAATACTTATTTAATTTTTATATAATGCATACCTTCATGCTTTCAATTTTGTTTAAAAATGATAACATTATTTGTGGAAGTGTGGACTACCACCTCCTTAAAGCGATGTGATTCATTAACACTATAAATGGAATATATAAAGAATAGTGTTAATAAAAATATGTGACATAAATGAAATATATATGATATTAATTACATAATTAACTATGTGGAAATATAATATATCATTTTCTTTATTACCCTTTTCACACACTAAAAAGGTGATAACGTCGTTTGTGGATATGTGTACTATTGTCTCCCCGATGCAATGTGATTCCTTTTAAATCATAAGAATTCCATATATAAGTATATATGATTAAATAACATGGTATTTATTATATAATGATTATTATAGAAAGATATAATTTTTCTTACCTTCTTTCCATTAGGATCATTGAAAAATGGGAACGTTACTCATGCATACGTACGACCTACAATCTCCATGATTGTAACGTTGGTTTTTTTTCATAACTATCATCCATGATTTGTTTTAAAAGTATAATTTTTGTATAAATATGATAATTATTTAATTATTATTATTCTGGATATGTTAATATAATGACCACTTTGACCATATTCGACCCACCAAAGTCGTTTTAACACATGAACCAAATTTGGTCAAAATACCCGACGTTAACTTAATTGTTTAAGTTGTTGTATACAACATTTTAATAAGTAAACTTAAATTAATAATAAACTTTAATTTTTTAATCATGTAAATAATTAATGTAATTTTATTATTCAGGAAGATAAAGACACACCTGACAAGTCAGACTCAAGGTAAGAGAATTTCATCTCACTTTTTATTTCCGTGAGATACATGTCATATTCGTCACTCAATTATTTTGTGTGGTGTATATACTTCACAATTACATATTATATAATTAATTTACATTATTTAATGATATTAAAATATTTAATTTATGTTATTCTTTCATGGGTATCACAATTATAAATTTACTCAAACAGTAAGGGTTTTCTCATCTCACTTTTATTTTTCATGATACACAAGCCATATCAACCACCTATTTCGTATATGTGGTGTGTTTAATACCCATGGATGTATTATATGATTCTTATAATTAAATTTATAGGTATTTAAATATCCTTTTTATGATATTTATTTCACAGGGTTATGTTTCAAAAGTTACCAAATCAGTATAAGTAATTTTGTTTCGATTTTCCTTCTTTGAGACCCATGTGAGGTTATGCACCTACATTCTTTTACAAGGTGTATATAATTCCATTTTAAATGTAATATAATGAAACAAATTATTTTATTATATTTTAATCTTCATTTATTTTCATTTTCATACATAGAGAGTATAATTCAAAGTTACTAAGTGGTAAGAGTTTATTGAAACAATCTCATTATTTATCGAGATTGTTTATAATTATGATTCCATTGATGAAATATTATGATCCATATCTCAAGATAACTCCTTAATTTTCTTCCCCTATATATATTCATGATGTATTTATGTATTAGTACTATTATTCCTTTCTTTCATACTTAAGATAATGAATATGCTTTTATGAAAATCTGACTTTATTTCTCCTTTTGGTCAGAAATCTGTGTTCATTCAAAACCGTATTTTATAAAAATGTTTTAAAAAATGTTTTACTATTATCCTATGATGTTTAAAGAAAATTTTTACCTATTTTTTACCTTTTTAAAAAATGGTTTTAAAATTAATGTTCTTGTTGTTTTCCAATCAAGTCACTTTTATAAACTTGTAAGGTGAAAAGGGAATGTCCAACATGTACGGACTTACCTGCCTTCATGACCATCATTTCCTTGAAGATTACTCTGTAAGTTTACTTTAGAGAAAAAAATTTTCAAATATTTTGGATATTAATTGTTTTCTAAATTGGTTTTAAAATAATTTTTTTTCAAAAATGTTCTATGATTCAAGAAGCGTTTTAAATGATTTTCAAAAGCTTCATTTAAATGTTTTCAAAGCCATTTTAAAAGAAAAATGTCTTAAAAAATGTTTTATATTTAGAAATATTTTTAAATATTTTCGATATTATTTTATAAGTTGTCAAGGAAAATGGTTTTCAAAAATTTTTAAAGCTTCTTATATAAGTTTTCAAGGAAAATTATTTTCAAAATTTTTTCAAGCTTTCTTTATAAGTTTTCAATGTATTTTCAAGAAAAAAGGTTTCCAAATGATTTATGTTTTAAAAAGAGTTTTTTAAAGAGGGAAATATATTTTCCTTAATAAATATTTTAAATAAAATTATAAATCATTCTTTATAAGAAAATGATTTTTTAAATTGTTTTATGAAAAGGATTTTCAAAGAAGGACTATTTTCCTTGAGAAATATTCCATGTGATCTTTCAAAATCCTTAACCATCTATGAGGTCATATTTTGTTATTGTTTATGATTTACTGGGGATATAATCAAATAATACCATTCATATTCTTTCATTATTGGTTTATGTTTTTATGGAATGATGTTTATGACACTCGTTTCTCTTTCAAGGGTTATATCCTTTTGAAACATATTTCTTTTCATGAGTTATGATTTGATGAAATGATTATGAAACCTATCTCTTTTCCATAGGTAATGATATTATGAAAGGTTTGTGATGCCCATTTCATTTCATGGGTTATGATATGATGTTTATGAAACCTATATTTTTTATGGGTCATGATATGATGAAAGTTATATTATCCTATGGCACATGTATGTATGATTTTATTATGTGATGGGTGGGAACAATATCTCCCTCCAATGCATTGGGTAAATATTTATATCTCATGAGATAATGATGAGAATCATGTTGAAGAGCTTGATCCACTATGGAAGATGGGGAAACCAGATCCACTATGGAAGATGGGGAAACTCGATTCACTGTGGAAGATGGGGAAACCCAATCGAATATGGAAGATGGGGAAAACCGATCCACTATGGGAAGATGGGGAAACCTGATATACTATGGGAAGATGGGGAAACCTAATACCTTCCAAGGAAAGGACTGTGATTGGGGATTGTGGTGTGTCCCACCCAGTAGGTTTAGTCCCCATGAAGTGCCTTGATAAGTTCAAGAAATACATCTTAAGTTATAGGGAATGAATTACATGTTTATGTGTATGCCACAATTCCATGTCTTATTCCTATGTTATAATTTCATGTCTTATTCTCTTGTTTATCTTATGATTCATGTCTTATGAACTGCTAATCATTATTCCATGATTCATCTTTATGATCTTTGATAAGCATGGTATGATCTTATAATGCTATGATCACATTCTCATATCCTTGTGCTCATGTTTATGCTTATATATCTCCTTTTTTTACCCTTACTGTGAATCTAAGATCACCCATTTTATTGTTTCCTTCCCCCAGTTATGAAGATATATTTCATGTATGATATTTATAAGAGGGGTTCCGGACTTGGAGAACCTAGTGGGAAATAATTTAGCACACTCATTTATCGGCGTTTACGTTTCGTGTTTACATCACAGTTTTAGCAAGGGTTAAAAAAATCACTGGGTTCAGGAGTGATTTTGAGTAAAACATATCACCCTCAGATTAATGAGAATTCCATGTGGACGATACGTGTTCTAAAGGACATGCTCCGATCATGTTTCCTTGATATCTAAGGTTCTTTGTAAAAACATATACCTCTTTTCTAGTTTTCCTATAATAACAGCTTTCAGACAATCATTTAGATAGATCATTATGAGGCCATTTACAGTAGGTTGTGCTGTTTACCCATGTCCTAGTTAGAGGCAGGTGAGGCAGTGCTACTAGGACCTTATCTTGTTCAGGAGACTTCAGAATAGGTACCTCTAGAGTTTGATGTGGGACATTGAGTCTTTCTGTAAGTCTCACCAAGATTGGGTCATAGACAAACTCCGAGACAGGGAAAGCTATCATCTCATAATGTCGGGAATTTCAAGATCATAGAGGGAGTCGGGTCGGTAGCCTATTAGTTGAATTTAACTCAGAGGTACTGTGTCATGTATGATGTGTTCCATGTTTCACAACTTATCCATTATCATTTTGACCAGTATCATTCATTTGATCCTAATGATATCAATCTTGATGTAGATTCATCCTTTGTAGAGAATTCTATATGTATCATCATTCAGAGCATGAAGGATCTCTGAGGTAGGTCATTTCCTCTGGTATGGGTGCTATGGAAGCATGACCATGTGCGGATTTAGACTTGGGAGAGAGAGGCTGACATACGTGCTCAGTGGCTGGAACATTTCTTAGATGATGTTTTACCACTCTCGGAAGGGAACTCAGGGTTGAGTTGTTTGAATAAGGGGAGGTTGTAATGTATCATCAGGTGGTATGAATTTATTTAAATTTAGATCATACCATCATTAAGTTCTTTTGGATTAAACCCCAGTAACCATACCTTGAGGTCGGTTGGATTTGTTTTTTGAAAGGGCGTTCACGGGGGGTGGAGGTTGGCTTCAAAAAAAGTACATGATGTGAATTAAATTCATGACATGTTTTCAATATTTACGATGTGTATTACTCTTCCTAGGCCTTGTAAATTTTTATAGGGCATGAATTAAATACATGCCTTGAATTGAATAAATGCTCTGAATTCAATTCATGACAAGTAATGGTCTGGATAGACCCTGTGCACAACGTTAATTGGTTTTTCAGGGGGACCCAAGCATTACATGACATGTAATATATACACATCGTGAATATGTATTGTTTTTTTAAAGGGGCATAACCCCCTTTTTTTTTTTTCTCTCACCCTCCTTCCCACAGGATCCCTCCTCTCATGAAGCTTCCAAAATGCCTAGCCTAGGCTTCAATCTTCCTCCCTCATCTGGACTCTGAACGGGCCACCAGTCATCACATTGGTTAGCCAGATTTAATAAAATTTTATAATCTCCCTTACAAAATTCACGCAATCACTAAAATGCCATAAATATGGAACAACGGTGAGGGTTTTACAAGAACAGACCTGACACTGTTTTGAAGCTGCCGAGTACCCGCAAGAAAAACCAAAAAATGCTTAGCAATCCAATCTCTGCGGCCTCGGTGTCATGCTTTGGGCTTCCGTCGCCCACGGCACGTCGGGTTCGCAGTCGACTACCAATTCCGAATACTCGGACCGGAGGCAGTCGTTCTGCTGCTGCGCGTACGCCACGAGACTTCCGCAACCGCCGGCATCGGGATCGCCAGAATTGCAGCGGCGATGGCGGCGCAGGGAGACGTAATCCCTAAAGAATTGCAGCGGCGACGGTGGCGCCGGGAGACGCTCCGGGAGGCGCACCACCATGGCATTTGTTTATTATTTCATTTTCTTCCTTTCTAGCTCGTTTTAAAGGCCGGAAATAGGCCGGAAATGGATGAGTGGTGGTGGCCTACCAACCTAAGGTAGGTAGTCTAGTTTTTTTGAAAAAAAATTTAATGCGTTATATGATGAGACGTAGTGCCGTACATCGGGCCTTCTACATTCTCTTCCTAATTAATTAATTAAATAAATAAACGGATATTTCCATGCTTAGTTAGTCCTAGAAACCCATGAAATAACATCCGTGGTTGACTAGCCACCATGAGGAGCATGCCTTTGGAAGGCATAGGAGCCTCATGCCTTAAATTTTTTAAAACTACATTTTGAGGTGTGTGAAATGGACATTGAAATAAGTATATTGAATTCTTTAAATGGTATGAATTTCATGCTAGCTAAACTCATACCCTTACATGAAGTTGAGGGTAATACAAGGGTCCTGACTTAAGGATGCCTTGGACAGACTCATCATGATTTATAATTAGATATTGTAAATTAATCTACATATGTTAGGAGTGATACTTTCTTTCTTTTATAGAATACTTTATATGGGATCACCAGGAAGATGTCTTACTGATGAAGCTCACATTTCCATATATTTTATACTATAAATCATTGTTTATAATCTCATCATAATGTTACTGTATGAGTAATTGTCACGTTTTTAGGTTTTAGTGTTATTTTGAGCCTAAATGCAAAAATGACCCAATTCTGCAATTTTAACAGATTGTTATCACAGGGGTATTTTTGTTATTTCGCATAAAATATATGTCTAAATTTTGTGATTCAAATTTTGTTAGAATCCTAATTTTATTTCCTTCAACTTTGTCTTCTGGACTAGGAGTTGATTCGAAAGGGCTTAAAAATCAATGAAGTTTATGATTTTTTCCGGGCAGACAACACGAACCCCACCACCGTAACAGAACCACAACTCGGCCTACACACATCCAATTGAGGTGTTTCCACCTGAGATAGCACGAGGACAGATAGGGCCGACAACCCATTCTAGGCACGTCCAATGAAGCTGAAATTTTGAGGCCAAACAGAGGATACATTATGGAACAAAATTGATGAAGACACCTATTACAAATTCGGTCATTTAATGGCACAACCATGCAGAAACGTTCGGATTAAATGTTTTGAGTGAATTCTTCACCTCCTTTCCCTATAAATATGTATCCTCACCCCTTCTCAAAGAATTAGCACTTCTGTGTGGCCATTTTATATTGTTTTATAGTTTCTTTTCATTGTAATAGTATTGTGCATTTTTAATATATTTTTCTTTTCTTCTTTATCTCATTCTCATTTTTTTTATATTTTGTTCTTTCACCCCATTTCTCCCCACTGTGATCTCTTATACTTGTGATCATGATTAACTAACCCGAGGAACTTCTCGAAGGATCAATCCAGTGTTGAACCCAAGTCATTGCATATTAAAGTTTATTGTTTCTTATTTTATTAGAGTTAGGTCAAGGGGGATCTTAGTGGGTAAGATGATTTTGTGTCTCCACTTGCCACCTGAGGCTTAACTTTCTTTTTTTATAATATTTTCCCTCGACCGAGGAGGTGGATGTGCGGTCTATCGGTGATCGTTGAGAGCACTGTATATTCACAACCACATATAAAAGAGGATATTCATACATACGATGGAGTGTGTATATTAATTAAATATGAAACTGATAACGAGATGATGAAAGTTCAATCTGGGTGATTCTATCGGGAATATCTCCTTTCTGTCTAACATCATTTTGTCTGTATTCATTCTGTCTGCATTATGCATTGCATGTTTACTTTCCTTTATCTTGCATTCTCATTTATAAAACCACAATTTCATAAAGTTTTGTTTAAAAATAATAATAAAATATAAAAAAGTGAATTAGTAGTAGTTATTGATTAACCACAAAAGCTCCTCAAGAGAACGACCTAGGTCCGCCCTTGTGCTACACTTAGTTATAAATATATTTGAGAGCGCGCACGACAACGTTTCATCAAATGGGCATCGTTGTCGAGGATCCAATCAGTTATTCATTCACTTTTTCTATTTTCACATCTTAGATAGATTTCATTTATTTTTAAAATAAATAAAAAACTTTAAAAAAAACTTCTTTGTTCATGATGTATTCAAACTATGATTATTATGCATGGACTGACCAATCTCAATTGTAAGAAAATGTTTACAATGATCTTGATGCTCAGTTTCAAAGGATTAGTGATAAAGTGAAAAACTTGGAGAGCCTAATAGAATTGATTGCTGAATATGTACGCGCATCCAAAGAACAACCCAAACCTCAATCGGAACCTGAACCAGAATGAGTGGTGGAAGAGATTTCACCAATCATTTTTTATGCTAAAGAACCCAAGGCGGGTGAGAAAGAACTTCTAAAGGAACTAATCAGATCATCCCGCACTCAACCATTGCTCGAACAGGTTCAAGAAGTACACATTTCAACTGATGCACCAATGGGAGATCAACATTTTTTGGAAGAATCTTGGAATAGCTTTGTTGAAGATAACTTGAAACATGATCTTCCCATACTTGATAATGAAACATCAAACACTTTCTACCTCTCTCTTGCTTTGGAAGATAATGAAGAAGATGAACCTGCTGATATTGAGTTTCCAATGGTCTTTCTTGAAAAGATCAATTACCAAGCTGAATTAATTTAAAGGGAATATTTCTTTATTAATTCTTCATGTTTTAATCTTATTCAAGCTAAATTGTTTTCTGACATCTCTTCCTTTGAAATTTCTGATACAACACAAATAGATCATACTGTAGATGTCAAAGAAGAGACCACTCAAGTGGTGGTGATTAAAGAAGAAGAGCTAGGGAATATGGTAGTGCGACTACCTCCTTAACAAAAATTTTCATACCATATGGAGGACACCATAGAAGTCAACAAGGAGCACCCCTATATTCTATTCCCTCCCACTTCAGACCTCAAATTTCATATTTATTCTTTCTTGGGGGTTGAGAACTTTCTTATCATCTTTGAGGTTCTCTACTTTTAGTGTTTACTCTTGGACATAAGTAAAAGTCACATGTGGTGGTTCATCTCAAAGAAACCACACCCACCTTCTGATTGGGGATAATCCACTAAAACTACCTGACTAGGGGCAGTAAAAACCTAGCACCCACTTAGGGGGTCTAAACCAAGCATTGTATCTTTTTCTTTTCCCTTTTTCATTATTTTTATTTATTTGTCTTATGTATTTTCATTACTTTCTTGTAGTCTTAAAGTGGTATCTTCTAAGAGCTTAACTCAAGGCATCCACTTCAAAAATAATGTCAGGTTGTATCTTTCCTTCCCTTGGATTTTCTACCTTTATATTTATATTTTGTTGAGTTGAAATGAGGGGTAGTAAAATTTAAGTGTGGGGAAGTGTCAACCTGCTTAGTTCTTATTGTGTGCTTTTAATTTTTGTTTATCATATTTTTAGGATTTTTTGAGCTTTAATGAATATTATTATCACTTTTTACATATCAATTGATTTTGAAAGAGTTGAAATGATTTTTGAAATAATGGATTTTAAATGATTGTTGATATGAATTCTTTTCCCTTCAAATGGATTTTAAAGCATTTTTATGAGTTTGACTGATTTTTGAAATCCATGCCCATTAAACACTGACTCAAAATACTTTTCCAATTCTATGAGTTATTCTAAACCACTTTTATATATTCTTCCTAATACCCACACTTTCTTGAGGGAAACTTGAATTTTGTGTGAGAACCAAAATTTGTGAATATTCTCTTTCGAAGCTTTGAATTTCATGGAATGTATTTGAAATGATTGAGACATCTATTTGGCTAGCCACAATTTATTTTGAGACCCACCTTTACATTTATCCTTCGTAAGACCTTAGATTCCATGAATTGCCTTATAGGTTTAAGCCACATTACAAGCTGTTTTTTCCTTACCTACCTGCACTTTTAGTATTTTTGCATGGATATTTTAAGTTTGAGTGTAGAGTAAGGGCCTTTCGTGTGCGTTCATTGGGATTTGTATCATTTATGGGTGGTGCGAGGTGTGTGTCAATACTTTGGGCAGTGGATAATAAGAGAATTGGGCATATTTCTTCATTTCATTGTGCTTTATTTGTTTCATCCACTTCTCCTTAAAAAAAATGAAAAAATGGAGATGAGCTTGAATTCATCATTGTATATTATTTTATAAATCATTTCACTCTAAAAAATTAAGGGCATGGATCTTAATTCATTCATTGTATTCAATTTTCAGCTCATCCTCCATGAAAGAAAAAAATAAATAAAGTTGTGCCTTTCTGGAGCTTTACAAAAAAAAAGAAAGAAAGAAAAAAAATGAGGAGAACTTAGATGATATCATTCTTTGTAATCACTGATTAGATCATGTCCCATTTCATAAAAAAAGGGTTTTTTTATGTTTCTCATTCTCAAGGAGTATTGAGTGATTAATTTTCTGTGTTTTCACTCGATTATTCATGTATTGTGCCTAAGAGTCAAACCTTCTCTTTCTAGCCTTATTTTTTAAATCACTTACCCACCAACCCAAAGCCACAGATTCATTTGAACCATTAATTAAAGGCCTCATGATCAAAAACATTTTCATGTTTCATGCTATGGAGAAATGGGAATTTTCACAAGCCTATGGTGATACATGCGATTTTCAAGTATAAGCATAACTCTAGATTCAATTTATCTTGAGTGAAGAGTGACATAATATTCAATGTGTGGTAGGTTGTGATTGGGACATGTATTTATTTCTAAGGTTGAACAAATTTTAATTATTGAAATTAAAATAATAGAGAATTGTTTTTCATAGACGATACATGATGGACTTTTATTTTGGATAAGATCATTGATATTTTCTCATTTTTGATTGTTGTGTGGATTTTGATTTGGATGTAAGATGATTACCCATGAGTATAATTTTTAAGTGTGGGGGAGTGATGAAACTCACATTTCCATGTATTTTATAATATAAATAATTGTTTATAATCCCACCATAGTGTTATTGTATGGGTAATTGTCATGTTTTTAGGTTTTAGTGTTATTTTGAGCCTAAATGCAAAAATGGCATAATTCTGCAATTTTAACAGATTGTTATCACAGTAGTATTTTTGTCATTTCGCATAAAATATACGTCCAAATTTTGTGATTAATTTTTTTAGACTCCTTATTTTATTTCCTTAAACTTTGTCTTCTGTACCAGGAGATGATTCATCCATATAAAGGGATTAAAAAAATCAATGAAGTTTATGATATTTCCGGGCAGACAACATGAACCCCACCACCGTAATGGAACCACAACTCGCCATACATACATCCAATTGAGGTGTTTTCACCTTATATAGCACGAGGAAAAATAGAGAAGGCTCTAAAACAAATTTGGGGAAGTTTTGATGTTATTAAGGATTCCATTAAATGTTATAATTTTGGAGGAACCTTCCTGGAACCTTCGTCCAAAAAAAAAACCTCCAATGAAAATTTCATAACTCATTCTAGGAGCGTCCAATGAAATTGAAATTTTGAGGAAAAACAGAGAATACATTATGTAACGAAATTTTTTAAGACACCTATTATAAATTCTGTCATTTAATGGCACATCCACGTGAAAACGTTCGGATTAAATGTTTTGAGTGTGAATTCTTCACCTCCTCTCCCTATAAATATATACCCTCACCTCTTCTCAAAGCATTGGAACTTCTGTGTGGCCATTTTATATTGTTTTATAGTTTCTTTAAATTATAATATTATTGTGAATTTTTAATATATTTTTCTTTTCTTCTTCATCTCATTATCATTTTTTTATCTTTTGTTCTTCCACCCCATTTGTCTCCAATGTGATCTCTTATACTCGTGATCATGAGTAACTAACCCGAGGAACTTCCTGGGGGATCAATCCAGTGTTGAACCAAAGTAATTGCATATTAAAGTTTATTGTTTCTTATTTTATTAGAGTTAGGTCAAGGGGGATCTTAGTGGGTAAGGCGCCTTTGTGTCTCCACTTGCCACCCAAGGCTTAATTTTCTTTTTTATAATATTTTCCCTCGATCGAGGAGGTGGATGTGTGGTCTCTCGACGATCGTTGAGAGAACTGTATATTCACAAACACATATAAAAGATTATATTCACACATATGATGAAGTGTTTTTATTAATTAAATATTAAACTAATGATGAGACGATGAAGGTTCAATCTGGGTGATTCTATCGGAAATATCACCTTTCTGTCCAACATCATTTTGTTTGCATTCATTCTGTCTGCATTATGCATTGCATGTTTACTTTCCATTATCTTGAATTATCATTTACAAAACCAAAATTTTATTTAGTTTTGTTTAAAAATAATAAAAAAATATAAAAAAAATTAATTAGAAGTAGTTATTGATTAACCACAAAATCTCCTCAAGAGAATGACCTAGGTCAGCCCTTGTGCTACACTTAGTTATAAATATTTTTGAAAGCGTGCATGACAACACTTCATCACTTATGTATTTAACCATGACACGAGCGATAATTGGATTCCTATGTGGAATAACATGGATGATTTTAGAGGGTTATGCCTTTAGACCATTCTGAGAGTGATACTATGGATTCCACTTATGGATTTCCTTGAAAAAACTCTTATAGTGATGGATACTTATAGTGATCCTAGAGCAATACTTGGGATCCTCTTTACTGATAACCTTGGAAGGGACCATGTTGAATCTTTATTAAGAACTAAAATGTTCTTTTACTTAAGTTAAGGATGCGTCCACCAATCCAAATAACATGCTTGGTTTTGGTCCATGTTTACAATCTTACCTTCGATGACCTTGTTGCAATATCCAAACATGCATCCCAATAGAATTATAATGTATCCATATAAATTTACATGTATTAAATATATATATAGGTTTTCCTTGGTTCAAATATATCGAACTTAGGCCAAATCAGGTAGTGTCGGTCAGGTGTCCCATGGTGAACCCAGACCGATGTGTTTTTATTTATTTATATATTTATCTGCACACTGCTCATTTTATATACACAAACTAGATAGCTATAGACACCGTTGGTGGTGGCATACTAAATATATCTCACACCCTATTTGGGAATCATATGGTACCTAAAAATACTTCATTGTCGTAGGGATAGATAAAGGGAAACACCCAACTTTCGTCATTTGATTTTTTAATACTAGTATGGAGTATGGGAGTAGAGGACCGAGCCTCTACCCATGATGAAATTAGAGGTAACTTGTGTTAATTTTATCTTTATTTCTAGCTTGTTATATACGTCTATAACCTTCTATTATGTGTACTTCCCTTTTTATATAACATAATGTCATGATCATCATTTTTTGTATATGACTTTGATTAAGCTTCCACATGTCAGTTACTTTTGGATGTTTATTATTACCCCACTATTGGATGTTTATTAATATTTATGATATTTATCGTTATTATTTACCACCATTATAAACTATTATTGAGAGGGAATAGTGTCCCCAAAAACTTCCCCTATCCCATTGCTACTTGTCGATAGCCTCTTGCATACAGGGAGGCATGCTTGAGGTCACATGACCAACCAGCCCAGGGCACCACTTAGTGGCTTCCAGGTCAAGATGCTACAAAGTGGTATCAATTCTTCTTATTCCATTTATCTTACTATTTGGGTATTAGATAAAAGACATGTAATGTGATGAAATTTGGTAATGAGCCTATTCCTAGGAGTAACTAACCCACATATAGGGGAAATCCAAATTATCTGGGTTGAGATATTGTTGTTATTGATTTGCTCCTGTTATAGTTGCACTGATTACACTATTGGATGACACACATGTTTTGTGACATTGTGATTTATATTTGTATTGTCACTACCCACACCTCCAAAGATACCCCAATGATGGGAGAGAGATAATAACCCTTGAGACCCACCTCTAGTAGCCCCTAGGTTGGTGACTAGCACCGAGGGTATAAAAAATATCATTTATGAGAGGCATTACCCTATTTAAATTAAACATGACTGGGAGATAAGATGAATCATAAAAAATAAACTCCATGAAATAATATAAAAGAAATACAAAACCATCCCATAGTGCATGTATAAATAAAATTGATACAGATAAAAGTCTCCAAAGTGAATACCCAAAACCAAAGCTAAAGAAGAGACATAAAAACTATCCAAAAGTTTGATCTAGTAATGTCTAGAATTGTCCACGTAATACTCTTGGAAACCAAAAAACAATTTTATATATGTAGGGTGAGCATACAAGTATACTCAGTAGTAAAACCAAAGTCTCTCTTGCACATGTTAAAGAAGCATGCTAATGCACCCATGAGAAAATAGAAGAACCAACAAAACCTAAACATGTCAAATATCCATCCCAACCTCATAAAGACTCTCTCACTAAATAACACAAGTCAAGTAATATATTGTAACAAGAATCATATTCATAAAGGGTACCCCACACCTCTTTCCCACTGGTATTCCACTCTCACACCCCAATGTCGTATGTCCTAGCGCTCCCATATCTTTAGAATACCAAACCACCCTACAAGCATGGTCACACCACATCACACCCACATACAATTGGGCTCACTGCCCCAAAAGAACTACCACATCACGTCTCTCCAGAAAAAACCTAGGTCACAACACATCCACAACCATAACCAAAGAAGTAGGATATATTGAACATGAAAGAAATTGAACTCATTCCCTCCTTCTACTATGAAATACCCCCACTATAATCCATCTCCTCACATATCATTCTATCCACAGACACCTGATCTAAGTCACATGTTGCTCAAAGACACTTGGGATCACCTCCCCATAAGGGAAACCACATCACATCTCACCCGAAGAAACATGGGCTATCAAAACCACCATCTAATTCAATAACAGACCTTTGTCCATCACAACCTATATAATACCACATCACCTAGAAAAGAGAGTGGGAAAGAGAGGGTGCCCATCCATCGATTATCCTCACCATATGTTAGGAAAAACACCCCTTGACTGTGCGGGTGTCGACACATAGTGTTCTATGTGGGTGGGGAGTACATAGAAATCACAAAGAATATATATGTATATACATATATCCACACACAAAAGCCCAACCTATGTGTTCACAACCAAAACCTAACCAACTCACAACATCACCACTTTTACTGCCACCTCTAAATGCATAACACCACACAAAATACAAGCCACATCACACCACCAACCAATTCCACTATCCAACCCATTCATTTCATTATTATGAATCATCCACATTTAACCACACATACCATCATTTATTTATTCATTTATCATTTCCATCCTATTAACCAAAAAAACCCCATCCATTTAAATCATTATTAAACAATTATTTATTCCATGACTACCCAGGAATATAGCACAAAGCGATCACATATCACAACATCTCATCATTCCCATCATACCACCACCTCACCGCCCCAAAATCATGGACAAATAACCACCATCTCACCACCACAAAGGCACAACCAAACAACCTCTCCACCCCAAAATCACTGCCAAAACAACCACCTATATGCCCCAAAATCACAACCATAACAACCACCTTGCCGCCCCAAAATCATGACCATTAATCCACCTCACTTCCCCAAAAGAATGACGTTAAAACCATCAGATCCACATGCTCCAACTACACATCAACCACACATCACCACTCCAAAATAATGACCACATATCAAAACACATAAAAAAGAATTTTATATATTCACAAAGGTAATTTTATCACATTATACTATATTTTTAGGGGCTCTATCACTCAATCCATAATCCCAGGGAAACCATTTTATTAGCCAAATATAAGTTGTTTGCTAATTTCCATTTAAGGGTGATATCATAATAATTAAAATAAGAAAAATAGTCACATGACATATCATCCAACCTAAAAATAAATCCCCCAATGGCCACAATTTTCATCAGGACATCAAGTCCATACAATCCATAGTATCACAATAATAACAAAGCTATAAAAAATGTGAATCATTCCCCTCCCCCCCCCTTAAATTTCAATTATCCAAATATTTATCTTTGATTAAGACATTAAAATAATCTTCCATTGATAAAAAAACAAACTCCTCCCACATGATACAAAATAAATAGAAATGAGGGGTTACTTACCTAAAATTAGATTTTTTAACTTGATGCACACCTCAGGGTAAAGATGAAACACCACAAACCACAACCACACCATGAGAAACCATGGATCAACCTAAACCATACCCAAAGACCATAAAAATGAAACCCAACACACACCCTAAATAAAAAAAACATCACTATATTGAATCATAAAAAATAGAATTGAAGAAAACCAACTAAGAAAGGGAGGAGAACCTATGATGAATTTCCAACAATGATCCACTGGAACCAAACAATCGAAGCGGAAGGATGAGGACTTGAAGAACTCCTTAGAGTGCCTAGGGCTCTTCAAAAAAAAGAGATAAGGGTGGTGAATGAATAAAAATAAATTTAGATAAGAAAGGGACTTAAAACCTACAATCCCATAAGTTTCACATTCTATAACTATTACATGGCGTGTAATCCTCAAGTTATCAAAAATTTCATACTCTCACCGAGAAACATGTCACCTCGAAGGATTTTTACACCCAATTTATTACACATCATCAATCCCACTTACATGAAGTGTACCATTTTTATGGGATGCCCCTTATACATGTACAAGTCATGAACCAACTGACTACATGAGCCAAAAACCACCATTACATGTTATGTTTACAATCGATGATGTTAATTTCTTGCAATAGCTCTTCTACAACTCTATCCTCCATTGAAAACTCTCAGAACCTCCTCAAGCCTCCTCAAAAAATACACCAACACCCAAAAATAGAAAAGTAATAGACTAGGAAGGTACAAATTGTTACCTCAAATACCTCTCAAATTATTCTCATCCCTGAGAATCAAAAACCAAACTTAGAAGGAAAGGGGTTCAAACAACCACACCATCAGATACCTCTCAAGGATCTCATCATACCTCAAATGTTGCCACTAACCAAACATACCAAACCAAACAACCATAAAACATATCACACAATCATTCACCACACAAAAAAATCACCACAACCAACAAATTGTTCCATCCCGAACACACAAATTAGAAAATTCCATACTTCATGTTAAGATACTATCTAATTTGGGTGACACTTACCTTCCTGCATGGGTTTAATCACATCAAAATTAATGTGTCTTGATTAGGAATCAAGTAATCCCATTTTTATATGTTGGAAATTTATCACACATCACACTACACACATCACATTAATGGAAAACAACACATCTCATAAAATAAAAGGATCCAAACATCACATCACAATGAAAAATAGTGAAAGAAAAACTCAAAATATATCTAGGTACTGGGAACACATATTCATCTCTCGCTTTCAAGTACTCTCCTCCAATCCACCATTCCTCAATAACACATGAACCAAGGAAATGGTCCATCCAAACAATGCCTTATCTTGGAGATCTTGGATCTCTACAAACCACTCCAAAAATTTCATGTCATAATTGATATATAACTCCCCCAACTCAATGACATATGTGTCATCATGAAGATACTGATGAAGCTGAGAAACATGGAATCCATTTTGGATCCTCTCCAACTGTGGTGGCAATGACAACTGATATGCCACATCACCAACTCACCCTAACACCTAAAAGGTCACAAAAACCCTAGGAGAAATCTTACATTCCTTTCCAAACCTCCAATTCCCATGTTGAGGAGAGACCTTCAAGAACATGTGGTCTCTAACCTTGAACTGCAAGGGCTCATTCAGTGATCAAAATAATAATTCTATCAGTCCTACACTTCTTTCATCCTCTCACAAACTAGTTGAACCTTCACTTTTGTGTTATGAACCACATAGAGACTAAAAACTACTACTTCCCCAACCTCCTTCCAACACAACATAGAATGAAATGATTTCCTGTACAAAGCCAAAAATGGATCCATAACAATGGAAGAGGGATAAATGTTATTATCAAAAAACTCAAACAAGGGAAAGAATCATACTCAATATACACCAATGTCTAAGAAACATGCTTACAACATATCCTCAAGCATTTTGATGTTCCGCTCTATTTTACCATCTTTCTAAGGGTGGAAAGCATTGATGAGGAATAATTGAGTGCCAAAAACATGCTGTAATTTTATCCAAACTTGTGATGTAAAATATGTGAACCAATATAAGACAATGGTTCTTGTAACTCCATGAAACCTCACCACATCATTCATATAATTCTCATCCAAAACATCCACCTCACCCGACTACTTGATCACTAAGAAGTGGGATGATTTCATTAACCAATCAATGATCACCCAAATAGCGTCACAAAATCCCTGATCTCGGGGTAACCCTATGATCAAATACATGAGGATTTTATCCCGTATCCACTTAGGAACATTCAAAGGACACAAAAAACCATAAGAACACAGTAATCATCCTTTACCTACTAGAAAACCAAACACCTCGCAATAAACTCCACCACTTCCCGTTTCATCCAGAGCCACCAAAAATTTATCCTCAAACCATAAAACATCTTGGATACTCTTGGATACCACTAAAGGTTAGTTATGAAACTCATGAAGGACTTCATCTCACATCATTCCTAGAAAAAACAACCTCCCACAAAACAAAACTCAGTTCCTACCATCCCATGACCATCCTTCTGGAGCATCGCCATGGCCAACACGGTCATACATCACCTCTTCCTCAGGGTCTTCCCACTTATAATCCTCCACCAAGAACATAAAAGAGGACTACACCATCATCTAAAACAAATATCATATATCATCATCCACCCTTGAATCTATGTGCAAGTCTTCCAACTCCTCAATTGCTCTTCAAGAATCCCCAGAATTCCAACCAACATCCTTTTCCATCTTCCTTCTCAAATCATAAGAAACAATATTACCTTTTTACAAGGTGTAGGGAATCTAAAAAACATAATCCTAAAGAAAATACATCCACTCCACTAACAAAAATCTATATCAAACTCAAAAAAGATATACCTCAAGCGCTTGTGATCCATGAAGACCACAAAGTACTCCTTAATGAGGTAATGCTGCCACAACTTCAACGGAAACATGATTAATACTAATTATAAATCATGGGTGGAGTAGTTATTCTCACTGGGGAATAACTTCTTAGACTCATAAGATATCACTTCCATCTACTGCATTAATAAACATCCCAATACCATACAAGAAGCATCACAAAACACCTCAAACATCACAACCTCAGTAAGAAACTGAAGCACTAAAAAAATTACCCTTTAAGTAAATGAATGATTTTTAGCACTGATTAGTCCATACAAAATCTTAATGCTTCCTGGTCAATACTGTCAACATGGCTGCAACTCAAGATAAATCAGCAAAAAACTCTATTAATAGTCCATGAGACCAAGAAAAATATGAACCTATGACATGTTCTTGGTTGTTTCCCAAGAATCAAATTCCTTGACCTTCGAAAGGTCTAACGACACACCCTATTGAGAAAAAAAATTACCAATTAAATACACCTCTCATCTACAAAACTTACACTTGTACAACTTTCCATACAGCTGGTGGTGTCGAAGAACATGCAAGTCAGTTATGAGATGCTTGATATTCTCATCCTCTGACTTCGATTATATCAATATATCATCAATGAATATGATGAAAAATCAGTACAATAACTCATTTAAAACATAGTTAATAATCCACATGAACACATATGGTGCATTCGTAACACCAAATGGCATGAATACAAACTCAAAATGCCCATACCTGCATCCAAATGCAGTCTTTGGGATATCTACCTCCTTCACCCTCAACAGGTGATATCCAGACTATGGATCGATCATATAAAACCAACTCTCACCTATCATATGGTTTAAAATATCATCTATCCTTAGAATAGGGTAACATTTATTGAACGTCACCTAATTCAACCTCCGGTAGTCTATGCGCAACCTCATACTACCATCCACCTTCTTGGAGAACAACATTGGATCACCCCATGATGAAACACTGGGCTGAATAAAACCCTTATTCATCAAACCATATATCTAAATACACAAATCCCACAACTCATAAGGATCCATATGATAGGGATCCATTTAAATCAAAGAATCACTATACTGCAAGTTCATACCGAACTCAACATCACGCCAAGGGGGTAGCATCAAAACCTCTTCAGAAAAAACATCCAAAAACTCCCCAATGAACCTGGGGACCTCCACTATCTGAACATCCACTAATTCCATAAAAACAATAATCCATGAATGAAATAAGGGGATCCAAACACCTACCTCCCACCTAACAATGCTTCTCACCAACAAAAAACCACACACTAGACATACACATCTGAGAACACGACTCTCATCTAAAAGCAGTAGATAACATCACATACAAAATACAACTAGTCGATGTTAAGGATAACACCATATGTTTGAACCGATAGAAAGAAAAGATCCCTCTAGGATTGATGTAGTTCCATCATCAATCTACATAACTGGAAAACATCAAACATGTTGGTCTGGCCTCTGGTTGGCATAGTCAACATCAAGGACATGGAGAACCTCTCTATGTATAATCATAGAGCACATGATAGAGAGGGTACAATAAAGGAGTGTGAATATCCTAAAACTACTACCTCCACCGCATGAAACTAAATACTTCAAGATCCTCTTTCTCTTTGTTGATGAAAACCTCCACAACTAGGATACATTTGAGGCCCCTAAACACAAGGAACATCTTGAGGTTGACCACTACCTACTCTATCTCCCCTTGGTGGAGTATAATCCTACCACCTATGCTACTGAAATGGTCTCACTTGAAACTGTTTTTAAGGATGGAACTGAACCTATCCACCTCCACCAAACCAAGATCAAGGAACCATTCGGAAATGGTTTCGAAAATGGAAACAAACCCCAAAACCAAACACACTAGAAAAAAACCCTAGTAAGGGAATGAAAAACACTGGCCCTAGAAGGCCGAAAAGGAATTTACTGAGGTTGAATCCCCGTTAGTTGAAGCCTTGAAGGTCCTCATTTCTGAGAACTGACACTAATAACTCTAATCCTTAAGGAACCCTATTAGTTCCTCTCTCATGGAAAACCTACTCATGAGTGCATCCATTCGATCACCTTCTCATTCATCTATACTTATAGATATGTTGGAAAAATAAAAGGAGTAACTGCATACTAGATAAAAGGACAAAGTACCTCCTCAAGACGTCTCACATAAGACTCAACATCTAGAAAAAGATATGGGAAAACCAAATAAGGTCCTTGAACTTGATTCTCATATCCTGCACCAACATACTCCCCTACTAAAGAGAAATAATCCCCTACCTCTTTATTTACTTCATGTTAAATCAAAGGAAATCTTCCTATAAGTATTTTTTAAAGTCAACCCATAAAATATATTCCTCCTTCCACTCACCCAGATACAACATCCACCACTGATGCGCAACTCCCCACATCTGACTAACTTCCAAAGGGACCCAGTATCTCACTGGGGCCATGATCAAATTGAATGAAATATCAAGATCCTCCAGCCATCTCTCTGTCTCCACATTTGAACACTTCCCTTGTACTTCCCCAAAGCCCACTACTAAAAATCATGAATCTCCCTCTGCCACTGATCATCCTCCTCAACTAAATCAACCCTCCAGGGATCAACCGGGCTGCTAAACCTAAAATACCTTAGCCTTATGAGGATGATGAACATGATCCATAGTTGAAAAAGGAAATAAATATTTTCTAAGACTAGGTAGTATCAAGTTTTATTTATATTCACTTTAATTCATTTTATTCATCTTAACATTCCTAAAACAATTCAATTCAAACATGAACAAAATCCATCATGATGCATGCACCTATCCTAGGTCTCTACCATGGAAGTAGGTCTATCACACTTGTCAATTCAATAAGCTCAAGGTCCATGCACTGGATCATAGGAGGCCCTAAAACCCCATGTCCTTGCTATTATCCCTAGCCTATATCATGAAAAAAAGTCAACTAGAGCTATTTACATATGAAAACATTCAATTATCATTATGCTTAACTCCAAACTCTATCATATAACTCAAATATCACCTATGATGCCACTCTTTCATGTCCCCTCCCTCCATAGATACCACACACTACTATAAAAATGATCTATAGCCACATATCTATATCCACCGTTTAAATGATCCGTGGCTATAGGTAAGATATAACCACGCTCAAATAGTTGGGCGTGGTAATACATCGTCTTTTTTTTTTTGCGATCGGGCTTTCCTCCCCCACCCGAATCCCCCTACCTCCCACAACTTCTCCCTTATGCATCACAATTCTTCCTACCCTCACCATCCTTTCCATTCCTCATTGTTCCTCCCCTACCTGAAGCCCTCTCCCTTTCCATTCTTGTCATTCCTCCTCCCCTCCTCCCATCCGGATTCCTCCTCCCCTCCTCCTCCCTCTCCATTCCTCATCCCCTCGCGATTCCTCCTCCCCCTTCAGCTCCGGCGCAGCCAGCAAACCTCCCCGCCAACTCCGACGCGGCTCGGATGCCTCCCTGCTGATGCGGCTCTGACACTTCCAGTCCACCTCCCCGCTGAAACGACCTACCCACCTCCATGTGGTCACCTCACCTCCCTACTAACGCTACTCCGAGGCTTCCTCCCCACCTCCTCCTCCATCACACCTCCTACGCGGTGATTTGAGGTAGTAATCCTCATCTATTACCTTCCTTATTACTTTTATTTTATCCTCTCTAATTTTAATGGTTCCCATTAAGGTTTTTAGTGCCAATTACACCATAACATGATGGAATTGACTAGGAATCTTGGTTATTTACTGTGTCTTAGAGATTAGATGTCTCGTGATGCAGAACACATGCCATCACTCATCATTTTGGAGATGGTATGAGGCCTAATGGATTTGTTTTGAATTTTCAGTTAAATTGATTGTAATTTCCTGGAAATCATGTGTTTCTTGTTAGGGATTTTTCTGAGATTAATTTCATGGGTATATTTTTGGCCTCTTTTAGGAAGTTGATTGTGGTTTCAGAATGTGGAAGCACCTCGATAATCTTTTAGGAATTTATTCCTATTTGGTTGTTTTTAATTAATTAATTATAAATTTTTATAATTAATTTTTTCTACTTCATAGAATGAGATAGGTTCTGGGATGCTGTTTGACCATAGGTTAAGGTTTTAAGCTTTATATTTTTCGTTATAAGGTAGGTTGGGTGTTCTATATTTGTTATATTTTTCTAATAGATAGTTGTTTATTAATTTCTTTAGTTATTAAATTACTATTGATTTTCTAGGAGCCCCTTGAGAACCTTTGTGGGTCATCTTTGAGAAGTGAGGGTCTCAGGTGTCTCACAGAGGGGTTTTGTTTATAAAACCTCACTCTTGGTTTTTGATTCAAGAGAAAACCTCAAATGATCTTAGGTGACACATAAGGGTAGGTAAGGGGAGAAACATTGATATACTTCTTTCCTTGGGATTTGAGTTTGGACCTATGATGGTCTATCCATGGTGCTTTCTATGCAGGGTGTGGTGTTAGAACCCTCAAGTAGTTAGAGGCCTTTTTGAGATGATTTGTTTTAATCTAGGTTATATGGGAGGTTCCCCTCAAGTTTTTGGATCTATAACCCTCAAAGTGAGTAGTGTATAGAGAGGTTTTCCATGAAGGTTTTTATTTGAGAGTTCATCAAATGGAGGTGTGGTGTGAGACCCAAGTGGGGGTTGTATATTTTTTGGACAACCTTCCACAGGTGATGCCAATGGGATTCTTTTGATGTTCATAGGAACTTTCCTTGGGTAGTCTAAGGCGTATAGCTTTTGGTGTTTTTACATCCTTATAAGGAATAAAAAAGTATTATTTTGGATGTTTCTTGGATGTTTGGACCAATTTATTGGGGTTTGAGTTGTTGAAGTTTTGTAACTTCTTTCTGGAGGTTTAATCAAATTGTAACCTTTAGGTTGGGCCGACACCATAGGGTGTTGGTTAAGGTTGGGTGTCACTAAGATTAGGTTTGAGATGGGTCTGATGAAACCTTGAGGACTTTCTTATGGGTGTGGTGTTTCTTGATGATTCCCTTGTGGGTGAGGTGATGATCGTGGATGGGTTAGTTTTTAGAGTCTCCAGATGAGGTTTCCCCATCTAGATTGGATCATGATTTGATAGACGTGATCTAGAGGACCATGGGTGCCCCATGTTTTATTATCCCTAAGAGGGTTAGTGCTGATTTAATCATTGGTGTCTTTGGGTGTTACCTTAGAACCTAGAGTTTGGAAATGTGAGCCTATTGTGTCTAAATTTGTAATGTTTTGTTCATGAATTTGATTGAATAGTGTTTTATACCTTATACCAAAGATGGTTGAGGAAGTTCCTTGCTTAGGTACTAGAAATATGATGATAACTTTGGGATATTATTAGATCTGGATTTGGCCCTAAGATTGATATGATGTTTTCTTTTATTGTCCTGCTGGTTGTGTTAGATAGGTCCTAGGGAGATAGTGGGTGATCTGAATTAGTGCACCCCCTGGTTTAGAGTTACAAAATGGATATAGGGTTAGTGGGAATTAATTTTTAGAACTCACTGATAGTGGTCCTGGATGCCGATCACTCCCATCATGAAATATTCTTCTCCTCCATATATTTGAAGTGTCAAACTTATACACTTGTGAGAGAAGGATAAAATTACATGATATTATTGGAAAACAGACTTGAGATATTCAACTATAAGTCTATGAGGAATTTTTTTTATAGAAATAAGAGTTTATAAACAAGTGATCAATGCAGTACATAAATCATTGAGTATGTGATGTCAATATAAAAATTAATATTGGGGTTGTTCAACATAACCTCAATAACCAATTAGAATTAGGTTGTACAAATTTTTAGATTCCATACAGTTTGTCATGATTGAAAACATTAATTTATGATTTTCACCCCTTGAGGGATGGTCTCACTTTCTTCATTATGGAAAATCTACCTTCAATGGTATTCTAGGAAGGATACTTCATTATTGTTATACCCAAATAATAACAAATTCTTCCATCTCCCCAATTGTTTTATTTAATTCCCTATATGAAAGTATATATAAAATGAATGGGAATAAAGAGGCGATACCTTTCCAGTAGTTTTTTCATGTTGCAATTTTTTTTACTAAGAGTATTCCTACTTCTAATATAACTAATTCTATTCTTATCAGGTTTGCTCCCCCTTTTTTCATCCCAGTTCCAGTGAAATGACATGTTGTACCAGTACTCAAAACATTTATACCAAAAAATTCTAAAAAAATATTAATATCCCTTGAATCTTGATCGTCCTTTATATTGATGATTTGTTTTATAAAATTATTCTTTTTTTCCAGGAATCCTCCAGCCTTTATTTTCCCATTTCCTTAGGGTTTTTCCATTCTCAGGTCATCCATAGGAGGAAAATTTTTACACCATTCATCATCCTAAAAATATTCAAATTATGTTTCATAATATTTATAATGAAAGTGAATAGATTTATTATCACATGAGAATTTAGAAAAATGTTGTACCTTTTTCATCAGGCTGGTTTTCTCATCATCCTTGGATGGTTCATCTGAATATCCACCGCATATTCATAGACTTATATCATATTCTTTAAGGCGTTTCCATATTTAAGATACCTAGATTGTGCCTCATGAAGGTCCTTTGATTTAGTAACCAATTTTTTATTAAGAGATTCTAGTATCCGGTCTTATTATACACATTTCATCATGGACATTTTTATCTCTTCTATGAGATCATTCTACTTAACATTTACACTTCTTTCCTTATTTTACAATAGTTTTACTTTCTTATAATATATAGAATTATGTTCAAAGTAAGAAATAAAATCATCTCTTAGAATATATTATGTATAACCATCTCCTTTTTATTCTTCTTAACTACTTGTAATGTCTATTCATCTCTTTACCTTATAGGTATATATTTATATTAATAGAAAATTCTATTTTATTAGTTTTTCATAGATGTGCTTATGTTTTTTTGATTTTTCCTGTTGTTAAAGTTGGGGGGCTGGTGCGCGGGGGGGGGGGGGGGGTTCAATAGGAGGTGGGGGGGAGCTGGTACAGGGGTGTGTGTGGGGGGCGGGATGGTGGTTTGGGGGTGTGGTGGGGGGACTAGCGGTTGGGGGAGTGGGTTTGGGGGGCTGGTGCAGGGGGGGCTGATATAGGGCTGGTGGGGGTGGGGGGTGGGTGGTTCAGGGTGGGGGGGGGGGGGGTTGACATTCACATACATTATTATTTTTGTCACTTACTGCTACTCATGTCCTAGAGTGTGATTGATTCAAAGTGAGGGGTGTTTTTGGGGTTATCTTGATTGGATGGTTCATGTAGAGCGAAATTCTATATCTTTGAGGCTTATTTTTATCTTTGATGTAATCACACTGATGGATTATAGGTGGAAAATATCAATATTTTATTCTTGTATATGAGTAACATTGACTCTATTAAGAGTTCATGAATTTTATAATAGGATAATTATTTTCTCTAGTTATGGTGGTAGATAGATTATAGGAGCATTATAATATTTTATCCAACCACATAATTCTTATAGCACTATATCTTGATTCATGTATGATGCACCCAATTTGTGCATGCTATTTTTCATATATATTTTTCATAGATCTAACCATACTAATTAGTTTTATGGTGTCTTTTAATTATTACCAGGTGCATGTCGTTATTGGAACGTCATGTTACAACATTGGAGTTGTAAAATTCATAAGTTCAGTTATCTAGGCTTGATGGAACCCCTATGGTATGCACTTGGACTTTATATTTCATTCATTTACTTTAAAAATTATTCATCATCACCTATTCTATTATTGAATTTCTCACTAATTATGTTCCTCCCACTTCAATTTTTAGGTTCAATTAATGATGATTCATCAGATCACTGGCATTTTGTTAAAGTCTCTTGAGACCTGTTCCTGTGTGTTGTGGCAACCGTCACCGAAGGCGTAGTGGTTTGAGTTGTCCTCGTCAAAAGAAAACGCGCCTTGAGGTTGAGGTAGGGTCACTCTCCTACCCTGTTTAATTAAAGAATGTTTTAAATTGAATTTAGTTTCCTTCTTAATTTTGCATGTTTATATTAAATTTCAATCCTTGAATAAGTGTTAGTTAAGATAATTGTTTTTTTTTGATAAACAAGTCATGGTTTTGTAATAAAACCCCTCCAATGGAGGTGCTCTGTTTGTGAAAACTCATAGTGATATACCTTGCTTGACATTATTGCATTGATGTTTTCCTTATACTTGATTTCATTGTTAGTCATAAAGCATACATTGTACTTGACCTTTTTTATATCCATGTAGGGGGTTTCCCTCTTTTTATTAAAACAATTATTTGAACCAAAACACCCTTTAAGCGCCGTTAGACTTTTAATATGGAATTTCCCAAGTAGGCAAGTGCTGTAATGACCAAGTCACCACTAAGTGAATAATATGATTTGTGTTAGGACAAATATAGGGGCCTATATACCCTGAGAGGGGGGGTGAATCAGGGTATGGATATTCTTTTTCAAAGTTCTTCCTACCCCACTGGATCTTGACCTCTTTATTACAAGGGTCACTTTGTTTGCTCTTGTGTGTAAACTATGATCACATCTTTACTTCTTTATCTAATGATGATGCTTTGAATGCAATGCAGGGAAGCAAACAGGCAGACACAAAGATTTTTACTTGGTTCACCCTCACTGGGCTACGTCCAAGGAGCATACGCCGACAAGTTGCCGGTCGTACCAAATTCCACTAATCTTCACTAGCTGTGGATGCAAAGTTTGGGCTAGATCACTTCTATGCCCAGGATCACTACCTTTACAAGTTTAGGGTCAGCTCACTGCTTTCCCAAGGGTCACTCCCTGTTTCTCTCTCTCTGGCTCACTGCTGGTGGAGAGGATCACCTTCTTCCTCTTCTTAAGCTCACTACTCTGGAAGGGAATCCACTCATAGTTTATAGACCTGTAGGTATCTTCATTTGCATGAAAGAATGCATCTTCTCCTGTATGTAGATACTCTATTGAAGTTCAACTTTCATCCGTAGATGAATCTCTCTTTGCACCAAAGGTATCAGGCAAACTTCCAAATTCCACGCAGCCCGAAAACCACTGCTGGAACAAAACCTTACTTGGCGCGCAAGTCAATCTTGGCGCGCAAGTATCGGCGCGCAAGTCACAACAGGCGCGCAAGTCCTCCTCAGACACTTGCGCGACTCAAGCTTCCTCAACTCCAAACTTGCGCGACTCTCTTCCTTTTATGCCCAAACCAATATTGGCGCGCAACTGCCAACCGGCGCGCAACTTCTAACACCGGCACACAACTTCAACTACTGGCATGCAAATTCACCTGCGTGACCCACACTCACCACTTGCGCAACCACCACACCTGCGCGACGGGAGCTCTGATTTCTCAAAGTGTTGAACTCTGTTGAAAATGAGGAGGGGTGGTCCAGTATTTATAGGCAATCTGACCACCCTGCGCGACGGTGCGCAAGTCACCTGCATGACCCAGTTTCGGCGCGCAAGTCTCCTGTCATTTTAGACACTTGCACGACAAACTCCCAAACTTGCGCGAACCTCTTTACTTTGCCATATTTTGATCTTCAGATCTTGAAAAACATATGGCGCTCAAGTTTCCTATACTCCAAGTCCTCGGCGCGCAAGTCCTTTTTCCAAAAACACTTTTCTTCATTTGCCGATTTTCAGGCCCTAAAATTTGGAAAACACTGGAAAACGGCGCCACCTTGTATATGTTCTTTTTTACCGCCTCCAGATCATCCATTCCTTTTATCGACGTTCTTGAATCAAACATGGATCGTTGACCTCAGCTCTTGAACTCGACATTCCACCATGAAATCCTCTTTGTCAACAAATTTGTATGTCATTGTTTTGCTTTGTCAAAAATCACTACTCAGATGTCCACTTTGTCAACAAACACAATCACCTCAAAAAAGCTTCAATGATACCTTGAGGGATTTTTTCCCAATAATCTCCCCCTTTGGGTTTGTTGAAAACTCTTCCAAAACAAAGATACGTCGTTGATTCTTCAGCCTCCATTCGCCTCATTGCAATTCTGATAGCGATCAAGGATTTACTCAACACATACTCTAAACCCACATGAGCAATGCTCAGCGTGAGAAACAAGAGTAAATGAAAAGTTCATCAATGAATGACTTTATCTCTGACATCCAATGTTGACACCAAAATGATACCAATTTGTACTAAACTGATACCAATTGTTGATGGATTTGTTGGAAGACCAATGTTTGGTTTGGAAATAGTCTTACCACTTTCCAACACCACTCTTATGCTTTTATCACAATCCTCAGCTGTCGTGATATCTATTCTTTGATCGATCACTTCTAGCATCGTCAGATTTATTAAAAATAAAAATTAAAAAAAAACTCTCCCCCTTTCTGGCGGCTCCACCTGTCAGCTTCTCCCCATATCAATTATGATTTATCAAATCTCCGCACTGTCTCCCCCTTGAACAATCACTATTTTCTCCTCCTTTAACAAACACTTTTCTCCCCCTTTGTCAACGAACCCAAAGGACACTCCTTTGTAGTCTGTAACACAGTAGAGAACACATATCAGCATATTAGGGAAAAACATATCATACCTCGGGGAGAGGGGGGGTCCCACATCCACACTATTTCAAGTGCGGGGAATCAACTGAACTCCCAGATCCAGTCGATGCCTCTCAAAATCTGCCTTGGGTAAGGCCTTTGTCCGAATATCTGCAACCTGTAACTCTGTAGGCACATACTCCAACTTCAGGATGCCCTACTCAACCTTCTCCTTGATGAAATGATACTAGATCTCAATGTGCTTTGTATTGGAATGATGGAAATGATTTTTGCTAATATTTATAGCACTTGAGTTGTCACACTGAATTCTGATCGGATACTTCACTTTAACTCCCATATCTTCAAGCTGCTGCTTCATCCACAATAACTGTGTGCATGCTTGAGTGGCCGCAATATACTCAGCTTCTGCGGTGCTTAATGAAATGCAATCCTGCTTCTTGCTCAACCAAGCAATACATAGTCCGCCAAGATAAAATTCACCTCCAGATGTTGATTTCCTGTCATCCGCTGAACCGGCCCAGTCTGCATCAGTATATCCCAAAAGCTCTATCTGAGACTTGTCGTTATATGTCAGTCTGAAGTCCACTGTTCCCTTGATATACTGAAGTATTCTTTTCACTACGAGCATGAGACTTTCCTTGGGATTACTTTGATATCGTGCTGCTTGGAATGTGGCGAAAACAATATCAGGCCTTGTCGCGGTCAAGTAAAAAAGACTTCCGATAATTTGCCTATATTCTGTGATATTAACTGCCTTGCCATCCTCATCTTTTGATAATCTCATCCGGGTAGCAACCGTAGTCTTCATCTCCTTGGAATTATCCATTCCAAACGTTCTTAGAACCTCCTTGGCATATTTGGATTGAGAAATGAAAGTGCCATTGCTTCCTTGTGCCACCTATAAACCAAAGAAAAATGTTAGGTCTCCAATCATTGACATTTCAAACTCATTTTTCATGAATTCGGAGAACTGTCCGCATTGATCTTCATCTGATCCGCCGAATATTATGACGTCAACATAAACCAGCACCATCATCCTTTGATTACTGTCATTACTGAAATAGAGATTGTAATCAACTCCTCCATGCTGAAAACCAAGTTTCTTCAAATACTGATCAAGCCTTGAGTACCGTGCCCTTGGTGCTTGTTTCAGCCCATACAATGCCTTCTTCAGCCTGCAAACATTGTTCTCATCCTCATGAATAAGAAAACCATCTGGATGCTCAATATACACTTCTTCCTTTTAACAGAAAACTTTTCACTATGTCATTGTTCACTGATATCATTTCTTTGAACATCTTCTCTCAAATTTTTGTTGACACACTTTTGATTTTTCTCTCGCAGCTTCTTGGTATCCTGAAAGCAGTCAGCTGATACCAAATTGTTGGAACAGAATAGATAATCATGAAATCCTGTGTGTTACTGCTTGGCCCCCAATCATTCTTCATGAAAATAAACATTCATCCTTCATATCACATTGTGATCTTGCATCTAATTAGGATATAGAATGCTCCCCCTGTGTTATGCAACTCTTCCATCAGTTAGGCCCACAACCATTCTTTTCCTCATGCATAATTTATTCTCATATTCCAATCAGAATTGATCCATTAACAAAATCTCTAAGCCTACCGAGTTTAAACTCGGTGTAGGAAACAAGAGACAAATTCAATAACACAATCACTTCCTGTAGTGCTCTTTTGCTCCCTTTCATCATCAACTTTGAAACCTGATTTGAGTCAATCAAAACACTGAAGCATATCACATCTCCACTTTGAATCTTTAGATTCCACTTCCCCTTGGATCATATCTCCCTAAAACCTGAAAGACATGAATCATCAGTTAATAGCATTTATATACATAGGGAGGGGGGATTCCTTCTGGACTCCTCAAGATGAGGATTGTGGTTGATCCTGATGGGTCAACCCTTTGATTCTTTCTTGTAGAGCATCACACTCTTTCCTTGCTTCTTCTAACTGTCTAGCCAACATCAATGGCTCTGGACATATGACTAAGCATTCAGTATCCACATGCTGAGCCTTTTTCTGATATGTAGATTCTGCAGACTTAGCTTTTCTCACCATTTGGGGTTTAAACCCACTAGTACATATCTCTTCCTTTGATGTTCCATCAAAATTCCATTTCCCTTGATTCCTTCTCTGGATAGGAATCTCTCCACTTGTCATATTCCCTTACTTCTTCCACCATTGCAAGGATCTTTCACATTCCTCCACTTTTTGCTGTGGGAAACGACCTGCGGATTTTTCAATGCATTCTTTGTTCGTCTTTCTTTTATCAGATTTCTGAGTCACCACCCTATTTTGCATTGTTGGTGAGTCCTCCACTGAACTTCCATTATTCTTACTCACAGTTGTAGCGTTTCCTCCCTTTTTCTTCCATATTTGTTCATGTTCTTTCATAGGGTGTGGTTGTGAGTGTGATAGAGGAGGTGATTGATACACCTTTCATTCAGCTCTATATGATCCCCCTGAGGCTCTAAACCTATTCTCCAACTTTTCACTTTGTCTCCCAGTGTATAATTTCACACATTGCATCACTGGAGTTGAGAATCTCTTCTTGAGTCCCTTTTCCTTTTCTACTTTCTTCTTGCTGCATTGTCTTGCCAAATTCCCATAATCAGAACATATAAAACAATTTACATCAAAGGCATACCTATTTTCATCATTGCTATATCAAGATGCTGATACACCTTGAGTTCTTCTTCTGACACGAGGCTCTTGAGCTTCCTGGAACATACTTATGGTGTGTCCCATTCTTCCACAGTAACAGCATCTAATAGATGCTTTCCTATGAGAGACTCTTCTCTCTAATTTCTCAGGACGCTTATTCTTATTCTCAGATTCAGAAAAGTTTCTATTTTCACAGCCTGAAATGTATTCTAGAGCATCTGGACAGAAGCTTGATGTGTGGTCGTGAATCCCGCAGAAATAGCACATGTAATCACTACATTTTGTAACTGTCCTCTTAGGCCTATCTACAGCACCTATAGGATTTCTTTCACATCTGGAACTGTTCACAGCTCTCTTTCTGTCTTGCACGGGAGGGGATTCATCAAATCTGATACTAGTTGTTCCAAAACTGTATGGTCTTTGAGCTGAGAAAATTTGTTCCTGCCTCTTTTCAGAAATAGAAAATTTTCTTTTCATTTCATCATCACCTGTCGAAGGATAATCAAATAGCAAGTGTAAGGCATACTTCATTTTGGTCTTTCCTCTAGCATTGGATTTCTCCACTTCCTTCTTCACTGATTCTAGTTCTTCTTCCAACTTTTGAATTTTCATATCCCTTGATTCAAGTTGGGAATTGAGTTCTTTTCTGAGATTCTTTCCATAACTCATCTCATCTTCCAGTTCACGCTTCAGCTTATCAACCATGTCATTTTTCTCCTTTACCTTCAATTTTTCTTGAGCAATAGAATCAGAACAACATGCATTCTCTTGTTGTAGCCTTGGATTATTCTGAACTTCTGCAGACAACTGTGTTGCTAGATCATCATTTCTAGCTTTGAGATTCTGAACTTCATCTGACTGTTGATTCTCTTCATAATGAACAGCCTTTTGTTTTCCCTTCATTTTATCCACCTTTTGAAGTTCTTCACCTTGAGAATCATTCTTTTCCTTTAGCTCAGTAGCTACATCAATAAGCCTTTGATTTAAGCCTCTTAGCTTGTTGACCTCAATTTCCAGTGCTTGGATCCGAATGTCTTTAGACTTAATTTCATCGGTGTTTCTAATGTCACTTGAAATATTAGGTTCTTTGATACACTTGACTTGATCTTTCACTTTTCTATTCAAACCATTGATCTCCATTTTCTGTTCTTCAATCTTAAGCTTATACTCACCAACTAATTCTGATTTCTCTAGTGCTAATAACTTGAGTTTCTCAATTTTATCCATCAACTCAGACTTCTCTTCTTCCTGCTGCTGCATATATAGTTTGGCATCGCGAACCACTTTGTTAGCTTTCTTGGTTTTGGCTCTCCAAACATCTATCTCTTCAAGAGCTGCCTCTAACTCATCTTGCATATCTATTCTTCCTTCAATTCTTTCTTCTTCATCATCACTTATTTCAATATCACTTTGAAGTTCATGCACTTCACTCATTCCTACATCATGCTTGAGTGAATCAATCTTTTCCCTATCAGATTCATCCAGACCATCCTTTAGTAAGCTGTTTGATTCTTTTAATTGAATCACACTTTTTCCATACACACTTCCACACCGAGGAATACCATTTGACTTCTGTTTCTTCTTTGATGTTTTTCCCTTTACCATGGCACACCGAGATAATATCAGACAGATTCTCTAACCACACAGATTGACTAAACCAAGTCGGAGCAAACAAATCTGATAACAACAACCTTCCCTCTGATACCAATTGTTAGGAAAAATATAGGGACCTATATACCCTGAGAGGGGGGGTGAATCAGGGTATGGATATTCTTTTTCAAAGTTCTTCCTACCCCACTGGATCTTGACCTCTTTATTACAAGGGTCACTTTGTTTTCTCTTGTGTGTAAACTATGATCACATCTTTACTTCTTTATCTAATGATGATGCTTTGAATGCAATGCAGGGAAGAAAACAGGCAGACACAAAGATTTTTACTTGGTTCACCCTCACTGGGCTAAGTCTAAGGAGCATACGCCGACAAGTTTCCGGTCGTACCAAATTCCACTAATCTTCACTAGCTCTGGATATAAAGTTTGGGCTAGATAACTTCTATGCCCAGGCTCACTGCCTTTACAAGTTTAGGGTCAGCTCACTGCTTTCCCAAGGGTCACTCCCTGTTTCTCTCTCTCTGGCTCACTGCCAGTGGAGAGTATCACCTTCTTCCTCTTCTTAAGCTCACTACTCTGGAAGGGAATCCACTCACAGTTTATAGACCTGTAGGTCTCTTCATTTGAATGAAAGAATGCATCTTCTTCTGTATGTAGATACTCTGTTTGTGTTCAAATTTCATCCGTAGATGAATCTCTCTTTGCACCGAAGGTATCGGGCAAACTTCCAACTTCCACGCAGCCCAAAAACCACTGCTGGAACAAAACCTTACTTGGCGCGCAAGTCAATCTTGGTGCGCAAGTATCGGTGCGCAAGTCACAACGGGCGCGCAAGTCCTTCTCAGACACTTGCGCGACTCAAGCTTCCTCAACTCCAAACTTGCATGACTCTCTTCCTTTTAAGCCCAAACCAATATTGGCACACAACTGCCAACCGACGCGCAACTTCTAACACTGGCGCACAACTTCAACTACTGGCGTGCAAATTCACCTGCGCGACCCACACTCACCACTTGTGCGACCACCACACCTATGCTATGGGAGCTCTGATTTCTCAAAGTGTTGAACTCCGTTGAAAATGAGGAGGGGTGGTCCAGTATTTATAGGCAATCTGACCACCCTGCGTGATGGCGCACAGGTCACCTGCGCGACCCAGTTTCGGCGTGCAAGTCCCCTGTCATTTTAGACACTTGCACGACCAACTCCCAAACTTGCGCAAACCTCTTTACTTTTCCATATTTTGATCTTATGATCTTGAAAAACATATGGCACGTAAGTTTCCTATACTCCAAGTCCTCAGCGCGCAAGTCCTTTTGCCAAAAACACTTTTCTTCATTTGCCGATTTTCAGGCCCTAAAATTTGGAAAACACTGGAAAACGACGCCACCTTGTTTCTGTTCTTTTGTACCACCTCCAGATCATCAATTCCTTTTATCGACATTCTTGAATCAAACATGGATCGTTGACCTCAGCTCTTGAACTCGACATTCCAGCATGAAATCCTCTTTGTCAACAAATTTGTATGTCATTGTTTTGCTTTGTCAACATTCACTACTCAGATGTCCAGTTTGTCAACAAACACAATCACCTAAAAAAAGCTTTAATGATACCTTGAGATATTTTTGACCAACAATCTCCCCCTTTGGGTTTGTTGACAACTCTTCCAAAACAAAGATAGGTCGTTGATTCTTCAGCCTCCATTCGCCTCATTGCGATTATGATAGCGATCAAGGATTTACTCAACACATACTTTAAGCCCACATGAGCAATGCTCAGCGTGAGAAACAAGAGTAAATGAAAAGTTCATCAATGAATCACTTTATCTCTGACATCCACTGTTGACACCAAACTGATACAAATTTGTACTAAACTGATACCAATTGTTGATGGATTTGTTGGAAGACCAATGTTTGGTTTGGAAATAGTCTTACCACTTTCCAACACCACTCTTCTGCTTTTATCACGATCCTCAGCTGTCGTGATATCTATTCTTTGATCGATCACTTCTAGCATTGTCAGATTTAATAAAAATAAAAAAATAAAAAAATCTCCCCCTTTCTCATTGCTCCCCCTTTCTGGCTGCTCCACCTGTCAGCTTCTCACCGTATCAATTATGATTTATCAAATCTTCACACTATCTCCCCCTTGAACAATCACTATTTTCTCCTCCTTTAACAAACACTTTTATCCCCCTTTGTCAACGAACCCAAAGGACACTCCTTTGTAGTCTGTAACATAGTAGAGAACACACATATCAGCATATTAGGGAAAAACACATCATACCTCGGGGAGAGGGGGGGGGGGGGTCCCACATCCACACTATTTCAAGTGCGGGGAATCGACTGAACTCCCAGATCCAGTCGATGCCTCTCAAAATCTGCCTTGGGTAAGGCCTTTGTCTGAATATCTGTCACCTGTAACTCTGTAGGCACATACTCAAACTTCACGATGCCCTTCTCAACCTTCTCCTTGATGAAATGATACTTGTTCTCAATGTGCTTTGTCCTGGAATGATGGACATGATTTTTGCTAAGATTTGTAGCACTTGAGTTGTCACACTGAATTTCGATCGGAGACTTCACTTCAACTCCCATATCTTCAAGTTGCTGCTTCATCCACAATAACTATGTGCATGCTTGAGTGGCCGCAATATACTCAACTTCTATAGTTCTTAATGAAATGCAATCCTGCTTCTTGCTCAACCAAGTAATACATAGTCCGCCAAGATAAAATGCACCTCCAGATGTTGATTTCCTGTCATCCGCTGAACCGGCCCAGTCTGCATCAGTATATCCCAAAAACTCTATCTGAGACTTGTCGTTATATGCCAGTCCGAAGTCCACTGTGCCCTTGATATACTGAAGTATTCTTTTCACTGCGACCATGTGACTTTCCTTGGGATTACTTTGATATCGCGCTACTTGGAATGTGGCGAAAACAATATCAGGCCTTGTCGTGGTCAAGTAAAAAATACTTCCGATAATTTGCCTATATTCTGTGATATTAACTGTCTTGCCATCCTCATCTTTTGATAATCTCATCCGGGTAGCAACCGTAGTCTTCATCTCCTTGGAATTATCCATTCCAAACGTTCTTAGAACCTCCTTGGAATATTTGGATTGAGAAATGAAAGTGTCATTACTTCCTTGTGCCACCTGTAAACCAAGAAAAAATGTTAGGTCTCCAATCATTGACATTTCAAACTCATTTTTCATGAATTCAGAGAACTGTCTGCATTGAGCTTCATCTGATCCGCCAAATATTATGACATCAACATAAACCAGCACCATCATCCTTTGATTACTGTCATTACTGAAATAGAGATTTTAATCAAATCCTCCACGCTGAAAACCAAGTTTTTTCAAATACTGATCAAGCCTCGAGTACCATGCCCTTGGTGCTTGTTTCAGCCCATACAATGCCTTCTTCAGCCTGCAAACTTTGTTCTCATCCTCATGAATAAGAAAACCATCTGGATTCTCAATATACACTTCTTCCTTTTAACAGAAAACTTTTCACTGTGTCATTGTTCAATGATATCATTTCTTTGAACATCTTCTCTCAAATTTTTGTTGACACACTTTTGATTTTTCTCTCACAGCATCTTGGTGTCCTGAAAGCAGTCAGCTGATACCACATTGTTGGAACAGAATAGATAATCATGAAATCCTGTGTGTTACTGCTTGGACCCCAATCATTCTTCATGAAAATAAACATCCATCCTTCATATCGCATTGTGATCTTGCATCTAATTAGGTTATATAATGCTCCCCCTGTGTTATGCAACTCTTCCATCTGTTAGGCCCACAACCATTCTTTTCCTCATGCATCATTTATTCTCATATTCCAATCAGAATTGATCTATTAACAAAATCTCTAAGCCTACTGAGTTTAAACTCGGTGTAGGAAACAAGAGACAAAGTCAATAACACAATCACTTCCTATAGTGCTCTTTTTCTCCCTTTCATCATCAACTTTGATACCTGATTTGAGTCAATCAAAACACTGAAGCATATCACATCTCCACTTTGAATCTTTAGATGCCACTTCCCCTTGGATCGTATCTCCATAAAACCTAAAACACATGAATCATCAGTTAATAGCATTTATATACATAGGGAGAGGGGATTCCTTCTGGACTCCTCAAGATGAGGATTGTGGTTGATCCTGATGGGTCAACCCTTTGATTCTTTCTTGTAGAGCATCACACTCTTTCCTTGCTTATTCTAACTGTCTAGCCAACATCAATTGCTCTGGCCATATGACTAAGCATTAAGTATCCACATGCTGAGCCTTTTTCTGATATGTAGATTCTGCAGACTTAGCTTTTCTCACTATTTAGGGTTTAAAACCACTAGTACATATCTCTGCCTTTGATGTTCCATCAAAATTTCATTTCCCTTGATTCCTTCTCTGGGTAGGAATCTCTCCACTTTTCATCTTCCCTTGCTTCTTCCACCACTACAAGGATCTTTCACATTCCTCTACTTTTCGCTGTGGGAAACGACCTATGGATTTTTCAATGCATTATTTTTTCATCTTTATTTTATTAGATGTCTGAGTCACCACCCTATTTTGCGTTGTTGGTGAGTCCTCCACTGAACGTCCATTCTTCTTACTCACAGCTGTAGCGTTTCCTCCCTTTTTCTTCCAGATTTGTTCATGTTCTTTCATAGGGGGCGGTTGTGAGTGTGACAGAGGAGATGACTAATACACCTTTCGTTCAGCTCTATATGATTCCCCTGAGGCTCTAAACCTATTCTCCAACTTTCCACTTTGTCTCCCAGTGTATAATTTCACACTTTGCATCACTGGAGTTGAGAATCTCTTCTTGAGTCCCTTTTCCTTTTCTACTTTCTTCTTGCTGTATTATCTTGCCAAATTCCCATAATCAGAACATATAAAACAATTTCCATCAAAGGCATACCTCTTTTCATCATTTCTATATCGAGATGCTGATACACCTTGAGTTCTTCTTCTGACACGAGGCTCTTGAGCTTCCTGACACATACTCATGGTGTGTCCCATTCTTCCACAGTAACAACATATAATAGATTCTTTCCTCTGAGAGACTCTTCTCTCTAATTTCTCAGGACGCTTCTTCTTATTATCAGATTCAGAAAAGTTTCTATTTTCACAGCCTGAAATGTATTCTAGAGCATCTGGACAGAAGCTTGATGTGTGGTCGTGAATCCCGCAGAAATAGCACACGTCATCACTACATTTTTTAACTGTCCTCTTAGGCCTATCTCCAGCACCTATAGGATTTCTTTCACATTTGGAACTGTTCATAGCTCTCTTTCTATCTTGCACGGGAGGGGATTCATCAAATCCGATACCAGTTGTTCCAAAATTGTATGGTCTTTGAGCTGAGAAAATTTGTTCCTACCTCTTTTTAGAAATAGAAATTTTTTTTTTCATTTCATCATCACCTGTCGAAGGATAATCAAATAGCAAGTGTAAGGCATCCTTCATTTTGGGCTTTCCTCTAGCATTGTATTTCTCCACTTCCTTCTTCACTGATTCTAGTTCTTCTTCCAACTTTTGAATTTTCATATCCCTTGATTCAAGTTGGGAATTGAGTTCTTTTCTGAGATTCTTTCCAGAACTCATCTCATCTTCCAGTTCACACTTCAGCTTATCAACCATGTCATTTTGCTCCTTTAACTTCAATTTTTCTTGAGAAATACAATCAGAACAACATGAATTCTCTTGTTTTAGCCTTGGATTATTCTGAACTTCTGCAAACAACTGTGTTGCTAGATCGTCATTTCTATCTTTGAGATTCTGAACTTCATCTGACTGTTGATTCTCTTCATAATAAACAGCCTTTTGTTTGCCCTTCATTTTATCCACCTTTTGAAGTTCTTCACCTTGAGAATCATTATTTTCCTTTAGCGCAGTAGCTACATCAATAAGCCTTTGATTTAAGCCTCTTATCTTGTTGACCTCAATTTCCAGTGCTTGGATCCGAATGTGTTTAGACTTAATTTCATCGGTGTTTCTAATGTCACTTGAAATATCCAGTTCTTTGATACACTTGACTTGATCTTTCACTTTTCTATTAAAGCAATTGATCTCCATTTTCTGTTCTTCAATCTTAAGATTATACTCACCAACTAATTCTGATTTCTCTAGTGCTAATAACTTGAGTTTCTCAATTTTATCCATCAACTCAGACTTCTCTTCTTCCTACTGCTGCATATATAGTTTGGCATCGCGAACCACTTTGTTAGATTTCTTGGTTTTGGCTCTCCAAACATCTATCTCTTCAAGAGCTGCCTCTAACTCAACTTGCATATCTATTCTTCCTTCAATTCTTTCTTCTTCATCATCACTTATTTCAATATCACTTTGAAGTTCATGCACTTCACTCATTCCTACATCATGATTGAGTGAATCAATCTTTTCCCTATCAGATTCATCCAGACCATCCTTCAGTAAGCTGTTTGATTCTTTTAATTGAATCACACTTTTTCCATACACACTTCCACACCGAAGAATACCATTTGACTTCTGCTTCTTCTTTGATGTTTTTCCCTTTACCATGGCACACCGAGATAATAACAGACAGATTCTCTAACCACACAGATTGACTAAACCAAGTCGGAGCAAACAAATCTGATAACAGTAACCTTCCCTCTAATACCAATTGTTAGGAAAAATATAGGGACCTATATACCCTGAGAGGGGGGGGTGAATCAGGGTATGGATATTCTTTTTCAAAGTTCTTCCTACCCCACTGGATCTTGACCTCTTTATTACAAGGGTCACTTTGTTTGCTCTTGTGTGTAAACTATGATCACATCTTTACTTCTTTATCTAATGATGATGCTTTGAATGCAATGCAGGGAAGCAAACAGGTAGACACAGAGATTTTTACTTGGTTCACCCTCACTGGGCTACGTCCAAGGAGCATACGCCGACAAGTTGTCGGTCGTACCAAATTCCACTAATCTTCACTAGCTGTGGATACAAAGTTTGGGCTAGATCACTTCTATGCCCAGGCTCACTGCCTTTACAAGTTTAGGGTCAGCTCACTGCTTTCCCAAGGGTCACTCCCTATTTCTCTCTCTCTGGCTCACTGCCGGTGGAGAGTATCACCTTCTTCCTCTTCTTAAGCTCACTACTCTGGAATGGAATCCACTCACAGTTTATAGACCTGTAGGTCTCTTCATTTGAACGAAAGAATGCATCTTCTCCTGTATGTAGATACTATGTTGGTGTTCAACTTTCATCCGTAGATGAATCTCTCTTTACACCGAAGGTATCGGGCAAACTTCCAACTTCCATGCAGCCCGAAAACCACTTCTGGAACAAAACCTTACTTGGCGCGCAAGTCAATCTTGGCGCGCAAGTATCGATGCGCAAGTCACAACGGGCGCACAAGTCCTTCTCAGACACTTGCGCGACTCAAGCTTCCTCAACTCCAAACTTGCATGACTCTCTTCCTTTTATGCCCAAACCAATATTGGCGCGCAACTGCCAACCGGCGCGCAACTTCTAACACTGGCGCACAACTTCAACTACTGGCGCGCAAATTCACCTGCGCGACCCACACTCACCACTTGTGCGACCACCACACCTGTGCTACGGGAGCTCTGATTTCTCAAAGTGTTGAACTCCATTAAAAATGAGGAGGGGTGGTCCAGTATTTATAGGCAATCTGACCACCGTGCGCGATGGCGCGCAGGTCACCTGCGCGACCCAGTTTCGGCGTGCAAGTCCCCTGTCATTTTAGACACTTGCACGACCAACTCCCAAACTTGCGCGAACCTCTTTACTTTGCCATATTTTGATCTTATGATCTTGAAAAACATATGGCGCGCAAGTTTCCTATACTCCAAGTCCTCGGCGCACAAGTCCTTTGTCCAAAAACACTTTTCTTCATTTGCCGATTTTCAGGCCCTAAAATTTGGAAAACACTGGAAAACGGCACCACCTTGTATCTGTTCTTTTGTACCGCCTCCAGATCATCCATTCCTTTTATCGACGTTCTTGAATCAAACATGGATCGTTGACCTCATCTCTTGAACTTGACATTCCACCATGAAATCCTCTTTTTCAACAAATTTGTATGTCATTGTTTTGCTTTGTCAACATTCACTACTCAGATGTCCACTTTGTCAACAAACACAATCACCTCAAAAAAGCTTCAATGATACCTTGAGAGATTTTTGCCCAACAATCTCCCCCTTTGGGTTTGTTGACAACTCTTCCAAAACAAAGATACGTCGTTGATTCTTCAGCCTCCATTCGCCTCATTGCGATTCTGATAGCGATCAAGGATTTACTCAAAACATACTCTAAGCCCTCATGAGCAATGCTCAGCATGAGAAACAAGAGTAAATGAAAAGTTCGTCAATGAATCACTTTATCTCTGACATCCACTGTTGACACCAAACTGATACGAATTTGTACTAAACTGATACCAATTGTTGATGGATTTGTTGGAAGACCAATGTTTGGTTTGGAAATAGTCTTACCACTTTCCAACAACACTCTTCTGATTTTATCACGATCCTCAGCTGTCGTGATATCTATTCTTTGATCGATCACTTCTAGCATTGTCATATTTAATAAAAATAAAAATAAAAAAAACTCTCCCCCTTTCTCATTGCTCTCCCTTTCTGGCTGCTCCACCTGTCAGCTTCTCACCGTATCAATTATGATTTATCAAATCTCCACACTATCTCCCCCTTGAACAATCACTATTTTCTCCTCCTTTAACAAACACTTTTCTCCCCCTTTGTCAACGAACCCAAAGGACCTTCCTTTGTAGTCTGTAAGATAGTAGAGAACACATATCAGCATATTAGGGAAAAACACATCATACCTCGGGGAGAGGGGGGGGGGGGGTCCCACATCCACACTATTTCAAGTGTGGGGAATCGACTGAACTCCCAGATCCAGTCGATGCCTCTCAAAATCTGCCTTGGGTAAGGCCTTTTTCTGAATATCTGCAACCTGTAACTCTGTAGGCACATACTCCAACTTCACGATTCCCTTCTCAACCTTCTCCTTGATGAAATGATACTTGATCTCAATGTGCTTTGTCCTGGAATGATGGACATGATTTTTGCTAAGATTTGTAGCACTTGAGTTGTCACACTAAATTCCGATCGGAGACTTCACTTCAACTCCCATATCTTCAAGCTGCTGCTTCATCCACAATAACTGTGTGCATGCTTGAGTGGCCACAATATACTCAACTTCTATAGTGCTTAATGAAATGCAATCCTGCTTCTTGCTCAACCAAGCAATACATAGTCCGCCAAGATAAAATGCACCTCTAGATGTTGATTTCCTGTCATCCGCTGAACCGACCCAGTCTGCATCAGTATATCCCAAAAACTCTAGCCGAGACTTGTCGTTATATGTTAGTCCGAAGTCCAATGTGCCCATGATATACTGAAGTATTCTTTTCACTGCGAGCATGTGACTTTCCTTGGGATTACTTTGATATCGCGCTGCTTGGAATGTGGCGAAAACAATATCAGGCCTTGTCGCGGTCAAGTAAAAAAGACTTCCGATAATTTGCCTATATTCCGTGATATTAACTGCCTTTCCATCCTCATCTTTTGATAATCTCATCCGGGTAGCAACCGTAGTCTTCATCTCCTTGGAATTATCCATTCCAAACATTCTTAGAACCTCCTTGGAATATTTGGATTGAGAAATGAAAGTGTTATTACTTCCTTGTGCCACCTGTAAACCAAGAAAAAATGTTAGGTCTCCAATCATTGACATTTCAAACTCATTTTTCATGAATTCGGAGAACTGTCTGCATTGAGCTTCATCTGATCCGCCAAATATTATGACATCAACATAAACCAGCACCATCATCCTTTGATTACTGTCATTACTGAAATAGAGATTGTAATCAACTCCTCCACGCTGAAAACCAAGTTTCTTCAAATAATGATCAAGCCTCAAGTACCATGCCCTTGGTGATTGTTTCAGCCCATAAAATGCCTTCTTCAGCCTAAAAACTTTGTTCTCATCCTCATGAATAAGAAAACCATCTGGCTACTCAATATACACTTCTTCCTTTTAACAGAAAACTTTTCACTGTGTCGTTGTTCAGTGATATCATTTCTTTGAACATCTTCTCTCAAATTTTTGTTGACACACTTTTGATTTTTCTCTCGCAGCTTCTTGGTATCCTGAAAGCAGTCAGCTGATACCACATTGTTGGAACAGAATAGATAATCATGAAATCATGTGTGTTACTTCTTGGCCCCCAATCATTCTTCATGAAAATAAACATTCATCCTTCATATCACATTGTGATCTTGCATCTAATTAGGATATAGAATGCTACCCCTGTGTTATGCAACTCTTCCATCTGTTAGTCCCACAACCATTCTTTTCCACATGCATCATTTATTCTCATATTCCAATCAGAATTGATCCATTAACAAAATCTCTAAGCCTACTGAGTTTAAACTCGGTGTAGGAAACAAGAGACAAAGTCAATAACACAATCACTTCCTGTAGTGCTCTTTTGCTCCCTTTCATCATCAACTTTGATACCTGATTTGAGTCAATCAAAACACTGAATCATATCACATCTCCACTTTGAATCTTTAGATTCCACTTCCCCTTGGATCGTATCTCCATAAAACCTGAAACACATGAATCATCAGTTAATAGCATTTATATACATAGGGAGAGGGGATTCCTTCTGGACTCATCAAGATGAGGATTGTGGTTGATCCTGATGGGTCAACCCTTTGATTCTTTCTTGTAGAGAATCACACTCTTTCCTTGCTTATTCTAACTGTCTAGCCAACATCAATTGCTCTGGCCATATGACTAAGCATTCAGTATCCACATACTGAGTCTTTTTCTGATATGTAGATTCTGCAGACTTAGCTTTTCTCACCATTTGGGGTTTAAACCCACTAGTACATATCTCTGCCCTTGATGTTCCATCAAAATTCCATTTCCCTTGATTCCTTCTCTGGGTAGGAATCTCTCCACTTTTCATCTTCCCTTGCTTCTTCCACCATTGCAAGGATCTTTAACATTCCTCCACTTTTCACTGTGGGAAACGACCTACGGATTTTTCAATGCATTATTTGTTCGTCTTTCTTTTATCAGATGTATGAGTCACCACCCTATTTTGCATTGTTGGTGAGTCCTCCACTGAAAATCCATTCTTCTTACTCACAGCTGTAGCGTTTCCTCCCTTTTTCTTCCAGATTTGTTCATGTTCTTTCATAGGGGGCAGTTGTGAGTGTGACAGAGGAGGTGACTAATACACCTTTATTTCAGCTCTATATGATTACCCTGAGGCTCTAAACCTATTCTCCAACTTTCCACTTTGTCTCCCAGTGTATAATTTCACACTTTGCATCACTGGAGTTGAGAATCTCTTCTTGAGTCCCTTTTCCTTTTCTACTTTCTTCTTGCTGTATTGTCTTGCCAAATTCCCATAATCAGAACATATAAAACAATTTCCATCAAAGGCATACCTATTTTCATCATTTCTATATCGAGATGCTGATACACCTTGAGTTCTTCTTCTGACACGAGGCTCTTGATCTTCCTGACACATACTCATGGTGTGTCCCATTCTTCCACAGTAACAACATCTAATAGATGCTTTCCTCTGAGAGACTCTTCTCTGTAATTTCTCAGGACGCTTCTTCTTATTCTCAGATTCAGAAAAGTTTCTATTTTCACAGCCTGAAATGTATTCTAGAGCATCTGGACATAAGCTTGATGTGTGGCCGTGAATCCCTCAGAAATAGCACATGTCATCACTACATTTTGTAACTGTCCTCTTAGGCCTATCTCCAGCACCTATAGGATTTCTTTCACATCTGGAACTGTTCACAGCTCTCTTTCTATCTTGCACGGGAGGGGATTCATCAAATCCGATACCAGTTGTTCCAAAATTGTATGGTCTTTGAGCTGAGAAAATTTGTTCCTACCTCTTTTTAGAAATAGAAAATTTTCTTTTCATTTCATCATCACCTGTCGAAGGATAATCAAATAGAAGTGTAAGGCATCCTTCATTTTGGGCTTTCCTCTAGCATTGGATTTCTCCACTTCCTTCTTCACTGATTCTAGTTCTTCTTCCAACTTTTGAATTTTCATATCCCTTGATTCAAGTTGGGAATTGAGTTCTTTTCTGAGATTCTTTCCAGAACTCATCTCATCTTCCAGTTCACGCTTCAGCTTATCAACCATGTCATTTCGCTCCTTTACCTTCAATTTTTCTTGAGCAATAGAATCAGAACAACATGCATTCTCTTGTTGTAGCTTGGATTATTCTGAACTTCTGCAGACAACTGTGTTTCTAGATCATCATTTCTAGCTTTGAGATTCTGAACTTCATCTGACTGTAGATTCTCTTCATAATGAACAACCTTTTGTTTGCCCTTCATTTTATCCACCTTTTGAAGTTCTTCACCTTGAGAATCATTATTTTCCTTTAGCTCAGTAGCTACATCAATAAGCCTTTGATTTAAGCCTCTTAGCTTGTTGATCTCAATTTCCAGTGCTTGGATCCGAATGTCTTTAGACTTAATTTCATCAGTGTTTCTAATGTCACTTGAAATATCAGGTTCTTTGATACACTTGACTTGATCTTTCACTTTTCTATTCAAACCATTTATCTCCATTTTCTGTTCTTCAATCTTAAGCTTATACTCACCAACTAATTCTGATTTCTATGGTGCTAATAACTTGAGTTTCTCAATTTTATCCATCAACTCAGACTTATCTTCTTCCTGCTGCTGCATATATAGTTTGGCATCGCGAACCACTTTGTTAGATTTCTTGGTTTTGGGCTCTCCAAACATCTATCTCTTCAAGAGCCGCCTCTAACTCAGCTTGCATATCTATTCTTCCTTCAATTCTTTCTTCTTCATCATCACTTATTTCAATATCACTTTGAAGTTCATGCACTTCACTCATTCCTACATCATGCTTGAGTGAATCAATCTTTTCCCTATCAGATTCATCCAGACCATCCTTCAGTAAGCTGTTTGATTCTTTTAATTGAATCACACTTTTTCCATACACACTTCCACACTGAGGAATACCATTTGACTTCTGCTTCTTCTTTGATGTTTTTCCCTTTACCATGGCACACCGAGATAATAGCAGACAGATTCTCTAACCACATAGATTGACTAAACCAAGTCGGAGCAAAAAAATCTGATAACAGCAACCTTCCCTCTGATACCAATTGTTAGGACAAATATAGGGACCTATATACCCTGAGAGGGGGGGGGGTGAATCAGGGTATGTATATTCTTTTTCAATGTTCTTCCTACCCCACTGGATCTTGACCTCTTTATTACAAGGGTCACTTTGTTTGCTCTTGTGTGTAAACTATGATCACATCTTTACTTCTTTATCTAATGATGATGCTTTGAATGCAATGCAGGGAAGCAAACAGACAGACATAGAGATTTTTACTTGGTTCACCCTCACTGGGCTACGTCCAAGGAGCATACGCCGACAAGTTGCCGGTCGTACCAAATTCCACTAATCTTCACTAGCTGTGGATACAAAGTTTGGGCTAGATCACTTCTATGCCTAGGCTCACTGCCTTTACAAGTTTAGGGTCAGCTCACTGCTTTCCCAAGGGTCACTCCCTGTTTCTCTCTCTCTGGCTCACTGCTGGTGGAGAGTATCACCTTCTTCCTCTTCTTAAGCTCACTACTCTGGAAGGGAATCCACTCACAGTTTATAGACCTGTAGGTCTCTTCATTTTCATGAAAGAATGAATCTTCTCCTGTATGTAGATACTCTGTTTCTGTTCAACTTTCATCCGTAGATGAATCTCTCTTTGCACCGAAGGTATCGGGAAAACTTCCAACTTCCACGCATCCCGAAAACCACTGCTGGAACAAAACCTTACTTGGCGCGCAAGTCAATCTTGGCGCGCAAGTATCGGTGTGCAAGTCACAACGGGCGCGCAAGTCCTCCTCAGACACTTGCACGACTCAAGCTTCCTCAACTCCAAACTTTCATGACTCTCTTCCTTTTATGCCCAAACCAATATTGGCGCGCAACTGCCAACCGGAACGCAACTTCTAACACTGGCGCACAACTTCAACTACTGGCGCGCAAATTCACCTGCGCGACCCACACTCACCACTTGCGCGACCACCACACCTGTGCTACGGGAGCTCTGATTTCTCAAAGTGTTGAACTCCGTTGAAAATGAGGAGGGGTGGTCCAGTATTTATAGGAAATCCGACCACCCTGCGCGATGGCGCGCAGGTCACCTGCGCGACCCAGTTTCGGCGTGCAAGTCCCCTGTCATTTTAGACACTTGCACGACCAACTCCCAAACTTGCGCGAACCTCCTTACTTTGCCATATTTTGATCTTATGATCTTGAAAAACATATGGCGCGTAAGTTTCCTATACTCCAAGTCCTCGGCGCGCAAGTCCTTTTTCCAAAAACACTTTTCTTCATTTGCCGATTTTCAGGCCCTAAAATTTGGCAAACACTGGAAAACGGTGCCAGCTTGTATCTGTTCTTTTGTACTGCCTCCAGATCATCCATTCCTTTTATCGACGTTCTTGAATCAAACATGGATCGTTGGCCTCAGCTATTGAACTCGACATTCCACCATGAAATCCTCTTTGTCAACAAATTTGTATGTCATTGTTTTTCTTTGTCAACATTCACTACTCAGATGTCCACTTTGTCAACAAACACAATCACCTCAAAAAATCTTCAATGATACCTTGAGGGATTTTTGCCCAACAATTTGGATGGAAGGACTTGTCATGGAATAAATCCTTTCCTTGAGTGTTTAAATTGAGAGGACCTTGTTAGAATAAAATGAATAGTTATGCTTGTATTAAGTGACATGTCTCTGAGTGTTTTGCTATAACTTGCCTTGCATTAGGTGGTTGAAGTGGAATGAAATATGGAGGGTGGAATGGGGGTGCATGGGGTGGGTAGGGGGTGTGGGGTGGGTAGGGGGGTGTGCAGGGTTAGGGGAACGAGGCAGGGGGGTGTGCTGGGGGGCAGGGGAGGGGGGTGTGCTGGGGGTGTGTAGGGGGTGTCATTGGGGTGTGTAGGGGGTTGTCCCTTTTTTATTAAAATGGCTGTTTGAACCAAAACACCCTTTAAGTTCCATTAGACTTTAAGATGGAATTGCCCAAGCAGGAAAGTTCTATAATGACCAAGTCACCACTAAGTGACCCCCCTTTGATCTTATAAATAGAATTGCTATGTTTTAATTAATTGAATGAGTTAAATTGGACCGAACATGGTTAACTTGGCACATGAGCCATAATGCCTCATGTAGTGAATTATGTAATTGTTATGCCTACAAGGGGGTGTGTAGGGGGTGCATGGGGTGTGCATGGGGGTGTGTGTAGGGGGTTGCCCTCTTTTTATTAAAATGGTTGTTTGAACCAGAACACCATTTAAGTGTTGTTAGACTTTTAAGATGGAATTTCCCAAGAAGGTAAGTGTTGTAATGACCAAGTCACCACTAAGTGACCCCCCTTTGATCTTATAAATAGAATTTCTATGTTTTAATGAATTGAATGAGTTAAATTGAACCAAACATGGTTAACTTGGCACATGAGCAGTAATGCCTCATGTAGTGAATTATGTAATGGTTATTCCTATAGGGGTGTGTGTAGGGGGTGTGTGGGGTGTGCATGGGGGTGTGTATAGGGGGTTGCACTCTTTTTATTAAAATGGATGTTTGAACCAGAACACCCTTTAAGTGTCGTTATACTTTTAAGATGGAATTACCCAAGCAGGCAAGTGCTGTAATGACCAAGTCACCACTAAGTGACCCCCCTTTGATCTTATAAATAGAATTTCTATGTTTTATTGAATTGAATGTGTTAAATTGAACTGAACATGTTTAACTTGGCACATGAGAGGTAATGCCTCATGTGAATTATGTAATGGTTATGCCTACAAGGGGTTTGTAGGGGGTGCATGGGGTGTGTAAAGGGGTGTGTGTAGGGGGCTGCCCTCTTTTTTTTAAATGGATGTTTGAACCAGAACACCCTTTAAGTGCAATTAGACTTTTAAGATGGAATTGCCCAAGCAGGAAAGTGCTGTAATGACCAAGTCACCACTAAGTGACCGCCTTTGATCTTATAAATAGAATTTCTATGTTTTAATGAATTGAATGAGTTAAATTGAACCGAAAATGGTTAACTTGGAAAATGATTGGTAATGCCTCATGTAGTGAATTATGTAATAGTTATGCCTACAAGGGTGTGTTCAGGGGGTGCATGGGGTGTACAGGGTGTGTGTGTAGGAGGTTTCCCTCTTTTTATTAAAATGACAGTTTGAACCAGAACACCCTTTAAGTGATGTTAGACTTTTAAGATGTAATTTCCCAAGCAGGCAAGTGTTGTAATGAAAAAGTCACCACTAAGTGACCCCCTTTGATCTTATAAATAGAATTGATATATTTTAATGAATTGAATGAGTTAAATTGAACCAAAAATGGTTAACTTGGCACATGAGGAGTAATGCCTCATGTAGTGAATTATGTAACGGTTATGCCTATAGGGGGTGCATGGGGTGTGCAGGGGTGTGTGTAGGGGGTTGCCTTCTTTTTATTAAAACGTTTGTTTGAACCAAAATACCCTTTAAGCACCGATAGATTTTTAAGATTGAATTTACCAAGTAGGTAAGTGCTGTAATGAATAAGTCACCACTAAGTGACCCCCTTTGATCTTATAAATATAATTGCTATGTTTTAATTAACTGAATGAGTTAAATTGAACTGAACATGGTTAACTTGGCACATGAGCAGTAATGCCTCATGAAGTGAATTTTGTAACAGTTATGCTTACTTTTTAAAGTTTAATTGGATGTCATGAAATAAATAGAGTGGCCTATTCACGGTGACTTGCACTCCACTTTTGAAATGTGGGGGTGTGTGCAGGTGTGCAGGGGGTACAAGGGCTGTGTAGGGGGGGTGCAATGGGGGCTGTGCAGGGGGGTGCAATGGGGGTTGTGCGGGGGGGGGGGTCCTGCTTACTCATGTTGAATCCACTTTTATTCCAATAGTATGTACCAAAAATGTATGTTTTCAATATATTAAGTATAATCAATATTCATGTAGGTTTTCGATCCTGCGTACAAGGTGACAGGGTGGACTAACACTCAGTTTTAGAGAAATACACCATCATGAAAGATCGGAGAAACGATATATTTTCAAGCAGTGGGTCATTTTATTTTGTTTTAGTTAATATTTTCTTTTACTTGTATTAAATATGAGTTTTGATTCATTTTTTAGACTGCATTTACTCTTATTGAGAAATTGATGATTTATTTAATTTGAGCAGTGGATAGTTTTTTAGACCATTAGAAGATGTATTTTTTTATCAGTTGTGCTTTTTTATTGAGTAGTGGGTCATTTATTAGAGCATTGAATTATTATCATGTGAATACACGTGCAAGAACCACTGTAGGGGGGTCTGTCTTTAGGGGCAGGGGGGCTATTCAGGGGTGGGGGGCTGTGAAATGGAGGGGGGGAGGTCTGTCTAGAGGGTGAGTGGAGGGGGGATTTGTATGGGGGGGTGTTGCAGGGGGGTGGGTCCAGTCCGGGTGGGTTGGGGGGCTGTCTAGGGGTGGGGGGATGTGCGGGGGGGGGGGGGGGGTTGTGCAATGGGGGGGGGGTGGGGGGCTGTGCAGGGGGGGGCTGTGTAATGGGGGGTGGGAGTGGAGGGGTGGCTTTTCCTGGGGGAAGGGGTGCTACATGGGGGGTCCTGTCCAGGTGGGGGGGGGGGGTCCTGTCCGGGTGGGGGATGGGGATCTTTAGTGTTCTAAGCTTCCCTATTTTCTCAAATGTTATGACATTAAAGGATTAGAGTAGATATAATTAGGAATTCTTTGCGTCTTTGATA